>OY997271.1:130754735-135754735 GCA_963921465.1 Triticum timopheevii | reverse complement strand
ATCACGATGTAATGCTTTACTAAACGGTAGTGATAGTCGTGGAAGCATAAGCTTGGCGAGACGACAACGATGCTACGATGGAGATCAAGGTGTCACGCCGGTGACGATGGTGATCACGACGGTGCTTCGGAGATGGAGATCACAAGCACAAGATGATGATGGCCATATCATATCACTTATATTGATTGCATGTGATGTTTATCCTTTTATGCATCTTATCTTGCTTTGATTGACGGTAGCATTATAAGATGATCTCTCACTAAATTATCAAGAAGTGTTCTCCCTGAGTATGCACCGTTGCGAAAGTTCTTCGTGCTGAGACACCACGTGATGATCGGGTGTGATAGGTTCTACGTTCAAATACAACGGGTGCAAAACAGTTGCACACGCGGAATACTCAGGTTATACTTGACGAGCCAAGCATATACAGATATGGCCTCGGAACACGGAGACCAAAAGGTCGAGCGTGAATCATATAGTAGATATGATCAACATAACGATGTTCACCATTGAAAACTACTCCATCTCACGTGATGATCGGTTATGGTTTAGTTGATTTGGATCACGTAATCACTTAGAGGATTAGAGGGATGTCTATCTAAGTGGGAGTTCTTTAATTAATTTAATTAAACTGAACTTAAATTTATCATGAAACTTAGTACCTGATTAGTATCTTGCTTGTTTATGTTTGATTGTAGATAGATGGCTCGTGCTGTTGTTCCGTTGAATTTTAATGCATTCCTTGAGAAAGCAAAGTTGAAAGATGATGGTAGCAATTACACGGACTGGGTCCGTAACTTGAGGATTATCCTCATTGCTGCACAGAAGAATTACGTCCTGGAAGCACCGCTGGGTGCCAGGCCTGCTGCAGGAGCAACGCCGGATGTTATGAACGTCTGGCAGAGCAAAGCTGATGACTACTCGATAGTTCAGTGTGCCATGCTTTACGGCTTAGAATCGGGACTTCAACGATGTTTTGAATGTCATGAAGCATATGAGATGTTTCAGGAGTTGAAGTTAATATTTCAAGCAAATGCCCGGATTGAGAGATATGAAGTCTCCAATAAGTTCTATAGCTGCAAGATGGAGGAGAACAGTTCTGTCAGTGAGCATATACTCAAAATGTCTGGGTATAATAATCACTTGATTCAATTGGGAGTTAATCTTCCAGATGATTGCGTCATTGACAGAATTCTTCAATCACTGCCACCAAGCTACAAGAGCTTCGTGATGAACTATAATATGCAAGGGATGAACAAGACTATTCCCGAGCTCTTCGCGATGCTGAAAGCTGCGGAGGTAGAAATCAAAAAGGAGCATCAAGTATTGATGGTCAACAAGACCACTAGTTTCAAGAAAAAGGGCAAAGGGAAGAAGAAGGGGAACTTCAAAAAGAATGGCAAGCAAGTTGCTACTCAAGAGAAGAAACCCAAGCCTGGACCTAAGCCTGAAACTGAGTGCTTCTATTGCAAGCAGACTGGTCACTAGAAGCGGAACTGCCCCAAGTATTTGGTGGATAAGAAGGATGGCAAGGTGAACAAAGGTATATGTGATATACATGTTATTGATGTGTACCTTACTAATGCTCGCAGTAGCACCTGGGTATTTGATACTGGTTCTGTTGCTAATATTTGCAACTCGAAACAGGGACTACGGATCAAGCGAAGATTGGTTAAGGACGAGGTGACGATGCGCGTGGGAAACGGTTCCAAAGTCGATGTGATCGCAGTCGGCACGCTACCTCTACATCTACCTTCGGGATTAGTATTAGACCTAAATAATTGTTATTTGGTGCCAGCGTTAAGCATGAACATTATATCTGGATCTTGTTTGATGCGAGACGGTTATTCATTTAAATCAGAGAATAATGGTTGTTCTATTTATATGAGTAATATCTTTTATGGTCATGCACCCTTGAAGAGTGGTCTATTCTTGTTGAATCTCGATAGTAGTAACACACATATTCATAATGTTGAAGCCAAAAGATGCAGAGTTGATAATGAGAGTGCAACTTATTTGTGGCACTGCCGTTTAGGTCATATCGGTGTAAAGCGCATGAAGAAACTCCATTCTGATGGACTTTTGGAACCACTTGATTATGAATCACTTGGTACTTGCGAACCGTGCCTCATGGGCAAGATGACCAAAACACCGTTCTCCGGTACTATGGAGAGAGCAACAGATTTGTTGGAAATCATACATACAGATGTATGTGGTCCGACGAATATTGAGGCTCGTGGCGGATATCGTTATTTTCTCACCTTCACAGATGATTTAAGCAGATATGGGTATATCTACTTAATGAAACATAAGTCTGAAACATTTGAAAAGTTCAAAGAATTTCAGAGTGAAGTTGAAAATCATCGTAACAAGAAAATAAAGTTTCTATGATCTGATCGTGGAGGAGAATATTTGAGTTACGAGTTTTGTGTACATTTGAAAAATTGTGGAATAGTTTCGCAACTCACGCCACCCGGAACACCTCAGCGTAATGGTGTGTCCGAACATCGTAATCGTACTTTATTGGATATGGTGCGATCTATGATGTCTCTTACTGATTTACCGCTATCGTTTTGGGGATACGCTCTAGAGACGGCCGCATTCACGTTAAATAGGGCACCATCAAAATCCGTTGAGACGACGCCTTATGAACTATGGTTTGGCAAGAAACCAAAGTTGTCATTTCTAAAAGTTTGGGGCTGCGATGCTTATGTGAAAAAGCTTCAACCTGATAAGCTCGAACCCAAATCGGAGAAATGTGTCTTCATAGGATATCCAAAGGAAACTATCGGATACACCTTCTATCACAGATCCGAAGGCAAGACTTTTGTTGCTAAATTCGGAAACTTTCTAGATAAGGAGTTTCTCTCGAAAGAAGTGAGTGGGAGGTAAGTAGAACTTGACGAGGTAGCTGTACCTGCTCCCTTACTGGAAAGTAGCACATCACAGAAAACTGTTCAAGTGACACCTACACCAGTTAGTGAGGAAGCTAATGATAATGATCATGAAACTTCAGATCAAGATACTACCGAACCTCGTAGATCAACCAGAGTAAGATCCGCACCAGAGTGGTACGGTAATCACGTTCTGGAAGTCATGCTACTAGATCATGATGAACCTACGAACTATGAAGAAGCGATGGTGAGCCCAGATTCCGCAAAGTGGCTTGAAGCCATGAAATCTGAGATGGGATCCATGTATGAGAACAAAGTATGGACTTTGGTTGACTTGCCCGATGATCGGCAAGCAATTGAGAATAAATGGATCTTCAAGAAGAAGACTGACGCTGACGGTAATATTACTGTCTACAAAGCTCGACTTGTCGCGAAAGGTTTTCGGCAAGTTCAAGGGATTGACTACGATGAGACCTTCTCACCCGTAGCGATGCTTAAGTCTGTCCGAATCATGTTAGCAATTGCCGTATTTTATGATTTGAAATTTGGTAGATGGATGTCAAAACTGCATTCCTGAATGGATTTCTAGAAGAAGAGTTGTATATGATGCAACCAGAAGGTTTTTTCAATCCAAAGGGAGCTAACAAAGTGTGCAAGCTCCAGCGATCCATTTATGGACTGGTGTAAGCCTCTCGGGGTTGGAATAAACATTTTGATAGTGTAATCAAAGCATTTGGTTTTATACAGACTTTTGGAGAAGCCTGTATTTACAAGAAAGTGAGTGGGAGCTCTGTAGCATTTCTGATATTATATGTGGATGACATATTGTTAATTGGAAATGATATAGAATTTCTGGATAGCATAAAGGGATACTTGAATAAGAGTTTTTCAATGAAAGACCTCGGTGAAGCTGCTTACATATTAGGCATTAAGATCTATAGAGATAGATCAAGACGCTTGATTGGACTTTCACAAACAACATACCTTGACAAAATTTTGAAAAAGTTCAAAATGGATCAAGCAAAGAAAGGATTCTTGCCTGTATTACAAGGTGTGAAATTGAGTAAGACTCAATGCCCAACCACTGCAGAAGATAGAGAGAATATGAAAGATGTTCCCTATGCATCAGCAATAGGATCTATCATGTATGCAATGCTGTGTACCAGACCTGATGTGTGCCTTGCTATAAGTCTAGCAGAGAGGTACCAAAGTAATCCAGGAGTGGATCACTGGACAACGGTTAAGAACATCCTGAAATACCTGAAAAGGACTAAGGATATGCTTCTTGTATATGGAGGTGACAAAGAACTCGTCGTAAAAGGTTACGTCGATGCAAGCTTTGACACTGATCCGGACGATTCTAAATCGCAAACCGGACACGTGTTTACATTAAACGGTGGAGCTGTCAGTTGGTGCAGTTCTAAACAAAGCGTCGTAGCGGGAGCTACATGTGAAGCAGAATACATAGCTGCTTCGGAAGCAGCAAACGAAGGAGTCTGGATGAAGGAGTTCATATCCGATCTAGGTGTCATACCTAGTGCATCGGGTCCAATGAAAATCTTTTCTGACAATACTGGTGCAATTGCCTTGGCAAAGGAATCCAGATTTCACAAGAGAACCAAGCACATCAAGAGACGCTTCAACTCCATCCGGGATCTAATCCAGGTGGGAGACATAGAGATTTGCAAGATACATACGGATCTGAATGTTGCAGACCCATTGACTAAGCCTCTTCCACGAGCAAAACATGATCAGCACCAAGACTCCATGGGTGTTAGAATCATTACCGTGTAATATAGATTATTGACTCTAGTGCAAGTGGGAGACTGAAGGAAATATGCCCTAGAGGCAATAATAAAGTTATTATTTATTTCCTTATAATCATGATAAATGTTTATTATTCATGCTAGAATTCTATTAAACGGAAACATAATACATGTGTGAATACATAGACAAACTAAGCGTCACTAGTATGCCTCTACTTGACTAGCTCGTTAATCAAAGATGGTTATGTTTCCTAACCATGAACAAAGAGTTGTTATTTGATTAACGAGGTCACATCATTAGTTGAATGATCTGATTGACATGACCCATTCCATTAGTTTAGCACCCGATCGTTTAGTATGTTGCTATTGCTTTCTTCATGACTTATACATGTTCCTATAACTATGAAATTATGCAACTCCCGTTTGCCGGAGGAACACTTTGGGTGCTACCAAACGTCACAACGTAACTGGGTGATTATAAAGGAGCATTACAGGTGTCTCCAAAGGTAGATGTTGGGTTGGCGTATTTCGAGATTAGGATTTGTCACTCCGATTGTCAGAGAGGTATCTCTGGGCCCTCTCGGTAATGCACATCACTTAAAGCCTTGCAAGCATTGCAACTAAATGAGTTAGTTGCGGGATGATGTATTACAGAACGAGTAAAGAGACTTGCTGGTAACGAGATTGAACTAGGTATTGGAATACCGACGATCGAATCTCGGGCAAGTAACATACCGATGACAAAGGGAACAACGTATGTTGTTATGCGGTCTGACCGATAAAGATCTTCGTAGAATATGTGGGAGCCAATATGGGCATCTAGGTCCCGCTATTGGTTATTGACCAGAGACGTGTCTCGGTCATGTCTACATTGTTCTCGAACCCGTAGGGTCCGCACGCTTAAGGTTACGATGACAGTTATATTATGAGTTTATGCATTTTGATGTACCGAAGGTTGTTCGGAGTCCCGGATGTGATCACGGACATGACGAGGAGTCTCGAAATGGTCGAGACGTAAAGATTGATATATTGGAAGCCTACGTTTGGATATCGAAAGTGTTCCGGGTGAAATCGGGATTTTACCGGAGTACCGGGAAGGTTACCGGACCCCCCCCCCCCCCCCCGGGAGCTAAATGGGCCATGACGGGCCTTAGTGGAAAAGAGAAGAGGCAGCCCTACATGGGCTGTGCGCCTCCCCCTTCCCCTAGTCCTATTAGGACTAGGAGAGGTGGCCGGCCCCCTCTCTCTTTTCCCCCTCCGCGAATCCTATTCCAACTAGGATTGGGGGGGGGGGGGAATCCTACTCCCGGAGGGAGTAGGACTCTCCTGGCGCGCCACACCTTGGCCGGCCAACCTCCCCCCTCTAGTCCTTTATATACTGAGGCAGAGGCACCCTAGAACACACAAGTTGATCCACGTGATCTATTCCTTAGCCGTGTGCGGTGCCCCCTGCCACCATAGCCCTCGATAATACTGTAGCGGAGTTTAGGCGAAGCCCTGCTGCTGTAGTACATCAAGATCGTCACCACGCCGTCGTGCTGACGGAACTCTTCCCCGACACTTTGCTGGATCGGAGTCCGGGGATCGTCATCGAGCTGAACATGTGCTCGAACTCGGAGGTGCCGTAGTTTCGGTGCTTGATCGGTTGGATCGTGAAGACGTACGACTACTTCCTCTACGTTGTGTCAGCGCTTCCGCAGTCGGTCCGCGTTGGGTACGTAGACAACACTCTCCCCTCTCGTTGTTATGCATCACATGATCTTGTGTGTGCGTAGGAATTTTTTTGAAATTACTACGAAACCCAACAAGGAGAGCTAGGGCTAGGGAGTGGCGGTTCCAACAATTGGTATCAGAGCCACGTTCAGGTCAGGGCGCGCTGGCGATGTCGATCATCTCATACGGCGGCGGAGCGGGCGAATCGTTGCCGCAGCTCACCGGAGACAACTACACGGCGTGGGCCATCAAGGTCGAGGCGAACCTCAACGCGGCCGGGCTATGGGAGGCGGTGGTCATGCTGGAGGACGCGGCGGTGGCCGTCATCACGAAGAAGGACAAGCCTGCACGCGCCTACCTCCTCAGTGCCCTCGCGGAGAGCTTGCTGCTGTAGGTGGTGTCGAAGAAAACCGCGGCGGAGGTGTGGGCGAGCCTCAAGGCCAGGTATGTCGGAGCTGATCGTGTGCGAGCGGCTCGGCTGGGCACGTTGCGCGGGGAGTTTGAGCTCCTGCGCATGGCAGACGCCGAGACCCTGGATGACTTCGCCGACAGGCTCGGTGGCATGGCGGCGCGCTACGTGGCGTTGGGCTCGACCCTGGAGGACGCGGCACTGGTCAAGAAACTGCTCGACTCGGTGCCGGACCGCCTGTACGCGGCGGTGGCCGGGATCGAGCAATTCTGCAATGCCGACACGATGGCGTTCGAGGACGCGTTGGGGCGGCTGAAGGCCTTCGACGAGAGGCTGCGTCGGGCGGGCAGGACGGAAGCAGCCATGGCGGCGATCAGTTGATGTTCACTGCTGCACAATGGCGGGCGCGGGAGCGGCAGCGAGGCGGAGCTCGGGACGACGACGACGATGGGGCGTGCAGCGAGGCCTCGGGCTTCGGCGGCAACAGACGTGGTCGGTGCTACAAGTGTGGTGAGCGGGGTCACTTCAAACGTGACTGCTCGCAGTGGAAGAAGGCGCCGGCGGGCGGGCGAGCACTGCTGGTGGACGGCGACGTCGAGGACGCTGGGTTGCTCTGAGCCGCGACTTAGGGCGCGAGTGTTGGGCGCAATAAGCCGCGGCGTCGAACTTGACGCGGCTGGTGCATGTATGGGCGCGCACCGGACGCGTCGAGCGCGCCGGGTCCGTGGGTTGTGTGTGCGTAGGTGTGTGTGTGTGTGTGAGTGCGTGAGCCAGCGCGTGTGTGCGCGGGGCCACATCGTGCTGTTAGCGAGCAATCAGGAGGGGTAGACCGTGTCGGGCACGCTAGGAGCCCGTGGCGACCGCGTACGGGCGTGGTGCGTGGACGCGGCCAGAGCACGGAGGACGTGGGGAAGTGGGTGAGCGAGTGGGTGCAAGGCGATGTCTGGCAGGCCGGTGCTCATGGGTATAAAACCCTGGTTCCCCCCTTAGCTTGTTGACACGGTCGAGTTCATGCTCGAGGAAAGAAAAAAATGTTCGTGCGCTGAAAAAATCTCCGTGTCCACCACTGTTACGATCTTCTTCCTCTGTTTTTTGATCGAGCCACGGCAGGAGAGAGTGAGCAGAGCGAGAGGGAGAGGAGAGCTAGGGCTAGGGAGTGGCGGTTCCAACAGAATTGTTGTCCTCTGCATTGAGTGATACACACATCAATTATATTGTAAAATATTTTTATAGTTCATTGCAAAAGATTTTGTTGATTTTGTTGCTAACTTGCCATTCAGATTGGGTAATGCTGCTCAGCAGAGTCCTGCTGTTTCCTTCGGAAAAAAAATGCTGCTGGGGAAAACTAGGCGTGGAGTTATTGTCATGAGCTTTCTACGTACATAGGAGCAGCCTCGTTGTTCAATGAAAAAGAGTCCCCTTGTAGAAAAAACACCAACAACAGTAGTAGTACGAAGAAGACAAGAAAACGCAGACAGCATCGCCGATCACTCCCTCTAGCTAACACTCACTTCAGTTTTCCCCGAGCAGCATCGTCCTGAGGATGACATCCCCCATGCCGTCGGCGACGGGGAAGAGGTGCCCGGCCGTGGGCAGCTCGTGGTAGCGCACCCATGGCAGCCTCTCCGCGATGTGCCGCGACAGGCTAACGGGCACGATGAGGTCCTCCGCGCCGTGCCACAGGTGCACATCCGCCTCGTCGCCCGGGAACGGGTTCTCCATCTCCAGCGGGCTCCAGCCCCACTTCCCGAACCCGACGGTCATGTCCCGGTGCAGGCTCTCGTGCTCCCCCTGCTGCCTCGCCTTGCTCTGTGCGCACACACAATAAAATGCAAACAACGGGTGAGTCATTGAGACAAATAGAGGTGCACACACTGTGACTCTCAGAGATGCAAACGGTGGGGTTGGTTCGCTGGTCTGTAAATATTACCGAGCAAGGTCGAGATGCGAACTTGGGGATCATGGCCATGTCTTCTGTGGAGAAGATGGCGGGGTTGAAGGAGATGACGCTGGAGGCCGGGAAGAGCTTCTGGGTGTTCCACCAGTAGGCGAGCCAGGGCGCGTGGTGCGCAACGCGGATGGCCCATTGGTCCTGAGGAGTCTGCTGGTACCACGCGTCCCACGACACGTTCGACGGGAAGCCCGACCACCAGTAGTTGCCCACGGGGCCGAGGATAGACACCCCAGCAAGCCTGTCAAGAAAATGTAGTTGTCACTAAGCTTGCAAATTAAGTACTCTGCAGCGGTGTTAAGTAGAGAAGAAGTGCGGCGGATGGTACCGGTGGGGGATGTGCTTGAGGCAGCTCCACATGATCTCGCCGCCCATGGAGAACCCGACGAGGTAGAACCTGGACCCGAGATGCAGGCTGTCAGCTAGCTCCGCGATGTCGAGGGCGATGCTCTTCTCGGTCCTCGCAGGATGCGGGTCACTCTCGCCGTATCCAGGTCGATCGAAGGACAGAATGTAGATCCCGAGCTCCTGCGCCAGCTCCTGCATGTCACAGTTTCCAGCAACAGTCCACTATGATTAATTTTTTTCCCTGTGTACACATTCAGGTTCAACTGATGATTGTCACGTACGGGTGATACTCGCAGGGCATCGTATCTGCATGAGTCGAATCCATGGACGAAGATGATCTTATGGTTGGCTTGTTCCTTCGGGACACCGGACTCATGGTAAGCCAAGTGCCTGCCGTCACTGAGCCTGATCCTTGTCCCGGTCACCGGAGGGCCGTCCGGGGATCCGCAGATTTTTGGAGGCGGAGCCTGAAGCTGACAGTACAGAACCGCAAGCAGGAACATGAATGCAAGACGGGGAAGCCTTTTGGCTATACCTATGAGAGGAAAATATCATTTTGTTAGACTCTAGAAATCATTTCAGATGCAGAATGCCACAAACACGCGAGGAAATAGACACGCATCTGGTTCAATATACAGAATTGTGATAATCATGTCTACAATATACAGAAAAAACCACAGAAAGAATTATATGTAGCGATTATATTAAGGCGAGTTAATTTCTCTATTTTTTAGAAAAAAAGGTTGAGTATAATAAAATGAACATGAAGTGAGCTGTGTAGAGTCGAATCTCCTATGCAACAACCGTGCTTTAAAAAATAATATATATAAGATCTTATTGTAAAATTTTAAAATATCATCAAAATATTCAATAGTGTAGAGGTTACATATGAATATGAAAACTAAAAATGTTCATGTCCATCAAAATAATGTTCGTACATTCAAAAAATGGTCATCTCATATATAATCTTTTGTATGTATTGAATTGTTTTTAAATATGAGATGACATTTTTTGAATGTACGAACATTATTTTGTTTATACTCCAAAAAATACATCCTATCACCCACATGTCTCATATACTATCATGTGGTAGTATATATACTACTTTGTCAATCCAAATATGTTCATATACTATATCTGAGATATTTCAAAGCAAGCTATACGAAAAAATTACATGTGAGTCCATAGTTTTTTTATATAAAAAAACTTTATATTTGTATGTATAAAACAATACACTAAAAAAGTAGTACGCACTACCTAAAAAATGGGATATATACTACCCAAGTATTCCTATATACTACATATATTGTATGTACATACTCTTGGTTTTGACAGATAATACATACAACATAGAAAACTCACGTGAGGGCAACTACCACTGGTGGTAAGAAACATTTGAAAAGTTTTTCATGTGTGTTCTACTATATGTTCATAAGATTTTTTTTAATTTATTTACATATTTTCCCCTATGAAAGAGGAGAAAAATGAAAGTGAAAAACAAAAAACGAACATCAAAACAAAAGGAATAAAAGAAACAAAGAAGGCAGAAAAGGAAAAGGAGAAAAAAAGAAGAAAAAAGAGAAAATTTGGCCGATCTTAGAGCACAAGCGCTCCAGGTGGCAATCTGGCCATAGTGGGTGTAATTTAACTAGTAACATAACGCACTCTAAGATAAATTTGCTTGTGGCAAGTAGTTAATGAGAAGAGTGGTGTTTGTGGTAAAAATAATATGTTACTGTAGCATAATGCATCCAAAAAAAAGTGTACATCTAAGCAAATAAAGGGTTGCATGATACCACACATAGGTCACGATCCACTATGAAGGTAATAAAATAGACCGATAACATATGCATGTTGATAGTCGAGTTACTTCTCGCTATGGCCAACCTTATAGGAATCTACTATAGACTCAGCTTGACCATAATACCTCCCATAGTGGGATATTATAGAGTAGTTTCATGCAACCATATGCAATGGCAATTAGGCATATCGATGACATGTCATAATACTAGGTGAGAAAGAGAAGGTAGTAATATCACATTATTACACCATTTCTAATAAATAGTTGTTATTATGAGGCATACAAAGTAGGAGTAATAAATTGAGTCATCTAAAATATCAATCTACGATACTATGTACTACTCACTCCGTCCGGTAAAGAGTGTACATCTAGAAATTTTAGGACAAATTATGAAGTTAAGTAAAAAAATGCATTGAAAATGTGCAAGTCACTGTCTCTCTTCTATTTAATCACCCAACCCCCAATGAGCTAAGTGCATGTAGAAATTAAGAAGACCATGTGTGTATTGCTATTGGTCTTGAGTACTTTAAAGTGCATTGCAAAGATGGAAGTACACTCTTTTATGAACAAATTTTGAAGCTAGATATACATTCTTTACCGGACGAAGGGAGTATGAAGTTAGCATCATATAGTAGCATTATATGCATGACATTTCCTATATAGATCGTGGTTGTTGACGTTTTCTAGTCTATATCAACGAGTTCCGGACCATTGCTGCTCCAAGCACCAGTGTTTAATCAACATTGATTCACTGAGATGGAGGTTCGGTGGCGGCAACAAGCTTTGCTCACAACATGTTGTTGATGGATGCAGGAGGAAGAAGACTTCGGCACTTCCAAATTTTTTGATGTATCTTTAAATTTTCTATATGCCTGTTTTTTAAGCATTTGTGCACTTAATATATGACCTTTGGCCTTTTCGAAAAAAGAACTTATGACCAGGAGTTCTTAGAATCACTATAATCTTGGAAGGCCTCGACCAAATAGCCTTTTATGGGTGAGTATCGATCCAATAGTTTTTTCACATAAGTCGGGCCTAGAATAAAAACGGGCCACATGCCTGCCGGAAATCAGATAGACAGACGGTTCATTTCCGTCACAACAACATAGGTTTTAGGAACTCCCTATATGAATCCCTGTGCGTTAAGTTGTTGGCCACTCGCGTAGGGCGTCGCCAAGTGGGCCAGCCCAGCAGCAAGGCCTTGTAGTGACTACACCGTAGCGATTTGATTTTTTCTATTATTTTATTAAAATATTAATATATTTTGAAAATTGGTAAAATATTACGAAATTTTCAAAAAATATATTTGCAAAAACGTTTTTGGAAATTCTGAACAAATTTTGAATTTCCAAATAAATTTTCAAACTCTAAAACATTTTTTGAAATTTCTTGAACAACTTTTCAAAATCCTGCATAATTTTCGAAAACAATAAAATTTACCAATTTTTAACAGAATTTGAAAATCCCAAAAAATTTCTGAACAAATTTGATTTTTTGGAACTTTTTTTGAAAAAATAATAAACCTGAAAAATGAAAGACTAATAATAATAAAAGTAAAACCTGAAAAAACAGTTTTTCTTTCAAAATGAAAGATTCTAGAATGTTCCTAAAGCCATTAGTAAATCAAATAGCCAGTTACACTAAGTTGCTAAAATGGGCTGACCCGTCCAGAGTGCTGCCCTGTGCAAAAGGCACCTATTTGACACATTCCTAGGTTTTGTGGAGATTCTCAAGAAAAGAACATAGCCCTTTTGTTGATTTGGGAACACTTTGAAAAAGCTCCTTACATTATTTTTTATAGATATAGAAAGCTTAGAAAATGTTTTTTTTTCAGAAACGCCGGGAAATAGCTAGCTGATATTAACACCTGGATATATACAATATGTTTAGGACGGGTGGAATATTTATAGTGTCCGTTTTATTAGAGAATTTTTATACAATTAATACTTGAATGTGACAACTAAATAATACTTGGATATATAACTACGGAAAATATACAGAGAGAACTTTTCCTCATTTCTCACTGTGCACGTCGTCTTCCGACGTCCTCCCGACCATATGATCAGAGAATCAACTGCATGGGCAGCTAATTGTACGAAGTTTAGGATAACGAGAACAACAAGATAAAAGAATGTTCTACACACTAAACTGCCTGCCTGATTCACAATCCATTTTCACCATTTACTTAGAAACCACTTGGATATGTATTGACAAACTTCTTTTTTTACTCTAAAATTGCCACTACACGGTAAATGAAGTTGTCATTGTATTCGTGTCAAAGTTGCCACTGGGTTGTTATTAAAATTATCATGTTGCAGTTTTGACACTGATACAATGACAACATACCCCCTCCACATAATTTAATCATGCTCTAACCATTGATTCGTCCATAGTCTTGTTGATTCCTTGTGCAAACAGGATTGTAATGACCAAGGTTAATTAATGGAGCTTCAGTTTTGCAAAAAGTCTTGTTGTGCATACAATAAAAGCATGATTAGAGCATGATTAATAATATAGCTAGTTGTATGAACATGTCATATCATTAAGAGTTAGCATTATTAATTGGTCATACAATAAAGCAGGCTATAATATTGGCTATAAGCTCACATCTTTTTTCACTTTCTCTCTTATATCTCTTTTCTCTCATTAAATACTTTTGCCTAGAAGTACGCATAAAGCCTGACTCTTGCATGAGAGCCCATTTTTTCAATTTTTTTCTTATCTCTCTTCTTTACATAGGCAAAAGTGCCATGTAAGCGGGCTTATAGCCCACTATTATACTTGCTCTTAATAATATAGCGAGCTGCTAGCTATATGGTCTTGCAACATTATCTATAGACAAGCTTATAGCCGGCAACTTCAATAGTTACATATAAATATGTACTATTTTTTTGATACATGGCCCATCTCATTCTCTCGCAACATGCCTAGGAGCGCGTGCTGCAATGTAATCGGTAGCTCGTTTCCCTTCTCTCTTCTCCAACTCATCAAAAATATAGTACTATTTAAAAAGGTTTAGAACCCACCTACGTCATTCTATTGTACTTGCTCTAGCAGGTTTATAGCCCTTTTACATGGCAATTTTGCTTATGTGAAGAAAAGAGACATAAAAAAGTAAGAGAAGTGGCAAGAGCCTAGCTATATGCGTGCTTCTAGACAGATGCAATAAATGTGAAGAAAGAGATTGGAAGAAAATGAGAAAAAAGAATCTTATATCTAACCTTGTTGTATGAATGAATATATGTGTTTCCTGTATGACATCATTTTACAGTCAGCAGTTGGCTATATTATTAACCATGCTCTAAGAGCAACTCCAAAGAGCCGACCCATTTCGTCCGCCTGCGTCCGTTTTGGTCGGCGCGAACAAAAGTGGCGGCCCAACGCGCCGAGCCAAACCCAAATCACGTCCGCGTCGCGTCCATGCATTTACGGTCCAAATTTGCGCCTCAAATGCGTCGGCACGGACGCCGAACGGACGCTTCGCGCGCCTTCTCGCTATCCACCGCGTCCCCATATGGCAGCCGTCCAACTACCCGCTGCCCACGCAGTCAGCTTAATTTATAACGACGGGCCCACGCGTCAGTGATGGCGCTCGTCCTTTTTTAAGTCGACCGTGCGGCGGGGCCGTCCTCATCCATACTCGCCGTCCACATCTGCCCACCTTTGCTCCCTCGTCGCCGGCAAACCCTAGCCACCACAACCACAGCGAGATGGGCCTCTTCTCCGACGCCAGCGGCAGCAAGGCCAAGGGCAAGTCCCCTGCCACCCCTTTCCCCTCCGAGTTCCTCCCACCTCCGCCGGCGCCTCGCCGGCAGAGGCAGAGCGTCAGCGTGCCAGTGCACCAGGCAGAGTGGCACTGGCAGAACCGCTAGCCTCTGCCGTATCCGGACGTGACGCTGCCGCACGACTGGCATCTGGATCTAGATAGGATCCCAGTGCCGGCGGCGCCGCGAACGGCTCGTGCTCACGCGGAGGAGGTGCGCCGCCGGCGGGCGCTGCTGACGCCTGACACCGGAGCAGCGCCTCGACAAGGCCTACGCAGCCGACTCGCCCAACTGGGCGAGGTGGTTCGCCTTCGAGCACGAGGAGGCGAGGAGACGGGGCATGCGCGAGGAGGTGAGGCGACGGGGCGTCGCGGCGAGTACGAGGAGATGCTCGAGCGCGACCTCGAGGAGGAGCAGCGCGAGGCCGAGGAGGAGGCGCGCCAGGCCGGGCTGCACAGGCGGCCGCACACCCCCCCTCCCCCCGCCCCGGCACTGCCTGCGCCGGCACAACCCGACATGGCGGCGCTCTGGAACACGGTGTTCGCCTGGGTCGGGCCGGCGCCGACGCTCATCGACCTCACGGACCCCGAGGACGACGACGCCGCCGCCTAGGGCAATGCGCCGCCTCGTAGTTTAGGCTGTTTTTTTAAATGCAAATGTGTGGACGCGTGGACTCTCGCCGGCCTTCGTGGCCGGCTTTAATGTTTAATTAATATTGTTTCTCTTTTATTTTAAATATGCATGCATTCATTTTTTTTTTGACGCCGTTAAAATAGGTATCGGCCAGCGTTGGGCGCAGGCGCCGACCCAAATGCCGAAGCGGGCATCCGTGTCCGTCTGACCGATCCAAACGAACAAAAAAGGATAAAATCGTCGTCGGTTTGGGTCGGCCCGTTGGAGTTGCTCTAATCCACACAAAGAAAACATTCATGGTCCGAATGCACCCGCATGGCATCCGTGTCTTGTGAAATTACTCCGACAAGTATATTTCGTGCCTGACGCAAATCACGCAAGATTTGGGAGTACGCAAAGCATCGAGATCGCCACCATGAGTCAACAAAAGGACAACTTGGCTACAGTCTAAAGAAAGCATGGGCGCCGGTAATCCGGCATTACACCGCGTGCAGGCAGACAAATTGCCTTCATCGGCGGAGCCCCGTTAGGGCATGTACAATGGTGCTATTCTTAAGAGTGTCACGTAGGATAAATGATGAGGTGGAGGAGAGAGAACTCATAAAAGAAGGCTTGTCTTCTTTTATTTAAGATAAAACAAAAGATGATCTCTTAGCATAATATGTCTCACCATATTTTTAGGAATTGCTAATTATTGAAGATAAGATTAAGAGATGCCATTGTAGACATTTTTCTTTGTCATCTCTAAACTACATGCAAAAATTAAAATAAAACTATTTTATCAACTATTATACATGCCCTTAGTAATAATACCCCCGTGTCTCCTGTCTCTCGGAGGGTCGATCTCGAGGCGCGAACGGCAGGAAGTAGGAACACAGCAAAGAACCACGCGGTGTGGCAACTGGCAAGGGCCTCTTCTACAGCCAAGTGCAACATCGACAAGAAGCAAACAAGGAAACAAGCGAAAGAATCGGGAATGGCGTCGCGACCGTGGTACTCAGGCGTCAAATTTATGAGAAGGAAAACCGATCACCACACGCAGGACCGTCACGAACTCACGATCCAGACGCGAGCGAGAGAAGAGAGGAGGCGGCACATACCGGAGCCGCCGGGAGCGGCCGGAGGCGGCGGGGCTTGCGTGCCGTTGCCGTTGGCGGAGGTGGACGACGGCTTCTCGCCTGGCCCTGCCATGGCCGGATCAGGCGCGCCAAGTGCGCGCAGGTGGAGCAGAGCGAATCAGCTAGCACGATGACGGCTGGGCGCTGGATCGGATGTGTGCAGCTGATGCACGAGAGCGGCGTGCGTGCTATTATATAGAGCTGTGTCGAAGTCGCCCTTAGCCGCCGGCATGGGCGCGTGGCTGATGTCCCGTTGGCGCGCAAGTCACACGAGCCGCTGTCTTCGACCAGTGTTCTTTTTTCCCCTTCTGACGGTGGTGATTCGCCCTCGATGGACCAATTCGCAGCCAGGCTCCTACGGGTCGACGCCGTGGAACGGTGAAAAGTGCGACGTGCATGTTGAAGTACTACTTGGACAGGACCGGTTCACGGGATTAGCATCAGCCGCGCCCGCGTGTTCAACGGCCAGCCATGCCCGGCGGACACATCCGGACTAGCTGCCGCTGCTATTGACAATAGCTCCGCAGTTTTCTTTTTCAGAGTATATAATTCACACATATGAACACACAACTTAGGGCATCACCGCTTAAGCACCGGTCCTTAATTTTTATTAAGCCCACAACTCTCAAAATAATTATAGAAAATAACACAATTCAAGCACATCCAGACTATACAATGTGATGATTATTAAGTTGCAACATTGACTCAATAAAAGAATTGATCAACATGTAGAGCAACATGTAGAGCAACAGGAAGCAAAACTCATGATGTCAATGGTGTGCAAGCCAGGTGGCCACCTTCTCTTCATTTGTGCAATTGCATCGTAAAACTTCATGACCGAGTTGAAGATCGTGTACCATCGATGGTTTAGCGACTTCACATTGCGATCATGGATCATTTGCAAGTCGTAGGGCGCGAAGTGATTTGGATCATGAAACAAAGCATGCACGTTATGCCAAAACGTAGAGCCCCCTTGCCTTATGCCCACAAAGTCCATAGATCTTCCACACGTCTAGGGCTGGACCAAAAGCTCGTAGCTCGCGAGCTTAATGAGCGCTCGATAGTTCGGCTCGTTAAGCTCATAGCTCGCTTCTTAATGAACAGAGCCAATCATTGATTTTAGCTCGTTAAGCTTAACGAGCTTAACGAGCGAGCTAACGAGTTTCACGAGTAGCTCGTTAAGCTCGTTAGTAACAACACAACACATATTTTCATATTACGTGACAAACTTTTTGTAGCATCTCGGCCCATCTATTTAATCTAATCGACATATGAGGCAACAAACTACTTTATTTCTTTTTGTAGTCACCATATTTCATCTTGAAAACCATACCTACACATTCATCACGTATATCATAACACATTATAATTTATTAACGAGCGCTCACGAGCTTAACGAGCTTCAAACGAGCCAAGCCGAGCAGGGATTTCTGCTCGTTAATCTTAACGAGCTTAACGAGCCGAGCCTTAACGAGCATGAGCTTAACGAGTACGAGCTTAACGAGCCGAGCTGCTCGTTAGTCCAGCCCTACACACGTCACACATCAGCTCATCCTCCATCACCAAGTACCCTACCATCATGTTTTACTCTAGAAAACAACAAAAATGTATTAAAAACAGCTCAATGACATCTGACCGAATACCTGTTGGCCGGGCGTGGTGTCTACCATGGATGGCGTCAACAGGGGGCGGAGAGTACCTGGCTGCAGACGAATCCTAGATGAATGGCGGCGTAGTCCAAGGCGGGCAGGACCGTGGACGGGGACAGCAGACGTTTGACAATGCCTTGATGGCCAGAGAGGTATTGTTGCGATGGACGCGGAGGTGGAAAAATTAATGTATGAATCTATGTGTTAGTTAAGTTCTTGAGACCATCTTATATACTATGTGACATACGAAGCATTTTTTTTTTGACAGAAAGACTGTAGGGGAACCCCCTATAGTATAATTGGTGCAACAAACCCAACTTGCAAGTATCATGCCTTGAACCTGGGTGGGTGGGAAGGCATCAGCCCCTTCCCACCACGAAGCAATTATTCGTCGTAGTCAGTCATGGAAATGGATGACAATGGGTTTGTCTGACACAGGGACTTAGGAAAAATGGCTTGAACGGTTTGAAGAATGCTCAGTGATGCTTGTAGTGTAAAGGAGAAGCTTATTACGATGTGGTCTGATGGATCTGCCTGAATAGTGCCGACTGCCCGAACCCTCGCTCTCTACATGTCGTCGAATTTCTCGGGACGTCTGGTTGGTTCCTAGGCCCGGCTTAGAAGGGTCTGTGTAGGATCGAAAGTATGTCTAGAAGGGGGTGATTAGACTACTTGACCAAATAAAACTTATCCTTTTTCCAATTTTAGTTCTTGGCAGATTTCAGCAACTTTGGACAAGTCAAGCAATCTTAACACAATTCAAGCGAACATGCAAAGAGTATATGAGCAGCGGAAAGTAAAGCATGCAACTTGCAAGAATGTAAAGAGAAGGGTTTGGAGGATTCAAACGCAATAGGAGACACATATGTTTTTGTCGTGGTTCCGATAGGTGGTGCTATCGTACATCCACGTTGATGGAGACTTCAACCCACGAAGGGTAATGGCTGTGCGAGTCCATGGAGGGATCCACCCACGAAGGGTCCACGAAGAAGCAACCTTGTCTATCCCACCATGGCCGTCGCCCACGAAGGACTTGCCTCACTAGGGTAGATCTTCATGAAGTAGGCAATCTCCTTGCCCTTACAACCTTGGTTCAACTCCACAATCTTGTCGGAGGCTCCCAAGTGACACCTAGCCAATCTAGGAGACACCACTCTTCAAGAAGTAACAAATGGTGTGTTGATGATGAACTCCTTGCTCTTGTGCTTCAAATGATAGTCTCCCCAACACTCAACCCTCTCTCTCACAGGATATGGATTTGGTGGAAAGAAGATTTGAGTGGAAAGCAACTTGGGAAGGCTAGAGATCAAGATTCATATGGTAAGAATGGAATATCTTGGCCTCAACACAAGTGTAGGTGGTTCTCTCTCAGAAAAGGTAAGTTGGAAGTGTAGGTTCGTTCTGATGGCTCTCTCCACGAATAAAGAGGAGGTGGAGGGGTATATATAGCCTCCACACAAAATCTAACCATTACACACAACTTGCCAATCTCAGTGGGACCGAATTGATAAACTCGGTCGGACCGATTCAGCAAATCTAGTGACCGTTAGGATTTTCGATGGGACCGACATGCAACTCGGTAGGACCGATATGGTCAGGGTTAGGGCATAACGTAATCTCGGTGAGACCAATTACACAAACTCAGTGAGACCGATTTTGGTAATAAGCTAATCAGAGAGTTGGTCAGGTAAACTCGGTGGGACCGATTCGCTCATTTCGGTGAGACCGAAATGTTACGAAAGGGAAACAGAGAGTTTACATTGCAATCTCGGTGGGACCGAAACATTACGAAGGGAAACGGAGAGATTACAATCCCATCTCGGTGAGACCGATTTGCCTAGGGTTTGTGGCAGTGGCTATGACATCTGAATTCGGTGGCGCCAGATAGAAAGAATCGGTGGGGCCGAGTTTGACTTTTGGTTTAGGTCATATGTGTAGGGGAATGTAGTAATTTCAAAATTTTCCTACGCACACGCAAGATCATGGTGATGCATAGCAACGAGAGGGGAGAGTGTTGTCCATGTACCCTCGTAGACCGAAAGCGGAAGCGTTAGCACAACGCGGTTGATATAGTTGTACGTCTTCACGATCTGACCGATCCAAGTACCGAACGCACGACACCTCTGAGTTCAGCACACGTTCAGCTCGATGACGTCCCACAAACTCCGATCCAGCAGAGCTTCACGGGAGAGTTCCGCCAGCACGGCGACGTGGTGACGGTGATGATGTCGCTACCGACGCAGGGCTTCGCCTAAGCACCGCTACGATATGACCGAGGTGGAATATGGTGGAGGGGGGCACCGCACCCGGCTGGGAGAGATCAACTGATCAACTTGTGTGTCTAGAGGTGCCCCCTGCCCCTGTATATAAAGGAGCAAGGGGGGAGGCCGGCCGGCCCTCTATGGGCGCGCCAGGAGGAGGAGTCCTCCTCCTAGTAGGAGTAGGACTCCCCTTTCCTACTCCTACTAGGAGGAGGAAAGGAAGGAGGAGAAGGAGAAGGAAGGAGAAGGAGGAAAAGGAGGAAAGGGGGGCCGGCCCCCTAGTCCAATTCGGTTTGGGCTAGGGGGGCCGCGCGCCCTGCCTCCTCTCTTCCACCAATTCATATTCCCGTAACTTCCCGGTACCCCCGAAAATACCCGAATCACTCGGAACCTTTCCGATGTCCGAATATAGTCGTCCAATATATCGATCTTTACGTCTCGACCATTTTGAGACTCCTTGTCATGTCCCCGATCTCATCAGGGACTCCAAACTACCTTCGGTACATCAAATCACATAAACTCATAATATAATCGTCACCGAAACTTTAAGCGTGCGGACCCTACGTGTCGTGGATTTGTCACGGCAGATGTCCTCATGTAAGGACTTAGTCGCGAGGCCAACGCATCTATGTGGTAGCTTGAGAGGGGTTGAGTGGGATGAGAGACGCAACACAAGACAGGGATTTAGACAGCTTCGGGCCCCGGGAAACATCATCCGGTAAAAACCCTACATGCTGTTTGAGGCTAGGTCTCATTATCATCACGAGGGAATCGCCGTAAACCGGCTCTCCTATTTGTGTCTAGCCCTAGAGATTATTGCTTGTCGCTTGTAGCTTCTAGCTTCTAACTTGTCCCTCTTTGGGGAGCCCTGCCCCTCCTTATATATGTTGAAGGGGCGGTTTACATGTGGAGTCCTACTAGGATTAGGACTAGTCTATCTCTAATACAAACCGGATACAAGTGTTGGTCTTAACTCCTTGTAAGGTAAATATTCCTCATGCCTTTACTCTTAAACCGGCCCACCATTAAACGTGAACCGGCCTTCTGGGCCTTGGGCCTTGTCATCCGTTTGTCCCATCCGCCGGATTACCAATGAGCTGTAAATCGTCTGGTCTGTGCAGGTCGCCGGTGAATCGCCAAGTCCGGCCGGTTTATCCTTCCGGCCGGTTTACACCGCGGGGCATATCCCCGACATTAGCCCCCAAGTTTAGCTTGGATTTATCCATGGTAAACTTATGCTGCAAAATAAACACCAGAACAAATTTGACAGGTTGTGCTCCAGGTTAAGAATTCTTGTAGACCGGCACTGATCATCCTTAAGTCCTTGTTATTTCCTCCTTCTAGAAAATCCAGGTCAATAACAAGCTTCATACTCAAATTGCTGACGTTGGTCTAGAATAATCCACTTGAGTCGGCTTCCAAAGCGCCGGTTTAAGAAATATTGGTCTTGAAATACTCATGTGATATTCAGCCGGCTTGAAGATGCAGAACTTGCCGGTTTATCATTGCCAAAAACTGTCGGGTTATAAAAACTGATAATTCCAGGTCATGATTGTTGCAGACACAGGTTCATGATTGTTGCCAACACCGGTTTATGATTATTGATGACACCGGGTTGCAGCCACAGGGTCATAATGATTGGTGACGCCGGGTCAATCTAGTTTCCTCAAACAGAGAATTTGAAAATATTTCCTGGATAATAATATAATACCTGTAGCCCCCAAGTCTTGAGTAGAACAAAGTGATGGCTTAAGACTTGCTTCAATATAAATACAGTCACTATCGAAGAAATCCATGTTGTTCATCCCAGTCACTAGCAAAAACTGAATACTCCATATTATGTAGCCCCCAAGTGCCGGGTTGTTATGCTTGCAGCAACCTGGGACTTGTAATTTCCTGATGCTCATAAAAACTTCAACCAGTGTAGCCCCCAAGGGCCGGGTCATTATGTAATAATGAGCAGGGACTTTGATATATACTTCAATGAAAATAACATCATATAATGTAACCCCCATCATGGGGCTTGAATTCATGTCCACAAGGTTAAGAGCCTTGTGCTTTACCAACTGAGCAGTAGGTCCTTCAATATAATGAATACAAAGCCTTGTACCTTGAATTGTTTAACAGGAGCAATTGGTAGCCCCCAAGGGCCGGCTCATTATAATGTGATGAGTCGGGTCTTCAATAAGATGAACAAAGAATGACTTTGCATTAGCCCCCAAGTATCATGGTGCATTCTTGCAGCGACATGAGACTTGCATATTTGATGTAATCTCAACTTTAATAATGTAGCCCCCAAGTGCCGGGTTGTAAGCCTGCAGCAACTCGGGACTATTCCTTCAATCGTAAAATAAGTCATATCCATTGATAAAATAATATCCATTGCGCTAAAGCGACTTTGAAAACCTCAATCATAATACCGGTTATTGATAACCATAATAAAAATCCAGCCATGTTGGCTATTCAAGATAATATAATCCGGTATGAAAACTTTATTCAGTATCATAATGAAAATTCAGCCAAGTTTGGCTATTTGAATAATATAATCCAATGATTTATAAGCGCATGATTCCAATGGCGCAATCCAAATATGTACTGGCGACGTATAGTCCAAAGCCAGGCTGGTTTAACAACCACTGGATAATTTCTCATCATATACTGGCGACTTATCGTCTTAAAGCCAGGCCGGTTTAATAAACACCAGATAATTTATCATCATGCTTTATTCAACCTGTTTCTGCATACAACAAGTTTAAAGTGTCCTGGCGGTTTACCGCCGGACGGGTCATAATGCCCAACATATAACCCAGGTTTATAACCAAGGCTGCACTTAAGAATAATCAAATATGAAATATATCATACTTGTGACATTGAATCACATCGTCGGTTTACCAACTTTTTGTAGTAAGGGTGATAATCCCAATCTTGAGTACTGATAACTCCTTCCATATTGTGCCGGTTTATGATAAAACCGTACCGGGTTGTGATAGACACCGGATTATCCATATATAATACTGGCGACTCGTAGTCAAACCAGACCGGGCGGATAGTCTCCGGATTATGATTTGATCATGTACTGGCAACTTGTAATTGAAAGTCAAGCCGGGTTGATAAACACCGGTTTACTCCATAATAGGATGGTAACAGAAAATCAAACCGGGCAAATAGTCTCCAGATTAAAGGGGAATCAAATCCATCGGTTGAACCGGAAAAATATGTTTGTCGATATAAAAGAAATCCCACAACGGCAAAGAACAAACAAACCATGAAAATAACATGGAAGCAAAGGCAATGATAAAAACCGTTGGCAAAAATATGCTATACTGAGCTTGTTCAGATGGTATTACCATGGTCGGACAAGATCAAGGCCCCCAATAGGAGTGACAATGATTCAAGTCAGCCAGGTCCCCAAATGACTCGTGGCATATATGCCAGATCAAGAGGCGTGACAATGGTTCGGGTTCGACCATGCCCCCAAGTGATTTTGTGGCCTTAGGCCGACCAAGAGGCGTGACTGGTTCAGACTTGACCATGTCCCCAAATGATCTGGTGGCTGTCGCTTATCAAAGGGTGTTCGTTGGTTCGGACACGACCAAGGCCCCCAGTGATATATAAAAAGCAAATGTCAAGGGGTAAACCGGAGGCCGCTTTAAGACAGAACCTCCGTGTAACCACGCATGATGTAAAAAAGAACAAAGACCCCGCTTTATGAAGCAGAAGCCCCCATGTGATCAATAATATGTCAGGCCAATAAAAGCAGGATACCCATGTTTGAACCGCGCATCATGGCAGCAGGTCCTCTTTGGCAATTTTTAACTTTTTGCAAGAGATAAATTCCTCTCGAACTGGGATCTTGAACCGGATATTGAGAGTTTCAAAGCTTTGCGGGAGAACAAATTTCCCTTAAACCGGATTTTAAACCGGAATCTTCATTTTCAGCCGGAAATTTTTTGACGGCCTTTAAACTCGAACTTGTGAGAACTTAATTCCTTTTCGAACAGGAAATTCTTAAACCGGATTTGAGAGCTTCAGTGAGACTGGCTTCCCTTGAGCCGGATTTTAAACCGGAATCTTTTCTGATGACCCGGAACTTCTTCATTGAGCCGGGATTTTGTAATTGTCATATACTTTCTAAGCCGGAAATTTTCTGATGGCCTTCAAATAACAGTAGCCTCCGGGACCGGGTTATCTTTCCCTCCATTGTCCTGGAGTTTTTAAATTTGCTGAAACTGGCAAGACTTGTTACGTCCTATCATCGTAGCCCCCGAGTCTCAAGGTGACTCGAAGAGTTGGCTTGAGATTCTCCATATGTGACCGTGATGTAAACCGGCATAAGTTGTATATCATCAGTGTTGATAGTACGATGTGAATCCACAAAAGGTTGAGGTGACTGCGGCGGGTTATAAATGATTCCGTATGAGCCGTGTCAGCAACTCGGTCAATGGTTCCTTCCAATTGGCTGTTTGAAGTTAACCAAAATGTAGTAGCGGCGACTTGCGCGCCTGCCCATTGAAACATCCAGTGCAGACAGCGGCTGATAATATATGATAATTTGCCTCCAATTTGTTGGAAGAAAAACCGGGCTTCCCAAGTAGTGACTTGTTCATACTCAATAAACAGCTCATCCAGATAGGTGTGGTCCGGTATGTCGATGTAGACCAGGCCGTGCGAAATGGACGGAAAAGATGACCTCAGCATCATAGGCGGCTCAAACAGATGAACCGGCCGCGGTGTTGTAAACCGGCGCGGACGGGCGAGTTAACCACGTCGTTTTGATATAGTGAACAACTGTCCTGCATCAACAATATTGTAGACCAAGGCAAAGATAAACTGCTCTTTGACAAAAAATAATATGTGCCAATAAAATATATCTTAGATGAATATCACCTGATGTGCCAGGCCGGAAATAATCCGCCATGAAATTTATGATCGCTAGGTGGATTTGAAGTCGCTCACGGGTGAACCGGCCGCGGCGTTTGTAAGCCGGTGCGGACAAGTGAACCGGCCGCGAGGGCGGACAGGTGAGTCGTCCGTGGCATTGTAAGGCAACGCGGACGGGTGAGTCGATCGCAGGCGTGGTAAACCGCGTAGACCGGCGAGCCAATCGCAGGCGCGGTAAGCCGCGCGGATGGGCGAGTCAGCCACGTCGTGTTGATGTAGCAGGAGCGGCGACCTGCGTACGTGCTTGTCGAGCAGCACGGCATGGACAAGTGCTAGTGCAAAAAATAATGATGGTGCACGCCCCCTTTGCGACACCTTTGTAATAAACAATAATCCTGCGAAAAAAATATCACAGACCGGAGTAATTGTTCTTTGATAAAAACAATATGCACTAAAAATAAATAGACAAGATAGCACCTGGTATTTTTTGTCGGATGATACGGATGCTGGACGTGCTTGGATCAGAAATAACCGGACAGATGCACGTCTAATGTATCACTGATCATCCGGATTGTTGGACAATATCAAGTTGCCGATTGAACCGTGTGTGAGGTACTCGAAGTGCATGGAAAGTGAATATTGTATGCATGTCATTAGCACTCTGGCCGCATAATCCATGCACGTAGCAGGTTTTCTCTCTTATCTGCTTCTGCCTTCCCTTTTTGGTTCCAAACAAGGCCGCAGAAGCGACGCATCTTTAACAAGGTCAGAGATGATGATTTGGCAACAGCAGCTCTCCGCGGTAGTGGCGGTTTGAAAAATAAACGAGGCCGGGGCAGCCTCGCAAGGTTCTGCGGCTCGTGGCGCGACAAAGGAACGGGGACAAGCTAGCAGCGGCCTCTGGACGACGGCGGCTGTCAGAGCGAAACGGAGGCGGAGCAGAGCAGGTGGGACCAGCGTGAGGTTGGAAATGACTTGGAGTCAGCCTGCACATATCACCAAATCCTCCTCCGATTTGTTGTTGGTTTGACTTTTCTTCTTGTGTTGATAGATCAATGGATTACTTTTGCCTTCACGTCTGGAACCAGTAGTATTTGATTGTCCCAGCGACTTGATGTTTTAGTACTAATCTGATTTGATGTTTTTACGCAGTGCACAGCCTAGTGCCTCGGGACTTGAAGCCAGCAAAACAATTCACGGCAGGTGAAATTGACGTCTCGGGCTTTCGGCGACTTGACGGATTGATGCGGAGGTCGCCGGATCAGATAACAACACTGGAGGCGTGCGCATAGAAACTCCAGTCGGTCTCGGCCGCAACAAAAATCGATCCATCCTTGAATCGACGGATCGCCAGACGCGTGCCGCGGCGCACACGGGAACCCTAATCCTCTCGTCTCAAACTTTGAACGTGCCAGCTCTAGAATTAGCTATGATTTTGTTCTCATGGATACGATGTACATCCTTCAAACTGATTCTTCATCCGAAAAATTGCGCACTTCTTGAACCCTAAAAGAGATCCCTTCAAGAACTCAACACCACCGTGCGCTGGCCCCACGGTGGGCGCTAACTATCGTGGATTTGTCACGGCAGATGTCCTCGTGTAAGGACTTAGTCGCGAGGCCAACGCATCTATGTGGTAGCTTGAGAGGGGTTGAGTGGGATGAGGGACGCAACACAAGACAGGGATTTAGACAGCTTCGGGCCCCGGGAAACATCATCCGGTAAAAACCCTACATGCTGCTTGAGGCTAGGTCTCATTATCATCACGAGGGAATCGCCGTAAACCGGCTCTCCTCTTTGTGTCTAGCCCTAGAGATTATTGCTTGTCGCTTGTAGCTTCTAGCTTCTAACTTGTCCCTCTTTGGGGAGCCCTGCCCCTCCTTATATATGTTGAAGGGGCGGTTTACATGTGGAGTCCTACTAGGATTAGGACTAGTCTATCTCTAATACAAACCGGATACAAGTGTTGGTCTTAACTCCTTGTAAGGTAAATATTCCTCATGCCTTTCCTCTTAAACCGGCCCACCATTAAACGTGAACCGGCCTTCTGGGCCTTGGGCCTTGTCATCCGTCTGTCCCATCCGCCGGATTACCAATGAGCTGTAAATCGTCTGGTCTGTGCAGGTCGCCGGTGAATCGCCAAGTCCGGCCGGTTTATCCTTCCGGCCGGTTTACACCGCGGGGCATATCCCCGACACTACGGGTTCGAGAACTATGTAGACATGACCGAGACATGTCTCCGGTCAATAACCAATAGCGGAACCTGGATGCTCATATTGGCTCCCACATATTCTATGAAGATCTTTATCGGTCAGACCGCATAACAACATACGTTGTTCCCTTTGTCATCGGTATGTTACTTGCCCGAGATTTGATCATCGGTATCTCAATACCTAGTTCAATCTCGTTACCGGCAAGTCTCTTTACTCGTTCCGTAATACATCATCCCATAACTAACTCATTAGTTGCAATGCTTGCAAGGCTTAAGTGATGTGCATTACCGAGAGGGCCCAGAGATACCTCTCCGACAATCGGAGTGACAAATCCTAATCTCGAAATACGCCAACCCAACAACTACCTTCGGAGACACCTATAGAGCACCTTTATAATCACCCAGTTACGTTGTGACGTTTGGTAGCACACAAAGTGTTCCTCTGGTAAACGGGAGTTGCATAATCTCATAGTCATAGGAACATGTATAAGTCATGAAGAAAGCAATAGCAACAAACTAAACGATCAAGTGCTATGCTAACGGAATGGGTCAAGTCAATCACATCATTCTCCTAATGATGTGATCCCATTAATCAAATGACAACTCATGTCTATGGTTAGGAAACATAACCATCTTTGATCAATGAGCTAGTCAAGTAGAGGCATACTAGTGACACTCTGTTTGTCTATGTATTCACACATGTATTATGTTTCTGGTTAATACAATTCTAGCATGAATAATAAACATTTATCATGATATAAGGAAATAAATAATAACTTTATTATTGCCTCTAGGGCGTATTTCCTTCAATATGTGGATGTGAGAAAGTAGTTGAGGGCTTTGGAGCATATCACTAAGCATTTTGAGCAAGAGCCTCATTATGCAACACCTCATCCCTCCTTGATAGTATTGGCTTTTCCTATAGACTCAATGTGATCTTGGATCACTAAAATAGAAAATGTAGAGTCTTGAGCTTTGAGCTTGAGCCAATCCTTTTGTCCTTAGAATTTTGAGGGGTCCACTTTTCTCATCCATGCCATGCCAATCATTGAGCTTTCCTGAAATATTAATCTTGAAATAGTATTAGCTCAATGAGCTATATGTTGTTAGAAATTACCAAAACCACCTAGGGATAGTTGTACTTTAAATCTCCCCCTTTTTGGTAATTGATGACAACATATAGATCAAAGCTTCGACAAATGATAATAAGAGTGAAAAACATTGTCGCTTTGAGAAGTATGTGAAAAGCAAGAGCTCCCCCTAAATTTGTGCATAGTTTAAGATTTGCTTTGGACTGCAAATGCACAATGAGTTAGGATCATGGGTTACTCTTCCATGTCACATACATCTTGGTGGAGCGCTCAAAATGATAATAATTAAATACATGCACTCATCACCAAGCAAAGTGAATGATCATATGGGGATATAAAAGGATAATGTCATCCAACAAGCATTAAGGTAGCATATGATCAAACACATGATCATCCAAGTATCACACAAAAGCATAAAGTATCTCAAACAAACAAATAACAAATTTCAACCACCAAACAACAAGAGAACAAAGAGGAACACTCTCTCCCGAAGCCTATGATCTATACATTTTCTCCCCCTTTGGCAACAAGTTACCAAAAAGTTCATAAAAATGCATAGTGCTAGATCGACTCTCAGGCTCGGTCTTCAGGTGGTGGTGTAGATAAAACTCCAAGGACGAAGGCATCAGTTGATGTAGATGGAGCTGGTGGAGTGGGTGCTGGAGCTGGTGGCACTGAAGCTGTAGCTGGTGCAGATGAAGTTGCTCTGGTGTCTGTAATTGGCACTGCAGCAGATCTCTGTCCTCTGGGCACTCTAGCAAAAGCATCAGTGGTAGACTTGCCCTTCTTCTCCTGCACTTCATCCTGAAGTTGCTCAACAACTGACTGTATCTCTGTGACCTTCACATCTAAATCATAGAACTTCTGCTCCATGATCCTCTCCAAGCTCTCCTGGTTTTAAGTCAGGGTGGCCAATCCCTTCTCAATCCTTAGAGTGGAGGCAATCAAGTAGCCAAGCTGATCTTGCTTGCTCTTCAGAAGATACTGAGATGCCTCATCAATGGTTGGCATCTTTGCAGCCTTTTCAATCCTTGCCTTCTCCCTCTTTGCTTGTGCTTTTACAGAAGATGGTTCATTCTCATCCATTACCACAATATTGTCCTCAAAGTCTGGGTAGATGGGCATATGATCCTTGTCCAAGAGATATGTGCCAGTGCCCATCTTGGAGTTGATTATCTCCTGGATCTGTGGGGCATACCCATAAATTCTCTTCTGATCTGCAGCTGTTCTCTTTATAGTTTCCACAATTAGGCTCATGACTTTGAACTTTTGAGGCACATCAAATATGTGAAGCAGGTTAATTGCATGGCCTCTGATCATCTTGTGATCACCTGACTTTGGCAATAGAGTGTGCCTGAGGATCCAATTGATTGTTGGCAAACCTGACAGAAGGTAATGTACCGATCCAAATTTGTGTGTCTCAAGAGCAGCATCTAGGATCTCTCTGTACATATGTGCCATGATGTTGTGATCCTTCTTCTTCTTGGCATAGACATCCAAGTCATATTCATTCTCCTTAGGAGCATTGATCAATTTTGCCCATTCTTCAACCGTTGACTGGTACCTAGTACCTTCAGACATCCAGACAATCCTTCCATCTGGGTAGAAATGAGATGTGGAGTAGAACTGCATAATAAGCTCATCATTCCACTCTGTGAGCTTCTGCCCAAAAAAGTCCTCTACTCCACAAGACTTGAAACTATCATAGACTCCAGGATAGTGTTCTTCATTTTCCCTGATGTACTCCCAGTCCACCCATCTCATATCACAGACTATAGGCTTCTTGTCAAGCAACACTGTCTCATAGAAGTCCTGTTGTTCCTTTGCATGTAACATGTAGTCCACATCAGTTCTTCTCCTGACTGCATAGGGATCAGTCAATCTCCATTGTCCGAGTCCTGCATCCTTCCTGAGCTTCATGTCCTCAACTACTGGATGAGCATCATTGTGATCTGGAATTTTGGGCTTCAACTTCCTAAAGACATGTGACTCATCATCTTCTTCTTCTATAGCAGCTTCAAGCACTGGGGCCTTGTTCTTCTCTGCAGCTGGAATATTTCTTGTACTCCTCTTGGGTGCACCTTTGGGTTTTGGAACAGCTGCCTTGGGAGCTTCTTTGGGCTTAGATGGAGCAACCCCTGATCTTATAACATCTCTGTCGTGGTGGGCGCACGACAGATACCAAGGGATGGCTAAAGAGAGGAGGATGCTCGAGGGCGCTGGTGGACTCCAGAGGCGAGGTTGACATGAGCGAGCGCGGGATGTCGTGGTTCTAACTCTGACAGTGATGTAGGGGGGTATGTATGGAGAGGCTAGATCTTAGCTATGGAGGAGTTGTAAGCACACGAGGATTACGAGTTCAGGCCCTTCTCAGAGGAAGTAACAGCCCTACGTCTCGGTGCCCGGAGGCGGTCGACTGAATTATGTATGTATGAATAACAGGGGTGCCAACCCCTGATACTGAGGAGGGGGGTGGCTTATATAGAGTTTGCCAGGCCCCTCCAGCCCTCAGTAATGCAAGGTTTAAAGTACATTAAGATTGGGGGTTACTGGTAACGCCCCTAATAAAGTGCTATGATGACCATAAAAGCTACTTAATGACCGACCGTTTGCGTGCAGGGTGACTTTAGATCTCCTGGCAGTCGAGTGGTTGGAATTTGGTCGAGTGATTGCTTCGTGGTCGAGTGTCTTGAATCTGTTGAGTGGGATACCTCCAAGTCGATTGAAAGGTGACTTCTTCTAGGGATGTCCTTGGGTAGGGTACTTAGGACAGGTCCATGCCCTTATCCTAGGTACATAGCTTCATCATTAGCCCCCGAATGGATCGAGGTTCGAGTGGGGAAGGAGTTGGGGATCTTTCCGACTGGTTCTTCATGTTATATGAACGTCTTGTTTTGGATCAATTGTCACGGATGACGTCGTCAACTTCTTTCAGTCGCCTTGATCCATTCTTGGCCTCTTGTCGAGTGAATTTCTTTACTTGTGAAGTTCTGAGTGACGGTGTGAAAGGGATCTTCTGTTTGACGAGTTGTTCTGCGGCCCACGGATTTTGTGGGATTTGAATTTCGGGAAGCGCGCGGGACGGGGGCGGCCGCAGTAATCGGATGGGATAGGACGGAAGCTCCTCGATCCCCGCGCCACCTTTTTCGCCATGTATTGCGCGCGCGCCTGTTGCGGGATTTGACGGGATTGCCTGGGCCTACCAGTCAGCCACTCGGAAGCGACCTCTTATAAGCTGCCGGCTCGGGACCCCCGAACAGTGCACCTTCACTTTTCCACCTTCCTTCACAAGATCCTCCGCCACCTCCGCTCCCACCTTGGTGCTGTAGGTCTGTTCGAGCTTCACCGGCGACGATGGTGAAGGAGAAGACGTCGGCTCTAGAGCACGCGAAGAAGGCGGCGGTGCAGGGGAAGGGGAAGAAGTCCGCTTGGGGCGGATCTTCCTCGAGGACTGCTCCGCCCAAGGATTGGATCCAGGGCGACTGGATGCCATTGGTGATTCGGCAGGATGATCTCGATGATCTGGTCAAGGGGGGATTCATTCCCCACGAATCTGCGCGCCTCCCGGGGAAAGAAGTCAAACCCCGGCCTCTTGATGGTGAGTGCGTCCTCCTCGCCACCCATATCGATCGTGGATTCTCTCTGCCTCCTCATCCTTTTTTCCAGAGCTTCTTGAACTTCTTCGGAGCGCAGCTCCATCACTTTACTCCCAATACTATTGTGTATCTTACTGCTTTCGTTTCCCTGTGTGAAAACTTCTTGGGTTGCCGCCCCCATTGGGGACTCTTCAATCACATCTTCACTTGCCGCTCTCAGTCGGTCAGGAAGGCCAAGTCGAGTGACGAACGGACGCAGGTGATCCAGCTATGCGGGGGCCTGGCGATCCAGATGAGGGGAAAAAGTTCCTTTCTGTCTATCACTTTTCCCGAGTCAGTCCGTGGGTGGCAGTCGACCTGGTTTTACTGTAAAGACCAGGTGACCCCAGGACAGTCGACTGGGCTTCCCCCTTTTTCTCTGAATCGAGCACAAAAACCTGCCTCTCTGAAAGTGATGTCGGAGGAAAAGGCGCAAGTCAAGGTGCTGGTCGGTCGAGTGGTTCAGCTTGTCCACGAGGGTGTGACTGGCATGGACTTGTTGGAAGTCTTCCTTCAGAGGCGCATCCAACTGCTTCAGGCTCGTGACCACCCGATGTGGCTGTACTCGGGTCTCGAAGACACCACTCGGATTCACCCAGAGGAGGTCACTAACGAGATGTTGGAAGGGTGGCTGTCGAGTATCACAGGGAACAAGGACAACCCCCGAGGAGCCAGGAGGATTCCTCCACTCGACCAAACATACGAAGTGGACAAGGTCTGACCTTGCATTTCTGACTGTGATCTTGCTTTCTTTATTTGTTCTTTTTGAATCAGTCGATTGACTTTTGTCTCGTTTGTTGTCCTCTAGGCCACTACTGAGATGTACTCGACACCCAATGGAGCACAGGAGCAGGCCGAGGAAGGAGAGGCAAGCGGAGGCGAAAGTGGAGACGAGGGAGAAGAGTGGGAATCTGACGGCGAAGGAGAGGAGGATGACGACGACGACTCCAGTGAAGAGAAGGAGGAAGAAGTCGAACCTCCCCGCTCGGAACGGCGATCCAAGCTTACACACGACCCTGCGTGGGAATGTGGTAAGGCGACTGTCCCTGTTGGGCAGTCGTCGAAGCGCCCTCGGACCTCATCTCCAGCGCCGACAGAAAAAGCTCCCAAGCACCCACGCGCAACGCCGTCCAAGCCGCCCAAGGCTCTGCCCAAGATGAAGATGACTGTCCCCACCATTTCTGGGTAATAGTAGAATTTGTTTTCCTTTGTCGAACGTGACGGACTCTTGGTCGACTCATTGAATAAGCTGACTGACTTTCGAAATTTGCAGTGCTGCCACCTCGGAGATCTCCGCCAAGGACGATGATCAAGAGATGGAAGATGCTGTTACCTCCAACCCCGGTATGATTACTGATGCTCTGCTTTTAGTCGACTGACGATTTCTTATAATTCCGGTCGATTGGATTTTTCTTATAGCTCCTCCTCATGTCATTGACCTCCTTGATGATGACGACGAAGTGCCGCTGTGGGCGTGAAGGAACGGGAGGGCGCCGGCTGGCAAGACCCCACAAACTACTCCGGCGCCTGAGGCCGTAGTCCGGGAGGGTGGTGATACCACTCGGGTTTCTGTGACCTTCGCTGAACCTCTGACGAGTGTCCGGCCTTCGACGTCGACTGCAAATCCGCCTTTGCTTTTTGCCACACACCACGTCCCTGAGGACCAAGTGGGTGCCGCTAAAGAGGCTATACGCCAGGCGGGGATCATGATGAAGCAAGTGAAGGTGGTTCGGGAAGCCAGCCAAGCAGCTTATGAAGCGAGCTCAGCTCTTCAGAGCAACGTCCAGGTCAGTCGATTCACCGCTTGTTCTGTTAGGATATGCTATCTGAAGAATCTCTTTTCCGAAGATCTTTATATCTGTACACCCATTGGGTGTGTCTATTAATCTTTTTGATGAGTGGGGGCACGCTAAGTGCACCCACTGGGTGTAGTCCCCGAGACTACGGTGGACTGCTGGCAGTCGACTGTAGTCTTTATATTGTGTTGCTTTAGCTGAACTTCTTCACTCGGTCTGGTCAGGCCTTGATTTTTTTTGGTCGAACCAGTGGGGGCACGTTGACTGCACCCACTGGGTGTAGTCCCCGAGACTACCATCGAATGTTTTTGATTCGGCTGTAGTCTTAGAAACGCCATCATTGTCTCTTGGTTACTCGGAAGCAACTTATCTTGGATGTCTGTCGACTGATTTTTTGCAGAAATCCTGCGAACTTGTGGCTCGCTACACTGAGTTGGAGAACAAATAGATCCATATGAACCTTGACTTGAAGCTTGCTCAGGAGAACTTGTAGAAGGCGAGGGACGAAGCAAAAGGTATGGCTAGTGAGCTTTTGTCGACTGTCCTTTCTTTCTGGCCGTCCTCGATGTTGATCTCACTTGCTGTTTCACAGACAAAATGGAGGAGGCTCTGAAGAAGGATCAAGACCTTGCCGAAGCGCAGAAGGAGGCCCTAAACAAAACGAAGCTTGCTGAAGAAAAACTGGCTTTAGTCGGTACTCTTGAAAAGGAAAACTCCAGGCTGAAAACTGCTCTCGACCCGGCTAATCGAGAGGTCAGCCGTCTGAAGAATGGCAATATAGCTCTGAATGACAAGGCAAGTGAACTGGCGGGGAAGAGGAACGATCTAGAGGCTTATCTCGGTGGACTCGCCAAGAAGCTGTTCGTCATGCTTTAGGGTAATTACTCCAGCCCGACTGACTTGCAGTTACCAAATCTGCGTAGAGCCACTGACTTATCCTTGAATTGTGTTTACAGAATTCTGCCAAAACTTCAAAGAGGAGACCAGTCGAGTGGAGACAGACTTGGACCCCATCAATTCTCCAGTGAAGGATGAGGCTGCTATGAACGTGCTCCGACTGGAATCTCGTGTTGCCGACGTTGTTGACTATCTTGCTCGGTTGAAGGTTGCGATGTCATGGATCGACACGTCGCTCTGGCCTAGGACGACGCTTCAGAATGACCTCGAGTCCTTGATGACTCGACTGAATGAAGTCCCAGGTCGAGTGGCGGAATGGAAGAAATCTTCTGCTAGATGTGGCGCTGACGTTGCTCTGTCTCTGGTCCGCGTCCACTGCAAGGAGGCGTGAGAAGAAAAGTTGGCCACCATCCAAGTTGCCAATACCAGGAAGCACAACTTTCAAGACTTCATGGAGACTTTCATTGCTGCTGCCACTCGCATTGCAGACGGGATCGACTTGGACGAGTTCGTCGCCCCTTCCAGTCCTCCGCATGAGGAATAAAAACTTTTATGCTTCACTTTAAATTTGCCTCGGAATGCCGAGTGGATTTTGTAACCGTTAATCTCTGTCAAGCTGGAGGCTCGAGTACTTTGATCTGCGGTCTAGAACCTTTGGATCTTATGTGAACTTGATTTATCGTTGAATATCTTCATGAATTATCTGTCGAGTGGAACTTGTTCTTCACTCGAAATAACTTTGTATTTGTGGTGCAACTCCGAAGGAGAAGGTAGCAGTCGATTTGCACCTCGTCGTCCTTACGGATTGGGATGTGTTCCGTACTTAGGCGAGCATTGGGCTGCAGCTAAGCCTCCGAGTGGAAGGTCTGCTCTCCACTCGGTAGGATTTTAAAAACTTAGGCGAGTACTGGACTGCAGCTAAGCCCCCGAGTGGGAGGTCTGCTCTCCACTCGGTAGGATTTTTTCGAACTTAGGCGAGTACTGGACTGCAGCTAAGCCCCCGAGTGGGAGGTCTGCTCTCCACTCGGTAGGATTTTTTCAAACTTAGGCGAGTACTGGACTGCAGCTAAGCCCCCGAGTGGGAGGTCTGCTCTCCACTCGGTAGGATTTTTTCAAACTTAGGTGAGTACTGGACTGCAGCTAAGCCCCCCGAGTGGGAGGTCTGCTCACCACTCGGTAGGATTTTTAAATACTTAGGCAAGCACTGGACTGCAGCTAAGCCCCCGAGTGGGAGGTCTGCTCTCCACTCGGTAGGATTTTTTCAAACTTAGGCGAGTACTGGACTGCAGCTAAGCCCCCGAGTGGGAGGTCTTCTCTCCACTCGGTAGGATTTTTTCAAACTTAGGCGAGTACTGGACTGCAGCTAAGCCCCCCGAGTGGGAGGTTTGCTCACCACTCGGTAGGATTTTTAAATACTTAGGCGAGCACTGGGCTGCAGCTAAGCCTCCGAGTGGGAGGTTTGCTCTCCACTCGTTAGGATTTTTAAACACTTAGGCGAGCACTGGGCTGCAGCTAAGCCTCCGAGTGGGAGTCTGGCTCACCACTCGGTAGGATTTTTAAACACTTAGGCGAGCACTGGGCTGCAGCTAAGCCTCTGAGTGGGAGTCTGGCTCACCACTCGGTAGGATTTTTAAACACTTAGGCGAGCACTGGACTGCAGCTAAGCCCCCGAGTGGGAGGTCTGCTCTCCACTCGGTAGGATTTTTTCGAACTTAGGCGAGTACTGGACTGCAGCTAAGCCCCCGAGTGGGAGGTCTGCTCTCCACTCGGTAGGATTTTTTCAAACTTAGGCGAGTACTGGACTGCAGCTAAGCCCCCGAGTGGGAGGTCTGCTCTCCACTCGGTAGGATTTTTTCAAACTTAGGCGAGTACTGGACTGCAACTAAGCCCCTCGAGTGGGAGGTCTGCTCACCACTCGGTAGGATTTTTAAATACTTAGGCAAGCACTGGACTGCAGCTAAGCCCCCGAGTGGGAGGTCTGCTCTCCACTCGGTAGGATTTTTTCAAACTTAGGCGAGTACTGGACTGCAGCTAAGCCCCCGAGTGGGAGGTCTTCTCTCCACTCGGTAGGATTTTTTCAAACTTAGGCGAGTACTGGACTGCAGCTAAGCCCCCCGAGTGGGAGGTTTGCTCACCACTCGGTAGGATTTTTAAATACTTAGGCGAGCACTGGGCTGCAGCTAAGCCTCCGAGTGGGAGGTTTGCTCTCCACTCGTTAGGATTTTTAAACACTTAGGCGAGCACTGGGCTGCAGCTAAGCCTCCGAGTGGGAGTCTGGCTCACCACTCGGTAGGATTTTTAAACACTTAGGCGAGCACTGGGCTGCAGCTAAGCCTCTGAGTGGGAGTCTGGCTCACCACTCGGTAGGATTTTTAAACACTTAGGCGAGCACTGGGCTGCAGCTAAGCCTCCGAGTGGGAGTCTGGCTCACCACTCGGTAGGATTTTTAAACACTTAGGCGAGCACTGGGCTGCAGCTAAGCCTCCGAGTGGGAGTCTGGCTCACCGCTCGGTAGGATTTTAAACACTTAGGCGAGCACTGGGCTGCAGCTAAGCCTCAGAGTGGGAGTCTGGCTCGCCACTCGGTAGGATTTTTAAACACTTAGGCGAGCACTGAGCTGCAGCTAAGCCTCCGAGTGGGAGTCTGGCTCACCACTCGGTAGGATTTTTTTTACAAACTTCAGCGAAATGGATTCACAGCTAAGCCACCCACTGGGGGATTTCACACGCAAACAAAAGCAACAACAATTATAGGAAAATTTGTAACACTCTTGTCTTTGATAAATAGACTATAGAAGTTTTTCTTATTACATCTCATCCCAGTGAGAGTTCAAGTGTTAAAGGGGCGGAGCAGTTCTGCATTCCAAGCTCGTGGCTCATCGATCTGGCGATCAACATTGTAAAGGTGATACGCTCCATTGTGGAGGACTCTGGTGACGATCAAGGGACCTTCCCAAGTAGGAGCGAGCTTGTGTGGTTTCTGTTGATCCACTCGGAGGACCAAATCTCCTTCTTGGAAGGCTCGACTCTTCACATTTCTGGCATGGAATCGACGCAAGTCTTGCTGATAAATGGTCGATCGGATCATAGCCATTTCTCTTTCTTCTTCTAGGAGGTCGACTGCGTCTTGCCGAGCTTGTTCTGCTTCATCTTCGGTATAAAGCTCGACTCGGGGTGCATTGTGAAGTAGATCACTCGGTAGGACTGCTTCCGCTCCGTAAACCAGAAAGAACGGAGTTCTTCCAGTCGACTGATTCGAGGTGGTCCTCAATCCCCACAGAACTGACGGAAGCTCGTCGACCCAAGCGCCTGCTGCGTGCTTGAGATCACGCATCAGCCGAGGCTTTAGTCCTTTGAGAATCAGACCATTTGCCCTTTATGCTTGTCCATTCGACTGGGGGTGGGCGACCGATGCGTAGTCGGCTCGTGTGCCTTGAGAGGCACAAAAAGCTCTGAACTTGTCTGAATCAAAGTTTGACCCATTGTCGGTGATGATGCTATGCGGGACTCCATATCTGAATGTTAACTCTCTGACGAAACTGATAGCAGTGCAAGCATCAAGATTCTTGATAGGCTTAGCTTCAATCCATTTGGTAAACTTGTCGACTGCCACAAGCACATGTGTGAAACCGCTCCTGCCTGTTCTCAATGGGCCAACCATGTCCAGTCCCCAAACAGCAAAGGGCCAGACGAGTGGAATGGTCTTCAGGGCTGATGCAGGCTTGTGAGACATGTTGGAGTAGAACTGGCACCCTTCACACTTGTCGACTATCTCTTTTGCCATTTCATTCGCTCTTGGCCAGTAAAATCCCGCTCGGTATGCTTTAGCCACAATGGTCCGAGAGAATGCATGATGACCACAGGTCCCCGAGTGGATATCATCAAGGATTATCTGACCTTCTTCTGGTGTTATACACTTCTGACCGACTGCAGTCGCGCTTTCTCTATACAACTGTCCCTTTATGACTGTAAAGGCCTTGGATCGACGGACGATCTGTCGAGCCTCTTCTTCGTCCTCCGGGAGTTCCTTTCTCAGGATATACGCGATGTACGGTATCGTCCAGTCAGGGATGATTGCCAAAACTTCCATGATTAGGTCGACCACTGCCGGAATTTCAACTTCAGTCAGATCTGTGGCACTCTTTGGCTGCGGGGCTTCATCTGTAAAAGGATCTTCTTGGACTGATGGCGAGTGGATGTGTTCCAAAAACACATTACTGGGGATGGCTTCTCTCTTGGAGCCTATCTTTGCCAAATCATCAGCCGCTTGATTTTTCAGTCAGGGGATGTGATGAAGCTCTAACCCCTCGAATTTCTTCTCTAACTTTCTCACTGCATTGCAATAACCAGTCATAGCTGGACTTCTGACGTCCCATTCTTTCATCACCTGATTAACCACCAAATCTGAGTCACCATAGACCATGAGGCGACGGACGCCGAGTGAAATGGCCATGCGCAACCCATACAAAAGTGCTTCATATTCTGCTTCGTTATTGGAGGAATCAAAGTGAATCTGGAGAACATATCTGACCTTATCTCCTCGGGGGGAAACCAATACTACCCCAGCACCGGAACCATTCAGCATCTTAGATCCATCGAAGAACATGGTCCAGTGCTCTGAGTGAACTTGAGTCGGAAGTTGCTGTTCGATCCACTCGGCGACGAAATCTGCAATTGCTTGGGACTTGATAGCTTTCTTTGCCTCAAACTTGATATCTAGGGGAAGAAGTTCAATCGCCCATTTGGCCACTCGACCAGTTGCATCTCTGTTGTGCAAAATCTTTGATAGTGGAGCGTCGCTGACGACTATAATGGAATGATCAGAGAAGTAATGTGCAACCTTCTTCGTGGTCATATAAATCCCGTATACAAGCTTCTGGTAATGAGGATATCTTTGCTTTGAAGGAGTCAAAACTTCAGAAACATAATATACTGGGCGCTGAACTTTGAAGGCCTTTCCTTCTTCTTCCCGCTCGACCGTAAGTACTATACTGACAACTTGTCCTGTGGCTGCAATGTAAATCAGCAAAAGCTCCTTGCTGATTGGGGCAGCAAGCACCGGCTGGGTGGAGAGCAGAGCTTTGAGCTCTGTAAACGCTGCATCAGCTTCTGGAGTCCACTCGAACTTGTCGAACTTCTTCATTAGTCGGTAAAGAGGCAATGCCTTTTCACCGAGGCGAGAGATGAATCGACTTAAAGTGGCCAAGCATCCTGTAAGCTTCTAGACGTCATGCACACGCACAGGACGTTTCATCCGGAGTATAGTACCAATTTTTTCAGGATTGGCGTTGATTCCCCGTTCGGAAACGAGAAAACTGAGTAACTTCCCACTTGGAACTCCGAACGTGTACTTTGACGGATTGAGCTTGATATCGTACCTCGTGAGGTTGGCAAAGGTTTCAGCAAGGTCAGTCAGCAGGTCGGAACCCTTCCATGACTTGACCACAATATCATCCATGTATGCCTCCACATTCCGACTGATTTGAGTGAGCAAACACTTCTGAATCATCCTCATGAACGTGGCTCCGGCATTCTTGAGGCCAGATGACATGGTGACATAACAGAAGCACCTGAATGGAGTGATGAAAGCTGTTTTGATCTCGTCGGGCCCATACAGACGGATCTGATGGTACCCGGAATAGGCGTCTAGGAAAGACAAACGCTCACATCCCGCAGCCGAGTCGACTATCTGGTCGATGCGGGGGAGAGGAAAATGATCTTTCGGGCAGGCCCGATTGATATGCTTGAAATCAATGCACATGCGAAGTGACTTGTCCTTCTTGGGGACCATGACAACATTGGCGAGCCACTCGGAGTGGTAAATTTCTCGGATGAACTCCGCTGCTAAGAGCCGAGCCACCTCCTCGCCAATGGCTTTCCTCTTCTGGACGGCGGACCGTCGAAGATGTTCTTTCACAGGTTTAAATTTTGGGTCAACTCGTAGACGGTGCTCAGCCAGCCCCCTGGGAACTCCAGGCATGTCAGCAGGCTTCCATGCGAAGATGTCCCAGTTCTCACGGAGGAACTGGATGAGCGCTTCTTCCTATTTGGAGTCAACCGTCGTTGAGATGTGAGTCGGAGCAGCGTTTGGATCGGTCGGGTGAATGTGAACTGCCTTTGTTTCACCGGACAACTGAAAAGCTGATTCTGAAGCAGGCTTCTTAGCTCGTAGCAACTCACTCGGATCTGTAGTCTTCTGGTACTCTTGCAGCTCGACCACCGCCATCTAAGCGTCAGCAATCTTTGAGCCTTTCTGAAAACACTCTTCTGCTTTCTTCCGATTTCCTGTAACAGTGATCACACCTTGGGGACCAGGCATCTTCAATTTGAGATACACATAACATGGTCGAGCCATGAAGCATGCATAAGCTGGCCTGCCCAAAATAGCATGATAAGCACTTTGGAAATACACAACTTCGAATGTCAACTTTTCCTTGCGGTAATTCTTGGAATCATCGAAAACCACATCAAGAGCAATTTGGCCGAGTGACTCGGCTTTCTTCCCAGGAATGACTCCATGGAAACTCATGTTACTGGTGCTGAGCCTGGACATCGGAATGCCCATCCCTTTCAATGTTTCTGCATACAGTATGTTCAAACCGCTGCCTCCATCCATCAGGACTTTGGTCAGTCGAGTGCCTTCGACAACTGGGTCGACCACCAGAGCTTGCCTCCCAGGGTGGCAATGTGCGTAGGGTGATCAGACTAGTCGAATGTGATGGCAGTCTGGGACCACTTCAGATAATTGGGTGTTGTCGGAGCAACCATATTTACCTCACGGTTAATAACCTTCAGTCGAATTTTGCTCTCAACATCAGCAAAAATCATCAGGGTGGAATTGACCTGGGGGTACCCATCGTCACTATCTTCCTTGTCCTCAACTTTGTCCGACTCCTTTTCCTTATCTTTGGACTGCTTGCCCTGAAACTGCTGGATCAGAAGCCGACACTGTCGAGTGGTATGCTTTGGGTAAATGAGTTTACCCTCTTCATCTTTCTTGGTGTGGATGTGACACGGTAGATCCAAAACATCATTTCCATCTTGGTCTTTAACTTTCTTGGGGTTCCAAGGTCCTTTTGGTTTTCCCTTAAATTTTCCCTGGGTTACGGCCAGGGCCTCCCCAGGAGCGGCTGGCTCGACTTTCCGCTTCTGTTTCTGACTGGAATTTACTCCAGTTTCCTGGGCGACTGCTTTATGCTTGCCACTCCGGATTCAATCCTCATCTTCACCATTAGCGTATTTGGTGGCAATCTCCATCATCCGATTCATAGACATCTCTCCGGTTCGACCGAACTTTAGATTCCATTCTCTATACTTAACGCCTTCTTTAAAGGCACATACTGCTTGATGATCTGGTACATTTTCAACCGTGTGATGCAATGTGATCCACCTCTGGATGTAATCCCTCAGAGTTTCACTCGGTTTCTGCATGCAAGACCGCAATTCCGTAAGGCCTGCAGGTCGCTTGCATGTTCCTTCAAATGTGGTGACAAACACTCGGGAGAGATCCTCCCAAGTGTAAATGCTGCTGGGTGCTAACTGATTCAGCCATGCTCTGGCCGAGCCTTCTAACATGAGAGGCAGGTGCTTCATGGCTACCTCATCGTTCCCACCGCCAATCTGGACAGCCACTCGGTAATCTTCGAGCCAAGTATCGGGCTTGGACTCACCGGTGAACTTACTAACTCCAGTCGCCAACCTGAAGTTGGGAGGAATTACAGCGGCTCTGATGGCTCGACTGAAACACTCCGGCCCTGAAACATGTACTCTGCTACTGGTAGGCGCATCTCTGTCGTGGCCTTCTCGGTGAGCTCTATTCCTGTCGACCAAACCTTGAACGAGAATGGATCTCGCATCAAAGCCTGGTTCCCTGGGGTTGACTAGAATTCTCCGCCCAAGACTATGAGGGCGTCTGTCGACCTGCTGCCGAGGCACATATGATCCACTCCTCGGGGGAGGGGTTGGCACTCGACGTCGATCATCATGATCGAATCGGTGATCATACTGCTCATTCCTTCTGTAGTGATCATGCCGGTCTCCACGTCCCTCACGCCTCGGAGGCGATCTTGGGCTATGAGCCGACTGGACTGTATCCGCTACAATGGATCGACTGTGGATCCTGTTCCGTGACTGAGAAACAACGGAATTCTGGTCTCCCGCTGCCCGGAGCAACGCTCTGATTTGCAATAAACCTCTGCCAGCCTCTGACTAGGAGGGCTGAATCGACTCTTCTATACGGGCCGCAGCCGCCAAATTCTGAATCAGAGTACGATATACCTACGGGGGCGGAAAGAGTTGACGTCGACTGGATTCTGGAGCCCGTTGATGCGCTCGCTCGTCGAGTATTCGCTGGAGATTCTCCAGTCGAGTGCGCTCGGCCAAATTAGCCAAGCGCGCATCCTCCAAGGCTCGGGCCTTGGGGGTTTCTCCAACGATAGGAGTGCGGAGTGCATCCATGTTCCGGCGGCGAAGCTCCTCCCGCTGCAACGACGTGAGAGGCTCGGGGAGATACTCCTCGTGAGGACGCGACGGGTCGCCCCCATCTGCGCCTCCGTCAGCGCGGGGGAAACCGGGAGGACTGTGTGGCCCATCGATCACCAGAACCTCTGCAGCTGGGTCACTGCTATCGCATTCGGATGCGGTCTCTGCAGAGCCAGTCGATAGGTCGAACAGGCCATAGAGGGATTCGTCGGGCTCGATTGCCGCGACTTGTGGGGTGGCCGACTGGCGGGCCACCGCATGCCTCACCCACCTCTGAAGCCTCGACTGATCGGAGCACTTGCGCCGACTAGAAACAGGGTGGGGAGATGCCACGGGAGCCGACCGATACTGGGTCGACGGCTGCCGCAGGAGGACACCACGGACGCATGCGCGAAAGTGCGTCGCCCCGCGGACGGGGAGCGTGTCGATGTCGAGTGGAGCCTCCTGAAGCCAAGCGGAGTCTTCGGCGATGAACGTGAGCACACCGAGACGCATCTCGCGGCCCTCCACCAAAGCTCCGCCTGAAACCATGATCAAGGAGATCGGAAAAAATCGCAACTTCTCAAACTAGGCGCTAAGACTCCTAGCCCCACGATGGGCGCCAACTCTCGTGGTTCTAACTCTGACAGTGATGTAGGGGGGTATGTATGGAGAGGCTAGATCTTAGCTATGGAGGAGTTGTAAGCACACGAGGATTACGAGTTCAGGCCCTTCTCGGAGGAAGTAACAGCCCTACGTCTCGGTGCCCGGAGGCGGTCGACTGAATTATGTGTGTATGAATAACAGGGGTGCCAACCCCTGATACTGAGGAGGGGGGTGGCTTATATAGAGTTTGTCAGGCCCCTCCAGCCCTCAGTAATGCAAGGTTTAAAGTACATTAAGATTGGGGGTTACTGGTAACGCCCCTAATAAAGTGCTATGATGACCATAAAAGCTACTTAATGACCGACCGTTTGCGTGCAGGGTGACTTTAGATCTCCTGGCAGTCGAGTGGTTGGAATTTGGTCGAGTGATTGCTTCGTGGTCGAGTGTCTTGAATCTGTCGAGTGGGATACCTCCAAGTCGATTGAAAGGTGACTTCTTCTAGGGATGTCCTTGGGTAGGGTACTTAGGACAGGTCCATGCCCCTATCCTAGGTACATAGCTTCATCACGGGACGCCGGACATACCCAGGTTCGGGGCTCTCCGAAGAGATAATACCTGTAACACCCACGATGCGGCTATATCTCCCACATGTCGGAGCACGACTTAGAGGCATAACCGCATAGTAGGCATGTCGCAAGAGGGGTAATCTTTACACATCACATGTACTGAATATGAAAGTGATAAAGAGTTGGCTTACAATTGCCACTTCACACAATACATAAATATAGCATTACATCATCTAGATACAATCAAGGTCTGACTACGGAACCAAATAAAGAAAGACAACCCCTAATGCAAAAGATCCCCGATCGCCCCGACTGGGCTCCACTACTGATCGAAAGGAAACGAAACAACACAACAAACACGATCTTCATCGAGCTCCCACTTGAGCTCAGTTGCGTCAACTGCACGGTATCATCGGCACCTGCAAACTGGTTTTGGAAGTAATCTGTGAGTCACGGGGACTTAGCAATCTCACACCCTTGCGATCAAGACTATTTAAGCTTATGGGTAGGAAAAGGTAGCGAGGTGGAGCTGGAGCAAGCACTAGTATATATGGTGGCTAACTTACGCAAATGAGAGCGAGAAGAGGAGCAAAGCACGGTCGACAAACTATCATGATCAAAAAGTGATCCTGAAACTACTTACGTTCAAGCATAACACGAGACCGTGTTCATTTCCCGGACTCCACCGAGAAGAGACCATCACGGCTACAGACGCGGTTGATGCGTTTTAATTAAGTTAAGTGTCAAGTTCTCTACAACCGGATATTAACAAATTCCCATCTGCCCATAACCGCGGGCACGGTTTTCGAAAGTTCAAAACCCTGCAGGAGTGTCCCAACTTAGCCCATCACAAGCTCTCATGGTCAACGAAGGATATTCCTTCTAGCGGGAAGACCCGATCAGTCTCGGAATCCCGGTTACAAGACATTTCGACAATGGTAGAACAAGACCAGCAAAGCCACCCGATGTGCCGACAAATCCTGATAGGAGTCGCACGTATCTTGTTCTCAGGGCAACACCGGATGAGACTAGCTACGAGTAAAACCAACCCTCAAGTTTCCCCAAGGTGGCCTCGCACGCAGCTCGATTCAGACCAACACTCAGAGGAGCACTGGCCCGGGGGGGGGGTTAAATAAGATGACCCTTGAGTCTGCAGAACCTAAGGAAAGGTATATGGTGGTAGGTAGGCAAATGGTAAAACCAAGGTCGGGCCTTGCTGGAGGAGTTTTATTCAAAGCGAACTGTCAAGGGGTTCCCATAACAACCCACCGCGTAAGGAACGCAAAATCAAGGAACATAACATCGGTATGACGGAAACTAGGGCGGCAAGAGTGGAACAAAACACCAGGCATAAGGCCGAGCCTTCCACCCTTTACCAAGTATATAGATGCATTAATTAAATAAGAGATATTGTGATATCCCAAACAATAATCATGTTCCAACAAGGAACAAACTCCATCTTCACCTACAACTAGCAACGCTATAAGAGGGGCTGAGCAAAGCGGTAACATAGCCAAACAACGGTTTGCTAGGACAAGGTGGGCCAGAGGCTTGACATGGCAATATGGAAGGCATGATAAAGCATGTGGTAGGTATCGCGGCATAGGAATAGCAATAGAGCGAGCAACTAGCAAGCAAAGATAGAAGTGATTTCGAGGGTATGGTCATCTTGCTTGCAAAGTTCTCCGAGTTGACGTAAGCTTGATCCTCGTAAGCGTACTCAACGGGTTCCTCGATCACGTACTCGTCTCCCGGCTCTACCCAAGGCAAGAACACAAGCAAAGGGAACCACAATCAACCACGGTGCAATGCGCAAGCAACATGATGCAAAACATGGCATGATATGCGTGATGTAATATGCAATACATATGCGTGCTCCGGAAGGAAAAGATTGAATCAGGCCTCAACTTGGCAAACCAAGTGTGTCGCTGGAAAGATGAGTTGATTTCGGTTGAAATCGATATAAAGATCACCGGAATCGGATGCACGGTTTGCAAACGGCAAGCAAAACAATAATGGCACAATCTTGCGATTAACAGCACGATGCCATCTAGAATGCAACAAGAAACTAAGCTACTGCACTCTAACATAACAACAAATCACATGGCAGTGATCCACTCAAGATGCTTGACAAAAGATGAACACTGAGCTACGGCTAAATCACAAAATAGCAGGTTCAAACAAGCATGGCAAAAGTGCAAAAGATATCAGGTTCACAGACTTGGTGAAAATAACATGTCAGGAATTAACATCAGGAAGCAATGTTTAGAGCAAGATAACAACATGCTACATGAACATATCATGGCAAAACAAGGCATGGCATGAAACTACTAAAAGCATATAACAAAAGTCCCTTACTGACCATAAGCCAAAAGGGATCAGAAAATATGATGGCACCCATGTAAACATAGCAAATTTCGTTAACAGATTCAGACTTAGCAGAAAACTGGACATGGCATAAACAGAGTTACGTAGGCATGTTTGCGAGCTCGATGCACTCACCACAAGGTATTGCATGACAAACTAAGCATACCACCAGCAAGAAGACATGATCATAAAGCTAACAAAAGCAAGAACAAACTCATAACATGCATGGATCAACTACAACAACCTTGGCAAAATTGATTAACACGTAAACAATCTGCCAGGAACATTTTATAGCAAAAGTAGAGCAAGATTGAGTCATGCTAGGGTACACCATAAATGCAAACAAAGACATGGATGGATAGAACATAACAATATCTCAAAATCATCCTTACTGAACATGCTCAAAAGAGGCATGTATCACTCTGTAGCAACATGAATACATGGCATAAAAATAGCATCAGGGAAATGACTTGGAAGAATTCTAAGTCCCTGAAATCAGCAACATCACGAGAGCTACTTTGCATGCTTGTGCTAGTCACCACATTGATCACAAAAATACATGGTGTACACCCCTGTAAAGATGGCATGGCATAGCCCAAAACACATGTAGGGCTCAAGTTCATAGGAGGCACACATTAATCATGACAAAAATGACAAATGCTCATAAACTGATAAGAATCAGGAACTAACATTATGAAGCACTCTTGAAACAGTAATTAGGGCATCAAGATAGAAACAAACAAGCATGGTGGAATCAAACAAAATGAAGAGGACGACCAGATGAACAATTTGATATATCACACGCGCAAAACGGAGCTATGGATGAGGAGTTATGGCATGATGAACATGGCTGAAAATAATGCAGAAAAAGGGACTTAGTGATATTTTACCCTCCGAGAAACGGGACGGGGAGGACCCGGGACAGAGGGATCTGGGGCTTGGGGCGGTGTTTGGTTCGCCGACGTGGTGGATCTTGTCCACCCCGGCTCCGGCGACGGCGGGACGGCTCCGGCGAGGAGCTCCGACAAGGAGGAGGCCGATGGGGCGCGGGACGGCGGAGGAGGACGTCAGGGATGGCCGGATCTGGTCCGGCCCGACCGGATCCGTGGCGAGGGGGCGGTGGTGTGTGCTCCGGCGAGCAGCAGCACCAGCAGAGGTGGTCGGCAGCGGCGGTGAGGCGGCGGCTCCATGGCGGTGGCGGCGGAGCTTGGTGGAGGAGGCACGGGGCAGAGCGGCGATGGGCGGCGGCGCCGACGTGGAGAAGCGGGGCGGCGGAGGCGGAGACGCGCCGGCGAGGCGGCAGAGGACGCGCGGGGTCCGGCGAGGCGCGGAGCCCGGCGAGCGGCGGCGCAAGGCGGCGGGGAAACGGGCGGCGGCGTGCGGGCTTCGGTGGTGGCAGTTCGGGCCCGTGCTGGCCCGCGATGGGCTCAGCGGGCCGGCGGCACGGAGGAGAGAGAGAGGGCCGGCAGTGGCGATGTGGCGCGATCTGATTGGTGTGGGGCGGCGGCTAGACATGTCCGGCCGCCGGGCGGACATGTCCGGCGGCGCGGGGAGTTGGAAGCTAGGGTTTCGACCCGGATTTGGACGGGGGAGGGCATATATATAGCTAGAGGGAGCTAGGAGAGTCCAAATTTGGAGCGGTTTTCAGCCACGCGATCATGATCAAACGACCGAGCTGATGGAGGGGGTTTGGATAGGTTTTGGGCCACTTTGGAGGGGTGTTGGGATGCAACACACACACGAGGCCTTTACGGTTCCCCGGTTAACCGTTGGAGTATCAAACGAAGTCTAAATGGCACGAAACTTGACAGGCGGTCTACCGGTGGTGAACCAAGACCGCTTGGCAAATCTCGGTCCAATCCGAGAAAGTTTAACACCCGCACACGAAAAGAGACAAAAGATGGCGCCCGATGACACAGGAGTGCCGGATTGCAAAGCGGACAACGGGGAAAATGCTCGGATGCATGAGACGGACACGTATGCGAATGCGATGCACATGATGACATGATATGAAATGCATGACATGCAAACAAATGACAAGACAACAACAGCGAATAATAGGAAGACACCTGGCGCAACGGCCTCGGGGCGTTACAATACCCCTAGTCCTGCCGAGTGTAGTTGGATGATCGATAGTACAATGTTGCTCCTGGAGCTGTATGGAGGAGGAAGGAAGCTGGCCAAGGCTTGGGCTGCTCCTTCTCTCCGGTGTTGCTGTTTCGTGGCTAGTCCTATGCTTACTTGCTTTTCTCTCGTATGTGTTTTCTGCTTGCCCTTCGCTCGTCCCCTCTCTCCCCTCCTATGATCGCGGGCTCCCGTGGGGTTTTATAGTCCAACCCCCCGGGGGTACAATGGTACTGTTACAAGTCGATGGGTCCGTATTGTCGGTGTCCGGGGACCCAGGCTGGGTCCCGCTGAGGGCTTGTGGTTCGCCGGGTTCCCCTAGGTGCGGGCCCCGCATGCCTAGGGGGACTGTGCGCCGTCTTGTCGATCGTCAGGGTGTGGCCGAGTCGAGTCGCGTACAGTGCTCTCCATCAGGTTGCCGCTTACTGTCGTCAGCGGTGAAGGCGGGGGCACTGTAGCCATGCCGGCCCTGGTCAGCGGGTAGGTGAGGGGCACTATTGCTACGTTCCTGCTGACCAGAGGCATGGGCGGGGCACTGTTGCCTCGGTCATCGTTGATTGAAGACTCGTCCCCATCATACGGCCTGGATGGGACGGGAGTTGACCCGCGGCTGGATTGCGTAGCATGCCACGGGTGGCGCTGGCTTGTTGAGGAGGCTTTGGTCGTGCCGGGTTTGGCTGTCTTGTGCTAGTTGTTGGGGGCCGAGTTGACGTGTCTTGCTGGGTCGGCTAGTCTGGCCGGCTTGCGGGGCTTGGCCGTGTTGAGCGACCCGGCCAAGTGCGTGCCGGTATTGAGGGGCGGTGCCAACCCCGTTGTTTTTTGAAGAAAATCCAGGTTCCGTTGCCTGCCCGGGGTCCATCCCCCCGGCAGTAGTCCCCGAAGCTGTGAAGGTCCGCCGTCTTCGGATGAGTGGGCCTTCGCAGTTTCCCCCTTAAGCAAGGTGGATTCTGCGAGCGCCGGGTCCGGCAACACCCACTGTGTGCCGGTTTTCTCGAAAACCAGATCGTGGCATCCCGGCCGTGGCGGGGACCGAGAAGTCCGCCGAATCTTGGGGAAATCCCTCGGGCTTTGCGCGGGCGCCACGTGGTGCCTGGAAGCCGGAGGGGCCTGACAGGCCATGCACGTGACGGGACTGGGCGACGGGCTAGGGCCCACCACCACGTGCCCTCAGCCCAAGCGCGCGGATTTATTGCGGCGTCTGGGGGCCGGTTTCTCTTCCCCAGGGAGTTACTGCGCGTGTACGTGCGCACTTATTGCGGGGTAGTGGAACGGGCGCATGCAGACGATCCCACTTCCCCACTTCCCCACGTTCAAACCGAGGGTTATAAATCGGGCGGTAGGGGGGCGGCGGACATTATTCTCGCGCGCCCTCCTGTCCCTTTGCTCTCGCTCCGTTCTTTGCAACTGACGCACTACGGCGCCCGCTGCTCTGAGCAGAACTCCTTCGCCGTCCATCTTCCTTCTTCTTCCTTTGATCATGTTGCTGCCATCGGGCTCCTGGATGGGTTCGAATATCACCTCCGAGGACATCACCCAACTCTGGGCGACGCGGTGCCTACTGCGGGAGACGGACGTCAGCGTCCGCCTGCCACGCGGCGAGCAGAGGCCTCGGCCCGAGGGGCAGGAGCGCGTGGTCTTCCTCACGCACTTCGAGCGTGGGTTCGGGCTGCCGGCAAGCACCTTCTTCTGCGCGTTCCTGGAGTTCTTCGGGCTCCAGCCGCATCATCTAGGCACCGGCGCCATCGTCCAGCTCTCCGGCTTCGTCACCCTCTGCGAGGGGTACCTGGGGGTCGAGCCTACGATCGACCTATGGGCGCGCTTCTTCTCCTTGAAGCAGCAGGGCCTGTTGGCCGGGGAGTTCGCCGATTGCGGCGCCGCCGTCATGTTGAAGCGGTCGGGGGCGGATTTCCCCAAGATCCCGCTGGAGGATTCTACCAAGAAGTGGCAGAACTCCTTCTTCTACGTCCGCAACCTTGGTGCGGATCGCATCAACCTTCCGGCCTTCGCCATCGCACCGCCGCGGGTGAAGACGAACTGGGGCTACTCGCCCAGGTGCTCGTCGCAGGAGATCGTCAATCTCTGCGAGCGGGTGACGGTGATGAGGACGCAGGAGGGGCTCACCGGCACCGACCTCCTTGCCGCGTTCATCATGCACCGGGTCCTTCCGCTTCAGTGGCGCTCCTACCTCATCGGCAAAATGGTCGGCCTTCAAGACCCCAACCGCATGGTGTCGACGCGGCTGTCCGCGGAGTAGATCGCGCGCGGTGTGAATGACATTTCCAAGGCCAACCTTGGGGAGGACTGGCGGTTCGGCAAGGTGCCGCACAACCAGTCGAACCCGGCGCCGCAGGTGAGTGTCTAGTCTTCTTACTTTGCTTCCGCGCACCTTCTCATCCATCCTGACGCGACGCGTTGGGTACTTCTGAACGCGATTCGGCATCCTTACGCCCGGTCCCCGTCGCAGGTGACGCCGGTGGCGCCAGAGGAGCCCGCGGCTCATGGTGGGGAGGAGGAGGCCGAGTTCGATGCCGGCGCTGGGCGTCGTGCGGGTAAGTCTCGTGTTTTTCTTCATGTGTCTTGAATTGCTGACCGCGGCACGGAACGGTCGGTGCTGACGCCAGTTGTCGGTGTTGTGGCGTTGGGCGGGGGAGGCAGCGACACGAGCGGAGCCGGGTCCTCGCATGGGGTGGCGCTGAGCCGCCCACATGGGAAAGACAGCGTTGCGCCGCGACCCCGGGCCCTGAAGCGCATGATGGACCCGCTCCGGGCCGGGAGGCCGGCCAAGAGGAAGCGCGGCGGCGGGCACGGGGGGCCAACCCCGGTCCTGGTCTTGGCGGGGTAAGCTTCATCTCTCGTTTGCGCTCAGATTTTTTTCTTGAGCTAGTCTTATTTCTTTTCTGCTCATTCTGTCTTCTTCTTCAGGTCGCCAATCGCGCTGGCGAGGGTGGCGGCGGAAGCCGCGGCCGCCGAAGGGGCCGCATTCCGCAGGAGCCGGTCCGACCTCGTCGACCAGGCCAAGGTGGAGGGACGGGACGACTCAGACCTCGGCCTGGATCCGAACAACGCCGAAGCCTTGGCTTGGTGGGACAGGAACCGGGCCGAGGCGGAGCTGGAGGCGGCGTCGGTCCATGCTTGGACCGACGCGGCGGTGGCATGGGCGCGAGCCGAGGCGGAGCTGACCTGGTACGAGATGCCGGAGGGCACGGTGGTGGCGGCGACGGTCTTTGAGCCGTCGTCGGTGAGGGAGCGCGGCCATGGAGGCCGGGCTGAGGTGGTGATCCCCGACCGGGAGGTCGTGGAGGTGGCGGATGACACCCCGCCGCGGGCCGACGTGGTCGAGTGAGCGGAGACTGATGGTGGTGGAGGCGTTGTTTTGGAAGAGACACCACGGGCGGCAGTGTTGGAGGCGCCGCCGGTTTTGGAGGAGGCACCGCGGGCGACGGTGCCGGACGCCACCCCGGCAGCTGGGCCGGAGATGGCGACGCAGGGCGTCCCGGCGTCCGGGTCGTCATCGGTGCTGGGAGGGGCGTCGGAGGAGGTGCTGGCCGCGTCGCGAGCGGCTAGCGGGGAGTACGCCTTGGTGCCCCAGCAGGGAGGGCGCCGAGCTGCCGTGCCGCAGCCGGCGCGGAGCGGGAGCGCCGTTGTCTTCGGGCCTTAGACCCAGGAGGAGGCTGCGCTGGACGCCGTCAGTCGCCGCCTACGAGGTTGGACGGAACTGCTCGAGGCCTTCGCCCAAGCTGGGGTGGAGCGGACGCGCGACCTGGAGCGCGCCGTTCTGGTAAGTCTTCTTGTAATTTCTTCTTTGTGGGGGCGCGCCAGCGCACCCACTGGGTGTAGCCCCCGAGGTTCGGGCCAACTACGTAGTAGTTGAGTCGAATCTTTAGAGTGTTGGCCTTGTTCTGACTTCTGCTTTCTTCAACATCTCGACGCCTTCCGGGTCGCCGCCTACAATCGTCTCCTGGGCAAGCACTGGGAGCTCATGGAGCAGCTTGCCGCCAAGGAGGAGGAGTGATACGTCTCCAACGTATCTATAATTTTTGATTGCTCCATGCTATATTATCTACTGTTTTGGATGTTTATGGGCTTTATTATACATTTTTATATCATTTTTGGGACTAACCTATTAACCCAGAGCCCAGTGCCAGTTTCTGTTTTTACCTTGTTTTAGGGTTTCGAAGAAAAGGAAACCAAATGGAGTCCAATTGATCTGAAACTTCACGGAACCCATTTTTAGAAGGAAAGAAGCCCAGAAGACTTGAAGTGCACGTAAGGGAAGCTTCGAGGAGGCCACGAGGTAGGGGGGCGCGCCCACCCCCCTGGGCATGCCCTCCACCCTCGTGGGCCCCTCATGGCTCCCCTGACGTACTTCTTCCGCCTATATATCTCCATATACCCTAAAACTATCGAAGAGCACAATAGATCAGGAGTTCCATCGCCAGAAGCCTCCGTAGCCACCGAAAGCCATTCTAGACCCGTTCCGGCACCCTGCCGGAGGGGGCAATCCCTCTCCGGTGGCCATCTTCATCATCCCGGTGCTCTCCATGACGAGGAGGGAGTAGTTCTCCCTCGGGACTGAGGGTATGTACCAGTAGCTATGTGTTTGATCTCTCTCTCTCTCTCATGTTCTGGAGGTGATACAATCTTGATGTATTGCGAGCTTTGCTATTATAGTTGGATCCTATGATGTTTTCTCCCCCTCTACTCCCTTGTAATGAATTGAGTTTCCCCTTTGAAGTTATCTTATCGGATTGAGTCTTTAAAGATTTGAGAACACTTGATGTATGTCTTGCCGTGCGTATCTTTGGTGACAATGGGATATCACGTGATTCACTTGATGTATGTTTTGGTGATCAACTTGCGGGTTCCGCCCATGAACCTATGCATAGGGGTTGGCACACGTTTTCGTCGTGATTCTCCGGTAGAAACTTTGGGGCACTCTTTGAGGTTCTATGTGCTGGTTGAATAGATGAATCTGAGATTGTGTGATGCATATCATATAATCATACCCACGGATACTTGAGGTGACATAGGAGTATCTAGGTGACATTAGGGTTTTGGTTGATTTGTGTCTTAAGGTGTCATTCTAGTACGAACTCTAGGGCTGTTTGTGACACTTATAGGAATAGCCCAACGGATTGATTGGAAAGAATAACTTTGAGGTGGTTTCGTACCCTACCATAATCTCTTCATTTTCTTCACTATTAGTGACTTTGGAGTGACTCTTTGTTGCATGTTGAGGGATAGTTATGTGATCCAATTATGTTAGTATTATTGAGGGAACTTGCACTAGTGAAAGTATGAACCCTAGGCCTTGTTTACTAGCATTGCAATACCGTTTATGCTCACTTTTAACATTAATTACCTTGCTGTTTTTATATTTTCATATTACAAAATCCTTTATCTACTATCCATATACCACTTGTATCACCATCTCTTCGCCGAACTAGTGCACCTATACAATTTACCATTGTATTGGGTGTGTTGGGGACACAAGAGACTCTTTGTTATTTGGTTGTAGGGTTGCTTGAGAGAGACCATCTTCATCCTACGCCTCCTACGGATTGATAAACCTTAGGTCATCCACTTGAGGGAAATTTGCTACTGTCCTACAAACCTCTGCACTTGGAGGCCCAACAACGTCTACAAGAAGAAGGTTGTGTAGTAGACATCAAGCTCTTTTCTGGCGCCGTTGCTGGGGAGGTCAGCACTTGAAGGTATATCTTTAGATCTTGCAATCGAGTCTTTTAGTTTCTTGTTTTATCACTAGTTTAGTTTATAAAAGAAAACTATAAAAAATGGAATTGAGTTTGTCTCATACGCTTCACCTTTTTAATATCTTTCGTGAGTATGATGGAAAGGATAATTGTGCTCAAGTGCTAGAAGAAGAAATCTATAAAATGTTTGGAACTAAATATTTGAATGATGAGCATGATTGCAATGTTGTTAGTATGAATTCCATGAATATCCATGATGCTAATGATATGCAAAGCCACAAGCTTGGGGAAGCTATGTTTGATGAAGATGATATTTTTTGTCCCCCAAGTTTTGATGAGCAAATTTATTATGATGAAAGCATGCCTCCTATCTATGATGATTATTGTGATGACACGTATACTTTAAAGAATAATGATATCCATGAAACTTGTCATCTTGATCTTAATTTTCAATCACATGATAGTTATTTTGTTGAGTTTGCTCCCACTATTATTCATGAGAATAATTTTGCTTATGTGGAGAGTAGTAAATTTTCCATGCTTGTAGATCATGAAAAGAATGCTTTATGTGATGGTTATATTGTTGAATTTATTCATGATTCTACTGAAAATTATTATGAGGGAGGAACATATGCTTATAGGAATTGCAATAATATTAAGTTTCCTCTCTATGTGCTTAAAGTTTTGAAGTTATGCTTGTTTTACCTTCCTATGAAAGTTGATTATTGTTCTCATAAGTTGTTTGCTCACAAAATCCCTATGCACAGGAAGAGGGTTAGACTTAAATGTGCTAGTCATATTCTTTAAGATGCTCTCTTTATGTTACAATTCTTATCTTTTATGTGAGCATCACTGAAATCATCATGCCTAGCTAGGGGCGTTAAACGATAGCGCTTGTTGGGGGGCAACCCAATTTTATTTTTGTTCCTTGCTTTTTGCTCCTGTTTAGTAATAAATAATTTATCTAGCCTCTGTTATGATTGAGTTTTTTATGTTTCAATTAGTGTTTGTGCCAAGTAGAACCATTGGGAAGACTTGGGGAAAGTCTTGTTAATCTTGCTGTAAAAAACAAAAAATTTAGCGCTCACGAGAACTGCTGCAAATTTTATTTTGAGAGTGATATTTAGTTAATTCTTTTTTCATATGATTAATAGATAAATTACTCAGGTCCAGAAATTTATTTGATAATTTTATGAGTTCCATAAGTATACGTTTGATCCAGATTACTACAGACTGTTCTGTTTTTGACAGATTCTGTTTTTTCATGTGTTGTTTACTTATTTTGATGAATCTATGGCTAGTAAAATAGTTTATAAACCTTAGAGAAGTTGGAATACAGTAGGTTTAACACCAATATAAATAAAGAATGAGTTCATTAAAGTACCTTGAAGTGGTGATTTATTTTCTTATACTAACGGAGCTTACGAGTTTTCTGTTAAGTTTTGTGTTGTGAAGTTTTCAAGTTTTGGGTGAAGATTCGATGGACTATGGAATAAGGAGTAGCAAGAGCCTAAGATTGGGGATGCCCAAAGTACCCCAAGGAAATATTCAAGGACAACCAAGAGCCTAAGCTTGGGGATGCCCTGGAAGGCATCCCCTCTTTCGTCTTTGTTCATCGATAACTTTACTTGGAGCTATATTTTTATTCGCCACATGATATGTGTTTTGCTTGGAGCGTCAATTTATTTTTTTATATTTTCTTGATGTTATTTAGCACAATGTTTTGCATCTTTTATTTCAATAAAAGTGGCATTGATAGCCTTTACTATGCCTATTTTAGATGTCCACATGTTGCTGTTTGAAAACAGAAAGTTTACCGCTGTTGCAATAATTCCCTAGAAAAGTCAGAATGTGATAAAATATTGAAAACTTTTGCATATTAAGATATGGTAAATTTACTACAGTGGGAATTTTCTTTCATAATTTTTGGAGCTAGGGAAGTATGGATGTTGCTGCATTCTTTACAGACTGTCCTGTTTAGGCAGATTGCTGTTATGTTTGCATTGTTTGCATATGTTTGCTTCTTTAATGATTCTATTTGAGGATATGACTATTAAATATGCAGAGACATTTAGTATGCAATGTTGAATAATAATTTTAGTGATTTGCTACAGTATAGTATGATAAGGTTTTGGCAATCATTTATACTAACTTATCTCACAAGTCCTTGTTGAGTTTTGTGTGGATGAAGCTTTTGAGATTTAGGGAGACCATGATATGAGAGGAATTAAGGAGACACAAAAGCTCAAGCTTGGGGATGCCCAAGGCATCCCAAGATAATATTTCAAGAAGTCTCAAGCGTCTAAGCTTGGGGATGCCCCGGTTGGCATCCCACCTTTCTTCTTCAACAACTATCGGTTAGTTTCGGTTGATCCTAAGTTTTTGCTTCTTCACATGATGTTTGCTATTCTTATAATGTCATTTTCTTTTGCTTTACTTGCTGTTTGAATAAAATACCAAGATCTTAAATTCTTAAATGTTAGAGAGTCTTCACATAGTTGCATAATTATTCAACTACTCATTGATCTTCACTTATATCTTTCGGAGTAGTTTGTCGATGCTCTAGTGCTTCACTTATATCTTTTAGAGCACGGTGGTAGTTTTATTTTGAAGAAATAGATGAACTCTCATGCTTCACTTAGATTATTTTGAGAGTCTTAATAGCATGGTAATTTTCTTAAAATCTTAATATGCTAGGTATTCAAGATTAGTAAAACTTTCTTATGAGTGTGTTGAATACTAAGAGAAGTTTGATGCTTGATGATTGTTTTGAGATATGGAGGTAATAATATCAAAGTCTTGCTAGTTGAGTAGTTGTGAATTTGAGAAATGCTTGTGTTGAAGTTTGCAAGTCCCGTAACATGCACGTATGGTGAACGTTGTGTAACAAATTTGAAACATGAGGTGTTATTTTATTGTCTTCCTTATGAGTGGCGGTCGGGGACGAGCGATGGTCTTTTCCTACCAATCTATCCCCCTAGGAGCATGCGCGTAGTGCCGAGGTTTTTGATGACTTGTAGATTTTTGCAATAAGTATGTGAGTTCTTTATGACTAATGTTGAGTCCATGGATTATACGCACTCTCACCCTTCCATCCTTGCTAGCCTCTTCGGTACCGTGCATTGCCCTTTCTCACATTGAGAGTTGGAGCAAACTTCGCCGGTGCATCCAAACCCCGTGATATGATACACTCTTTCACACATAAACCTCCTTATATCTTCCTCAAAACAGCCACCATACCTACCTATTATGGCATTTCCATAGCCATTCCGAGATATATTGCCATGCAACTTTCCACCATTCCGTTTTTCATGACATATTCATCATTGTCATGTTGCTTAGCATGATCATGTAGTTGACATCGTATTTGTGGCAAAGCCACCATTCATAATTCTTTCATACATGTCACTCTTGGTTCATTGCATATCCCGATACACCGTCGGAGGCATTCATATAGAGTCATCTTTTATTCTAGCATCGAGTTGTAATCATTGAGTTGTAAATAAATAGAAGTGTGATGATCATCATTTTCTAGAGCATTGTCCCAAGTGAGGAATTAAAAAAAGAGATATAGAGAGAAAGAGAAAGGCCATAAAAAAGGAGAAGGCCCCCCAAAAAATAGAAAGGCCATAAAAAAAGAGTAGGCCCAAAAAAAATGAGAGAAGGGACAATGCTACTATCCTTTGCCACACTTGTGCTTCAAAGTAGCACCATGATCTTCATGATAGAGAGTTTCTTGTTTTGCCACTTTCATATACTAGTGGGAATTTTTCATTATAGAACTTGGCTTGTATATTCCAACAATGGGCCTCCTCAAGTGCCCTAGGTCTTCGTGAGCAAGCAAGTTGGATGTACACCCACTTAGTTTCTTTTGTTGAGCTTTCATATATTTATAGCTCTAGTGCATCTGTTGCATGGCAATCCCTACTCCTTACATTAACATCCATCGATGGGCATCTCCATAGACCATTTATTAGCCTCGTTGATGTGAGACTCTCTCCCTTTTTTGTCTTCTCCACATAACCCCCATCATCATATTCTATTCCACCCATAGTGCTATGTCCATGGCTCGCGCGCATATATTGCGTGAAAGTTTATAGGTTTGAGATTACTAAAGTATGAAACAATTGCTTGGCTTGTCATCGGGGTTGTGTATGATGAGAGCATTCTTCTGTGACGAAAATGGAGCATGACTAAACTATATAATTTTGTAGGGATGAACTTTCTTTGGCCATGTTATTTTGAGAGGACATTTAGTTAGTATGCTTGAAGTATTATTGTTTCTATGTCAATATTAAACTTTTGTCTTGAGTCTTATGGATCTGAATATTCATACCACAATTAAGAAGAATTACATTGAAATTATGCCAAGTAGCACTCTGCATCAAAAATTCTTTTTTATCATTTACCTACTCGAGGACGAGCAGGAATTAAGCTTGGGGATGCTGATACGTCTCCAACATATCTATAATTTTTGATTGCTCCATGCTATATTATCTACTGTTTTGGATGTTTATGGTCTTTATTATACACTTTTATATCATTTTTGGGACTAACCTATTAACCCAGAGCCCAGTGCCAGTTTTTGTTTTTACCTTGTTTTAGGGTTTCGAAGAAAAGGAAAACCAAACGGAGTCCAATTGACCTGAAACTTCACGGAACCCATTTTTGGAAGGAAGGAAGCCTAGAAGTCTTGAAGTGCACGTAAGGGAAGCTTTGAGGAGGCCACGAGGTAGGGGGGCGCGCCCACCCCCCTGGGCGCGCCCTCCACCCTCGTGGGCCCCTCATGGCTCCCCTGACGTACTTCTTCTGCCTATATATCTCCATATACCCTAAAACTATCGAAGAGCACAATAGATCGGGAGTTTCGCCGCCAGAAGCCTCCGTAGCCACCGAAAGCGAATCTAGACCCGTTCCGGCACCCTGCCGGAGGGGGCAATGCCTCTCTGGTGGCCATCTTCATCATCCCGGTGCTCTCCATGACAAGGAGGGAGTAGTTCTCCCTCGGGGCTGAGGGTATGTACCAGTAGCTATGTGTTTGATCTCTCTCTCTCTCTCTCTCTCGTGTTCTTGAGGTGATACGATCTTGATGTATCGCGAGCTTTGCTATTATAGTTGGATCCTATGATGTTTTCTCCGCCCCTCTACTCTCTTGTAATGAATTGAGTTTCCCCTTTGAAGTTATCTTATCGGATTGAGTCTTTAAAGATTTGAGAACACTTGATGTATGTCTTGCCGTGCGTATCTGTGGTGACAATGGGATATCACGTGATTCACTTGATGTATGTTTTGGTGATCAACTTGCGGGTTCCGCCCATGAACCTATGCATAGGGGTTGGTACACGTTTTCGTCGTGATTCTCCGGTAGAAACTTTGGGGCACTCTTTGAGGTTCTATGTGTTGGTTGACTAGATGAATCTGATATTGTGTGATGCATATCATATGATCATACCCACGGATACTTGAGGTGACATTGGAGTATCTAGGTGACATTAGGGTTTTGGTTGATTTGTGTCTTAAGGTGTCATTCTAGTATGAACTCTGGGGCTGTTTGTGACACTTATAGGAATAGCCCAACAGATTGATTGGAAAGAATAACTTTGAGGTGGTTTCGTACCCTACCATAATCTCTTCGTTTCTTCTCCGCTATTAGTGACTTTGTGGTGACTCTTTGTTGCATGTTGAGGGATAGTTATGTGATTCAATTATGTTAATATTGTTGAGGGAACTTGCACTAGTGAAAGTATGAACCCTAGGCCTTGTTTCCTAGCATTGCAATACCGTTTACGCTCACTTTTATCATTAGTTACCTTGCTGTTTTTATATTTTCAGATTACAAAAACCTTTATCTACTATCCATATACCAATTGTATCACCATCTCTTCACCGAACTAATGCACCTATACAATTTACCATTGTATTGGGTGTGTTGGGGACACAAGAGACTCTTTGTTATTTGGTTGCAGGGTTGCTTGAGAGAGACCATCTTCATCCTACGCCTCCTACGGATTGATAAACCTTAGGTCATCCACTTGAGGGAAATTTGCTACTGTCCTACAAACCTCTGCACTTGGAGGCCCAACAACGTCTACAAGAAGAAGGTTGTGTAGTAGACATCAAGGAGCTCCACGTCGCCGCAGATATTCTTGTGCTCTTTTGTAGTGGGGGCGCGCTAGCGCACACACTAGGTGTAGCCCCCGATATTCGGGCCAACTGTGTAACAGTTGGGCCAAATCTTAAGTCTTGCTTTTTTCTTCTACTGAGTCCTTCTTTTTCGCAGTCGAGGTGCTGTCCTGGCAGACTCATCTGCTCTGGGCCGGTCATCACTATGACCGGCTCGTTGCCGACACCGGTCGTCTTGGCGTCGAGGCGGCACAGGCGAGGGCGAAGGCGGCCGTGGCTCGGCGGTCTCTCGATGAGGCCAACCAGCTGCATGAGCAGCTGGCGGATCACAAGAGCCACCTCGAGGCCGAGGTGGAGCTCCTTAAGGCGGAAGCCGCCAAGGTGGCAGAGGCGCAACAGGCCCTGGTGGAGGCGGACCAGCAATGCGGCCAACTGGCCGACGACAAGGGCCGACTCCAGGCCGAGGTGGATTGCCTGCGGGGGTAGGTCACCATGGATGAGGGGGCCCGTCAGGACGAGGCCTGTCGCCACGAGGCGGCCGAGAAGGCGGCCGAAGACAAGGACGCCGAGCTGAAGGCGGCCCTTGCCTAGGCCGCTGATGTGGAGAAGGCGCTCGAGGAGCGCGACCGCGCCATCGAACGGGAGCGGGTGGTACGTTGCTTGAGGTGCAGCACCTGGAAGAGTCCTTCTCCAGTAAGTGCTTTTTCTTGTCGTTTGCCGGGTCGGGATCCAGCCTTTCTTCCTTGTTATTCTTCTTCTAACTCGCTTCTTCCTTTGTGGTAGGGGCCTTCCCGGAGACGCAGCAGCTGGTAGAGGAAGCCATCCGCTATTAGCGCGACCCGACCATCGTCGTTGGGTCCGGGACGGATCCGCGGGTGGCCTGGACCTTCCTAGAGATCATCGCCGCCGCTGAGGCCCGCCTGCAGGTCCTGGGAACACAGTTGGGGCGGCTGTCCCAGGCCGGCACCGCAATGACGACGGTCCTATGGCCGGACTCCGTCCAACCGAGCAGCTTCTCGCGCCTGGCGTGCTGGTTGGAGATGGGGCCGGACCGGCTTGGCGAGTGGCGCATCTTCGCCGCTCGTGCCGGTGCTGAGATGGCGCTCCGGTTCACGCTGTCCTAGCATCCGGACCTGCAGCTAGACGCGTTGATGTGCCAGCGGGCCGGTTCGGAGCAGCTCTTACAGGAGCAAGCCAGCCGGATCGCCTCCTGGGCCAGCTACATCGCTGGGTTCGCCTTCCATGACGAGTTCCATTTGGAGCGGATGGAAGAAGGCAGGGCCGTGGACGGCGATGACTACGGCTTGCTCCTCCACGATCTTGAGGGGAGCTCAGAGGAGACGGGCTTCTACCGCGACGCGGGTGCTGAGGAGGACACCGGCGCCTCGTTGGACCCAGAGGCCGCCAGGGGAGAGCCATCGACGTCGCGACGCGGCGCTGGAGATGCCTGAGACACTTTGTGTAAAATCTATTAAATAGCAGGTCCACCCACCCACTGGGGGTTTTAGGGTGTAATGAACTCGGGCTGTGGGCCTTTTCTTAAATACTTGTGTAGATGTCGTGGGTGCTTTTGCTTTTTGCCTTCCGTATTTTGGACCGATTTCGTGTGTTTTTCCTTTCTCAAACCTCCCCCCGCGAGTCAGACAGTCGAGGCTCCGGTCCGTGACAAGGAGTTTGGTTGTTTGAGAGGAGCGCGCTGGACTTGGGTCCCTCGAAACGTTGAGCGCGAGCGAAACACCCACTGGGCCGGCTGGCGGTAATCCGGTGAAGCCAGTTGGCAAGCCGTCAGTCATGCGGCTGTTCATTTGATGAATGGTGGGCCGGGTTGATCGACCCGACAGCCTTTGACTTAGTGTATGAAGCGTAAAGGAGCTTTGGCCCGTTGTGCTTGCCAGCCGACATCCAAAGCTGGATCTGTGGCTTTAGGGTGAAGTGGGGGACCGTGGCATCCTAACTTTATCAGGAATCACCAAGTAAGGTGGCGACCGAGCCGGCCAGCCCCCGAGCCCCCGGGTCGAGCAAGTCGGACCGGTGGCCGGGTTCAGTGGTATAGTGATGCAAGAAAATAGGGACACAATAAATTGGTCGACCAAAGGCAGCCCCCGAGTCTCGTTCAGGGACCCCATGGTTTCATGCGTTTACAAAAGGCGACGATACATACGCTCGTGCGGCTAACTGTAAAATGGGCGGAGGAGTTCCGCGTTCCACGGCCGGGTCGTTTCTTCACCGGCGGTGTCCTTCTTGTGCTTCCTTGACTTGCATGCGTCAATGAGGTAGTAGGCGTTGCGGTCGCGCAAGGCCCTGCTCACGATGAATGGGCCCTCCCATGGAGGGGATAGCTTGTGCTGGCCTGCCTGCTCTTGGACGAGTCGGAGGACGAGGTTGCCCTCACGGAACGCGAGGGGCTTGATCTTCTTGCTGTGGTAGTGCCTCGGGCCTTGCTGATAGATGGCCGAGCGACTGAGTGCTAGGAGGCGTGCTTCCACGAGCAGGTCGACGCCATCTTCACAGGCTTCTCTGGCTTCGGCTTCGGTGTACATCACGACGCGCGGCGAGTCGAACTCGACCTCGGTCGGGATGATGGCTTCGGCTCCATAGACGAGGAAGAACGGGGTGAACCCGGTCGAACGATTCGGTGTGGTGCGTAGACTCTAGAGAACGGCTGGCAACTCGTCAAGCCAGCTGCCGGGTGAGCGGATGAGTGGCTTGATGAGTCGCGACTTGATGCTGGACATGATGAGTCCATTGGCCCGCTCGACCTGCCCGTTGGACTGCGGATGCGCAACGGAGGCCAGGTCGAGGAGGATGCCGGAGACGGAGCAGTATTGCTCGAGCGCGCCCTTGGCGAAGTTGGTGCCGTTGTCGGTGATGATGCTGTTCGGCATGCCGTAACGCACCATTATGTCCTTGATGAACCGGACAGCTGTTGGATCGTCCAGTTTCTTGATTGGGCTTGCCTCGATCCACTTGGTGAATTTGTCCACTGCCACCAGCAAGTGCGTCATGCCGCCTCGAGCGGTTTTGAAGGGTCCCACCATGTCGAGTCCCCAGACCACGAAGGGCCAGGCGATCGGTATGGTGCGGAGTGCTGATGCCGACTGGTGGCTGCGTTTGCTGAAGCGCTGGCATCCCTCACACTTGAGGACGAGCGACTCGGCATCTTGGAGGGCCGTGGGCCAGTAGAAAGTGTGGCGGAACGCCTTGGCCACCAGGGATCGTGATGCGGCGTGGTGCCCGCACTCGCCCTGATGTATGTCGAGGAGGATGTCGATGCCCCATTCCTGCTCAATGCAGCGCTGGAACACGCTGGTGGAGCTGCGCTTGACGAGCTCATTGTTGATGATGCTGTAGGCGGACGCCCGACGCTGCACTTGCCGAGCTTCGGTCTCGTCCATGGGGAGAACCCCATTCTCCAAAAATTATGATATTGGGAGGGCCCAAGATGGAGCCGCAACTGATAACCCACAAGTATAGGGGATCGCAACAGTTTTCGAGGGTAAAGTATTCAACCCAAATTTATTGATTCACACAAGGGGAGCCACAGAATACTCTCAAGTATTAGCAGTTGAGTTGTCAATTCAACCACACCTAGAAACTTAATATCTATAGCAGAGTGTTTAGTAGCAAAGTAATATGATAGTAGTGGTAACGGTAGCAATAGGTAACAGTAATAAAAGTAATGTTTTTGGTATTTTGTAGTGATGATAGCAATAGCAACGGGAAAATAAATAGGCGAAGAACAATATATGGAAAGCTCGTAGGCAATGGATCAGTGATGGAGAATTATGCCGGATGCGGTTCATCATGTAACAGTCATAACCTAGGGTGACACAGAACTAGCTCCAGTTCATTGATATAATGTAGGCATGTATTCCGAATATAGTCATACATGCTTATGGAAAAGAACTTGCATGACATCTTTTGTCCTACCCTCCCGTGGCAGCGGGGTCCTTACGGAAACTAAGGGATATTAAGGCCTCCTTTTAATATAGAACCAGAACAAAGCATTAACACATAGTGAATACATGAACTCCTCAAACTACGGTCATCACTGGTAAGTATCCCGATTATTGTCACTTTGGGGTTAACGGATCATAACACATAATAGGTGACTATAGACTTGCAAGATAGGATCAAGAACACTCATATATTGATGAAAACATAATAGGTTCAGATCTGAAATCATGGCACTCGGGCCCTAGTGACAAGCATTAAGCATAGCAAAGTCATAGCAACATCAATCTCAGAACATAGTGGACACTAGGGATCAAACCCTAACAAAACTAATTCGGTTACATGATAGATCCCATCCAACCCATCACCGTCCAGCAAGCCTACGATGGAATTACTCACGCACGGCGGTGAGCATCATGAAATTCGTGATGGAGGATGGTTGATGATGACGATGGCGACGGATTCCCCTCTCCGGAGCCCCGAATGGACTCCAGATCAGCCCTCCCGAGAGGTTTTAGGGCTTGGCGGCGGCTCCATATCGTAAAACGCGATGATTTCTTCTCCCTTCTCCCCAAAACTCAATATATGGAGTTGGAGTTGGAGTCGGAGAGGCAACAGGGGGCCCACGAGGTAGGGGGGCGCGCCCCCACCCTCGTGGAGAGGTGGTGGGCCCCCTGGCCTTCATCTTTTGCAGGTATTTTTCTTATTTTCTGAAAAGTGGCTCCGTGAAGTTTCAAGTCATTCCGAGAATGTTTGCTCCTGCACATAAATAACACCATGGTAATTCTGCTAAAAACAGCGTCAGTCCGGGTTAGTTCCATTCAAATCATGCAAGTTAGAGTCCAAAACAAGGGCAAAAGTGTTTGGAAAAGTAGATACGTTGGAGACGTATCAACTCCCCCAAGCTTAAACCTTTGCTTGTCCTCAAGCAATTCAGTTGACAAACTAAAAGTGATAAAGAAAAACTTTTACAAACTTTGTTTGCTCTTGTTGTTGTAAATATGTAAAGCCAGCATTCAAGTTTTCAGCACAGATTATAACTAACCACATTCACAATAACGCATAGGTCTCAAGTTTACTCATATCAATAGCATAATCAACTAGTGAGCAATAATAGTAAATCTCGGATGACAACACTTTCTCAAAACAATCGTAATATGATATAACAAGGTGGTATCTCGCTAGCCCTTTCTGAGACCGCAAAACATAAATGCAGAGCACCTTTAAAGACCAAGGACTGACTAGACATTGTAATTCATGGTAAAAGAGATCTAGTCAAGTCATACTCAATGTAAACTAACAATAATGAATGCAAATGACAGTGGTGCTCTCCAACTGGTGCTTTTTAATAAGAGGATGATGACTCAGCATAAAAGTAAATAGATAGGCCCTTCATAGAGGGAAGCAGGGATTTGTAGAGGTGCGAGAGCTCGTTTTTGAAACAGAGGTGAATAATATTTTGAGCGGTATACTTTCATTGTCAACATAACAACCAAGAGATGGCGATATCTTCCATGCTACACACATTATAGGCGGTTCCCAAACAGAATGGTAAAGTTTACACTGCCCCTTCCACCAACAAGCATCAATCCATGGCTTGCTCGAAACAACGAGTGCCTCCAACTAACAAGAGTCCCATGGGAGTTTTGTTTGCAATTATTTTGATTTAGTTTGCATAAAGCATGGGACTGGGCATCCCGGTGACCAGCCATTTATCTCGTGAGTGAGGAGCGGAGTCCACTCCTCTTGAGAATAACCCGCCTAACATGGAAGATACAGACAGCCCTAGTTGATACATGAGCTATTCGAGCATACAAAACAGGATATTTATTTGAAGGTTTAGAGTTTGGCACATACAAATTTACTTGGAACGGCAGGTAGATACTGTATATAGGTAGGTATAGTGGACTCATGTGGAATAACTTTGGGTTTTAAGGGATTGGATGCACAAGCAGTATTCCCGCTTAGTACAGGTGAAGGCTAGCAAAAGACTAGGAAGTGACCAGCTAGAGAGCGACAACAGTCATGAACATGCATTAAAATTAATCAACACCGAATGCAAGCATGATTAGGATATAATCCACCATGAACATAAATATCGTGAAGGCTATGTTGATTTTGTTTCAACTACATGCGTGAACATGCACCAAGTCAAGTCACTTAAATCATTCAGAGGAGGATACCACCCTATCATACCACATCACAACCATCTCAATAGCATGTTGGCGTGCAAGGTAAACCATTATAACTCATAGCTAATCAAGTATGGCACAAGAAAGTATGATCTCTAATTGTCATTGCAAACATGTTTATTCATAATAGGCTGAATCAGTAACGATGAACTAATCATATTTACAAAAACAAGAGAGGTCGAGTTCATACCAGCTTTTCTCATCTCAGCTAGTCCATCATATATCATCATAATTACCTTTCACTTGCACGACCGAATAGTGTAAATAATAATAATAGTGCACGTGCATTGGACTAAGCTGGAATCTGCAAGCATTCAATAAACAGGAGAAGACAAGGCAATATGGGCTCTTTTGTCAGATCAACAATAATGCATATAAGAGCCACTTCAACAATTTAATCATGGTCTTCTCCTATCGACCCCCAAAGAAAAGAAAAGAAATAAAACTATTTACACAGGAAAGCTCCCAACAAGCAAAAAGAAGAACAGGAAATATTTTTGGGTTTTCTTTTTAATTACTACTACAAGCATGGAAATTAAACTGATTAAAAGCTACAACTAATTTTTTTTGGTTTTTCTTAAGGTTTATTAAACACAGAAGAAGAAAGCATAAAAAAGGAAATTAAACTAGCATGGATGATACAATGAAAAAGTATGAGCACCGACATCTAGCAATGAGTGTGTGAACATGAATGTAATGTCGGTGGGAAATACGTACTCCCCCAAGCTTAGGCTTTTGGCCTAAGTTGGTCTATGGCCACGGCTGGCCTGGCGGATATTCGTAATAGTAGTTGGGGTCGTACCGCGATGCAGCGGCTATCGCCTGCTGAGCTGCAGCGCGGCGACGAGCGGCCTCCTCTCTCCTCTCGTACTCATCTGCCTCCTCTCTGGTAATAGTATATCTTCCTCTTGCCTGATAATCAAAGAAGGCAGGAGCAGGGAGAGTAATACAGACAGCACAGCGTCTGTCAAAGATTAGTCGATACTGGAGAGGTGATTCATTCCTCTCAACAAACTGGTGGTGAACCATAGCATTAAAGTCTAGGTAAGTAGGTGGTAATTCAATATCATCTTCGCGTATGTCTATACCAAGAAAATTAGCTATGCGGGTTGCATAAATTCCTCCAAAGAAATCTCCATTAAATCTATTAAGATGCAACCTGCGTGCAACAATGGCTCCCAAGTTATAAGATTTATCTCCTAACACAGCACTCCTAAGAATATTGAGATCGGGGACACACATGTGACATGCCTCATCTTTACCATTGATGCATCTACCTATGAAGAGAGCAAAATAATGTATAGCAGGAAAGTGAATGCTCCCTATGGTAGCTTGTGTAATATCTCTAGATTCTCCCACAGTTATGCTAGCAAGAAAATCTCTAAATTCAGATTTGCGAGGATCCCTTATACTAACCCATTGTGGAAGTTTGCATGCAGTGGTAAAATCCCCTAAGTCCATAGTGTAAGATTTATCATAAAGATCAAACAGGACAGTTGGAGAATTACGTGAAGTTTAAAATTCAAACCTCCTCACAAAGGTACTGGTGAGGTTGTGATACTGGCTGCACTTCTCTTCCTCGAAGCTCACAAGATCGGCGTTACGCAAATATGCATTAAATTCTTCTTTAATTCCCGCTCGATCCATAAAGTTCTCAGAAGGCCATTCACAAGGACGCACTGGAGTGTTTCTTGGTGGCTCGTCATCAGCATCACGCATTGCAAGCCTGGGTCCTTGCTTCCTTGAAGAACCACCTTGGAACATTTTCCTAAGCATATTTCTTCCTCTGAAAAATTCTGAATTTTTTTAGCAACTTCAAAATAAAAGTAAACCAAACTCAATAATATTGATAGCAACTACTCCTACAAGTGCCTAGGGCCTATATCATGCATCGAAACTACTTTTGACCATATAAATTTGACATGCAAGCTCAAGAACAGGGTCACCTAAGCAGCAAAAAATTGCAAAGAATAAAGCACTAGAACAAAAACTAATTGGACCAATGGAGGAGTCACATACCAAGGAACAATCTCCCCAAGTAGGTTTGTGAGAGGTGCTTTGAGCAAGGAGATCGAAAATGGCAACAAAGTGAGCTTGAACTCGTGCTTGAGCTGGATATTCATGTTTGGGGGAGAAGGAGTGTGTGGGTGAAATAATAAGTGGAGGAGGGCCACTGTGGGCCCACGAGGCAGGGGCCACGCCCTCCACCCTCGTGGGCATGTGGTTGACCCACCTGCTGTGTTCTCAGTGTCAAATATTCTCAAATATTCTACAAAAAATCATATTTAAATTTCAGGGCATTTGGAGAAATTTTATTTTTGAGGTATTTTTATATTGCACGGATAACCAGATAACAGACAGAAAAATATTTATTTTTATTTTATTTAATATAAATAACAGAAAGTAAAAGTGGGGTACAGAAGGTTGTGCCTTCTAGTTTCATCCATCTCATGATCATCAAAAGGAATCCTCTAACAAGGTTGATCAAGTCTTGTTGACGAACTCATTCCGAATAACATGGAACCGGAGAAATTTCGAATAACACTATGTTACCTCAACGGGGATATGCACATCCCCAATAATAAAAGTATCATATTTCTTCTTGACAGTAGGAAGAGGAAATTCAAAACCTCCAAATATAATCGATGGAATTTTTCCAATAGAGTTGATGCTATGAACTTGAGGTTGTTTCCTCGGAAAGTGTACCGTATGCTCATTATCATTAACATGAGAAGTGACATTGCCTTTAGTGCAATCAATAACAGCCCCTGCAGTATTCAAAAAGGGTCTTCCAAGAATAATAGACATACTATCGTCCTCGGGAATATCAAGAATAACAAAGTCCGTTAAAATAGTAACGTTTGCAACTACAACTGGCACATCCTCACAAATACCGACAGGTATAGCAGTTGATTTATCAGCCATTTGCAAAGATATTTCAGTAGGTGTCAACTTATTCAAATCAAGTCTACGATATAAAGAGAGAGGCATAACACTAGCTCCAGCTCCAAGATCACATAAAGCAGTTTTTACATAGTTTCTTTTAATAGAGCATGGTATAGTGGGTACACCGAGATCTCCAAGTTTCTTTGGTATTCCACCCTTAAAAGTATAATTAGCAAGCATGGTGGAAATTTCAGCTTCCGGTATCTTTCTTTTATTTGTAATAATATCTTTCATGTACTTAGCATAAGGATTGGTTTTGATCATATCAGTTAATCGCATACGCAAAAAGATAGGTCTAATCATTTCAGCAAAGCGCTCAAAATCCTCATAATTCTTTTTCTTGGATGGTTTGGGAGGAAAAGGCATGGGTTTCTGAACCCAAGGCTCTCTTTCTTTACCATGTTTCCTAGCAACAGATTCTTTCTTATCATAACATTGATTCTTTGCTTGTGGGTTATCAAGATCAACAACAGGTTCAATTTGTATATCATTATCATTACTAGGTTGAGCATCATTATGAACATGATCATTAACATTATCACTAGTTTCAGGTTCATTACTAGATTGTGTTTCAGCATCAGAAATAGAAATATCATTTGGATTCTCAGATGTTTCAACAATAGGATCACTAGAATCATGCAAAGTCCTATCATTTTTCTTTTTCTTCCTTTTAGAAGGACTAGGTGTATCTATATTATTTCTCTGAGAATCTTGCTCAATTCTCTTAGGGTGGCCTTCAGGATACAAAGGTTCCTGAGTCATTCTACCAGTTCTAGTAGCCACTCTAACAACATTATAATTATTTTTACTATTCAATTCATTGAGCAAATCATTTTGAGCTTTAAGTACTTGTTCTACTTGAGTGGTAACCATAGAAGCATGTTTACTAATAAGTTTAAGTTCACCTTTAACATTAGCCATATAATCACCCAAGTGTTCAAGCATATTTGAATTGTATTTCAATTGTCTACCAAAGTAAGCATTAAAGTCTTCTTGCTTAGCCATAAATTTATCAAACTCATCTAAGCATGGGCTAGCAAACTTAGTAAATGGGATTTTAGCTTTATCATATCTGTAGAGAGAATTTACCTTTACTACCTGTGTCGGGTTATCAAGACCATGAGTTTCTTCAATAGGTGAAGGATTTGGATTACATGTTTCTTCAACAGGCGGTAAATTAAGACCATGTATTTCTTCAATAGGAGGTAAATTCTTAACATCTTCAGCTTTAATACCTTTTTATTTCATAGATTTCTTTGCCTCTTGCATATCTTCAGGACTGAGAAATAGAATACCCCTCTTCTTCGGAGTTGGTTTAGGAATAGGCTCAGGAATTGGCTCCGGAGGTGTCCAATTATTTTCATTTGTCAACATATTATTCAATAAAATTTCAGCTTCATCCGGTGTTCTTTCCCCGAAAACAGAACCAGCACAACTATCCAGGTAATCTCTGGAGGCATCGGTTAGTCCATTATAAAAGATATCAAGTTTTTCATTTTTCTTAAGAGGATGATCAAGCAAAGCATTAAGTAATTGGAGAAGCCTCCCCAAGCTTGTGGGAGACTATCTTCTTCAATTTGCACAAAATTATATATATCCCTTAAAGCAGCTTGTTTCTTATGAGCAGGGAAATATTTAGCAGAGAAGTAATAAATCATATCCTGGGGACTACGCACACAACCAGGATCAAGAGAATTAAGCCATATCTTAGCATCACCCTTTAATGAGAACGGAAATATTTTAAGGATATAAAAGTAGCGAGTTCTCTCATCTTTAGTAAACAGGGTAGCTATATCATTCAATTTAGTAAGATGTGCCACTACAGTTTCACATTCATAACCATGAAAAGGATCAGGTTCAACCAAAGTAATTATATCAGGATCAACAGAGAATTCATAATCCTTATCAGTAACACAGATAGGTGAAGTAGCAAAAGCAGGGTCGGGTTTCATTCTAGCACTTAGAGATTGCTTACTGCATTTAGCCAATAACCTTTTTGGTTCATTTATATTTTTGCAAGCTAAAATAGCAAAAGAAGCTTCTTGATAAAAAACATAACCCTTAGGAATAACAAGTGATTCTTCATCATCACTTTCATCAGTATCATCAAATTCAATATTTTCAATTTCTCTAGCCCTAGCAATTTGTTCATCAAGCAAATCACTGAGTGGCACAGTAGTATCAGGCATAGAGGTAGTTTCATCATAAGTATCATGCATAGCAGAAGTGGCATCATCAATAACATGCGACATATCAGAACGAATAGCAGAAGCAGGTGTAGGTGTCGCAAACTTACCCATAACAGAAGGTGAATCAAGTGCAGAGCTAGATGGCAGTTCCTTACCTCCCCTCGTAGTTGAGGGATAGATCTTGGTTTTCGGTTCTCTCAAGTTCTTCATAATGATAAGCATATATATATCCCAAGTGACTCAAAGAATGGAGCTATGCTCCCCGGCAACGGCACCAGAAAATAGTCTTGATAACCCACAAGTATAGGGGATCGCAACAGTTTTCGAGGGTAAAGTATTCAACCCAAATTTATTGATTCGACACAAGGGGAGCCAAAGAATACTCTCAAGTATTAGCAGCTGAGTTGTCAATTCAACCACACCTAGAAACTTAATATCTGCAGCAGAGTGTTTAGTAGCAAAGTAATATGATAGTAGTGGTAACGGTAGCAAAAGGTAACAGTAATAAAAGTAATGTTTTTGGTATTTTGTAGTGATGATAGCAATAGCAACGGGAAAGTAAATAAGCGAAGAACAATATATGGAAAGCTTGTAGGCAATGGATCAGTGATGGAGAATTATGCCGGATGCGGTTCATCATGTAACAGTCATAACCTAGGGTGACACAGGACTAGCTCCAGTTCATTGATATAATGTAGGCATGTATTCCGAATATAGTCATACATGCTTATGGAAAAGAACTTGCATGACATCTTTTGTCCTACCCTCCCGTGGCAGCGGGGTCCTTAGGGAAACTAAGGGATATTAAGTCCTCCTTTTAATAGAGAACCGGAACAAAGCATTAACACATAGTGAATACATGAACTCCTCAAACTACGGTCATCACCGGTAAGTATCCCGATTATTGTCACTTCGGGGTTAATGGATCATAACACATAATAGGTGACTATAGACTTGCAAGATAGTATCAAGAACACTCATATATTGATGAAAACATAATAGGTTCAGATCTGAAATCATGGCACTCGGGCCCTAGTGACAAGCATTAAGCATAGCAAAGTCATAGCAACATCAATCTCAGAACATAGTGGACACTAGGGATCAAACCCTAACAAAACTAACTCGATTACATGATAGATCCCATCCAACCCATCGCCGTCCAGCAAGCCTACGATGGAATTACTCATGCACGACAGTGAGCATCATGAAATTCGTGATGGAGGATGGTTGATGATGACAATGGCGACGGATTCCTCTCTCCGGAGCCCCGAACAGACTCCAGACCAGTCCTCCCGAGAGGTTTTAGGGCTTGGCGGCGGCTCCGTATCGTAAAACGTGATGATTTCTTCTTCCTGGTTTTTCTCTCCCCGAAACTCAATATATGGAGTTGGAGTTGGAGTCGGAGAGGCAACAGGGGGCCCGCGAGGTAGGGGGCGCGCCCTAGGGGGGCAGGCGAGCCCCCACCCTCGTGGAGAGGTGGTGGGCCCCCTGGCCTTCATCTTTTGCGGGTATTTTTCTTATTTTCTGAAAAGTGGCTCCGTGAAGTTCCAGGTCATTCCGAGAACGTTTGCTCCTGCACATAAATAACACCATGGTAATTCTGCTGAAAACAGTGTCAGTCCGGGTTAGTTCCATTCAAATCATGCAAGTTATAGTCCAAAACAAGGGCAAAATTGTTTGGAAAAGTAGATACGTTGGAGACGTATCAGCAACCATGGCGAAGACGGCCACCAGGTTGGGTTCCGAGTCGGCAGCCCCCGAGCCGGGTTGAGCAGCCCCCGGGTCGGGGATGGCAACGGCCGGGTCCGGGACGATGGTGGCCGGGTCAACCTGAGCAGCCCCTGGGCCGGGTTCAGCAGTCCCCGGGCCAGGTTGAGGTGCGGCCGGGTCGTCTGGAACGTGGATGGACTCGGAGTCCGGCGATGGCTTGACGGACGGCTTACGCAGGTGCTCGAGGGAGACACCGGATGGGATGGCTTGTCGTGACGAGGCGATCTTGGCGAGCATGTCGGCTACTTTGTTCTCCGCGCGTGGGACGTGGAGGAACCCACAACCCTCGAAGGACCCAGAGTCCAGACAGTTTCTGGACGAGGAAGCGGTAGCTTGCCATGTTGGAGTCGCAGGCGTCCCATTCACCGGAGCACTGCTGCACCACCAGGTCCGAGTCACCGTAGCACAGGTTGCGCTGGATGCCGAGTTCCTTGGCAAGTCGGAGGCCGTGCACAAGGGCTTCGTACTCGGCGACGTTGTTGGAGGCGGCAAAGTGGATCTGGAGCGCGTATCGGAGCCGGTCGCCCTTTGGGGACGACCGTACGATGTCGGCCCCCAAGCCGAGTCGCATCTTGGACCCGTCGAAGTGCATGCGCCAATGCGTCGAGTTGGGAGGCGGTGGCAAGTACTGGGTCTCGGTCCAGTCGATGAGGAAGTCGGCCAGGGCTTGAGACTTGATCGCGGTGTGGGGCTCATAGAGGATGGTGTGGCTGGCTAGCTGGATCGTCCACTTGGCAACCCGGCCAGAGGCATCTCGGCACCCGATGATTTCTCCAATAGGCGCCGTGCTGACCACGGTGGCAACGTGCTCTTGGAAATACTGCTTCAGCTTCTTGGCGGTGAAGTACACGTTGTAACACATCTTCTGGTAGTGCGGGTAGTTTTGCTTGGAGATGGAGAGCACCTCGCTCAGGTAGTAGACTGGGTGCTGGACGGCTTGGATCTTGCCCTTCTATGGTCGCTCGACCACCAGCACCGTGCTGACCGCCCGCGAGGTCGCGGCTATGTAGAGCAACAACGGCTCCTTGCCGATCGGTGCGGCTAGGACTGGTGCGGTGGAGAGCACGCGCTTGAGGTCTTGGAAGGCCTCGTCTGCCTTGCCGTTCCATTCGAACGGGCTCGTCTTCTTCATCAGCTGGTACAGGGGTAGCGCCCTCTCGCCCAGCCGCTTATAAACCGGCTGACCGAGGCCAAGCATCTGGTGAACTTCTAGACATCGTGCAGCTGAGCCGGCTTGCGCATGTGCTCGATGGCCTTGATCTTCTCTGGGTTCGCCTCAATGCCGCGTTCCGAGACGAGGAAGCCGAGTAGCTTTCCGGCCGGGACGCCGAAGACGCATTTTTCTGGATTAAGCTTGACCTTGTATTCACGGAGGTTGGTGAAGGTTTCCTTCAAATCATCGAGGAGCGTGAGGTGCTGCTTGGTCTTCACCATGATGTCGTCCACGTATAGTGGATATTGCGGTCGAGTTGCGGCAGCAGGCATTTCTGCATGCAGCGCTGGAAGGTGGCGTCGGCGTTCTTCAAGCCGAACGACATGGTGATGTAGCAATACGCCCCAAAGGGCGTGATGAAGGACGTCTTCAGGGCGTTGGTCGGGTCCAGCTTGATCTGGTGGTAGCCGGAGTAAGCGTCCAGGAAGGACAGGAGCTCACATCCGGCGGTCGGTTCGATGACTTGGTCGATCCGCGGGAGGGCGAACGGATCCTTGGGATAGGCCTTGTTGAGGCTGGTGTAGTCAATACACATGCGTCAGGTCTTGTTCTTCTTCAGTACGAGGACTGGATTGGCCAGCCACTCAGGGTGAAACACTTCCATTATGAAGCCGGCCGCCAAAAGCTTGGCGACCTCTTCACCAATGGTTCTTCTCTTCTCTTCAGAAAATCGTCGTAGGGGTTGACTGACAGGCTTGGCGTCCTTGTGGACGTGAAGTTTGTGCTCGGCATACTTCCTTGGGATACCCGTCATGTCCTTGGGGGTCCATGTGAAGATATCCCGATTCTCACAGAGGAAGTCGACGAGCTCGCCTTCCTATTTGCTGTCGAGGCGGGCGCCTATGACAACATACTTGCTGCAGCTGGGGTCTTCTGGGTTGAGCTTCACTTTCTTGGTCTCCTTGGAGGGCTTGAAGGCGGCCTCGTCGGCCAGGTCCGGGGTCGGGATCGACGCGGCGGAGGCCTCGCTTGCCAGGGCGACGATCCGGTCGAGCTGGCGCCACTCCTCGGCAATGACCAGCGACTCGACCAACTTGGCACCATCTGGGGCGCATTCCAGGGACTTGCGGTAATCGCCGGTGATTGTGATGAGGCCCTTGGGACCCGGCATCTTCATCTTCAGGTACGCGTAGTGGGCAACCGCCATGAACTTGGCGAGCACGGGCCAGCCCAGCAATGCGTGATATGCGCTGGACAGGTCCACCACCTCGAACCAGATCGGTTCGCGCCGGAAGTGGCTGCTGTCACCGAACAAGACATCTAGTGGGACCCGGCCAATGGGGGAGCAGGAGAGGCCGGACACGATGCCGTGGAAGGTCGTTCGGGTTGGCTCCAGGTCCTCGGCCTTGAGGCCGACCTTGGTCATCGTGTCATGGTAGAGGATGTTGATGCTGTTGCCGCCATCAATGAGGATTCAGGAGAACTTGCATGTGCGCCGCGTGACGATGGTGGGGTTGAGGACGAGGGCATAACCACCCGGACTCGGTATGACTGCTGGGTGATCCTCCCGGGTCCAGGTGATCGGGCGATCCGAACAGTGCATGAACTCCGTCTTGGCCGGGACGACGGTGTTCACCTCTTGCCGAAGGAGGCGCTCGCTGCGCTTGTCGTCGCCGAGGCTGGTGAAGACAACGTAGGCCATGTTCTGGTCCGGGTAGGCGTCATCGCGCATCGCGCCACCAGCTGGAGGCGGCGGTGGAGGCGGAGGCGGCTGTCCCGCGCCCGGAGCCGGAGCCGGAGGGGGCGGGACGTCGCCCCTCATGATGCGCTTGGTGATGGCACACTGCCGAAGTGTGTACGTGGAGGGTCTTGCGCCGCTGTGGTGCTTGCAGGGGGCGTCGACCATCTGCTCGAAGCTCATGGCGGGTTGCCATGCCGTCTTTCTGGTTTGCTGGCGCTTCGCCGCTGGGTCCGCCGCGGGCTCGGTGGCCGCGACGATCAAGGTGTCATGACACGGCGCCGGCTGGTTGGCCTTGCGCTTGTTGTTCTGGTGATGCTGCTGCTGGCTGCTTTCGCCGGCCGACTTCGGAGGGGGAATCGGCTTCGCCTTGCCGGCTTCATGCAGCGCCACCTGGATCTTCATGGCGGAGTCGGCGTTGGCGTACTTGTTCACCGTCACCATGAGCGCGACCATGGTGGTCGGCTGGAGCGTAAGAGCTTGTGCTTGAGGAGGGTGCTGTCTCGGCACCCGCTGACGAAGTACTGGATCGTCTAGACTTCATGGACGCCCTCGCAGCTGTTCCGGAGCTCGGTCCAGCATGCGAGGTACTTGCGACCGGTCTCCGTAGGCCCTTGCACGCACATGGCGAGCTAGCTAGGGCGGCCGGGTCGCTTGTAGGTCCCCGTGAAGTTGCAGACGAAGGCTTCCTCAAAGTCCACCCATGTGTTGATGCTGCCCATCGGCAGGCTGTTCAACAACGTGCGGGACGACCCTTGGAGCATGAGCGGTGCGTAGCGCACGGCGAGACGATGATTGGCACCTGTGATGCCAATGGCCGTGGTGTAGTCGGTGTGTGAGGGAGTCCTGGATTAGGGGGTCTCTAGACAGCCGGACTATATCCTTTGTCCAGACTGTTAGACTATGAAGATAAAAGATTGAAGACTTCGTCCCGTGTCCGGATGGGACTCTACTTGGCGTGGAAGGCAAGCTAGGCAGTACGGATATGGATATCTCCTCCTTTGTAACCGACCTTGTGTAACCCTAACCCTCCCCGGTGTCTATATAAACCAGAGGGTTTTAGTCTGGAGGACACAATAACATACAATCATACCATAGGCTAGCTTCTAGGGTTTAGCCTCTCCGATCTCGCGGTAGATCAACTCTTGTAATACTCATATCATCAAGAATAAATCAAGCAGGACATAGGGTTTTACCTCCATCAAGAGGGCCCGAACCTGGGTAAAACATCGTGTCCCCTGCCTCCTGTTACCATCCTCCTTAGACGCACAGTTCGGGACCCCCTACCCGAGATCTGCCGGTTTTGACACCAACATTGGTGCTTTCATTGAGAGTTCCTATGTGTCGTCGCCGTTAGGCTTGATGGCTCCTTCTACCATCGATAGCGATGCAGTCCAGGGTGAGACTTTTCTCCCCGGACAGATCTTTGTGTTCGGCGGCTTCGCACTGCAGGCCAACTCACTTGGCCATCTGGAGCAGATCGAAAGCTACGCCCCTGGCCATCAGGTCAGATTTGGAAACTTAAATTACACGGCCGATATCCGCGGAGACTTGATCTTCGACGGATTCGAGCCCCTGCCTTGTGCGCCACGCGGTCACGATGAGTACGATTTAGCTCTACCTTCGGACCGCATTCAGGAGATCGCACCGGCAGCCGCTCCGAGCCTCAATTCGGAGCCAGTCGCGCCGTCCATGGACGGGTGGATGGACCCCGCCACAGAGGCCTTACCCTCAGCAACGATTGAGCCGAACATCGACCTTACCCTGCACGAGAGCCGTGTTGTCAAACTACCGGATCCTTCTCCGGCCACGGACTCTGAACCGCCTGCGCCCGTTCCTAGCGAATCCGATTGGGCGCCGATCATGGAGTTTACCTCCGCAGATATTTTTCAGCACTCGCCCTTTGGCGACATACTGAACTCATTAAGGTCTCTCTTCTTGTCAGGAGGATCCTGGCCGAACTATGTCTGGCTGGATTGGGATGCGGATGACGAAGAAATTCGCTGCCCACCCACCACCCACTTAGTAGCCACTGTCGACGTCTTAACCGACATGCTCGACTTCGACTCCGAAGACATCGACTGTATGGACGACGATGCGGGAGACGAAGAGGAACCACTGCCCAAAGGGCACTGGACAGCCACCTCATCATACGATATATACATGGTGGACACACCCAAAGAAGGCAATGGCGACGAGACAGCGGAGGATGACCCCTCCAAGAAGCAACCCAAGCGCAGATGTCAGCGGTGCCACTCTAAGTCCCGCCAAAAAAAAGTGGTGATACCAGCACAGGAGATAATAACACTCCGGATAGTGCCAAAGATGGCAACAATCCCCTCCAGCATGATCTAGGAGAGGAGGGTGGAGAGGCCAGCCCTCCAGAGAGAGCGGCAAATGGAGAGTCGGAGGATGATAATTACATGCCCCCTCCGAAGACGAGGAAAGCCTCGATGATGACGAATTCGTCATGCCAGAGGATCCCGTCGAACAAGAGCGCTTCAAGTGCCGGCTTATAGCCACAACAAATAGCCTTAAGAAGAAGCAGTAGCAGCTTCAAGCTGATCAAGATCTGCTAGCTAACAGATGGACTGAAGTCCTGGCGGCCGAGGAATATAAACTCGAATGCCCCTCCAAGAGTTACCCAAAATGCAGGTTGCTACCCCGACTAGAGGAAGAAGCGTATGATGCGGCTGATCGGCCACCCCGTGGCCGCGACAGAGAGGCATTCCAGCCAAAAGCTCAGCCTGCACCCCGACGCCATTCAAATAAAAAGGCATGGGGAAATACACCAGACCTACGAGACGTATTGAAGGACAAAGCAAAACATGCAAGATTGATCTACGGATCACGAGGGCACACCACTATGCAATATGATAAACGTCACGCCGGATACAGTAAAAGTAAATACGGCTGGGCCGCACACAGCGGGCAAGACTCATTGGAGCTGCATCGCGATATAGCCCAGTACAGAGGCGCCGCACACCCCTTATGCTTCACAGACGAAGTAATGGATCATCAAATTCCAGAGGGTTTCAAACCCGTAAATATAGAATCATACGACGGCACAACAGATCCTGCGGTATGGATTGAGGATTTCCTCCTGCATATCCATATGGCACGTGGTGATGATCTACATGCCATTAAATACCTCCCACTCAAACTCAAAGGACCAGCTCGGCATTGGCTCAATAGCTTGCCAGTAGAGTCCATTGGCTGTTGGGAAGATCTGGAAGCCGCATTCCTCGACAACTTTCAGGGCACTTATGTGCGACCACCAGATGCCGATGACTTGAGCCACATAATTCAGCAGCCAGAGGAATCGACCAGGCAATTCTGGACACGGTTCCTAACAAAGAAAAATCAAATCATCGACTGTCCGGATGCAGAGGCTCTAGCAGCTTTCAAGCACAACATCCGTGATGAGTGGCTAGCCCGGCACCTTGGTCAGGAAAAGCCGAAATCTATGGCAACCCTCATGACACTCATGGCCCGCTTTTGTGCGGGAGAAGGCAGCTGGCTGGCTCGCAGTAACAACATATCAAAGAACCATGGTACTTCGGATACCAAGGACGACAGTAGCAGGTCACGTCGCAACAAACATAAGCACCGCATTAACATCGACAATACCGAGGACACGGCAGTTAATTCCGGATTCAAAGGCTCTAAACCCGGTCAACGGAAAAATCCATTCAAAAGAAGCATTCTGGGCCCGTTCAGTTTGGACCGTATACTCGATCGCTCGTGTCAGATACACGGCACCCTCGACAAGCCAGCGAATCACACCAATAGGGATTGTTGGGTGTTCAAGCAGGCCGGCAAGTTAATTGCCGAAAAAAAGATAAGGGGCCACATAGCGATTATGAGGAGGAGCCCCGGCAGCCGAATACCGGAGGACAAAAGAGGTTCCCCCTACAAGTGTGGACAGTGAACATGATATATGCAACCCACATCCCCAAGAGGGAGCGGAAGCGTGCACTCAGGGACGTATATGCATTGGAGCCAGTCGCCCCAAAGTTCAACCCATGGTCCTCCTGTGCGATCACCTTTGATCGCAGGGACCACCCCACTAGTATCCGTAATGGCGGATTCGCCGCACTGGTCTTATACCCAATTATTGATGGATTTCACCTCACTCGAGTCCTTATGGATGGCGGCAGCAGCCTGAACCTGCTTTACCAGGACACGGTGCGCAAAATGGGTATAGACCGCTCAAGGATCAAACCCACAAAAACGACCTTTAAAGGCGTCATACCAGGTGTAGAGGCCCATTGCACAGGCTCAGTCACACTGGAAGTGGTCTTCGGATCCCCAGATAACTTTCGAAGCGAAGAGTTAATCTTCAATATAGTCCCGTTCCGCAGTGGTTATCATGCACTGCTCGGGCGAACCGCATTTGCGAGATTCAATGCGGTACCACATTATGCATACCTCAAGCTCAAGATGCCAGGACCTCAGGGGCAAAATGATGGGCAAAATGCCCAACATTGCATGGCTCGAGGGCTCCTTCGTGGCGATTGTAAAGGGGTGGCAATCGAGGTGGTTCTACAACACCGAGCCGCGCGACACCAACTGGGTGGCGGCCCCCGAGTTTCGATCCGGAATCCCCACGCGGCTCACTTCCTAGAAGGAGAAGGGCTTGTCCTGGGGTTCATCGGTGGAGCTGGACAGACTCCAGAAGTGTATCCGGAACATGACAAGCAAGAAACTTAAGCTTGTCAACATAGTCCAGGTCATGCTCTTCCGCCGGATCCTCCCGTGTCAACAACGGGATTTCAACTTATGGGAGTTCGACCCGGCCCGTCACCAGACTCTAAGCGAGCTCTTAGAAACGATGCACAAAGATGTCTAGAGGGTGCTGTTCAAGGGCGCCGAGGTCCCTCGCTCTCTCACCGAGGACCGCGGACTAAGCGCGAAGCGCCCTGCGAATCCGGTAAGTTCTATACATCTGGTAGGATGTTTATTTCCCATAGCTTAACCATGTGCGGGGTCTGAGCTCCCATGCCTTTGACAGGACTTGGTGGAGGCATCGAAGCAGATTGACTGTCAGGCCCCTCTGCCCGAAGACACTGCGGACGCTCTCCTGACGGAGATGCGGACTCCGGCTACTTACGAGGTGCCGGAGAAGTCCAAGAAGAAGGCCAAGGGAACCCGAAAGAGTTCCCGGTGCCAGGTGGTATCGAACTCATCGTCCTATAACACCGAGACACCCTCCTCCCGTGAAAACAAGGAGAAGGAAGATGAAGATTCTCCCCCTCCAGCAGGGGGAGACAAGAAAAGGAAGGCCGCCCCAACCGGGGAGGCCGAAGGGTCCAAGAAGGGAAGAACTCTCCTTCCGGACTGCTCCACCACCGCCATCGACGGCGAAGACGAGTGGTGCTCAGGGCCAAGCCCATGGCAAAGTCATAAGTATTCAGATACTAGAGTAACTCATAGCATACCTTTGTCGCACTGCTTCTCCTAATGCCGAATATGATTATGCAGTCCGCCCCAAGCCCGTATCGATGTATCATCGTCGGACGATTCCTTGGACTCGTCGGACATGAATAGTGATACACTTCCAACCGCCACCTCTCCTTGCCCTACGGATAATGCCGAGGTATTGTCTCAAGGGGCACCGAGCCGGGGGGAGACAGTCCCGGAGGCTCCTCAAGGCGACCTTCCGGACTCTAGGAGCAAAGGGAGCAAGGCTCCCGGGGGCTCCAAGTTCGGCTCTCAGCCGAACACCATGCCGGAACCTCCAGTGGTTCCGGACTCGGGCAGGCGGCCCCCTTCCAGAAGGGGCAAGACGCCTATGCCGGTGACCTCTGTCCATCTAGAGGCACCGGACAACCCGCTGGGAGCGCTTCCATCGATGAAGAACACCGCACTATTATGAGTGCGGTGATCAAGAAGGTTCAGTCCGCCAAGAGTGGACTGGCTGAAGCCTGTGCCAGCCTTCTAACAAGATTTGAGGTAACTATTTAAAATAGAGGAAAAATATTACCGCATAGACAGTAGCCCCTGATGCTCTGTTTGGTGTTCACAAAGGAAAGCCGAATAGAGGATCAAATAAAATATGCAGGAGTCTAATATAAGTATATCTGTATGCTTATGCATGCTTCGCTGCTGACCACTGCCGCACTGACTGCGGAGGTCGCCGCACTGAAGTTGGACCTCGAGGGGTCCGAGAAAGAGCTCGGCCTTGCCAAGAGGCAGCTCGAGGAGAACAAAGGTAAGTAATACCTTGTCTATATATATAAAAGAAAATGTGGTTGCGAAATGACAGGATCATCATGAATGTGCCAGGGGCCACGACCGAAGTGGCGACCCTAAAGCAAGCGCTGTCCGAGGCCGAAGACAAAGCGGCCAAGGAGCGCACCAAGCGGGAAAAGCAAGAGGCACGGGTGGGCGAGGTGCAGCAAGAACTCCAGGCTCTTGTGACGAAGCACGAGGCTTTGGAGCTTGACTCGAAGATGCGAGAGTCTGAGCTTGCCACGGCCCTCGAGAGCGCAAAGAATGCCAAGGCTGAAGCCCAAAAGGCCCTCCAGGAGATTGAGGCGATGAGGAAGATAGCGGCGGGTAAGGCATTCAATATGAAAAGCAAGCATGTGAAAGTAAATTACTTGTTACTTACCCGAGTTCGGAGCTCTCAAGGAGCATTCGCAGATTTGCCCCACAGCGTGTCGGATGCCGCGAAGTTTTACTAGGCCGAGGAGGGAAGCTCGACGGAGAAGCTGTTCTGGTCTTAGTATACTGGGACCGAACACCCGATTCCTATGAGAGACCAGCTGAAGCAACTGTCGAGCTGCACAAGGCGGCCGAACAGGCCATGAGGGGCCTTATAGTCCGGATGTGGCCTGGCGACTCCCTTCCCAACAGCTACTTTGGCCTGGTGAGGCGGCTTATGGATGCCTGCCCACGGCTGGAGGCCATAAAGCGGTCCGTCTGCATCGAGGGTGCACGTCGGGAATTTGCCCGTGCGAAGGTGCACTGTGCCAATATGGACGCTGAGAGGCTGGTGAAGGAGGGGCCGCCACAGGGCAAGGAGCATCGCCACCCCGAAATGTATTATGAGGGTGTCTTGAAGGGTGCCCGTCTTGTGGCGGACGAGTGTGCGAAAGATGTAATTTTTGAATGAACTTGCTCGTGTGATCCTGTATTATGAAAACTTGTTCATATGTGCTATGGAACGCTTATTTGAATTTAAAATATTACCTTATGTGTGGCTGTTTATCAAATCTGAGAGATGGCCAGTCGTCGGCTTATGCCCCCATGCCATGAGTGCTGGGGTGTTCGCGATAAACCTGAGAACTCCTTTTCCCATTGTTGGGTCCTTCGAGGGAGGTGCTCAGCACAACAAACAAGGCAACCGGACTATAATGCTTTATCACTCTCACTTAGCCATAGAATTCTAGAATTTTAAATTTTGGCGAAGCCCCTAGTATTTGGAAGGCCGGATTCGGGGCGCTGTACACGCCTTAGGCCGGACAAAGCCGACTCCTTGCTCTAAGCGGCATAAGTCTTTAGGGACTCGAAACCTCTCGAACAGCGACCAGCTCTCGCCTTATCATGACAGTCAGTTTTAGCTTTCTCTACTGAGGTGCTTAGCCCAGCTGAACCGGGGCACAATCGCAGTAGTTCTCCTAGTGCTACCTTAGCCGATATAGCGGAACGTAAGGTACCAAAACATGGGAGCCGGGCAAACCCAACTATTGACCCAAGACATGATTCGGAGTTGATGCATATAATGCTATAAGTTTGGGGTGCCGCACTGTCGAAAGTGTTCGGACTTCTCATGCCGTATTATGGGGTATGCTTAAGCCCCTAGCGTATTGGCCGTACTAGAGTGTACGGGTGCTGAATGTCATGAATGAACATATATATATATATATATATATATATATATATATATATATATATATATATATATATATAGGGTGGATCTATTATGATAACACCCCTTAAGACCTTATTCTAATAACACCTAAGCCTTATTCTGATAACACCTCGTTACTGTCCCATGCCGCAAACTGAACCACTTAAACCCACTAACAAACCGCAGAAAAGTCATCCCCAACCCACACCACACGACACCCACTTCCTCCTCCACCGATCCAAACCCCCACCTACCCTCCACCTTCTACCGCGCCGCAGCCGGAGCATCACCCTCCACCCTGGGCCGCTGCAGTGCCACGTTCTCCCCGGTGTCACCACCGTAGCACCACCCCAGGCCGGTGCTGCCCTGCCCCGCCCCGCCCCGTTAATCTTCTACGAGCTACACCTTCTGTGGGCGCCGCCACCGTGCCCCCTACTACCTACGACCGCTGGCGCTTTCCCCACCGCATCCACCACAGTCTCCCTCCCCCGCGCCGGATCCAGCAGTGCGCGGCCGCCTCCCGCAATGATGGCTCAGTCCAGATCGAGGAGGGGGCTGCCACGACTTGCCGCTGATGGGCGCGACCTGCACCGTCCCCGCTTGATCTCGTGCCTCCTCCGCGCCCCCACCCGGTGACCTTCTCCCCGACCGGATATGCCGTCTTGCCTCGCCCTCCTACCCCTTCCTCCTGCATTTGGCAACCTCCCTCCTCGAGTCCATCACGCCGCGTCGTGCTGCTGGATCGGGCCAGACACCAAGCACGGCGTCTCCCCTAACATTCCTCCCTACGCCGTCGCGACGGGTGCAACCGCCAAGGCCAGATTCACCGGCCCACCATGGCGACGCACCCGTCTGGATCTAGCTGGGCTGCTCCAGGACGAATTCCCCACCTCGAACCTCTATTCAACCTTTGATCTCTCTGGCTCGGACCCATGATCTCCTCTTTTGGATAGATGTGTTTCAGTAGGGCCATTCTGTAGTCGAGAGACCATCGCCGTGCAGCTCGGCGACACGAGTGATGTGGTACACTTGCAAAATTTTGTAGGTTTTGCTTGTAGGTAGTGTGCACTGCGTCAGGTGAGCTCGCCTCCGTGCAGTCCGCTGGCGTATACGTGCAGTGCGGCCCGTGCGTGGGCAGCAGCTCGCAAAGGTCTCATGGGTAAATTTTCCCCTGTGCAGCTCAGTTGCCGCCTCTATGCGGTTCAGCTAACTCACTACTGCAGTACGTCACTGGTGGTGCTCAAGTTTTTGTTGTTTTTGTGCAGTGTAGTTTTATTTTGTGTGTTTATATTTTATCAGTTTTTTTGTTTCTGTGCAGTGTTGTTAGACATCAGTGGTGCTCAAGTCATAATTGTGCTATTCTACTACTGGTGCAGCTCGCTGATTCATGGTATGTGGTTCTGGCATTGCGGGTAAGCAGTACGGTTCCGGCCACATGCCCCTCCCCACGCTGATGCGCTGGACGACAACAACACAACAGCATCGGAGGTGAGCGCCCTCCTCTCTCCCCTTTCCTTCTTCCTCTCACCTCTCCCTCACATCTCGCTTGTGCCCCACAGGTGGCGCCATGGCCATCTCAATCTTGTCCCTGCGCCACACCATGGATCTCGTTCGATAGCGACCTCATCGACGACCAAGTGCTGCAGCCCACTTTTTTATTTTTGCAATTCGCATGTTAAAGTTTCTTTTTGCAGTGCGTGTGTGTTGCTCGGTGTGAGCTCGGACGAAGACACAGATCAGTCCACTCTGTTCTCTAATGCAGAAAAAGAAGGAAAACCCAATTACAAAAAATACGCAAGAGTCGCTCTCCTGTGTGCAGTTCGTTTAGAGTTTGATTGATGTCCTGTATTGTGGGTCGTGGAGTTCGATTGGGCTCCCATGGTAAAGTTCATAAAAATTTGTCCATTGAGATTAGCAGTGCAGTACATAGTATAGAGGAGTTTACTTTGTAAAAACTTCTACAAAGCATGATGTAGTTTCTTTGTTAAAAACCCCTTGGTGGTTACGACAAAAAAACATGCAGTTTGTTCCGAATTGGGTCGTGGCTCACTTCCTTTGATGCAAAATTCGAATTGCACTTGTTCTTGCATGGCGTCGTGTGTTTAAAAAAATTGCATCGGCACTTGCAGTGCATTTCGCTGTCGCATGCGGTTCACTACACCTGGCTCGCAGTTGAGATGAAATTATAAAGATAAAATGCTAGCAAAAAATAAAAAATAATGCAGTTCCCTTTGTCTCCATTGCAATGCGGTTCATTTGTATTGAGTCAAAGTGGTTCACTCTGTAAAGCAAGATTACCGAAAAAAGTATGTAGTTCACTACTCTCGTTGGTGTGGTTCGCTACTCTCTTGTGTGTGGTTTTCTACTCTCGTCCCGTGGTACAAAAAACACAAAAAATTTACGTTCGACAAGAGAAATCATGAAGTTCACTTTACTGTCTGATGCAGTGCGGTTTTTAGTTCGAAGCAGTGCGGTTTTTTGTCCGATCCGGTTCACTCGTCGATTTTGTTGTCAAGAAAAATAGTGTCCGCATTTCGGTAAATTCAAAATTGCTCTTAAACCGTAAGGAATTAGAGAGCATGTTCTACATGAAAAAGTTGCATCTCGTTGATATCTTTCCAACGGCGTATCATTTGAATCATTTCGACAAGAGGTTTGTGAAAATTTCGCAAAAAACGGGTGCTGCCACTCGTCGTTCGCCGCACGATTTTTAAAATTAACTTAAAACCATAAGGAATCTCAAAAACATTTCAACATATGAAAGTTACGCCTCGCCCATAGATTTTTAACGGTATATTACACGCCTCGTTTCGACAAACAGTTAGAAAACTGGAGCGAAAACAGTACCAAAAATTTGAAAAATTTTGAAAAACAGAATTTTGCGATTTAGTAAATTTGAAAGTGCTCTTAAACCGTAATGAATTAGAGAAAATAATAGTTATGAAAAAGATGCTCCTCGATGATATCTATCCAATCTACTACAATTTTAACTATCTTTTTTACCCATGAGGGATTGACAACCCCTCTCTTACGTCGGGTTGTAAGTATTTGTTCTTTGTGTGCATGAGATGTTTACATGGTGTTGCGTGGTTCTCCTACTGGTTCGATAACCTTGGTCTCATCACTGAGGGAAATACCTACTGTAGCTGTGTTGCATCATCCCTTCCTGTTTGGGGAAATACTGACATAGTTCAAGCCTCATCAAAAGGGCGCTGTTGCCGGGGAGGATCATGTCAAGATAGTGTCCCAACAACTCGCCAATTTCTGGCGCCATTGTCGGGGGGACATCATCAACATGTACTAGGTTCCTAATCACAAATCTCATCTCATTTCAATTTACATTATTTGCCATTTGCCTCTCGTTTTCCTCTCCCCCACTTCATAAAAATTGCCATTTTATTCGCCCTCTTTTTCATTTGCCGTTTTCTCGTCAGATCTGTTTTTTGTGTGCACCCTTGTTTGCTTAGTCATGATGCCTCAAAGAAAATATTATGATGTTCCTTATACCAATATTTTTCTTGAAATGGAGAAAAGTACTAAGGAATATATGACTACACAATTTGAGCACAATAAATATTTTACTAAAGAACTTAAGGAACACTCTGTTGTGCTGGAAGCTATAACTAAGCACCTTGATGATATTAGTAGAGAAGTTTGCAATCTCCAATCTAAGTATGCTTTTGCTGAAAGTTTGCTAGGTAAAATATCTAATGCACAAGCTACCCTAGTAAATCAAATGGCTGCTAAACCAATCTCGTTAGAAGATAAAAGTGATGAAGATCTTAAAATGATTGGTGTTTCCTCTATTGATTCCTTGTTTAGTAAAATGAAGATTGATACTAAAGGGATTGAAGAAGAGTCAACTTTAGCTAGAAGGCGTCCCGATAATTTGGAGGGTGAAAATCTTGTTGATAAAATTGATAAAAGTGGGTTTGAAGAGGTCAAAACTTTAACTAGTGATGTGCCCACTCTTTTGGATTACAAAGACTTTAATTATGATAGTTGCTCTTTGATTGATTGCATTTCTTCATTGCAATCCACGATAAATTCACCCCATGCTTATGAACAAAATAAAGCTTTTACTAAACATATTGTTAATGCTATGATGAAAGCTTTGGAAGAAAAGTTGGAATTAGAGATTTCAATTCCTAAAAAATTGCACGATGAATGGGAACCTACCATCAAAGTCAAGATTAAAAATTATGAGTGTTTTGCTTTATGTGACTTGGGTGCTAGTGTTTCTACAATTCCAAAATCTTTATGTGATGTGCTCGCCCTTACCGATATTGAAGAGTGTTCTCTAAGTTTGCACTTGGCGGATTCTACTATTAAAAAACCTATGGGAAGAATTAATGATATTCTTATTGTTGCAAATAGGAATTATGTGCCCATAGATTTTATTGTTCTTAATATTGATTGCAATCCATCTTATCCAATTATTCTTGGTAAACCGTTTTTACGTACTATTGGTGCCGTGATTGATATGAAAGAAGGTAATATTAAGTTTCAATTTCCACTAAGGAAGGGTATGGAACACTTCCCCAGAAGTAGAATTAAGCCACCATATGAATCAATCATGAGGGCATCATATGGATCTAGAAACAAAGATGACAACACTTAGATCCTTCACATTATGCCTAGCTAGGGGCATAAAACGGCATCGCTTGTTGGGAGGCAACCCAATGAATACAATTTATTTTTGTCTTTTTATTTCTGTTCTTGAGTGTTTGCACAATTATGCTACTGTTATGATTGTGTTTTTTGTGTTTTAATTAGTGTTTGTGTCAAGCAAAGCCATTGGGATCATGTTGGGTGATAGTTAATTTGATCTTGCTGAAAAACAAAAACTTTTGCGCCTAGGAAAATAATTCTCATTTTTAGCAGAAGCGCGATAAAATACTGATTCTTTCTGAAGAAGATTAATATACAAATTTCTAACATTGTCCTATTTTGTCAGAATTTTTGGAGTTTAAATATCGAGATTGCTACAGACTATTTTGTTTTTGACAGATTCTGTTTTCTTTGCGTTGTGTGCTTGTTTTGATGACTCTATGGTTTCCTTTGAAGATTTTTTGCCATAGAAAATTTGGAATACAGTAGATATAATGCAAAAATAAAATATGAATGGGTTTGAAATAGTACTTATAGTAGTGATTTGCTTTCTTATACTAATGGATCTCACGAAGGTTTTGTTGGGTTTTGTGTGATTGAAATTTTCATGTTTTGGGTGATATTACAATGGATGGAGGAATAAGGAGTAAGAAGAGCCTGAGCTTGGGGCTGCCCATGGCACCCCAAGATAATATTCAAGAAGTATCAAGCAACTCAGCTTGGGGATGCCCCCGAGTGGCATCCCCTCTTTCTTCTAACAACTATCGGTATTTTACTTGAAACTATATTTTATTCGTCACATATCATGAGTTTTGCTTGGAGCGTCTTGTATGATATGAGTCTTTGCCTGTTTTGCTTTTTATTTTTAGTCATGAATCCTTGCTGGACACACCTATTGGAGAGAGCTAAAATTATGCCATGACTTATTAGAATTGCTCTCTATGCTTCACTTAAATCTTTTTGAGCTATGGACTTGCTCTAGTGCTTCACTTATATCTTTTTGAGCACGGTGTGCTTTGTTTTCTCTGAAGAATTTCTCTCATGCTTCACTTAGATTAATTTGAGATAAATAAATATGATTCTCATGTTCTTAACTTATATTTGTTTGAGCTTATTAAAAGAAACATATGAAACTAGTTCCAAAGTGATAGATATCCAAGGAGGATTTAATAAAAACTTTCATGAAGATCATTGGACAAAATAAAATTGATTCATTGTAATAGTTTTGAGATATGATGATAGTGATATGTGAGTCATGTTGATGAATAATTTTGCTTTAGTAAGAATATTGGTGTTAAGGTTTGTGACTCCCTATGCAAGCACAAAAGTCAATAATTATGCAATGAAATTACATCCTACTTGTGGTGCATTATTCAGTGTTAGTTATGCTTAATGCTCGCTTATGAGATTTTTTGTTTCTTGCTTGGATGCTTCTTAATCTTTTGCTAGCCTTCATTTGCACTAAGTATGATCACTACTTGTGCATCCAAAATCCATTAAACCAGTTATTGCCACATGAGTCCACTATACCTACCTATATGCGGTATTCTTTTGTCGTTCTAAGCAAATTTGAGTGTGCAATCTCTAATTTTCAAAATAAATTTCTCTTTTGTGTGCTCGTACCGCTCATGAAACGGTAGGGGGTGGCTGATATATTTCCATGCTAGATGTGTTATTCTCAAGATGAGTGTTTATTCACTTGTCATTGCACGGGAGTACGACAAAGGTATTAGGGATGCCCAGTCCCGAAATGAAAAATGAATTTACTTTATGTTGTCAAATAATAAATTCCTTGGAAAGTGTTGGTATGGAAGGCACCCGTGGATACAGTTAGCCATGGAAAGTGAAAGTATGGTGGAAAAAGGAATAAACTTTATTTTCCGTTTGGGAGCCGCCTATGATATATCTAGCATGGAAAGTATTGGGAACTACTCGATCTTTTTCATTGACAGGAAAAGCATGCCACCCAAAATGTTTTATCTCTATATTTTTCGCTTTGACCTCTAGCACCTCTACAAATCCCTACTTCCCTCCGCGAAGGGCCTTTCTATTTATTTTATGCAATATTTATTTTTACCCAAGTCTTCATCTTCTCTTATAAGGCACCAACTAAGGGGCACTATGATCGTACTTGAGCATTGAGTGTAGATAATATGCGAGTGTGATCCATGAATGGATCAATGATTGAGCATAATGGGCTAGGGATAACTTGCTTTAGTGTTGATATTTTGAAAGGCATGGTTGCTTGTTGATATGCTTGAGTATTAAAGTCCACATGTCACAACTAGACTATTGCTTTGAACCATATAAAAGTCCAATTGTCCATGCTATAAAATAAGAATATGTGATGAACATGGTAGGCAGCATTCCACATCAAAAATTCTGTTTTATCATTTGCCCACTCCAGGATGAGCATGAATTAAGCTTAGGGATGCTGATACGTCTCCAATATATCTATAATTTTTTATTGTTCCATGTTTTTATATTATCATTCTTGGATGTTTTACAATCATTTCACAATCATTTTATATCATTTTTGGGACTAACCTATTGACATAGTGCCAAGTGCTAGTTGCTATTTTCTGCTTGTTTTTTACCTCGCAGGAAATCAATATCAAATGGAGTCCAAATGCAGCAAAACTTTTTGTGGATTTTTTACTAGAAGACACCAGATGGGCTAGAGAAGCACCTGGGGGTGGGGGTACCCCGAGGGGGGCACAACCCACTAGGGCGCGCCTGGGCACAACCCACTAGGGTGCGCCTGGGCCCCCAGGCGTGCCCAGGTGGGTTGTGCCCACCTCAGTGGCCTCCCGCAGCGCCTCTTTTAAATACCCCAATATTCCAGAAACCGTAGCAGAGTCGACAAAAATCAATTCTAGCCGCCGCAACTTCCAGAACCACCAGATCCAATCTAGACACCATCACGGAGGGGTTCATCATCCTCATTGGTGCCTCTCCGATGATGCGTGAGTATTTCATTGTAGACCTACGGGTCCATAGTTAGTAGCTAGATGGCTTCCTCTCTCTCTTTTGATTCTCAATACAATGGTCTCTTGGAGATCTATTTGATGTAACTCTTTTTGCGGTGTGTTTGTTGGGATCTGATGAACTTTGAGTTTATGATCAGATCTATGTTTTTATACATGAAAGTTATTTGAGTTCTTTGATCTCTTATATGCATGATTACTTATAGCCTCGTATTTCTTCTTCGAATCTTTGGTTTAGTTAGTCTAACTAGATCGATTTTTCTTGCCATGGGACGAGGTGCTTTGTGATGGGTTCGATCTTATGGTGCTTGATCCCAGTGATAGAAGGGGAAACGACACGTATGTATCATTGACATTAAGAATAAAAAGATGGGGTCTATTTCTACATAAATAGATCTTTTCTACATCATGTCATCGTTCTTATTGCATTACTCCATTTCTCCATGAACTTAATACACTAGATGCATGCTGGATAGCGGTCGATGTGTGGAGTAATAGTAATAGATGCAGGCAGGAGTCGGTCTACTAATCTTGGAAGTGATGCCTATAAAATGATCATTGCCTAGATATCGTCATGATTATTTGAAGTTCTATCAATTGCCCAACAGTAATTTGTTTACCCACCATTGCTATTTTTCTCGAGAGAAGCCACTAGTGAAATATACGGCCCCTGGGTCTCTTCTTTTTTATATTTGCCTTTGTGATCTATTTTTATTTGCTTTTATTTTTAGATCTATTAATCCAAAAATACAAAAATACCTTGCTGCAATTTTTAATCATTTATTTGATCTCGCGTTCCCGTGAGATCTATTTATCCAATCTACTACAATTTACCTATCTTTTTACCCGTGAGGGATTGACATCCCCTCTCTTACGCTGGGTTGCAAGTATTTGTTCTTTGTGTGCAGGAGCTGTTTATGTGGTGTTGGGTGGTTCTCCTACTGGTTCGATAACCTTGGTCTCATCACTGAGGGAAATACTGCGTAGCTGTGCTGCATCATCCCTTCCTCTTTGGGGAAATACCAACGTAGTTCAAGCCACATCAGTTGTCTATTCACGAAGAAAATATGGAACTTGAAAATGCAAATCAAGAATCTTCTTCGGAAAGTGAAGGAGAAATTCTTTCACACTATGGCAGTTCTCATGAAGAAGAAGATGTCAAGAATCAACACACTATAACAAGGGAACTAGAGATCCTCAGAGAAAGGCTAAGTGATCTCAGAAGATAGAATTTGTGTCTCACCAATGATGACGAATTTGATTTGCCTGGACGTTCAAGAAAGCTACCTCGGAAAGAAATGAAGTGCTTCAAGTGCAAACAATTCGGTTACCTCATAGCGGATTGTCCTTGCTGGGATACAAGACCTAGCAACAGATGGATGTATCTTCATGGAAATGGATTCACTGGAATGGATCGTCACACTAAGCTCACGAAGAAAAATGAATCTTCCTCATCCTCTTCGACAAGACCAGTCACTGATGTGAAAGCCAGAGCAACCATCAAATCCAATATGAATAGAATATCACAACTGAACAGAGCATGTGCTGATATGAACTTGGAATCTGAAGATGAGACATCCAAATCAAAATCAGAAGATGAAGAACTTCCCAGAAGGATAGGAAGAAGCAATGCATTCGTTGCTTATGAATCACCCGAGGAATCATTCGAATCAGACATTGATGAAAATGCTTCAAGCGATGATGAACCCATTGCATTTTGTTTCATGGCAAAAACCTCACAGGATCAGGTATCAGCAAAACACTGAAAGTCTATGACTAAATATTCTCCCGAATACGTTGCTTATGTCAAACTGGTTAAAATTGCGAAATCTCAACAAGATGAGCTTGAGAACAATCTTAGGAAAACCGAAGGATTACTGGTCAAAGAGATGGAGAAGAATCAAAAGTTGATCAAAGAGCATGATGTTTTTTCTTCAACTATTGATGATCTTTCCAAATGATATGATTCCCTTGCAGTCGACTACGTGGGTTTACAAGATGAACTCCTTAACAGGAATCAATCACTCGAGTCACTGAAAGAGTCTCATAACATGCTAGTGAAAGACAAAGCTCCTCTCTTCGCCGAGAAATCTAAACAGCTTCCTGATGATTTTGTGCCTCCTTGCTTAAAATGCCTAGAACATTGCAATGCCGATTCTAATGCTATCATCAAGAATATTGCAACAACTACGAATGATATTTCTAACCCCTCTTCTGAGGAAATTGTTGCTCTCTCGGATGAAAATTGCAGATTAAAGAACTTGCTTGAGACAGAAATGCTAAAGAGCCTCAAAGGGCATCAAACTCTCTGTGATGTGCTCAATAAGTCTATATTGCACAAAACCCCCTAAAAGGAAGGATTGGGCTTCAAAATAAAACTCAATGTTGATGGAACCTACTGGACCCCTGAGCAGTATCTAGAAACGAGTTGGGTTCTTGCTGAAAGTAAAACTCTCAGACTTGCAATTCTATCTAGATATGTGATGTTGCTTGAAGCTACGTCGGTATTTCCCCAAAGAAGATGGGATGATGCAGCACATCGGCGGTAGGTATTTCCCTCAGATATGAAACCAAGGTTATTGAAGCAGTAGGAGAAGCAAGCAACACAACATAAACAACACCTACACACAAATAACAACTACTCGCAACCCGACGTGTAAAAGGGGTTGTCAATCCCTTTCGGGTAGCGGCGCCTCAAGATAGGCAAACAGACGTGAGATAAAATTGTAGTAGATTGGTAGATCGAACGCCAAATAAAATAAATAAGAATAAAAAGAAGCAAGGTATTTTTGTATTTTTGGTATAATAGATCTGAAAATAACAGCAAAGGAAAAGTAGATCGCAAAGGCAAATAATATGAGAAAGAGACCCGGGGGCCGTAGGTTTCAGTAGTGGCTTCTGTCAAGAAAAATAGCAAATGGTGGGTAAACAAATTACTGTTCAGCAATTGATAGAACTTAAAATAATCATGAAGATATCTAGGCAATGATCATTATATAGGCATCACGTCCAAGATTAGTAGACCGACTCCGGCCTGCATCTACTACTATTACTCCACACATCGACCGCTATCCAGCATGCATCTAGTGTATTAAGTTCATGGAGAAATGGAGTAATGCAATAAGAACGATGACATGATGTAGACAAGATCTATCTATGTAGAGATAGACCCCATCGTTTTATCCTTACTAGCAACGATACATATGTGTCAGTTCCCCTTCTGTCACTGGGATCAAGCACCGTAAGATCGAACCCACTACAAAGCACCTCTTCCCATTGCAAGATAAATATATTAAGTTGGCCAAACAAAACCCAAATATTGGAGAAGAAATACGAGGCTATAAGCAATCATGCATATAAGAGATCAAAGAAACTCAAATAATTTTCATTGATAAAAAGAGATAGATCTGATCATAAACTCAAAGTTCATCCGATCCCAACAAACACATCGCAAAAAGAGTTACATCATATGGATCTCCAAGAGACCATTGTATTGAGAATCAAACAAGAGAGATGACGCCATCTAGCTACTAACTACGAACCCGAAGGTCTACAAAGAACTACTCACGCATCATCGGAGAGGCACCAATGGAAGTGGTGAACCCCTCCGTGATGGTGTCTAGATTGGATTTGGTGGTTCTGGACTCTGCGGCGGCTGGAATTGGTTTTCGTTGACTCCCTTAGGGTTTATGGAATATTGGGGTATTTATAGAGCAAATAGATGGTTCGGGGGGCACCCGAGGTGGGCACAACCCACCAGGGTGCACCTGGGCCTCCCGCCGTGCCCTGGTGGGTTGTGCTCCCCTTGGAGTATCCCCCAGGCGCTGCCTTGGCCCACTGGGTGTCTTCTGGTCCAAAAAAATCATCATAAAGTTTCGTTGCATTTGGACTCCGTTTGGTATTGATTTCCTGCGGTGTAAAAAACATGCAAAAAACAGCAACTGGCACTTGGCACTATGTCAATAGGTTAGTACTAAAAAATGATATAAAATGACTATAAAATGATTAGAAAACATCCAAGATTGATAATATAATAACATGGAACAATAAAAAATTATAGATACGTTGGAGACATATCCACATCCCCAAGCTTGACTCCTGCTCGTCCTCGAGTAGGTAAGTGATAAAAACAGAATTTTTGATATGGAATGCTGCCTAACATGTCATATCGTATTCTTTTCTTTATAGCATGGACATTTGGACATTTATTTTTTTCAAAGCAATAGTCTAGTTTTGACATGATAACTTAAATACTCAAGCATATCAACAAGCAACCATGTCTTTCAAAATATCAATGCTAAAATAAGCTATCCCTAGCCCATCATGCTCAATCGTTGATCCATTCATGAAACACACCCGCATATTAACTACACCCAATGCTCAAGTAAGATCATAGTGCCTCCTAGTTGGTGCATTTATAAGAGAAGATGGAGACTCAAATTCAAAAAATAAAAATTGCATAAAGTAAAAGAAAGGCCCTTCACAGAGGGAAGTAGGGATTTGTAGAGGTGCCAGAGCTCAAAGCGAAAAACTTAGAGATAAAAACATTTTGGGAGGTGTGTCCTTCCCACCAACGAAAACGACTTAGAGTTCCCAACACTTTCCATGTTAGATATATCATAGGCGGTTCCCAAACAGAAAATAAAGTTTATTCCTTTTTCCACCATACTTTCACTTTCCATGGCTAACCGTATCCACGGGTGCCTTCCATACCAACACTTTTGAAGGAATTTATTACTTGACAACATAAAGTAAATTCATTTTTCATTTTGGGACTGGGCATCCCTAATACGTTTGCCTTACTCTCGTGCAATGACAAGTGAATAAACACTTATCGTGAGAATAACACATCTAGCATGGAAAATATTAGCCACCTCTCACCGCTCCGCGAGCGGTACGAACACACAAAAGAGAAGTTTATTTTGAAAATTAGAGATGGCACACACAAATTTGCTTAGAACGGCAAGAGAATAGCACATATAGGTAGATATAGTGGAGCCATGTGGCAAAACTGGTTTAAAGGTTTTTGGATGCACTATAGTGATCATACTTAGTGCAGAATGAAGGCTAGCAAAAGGTTGAGAAGCGACCAACCAAGAAACAAATAATCTCATAAGTGAGCATTAAGAGTAATTAACATCGAATAATGCACCACAAGTAGGATATAATTTCATTGCATAATTATAGACTTTCGTGCTTGCATAGGGAATCACAAACCTTAACACCAATATTCTTACTAAAGAATAATTACTCATCAACATGACTCACATATCACATCATCGTATCTCAAAACTATTACTAAGAATCAAGTTTATTTAGTCCAATGATCTTCATGAAAGTTTTTATTATATGCTTCTTGGATATCTATCACTTTGGGACTAATTTTCATGTGTTGCTTTTGATAAGCTCAAACAAATATAAGTGAAGATCATGAGCATAATATTTCTTTCTCTCAAATTAATTTAAGTGAAGCAAGGGAGAATTTCTTCAAAAATACTAAAGCACACCGTGCTCTAAAAGATATAAGTGAAGCACCAGAGCAAGTCCATAGCTCATAAAAATTTAAGTGAAGCATAGAGAGCAATTCTAACAAGTCATGGCATAATTTTGGCTCTCTCAAATAGGTGTGTCCATCAAGGAATCAAGACTTAAAACACAAAATAAAACAAGCAAAGACTCATATCATACAAGACGCTCCAAGCAAAACACATAGTATGTGATGAATAAAAATATAGCTTCGAGTAAAATACCGACGGTCGTTAGAAGAAAGAGGGGATGCCACTCGGGGGCATCCCCAAGCTTAGTTGCTTGCTCTCTTTTGGATAACAGCTTGGGATGTCGGGGCATCCCCAAGCTTAGACTCTTCTTACTACTTATTCCCTCATCCCTCGTAAGATAACCCAAAACTTGAAAACTTCAATCACACAAAACTCAACCAAACCTTCGTGAGATCCGTTATTATAAGAAGGCAAATCAATACTATAAGTGCTTTAGAAAAACAATTAATATTTTACTTGCATTATATCTACTGTATTCCAACTTTTCTATGGCAAAAACTCATCAAAGAAAACCGTAGAATCATCAAAACAAGCACACAACGCAAAGAAAACATAATCCGTCAAAAACAGAACAGTCTGTAGAAATATGGATATTTTGGATACTTCTGTAACTCCAAAAACTCTGAAAAATTAGGAAGACCTGGGAAATTTGTATATGAATCTTATGCAAAAATAATTGGTATTTTATCACTCTCTGGTTAGAAATGAGAATTCTTTTTGTAGCGATCCGACCTCAAACGGTCAAGTCTCTGTGCTTCAGTGTCATCCCTGGATCGGTAATGCTAACACACACAGTACTTGAGGATTTATAACAGAGTAGCAATCACACACATATTACATCGAATGTCTCAAAAGAGAACTTATTACAAAAAATATGGCTTAAGGCCATCTAATACGATAACAGCGGAAGGCTTGGAAGATAAAGTGAGTCCATCAACTCCAACGACATAGCTGAGCTGCACGACAATGACCTAATGAACCTTAATCCTCGTCTGAAAAGTCTACAACATAATACGTTGTAGCCCGAAAATGGGTCAGCACATGGAATATTCTGGCAAAGTAACACAGTAGAGCAAGAACAGAATAATACTAATACTACATGCATATTTGGCTGGTGGAAAGCTCTATGGTTACAGTTTTTGCGAAAAGCCAATTTTTTCCTACAACAAAGGAATAGATTTTATTTAACTAACATGGTAGTTGAAACATCATTGAGAAGGTTCCTCCAACTCAATCCCAATTAAAGTAATTAACAACCCAACAATATTATTTTAGAGTGATGAGATACTTATGATACTCCAAGTACTAGACACTCAAGATGTCCATAACCGGGGACACGGCTAACCATGATTAGTTTATACACTCTGCAGAGGTTTGCACACTTTTCCCCACAAGACCCGATCTCCTCCGTTGGATTTCTCACACTACATGGTGTTTGAGAAACGGATGACCGATACACAGTCTTTCAGAAGCATTAACCCCTTACTCCGGGCAGACCATACCAACCTACATCCCTCTACATGCTGATCCACCTCTTCGGGAGCTTCACGCAACTTACTCAACTATGCTAGAGCCCATAATAGCTTGTGGCTGCACACGGAAGTTTCTAGCATGAAAATATCTCAGTTCCCTTTGAGCCTGGGTGGCGGACCATATGATTATCACACGGGTACTCAGGGATATCCTAGGACAACACTGGATTCTCCAGGTGCCCAACAAACAATCCACCCAGATGTGTATTCAAGTTGCCACCTTAAGTTGAACCATTAATTAACAATCTCACATCTGTCATGGATTTCACTCACCCAAACCACGTCTACGAGCATAGCGTAGCAATATAAGCAATTCTTAGAAGTAACTCCCAAGGTTTTGAATATAACAAGGCAATAGGTTCTACCTCATCGACTACTTCCCAACCCACATGTTAATCACATCCTAATCATGCAATGTTTGAGGATTGGAACTAATGCATAAAAACTGTGTGATAAAGGGGTATGATCAAAGTGTTACTTGCCTTGCTGATGATCCGCAAAACCTAGGGATTCGTAGTAGCACGCTTCGCACTCCGGGTGTTCTATCGCAAACAAACAATAACATACATAAGAAATCAAGTAAAGAAACACAGGTAAATCTCAAATAAGAAGATCTAACCAGAAAGTTCAACTTAAGAACTCCGGTTTGCGAAAAGAATCAAATCAAACGGAGCAACGAAACTCAAACTGTGAAAGAAACAAGATCCGTCTGCTAATCTGGACTAAAGTCAAATTTTAGAGTAGAAAAAACTTGTTCAAGTTGGTTAAACGGAAAGAGGGTTTCAATACAAAGATCTAGGCGCTTGAATCGCCTGATTCCGACAAACGAGCGAAAAGATAAACTAAAATGAAAATCGGATCAGAAATCGTGATTGAAAATAATCGCGGAAAATCCGCGAAAAAGAAAACTGACGAACAGGCTAACGAACGAGCGTTCGTCGTCTGTGGCTAACGAGTGAACTCCGTTCGTTAAAACAAATGTACGGACGAACGTCCGCAAAGTAACTAAACCGAGAAAAACCGGCGAACCGACCTATCTAAAAAAGCTAGGGTTTCTAAAAAACTGAACCGGTTTTTATAAAAAAAACCGAACGGCGCTATACCTCCGGCGAGGTCCGGCGCGGCGGGCGGCTCCGGCGAGCGGCAGGGCAGGCAAGCGGCAGCGAGGCGGTGGCGGCACGTCGCGGCAGTGAGGCGGCGGCGGGGCTGGTGGCTAGCGGCGGTGGGGCGGCTCGGGCTCCAAGGGGGGGTGCGGCGGCTTATAAGAGAGGGGGGGGGGGGCGGCTTGGAGGAGGGGGCAAGGCGCGGGAGGGGAGTCCCGGCCGGACTCCGGGTCGGGCGGCGGCGATGGCGTGCGCGGTCTCCAGCTTGGAGATGGCGGCGCGGGGAGCGGGCCGGCTCGGCTGGGCTTCGGCCCAGTCGGGCTCTGCACGTTTTTTTAATAGTTTCGCCAGAAAAAAATCCTAGAAAATAAAATAAAAATCTAAAAATGCCAAAACAAATTTTCACCGTCTAAATAAAATATTTAGAACAGGATGAACATTTTCTTGGCCCTAAAAACGTGCAAATTTTCTAATTCAATTAAAATAGCAATAAACTCCGGATAAAAACCAATATTTGATTTTAATATTTTCCTCCAATATTTCATTTATTTTGGAGAAGTCATGTTATCTCCTCTCATATATTTTAATATGAAATATTTTTGGAGAGAAAAATAATTAAAACCAAAAATCCTCGTTTCGATATTTGATAAAACTCAAATATGAAAACAGAGAAATCCCCAACTCTCTCCGAGGTTCCTTGAGTTGCTTAGGATTTTGAGGATCAAGCCAAAATGCAATAAAATATGATATGCAAGGATGACCTATGTATAACATTCCAAATTGAAAATTTGGGATGTTACAAACCTACCCCCTTAAGATGAATCTCGCCCTCGAGATTCGGGTTGGCTAGAGAATAGGTGTGGATGGTCTGGTGGCTTCATCCTCGGTATGGTGGCTCCACTGAACTTTGCAAAACATAATAACCTTGCTGCGGGTGACTCGGCTGGCAAATTCGAGAATCCTGACTGGCTTCTCCTCATAGGTCAAATCACTGTCCAACTGAATCGCCTCCAAGGGTACTGTATCTCTTAACGGTATGTCAGCCATCTCAGCATGACAGTTCTTCAGCTGTGAAACGTGAAATACATTATGAACTCCTGACAGTCCTTCAGGTAACTCCAACTTGTAGGCAACTTCTCCCATACGTTCCAAAATCCGATACGGTCCTACAAATCTCGGGGCTAACTTTCCCTTAACTCCAAAACGTTTCACTCCTCGCAGGGGTGACACTTGTAGATATGCTCTGTCTCCAATTTCATAGGTTATTTCCTTGCGTTTCGAATCTGCATAACTCTTCTGCCTGGACTGAGCTATCTTCAGTCTATCTCGGATCAACTTAACCTTCTCTTCAGACTCTTTGATCAAATCTGGTCCAAACAACTGTCGGTCTCCAACTTCATCCCACATCAACAGTGTTCTGCATCTTCGCCCATACAGGGCTTCGAACGGTGCCATCTTCAAACTGGCTTGGTAGCTATTGTTGTATGAGAACTCCTCGTAGGGCAAATTGTCATCCCAACTAGATCCATAATCTAGCGCACATGCTCTTAACATATCCTCCAGAATCTGGTTGACTCTCTCGGTCTGTCCATTGGTCTGAGGGTGGAATTCTGTAATGAACTCCAACCTTGTCCACAAAGTTGGTGTAGCTGATGCCAAAACTTTGAAGTAAACTGTGTCCCTCTATCTAATACGATGGTCCTCGGAACTCCATGCAGACATACGATCCTGGTCATATATATCTTGGCTAACTTTGCACTTGTATAGGTGGTTTTCACTGGGATAAAGTGAGCTAATTTGGTCAAGCGATCAACTACTACCCATATAGAATCATATCCTGATTTGGTTCTGGGTAATCCGGTGTTAAAATCCATGCCAAGTTTATCCCACTTCCATTCGGGTATCGACATAGGCTATAACAATCCTGCTGGCTTTTGATGCTTAGCCTTCACTCTCTGACATACATCACATACGGCTACATACTCGGCAATGTCCTTCTTCATACCAGTCCACCAGAAACGTTTCTTCAAATCCAAATATATCTTGGTATTTCTGGGGTGTATCGAGTATGGTGAGTCATGAGCCTCCTGAAGTATTAACTTCCTGATCTCTGTGTTATTGGGCACATAAACACAGTCCTCGAACCATAAGGTGTCGTGCTCATCTTCACGAAAAACTTTGGCCTTTCTTTCGCTCATTCTCTCTTTTATCTCGGCAACCTCTTTGTCATCCATCTGAGCTTCTCGAATCTTTCGTAACAATGTAGACTGAACATCCATTGTTGCAACAAAACCTCTAGGAACAATCTCCAATCGAAGTTCCCTGAGATCCGCTGCTAACTCCTTCGGCAATCCCGTGCTCACTAGGGGATTAGCATAACTCTTCTGGCTCAAGGCATCTGCTACGACATTGGCCTTGCCTGGATGATAGTGAAGCTTCATGTCATAATCCTTTATAAGCTCCAACCATCTCCTCTGCCTAAGGTTCAACTCATTCTGTGTGAAAATGTACTTCAAACTCTTATGATCCGTGTACACATCACAATGATTTCCTATAAGGTAATGTCTCCAGGTCTTCAACGCATGCACTATGGCTGCTAACTCCAAATCATGCATGGCATAATTTAGCTTGTGAGGTTTCAGTTGTCGCGAGGCATACAAAACAACTCTTCCATCCTGCATAAGCACACTTCCAAGTCCTAGGCGAGAGGCATCGCAATACACTTGAAACTCCTTGCGTATATCCGGCAGAATCAACACTGGGGCTGTAGTCAAACGTTTCTTTAACTCCTGAAAACTTGCTTCACATTCTTTTGTCCATTTAAATTTGGTATCCTTCTTCAATAACTCCGTCATTGGCTTCGTAATTTTGGAAAAATTCTCAATGAATCTCCGATAGTATCCTGCGTGTCCAAGAAAACTGCGGATCTCGCTAACTGAAGTGGGTGCCAACCATTCAGTGACTGACTGAACCTTGGTAGGATCTACTGCTACACCTTCTCCTGATATAACATGTCCAAGGAATCCAACTTCCTTCAGTTAAAACTCGCATTTGCTGAACTTGGCATACAACTGATGTTCCCTGAGTTTCTCTAGAACTAAACGCAAATGCTCTTCGTGCTCCTCCTTGTTCTTCGAGTATACCATTATATCATCAATGAACACCACAACGAACTTATCCAAATATTCCATGAACACTTTGTTCATCATGCTGATGAAGTAGGCAGGGCGTTAGTCAGTCCAAACAACATGACCGTATATTCATACAACCCGTACCATGTGGTGAATGCTGTCTTTGGTATGTCCTTCTCTCGTATCTTCAGCTGGCGATATCCAGATCGCAGATTGATCTTTGAAAACACCTTAGCTCCTTGCAACTGGTTGAATAAATCATTGATCATTGGCAGTGGGTATTTGTTCTTGATTGTCACCTCATTTAACGCACGATAATCAACAACCATTCTTAGAGACTTATCCTTCTTATCGACCAAAAGCACTGGGCTCCCCATGGTGATGAGCTCCGTCGAATGTAACCCTTCTCCAATAACTCCTTGATCGGTTTCTTAATCTCCTCTAGATCATTTGCGGGCATCCGGTATGGTCTCTTTGATATAGGCCCGGTGCCTGGCAATAACTCTATCAAAAACTCGATGTCTCGATCCGGTGGCATGCCTGGTAACTCCTCTGGAAAAACATCCGGGTAATCCTTGACTATAGGCACTTCCTCCTGAACAACTCCCGTGAGGGTATTTACTTGGCTACTTCTTGGCGCATGCCTAGATACATACTTGATCCTTCTTCCCTCTGGGGTGGTGAGACAAATTGACTTACTAACACAGTCAATGCTTCCTCCATACTTTGACATCCAGTCCATTCCTAATATCACATCCAATCCTTGTGACTCCAAGATTATTAGGTCGGACAAAAAAACATGGCTACCAATGGTTAAGGGTATCTGGTCGCACCATCGACTAGCCATATACTCTGATCCCGGTGAACTCACTAATAGATGGGTCCTAAGGGTTTGGGCTGGCAGTTTAAACTTATCCACGAATTCCCTTGATATGTATGAATGCGATGCACCAATATCAAAAAGAACAAGGGCGGTAAAAGACTTAACCAAAAACTTACCAATAACTGCGTCTGGCTGCTCTTCAACCTCCTCCATGTTGATGTGGTTCACTTATCCTTTGTTGAATGGATTGGGCTTCTTTCCAGCGCTCCCATTGCCGTTTCCATTCTTCGCTTCAGGGCACTCCGTGGCATAATGTCCAGTCTTCCCGCACTTGAAACAAGTAACGTGGCTTAGGTCTCTCTTTGCGGGTGTGGCTGGATTGGGGCGGTTCTGATTGTTGCTTGCTCCATTCCCATTCCCATTCCTTGGGCCAGTATGATTATGGTTACTTCCTCCATTATGGGTGTGTCCTCCATGGTTATGAACAAGTCCTCCTGAGTTCGGGGTTAGACGAGGCTTCTGCTGAGCTCCTGAATTATACCTTCCTTGTCCATACTTCCTCTTATGGCTCTCAATCTGCTGCTGCTTCCCTTCAATCATAAGAGCCTTATATACCAACTCCTGGTAGTTGTTGAATGTTGCCACCATTAACTGCATGCTCATCTCATCATTCAGCCCTTCCATAAACTTCTCCTGCTTTGCGGCATCTGTGGCCACATCATCAGGGGCATAACGAGATAACTTGCTAAACTCATCTGCGTACTGAGCCACAGTACGGTTCCCCTGGTGTAAGTTGCGAAATTCACGCTTCTTCATACTCATAGCTCCAGTTGAGACATGGGCTGTACGGAAAGCTTGCTAAAACTGATCCGATGTAACAGTGGCTATAGGGTAGGTGACAGTGTAATTCTCCCACCATGAGGCTGCTGGTCCATCCAACTGATGTGCGAAAAAATGCACCTTCTCAACATCTGTACATCCTGCAGTGGTTAACTCCCTTCCAATCCCGCGGAGCCAATCATCAGCTACTATGGGCTCGGTGCTACTGCAAAACACCGGCAGCTGCAACCTCAGAAAACGGGCTAAGTTATCAACTGGTGGTGGCGGCGGGGGATTATTGTTGTTGTTATTGTTGTTACCTTGGTTCTGAACTAACAACTGCATCAGGGTATTCTGCTGCTGGATCAACTGAGTGAGCTCCGATGGGAAAGTAAATCTAGGGTCACGTCTCGGAGGCATATGATGGGTTTAGAGGGGAGAGATTAGAATAGAATGAGGTCTAATGAGAAAACACTACCCATATGCACATGAGACAAACACAAACATTTCACTCAATCAATCAAGCAAGGGCATACAATCGATCTAACTATCATTACAAAAGTGCTCGGACTATACTATTTACATGGTGGAATACTACTACTGATGTGGTGGTCTACTAAAAATATTCTTCGGTTGAAGACTCCATGATGTCTGCTCCAGCTTCGTCTTCATAATCATCATCACTATTGTCGGGGTCCGAGTCGGTGTCGTCGATGATGATGTAGTCCTCGGGGTGAATCTCTTTGGGTTCTTCGTCTTCTCCTCCTGGTGCGGGGTCTCCCAGGAATACTCCTAGCTTCCTTTCCAGATCGTCATTCCTCTTCACTAGTACGACAATTTCCTCCTCATAATCTTCACGAGTAGGCTTAAGTTCTTCCTCCAGTTCCGTGATCCTAGTCATTGCCTTCGTCAGATCTATCATTCCTACGCACATCTGGTTCTCCTGGCGACGAATGTGTTGGTTTAACTCCTGGATGAAAGCTGCAATTGATCTATCCTTCCTGGTGCTGATCGTCTCCCATTTCTCATCTCGGTGCCCACAAATCTGATAGATAGTATCCTTAAGCTCCTTATGATAAACTTCTTGAATGTGTCCCATGGTAATGCGAGCTGCCATACTCTTTCCTAGACTCCAGGTTGGTGCATCGAAGGAAAACTCTATGGGCTTAGTGACTGGCGTGAATGTCCTTCCTGGAACTTGAACTTGAATCATCCATCGCTCCTCTTCTGGTAAAGTGGCATTGTAAGTCCCGGTGAAACTTGGTATTCCAATGTTCAGGTACCTAGTGACTTCCTTCAAGTGTCGTCCAAAAGGTGCTTCTTCATCCGGTTGTGCAAACTTGTTCCTTGCGTCCGCCATCTAAAGAGTAGAAAATGGAGAGGAGTCAGAAATGAGAAGAGAATAGTGATCTAGGCTTTAGCTTAGTGGTCGTGTCCTACACTCAGCGTGTGCTCTGATACCATCTTGTAGTGACCCGACCTCAAATGGTCAAGTCTCTGTGCTTCAGTGTCATCCCTGGATCGGTAATGCTGACACACACAGTACTCGAGGATTTATAACATAGTAGCAATCACACACTTATTACATCGAATGCCTCAAAAGAGAACTTATTACAAAAAATATGGCTTAAGGCCATCTAATACGATAATAGCGGAAGGCATGGAAGATAAAGTGAGTCCATCAACTCCAACGGCATAGCTGAGCTGCACGGCAACGACCTAACGAACCTTACTCCTCGTCTGAAAAGTCTGCAACATAATACGTTGCAGCCCGAAAACGGGTCAGCACATGGAATATGCTGGCAAAGTAACACGGTAGAGCAAGAACAGAATAATACTAATGCTACATGCATATTTGGCTAGTGGAAAACTCTATGGTTACAATTTTCGCGAAAAGCCAATTTTTCCCTACAACAAAGGAACATATTTTATTTAACTATCATGGTAGTTGAAACATCATTGAGAAGGTTCCTCCAACTCAATCCCAATTAAAGTAATTAACAACCCAGCAATATCATTTTAGAGTGATGAGATACTTATGATACTCCAAGTACTAGATACTCAAGATGTCCATAACCGGGGACACGGCTAACCATGATTAGTTTATACACTCTGTAGAGGTTTTCTCACTTTTCCCCACAAGACCCGATCTCCTCCATTGGATTTCTCGCACTACATGGTGTTTGAGAAACGGATGACCAAGACACAGTCTTTCAGAAGATTAACCCCTTACTCCGGGCAGACCATACCAACCTACATCCCTCTACCTGCTAATCCACATCTTTGGGAGCTTCACGCAACTTACTCAACTATGCTAGAGCCCATAATAGCTTGTGGCTGCACAAGGAAGTTTCTAGCATGAAAATATCTCAGTTCCCTTTGAGCCTGGGTGGCGGACCATAGGATTATCACACTGGTACTCTGGGATATCCTAGGACAACACTGGATTCTCTAGGTGCCCAACAAACAATCCACCCAGATGTGTATTCAAGTTGCCACCTTAAGTTGAACCATTAATTAACAATCTCACATCTGTCATGGATTTCACTCACTCAAACCACATCTACAAGCATATCGTAGCAATATAAGCAATTCGTAGAAGTAACTCCCAAGGTTTTGAATATAATAGGGCAATAGGTTCTACCTCATCGACTACTTCCAAACCCACATGTTAATCACATCCTAATCATGCAATTTTTAAGGATTGGAACTAATGCATAAAAACTGGGTGATAAAGGGGTATGATCAAAGTGTTGTTTCCTTCCTGATGATCCGCAAAACCTAGGGATTCGTAGTAGCACGCTTCGCACTCCGGGAGTTCTATCACAAACAATTGATAACATACATAATAAATCAAGCAAAGAAACACAGGTAAATCTCAAATAAGAAGATCTAACCAGAAATTTCAACTTAAGAACTCCGGTTTGCGAAAAGAATCAAATCAAACGGAGCAGCGAAACTCAAACTACGAAAGAAACAAGACCCGTCTGCTAATCTGGACTAAATTCAAATTTTACAGTAGCAAAAACTTGTTCAAGTTGGTTAAACGCAAAGAGGGTTTTGAGACGAAGATCTAGGCGCTTGAATCGCCTGATTCCGACAAACGAGTGAAAAGATAAACTAAAACAAAAATCGGATCAGAAATCGCGATTGAAAATAATAGCGGAAAATTAGAGAAAAAGAAAACTGACGAACAGGCTAACGAACGAGCGTTTGTCGTCTGCGGCTAACGAGTGAACTCCGTTCGTTAAAACGAACATACAGACAAACGTCCGCAAAGTAACTAAACAGAGAAAAACCGGCGAACCGACCTATCTAAAAAAACTAGGGTTTCTAAAAAGATGAACAGGTTTTTATAAAAAAAACCGAATGACACTATACTCCCGGCGAGGTCCGGCGCGGCGGGCGGCTTTGGCGAGCGGCGGGGCAGGCAAGCGGCAGCGGCGGCGGTGTGGCAGCGAGGCGGCGGTGGGGCTGGCGGCTAGCGGCGGTGGGGCGGCTCGGGCTCCAAGGGGGGGGGGGGGGGTGCGGCGGCTTATAAGAGAGGGGGAGGGAGGGCGACTTGGAGGAGGGGGCAAGGCGTGGGAGGGGAGTCCCGGCCGGACTCCGAGTCGGGCGGCGGTGGTGGCGCGCGCGGTCTCCAGCTCGGAGACGGCGGCGCGGGGAGCGGGGCCGGCTCAGCTGGGCTTCGGCCCTGTTGGGCTTTGCGCATTTTTTTAATAATTTCACCGGAAAAAAATCCTAGAAAATAAAATAAAAAACTAAAAATGCCAAAACAAATTTTCACCGTCTAAATAAAATATTTATAACAGGATGAATATTTTCTTGGCCCTAAAATGCAACTTTGAAAAACATGCAATTTTTCTAATTCAAATAAAATAGCAATAAACTCCGAATAAAAACCAATATTTGATTTTAATATTTTTCCTCCAATATTTCATTTATTTTGGAGAAGTCATATTATCTCCTTATTTTAATATGAAATATTTTTGGAGAGAAAAATAATTAAAACCAAAAATCCTTGTTTCGATATTTGATAAAACTCAAATATGAAAACAGTGAAATCCCCAACTCTCTCCGAGGGTCCTTGAGTTGCTTAGGATTTTGAGGATCAAGCCAAAATGCAATAAAATATGATATGCAAAGATGACCTATGTATAACATTCCAAATTGAAAATTTGGGATGTTACAGTTTTGGTGAGCGCAAAAGTTTCTGTTTTCAGCAAGATCAAACAACTATCACCCAAGAAGATCCTAAAGGCTTTACTTGGCACTAACACTAATTAAAACACAAAAAACACAATCATAACAGTAGCATAATTGTGCTAACACTCAAGAATAGAAAAAACCAAAAATAAATTTTATTCATTGGGTTGCCTCCCAACAAGCGCTAACGTTTGACGCCCCTAGCTAGGCATAAGATTTCAACGAATTGAAACACAAAGAGAGCATCCTGAAGCATGTGACAAACACACTTAAGTCTAACATACTTCCTATTCACAGGAATTTTATAGGAAAACAAATTGTCAAGACAAGAAATATCTAGCATACGCAAAGGAGAGGAATAAAACATTGACAATCTCAACATAACGAGAGGAAATTTAATTACATGAAAATTTCTACAACCATATTTTCCTCTCTCATAATAATTATATGTAGGATCATAATCAAATTCAATAATATAGCTACAATATAAAATTTTCTCTTGACGATCCACATGCATAAAAGTTTATGATTTTCCAATATAGGGGGATTAACATCAACTAAAGTCATGACCTCTCCAAACCCACTTCCATAAAAAATTTCATAAGATTGAACACTCTCTAAATATGTGGGATTATTTTTACCTAAAGTTGACACTCTTCCAAACCCACTTTCAAAATTATTGAAAATAACATAGTCATCATGAGGCTTAAATAAATTTTCAAGATCATAAGAAGAATCACCCCAATCATGATCATTGCAACAAATAGTGTTCATAGAAAAATTAGCATCCCAAAGCTTGGTGTTTTGCATATCATTAGCATAATTGACATTAATAGAATTTATAGTAAAATCATTGCAATCATTCTTTTCATTCAAGGAGCTATCATGAATCACTTCATAAATTTCTTCATCACAATTTTCAGATTCATGAATCTCAAGCAAAACTTCATAAAGATAATCTAGTGCACTCAACTCTCTAGCAATTGGTTCATCACAATTGGATCTCTTAAAAATATTAGCAAGTGGATGAGGATCCATATCAATAAATTTTTAACAAGCGAAGATGCAAGGAAATAGAAGACACATGGCAACACAAGCAAACAAAAGATCCAACGAGAAAATGGCGAATGAAAAAGAGGGCGAATAAAACGGCAATTTTTTGTGAAGTGGGGGATAGGAAAATGAGAGGAAAATAGCAAATAATGTAAATTGCGAGGATATGAGATTCATGATTAGGAACCTGGTAGATGTTGATGACCTCCCCAACAACGGCGCCAGAACTTCCTTTTGATGTCGCTTGAAGCTACATCGGTATTTCCTCAAAGAGGAAGGGATGATGCAGCACAACGGCGGTAGGTATTTCCCTCAGATATGAAACCAAGGTTATCGATCCAGTAGGAGAACCAAGCAACACAACGTAAACAACACCTGCACACAAATAACAACTACTCGCAACCCGACGTGTAAAAGGGGTTGTCAATCCCTTTTGGGTAGCGGCGCCTCAAGATAGGCAAACGGGCATGAGATAAAATTGTAGTAGATTGATAGATCAAACGCCAAATAAAATAAATAAGAATAAAAAGCAGCAATGTATTTTTGTATTTTTGGTTTAATAGATGAGTAGATCTGAAAATAAAAGCAAAGGAAAAGTAGATCGCAAAGGCAAATAATATGAGAAAGAGACACCGGGGCCGTAGGTTTCAATAGTGGCTTCTCTCGAGAAAAATAGCAAACGGTGGGTAAACAAATTACTGTTGAGCAATTGATAGAACTTCAAATAATCATGACGATATCCACGCAATGATCATTATATAGGCATCACGTCCAACATTAGTAGACCGACTCCGGCCTGCATCTACTACTAATACTCCACACATCGACCGTTATCCAGCATGCATGTAGTGTATTAAGTTCATGGAGAAATGGAGTAATGCAATAAGAATGACAACATGATGTAGACAAGATCTATCTATGTAGAGATAGATCCCATCGTTTTATCCTTAGTAGCAACGATACATACGTGTAGGTTCCCCTTCTGTCACTAGGATCAAGCACCGTAAGATCAAACCCACTACAAAGCACCTCTTCCTATTGCAAGATAAATAGATCAAGTTGGCCAAACAAAACCCAAATATCGGATAAGAAATACGAGGCTATAAGCAATCATGCATATAAGAGATCAATGAAACTCAAATAACTTCCATTGATAAAAAGAGATAGATCTGATCATAAACTCAAAGTTCATCCGATCCCAACAAACACACCGCAAAAAGAGTTACATCATATGGATCTCCAAGAGACCATTGTATTGAGAATCAAATGAGAGAGAGGAAGCCATCTAGCTACTAACTACGGGCCCGAAGGTCTACAAAGAACTACTCACGCATCATAGGAGAGGCACCAATGGAAGTGGTGAACCCCTCCATGATGGTGTCTAGATTGGATCTGGTGGTTCTGGACTCTGCGACGGCTGGAATTGATTTTTGTCGACTCCCTTAGGGTTTCTAGAATATTGGGGTATTTATAGAGCAAAGAGGCGGTCTAGGGGCACCCGAAGTGAGCACAACCCACCAGGGCGCGCCTGGGCCTCCTAGCGCGCCCTGGCGAGTTGTACTCCCCTCGGAGCACCCCCAGGCGCTGCCTTGGCCCATTGGGTGTCTTCTGGTACAAAAACAATCTCCATAAAGTTTCGTTGCATTTGGACCCCGTTTGGTATTGATTTCCTGTGATGTGAAAAACATGCAAAAAATAGCAACTCACACTTGGCACTATGTCAATAGGTTAGTACCAAAAAATGATATAAAATGACTATAAAATTATTATAGAACATCCAAGATTGATAGTATAACATCATGGAACAATAAAAAAATTATAGATACGTTGGAGACGTATCAATATGACTCACCCATTTATGTTGTTTCTGATGAGTCTGATGACTAAAACTACAAATTCTTCAAACAACATAATGGTAAGGCTTTCGCTCAGTATATTGGAACTAACTGCAGGTCTGGCTCACCCAAGAAGCAAATCTGGGTAAAGAAGTGCAATCATTGAAAATTTATCTGTTACTACTAACCTGAATATGCAAAGTGATTCTCTACGAGGAAATGGTTATTATTCACAGATTGGCAATGAAACTTCCTCGAATGGATATCAATCAAACATTCGACAGTAGGAGTACATGCGTATCTCCTCGAATCATTTTGCTCATGCCTCTAGAAACAGTTTCAATGCTTATTCATATGATTACTCTAAAAATGCACAGGCAGACTACAGATATCCTCAAAAGAATGACCTTGCTCAGAAGAAACAATGAGATCCTCGCTGCCCACATAAGTGTGGGTTGCGAAAAAGAACTAACCTTTCTTGCAGGAACTCTCTCAGGGACTCTACAGGTTTATTCTTAGCCCTAAGATCTATATTGTTGGTGCTTGTTCTTTGTGTTTTTTCATGTGTTTTGTCTCTGTTTTTGTTGTGTTTGTGTTTAGTCCGAGGAACAACTCACTCAAAGCTCTGTGGCTTTGTGTTTCTTCTCTTCTAGCTAAGTGATTTGTTTCTAACCCTTTTATCCCTCTATTCTTTCTCATCCAATCTATGCTGTCTATCATAAGCATGCAATTTGATCTAAAGAAAATTTCTATCCGACGTCCTTGGTCGAGAAAGAAATCGACTTTGAACTTCAATATTATTTTGGCGTTTTCCCTTCTTCAAATCTTTCGGTCTCCTGCTCAGTTTCCAAGTTTCTCGCAGAAAACGCTTCCCACGTGCCCACGATCCCGACAATTGTGACTGTGTCCGTTGAATGCCGGGCGTCCCGCTGTCGGCATTCTAGGACCGGCGGTCCCCAGACTTGCCTGCTTGCGGCCCGCGGCGTGGCTCCACCAGCGGCCCTGTACGACCCATCTTCACCAGCAAACACTCAGGACCCTCGCGAGGCGGACGATGCAAGACCTCCTCAGGGGCTGCCTCACCAGGCTGGCTCACGAGGGGCGGAGAGAACAAGGCAAGGGACACCTCACGAGGTTTCTGTGACGCAAGTCATGACGACTGGAGCTAGGCGGGCGCCAACGCGCGCAGTGTCCTTGTTTCCTGTTTGGTGCTAAAGAGGCAGGCGCAGGCGAGGAGTCCCGAGGCATCGGGCAAAGGTTTCCATATCAGTGAAACAAGACCAAGACCAGCAGGATGGTAGGACAGAGGTCATCGTGGAGCCCAAGATGGCGTCACCACCAGAGCCTTTGGCAGGCGAAGACTACTTTTGTCAGGATAGCTTGTACTAGCTGTCCCCCTTTGAATTGGCCGTTATGGGATCCCTTCCTGCCTAATATTTGGGAAGAGGACTCGGGCCTCTATATATAGGACTAGCCACCACCATAGAAAGGGATCAACTCATCTAGAGAGGGAGAATCCTCAACCACACAAGCTTACTAAACACAAGAACACCTCTCCTCAGGAGGCTGTTCTTCCCTTGTAACTGTTCATCCTCAGCCCAAGAGGCAATCCACCACACCACACTGGAGTAGGGTATTACACCACAATGGTGGCCCGAACCAGTATAAATCTTGTGTCTCTCGTTCTTTGGGTTCGCCGAGCTAGGCCGTGAGATCATACGTAGTGCGAGCTAGAGGGGGGAGAGATCTTTGTGCGCACCCCAGTGTTCGAACCTCAAGGGTTTTGCCGAAACCCGAAATCCGACATTTGGCGTGCCAGGTAGGGGTGCGCTTAAGCTTTCCTCTTCATCGATCCGCGCTTCACCACTCCACCAAGTTCATGGCCGATGCTCACTGGCCCGCGCTGAGCGCCGGGCCGCCCTCGCCACTCATGTCGCTCAGACAACCCCTGTCGGCGGGCCTCCCAGCCGTTCTCCGTCGTCCGCTACCAACGCCACCACCGGCCCGGTGACAAACAAGCAGCAAGCCTCTTCACTGCACCCCTTCGTGTGCCGTGACGGCCACACCGCCACCCCGTCGCTGACTCCGGCCGGGTCATCGTCTCACGCTCGCCGCGCCCCCATGGACGCGCAGGCCGCGCTGCTCATGGCACACGAGCTCCTACACTACCGCCCGGTCGAGACCTCTACGAGGACTGGTTGGACCGCATTGCCGAGCTCGTCAGCGCCGCGGGGGGCTCTCCTGCACCATCCCTCTCGCTACCTCGCCCGCCCCCGGCTGCGGGTGATGTGGCTCACGGAGCGCCTCTGCCTCCTCCGCAACAAGATGGCGCCATCGCGCCGAGACGCACGGCTCATGGAGCGCCTCCGCCTCCCCCACGTCAAGACAGCATCCTCGCTCCAAGGCGCGCTGTCCCACGGCGTGATCCTCCGCGCCGTGTGCCCGTGCACGAAGAAAGAAGCTGCCAAGAGGTTCCCCGGCCACAAGGAAATGCTCCACCGCTCCCAGCACCGCCACGTCAGGATCGCTTGCTGCGGCAGGGCCATGCGCCACTTGCCGTGGCGGCACAGGGACACCAAGATCAAGCTCCAACTCCACGACAGGCCCCGGTGGCCACGGCAGGCTGCCGCGCCTTCACTCCTGAGCTGCGTAGCGTCGTCTGGCCAGGCAAGTTCAAGCCAGATCTGCGTCCTCGCTACGACAGCACCCCCGACCCTGCGGAGTTCTTGCAGCTCTACGAGCTAAGCATCGAGGCGGCCAACAGTGATGAAAAGGTCACGGCGAACTGGTTTCCCATGGATCTCAAGGACGACACTCACTCATGGCTCCTAAACCTGCCCCCAGGCTCGATCTCCTCCTGGGATGAGATGCGCGACCACTTCATCACCAACTTCCAGGGCACTCGCGACCGCCCCTAGCCGTGGGTGACCTGGGCTGCATCAAGCAACGGCCGGGAGAGACCCTACAAAAGTACAACCAGCGCTTCAACAACGTGCGTCTCAAGTTCCCCAAGGTGACAGACTAGGCCATCATCTCAGCATTTTCCGACGGCGTCTGCGACATCAAGATGAAGGAGGAGCTCGCCATCCATGAGGAGCTGTGCACGACTTTGAAGCTGTCCAACATAGCAACCAAGTGTGCAAGAGCTGAGGAGGGGCATCTCTACCTCCTCGAGCTCCCCGCTGCGGATCCAGAAGAGAAGAAGGCCAAGGTCAAGGATGTGAAGCGCAAAGGAGTGGCCGTACTTGCGGCAGACGGACACCAAGCGTGGCCGAAATCTTCCTGAGTCGTCCAAGGGCAGCCATACATTCTGCGCCTTCCACAACGTGTGCACCCACAACACCCATGATTGTCAAGAGCTCAGGGCCATTCGAGATGGACACTTCGGTCGATGCCCCGAGCGCAACGACCGGGGCTACGGCCGAGGAGGTGGATGAGGTGGAGGATGTTGGGACGACCGCGGGCCCCGCCAGGAGTGGCGCGACCAGCCTCGTGAGGATCGTTAGCAGGACCAGCCTCGTGAGGGCGCCTAGAGGGACCAGCCTAGCAAGGACCGTCCTCAGGGCAACACTGGTCTCCCTCCGCTATCGCCGCCAAGGAGTAACGACGACCATCAACAGGACGAAGGGGATGGAGGCTTCCAGAGCCGGGCGCCATTGCCTGCATCTTGGGTGGGGCTTAGGCCCCAGCCTCCCAGCGCATCTTCAAGCAGTTCTCTCGCGAGGTGAACGCAGCCCTCCCCAAGCTCAAGGCCACGCGCCCACTCAGATGGTCCAAGTACGCCATCACCTTTAGTTCGGCAGCCAAAATCAAGTGTGCGCCAACCGCCGACGTTCTCCCGATGCTCTGTTCACCCGTCATCAGCAATGTCCAAGTCACCAAGACCCTCATCGACGGCGGCAAAAGGCTCAGTGTCTTGTCCGTCGATATGTTCGACAGCCTTAAAGTGCCATACGATCAGCTCCATCCCACCAAGCCTTTTTCAGGAGTGACTAACGGCTCCGCCACCCCGATAGGGCAAGTTCGTCTCCCTGTCACCTTCGGTCAGCGTGACAACTACCACACCGAGCTCGTCGACTTTGACGTCGCTCACATCCGCCTGCCGTACAATGCCATCCTCGGGTACCCGGCGCTAGCCAAATTCATGGCAGTCACCCACCATGGCTACAACCTCAAGAAGCCGAGAAGCGGTGGAATTATTACAGTCCCCTATGAAGAAAGAGACGCGGTGTGCTCCCTCGAGCGCACATTCCAGGCTGCATCAATCGAAGACCCTGACAGCGCGGGTGTGCAGTACCGTCCTAAGGCCAACCCCATGAAGAAAAAGCACCTACTCCGCTCTGGGCCTCAGGAGAGCGGCGCCTCCAGCGGCGCCACCTCAGGATCGGCGCCCGCGCCCGGGGCGCCTCCCTCCCGCGCATAGGGAGGCACACCCGGCACCCTCCTCGGGCAGGGGCACGGTGGCTCTCTTCTGGAGGGCCTCGGACCTGGCCAACGTCATGAGGGAGGCGCTCGGGCGCCACGTGGAGCCGTGCTTCGCGGCATGTTTCCCTCAGGAGGGCACCGGGCGAGGTGCGCCCGACTCTCAGGAGTTCATCATCAAGACCACTCAGGAGCTTCAGGAAGGAAGAGCCATACGTGGCGACCGCCACCCACCTGGCGCTGCTCCCCACCCAGGCGAGGGTGGTGAGCTGCACGTCTGCATCGACATCCCAGGGCTCAACAGGACCGCATCTCAGGAGCACTTCTGGCCTCCGCGTGCTGCCCGGTGTGAGGGTCCACCTCACAGCTACGTTCGCATGCCGTTCGGCCTGCCGAGCGTGGCAGCCGCCTTCCAGCGCAACCTGTGGAGCATCCTGGCAGGTCAGGAGGCCAGGCATCACGCAGTCCTGGCGGAGATGGAGACGGTCCTCAGGTGGCCATCCGAGCCTCCAGAGCCTCCCGAGGCTCTGGGCCTCGACGTCTCGTGAGGAGCGACTTCTTCAGCGCGCGTCTTCAGCTACCCCAACACTCCTTCGACAACCAAACCAGGTGACATTTTTCCAAGTTCATTCAGCTGGGAGCGCCCCCTGGGCTGCATCGTTCCCAGGCCGCGTGGGTCAGTCCCTGTGGCATGTATCCGCTTGCATCTTTAGTTGACCCTGCTGGGGGCGCCCCTCAGGCTGCATCATCCCCAGGCCGCTCGGGTCCGACCCAATGGCATGTATCATTCTCGCATTTACCTAAGCCGGTTTGCTTCTCATGCATAATCTATCTATGGTTATCACCTGCTTGATTGTCACCCACCATGGGAGCCGCGCGCCGTTCATCTTTCTTCAGGATCCTTCGCATAAGAAGGCTAGGCACGGCGTCTGTGCTCGGGCCCGTCCCTGCAGCATCGAAAAATCCAACGGCTGAGCTCTGTCTGGCGGGCCGACCCCGTTCACGTCACCTCCAAGGGTCGTTGGTGCTTGGCCTTCTCGTGCGATAACCTCAGGAAAGTCATTTGGCGCAGGTTGTCTAACCATCTCACAGGAACACCACAGCCATCAAGAACCAAGACCAGGCACAACCCGCCTTGAGGTAGGGCCTCGTGAGTCCCGTGTTGGCTCACGAGTGCCTAGACACACCTCGTCTAGCCCTACCGTGCAACCCACATGTCAGGGCAGGGTTGTACACGCCCTGGGGGCTCTCTGCAGTAGGGAGCCCCCTCCCACGTACCAGTGGCAGACCAGCAATCACCATGGTGATTTGTGCCCTTCCTCGCGCTAACTTGCAGGAACTTCCTGAGGACTACAACGGGCGGGACCGCGGACTCTCTCTCTTCTCCCATGCAATTCTCTTGCGCGTTAAAAGGGGGGCTCCTGAGCATCGTGACTCAGGAGCTCTTACTGGCTCTCCAGCCCTCACCCCCTGGCCTTGACCATGACATCGTGACTTGGCATACCAACGGCGGCTAAGATCGCTCGAGGGCCGGGACCTGAGGACGCAGAGCATACAGGAGAGCATGGAGAAGAGGAGGAGGCTCGCATGGGCCCAACCTAGCTACCCAACAGTGGTCGACGCCCAAATCTGGCGCAACACAAGGAACCAGCTCCGGAATACCAAGATAAGTCTCGCGCCTGGATCAACCCAGCGCTACGGCATAAGATCCTCTCCTTTTGCTGCCCTGCTGCGGCAACGTCGCCTCCCTTTCCCATCCTCAGGTAGCTGCTTGCGCGCTAAAGGGGACCTCTTGAGCATCGCGTCTCAGGAGCTCTTACTGGACCTCGGGCCGATCACCTCCTGGCCTTGACCACGGCATCACGACTTGGCATACCAGCGACGGCTGCAGCCTACTTGGGGACCGGGACCTGTCGGCATAGAGCACCAAGCTGCCGCGGGGTTGGAAAAGGGAGACTGAGCCTCAGCAGGACATGCATTCGCAAATTTTCATAATAAGGATAATATCGACAAAAGACATCACAGACGCTTTACACGCACCCGCGGGGTCCGTTTCGATTCCTCGCGGGGAACAAAAGAAGTGAATTCCTAGGAGCTCTATCTACATGCGCTGAACGTCGCCGACGCCATCATCAACAGTGGCCTCTGGAGGCCGGTACCAACCCCGTCCAGATCAGCGACGGCGGCGGCCGGACGCGGCGGCCTTGCTCCAGGCCCGGCGAGAGCTTGGGGCACATAGATGTCGTCGCTTGTCTCCGGAGTCTCGACAAGCTCGGGAGAGTCGGTGGACCACCAGGAGTCACCAATATCACTGGAGGAGCTGCTGGCAAACCCAGCGGCAGGTTCGGCGTTGGCTGCTGCACCGTCCTGGCGACCCCCTTCAGGGCAGCACTCCAAGCGGCGGCCTTCCTCGTCAAAGACCTTGAAGAATAGCATGGAGGCGCCGTCATACTCGAAGTGGATGGTAAGGGCGCCTTCCGCGCAGCAGACTCGAGCGACCTCGCCCTAGTTACGAGTCATGAAGATCCTCCCGGAGGAGACGGCTTCAACCTCCGCTCCAGTCACCGAGGCATCGTAGTCGGCGTGCTGCAGCCAAAGCTCGAGAGGGCCCCTTGGAGGCATCTCGGCGAAGAAGAACTGCGGGAAGCGGATCCAAGTGCGCGAAGGCATCACCGCCCACAACACGAACTCGTGCAAGGAGTCCACGACATGGACCCCTGGGGCAACGGCGTGCGTCACCGTGGTGCGGCGACCATGGCCCTGGCGCGTGATACGTCTCTATCGTATCTACTTTTCCAAACACTTTTGCCCTTCTTTTGGACTCTAACTTGCATGATTTGAATGGAACTAACCCGGTCTGATGCTGCTTTCAGCAGAATTACCATGGTGTTATTTTTGTGTAGAAATAAAAGTTCTCGGAATGACCTGAAAATCAACGGAGAATTATTTTGGAATATATAAAAAATACTGGAAGAAAGATCCACGTCAGGGGGCCCACACCCTGTCCACGAGGGTGGGGGGCGCGCCCTACCCCCTAGGCGCGCCCTGCCTCGTGGGCCCCCTGACGCTCCACCGACCTCAACATTGACTCCATCTATTCACTTTCGGGGAGAAAAAAAATCATAGAGAAGGATTCATCGCGTTTTACTATACGGAGCCGCCGCCAAGCCCTAAACTCTCTCGGGAGGGCTGATCTGGAGTCCGTTCGGGGCTCCGGAAAGGGGAATCCGTCGCCATCGTCATCATCAACCTTCCTCCATCACCAATTTCATGATGCTCACCACTGTGCGTGAGTAATTCCATCATAGGCTTTCTGGACGGTGATGGGTTGGACGAGATTTATCATGTAATCGAGTTAGTTTTGTTAGGGTTTGATCCCTAGTATCCACTATGTTATGAGATTGATGTTGCTATGACTTTGCTATGCTTATTGCTTGTCAATAGGGCCCGAGTGCCATGATTTCAGATCTGAACCTATTATGTTTTCATCAATATATGAGATTTCTTGATCCGATCTTGCAAGTCTATAGTCACCTATTATGTGTTATGATCCGTTAACCCCGAAGTGACAATAATCGGGATACTTACCGGTGATGACCGTAGTTTGAGGAGTTCATGTATTCACTATGTGTTAATGCTTTGGTCCGGTACTCTATTAAAAGGAGGCCTTAATATCTCTTAGTTTCCAATAGGACCCCGCTGCCACGGGAGGGTAGGACAAAAGATGTCATGCGAGTTCTTTTCCATAAGCATGTTTGACTATATTCGGAATACATGCCTACATTACATTGATGAACTGGAGCTAGTTATGTGTCACCCTAGGTTATGACTGTTACATGGTCGATCGCATCTGGCATAATTCTCCATCACCGATCTAATGCCTATGAGCTTTTCATATATTGTTCTTCGCTTATTTACTTTTCCGCTGCTACTGTTACAATCACTACCAAACCCAAAAATATTACTTTTGATACCGTTACCACTACTATCATATTACTTTGCTACTAAGCACTTTGCTGCAGATATTAAGTTATCCAGGTGTGGTTGAATTGACAACTCAACTGCTAATACTTGAGAATATTCTTTGGCTCCCATTGTGTCGAATCAATAAATTTGGGTTGAATACTCTACCCTCGAAAACTGTTGCGATCCCCTATACTTGTGGATTATCAAGAACATTTTCTGGCACCGTTGCCGGGGAGCATAACTCTATTCTTTGAGTCACTTGGGATTTATATCCGCTTATCATTATGAAGAACTTGAAAGATCAAAGAACCAAGATTTTCCCCTCAACTACGAGGGGAGGTAAGGAACTGCCATCTAGCTCTGCACTTGATTCACCTTCTGTTTTGAGTAAGCTTGCGACACCTAAACCTGCTTCTGCTATTAATTCCGATATGTCGCATGTTATTGATGATGCCACTTCTGCTATGCATGAAACTTATGATGAAACTACTTCTATGCTTGATACTACTGTGCCACTAGGTGAATTTCTTGATGAACAACTTGCTAAGGCTAGAGAGAATGAAATTATTGAAACTGATAATATTGATGAAAGTGATGATGAAGATTCTCCCCTAGATATGAATTGCCTGTTGTTCCGGAGGGTCATGTTATGGATGAAGAAACTGCTAGAGACTTTCTTGCCTACAATGATAGAAGTGATCTTAAGAAACTATTAGCTAAGCTTAAAGAAAAAACTCTGAATGCTAGAATGAAATATGATACTGCTTATGCTACTTCACCTATCTTCATTACTTATAAGGATTATGATTACTCTGTTGACCCTGAGTTAATTACTTTGGTTGAATCTGATCCTTTCTATGGCTATGAATCTGAAACTGTTGTGGCACATCTTACTAAATTAAATGATATAGCTACCCTGTTCACTAATGATGAGAAAACTCGCTACTACTATATCCTTAAATTATTTCCATTCTCATTAAAGGGTGATGCTAAGATATGGTTTAATTCTCTTGATCCTGGTTGTGTCCGTAGTCCCCAGGATGTGATTTACTACTTCTCTGCTAAATATTTCCCCGCTCATAAGAAACAAGCTGCTTTAAGGGAAATATATAATTTTGTGCAAATTGAAGAAGAGAGTCTCCCACAAGCTTGGGGGAGGCTTCTCCAATTACTTAATGCTTTGCGTGATCATCCTCTCAAGAAAAATGAAATACTTGATATCTTTTATAATGGACTAACCGATGCTTCCAGAGACCACCTGGATAGTTGTGCTGGTTGTGTTTTCAGGGAAAGAACTGTTGATCAAGCTGAATTGTTATTGAATAATATGTTGACCAATGAAAATAATTGGACACTTCCTGAACCAACTCCTAATCCAACTCTGAAGAAAAGGGGTATTCTATTTCTCAGTCCTGAAGATATGCAAGAGGAAAATAAATCTATGAAAGAAAAAGGTATTAAAGCTGAAGATGTTAAGAATTTACCTCCTGTTGAAGAAATACATGGTCTTAATTCATCACCTATTGAAGAAACACACGGTCTTGATAACCCGACACAGGTAGTAAAGGTAAATTCTCTCTATAGATATGATAAAGCTGAAATCCCTCCTGCTAAGTTTGCTAGCCAATGTTTGGATGAATTTGATAACTTTTTGGTTAAGCAAGAAGATTTTAACGCTTACGTTGGTAGATAATTGAAACATAATGCTTATATGATTGAACACTTGAGTAATTATAAGGCTATGTGTTAAAGGTGAACTTAAACTTATTAGTAAACATGCTTCTATGGTTACCACTCAAGTAGAACAAGTACTTAAAGCTTAGAATGATTTGTTCAATGAATTGAATAGTAAGAATAATGACTTTGCTGTTAGAGTTGCAACTAGAGGTGGTGAAGTTACTCAGGAACCTTTGTATCCTGAGGGCCATCCTAAAAGAATTGAGCAAGATTCTCAGAGAACTAATGTAGATGTACCTAGTCCTTCTAAAAGGAAGAGAAAGAAAAATGATAGGATTTTGCATGCTTCTAGTGAACCTGTTGTAGGCACACCTGAGAATCCCAATGATATTTCTATTTCTGATGCTGAAACACAACCGAGTAATGAACATGAACCTAGTGATAATGTCAATGATGATGTTCATGTTGATGCTCAACCTATCAATAATAATGATGTAGAAATTGAACCTGCTGTTGATCTTGATAACACACAATCAAAGAATCAACATTATGATAAGAGAGACTTTGTTGCTAGGAAGCACGGTAAAGAAAGAGAACCATGGGTTTAGAAACCCATGCGTTTTCTTCCCAAACCATCCAAGAAAAAGGATGATGAGGATTTTGAGCGCTTTGCTGAAATGATTAGACCTATCTTTTTGCGTATGCGTTTGACTGATATGCTTAAAATGAATCCTTATGCTAAATATATGAAGGATATTGTTACAAATAAAAGAAAGATTCCGGAAGCTGAAATTTCCACCATGCTTGCTAATTATACTTTTAAGGGTGGATTACCAAAGAAACTTGGAGATCCAGGAGTACCAACTATACCATGCCCCATTAAAAGAAACTATGTTAAAACCGCTTTATGTGATCTTGGAGCCGGTGTTAGTTTTATGCCTCTCTCTTTATATCGTAGACTTGATTTGAATAAGTTGACACCTACTAGAATATCTTTGCAAATGGCTGACAAATCAACTGCTATACCTGTCGGCATTTGTGAGGATGTGCGTGTTGTGGTTGCAAACGTTACCATTTTAACGGACTTTGTTATTCTTGATATTCCCGAGGACGATAGTATGTCTATTATTCTTGGAAGACCCTTTTTGAATACTGCAGGGGCTGTTATTGATTGCACCAAAGGCAATGTCACTTTTCATGTTAATGGTAATGAGCATACGGTACACTTTCCGAGGAAACAACCTCAAGTCCACAGTATCAATTCTATTGGAAAATTTTCAACTATTACTATTGGAGGTTTTGAATTTCCTCTTCCTACTATCAATAATAAATATGATATTCTTATTGTTGGGGACATGCATATCCCCGTTGAGGTAACCTAGTATTATTTGAAAATTCTCCGGTTCCATGCAATTCGGAACGAGTTTGTTAACAAGGCTTGATCAACCTTCTTAGTGGATTCCTTTTGATGAGCATGAGATGGATGAATTTAGAAAACACAACTCTCTGTACCCTCTTTTTACTTTCTGTTATTTATATTAAATAAAGCAAAAATAGAATTTTTCTGTCTATTTTCTGAATTATCCATGCAATAAAAAATACCCCAAAAATAAAAGTTCTCCAAATTCCCTGAAAATTAAATATGAGTTTTTCTAGAATATTTGAGAATATCTGGCACTGAAAAAACAGCATGGGGAGCAAGCACCTGGCCACGAGGGTCCAGGGCGCGCCCCCTGCCTTGTGGGCCCATGGTGGCCCCCGTCCACTTATTCCAGCTACCACACACTCCTTCTTCCTCCCAAAAAAAATCACCAACCAGCTCAAACCCGAGTTCAAGCTCATCTTGCTGCCATTTTAGATGTCCTAGCTCAGAGATTGTTCTTTGGTATGTGACTCCTCCAATGGTCCAATTAGTTTTTGTTCTAATGCTTTATTCATTGCAAATTTTTGCTGCTTAGGTGACCCTGTTCTTTAGCTTGCATGTCAAATTTATATGGTCAAATGTAGTTTTAATGCATGATATTGCCTCTATGCACTTGTAGGAGTAGTTGCTATCAATTTTGTTGAGTTTGGTTCACTTTTATTTTTAAGTTACTAAAAATTTCAGAAATTTTCAGAAAAAGATGAAGAGATTTTTGAGGGGCTCATCGAGATGAAGCTCGAAGGATAAACAAAGTGAAGAGAACAAGAAGCCCAAGTATAATCTCCCTCGCACCGCGGAGGTTCGACCGTGTGAATGGCCTTGTGATGATTCCTTGAGAGCAGCCGGGATTTATGATGATTTCTATGAATTGGCTGAGAATGCAGGGCTCACCGCCTTGCTCCACGACCAACGCGAACAGTATCTCTTACTCACCAATATCTTTGTGCAAAACTTTCATTTCCATGCTAGGAGCTCACCACCTACGGTGGAATTTTATTTATATGATGAGCATAAGGAGATGTCACTTTGTGATTTTTGTCGGGTTTGTTTGATCCCTTTTGAGGGAAGTGTAGAGGAACCACATCGTGACGATGTGGAAGGGTTTATTGATACGATTGCTGTAGGGGAAACGAGGAAAGTTTCTGATGCAAGAATTACTAGCATACATTTTCCTGTTTTACGTTACTTTGCAATATTTGCTAGTAGATGCTTAATTGGTCGTGAAAACTGTGGCAACCTTAGTGCCCCTGATATTGTTATTTTGTGCCATGCCTTGTTCCGTGATGACACATTCAGTATGGGCGCTATTGTTGCAAATCGGTTAAATCTTAACCGTACTAAGGGCCCTATCTTGGGAGGTATCTTTGCCTCGCGCCTCGCTGCACACTTTAACATACCTATTAGGCATTATGAGAAGGAAGAGAAGTTGCCGCCTCCTGTTTTTCTAGATTATAAGAGTATGGTAGCACATGATTTTATCATTAAGAATAAGGAAAAGATGCTTAAGTACAAGCTGATATTTGATAAAAATCACACTCAGACTATTACTTTGCCTGCTCCTTCCTTGTTTGACTTATCTGCAGGCAAGTACCTTGTTCCGCCAGAGGCCATTCATGCCTACCGAAATGCCACACCAGCTACAAAGCCAGAGCTGGAACCACAATTTGATCCTCACCGGTAGTCTGTTTATCAGTGGAATCCAGAAGAGATCGCCAACCAGTGGCACCAGGGGGATCCGTCTCAATACGACCCCAATTATAACTTTGGATATCCGCCAGGCCAGCCGTGGCCATATACCAACTTAGGCCAAAAGCATAAGCTTGGGGGAGTATGTATTTCTCAGCAACATTACATTCATGTTCACACACTCATGCTAGTTGTCGGTGCTCATACTCTTTCATTGTAATATTCATGCTAGTTTTATTTTCCTTTTTATGCTTTCTTCTTGTGTGTTTGATAAACCTTAGAAAAAACAAAAAAAATAGTTGTAGATTTTAGCTACTTTACTTTCCATGCCTATAGTAGTAATAATTAAAAAGAAAACCCAAAAAAGATTTCTCGTTCTTCTTTTGCTTGTTGGGAGCTTTCCCGTGTAAATAGTTTTATTTCTTTTCTTGTTCTTTGGGGGTCGAGAGGAGTAGACCATGATTAAAATGTTGAGTGGATCTTATATGCATTATTGTTGATCTAACAAAGAGACCATATTACCTTGTCTCCTCTCTTGAATTGAATGCTTTCAAATTCCAGCTTAGTCCAATGCACGTGCACTATTATTATTATTATTCACACTATTCGGTCATGCACGTGAAAGGCAATAATGAAGATTATATGATGAACTTATTGAGATGAGAAAAGCTGGTATGAACTCGACCTCTCTTTTTTTTTTGTAAATATGATTAGTTCATCGTTCCTGATTCAGCCTATTATGAAAGAAACATGTTTGCAATGACAATTAGAGATTGTAGTTTCTGATGCCATGCTTAATTAGCTAGGAGCTTATAATGGTTTACCTTGCATGCCAACATGCTATTAAAATGGTTGTGATGTGGTATGATAGGGTGGTATCCTCTTTTGAATGATTCGAGTGGCTTGACTTGGCACATGTTCACGCATGTAGTTGAAACAAAATCAACATAGCCTGTACGATATTTATGTTCATGGTGCATTATATCCTACTCACGCTTGCATTTGGTGTTGATTAATTTTAATGCATGTTCATGACTGTTGTCGCTCTCTAGCTGGTCGCTTCCCAATATTTTTCTAGCCTTCACTTGTACTAAGCGGGAATACTACATGTGCATCCAATTCCATAAACCCCAAAGTTATTCCATATGAGTCCACCATACCTATCTATATACGGTATCTACCTGCCGTTCCAACTAAATTTGTATGTGCCAAACTCTAAACCTTCAAATAAACATTCTGTTTTGTATGCTCGAATAGCTCATGTATCAACTAGGGCTGTCTGTATCTTCCATGCTAGGCGGGTTATTCTCAAGAGGAGTGGACTCCGCTCCTCACTCACGAGAAAATGGCTGGTCACTGGGATGCCCAGTCCCATGCTTTATGCAAATCAAATAAAAATAACTGCAAAAAAAAACTCCCCTGGGACTCTTGTTAGTTGGAGGCACTCGTTGTTTCGAGCAAGCCATGGATTGATGCTTGTTGGTGGAGTGGAGTATAAACTTTACCATTCTGTTTGGGAACCGCCTATAATGTGTGTAGCATGGAAGATATCGAGATATCTCGTTTGTTATGTTGACAATGAAAGTATACCGCTCAAACTATTAATCATATCTATTTCAAAACCGATCTCTGGCACCTCTACAAATCCCTGCTTCCCTCTGCGAAGGTCCTATCTATTTACTTTTATGTTGAGTCATCATCCTCTTATTAAAAAGCACTAGTTGGAGAGCACCGCTGTCATTTGCATCCATTACTGTTAGTCTACATTGAGTATGACTTGACTGGATCTCTTTTACCATGAATTACAATGTCTAGTCAATCCTTGATCTTTAAAGGTGCTCTGCATTTATGTTTTGCGGTCTCAGAAAGGGCTAGCGAGATACCATCTTGTCATATCATATCATGTTTGTTTTGAGAAATTGTTGTCATCCGAGATTTATTATTATTGCTCGCTAGTTGATTATGTCATTGATATGAGTAAACATGAGGCCTAAGTGTTATTGTGAATATGGTTAGTTCTTAATCTGTGCTGAAAACTTGAATGCTGGCTTTACATATTTACAACAACAAGAGAAAACATAATTTGTAAAAGTTTTTCTTTATCAGTTTTGGTTTATCAACTGAATTGCTTGAGGACAAGCAAAGGTTTAAGGTTGGGGGAGTTGATACGTCTCCGTCGTATCTACTTTTCCAAACACTTTTGCCCTTGTTTTGGACTCTAACTTGCCTGATTTGAATGGAACTAACCCAGACTGATGTTGTTTTCAGCAGAATTGCCATGGTGTTATTTTTGTGAAGAAGTAAAAGTTTTTGGAATGACCTGAAAATCAACGGAGCATTATTTTGGAATATATAAAAAATAATGGAAGAAAGATCCACGTCAAGGGGCCCACACCCTGTCCATGGGGGTGGGGGGCGCGCCCTACCCCCCTGGGCATGTCCCCCTGCGTCGTGGGCCCCTTGCTGCTTCACCGAGCTCAACCTTGACTCCATATATTCATTTTCGGGGAGAAAAAAAATCAGAGAGAAGGATCATCGCGTTTTACGGTACGGAGCCGCCGCCAAGCCCTAAACTCTCTTGGGAGGGCTGATTTGGAGTCGTTCGGGGCTCCGGAGAGGAAAATCCGTCGCCATCGTCATCATCAACCTTCCTCCATCACCAATTTCATGATGCTCACTGCCGTGCGTGAGTAATTCCATCGTAGGCTTGCTGGAAGGTGATGAGTTGGATGATATTTATCATGTAATCGAGTTAGTTTTGTTAGGGTTTGATCCCTAGTATCCACTATGTTCTGAGATTGATGTTGCTATGACTTTGCTATGCTTAATGCTTGTCACTAGGGCCTGAGTGCCATGATTTCAGATCTAAACCTATTATGTTTTCATCAATATATGAGAGTTCTTGATCCGATCTTGCAAGTCTATAGTCGCCTATTATGTGTTATGATCTGTTAACCCCGAAGTGACTATAATCAGGATACTTACCGGTGATGACCGTAGTTTGAGGAGTTCATGTATTCACTATGTGTTAATGCTTTGGTCTGGTACTCTATTAAAAGGAGACCTTAATATCCCTTAGTTTCCAATAGGACCCCGCTACCACGGGAGGGTAGGACAAAAGATGTCATGCAAGTTCTTTTCCATAAGCACGTATGACTATATTCGGAATACATGCCTACATTACATTGATGAACTGGAGCTAGTGCTATGTCACCCTAGGTTATGACCGTTACATGATCGATCGCATCCTGCATAATTTTTCATCACCGATCCAATGCCTACGAGCTTTTCATATATTGTTCTTCGCTTATTTACTTTTCCACTGCTACTGTTACAATCACTACAAAACCCAAAAATATTACTTTTTCTACTGTTATCTTTTGCCACCGTTACCACTACTATCATATTACTTTGCTACTAAACAATTTGCTGTAGATATTAAGTTATCCAGGTGTGGTTGAATTGACAACTCAGCTGCTAATACTTGAAAATATTCTTTGGCTCCCCTTGTGTCGAATCAATAAATTTGGGTTGAATACTCTACCCTCGAAAACTGTTGTGATCCCCTATACTTGCGGGTTATCAGCGCGGGCGACGGTGTTCGTCAGCCCTCTCTTCGGAGCCCTCAGCTTGGGCGTACAAGGGTTGCGGATACCCAGGAGGTGGCCGCTTGTACCATGGCCGCGACACTTCCGGCCTCACGACGATGTCTCAACGATTAGACAGCCTCTTCTTTGGTGGAAGTGGTTCGGGCTCAACAAGGGGAGTCTTGCCCTTTTCCGCAACCGAGAACCTCCATATTGGCGCCATGACCGAGGCAGCAAGCAGTAGAACAAGGGAGAAGAAGGAGCAGGAAGAGCAAAGGAAGAGATGGGTGATACGGGTTCCGCTCCCCACTTCCCATTTATAGCCAAGGGGAGGGCAACCGCCGGCCTCCACGATCTAAGGTAATAATGATCTTTTTTGCATGCAGCAAGGACTCATCAAGTCGGGCAGTTTCCAAGGCAGCATGGGGAAGCGGAGACGCCCACGTCCAATCCACGCCAACTGCGGCCGCAGGCTGTTGGGGCACACGGCGCTCCGCACTTACCCTTTGGCTTCGCCTCAAAGCCATGCACGAGCGCGCCTTGGGCCCGGGGGCTACTGTTGGCATTCTGGGCACGGGAGTCCCCAGACTTGCCTGCCTGCAGCCCGTGGCGTGGCTCCACTAGTGGCCCTATATGGCCCATCTTCACCAGCAAACAATCAAGACCCTCGCGAGGGGTCGAGCCTCGCGAGGCGGACGACGCCAAACCTCCTCAGGGGCTGCCTCACCAAGCTGGCTCACGAGGGGCGGAGAGATCAAGGCAAGGGACACCTCACGAGGTTTCTGTGACGCAAGCCATGACGACTGGAGCCAGGCGGGCGCCAGCGCGTGTAGTGTCCTTGTTTCCTCTTTGGTGCTAAAGAGGCAGGCGCAGGCGAGGAGTCCCGAGGCATTAGGAAAAGGTTTCCATATCAGTGCACCAAGATCAAGACCAGCAAGACGGCAAGACGAAGGTCACCGTGGAGCCGAAGACGGCGTCACCACCAGAGCCTTTGGCAAGCGAAGACTAATTTTGTCAGGATAGCTTGTACTAGCTGTCCCCCTTCGAATTGGCCGTTGTGGGATCCCTTCCCGCCTAATATTTGGAAAGAGGACCCGGGCCTCTATATATAGGACTAGCCACCACCATAGAAAGGGATCGGCTCATCTAGAAAGGGAGAATCCTCAACCACACAAGCTCACCAAACACAAGAAGACCTCTCCTCAGGAGGCTGTTCTTCCCTTGTAACTGTTCATCCTCAGCCCAAGAGGCAATCCACCACACCACACTGGAGTAGGGTATTACACCACAACGGTGGCCCGAACCAGTATAAATCTTGTGTCTCCCATTCTTTGGGTTCGTCGAGCTAGGCCGTGAGATCATACATAGTGCGAGCTAGAGAGGGGGGGGGAGATCTTTGTGCGCACCCCAGTGTTCAAACCTCAAGGGTTTTGCCGGAACCCGAAATCCGACACCCGCTTCTGAGGGTCATAGATCTTGGAGAGGCAGTGCATAAAAGACACATCCATGGCATTTTGGGCTGAACGAATTTCCCCCTGTCATGCTTATGACACTTCTATGACAATAATTGTGACAAAAACACGTATCATCATAGATGTGGTGGGCTCCTACTTCTATGACAAAAAATCATGATAGAAAATGGGCTTTTCGTCCAGGGCGGGCTGGAGACGCAATTGCATGACATTCTTTGGGCCATTCATGACTGAAATAATCATGGTAGAAGCAAGGGCGAGGAAAATATCGGGGAGTTCCCGGTTACGGTGGGTGTGGTCGGGGCCGAGCGATGCACTATGGTTTGCGTGTTTCTCTCATGTATGTGCGTGTGTGCGAGGCGTTGGCTAACTAAACCAAAGACATCACACGTTACTGAACCCGAGTGATCAATCCCTTGGATGTTAACTAAACCTGAGCGATTCATTCGCTGCTGACTGAACCCGAGCGTTTCCTTCACTGCTGCTGCTAACTGAACCCGCGCGATCGATCACTGTTGCTGCTTACTAAAGCCGATCGAGCCCCCGTGCGAGACATAGCCGGCCAGCCGGTGTTGGGTTGCCTCTCAATGAACAGTGACCATTGCTACCGTGCGCGCGGTACGTAGAACGAGTCGAGACATGGTGAGTTGAGCCGGTTGGTTGGCTGTGGATGAACAGTTCTCCCGCGGGGGTTGGATGAACAGGACCCCGTGGTAGTAGGCCGTTGCTACTGGATGAACATGACCCCAGGGAGGGCACCTGTGATGGCCTGGCTTATTAGGGATGATAGACTACTCATATCAATGAGAAAATCCTTCTTTTCCGGAAGCCCAGTCGGGCAGAACTCCAAAGTTAAGCGTCCTCAGCTTGGAGTAGTTTCAGGATAGGTGACCGATCGGGAAGTTGCTCTTGGGTGCGCACGAGTGAGGACAAAGTGCGCAGAAAAGACTAGTATTGATCTGTGGGGCCAGTCTAGATCCCACCAGGAGTAACGACCACCGGCGGGTGTGTCCGGGGCGTTACAAGTTGGTATCAGAGCCGACCCTCGCGGTTACACGGATGGTTATGGACCGGTGCGTGGTCATGTTGTTCATGACATTTGTGACCCGTCATGGAACATGGCATGGCACATGTACTGGACTGGAAGCACAGACGTATGTGCCAAGAGGGAACGTTCCTGTGGCCCGACGAGGATGTCGGTTCCTCTGAGTGGGGGTGTATGTGATGGCCTGGCTTATTAGGGATGATAGACTACTCATATCAATAAGGAATTCCTTCTTTTCCGGAAGCCCAGTCGGACAGAACTCCAAAGTTAAGCGTGCTTAGCTTAGAGTAGTTTCAGGATGGATGACCGACCGGGAAGTTGCTCCCGGGTGCGCATCAGTGAGGACAAAGTGCACAGAAAAGACTAGTATTGATCTGTGGGGCCAGTCTAGATCCCACCAGGAGTAACGACCACCGGCGGGTGTGTCCGGGGCGTTACACCGCCGCACCCCAGCCAGTTGGGGGTGGATGAACAGGACCCCGTGGAGGCTCTATGAACAGTAGCTGGTGGAGGCTGGATGAACAATAGCCCGCAGATGAACAGTAGCCGGTGGAGGCTGGAGGAAGTCGATGGTGGATGAACAGTAGCCCGTGAAGGCTGGAGCGAGGTAGTAGACAGTGGATGAACAGGACCCCGTTTTGACAGTATGCGCTCCAACATAAGTCTATTTCCTCCGTTTTGCAGAACAGCACACCCCTCTCGATCAACATGACCCCGTTTCGACCGTAGGCACTCGAACAGAAGTCTGTTTCCTCCGTTTTGTGGTACGCCAGACCCTTCCCGATGAACATGACCCCGTTTCGACCGTACGTGGCCGATAAGAAGGCCGTTTCCTCCGTTTTGCGGTACGCCAGACCTCATTTCGGCTGTTCCGTCCAAGCCGGTTGGCTCCTGATGAACTTGACGTATTCCGACCCAGTCGGTTGCCTTCCGATGAAATCGACGCTATTTCCTCCGTTCTGACCCAGCCAGTTCCCTACCGATGAACAGGATGGCGTCGCTGTATGCGATCGAGACCCTACCCATATGTACGTACGTAGCCGTATTTACTTTATTGCAGCGTGGCTGTACGTACATGTACATGATATAGACAGGACTCCGTGACATGCTACGTCTGCGCCTCTACTACGACACGTGCCGCTCCTTACTCGGCCACAGTTCATTGCTGCAGAGAGACCGATCGACTAGTATGTACATACACGTTCGCAACCAGACGGACAACGCTATGTATGCTTCGACCGGGTGGGTCCTAGCTGTTCCTTGCGTGCGAAGATATAGCTGGTGGGTCCCAGCAGTCAGGGGGAAGAATCATTTTCTTGCCCGTAGTATGGACGCACTTCCTTGCATGTGAAGATGTAGCTGGTGGGTCCCAGCTGTCAGGGGAGAACATTTTTTCGCAAAATACAGAGTCCTTCTGGTGGGTCCCTGTTGTCAAGTGGAGGAATAATTATTTTACCCGTAATAGGAGGCACTTCCTTGCTGCGGTCGTGGACCCAGCTGTCAGCCTCTCCATGTACAGTCCTCTTTTGATGGAAGTCGTTCCTTGACCATGTTGATCACGCTGCACTGAGAACACCAAGGCGGTGGACGACGGCGAGGCCTAGGAAGGGGATGTTGTGGAGCTAGGGCAGACGCGACAGTGGATGCCCAGGTGGAGAGGAGTACGAGGGTTGACTGGTTCGATTGCGGTGTCAGGCTACCGTCACCGCAGAATAATAGGGGTTGTGGGCGAGTAGAGGGATGGCCTGGCCAGCGGTTGGAGTAGGAGGGGGCGGTGAGGCCTGCACGGTAGCACAACCGTCCACGAGAGGCAGGAGCAGGCGGCATGGCCCGTGATGGTTTGGGCGACTAGACTAAGAAGACTAGAGGTTGAAGAAGCACGATAGCCGTTGGATGGACATCATATGGTCACCACAGCTACAATCGTTTATATTGACTAAGTTGACAAAGCCATGCGTCCACGTCAACTTAGTAGGCCCAGAAGTTAGCCTCCAAATATGGTGGCTCCCACCTAGCAGCGGGGGTATTCATTTTTTTGTGCGTAATAAGGAGGCACTTCTTTGCGTGCGAAGATATAGCTGGTGGGTCTGAGCTGTCAGCGGGGGGAATGTTTTTTTCGTGAAATACAGAGGCCCTTCTGGTGGGTCCCCATTGTCAGGTGGAGGAATAATTATTTTGCGCGTAATAAGGAGGCACTTCCTTGCTGCGGCCGTGGACCCAGCTGTCAGCTTCTCCACGTATAGTCCTCTTCCGATGGAAGTCTTTTCTTGACCACGTTAACCATGCCGCGTCGAAAGCACCAAGGCGGGGACGACTACGAGGCTTAGGAAGGGAATGACCAGGAACCGGGAAAGACTCGGTAGTTTTTTCCCACACGGAGGGGAGTACGAGGGTTTACTGCTTCGACTGCAGTGTGAGGTTGCCGTCGCCGGAGAATAACAGCAGTTCTGGGTGAGTAGAGGGATGGCTAGGCCAGCGATGGGAGTATGGTGGGGCGGTGAGGCTTGCGTGATAGCACAGCCGACCGCAGGAGGAGGGAGCAAGTAGTCCCGCCGGCGCTTGTTTGAGCGGCTGGAGCAGGAAGAGCGGAGATTGAAGAAGCACAACGGCCATTGGATGGACATCCAACAATCACTGCTCTCGTGTATTGACTAAGTTGACACGGTGTTGCGCGTGCGTCAACCTTTTTTCTAGAAAAACATACGCATCAACCTATAGTAGGAACACAAGTCAGCCTCAAATATGTGGAAAACAGCATACAACCCATCTTCCATTATTTCTAATAATTTATAGCTCATTTGCTAATTCTTAAGGATTTTTTTGGAGCCCACATTCTTTTTTTAGCATTACAGCCCATACTGTGGCCACGGTTAAAAAATTATACGAAATTTTGCATATTTCAGTGCGGTCCAAACTATTTTTAATCCCAAAATTTCGAGTCACATTCAAACAAATTTGAAATATAAATTTATAACAATATAAAATCCAAATAATTGTCCACGCATAAAAATCAATGGAATTTAAAATCTCGACATGAAAAAAAGAAATTTGAAACTAATTGCCGGTTTGATGTGTTTTAAAAATGTACAACCCATTTCTCATTACTGATAGCCCATTTTCTGGGCAAGCCGAATGAAACTCTCCCCATCTTGAAAGATTTGCAGCCCAGCAGGGCTGACAAAGCTAGTAGGCATTTTCAGAAAGAAAGAACTACGGGGCTACTCTTGTGGTAAACATAAAATAAAAGGCTGGATAGACAGGCCAGAGTGCCCTGCATAGCCCAGTTGACACCCTGCTTCCATCTCAAAAACAAAAATAACTAGGCGAGCTGCTGGGTCACTGGTGTCAGCCGCTCATTGTGTAATTCTCTCATTTATTGACTATGTTGACAATACCCAGATGTTAGAAATCCATTAGGAGGAACCATTTTTTGGCTTGAAATAAGGAGGCACTTGCTTGTGTACTGCCATGATCCTGGTGGGTCCCTGCTGTCATCCTCTCCACGTACAATCATCTCCTGATTGTGTATGCGTCAACCTAGTAGGCCCACAAGTCAGGCTCTAAACCTGTGGTGGACAAATACAACCTATTTAAAAAAATAACAACCCATTCCATGCGTTCAAACAGAAAGTTCAACATTCAGAGCAAAGTAACAGGTCCGATCCATATATAGAGTACAAAACTTCCACGTTGACAACCATCATAGCCAAGTTAACTATCTACTCCCACTAATACTCTAGTAGTCTACTAGTACTAATTTACTCTTAGCTAACTAGATGATGCCGGACGCTATTTGCGGTACACGCTAAACACCGGCATCGACATCCTCCTCTTCGCCTTGACTTGCCAGAGGTGCGATAGGGCCCATTGCTTGCGTGTGTTGGCCCTTTCCATGCCGGCGTGGTCCACTGAAACTTCAGCTTGTAAGCGGGAAACCCACTTGACGAGATGGTAGTAAAATTCGGCGTCGTGAACACGTGCGTGCTCGACAGCTTCCAGGGCTATTTGTTGGACGCCGGCCTCCATGTAGTCAGCCTAGTTGCGGGCGCTCTGCTCGTGACTCAAAGCATCGGGGCGCTGCTGCTCCATGCCCCGCTGGCAACGCAAATTGGCGATGTGCCGCTCCTTCGCCAGGTGGTCGCACTCCAACAAGTCCTCATACTCCGCATTTCCATCTAAAGACCGATAGAATGCCTCCTCCCTTCGTCTGCCTTCTAGTGAAAAACCGAACACTAGTTCAAGCGGTGACTGCCTTCGGCTTTGCCTGTTGTGGACGGGTGGGGGAATGATGGACGTGGCGAGAGCGAGGGCAAGTGGTGAGCAACGTCGGGCTGATGGGGACTTATGAGGATAGGGCGAGTTGGGTGATGGTCCCACCGGAGAATGTCAGGAACTAGTAATTATAGGCAGAAGGCAGGTGAACCAGCGTGTCGCGGGAAATGTGACGGTCATCGCGGTCATAGGAATTCAATGCATAAGAAGGCATGGCTTAGCGCGCCAGCTTGCCGTGGAAAACTAGAAAAATTGAAATTGTGATTGTGTCGCCTCATCCCGTCCCATGAGTGGTGCGTCCCATCCGTGCTGCATCGCACATTGACATGGCGGTCCAATCAAGTGCACTTGATTTATCTAGATGAGGTACGTGCGTGATCCACTGGTTATTCGTGTAGGATCGAGTTGGTCGGATAGTGTACATGTAGGACCGCAATAGCCAATGACGTTCACTGGGAGATAAGGCATTTCCGAACGTTTTTGCTGGCAGTTTCTTTAGATTTGCATGGCATTTTCTTCAGAACAACATGTCAGTTTCTTCAGAGGTAGGCATTTTTAATCAAAAAACTGCCACCTTCGGATCTTGCATCACAACTAAAACTGCCAGGAGCGTATTAGTAGGCTAGCTAGTGATCGATCAGTAACTTGTAAACACTGAGCAAACAGAAATAAGGAACTGCTAGTAACTTGTAAACACTGAGCACACAAAAATAAGGATCATGTTGTGCACAGTAGTAATTAAGAGCCGATCTGTTCGAAATGTTCACACGAGACTCACATGTCCGGCATTGTAATATGTTCACATTAGTAGCCCAAATTCACAACCAACTAGTACGATTCCCATACATAAGATCAACATGTTAGTGCATCTCAATGATTCACAGGTTATATACAAATATGTAGCTCCAAAGCAAAGATCTAGAAAAAACATTTGTTCTTGCTACTAACACGGATGCTTCTCTGGGCCAACATTCAGTGTAGAGTGAAAGACAATTTTTTTGTGAAGTCTACAATTCCTCTTGCAAATGTAAGTGGTTTCACCAACAATTGGAACCATGAGAATGAACCACACATGATGGAGTAACATCCACTGCAATATGATTTGGTCTTCTCCCGATCACACGACGAGACTATTTTCGGAATACAAACTTTAATTTAGGCAAAATGATGCCCATTGTATAATCAGACCAAAGCAATGAAGCACCTAGTGTTGGCAAATAAATACTACTACTTTTGTGCAGTCCATGAAGTGACTATCCAATCCTCTTGTGTCTATTTTAAAATGGCACTGCATTCAGTGACTATACTATTCTCTTGTGCAGTTCCATCAAAATTGAGGCCACCTTGTTTGTTTGCCTAATAGCAACGGGAAGACATCTGTCTGCACAAATATCAAGCAGCTAGTAAACATATACCCCACCTTGTATTTTCGGTTTAAAAACGTCTCTTCTAGTCATTTCTGCTTAGCATCTGTCATGTTTTGCACTGGACAATTTGATACTATCATGTTTTGCCCTAGACAATTTTTTTATTGAATTGATTTGCTCGTACAGAGCATAAATATAGCGCCTATTCTTCATCAGACCAAGGATATCCATGTTCGCAGTGATGGAAGAGGTGAAATCGATACAAGGGAAATTGAGCATCCAATCATTGAATCATTGCTTGTTATTTGTTGTGTGACAAAATCCTTAGTATTTACTAGAATGTTTTGTTGGAAATAATCTATAATCCAACATGTATCCTCGTTGTCGTTGTGTGTTGATGACTTGTTGTATGGAATGAATGGTACATTTGCATATGCATCTGATAAACTCAATTCATGAATGGTTTTCGAGTCACTTCTTGGAGTGTGAGTACCATAGTAGTATAGCCAACATCCGGTTATATGAAGTTACCACATCACATAGAGCCAACCTAATAGTATGCTAGTACAATAGTTTGTCCTAGTAGTAGTATACCATCAACTACAGCAAGGTGTCGCACGGAGGCCGAGAAATATGGTGATAGCGTGAGGTGGGCTTGTACGTATGATACATGGCTTGCCATGTTTCCTACTCCTCCGGTCTAAATGTGGATAAGATTTGGTTGAGTTCTTCCTCCTTCTGCCGACACGTGGGACATCCAGCATCCAGGTCGTGTCATGCAAGAAAATGGAGTGCTAGTTGAAGCCATGTGATGTGCATCTTGGGTTAAACTGTAAATAGAGTCTTACTCTTGACTAACTCCAAAAGAGGCCACCGAAGATCTTTATTGGATTTGTTTTTCATCACAAGCACGTCGAGGTGAAAGATATACAGGTTCAGTGGGTCGTCTTGTGTTTTCACTGACATGTGGGCCCGCATGTGAGCCAACAGACGATGGGCACGCTCTGCACGTCTGCTGGGTGGCTAAGAATAGAGAGAGGAGGGCTGAGCATGGACTCGAGGAAATTTTGCAACAATGTGAGTAGTACTAGTGGTGTATCGTACTCCTGGAGAGATAATGTGTTCGCTATACATAACAGCACCTCGATATAGTGGGGTGGCATGGGCCATAACTAGCATTCATGTCTAGCAGTACGACACACGCCACCCACACGAGTCCCATCTGACACCAATTTTCTTGGAGTCCATGCTACAACTATCTCTTCTCCCTCCAGTTTTCTCTAACTCAGCCATCGCGCGGTGGGCGGGGTGAGGGTTTGCCGATAGTTGGTTTGCTCAACTGCGGTCCCACTTCTAAGTCAAAATGCAACATAGCACACATTCCCCCTTGAGCGGCGTGTCGGACGAACCATGTGGCGGTGCGACGCGAACATGGCAGGCTTTTCCTTTTGAACTTGTAACTTGTAAAATTCTGTTCTGCTCCTTGACGCGACCGATAGATAGAAATAACGATTTTCCCTAGAGTAATGAGAAGTTTGGTTCTGGCGCGGTTCATGCATGGTACTCCCTCTGTTCCTAAATACTCCCTCCATTTTTGTATACAAGGCCACTATCAAAATTACAATTTGCAGCTATACAAGGCCACTAACACCAATCGAGATAAAATTTATGAGGTTTGCCTTGTACTAGCAATCGAGAACATTAATACCCAATGCATGCATGCGGGGGTCAGAAGGTTGGTTTTAATGCATCGCATTAATCAACCAACGAGGAGTGAGAGAGTTGTCTTGTTGTGCGTTGGAGAGAAAAACACACATTAATTAACACCTCAGGCGAGGAGAAAATACTAGTTTGCAACATTGGCTTAAGTGACCATTAGTTTCTACCTTGGTACCTATAATATGGGTATGTGGCCTTGTATATAAACATGGAGGAAGTATTTGTCTTTCTAGAGATTTTAACAAGTGACTACATACGGAGCAAAATGAGTGAATATACACTCTGAAATATGTCTATATACATCCATATGTGGCAGTCCATTTGAAATCTCTAAAAAGACAAAAATTTAGGAATGGAGAGAGTATGTACGAAAATTATGAAGTTGATGCGAAAGGTAAGATAATTACTAGTACAATATACTACTACATGAAATTGACGGGAAGATAAATATACATACAGATCCATCAACAACATCCTCATGCCCTAGTGCGTCGGGTCACCAACCGACGTGTGAGGAGCAGCGGCGTTGACGGCTAGCTCAACGTGCTTCTGAACAATGACCTCCAAGGTTGCCCTGCGGTCTAAGAAGGCCAGCGTCCTATCGTCCTTCTCTTGCACGTAGTAGTCCTTGTGGACAATTTGCACGTAGACATGGGTGATTATGCCGATGGTGTCTTGCTGCGCCAGGCGCTGCGCGGCGAGCGCGACCTCATGCTGGACATTCTCCGATGAGACGGCGAGCAGTCATAGGGCCACTAGTGCATCAAAGAGGTTTTCACCATAGAGGTCGTTAAGGGTTGAGAGCATCGCAGAGCCTGAGCGCGTGGACTGGAGGCATACATCAAGGTCGACCGCGAGCTTCTTGACGACGGTGAACTTACGAGGAAGCCGACGAGGACCTCGTCGAACAAGGAGACGAAGCTGTCGTCCAAGAGGCCTTTCGCCCTGGTGGCCTCAAGCATGACCTAGAGACGTTCCTCGGTGTCAGGCTGCAGGCTGGCGTCATGGACCATCTAGCATAGCCAGCTCATGCTCGCGCTCATCACCTCCATGGGTCTTGCTTCTAGTCAACTGATTTTGCGATTGGAGTGATCACTCTTGCCCTTGGTTAGGGTGCGTAGGTGCGTAGGATTTCGTAGATTGGACCGGCGGCAAGCCTGTATATGAGAAGTGCAGACCGTGTTGCATTTACGTGTGTGTTGGCCATCTACTCCTCGGCCCTCCCTCCGCACCGGTGCAGTATAGTCATCTCACTGAGACCTAGTTGGGGCAAAACGAGAGAACTTTGATGTTTATTATTTTATAATTAATTTCATTGCATGCAGGTAATTGAGCACTGCATGTTGTGCTAAAAGTAGTCTCAAGTCATTGAACGCATACGCACCCCGTGTCTCCTATTGGCTGACTTATTTTTTCGTGGCAAAAAATAGGAAACGAGGTGGGTAGTTAATGCACCGCGCCCAGGCTATGCGCAAGTTTTGGGATTACTCCCTCTGTCTAGGTGCATAAGTCATCTTAGGTTGTGCATCATGACCAAGGCGAAGGGGAAAATGAGAGAACTTAATGCTTATTTGCTAATTAATAGCATTGCATGCAATGAACTAACCACTGCATTTCATGTTTGGTAGTATCAAGTCATTGAAAGCATGTACGCCCCACATCACTTATTGGTTGATATGTCAAGAAATAAGAAACAAGGTGTGAGTTAATGAACCAGGCTAAGTGTTTTGAGACTATTTGGTTTTCGTAAGGTGACTTATACACCTTGACGGAGGGGAGTATTTGGTTTTCGTAACGTGACTAATGCACCAGTACGGAGGGAGTACAATAGTAGTCTTTGATTGCAATTTTTTGTTGGTAGCTTACCAAGCTGGCCGCTCGGTGAGTACAATAGTAGTCTGATTGATGAGATTTCAGATTTGAGCCATCTACCGGAAGGGGGAGTGTATAATATCATCGGGAACTACGTTCAAAACCGAATAAAATAATACTCCATGTATTTATTTACAAAGGGAGTAGTATATTTTTTATGACATGCATTACTAGATATTGCTAGTCAAATACTAAATCCAGACGGAGGTGGTAGTACTACTAAATCAAGACGGTGGTGCTAGTACTAGTAGTACTAGCAATGTAGTAGTACTGTACTGCCCGTTGGTCAAATTATTACGTGTTGCTCCTCACAGTGAAGTGACAAGACCCTACGCCGGAGATGGCACCTGAGTGTATGCGTCATGTTCGGCATACCGAAGTCAGCCTCACCGTGTGCAGTCACTATCATCATGGTTGTAGTGCTAGCCTACTTACAACAAGACATGTTCGACATAATTTCCCGTGCATTGCCACGAGTATCTCTACTATTTTCTCTATCTCTACTCTTATAAAAAACAGAGTTGATGATGATGGTGTGCCTGCAATCCTGCAATATAGGTCGTCCGTTTTATATCTGATGGATAGGAAGGAAATTATGGAAATTTTGGAAAAAGATACCCACACCCCTATGCACATTTGCAAATAAGGCTTTCCCTCGTTCATCCTTTTCTCACACAAGATAAACTACTCATAGAAATGCATCTTGATGTTCCGTGCAACACACGAGCATCTTGCTAGTCTCTTATAAAAAGACCGAGGAGGTGATGATGGTGTGCCTGCCATCCTGCAATATAGACTGTCCGATCTATATCTGACGGATAGAAAACAAACTATGGCAATTTTGCAAAAAGATACCCGCACCCCTCTCCACATTTGCAGATAATGCCTTCCCTCATTCATCTTTGTCTCCCAAAAGATAAACAACTCGTATAAATGCATCTTGATGTTCCATGCAACGCATGGGCCTCTTGCTGGTAATAATAAATATTGTAGTCGAGTAATGGGTATATCACTGCCGCACCTATGCACACGAACATTTATAGTAACATAGTACCTCGTGCTGGATAGTCGTAATATTAGAAGTTTCAAACTGATATTACAAATGCTAGGAGTAATGATGCACCTATGAAGAGGGAACTTTAGGAAGTTTACATAAGAACTTTCGTTACTTTAGGTGGATGCAACATTATTGTACAAACTAAAATCCACCGTCCTGACAATTCACTAATGGCCAAATAAATTTTTGAGTCTCTGGCGACTTGATGTTTCAAAAAAATTAGCTTCTGCGGAGACTTTGTCATTTAGGCTTAGACGCTTGCGGTGATCATCACACCATTCATTGTTGCACCAAAGAACGCCAAACCTCATTACCTTGAGCACACTTGCCTCCAGAACAAAGAACTTGGCCAATTTAATCTCAAATGTGCTGCCTCGGTAGTCGATCAAATCAATTTCTATAAGATGGAGATCAAGGCATTCGATGAGATTGATATAGTGCATCACATTTTTCACTTTTGGGTGTTTTTTTATCTGCAAAAGAAGAGAACATATTAGAGCAGTTGGTTGTATAAGATTGCAGTGTCTTCAAGAGGTACCAATATCATTCGCTCATATGATAGGTTTGGCTCTAAGGCTAGTGATATTTTTTCACTCTCTCTCTTTCTCTTTCCTCTCATTTACCTAGGAGCACGTGAAGAGCTTGGGCGTTTGTTGCCTTCCACTATGTGTCTGATACCATATTTCTCAAAAGTATACCACATAATACGCATCTATGTCAAATCAAAATATTTTGGCACTGCTCTAGCGATGTGAGAGAGTTGGCACCACTATGCACACATACCCACATGTATAAACAAATCAATCAAACCAACTACATCGACCTCTTACTCTCCCAAACAAGTGTTGTTTTATTGCCTCAATCCTCTCCCTCTCCCACATAAGTGTTTTTGATTGCGTGAGTTAATTTGGCACCGGAGCAAAGTAGGTGATCCAGATTGGGGCACCAGGTGAGCAATGGAGGGCATCGATGCCAAATGCATCAGAAGTGAATTTGGCACGTATTTTGGCCTACATAATGGAGGGCCGTTATAGCCCACTTTTGTACTACCTCATATTTAGTGTAAAATTTTGACCATAGATTTACCTAAGAAAATGCCAATGCATGTCACCAAAAATTATATCATTTGTAATTATGTTCAAATACGAATCCAACGATATAATTTTTAGTGACATGCATTAACATTTTGTCAGTTAAATCTATGGTCAAATTTTGATATTACAAAAAGAGTAAACCAGGACGAAGGTAGTACTTGCTCTTAGGCTAACCATAGAGTTACTAATCTAAGTTACTTGCCACTACGACTAGCCTAGGCTACTAGTAGTACAACAAAAAATGATGCAGGTGTTCATGTGAGAAAAAAATACTAAAAACATTTCTTTCGGTGCAGTGCATAGATGCAGTTTTGGACACTACCCTTGTCATTGTAATTTGGGAAAATTATGAAAAAATTGAGCTACGTTGTGATTACCGTTTACTAATAGGAAAGAAGTTTCACCTTGATGAGTAGCTTCTCCGTGCACGGAAAGTATGTAAGAAATCCAACAACTTGATCCAGATTGGGGCCGATAGATTTTATTGCCAGGATCTTCACTATGCGCACAGACTGGGTCAAGCTAGTGGGAATCATTTTCTGGATGACAGTCGTAAATACATCAAGAAGAAATATAAAAATGTGAATTTCAAGAAGACGGAGAAGAAGATGAGTGTTGTACCTGGACGATTACGGATCCAATAAAGAGTCTGAAGAATTTGGTAGACGAGTACACCAATGCTGACAATTTTGGTGCGTCAATGACCCTGATTTTTGTTGGACCTTCTAGACCAGATACAAGGAATCTCTCAAGGAAAAGCGCATTCTCAATGACCATAACGTGGAATAGCTGGATTGATCTCTTCCTAATTGATGTCTTGTTGCGGGGCCAGCAAGACACATAAATCCATCGTAGATTTGTTGAGGCAATGTGGAGGCTAATCAGCCCGTGGATCTGCCGAAGACGAAGGTACTCGAGCGCAGTACATCTGCGGATCAGGTGCTCCATAGCCTTCTTTGAGATGCCAACATTGAAGAGGTTGAGCTTCTTGAGTTGAGGGAGACGAAGGGCGGGCGCGACATTAATTTGGGGAAAATAGCAGGAGCTGAAGCCAGCGTGGCGCAACATTGGTGTGAGGCGGAGTGCGGATAGATGCAGAGAGCGACATCATCCATCTTCAAACGTGAGCTCCTCAAGCTGATCTAGGGCGGGAGATAAGAACCACTTGTCGAACTTGTCTTGGACCTTGCAGTTGGTACTGAACATGCGGATGTCAAGGCGTCTGGCTGGCCTAGGGTGCGATGAAAGGATCTTGGAGACCGCGACCATGCGTTTGCAATCCCCGTCGCAGAGGCAACTGCCAATGGTGAGGTTGAGGGGGACGCGACGCCACAGAGGCGCCACCGCCAGGAGTGCAGGGTGGTCCGCACTGCAGATTTGGTTGGGAGGAGGCCGATGATGACGAGCAGCATGTCACCGGGGAGGCTGCTGATGAAGTCCATGCTCGCCGGATGCAGTTTTGGCTCGAGCCACCTCTGCCTGTCGGCTACCTCACCGTCCATCTCAGCTGGCGGCGACGCCGGTGTACACGTGTGCTGGTGTGTATTGTGTGCTGGGTGTGTGTGATATGTCTCCAACATATCTATATTTTTTGATTGTTCCATGCCATTATATTATCATTCTTCGATGTAAAATCATTTTATAGCAACTTTATATCATTTTTTGGGACTAACCTATTTACATAGTGCCCAATGCTAGTTTCTATTTTTTGCTTGTTTTTTACTTCGCAGAAAATCAATACCAAACGGAGTCCAAACGCAGCGAAATTGTTTGGAGATTTTTTCTACACCAGAAGACACAAGATGGGCCAAAGAAGTACCAGAGGGGTGCTCTGAGGGGGGCACAACCCACCTGGGTGCGCTTGGGGGCCCAGGCGCACCCTGGTGGGTTGTGCCCACCTCGGTGGCCTCCCGCACCGCCTCTTTGCTCTATAAATACCCCGAAAATCCAAAAACCCTAGGGGAGTCGACGAAACACAATTCCAGCCGCCGCAAGTTCCAGAACCATCAGATCCAATCTAGACACCATCACAGAGGGGTTCATCATGCTCATTGGTGCCTCTCTGATGATGCGTGAGTAGTTCATTGTACACCTATAGGTCCTTAGAAAGTAGCTAGATGGTTTCCTGTCTCTCTTTTGATTCTCAATACAATGGTCTCTTGGAGATCTATTTGATGTAACTCTTTTTGCGGTGTGTTTCTTGGGATCCGATGAACTTTGAGTTTATGATCAGATCTATTTTATCCATGAAAGTTATTTTAGTTTTGATCTCTTATATGTGTGATTGCTTATAGCCTCGTATTTCTTCTTCGAATCTTCTTTTTAATTAGTTAGGCCAACTAGATCAATTTTTCTTGCCATGGGAAGAGGTGCTTTGTGATGGGTTCGGTCTTATGGTGCTCAATCCCAGTGACAAAAGGGGACATAACACGTATGTATCATTGCTATTAAGGATGACAAGATGGGGCTATTCCTACATGAATAGATCCTGTCTACATCATGTCATCGTTCTTATTGCATTACCCCATTTTTCCATGAAGTTAATACACTACATGCATGCTGGATAGCGGTCAATGTGTGGAGTAATAGTAGTTAGATGCAGGCAGGAGTCGGTCTACTAATCTTGGACGCGATGCCTATATAATGATCATTGCCTGGATATCGTCATAATTATTTGAAGTTCTATCAATTGGCCAACAGTAATTTGTTTACCCGCCGTATGCTATTTTTCTCGAGAGAAGCCACTAGTGAAATATACGACCCCCGGGTCTATTCTTTATCATATTTGCTTTTCATCTATTATTTGCCTCTTTTATTTTCAGTTCTATTATTCCAAAAACCCAAAAATACCTTGCTGCAATTTTTGTTAATTATTTTATTCCGCGTTTCCGCGAGATCTATTTATCCAATCTACTACAAACCAATCTATCTTTTACCCGGGAGGGATTGACAACCCCTCTTACGCGCCGGGTTGCAAGTATTTGTTCTTTGTGTGCAGGTACCATTTACATAGTGTTGTGTGGTTCTCCCACTGGTTCGGTAACCTTGGTCTCATCACTGAGGGAAATACCTACCGTAGCTGTGCTGCATCATCCCTTCCTCTTCAGGGAAAATACTAATGCAGACACGAGCCATCAAGAAAGGATTTCTGGCGCCGTTGCCGAGGAGACATCATCAACATCTATCAGGTTCCTAATCCCAAATCTCATCTCCTGGCAAGTTACATTATTTGCCATTTTCCTCTTGTTTTCATCTCCTCCACTTCGCAAAAATTTGTCATTTTATTCGGCCTCCTTTTCATTCGCTGTTTTCTCGTCAGATCTATCTTTTTGCTTTTGATCCTGTTACTATGGCTAGCATGACTACTCCTCCCTTGTCACCGAATTTTGAAGTTTTATACTTCAAGCATAGACAAGGAGAAAATTTGAAAGATGCTTGGTATAGGCTAATGGAATCTTATTGCATTTGCAATCTAAAAGGGTATGAACAAATTTTGCTTCGAAATTTTTATATAGGTTTAGCCTTACATCATAGAGAACTTTTGGATTTTGCCGCTAAGGGGAATTTTATTGAGCTTGATGCTAATACTGCTTACGAGATCCTAGAGGGGATTTTGGGAATTCCGCCTACCAAAAAGGGGATTTCTTTTACTCAAGAAGGGGCTCAAATTTTGGATAAGTTGAGTGATTTGCATAAACATTTGGTTGAGTTACAAACTATAATGAACGTCTGAAACATATCAGTGAGAACATCAATCGAATGAATACCTTGATTACTCTTTGCAATAAATGTTTGGATATTTTGGATCTCAAGATGGTCTCTTTTGCTGAAAATCTCAGGAAGCGTAAAAAGCCTCCCGGGTTTGAAAATGCCATTACAAAAGTTGCAAAAACCATTGATGACAATACTTAGATCTTTTCATTATGCCTAGCTAGGGGCATAAAATGATAGCGTGTATTGGGAGGCAACCCAATTAATAAAATTTATTTTTTCCTATTTATTTTAGTTCTTGAGTGTTTGCACAATTATTCTACTATTATGATTGTGTTTTTTATGTTTTAAGCAGTGTTTGTGCCAAGCAAAGCCTTTGGGACCATGTTGGGTGATAGTTGATTTGATCTTGTTGAAAAACAGAAAATTTTGCGCCAATAAAGCAATTTTAGTTAATCACAGAAGCATGATAAAATTCTGGTTTTTTACACAATATTTGTATGCAAATTTCCCACGTTGTCCTAATTTTTAAGAATTTTTGGAGTTACAGATATATTTGAAGTTTCCAGATTTCTATAGACTATTTTGTTTTCTTTGCATTGTGTGCTTATTTTGATGAATCTATGGACTTTACCGGGGGGTATGAGCCATAGTAAAGTTGCAATACAGTAGATATAATGCAAAAATAAAATATGAACACTACAAAAAAAGACACACCCGTGACATTTTGGGCCGAACAAATTTTTTCTGTCATACATATGACACTTCTATGACGATAATTGTGACAAAACCCGGTATCATCATAGATGTGGTGGGATCCTACTTCTATGACAAAAAATCATGATAGAAAATGGGCTTTTCGTCCTGGGCGGGCCGGAGACGCAGCTGCATGACATTCTTTGGGCCGTCCATGACGGAAAAAACCGTGATAGAAGCGAGGGGGAGGAAAATTTCGGGGAGTTCCCGGTTATGGTGGGAGGTCGGGGGCCGAGCGATGCGCGTTTCCCTCGTACACATACGCGTGTGTGTGTGAGGCGTTGGCTCTAACTGAACCCGAGCGAGGCGTTGGGCTCTAACTGAACCCGAGCGATTGCACTGCAGGCTACGCGTTACTGAACTCGAGCGATCGATCAATGGCTGTTAACTGAACCCGATCGAGCGATTCCTTCGCTACTGCTGCTAACCGAAGCCGATCGATGGGATGAACAGTGAGCGTTGCGAGGGGGGGGGGGGTTGGATGAACAGTGAGCGGTTGCGTTGCCTCTGGATGAAGAGGACCCCGTGGTGTGGTGGAGGGCTGGATGAACAGTAGACGGTGGAGGGGTCCCCGTGGTGTGGAGGGTTGGATGAACAGTAAACGGTGGAGGGGTGGTTGAACAGGACCCCGTGGTGTGGAGGGCTGGATGAACAGTAGATGGTGGAAGGGTGGTTGAACAGTAGCCGATGGAGTAGCGCGCGGTGGAGGCTGGATGAACAAGAGCCCGTGGATGAACAGTCGCAGGTGGAGGCTGGAGGAGGTCGATGGTGGATGAACAGTAGCTCGTGGAGGCTGGAGGGGGTCGATCGTGGAGATGAACAGTATCCCGTGGAGTCCCGTTTTGCGGTACGCCACACCCCTCCCGATGAACAGGACCCCCGTTTTGACCGTAGTGCTCCAACACAAGTCCGTTTCCTCCGTTTTGCGGTACGCCACACCCCTCCCGATGAACAGGACCCCCGTTTTGACCGTAGTGCTCCAACACAAGTCCGTTTCCTCCGTTTTGCGGTACGCCACACCCCTCCTGATCAACAAGACCCCTTTTTCGACCGTAGGAGGTCCGTTTCCTCCGTTTTGCGGTACGCCAGACCCCTCCCGATGAACAAGATCCCGTTTCGAACGTGGCCGGTCGAACACAAGGCCGTTTCCTCCATTCTGCGATACGCCAGGCCTCGTTTCCATCACTTGTTCCGTCCAAGCCCTCCCGATGAACACGACGCATTCTGTTGCCTCCCCATGAACACGACGACGACGCTGTTTCTCCGTTCCGACCCAGCCATGTACACGAGCCATGGCCATACGTATGCGTGAGTAGGCGTTCGAGACCCCGCCCGTATGTACACATACATGGCCGTATTTTCTTTCTTGCACCCTGGCCGATGTACGTACGTGTACATGCTACGTGCGCGCCTCTACTACGACACGTGCGCGCCTCTACTACGACACGTGCGCGCCTCTACATCGACCAGTATGTACGTACACGTTCGCGACCAGAATGACAACGCTATGTACGCTTCGACCAGGTGGGTCCCGACTGTCAGGCACTTCCTTGCCTGCGAAGATGTAGCTGGTCGGTCCCAGCAGTTAGGGGGCGAATCGTTTTGTTTTTTTGCCCGTACGCACTTCCTTGCGTGTGAAGATGTAGCTGGTGGGTCCCAGCAGTCAGGGGGAAACGTTTTTTTTTCGCGAAATACGGTGGCCCGTCCGGTGGGTCCCGCTGTCAGGTGGAGGAATAATTATTTTGCACGTAATAAGGAGGCACTTCCTTGCTGCGACCGTGGACCCAGCTGTCAGCCTCTCCACGTACAGTCCATGTCCGATGGAAGCCGTTCCTTGACCATGTTGACCACGCCGCGCCGAGAGCACTAGGGCGGTGGACAACGGCGAGGCCTAGGAAGGGGACGACGCGGAGCCGGGGAAGACGCGACAGTGGATGCCCACGCATAGAGGAGTACGAGGGTTCACTGGTTCACTGCGGTGTGAGGCTGCCATTGCTGCAGAATAACAGGGGGTGTGGGTGAGTAGAGGGATGGCCTGGCCAGCGGTGGGAGTAGTAGGGGCGGTGAGGCCTCCGCCGCATCGCAGCCGGCCATGGGAGGCAGGAGCACGAGGCACGACCGGCGCTGGTTTGGGCGGGTGGAGCAAGAAGACCAGAGGTTGAAGAAGCACTGCGACCGTTGGATGGACATCGTACGGTCACTGGAGCTAGAATCGTGCATATTGACTAAGTTGACAAAGCCCTCCGTCCCCGTCAACTTAGTAGGCCCACAAGTCAGCCTCCCACCAAGGTGGGTCCTAGCTAGCAGGGGGTATTCATTTTTTGAGCGTAATAAGGAGGCACTTCCTTGCGTGCGAAGATATAGCTGCTGGGTCTGAGCTGTCAGCGGCGGTAACGTTTTTTTTGCGAAATACAGAGGCCCTTTCGGTGGGTCCCTGATGTCAGGTGGAGGAATCATTATTTTGCGCGTAATAAGGAGGAATTTCCTTGCGTGCAGCCGTGGACCCAGCTTTCGGCCTCTCCATGTACAGTCCACTTCAGATGCATGTCGGTCGTTGACCATGTTGACCAGGCCGCGCCGAGAGCACCAGGGCGTGGACGATGGCGAGGCCTAGGAAGGGAACGATATGGAGGCAGGGAAGACTCGGTAGTTGTTTCCCACGCGGAGGGGAGTATGACTGTACGAGGGTTTACTGGTTTGTCTGCCGTCGCCAGATAATAACAGCAGGTGTGGGTGAGTAGAGGGATGGCTAGGCCAGCGATGGGAGTACGGTGGGGCGGTGAGGCCTACGCGGCAGCAGAGCCGGCCGCGGGGAGGAGGGAGCAGGCAGTCCCGCTGGCGCCTGTTTAAGCGGCTGGAGCAGGAAGAGCAGAGATTGAAGAAGCACGACGGCCGTTGGATGGCCATCCAACAGTCACTGCTTGTGTGTCAACCTTTTTTTAGGAAAGCCTCAAATCTGTGGAAAATAGCATACAACCTATCTGCCATTATTTCTAATAATTTACAGCCCATTTGCTAATTATTAAGGTTTTTTGGAGCCCATATTCTTTTTGTTAGCATTACAGCCCATATTGTGGCCACGGTTAAAAAATTATACGAAATTTTGCATATTTCGGTGCGGTCCGAACTGTTTTTAATCCCGAAATTTTGACTCACATTCAAACTGATCTAAAAAAATTGTAGATCAATGTAAAATCCAACAAATTCTCCATGCATAAAAATTAATGTAATTTCAAATCTCGAAATGAAGAAAAGATATTTGAAACTAATTGCAGGTTTGATGTGTTTTAAAAATGTACAGCCCATTTCTCATCACTAATGGGCCATTTTCTTGGCCAACCGAATGAAAGCTCTCCTCGTCTTGAAAGATTTCAGCCCAACATGCCTAACAAAGCGACTTACTTGGCAAATCACAAAAAACTGGGCTGTGGCCGTGGACCCAGCTGTCAGCCTCTCCACGTATAGTACTCTTCCGATGGAATGTCGTTGACCATGTTGACCACGCCGCACCAAGAGCACCAAGGCGGTGGACGACGGCGAAGCCTAGGAAGGGGATGATGCGGAGCTGGGGAAGACGCGGCAGTGGATGCCCACGTAGAGAGGAGTACGAGGGTTCACTGGTTCGGCTGCGGTGTGAGGCTGCCGTCGCCGCAGGGCCTGGCTAGCGGTGGGAGTAGTAGGGGGCGATGAGGCCTCATCGGCAGCACAACCGGCCACTGGAGGCAGGAGCAGGTGGTCTCCCCGGCGCTGGTTTGGGCGGCTGGTGCATGAAGAGCAGCGATTGAAGAAGCAGCAGGACTGTTCGATTCAAATCCAACGGTTACTGCTGCTAGAATCGTTTGTTGACTACGTTGACAAGCCCTGCGTACCCGTCAACTTAGTAGGCCCATAGGTCAGCCTCCCAACCGGTGTGCCCCAGATGTCAGTGGGAGGAATCATTTTTTTCGCGTAATAAGGAGGCAGTTGATTACGTGCGGCCAGGCCAGTGGAGGGAGTAGGGTGGGCCGGGGAAGCCTGCGCGGCATCACAGCAGGACACAAGAGGAGGGAGCAGGCAGTCCCGCCGGCGCTAGTTTAGGTGGCTGTAGCAGGAAGGTCAGAGAGTGAAGAAGCACGTCGGCCGTTGGATGGACATCCAACACTAACTGCTGCTAGAATCATGTGTTCACTAACAAAGCGTTGCATAAACAAGTCAGCCTCGAAATCTGTGGCGCGTACATCCCATTTGCTATTATTTTTATAATTTTTACTTATTTTCTAATTCATATGGAATTTATTGCAGCCCGTTTTCCATTTTTAGAATTGCTGGCCATTTTCTGGTCAGTACCAGGGTCAAATTTTTTTGAAAATTCGCAATTTTTTGCTGGGGAACGAAATATTCTTAATCCAAAAATTAATAGCCATACTAAAACAAATTTAAAAATAAATTAGTACTATGTCATGTTAAATCCAATGAAATACGTATAAGATATCAGTGAAGAACAAAAACAAAAAAAGAAACTTATATCCCATTTGCTATAAATTTTTTGGAATTTTCAACCCCTTTTGATATTACTTTTAATAGACATTGACCATACTCTTAAGCCAGGCCAGAATGCATCCCTCCTCGTCTTGAAAGATTTGCAGCCCGGTAATTCGGAGAAAACAAATAGGCCTAGCTTGGGTATTCTTCAAAAAGAAATACTGGGCTATCTATTTTCCCAAAGAACTGGTGCATGAGCATTTTGCTTTATTTATTTATTTACTTATTTATGTTTAGGGGACCATGAGCATGTACCTGGGCCAGATTCATGTGAGAGCCTCCCTTCCAGTTAATTATGGGCTTCTCTATTGGGCCTTCATCAGTGAGCTGCGTGTTATCAACAAGTGGAAAATGTGTTCCGAGTTTCAAAAAAAATGTGTTCCGTAGGATAAATAGAATGCGCTACATACGGTACGGGGCACTAAAGGATCGAACCGTGCAACGACTTCCAAAACATTGTGTTTGTCGTTCTAACAACACATTTATTCAACCAACAGACGAAATATACTACTGATTGTACATTGAAAACAGCAGCAACAGCAGCAACCAGGGCTGGGGGTGCAACAGAAGCAGTAAGCAGGCCAGAAGAGTGAAGACGCAGCTCTCTCTTCCAAACCAAATATCTGCCATCATTACAAAAGGGCTACCAAAAAAGAACAAGTGTATGCATCAAACTAAATAAAGATCCTACTACACCAAGTGTACGCATCTAACTAACTGGCTCAGTTAGATGTTACTAATTTTTTTTCAAAACGGAGGCAAAAGAATTGCCTCATCGATTAGTTAAGAAGAAGAGAATTGCGTGGTTAATCTACGGAAAACTGGGCTAAAACCGAAGATGTTACTATTTATTAAGTTGCAGTGGAGTCGCAGATGGAGAGGAGTGGGAAACTTCACTGGTTCGGGTGCGCGGCAGCACAACCGCGGTGGTTAGAAGGGAAAAACATAAATTGGACACAACATTACTTTTATAAGAGACCTGCGTTTTATACCCCACAGTAGGCATACTAACAAGTCCACACACAAATACAACATAAAAGGTAAACATTCATATCAAACTCAGGTTCACATGACACGTTCATATCCATAGCCAACATTCACAATCAACAACTCAAAAGATTCATATATAGACAAGCTCATTATATCTATGCATCCAAATGATTGATAGATCACACGACAATATTCATACATAATTTACAAAAATATTCAGATATACGCATGTTCAGTATGTTTATGCATCCAAATGATTGAGATCACAACCAATATGATCCATGGACGAACTTTAATTACCTACGGTACAGACTGGTAAAAGGTGTTCAATCGGAGGTACTTCTTGCTAAAATTAGTTCTTGTACGAGTAAACTTTTGAGTACATAAGATGCAGCACAGACAATCTGAACTTTGCTTGTAGGTTTATCCTCAAATAGTGGCCTCATCCCAGGGAGGTTTGAGAAACTTGGCCACTACTTTCATCCAATCAGTTTACTGGGTCATCTTGGTCCTGTATCTCGCCAAAATTCTACATTGAAGACGACAAAGAAGGCGGTTGAGAAAATGAACCACCCAATTTTTTGTGCAGTTCAACTGAAATGGAGCATCCTTGGTGTGTAGACTGATTAAGTGCCAGATGAATATACGCGTCAACCAACTTGTCTGGAATCTTTAGACTCCATGCCATATAGTTCGCTACCATATGTGCCGATAACTAAAAGGCACTAGTTGGGACCAAAGACTTGACTGCATTTTTCTGGGCTATGCAGCAAGCAATATTTTTGGCATTCACTCTCCTAACACTTGGATTTTGACAATTGGTTGACGCCGGTTGATACTCGAATGAATATAGGCACTTCTTGTCAACATCGATGCTTGTCTGAGTGAACTTTGGAGTACATAGCAGCAACATAAGTACCTGTCCATCTGATCATTTTGTGCAGTTCTACTAAAATCACCCAATGTAATGATTTGCCTGCGAGTTCAGGATCCAAATTACTCCTTTATGAAATCGGCAAACAGTAATACAATACCAAATTACCAATACATATGACAGGCATAATAATCAGGATAAAGACCAGTACCGACCTGTGTGAGGTAGCATATCAATTACTATTTCCTTTTACTGGAAGCCGAGATAAGCCAAGTGACTGACAACAAAGGAAGAAAGCATGCGGAGTTTAGCAACTGACAGGAAAGGACGGAAGCTATCGAGGCAATGAAGCACCCAAAGTTTTTGTGCAGTTCCACCAAAATCGAGCATCCCTGTTGGCACATATATTGAGAGAGTGATATTACTGTAATAGTGGGACTAGTTTATGAAACATACACTAACAAATAGAAGCACCCTCATTATCTTAATGGGTAAAGTTAGCAACATAGTATTCTTGCTTAAAGAGAGGTATTAGTTTATTTAATCAGTGCCAATTAGCTCAACTCAACACTCAAAGCATTGCCATTTATCATAGGTTGCAAAACTTTAACGTGCAAAGATAAAGGAGTTTCTCATGACAGTAGCACGATACAAATAGAGATGACAGCTAACTAATATGGATGAAGGCCTTAGGCCCGTACCAACCTGAGAAAAAAAGCTTATTCATGTAGTCCGATAAGAGATGATAAAGCACTCACTGGAATCACACAATAGTATATATTTTTGTGCACTTCAAATGTATGGTTGAAATCACTCTTGTTTACCAGTGCTGAGATTATATCGAAAGATTATCAAGAACTTCCAGCAGAGTTAAAGCACTGGCTGGGACACAGTTCATTGTATTGTCTTGTGTAGTTCCATTTAATGTATGATTGGCACAACATGATCCCTGTTTGCACAAGTAGGAACAAGGTGAAACCTTCATTAGCTTAGTGAGAAAGGATAGGAAGACATTAGCATATTACTCAACCAGTAGCATCAAATTCATGATGGACAATACGCAAAACATTGCCTCATTGAACCAATGGCAATAAATTGACATGCAAAACAATAGCACTATTATGTCATGACAGTAATAATATTCCCTCCCTGCTCCACCACATGATTCACCTCCATAGACAAACATACACACGTACATGATTCAGCATAGGGTCCTAGTAAAGATTTGTTTAACTCCAACAGGAAAATTAGGCAGTAATAAATTAGTGGTACTTAAGTACTCCTAATTAATTAAGTGAGAAAGCAGAAGTGGAAGGGCTCCCTGGAGGATCATCTCACATGTAAGGTAGTCGTTGCCAGAGCCCTTGAATGGCCTCGACTGAGGCCTCTGGCTTCAGCAAGATCGCCTTGGCACTGTTTATTCTTATTCTTCCTCTTCATGCTCTGTTTCTCTTTCTCCTCACCAGTTGGTGAAACCAAGTACATGATTGGCCTTCTAATTCAGAATTGGTTTTGTCAGTGAGGGAGTACAAGTGTACTAGTAAAAAACAACATTATTTTCTCATGGCAGTCAGAAAATAGAGATGAACACATGAATTAAATATCATTCTTACCTAAAGGAAGGTTATGGCGCCAATATGGATGATGAGGACTGGAACACAGATCTCCCTTTGTGTAGTTCCACCAAAATGAACCAACTGTTCCATTCTGACATTCCAGTTAAACAGCACAAAAGTCACTTCTTTTAAGAAGAGTTTTGTGTAGTGCGCCAAAAGGTCACAACAGCAACCAGGTGAATTGGATATCCCTGTTTGCACAAAAAGGCAGAGAGGAAACAGTCAGAGTCTCAAACAATTACATGCAAAAACATTTGGTTAAACTTGTCATGGCTTATAACAGTGGGTGCACCAGCAGTCCAGCACCATGTACGTAAATAGGGGCATAAAGTGGTGATTCATAGTTTGTTGCCCCGAGAAACAAACATCCAAGAAACATATCTGGGTTGGTCCCATTTTTGTTCACTCTAGCCACCTACTCCTATGTGTGGATAGCAAATCTAGTCCTGGTCATACCACTGTGTACATCGTTACCCCTATATTTCCCTTTTCGACCAAGAGACCGGTTGGATGACCAGTCTGTACTACTTTCACCCCCTTTCCTTCCTGTTTGTACCAAGTCCGATGTACATACTAAATTCCCCCACCCCCACTTTATTTGTTGTTTGAACCAAGTACTCCCTCCGTCCGGAATTACTTGTCATCAAAATGGATGTGTCTAGAACTAAAATACATCTAGATACATCCATTTCAATGACAAGTATTTTCGGACGGAGGGAGTACAAGATTCGACTCCATGAAGTAGCTTTACATCTAACAATAGAAGAAAAAAATATGTGACGTTGGACCATCCGATCGAGTGGGGCTGAGAGGTAGAAAATGATGCACATGCAGCGACGTAGCGAGCTGGGGAATAGAGCTAAGTCGGTTTCGAACGAAGATATACCTGAAGGTCGTCGGGATGTGGATAGGTGGGCGGCGGGAGGCCGGATCCGCCCACAGGCAACGATGAAGGGATCGGAGGTCCTCCCGCGCCAGTGCTCGGCCAGAGATAACGGTGCGGCCGGCAGTGGGTCTCCTCCCTCACTATCGACGACGGCCTAAACGCTGCCCCTCCTCCCCTTCACCGGCGGAGGGGAATACGTCCGGATCTATAACCAACGGTGAGGATAGAAAGCCAGTGTTTATTGAAGGGAGAAAGACAGTGTTACTACCCCTATCTTATTTAAATCTGGAGAGGATGAGAGTGTGTGAATAGAGCAACCCAAGCAAGCGCGGAGGCTCCGGCCTATATATACGTAGTGAGCAACCCTAGAAAGCAAGCAACCCCTATCTTCGTCAACTCGTACAAGACTGAGAAATTTCATTACTACAACGCCCTCTCCCTCGCGGACTGAGCTCCGGTGCCTTAACTGCACCTGCCTTTGGCTGCATGATAGGAGGGCTGAGGGAGTCCGGGATTAGGGGTCTCCAGATAGCCGTACTATATCCTTTGGCCGGACTGTTGGACTATGAAGATACAAGATTGAAGACTTTGTCTCGTGTCCGGATGGGACTCTACTTGGCGTGGAAGGCAAGCTAGGCAATACGGATATGTATATCTCCTCCTTTGTAATCGACCTTGTGTAACCCTAACCTTCTCCGGTGTCTATATAAACCGGAGGGTTTTAGTCCATAGGACACAACAATAACATACAATCATACCTTAGGCTAGCTTCAAGGGTTTAACCTACCCATATCATCAAGAATAAATCAAGCAGGACGTAGGGTTTTACCTCCATCAAGAGGGCCCGAACCTGGGTAAAACATCGTGTCCCCTGCCTCCTGTTACCATCCGCCTTAGACACACAATTCGGGACCCCCTACCCGAGATCCTCCGGTTTTGACACCGACATTGGTGCTTTCATTGAGAGTTCCTCTGTGTCGTCGGTGTTAGGCTTGATGGCTCCTTCTATCATCGATAGTGATGCAGTACAAAGTGAGACTTTTCTCCCCGGACAGATCTTTGTGTTCGGCGGCTTTGCACTGCGGGCCAATTTGCTTGGCCATCTGGAGCAGATTGAAAGCTACGCCCTTGGCCATCAGGTCAAGTTTGGAAACTTAAACCCAGACGGCCGATGTCCACGGAGACTTGATCTTCGACGGATTCGAGCCCCTGCCGTGTGCGCCACGCGGTCCCGATGAGTACTGTCGGTGTCAAAACCGGCGGATCTTGGGTAGGGGGTCCCGAACTGTGCATCTAGGCCAGATGGTAACAGGAGGTAGGGGACACAATGTTTTACCCAGGTTCGGGCCCTCTTGATGGAGGTAAACCCCTACGTCATGCTTGATTAATATTGATGATATGGGTAGTACAAGAGTAGATCTACCACGAGAACAAAGAGGCTAAACCCTAGAAGCTAGCCTATGGTATGATTATCTGTTGTCCTACGGACTAAAACCCTCCGGTTTATATAGACACCAGAGAGGGTTAGGGTTACACAAGGTCGGTTACAAAGGAGGAGATATCCATATCCGTGTTGCCTAGCTTGCCTTCCACGCCAAGTAGAGTCCTATCCGGACACGAGACGAAGTCTTCAATCTTGTATCTTCATAGTCTAACAGTCCGGCCGAAGGATATAGTCCAGCTGTCCGGAGACCCCCTAATCCAGGACTCCCTCAGTAGCCCCTGAACCAGGCTTCAATGACGATGAGTCTGATGCGCAGTATTGTCTTCGGCATTGCAAGGCGGGTTCCTCCTCCGAATACATCACGGAAGAATTTGAATACGAGGATAGTGTCCGACCCTGCAACATAAGTTCAACATACTTCCGTAGAGAGAATAATATTTTCGCAAATCTAATTTGCTGACTTGTTTTGACAGTATGACGTTATGTCATGGCCCGATGATTATTCAAACCGTTTCTTTAACTAGCCCCGCACATAACGCGAGGCAGTTTTTCAACACGTCTTGTCAAAGCAGAGATCGTGTCCCCTTATTACGGGATTCTCATCAATACGGGCGTGGGTAACCCAACCGCGCCATCGATTGCGGCGCTTGGGGGATGAGCGAGTTTTACCAGATAAGTGGGGACGCTTAGTTTCGTCCTCCCATATAAAGGGATAATGATTCAACTTTCTATCCACGCCCTCTTCCTCCTTTGCTCATCCATTTCCGCACACTCGAGGTCTAGCGCCCAAGTCCGCACTTCCCACCTCCACCTTCTCCAATCATGTCCGGAGCGGGAGGCAGGTGGATGGTCTCCTCCGTCACGGAGGGAGACGTCAAGAAGCTGCGCGGAGCCAGATACTTAGCTGCGAATATCGCGCATCGGCTGCCCGCTGCGGGGCAGATCGTCCCTACCCCGGAACCTCACGAGAGGGTAGTTTTCCTCCACCACTTCCTCCATGGACTGGGGTTTCCCCTCCATCCATTCTTCCGTGGTCTCATGTTCTACTATGGTCTGGACTTTCATGATCTGGCCCCGAACTTTGTCCTCAACATTTCGGCGTTCATCGTCTTGTGTGAGGCTTTCCTCCGTATATGGCCCCACTTCGGCCTGTGGTTAAAGACCTTCAATATCAAGCCGAAGGTGGTACGAGGACAACAAGCAGAACGTGATGGAGCCATGGTGGGCAAGATGCCCAATGGTATATGGCTCGAAGGCTCCTTTGTGGAGACAATAAAGGGATGGCAATCGGCGTGGTTCTACATCACCGAGCCTCGCGACGCCAAATGGGCGACAGCCCCTGAGTTTCGATCCGGATTCCCTACACGGCTCACTTCCTGGGTGGACTCCAGAAATGTATCCGGAGTATGGCAAGCAAGAAGCTCAGGCTTGTCAACATAGTCCAAGTTATGCTCATCCGCCGGATCCTCCCGTGTCAACAATGGGATTTTAACTTGTGGGAGTTCGACCCAGCCCAGCACCAGACTCTAAGCAAGCTCTTTGATACGACGCACAAGGACGTCTGGAAGGTGTTGTTCAAGGGCGCCGAGGTCCCTCCTTCTCTCGCCGAGGACCGTGGACTAAGCGCAAAGCGCCTAGAGCGTTCGGTGTGTTTAATACGTCCCGTAGGACATTTATTTCCCCTAGCTTAATCATGCGTGGGGTCTAATCTCCATGCCTTTGACAGGACTGGGTGGAGACGTCGGGGCAGATTAACTGTCCGACCCCTTTACCCGAAGACACTGCGGTCGCTCTCCTGACGGAGATGCTGACACCGCCTCCTTACAAGGTGCCGGAGAAGACCATGAAGGCCAAGGGAACCCGAAAGAGTTCCCGGCGCCAGGTGTTATCGTACTCATCGTTCGATAACTCCGCGGCACACTCCTCCCCCGAAGACGAGGAGGAATAAGAAGATGCTCCCCCTGCAGGCGGGGGAGACAAGAAAAGGAAGGCCGCCCCGACTGTGGGGGCCGAAGGGTCCAAGAAGGGAAGGACTCTCCTTCCGGACAGCTCCACCGCCGTCGATGAAGATGGAGACGAGTGGTTGCCCAGGGCCAAGCCCCTGGGGAGATCGTAAGTATTCCGATACCAGAGTAACTCATAGCATTCCTTTGTCGCACTGCTTTCCCTAATGCCGAACATAATTATGCAGGCCGCCACGAGCTAGTATCGATGTATCATCGGACGGCTCCCTGGGCTCGTCGGACATGGATAGCGATCCAGTCCCGACCGCCACCTCCCCTCATCCCACCGACGACGCCGAGGTGCTATCTCAAGAGGCACCGGATCAAGGGGAGAAAGTCCCGGAGGCACCTCAAGGCATCCTTCCGGACTCCGGGAGCCGAGGGGACGGGGCCCCTGAGAGCTCCGAGTTCGGTCCTTAGCCAAACACCGCGCCGGAACCTCCAGTGGTTCCGGGCTCGGGCAGGCGGCCTCCTTCTAAGAGGGGCAAGACGCCTGTGCCGGTGATCTCTGTCCATCCAGAGGCACCGGACAATCTGCTGGAAGCGCTTCGCAACGCTTCCATCGACGAGGGGCACCGTACTATTATGAGTGCGGTGGTCCAGAAGGTTCAGTCCGCCAAGAGAGGGTTGACTGAAGCCTGTGCCAGCCTTCTAACAGGCTTTGAGGTAAATGTTTTAAAATGTAGTAGAAATATTACCGCATAGATAGTAGCCCCTGATGCTTTGTTCGATGTTCACAAGGAAAAGCCGAACAGAGGATCAAATAATATCGCAGGAGTCCAATATGAGTATGTCAATATGCATATGCAGGCTTCGCTGCTGGCGTCTGCCGTGATGACTGCGGAGGTCGCCGTACTGAAGCAGGACCTCGAGGGGTCCAGGAAAGAGCTCGGCCTTGCCAAGAGGCAGCTCGAGGAGAACAAGGGTAAGTAATACCCTGTCTATAGATATGTATATATAAAATAAGACGCGATTGCAAAATGACAGGATCATCATATATTTGCCAGGGGCCACGACCGAGGTGGAGACCCTGAAGCAAGCGCTAACCAAGGCCGAAGATAAAGCGGCCAAGGAGCGCACCGAGTGAGAGAAGCACGAGGCTCGGGTGGGCGAGGTGCAGCAAGAGCTCCAGGCTCTTGTGGCGAAGCACGAGGCGCTGGAGCTTTACTCAAAGACGCGGGAGTCTGAGCTTGCCGCGGCCCTCGAGAGCGCAAAGAGTGCCAAGGCTGAAGCCCAAAAGGCCCTCCAGGAGATCGACGCAATGAATAATATAGCGGCGGGTAAGGCTTTCTATATGCAAAGAAAGCATGTAAAAGTAAATTACCGATTATTTACCTGAATCCGGAGCTCTCCAGGAGCATTCGCAGATTTGCCCCGTAGTGTGTCTGATGCCGCACAATTTTACCAGGCCGAGGACGGGAGCTCGACGGAGAAGCTGTTCTGGTCTCAGTATGCTGAGGCCGAACATCCGGTGCCAATGAGCGACCAGCTGAAGCAGATGGTCGAGCTACATAAGGCGGTCGATCAGGCCATGAAGGGCTTCATAGTCCGGTTGTGGCCCGGCGACGCCCTTTCGAACAGCTTCTTCGGCCTGGTGAGGCGGCTTGTGGATGCCTGCACACGGCTGGAGGTCGTCAAGCAATCCGTCTGCATTGAAGGTGCACGCCGGGCTTTCACCCGTGTAAAAATGCAGTGGGTTAAGCTAGATGCCGTGAAGCTGATCAAGGAGGGGCCACCGGAGGGCAAGGAGCACCGCCACCCCTAGATGTACTACGAGGGTGTTCTGCCAGACGCCCGTCTTATCGCGGATGAGTGTTCACAAAATGTAATATTTGAATGAGACTTGCTCGTTTTGTCCTGTATGTATGAAAACTTGTATCATATTCGCTATGCAACGCTTGTGTGAATTTAAAATATTACCTTCTGTTTGGTTGTTTATCCAATCTGAGAGATGGCTAGTCCTCGGCTTCTGCCCCCATGCCACGAGTGCTAGGGTGTTCGGGATAAACCTGAGCACTCTTGTTCCCATGTTTGTGTCCTTCGAGGGAGGTGCTCAGCACAGCGAACAAGGCAACCAGACTAATAATGCTTTATCACTCTCACTTAGCCATAGAATTCTATAATTTTAAATTTCGGCGAAGCCCCTGGTATTCGGAAGGCCGAATTTGGGGCACGATACACGCCTTTAAGCCGGACAGGGCCGGCCCCTCGCTCTAAGCGGCATAAGTCTTTAGGGACTTGAAAAACCTCGCCGAACAGCGGCCAGTCTCTCGCCTTATCATGATAGTCAGTTTTCGCTTTCGCTACTGAGGTGCTGAACCCAGCAGAACCGGGGCACAATCGCAGTAGTTCTCCTAGCGGTACCTTAGCCGATAGAGCGGAACGTAATGTACCAAAACATAGGAGCCGGGCAAACCCAACATTTGACCAAAGATATGATTCAGAGCTGATGCATATAATGCTATAAGTTCAGGGTGCCGCACTTGTGAAAGTGTTCGGACTTTTCACACCGCATTGTGGGGTACGTAAGCCCCTGGTGTATTGGCCGTACCAAAGTGTACGGTTGCAAGGCGTCATTAATGAACACACACACACACATATATATATATATATAAATATTTAACAAGAATGCAATAATAGTCATAATGTCATGCATTGTTTATTCAAAAAAATTGCATTAAAGCAGAGTGATACAGATAGTGCGATAAGCAAAGAGTAGGACTATGTCCCTTCCAAGGGCAAGCTGAGGAATGATATTAAATCTAATATTTCGCTCGTTACTGTAATCCACCTGGGAATTCCGTGGTATGAAGTAGCTGTCTGCCTCCTTAGTTGCTGCATAATGTGTTCGGCAATAGTGCTGCCGGACAGTGTTTCCAGAGATTAATGTCCTGAAAAAAAACAAAAATAACCAAACAGGAAGCCCCTAGTGCGGTTTAAGCCGCGTCTTGGGGCGTGCCGCAGTTGTGCCCCCCTCCCCACTTGTGCCCATGGTATTTTTAATGCGTAATTATGTACGCGCGGCATGAGTTTCACCGTTGGACTGGGATTGGGGGGTGTCCACCGTATTGCTACGCGAGCTCAGATTGCGCCAGGCGGTCTATTTGCTGATTGCTCCGAGCGCGCTTGAAGGTGTCCGGGTCTTGAAACGTCGAACTAGTGGATTGCCTTGGGAGGCTGTTTTGCATTTCTGCTGCGAGGGCCGCAGTGTGCTCCTCTGTTCGGAGAGAGCGATCTGTGTTTCCATTGAATGTAATAACTCCGCGAGGTCCTGGCATCTTGAGTTTTAGGTATGCATAATGCGGTACCGCATTGAATCTAGCAAATGCGGTTCGCCCGAGCAGCGCGTGATAACCACTACGGAATGGGACTATATCGAAGATTAACTCTTCACTTCGGAAGTTATCCGGGGATCCTAAGACCACTTCCAGTGTAATTGAGCATGTACAATGGGCCCCTACACCTGGAATGACGCCTTTAAAGGTCGTTTTTGTGGGTTTGATCCTTGAGGGGTCTATACCCATTTTGCGCACTGTGTCTTGATAAAGCAGGTTCAGGCTGCTGCCGCCATCCATAAGGACTCGAGTGAGGTGAAATCCGTTAATGATTGGGTCTAGGACCAGTGCGGCAAATCCTCCATGACTGATACTAGTGGGGTGGTCAAAGGTGATCGGACACGAGGACCAAGGGTTGATCTTTGGGGCGACTGGCTCCAACGCATATACTTCCCTGAGCGCACGCTTCCGCTCCCTTTTGGGGATGTGGGTTGCGTATATCATGTTCATAGTCCGCACTTGCAGGGGAAACCTCTTCTGTCCTCCGGTGTGCGGCTGCCGGGGCTCCTCCTCGTCATCGCTATGCGGGCCCTTGTCCTTGTTTTCGGCAATTAACTTGCTGACCTGCTTGAACGCCCAACAATCCCTGTTGGTGTGATTGGCTGGCTTGTCTGGGGTGCTGTGTATTTGACACGAGCGATCGAGTATACGGTCCAAGCTGGACGGACCCGGCGTACTTTATTTGAATGGCTTTTTCCACTGACCGGGTTTAGAGCCTTTGAATCCTGCATTGACTGCCGTATCCTCGGTATTTTCGCTGTTAATGCGCCGTTTATGTTTGTTGCGACGTGACCTGCTATTGCCGTCCATGGTATCGGAGGTACCATGGGTCTTTGATATGTTATTACCACGAGCCAGCCAACTGTCTTCTCCCGCACAAAAGCGGGTCATGAGCGTCGTGAGAGCTGCCATAGATTTCGGCTTTTCCTGACCAAGGTGCCGGGCTAGCCACTCATCTCGGATGTTGTGTTTGAAACCCGCTAAGGCCTCTACATCTGGATAGTCGACGATTTGATTTTTCTTTGTAAGGAACCGAGTCCAGAATTGCCTGGCTGACTCTTCTGGCTGCTGAATTATGTGGATCAAGTCATCGGCGTCTGGTGGTCGCACATAAGTGCCCTGAAAGTTGTCGAGGAATGCGGCTTCCAGGTCTTCCCAACAGTTGATGGAGTCTGCTGGCAAGCTGTTAAGCTAATGCCGCGCTGGTCCTTTGAGCTTTAGTGGGAGATATTTGATAGCGTGTAAGTCATCACCGCGGGCCATGTGGATGTGGAGGAAATACACGATCCATACTGCGGGATCTGTTGTGCTGTCGTATGATTCAATATTTACAGGTTTGAAACCTTCTGGGAATTGATGATCCATTACTTCGTCTGTGAAGCATAAGGGGTGTGCGGCGCCTCTGTATTGGGCTATATCGTGACGCAACTCGAATGGGTCTTGCCCGCTGTGTTCGGCACGGCCGGATTTGCTTTTACTGTATCTGGCGTGACGTTTATCGTCTCGCAGAGTTGTGCGCCCTTGTGATCCGTAGATCGATCTTGCATGCTTTGCTTTGTCCTCCAATATGTCTCGCAGGTCTGGTGTATATCCCCATGCCTTTTTATTTGAATGGCGTCGGGGTGGAGGCTGAGTTTTTGGCTGGAATGCCTCTCTATCGCGGCCACGAGGTGGCTGATCAGCCGTATCATGCGCTCCTTCCTCCAGTCGGGGTAGTAACCTGCACTTTGGGTAATTCTTGGAGGGGCGCTCGAGTTTATATTCCTCGGCCGCGAGGACTTCAGTCCATCTGTCAGCTAGCAGATCTTGATCAGCTTGAAGCTGCTGCTGCTTTTTCTTCAGGCTATTTGTCGTGGCCATAAGCCGGCGCTTGAAGTGCTCTTGTTCGACGGGATCCTCTGGTACGGCGAATTCATCGTCGCCGAGGCTTGCCTCGTCTTCGGAGGGGGGCATGTAATTGTCATCCTCCTCCTCTCCGTCTGCCTCTCTCTCAGGAGGGCTGGCTCTCCATCCTCCTGCTCTAAATCTTGCTAGAGGGGATTGTTGTTGTCTTCGGCACTATCCGGAGTGTTATTATCTCATGTGCCGGTATCACCACTATTGCTTTGGCGGGACTTAGATCGGCGCCGCTGACGTTGGCGCTTGGGTTGCTTCTTGGAGGGGTCATCCTCCGTTATCTCGTCGCCATTGCCTTCTTTGGGTGTATCCACCATGTATATGTCATATGACGAGGTGGCTTTCCAGTGCCCTATAGGCGCTGGTTCATGTTTGTCTCCTACATCGTCATCCATACCGTCGATGTCTTTGGAGTCGAAGTCGAGCATGTCGGTTAAATCATCGATAGTGGCTATGAAGTGGGTGGTGGGTGGGCATCGAATTTCTTCGTCGTCCGCATCCCAATCCTGTTGGCCATAGTTCGGCCAGGGCTCTCCTGACAAAGAGAGAGATTTTAGTAAATTCAGAATGTCGCCGAAGGGCGAGTGCTGAAAGATATCTGTGGCGGTGAATTCCATGATCGGCGCCCAATCGGATTCGATTGGCAGGGGCGCGGACGGTTCGGAGTCCGGAAAAGAGTCCGACACCTTGGGGTCACGGGCTTCGCAGAGGATTAGGCTGGTGTTCAGCTCGATCGCCGTTGAGACTGCAGCTCCTGAGGTGGTGTCTAGCCACCCGTCCTCGATTGGCACAGTTGGCTCCGAGCTAAGGGTCGGAGCTGATGCGGGCGTGGCCTCTGGGGTACTGTTCGGCGACAGAGCTAGGTCATACCCATCGTGCAGTGCAGCACGCCCGGCTGTGGCTCGAATCTGTCGAAGATCAAGTCTCTGGGGATGTCGGCTGTGTAGTTCAAACTTCCAAATCTGACCCGATGGCCAGGGGCATAGCTTTCAATCTGCTCCAGATGGCCAAGCGAATTAGCCCGCAGTGCAAAGCCGCCGAACACGAAGATCTGTCCGGGGAGAAAGGTCTCACCCTGGACCGCATCGTTGTTGATGATCAGAGGAGCCATTGGGCTTAAAGGTGACGACACAGAGGAACTCTCAATGAAAGCACCAATGTCGGTGTCAAAACCGGCGGATCTCGGGTAGGGGGTCCCGAACTGTGCGTCTAGGCCGGATGGTAACAGGAGGCAGGGGACACAATGTTTTACCCAGGTTCGGGCCCTCTTGATGGAGGTAAAACCCTACGTCCTGCTTGATTAATATTGATGATATGGGTAGTACAAGAGTAGATCTACCACGAGATCAGAGAGGGTAAACCATAGAAGCTAGCCTATGGTATGATTGTCTGTTGTCCTACGGACTAAAACCCTCCGGTTTATATAAACACCGGAGAGGGTTAGGGTTACACAAGGTCGGTTACAAAGGAGGAGATATCCATATCCGTGTTGCCTAGCTTGCCTTCCACGCCAACTAGAGTCCTATCTGGACATGAGACGAAGTCTTCAATCTTGTATCTTCATAGTCTAACAGTCCGGCTGAAGGATCTAGTCCGGCTGTCCGGAGACCCCCTAATCCAGGACTCCCTCAAGTACGATTTAGCTCTACCATCGGACCGTATTTAGGAGATCGCACCGGCAGCCGCTCCGAGCCTCAATTTGGAGCCAGTTGTGCCATCCATGGACGGGTGGATAGACCCTGTCATGGAGGCCGTATCCTCAGCAGCGATCAAGCTGAATATCGACCTTACCCTTCATGAGAGCCGTGTTGCCAAACTGCCGGATTCTTCCCCAGCCACGGACTCTGAACCTCCTGCGCCCGTGCCTATCAAATCCGACTGGGCGCCAATCATGGAGTTCACCTCCGCAGATATCTTTCAGCACTCGCCCTTCGGCAACATAATGAATTCATTAAAGTCTCTCTCCTTGTCAGGAGACTCCGGGACGAACTATGTCTGGCAGGATTGGGATGCGGATGACGAAGAAATTCGTCGCCCACCCACCACCCACTTAGTAGTCACTGTCGATGACTTAACCGACATGCTCGAGTTTGACTCTGAAGACATCGATGGTATGGACGACGATGCAGGAGACGAACAGGAACCACTGCCCACAGGGCACTGGACGCCCACTTCATCACATGACGTATACAAGGTGGACACACCAAAAGAAAACGACGACGAGGAACGGAAGGACGCAAAGAAGGGTTGTCCCCTCAAGAAGCAGTCAAAGCGGCGGCGTAAGCACCACCCCAAATCCTGCCTCAGCAGAAACAACGATCATATAGACCCAGCCTTAGAGTAGGGTGAACAATCGCCGGACCACGGCAACACGAAGAATCAAACTAAACACCTCGACTCTGTCAAAGATAATAGTCCGGACGACATCACACTGGACGGACACCTAGAGCAACAGAATGCCCTTCAAAGGCTTGTTGCCACCGCGAGGAGTCTAAAAAGGCAGAAGCAAAGGCTCAAGGCTACGCAAGACACACTCAGAATCAGATGGAGTAAAGTACTCAACACAGCAGCGAAGTACGGCGGTAATCGCCCCACCAAGAGCTACCCGAAGTGGAAGTTGCTACCTGAATTCGATGAGGAGGCCCTAGATCCCCCAAAACCAAAAATTAAAATGGCCATCTGGCCGGATAGACGACCTCACAGCCAACATAGAGCGGTAAACAATGCCACACATAAGCCAATATGCGATCCACGCGAGGGCTCGCATCAAAAGGACGGCGCAACCAGATCCATCCATGGACCAAGCAAGCGCGCTCCAGCATACGATGCAACACAACAAACATCCAAACATCACGATACACCTAGATATAGGGGTGCTGCACACCCCCTATGTTTCACCAACGAGGTGTTGGACCATGAATTTCCAAAGGGATTCAAACCCGTAAACATAGAGGCATACGGCGGAACAACAAACCCTGGGGTCTGGATTGAGGACTATATCCTCCATATCCATATGGCTCGAGGATATGATCTCCATGGCATCAAGTACTTACCCCTCAAGCTCAAAGGGCCAGCTCGGCACTGGCTCGAAAGCCTCCCCAAAAGCTCCATTGGAAGCTGGGAAGAGCTCGAAGATGCTTTTCGGGCAAATTTTCAAGGGACTTATGTCCGACCTCCGGATGCAGACGATTTAAGTCATATAACTCAACAGCCCGGAGAGTCAGCCCGAAATCTTTGGAACAGGTTTCTTACTAAAAAGAACCGAATAGTCGACTGTTCGGATGCCGAAGCCTTGGCAGCTTTTAAACACAGCGTCCGAGACGAATGGCTCGCCAGACACCTCGGCCAAGAAAAACTGAGAACAATGGCAGCATTAACAAGCCTCATGACCTGATTTTGCGCGGGCGAGGACAGCTGGCTAGCCCGATACAGCACCAGCGACCCAAGTACATCCGAAGTTAGAGATGGAAACGGGAAATCACGACGCAGCAAAAATAATAAGCGCCGGAATAAAGAAGACAACCCGAAGAGCACGGCGGTAAACGCCGGATTCAAAAGCTCTCATCCAAGTCAGCAAAAGCCGCCCTCTAAAGGCGCCAGAGATGAACTGTCCAGCCTAAACAAAATTCTGGACCAAATATGTCAGATCCATAGTGATAACCCACAAGTATAGGGGAACGCAATAGCTTTCGAGGGTAGAGTATTCAACCCAAATTTATTGATTCGACACAAGGGGAGCCAAAGAATATTCTCAAGTATTAGCAGCTGAGTTGTCAATTCAACCACACCTGGAAACTTAGTATCTGCAGCAAAGTGTTTAGTAGCAAAGTAATATGATAGTGGCGGTAGCGGCAACAAAAGTAAAGACAGCAAAAGTAATGTTTTTGGTATTTTGTAGTGATTGTAACAGTAGCAGCGGAAAAATAAATAAGCGAGAACTAGTATATGGAAAACTCGTAGGCACCGGATCAGTGATGGATAATTATGCCGGATGCGGTTCATCATGTAACAGTCATAACATAGGGTGACACAGAACTAGCTCCAATTCATCAATGTAATGTAGGCATGTATTCCGTATATAGTCATACGTGCTTATGGAAAAGAACTTGCATGACGTCTTTTGTCCTACCCTCCCATGGCAGCGGGGTCCTATTGGAAACTAAGGGATATTAAGGCCTCCTTTTAATAGAGAACCAGAACAAAGCATTAGCACATAGTGAATACATGAACTCCTCAAACTATGGTCATCACCGGGAGTGGTCCCGATTATTGTCACTTCGGGGTTGCCGGATCAAAACACATAGTAGGTGACTATAGTCTTGCAAGATAGGATCAAGAACTCACATATATTCATGAAAACATAATAGGTTCAGATCTAAAATCATGGCACTCGGTCCCTAGTGACAAGCGCTAAGCATAGCAAAGTCATAACAACATGAATCTCAAAACATAATGGATACTAGGGATCAAACCCTAACAAAACTAACTCGATTACATGATAAATCTCATCCAACCCATCACCGTCCAGCAAGCCTACGATGAAATTACTCACGCACGGCGGTGAGCATCATGAAATTGGTGATGGAGGATGGTTGATGATGAGGACGGCGACGAATCCCCCTCTCCGGAGCCCCGAACGGACTCCAGATCAGCCCTCCCGAGAGGTTTTAGGGCTTGGCGGCGGCTCCGTATCGTAAAACGCGATGATTTCTTCTCTCTGATTTTTTTCTCTCCGAAAGCAAATATATAGAGTTGGATTTTGCATCGGAGGGCATCCAGGGGGCCCACGAGGTAGGGGGCACGCCCTAGGGGGGGGGGCCCACCCTCATGAGAAGGGTGTGGGCCCCCCTGGTCTTCATCTTTGGCGAGGATTTTTTTGTTTTTTCTAAGATGTTCCGTGGAGTTTCAGGTCATTCCGAGAATATTTGTTTTCTGCACATAAAACAACACCATGGCAATTCTGCTGAAAACAGCGTCAGTCCAGGTTAGTTCCATTCAAATCATACAAGTTAGAGTCCAAAACAAGGGCAAAAGTGTTTGGAAAAGTAGACACGACAGAGACGTATCAACTCCCCCAATCTTAAACCCTTGCTTGTCCCCAAGCAATTCAGTTGACAAACTGAAAGAAAGAAAGAAAAACTTCTACAAACTCTGTTTGCTCTTGTTGTTGTAACTATGTCAAGCCAGCATTCAAGTTTTCAGCATATATCATAACTAACCACATTTGCAATAATTCTCAGGTCTCATGATTACTCATATCAATAGCATAATCAACTAACAAGTCATAATACTAAATCTCAGATGACAACACTTTCTCAAAACAATCATAATATAATATAACAAGATGGTATCTCGCTAGCCCTTTCTGAGACCGCAAAACATAAATGCAGAGCACCTTTAAAGATCAAGGACTGACTAGACATTGTAATTCATGGTAAAAGAGATCCAATCATAGTCACACCCAACATAGATTAATAGTGATGAACGCAAATGACAGCTGTGCTCTCCAGCTAGTGCTTTTTAATAAGAGGGTTATGACTCAACATAAAAGTAAATGGATAGGCCCTTCGCAGAGGGAAGCAGGGATTTGTAGAGGTGCCAGAGCTCGGTTTTGAAATAGAGATAAATTGTATTTTGAGCGGTATACTTTCATTGTCAACGTAACAACTAAGAGATGACGATATCTTCCATGCTAAACACATTATAGGCGGTTCCCAAACAGAATAGTAAAGTTTATACTCCCCCTCCACCAACAAGCATAAATCCATAGCTTGCTCGAAACAATGAGTGCCTCCAACATACATCAGGTCCCAGGGGGAGTTTTGTTTGCAATTAATTTTGATTTAGTTTGCATAAAGCATGGGACTGGGCATCCCGGTGACCAGCCATTTTGTCGTGAGTGAGGAGCAGAGTCCACTCCTCTTGAGAATAACCTTCCTAACACGGAAGATAAGGACAACCTTTGTTGATACATGAGCAATTCAAGCATACAAAACAGAATGTTTATTTGAAGGTTTAGAGTTTGGCACATACAAATTTACTTGGAACGGCAGGTAGATACCGCATATAGGAAGGTATGGTGGACTCATCTGGAATAACTTTGGGGTTTAAGGGATTGGATGCACAAGCAGTATTCCTGCTTAGTATAAGTGAAGGCTAGCAAAAGACTGGGAAGCAACCAACTAGAGAGCGACAACAGCCATGTACATGCATTAAAATTAATAAACATTGGATGCAAGCATGAGTAGGATATAATCCACCACGAACATAAATATCGTGAAGGCTATGTTGATTTTGTTTCAACCACATGCGTGAACATGTGCCAAGTCAAGTCACTTAAATCATTCAAAGGAGGATACCACCCCATCATACCACATCATAATCATCTCAATAGCATGTTGGCACACAAGGTAAATCATTATAACTCATAGCTAATCAAGCATGGCACAAGCAACTATGATCTCTAATTGTCATTGCAAACATGTTTATTCATAATAAGCTGAATCAAGAACGAGGGACCATCATATTTACAAAAACAAAAGAGGTCGAGTTCATACCAGCTTTTCTCATCTCACTCAGTCCATCATATATCATCATAATTGCCTTTCACTTGCACGACCGAATGGTGTGAATAATAATAAGAGTGCACGTGCATTGGACTAAGCTGGAATCTGCGAGCATTCAATAAACAGGAGAAGACAAGGCAATATGGGCTCTTAGTTAAATCAACAATAATGCATATAAGACCCACTTCAACAATTCAATTATGGTCTTCTCCTACTGACCCCCAAAGAAAAGAAAAGAAATAAAACTATTTACACGGGAAAGCTCCCACCAAGCAAAAGAAGAACAGGAAATATTTTTGGGTTTTCTTTTTAATTATTACTACTACAGCAGAAAAATAAACTACTACTATTTTTTTTATTTTTTTCTTAAGGTTTAACAAACACACAAGAAGAAAGCAGGAAAAAGAAAATAAATTAGCATGGATATTACAGTGAAAAAGTATGAGCACCGACGTCTAGCAATGAGTGTGTGTGAACATAAATGTAATGTCGGTGAGAAATACGTACTCCCCAAGCTTAGGCTTTTGGCCTAAGTTGGTCTATGGCCATGGCTGGCCTGGCGGATATCCACAATAATAGTTGTTGGGGTCGTACTGTGATGAGGAAGAATAGTTGGGATCATACTGATGTGCATTGGTTATCGCCTGCTGAGCTGCAGCGTGGATTCGAGCTGCCTCCGCTCTCCTCTCGTACTCTTCTGCCTCCTCTCTGGTAATAACATATCTTCCTTTTGTCTGTGAATCAAAGAAGGCAGGAGTAGGGAGAGTAATACGGAAAACACGTCGTTTATCAAAAATTAAACGATATAAGAGAGGTGATTCAGGCCTCTCGACAAACTGGTGCGAAGCCATAGAGTCATAATCTAAATATGCAGGAGGCAACTCCGTATCACCCTCACGAATGTCTATCTCAAGAAAATGAGCTAAGCGGGTTGCATAAATTCTTCCAAAGAAATCTCCATTATTTCTATTATGATGCAACCTATGAGCTACAATGGCTCCCATATGATAAGATTGGTCTCCTAACACAGCATTCCTAAGAATGCTAAGATCAGGGACACACATGTGACATGCTTCATCCTTAGCATTTATGCATCTACCGATGAAGAGAGCAAAATAATGTATGGCAGGAAAGTGAATGCTCCCTATGGTAGCCTGCATTATATCTCTAGATTCCCCCACAGTTATACTAGCAAGAAAGTTTCGAAATTCAGATTTAGGGGGATCCCTAACACTACCCCATGATGGAAGTTCGCAAGCAGAAGTGAAATCCTCTAAGTCCATGGTATAAGATTTGTCATAGAGATCAAACATGACTGAAGGAGAATTACGTGAAGATGAATACTCAAACCTCCTCACGAATGAACTTGTGAGATCATGATACTGGGGGCATTTGTTAGCCTCAAAATCCTCAAGACCGGCATTGCGCAAATATGCTTTGAATTCTTCTCTAATTCCCGCACGGTCCATAAAATTTTCCGACGGCCATTCGCAAGGCCGTACTGGAGCGTCTCTTGGTGGATCCTCGTCAGCATCGTGCATAGCAATCCTGGGTCCTTTCTTCTTAGAAGAACCACCTTGGAACATCTTCCTAAGCATATCGTTTTTCTCTGAAAAATTCTGAAATTTTTAGTAACTTCAAACAAAAGTGAACCAACTTAAATAATATTGATAGCAACTACTCCTACAAGTGCCTAGAGCCTATATCAAGCATTAGAACTACTTGGAACCATATAAATTTGACATGCAAGCTCAAGAACATGGTCACCTATGCAGCACAAATTTGCAAAGAATAAAGCACCAGAACAAAAACTAATTGGACCAATGGAGGAGTCACATACCAAGGAACAATCTCCCCAAGCAGTTTTGCGAGAGGTGCTTTGAGCAAGGAGATCGAAAATCACAGCAAAAGTGGTCGGAACTCGTTCTTGAGTTGGTTTTTCGGGTTTGTGTGAGACAGAGGAAGAAGATGGGTGCTGGGATAAGTGGAGGAGGGCCACCATGGGCCCACGAGGCAGGGGGGCGCGCACTAGGGGGGGCCCTCCACCCTCGTGGCTAGGTGGCAGCTCCTCCCGCGGTAATTTTTACACAGTAAATCCTCAAATATTCCCGAAAAAATCATATTAAATTGGCATGTCATTCTGAGGACTTTTATTTTTGGGATATTTTTATGTTTGCACGGATAAGTCAGGAAACAGACAGAAAAATACTATTTTTACTTTAATTCTACTAATTAACAGAAAGTAAAAGTGGGGTACAGAAGGTTGTGCTTCTAGTTTCATCCATCTCATGCTCATCAAAAAGAATCCACTAACAAGGTTGATCAAGTCTTGTTAACAAACTCATTCCGATAATCATGAAACCAGAAAAATTTTGAATACCACTAAGTTACCTCAACGGGGATATGCACATCCCCAATAATAAGTATATCATATTTCTTTTTGACAGTAGGAAGAGGAAATTCAAAACCTCCAGTTATAATCGATGGAATTTTTCCAATGGAGTTGATACTATGAACTTGAGGTTGTTTCCTCGGAAAGTGTACCGTATGCTCATTACCATTAACATGAAAAGTGACATTGCCTTTGTTGCAATCAATAACAGCCCGTGCAGTATTAAGAAAAGGTCTTCCAAGAATAATAGACATACTATCATCCTCGGGAATATCAAGAATAACAAAGTCCATTAAAATAGTAAGGTTTGCAACCACAACAGGCACATCCTCACAAATACCGACAGGTATAGCAATTGATTTATCAGCCATTTGCAAAGATATTTCAGTAGGTGTCAACTTATTCAAGTCAAGTCTACGATATAAAGAGAGAGGCATAACACTAACATCGGCTCCAAGATCACATAAAGCAGTTTTAATATAATTTGTTTTAATGGAGCAAGGTATAGTAGGTACTCCGGGGTCTCCAAGTTTCTTTGGTATTCCACCCTTAAAAGTATAATTAGAAAGCATGGTGGAAATTTCAGCTTCCGGTATCTTTCTTTTCTTAGTAATGATATCCTTCATATATTTAGCATAAGGATTTGTCTTGAGCACATCAGTTAATCTCATACGCAAAAAGATAGGCCTAATCATTTCAGCAAAGTGCTCAAAATCCTCATCATCCTTTTTCTTGGATGGTTTCAGAGGAAAAGGCATGGGTTTCTGAACCCAAGGTTCCCTTTCTTTACCATGTTTCCTAGCAACAAAGTCTCTTTTATCATAATGTTGATTCTTTGATTGTGGGTTATCAAGATCAACAGCAGGTTCAATTTCTACATCATTATCATTACTAGGTTGAGCATCATTATGAACATCATCATTAATATTTTTACTTGGTTCATGTTCATTACCAAATTGTGTTTCAGCATCAGACATAGAAATATCATTTGGATTATCAGGTGGTTCAGCAATAGGTTCACTAGAAGTTTGCACAGTTCTATCATTTTTCTTCTTCTTTTTTAGAAGAACTAGGAACATCAATATTATTTCTTTGAGAATCTTGCTCGATTCTCTTAGGGTGGCCTTCAGGATACAAAGGTTCCTGAGTCATTCTACCAGTTCTAGTACCCACTCTAACAGCATAATCATTTTTCTTACTATTCATTTCATTAAGCACTTCTTTTTGAGCCTTAAGTACTTGTTCTACTTGAGTGGTAACCATAGAAGCATGTTTGCTAACAAGTTTAAGTTCACCTTTAATATTAGCCATATAATCACCCAAGCGTCTAATCATATAAGCATTTTCTTTTAACTGTCTACCAAAATAAGCATTGAAGCCGTCTTGCTTAAACATAAAGTTATCAAACTCATCCAAGCACTGACTAGCAAATTTTAGTAGGAGGGACTTCAACTTTATCATATCTATAGAGAGAATTTACCTTTACTACCTTTGTCGGGATATTGGGATCAGGAGGTTCTTCAATAAATAAAGAATTGAGATCATATGTTTCTTCAACAAGAGGTATATTAAGACCATGTATTTCTTCAATAGGAGGTAAATTCTTAATGTCTTCAGCTTTAATACCTTTTTCTTTCATAGATTTCTTTGCCTCTTGCATATCTTCGGGACTGAGAAATAGAACACCTCTCTTCTTCGGAGTTGGTTTAGGAATAGGTTCAGCAATTGGAGCAGGAGCTGGCTCAGGAGGTGCCCAATTATTTTCATTTGTCAACATATTATTCAATAGAATTTCAGCTTCATCCGGTGTTCTTTCCGTGAAAAGAGAACCAACACAACTATCCAGGTAATCTCTGGAAGCATCGGTTAGTCCATTATAAAAGATATCAAGTATTTCTGGTTTCTTAAGAGGATGATCAGGCAAAGCATTAAGTAACTTGAGAAGCCTCCGCCAAGCTTGTGGGAGACTCTCTTCTTTAATTTGCACGGAGTTGTATATTTCCCTCAAAGCAGCTTGTTTCTTATGAGCTGGGAAATATTTAGCAGAGAAGTAATAAATCATATCCTGGGGACTACGCACACAACCAGGATCGAGAGAATTAAACCATGTCTTAGCATCACCCTTTAATGAGAACAAAAATATTTTGAGTATATAAAAGTAACGCGATCTCTCATCATTAGTGAACAGGGCAGCTATATCATTTAACTTAGTAAGATGTGCCACAACAGTTTCAGATTCATAGCCATAAAACGGATCAGATTCAACCAAAGTAATTATATTAGGATCAACAGAGAATTCATAATCCTTATCAGGAACACATATAGGTGAAGTAGCAAAAGCAAGGTCAGGTTTCATTTTATCTCTAAGTGATTCTTTGTTCCATTTAATTAATAACCTCTTAAGCTCATATCTACCTCTGCAAGCTAAAATAGCGGCAGAAGATTCCATATCAAAAAGATAGCCCTCAGGAATAACAGGCATATTTTCATCATCACTATCATCATCATATTCAGATTCAATAATTTCTTTTTCTCTAGCCCTAACAATTTGTTCATCAAGAAATTCACCAAGGGGCACAGTAGTATCAGGCATAGAAGCAGTTTCATCATAAGTATCATGCATAGCAGAAGTGGCATCATCAATAACATGCGACATATCAGAACGAATAGCAGAAGTAGGTGTAGGTGTCGCTAACTTACGCATAATAGAAGGTGAATCAAGTGCAGAGCTAGATGGCAGTTCCTTACCTCCCCTCGTAGTTGAGGGATAGATCTTGGTTTTTGGATCTCTCAAGTTCTTCATAGTGTCCAGCAGATATAAATCCCAAGTGACTCAAAGAATAGAGCTATGCTCCCCGGCAACGGCGCCAGAAATTAGTCTTGATAACCCACAAGTATAAGGGATCGCAACAGCTTTTGAGGGTAGAGTATTCAACCCAAATTTATTGATTCGACACAAGGGGAGCCAAAGAATATTCTCAAGTATTAGCAGCTGAGTTGTCAATTCAACCACACCTGGAAACTTAGTATTTGCAGCAAAGTGTTCAGTAGCAAAGTAATATGATAGTGGCGGTAGCAGCAACAAAAGTAAAGACAACAAAAGTAATGTTTTTGGTATTTTGTAGTGATTGTAACTATAGCAGCGGAAAAATAAATAAGGGAGAACCAGTATATGGAAAACTCGTAGGCACCAGATCAGTGATGGATAATTTTGCCGGATGTGGTTCATCATGTAACAGTCATAACATAGGGTGACACAGAACTAGCTCCAAATCATCAATGTAATGTAGGCATGTATTCCGTATATAGTCATACGTGCTTATGGAAAAGAACTGGCATGACATATTTTGTCCTACCCTCCCGTGGCAGCGGGGTCCTATTGGAAACTAAGGGATATTAAGGCCTCCTTTTAATAGAGAACCGGAACAAAGCATTAGCACATAGTGAATACATGAACTCCTCAAACTATGGTCATCACCGGGAGTGGTCCCGATTATTGTCACTTCGGGGTTGCCGGATCATAACACATAGTAGGTGACTATAGACTTGCAAGATAGGATCAAGAACTCACATATATTCATGAAAACAATAATAGGTTCGGATCTGAAATCATGGCACTCGGGCCCTAGTGACAAGCACTAAGCATAGCAAAGTCATAACAACATCAATCTCGGAACATAATGGATACTAGGGATCAAACCCTAACAAAACTAACTCGATAACATGATAAATCTCATCCAACCCATCACCGTCCAGCAAGCCTATGATGAAATTACTCACGCACGGCGGTGATCATCATGAAATTGGTGATGGAGGATGGTTGATGATGATGACGGTGACGAATCCCCCTCTCTGGAGCCCCGAACGGACTCCAGACCAGCCCTCCCGAGAGGTTTTAGGGCTTGGCGGCGGCTTTGTATCGTAAAACGCGATGATTTCTTCTGTCTAATTTTTTTCTCTCCGAAAGCAAATATATAGAGTTTGAGTTGGCGTCGGAGGGTATCCAGGGGGCCCCAAGGTAGGGGGGCGCGCCCTAGGGGGGGCGCGCCCCCCACCTTCATGAGAAGGGTGTGGGCCCCCTGGTCTTCATCTTTGGCGATGATATTTTATTGTTTTTTCTAAGATGTTCCGTGGAGTTTCAGGTCATTCCGAGAATATTTGTTTTCTTCACACAAAACAACACCATGGCAATTCTGCTGAAAACAGCGTCAGTCCGGGTTAGTTCCACTCAAATCATACAAGTTAGAGTCCAAAACAAGGGCAAAAGTGTTTGGAAAAGTAGATACGACAGAGACGTATCACATAGCACCCCCGATAAACCTGCAAATCATACGCACACAGAATGTTGGGTCTTCAAGTAGTCCGGCAAGCTCATCGCCATACACAAGGGGGAGGATACACCAAGCGAAGACGAGGATGAGCCTCTCAAGTAAGACACTGGGGAACAAAAGAAATTTCCACCAGAAGTCAAAACAGTAAATGTGTTACACGTGATCAAGGGAAGAAACAAAGCGGCACTCCCAGAGAAATATGCCCAAGGGCCTATCACCGCAGAGTCCTGCCACTGGCCATCTCAACCGATCACTTTCGACCATCGGGATAAGTCAGCAAGTATCCGGCGTGCAGGATGGGCTGCCTTGGTATTAGATCCAATAATTGACGGATACCACTTCACACGAGTCCTGATGGATGGTGGCAGCAGTCTAAACCTGATATATCAGGATACAATCCGCAAAATGGGGATAGACCCAACGAAAATTTGCCACAGCAATACTACCTTTAAAGGCGTAACGCCAGGCCCAGGGGCTCATTGCACGGGCTCCCTGCTACTAGAGGTTATATTCGGCTTCCCCGATAACTTCTGTAGCGAAAATTTAACCTTCCACATTGCTTCGTTCCAAAGTGGCTATCAAGCACTACTTGGACGCGAAGCTTTCGCTCGCTTTAATGCAATACCGCATTACGCTTCCCTCACGCTTAAGATGCCCGGTCCATGTGGCATCATTACAGTAAATGGAAATATTGAGCGATCCCTGCGCGCCGAAGAGAGTGCGGTTGCCTTGGCAGCCGCACACTAAAACGGCCTCACCAACTAAAGCATTCGATAGGTCGTCAAGACTATAGACACAGTTAGACGAGTCCGACACAACTATATGTAATTCATACAGGTTTGATGGCCACACCCCTATTACAAATACAAGGGGCTCAACGTGCGCATACAAGTGGCAATTTTTACTCATCTTGAATTGTACATGGTTTCTTTAATATAACCTACCTTTTTGCACGACAACTTTTCACCTAAGTTCCTCTCTTTTATAGATGACCATCGTGCTACACCCGTCCAGGATACGGCACAACAGAGACACGGGCACAGACGTGCAGCAGGGACCCGTTCCAAGGATTCTTTTTAGATTAAGACCCTGCGTAAACCTTTCTTACTGTCTCTTATTGATACACATCCCTCGGATTCTCAATACTATTGAGAAGGATGCTGACGTCTTGGCATGTGGCCACGTCAGAATAATGCACGTACCTGGACACCAGGGGCTTCTTACAAAGGGCACTGTTTAGGCCCGGTTTATACCATAAAGACCGAATACCTTAGGGAGTGTTCAGCGTTGCGAGTTTGGCCTTATATGCATCATCTCTGAATCATGTCTTTGGTCAAATGTTGGGTTTGCCCGGCTCCTGTTTTTTGCTTCCTTACGTTCCGCTCTATCGGCTAAGGCGGCACTAGGAGAACTATTGCGATTGTGGCCCGGTTCATCCGGACGAGCACCTCAGTAGAGAAAGCCGAAAATTGACTGTCATGATATAGCGTGAGACTGGTCAACCACTCGATGACCTATCAGAATGTTAGAATTCCTCTGCCTTAACGAAGGGCTGTTTCCAGGCCAGGCATGTACGCACCCCGAATTCGGGAGAGTGCGGAGCCACCAGGGGCTATATAGTAGCCCCACCATCAAACTTCTATGGCTAAGTGAAAGTGTTAAAGCATTTTAGTCCGGTTGCCTCGTTCGCTGCGCTATCACCTCCTTATTAGGACCAAGACATTGGATTAAGTGTGAACACGCGTCTTCTGCAAACACCCCCGCATTATATGAGTGGGGGCTGAAGCCGACGACTGCAATCTTTTAGGTTATATACATACATACATAAACGGCCGCACAGGAGGCATCATATTACTTTCAGGCAAAAGTATAAATACAACCTCAATAAATTTCATAAACATTGTTTTTACAATGGGAATACATGTCACTCAAACATAATATTCTTCTAGCACTGGGCCTCTATCAAACGAGCACCCTCAAGAACTTCTTCAAAATACTGCTCGGCAGCCACTCGGCCTATGGCCGAACCCTGCGCCACAACAGTGGTAGCATCCATCTCCGCCCAGTATGCTTTGACACGGGCAAGGGGCATCCGCGAGCCTTCTATGCACGCCGACCTCTTCATAGCATTGATGCGCCGCACCGCACCAAGGAACTGCTGCACTAAGCTGAAATAGCTGTTCGGCTTCGGCTTTTCCGGCCACAGATGATCTACGACGGACCTCATGGCGACTCCGGACAATCTATTGAGTTCGGCCCATTCGGCAAGTTGATCAGTTAGTGGAATAGGACGCTCTGGAATGTTAAAATGCGACCAGAATAGCTTGTCCACTTCACTATCTGTTTGATCTCGGAAATATTCGGCCGCATCGACAGCACTCGCCGTCAAATCCAGATATGCGTCTGCCGAACTCCACAGCCGATCCAGAGGGGCATACCGCGGATCTCTGAACTTCCTTCGCAGCAAAAAGGGCTTCCCAGCCACATTATCACCAGCTTCACGCAGCTCTTCCTTCTTTGCCATCATGGCAGAGCGGGTGTCTTTGGCCGCCATCGTGGCCTTTCCGAGGTCCGTCGCCTTCGCTCAGTTTTCTTCTTCAAGGAACCGGCAACGGTCGGCAGTGTCTTTTAACTTTACAGCCATCTTCGCCATCTTTTCTTTCCTCTCGCAATGCGCGGCCTTCTCGGCTCTTAACTCTTCGGCCGCCTTTAAAGCGGCCGCATTACTAATCCTTGTTTGTTCGTTGGCTCGGGCAAGTTCTGCCCGAAGGGTCTCCACAGCGACAACTCCATCTGTAGTCACAACATATTAAAGATACTGGCATCATGCTGCTCTTACTATGTGACATTGACTAGAAAAACATTACTTACCCCATGCCTCGTCAAGCCGCTTGTAACAAGCTTGATGTCGGCATCTGCCGCATCCAGTTGCCGCTTTAGTTCGGCAAACTCATTAGTCCGGCCAGCCACCGGAGCTTCCATCACCTGCACATAAAGCAGTATGGTTATTACCTGGGACTACGATCCTCTATTTGCCGTCGTTCTCGGCGACAACCAGAGTCTTAGGGGCTACTATCTACACAGGGCACACCTAAAAATGTGCGGTACCATCACAAATGTACATCATTTTACGTACCTCAAAGCCCGTCAGTAGACTCATAAAGGTGTCATGCAACCCGCTTTCGGCGGATGAAATCCTTTCCATCACCGTACCCATCAATGTATGGTGTTCTTCCGAGATGGTCGCCCGCCTTAGCAGATCCCTCAGTGCGTCCAACCGCATACCAGACGGCACCGGACTCTTTTGTTTGCTCTCTTCAAGAGCCGGATGCTAGGGACTTCGGGTGACTATAGGATTATCTTCTGGCCTCACTGGATCCAGAGAGGCCCTCCGTGACGACACTTCAAGGTCGCCCGCTTCTTGAGCAGGGGAAGTCTGGGGGAGGCGTTTCGCTCTCCATCATCTCCAGAAGAAGGTCCCCTGAAGATGAGCTCCGTTGAGAAGGGCTAAGATCCGAACTGCGAGATAAATGCTTCGGTTATTTTCCTCTAAAGTAAGGTAGAATATCTTTACTATTAAGTATTTTTTGATCACTTACGGCTCGTTAGAGGGCTGATCCTCGCGCGGACTTTGTGCGGCAAAAGCACCCTCTGAGGTAGGACCCTCTGGTGGAGACTTCTTCTCCCGTTTGGAAGCCTTAGTTTCCGGATCTTCAGAGGTGGTCCTCTTCCTTCCCCGAAGCAAGAGAAGGTCAGATTCTTCCCCTTGCTTATCCTCCTTCACGGAGGCGCTCATTCCCTCGGTTGGAATTGGTAGTGATGGGGGCCCACTTTCGACCTCATTATTCCCCCCTTTATCTTCTTTTGAGGGCTCCGGGCAAGGTGCTAGCTTGAGCATCTTTTCCAGTACCGGATTGTCCAAACCCTCAGGAAGGGGGGGCGAACACCGAATCATCTTCGCCTTTGTTATCCAGTCCTGGTCAAAGAGCGATTTCTCAGAATGATGTCATGGTAAATGAAAGACGGTGTGTTCGGCTAGAGGATTACTTACTTGGTCGGCGGTACGGTTGCTGCTCAGGCCCACGTCCTCGGTAGTATCTGGACACTCTATTTGGGGTCCGAAGAATGATTTGTACATCTCCTCGTGCGTCAAGCCAAGGAAATTCTGAATAGTGCGCGACCCTTCTAGGTTGAACTCCCACATGCGGAGGGGCCGACGTTTGCAAGGCTGGACTCGATGAACCAGCATGACTTGCACCACCGTAACCAGACTGAAATCTCCATCGAAGAGATCTTGAATGCGGCTTTGCAGTATAGGCACGTCCTTGGCTGGACCCCAGTTTAGCCCTCTGCTAATCCATGACATCAGTTGTGGTGGAGGGCCCGAGCGGAAAGCAGGGGCGGCCACCCACTTGGCACTTTTGGGAGCTGTGATGTAAAACCACTCCCGCTGCCATAATTCGGACACCTCTGGAAAGGAACCCTTTTGCCATGGAGCTCCAGCGATTTTACATATTAATGCGCCTCCGCACGCTACGTGCTGCCCCTCGACCATCTTCGGCTTCACGTCGAAGGTCTTGAGCCACAGGCCGAAGTGAGGGGTAATGCGGAGGAAGGCCTCACATACGACAATAAATGCCGAGATGTGGAGAAAGGAGTCCGGGGCTAGGTGGTGGAAATCTAGCCCGTAATAGAACATCAAACCCCTAACAAAGGGATCCAGAGTGAGGCCTAGACCTCGGAGGAAGTGGGAGATGAACACAACATTCTCGTTGGGTTTCGGAGTAGGGACGACCTGCCCTCGGGCACGCCGCCGATGCGAAACCTCGACGGTCAGCTGATCCGAGCACCGACCAACGAGTTGACCATGTTGGCGGGCCAACCCATGGAGACGAAGAACTCCAAGAAACAAGCATTGGCCAAAGAGTTGAGGACGTTGGCGGACGAACTCCTCAAAAGAAGTTGGAAGAATGGCAAGGGCCCCACCGTGCCTACCCCAGGAACTCTGATTGCCACCTATGTGAGGCTCAAGACCGAGTTTGAGGAGAAAGTCACCGTTGAGAAGCAGTATTCCCCTGGCAAGGTGATGGCCCCCATCGAGGACGAGGAGATGGCCCCCGGAGGGATGAGATCCCCCGGTGAGCTGCACAAGGTAAAAAATAATGTCTTATTACCATAGTTGTGGTTTTTGATTATTTGCAATGTGCTTGCTAATATTTTAGGGTTGTGCAGGTGCCGGTGGACGTCCTTGATGATTCCGATGTCGTGGCCCGTCCTGTTGGCATCGCCCCGGAGATCGATTCCGATGCCGATGTCCATCCTATGGACATCGCCCCAGAGATCGATTCGGATATCGCGGTCAGTCCTGCGAACATTGCCCCAGAAATCGATTCCCATGCCGTTGTCCATGCTGTGGTCATTTCCCGAGAGATTGATGACAAGAAATAGTTGGTCGGGCTAATGCTTCAAGGTAGTTTGCATTGCCCTGTGTTTAATTACCAGAATGATGCGTGTTATCAAACCATCTTAGGGCTAGTGCACTGTCTTGTGTGGGCGGATCTTGCTACTTTTGTTTGATAGTAAATCATGTGAACCCTCTCCAAGTTATGGAAACAGATGTATCCTCACCAGCTTTTGATGTAATATATGGCATGATTAGATGTAAGTTTGAACTGTTTTATCATATCAGCAGGGCTTGTTTCATGATTCTTGGTGTTAGTAGGCTAGCTACTGTGCGAGCTATAGTACTTGCAAAACACTCACCGAAGAGAAACATTAGGGCTGATGAGCTCGTGGTACGCTTATACTTATCCCTCGTCGATCGACCAATAGCCCTAGCTCCTAAAATTGTAGGCTTAGCGATCAATGACCTAGGCGGGCTAGTTTGGCCTAGTGGGTTTTAGTTACATGACATGCAACATAAAATCATAGCAGTGCAGAGACGTACTCCCTCCGTTCCAAAATAGATGACCTAGGCGGGCTAGTTTGCCCTAGTGGGTTTCAGTGATATGACGTGGTACTGTGCCGTCCAGTCTTCGCGTGTGGTAGCAGTATTGCGGGTACAGTAAGTTTTCTTGAAGAAGTAGAATTCAACGAAGTCATGATGGTTCCTTTGTCTGAACAACTTATAGTGGGAAAGGTTGGGCCTGCGATATGGCCAGGGTAGACCAGGATAATTTTGTGCATGGCAGGTGGACCAGGATGATCGATGTCCCACATGTCGGCGAATGAAAGTATTCTTTCCGATATAGAGGACGAGCAACGAGTATTCATTGTTTATTTTTGATGAAAGCTATTGTCTCCACTGTTACGACGGAGGAGTGTGAAACACGGTATCCCAGTGAACTTGGCATGTGCACCACTCCCTCCTTCCTCATGTAATGCCCAGGTTACAACTTTTTCTCACATTCTCTCTATCTATTTCCTCTCAAATGTTTTTTTACCTTTCTTTTTTAAGACACAATTGTTTTTAAGCCTTTTTAGAATTATTTTTTTATACCTAGGAGCACGTGTAGAGACGGGCTCTTGCAGAGCCCACTCCTTGACTTTATCAATGCCTCTCTCTCCTCCACATAAGGAGTACTACTTGCTATGCATGCATGCCGCGGGCAGCTAGCGTCTTGAGGGGCCAGGGCGGTGAGAGAGGGCTCCAGAAGCGGTCCGGACTCTATCATAATTTTGGTTTTTACAGTATTTCTTTCTCCATTGACAGGTAGGCCCGCGTAGATAAATAAAAAACACGAGCTGATGAGGCGCATGCGGACTGTTTGACTGGTTAACCAGACAAATACAGAGCTATACGCTGAGCCAGTGACCATATAATCACCATATCTCGTATACAATGATCAAAGTGAGCTATCAAGACAAGTTCGATGACCACCAATGCATTTTACTCGGTAATAAATGACCAGGATTGAAGGGGAATCCAAATTTGCTTCGTCTTCTGTCCTTGAGCTCTTGAAAAACCAATGCACTATACGGTTGTCCGGCCACTCCACCCAGAGCTCTCACCAAGCGTCGTTCATGCCACCGCGCCGCACACTAACCGGTAAGGCAGCGATGGCATCCCGCCGCGCCGAGTTCCTCCCGCCCACGACCGCACACAAAATGGTAGGGAAGCGATGGCATCCCGCCGTGCCGAGTTCATCGCTGCTCGCGACCTCACAACTATGTGGGAGGAATTTGAAGATGCCAAGGCCGAATGGGCGGTAGAGCAAGAGGCAGCCAAAGTCGCACAGAGGGAGCGGAAAAGTCAGAAAGCACTCAAGAAAAGAGAGGCCCGCCGCCGCAAGAAATAAAAGGACGCACGTGCTGCTGCGGAGAGGTTGGCGGAGATCCAAGCATGGTGGGGCATCACCGACAAAGCCGGGAAGGAGAACGACGGCGTCTGGCCAGCATGTGAGAAGTAGTAGTACTAGTAGTTAGTGTGTGTGTGTGTGTCTGAGTACGAGCATGTACTAGTACTACTAGTTACTACTCTAGTTTTTAGAGTAAATTACCAGTACATTAGGCTAGACTAAATGGAAAAATTCCTATCCTAAGCATCAAATGGCATCTCTTTCTCTATAGGAATTGAGATGCATGTCATCTCACTTCCTATGATTTTCATATTCCTATCCTAGGAACGAAAGGAGGCCTCTGTTGGAGTAACTACTGTAGCTAGCAGTACTGCTGGTACAGTAGTTTTCTTCAAGAAGCGGAATTCAACGAAGTCATGATGGTTCCTTCGTCCGAGCAACTTCAAAGTGGGAAGTGGGCCTGTGATTTGATGGCTCATTAGTCATTGTTAGTGTGGCGCGATGACCTGGGTGACTCCCTTGAAGTTCTGCATGCATGGCAAGTGGACCAGGATGGTCGACGTCCCACATGTTGGCGAACGGAAGTATTCTTTCTGATATCGAGGAGCAAGGAAACCGCGTGGTATAGTATCACTGCTGATTGGTTCGCAAAAAAATAGTATCACTGCCGATTTATAATTATTTTTTATTTCTGATGAATGCTAGCGTTTCAACTCTTACGGCGAAGGGTGCCAAACACGGCACGTGCTGGATGTCCCACACGTCAGCGAAAGGAGTGGGACATGAACAGCGTGGTAGAGCCCAGCGTAAAAAAATAGCGTGGTGGAGCGTCTCCACTTCTTCCACTTCTGGGTCGGAGACCACACTTAGTAGTACTTAGTGGTATGAACGATACAAAGTGCGACCTGGAGACAAAGACACGTCTAGTTGGAAGGTCTCGGGGCATACACGTAAACAAATATAAAAGTTAATATGTGCCCCCAACTAATATAGTAGTAGTAGAGTACTTAGGCACGTACTCCATAACATCACCGTGCATTGCACGTACAACATTTAGTGGTAGTACGTAGTAAGAGACAAATGCCGCCCAAGAGTTCCCTTCTCGACCTACTTTTGGGTGTTTGGTAGAGTGTATGGAGGGTGCATGAGTCCACACTAGTTTAACACAAATACACTAGAAGCATGCATGAAGAGGGGTGTTGAGTGGAGCATGCATGAAGAGGGAACAACTATGCTGAGACAAGAACGCAACCAAACACACCCTATATGCCACACATGTTCATACCATTTGTGCCTTTCTACTTCACTTACTGCGCTACATTACTCAGGTTCGTACGTCCACTCCTGGGTACATGTTCGTCTCGTAGTTCCAGTCCCACATGTTCTTCATATAGATGGAATGATCCTTGCATAACACGTGCACCTTGATGCTAGATGTCTCGCGTGTTGGCAAAAGGATGAACAAAGCTCACGTAAAAAAATAGAGTGGAAGAACATAGATTCCGGACGACCGAGAAGGAGCAAGGAACCTCGTGGTGGAGCGTCTGCACTCATAATATTTAACATTATTCAGTGATATAAAATTAACCAATCATCTCCACAGTGGACTGGAAGAGTACGAAACACGGCAGCCCAGTGTAGTATCATACTAGTACATGGCTAACCCACGCTATCACCATATTTCTTGGCTTCCGTGCGACACCTATCTCTAGTAATCCAGCAGCCTGTATCGCTTCTCCCTCCTCGTCTCTATCAAAGTGCGGCGGGCTGGTGTTTCTGCCATCTATTGAGGTCGGTTAACTATCACATGTTAGCAACATGCCAAGAGCATTCTAAAAAAAATCCTTTCACGTTCCGTTTTCAAAAAGAAAAAAATCCTTTCACGTATGAATTTGCCTGTATGCTTTGAGAAACTTGCATGTCCTATACTGCTCCTGTTTGATACTCTAACTTAGCTAGAGGTTAGACTAACTCGTGACTAACCCTGAACTAACTATAGCCAAAGAGGTGTTTGGGTGACAAGGTTAGATTGACAATAAATGCACTTCATGGAGAGAGAAAAGTGATTTTCAGTGGTCCCAATGAGAACTATCTCCAGTTAGCACCTCTTGGGTGGGATAGTTTTTTTTTGGTGGGTTCGGTGCAACTTGCTCCAATTTAAACCCTCATGCTTTGATAGTTTAGGGCTATTTGAGCCCCAACTAGCTCAAACTAACTCTAACCCATGGATCCAAACAGGGCCTGTGGCCAGTCTCGACACGGAGCAGTCGCGTGCACCGGGAAGCGGCGCTCTCTCGGCCGTTGCGCCACTTCAAAGCCGACGCCAGTGAGAGGTCGCCTCCGCTCTGACCGGGCATTAATGCAGCACTGACACTCCAGGGGGACGCTGACCGTTTCACGCGGGAAGCGCGTGCTGGCAAGGGAGTATAGGTTTTGAACCGTTTCAGGTGTAGTACTGGTAGTTTGCAAAACTACTCAATTATTGCACTCAGTTTCCTAAGAAATTGCGGTAAAAACATTACTCCACAGCCCGCTTCCCTTCTCCTTCCTCTTCCACCACCCGCGCACGTCCGCTGGAAGCGACCGGTCAACCCTTATATAGGAGTGCTAGTACAAAAAGATGCATGCATGACCACTATAATTTCCATATTAAAGCGCCGCTCCGGCGGGAGTATGGCGTATGTTGTTACCTTCGGCCAGCCCATGGCTACCGGGCGACGGCGACCAGAGAAGAGGCGGCGGGAGGGGAATGAATGCAGCTATTGTTTGGGTTCTCCTTCCGCCTTAAATAAATGCGCAACATCACGTGTACCCGCGGGTGCACAAATTGTAACATACATGTCTGCTTAAGTGGGCATCACGTAACTGGTGTGTGTGTGTGTGTGTGCGAGAGAGATTCTGAGAGATAGAGTGCGTGTGTGCGACTCTACTCTTTGGACATGTACTCAACCTTTTGCATCGGGATATAAGTATAATGGTATTTACTTTAGCTAGTGATTTACGTGGCCATGTTAACGTGGTTGTGTCAAAAAAATGTCACTTCCTTCTCGTGATTTGCATTATATAATTACAAGCAAGATTCTCATGCATTGCACGGAACATCAATATGCATTTTTTTTACAGAACACCTGTTGTGATTGACCCATGCAGGAGTAATCCCATGTGTGAAAACTAGTGATATCTCAAGAATTTTATCGGAAAACTGGTATCTCGAGAATGTCATCGAAAAAAATGAAAGATGAGAGATAAGGCGAGGAGGAGTGGAGCGTGGTGGTGACTGGTGGTCGGAATGGGCGGAGGCATGGGGATGGACGGCGCCGGCAGGCGGCAGCGGCCACCATGCATGCTAGATTGTTCCAGAGACTTATTCGTTTTTTAATTGCTGTGCAATGAGGTTGCGAGAGATAATGATGTGGAGAGAGGTACCGGTATCTTTTGTAAAATTATCATAGTTTGCCTTCTATCCTCAGAGATAGATCATACGGTCTGTATTACAAGATGGCAGGCACACCATCACCACCAACTCGTTTTTAAATAAGGGTACAGATGATAAGTTTGCTGACTACTAAAGTAAAGTGGAATTTTTCCATGTTATGCAAGTAAATAAAGGTGATTGTTTATCATATGGGTAAGGTTGGATGAAGGGTGGTAGGAACAAATGCTCCGCCTAGAGCATGTGTGTGTGAGATGGAGTCTTAGTGTGTGTGTGTGTGTGAGAGAGAGAGATAGAGAGGAGAGAGAGATGGAGTCTTAGTTTGTGTGTGTGAGAGAGAGAGGGAGAGAGATGGAGTCTTAGTGTGTGTGTGGGGGGGCGTGCGTGCTTGTGTGTGTGTGTGTTTGTGTGTGTGTGAGAGAGAGAGAGATGGAGTCTTAGTGTGTGTGTGTTGGGGGGCTGCGTGCGTGTGTGTGTGTGTGTGTCGCGGGGTCCTCTGTGGCGGATGTAATTTAAGTGTGCATGGCTTTCATCGTAGAGAGGTGATGTGTATGGCAGAGGCCACCAACGATGGGGTGCGAGAGAGAAAATGCCCGTAGAGAGGGAAGAGAAGGTATGTGCGCGTGAGAGGAGTCGACTTCGAGAGAACGTGTTTGTTCAAGAGACACCAAGGAAGACTACTATATATCAATGGTGCATGTAGGTGGGAATTAAACTAAGGGATGGTCTTATTGGTTTCGGGGATACAGGGGAAGAGTGAGAGGTGGGGGGGGGAGTAGCTAGAAGGAGATTGTTAAGTGTGAGTGTGTGTTTTACCCATCCAGGCGGAAGTTATGTGCACAAAAGAGGAGAACGATTCGATGTGGCGTTAGGATTGAGGGTAATTAACTACGTATGGAGACATAGAGACCTTGAACGTGCATGTGTGAGAGGTATACATGTATACGTGGGATGTGTGTGTGTGCGCGCGCGCATGATCGAGATAAAAGAAAGAAGACATAAGTCATAAGATCAACGACATGGGAGAGATGGATCGGTATGACAATATGCATGCATGTGAGAATGCATGGAAGAAGTCCCGACAATTGAGCATGTGTTTTTGTCTTTAAGCGATAGTGGCGTGGGCTGGAGCATGCATCTATGGCGAGCAGAGGGAGTGAGGCGCAACGATTGTGCAAAAGAGACCAACCTATAAATGCATATGTATGGAGAGACATATATAGTGTGGGTGATAGGAATCAAGACTCCGTGTGAGAAAGAAATGTTGACGGAGAAACTACAGATAGATACATAGATGGAGATGCTAGCTAGAGGGACATCCGCTAGCTTGGGTGTTGGAGATGACCGTCGGGTGGTTCAAAGGGTGAAGTTATATATGTGCGTGAGGGGGCACTTGACTGCTTGTAGAGAGAAACATATGTAGTGTGTGTGATAGGAATCAAGAGTGAGGGCGAGAAAGAAGGTTGATGGAGAAACAGATAAATAGAAATATAAAGATGCTAGCTAGTGTGCGTTAGAGATAGGAGTCGAGTGGATCAGAAGGCTGGGTTATGTGTGTGGGTGTGAGAGAGATAGAGAAAGGGTGCGTGTGAGTCACATACAAATAGATGTCAGAGAGAAATGAGATCCAGAGAGATGGAGTTTTGTGTCTGCGAGATAGAAAGATATTTCACAACGAGAGTGATAGCTAGAGGGACATACGAGGGAATGCAAGATATCTCTAGGGAGAGAGGGTGTGTGTGAGCGACATACAAGAGAACAATGGAGAAATATGAGACCCTAGGAGACAGAGTTTGTGTTTGTGTGTGAGAAAGGGATATTGATGAGGAAGAGTTGTAGGTTCTCATATCTAAGGAGCGAAAGACATCTCTGTATGAGGGGTGTGCGAGTGGCACACATGGGAATAGTAGAGAGAAATGAGACACTGGGAGACAAAGTTTTGTGTTTGTGTGAGAGAAAGAGATTCCACATGGAGAATCATAGTTAGAGACACATAGCAGGGAGCGAGATATACTTAGATAGAGATAGAGTGATGAAGGTCGAGGGAGAGAGTACCGTCAGTGTGTTACGAAGATAAAAAATCATTGTCGACATACAGGTAGCACGAGAGATACCTGAGAGACGATGAACGCGTATAGGTCCAGAGAGATAGTCCTATATAAGCATGAGTGTGATAGCTATATGAGACGAATATCTGGATTAAAGGGGATTCAAATATTTAAACTGGAGATCACGACATTGATAATATCATAACACAAATTGGTGTATCAAACATGCATATTCATTTGAATTTGGGCACACGTGTAATGTTATATAGTTTATCAATATTGGTGATCCATAGATTCTTTAATTACAAACAATGCATGGTTTATATGCAATTAGTGTCTAAACGGGATTACACTATATGTTGCGTGTGTGAAACACATTATACATGTTTGAGAAGTAAAAAAACCCGCATGAAACACACATTAATTGGAGATAGTTAGCGAGGAATGCATACATTGGATTTCAACATAAAGTGGTTTCAAATATTTGAAAATCCAAATTGATGGATACAACCTTATGAATCTGAGATCATGCCATTTGTAAACTATATTTATGTATAAATGGTGTTGTGCTTTTGAAAGTATATATAAAAAATGATGTATATAGAATGTAATTCCAATTGAAAATGGATCCCGCCCGAAAAAATAGAATACAAACGGGATTCGAATTGAGTTGGCACGGTAAACGTGCACTCTGCAAAATTTGAACAAAGCGGGGAAAGTCGCAGTAACCGCCCGAAACCAAAATCTGTGAGATGGAAATCACTACTGCCTATCCCTGCCACGCAAAGCCTATATGCTGGATTTCTATAGGTTTCGATAGGGATAGGTTTGTAATTTCACCCAAACATGACGTAACCGCCTCTCACCCGGATTCATACATGGTGGGCGCCAAAACACAGTGTGTCCTCGGCCAAAATCGACTCCCTCCCCGATTCATATTCATACATGGTGGGCGCCAAAAACAAACTCTGGTCGACATATATTCGTTGTATGCGAGATTACCGTCCTATCCCCAACCAACTAGTGTTGCTGTGATGTAGTAGAAATTTGAAACGGGGGCTAAGTTTGTAAATTTCCTCGCATTTGAGACAAGCGCGCCCTGAATACATGGTTCCCCCCTTCCTCTCTACCTCCCTTTTCCCCATTCGTACTCCGTGGGCACCAAAACACCCTCTCCACCCCACCCTCCTCCGTCCACTGCCGTCCGCCACCCCATCCACTGCCGTCCTGCTCCACCATGCCGGAGCTGATACCCCAACGCCGCCGTCCATTACAAGAGATCGAACTCTCTCATCCACGGCTTCGGACCGGGATCCTTGCATCCCATCCTCTCGCTTCATCCCCGTCGTCGTCCACCTTGCCGGCGCCGCTCCTATGACCGCCTCGTCCACCGTGCCCCGTCGCCACCGTCTACCTCCTAGATCTGCTTCCACGCCGCCGACAGCCATCGCTACCGCAGCACCGTCAAATTCTCAGCAGATGCGTACACGGCGCCGCACCAGAGGCGGTACTCTTTCGTATCTGCTCAACGTATTTATCGCAGCAAGAAAATAGATCACCACTGCTTTACTCTGATTTCTTGTCTTGGTTGCGAAGTTGCCTTTGTCCGGTTTGCACCTTGAGATCCGCCATGGCACGCTCAACACTATACTCGTAATGCTTATGGTTTTCCCCTTTTATATTCCACACTAGTTAAATCACAGTAGACTAAATTTCAAAATTGGGTTAGTCGATTTTTCAGAGCTTGCCAGAGTTCGCCGGTGCGATCGAAGGGGCTCGGGTGGTTGTGGGGCCTCACCGAACGAAGAAAACTCGACGCGGGTGGGGGTTGGGGTGGGGGTGGCGGAGGAACACATGCGATGGGGGGCGGTGGTCTGGCCGGCGGCCCGTGCGGTGTTCTGTATGGGAAGAATCAGAGACGAGGAAGAAGAAGGGTTAGGAGACGTAGGATCTTCATCCAACCGCCTGAAATGGTCGAGAGACAGCTAGGAGTTGCATTCTTAATGCGCTCTGGTTCATCATGTGTGGGCACTGCGCAACCAACATTTTATTATCCAAAATCTGCTTGCTCTTCTTTACCATGTTCCTCTTCCGTTATTCTTTAATATGTACTCTCTCCATTCCTAAATACAAGTCTTTGTATAGATTCCACCATGGACTACATATGGAGAAAAATGAGTGAATCTACACTCTAAAATGTACCTGGATACATCTGTATGTGATCCATAGTGGAAATCTTTACCAAGACTTATATTTTGGAACGGAGGGAGTATGATAGTAGTACAGTATGTTCCTTGTACTGAAGATGAGCAGGGAAATTTGCAGTGTAGAGGTCTATACGGTCTGTTGTGATGGACACTTTGAGCCTCTTTGATTCGTAGGATCTTGTAAACATAGGAATAGGATTTGAAGTGGCATGCCCACTTGAATCCTATAAGAATAGCAAGGAAATGCGGGGAGCTGTGTCACCTTTGAGAGTTACATTGATATTAACAGTACCACACCTTCACTTGAAGAGAGCTGGTATCCGAAGCCTTTCTAGCCGTACCGGCAATACTAGCACATATATTCCAGCAAGTTCCACTTTGCTGATTTTACTCTGATGCTTAAGGTTTTCCCATTATATCTACACAATGATCTGTGTAGCTGCTTTGTGTCGCACTAGCAGCAGTCCACTCTTGAAGCTAAACACTGCAATGACTTACAAAATTGGCACCAAGGCATTGAGTGCCATTCTGGATGTAATGAAACTCATACGCTCCCCACCTGTTGATTCTTGTTCAGAATATGATCCTAATGACTATTCTAACCTCGAGGAGTCAAAGGAAGATGGCCTGTCCTGTTCACCCATCAAGGTGCCTGTTCTAATTTGGCAATGTTTTATTGATTGCGGGTATCTTGCATATGTTGTCTTGCTTTTCTTCTACTTTGTTGCACCACCATCTGCTTAGTTTACTCATCATATATGTCGAGATGCCATGCCCATCCATTATCAATACATATTCCATCTGTCATCATACCATGTTTTTCCACTCAAATGCTATTCTTGTGCATCAGACATCAAAAAGGAAGAGGGTGATTGCCAAACCAGAAGGAGCACCAGCAAAGTCCTTGAAAAATGTGGTGGTGCCGGAGAAATCAGACAGCACCCCACTTATATTGGTTGTACAACCAGTGACACGAAACGTAGGACCGACTCCAGCAGACTGTACCCATACTTCACTGGCCACACCACAAGCCCCACCACACAGGACCTGCACTCCAGCAAAAGGTATACCAATTTCATTTGCCATAGCACCAGCTGTACCACAGAAAAATCCCACTCCAGCAAAAAGTACAGCAACTCCACCGGCCGAAGACCTATCCCAACTGCAGAGACGGCCAATTCCTGCAGATTGGAACCCCATTCCATTTGTTCCTAGTTTAAAAGACAATGCTTTCAATGTTGTTAGGGACTACGTGCATATATTCCCATCATGGGAAGATTATTGTGAAGACAAACACCATTTTCACATCTTCCTGTCCAACTTACGTGTAAGTGCTAGTATTCATGGCTATTATTTTCCTGTTTTCTGCTGATTGAACACATCAATGATTTACATTACATTGTTGTAACTAGGCGAGGGTCAATCTGGATAGTCATGACGAGCAAAGCTTGCTTGTGCTTTTCAAGGAAGCATTGCAGCAGTATCGGTGTTACCTGAGGAAATCACACTTTGATTGCAAGTCTATAAACGAATTCCTGGTGAAGTCTCCTGTGCTAAATGTAGAAGACATTGAATGGAAAAACCTTGTTATGCACTGGTCTCATTCCCAGGATGAGGTACTGTCTCTGAAATCACATGAAAATTTGAACTTCTACTTTTCCGCATGTGCCTTACGGATATTTTTTGCAGGAAATCTGCTCGAAGAAGAATTCCGGTTTGACAAGAACGACAGGATATCTCAAATATGCTGCCCGCTGCTTTGCTCTTGTTAGTACCTGTTTTCCTGTATCACTGTACTTGCATACATACCTGGTTCATTATGTGACAGCAGTATGCATGATAGCTTGCTTATCAATTGTTTGCTCCAAATTATCTGATTTGTATGAATGGTTACATTAGTGTAGAATATATCCAATGCCAATGTTTTTTTAGCTCTGCATTGTTCTTGTAAGTACATGTTGTCCTTTATCAGTGTACGTATAATGACAGGTAGTTGTTCATGTACCATCACTCTGTAGCTTATTTTCCTTTCCCCTCCAATTTCTACACATCAGATCTATATTTACTCTTAACATAAGGTTGGTACTGAAGAAGTTTAGCTGTGCATTGCTCTTGGTTGTACCTTTTGCCTGTATCGCTGCACTTACATTTATAACTACTTGGTTATGTAGCATCACTCTTCATCTTATCTTAAATATTCTCCATTTTTTCGTATATTATCACATCTATATTTACTCTTAACAAAATGTAGAATAAAGGCAATGCTTTCGAAGAAGATTCCGTGGTAAACTTCTTGAATAGCCCCCCCCCCCCCATCAGCATGGACAAGGCCTTTATAGAGCCTGTCTTCATCAATAATGTAAGTTTGTCCATCTCAAGCCTTCAAACTTTGTTGTATATATTTGGTTAGGCATGACTACAACAACTGTTTATTTTTGGTGTTTGCATCAAATTGCTTGTTTAAAGTTTATTATATGTAGTTCATAAACAAAAGTTCATCCTTTCTCAATTTAAGTTTTCAGTTGTACAACCAAGTTCCTTCTTCATACCATGTAAATTAAACTATACAGAGCAAGTGATCTTTTTTTGCACTGCATGTATGCTTCTGTTCTTCATCTGTAATCCAGTGGTGTGGTGAACCTACCCACTACAGCACAATATCATATTCTACAATGTCTTAACTATGAAAAATGTCATATCATTCTACTATTATTTAAACCTTCTCTTTATTTGCCAATCTGAAATGGTATAAATTGACAGCACACTAACCATTGATACTTATGGGTTCTTGATCTGTAATCCAGTGGTGTCGTGAAGCTGCCAACTCCTTCACAATGTCATTTCCTGCCATGTCTTGACCTGAATAATACCATATTGTGTTAATGCAAATTTAAACTGTGTCACTTTATTTGTCAGTAAGAAATGTGATGAATTGTGAGAACTGATACTTTTATGTGCAAAACCTGTCATTTGTCTGCTTGTTTATCTTTCAGAGTGAGGAAGATATAAGTGTTGAACAAGCGCAGTCTCATCATCTTGCTCAGCTACTTGCGCTGCAGCTCCCCAGCAGGGCTAACCTTTCTTGAACTCTACTGAAGTGCTGTTGGTTTTGTATATTATTTTGTCGTCGTGTTTATTTGCACCGGTGGCGATCTTTGATGCCCAGTGTATGTAATCTACTGTCTGCTTGTGCTTTATTATCATAGTGGCGAACTTTGATGCCCAGTGGATGTAATATGCCGTAATTTCTTTATTGTATAGTATAGGTTTTTTCTTATTCACGATGATATAGTTATTTTACTATATATATATCTTGTCTTCGCAGTAAACCGGCCAAGCCGTAAAATTACGGTACATAATCGGGCTGTCATGCAATCACGATGTAGGTTGGGCCTGAAACGTGCCGGTCAGCTCACGGGCCGGCAGCAGCCCGAAATGAACCCCGACCCATGATTGTGCGAATCAAATCACGGGCTTTTAACAGGCTGAAAAATTGTTTGGCCCAATCAGATATCGGCTGCGAGCAGGCCGGATGCAAACCGGGCCATAGTTAGGCCCAACTATATGACGGGCTTTTAACAGGCTGAAATTAATATAGGGCCGAAATATTAAACGGGCCCTTAACAGGCCAAAACTAATATCGGGCCGAATTACTAAGTGGGACTTTAGCAAGTGGGCCCAAAAGCATAGTGTCCAGTTGATGGGCCGAATCTGATATGGGCCATAATTAGGCCCGGAACCTCTTAAAGGGCCGGACCTGATCTGGGCCGTAATTTGGCCCAGAACATGGTAGGTTTTTAACGGGCTGGGTCACATATGGGCCACTATTAGGCCCGGAGCGTGGAAGGCCATTAATAGACCGTATCAAATATGGGCCGGCATTTAGCCCAAAACATGGCAGCCAGTTAATGGGCCGGTCTACTAGGGTCCTCAAAATCTTGTGGGCCTACAGCTGGGCCGGCATTTAGCCCAAAACATGGCAGCCAGTTAATGGGCCGGTCTACTAGGGTCCTCAAAATCTTGTGGGCCTACAGCTGGGCCGGCCCATTAATGTCGGCGAAATCTTGTGGGCCTTTAGCTGGGCCGGCCCATTATGATCCGCAAGAATTTTGTGGGCCTTTACCTGGGCCAGCCTATTATGGCACACAAAAATCTTGTGGGCTTGTACCTGAGCCGGCCCATTATCGCCCGTGAAATCTTGTGGGCCTTTAGCTGGGCCATCCCATTATGGTCCGCAAAATCTCGTGGGCCTTTACTTGGGCCGGCCCATTATGGTCCGCAAAATCTTGTGGGCCTTTAGTTGGGCCGGCCCATTTAAACTTGTTGGGCCGTGCCACATGTCGACGTATCATAGGCGCCTTCTGTCCAGTGAGTGGATGACATCTGTCCCGACGATGAGCCGACACGTGTTTCCTCTAGCCAATGATGATTTTACATGTGGAAAATCCCCATTGGTCGGGGCTGTTAACGGGTTATCGGATCCAAAACCCGACCCGATAGCTTAACAGCGTTCCGTTACGGTGGATGCCACGTGTCGGTCACCCTTGACAAAAGCACTTCTATGACACGCGATTTATTGTCATGGATGTGGACACTTCCGTGATAATAATTTTGGTAATGTCATGGAACACTTCTACGACAGCACAGGTATGACTATCTTGATTCTGTCATAAATTTGTCATGGATGTACATGCATGACAAAAAAAGCGACCTACTGTGACAAACACGTATCATCACGGAAGTGTATTTTTTTTGTAGTGGAATGGGTTTGCAACAGTACTTAGAGTAGTGATTTGCTTTGTTATATTAACGGATCTCATGAAGATTTTGTTGAGTTTTGTGTGATTGAAGTTTTCAAGTTTTGGGTAAGATCACGATGGATGAAGGAATAAGGAGTAAGAAGAGCCTAAGCTCGGGGATGCCCCATGGCACCCCAAGTTATTATCCAAAGAGAAACATGCTACTAAGCTTGGGGATGACCCCGAGTGGCATCCCCTTTTCTTCTAACGACCATCGGTATTTTACTTGGAGCTATATTTTTATTCGTCACATATCATGAGTTTTTCTTGGAGCGTCTTGTATTATATGAGTCTTTGCTTGTTTTGCTTTTTAGTTTGTGTCATCTATCCTTGCTGTACACACCTATTTGAGAGAGCCAAAATTATGCTTAATTTGTTAGAATTTCTTTATGTGCTTCACTTAATTTTTTGAGATATGGAATTTCTCTAGTGCTTCACTTATATCTTTTTGAGCACGATGTGCTTTAATAGTTTTGAAGAAATGCTCTCGTGCTTCACTTAGATTTATTGGAGAGTTAGTAAAATTTTGAAGAAATTCTCTCATGCTTCACTTAAATTATTTTGAGAGATGAATTTCTTTTTGCTCATGTTCTTCACTCAAATTTGTTTGAGCTTGTTTGACACGAGAAACAATAAAGATAATGTGGTGGTTATATTATTATCTCTCTACGCTCCAGGGAAAATAAAATATTGCGGGCGTGCCATTGTACCGTAGTACACAAAGAAAAAGGTACGAGAAATGAGTATTTCATTAATCTCAGTGGAGAAATAAAATTACAAGATCCCATAAAGAAAACAAATGCGCTCCATGGCCTACTAGCACGGCCCACCTGACTGTGGAGATTGCGGTCTCCTGGTTCCCGGGGCCTCGGAAGGCTCCCAGTTAATTACTCCCGCGGGTTGCTCCGTGGGATACCTCCGATTGAGCTGTGTGGTCGTCTTCGCTATCTTCGCTTCGCGTCCTCCATGTATGATGATGGTGATGTGTGTGTGGGCAGCGCAGAGCCCGTGTCCTCGTTGGTATATGTGCCACATGTAGCGTGTCCATAGCAGTGGCCGTGCCCGCCCTCACCGTCGTGCCTCTCCGTCTTGGTAGTGTTGGAGTAGTTTGTGTTGGGGTAGCATGGGTCGCGCTTGGCTCAGACTTCTCGACGACCAGTTGCTTCATCGGGGTGTTCAAGGGGCTACGCTTTGCGGGTGTAATAGTTTGGAGAGACATGTGTCAGTGTAAAACTGACGCGTGCTCACGTTTGCTTGGCCGGGATGGTTGGCACCTCATCTCGGCTAGAGGCCGAGTATTGGGAGGTCCGACAAGACAAAGGGTGCCGCCTCACAGGGCCGTGGAAAATTGGCGGCGCATAGGCTGCGTCGCTTTGGGCTGGTGCTACACCAAAGAGAGACCTATACGCCGGCGACACCATGGACCTGTCCGCCGTGGTGGGTGCGGTTGACTTGACTGGACGACAACCTAATGGCAGTCCGTTTTGTAAAGGACACCGCTCGAAGAACTTGTGGAGAGATGGCTTTGTAGAGGGTTGTGTTGCCTTGGGAGGGTGATGCACCAAAGGGTGACCTGTACGCCGATGATGTTGTTGACCTCTATGTTGGGACCTGTACACCGAGGACCCATCTGCTATGGTGCGTGCCTTATCTAAGCTAGACGCCATATTGAATGGTCTGCCCAGACAAGGATCACGCCAAGACCTGTATGTCGGTGACCTATTCGTCATGGACTTCTCCCGGGCTACGTCGTCACAAGCCCTAGTTCTGACACACCGTCTCCTCTGGGAAGTGTGATGCCAGCCCCGCCCACTGCGATTGGACGCCATGGATCTATACACCAGAGACATGTACTCTGTGAAGGTGAGGACCGGCCTCGGACGGCGCCATCAACGAGCTCCGATCCTGCCACGCCATTTCCTCCAAGAAGCATGGTGCTGGACCTATACGCCGGCGACTTGTTCGCCATGGACCTATACGCCACAAAGGAGCGACATGTCTCGGGCTACGTCGTCGCAAGCTCTGGTTCTGCCACAACGTCTCCTCTAAGAAAGCATGGCCAAAGACCTGTACGCCAGTGACTCGTTCTCCATGAACCTATTCACCGTGACCTGTTCGCTGACATGAATATGTAGTTAGTGGGCCCCGGCTGCTCCCAGGTCATCTCCAACATGTACGCCGACGTGTTGTACTCGTGTGAGATGTGTGGCCGGTGCGCATGCCATAGCTATGGGCACGTCTTCCCGGTTTCCTCGATGCTGCTGCTGCAGGCACATCTGCACCTAGGGGTGTGTGTTGCCCCTGCCAGTGCATCTTCAACTTCAAGCTCGAATGTGCGCCGCCGTGTGTTAGCCAGTCTCTGTTCGGCGCATCCTTGACGACAACCACGATGGTCGCGTACTGCTACATCTCCTCTCGTACATCCGCCCGATGTGTGTCTGAACTGGTACCTGAAATAGAAGACAATACATACATACCATAGAGGAAGCTAGTTCATCTAATTCTGCATGTCACACTACGGGAGTTGGCCGAGTCTGATCTACAAAAGCCACATCGTTTCCTCCTGGACCGTGGGCTTTTGTAAGCGAGAGCGCCACGTCGTCTAGGGCCTTCTCCACTGGGCGCGTCATCTGCTGCCTTCGGATGCATGATGACTCCATCCTCCCGTTCGGCTGCGTGCCAGATGAAATCTTTGGGTCATGCACAGCTCTTCATCCGTGTGATACACTACCGCCCCACCCTAGATACCAAAAATAAGCTCTTAACTCTCTCTAGATTTTCTCTATTAAGCTCCAAAGTTTCTGTCTAGAAACTTGCCAAGAAGCTACAGCCTCACCCAATCTGCCTGGCATTAACTTGGATGCTTGGATCGACCTAGCATCACGAAGACAACATCCTATAAATGTAGCTGGAGTTCACACGGTGACCACACGAAGATAAGGCCCCTGGCATGTGTTCGACGCGCTCTACGTAGCGCCAGTGGATCTGTTTCGCTCATGCTCGCATTGGAGCTCGGCTCAGCCTGCCGCACTACGCCACCACCCTCGACTCACCGCCCTTGACCCCTCCCTGCCGCTCGCTGATACGTCTCCAACGTATCTACTTTTCCTAACGCTTTTCCTCTTGTTTTGGACTCTAATTTGCATGATTTGAATGAAACTAACCCCGGACTGACGTTGTTCGCAGTAGAACTACCATGGTGTTATTTTTGTGCAGAAATAAAAGTTCTCGGTATGGAACGAAACTTTGCAAGGATTTTTTTATACAATAAATAAGAATTTATGGAGCCAAGATCCACCGAAGGGGGCACCTGGGTGGGCACAACCCACCAGGGCGCGCGCCCCTCCTGGCGCGCCCAGGTGGGTTGTCCCCACCTGGTGGCCCCGCAGACCCTGAAACCGACACTATAAAATCCTATTTTTCAATAAAAATCAGGGAGAAAGAATTATCACGATCCATGAGACGGAGTCACCGTCACCTCCTATTCTTCATCGGGAGGCTAGATCTGGAGTCCATTTGGGGCTCCAGAGAGGGGGTTCTTCGTTCTTCATCATCACCAACCCTTTTCCATCGCCAATTCCATGATGCTCCCCACTGAGATTGAATAATTCCTTCGTAGGCTCGCTGGTCGGTGAGGAGTTGGATGATATTCATCTTGTAATCTAGTTTGTTTTGTTAGGGCTTGATTGTCGGTTCTATATCCAGCATATCTCATAGTAGGGGTCCTAAGCTAAGCATCTTGGAGCGATGGTAACATGGACACGGGATTTTACCTAGGTTCGGGCCCTCTTGATGGAGGTAAAACCCTATGTCCTGCTTTTGATTGTATTCATATGGGGTGTAGCACAGAGTACATGTATCTACCACGAGATTGTTCCACTGCATATTAGATTGTCCATTGACTAGCCTGGCTGTGGTTTATATATGCACCGTAGGCCTAGGGTTTAGAAGAGTCCTTGTCTTGTGCACCAAGTCTTGTGGAATCATCCTTGTATTCAGCATGGGCTGCTTGAAGTGTCCCATTAATGAATCATCATGGGGGTCCTCGACCTGACCCACTAGCCGGGAGACGACATGGTGAGTACCCCCTAGTCCAGGACACCGTTAGTAGCCCCCTGAACCAGTTCTTCAAGTTAAGGACGCTCCTTGGTACTTCTGAATAATTCTTCGCCTTCGATCGTTCGTCTTGAAAACTGGTTCAACAAATCTTCCCATGTCCGATCTTGACGATCACCAAGCTAGATCCGAAGAGTTTACATGCCGGGCATCTGAGGAGCCCCTTTAAGTTATCGGCCTTTATCAATGCCTTGTATTGAAAGTGCAACTATCCCTGGGTGGTTTTGGTAATTCCTAACGACATTTAGCTCATTCAGCTAATGCTATTCCAAGATGAATATTTCAGGAAAACTCAATGGTTGGCATGGCATCGATTAGAAAGTGGACCCTTCAAAATGCTAAGGACAAAAGATTGGCTCAAGCTCAAAGCACAAGACTCTGCATTTTCTATTTTAGTGATCCAAGATCACATTGAGTCTATAGAAAAGCCAATACTATTAAGAAGGTATGAGGTGTTGCTTAATGAGGTGCTTGCTCAAAATTCTTAGTGATATGCTCCAAAACCCTCCACTACTTTCTCATATCTACATATGTCCCACACCAAATATCCAACTTGGCCCCACCGATTCTTTCTATTCGGCGCCACCGAGTTAAGTTGACATAGCCATTGCCAGAAACCCTAGTCTTTTCGGTCTCACCGATAGGGATCTCGGTCTCACCGAGATGGGGTTGCAATCTCTTTGTTTCCCTTCATAACGTTTCCGTCAAACCGAGATGAGTGATCGGTCCCACCAAGATTGCAATGTAAACTCTCTGTTTCCCTTTCGTAACGCTTCGGTCCAACCGAGATGAGCAAATCGGTCCCACTGAGTTTGCCTGACCAACTCTCTGTTAGTCCATTACCAAAATTGGTCTCACCGAGTTTGTGTAATCGGTCTCACCAAGATTACGTTATGCCCTAACCCTAACGAAATCGGTCCCACCGAGTTGACATGTCGGTCCCACCAAGAATCCTAATGTTCACATTTTGAACTAAATCGGTCTGGCTGAGTTCTCTGAATCGGTCCCACCGAGTTTGGCGATTTGTGTGTAACGGTTAGATTTTGTGTGGAGGCTATAAATACCCCTCCACCCACTCTTCATTCGTGAAGAGAGCCATCAGAACATGCCTACACTTCCAATACATATTTTCTGAGAGAGAACCACCTACACTTGTGTTGAGGTCCAGATATTCCATTCCAACCACATAAATCTTGATCTCTAGCCTTCCCCAAGTTGCTTTCCATTCAAATCTTCTTTCCACCAAATCCATATCCTGTGAGAGAGAGAGAGTTGAGTGTTGGGGAGACTATCATTTGAAGCACAAGAGCAAGGAGTTCATCATCAACACACCATTTGTTACTTCTTGGAGAGTGGTGTCTCCTAGATTGGCTAGGTGTCACTTGGGAGCCTCCGACAAGATTGTGGAGTTGAACCAAGGAGTTTGCAAGGGCAAGGAGATCGCCTACTTCGTCAAGATCTACCCTAGTGAGGAAAGTCCTTCGTGGGCGACGACCATGGTGGGACGGACAAGGTTTCTTCTTTGTGGACCCTTCATGGGTGGAGCCCTCCGTGGACTCGCACAACCGTTACCCTTCGTGGGTTGAAGTATCCATCAACGTAGGTGTACGATAGTACCACCTATCGGAACCATGCCAAAAATCTCCGTGTCAACATTGCGTTTGCTCCCTCAAACTCCCCCCTTTACCTTCATATGCAATTATTTTACATTCCGCAGCTATACTCTTAGAATAGCATGTGTAGGTTGATTACTTGTTTGTGCTAAGTTGCTAAAATCTGCCAAGAACTAAAATTGGGAAAAGGCTAGATCTTTATTTGGTCAAGTAGTCTAATCACCCCCCTCTAGACATACTTTCGATCCTATAAGTGGTATCAGAGCTTTGGTCTCCATTTTCTTTGATTTCCATAGCTTTTGGTGGTCATAGCCTTGGTTTCACAACCTAGGAGAGTATGGCGTCTAGCGAGGGAAACTACCACCATAGAGGTCCTTACTTTGATGGTACAAATTTTGCTAGTTGGAAGCATAAGATGAAAATGCATATTCTTGGACATAACCCCGCCGTTTGGGCTATTGTGTGTATTGGCTTGCAAGGTCAATTCTTTGATGGGAGAGAACCAAACTGTGAAGCTACTGCAGAAGAGTTGCAGATGCTACAATACAATGCTCAGCGGATTGTGCCACGAAGAATTCAACAAAATCAGCCGTCTTGAGAATTCAAAGGAAATTTTGGATACTTTGATTGACATGCACGAAGGTACCGACTCCGTCAAGGAATCCAAATTGGATGTGCTTTGAAGTCAACTTGACAAGTTCAAAATGAAGGATGGTGAAGGTGTCGCCGAAGTGTATTCTAGGCTTGCTCTCATCCCAAATGAGATTGCCGGCTTAGGAAGTGAAGAGATGACCGACAAATTCATCATCAAGAAGATCTTAAGAGCCATGGATGGAAAATATGATACCGTGTGCACATTGATCCAAATGATGCCCAATTACAAAGATCTCAAGCCAACGGAAGTCATTGGAAGAATTGTTGCTCATGAGATGTCACTCAAGGATAAAGAAGAGCTTCACAACAAGTCAGGTGGTGCTTACAAAGCCTCATGTGATGCTCCCACATCATCAAGCAAGAAACAAACCTTCAATGAAGAATTGAGCCTAATGGTAAAGAACTTCAACAAGTTCTACAATAGTAGAAGCAAAGAAAGAAATTCCAAGTCAAGGTCCTACAATGACAAAAGATCTTCTAGTCATGAGCGTAATTGCTACAATTGTGGAAGACCCAGACACTACTCCAATGAGTGTACGGCTCCCTACAAAATAAGAGAAGATTGTCCCAAAAGAAGAAGTAGAAGAGAAGAATCACCACCAAGAGAAAGGAGGAGTTGAGATGATCGTTATGAACGAAAACCCTCTCAGAGAAGCAAGGATTTGGAAAGGAAAGAAAATTCATCAAGGAGCTACACAAAAAGAAGACATGAATCTCATGTTGGTGAATGGGTATCCGGCTCCGAATCCGACAATCACTCCGAAAGAAGTTATCACTCCGACTCCGAATATACTCAAGATGAAGGTGTTGCCGGTCTAGCACTTGTGTCAACCAACTCCTATGTCATATTTGACTCACCAAATGAAGGAATTGGAAGGTGCTTCATGGTCAAAGGTCCAAAGGTAACACATCCCAAGTATGTTGATTTTAATAGTGATGAAGATGATTTGCTAGGTGATGATGATTTACTTGTTGACAACTCTAGTGATGAAAACTATGATGAAACGTCAATTAATCATGTTAATCAAGATAAAATGAATGATGATGATAAGAAGGAGATTGAGCGTCTAACTAAAGAACTCAAAACTCTTAAGTTAGCTCATGAAACTACCTTGGAAAATCATCGAGAACTTTTAAAGACTCATGATAAGCTACGCTTTGAAAAGCTCAACCTTGAGCAAGAGCATGAGTTTTTAAAGGCGATCAATGACGATCTTCGCAAGAAAAGTTCTTCTTACATTGCCAAGCGTTTACTCTTGTCTACTTACGTGCCACAAGTTAAATCAAGCAACAAGAGCAAGAAAGATTCTTCATCTAGTAGTAACAACAATTATGCTAAATCCAATATTGTTTATTCTAGTAGTTCTCTTGATTCCACTAATGATTCTCCTAGCCAAGCTACACTTGATCAAGAAAATAGCTTATTGAAGGGAATTATAGAGAAAGGTGTTTACAAGATCCTTGCCGAGAGTAAGCAATTTGAGGAAATTGTACGCAAGCAAGGAAGACACCGGAAGAATCAAGGTGTTGGTTTTGAACGAAAGTTCAATGCCAATGGAGTTGAGTGGGAAGAAGATCAATACCCCAAGACGAAGTTTGTTCCTCAGCAAGAGAAGTATGATCCTACTTCTTTTAAAGGGACACAAGCTCAAGATGATCTTCCACCACAAAACCACAAGCAAAAAGGCAAGGACAAGATTCAAGAGGAGATTGATGCATTTGAAGAAGCACCCAAGGCCTTGGTCAAGTAGGTTCCCAAGACCACATCAAGTTCTACTTCATCAAGTACAACTACAAATCCAAGGGTTCCCATCAAGATGGTGTGGATCCAGAAGAAGAAGAACTAGAGAGTTCTTGAGGGTGACTCCGCCAACATACTTCACTCCTATCATTTTGGCGAGGACAAGTGCAAACAACTTCCATATCTTGCACTAGTTCAAGGAGTCACAAACCCCCTTGTTGGTAAGACAAGGGACAAGGTAACCTAATGCTTTCATGGACATCATCTTGTGTATGCATCACTCTATGTCTATGGATATCCTTGTTTGTTCCTTGTGGGACTAACCCATGTAGGTATTGAAAGTGTGACTCACTCCAAAGGATTGCTCCAAATGATCTACATCAACTTTGAGCATCTACATCTTCAACACCTACATGAAGTCATCATCGACAAAACCCAAGGTTAGTTCATCCCTCTTAGGGGGGATATCACATCTAGGGGGAGCTTTACTCTAACCAATTGAGCTAAAGCAACTCTAATGGTGTGAACACAACAATGCTTTATGTAAAAGTGGTAACCCCACTTGTGCTTAAACGATGAGTATGACCTATGATCAAATGTTCTCATTTGACTCCTAAGTCAATATACTCATATATAGATGACCTAGTCATCACCAAATTGCTTGATAGATGCTAGAGTGTTTGTGCATGCTTTCTCACACATTTCATTTTCCATTTTATTGTGTGAGCATGTTGGTTGCATATTTTACTCATTCGAGGACATCCATTTGTTGTTTTGATTGTTTTGATCTTTCTCTTTTGCCAAATGGATGGACAAGAATGCCTAAGAACTCCCTCTAGCTATCTATGCTTTTCTCGTCTCAAACTCTATTCATGCTACATCACAAAGTTTGAACAAGTCAGATTCGAACCACTCTGTGTGAGGATCACTCAGAGTTCCCGATTCGTCATAGACTTAAACTTCCAAAACCTCTTTGTGTATCTCGGTCTGACAAATTCATCCTTTTTGGTCCCACCGAGTCACTAAGTTGATCTAGGGTTTTCAATCTCGGTGCAACCGATTAGAACCTTTCAGTCACACCGAGTTGCAGTAACTGCCTGCAGTTTTGCATCTCGGTGCCACCGAGTCGTTCCACTCGGTCACACCGACAGGGTCAAGTTATATATACCGACGGGCCAAAATTTGGAAAAAATTTCGAACCTCCTCGCCCGCGCATAACCTACTCTGCCTCCTCGGGTCTCCGGATCATCCTCTCATCGCCAGCGACCTCCCACCAGTGGTCTCTGCCGCCGTCAACAGAAATCTTCACCGCTGTTGCCGCCGTAGCAAGTTCGTTGCCGAACTAGGGTACGAACTTGATCATTGTACTAATCCTTAACTCCGATTCTTAGCACATTGCTTTGCCATGATTCTTGGCACGAATGAAATCATCGTGTCCAGCAAAAACATCCCGTAGATTAGTTTTGATTTGAAAATTTAGGGTTAGGTCTCCGCTGAATTCATCTCGGACCGACCGAGTTGTAGAAATCGGTCTCACTGATTTGGCTTAGGCCAGAGCACACACATTTTCGGTGTGACCAAAAATTGCAAATCGGTGTGACCAAGTTCAATTCTCTATGAAACCCTAGCAGTCTCGGTGCCACCGAACTGTGACTCGGTCTGACCGAGTTCACTAGTTTAGGTTCCTAAAACTGCTTCGATATCACCAAGTTTTCAAATCAGTAGATCCGAAATGCTTTCTATGAAGAACTAAAACTAAGTTTTTGAGTCAATTGTTTTGCAAAACTCATGTACTTTGTGATGCTCATCTACTCTACCCCATCTATAATCTATTCATAGGGTCTGCTGACAGTTTGCCTGCATGATGTATGACCAAAGTGATAGCCAGAACAAGTCCGAGGAGCAGGTTCAACTGAGTGAGGGCACTAGTCCCTCCAGTTCATCTGATGATGGCAGCAGGAGCACAGCAAGCAACTTGCCAAAGTCAGCCACCAGAACAAGAAAGAAGAAGACCTCAGATTCAGAGGATGAGGATTATGTGGCTGTTGAGGAAGAAGTCAGCTCTAAGAAAAAGGTGCTGAAAAGGAGTATGGCTCAGCTGCTACAGTCAAGCCAGGGATGCATAAGAAGGCACCAGCAAAGAGAGTCCTCATGTCTAAGGCTAGAGCATCCACTACTGAAACCTTGAAAGTGCAACTATCCCTGGGTGGTTTTGGTAATTCCTAACAACACATAGCTCATTGAGCTAACATTATTCCAAGATTAATATTTTAGGAAAAGCTCAATGAATGGCATGGCATGGATGAGCAAAGTGGACCCCTAAAAATACTAAGGACAAAAAGATTGGCTCAAGCTCAAAACTCAAGACTCTACATTTTATATTTTAGTGATCCAAGATCACATTGAGTCTATAGGAAAACCCAATACTATCAAGGAGGGATGAGGTGTTGCTTGATGAGGTTCTTGCTTCATAGTGCTTTGTGATATGCTCCAAAACCCTCAACTACCTTCCCACATCCAAATATGACCTAAACCAAAAGTCAAACTTGGCCCCACCGATTCTTTCTATTCAGCGCCACCGAGTTCAGATGTCATAGCCACTGCCACAAACCCTAGGCAAATCAGTCTCACTGATAGGGATCTCGGTCACCCCGAGATGGGGTTGTAATCTCTCTGTTTCCCTTCGTAACATTTCGTTCCTACCGAGATGAGCGATCGGTCCCACCGAGATTGCAATGTAACCTCTCTGTTTCCCTTTTGTATCGTTTCGGTCCCACCGAAATGAGCAAATCGGTCCCACCGAGTTTACCTGACCAACTCTCTGGTTAGCTTATTACCAAAATCGGTCCCACCAAGTTTGTGTAATCGGTCACACCGAGATTACGTTATGCCCTAACCCTAACCATATCGGTCCTACCGAGTTGCATCTCAGTCCCACCAAAAATCCTAATGGTCACTAGGTTTGCTAAATCAGTCCGACCGACTTTCTCAATTCGGTCTCACCGAGATTGGTAAATTGTGTGTAACGGTTAGTTTTTGTGTGGAGGCTATATATACCCCTCCACCCACTCTTCATTCGTGGAGAGAGCCATCAGAACATGCCTACACTTCCAATACACATTTTCTGAGAGAGAATCACCTACTCATGTGTAGAGGCTAAGATTTTCCATTCCCAGCATATGAATCTTGATCTCTAGCCTTCCCCAAGTTGCTTTCCATTCAAATGTTCTTTCCACCAAATCCATATCCTGTGAGAGAGAGTTGAGTGTTGGGGAGACTATCATTTGAAGCACAAGAGCAAGGAGTTCATCATCAACACACCATTCGTTACTTCTTGGAGAGTGGTGTCTCCTAGATTGGCTAGGTGTCACTTGGGAGCCTCCGACAAGATTGTGGAGTTGAACCAAGGAGTTTGTAAGGGCAAGGAGATCGCCTACTTCGTGAAGATCTACCACTAGTGAGGCAAGTCCTTCGTGGGCGATGGACATGATGGGATAGACAAGGTTGCTTCTTCGTGGACCCTTCGTGGGTGGAGCCCTCCATGGACTCGCGCAACCGTTACCCTTCGTGGGTTGAAGTCTCCATCAACATGGATGTACGATAGCACCACCTATCGGAACCACGATAAAAACATCCGTGTCTCCAATTGTGTTTGAATTCTCCAAACCCTTCCCTTTACATTGTTGCAAGTTGCATGCTTTATTTTCCACTTCTCATAGGCTCTTTGCATGCTTGCTTGAATTGTGTTAAGATTGCTTGACTTGTGCTAAGATAGCTAAAATCTACCAAAGACTAAACTTGGGAAAAGGATAGATTTTTAATTGGTCAAGTAGTCTAATCACCCCCTCTAGACATACTTTCGATCCTACAAGTGGTATCAGAGCTTTGGTCTCCATTTGCTTTGATTTCCATAGCTTTTGGTGGTCATAGCCTTGGTTTCACAACCTAGGAGAGTATGGCGTCAAGCGAGGGAAATTATCACCGTAGAGGTCCTTACTTTGATGGTACTAATTTTGCTAGTTGGAAACATAAGATGAAAATGCATATTCTTTGACATAACCCCGCCGTTTGGGCTATTGTGTGTATTGGCTTGCAAGGTGAATTCTTTGATGGGAGAGAACCGAATCGTGAAGCCACCGTGGAAGAGTTGAAAATGCTGCAATACAACGCTCAAGCTTGTGATATCCTCTTCAACGGATTGTGCCCTGAAGAATTCAACAAAATCAGCCGTCTAGAGAATGCAAAGGAAATTTGGGATACTTTGATTGAGATGCATGAAGGTACCGACTCTGTCAAGGAATCCAAGTTGGATGTGCTTCAAAGTCAACTTGACAAGTTCAAAATGAAGGATGGTGAAAGTGTCGCTGAAATGTACTTTAGGCTTGCTCTTATGACAAATGAGATTGCCGGCTTAGGAAGTAAAGAGATGACCAACAGATTCATCATCAAGAAGATCCTAAGAGCCTTGGATGGAAAATATGATACCGTGTGCACATTGATTCAAATGATGCCCAATTACAAAGATCTCAATCCAACGGAAGTCATTGGAAGAATTGTTGCTCATGAGATGTCACTCAAGGATAAGGAGGAACTTCACAACAAATCAAGTGGTGCTTACAAAGCCTCATGCGAAGCCCCCACATCATCAAGTGAGAAACAAACCTTCAATGAAGAATTGAGCTTAATGGTGAATAACTTCAACAAATTCTACAAGAGTATAAGCAAAGACAGAAGCTCCAAGTCAAGGTCCTACAATGACAAAAGATCTTCTAGTCGAGAGCGAAAGTGCTACAATTGTGGAAGGCCCGGACACTATTCCAATGAGTGTATGGCACCCACCAAAAGAAGAGAAGATTCTCCAAAAAGAAGAAGTAGAAGAGAAGAATCATCACCTAGAGAAAGAAGGAGTAGAGATGATCGTTATGAACAAAGACCCTCACGGAGAAGCAAGGATTCAGAAAGAAAGGACAAGGCATCAAGGAGCTACACAAAACGAAGACATCAACCTCATGTTGGTGAATGGGTATCCGGCTCCGACTCCGACAATCACTCCGAGAGAAGCTATCTCTCCGACTCCGAATATACTCAAGATGAAGGTGTTACCGGTCTAGCACTTGTGTCAACCAACTCCTACGACATATTTAATTCACCAAATGAAGGAATTGGAAGATGCTTCATGGCTAAAGGTCCAAAGGTATCACACCCCGAGTATGTTGATTTCAATAGTGATGAAGATGACTTGTTAGGTGATGATGATTTACTTGTTAACAACTCTAGTGATGAATACTATGATCAACCGTCAATTAATCATGCTAATCAAGATGAAATGAATGACAATGATAAGGAGAAGATTGAGTCTCTAACTAAAGAACTAAACACTCTTAAGTTAGCTCATGAAACTATCTTAGGAGATCATCGAGAACTTTTAAGGATTCATGAGAAATTACATTTTGAAAAGCTCAACCTTGAGCAAGGGCATGAGTTCTTGAAGGCAATCAATGATGATCTTCGCAAGAAAAGTTCTTCTTACATTGCCAAGCATTTACTCTTATCCAGTTACATGCCTCAAGTCAAGTCTAGTAACAAGAACAAGAAAGATTATTCCTCTAGTAGTAACAATAATCATGCTAAATCCAATGTTGTTGCTTCTAGTAGTTCTCTTGATTCCACTAATGATTCTCTTAGCCAAGTTACCCTTGAGCAAGAAAATAGCTTATTGAAGGGAATTATAGAGAAAGGTGTTTACAAGAGCCTTGCCGGGAGTAAGCAATTCGAGGAAATTGTATGCAATCAAGGAAGCCATCGGAAGAACCAAGGTGTTGGTTTTGAACGAAAGTTCAATGCCAATGGAGTTGAGTGGGAAGAAGATCAATACCCCAAGACGAAGTTCGTTCCACAACAAGAGAAGTATGATCCTACTTCTTTCAAAGGGACACAAGCTCAAGATGATCTTTCACCACAAGACCATAAGCAAAAAGGCAAGGACAAGCTTCAAGAGAAAATTGATGCATTTGAAGAAGCTCCTAAGGCCTTGGCCAAGTGGGTTCCCAAGACTACATCAAGTTCCACTTCATCAAGTACAACTACAACTCTGAGGATTACCATCAAGATGGTGTGGATCCCGAAGAAGAAGAACTAGAGAGTTCTTGAGGGTGACTCCTCCAACATACTTCACTCTTATCATTTTTGCAAGAACGAGTGCAATCAACTTCCACATCTTGCACTAGTTCAAGGAGTCACAAACCCTCTTGTTGGTAAGACAAGGGATAAGGTAACCTAAAGCTTTCATAGACATCATCTTGTGTGTGCATCACTCTATGCCTATGGATATCCTTGTTTGTTCCTTGTGGGACTAACCCGTGTAGGTATTGAAAGTGCAACTCACTCCAAAGGATAGCTCCAAATGATCTACATCAACATTGAGCATCCACATCTTCAACATCTACATGAAGTCATCATCGACAAAACCCAAGGTTAGTTCATCCCTCTTAGGGGGGATCTCACATCTAGGGGGAGCTTTACTCTAAGAATTGAGCTAAAGCAACTCTAATGGTGTGAAAACAACAACGCTTTATGTAAAAGTGGTAACCCCACTTGTGCTTAAACGATGAGTATGACCTATGATCAAATGTTCTCATTTGACTCCTAAGTCAATATACTCATATATAGATGACCTAGTCATCGCCAATTGCTTGATAGATGCTAGAATTGGTTGTGCATGCTTTGCCACATATTTCAATTGCCATTTTTTTGTGAGCATGTTGGTTGCATAATTTACTCATTCAAGGACATCCACTTGTTGTTTTGATTGATTGGTTTCTTTTTCTCTTGCCAAGTGGATGGAAAAGAATGCCTAAGAACCTTCTCTAGCTATCTATGATGTTCTTGTCTCAAACTCTATTCATGCTACATCACAAAAATTGATCAAGTCAGATTCGAACCACTCTGTGTGAGCAGCACTCGGAGTCACAGATTCGTCATAGACTTAAACTTCCAAAACTTCTTTGTACGTTTCGCTCTGACCGATTCACCCATTTCGGTCATACCGAGATCACTAAGTCGATCTAGGTTTTCAATCTCGGTGTAACCAATTTGAACTTTTTGGTCACACCGAGTTGCAGCAACTGCTTGTAGTTATGCATCTCGGTGCCACCGAGTTGTTCCACTTGGTCACACCGACAGGGTCGGGCTATATATACCCATGGGCAAAATTTTGGAAATTTTCTCTGAACTCTTTCGCCCGCTCTTAGCCCGCTCTGCCTCTAGGGTCTCCGGATCGTCCTCCTCGTTGCCAGTTGCCTCCTGCCACTTGTCTCCGCCTCCGTCAACGGGAATCATCTCCGCCATTGCTGCCGTAGCAAGTTCATCGCCGAACTTGGGTATGAACTTGATCACTGTGCTATCCTTATCTGACTCCTAGCACATTGTGTTCACCATGAATCTTGCCACAATTGAAACTATCTTATCTAGTAAAAAACACTTCGTAGATTAGAGATGATTTGAAAATTTAGGGTTAGGTTTCCGCCGAAACCATCTCGGACCAACCGAGTTGTGGAACTCGGTACCACCGATTCGGCTCAGGGCATTGCACATGTGATTCTCGGTCTGACCGAGAATTGAAAATCGGTGTGACCGAGTTCAGGACTTTGTGAAACCCTAGAAGTCTCGGTGCCACCGAACAGCTGCTTCGGTATCACTGAGTTTACAAATCGGTTGATCCGAAATGCTTTCTGAGGAAAACTAAAACTAAGTTTTTGATTCATTCTTTTGCAAAAACCTATGTATTTTGTGATGCTCATCCACTCTACCTCATCTATAATCTATTCACAGGGTCAACTATCAGAGATTGCATTATGTCTGATCAAAGTGACAGTCAAAACAAGTCAGAGGAGCAGGTTCACATGAGTGAGGGCACTAGTCCCTCTAGCAGCTCAGATGATGGAAGCAGGAGCACACCCAGCAACTTGCCAAAAGCTGCCACCAGGGCCAGAAAGAAGAAAACTTCTGAATCTGAGGATGAAGACTATGTAGCAGTTGAGGATGAGGCCACTTCCAAGAAGAGAGTGCTTAAAAAGGAATATAGCACTGCTCCTACAACTAAGCCAGGTCTGAAGACCAAGAGGCCAGCAGGAAGACAACCAATGTCTAAACCTAGGAAAGTTGCCACAGGTGAGAAAATGGAGCTCACTCTTGAACCCAAGGAAGCTGGAGATGGCAAGAAGAGGAAAGAGAGGGTCAAGAATACCATGGCCAGAGTAATTGGAAAGCCATCTATGATGAGAGACTCTGAAGAGGAAGAGGAAGAAGATGCTGCACCAGCACCTAAGGCACAGAAACTTATGGGAGATGCCATAAGATCAGGGGCTGCTTCATCTAATCCCAAAGAAGCTCCCAAGCCAGCTGCTCCAAAACCCAAAACTGCACCAAAGAGGAGTACCAGGAACATTCCAGCTGCTGAGAAAAACAAGGCCCCAGTGCCTGAAACTATAGCTGAAGAAGAAGATGATGAGACACATGTTTTGAGGAAGTTAAAGCCAAAAATTCCAGATCATAATGATACTCATCCTCTAGCAGAAAACATGAAGATCAGGAAGGACTCATGATTGAGGCTATGGAGAGAGTCAGATCCATATGCCACCAGAAGGAGAACTGATGTGGACTACAGGTTACATACCAAAGAACAGCAGGATTTTTATGAGACATTGTTGCTTGACAAGAAACCAATAGTATGTGACATGAGATGGGTCAACTGGGAGTACATCAAAGAGAATGAAGAACACTATCCAGGAGTATATGACAGTTTCAAGGCTTGTGGAGTTGATGAGTTTGTGGCTCAGAAGCTCACAAAGTGGAATGAGGAGCTTATCATGCAGTTCTACTCCACAGCTCACTTCTACCCAGATGGAAAGATAGTCTGGATGTCCGAAGGCACTAGATACCAGTCAACAGTAGCAGAATGAGCTCAATTGATCAATGCTCCCGAGGAGAATGAAGATGACTTGGATGTCTATGCCAAGAAGAAGAAGGATCACAACTCCATCGCTAGCATGTACAAGGAGATTCATGATGCAGATCTTGAGACTCACCAATTTGGATCAGTGAAACACCTGCTGTCAGGACTGCCTACTATCAATTGGATCCTCAGGCACAATCTTCTGCCCAAGTCTGGTGATCACAGAATGATCAGAGGCCACTCCATCAATCTGCTACATATATTTGATGTGTCACAAAAGTTCAAGGTCATGAGTCTTATAGTTGAAACTATCAAGAGGACAGTTGCTGACCAAAAGAGAAGCTGTGGGTATGCACCACAGATCCAGGAGTTGATTAACTCCAAGATGGGCACTGGCACATACTTGTTGGACAAGGAGCACATGCCTATCTATCCATACTTTGAGGACAACCAAGTGGTTATGAATGAGGATGAACCATCTTCTATGCACACTCAAGCAAAGAGGGAGAAGGCAAAGGCTAAGAAAGCTGCAAAGATGCCAACCAGGAAGAGGCATCTCAGTATCTTATGAAGAGCAAGCAAGATCATCTTGGCTACTTGATTGCATCCACTCTAAGGATTGAGAAAGGGCTGGCCACCCTGACTCAAAACCAGAAGAGCTTGGAAAGGATCATGGAGCAGAAGTTCTATGACATGGATGTGAAGGTAACTGACATCCAGTCTGTTGTGGAGCAACTTCAGGATGATATGCAGGAGAGGAAGGGCAAGACAACCACTGAGGCATTTGCCAGAGTGCCTAGAGCTCAGAGGTCAACTGCAGTGCCAGTAACAGACACCAGAGCCACTTCATCTGCACCAGCTATAGCTTCAGTGCCACAAGCTCCAGCACCTACTCCAATAGCTCCATCTACATCGACTGAAGCCTTCATTCTTGGAGTTCTCTGGACACCACCACCTGAAGACCAAGCCTGAGAGATGATTTAGTGCTATGCATTTTCTATGAACTTTTTGGTAACTTGTTGCCAAAGGGGGAGAAAAATGTATAGATCATAGGCTTCGAGAGAGAGCGTTGCTTTTTTATTCTCTCTAGCTTTGGTGGTTGAACTTTATTTGCTTGATTGAGATACTTTCTGTCTGTGTGATACTTGGATGATCATGTGTGTTTGATCATATGCTACATTAATGCTTGTTGGATGACATTACCATTTTATCCCTATATGATCATTCACTTTGCTTGGTGATGAGTGCATGTATTTAATTATTATCATTTTGAGCGCTCCACCAAGATGTATTAGACATGGAAGAGTAACCCATGAGCCTAACTCTCTGTGCATTTACAGTCCGAAGCAAATCATAAACTATGCACAAATTTAGGGGGAGCTCTTGCTTTTCACATACTTCTCAAAGCGACAATGTTTTTCACTCTTATTATCATTCGTCGAAGCTTTGATCTACATGTTGTCATCAATTACCAAAAAGGGGGAGATTGAAAGTGCAACTATCCCTGGGTGGTTTTGGTAATTCCTAACAACATATAGCTCATTGAGCTAACATTATTCCAAGATTAATATTTCAGGAAAAGCTCAATGAGTGGCATGGCATGGATGAGGAAAGTGGACCCCTCAAAATACTAAGGACAAAAAGATTGGCTCAAGCTCAAAGCTCAAGACTCTACATTTTATATTTTAGTGATCCAAGATCACATTGAGTCTATAGGAAAAGCCAATACTATCAAGGAGGGATGAGGTGTTGCTTGATGAGGTTCTTGCTTCATAGTGCTTAGTGATATGCTCCAAAACCCTCAACTACCTTCCCACATCCACATATGACCTAAACCAAAAGTCAAAGTCGGCCCCACCGATTCTTTCTATCCGGCGCCACCGAGTTCAGATGTCATAGCCACTGCCACAAACCCTAGGCAAATCAGTCTCACCGATAGGGATCTCGGTCACACCAAGATGGGGTTGTAATCTCTATGTTTCCCTTCGTAACGTTTCGGTCCTACCGAGATGAGCGATCGGTCCCACCAAGATTGCAATGTAAACTCTCTGTTTTCCTTTTGTAACATTTTGGTCCCACCGAAATGAGCAAATCGGTCCCATCGAGTTTACCTGACCAACTCTCTGGTTAGCTTATTACCAAAATCGGTCCCACCGAGCTTGTGTAATCGGTCACACCGAGATTACGTTATGCCCTAACCCTAACCATATCGGTCCTACCGAGTTGCATCTCAGTCCCACCAAAAATCCTAACGGTCACTAGGTTTGCTAAATTGGTCCGACCGAGTTTCTCAATTCGGTATCACCGAGATTGGTAAATTGTGTGTAACGGTTAGTTTTTGTGTGGAGGCTATATATACCCCTCCACCCACTCTTCATTCGTGGAGAGAGCCATCAGAACATACCTACACTTCCAATACACATTTTCTGATAGAGAACCACCTACTCATGTGTTGAGGCCAAGATATTCCATTCCCACTGTCGGTGTCAAAACCGGCGGATCTCGGGTAGGGGGTCCTGAACTGTGCGTCTATGCTGGATGGTAACAGGAGGCAAGGGACACGATGTTTTACCCAGGTTCGGGCCCTCTTGATGGAGGTAAAACCCTACGTCCCGCTTGATTAATATTGAAGATATGTGTAGTACAACTATACAAGAGTAGATCTACCACGAGATCAGAGAGGCGAAACCCTAGAAGCTAGCCTATGGTATGATTGTCTGTTGTGATTGTTGTCCTACGGACTAAAACCCTTCGATTTATATAGACACCGGAGAGGGTTAGGGTTACACAAGGTCAGTTACAAAGGAGGAGATATCCATATACGTATTGCCTAGCTTGCCTTCCACGCCAAGTAGAGTCCCATCCGGACACGAGACGAAGTCTTCAATCTTGTATCTTCATAGTCTAACAGTCCGGCCAATGGAGATAGTCCGGCTGTCCGGAGACCCCTTAATCCAGGACTCCCTCAGTAGCCCCTGAACCAGGCTTCAATGACGATGAGTCCGGCGCGCAGTTGTCTTCGGCATTGAAAGGCGGGTTCCTTCTCCGAATACATCACAGAAGAATTTGAATACAAGGATAGTGTCCGACCCTGCAAAATAAGTTCCATATTCCACCGCAAAGAGAGAATAATATTTCCGCAGGTCTAATTCGCTAGCTTGTTTTGGAAACACGACATTACGTCATGGCCCGGTGATTATTCGAACCGTTTCTTTTAACCGGCCCCGCACATAACGCGAGGCAGTTTTTTGACACGCCTTGTCAAAGCAGAGATCGTGTCCCCTTATTACGGGATTCTCATCAATACGGGCGTGGGTAACCCAACCGAGCCATCAATTACGGTGCTTGGGGGATAAGCGAGTTTTACCAAGCAAGTGGGGACGCTTAGTTTTGTCCACCCATATAAAGGGATAAGGATTCACCTTTCTATCCATGCCTTCTTCCTCCTCTGCTCATCCGCTCCCGCACACTCGAGCTCTACCGCCCAAGTCATCACTTCCATCTCAACCTTCTCCAACCTTGTCCGGAGCAGGAGGCAAGTGGATGGTCTCCTCTGTCACGGAGGGAGACGTCAAGAAACTAAGGAGAGCCGGATACCTGCCTGACGACATCGCGCACCGGCTCCCAGAAGAGGGGCAACTCATCCCCACCCCTAGGCCCCATGAGAGGGTTGTATCCCTCACCCATTTATTCCGCGAACTGGGATTCCCTCTCCATCCCTTCGTTCGGGGGCTCATGTTCTATTACAGCCTGGATTTCCACGATCTGGCCCCGAACTTCATCCTCGACATCTCGGCATTTATCGTCGTGTGCGAGGCCTTTCTCCGCATCAAGCCCCACTTCGGCCTATGGCTGAATACCTTCAACGTCAAGCCGAAGGTGGTGGGCGGCCGCCAGGCGGAGTGTGGAGGCGCCATGGTGGGCAAGATGCCCAACATAACATGGCTTGAGGGCTCCTTTGTGGAAACCATAAAGGGGTGGCAATCGGGGTGGTTCTATATCACCGAGCCGCGCGACCCCGCATGGGTAGCGGCCCCCGAGTTCCGATCTGGAACCCCCATGCGGCTCACCTCCTAGAAGGAGAAGGGCCTGTCCTGGGGTAATTCAAAAGAGCTGACCGGACTCCAGACATGTATTCAAAACATGGTGGACAAGAAGCTCAAGCTCGTCAACATAGTTCAGGTCATGCTCATCCGCCGGATACTCCCGTGCCAACAACGGGAGTTCACCTTGTGGGAGTTCAATCCGGCGCAGCACCGAACTCTGAACATGCTCTTCGACGCGACTCATGAAGATGCTTGGAGGGTGTTGTTCAAGAGTGCCGAGGTCCCTCCCCCCATTACTGAGGATCTCGGATTCAGCACGAAGCACCAAGCCAGTGCGGTAAGTTGTTTTACCTGTCACAGGATACTTATTTTTATATAGATTGACTCTATGCGGGATCTAAACTCCTGTGCCATTAACAAGACTGGCAGAAGATGGCCGGGCAAATCGACTGTCTGGCTCCTTTGCCCGAAGGCCCTGCAGATGCCCTTCTGGCGAAGATGTTGACTTCGGCCCCTTATAAGGTGCCGGAGAAGACCAAGAAGGCCAAGGGAGCTCGAAAGAGTTCCCGACGCCAGGCGTCGTCGGACTCACCGTCCGATGACTCTGCAGTGCACTCTTCCCCCAAAGACGAGGAAGAGGAAGAAGAGGCTCCCCCACCGACTGGGGGAGACAAGAAAAGGAAGGCCGCCCTGACTGGGGAGGCCGGAGGGTCCAAGAAGGGAAGGACTCTCCTTCCGGACAGCTCCACCGCCGCCGACGAAAGTGAAGATGAGTGGTTGCCCAGGGCCAAGCCCCAGGGGAGATCGTAAGTATTCAGATACCAAAGTAACCCATAGGATTCCTTTGTCGCATTGCTTTCCCTAATCGCCGAACATAATTACGCAGGCCTCCACGAGCCAATATCGAGGTATCATCGGACGGCTTCCTGGGTTCGTCAGACATGGATAGCGATCCAGTCCCGACTGCCACCTCCCCTCATCCTGCCAACGACACCGAGGTGTTGTCTCAAGAGGCACCGAATCAAGGGGAGACAGTCCCGGAGGCACCTCAAGGTGACCATCCGGACTCCGGGAGCAGAGGGGACGGGGCCCCTAAGAGCTCCGAGTTCGGCCCTCAGCCGAATACCGCGCCAAAACCTCCAGCGGTTCCGGGCTCGGGCAGGCTGTCTCCTTCTAAGAGGGGTGAGACGCCTGTGCCGGTGACCTCTGTCCATCCAGAGGCGCCGGACAATCTATTGGAAGCGCTTCGCAGTCGATCGAGGAGGAGCACCGCACCATCATGAGTGCGGTGATCCAAAAGGTTCAGTCCGCCAAGAGCGGATTGACTGAAGCCTGTACTAGCCTTCTAACAGGCTTCGAGGTAAGTGTTTTAAAATGTAGTAGAAGTATTACCGCATAGACAGTATCCCCTGACGCTTTGTTCGGTGTTCGCAAAGAAAAGCCGAACAGAGGATCAAATAATATTGCAGGAGTCTAATATAAGTATGTCAATATGCATATGCAGGCTTCTCTGCTGGCGTCTGCCGCACGTACTGAAGCAGGACCTCGATGGGTTCAAGAAAGGGCTCGGCCTTGTCAAGAGGCAGCTCGAGGAGAACGAGGGTAAGTAATACCCCGCCTATAGATATATGTATATATAAGAAAGGACGCGATTGCAGAATGACAGGATCATTGTATGTTTTTCCAGGGGCCACGGCCGAGGTGGCGACCCTAAAGCAAGCGCTGACTCGAAGAGACATCGGCCAAGGAGCACACCGAGCGAGAGAGGCACGAGGCTCGGGTGGGCGAGGTGCAGCAAGAGCTCCAGGCTCTCGTGACGAAGCACGGGGCGTTGGAGCTTGACTTGAAGACGCGAGAGTCTGAGCTTGCCGCGGCCCGTGAGAGCGTGAAGAGTGCCAAGGCCGAGGCCCAGAAGGCCCTTTAGGAGATCGACGCGATGAAGAAGATAGCGGCGGGTAAGGCTTTCTATATGCAAAGCAAGCATGCAAAAGTAAATTATCGATTACTTACCCGGATCCGGAGCTCTTCAGGAGCATTCGCAGACTTGCCCCGTAGTGTGTATGATGCCGCACAATTTTACAAGGCCGACGACGGGAGCTCGACGGAGAAGCTGTTCTGGTCTCAGTATGCTGAGGCCGAACATCCGGTGCCAATGAGCGACCAGCTGAAGCATATGGTTGAGCTACATAAGGCGGCCGATCAGGCCATGAAGGGCTTCATAGTCCGATTGTGGCCTGGCGACGCCCTTCCGAACAGCTTCTTCGGCCTGGTGAGGCGGCTTGTGGATGCCTGCACATGGCTGGAGGTCGTCAAGCGATCCGTCTGCATTGAAGGTGCACGCCGGGCTTTCGCCCGTGTAAAAATGCAGTGGGTCAAGCTAGACGCAGTGAAGCTGATCAAGGAGGGGCCGCCGGAGGGCAAGGAGCACCGCCACCCCGAGATGTACTACGAGGGTGTTCTGCCGGATGCCCGTCTTATCGCGGATGAGTGTTCACAAAATGTAATATTTGAATGAGACTTGCTCGTTTTGTCCTGTATGTATGAAAACTTGTATCATATTCGCTATGCAACGCTTGTGTGAATTTAAAATATTACCTTCTGTTTGGCTGTTTATCCAATCTGAGAGATGGCTATTCCTCGGCTTCTGCCCCCATGCCACGAGTGCTGGGGTGTTCGGGATAAACCTGAGCACTCTTGCTCCCATGTTTGGGTCCTTCGAGGGAGGTGCTCAGCACAACGAACAAGGCAACCGGACTAATAATGCTTTATCACTCTCACTTAGCCATAGAATTCTATAATTTTAAATTTCGGTGAAGCCCCTGATATTCGAAAGGCCGAATTCGGGGCGCGATACACGCCTGTAAGCCGGACGGAGCCGGCCCTCGCCCTAAGCGGCATAAGTCTTTAGGGACTCGAAAAACCTCGCCGAACAGCGACCAGTCTCTCGCCTTATCATGACAGTCAGTTTTAGCTTTCTCTACTGAGGTGCTCAGCCTGGCAGAACCGGGGCACAATCGCAGTAGTTCTCCTAGCGCTACCTTAGCCGATAGAGCGGAACGTAAGGTACCAAAACATAGGAGCCGGGCAAACCCAACATTTGACCAAAGACATGATTCAGAGCTGATGCATATAATCCTATAAGTTCGGGGTGCCGCACTTGTGAAAGTGTTCGGACTTTTCACACCATATTGTGGGTACGTAAGCCCCTGGTGCATTGGTCATACCAGAGTGTACGGTTGCAAGGTGTCATTAATGCACCATATATATATATAACAAAAATGCAATAATAGTCGTAATGTCATGCATTGTATATTAAAAAATTGCATTAAAGCATAGTGATATAGATAGTGCAATAAGCAAAAGAGTAGGACTATGTCCCTTCCAAGGGCGAGCTGAGGAATGATATGAAATCTGTAATCAACCTAGGAATTCTGTTGTATAACGTAGTTGTCTGACTCCTTGGTTGCTGTATCATGTGTTCAGCAATAGAGCTGCCGGACAGTGTTTCCAGAGATTAAAGTCCTGAAAGAAAAAGAAAAATAACCAAACGGGAAGCCCCTAGTGCGGTTTAGGCCGCGTTTTGGGGCGTGCCGCAGTTGTGCCCCCCCTCCCCACCTGTGCCCATGGTATTTTTAATGTGTAATTATGTACGCGCGACACGAATATCGCCGTTGGGCTGGGATTGGGGTGGCCGCCGTATTGCTACGCGAGCTCAGATCGCTCCAGGCGGTCTATTTGCCGATTGCCCCGAGCGCGCTTGAAGGTGTCCGGGCTTTGAAACGCAGAACTGGTAGATTGCCTTGAGAGGCTGCTTTGCACTTCTGCTGCATGGGCCGCGGTGTGCTCCTCTGTTCGGAGAGAGTGCTCTGTGTTTCCATTGACTGTAATAACTCCGCGAGGTCCTGGCATCTTGAGCTTGAGGTATGCATAATGTGGTACCGCATTGAATCTAGCAAATGCGGTTCTTCCGAGCAGCGCGTGATAACCACTGCGGAACGGGACTATATCGAAGATTAACTCTTCACTTCAGAAGTTATCCGGGGATCCGAATACCACTTCCAGTGTAATTGAGCCTATGCAGTGGGCCTCTACGCCTGGAATGACGCCCTTAAAGGTCGTTTTGTGTGTTTGATCCTTGAGGGGTCTATACCCATTTTGTGCACTGTGTCCTGATAAAGCAGGTTCAGGCTGCTCCCGCCGTCCATAAGGACTCGAGTGAGGTGAAATCCGTTGATGATTGGGTCTAGGACCAGTGCAGCGAATCCGCCATGACAGATACTAGTGGGGTGGTCCCTGCGATCGAAGGTGATTGGACAGGAGGACCAAGGGTTGAACTTTGGGGCGACTGGCTCCAACGCATATACATCCCTGAGCGCACGCTTCCGCTCCCTCTTGGGGATGTGGGTTGCGTATATCATGTTCATCGTCCGCACTTGCGAGGGAAACCTCTTCTGTCCTCCAGTGTGCGGCTACCGGGGTTCTTCCTCGTCATCGCTATGCGGCCCCTTGTCCTTGTTTTCAGCAATTAACTTGCCGGCCTGCTTGAACACCCAACAGTCCCTGTTGGTGTGATTGGCTGGCTTGTCTGGGGTGCCATGTATTTGACACGAGCGATCGAGTATACGGTCCAAGCTGGACGGACCCGGCGTACTTTGTTTGAATGGCTTTTTCGCTGACCGGGTTTAGAGCCTTTGAATCCGGCATTGACTGCCGTATCCTCAGTACTTTCACTGTTAATGCGGCGCTTATGCTTGTTGCGACGTGACCTGCTATTGCCATCCTTGGTATCTGAGGTACCATGGTTCTTTGATATGTTATTACTGCGAGCCAACCAGCTGTCTTCTCCTGCACAAAAGCGGGTCATGAGCGTCGTGAGAGCTGCCATAGATTTCGGCTTTTCCTGACCAAGGTGCCGGGCTAGCCACTCGTCTCGGATGTTGTGCTTGAAAGCCGCTAAGGCCTCCACATCCAGACAGTCGACGATTTGATTTTTCTTTGTAAGGAACCGAGTCCAGAATTGACTGGCCGACTCTTCTGGCCGCTGAATTATGTGGCTCAAGTCATCGGCATCTGGTGGTCGCACATAAGTGCCCTGAAAGTTGTCAAGGAATGCGGCTTCCAGATCTTCCCAACAGCTAATGGAGTCCGCTGGCAAGCTATTAAGCCAATGCCGCACTGGTGCTTTGAGTTTTAGTGGGAGGTACTTGATGGCATGTAAGTCATCACCCGGGCCATGTGGATGTGGAGGAGGAAGTCCTCAATCCATACTGCGGGATCTGTTGTGCCGTCGTATGATTCAATGTTTACAGGTTTGAAACCTTCTGGGAATTGATGTTCCATTACTTCGTCTGTGAAGCATAAGGGGTGTACGACGCCTCTGTATTGGGCTATATGGCGACGCAGCTCGAATGGGTCCTGCCCGCTGTGTTCGGCCCGGCCGGATTTGCTTTTACTGTATCCGGCATGACATTTACCGTCTCGTAGAGTGGTGCACCCTCGTGATCCGTAGATCGATCTTGAATGCTTTGCTTTGTCCTCCAATATGTCTCGCAGGTCTGGCGTATCTCCCCATGCCTTTTTATTTGGATGGCGTTGGGGTGGAGGCTGAGCTTTTGGCTGGAATGCCTCTCTATCGCGGCCACGAGGTGGCCGATCAGCCATATCATACGCTTCTTCCTCCAGTCGGGGTAGTAACCTGCGCCTTGGGTAACTCTTGGAGGGATGCTCGAGTTTATATTCCTCGGCCGCGACGATTTCAGTCCATTTGTGCGCTAGCAGATCTTGATCAGCTTGAAGCTGCTGCTGCTTTTTCTTCAGGCTATTTGCCGTGGCCATAAGCCTACGCTTGAAGTGCTCTTGTTCGACGGGATCCTCTGGTACGGCAAATTCATCGTCGTCGAGGCTTGCCTCGTCTTCGGAGGGGGGCATGTAATTGTCATCCTCCTCCTCTCCGCTAGCCGCTCTCTCAGGAGAGCTGGCTCCTTCATCCTCCTGCTCTAAATCTTGTTGGAGGGGATTGTTGTTGTCTTTGGCGCTATCTGGAGTGTTATTATCTCCTGTGCCAGTATCACCACTTTTGCTTTGGCGGGACTTAGAGCGGCTCCACTGACGTCGGTGCTTGGGTTGCTTCTTGGAGGGATCATCCTCCGCTATCTCGTCGCCATTGCATTCATTGGGTGTATCCACCATGTATATGTCATACGACGAGGTGGCTTTCCAGTGCCCTATAGGTGCTGGTTCATGTTCGTCTCCTACATCGTCGTCCATACCGTTGATATCTTCGGAGTCGAAGTCGCGCATGTCGGTTAAATCATCGACAGTGGCTACAAAGTGAGTGGTGGGTGGGCGTCGAATTTCTTCGTCGTCCGCATCCCAATCTTGTTGGCCATAATCCGGTCAGGGCTCTCCTGACAAAGAGAGAGACCTTAGTGAATTCAGAATGTCGCCGAAGGGCGAGTGCTGAAAGATATCCGCGGCGGTGAATTCCATGATTGGCGTCCAATCGTATTCGATTGGCAGGGGCACAGATGGTTCGGGGTCCGGAAGAGACTCTGGCACCTTGGAGTCACGGGCTGCGTAGAGGATTATGCTGGTGTTTGGCTCGATCGCCACCGAGACTGCAGCCCCTGAGGCGGTGTCTAGCCACCCGTCCTCGATTGGCGTAGTTGGCTCCGAGCTAAGGGTCGGAGCTGATGCGGGCGCGGCCTCTGGGGTACTGTCCGGTGGCAGAGCTAGGTCATACCCATCACGATAGCGCGGCGCACCCGGCTGTGGCTCGAATCTGTCGAAGATCAAGTCCCCACGGATGTTGGCCGTGTAATTCAAACTTACAAATCTGACTTGATGGCCAGGGGCGTAGCTTTCAATCTGCTCCAGATGGCCAAGCGAATTAGCCCGTAGTGCAAAGCCGCCGAATACGAAGATCTGTCTGGGGAGAAAACTCTCACCCCGGACCGCATCGCTATCGATGATAGTAGGAGACATCAAGCCTAACAGCAAGGACACAGAGGAACTCTCAATGAAAGCACCAATGTCGGTGTCAAAACCGACGGATCTCGGGTAGGGGGTCCCGAACTGTGCGTCTAGGCCGGATGGTAACAGGAGGCAGGGGACACAATGTTTTACCCAGGTTTGGGCCCTCTTGATGGAGGTAAAACCCTACGTCCTGCTTGATTAATATTTAAGATATGCGTAGTACAAGAGTAGATCTACCATGAGATTAGAGAGGCTAAACCCTAGAAGCTAGCCTGTGGTACGATTGTCTGTTGTGATTGTTGTCCTACGGACTAAAACCCTTTGGTTTATATAGACACCAGAGAGGGTTAGGGTTACACAAGGTCGGTTACAAAGGAGGATATATCCATATACGTATTGCCTAGCTTGCCTTCCACGCCAAGTAGAGTCCCATCTGGACACGAGACGAAGTCTTCAATCTTGTATCTTCATAGTCTAACAGTCTAGCCAATGGAGATAGTCCGGCTGTCCGGAGACCCCCTAATCCAGGACTCCCTCACCCACCATATGAATCTTGATCTCTAGCCTTCCCCAAGTTGCTTTCCATTCAAATCTTCTTTCCACCAAATCTATATCCTGTGAGAGAGAGTTGAGTGTTGGGGAGACTTTCATTTGAAGCACAAGAGCAAGGAGTTCATCATCAACACACCATTTGTTACTTCTTGGAGACTGGTGTCTCCTAGATTGGCTAGGTGTCACTTGGGAGCCTCCGACAAGATTGTGGAGTTGAACCAAGGAGTTTGTAAGGGCAAGGAGATCGCCTATTTCGTGAAGATCTACCGCTAGTGAGGCAAGTCCTTCGTGGGCGATGGCCATGATGGGATAGACAAGGTTGCTTCTTCGTGGCCCCTTCGTGGGTGGAGCCCTCTGTGGACTCGCGCAACCGTTACCCTTCGTGGGTTGAAGTCTCCATCAATGTGGATGTACGATAGCACCACCTATCGAAACCACGACAAAAACATCCGTGTCTCCAATTGCGTTTGAATTCTCCAAACCCTTACCTTTACATTCTTGCAAGTTGCATGCTTTATTTTCCGCTGCTCATAGACTCTTTGCATGCTTTCTTGAATTGTGTTAAGATTGCTTGACTTGTGCTAAGATAGCTAAAATCTGCCAAATACTAAAATTGGGAAAAGGATAGATTTTTAATTGGTCAAGTAGTCTAATCACCCCCCCTCTAGACATACTTTCAATCCTACAAAACCTCCAAGCCATCTGAAGAGGCAGTTGGAGAAGGCAAGAAAAGGAAGGAAAGGGTCAAGAAGACCACTGCCAGAGTGCTTGGCAGATCATCAATTATGAGAGATGATGATGAAGAGGAAGAGGATGCTACACTAGCACCCAAAGATCAAAAGCTCATGGGAGATGCAATCAGACCAGGGGCTGCTCCATCCAAGCCCAAAGCTTCTCCCAAGGTTGCTGATCCAGATCAGAAGCCCAAGTGTAGCACTAGAAACATTTCTGCTAAAGAAAAGAACAAGGCCCCAGTGCCTGAAGCTGCTGAAGAAGATGAAACTCAAGTGCTAAGGAAGTTCAAACCCAAGATCCCTGACCACAATGATGCACATCTAGTTGCAGAAAACATGAAAATCAGGAAGGATGGAGGATTGAGACTATGGAGAGAGTCTGATCCATATGCTATCAGGAGAAGAACTGTTGTGGACTATAGGTTTCACACTAAGGAACAGCAGGACTTCTATGAGACAGTGTTGCTTGACAAGAAGCCCATTGTGTGTGACCTGAAATGGGTAGACTGGGAGTACATCTAGAAGAATGAAGATCACTATCCTGGAGTGTATGCCAGTTTTAAGGCATGTGGAGTTGATGAATTTGTTGCCCAGAAGCTCACCAAGTGGAATGATGAGCTGATCATGCAGTACTACTCCACTGCCCATTTCTATCCAGATGGGAAGATCGTTTGGATGTCTGAGGGTACCAGGTACCAGTCGTCTGTTGATGAATGGTCTTAGTTGATCAATGCCTCAAAATAAAGTGAGGATGACTTGGATGTATATGCTGAGAAGAAGAAATACCACAACACTATGGCCAACATGTACAAGGAGATCCCAGATGCTGCTTTGGATACACACAAGTTTGGATCTGTCCACTACCTGTTGTCTGGTCTGCCAACAATCAACTGTATTCTGAGGCACACTCTGCTACCCAAGTCAGGTGATCACAAGATGATCAGAGGACATGCTATAAACTTGCTTCACATATTTGATGTCCCACAGAAGTTCAAGGTTATGAGCCTGATTGTTGAGACAATCAAGAGGACTGCTGCTAATCAGAAGAGGAGTTGTGGGTATGCCCCACAAATTCAGGAGCTCATTAACTCCAAGATGGGCACATGCACATATCTTTTGGACAAGGAGCACTTGCCCATCTATCCTGAATTTGAAGACAACACTGTGGTGATGGATGAAAATGAACCATCTTCAGCTCAAGCACATGAGAAGAGAGAGAAGGCAAAGGCAGAGAAAGCCGCAAAGATGCCAACTGTTGAAGAGGCATCTCAAGTGTTCTTGAAATCCAAACAAGATCAACTTGGATATCTGATCCAATCCACCTGAGAAGTGAGAAGGGCTTGGCCACCCTGACTAAGAACCAGGAGAGTTTGGAGAGGATCGTTGAGCAGAAGTTCTATGATTTGGATGTCAAGGTCACTGAGATCCAAACTGCAGTTGAGCAGCTACAAGAGGAAGCAGAGGAGAGGAAGGGCAAGTCTACTACTGATGCTTTCAAGAGAGTGCCACGAGGTACAAGGTCTGCTGCAGTGCCTGTGACAGATACTCGAGCTACATCAGCAGCACTAGCAGCCACAACTCTAGTGCCACCTCCAGCACCCACTCCATCAGCTCCAACTACTTCATTGGAAGCCTTCGTCCTTGGAGTTCTCTCTACACCACCTCCCGAAGATCAAGCCTAAGAGTCGTTTAGCACTATGCATTTTTGAACTTTTTGGTAACTTGTTGCCAAAGGGAAGAAAATGTATAGATCATAGGCTTCAACAGAGAGAGAGAGTGTTGGTTTTTATCTCTATTTGCACTTATTTGGTTTGTTTGAAACTTTATTGTGTGCCTGTGTGAGCTACTTGTGAGATACTTGTTGATCATGTGTTTGATCATATGCTACCCTTAATGTTTGGTTGAATGATGCTATCTTTTATATCTCTTATATGATCATTCACTTTCTTGGTGATGAGTGCATGCTTGTAATCTCTATCATTTTGAGCGCTCCACCAAGATGTATGTGACTTGGAAGAGTAACCCATGATCCTAATTGATTGTGCATTTGCATTCAAAAGCAAATTTTAAATAATGCACAAATTTAGGGGGAGCTCTTGCTTATCACATACTTCTCAAAGCGACGATGTCTTTTCAATCTTAATTATCATTTGTCGAAGCTTTGATCTATATATTGTCATCAATTACCAAAAAGGGGGAGATTGAAAGTGCAACTATCCCTGGGTGGTTTTGGTAATTCCTAACAACATATAGCTCATTGAGCTAATGCTATTCCAAGATGAATACTTCAGGAAAGCTCAATGGTTGGCATGGCATGGATTAGAAAGTGGACCCTTCAAAATGCTAAGGATAAAAGATTGGCTCAAGCTCAAAGCACAAGACTCTACATTTTCTATTTTAGTGATCCAAGATCACATTGAGTCTATAGGAAAAGCCAATACTATTAAGAAGGGATGAGGTGTTGCTTAATGAGGTGCTTGCTCAAAATGCTTAGTGATATGCTCCAAAACCCTCCACTACTTTCTCATATCCACATATGTCCCACACCAAATATCCAACTCGTCCCCACCAATTCTTTCTATCCGACGCCACCGAGTTAAGTTGACATAGCCACTGCCAGAAACCGTAGTCTTTTCAGTCTCACCGATAGGGATCTTGGTGTCACCGAGATGGGGTTGCAATCTCTTTGTTTCCCTTCGTAACGTTTCGGTCAAACCAAGATGAGCGACCGGTCCCACCGAGATTGCAATGTAAACTCTCTGTTTCCCTTTCGTAACACTTCGGTCCAACCGAGATGAGCGAATCGGTCCCACTGAGTTTGCCTCACCAACTCTCTGTTAGTCCATTACCAAAATCGGTCTCATCGAGTTTGTGTAATCGGTATCACCAAGATTACATTATGCCCTAACCATAAAGAAATCGGTCCCACCAAGTTGACATGTGGGTCCCATCGAGAATTCTAACGTTCACATTTCGAACTAAATCGGTCTGACAATGTTCTCTGAATCGGTCCCACCGAGTTTGGCGATTTGTGTGTAACGGTTAGATTTTGTGTGGAGGCTATAAATACCCCTCCACCCACTCTTCATTCGTGAAGAGAGCCATCAGAACATGCCTACAGTTCCAATACATATTTTCTGAGAGAGAACCACCTACACTTGTGTTGAGGTCAAGATATTCCATTCCAACCACATAAATCTTGATCTCTAGCCTTCCCCAAGTTGCTTTACACTCAAATATTCTTTCTACCAAATCCAATCCTATGAGAGAGAGTTGAGTGTTTGGGAGACTATCATTTGAAGCACAAGAGCAAGGTGTTCATCATCAACACACCATTTTTTAATTCTTGGAGAGTGGTGTCTCCTAGATTGGCTAGGTGTCACTTGGGAGCCTCCAACAAGATTGTGGAGTTGAACCAAGGAGTTTGTAAGGGCAAGGAGATCGCCTACTTCGTGAAGATCTATCCTAGTGAGGCAAGTCCTTCGTGGGCGATAGCCATGGTGGGATAGACAAGGTTGCTTCTTCGTCGACCCTTCGTGGGTGGAGCCCTCCGTGGACTCGCGCAACCGTTACCCTTCGTGGGTTGAAGTCTCCATCAACATGGATGTACGATAGCACCACCTATCGGAACCACGCCAAAAATCTCCGTCTCAACATTGCATTTACTCCCTCAAACTCCTCCCTTTACCTTCATATGCAATTGTTTTACATTCCGCTGCTATAATCTTAGAATTGCATGTGTTGGTTGATTACTTGTTTGTGCTAAGTTGCTAAAATCTGCCAAGAACTAAAATTGGGAAAAGGCTATATCTTTATTTGGTCAAGTAGTCTAATCACCCCCCTCTAGACATAGTTTCGATCCTACTAGTGGTATCGGAGCTTTGGTCTCCATTTGCTTTGATTTCCATAGCTTTTGGTGGTCATAGCCTTGGTTTCACAACCTAGGAGAGTATGGCGTCTAGCGAGGGAAATTACCATCGTAGAGGTCCTTACTTTGATGGTACAATTTTTGCTAGTTGGAAACAACCCTTAGCCAACGTCTCCCTGCCCAGAGGCGATTGTGTTAGCGGAAACAAGGTAATCAGATATGCGGGCTTTATAACTTTCACTTAGTCATAGGAACTTTAAACTGGGGAAGCTAGCTACGAACCCCCGGTTAGTGTTCGGCACCGACCGATGTCTAGCCATTAACACTTAGGCCAATGTTATGGAAGGCCCATCGTTTAACAGGGAATAATCAGTATCGATCTATAGTTTGACACCGTCATCAGACCGCTGACCAATTTACGCCCATTGTGACAGTCAGTTTTCGGCATTCTCCACTGAGGTGCTTAGTTATTCGAGGTGGAAGCACAATCGCAGTGGTTCTCCCTTTGCACACCTAGCCAAACAAAGCGAAACGTAGGAGGGAAGCACAGGAGCCGGGCAACCCAACTATTGACCAAAGACACAATTCGAAACCGATGCATATATAGCAATATCCGAGAATGTTTTTTCTGAATCTCTAAAGGTGTCCGACGTTGCACTTCAAGACTTATGCTGGAAATACACAAATAGTTTAAAAGTGCCATAGTCTTGAAAAAACCAAAAACTCCGATGAAAACTTTACGCCCAAACTAAATCAAGTCATTTGGTGCCAATCCAAAAATTGGTCTTATTTTTGTGCTTCTGTCGTGCATTAATATGACACATCCGATCTCAAGACTTCAAGTGGGTCAGCCTATGGCTGCAATATCCTATCGCGAAGGCGGAGTACATCTTGTTAGGCCAGTTTAGAGAACTAAACTCGAGGGACATTAGAGATAAAACAGGCTATCCGGCTATTGACCACACACTCGAGTCAAGAAAGGAGTGGTCGAAAAAGACTGTGCAACGACTAGGAAGAAAACCATTATTATAGAACGGCTCGTACAAATTTAAGAGCCCCAGTTAACTTGGGTAATGGAAGTGTTTTAACAAATAATATTTTTAACAAACTAAATTTTTTGTTTAACATAAATAGAAAGTTTGGTCGAACCGAACGAGAATTAAAAAAACTGAGCACGTAAGCGACTTAGCTGGTTAATGAGCTCGGTGTTGATGCGCAGCCTGAGCTTACGGTGGGACGAGGTCCCAGCCCCCAAGCCGGTCCCGAGGTGGCGTAGCAAAGAGCTCGACATTTCAAAGTGATGACATAGCACGGCCAATGTGGCGAGGTGGAACCCCCAGTCCGACCGAGGCGACGGAGCAGGCCGACAGTATGACGCCGAAGTCCCTGGCATGGTTTAATGAAGTGATGACGAAGCCACCGGTCCAGTCGAGGTGGCGTGCTACGTTGGTATGCCGAGGTGACAGCGCTGCCCAACCCGGATCATTTACCTGTGCACAGAAATAGTGCAAGCCGAAGATAATAGTAATAATAACAAATTAAAAAATCGTTGCATAATTAATAAATTATTCAAAGCGAGTAATAAAAGAAATATGGCCAGTGTGCCGAACACTCGATGAGGTAGAGCTCTCTCAGCGATGCCGAAATCCCCGAGGAAACTGAACATGTCGGTATGGCAATTTGACCAACAAGGTGATCGCGTGAGCCTATTTATGCCGATTGGGATGACGACGTCGACTTGCCGAAGTGACAGCGTGATGCAGTCGAAGTCGATTACCTACACATGTGAAATAGTGCAGTTCAAAAATAATAATATAAATATATCACAAATCCTTGAATATTAATTCACGCAATTTAATTTTGAAAGAGATGTGGCCTGGTGTCGAAGCCAATGTCGATGCAGGGTGTCGGCGTGGCAAAGCCTGAATTCACAGGGTGGTCCTAGTTCCCGATGTGGCGATCGCCGAATTGCGGACAGGAAACTAACCGAACCATCACCCAACCATCGTTAATGCGGCCAGCATTTGATAGTCATGTGTACAGAGAATGGAACAAACCAGAGTAATATTCCTTGGAAAAAATAAGCCCATGCAAGCAAAAACAATAGTAGGAATAATAGCACCTGGTTTATTTGTTGTAGCAATCCAAAGAGACACACGTGGGCGTTCATGAATTTGCATCTAGTAATAGTACTAGTGCCAGCGCTAGCTTGACGTTGTGTGCACGTGCTCGGCCAGGACGCGGTGAAGCGAAGCCCCCGGTCCAGCTAATGTGACAAAGCTGGTCGGCTTGTGACGCCGGAGTCTCCGGAGTAGGTTGATGAAGAGATGGTGAAGCTCCTGGTCCAGCCGAGGTGACAGAGCAGGTCAGTAAGGTGACGTTGCCGCCGCCGTGCCAACCGAGGTGTTGAAGCGGTTCGGCGTGGCGGACATCGGCTTGAAGAAGCTACGGCTCGGCCATGCCGATGCTGGTCATAACTTGTGACGCGGTCAATGCCGGATTGATGAAGTGACCGAGCGGCAATGTCGATGCGCCTGACCCGTGCAATCCATGGGGCGATGGTGTTGGTGATGATTTAGCCTTCATGATGCCGAACTCTTGTTCAGCTTGCTGAGCTGATGATTCGATAAGATTAGGCTCGGCTCGATGAAGCGACGATCTGTCTAGCGCAGGTCGGCAGACGTGGAGCAATGACTGGTTTGACACCGGCACGACGGTGAAGATTACCTCCGAAAAGGAGAAAAATTTGTGAGCATGTGTTTGGAAACAAAACACAATACCCTAGAAAGAGATTCTTCCAAAAAGGTTGTCCAATATCCTGTTCATGAAAAAAGATGAACTCGGGTCGGATTCGTATTCACGCAGAAAATAGAACCGAAAAGTGATGCACGAGTCAGAAGGTTACCGGAGTTTGAACAGTTGGATCGAGCCGGAATATTGAGAGGTGGTAGATATGGAAATTCCGCAGAATATGAACGGTTGGATCTTCCAAATAACTTTCGAGCTAGGCTCTCGAGACCATGTCCTAAACTCGTCCAGATTCCTGTCCAGACTCGACAGGCCTCCGGTATATCATATATCGCCGGAGATTCCTCCATCGGAAGACAATGGAATTTTACAGGGTTATTTTCTACTCAATTCCTCACAATTCCACCAAAGGGTTCGTCAAATCGGCTCTCGGGGATACGGTGGTAGCGAAAACAAGTCTACTATACAGAAAAAACCATGCGGTCGCATGAGGGCAATGTTGACGATGAGCCCCAGGCTTCATGGACGACTTTTCCATGGTCTCGGTTGAGATTTGAGCTGATGATAATGAAAGTATCCATCTAATTTTGATGATCTGATGTGGAGCACGGTCCTCGGTCTAGCTGAGGTGACCAATCGAGCCGGCGACAAAGATGCCGACATCGACCATAAAGCTCGGTTCCGATGCGTAGATCACGCCGGAGACGATCCGAATTCCCATCGCACCGTGGAGACTGCTAGCAGGGTCTCAATGAAAGCACCAATGTTGGTTCTATATCCAGCATATCTTGTAGTAGGGGTCCTAAGCTAGGTGTCTTGGAGCGATGGTAATATGGACACGGGATTTTACACTACTAGGAAAATGCTTATAGATAGAATTTTACTAGTAGCATTTGTTTATGACCCCACGCTACTAGTAGTTAGTAGTAGCGCTGGGTAGAAAGCATGCTACTAGTATGTGTTAGCAGCAGCGCTTGTTACCTAGCCCCACTCTACTGCTAAGTTTAACACACCACACCCCTTGGTCAATAAATATTAGCAGCGCTGGTCGTCCAACCGGTGCTACTATTAGTTTTGGATCTATAGCGCCTGTTTAGATAAGCGTGCTACTGCTATTTTTTCTATGTATAACATTTTACCAGTAGCGTGTTTCTCTAGACCGCGCTATAGGTAGTGCAACACTAGCCATAGATATTTTGGAAGCTGCCATAGTAGCAGCGTGTTTTGGCTCCCCACGCTACTGCTATTGTCGCCAGCCACCTACCACCTTTCCCCTCCTTCCTCCCCTTTCTTCTTCCTCTCCCCCTTCCTGTCTCCCCCTTTCCTTGCACCTTGCTTGTTCTAATGCTCCCCCTCCACCACCTCTCCATTAGAGCCCTCCCTTCTTCTCTTCTTTTCCCTTCCACCACCCCCTCTTCTTTGCCCCTCCAGCACACCCCTCCCACCACCACCCCCCTCTTTCTTTGCCCTCCACCACCACCCCCTCCATTAATGCCCTCCCTCCCCCTCTTCTTTGCCCTCCCCCACCCCTTCCATTAATGCCTTCCCTCTTCTCCTCTCCCCCTCTCCTCCCACTCTCTCCCTAGCTCTCTCTCTCCATAGGGAGCTAGCTAGCTAGTTAGAGCTATATATATCTAGAGCTACTAGGTAATTAAGAAGAAAGGTGCACGATATCCCTCTCGACACATAGGTGAGAAAAAATGTTTTTGTGTGGATAAGGACCGAAACTATGTGGGTGACATGAGTTGCCTATGTTTTGCCGAAATGTCGATTCAATTCCGTTTCGGCGAATTTCGGGCAAACTCGATATGTCCTATGTTCAGGGAAGGTCATGCTGAATTTTTGTATGAATTTGATCCATGCATGCATATATATACATGGTTATAATATTTGCTCCGCGCGCAGGTGATCATGAAGGTCAATGGAAGGATGGTGGGAAGATACTGACAATCCGTTGTGGATGACATGTATGACAAAAGACTGAAGGATGTTTTATGTCTGTGTCGAAAATGCAAAGGAATAGTCAGGCTCATCCCCTTTGAGGGTGGCACATTCATGGCGCACCTGCTCATGCATGGTTTCATGCATGGACATACTCGGTGGATAAGTGAAGATGATGAGGATGTCGACGGGGCAGGAAATAATGACATGGGGCCACCGGACGAAGAGATGACCGATTATGTGCCCGAAGAGGAAGACGGCCTCGGAAATGTCGATGGCGAAGAGGCAGTTCAAGGCGGAGAAGACGCGGACATGCCGCCGTCTTCGTCGCTACTAAGTTCAGCCATGCAGGACCCGCATGTTCGAGACCTGCTTCGCAGGAAGACGACTAGCGATAGAGCTGCTTCTAGAGAGGAGGCCAAACTGGCGCAACTGGAGGTAGACTCGATGACTCCTTGCATGATGGTTGCAATCCCGAGGTGACCCGCTTCAGTTTCACACTAGAACTTCTAAAGACGAAGGCAAAAAACAAATGGACAGATACAAGCTTGGATCAGCTTTTGAAGTATCTAAAGAAGGTTCTTCCCGCGGGAAGCCTGTGTCCTACTAGTGTCGAGGAGGCAACGAAAATCGTGTGCCCTCTTGATCTGCCACACATTAGATATCACACATGCATCAATGTTTGCATCATATATCGGAATGAGCACGCAGAAAAAACCATCTGTCCAAAGTGCAATGCTTCACGATATAAAAAGGCCGAAAAGAAAGCTCCACAGAAAGTTGTATGGTACTTTCCGATCACTCCGCGTCTACAACGGTATTTCGTAGATCCTAAGGAGGCAAAGATTATGCGCTGGCACATGGAGAGGGTGAAACCAGATGACGGAGATGAGCCGAAGCTGAGACACCTCGCATATGCTAGCCAGTTGAGAGCATTAAATGTTGAATTTGATTTTTTTTTCACAAATGATCCGAGGAACATCGTGCTTGGCGCTAGTAGTGATGGCATGAATCCATTGGGCAACCAGAACACCAATCATAGCACATGGCCCATGTTTGTATGGATGTATAACCTCCCCCCTGGTTGTGCCTGAAGGAAAAAATACATACACATGGCTATGCTTATTCAAGGGCCGAGACAACCGGGAAATGATATAAATCGGGTTACTGAAAGAGGAGCTACATACCTTACGGACAACGCTGACCAAGACATGGGATGCAAGCAAAGGAGAGTATTTCTACATGAGAGCCACGCTGATCATGACGGTGCAGGACTATCTCGGTTACGGCTATCTCTCCAGCCAGGTGTGCCATGGATATTGCGGATGCACGAGGTGCATGGATGATACAACTTCTCTGCAGCTATCGAAAGATGGCGGGTCTTCAAAAATCGTTTACATGGGGCATCGAAGATGGCTCGAGAAGGATGACCCGTGGAGAAAGCGTGGAGATCTATTCAATGGTAAGGTTGAGCATCGAGGTCCTCCACGTAAGCGTAGTAGTGCAGAAATATATAAGTTATTGAAGAACTGGGAAGAGTGCCCCTCGCCGAGAAAGACGAAGAAAAAGGCGCCGGAGCCCCTGATGAAGGTATGGAAGACGAGATCTGTTTTTCGGGACTTGGAATACTGGCCCATACTCGACACGCCTCATAGCCTTGATCAAATGCATATCACAAAAAAAATCCTTGAGAGTTTGCTTGGAACATTGATGAACATGCCGGAGAGGACCAAGGATGGGCCGAAGGCAAGAAAAGACTTGGATTTTTTGAATATCAGGAAAGATCTCCAAATGCCCAGTAAAAGGTCGTCATAGGAGGCTGAGACGGAGACGGAGACGGAAGATAGGGGCAAAAAAGTAAACAAGAAGGAAGAACAATATTGCCCCCCCCTCTTGCTTCACCTTATATCCGAAGGAGGTCGATCAATTGTTCAAGTGCCTTGCCGGAATCAAAGTTAGTTCTGGATACTGTGGGAAGATAAGAAGATATCTAGACACTAAGAAAAAAGGTTCAGTGGGATGAAGTCTCACGACTGTCATGTGATGATGACACAGTTACTCCCGTTTGCACTTAGAGGGATTATGGACACACATGTGTGTGAGACGCTTACTGACCTATGCCACTTTTTTGATGCTATCTCTCGAAATTCGATCAGTGTGAAGCAACTCCATAGGCTACAGGAAGAGATCTTTGTCATACTGAATGAGCTAGAGATGTACTTCCCGCCCGCGTTCTTTGATGTCATGGTGCATCTATGTGTCCACATCGTGGACGACATCATCGACCTAGGGCCGACATTCCTGCACAGCATGATGCCATTCGAGAGGATGAATGGCGTCATCAAAGTATTCGTTCGTAACATGTCCCGTCCAGATGGAAGCATAACCCAGGAATATCTTACCAAAGAGTGCATCTCTTTCTGTGAGAGTTATCTAGTAGGCACCAGAGACCTTGTTGTTGGTTTACCCATCAACAAGCACTATGGAAGGCTCGAAGGCGAAGGTCACACCAACGGTCATAGGGATGTGAATGTGTTACGCTCGGGCCGACAAGACGACCTTGACAGGGCAAACTTAGTAGTGCTACAACACCTAGATGTGCTAGAAGATTTTGTGACACTGCACAAAGAGACCATCGCAAAGAAGTACCATGACCGTGGGGTGCACAGGACAGACACTGAAGTTATTAGAGAGCACAACTTCACTTTCTTGCGTTGGTTCAAAGAGCGAGTTCTGGCTAATCCCCGGGAAGAGGGTTGTTCGAACGGAACGCTCATATACGCCTTAGCACATGGCCCCTCGACCAACCTCGTGACTTATCAAGCATACGATATCAATGGATACACGTTCTACACGGAGGAGAAAGATATAAACAGTGATGACCAAAACTCAAGGGTGATGATGGACGCCATGAACGGGAATGTAATTGAAAGATATTATGGAAGGGTCAAAGAGATATGGGAGCTTAACTACTCTGGATTGCATAGCGCGACGATGTTCCGTGTCAGATGGGCTAAGAATGTACAAAGAGAAAACCGACATTTCACTACCATGTGTATACCCGACTTCGATAGCGGTACCGTCAACGCCATCGCCAAAAATGAGCCATGGGTACATGCTAAACACGTGACACAATGTTTCTTCATAACTGATCCGATCAATCCCAGCCGCCCAGCCGTGTTGTCATGAGGAGAAGCAAAAGGAGCATCGCTGGAATGGATGGAGTCGCCAACGAGGAAGACTACGACCGGTACGGTGATCCGATGAGGGAAGATGATGCTGATGACGATGAAACATATGTCAAAAGAAGAATGAAGATTACATTACCTACGAAAGATCGTAATCCCTGGAGAAGGACAAGTCACGACCATGGGCTCAATTATTCGACAACGAACAAAAGAGGGAAGAAGATCAGTCTAAAGCGTCGTCATCGCCCAAGCTGACAAACTAATCCACAAAATTTTTGTGTGTCTATCTTGTATACCGGCGTTAGCGGTCAAATGATGTAATATATATAATACTAATTATTATTCGGAGGGTAACAGTGGTATTGTTCAAATGACAGACCAAATTAAACCCTAGCTAGCTAGAGCTATATATACCCCTGCTATACAAAATTTGTACAAATGCAAATGAAAGATAAAAAAAGAAAATTGCAAATCAAAGAAAAATAAAAAGATAAAGGAACTAATAAGTTGTGGAAAATTGAATGCAAGAAAAATAAAAAAAGAAAGGAAGGAAGTTAGTGGAATATTAATTTAATGGATTTTATGATTATGAAATTTGGCAAATGGATGTCAAAACTGCATTCCTTAATGGATTTCTTAAAGAAGAGTTGTATATGATGCAACCAGAAGGTTTTGTCGATCTTAAAGGTGCTAACAAAGTGTGCAAGCTCTAGCAGTCCATTTATGGACTGGTGCAAGCCTCTCGGAGTTGGAATATACGCTTTGATAGTGTGATCAAAGCATATGGTTTTATATAGACTTTCGGAGAAGCTTGTATTTACAATAAAGTGAGTGGGAGCTCTGTGGCATTTCCGATATTATATGTGGATGACATATTGTAGATTGGAAATAATACAGAATTTATGGATAGCATAAAAGGATACTTGAATAAGAATTTTTCAATGAAAGACCTCGGTGAAGATGCTTATATATTGGGCATCAAGATCTATAGAGATAGATCAAGACGCTTAATTGGACTTTCACAAAGCACATACCTTGATAAAGTTTTGAAGAAGTTCAAAATGGATCAGTTAAAGAAAGGGTTCTTGCCCGTGCTACTGATACATCTCCAACGTATCTATAATTTTTGATTGCCCCATGCTATATTATCTACGGACATTATTGGGCTTTATTATCCACTTTTATATTTTTTTTGGGACTAACCTATTAACCGGAGGCCCAGCCCAGAATTGCTGTTTTTTGCCTGTTTCAGGGTTTCGAAGAAAAGGAATATCAAATGGAGTCCAAACGGAATGAAACCTTCGGGAACGTGATTTTCTCAACGAACAAGACCCGGGAGACTTGGACCCTACATCAAGAAAGAAAAGAGGAGGCCATGAGGTAGGGGGGCGCGCCTACCCCCCCCCCCCAGGCGCGCCCTCCACCCTCGTGGTCCCCCTGTTGCTCCATCGACGTACTCCTTCCTCCTATATATACCTACATACCCCCAAACGATCAGATATGGAGCCAAAACCATAATTTAACCGCCGTAACTTTCTGTATCCATGAGATCCCATCTTGGGGCCTGTTTCGGAGCTCCGATGAAGTGTGCATCGATCACGGAGGGCTTCTAAATCAACACCATAGCCCTCCGATGAAGTGTGAGTAGTTTACCTTCGACCTACGGGTCCATAGTTAGTAGCTAGATGGCTTCTTCTCTCTTTTTGGATCTCAATACAATGTTCTCCCCCTCTCTTGTGGAGATCTATTCGATGTAATGTTCTTTTTGTGATGTGTTTGTTGAGATTGATGAATTGTTGGTTTATGATCAAGTCTATCTATGAATAATATTTGAATCTTCTCTGAATTCTTTTATGTATGATTGGTTATCTTTGCAAGTCTCTTCGAATTATCAGTTTGGTTTGGCCTACTAGATTGATATTTCTTGCAATGGGAGAAGTGCTTAGCTTTGGGTTCAATCTTGTGGTGTCCTTTCCCAGTGACAGTAGGGGCAGCAAGGCACATATTGTATTGTTGCCATCGAGGATAACAAGATGGGGTTTTCTTCATATTTCATGAGTATATCCCTCTACATCATGCCATCTTGCTTAAGGTGTTACTCTATTTTTAACTTAATACTCTAGATGCATGCTGGATAGCGGTCGATGAGTGGAGTAATAGTAGTAGATGCACGCAGGAGTCGGTCTACTTGTGTCGGACGTGATGCCTATATACATGATCATACTTAGATATTCTCATAACTATGCTCAATTCTGTCAATTGCTCAACAATAATTTGTTCACCCACCGTAGAATACTTATGCTCTCGAGAGAAGCCACTAGTGAAATCTATGGCCCTCGGGTCTATCTTTATCATATTAATCTCCTACTACTTAGTTATTTCCTTTTGCTTTTACTTTGCCTTTATTTTACTTTGCATCTTTATCACAAAAATACCAAAAATATTATCTTATCATATCTATCAGATCTCACTCTCGTAAGTGGCCTTATAGGGATTGACAACCCCTATTTGCGTTGGTTGCGAGGATTTATTTTTTTTGTGCAGGTACGAGGGACTCGCGCGTAGCCTCCTACTGGATTGATACCTTGGTTCTCAAGAACTGAGGGAAATACTTACGCTACTTTGCTGCATCATCCCTTCCTCTTTGGGAAAACCAACGCAGTGCTCAAGAGGTAGCAAGAAGGATTTCTGGCGCCGTTGCCGGGGAGGTCTATGCAAAAGTCAACATACCAAGTACCCATCACATACCCTTATCTTCCGCATTACATTATTTGCCATTTGCCTCTCGTTTTCCTCTCCCCCACTTCACCCTTGCCATTTTATTCGCCCTCTCTCTCTATCCTCCCTCTCTTTCTCTATTTGCCTCTTTTTGCCCGCTTGCTTTTTGTTTGCTTGTGTGTTAGTTTGTTTGCTTGTCATTATGGCTAGTCCCTTATCTTCTCCGTTGACCCCTGAGTTCGAGATCTTTCACTTTAAACAAAGACTAGGAGAAAACTTAAAAGATGCCTGGTTAAGAATAATGGAGTCTTATCGTAATTATACCTCTGAAATAAACCTGAGAATTTTGCTTCGCAATTTTTATGTTGGATTGAATATGTCCCATAGACAACTCTTGGATTGCGTTGCCAAAGGCAATTTTATGGAAATCGATCCCCATATTGCGCTTGAAATTATAGAATGTATAGTGGGAACACTACCTCAACAAAACGGGCCTCATCCTACCCAGGAAGAGACACAAGTTTTTGAAAAAAATTGTGAAGTTACTAAAAAACTTGCAGAAATCTCTTGAACCTCTTAAGAACATTAGTGGAAATATTCACTGCATGAATATGTTGATTACCCTTTGCCATAAGAGGTTGGCGGTAGATCTAAAAAATTCAAAATATGAAGGGAAACGTAAAGAACCTCCCGGATTCGAGCTTGATTCCGCTAAAAAGTTGAAAACTAAAGATGGCAATACCTAGATCTATTCTTGCTTGTTATGCCTAGCTAGGGGCATTAAACGATAGTGCTTGTTGGGAGGCAACCCAATTTTATTTTTATTCCTTGATTTTTGCTCCTGTTTAGTAATAAATAATTTATATAGCCTCTGTTTTGGTTGTGTTTTTTGTGTTTAATTAGTTCTTGTGCCAAGTAGAACCGTTGGGAAGACTTGGGGAAAGTCTTGTTGAACTTGCTGTAAAAAACAGAAATTTAGCGCTCACGAGAACTGCTGTCATTTTTATTTGGAAAGTGCTATTAAGTTAATTATTTTTGCAGATGATTAATACATAAATTCCTCACGTCCAGAAATTTATTTGAGAATTGTTGGGGTTCCAGATCTTGCGCTAGCTACAGATTACTACAGACTGTTCTGATTTTGACAGATTCTTTTTTTCGTGTGTTGTTTGCTTATTTTGATGAATCTATGGCTAGTAAAATAGTTTATAAACCATAGATAAGTTGGAATACAGTAGGTATAACACCAATATAAATAAATAATGAGTTCATTACAGTACCTTGAAGTGGTCTTTTATTTTCTTTCGCTAACGGAGCTCACGAGATTTTCTACTTTAAGTTTTGTGTTGTGAAGTTTTCAAGTTTTGGGTAAAGATTTGATGGATTACAGAACAAGGAGTGGCAAGAGCCTAAGCTTGGGGATTCCCATGGCACCCCCAAGATAATCTAAGGACACATAAAGGCCAAAGCTTGGGGATGCCCCGGAAGGCATCCCCTCTTTCGTCTACTTCTATCAGTAACTTTAGTTGAAGCTATATTTTTATTCGCCACATGATATGTGTTTCGCTTGGAGCGTCTTGTATGATTTGAGTCTTTGCTTGTTAGTTTACCATAATCATCCTTGCTGTACACACCTTTTGAGAGAGCCATACATGATTTGGAATTTGTTAGAATACTCTATGTGCTTCGCTTATATCTTTTGAGTTATATAATTTTTGCTCTAGTACTTCACTTATATCTTTTAGAGCATGGTGGTGGATTTGTTTTATAGAAACTATTGATCTCCCATGCTTCACTTAGATTATTTTGAGAGTCTTAATAGCATGGTAATTTTCTTAAAATCCTAATATGCTAGGTATTCAAAGTTAGTAAAAATTTCTTAAGAGTGTTTTGAATACTAAGAGAAGTTTGATGCTTCATGATTGTTTTGAGATATGGAGGTAATAATATCAAAGCTATGCTAGTTGAGTAGTTGTGAACTTGAGAAATACTCGTGTTGGAGTTTGCAAGTCCTGTAGCATGCACGTATGGTAAACGTTATGCAACAAATTTGAAACATGAGGTGTTATTTGATTGTCTTCCTTATGAGTGGCGGTCGGGGGCGAGCGATGGTCCTTTCCTACCAATCTATCCCCCTAGGAGCATGCGCGTAGTACCGAGGTTTTTCATGACTTGTAGATTTTTGCAATAAGTATGTGAGTTCTTTATGACTAATGTTGAGTCCATGGATTATACGCACTCTCACCCTTCCATCCTTGCTAGCCTCTTCGGTGCCGTGCATTGCCCTTTCTCACATTGAGAGTTGGCGCAAACTTCGCCGGTGCATCCAAACCCCGTGATATGATACGCTCTTTCACACATAAACCTCCTTATATCCTCCTCAAAACAGCCACCATACCTACCTATTATGGCATTTCCATAGCCATTCCGAGATATATTGCCATGCAACTTTCCATCATTCCGTTCATCATGACACATTCATTATTGTCATATTGCTTAGCATGATCATGTAGTTGACATAGTATTTGTGGCAAAGCCACCGTTCATAATTCTTGCATACATGTCACTCTTGGTCCATTGCATATTCCGGTACACTGCCGGAGGCATTCATATAGAGTCATCTTTTGTTCTAGTATCGAGTTGTAATCATTGAGTTGTAAATAAATAGAAGTGTGATGATCATCATTTTCTAGAGCATTGTCCCAAGTGAGGAAAAATGCCATAAAAAAGGAGAAGGCCCAATATATATATATATATATATATATATATATATATATATATATATATATATATATATATATATATATATATATATAATGAGAGAAAAAGAAAGAAGGGACAATGTTACTATCCTTTGCCACACTTGTGCTTCAAGGTAGCACCTTAATCTTCATGTTAGAGAGTCTCTTGTCTTGTCACTTTCATATACTAGTGGGAATTTTTCATTATAGAACTTGGCTTGTATATTCCAACAATGGGCCTCCTTAAGTGCCCTAGGTCTTCATGAGCAAGCAAGTTGGATGCACACCCACTAGTTTCTTTTGTTGAGCTTTCATACATTTATAGCTCTAGTGCATCCGTTGCATGGCAATCCCTACTCCTTGCATTAACATCAATCGATGGGCATCTCCATAGCCCATTGATTAGCCTCATTGATGTGAGACTTTCTCCTTTTTTGTCTTCTCCACATAACCCCCCTCATTATATTCTATTCCACCCATAGTGCTATGTCCATGGCTCGCGCTCATATATTGCGTGAAAGTTTATAGGTTTGAGATTACTAAAGTATGAAAGAATTACTTGGCTTGTCATCGGGGTTGTGCATGATGAGAGCATTCTTGTGTGACGAAAATGAAACATGACTAAACCATATGATTTTGTAGGGATGAACTTTCTTTGGCCATGTTATTTTGAGAAGACATAATTGCTTAGTCAGTGTGCTTGAAGTATTATTATTTTTATGTCAATATGAATTTTTGTCTTGAATCTTTCGGATCTGAATATTCATACCACAATTAAGAAGAATTACATTAAAATTGTGCCAAGTAGCACTCCGCATAAAAAATTCTGTTTTATCATTTACCTACTCGAGGACGAGCAGGAATTAAGCTTGGGGATGCTTGATACGTCTCCAACGTATCTATAATTTTTGATTGCTCCATGCTATATTATCTACTGTTTTGTACATTGTTGGGCTTTATTATCCACTTTTATATTATTTTTGGGACTAACCTATTAACTGGAGGCCCAACCCAGAATTGTTGTTTTTGCCTGTTTTAGGGTTTCAAAGAAAAGGAATATCACACGGAGTCCAAACGGAATGAAACCTTTGGGGACGTAATTTTCTCAATGAACAAGACCCGAGAGACTTGGACCCTATGTCAAGAAAGAGAAGAGCAGGCGACGAGGTAGGGGGGCACGCCTACCCCCCCCCCCCCACCCCAGGCGCGCCCTCCACTCTCGTGAGCCCCATGTTGCTCCACTGACGTACTCCTTCCTCCTATATATACCTACGTACCCCCAAACGATCAGATACAGAGCCAAAACCCTAATTCCACCGCCGTAACTTTTTGTATCCACGAGATCCCATCTTGGGGCCTGTTTCGGAGCTCCGCCGGAGGGGGCATCAATCACGGAGGGCTTCTACATCAACACCATAGCCCTCCGATGAAGTGTGAGTAGTTTACCTCAGACCTACGGGTCCATAGTTAGTAGCTAGATGGCTTCTTCTCTCTTTTTGGTTCTCAATACAATGTTCTCCCCCTCTCTTCTGGAGATCTATTCGATGTAATCTTCTTTTTGCGGTGTGTTTGTTGAGATCGATGAATTGTGGGTTTATGATCAAGTCTATCTATGAATAATATTTGAATCTTCTCTGAATTCTTTTATGTATGATTGGTTATCTTTGCAAGTCTCTTTGAATTATCAGTTTGGTTTGGCCTACTAGATTGATCTTTCTTGCAATGGGAGAAGTGCTTAGCTTTGGATTCAATCTTTTGGTGTCCTTTCCCAGTGACAGTAGGGGCAGCAAGGCACGTATTGTATTGTTCCCATCGAGGATAACAAGATGGGGTTTTCTTCATATTGCATGAGTCTATCCCTCTACATCATGTCATCTTGCTTAAGGCGTTACTCTGTTTTTAACTTAATACTCTATATGCATGCTGGATAGCGGTCGATGAGTGGAGTAATAGTAGTAGATGCAGGCAGGAGTCGGTCTACTTGTATCGGACGTGATGCCTATATACATGATCATACCTAGATATTCTCATAACTATGCTCAGTTCTGTCAATTGCTCAACAGTAATTTGTTCACCCACCGTAGAATACTTATGCTCTCGAGAGAAGCCACTAGTGAAACCTATGGCCCCCGGGTCTATCTTTATCATATTAATCTCCTACTACTTAGTTATTTCCTTTTGCTTTTACTATGCATCTTTATCACAAAAATACCAAAAATATTATCTTATCATATCTATCAGATCTCACTCTCGTAAGTGGCCTTATAGGGATTGACAACCCCTATTTGTGTTGCTTGCGAGGATTTATTTGTTTTGTGCAGGTACGAGGGACTCACGCGTAGCCTCCTACTAGATTGATACCTCGGTTCTCAAAAACTAAGGGAAATACTTACGCTACGTTGTTGCATCATCCCTTCCTCTTCGGGGAAAATCAACGCAGTGCTCAAGAGGTAGCAGGTACAAGTTGTGAAGTTGAGTCAGACTCAATGCCCGACTACTTCAGAAGATAGAGAGAAAATGAAAGTCATCCCCTATCACTACAAAAAAAAGACACATCCGTGACATTTTGGGCCGAACGAAATTTTTTTCTGTCATACATATGACACTTCTATGACGATAATTGTGAGAAAACCCGGTATCATCATAGATGTGGTGGGCTCCTACTTCTATGACAAAAAATCATGACAGAAAATGGACGGGCCGGAGACGCAGCTGCATGACATTCCTTGGGCCGTCCATGACGGAAAAAACCATGGTAGAAGCGAGTGGGAGGAAAATTTCGGGGAATTCCCGGTTACGGTGGGAGGTCGGGGGCCGAGCGATGCGAGTTTCTCTCGTACACGACGCGCGTGTGTGCGAGGCATTGTCTCTAACTGAACCCGAGTGAGGCGTTGGGCTCTAACTGAACCCGAGCGATTGCACTGCAGGCTACGCGTTACTGAACCCGAGCGATCGATCGATGGCTGTTAACTGAACCCGATCGGGCGATTCCTTCGCTACTGCTGCTAACTGAAGCCAGACGATGGGATGCACAGTGAGCATTGCGGGGGGTGGGCGGGGTTGGATGAACAGTGAGCAGTGGCGTTGCCTATGGATGAACAGGACCCCGTGGTGTGGTGGAGGGCTGGATGAACAGTAGACGGTGGAGGGGTGCCCGTGGAGGGGTGGATGAACAGGACCCCGTGGTGTGGAGGGCTGGATGAACTGTAGATGGTGGAGGGGTGGTTGAACAGGACCCTGTGGTGTGGAGGGCTGGATGAACAGTAGACGATGGAGGGGTGCCCGTGGAGGGGTGGTTGAACAGGACCCCATGGTGTGGAGGGCTGGATGAACAATAGATGGTGGAGGGGTGGTTGAACAGTAGCCGGTGGAGTAGCGCACGGTGGAGGCTGGATGAACAGGAGCCCGTGGAGGCTGGATGAATAGGAGCCTGTGGAGGCTGGAGGAGGTCGACGGTGGAGATGAACAGTATCCCGTGGAGTCCCGTTTTGTGGTACGCCACACCCCTCCCGATGAACAGGACCCCGGTTTCGACCGTAGTGCTCCAACACAAGTCCGTTTCGTCCGTTTTGCGGGTATGCCACACCCCTCCTGATCAACAGGACCCCCATTTCGACTGTAGGAGGTCCGTTTCCTCCGTTTTGCGGTACGCCAGACCCCTCCCGATCAATAGGATCCTGTTTCGAAAGTGGCCGGTCGAACACAAGGATGTTTCCTCCGTTTTGCGGTACGCCAGACCTTGTTTCCGTCCAAGCCTGTTCCGTCCAAGCCCTCCCGATGAACACGACCACGCATTCCGTTCCGACCCAGCCGGTTGGCTCCCTCGCATTCCGTTGCCTCCCGATGAACACGACGCATTCTGTTGCCTCCCCATGAACACGACGCATTCCGTTGCCTCCCCATGAACACGACGACGACGTTGTTTCTCCGTTCCGACCCAGCCATGTACACGAGCCCTTGCCATACGTATGCGCGAGTAGGCGTTTGAGACCCCGCCCGTATGTACACATATGTGGCCGTATTTTCTTTCTTGCACCCTGGCCGCTGTATGTACGTGTACATGCTATGCGCGCGCCTCTACTACGACACGTGTGCGCCTCTACTACGACACGTGCGCGCCTCTACATCGACCAGTATGTACGTACACGTTCGCGGCCAGAATGACAACGCTATGTATGCTTCGACCAGGTGGGTCCCGACTGTCAGGCACTTCCTTGCCTGCGAAGATGTAGCTGGTGGGTCCCAGCAGTCAGGGGGCGAATCGTTTTTTTGCTCGGACGCACGTCCTTGCGTGCAAAGATGTAGCTGGTGGGTCCTAGCAGTCGGGGGCCTGGTGGATCCCAGTAGTCAGGGGGGTGAATCGTTTTTTTTGGATGCACTTCCTTGCGTGCGAAGATGTAGCTCGTGGGTCCCAGCAGTCAGGGGGCGAATCATTTTTTTGCAAAATACGTTGGCCCGTCTGGTGGGTCCCCGTTGTCAGGTGGAGGAATAATTATTTTGCACGTAATAAGGAGGCACTTCCTTGCGGCTGCCGTGGACCCAGCTGTCAGCCTCTCCACATATAGTACTCTTCTGATGGAAGTCGGTCGTTGACCACGTTGACCACGCCACGCCGAGAGCACCAGGGCGGTGGTCTGGATGACGGCGAGGCCTAAGAAGGGGACGACGCAGCAGTGGAAGCCCGCGCGGAGAGGAGTATGAGGGTTCACTGGTTCGGCTGCGGTGTGAGGCGGCCGTCACCGCAGAATAACAGGGGGTGTGGGTGAGTAGAGGGATGGCCTGGCCAGCGGTGTGAGTAGTACGGGGCGGTGAGGCCTTCGCGGCATCACAGCCGACCACGGGAGGAAGAAGCACGCGACACGACCGGCGCTGCTTTGGGCGGCTGGAGCAAGAAGACCAGAGGTTGAAGAAGCACTACGGCCGTTGGATGGACATCGTACGATCACTGCAGCTAGAATCGTTTATATTGACTAAGTTGACAAAGCCCTTGGTACGCGTTAACTTAGTAGTCCCACAGCTCGGATTTGGCAGAGAACATATAGCCCATTTGCAATTTGTAAGAATGTACAACCCGTTTTTTAATTCTAATGGAATTTACTATAGCCCATTTACAGTTTGTTAAAAGTATAGCCAACTTCTAGCTAGGACAACGATTAATAATATCAAACAATCGCTCAAAACAGAATTCAAAAAAATTCCCACATTTTGATGGGATTCGAAATATTTGTATCCGAAATTTCTAGTCAGGTTAAATATAATTTCAAAATAAAGTTGTATTATGTTAAAATCCAATGAAATATTGCGCGCGCAACAAGTAATGAAATAAAATTTTCAAATTCCAAAAATAATATATTTTTCAAACTAATTACGTGTTTGGTGCATAGTAACTGTCCAGTTATTATAATTACATCCCATTTATTATTTCTTAAAGTCCATTTTCTTGTTAATCCTAATGCATATCTCCTAGGAAAGTTTGCAGCCCAGCGGGGCGGAGAATAACAAGTTGACCCGGATATCGTGTACAACTGTCGGCCCAGTTGCATTGCTGATGTTAAAAAAAGCTATTTTTTATACACATATTAAAAAAATTGTATAGATAAGGAACATTTTTTATACACACATTTAACAATTTTTAAATACATGATTAACACTTTTTAAAACATATTTTTAGTCAACAGTGGGCCCACAGCGAGCGAGGAGGTCACAATACACATATTTTTTTAATACATGATTAACACTTTTGCAAAAACAATTAGCCCACAGCGAGCCAATTAGCTCCAGTCGGCCCACAGTAGGCCGACAGGGGCCAGTCGGCCAGCTGTAGGCCGACTGGAATCCAATCGGCCTGTTGTGGGCCGACTAGGCCCAGTCGACCTGCAGCGGACGGACGGTGTATTATTTTTGAAAAAAATTTACCCGGCGTAATATTTATGAAAATTAATAAAAAAATGTATTATTTAAGAAAAAATAGCGAAAAAGGCCTGTGAAGTACAGTACAACCTAACATGGTTACTCAGCCCACATTCAGCGATGCCGGAAAGGCCCAAACAAGGCTTCTGTACAACTTTTTGAAGTCACTGAGCTCAATTAATAACTTAAGAAAAAAGTTAGATTATAGTGGAACCAAATTAAAAGCTATCACGAGCAAATAAATAATTCAACGGGTTCCACTTGTGCGTGTGCGCGCGCGCGTGTATGTGTGTGTGTGTGAGAGAGAGAGATAGAGAGAGATACCCATCGGCCGATGCTCGTAAATACATCTTTCAGCCATATGCATTGCTGATGCTCAGTAAAAACTTATATAGTTGACACAATCATATAGAAGATCATAGCACACTGAACTTGCATACAAAAATTTCACGCAGGCGGCACAATCAGGATGGAAGCAGTGGATCGCTACAAGAAGGGCTATGTTGAAACCAACGAAGTCGTACATAACGGTTCATCGTCTTTATCAGTGACGGGGAATATCTTGAATGTTGTGCAAAGAAAACATACAGAGAACACAATAAGTTCACCTAGCACATTAAGTTGACGTATAGCCCTTTCTAAAAAAAGTTCAGGTACAAAATTAGAACAGGTCACAATCAAATGTACTGGCATATCAGTGCTTCACACCCATAGCTCGGATTTAACTAGTATCTGACAAGATTCAGTTGTTACCTCAAATTAGAGCACATCTAGGCAGCCAGCCCTGCCTCTTCTCCCAAAGAAGCAGTGGCCTCTGCCGCGCGATGGAGTAGGCCCTGTGCCATCCATCATTCCGAGAAACACATGGAAAATCTGACGTTGACTCCTGTAATGGACGTCATCGACGAACCCTGGCACCAGCGGCAGCAGCAGGACTTTGATTGATGGATTGACCACTTCTTCGACATGCACAAACACTCGATACAGGTACATCCCTAACATGGTCCGCGGCGGCCTTGGTGGCGACGAATAGTACAACCTCGGTTCCTGCACCGGTATCTCAACACCAATCACCTTCGGTATGGTGGACGGCTTCTTCATCCATGCCATAACCGTCAGAGCCCAGCTGTCTGGAGGAACAAACATACTTACGAGCTCACCTCCAAGGTCGTTGATAAGCTCGTTCATGGACTCGTTGTTCCAAGCACGTCGAGGCATGTTGTGGAAGGTAAGCTTTCTTAAAAACTCAAGCTCAGAGGGCACTGAGCCCCATCCTAGGTGCCACCGATCAAAGCTCACCAGCACGCCATCGCAGAACAAACGCCGGGAAGATTCGAACACACGACTGCAGTCGAAAGTTGTCCGGAACCCGATGAAGAAATCAGACGGTGGCGGACAGACTTCGACAAGCAAGTCACTTATTTGGATGTCGTGCGCAATGCCAAGAGCTTTGACAAGGTCATCTGGAGAGACGGGAGGCCGGTCGCCGTTGATGGTTACCATCAGCACTTTGCCGGCAAACTGGTCGTCAAGCGCCGCCATGCCACTGTTGAGTGACAACACGCAGCGACCGAAGGCAGGACGGACCTCAGGATCTCCGGCTCGGAGATCTGCGTTGACCGGCGACATGATAGTGCACTTGAGTACAGGGAGTACAGGAGGTGGTTTGGGGGAGCTGGAGTAGGAATCGAGGTTCCAGAGGGGGAGGGGCGGGAGACTACGGATGAAAAGGTAGTGAGGGAGTCCTGGATTAGGGGGTCTCTGGACAGCCGGACTATATCCTTTGTCTGGACTATTAGACTATGAAGATACAAGATTGAAGACTTCGTCCCGTGTCCGGATGGGACTCTACTTGGCGTGGAAGGCAAGCTAGGCAATACGGATATGGATATCTCCTCCTTTGTAGCCGACCTTGGGTAACCCTAACCCTCCCCGGTGTCTATATAAAGCGGAGGGTTTTAGTCCGTAGGACACAATAACATACAATCATACCATAGGCTAGCTTCTAGGGTTTAGCCTCTCCAATCTCGCGGTAGATCAACTCTTGTAATACTCATATCATCAAGAATAAATCAAGCAGGACGTAGGGTTTTACCTCCATCAAGGGGGCCCGGACCTAGGTAAAACATCGTCTCCCCTGCCTCCTGTTACCATCCGCCTTAGACGCACAGTTCGGGACCCCCTACCCGAGATCCGCCGGTTTTGACACCGACGTTGGTGCTTTCATTGAGAGTTCCTCTATGTCGTCGCCGTTAGGCTTGATGGCTCCTATGATCATCGATAGCGATGCAGTCCAGGGTGAGACTTTTCTCCCCGGACAGATTTTTGTATTCGGCGACTTTGCACTGCGGGCCAATTCACTTGGCCATCTGGAGCAGATTGAAAGCTACGCCCCTGGCCATCAGGTCAGGTTTGGAAGCTTAAACTACACGGCCAATATCTGCGGAGACTTGATATTCGACGGATTCGAGCTCCTGCCGGGTGCGCCGCACTGTCACGATGGGCATGATTTAGCTCTGTCGCCGAACAGTGCCCTGGAGGCCGCACCCGCATCCGCTCCAACCTTTAATTCGGAGCCAACTACACCGACCGAGGGCGGGTGGCTAGACCCCGCCGCAGAGGCTGCAGCCTCAACGGCGATCGAGCCGAACACCAACCTTATCCTTCGCGAGGCCCGTGACTCCACATTGCCGGACTCTCCTCCAAACTCTGAACCATCCGCCCCCCTGCCAATCGAATCCGATTGGGCGCCGATCATGGAGTTCACTGCCGCAGATATCTTTCAGCACTCGCCCTTCGGCGACATACTGAATTCACTAAGGTCTCTCTCTTTGTCAGGAGAGTCCTGGACGGATTATGACGGGCAGGATTGGGATGAGGATGACGAAGAAATTCGACGCCCACCCACCACCCACTTCATAGCCACTGTCGACGAATTAACCAACATGCTCGACTTCGACTCCGAAGACATCGATGGTATGGACGACGATGTAGGAGACGAACAGGAACCAGCGCCTATAGGGCACTGGACAGCCACCTCGTCATACGATATATACATGGTGGACACACCCAAAGAAGGCAATGGCGACGAGACAGTGGAGGATGACCCCTCCAAGAAGCAACCCAAGCGCCGATGTCAGCGGCGCCGCTCTATGTCCCCCCAAAGCAAAAGTGGTGATACCGGCACAGGAGATAATAACACTCCGGATAGTGCCGAAGATGGCAACAATCCCCTCCAGCATGATCTAGGACAGGAGGATGGAGAGGCCACCCCTCCAGAGAGAACGACAGATGGAGAGGCAGAGGATGATAATTACATGCCCCCCTCTGAAGACGAGGCAAGCCTCGACGATGAAGAATTCATCGTGCCAGAGGATCCCGTCGAACAAGAGCGCTTCAAGCGCCGGCTTATAGCCACGACAAATAGCCTTAAGAAAAAGCAGTAGCTTCAAGCTGATCAGTATCTGCTAGCTGACAGATGGACTGAAGTCCTGGTGGCCGAAGAATATAAACTCGAACGCCCCTCCAAGAGTTACCCAAAATGCAGGTTGCTACCTCGACTGGAGGAAGAAGCGTATGATGCGGCTGATCGGCCACCCCGTGGCCGCGACAGAGAGGCATTCCAGCCAAAATCTCATCCTGCACTCCGACGCCATTCAAATAAAAAGGCATGGGGAAATACGCTAGACCTGCAAGACGTATTGGAGGACAAAGCAAAACATGCAAGATCGATCTACGGATCACGAGGGGGCGCAACTATGCAAGACGATAAACGTCACGCTGGATACAGTAAAAGTAAATCCGACCGGGCCGAACGCAACGGGCAAGACTCATTGGACCTGCGTCGCGATATAGCCTAGTACAGAGGTGCCGCACACCCCTTATGCTTCACAGACGAAGTAATGGATCATCAAATCCTAGAGGGTTTCAAACCCGTAAATATAGAATCATACGACGGCACAACAGATCCTGCGGTATGGATCGAGGATTTCCTCCTCCATATCCACATGGCACGCGGTGATGATCTACACGCCATTAAATACCTCCCACTCAAACTCAACGGACCAGCTCGGCATTGGCTCAAGAGCTTGCCAGCAGAGTCCATTGGCTGTAGGGAGGATCTGGAAGCCGCATTCCTCGACAACTTTCAGGGCACTTATGTGCGACCACCAGATGCCGATGACTTGAGCCACATAATTCAGCAGCCAGAGGAATCATCCAGGCAATTCTGGACACGGTTCCTAACAAAGAAAAATCAAATTGTCGACTGTCCAGATGCAGAGGCTCTAGCAGCTTTCAAGCACAACATCCGCGACGAGTGGCTAGCCCGGCACCTTGGTCAGGAAAAGCCGAAATCTATGGCAGGCCTCACGACACTCATGACCCGCTTTTGTGCGGGAGAAGACAGCTGGCTGGCTCGCAGTAACAACATATCAAAGAACCACGGTACTTCGAATACCAAGGACGGTAGTAGCAGGTCGCATCGCAACAAACATAAGCGCCGCATTAACAGCGACAATACCAAGGATACGGCAGTCAATGCCGGATTCAAAGGCTCTAAACCCGGTCAGCGGAAAAATCCATTCAAAAGAAGCACTCCGGGCCCGTCCAGTTTGGACCGTATACTCGATCGCTCATGTCAAATACACGGCACCTCCGACAAGCCAGCCAACCACACCAATAGGGATTGTTGGGTGTTCAAGCAGGTCGGCAAGTTAATTGCCGAAAACAAAGATAAGGGGCCACATAGCGATGATGAGGAGGAACCCCGGCAGCCGAATACCGGAGGACGGAAGAAGTTCCCCCCACAAGTGCGGACGGTGAACATGATATACGCAACCCACATCCCCAAGAGGGAGCGGAAGCGTGCGCTCAGGGACGTATATGTGTTGGCGCCAGTCGCCCCAAAGTTCAACCCATGGTCCTCCTGTCCGATCACCTTCGATCGTAGCGACCACCCCACTAGTATCCGTCTTGGCGGATTCGCCGCACTGGTCTTAGACCCAATTATTGACGGATTTCACCTCACTCGAGTCCTTATGGATGGCGGCAGCAGCTTGAACCTGCTTTACCAGGACACAGTGCGCAAAATGGGTATAGACCCCTCAAGGATCAAACCCACAAAAAAGACCTTTAAAGGTGTCATACCAGGTGTAGAGGCCCATTGCACAGGCTCAGTCACACTGGAAGTGGTCTTCGGATCCCCGGATAACTTCCGAAGCGAAGAGTTAATCTTCGATATAGTCCCGTTCCGCAGTGGTTATCATGCACTGCTCGGGCGAACCGCATTTGCGAGATTCAATGCGGTACCGCATTATGCATACCTCAAGCTCAAGATGCCAGGACCTCATGGGGTCATTACAGTTAATGGAAACACAGAGCGCTCTCTCTGAATGGAGGAGAACACTGCGGCCCTCGAAGCGGAAGCGGAAAGCAGCCTCTTAAGGCAATCCACTAGTTCGGCGTTTAAGGACCTGAACACCTTCAAGCGCGCCTGGAGTAATCGGCAACAGGACCGCCTGGAACGTTCCGAGCTCGCATAGCAATGCGGCCCCCACCCCAGCCCAAGCCAAACGGCGAAACTCATGCCACGCGTACATAATTACGCATTAAAAATACCATGGGCACAGGTAGGGAGGGGGCACGACTACGGCATGCTCCAAGACGCGGCTTAAACCGCACTAGGGGCTTCCCGCTTTGTTATCTTTCTCTCTTTCAGGACATTAATATCTGGAAACCCTGTCCGGCAGCATGATTGCCGAACAAATGACGCAGCAACCAAGGAGGCAGAAAGCTACATCACACTATGGAACTCCCAGGTGGATTACGATAACGAGTGAAATACTTGCTTTAATATTATTCCTCAGCTTTCCCTTGGAGGGGACATAGTCCTACTTTTTGCTTATCGCACTACCTGTATCATTCTTCTCTAACGCATGTTTTTTAATAAACAATGCATTGCATTAAGGCTTTTATTGCATTCTTCTTTTTATATATATGTGTGTTCTTTAATGACACCTTGCAACCGTACACTTTGGTACGGCCAAAACACCAGGGGCTTAAAGTACCCCCACAATATGGTGTGAGAAGTCCGAACACTTTCACAAGTGCGGCACCCCAAACTTATAGCATTATATGCATCAGCTCCGAATCATGTCTTTGGTCAATAGTTGGGTTTGCCCGGCTCCCATGTTTTGGTACCTTATTTTCCGCTATATCGGCTAAGGTAGCACTGGGAGAACTACTGCGATTGTGCCCCGGTTTAGTGGGCTAAGCACCTTAGTAGAGAAAGCTAAAACTGATTGTCATGATAAGGCGAGAGACTGGTCGCTGTTCGAGAGGTTTTCGAGTCCTTAAAGACTTATGCCACTTAGAGCGAGGAGTCGGCCCTGCCCGGCTTAAGGCGTGTACCGCGCCCCAGATTCGGCCTTCCAAATACTAGGGGCTTCGCCAAAATTTAAAATTATAGAATTCTATGGCTAAGTGAGAGTGATAACACATTATAGTCTGATTGCCTTGTTCGTTGTGCTGAGCACCTCCCTCAAAGGACCCCAAAAATGGGAACAAGAGTGCTCAGGTTTATCCCAAACACCCCAGCACTCGTGGCATGGGGGCAGAAGCCGACGACTAGCCATCTCTCAGATTTGATAAATAGCCGAACAGAAGGTAATATTTTAAATTGAAACAAGCGTTGCATAGCGCATATGAACAAGTTTTCATAATACAGGATTACACGAGCAAGTTCATTCAAATATTACATCTTTTGCACACTCGTCCGCTGCGAGACGGGCACCCTTCAGGACACCCTCATAGTACATCTCGGGGTGGCGATGCTCCTTGCCATGCAGCGGCCCTTCCTTGATCAGCTTCACGACGTCTAGCTTGGCCCATTGCACCTTCACACAGGCGAAAGCCCGGCGTGCACCTTCGATGCAGACGGACCGCTTGACGACTTCTAGCTGTGGGCAGGCATCCACAAGCCGCCTCACCAGGCCACAGCCAGACTATAAAGCCCTTCATGGCCTGTTCGGCCGCCTTGTGTAGCTTGACCAGTTGCTTTAGCTGGTCGCTCATAGGCACCGGGTGTTCGGTCCCAGTATATTGGGCCCAGAACAACTTCTCCGATAAGCTTCCCTCCTCGGCCTGGTAAAACATTGCGGCATCCGACACGCTGTGGGGCAAATCTGCGAATGCTCCTGGAGAGCTCCGGATTCGGGTAAGTAACAAGTAATTTACTTTCACATGCTTGCTTTGCATATAGAATGCCTTACCCGCCGCTATATTCTTCACCGCATCAATCTCCTGGAGGGCCTTTTCGGCTTCGGCTTCGGCACTCTTTGCGCTCTCAAGAGCCGCGGCAAGCTCAGACTCTCGCGTCTTCAAGTCAAGCTCCAACGCCTCGTGCTTCGTCACGGGAGCTTGGAGCTCTTGCTGCACCACGCCCACTCGTGCCTCATGCCTTTACCGCTTGGTGCGCTCCTTGGCCGCTTAGTTTTCGGCCTCGGATAGCGCTTGCATCAGGGTCGCCACCTCGGTCATGGCCCCTGGCAAATTCACGATGATCCTATCATTTTGCAATCGCATCTTCTTTTATATATGCATATCTACAGACAGGGTATTACTTACCCTTGTTCTCCTCGAGCTGCCTCTTGGCAAGGCCGAGCTCTTTCTTGGACCCCTCGAGGTCCTGCTTCAATGCGGCAACCTCCGTAGTCTGTGCGGCAGCGGCCAGCAGCGAAGCCTGCATACTCATATAGACATACTTGTGTTAGACTCCTGCGATATTATTTGATCCTCTATTCGGCTTTTCTTTTTGAACATCGAACAAAGCATCAGGGGCTACTGTCTATGTGGTAATATTTTTCCTATATTTCAAACACTTACCTCAAAGCCTGTTAGAAGGCTGGCACAAGCTTCAGTCAATCCGCTCTTGGCGGACTGAACCTTCTGGACCACCACACTCATAATAGTGCGGTGCTCTTCGTCGATGGAAGCATTGCAAAGCGCTCCCAGCAAATTGTCCGGTGCCTCTGGTTGGACAGAGGTCACCGGCACAGGCGTCTTGCCCGTTTTGGAAGGAGGCCGCCTGCCTGAGTCCAGAACCATTGGAGGTTCCGGTGCGGTGTTCGGCTGAGGGCGAACTCGGAGCCCTCGGGAGCCTTGCTCCCTCTGCTCCCGGAGTCTGGAAGGTCGCCTTGAGGCGCCTCCGGGACTGTCTCCCCTCGACCCGGTGCCTCTTGAGACAATACCTCGGCATTGTCCGTAGGGCAAGGGGAGGTGGCGGTCGGAAGTGGATCGCTATCCATATCCGATGAGCCTAGGGAGCCGTCCGACAATACGTCGATATAGGCTCGTGGCGGTCTGGATAATCATAATTCGGCATTAGGAGAAGCAGTGCAACAAAGGAATGCTATGAGTTACTTTGTTATCTGAATACTTATGACTTCGCCAGGGGCTTGGCCTTGAGCAGCCACTCGTCTTCACCTTCGGCGGCGGTGGTGGAATAATGCGGAAGGAGAGTCCTTCCCTTCTTGGACCCTTCGGCCCCCCCAGTAGGGGCGGCCTTCCTTTTCTTGTCTCCCCCGACTGGAGGCGGAGCATCTTCATCTTCCTCCTCGTCTTTGGGGGAGGAGTGCGTCGCGGAGTTATCGGTCCGATGATGCCTGGCGTCGGGAACTCTTTCAGGTTCCCTTCGCCTTCTTGGTCTTCTCCGGCACCTTATAAGGGGCCGGAGTCAGCATCTCCGTAAGGAGAGCGTCCGCAGTGTCTTCGGGTAGAGGGGCCGGATAGTTAATTTGCCCCGATGTCTCCACCCAGTCCTGTCAAAGGCATGGAGATCAGACCCCACGCATGATTAAGCTAGGGGAAATAAAATATCCTACCAGATGTATAGAACTCACCGAATGCGCTCGGCGCTTTGCGCTTAGCCCGCGGTCCTCGGTGAGAGAGGGAGGGACCTCTGCACCCTTGAACAGCACCTTCTAGACGTCCTTGTGCGTCGTGTCGAAGAGGTCGCTCAGAGTTTGGTGCTGGGCCGGGTCGAACTCCCACAAGTTGAAGTCCCGTTGTTGGCATGGGAGGATCCGACGGACGAGCATGACCTGGACTATGTTGACAAGCTTGAGCTTCTTGCTTTCCATGTTCAGGATACATTTTTGGAGTCCGTCCAGCTCCACCGATGAACCCCACGACGAACCCTTCTCTTTCCAGGAAGTGAGCTGTGTGGGGAATCCGGATCGAAACTTGGGGGCAGCCACCCATTTGGTGTCCTGCGGCTCGGTGATGTAGAACCACGCCGATTGCCACCCCTTTATGGTCTCCACGAAGGAGCCTTCAAGCCATATAACATTGGGCATCTTGCCCACCATGGCTCCACCGCATTCTGCTTGTAGGCCGCTCACCACCTTCGACTTGATATTGAAGGTCTTTAACCACAGGCCGAAGTGGGGCCGGATGCGAAGGAAAGCTTCACACACGACGATGAACGCCGAAATGTTGAGGACGAAGTTCGGGGCAAGATCATGGAAGTCCAGCCCGTAGTAGAACATGAGACCACAGATGAATGGATGGAGGGGAAACCCCAGTCCGCGGAGGAAGTGGTGGAGGAAAACTACCCTCTCATGGGGTTCCCGGGTAGGGACGATCTTCCCCGCAGCGGGCAGCCAATGCGCGATATTCGCGGCTAGGTATCCGGCTCCGCGCAACTTTTTGATGTGTCCCTCCGTAACGGAGGAAGCCATCCACTTGCCTCCCGCTCCGGACATGTTTGGAGAAGGTTGAGGAGAAAGATGTGGACTTGGGCGTTGGAGCTCGAGTGCGCAAGAGTGGATGAGCAAGGAGGAAGAAGGCGTGGGTAGAAAAAGGTTAAACCTTGTCCCTTTATAACGGCGGCCGAAACTATGCGCCCCTACTAGCCTGGTAAAACTCGCTTATCCCCCAAGCACCGTAATCGATGGCGCGGTTGGGTTACCCACGCCCGTATTGATGAGAATCCCATAATAAGGGGGACACGATCTCTTCTTTGATAAGACGTGTAAAAAAACTACCTCGCGTTATGTGCGGGGCTAGTTAAAGGAAACGGTTCGAATAATCACCGGGCCATGGCTTAATGTCATGTTGCCAAAACAAGTCCACAGATTAGATTTGTGGAAATATTATTCTCTCTACGGTGGTATGTGGAACTTATTTTGCAGGGTCGGACACTATCCTTGTAATCAAATTCTTCCATGGTGTATTCGGAGGAGGAACCCGCCTAGCAATGCCGAAGACAATACTGTGCGCCGGACTCATCGTCATTGAAGCCTGGTTCAGGGGCTACTGAGGGAGTCCTTGATTAGGGGATCTCCGGACAGCCGGACTATATCCTTTGTCCGGACTGTTAGACTATGAAGATACAAGATTGCAGACTTCGTCCCGTGTCCGGATGGGACTCTACTTGGCGTGGAAGGCAAGCTAGGCAGTACGGATATGGATATCTCCTCCTTTTTAACCGACCTTGTGTAACCCTAACCCTCCCCAGTGTCTATATAAACCAGAGGGTTTTAGTCTGTAGGACACAATAACATACAATCATACCACAGGCTAGCTTCTAGGGTTTAGCCTCTCCGATCTCGCGGTAGATCAACTCTTGTAATACTCATATAATCAAGAATAAATCAAGCAGGACGTAGGGTTTTACCTCCATCAAGAGGGCCTGAACCTGGGTAAAACATTGTGTCCCCTGCCTCCTGTTACCATCCGCCTTAGATTCACAGTTCGGGACCCCCTAACCAAGATCCGCCGGTTTTGACACCGACAGGTAGCATGAATTTCGAGCACGCGCCAATATGCTCTCGGCGCGCAAGCGCACGAATACACCAGTGGCGCCCACATGTCGGCCTAAGATTCCTTATTCATTCTTTTTTGGAGAGCCCGGCCATTTTTTCAGGATCTTTTGAGAGCCTGGCCTGAGAGTCATAATTGACCTGTTTGGCATTGCGTTACTACTCGTCCCATATTGAACGACACCTCACTGGCCCAAAAAAGTGTACATCATCGAAAAGACACTGAGCTCAAATTATATAACTTGAAAAAAGGAGATATACTCGGAACACTGGAGAATGGTGTTGCCCTCATTTAGCCCACTAGTAGTTCGAGACAATAAACAGTTCAAAACAACGATATATACAACATTCAAACACTGACTAGTGACTACTACTGACACAAACAGCAAGACATGATAGTTCATAAGAAGTCTTGCTACACCACCAAAATGCACCCATCTGCAGCGCTCAGACTCTCGTGATCCAGACAAGAATGACATTCTAAACAAAAGCAACTATTACATAGTAAGAGTGACATAGACGAGGATGACCGAATGACAAGGAATATGCATAACAAAAGAAAGAACTACCCATCCAGAACCAGCAGCAAAGACAACAAAGTCATTCGAAGAGATGATCCAACACCATCATAATTTGCAGCCCCGCTTCAGTGCCAGTGATCCGGAGACACCAGTACACCACCCTTTCGATGCAACAGCCCAATTACCTATCAACCTGAAGGCTCGAACCACATCACTGCCTGTCGTAATTGAGACATCCAAGGATCAAAGTTAATCCGGATGCCTTTGTCATTCTCACCTTCTTTTGGCTGCAGGCTGTATCGTTGACAATCAGGGGAGTTTGCTCCCGAACTCCTAGGGCTCGTCGTGTAGACACAGTTTTCCATAGTAAACAGAGCCTCTCTACCATCAAGGTCCTTGCCAACGGTGATCTCCTGGTTAATCGGATAATTGAGTCCGAGAAACAGAGAGTGTGAACCAAGGCTGTTTACCCGCCTCCAACTAAAAAATCCTAAAGGCCCCAACAAGCCGATATCCTGCTCATAGACATAACAGCCACTGTCCGGATACTCACGTATTACACGGTGCTTGTATACAGTGGGGTTTTTGCAATATAACTTTTCCGGCTCATGTGTCCGACTGATCATCAGTCTTTTGCAATTGTCTGATCGAGCGAGGAAACAGTTGTGCTTCCCTGTTTTTGGCAAAGTTGGTGTGATTACAAAGGGAAGTAACTGTAGGGACACTACATCATATCAAAAAGGACATGCATTGTTAATGTAAGATCAGCATTTTTCAGAGTATGAGTAGGATAATGCAAGAAACAACATTGATATGTCCCTGTTGGAACTGGGAAGAAAATACAGGGAAATGTATAAAGGGTTCGAAAATATAGAAGTGCCATGCATGGTTATACTCATGTTATCTCGCAATCGATTCTTCACAGGAAACTACCATGTCATGCATGTTATGTAATCATGTTATGTCCTCCCAAACAAATTCTTCAAGGTAACTAACAGACCATGCATTGTTATATACTCGTGTTCTGTGGGCAAAAATTTTGTGAGGATATTATTCTAGCCATTGATTGCTGAAGGGCAAATATAGGTATGTACACATGGTAAGCATTGCAGGATTTCACTACTTCCAAATATAGAGTTCTCCATATGCACATTTACTTCCCTAATGTATGGTTAGATGAAACCAACAGTGTGGTGCATGTTTCTACATCATGAAAATGAGGAAGCTAACATGGCCATTGATACACTCATATTTAGTAGTAGTAGTAGTATATAGATTACTGTAAAATAAGGATAATATCCATATATTCCTAACCGTTTGATTATTCAGGGTACAAATTGGCTATAATGACTTGGTCACAATCGCATGAATTAACTCATTCCAAATATAGCTGATTTACGGCGTCTCTAATACATTGCCATAGTTCTACTCAAATTCTGCTCAAACAGAGATATGCCAATCATCACAAAAAGTTCAAACAGTGTCATGGCGTCATCATTCACATGAGAGGAAACAACTTACATGCGCCGTCCCAGCAATACGTGGTGCCATCTGCTTTGTCGATCGCGTAGATGATGCCATTGTGTTCAATAGCTTCACAGAAGTGTGTATCAGCTTTGACGATGATCCACTGCGAGCTGAGTTGTCTCCAGCTAAAGAAGGTACCGGCGTAAAGATAGGCGAGTCCGCGGTCGAACAAGGCAATTAGCTTGAAATCTGCGTAATTCGCATGTCATGTGGGCACTTGGCAGATTACAATCTTCTGCAAAACAAGGTCCGTCCAACTGACGTAGTAATCTAGATGACTTGGACCGCGATGTTAATACTCTATATAATCCAACGGAGGAAGGATAATCTCATGGGAGGTCTGGAAGTTCACGAGCACCAACTTTTTACCGTCTTCTCTGAAGGCAGCCATCGAGTGGGAGTTCATGCCGACCCAGTACATACCTGCCAAGAAGTTTTGGGCGATGGTGATCGGATCGATGTCAAGGGAAATGATGTACGGAGACCCACTACATACCTGCAAAGAATTTTTGGCTAATGGAGATCGGATTGAAGTCGAGGGGCATCATGCACGCCTCCGTATCATGCTGAGCCAATCTTCGATGATGTATCTTAGGCCTCACTTCGACGATGGCCGTGTGCATGTCCCTCGAGCATGTAGCCAGCCGCAGGGCGCTCAACATATCCATACATGAACAACAGAGGTCGAGGATGTCACTGGGGAGATTTCTCCAATCGTGGCTCATATGGATGCTGCGCGGTTCGCGTTCGGCCATGGTGGAGTTTGGAAGGGGGCTTGATTTACGGGGGAGAAGGATGTCGGTGCTGGAGCGGCTAGCGAGGGAATAGTGGTACTGGGGGAGGCGAGTGAGGCGACGATACACGGGGGCACAGTGAGATGGAGACGGAGAAGGAGATGGAGATGGAGTGGTGCTATGGGAGAGGAGAGGGAGACGAGGCGAGGCGCCAATGTGCTGTATAGCGGTGGTGACAGACTGCACTGTGCACAGGGTGAGGCTAACTTTGGTAATCCGAACACGCCGCCTAGACTAGTGTCAGGCGCAGGGTGTTGTCACTTCACTATGAGGACCGGATGAATAGTATTTTGACCATCAAGTGTACCATAGTTGTACTACTACTACTACTACTACTACTACTACTACTACTACTACTACTACTACTACTACTACTACTACTACTAGTAGTAGTAGTAGTAGTAGTAGTAGTAGTAGTAGTAGTAGTAGTAGTAGGTACATGAGTACTCCAGTATTGTATAGTGTAAATAGGTCTCATGTGCTAGCATGCCTGTTCACTTCATCATTCAGGTATCATCCATATTGCGAGCATAACCAAATTCTTGTGCATGCCCAATCAACGCTCTATCGCGATGCATGCAGTGGTTGTTCTGGTGCATCAAGGATGGCATGCAGATCATTCCACACTTGTGAAGAGGAAAAATGGAAAGGTAGAACATGGCAGCAGAGGAAGAGAACGCTGGCTAACGAGGCTGGGAGGGGATCGAGCAGGAAGTTAATGCTCCACGCCTAAAGGTTTTGGGAAAACCTGATTTTCAAAAGGTGACTTATACTCACCTAAACGGAGGGAGTATTCCTTAACCAGAGAATGTTGTGTCTCCCACTCACGCGCTCAAAAAAAAACTATGACACATTTTTTTATCTGTTTGCATAGGCCCCACCTATCAGGAAGGATGGGCACGTACACGAATAGGTACAACTCATCAGTCTACCCGCATAGCCTTTTCGTTTAGTCTACCTAGCCGTCTAATCAACTGCTTGCACGCCACTTCTCCCATTTACTTCTCCATCGGGAACTGATTCTCCTCGGCTTCTTCACCTCCCCTTCGTCTTCATTTGCATCCAAACTCCACCGTGTTCACATTGTTTTAACCTCTTTAAATAATCATCTACTACTTCAGTTAGACTAGCCATCTAATCCTAATTCTCCAAACCATAGCTCTCCGTTCCAGCGGTTCCAAATGGCGATAGAGATCGAGATGCAGGTTTTTAGCGTCCAACATGTCCTCGTCGAAGGCTCGATGCGCATAGCTGCCACCGTCACCGTCCACCCAAGGGTTGTTTGACAGTGGATCAACAATGTATCCAACTCCCTCGAAAAGGTAGAGATGAGGGCCATCGGTCTCGATGCAGAGTACACGGAGCGTGCCCCTAGGAAGATCCAGCGCGCCGTCGTCCTTTAGGTGTGCTTTGAAGATGATGTTTTGGTGTACCACATCATACACTCTCCCTCCATACCAGGTGAGCTTCACGATTTCTTGTCTCGGGAGGACGTATACTTCTGTGGGGCAGCCATCGAAGGGGACAAACAGAACCTGGAGCCGTACAACCTTGATTTGAATAGCATCGCTGTCGGTGTCAAAACCGGAGGATCTCGGGTAGGGGGTCCCGAACTATGCGTCTAGGCCGGATGGTAACAGGAGGCAAGGGACACGAAGTTTTACCCAGGTTCAGGCCCTCTCGATGGAGGTAAAACCCTACGTCCTGCTTGATTTATATTGATGATATGGGTAGTACAAGAGTAGATCTACCACGAGATCGAAGAGGCTAAACCCTAGAAGCTAGCCTATGGTATGATTGTTGATGTGTATGTTGTCCTACGGACTAAAACCCTTCGGTTTATATAGACATCGGATAGGGTTAGAGTTACATAGAGTCGGTTACAATGGTAGGAGATCTACATATCCGTATCGCCAAGCTTGCCTTCCACGCCAAGGAAAGTCCCTCCTGGACACGGGACGAAGTCTTCAATCTTGTATCTTCATAGTCCAGGAGTCCGGTTGAAGGTATAGTCCGGCTATCCGAAAACTCCCTAATCCAGGACTCCCTCAGTAGCCCCTGAACCAGGCTTCAATGACGACGAGTCCGGCGCGCAGATTGTCTTCGGCATTGCAAGGCGGGTTCCTCCTCCAAGCACTTCGTAGAAGATTTTGAACACAAAGATAGTGTCCAGCTCTGCAAAATAAGTTTCCACATATTGCCATAGAGAGAATAATATTTACACCAATCTAATCTGCTAACGTATTTAGTAGCGTGACACACCACAGCCAAGCCTTTATCCGAGTCATTTCATTATCCCACCTCAGCGCGTTATGCGAGGCGGTTTCCTTGGGACGTCTTATTAAAGCAGGGATCGTGTCCCCTTATCCCGGGATTCTCATCAATACGGGCGTGGGTAAACCAACCGCTTCTAGGACTCCTAGATTATAGGCAAGTCCAAACGGACACGGAGAGGACGCTTGATATTCACCCTCTTTATAAAGGGGACAAGGCTTTTATCTTTCCCTCCCATGCTCAATCGAATCCTTCCGCCACCTTAAGCTCAAACGCCCGAAGTTCAGGTCAGGTGCTCCGAACCTCCAGTCATGTCCGGATCTAGCCTTCAAGGCCAATGGATGCCTTCCTCCGTCATGGAAGAAGACATTAAGAAGTTGAGGGAGGCCAGATATCTAACCGTCGAGATTTTGCATCGGCTGCCTCCCCGAGGGCAGGCCGTCCCCACCCCCGAACCCAACGAGAATGTCGTGTTCGTTTCCCACTTCCTCCAAGGTCTAGGCCTTCCCCTGGATCCTTTCATCAGGGGTTTGATGTTCTACTACGGGCTAGATTTTCATGATCTAGCTCCGGACTCCTTCCTTCACATCACAACATTTATTGTCGTGTGCGAGGCCTTCCTCCGGGTTACCCCTCACTTTGGCCTATGGCTCAAGACCTTTGAAGTGAAGCTGAAGATGGTCGAGGGGCAACATGCAGCGTGTGGAGGTGCCTCAACACGCAAGATGACGGGAGCTCCGTGGCCCAAAGGTTCCATCCCAGAGGTGTCTGAATTGTGTCAACAGGAGTGGTTCTACATCACGGCTCCTAGAAGTGCCAAGTGGGCGGCCCCCCTGCTTTCCGCTCGGGCCCTCGACCACAGCTGATGTCATGGATCAGCAGAGGTCTGAGCTGGGGTCCAGTCAAGGACGTTCCTATACTGCAAGGCCGCATTCGAGGTCTCTTCAATGGCGATTTCAGTTTGGTTGCAGTAACACAGGTTATGCTGGTTCTTCAAGTCCAGCCTTACAAACACTGGCCTGTTTGCCTGTGGGAGTTCAATCCCGAGGGACCGCGTGCCGTTCAGAATTTTCTCGGCCTGACGCTCGAGGAGATGTAAAAGTCATTCTTCGGACCTCAGGTGGAGCGTCCGGAAATCACCGAGGACGTGGGCCTGAGCGCCAAACAGGTAAGGCATCTTCCGGCCAAACATACTCTCTCTACTTTGTTACAAAGTTATTTATGAGAGTTCGCTTTTTGACCAGGACTGGCTAACAAAGGAGAAGTTGATTCGGTGTTCGGCCCCCCTCCCTGAGGGTTTGGAAAATCCGGTATTGGAAAAGATGCTCCTAACTGCACCTTGCCCGGAGCCCTTGAAGGAAGATACTGTGGAGGATAATGCGGACGGACGCGGGCCCCCAACGCTGCCCATTCTAGCCGAGGGAGCGAGCGTCTCCATGAGGGAAGGCGACCAGAAGAGGAAAAGGGCTACGCCCGGAGATTCGGAAGCCGAAGCTTCCAAACGGGAGAAGAAGTCTCCCACAGAGGGTCCTACCTTGGGGGGCTCTATTGCCGCACAAAGTCTGCGGGAGGATCAATTCTCCCTCGAGTCGTAAGTGACCCAAAATACTTTTAATAGTACAGATATGCCATCTTTTTCTTCTGAGGAAATAACCACCGCATATATTTTTGCAGTTTGGGCCTTAGCCCCTCTCAAATGAGCTCGTCTTCGGGGGATCTTCTTCCAGAGATGATGGAGAGCGAAATGCCTCCTCCGGATTCCTCTGCTCCAGAAGCGGGCGACCCTGAAGTGTCGTCGCGGATGGCCTCTCCGAGTCCGGTGAGGCCAGAAGATAATCCCATTGACCCTCGAAGCTCCCATTGTCTAGCTCCCGAAGAGAGCAGAAAAAAGAGTCCGGCACCGTCTAGTGCATGATCGGATGTTCTGAGGGAGTTGGTGGGGCGAGCGGCCATCTTAGATGAACACCGTGTGATTATGAATACGGTGATGGAGAGAATATCGTCCGCCGAAAGCGGATTGCATGAAGCTTTTATGAGTCTACTGACAGGCTTTGAGGTACGTAAAAGAATGTATGATAATCCTGCACCTGCTAGATGTGCCCTATGTAGATAGTAGCCCCTGAGACTCTGGTTGTCGTCGGAAATGACGACGAACAGAGGATCATATTCCCAGGAAATAACCATATTGCCTCTATGTGCAGGTGATGGAAGCTCCGGTGGCTAGCCGGACTAGAGAGTTTGCCCAATTAGAGCGGCAGTTGGATGCGGCAGACGCCGACATCGAGCTTGTTAACAAAAGGCTTGACGAGGCACAGGGTAAGTGTGAATATCTGGTAAATGCCACATAGGAAGAGCAGCATGATGCCAGTATCTTTAATATGTTGTGACTGCAGATGGAGCTGCCACTTTTGAAGCCTTGCGGGCAAAACTTGCAAGCCGAGAAGGCCGCGCATGGCGAGACCCGAGACAAGATGGCCAAGATGGCTATAGAATTAAAAGCTGCCGACGACCGTTGCCGGGTTCTTGAAAAGGAAAACCAAGCGAAAGCATCGGACCTTGAGAAGGCTGCTACGACGAAAAAGGATCTCTGCTCTGCTATGAGGGCAAAGAAGGAGGAGCTGCGGGAAGCAGGGGATATTGTAGCTGGGAAATCCTTTATGTTGCGGAGGAAATTCGGAGATCCACGGTATGCCCCTCTGGATCGGCTATGGAGTTCAGAGGATGTGTATATGGATTTGGCGGCGAGCACTGCCGATGCGGCCAAGTACTTCCAGGGTCAGACGGACCATGGAGTAGAGCAGCTATTTTGGAGACAATTCCATTCTCCCGAGCGTCCACTTTCATTGACTGACCAATTAGCTGAATGGGCCGAACTAAATAGGTTGTCCGGACTCTCTATGAGGTCTGTTGTGGATCAGCTATGGCCGGGAAGGTCAAAACCGAACAGCTATTTCAACTTGGTGCAGCAGGTCCTTGATGTGGTGCCGCGCATTAATGCGATGAGAAGGCCGGCGTGCATAGAGGGCGCGCGGATGGCCTTTGCCCGTGTTAAGGCATATTGGGCGGAGATGGATGCTACCAATGTCGTAGCGCGGGATTCGGCTATAGGTCGAAAGGCTGCCGAGCACTACTTTGAAGAAGTTCTTGAGGGTGCCCGTTTGATAGAGACCCAGTGCTCAAAAAATATTATGTTTGAGTGATATGTAATCTCATTGTAAGCGAAATGCTTTTATAAATTTTTATAAGGCTATTTTTATACTTTTGCCTGAAAGTAATATGATGCCTCCTGGGCAGCCGTTTATGTATACATGTGTATAACCTGAAAGATTGCGGCCGTCGGCTTCAACCCTCACGGATATAATGCGGAGGTGCTCGCAAAAACATGCATTCACACTTAACCCAACGTCTTAGTCCTATTAAGGAGGTGATAGCGGAGCGAGCGAGGCAACTGGACTATAATGCTTTAGCACTTTCACTTAGCCATAGGAGTTTGACAGTTGGGATACTAGATAGCCCATGGTGGCTCCGCACTCTCCTGGTCTCGGGGTGCGTACATGCCTGGCCAGGAAACGGCCCTTCGTTAAGGCGGAGGAATTCTAACATTCCCACAGGTCATCGAGTGGTTGACCAGTCTCACGCTATATCATGACAGTTAGTTTTCGTCTTTCTCTACTGAGGTGCTCGTCCGGATGAACCAGGGCACAATCGCAGTAGTTCTCCTGGTGCTACCTTAGCCGGCAAGGCGGAACATAAGGCACCAAAACACAGGAGCCGGGCAAACCCAACATTTGACCAAAGACAATGATTCGGAGCTGATGCATATAGGGCCAAACTCGCGACGCCGAACACTCCCTAAGGTATTCGGTCTTTGTGGTATAAACCGGGCCTAAATAGTGGCCTTTGTAAGAAGCCCCGTGTGTCCAGGTATGTGCATTGTTCTGGCGTGGACACATGCCAAGACGTCAGCATCCTTCTCAACGGTGGATATGTATCAACAAGAGACAGTAAAAAAGGCTTACGCAGGGTCTTAATCTAAAAAGAATCCTTGGAGCGGGTCCCTACTGCATGTCTGCGCCTGTGTCTCCATTGTGCCGTATCCTGGATGGGTATAGCACGATGATCGTCTGTAAAAGAGAGGAAGTTAAGTGAAAAAGTTGTCGTGCAAAAGGATAGTTTTTAAAGAAACCATGTATAATTCAAGATGATAAGAAATTGCCACTTGTCTGCGCGCGTTGAGCCCCTTGTATTGACAAATAGGGGTGTGACAACTTATTTCTGTATAAATAGCGGCGCCGGACTTGATTAGTTGTATCTGAGGTCTTGACGACCTATTGGATGCTTTTGTTTGTCCGGGCGCCTTTTGTGTGCGGCGGCCAAGGCAGCCTCACTCTCTTCGGCGCGCAGAGATCGCTTGATATTTCCGTGCACTGTAATGATGCCACATGGACCAGGCATCTTGAGTGTGAGGGAGGCGTAGTGTTGTATTGCATTAAAGCAAGCGAAAGCTTCGCGTCCGAGCAGTGCTTGATAGCCACTTTGAAATGGAGCGATGTAGAAAGTAAAATGCTCGCAACGAAAGTTATCGGGGGAGCCGAATGTAACTTGTAGTAGAAGGGAGCCCATACAGCGAGCCCCTAGGCCTGGCGTTACTCCTTTAAAGGTAGTATTGCTATGGCGAATTTGTGTTGGGTCTAGCCCCATCCCGCGGATTGTATCCTGATATATTAGGTTTAGGCTACTGCCGACGTCCATCAAGACCCTTGTGAAGTGATATCCGCCAATTACTGGGTCTAATACCAAGGCAGCCCATCCTGCGTGCCGGTTACTTGCTGAGTAATCGCGATGGTCGAAAGTGATCGGTTGAGATGACCAGTGGCAGGACTTCGTAGTGATAGGCACTTGGGTATACTTTCCTAGGAGTGCCGCATTGTTTTTTCCCTTGATTACGTGTAACACGTTTATTGTTTTGACTTCTGGTGGAAATTGCTTTTGTTCCCCCGTGTCTTGCTTGGGGGGCTTGTCCTCGTCTTCACTTGGTGTATCCTCCCCCTTGTGTACGGCGTTGAGCTTGCCGGACTGCTTGAAGACCCAACATTCTCTGTGGGTGTGATTAGCAGGTTTACCAGGGGTACTATGAATCTGACATACTTGGTCCAGAATTTTATTGAGGCTGGACAATTCATCCCTGGTGCCTTTAGGGGGCGGCTTTTGGCCTGGCCGAGAGCTTTTGAATCCGGCGTTTACTGTCATGCCCTTCGTGATGTCTTCTTTATGCCGGCGTTTGTTATTGCTATTGCATCGTGATTTCCCGTTTCCATCTCTAACTTCAGATGTACTGGGGTCGCTGGTGCTGCATCTGGCTAGCCAGCTGTCCTCCCTCGCGCAAAAGCGGGTCATGAGGTTTGTTAATGCGGCCATCGTTCTCGGCTTATTTTGGCCGAGGTGTCTGGCGAGCCATTCGTCACGGACGCTATGCTTGAAAGCTGCTAAGGCTTCGGCGTCCGGACAGTCGACAATCTGGTTCTTTTTAGTAAGAAACCTGTTCCAAAGCTTTCGGGCTGACTCTCCGGGCTGTTGAGTTATATGACTCAAATCGTCCGCATCCGGAGGTCAGACATAAGTCCCTTGAAAATTTGCCCGAAGGGCATCTTAGAGCTCTTCCCAACTTCCAATGGAGCTTTCGGGGAGGCCTTTGAGCCAGTGATGAGCTGGCCCTTTGAGCTTGAGGGGTAGGTACTTGATGGCGTGGAGATCATCTCCTCGAGCCATATGGATATGAAGGATGTAGTCCTCAATCCAGACCCCGGGGTCTGTTGTTCCGTCGTATGCCTCCATGTTTACGGGCTTGAATCCCTCTGGAAATTCGTGGTCCAGCACCTCATCGGTGAAACATAGGGGGTGTGCGGCTCCCCTGTAGCTGGGTGTACCGCGTTGTTCGGATGTTTGTTGTGTTGCATTGTATGCTGGGGCGCGCTTGCATGGTCCATAGATGGATCTTGTTGCACCGTCCTTTGGGTGCGAGCCCTCGCATTGGTTGCATGTTGTATGGTGAGCGGCATTGTATGCCGCTCTGTGTTGGTAGGGCGATCGTCTATCCGACCAAGTGGCTGTTTGATATTTGGTTGTGGGGGGTCTGAGGCCTCCTCGTCGAATTCGGGTAGTAGCTTCCGCTTTGGGTAGCTCTTGTAGGGGCGATTGTCGCCGTACTTTGCTGCTGTGTTGAGTATTTTACTCCATCTGAATTGGAGTGTGTCTTGCGTGGCCTTGAGCCTTTGCTTCTGTTTTTTCAGACTCCTCGTGGTGGCAACAAGCGTTTTACGGGCAGTTTGCTGCTCCGAGTACCTGTCCGGCGTTATGTCGTCCGGATCATTATCCTTGATAGAATTTGTTTGTTTGGTTTGATTATCCGGATTGCCATTGTCCGGCAGCGGTTCGCCTTGCTGCAGCACTGGGTCTGTGTGATCGCTATTTCTGTCGAGGCGGGATTTGGGGCGGCGCTTGCATTGCCGCTTTGACTTCTTTTCAAGGGAACAAGCCTTCGGTGCGTCCTTCCGCTCCTCGTCGTCATCTTTTGGTGCGTCCACCATGTATATGTCATATGACGAGGTGGCGTTCCAGGGCCCAATAGGGGCTAGTTCTTCATCGTCTCCTTCACCGGCGTCCATACCGTCGATGTCTTCGGAGTCGAGGTCCAGCATGTCGATTAAATCGTCGACAATGGCTACAAAGTGGGTGGTGGGTGGGCTTTGAATTTATTCATCGTCCGTACCCCAACCTTGCTGACCGTGGTTCGGCCAGGGCTCTCCTGATAAAGAGAGAGACTTTAGTGTCTTCAGAATATCGCTGAAAGGCAAGTGCTGGAAGATGTTCGCGGTAGTAAACTCCATGATCGGCGCCCAATCGGATTCGATCGGCAGGGGCGCGGAGGATTCGGGGTCCGGAGAGGAGTCCGGCTCCTTGGAGTCACGAGTCTCGCAGAGTGCGGGGCTGGTGTTCGGCTCAATCGCCGTTGGGATCACAGCCCCCGAGGCGGCGTCCAACCACCCATCCTCGATCGGCGCGGTTGGCTCCGAATTAAGGGTCGAAGCCGATGCGGGTGCGGCCTCCAGGGCACTGTTCGGCGGTAGAGCTATATCATGCTCGTCGGGACAGTGCGGCACGCTCGGCAGTGGCTCGAATCCGTCGAAGATCAAGTCCCCGCGGATGTCAGCCGTGTAGTTTAAACTTCCAAATCTGACCTGACGGCCAGGGGCGTAGATTTCGATCTGCTCCAGATGGCCAAATGAATTGGCCCGCAGTGCGAAGCCACCGAAGACGAAGATCTGTCTGGGGAGGAAGGTCTCACCCTGGACTGCATCATTATTGGTGACAGTAGGAGCCATCGAGCCTTATGGCGACGACACAGAGGAACTCTCAATGAAAGCACCAGTGTCGGTGTCAAAACCGGTGGATCTCGGGTAGGGGGTCCCGAACTGTGCATCTAGGCCGGATGGTAACAGGAGGCAAGGGACACGAAGTTTTACCCAAGTTCGGGCCCTCTCGATGGAGGTAAAACCCTACGTCCTGCTTGATTTATATTGATGATATGGGTAGTACAAGAGTAGATCTACCACGAGATCGAAGAGGCTAAACCCTAGAAGCTAGCCTATGGTATGATTGTTGATGTGTATGTTTCCTACGGACTAAAACCCTTCGGTTTATATAGACACCGGATAGGGTTAGGGTTACATAGAGTCGGTTACAATGGTAGGAGATCTACATATCCGTATCACCAAGCTTGCCTTCCACGCCAAGGAAAGTCCCTCCCGGACACGGGACGAAGTCTTCAATCTTGTATCTTCATAGTCCAAGAGTCCGGCTGAAGGTATAGTCCGGCTATCCGAACACCCTCTAATCCAGGACTCCCTCAATCGCTAACCTACAAACCAGAATCAAAATTCCTGTAGAAGTTTTTGATAAACAGACACCATCCCTATTCGACGTAGCAAATTTTGTGCTCGGTACAAATCTTCAGAAGGGTGACGAGACGGTGGCATTAAGGTCATCCGGATGGGAGAATTATCCCTTGACGTACGAGTAGATAAAATATGCTGCCCTCGATGCCCGTGTGAGTTTCGAGATAGCTGCAAGGTCCAAAGAGCTTGTTGCGAAGCCGTCTCCCACAGAGAATGAGAACAAGAAGAAGAAGAACAAGAAGAAGAAGAAGAAGAAGAAGAAGAAGAAGAAGAAGAAGAAGAAGAAGAAGAAGAAGAAGAAGAAGAAGAAGAAGAAGAAGAAGAAGAAGAAGAAGAAGAAGAAGAAGAAGAAGAGGCTACACCAGCAGGAGGGCATTATGGATGGATGAACTATTTCCTCTCTTGTAAAAAAAATTATTCCCTCTCGGTGTATATTGATATAGATGGACTATTTCGATGGTGTGCTTGTCTTTGGAACAGAGTAGTAGCGTGGGTCCGCTTGACTATAAGGAACTATTTATCCGCATATATAGCTTTCTCTGCTACTCCTTCCAGTGATCGGTATGCAGTGCATGTGTCCGTAGACATTACAGCTTGCCCATGGAAGTTCAACTACGGAGACCATCACATTTCATCTCGCGATTCCCACGACGCCTCTCCAACCCACGGCACCACGCCCCCCGACGTGTGCCTCACCCCTCTCGGCCGCACCGCCCCTCTGCCTTTGTGTGCATGACATGTGGGCCACCTAAAATGCGGCGAGCATCAAGAGTCTACCACAGCCACCCGCGATTCCCACTACGCCACTCGAACCCATGAAACCACACGTCCCCCGACCTGCGGCTCACCCCTCTTGGCCCCACTGCCCCTCTGCCTATGGGAGCATTACATGTGGACCAGTCACCTATCAGGTCCACATGTTATTGACTCAGAGGTAGGTGTAGTAAGGCGCTGAAGCTCAGTCCCAACGGCCCTGAGAGGGAAATGTAACTCCTGCGCCAGGGCTTGTGGTGCTCCCGCAGTACTAACTCGTGCCAAACTCGAGATTTGTTTCTTTACTATACATGCACACAATGATTTAATGGACATTGTAATATCAACATGTGATGGGGAGCTCTAAATTTGAATTTGAAACTTATAAAACAAAAAGATTCAAAACAAATAAACTGGGAGAGAGGGAGTATATCATAGGATGTGTCCCATACAAAATAAGTCCCCTGGTTTGTCACCGCGAAGATGTGGTTAGAAAGGAGCATAACGTCTTCCTACTTGTACGGCAACAAATCGACCGCAGACAGCGTGTTCCGCCTTTGACCGCCATGTGCAAGGTTCGTGCTATCTTATTCAATCTCACCGTGGTTCCATCGTACCAATTCATGCGGTGGCCCGTTGCATGGCTGATCCCAATGTTGGACAAAGGTTCTACGGGAACGGTTTCGCTGTTCTAAATGTTGTGCAAATTGATGTTGGTACCCTCCCGTACATATGCAAGCCAATCTCCACTCGCACCGAGCCTAACTTGTGAAACAGTGGGCAAGGGCAGAATTAGGAAATGGACACGGAAGTAGTCTTTAGAATGCATTTACTACATGATCAAACTCATCTTACCTGCTCATCGGAGGAAATCCGAGTGCCCCTCAACGTCGGCATCTCAAGGGGCGTCAACTTGCAACTACGGCCACGCCGCGCTGGAGAGACCCCCAAGGAAACATCCTCGTGCGTTCCACGGAACATCAAGATGCATTTGTATGAGTAGTTTATCTTGTGAGAGAAAAGGATGAACGAGGGAAGGCCTCTAGAGATAGAGATGGACACTACTACTACCAATGTGTTGGCCCGTGCATTGCAATGGATCCAAAGTAGTAGAATAATACTTGTTCATGTGCTTGAAATATAAACACTCTAGTTTTGATATACATGTGTCAGCAGACATGATAGCTTGTCCATGGAAGTTGAACCACGGCGACCATCATGTTTCTTGTTTCTACCACTAAGCCACTGAAGTTCGGTCCCGTGGGCCCCGAGAGGGAAATGTAACTCCTGCGGCAGGCCTTGTGGTGCTCTCGCAGTACGAGCTCGTGCCAAAACTGGAATTTGTTTCTTACTACTACCAACTAGTACTAGTAAGGTACACATGCATTGCACGCATGAGATTCTGGTGGTTTGTGCATTATGCTTCTACATGTGGAGCTTTCTGGATTCTAACATGTGGCAAAATCTGGTGGAATGTAAGGTTAGGAAAGTTTGATTAACTTAGGGGAGTGTTTGATTCAAGCCACACCTTAGGCAAGCCACACTAAGGCCCCACATGACATACACACAAAAAATGTGGCAAGATTCCCTTAGGCTTGCCAACTTGTTTCTCTCGTTTTGAAGAACTAATAACTTTGCCTAAGCTTAGTTGTGGCAAAGTTAGGGTCTGTTTGATTCAAAGGATTTTCATAGGATTTTTGAAGGATTAGAATCCTTAGGAATTTTTCCTAAGTTGGTCGTTTGATTCGTAGGATTGAATCATGTAGAATATTTTCCTAAGGATTCATTTGTACTACATTTCACAGGAATTCTAACATGCACTCCAACCTCTTGAAAGAAATCCTTTGTTTTTCATGTGACACAATCAAACAAACTCAAATCCTATAGGGATCCAATGAACATGCCATTCCAATCCTACTTTTTTCCTATTCCTGTGTTTCTGCAATCCTATGAATCAAAGAGGCCCTTAGTCATGAATTAAGTTCAACCATGGAGTCTTCTAGATTATACATGTGGCAGAATCTGGTGGATGATATCCAACGGCTAGTAGTGCTCGGATTTGCCATCTTTGTACCATCGGATTTTCCAACGACCAACTTTCAAAGTTTTTCACACACTATATAGGGGGTATAGATATAGATGTGCCGGTCTGTTGCAATGGATCCAAAGTATATATATATATAGTGGAGTGCACTCTAAACACATTATCTATTTATTTTTCTCTAACCTTCCGTAGCCATGCAACCAAGCCACATAAGCTTCATGGGTGCCCCCCCCACCCACATCATATTATTCATACTACGTTGATTGAAAAAAAGATAAATCACCCAAAACAAGATCTTCCCGTTTTTTGTTCCTATGATGTTGTGCCATGCACGTGCCTACTAGTTGTATAGTGGTAGTACTAGTAATATAGTATTAGGAGTACAAACTTGGTACTAGTAGGAGTAGTACTAGTACGGAATGCTCCTACTCTATCAACGAGCCCCATCTGACACCAAATTTCTTGGCTTCCGTGCTACAGCTAGATCTTCCCCTTGTTTCTTTTTTCCAACCCGGCGGCGGGCGGGGTGTCGGTTTGCTCGACGGCGATCCCACATGAAAGTGAAAATGCTAGGCAACACGCCTTCCCTAAGCCATGTGTCGTGCCAGACGGGCCGTGTTGTACTCCCGATTCCCGGGCGTGTGGGGGTGCGACGCAAACGCGGCAGGCCTTTTCCTTTTACCAGCAATGTGCTCGTGTGTTGCGACGGATCCAAAGTAGTAGAATAGTAGTATTTGTTCACAAACTTGAAAGAAATCACTATTGTTTTGATATACTCCTAATATATTACTCCCTTCGTACCTAAATATTTGTCTTTTTTGAGATTTCAAATGGACTATCACATACGGATTATATAGACATATTCTAGTGTTTCTAGCAAGATGCCCGAGCGTTGCACGAAGTTGATGGAAAAGGTAAGCACAACTTATAAATTGACGGATGGAGTACTAGTTACAGTGATGCATATAATTAAGCAAAGGGATCGCACATGTCGGTATTGACTGGAACAAGAATGCAATAGCACAATAAGAATTAAGGCCACGATGATGCGATCGCAGTGGTGGTTACAGAAGGCAAGAAGAAAGATGGATCCATGAACGTACGACCTCCTCCTCCTCAACTTAGTGCGCCGGGCCACCGACCGGCGGCTAAGGAGCGGCAACTTTTGTGGCGAGGTCGAGGTGCTTCTCAGCAAAGGCATCCAAGGCTTCCAGCCGGTTGAGGAAGGCCAACGTCGTAGCGTGCTCACTGGCCTTGTAGATACCTATGTACACGATTTCCTCATACATGTGGATGTGTAGGTCGACGAATTCTTGCAGGGCGAGGCGCCTCGCAGCGAGCGCGACCTCCAGGTGGACATTCTTCGTGGCGTCGGCGGGCAGTCGCAGGGCCACCAGTGCTTGAAAGAGGTTCTGGCCATGGAGGCCGATTAGGGTGGCAGGCAATGAGGAGCCCGGGCGTGCGGGCTGGAGGAGTACGGCGATGTCGTCCGCGAGCTTCTTGAGGACGGTGAACTTGTTGCTGGTGGCAACGATCATCTGGTCCAATTGAGAGTCGTAGTTGGCGTCGAAGGCGGCCATCCACCAGCTGGTCTCCAACACCGTCTGGAGACGATCCTCGGCGCCATGCCGCAGGCCGGCGTCGTGGACCATCTGGTGCAGCCGCTGGCCGCTCACGAGCATCGCCGCCATGGGTCTAGAGTGAGCTCTTTTGCGCTTAGTGTAGGTGCTTAGGCAAATGCTTAGGTGCGTACGATGTGGTAGATGCATTGGAATGGAGGGGCGCCTTTATATGATGGCAATGAGGGCAAACTGCGTTGCATTCACATCGTGCAGCCTCTTTTCCCGGACCTCCTCTAATTACTTCCCTCATGCATTAATTGAAGAAGGATGCATTGGCCGTTCAACATATCGGGAACCGCTACTCCCTCCCTCGTCTGCATTAAAGCCGTATCGGGAACTGGGCCGCCCGCTGTCAAATCGAATACTCCCTCCGTCTAGGTGAGTATTAAGTCATCTTACGAAAACCAAATAGTAAACACATAGGCGTGGTGCATTAACTCTCACGTTGTTTCTTATTTTTTGACATAAATAGAGGAATCAACCAAGAAGAGATGTGGGGCTTGTATGCTTTTAATGACTTGAGACTATCAAACATGACATGCAGTGGTCAGTTCGTTGCACAAGAACAAATACAACCCACGTCAGCACACACACATCTTATATAGCATCACATCCAATGGCTATAAAAGATGAATGATACCGAATTATATCTCATCTAGATGAGTTCTAGCAAAACTGTATTAATAATACTTAGTACTCCAGCGCCATGTATCATATATTAGTATCATGTAGTACTTTATTTATTTATGAGGTATCCAGATGGCACTGCACCGCCAAGAAAAGAGGGTAACATCAAAATTATGGACTACTTTTTTGAGTATGTTGGTAAGTTCCGGTCATAGTCACTTGTTGAAATCTCTAAAAAGACAAATACTCCCTCCGTCTGGAAATACTTGTCATCAAAATGGATAAAAGGAAATGTATCTAGACGTATTTTAGTTTTAGATACATATCTTTTTATCCATTTTGATGACAAGTATTTTCGGACGGAGGGAGTAGAAAACAGAGTTGGTGATGATGGTGTGCGTGCCATCCTGCAATATAGGCCGTCGAATTTATATCTAACGGATAGGAAAGAAACTATGGCAATTTTTCAAAAATATACCCACACGTCTCTCCACATTCGCAAATAAGGCCTTCCCTCGTTCAACCTTTTCTCTCACAAGATAAACTACTCATACAAATGCATCTTGATGTTCCGTGCAACACACGGGCAGCTAGCTTATTTCTTTTAAAATAGTTGCTGCGATAATTGGGTTGAAGTGATATATTTTATGTCTGCCCCGAATGATTTCAGATTCACTAGTAGTTACAAAGAAAGGTTGCCTTGTTAATTAACAGAAAATAGGGTGAAAACTATCACATGAGGCCGGTAAAAACAAGGCACACTGGGTTCAGCGTCATCGTCACTACAGCTGTGTGCACGCGAGAAGTCTACATATCGAGGGGGCTACCGAGCGAGGCACCGAGACAGAATGTTTGAGAGAGAAACAAATTGACAGATTATGATCAGATCGAGTTGTCACCCTTCTACTGTTTGGGGGGGAGGGAGAGAAAGACGTATCGAGAGTGTGCGCGGTAGGCACAGAGGCACAACTAGCGAGTGTGTGTGTGTGTGTGTGTGTGTGTTTGAAAGAGGAGTAGATAGATTATTATCAAGATCGATGTGCCACCCTACTCCTTCAGTGCCGATTAGTGTGTGTGTGTGTGTGTGTGTATGTTTGAGAGAGAAGCCAGTCGATAGATTAGTATCAAGATCGAGGTGTCACCCTACTCCTTCGGTGTTGGGAAGTGTGGGTGTGTGGGGGGCAGTGACACTCACATATCTCTACTCTTATAAAAAACAGAGTTGGTGATGATGGTGTTCCTGCCATCCTGCAATATAGGCCATCCAATTTATATCCGACGGACAGGAAGGAAACTATGGCAATTTTGCAAAAAGTACCCACACCCCTCTCCGCATTTGCAAATAAGGCATTCCCTCGTTCATCCTTTTCTCCCACAAGATAAACTTCTCATACAAATGCATCTTGATGTTCCGTGCAACGCATGGGCATCTTGCTAGTAGGGAGAAGAAGTTTGTGTGACACATATCTAGCTATATTAAGGGATAGGTAGATAGCATATGTGTGAGAGACAATAGTGGATGTGGGTGGGCGGAATTAAAGGGGTGGGCGTGTTAGACATAGAGAGCGTGTGTGTTTCTGTGTGAGAGACTTGTAGGACGGGGTAGAAAGATGAATTTAACCCTGACAGAGGGAGAGAAATACACGAAGTGTGTGTGTGTGATTCTGATGCCCATAGGGAAATGAGATATGTATGCGTGTGAGAGAGATTGCACAATTCATTCACGTATCACTATCTAGCGATCGTGGACGTGCATCGCTTGAACATAAGTCAATATCTACTTCGTATTGTGGCCAAAGGTACAATATCGATTCAACGCTATAAAGATTGGACACTCACATATCACATTTTTTCTATTTAAATAAGCCTTTTTAGTTGTGCATGCCAAAGTTACAGTGATGTTTCTTCAAAAAACCAATGTAGCTATCATGAACATGCACCATTGTTACTCTTGCATTCAAATTCATTAGTCTTGGATGATTTAAGTTTCTATTTTGAAGTAATATATGTAATATTCATATATGAATTCAACGGGTATGCAATTTATGAAATGGATGCTATGTAATCATATGAGGTAACACTTTTAAGTAGCTGACTACAATATCCATTTCTTTTTGTGTGCCTCTACACTAACACGCCAATGCATTATGTTTAAAGTAAATAACCAATGGCACTAAATTATCCATTTACATGAGAAATACATAGGCTGAGTGTTTGATCCCTTTTTTGTGAACGTGCCACTACACCCGTACGATTGGCCGCACCCGTGTGAACGTCCAAGTTATCGGCGCATCATCCTTTTGTTATTGTCTTTTTTCTGGGGTGGACTTCACACCAATTATTAACTGCTGACGCGTGCCCCGTGTACACAGTCTAGCATGACCTTCCCGCTAGCACGGTCCAAAATTAGTTGAAACTGGATATGAACGATCCAGCGGGCGACAAAATCTCCCGCCTCCTTCTAAAATTTCCACCACCTTAGTCTTTAGCATGCGAAATCCCCCTTTTGTCCTTGGTGCACGGAGACCAACAGTTACAATACCGCCCTCACCTACATGATAGATCGGGGCTGCTTTGGTAACTTCCGGTTCCCCCACTACACGGCACCCCCATTTCCTCTCCCCCTCCCGCAAAAACAACTAACTCCACAGCACCAGAGCATCTTACATCACGCCGTCCGTACTTCATCGCCCTTTCTCCCCTCCCCTCTCGAAACCCTAGACTGCTCATCCACCGGCATACCATAGCCCATTCACTGCCAGCGGCGTCCACCTCGCCGGATCTGCTTCTGCTGCCACATCTACCCCTCCCACCTCCCCTAGAAACAAGTAGACTGCTCATCCACCACTGTACCACAGCCCATTCAGTGCCGGCCTTGTCCACGGCGCCGGATCTGCTTCGCCGGTACTCTCGTCAACCGCCGCACATCTGCAGCGGCTCATTCGTACTCCCCACCGAAGAGGCTTCGTCCACACCCCCCGGAGCCGCCCCACCGACGCCCCCATTGACGGCCTTTGATCCTCTTTGCCAACACCTTCCTCAACCCTACCGGAGCCGCTTCCCTGACACCTTCCTCAACCCTACCGGAGTAGCTTCGCCTATATCATTCTCAACCCTACCGGGGCCGCTTTGCCAACTCGCAAGTCCACGGCCTCAGATCCGCTTCCTCGCACCCTCATCCAACCTACCGAAGCAGCTTCTAACGCCCCATCCACGGCCGCAGATCCGCATCATCGACACCACCCTTAACCCAACCACCGGAGCAGCTTCTGACGCCCCGTCCACGGCCGCAGATCCGCATCGTCGACACCATCCTTAACCCAACCATCGGAGCAGCTTCACCTACGCCCTCGTCCACGGGCATAGATCCGCTTCGCCCACACCGTAGTCCACCCTACCGGAGCCGCTCCACAAACACCCTACTCGACGGTTCTAGATCTCCTTACCGGACCCCGACAACCAGCGCAACGTCATCACCCTCGACGTTTCTAACCTGATTTGCATAGTCTGGAGAGATGCCAAGCACCCGCCAAGGCCTAGGTACTTGTCACCTTTAAACCCGTCCAGCATCACCTGCCCGATGTACTTCAAATATACTAACCGATCGCTGTTACCTGTTATGCAGCTGGCAAAAACTACAAGGACGATGTTTCTTCTAGATCTAACAGCTTGGCCAACCAAGATCCTGGACTGAGGCATTGCTATGATCTTGTAAGCGTGTCTCTCTCTCTTGTATTGTTTTGTGCCTGCCAGCATGCTTTGCTAGGATTTTTGACCAGTAATCCCTTTGTGTAGACAATGATTTCTACTACTGGCTGCTAAATTAGATATGTAGATGTCATACATGATACTACCTCGTACCTCCGTTCCTAAATATAAGTCTTTTTAGAGATTCCACTATATGCTACATACGGAGCAAAATGAGTGAATCTACACTCGAAAATGCATCTATATACATCTGTATGTGGTCCATACTGGAATTTCTACAAAGACATATATTTAGGAACAGGGGCAGTACATTACACAAAATTGTAGGTGGCATGTAGGAATTACAGTGCACTATATTAGGCTCCCTTAGAGTTCCTGCTAGTCTAGCATATAGAGTCATGGCTAGTTTATGGTACGCACACAATCGTTAATTGGTGGTTTAAATATGCGCAAGGGATATGCAATGTAGTATCATGTAGAGATGTCTGAAATTAGCCGTGTCAACTTGCAGATAGGGTTACACAATGAAAAAGTACAAGATGTATGTGGCAATTTCATGGAACTTCACAAAAACAAGGAGAGGCAGCGGTGAGCCTATACAGTGTGCCATGGTACGTCACTCCTCCATTGCAATCATCATGACATGTTATTTGTATGACAGTTCTATTAGCCAAGTTTCTTAGGGACAGTTATTACGAGTTATCCTAAGAAAATAAGCACCTGTGAATATAAGCTCCATGTAATAAGCCAACCAGTTCTTTTCATTGCGTTTTCAGCTTATCTTTGGTATGATCAGTGGAAAGTCTAGATTGCATTATATTTTTTCATTTTGCTTCCCATATGGAAATTAATTTGACTTTCAAACATCACAAATTGAACCCAGTGCAGTAATTAATATGATAGGAAAACAGACCATCACTATTTGCTCAAAATGCAAATACAAAGATACCATCTACTTGGCACAATCTACTTTGGTCAATGTTTTCCATAGAGATCCCATTGCCTAATTTAAATGAAGAACGCATGACCCACATTTAAATGAAGAACAAGTATTTATTGAAATTTGATGGTCCGAGTGGCTGGTTATTATTGTATAGTAGCATCACCTGAAAGCATCATATAGCAGCAGAAGCTCATAGCAACTCATCATACAGCAGCAGCAGTCTGCAATTCATCATATACCAACAGCAGCTCATAGCAATTCATCATATAGCAGCAGCAGGAGCAGCTCATAGCAATTCATCATATAGCAGTAGTAGGAGCAGCTCATAGCAATTCATCATATAGCAGCAGCAGGAGCAGCTTGTAGCAACTCATCATATAGCAGCAGCAGCAGCTCATAGCAATTCATCATATAGCAGCGGCAGCAGCTCATAGCAACTCATCATACAGCAGCAGCAGCTCATAGAAATTCATCATATAGCAGCAGCAGGAGCAGCTCATAGCAATGCATCATATAGCAGCAGCAGAAGCAGCTCATAGCAATTTATCGTATAGTGGAAAGGGGAGAGGAGATGCAAGCGGGCAGGGCAATGAATGCTTGCGTGTTTGTTTTTACTTGAGGGTCAGGTGTGACACGGGCGTCAGCAGTTGCATTTTGAGTGTAATATAGGCAGACAACAGAGTCATTTCACTATTCCCCTTCCTTTCAATTTTTAGTGAGGTTCTACCTGAAACACCCCCCTCCAAAGAGAAAATAGTTAAGCCCAAGCCCATAACTCAAAAATGACTTCTTTACATCTTTTATGGCTTATTTTGACAATATGCCCTAAAAAGGCAGAATCGAACTGGCCCTTAACCTACAATTCAATCGTGCGTGCAATGATGAATCACGCCTGCCTCCTATCTGTACAATTAGGCATCATCATACATGGCATAACCAAATACATGTGCATTCCATTGTAGAATCTGGAATATGCAATGTTTATGTTAGTTCATACATTGCACATGATGTTTAAATGCCCCTTAAATCTGGTCAGTCAAGTGATGGTCTTTAAGCCTCCTTCTTTGCTTCTTTTCTTGATATGTAAGATTTGCTCACACATCTGTTCAATTTCTTGTTTGCATCAGCCAGCCATACTAGGACTGTTTGCTTTGATTACTTGTTGTTCTTGACATAACACTCTAACAGAGCTTGTCAATGATTTAAACACTAAGGGCTGCTGTAGTGGGGCCTTATCTAACTCATAGGTGACATAAAGGTTTGGTTGTACACTACAGTAGGCTCTCCAAGAGTACCTCACTAGTGCAGAACCGGGCAATAGCACCGGTTCGTAAGGCCCTTTAGTGTCGGTTTGGTAACCGGCGCTAAAGTGTAGGCACTAAAGCCCCCCCTTTAGTACCGGTTCAGCATGAACCGGTGCTAAAGGGCAACCATGTGGCACGAGCCAGCTTCGGGGGCAGGGAGCCCTTTAGTACCGGTTGGTGTCACCAACCGATATTAAAAGGTTGGGGGGTTTTGGGTTTATGATTTCTTTTTCATTTAATTTTGTGTTTTCCATTTAATTATTTTTTGTTTGCTAGTATTTTACGATACTACATATTGTACACGTTATATATAGAATTTCTAGTAGAACCGATCATAATATATATATATATATATATATCATCGAATGTCTCACAACCACCATTAATTAATTCACACATATATACACACATGTATATATATACAATTTCTCCTAATTGGTGCCTTCGGAGCCAGTGGCATTAGCCTAATTGGTGCCTTCGGAGCATGATAACAATTGGAAGTGCTTCGTGGGGGCGGTAGCGGGTAATAGTATTCTCCTTTGGGATCTATGACCTGGTCGAGCAAAAATCCCGCTATTTCCTCTTGAATTGCTTCTATGCGGTCCTCTGTTAGGAGCTTCTCCCGCACCTCTTTCAACTGTTAAGAAGGAGATCAATATGCATGTGTATTAGTTGTGTGACTAGATATCGATAATGGTGTAAAAGTTGTGAATAGTGTTCTGACAAACGTACCCACTCCTGTCTTTGAGATTTGCTCCTTTCGGACATCATCATGCGAATGTTCTCGCAAACGTAGTATGCACACAGGTTATTCCCCGGTGCCTGCTTCAGGGCCTTTACGAGAATGGAATTTGATCAGATAATAATTAATCAAGCATGATAATTAAAGAGATGGCAGCTAGCTAGTACTACTTAATTACTTACCTGGGGTCGATACCATTTCAGATTTTGTTTCCATGGGCCTAGAGTGACCCTGATGAACTTTGCCCAAGCCCTACTTGCCGACAAAGAAAATGAATAAATGGGTTATTAAATAGTTGTTATCAGGAAATGACGAACTAATTAAATAGGCCGAGATATAGTTAATAATGATTGAAATTACCTGTTGACTATCCCCTTCACGATGGTGTAGTCACTTGCTTTCTTAAGTAGTGAGTCTAGTACTTCAACTGTTCCTTCATCAACTTTAATGATTAACAAGATCCAGTGAAATGTGCATGCACACACGTTTTCATGTCTTAATTAAGCGGGCATATGTAAGCAAAAACATGTAGCTAGCTAGTAGGCAAAAACAGAATTTGTAGTACAAGACAGTGTGACTCACTCGAAGTTGTAAGGAAGTAGTATATCTTCATTGTATTTGAGGTGCTTGAAGAACTCTAGCATGCTTTCCTCTACAATTTTTTCATAATATGAATCTATTTTCCATGTGTATTCATTAATGGTATTTGGGTCAACAAACCCAATGCCGTAACGTCCACCTTTTTTCATTTCATAAATATTCATCCTGCATAATACCACAGAAAAGAATATAGTGAGGATAATTACAGGTAATGATTGATCAAAATGATCACTACAGCTAGCTTGAGATTTAAATTATAGAAAGAAATCACTTACAGACAATAGCAACTGACGATAGATTTGTCGAGTGCGTCTTGATTGTATAGCTGAAATAGTTCTGAATGCTCAACGGTCACAGCTTTCTCATGGTAGTAATGATCCTTCTTGACATTCACCATGAGGGACTCTTGATTGGAAATCTTGGTAATGTCCATGTACCATTGATGCAATTCATACATTCTCGTTGGGAGCTTATTGACCTCGTCTGGCTCGACCAAAGGTTGGCCCCGGACATATTTCCGTTTTATTTCCTCCTCTCTAGTTGGAGACATGGGCTCGATATCGAGGAGTTTCCCAACAGCGATCCCGATCGTTTCAGCCTGCGCAATATGCTCCTCGGTTATTACCACATCGCCCACCACGGGAATGTTAACGGTTTGCCCACAATAGTATTGGGTGCGCCTACTCTCATGTGTTGTTGGCACAACAAGCGGGGGGATTGATTGCGCCGCCTGTTCTCCCAGTTGGGGAACGGTTTTACCGCTCCTTTTGCCAGCTGATTTTCTCGAGCTCGAGCTCGCCTCTTTTCTGTAGACGTGCTCAATTTAACTTCTTAATGCAGCACTCATAGTCTGTGTCAACAGGCTTGGGAGCTGGTGCTCTAGCCATACGAATGAAGTGGTCAATCTTTTCCACAGGCACTTTCTCCCTTGGCGGCGGTGGTGGTTTCAGTGCAAAATGGGCTACCACCTCGGCCTTCGATATGGCTATGTTTTCCTCCTCGGACTTGTCGTAAGGCCTGTGCAGAAGAGGCGCGAGGCTTGGACCATATTGAAATCGCTTGCCTCCGCATGTACCTCCAGTACTACCTCGACTTGTACCGGTATGCACCATAGCTGAGGCGGCTCTCTTCCGTGATTGCTGAGGCAGCAAAGACGGCTGACGTGGCTGAGTTGGAGGAGGAGGAGTGGCCTAAAACTGTGCCGGACTTGGAGGAGGAGTGGCCTGACACTTTGCCGGACTTGGAGGAGGAGGAGTGGCTTGAAGTTGTGCCGGACTTGGAGGAGGAGTGGCCTGACACGTTGGTGGACTTGGAGGAGCGGGAGTCTGCTGACTCGGTGGCAGACTTCGACGAGGAGTCGGATGACGCGGTGTCGGTGGCCTTCGAAAGATGATGCAATCCTTTCTCCATAGGATGATACGATGGTTGGCCTCTCCTAGTGTGTGCTCATCGTCACCTCCAGGAATGTCAAGCTCTAGCCCCGAATATTGGTCCACCACCTCATCAACCAAGACACGAGCATAGCCCGCTGGAATCGGGTTGCAATGGAAGGTTGCCTCGGGGGGATTTGTAAAAGCAAGGGCGTCCGCCACCTTCATGGATATGTTCTTCATTTTGTAGTGTAGCTCGCAGTTAGTGTTCTCCATGATGTCATCCACTGGGCAGCTATCCAGCAATGCGTTGCCCGGGGCGGAACCCACGCTGCTTCTCGGCATGGATGGGACGGTGCTATCCAATGGTGGATCATCCGCTAGCTGCTGAGACCCCCTTTGCTGGCTAAGTGAGTCGATCTGCTCCTGCTGCCGCTGGAATTTGACTGCCAAGTCCGCGTGCGCTGATTCTAGGCCTTGAAGGCGTTCATAGTCTAGCTTCCTCTTCTCCTCCTCCATCTTCCTCTTCTTCTCCTATGCAATCTTCTTTCTCGCACGGGTTCTGTAGTCGGCGTTCCAGTCCGAAAACCCCTCATACCACGGAATAGCGCCCATGCCTCGTGTTCTTCCCGGGTGTTCAGGATTTCCCAGGGCACACGTAAGCTCATCGTTCTCTCTGTTAGGCTTGAACACCCCCAATCGAGCCTCTTCTATTGCAACAAGTAGCTTATCTTCGGCTTCGTCCAGACATGCCTTCTTCGAAACTTTGCCTGTCTTCGGGTCCAACTCCCCCCCATGCCCATAGAACCAAGTCCTGCCCCTGGGGGGCCAGCTCAATGTTTCTGGAGTGACACCTGCATCCAGGATCTCTTTCACAGACTTATCCCACTTAGGCATTCCCACTGCATAGCCACCTGGCCCCAGCTTATGGAACTTATCCTTTTTTGCGGCATTGGCCTTGTTTATTCTCGACCGTTCCTTAGATAATTCCGAATCCTTGAATTTCACGAAATCGTCCCAATGAGCACTTTGCTTCTCTAGTGTTCCCTCGAATACTGGAATCTTCCTTCCTCCCTTGACGTACTTGGCCCATTCACGAATCTTGTGGTTCTTGAATCCAACCGCCATCTTCCTAAGAGCAGCGTCCTTGACTTTCTCCACATCTGCATCTGTGAAATGATCTGGTAGGGTGAAATGTTCCATGAGCGTTTCCCAAAGCAGAAGTTTTTGTCTGTCATCGACAAAAGTAACTCCTGGACGTGGCTTTGCTGGCTCTCTCCATTCTTGAAGGGAGATCGGGAGTTGGTCCTTCACAAGAACTCCGCACTAATAAATGAACTTGTCCGGAATCTTCTTAGGCGCTAATGGATCGCCATTAGGTTTGATGGCCTCGATATTGTACTTTACGCCCTCCTTCAACTTTTTGTTCGGGCCTCGTTTCCTGTTGCCTGAAGATTTGCTCGATCCGGATGGCTGAAATAAGAAAGATCGATTCGTTAATATATCTTCAAGTCATTTAAAACATATGATGCTCACCAGATGCCTGCTTATATAAATATATATACCTCGCCGGTCTTTCTTGTTTCAAGGTCAACATTTTCTTCGTCATGTTCATAGTTCATGACTTCATCAATTCGGTCGTCGCGATCGAATATCATATCACCCTCCCCGGTGTTGTTTAGATATTCGGAGCCGTCATAATCTTCTTCATTCTAATCATCATCTGGCCCGCGAGGATTGCATATGATATTGAACAGGGCCTCTTCTCCCTCTCTGCCGGTATTGTCCGCCATAGGTTTTGTTTAACTAATCCAAAAGAAATATATTCAAATTACAATGCATGGATGCAATCAATTAATAAGGAAAAACTGAATCAATCATAGTACATAATAAGCATCATCGAATATAATCTCGAATACGTCGTCTCGAATAATAGACATAATCTCAAATACATCGTCTCGAATAATATATATAATCTCGAATAAATCATCTCGAATATTATATATCAAATACATCACTAGCTAGCTAGCTAGCTAATAAAGATCGAATACTAGAGAGTAATCTAGGGGGTGGACAACCAAAGTGAAGGAACCATCACTGGATCATAGCTCGGGTGATCTCTCCAAAGAACCTGCCAGGTATTGGAGAACCTGACATCCATAGCAGCCATGTAGCGATGGACGTCCTCATCCTCCTCCCTGACACGGCGACGTACCACCTCCGGTGGGGCCGGCTCCCTCCGCACTGAAAGTGGCCCACGCGAATGCCACCAAATGAGATGAGGGTCGACGACGGGACCCGGGGCCGGGTTCCTCACCAAGCGTCGCGCCCTTGAAGGTAGCACCTCCCAGTGCCAGCCCGGTGGAGCCCAGTCCCGGACATGGGTCCTCTGAAGCAGGACGTCGTCGCGAACGGGTCGACGGCGAGGATGCGGGCCGGGCATCGTCGACAACAAATACTATATGCCGCAAAAATAAAGTAACATTTTTTAATGATGGATTGTGATTTCATATATGCAAATTCTAAATTTTATAACTAAAACTAACAATTCTAATATTTCTATAACTAAAACTAACATTTCTAATATTTCTATAACTAAAAAACATTTCTATATAACTAACATTTCTATATAACTAACATTTCTAATATAACAAACATTTCTAATATTTCGATATAACTAACATTTCTATAACTAAAACTAACATTTCTAATAATTGTATAACTAAAACATAGAAAGATTGCTAACAATTCTATAACAATGTGTGTGTGTGTGGGGGGGGGGGTTGGCAGCCGGGGCAGGAGCTCACCGGCGAGGCACGACGACGGTGGGCGGCGACGGGGACGGGGACAGAGACGGAGACGGCGACGGGGACGGGGCAGCGACGACGGGGATGGGGACGGGCCGGGCGGGGACGACGGGAGGACGAGGCGCGGCGCGGCGACGGGGACGACGGGGACGGGGATGGCGACGGTGATGGCGACGGACGGCGACGGGGACGGCAACGGGGACGGCGACGAGGGGCGGCGGCGACGGGGCAGAGGAGAAAGAAGCAGGGAGAGATGAGAAACTGACAATTTTTTTGAAGTGTTTTCTTATATAGAACCCACCTTCAGTACCGGTTGGGGCCACCAACCGGTACTAAAGGTCTGTTTTGGCCATGCGAAGCGGCGGGAACCGCACCCCCTTTAGTACCGGGTCGTGGCGCCAACCGGTACTAAAGGCCCCCCTTTAGTACCGGTTGGAGCCACGACCCGGTACTAAAGGGTGTGCGCTGCCAGGCGAGGGGCGCAAAAGTTTAGTCCCACCTCGCTAGCCGAGGGGCACTCGCACCTGCTTATAAGCCCCGCCGTCGCTGCTATCTCGAGCTCCTCTCTTAAGCAGGCCTTCTGGGCCTACCTCTGTTGTGATGCCCTGTTGGGCCTACTGGGCTAGCGGGCCTGCATCCTGGCCCAACTAGAATTTGGGTTTTTAGTCGTATGCAAGCCGCTGTGGCCCAGTAGGTGGGCTTTTTTCTTACTTTTTGCTTTATTTATTTTTGTTTTATTTATTTTTGAGTTGTTTTTTGCTGTATTTAGAGTTTCTTTGTGAATATTTTTGCTTTAGGTACAAAAAATTACAAACTTTCTGTTAGTACCGGTAGTTTACAAATTTGAATAGTTTAAATTTTGAATTATTTGAAATTTGTGTGAATCACTAGTTTGTGAATAACTTAACATTGAAAATAGATTTTTTAGTGATTCTTTTTTCTTATGTTTAATATTAGTGTGTTTTATCATTATATTCAATTTGGTAATGCTTAGGTTATTTAAAAAATGAAATTCCTTTGTAACGGATGAGTTTTCGTCTGAAACCCTGATACTTCAAAGAGAATGTCCATTTTGTACACGAAGTGCATCCAGTTTTTGCGGTAACCCTCTCTACTTTTTTGCACATGCTATGTGGGTGAAATTATGATACCATGCCAACTTTCAACCTTTTCTGAGTTCATTTGAAATGCTTTTCAATTTCAGGGTCATTTAGCTGAAAAAATCAGTAAATGCATGAAAGAATTTGCTTGCACATAAAATTTCTTCGCGTTTCAAATGCCAAAACACATAACTAGCTACCCTAACTATTACAGAGATTCCCTCATGGGTGTGAAACACAGAAGAAAGTGACGATAGTGAAGCCGGTCACATCCCAGATCTTTGGGTGTGAAACTTTTTCTTCGCGTGTGTCCCTTTGCGCCGTAGCCATGGAAAATCTTCATCATTTAACTGGATGCTCGGGTCAATATTCACTGCGAATGGAGCAATTTCATCAAAATTTTCATAATCTCCTGACATGTTTGTCTTGTCATCCACTCCCACGATGTTTCTCTTCCCAGAAAGAACTATGTGCCGCTTTGGCTCATCGTACGATGCATTCGCTTCCTTATCTTTTCTTTTTCTCGGCTTGGTAGACATGTCCTTCACATAGAAAACCTGTGCCACATCATTGGCTAGGACGAATGGTTCGTCTGCATATGCAAGATTGTTGAGATCCACTGTTGTCATTCCGTACTGCGGGTCTTCCGTTACCCCGCCTCGTGTCATATTGACCCATTTGCACCGAAACAAAGGGACCTTCAAACCATGTCGATATTCAAGTTCCCATATGTCCTGTATATAACCATAATATGTTTCCTTTCTCGTCTTGGTTTCTGCATCAAAGCGGACACCACTGTTTTGGTTGGTGCTCTTCTTATCTTGGGCGATCGTGTAAAATGTATTACCATTTATCTCGTACTCTTTGAAAGTCATTATATTCGAAGATGGTAACTGGGACAGCAAGTACAGGTCATCTTCAATAGAGGCGTCATGCATGGTACGTGTCTGCAACCAGCTGCCGAAACTCCTGGTTTGTTCACGTGTAATCCAGTCATCAGACCGCTCCGGGTGTTTGGAGCGTAGCAAATTCTTGTGTTCATCCATATACGGAGCCACCAAGGCAGAATTCTGTAGAACTGTGTAGTGTGCTTCAGTGAGAGAATGACCGTCCATACATATTATTTGTTCCCCTCCTAGCGTGCCTTTTCCATCTAGTCTGCCCTTATGCCGCAATTCAGGAACACCAATCGGCTTAAGGTCAGGAATAAAGTCAATACAAAACTCAATGACCTCCTCATTTTCATGGCCCTTGGAGATGCTTCCTTCTGGCCTGGCACGGTTATGAACATATTTCTTTAAGACTCCCATGAACCTCTCAAAGGGGAACATATTGTGTAGAAATACAGGACCCAAAACGTTAATCTCTTCACATAGGTGAACTAGGACGTGCTCATGATGTTGAAGAAGGATGGTGGGAACACCAACTCAAAACTGACAAGACATTGCACCAAATCATTCTCTAACCTTGGTATGATTTCTGGATCGATTACCTTCTGAGAGATTGCATTGAGGAATGCACATAGCTTCACAATGGCTAATCGAACGTTTTCCGGTAGAAGCCCCCTCAATGCAACCGGAAGCAGTTGCGTCATAATCACGTGGCAGTCATGAGATTTTAGGTTCTGGAACTTTTTCTCTGCCATGTTTATTATTCCCTTTATATTCGACAAGAAGCCAGATGGTACCTTAATACTGAGCAGGCATTCAAAGAAGATTTCCTTCTCTTCTTTGGTAAGAGCGTAGCTTGCATGACCCTGATGTATGCCGTCTTTTCCGTGCATACGTTGCTGGTCCTCCCGTGCCTCAGGTGTATCTTTTGTCTTCCCATACATGCCCAAGAAGCCAAGCAGGGTCACACAAACATTCTTCGTCACGTGCATCACGTCAATTGCGGAGCGGACCTCTAGGTCTTTCCAATAGGGCGGGTCCCAAAATATAGATTTCTTCTTCCACATGGGTGTGCGTCCGTCAGGCGTCATTCGGAACAGGTTGTCCACCAGGACCCTTTCCAAAGACCACCTTCAAATCCTTGACCATATCATGTACATCAGCACCAGTACGGTGGCGAGGATTCGTTCGGTGATCCACCTCACCTTTGAAATGCTTGCCTTTCTTTCTTACGGGATGCCTGCTCGGAAGAAATCGACGATGTCCCAGGTACACATTCTTCTTACAATTAGCCAAATATATACTGTCGGTATCGTCCAAACAGTGTGTGCATGCGTGGTATCCCTTGTTTGTCTGTCCTGAAAGGTTACTGAGAGCAGGCCAATCATTGATGGTCACGAACAGCAACGCCTTTAGGTTAAATTCTTCCCCCATGTGCTCATCCCACGCACGTACACCTGTTCCATTCCACATTTGTAAGATTTCTTCAACTAATGGCCTTAGGTACACATCAATGTTGTTGCCGGGTTGCTTAGGGCCTTGGATGAGCACTGGCATCATAATGAACTTCCACTTCATGCACAACCAAGGAGGAAGGTGATACAAACATAGAGTCACAGGCCAGGTGCTATGGTTGCTGCTCTGCTCCCCAAAAGGATTAATGCCATCTGCGCTTAGACCAAACCATACGTTCCTTGCGTCATTTGCTAACTCCTTCCCGTACTTTCTTTTGATTTTTCTCCACTGCGACCCGTCAGTGGGTACTCTCAACTTTCCGTCTTTCTTACAGTCTTCTCTGTGCCATCGCATCGCCTTGGCATGCTCTTTGTTTTGGAACAAAAGTTTCAACTGTGGTATTATAGGAGCATACCGCATCACCTTGGCAGGAATCTTCTTCCTGGGGCGCTCGCCCTCGACATCACCAGGGTCATCGCGGCTGATCTTATAGCTCAATGCACCGCATACTGGGCAAGCGTTCAAATCCTCGTACTCACTGCGGTAGAGGATGCAATCATTAGGGCATGCATGTATCTTCTGCACCTCTAACCCTAGAGGGCAGACAGCCTTCTTTGCTTCGTACGTACTCTCGGGCAATTCGTTGTCCTTTGGAAGCATATTCTTTATCATTACCAGCAACTTTCCAAATCCCTTGTAAGATACACCATTCTCTGCCTTCCATTGTAGCAATTCCAGTGTGGTGCCCAGCCTTTTCTTGCCACCTACGCAATTCGGGTACAACAATTTTTTGTGATCCTCTAACATGCGCTGCAACTTCTTCTTCTCCAAATCACTTGCGCAGTTTCTCTTTGCATCGGCAATGGCCCGACCTAGATCATCAACAGGCTCATCCGATGCCTCTTCTTCAGCTTCTTCCCGCATTGCCGGCTCAGCTTCTTCCCGCATTACCGGCTCAGCTTCTTCCCTCATTGATGTATCATCGTATTCAGGGAACCCATGGCCATGATAGCTGTCGTCGTCCTCTTCTTCTTCATTGTCTTCCATCATAACCCCTCTTTCTCCATGCTTGGTCCAAACATTATAGTGGGGCATGAAACCGGACTCAAACAGGTGGACGTGAATGGTTCTTGATGTAGAGTAATTGTGACCATTCTTACAGCCAGCACATGGACAAGGCATAAAACCATCCGCCCGCTTGTTTGCCTCAGTCGCAAGCAGAAAAGTACGCACGCCATTAATGAACTCGGGAGAGCATCGGTCATCGTACATCCATTGTCGGCTCATCTTCAATACACAACACCGAAAACACCAAATTAATACAATACATAAAGTTCATACATAAAGATCATACAACACTTAAATGCAACAAACAAATAACTCTCTAGCTAAAGAATTTAAATGCAACAACAAATGCGATCAAGATCGCAACTAAGGTAACAATTCATCCAACAGCATAATGATACCAAGCCTCACTATGAATGGCATATTTTCTAATCTTTCTAATCTTCAAGCGCATTTTCTCCATCTTAATCTTGTGATCATCGACGACATCGGCAACATGCAACTCCAATTCCATCTTCTCCCCCTCAATTCTTTTCAATTTTTTCTTCAAATCCTCGTTTTCTCTTTCAACTAAATTTAACCTCTCGACAATAGGGTCGGTTGGAATTTTTGGTTCAACTACCTCCTACATACAAATATCTATGTCAACTTGATGGGCATAATTTGTCATAAACACGAAATGCAATGAATAGTTTTAAAAGAGAATATACCACATCCGAATCATAACCCGGACGAGGGCCGACGGGGACGGATATCAAAACCATGGCACTGTGTATAACAAACAACGTATGGGTAAGATAATTATATGAGTAACTATATATCCAAATCACACAAACATCATTTTTTTTATATAAAACTTCATGAACAAGAGGCTCACCACAAGGTGGTGCCGGCGACGGGACGTTGCGAGCGATCGACGGTGGTTACGACGGAGATTTAGAAGGTACTAAGTAAACCACACCTACATATGCAAACTAAGTGTTATTTTTGACCTCAAATTGCATATAAATCAAATACTAGCACATATATATAATTCCTCCCAAATTACTAAACTCAAAAATCAATCACTATATAAAGCATTGCACGAGCTAATCTAGCAATGAGAGATGAAAGGACAAAGTTGCTAACCTTTGTGATCATTTGAATGGATGGGGGCCTTCAAATCTTGACAAATTTTGGGCAAAATGTGTGATGAGCTTGAGAGGAAGAGGGAAAAGAACAGAGAGGACAGGGGAAAGGGGGAGAACAGAGCGAGCTTGGGTGGATGAAGGGTCTATGTAGGACGACCTTTAGTACCGGTTCGTGATACGACCCGGTACTAAAGGTGATGGAGGGGCCCCGGACTGACAACATCTTGCCACCACTCACTTTAGTATCGGTTCGTGGCACGAACCGATGCTAAAGGTTCACCAGGAACCGGTACTAATGAGAGCGGCCGGCTAGCCGTTGGAACCGGCACTAATGCACACATTAGTGCCGGCTCAAATTCAAACCGGCACTAATGTGCTTCACGTTTGACCCTTTTTCTACTAGTGCCTAGAGATCCAGTTCGAAGGTATGCCTAGTTTTTACATAGTGTAGACATAGTAAATGATCATTTCATTGTGTGCAAGTGCAAGAGATGCGGCATGTTTCATTATGTGGTGTTGTTTTGTTATAATCTCATTCTTTTGTGTTCACAGACTGGAAAGTATGCATATTTATCTTCCAAGGAGACGAGTAACTAGTTTGTGTCACCTTGCAGAGGGGCTGCAATGAAGATAAGATTGAGGATTTCCAAGTATAAGATGTTAGGAAGGAGCCTTGCAAGAGAAGTAGGAGCTGCGCTGAGCCTCTTCAACCTACTAAGGTAAGTCACTGTATGCAACTCAACAGTTCAATTCCTTGTTTGTTTCAGGCATAGTTAATTTTCTCTTTTCAATTGCTTTATTTGTCCTCAGTTAATGAGATGCCCAAATAATCATGCCTGATGTTCGGTACTTGTATCACTATTAGTTGACATAATTAAAGGCCTTACCATTTAATTACTCTGCCGAAGTGTGCCTGAAGCTTTGAAGTCTATTAACCAACTATTATTGCATGAGGCTCACAATCTAGTTTATACTACGCTAATGATTGCATAGTTTTTCCTGCTGTAGTATGTTTGTATGAAACCCTCTGCTGTTCATTATGCTCCCTAAGACTTTAATTGAGGCATAGAATGGCCAACTGCTTGCTTACTTATACGCAACGTGTTGTCTAAATTTGTAACTTGTTTGTCTTTTCGATTGGGCCCCAACATCATGCTCCTCTAGTGAGCTAAGAGGGGTTTCTGTATGCAGGCTGCATAGACTATCTTTTTTATAATTTTTAAAATATCACCTGCTTATGCTTCATGGCGTGTAACATTTTTTTTGAAAGTGACGTGTAACATTATTGTTAGTCCTGTTTTGCCATGTAGTACAAAATAGTGTCTTGTTCGCTTCACTGTTGTAACTATATTTTTGCCCTAGTCATGTGTACTTACAGAAACATTTCAGGATGAAGTGACATCAACACAAAGATCTGTGAGCAGTGCGGCATGGCCGTTACCGAATGATTATGGATTGGAATTGGAATGTTCTCGAGCATCAACTAGAGGTGGGAAGACAACGCGTACATGATTGTCAACGTATAATCAACAAGCTGAGACTGGACATGCAGGTATTAGATGCAAGAGTCAAAAAAATGAAAGAAGACACTGAGGTAACCATGAAGGAATTGGAGATTTTGCAGACTGAAATTTGTGCTATCTGAATCCGGCCAATCCTATTTTCTGAAGAGATTATAGTTCAAATGGAGTTAAGTTGATGCGCGTCCATGATGTATGAGTTGTATTTGCCTAGTGTATGTAATTTCCTGTTTGTGTATGCTTTATTATCACCTGTGCCGAACCATAATGCCCAGTGGGTATAATCGGCTGTAATTTCTTTATTGTATAGTGTAGGATTATTCTACCTTTCTATGCCTTGATCTCTTTGTTGTAATAGTGTAGGCTTTTTAGAGGTGATAGTATTGAGTAGGATAATTCTTTGAATATGCTATATCGTTCAAACGGGGGCCAATTCGCCCGACCATGGCCCTTCACGGGCCGTCCGATCCATGGGCCTTCTACGTCTCGTAGGATCCATGGGCCTTCTATGTCTCGTAGGATCCATGGGCCTTCTACGTCTCGTAGGATCCATGGGCCTTCTACGTCTCGTAGGATCCATGGGCCTTGTACGTCTCGTAGGATCCATGGGCCGCCAGCTCATTTATGGGTCTTGTACGGGCCTTTAATGGGCCGTAGATGGGCCTTTAATGGAAATCATACGTTTTATGGGCTGACCATAACGGGCCGTTAATAGGTCGTATTTGGTGATGCTATGAAAATGGCCCAACAGACTAACGGTCTGCAAACGGGCCGACTGTGACGACGGGTTGAATTTGGCCCACAAACAGAAAGTGACAGTAATGGGCCATAAGTAACTGAATGCTGCAAATGTGCCCGAGAGTAAATGGGCCCTCAGAAGGCCGAAAGTTAACTTGGGCTAGAAACGGCCCAACAGAATAGCGGGCCGTTAATGGGTATAAAGTGATACACTGTTCATTATGGGCCAGTTTCACCACGGGCCATTAATGGGTGCAAAGTAATACACTGTTCATTACGGGCCAGTTTCAGCACGGGCCGCTAATGGGCCAAGAGTTACAAAGGGCCTCATATGGGATGAAGGACGTCATGGGCTATACATGGGCCAGAAGTGAAAACGGGCTGGAATCATATTGGACGGCCTAGATGACGCTACTGGGCCTAATTCAGATATGGCGTAACGGGCCTTGGGTTAGCGGGCTGTAAATGAGCTATATGCGACCAAGCCATTAACAGGCTTTCCATGGGCCGGCCCGCCAGCTTTTGACCAAGTCAAATGGGCCGGCCTTTTCACAGGAATGGGCCACTGTTGAGCCGTGCCACATGTCGACGTATCATAGGCGCCTTCTGTCCAGTGAGTGGATGAAATCTGTCCCAACGATGAGCCGACACGTGTTTCCTCTAGCCAATGATGATTTTACACATGGAAAATCCCCATTGGTCGGGACTGTTAATGGGTTATCGGATCCAAAACCCGACCCGATAACTTAACGGCGTTCCGTTACGGTGGATGCCATGTGTCAGTCACCCTTGACGAAAGCACTTCTGTGACGCGCGATTTTTTGTCATGGAAGTGGACACTTCCGTGATGATAAGTTTGGTAATGTCATGGAACACTTCTACGACAGCACAAGTGAAAGTGCGTTATATCGACTAGAGGGGGGTGAATAGGCGATTTTTATGAAAGTCTTCAAAACATGGAAGTTATGAAGACAAACAGTAGAGATATGCCTATTACTATGCAGCGGAAGTTAGACTACACTAGGCAAGCCATGGTCAAGTATCAACAGAGTGAAAGCACAGTGACAAATAGTTGTAGTGTAATAAGGATCAGGTAGGAAGATATTATGAAGCCAAACAGATCATACACTCACGTTGTGAAGACAAAAGATAGAACAGACATGCAATGACTTCACAATGAGTAATCAGTAAGTAAAAGGAAGTGAAGATGAAACCAGTGACTCGTTGAAGACAATAATGTGTTGGACCAGTTCCAGTTGCTGTGACAACTATACGTCTGGTTGGAGCGGCTAGGTATTTAAACCTTAGGACACACAGTCCCGGACACCCAGTCCTGAACACGCAGCTTAGGACACCCAGTCCTCACCGTATTCTCCTTGAGCTAAGGTCACATAGACCTCGCCCAATCACTCTGGTAAGTCTTCAAGGTAGACTCCCAAACCTTCACAGACTTCGTTCACTGGCAATCCACAATGTCTCTTGGAAGCTCAGAATGCGACGCCTAACCGTCTGGAGGATGCACAGTCCTCAAGTGTAATAAGTCATCAGAACACACAGACAAGAAGACTTAAGTGATGCCCAATTTTCTCTGGCTCTGGGTGGTTAGGGCTTTATCCTCGCAAGGAATTCTCTCTCAAAGGCTTCGAGGTGGGTTGCTCTCAAACAACAAAAGTCGTACTCTCAATCTGAGCAGCCAACCGTTTATGGTTGTAGGGGGTGGGCTATTTATAGCCACTTGGCAACCCGACCTGATTTGTCCGAAATGACCCTGGGTCACTAAGGAACTGACACGTGTCCCAATGGTCAGATTTCAAACTCACGCGGCAACTTTACTTGGGCTACAAGCAAAGCTGACTTGTCCGACTCTGGACAAGATTCGCTTTCATAGTCTTCATTCGAAGACATAGGTTTTTGATTTAGGCATCACTTCAGTCATTCTGACTGGTTCTCTTAGACCCCACTTAACAGTATGGTGGTTCCTATGACTCAACACAAAAGAAAAAGAACTACGAAAGATCTAAGTCTTCGAGCTCCATTGGCTTCATATTGTGTCTTCTCTTGTCATAGTCTTCAATGTGAATATCTTCATATACCACCTTTGACTTCAATGTCTTCATACAATTTTGGGGGTCATCTCTGGTAGTAAAACCGTATCATGAGGGACTTCTACCTGTGTTATTCTGCAATTCTCACAAACACATTAGTCCCTCAACTAGGTTTGTCATCAATACTCCAAAACCAACTAGGGGTGGCACTAGATGCACTTACAATCTCCCCCTTTTTGGTGATTGATGACAAACTAGTTGAAGTTTTCAACGGGGAATATAATCTGTGAAACTGTAAAGGATAAGGAATTGTCTTCATAAGTTGCAAGGGCTCCCCCTGAAGATGTGCATTTAAGTTAATTTGCTTTTGTAATGCAAATGCACATGGCAGGTGGTACTTGTGGAGATCCACTTCAACTTATGATGACAATCCGCTATGCATGTGAAAGTATATGAAGATAATGCCATGCATAATGGAAAATGGATGTCTGCAGAATGAGCTAAGTGCGGAATTTATCGTTGCACATGCGGAATTTATCTTCGCAAAACAAGGTGGCAAATAAGTAGCAGACAACCATCTAGTTTAAGTGTTACAACTCATAAGAACTAAATGTAGCAAAAACGAGAGTTGTAAGCACGAAGCAAAATATAAAGCACCCGCCCATATGGACCCGCTTGAAGACTATCAATCTCATATGCTTCTCCCCCTTTTGTCAGTAATGACCAAAAAGGTCTGAAGACATAGAGCCTCTACTTGTTCCCATGAGGAGTAGGTGAAGTAGCAGGGTTGTTGGTGTTGTTTGGCGGTGCAGAAGAGCTTGGAGGTGCTGAAGGATATGGCGGTGAAGTAGCATTGTCTTCTTCCTCAATAATTCTGGCAGTGACTGTGGCAGCAGAGGAAGAGAACTCAGAGTCTTCAAGGGATGGAGTTCCTAGCAGCACAGCCCTTCGAGGAGGTGTGGAGTCAAACTTGAATCTCTCAGTGAAGCCATCCTCTTGAAGATCAGCTTCAGAAAGCATCATCGTTAGCCCTTTCCACGTGCGGCAATAGGTTTCATGGGCAACGAAAGCATTCTTGGTGGCAAGATTTCGAGTGCGATTAACATCCACCAAGAGGCTTTTCATCTAACGCTTCAGCCAGTCATGATGCCTATCTTGTTTCTGATGTAGGGCCACAAGAAGCTCTCGGTCGTTGAGAACACGAGTGCGCTTCTTGGGTCTTGAAGCAGTGGCACTGTCAGTGGCTTCAGTTGAAGCAGGGTGTGGTGCACGTTTAGTGCCAGCCAAAGGATACACCCGAGAAACTGCTTCAACGCCTTCAACATTCTGTGTAAAACTCTGATGTTCTGCATTCTGAAGACTTAGAGGTTGCTTGGGAGGCTCAGAATATATGGCTTTAGTTGACATGTCCACGTCAGGCAAGAAGATTCGATGGTTGTGGGCTGAGGGCTGATACTTGATGGCGGAGTGTAGCTTGATCGGCCATGACCCAAGGGGCGTAGAATTTCAAACCAAACAGATCCATGCCTAATGCAGCAAGTTGGCGTATGAAGAAGTCCTGTGCATTGAAGCATTTGCCATGAAGTATATAGAAGACCAAAGTCTTCATTGCACCCTGAAGCTTGGCATTTGGAGAGTGCCCTTTGATAGGCCAGAGAGTTCGCCTGATGATGTGATAGATGGTTCTGGGCAGGTACTCAAGGTCTTCAACGAAGAACTCTGTGGGATACGCAGCATCTGGGGGCATTGGCTTCATCATGCTGAGCATTTGACTCATATTGGGTTCTGGCCACTGAAAGATGCTCTCAATAGCTTCAGTATGCAGCTGACAGCCTTGCTCGAAGAGATCGCCAGGAGTGGGCAAGCCAGTGAGCTCAATGATGTCAAATGCATTGGCTTCGTGATGAACGTTGCCAGTCATCCACTCCAGGACCCAAGTCTTTGGATCTCTGCTATACCCTTTGATGTGAAGTGTGGCATAGAATTGTAGCAGCAGCTCTTCATTCCAATGCTCTTCATCAGTGACAAACTGCAGCAGACCCACTTGCTTGAAGCAATCCAACGCTTCTTCTAGACATGGCAGACCAGCTACAGCTTCAACGTCAAGGCACTTGTGTGGGAAGATGCGACCTTGGTTGTAAAGAATGCAAGAGTAATAGCTTCGCTGAGGATAGCTCCAGAACCGATCAGATGATATCCTTTCTCTTGAGTAGGGGTTCCTGGAACTATCGAAGAACGTGTTGTCTGCCCTGAAGCCATTGATGTTGAAGGAGCCAGGTGCTGATGCAGGACTTGGAAACCTTGGCAGTGTTGGGATTGGCTTTTGGACCTGAGGCCTGTGCTCAACATGATAATTAAATTGGGGACCGGCAGCAGACTCAGGAACAGAAGTGGCGGGATTAGTGGCTTCGCTGTCTTCTGAAGCTTTTGCTGGGGAGAGCTCCACATTAGCTTCGTTGTTGGTTGTAGCAGCCTCAAGATTTGCATCCTTCACTTGACTAGCTGGAGGGTCGGTTATAGACACGTTCTCCTGGAGAACTGCTTCTTGATGGAGCAGGGGAGTGGGATCTTGTGGTACTTCTTCTGCGGCTAATGCAGCCGGAATGTCTTCAGCAGAGACGTGAGGCCTTGGACCTTTGCGAAGCCTACGGAACGCAGAGGACGCCTGTGGAGTTGAAGTGGGCTGGGCCTCATAGTCTTCTTCCTCTTGTGGGCGATCCGCCCATGAAGCATCCTGTGCAATTGGCATCAGTGGACGGCCAATGCTGATGAGTTCACTGTTTTCTAACTGAGGAAGGACTGCATCATCTTCTACATTGTCATGATGACCAATGTCTTCAGCAGCGATGGGATCAGCTGCTGGAATGTCTTCAGCTTCAGGAGCCTCTGTGGAAGCAGGCTCATGAACTGTCAGTTGACGTTCTGCATCAGGATGAACCATAGAAATGGGTTCAACTATCAAGGGCTCTGTGGGAGCAGCCCGAGCTTTCTTGGTCTTTCTCTTTTTCTTGCTGGGGGTAGTAGGAGAGGCTTCAGAGCTTTTCCTCTTCCTGGCTTCAGCCTCAGCAGTTCTTGTCTTCTTGAGCTTTGAACCTGTTGACCGGCTCTTTGGCTTTGAGCCAGTCATTCTTGTTGGGAAGACAATCGGAACTGCTTCTTGCCTTAGTGCATCAGATTTAGCCGTAGCAGGCTTCTTCTTCTTCTTTGCAGCCATCCTGGGGTCAATGCCAGGATGCCCAAGTGTTTTGTGCTTCTCAGCCTCATTATAGGCTTGCACACATCTGTCAGCCAGAGTCTTCATGCGCTCATGCGAACCCTGAGCTTCTGCACGCTTCTTCACAAAGGCTTCCTTGAGCTCGTGCATCATTGTCTTGAAGTTCTTCACTTCTTGCACGCTGAGCTTGGCCATATGCTTCTTGAACTGAGCCTTTTCATAGTCAATCTTCTGCTTCAGCTCAACAATGCGCTGGGCAATAGCAAGTTCTGAGGCAATGGCGCCTTGGAAGGGACACTGAGGCCAATATGAAGCTGCAGATCTTCAAAGCTGATGTTTGGCGTGTCAAACCACTCGTCAATGAAGTTGTGGATGATGGTGACATCAAAGAGAGGCAGATCATTGAAGATTTCTGCTTCTTCTTTGCTCTTGATGAGTTGCTCAAGAGCGTCATCTGCAAGATCTTCATCACTTGACAGATCAATGTCGTCATTGCGCAGTATGGCAGCAGCTGTTAGCTCTTTGCCAGTGTGAGACAGAGGCATCTTGGCCTTCTGGGGCTTGGAGACGCGTGATAAGTCTTCAGACTGCACACTGTCTTCAGGAGGTGCAGTTGCCAATGGCTTTGCCTTTGAGATTTCTGGTGAAGGGGCCGGCTTTGAAGCTTTTGGCTTCTTCAACTTCTTTGGCTTCGGCACTGCAGGCGCGTCATCAGACTCAGTGTCAGCTGCAGGCTCATTCACTGCGGTCCCTTGAACTAAGATGCGGGTGATGAGGCCTTCAAGGTTTGCATAAGGACCGATGACATTGGGTTCTGCTTCTCGTGTGCCATCTGCCCTTGGTGCTGAGGGACCAGGGTTGAAGTCTAACCCAAATTTCTTCTTGTTCTGCTTCGCTGAGTTTTGGGCAAACTGGAAGTTGCGCTTGAACAGATTGTCGTCACGACACCAGAGTAGTGACGACGGATGTGCATCATCAAGCTGTGGCCCACGGACCATGCATGGATAGAAGCTTTGGGCAATAGCTTCATCTCTGGACCTGGGTAGAAGGTTCTTGTACAAGATGTCCCCCCATGGTCTTTTGATGGCACTTTTCTCAGCATACTCTTGGGTTGTGAAGTGGTATTTGAACCATTGTTCTTCCCAATAGCGTCGAATCCATTGGATTCGGGTCTTGCGCTGACCATAATCCTCTTCAGGATCTGTCTTATACATTTCTGTGAGTTCATCAGGCAGATCTCTGGATCTTCCGCCATGACGTTGTCTGCCCCCTTCCTTGCTGCTTTCTCTGAAGCCATAGACTTTAACTTGAAAGGCTTCAAGACGTTCAAAGGCTTCAAAGGCCTTCTCTTGCTGGACCAACAGGAACTGGCTTTAGGAGAATTTATGTGTTGCTGTAAGAATTCTGCAAATGAATGCAGACTATGAGAACCAAGGATTCTCCCACGGACATGTACCTGTGACAGCATTAAGGTGTGAGGGAAGGGGAAGAGGTCATATGCATTCTCAGAAGATTTTGAAGATAAATCAGTTTAGAAGACATTGACCTCATTGTGCGAAGACATTCACTCATAGATAAGAAGTTGGTTCCAAATTTGTACGAACCCATAGATCAGTACAAGTGAGGAATCTAACTACTTTGTGATGCATAAGTGAATATACTAGGCATGTTCTGAGATGCAGTATGAGAGAGATCTATCTTGTGTGAACAGAAACTGCTTGTGGTAGAAAGTGACAGATCAATAGGATCAACGATGCTGTAAAAAGGAAGTTTTATTTACCACACCGAGAACTGCTAGACAGAGTGGGAGATGGGGCCGAGCAGTTCACTCTTTCGTGCCCTAACTTGGCGACGGAGGAGACCTACGGCGACGGCAGAGAGGACGATGTCCGCGGTCGGCGTGAAGACGGCGTCGGAGAGGTTGCGGCAGTGAAGCGCTTCATCGCCGGTGTCGTCGCAAGCTAGCGGTGGCGCTGGGGTTCGTGTGAGGGTGGAAGAAGAGATAATTACCGCTGTGAGTGTGTATTTATAGGCACAGGGGCGGCACTGTGCTATTACACAGGTGCCCCTGGCGATTCGCATCTGAGGAAGACGTGGCCAGTATGCGGAATTTTGGGGTTTGTTCCACGTCTCACGCACGCCTGGATTGTCGGGTGGTCGTTCCTACTTCTTCGGATTTCATGTGGAGGAATGAGCATTGAAAACGGACTTAATGGTTGTCTCTGTATCTTCTGCTGACAAGGACGCAGAGAAGACATTCGACAGTTTCAATAGAATGCATATGACTTGGAGAGACAGAGTTTGAGATAGAAAGCATAGAGAAGTTGGGGTCCGATCACATTCACTTAGTTCAAAAGATTCAACACGAAGACATAGCTATAAGTGAATGCTCTAGAGGACAGAACAATAGCATATATATATATATATATATATATATATATATATATATATATATATATATATATGTATATATCTATAATCAACATAGTGAAGATAATCATGAAAATATGTTGAGTTCGAAGCCAAACCAAATGTGAAGACATTGCAAGGTAACGTCATGAGTGAAACACTTCAAAACAGAAGGTTTGGTGGTGGCGTTACCCACCATATAGGAAGTATTAGACCCAGACACGGCGCACAATTATCGTGGCGCTCCGAAGTCAAATTCCACATTAATGTATTCACACTTAGAATGTATGTCTTCATTGATTGAAGATATACTTCACTTCGTGTGTTGCACATCTAAGTCATCAATATGCATAAGGGTTAGGATGTGTGCCTGATCACAGGACATTTGAGGATTCTAGGATATTTAGCTCACACCGTAACTTGCAAAACCTCTTCTCATCCAAGGGCTTGGTGAAGATATCTGCCAATTGCTCTTCAGTGTTGACGTGTATGATATCAATGTCTTCCTTCACAACATGATCTCTGAGAAAGTGATGACGAATTTCAATGTGCTTTGTCTTCGAGTGCTGAACTGGGTTGTTGGCAATCTTGATGGCCCTTTCGTTGTCGCAGTAAAGTGGCACTTGCTTCAGATGAATGCCATAGTCCTTGAGTGTTTGCTTCATCCACAGAAGCTGAGCGTAGCAAGATCCAGCAGCAATGTATTCAGATTCAGCAGTGGAGAGAGATACACAGTTCTGCTTCTTTGAAGACCAACATACAAGTGATCGTCCCAGAAAGTGACATGTGCCAGATGTAGACTTGCGATCAACTTTGTCACTAGCATAATCAGCATCCGAGAATCCAACCAGATCAAACTCTGAGCCCTTTGGATACCATAATCCTAGAGTTGGGGTGTGAGCCAAATATCGAAGAATTCGCTTCACAGCTAAGTGATGCGATTCCTTTGGTGCCGCTTGAAATCGAGCACACATGCAAACACTAAGCATAATATCTGGCCTAGATGCACATAGATAAAGTAAAGAACCAATCATGGAGCGGTATACCTTTTGATCGAACTCTTTACCATTATTGTCAGGACCCAGATGATGTTTGGCTGGCATTGGTGTTGTGAAGCCTTTGCAGTCTTGCATACTGAACTTCTTCAGGCAATCTTTGAGATACTTCTCTTGAGATATGAAGATGCCATTGCGTTGTTGTCGTATTTGAAGACCAAGGAAGAACTTCAGCTCCCCCATCATGGACATCTGATATTGCTCTTGCATCATATATCCAAACTCTTCAATGTACTTCTGATTGGTGCAGCCGAAGATAATGTCATCCACATATATTTGGCACACAAACAGTTCACCATCATATGTCTTTGTGAAAAGAGTGGGATCTAGGGAACCAGGTATGAATCCTTTGCTCTTCAGGAAGTATTTGAGTGTGTCATACCAGGCCCTAGGGGCTTGTTTGAGGCCATACAGTGCCTTGTTGAGCTTGTATACCATTTCAGGATGTTTTGGATTTTCAAAGCCAGGCGGTTGTGCAACATACACTTCTTCTTCAATCTTGCCATTGAGAAAGGCACTCTTCACATCCATTTGATATAGAAGTATGTTATGATGATTTGCATAGGCCAGTAGTATGCGTATGGCTTCAAGCCTAGCCACAGGAGCAAATGTTTCATCGAAGTCAATGCCTTCCACTTGAGTATATCCTTGAGCAACGAGACGAGCTTTGTTTCTGACAACTTGACCATGCTCATCTTGCTTGTTGCGGTATATCCATTTGGTGCCTATTATATTGTGCTTCCGTGGATCAGGACGCTTAACCAGTTCCCATACATTATTCAGCTCAAACTGTTGAAGCTCTTCTTGCATAGCTTGAATCCATTCAGGTTCCATGAGGGCTTCTTCAACTTTCTTGGGTTCTGATATTGAGACAAATGCGAAGTGCCCACAGAAATTTTCTAGCTGAGTTGCCCTTGAACGAGTGAGTGGACCAGGTGCATTGATGCTATCAATTATTCTTTCAATCTACACTTCATTGGCAACGCGAGGATGTACAGGGCGAAGACTTTGCTCTTGTTGTTCATTGTCGTTGTTGGAAGGAATGTCTTCAGGCTGAGCATTGTCTTCATGTTGATCAGGTGCTGAAATGATAAGTTCTTCTTCAGGATGAGCTTCAGAAGGTATAATTTCTCCAGTTCCCATTAGCTTGATTGATTCACTGGATGGAACTTCATCTAGCACATTTGGCAGCTGCTCTCTTTGTGAACCGTTGGTCTCATCGAATCGCACATCCACAGTTTCAACCACTTTGTAGTGAAAGAGGTTGAAGACTCTGTAGGAGTGCGAATCCTTTCCATATCCAAGCATAAAACCCTCATGTGCTTTTGGTGCAAATTTAGAGGTGTGATGTGGGTCCTTGATCCAGCACCTTGCGCCAAATACTCTGAAGTAACTGACATTTGGCTTCTTGCCAGTAAGGAGCTCATAAGATGTCTTGTTCCGTAGCTTGTGAAGATAAACACGATTGATTGTATGGCATGCAGTATCAATGGCTTCGGGCCAGAATTTTCTTGGGGTCTTGTATTCATCTAGCATTGTTCTGGCCATCTCAATTAGTGTTCTGTTCTTGCGTTCGACGACGCCATTCTGCTGTGGGGTGTACGGGGCTGAGAATTCATGTGTGATGCCCAAGGTATCAAGATATGTATCAAGGCTAGTGTTCTTGAATTCAGTGCCATTGTCACTTCTGATGTGCTTTATCTTGGTGCCAAAATTGTTCATAGCTCGATTGGCGTCTGAAGACATCCTGCACTTCAGTCTTGTAAAGGATTATGTGCACCCAAGTATATCTAGAATAATCATCAACAATAACGAAGCCATAGAGGCAAGCAGTAGTAGTTAGAGTTGAGTAATGAGTGGGACCGAAAAGATCCGTGTGAAGCAGTTCGAAGGGTTGAGTAGTAGTCATGATTGTCTTCGAGGGATGTTTGGCCCTCGTCATCTTCCCTGGTTCACATGCACCGCATAAATGGTCTTTCTTGAACTTGACGCCCTCGATGCCTATGACATGCTTCTTCTTCGCAAGGGTGTGGAGGTTCCTCATGCCAGCATGTCCAAGCCTCCGATGCCATAGCCAGCATTCTGAAGCCTTTGCTAGAAGACATACTGCAAGCTGTGGCCCTGCTGAGAAATCTACCACGTACAAATCATCTTTTCGATACCCTTAAAACACTAGAGACTTGTCAGATTCCATTAGTATAAGGCAAAGATATTTTCCAAACATTACGATCATGTTCAAATCGCAAAGCATTGAGACAGACATTAAGTTGAAGCCAAGGGATTCAACAAGCATGACTTTATCCATGTGTTGATCCCTTGAGATTGCAACTCTACCTAGACCCAATACCTTACTTTTACCAGTGTCAGCAAATGTGATGTGGCTCTTGTCGGATGGACGTAAAGTTGAGTCCATAAGAAGACTTCTTTTGCCAGTCATGTGATTTGTACACCCACTGTCAATAATCCATTCTGAAGACGCTGGTGTCGTACCCTACAGTGCAGTTAGGGGGATAGGCTTCACCAAGAGCATTGTGAAGCAAAAACATTTGACGAACCAGTGGGTTATGAAAGCTTAGATCCAGGTTAGGACTAATAAGGAGAGTAGCAAGCGATTCAGGTACGAAGTACATAGTAAGACCATTTGGGCATTTGATCTTGCGCCCTACAAGATGTTTAAGGTCCCCGGCAATAGCGTCAGATGATTATGGTTTTCTGCTGGAGACCTTTCCCTGCAAAAGAGAGTTAAGCCTTCTTAACCACCCACATCTTCAAGGGTGGCTTAGAAGCAATAATTCTAAGTGCAGCATCTGAGAATTTTGGCTTTGAAGCCTTTGCGAACAGTCTTGCAGGCGGACAATAGTACTCATAAGAATAAGCAGAATAGTTTTTGGTCTTATGAACATGGCGGTTTGATGAACCGCTCTCATATTCATATGCCTGAGTATGATTTTCCTGCAAAACCTTTGCGTTAGTGTGACTCAGGTGAGTCCTCTGTCTGTATGAAGCCTTTGGACCGTATGAGGCCTTTGGTCTGAGGTTTGTCTTCTTCTCGTGAGGTGTCATGATGACATTCACAGGAAGACTCTCCAGACACCTTTTTGGAACCCAGATCTTCTTCATAGGCGATCCATTCCTGCAGTTAGTACCAATATACCTGGCAAACACTTCACCATTCTGATTCTTAAACAGTATATAGTTTGCATCAAAGGATTCATCAATGATAATGGGGTTAGCACAAGTGAAGCCAGATAGATTGGATGGATCTGCTGAAGGTTCCTTTGCAGCAACCCACATGGTTTTGGGGTACTGCTCAGGTTTCCAGTAAGAGCCATCTGCATTAATTTTCCTTACGAACCCTACACCCTCTTTCCTAGGGTTTCGGTTCAGAATCTGCTTTTTCAGGACATCACATAGCGTCTGATGTCCTTTAAGACTTTTGTACATCCCTGTTTCAAGCAATGTCTTCAACCTAGCATTCTCATCAGCAATAGCGGTGGTATCCTCAGCAGAGGGGTTAGTTACCACATCAACAGTTGAAGATATTGCAACAGCAGTAGCAGTAGAACATTCAGCAACAGAAGTAGCATTATCACGCTCAATGCATTTAAGACATGGTGGTTCAAATCCTTCCTGAGCGGGACTGATCTGTTTGGCGTGAAGTGACTCATTTTCCGTTTGAAGATCTTCATGAACCGCTCTCAATTTTTCAAGATCTTGCTTCCTTTGAAGATAATCATAGGAAAGCTTTTCATGAGTTGTTGAGAGAGTTTCATGACGACTTTCAAGTTCCTGATACTTAACGTGAAGATTTTTTATGTCTTCAATTAAGGATTCAGATCGAGTCATTTCAGCACCTAACAGATCATCGCTTCTGTCTAACAGTTTTTGAATATGTTCCATAGCTTTCTGTTGTTCAGTTGCAATTTTAGCAAGTGTTTTGTAGCTAGGTTTTGAACCACAATCAGAGTCATCGTCACTAGATGTTTGATAGTGAGTAGTGCGTGTGTTTACCTTGGCACCGCGAGCCATGAAGCAATAGGTAGAAGCGGAGTAGTCCTTGTCATTTGCATCGGTGTCGGTGATGAAGTCATTGTCTTCGGTGTTGAAGATGGACTTGGCAACGTATGCTGTAGCCAGACTTGCGACGCCTGAGTCGGATTCCTCCTCAGACTCCATCTCTGCCTCCTCAGAAGCAGACTGCTCCTCTGAATCCATTTCCTTGCCAACAAACGCACGTGCCTTGCCAGATGAGCTCTTCTTGTGTGATGAAGACTTTGAGGAAGACTTGGAAGAAGACTTTGAGTATTTCTTCTTCTTGTTGTTGTCATCAGAGTCATATTCCTTGCTCTTCTTCTTCTTTTTGTTCTCATTGTCCCACTGTGGACACTCAGAGATGAAGTGGCCAAGTTTCTTGCACTTGTGACATGTTTTCTTCTTGTAGTCATGAGCAGGAGCTTCATCATTCCTTGAACTTGATCGGGAAGACTTTCTGAAGCCTTTCTTCTTGGTGAATTTTTGGAATTTCTTGACAAGCATAGCAAGTTCCCTTCCAATGTCTTCAGGGTCATCAGAACTGCTGTCAGATTCTTCTTCAGATGAGGAGACAGCTTTTGCCTTCAAGGCACGAGTTCGCCCATAGTTTGGACCGTAGATCTCTCTTTTCTCCGAAAGGTGAAACTCATGTGTGTTGAGCCTCTCAAGTATGTCAGACGGATCGAGTGTCTTGAAGTCAGGATGTTCTTGAATCATCAGGGCCAGGATGTCAAATGAACTATCAAGTGATCTTAGCAGCGTCTTGACAATTTCGTGTTTGGTAATCTCAGTGGCGCCGAGGGCTTGAAGCTCATTGTGATGTCAGTGAGTTGGTCAAATGTGTGCTGGACATTCTCATTGTCATTTCGCTTGAAGCGGTTGAAGAGGTTGCGAAGAACACTGATTCTCTGATCTCTCTGGGTTGAGATGCCTTCATTGACCTTGGAGAGCCAGTCCCAGACCAGCTTGGATGTCTTCAAAGCACTCACACAGCCATACTGTCCTTTGGTCAGATGACCACAGATGATATTCTTGGCAGTAGAGTCCAGTTGAACGAATTTCTTGACATCAGCTGCAGTGACACCTTCTCCAGCCTTGAGAACGCCGTTCTCGACGACATACCATAGGTCGACGTCAATGGCTTCAAGATGCATACGCATCTTATTCTTCCAGTAGGGATATTCAGTTCCATCGAAGACGGGGCACGCAGCGGAGACTTTAATTATCCCCGCAGATGACATAGCTAAAACTCTAGGTGGTTAAACCGAATCACACAGAACAAGGGAGCACCCTGCTCTGATACCAATTGAAAGTGCATTATATCGACTAGAGGGGGGGTGAATAGGCGATTTTTATGGAAGTCTTCAAAATGTGGAAGTTATGAAGACAAACAGTAGAGATATGCCTATTACTATGCAGCGGAAGTTAGACTACACTAGGCAAGCCATGGTCAAGTATCAACAGAGTGAAAGCACAGTGACAAATAGCTGTAGTGTAATAAGGATCAGGTAGGAAGATATTATGAAGCCAAACAGATCATACACTCACGTTGTGAAGACAAAAGATAGAACAGACATGCAATGACTTCACAATGAGTAATCAATAAGTAAAAGGAAGTGAAGATGAAACCAGTGACTCGTTGAAGACAATGATGTGTTGGACCAGTTCCAGTTGCTGTGACAACTGTACGTCTGGTTGGAGCGGCTAGGTATTTAAACCTTAGGACACACAGTCCCGGACACCCAGTCCTGAACACGCAGCTCAGGACACCCAGTCCTCACCGTATTCTCCTTAAGCTAAGGTCACATAGACCTCGCCCAATCACTCTGGTAAGTCTTCAAGGTAGACTCCCAAACCTTCACAGACTTCGTTCACTGGCAATCCACAATGTCTCTTGGAAGCTCAGAATGCGACGCCTAACCGTCTGGAGGATGCACAGTCCTCAAGTGTAATAAGTCTTCAGAACACACAGACAAGAAGACTTAAGTGATGCCCAATTTTCTCTAGCTCTGGGTGGTTAGGGCTTTACCCTCGCAAGGAATTCTCTCTCAAAGGCTACGAGGTGGGTTGCTCTCAAACGACAAAAGTCGTACTCTCAATCTGAGTAGCCAACCGTTTATGGTTGTAGGGGGTGGGCTATTTATAGCCACTTGGCAACCCGACCTGATTTGTCCGAAATGACCCTGGGTCACTAAGGAACTGACACGTGTCCCAACGGTCAGATTTCAAACTCACGCGGCAACTTTACTTGGTCTACAAGCAAAGCTGACTTGTCCGACTCTGGACAAGATTTGCTTTCATAGTCTTCACTCGAAGACATAGGTTTTTGATTTAGGCATCACTTCAGTCATTCTGACTGGTTCTCTTAGACCCCACTTAACAGTACGGTGGTTCCTATGACTCAACACAAAAGAAAAAGAACTACGAAAGATCTAAGTCTTCGAGCTCCATTGGCTTCATATTGTGTCTTCTCTTGTCATAGTCTTCAATGTGAATATCTTCATATACCACCTTTGACTTCAATGTCTTCATACAATTTTGGGGGTCATCTCTGGTAGTAAAACCGAATCATGAGGGACTTCTACCTGTGTTATTCTGCAATTCTCACAAACACATTAGTCCCTCAACTAGGTTTGTCGTCAATACTCCAAAACCAACTAGGGGTGGCACTAGATGCACTTACAACAAGTATGACTATCTTGATTCTGTCATAAATTTTTCATGGATGTACATGCATGACAAAAAAGTGACCTACTTTAAAATTTACGTATCATCACGGAAGTGTATTTTTTTGTAGTGTATGCCTCAACCACAGGTTCTATCATGCATGCAATGTTGTGTACCAAACCTGATGTGTGCCTTGCTATGAGTTTAGCAGGGAGGTACCAAAGTAATCCAGGAGTGGATCACTGGACAACGGTCAAGAACATCCTGAAATACCTGAAAAGGACTAAGGATATGTTTCTTGATTATAAAGGTGACAAAGAGCTTGTCGTAAATGGTTACATCGATGCAAGATTTGACACTGATCCGGGTGACTCTAAGTCACAAACCGGATACGTATTTATATTGAATGGTGGAGCTGTAAGTTGGTGTAGTTCCAAGTAGAGCATCGTGGCGAGATCTACGTGTGAAGCGGAGTACATAGCTGCTTCGAAAGCAGCAAATGGAGGAGTCTGTATGAAGGAGTTCATATCTGATCTAGGTGTAATACCTAGTGCATTGGGTCCAATGAAAATCTTTTGTGACAATACTGGAGCAATTGCCTTGGCGAAGGAATCCAGATTTCACAAGAGAACCAAACACATCAAGAGATGCTTCAATTCCATCCGCGATCAAGTCAAAGAGGGAGACATAGAGATTTGCAAAATACATACGGATCTGAATGTTGCAGACCCGTTGACTAAGCCTCTTTCACGAGCAAAACATGATCAACACCAAGACTCCATGGGTGTTAAAATCATTACTATGTAATCTAGATTATTGACTCTAGTGCAAGTGGAAGACTGAAGGAAATATGCCCTAGAGCAATAATAAAGTTGTTATTTATATTTCCTTATATCATGATAAATGTTTATCATTCATGCTAGAATGGTATTCACCGGAAACTTAGTACATGTGTGAATACATAGACAAAACAGAGTGTCCCTAGTATGCCTCTACTTGACTAGCTCGTTAATCAAAGATGGTTAAGTTTCCTGACCATAGACATGTGTTTGTCATTTGATGAATGGGATCACATCATTAGAGAATGATGTGATGGATAACACCCATCCGTTAGCTTAGCATAATGATCGGTTAGTTTTATTGCTATTGCTTTCTTCATGACTTATACATATTTCTCTGACTATGAGATTATGCAACTCACGAATACTGGAGGAACACCTTGTGTGCTATCAAATGTCACAATGTAACTGGGTGATTATAAAGATGCTCTACAGGTGTCTCCGAAGGTATTTGTTGGGTTGGCATAGATCAAGATTAGGATTTGTCACTCCGAGTATCGGAGAGGTATCTCTGGGCCCTCCCGGTAATGCACATCACTATAAGCCTTGCAAGTAATGTGACTAATGAGTTAGTTGCGGTATGATGTATTATGGAACGAGTAAAGAGACTTGCCGGCAACGAGATTGAACTAGGTATGATGATACCGACGATTGAATCTCAGGCAAGTAACATACCAATGACAAAGGGAATGAGGTATGTTGTTATGCGGTTTGACCGATAAAGATCTTCGTAGAATATGTAGGAACCAATATGAGAATCTAGGTTCCGCTATTGGTTATTGACCGGAGATGTGTCTCTGTCATGTCTACATAGTTCTCGAACCCGTAGGGTCCGCACGCTTAACGTTCGAAGATGATTTGTATTATGAGTTGTGTGTTTGGGTGACCGAAGTTTGTTCAGAGTCCCAGATGAGATCACGGACATGACGAGGAGTCTCGAAATGGTCGAGAGGTAAAGATTGATATATTGGAAGGTTATATACGGACACCGGAATGGTTCCAAAGAGGTTCGAGGATTTTTCGGAGTATCGGGAGGTTACCGAAACCCTCCTGGAAATTAATGGGCCTCATGGGCCATAGTGGAGAGAGGGAGGAAGGCCACAAGAGGGTACGTGGACACACTCTCCCCTCTCGTTTCTATGCATCTCCTAGATAGATCTTGCGTGATCGTAGGAATTTTTTTGAAATTGCATGCTATGTTCCCCAACATGAGATTACGCAACTCCCGAATACCGGAGGAATACCTATCAAATGTCACAATGTAACTGGGTGATTATAAAGATGCTCTACAGGTATCTCCAAAGGTGTTTGTTGGGTTGGCATAGATCGAGATTAGGATTTGTCACTCCGAGTATCAGAGAGGTATATCTAGGCCCTCTCAGTAATGCACATCATAATAAGCCCTGCAAGAAATGTGACTAATGAGTTAGTTGCGGGATGATGCATTATGAAACGAGTAAAGAGACTTGCCGGTAATGAGATTGAACTAGGTATGAAGATGCTGACGATCGAATCTCGGGCAAGTAACATACCGATGATAAAGGGAATAACGTATGTTGTCATTGCGGTACGACCGATAAAGATCTTCGTAGAATATGTGGGAACCAATATGAGCATCGAGGTTCCGCTGTTGGTTATTGACTGGAGAGGTGTCTCGGTCATGTCTACATAGTTCTCGAACCCATAGGGTCTACACGCTTAACGTTCGATGACGATTTTATATTATGTGAGTTATGTGATTTGGTGATCGAATGTTGTTCAGAGTCCCAGATGAGATCACGAACATCATGAGGAGTCTCTAAATGTTTGAGAGGTAAAGATTCACATATAGGACGATAGTATTCGGACACCGGAAGTGTTCTGGGGGTACCGGGTACGTATCGGGTCACCGGAAGGGGTTTTGGGCAACCCCCAGCAAGCTATATGGGCCTAATGGGCGAAGAGTTGGACAGACCAGCCCCAAAAGGGGCTAGTGCGCCCCTATATGCTGAATAGGAGGAGAAGGAAAGGAAGGGAAGAGAGAAGGAAAGGGGAGCATTCGGCCTCCCCCTTTCCTTCCCCTCCTCCCTCTCTTTCCTTCCCCCTCCGATGGATTTGGAAGGCGGGAAGGCCGACTTGGAGGAGGCGCCCAAGTAGGATTACTCCTACTTGGGGCTCCCCTTGCAGCCCCTCTCCCTCTCCCACCTATATATATGTGGGGGGGCATCGCTAGAACATACAACATTGATTCCTAGCTGTGTGCGGTGCTGCCCTCCACAGTTTACTCCTCCGGTCATATTCACGTAGTGCTTAGGCGAAGCCCTGCGCGGATCACTTCGCCATCGCCATCACCACGCCGTCGTGTTGACGGAACTCTCCCTTGACACTTTTCCGCATCAAGAGTTCGAGGGACGTCATCGAGCTGAACGTGTGCAGAACTCAGAGGTGTCGTACGTTCGGTGCTTGATCGGTCGGAACGAGAAGAAGTTCGACTACATTAACCGCGTTGTCAACGCTTCCGCTTTTGGTCTACGAGGGTATGTGGACACACTCTCCCCCTCTCGTTGTTATGCATCTCCTAGATAGATCTTGCATGAGCGTAGGAAATTTTTGAAATTGCATGCTACGTTTCCCAACAAAGGTATTGCAATCTGGTTTTTATTGGCCTACTCTCTTCAAGGATGCTCATAAGTTTATCTTGTCTTGTCATGAATACCAGAGAATTGCAATATTAGTAGACATCAGGAAATGCCTATGAATTATTCACTTGTTATTGAACCATTTGATGTTTGGGGCTTTGATTATATGGGACCTTTTCCTTCCTCTAATGGGCATACACATATTTTAGTTGCTGTTGATTACATTACTAAGTGGGTAGAAGCTATTCCAACTAGTAGTGCTGATCATAACACTTCTATCAAGATGCTTAAAGAAGTTATTTTTCCGAGGTTTGGAGTCCCTGGATATTAAATGACCGATGGTGGTTCACATTGTATTCATGGTGCTTTCCGTAAAATGCTTGCTAAATATGATGTTAACCATACAATTGCATCTCCTTATCATCATCAGTCTAGTGGTCAAGTAGAATTGAGCAATAGAGAGATTAAATTGATTTTGCAAATGACTATTAATAGATCTAGAAAGACTTGGTCTAAGAAACTTGATGATGCATTATAGGCTTATAGAACTTCTTATAAGAATCCTATGGGTATATCTCCATATAAAATGGTTTATGGAAAGGCATGTCACTTACCTCTAGAACTAGAACATAAAGCTTATTAGGCTATTAAAGAGCTCAACTATGATTTCAAACTTGCCGGTGAGAAGAGGTTATTTGACATTAGCTCACTTCATGAATAGAGAACCCAAGCCTATGAGAATGCCAAGTTTTTTAAAGAAAAGGTTAAAAGATGGCATGCCAAAGGATACAAAAGCGTGAGTTTAATGTAGGTGATCATGTTTTGCTATACAACTCTCGTTCAAGATTTTTTGTAGGAAAGCTTCTCTCTAAATGGGAAGGTCCTTACATTATTGAGGAGGTGTATCATTCTGGTGCCATCAAGATCAACAACGCCGAAGGCACAAATTCGAAGGTGGTAAACGGTCAAAGAATCAAACATTATATCTTAGGTACTCCCATAAATGTTGAGACCAATATTATTAATACCATAACACTGGAGGAGTACATAAGGGATACTTTCCAGAATGTTTCAGACTCCGAAAAGGAATAGGTATGTAGTAAGGTAAGTAAACCGACTCCAAAACATTTTCAATGGAAATTTTTCTCCATTTTGGAATATTTAAAAAAATAGGAAAATTAAAAGTAGTCCGAAGAGCGCACGAGGCATCCACAAGGGTGGAGGGTGCGCCCTACCCCCCTGGGCGTGCTCCCTGCCTTGTAGCCACCTCGTGTACTCTCTGGACCCCATTTTCTTGCACAATACTTCTTTTGGTCGGTAAAAATTCATTATATAATCCCCCAAAGGTTCTGACAACTGTACCACGACAAAATCTTGTGTTCTTGTTTCGATCTGTTTTTCTGATAGATCTAGATCACCATGATGTCTCCAAGCGCCCCCAAGGACAAGTTTTTCGAGAAGGTCATCAACCCCTACCTTGCGGAGGTGCTGCGACACCCTCAAGCCATTGAGATGCATGAGGGGGTGCCACACATCTGCGATGTTGAGGGGGCGAAGAAGACCGGAAGCATGGAGACAAGACTCGAAGCAATGGAGAAGCAAGTTTTCAAGTGTCAAGGGATGGTGGAACGTGGACTCAACGCCAATCACATGATGATCGCAGAGTTCACCAAAAAATCACAAGCTGGATGCCAAGAACATCGGGGAGGCCATCTTCAAGCTTCATGAGAAAATCGAGCATCTCCAAGCCCAGATCTATGACCTACAAAACCAAAACTATGAGTATGAATACATATTTAAGAGGATGAGTTTGGCTGTAGATCTGAGGATCCCCAAGACTCGTTCATCTTTCTATGATGGTGAGCTTATGCCTTGTAAGATGGATGACAAGCCTAATTCATCAACAACCCCATCATCACCACCTCCGAAGAAAGAGACATAAATACATGGGTATGGGCACTCCCCTTGGCAACTACCAAGCTTGGGGGAGGTGCCCCAGTATCGTATTACCATCATACCTTTACCTTTATCATTTTTCTTAGTTCGATCCTTTTGGTTATATCTTGATCTAGTAGAATAAAGTTTTTAGTAAGATCTAGCTTTGAGTTTTCTTTTGATCTCTATCTATGTAATTGAGTCTGTGAGTTATATATAATATAGAGTAGTTTTGAGTTGAGAGCTTTACTTTCTTGCTATGATCTTGAGGGAATTAAATAAGAAAAAGAATAAAAGAAATAAAAAGATCATATAATGATCTTATGGAGAGTAATGACTTCACATATAAAGAGTATGATGAATAAAAGTTGTTGATAGTTCACAAACATAGTTTTGGTCATTGTTGCAATTAATAGGAAATAATAAAGAAAGAGAGGTTTCACATATAAATATACTATCTTGGAAATATTTTATAATTGTGAGCACTCATTAAAATATGATATGCTAAAAAGTTGATGTTGGACAAGGAAGACAACATAATGGGTTATGTTTTATTATATCCGAATAGAAGTTATATTGTCATGGATCCTCCAACATGTTGAGCTTGCTTTTCTCTCTTATGCTAGCCAAATCCTTTGCACCAAGTAGAGATACCACTTGTGCATCCAAACATCCCTTAAACCAGTTTTGCCATGAGAGTCCACCATACCTACCTATGGATTGAGTAAGATCCTTCAAGTAAGTTGTCATTGGTGCAAGCAATAAAAATGCTCTCTAAATATGTATGATCTATTAGTATGAAGAAAATAAGCTTTATACGAACTTGTGATATGGAAGAAATAAAAGCGACAGACTGCATAATAAAGTTCTTTATCACAAGAGGCAATATAAAGTGACGTTCTTTTGCATTAAGATTTTGTGCATCCAACCATAAAAGCGCATGACAACCTCTGCTTCCCTCTGCGAAGGGCATATCTTTTACTTTTATCTTCTACCCTTATACAAGAGTCATGGTGATCATCACCTTTCCTTTTTACAATTTTTCCTTTGGCTAGCACTATGTGTTGGAGAGATCTAGATATACATATCCACTCGGATGTAGGTTATCATAAAGTATCAATATTGACATTACCCTTGAGGTAAAAGGTTGGGAGGCGAAACTATAAGCCCCTATCTTTCTCTGTGTCCGATTGAAACTTTGTACCCATAAGTATCGCATGAGTGTTAGCAATTGTGAAAGACTAAATGATAGTTGAGTATGTGGACTTGCTGAAAAGCTCTTATATTGACTCTTTCTGATGTTATGATAAATTGCAATTGCTTCAATGACTAAGAACATACTTTACCTTGTGAATGAATTGTTACTTTAGCATAAGAAATTATATGACAATATATGTTGTTGTTCTAAAGATGATCATGATGCCCTCATGTCCGTATTTTATTTTATACACACCTCTATCTCTAAACATGTGGACATATTTTTCGATTTTGGCTTTCGCTTAAGGGCAAACAAGGTCTAAGCTTGGGGGAGCTGATATGTCCATTTTGCATCATGCTTTTATATTGATATTTATTGCATTATGAGTTGTTATTACACATTATGGTAGAATACTTATGTCTTTTCTCCCTTATTTGACAAGGTTTACATGAAGAGGGAGAATGCCTGCAACTGGAATTCTGGACTGGAAAAGGAGCAAATAGTAGAGACCTATTCTGCACAACTCCAAAAGTCCTGAGACTTCATGGAGAATTATTTTGGAATATATAAAAAATATTGGGCAAAGAAAGCACCAGAGGGGGCCATGATATGTCTCCAACGTATCTATAATTTTTGATTGTTCCATGATGTTATATTATCATTCTTGGATGTTTTACAATCATTTTATATCATTTTTTGGTACTAACCTATTGACATAGTGCCAAGTGCCAGTTGCTGTTTTTTTTCTTGTTTTTTACATCACAGAAAATCAATACCAAACAGAGTCCAAAAGCAGCGAAACTTTTTGTGGAATTTTTATGGACTAGAAGACACCCAATGGGCCGAAGATGCACCTGGGGGGTGCCCTGAGGGGGGCACAACCCACCAGGGCGCACCTGGGCCCCCAGGCGCGCCCAGGTGCATTGTGCCCACCTCGGTGGCCTCCTGCACTGCCTCTTTGCTCTATAAATACCCCAATACTCCAGAAACCCTAGGGGAGTCGATGAAAATCAATTCCAGCCGCCGCAAGTTCCAGAAATACCAGATCCAATCTAGACACCATCACGGAGGGGTTCATCATCCTCATTGGTGCCTCTCCGATGATGCGTGAGTAGTCTTTTGTAGACCTTCGGGTCCGTAGTTAGTATCTATATGGCTTCCTCTCCCTCTCTTTTGATTCTCAATACAATGGTCTCTTGGAGATTCATATGATGTAACTCTTTTTGCAGTGTGTTTGTTGGGATCCGATGAACTTTGAGTTTACGATCAGATCTATGTTTTTATCCATGAAAGTTATTTGAGTTTTTTGATCTCTTTTATGCATGATTACTTATAGCCTCGTATATCTTCTCCGATATTTGGGTTTTGACCTGGAAAATGAGCAACTATTAGAGACATATTCGGCACAACACCGAAAGTCCTGAAACTTCATGGTGAATTATTTTAGAATATATAAAAAAATATTGGGGGAAGAAAGCACCAGAGGGGGGCACCAGCCATCCACAAGGGTGGGGGCGCCTTACCCCCCTAGGCGCGCCCACTGCCTTGTGGGCCACCTGGCAGGCCCCCAATATGCACATCTTCTGCTATATGATGTGTTTTGACCTGGAAAAAAATCAAAAGCAAGCTTTCGGGGCGAGGCGCCGCCGTCTCGAGGCGGAACTTGGGCAGAACCAATCTAGGGCTCTGGTGGAGCTGTTCTGCGGGGAAACTTCCCTTCGGGAGGGGGAAATCATCGACATCATCATCATCAATGATCCTCTCATCGAGAGGGGGTCAATCTCCATCAACATATTCACCAGCACCATCTCCTCTCAAACCCTAGTTCATCTCTTGTATCTGATCTTTGTCTCAAAACCTCGGATTGGTACCTGTGGGTTGCTAGCAGTGTTGATTACTCCTTGTAGTTGATGCTAGTTGGTTTATTCGGTGGAAGATCATATGTTCAGATCCTTAATGATAATTAATACTCCTATGATTATGAACATGAATATGCTGTGTGAGTAGTTACGGTTGTTCCTGAGGACATGCATGGGAGAAGTCTTGTTATAAGTAATCATGTTAATTTGGTATTCGTTCGATATTTTGATGAGATGTATGTTGTCTTTCCTCTAGTGGTGTTATGTGAACGTCGACTACATGACACTTCACCATTATTTGGGCCTAGGGGAAGGCATTGGGAAGTAATAAGTAGATGATGGGTTGCTAGAGTGACCGAAGCTTAAACCCTAGTTTATGCGTTGCTTCGCAAGGGGCTGATTTGGATCCATATGTTTCATGCTATGGTTAGATTTATCTTAATTCTTCTTTCGCAGTTGCGGATGCTTGCGAGAGGGGTTAATCATAAGTGGGAGGCTTGTCCAAGGAAGGACAACACCCAAGAAGCGGTCCACCCACATATCAAATTATCAAAGTAACGAACGCGAATCATATGAGCATGATGAAAAGTAGCTTGACAGTAATTCCCATGTGTCCTCGGGAGCGCTTTCCTTTATATAAGAGTTCATCCAGGCTTGTCCTTTGCTACAAAAAGGATTGGTCCACCTTGCTGCATCTTATTTACTTTTGTTACTTGTTACCCGTTACGAATTATCTTATCACACAATTATCTGTTACCAATAATTTTAGTGCTTGTAGAGAATACCTTGCTGAAAACCGCTTGTCATTTCCTTCTGCTCCTTGTTGGGTCGACACTCTTACTTATCGAAAGGACTATGATAGATCCCCTATATTTGTGGGTCATCACCTCCCGATGGTGTGGCAACGTCACGTCAACCGCCATCTCGCACTGCACCCATGAGGAGGGAGACCTCGCTGCCCGTGGGCACTATCTCGACCGAGCCTACCATCCGTACCCGGAGTGAGACCCCCGACCAGCCTCAGTCACAGAACTAGTCCACACGAGCGTGAGTCTAGACCCAAGACATCCATGGTCCAGATCAAGGAGAAGGAATGGCGCCACCACCACCCTGCGCTGCTTAATGGAACCACACTGCCAGGTCTGCGATGTCGAGGTCCCTGCAGGACCGCACAACCATCACCACGCCCATCGTAGAAACCCGCAAGGGACACCGCCACCACCCCGCACCGCCCACTGTGTAGTATCCGCAAAAGGAGATGGCTTGCACACAACCAGCACGCCACCACCGGGCCAGGACGCACAACCCACCACGCACAAGCCCTCCTGCCCGCTGGATCCACACTGGGGCAGGCCACTCTTGCCGTCACCACCTTCCAGAGCCCCGGTCAGGACTCCAGCCACCTCCTGTGTCATGAGCACGCCACCCAGGGGCAGATCTAGCCGGACTTGGCCAGGGAACCACCCGCATGTAGCCGCCGAAACCGTCGCAGCTGCCGCGCCAAAGACCGGCAACAGCCCACCACCATGCCGCCATAGCCGCCTGTGCCAGCGACCCGCTTGTCCGTCCCTGCGCCAGCCCCATGCCCCCACTTGAACTGCCGTCCCGCGCCAACAAGTCCTGAGCAGAGAGGTACCAGGGCCCCGCCACCACATACATCGGTCGGGCTTTGCCTGGCGACGCCTTACGATGGTGGCGGGGGAGGAGGGCCGAGAGGGAAGAGAGGATGCCGGCCAGTAGGGTTCGCCCCCGATCACCCACAGGGGTGATGCGGGGGGAGGGGGAGGGGAAAAATATTCTTCTTTACTGCCCGAAATATATGTACTCCCTCTGATCCATATTACTTGTCTTAGATTTGTTTAGATAAAGATGTATCTAATCTAACACTAAAACTCAAAGTGAGTATATACAATATTTTCGAAAATAATAATAAAAAACAAAAAAGAGCAAAGGAAAAAGCAGGAGAAAAGACATACTTACCGGGGCTGACACGAGCAGTCGCTCTATCTCGGGTTAGGCAAGGTATAGGTGCGCCCGCGCTACACAGCATAGTTTCAGCCACAGCATAAAAAACATAGTCTCAGCCCAGCCCAACTTCAGCCAATGCCTATATTTCAGCCAACTTCAACATGGCTTCTCTAAGGCACCGGTGAGTGGGCCCCGCCCACTTGTTTTCCTCTTGGACCCCGGAGCCCCGCCCGCCCACGACGTCGTTGCTATGCCCAGTAGAGGTCTCCGCACCGCCTCTCTCTTGCTGCTCATTCGTCAAATTGCCGCTGGAAGTCCACCTCGAAATCGAGCTCTCGCTCGCCCGAAGTCGCCGGAGAAGGCCGACGTCTACTTGGGCTCCAACGTCTTCGCCAAGGAAGAAGATGAATACGCCATGGAGAGCCGCCCCTCGTCATTAAGTCGCCGGAGCAAGGCGTCCACGGGAGGGAGTTCCCCGAGCAAGCCGAAGCGAGAGCCACCGTGCACCATCAATTCTGGCGACCAGAGCAGACGAGAAATTCCCCTCTGGAGAAACCCTAGGATCTTCATCGTCGGATCTGACATCAAAGGCTAAACTTATAAGGTATGGAGAGATCTGAGCTGCACTATTTCACTGTATCCAACGACTCACATTCAAAGCCGATCAGCCGCTTAAAGCACACCTAGTGTTTGTTATCCTGCCGGCTGCTGCACTTTTCTAGAAAAGCCCCTAGATCTTACAACACCTATAAGTTCTGATCTCCAATTAAGGGGAAACTTATTTGCATATTGTTCATCTTGGAGTGCTTTAACTTTTTGACACACTGCTTTGAACTTTTGAACTATTCAAATTTTAATTATATCTTGATGCGGGCATAGTTTGCACACATCAACACCTTTTTGAGTTATTCTTTTTGCACATTGAATCTAAGGGGGAACCCTGACAGAGGTAGTACACCCCACTTTGAGCACTATGAATTTAAATTCAACACTTGTTTTCACTATAATTTGAGTTCTATAAGCTCAAGTTAAATGATTATTTTTGCATATTGAATCTAGTGGTGAAATATCAACCATTTGACAACCTTTGTCCATGTTTTCTAAACCGTTGACCTGTGTTTAAAATTTATTTTCTATCAAGGGGAGCCTTGGCGCAGCGGTAAAGCTGTTCCCTTGTGACCATGAGGTCACGGATTCGAGTCTTGAAAACAGCCTCCTGCAGAAATGTAGGGAAGGGCTGCGTACTATAGACCCAAAGTGGTCGGACCCTCCCCCGGACCCTGCGCAATCGGGAGCTACGTGCACCAGGCCAGTGGCGAATCTTGGAAGAAAATTGAGGGCGGGCTCAAAGTAACAGTGTGAAAAAAAACACTGACTCTCAATTATTTTTTTCAAAGAAGGTCAAAATTTGCCAGAATACTACTGAAAACATGTACTATGCACTAGAATTGTTTCAGGATTTTTTCAAAATATAAAATTTTGAACCAAAAATTGGTTATGTTTAGCAAAATAGCCAGTATCTCAAAATCTTGCAACCCAAATTACCTCAGAATTTCCCAGATACTACTGGGCACACATAGTATTTACTGTAATTTTTTGGAATTATTTGAAACTTATCAAATGTTAGACTTTAGCAAAATTGCCATGGGTTCGAACTATAATAATATAGTAATGGTAGCAGCCTCGTGCGTGCTCTCTGGGACGATGGAAAGCAGCAACGGCCTCGTGCGAGCGAGCCAGCGAACAAGTGGTGTGGGGCTGGGCTGGAAACATCAAACGTTTGGCTGGGCTGGGCCTTAAGTGTAGTAGAAAAAAAAGAATTGGCAGCGCTGGAGGGCAGGCTCGAGCCTGCTAAAGCCTGCCCTGTAGATTCGCCACTGCACCAGGCTGCCCCTTTATTTAGGTCATGCTTGGCCATAATTGCGCAACATGATTCTTTTTGCATAATGAAATTTACCAAACCCTAACCTTGGAAAGCCCTAGGAGCCTTAGCTCTATATTTGGTTGTATTTGGATTTTATTTGAATTGGCCAATTTGTTTTTATTTGAAAATTCAGTTGAATCGTTGGCCTAGCTGCAATTGACATTGCTAGTTTCTGCGATAGAAAATCAGAGTGCGAAGGATGATATTTCAAGAGTGTTCTAAAATCTTCATCAAGCATCAAAGCAAGTTGCACCATACTTGATCATGTTTCACTTCTACTATTTTGTTATGCATTGTAGGATTCCACCATCAGTATTATGCATGTAGGTTGACTATATATATGCTAAAAAAATGTTTTTATTTTTGCCACGCTAAAATAGTTATGGGAATATGAGAGTGATTCATGAAAGGATGAGAGTTCCTACTTAAGTTCAATCAACTAAGTAATAATGAACCATTTATGACAGTGTTATAGCTGCCCATGGCCCCCTAGGTCAGGGGGGCACATCATACCAGAAACCAGCCCAAGTAGGCTGCCCATGGCCCCCTAGGTCGGTTTATGCCCTGGGACAACATCCTGGCCCATGGGCCCAATAGAGAGAAGGACCCAGAAGAATTGGAGTATACATCAAGGAAGCTGGCGTCTAGCACTTTGATTTGGTGCACTTGGTCAGTTAAATATCGTCCTTGATCGTGGACCGCATTCCTTCGAGCTCCCCGGCAGCTAGAGATTTTTTGAGTTCCTTGGATGCCAGAGCGCATGTGGTCTGCTCGGTCTTAAGAGATCACTCCGCGTCGCCAGATATGCTTACGACACCATTCGGGGCTGACATCTTAAGCTTCAGATAAGTGTAATGCAAGGACCACACTGTATCGTGCAAATGCGGTTCGACCAATGACAAGGAAGTGGTAGCCACTTTTGAAAGGTACTACTACCTCGAAGCTCAACGACCCAAATTGGAAGTTGTCCGGTGTATCGAACACCACGTCCAGCGTGACCATTTCTAGTGGTGAAGCTTCCATGCCAGGGATTATGCCCTTGAACCTTTTTTTGGCCGACTCTATGCAAGACTGGTCGACTTACATCTTCCGCAATGTATCAGCATATATCAAGTTCAGGTTGCTTCCACCATCCATCAGGACCATATTTTGGTTATATCCTTCAATAATTGGGTCCACGACAATGGCGGCTTTTCCGTCGTGATGCACGCTGGTCGGATGATCGCGTTGATTGAAAGAGATCGGTTGCTTAGACCTTGTGGAACGACAGGATCTGCGGTGTAGACCTCGCGTAGAGCGCGCTTTCTATCCCTCCTCTTCTCGTTACATGGATAAATCATGTTCACGTTCTTTATTTGGAGGTGAAGTTGCCCACACTGGTGCGAGGCTCAGCCTCATCACCATTGGGTGGATTCTGCTTTTCAGTGTTGCCTTTTCTGGCCTGCTTGGCCATATTCTTGTAAATCCAACAATTTCGGTTTGTGTGGTTGGTTGGGGGGTCCCAGTGTTCAGGGGCCGATGATAGTCACAAGGCCTATCCATGACCTTGTCAAAGCCCGGAATGCTGTCATCACCCTTCTTGCCCTTCATTGCTTCCTCTTCAGACCGCCGTCTTCGCCTTGTGTGTCCAAACCGACATTGACCCGGTCATCGTCGTCCTTGTTCCTGCGCTTATTCTTGCAGTTGCGTTTAGATTTTCCACGCTCGTCCTTTGTACCAGACGCGCCAGGGTTACCATCGTGCGCCTTCTGCTTGGCAAATCATGCATCCTCTTCGTAATAGAACCTTTGAACAATCTCCATTAGAGCCGGCATGGTCTTGGGCTTATAATACTCGAAGTCTATGGTGAGGAACTCATCGGAAACGCCATGCTTGAACGCAGTGATGGCCTCCGCGTCTTTGGAGTCGACAATCTCATCCTTTTTCTTCAAGAAACATGTCCAGTAATCGTGCACCATTTCATTCTCTCCTTGGGCCAGATTTCCAAGGTCGCTGGCATCAGCAAGCCGGATATACATGCCCTTGAAGTTAGCGATGAATTTGTCTTGTAAATCATCCCTGTCGGCGATCTACCTGGGCGTGAGGGTGTTCAACCAGGCCCGGCGGATGCCTTCAGCATCAGGGGTAAATGCTTGATGGTGTGCCAGTCATCGTCGTCAGCCGCCTGGACTGCGATAGTGTAGTTTGTTATCCAAATCTCCGGGTCCTGACTTCGATCATACTTGTCCACCGCATTTCGCTAGAAATTTGGTGGAAAAGTGTGGGCGACAATTTCATCAGTGAAGCAGGCCGAATACGTCGTGGAGTGACCTGCTTCCCCAGAGTGGATGACATTTATAGTGTTACGTGCATCATCCAGGCCGACTTGACGGTCATACTCACTGGAGAGTAGTAGGTCTCTATCTCAAGCTTGCCATTGCAGTTGAGGTGCATACTGCATCTCGGTTTCCTCGAAGGGTGGGCCACACAGCACATTGGACCGTGGGACTGGCCCTCGGGTCTTCTTAGGCTGATGTCCGAGGAGCCTCGTCATAGGGCTCGGCCCACGGTATTCCTTGGTACGACTGCTCGGTGTATGAGTTCGTCGGCTGGCTGAACCACCAACATCGCCGGTCGTTCCGGCGTGGCTCTTGGACACAGCGTCTGACGTGAGCTTCTTGATGGTGTCGTCGGTGCCTGGAATCGGTGTGTTTATTGCGGCATCGTCCGAATCCTCCTCTTCCTCAACTTCGTCTCCCGTGTCAGCGGCCGCCGCATTGTCGTGTCTATCCACCATGTATAAACCTGGGAATGGTTTGGTCTCAAACCATAGTTTTAATTTGGTTTATTCATTGGGGTGCTTAAGTTTGGTTGTAATGGGCTGAGGCCCTGTTTCAATTTGGATTGGTCTGGGCTTTAGTAATTAGTAGACTGGTTTGGTTTGGTCTGGATTGAGACAAATCGGTCTCAGACCGGTTTCTGTCTACGTAGAAAACCGGTAGAGCAACTAAATCTACCTTACACGAGACGCCGAGCTTTGACCGGAAGGGAAGAAGAGGAGGATGCGGATGAGCTGCAACGGGTGCAGGGTGCTCCGCAAGGGGTGCAGCGACGGTTGCACCATCCGGCCCTGCCTGGAGTGGATCCAGAGCGCCGACGCGCAGGCCAACGCCACCGTCTTCCTCGCCAAGTTCTACGGCTGCGCCGGCCTGCTCAACCTCCTCGCCGCCGCCGGCCCCGACGACGCCGGCGTCCGCCCCGCGCTCTTCTGCTCGCTGCTCTACGAGGCGTGCGGCCGGATGGTCAACCCCGTCTACGTCTCCGTCGGCCTGCTCTGGTCCGGCCAGTGGGGGGCCTGCCAGGCCGCCGTCGAGGCCGTGCTCAAGGGCCGCCCCGTCGTCCGGGTCACGTCCGCCGCGCCCCTCACGGCGTGCGACATCCGCCACGTCGCCAAGGTGGGGCCTGCTGCGTCTCCGGAGGCCGCCGCGGCCGGCACACTCCTCGGCGTCTCGCGCACCGGGCGCACCACGTTCAAGCGCGCGTCTCCGGTTTGAGTTTGTGGATTCAATCCAAAAATGAGAAACAGTTTGAATTGGATTGGGTTGAAAAAAATCTGCAGTTTGGTTTGGTTTGGTTCTAGCTGGCTCTTTTTGGATCAGTTTAATTTGGATCCTGGGCGTGTATTCATATGGACTGGGCTGGCTTTGGTCTGGATGTGAAACTATTCGCAGGCTTAACCATGTAGAATACATTGATTTTGCCTGCCACGGGTGAAGTGGTGCAGATGGCAGGATCGCCTCCGGGCAACTGTTGTCCGAGTTGCCCATCTCTTCATCGAGATCTTTGAGCTCCTCGTTATCACCGGGTTCCTCGAGGACGTCATGGAGCGTGTCGACATTGGCAATGATGTGGGAGGTGGGTGGTTGAAGAAGACTGATGGCCGCTCCTAGGCCCGACCAGATACTAGGCCGTGGAGGACGAGCTTGCTGTGGGACTCGGCGACAAACTCGAGGTTGCCGATGTGGACGATCCGGCTTGCAGCGAAGGTCTTGACGAGCTCAAGGTAGCCCCGCCGAATCGGTGACGTAACACATCGCATCGAAAGCAAAGATCGTTCCCGGCGTGATGACATCGGCACTGATTGAAGATCCCATCTGGTGTTTGAGTTCGCCTAGCATATCCCATGCCTGGCGCGCCACTGTTAGAGTGTTTTGCGGCAGATCCTCGATAGGGTATGTCGGCTAGACGATTAGATATGAGGGGAAACTGGTGGCGGTTTACCTAGGTTCAGTCCATCGGGATCGAGGTAAACCCTATTTCATGCTCGTGTTATATTGATCAAGGGACTGAGAATAATCTCTAGATTCTCCCTATCGACTAGCCTGGCCCTAACTTATATAGGATACCGGAGCCTAGGGTTTACAGGATCCTAGTTGGTTAGTATCGGGGGAGTAGTCCTCCTTCATGCCAGCTTCCATGTTGTATACTCCAACTCTCCAAGTCTTCTAGGTCCTTCTCTCTATTGGGCCCATAGGCCGGGACGTTGGCCCATGGCATAAACCGACTAGGGGGCCATGGGCTGGCCTATTTGGGCCGGTTTCCGGTATGATAAGGCACCCCTGGGCCGTAACACCGTCAGGCATCAAGGCCGCTGAGATCAAGCTGGTTGAGGCCAAGGAAATCAAGGCCCGTCATGTGATCTGTACATGGACCGGCCGATTCTCTTACCGAAGTGTTTAAAAGGACCTCCTCCAAATCTTTGTGATTTGTCACTATCAGATCATTCTCCTTAAGATGACTGATGAAGTTTTTCCTCCTGTGGCTGGCGTCTATGTGAAAATAGGAGGTGTTAGTCTCCCCAAGATTAAGCCAGGTAAGCCCCGGGCGTTGTCTGGCCATACATCTCTCAATCAAGCAAAGCCCAAGAAGCTTTTTTTGCGGGTCAAGAAGTTTCTTCTTAATGTCCCGTCTAAGCCAGCTCTCCGTGAAGGATAAAGGTTCTGATTTCTTCAGCCTGATCGAACAGGCTAATAATTGTTTTGGCCCAAACAGGTTGTTCTTTTATCCCTTCAAAGCTCTTCAAACTCCAGCTTTGTAAGGCCCTTGTGTTTGTGAGTTTGCAGTTGAAGCGGATGAAGGGGTTGACATTTGTCCGAAAATGGGTTAACCCCGGCCTCTGCATCATTGTGATGCATACAACCATCTTTATTAAAATGTAGCAAATATTCAAAGCAGTCAAAACAAGCAATAAAGATCAAGACCACAACTGGTCGGTAATAAGATTACCACATGACTCGAACACATAACCTGCTATAAATGGAACTAAGAAATGCTTTTGCCCATAGGCATACATGACTCTGTGCACCTGCTATATTGTACAGTGAATCATTTAAATGATGTTAGTAATGATCAAAACTATTTGTAAGAATGTCAAAATGTCCTTCGTCTTCACATCTTCAGTCGGAAGCCGTCATGTGCAATGGAGCACTTATATCTCTGAGTTGTCTGGTTAGGTTGGTTTGTGCTATATATATTTTAAATCTGAAGAAAGAATATGTGGTCACCATCTCGGATGACACCAATGTCATCTATTTCAGCGTGATCTCTACTGACCACTTTCGTCGGATGGAAATCTGGGAACTTCTGTCCTGCATAGCGAAGAAATATTTGACGAGAGAAGTGCATGTTACAGTATCTAATTTACTACTAGAAAGTGCGGTGTATGTCTGGTCTCTGCTATAACATGAATCAAAATTAGTCACATGCTAAAGACATTTTCACTTACTGCCAATTTTGATAAGTTCCTCCAGCGAACCAGGCAGGTTGATAAGCTTCCCATTCTGTACCGTAGAACCTGTTGCATTATGAGGATATATATGAATTGTAACTCTTTTATTGGCTGCTTTTATGCCACTATAATCTTGATATCTGCTCCTTGATATGTTTTCGGATGCCCTGTGTGGAGAACCCGGCTGCATTTTCGTAAGTATTGTTTGCTGACTGCTTGCTGTGGTCTTGTCTTCAGATTTTATTTTAATACAGAACTCTTCAGCGCTTGTTTTGGTCTCACAATTTATGCGAACCTCGTTGAGATCCTCTTCTCTGTTCATCATTCCATCTGATAATCTATACTTGCAGTTCGACTTGTTATGGATGTCTTCTTGCTGTGGCACTTGTCTGAGTAACTTCATTGAATCAGGACCATCTCCAGATATTGGAACCTTGCTACCAAGATCTATACTTTTCTGTTCTGTATAATGTTGGTGTGGCCATTGTAGCATCTGTTCTTCTCGAGGTATATGAAATAGGTCATACTTGCTCAAGAATCTTCGGTCTGGTTGGTTCACTTCAGGTAAATTTTCCGGTAGCTTCAGTTTCTGTACATTGGCACAAAAAGTTGTTAGCTTCTCTTTAGACGAATTTAAGTCTTAATTTGTTTGACTGTGTTCCAAAATTGAAGCTATACCTGCAATAGATTGTTCATTAGGATGTCATTGTCTTCTCTGTGATTTTGAATGGCCTCTCTGAGTCTTGTCCTGCTGATTCTCAGTAGTTGTGACAGTTCAGCTGTGCGGAAAGTAAATGGCTGGGGTATGTTACATAGAGCACCAACCTCTCCAAACATATCACCATTCGTAACTTTTGCATATACCTGCTTTCAAGAAATTCATATTATTTTAGTAATGAAAATAATCTATGGTAAATCTGAGCGATATCTGAGAGTCTCTGCATTGTAGCTGAAGAAATTATACCTGCTCGTTCCCATTTATGGTTGTTATCATATTCTACAAAAAATCAGATAGTGCTGGGAATTAGCTTAATGGTACGAACTTGCACAAGCTTTGATTCATAACTTACAGAGATAACAAACTAACCACTGCTCCTGAAACTATTAGGTAAATATCAGCTGCCCCTTCATTCTGCAATATGATATCTTCCTTTGGTGGAAAATACTCAGGCTGCACTTCCATGACCTATATTATCTAACATATCCAATTAGTACATATATTAGCAGTTCTCCCAAGATAGTTATAAAAACATTGAATAGTTAACTATATTACCAGTTCTGCAATGAAACTGTTGGATACTCCATGGAAGAGATAGGCCCGTCGCAAGATTGGGAAGAATAAGCTGTATGCTATGCTTGAACGGATTCCTTTTGGGAGACCATTTAACATGGTCTTCTGGTTATAGCCTTCTGTCTTGAACTGTAGGCAGAAGTGAGAGAGCATTTGCTCCTTTATGCTCACAGGCAGCTGATTTCGTGCCGCGAACTCTGAAGCTGCATATATGGAGTCCCTCTGCATCATTTAAATAGAAGATATCAATAGGACTATAGGCATGGAAGAAGAATGACGGTAACTATTTTATTGATGTTGTCGATTGTGCAAGACCTTGATTCATGTTGTTTTCTCCGTTTTCTTGTTGCCTAAAATTGTTGAGTGGCTAGGGGATACAAGAACTTGGTACCTTGTGCCATCCGTGCAAGAATAGGATTCTAATGCCTAAAATTTCTGAGTGGCTAGGGGATACATTTCATTTTCCAAGCATGTCGTATATAATAAAAGTGCTACCTTTCTCAAGATCTTCACAACTTTAGTTGTATGGATCCAAATACAGCCTATTTCTGTTCCTATTTCATTTTCCAAGCATGTCGTATAATAAAAGTGCTACATTGAATGCTCTGTGAGTAAGTTGAGAAACATACAAATTTCTGGGTGCGGCTGGTGCCATGAACAACCAGGTTGGTCATATTGCCGATGAGGTAAGCCGTTAAACCCAGATTAAAGAGCATATAGAAAATATCAAAGAGCATCTCCCTTGGGTTCTCAGCATGCAAGTCCCCATAGCCTGTTGTTGTCAGCGTCGTAATGGACCAGTACAGAGCAGTAACATATCTAGTCCATAAGCTCTGTGATCTGAATGCAGGCATCACGGCACCAATCCATGTATTCTCTGGGTAGGGGTATCTGTCAGCAAGCATATAGTTGAAGCATCCCGCGCAATGCACCGCAAAGAGGGTGACCTGCATTTGATCGTTACGTATTTTATAGTCAGCGATATTTTGTTCTCCTGGGAATATACTCCCTCCGTAAAGAAATATATAAGAGTGTTTAAATAACTACTTTGGTGATCTAAACACTCTTATATTTCTTTACAGAGGGAGTAATGATTAATATTCTGCATGGTTGAAACTTTTGAAGGTAACGGTAAAAATCATACGTAGTAATATTTCTGGAAGACTTACAGAAATAAGCTTTGAGCACCTAGTCCAGAAATAGTTGAATCGGATATCCTTCTCCAGCCTGGTTAAAAGTAGATGATCAAATTTGTGCCATTTTTCATTCATCATTGAAACATGAAGAATATGAAGATGTTGTTAACCTGGCAAACAGCGTGCTGACTCGGTTAAGACGCCACAACCTAAGCAGATTGAGTACCTTAAAGGAAAGGTCATTTCCCTTGTGTGTAAACAGAAGGATGATGGGTTGAAATGGTGCTGTTGAACATACATCAAATATGAACCAAGTCGATAGATATCTGCAGAGGATCAGATCATATTTTCTTAATGTCAGGACAGAATCACCTGGGCCTTTTTCAGCTCTAAATGTGGGGTCATTAAGGTGAAACAAATTATGAACCAGGTGCGAACCTTACTGCGATTCTCTTTTGATCGTCCACAAGAAGATGTGTTTTACTGTCAACATAAGCTACAAAGAATGTCATAACAATATCAATGGCAAAGAAGCCATTGACAATGTTCTCAACTAGCACAAGCTTAGACGGCAAGTTCCTCAAGAATGCCAGTTCAAACGGGCAAACCCAGGCGGAATAAACAACTAGGACTATGAGGAACAGCTCCCAGAATCTGAGAGAGAGACACAGAAAAAAGCAGAGGAAACCATGTCAGCTGCTGCTGTTCTCTTCTTCTTGCAACATGGAAGGTACGGAGGGTGCAGGCCATGTGAACCTCACCTGTAGCGGGGATCGTAGGGCGATATGATGAACTTCTTCAGCTTATTGGAGTGGTTTATGGTTGCGCCAAGCGACGGCAGTAGCTCGATGGCGAAGCTGTCGCTGCTCCCGTTTATGTGAAGCCCATCCCAGAATTGGTGGAAGTGAGATTTTGAATGAGCTTGAGTCATGCTTGCCTTTGCTATTCTTTGCCACTCGACTCTATATGCAGAAGGTGTGGAGGATGGCACCTATATATATAAACAAACAAGAAGCCGCTCCTGTTTTATACCCTATGAGGAAAACAACAGGGCGTGCGCGCGTGTTTTCTGTGGGCTTGTGTGAAGCTGTTCATTCGCCACGCGCAGCCCACAAGATGCATCACACCTTCTCCTTTGAAGCCTTGTTCGATTCTTCGGGTGGGTAAACCGAGTGCTAATATCCACTTCAGCCGTCAACTGTCTGGTGTGCATTATTTTGCCATCCAGTCCTTACATTGAAGTGGCTGTGACTCGCAACATGAATTCATTTCATCATGATTATCCTCTCGTCTTCTTGAATCTGTAGCAATCGTGAGCGTCATCAGTGAGCAGCATTCTGCTAGTCTAGTTATACAGTGCCTTCCGCATGCCTGAGCAAATGTGAACAAGCATGGCCACAACCATGGATGTCATTTCCGGAAGTGACCCTTCACATACTTATCATCTTTCGGTATATTCTTTTGTCTGGTGGTTCAAGACTTAGTTTACATCTCATTGGTGCAGATGAATGGTTAGTTTCTCCAAGGTATCTTTTCAAGCCTAATCCAATCCAAGCCTGCGTGTTCTGATGCCCACCATTTACCGCCATTGAGATATTGCCGGTTCACACACTGATTGGACTGCGCTTTTTCTTGGGACCATTAAGGGCTGAACAGACTGGGGCTCCATTATTGTGGATTTCTGGCAAAAGTGTTAGTTGTATACAATGTTATTTGAAGTTCCGTCTTGTTTCGCAGTCTTGCTGAATCAGCCATGAGATCCTTGTTTAGACGTACCCAACTCTGTTGGAGTTGTGTCGAATATAGTGTACGAGGTAGGTTACAGTTGGACTTGTAGTTGTATTGTGTTTAGATAGGATATGGACTCGTGTCCTAGTAGGACACTAATATCCTAGGCCTCTCATATATAGCGGGGTAGACACACGATGTAACCTATGCCAACATAATAGCACGGGCACGCGGGGAAGCCGGCGGCGTGTGCCGGCGCCCGGGCGGCCAGGGTGCGGTATTGTGACGGTGTCATGGGGAGGAGCGCCCGTAGTCATGCCCCGGGGATGTAGCCATATCGGTGAACCTCGTTAACAAATCTCGGTGTCGTGCTAGTGTGATTGCTTGGTCCTCGGTAGATTGACGGAGCGCCTCGGATTTATTCTAACAAGTGGTATCATGAGCTAGGTTACGAGGCGGACTCATTGATCTGGAGGATGAATCAACGGCGTCATGTTGGATCGTGATTATAGGCTTCGCACCCGACCAGGAGCTGACGGCGAGTTCGTTGAAGACAACGTACAGAACAGCTGGGGAGTCGGGAGATTGGAAGCGGTGATGTCACGGGATTCTAGTTGACGGCAGATTATTTCACGAAGCAGCGGCGGCGTATCGGAGGTCTCCCTGGCGGATTCGATCGGTACCAGATCGATCGTGTGGGGCCGCAGCAGAGTTCGCAGGGCAAGTGCGTCGGCGAGAACAACCGATCGGAAGCTGTGGCTACGGGATCACGAAGTTCTCAATAGAAGGCTGCAGGTGGCACGCGGCACTCGGCGGGCACATGTCCTACTGCAGGAACAGGGCGTGGCGTGGAATCGCAAGGCCAGATGCCCCCAGGTGGCGTACGCTGGCATGGCCCAGGCGCCAGGGCTGGTGCGCGTGCGAGGTGGCAGAAGTGGGCCTGACGAGATGGCTAGACGCTGGCTGTAGAACGAAGTGCTGGACATTGCAGTACGCAAGCGAGTCGAGGGAGCTGCTGGCCGTGTGGTGCGGTGCTGTGCATGCACGTGAGATTTGTTGGTTGAAAAAAACAAAGAAAGCTACGCAACGGAGACTAGTACTAGCCATCAGAAGAAGAGATTGGAAAAGCTAGACCTACAGCCTAGCCTACAGGAACACGTGTGGAGTTGGGAGTTTATTCCATTGATCTTCACGGAGAAGTGTATATAAGAAGGCTTATGTGGTGGTTTTTTGGCTTTATTTCTTTGTACACAGGTTGTGTATGTGGATGGTAGCGTGAGAGTCTATGGTGCAGGTGCGTGGTTGGCGACGTGCGTATAAGGCTTGGAGGAGTCTGGAGCGCGTCCTATCAGGATCATGCAAACACAGGGCGTCAAGCAATGCACGGATATGTGCGGGCAGACACGACGGAGGGTGGAGCATGGTTGTAGTCGGATAATTTCGACTGGGTCAGACTGGACTGTCTGACAGATCGACGGGGATGTTGGTCAAAGCAGAATACGGTGGTGATTTCAGCAACGACGACATAGGAGCGTAATGCTGATGGTGACCGACTTCTGGGGCGTGGAAACACGTGGTGCAGGTCTGAGGGCTTGTGCGGCTTCGACAGACTATGGCGTAGAGTTGATTCAAGACGGTGCACATAAGATCTTGGAGTCGACAGGGCGCGAGAGGGTGGCACGTACAACCACCATGGAGTCATGTTGAAGGTGGAGTTGGAGTCTGATGGAGGACTACACTCTGTGCTGATGGAGGGGCTATGGCGTAAGAATTCGGAGAGTCGAAGCCTATTTCAGCGGGATAGCGAGAGACACGTGGATCGGACTGGGTACCAGTGGTCTGATGAAGACGTGATACTCGGCATCGGTCGGTGATGATCGATGGTTCTCTGCAGTGGGGGTTGAGGCAGTGTGGGCAAGCTACCCGGGAGACTCGACCAGGACAGCAGAGGCTCGACGCGGTGATAGCGGCGAGGCGTGCGGTAAGCACGGGACACAGCGACAGGCCAAGGCACTGGTGGTCAGACATGTGGTCAGGCAAATTGTGCAGGGGGTGCTGAAGCAGTGTTGACGAGTACCAGATTCAAGTTGGTGACTGGGTCTATCGGTGCTAGTTGATGGACAGGAGTTGACCATGGAGAATCTGAGAAAGTGGCGGAAAGTCTGAAATTGTCAAAGGCTGAGAGAGTACATGGCCGTATGTTCTGTGGTGTTTAGTGCACATGGCAAAGTGCGGATGACATGTACAGAAGGAGGCGGAGTGCTATAGCTGTGGGACATGCCAGAGACTATCCGGGAAAAAGGGTGAGACAACTGCGAATTTGACTCAGGGTGACACAAGGCGACGGTGAAATTCCTTCAAGTTTCAGACAGACGGTCAACAAAGAGCTTTGACGTTGAGTTCAGGTAACTCTTATGTGTGACACCTAATATGTGAGTTGTTCACTTTCACGCAGGTCAATGATCGATGTGTGATGGTGTTGGACGGATACTCTGGAAGTTGGGAGCACAAACTAGAGTAACAAGGAACTTAATTTGCTCGAGTGTTGAATGTGGTCAAGAAAAGAAGGGACTGCAAGTTGCAGGTGGAGTCACATGGAGTCTTTGGAGTAGCAGCGATACTCATGGGATAAGCTCAAGTCCAATGTACATGGAAGTTTGACGCATGGACAAATCCAGGATGGTGGAGTATATTCGCCGAGGTGGAGTTTGTTGGAGTTGTGTCGAATATAGTGTACGAGGTAGGTTACAGTTGGACTTGTAGTTGTATTGTGTTTAGATAGGATATGGACTCGTGTCCTAGTAGGACACTAATATCCTAGGCCTCTCATATATAGCGGGGTAGACACACGATGTAACCTATGCCAACATAATAGCACGGGCACGCGGGGAAGCCGGCGGCGTGTGCCGGCGCCCGGGCGGCCAGGGTGCGGTATTGTGACGGTGTCATGGGGAGGAGCGCCCGTAGTCATGCCCCGGGGATGTAGCCATATCGGTGAATCTCGTTAACAAATCTCGGTGTCGTGCTAGTGTGATTGCTTGGTCCTCGGTAGATTGACGGAGCGCCTCGGATTTATTCTAACAATATCTCTTGCCTGCTTGATGGGCCCCATATTTAGATTCCAGACAAAGGAGAAAAGCCTACTTCTTGGTACAGTTATTGATCTTCTTGTCGATGAGCTAACCAAATAATTAGCGTGTGATTTACTTTGTTTGAATGATTCTGCTGCTTCAATAGTACGAACTATCTTGAAAGATCTCACATCTTGCCATGCAGATTTATCTACTCCCTCCGTTCCTAAATATAAGTCTTTGTAGAGATTCTACTATGGACCACATACGGATGTATATAGATGCATTTAGAGTTTACATTCACTCATTTTGCTTTGTATGTAGTCTGTAGTGAAATCTCTACAAAGACTTATATTTAGGAACGGAGGAAGTAGCTGCTACTAATATGATATGGTGCTGATCTGTAACTGATGATATTGCCTCTTGTTCAGTAAGATTGATTATTTCTGGGTTTTTTTGTCTATACTCAGATCATGTTTACTAATTTATCAATTCTACTTGAAGGACTTTACGTGTAATTTATTTTCAGAAACAATATTTTTTTATATAACAGAAATGAGTATTCTTGATTATCTAGAACCTTTTTTTATTAGAAGTTATCTAGAACTCAAAATTAAAAGTATAGTCAGGATCTCATTATTTTTATCAAGATTTGCTACCTGTCCAGTGTCCATCATTAGGCAGGTGCACGTGTTTCTTTGAATGAGATGAGGAAATAGATATGGAGTAGCTATTTTCTTGTTACTTTTCAGTGGGCCCGGTGAATGGCTAAACCAGACAAGTCTTTGTCTGTCATGCTCTCCATACATTGAAATGGCTACAATTCTATTTCATGTGCCTACTGGTGCAGCCTTTACCTGGGACATCAAGTTGTCAACACTACACCTAATCCCTGGTTTTCAAAAAAAAGGGCGAAGATGTAACTGTTTGTAAAACATGCAACTCTTCTTGAAACGGGCTTTCGACCCGCTTTACAAATAAAGCCATATGGCCAAGGTGTTGAGGAATTTCTCAAAAATGTTGATCAAAGAAAAAACACGACAAAAGCACAAGCTGGAGACCGCTAACAAGCACCAAAGATGCACTACTAGACACAACCAGCTAGTTGTTGAGTAAAAGTACACGAGAGGCCGGACCACCATGAGACACAACCAAGTCCGTTAACGAGAGAAAAAACCACAGGACTAAATCACAACCATTCAACCATGTCGCTGGAGAGGACCCCCTGCCCTGTCAGACTTGCTGACGGGATGGAGCGGTGGAGGAAGACGTTGTCACGTGTAAATGAAGGGGCACACAAGACCGCTAGCCATCGAAGTTGAAGCTAGGCCAAGAGGTGCCCCAAGCCAACCCAAAACGTCACCGTGACCGGGTACACCCACACTCACCAGCGACTCACCCGAGAGGGATACGACGCACCACTCCTTTCAATGGACATACTTGCCTAGAACTGATTCTACCTTGAGAACGCTTCCCTCTTTTCTGATTCCTTCCCTTTGACCACCAAAAATGTAGCCTCAATTCCTTCGGAAATGGTAAGATCTTTGGCGCACAAAAAAGGGGTGACCCCCCGCCGCATCCGCTGAAAACGGACAAGGGTTTTCACCCTTGGCGTTGGCAAGGTGGGGAGGGAAGCCAAGAAGGCGGCTCCAAGAGGGACACGACACCTGGAAGCATCGTCACCGCTGGCCCAAAGGCATGAAGCTTTCGCCTGGTTCCTCTCGCACATCTCACCGAGGGGACTCGGACCACGCACGACGAAAGAGGGACTCCAAATCCAGATCACGGTCTGGCCGCCTTCGAATACACCAGCCGCGCCAGGACCACCCGCCACCGGACACCTCGCCATCCACATGACCAAGACGCTCGTCAACACCACTGCAACACTGCTCGCCGGAGAGCCAAATGCGCAGCCCGCCATCTAGGATCACCGCCCCGGAATCCACGTGCCCAATCCCCAACCCTGCACGCACCAAGGTGCCTTTGATCACCCAACACCTTCTGTAATCTCCACGCTTGGAACTTCCCTTAATCTTATCCAAGTAACCCGTTGTGCTAAATGACATGGTGTCACAAATCTCTACTACATTTTGCAAATACCTATTCGACACAGTCTTGAAAGTGATTAATTAAAATTGCAAACTATTGTAGCACACTGCAATGGAAATATTTCCATTGTAGTGTGCTACAATAGTTTGAAATTTTAAGTGCCACACGTGCGGCACAAACACATGGCAACTCCGAACGTTTTTTATGGCAAGTTTAGTCACGCGAGGAAGGCAACTTTAGTTGTCAAACATGGCAATTTCTTTTCGGATGGCAAGTTTGAGTTTTTTTTGGGTTTGTTGTTTCTTTTCGGATGACACCTTTTGTTGTAAAAAACGTTATGGCCAGAGTGCTTCGTGCCACACGTGTGACACTTATCATTTAGGAAAGATTTTTGTTAACTGCGGTATCTTGAGCCAGTTGCTTTTCTGGATAATTGAGCATTCTCCCATCCAGTGCTGCAGCCTCTTTTTCATGTCCTCTTGTGTTCCTAATCTCTCATTATCACAGGTGACCATGTGAGAGTGGGGAGTGATGAAGTGGCGGTCCTTGCGCGCATGTGCATGCATGTGTCTACCGCCCCCTTTCTCGTTGCATCTTTCAACTATGTATGATGTATCTGGCTTCTTTCTTCTTGTTGGAGAATGGTGACTTGCAGAGGGAGTTCATCCCCATAATGAGCCGGTGGAAGCGACGCCGCCATTATTGGTAAATGTCATGGATAATGGCCGGCCTCACATGGGCAGTATCATTCATGTATGGGGTCATGCTGATTGTAGTGTCTGGAGAAACCTCAGAGTAAAGTGCAAATCCAATCTGTTTATCAGCCACATTATTAATCATTTTCTGATCAACTGTGGCTAAATTATAAAGGCTGAGGGTTAATTTCCTGTGGACCATAGTCAGTTTTTAGATTGCAATCAGTGAATCGGTTCCCTTCTGACTAGTCATTTTCATCAAGCTCTTACTTTTTGGATTATGTACTTTTTGTGTGGTCTTATCTAATTATACTCCTTGTTGTTATCTAGCTTATATGATCTGCTCATTGAGCACTCCTGTTGCAGTATCAACAGTTTGGAATCGCGTGTTTGCCCATAAAGCCAAACTATTTATGTTCCTTTTTTGGTATCATGATTCTATTTGAGAACTCGACGACAGTTGTTGACATGCTCTCTCCTGCACGTTTACAGTGTATTTGTTATTCTTTTTACCTAGTGCTATATTATCAGATAGTAATTGTTCTTACTTGTCAAACAGATGAAGAAATACAGATTTTTCTGTTTTGTGGACATATATAGTTTTTTCATACTTGTCTTCATGAAAACAACCTGTGGAATGTTAGAATGTGCACATCATGGATGGTAACTAGGTTATGGCCGTTCCATGCTGGATAGGTCCCATTCGAAGTACAATTTCGTCAAATAGATGAAGAGGAATTCGCGAAAGGCGATAGCGCTGCAGAAAACGAAATGATTCTGGAGGTGATGCTGAAGATGTGGTAGTTAGTAAGGAATATTTGCCAGTACTTGTGGGTGAAGATTTGGGGTATGATATGGTTTCCCAAATTTCCATCTCTCCTTTTTTGTGAGCATTATTTGTTAAGTTCTTTTTTCATGATTATCTAAACATGGTTTGTTCTCATCTTATGAACAGACAAGGGAAATAGGTAAGATTCCAAGAAGTTGTGAGGTTCATCCGGCATATTGTGCATGCATCACACATGATGCGGGACAATGCCAAACAACGAATGATTTGGATGTCGAGGTGTGTGCTGCGTTGCACCCGGGTTTGGGGATAGATGGATGGATGGATGGATGGATGGATGGATGCGGGTGGGAGTGCGGATGCGCCCATGAAAACGACCGGGTGTGGTACGTGGGGTGGGGCTAGCGTGGCGCAGGTGTGGCTCCATCGTCCATCTTGATTAGGATTCGCTAAAAGGAGAATAATGATGCCATAAACTAATGGGGGCCGTCCGTCCACGGAGCATATGCAGCAGCAGCATGTAGGTGGAGTCTCCGTGTTGAACTCGAAAAGCAGCTCAAAGAAATGCAGTTCGGCGCGAAACAATGGCGCGAACCCAACGAAACAACGGGGTCCATGAATCAATCATGGTGATGATGATCAATTGCCATTTGCCCTGTTATTGCGTTGTCTGTGTTAGGTGTTAGGTTTGGAGAGGTCCAAAGTATACATATTAGATGATTCTTTTTTTTTTGTAAGGAAAAACATCTGATCTATTCATCAACTATCAAGATAGTACAAAGAACACTAAAAAAAAAATCCTGGTCCGTAGACCACCTAACGACGACTACAAGCACTGGAACGAGCCGAAGGCGTGCCGCCGTCATCGTCCCTTCCTCATCGGAACCGGGCAAACCTTGTTGTAGTAAACAGTCGGGAAGTCGTCGTGCTAAAGCCTCATAGAACCAGTGCACCAGAACAACAACCGCCGTCGATGAAGAGAAACATAGATTGAAAGGATCGAACATGTAGATACACGAACACAGATGAATGAAGATCGGTCCATGTGGATCCACCAAAAACAAACGCCGACCGAATCCCATAAGATCCGCCAGAGACAAATTTTCTCATGCCCTGTGAAGATGCTAGAAACACCACTGGAATGGGGCTAGGCAGGCACATGATATTTATGTTGAAAATACGTGTGAAAGTCGCACTTGTTTATTTTTTTCCTTTGCATTGTATTTCCTGGACGTGTATTGTAATGCCAAAGCACCAAAGCAAAGCATAGAGAAATCCAGCCAATTCGGGAGATTTCTAAAGACATGTACAGTGGTTAATAAGAAACTTATCTTAATCATGCCACATAATTTAGATATGACAATAAAACTACTTGTACACTGGGTTATCTTTTAGTTTTATTTTGTTAATTAGATTTATCTATTTCTGCCTAAAAAATTATACACCCTGGGTGAGGAATAGTTATTCTTCATCTCCCTCTATTTTACCATTAATACACTGTAATTTTATGTTTTGTAAGTTTTGTCTTATTTTCGACATAAAAAGAGACCGTAAAAAAATATAATCGTCGTAAAAAATATTTTATGTTATGTAAAATTACAAACGTAAAAACATAGTGTAAAATACACATAAACTGCCAATTTTTTTGTCTTATGACCTATATTTTTATTCTTTTATGCCAAATTTTACGTGGTGAATTAATAAGAATATAACTATTTGAATTCCGAACGTAATTTAATTATGAAATGGTCGTAAGATTACCTCGGGTAAAGAATAACTTATTCTGCACCCTGGGTGATGAATAATATCACTATACAAGTTTTTTTCTTATGGTTTCTCTCTGCTTCATTTCAACATTTATCCCATGTGGCACTTCTAAAATAGCACCACATATTTAGGGATATCTAGTTATTAAAGTTTAGACTAGGGAACAACCAATTCTAAATTACTCCCTCCGTCCCGCAATATAAGAGCATTTTTGACACTTTATATTATGAGATAAAGGAAGCATTTTTATTGTCTTCTCTTAATTACGTGGCGGGCTTAAGATAAGACTGTCTTATCAACCATTGTACATGCCATAAAGCTTCTTGTTTGGCATTGTACTGGATTATGAGAGTCCCACGGGTTTTTTGATGCATCTCCAACATCGAATTGTCTATTTTTTTTTCTCTCCTGCAAAAACTTTGAAGTAAGCAAAGCATATCGTATCATGCTAAGCGCCCTCCATTTCAAAATAATTGAGATTATAGGTTTGTCCTAAGTTAAATTTATTTAAGTTTCATCAAGTCTACAGAAAAATATATGAACATCTGAAGAACCAAATTAGGCTCATGATATTCTTTGTAAAATATAATTTTGTCTATGTGTCTTTGGTATTTTAGATCTTAACACATTTTTTCTAAAAAGTTGGTCAAACTTTAACCAAGTTTAACTTAGGACAAAAAATCATTTCTTTTATGGAAGAAGCTTCAATTATTTTAGAACTGAGGAAGTATGTAACTACGATAATAATAACCCATAGTGAACGCTTAAGTACATGTGGTCGTATTTTTCTGGATTTATTTTAGTCATTCCGGCGATGTGCGTTTAGTGGGAGAAGACGTTTTTGTCGACTACAAACACGTGTGTGACGACTTCGTCAATCTCAAGATATTGTGTCGGCGAGTAATGCTACACGTACAAACGAGTTACAAGTTTTTACAAAGAGAGTTAATTTGATTGGTCAATAGGTGGGGAGGAGGCCCACCCTCCCCTGAAAATCAGGGAGGCAAGTTTGTGATTGGTTAGTAGATGAAAAAAAATCCTAATCAGCGTGTAATTGCGTGTAACTCTTTGTATGTTTAGCATTATTGTTGTGTCGGCTTAGTGTTTCGAAGATGCTCATAGGGGTAGGATATGTGTGCGTGTGTTCATAGGATTGAATGTATGCATGTTTATAAGCATCTGCATTTGCACTGTGTTAAGAAAAAAAAAACTTTAGCTGGTTATCACTAGATCACTCCCGAGAGCCCTACTACTTGAATTCCATCCCCAGCAGTTGGCATCAACCCATCAGCATATATATCCAACCTCAGATCATGGACTGGAGTACACTCTACCAAAAGGGGACTCTTGTTGGCGCCAAGAGTCAGTTCAAGTGGGGGCACACCAAGATTCTCCAGCCTTCGTTATCGAATTTGGAAAACAAAAAAGGATTTGAGAAGCATAGTAACAACGTTGATCCTCGGGTGGATGCAGCTTTGAAAATTCGAAAATTATTCTTTAGGCAATTTCTTACTTCCTTTTTGGCGGGTGAGGCAATTTCTTATTTCATAATTGTAATACAATTCTTTTTCAAAAGGAGGAGATTCTAGTCTCTACATCATCATAATACACACAACCATCTTTATTTAATGAAAATGAAGAGGTTTGATAAGTATACAATATCAACTAACACGACAAAATACAAAACACACACACACACACAACCAATTGGTACAATGTTACATGAGTTAAACACATAATTTATTAGTGACATGTTAGCCAAACTGGTTGAATAGCGCCCGGGCAACCATCTCCAGACGGTTGAACTTGAAGGTCATGAGCTCCCCAGCATCTCCATGCTCAAGTGATGACCATATACGAATCGATGCAGTGGCCCTAAAGATAACCTGCAAAAAATTAATAGAGTGAGACCTATTAAAACACCATCATTCCGACAATTTCAAATTGTCCAAAGTAGGGAATAAACGGGCATGACTAATGCGCGCGCGAGCGTCGGAGCGCTCGGTTTCCGACAAGCTGCCTTTCCCTGATTAAGTAATGGAGTTTCCTTTTTTTTAACGTTTGGGGTTTCTTTTTTGTTTTACGCTTAATGGGTTTTCTTTTTATAGAGAGATTACCCCCTACCCCATTGAATTCAGGGGGGGGCGAATTTCAAAAAACAAAAAAGAATTCAGAGGGGCCGAGAGATTAGGGGAGGTTGTGGGCCCGTGTGCTTGCATCCATGAGTGAATTCACCGGAGGAGAGAAGGTGGTGGGTCCAGATGCTTGCTTGGGACTGCTACCCTTCCTTGCATGCCTCCTCACGCTTGTCACATGATGGGTCTGCTAAATGCTAATGATGACCATGCCGCTTAGTAAAACGAAATGGGAAGGAAAAATGGCGCTGTTCGTTCGCGCATTGCAACGCGCGTGTGCAAAAGAGTAAATCCGGGAACAAACTGCTATAGATATGTCAAAAAAGGGTTTCTCCGCTTTATATTTCAAAGTAAATAATACCGATTACATAGACAATGCTGGGGCGAGCAGCACAACAAGCGCAAAGGAAAAAGGAAGAGGAAACAAATGCCAACAATGGCAACTCGACAAAGTGAGGATGGCCCACCACCGCAGCGTCCTCCGGAATCGACCCACCACGATATAAGGCTCCGATCTGCCACGTACCAAGCAGCACCTCCAAGAAGGAATGCAACGTCGAGGACGTTGCTGCCCGGACGAGTCCTAGGGTTTCCCCCCACACACGGAGGGGCGTAGGGGATGGATACCACCGACACCCTTCAGGAAGGACTGGCGGCACCCTCAGGCGTCGCCACATCGGAGCTAGAAGACCCGCCAATGATTTCTCCCATACTCCATACCACGCCGCCAAATCGGACCGGAGCCAACTAGCCAACTCGCCGCCCATCAACATGCACCATCGCGATCACGACGCCACCCATGCCTGCTCACTGAGATCACCACCACGAGGCCAAGAGGACTAGGAGAAAAGGGCCAGGCGACGGGAGCAGTAGCACCGTAACCGCACGGGAGGGAACCACCTCCACCGCCGTCGTGCGGGAGGCCCGTGCCTCTGGCACCGCCGCGGTCGCTGTCCGGACGCGGCAGCAGGGCATACCAGGCCACCCCTGGCCCGCCCAGGCCCGAATCGGCCCTGCTAAGCCCCGCCGGCCACGCTGTAGCAGGGCGGCAGCAGCACCGCCAGCACCCCACCGCCCACCGCGCTCCCCACCTCCCGGAAGTCGCGCTGTAGACCCGCCCCGTCGTCAGCCCGCCTAGACCCAGATGGGGCCCAAAGGGCCCAGATCTGGGCCGAGCGGGCGCCGGCAAGCCGCGCCGCCGCACCACCCCGCCCCTAACGGCGGTGCCACCGTCCAGCTGATCTCCCGTGTCATGCCAGGAAGCCCCGCCGCCACGCCGGACCGCCGCCGCTGAAGAACACCCCCCATAGTTGCACCGGAGAGCACCCGAGAGGGAAAAGGCCGGGGGGGGGGGGGGGGGGGGGGGGCGCCGCCGCCAGCGTCGCCCGGGCCAGGCCCCGGCGGGGAGGGAGGGGTGAGGGGGAGCTGGGGGAAGAGGGACCGGGGCACGGCTGGTCGCCCACGGGGGCGACGCGGTCACGAGAGATTACTTTTCCAAACTGCTACAGATATGACCCTTAAGCTTTTTTGTTGATACCAATCAACTAGTTTCCAAACATATTTAGGATATTTGTTGGGGTGACATATTATATTCAAGATGAACTAAATCGAAGTCATGAAAGGGCAGGAAATAAAAAGATGTTGAATTATTTTATCTGATCACAAAAACAAAACTTACATCCATTTCAGTTTTGTTTAGCCAAGTTATCTTTGCTAAGGATCACCACCCTCTGAACAAGCCACATATTTTTTATCTTTTAACTTACTATGGTTTTTCAAATATGCTTTCTATAGAACACAGACCCCATATTGATAAGATTTGCATACATAGACTTGATAGTAAACATCCCATTTGTAGTCAGTCTCCATCTCAAATTATCAGGCACATGAGATAAGTTGACCAACATCAACCTACAAACTAAATGGTACCACACCATCCATTTATTGCCAATCAAGGCCCTCCTGAATTGGATATTCAGAGGTGCCAAACCAAGGACCAGTTGAACAGTATCATCTTTCTTGCACGCTATATTATAAAGTGATGGGTAGTGAACCGCAAGTGAATTGTCCTCTAATTAGTTATTTTCCCAGAAATGGATTGGTCGTCACCAACTTCAAACAAACTTCTCGTAAAGAAAGAAGACTTCACCTTCATCGAGCACTTCTAAAACGGAGAATCAGTTGGTTTGACTTCCACTTGAGGCAAGGTCTTAGAATATAAGTATTTATTATGGAGGATCTCTTGCCAAACATCTTACTTTTTGTAGCTTGAATAGCCATTTGCTAAGTAAGCCAAAAAAAGTAATACAATTATCTGGTACATAAGAAAGGTTAGGTTTTATATATGATAAAAACAATAATTGCAAGTTTACATTGCGTACAATGGTTGATAATGCACTATTCTATTGTGTATTCCACATCTCTAGAGAAGTAAAAAAGGTGTACAATTGAAGAGTAATGCTAGAATTACGGACAAATCCTACATATTCTAGTTAGGTGGCATTTTCTAGTTGGAGACCGGTGGGAAGAGGTTTGTAAAAAAATTGGTACTATGAATTGTCTCTTACTGCTGTAGTATTTAGCAACTAATATTTGCATGATCCTAAATTGCGGTCCGACTAAAATTAAACATGGCAATGTTCTTTCAAGGGTATATTGTGTCCATCTCAAGATCTGTAACGACTTAGTCAATCTCAAGCTCTGACGACACAGTAGTGTCTCGGAGGTGCTCGATCATAAGGATAGGGTGCTCGCATGCTCGTTCATAAGAATAAGGATGTGTGTATATGAGCATCTGCATTTGTACTATGTTTATTATAAAGATAAGAATAAGATTATTGTGGTGAAAAGAGGTTCTTAACAAATTTTTTGGTCAATCTCAAGACTTGTTGTCACGGTGTCTCAGATTTATAAGAATGAGGATATGCGTGCATGCTTTCATAAATATGAGGATGCATGTACATGAGCATCTACATTAGTATTATGTTTGCCATAAAGATAAGAATAAGCCGGCTTAGTCAAATTTGATCAATCTCAAGATCTACTGGCAAGGTGTCTCGAAGGCCCTCATAAGAATAGGTTGTGTATGCTTGTTCATAAGAATGATACGTGTGCATGCATTCATAAAGACGAGGATGCGTGTATATGAGCATCCGTGTTTGTACTATTTAGCAACTAATATTTGTATGATCCTAAAATTGTGGTGACTAAAATTAAACATGGCACGAGCGGTTGTATTTTCTAAATTTATTTTAGACTTTTCGACAATGTTCTTTCAGCGGTATATTGCGTCCATCAACTACGAGGTGTTTGTGACGACTTAGTCACTCTCAAGACCTGTCGGCATGGTGCTTCAGAGGCGCTCATAAGGATACAACATGTGTGCACGTTCATAAGAAGAAGGATATGCGTGCTTGCGTTCATAAAGATGTGAATACGTGTATATATTTAAGGGTTTGCGTTTGCTAAAAAAACTGAAAAAGGAACATCACATAAAGTTGAGAGGAATAAACTTATATTTCTTATTAATAGATCCATTTTAAAGAAAATGCAAAACTATTTATCCATTTCTCTCTCTTCTTTTTCCTTTTCCTTTTTATAAAATGACTAAGATCTATAACAAAAGTTCATCAGAATTACCAAACATCCCCAACATAATAGAAATTATATTGAGGTCTTGAACCACCGATCGACAAATTTTGTCGATAGGACAAGCCGCTAATGCGCTGCTGCCGCCAGTCCCATACTAAGTCGGCCTAACCTTGTCGATGCCAGCTAGGACTTCGTGCACGTGCCTCTAACGACTAGTGCCTTGAAGCTACAATTGTCATTGTTGAATCCTTAAATCAATCTGAAGAACTGACACCAAATCTCACCGTTGTATACGCAAGATGAGAAACCCTAACCTCATGCCTTCTAGGAGCTTCATGAATCTACATCGGAGGTCTGTCCAATCCGTCCCAGTGGACGAACTTGAGGAGTATAGGTGCCTGGAATACCGACTCGAAGAAGAAACACTGTCATCTGTCGAACGTCGCCCCTGCGAGGACTAAAACACTGACCTATCTACTAGCAGGAACCGAGACACCAGAATTCCCATCTCCGCCACAGATTGTCGAAGCGACACGTAGACCGGGAGGCTTTACCCTAGTCGCCCTACAAGAAGGGAAAGAAAGACGTGAAACTCCGTTTCTCTCTCTTCCATATAACTAATTAGTAATTCTATATGGCATCGCTGAGATACTGCTTTTTTTAGAAACGTAGACGCATACAGTCACATCACCACAACACACACCCACACAGTGCCTACTGAACACTGGGTCGAAGTTGCGGAATATGACGATTGACAAAGTTACTATAAGCGTCTCATTATCGACAGGAGTGTCGCACCTGCCAGTAAAAAAGTCTGCATTAACAAGACACCAAAGTGTATAACTGGCTTGAACTCTGCGGGTTATCTTTTTGATCAAGTTTCACGTTTCATCCAATAGTTTGCGCTTGGAACTCTTCGGATATATTAACAGCTTAGAATGGACAAAATGCACTTTTTTTAAAAAAAAGCATCTGAATCTTTTATAAAAGTTCATCAGAAGTATAAAAGCATCCCAAACGTAACAAAATTACATCGAGATACTTAGACCACCAAACGACCAATAGTAACGCCAGAGTGCACCGTTGTCTCCGCTCCCCTACCGCAGCCGACCTAACCTTGTCAGCTGGTAAGTCTTCGTGCACGTGCCCTTAAGGACCGGCACTCTCGAGCTACAACCCTTGAGTCAATCTGAGGCGTCTGACACCATAACTCACCGCTGCACACAATTGACGAGAAACGCTAACCTCACCGTTCAAGGAGACGGCGGGAATCTACTTCAGAATTCTGCCAATTCCGTCCACGTGAATGAACTTGAGAAGGATCAGAGCCCGGAAGACCATCTCGACGAAGAAGCAACGCCATTCGCCCAAACGTCGCCCCTGCAAGGACTAAAAATTCTAACCTAAACTATTAGCCAGAATAGACATCAAGATTCTTCTCCCCATGACCAGCCACCGGAGCGGCAGAAAAAAGGAAGGCGAATCCATAAACTTGCTGGTGGTGCTTAGAGGGAAGTTGGCCGCCGCCAGGAAAAGGAACGCTTTTTTCCTATCAAGTACTGTATTAAAATGCCTGGCCGGACAAAAGGCACCCTGAGCCTGATACGTGTGCGCTGGTCCTATTTTCTTCTACGAAAGTCCCCGCATGTACGTGAGGCCGAGAATGAGGAGCCACTGTGGCGCTATCACCAGCCGCATTTTTCAGAAAGAGACGAGATAAAAGGGAGAGGAAGATATGCATGCCCCCATATGGTTAGGCTTAGATCCTGAAATTCTGCGGTCCTCACGAAGCAATAGTGCAACGGTACCAAATGTAGCGGAGTTTTCACAAAGATCCTATTCTGGTAATGTATGCTTTGATGTTTATAGGCATGATCAACGAAATTCTGCAAAAGACGGGGAATGTGAACAAGGAATTTTCACGAGGATGTGACGGAGGTGAACGCGAAGCCGGAAGGTGCCTTTTGACTTTTCCTTTTGTTTTTGCGTGCTTGATGGCTCACCCAATCATTTGTGCTGTGGATTCTGGAGAAAGAGCTTGATCAAGCTTCTCCACTCATGTATCTTGACCTCTTGTCATATCATGGGTAGAGGAACCATGCAAGTTGTGCAGCTTTTGCGCCTTGACGTAATCTACTCCGGAGAGTGGCTACACTGAGCCGAGCGTGCTTCACCGGCTGGTGGTCCTAGGCGCTTGGACGGGTCAGCCCGGAAGAAGGTCGAAAAATCCTGAGGGGCTTCCTTTAGGGTGAGACCTCCTCTTCGGCGCCTTATGCGCCGGTTGGCGCAACTGGCGCGCAGCAGCTTGCGAATGGGCCGGCCCATGAACAGCAGGTCAGTGCAAAAATGTATTCATGACAGGAAAAAACAAACGCAAATGAAGCTGCGGATTCGAACCCGCACCATTATGCTCCTGCGCATGGTTGCCTAACCAGTACACCAATACAGCCCTTCCGAAAAGATTGCAACGCGAAATGTCTAACAACTATATTTTAGCCGCGCTCTTTAGAAAAATGAGATTTCTTTTGAAAAGAAATCTGAACAAATTTTGAATGCCCACAGATTTTAAAAAACATCACGAATTAGAAAAAAAAAATCATGTATTCAAAACACATTGACGAATTCAAAAAGTTCATAGAAATTGGAAAAAGTTCATCGGTTTTCAAAAAAGTTCACAAATTTTGAAAAAGTTCATCGATTTTGAAAAAACATTCATCGACTTTTGAAAAAGTTCATCGTTTTTGAAAAAAAAGTTCATCGACTTTGAAAAAAGTTCATTGAATTTGAAAAAAGTTCATCAAATTTGAAAAAAAGTTCATCAAATTTGCGAAAACTTCATTGATTTTGAAAAAAGGTCACCGAATTTCAATAAAAGTTCATGGAATTTGAAAAGGTTCATCAAAATTTGAATAAAAATCATCAAAACATGAAAAATAGTTCACCGAATTTGGAAAAAAGTTTATTGAATTTGAAAAAAGTTCATCAAATTGGAAAAAAAGTTCATGGAATTTCAAAAAAGTTCATCAAAATTTGAAAAACAGTTCACCGAATTTGACAAGCCAACTCATTGAATTTGAAAAAGTTCATCAAAAATTGAAAACCGTTCATCAATTTTGCAGAAAAAAATCATGAAGAAAGAAAGTTTCTCGAATTAGAAAAAGAAAGAAAGAAGAACAGAAAGAAGAAGAAAAGAAAGGAGAAGAAGAAAAGAAGCAAAACATGCACATAATCACAAAGTGGTCTGGTGGTTGTCGCGACTTACACAAGCCAGCTTGTTGCGGGTTCGAATCCCAGATCTCGCGCTCTTTTTTTGCTTCTTAGAAACAGAAAAATGGGCCGGCCCAGACGTGACGAGGGGTGTGCGCCCGTTAGTAGAATGAACAGTATCGGGCGCAAAAGGCGCCGAATAGGATTTGGCTCCTTTAGGCCCTGTTCGTTTAATCCCGTCCCCGCCGGTATTAGGCCAAAACCTGGCCAATCCGCGTGGGTTTAGCCCCAGCCGGGGTTGGATCCCGGCCTGTCATTATATGTGTCTTCGGGGACCCGGTCTGGGCCAAATCCCTCGCAAACCGCGTGGAAATCGCTGGGAAATGACCCAGGCGGCCCATCACGTGGAAGCAAAGCTCTCGCGAATCGTTACACGAGCTCTCGCTCTCTCGCCCCAACCTTCTCTCCCTCTCGCCATTCAGCGACGGCGGCGCCGGCCCCGGAGACGCTGCCGGAGTAGATAGCGACGATGCGCTTCCTCCTTCCCCTTCTTCTCCCGCACAACATCCAAAGAAAACAACACAAGCTCGGCGGCGACCCAGACAACCATGGAGCCCGGCCGAAACCCTAGCTGACTTCGACCAATCTCCTTCGCCGCCTCACGCCGGAGAAGAGGAGGCAGCCGGCCAAAAGACCTTCAGGTTTGTTCTGTCTGTCTCTCTTTGTGATTATCCCTTGTCTACTCCCCCTTCTCTCTCTATCTGCAGCAAGGGATAAACCTAATGCATAAAAATCGATATGGATTGCTTGGTGACATCTATTTGTTCCTCGAGGGGATTTGGTGCAGGGTGGGGGATCACCCAATCCTCTAGAGGATTAAATCCACTAGAGGATTATACACTCTTGAACCGAACAAGGCCTTAGGCGGGGACGGCGGGTCTCGGTGTTCCGGGCCTTGAACTAGCCGTAGGGTCCGGTCGCGGCATCTACATGTTGACGCCTCAACTTCTGATTTGGGTCTCTTAAAGGCACTAGGAAGCAACTGCTAGAGACCCGTGTCGAGGAATAACTTTTGGCAATGCAACTATCGATGTACAACTCCGATATATGGTGTACAACGTGGACCTTGACCTCTACTATACAAAGACTAGGAGGTGGACCAAGATATATACGTATAATATACATGCAAAACCATATATTCAACACCCCTCGCAGTCGAAGCGTCGCCGGAGACGCAGAGACTGGACCTGAACTCCTCAAAGATGGAAGTAGACAATCGCTTAGTCATCACATCGGCAACCTGCTGCATCGTCGAGACGTGAAGAACCCGGAAGCACCCAAGAGCTACCTGCTCGCGAACAAAGTGAATGTCGAGTTCAATATCTTCGTTCGGCGATGATGAACCGGGTTGGCGGAGAGGTAAACGGCAGAGACGTTGTCGCAGTACACGAGTGTGGCCTTGTGAACATCACAAAGCAACTCCTGGAGTAGCTGACGAAGCCAGGAGCATTTGGCAACGGTGTTAGCCACTGTCCGATACTCTGCCTCGGCACTCGAGCAGGAAACCGTGGGCTATCGCTTGGACTTCCACGAGATCCGCGAGGGCCCAAGGTAGACATAGTAGCCCGAGGTGGAGCGACGTGTGTCGGGGGAACCTGCCCAGTCCACATCAGAGTAGGCGATGAGGTCGATGGAGGCGGAGGCCGTCAGGGTGAGTCCCAAAGACGTAGTGTCGCGTATGTAACGGAGGATATGCTTCACCAAGGCCCAATGAGAGTCACACGGGGAGTGCATGTGAAGGCACACCTGCTGAACAACATACTGCAAGTCCGGACGTGTTAGAGTTAGGTACTGTAGGGCACCAACAATGGAGCGATAGAATGGTGCATCAGACGCGGGAGAGCCCTCCAGAGCAGAGACCTTGGCCTTTGTGTCAACAGGCATGGCGGCGGGCTTGCAGTTAAGCATGCCAACGTGCTTGAGAAGCTCGTGAGCATACTTCTGCTGATGCAGAAAAAACCCATCTAACCGTTGAACCACCTCGATGCCGAGGAAGTAGTGCAAGGGGCCCAAGTTCTTGAGGGCAAACTCATCACGACGACGAGCAGTAAGCCGATGAAGGAGCTCGGCAGTGGATGCTACCAGGATGATGTCGTCGACGTAGAGTAGTAGATATGTAGTAGCAGCTCCCTGATTATATACGAGGAGGGAAGCATCGGAGTGGGTGGACCGGAATCCAAGAGACTACAGGAACGCAGTGATACACTGATACCATGCCCGTGGTGCCTGCTTCAACCCGTAAAGAGAACGGGAGAGCAGGCACATGTGTCCAGGATGCACGGCGTCGACGAATCCAGTGGGCTTCTCACAGAACACCTGCTCGACAAGGTGGCCATGCAGAAAAGCGTTGGATATATCCAACTGGTGCACTGGCCAGGCACGAGATACAGCTAACTAGAGCACGGTGCGGATCGTGCCCGGTTTGACAAACGGGGCAAAGGTGTCGGTGAAGTCCACGCCCGCACATTGCCGAAATCTCCGGACCACCAAACGAGCCTTGTAGTGCTCGAGACTTCCGTACGGACGAGTCTTATGCCGGAAGACCCACTTGCTAGTGATGACGTTGGCACGGGGCAGCCGAGGGACAAGCTGCCAGGTGCGGTTCCGCTGGAGAGCATCGAACTCTTCCTGCATCGCAGCGAGCCAATGAGGATCCCGGAGGGCAGCTCGAGCTGACGATGGGAGAGGGGACGACTCGGAGGTGGAAGTAGCAAGAAGGTACTCATCGCTGTTATACCACATGCTCGATCGATGAATGCCAGCCCGAGACCAAGTCATCGGGCGGGGCAGCAGGTCCGGGGTGGCGACGGGTGATGATGATGAACCCTCCACCCCCGAGACGTCGGGCGAGGCCGCACCGGCGGAGGTGGACGCCGAGGAGGCCGGCGTGGAAGGCGCCGAGGGCGTCGGAAACGCTGAGGGCGTTGGGTATGCCAGGGGTGCCGAGGGCGCCAGGGATGCTGTGGGCATCGGGGTTGGTGAGACCAACCCAAGGAGGGGCAAAGCCCCCGAGGCAGCCGGGTGGGCAGAGACTTGACCCGCGGTGCGAGGGGTGCCCTCAAAGCCTGGAGGTGGCCCGAGAGATGCTCTCGAGCGGCCGTCACCGAAGGAGCTCACCATAGGACCACTGGGAGCTGGCAACGCCACAACATCCGAAGGTAAATGCTGAAACGGAAAAACCTTCTCATCAAAGTAAACTTGTCGGGAAGTGATCACCCGACGTGAGGTAGGATCATAGCAGCGGTAGTCTTTGGTGTTGGGTGGGTAGTCGAGAAAACTGCAGGCCAATGATCGAGGAGCCAGCTTATGAGGAGTAGTGGAAGCAATGCTAGGGTAGCACAGATAACCGAAGATGTGTAACTCATCGTAAGACGGCAGCGTGCCGAACAAAAGATGATGAGGTGCAAAATTCCCGCGAGTACGACAAGGACGGATGTTAAGGAGAAGGGATGCGGTGGCGAGCGCGTCTGGCCAGAAACGTGGTGGCACGTTGGTGTGGAAGAATAGCATGCGGACGCAGTCATTAAGAGTGCAAAGGACGGGCTCAGCACGCCCGCTCAATTGCGAAGTATACCGGCAAGTAAGACGAAAAATCATGCCGTGTGTGGTGAGAAGGTTGAGGATGGCAAGATTATCAAACTCCTTCCCGTTGTCTGTTTGCAACGCATGGATGGGACGTCCAAACTGTGTGAATACATAAGAGTAAAATGCGGTGAGAGTGGAGATGGCATCCGACTTTCGCCTCAACAGGAAGGTCCACACATAGTGCGAAAAATCATCTAGTATAACAAGGTAGTAAAGATAGCACGTATTGCTTACAACAGGAGAAGTCCAAACATCACTATGAATTAACTCAAACGAGTATGATGTGACATGCGATGAAGTGCTAAATGGAAGATGAACATGTTTGCTGAGACGACATGCATGACAAGTGTGATCGTCGATCTTATTACACGTGAAAGAAAACTCTGAAAAATATGACAAAGGGTGGCTGGGTTGGGATGTCCTAAGCGAGCATGCCAGAGGTCCAATCCGGTGGAGAGTGCAATGGGTGCGGCAGCGAAGGAGGCGGATGAGTGGACTGGGTAGAGCTCGTCGGGGCTATCTGAAGGAAATATGCCCTAGAGGCAATAAAAAAGTTATTATTTATTTCCTTATTTCATGATAAATGTTTATTATTCATGCTAGAATTGTATTAACCGGAAACATAATACATGTGTGAATACATAGACAAACATAGTGTCACTAGTATGCCTCTACTTGACTAGCTCATTGATCAAAGATGGTTAAGTTTCCTAACCATAGACATGAGTTGTTATTTGATCAATGGGATCACATCATTAGGAGAATGATGTGATTGACTTGACCCATTCCGTTAGCTTAGCACTTGGTCGTTTGTTTACTGCTATTGCTTTCTTCATGACTTATACATGTTCTTATGACTATGAGATTATGCAGCTCCCGAATACCGGAGGAACACTTTGTGTGCTACCAAACTTCACAATGTAACTAGGTGATTATAAAGGTGCTCTACAGGTGTCTCCAATGGTACTTGTTGAGTTGGCATAGATCAAGATTAGGATTTGTCACTCCGATTGTCGGAGAGGTATCTCTGGGTCCTCTCGGTAATACACATCACTATAAGACTTGCAAGCATGATAACTAATGAGTTAGTTACGGGATGATGTATTATGGAACGAGTAAAGAGACTTGCCAGTAATGAGATTGAACTAGGTATTGTATACCGACGATCGAATCTCGGGCAAGTAACATACCGATGACAAAGAGAACAACGTATAGTGTTGTGCGGTTTGACCGATAAATTTCTTTGTAGAATATGTAGGTACCAATATGAGCATCCAGTTTCCACTATTGGTTATTGACCGGAGACGTGTCTCGGTCATGTCTACATAGTTCTCGAACCCGTAGGGTCCGCACGCTTAAAGTTCTGTGATGATCTGTTTTATGAGTTTATATGTTTTGATGTACCGAAGGTAGTTCGGAGTCCCGGATGTGATCACGGACATGACGAGGAGTCTCAAAATGGTCGAGACATAAAGATTGATATATTGGAAGCCTACATTTGGACATCAGAATAGTTCCGGGTGAAATTGGGATTTTACCGGAGTACCGGAGGGGTTACCGGAACCTCCTGGGGGCTAATGGGCCTTGTTGGGCCATAAGGGAAAGAGATTGGGCCGGCCTAGGGCATGCAGCATGCTCCCTTCCCCCTGTCCGAATTGGACTAGGAGAAGGGGGGCGGCGCCCCCCTTTCCTTCTCTTTCTCTCCCTGCCTTTCCCCCTCCTAGTAGGAGTAGGAAAGGGAGGAATCCTACTCCTACTAGGAGGAGGATTCCTCCTCCTAGGCGCACCAACAAGGGCCGGCCGGCCTCCCCCTTGCTCCTTTATATACAGGGGCAGGGGGGCACCTCTAGACACACAAGTTGATCACGAAGATCTCTCCCAGCCGTGTGCGGTGCCCCCCTCCACCATAATCCACCTCGGTCATACTGTAGCGGTGTTTAGGCGAAGCCCTGCCGCGGTAGCTTCATCAACATCATCACCACGCCGTCGTGATGACGGAACTCTTCCCCGAGCTCTACTGGATCGTGAGTTCGTGGGACGTCACCGAGCTGAATGTGTGCTGAATGCGGAGGTGCCGTACGTTCGGTACTGAGGATCGGTCGATCGTGAAGACGTACGACTACATCAACCGCGTTGTCATAACGCTTCCGCTTAATGGTCTACGAGGGTACGTGGACGACACTCTCCCCTCTTGTTGCTATGCATCACCATTATCTTGTGTGTGCGTAGGGAAATTTTTGAAATCACTACGTTCCCCAACACTGTCACATTGGTGGAGCACCATCCAGGTACATGCAAAAATCCAAACATGTGAAATTCAACAGTGACGGGATTTTCACGTGTAAAAGAACGAACGGAAACAAGATTTCTAATGAGTTTAGGAGAGAAAAGTATGTTAGATAGAGATAATGTTGGGGAACATAGCATGCAATTTCAAAAAATTTCCTACAATCATGCAAGATCTATCTAGGAGATGCATAGCAACGAGAGGGGGAGAGTGTGTCTATGTACCCTCGTAGACCGAAAGCGGAAGCGTTAGGTTAACACAGTTGATGTAGTCGAACGTCTTCGCGATCCAACCGATCAAGTACCGAACGTACGACACCTCTGAGTTCAGCACACGTTTAGCTCGATGACGTCCCTCGAACTCTTGATCCAGCAGAGGGTCAAGGAAGAGTTTCTTCAGCATGACGGCATGGTGACGGTGATGGTGATGTGATCCACGCAGGGCTTCGCCTAAGCACTACTTGAATATGACCAGAGGAGTAAACCGTGGAGAGAGACGCCGCACACGGCTTGGAGAATAACTGGTGTGTCTCCAAGGGGTGCCCTGCCCACGTATATAAAGGAGGGAGAGGAGGAGGCCGGCCACCAGGGGGTGTGCCAAGAGGGGGGGTCCTACTAGGACTCCAGTCCTAATAGGATTCACCCCCTTTTTTCCTTCTCATGGAGGGGGAAGAGGGAAGGAGAGGGAGAGGGGGAGAGGAAAGGGGGGCCGCGCCCCCTTCCCCTTGTCCAATTCAGCTAGCCCATGGGGGGGGCACCACCCCTTATGGGCTCCCCTCTCTCTCCCCTATGGCCCATGTTGGCCAATTACTTCCCCGGGGGGTTCCGGTAACCCCTCGGTACTTCGATAAATATCTGAAACGTCCCGAAACCGTTCCGATGTCCAAATACTATCATCCAATATATCAATCTTTACCTCTCGAACATTTCAAGACTCCTCGTCATATCCGTGGTCTCATCTAGGACTCCGAACAAACTTCGGTCACCAAAACACATAACTCAGAATACAAATCGTCATCGAACGTTAAGCGTGTGGACCTTATGGGTTCGAGAACTATGTAGGCATGACCGAGATACATCTCCGATCAATAAACAACATCGAAACCTGGATGCTCATATTGGTTCCTACATATTCTACGAAGATCTTTATTGGTTAAACCGCAATAACAACATACGTTATTCCCTTTGTCATCGGTATGTTACTTGCCCGAGATTCAGTCATCGATATCATCATACCTAGTTCAATCTCGTTACCGGCAAGTCTCTTTACTCGTTCCATAATGCATCATCCTGTAAGTAACTCATTAGTCACATTGCTTGCAAGGCTTATAGTGATGTGCATTACCGAGAGGGCCCAAAGATACCTCTCCGATACTCGGAGTGACAAATCCTAATCTTGATCTATGCCAACCCAACAAACACCTTCGGGGACACCTGTAGAGCATCTTCATAATCACCCAATTACATTGTGACATTTGATAGCACACAAGGTGTTGCTCTGCTATTCAGGAGTTGCATAATCTCATAGTTAGAGGAATATGTATAAGTCATGAAGAAAGCAAATAGCAATAAAACTTAACGATCATTATGCTAAGCTAACGGATGGTCTTGTCCATCACATCATTCTCTAATGATGTGATCCCATTCATCAAATGACAACACATGTCTATGGTTAGGAAACTTAACCATCTTTGATTAACGAGCTAGTTAGTAGAGGCTTACTAGTGACATAGTGTTTTGTCTATGTATCCACACATGTATCAAGTTTCCGGATAATACAATTCTATCATGAATAATAAACATTTATCATGATATAAGGAAATATAAAATGACAACTTTAGTAGTGCCTATAGGGCATATTTCCTCCAGTCTCCCACTTGCACTAGAGTCAATAATCTAGTTCACATTGCCATGTGTTTTAACACCAATAGTTCACATCTTTATGTGATTAACACCCATAGTTCACATCGCCATGTGACCAAAACCCAAAGGGTTTACTAGAGTCAATAATCTAGTTCACATCTCTATGTGATTAACACCCAAAGAGTACTAAGGTGTGATCATGTTTTGCTTGTGAGAGAAGTTTAGTCAATTGGTCTGCCACATTCAGATCCGTATGTATTTTGCAAATTTCTATGTCTACAATTCTCTGTATGAAGCTGCTCTAGCTAATTACTCCCACTTTCAATATGTATCCAGATCAAGAATCAGAGTCATCCAGATCGGTGTCAAAGCTTGCATTGACATAACTCTTTACGATGAACTCTTTATCACCTCCATAACCGAGAAATATTTCCTTAATGTAGGGGATATGACTATTGGGCATGACCCGCCCAGGAGGGGCCGGGTTATCCCAATGGCGGTTCATCAAACTGAAGCCCATGAAGATGTTAACGATGGCGGTTCATGAAGCAGATTCACTAAAGGGCCCAAGGCCCAAGGGCAGCTCAAGGCCCATAGGGATAAAACTTATATATATATATATATATATATGACTTGTATTATAAGGCAAGTGTAATTAGTCACCAGACCGGACACGTTTATGAGCCGGCCGGGACTCTGTAGGCTGCTGGGAGTCAACTATGTATATAAAGGGATGACCCGGAGGCGGCTTAGGGCAGGAGACAACAAATCAAAAGCTAGGTCAAGCGTATTCGCTCCCTGGTAATCGAGACATAAGCAATACCACCTCAAACAGGATTAGGCCTTTACCTTCACCGCAAGGGGCCGAACCAGTATAAACTCCTTCTGTCCTTTGTCCCGTTTAACCCCTTTAAGCTAACCCTATTGCGATGGCTCCACGACTAAGTCCTTTTGCTAGGACTTCTGCCGTGACAATTCGACGATAGTTGGCGCCCACCGTGGGGCCAGCGCACGATGGTTTTGAGTTCTTAAAGGGTAACTTAAAAGGGATCAAGGGATACTTTGTTAGCTGGATGACCAAGAGTTGCCGCGGCAAGCTCTACATCGACGATGCAGGCTGGGGCCCCGAGGACGGCTCAATTGAGTACGGATACCGGGTCCCCTTTGGCGGAATTCATGTTTTCATCGGCAAGATCGGCGAACTGGGCCCTGAGCCGGATATCTGCACCAACATCATCAAGACGGCTCAGCGTGCACGACCCGCTCGGGTTCAACCCGCCGTGAAGCACGCCCTCGTTGGATTCATACATGGGGCAGAATTTGAAGAAGGATCCGTGTCCGACAGTGAGACGGCCATCTATTCTGATGGTGAGTCGTCCATAGGCGAGACTACTTCATTTTATCAACTGCAAGACGGCGGGCTTGGGGGCTGTTCCGATGGCGATAGTATTCCGGACCCCTATGAGCCGCCAAACCGGGTTGCAATTTTCATGGCCGGTACACAACCATGGCAGAATTCTTCGACTGCAGCGACAATGGTTTCTGGGTCAGCAACGGCGACGGCGGCCATGGCAGGAGGCCCTGTGCGCTCGCCGGCTCAGGTCCTGTCCGACTTGTTGGACACCTTGACAACATTGTTAATGGCAGAGGTAAACCCGACAGATCAAGTTCAGCATAACGCGGAAGTCACAAAGCTGAGAGATGAGATAGCTCAAGCCAAGGAAGATCTGGAAGCTGAGAACGCGAGGATGACTATGGAGCGAGCTGCTCTGGATGCTCAGGCACAACGGATCCAGGCCGATTCCTTTCGGCTCTCTTTGGATCAGAACGCTTCGAACGAAGTCATGAGAAGAAGGCACCGGAGTCATCTACCTCTGGTTTATGAGGCGAGGAACCTCTTCAGCACACCTGGTGCAGGGACCAGTAACCTGCTAGAGGTAAACCGGGCGGTGGCCATACCCAGGACCGGAGTGCCGGCTCAACCGCGCACGGCAGATCCACCTTGTCTGAATAATACCCCGCCATAGTATGTGTCGACGCCACCGGGTCATTATTCTAACCTGTTGGACAATATGATCGTAGCGGCGACATGACTGGCGGCTCTCCCAGTTGAAGGCGAGTCTCCGGCCGCGGTTGAAACAAGGAGGGCTAGAGAGCTTCTTCAGACAACATTGGTGCAGCAGGAGGTTTTTTCTTACAGTCGTGAAAGGATTCACTCAACCCCTCGCCCAAGCTGGAGTCACAGTAGACACATGGACTCCCCGGCCGTTTCAAGCAGTGACAAGCACCGTAACTAGCCTCGTGGGCATGACCCGGCGTGTGACGGTGCTCAAACATGGTGGGCCAGGACGGAGCATGTCGTGAGGCTGAACTGGCGGTTCAGCAGGCCGTTCAGTGTGACGCCCAGATAATTAAGCTACAGTGAATCTCTGCTAATGATGCCACGTCACTTTGATTACTATTGCTAGTCTCGCGTTAGTTCAAAACCGATTCAAAATCCAATTCGAAAACAAGTCAAACAATTAAATTTTTTCAAAAGTCAAAACTAAAATGTTCTTATTGTGATAGATAATTCATAAGATATATTGGTGGAGGAACCAAGTCTTTATAAAATGTTTAAATGCACTGAACTAATTAAATCAGTAGCTAAAACTGTAAAAAATGCCTTTCATATTTTGTATAATACTAAACTATATTATTTTAGGATGAAACTTTTGTGGTTGTGACATAGTTTGTAACATCAATATTAGGTGCCACTTTGGTATTTTATTAAAACTAAAATAATTGGGAACTAAAAGAAATAGAAAAGGAAAATAAGAAAAGTAAAACAAAACAAAACAAACAGAAAAAAGGAGGAAAAGGAACCCCCCTGCTGGGCCGTGGCCCAGCTGGCCACCTGGCCAGGCCCAACCGGCCACCCACCTCCCATAACCCCCCTCACTACCCTGTGACCTAACCCACGTCACCCCACTCCCTCCCCCCCCGCACGATCCCCTCGCTCCTCCCCCCGACCGGATCTAGATCGGGGCAGCGGGCCCCCGACGCCATCGCCTCTCTCCTCCCCCTCGATCCATATTAGGACCGCCTTGGCGCTGCCCCGACCGACGATCGCCGTCGTCCTCGCCCTCCTCCCCTTTCCTGGACCTGGAAGGCCCCCCGACGCCGCCATCAGCCACATCATCACCGGACCGCTCCCCGTCATCCATCATCACGCATCGTCCCCGTCCTCCTCCTCGACGAGCTCCATCGAGCCTCGCAGCCCCGTGCCCCTGCAACGCTAGTGAGGCCATCACCCTCCGCCTCCCCTCTTCTCCCCCTGTCCAGGACGTCTCACATCCGTGCCGCCGTGCCCATCTGCCCCTGCTCGCGTGTGCCCACGCACGTGAGCGCGCGTGCTCGACCGCCTGTTGCCGTGCTGCTGCTGCTCCCCCTGCACGCCCCGACCACACACCACTTTGCTGCTCCTCCCCGCACCGTACCATGCTGCTGCAACCGCCCGCGTCGCCGCCTCACGCCCTGGCCTCTCCTCCTGCTCTCTGCTACTGCTTTGCACCAGCAGCTCCGCGCGCCCCCCTCGCCCTCGCCTCCTCACCACGCTCACCGCACTGCTCTGCCGTGTTCGCGCGTGCTCGCGGTCGCCGCGCCCGATGCCGCGTCTTCTTTCCCCGCGCCGCGACCCCCGCATGCCTGTGCTTGCCGGCGTGCGCCCGCTCCTCCCTGTGACGCCCGCCTCCCTGCCGCCCCAGCCATGCCCGCAACCCCACTGCCGCCCGCGGTCACCGCCCCTCGCGCGCGCCCCCGCGCCACCACCTCCAGCCTCGCCACGCCGCCCTGCTCCGGCCCGCCTTCCATGCTCGTCGGGCTGGCAGCTCGTGCCAGCCGCGCCCCCATCGCCGCGCCGCTCCGGCGCCCTGCTGTTGGCCTGGGCGGGCGCCCATTCGGGCTGGCGCCCGCACGCCCAACGCCTGCTATGCCCCTTGGGGCCACAGACATGTGGGGCCTGGCCCCGGAACGTTTAATAATAAAAAGAATTTAAAATAATACTAATAATTAATTAATTAGTTAATTTTGATTAATTAAACTAATAAATTAACTAAACTAATTAAACTTTTTTAGTTAGTCTTAGTCAATGATAGTGGGACCCACATGTCAGTTTGACTTAGTCAACTGATAGTTTGACTGCTGACATCATGCTGACGTCAGCAAGCACTATTCTAGATAATGTTGAATTAAAATAATTAAATAAATGCTAAAAATGATTTAAATCTTTTAAAATCAATATAAAATAAACCGTAGCTCGGATGGAAAAACTTTGTACATGAAAGTTGCTTAGAATGACGAGACGAATCAGGATGCGCAGCCCGTTCGTACGCCACGCATCCCTAGCATAGCAAACACGCAACTTTCCCTCTCCGATTCATCTGTCCGAAAATGTGAAACACCGGGGATACTTTCCCGGATGTTTTCCCCCTTCACTGATATCATCTGTCCCTACGTTAGGTCACCCCTAGCACAACGTAATGCCGCATCTTGCATTTTGTTACATTGATTGCTCTGTTATTTATTGTGTTCCCCCTCCGTTACTTATTTCCGGTAGACTCCGAGACCGCTGCAGATGTCCGTGTGTTCGACTACATCGAAGATGACCCCTCCTTCTTGCCAGAGTAACCAGGCAAGCCCCCCTTGATCACCAGATATCGCCTATTCTTCTCTCTACTGCTTGCATTAGAGTAGTGTAGTGATACGTCTCCGTCGTATCTACTTTTCCAAACACCTTTGCCCTTGTTTTGGACTCTAACTTGCATGATTTGAATGGAACTAACCCGGACTGACGTTGTTTTTAGCAAAATTGCCATGGTGTTATTTATGTGCAGAAACAAAAGTTCTCGAAATGACCTAAAACTCCATGGAGCGTATTTTTGGAAATAATAAAAAATACTGGCAAAAGATCAAGGCCATGGGCCCACACCCTAGCCGTGAGGGTGGGGGGCGTGCCCCCTACCTCGTGGCCCCCCTGGAGCTCCTACGACCTCAAATCCAACTCTATATATTTGCTTCCGGGGAGAAAAAAAATCAAAGAGAAGGATTCATCATGTTTTACGATACGGAGCCGCCGCCAAGCCCTAAAACCTCTCAGGAAGGCTGATTTGGAGTCCGTTTGGGGCTCCGGAGAGAGGAATCTGTCGCCATCATCATCATCATCATCAACCATCCTCCATCACCAATTTCATGATGCTCACCGCCGTGCGTGAGTAATTCCATCGTAGGCTTGCTGGATGGTGATGGGTTGGATGAGATTTATCATGTAATCGAGTTAGTTTTGTTAGGGTTTGATCCCTAGTATCCACTATGTTCTGAGATTGATGTTGCTATGACTTTGCTATGCTTAATGCTTGTCACTAGGGCCCGAGTGCCATGATTTCAGATATGAACCTATTATGTTTTCATGAATATATGTGAGTTCTTGATCCTACCTTGCAAGTCTATAGTCACCTACTATGTGTTATGATCTGGCAACCCCGAAGTGACAATAATCAGGACCACTCCCGGTGATGACCGTAGTTTGAGGAGTTCATGTATTCACTATGTGTTAATGCTTTGGTCTGGTACTCTATTAAAAGGAGGCCTTACTATCCCTTAGTTTCCTCTAGGACCCCGCTGCCACGGGAGGGTAGGACAAAAGATGTCATGCAAGTTCTTTTCCATAAGCACGTATGACTATATTCAGAATACATGCCTACATTACATTGATGAATTGGAGCTAGTTCTGTGTCACCCTAGGTTATGACTATTACATGATGAACCGCATCCGGCATAATTATCTATCACTGATCCATTGCCTACGAGCTTTCCATATATTGTTCTCCGCTTATTTACTTTTCCGTTGCTATTGTTACAATCACCATAAAATACCAAAAACATTACTTTTGTTATCATTACCTTTTGCTACCGTTACCACTACTATCATATTACTTTGCTACTAAATACTTTGCTGCAGATATTAAGTTTCCAGGTGTGGTTGAATTGACAACTTAGCTGCTAATACTTGAGAATATTCTTTGGCTCCCCTTGTGTTGAATCAATAAATTTGGGTTGAATACTCTACCCTCGAAAACTGTTGCGATCCCCTATACTTGTGGGTTATCAAGACTATTTTCTGGCGCCATTGCCGGGGAGCATAGCTCTATTCTTTGAGTCAATTGGGATTTATATCTGCTTATCATTATGAAGAACTTGAAAGATCCAAGAACCAAGATTTATCCCTCAACTACGAGGGGAGGTAAGGAACTGCCATCTAGCTCTGCACTTGATTCACCTTCTGTTTTGAGCAAGCTTGCGACACCTAAACCCGCTTCTGTCATTCATTCTGATATGTCGGATGTTATTGATGATGCCACTTCTGCTATGCATGATACTTATGATGAAACTACTTCTATGCTTGATACTACTATGCCACTTGGTGAATTTCTTGATGAACAACTTCCTAGGGATAGAGAGAATGAAATCATTGAAACTGATAATATTGATGAGAGTGATAATGAAGACTCTCCCCCTAATAAATATGAATTGCCTGTTGTTCCTGAGGGTTATGTTATGTATGAAGAAGCTACTAGAGATATTTTAGCTTGCAATGATAGATATGATCTAAAGAGGTTATTAGCTAAATGGAAGCAGCAATCCCTTAATGCTAGAATGAAACCTGACCCTGCTTTTGCTACTTCACCTATCTGTGTTACTGATAAGGATTATGAATTCTCTGTTGATCCTGATATAATTACTTTGGTTGAATCTGATCCTTATTATGGTTATGAATCTGAAACTGTTGTGGCACATCTTACTAAATTAAATGATATAGCTACCCTGTTCACTAATGATGAGAGAACTCGCTACTTTTATATCCTTAAAATATTTCCGTTCTCATTAAAGGGTGATGCTAAGATATGCTTTAATTCTCTTGATCCTGGTTGTGTGCGTAGTCCCCAGGATATGATTTATTACTTCGCTGCTAAATATTTCCCTACTCATAAGAAACAAGCTGCCTTAAGGGATATATATAATTTTCGTGCAAATTGAAGAAGAGAGTCTCCCACAAGCTTGGGGGAGGCTTCTCCAATTACTTAATGCTTTACCTGATCATCCTCTTAAGAAAAATGAAATACTTGATATCTTTTATAATGGACTAACCGATGCTTCCAGAGATTACCTGGATAGTTGTGTTGGTTCTGTTTTCAGGGAAAGAACACCAGATGAAGCTAAAATTCTATTGAATAATATGTTGACAAATGAAAATAATTGGATACTTCCTGAACCTATTCGTAAACCAACTCCAAAGAAGAGATGTGTTCTATTTCTCAGTCCTGAAGATATGCAAGAGGCAAAGAAATCCATGAAAGAAAAGGGTATTAAAGCTGAAGATGTTAAGAATTTACCTCCTATTGAAGAAATACATGGTCTTAATTTACCGCCTGTCGAAGAAATGCATAATTTTAATCCATCTCCTATTGAAGAAATACATGGTCTTGATAACCCGACACATGTAGTAAAGGTAAATTCTCTCTATAGATATGATAAAGCTGAAATCCCATTTACTAAATTTGCTATCCCATGCTTAGATGAGTTTGATAAATTTATGGTTAAGCAAGAAGACTTCAATGCTTATTTTGGTAGAGAATTAAAATGCAGTGCTGGTATGCTTGAACACTTGGGTGATTATATGGCTAATGTCAAAGGTGAACTTAAACTTATTAGTAAACATGCTTCTATGGTTACCACTCAAGTAGAACAAGTACTTAAAGCTCAAAATGATTTTCTCAATGAATTGAATAGTAAGAATAATGGTTTTGCTGTTAGAGTGGCTACTAGAACTGGTAAAATGACCCAGGAACCTTTGTATCCTGAAGGCCACCCTAATAGAATTGAGCAAGATTCTCAGAGAAATAATATAGATGCACCTAGTCCTTCTAAAAGGAAGAAAAAGAAAAATGATATGACTTTGCATGCTTCTAGTGAACCTATTGCTTAAACACCTGAGAATCCAAATGATATTTCTATTTCTGATACTGAAACGCAATCTGGTAATGAACCTGAAACTAGTAATAATGTTAATGATAATGTTCATGTTGATGCCCAACCTAGCAATGATAATGATATAGAAATTGAACCTGCTGTTGATCTTGATAACCCACAATCAAAGAATCAACGTTATGATAAGAAAGACTTTGTTGCTAGGAAACATGGTAAAGAAAGAGAACCATGGGTTCAGAAACCCATGCCTTTTCCTCCCAAATCATCCAAGAAAAAGGATGATGAGGATTTTGAGCGCTTTGCTGAAATGATTAGACCTATCTTTTTGCGTATGCGATTAACTGATATGCTTAAAATGAATCCTTATCCTAAGTATATGAAAGACATTGTTACTAATAAAAGAAAGATACCGGAAGCTGAAATTTCCACCATGCTTGCTAATTACACCTTTAAAGGTGGAATACCAAAGAAACTTGGAGATCCAGGAGTACCCACTATACCATGGTCCATTAAAAGAAACTATGTTAAAACTGCTTTATGTGATCTTGGAGCCGGTGTTAGTGTTATGCCACTCTCTTTATATCGTAGACTTGATTTGAATAAGTTGACACCTACTGAAATATCTTTGCAAATGGCTGATAAATCAACTGCTATACCCGTAGGTATTTGTGAGGATGTGCCTGTTGTGGTTGCCAACGTTACTGTTTTAACAGACTTTGTTATTCTTGATATTCCCGAGGACGATAGTATGTCTACTATTCTTGGAAGACCCTTTTTGAATACTGCAGGGGCTGTTATTGATTGCAACAAAGGCCATGTCACTTTTCATGTTAATGGTAATGAGCATACGGTACACTTTCCGATGAAACAACCTCAAGTCCATAGTATCAATTCTATTGGAAAAATTCCATCGATTATTTTTGGAGGTTTTGAATTTCCTCTTCCTACTGTCAAGAAGAAATATGATATTCTTATTATTGGGGATGTGCATATCCCCATTGAGGTAACCTAGTGTTATTCTAAAATTCTCCGGTTCCATGTTATTCGGAATGAGTTTGTTAACAAGACCTGATCAACCTTGTCAATGGATTCCTTTTGATAAGCATGGGATGGATGAATTTAGAAGACACAACTCCCTGTACCCTCTTTCTACTTTCTATTATTTATATTAAATAAAGTAAAAATAGTATTTTTTGTCTGTTATCTGAATAGTCCGTGCAATATAAAAATACCCTGAAAATAAAAGTTCTCCAAATGCCCCGAAATTTAAATATGATTTTTTCTGGAATATTTGAGAATATTTGGCACTAAGAACACAGCAGGGGGGCATCCACCTGGCCACGAGGGTGGAGGGCGTGCCCTACCCCCTGGGCGCGCCCCCTTCCTCGTAGGCCCATGGTGGCCCTCCTCCACTTATTCCTGCGCCCACACACTCCTTCTTCCTCCCACAAACACCATTATCCGGCTCAAGCATGAGTTCTAGCTCATTTTACTGCGATTTTCGATCTCTTTGCTCAAAGCACCTCTCACAAAAATGCTTGGGGGATTGTTCCTTGGTATGTGACTCCTCCATTGGTCCAATTAGTTTTTTTTCTAGTGCTTTATTCATTGCATTTTTTTGTTGCTTAGGTGACCATGTTCTTGAGCTTGCCTGTCAAATTTATATGGTTCCAAGTAGTTCTAATGCATGATATAGGCTCTAGGCACTTGTAGGAGTAGTTGTTATCAATTTTGTTGAGCTTGGCTCACTTTTATTTGAAGTTACTAAAAATTTCAGAAATTTTTCAGAGGGAGAAATATGCTTAGGAAAATGTACCAAGGTGGTTCTTCAAGGAAGCAAGGACCCAGGCTTGCAATGCGTGATGCTGATGATGAGCCACCAAGGAACGCTCCAGTGCCGCGCTGTGAATGGCCTTCAGAGGACTTTCTGGATCGAGCGGGAATCAAGGAAGAATTTAACGCATATTTGCGTAACGCTAATCTTGTGAGCTTCGAGGAGGAAAAGTGCCGCCAGTACCACTATCTCATTAGTTCCTTTGTGAGGAGGTTTGAATTTTCATCTTCACGCAATTCTCCAACTGTCCTGTTTGATCTTTATGAAAATTCTTATACTATGGACTTAGAGGTCTTTACCACTACTTGCAAACTTCCACAATGGGGTAGTGCTAGTGAACCTCGCAAATCTGAGTTTAGAGATTTTCTTGCTAGTATAACTGTGGGGGAATCTAGAGATATAGCACAAGCTATCATAGGGAGCATTCATTTTCCTGATATACATTATTTTGCTCTCTTCATAGGTAGATGCATTCATGGTAAAGATGAAGCATGTCACATGTGTGTCCCTGACCTTAGTATTCTTAGGAGTGCTGTGTTAGGAGATAAATCTTATAATTTGGGAGCCATTGTTGCATGTAGGTTGCATCTTAATAGATTTAATGGAGATTTCTTTGGTGGAATTTATGCAACCCGCATAGCTAATTTTCTTGGTATAACCATAAGTGAGGATGATATTGAGTTGCCCCCTACTTATTTGGATTATGAGGCTATGGTTCATCATCAGTTTGTTGAGAGGAACGATCAGTTCCTCCAGTACCGACTAATCTTTGATAGACGACGCACCTATCACGTCGCTCTCCCTGCTTCTACTTTCTTTGACTTTCAGGCAAAAGGGAGATATTTTATAACCAGAGAGGAGGCGGAAGAGTATAAGAGGAGGGCTGAGATAGCTCGCCTCCAAGATGCAGCCCACGATGCAATGACTACTGCATCTCAATACAACCCCAACTACAACTTTGGATATCCGCCAGGCCATCCGTGGCATTAGACCAACTTAGGCCAAAAGCCTAATCTTGGGGGAGTACGTATTTCTCACCGACATTACATTTATGTTCACACACTCATTGCTAGATGTCGGTGCTCATACTTTTTCATTGTATCATCCATGCTAGTTTATTTCCTTTTTATGCTTTCTTCTTGTGTGTTTGATAAACCTTCAGAAAACCAAAAAAAATTAGTTGTAGCTTTTAGCTATCTTTAATTCCTATGCCTGTAGTAGTAATTAAAAAGAAAACCCAAAAAGATTTCCTGTTCTTCTTTTGCTTGTTGGGAGCTTTCCCGTGTAAATAGTTTTATTTCTTTTCTTTTCTTTGGGGGTCAATAGGAGAAGACCATAATTAAATTGTTGAAGTGGCTTTTATATGCATTATTGTTTATCTGACAAAAGATCCCATATTGCTTTGTCTTCTCCTGTTTATTGAATGCTTGCAGATTCTAGCTTAGTCCAATGCACGTGCACTATTATTATTATCCACATCGTTCGATCGTGCAAGTGAAAGGCAATTATGACGATATATGATGGACTGACTGAGATGAGAAAAGCTGGTATGAACTCGACCTCTCTTGTTTTTGTAAATATGATTAGTTCATTGTTCCTGATTCAGCCTATTATGAATAAACATGTTTGCAATGACAACTAGAGATCATAGTTTCTTGTGCTATGCTTAATTAGCTAGGAGCCTATAATGTTTTACCTTGCGTGCCAACATGCTATTAAAAGGGTTGTGATGTGGTATGATCGGGTGGTATCCTCCTCCTAATGATTTAAGTGACTTGACTTGGCACATGTTCACGCATGTAGTTGAAACAAAATCAACATAGCCTTCACGATATTTATGTTCATGGTGGATTATATCCTACTCATGCTTGCATTCGGTGTTGATTAATTTTAATGCATGTTCATGACTGTTGCCGCTCTCTAGCTGGTCGCTTCCCAGTCTTTTTCTAGCCTTCACCTGTACTAAGCGGGAATACTGCTTGTGCATCCAATCCCATAAACCCCAAAGTTATTCCATATGAGTCCACCATACCTACCTATATACAGTATCTACCTGCCGTTCCAAGTAAATTTGTATGTGCCAAACTCTAAACCTTCAAATAAATATCATGTTTTGTATGCTCGAATAGCTCATGTATCAACTAGGGCTGTCCGCATCTTCCATGTTAGGCGGGTTATTCTCAAGAGGAGTGGACTCCGCTCCTCACTCATGAGAAAATGGCTGGTCACCGGGATGCCCAGTCCCATGCTTTATGCAAACTAAATCAAAATAATTGCAAAAAAACTCCCCCGGGACTCTTGTTAGTTGGAGGCACTCATTGTTTCGAGCAAGCCATGGATTGATGCTTGTTGGTGGAAGGGCAGTATAAACTTTACCATTCTGTTTGGGAACCGCCTATAATGTGTGTAGCATGGAAGATATCGCCATCTCTTGGTTGTTATGTTGACAATGAAAGTATACCACTCAAAATATTATTCATCTCTACTTTAAAACCGAGCTCTGGCACCTCTACAAATCCCTGCTTCCCTCTGCGAAGGGCCTATCTATTTACTTTTATGTTGAGTCATCATCCTCTTATTAAAAAGCACTAGTTGGAGAACACCACTATCATTTGCATTCATTACTGTTAGTTTACATTGAGTATGACTTGACTGGATCTCTTTTACCATGAATTACAATGTGTAGTCAGTCCTTGATCTTTAAAGGTGCTCTGCATTTATGTTTTGCGGTCTTAGAAAGGGCTAGCGAGATACCATCTTGTTATATCATATTATGATTGTTTTGAGAAAGTGTTTTCATCCAAGATTTATTATTATTGTTCGCCAGTTGATTATGCCATTGACATGAGTAAACATGAGACCTAAGCGTTATTGTGAATATGGTTAGTTCATAATCTTTGCTGAAGACTTGAATGCTGGCTTTACATATTTACAACAACAAGAGCAAATAGAGTTTGTAAAAGTTTTTCTTTATCACTTTCAGTCTGTCAACTGAATTGCTTGAGGACAAGCAAATGTTTAAGCTTGGGGGAGTTGATATGTCTCCATCGTATCTACTTTTCCAAACACTTTTGCCCTTGTTTTGGACTCTAACTTGCATGATTTGAATGGAACTAACCCAGACTGATGCTATTTTCAGCAGAATTGCCATGGTGTTATTTATGTGCAGAAACAAAAGTTCTCGGAACGTCCTGAAACTCCACGAAGCGTATTTTTGGAAATAATGAAAATACTGGCAAAAGATCAAGGCCAGGGGGCCCACACCCTAGCCACGAGGGTCGGGGCGCGCCTGCCCACCCTGGGCAAGCCCCCTACCTCGTGGGCCCCTTGGAGCTCCTCCGACCTCAACTCCAACTCTATATATTTTCTTTCAGGGAGAAAAAAAATCAGAGAGATGGATTCATCGCGTTTTACGATACGGAGTCACCGCCAAGCCCTAAAACCCTCTTGGGAGGGCTGATCTGGAGTCCGTTCGGGGCTCCGGAGAGGGGAATCCGTCGCCATTGTCATCATCAACCATCCTCTATCACCAATTTCATGATGCTCACCGCCATGCGTGAGTAATTCCATCGTAGGCTTGCTGGACGGTGATGGGTTGGATGAAATTTATCATGTAATCGAGTTAGTTTTGTTAGGGTTTGATCCCTAGTATCCACTATGTTCTGAGATTGATGTTGCTATGACTTTGCTATGCTTAATGCTTGTCACTAGGGCCCGAGTGCCATGATTTCAGATCTGAACCTATTATGTTTTCATGAATATATGTGAGTTCTTGATCCTATCTTGCAAGTATATAGTCACCTACTATGTGTTATGATCCGGCAACCCCGAAGTGACAATAATCGGGACCACTCCCGGTGATGACCGTAGTTTGAGGAGTTCATGTATTCACTATGTGTTAATGCTTTGGTCCGGTACTCTATTAAAAGGATGCCTTAATATCCCTTAGTTTCCGCTAGGACCCCGCTGCCATGGGAGGGTAGGACAAAAGATGGCATGCAAGTTCTTTTCCATAAGCACGTATGACTATATTCGGAATATATGCCTACATTACATTGATGAATTGGAGCTAGTTCTGTGTCACCCTAGGTTATGACCGTTACATGATGAACCACATCCGGCATAATTCTCTATCACAGATCCATTGCCTACGAGTTTTCCATATATTGTTCTCCGCTTACTTACTTCTCCGTTGCTATTGTTACAATCACTACAAAATACCAAAAACATTACTTTTGTTATCATTACCTTTTGCTACCGTTACCACTACTATCATATTACTTTGCTACTAAATACTTTGCTGCAGATATTAAGTTTCAAGGTGTGGTAGAATTGACAACTCAGCTGCTAATACTTGAGAATATTCTTTGGCTCCCCTTGTGTCGAATCAATAAATTTGGGTTGAATACTCTACCCTCGAAAACTGTTGCGATCCCCTATACTAGTGGGTTATCATGTAGCATGTTACTGCTTCTCGTTAATCCTATTCTAATGCATAGCCTGTCATTGTTGCTACAGTTGTTGATACCTTACCTGCAATCCTAAATGCTTAATATAGGATGCTAGTTATGATCAGTGGCCCTACATTCTTGTCAGTCTGCCATGCTATACTATCGGGCCGTGATTACGTCGGGTGTTGATCACGAGTATATACTATACATAATACACATGATATATGTTGTGACTAAAGTCAGGTCGGCTCGTTGAGTACCCGCTATTGATTCACAAATTGGGGGCTGAAAGGACATACTTTCCCGACGGCCCTCTGTGTGGATCTTCGTGGCGGAGCGATAGGGCAGGTTGAGACCACCCAGGAGAGAGGTGGGCCTGGCCCTGGTCGACGTTCGTGGTTACTTCAAGATAACACGCTTAACGAGATCTTGGTATTTGATATGATTCTGGCCACTGGCCTATACGCACTAACCAACTACGCGGGAACAGTTATGGGCAATCGACGTCGTTGTACCGGCTAAAGCCTTCATGGCGTCAGCGACTGAGCTGCGCGCGCCGGGTTGGACCGTGTAATGCAACTTCCTTTGTAATGGAGGTTGCTAGGTCTTCACTGGCCGTGTACGCAACGTGCAGGTGTGCAATGGGCGATGGGCCCAGACCCCTGCTCGCATACGATTTAGACCGACGTGCTGACCTCTTTGTTGTGCCTAGGTAGGGCTGCGACGTGTTGATCTTTCGAGGCTGGGCATGACCGAGGAAAGTGTGTCCGGCCAAAGGGGATTGAGCGTGTTGGGAAATGTGGTGCACCCCTGTAGGGAAGTTGATCTATTCGAATAGCCGCATCCCTCGGTAAAAGGATGACCTGGAGTTGTACCTTGACCTTATGACAACTAGAACCGGATACTTAATAAAACACACCCTTACAAGTGCCAGATACAACCGGTGATCGCTCTCTCACAGGGCGATGAGGGGAGGATCACTGGGTAGGGTTATGCTATGCGATGTTACTTGGTGAACTTGCTATCCACTCTCTTCTACATGCTGCAAGATGGAGGTGGCCAGAAGCGTAGTCTTCGACAGGACTAGCTATCCCCCTCTTATTCCGGCATTCTGCAGTTCAGTCCACATATACTACCCCCTTTCATTGATACCAATGCATATGTAGTGTAGCTCCTTGCTTGCGAGTACTTTGGATGAGTACTCACGGTTGCTTTGCTCCCCCTTGTTCCCCCTTTCTATATACGATTGTTGCGACCAGACGTTGGAGTCCAGGAGCCAGACGCCATTGTCGATAACGACTGCTACTACTCGGGAGGTGCCTACTACTACGTGCAGGCCGCTGACGACGAACATGAGTAGCTTAGGAGGATCCCAAGCAGGAGGCCTGCGCCTCTTTCGGTCTGTATCCTAGTTTGTGCTAGCCTTCTTAAGGAAAAATTGGTTAACTTATGTCTGTACTCAGATATTGTTGCTTCCACTGACTCGTCTATGATCGAGCTCTTGTATTCGAGCCCTCTAGGCCCCTGGCTTGTAATGTGATGCTTGTATGACTTATTTTATTTTTAGAGTTGTGTTGTGATATCTTCCCGTAAGTCCCTGATCTTGATCGTACACGTTTGTGTGTATTATTAGTGTATGGTCAAATCGGGGGTGTCATAAGTTGGTATCAGAGCCGACTTCTTGTAGGAATCCCCCTTCCACACTCCTTGGCCGAAGTTGAGTCTAGTCGATGAAAACTGTTTTACTAACATGGCTGTGCGGCCCACGGGCTCACATTGCCGTTGGGTGGTATTAGGATCTTTTATTCCTCGTCTATACTCTGGGACTCTGATCTCTCTTCTATTCGGGTTAAATGAATTTTGCTAAATCTAACATTAGGATCTCGTGATCACTTTCACCTGGAGAGCAACTTATTACCGATGATCGTCTGCTACACCAGAAGATTCCGAGGTTACTCTACGATGTTCTCCTGAGACACTTGTACCCACCGCCTTTGTAAATTCCCTACCACTATTATATCCTTACTGATGACTGCATACACCTGCCATTCTTACATTCAATCCCATTGATCTTGTTATTACAAGATGCCTCGAACTACTCTCCGTGTTCCGAGAATCCTTTGAGCTTACTGCCTTGCAGTTCCTTGTCACCTGAATACACCTACGGATAATTTTGTGCACCTATCAAGTATCCGCTCATCCTGAGTTGATTCATGTACTTCCCAAAAGTCTTCGTGATACCATTCGTTCTTCTGAAAATCCTCAACAGCCTATTGTTCTTGAATTTCTTGCTTGCTTGCATTATGGTTAATACCATAAGTCTAGTAATCTTATTTTCATCCTTTGTCATTATCATTTTAAGTGCGAATGTTGCGAATGCTTGAAATCCTCAATCAGATCCTAGAATTCATCCTTCTGACTCAGACGTCATTTTTCACATGTGCTGGATCTCGACAAATCAAATCGCCATCGATTGTACCCCTAAGGCTATTCTACCTATCCATCCCTAATCAAAGCATTGCTTCTGATCCCTTGTCTTGCTATTCATAATTCCTTTGCAATTAAGCTTTGAGTTAGTCAGTTGTTTCTATAATCTGATCTCCTTGCATTCTTTCTTCCTCTGGTTGAATACTGATGCTCACATCAGATCCCTTGTGGACTACCCGACCCTTTTTCGGATTTTGTCCAACAACTTCCTTCATATTCAATAAGCTTGTGAGCCTTTCCTTGGACACTTAAAGCCTTTGGTAAATTGTATCCTCTGCTTTCTCAACCATGCTCTACTATCGAGCTTGTGTTATTTATTCTTGAAATTTGTGGTATATGTTTCTAAGATATCCTGATGGGTTGAACATATGCTTTCCCTAATCCGTGTGAACCCGAGAGTTATCACGAGTCATACTCTTCTAGTGTCCTGCCAAATAAAATTTCAACATTACAACTTCTTCGAAAATGAGAAGTGAATGAATGGTCATGCATTGGAGAAGTGGGAGTCGACCTTGAAGTTTGTGTTCACGCCCATGGACACGATGTATATCATATCATGGAAGCTTCTTGTAATAATAACTATTTCCTTCATAAATATCATCTGGTATCTGTGAATTGATCCTTTGCAACCATGGTTCCGACCATGATTGTTCTTCTTTGATCCCATTTCTCGGACAAGTTAAAGCACTTATCTTCTACAAATCAATATGCCTGCCCACCCTCTATTATGATCTACCTTCGAGTATTACCCCTAGTATCTCGAGAATATCAAAGAACTGTGTTGCTTCCTACGAGTCTTCATTTAGGATTTCTTCTCATCGATTTCTGATTTTCCCCAGGTTGTGAGTTATTAATCACTCGAGAACACCGATAAGTGAATCAATTCCGCACTCCGATTCAATAATTCTAAGTAATTTTCATTGCTTATGAGTTTAATAATCCTTCAATTCATTCCTATCCTAATTGGCTATATCATTTGTGTGCTCAATTTTAACTATGCTACCTGGTCCTTCTTCCCGGAGCACAAATTTCGACGGTGTGCTAATCTTACGTCGATCTTCCTTGTCATATCATTTCTCCTTGAATAGCAAACTTGAATTCGAGTTTGTGTCCTACCCATGGTTCCAATAACCTTCCGCTTCATCATTCCTTTGACTTGATGTCATCACTGATCGATTACATCTTCATGAAATCTCTCGACAAATGTGTCGGATCATCATCAGCCTATCGAGCTCTTCTAGGATATCAAGTGAGTTCATGATGAGAAATACCATCCTTGCCCTTGATGATTTGTGTTATCATTGTCCACTTTACTGCCTTCCCTCGAACACAAACTTGTTCGTGTTCTAGGTTATACCATGAGTTCCTTGCTATCCAACATTTGTTCTTCTTTAGCTTGGAGTATTACCTTCTTTTATGACAAGAATGTCGTGAGGATTACTCCACCTCTTAAATATTCTTGGTATAGTGATACTTCTCAGAAACACCATTCTTTCTTGGTTCCCGTGTTGATTCCAACCGGGATACCAACAAGTGAACGACGTTGCTTGGATTTTATACTTCTAGCTAACCTATTGCTTGGAAGTTAGTGGTCGACATTTCATTCTCAGACCATTGGTTATCGAATCACCATTTTAACATTGATCGTGCTACCTAAGCCCATATCTCGGGTGCACCTTTCAACCAATTATCAGTTGTGTATGCTTTCCTCGAGCATACATCATTATATTACTTGATCTGACAAATGTTATCTCCTTGTTCACCTAATTGTGGAGATCCATCTTTTGGAAATCTCAATGAATTGTCGCTAAGTTCATCAACCACCTCCTCCTCCTCTCCTTGGCTTAATGATGAACTCTTGTTTTGGAACTCGCTTCCATAGTTCATTTCCCGAGAACCTTGCAATGCCATCTCATCAATTTGCGTCGCACCTTTTTCTTCTCAGGCATCCTAAGTCTGAGGTATCCTAACACCAACCAAAACTGAATCTCGGTCAGATACGATGGTTGGAACATCTTTCCAAGAGTTTTAACATTGGTCTTTGTACGACCCGGTATGGTGAAATCATGCCTAACACACCTGACCGGAGGACCTGTTGTTATGGTTTCCTTTCTAGCAAGGTTAACCATTCTTCCATGAGGAAATTGTAAGGCTTATTCTATAAGTTGTTCCTGATGAATCCTTTGTGTATCCAAGTCCGACCTTTGCTTCAAGACCATGTTAATGATATCTCGAAGCATGTCTGTGGTACTCCAATTTTCAACAAAGAACATTTGAAGCCCAATGCTAAATGTATCTTGCTCAATTATCCAAACACCGTTGTATGGGTAATGTCATGAAATTTATCTCCCTTTACCTAAAGATTTTTCTACATGATATCCTGCCACGGATATCATGTTCTGCTTGTCCTTGGGAAGGATATATCCCTGAATTAAGCAGTAATATTCTCTTTAATATGATGATCACCTTTTCCTTTCCATTGTTTTGTTTAGCCTTACTGGTGATCTATATGAACTAAGCAGTAATTTATCACATTTTCCTTTCCATTGTTCTCTTTAATCTAATGATCACCTTTTCCTTTCCATTGTTTTGTTTAGCCTTACTGGTGATCTATATGTACTAAGCATTAATATTCTCCTGCTTTTGTAAATACCTTGGTGTACAACCGTGTCAGTAAGACCCTGTTGCTTTTGTTGACGGCATTTCTGGTAACCACCGATGGATGAGAACTTTGCCTATTAGTCCGCCTCGTTCAACGAGCAGGAAAATGGTTCTCTTCATCCCTCGCCCTTGGTACCGACGTTGTTACCGACATAATTGACAGGCTGCCGTCTGACATGCCTTGCTATCATGACCGTGCAAGATGTCACCGCTCCTTCTACTTTTAACCCACATGGTGGGCCCATAACCCACAGTTCCACAGGATCGAAACCCGACTCTCCTGTACACCCTAGCTCCTAAAGGTTATTCCTCATGCATGGCTTCGTAGGTAATTCACAAGTCACCTTCCAAGAGATCATCAATTCTAGTATCAAACATAATACTTATCCTCGTTGCTCTGGACCCCTTTCACACTTTGTTTCAGGCATCGAACGATTGCCTACCCTCTTGAAACTTCTCAGGGTACCTCCTTACTTTACTCTCGATATTTTCTTAAGTTTCAGTTCGAGAGTTACTTCTGCCACCGTCCTCGGTGTTAGCTACCAGATAGTCAACCTTGCAGAGGTTCGTTCTCCCGGAATATACCCACCCGTTATTATTTCGTTAGTACGATGGAGTTCCCGAAGAAAGGATGTCGACTTCATCATGATGACCTGGAGCAGAGAAATAAAGACATCAACGTAATGGATCGACCTCTTCGAGAAGAGCATCCAAGACCGAGAAGACTCGATAGAATTTCATAACCACATCTTTCCCCTTACTCTACCTCTTAAACCCCGGGACGAGATTTCTTGTAGTGGAGGAGATTTCTGACGCCCGGATAATTAGGCTACAACGAATCTTTGCTAATGATGCCACATCACTTCGATTACTATTGCTAGTCTCGCATTAGTTGAAAACCGATTCAAAATCCAATTAAAAAACATGTCAAACAATTAAAGTTTTTCAAAAGTCAAAACTAAAATGTTCTTATTGTGACAGATAATTCATAAGATATATTGGTGGAGTAACAAAGTCTTTATAAAATGTTTAAATGCACTAAACTAATTAAATCAGTAGCTAAAACCGTAAATAAAATGCCTTTTATATTTTGTGTAATACTAAACTATATTATTTTAGGATGAAACTTTTGTGGTTGTGACATAGTTTGTAACATCAATATTAGGTGCCACTTTGGTATTTTATTAAAACTAAAATAACTGGGAACTAAAAGAAACAGAAAAGGAAAATAAGAAAAGTAAAACAAAACAAAACAAACAAAAAAAAGAAGGAAAAGGAAACCCCCCCTGCTGGGCCGTGGCCGAGCTGGCCACCTGGCCAAGCCCAACCGGCCACCCACCTCCCATAACACCCCTCACTACCCCGTGACCTAACCCACGTCGCCCCACTCCCTTCCCCCCGCACGACCCCCTCGCTCCTCCACCCCGATCGGATCTAGCTCGAGGTAGCGGGCCCCCGACGCCATCGCCTCTCTCCTTCCCCCTCGATCCATATCAGGACCGCCTCGGCGCTGCCCCACCCGTCGCTCGCCGTCGTCCTCGCCCTCCTCCCCGTTCCTGGACCTGGAAGGCCCCCCCCCCCGACGCCGCCATCCACGACATCGTGTCCCTCGGTAAAAGGACGACCCGGAGTTGTACCTTGACCTTATGACACCTAGAACCGGATACTTAATAAAACACACCCTTCCAAGTGCCAGCTACAACCGGTGATCGCTCTCTCACAGGGCAACGAGGGGAGGATCACTGGTTAGGGTTATGCTATGCGATGTTACTTGGTGAACTTGCTATCTACTCTCTTCTACATGCTACAAGATGGAGGCGGCCAGAAGCATAGTCTTTGACAGGACTAGCTATCCCCCTCTTATTCCGGCATTCTGCAGTTCAGTCCACATATACTACCCCCCTTCATTGATACTAATGCATATATAGTGTAGCTCCTTGCTTGCGAGTACTTTGGATGAGTACTCACGGTTGCTTTGGTCCCCCTTGTTCCCCTTTCTATACCCGATTGTTGCGACCAGACATTGGAGTCCAGGAGCCAGACGCCACTACCAATGACGACTGCTACTACTTGGGAGGTGCCTAGCTACTACTACGTGCAGGCCGCTGACGACGGCCAGGAGTAGCTTAGGAGGATCCCAGGCAGGAGGCCCGCGCCTCTTTCAATCTGTATCCTAGTTTTTGCTAGCCTTCTTAAGGCAAACTTGTTTAACTTATGTCTGTACTCAGATATTGTTGCTTCCACTGACTCGTCTATGATTGAGCTCTTGTATTCGAGCCCTCGAGGCCCCTGTCTTGTAATATGATGCTTGCATGACTTATTTTATTTGTAGAGTTGTGTTGTGATATCTTCCCGTGAGTCCCTGATCTTGATCATACACGTTTGCATGTATGATTAGTGTACGGTCAAATCAGGGGCATCATATTCATCAAGTGGCTCATCCACCTCCCCCGGTTTATACGACAACTTCGTTCGAAGTAGGCGTAACCTCCAGAGCCACGGGTGTACCATGTTTAGTACCGGCTCTGTGGAACGAGCGCTTGCCCAATGATTTCTAAGGACCTCGTAAGGTGCCTAATGATAACCCACAAGTATAGGGGATCACAACAGTTTTCGAGGATAGAGTATTCAACCCAAATTTATTGATTCGACACAAGGGGAGCCAAAGAATATTCCCAAGTATTAACAGTTGAATTGTCAATTCAACCGCATCTGAAAGACTTAATATCTGCAGCAAAGTATTTAGTAGCAAAGTAATATGATAGTAGCGGTAACGGTAGCAAAAGTAACAGTAGCAGTTTTGTAGTGATTGTAACAATGGCAAGGGAAAAGCAACTAAGCAAAGATCAATATGTGAAAAGCTCATAGGCAATGGATCAGTGATGGATAATTATGTCGGATGCGATTCTTCATGCAACAGTTATAACATATGGTGACACAGAACTAGCTCCAATTCATCAATATAATGTAGGCATGTATTCCGAATATAGTCATACATGCTTATGGAAAAGAACTTGCATGACATCTTTTGTCCTACCGTCCTGTGGCAGCGTGTTCCTATCGGAAACTAATGGATATTAATGCCTCCTTTTAATAGAGTACCGGAACAAAGCATTAGCACTTAGTGAATACATGAACTCCTCAAACTATGGTCATCACCGATAAGTATACCGACTAGTGTCACTTCGGGGTTAACGGATCATAACACATAATAGGTGACTATAGACTTGCAAGATAGGATCAAGAACTCACATATATTCATGAAAACATAATAGGTTCAGATTGGAAATCATGGCACTCGGGCCCTAGTGACAAGCATTAAGCATAGCAAAGTCATAGCAACATCAATCTCAGAACATAATGGATACTAGGGATCAAACCCTAACAAAACTAACTACATGATAAATCTCATCCAACCCATCACCTTCCAACAAGCCTACGATGGAATTACTCACACACGGTGGTGAGCATCATGAAATTGGTGATGGAGGAAGGTTGATGATGATGATGGCGACGGATTCCCCTCTCTGGAGCCCCGAACGGACTCCAGATCAGCCCTCCCGAGAGAGATTAGGGCTTGGCGGTGGCTCCGTATCATAAAACGCGATGATTACTTCTCTCTGATTTTTTTCTCCCCGAACGTGAATATATAGAGTTGGAGTTGAGGTCGGTGGAGCACTAGGGGGCCTATGAGGCAGGGGGCGCGCCCAGGGGGCAGGCGCGCCCCCACCCTCGTGGACAGGGTGTGGGCCCCCTAGCCTTGATTCTTTCGCCAGTATTTTTTAAATATTCTAAAAATATTCTCTGTTGATTTTCAGGTCATTCCGAGAACTTTTATTTCTGGACAAAAATAACACCATGGCAATTCTGCTGAAAACAACGTTAGTCCGGGTTAGTTCTATTCAAATCATGCAAGTTAGAGTCCAAAACAAGGGCAAAAGTGTTTGGAAAAGTAGATACGTTGGAGACATATCAACTCCCCCAAGCTGAAACCTTTGCTTGTCGTCAAGCAATTCAGTTGATAAACTGAAGGTGATAAAGAAAAACTTTTACAAACTCTGTTTGCTCTTGTTGTTGTAAATATGTAAAGCTAGCATTCAAGTTTTCAGCAAAGATTATCAACTAACCATATTCACAATAACATTTAGGTCTCATATTTACTCATATCAATGGCATAATCAACTAGCGAGCAATAGTAATAAATCTCGGATGACAACACTTCCTCAAAACAATCATAATATGATATAACAAGATGGTATCTCGCTAGCCTTTTCTGAGACTGCAAAACATAAATGCAGAGCACCTCTGAAGATCAAGGGCTGACTGGAAATTGTAATTCATGGTAAAAGAGATCCAGTCACAGTCATACTCAATGTAAACTAATAATAATACATGCAAATGACAGCGGTGCTCTCCAACTGGTGCTTTTTAATAAGAGGATGATGACTCAACATAAAAGTAAATAGATGGCCCTTCGCAGAGGGAAGCATGGATTTGTAGATGTGCCAGAGCTTGATTTTGAAATAGAGATGAATAATATTTTGAGCGGTATACTTTCATTGTCAACATAACAACCGAGAGATCTCGATATCTTCATGCTACACATATTATAGGCGGTTCCCAAGCAAAATGGTAAAGTTTATACTCCCCCTACCACCAACAAACATCAATCCATGGCTTGTCCGAAACAACGGGTGCCTCCAACTAACAAAAATCCCGGGGGAGTTTTGTTTGCAATTATTTTTATTTGATTTGAGCATGGGACTAGGCATCCCGGTTACCAGCCATTTTCTCGTGAGTGAGGAGCGGAGTCCACTCCTCTTGAGAATAACCCGCCTAGCATGGAAGATATAGACATCCCTAGTTGATACATGAGCTATTCGAGCATACAAAAAAGAATTTCATTTGAAGGTTTAGAGTTTGGCACATACAAATTTACTTGGAACGGTAGGTAGATACCGCATATAGGAAGGTATGGTGGACTCATATGGAATAACTTTTAGGGTTTATGGAATTGGATGCACAAGCAGTATTCCCGCTTAGTACAAGTGAAGGCTAGAAAGAGACTGGGAAGTGACTAGCTAGAGAGCGACAACAGTCATGAACATGCATTAAAATTAATCAACACTGAATGCAAGCTTGAGTAGGATATAATTCACCATGAACACAAATATCGTGGAGGCTATGTAGATTTTGTTTCAACTACATGCGTGAAAATGTGCCAAGTCAAGCCACTTGAATCGTTCAAAGGAGGATACCACCCTATCATACCACATCACAACCATTTTAATAGCATGTTGGCACGCAAGGTAAACCATTATAAACTCCTAGCAAATTAAGCATGGGATGAGCAACTATAATCTCTAGTTGTCATTGCAAACATGTTTCATTCATAATAGGCTAAATCAGGAACGATGAACTAATCATATTTACAAAAAAAGATAGGTCGAGTTCATACCAGCTTCTCTCATCTCAATCAGTTCATCATATATCGTCATTATTGCCTTTCACTTGCACAACCGAATGGTGTGGACAATAATAATAGTGCGCGTGCATTGGACTAAGCTGGAATCTGCAAGCATTCAATTCAAGGGAGAAGACAAGGTAATATGGGCTCTTTGTTAGATCAACAATAATTCAAATGAGAGCCACTCAACATTTTCATTATGGTCTTCTCCTATCGATCCAAAGAAAAGAAATAAAACTATTTACACGGGAAAGCTCTCAACAAACAAAAGAAGAATGAGAAATCTTTTTGGGTTTTCCTTTTTATTACTACTACTACAAGCATGTAAAGTAAACTAGCTAAAGGCTACAACTAATTTTTTGTGTTTTTCTCAAGGTTTTTCAAGCATGCAAGAAGAAAGCTAGAAAAGAAAATAAACTAGCATGGATGATACAATGAAAAAGTATGAGCACCGACAACTGGCATGAGTGTGTGAACATGAATGTAATGTCGGTGAGAAATACGTACTCCCCCAAGCTTAGGCTTTTAGCCTAAGTTGGTCTAGGGCCATGACTGGCTTGGTGGATATCCAAAGATGAAGCTGGGATCGTACTGAGATGCAGCAGCTACTGCTTGAAGTGCTGCAGCTTGGAGGTGAGCTGCCTCCGTCCTCCTCTCGTACTCGTTCGCCTCCTCCCTGGTTATAACATATCTCCCTTTTGTCTGAAAGTCAAAGTAAGTAGGAACAGGGAGAGCAACATGATCAGTGCGATGCCTGTCAAAGATTAGTCGATACTGGGGAGGTTGTTCATTCCTCTCAATAAATTGATGGCGAACCATAGCACTAAAATCTAGATAAGCAGGAGGCAATTCCATATCATTTTCATGTACGGGTACCTCAAGAAAATTAGCTAAACGGGTTGCATAAATTCCACCGAACAAATCTCCACTCAAACCGTTACGATGCAACCTACGTGCAACAATAGCCCCCAAGTTGTATTGTTTATCTCCTAATACAACACTCTTGAGAACACTAAGATCGGGAACACACATGTGACATGCCTCATCCTTACCATTAATGCCTCTACCTATAAAGAGAGCGAAATAATGTATGGCAGGAAAATGAATGCTCCCTATGGTAGCTTGTGTTATTTTTCTAGATTCCCCCACAGTGATACTAGCAAGAAATTCTTTAAATTCAGATTTGTGAGGTTCACTAACATCACCCCACTGCGGGAGTTTACAAGCAGTATTAAAATCTTCCAAGTCCATGGTATAAAATTTATCATAAAGATCAAATACGATAGTGTGAGAATTGCGTGATGATGTAAATTTAAACCTTCTCACAAGGGAACCAATTAGGTGATAATATTGGGGGCACTCATCTGACACGAAGACCTGAAGTTCAACATTACGCACATACGCGTCAAATTCCGACTTAATTCCTGCTTGGACCATAAAATCTTCTGACGGCCATTCACAAGGCCGCACTTGAGTTTCTCTTGGTAGTTCATAGTCCAGCTCACGTATCGCGAGCCTAGTTCCTTGCTTCTTTGAGGAACCACCTTGGTACATTTTCCTAAACATATTTCTTCGTCTGAAAAATTTCTGAATTTTTACTAACTCAAAAATAAAAGTGAACCAAACTCGACAAGATTGATAGCAACTACTCCCACAAGTGCCTAGAGGCCATATCATGCAACAGAACTACTTGGGACCAAATAAATTTGACATGCAAGCTCAAGAACAGGGTCACCTAAGCAGCAAAAATTTGCAATAAATAAAGCACTAGAACAAAAACTAATTGGACCATTGGAGGAGTCACATACTGAAGAACAATCCCCCAAAGCAGTTTTGTGAATGGAGCTTTGAGCAAGAAGATAAAAAATGGCAGCAAGATGAGCTAGAACTCAGGTTTGAGCTAGTGGGGGATTTTTTTGGAGGGAGGTGTGTGGGAGCAAGAATAAGTGGAGGGGGGCCGCGAGGGGCCCACAAGGCAGGGGGTGCGCCCAGGGGGGTAGGGCGCGCCCTGCACCCTCGTGGCCAGGTGGTTTCCCCCTCTGGTGTGTTCTCAGTGCCAATAATTCTTAAATATTCTACAAAAAATCATATTTCATTTTCGGGACATTTGGGGAACTTTTATTTTCAGGGTATTTTTTATTGCAAGGATAATTCAGAAAACATATAGAAAAAACTATTTTTGCTTTATTAAATCTAAATAACAGAAAGTAAAAAGAGGGTACAGAAAGTTGTGTTTTCTAACTTCATCCATCTCATGCTCATCGAAAGGAATCCACTAACAAGGTTGATCAAGTCTTGTTAACAAACTCATTCCGGATCGCATGAAACCGGAGAATTTTCGAATAACACTAGGTTACCTCAACAGGGATATGCACATCCCCAACAATAAGAATATCATATTTCTTCTTGACAGTAGGAAATGGAAATTCAGAACCTCTAATAATAATCGTTAAAATTTTTCCAATAGAATTGATACTATGGACTTGAGGTTGTTTCCTCGGAAAGTGTACCGTATGCTCATTACCATTAACATGAAAAGTGAGATTGCCTTTGTTGTAACAGCCCCTGCAGTATTTAGAAAGGGTCTACCAAGAATAATAGACATACTATCGTCCCCCAGAATATCAAGAATAACAAAGTTCGTTAAAATAGTAATGTTTGCAACCACAACATGCACATCCTCACAAATACTGACATGTATAGCAGTTGATTTATCAGCCATGTGCAAAGATATTTCAGTAGGTGTCAACTTATTCAAATCAAGTCTACGATATAAAGAGAGAGGCATAAGACTAAGACCAGCTCCAAGATCACATAAAGCAGTTTTAACATAGTTTCTTTTAATGGAGCATGGTATAGTTGGTACTCCTGGATCTCCTAATTTCTTTGGTATTCCACCTTTAAAAGTATAATTAGCAAGCTGGTGGAAATTTTAGCTTCCAGTATCTTTCTTTTATTAGTAACAATATCCTTCATGTACTTAGCATAAGGGTTCATTTTAAGCATATCAGTCAAATGCATGCACAAAAAGATAGGTCTAATCATTTCAGCAAAGCACTCAAAATCCTCATCATCCTTTTTCTTGGATGGTTTAGGAGGAAAAGGCATGGGTTTCTGAACCCATGGTTCTCTTTCTTTGTCGTGCTTCCTAGCAATGAAGTCTCTCTTATCATAACGTTGATTCTTTGATTGTGAGTTATCAAGATCAACAGTAGGTTCAATGTCGGGACCCCAATTCTAAGTCACACCGATCTAGCATGTAACACATCATATCACTTTGTGGCCTCACACACGGTATTCCCACGGGTGTCGCCTTACCATGGCCCGGGACCGTTTGTGCCTTTTGGCTCACGTATATGATAGTATCACTAGCATCCATATGACAGAGAACCCGGGCCGACATGACTAGTCGCGAAACCAAGGTGGCACTAACTTATAGGGACAGGCATACATGAAACAACATCGAGCGTGTCGGTCAGCAGTGTGTGAATCCGGGCTGTAGCAACTGGGCTAACAGGACTCCGAGAACCCGGGCTGTAGCAGGCTAGGCAGGACTCTGGATGTCACCGCGTGACATTTCCGTGAAGGAACAGACACAGGAATGAAGTGAATCACATGCCGGCCAGTCTAAGTGTTCCAGAGCAGTAGTGCTAGGCTAGCAGGACTCCGGTGAACTGGGCTGTAGCAGACTACCATGGCTCAGTGGAAGCACTAGACTACATTTGCCCATAAGAGAGGCTACCAAGGATAAACAACTAGGTTGTCGGATCCCACACATAGCAATACACGTCACACATACGCATAACATGCAAGTATCTGTTGTACAACATGGCATCACAACATAACTCAAACTCATATAGATAAAGGCCCAGAAGAGCCACATAGAGTTAAATACAAACAGGGGTCACATGACCCATCATTCAGAGCATACAAGCAACGGAAGCATTACATGTCTGAGTACAGACAACTACAAATGGAAAAGGCTGAGAAGCCTGGCTATCTACAAGTCCCTCCCAAGGGTACAAGATCGTAGCTGAGGTAACAAGCTACTCGTCGAAGTCCAAGTGGTACTACTAGTGAGACAGATGTCTCACCTGCAAAACATAAATAAAGCAAACGTGAGTACAAAGGTACTCAGCAAGACTTACATCAGATCCTATCATACATGCATTTGTATCAGGAAGGTAATGTGGGGTTTAGTTGCAGCAAGCCAGCTTTGACTCAGTGGCTATCCTGCTCTACGATAACGAGAAACTTCTTTGAGGTGAGGCAGCGCACACGAGTTCACTAATCACCACAACAATACACTACTATGGATTCATCCCTGTCTCTCTACGAGAAGGCCATCCATAGCACTCACACTTGTCTTGTGCATTTTAGAGTATCCACTTTAAGTTGTCTATGTACCACATAAGCATCCAAGAATTCCATAACCAAGGACACGGCTATTCGAATAGATCATGATAACCCTGCAGGGGTGTACTTCTTCACACACGCTCTCACCACTTATCACCATGTACACGTCATGTACCTCGGCAACCTTCAAGCGGAAGCCTGGCGAGGGTGTCGGCCACGATCTGACTAACCACACAAGACTCTAGTCTAGGTTTATTGCCTATTCGGGTTCCATCCGCAAGGAGATCCGGCTGGGGTTTCGCTCACGGCCCCAAACGATGTGTACAGGGTTCCCGAGCCCACCATCCGGGTGCCACTCGATACACCGGGCCACGGTTCCTAGTTTGTCCCAAGTCCACCCTGCCGGGTGCCACTCGGTAAAAGAATAGCACTACCTATAAACACCAGAAACTAGTTGCAACTCCTGGAAAGAGATCAAGTCGGTTAATAAGTCGAGACGGGTCGAGTTACCGGAACCCAATGTGTGGTAGTAGCTAGTCATTGGACAACATACACAGAACTCAGTTCTTAGGGACGGTTCCAGTGAGACAACCCACCATGTACTCCTACATGGACTCTCATCGCTACCTTTACCAAATCGTGTTCACACGCTTAACTCTCAACATCAGAACATAACACTGTACTCCAATTCATTCCCAATGAATCAGACCTGACATACTCTAAGCAATAGCAGACAATGCATGGTAGGAACACAACATGGCTCAATCAACTCCTACACATGCTAGTGGGTTTTAACTATTTACTGTGGCAATGATAGGTCATGCAGAGGAATGGGTTCAACTCCCACAGCATAAAGTAGCAGTTGAATCGTTATTGTCCTAATGCAATAAATGAGAGCAGGAGCGAGAGAGTAGGATTGTATCAGAATGAACAAGGGGGTTTGCTTGCCTGGTAGATCAACAGAGGGGGTACTGCTCCACTGACAGGGACTTTGGATCGGTCTCCGGAGCAGGACCTATCGAGAAGGAACGGTGTCGGAAATCAGTACACAATCATACGCAACAATATGATGCATGAACATGGCATGAGTATGTGATGTGTTTTGAGCTAATGCATTTAGCATTCTATTTGGAAGAGGTCCATTTGAACCAAAGGTTCGAATGCAACTCTAAATTAAGTCCCTTTAAATGCCATAAGTGTGTTTTCTCATATACAGCATGTATAAGTTGGTTTGTCATGCATGAAAATGGCACAGATAGATAGATTGATTTTTTCTGATAATTTTTCATATATAAATTATTTCAATCTGAGCTACGGTTGAATTTCTATGAATTTTTGAAGTTTAGCTAATTTTCTGGAATTTCCAAAATAGAAATAATCCAGAAAGGATTTATTGCGTCAGCGCTGCGTCATGCCTGCGTCAGCAGGTCAACGGCGCTGACCAGGTCAAACCTGACGTGTGGGGTCCACACGTCAATGACTCAGTTAGTTAACAAGGGGGGGGGGGGGTTATTTAGTCTAATTAGGATTAGTGGGCGCCGGGCCCACTGTCAGCGACTAACTAGCTAACTAACCTTGGTTAATTAGTGCTAAACTAATACTAACTAAAATGTCAGGGGGTGGCCCACGCGTCAGTGACACAAGGGGGAAGGTCAAATCCCGGTCAGCGGGGTCAAACCCGCCGGCGACTCGACGCCGGCGAGGCCAGATGCGGCAGAGGGCCTCGGATTTGGTCCTCCGGTGACCAAATGGGCCGCGAAGACCATCTCCGAGGAGCTGGTGCTCGCCCTCATCTAGTGGAGGCAACGGGATGACGCGGGGTGGCCGGAGCTCGCAGCGGCGGCCGGAGCACGGGTTCGGGCGGAATCGAGCTATGGGGCATGACAGGGGCTGTGGAGTGCCTTGACAGCCTCCTGGCATTGCACTGAGCATGGTGGTGTGCTCGGTCGCGGCCCTAGGTGACAGTGGCCACGGCGGCGACATGAACGGCGGCGAAGAGCTATGGCCGTGGTGGTGGACGGGGCTACGTCGCACCAACGGCTAAACGGAGAGAGGGAGAAGGAGCAGGAGCTCATAGCGGTCCCGGTGGGCTTGACGGCAAGCTCGGGGACGCACTGGAGACGGCGGGGCCGCGAAGACGATCTCCGGTGGCCGGAGATGATGACGACGACGATGGAGGCGCCTCGTGGCTGAGGGAGACGATGCAGGGCAGCGGCGCGGAGCTCGTGGGCACAACGAGAGGGCGAGAGGGAGGCGGTGAGCGTGACAACGGCGAGCGGCGGCAATGGGCGTGCCCGACCGTGAGAGAAAAGTGAGGGGGGTGGCGGAGGAGGGGATCGACTCGGGGGGGGGGGAGTGAGTGGGAACGGGGAAGTGCGTGGTGCTCCAGGATCCTCTCCCGCGTCGGCGGAAGCAGGAGGTGGCGCAGCGCGTGCGTGCGCGCGGCGGCCACGCGCCCCTGGCCTCCTGGCAAGAGGTAGGGGGTGACTGGCGCGGCCAGCTGGCTGGGCCGGCCTGCTGGGCCGCACAGTACTAGGCCGCAGGTAAGCTTTTTCCATTTTCTTTTCTTTCCTATTTTCTAGCATTTGTTTTGATTTAACAACAATACTAACTATTTTATTTTCTTATGCCAATTTTTGTAGGGGCTAGTGGTATTATTCCAGAGCTCCTCAACTACTAGCATAATATTTGGACAATATTATATATATATAACAATATATATCCAAAGCAAATAATTACTGCATTAATTCCAAATACCCAAAATAAATACTTATGAGCTCCTGAAAATGTTGGTTTGATTTTTATCTCTGTCCAACGTTTTCAGAGAGCAACATGAGCATTTTCTTGGACCTTTTTGGAGCAATTTTTTTATTTGGGACATTTCTAGAATGATTCTGAGGGTTTCACAAATCCCCACTTCAAATTTCAATGAAATTTAAACATGATGCAAACATGAAGGCTAGCCTAGGTCATACCAGAACTAGGGATGTGACAACTCGCCCCCACTCGAAAGAATCTCGTCCCAAGATTCAGGGGTCGGCGGAAAGAAAGTGGGGTACTCAAGTCGAAGACGATCTTCACACTCCCAGGTAGCTTCTCTCTCGGAATGATGAGACCACTAAACCTTGAGAAACTTGATGTTATGACGTCGAGTGACACGCTCTGCTTGATCAAGAATGCGAACAGGGTACTCTCGATATGTGAGGTTATCTTGTGGATCAAGTGTTTTGTGGTCCACTCCACGGATGGGATCCAAGAAGCAACGCCTGAGTTGAGAGACGTGGAAGACATCATGAACTCGAGAAAGATGTGGGGGTAGTTCCAACTGGTAGGCAACCTCTCCTCGTTTAGCGAGAATGCAAAAAGGACCAATGTAACGAGGAGCCAACTTGCCCTTGATACCGAAACGATGGGTACCCTTCAAAGGGGTAACCCAAAGGTAAACTTTGTCGCCAACTTCATAAGCCACTTCCTTATGACTACGGTCATACTGGCTCTTTTGACGAGATTGGGCTGTTTTCAAATTATCACGAATGATGCGAACTTGCTCTTGTGCCTCCTGGATCATATCCGGTACAAAGAATTGTCTTTCACCGGTTTTTGACCAGTTCAAAGGTGTTGGACATCTTTGACCATACAGAACCTCAAAAGGAGCTTTCTCAAGGCTGGATTGGTAGCTATTGTTATAAGCAAACTTGGCGAAGGGAAGACACTTCTCCCAATCCATACCGAATGAGATAACACAAGATCTAAGAATGTCTTCGAGAATTTGGTTGACCCTTTCCACCTGACCACTTGATTGAGGGTGGAAAGCGGTACTGAAGGAAAGATGGGTGCCCATGGCAGTTTGGAAACTCTCCCAGAAATGAGAAGTGAAAAGACTACCATGGTCTGAATTGATCTCTAGTGGAACACCATGAAGTGACACTATTCGAGAAATATATAAGTCAGTGAGTTGACTAGCAGTGATACTCTCTCGAACAGGTAGGAAGTGAGCCACTTTGGAAAGACGATCAATGACTACGAAGATATCATTATTCCCTCTCTTGGTCCTGGGAAAGCTGGTGATGAAGTCCATACCAACTTTATCCCATTTCCACTCAGGAATAGCTAAAGGCTGAAGGGTGCCAGCAGGCCTTTGATGCTCTGCCTTAACGCGACGACAAACTTCATAGTTAGAAATGAACTGAGCAATTTCTCTCTTCATCCTAGTCCACCAGAACCTCTGGCGTAGGTCCTGATACATTTTAGTACTACCGGGATGAATCATGAGAGGAGATTCATGCGCCTCCTTAAGGATTAATTGCCGAAGATGTTGCTTCTTGGGAACCACCAGATGATTCCCGAAGAAAACAACACCTCGATCATCTATAGAGAAACTACCAGCAATGCCCTTGGCAATGTTTCTCTTGATCCGGGTAATCCCCGTATCATGCTTCTGGGCTTCTATGATATGATCCACAAGAGTAGGTTTCGCCACCAAGGTAGAAAGGAATCCGTGAGGAGCAATGTGAAGGTTGAGCTTACATAACTCCTCATGGAGAAGTGGTTGGCCCTGTTGCAACATGAGATTGTTGCAATAGGACTTACGACTTAGCGCATCAGCCATGACATTTCCCTTGCCTAGGTTGTAGGTAATCCCTAAGTCGTAATCTGAGATCAACTCCAACCAACGTCTTTGCCTAAGGTTCAAATATGGTTGGGTGAAGATATACTTGAGACTCTGGTGATCGGTGTAAATCTCGTAGCGTTTACCAAGAAGGTAATGTCGCCAGGTCTTAAGTGCATAGACTACGGCTGCAAGGTCTAGATCATGTGTAGGATAATTATCCTCATGTGGATGCAACTGTCAAGATGCATAGGCAATCACATGGCGATCTTGCATAAGAATGCAACTTAGTCCCAGTCGTGAGGCGTCACAATAGATAACAAAGTCTTTAGTGAAATCCGGTGGCACAAGTATGGGAGCAGAAGTCAGGCGTCTTTTCAGTTCCTGAAAACTATGCTCACACTATGGGGACCACTCAAACCTTTTATCTTTCTTGAGAAGTTCCGTGAGAGGTTTGGCCACTTTGGAGAAGTTCTCAACGAAGCGGCGACAATAACTGGCTAGGCCAAGGAAACTCCTAACTTGCTTAACCATTTCAGGCGGGGTCCAATCAAGAACGGCCTGAACTCTCTCGGGATTGATAGCAATGCCCTTACCAGATATCACGTGGCCCAGGTAGGTCACTTATGGCAACCAAAATTCACACTTGGAGAACTTGGCATAAAGGCGGTGCTCTCTAAGTTTCTCTAACACAAGTCTAAGATGTTCGGCATGCTCTTCCTCGTTCTTCGAGTAAATAAGAATATCATCAAGGTAAACCACGACGAACTTATCTAAGTACTCCATGAAGATCGAGTTCATCAAGCGAGAGAATGTAGCTGGAGCATTGGTTAGACCAAAGGACATGACGGTGTACTCGTACTGGCCATAACGAGTGACAAAAGTCGTCTTAGGAATGTCCCTGTTTCTAATCTTGATTTGGTGGTAGCCTAACCTCAAATCCATTTTTGAAAAGACTGAGGATCCAGCGATCTGATCATACAGGTCGTTGATCCTGGGGAGTGGATACTTGTTCTTTATCGTGACCAAATTAACGGGACGATAATCTACAACCATTCGGTCCGTACCATCCTTCTTCTTGATGAAGAGGACGGGGCAAGCCTAGGGAGAAGAACTAGAACGGATGAAACCCTTTTGCAAGGATTCATCGAGTTGTTTCTTAAGCTCAGCTAGTTCTAAGGGTGCCATCTTGTAAGGTCTCCTAGAGATTGGGGCAGTTCCTAGGATATGATCTATGACAAACTCTACATCTCTATCAGGTGGAATACCTGGTAGTTCCTCTGGAAAGACATCCGGAAAGTCACGGACTACCGGGATATCTTCAAGGTCAGGAAGAGGGTTGGCGTTAAGAGAATAGAGTTGGCGCTTTGCAACTCTAGTGGAGACAGTGACTATCTTGCCAGATGGATGTGTAAGTTGAACAGACCCGGTGTAACAATCAATCTTGGCATAATGAGCTTTCATCTAGTCCATACCCAAGATGATGTTAATATCTGAGGACTTGAGGGCTACAAGTGATGCAAGGAACACAAGTATGTCAACAAGGATTTCATTACCATGGCTTATTCTGGTAGTTTGCCATCTAGACCCTGGGGTTTGGATTTCAAGTGGAGTTGGCATATCACAAAATTACATGTCGTGCAATCGAGCATATCCTTTAGAGATGAAGGAGTGAGATGCTCCGGTATCGAACAGAACCGAAGCTGGATGGCAATTGACAAGGAGTGTACCAAGAATGACATCCGGATAATCATGAGCGTCTTTGGCTGAGACATGATGCACACATCCACGTTCAGTGGGAGCTGACTTGACACTAATCATCTTGCGTGATGGCTTACCACGACCAACAGATTTCTCAGACAAGGGTGGAGTATAGTTGGTTTGAGAGCAGTCATGTGCATAGTGTCCTGGCTCTCCGCATGTGAAGCAAGTCCCTGAAGTAGGACGTGGACCCACATTAACAAGCGGTCTACCAATAGGCCTGGGTGGAGCATGTAACTGAATTGGGTGAGGTGCCACACAAGAAGGCCTCGGTGTATAACCGGGTGGAAGAGCGGAGTTCGGAACCCAAATCCGGCGCTTCTGCAAAGTAGAACCGGAGGAAGAACCCAAATCACGGGTGTGCTTATGAGACTCCTCATAAGTGAGTTGAGATGTCTCTGCATTAATGGCCTTGTTCACAAGAGCTTGGAATGTATTGCAATGATGCAAGTGGAGATCACGACGCAACTTGGGGTTGAGACCCTTCCGGAACCTAGCCTGCTTCTTGGCGTCTATGGACACCTCTTCTGTAGTATAGCGGGCAAGGTTCTCAAACTCTCTACTATAAGCATCAACAACCATCTTACTCTGGGTGAAACTACAGAACTCTTCTCTCTTGCGGTCAATGAGAGCCTGAGGAATGTGATGCTCGCGAAAAGCCTCAGTGAAATCTCTCCAGGTAGGTATCTGGCCAGTTGGAAGCATAGCCTCATAGTTCTGCCACCAAAGACTAGTATACCTTCCAGATGATAAGCAGCATAGGTGACCTTGTCACTTTCAGCTACGTTCGCAGAATGCAGCTTGTGAGTGATACTACGAAGCCAGTCATCTGCATCGAGTGGTTCAATGGAATGATGGAAGGTAGGTGGTTTCAGACCAATGAAATCATAGATGGTCGCTGACTCTTTGCACTGGGGTGCGGTGTTTTCCTCTATACGTGCTAACAAGCGGTTAGACTCACGCTTGTTCCTCTCCATCTCTAGCATGAACTCTGCCAATGAAGACTGGTCGGGAGAATCCTCATCCCTACCATCTCCGTGGTTCTGACTACGAGCAACAAAACTTCGGTTAACCGGCAACATCCTGAAGAAAGAAACCAAAGAAAACAAGGATGGATTCAGCACCAACTATAGGATGCAGAAGGTAGCACAAGAAATTAGTATCTCTCGAACCCCTAGGACAATTCCGGCAGCATAACAACAGTAAAATGCTCAAAATGATACATTCTGCAAAAGACGGGGTAGCACCATACTCAACATCATCACTCAAGGTTCTGTGATATTACTAAACAGGCTACACTGGAAGTACTTGAAACTGGAATATGACTCTGATCAACCAATCCTTAGAGACTACGGAGTAGTAACACGTGATCCTGATAGACGAGAAAGTAAGCCTAGTTCCTTAACCCCGTAGGAAAGATAGGATGACTCAGATCAAAAGGCATGAGGTATAAGGAGTAAAAAAAGCCTTACGTTCCCTTCCACAATCAACTCCCCTATATAGCTAAAGAATTTCTAGACCCAACTTCGACCAGGTTGGCTTGGTAATCCTACAGGCAGTCAGGCTCTGATACCAAAGCTGTCGGGACCCCGATTCTAAGTCACACCGATCTAGCATGTAACACCTCATATCACTTTGCGGCCTCACGCACGGTATTCCCACGGGTGTCGCCTTACCATGGCCCGGGACCGTTTGCACCTTTTGGCTCACGTATATGATAGTATCGCTAGAATCCATATGACAGAGAACCCGTGCCGACATGACTAGTCGTGAAACCAAGGTGGCACTAACTTACAAGGATAGGCATACATGAAACAACATCGAGCGTGTCGGTCAGCAGCGTGTGAATCCGGGCTGTAGCAACTGGGCTAACAGGACTCCGGGAACCCGGGCCGTAGCAGGCTACGCAGGACTCCGGATGTCACTGCGTGACATTTCCCCGAAGGGACAGACATAGGAATGAAGTGAATCACATGTCGGTTAGTCTAAGTGTTCCAGAGCAGTAGTGCTGGGCTAGCAGGACTCCGGTCAACCGGGCTGTAGCAGACTACCATGGCTGGAAGCACTAGACTACATTTCCCCATAAGAGAGGCTACCAAGGATAAACAACTAGGTTGTCGGATCCCACACATAGCAATACCCATCACACGTACGCACAACATGCAAGTATGTGTTGTACAACATGGCATCACAACATAACTGAAACGCATATAGATAAAGGCCCAGAAGAGCCACATAGAGTTAAATACAAACAGGGGTCACATGACCCATCATTCAGAGCATACAAGCAACGGAAGCATTACATGTCTGAGTACGGACAACTACAAAAGGAAAAGACTGAGAAGCCTGGCTATCTACAAGTCCCTCCCAAGGGTACAAGATCGTAGCTGAGGTAATAAGCTACTCGTCGAAGTCCAAGTGGTAGTACTAGTGAGCCAGATGTCTCACCTGCAAAACATAAATAAAGCAAACGTGAGTACAAAGGTACTCAGCAAGACTTACATCAGATCCTATCATACATGCATTTTATCAGGAAGGTAATGTGGGGTTTAGTTGCAGCAAGCTAGCTTTGAATCAGTGGCTATCCTGTTCTACGACAACGAGAAACTTCTTTGAGGTGAGGCAGCGTACACGAGTCCACTAATCACCACATCAATACACTACTATGGATTCATCCCCGTCTCTCTACGAGAAGGCCATCCATACCACTCACACTTGTCTTGAGCATTTTAGAGTATCCACTTTAAGTTGTCTATGTACCACGTAAGCATCCAAGAAGTCCATAACCGAGGACACGGCTATTCGAATAGATCATGATAACCCTGCATGGGTATACTTCTTCACACATGCTCTCACCACTTATCACCATGTACATGTCATGTACCTCGACAACCTTCAAGCGAAAGCCTGGCGAGGGTGTCGGCCACGACCTGACTAACCACACAAGACTCTAGTCCAGGTTTATCGCCTATTCAGGTTCCATCCGCAAGGAGATCCAGCCGGGGTTTCGCTCATGGCCCCAAACGATGTGTACAGGGTTCCCGAGCCCACCATCCGGGTGCCACTCGGTACACCAGGCCATGGTGCCTAGTCTGTCCCAAGTCCACCCTGCCGGGTGCCACTCGGTAGAAGAATAGCACTACCTATAAACACCAGAAACTAGTTGCAACTCCAGGACATAGATCATGTCGGTTAATAAGTCAAGATGGGTCGAGTTACCGGAACCCAATGTGTGGTAGTAGCTAGTCATTGGACAACATACACAGAACTCAGTTCTTAGGGACGGTTCCAGTGAGACAACCCACCATGTACTCCTACATGGCCTCTCACCGCTACCTTTACCAAATCGTGTTCACACGCTTAACTCTCAACATCAGAACATAACACTGTACTCCTATTCATTCCCAAGGAATTGGACCTGACATACTCTAAGAAATTGCAGGCAATGCATGGTAGGAACACAACATGGCTCAATCAACTCATAGTGGGTTTTAACTATTTACTGTGGCAATGATAGGTCATGCAGAGGAATGGGTTCAACTCCCACAGCATAAAGTAGCAGTTGAATCATTGTTGTCCTAATGCAATAAATGAGAGCAGGAGCAAGAGAGTAGGATTGTATCGGAATGAACAAGGGGGTTTGCTTGCCTGGTAGATCAACAGAGGGGCACTGCTCCACTGACAGGTACTCTGGATCGGTCTCCGGAGCAGGACCTATCGAGAAGGAACGGTGTCGGAAATCAGTACACAATCATATGCAACAATATGATGCATGAACATGGCATGAGTATGTGATGTGTTTTGAGCTAATGCATTTAGCATTCTATTTGGAAGAGGTCCATTTGAACCAAAGGTTCAAATGCAGCTCTAAATTAAGTCCCTTTAAATGCCATAAGTGTGTTTTCTCCTATACAGCATGTATAAGTTGGTTTGTCATGCATGAAAATGGTACAGATGGATAGATTGAATTTTTCTGATAATTTTTCATATATACATTATTTCAATCTGAGCTACGGTTGAATTTCTATGAATTTTTGAAGTTTAGCTAATTTTCTAGAATTTCCAAAATAGAAATAATCCAGAAAGCATTTATTGCGTTAGCGCTATGTCATGCATGCGTCAGCAGGTCAATGGCGCTGACCAGGTCAAACCTGACGTGTGGGGTCCACACGTCAATGACTCAGTTAGTTAACAAGGGGGGGGGGGGGGGTTATTTAGTCTAATTAGGATTAGTGGGCGCCGTGCCCACTGTTCAGCGACTAACTAGCTAACTAACCTAGGTTAGTTAGTGCTAAACTAATACTAACTAAAATGTCACAGGGGTGGCCCACGCGTCAGTGACACAAGGGGGAAGGTCAAACCCTGGTCAGCGGGGTCAAACCCGCCGGCGACTCGACGCCGGCGAGGCCAGACGCGGCGGAGGGCCTCGGATTTGGTCCTCTAGTGACCAAATGGGCCGCGGAGACCATCTTCGAGGAGCTGGTGCTCGCGTGCATCTAGTGGAGGCGAAGGGAGGACGCGGGGTGGCCGGAGGTCGCCGGAGCGGAGCTCGCAGCGGCAGCCGGAGCACGGGTTTGGGCGGAATCGAGCTACGAGGCACGACAAGGGCTGCAGAGTGCCTTGACGGCCTCCTGGCATTGCACTGAGCATGGTGGTGTGCTCGGTCGCGGCCCTAGGTGACAGTGGCCATGACGGCGACATGAACGGCGGCGAAGAGCTGTGGCCGTGGTGGTAGACGGGGCTACGGCGCGCGAACGGCTAAACGGAGAGAGGGAGAAGGAGCAGGAGCTCACAGCGGTCCCGGTGGGCTTGACGGCGAGCTCGGGGACGCACTGGAGACGGCGGGGCGGCGAAGACGATCTCCGGTGGCCGGAGATGATGACGACAGCGATGGAGGCGCCTCGGGGCGCTCTGGCTTGGTGGCTGAGGGAGACGATGCAGGGCAGCAGCGCGGAGCTCGTGGGCACGACGAGAGGGCGAGGGGGAGGCGGTGAGCATGACAATAGCGAGCGGCGACGACGGGCATGCTCTGTCGTGAGAGAAAAGCGAGGGGGGGCGACGGAGGAGGGGATCGACACGGGGGGGGGGGGAGTGAGAGGGAACGGGGAAGTGCGTGGCGCTCCAGGATCCTCTCCCGCGTCGGTGGAAGCAGGAGGTGGCGCAGCGCGTGCGTGCGCACGGCGGCCACGCGCCCCTGGCCTCCTGGCGAGAGGTAGGGGGTGACTGGCGTGGCCAGCTGGCTGGGCCGGCCTGATGGGTGATACGTCTCCATCGTATCTATAACTTTTGATTGCTCCATGCTATATTATCTACTGTTTTGGACTATATTGGGCTTTATTTTCCACTTTTATATTATTTTTGGGACTAACCTAGTAACCGAGGCCCAACCCAGAATTGCTGTTTTTTTGCCTATTTCAGTGTTTCGGATAAACAGAATATCAAACGGAGTCCAAATGGAAAAAAATCTTCGGAAACGTGATTTTCTCGCCGAACGTGATCAAGGAGACATGGACCCTACTGCAAGGGATCAAAGAGGTGGTCACGAGGGTGGGGGGCGCGCCCCCCCTACGGCGCACCCCCTGCCTCATGGGCCCCTCGGTGCTCCACCGACATACTCATTCCTCCTATATATACACACATACCCCCAAACGATCAGAACAGGAGCCAAAACCCTAATTCCACCGCTGCAACTTTCTGTGTCCACGAGATCCCATCTTGTGGCCTGTTCCGGAGCTCCGCCGGAAGAGGGCTGTCATCACGGAGGGCTACTACATCATCCTAGCCCCTCCGATGAAGTGTGAGTAGTTTACCTCAGACCTTCGGGTCCATAGTTAGTAGCTAGATGGCTTCTTCTCTCTCTTTGAATCTCAATACAAAGTTCTCCCCCTCTCTCGTGGAGATCTATTCGATGTAATTTTCTTTTTGCGTTGTGTTTGTTGAGATCAATGAATTGTGGGTTTATTATCAAGTCTATCTATGAATAATATTTGAATTTTCTCTGAATTCTTTTATGCATGATTGGTTATCTTTGCAAGTCTCTTCGAATTATCTGTTTGGTTTGGCCAACTAGATTGGTAGTTCTTGCCATGGGAGAAGTGCTTAGCTTTGGGTTTGATCTTGCGGTGTCCTTACCCAGTGACAGAAGGGCAGCAAGGCACGTATTGTATTGTTGCCATCGAGGATAACAAGATGGGGTTTATTTCATATTACATGAATTTATCTCTCTACATCATGTCATCTTGCTTAAGGAGTTACTCTGGTTTTAACTTAATACTCTAGATGCATGCTGGATAGCGGTCGATGAGTGGAGTAATAGTAGTAGATGCAGAATCATTTTGATTTACTTGTCACGGACGTGATGCCTATATACATGATCATGCCTAGATATTCTCATAATTATGCACAATTCTATCAATTGCTCAACAGTAATTTGTTCACCCACCGTAGAATACTTATGCTCTTGAGAGAAGCCACTAGTGAAACCTATGGCCCCCGGGTCTATTCTCATCATATCAATCTCCATCACTTTTATATTGCTTTGCTTTTTTACTTTGCCTTTACTTTTTACTTTGCATCTTTATATCAAAAATACCAAAAATATTCTATCTATCAGATCTCACTCTCATAAGTGACCGTGAAGGGCTCGACAACCCCTAATCACGTTGGTTGCGAGTAGCTATCGCTTTGTGCAGGTACGAGGGACTTGAGCATGGGCTCCTACTGGATTGATACCTTGGTTCTCAAAAACTGAGGGAAATACTTACGCTACTCTGCTGCATCATCCCTTCCTCTTCAGGGAAAACCAACACGAGCTCAAGACGTAGCAAGAAGGATTTCTGGCGCCGTTGCCGGGGAGTCTACGCAAAAAGTCACATACCATGTACCCATCACATCCCTATCTCTCGCATTACATTATTTATCATTTGCCTCTCATTTTCGTCTCCCCCCAATTCACCCTTGCCGTTTTATTCGCCCTCTCTCTCCATCCTCCCTCTCTATTTGCCTCTTTTTGTCCGTTTGCTTTTTGTTTGCCCGTGTGTTAGATTGCTTGTTTGTCGCGATGGCTCAAGATGCTACTAAATTGTGTGACTTCACCAATACCAATAATAATGATTTCCTTAGCACTCCGATTGCTCCTCTTACCGATGCTGAATCTTGTGAAATTAATACTGCTTTGTTGAATCTCGTTATGAAAGATCAATTCGCCGGCCTTCCTAGTGAAGATGCCGCTACTCATCTGAATAGCTTCGTTGAAGATGCCGCGGGAGGCACTTTTATGGAAATCACTTTAGGAGATGCTACTAAACTCCTAGATAATATTATGGTTAATTATTCTCAATTGCATACTAAAAGAACTTCTGATAAAAAAAGTGCATGCGATAGAAGAAATTAATGTGTTGAGTGGAAAGATGGATGAACTTATGAAATTATTTGCTACTAAGAGTGTTTCTTCTGATCCTAATGATATGCCTTTGTCTACTTTGATTGAGAATAACAATTAATCTATGGATGTGAATTTTGTTGGTAGGAATAATTTTGGTAACAACGCTTATAGAGGGAATTTTAATCCTAGGCCATATCCTAGTAATCCTTCTAATAATTATGGGAATTCCTGCAACAACTCTTATGGAAATTATAATAAGATGCCTTCTGATTTTAATCTAATATTAAAGAATTTATTTCTTCACAAAAGAATTTTAATGCTATGATTGAAGAAAAATTGCTTAAGATTGATGATTTGGCTAGGAATGTTGATATAATTGCTCTTGATGTTGATGCTTTGAAACTTCGATCTATTCCACCTAAGCATGATATTAATGAGTCTCTAAAAGCCATGAGAATTATAATTGATGAGTGTAAGGAAAGAACCGCTAGGATGCGTGCTTCCAAAGATGCCTTTATTAAAGCGTGTTCTTCCAATTCCTATGAAAATCAAGATGAAGATCTAAAATTTATTGATGTGTCTCCAATTAAATCTTTATTTTGCATTATGAATCTTGATGAAACTGAATATGATCTTCCTTTACCTAGAAGGCGTTCTAAAAATTCGGAGTGTTTAGATCTTAAGGATGAAATTGATGAAAGTGGGATTAAAGAAATAAAAATCTAGATGTTGCTAAATCCACTATATTGGATTTCAAGGAATTTAATTATGAAAATTGCTCTTTTATTGATTGTATTTCCTTGTTGCAATCCGTGCTAAATTCTCCACATGCTTATAGTCGAAATAAAGCCTTCACCCAACATATTGTTGATGCCTTGATGCAATCTTATGAAGAAAAACTTGAGTTGAAAGTTTCTATCCCTAGAAAACTCTATGATGAGTGGGAACTACTAAATTAAAATTAAAGATCATGAGTTTTATGCTTTGTGTGATTTGGGTGCTAGTGTCTCTACTATTCCCAAGACTTTGTGTGATTTACTAGATTTCCGTAATTTTGATGATTGCTCTCTAAATTTGCATATTGCGGATTCCACTATTAAGAAACCCATGGGAAGAATTAATGATGTTCTTACTGTTGCAAATAGGAATTATGTGCCCGTAGATTTCATTGTTCTTGATATAGATTGCAATCCTTCTTGCCCTATTATTCTTGGTAGACCTTTCTTTAGAACGGTTGGTGCGATTATTGATATGAAGGAGGGGAATATTAGATTTCAATTTCCATTAAAAAAGGGCATGGAACACTTTCCAAGAAAGAAAATAAAATTACCATATGAAACTATCATGAGAGCCACTTATGGATTACCTACCAAAGATGGCAATACCTAGATCTATCCTTGCTTGTTATGCCTAGCTAGGGGCGTTAAATGATAGCGCTTGTTGGGAGGAAACCCAATTTTATTTTTATTCCTTGCTTTTTTCTCCCGTTTAGTAATAAATAAATTATTTAGCCTCTGTTTTGGTTGTGTTTTTTGGTTTAATTAGTGTTTGTGCCAAGTAGAACCGTTGGGAAGACTTGGGGAAAGTCTTGTTGAACTTGCTGTAAAAAACAGAAACTTTAGCGCTCACGAGAACTGCTGTCATTTTTATTTGAAGAGTGATATTTAGTTAATTATTTTTGAAGATGATTAATATATAAATTCCTCACTTCCAGAAATTTATTTTAGAATTTTTGGGGTTCCAGATCTTGCGCTAGCTACAGATTACTACAGACTGTTCTGTTTTTGACAGATTCTGTTTTTCCTGTGTTGTTTGCTTATTTTGATGAATCTATGGCTAGTAAAATAGTTTATAATCCATAGATAAGTTGGAATACAGTAGGTTTAAAACCAATATAAATAAAGAATAAGTTCATTGCAGTACCTTGAAGTGGTCTTTTGTTTTCTTTCGCTAATAGAGCTGACGAGTTTTCTATCTTGAGTTTTGTGTTGTGAAGTTTTCAAGTTTTGGGTGAATTCTTTTGATGGATCATGGAACAAGGAGTGGCACGAGCCTAAGCTTGGGGATGCCCATGGCACCCCCTAGATAATCCAAGTACACCAAAAAGTCAAAGCTTGGGGATGCCCCAGAAGGCATCACCTCTTTCGTCCACTTCCATCGGTAATTTACTTGGAGCTATATTTTTATTCACCAACATGATATGTGTTTTGCTTGGAGCGTCTTGTATTATTTGTGTCTTTGTTTGTTAGTATGCCACAATCATCCTTTCTATACACACCTTTTGAGAGAGCCATATATGAATTAAAATTTAATAGAATGCTCTATGTGCTTCACTTATATCTTTTGAGCTAGATAATTTTGCTCTATGTGCTTCACTTATATCTTTTGAGCTAGATAATTTTGCTCTATGTGCTTCACTTATATCTTTTGAGCTAGATAATTTTGCTCTATGTGCTTCACTTATATCTTTTGAGCTATATAATTTTGCTCTATGTGCTTCACTTAGATCTTTTAGAGCACGGTGGTGGATATGTTTTAAAGAAACTATTGATATCTCATGCTTCACTTAAATTAATTTGGGAGTCTCTTAATAGCATGGTAATTTGCCTAATAATAATATGCTTGGTATTCAAGATTTGTGAAACTTTCTTTTGAGTGTGTTGAATACTAAGAAAATATTGAAGCATGATAATTGTTTTGAGATATGGAGATGATAATATTAAAGTCATGCTAGCTGAGTAGTTGTGAATTTAAAGAATACTTGTGTTGAAGTTTGTGATTCCCATAGCATGCATATATGGTGAACCATTATGTGATGAAGTCGGAGCATGATTTATTTATTGATTTTCTTCCTTATGAGTGGCGGTCGGGGACGAGCGATGGTCTTTTCCTACCAATCTATCCCCCTAGGAGCATGCATGTAATACTTTGCTTTGATAACTTCTAAATTTTTGCAATAAGTATATGGGTTCTTTATGACTATTGTTGAGTCCATGGATTATAGCACTCACACCCTTCCACCCTTGCTAGCCTCTCTAATACCGCACATCTTTCGCTGGTATCATACACCTACCATATACCTTCCTCAAAACAGCCACCAACCTACCTATCATGGCATTTCCATAGCCATTCCGAGATATATTGCCATGCAACTTTCCACCATCTAGTTCATCATGACATATCCATCATTGTCATATTGCTTAGCATGATCATGTAGTTGACATAGTATTTGTGGCAAAGCCACCATTCATAATTCTTTCATACTTGTCACTCTTGATTCATTGCATATCCCAGTACACCGCCGGAGGCATTCATATAGAGTTATACTTTGTTTTAGTATCGAGTTGTAAATAAATAGAAGTGTGATGATCATCATTCAATAGAGCATTGTCCCAAAAAAAGAGAAAGGCCAAAGAAAAAAAAAGGCCCAAAAATAAAAATAAAATAAAAAGGGGCAATGCTACTATCCTTTTTTCCACACTTGTGCTTCAAAGTAGCACCATGATATAGCAAGTCTCATATATTGTGCTTCAAAGTAGCACCATGTTCTTCATATAGAGAGTCTCATATGTTGTCACTTTCATATACTAGCGGGAATTTTACGTTATAGAACTTGGCTTGTATATTCCAATGATGGGCTTCCTCAAATTGCCCTAGGTCTTCATGCGCAAGCAAGTTGGATGCACACCCACTAGTTCCTTTTGTTGAGCTTTCATACATTTATAGCTCTAGTGCATCCGTTGCATGGCAATCCCTACTCACTCACATTGATATCTATTGATGGGCATCTCCATAGCCCGTTGATACGCCTAGTCGATGTGAGAATATCTTCTCCTTTTTTGTCTTCTCCACAACCACCATTCTATTCCACCTATAGTGCTATATCCATGGCTCACGCTCATGTATTGCGTGAAGATTGAAAAAGTTTTGAAAAAGTTAGAGTATGAAACAATTGCTTGGCTTGTCATCGGGGTTGTGCATGATTTAAATACTTTGTGTGGGGAAGATGGAGCATAGCCAGACTATATGATTTTGTAGGGATAACTTTCTTTGGCCATGTTATTTTGAGAAGAAATAATTGCTTTGTTAGTATGCTTGAAGTATTATTATTTTCTATGTCAATATAAACTTTTGTCTTGAATCTTTCTAATCTGAATATTCATAACACAATTAAGAAGATTTACATTGAAATTATGCCAAGTAGCACTCCGCATTAAAAATTCTCTTTTTATCATTTACCTACTCGAGGACGAGCAGGAATTAAGCTTGGGGATGCCTGATACGTCTCCAACGTATCTATAATTTTTGATTGCTCCATGCTATATTATCTACTGTTTTGGACTATATTGGGCTTTATTTTCCACTTTTATATTATTTTTGGGACTAACCTATTAACCAGAGGCCCAGCCCAGAATTGCTATTTTTTTGCCTATTTCAGTGTTTTGGATAAACAGAATATCAAACGTAGTCCAAACGGAATAAAATCTTCGGAAACGTGATTTTCTCGCCGAACATGATCCAGGAGACTTGGACCCTACTGCAAGGGATCAAAGAGGTGGTCACGAGGGTGGGGGGCGCCCCCCCTAGGGTGCGCCCCCCTGCCTCGTGGGCCCCTCGATGCTCCACCGACGTACTCCTTCCTCCTATATATACACACATACCCCCAAACGATCAGAACAGGAGCCAAAACCCTAATTCCACCACTGCAACTTTCTGTATCCACAAGATCCCATCTTGGGGCCTGTTCCGGAGCTCCGCCGGAAGAGGGTCGTCATCACGGAGGGCTTCTACATCATCCTAGCCCCTCCGATGAAGTGTGAGTAGTTTACCTCAGACCTTCGGGTCCATAGTTAGTAGCTAGATGGCTTCTTCTCTCTCTTTGAATCTCAATACAAAGTTCTCCCCCTCTCTCGTGGAGATCTATTCAATGTAATTTTCTTTTTGCGATGTGTTTGTTGAGACCGATGAATTGTGGGTTTATGATCAAGTCTATCTATGAATAATATTTGAATCTTCTCTGAATTCTTTTATGCATGATTGGTTATCTTTGCAATTCTCTTCGAATTATCCATTTGGTCTGGCCAACTAGATTGGTAGTTCTTGCCATGGGAGAAGTGCTTAGCTTTGGGTTCGATCTTGCGGTGTCCTTACCCAGTGACAGAAGGGGTAGCAAGGCACATATTGTATTGTTGCCATCGAGGATAACAAGATGGGTTTATTTCATATTGCAGGAATTTATCTCTCTACATCATGTCATCTTGCTTAAGGCGTTACTCTGTTTTTAACTTAATACTCTAGATGCATGCTAGATAGCGGTCGATGAGTGGAGTAATAGTAGTAGATGCAGAATCGTTTCGATCTACTTGTCACGGACGTGATGCCTATATACATGATCATGCCTAGATATTCTCATAATTATGCACAATTCTATCAATTGCTCAACAGTAATTTGTTCACCCACCGTAGAATACTTATGCTCTTGAGAGAAGCCACTAGTGAAACCTATGGCCCCCGGGTCTATTCTCATCATATCAATCCATCACTTTCATATTGCTTTGCTTTTTTTACTTTGCCTTTACTTTTTACTTTGCATCTTTATATCAAAAATACCAAAAATATTCTATCTATCAGATCTCACTCTCGTAAGTGACCGTGAAGGGCTTGACAACCCCTAATCGCGTTGGTTGCGAGTAGCTATCGCTTTGTGCAGGTACGAGGGACTTGAGCATGGGCTCCTACTGGATTGATACCTTGGTTCTCAAAAACTGAGGGAAATACTTACGCTACTCTGCTGCATCATCCCTTCCTCTTCGGGGAAAACCAATGCGAGCTCAAGACATAGCACTGGGACGCACTATGCCAGGCCGTAGGTAAGCCTTTTCCATTTTCTTTTCTTTTCTATTTTCTGTCATTTGTTTTGATTTAACAACAATACTAACTATTTTATTTTCTTATGCCAATTTTTGTAGGGGCTAGTGGTATTATTCCAGAGCTCCTCAACTACTAGCATAATATTTGGACAATATTATATATATAACAATATATATCCAAAGCAAATAATTACTGCATTAATTCCAAATGCCCAAAATAAATACTTATGAGCTCCTGAAAATGTTGGTTTGATTTTTATCTCTGTCCAATATTTTCAGAGAGCAACATGAGCATTTTCTTGGACCTTTTTGGAGCAATTTTTTATTTGGGTCATTTCCAGAATGATTCTGAGGGTTTTACAAATCCCCATTTCAAAGTTCAATGAAATTTAAACATGATGCAAACATGAAGGCTAGCCTAGGTCATACCAGAACTAGGGATGTGACATTCAATCTCTACATCATTGTTATTGCTAGGTTGAGCATCAACATGAACATCATTATTAACATTATCACTTGGTTCATGTTCATTACCAGATTGTGTTTCAGCATCAGAAATAGAAATATCATTAGAATTCTCAGGTGTGTCAACAACATGTTCACTAGAAGCATGCAAAGTCCTATCATTTTTCTTTTTTGTTCTTCTTAGAAGAACTAGGTGCATCAACATTAATTCTCTGAGAATCTTGCTCAATTCTCTTAGGGTGGCCCTCAGGATACAAAGGTTCTTGAGTCATTTTACCCCCTCTAGTCACAACTCTAACAACATTATCATTTCTCTTATTATTTAATTCATTGAGCAAATCATTCTAAGCTTTAAGTACTTGTTCTACTTGAGTGGTAACCATAGAAGCATGTTTACTAATAAGTTTAAGTTCACCTTTACTCTAGACATATAATCACTCAAGTGTTCAATCATATAAGCATTACGTTTCAATTGTCTACCAACATAAGCATTGAATTTTTCTTGTTTAACAATAAAATTATCAAACTCATCCAAACATTGGTTAGCAGACTTATTACGAGGAATATCACCTTCATCAAATCTATAGAGAGAATTTACCTTTACTACCCGTGTCGGGTTATTAAGACCATGTATTTTTTCAATAGGTGATAAATTCTTAACATCTTCAGTTTTAATACCCTTTTCTTTCATAGATTTCTTTGCCTCTTGCATATCTTCAGGACTGAGAAATAGAATACCCCTTTTCTTCGGAGTTGTCTTAGGAGTTGGTTCAGGAAGTGTCCAATCATTTTCATTACTCAACATATTATTCAATAGCAATTTAGCTTGATCAACTGTTCTTTCCCTGAAAACACAACCAGCACAACTATCCAGGTGGTCTCTAGAAGCATCGGTTAGTCCATTATAAAAGATATCATGTATTTTATTTTTCTTGAGAGGATGATCAGGCAAAGCATTAAGTAATTGGAGAAGCCTCCCCCAAGCTTGTGGGAGACTCTCTTCTTCAATTTGCACAAAATTATATATTTCCCTTAAGGCAGCTTGTTTATTATGAGTGGGGAAATATTTAGCAGAGAAGTAATAAATCATATCCTGGGGACTACGCACACAACCAGAATCAAGAGAATTAAACCATGTTTTAGCATCACCCTTTAATGAGAACGGAAACAACTTAAGGACAAAGTAATAGCGAGTTTTCTCATCATTACTGAACAGGGTGGCTATATCATTTAATTTAGTAAGATGTGCCACAACAGTTTCAGATTCATAGCCATAAAAAGGATCAGATTCAACCAAAGTAATGAACTTAGGATCGAGAGAGAAATCATAATCCTTATCAGAAATACAGATATGTGAAGTAGCAAAAGCAGGGTCATATTTCATTCTAGCATTCAAAGTTTTTTCTTTAAGCTTAGCTAATAATTTCTTAAGATCATATCTATCATTGCAAGCTAAAAAGTCTCTAGCAGTTTCTTCATCCATAACATAACCCTCAGGGACAACACGCAATTCATATCTAGGGGAGAATCTTCATCATCACTTTCATCAATATTATCAGTTTCAGTAATCTCATTCTCTCTAACCCTAGCAAGTTGTTCATCAAGAAATTCACCTAGTGGCACAGTATTATCAAGCATAGAAGTAGTTTCATCATAAGTATCATGCAAAGCAGAAGTGACATCATCAATAACATGCGACATATCATAATGAATAGTAGGAGTAGGTGTCGCAAGTTTACTCATAACAGAAGATGAATCAAGTGCAGAGCTACATGGCAGTTCCTTACCTCCCCTCGTAGTTGAGGGATAAATCTTGGTTCTTTCATCTTTCAAGTTCCTCATAGTGATCAGCAAATATAAATCCCAAGTGACTCAAAGAATAGAGCCATGCTCCTCGGCAACGGCGCCAGAAAATAGTCTTGATAACCCACAAGTATAGGGGATCGCAACAATTTTCGAGGGTAGAGTATTCAACCCAAATTTATTGATTCGACACAAGGGGAGCCAAAGAATATTCTCAAGTATTAATACTTGAGTTATCAATTCAACCGCACTTGAAAGACTTAATATATGCAGCAAAGTAATATGATAGTAGTGGTAACGGTAGCAAAAGTAACAGTAGCAATTTTGTAGTGATTGTAACAGTGGCAACGGAAAAGTAACTAAGAAAAGATAAATATGTGAAAAGCTCGTAGGCAATGGATCAGTGATGGATAATTATGTCGGATGCGATTCTTCATGCAACAGTTATAACATAGGGTGACACAGAACTAGCTCCAGTTCATCAATATAATATAGGCATGTATTCCGAATATAGTCATACATGCTTATGGAAAAGAACTTGCATGACATCTTTTGTCCTACCCTCCCATGGCAGCGGGGTCCTATCAGAAACTAAGGGATATTAAGGCCTCCTTTTAATAGAGTACCGAAACAAAGCATTAGCACTTAGTGAATACATGAACTCCTCAAACTATGGTCATCACCGATAAGTATCCCGATTATTGTCACTTCGGGGTTAACAGATCATAACACATAATAGGTGACTATATACTTGCAAGATAGGATCAAGAACTCACATATATTCATGAAAACATAATAGGTCCAGATCTGAAATCATGGCACTCGGGCCCTAGTGACAAGCATTAAGCATAGCAAAGTCACATCAACATCAATCTCAGAAAATAATGGATACTAGAGATCAAACCCTAACAAAACTAACTCGATTACATGATAAATGTCATCCAACCCATCACCGTCCAGCAAGCCTACAATGGAATTACTCACGCACGGCGGTGAGCATCATGAAATTGGTGATGGAAGAAGGTTGATGATGACGATGGCGACGGATTCCCCTCTCCGGAGCCCCGAACGGACTCTAGATCAACCCTCCCGAGAGAGATTAGGGCTTGGCGGTGGCTCTGTATCATAAAACGCGATGATTCCTTCTCTCTGATTTTTTTCTCCCCGAACATGAATATATATAGTTGGAGTTGAGGTCGGTGGAGCACCAGGGGGCCCACGAGGCAGGGGGCGCGCCCAGGGGGGCGGTAGGCGTGCCCCCACCCTCGTGGACAGGGTGTGGTCCTCTGGTCTTGGTTCTTTCACCAGTATTTTTTATATATTCCAAAAATATTCTCCGTTGATTTTCATGTCATTCCGAGAACTTTTATTTCTGTACAAAAATAACACCATGGCAATTCTGCTGAAAATAGTGTCATACCTGGTTAGTTCTGTTCAAATCATGCAAGTTAGAGTCCAAAACATGGGCAAAAGTGTTTGGAAAAGTAGATACGTTGGAGACGTATCACCTAACTATACAGCCGACGTACCCCTTGAGGCGTGGATTGAGAGTCACGAGATGGCCATGGAGCTGTTGGAGGTCAGCGATGCTGCGTGTGCCGAGTACTTCACCATGATGCTAGATGGGACGGCCCGTACTTGGCTAAACGGCCTTCCTGCCAATTCCATTGGTCATGGGCCGAGTTAAAGGCCCGGTTCATCAAGAATTTTAAAGATACGTGCAAGCAACCCATGTCGATCATGGATTTGGATGCCTGTGCCCAAGAAGAGGGCGAGTCAATGACCCATTGGGTGAGCCGGGTCAAAGGCATCCTGCACTCATCGGATAACATTAACGCTGGCTCAGCGGTCCTAATTTTGGAGAAAAATTTCCGTTTTTGCCTCTTAAATAGAAGCTAGGCCGACTCAAGTGCCACTACAATGACATGGGGGAGCTGATGGCAGCTCTGATTAAGTATGCCGACTCCGACAGTACCAAGGACCCCGAGTCTGATGATGAAAAGATGGGAAAGGGAAAGAAGAGCGGCAACACCAAGGGCCAACATCATAACCCGACGAATCAGGGGGGCAATGGTAAGCGCAAGGCCGATGGCAATTCAGATTTTGTGGCCAACACCAACATGCAGAATAATGGTTAGCGTCTTAAGGGAAAGCCACCTCCTCGGACAGGAGGGGCGTCTATCAATTTTGAGCAAATGATGAATGAGCCTTCCCCAAAGCATGGTACGCGGGAAAGACCGTATGAAGGAGTTCAAAAATTCAAATTTGTTTCAGAACAATCATGGGCCGGGCGGCGGCTCAGGGTTCCGGTTCTCATAGTCTAGGTTACGGTAGTGGCAGTTCTAATTCCGGCTTCCAGGGTCACCCTAGCAATCAAGGTAATCAGGGTGGTTATCATCAATAGTCTGGTCAGGGGAATCAACAGCAGTAATCTGGTTATCAGAGTAACCCGAAGCAGTTGAATAGTGGGTAGTACCATGTCTTCACCACAAGTTTATGTAAGAGGGATCAGAAGCTTCATAAAAGGGCAGTAAACGTCGTTGAGAAGGCGGTTCCCCGTTATTTACGATGGTCTAAGCAGCCCATTGTCTGGAGCCGTGAGGATCACCTGCCCCGGGTTGATAATCCGGGTCATTTGGCGCTGGTGGTGGCGCCTCAGGTTGGAGGATACAAGTTCACTAAGGTACTGATGGATGGAGGCAACAGTATTAATATCCTCTACTATGATACTTTCTGTCATATGGGGTTGACTGATAAAAACCTTAAGCCGTCAAACACTATTTTTCATGGTGTGGTACCTAGTAAGTCGGCATATCTGGTCGGTATGATATGTTTGGAAGTTACTTTTGGAGATGAGTATGATTCCAGATCTGAGACGTTTTCCTTTGAAGTGGTTAAAATCAAAAGCCCTTATCATGCTCTGTATGGACGGCCGGCTTATGCCAAATTCATGGCACAACCTTGTTATGTATATCTACAGCTCAAAATGCCAGGTCACAAGTGCACTATAATAGTACATGGGAGTCGCAAGATAGCCTTGGAGAGTGAGGAAGGCGATGCTGCTTATGCTGAGTCTGTTTGTGCGACAGAAGAGTTGAAGTTCTACAAGGACAATGTTGACCCGACAGACATGATATCTTTGAAAAGCCAACTATGGAGCATGATCCAGTCTTGAAGTTTAAATCGACTGATGACACTAAACTAGTTGATTTCGTTCCTAGCGATTCATCAAAGCAGTTCAGCATCATTGCCAATCTGGATCCGAAATAGTAAAGCACGCTCATCGAGTTCATCCGTGAGAACCGGGACATCTTTGCATGGAAACCTTCTGACATGCCAGGTGTATCGAGGAAACTCGCTGAGCACACTCTTAGTATTGATCCAAAGTTTAAGCCGGTCAAGCAATTTCTTCATCATTTCAATGAAGAAAGGCGTAAGGCTATTGGTGAAGAAGTGGCCCGGCTCTTGGCAGCTGGGTTTATTGTTGAAGTTTTTCATCCTGAGTGGTTGGCAAACCCGGTGTTGGTGCTTAAGAAAAATGACACTTGGCGTATCTGTGTGGACTACACGGACTTAAACAAAGCTTGTCTGGCTGATCCCTTTGCTCTCCCTCGTATTGATCAAATTATTGATGCTACGCCGGGTTGTGAGCGTTTGAGGTTTTTGGATGCTTATTCTGGTTATCATCAGATCAAGATGGTAGTTAAGGACCAGGAGAAGACAACTTTCATCACTCCATTTGGGGCCTTCTGCTATGTGTCTATGCCTTTTGGGCTCAAGAGCGCCCATGCGACTTACCAGCAATGTGTGCGGAATTGTCTTCATAATAAGATTGGGCGCAATGTTCATGCCTATGTGGATGATATTGTGGTGAAGTCTAGGAAGAAGGAGACCCTGATTGATGATTTGAAGGAAACCTTTGACAACCTCCGGGTTTATAACATAATGCTTAACTCGGCCAAGTGTGTTTTTGGTGTGCCAGGTGGTAAACTTTTGGGTTTTCTGGTTTTAGAACGAGGTATTGAGGCTAACCCGGAGAATATAAAAGCTATCACCTCTCTGGCTAAGCCAGTCTGTATCAATGATGTTCAACGTTTGGTGGGTCATATTGCGGCCTTGAGCCGGTTGGATGAGAAGGCTATCCCTCTGTACCAAATGATGAAGAAGACATATCACTTTGTCTGGAGTGATGCTGCTGATCAGGCATTTGAGGCCTTGAAGAGACAATTGGCTGAGCCCCCGGTTCTTGCTGCTCCCATTGACAAGGAGCCTTTGCTGTTATATGTGGCTGCCAATAGCCAAGCTATTAGTGTAGCCATTGTGGTAGAAAGAAAGGAAGCAGGCAAAGAATATCCGGTTCAACGACCAGTTTATTACATCAGTGAGGTCCTTATTGAATCCAAACAGAGGTATCCACATTGGCAGAAGCTTGCATACATGGTTTTTATGGCTAGCCGAAAGTTGAAACAGTATATTCTGGGTCATCCTATCACTGTGGTTAGTTCTGCCCCTTTAGGGGATATCATTCAAAACAGAGAAGCCACATGTCGGATAGCCAAGTGGGCCATTGAGCTTGGACCTCACGGTTTAAAGTATGTGCCTCGTACAACCATCAAGTCTCAAGGACTTGTGGATTTTATCAATGATTGGATAGAGTTGCAGATGCCTGAGGAGAAGCCAGATAGCACATATTGGACTATCCGCTTTGATGGGTCCAGGCAATTGGAGGGCTCGGGGGCTGGAGTTGTCTTGACTTCCCCACGAGGTGATAAATTTTCTTATGTTCTCCACTTGATGTTCCTTTGTACTAACAATGTAGCGGAGTATGAGGATTTGCTCCATGGTCTTCGGATGGCTAAGGAAATGAACTTAAGCCGGCTGAGATGCTTTGGCGACTCAGATCTGATAGCTCAGCAAGTTTCTGGCACTTGGGATTCTAAAGATACACTCATGGTGGCTTATTATCGAGAGGTCGATGCTATCGCAGGTCACTTCAAGGGTTATCAAGTTGAACATGTTGATCACAGGAAAAATGAGGCGGCTGATGCTTTAAGACGGTTAGTGTCTCAGCGTAAGACAGTGCCACCTAACATTTTTCTGGATATTCTGCATAGCCCTTCTGTCAAATTGCCTACAGAGGAGGATCTTTCTATTCCTGGCCCGGAGGCACAACTGGTGGCAGCTCTTCATGCTATTCCTAATTGGACAATTCCCTATTTGTCTTATATGACCCGGGGCGAGTTGCCTGAGGATGAAACTTTGGCAAGACAGATAACCCGACGGTCTAAGTCAATGACTATTGTCAATGGAGAATTGCATCATCGTAGTGTCACATGGGCGTTTCAACGTTGTGTTTCTCCTGAAGAAGGTTGTGAGATTCTATGAGATATTCATGAAGGGGACTGTGGTCATCATGCCGGGTCTAAATCTCTCGTAGCCAAGGCTTTTTGTCATGGATTCTATTGGCTGACGGCGCACGCTGATGCGGAGGATCTAGTCAGTAGATGTGTTGGTTGTCAGAAGTTCTCATGACGCACTCATGTGCCGGCTCAAGAATTGAGGATGATTCCAACTACTTGGCCGTTTGCAGTTTGGGGGCTTAATATGGTTGGGCCTTTCAAATGGTCCAATGACAAAAAGACGCACCTCCTGGTGGTGGTTGATAAGTATACAAAGTGTGTTGAAGCAGAGCCGGTCAGTAAATGTGACACGACGACGGCGGTTCAATTCATGAAAAAGGTGATTTCTCCGTTTTGGTTTTCCCCATAGTATCATACTGATAATGGCACTAATCTATCCAAGGGTGGCATGGAGGAATTTTGCCAACGTGAGCATATCCGGCTTGATGTATCATAATTGGCTCACCCCCGGTCTAATGGTCAAGCAGAGAGAGCTAATCAAGAGATCCTGAGAGGCATCAAGCCCCGGCTTATGGTTCCTTTGTAGAGGACACCAGGTTGTTGGGTGGAGGAGTTACCCTTGGTATTATGGAGTATTAATACTACCCCCAATAGATCTACGGGTTACACGCTTTCTTCATGGTTACAGAGTAGAGGCGGTTCTCCCTAGTGACATCCGTCATGACTCACCCCGTGTGACGACTTATGTTAAAGCTGATAATGAAAAAGCACGTCAAGATGCATTTGACATGTTAGATGAGGAGCGTGACCTTGCGGCGGCTCGATCAGCGATTTGTTAGCAAGATCTGCATCATTATCACAGCCGCCGGGTTAAGACCAGAACCTTTCAAGAAGTTGACTTAGTGCTCTGGCTTATTCAGGATCAAACTGATATGCATAAACTATCCCCACCTTGGGAAGGGCCTTTTGTGATCAGCAAGAATTTGAACAGTGGATCATATAACCTTGTCGATGTTCGAGACCACAAAGACTCACGCACGTCGGAGGAGGAGACCCGTCGGCCATGGAATATTGCTCATCTTCGGCCTTACTACACTTGAGCCGCCGGCTCTTACAATTTACATATCTTGACAATGTATATATTATGATACTTATAATAAAGATGGCACCCCTGCTAATACAGGGCCTCTGTTTGTTTCATCTCCAAGAATAATGAGTCTTGTTAACTACAAATGGTCATTTGGGGGCTTCCTGCTCATATTTGAAGCATAGCTGTGAATATCCCTCTTGATCGGCCCCTCCTCTTACGTAACTAAGGATAACTTTGACCGCTGTCCAGTGATCCATTCCTGGATCACTATCATACCCCCTTGCCAGACTCATGGCAAGGTACACAATAGGTCTGGTACACAACATAACATACTTTATAGAACCTATGGCTGAGGCATAGGGAATGATTTTCATTGTCTCTCTATCTTCTGCCGTGGTCGGGTTTTGAGTCTTACTCAACTTCATACCTTACAATACAGGCTAGAACTCCTTCTTTGACTGATCTATTTTAACTCCTTCAAAATCTTGTCAAGGTATGTACTAATTGAAAAAAAACTTATTAAGCGTCTTGATCTATCTTTATAGATCTTGATGCCCAATATCTAAGCAGGTTCACCGAGGTCTTTCTTTGAAAAACTCCTTTCAAACATCCTTCATGCTTTCCAGAAAATTCTACATCATTTCCGATCAACAATATGTCATTCACATATACTTATCAGAAAGGTTGTAGTGCTCCCACTCACTTTCTTGTAAATACAGGCTTCACCGCAAGTCTGTATAAAACTACCGCTACAGGAATTAGGCACTTTGCCGTCTGCCATGGTTGACAGCAAAGGCATGCCTGGCTGACGACAAAGGCTTTTGCCATCCGCTAGCAGACGGCAACAGGTCCGGATGAATAGGCTACGGCAAAGGGATCTTTGTCGTCTGCTAGCAGACGGCAAAGATGAAATGGTCTTTGCTGTCCGCCAGCAGACAACAAAGAACCCGGACGGCACACGTGGCAGGTTACGTCCATTAGGGGGTTAATGGCGTGCTTTGCCGTCCACTGGCAGACGGCAAAGACCATTGCACCTTTGCCATCTGCCAGCGGACGACAAAGTAACCAAATAGCCCAGGGTTACTTTGTCGTCCGCTGGCAGACGGAAAAGGTGCAATGGTCTTTGCCGTCTGCCAGCTGACGGCAAAGTAACCAAATAGGCCAGCCAATGCCCCAGGTTGCACATGTAGCTGCCACGTGGCAGCTTTGCCGTTTGCTAGAAGAGGGCAAAGCTCTTTGCCGTCTGCCAGCAGATGGCAAAGAGCCTGCATAGCCCCTATTTTTTTTCTATTTTTTTTCTTAAATTCGTTCAATTTCAACACACAAATTTCACAGAAGACATATGACATATCCAACACACAAGTTTCATCATACATACATAACCAACACATAGTTCCATCCATACATATTACAATAGTTTCACATTGTTCATCCAACACCTATCCATCCATCCATATAACGAGTTCCACATTGTTCATCGATACAAAAGAAAATCAGAAAGGGAAAAGAAGCACTCCATCCATGCAAGCTTTCATGAAGTAGATGAAATCTGCAAAATGGGAAACAAGGAAGTTTGAAGAAGAATACTAGAAGAAGAAGAAGAAAATGAAGAAGAAGAAGAAGAAGAAGTAGGCATACTTAGGTAAAATGGAGCTAACCTAGCTAATCATGCCATTTTTGAGTGAACTAAGCATATTATGCCATTTTTGATATAAAGCATCTAAGTATAGGTCATTATTGAGCTAACCTAGGTAACTAAGCATATTATAGCTAACTTAGGTCATTTTGGAGAAGAAGAAGAAGACTAGAAGAATAAGACTAGAAGAAGAAGAAGGTCTTTACCCTTTTCCTTCTCATTCTTCTTCTTTTATTCTTTATTTTTCTTCTCTTTCTTCTTCTATTCCTTCTTTTTCTCCTCTTCCTTGTTTTTCTTCTTCTTATTCCTTATTTGTGTCATTTTAGAGCTTACATAGGTAATTATGCCATTTTTTAGCTAACTAAGCTTATTATGTTAATTTGGAGGAAAATAAGGTAAGTATAGGTCATTTTTGTGCTAACATAAGTAATTATGCCATTTTTGGGCTAACGTAGGTAAAATGGATAATTTTGGAGCTAACCTATTCCCTCCTTCCATCTATATAGGGCCTAATGCATTTTTAAGACCGCCTTTGACTATTGACAAGATTAATAGTACATGACATGCACAATGTGAAAATTATATCATTGAAAGCCCCTTTCACACACGAATTTAACGGCGTGCTTTGTGTAAGTTGCATGTCATATATTATTGCTTTAATATTTGGTCTAAGTTAGCCTCGAAAAACGCATTAGGCCCTATATAGATGGAAGGAGGGAGTAGCAAAAATGGATCATATTGGAGCTAACCTAGGTAAACTTGGTCATTTTGGAGCTAACCTAGGTAAAATGGATCATATTGGAGCTAACCTAGGTAAAATGGGTCATTTTGGAGCTAACTTAACTAATTATGCCATTTTTGAGTTAACTAAGCATATTATGCCATTTTTGACATAAGTAAGCTAAGTATAGGTCTTTATTGAGCTAACCTAAGTAACTAATTTAGCATTCTAGAGCTAACTTAGGTCATTTTGGAGCTAACTTAGGTAAATTGATCATTTTGGAGCTAATTAGGCTTATTATGTCATTTTCGAGGATAATAAGCTAACTATATGACATATATGAGGTTACCAACATTGTTATGCCATTTCAAACCTAAGTAAGCTAATTATGCCTTGTTTTACATAATTAAGCTGTGTGTATGTCATTATTGAGCAAACCTAGGCAACTAAGCATATTAGAGATAACTTAGCATATTAGAGATAACTTAGCATACTAGAGATAACTTAGGTCATTTCGGAGGAAACAAAGCTAAGTATAGATCATTTTGGAGCTAAGTAAGCTAATTATGTCATTTTAGAGGAAGATTAGCTATGTCTAGGCCATTATGGTAAGTATTTTGGAGGAAATAAAGCTAAGTCTAGGTCTTTATGCATTTGTTAATAAAAACACTAGAGAAAACTTACCTTCATCACGGAGGTGAAGGACCGGTCGGGTTTACGCCAGTGCCAGACGGAGAAGGACCGGTCGGGGTCGGGGTTGCGCCGGTGCGAGACGGAGAAGGATCGGTTGATGCTTGTTAGGAGGCATGCTGCACCGAAGATCATTTGTAATGTATCGTTAGCATGATGCAACTGAAATGTGAATACTAGTAACTAATGACCATTCAAATGAAACTCACCGTGTCCGCTATACCAATCTGAGGCATTGACGGAGGGATCTGACTGTTTTTCTCACACACGGACTGCACATTTCAGTCATATTAGTTAGTAATGAAACGAACATAAATGCATGATTTGGCTAATAAGCAGGAACACTTACCACGAGGAGCTTGTATAGCACTGATGCGCGTCGATCCTAAACAAATGGTTTAAAACCACTTTCCGCGACGTCATTTGGAACCATCGCCAAGTGAGTGTGGGCGATAGGGGGGTCTTTCCCACACGACCCAGAAACTGTCGGGGATAGGACCCCTACAGTACTCCTTCTCGTTTCTGCTCACACTGCCATCGCAATTGATATTCTGTGGTGCTACGTTTACGATGCGCGGCCCAGCACAAAGGATTCACTATTATAGAACGTGTATGATGCACGGCCCATCACAAACGGTTCAACGTTAAGAAGATTAGCTAATCATCGTACGAGTGTCGGACAGGATTATGAAACGTCGGATCATCGTAACATCGTCATACACAACAACTATCGCACACACTATTCTCTGGTGCAACGTTTATGATGCATACTTCATCAAAAACAGTTCAAGGTTACGAATCGTGTACGTTAAGGCAACTAACACAAATTTTTAGTTTGCCCGCACCGTTTGTGATATTTTCTGACATCGCACACGCTTTGCAAACGGCTTCGATTATGGTGCATATAGCAAACGTTCGTGTTTTACCAACCGTGTGTGTGCCGTAAAAACCTCGAGAGCATAATTTCACTGTAATTTAATTGCTGCTTTTCCAAATTGTACCAGATTTGGATTTGAATTTGAATGTATGCTACAACTTTATTCATATCCATCAGGTTCAAATAACCAATGCATTATTCGATTCATAGATACATATGTTCAAGAATTACATAAGAACCAAATAAAGAATGATGAACCACAGTTATATAATTGTACTATTAAAGACGGTAAAGAAAGAGGCGAAATATATTCTGGTTGCTGAACAAGGTGAAGCGGAATGCCCATATTGTGCCCTCCTCCATGCATAAGGCACGCACGACTCTAGTCCAACCGCTTGTGATGGCCGACCGCCCATCCTTCACGGTGTTCATGAAAACATCTAGATAATCATCGTGTTCTGGTAGAAATACTTTAACCTTTGCATGCCCACCAATCATGTAGTTTGAGAGGTAATCTTGAGTAAACTGCTTTGGCAACCACTACAAAGGAAAAATATTCAGACATTGTCATCTAACGCAACTCATAATGTGTAGTAAAAAGAAGGCTTCAGAGTTCTTACTTACCATCCTGCAGTTCGCTGTTGTCTTGGATAAAGTGTAAACAAATAGTTTAATTGCCATCTTTGGACCCATTTTACTAACAATCTTTATCAACTTCCTCACTTGATGCTAGTTCATCGATATCTCATTGCCCCATACGCATAAAGGGTCGAAACGTGGATCTTTACTAATGACATATGTACCTAAAAGCACCAAGTTAATATTAGAAGCTAAACAGCAATTGCATAATGATGTAGTACAACACTCTTCTATAATATGTCTATATACATCTGTATGTGGTAGTCCATTTGAAATCTCTAAAAAGACAAATATTTAGGAACGGAGGGAGTATCTTATAACATCCAATATAATCACATATTAGATGAATTAACATCTTATATTATGGGCCGGAAGGAGTTTAGTTCATTCTTACAAATTATCTGTTGTTGTATCCACGGGTTACAGTTAGTTTGAGCTAGTTCGGGCTCAAATAGCCCTAAAGTATATCTAAACAAGAGGGCTAGTTTGAGCTAGTTGCATCTATAACCCAACCAAAAAAACTAGTATCCAACCCAAGAGGTGCTAATTGGAGCTAGTTCTCCTAGAGCATTTATTGTCAATCTAACCCTGCCATCCAAACAACTCTTTGGATGGAGTTAGTTCAGGGTTAGTAATGAGCTAGAAACTAACTCTAACCTCTAGCTAAGTTGACTATCCAAACAGGGTTGTGTTGTTGCTGTTGCTGCTCTTCTACGTATATCTAGACATCATTAGAACACTAATGTAACACTCTTCCTTGTTGCTATGTAGCCTAGGATTGCATATTTAGACATTAAGTACAGTGCATGTTACTATGTAGCCTCAGATATATTACATATGGCCCTAGTTAACCTAAGGAAAAATGGGTTGCAGATATATACAGTTAATAGTCTGATTCACCGATTAGTCCCTTATCACCCGCCAGCCTATATGGTACCAGGTACCGATATCCTAAACAGCGAGCAGATATAAGCCATGGGATGAAACTAACCTCAATGGAAAACAATAGCCGTTCCGAAAATTGTCCTGTGTCGGTACATCAAGAAGCATGTTAAGCACAACAGGCTAAACATCAACCAAAATTACACATGGCAGACAAAATAATCTCCAAAAGATAGCTTCAGTGTGCAGGTTTAAGCACGCTAGTAAAGCAAAACAAGTGGAAAGGTGTGCTAACTGCAACAGGCCAAACATTTAACAACAAGCAAACATGGTCATTCAAACTGGTATTGTGCCGGTCTAAGTACACTGGTTATGGTTAAATAAAAATGGAAAGGCGTGTTAACTACAAGATGTAGCAACCAAATGTAGTCATTCATAGTGGTATTGTTGAAACTGGTACTGATGAAATTGAACTGCACAGTTCATACTTGCACATATAGAACATCACATTGTGAATAACTAAAATAAACAAGGCATACTACGAACAACCAAAGATAGCATTTGAAACTGAACATATGCTAACGACAAACAACCGAACAATCAAAAAACTTTAAAAGAGGCATATGCTAGCTATAACAGGCTTAACAGCAAGCAAATATATGCATTCCTATCGGTATGTTTAAAACTGGATTGATGAAATGTACTGCACAGTAAATAATTGCACATATAGAGCATCACATTGTGAACAACTAAAATAAACAAGGCATACTGCAAACAACTAGATATAGCAATTAAAACTGGACATATTCTCACTACACTACAAAAGGGACTCGACAAAACAAATCATGGGTTTCCCCCTGTGAAGAGGCACACCAAAACAAATCATGGGTTTCCTCACTTGTCACGGATGGGCTCGTTCCTGTGGGAAGAGAACGGACCTTGGATGCGCTCCATGTTGTCGCAGATGGGCTCCTTCCCCTTGGAAGAGCACGACTGTAGGGTGCCCTCCCTGATGTCGCAGACGGGCGCTTTCCCCTTGGAAGAGCAGATGGGCTCTTTCCCCTTGGAAGAGCCGGAGAGGGTGCCCTCCTCGTGGTCGCCGTCGATGAGGTCTGACTTGGAAGTTGTGGATCCCAAGCCAGCGTCGCAGAACGTGTCCTTCAAAAATGACAAAAGGGGCTCGATGGCGATGTAGAATGGCAAATTGTTAATAGCAATCTAGAGGAGATCAGCGGCGGGGCCATGGATGAGATGGACGGCGGTTGAACCCGAGGGGTTGGGGGTGGGCCACTTAACTTGTGACATAGCCCGCCTCAGGGCGTCGTTGTCGATGACCTCGATGTCGTAGCCGGCGGACGAGACATGCCCGCATACTCTAGCCCGCTGCTTGAGTGTCTGCCGCCAGTAATGGTCATCAGCTTCCTCAGCAACGTCAAGCGAAGAGACAGCTATACACCTCTTTGGGGCCAGTCTCTCCTCAAACTCCACGGGAAGCGTAGCCGGGCTTAGGCTGCAACGCTCTGGAGTGGGGGATGGGGATCTATGAGAAAGGGGGCATTTGGCAGGCGTCATCTAAGAAACTCAGGGCGGTCTGGGTATGGAGATCGGTGGGTAAGCTACACAGGCAAACCGGCAGATGTTGACAATGGAGGCCTTGCAGCGTCGGCGGTGGGGACTTTGCTAGGTTTTCGAGCGAGGGAGGGTGTGTGTGTGTGTGCACGCCCGAGGAGGTTTTGGTGTGTGTGTGTGTGGAGGGGGGGGGGTGTTTGAAGAAATGACGCGGGTACTGAAAATTTTACTACGCGGGAGTCAAAGGTGGGAGCGAAATGCCGGGCTATTGAAAATTTTGATGATAGTGCATCGCACATGGTCTGGAGATAACATCCGTGTGTTATGAAACAGAAAAACCCTCTAGGCGGGCATATATTTTATAGGGATGCAAGCGGGATTGGGAACAAGAAACATCGCACACGTTCCGAAGATAACAATTGTGTGTTATGAAACAGAAAACCCCTCGAGGCGGGCAGATATTTTTGAGAAGGGGAGCCTCGTGGAGCCCAATGTACTGTGCAGATGTGTGCGTGACAGGTGCACCAGCGTGGCACACGTTTAGTTTGAGTGAACCGTGTCTGTTGCGTCATCTGGCTTGTCTAACGTTCATAAATTTGGCGAAAAATGACGCGGGAGAGGGTCAAAACACGAACACACTTGCATGTGGACCAAATTTATGTATCAAAAGGGTGACTTGATTTTCAAATACCAAATGCAACTTTGATGTGGCAGCTCTCTCGCAAAGTGCACGGTATTGCTTGCCCCCACCTCCCTCCTCATGTCGGCACGAAGGGAATCCTACGCTATGAATGCATGCCACCTCCCCCTCAACCGAGGTTCACCTATCAAAGTGAAAAGTAGCTTGCAGCTCCCCTCCTCCCTCGTGTCGGCATGAAGGGAATCCTAAGCTATGAATGCATGCCCCCCCAACCGAGCTTCACCATAGCAAAGTGCGAAGTAGCTAGCAGCCCCCCTCCCTCGTGTCGACACAAAGGGAATCCTAAGCTATGAATGCATGCCCCCAACTGAGGTTCACCTAGCAAAGTGTGAAGTAGAGCTAGCAGGACCCCCTCCCTCATGTCGGCACGAAGGGATTCCTAAGCTATGAATGCATGCCCCCCAACCGAGGTTCACCTAGCAAAGTGCAAAGTAGCTAGCAGCCCCCCTCGTGTCGGCACGAAGGGAATTCTAAGCTATGAGCATGCCCCTCCCCCCAACCGAGGTTCACCTAGCAAAGTGCGAAGTATCTAGCAGCCCCCACCCCCTCGTGTCGCCACGAAGGGAATCCTAATTAAGCTATGAATGCATGCCCCCCAACCGAGGTTCACCTAGCAAAGTGCGATCTAGCAACTCCCCCCCCCCCACACTTTCAGTCGGCGGGCCAGAGAGGCATATATCTCACCAAGATGGATCGACAAACAGGCCAAGAATAACCCACCTTGGTCGTACAACCTCTCTCTTGTTGTTGGTCAAAGTGATGGCCGTCCATGCGACCCCGGAGATGGGCTAGCTCGCCAATAATCATGCAAGTAGCTAGTCCCCGAAGACAACCACTACATGCGTGTGGCGCAAACATATGTATGGAGAGGTGTGTTTTTGAGTAACAATGGAATAACTTTGATGTGGCACCATGATTTTGAACTAGAAATCCCCACACTGAGTGAGGGTTAGGTTGACGATGCATATGTATGTTACACCACACTTCAAGCCAATGACGGGGATTCATATATGCATGCATGCGTGCATAGTATATGCACTCAAACTTAATTAGGTCTAAATCTCACCATGACCTATACTACGATAACATGAACCAAATGAAGAATCTTCCATGGTAACCTATCTTGTTGTTGGCCAAGGTGATCATGGATGTCCACACGGGCCCATGAATATATAGGCTTGTCGCCGATAACCATGCGAGGGAGTGTATCGTTCGATGGCAACCACTATATGCATATGTATGGAGGTGATGCATGCATGCATGTTTGAATACACAACATTGATCTGGCGCGTGTGTAAAAATCGTACACTAGCTCCCCAAACAGAGCGAGATCAGTTCATGATGGTGTCGTTGTACTAGCCACTTTGACTCGATGGGAGGGATTCATGCGTACACATGCATGTGTGTGTTCTCAAAGTGTATCATGCATGTCATCCCAGAGAAAAAAAAATAATCCCCTCCTAAGTCAAATTAACCTCTCTTGTTGTCAGGCAAAAATAAGTCATGGACCAAGCGGACCCACAGATGGAAAGCATCGATATCGCTGATAACTGATTAAGTGGGTGCGAGAGGACAACCACCACCGCTTTGCATGTGGGCCAAACATATATATGTTGAATACCCAAAATGCACAACTTTGATCTGCCACATGCCTCAAAAACCGTAAACCATGCACCCACACAGAGCGAGGTTCATATCAAGCATACTACATATGATGGTCCCCTTCCCCCCTCTTCACCGCATACTATATGCTCCTACCGTAATATATGTATAACCCAAAAGAATCCTCATCGATGGTGAAATTAATTAACCTCTCCCGATGTAGGTCAAAGTGATGCATGCATGCATGCATCGACGATGGCCTCGTGGGCCCACAGATGGAAGCGTCACACGTGAGTGTCCTAGCTAGGATATATATGCATGTGGCCCAAAAAGGTGTTGTGTGATGTTTGAATAACCAATTTCACAATTTTGATGTGGCACGTGCCTCGGTAACCAAAAAGTCCCGACACTGAGTGAGGTGTACTTGTTCACGGACGCATACGTAGTATATATGCTAGTCCCTCCCACCTCTTCGACGCGTACTATATACCACCATAACACAAACAAAAAAGATTCTACCTTGCTGGTCAAATTAACATCACTGCCGACTATTCGTCAAAGTGATGGACGACGACCTCGCGGGCCCATAGAAAGCGTCACATGCGAGTATCGAGTGTCGTGTAGGACAACCATCGACTGCATGTGGACAAACATTTATTTATGAAAGGGTTGTGTAATGGTTTAAATAACGATTTCACGACTCTGATGTGGCACCAGCTTGCCTAACAAAATGGCCAACCCACACGGTGGCTCACAACTCGTAGTGTACCGCGAGCCACCCGCCACCCCCATACACACCCCTCCACAAACACCGTGAATCCACCGCAACTACGATGCATGTTAAATTAATTATCCTGCAGTGAACATACATGTTACCAAAGGAGGGACATTTTAATTTCAAAAAAAATCACAGAGATCATTAAGAGATTTTAGTACATTGATTGATTTTCTATGGGTATAATGTGCAAAAATCAAATTTGAGCTACATGCACATGTGATAGTGCACCTAAATGGATTGCAAAAACACATGTGTCTCACTGGGTGCATGTTTACTCCCCATGCAACAAATTTCAAACATTGAGAATCTTGATTTTTAAATTATAGTACATCCAAAACTTATTTGAAGTTCATGAAACTTATCGTGTTGTCATATGGACACCAATACAAAGTGGCATTGTACTTTTTTGTCAAATTTGAGACCAGTTTTGATGTAATCTTTATCTAATTACAGACGGGAGATTATTAATAATTTGGAACCAATATCCCAAACGGATTATTTATTCAAACTGTGAGCGTTAGACCAATAATGGATACGTGCTATGCTTCAGTTAAGCAATAAAGCGGCAACATTAATCATCCAAATAGAAAAATAATATACATGCCGCCGCGCGACCCGTGTGGCGTGCGAGCAGGAGTGAGTTAACGGGACACATGCGAGCAGTCCGCCGCACAGGCAGATGGGGGGGGGCGTGCGTGCAGGTGTCTGAATTGATGGAGGCGTGCTCACTGCGCAGTGTCATCGGGAGGCGTGCGAGTAGCTGTGTGAAACTTTGGTAGGCATGGCAGCAGTCCGGTGCGCAGGCTCACCGAGGGGCGAGCCATCAATTTGACCCCCGCCCGCCTCTCTCCCACAACTCCCACTACTCCATATTAATGGTACGCCCTCCCCCTATCCTCGCTACGCACACATAATCCTCTCTCTGCTTGCATCCTTGATGCCGCAATCAGTCCTCAAAGCCGTCAGTGTATGAGGATGCTACCGAAGCGCCCCATCGGAGGGAGTGGAGACGCCAGGGCTGCTAAAGCACTGGAGCACAGCGTTGAGATGGAGACAAAGGTTGCCGTCACTGGGCTACCTCTTGAGCACTGCGTTGGTTTTCCCTTGAAGAGGAAAGGGTGATGCAACAAAGTAGCATAAGTATTTCACTCAGTTTTTGAGAACCAAGGTATCAATCTAGTAGGAGACTACACGCAAGTCCCTCATACCTACACAAACAAATAAGAACCTCGGAACCAACGTGATAAAGGGGTTGTTAATCCCTTCACGGTCACTTACGAGAGTGAGATCTGATAGAGATAATAATAATAAGATAAATATTTTTGGTATTTTTATGATATAGATGGGAAAAGATTGCAAAATAAAATAGATTGGAAACTTATATGATAAAAGATAGACTCGGGGGCCATAGGTTTCACTAGTGGCTTCTCTCAAGATAGCATAAGTATTACGGTGGGTGAACAATTTACTATCGAGCAATTGATAGAAAAGTGAATAATTATGAGAATATCTAGGCATGATCATGTATATAGGCATCACGTCCGCGACAAGTAGACCGAAACGATTTTGCATCTACTACTATTACTCCACACATCGACCGCTATCCAGCATGCATCTAGAGTATTAAGTTGATAAGAACATAGTAATGCATTAGGCAAGATGACATGATGTAGAGTGATAAACTCAAGCAATATGATATAAACCCCATCTTTTTATCCTTGATGGCAAGAATACAATACGTTCCTTGCTGGCCCTGCTGTCACTGGGAAAGGACACCGCAAGATTGAACCCAAAGCTAAGCACTTCTCCCATTGCAAGAAAGATCAATCTAGTAGGCCAAACCAAACTGATAATCCGAAGAGACTTGCGAAGATAACCAATCATACATAAAAGATTTCAGAGAAGAATCAAATATTGTTCATACATAAACTTGATCATAAACCCACAATTCATCGGATCTCGACAAACACACCGCAAAAAGAGTTACATCAAATAGATCTCCAAGAAGATCGAGGAGAACATTGTATTGAGATCCAAAGAGAGAGAGAGAAGAAGCCATCTAGCTAATAACTATGGACCCGAAGGTCTGAGGTAAACTACTCACACATCATCGGAGAGGCTATGGTGTTGATGTAGAAGCCCTTCGTGATCAATGGCCCCTCCGGCGGAGCTCCAGAAAAGGCCCCAAGATGGGATCTCTTGGGTACAGAAGGTTGCGGCGGTGGAAATAGGGTTTCGTGGTGCTCCTCGATGTTTTCAGGGTATATGGACATATATAGGAGGAAGAAGTAGGTCGGTGGAGCCACGAGGGTGGAGGGCGCGCCCAGGGGGGTAGGCGCTGTCGGATTTCGGGTTCCGGCAGACCCTTGAGGTTCGAACACTGGGGTGCGCGCGGAGATTACGCCTCCTACCTACCTGCACCCCTCCGCCATGCTAGGATCTGAACTAAGGAAAGAACAACACAAGAGACGCAGGGTTTATACTGGTTCGGGCCACCCTTGTGGTGTAATACCCTACTCTAGTGTGTGGTGTGTGGATTGCCTCTTGGGCTGATGATGATGAACAATACAAGGAAGAACAGCCTCGCGAGGGTCTGTTCTTGGCTGAGGCGATGAACTGCTGGGAGGAGTTCAACCACGTTTCTCTCTCCCTCTCTCTCTATGCTCTCCTTTTTTCCGACCCCTTGCTGTGTGGGTGGCTGGTCCTATTTATAGAGGCCCTGGTCCTCTCCCCAAATATTGAGCGGGAAGGGAGCCAACAATGGCGGGCTAATTTGAAGGAGGACAGCAAGTATCGGCTATCCTGACAAAAGTAGTCTTCGCCTGCTTAAAGCTCTGGTGATGACGCCGTCTCGGGCTCCACGGTGACCTCCATCTCGTAGTCCTCCTGGTCTTGGTCTCGTTGCACCGAAATGGCAACCTTTGCCTGATGCCTCGGTACTCCGCGGCTGCGCTTGCCCCCTTTGCATCAAAGAGGAAATGAGGACGCTACGCGGGCTGGCACCCGCCTGGTGCCCTGAGTTGTCATGGCTTGCGTCATGGGCACCTCGTGAGGTACCCCGCCTTGATCTCTCCGCCTCCTCGTGAGCCGGCCTGACGAGGCCATGCCTGAGGAAGCTTCGCTTCATCCGCCCCGCGAGGCTTGGCCCCTCGCGAGGGTCTTGGGTTTGTGTTGGTGAAGATGGACCGCGCTGGGCCCCCCTTTGAGCCACGCCGCAGGCCGCAGGCAGGCAAGTCTAGGGACCCCCATTCCCAGAACGCCGACAGTAGCCCCCGGGCCCAAGGCGCGCCCAGACTTGGCCGTGCAGGGAGGCGGAAGGGCAAGAGCAAAGTGCCACGGGCCCTAACAGCCTGCGGCCTTGGGCGCCCCGTGGCGGTTGATTGGACGTGGGCGCCTCCACTTCCTGATGGTGCCTCGGCAACTGCACTGACTGGACAAGTCCGTACATGCAAAACGGGTCATGATTACCTGCGATCGTGGAGGTCGGCGGTTGGCCTCCGCCGGATATAAGTACGAGACGGCGTGCGCCCTTCCGGTTCATCTCCCCTTGCTTCTCCTTCTTCTTCATGGCCCCGTCGAGGAGGTTCTCGGCCGCGGAGAAGGGGAAGGCTTGCCAGGTAGAGCATGCCTCTCCCCTGCCCAAGCGCGGCCGAGGGCACCCCCGCAAACATCCTGTGGCCACCACAGCAGCTCCCCGCGGCCGCGGAGACGATTTCCAGCGCGGTGGCGGGAGGATTGCTGCGGCCGGGGGGTGCGCTCCAGCTGCGCGTCCCCCTATGCCGCGCTTTCGCGCTGCAGAGGTGCTGCCGGAGTTCGTCGTGTGGTCGGCGGAGCCAACTAGCACCCGGCTCCCACTTCCTCACTTCCTCCTCGGCGAGCTCCCGACCGGCGCCCCGGGCGGCCTCTGGCTTCAGGCCGATGGCTGCTGCAGCCGGGCCTCATGGGTCTCACTGGAGGTCTCCGTAGCCGGGAGCCTGGCCCTGGCCCGCGGTTGGCAGACGTTTGCCCGCGCGCGTGGCCTGGGCCGTCGGTGCACCCTATACTTCAGGTTCGACGGCGATGCCACCCTCTACGTGAGGGTGTTTGGGGAAGATGGTTGCCGCGCAGGGTGTTGCCCCGAGGGCGACGACCACGGCTGGGAACCCGGCTCCGGCGATGATGGAGAGGACGGCGCTCGCGGGGCTGGCGACGCTCAGGGTTCCTCAAGCTTCTTCGGTTCTTCTTCTAGCGGCGACTCTCCTAGTGGTGGCCGCAGCCAGCCCCCACGCCGTCGTATCTGCTTGGGGGGTGGTGGCGCGCCCGCCCACCGTCGCGCCCTGGTGAAGCGCGAGAGGGAGTCCGCCTGAGCTCCGGAGGCAGCTTGGGCTTCCCTACGGGCCGGTGCGAGGCGAGCCGCACCAGATTTGTTCTTTCTCTTCCCTTTCCTGCATAAAGAAGGACAGTAGTGTGGTGCCCTGCGGGGCGTGTATGGGTTATTGCTGTTAATTATCGTTTTGCTTTCTTCGTCGTACCTTCCGATTATGTGTCCGCGCGTGGATGGTTCCTGGCCCCAGCCGTGGGGGCGACCGACCCAGGCCCTGTGTTTGTGTCGCGGTGCCCGAGGGGCACGGACTGGTGGGGTGCTCCTGCAAGGGGCCCAGGTCGCGAACCCTTTGAGTGACTAGGATAGGAACACTCGCGAGGGCGCTCGGCTCTCCCCCTCGCGAGGCCTTGCACAAGAGAAATCGAGGCAGGAGCGTGAAAAGCCAAAGAACCGCAAGCCAAAGACGGCAACAACTTCAATAAAACTTCAAATGAAGAAGAACAAGCCAACTGCGGAAAGCAAATGATAAGCTGCGTCCGGCACCTAGTATAGTCTTCGACGACTTCTCACCAGCGCGGAGCTAAGTGCTGCCACTGGGGGTGGGAGGGAGCCCCAGGGCCTGAGGCCGGCGCTCCTGACACTCCGGGGCGTGTACAGCCCCAACTCATTATTACGTGAGAGTGTCACGGGCGGCGAGCTTCACAGGCGTTCGCCTTGCTTCACAGGCGTTCGCCTTGCTTCACAGGCTCCGGGCCTTTTCCGAAATGCGATAGCTTCACAGGCATTCGCCTTGCTTCACAAGCTCCGGGCCTTTTCCAAAACGTGATAGCTTCACAGGCATTCGCCTTGCTTCACAGGCTCCGGGCCTTTTAGGGGTAGAACCTCCAGAGGTGCTGGATGTTCCATGCATTCTGGACCGGCACTCCCTCCTGAGTCTCCAAGCACGCTGAGCCGGGCCTGGAAACATGAACAACCTTGAACGGGCCCTCCCACATGGGAGAGAGCTTGTGCAGCCCCTCCCTGGAGAGGACCCGCCTGAGCACGAGGTCTCCTACCTCGAGTGTCCTGGGGCGGATGTTGCAGCAGTGATATCGCCGCAGCGCTTGTTGGTACCTCGCCGCTCGTAGCGCGGCTTCTCGGCGACGTTCCTCCCCCAGCACGAGGTCCATCCCCCGCATGGCGTCCTGTTGTGCCTCGTTGAACGCTAGGACCCGCGCGGAGCGACATCTGACCTCGTGAGGGAGGACCGCTTCGGCTCCGTAGACCAGGAAGAACGGGGTCTCCCTAGTCGGCTTGGTCGCGGTTGTGCGGATGGACCACAACACGGACTGAAGCTCGTCGTACCAACCTCTGCCGCAGGCCTCCAGGTTCTTCTTGAATGTCTTGGTCTTGAGTCCACTCAGGACCTCTGCATTGGCTCGCTCGGCCTTGCCGTTGCTTCGGGGGTGCGCCACCGAAGCGTAGCATATCTGCGTTCCAAGGTTAGCACAGTATGTTTTGAAGAGATTACTGGTGAACTGCGAACCGTTGTCCGTGATGATGCGATTCGGCACCCTGAACCAGCTCACGATGCCCTTGATGAACTTGACCGCGGAACCCGCAGGAATGGTTTGGACAGCCTCCACTTCAGCCCACTTGGTGAACTTGTCTACAACAACGTAAAGGTAGCGGTAGCCCCCTGGCGCCCGAGGAAACGGACCCATGATGTCGAGCCCCCAGACTGCGAATGGTCACGAAAGGGGGATAGTCTGCAAGCCCCCTGGCGGCTGATGGATCTGCTTGGTGTGGAACGGGCAGGCCTCACAAGCTTTCACTAGTTCAACGGCGTCATTGAGCGCGGTGGGCCAATAAAACCCACTGCGGAACGCCTTGCCGACGAGGGTCCGTGACGATGAATGATGTCCGCAGTCCCCGCCGTGTATATCTTCCAGTAGTACCTTCCCTTGCTCCCTGTAGATGCAGCGCAGGGATACATCGTTTGGTCGCTTCCGGTAGAGCTCTCCATCTCTGATGCAGTATGCCGTGGCCTGGCATGCCACTCGCTCTGCTTCGTCCTCCTTCTCCGGCAGGGTCCCTTGCGTCAAGTAGCTCCGGAGCTCCGTGATCCAACATCCCTCCTGAGGTTCCATCGTCAGGAGCAGGCGTGCTCCTGAGGCTGGGCCACAGGCCGGAGCTCCGGAGGCAGGTGGCTGGGGGAGCTCCTCCCGGGGCTGAGCCGTGTTTGATAGTGACGGCAAGGCTGAAGGCTTGAAGAGCCGTTCCTCGAAAACGCCAGGCTCCTAAGGTAACCGACTGGACGCGCGTTTGGCGATGTCATCGGCCTCTTGATTGGTGCCACAGGGCACATGCTGCAACTCCAACCCCCAGAACTGCTTCTCCATCCCGCGGACCTCTGCAAGGTAGGCCTCCATGTGCTCATCCTTCGGCTCGTACACCTTGTTGGAGAAATTGACAAGGAGCTGCAAATCGCCCTTGATGGTGAGGCGTTTCACCCCCAGGGCAGCTGCGGCCTTCAAGCCCGTTATTAAACCTTCATACTCTGATATGTTGTTGGAGACCTTTTCGCCTTGCTGGAAACAAAGCTACACGGCGTAATATAGTTTGTCCAGGGTGGGCGATATAAGCACCGCCCCAGCCCCTGCGCCGTGTCTGGAGAACGCCCCATCGAAGTACATGACCCAGCCTTCTGGCGCCTCGCTTCCCGGGGACAGGGACCGATCCTCGTCGACCTTGAGGCCGGGCGCCTCCGTCCATTCTGCCACAAAATCCGCCAACGCTGCTCCCTTGATGACTCTGGTCGTGCTGAATTCGAGCTGAAACGCTTGCAGCTCTATGTTCCACTCAGCGACTCTCCCAGCTGAATTGGGGCTCCTGAGCACCCTCTCCAGGGGGTATGATGAGACGACCTTGATGGGGTGACCCTGAAAATAGTGCCGCAGCTTGCGCAAGGCCACCAGTAGCGTGAGGAGGAGCTTCTGGGGCATAGGGTACCGCGCCCTCGCATCCCGCAACACTGTGCTGACGAAGTACACTGGGTGCTCAACAAGGTGGAGTGCGTCAGTGCTGGCGGCTCCCTTTGGAGACCATGGAGCCTCTTGAGACAATGAGGCCTCCTGAGACTGGACATCTGGGAGAGGGGCCTCTCCTGCCTCTGGTGCGCCCCTCTGCGGCGGCTGGTCCTCCTCAGCCGCTGTGGTGGCTTCTGTGGGCCTTCCTCGTACCAGCTCCGCCTTGTCCTGGGATGCTGCCGCGGTTTTGATTCGACGCTCCTCTCTGACTGCCACCAGGGCTGCGCTGGCGGAGTAGGGAGTGGCGGCGAGGTAAAGCACTAGGGGCTCTTGAGGGCGCGGAGCCACCATGATCGGTGGGCTGGTCACGTATTTCTTGAGATCCTGGAATGCCTTGTCGGCCTCTTCAGTCCACTCGAAGGGCCCCTTTTTCTTCATTAGCTGGAAGAAGGGTAGCGCTCGCTCCCCCAACTTGGAGATGAAGCGCCCTAGCGCGGTCACGCACCCCATGAGCTTCTGCATTTCTCTGAGGGTCTTTGGCGGGCTCATGTCTTCCACTGCCTTGACCTTCTCCGGGTTAGCCTCGATGCCTCGGTGAGACACGAGGAAACCCAAGAGCTTGCTAGAGGGGACTCCGAACACACATTTCTCTGGATTGAGCCGTAGGTTCACTGCGTTGAGGCTCGTGAAGGTTTCCTCCAGGTCTTGTATCAAGGTCCTGGCTTCCCGAGATTTTACCATGATGTCATCGACGTAAGCTTCAACATTCTTCTCAAGCTGCGGGCCCAAGGTGATATGCATCAGCTGCTGAAAGGTCGCCCCTGCGTTACGCAGCCCGAATGGCATGCAAGTGTAGCAGTACACCCCACACGAGGTTAGGAAGGCTGTCTTCTCGACGTCTTCAACCACCATCTTGATCTGGTGATACCCAGAGAAGGCATCCAGGAAGCATAGCAGGTCGCATTTCGCAGTGGAATCGACGATCTGGTCGATGCGGGGGAGCGGGAACGGATATTACGGGCACACTTTGTTGACGTTGGTGAAGTCGACAGACATGCGTTCCTTCCCTCCCTTCTTTGGCACAACGACAGGGTTGGCCAACCAATCTGGGTATCAGACCTCGCGAATGACCCCAGCGGCCTCTAATTTGCGGGTCTCTTGGACGATGAAGGCCTGCTTTTCTGTGGACTGCCGCCTGGCCTTCTGCTTCACAGGACGCACGTTGGGGCACACATTGAGGTGATGCTCGATTACACTCCTGGGGATCCCTGCCAACTGGTCTGGCTCCCAAGCGAATACCTTCTTGTTCGCGCGCAGGAACCCGACCAGGGCCTCCTCCTGCTCGGGTTTGAGGTGGGCGCCTATGGTGAAAGTGGCGTTGGTGGATCCGTCCTCATCGACGGGTATCTGCTTGGTTTCTTCCTTGTCTTGGGTGAACAACTGTTTCTTCTTGGCGGGCGCAGCCCCCTTGGGCTCGGGGGCCTCCAAGGCGGCGGGCTGTGCCGACGCCGCTGTCTCGAAGACGAGCTTGAGCACCCGCAGAGCGTCCCCCGTGTCTCCATACACGGTGAGGACACCGCTGCTCCCGGGCATCTTCATGATGTTGTATGCCGGGTGTGTCGCAGCCATGAACTGGGTCACCGCTGGGTAGCCGAGGATGGCGTTGTAGGGGAGGCCGATGGGGGCGATGTCGAAGTCGACCAGCTCCGTGCGGAAGTTGTCATAGGTGCCGAAGGTCACTGGGAGCCAGATCTGTCCCAAGGAGCCGGACGACCTGCCCCCAACGCCTGAGAAGGGCCGGCTGGGCTGCAGCTGTTCTAGGGGTATGCAGAGGAGGTTGAAGGCCTCGACGGAGAGCACGCTGAGGCCTGCCCCGCCATCGATGAGAGTTCTAGTGATGGCCACCTGGCAGATGGTGGGGGTGCTCAGCATGGGAAGCGCGCCCAAGCAGGCCGATTTGGACGGGTGGTCCTCCGAGCTGAAGCTCAGGCCGGTCTCGGGCGCCGCCCGGTCCAAGGGAGCCCCCTGCCGCGTGGAAGCGGCGCTGACCCGGCGGATGAGCGGCTTGACGTGGTAACTTGTAGGCGGCGCCTGCGAGCCGCCCAAGAGGGCCGCGACGACTGGGGGTGTCGGTGCAGCATGATAGGCGGGGGAGAGGTCGCGGGGCTCCATGGGCGCGCGGAGCACGCTGGACGAAGAACCAGCTGGGGCGAGCGAGGGAGTTGCGGTGCGGCCGTCTTGGCGCACGGATGGATGCTGAGACGATGCTTGCCGCTCGTCCCCCGCCGGGTCGGTGGTGGCGCTGATGGAAGGTGACGGGGAACGGCGAGGATGCCCGCCGACAGGGGCCGTCTGGGCGACGCGGGAAGCGAGGGTGGCCCGGCGCTCCACGCGGGCCCGATAAGTGTCAGACATGAGCGCGGTGGTCGGAGGAGAACGGTGTGACGGAAGACGAATTCCTGCGCACCCCTACCTGGCGCGCCAAATGTCAGATTTTGGGTTCCGGCAGACCCTTGAGGTTCGAACACTAGGGTGCGTGCGGAGATTTCGCCTCCTACCTACCTCCACCCCTCCGCCATTCTAGGATCTGAACTAAGGAAAGAACAACACAAGAGACGCAGGGTTTATACTGGTTCGGGCCACCGTTGTGCTGTAATACCCTACTCCAGTGTGTGGTGTGTGGATTGCCTCTTGGGCTGATGATGATGAACAATACAAGGAAGAACAGCCTCGCGAGGGTCTGTTCTTGGCCGAGGCGATGAACTGCTGGGAGCAGTTCAGCCACCTTCCTCTCTCCCTCTCTCTCTGCTCTCCTTTTTTCTGACCCCTTGCTGTGTGGGTGGCTGGTCCTATTTATAGAGGCCCTGGTCCTCTCCCCAAATATTGAGCGGGAAGGGAGCCAACAATGGCGGGCTAATTTGAAGGGGGACAGCAAGTATCAGCTATCCTGACAAAAGTAGTCTTCGCCTGCGCAAAGCTTTGGTGATGACACCGTCTTGGGCTCCACGGTGACCTCCGTCTCATAATCCTCCTGGTCTTGGTCTCGTTGCACCGAAATGACAACCTTTAGCTGATGCCTCGATACTCCGCGGCTGCGCTTGCCCCCTTTGCATCAAAGAGGAAAGGAGGACGCTGCGCGGGCTGGCACCCGCCTGGTGCCCTGAGTTGTCATGGCTTGCGTCATGGGCACCTCGTGAGGTACCCCGCCTTGATCTCTCCGCCTCCTCGTGAGCCGGCCTGACGAGGCCGTGCCTAAGGAAGCTTCGCGTCATCTGCCCCATGAGGCTTGGCCCCTCACGAGGGTCTTGGGTTTGTGTTGGTGAAGATGGGCCGTGCTGGGCCCCCCTTTGAGCCATGCCGCAGGCCGCAGGCAGGCAAGTATGGGGACCCCCGTTCCTAGAATGCCGACAGGCGTGCCTCCTGCCTCGTGGCCTCCTCATTGGTTGCTTGACGTCCACTAAAAGTCCACTGGATCATGTTTGTTCCAAAAATAACGCTCCCGAAGGTTTCATTCCGTTTGGATTCCGTTTGATATTCCTTTTCCGTGAAACACCGAAATATGCAAAAAAATAGCAATTTGCACTAGGCCTTGGGTTAGTAGGTTAGTCCCAAAATTAATATAATATTGTGTAAACAAGCCCATTAACATCCAAAATAGATAATATAGTAGCATGGAACAATAAAAAATTATAGATACATTGGAGACTTATCAAGCATCCCCAAGCTTAATCCTTGCTCGTCCTTGAGTAGGTAAATGGTAAAAAACAGAATTTTTGATGTGGAATGCTACCTAGCATAATTCTCAATGTAATTTTCTTTATTGTGGCATGAATGTTCAGATCCAAAATATTCAAGAAAAAAGTTCAATATTGACATAAAAATAATAATAGTTCAAGCATACTAACTAAGCAATCATATCTTCTCAAAATAACATGGCAAAAGAAAGTTCATCCCTACAAAATCATATAGTTTGGTCATGCTCCATTTTCGTCACACAAGAATGCTCTCATCTTGCACAACCCCTATGACAAGCCAAGAAATTGTTTCATACTTTAGTAATTTGAAACTTTTTTCAACTTTCACGCAATACATGAGCGTGAGCCATGGATATAGCACTATGGGTGGAATAGAATAATGATAGTGGGTTATGTGGAGAGGAGAAAAAAAGGAGAAAGTCTCACATCGACGAGGCTAATCAATGGGCTAGGGAGATGCCCATCAATTGATGTCAATGCAAGGAGTAGGGATTGCCATTCAACGGATGCACTCGAGCTATAAATGTATGAAAGCTCAACAAAATAAACTAAGTGGGTGTGCATCCAACTTGCTTGCTCACGAAGACGTAGGGCATTTGAGGAAGCCCATTGTTGGAATATAAAAGCCAAGTTCTATAATGAAAAATTCCCACTAGTATATGAAAGTGGCAAAACAAGAGTCTCTCTATCATAAAGTTCATGGTGCTACTTTGAAGCACAAGTGTGGAAAAAAGGATAGTAGCATTGCCCCTTTTTATTTCTTTTTTTGGACCCCTTTTTTATTTGGCCTTTCTTTCTTTTATTTGGGACAATGCTCTATTAATGATGATCATCACACTTCTATTTATTTACAACTCAATGATTACAACTCGATACTAGAACAAAATATGACTCTATATGAATGCCTACGGCGGTGTACCGGGAAGTGCAATGAATCAAGAGTGACATGCATGATAAATTATGCATGGTGGCTTTGCCACATATACGATGTCAACTACATGATCATGCAAAGCAATATGATAATGATGATACGTGTCAAAAATGAAAGGGTGGAAAGTTGCATGGAAATATATCTCGGAATGGCTATGGAAATGCCATAATAGGTAGGTATGGTGGCTGTTTTGAGGAACATATAAGGAGTTTTATGTGTGAAAGAGCGTATCATATCACGGGGTTTGGATGCACCGGCGAAGTTTGCGCCAACTCTCAATGTGAGAAAGGGAGATGCATGGTACCGAAGAGGCTAGCAAGGATGGAAGCGTGAGAGTGAGTATAATCCATGGACTCAATATTAGTCATAAAGAACTCACATACTTATTGCAAAAATCTACAAGTCATCAAAAACCTCGACACTATGCGCATGCTCCTAGGGGGATAGATTGGTAGGAAAAGACCATCGCTCGTCCCCGACCGCCACTCATAAGGAAGACAATCAAATAACACCTCATGTTTCAAATTTGTTGCATAACGTTTACCATACGTGCATGCTACAGGACTTGCAAACCTCAAAACAAGTATTTCTCAATTTCACAACTACTCAACTAGCATGGCTTTGATATTATTACCTCCATATCTCAAAACAATCATCAAGCATCAAACTTTTCTTAGTATTCAACACACTCATTAGAAAGTTTCATTATTAATCTTGCATACCAAGCATATTAAGATTTTAAGCAAATTACCATGCTATTAAGACTCTCAAAATAATTGAAGTGAAGCATGAGAGATCAATAGTTTCTATAAAAAAATCCACCACCGTGCTCTAAAAGATATAAGTGAAGCACTAGAGCAAAAACTATAAAGCTCAAAAGATATAAGTGAAGCACACAGAGTATTCTATCAAATTCCAAATCATGTATGGCTCTCTCAAAAGGTGTGTACAGCAAGGCTGATTGTGGTAAAGTAACAAGCAAAGACTCAAATCATAAAAGACGCTCCAAGCAAAACACATATCATGTGGTGAATAAAAATATAGCTCCAAGTAAAGTCACCGATAGAAGTAGACGAAAGAGGGGATGTCTTCCGGGGCATCCCCAAGCTTTGGCTTTTAGGTGTCCTTACATTATCTTGGGGGTGCCATGGGCATCCCCAAGCTTAGGCTCTTTCCACTCCTTGATCCATAATCCATCAAATCTTTACCCAAAATTTGAAAACTTCACAACACAAAACTTAAAGTAGAAAACTCGTGAGCTCCGTTAGTGAAAGAAAACAAAAGACCTCTTCAAGGTACTGTAATGAACTCATTCTTTATTTATATTGGTGTTAAACCTACTGTATTCCAACTTCTCTATGGATTATAAACTATTTCACTAGCCATAGATTCATCAAAATAAGCAAACAACTCACGAAAAACAGAATCTGTCAAAAACAGAACAGTGTGTAGTAATCTGTAGCTAGCGCAAGAACTGCAACCCCAAAATTATAAAATAAATTGCTGGACGTGAGGAATTTATCTATTAATCATCTGAAAAAATAATTAAATAAATATCACTTTCCAAATAAAAATAACAGCAGTTCTCGTGAGCGCTAAAGTTTCTGTTTTTTACAGAAAGTTCAACAAGACTTTCCCCAAGTCTTCCCAACGGTTCTACTTGGCACAGACACTAATTAAATACAAAAAAACAACCAAAACAGAGGCTAAATAATTTATTTATTACTAAGCAGGAGCAAAAAGCAAGGAATAAAAATAAAATTGGGTCGCCTCCCAACAAGCGCTATCGTTTAACGCCCCTAGCTAGGCATAACAAGCAAGAATAGATCTAGGTATTGCCATCTTTGGTAGGCAATTCTTCAATGAGGCATCTATATCCTTTAGGAATTTCTTTCTTTCTAGTTATTATCAAACTCTTAGGCACAAGATCGAAAAATTCATTTGTAGCAATTGGTTCCTTAATGATAGCAAAAAGATTGGGATGAATACTTATAGATTTAAGATCCGCAGTTTCCTTACTAGATGATTCAACCTTATTTTTAGGAACATACATAAGTTTGGTAATTTTAGTAGGAGGACTTGGAGTATTCTTTACGGAAGAAAAAGCGGTTCCCAAGTTTGTAATGATACCCTCAAGTTTATCGATTCTAGTGGAATATAAAGTTATTTTCTTATTAACTATGGGTTCCTTTTCCTTAATATTTTTCAAGGTCATTCCTACCCTAGATCCATATTGGGTAATTTGATTGTGGATCTTTTTATCTAGATTTTCAATTAATTCAATGGTAGCAACTTTATTTTCAATAATTTCAAGTCTTTGCATAACATGCTCCAAAGTTAACATAGTTCCATTAACCAAAAGAGGTGGTGAACCAAATAAATCTAACATAGCATTATAAGAATCAAAAGTATGGCTACCCAAGAAATTCCCTCCTGTAATGGTATCAAGGATATATCTATACCAAGGATTAACACCTACATAAAAATTGCGGAGAAGAACTGAAGTAGATTGCTTCCTGGTAGATCTATTTTGAGCATTGCAAATTCTATACCAAGTATCTTTTAGATTTTCTCCCTCCCTTTGTTTAAAATTTAGAACTTCATTCTCTGGAGACAATGGAGAAGACAAAGGACTAGCCATAACGACAAGAAAATACACTAACACACAAGCAAAAAAGCAAACGGCAAAAGGAGGCAAATAGAAAGAGGGAGGATAGAGGGAGAGGGCGAATAAAACGGCAATGGTGAAGTGGGGGAGAGGAAAACGAGAGGCAAATGGCAAATAATGTAATGCGGGAGATAGGGATTGTGATGGGTACTTGGTATGTTGACTTTTGCGCAGACTCCCCGGCAACGACGCCAGAAATTCTTCTTGCTACCTCTTGAGCACTGCGTTGGATTTCCCCGAAGAGGAGAGGATGATGCAGCAAAGTAGCGTAAGTATTTCCCTCAGTTTTTGACAACCAATGTATCAATCTAGTAGGAGGCTACACGCGAGTCCCTCGTACCTACACAAAAACAATAGCTCAACGCAACCAACACGCTTAGGGGTTGTCAATCCTTTCACGGTCACTTACAAAAGTGAGATCTGATAGAGATGGTAAATAATATTTTTGGTATTTTTGGTATAGAGATGCAAAGTAAAAAGTAAAAGCAAAGTAAAAGCAAAGCAATTATAAAGTAATGGAGATTGATATGATGAGAAAGAGACCTGGGGGCCATAGGTTTCACCAGTGGCTTCTCTCAAGAGCATAAGTATTCTACAGTGGGTGAACAAATTACTGCTGAGGAATTGACAGAATTGAGCATAGTTATGAGAATATCTAAGTATGATCATGTATATAGGCATCACGTCCGAGACAAGTAGACCGAAACGATTCTGCATCTACTACTATTACTCTACTCATCGACCGCTATCCAGCATGCATCTAGAGTATTAAGTTAAAAATAGAGTAACGCCTTAAGCAAGATGACATGATGTAGATGGATAGTTTCATGCAATATGATAAAAACCCCATCTTGTTATCCTCGATGGCAATGATACAATATGTGCCTTGCTGCCCCTTCTGTCACTGGGAAAGGACACCGCAAGATCGAACCCAAAGCTAAGCACTTCTCCCATGGCAAGAACAACCAATCTAGTAGGCCAAACCAAACTGATAATTTGAAGAGACTTGCAAAGGTAACCAATCATACATAAAAGAATTCAAACAAGATTCAAATATTATTCATAGATAGACTTGATCATAAACCCACGATTCATCGGTCTCAACATACACACCGCAAAAAGAAGGTTACATCGAATAGATCTCCACGAGAGAGGGGGAGAGCATTGTATTGAGATCCAAAAAGAGAGAAGAAGCCATCTAGCTACTAACTATGGACCCGTAGGTCTGAAGTAAACTACTCACACTTCATCGGAGGGGCTTGGATGATGATGTAGAAGCCCTCCGTGATCGATGCGCCCTCCGGCGGAGCTCCGGAACAGGCCCCAAGATGGGATCTCGTGGATACAGAAAGTTGCGGCGGTGGAATTAGGTTTTTGGCTCCGTCCCCGATTGTTTGGGGGGTACGTGGATATATATGGGAGGAAGAAGTACGTCGGTGGAGCTTCAAGGGGCCCACAAGGAAGGGGGCGCGCCCTATGGGGGGCGCCCTCCACCCTCGTGGCCGCCTCGTGGCTTTCTTGACGGAGGGTCCAAGTATCCTGGGTCTTATCTGATGAGAAAATCACGTTCCCGAAGGTTTCATTCTGTTTGGACTCCATTTGATATTCCTTTTCTTCGAAACCCTAAAACAGGAAAAAAACAACAATTCTGGGCTGGGCCTCCGGTTAATAGGTTAGTCCCAAAAATAATACAAAAGTGGATAATAAAGCCCAATAATGTCCAAAACAATAGATAATATAGCATGGAGCAATAAAAAATTATAGATACGTTGGAGACATATCATTCCTCAGCAGCCCTGTAGAAGGTCTGCAACCGAACAAGACAACACTGATTAGTACAATCACTAGGTAATGTTGATTTTTAATTCTGTAAAGGAGAAATTACCCAAAACCGCTGCCTCACAATGTCACCACCGTCTCGCACAAGACACCGTCAACTCTCTCCTCTGGCGGGGCCCGGGCAGCCATGTATAGGTCCCAGCTCAGTGCTAGCTGTGGAACCTGACCCTCACCGGGCAACGTGACCCTCCCCGGGAAGTGGTGCCGGCAAAGCTATAAGTGCACCTAGTGCCCCTTAGTGATTTTGGTGTATTGAAGACTTATAGGTTAAGGGACTAATGCATTTGTGAGTGTACACAGGTCTATAAGTCTATGAGGAGTTTGATATTTATAGAGAAAGTCGACCCCTAAAAATGAATGTCTTCGACTGAAGACTTTGGATTTCTGAAGACTTTCTGAAGACTTTGAAAGTGAAGAAATTGGTGTGACCGTGCAAACTTGATATTCATACGAGGAACATGAAGCATGATGACTTTTGTTTTCGTAGTTTCATTTTCTCTTTCTTGAGTCATAGGAAACACCGTACTGTTAAAGGGGGTTGAGGTAAAACTAAGGAAAAGTTTCCATGTGATGCTCAACTCAAAATCCTACACCTACCAATCCCTTCGAGTGAAGCCATTGGAAATCTCATGCAGTTCGGTCAATTTCTTCAGTGACAGAGACAAAGATCTTGTGGTCTCTGAGGAATTTGTTCTGACTAAGGAGTTAGGAATTTGCCAGTGCGGATTGCCTACAAGTGAGGAACATGATAGCCCTGAGGAATTTGTTAGTCAAATTTCCGATCGTTGTTGTGCTACGCGCTAGCTGTCCCAAAATATCTTCCCACCTAACAGTCATATCATTGAAGGGCATTTATGTCTTATCATGTTGGGCTGCTCCCTAGGCTATAAATAGTCGTCCCCCTACAACCACTAGCTGGTTGGCTGCTCCAATAGAAACTGACACTTCCCATTTGAGAGCATCCCATCCTCCGAGGACTTTGAGCGAAAATCATCAAGTGAGGAAAACCCAAACCCAAACACCTACAAACCCAAAGTGATTGAGCATCACTGAAGAGATTGATCCTGCGTGGATCCGACGCTTGTTACCTTTGAAGACTGTGCATCTTCCAAACGGTTAGGCGTCATGGTCTAGAGCATCCAAGAGGAAATTGTGGATCGCTGATTGACTGAGTTTGTGAAGGTTTGGAAGTCACCTGAAGACTTGCCATGAGTGATTGGGGGAGGTCTGTGTGAGCTTAGCTCAAGGGGAATATGGTGAGGACTAAGTGTCCTGAAATGCGTGTTCAGGACTTTGTGTCCTCAGGTTTGAATACCTAGCCGCCCTAACTAGATGTACAACTGTCACAACAGTTGGAACTGGTCTACCAAATCATTGTCCTCACGGAGCTAACTGGTTCTATTTCCTCAACCCTTCCATTTCCTCATTTCTGTGTTGTGTGCTTGTTCATATCTGTTCCAAGACTTTGACTGAAGACTTTCTCAATTTCCTCAGTTCAATTTCTTCAGTCTGTTTGTCTTCATCCTGATTATCCTGTGCTTACGCTTTCTGTACTCTGTGCTTGTTTTCATTTCATCATGATGACCATGCTTATGTTCTGTTATGTTCGCATCTGAGTACTTATTCTGCTGCAAGTAGTTCTTCTCTTAGAAATTTCTTCACCCTGAAATTCCTTAGTGAAGAATTCATAAAAGTCGTCTATTCACCCCCTCTAGTCGACTTAACGCACTTTCAATTGGTATCGGAGCAAGGTACTCCCTTGTTCTGTGTGATTTTGGTTTAATCGCCTGGAGTTTTAGTTATGTCGACCGCAGGTATGATCAAGGTTTCTGCTGGGTGTCCTACCTTCGATGGGACGGACTACCCCTACTGGAAGAATAAGATGTGCATGCATCTTGAGGCAATTGACAACTATCTCTGGTACGTTGTGGAAAATGGCGTTCCCTCTATCACTCCTACCATCAACGCTGCTGATGTGAAGACATTCAAGCAACTCGACTCTCAAGCGAAGAACATCATATGTAGCCATCTGCGCAAAGGGAAGTATGGCAGAGTGAGTGCTTTGGAGACATCAAAGCTTATCTGGGACAGGCTGTCCAAGGTCAATGAAGGAGTCTCAATACATCGTGACTCTCGAGTTGACATTCTTCGCAATCTCTTCAACCGCTTCAAAAGACTCGGCCATGAAAATGTTCAGCAAACCTTCGATCGCCTCACTGACATCTCAAATGAGCTTCAAGCACTTGGTGCCACTGACATCACTGACCATGAGGTGGTGAAGAAATTGCTGAGATCGCTTGATTCCTCATTTGATACTCTGGCATTGATGATACAAGAACATGGAGACTATAAATCACTTGATCCCGCTGATATCCTCGAGAGGCTAAACACTCATGAGTTCCAGCTTGTTGAGAAGAGAGATCTCTATGGACCAAGCTATGGCAGATCACGAGCTCTGAAGGCCAATGTAGTGTATGAATCTGAAGGTGAAGATTCTGGTAGCAGCCTTGGTGATCCTAAAGAACTGAGCGAGGAGCTAGCAATGCTCGTGAGGAAATTCTAGAAGTTCTCAAGACGTGGTCATTTTGGAAAATCCTCAAGAAGTGATGACTTAAGATTAGATTCCTCATCCCGTGATTACAAGAAGAGACTCTGTCACAAATGCAAGAGACCCGATCACTACATTCAAGATTTTCCTCAGTGGGAAAAGGAATCAAAGAAGAAGAAGTACAAGGACTACAATTCTGATGATTCAAAGAAGAAGAAGAAATCTTCAGAGTCCTCTTCATCAAAACGTTCAAGGTCTTCATCTCACAAGAAGAGCAGCTCCAAGAAGGCTCGGGCATTCATTGGAAAGGAAATGGACTCTGAGGCTGAATCTAAGGAAAATGAGGAAGAGGAGGAATCTGAGGAGTCAGACTCTAGTGTGGCGAGCCAAGCCCTCACTAACGCGTTCGTCAGCAAGTCCATCTTCAACTCTGAGGAAAAGGACCTCCCCAACACCACTGATGACGGCGATGATGACTACGCTCCCACCTATTTCTTTATGGAAAAAGGTGCAAAGGTACTCAAATATCCCTCCTCTGAATCAAGTGAGGATGAATCTGATGAAAATATCAAGCCTAGTTGTTCTAAACTTGCTAAGATTGCTGTGAAACAACAAAAGGCTCTTGAAAAGGTTCAAAATATGCTAGACAAAAGCGATGATATGTTGGGCGATGAAATGGATCGCACTAAAACTTTGACTGAAAATCTTCAGAGACTTTGGACTAAGTTTGATAACCTTCAGAGTCATCATAACATTCTCTTATCTGATCATGAGAAGCTTTCTTATGATTTTCTTCAAAGAAAGCAAGATCTTGAATAGTTAAGAGTGAGTTATGAAGATCTTCAGAAGGAGCGTGATTCATTGCTTTCTCAACAAATCAGCGCTACTCAGGAAGAATTTATTCCTCCATGTTTGAAATGCATTGAACGTGAATCTGCTAATTATTCACCTGAATATTCAAATGCTTCTAATGTTACAAATTCTTCAACTGTCTCTGCTATCACTAATTCCTCGTCTAAGGATGCTGCACCGACCATGCAGGGATGAAGGAATTGTATATGACATGCATGTAAAAAAGCCTCAAAGGGCATCAGGCTCTTTGTGATCTGCGTAATAAGCAGATCCTCAACAGGAACCCTAGGAAAGAGGGTATTGCCTTTGAGAGGAAACTCAATGCTGATGGGACCTACTAGAAACCTGAGCAGTATCCCAAAACCTCATGGGTTACTGCAAAAGGACCTTCAGTGGATCCATCTACTTTATCTGGCTTCACATGTGAATCTTCATGTTCTTTTGATGAGTCATTTGAATCCAACTATAAACTATTCAAAAATCAGAATGGTGAAATATTTGCTAGATATGTTGGCACTAACTGCATGAACGGTTCCCCTATGAAGAAAATCTGGGTTCCCAAAAGGTGCCTTGAAAGTCTTCAGGTGAATGTCATCATGACACCACCTGTGAAGAATAGGAACTCCAGATCAAACTCTTCATATGGACCAAATTCTTCATATGGATCCAAGTCCTCATACGGACCAAATTCCTCACGTGGATCAAATTCCTCAAAAGAATCAAAGTCCTCATATGAACATCATCATGCTAACTCTTCTGTTTCGCAGGGAAGATCTAAGGATTATGGATATGTGCATTATTCTTCAAATCATTATGTTTGTTAATCCTCGAAGAATGTCTCTGCTTACTTTTATGCTTACACTAACCCTTCTTATGTGAAACGAAGTGGATTGGCATCTATGCCACCTTTCTCTTATGGAGCTCACAGAATGATGAACTCTTTGCCACCCCTTCAGATGTGGGTGGTAAAGAAAAAGAACTAATCTCTTATGCAGGGTCAGGTCTCCAGACGAACTTAAACGTCTGAAGAATTTGCTGGAGACCTGAATATGCTTGAAAGGACGCAAGCTAATCATGAAGAAATGAAATCTCATTTCTCATGTCCTCACACTGTTTTATCTGTTCTATTGCTTGATGAAATTAATCTGATGAAATTGATATCATATTCTTCACTGATGAAGTATATGAGTTCGTAAGCTGCACTAATTCATCTGCAGGATGATCAACCCAAAGCCACTAAGTGGGTCCTCGATAGTGGATGTACAAATCACATGACTGGTGATAGGAGCTTATTGATGGACTCTGCTTTATCTCCATCACATCTAAAGCATATCACCTACGCTAACAAAGGCAAAAGCAAGGTATTGGGTCTTGGTAAGGTTGCAATCTCAAAATATCGACACATGGACAAAGTCATGCTTGTCAAGTCCTTAGGGTTCAACCTCATATCTGTCTCAATGCTTTGTGATCTTGATATGGTTGTTGTCTTTGGCAAGTGTCATTGTGTTGTGATCATGGAAGCTGACAATTCCAAATTCTTTGAAGGCTATAGGAGAGGAGATTTGTATATTGTTATAAGGGCACCAAGGACCTGGTTGGGCCTGTGGACACCATCGGCATATATCCAACCCCTGTAGTATGACAAGGCCAACACATTAGATATTAATTTGAAGAAACATGAAGGATAAAGGTTAAAAAAGAATAAGTGCACTTACTTCTCCCTGTTAGGCTCAATCAAAAACCTCTGATCGCGGGTCGCTGTCACGGCCGGGAGCTTCGTACCACCATGCTGGTAGACCTTCTTGCCCTGCTCAACTAGCTCACCCTCGCTAAAACTATCGTCAGACCAGCTGGTCTCCTTGCCATCAACATGGCCACTAGTCTCCGGAGTCACGTGGGACGAAGACTCCGGGGCCTGAGTCTCTGGAGTCACGTGGGATGAAGACTCCAGGGCCCGAGTCTCCTGGGATAAAAACTCTGGGGCCCGAGTCTCCTGGGGCGAAGGCTCGGCGACCCGAGGCTCGTCGGCCCGAGGCTCGTGGACCGGAGTTTGAGACAGGTCCAAGTCTGATGGGTCCACCTGAGAAGGAGCACTCCATGGTCCGGAGAAACAGCAGGGGTGGCGGCAAGGAAGGCGCAACATGCTTCCTGCCTCTCCCACCGCCACGTCCACCTCTAGATGCACCCCTCTTCGGCTTCCCCCAACCTCTCCCAGCCGAAGAAGAAGTGCTGGTGTCTGCATGCTATCTACTAGGAGACTCGGCCTTGGCTTGGTTAGCGGCCCGCATCTCCTCATCGGAGGATGACACGGCCTGGCTCAACACCACTCAGACGAAGGTAGCAGAACTAGCCCAGCCAGAGGCCAACTCCAGGCGCCCGGCCACCAGACGAGGGTCCGCGCTCAGGAGATCCTCCCGCAGTTGGCTCAGCTCGTTGGCAACCTGGTCCAGGACAGCAGCGGAGGGAGAAGAAGAGACAAGAACCTGTGGAGCAGACGGAGAAGATGGCAGCATAACCACGACTTGGCAGGAAGGGACCTCCTGAGCCTTGGCCGTCACGGCGGCATCGTTGGGCACAGTCGACTCCAGGTCCAGCGGGGCCACGGGGGCTGACTCCTCGCCGGGGTGCCCCAGTTGGCCTCGACAGGGCGGTTGGGTCAGAGAGGCGCGGGCCTCGCCGTCCTCTCCCCCAACAGCCGAAGGCGTCGCCCCAGCAGACGGTTTCAGCCCAAGCAGGGCCGCAGAAGCCTCTTTCAACCTCTTGGCCGCAGGTGTCGGCCTGGTAAAAGAGCGCAAACGTCAAGCCTCAGCGGCAGAAACCAAGCAGAGCATGAATATAGCACTTACTGGATGTTGTCCGTGGACTCAAGCAACCTCCGGCCAAACTTGAAGCCCGAGAGCCTGCAGCGGGGGTCAGCCTTGGGGGGCCAGGAAGCAGAAGGCGTGTCAGGAGGGATGGAGCTGGCCTTGGACCCCCAGGGACCAGAGCAGACCCTGGGGGAACCAGGCTCGACATGCCTTTCCTCGTGACCTAGGAAGAGCTCCTCCTCCTCGCCTGGCGCTGGCCTCATCATCGTCCGGCATGGAGCGGAGGGCCTGGGACCTGCGCCGAGGGAAGGACTCCCCCCAATCCTCGTCAGTCTCCTCTGAGTCGGACGCTTCCTCCTCTGCCTCTTCTTCCCCCTTTCCCCCGCTGGAGCTGCCAGAGGACAAGTTCACCATCGCCAGGACCGCCAGATCTTCGGGAGCTGCCGCAGGCACCAGCCTCTCACCGTTGAAGGTGGGCATGGCGTTCACCACCTACTCCCAGTCGTCACGAAGGAACAGGGGGATGGGGGCGCCCACCGGGCTCGCCACGTCTCCCCAACCATGGAATGGAGGGCCGCAGCCAGATCTTCGTCGGTCAGGGTCTCGGAGCACAGGCGCAGGGCGGCGTCTGCTCATCCAAGCCTCCATAGTGGGAGCGAGTGCTCCTAGAGCGGAGCCACCCGGTGCTCCAAGAACTCCCTCAGGAGCGTGGCCCCGGTCAGCTCCGCCGCCGCCAAATTGCTTGGCCTCAGGTCCGTGTTCATCCTCCTCAACACCGCCTTCGCGCGAGGGTCGACGAGCTCCGCGCGGGACCATGCGTCAACGGACCTAGGTTGCCCCGTGGGCAATACCAGACGAGGGTGGAGGCGCCCGACATCCATCATGACCCACTTGCTCCGGTAGCCTTTGATCCTCTTCCCAGGCTTCGAGATGGCGTTGGAGCTAGAGTATGCAATGAAGCTCGCGCATGCGGAGACCTGAGCGCCAGAAACCCAGAGGGAGAAAAAGTGGCGCAGCAAGGCCACCGAGGGCTTCACACCAACATGAGCCTCGCAATAGTAGGCGAAAATCGGCAGGAGAAGGACAGAGTTGGGGTGGAGATGCAGAGCCTGCAAGTTGTATTGGCGGAGAACGGCATGGAAGAACTCAGTTAAAGGAGGCACCAGACCGGCGAGAATGGCGCTTACGAAGAACGGGTAGAAGGTGCTCCCCTTGCCCTCAGGATGGTCAGGTCCGACCTTGAGCACAGTCGCCCCCTTGCTGCCCTGCGCCATCATCATCAGGCGCGCGAGGGCGAGGTTCTTCTCCGACAAATTCGGGGAATCCAGGGCCGACGAGTACCAAGCATCAGCCGGGGACTTGCGAGGTGCCATGGCGTGCCGGATGCGAAGGATTGAGACGAATCTGGAGGATTTCGGGAGCAAGAGGAAGGAGAGCGAGAAAGGGGATCTAGGGCAAGACGGACAAGAGCAAGGCAAGTAAGCCTGGCCAGGGCACCCCCTTTTGTCAGTCGTGTAGTTATCGAGGCGTCGTGGGGAAGCGCAGACGCCCACGCCCAATCAACCGCCACGCGGCGCCCAAGGCCGCAGGCTGTTAGGGCCCGCGGCGCTTCGCGCTTGCCCCCTTGCTTCTCTGCTAAGCCAAGCCCGCGCGCACCTTGGGCTCGGGGGCTACTGTCGGCGTTCTGGGAACGGGGGTCCCCAGACTTGCCTGCCTGCGGCGTGGCTCAGGTGGGGGCCCAGCGCGGCCCATCTTCATCAGCCCAAGCTCAAGACCCTCGCGAGCGGCCAAGCCTCTCGGGGCGGACGATAGGAAGCTTCCTCAAGAGCGGCCTCATCAGGCAGGCTCGCAAGGAGGCGGAGAGATCAATGCAAGGGTACCTCGCGAGGATCCCATGACGCAAGCCATGACGATCAAGGCCAGGCGGGCGCCGGACTGCGCAGGGTCCTTGTTTCCCCTTTGGTGCAAAGGGGGCAAGCACAGGCCAAGGTATCAGGCAAAGGTTACCATTCCGGTGCAACGAGACCAAGACCAGCCGGACGGCTGGACGGAGGTCACCTTGGAGCCCAAGACGGCGTCATCACCAGTGCTTTCGGCAGCCGAAGACCACCTTTGGTCAGGATAACTTGTACTGGATGTTGCCCTTCAAAATGGCCAATTGTTGGCGCCCTTCCCGCTCAATTATTCGGGGAGAGGCCCAGGGCCTCTATAAATAGAGCTAGCCTCCACAAAGGGAAGGAAAGAGCGAGAGAGAGAGAGAAGGGAGGGAGAAACCCAGTAGAGACTAAGTAGAATGCACCAGCTCAAGAACATCCCTCGTGAGGCTGTTCTGCCCCTGTACTGCCATCATCAGCCCCAGAGGAAATCCACCACACCACACACTGGAGTAGGGTATTACACCACAACGGTGGCCTGAACCAGTATAAACCTCGTGTCTCTTGTGTTGTTCATTATTTTCATCTTAGTTTGCACGATAGGATCGGACGTAGATCGGTAGGGGAGAGATCTCCGTGCGCACCCCAGTGTTCGAACCTCAAGGGTCAGCCAGAACCCAAAATCCAACACGTGTGTCGGGATTTCACAGGAGGTGGGAGTTTTCGCACGCATTGTTGTCAGATGTGGGGTTCCGGCTACCCTTAAGGTTCGAACACTGGGGTGTGTGCGAAGTCTTTACCTCCTACCAATCTACGCTCTAACTCGCTAGGATCTTGCGGATGAACTCGCCAAACTCGCACACAGAAAGACACAGGGTTTATACTGGTTCGGGCCACTGTTGTGGTGTAATACCCTACTACAGTGTGGTGGTGGTGGATTGCCTCTTGGGCTGATGATGAACAGTACAAAGGAAGAACTGCCTCCTGAGGTTGAGGTGTTCTTGTGTGTATGAATTTGTGTGTCTCTCCAGCCTCTCTTTTCCTTTGGTGGCTAGTCCTATTTATAGAGGCCCTGGTCCTCTTCCCAAATATCGAGCGGGAAGGGAGCCAACAATGATGGGCTAATTTGAAGGGGGACAACTAGTACGAGCTATCCTAACAAAAGTAGTCTTCGCCTGCACAAAGCTCTGGTGGTGACGCCATCTTGGGCTCCACAATGACCTCTGTCTTGCAGTCCATGGTCTTGGTCTTGTTGCACCAAAATGGCAACCTTTGCCTGAGGCCTCGGTACCCCGCGGCTACGCTTGCCCCCTTTGCACCAAAGAGGAAACAAGGATGATGTGCGCGCTGGCGCCCGCGTGGCGCCCGCCTAGTGTCGGTCGTCAAGGCTCACGTCACGAGAGCCTCGCGAGGTTTGCACCACCTTGATATCTTTGCTCCTCGTGAGCCTGCCTGGCTAGGCCGCTCCAGAGGAGGTCTTGCATCGCCCGCCTCGCGAGGCTTGGCCCCTCGCGAGGGTCTTGGGTGCCTCGTTGGTGAAGCTGGGTCGTACGGCCTGCTGGTTTAGCCACGCCATGGGCCGCAGGTAGGCAAGTCTGGGGACCCCCGTTCCCAGAACGCCAATAGTAGCCCCCGAGACCAAGGTGCGCGCGGGCTTGGCTTCGCGGCGAAGCCAGGGGTCAAGTTCGGAGCACCACGGGTCCCCAAAGCCTGCGACCTTGGTTGAAGCGTGGCGGTTGATTGGACATGGGCGTCTTCACTTCCCCACGCTGCCTCGGTGACTGCACGACTTGTCAAGTCCCTGCGACATGCAAGGGAATCCATCATTACCTGCGATCATGGGAGGTGCCGGTGCTTGGCGCGGCTGACGAGGTCCCTTCTACTTCGGGGCCCGCAATCTCCCAAGCCCTGGTGACGATGCCACTTCCTCCTACTGCTGCACATCCACTCCTTGGTTCCTCTGCTCCTGCTGCCATCTTGGAGCGTGCCTTTTCAGAGATGACCCAACTGCAGGCGGATCTCTTGAGCACTGACCCGCGCCTGGTGGCCGGATGTCTGGAGTTGGCCTCCGACTGGCTTCACTTTGACCTGGCGGTACGCGTGGCGCTGGGCCAGGCTGTTGCGGCTTCCGAGAGGGAGAAGCCAGGGGCCGTCGGTGCTGCAGCCGATCGTGAGGTGGCGCTGAAAGATGCCCAGGCCACCCGCTACCGCTGCCAAGCGTTGGAGGGCGAGTTGCAGAGCATGCGCGACAAGCATGCTGAAGAGGTGCGCCACCGCCAATCAGAGGAGAAGGAGATGAAGGCCCGGGAGGAGGCTGTCAAGAACCATGATGCTGAGCTGGCGGAGCTGGGGAAGGAGCAGGCTGCCGAGCGCACCCGGTTGGAAGAGCTGGAGTAGAAGATGGGGGCGAAGGAGGCCGATCTTGCCGCCAAGGTGCAAGTCCTGGTCGAAGACCGTGTGGCCTTCGCCGATCTCGAGAAGAGATCTTGCAAGGCACTGAGGACACTCTACGAGCACGGCCTGGAGAGGCTGCTGGACACTGATGAGGACGGCCCAGCCCAGCTGCTTCCTCTTGTTGTGAAGGCACTTGAGGAGGTCGTTGAGGGCCTCGGTCCCATGGCGGAGGCAGAAGCTCACATTCTGTATTCAGCCGCGCTGACTAGCGTCCTCAGCCATCTGCACCTCCGCGACCCCAATGCCTGCCTTGACGAGCTGCTGGAGCCTATGGCTGAAGACCTCTGCAAAGCCGCTGCCATAGCTGTTCATTGTCAAGTGAAGGCTTTGCTAGGGAAGTTCCGCGGCTTTGTCTCCGATCTTCTGTCTGGCGATGGCGCGGATCTTGCGGCTGGTGGTGAAGGTGAGAACATCGTTGGCCACGGGGAAGCACCTTCCGCAGGCGACAGCGACATCCAGGGGTGACCTGCGGCCATCCTTCCTGTTTTATTCCTGCGACATACATCGGGCCTTGTGGAGGCGTTTAGACTTTTCATTTGGTATTGTGAGAACAATATGCTTGTAATATTTGCTTCGAGATTTTGCATTTTCTTTCCTATTTGCTTTGTTCTGCGTCAGCAGAGCCCGACCCCGCGCATACCTCAACCGCCATTGGGCCGACCAGAGACCAGGACGGTCCAAGGAGTGAGGGGCTACGTGACCAGTTAGGCTCCTGAGTCGCGATGCTCAGGAGTCCCCCTTGACGTGCGAACATCATATAGGGAGAGTTCATGAGGATGGATTAATGTTCTACGTCGGCAGAGCCCGGCCCCGCGCATACCTCAACCGCCATTGGGCCGATCAGAGGCCAGGACGGACCAAGGAGTGAGGGGCTACGAGACCAGTTAGGCTCCTGAGTCACGATGCTCAGGAGTCCCCCTTGACGTTCAAACAATTTCCATACCTACCCTCACCGAGGCCTCGGGAGGGACGCACGACGCCCAGGTCCGAGGGACCTGGTTGGGTGGCGTGCGCTTGGGCATGACCCGAGCGCAGGCCTCGTGCCCAGCCCCCTCGCGCGACTCTCTTGAGGGGAGGCATCGTCGTGAGACTGGGCGCTGAGCTCTAGGCTCCCTGAGGTTGGTGCGACTGTGGGTTCGCCCTCAGTTGTTTATCACGAGCGCGGAGCATAGTGCTTTCGCTTGTGCACGGGCATAGCTGCTCCTCGGCAGTGTCGACAGCCAGCGTGGAGCATGGAGCTTCAACTTGGGCGTGGGATGGGGGCCCCCCTCCGGGAGGAGCCCCCGGGGCATGTACATCCCCGCCCTGACACGGGGCTTGCCTGGCAGGGCTGCGAGGTGTATCTGGGCACTCTTGAGCCAGCGCGGGACTCACGAGGCCCTACCTCAAGGCGGGTTGCGCCTGGTCTTGAGTCTTGGTGACTGTATGTTCCTACAAGGCGGTTAGATGCAAGCACTCTACGTCCTCAGGTCCCGGCCCCCGAGCGAGCTCAGCCACCGCTGGTATGCCAGGTTGCGATGCCGTGGTCAAGGCCAGGGGGTGAGGGCTGGAGAGCCAGTAAGAGCTCCTAAGTCGCGATGCTCAGGAGCCCCCCTTTTAACGTGCAAGTGAATTGCATAGGGTGAACGGACCCGTGGCGGGCAGTGATCGAGCAAGTGATAGCAGTTGGAAGGTTAAACATGAAGAGCAGGTCGACTTGGATAAATGTAGGAAGATACATGCCACTAGGTCTGGCCCGAGCGGCGTGGGGATGATGCAGCCCGAGGGGCGCCCCCAACAAGGTAAGCTAAAGGCATAGCAAAAAGGGATACATGCCACAGGGACGGACCCACGTGGCCTGGGAATAATGCAGCCCGAGGGGCGCTCCAAGCTTAAATGAACTTGGAAGATGTCACCTGGTTCTGTAGATGAAGTAGAGTTGGTGCAGCTGAAGCCACGCGTTGAAGGAATGGCTCCTCATGAGCCACCGGGACCCTAAGCATCGGGAGGCTCTGGGGGCTCGGGGGGTTCCCCGAAGACCGTCCTCATCTCCTCCGGAATGGCGCAGAACCTGGCCTCCTGAGCCGTCAGGACTTGCCTCACGTTGTGCTGATAGGCTGACGCCGCGCTCGGCAAGCCGAAGGGCATGCGAACATAGCTGTGTGGTGGACCCTCACAGTGGCTCGCACGTGATGGCCAGAAGCATTCCTAAGATGCGGCCTTGTTGAGCCCTGGGATGTCGATGCAGGCGCGCAGCCTGGCATCCTCGCCTGGATGGGGGGCTGCGCCTTGTGAGCGCCCGTGGCCGCGCATGGCCCTTGCTTCTTGCAGTTCTTCGGTGGTCTTGGTGATGAACTCCTGAGCAGGGGGGAACTCCTTTCCCTGTGCTCTCCTGAGGAAAGTGTGCCGTGAGGCACACCTCCAAGTTGTGCCCAAGCGCCTCCCTCATGAGGTTGGCAAGGTCTGAGGCTCTCCAAGAGAGAGCCCCTGAGCCCTGCCGAAGGAGGGCGCTGGGCGCGCTTTCCTATCCGGTGGAGGGAGGTGCCCCCGGAGCGGGCGCTGATCCTGACGAGACTCCTGACGCGACGCCATCTTCTTGGGGTCCCGCGCGGCACGGGAGCTTCTTCTTGGGGATGGTCTCCGGAGGGCCTTCGCTTCTGCTGTCGGGGTTGTCGGTTGCTGCAGCTTGGAAGGCGCGCTCAAGGGAGCACACCGCATCCCTTTCTTCACATGGGACCGTGATGATTCCCCCGCTTCCTGGCATCTTGAGGATGTTGTAGCCATGGTGAGTGACTGCCATGAACTTGGCCAGGGCTGGATACCCGAGGATGGCATTGTACGGCAGGCGGATGCGCGCGATGTCAAAGTCGATGAGCTCGGTGTGGTAGCTCTTGCGCTCCCCGAAGGTGACGGGCAGGCGGACCTGCCCTATCGGTGTGGTGGAACCGTCGGTCACTCTTGAGAAAGGCTTGGTCGGCTGGAGCTGCTCATAGGGCACATGGAGGTTGTTGAACGTGTCGACGGACAGGACGTTGAGCCCCGCGCCACCGTTGATGAGAGTCTTGGTGACTTGCAGATTGCTGATGACTGGGGAGCATAGCATCGGTAGGGTGCCAGCGGTGGCTGCGCGCTTGAGCTGGTCTGCCAAGCTAAAGGTGATGGCGCAATGGGACCACCTAAGCGGGCGCGTGGCCTCGAGCTTGGGGAGCGTCGCGTTCACCTTGCGAGCGAACTGTTTGTAGATGTGCTGAGAGGCTGGGGCCTGAGCACCGCCTAAGATGCAAGCGATCACACGTGGCTCCTGGAAGCCCCCAGCCCCCTCGTCCTGGTCGTGGTCATCGTTCCTTCTCGGTGGCGGCAATGGGGGAAGACCGGCCTTTCCCTGGGGGCGATCCTCATGAGGCGGATCCCTCCAGGCGCCCTCACGAGGTTGGTCCTGCCAGCGGTTCTTACGAGGCCGGTCGCGCCACTCCTGGCACAGGCCACGGTCGTCCCAGCGTCCGCCTCCGCGGCCGTAGCCCCGGTCGTTGCGCTCGGGGCGTCGACCGAAGCGTCCTTCCCGAATGGCTCTGAGCTCTTTACAGTCGCTGGTGCTGTGGGTGTTCAGGTTGTGGAAGGCGCAAAACGGGCGGCCGTTCTTGGATGACTCGGGCTGATCTCTACCCCACTTGGTGTCGGGCTCCACTGCGAGCACTACTGCCTCCTTGCGCTTCACGTCCTTGGCCTTGGCCTTCTTCTCCTCCACTCCTGTAGCTAGCAGCTCAAGGAGAGAGTGGCGCCCCTCCTTAGCTCTTGCGCACTTGGTCGCCAGGTTGAACAGCTCCTGAGATGTGCAAAGCTCTTCGTGGATAGCCAGCTCTTCCTTCATCTTGACGTCACAGACGTCTTCTGAGAACGCGGAGATGATGGCTTCGTCCGTGACCTTGGGGATCTTGAGGCGGGTGTTGTTGAAGCGCTGGATGTACTTCTGGAGGGTCTCTCCTGGCTATTGCTTGATGCGGCGTAGATCGCCCGCGGCAGGTGGGCGGTCGCGAGTGCCCTGGAAGTTTTTGACAAAGCGGTCGCGCATCTCATCCCAGGAGGAGATCGAGCCGTGCTGCAGGTTTAGGAGCCAGGAGCGGGCCCCATCCTTGAGAGCCATGGGAAACCAGTTCGCCATGACTTTTTCGTCACCGTTAGCCGCTTCGATGCTCAGCTCATAGAGCTGCAGGAACTCTGCGGGGTCGACGGTGCCATCATATCGAGGAGGTAGATCTGTCTTGAACTTGCCTGGCCAGGCGACGCTACGCAGCTCGGGGGTGAAGGCACGGCAGCCAGTCGTGGTCGCCGGGGCCCGCTTCTGAGGCGGAGCTTGGTCTTGGCGAGGTCCGCGGTGCGCCACGGCAGGCGGCACGCGGTCTTGACAAGGTGGTGCAGGGAGCGCCGGTGCAGCTTCTCGCGGCCGCGGGATTTCTTGGCAGCTCCTTTCTTCACGCGCGGGCACCGGGCGCGGTGGATCACGCCGCGGAGGCGCGCGCCTTGGTGCCAAGGCACCGTCTTGGGGACGATGCGGTGGAGGCACGCAAGGAGCCCCGTCGCCCGCGGCTTTTGAGGGGAGGCAGAGAGTGGGACGACGTCGGAGAGCCCCCTGCGGCACGGACAAGCTCGGCGACGCGGTCGAGCAACTCCACATAGAGGTCGTCGACGAGGTAGTAATGCATGAGCTCGTTTGCCGCGATGAGAGCGGCCCGTGCTTCCATGGGAGCGTGGTGCGCGTGGGACGAAGAACTAGCAGGGGTGAGTGATGGAGTAGCGGTGCAGCCGTCCCGCCGCACTGAAGTATGCAGCAAGGACGCCTACTGCTCGTTCCCCACCGGGCCGGTGGCAGCGTTGGCGGCGGGGGACGGAGAACGACGAGGCAGCCCGCCGATGGGAGCCGTCTGAGCGATGCGGGCGGCGAGGGCGGCCCGACGCTCAGCTCGAGCACGGGGAGCTTCCGACATGGAGACGACAGAGCAACGGACTGACGGAAAAGGAAGCTATGGCGCACCCCTACCTGGCGCGCCAAATGTCGGATGTGGGGTTCCGGCTACCCTTAAGGTTCAAACACTGGGGTGCGCGCAAAGTCTTTCCCTCCTACCAATCTATGCTCTAACTCGCTAGGATCTTGCGGACGAACTCGACGAACTCGCAACACAGAAAGACACAGGGTTTATACTGGTTCGGGCCATCGTTGTGGTGTAATACCCTTCTCTAGTGTGGTGGTGGTGGATTGCCTCTTGGGCTGATGATGAACAATACAAAGGAAGAACTTCCTCCTGAGGTTGAGGTGTTCTTGTGCGTATGAACTTGTGTGTCTCTCTGGCCTCTCTTTTCCTTTGGTGGATAGTCCTATTTATAGAGGCCCTGGTCCTCTTCCCAAATATCGAGCGGGAACAGAGCAAACAATGGCGGGCTAATTTGAAGGGGGACAACTAGTATGAGCTATCCTGACAAAAGTTGTCTTTGCCTGCACAAAGCTCTGGTGGTGATGCTGTCTTGGGCTCCACAATGACCTCTGTCTTGCAGTCCATGGTCTTGGTCTTGTTGCACCGAAATGGCAACATTTGCCTGAGGCCTCGGTACCCCACGGTTGCGCTTGCCCCCTTTGCACCAAAGAGGAAACAAGGACGCTGCGCGTGCTGGCGCCCGCCTGGCATCGATCGTCATAGCTCACGTCACGAGAGCCTCGCGAGGTTTGCCCCGCCTTGATATCTCCGCTCCTCGTGAGCCTGCCTGGCTAGGCCGCTCTAGAGTAGGTCTTGCATCATCCGCCTCGCGAGGGTCTTGGGTGCCTCATTGGTGAAGGTGGGACGTATGGCCTGCTGGCTTAGCCACGCCATGGGCCGCAGGCAGGCAAGTCTGGGGACCCCCGTTCCCAGAACGCCGACAGTTGTAATTTTGGAATAGCAAGGTGTGGGTTGAGATGGAGGGAGTTGTCGGAGCACAACGAGACAAAGATATATCTTAAATATTTCAGGGTAACAAGGCGCGGGTTGAAGAGGCGGGAGTTTCGCAGCACAATAGAGAGAGATGCTGGCTTCAAATTTTGGCATAACAAGGCACGACTTGAAATTTCGGGAGAACAAGCTTAATGTGTACCCAAAAAAAGACAATTCGCACCTCATCACTAGAGAGGGCTATGTCCCGTTTTACTATATTACTAGAAATGCATTCAAATACAACAAAAAAACAAAAAAATCAGGACAACAAACATAACGGGTATAGTACCAAAACAATTTGCACTTCCCTCAACAATAAAAAAATGTGTCTTGCCTAGCATATGGACTAAATTTGAGTACATTTTCCCTGTTTGAATGGGATTGTACTCGGGTTAGTTATACAACCATCTAAATATTATCTTCACAACACATGACATGAATATAGGAGAAGTAAATTCCTATATAAATACGAGCTACATCTACATACGATCTCAAATTCAAATATATGTATAGATTTTATGTTGAATTCAAAGCATAGTACATGTATGCTCTAGCTAGATGTTCGGAATCTAAACCATGTATGATGTACTATGTACAATGCGTTTAACAAGCACAACACACACACACACAACAAACGCCATTTAGACTAGTAAGGTACACGTGCATTGCACGCATGAGATTTGGCAACCAAATTCTGAATAAATACCACATTATAGCATGTAATCTTTGAGTCATATATGCATGATGTAGATGTTCGTTTAATTTTTATTGTTCATTTCATTCAAAATCATCTAGTTTTTATATGAAAGCTAATTTATTTTAAGATTCATGGAATTGTGCATTGTAAGGCATAAAGTAAAAACAAATAATGGCAAATCATGTAGAAAAACATTTGGGCAATTCTGATACGGAAGATTCTAGAACAAAGAAGAAGGGCTTGTGTTTTGAGGTTTGTGCATTATGCTTAAGTTCAACCATGGAGTCTTCTAGATTGTACATGTGGAAAAATCTGGTGGAATCTAGATGATAGCCAACGGCCAGTTGTGCTCAAATTTGCCATCTCCGCACCATTGGATTGGGCTCATCCAATGATCATCTTTCAAAGTTAAAGTTATCCGCACACTATATAAAAAATATATAATATAATATATATAGGGGTATAGATATAGATATGTGATGCGAAAGCCACCCATCATCTCCAATTAGAATAGTGTGTCCATGCACGGATGCAATGTGGTCAAACGATGTCTGCCATCGATATCTCAAATACAAATCAGTCTGACCTTGTTCAATGTGTATACAGTACAACATGCTCGTTTCCAAACCACACCATGCATATCTCAGTTATATTCATGCATGCATGGGTTTCAAACATCATGATCTCTTATTCAAATATTTGAATTCTACTTTACATTGATTATGATGGCACCTAGTCTTTTACGCCCACACAGTCATCTTATCTTTATAATTGTACCATTAACTTTCTCTCATGCATGCATGCACATACAGTACCAGTCGGCATTATCCATCTCACACATGCAATCTTTTTCTTCAGGTCGGTCTCCCATGCATGCACACACACACACACACACACACACACACACACACACACACACCTCCCCCTCCACATCATATCGGGCATTCTTTATCTCTCATGTGCATGCGCAATGATCGATGTTCCCCTATGTGTGTGTATATATAGCTAGGTCTTTCACAATTTTCCACACAAACCGATCAATCTATATATCTCATGAGGTCTCACCCTCTTTCCCACGTCCACATCGATCAATCTATACCTCTCTATATAGGATTACATAGCTAATACACCCACATTAATTATATACCCAACGTCCCCCTCTCATCATCCATGCCTCCGCTTCATCTCTCAGACGCACGCACACTGGCGAAGACAGGGGGCAGCAAGGGCCCTGCCCCCCCTAACATCACTATATATCGAGGCTAATATGAATGTGATCATTAGACAATTGCTGGTAAAATTGTTTAAGTTGATGAATTGGCCCTCCTCGTAAAGGATTAGCAATGCTTGGCCCCCTAGCTCATTTATTTTTCATGGCTCCGCCACTGCGTGCAACAGCGCACGTTCTCGCCCCCTCTCTTCAACTATCGATCTCGCACTTGTGCACTCCTTCATAGTCTCCCACCACTTGGCCCCTCGCACCATCTTCTAGCCCCCACCGGATTTTTCCACATGTACAATCTACCAGACACCATGGTTGAACTTAAGCATAATGGACAAACCTCAAAACACAAGTGCTTCTCCTTTGTTCTAGAATCTTCCGTATCATAACTGCCCAAACTTTTTTTCTAGTTGAATTGCCATTATTTGTTTCTACTTTATGCTTTACAACACACAATTCCATGAATCATAAAATAGATTAAGGGCTTCTTTGATTCAGAGGATTCCCAAAGGAATTTTGGAGGATTCTAATCCTTAGGAATTTTTCATATCTTGGTTGTTTGATTCGTAGGTTTGTAAACCATAGAAAATTTTCCATAGGATTCATTTGCACTAGATTTCATAGGAAACATCCCCTCCACTCAAACCACTTTGAAAGAATCCTGCGTTTTTTCTATGCACAATCAAACAGACGTACAATCCTATAGGATTCAAGACGACATTCCACTCTAATCCCATGTTTTTCCTATTCCCGCGTTTTCGAAATCCTACGAATCAAAGAGGCCCTATCTTTTCTATAAAAACTAATTTATTTTGAATGAGATGAACTACAAAAATTAAACAAAAGTCTACATCAGGCGTATATGACTCAGAGCTTACATGCTATAGTGTGGTATTTATTCATAATTTGGTGGCCAAATCTAATGCGTGCAATGCACGTGTACCTTACTAGTACTTTGAGTATGTGCAAACACGTAAATTAGAATTCCAATGGCATGCTACACAATGTCTCTCTTACAGTTCATGAAGCTACGTGGCACATGTGGAGGTGTTGTCGTGACCTCCTTGTGTGGATTGATCATAGTGACGTGTTGCTGCTTCCAGAAGAATGTACTTGTCCTCTCTAAGCCACACTGGCGGTACATGCACGAAGCGAAGATGTGCACGCACGCCACGCACGCACTCATTCCCTCGCATGCACATGCGTACACAGGGCGATGCATTTTTGTACGAAGATCCACCCCATGTGATAATTTAACGCGTGTAAAGTCCTTCATTTCATTGATGGTCAATTAATACAGCGCATGCAAATTGAGTGGACGTGAGGGCGGAAGAAAGACATTAGTACTCCACTACGCGCATGCGAGTAGTTAAATCATGGGGTGCGAGTACTTCCATTGGTCTCCTTCATATTTTGTGCCAATTTTTGACCATATTTGCAAGTAACATAATATTTATGCATGTCATAAAAAGTTGCACAAAAAAAGGGGGCCAATAAACCAGGACGCTAGCAGCACGATCTATTTTTGCCAGGGCTACTGTTGGTGGCCTTTGTATTTAAATATGGACGGAGTGGAGTAGTACTATATTTATCTTAGCCTCATAGGGATCTCCCAGCGCCTAGGCTCGCCTCCTCGGCTCGCTCACCGAATCCTGCCATGGAGGATCCTGCCATGGATAATCCCTTAGATCCCAGGATCCCGTGGGCTGCCCTCTCGCTGCGGCCCGCAGCACTACTGCCTTTGAGCGAAACCCACATGTGTTTTAGAGGGGGTCCATTGCTCGCGAATCACAGATTAGTGGCGCCGGAGGACATGCCAAGCTGAATTTTAGGTGGTGGGCAGCAAGGGCAAATCAGATCGAGGAAGCATCACATCGATTGGAGAGAAGTTCCAAGGAGCTGCGCCTGGCACAGCACAAGGCGGAGGTGCAAGTCAATCTCAGGGGACAAATGCCGAGGGATGTCAGCATCTGGCAGTGTCGTGTTGATTTCGAGCTAGGGCTAATGGCAGAGATCATATTCACGTAGTCGACTATGGAGGAAAGAACGCGCATGCCTGTGCAATGGCATGAGCAGCCGGTGCAACTATTCAAATGGGCAGTAGGAGAAGCCAAATCCCGGGACCAGTTGCGGCGGCGCCGCTGGGCATGCATCGTAGGCAAGGTGAGCTGCCCTCCTTCCCTGCCAGCGATGAAGTGACCTAGTCGGTTGCTGCTGCAGTGAACTTGCAACGCTATGTCTGTTTGCAACCTTCATAGTCACTCCATCTATATGTAGTATTGTTTTCCTGTAAAAAATACTTGGTCGTTTGGAAAAAGATGGTAATTGATTTATCACTAGTTTTAGAATGCTTGGTCGTGACAATCAACCGAAGCCACAACTAGAAGTCTCCATCGCGTAAGTACTTTACGGTCAGTCGCACCAACAGACGGTCGGTCGGACCCGCGTCTCACCGAAGGGACACACATCGGCTTGGTCTAACATGTACGACCAGTTACATCACTGACTTATGCGACCGCATTTGAGGAGTGTAGTACTCCCTCTATCTCAGTTTACAAGTCTTGCACATGTACCTAGGTCATTAATTTGACCAACTTAATAAGAGGCATACATTACGAAAAATATATCATTACAAACTTCAAATATTCTATTTTTTAATGACAGAGTATATTTTTTATGTTAAACAATTTATGTTCTACTAAAATCATCGGGAGTACTTGAAATTTATGTTCCACTAAACTCATCGGGAGCCGTTTCGGGCCTCGAAACCAAAACCATCAATTAATCTTTACCTTGTTCCCATCACATTCCAAAGTACTAGTGCTACAATTAAGTGCAAGCCTGCTCACACCTACCAGTACGTACCAAACTTGAACGTGTTCCCACTATGCATGTTTTAGTACTAGTGCTAGTATTTAGGTTATTAAAAGGGGAACTACTTAATAGAAAATTACTCTACCTTCCTCCTCATAAGTCCTCCTTCTTCGTCCGTCCTTGCCATGGCCGGTGTGCAGAGCTCTAAGTCGAGAACTATCCGAACTACTTGTAACAAGGGAGAGGCAACCAAGGCTGTGGAAAAAAAAGAGGGCTCGCCGCCACGCAAAGACTTCGAAGAAATCTCACGAGCAGGCGATGGCTCCCAGGAGCGCCCTAGCCACGGAGGCAAACATGCCGAGCTGCCGCGCTGGAGTCGTTATCCCTCGACGGCATGCCCGATGAGCTCAATAAGCACCTCAATAAGCAGAAGGAGTTCATCCACGACTTGGTGGAGCTGTTGAAGGAGAGCCTCGACGACATGCCCGCTGAGCTCAATGAGCAGGGGGAGTTGACCGCCGGCTTGGTGATGCTGGTGAAGAAGAGCATTGCCTCGGAGAAGAAGGCGACCGACAAAATCCTGCAACTTCAGGAGGACAAGGCGAAGCTCTGCCATGAGCTCGACCTGCTGAAGGAGGAGAACGCCAGCTGGAAGAAGCTGCATGAGAATAGTAGTTCCTCAATGAAGATGCTGCAGGCCCTCGTCATGGAAAAGAAGGAGGAGTTCGCGAAGCTCCGCACTGAGTACCTGACTGCTGTTAAGGTATGTAATGCCGCCGTGGAACAGATGATGAAGGCTCATGTCGAGAAATCCCGCATCAAGGACACAATGAAGAAGATGGCGGAGGAGACGCGCAAGGGGATGGAGGTCATGGAGGAGATGAAGAAGCATTTACGACTCGGCGGCCAGCAACCCTTCATGTAGTGGGAGCAGCGCCCCAGACTTGTGTGTGCGTCTTCCTTCTTTTTTTGGGGTGATATTCTTCCTTCTTCTTTTGCTCCTGTGTTTCTTCTTTTGCTTCGGGTGTTTCACCGCATGTGTCACCTTCTCTGCGAGCATGAATAGAACAATGCTAAAAATGAGATGGCTAGCAAATTAGATCATTCTTTATCGCCAATAGAACAATGCCTCTTGCTAGTAATATATAATAATAGTAGAGAGTAGAGGATATGGCACTGGGTTGCCGTGTTTCGTGCTGCTCCGTCGTACTCTAGTGGAAAACATGCGTATACCGCACAGTTTCATTGCTCCTCCTCAGGTCGTTGACACATTTGTACGAGCAGTCAAATCACAAGGCCCCGCCTTCTAGCAGTAATGAGCCGTGAAATCACAAAGGCCCTCGCCTCTCTTGAAATTGACCTAGCTAGACTGCCCCGCCCTCTAGCGTTTTAAAAAATATATACTTTTGTACAGTAGTAGGATCGATGGATTGAGCCATGGAGCAAAACTAACAAGATGAAATTAAAGAAAAAGGTGGTACATATAGAGACCGCTCGTCGCCAGATTATGCATATAGTACTATTAAAAAAGCTAGTACGTGCTTAAATGGGGTGCTAAATTCTATTAAAGAAATTAGCATACCTATTTAATTATTGGGTTCTTATTATTTATGCCACTAGCTTCTGTATCACTACTTCGTTTTGCCATTACAAGTTACAAATACTCAAAAATGCCATCGATCCGTGAGATGCCTGCTCAAAAATGCAATTAGACATTGTGATTTCACATCAAAACCGTTGACCATGTTACATAACAAAAATAAGCCGATTCTCACAATGATAAGTGTGGCCCCGCTTGTCAGGAGTAACCAAGCGAACAATTTTAGAGGAAAATAAGAACGCTATTGGGATCAAGTAGGCCCCACAGTTTATTTTACTGTAGTGAGATAGAGGGAGAGCTGGCATGTTGGTCCATTGGTATTTATGTCATTATAACATGGCAAAAGAGATTTGAGTCACAATAATGGTGTCCAGCACAACACACCCCTCAAATAAAACTAAGCACCCTGAAATTCTTTGACAAAACTAAGCCCCTGAAATTCTTTGACAACTAAACTAGTTATATGATGTTGCCCATATATATTGTACGTATACAATGTGAAGAAACGAGTGGTAGTCGTAGTACTATACCAACTAAAGGATGAACCGTAAGAAATAGTAGTATGTACGTACTGAGGAGTTAAAGTAACAAGAAGAAACATAACATAGTTCTGCTAGGGGCTCAGCACAACACAACCCTCAAATAAAACTAAGCACACCTGAAATTAAAGTAAGCAACTAATCCGGTAGACACTGCATTAGAACCACCATGAGCAACGACACTACCACCTTACTCGGACTCCTCGTCCACGTGCTCAACTTCGTCCTTGTCCCTCTTCCTCTTGGCCGATACTTCTTTGTTTGAACCGCACACTTGGCTCTTGCTCTTCATCAAACCGTTGTAGATGTTGAAAAAGGTAGCCATCCATTGCAGCGTAGTGGATGTGGTCTATATCTAGTACATTCCACTCCCATGCATGATGAAAGTTGAACGGAGGTTTCTTCAGTGTACCGTACGAAGGTGAACCACGGCTCCTGCAGGGTCAACATTGAAGGCTGATCACGGGAGGGCACCAGCCGTTTCTTCTGGAGGTCAATAGGGTTGCCTACAACGAGGCCTATCCGACCCAGGATTTCCTTGTCGTTCCTAAAGTCTAAAGTAACGAATTTGACTAGGCCACTCTTGAGGAACTTCTTAAATTCCTCGCACTCAACGTCGGCATGGCATATGTGGTAGACCAAGCATAAGTCATGCAAACAAACCTGGATCACAGCGGGCTTCTTCCTCTCTTCCTCCTTTAGATTCTTGTCTTTTCCCAGGACTGTGGTGTACTGAACATCTAGCACAGCGACCCACTCATCATTTGAGTTTTCTAGCATGCGTCTGAAGCGATCAAGGCATCCTTTCACCGTCGTGGAAGAACGGGTGTTGATGACATCGAACTAATCGCTGGTGATGGTTCTAACCTTATACTCACCGCCGACCATGAAGATTTGGGACTCCATGGATTTGAGAGGAGGGTTAGGATTAGTGGAACTGCCGTAATGTGAACGGACGGGATGACTAGGAGCGGTTTATCGATTGTAAAAATGCCGAGTGGGGGGGGGGGGCGTGCGAACGGCAGGGTAGTGGCTTGCCTGGTGGATAAATGGATTCATGCACAGTACTATGGGGGCCCAATTAGATGTCATGTCTACTCGACGCCCAATTAAATGGCTTTCGATGTCATGTCAAGCGTCGGGAAAATTACAGGTGATACGAAGCTTCCGAGAGCCCTTGGATCTGAGATCGAACGGGTACAGGGCGTGATTCTAGACCTATGGGTGAATATCCTATCCTAGAGGGTTATTCTGCAAATTTTTAGCAACTTAGCATGCGACCGTTCGATCTCAGATCCAAGGGCTTCCAGCAGCCCGTATCATGGTCGTGCCTACCACGACCGCCGCCTCGCTCGCGTGGTCGCGCCCTTGGAGATTTAACACGGTGCGTTAGGCTATCTGATATTGGCATGTCATACATAGTCATCACTTAGTCACTGATACTACAACAAGGTTAGCTATAAGGTTGGCTATAAGAGTATTTTTTGTTTACTTCTCTCTATCTCTTTCTTCGTAGTATTTATTGCATTTGCCAAGGAGTGACCTCTTCCAATGAAATGCTTAGATGAGGTGTTATGGGCATTAAATGGCTTAGCAACTCAAGTCCCCAATGCATAGGTGCTTAGTTTTTTGTTGCTAAGTTTGCTTCATCTAGGTACACACGCTTAGCACCGTTTCTTCCTGGGGTCACCAAACTAGTCTCTCTCTTCTTAATTAACTTGCCACATCAGACTTTATGCCTATGTGGTAGGCTTAGCACCTGTAGGATCAAGTACAATAGCGGGATATAAGCCCGCTTTACATGGCATTTTTGCATATGTGGGGGAAAGAGGCAAGGAAAAAGTGGAGGAGTGTGCTCTCAAGCAAGAGCTAGCCTCTACATGGTGGAGCATCGGGAGAGGCACCTGTATGGAGGTGGTCAGGAATTCGGAGACTCACGCCGGACGTAGTGCCGTAGTAAAAATGATAATGGCAAGTCAAATCACCGGGCCCCACCTGTCTAGCAGTAACTCGCTGTCAAATCACACAACCCTACGTTGGCAGCAGCCTACTCCCTCATCTTCTCGCGTCTCTGTCGAACCGACTAGGTGGAACTGCCTACCCTACCGCGCGGGAAAAGCCCCGCCCTCGACTTTTAAATAGTACAGTATACTAATTTTGTATCCATGGATTGCGCCATGGAGCAAAGCCTCAAGAAAACGGCGGTACACATTTACGGAGTACAGCATACAGCACGCCCGTCGTGTTCGCGTCGCACCCCAGACGGTCGGTCGGTCTGGCACGCCGCTCTCCAAATGGAACGCGCATCATATTACATTTGCACACACATGTGGGACCTTAATTGAGAACCGACCATAGGCACACTCCCCAGCCCCGCAAGTCGGGTGGGTTAATAGAAGAGAGAGACGACCGATAGTACTAGAGAAGTGTTGGATAGACGTTGGTGCCTAGACAATCCCTGCATGACACGGAAGATCAGTTCGTCCATGCATGTGACCAGAGTCCAGCAGACACGCCTGGATTGGCTATCGTCTACATATCGTGCAGGCTATGTTGTACAGGGTTGTAGTTCTGGTGAGAAATCTAAAAAAAAGTTTCTTGTCATCTCACAAAATTAGGTGTCATGTGCTTCGGATCATTGCGAGGGTTAAACATCAAAAACGGAGTTCCTCCAAGGCGCTAGTCATGGGGGCCAAATGCACGAAGACTATTGGCTGCCATCTATGTCAAGCCAGCTATGTTAATTAGGGCATCTATCGATTGACCCCTTTTCTATGAGTTTATATTTAATTTGAGCTTTGATCCTCGTCTAGTTTGTCTGTCAGGATTCATGTTGTCTCCTTTGGGAAGTGAGGTTATGGTTTCTTGTCATGTTATAATCCGGTGCTCCAGATCAAAATGAGGACAACGGCGCCTCCGGGGCACATGCATGAAGACAGTCATTGACGAGGTCAAGCCGGCTCCGGTAGACAAAAGAAAACTAGTAGTACTCCACTATATAAGTAGGAGCCTCCGCGCTTTCTTGCTAGTGTTGCTCTCTTCACACTGTCTCGTCCTCTACAGATCTAAACACGATAGTGGTGGCCACACACACTCTCTCTCTCTGCTCACCGCTGGTCACAGATCTAGCCGGATCTTCTCTGGCGGGGAAGGTGAGAAGGTGCAACATTCACACGGTTGTCCTCGGCCACGGATCTTACCCACTACTAGCGCGTCCCGATCAGTGTGCCTTGCCGTTCTCTCCCAAGCACCGCTGGCTAGGGAGGGCCTCCGACCCCTTCTTCCTTGCTGCCATAGTGTGGGTAGATCCGGCCTCCCGCCGCCCACCTAGCGACATCCCGGCGACCCTCAGGTATAACTTCCTTCGAAACCGGCCTTGCTCTACTTCCCGAGCTCCTGATGTCGCTGCATTTGTATCTTTTACTATTTCCCAGGCCCCCTCGTAGATAGGATTGATCGGCTGTTCGAAAGCCACCTAAATTTTTACTGTTAAGAGGTAAACCTAGTTCATGCACTCGAATCTAGTACTACTTGGTTCGAACAAGGAAGCAAGGGGGTGGGGGTGGGGGAAGATTTGTTACTTGAATCTAGGACTTGGTCGAAAGAGGAAATAATGGGGGCGAAAAGTAGCAGAGACTGGCTATCCAACTGGTCTCTAAGTCTAGTAGGGAAATAAAGGGAAACGCAGTACAAACTCAATATAAACCCGTTCTATTGGTTGAAAAATGAAAGAAAGTGGGGACTAGGGGACAAGTCAACAGAGTAAGTCCAGCACTAGATTTTCTAGCCTCACACAGTATAAGGTGGCTATACCGAACAAAAATGGGACCAACCCAGATATCCTGTTCTGATGTTTGTGTCCCCACTCTTAAGTAATGCCACTGGTAAAATGTAGCAGTCGCACTGCTAAAAGTAAGGACACGTTAAACCGATGTTGCTGGTAAAATGAAGCAATGGCACCATTAAAGTAATGTCGTATTTAACGGTTGTCATAGTTAATCCTAATGCCCATACTAATATCTAGCAATGTTGTTGCTTTAGAAATTATTACTGTCCTTGTAGGATTGCCATTCAGATAAGGAACATGCTTATTTTCATTTGATGTATGTTTCATCACTTGTTTGTCACCTTCCTTTCCACCTTTTTGTGCAAACAGAGACATACATTTCACGCTTGATCTTAGTTGAACTAAACAAATGATATCCAAATTATAGTTGAACATTCCAGGAGCTTCACAACCAACCTTGATGTTGCTCAATTTTATTGGAACTAATAAAGAAGAAGCTCTGTGGGTTTCGTTTTCTGATGGAAATGGAACCGGGTCTAGAGCCCTTTTCTTAAAAAATGAAGAAGAAGCTGCTAGCTCATGGGACATTGCTTCATTTTAGGTGAACTGCACCAAAAGGTCCCAAGAATTGAATCATCCATGTTGGTGACTGGTGTCATCCCTTCTACGATGTCGTTGACTGCAGACATGGTTCCCATCACGAGGTATGTTCCTTTTTGGTCTGACCATTTGCCAAAGATCCTGCATGTTGAGTCTATTCTTGTGCTACTATTTTGGCACTGCCATGATAAAGCAGTAATGTTATTATTTTGAACCTTAATCTAGTGGCACTATTATTTTGAGGCAATGTTTTGGCATCGCTAGTGGCACTGATTTTTTTATATATCGAAATAGGGGGTTTCCTCCGATTTCATTAAAGAAATCCAACCATAGAGAACCATTATCTGACAACATCTCAGTGTAAACGGGCAGTTATGCAACTACTACTAGAACGGACTGAGTACTAGCAGGAGACAAGTTTGCCACATAAGCTAGGCAGGTAGGGGGGACGCAGCACCAGCTCAACCATGTTTGGATTACAACCCAAATGCTACCATAGAAACATCAGAGGGGAAGATAGGGACTGAAAGAGCCAGCTTCAGCATCCCAGTCTAAGCACCCCCGGCCTCCATGCTTGCGACGCACGGTACACCTCGTTTGCCACCTGCTCGACCCTAGTGCCACTTATAAAATTGTCACACCCTGATTTTCATGCCACAACACTTAAGCTAATAAATCATGATAAAATGACAAAAAAATTTGAGTGTTTTGGAACTTGCCTTGATTTGGATTTTTGTCTGTTGTTTGCAAGTGCTCTAAAAATCAAATAAATCCTCCAACTCCTATACTTCATCTCCTTGCTCCAAACTCTTGAACCAATGATCATGCCATGTGTATAGGTCATAAAAATAATTTCTTACAAAAATAATTTGGCCAAAAAGTATTTTCAAAAATTAGTTTTCCAAAAACCCCTGAATTAAGATTTGTACTGCAAGTACTTAATTCGGGGCAGTAAAAATCTTTCCAAAAATATGTTTGACTCCTATTAGATATAGGATACCCAGAAACCACAAAAATATAATTTTAAAAGTTATTTTCCTATTTGATTTAAAGGCTTTTTCTTAAGGCCAAAAATGGTCTTTAATATGTTAAAATTATTTTAAAGCTTTAAAAAAATTTGAGAAAAATTAGGGAGACTCAATGGACATATATTTTCCATATATATGAGTTTCAACATATGGTCATGATCAAAATATTGGACAAAACCTCCCAAAACCATTTCTTCTCATTTCAAGGATTTGAAATATTTCTGCAGGAAATATTTTCATAAAAATCCAAGAAAATTATAACATGTCACATATGACATTTTTGATGATCTTGCCAAGTACCATGTCATGGAGAATAGTATAACCCCATGAAACCCTCTCAAAACCACTTCTGTCCTTTTTCAAGTTTGAAGAACTTTACATTATCAAACTTGTCCAAATGCTATATACCTTGGTCCACGTGCTATAATGGTCTAATAAATCATCTAGACCAAGTGGCACAAGTTGGAGAACAAGTTAACTTGATCAAAGTGCCCCAAAACCCTTCCTGTCTAGAACCAAGTTTGAACAACTTTACATTGGAAACTTTCTCTCCTTGACCCCAACTTTTGTGAGCATGTTCAAATGACCAAATGAGGACACTACACCAAGTGGTTCATCAAGGAGAAGTGATTTTCTCAACTAGATCTACACAAGTTCATTTCTGCTAATTTCTAGGGTTTACAAAAGTTGCATTGGCAACTTTGCCCAAATAAGCTCCAAATTGGTGGAAGGCCCTAATTATATGTGTCATTTCACCCTGTGGAGTCTCATGCCAAATGGAATCCTTTTCCTTGCCCAAACAAGCAACAAACTCCTTCTGCAAAATTTCCAAAACCACCTTTTTGACCACTTCCACTAATCTCCATGACCCTATCTTTTTACCACAGCCCCTCCTAGTTCCCTTCTACCTCCAGTAAAAAGCTCCAACCCTGGTTCAATAATTGAGGAGGGAAAAACCCTGGTTTACCCCTCCCTTTTCACCATGGCAGCACCTCTTTTCCCTCCCCCTTCTTTCTTACGGACTTGCCTTAACTATTAAGCTTTATGGAGCATATCAGAAACTCCCAAGAGCTAGTGAACAGGCTTGGCCACGCGCAGTAAGCCATTTGCATGCCATGGCATGCAATGGCCTCCTGGAGCGCGCTACAATGCACTAGGGCACTGTAGCCGCCCTCTGCCCGATGCTCCCGTCGACCTTGGGCGCCAGGAACGTGTCCCTCGATGCCGCCTCGACGTGCGTGACACGCTACGCGGTCGGCCCCCTCCTCCTTCTCTCTCCTTTGAGCCCGTCGTCGCGTGCCGGAGCACGACCCGACTCGGCCACTCCCTGGCCACGCGGCTGGGCCGCCTCTGACCTCGCCCCGCTCCCCCTCTAACCTCCCTCGCACCTGGACGGACTCCACGAGCGCCACTGACCCAGCCTGGCCCCTCCCAACGGTCCCCAGGACCGATTCCGCTGGCACCCGCGAGTGCGGCTCGCGGTGCACCATGGCCTTGCCATATAGAGCCTCGTCGAGCCCCTCTTTGGACGCCCCTCGCTCTCTCTCTCTCCCATACACCTCCCAGACCGACCCACACCTCCTCCCGTGCCTTCTTCCTCCTCCTCTGCCGCCATTGCCGCCCCGTACCCCCGCTTAAATTCGGGCTATCCCGAGCCTCCCTTCACTCCCCAACCACTCCCGAGCATCTCCACCACCGCCGTGGAGCTTTCTCGCGCCATTTCCTCTTCTCCCCATGGCCGTACCATCGAGCTCAAACACCACCGCTGGCTTTGCCTGCCATGGCCGATAGTGTTCTCACATCCGTCTACCCCAGAGATTGTAGCGCACCTCGACGGATGTGGCACGCTCTCCTGAGCACGCCGGTGTGTTGGGCGTCGACGGAGGTGGCCGGTGCCATCGAGGAGAGCGCCGGCGCCACTCGGCCTCGCCTCCTCTGTTTCCCGTCGCGCTGCGCGGGAGGTTGAAGGCGACCTGCCGCTAGGGCCCGCGCGTCAGTGACCCAGTGGGCAGGCCCGCCTGTTTAAGTGGAGACGGCTTCCGCCCTAACTGCCTCTCCCGCGCGAAGGCGTGTTTCCAGGAAGCTGCCTTTGACGTGGCCCCTGCGCGCGTGCGGGCGAGCCGCTGGGCCGGCCCAGTGGCGTCCTGCTGCTAAACCTCGCCATGTGCGCCTCTTAAGGGTAAATCCCTTGTCTGTTTCTTTCTTTTTCTTTTTCTAGATATCTTGTAAAATCCACAAATTATTCAAATTAACTCCAAATATGATGATTCAAATTTCTAGTTGTTTCTAAAATCATTCCCTACCATAGGGTGCTATTGGCACATTTTTACATAAGCTTTTCCTTCACAAATATCTATCAAATCCTATTTTTCCTATTTCTGTGATGTACTTTAGAAAATCACAGAGAGCTCAAATTTGATCCAAATGCCATGATTCAAATTCCTAGATGTTTCTAAGTTCATAACTTATTTTATGAACATTTTTATTAATACTTTCTGCACCACATAAAATAATGAACCATTTCTTCATATTTGTCAACTTTGCAAATTCATAAGAAATTCATTTGAACTCCAAATCCAGTGAAACCAACTCCTAGATGCTTCTAAAATCATGTTTTGTTAAATGGGTGCCTTTGCTCATTTTTCAAAAATATGTTTTTGTACACTTCTTGCAAATCCATAAACCCCTTGATTCAATCATATCAAAATGTTTAGAAATATCCACTGACCCAATTCCAATGAAACCACTATGGTTAATTTTCCTATAACCAGAGATGTCCTAGAAAAGTAAAATCAATATTTTTGGAGCACTTTTATTTCTGCCTTCTTGTGTTGCTTATTATGGTTGCTTTCAGCGATAGTTGACGAAGTAGACGAAATGCTCGGAGTTGGACCAGAGATATTTGAAGACCTCGAAGACTTTGCTAAAACAGGCAAGCAGCCCTTTGACCATGATGAACCATTTTACATCATGATGGCATTTTTGTTGCTTCACTGAGTGCATGATATACCTTGAATGGCAACCTTGCTAGGCTTGCCTCCGTTGCATACTCCATTGATACTTGCATTTTTCATGACTCTACCCTTGCTTAGAGTTGTGTTGGTGGATTGTAGAAATATGCTATAGTAAATGGCTACGCAAAGTGGGTCAGGGTTATGCATGGAAAGAAACAAGTGTGGTTTGACATACTTGCAAACAGCCCAATGGGTGCCACTAATGCCCCTGGGAGATGATGATGAACTAGGTCACTACTTGGTGGAGAGGTAGTGTTCCGAGGCTCGATAAAACTGTTGTTTACAGAGACGGATTAGATTTAAGATTTGTCAACTGTCCCAACCTTAAATGCGCAACCACTCTACCCTTGTATGGGAAAGGGAATTATTGATTACCTAGGCCGATACTAGCTTGGAGCCCGCATTACTAGTGACGGGGGAGAGTTGGTGCTCTCTCTCGGGACGGGGTCGTGCCAGGTAGGGCGGCCAAGAACATTTTTATGGGCCACCGGACACACCGTTGGTACCCCATGCCAGTGGTATGTGATGAATATGGGAGCAAGGCTCCACAATTTTAAGTTGTGAGAGGTTGGGCACGGGGGTTACTACCAATCGAGTGGACTCCATGTTAGTGTCGTCTAGGGAAAGATAGTGATCGGGTGCTTACCCCGGGTACTTGAAGTACCGCGGGTCGTGGATGACACGAAAGTTCCCCGGATCTTGTGGGTAAAGTGTGCAACCTCTGCAGAGTGTAAAACTATTCGAATAGCCGTGTCCACGGTCAAGGACATTTGGGTGGTGCTGCTTAGACTACATCCATATGTTTCTGACAAACAACACGGTTTGGTAAATCTGTTGACGTGATTCGTGAGGAAGTCACGATGAGCTTGAGTATGAGTTATTCACAACTCTATCCCGATGTTGATGTCTGTAACCTCCTGATACTTGTTGCAGACGCATCCATATCCTTGATAAATGTTGATCATACTTGCATGAGAAAAACTAGCTTTCCGCAAAATGCCAAATTAGCAGTAGTGCCTTGCATACTTATTTTGTTATCACCCTTGGGTTGCTTGCGAGTACATTCAAAGTACTCATTGGCTTGCCACTGGTTATTTTATTGGCCAGGCATGAAAGAACATAATATGAAGAAGAGTACCTCGGTGACGAACATGCGAGCTAGGACGCTTCCCAGTCAGAATACCTGTAGGGTTAAGGCAGATGGCATGGGTCCAAGTTATCGACGAAGATTTCCGCTGCGATGTTATACTCAAGACTTGACCATAATGGTCCTACTTGTGTAATACGGTATGTATGGATGTAAGACTCTTGTTATTCAGCTTCTGTGTGTTCAGTGAGCATTGATCTCTGGGATCACTGTACATGTGCATTCGGTGATCACGACTTATGAGTCGGGGTCCCCACAAAAATGAAGTAATAATTCAGTTAAAATAGAGCGAGTGTCCTCTCTATCATTTCATTTCCAATGTAGATAAAGAAAGTGCTTCTCTTTGTTAGTATATGTTTCATCAACTAGTCCCATTGTTAATGTTTAAGCGCATCTGCAAACGGGGGTGCTTAATTTTAGTTGATCTGCACAAAAATAGAGATTGGAATGTCTCAAGGCCCCTCATTGTACTACCGCTGTACATTGATGTTCATCACTGTCATAAGGTGTATCGGGGTGACTTTGGTCGATTTCCAGTATGAGGCGTCGCATGGCCCATCTCGCCCTCGCAGCATGGCATACTATGATACTATCGCAATATTTTTTTTCTATTTATTAGTGTATGTTTCATCAACTAGTGCCACTATAATGTAATCATGCCTTTTCATTATCTGTGCAATCATGGTTATTCAGCTGCATTTTGGTGGAACTACACAAATGTACGGATGGAACCGACATATATGTAGAGTGCTAGGTGCTAAGTAAAAATTACCGACACCAACCCTGCTCCATCTAAGCATTGGCATCCACCACCATAAGTGGGATGTGTGGCGCTCACTGTGGACAGATCTTTCTCGGCAGCAAATCCTCTAACCAAATACTAGTAGCTTAGACTTCAAAAAAATACTGGTAGCTTATATTGACAGTTTTCTAGGGGTGTACTCTTTTCTGAAAGAAGCACCAATCTATTTTTCTTTATTTGTACACAGTGTCACAACTTTGACCCAAAGGTCTAGAGCTATTTTAGGGTGATTGGTGTAGTACTCAGAGACAGATTGTAAGCATGATTTTTATTAGCTGTCACACTGATTGTAAGCATGATCAGATGGAAGATTAGGTTAGTGCGAAGCTTCTGTTAAACCCTAAGGACGCCATTGAAATGAGGCGAGTGTCGAGGGAACCATGGAGAACGACGGGGAAGCGACATCGCGCCATCCGGCCTCCTATTGAGTGGGAGAACAAATACTCCTGTGGCTCCGGCTGGCTTTGCACCCTCACGAATGACACACCATACTCGATCGATTCGTTATCCTCTGGGTGCTCAACCTTCAACCTGTACGCCCACCACCTCCGCCTGACTTTCGCCTCGGGAAAATTTGTCTGCTCCATTGCCCCAAGGAGATACTCGATGAACTCGAAGGACTACGGCGTGACTACCGCCGAGGAGTACATCGCTGCCCTCATCGCTGCCGTCTCGCTCTTTCGCACATATTGCCACATGGCCCTCACCATCCTCGAAATCTCCCACTCATTATCAAACCAAGTAAGGATCTCCATCAACCTATCTAACTTTGCCTGGTCGCCACCGGTGATTTCCTTGATTCACTGCAGCATCCTCTCCATAGATGTCCTTCTGAGTGGTCCGATGCTAGCTTTGGAAGATGGGAGGAGAGACGGTGGTCTTGCAATAGAGAAGAGGGAGAGGTGAGACAGTGGTTTTGTAATGGAGATGATGGAGAGGAGAGGGCTGGTTTTGAAATGGAGAAGAGGGAGAGGCGAGACGTTGGTTTTGGAATGGAGATGATGGAGAGGAGAGGTTTCCCTGCCTTTCGGTCGCTGACAGGTGGGCCCCGCACTTGGTGGGACCCATGTGTCAGTGTATTAATGGCAGGATGGGCTACGTCAGGGGATCCTCGTCCGAGGAGAGAGGAGGTGGTTTTGCAATGGAGATGAGGGAGAGGCGAGACGGTGGTTTTGGAATGGAGATGATGGAGAGGAGAGGAGGTGGTTTTGCAATGGAGAAGAGGGAGAGGAGCATGCAACATCGATTTAGGATTGGACGAGAGGGCCGGCGCGCTATGACTGGATCAAAATCAAAATCAATTTACCCTTCAATTAAGAAAGCGACCCCACATTAACTAGTGTCCCTTTTATTTTGGGTCATAATTGACCATGATTTTCACAAATAAAGTATATGTTATATGTTGCAAAAATAATGTAATTTGGAAGTACATTCAGATTCGAACCGAACGATACAATTTTTGGTGACATGCATTCACATTTTGCTTGTTAAATATAGTACGTGGTTAAACTTTGACCCAAAATATGCAAACAAAAAAAATACTTCCAAGACTAGCGCCTCTCCTCTCCTCTTAAACCACCGCCACTCCTCTCCTGTTCCAATCTATATCCAGCGCCGCTCCTCTCCTCTTCCATTTGAAAACCACCACCCCTCCTCTCCTGTTCCAATCCAAAACCAGCGTCGCTCCTCTCCCGTTCTAATCCAAAACCAGTGCTGCTCCTCTCCTCTTCCATTCAAAAACCACCGCCAGCGAGTGAAGGTGCTGTGGAGAAGTAGATCGATGGAGGAGTACAGCCGATACGTGAGGATCGCAGACGGCGACCCTGTGAAGCTAGCTAGGATGTTGTAGATACAGTCTTGGTTTGACAACAAGGACCAAATAGCGGCGACGGCGATATCCATGGCCAAATATCTGCAACAGAGCGAAAAGGCGGCGATACTCCCAAAGGGAGTCGCGCGGGAGTACATAGAGCTGCTCCTCTGGGCCATGGAGCAAACAGATTCACCGAATCCGATCGTGAGGGGCGGTGGTGGGAGTATCGATCCCGGATGGAGCATCCACCAGAGATTGAAGGATCGAGCATCTATAGGGTGTCGTTTGTGAGGGTGTCATGCCAGAGCGAGCCGGTGGAGTCTTCGTCGACCGAACCCAGCTGCAAGAGGAGAAAAGCAGTTGGCCCGACGACGCTTCCCCACCATCCTCTCCCTCGCCGTTCACATTGTCTCATGGGGCGGCTGTCTGCCGCCGAGGAATAGGAGGGGACTGCCCCTAGCCCAATAGTCGGGCAGGTTGTGAATTGTCAGGAGGAGCTTAGGGTTGTCAGTATTTGCAGGTTGTGAATTGTGTTTTGTGTTGTGTATTTTGAGAGTACTTTCATATATGAATGTGTTTTGAATTTCAGATTTGCAGTATTGAGCATATGAAGTATTTTATGAATTCTAGAGATCTATTTTTAGCACTTAAAAATGTAGTTTCATAGGAGTATAAAAGTGCAGACAATGCGATTCTCGGAGAAGAAACTGCAAGTTTCAGTTTCAGATAAGAACTCCAAGTTCAGTTTCAGATAAGAAATTGCAAATTTCAGAGGCAGAGCATTTATATTAACACGGCCTTTTCAAATAGGGTTAACATCATGTTGGAAGTTTTATTCATGGTCGAAAATGGAACTACCAGCCAGATAACATCATGCTGATCAACATTCATGCATAGCACATCTTCATATGATGCACAGTCAAAAAGATATGCTATTTTCAAAATGCCCACACAATGTCGAGTGTGCGAAAAACAGACAAAACGAGGGACGAATTTTTGGCAAGTGTTGGACGTGGTGTGCGTAGATGACAATGAGGACCCACATGTCAATAACGGCAGAGGCAAAAAATTTGGAGATAATTTCCTTGCATTAGGTGGAATCGAACTCGGGTGGAACATCTATCGGGTAGTGTCACTTGGCCACTGGGCTAGTTCACTACTTTCGTTCCAAATAAGGCACTTCCTTGGGTGGTCAGATCACCTTGATCTTGCACCTTTGTGCGCTCGCTGCTGCGCCGCTATCTGCCATTGTGAACATGCTGAACAAATGAGAGGAATCTAGAGAGGAGTGTACATGGAGAGGCGGACAGTCGGGACCCACCAAGTCTATGGCCGTACGCAAGCAAGTGCCTCATCGAAAAAAAACTTCATCCTAATGCTATACTGACGTTGGGGCCCACGGGTTTGTCAACATAGTCACATTTTTTTAGGTTCTTCAACGTAGGAGATAAATTCACAACGAAGCTATGGAGCTGGCGGGTAGTATGACTTATTATCACTGGGGCAGCAAGTATCCGCTAGGTTTTGGGCTGCCCCGTCTAGGCTTTCTTTTTAACATGCACAGCCCATGACATGCCAGTTTGTATTTTTTTGAGGGTCGTCATGTATCGACCGACCTATGGACCTCCCATCCGAGGTTTTATTTTTCCTGAAACATCGGCAGCCCAATTTATGTATTTTTTTTGAAGAAAATGCAGAGGTCTGTTCTATTTTTCTATATAAGAATAGGAACGCCTGGTCCAACTTTTGTTTCCCTTCTAACTATATTATATATATTTAACTTATTTTATATGTTATTATATATTATTGTTATTGTCATCATATATTTAACAGATACTTACATGTGTAAGAAAACAATATCCCACATCTTATTAACTTATAAATATAATTTATTAACAATAAAATACTGGATTTTTTTGCCAATGAAAATCCTGGTGATTGTGTACAAAAGCTTGGTAAGATTTAAGGACCAATGTAATAATAAATCACTTATTATTTAAATACCTTTATAACAAAATGCTTAGCCCCTGTTTATTTTTTGATAACATTGTTGCGCCCAACCCAACATTATAATTAGAATCAACCCAGCAAAATCGTGTATTTCGAGAAAGTGCAAATGGCCTATAATTTTTTAGGAGAAAAATAAATGGGCCGCAGGGACGCTACATTATTTGTTCACCCAGCCCAGCAAATGGACTGTAATTCTTAAAAAAGAGATCAAATTGACTGTAAATTCTGAAAAAATGGGTTGAATATGTGCCACATTTTTGGAGGCTGAAATGTGGGCCAAGAGGTCGAAGCCAACGCAAGTCGTTGTCAACCTAGTCAACAAATGATTCTGACATCGTTAGCCGTTGGATTTACATCCAACGACCGGCATCCATCTTCAATCTCTCGTCTTCTTCCTCCAGCGCCGCTGGGACCACTTGCTCCCGCCTCCTGTTGCTAGAAGCTCTGTTTAGCGCGCTTCGCTGTGAAGCGCTACCCCATCGCTGGCCAGGCCATCCCTCCACGCCTTCACACCTCTTGTTCTTCTCCACCAACTGCCGAACCACACCGCACCAGAACCAGTTAACCCTCGTACACCTCTCCGTCTGCGACTCTACTCCTCCGTCTTCCCATCTCCGGCTAGTTGTTGTCCGGGGCCTCGCCGTCGTCCACCACCTTGGATGGGCTCGACGTGGAGTAGTCAATGTGGTCAACGAACGACATCCATCAGAGGTAGACTGTGCGTGGAGAGGGTGACAGTTGGGTCCATGGCTGCATGCAAGGAAATGCCTCCTTATTACGCGCAAAATAATGATTCCTCCACCTGACAGCAGGGACCCACTGGAAGGACCACCGTATTTCATGAAAAAAACGCTTCCCCCTGACTGTTGGGACCTAGCAGCTACATCTTCGTACGCAAGGAAGTGCCTGATAGTCGGGACCCACCCGGTAGAAGAGTACATAGCGTTGTCATTCTGGTCGCGAAGTGTACGTACATACGATCGGTCTGTCTGCAGGCTGCAGCAATGAACCTTTGCCGTGTAAGGAAGGGCATGTGTCGTAGTAGAGGCGCGCATATAGCATGTACACATACGTACAACGCAAAATAATTACGTAAAAAATAATGATTCCTCCACCTAACAGCTGGGACCACCGGAAGGGCCTCTGCATTTCACGAAAAAACGTTCCCCCACTGACAGGTCGGACCCACCAGCTATATCTTCGCACGCAAGGAAGTGCCTCCTTATTACGCACACAAAAATGAATACCCCCTGCTAGCTGGGACCCTCCATAGTGGGAGGCTAACTTGTGGGCCTACTAAGTTGATGGGGACGGAGGGCTTTGTCAACTTAGTCAATATGAACGATTCTAGCTCCAGTGATCGTACTATGTCCATCCAACGGTGGTAGGTGCTTCTTCAACCTCTGGTCTTGTTGCTCCAGCCTCCCAAACCAACGTCAGTCGTGCCGCGTGCTCCTGCTTCCCGTGGCCAGCTTTGATGCCGCGGAGGCCTCACCGCCCCTACTACTCCACCGCTGGCTAGGCCTTGCGGCTACGACAGCCTCACACCGCAGCTGAACCGGTGAACCCTTGTACTCCTCTCCGCGTGGGCATCCACCATCGCATCTTCCCCAGCTCTGCATCATCCCCTTCCTATGCCTCACCGTCGTCCATCGCCCTGGTGCTCTCACCGCGGCATGGTCAACGTGGTCAAGGAACAACTTCCATCGGAAGAGTACTGTACGTGGAGAGCCTGATAGCTGGGTCCATGGCCGCAGCAAGGAAGTGCCTCCTTATTTCGCGGAAAATAATGATTCCTCCGCCTGACAGTAGGGACCCACCGGATGGGCCACCGTATTTCGCAGAACGGAGGAAACGGCCTTGTGTTCGAACAGCCATGGTGGAAACGGGATCCTGTTCATCGGGAGGAGTCTGGCGTACCGCAAAACGGAGGAAACGGAGCTCATACGGTTGAAACAGAGTCCTGTTGATCAGCAGGGGTGTGGCGTACCGCAAAACAGAGGAAACGGACTTGTGTTGGAGCGCTACGGTCGAAACGGGGGTCTTGTAAATCGGGAGGGGTGTGGCGTACCGCAAAACGGGACTCCATGGGATACTGTTCATCTCCACCATCGACTGCCTCCACGGGCTACTGATCATCCATCATCGACCTCCTCCAGCCTCCACCTGCGACTGTTCATCCACGGGCTCCTATTCATCTAGCCTCCACCGCGTGCTCCTCCACCGACTACTGTTCAACTGGCCCTCTCTACGGGGGTCCTGTTCAACCACCCCTCCATGGGCTACTGTTCAACCAGCCCTCCATGGGGTCCTGTTCATCCAGCCCTCCATGGTGTCCTGTTCATCCACTGCTCGATCTATCGGGGTACTGTTCATCCAGCGGAAACGGCCTCTACTACCACGGGTTCCAGTTCATCCAACCTCCCACCGGGAACTGTTCATCCAAACCCCCTCAACAACACTCACTATTCATCCAGGGAAGGAGGCAGCAGTGTTCAATCAGCTTCAGTTAGCAGCAGTAGCAAAGGAATCACTCGGGTTCAGTTAACAGCAAGGGATCGATCGATCATTCGGGTTCAGTAACGCGTAGCCAGCAGTGCAATTGCTCGGGTTCAGTTACATCCCAACGCCTCGCTCGGGTTCAGTTAGAGCCCAATGCCTCGCACACATGCGCGTATGTACGAGAGAAACATGCATCGCTCGGCCCCCGACCACCCACCGTAACCGGGAACTCCCCCGATATTTTCCTCGCCCTCGCTTCTACCATGGTTTTCTCCATCATGGACGGCCCAAAGAATGTCATGCAGCCGCGTCTCCGGCCACCATTGATGAAAAGCCTATTTTCTGTCATGATTTTTTGTCATAGAAGTACGAGCCCATCACATCTATGATGATACCGGGTTTTGTCACAATTATCGTCATAGAAGTGTCTTAAGTATGACAGATTTTTTTCGTTCAGCCCAAAATGTCACGAATGTGTCTTTTTTGTAGTGACATCATGTCATTGTTCTTATTGCATTACTCCATTTCTCCATGAACTCAATACACTATATGCATGCTGGATAGCGGTCGATGTGTGGAGTAATAGTAGTAGATGCAAGCAGGAGTCAGTCTACTAATCTTGGACGTGATGCCTATATAATGATCATTGCCTGGGTATCGTCATGAGTATTTGAAGGTCTCTGAATTGCCCAACAGTAAATTTTTTACCCACCATTTGCTATTTTTCTCGAGAGAAGCCACTAGTGAAACCTACAGCCCCCGGGTCTTCTTTCTCATATATTTGCCTTTGCGATATATTTTTCCTTGCTTTTATTTTCTGATCTACTAAACCAAAAAAACCAAAAATACTTTGCTGCAATTTATTCCTATTTATTTATTTGGTGTTCGATCTATCAATCTACTACAAATTTACCTCACGTCTGTTTGCCTATCTTGAGGAGCCGTACCCCGGAAGGGATTGACAACACTTTAACACGTCGGGTTGCGAGAAGTTGTTATTTATGTGCAGGTGTTGTTTAAGTTGCGTTGCTTGGTTCTCCTACGAGTTCGATAACCTTGGTTTCATATCTGAGCGAAATACCTACCGCCGCTATGCTGCATCATCCCTTCCTCTTTGGGGAAATACCGACGTAGCTTCAAGCGACATCGCCCACCATCTGTCAACACCTGGAATGAGAAAGAGTACACGAAATTAGTACAACATAAACATAATAATTTTTTTAATAACATGAACTAATTAATAATATATATTCCCCTCAATCCTCACCCCCTCGACCTAGATAGCACTAACCTGAACCACCCACTAACCTAAACTTCTTCTTGTTCTTTCCTTCTCCTCCTCCTCCTCCTCCTCCTCTTCTTCTTCTTCTTCTTCTTCTTCTTCTTCTTCTTCTTCTTCTTCTTATTTTTCTTCTTCCTTCTTTTCCTTTTTCCTCTTTTCTTCTCACCTTATCCTCTTTTGATTCTCCTCCTCCTCCTCCTCCTCCTCTTCCTCCTCCTCCTCTTCTTCTTCTTCTTCTTCTTCTTCTTCTTCATCTTCTTCCTCTTCTTCTTCTTCCCCCTTCTACTTGTTCTACTTTTCTTCTTCCTTTTTCATCTTTTTTCCACTTCCTTTAGTTATGACTATTTAACTAAAACCTAACACTAATCTAATATAATCTAATCTAATCTAGATAACTATATATCTAATATATCTATTATCTAAAACAGAAAAGAAAAAACAGAACTCCTCCTCCTCCTCTTCTTCTTCTTTTTATTTTTCTTCTTCCTTCTTTTACTTTTTCCTCTTTTATTCTCATCTTGTCCTATTTTTCTTCTCATCCTCCTCCTCCTCATCCTCCTCCTCCTCCTCCTCTTCTTCTTCTTCTTCTTCCTTCTACTTATTCTACTTTTCTTCTTCTTTTTTCATCTTTTTTTACTTCCTTTAATTATGACTATTTAACAAAAACCTAACACTAATCTAATCTAATCTAATCTAGCTAACTATATAACCTAAACTAATTATACTAAATAACCTAAACTAATTTAACCTAAACTATTTAAACTAAATAACCTAAACTAATTAAACTAAATAACCTAAACTAATTAAACCTAAAGTAACTAAACTGAATAGACATAAACTAAAAAAACCTAAACTAAATAGAAAAGAAAAACAGAAAAGAAAACAGGACAAGGGGTGGCAGGGGCTCACCGTAGGGCGAGGCGATGGGTCGAGGAGGGGGCGGCAACGGGGCGGCAGCGAGGTGGGGTGGCGACGGGGCAGGGAGGGGGCGGCATTGGGCGGCGCTTCTCGGGGGGCGGTCGACCCACGGCTATGGCGGGGAGGCTTGGTAGGGGGCGGCCATAGGGCGGGGAGAGGGAAGCGACGGCACGGGAAGGGTGTGGCGGCGACAGCGCGGGAAGGGTGCGACGGCGCGGGGTGGCATGAGGGAGGAAGAAAGAGGGGAGGAGACAGAGAGAGAGGGCGAGGTCGGGGGCGCAACCGTTAAGTTAGTTTTGAAGCTTTGTCATCCGCTAGTGGACGGCAAAGAGGGGCCCCGTTAGGGGTTGACTGCTAGTGGGCCAAACCCCCTCTTTGTCGTCGCTAGCTGACGACAAAGAGCTGGCTCATGGAAAAGCCAGCCTTTGCCGTCCGCGGCCTCTTTGCCGTCCGCTTTCTGTTGGCTTATGGCAAAGCCTAACTTTGCCGTCCGCTAGCGGATGACAAATAATGGGCTGACAGCAAATCTGTTGATTCCAGTAGTTAGATGCTTTGATCAACTCATCAAAGCGTATATTCCAAGTCCGAGATGCTTGCACCAGTCCATAGATGGATCGCTGAAGCTTTGCACATTTTGTTAGCACCTTTAGGATTAACAAAACCTCATGTTTGCATCATATACAACTCTTGTTTAATAAATCCATTAAGGAATGCAGTTTTGACATCCACTTGCTAGATTTCATAAAATGTGGCAATTACTAACATGATTCGGACAGACTTTAAGCATCGGTACAAGTGAGAAAATCTCATCATAGTCAACACCTTGAACTTGCCAAAAACCATTTCGACAAGTCGAGCTTTGTAGATAGTAACACTAGTATCAGCATCCATCTTCCTCTTGAAGATCCATTTATTCTCAATGGCTTGCTAATCATCGGACAAGTACACCAAAGTCCACACTTTGTTCTTATATATGGATCCTATCTCATATTTCATGGCCTCAAGCCATTTATCGGAATCCGGGCTCATCATCGTTTCCTCATAGTTCGTAGGTTCGTCATGGTCTAGTAACATGACTTCCTGGACAGGATTAACGTACCACTCTGGTGTGGAACATGCTCTGGTTGACCTACGAGGTTTGGTAGTAACTTGATCTGAAGTTTCATGACCATCATCATTAGCTTCCTCTCTAGTTGGTGTAGGCATCACGGGAACGGTTTTTGTGATGAGCTACTTTCGAATTTGAGAGAAGAGACAATTACCTCATCAAGTTCTACTTTCCTCCCACTCACTTCTTTCGAGAGAAACCCCTTCTCCAGAAAGGATCCATTCTTAGCAACAAAGATCTTGCCTTCGGATCTGTGATAGAAGGTGTACCCCAATAGTTTCTTTTGGGTATCCTATGATGACGCACTTCTCCGATTTGGGTTCGATCTTACCAGGTTGAAGCTTTTTCACATAAGCATCGCAACCCCAAACTTTAAAAAATGACGACTTTTGTTTCTTGCCAAACCATAGTTCATACGGTGTTGTCTCAACAGATTTAGACGGTTCCCTATTTAACATGAATGTAGCTATATCTAATGCATAACCCTAAAATGACAGTGGTAAATTGGTAAGAGACATCATAGATCGCACCATATCTAATGAAGTACGGTTACGACGTTCGGACACACAATTATGCTATGGTGTTCCAGGTGGCGTGAGTTCTGAAACTATTCCACATTTGTTTTAAATGAAGACCAAACTCATAACTCAAATATTCACCTCCATGATCAGATCGTAGAAACTTTATTTTCTGGTTACGATGACTTTCCACTTCACTCTGAAATTCTTTGAACTTTTCAAATGTTTTAGACTTAAGTTTCATTAAGTAGATATACCCATATCTACTCAAATCATCTGTGAAGGCCGGAAAATAATGATACCCGTCGCGAGCCTCAACACTCATCAGACCGCATACATCAGTATGTATTATTTCCAACAAGTCAGTGGCTCGCTCCATTGTTCCGGAGAACGGAGTCTTAGTCATCTTGCCCATGAGTCATGGTTCGCACGCATCAAGTGATTCATAATCAAGTGATTCCAAAAGCCCATCAACATGGAGTTTCTTCATGCGCTTTACACCAATATGACCTAAACGGCAGTGCCACAAGTATGTTGCATTATCATTATCAACTTTTCATCTTTTGGCATCAATTTTATGAATATGTGTACCACTACGATTGTGATTCAATAAACCATTCACATTGGGTGTATGACCATATAAGGTTTTATTCATGTAAATAGAACAACAATTATTCTCTGACTTAAATGAATAACTGTATTGCAATAAACATGATCAAATCATATTCATGCTCAACACATACACCAAATAACATTTATTTAAGGTTCAACACTAATCCCAAAGGTAGAGGGAGTGTGCGATGGTGATTGTATCAACCTTGGAATTACCTCCAACACACTTCGTCACCTCATCCTTAACTAGACTCTGTTCATTCTGCAACTCCCGTTTCGAGTTACTAAATTTAGCAACTGAACCGGTATCAAATACCCAGGGGTTGCTATGAACACTAGTAAAGTACACATCAATAATGTGTATATCAAATATACCTTTGTTCACTTTGCCATCCTTCTTATCCGCCAAGTATTTGGGGCAGTTCCGCTTCCAGTGACCATTTCCTTTGCAGTAGAAGCACTCAGTTTCGGGCTTGGGTCTAACTTTGGGCTTCTTCATGGGAGTGACAACTTGCTTGTCATTCTTCTTGAAGTTCCCTTTCTTTCCCTTGCCCTTTTACTTGAAACTAGTGGTATTGTTAATCATCAACACTTGATGTTCTTTCTTGATTTCTACCTTCGCCGATTTCAGCATCACGAAAAGCTTCGGAATTGTTTTCGTCATCCCTTGCATATTATAGTTCATCACGAAGTTCTAGTAACTTGGTGATAGTGGCTAGAGAACTCTGTCAATCACTATATTATCTGGAAGATTAACTCCCACTTGATTCAAGTGATTGTAGTACCCAGACATTCTGAGCACATGCTCACTAGCTGAGCTATTCTCCTCCATCTTGTCGGCAAAGTACTTGTCAGAGGTCTCATACCTCTTAACACGGGCATGAGTTTGAAATAGCATTTTCATATCTTGGAACATATCATATGTTCCATGGCATTCAAAACATTTTTGAAGTCCCGGTTCTAAGCCATAAAGCATGGTGCACTAAACTATCAAGTAGTCATCATATAGAGCTTGTCAAACGCTCATAACGTCTGTATCTACTCCTGCAATAGGTCCGTCACCTAGCGGTGCATCAAGGACACAATTCTTCTGTGCAGCAATGAGGATAATCCTCAGATCACGGACCCAGTCCGCATCATTGCTACTATCATCTTTCAACTTAGTTTTCTCTAGGAACATATCAAAAATAAGGGAGCTAAATCATGAGCTATCGATCTACAACATAGATTTGCAAAAACTATCAGGACTAAGTTCATGATAAATTAAGGTTCAATTAATAATATTACTTAAGAACTCCCACTTAGATAGACATCCCTCGAGTCATCTAAATGATCACGTGGTCCATATCAACTAAACCATGTTCGATCATCATGTGAGATGGAGTAGTTTTCAATGGTGAACATCTCTATGTTGATCATATCTACTACATGATTCACGTTCGACCTTTCGGTCTCTATTGTTCCGAGGCCATGTATGTACATGCTAGGCTCGTCAATTTTAACCTGAGTATTCCGCATGTGCAAAATTGTCTTGCACCCGTTGTATGTGAATGTAGAGCTTATCACACCCGATCATCACGTGGTGTCTCGGCATGACGAACTATCGCAATGGTGCATACTCAAGGAGAATGCTTTTACCTTGAAATTTTAGTGAGGGATCATCTTATAATGCTACCGCCGTAATAAGCAAAATAAGATGCATAAAAGATAAACATCACATGCAATCAAAATATGTGACATGATATGGCCATCATCATCTTGTGCCTTTGATCTCCATCTCGAAAGCATCGTCATGATCTCCATCGTCACCGACTTGACACCTTGATCTCCATCGTAGCGTCGTTGTCGTCTCGCCAACTATTGCTTCTACAACTATCGCTAACGCATAGTGATAAAGTAAAGCAATGACTCGGCGATTGCATTTCATAAAATAAAGCGACAACTATAAGGCTCTTGTCAGTTGCCGATAACTTTTACAAAACATGATCATCTCATGCAATAACGTATATCACATCATGTCTTAACCATATCACATCACAACAAGCCCTGCAAAAACAAGTTAGACATCCTCTACTTTGTTGTTGCAAGTTTTACGTGGCTGCTACGGGCTTCTAGTAAGAACCGTTCTTACCTATGCATCAAAACCACAATGATTTTTCGTCAAGTGTGTTGTTTTAACCTTCAACAAGGACCGGTCGTGGTCAAATTTGATTCAACTAAAGTTGGAGAAACAGACACCCGCCAGACACCTTTATGCAAAACAAGTTGCATGTCTGTCCGTGGAACTGGTCTCATTAACGTGGTCATGTAAGGTTGGTCCGGGCCGCTTCATCCAACAATACCTCCGAATCAAAATAAGACGTTGGTGGTAAGCAGTATGACTATTATCGCCCACAACTCTTTGTGTTCTACTCATGCATATCATCTATGCATAGACCTTGCTCGGATGCCACTGTTGGGGTACGTAGCATGCAATTTCAAAAAATTCCTATGATCACGCAAGATCTATCTAGGAGATGCATAGCAACAAGAGGGGGAGAGTGTGTCTACGTACCCTCGTAGACTGAAAGCGGAAGCGTTAGGTTAACGCGGTTGTTGGAGTCGAATGTCTTCGTGATCCAACCGATCAAGTACCGAACGTACGGCACCTCCGAGTTCAACACACATTCAACTCGATTATGTCCCTCAAACTCTTGATCCAGCAGAGGGTCGAGGGAGAGTTTCATCAGCACGGGAGCGTGGTGACAGTGATGGTGATGTGATCCGCGCAGGGCTTTGCCTAAGCAATACGTGTATATGACCGGAGGAGTAAACCGTTGAGAGAGATGCCGCACACGGCTTGGATAATAATTGTTGTGTCTCCAAGGGGTGCCCTGCCCACATATATAAAGGAGGGAGAGGAGGACGCCGGCCACCAGGGGCGCGCCAATAGGGGGAGTCCTACTTGGACTCCAGTCCTAGTAGGATTCGTACCCCCCCCCCTTTTTCCTTCTCATGGAGGGGGAAAGAGGGAAGGAGAGGGAGAGCGGGAAAGGAAAGGGGGGCTGTGCCCCCTTCCCCTTGTCCAATTCACAGCCCATGGGGGGCATCCCTTGTGGGCTCCCCTCTCTCTCCCCCATGGCCCATGTTGTCCCGTTACTTCCCTGGGGAGTTAAGGTAACCCCTCGGTACTCCGATAAATATCAGAAATGTCCCGAAACCTTTCCGGTGTCCAAATACTATCGTCCAATATATCAATCTTTACCTCTCAACCATTTCGAGACTCCTCATCATGAACGTGATCTCATCCGGGACTATGAACAAACTTCAGTCACCAAAACACATAACTCATAATACAAATCTTCACCGAACGTTAAGCATGCGGACCCTACGGGTTCGAGGACTATGTAGACATGACCGGGACACATCTCCGATCAATAACCAACAGCGGAACCTGGATGCTCATATTGGTTCCTACATATTCTACGAAGATCTTTATTGGTCAAACCGCAATGACAACATACGTTATTCCCTTTGTCATCGGTATGTTACTTGCCCGAGATTGATCGTCGGTATCATGATACCTAGTTCAATATCGTTACCGGAAAGTCTCTTTACTTGATACGTAATGCATCATCCCGTAACTAACTCATTAGTCGTGTTCCTTGCAAGGCTTATAGTGATGTGCATTACCGAGAGGGCCCAGAGATACCTCTCAAATACTCGGAGTGACAAATCCTAATCTTGATCTGTGCCAACCCAACAAATACCTTCGGAGACACCTGTAGAGCATCTTTATAATCACCAAGTTACCTTGTGACGTTTCATAGCACACAAGGTGTTCCTCTGGTATTCGGGAGTTGCATAATCTCATAGTTAGAGGAATATGTATAGGTCATGAAGAAAGCAAATAGCAATAAAACTTAACGATCATTATGCTAAGCTAACGGATGGGTCTTGCCTGTCACATCATTCTTGAATGATGTGATCCCGTTCATCAAATGACAACACATGTCTATGGTTAGGAAACTTAACCATCTTTGATTGATGAGCTAGTCTAGTAGAGGCTTACTAGGGATACAGTGTTTTGTCTATGTACCCACACATGTATCAAATTTCCGGTTAATACAATTCTAGCATGAATAATAAACATTTATCATGATATAAGGAAATATAAAATAAAAACTTTATTATTGCCTCTAGGGTATATTTCCTTCAGATAATGGCATGGAATTTGATGGAAAAGCAGCATGACCAAGATGTCTAATGGGAAGGGATGAACCATCACCCAATGTGATACGAGTAGCGGTGTGGACGGGCTGAGCACGGAGGAGGTTACCAGGGTTGGAAGCCATATGAGCCATAGCTTCGGTATCCATGTACCAGTTGCTACCGCCAGTGTAGTTCTATGGCATGGGAGCGGAGTGCAGTGACGCTAGCAGCGCGGGATCCCGGGGGCCAGAAGGAGCGCCAGATCCGATGGCTCCTGTTGCGGTGGAGGCGCCGCGAAGAGCGGGGGGAACCCGTCTGCCAGAGGGAGCGACCCGTAGGGCGCTGAGTAGCCGTAGGCCAGCGAGGGTGCATACGGTCGTGGAGCCACATGCATCGCCCGATGGGCAACCAGACGGGTGCCGAAGGAGCCGGGGATGGGGGCGCGCAGAACAGGCATGTAGTACGCCTGGACAACCCCCACCCACAGGTTTTGACCGGCCTGCCAAGGCACCGGCTGGTACTGCTCCTACGACGAGTGAGGCAGCCCTCCCTGGGTCACTGCGGGCTGCTCCTGCTTGCGGCCGCCTCGACGGCAATCGAAGGGGGCGGCTGCTGCGGGAAGGGGAAACCCGCCAGGGACGGCGCTTGGTAGGGGCCCGGGCCGGGCCGTGGCGGGCGGGCGGGGCACTACCGTGGGTAGTAGCGGCAGCAAGGGTGATACGTCTCCGTCATATCTATAATTTTTGATTGTTCCATGCCAATATTCCACAACTTTTATATACTTTTGGCAACTTTTCATAGTATTTTTGGGACTAACATATTGATCCAGTGCCCAGCGCCAGTTCCTGTTTGTTGCATGTTTTTTGTTTTGCAGAAAATCTATATCAAACGGAGTCCAAACGGGATAACAATTGATGAAGATTTTTTTGGAATATATGTGATTTTTGGGAAGAAGAATCAACGCGAGACGATGCCCGAGGGGGCCACGAGGCAGGGGACGCACCCCAGGGGTCAGGCGCGCCCTGGGCCCTTGTGGCCACCCCATAAGGTGGTTGGTGCCCTTCTTTCTCTACAAGAAAGCCAATATCTAGATAGAAATCTTGTTAAAATTTCAGCCCAATCGGAGTGACATATCTCCGGGAATTTAAGAAACGGTGAAAGGGCATAATCAGGAATGCAGAAACAGAGAGAGACAGAGCGATAGATCCAATCTCAGAGGGGCTCTCGCCCCTCCGCCACCATGGAGGCCATGGACCAGAGGGGAAACCCTTCTCCCATCTAGGGAGAAGGTCAAGAAAGAAGAATAAGTAGGGGACCCTCTCCCCCTCCCTCCCGGTGGCGCCGAAACGCCGCCGGGGCCATCATCGTGTGACGGCTATCTACACCAACACCTCCGTCATCTTCACCAACATCTTCATCACCTTCCCCCATCTATCTACAGCGGTCCACTCTCCCGCAACCCGATGTACCCTCTACTTGAACATGGTGCTTTATGCTTCATATTATTATCCAATGATGTGTTGCCAACCTATGATGTCCGAGTAGATTGTCACACCCTAGCTAGTTCATGCATTAGAGTGCTTGCATCATGTTTAAATTTTCCAGAAAGGTGAAATGGGGATGGCAGAAACCCCAACACCCCCTTAAACCAACTAGTGTTTACTAAAATTGGTTTCAATGAACCCAAAGTGCCCTTCACAAAATGTTCATCATTTCTGGTTTGGGCTAAAACCCCTGGCAAAAATGGTGCACTCTTTTCTAGGACATTCTGGATTTTTTGGATTAAATCATAAGTATTTGAATTTGGGCATTTAAATACTATAAAATATTTTAAATGCCCAAATAATTCTGGATTTAAGTGAGGGCTGTTAGGAATAATCCCAACAGAGCCTATGATTATTTTCAGGATTTTTGTAAGTACCTAGCTATTTTTAATAAAGCCCAACAGTTACAGAAAAATAGAAAAAGAAAACAGAAAGAAGAAAGAGAAAGGCTTACCTAGCACCCACCTAGCAGGCCCACCTGCCGGCCCAGCCCAGCCACCGCTCCAGCGTGCTGCTTGGCTTGGCCAGGCAGGAAGACAGGTGCTCGACGCCGGCGTCTGCGCGCACCACGTAGCTGCCCGCCGCCCTGCTTCCTTCCCTCGCAGTGCTGCCGCCCTGGATCGGTCACACACCTCTCCCCCGAGCTCGCAGACACGCCTCTCTCTCCCCAGCTCCTCTCCCTCGCTCCCCGGAAACCATGGCCAACGCAACCGCCGCCGTCTCACCGCCGTTGCCGTAGCCACCAGCATCCCCGTGCCGTGTCACCGTGTCCACTAGCTCCGCCACCGTCGACTACGTCGAGCAGGCTGAGCCCCGAGCGCTCACCCGCTCTAGAGTCGTCGCTGACCCCATCTCCCCCAACTCCGGCCACCGAGATCGCCATCGTCGCCCCGTTCAGCTCCGGCCTTCCCTGAGCCCACTTTGACGCTTGCTGCAATCGCCGTGAGCCCAGCTCCATCCTCCCCCTCTCCATTAACCCCCTCCTGCACCGTGTGTACCGCACCACGCTCACCCGAGCACCCGCCGCCGCCGAGCTCGTAACTGACGTGACTCCGGCCACCCACCGGCCATACCATTGTGACCAACGCACTCACCGCACCCTCAGGAGGCTGTAGCACCATTCCATGCGCCTCGCCGTGCTCCGCAGACTCGGTTTCAACCTCGCCCGAACTCTGGCGGCCGCCAAGGTCATCGCCGGCGAAGTTTCCAGCCACCCTAGCTCCACCCACAGCCACCACTCGATGCGGCTTGGTCCCAGCTATGCGTAGATGCTCTCTGTCGTCGTTTTGGTCGCCGGAGCATGAAACCCGCAGCCCTCCGCCGCGTCTGGTCTCACTGGCGGCTAAACGCCGGCAAGTTGACTCCGTTTGACCCGGGTGGGCCCAGGTTGACTTCGCCCCTGAGCCTATGATAGGTTGGGCCAGCTAGTTAATTAGGTTAGGATTAGTGCTAACTAATTTCAGTTAGTCTAGGTCACTGACATGTGGGCCCAGGCCCCACTGACAGTTAGTTAGTACTAACTTAATTCTGTTAGTTAGCTGAGAAACTGACAGATGGGGCCCACCAGTCAGGTTTGACCTGGGCTGGCACCTTTGACTCGCTGACGTCACAGTGACGCAGTGCTGACGCAGTTATTTAAATTCTGGATTTATTCTTATATAGGAAATTCCAGAAAATAGCCTAAACTTCTAAAAATCATAGAAAATCAACCATAGCTCCAAATAAAACAAATTATATATGAAAAATGATCAGAAAAAATCAATCTATCCATCTGTAATGGTTTTATGCATGACAAAACATTTAACCTTGCTGTTTAGGTGAAACAAGCTAATACACTTATTATGCATAAGAGCTTAAGCTTTCATTTGAATCTTTGATTCAAATGGACCCATTTCAACTTGTTTCACATTGCATTAGGCAGGACACATCATTTTGCCATGTCATAGCATGCATCATATTGTTGCATATTGCCATGTGTTGATTATACTCTGTGGTGTCTTTCGTGGTAGGTTCTGCCTCCGAGGATATCTCTGAGTATCCAACCAAAGGGCAGTACCCTACTACCACTCCATCAGGCAAGCAGCCTCATTATCATATCGATACAATCCCATGTTCTCGCCTCTGCTCTCATTTCAAACTGTTGTGTGCTACGGTAGTTGAACCCTTATCCTCTGCATGACCTGTCATTGCCACAGTAACTAGATGAAACCCACTAGCATGTGTAGGAGTTGATTGAGCCCTGTATGTGTTTCCTACCTTGCTATGCATAGAGTTGTGTCAGGTCTGGTTCATCTGGGTGATGGGCTAGAGTGAAATGATTATGTCAGTAATGTGAGGGATGTGTTGAACATGATTTGGTAAAGGTATCGATGAGAGGCCATGTAGGAGTACATGGTGAGTTGTTTCATTGAGGCCGTCCCTAAGAACTGAGATCTGTATGTGTGATTTAAGAATCAGCTACTACCATACATTGGGCCCGAAACCAATGGACCCTCTCGGCTTCTTAATCACCCTAGTACTCTGTCCAGGAGTTGCAATTAGTTTGTAGTGTTTGTAGGTCATGTGTTGGCGGCCGTGCGTAGCGTTGACCCTAGGGGTGGGCTATGTTGCGGTAGATACACCGTGGCATGGTGTACCGAGTCACCCGTTTGGTGTCTCGGGAAACCTGTTCACGTCGTTCAGGGCCGTATGTGGAAACCTCGGCCGGACTCCCTGCTGATGGAACCTGGATAGGCGATAAACCTGGACTGGAGACTTGAGTGTTTAGGTAGGCCGTGGCCGACACCCTCGTTGGGCTTCCGCTTGAAGGTTGCCGAGTACATGTCGTGTAAACGACGGTAAGTTGTGAGAGCGTGTATGAAGAAGTACACCCCTTCAGGGTTAACATCATCTATTCGAATAGCCGCGTCCGCGGTAAAGGACTACTTGGTTGCCTATACAGTTCATAGACAAGTTAATGGTCACTACTAAAACACTCAAGATAAGTGTGAGTATCGAGGATGGCTCTCTCGTACGATGATGAGGGAGGATCCCCGGTGGAGTATTGTGTTGGTGATTAGTGGACTCATGTGCGGAAACTATTTTACTAGTGGTGTCTCGTAGGATAGCTTAGCCAAGAGTCAAAGCTGGCTTGCTGCAATAACTCCACCACCTTCTTGAGAATGAGGATGTATAGTAGGTTCTGTTGTAAGACTTGCTGAGTACCTTTGTACTCATGTTTGCTTAATTACTGTTTTCATACGACAACACCTCCCCCTCCGATGGGTTTTATGTAGATCTCGACGTCGATGAGTAACTTGCCACCCAAGTGGTGATCCTGGCCATGGAGGGCCCTATGTAGATAGACAGGCTTCGAGAAGCCTTCTTTCTTTCTAGTGTCTGTACTCAAACTATTTGCTTCTGCATGTGCTTGTATGCTTGTATGACTTGAGTGTCGGGTCATGTGACCCCTACCTGTATGAACATGTTATGTATGGCTCTCTGGAGCCCTTAAATAAAGTACTTGAGTTGTAGAGTTTTGTTGTGATGCCATGTTGTATTTGCACATATTGAGCATAGTGTGTGTATGATTGAAATGCTTGGTATGTGTGGGATCCGACAATCTAGTTGTTTATCCTTGGAAGCCTTTCTTATGGGGAAATGTAGTCTAGTGCTCCTCGAGCCATAGTAGTCCGCTACAGCCCGGTTCACCGGAGTCCTGCTAGCCCAACACTACTGCTCAGGACACTTGACTGGTCGGCATGTGTTTCACTTCGTTCCTATGTCTGTCCCTTTGGGGAAATGTCACGCAGTGACTTCCGGAGTCCTGCCTAGCCTGCTATAGCCCGGGTTCCCCGGAGTCCTGTTAGCCCAGTGCTACAGCCCGGATTCACTCGCTGATGACCGACATGCTCGATGTGATTCATGTATTCCTGTTTCCATAGGTCTGTGCCGCTTTGGGTTCACGACTAGCCATGTCGGCCCGGGTTCTCTATCATATGGATGCTAGCGACACTATCATATATGTGATCCAAAAGGCGCAAACGGTCCTGGGCCATGGTAAGGTGACACCCGTGGCGATATTGTGCGTGAGGCCGCAATGTGATATGAGGTGTTACCAGCTAGATCGATGTGACTTGGAATCGGGGTCTTGACAGCGTTGGCATCAGAGCCGGACTGCCTGTAGGTTCGTTGAGCCAAACTGGTCGATGTCGTGTCTAGAAATGCTTTAGTTATATGTAGGGGAATTGATTGTGGGAGGGAACGCCAGGTTCTTTTTACTCCTTTACCTTATGCCCTCTAATCTGAGTCATTCTCTTCTCATTCTATGTCGGTTAAGGACTAGGCTCTCTTCTTCTATCAGGTTCACGTGTTACTAATCCGTAGTAGCTTATAGGATTGTTGTTACAAGCCTCAGTATAGTTTCTACTAATTTTAGTATGTTGCCAGTTGAATCAGAGCCTTGATATGATGTTGTTGAGTGGTATTGCAAACTGTTGTGGATGCCTCAAATATTTTTCTGAGCATTTACAGCCGTTATGCTATCCGATTTCCCCTAGAAAATTCTAATGCCTTTGCATTATTCTGTGCTTTCAGATGGCCACCCGTTCGCAGAACCTAGTGGTTCGTCTGACCCGGTGCCTCGATGTGCCCGGCCACACGGCCATGTTGGTTCGAGTGATGGTCGAGTCAGGCTATTGGTGGTATCCGGAATATACCATCGACGAGCAGTTCAGAGACTTCAACCAGAGCCAGTACCTCTGTACCGTCAGGATATATCCCTCTTATCCTAGAGCCACTGAGCCCCTTCACTGTTCCTATGGACTTGGGGTCACTATTGAGATGTCTGTGTAGGATGCAGCCTATTCAATGATGACTATCATTCGAGCCAGGACTGCCTTGCTACAGAACACCGATTTCCGTTACATGCCAGCCTCACTTCCTGGAGCACAGGGGTACTATCAGGCTTTGTACTATGATTCTTCACATGAGGAGTCATACTCCGCACCACTGCCGAGATGCCCGAGGATAAGGACCGCGAAAATCGTCCTTGCGTATGGAGCTTTTCAACTCTCGTGCTGATCACTGGGCCACTTTGACTCGGTTTGCACCTGCGGTACAGGCAGGATACATGGACCTGAGGGATTTGTACCCTGTATGGTCTGGATTGCCAGATTTTATGGAGTGGCGCGATGTAGGAGGCATCACCCCTCCATGTGGTCCCTGTTTGCCACCACCTGTGGGACCGAGGCCACATCCGAGTCCCTATGGTCCGCAGGCTCCGCAGGACCGCCTGTTCCCAGATGATCATGTTCCACTTCCAGGCTTTGGTGGAGACTTCTATGAGGATTACTACGGAGCCGTCTGAGCTAGTAGTAGTTTCACTAGTATTGTAGTAGTTGTATTCTCCATAGTCCTGATACGACTTGGTGTGTATCACCCTCCGGAGGTGTAGAAAAATAATGTATAGGAGCTTGGAATGCCTTCGATGAGATGTAATGTCTTTCACCGTAGTTGTACTCTAGCCTGGGCTTGTACTAAACTATGTACGATGTGTATGACCAATGGTATATATATGGCAGTTTCTATATTACCATGCCGTGCAATGAACATCTTAGCATTCCATGTTATCCATTACATTCTGCACTTCCTTGCTAAGTTTGTACCATCCTTATCTAAACCGTTGTCTTGTTTTCTCCTAGGATGGTCAACACCCGCAGCAACCCTGCTGCCCCGGAGCAGGGGGAAGCCAGTGCAACTAGGGGTGAAAATCTGCCTCACCCACCTTCTCTGGCCGAAGTGATGCTGGAGGCGGAAAGAAACAAGTGTGAGACTAACCGCTTGCTGGAGCGGATTGAGCAGAACACTGCACGCCATCAGCGAAACGACTTGGTGCCAATCAATGAATTCATCAAGTTGTACCCACCAAAGTTTAATCATTCCGTCGAGCCCCTCGACACGGATGACTAGCTCCGCACCATCACACAAAAGCTACGTTCTACCAACGTAGCCGAAGCTGATAAGGTTACCTATGCTGCCTATCACCTCGAAGGCCCTGCTAGCCTTTGGTGAGAAAACTTTGAGGCTATGCGCCCGGTCAGCCAAATCACTACTTGGGCTGAATTCAGTGAGGCTTTCCGTGAGCATCACATCCTGGAAGGTCTCATAGATCGCAAGAGGGAAGAGTTCTGCAATTTCACCCAAGGAAAACTGACTGTGGATGCATATAGTCGTGAATTTGGGAATCTGGCACGATATGCTCCTGAAGAGGTATCCACCGACGCTAAGAAGCAGGCAAGGTTCCGCAAGTTACTTAGCCCTGAGCTTCGCCGCGATCTTTGTCTGCACGAGTGCACCTCCTTTCAGAAGTTGGTCAATAAAGCCATCAGTGCTGAGACAGGCTAGTCTGATTCTGACGCTTCATGCAAGCACTCTCGTGATTTTGGCTCTTCATCCGGCTCTAGATCTCAGAAGCGCCGGGTGTGGATTCCAAGCATGGAACTGCCACCCAGGTTCATTCCGAGGCCATCCTTTGAGGCGCCTCGCCCCAACCAGTAGTTTGCACCGTCCAAGCCCTATGGTGGCCCCGCTGCTAATGCTGCTCCACGCCCCAATATTGTGACATGTTTCAAGTGTGGAGAGCTAGGTCACTATAGTCGAGAGTGTCCCCAGAACAACAACCCCAATCAGTCTGGGAAGTCCGTTGGCCGTGGTAAGCCAGCGGGAAAGACATTCTACGCCAAGCCAGCCACCACTTCACGTGGCCATGTCAACTATGTCTCAGCTGAGGAGGCTCATGATGATCCTAACGTCGTCCTTGGTACGCTCCTTGTTAATTGCCATTCGGCATCTGTTCTTTTTGATACTGGAGCATCTCATTCATTCATATCTGAGAACTATGCTCAATTGCATAACACGACATTCTGTGACATGCCCACTTCCATGGTAATTCAACCTCCGGGTTCGAAATGGCAAACTTCTAGAGTAAGCCATTGGAACGAAATTCTTGTCAATAGACTTGTCTTCCTTGCATCTTTAATAGCTCTCAAGTCCTCGGACATAAATATCATCTTGGGTATGGACTGGATGTCAGCTCACTATGCTAAGATTGATTGTGCCACTAGAACCGTTCAACTTACTCACCCATCGGGCAAGACAGTCAATGTATTAACTCGAGTGGCCAAGCGCCAGCTTTACTCCCTAAATGCCAACCCCCTTCCAGACCTTGAAGATATTCCGGTAGTCCAAGACTTTCCGGATGTCTTTCCAGAAGAACTGCCAGGTGTTCCACCTGACAGGGATGTCGAGTTTGTGATAGACCTTGTTCCAGGAACCGTTCCGATTTCTAGGAGACCCTATAAGATGGCACCCTTAGAACTAGCCAAGCTTAAGAACCAACTCGATGAGTCCTTGAAAAAGGGTTTCATCTGTCCTAGTTCCTCCCCTTGGGCTTGCCCCGTTCTCTTTGTCAAGAAGAAGGATGGAACAGATCGGATGGTTGTAGATTACCGACCTATCAACTTGGTCACTATCAAGAACAAGTATCCGCTTCCCAGGATCAACGATCTGTATGACCAGCTCACTGGATCCTCAGTCTTTTCCAAGATGGATTTGAGGTTGAGCTACCATCAAATCAAAATCAGAAATGGGGACATTCCCAAAACGGCCTTTGTTACTCGTCATGGCCAATACGAGTACACCGTTATGTCCTTCGGTTTAACCAATGCCCCAGCCACCTTCTCTCGGTTAATGAACTCGGTCTTCATGGAGTATTTGGATAAATTCGCATAGTATACCTCGATGACATACTCATCTACTCCAAGAATGAAGAGGAACATGCCGAACATCTAAGGCTGGTATTGACGAAACTTCGAGAGCATCGCCTTTATGCCAAATTCTCCAAGTGTGAATTTTGGTTGCCAGAAGTGACCTATCTAGGCCATGTAATCTCTGGTAAGGGTGTTGCTGTCAATCCTGAGCGAGTTCAAGCCGTCCTTAATTGGACTCCACCTGAGATGGTCAAGCAAGTTTGGAGCTTCCTTGGCTTAGTGAGATATTGCCACTGCTTCGTCGAGATTTTCTCCAAGGTTGCTAAACCTCTAACAGAACTCCTCAAGAAAGATAAAGAGTTCAAGTGGACCCCACAGTGCGAGTTCAGCTTTCAGGAACTGAAAAGACGCGTGACATCTTCTCTTGTACTGGTACCACCAGATTTCTCCAAGGACTTTATTATCTTTTGCGACGCCTCGCGACAAGGACTAGGTTGCATACTCATGCAAGATAGTCAGGTAATTGCCTATGCTTCACGGCAATTACACCCACATGAGGAAAATTATCCCACACATGATCTAGAGCTTGCAGCTGTAGTCCATGCACTTAAAACTTGGCGACATTACCTTCTCGGTAATTGTTGCGAGATCTTCACCGATCACCAAAGTTTGAAGTATATCTTCACCCAACCGGATTTGAATCTCAGGCAAAGACGTTGGGTCGAGTTGATCTCGGATTACGACTTAGGAATAACTTACACCCCGGGCAAAGCCAATGTCATGGCTGATGCGCTAAGTCGTAAATCTTATTGTAACAACCTGATGTTACAACAAAGTCAACCACTTCTCCATGAGGAATTTTGTAAGCTTAATCTTCACATTGTTCCTCAAGGATTCCTATCCACCCTGGTGGCGAAACCTACCCTTACGGATCAGATCATCAAGGCACGGAAGGTAGATCCGGGAATCTCCCGTATTAAGAGAAACATTAAGAAGGGAGTCGCGAATTGTTTCTCCGTTGATGATCAAGGTGTCGTATACTTTGGAAACTGCTTAGTGGTTTCCAAGGCACGAAACCTGAGGCGGCTAATCCTTAAGGAAGCTCATGAATCCCCTCTCACCATTCATCTCGGTAGTACTAAAATGTATCAAGACCTATGCCAGAGGTTTTGGTGGACTAGGATGAAGAGAGAAATTGCTCAATACATTGGTAGTTGCGATGTCTGTCGTCGTGTTAAAGCAGGGCATCAACGGCCTGCTGGCACCCTTCAACCTTTGGCTATTCCTGAGTGGAAATGGGATAAAATCAGTATGGATTTCATTACTGGGTTTCCCAGGACCAAGAGAGGGAATAATGCTATCTTCGTCGTGATCGACCGTCTTTCCAAAGTAGCCCATTTCCTACCTGTTCGTGAGAGTATCACCGCTATCCAACTAGCTGACCTATACATCTCCCGAATAGTGTCTCTTCATGATGTCCCATTGGAAATTAACTCAGAACGTGGGAGTCTCTTCACCTCTCGATTTTGGGAAAGTTTCCAAAATGCTATGGGAACTCGTCTCTCTTTTAGCACCGCCTTCCACCCTCAATCAAGTGGTCAAGTAGAGCGAGTCAATCAAATTCTGGAAGATATGCTCCGAGCTTCTGTCATCTCATTCGGAATGGGTTGGGAGAAATGCCTTCCATTCGCGGAGTTTGCTTATAACAATAGTTATCAAGCTAGCTTGGGCAAAGCTCCTTTCAAAATTCTCTATGGACAAAAATGTCGAACACCTCATAACTGGTCAGAAACCGGGGAAAGACAACTCTTTGGCCCGGATATGATTCAGGAAGCAGAAGAGTAGGTTCGCGTTATTCGTGAGAAATTGAAAACAGCCCAATCTCGTCAAAAGAGCCAATATGATCGTAAACATAAGCTCATGACTTATGAAGTCGGCGAGAAGGCTTACCTTCGGGTTACTCCGTTAAAGGGAACCCATCGCTTCGGTATCAAAGGCAAATTGGCTCCTCGTTACATTGGACACTTCTGCATTCTTGCCAAACGAGGAGAAGTTGCCTACCAATTGGAACTACCTCCGCATCTTTCCAGAGATCACGATGTCTTCCACGTTTCTCAACTTAGGCGTTGCTTCGCGGATCATATCCGTGGAGTGGACCATGAAATGCTTGATCTACAAGATAACCTCTCATATCGGGAATATCCCATTCGTATCCTTGATCAAGCCGAGCATACCACTCGACGCCATAACATCAAGTTTCTCAAGGTTCAATGGTCACACCATTCCGAGAAAGAAGCTACTTGGGAAAGGGAGGATAGATCTTCGACTCGAGTACCCCACCTTCTTCCCAACAGATCCTAAATCTCGGGACGAGATTCTTTTGAGTGGGAGTGAGTTGTCACACCCTAGCTAGTTCATGCATTAGAGTGCTTGCATCATGTTTAAATTTTCCAGAAAGGTGAAATGGGGATGGCAGAACCCCCAGCACCCCCTTAAACCAACTAGGGTTTACTAAAATTGGTTTCAATGAACCCAGAATGCCCTTCACAAAATGTTCATCATTTCTGGTTTAGGCTAAAACCCCTGGCAAAAATGGTGCACTCTTTTCTAGGACATTCTGGATTTTTTGGATAAAATCATAAGTATTTGAATTTGGACATTTAAATACTATAAGATATTTTAAATGCCTAAATAATTCTGGATTTAAGTGAGGGCTGTTAGGAATAATCCCAACAGAGCCTATGATTATTTTCAGGATTTTTGTAAGTACCTAGCTATTATTAATAAAGCCCAACAGTTACGGAAAAATAGAAAAAGAAAACAGAAATCAGAAAGAGAAAGGCTTACCTGGCGCCCACCTAGCAGGCCCACCTGCCGGCCCAGCCCAGCCACCGCTCCAGCGAGCTGCTTGGCTTGGCCAGGTAGGCAGGCAGGTGCCCGACGCCAGCATCTGCATGCGCCATGCAGCTGCCCACCGCCCTGCTTCCTCCCCTCGCAGTGCTGCCGCCCTGGATCGGTCACACACCTCTCCCCCGAGCTCGCAGACATGCCTCTCTCTCCCCAGCTCCTCTCCCTCGCTCCCTCGAAGCCATGGCCGACTCAACCGCCGCCGTCTCACCGCCGTAGCCGTAGCCACCGTTGTCCCCGTCCTGCGTCACCGTGTCCACTAGCTCCGCCGTCGTCGACTACGTCGAGCAGGCTGAGCCCCGAGCACTCGCCCGCTCTGGAGTTGCCGCTGACCCCGTCTCCCCCAACTCCGGCCGCCGAGATCGCCATCGTCGCCCTGTTCAGCTCCGGCCTTCCCCGAGCCCACTTCGACGCTTGCTGCAATCGTCGTGAGCCCAACTCCATCCTCCCCCTCTTGTACCATGTGCACCGCACCACGCTCACCCGAGCACCCGCCGCCATCGAGCTCGTCGCCGACGTGACTCCGGCCACCCACTAGCCACACCATTGCGATCAACGCACTCACCCCACCCGCAGGAGCCTGTAGCACTATTCCACGCGCCTCGCCGTGCCCCGCAGCCTCGGTTTCGACCTCGCCCGAACTCCGGCGGCCGCCAAGGTCGTCGCCGGCGATGTTTCCGGCCACCCTAGCTCCACCCACTGCCACCACTCGATGCGGCTTGCTCCCAGCTATGTGTAGATGCTCTCTGCTATTATTTTGGTCGTGGGAGCACGAAACCCGCAGCCCTCCGCCGCGTCTGGCCTCGCCGACGGCTAAACTCCGGCGAGTTGACCCCGTTTGACCCGTGTGGGCCCAGGTTGACTTCCCCCCTGAGCCTATGATAGGTGGGGCCAGCCTGTTAATTAGGTTAGGATTAGTGCTAACTAATTTCAGTTAGTTTAGGTCACTGACATGTGGGCCCAGGCCCCACTGACAGTTAGTTAGTACTAACTTAATTCTGTTAGTTAGCTGAGACACTGACAGATGGGGCCCACCAGTCAGGTTTAACCTGGGCTGGCGCCTTTGACTCACTGACATCACAGTGATGCAGTGCTGATGCAATTATTAAAATTCTGGATTTATTCTTATATAGGAAATTCCAGAAAATAGCCTAAACTTCTAAAAATCATAGAAAATCAACCATAGCTCCAAATCAAAAAAAATTATATATGAAAAATGATCAGAAAAATTCAATCTATCCATCTGTAAAGGTTTCATGAATGACAAAACACTTTAACCTTGCTGTTTATGTGAAACAAGCTAAGACACTTATTATGCATAAGAGCTTAAGCTTTCATTTGAATCTTTGATTCAAATGGACCCATTTCAACTTGTTTCACATTGCATTAGGCAGGACACATCATTTTGCCATGTCATAGCATGCATCATATTGTTGCATATTGCCATGTGTTGATTATACTCTGTGGTGTCTTTCGTGGTAGGTTCTGCCTCCGAGGATATCTCCGAGTATCCAACTAAAGGGCAGTACCCTACTACCACTCCATCAAGCAAGCATCCCCATTAATCATATCGATAAAATCACATGTTCTCGCCTCTGCTCTCATTTACTGCATTAAGACAACAATGTTTCAAACTGCTGTGTGCTACGGTAGTTGAACCCTTATCCTCTGCATGAGCTGTCATTGCCACAGTAACTAGATGAAACCCACTAGCATGTGTAGGAGTTGATTGAGCCATGTATGTGTTTCCTACCTTGCTATGCCTGCTATGCTTAGAGTTGTGTTAGGTCTGGTTCATCTGGCTAGAGTGAAATGATTATGTTAGTAATGTGAGGGATGTGTTGAACATGATTTGGTAAAGGTATCGATGAGAGGCCATGTAGGAGTACATGGTGGGTTGTTTCATTGAGGCCGTCCCTAAGAACTGAGATCTGTATGTGTGATTTAAGAATCAGCTACTACCATACATTGGGCCCGAAACCAATGGACCCTCTCGGCTTCTTAATCACCCTAGTACTCTATCCAGGAGTTGCAGTTAGTTTCTGGTGTTTGTAGGTTATGTTTTGGCGGCCGTGCGTAGCGCTGACCCTAGGGGTGGGCTATGTTGTGGTAGATACACCGTGGCACAGTGTACTAAGTCACCCGTTTGGTGTCTCGAGAACCCTATTCACATCGTTCGGGGCCATATGTGGAAACCTCGGCCAGACTCCCTCCGGATGGAACCTAGATAGGCGATAAACCTGGACTAGAGACTTGAGTGTTTAGGTAGGCCATGGCCGACACCCTCGTTGGGCTTCCGCTTGAAGGTTGCCGAGTACATGTCATGTAAACAACGGTAAGTGGTGAGAGCGTGTATGAAGAAGTACACCCCTGCAGGGTTAACATCATCTATTCGAATAGCCTCGTCCGCGGTAAAGGACTACTTGGTTGCATATACAGTTCATAGACAAGTTAATGGTTACTATTAAAAGACTCAAGATAAGTGTGAGTATCGAGGATGGCTCTCTCGTAGGATGACGAGGGAGGATCCCCGGTGGAGTATTGTGTTGGTGATTAGTGGACTCGTGTGCGAATCCTATTTTACTAGTGGTGTCTCGTAGGATAGCTTAGCCAAGAGTCAAAGCTGGCTTGCTGCAATAACTCCACCACCTTCTTGAGAATGAGCATGTATAGTAGGTTCTGTTGTAAGACTTGCTAAGTACCTTTGCACTCGTGTTTGCTTAATTACTGTTTTCATACGACAACACCTCCCCCTCCGATGGGTTTTATGTAGATCTCAACGTCGATGAGTAACTTTCCACCCAGGTGGTGATCCTGGCCATGGAGGGCCCTCTGTAGATAGACAGGCTTCGAGAAGCCTTCTTTCTTTCTAGTGTCTGTACTCAGACTATTTGCTTCCGCATGTGCTTGTATGCTTGTATGACTTGAGTGTCAGGTCATGTGACCCCTACCTGTATGAACATGATATGTATGGCTCTCTGGAGCCCTTAAATAAAGTACTTGAGTTGTAGAGTTTTGTTGTGATGCCATGTTGTATTTGCACATATCGAGCATATTGTGTGTATGATTGAAATGCTTGGTATGTGTGGGATCCGACAATCTAGTTGTTTATCCTTGGCAGCCTTTCTTATGGGGAAATGTAGTCTAGTGTTCCTCGAGCCATAGTAGTCCGCTACAGCCCGGTTCACCGGAGTCCTGCTAGCCCAACACTACTGCCCAGGACACTTGACTGGCCGGCATGTGTTTCACTTTGTTCCTATGTCCGTCCCTTCGGGGAAATGTCACGCAGTGACTTCCGGAGTCCTGCCTAGCCTGCTACAGCCCGGGTTCCCCGGAGTCGTGTTAGCCTAGTGCTACAGCCCGGATTCACTCGCTGTTGACCGACATGCTCGATGTGATTCATGTATGCCTGTCTCCATAGGTCTGTGCCGCTTTGGGTTCACGACTAGCCATGTCGCCCCGGGTTCTCTATCATATGGATGCTAGCGACACTATCATATACGTGATCCAAAAGGTGCAAACGGTCCCGGGCCATGGTAAGGTCACACCTGTGGCGATATCGTGTGTGAGGCCGCAATGTGATATGAGGTGTTACCGGCTAGATCGATGTGACTTGGAATTGGGATCCTGACAGCGTTGGCATCACAGCCGGACTACCTGTAGGTTCGTTGAGCCAAACTGGTCGATGTCGTGTCTAGAAATGCTTTAGTTATATGTAGGGGAATTGATTGTGGGAGGGAACGTAAGGCTCTTTTTACTCCTTTACCTTATGCCCTCTAATCTGAGTCATTCTCTTCTCATTCTATGTCGGTTAAGGACTAGGCTCTCTTCTTCTATCAGGTTCACGTGTTACTAATCCGTAGTAGCTTATAGGATTGTTGTTACAAGCCTCAGTACAGTTTCTACTAATTTTAGTATGTTGCCAGTTGAATCAGAGCCTTGATATGATGTTGTTGAGTGGTATTCCAAACTATTGTGGATGCCTCAAATCTTTTTCTGAGCATTTACAGCTGTTATGCTGTCCGATTTCCCCTAGAAAATTCTAATGCCTTTGCATTATTCTGTGCTTTCAGATGGCCACCCGTTCGCAGAACCAAGTGGTTCGCCTGACACGGTGCCTCGATGTGCGTGGCCACACGGACATGTTGGTTCGAGTGATGGTCGAGTCAGGCTATTGGTGGTATCCGGAATATACCGTCGAGGAGCAGTTCAGAGACTTCAACCAGAGCTAGTACCTTTGTACCGTCAGGATATATCCCTCTTATCCTGGAGCCACTGAGCCCCTTCACTGTTCCTACGGACTTGGGGTCACTATTGAGATGTCTGTGCAGGATGCAGCCTATTCAATGATGACTATCATTCGAGCCAGGACTGCCTTGCTACAAAACACCGATTTCTGTTACATGCCAGCCTCACTTCCTGGAGCACAGGGGAACTATCAGGCTTTGTACTATGATTCTTCACATGAGGAGCCACTACTCCGCACCACTGCCAAGATGCTTGAGGATAAGGACCGCGAAAATCGGGCCTTGCGTATGGAGCTTTTCAACTCCCGTGCTGATCACTGGGCCACTTTGACTCGGTTTGCACCTGCGGTACAGGCAGGATACATGGACCTGAGGGATCTGTACCCTGTACGGTCTGGATTGCCAGATTGTATGGAGTGGCGTGATGTAGAAGGCATCATCCCTCCATGTGGTCCCTGTCTGCCACCACCTGTGGGACCGAGGCCACATCCGAGTCCCTATGGTCCGCAGGCTCCGCAGGACCGTCTGTTCCCAGATGATCATGTTCCACTTCCAGTCTTTGGTGGCGACTTCTATGAGGATTACTACGGAGCCGACTTGTATGACTTGAGTGTCGGCTCATGTGACCCCTACCTGTATGAACATGTTATGTATGGCTCTCTGGAGCCTTTAAATAAAGTACTTGAGTTGTAGAGTTTTGTTGTGATGCCATGTTGTATTTGCACATATCGAGCATTGTGTGTGTATGATTGAAATGCTTGGTATGTGTGGGATCCGACAATCTAGTTGTTAATCCTTGGCAGCCTTTCTTATGGGGAAATATAGTCTAGTGCTCCTTGAGCCATAGTAGTCCGCTACAGCCCGGTTCACCAGAGTCCTGCTAGCCCAGCACTACTACCCAGGACACTTGACTGGCCGGCATGTGTTTCACTTCGTTCCTATGTCTGTCCCTTCGGGGAAATGTCACACAGTGACTTTCGGAGTCCTGCCTAGCTTGCTACAGCCCGGGTTCCCCGGAGTCCTGTTAGCCCAGTGCTACATCCCGGATTCACTCGCTGATGACCGACATGCTCGATGTGATTCATGTATGCCTGTCTCCGTAGGTCTGTGCCGCTTTGGTTTCACGACTAGCCATGTTGGCCCGGGTTCTCTGTCATATGGATGCTAGCGACACTATCATATACGTGAGCCAAAAGGTGCAAACGGTCCCGGGCCATGGTAAGGCGACACCCGTGGGGATACCGTGCGTGAGGCCACAATGTGATATGAGGTGTTAACGGCTAGATCGATGTGACTTGGAATCGGGGTCCTGACATAGATTTTCATTGTCCTATCGTTAATTGGTGAATTGCTATGATTGGTTTAATTTTATTGTGGTTATGTTGCTGTCCTTTGGTGCCATTCATATGAGCGCGCGCGTGGATCACACCATAGGGTTAGTTGTATGTTGATAGTACTTTGTATTGGAGGGCAAGGGTGACAGAAGCTTCAACCTAGCATAGAAATTGATGCATACGTGATTGAAGGGGGACCAATATATCTTAATGCTATGGTTGGGTTTTACCTTAATGAACGGTAGTAGTTGCGGATGCTTGCTAATATTTCCAATCATAAGTGCATAGAATTCCAAGTCAGGGATGACATGCTAGCAGCGGCCTCTCCCACATAAAACTTGCTATCGGTCTAGTAATGTAGTCAATTGCTTAGGGAAAATTTCGGAACTCCTACCACCACTTTTCCACACTCACTATAATAACTTTATTGCTTCTTTACCTAAAACAGCCCCTAGTTTTTATTTACGTTCTCTTTATATTCTTGCAAACCTATCCAACAACACCTACAAAGTACTTCTAGTTTCATACTTATCCTAGGTAAAGCGAACGTTAAGTGTGCGTAGAGTTGTATCGGTGGTCGATAGAACTTGAGGGAATATTTGTTCTACCTTTAGCTCCTCATTGGGTTCGACACTCTTACTTATCGAAAGAGGCTACAACTGATCCCCTATACTTGTGGGTTATCAAGACCTTTTTTTGGCGCCATTGCCGGGGAGTTATAGCGTGGGGTGAATATTCTCATGTGTGATTGTTTTCTTTATCATTAAGTAGTTTTTATTTTTTGTTCTAAGTTGTTCTCTATCTTTAGTTATGGGTAGGAAATGCAAAATACCAAAAAACTTATTTGTACCTACTACACCAATGGTTGAAGAACCAGTCAAAATATATCATACTCCTGAAGCATTTTACTTGGATCATGTTCGATCCCTATGTGCTCGTGCTGAAACCCCAACTAGCTTAATTGAGGGCAAATCTTTAGATGATCATGCTTGTTATGTGCGACACCGCTTATCTCAAAAAGGGAAACTTTTACTGGATCAAATTCATCGTTTGCAATGCTATGCTTGGAATTTATGTGAAATATATGATGTTACTTGTTCTGAAAACACTAAGAAACACCTTTCCTACCATTGTGAGCTTAGTGATAATGGAATCGTATCTTCGTATGCTAAGGGTGTTTATAATTACTATGATGTTCAACAAATTGAAGAATTTGTTGCTTTTAAGGGTGCTTATGAAATTGCTTCTTTGATTGAAAAGTATGATGCTACTCTTTACAAATCTGAATTTTTTGCCATACTTAAATATTGTTATGATAATTATGCTTCTAATACCTATGTTAAACCATATATTGAGGACTCCTCCTCTATCCAAGAAGGGACTAATATTTTGCAGGAGTCTATGGAAGAAGGAGCAGATGAAACTATGGGCTCATTGGATGAAAAATATGATGAGGAGAGCGAAGAACAAAAGGAGGAACATCGGATTGGCTAGATGTGCGCACCTTCTAATGAGAGTTACTCTTCAACTCATACATTTTTTAATTTCCCTTCCTGCTTACCGAAGGATGATTGCTATGATGATTGTTATGACCCCGTTGATTCTTTTGAAATATCCCTTTTTGATGATGCTTGCTATGCTTGTGGCCAAGATGCCAATATGAGTTATGCTTATGGAGATGAACTTGCTATAGTTCCTTATGTTAAACATGAAATTGTTGCTATTGCACCCACGCATGATAGTCCTATTAACTTTTTGAATTCTCCCGACTACACTATATCAGAGAAGTTTGCCCTTATTAAGGATTATATTGATGGGTGCATTTTACCATTGCACATGATAATTTTGATGAATATAATATGCATGTGCTTGCTGCTCCTACTTGCAATTATTATGAGAGAGGAACTACATATCCGTCTCTCTATGTTTCCAACACGATAAAATTGCAAGAAACTTCTTATGCTACGCATTGGCCCTTAGTTGATGTTCATGAATTGTTCTTGTATGACATGCCGATGCATAGGAAGAGAGTTAGACTTAGTCATTGATAGGCATATGTTGCTTTGTGCTCACTACTATTCTAAATAATTGCTAATTCAAATTGGTTTTGATATACCTTGGGATCCGGGTGGATCCATTACTTGAGCACTATCTGCCTAGCTTAATGGCTTTAAAGAAAGAGTTGCCAGGGAGACAACCTGGAAGTTTTGGAGAGTCATTTATTTCTGTTGTGTGCTTTTATAAAGTTTAAAAATAAAAATAATGTGCCAAGATTTGCCTTTAGGATGTTTACATTGCTTGTTGGTTTGTGCGGTGCAAGACAGAAACTTTGGTTGTAGTGCGTGATTTTACATTTTTTACTGGAATGTCAAACGGTTCTAAAACTTTTTGCGCTGTCTTTCTATACAAATTGTTTATTTTTTCTAATTTTTTTCAGAATTTTTGGAGTACCATAAGTATGGTGAATGTTCAGATTACTACAGACTGTGCTGTTTAAGACAAATTCTGTTTTTGATGCATAGTTTGCTTGTTTTGATGAAACTATTGATTTCTATCAGTGAATTAAGCCATGTAAAAGTTATATTATAGTAGCTACAATGTAAAAACAAAATATGAATTGGTTTGAAATAGTACTTAAATTAGTGATTTGCTTTATTATACAAACGGATCTTACCAAGCTTTCTGTTGAGTTTTGTGTGGATGAAGTGTTCGAAGATCGAGGATGTCTCGTTGTGAGGAGAAGGAAGAGAGGCAAGAGCTCAAGATTGGGGAAGCCCATGGCACCCCAAGTAAATATTTAAGGAGACTCAAGCGTCTAAGATTGGCGATGCCCCAGAAGGCATCCCATCTTTCTTCAATAAGTGTCGGTATATTTTCAGATTCGTTTCATTCATGTGATATGTGCAAATCTTGGAGTTTATTTTGCATTTAGTTTTCAATTTTCTTTGATGCACCATGCTGGTATGAGATAGTCCATGGTTGATTTATAGAATGCTCTTTACACTTCACTTATATCTTTTGAGTATGACTTTAGAATGCTTCATGTGCTTCACTTATATCATTTGAAGATTGGATTGTCTGTTTCCCTACACATAGAAAACTGCCATTTGTAGAATGCTCTTTTGCTTCACTTATATTTGTTAGAGCGTGGGCATATCTTTTGTAGAAAGAACTAAACTCTCCTGCTTCACTTATATCTATTTAGAGAGATGACAGGAATTGGTCATTCGCATGGTTAGTCATAAAATCCTACATAAAACTTGTAGATCACCGAATATGATATGTTTGATTCCTTGCAATAGTTTTGCGATATAAAGATGGTGATATTAGATTCATGCTAGTGGGTAGTTCTGGATTGTAGAAATACTTGTGTTGAAGTTTGTGATTCCCGTAGCATGCACATATGGTGAACCATTATGTAACGAAGTTGGAGCATGATTTATTTATTGATTTTCTTCCTTATGTGTGGCGGTTGGGGACGAGTGATGGTCTTTTCCTACCAATCTACCCCCTAGGAGCATACGCGTAGTACTTTTTTCGATGAATAATAGATTTTTGCAATAAGTATGTGACTTCTTTATGAGTAATGTTGAGTCCATGGACTATACGCACTCTCACCCTTCCATCATTGCTAGCTCTTCGGTACCGTGCATTGACCTTTCTCACCTTGAGAGTCAGTGCAAACTTCATCGGTGCATACAAACCCCCTGATATGATACTCTCTATCACACATAAGCCTCTTTATATCTTCCTCAAAACAGCCACCATACCTACCTATCATGGCATTTCCATAGCTATTCCGAGATACATTGCCATGCAACTTCCATCATCATCATATACATGACCTGAGAATTCATTGTCATATTGCTTTGCATGATCGTAACATAGCTAGCATGATGATTTCATGGCTTGTCCATTTTTTGATGTCATTGCTACGCTAGATCATTGCACATCCGGGCACATCGCCGGAGGCATTCATATAGAGTCATATTTTGTTCTAGTATCAAGTTGTAATATTGAGTTGTAAGTAAATAAAAGTGTGATGATCATCATTATTAGAACATTGTCCCATGTGAGGTTATCAAAATAGAAGTGGCCAAAGAAGCCCAAAAAAAAGAGGCCAAAGAAACCTACAAAAAAATGAGAAAAAAAATGAGAGAAAAGAGAGAAGGGACAATGTTACTATCCTTTTACCACACTTGTGATTAAGAGTAGCACATGTTCTTCATATAGAGAGTCTCTTGAGTTATCACTTTCATATACTAGTGGGAATTTTCATTATAGAACTTGGCTGTATATTCCAACGATGGGCTTCCTCAAGTTCCCTAGGTCTTCATGAGCAAGCAAGTTGGATGCACACCCACTTAGTTTCAGTTTGAGCTTTCATACACTTATAGCTCTAGTGCATTTGTTGCATGGCAATCCCTACTCCTCGCATTGACATCAATTGAGGGGCATCTCCATAGCCCGTTGATTAGCCGCATCAATGTGAGACTTTCTCCTTTTTTATCTTCTCCACACAACCTCCACCATCATATTCTATTCCACCTATAGTGCTATGTCCATGGCTCACGCTCATGTATTGCGTGAAAGTTGAAAAGGTTTGAGAATGTCAAAAGTGTGAAACAATTTCTTGGCTTGTCATCGGGGTTGTGCATGATTTGAATATTTTGTGTGGTGAAGATGGAGCATAGCTAGACCATATGATTTTGTAGGGATAACTTTCTTTGGCCATGTTATTTTGAAAAAACATGATTGCTTTATTAGTATGCTTGAAGTATTATTGTCTTAATGTCAAATGATAGACTATTTCTTTGAATCACTCGTGTCTTAATATTCATGCCATGATTAGATTACATGATCAAGATTATGCTAGGTAGAATTCTACATCAAAAATTATCTTTTTTATCATTTACCTACTCAAGGACAAGCATGAATTAAGCTTGGGGATGCTGATACGTCTCCATCGTATCAGTAATTTTTGATTGTTCCATGCCAATATTCTACAACTTTTATATACTTTTGGCAAGTTTTTATACTATTTTTGGGACTAACATATTGATTTAGTGCTCAGCGCCAGTTCCTGTTTGTTGCATGTATTTTGTTTCGCAGAAAATCCAAATCAAACGGAGTCCAAACGGGATAAAAACTGACAAAGATTTTTTGGAATATATGTGATTTTTGGGAAGAAGAATCAACATGAGATGATGCCCGAGGGGGTCAAGAGGCAGGGGGTGCATCCCAGGGGGTCAGGCGCGCCCTGGGCCCTCGTGGCCACCCCGTAAGGCGTTTTGTTCCCTTCTTTCGCCGCAAGAAAGCCAATATCCGGATAGAAATCGCGTTGAAATTTCAGCCCAATCGGAGATACGGATCTCCGAGAATTTAAGAAACGGTGAAAGGGCTGAATCAGGAACGCAGAAATAGAGAGAGACAGAGAGACAGATCCAATCTCGGAGGGGCTCTCGCCCCTCCACCGCCATGGAGTCCATGGACCAGAGGGGAAACCCTTCTCCCATCTAGGGAGAAGGTCAAGAAAGAAGAAGAAGAAGAAGAAGAAGAAGAAGAAGAATAAGAAGAAGGGGGGCTCTCCCCCTCTCTCCCGGTGGCCCCGAAACGCCACCGGGGCCATCATCGTGTGACGGCGATCTACACCAACACCTCTGTCATCTTCACCAACATCTTCATCACCTTCCCCCATCTATCTACAGCGGTCCACTCTACTGCAACCCGTTGTACCCTATACTTGAACATGGTTCTTTTTGCTTCATATTATTATCCAATGATGTGTTGCCATCCTATGATGTCTGAGTAGATTTTCGTTGTCCTATCGGTAATTGGTGAATTTCTATGATTGGTTTAATTTTCTTGTGGTTATGTTGCTGTCCTTTGGTGCCCATCATATGAGCACGCACGTGGATCACACCATAGGGTTAGTTGTATGTTGATAGGAGTATGCATTCGAGGGCAAGACTGAGAGAAGCTTCAACCTAGCATGCAAATTGATCCATACGGGATTGAAGGGGGGGCCAATATATATTAATGCTATGGTTGGGTTTTACCTTAATGAACGTTAGTAGTTGATGATGCTTGCTAATAGTTCCAATCATAAGTGCATAGAATTCCAACTCAGGGATGACATGCTAGCAGCGGCCTCTCCCACATAAAAATTGCTATCGGTCTAGTAACATAGTAAATTGCTAAGGGACAATTTAGCAACTCCTAGCACCACTTTTCCACACTCGCTATACTAACTTTATTGCTTCTTTACCTAAAACAGCCCCTAGTTTTTATTTACGTGCTCTTTATATTCTTGCAAACCTATCCAACAACACCTACAAAGTACTCCTAGTTTCATACTTGTTCTAGGTAAAGCGAACGTTAAGCGTGTGTAGATTTGTATCGGTGGTTGATAGAACTTGAGGGAATATTTGTTCTACCTTTAGCTCCTCGTTGGGTTCGACACTCTTACTTATCGAAAGAGGCTACAATTGGTCCCTTATACTTGTGGGTTATCAAAGGGCGGTGTGGCTGGCCCGAGTGCGCGCCATCTTCATCCGTCATTCCTCTAGTTTCATGTACGCCCTGACATTGGGAAAAGTCGGGTTGCGGATGAGGGTGAGGTTGGAGGCGGTGTTCCCGAAGTTTTCATTCAAGACGGAGGTGAGCGTACTGAGAAGAAGCTCGTCGGATACCTTCTCATCGAGGTCACAGAGCTCATCGGAAAGCTTCTTGTGGCGCATGCAATAGTCGTTAATGGACGAGTCATGCTGCTGACACCCAAAAAACTCGCCGTGCAAGAAAACCTTGCTGTGAAGCTTGTTATCGGTGAAGAGGCCATTGAGCTTGGTCCAGAAGGCATGAGCGCCATCCTCGTCAGAGACCGCCATGTGGAAGAGGTCCTTCGATATGGTGGGGTAGAACCAGCGGATGAGAGTGGCGTCGATGGTCACCCACTCGTCATCGTTCACCATGAAGCGGGACTCCACGGAGCCATCGATGTGATCTCGGAGATTGTACTCAAGGAACACAAGTGAGAAGTACGTCTTCCAGGCATAGTAGGTGGAGGCGTGGTGGTCAAGGATGACGGGAACCCGACTCCTACTTCTTGAGCTTGCATTGGTTTTTCCCTTGAAGAGGAAAGGGTGATGCCACAAACTAGAGATACATATTTACCTCAGTTAGAGAACCAAGGTATCAATCCAGTAGAAGATACAAGCAAGTCCCCAATGTATGCACCTGCACAAACAATCAAACACTTGCACTCAACGCGATAATGGGGTTGTCAATCCCTTCACAGTCACTTGCAAAGGTGAGATCTGATAGAGATAGACAAAACTAAACAAATGATAAAATATTTTTGAGTTTTTTGTTTTATAGATATGAAAATAAAAGATTGTAAAATAGTAGATCGGAAACAAATATGATGGAAAATAGACCCGGGGGCCATAGTTTCACTAGAGGCTTCTCTCATGAAGGCAAATAATACGATGGGTGAACAAATTACTGTCGGGCAATTGATAGAAAAACGCAAAGTTATGACTATATCCAAGGCAATGATTCTGCATATTGGCATCACAGCTGTGTCAAATAGACCAACTCCTCCCTGCATCTACTACTATTACTCCACACATCGACCAACTCCTGCCTACATCTAGAGTATTAAGTTCAAGAGAATAGAGTAACGCATTAAGTAAGATGCCATGATGTAGAGGGATAAAATCAAGCAATATGATGAAAACCCCATCTTTTTATTCTTGATGGCAACAATACAATACGTGCCTCGCTACCCCTACTTTGTCACTGGGTGAGCACACTGCAATATTGAACCCAAAACGAAGCACCTCTCACACTGCAAGGGAAACCAATCTAGTTGGCCAAACCAAACCGATAATTCGAAGATAAATACAAAGATATCAAATCATGCATATAAGAATTCAGAGAAGATTCAAATAATATTCATAGATAATCTGATCATAAATCCACAATTCATCGGATCTCGACAAACACACCACAAAAGAAGATTACATCGGATAGATCTCCATGAACATCGAGGATAACATGGTATTGAGAATCAAAGAGAGAGAAGAAGCCATCTAGCTACTAGCTATGGACCCGTAGGTCTGTGGTAAACTACTCATGCTTCATCGGAAGGGCAATAGGGTTGATGTAGAAGCCCTTCGTGATCAAATCCCCCTCCGACAGATTGCCGGAAAAGGCCCTAAGATGGGATCTCACGGGTACAGAATCTTGCGGCGGTGGAAAAGTGGTTCCGTGGCTCCCCTCAAGGGTTTTGGAATATATGTGAATATATAGGACGAAGGGCTAGGTCAAAAGGTCCCCGAGGGGGCCACAAGGCAGTGGGCGTGCACCCCCTAGGGTGCACCCTCCACCCGTGCCGCCACCTCGCGGTTCTTCTGACTTGGACTCCAAGTCCCCTGGGAGTCTTCTAGTCCAAGAAAAATCATCGAGAAGTTCTATTCCGTTTGGACTCCATTTGATATTCCTTTTCTGCGAAACTCAAAAACAAGGAAAATATAGAAACTGGCACTGGGCTCTAGGTTAATTAGTTAGTCCCAAAAATAATATAAAATAACATAATAATGCATATAGACATCCAAAACAGATAATATAATAGCATGGGACAATAAAAAATTATAGATATGTTGGAGACGTATCAAGCATCCCCAACCTTAATTCATGCTCGTCCTCGAGTAGGTAAATGATAAAAATAGAATTTTTGATGTGGAAAGCTACCTAACATATTTATCCATGTAATTTTCTTCATTGTGGCATGAATATTCAGATCCATAAGATTCAAAACAAAAGTTTAATATTTACATAAAAGCAATAATACACCAAGCATACTAATAAAGCAATCATGTCTTCTCAAAATAACATGGCCAAAGAAAGTTATCCCTACAAAATCATATAGTCTGGCTATGCTCCATCTTCATCACACAAAGTATTAAATCATGCACAACCCCGATGACAAGCCAAGCAATTGTTTCTTACTTTTGATGTTCTCAAACTTTTTCAACTTTCACGTAATACATGAGCGTGAGCCATGGATATGTCACTATAGGTGGACTGGAATATGGTGGTTGTGGAGAAGACAAAAAGAAGGAGATAGTCTCACATCAACTGGCGTATCAACAGGCTATGGAGATGCCCATCAATAGATATCAATGTGAGTGAGTAGGGATTGCCATGCAATGGATGTACTAGAGCTATATGTGTATGAAAGCTCAAAAAGAAACTAAGTGGGTGTGCATCCAACTCACTTGCTCACGAAGACCTAGGGCAATTTGAGGAATCCCATCATTGGAATATACAAGCCAAGTTCTATAATGAAAATTTCCCACTAGTATATGAAAGTGACAACATAGGAGACTCTCTATCATGAAGATCATGGTGCTACTTTGAAGCACAAGTGTAGAAAAAGGATAGTAACATTGTTCCCTCTCTCTTTTCTCTCATTTTATGATGGGCTTCTTTGGCCTCTTTTATTTTTTTATGAAGTTCGGAGACTCATCCTAACTTGTTAGGGAATCATAGCTTCCTTCATCTTTTCCTCACATGGGACAATTCTCTAATAATGAAGATCATCACACTTTTATTTACATACAACTCAAGAATTACAACTCGATTCTAGAACAAAAATATGACTCTATATGAATGCCTCCGGTGGTGTACCGGGATGTGCAATGAATCAAGAGAAATATATACAAAATATGAAAGGTGGCTTTGCCACAAATACGATGCCAACTACATGATCATGCAAAGCAATATGACAATGATGAAGCGTGTCATAATAAACGGAACAGTGGAAAGTTGCATGGCAGTATATCTCAGAATGGCTATGGGAATTCCATAATAGGTATGTATTGTGGCTGTTTTGAGGAAGTTGATGGTGGGTTTAATGCACCGGCGAAAGTTGCGCGGTACTAGAGAGGCTAGCATTGGTGGAAGGGTGAGAGTATGTATAATCCATGGACTCAACATTAGTCATAAAGAACTCACATACTTATTGCAAAAAAAATATTAGTTATCGAAACGAAGTAATAGTCCTTGAATATTACCTTGGGGTGCCTTGGGCATGCCCATTCTTAGGACCTTGCCACTCCTTATTCCATAGTCCATCAAATCTTTACCCAAAACATGGATACTTCACAACACATAGAAAACATAATCACCACTTTTGGTACTATTGTGAACTAATTATTTATTTATATTGGTCTAATATCTACTGCATTCCAACTTCTCCATGGTTCATACCCCCCGATACTACCCATAGATTCATCAAAATAAGCAAACAACACATAGAAAACATAATCTATCAAAAACAGAACAGTCTGTAGCAATCTGTAAATCTCGAATACTTCTGTAACTCAAAAATTTCTGAAAAATTAGGAAAAAAGAGGAAATTTTTATATTAATGTTCTGCAAAAATAATTAGTATTTTATTACGATTGTGTTAAAAATGAAAATTATTTTTCTAGGTGCAAAAGTTTCTGTTTTTCAGCAAGATCAAATCAACTATCACTGTAAGCCATCCCAAAGGTCTTCCTTGGCACAAACACAAATTAAAACATAAAAGCACATCTAACCAGAGACAAGATGAAAATTTTAATTAAAAACAAAACCAAAAAAGTAAGAACAAAAATAAAATTGGGTTGCCTCCCAACAAGCGCTATTGTTTAACGCCCTTAGCTAAGTATATTGCAATAGATCTAGGTATTGTCATCTTTGGTATGCAATTCTTAGATTGCACACTCATAATGCTTAGGAGATTCTTTGGTTTTATCAATTATCAAACTCCTAGGCAAGAAATCAAGAAGTTCGCTCGTGGCAATTGGTTCCTTAATAATATCGAAAAGGTTAGGGTGAACACTTATCATCTTGAGATCTCCGTTCCCTTTACTAGAAGATTCACCCTAATTCTCAGGAACATAAATAAACTTTGTAGAGTTAGTAGGAGGATAATTTTGAGTATTTTTAATAGATCACAAGGTAGAACCCAAGTTGGTAATAATATTTTCTATTTTGCAAATCCTAGTAGAACCTTGATCTATCTTTTCATTAACTATGGGTTCCTTTTCCCTAAGATTCTTTAAAGTAACTCCTACCTTAGATCCATATTGAGTAATATGATTATGAATCTTTTTATCCAAGTCTTTAATCAACTCTACGGTAGCAATTTATTCTCAATAATATCAAGCCTTTGCATCACATTTTCCAAGGATAAAACGGTTTCATTAACCATAAGAGGTGGTGGGCCTAATAAATCTATCATAGGATTATAAGAATCAAAAGTATGGCTCCCCAAGAAATTTCCCCTGGTCATGGTATCTAAAACATATCTATTCCAAGGAGCAATGCCCACATAAAAACTGCAAAGAAGAACAGTAGTAGATTGCTTTCGAGTAGATCTATTTTGAGCATTGCAAATTCTATACCAAGCATCCTTTAAATTTTCTCCCTCCCTTTGCTTAAAATTAATGACCTCATTCTCGGGAGTGCTAACAATGATGGAAGGACCAGCCATGAAAGCAAGACAGGTGATCTAACACATGAGCAAACAAAAAGCAAACGAAAAGATGAACGAAAGAAGGGTGAAAAAAGGCAAATCTTTTTGTGTTTTTTCTAGAAATCGTTTTAGAAGTGGGAGAGAGGAAGAGGAAAATGAGAGGCAAATGGAAAATAATGTAATGCAAGAGATGAGAGTTTATGATGGGTACTTGGTAGGCTTGATGTAGACCTCCCCGGCAACAGTGCCAGAAATTCTTCCTGCTACTTCTTGAGCTTTCATTTGTTTTTCCCTTGAAGAGGAACGGGTGATGTAGCAAGTAGAGATAAGTATTTCCCTCAGTTAGAGAACCAAGGTAACAATCCAGTAGGAGGTACAAGAAAGTCCCCAATCTATGCACCTGCAAAAACAATCAAACACTTGCACCAACGCGATAAAGGGGTTGTCAATCCCTTCACGGTCACTTGCAAAGGTGAGATCTGATAGAGATAGACAAAACTAAACAAAAGATAAAATATTTTGGGTTTTTTGTTTTATAGATCTGAAAATAAAAGATTGCAAAATCGTAGATCGGAAACAAATATGATGGAAAATAGACTCGCGGGCCATTGGTTTCACTAGAGGCTTCTCTCATTAAGGCAAATAATACGATGGGTGAACAAATTACTGTCGAGCAATTCATAGAAAAGTGCAAAGTCACAACGATATGCAAGGCAATGATTATGCATATAGGCATCACATTCGTGTCAAGTAGACTGACTCCTGCCTTCATCTACTACTATTACTCCACACATCGACCAACTCTTTCCTACATCTAGAGTATCAAGTTCAAGAGAACAGAGTAACACATTAAGTAAGATGACATGATGTAGAGGGATAAACTAAAGAAATATGATGAAAACCCCATCTTTTATCCTTAATGGCAACAATACAATATGTGCCTCGCTACCCCTACTTTGTCACTTGGTGAGGACACCGCAAGATTGAACCCAAAACTAAGCACCTCTCCCACTACATGGAAAACCAATCTTGTTGGCCAAACCAAACCGATAATTTGAAGAGAAATACAAAGATATCAAATCATGCATATAAGAATTTAGAGAAGATTCAAATAATATTCATAGAAAATCTGATCATAAATCCACAATTCATCGGATCTCGACAAACACACCGCAAAAGAAGATTACATTAGATAGATATCCAAGAACATCGAGGAGTACATGGTATTGAGAATCCAAGAGAGAGAAGAAGCCATCTAGCTACTAGCTATGGACCCGTAGGTCTGAGGTAAACTACTCATGCTTCATCGGAAGGGCAATAGGGTTGATGTACAAGCTCTCCGTGATTGAATCCCCCTCTGGTAGATTGCCGGAAAAGGCCCCAAGCTGGGATCTCATAGGTACAAATGGTTGCGGCAGTGGAAAAGTGGTTTCATGGCTCCCCTGAAGTGTTTTGGAATATATGTGAATATATAGGACGAAGTGCTAGGTCAGAAGGTCCCCAAGGGGGCCACAAGGCAGGGGGCGCGCCCCCTAGGACACACCCTCCACACTTGCCGTCGCCTCGCGGCTCTTCTGACTTGGACTCCAAGTCCCCTGGGTGTCGTCTGGTCCAAGAAAAATCATCGCAAAGTCTTTATTCCGTTTGGACTCTGTTTGATATTCCTTTTCTGTGAAACTCGAAAACAAGGAAAAAACAAGAACTAGCACTGGGCTCTAGGTTAATAAGTGCGAAAAATATTATAAAATAGCATAATAATGCATATAAACATCCAAAATAGATAATGTAATTGCATGGAACAATAAAAAATTATAGATACGTTGGAGACGTATCACCGACGGTGGATGTTGAGGTCGCTGATGAGGACAAGGTCGGGACCGGTGAATAGATTGGTGCGGGTGGAGACGGAGGAGCCGTGGGATGACATGGCGTAGCGGGATGGAGGGAGGCGTGGTGACAGTGGGTAGGGGCAGCAGCGGTGGGACGAGAGGGCAGCGGGGGCTATGGTGAAGGCTAGAGCGGCAGCGGCTAGGGTTAGGAGAGGTGGGCGGAAGCTAGGGTTTAGGTGGGAGGGCGGCAGCGGCGTGGCGGCGTGGGGAGGACGCGGCGGTAGCGGCAGCGTGGTGTGGCAGCGCGGGCTGGGAGCGGCGGCGATGATGTTCGCGGTGGCGGCGGCAACGGGTTAGGGCAGGGATCGAAGGTATGATACCATGTAGAGGAATAACTTTTGTCAATGCAACACTCAATGTATTGATCGGGTGCATAAGCATGTATATATGGTGTACAACATGGGCCTCGACCTCAACTATACAAAGACTAGGAGGTGGGCCAAGATATATAATATACATGCAAAACCATATATTCAGCAACCCCTTGATGGATCGTCGTTGGATCTCGGACATTAGGGGGGCCCTAGGGCCTCTAGCCTTATGGCAGTACATCCAGCTTTGGTGGATGGTTCACGGGGTGCAGTTTTCACCTTGCTTGATGCACTCTATTAGACACTTCTAAGAGCTGCTAATATGCCGTCTTCTAGGGAGGGCGTCGGTACAAGCACTTGAAAGTTAAACTTGAAGTCATGAGCTCACCCTAGGGTCAAGTTCTTCCTGGGACTTCCATATCAAGACCACTATTGGACTGCTCAGCATCTGGCAAGACGAGGCCTGAAGGATACACCTACTTCCGTATTTTGTGACCAGTCAGAGGAGACGATGCCACAACTCCTCATGAGCTGCTCCTTTTCATGCATGGTGTGGCACAAGATGCTCTCCTACATCTGATAGACGGTTCATTCCTTGAATATAGAGGATGACTTCATGTACTCATGATAGGAATCCTATCCTAGGCTTTTGCCTGAAAGGGAACATGCTCGAGCATTATATTGGTGGCATAGTAGAACTAGAAGCAAATAAACCTTGTTGCTAGTATTCTTGTGAAGTTGAATCTAATTCAATGTTTTGATATTAGGTTGTGATGTCACTCTAGCAGTGATGTGTGAATGGCGACTGTCGGATTTCGGGTTCTGGCAAAACCCTTCAGGTTCGAACACAGGGGTGCGCATGAAGATCTCTCCCCCTCTCTAGCTCGCGCACTCTACGATCTCACGGCCTAGCTCGACGAACCCAAAGAACATGACACACAAGATTTATAATGGTTCAGGCCACCGTTGTCGTGTAATACCCTACTCCAGTGTGTTGTGGTGGATTGCCTCTTGGGCTGAGGATGACTAGTACAAGGGAAGAACAGCCTCCTGAGGAGAGGTGTTCTTGTGCTTGGCGAACTTGTGTGCTTCGGGGTGATCTAGGTCTGAATCAGCTGCCTCCCTTGGTGGTGGCCAGTACTATTTATAGAGTCCCTAGTCCTCTTCCCAAATATTGAGCGGGAAGGGATCCCACAACGGCCAAATTCAAAGGAAGACAACTAGTACAAGCTATCCTGACAAAAGTGGTCTTCGCCTGCCAAAGGATCTGGTGGTGACACCGTCTTGGGCTCCACGGTGACCTCCATCTTGCCGTACTGCTGGTCTTGGTCTTGTTGCACCGATATGGAAACCTTTGCCTGATGCCTCGAGACTCCTCGCCTGCGCTTGCCCCTTTAGCACCAAAGAGGAAACGAGGACACTGCACGCCCCCGCGCCCGCCTAGCTCCAGTCGTCATGGCTTGCGTCACAGGAACCTCGCGAGGTGCCCCTCGCCTTGATCTCTCCACCCCTTGCAAGCCAGCCTAGTGAGGCCGCCCCTGAGGATGTCTTGCATCATCCGCCTCGTGAGGCTTGGCCCCTCGCGAGGGTCTTGAATGTTTGCTGGCGAATATGGGCCGTACGGGGCCGCTGGAGGAGCCACGCTGCGGGCCACAGAGAGGCAAGTCTGGAGACCCCTGTTCCCAGAACGCTGACAGTAGACCCCAGGCCCAAAGTGCGCTCGGGCTTGGCTTCGAGGCGAAGCCAAAGGGAAAGCATGGAGCGCCGCAGGCCCCATTAGCTTGCGGTCCTGTATGACACGTGGCGATCAATTGGACGTGGGCAACCCCGCTTCCCCACGCAGCCTTGATATCCACCTGGCTAGGCGGCCATGGCCTCCTGCACAGTTATTTCCCCCTTTCTGGCAACGCACCCCCCAACTCCTTCGCTTCCTCAAAACTCAGCTTCCTCTCCCAATCCAACCTGAGCTCAGTCCTCCCCATTGTCATGGCGCCGAACCGGGCGGAGAAAGGGAAGAAGCCCCTATCCGCTATTGGCCGATCGCGGGTGCTCAATGAGGAGGCGATGGACAAGGTCTGCCTTGCACTCGCCACCAGCTTGAATGAATGGGGTAGGACGGCAGCCTGGCCGGCGTCCCGAGCTTCTGTTGATAGAGCGGCCACCGAGGTCCAGTTCTTCGTCCATGCCCTGTGTGCCAGCCTGGTTCCCCCTTCTCCACTTTCTTCAACGTCGTGCTTTCCCATTATCAGGTTCATCTGCTGCACTTAGATCCCCAATCTGCCACTCTTCTTGCCATCTTCGCCTTCGCCTGCGAGGCCATGGTGGGCATCGCGCCCACCGTGGCCCTTCCGCACCACTTTTTCTCGCTGCACCTGACCGACCCCCGGCAACGCTCGGTATGCTTGTTGAGCTTCCAGGCCGTGGCGGCGACGGCTGGCTCGTGGATTGACTTCGAGCTCCCACCGTCTATGAGCGAGTTCCGGATGCGGTGGGTGTACGTGGATGTTGGAGTGCTCATCCCTTTGCTCTCGTCTCCGTCCGCGCCCGCCGTTCCCAGCTCCGGCTAGGCTCACGAGAAGCATACGAGCCCTCATCTTGCCTTTGTCTTGCTCCAGATGAGGAGGTTGAAAGACCTTGGCTTGATTGCGCCCATGGTGATGAAGGAGTTCCTCCGACGCTGCATCGCCCCTCTTCAGTGCCATTCCCGGTGGACTTATACGCCGGCCCGGATCGCATGATGCTCCAGGAGTGTGAGCTTCCACTTGCGGCACGAAGAACTATGCTCGAGGTCCTGGCGGGCAATCCCTCGCCAGCTGATGTGCCACCGGAAGACTGCCTCTTGTATTGCTTCCCGAACAGGGTGGAGTTCGTGGGGTAGATGCCCCCCTTTGACGAATGGGGGCTGTATCTAGTTGGCCTTGAGGGTTCCCGTGAGAACACCATCATTGTGGTACCCATCTTTGCTGCCGGCGCTGAACTTGCCCCAAGAGTGGATGCAGGGGGGCAACCATCACTAGAAGCTGGAGGCGCGGGTGGCGCTGTGTTGGAGCCGCCCACAGTTCCTGAGGCGTCGACTTCGGGAGCTCACGACTCCGGCGTTGAGGAAGTGATTGAGAGGGCGACGCATCCCACTGCTCCTGAGGCCTTCGGTGGCCGTCACGAGGCGGTACTTGATGGCTCTCCCCAGCTTGGTGCTCCTGAGATCATCCATTCGGGCGCTTCACTTTGCCACACCTTGCGCTGGTCGCCACGCCCAATGCTTCGGCCGGCTCCGTGTAGACTTCGATGCGCTCCACAAGAGGAAGGGGTTCCCAAGCTACGGCAGCGGCGCTCTCCGGCCGTTGAAACAGAGGAAGTACATCACCATAGATGAGTAAGTACCTTATCCGTGTAATTCCTTCGGTGGTGCTTCCCTTCCTGACAGCGGTTCTTCAGGATCCCATCTGCTAAGGCCGTGAAGCCCCTCAGGAAGAAAATTCCTCCTGCCTCGGATCTTCCGCTGGCCTTGAGCATCCCAGGCCAATATGCCGGCCCCGTCGCAGGGCCGACTGGAGAGGCAGGTGCGCTGGCTTGGGGCCTTGAGCCCGCGCTCCTGCCGTCTCTTCTTCGTGGCCTCGTTGGGGGTGTGACAAGCGTGCCAAGGTCTCCTCCTTTGGATATCGGCGGCAACTGGATGGCTTCGGTCTTGGTTCCTTCTTTGAGCGGTGAGCCTCATCCCAACTGGGATCCTGCTGAAGCCCAGTCGGCGTCCGGAGGGGCGCCGGACCTCAGCCCCCTACAGGAAAGGGGCGAGCCACTTCGGGTCCCGTCGACGGCCCCTGCTGTGGAGGACAGAGTCAGCTGCGCACTCAAAGCTGCGCACGAAAGGAGCGTCGTCTGCCACGAGCTCTTCCGGGAGGCGATAGGCGTGATGAACCGGCTTGGCGGGGAGCTCGCGGATGTATACGTGCGCCTCGAGGCCGAGGGTCTTTGGCTGGCGGAAGAATGGCATAAGCTAAAGGTGGCCACCAATCTTGGGCGCCAGCAACGCGAGCTTGATAACGCGAAGACCGAGGCATCTCTTGCGACCTCGCGCGAAGCTTGCGCCCGTGCCTTGGAAGAAGCTCGGGAAGCTGATCAACATCGCGAGATCGCAGAGAAGCGTGCGTGGGAGCTCCAAGCCTGGAGTGCCTCCCTGGAGCAGCAAGTGGAGGCGTGCAATGCTTCCTTAGTGTCAATGAAGGGGACACCTGCCGAGGAGGAAGACATCCTGAGACGCGAGGAAGTGCTAGCGCTGGAAGCCGCGGAGCGTAGCCTTGAGCTCGAGCGGTTGGAGATGAGGGAGCGCCAGGTTGCCCAAGATGAGGACGATGTCGGCGCGCGCGAGGCCAAGGCCCAGGAGGAAGTCGATCGCCGGGCGACCAAGGCTCGCGCGGACCTTGTGGGCAGGTATGACCTGAAGTTGAAGCTTGTGGAGGCCGAGGTTGTGGGCCGGACCAAGGCCCTCAGGTCAGTGCTAGACGAGGCTGAACATCGCGAGAAAGCCGCTGTAGCCGACCTATCTTCAGTGCAAGCCGAGCTGGCTTCCGCATGTGCCGAGATGTCTTCTCTTCAGCAGCGGGTCGCCGGCGTCGAATCCGCCATGCAGCGGGGCAGGGAAGAAGCGCTCCAGCGGCGGACGCTAGAGCGCGAGAACGCCCCCATGCTCCAAAACCTCAGAACCAGAGTCAACGTGGTGCTGGGTGCCGTCTGTGATGAAAATGCACCTCATCCCCACTCGGACGACTACGCCAGTCACCTCCTTTTCTTCACCGACGTGGTGATGCGCTTGGAGAATCGATTCGAGAGGGCTCGCGTGCTCGTTGAGGAGAGGAGCCGCGGCCTGCTCAAGCGTGCGTTCTCCTGCGTCTTCAGCCACCTCCAGAACACCTACCCAACTTTGACTTCGACACCGCCATTTCCCCGGTGCCCCAAGCCATCCGGGACGACCTGGCGCGCTGGATTGAGGACAATGTGAACGCCCTAGTCAAGGCCTTCACCTCCAAGGATGACGCGGTGGTGGTCTCTGCGGATGAAGGCGACGTGCTTGACGATGGTGCGGGCGACGCCGGCAATGGTGACAGTGATGCTGATGATGAGGATGGCGGCGCCAGCGATGGTGACGATGATGCCAGCAACGCGTCTGAGGGCGTCCCGGAGGACGCAGCTAGCGATATGTCCGATTGAGCCCGTGTTGCTGAGCCTGTAAATGAAAACATGGGCAGGGCCCTTAAAGTTGTGAGAGATTTTTGGGAGGGGGAGCCCCTCATGTAAACAGATTACTGCCTCTATTCCTTAAGCCAAGCTAAAGATGTGTTTTTACAGGCCCGTGAGTTTACTACTAAAATTTACCTTGGTCAGGACTGGCTTTTGGCCAGCTCGCGACGTCGTGAGCTCTTGAAGGGCCTGCTGGCCCGCCCGAGAGGGCATCGCGAGGAGCAAGCTCCAGCCGTGGGCGTACATGTGGCGCGCCCAGCCCTCGCTCTCGAGGGGCTCGCGAGGGGGGAGGCAGCAGGTACGAACTCAGGGTTGGGCAAGGAACCAGGTTGCAAGAAATCGAACGAACGAGAAAAGTCACCCCCGCGCATAGCAATGAAAATTCAACTTCAACTTAAATCCAAAGCCAGAAACAGGGCTACGGAAAAGGGGGTTAAAAGCAAATGGCCACTTCCGGCCCCTAGTCTAGTCTTCTTGTCTTCTCACCAGCGCTGAGCTAAGTGCTGCCACTAGGCGTGGGAGGGAGCCCCCGAGGCCCAAGGGCAGCGCTCCTAAGACTCTGGGGCGTGTACAGCCCCACTCATTATTACGTGAGAGTGTCACGAGCGGAGATCTTCACAGACGTGAGCCTTACTTCATATCGCCAGACGAGGGCCCCGCCTCGCCCCGCCCTCGACCACCATTGATTCGACTGAAAACTAGGACGAAGCAAAGGGGCAAAGGGGATGCCAGCGAAGCCCTCGGCGACCACAGGTCCTTTGTCGGGGGAAGGCCCATCAGCACCTCCCCGACAGAGGGCCTGCCTCCGGGGCCGCCTTGCTCCGTGCGATGCGGGGAGGGGCCTGGCTCCCGGCCTCTCCATGTAGCCCCAAGTGCGCTCCTCCTGGTGGAAGGGAGGCCGTTGAGCTGGGGCCATCGTCCGCCGTTGTGACCTAATCCTCCTGCGACCCATGGTTAGCATAAGCTTGCTCCTGAGAGATTAGCGGTACCCTGTACATGTCATCGCCGGCATGGTTGGTGAGGCTCACGACGCGCTCGGTGGGCTCCTGGAAGGCCTCAGCTTCTAGCGCCTCATCCTCCCAGCCCGGCTCAAGGAACCAGCCTGGGTCATCTTCCAGTGCATACTCCTGGGCTATCATGCGGGGCACGTAGGCCTCCGAGGCCGCCGCCCCGAAAACCTCGCCAAAGTGCACCACGCTCCATGTCGCGTCGCCCTGAGAATGGTAGGGTGGCGTCCCACCGAGGCCGCAGGTGGCAACACTCGTGTCCGCGCCCATCGGAGGCGGCGTGGGTGCGAGTGGGCGCCCAACGCTTCTGGTTGCGCCGGTGTCGATGAAGCCTCCTGGCGCACCTGGGAGTGTGCGGGCGCGGCGAGGCCCACCATGGGATCCGGTCGTGGCCTGAGGCATGAGCAAGGAGCAGAAGGGCGGTTCTCCCGAGGCTGTGGCGTCCAGTAGCTCGGCGACGCGCTCCAGCAATGCGTCCCAGCCGCTCTCCATCAGTCGGCATTGTAGCAGCTCCCGAGCCACCGTGAGCGTGGCCCTCATGTTTGCTTGCTCCCGTCGAGTGTGCGGCATCGTGGCTGCAGCATGGCTTGAGGCCCTTGCGGCCGCCCGCACTTGTCATGGAGTGAGGGGGGACGGCGTTTGACTGTGCCGCCCGTGCCCCTTGGCGCTTGGCGGTGCGCGCGCCGCCTGGGGTGTTGGGTTGAGGTCTTCTTGGGCGGAAGGCGCTGCCCGGGCTGACCAAGCTGCCCATCGGTCCGTGTTGGTCCTTGGGTCGCCGGACATCGGACCCATGGGACGTTGGTGGATCAACCGGGGGAAGAGAAGCTCTAGCGCACCCCTACCTCACGCGCCAAATGTCGGATTTCGGGTTCCAGCAAAACCCTTGAGGTTCGAACACTGGGGTGCACACGAAGATCTATCCCCCTCTCTAGCTCGCGCACTCTACGATCTCACGGCCTAGCTCGATGAATCCAAAGAACATGAGACACAAGATTTATACTGGTTCAGGCCACCGTTGTGGTGTAATACCCTACTCCAGTGTGGTGTGGTGGATTTCGTCTTGGGCTGAGGATGAACAGTACAAGGGAAGAACAGCCTCCTGAGGAGAGATGTTCTTGTGCTTGGCGAACTTGTGTGCTTCGGGGTGATCTAGGTCTGAATCAGCTACCTCCCTGGGTGGTGGCCAGTCCTATTTATAGAGGCCCTGGTCCTCATCCCAAATATTGAGCGGGAAGGGATCCCACAATGGCCAAATTCAAAGGGAGACAACTAGTACAAGCTATCCTGAAAAAAGTGATCTTCGAGTGCCAAAGGCTCTGGTGGTGACGCCGTCTTGGGCTCCACGGTGACCTCCATTTCGCCGTCCTGCTGGTCTTGGTCTTGTTGCACCGATACGTAAACCTTTGCCTGATGCCTTGGGACTCCTCACCTGCGCTTGCCCCTTTAGCACCAAAGAGGAAACAAGGACACTGCGAGCGCTCGCGCCCACCTGGCTCTAGTCGTCATGGCTTGCGTCACAGGAACCACGCGAGATGCCCCTCGCCTTGATCTCTCCGCCCCTCGTGATCCAGCCTACTAATGCCGCCCCTACGAAGGTCTTGCGTCATCCGCCTCGCGAGGCTTGGCCCCTCGCGAGGGTCTTGAATGTTTGCTAGTGTAGATGGGCCGTACGGGGCCGCTGGAGGAGCCACGCTGCGGGTCGCAGGCAAGTCTGGGGACCCCGTTCCCAGAACGCCGACAATGACTGCATACCACTTCATATTTATAGGCCTAGATGAGTGTATCATGTGATTAGTTTGTTCATGGATGGGTGGCCAGAGTCACTGATATTACTGTACCCTTAGTTTATGAATTGTTGGATGAGGGAGGTTGGAACCCTCAAATTTATGGCTATTGTTAGATGTTATCTTAATTATTCTCTTGTATTTGTGGATGCTTGATGATGGCTCAATATTTTGTTACTCTTATCAGAGGATTTTGATGTGGTTTTCAAAGGGTTTTGATATTTCTCGCCTTGTGTCTTTCTAACGTTAATCCTTTGAGAAAGAAGAAAACTTTTTTGTACTATTGATGTGTGATACGTCTCCAACGTATCTATAATTTTTGATTGCTCCATGCTATATTATCTACTGTTTTGAATGTTTATGGGCTTTATTATACACTTTTATATCAGTTTTGCGACTAACCTATTAACCCAGAGCCCAGTGCCAGTTTCTGTTTTACCCTGTTTTAGGGTTTCGAAGAAAAGGAAAATCAAACGAATTCCAATTGACATGAAACTTCACGGAACTCATTTTTGGAAGGAAAGAAGCCCAGAAGACTTGGAGTGCACGTCGGGGGCTCTGCGAGGAGGTCACGAGGCAGGGGGCTTGCCCTCCACCCTCGTGAGCCCCTCGTACCCCCCATGACGTATTTCTTCCACCTATATATCTCCATATACCCTAAAAACATCCGTGAGCACAATAGATTGGGAGTTCCGCCGCCAGAAGCCTCCGTAGCCACCGAAAACCAATCTAGACCCATTCCGGCACCCTGACGGAGGGGGCAATCCTTCTCCGGTGGCCATCTTCATCATCCCGGTGCTCTCCATGACGAGGAAGGAGTAGTTCTCCCTCGGGGCTGAGGGTATGTACCAGTAGCTATGTGTATGATCCCTCTCTCTCTCTCGTGTTCTTGAGGTGATACGATCTTGATGTATCACAAGCTTTGCTATTATAGTTGGATCCTATGATGTTTTCTCCCCCCTCTACTCTCTTGTAATGAATTGAGTTTCCCCTTTGAAGTTATCTTATCGGATTGAGTCTTTATAGATTTGAGAACACTTGATGTGTGTCTTGCCGTGCGTATCTGTAGTGACAATGGGATACCATGTGATTCACTTGATGTATGTTTTGGTGACCAACTTGCGGGTTCCGCCCATGAACCTATGCATAGGGGTTGGCACACGTTTTCGTCGTGATTCTCCGGTAGAACTTTGGGGCACTCTTTGAGGTCCTTTGTGTTGGTTGAATAGAGGAATCTGAGATTGTGTGATGCATATCGTATAATCATACCCACGGATACTTGAGGTGACATTGGAGTATCTAGGTGACATTAGGGTTTTGATTGATTTGTGTCTTAAGGTGTTATTCTAGTACGAAATCTACGGCTGTTTGTGACACTTATAGGAAAAGCCCAACGGATTGATTGGAAAGAATAACTTTGAGGTGGTTTCGTACCCTACCATAATCTCTTCGTTCGTTCTCAGCTATTAGTGACTTTGGAGTGACTCTTTGTTGCATGTTGAGGGATAGTTATGTGATCCAATTATGTTATTATTGTTGAGAGGACTTGCACTAGTGAAAGTATGAACCCTAGGCCTTGTTTCCTAGCATTGCAATACCATTTACGCTCACTTTTATCATTCGTTACCTTGCTGTTTTTATATTTTCAGATTACAAATACTATTATCCAGTATCCATATACCACTTGTTTCACGATCTCTTCGCCGAACTAGTGCACCTATACAATTTACCATTGTATTGGGTGTGTTAGGGACACAAGAGACTCTTTGTTATTTGGTTGCAGGGTTGCTTGAGAGAGACCATCTTCATCCTATGCCTCCTACGGATTGATAAACCTAAGGTCATCAACTTGAGGAAAATTTGCTACTGTCCTACAAACCTCTGCACTTGGAGGCCCAACAACGTCTACAAGAAGAAGGTTGTGTAGTAGACATCAAGCTCTTTTCTGGCGCCGTTACCGGGGAGGTGAGTGCTTGAAGGTATATCTTTAGATCTTGCAATCGAGTCTTTTAGTTTCTTGTTTTACCACTAGTTTAGTTTATAAAAGAAAACTATAAAAAATGGAATTGAGTTTGTCTCATATGCTTCACCTTTTTAATATCTTTCGTGAGTATGATGGAAAGGATAATTGTGCTCAAGTGCTAGAAGAAGAAATCTATAAAATGTTTGGCACTAAATATTTGAATGATGAGCATGATTGCAATGTTGTTAGTATGAATTCCTTGAATATCCATGATGCTAATGATATGAAAAGCCACAAGCTTGGGGAAGCTATGTTTGATGAAGATGATATTTTTTGTCCCCCAAGTTTTGATGAGCAAATTTATTATGATGAAAGCATGCCTCCTATCTATGATGATTATTGTGATGACACTTATGCTTTAAAGAATAATAATAACAATGAATCTTGTCATCTTGATCTTAATTTTCAATCACATGATAGTTATTTTGATGAGTTTGCTCAAACTATTACTCATGAGAAGAATTTTGCTTATATGGAGAGTAGAAAATTTCTATGCTTGTAGATCATGAAAAGAATGCTTTAGGTGCTGGTTATATTGTTGAATTAATTCATGATTCTACTGAAAATTATTATGAGGGAGGAACATATGCTTGTATGAATTGCAATAATATCAAGTTTCCTCTCTATGTGCTTAAAGTTTTGAAGTTATGCTTGTTTTACCTTCCTATGCAAGTTGATCCTTGTTCCCACAAGTTGTTTGCTAACAAAAATCCCTATTCATAGGAAGAGACTTAGACTTAAATGTGCTGGTCATATTCTTCATGATGCTCTCTTTATGTTACAATTCTTATCTACTATATGAGCATCATTGAAATCATCATGCCTAGCTAGGGACGTTGTCCGATAGCGCTTGTTGGGAGGAAACCCAATTTTATTTTGGTCCCTTGCTTTGTGTTCCTGTTTAATAATAAATAATTCATCTAGCCTCTGTTTATATGTGGTTTTATGCTTTTAATTAGTGTTGGTGCCAAGTAGAACCTTTGGGAAGACTTGGGGGAAGTCTTGTTGATTATGCTGTAAAAACAGAAACTTTAGCTCTCACGAGAATTGCTGCCATTTTTATTTGGAGAGTGATATTTAGGTAATTCTTTTTTCAGATGATTTATAGATAAATTCCTCAGGTACAGCAATTTATTTGAGAACTTTATGAGTTCCATAAGAATACGTTTGATCCATATTACTACAGACTGTTCTGTTTTTGACAGATTCTGTTTTCATTGTGTTGTTTACTTATTTTGTTGAATATATGGCTAGTAAAAGAGTTTATAAACCATAGAGAAGTTGGAATGCATTAGGTTTAAAACCAATATAAATAAAGAATGAGTTCATTACAGTACCTTGAAGTGGTGATTTATTTTCTTATACTAACGGAGCTTACAAGTTTTCTGTTAAGATTTGTGTTGTGAAGTTTTCAAGTTTGGGTAAGGATTCGATGGACTATGGAATAAGGAGTGGCAAGAGCCTAAGCTTGGGGATTCCCAAGGCACCCCAAGGTAATATTCAAGGATAGCCAAGAGCCTAAGCTTGGGGATGCCCCGGAAGGCATCCCCTCTTTCGTCTTCATTCATCGGTAACCTTACTTGGAGCTATATTTTTATTCGCCACATGATAGGTGTTTTGCTTAGAGCGTCAATTTATTTTGTTAAGATTTGCTTGCTGTTATTCAGAACAATGTTTTGCATCTTTTATTTCAATAAAAGTGGCATTGATAGCCTTTACTATGCCTATTTTAAAGGTCCACATGTTGCTGTTTGAAAACAGAAAGTTTACCGCTGTTGCAATAATTCCCTAGAAAATTCAGAATGTGATAAAATGTTTAAACCTTTTTAATATTAAGCTCTGATAAATTTAATACAGTGGGAATTTTATTTCATAATTTTTGGAGCTAGGGAAGTATGGATGTTGCTGCATTCTTTTACAGACTGTCCTGTTTAGGCAGATTGCTGTTATGTTGGCATTGTTTGCATATGTTTGCTTCTTTAATGATTCTATTTGAGGATAGGACTATTAAATATGCAGAGGCATTTAGTATGCAATGTTGAATAATAATTTTAGTGATTTGCTACAGTAGAGTATGATAAGGTTTTGGCAATGGTTTATACTAACTTATCTCACGAGTCCTTGTTGAGTTTTGTGTGGATGAAGCTTTTGAGATTTACGGAGACCTTGATATGAGAGGAATTAAGGAGACACAAAATCTCAAGCTTGGGGATGCCCAAGGTACCCCAAGATAATATTTAAAGAAGTCTCAAGCATCTAAGCTTGGGGATGCCCCGGTTGGCATCCCACCTTTCTCCTTCAACAATAGTTTCGGTTGATCCTAAGTTTTTGCTTCTTCACATGATGTTTGCCATTCTTAGAATGTCATTTTATTTTGTTTTGCTTGCTGTTTTAATAGAATACCAATATCTGAAATTATTAAATGTCAGAGAGTCTTCACATAGTTGCATAATTATTCGACTACTCATTGATCTTCACTTATATCTTTCGGAATAGTTTGTCGTTTGCTCTGGTGCTTCACTTATATCTTTTAGAGCACGGTGGTAGTTTTATTTTGAAGTAATAGATGAACTCTCATGATTCACTTAGATTATTTTGAGAGTCTTAAATAGCATGGTAATTTGCTTAAATTCCTAATATGCTAGGTATACAAGATTAGTAAAAGCTTTCATATAGAGTATTGAATACTAAGAGAAGTTTCATGCTTGATGATTGTTTTGAGATATGGAGGTAATAATATCAAAGTCGTGCTAGTTGAGTAGTTGTGAATTTGAGAAATGCTTGTGTTGAAGTTTGGAAGTCCCGTAGCATGCACGTATGGTAAACGTTGTGTAACAAATTTGAAACATGAGGTGTCATTTTATTGTCTTCCTTATGAGTGGCGGTCGGGGACGAGCGATGGTATTTTCCTACCAATCTATCCCCCTAGGAGCATGCGCGTAGTGCCGAGGTTTTTGATGACTTGTAGATTTTTGCAATAAGTATTTGAGTTCTTTTATGACTAATGTTGAGTCCATGGATTATACGCACTCTCACCCTTCCATCCTTGCTAGCCTTTTCAGTACCGTGCATTGCCCTTTCTCACATTGAGAGTTGACGCAAACTTCGCCGGTGCATCCAAACCCCATGATATGATACGCTCTATCACACATAAACCTCCTTATATCTTCCTCAAAACAACCACCATACCTACCTATTATGGCATTTCCATAGCCATTCCGAGATATATTGCCAGGCAACTTTCCACCATTCAGTTTATCATGACACATTCATCATTGTCATATTGCTTTGCATGATCATGTAGTTGACATCGTATTTGTGGCAATGCCACCTCTCATAATTATTTCATACATGTCACTCATGCATCATCGCAATCTCGGTACACCACCGGAGGCATTCATATAGAGTCATATCTTGTTCTAAGTATCGAGTTGTAATCATTGAGTTGTAAATAAATAGAAGTGTGATGATCATAATTATTAGAGCATTGTCCCAAGTGAGGAATAAAAAAAGAAAGAAAGGCCATAAAATAGAGAAGGCCCCAAAAAAGAGAAAGGCCATAAAAAGAGAAAGGCCATAAAAAAAGAGAAGGCCCAAAAAAAAGAGAAAGGCCATAAAAAAGAGAAGGCCAAATAAAAAAATGAGAGAAAAAGAGAGAAGGGACAATGCTACTATCCTTTTCCACACTTGTGCTTCAAATTAGCACCATCATCTACATGATAGAGAGTCTCTTATGTTATCACTTTCATATACTAGTGGGAATTTTTCATTATAGAACTTGGCTTGTATATTCCAACAATGGGCCTCCTCAAGTGCCCTAGGTCTTCGTGAGCAAGCAAGTTGGATGCACACCCACTAGTTTCTTTTGTTGAGCTTTCATACATTTATAGCTCTAGTGCATCTGTTGCATGGCAATCCCTACTCCTTGCATTAACATCAATCGGTGGGCATCTCCGTAGCCCATTGATTAGCCTCATTGATGTGAGACTTTCTCCTTTTTTGTCTTCTCCACATAACCCCCCTTCATTATATTCTATTCCACCCATAGTGCTATATCCATGGTCGCGCTCATGTATTGCATGAAAGTTTATAGGTTTGAGATTACTAAAGTATGAAACAATTGCTTGGCTTGTCATCGGGTTTGTGCATGATGAGAGCATTCTTGTGTGACGAAAATGGAGCATGACTAAACTATATGATTTTGTAGGGATGAACTTTCTTCGACCATGTTATTTTGAGAAGACATAATTGCTTAGTTAGTATGCTTGAAGTATTATTATTTTTATGTCAATATGAACTTTTGTCTTGAATCTTTCGGATCTAAATATTCATGCCACAATTAAGAAGAATTACATTGAAATTATGCCAACTAGCATTCCACATCAAAAGTTCTGTTTTTATCATATACCTACTCGAGGACGAGCAGGAATTAAGCTTGGGGATGCTGATACGTCTCCAACGTATCTATAATTTTTTATTGCTCCATGCTATATTATCTACTGTTTTGAATGTTTATGGGCTTTATTATACACTTTTATATCATTTTTGGGACTAACCTATTAACCTAGAGCCCAGTGCCAGTTTCTGTTTTTACCCTGTTTTAGGGTTTTGAAGAAAAGGAAAATCAAACGGAGTCCAATTGACCTGAAACTTCACGGAACTCATTTTTGGAAGGAAATGCGCCTAGAAGACTTGGAGTGCACGTCGGGGGCTCTGCGAGGAGGTCACGAGGCAGGGGGGCACGCCCAACCCCCTAGGCGCGCCCTCCACCCTGGTGGCCCCCTGACGTATTTCTTCCGCCTATATATCTCCATATACCCTAAAAACATCCGTGAGCACAATAGATCGGGAGTTCCGCCGCCAGAAGCCTCCGTAGCCACCGAAAACCAATCTAGACCCGTTCCGGCACCCTGCCGGAGGGGGCAATCCTTCTCCGGTGGCCATATTCATCATCCCGGTGCTCTCCATGATGAGGAGGGAGTAGTTCACCCTCGGGGCTGAGGGTATGTACCAGTAGCTATGTGTTTGATCTCTCTCTCTCTCTCTCTCTCTCTCATGTTCTTGAGGTGATACGATCTTGATGTATCGCGAGCTTTGCTATTATAGTTGGATCCTATGATGTTTCCTCCCCCTCTACTCTCTTGTAATGAATTGAGTTTCCCCTTTGAAGTTATCTTATCGGATTGAGTCTTTATAGATTTGAGAACAATTGATGTATGTCTTGCCGTGCATATCTGTGGTGACAACGGGATACCACGTGATTCACTTGATGTATGTTTTGGTGACCAACTTGCGGGTTCTGCCCATGAACCTATGCATAGGGGTTGGCACATGTTTTCATCGTGATTCTCCGGTAGAACTTTGGGGCACTCTTTGAGGTCCTTTGTGTTGGTTGAATAGAGGAATCTGAGATTGTGTGATGCATATCGTATAATCATACCCACGGATACTTGAGGTGACATTGGAGTATCTAGGTGACATTAGGGTTTTGATTGATTTGTGTCTTCAGGTGTTATTCTAGTACGAACTCTAGGGCTGTTTGTGACACTTATAGGAAAAGCCCAACAGATTGATTGGAAAGAATAACTTTGAGGTGGTTTCGTACCCTACCATAATCTCTTCGTCCGTTCTCCGCTATTAGTGACTTTGGAGTGACTCTTTGTTGCATGTTGAGGGATAGTTATGTGATCCAATTATGTTATTATTGTTGAGACGACTTGCACTAGTGAAAGTATGAACCCTAGGCCTTGTTTCCTAGCATTGCAATACCGTTTACGCTCACTTTTATCATTCGTTACCTTGCTATTTTATATTTTCAGGTAAAAATACTATTATCCACTATACATATACCACTTGTTTCACCATCTCTTCGCCGAACTAGTGCACCTATACAATTTACCATTGTATTGGGTGTGTTGGGGACACAAGAGACTCTTTGTTATTTGGTTGCAGGGTTGCTTGAGAGAGACCATCTTCATCCTACACCTCCTACGGATTGATAAACCTTAGGTCATCCACTTGAGGGAAATTTGGTACTGTCCTACAAACCTCTGCACTTGGTGGCCCAACAACATCTACAAGAAGAAGGTTGTGTAGTAGACATCAATGTGTAGGTATAAATATATTTGGAAGAAAACAAATCAATCCAAACAAATGAAGCCATTTGGAACAACTTTCATTTTGGGAAAAAATTTAATATGGCAATCAGAGTGTAAGACAACACATGGTACGAGAGCTCCCACTCGTACCAGCGGTCATACCATGCAGGGTCGCCGCCACCTCATCTACACAAGTAACTGTTGTGAAGGCGACATCATAGGAATAGAGAGGCACCCGCTGCCACCACATCCAGAATAGAGAAAGGGGAGATCCAGAGATGAAGAGTGCCGAAGATCCATTCCATCTCTTCCGCCCCATCTCCATTCCATTCATCACAACACCACCATATGGATAGGAATTCCAAGTTCTATGATTAGGGTTTGTAGTTCTATTCATACTCATCTTGAGATCGAGACTTGTTTAAACATTCACCTTATTTGCGGATCTTTGTGATACTATTGAGATGATTTACCTTTGTATCTCTGAGATATTTGGTCACCCCCTCTCATGCGTAGTAATACCCCCCAGGCATGGGAGATGTAGGGGATTCATGAGATTTATCTGTGTCTATTCTATATGTAATCATTTGCGATAATAGTTTTATGCTTGTTTAGTAAGTTGTTTATCTATGATAATTGTTCCGTGTGTTGTCCAATTTAAGGGCCCATGCAACATGAAATGAAGACCTACACAGGTAACATATAATGTTTAGTGAATCTGTGATATCCAGGTGACATGTGTTGATATCTATGAAAAGCAAAGACATGAGATAATAGTGATCCACAAAACCTAATGTGTTGTTTTGGTCTTGTGACCTTAATTGTGGAAACGACCAGGTTATGGCAATGTGGAAGCATGACTATAGGGAAGAACAAATCTGACATCGAGGAGTTTGCTACCTCTTGAGCAATGCGCTGGTTTTCCCCGAAGAGGAAGGGATGATGCAGCAAAGTAGCACAAGTATTTCCCTTAGTTTTTGAGAACCAAGGTATCAATCCAGTAGGAGGCTACGCGCAAGTCCCTCGTACCTGCACAAAACAAATAAATCCTCGCAACCAACGCAAATAGGGGTTGTCAATCCCTATAAGGCACCTTACGAGAGTGAGATCTGATAGATATGATAAGATAATTTTTTTGGTATTTTTATGATAAAGATGCAAAGTAAAATAAAGGCAAAGTAAATTGCAAAGTAGTAGGAGAACAATATGATAAAGATAGACCTGGGGGCCATAGGTTTCACTAGTGGCTTCTCTCGAGAGCATAAGTATTCTACGGTGGATGAACAAATTACTGTTGAGCAATTGACAGAATTAAGCATAATTATGAGAATATCTAGGCATGATCATGTATACAGGCATCACGTCCGAGGCAAGTAGACCGACTCCTGCCTGCATCTACTACTATTACTCCACTCATCGACCGCTATCCAGCATGCATCTAGAGTATTAAGTTAAAAACAGAGTAATGCCTTAAGCAAGATGACATGATGTAGATGGATAGACTCATGCAATATGAAGAAAACGCCATCTTGTTATCCTCGATGGCAACAATACAATACGTGCCTTTCTTCCCTTACTGTCACCGGGAAAGGACACCGCAAGATTGAACCCAAAGCTAAGCACTTCTCCCATTGCAAGAAAGATAAATCTAGTAGGGCAAACCAAACTGATAATTGGAATAGACTTGCAAAGATAACCAATCATACATAAAAGAATTCAGAGAAGATTCAAATATTATTCATAGATAGATTTGATCATAAACCCACAATTCATCGGTCTCAACAAACACACCGCAAAAAGAAGATTACATCGAATAGTTCTCCACAAGAGAGGGGGAGAACATTGTATTGAGATCCAAAAAGAGAGAAGAAGCCATCTAGCTACTAACTATGGACCCGTAGGTCTGAGATAAACTGCTCACACTTCATCGGAGGGGCTATGGTGTTGATGTAGAAGCCCTCCGTGATCGATGCCCCCTCCGGTGGAGCTCCGGAACAGGCCCCAAGATGGGATATCATGGATACAGAAAGTAACGGCGGTGGAATTAGGGTTTTGGCTCTTGTTCTGATCGTTTGGGGGTACGTGGATATATATAGGAGGAAGAAGTACGTTGGTGGAGCAACAGGGGGGCCACGAGGGTGGGGGCACGCCTGGTAGGGTAGGGCACACCCCCCTACCTCGTGGCCTCCTGTTACGTGCCTTGGCGTAGGGTCCAAGTCTCAAGGGTCTTATCTGTTGAGAAAAACACGTTCCCGAAGGTGTCATTCCATTTGGACTCCGTTTGATATTCCTTTTCTTTGAAACCCTAAAACAGGCAAAAAAACAGCAATTCTGGGCTGGGCCTCCGGTTAATAGGTTAGTCCCAAAAATAATATAAAAGTGGATAATAAATCCCAATAATGTCTAAAACAATAGATAATATAGCATGGAGCAATCAAAAATTATAGATACGTTGGAGACGTATCAAGCATCCCCAAGCTTAATTCCTGCTCGTCCTCGAGTAGGTAAATGATAAAAACAGAATTTTTGATGCGGAGTGCTACTTGGCATAATTTTAATGTAATTTTTCTTAATTGTGGTATGAATATTCAGATCCAAAAGATTCAAGACAAAAGTTCATATTGACATAAAAATAATAATACTTCAAGCATACTAACAAAGCAATTATGTCTTCTCAAAATAACATGGCCAAAGAAAGTTATCCCTACAAAATCATATAGTCTGGCTATGCTCCATCTTCACCACACAAAATATTTAAATCATGCACAACCCCAATGACAAGCCAAGCAATTGTTCATACTTTTGACATTCTCAAAACTTTTTCAATTTTCACGCAATACATGAGCGTGAGCCATGGACATAGCACTATAGGTGGAATAGAGTGGTGGTTGTGGAGAAGACAAAATGGGAGAAGATAGTCTCACATCAACTAGGCGTATCAACGGGCTATGGAGATTCCCATCAATAGATATCAATGTGAGTGAGTAGGGATTGCCATGCAATGGATGTACTAGAGCTATAAGTATATGAAAGCTCAAAAAGAAACTAAGTGGGTGTGCATCCAACTTGCTTGCTCATGAAGATCTAGGGCATTTTGAGGAAGCCCATCATTGGAATATGCAAGCCAAGTTCTATAATGAAAAATTCCCACTAGTATATGAAAGTGATAGCATGAGAGACTCTCTACTATGAAGATCATGGTGCTACTTTGAAGCACAAGTGTGGTAAAAGGATAGTAGCATTGCCCCTTCTCTCTTTTTCTCTCTTTTTTTATTTGGGCCTTTTCTCTCTTTTTTATGGCCTCTTTTTTCCTTTTTTTCTTTTTTTTCATTTTTCGTCCGGAGTCTCATCCCGACTTGTGGGGGAATCATAGTCTCCATCATCCTTTCCTCACTGGTACAATGCTCTAATAATGATGATCATCACACTTTTATTTTTCTTACAACTCAACAATTACAACTCGATACTTAGAACAAAATATGACTCTATATGAATGCCTCCGGCGGTATACTGGGATATGCAATGACTCATGAGTGATATTTATGAAAGAATTATGAATGGTGGCTTTGCCACAAATACGATGTCGACTACATGATCATGCTAAGCAATATGACAATGATGGTGTGTGTCATTATAAACGGAACGGTGGAAAGTTGCATGGCAATATATCTTGGAATGGCTATGGAAATGCCATAATAGGTAGGTATGGTGGCTGTTTTGAGGAAGGTATATGGTGGGTGTATGATACCGGCGAAAGGTGTGCGGTATTAGAGAGGCTAGCAAAGGTGGAAGGGTGAGAAAAGTGTGTATAATCCATGGATGCAACATTAGTCATAAAGAACTCATATACTTATTGCAAAAATCTACAAGTTATCAAAGAAAAGTATGACGTGCATGCTCCTAGGGGGATAGATTGGTAGGAAAAGACCATCGCTCGTCCCCGACCGCCACTCATAAGGAAGGCAATCAAAAAATAAATCATGCTCTGACTTCATCACATAACGGTTCACCATACGTGCATGCTACGGGAATCACAAGTTTCAACACAAGTATTTCTCAAATTCACAACTACTCAACTAGCACAACTTTAATATTACCATCTTCATATCTCAAAACAATTATCAAGTATCAAACTTATCATAGTATCCAACACACTCATAAGAAAGTTTTATTATTAATCTTGTATACCAAGCATATTAGGATTTTAAGCAAATTACCATGCTATTTAAGACTCTAAAAATAATCTAAGTGAAGCATGAGAGATCAATAGTTTCTATAAAACAAATCCACCACCGTGCTCTAAAAGATATACGTGAAGCACTAGAGCAAAATTATATAACTCAAAAGATATAAGCGAAGCACATAGAGTATTCTAACAAATTCCAAATCATATATGGCTCTCTCAAAAGGTGTGTACAGCAAGGACGATTGTGGTAAACTAAAAATCAAAGACTCAAATCATACAAGACGCTCCAAGCAAAACACTTATCATGTGGCGAATAAAAATATAGCTCCAAGTGAAGTTACCGATAGAAGTATACGAAAGAGGGGATGCCTTCCGGGGCATCCCCAAGCATTGTTTTTTAGGTGTCCTTAGATTATCTTGGGGGTGCCATGGGCATCCCCAAGCTTATGCTCTTGCCACTCCTTGTTCCATAATCCATCAAATCTATACCCAAAACTTGAAAACTTCACAACACAAAACTTAAAGTAGAGAATCTCGTGAGCTCCGTTAGCGAAAGAAAATAAAATACCACTTCAAGGTACTGTAATGAACTCATTATTTATTTATATTGGTTTTATACCTACTGTATTCCAACTTCTCTATGGTTTATAAACTATTTTACTAGCCATAGATTCATCAAAATAAGCAAACAACACACGGAAAACAGAATCTATCAAAAACAGAACAGTCTGTAGTAATTTGTAGGTAGCGCAAGATCTGGAACCCCAAAAATTCTAAAATAAATTTATGGACGTGGGGAATTTATCTATTAATCATCTGCAAAAATAATTAACTAAATATCACTTTAAAAATAAAAATTACATCTGTTCTCGTGAGCGCTAAAGTTTCTGTTTTTTACAGCAAGTTCAACAAGACTTTCCCCAAGTCTTCCCAACGGTTCTACTTGGCACAAACACTAATTAAACACAAAAAACACAACCAAAACAGAGGCTAGATAATTTATTTATTACTAAACAGGAGCAAAAAGCAAGGAATAAAAATAAAATTGGGTTGCCTCCCAACAAGCGATATCGTTTAACGCCCCTAGCTAGGCATAACAAGCAAGAATAGATCTAGGTATTGCCATCTTTGGTAGGAAATCCATAAGTGGCTCTCATAATATATTAATAAGGTAATTTAATTTTATTTATAGGAAAGTGTTCCATGCCTTTCCTTAATGGAAATTGGAATCTAATATTTCCTTCCTTCATATCAATAATTGCACCAATCGTTCTAAGGAAAGGTCTACCAAGAATAATAGGACATGAAGGATTGCAATCTATGTCAAGAACAATAAAATCTACGGGCACATAATTCCTATTTGCAACAATAAGAACATCATTAATTCTTCCCATATGTTTCGTAATAGTGGAATCCGCAAGGTGCAAGTTTAGACAGCAATCATCAAAATCACGGAAATCTAAAAAATCACACAAAGTCTTTTGAATCGTGGAAACACTAGCACCCAAATAACATAAAGCATAGCATCCATGATTTTTATTTTTAATTTTAATAGTTGGTTCCCACTCATCATAAAGTTTTATAGGGATATAAACTTCCAATTCAAGTTTTTCTTCATAAGATTGCATCAAGGCATCACCGGTATGTTTAGTAAACGCTTTATTTTGACTATAAGCGTGAGGAGAATTTAGCATAGATTGCAACAAGGAAATACAATCAGTCAGAGAGCAATTTTCATAGTTAAATTCCTTGAAATCCATAATAGTGGGTTTAGCAACATCTAGGGTTTTAATTTCTTCAATCCCACTTTTATCAATTTTAGCATCAAGAGCAACAAATTCCAAATTCTTGGAACGCCTTCTAGGTAAAAGTGGATCATATTCAGTCCCATCAATATCAAGATTCATATCGCAAAACAAAGATTTAATAGGGGACACATCAATAACTTTTAGATCTTCATCATTATTTTCATAGGAACTAGAAGAACACGCTTTTATAAAGGCATCTTTCTTAGCACGCATCCTAGCGGTTCTTTCTTTGCACTCATCAATGTAAATTATCATGGCTTTGAGAGACTCATTGATATCATGCTTAGGTGGAATATATCTAAGTTTCAAAGAATCAACATCAAGAGAAATTCAATCAACTTTCCTAGCCAAGTCATCAATCTTAAGCAATTTTTCTTCAATCATAGCATTAAAATTCTTTTGCGAAGTAATAAATTCTTTAATATTAGATTCAAAATCAGAGGGCATCTTATTATAATTTCCATAAGAATTGTTGTAGGAATTACCATAATTATTAGAGGGATTACTAGGATAAGGCCTAGGATTAAAATTTCCTCTATACGCGTTGTTACCAAAATTGTTCCTACCAACAAAATTCACATCCATAGATTCATTATTATTCTCAATCAAAGTAGAAAAGGGCATATCATTAGTATCAGAAGAAACACTCTAATTAGCAAATAATTTCATAAGTTCATCCATCCTTCCCCTCAAAACATTAATTTCTTCTATCGCATGCACCTTTTTATTAGTAGATCTTTCAGTGTGCCATTGAGAATAATTAACCATAATATTATCTAGGAGTTTAGTAGCTTCTCCTAAAGTTCCATAAAAGTGCCTCCCGCGGCCGAATCTAAAAGATTTCTAGAAGCAAAATTCAATCCGGCATAATTTTTTTGAACAATCATCCACAAATTTAAACCATGAGTAGGGCAATTACATATCATTAATTTCATTCTCTCCCAAGCTTGTGCAACATGTTCATGATCAAGTTCATAATATTGTTTCTAAGAGAGATGATCTCAGTGGGAGGAAATTACTTAGAGATAAAAGCATCTTTGCACTTGTTCCATGAATCAATACTATTTTTAGGCAAAGACGAAAACCAAGCTTTAGGACGATCTCTAAGCGAAAAAGGAAATAGCTTCAGTTTAACAATATCATTATCCACATCTTTCTTCTTTTGCATGTCACACAAATCAACGAAGCTAATAAGATGGGTAGCGGCATCTTCACTAGGAAGGCCAGAAAATAGATCTTTCATGACAAGATTCAGCAAAGCAGTATTAATTTCACAAGATTTGGCATCGGTAAGAGGAGCAATCGGAGTGCTAATAAAATCATTGTTGTTGGTATTGGTGAAGTCACACAATTTAGTATTATCTTGAGCCATCGTGACAAGCAAACAAACTAACACACAAGCAAACCAAGAGGCAAACAGGCAAAAAGATGCAAATAGAGAAAGAGAGGGAGGATAGAGAGAGAGGGCGAATAAAATGGCAAGGGTGAAGTGGGGGAGAGGAAAACGAGAGGCAAATGGCAAATAATGTAATGCGGGAGATAAGGGAATGTGATGGGTACTTGGTATGTCAACTTTTGCGAAGACCTCACAGGCAACGGCGCCAGAAATCCTTCTCGCTACGTCTTGAGCACTGCATTGGTTTTCCCCGAAGAGGAAGGGATGATGCGGCAAAGTAGCGTAAGTATTTCCCTCAGTTTTTGAGAACCAAGGTATCAATCCAGTAGGAGGCTACGCGCAACTCCCTCGTACCTGCACAAAACAAATAAATCCTCGCAACCAACGCAAATAGGGTTTGTCAATCCCTATAAGGCAACTTACGAGAGTGAGATCTGATAGATATGATAAGATAATACTTTTGGTATTTTTATGATAAAGATGCAAAGTAAAATAAAGGCAATGTAAATAGCAAAGTAGTAGGAAAACAATATGATAAAGATAGACCCAGGGGCCATAGGTTTCACTAGTGGCTTCTCTCGAGAGCATAATTATTCTACGGTGGGTAAACAAATTACTGTTGAGCAATTGACAGAATTGAGCATAATTATGAGAATATCTAGGCATGATCATGTATACAGGCATCACGTCCGAGACAAGTAGACCGACTCCTACCTGCATCTACTACTATTACTCCACTCATCGACCGCTATCCAGCATGCATCTAGAGTATTATGTTAAAAACAGAGTAACGCCTTAAGCAAGATGACATGATGTAGAGGGATAGACTCATGCAATATGAAGAAAACCCCACCTTGTTATCCTCGATGGCAACAATACAATACGTGCCTTGCTGCCCTTACTGTCACCGGGAAAGGACACCGCAAGATTGAACCCAAAGCTAAGCACTTCTCCCATTGCAAGAAAGATCAATCTAGTAGGCCAAACCAAACTGATAATTCAAAGAGACTTGCAAAGATAACCAATCATACATAAAAGAATTCAGAGAAGATTCAAATATTATTCATAGATAGACTTGATCATAAACCCACAATGCAGCGGTCTCAACAAACACACCGCAAAAAGAAGACTACATCGAATAGTTCTCCAAAAGAGAGGGGGAGAACATTGTATTGAGATCCAAAAAGAGAGAGGAAGCCATCTAGCTACTAACTATGGACCCGTAGGTATGAGATAAACTACTCACACTTCATGGGAGGGGCTATGGAGTTGATGTTGAAGCCCTCCGTGATCGATGCCCCCTCCGGTGGAGCTCCGGAACAGGCCCCAAGATGGGATCTCATGGATACAGAAAGTTACGACGGTGGAATTAGGGTTTTGGCTCCTGTTCTGATCGTTTAGGGGTACGTGGATATATATAGGAGGAAGAAGTACGTCGGTGGAGCAACAGGGGGCCCACGAGGGTGGGGGCGCGCCTGGTAGGGTAGGGCACGCCCCCTACCTCATGGCCTCCTGTTACGTGCCTTGGCGTAGGGTCCAAGTCTCCCGGGTATTATCTGTTGAGAAAATCACGTTCCCGAAGGTTTCATTCCGTTTGGACTCCGTTTGATATTCCTTCTCTTAAAAACCCTAAAACAGGCAAAAACAGCAATTCTGGGCTGGGCCTCCGATTAATAGGTTAGTCCCAAAAATAATATAAAAGTGGATAATAAAGCCCAATAATGTCTAAAACAGTAGATAATATAGCATGGAGCAATCAAAAATTATAGATACGTTGGAGACGTATCAGAGTTTCTCCACACCAAACCTCTCTATTGCAGTTAACCATTTACTTCCAGCCACTTTACTTTATGTTATTTACTTTCAAGCTCTTTACAATTCTCACTGCAACTATCTTCTGTTTAACGACTCTGGTATATTTGTTTCATGGGACAAGAATACCATATGCAGATTTTTAGACAGTTACTTCATATAAGGCATGTGACAACTTGTGTGTCACCTAGATACCACTCACAGTACTCTCCTTTGCCCTTTGTTGGGTCACTAACTATTGGACTACTTACATAAAGGTGATATGCTACCATTGCAGCAGAGCTAGGCACAGATTATTGTTTCATAATTAATTTGCACGTGTTGTTTTATAGATGCTTGTTGTAACATCCCAAAATTCTAAATTTTGGAATGTTATATTAAATAAATAATTATGAATGTTTGTTGAGTGTTGTGTGATTGATTGTGTGAAGTTGAGTGAAAATTTGAAACTTTTTGAAAGTTGAATGAGAGGGAATAAAAGGACTTCCCCAAAAGTGTTTCTATTAGAAATGATTTGAAGCCTCATTTGAAAGTAATTCAAACTTCATGCCACTCAAGGACTTTCAAGAGAGGAGATGAAATGACTTCTCCAAATTCAAATGAAAGAGAGTGCGAAGTTAAACCATTTTGAATTCCACTTGGAATCCTCTCCATTTTGAATAATTCCAAATCCTCTGACCAATTTCAAGATAAAGAGAGGAGCAATATGACACTCCAAACCAGGGGAAATTTGAAATATATTTGAATAAGGAAAAAGAGAAAAGATTTGAAATTGGTTTGAAATTCAAATACGAAACCAATTAGGAGTAATTTGTTTTTATTCAAATTATTTTTCTCAAAAAATAAAATATATGGAAATTAGGGTATAATGATTCCCTCCTATCAAAAAGTGGAGAAAAATATATTTGAAATCATTTTGGTATTTTAAAATAATTTTATTTGAGTTTTGAATGCAACAGTAGCACCGTTTGCATTATTTGAGTTTTCGTATGTTTTATTTGAACTTGAAAAATAGTTCATGTTTCAGGATTTCTTTTTCTAATCATTTTGATATATTATATGCCTATATAAAGTTTAATTTATTTTGTTTTCTTTCCTTTTTGTCCTCTATGTTATATTTAAAAGAAAAAAGAAGAAAAACGGCCGAAGCCAGCAGGCCTAAGAGTGCCCAACACCGCGGTCGGCCTCTCTCTCCCTCGTGCCAGCTGCGCCACGCACGCACCGAATCCTTTTGGATCGGTCGTCGCTCCCTTTCCTTCCCCTCTCTCTCACTGCGTGTGGGTCCCTGTCGCTGTCAAAACCGGCGGATCTTAGGTAGGGGGTCCCGAACTATGCATCTAAGGTTGATGGTAACAGGAGGCAGAGAACACAATGTTTACCCAGGTTCGGGCCTTCTCGATGGAGGTAAAACTATCGGGGGTTTGGTGCGACATATGCCAACGGATGGCTTATCATGATGGGGGCGAGTAGAACGTCGCCGGTGCCTGGAAATGGGATGAGGCGAAGGCATGCACGCCGGCGAATCTTACCCAGCTTCAAGGCTCTCCGGGGAGATAATACCCCTACTGCTGCTCTGCGGGGTCTCCGCATGATCACTATGGCAAAGTGTTTACACGGTTGCTCCTTGAGCTGTTTCTTAGAGGTAGGAGAGTGCAAGGCTAGCTCTCTCCCTTCTATATGGTCTGGCCTAGAGCTAATGCATTCCAACCCTTTGAATGGGTGCCCTGGGGGGTTTATATAGGCCTACCCCCAGGGGTACAATGGTAATCTGGCTGGACGCGGGCCTAGCCATCAGCGCCTCTGGCCTCTGTCTTCTCTGCCGACCGCTGGGGCCCACCGGCTGGCGGGCCCCGTTGACTGGCCTGGTACAGAGCTGATAGGCCGCGTCCACCGCGGGCGGGTCTTGCCGGCTGCTGATTACTGTAGCCGTGCTTCTGATGACGCGGGCTTGATCATGGGGTCGTGGCAACAGCCTCGCTGCCTGGCGGGTGATCACTATTGGCACTCTCCATCACATCTTGATTAATGGTGCGTGGGCCCCGAGGGAGGGCTCGGCCGACTCCCCCTGGCCGACTTCCGACGGGTCCGACTGGTGGTCCTCTTGCCGTCTCTTGGGGTCTCACCGACTGGTGGGACCCGCTGCCTCTGAGCCATACAGACAAGCCATCGTGGGTGCAGGATCCGGTCCTGCGGTGCTGATGTCAGGGCCGGCACGACAATAGTGCCACACCGCACGGAGATCTTCCAGGGTACGGCGTGCTGTGGCCATGCCCGCCCTTGGTAAGGGGCGGGAGTGGGCTTCACTGTAGCCACTCCCCTGCCCCGTCCCCCTTGATGAGGTCACAAGGTTTGTTGGAATCGCAGGCCGACTCCCCAAAGCCGGCTTCTCCGGAAGTCGCCAGTCAGGAGTCGGCTTACCCTGCGGTCGTCCCTGGGACTCGGCCGCGAGTGGTCAGTCGGCCGTCTTGTCATGGACTTCTTGAAGGCGGCTCTCCGTCCTGGGGTCTTGAGGGGCGCAGCCTGCCCCGACGTCTTGAAAGGTTCTGGGGCTCGGGTTGGCCTACCCGTGGCCCATTACTCCGACAGTAGTCCCCGAAGCTGGTGAGGCGCCGCGGACGATCGGCCGAGAAGCCTCAGTAGTTTCTCTTTCCGGGTGCTCAACACATGGTCTTTGATTGACTTCTGCCAGGCCGACTAGAAGGAGTCAGACTTGCTCAATTCGGACTCACTCAATTCGGACTCGCACAATATTTCGAACGTCACGGCGGGATCCAAGTAGCGTGCTGGCTAAGCCTCCAGGCCGCCGCCCGTTCTAGGCCTGTCATGCGATGACATGTGGTTGAGCCGTCCTGCCAGCCTACGTGCGCGACGGGACAGGCCCATAGGCGAGGCCCGCCACTACCGCGCCTCGGCACCCGAGCGGATCCGCTGCGGCTCCGGGGGACAGTTGGGATTCCCGTGGAGTTACTGCGCGCAGTAACTTTATCGTGGAACATGGGGGTCGTGGGGCCATGGGCGCTGTAAATCCACACGTCCGCCCCCTCGGCTTCGCAGCCCATGGGGCTATAAGTAGGAGGAAGAGGGGGGCACGCGCGCCCCTCCTTCCCACCACTCCTCGCTTTCTTCCTTCTCACTACTCCTCGCTCTCCTCCTTCTTCTTCTTCTTTGCTCCGCTGCGCGCCCAAGCTCCAGCGAACGCAACGGCGATCAGCTCGCGATGAGTTCTTCCTCTGCTGCCGCGCCTCCCCCGGTGCGCTCCGGCACTTGGGACGGTTCCGAAGTTCACGACGACCACATCGAGTTCCTTCGCTGGACTCGTCGGCTTCCCGGCGAGGATCACGTGTGGGTGCGCCTTGCGCCGAAGGGGGAGATTTCCCCCGCGCCGCAGGAGGGCGAGCGGGTCATCTTCCGCTCGCACTGCTTGCGCGGTTGGGGCTGCCGGCGAGCAGTTTCTTCCGTTCTTTCCTGGAGTTCTACGGCCTCCTGCCGCACCACCTCACCCCCAACACAGTGGTGCTGCTGTCCGCCTTCGTGGCCTTTTGCGAAGGCTTCCTGGGAGTCCCCCCCACCCTCGAGCTCTGGGGGGAGTTCTTCTTCTCCAAGCTCGGCACCCAGGCCGCGGGCGTGCCGGCTCAGTGCGGCGCTTTCATCGCCGTGCGAAGGTCGGGGGCCGACAACCCCTTCCCCTCCATCTCGCTGATAAAGTCGGTGAAGATGTGGCAGAGATCCTACTTTTACGTCAGGAGCGTCTCCGCGAGGGGGGACTGGGTCAACCTGCCGGCTTCCGAAGCCGGCCCGCCGGCTGGGCGACTGCCCAACTGGTCGTACCTGGCCAAGTCGCTGATGCCTGCGGGAGCCGGCGCCATCGCGTGACTCCGAGTGCTGACGCGGTCAGAGGGTTTGACTAGTCCAGACCTTCTGGCCGCCTTCGTGGCGCGCCGAGTTCTCCCACTCCAAGGCCGCCCCCACATGATATGCCCGATGAGCGGGCACTGCGACCCGTGTCGGATGTGCACCAAGGACATGCCTCACGAAGAGGTTCATGGTGAACTACCTCTCGGATAGCAAGCTCCTGGAGGATTGGCGGTTCGGCAAGGAGCCGTACTCCCGCGCCAACCCCCCGCCCGTGGTGAGTTGCCTTTCCTTTCTTTCTTTGGATTGTCTTCTCTCTCGCTGAGTTTGTTTTGACCAGTCGGCTTTGGTCAGAATCCCCTCCTCCACCCGCCAGCCGGCACCTCAGGGCCGGCCCGCGAGTTCCTCGCCGACCGGGCGGAGAGCGACGTCGACGACCCTTATCTGGGGGCGTCGGCTCTAGAGGACGACACCGAGGGAGGAGGAGGAACAGCAGGAGACTTCAGGCCTTCAGCCACTTTCGCCGACTGGCCTGACGACGACGCCGAGGGGGAAGTCGCCCCCCGCCATCGGCCAGGAGCCAGCCAGCCTGGCGCGGGCTCTTCTGCCGCGCCAGGTGCTCCAGGCGGCGGGAAGAAGCACAAGGCCGTGCCGACCTTGTTCGGCAGTCGGCCGAAGAAACCCAAGGGTTTGGCTGCGGCGACCCAGCGGGACGAGGCGGCCGCGAAGGCCATCCGCTTCCGTAAGGAAGTGAAGAAGCCACCATTGGTCTCCGCGTGAGTATTCTGTCTTAATGCTTTATTCTTTCTTTGTGGCTCTGTTTGAGTGTTTACTTGCTCCCCTTGCTTCAGGGCTCCCCTCACTCTTGAGAGGGTCACCGCCGCCTCCGTCATGGGGTCAGCGGAGACGTTCGCCACCACTCGGCGGATTGACCCCGCTGCCGACCTCCGGGAGGCGACAGAGCGGAATGCGCAGGAGAAGCGCAACGAAGAAGAGGCCGTTCGCCTGGAGAAGGCGGAGGCCGACAGGGCGGAGGCCTCCTCCAAGAAAAAACTGGCGGAGGCCGAAGCCGCCGCCGCGATGAAGCGGCAGGCTGAGGAAGCCGCATGCCGTCAATCGGCGGTGTTCGTCACCCCATTGAACTCTGCGCCGCCGCCTTCGGAGTTCACGGGGCAGACTGGAGAAGCCGGCGGGGAGAACCCCGTCGTGGAGAGGGAAGGCGGCGACCCCTCTACGCCGGACGTGAACGTTCCGCCGCCGCCTCCGCCACCGTCTGAAGGTGCGCAAGGCAAGCAGCCAACGGACCCTCCGGTGCCGCCTACCGAAGATGAGGCCGTGGTGAGGCTACTCCTCCAGGTCGGCTCGCTAATCCGCCGTCTGGAGAAGGCGACTTTGGCACCCCGCCCCCTGGAAGCTGGCACCACCAGCTCGGCGATCCCAAACGCCAAAGCGACGAGCGCCGCGCCCATTGGGTGGGTGCGAGGAGGCGGCACAGGGACGCTGAACCAGGCGCTCCTGGACGTCCAGGCGAAGCTTCATGCTGAGGGCGATGCTCTCCAGAGTTGCACCAAGCCGTTCCTGGCGTTGCGGGCAGCCGTGCGGGTATGTTTTTTCCTTTGGTCTTTGTGTTCTTGTTCCTCTCTGTGGGGGCGCGCCAGCGCACCCACTGGGTGTAGTCCCCGAGTTTCGGGCTGGCTGCTGAGCAGGCGGCCCGGAACTCCAATTGATGAACTCTGGGTATTAACTTTTTGTCTGAAACGTTTGTCGCAGGATTACCACAACCTCCGTGTGACTGCCTTCAACCGTAACGTTGAAGAGCTGGGCAAGTGGACCACCGATTTGTCGGAGAGCCGGAGTAAGTCCTTTTCCTTCTTTGCGGGGGCGTGTTGGCGCACCCGTGGGCTATAGTCCCCGAGATTCGGGCCGACTGCTGAGCAGTCGGGCCGTATCTCCCCGGCGACCTTCTTTACCTGATGACTTAACACCTTCTTTCTTCCTTCTTTTCAGGAGCCAACGCTGCTCTTCAACAGCAGCTGAGCAACGCCAACTCCGCTTTCCGCGCCAAAGAGGAGGAGTGCAGCAAGCTTGCCACGGAGCGCGATCTACTGGCCACTCAACTGGCAGAGCAGAAGGAGCTGCTTGCGAAGGCGCAAAGGGAGGCGGAGGAGACGGAAACCACCCTCCTGGCCGAGTTCGCGAGCGAGTGCTCCTCCTGGTCTGACAAGGAGGCGATGCTGGCCTCCGGCTTCCATGAGATTGAAGACATCGTTGATGGTGAGTTTCTTTACTTTCTTTCTTCGAGCTGCCGATTTAAGTCGTGCCGACACCTGGTTTTTGACTTGCTTCTTCGTTTCTTCCCGTCTTTGCAGACTTCTTTCCTGGGCACTCGCAGGCCACCATCCAAGCCATCGAGGCTGACCGTGAAGGTCGGAGGGCGGAGGGTGCACAGATTGCCGTCGACGCCCCCTGAACTCTTGATGAGCACATCCTGAGCATCGAGTCTCGCCTTCGGCCAGCTCACCGGATGCTGCGCCGGCTTCAGCGTGTTGGTGCCCAGGCGATTGCCGCCCTGTGGCCAGACATGCGGGCTCCGTGCACCGCCAGCCTGACGGCCGACTGGCTAGAGGTCGCGGCTGGTCGTCTTGAGGCCTGGAAGGGCTCTTCAGCCCGAGCTGGAGCGCGCCGGGCCTTGGAGTTCGTCAAGGCATGGTATCCGGGGCTGGATCTAGACCGGCTGGCCACGCTTCGGTCGGAGGCCCAGCCGGAGCTGGCAGCTGCGGAAGACGCCCTCGTCAAGCGTGCTGCAGCGATCGCCGAGTACATCGACACCAGCATCTTCGCCCCCGGGCGGTCTAAAGACAGCGAGGAGGTACCAACGGAGTGGTTTGGGATGAACCCAGACTACGGCGAGGACTCGGCGGAGGTGATTGGCTCCAGCGTCGAGGAAGAGGGCGAGGCGGAGGACGGAGGCGAGGCGGAGGCACCAGAAGATGAAGCAGACGGCCAGCCTCAGCTCGACCGCGCCTCCAGCAACGAGCCGCGTGCGACCGAGTCGACTGCCACCGGAGGCGATCAAGCCGAGACTACCCAGCCGGCCACCCCGACGCCTGACGCTGGCGCCTCCTCCGACCCTCCGAATCCGTCTGCTGCTTCCTAAGCTGCCGCTTTATCTTTATTTTATCTGCTTCAGTAGTCTTTGAAGAACTTGTTAATTCGCACAATTCCTACCGCGGGGTGTATTTTGAACTTCTGCTCGAAGATTCGACCAAGGGCCTATGTTATGTAAATATATTTATCCGAGTTCTATCTTTTCTTGCTCATTGCTCTTTTGGCTTTTTTCCTTTGCCGCTTTCTCTTAGTTGCCTGCCTTGGCTACTTTGGGAAGGCAAGTACTTAGCCGTTTTTAAGAGTTTTTGAGCAAGTTGAATAGAAGACGGCAGTCCGACTATTCGAGAGTCGGTTTTCGAAAAAGGCTGGAAGCCGTCCTGAGCTATGTTTTATGCTTTGAGTCCTTAGCCATTTTTCATGCGAATGCCCATTCTACCTTACTTCTGCCCACCGTACAGTCGCTCTGCGAGCTGCGGCTTCTAACAGGAGACGGTTTAGGCGTTTACACACTACTTGTCTGACTGCAGGAAGCATTTCATAGTGCAAGGCGGCAAGTCCCCGGGACGACTTGTCGAGCCCGGTGCCAAACGGCATAAAAAGGAGTAACATACTTGCAAGCATAATTTTTATCATACAGACAAAAGAGGGCAGTCCCCGAGCTCGTCTCGGGGGGCCCGAAGTCTTGGTACTTTAATACAAAAGGTAGCATGGTACATACTGCATCAACTGTAAAATCTTCGGAGGAGATTTGCATTCCATGGCCGCTCCATCTCCTTGCTGGAGTCGTCCCTCTTGCGTTCTTGGGGTTTCTGAGCATCAATCAGGTAGTAGGAGTCGTTGCCCAGTACTTTGCTGATGATGAAAGGGCCTTCCCAAGGCGCTGACAGCTTGTGCTAGCCAGCTGATCGCTGGATCGGCTGAAGCACAAGGTCGCCTTCTTGGAAGGATCTTGGCTTGACCTTCCTGCTGTAGTATCGGCGCAGGCTCTGCTGGTAGATGCTAGATCGGCTGAGTGCCAATAGTCGGCCCTCTTCCAGCAGATCGACGCCGTCTTGCCGTGCTTCTTCCGCTTCCTCCTCGGTGTACATGGTGACTCGTGGGGAGTCGAACTCTATGTCTGTTGGGATGACGGCTTCGGCACCATAGACGAGGAAGAAAGGCGTGAAGACGGTTGACTTGTTTGGAGTCGTGCGCAGACTCCAGAGGACGGCTGGTAACTCATCGAGCCAGCAGCCAGCCGAGCGCTCTAGAGGCTCGATCAGCCGAGGCTTGATGCCAGACAGGATGAGGCCGTTTTCTCGCTCCACTTGGCCGTTTGACTGTGGATGGGTGACGGATGCTAGGTCCAGCCGGATGCCTTGTGTTGCGCAGAAACGGGCCAAGGCGCCTTTGGCGAAATTTGTGCCGTTGTCGGTGATGATGTTGTGTGGTATGCTGTACCGAATTGTGATATCGACGATGAAAGTCACGGCAGTTGGACCGTTCAGCTTCTTGATTGGCTTCGCTTCTATCCACTTGGTGAACTTGTCCACTGCGACAAGTAAGTGAGTTAAGCCACCTCGTGCTGTCTTGAATGGTCCCACCATGTCTAGACCCCAAACTGCGAAAGGCCAGGCAATGGGGATGGTCTTGAGTGCAGAAGCTGGCTGGTGCGGCTTGGAGCTGAACTTCTGGCACCCTTTGCATTTTTGGACCAACTCCTTGGCCTCTTCTAAGGCAGTTGGCCAGAAGAAACCGTGTCGAAAGGCTTTGGCGATGAGTTCTCTTGAAGCCGCATGGTGGCCGCACTTGCCTTGATGGATGTCTTTGAGAATCGCTTGGCCTTGCTCTGGCTCTACGCAGCGTTGGTAGACACCAGTGACGCTGCGCCTGACCAGCTCTCTGTTGACTATGGTGTAGGCTGCCGCCCGGTGTTGTACTTGCCGAGCTGAGGTCTCATCAGTTGGCAACTCTTTGTTCACCAGGAATTTGAGGATGGGCTGGGCCCATGAGGGTGCTGCTATTTCTTCGACTGCCAGAACTGCAACTTGGACGAGGGCAGTTGGGCTGGGAGGCGGCGGGTTGGAGTCAACAACCGCTTGCTGGGTTAATGAAGTCCCCAGGCCGACTGGCGCGGCCCTTGGGCCGATTTCTGGAGCCTTCGAGTCTGCCAGCGCAGTCCCTGGGCCGGGTTCGACTGTGGAGGCTTTGGAGTCAGCAGCCAAAATCCCCGTACCGACTGCCGGAGCTCTGGAGTCGGATCCGACATCTTCGGGAGGAGCCGGCGCAAAAATGGAGTCTGATTCTGGTGAAGGCTTGACAGACGGCTTCAGGAGGCGTTGAAGGGCGACGCCAGATGGTATTGCTTGGCGGGTAGAGCCGATTCGTGCCAAGGCATCTGCTTGGTCGTTGTCGTTTCTTGGCACATGGAGGAACTCGCACCCTTCGAAATACCCGCTGAGTTGCTGCACAAGGAAACGGTAACTCGCCATGTTTGCATCTTTCGCGTCCCAGTCGCCAGATGATTGCTGGACCACTAAGTCCGAGTCGCCATAACACAAGATCCAGCGGATGCCAAGTTCTTTGGCAAGCCGGAGCCCGTGAATGAGCGCCTCGTACTTGGCGACGTTGTTGGAGGTGGCAAAATGGATTTGTAGTGCGTATTTGAGCTTGTCGCGTTTGGGAGAGGTGAGGACGAGGCCGGCTCCCAAGCCAGTGCACATCTTGGAGCCGTCGAAATGCATCCGCCAATGGGTGGAGTCAGGAGCTGGAGGTAGGTATTGGGTCTCGGCCCAGTCGACGAGGAAGTCGGCCAGTGCTTGTGACTTGATAGCGGTGCAGGGCTGGTAGTGGATGGTGTAAGGAGCCAGCTCTATGGCCCACTTGGCCACTCAGCCAGAAGCATCTCGGCTACCAATGATCTTGGCAAGTGGGGCCGTGCAGACCACCGTGATTGGATGCTCTTGAAAGTAAGGCATCAATTTCTTGGTAGTAAAGTGTACACCATAGCACATCTTCTGGTAGTGGGGGTAGTTCTTCTTGGAGGTCGACAATACTTCGCTCAGGTAATATACCGGTCTCTGGATAGGTAGTGCCTTGCCTTCCTCCTTGCGTTCCACTACAATGACTGTGCTGACCACCCGGCTGGTGGTGGCGATGTACAGGAGCATAGGTTCCTTGGTAGTCGGAGCTGCCACCTCAAACCAAACAGACTCTCTGCGGAAGTGATCTTTGTCTCCAAAGAGGACGTCCATCAGGATCTTTCCGATTGGTGAGCAGGAAAGCCCAGGAACAATGTCGTGGAACACAGTTCGGCTGTTCTGAAGCTGTCTTTGCTTCATTCCTAACTTCTCCATGGTGTCCTTGTACAGGATATTGATGTTGCTACCTCCGTCTATCAGAACTCGCGAGACACGCGTGGCTCGTCTGTCCGTAGCAAAGGTGGCGTCCAGGACCAAGGCATAGGAGCCCGGACTCGGCATCACTTCTGGGTGGTCAGCCCTGCTCCAGCTGATGGGCTTCTCGGAGTAGTGCATGAACTCTGGCGTCTCCGATGCTACTGCATTCACCTCTTGTCGCTGCAGCCGCCTGCTGCGTCGATCATCATACATACTGGTAAACACAACGTAGGCTCCGTGCTCTTCAGGGTATTCGTCTTGTACCGTGCCGACTGGCCTGACAGCCAGCTGCTGGGGCGGAGGCGGAGGCGGCTACCCAGCAGGCGGGGGAGGCAGGAGGCCGTCTCCCTTAGCGATCCTGGTGAGCCAGTGGCACTTCCGGGTGGTGTGATTCGACGGCTTCGTGCCGCTATGGAACTTGCAAGGTCCATCCAGGGTCTGCTCATAGGAGAAGGCCGGCAACCAGTTTGGCTTGCCGCCTTTTTGTCACTTGGGCGGAGGCTGCTCATCTGGCTGCTGGGCTTCAACGGTCGCAACCTGCCGGCTGCTGGAAGCCGACTGCGGGGCCTTGCGCTTGTGGTCGCCCTGCTGTTGTCGCCGGTTGGCGTCTGCCGCCGGAGTTCTTGGAGCTTGAGGGGCTACTTTGCCAGTTGTGCTGATTTGAATCTCTGCCTTCATGGAGGAGTCGGCCATGGCATACTTGTCCGCTATGATCAGCAGCTCGTCGAGGGTTTCTGGCTCGTCGCAGAGGAGCTTGTGCTCGAGGAGGCTGCCGTCTTTGCACCCGGCTGTGAAGTACTCGATGGCCTGCACCTTGTGCACGCCCTCACAGGAGTTTCGAAGCTTGGCCCAACGCGTGAGGTAATCGCGAGTCGACTCATCGGGGCCTTGCACGCACAAGGAGAGCTGACGAGGCTTGGGAGGACACTTGTACGTGCTGGTGAAGTTGCGGACGAATGCTTCGGTGAAGTCGACCCAGCTATTGATGCTGCGGGGCTTTAGGCTATTCAGCCATGTCCGGGCCGTGCCCTGGAGCATGAGCGGAACGTACTTTACGGCGACACACTTGTTGCCGTTTTCTATGCTGACAGCCATGGAGTAGTTGACTAGCCAGTCTTCCGGCTTCATGGAGCCGGTATACTTGGGCGTGTCTCTTGGGAGCGTCAACCCTTTGGGAAAGGGCTCGTCCCGAATGCGAGGCCCGAAACAAGGCGGACCCAGCTCGTCTTCTTCTTCCAGCGCTAAGGATCGGTGAAGTCGGTCGATCCGGTGGCGGGCGTCATTCTCTCCAACTCCCTCTCGGCGGCCAAGGCGGTCGCCGAGAGTCGGATAGTAAACAGGCGGCGGGGAGACTCGCCTATCCTTGCGGGGAGGGGGAGGCGGACAGTCATCCCGTCGTTCCACTGCTCTCGGGCGGCCATCTCAGTCGCGCTCTATGGTAATGCGAGTCCGACTGTAGCTGATAGCCGGCTCCTTGTCTTTTCTTCCTCGGGCGCCGCCAGTCGGCGTCTGAGACGTCGCGCCTTGATCTCGGTGAAGGTCGTCGTTTGGCCGCTGCCGCGCCTCCGTGCGGCAGCCGGCCTCGTTCTGCGCGGCAACCGCGTCGAGGAGCCACTGGACTCGCTCCATCATGAGGCGGCGTTTTTCGCCCTCGAAATTGTCCAGCTCATCCGCCGCTACCTGGGTGGCTCGGATGTTCTCCACTGGTGTAGCGTACATAGGGCGGCTTGCCCCAAACAGGTTGGCGATGGCTATGCCGCGCTGCTGGACCGCGCCAAGGCAGACGGGCCCCGCTGGGGCCAGCGAGCCACTGACTACGCGATCCATCTCCTGCTGGTAGGCATTTGACAAGCGTCTCATGCTGGCCAGCTTCTTCGCGCCTTCAACGAGCTGAAGGCGGCGCGCCTCCAACGTCTCTGCGTCAGCGTCTTCTGGAATGGGCGTAGTTAGGTCTTGTAGCGCCACTCCGAGTGAGTCGTGCGCTCCTCCGCCGGGGAGCTCGTCATGACTGATGACGAGCACCTCGGTGACGGTGCTTCCATTGCTCTCCGTGCAAGGGAGAGGTTCGTCGTAGACCACCACATTGGTGGGGAACGCGTCGAGCGACGCGGTGTCGGAGTTGACCAGCATCGGGTCGGTGGAGCCCACAGACTCCAAGTCTACGGCAGGCTCGCCAGAAACGTGGAGTTGATTAAGGAGGCCCGCGAGGAGGCTCTCGGGGCCGCCCGTGCCAGCGTTGGATGCAGTTCGTCGGAGAGGCGGACCTCGCCGACAAGTTCGGCCAGGCACCTGGCTGCGCAGGCGATCTCAACGCCGCTTAGTGCATCGGCGCAAACTCCGTCTGGCGTGCTTGGCTGGCTGCGCTCGCCAGGGAGAAAAAGGGTTCCCGTCCAGAACAGGTCTCCGGACGGCGGTGCACCATGCCCCACGATGGGCGCCAAATGTCGGGGGTTTGGTGTGATATATGCCAACGGATGGCTTATCATGGTGGGGGCGAGTAGAACGTCGCCGGTGCCTGGAAACGGGATGAGGCGAAGGCATGCACGCCGGTGAATCTTACCCAGCTTCAGGGCTCTCGGGGGAGATAATACCCCTACTACTACTCTGCGGGGTCTCCGCATTATCACTATGGCAAAGTGTTTACACGGTTGCTCCTTGAGCTGTTTCTTGGAGGTAGGAGAGGGCAAGGCTAGCTCTCTCCTTTCTATATGGTCTTGCCTAGAGCTAATGGGTTCCAACCCTTTGCATGGGTGCCCTAGGGGGTTTATATAGGCCTACCCCCCAGGGGTACAATGGTAATCCGTCTGGACGCGGGCCCAGCCGTCAGCGCCTCTGGCCTCCGTATTCTCTGCCGACCGCTGGGGCCCGCCGGCTGGCGGGCCCCGTTGACTGGCCTGGTACGGAGCCGACAGGCCGCGTTCGCCGCGGGCGGGTCTTGCCGGCTGCTGATTACTGTAGTCATGCTTCTGATGACGCGGGCTTGATCATGGGGTCATGGCAACAGCCTCGCCGCCTGGCGGGCGATCACTATTGCCACTCTCCATCACATCTTGATTAATAGTGCGCGGGCCCCGGGGGAGGGCTCGGCCGACTCCCCCTGGCCGACTTCCAATGGGTCCGACTGGTGGTCCTCTTGCCGACTCTTGGGGTCTCACCGACTGGTGGGACCCGCTGCCTCTGAGCTGTACATACAAGCCATCGTGGGTGCAGGATTCGGTCCTGCGATGCTGATGTCAGGGCCGGCATGGCAACAGTGCCACGCCGCATGGAGATCTTCCGGGGTACGGCGTGCTGTGGCCATGCCCGCCCTTGGTAAGGGGCGGGAGTGGGCTTCACTGTAGCCACTCCCCTGCCCCGTCCCCCTTGATGAGGTCACGGGGTTTGTTGGAATCGCAGGCCGACTCCCCAAAGCCGGCTTCTCCGAAAGTCGCTAGTTAGGAGTCGGCTTACCCTGCGGTCGTCCCTGGGACTCGGCCGCGAGTGGTCAGTCGGCCATCTTGTCGTGGACTTCTTGAAGGCGGCTCTCCGTCCTGGGGTCTTGAGGGGCGCAGCCTGCCCCGATGTCTTGAAAGGTTCTAGGGCTTGGGTTGGCCTACCCATGGCCCATTACTCCGACAAAAACCCTTTGTCCTACTAGATTAATATTGATGAGTATGGGGGTTACAAGAGTTGATATACCATGAGATCGTAATGGCCAAAACCCTAGAATTCTAGCCTATCTAATTATGATTGTCCTTACAGACTAAACCCTCCGGTTTATATAGACACTTGAGGGGACTAGGGTTACACAAAGTCGGTTACATAGAAAGGAAATAGTATATCCAGCCGCCTGAATTGCTACCCACGCAAAGAAGAGTCCTATCCGGACACGGGAGAAAGTCTTCCATCTTGTATCTTCATGGCCCAATAGTCCGGCCCATGTCCAATAGGTCAGACGCCCGAGGACCCCTTAGTCTAGGACTCCCTCAGTAGCTCCTGAACCAGGCTTCAATGACGAGGTGTCCGGCGCGCAGATTGTCTTCGGCATTGCAAGGCGGGTTCCACCTCCAAATACTCCGACACAGTCTTCGAACACAAAGATCATGTGCCAATCTGCAAAACAAGTTCCACACGCCACCGTAGAGAATATAATACTTCACGAGTCCAATCTGCTGACAATTTTTCCGTGATGTGATATCACGTCGCCACCTGGTTACTATATTGAACCGTTTTTCTCGCTCGCCGTTCCACGTTCCAAGACACAGTTTCATTGGCATGTCTTGTCGAAGCAGAGATCGTGTCCCCTTATTGCGGGATCCTCATCAACACGGGAGTGGGTATTCCAACCGTTCGGTTGGCATGGTTCCTTATGAATAGGCAGGTTTCAAGGTCAAGGAGCAGGTGTTTGATATTTATTGCCTTTATAAAGGGACTAGGGCCTGTCTGGCTTCGTTACGCCAACCCTTTCCTCATCCGCCCCAGCCTCGAGCTCCATCGACCAAGGTTTCGATTGTTTCAAGCTTCCCAGTCATGGCTGAGGGAGTCTTGGATTAGGGGGTCCTCGGACAGCCGGACTATATACTTTGGCCAGACTGTTCGACTATGAAGATACAAGATTGAAGACTTCGTCCCGTGTCCGGGTGGGACTCTCCTTTGCGTGGAAGGCAAGCTTGGCAATTCGAATATGTAGATCTCCTCCCTTGTAACCAACTCTATGTAACCCTACCCCCCTCCGGTGTCTATATAAACCAGAGGGTTTAGTCCGTAGGACAACAACAATCAGAATCATAGGCTAGCTTCTAGGGTTTAGCATCTATGATCTCATGGTAGATCAACTCTTGTAATACTCATATCATCAAGATCAATCAAGCAAGAAGTAGGGTATTGCCTCCATCGTGAGGACCCGAACCTGGGTAAACATCGTGTCCCCTGCCTCCTGTTACCATCCGCCTTAGATGCACAGTTCGGGACCCCCTACCCGAGATCCGCCGGTTTTGACACTTACATTGGTGCTTTCATTGAGAGTTCCACTGTGTCGTCACCATAAGGCTTGATGGCTCCTTCGATCATCGGCAATGATGTGGTCCAGGGTGAGGTTTTTCTCCCCGGACAAATCTTCATATTCGGCGGGTTCGTACTGCGGGCCAACTCGCTTGGCCATCTGGAGCAGGTCAAGAGCTATGGCCCTGGCCGTCAGGTCAGGTTTGGAAGCTTAAACTATACAACCGACATCCGCTGGGACTTGATCTTCGACGGATTCGAGCCCATGCCAGGTGCACCGCACAGTCTCGGCGAGCATGACTTAGCTCTGCCACCGGACGGTGTTCGGGAGATCACACATGTGGCTACTCTGGCCCTTGATCCGGAGCAGATCGTGTCGTCCGAGGACGGGTGGATAGACCCCGCCACGGAGGCCGCACACTCAGTGGCTATAGAGCCAGATACTGATTTCACACCCTATGAGACCTGTCTTGCCGGACTCTTGGATTCATCCCCGGTCGCAGACTCCGAACCGCCCGCGTCCGTGCCTATCGAATCTGATTGGCCACCGATCATGGAGTTTACCTCTGCGGATATCTTTCAGCACTCACCCTTAGGTGACGTGCTAAATTCATTAAGGTCTCTCTCTGTGATGGCCTGGCTCATTAGGGATGATAGACTACTCATATCAATAAGGAATTCCTTCTTTTCCGGGAGCCCATTCGAACAGAACTCCAAAGTTAAGCGTGCTCAGCTTGGAGTAATGTCAGGATGGGTGACCGACCGAGAATTTGCTCCCGGGTGCGCATAAGTGAGGACAAAGTGCATAGAAAAGACTAGTATTGATCTGTGGGGCCAGTCTAGATCCCGCCAGGAGTAACGACCATCGGCGGGTGTGTCCGGGGCATTACAAGTTGGTATCAGAGCCGACCCTCGCGGTTACACGGATGGTTGCGGACAGGTGCGTGGTCATGTTGTTCATGACGTTTGTGACCCGTCGTGGCACACGGCATGGCACATGTACTAGACTGGAAGCACAGACGTATGTGCCAAGAGGGAACGTTCCTGTGGCTCGACGAGGACGTCGGTTCCTCTGAGTGGGGGTGTATGTGATGGCCTGGCTCATTAGGGATGATAGACTACTCATATCAATAAGGAATTCCTTCTTATCTGGGAGCCCATTCGGAAGAACTCCAAAGTTAAGCGTGCTCAGCTTGGAGTAGTGTCAGGATGGGTGACTGACCGGGAAGTTGCTCCTGGGTGCGCATGAGTGAGGACAAAGTGCACAGAAAAGACTAGTATTGATCTGTGGGGCCAGTCTAGATCCCGCCAGGAGTAACGACCACCGGCGGGTGTGTTCGGGGCGTTACACTCTCCTTGTCAGGAGACCCTTGGCCGAACTATGTCTGGCTAGAGTGGGGAGCGGACGACGAAGAAATTCATCCCCCACCCACCACCCACTTAATAGCCATTGTCGACGAGTTAACCGACATGCTTGAATTCGGCTCCGAAGACATCAACGGTATGGACGACGATGCAGGAGAAGAATAGGAACCACCACCCACAGGGCGCTGGATAGCCACTTCATCACATGATATATACATGGTGGATACACCCAAAGAAAACAACGACGAGGAACGGAAAGACACAGCAGAGGGTAATCCCCTCGAGAACCAACCAAAGCGACAACGTAGACGCCACTCCAAATCCCACCTCGGCAAAAACAGCGATAACAGCGCAGAAAGGAATAATACCCTGGTCGACTACAAAGCTAACGACGACCACATGGACCCGGCGATAGAGCAAGATGGACCAGCGGACGCCGAACATAGTACGGAGCCGTCGCCCGTTCATGGCGACGCCGAGGGAAAAGCACACCAACCTATCTCCGGAGAGGAGAAAAGTCCGGACGATGATGTACACATCATCCTGGAAAGGAACTTAGAGCAAGAGGACCTCCATAGAAGGCTTATTGCCACCGTGAGAAGTCTAAAGAAGAGGAAGAAGCAAAGGCTTAAAGCCGTGCAAAATACACTGAACTCTAGGGGAAGATGCTCCTGGGTGCGCATGAGTGAGGACAAAGTGCACAGAAAAGACTAGTATTGATCTGTGGGGCCAGTCTAGATCCCGCTAGGAGTAACGACCACCGGCGGGTGTGTCCGGGGCGTTACACTCTCCTTGTCAGGAGACCCTTGGCCGAACTATGTCTGGCTGGAGTGGGGAGCGGACGATGAAGAAATTCATCCCCCACCCACCACCCACTTAATAGCCATTGTCGACGAGTTAACCGACATGCTTGAATTCAGCTCCGAAGACATCAACGGTATGGACGACGATGCAGGAGAAGAATAGGAACCACCAACCACAGGGCGCTGGATAGCCACTTCATCACATGATATATACATGGTGGATACACCCAAAGAAAACAACGACGAGGAACGGAAAGACACAGCAGAGGGTAATCCCCTCGAGAAGCAACCAAAGCGACAACGTAGATGCCACTCCAAATCCCACCTCGGCAAAAACAGCGATAACAGCGCAGAAAGGAATAATACCCCGATCTACTACAAAGCTAACGACGACCACATGGACCCGACGATAGAGAAAGATGGACCAGCGGACGCCGAACATAGTACGAAGCCGTCGCCTGTTCATGGTGACGCCGAGGGAAAAGCACACCAACCTATCTCTGGAGAGGAGAACAGTCCGGACGACGATGCACACATCATCCCGGAAAGGCACTTAGAGCAAGAGGACCTCCATAGAAGGCTTATTGCCTCCGTGAGAAGTCTAAAGAAGAAGAAGAAGCAAAGGCTTAAAGCCATGCAAAATACACGCAACTCTAGATGTAACAAAGTGCTCGACACTAAGAAAAGTACGGTGGCAGTTGCCACACAAAGAGCTATCCAAAGCACAAGCTGCTCCCTGAATTCGATGACGAGGCCTCATAGACCACACAACCGAAAAATAAAATGGTCGATCAGCCGGATCGACCACCCCGTCACCGCGATAGGGCGGCTAACGATGTCGAACATAAGTCAGTGCATGATTTACGTGAGGACTTGCACAAAAAAGCCGGTCTGACCAGGTCAATATACGGATCTAGGAAGCGCACTCCGGCACAGAATCAAAACAAAACACTAAAACCATCAGAACACTACGTGAAAGGATCGAGAAGAGGTGTCTAGAGGGGGGTGATTAGACACTAAGTGCCAAAAGTTACAGTTTTTAATATTCTTAAGTTTATGTTGAGTTTAATAACAAGTTTAACAAACACAATACATATCAATCAAGCATGCAATGAGTATATGAGTAGCGGAAAGTAAAGCATGAAACTTGCAAGAATGTAAGGAGAAGGGTTTGGAGTATTCAAACGCAATTGGAGACACGGATGTTTTTGTCGTGGTACCGATAGGTGGTGCTATCGTACATCCACGTTGATGGAGACTTCAACCCACAGAGGGTAACGGTTGCGCGAGTCCACGGAGGGCTCCACCCACGAATGGTCCATGAAGAAGCAACCTTGTCTATTCCATCACGGCCGTCGCCCATGAAGGACTTGCCTCACTAGCGGTAGATCTTCACGAAGTAGGAGATCTCCTTGCCCTTACAAACTCCTTGGTTCAGCTCCACAATCTTGTTGGAGGCTCCCAAGTGATACCTAGCCAATCTAGGAGACACCACTCTCCAAGAGGTAACAAATGGTGTGTTGATGATGAACTCCTTGCTCTTGTGCTTCAAATGATAGTCTCCCCAACACTCAACTCTCTCTCACAGGATTTGGATTTGGTGGAAAGAAGATTTGAGTGGAAAGGAACTTGGGGAAGGCTAGAGATCAAGATTCATATGGTTGGAATGGAATATCTTGACCTCAACACAAGTGTAGGTGGTTCTCTCTCAGAAAATGTGTATTGGAAGTGTAGGTATGTTCTGATGGCTCTCTCCATGAGTGAAGAGTGGGTGGAGGGGTATATATAGCCTCCACACAAAATCTAACCGTTACACTCAATTTACCAATCTCGATGAGACCGAAGGGAAAAACTCGGTCGGACCGATTTAGTAAACCTAGTGACCGTTAGGGTTTTCGGTGGGACTGACTAGTTCAACTCGGTGGAACCAATGTGCTAGGGTTAGGGTAAAACCAAAAATCGGTTTGACCGATTACTCAAACTCAATGGGACCGATTTGGGTAATAAGCGAAACAGAGAGTTGTCCAAGCAAACTCGGTGGGGCCGATTGCATATCTCGGTGGGACCAAAAATATTGCAACAGGTAACAGAGAGTTTGCAAGCCCATCTCGGTGAGACCGAGATCCCTTCAGTGAGACCAAACTGATTAGGGTTTCTGGCAGTGGCTATGTTAACTGAACTCGGTGGCTCCGGATAGAAAGAATCGGTGGGGCTGAGTTTGACTTTTGGTTTAGGTCATATGTGGATGTGGGAAGGTAGTTGAGGGTTTTGGAGCATATCACTAAGCACTTTGAGCAAGCAAGCCATTAAGCAACACCTCATCCCCTCTTGATAGTATTGGCTTTTCCTATAGACTCAATGTGATCTTGGATCACTAAAATAGAAAATGTAGAGTCTTGATCTTGAAGCTTGAGCCAATCCTTGTCCTTAGCATCTTGAAGGGGTTCCACATCCTCTAGTCCATGCCACTCCATTGTTGAACTTATCTGAAACATACTAGGTAAAACTGTTAGTCCAACAAGAGATATGTTGACATTAATTACCAAAACCACCCAGGGAGCACTTGTGCTTTCAATCTCCCCCTTTTTGGTAATTGATGACAACAGACATCAAAGTTTAGATAAAGATATAGAGAATAGCAAGTAAAGCTTTGGAAAGACATGTAACATGCGTAGGCTCCCCCTACATGTGCGCAATCATGTGAATATTGAATATAGGAGCATGTGAATGCATAGACATGACAGAGTAAGCAATGTGTTACATGTATCTTGGCTATATGCATGAGAGCAAATGATGTGAATGTGAGAAATGTACCTTCATGCTCATGAGTCCTTCTTGCAAACAGTATGTACATCAGCAAGGATTTCTCATTCACATGACTGAGATGCATATACTTACCTTGTGGTCTTGAGTTGGCTTAGGATGGGATGAACCTGCGCAAACAAGATTAAATAACATAGATACACCTACTGCCCAGAGGAAAACAAGAGAAACCACAAGAGAACCAAGACTGGGATGACATGTAGAGTGAGTACTAAGTACCACATTGGATATAGACATGTCCCTAAAGGTAAAGATATGCAATAAAATCAGATATTTCCTTCCCTTAGATGTCTTGCTCCCCCTGAATCTGCATGGGATATTGGAAGAAGATAAGGAACAGAAAATCAGAGCAACAAAAAAAGGAAACAACAGAGCTTGAGCTAAAGCAAGCAACGAAACATGTCTTTCCCCTCTTAAAGACATGCGGCATTTCTCCTCTTGAACACCAAGCATCTGGGGTCTTTGATGATATTACTTTCTCCTAGTTGAGAAACTCTCTCCCCCTGAGTATTCTCTCTTTCTCCCCCTATAGGAAGGATTAAGCTTTGATGTGATCTCTCTCTCCCCCTTTGGCATCAATTTCCAAGAAGGGCTCTTCTGGACATGTGATACAAATGGGTTGGTCCTCGAGTCACAGAGCAAAGCAACATGTCTAATATGATGCTGGTAGAGGACAAGAATCATTGAGTGGAGCTGGAGCAAACAGAAATCAGGAATAAGTGGCAAGTTGGTTTTCCTGTGATGGAATCAGTGACTCCGAGTTGTGGGCTTCGGTTGCACCGAAAGATTTCGGTTGGGCCGAAAAGAACAAACCGGTGTGACCGAGTTCATCAGAGTGAAACCACTTGTCACCTCAGCTCACTAGACAAGTAAGATCTCACAAGGATATGCAAGGAATTAACTGAAAGATTTGCAATGAATTGGATGCAGAAAATGCAGAACAAAAAGGAAAGAAAAGAAACTAAAAGTTCTAGATGATTTTTTTTTGAAAGGAGAAACAAATATGCAAATTCAAAAGCATGAAGAAACACTAGAGAACTTCATCTAGAAATGGTCGGTGACAAAGTCACCTATGTTAGAGTATATTGACTTAGGAGTCAAGTGAGAGCACTTGATCATAGGTCATACTCATCGTTTAAGCTCAAAATGGGATTACCATTTTTTGTTTAATCCCTTTTGATGTATTCACATCTTGTCGAGTTGCTTTGACTCATGACTTGGAGTAAAGCTTCTCTAAGATGGAATAACATACCTTGGGTGGTGGGATCTTGTTCATGTAGTTGAACTTGTGTGGGTTTCTCAAGGTTGATGTAGTTCATCAAGGGTTGGGAGCACCACTTGGAGTTTGAGTTCATCTACCTACATGGGTTAGCTTTACAAGGAAGAGCACTTGTGTATCCAAAATGACAATCATGAGACTCAAAATGGAATTTGCCAAAGGATATGTTTGAATGGTTTCGTGCTTCCTTGTCTTCAACCACCATTGTGTAGAGACTTGGTGATGTAGAGATTGCTCAAGATGTGAGTGAGTTGCAATCTCATAGATTTAGATTCAACCAAGTACCTACACGGGTTAGATAACATGCAAGGTACAAATATATCCAAGACATATGAATAGCATCATAAGAGAAATATCGAGGATTAGTCATAGGCTCATGCCCCGCATGTACCAAATGGAGTTCCTACTCCAAGTTTGAAGCATCAATGATGTTCAATTCACCTCTCAACCTGCAAAACACTTTCTCATCAAGTGGTTTAGTGAATATATCCACCAATTTCTTATCGGTGCGAACATGCTTAAGGTTAATGTCCCCTTTTGCAATATGATCTCGAAGGAAATGATGACGAACTTCAATATGCTTAGTTCGAGAATGTTGCATGGGATTGTGAGAAATCTTAATAGCACTTTCATTGTCACATAGCAATGGAACATGTTTCACATATATCCCATAATATTTAAGAGTTTGGGTCATCCAAAGTAATTGAGCGCAACATGAACCAGCGGCAATGTATTCCGCTTCGGCGGTGGATAAGGGTACCGAGTTTTGTTTCTTGGAAGACCAAGACACAAGAGATCTACCAAGGAATTGACAAGTACCCGAAGTGGACTTTCTATCAACCTTGTCTCCGACATAGTCCGAATTGGAGTAGCCAACAAGATCAAAAGAGGACCTCTTAGGATACCAAATGCCAAAATTTGGTGTATGGATTAGGTATCTCACTATCCTTTTCACAGCCTTAAGATGACATTCTTTAGGAGCATCTTGATATCGTGCACACATGCACACACTTAGCATAATATCGGGATGAGAGGCACATAGATATAACAATGAACCAATCATAGAGCGACAAACCTTTTGATCAACCGGTTCACCATCTTTGGTCAAATCAAGATGTCCACTAGTAGGCATGGGTGTAGTCATACCTTTGCATTCTTGCATATTGAACTTCTTGAATAAGTCATTGGTATACTTCGTTTGAGAGACAAAGGTACCTTCCTTAGTTTGCTTGATTTGCAAACCGAGAAAGAATTTGAGTTCACTCATCATAGACATCTCAAACTTCTGCGACATTAGCTTTCCGAACTTCTCACTAAAATGAGGGTTAGTTGAACCAAATATGATATCATCAACATAAATTTGGCACACAAATAATTCTCCATTAACCCTTTTAGTAAAAAGAGTAGACTAATTTTACCAATTTCAAAGCCTTTTTCAATAAGGAACTTGGTCAAGCATTTATACCATGCTCTAGGAGCTTGTTTAAGACCATAAAGGGCTTTGTGAAGTTTGTAAACATGATTAGGTTTCTTAGGATTGACGAAGCCGGGAGGTTGCTTAACATAAACTTCTTCCTCAATTTTGCCATTTAGAAAAGCACTTTTAATGTCCATTTGGTACAAGGTGATATCATGGTGATTAGCATAAGCAAGTAAGATGCGAATGGACTCAAGTCTAGCAACGGGAGCATATGTCTCACCATAGTCCATACCTTCAACTTGTATGTAGCCTTGGGCGATGAGACGTGCTTTGTTGCGAACCACTTCTCCATCTTCATATTGCTTGTTGCGAAACACCCATTTGGTACCAATGATGTTGTGGTTGTTGTCGGGCTTCTCGACCAATGTCCACACTTGATTTCTCTCAAAGTTGTGTAGCTCTTCATGCATAGCGTTTATCCAATCCGGATCCTCCAATGCTTCTTCAACCTTCATAGGTTCAATGCTAGAGATGAATGAGTAATGTTCACAAAAGTTAGCTAAACGAGTTTTAGAGCGAGTGATTCTACCGGTTTGGATATCATTGTAGATTTGCTCGACGGGATGATCCTTAGAAATTCTTGCTCGAAATCGTGAAAGCTTTTGCTTGGGTCGGGGTGGAACATCCTCTTCATCTTGTTCTTCTTCTTAGCCTTCTTCATTGTTGACGTTGTCGTTCTCTTGTCTTGGCGGAGAAGGGGGTTGTTGATGTTCATCTTGGTGCGCTTCCTCGTTTTCTTCATCTTGGCGTGTCCCACTTGTGGATGCTTCCGTATCAACTCTTGGTTCACCTTGTCGTGAGGTAGAAGCTTCCACTTGGACGGACGAGGTACTCTCCTTCACTTCCGTTGGACGAATCTTGCCAATGGACAAGTCTTGAATTGCTTCCGAAGGGTCTTTGTCTCCTACATCAATTGGCAATTGCTCTACTTGCGAGCCGTTAGATTCATCAAACTTCACATCTACCGTCTCTTCAACCTTTCGGCTGAAATTGTTGTAGACACGGTAAGTGTGAGAGTTTGAGCCATAACCAAGTAGGAAACCTTCATGAGATTTAGGAGCAAATTTAGAACGATGATGCTTATCAAGAATGTAGCACTTTGAGCCGAATACTCGAAAGTATCCAACTTGGGGTTTGTTACCGGTGAGGAGCTCGTATGCCGTCTTGCCGAGTAGCTTGTGAAGATACAAGCGATTTGTTGCATGACAAGTTGTCTCAACCGCTTCCGCCCAAAAGTGCTTTGGCCTTTTGTACTCATCAAGCATCGTTCTTGCCATCTCGATAAGAGTCCGGTTCTTCCTTTCAACAACTCCATTTTGTTGAGGTGTGTACGTAGCCGAGAACTCATGTGAAATCCCTTCTTCGTCAAGAAAGGTGTCCACATTTGTGTTCTTGAACTCCGTTCCGTTGTCGCTCCGAACCTTCTTGATGTCAAACTGATTTTGGGCCTTCCTAGCGAAGTTTTTGAAGATCTTTTGGACCTGCGATTTGTCACCAAGAAAGAACACCCACGTAAACCTTGAAAAATCATCAACTATGACTAGACCAAATGAGTTACCACCGAGACTCTTGTAGGCATTTGTACCAAAGAGATCCATGTGAAGTAGCTCGAGTGGTCTTTTTGTGGTCATGATGTTCTTTGCGCGGTGACTTCCTCCAACTTGTTTTCCTGCTTGACAAGCACTACAAAGTCTATCCTTGTCAAATATGACATCTTTTATTCCAAGGATATGATCACCTTTAATAAGCTTATCAAGATTTCGCATACCAACATGACCTAGTATTCTATGCCACAACCAGCCTTTAGAAGATTTGGCAATTAAGCAAGTTTTAGGTTGAGCCTTTTTAGTGAAATCAACAATGTAAAGATCTCCTCTATGTATACTGGTAAAGACCATTTTATGATTATCTCTACGAAACACTTGGCAATCTACTTCAGTGAATAGGACATTGAAACCGAAATCAGCAAGTCCAGATACTGAAAGTAAGTTGTAGCCAAGAGATTCAACGAGCATGACATTTTGTATGGAGCTATCATGTGAGATGGCCACCTTACCAAGGCCAACCACCTTACCCTTTGAATTATCACCAAAAGTGACATACTTTCGAGGGCCGTCATTTTTAGAAAGCTCACGGAACATGTCTTTATCTCCGGTCATATGATCAGTACATCCATTATCAAGGACCCATTCCTTTCCTCCAGCCATGTAGCTGCGAAGATTTGCCATAAGACCAAAGTGTCTCATTGCATCATTGAGATCATAGTCACTATCATCATAATCCTCATCCGAGTATTCATGTTCAACATCATCTTGTGATTGATCAATTCCTAGAGAGGGCAATTCATTAGATAAATGATCATTTCTATAGTTATCTTTATGAATTCTAATAGCTCTGGAAATGATATTGCTAATGACTCCAACATCTCCTTTGGCACTCATAAGATTAGTAATCTCAAATAAGCAGTCACCAAATTTGGGATCATTGGAACTCATCTTAATCAAAGCAATAGACTTATGGAGGATTTCATCTAGATCTTTCAAGGAGTAATTAGGAAGGAGTTCCTCAAGAAATTTCCATATGGTGTAGGCACACTTAAGAGTCGGCAAACATCCAATCAAGTTTCTAGGCAAGCCTCTAGTGATAAGATTAATAGTTCTAAGATTGCGAATCATGTCAGTATCTTCATCTAGGGTAGGGTGCAAAGGATCAACATGAGGTGCACAAGGGCTAGTAATGTACTTGTTCAAATGATATTCATTGAAAATCTCAAGCATTTCATTTTTCCACTCACGAAAATACTCTCCATCAAGAATAGGCACTCTATGTCTAAGAATCCCCAAAGTAGACACATCCATCTTCCTCCAATGGTGTTTAAACCAAGGCAATGGAGACCAAAGCTCTGATACCAGTTGAAAGGATCGAGAAGAGGTGTCTAGAGGGGGGTGATTAGACACTAAGTGCCAAAAGTTGCAGTTTTTAATATTCTTAAGTTTAAGTGGAGTTTTAACAAACACAATACATATCAAGCAAGCATGCAATGAGTATATGAGCAGCGGAAAGTAAAGCATGCAACTTGCAAGAATGTAAGGAGAAGGGTTTGGAGTATTCAAACGCAATTGGAGACACAGATGTTTTTGTCGTGGTTCCGATAGGTGGTGCTATCGTACATCCACGTTGATGGAGACTTCAACCCATGGAGGGTAACGGTTGCGCGAGTCCACAGAGGGCTCCCCCATGAAGGGTCCATGAAGAAGCAACCTTGTCTATTCCATCACGGCCGTCTCCCACGAAGGACTTGCCTCACTAGCGGTAGATCTTCACGAAGTAGGCGATCTCCTTGCCCTTACAAACTCCTTGGTTCAACTCCACAATCTTGTTGGAGGCTCCCAAGTGACACCTAGCCAATCTAGGAGACACCACTCTCCAAGAGGTAACAAATGGTGTGTTGATGATGAACTCCTTGCTCTTGTGCTTCAAATGATAGTCTCCCCAACACTCAACTCTCTCTCACGGGATTTGGATTTGGTGGAAAGAAGATTTGAGTGGAAAGGAACTTGGGGAAGGCTAGAGATCAAGATTCATATGGTTGGAATGGAATATCTTGACCTCAACACAAGTGTAGGTGGTTCTCTCTCAGAAAATGTGTATTGGAAGTGTAGGTATGTTCTGATGGCTCTCTCCATGAGTGAAGAGTGGGTGGAGGGGTATATATAGCCTCCACACAAAATCTAACCGTTACACTCAATTTACCAATCTCGATGAGACCGAAGGGAAAAACTCGGTCGGACTGATTTAGTAAACCTAGTGACCGTTAGGGTTTTCGATGGGACTGACTAGTTCAACTCGGTGGATCCAATGTGCTAGGGTTAGGGTAAAACCAAAAATCGGTTTGACCGATTACTCAAACTCGATGGGACCGATTTGGGTAATAAGAGAAACAGAGAGTTGTCCAAGCAAACTCGGTGGGGCCGATTGCATATCTCCGTGGGACCAAAAATATTGCAACAGGTAACAGAGAGTTTGCAAGCCCATGTCGGTGAGACCGAGATCCCTTCAGTGAGACCGAACTGATTAGGGTTTCTGGCAGTGGCTATGTTAACTGAACTCGGTGGCTCCGGATAGAAAGAATCGGTGGGGCCGAGTTTGACTTTTGGTTTAGGTCATATGTGGATGTGGGAAGGTAGTTGAGGGTTTTGGAGCATATCACTAAGAACTTTGAGCAAGCAAGCCATTAAGCAACACCTCATCCCCTCTTGATAGTATTGGCTTTTCCTATAGACTCAATGTGATCTTGGATCACTAAAATAGAAAATGTAGAGTCTTGATCTTGAAGCTTGAGCCAATCCTTGTCCTTAGCATCTTGAAGGGGTTCCACATCCTCTAGTCCATGCCACTCCATTGTTGAACTTATCTGAAACATACTAGGTAAAAGTGTCAGTCCAACAAGAGATATGTTGACATTAATTACCAAAACCACCCAGGGAGCACTTGTGCTTTCACTACGGCACATCCAAATACAGGGGCGCCGCTCACCACATATGCTTCACCGATGAGGTGCTGGATCATGAATTTCTAGAGGGATTCAAACCTGTGAACATAGAGGCATACGACGGAACGACAGACCCTAGGCTCTGGATCGAAGACTTTATCCTCCATATCCATATGGCTCATGGAGAAGATCTCCATGCCATCAAATACTTGCCCCTCAAGGTGAAAGGACCAGCCCGGCACTAGCTGAAGAGCCTCCCTGAAAACTCAATTGGAAGTTGGGAAGAGCTTGAGGATGCTTTTAGGGCTAATTTTCAAGGGACCTATGTCCGACCTCCGGATGCAGATGATTTAAGTCACATAATTCAACAGCCCGGAGAGTTAGCCCGAAAGCTTTGGAACAGATTCCTCACTAAGAAGAATCAAATTGTCGATTGCCCGGACGCCGAAGCCTTAGTGGCTTTCAAACACAGTGTCTGGGACGAATGGCTTGCCAGAAACCTCGGCCAGGAAAAACCAAGGACAATGGCAGCCCTAACAAGCCTAATGACCCGCTTTTGCACGGGCAAAGATAGTTGGCTGGCCCGTAGCGGCACAAGCGACCCGGGCACATCCGAAGTCAGGGATGGCAATTGAAAACCACGCCGCAATAAAAGCAAGCATCATAACAATGAAGACAGCCCAGACAACACGGCGGTAAATGCCGGATCCAGGAGCTCCCAACACGATCAACGGAAAAAGCCATTTAAAGGCAGCAGAGACGGACCGTCCAGCCTAAACAAGATTCTAGATCGATTATGTTAGATTCATGGCACCTACGACAAACTGCCAAATCACACCAACAGGGGATGCTGGGTCTTCAACAAGCTGGCAAGCTAAATGTCGACCACAAGGGGAGGGAGACCCCAAGCAAAGACGAGGATGAGCCTCGCCAGCTGAACACTGGGGGACATAAAAAATTGCCACCAGAGGTCAAAACAGTGAACATGATTCACATAACGAAGAGGAGGAGCAAACACGCACTCCGAGACATATGCACCGTAGACCCCGTCACCCCGAAGTTCAACCCCTGGTTGGCCTGCCCGATCACCTTTGATCGTAGCGATCACCTGACTAGTATCCGGCACGGAGGACCGGCTGCTCTGGTACTAGACCCAATAATTGACGGATACCGTCTCACCCGAGTCCTTATGGATAGCGGCAGTAGTCTTAATTTGATAAATCAGGACACAGTCCGCAAAATGGGGATAGACCCGACAAGAATCAGCCAAAGCAATACTACCTTTAAAGGAGTAATACCAGGCCCAGAGGCCCGCTTTACGGGCTCTCTAATACTAGAGGTTGTTTTCGGTTCTCCCGACAACTTCCAAAGTGAAAAGTTAACCTTCGACATCGCTCCATTCCGAAGCGGCTATCAAGCGCTACTCGGAAGAACAACCTTCGCTCGTTTTAATGCAATACCGCATTACGCTTATCTTAAGCTTAAGATGCCCGGTCCACGTGGCATCATCATAGTTAGCGGAAATACAGAACGTTCCTTACACGTGAAAGAATGTGTGGCGGCTTGGGCAGCCGAACACTGAGCGGCTTCCCCAACCAAAACAAGTGATCTGTCGTCAAGACCACGGACACGGTTAGACGAGTCCGGCGCACCACTAGCTGTAATAGCTCAGATAAACCTAAGGTTGGGTCGATGGATATACCCCCATGGGCGGTGCTAGGGGCTTCCCACATGTAAAAAGGACTATAGTTCAACTTGATCTTATTTAGGTTGAATTTTAATGGTTTATTAAGAGTAACCAATTTTTCACACGAAAACTTTCACCAAGGCTTTTCTCTCTTACAGATGATCGTCGTGCTACACCCTTATAGGATACGGCACAACGGAGACACAGGAGCAGACATGCAACAGGGCCCCATTCAAAGGTTTCTTTTTAGATTACGACCATGTGTAAACCTTTTTACTGTCTCTTGTTGCTTCACACCCTCAGGATACTCAACATAACCAAGAGGGATGCTGGCGTTATTGACATTTTTGTCATGTCAGACTAATGCACGTACCTGGAAATTCAGGGCTTATTATCGAGGGCGTTACTCAGCCCAGTATGCATTGTAAAGACCGAATACCTTAAGGAGTGTTCGGCGTCGCGAGTTTGGCCTTATATGCATTAGCTCCGAATCATGTGTTTGGTCAATAGTTGGGTTTGCCCGGCTCCTGTGTTTTGCTGCCTTACGTTCCGCTCTATCGGCTAAGGTGGCACCAGGAAAACTACTGCGATTGTGCCCTAGTTCATCTGGATGAGCACCTTAGTAGAGAAAGCCGAAAACTGACTGTCATGATAAAGTGCGAGACTGGTCAACCACTCGAGGACTCAGTGGAATCTTCACGATTACCCCGCATTTACGAAGGACTGGGTTCCCGGTCATGTATGTACGTGCACCGTATTCGCATAAGCGCGGAAGTACCAGGGGCTATATAGTAGCCCCACTGACAAACTCCTATGACTAAGTGAAAGTGTTAAAGCAATATAGTCTGATTGCCTTGTTCGCTGTGCTATTACCTCCTTCATGGACCAAGACGTTGGATCAAGTGTGAATACGCGCTTTTCCGAACACCCCTGCATTATATGCATGGGGGCTGAAGCCGATGACTGCAAACTTTCAGGTTATATACATACATAAAATGACCGCACATGAGGCATCATAATAGTTTCAGGTGAAAGTATAAACACAGCCTTTATAATCCAAAAAGCATTGTTTTTTAAATGGGGATATATGTCACTCGGACATAATACTCTTCGAGCACTGACCCTCTATTAAACGAGCGCCTTCTAGGACTTCTTCAAAATAGTGCTTGGCTGAGACCTGGCCTACGGCCGGACCCCGGTTCGCAATAGCGGTGGCATCCATCTCTGCCCAGTATGTCTTAACACGGGCAAGAGCCATCCGCGCACCCTCTATGCACACCGACCTCTTCATAGCGTCGGTATGCGGCATAGCACCAAGGAAAAGTTGCACTAAACCAAAATAACTATTCGGCCTTGGTCCTTCCGGCCAAAGATGATCCACGACAGACCTCATGGCAAGCTCGAAGAACCTATGGAGCTCAGCCCACTCGGGAATTTGCTCATTTAACATCAGCAGACGCATTGGAGCTCTGAACTGCGACCAGAACAACTTCTCCACTTCATGATATTTTTTATCTTTGAAAAATGCAGTCGCATCAGCAGCACTCATTGCCAGGTCCGAATACGCGTCTGCAGCACTCCACAATTGATCCAGAGGGGCATACTTCGGATCTCCGAACTTCGTCCTCAACAAAAAGGGCTTCCCAGCCGTGATACCTCCGGCTTGACGAAGCTCCTCCTTCGTCGCTCTGATTTTAGAGTGGGTCGCTTGGCTTTCCTTTTCAAGAAGCTCATACCGGTCGGCGGCATCCTTCAACTCAATAACCATCGTGGCTATTTTATCTTCGCTCGGGCGACGAGCAACCTATTCGGCTCTTAACTCTTCGGCCGCCTTTAAGGCGGCCGCGTCACTCCTCCAGGATTTTTCCTTGGCTCGGGCAAGTTCCGCCCGAAGGGTCTCCACGGTGGTAGCCCCATCTGCAGTCACAACATATTATAGATACTAGCATCATGCCCCTCTTAATATTTGTTGACCACTCAAAAATACATACCCTGTGCCTCATCAAGCCGCTTCTTCACAAGCGCAATGTCGGCATCTGTCGCGTCAAGTTGTCGGCTCAATCCGACGAACTCAGCAGTCCGGCCAGCCACCGGACCATCAACCGCCTGCACATGAAAGCAGCGCGATTATTACCTTGGACTACAATCCTCTGTTTGTCGCCTCTGGACAGCAACCAGAGTCTCAGGGGTTACTATCTGTATAAGAGTACACCTAGCATGTGTGGTACCGTCAAGAAACTTATATATTACTTTGCGTACCTCAAAGCCTCTTAGCAGGCTCGTAAAAGCTTCATGCAACCCACTTATGGTGGATGAGATCCTCTCAACCACCGTACTCATTAAAGTACAATGCTCCTCTGAGATAGCCGCTTGCTCCAAAAGACCCATCAGTACGTCCGGTTGCGCACCGGACAGTCCCGGACTCTTTCCATTGCTCCCCTTGGGATCCGAATACTCCGGACTCCGGGTGGCCGAAGGGTTACCTTCGGGCCTTGGCGGATCTGGAGAAATTCTCCGTGATGACACCTCAAGGTCCTCCGCCCCAGGAGGCGGGGAGTCTGGGGGAGGCGTTTCGCTCTACATCATCTCCGGAAGAAGATCCCCCGAAGACGAACTCTGTTGAGAGGGGCTGCGATCCGGCCTTCAAGATGTATGTCTCGGTTATTGTCCCCGGAAATAAAGCAAGATATATTTACTAAAAATACTCTTGATTCACTTACAGCTCGATGGAGGGCTGGCTCTCCCGCGGGCACTGTGCGGTAAGGACGCCCTCCAGGGCAGGGACCCCTAGCGAAGGTTTTTTCCCTCGTTTGGAAACCTTCGCTTCCAAGCCTTCAGAGGCGGTCCTTTTCCCTTCTTGGGGAGAGAATTCTAGATTCTTCTCCCCGATTATCCTCCTTCGCGGATACATTAATTCCCCCGGTTTGGATGAGTGATGCGTGAGGCCTGCTTTCGGCTTCTTTACCCCTTCCTTTATCTTCCCCTGATGGCACATGATAAAGTGTGTGCTCAAGCATCCTCGCTAGTACAGGATCCGGTGAGCCTTCGGGGAGGGCGGCCGGACACCTGATCATCTTCGCCTTTCTTATCCAGTCCTGGCCAAGATCGATTTTTTCAGAATGATGTCATAAAAAGGCAGCATGTTCGGCTGCAGAATTACTCACCTGGGCATCCGAACGGTTGCAGTGAAGACCCGCATCCTCGGTGGTCTCCGGACACTTTATTCGTGATCCAAAGAACAATCCATACATATCTTAGAGCATCATGCCGAAGAACTGCTAAATAGTTCGTGGTCCTTCCGGGTTGAACTCCCACATACGGAGAGATCGACGCTGGCATGGTAGGACCCGATGAACTAGCATGACTTGCATTACAATGACAACGCTGACGTCTCTTTTGAGGAGATCTCGGATACGACTCTGCAATATCGGCACATCATTAGCTGGCCCCCAATCTAGCCCTTTGTTGACCCATGACGCCAGTTGCGGCGGGGGGTCCCGAATGGAAGGCGGGGACAGCTACCCACTTAGTACTTCGGGGAGCTGTGATGTAAAACCACTCCCACTACCATAAGTTGGATACCTCCAGGAAGGAACCCTTGGGCCATGGAGCATCGACGCCTTTGCTTATTGTGGCACCTCCGCATTCTGCGTGTCGCCCATCGATCATCTTTGGCTTCACATTGAAGGTCTTGAGCTGTAACACCCCGGATGTAACTTACCATATTTGTACTACAACTCTTGCCATTTTCAGCTCAAAATTATGAGATTCGTGGTTGGGTTCTTGTCTTTGTTTTGCATTTTGCTAATGTCATGCATATCATATCATGTCATCTTGTGCATCGCATTTGCATTTGTGTTCGTCTCATGCATCCGAGCATTTTCCCTGTTATCCGTTTTGCAATCCGGCACTCCTACGTCCTCCGGCGCCCCCTTTTGTCTCTTTTCGTGAGCAGGTGTTAAACGTTCTCGTATTGGACTAAGACTTGCCAAGCGGCCTTGGTACACCACCTATAGACTGCCTGTCAAGTTTCGTGCCATTTGGAGTTCTTTTGATACTCCAACGGTTAACCGAGGAACCGTAAAGGCCTCGTGTGTGTTGCAGCCCAACACCCCTCCAAAGTGGCCCAAAACCCATCCAAACCCCCTCCATCCTCTCGGCTGTTCGATCACGATTGCGTGGCTAAAAACCGCACCTCATTTGGACTCTCCTAGCTCCCTCTACCTATAAAAGGTGCTCCCCTCCGAAATCCTGGCGCAAATAAACCCTAGCTTTCTTCCACCGCGCGCCGCCGGACACGTCCGGTCCGGCCGGACAAAATGCGCCGCCACCCCAAGCCAATCATAGGCTGCCACGTGGCCTCCGCCACCGCGCACCGCCGCCCAGCCCGCAGCCGGCCCGCGCGCACCACCGCGCACCCGCGCCTCTCCGCCGCCGATCCCGCGCCGCCACCGGAGTTCTTCGCCACCCCGCATCCGCCGGCCGCCGCCTTCGCCACCCTGTGTCTCCACTCTCCGTCGCCGGCGCCGGACGTCACCGTGGGGCACCGCCGCCGCCGCCCGCTCTGTCCGCAGCGCGCCCTGCCGCCTCCTCTGCTCCTCGTCGCTGGCAGCGAGCTCTGGCCACCTCCTCCCCCTCTCCAGATCGGTCGCTGTTGTCACCATCCTCTCTGGCGAGCCCGCTCCATTCAACCTTGAACCACCCGCCGAACCCTAGATCTGGGCATCTCGGAGGTCGAAAATTCCCTAAATCGTTTTATTTTTTACATTCTGAAGCTCAGTTCAACAGCCATATCTTCTCATTCGTAGCTCCGTTTTGGGCGTGCAATATATCAAAATGTTCATCATGATGTGCTCTTCATTTTGTTCCATTGTGCCACGCTTGTTTGAGTCCGTCTTGGTGCCCAAATCATTGATGCAAGAGTTCTATAAAATGTTAGTTCCTGCTACTTAGCAGATTATGAGCATTTGTCATTTTTTCCATGATTATTGTGTGCTGCATATGGCTATGAGCCCTACATGTGTTTTGGGCTATTCCATTCCATCTTTACAGGGGTGTATGCCATGTATTTTTGTGATCAATGTGCTGACTAGCACATGCATGCAAAGTAGCTCTCGTGATATTGCTGATTTCAGAGACTTAGAATTTCACTAAGTCTTTGCTCCGTTGTTATTTTTATGCCATGTATTCGTGTTGCTACAGAGAGATCCATGCTTCTTTTGAGTATGTTCAGTATGGATGATTTAGACATATGGTCATGCTCTATCCATCCATGTCCCTGTTTTCATTTATAGAGTGCCCTAGCATGACTCAATCTTGCTCTACTTTAGCTATAAAATGTTCCTGGTAGATTGTTTACGTGTTAATTAATTTTGCCAAGGTTGTTGTAGTTGATCCATTCATGCTATGATATTGTTCTTTCCATGTTTAGTTTCTTGAACATGTCTTCTTAATATTGCTATGCTTAGCTTGTCATGCAATGCCTTCTGTTGACTGCATCGAGCTCGCAAACATGCCTTCATAATTCTGATTATGCTGTGTCCAGTTTTCTGCTAAGTTTGAATCTGTTAACGAAACTTGCTATGTTTACATGGGTGCCATCACATCTTCTGATCCTTTTTGGCTTATGGTCAGTAAGGGACTTTTGTTATATGCTTTGAGTAGATCCATGCCATGCCTTGTTTTGCTATGTTCTTGTTGGGGATATAGCTATCAGTTATGACCCGCCCAGGAGGGCCCGGGTCAGTACCAATGACGGGTCGTACACAAGGGAAGCCCAATAAACATTCAAGGTGATAGTTTATTAAGGCTTATAGAAGGCCTAAGCCCAGAGGCGGCTTACGGCCCAATTTTGTAAACTGCTGTATGTAAAGAAAGACTTGTAAGGAAAGGCATGTAAAAGAAGTCACCGAGCCGGACACGCTTTATGAGCTGGCCGGGACTCTATAGGCCGCCAGGCATCAACCCGTGTATATAAGGGGACGACCCGGTGGCAGCTTAGGGCAAGAAACAAGAGATCGATAACCAAGCCGTTGGATTAGCCTCTTGGTGATCGAAACCCCAGCAATTCCAACACAACTAGACGTAGGCCTTTACCTTCATCGGAAGGGGCCGAACTAGTATAAAACCTCTCATGTCCTTTGTCGCGATTAACCCCATTAAGCTTCCTAGTTGCGACGGCCCTACGACTAAGTCCTTCTGCTAGGACATTTGCCATGACAATTCCACGACAGTTCTGTTCCTGTAGCATGTTGTTATCTTGCTCTAAACTTTGCTTCCTGATGTTAATTCCTGGCATGTTGTTATTTTCACTAAGTCTGTGAAGTTGATATCTTTTGCACTTTTGCCATGCTTATTTGAACCTGCTATTTTGTGATTTAGTCATAGCTCAGTTTTCATCTTTTATCAAGCATCTTGAGTAGATCACTGCCATGTGCTTTGTTGCTATGTTAGAGTGCAGTAACTTAGTTTCTTGTTGCATTTTAAATGGCATCGTGCTGTAATCGCAGAATTGTGCCATTCTTGTGTTGCTTCCCATTTGCAAACTGTGCATCCGATTCCGGTGATCTTTATATCGATTTTGACCGAAATCAACTCATCTTTCCAGCGGTGCACTTGGTTTTCCAAGTTGAGGCCTGGTTCAATCTTTTCCTTTCGGAGCACGCATATGCATAGCATAGCACATCCCGCATATCATGCCATGTTTTGCATCATGTTGCTTGCGCATTGCATCGTGGTTGATTGCGGTTTCCTTTTCTTGTGTTCTTGCCTTGGGTAGAGCCGGGAGACGAGTTCGTGATCGAGGAACCCGTTGAGTACGCTTACGAGGATCAAGCTTTCATCAACTCGGAGAACTTTGAAGGCAAGATGACCATACCCTCGAAATCACTTCTATCTTTGCTTGCTAGTTGCTTGCTCTATTGCTATGCCGTGATACCTACCACTTGCTATATCATGCCTCCCATATTGCCATGTCAAGCCTCTAAACCACCTCATCCTAGCAAACCGTTGTTTGGCTATGTTACCGCTTTGCTCAGCCCCTCTTATAGAGTTGCTAGTTACAGGTGAAGATGGAGTTTGTTCCTTGTTGGAACATGTTTATTGTTGGGATATCATTATTATATATTGTTTACTTTAATGCATCTATATACTTGGTAAAGGGTGGAAGGCTCGGCCTTATGCCTGGTGTTTTGTTCCACTCTTGCCGCCCTAGTTTCCGTCATACCGGTGTTATGTTCCTTGATTTTGCGTTCCTTACGCGGTTGGGTTATAATGGGAACCCCCTGACAGTTCGCCTTGACTAAAACTCCTCCAGCAAGGCCCAACCTTGGTTTTACCATTTGCCACCTAAGCCTTTTTCCCTTGGGTTTCGCAGACTCAAGGGTGTCATCTTTATTTTAAACCCCCGGGCTAGTGCTCCTCTGAGTGTTGGTCCAAACTAGAGCACCGTGCAGGGCCATCCCTTGGCAACTTGCGTTACGTTGGCTCCTGTACGCTTAGCTTATCCGGTGTGCCCTGAGAACGAGATATGTGCAGCTCCTATCGGGATTTGTCGGCACAGCGGGTGGTCTTGCTGGTCTTGTTTTACCATTGTCGAAATGTCTTGTAACCAGGATTCCGAGTCTGATCGGGTCGTCCTGGGAGAAGGAATATCCTTCGTTGACCGTGAGAGCTTGTGATGGGCTAAGTTGGGACACCCCTGCAGGGTTTTGAACTTTCGAAAGTCATGCCCGTGATTATGGGCAGATGGGAATTTGTTAATATTCGGTTGTAGAAAACTTGACGGTTAACTTAATTAAAATGAATCAACCGCGTGTGTAGCCGTGATGGTCTCTTTTCGGCGAAGTCCGGGAAGAGAACACAGTCTCGTGTTATGCTTGAACGTAAGTAGTTACAGGATCACTTCTTGATCATTATAGCTTATCGACCGAGCTTTGCTTCTCTTCTCGCTCTCATTTGCGTAAGTTAGACTCCATATATGCTAGTGCTTGCTGCAGATCCACCTCACTACCTTTGCCTACCCCTTAAGCTTAAATAGTCTTGATCGCGAGGGTGTGAGAATGCTGAGTCCCCTTGACTCACAAATTACTTCCAAAACCAGATGCAGGTGCCGACGATGCCAAGGCAGGGGACGCGACCGAACTCAAGTGGGAGTTCGACGAGGATTAAGGATGTTACTATGTTTCCTTTCCGGACGATCAGTAGTGGAGCCCAGTTGGGGCGATCGGGGATCTATGCATTTGGGGCTATCTTTATTTTTGTTCCATATTCGGATCTTGATTGTATTCTAGATGATGTAATGCTATATTTATGTATTGTGTGAAGTGGCGATTGTAAGCCAACTCGTTATCCCTTTCTTGTTCAGTACATATGATGTGTAAAGATTACCCCTCTTGCGACATGCCTACTATGCGGTTATGCCCCTAAGTCGTGCTCCGACACGTGGGAGATATAGCCGCATCGTGGGTGTTACAAGTTGGTAATCAGAGCCTTCCCCGACTTAGGAGCCCCCTGCTTGATCGAATCGCTGACGTTGTTGAGTCTAGAAAAATGGTTTGAGTCTTATAGGATTATATATATCGGAGAGTAGGATTCTTTTTACTCCTTAGTCCCTTCGTCGCTCTGGTGAGGCCTCCTGACGTAGAGTTTTGACTCTTCTCTCCTCAAATTTCACTAAAAAAATTTAGGATCACGCGAGTATCTTGGAATCGTTCTGATGGTTTTGTGACGAGAACATTGTTCTTGGTGCCTCCTGTCATTTAGGCGTTGTGGCAGTGTCCCGGGAATTGAGCTCCGAGGTGTTGTCGTCACAATTTTATCGTTGCAGTTCTGGAATACCTGAGTTCGCTGACATCGAAAATCTCCTTTATGTAGTTGTTGGTGAGATAACCTCGACGCCACCCAGTACTGGGGCGGGAGTTCGGGAGTATTGCCATAACTCGTATAACAGATGCTTTTCAATGGTTGAGGTAAATGATTTCTGAAGGTTTCTTGGTTATGTGTTGAAGGATGGATACAGCTGGATGTAGGATTTGCTAGTTTTGGGTGAGTTATTATGCTTCCCCTGTATCCCCAACACCTGATTGCATAATCGGAAAGTTTCAGGAGTTTCATAGGTGGGAATTCATGTATCTCTAGTATTTCCTCCCGCAGATATTTGGTTTGTGATTGGGTAATCCTTACCAATTATTTGTTCATATCCGTACCTTTTTGATTTTATTCTTCTATCTCTATTTAAGTGGCTTCTCAACATTATGGAAGTGTGATCATTTACTTTGGAATGCATTCGTCCATTCTTGTTCGAATGTTAAGCCTACATGTTGCAATTTTGACCCATTGATTCAGCTTGAATATATGTCTTTCAAGATGTTAACGGATGTCAACCTCTTTAGGATGGCTCCTAAACGCGTCACAATCTGGAACCTCCGCCACCATCTCCACCTCCGGAGGCATGGAAAGCTGTCATGGCTGCCACCAACACCAACACGCAGATGCTTTTGCAACTCTTGCAAGAGCGTAACCAAGGAAATCAAGGCCAAGGCAACAATCAAGCTCAGTTTGCTACCCTCAACCAGTTCCTCACAAACCAGCCGAAGTCCTTCAGTAACTGTGTCGAGGCCACAGACGCTGTCGATTGGCTCGTGGATATCTGCAAGCATTTTGAGTGCAGCAACGTCAGGCCTGAGGACTTTGTCAAGTTTGCTTCGTTCCAACTCAAAGACCAAGCTGCTGAGTGGTATCAACAATACAAAGATTCCAGAGGAGGTCGTGTGATTACCTAGGATGATTTCCGCCGAGACTTCAAAGCTCACCACATTCCTCAAAGTGTTGCTGAGAGTAAGCGTGAGGAGTTCCGCAATCTGAAGCAAGGCAGTATGTCTATTTACCAATACAACATCCTGTTTCAGAGGCTCGCTCGCTTCGCCAAACAAGACGTCCCTGACGAGAAGAGCATGATTTATCAATTCAGAGGTGGCCTCAGAGAAGATCTGCAACTAGCTCTCGTGCTTTTTGAGCCGACCGAGTATGATGAATTCTACAACATGTCACTAAAGCAAGAGGCCGCTCAGCTCAAGTGCGATGCATCTAAGAAGAGAGTCGGGGATGCAACTCCTTCTTCTTCTTCAACTCAAGTGGCAGCTAAGCAACATAAGTTCTGGTTGCCTCCTCCTCCCCCGTTCCGTCAGCCTTATCAGCAGAAGAGTAAAGGTGGCAATGGATCTTCCCACCCACCCAACCCAGGCTATCAGAACAAAGCTTCGTCTCATGCTCCAACGTCAAGTGCTCCTTATCACCGGCCGCTCTCAGAGGTTACTTGCAACAGGTGTCAGTAGAAGGGGCACTATGCGAACAAATGCTTCATCCAGAGGCGCCTTCCGCCTCCTCCTCCTGTGAGATCTGCCAGCAATGCAGTGGTCAAGCATAATCCCAAGTTTGCAAAGGTCAACATGATGAACGCAGCTCAGGCAGAGGACTCTTCAGAAGTGATCATGGGTAACTTTCCAGTTAACTCTACTCCTACAAAAGTCCTTTTTGATATTGGTGCATCGCATTGTTTCATGTCAAGATCATTTGTTTCAAAGCATGACTTCTGCCGGCTTACAAAATATTTAACCCGGAGCACAACCTGTCAAATTTGTTCTTGTGTTTATATTGCAGATCAGTTTAACATGGATAAATCCAAATTAAACTGGGGGCTAATGTCGGGGATATACCCCGCGGTGTAACCCGGCTGGATGTATGACCCGGATGGATTTTGGCAACTCACTGGTGACCCCCCCGGAGCTTGGCGATTCACGGGTAACCCGCCCGATCTTGGCGGCACATTAGTAACCCGGCAGGCGGGTCAGGCGGACGACAAGGCCCGATGGCCCAGAAGGCGGTTCATGGAAGTCCGGCTCAAGCAATGGTGGGCCGGTTTAAGAGGAAAGCATTAGGAATATTCCCTTACAAAGGAAGAAAGACTAGGACTCCACTTGTAATAGAGTAATCCTAATCCTAATAGGACTAGTCATGTAAGCCGCCCCTTCAACATATATAAGGAGGGGCAGGGCTCCCCAAGGGGGACAGGTTCCACAAGTTAAGACAAGTTAGGTTTAGACAAACAAGTCAATAGCTCTTGAGATGAGCACCCTTGTAATCGTGATCATCATCATCAATATCAATGAAGGTAAATGTTTGTGCCCGGTGCGCCAGCCGAGTCTTCGGCCGATCGCTCGCGACACGCATCCTGACTCGTGGCCCCGCACGGCCGCACCGCTAACTTTCCCCATCACACTGCTATCTTTTCCCACCTTATCCTCAGTCTGCATCTATCTTTCTTCATCAAATCCTCTCACCATGGAAGCCTCTCGAGCTTGATTCCCTCCTCTCTCTCCCTCCACTCCTCCTCTGGCCATGGAGCACTAGTCATTGCTGCTCCGCCGTGCATCTCCCTCCTATCCTCCTACCCTCCTCCCTCCACCCCACCCTCACCCCGCGCTCTTGAATCTTGTGATGCAATGGCTACGACCGTACATCGGCAACTGCATGCTTGGCCGGAAAAGGCCAGCCCAGTGCTACAAGGGCGATGGTTGTAGATGCCACCTTCGGCAACGACCATTTTTGTTGGTAAAGCTTCAACCTTCGGCTGAATTTTTTGCTGGAACCACTGGTTGGGGATGTTACAAGCAGGGGCATTTTTGGCTAGAACCATATTCTTTTTTTGCTGGAACCGTGCCTTTTTTTGTTGGAACCGGCAAATGATTTTGTTACGATGGTAATTTCTGAAGTTCTTTGTTGGTTGAGATTATTTGCTACAGTCAGGCGGAGGTGACGGATTTTTGCTGGAACTGTATTAATTTTTGTTAGAATCAGGGATTTTTATTGCTTGAAGCAATTTTTACTAGGTTTGCTAGTTGCTCAAGTCATTTTGCTCGAAACCTTTTGTTTTTGCTGGAATCAATTTTTAATTTTGGTGCAACTACCCACCAGTGTTTTTTTTGGGCTGAGATGTGTTTTTTGCTGGAATCGTGTGGTGCAGGTCGACGCTGGCGGTGATGTCGTGCTATGATCGGCAGCGCCGGTGCGAGTTGCTGGAACCGATGTTTGGTAGAGCTGCATCCGACAGGGGGTGGTGCTGGAACGATGGGAGATGAGGATGATGTGCAACGACAGCAAATTGGAGCTGCAGAGAGAGGTGGGAAGGAGTGGAGGTCCGACTAGCTGCGGAGATCAGGCGGGTCAGCCCACCCGTCCATGGCGCTCGTGCCCTCTTGCGTGCTCGCGTGATTTTGCAGGGTAGAAATAGCATGGTGGAGACGAAAGCGTCCTGTATCTGACGGCAAACAGGGCTTTAATCGGACGTACAAAGTGCGACCGGCCCAAATTTGAGCCGGCGCACCGGCGCCTATTAGTGCCCCAGAAGCAGGATGTAGGCTTTTACCTCCACTGTGAGGGGCCGAACCTGGGTAAAACCTTGTGTCTCTCGATTCCGACCAACCCCTTCAAGCTACTACATAGATGCGTTGGTCTCACCACTAAGTCCTTACACTAGGACATCTGCCGTGAAAATTCCACGACAGTTGGCGCCCACCATGGGGCCTGCGCACAGTGGTATTGAGTTCTTGAAGGGAATTCCCCTAGGATTGAGGAGCTCACGATTAACCTAATGAAGAAAAAAGAACTGCTCGAGAAGGTGCAGAAAGATCGCACGGGGAAACCCGGCAAAGGACAACCATGGATAGAGCCTGCAAAATCATCGTTTTTTGATCAAGATTGTGATTAGCCTGGAGCTGGCATATACAAGATTGGATCAAGATCGAGAAGGATCAGAAGTTAGGGCTTCGTCGTAAAGCGCCGCCACACACGTCTGTGGCGATCCGTCCAAGGACGAATCAATATCAGCTACGACCAAGACCGTCGTTTTCTCTGGAAACCTATTTCGCGAGCGCTGGTACAGGGAGGCATGAGCCGCAAGTTGCTCTTCGACGAGATCAAGACCAAATTATTTCCGGCCATGTACGTCTACCTAGAAATCCACTTGCTGTCAATTCCGAGGTTGGAGGACCAGCGAGTGTCCGCTACGGCATTTAAAAGAAAAGAAAAAAGGGGGAAGACCACGACCGGGAAAAGGCGTGGACATGCGTACGGTTTCGGCCCTATCCAGAGTTGCATCCACCTCTCCCTCCTACGGCAGCTCGGCCACAAGCCGGCCTCGCTGGCCGCCGCTATCCGCCTTCGACACCTCCGCCTCCGCCCGCCTCAGCACTAGCGGGGCTGAGCTGCCGCACGCCGCGACCCGCCTGTACTGCCGCCTCGCCTCAGCAGTAGCAGGGCTGAGCCGCCGCACGCCGCGACCCGCCTGTAGTGCCGCCTCGCCCCACCCTCCATGGCCCTACCTGCGCTCCGCTTCGGCCGGCTCCGCGTCGCCTCTACTACGGGCCCGGCTCCGCCTTGCGTGCCCTGCACTGCATCACGCTTCATCGCGTCCGCGTCGTTTCAGTCGACTTGGCGCGTTTCGCTCCGCTTGCTGGCCTCCCCATCGCCACCAGTGCTAGCGTGTGCCTCAGCACTGCCCGCTGGCTCGCGCGCACGCCCGCTTCGCTAGCGCCGCCGCTGGAGAACCGCCCTGTGCTGTGAGCTGCCAAGGCTCCTATTTTAAGCTGCGCTGCCAAGTCGCCGTTGCTGTCGTGCTTTTGCCTCTGCTTCGCGAGCTGCAGCCTCTGTCGCCGGCTATTTTTGTCGATGTGCCTCCGAGCGCCTCCTCGACCCTCTAGAGCTGCTCCTTTGAGCCACCACTTCATTTACACTACGGCGGCGAGTCATGCATCACCGCCGCCTTGAGCCGCCGTCGCCTGCAAGTCGCTCGTCTCCAGGCCACCGCGGATTTGCCATGCCTCGCCAGCATGCCGTCGCTATCGAGTCTCTCTTGCCTCGCCAGGGGTCCCCACAGCCGCAGGCCACAGCCACTGCGAATTTGCCAAGCCGCCGGCAGCTTCTTTCCTCTGTCACAAGTCGACGCCAAATCAACAGCACGCCTAGAGTCGCCACGTTGTTACACCTCGCCCGTAGGATTGTTTCTGCGGATTCTGTACAATGCTTGATCCGACTGAAACCATACTTGGTTAAGGAGATACTTTAAGACAAGTATTCAACTGTTTTTTTAGAAAAGGAGGATGACCCCCGGCCTCTGCATCTGGGAGATGCATACGACCACTTTATTGATTATTCACGAGGACCTTACAAAGTATTACAACAAAATGCCTGAATCCGCCATCTTGGCAATATATGCCACTACTCCTATCCATATGATGAAGGGGTGCTACCTGGGCTAAATACCCGGTCTACTCACCTAAGCCTATCATCAAATACCTGGGCCAAGTAGTCAACTGTTGATGTTGCGTTTAAGGTTGGAGATCTAGTTACAAGCATTGGTCCGATTACAAGGCGCACAACAAAGCACAAGGCATTTGATGTTGGAGGTGCAGCTACTGCCGTTGGTGTTCACGACTTGTGTCAGACAGACTGACCAGCCGCCGTGGTCGCCATGCCTTGAGGGTTGTGCAGTTTCACACTAGTCAATTCGTAGCAGCATCTTCCAACAATGTCATCCAACCTACAAATCTTCAAGCTGAGTAAAACGATCAATAATACTGGAAAGGGTGACCTGAAAGTGGAGCGAACGCTACAGTTTGGTAGCACTTGCTCTGATTCTCAAGGTTTTACATGAAAAATTACGGAGGCAACTCACACATGCTCAAAAGGAGTAGCAGCTCACACATGCGTTTGAAAATACAAAGGAGCCTTTAATTCCTAGGTGGTTTTATTTTCACCCAGAGATGTTCACAGAGACAATTGAGATGACGCAAACTCAAGGGTAACAGAGAAGCTACGAGCTGCCTTAGTCCTCGAGGGGATAAATGCAAATATCATTTGCGTGCATATAAGGATCAAATGAAATTCAACAACTGTACTGAAAATTTATCTACGGACTTTACGTACAGATCATCTGTCGTTCACAAACATCAGGGGATATCCATCTAAATTTATCTTATTAACACTTTTTTTTTCAAAGAACAATTACTTTTCCATGTAATATTTTTACACAGGACAATTTTTTATGCCATTATACGGCAGATACAGAGTGCATGCACTAGCGTTTTTCCATACCACGCCGCTCGATAGACACATGTGCAAGCCGCCGTTCGCGCGGTCCAGTCTGCAACAACTCGTCAGGACCATGCCCGTTTGTGCGAATTGCCCAATAGCGCGCACAGGCTGCCGTCCCCCGCGGCCCGGTCTACATCAACATACAGCCGACTCGCCCATCCGTGCCGGCTTACAACGCCGGTGACGACTCCCCCCTTTCGCACCAGCTTACAACGTCGCGGCCGGCTCATCTGTCTGCTCCTGCGGCCGACTCGGCTGTGATCGATTTCAGCTTCACCATGGTGATCACCAAGTCTGCGGTGGTTAATTTATGACCTAACATATCAGGTGAAATCTATCCAGTATATTTTTATATTATATATTTCTTTTTTTAAAAAAGAGCAATTACTCTAGCTTGCAAGTTCTCCAATGCAGGACAGGTTATATCACTGAGCTACTGACTGACTCATACCGGTTTATATCACGGTCAAATATGGAGAATCTCAAGACAACTCCTCGAGTCGCCTTGAGACTCGGGGGCTACGCTAACATGACTCAGTAAATGATTGCCAATTTAAAGCAGATTCAAAACTCCGGATCATTGGAAGGAAAAATAACCCGGCCCCGGAGGCTACTACCTTATTAGCAAGTATTTAAAGGCCGTCAAAAAATTTCCGGCTTAAAAAGAAGGATTCCGGTTCAAAGTCCGGCTCAAGGTAAACCTGTCTCCCACAGAGCTTTCAAGCTCTCAATATCCAATTTGAAATTCCGGTTTAAAAATAATTCATCTTTCGCAAGTTCGAGTTTTCAGAAAAAAAATTACAGGGACCAAAGAGAGTTTGTTGCACAACACAACTCAAACATAGGCACCCGGCGAGCACAACTCAGAAATATATCACTTGGGGGCTTCCGGCTTATTGAGCTAAGCTATGGTTACCCACAGTTACAGGTCATTTGGGGGCTTCCTGTTGAAACATAGGTCGTATTCGAACCAAAGAGAACATAGCTGTCGGTACCCTCTTGATCGGCGCAATGCCAAACTCTCTAGGGGGCTTCTTGATTGTATTTGAATCATAGCTTAACCCCTTTTGGGTCCGACTTGGATCGTATTCGAATCAGGGTCATTAAAAACCTCTCAAGGTCATTTGGGGGCTTCCTGTTCAAACATAGGTCGTATTCGAACCAAAGAGAACATAGCTGTTGGTACCCTCTTGATCGGCGCAATGCCAAAGCCACTTAGGGCTACATGATCGTATTCAAATCCTAGCTTAACCCCTTTGGTCCAGTTTACCGATCGTATTCAAATCAGAAGCCTCAAATTCTTCTTTCTATTTTGCTTAAGTTTTTTGAAAACAGTCTTTTGGGTTTGTCTTGAAACTTTTTGTTCATATCTGAAGCATATATGTGGTTTTGATTAACCCGGCTTGACTTTTGATGATAAGTTGCCATATATGACCATCATAAACATTTGGAAGTTTTTGGCTTCTAAAGATTGGGTTATCACCCATACTGCACAGGTATCCTAAACCGGCAGTACAATTCAATATCACAGGAACCGGTTTTCCGAACCGGATTATATTATTCAAATCTTTAATAGCCAACATGGCTGGATTTTTATTATGGTTATCAATAGCCAATATTATGATGGAGGTCTTCAAAGTCGCTTCAGCGCAATGGTTATTATTTTATTAATGGACATGATGTATTTTTACAATGGAGGGAATAGTCCCGAGTCGCTGCAGGCTTACAACCCGACACTTGGGGGCTGCATTATTCAAATTGAGATTACATCAAATATGCAAGTCCCATGTCACTGCCAGCATGCACCATGGCACTTGGGGGCTAATGCAAAGTCATTTTTACTGGCCTTATTGAAGACCCGACTCATCACATCATAATGAGCCAGCCCTTGGGGGCTACCAATTGCTCCTATCAACAATACAAGGTACACAACTTTTAATCCATTATATTGAAGGATCCACTGCTCAGTTGGTAAAGCACAAAGCTCTTAACCTTGTGGACGTGGGTTCAAACCCCATGATGGGGTTACATCATATGATGTTCTTTTCAAATAAGTATACATAAAGTCCCAGCTCAATATTATCTTACTGAGCCAGCCCTTGGGGGCTACACGTTGTTGTTCAAGTCTACTTGATCATATTTATAAAGTCCCTGCTCATTATTGCATAATGACCTGACCCTTGGGGGCTACACTGGTTGAAGTTTTTATGAGTGTAAAGCAATTACAAGTCCGAGGTTGCTGCAAGCATGACAACCCGACACTTGGGGGCTACATATATGGAGTATTCAGTCTTTACTAGTGACTAAGATGAACAACATGGATTTCTTCAAAGTGGCAGTATTTATATTGAATCAAGTCTTAAGTCATCACTTTGTTTCTGCTCAAGACTTGGGGGCTACAGGTAATATGGATATAAGGGAGAAAAAATCTTCAAATTCTTAGCTTTGAGTAAACCAGATTGACCCGGCGTCACCAATAACTATGACCCGGCGTCGACAACAATTATGACCCGGTGCTACAATATTTACAAACCGGATATTTTGGCAATGACAAACCGGCAAGTTCTACATGTCGGCTGAAAGTCAGATGAATATTTCAAGACCAATATTTTTTAAGCCGGTGCTTTGGAAGCCGATTCAAGTGGATTATTTGTTACAATATTTCTCTACAAGAAATGTTAGCAAATTGACTCTGAAGCTGGCCTATTGACCCGGATTTCTCAAAACAAGTATCTGGATTTTTTACATTGACAAAGTTGAAACATATCTGCTAAGGGAGATATGCTATGATATCATGGACATGTATATATCAACAAGGAAATGACAAGGACTTAACGATGATCAGGTGCCGGCTTACAAAATATTTAACCCAGAGCACAACCTGTCAAATTTGTTCTTGTGTTTATATTGCAGATCTGTTTAACATGGATAAATCCAAATTAAACTGGGGGCTAATGTCGGGGATATACCCTGCGGTGTAACCCGGCTGGATGTATGACCCGGATGGATCTTGGCGACTCACTGGTGACCTGCCCGGAGCTTGGTGATTCACGGGTAACCCGCCCGATCTTGGCGGCTCATTAGTAACCCGGCAGGTGGGTCAGGCGAACGATAAGTCCCGATGGCCCAGAAGGCGGTTCATGGAAGTCCGGCTCAAGCTATGGTGGGCCGGTTTAAGAGGAAAGCATAAGGAATTTTCCCTTACAAAGGAAGCAAGACTAGGACTCCACTTGTAATAGAGTAATCCTAATCCTAATAGGACTATCCATGTAAGCTGCCCCTTCAACATATATAAGGAGGGGCAGGGCTCCCCAAGGGGGACAGGTTCCACAACTTAAGACAAGTTAGGTTTAGACAGACAAAGTCAATAGCTCTCAAGATGAGCACCCTTGTAATCGTGATCATCATCATCAATATCAATGAAGCGGGATGTAGGCTTTTTACCTCCACTGTGTAGGGCTGAACCTAGGTAAAACCTTGCGTCTCTTGATTCCGACCAACCCTTTCAAGCTACTACATAGATGCGTTGGCCTCACGACTAAGTCCTTATACTAGGACATCTGCCGTGACAATTCCATGACAACTTCGTTTCGGAAATGTTGGGTAAACCCATGGGAGTGGTTTCTCCGGCCAAGTCTATGAGGGCTACCACGATGATCCCGGATGTTTCTATCAAGATGGGAGATTATAAATTGCTGTCTTCTCCAATGGTCCTTGGTGATTCGGATATTGATCTAATTCTCGGCATGGAATGGCTTTCTAAGCACAAGGCTCAGATTGATTGTGCTGCCAGGTAGATTCAATTGACACACTCGTCTGAGGATGTGATCATCTATGCCGCTCATGATGATACCATTCGACTGTTTTCTCTCAAAGAGAAGGGCGAGTTGAATGCCATCTCTCAGATTCCAGTCGTTTGTGAATCAAGATGTCTTTTCAGAAGAGCTTCCAGGAATGCCTCCTCACCGGCCAGTTGAATTCGTCATCGATCTTGAGCCTGGCATGGAACCTGTTTGCAAATGTCCTTACAAGCTTGGACTAGAAGAGTTGAAGGAGCTGAAGAAACAACTCGATGTACAAGAGCGTATGGGTCTGATCTGACCGAGTTCTTCTCCATGGGGTTGTGGTGTTCTTTTTGTCAAGAAGAAGGATGGCACAGACCGACTTGGTGTCGACTACCGCCCATTGAACAAGAAGACCATAAAGAACAAGTACCCACTTCCCAACATCAATGAGCTTTTCGAACAACTCAAAGGTGCTCAAGTATTCTCCAAGCTTGACCTCCGTATGGGTTATCATCATATTCGCATTTGTGAACAAGATATCCCCAAGACAACATTCAGAACAAGCTATGGTTCTTATGAGTATACTGTCATGTCTTTTGGCCTTGTTAATGCTCCTCCAACATTCTCTCGCATGATGAACTTCATCTTCAACCCTTACACAAATGATTTCATCTTGGTGTATCTCGATGACATTTTGGTCTTTTCTAAGAACAAGGAGGATCATGCCAAGCATTTAAGATTGGTGCTGGACAAACTCAGAGAACACCAGTTCTATGCGAATTTTCAAAGTGCGAGTTTTGGTTCGATGAGGTTCTCTACCTTGGGAATATCATCTATGCCAAGGGCATTGCTGTTAATCCTGAGAAGGTGTCTGCAATTGTGAATTGGGAACCGCCTCAGAATGTGAAGCAGCTCCACAGTTTCCTTGGGCTTGCAAGCTATTGTCGAAGATTCATTGAGAATTTCTCTAAGATTGCAAAGCCTCTTTCCAACCTCCTCCAGAAGCATGTGAAGTATGTCTGGACACCTGAATGTGACATCTCTTTCAACACCCTGAAAGAGAAGTTAGTCACAGCTCCAGTTCTTACTCCTCCTGATGAATCCAAACCATTCGAAGTTTTCTGTGATGCCTCCCTACAAGGTCTCGGTGCTGTGTTAATGCAAGAGAAGAAAGTTGTGGCCTACACCTCTCGTCAGTTGAATCCCAAAGAAAAGAACTACCCCACTCACGACCTCGAGTTGGCGGCAGTTGTCCATGCTCTGTTAACATGGAGACATCTCTTGTTGGGAAGGAAAGTGGACATCTTCACTGATCATAAGAGTCTCAAGTACATCTTCACTCAGCCCAACCTGAACCTCAGGAAGACTTGTTGGGTTGAAATGATTCAAGAGTATAATCCGAGTATTGAATATACTCCAGGCAAGGCCAATGTCATTGCAGACGCGTTGAGCAGGAAGGCTTACTGCAACAGTTTCATTCTCAAGCCCTTCCAACCGGATCTTTGTGAAGCTTTCCGCAAACTTAATCTCCAAGTTTTTCCTCAAGGATTTCTTGCCAACCTTCAAGTCTCTCCTACTTTGGAAGATCAAATTTTTGAGGCACAACTTCTTGATGCAATGGTGAAGAAGGTGAAGAATGGGATTGCCAAGAGTCGACCCAAGTATAAGTGCTATCGCCTTGATGACAAAGATACTCTATTCTTCGAGGATCGAATTGTGGTTCCTAAGGGTGATCTACGTAAAGTCATTATGAATGAGGATCACAATTCACTCCTATCTATTCATCCTGGAAGTACAAAGATGTGCCATGACCTCAAGCAGTCGTATTGGTGGACTCGAATGAAGCGAGAGATTGCTCAGTTCGTGAATGAATGTGATGTCTGCAGAAGACTGAAGGCAGAACACCAACGGCCAGCTGGTCTCCTCCAACCTCTTGCCATTCCATAATGGAAGTTTGACCATATTGAGATGGACTTCGTTATTGGTTTTCCCAAGTCCAAACGTGGAAATGATGCTATCTTTGTTGTCATCGACAAGCTCACTAAAGTGGTTCATTTTCTTCCTATCAAAGAATCTATCACAGCAGCTCAGTTGGCAGAGCTATATACCTCCAGGATTGTCTCTTTGCACGGCATTCCAAAGTTGATATCTTCAGATCGTGGAAGCATCTTTACTTCTAAGTTCTGGGACTCCTTCCAGAAGGCCATGGGCACAAACATTCGCTTCAGCACAGCCTTTCATCCTCAAACTAGTGGACAAGTCGAGCGAGTCAATCAGATTCTTGAAGATATGCTCAGGGCTTGTGTCATTTCTTTCGGTATGAAGTGGGAAGATTGTCTTCTATATACCAAGTTCTCCTACAACAACAACTTCCAAGCGAGTTTGGGCAAGGCCCCATTTGAGATTCTCTATGGCAGAAAGTGACGTACTCCTCTTAATTGGTCAGAGACTGGTGAACGCCAACTTCTTGGCAATGACTTAATCACAGAGGCTGAAGAAATGTGCAAAGTCATTCGTAAAAATCTCAAAGCCGCACAATCACGCCAGAAGAGTTACTATGCTAGCAAGCATCGTGACTTGGCTTTCGATATCGGAGACCATGTCTACCTCCGTGTCTCTCCAATGAAAGGTACTCGTCGCTTCGGTATCAAAGGGAAGCTTGCCCCTAGATACGTGGGTCCTTTCAAGATCATTGGCAAAAGAGGCGATCTCGCCTATCAACTTGAGCTTCCATCCAACTTTGCAAACGTGCATGACATGTTTCACGTGTCACAGCTACACAAGTGTTTCAAGACTCCTGACCGCACCATCAACTTCGAAGAGATTGATATCCAAGAAGACCTGTCTTATCATGAGCATCCCATTGCTATCCTTGAAGAAACCGAGCGCAAGACTCGCAACAAGTCTATCAAATTCCTGAAAGTGAAGTGGTCACATCATTCCAACCGAGAGGCCACCTGGGAACGCGAGAACTATTGGGGAACATAGTAATTTCAAAAAATTTCCTACGCACACGCAAGATCATGGTGATGCATAGAAACGAGAGGGGGAGAGTGTGATCTACGTACCCTTGTAGATCGACAACGGAAGCATTAACTTGGTTGATGTAGTCGTACGTCTTCACGGCCCGACCGATCAAGCACCGAAACTACGGCACCTCCGAGTTCTAGCACACGTTCAGCTCGATGACGATCCCCGGACTCCGATCCAGCAAAGTGTCGGGGAAGTGCTCCATCAGCATGACGGCGTGGTGACGATCTTGATGTACTACTGTCGCAGGGCTTCGCCTAAGCACCGCTACAATATTATTGAGGACTATGGTGGAAGGGGGCACCGCACACGGCTAAGAATATGATCACGTGGATCAACTTGTGTCTCTAGGGGTGCCCCTGCCTCCGTATATAAAGGCTCAAGGGAGGGGGCCCAGCCGGCTAGGAGAGGCGCGCCAGGAGGAGTCCTACTCCCTTCGGGAGTAGGACTCCCCCCCTTTCCTAGTTGGAATAGGATTCGTGGAGGGGGGGAAAAGAGGAGAGAGAGGAGGAAGGGGGGCCGGCCCCCTCTCCTTGTCAAATTCGGACCAAGGGGGGGAGGGGCGCGCGGCCAATCTCTGGCCACCTCTCCTCTCTTCCACTAAGGCCCACTAAGGCCCATATACCTCCCGGGGGGTTCCGGTAACCTCTCGGTACTCCGGTAAAATCCCGATTTCACCCGGAACACTTCCGATATCCAAACATAGGCTTCCAATATATCAATCTTTATGTCTCGACCATTTCGAGACTCCTCGTCATGTCCATGATCACATCCGGGACTCCGAACTACCTTCGGTACATCAAAATGCATAAACTCATAATATAACTGTCATCGTAACCTTAAGCGTGCGGACCCTAAGGGTTCGAGAACAATGTAGACATGACCGAGACACGTCTCCGGTCAATAACCAATAGCGGGACATGGATGTCCATATTGGTTCCTACATATTCTACGAAGATCTTTTATCGGTCAGACCGCATAACAACATACGTTGTTCCCTTTGTCATTGGTATGTTACTTGCCCGAGATTCGATCGTCGGTATCCTATACCTAGTTCAATCTCGTTACCGGCAAGTCTCTTTACTCGTTCTGTAATGCATCATCTCACAACTAACTCATTAGTTGCAATGCTTGCAAGGCTTATGTGATGTGCATTACCGAGAGGGCCCAGAGATACCTCTCCGACAATCGGAGTGACAAATCCTAATCTTGAAATACGCCAACCCAACATGTACCTTTGGAGACACCTGTAGAGCTCCTTTATGATCACCCAGTTATGTTGTGACGTTTGGTAGCACACAAAGTGTTCCTCCGGCAAACGGGAGTTGCATAATCTCATAGTCATAGGAACATGTATAAGTCATGAAGAAAGCAATAGCAACATACTAAACGATCGGGTGCTAAGCTAATGGAATGGGTCATGTCAATCAGATCATTCAACTAATGATGTGATCCCGTTAATCAAATAACAACTCTTTGTCCATGGTTAGGAAACATAACCATCTTTGATTAACGAGCTAGTCAAGTAGAGGCATACTAGTGACACTCTGTTTGTCTATGTATTCACACATGTATTATGTTTCTGGTTAATACAATTCTAGCATGAATAATAAACTTTTATCATGATATAAGGAAATAAATAATAACTTTATTATTGCCTCTAGGGCATATTTCCTTCAGTCTCCCACTTGCACTAGAGTCAATAATCTAGATTACACAGTAATGATTCTCACACCCATGGAGCCTTGGTGCTGATCATGTTTTGCTCGTGGAAGAGGCTTAGTCAACGGGTCTGCAACATTCAGATCTGTATGTATCTTGCAAATCTCTATGTCTCCCACCTGGACTAGAACCCGGATGGACTTGAAGCGTCTCTTGATGTGCTTGGTTCTCTTGTGAAATCTCTATGTCACTACTATTGAGATTCAATAAGAATAGACCATTCTTCAAGGGTGCATGACCATAAAAGATATTACTCATATAAATAGAACAACCATTATTCTCTGATTTAAATGAATAACCGTCTCGCATCAAACAAGATCCAGATATAATGTTCATGCTCAACGCTGGCACCAAATAACAATTATTTAGGTCTAATATTAATCCCGAAGGTAGATGTAGAGGTAGTGCGCCGACTGCGATCACATCGACTTTGGAACCGTTTCCCACACGCATCGTCACCTCGTCCTTAGCCAATCTTCGCTTAATCCGTAGTCCCTGTTTCGAGTTGCAAATATTAGCAACAGAACCAGTATCAAATACCCAGGTGCTACTGCGAGCATTAGTAAGGTACACATCAATAACATGTATATCACATATACCTTTGTTCACCTTGCCATCCTTCTTATTCGCCAAATACTTGGGGCAGTTCCGCTTCCAGTGACCAGTCTGCTTGCAGTAGAAGCACTCAGTTTCAGGCTTCGGTCCAGACTTGGGTTTCTTCTCTCGAGCAGCAACTTGCTTGCTGTTCTTCTTGAAATTCCCCTTCTTCTTCCCTTTGCCCTTTTTCTTGAAACTAGTGGTCTTGTTGACCATCAACACTTGATGCTCCTTTTTGATTTCTACCTCTGCAACTTTCAGCATTGCGAAGAGCTCGGGAATAGTCTTATTCATCCCTTGCATATTATAGTTCATCACGAAGCTCTTGTAGCTTGGTGGCAGTGATTGGAGAATTCTGTCAATGACGCAATCATCTGGAAGATTAACTCCCATTTGAATCAAGTGATTATTATACCCAGACATTTTGAGTATATGCTCACTGACAGAATTGTTCTCCTCCATCTTGCAGCTATAGAACTTATTGGAGACTTCATATCTCTAAATCCGGGCATTTGCTTGAAATATTAACTTCAACTCCTGGAACATCTCATATGCTCCATGACGTTCAAAACGTCGTTGAAGTCCCGGTTCTAAGCCGTAAAGCATGGCACACTGAACTATCGAGTAGTCATCAGTTTTGCTCTGCTAGACGTTCACAACATCTGGTGTTGCTCCAGTAGCAGGCCTGGCAACCAGCGGTGCTTCCAGGACGTAATTCTTCTATGCAGCAATGAGGATAATCCTCAAGTTACGGACCCAGTCCGTGTAATTGTTACCATCATCTTTCAACTTTGCTTTCTCAAGGAACGCATTAAAATTCAACGGAACAACAACACGGGCCATCTATCTACAATCAAACATACATAAGCAAGATACTATCAGGTACTAAGTTCATGATAAATTTAGGTTCAATTAATCATATTACTTAAAGAACTCCCACTTAGATAGACATCCCTCTAATCCTCTAAGTGATTACGTGATCCAAGTCAACTAAACCATGTCCGATCATCACGTGAGATGGAGTAGTTTCATTGGTGAACATCACTATGTTGATCATATCTACTATATGATTCACGCTCGACCTTTCGGTCTCCGTGTTCCGAGGCCATATCTGTATATGCTTGGCTCGTCAAGTATAACCTGAGTATTCCGCGTGTGCAACTGTTTTGCACCCGCTGTATTTGAACGTAGAGCCTATCACACTCGATCATCACGTGGTGTCTCAGCACGAAGAACTTTCGCAACGGTGCATACTCAGGGAGAACACTTCTTGATAATTAGTGAGAGATCATCTTATAATGCTACCGTCAATCAAAGCAAGATAAGATGCATAAAAGATAAACATCACATGCAATCAATATAAGTGATATGATATGGCCATCATCATCTTGTGCTTGTGATCTCCATCTCTGAAGCACCGTCATGATCACCATCGTCACCGGCGTGACACCTTGATCTCCATCGTAGCATCATTGTCGTCTCGCCAATCTTATGCTTCCACGACTATCGCTACCGCTTAGTGATAAAGTAAAGCATTACAGCGCGATTGCATTGCATACAATAAAGCGACAACCATATGGCTCCTGCCAGTTGCCGCTAACTCGGTTACAAAACATGATCATCTCATACAATAAAATTTAGCATCATGTCTTGATCATATCACATCACAACATGCCCTGCAAAAACAAGTTAGACGTCCTCTACTTTGTTGTTGCAAGTTTTACGTGGCTGCTACGGGCTTAAGCAAGAACCAATCTTACCTACGCATCAAAACCACAACGATAGTTTGTCAAGTTGGTGTTGTTTTAACCTTCGCAAGGACCGGGCATAGCCACACTCGGTTCAACTAAAGTTGGAGAAACTATCACCCGCAAGCCACCTATGTGCAAAGCACGTCGGGAGAACCGGTCTCGCGTAAGCGTACGCGTAATGTCGGTCCGGGCCGCTTCGTCCAACAATACCGCCGAACCAAAGTATGACATGCTGGTAAGCAGTATGACTTATATCGCCCACAACTCACTCGTGTTCTACTCGTGCATATAACATCAACATATAAAACCTAGGCTCGGATGCCACTGTTGGGGAACGTAGTAATTTCAAAAAAAATCCTACGCACACGCAAGATCATGGTGATGCATAGCAACGAGAGGGGGAGAGTGTGATCTACGTACCCTTGTAGATCAACAGCGGAAGCGTTAACTTGGTGATGTAGTCGTACGTCTTCACGGCCTGACCGATCAAGCACCGAAACTACGGCACCTCTGAATTCTAGCACACGTTCAGCTCGATGACGATCCCCGGACTCCAATCCAACAAAGTGTCGGGGAAGAGTTCCGTCAGCATGACGGCGTGGTGACGATCTTGATGTACTACTGTCGCAGGGCTTCGCCTAAGCACCGCTACAATATTATCGAGGACTATGGTGGAAGGGGGCACCGCACATGGCTAAGAATATGATCACGTGGATCAACTTGTGTCTCTAGGGGTGCCCCTGCCTCCGTATATAAAGGCTCAAGGGAGGGGGGCCGGCCGGCCAGGAGAGGCGCGCCAGGAGGAGTCCTACTCCCTTCGGGAGTAGGACTCCCCCCTTTCCTAGTTGGAATAGGATTCGTGGAGGGGGGGGGGGGGGGGAGAGGAGAGAGAGGAGGAAGGGGGGCCGGCCCCCTCTCCTTGTCCAATTCGGACCAAGGGGGGGAGGGGCGCGCGGCCCATCTCTGGCCACCTCTCCTCTCTTCCACTAAGGCCCACTAAGGCCCATATACCTCCCGGGGGGGTTCCGGTAACCTCCCGGTACTCCGGTAAAATCCCGATTTCACCCGGAATACTTCCGATATCCAAACATAGGCTTCCAATATATCAATCTTTATGTCTCGACCATTTCGAGACTCCTCGTCATGTCCGTGATCACATCCGGGACTCCGAACAACCTTCGGTACATCAAAATGCATAAACTCATAATATAACTGTCATCGTAACCTTAAGCATGTGGACCCTACGGGTTCGAGAACAATGTAGACATGACCGAGACACGTCTCCGGTCAATAACCAATAGCGGGACCTGGATGTCCATATTGGTTCCTACATATTCTACGAAGATCTTTTATCAGTCAGACCGCATAACAACATACGTTGTTCCCTTTGTCATTGGTATGTTAGTTTCCCAAGATTCGATCGTCGGTACCCTATACCTAGTTCAATCTCGTTACCGGCAAGTCTCTTTACTCGTTCTGTAATACATCATCTCACAACTAACTCATTAGTTGCAATGCTTGCAAGGCTTATGTGATGTGCATTACCGAGAGGGCCCAGAGATACCTCTCCGACAATCGGAGTGACAAATCCTAATCTCGAAATACGCCAACCCAACATGTACCTTTGGAGACACCTGTAGAGCTCCTTTATAATCACCCAGTTACGTTGTGACATTTGGTAGCACACAAAGTGTTCCTCCGGCAAACGGGAGTTGCATAATCTCATAGTCATAGGAACATGTATAAGTCATGAAGAAAGCAATAGCAACATACTAAACGATCGGGTGCTAAGCTAATGGAATGGGTCATGTCAATTAGATCATTCAACTAATGATGTGATCCCGTTAATCAAATAACAACTCTTTGTCCATGGTTAGGAAACATAACCATCTTTGATTAACGAGCTAGTCAAGTAGAGGCATACTAGTGACACTCTGTTTGTCTATGTATTCACACATGTATTATTTTTCCGGTTAATACAATTCTAGCATGAATAATAAACTTTTATCATGTTATAAGGAAATAAATAATAGCTTTATTATTGCCTCTAGGGCATATTTCCTTCAAGAACCACCTCCGTTCCGAATATCCGGAGTTCTTTCAGTCCTAGATCTCGGGACGAGATCCTTTCGTAGTGGTGGAGTGTTGTAACACCCCGGATGTAACTTACCATATTTGTACTCCAACTCTTGCCATTTTCGGCTCTAAGTTATGAGATTCGTGGTAGGGTTCTTGTCTTTGTTTTGCATTTTGCTCATGTCATGCATATCATATCATGTCATCTTGTGCATCACATTTGCATTCGTGTTCGTCTCATGCATCCGAGCATTTTCCCCGTTGTCCGTTTTCCAATCCGGCACTCCTACGTCCTCCGGCACCCCCTTTTGTCTCTTTTCATGAGCGGGTGTTAAACGTTCTCGGATTGGACTGATACTTGCCAAGCAGCCTTGGTACACCACCGGTAGACCGCCTGTCAAGTTTCATGCCATTTGGAGTTCGTTCGATACTCCAATGGTTAGCCGAGGAACCATAAAGGCCTCGTGTGTGTTGCAGCCCAACACCCCTCCAAAGTGGCCCAAAACCCATCCAAACCCCCTCCATCCTCTCGGCCGTTCGATCACGATCGCGTGGCTTAAAACCGCACCTCATTTGGACTCTCCTAGCTCCCTCTACCTATAAAAAGGTGCTCCCCTCTGAAATCCTCGCGCAAATAAACCTTAGATTTCTTCCACCCCGCGCCGCCGGACACGTTCGGTCCGGCGGAAAAAACTCGCTGCTGCCCCGAGCCACTCATAGGCTGCCACGTGGCCTCCTCCACCACGCACCGCCGCCCGGCCCGCGGGGCCCACAGCCGGCCCACGCGCACCGCCGCGCGCCCGCGCCTCTCCAACGCCGATCCCGCGCCGCCACCGGAGTTCTTCGCCGTCCCGCGTCCGCCGGCCGCCGCCTTCGCTGCCCTGCGTCACCACTCTCCGTCGTCGGCGCTGGACGCCGCCGCGGGGCACTGCATCTGCCGCCCGCTCCGTCCGCAGCGCGCCCCGCCGCCTTCTCTGCTCCTCGTCGCCGGCAGTGAGCACCGGCCACCTCCTCCCCCTCTCCAGATCGGTCGCCGTCGTCTCCCTCCTCTCCGGCGAGCCCGCTCCGGTCAACCTTGAACCACGCGCCAAACCCTAGATCTGGGCATCTCGGAGGTCGAAAATTACCTAAGTCATTTTATTTTTTACATTCTGAAGCTCTGTTCAATAGGCCATATCTTCTCATCCGTAGCTCCGTTTTGGGCATGCAATATATCAAAATGTTCATCATGATGTGCTCTTCATTTTGTTCCATTGTGCCATGCTTGTTTGAGTCCATCTTGGTGCCCAAATCATTGATGAAAGAGTGCTATAAAATGTTAATTCCTGTTACTTAGCAGATTATGAGCATTTGTCATTTTTTCCATGATTATTGTGTGCTGCATATGGCTATGAGCCCTACATGTGTTTTGGGCTATGCCATGCCATCTTTACAGGGGTGTATGCCATGTTATTTTGTGATCAGTGTGGTGACTAGCACATGCATGCAAATTAGCTCTCATGATATTGCTGATTTCAGAGACTTGGAATTTCACTAAGTCTTTGCTCCGCTGTTATTTTTATGCCATGTATTCATGTTGCTACAGAGGGATCCATGCTTCTTTTGAGTATGTTCAGTAAGGATGATTTATACATATGGTCATGCTCTATCCATCCATGTCCCTGTTTTCATTTATAGAGTGCCCTAGCATGACTCAATCTTGCTCTACTTTAGCTATAAAATGTTCCTGGCAGATTGTTTACGTGTTAATCAATTTTGCCAAGGTTGTTGTAGTTGATCCATGCATGCTATGAGATTGTTCTTTCCATGTTTAGTTTCTTGAACATGTCTTCTTACTATTGCTATGCTTAGCTTGTCATGGAATGCCTTGTGTTGAGTGCATTGAGCTCGCAAACATGCCTTCATAATTCTGATTATGCCATGTCCAGTTTTCTGCTAAGTCTGAATCTGTTAACGAAACTTGCTATGTTTACATGGGTGCCATCACATCTTCTGATCGTTTTTGGCTTATGGCCAGTAAGGGAATTTTGTTATATGCTTTGAGTAGATCCATGCAATGCCTTGTTTTGCTATGTTCTGTTCCTGTAGCATGTTCTTATCTTGCTCTAAACTTTGCTTCCTGATGTTAATTCCTGGCATGTTGCTATTTTCACTAAGTCTGTGAAGCTGATATCTTTTGCACTTTTGCCATGCTTGTTTGAACCTGCTATTGTGTGATTTAGCTATAGCTCAGTGTTCATATTTTGTCAAGCATCTTGAGTAGATCACTGCCATGTGCTTTGTTGCTATGTTAGAGTGCAGTAACTTAGTTTCTTGTTGCATTTTAAATGGCATTGTGCTGTAATCGCAGAATTGTGTCATTCTTGTTTTGCTTGCCATTTGCAAACCGTGCATCCGATTCTGGTGATCTTTATATCGATTTCGACCGAAATCAACTCATCTTTCCAGCGGCGCACTTGGTTGGCCAAGTTGAGGTGTGGTTCAATCTTTTCCTTCCGGAGCACGCATATGCATTGCATAGCACATCCCGCATATCATGCCATGTTTTGCATCATGTTGCTTGCGCATTGCACCGTGGTTGATTGTGGTTTCCTATGCTTGTGTTCTTGCCTTGGGTAGAGCCGGGAGATGAGTTCGTGATCGAGGAACCCGTTGAGTACGCTTACGAGGATCAAGATTTCGTCAACTCGGAGAACTTTGTAGGCAAGATGACCATACCCTTGAAATGACTTCTATGTTTGCTTGCTAGTTGCTCGCTCTATTGCTACACCGCGATACCTACCACTTGCTATATCATGCCTCCCATATTGCCATGTGAAGCCTCTAACCCACCTCGTCCTAGCAAACCATTGTTTGGCTATGTTACCGCTTTGCTCATCCCCTCTTATAGCATTGCTAGTTGCAGGTGAAGACGGAGTTTGTTCCTTGTTGGAACATGTTTATTGTTGGGATATCATTATTGTATCTTGGTTACTTTAATGCATCTATATACTTGGTAAAGGTTGGAAGGCTCGGCCTTATGCCTGGTGTTTTGTTCCACTCTTGCCGCCCTAGTATCCATCATACCAATGTTATGTTGCTTGATTTTGCGTTCCTTACGCGGTTGGGTTATAATGGGAACCCCTTGACAGTTCGCTTTGAATAAAACTCCTCCAGCAAGGCCCAACCTTGGTTTTACCATTTGCCACCTAAGCCATTTTCCCTTGGGTTTCACGGACTCAAGGGTGTCATCTTTATTTTAAACCCCTGGGCCAGTGCTCCTCTGAGTGTTGGTCCAAACTAGAGCACCGTGCAGGGCCGTCCCTTGGCAACTTGGGTTACATTGGCTCCTATACGCTTAGCTTATCCGGTGTGCCCTGAGAACGAGATATGTGCAGCTCCTATCGGGATTTTTCGGCACAGCGGGTGGTCTTGTTGGTCTTGTTTTACCATTGTCGAAATGTTTTGTAACCGGGATTTCGAGTCTGATCGGGTTGTCCTAGGAGAAGGAATATCCTTCGTTGACCGTGAGAGCTTGTGATGGGCTAAGTTGGGACACCCCTGCAGGGTTTTGAACTTTCGAAAGCCGTGCCCACGGTTATGGGCAGATGGGAATTTGTTAATATCCGGCTGTAGAAAACTTGACACTTAACTTAATTAAAATGAATCAACCGCGTGTGTAGCCGTGATGGTCTCTTTTCGGCAGAGTCCGGGAAGACAACATAGTCTCGTGTTATGCTTGAACGTAAGTAGTTACAGGATCACTTCTTGATCATTATAGATTCTCGACCGAGCTTTGCTTCTCTTCTCCCTCTCATTTGCGTAAGTTAGCCTCCATATATGCTAGTGCTTCCTGCAGATCCACCTCACTACCTTTACCTACCCCTTAAGCTTAAATAGTCTTGATCGCGAGGGTGTGAGATTGCTGAGTCCCCATGACTCACATATTACTTCCAAAACCAGATGCAGGTGCCAACGATGGCTGTGCAGGGGATGTGACCGAACTCAAGTGGGAGTTCGACGAGGATTCAGGACGTTACTATGTTTCCTTTCCGGACGATCAGTAGTGGAGCCCAGTTGGGGCGATCGGGGATCTATGCATTTGGGGTTGTCTTTATTTTGGTTTCATAGTCAGACCTTGATTGTATTCTGGATCTATACTTATGTATTGTGTGAAGTGGCGATTGTAAGCCAACTCTTTATCCCTTTCTTGTTTAGTACATGGGATGTGTAAAGATTACCCCTCTTGCGACATGCCTACTACGCGGTTATGCCTCTAAGTCATGCTCCGATATATGGGAGATATAGCCGCATCGTGGGTGTTACATGAGCCACAAGCCAAAGTGTGGGGTGATGCGGAGGAAGGCCTCACACACGATGATAAACGCCGAGATGTGAAGGATGGAATCTGGGGCTAGATCATGGAAATCAAGCCCGTAAAAGAACATGAGCCCTCTAACAAAGGGATCAAGACTGAAACCTACCCCTCGGAGGAAGTGGGAAACAAATACGACGCTCTCGTTGGGTTCAGGAGTAGGGATGACCTACCCTTGAGTGGGCATCCTGTGCGAGATTTCAGTAGTCAGATACCTGCCTTCTCTTAACTTCTTGATGTCCTCCTCTGTGACAGAGGAGGCCATCCACTGGCCTTGAAGGTTGGATCTAGACATGTTAAAAGTCTGAAGCGCTTAGCCTAAGCCTTGGGTGTTGGAACTCGAGGTGGGGGAAGGGAAGGATCGAGCGCGAGGGGCAGAGGAAAGGCCTTGGCTCCATTATAAAGAGGACGAATATTAAGCGTCCTCTGTGTGCCTGGTTGGAACTTGCCTAAAATCGAGGAGTCATATTTAAAAACACGGTTGGGTTACCCACACCCGTATTGATGAGAATCCCATGATAAGGGGACACGATCTCTGCTTCGACAAGACATGCCAAGAAAACCGCCTCGCACCACATGCAATGGCAGACATGGAAAAACAGTTCATAATGACCGGGCCACGACAAGACATCACGTTATGAAAAGTTGTCAGCAGATTGGATTTGTGGAATATTATAATCTCTACGGTGGTATGTGGAATTTGTTTTGCAGAGCCGGACACGATCCTTGTGTTCGGAATCATTTAGGGAGTATTCGAAGAAGGAACCCACCTTGCAATGCTGAAGACAATCTGCGTGCCGGACTCATCATCATTGAAGCCTGGTTCAGGGCCTACTGAGGGAGTCCTGGATTAGGGGGTCCTCGGACAGCCGGACTATACACTTTGGCCAGATTGTTGGACTATGAAGATACAAGATTGAAGACTTCGTCCCGTGTTCGGGTGGGACACTCCTTTGCGTGGAAGGCAAGCCTGGCAATTCGGATATGTAGATCTCCTCCCTTGTAACCGACTCTGTGTAACCCTATCCCCCTCCGGTGTCTATATAAACCGAAGGGTTTCGTCCGTAGGACAACAACAATCAGAATCATAGGCTAGCTTCTAGGGTTTAGCCTCTACGATCTCGTGGTAGATCAACTCTTGTAATACTCATATCATCAAGATCAATCAAGCAGGAAGTAGGGTATTACCTCCATCATGAGGGCCCAAACCTGGGTAAACATTGTGTCCCCTACCTCCTGTTACCATCCGCCTTAGACGCACAGTTCGGGACCCCCTACCCGAGATCTGCCAGTTTTGACACCGACAATGGCCGGCCCCATGCCTCAAGGTCGGTGGGTGCCCTCCTCCATCATAGAGGAGGACATCGCGAAGCTCCGGGCAGCGAGATACCTGACCGCGGCAATCCCCCACATGCTTCCTACTCAAGGGCAGGTTATATTCCTACTCCCAGATCCAGCGAGAGGGTCGTATTCATCTCCCACTTCCTCCAAGGGATAGGGTTCGCCCTACACCCCTTTGTTCGACGTCTTATGTTCTATTACGGGCTAGAGTTTCACGATCTAACTCTGGACTCCTTCCTTCACATCTCGTCGTTCATTATCACCTGCGAAGCTTTCCTCCATATTCCCCCGCACTTCAGCTTATGGCTTAAGACCTTTAGTGTGAAGCCGAAGGTAATCGGCAGGGGACGAGCAGAGTGAGGTGGTGCTACACTGGCCAAACTTATCAACGCTCCTTGGATAAAAGGATCCTTCACAGAATCTTCTGACTTATGGAAACGGGAATGGTTTTACATCACTGAACCCCGTGGCACCAAGTGGGCAGCTATACCCGCGTTCCGATCTGGCCCTCCAATTCAACTCGCATCGTGGGTTAATAAAGGGTTGGACTAGGGATCATCCGATGAAGTACAGACTCTACAGAGCCGCATCAGGAGTCTCCTTGAGAAGAACACCAAACTCATCGACGTGATTCAAGTAATGCAAGTCCGTCGAGTCCTCCCGTTCCAAAGACGGCCCCTCTCTATGTGGGAGTTTAATCCATAAGGACCACGAACCCTTCAGCACTTCTTCGGTGCAACACACAAAGGAATGTGGAAGTTAATTTTTGGGAAACGAAAATAGTGGCCGAACACTACAGAGGACATCGGCCTTGACTGCAACCATCTGGATACCTCGGTAAGCACTCGATTCTTGAACACATCTTAGATACGCATCTCATAACAAGATGTGGAGAAAACCATCTTCTTCCAGGGTTGGATAAAGAAGGCGGAGCAAATCAGGTGTTCAGCTCCTCTTCCCGAAGACTCAGCTAGTCCCGTTCTAGGAAGGATGCTGATCCCGGTGCCAAACCAGGCGCCAGGGGAAGACAAGAGCGAAAAGAGCGGGGGAGCCGAAGGTGGCTTCCATCCTGGAGGGAAACCACACACTGTGTCCGGGGAGACTAGGGCTCCCTCTTCCGAAGAAAAAGGGGAAGGAGAAGCTGACATCCCTTCTTCCTATGGTAAGAAAAGGGCCGCCTCCAAGAGTTGGGAGGTAAGGGATCCTAAGCGGGGCAAAACGCCCCTGCCGAGTGGTTCAGGTTAGGAAGGTGTTATTGTCGCACAATCCCTTCATAAGGACAAGCCTCCAGCCGAATCGTAAGTGAATAAAGATATTTTGAACATACCCCGTTCCTTCTTTCTTTGCAAAGGTAACATCTAGAATATGCGTTTTGTAGTCCGGGACGTAGTCTTCCTCAACAATCCTCCTCCTCGGGGGACCTCTTACCCGAGATGATGGAAAGCGAAATGCCTCCACAAGCTTCCTGGCCCAACAGGGTGGACGACGTCGAGGTGTCATCCCAGAGGTTCTCTCCCGATTGGGGGATAATAGAGCCAGTGCCCCAAGGTGAAACTTCAGTCACCCAGAGTCCGAAGTGTGCGGTCCCTGTAAGGGTTAACAATAAAGGCTCCCAACTATTCGGTTTGCAGCCAGAGACGATTCTAGGGTTGAGTAAACATACCCAGTCGAAGGGAGTCCGTACTGCCACAACTGCTTCCAGGAATCAGGATGCACCGGATACACCGACGGACATGTTACGGTATTCGTCAATCTCAGATGATCATCGTACTTTGATGGGTACGGTGGTTGAGAGGATTCTGTCTATGAAAAGCGGATTGAATGAAGCCTTCATGGGCCTGCTAAGAGGCTTTGAGGTGTGTAATATTTTTTATTGTGCTCTACACGCAAAAATGTACCCGTTTATAGATAGTAGCCCCTGAGACTCTGGTTGGCGCCCAAAGGTAGGAAATTAGAGGATCAAAAAAGAAGTTCTTAGGTAATAATCTAATGACTGGAAACACAGGCTGTTACCTCCATGACGGCTGCCCACGCTACGGAGGTTGAAGGTCTGGAGCATAAGCTTGATGAGGAAGATAACGACATCACGCTTGTTAATAGGCGATTCGACGAGGCGCAAGGTATGTGTTAGAATATGTATAATAACACAGGCACGAAGCTAGAATTATGTTCTGAGACATGCTTATCTGCAGATGGTGTTGCCGCGGTTGAGACCCTTCGAGCTGAACTTGCCCGAGCCAAGGAGCAAGCCCGGATAAGTAACGTGGCTGCCAAGAAGGCAGCTGATGAGTTAGAAGCCGGACAGGCCACACAATGCCAGTGTGAAGAGAGAATGGCCATTACGGCGTGCGAGATGAAGGAAGCCACTATCCAGTGCAAATTCCTCGAGAAGGATAACAAGGTCAAAGCAGCTGATCTTGATAAGGCATTACAAGAGGCAAGAGAAGCATGATCCGAGTCTAGAGCGGCTCGGGAAGAGATTCAGCAAGCTGGGAAGATAGCGGACAGTAAGCCTTTCTTATTACATACTAAGTTTGGTCATCCGAAGTATGCCCCGCTTAATCAGATGTGGAGCTCCCGAGGCGCCTTTTTGGAATTGCTGAAGAGTGCCTCCGATGCGGCGCAGTTTTACGAAGCGCAGGAAGGGCATTCAACGAAGAAGCTATTTTGGCCACAATTCGGCACGCCAAAGCGCCCACTCTTACTGAACGAACAAATGGCCCAGTGGGATGAGCTCCACAAGATATCCAGCTCTGCCATGAAGGACATCGTAGTCTGGCTGTGGCCAACCTAAGCCAATTCCGAATAGTTATTTCGGTTTGGTATGGTGACTAGGTGGTGCAATGCCGCGTATCGACGCTGTTAAGTGGTCCACGTTCATTGAAGGTGCATGGATGGCCTTTGCCCGTGTGAAGACTTACTAGGCAAAGATGAAGGCCACCGATGTTGTAGCGAAAAGTCCACCCAAGGGTAAGGAGGATCATACGCCAGAGTATTATTTTGAGGATGTCTTAGAGGGTATCTGCTTAATAGAGGGTCAATGCTCGAAAGAGATGATGTTCGAGTGAAATGCACTGAGATTGTAAAAACAAATTTATTATATTTTAAGATTATGCCTAGAAGTTGTGGCTCCTCCTATGCGGTCGTTTTTGTAGAATGTGAAAGTTTTCCTGTCGTCGGCTTTAACCCCCTCTCATAAATATGAGGGTGTTCGGAAAAGCATTTGATCACTCTTGATCCAACGTCTTGGTCCATGAAGGAGGTGTCAATGCGGCTAACTAGGCAATCGTACTATAGGGCTTTGGCACTTTCACTTAGCCATAGGAGTTTGACGGTGGGTCTACTATATAGCCCCTGGTATGTACGCAGTCATCCGAATACGGTGCATTACATGAGTGACCAGAAGAACGGTCCTTCATGAAATATGGGAGGAATCATGAAAGATTCTAATAAGTCAATGAGTGGTTGACCAGCTCTCGCATATCATGACAGTCCGTTTTCGGCTTTCTCTACTGAGGTGGTCATCTGGATAAACCGGGACACAATCATAGTAGTTCTCCCTTTACTACCCTAGTCGATATAGCGGAACGTAAGGTAGTAAGCACAGGAGCCGGGCAACCCAACTATTGACCAAAGACATGATTCGGAGCTGATGCATATAAGGCCAAACTCGCGACGCCGAAGTGTGCTATAAAGATGTTCGGACTTGTCGGCAATTCATTTGTTCCCATATCGAGCCCCTGGCAACCCATGCCGAGGTGCAAGTGTGAAACAGCCGGAGAAATTCAGCTTTTGTTTTTTAGGAAAAAGTGAATACTGGGCATGGATTATGTTCACAGGGATCTGATCGATATGTCAATTGCCATTTTACAAATAATAATGCCACAACCCAAGCCATTTGACATGCCGGTGGTCGAAGGCTGAGGGAGAAGGCATTTCTACAGGCTCAAAATAGAGAGTGCATTCTACAAAATTACTTGGACCTCCTGTCGCACGTCTACCCCGCCTTGCCTCGGTTAAAGGATGCCTTTGACAGGAACAACCTTGGGGTAAGTGTATGAAGCCGAACTCCGAAAGAGTCTGTCAAATGACCGATATTTTGCGTCACCTGTGATAAGATAAAAATGAATAGTTAGAAATGAAAAGGAGGAAATGGGAGTGCTTGTAGGCTTGCCCGTATTGTGCCTCCACCGATGGCCAGGGTATCTTAAGTGCATAATGATGCATGCGCGGTATAAACTTCGCGTGATTGTGAGGCGAACGACGGAGGCTGGACTGCTAATTCTGCTCCAAGACAAAGTGGTTCCATTTAATTGGAACCGGTGGCTTAATGTACGATGAATTGTGCGGCTTGACTACCGATCCTTTGGGACGGGTATATCTAATTTTCAGGGGAACCCACTCTATGGCGTATATGTCCCCTAGTGCGTGCATGTGCTCCCCTGTAGGGGTGTGCATCGCATATATCATGTTTATGGTTTTAACTTCGGGGGGGGGGGGGATTGCTTTTGAACCCCGGTATACGGCTGGCGAGTCTCTTGGTCACCGCTGTCACTAGGCGGTCCCTTCCCCTTGTGTTCGGCTTTTAGCTTGTCGGCTTGTTTGAAGACACAGCATCTTCTGTTAGTATGCGTAGCTGGTTTATTGGGGGTGCCATGAATCTAGCAGGATCGATCCAATATGTTATCGAGGTTGGATGGTCCTCTCTATTTGCCTTGGATGGCTTTTTCCGCTGACCGGGCTTGGAGCCACTGAATCCAGCGTTAACTACTGTGTCTTGCATTATTTCGTCATTATTTCGACGCTTGTGTTTATTGCGTCATGGCTTTCTTTTGCCGTCTCGGACTTCAGAAGTGCCCGGGTTGCTAGTGCTGTTGCTCCTACGAGCGAGCGATCTGTCTTCTCCCGTCCAAAAGCGGGTCATTAGAGTGATAAGGGCTGTCATGGATTTTGGTTTTTCTTGAGCGAGGTGCCGAGCGAGCCATTCATCCTGGACGCTGTGCTTGAAGTCCGCGAGGGATTCGGCGTCTGGACAATCGACAATTTGGTTCTTTTTAATTAAGGACCTAGTCCAGAGCTTTCTGGCGGACTCTCCAGGCTGCTGGATGATGTGACTTAAGTCATCGGCATCTGGTGGCCAGACATATGTACCTTGGTAGTTATCGCGAAAGGCGTCTTCCAGGTCTTCCCAGCTACCAACGGAATTCTCTGGAAGGCTGTTTAACCAGTGCTGAGCTTGTCCCTTTAGTTTTAGTGGTAGATATTTAATGGCGTGGAGATCATCGCCGTGGGCCATGTGGATATGGAGAAGAAAGTCCTCAATCCATACCGCGGGATTTGTTGTTCCATCGTATGATTTGATGTTTATGGGTTTAAACCCCTCTGGGAATTCATGGTACATTACTTCGTTAGTGAAGCAAATTGGGTGAGCGGCACCTCTGTATCGGGCCGCATCGCGACGTAGCTCAGATAGAGTTCGTCTGCGGTTCTCGGCCCGGGCGTGAGTATGGCTATTGCGTTCGGCTAGATAGCCGTTATCGTGTGTCGGGGCACGTCCCCGTGATCCATAGATTGATCTGTTCTGACATGCTCTTGTAGGATCGAAAGTACGTCTAGAGGGGGGTGATTAGACTACTTGACAAAATAAAAATCTAGCCGTTTCCCAATTTTAATTCTTGACAGATTTTAGCAACTTAGCACAAGTCAAGCAAACAACCTACACATGCATTTCTAAGAGTATAGCAGCGGAATGTAAAACAGTTACATATGAAGGTAAATGGAGGAGTTTGGAGGGAGCAAACGCAATGTAGACACGGAGATTTTTGGCGTGGTTCTGATAGGTGGTGCTATCGTACATCCACGTTGATGGAGACTTCAACCCACGAAGGGTAACGGTTGCGCGAGTCCACGGAGGGCTCCACCCACGAAGGGTCCACGAAGAAGCAACCTTGTCTATCCCACCATGGCCATCGCCTACGAAGGACTTGCCTCACTAGGGTAGATCTTCACGAAGTAGGCGATCTCCTTGCCCGTACAAACTCCTTGGTTCAACTCCACAGTCTTGACGGAGGCTCCCAAGTGACACCTAACCAATCTAGGAGACACCACTCTCCAAGAGGTAACAAATGGTGTGTTGATGATGAACTCCTTGCTCTTGTGCTTCAAATGGTAGTCTCCCCAACACTCAACTCTCTCTCATAGGATAGGATTTGGTGGAAAGGTGATTTGAGTGGAAAGCAACTTGGGGAAGGCTAGAGATCAAGATTTATGTGGTTGGAATGAAGTATCTTGACCTCAACACAAGTGTAGGTGGTTCTCTCTCAGAAAATGTATGTTGGAAGTGTAGGCATGTTCTGATGGCTCTATCCACGAATGAAGAGTGGGTGGAGGGGTATATATAGCCTCCACACAAAATCTAACCATTACACACAAATAACCAAACTCGGTGGGACCGAATCATACAACTCGGTCAGACCAATTTAGTTCATAATGTGACCATTAGGGTTTTCGGTGGGACCAACATGTCAACTCGGTGGGACCGATATCATTAGGGTTAGGGCATAACGTAATCTGGTGAGACCGATTACACAAACTCGGTGAGACCAATTTTGGTAATAGACTAACCAGAGAGTTGGTCAGGCAATCTTTGTGGGACCGACGTTATGAAAGGGAAACAGAGAGTTTGCATTGCGATATCGGTGGGACTAGTCGCTCATCTCGGTTGGACTAAAACGGTATGAAGGGAAACAGAGAGACTACAATCCCATCCTGGTGAGACCGAGATCCCTATCGGTAGGACTGAAAAGACTAGGGTTTGTGGCAGTGGCGATGTCAAGTGAACTCGGTGGCGCTGGATAGATCAAATCGGTGGGGCCGAGTTTGACTTTTGGTTTGGGATATATTTGGATATGAGAAAGTGGTTGAGGGTTGTGGAGCATATCACTAAGCACTTTGAGCAAGAACCTCATTAAGCAACACCTCACCCCTCTTAATAGTATTGGCTTTTTCTATGGACTCAATGTGATCTTGGATCACTAAAAATGAAATGTAGAGTCTTGTGCTTTGAGCTTGAGCCAATCCTTTTGTTCTTAGCATTTTGAGGGGTCCACTTTCTAATCCATGCCATGCCAATCACTGAGCTTTTCCTGAAATATTTATCTTCAAGTAGAATTAGCTCAATGAGCTATATGTTGTTAGGAATTACCAAAAACCCCCAGGGATAGTTGCATTTTCAATCTCCCCCTTTTTGGTAAATGATGACAACATATAGATCAAAGCTTCGACGAATGGTTATAAGATTGAAAAACATCATCGCTTTGAGATGTATGTGATAAGCAAGAGCTCCCCCTAAATTTGTGCATTATTTAAAATTTGCTTTTGAATGCAAATGCACAATCGATTAGGATCATGGGTTACTCTTCCATGTCAAATACATCTTGGTAGAGTGCTCAAAATGATAGAAATTAAAAGCATGCACTCATCACCAAGCAAGTGAATGATCATATATGGAATATAATGGATAGCATCATTCAACCAAACATTAAGGTAGCATATGGTCAACCACATGATCATATGAGTATCTCACAAGGACATAAAGTATCTCACACAAGCACACAATAAAGAAGTTCAACCAAAATAGCAAGAGAGACAAAAAGCAAGATTCTCTCTCTCGAAGCCTATGATCTATACATATTTCTCCCCCTTTGGCAACAAGTTACTAAAAAGTTTGAAAAAGCGTAAATAACAACATTCACAATTTTATTTTATTACCATCATTTGTGTTGAGTTTCATTCATTCATATATATATATATATATATATATATATATGTATGTATTGACCCCCTTCTTCAAATTAGATGTTTCGGAAGCGGGATGAACTCCTAGCACCAGCTCGCATGTGAGCAATTCAAGAGGAATTGGTGGCATTCTTTCTTGACCACGTGATCGCTGAAGACGGAGAATACTATGTGGACCATGAGTCCGTATGTTAGGAGATTATATTTGTAAGAGATAATTATTGTATATATGTAGCCGGTAGTGTCGGATAGTATATGAGAACTTGTTGTTCGACCAATCTCTCGGAGAAGGAGAGGTGGTCGATATCACTTCTCTCTGTATGCATATATGTTCATGATGATCTTCTATTTCCTTCGTTTGCATACTAGCTAGCTAGCGTGTCTAGTCCTCTCTATACGTATGTATAGTACGTAGCGTCGACCAAGCATGGACATAAGAGAGGACACTTCTCTATTAATTATAGCTAGCTAACACAATATATGAAACACCTAAATTAACCCCCCAAAACCCCCACCCCCCCCTTTAAAAAAAACAAAAACCCCAGCCACAGAAATGCTGACGCGTGGATGCCTATTGGTCCCGGTTGGTGCCACCAACCGGGACCAAAGGGTCTCCTGCCTGGGCTCCGCGCACAGGCCACGTGGAGGCCCATCTGTCCCAGTTCTGGATTGAACCGGGACTAAAGGGACAGGGCATTAGTACCGACCCTTTAGTCCTGGTTTAGGAACCGGGAAAAAGGCCCTTACGAACCGGGACAATAGGCCCTTTTTCTACTAGTGTGGTGGAGCGCTCAAAATGCTAGAAATTAAAAGCATGCACTCATCACCAAGCAAGTGAATGATAATATATGGAATATAAAGGATAGCATCATTCAACCAAACATTAAGGTAGCATATGGTCAACCACATGATCATATGAGTATCTCACAAGGACATAAAGTATCTCACACAAGCACACAATAAAGTAGTTCAGCCAAAATAGCAAGAGAGACAAAAAGCAAGACACTCTCTCTCGAAGCCTATGATCTATTCATATTTATCCCCCTTTGGCAACAAGGTACCAAAAAGTTTGAAAATGCATAGTGCTATACATCTCTCAGGCTTGGTCTTCGGGAGGTGGTGTAGATAGAACTCTAAGGACAAAGGATTCCGATGAAGTAGTCGGAGCTGGTGGAGTGGGTGCTGAGGTGGCACTGGAGCTGTAGCTGCTGGTGCTGACACTAAAGCTCTAGCATCTGAGACTGGCACTATAGCAGACCATGGACCTCGTGGCACACGCTTAAAAGCATCAGTGGTTTCTTTTCCTTCCCTCTCCTCTGCTTCCTCCTGAAGCTGCTCAACTGCAGTCTGAATCTCAGTCACCTTCAGATCAAGATCATAGAATTTTGTTTCCACAATCCTCTCTAGGCTCTCCTGATTCTGAGTCAGGGTGGCCAAGCCCTTCTCAATCCTCAGTGTAGCTTGAATCAGATAGCCTAACTGATCTTGCTTGCTCTTCAGGAAGACTCAAGATGCCTCTTCAACACTTGGCATCTGGGCAGCTTTCTCAGCCTTTTCCTTGGCTCTCTTCTCTTGGACTTGAGCTGATGATGGTTCTTCCTCATTCATCACAACAATGTTGTCTTCAAACTCAGGATATAGAGGTAGATGCTCCTTGTCCAGCAAGTAAGTACTTGTGCCCATCTTAGAGTTGATGAGCTCCTGAATGTGTGGGGCATACCCACAACTCCTCTTTTGATCAGCAGCAGTCCTTTTGATCGTTTCTACAATCAAGCTCATAACTTTGAATTTTTGGGGAACATCAAAAATTTGCAGCATGTTGATGGACTGTCCTCTGATCATCTTGTGATCTCCTGACTTGGGTAGCAATGTGTGCCTTAAGATCCAGTTGATCGTAGGCAGACCAGACAACAAGAAATGCACAGATCCAAGCTTGTGAGTTTCTAAAGCCTTATCAGGGATCTCTTGTACATGTTTGCCATTGAGTTGTGGTCTTTATTCTTGGTGGCATACACATCCGAGTCATCTTCATGTTCCTCTGGGCATTGATTAGCTTGGCCCACTCATCAACTGTGGACTGGTACCTGGTACCCTTAGACATCCAAACTATCCTCCCATCTGGATAGAAGTGGGCAGTGGAGTAGAACTGCATCATTAACTCATTATTCCATTTGGTGAGCTTTTGTCCAACAAATTCATCTACTCCATAAGCCTTAAAGCAGTCATACACTCTAGGGAAGTGATCTTCATTTTCCTGGATGAACTCCCAGTCCACCCATTTCATGTCACACACTATGGGCTTTTTGTCAAGCAGAATAGTCTCATAGAAATCTTGTTGTTCCTTTGTATGGAACCTATAGTCAACTGCAGTCCTTCTCCTAACAGCATAGGGATCAGACTGTCTCCATAACCTCAATCCTGCATCTTTCCTGATGTGCATGTCCTCAGCGGCTGGATGAGCATCATTGTGGTCAGGAATTTTGGGCTTCAACCTCCTCAAAACAAGAGAATCATCTTCTTCTTCTTCAGCTTCAGGCAATGGGGACTTGTTCTTCTTCTTTAGCTTCAGGCAATGGGGACTTGTTCTTCTCAGTACGTATACTCCTGGTGTTCCTCTTGGGTTTTGGGGGTTTCTGAGTAGCAGACTTGGGCTTAGATGGAGCAGCCCCTGACATGATTGCATCTCCCATAAGCATCTGAGCCTTAGGAGCAGGTGCAACATCCTCTTCCTCCTCCTTTTCTTCTGAATCTCTCATAATGGAGGATCTACCAAGTACTCTGCAAGTGGTCTTCTTGACCCTATCTTTTCTTTTCTTTCCTTCTCCAACTGCCTCTTCAGTTGGCTTGGAGGTTTCAGCAGTTGAGGCTCTGGCCTTTGACATGGGGATCCTCTTTGCTGGAGCCTTCTTGTGCATCCCTGGCTTTGTTGTAGCAGCTGAGCCATACTCTTTCTTCAACACCTTTTTCTTGGAGCCGACTTCTTCCTCAATAGCTTGGAGCCGACTTCTTCCTCAATAGCCACATAATCCTCATCCTCAGAATTTGAGGTCTTCTTCTTCCTTGTTCTGGTGGTTGCCTTGGGCAAGTTGCTTGGTGTGCTCTTGCTTCCCTCATCAGAAGTGCTAGAGGGACTAGTGCCCTCACTCATATGAACCTACTCCTCAGACTTGTTCTGGCTCTCACTTTGATCAGACATCTGTCATGCAAACTATTAGCAGACCCTGTGAATAGGTTCTAGATGAGGTAGAGTAGATGAGCATCACAAAGTGCAGAATTTTTGCAAAACAGATGAATTAAAAACTTAGTTTTAGTTCTTCACAGAAAGCATTTCGGATCTACCGATTTGTAAACTCGGTGATACCAAAGCATCTTTTGGAACCTAAACTAGTGAACTCGGTCAGACCGAGTCACAGTTCGATGGCACTGAGACTGCTAGGGTTTCACAGAGAATCGAACTCGGTCACACCGATTTGTAATTTTTGGTTAGACCAAAAACGCATGTGCAATGGCCTAAGCCAAATCGGTGAGAACGATTTCAACAACTCGGTCGGTCCAAGATGAGTTTGGCCGAGAACTAACCCTAAATTTTCAAATCTAATCTAATCTATGGGATGCTTTCGCTGGACAGGATTGATTCTTACGTGGCAAGAATCATGGCAAAGCAATGTGCTACGAATCGGAGTTAAGGAATAGCACAAAGATCAAGTTGATACCCTACTTCGGCGGTGAACTTTCTACGGCGGCAACGGCGGGGCAGATTGCCATTGACGGCAGGGGAGACCAGCGTCGGGAGGTCGCTGGCGGCGAGAGGACGATCCGGAGACCCGAGGAGGCAGAGCAGGTCACGCATAGGTGAAAGGTTTTGGAAAATTCAAAATTTGACCTATCAATATTTATAACCTGACCCTATCGGTGTGACCGAGATGCAGAACTGCAAGCGGTTACTGCAACTCGGTGTGACCGAAAAGTTCTAATCGGTTGCACCGAGATTGAAAACCTAGATCAACTTAGTGATCTCGGTGTGACCAAAATGGATGACTCGGTGCTACCTCTTGAGCGCTGCGTTGGTTTTCCCTTGAAGAGGAAAGGGTGATGCAGCAAAGTAGCGTAAGTATTTCCCTCAGTTTTTGAGAACCAAGGTATCAATCTAGTAGGAGGCCACGCGCGAGTCCCTCGCACCTACAATAACAAATAAAATCCTCGCAACCAATGCAATAAAGGGGTCGTCAATCCCTTCACAGTCACTTACGAAAGTGAGATCTGATAGATATGATTAGATAATATTTTTGGTATTTTTATGATAAAGATGCAAAGTAAAGAAAGCAAAATAAACGGAAAGGGAAATAGCTTGTTGATAGAAGATTAATATGATGGTAAATATACCCCGGGGCCATAGGTTTCACTAGTGGCTTCTCTCGAGAGCATAATTATTACGATGGGTGAACAAATTACTATTGAGCAATTGACAGAATTGAGCATAGTTATGAGAATATCTAGGTATGATCATGTATATAGGCATCATGTCCCAGACAAGTAGACCGACTCCTGCCTGCATCTACTACTATTACTCCACACATCGACCGCTATCCAGCATGCATCTAGAGTATTAAGTTCAAGAGAATAGAGTAACGCTTTAAGCAAGATGACATGATGTAGAGGGATAAACTCATGCAATATGATATAAACCCCATCTTGTTAGCCTCGATGGCAACAATACAATACGTGCCTTGATGCCCCTACTGTCACTGGGAAAGGACACCGCAAGATTGAACCCAAAGCTAAGCACTTCTCCCATTGCAAGAAAGATCAATCTAATAGGCCAAACCAAACTGATAATTCAAAGAGACTTGCAAAGATAACCAATCATACACAAAAGAATTCAGAGAAGATTCAAATATTGTTCATAGATAAACTTGATCATAAACCCACAATTCATCAATCTCAACAAACACACCGCAAAAGAAGATTACATCGAATCGATCTCCACAGGAGAGGGGGAGAACTTTGTATTGAGATCCAAAAAGAGAGAAGAAGCCATCTAGCTAATAACAATGGACCCGAAGGTCTGAAGTAAACTACTTACACTTCATCGGAGATTCTTTGGTGTTGATGTAGAAGCCCTCCGTGATCGATGCCCCCTCCGGCGGAGCTCCGGAAAAGGCCCCAATATGGGATCTCGTGGATACGGAAAGTTACGGCGGTGGCATTAGCGTTTTGGCTCCGTATCTGGTAGTTTGGGGGTACGTAGGTATATATAGGAGGAAGGAGTACGTCGGTGCATCAACGTGGGCCCCACGAGGGTGGAGGGCACGCCTAGGGGGGGTAGGCACGCCCCCTACCTCGTGCCTTCCTGGTTGATGTCTTGACGTAGGGTCCAAGTCCTCTAGATCACGTTCGTTCCGAAAATCACGTTCTTGAAGGTTTCATTCCGTTTGGACTCCGTTTGATATTCTTTTTCTGCCAAACTCTGAAATAGGCAAAATAACAACAATATAAAGGTGTATAATAAAGCCCAATAATGTCCAAAATAGGATATAATATAGCATGGAACAATCAAAAAATATACATACGTTGGAGACGTATCAAGCATCCCCAAACTTAATTCCTGCTCGTCCTCGAGTAGGTAAATGATGAAAACAGAATTTTTGATGTGGAATGCTACTTGGCATAATTTCAATGTAATTCTCTTAATTGTGGTATGAATATTCAGATCCGAAAGATTCAAGACAAAAGTTCAATATTGACATAGAAATAATAATACTTCAAGCATACTAACTAAGCAATTATGTCTCTTCAAAATAACATGGCCAAAGAAAGTTATCCCTACAAAATCATATAGACTGGCTATGCTCCATCTTCACCACACAAAGTATTTAAATCATGCACAACCCCGATGACAAGCCAAGCAATTGTTTCATACTTTTGGTGTTCTCATACTTTTTCAATCTTCACGGAATACATGAGCGTGAGACATGGACATAGCACTATATGTGGAATAGAATGGTGGTTGTGGAAAAAACAAAAAGGGAGAAGATAGTCTCACATCAACTAGGCATATCAATGGGCTATGGAGATTCCCATTAATAGATATCAATGTGAGTGATTAGGGATTGCCATGCAATGGATGTACTAGAGCTATAAGTGTATGAAAGTTCAACAAAAGAACTAAGTGGGTATGCATCCAACTTGCTTGCTCATGAAGACCTAGGGTAATTTTGAGGAAGCCCATCATTGGAATATACAAGCCAAGTTCTATAATGAAAAATTCCCACTAGTATATGAAAGTGATGACATAGGAGACTCTCTATCATGAAGATCATGGTGCTACTTTGAAGCACAAGTGTGGTAAAAGGATAGTAGCATTGTCCCTTCTCTCTTTTTTCTCATTTTTTATTTGGGCCTTTTCTTTTCCTTTTTTATGGCCTACTTTTTTTATTTAGTCCGGAGTCTCATCCTGACTTGTGGGGGAATCATAGTCTCCATCATCCTTTCCTCACTTGGGACAATGCTCTAATGATGATCATCACACTTTTATTTACTCACAACTCAACAATTACAACTCAATACTTAGAACAAAATATGACTCTATGTGAATGCCTCCGGCGGTGTACCGGGATATGCAATGATGCATGAGTGACATGTATGAAAGAATTATGAACGGTGGCTTTGCCACAAATACAATGTCAACTACATGATCATGCAAAGCAATATGACAATGATGAAGCGTGTCATAATAAATGGAATGGTGGTAAGTTGCATGGCAATATACCTCGGAATGGCTATGGAAATGCCATAATAGGTAGGTATGGTGGCTGTTTTGAGGAAGATATAAGGTGGTTGTATGGTACCGGCGAAAGTTGTGCAGTACTATAGAGGCTAGCAATGGTGGAAGGGTGAGAGTGTGTATAATCCATGGACTCAACATTAGTCATAAGAACTCACATAGTTATTGCAAAAATCTATTAGTTATCGAAACAAAGTATTACGCGCATGCTCCAAGGGGGATAGATTGGTAGGAAAAGACCATCGCTCGTCCCCAACCGCCACTCATAAGGAAGACAATCAATAAATAAATCATGCTCCGACTTCATCTCATAACAGTTCACCATACGTGCATGCTACGGGAATCAAAAACTTTAACACAAGTATTTCTCAAATTCACAGATACTCAAGTAGCACAACTCTAATATTACCATCTCCATATCTCAAAATAATTATCAAGTATCAAACTTCTCATAGTATTCAACACACTCATAAGAAAACCTTTTTATTAATCTTGAATGCCTAACATAATTAAAGAAAATTACCACGCTAAGAAATAATCTAAGTGAAGCATGAGAGAACAATAGTTTCTATAAAAGAAATCCACCACCGTGCCCTAAAAGATATAAGTGAAGCACTAGAGCAAAAACTATATAACTCAAAAGATATAAGTGAAGCACATAGAGTATTCTAACAATTTCCGAATCATGTGTGTCTCTCTCAAAAGGTGTGTACATTAAGGATGATTGTGGAAAACTAACAAATAAAGACTCAAATAATACAAGACGCTTCAAGAAAAACACATATCATGTGGTAAATAAAAATATAGCTCCAAGTAAAGTTACCAATGGAAGTAGACGAAAGAGGGGATGCCTTCCGAGGCATTCGCAAGCTTGGGCTTTTAGGTGTCCTTAGATTATCTTGGGGTGACATGGGCATCCCAAAGCTTAGTCTCTTGCCACTCCTTCTTCCATAATCCATTAAATCTTTTACCCAAAACATGAAAACTTCACAACACAAAACTTAAAGTAGAAAATCTCGTGAGCTCCGTTAGCGAAAGAAAAGAAAACACCACTTCAAGGTACTGTAATGAACACATATTTTATTTATATTGGTGTTAAACCTACTGTATTCCAACTTCTCTATGGTTTATAAACTATTTTACTAGACATAGATTCATCAAAATAAGCAAACAACACACGAAACCCAGAATCTGTCAAGAACAGAACAATCTGTAGTAATCTGTAGCTAACGCAAGTTCTGGAACCCCAAAAATTATAAAATAAATTACTAGACGTGAAGAATTATCTATTAATAATCTTCAAAAATAATTAATTAAATATAACTTTCCAAATAAAAATGGCAGCAATTCTTGTGAGCGCTAAAGTTTCTGTTTTTTACAGCAAGATTAAAAAGACTTTCCCCAAGTCTTCAAAACGGTTCTTCTTGGCACAAACACTAATTAAACACAAAAACACAACCAAAACAGAGGATAGATAAAATATTTATTACTAAACAGGAGCAAAAGGCAAGGAATAAAAATAAAATTGGGTTGCCTCCCAACAAGCGCTATCGTTTAACGCCCCTAGCTAGGCATAAAAGCAAGGATAGATCTTGGTATTGCCATCTTTGGTAGGCAATCCATAAGTGGCTCTCATAATCGATTCATATGGTAATTTAATTTTGTTTCTAGGGAAGTGTCCCGTGCCTTTCCTTAATGGAAATTGGAATCTAATATTCCCTTCCTTCATATCAATAATTGTACCAATCGTTCTAAGGAAAGGTCTACCAAGAATAATAGGACATGAAGGAATTGCAATCTATGTCAAGAACAATAAAATCTACGGGCACATAATTCCTATTTTCAACAATAAGAACATCATTAATTCTTCCCGTAGGTTTCTTAATAGTTGAATCCGCAAGGTGCAAGTGTAAAGAGCAATCATCAAAATCACGGAAACCTAGCAAAACACACAAAGTCTTTGGAATCGTGGAAACACTAGCACCCAAATCACACAAAGCATAGCATTCATGATCTTTAATTTTAATTTTATTAGTAGGTTCCCACTCATCAAAAAGTTTTCTAGGGATAGAAACTTCCAACTCAAGTTTTTCTTCATAAGATTGCATCAAAGCATCAACGATATGTTTGTTAAAGGCTTTATTTTGACTATAAACATGAGGATAATTTAGCACGGATTGCAACAAGGAAATACAATCTAGCAAAGATCAATTATCATAATTAAATTCCTTGAGATCCTAAATAGTGGGTTCATTGATATTTAAAGTTTTGACTTCTTCAATCCCACTTTTAACAATTTTATCATCAAGATCTAAAGACTCCGGATTTTTGGAACATCTTCTAGGTAAAGGTGGATCATATTCAGTACCATCATTATCAAGATTCATATTTCAAAACAAAGATTTAATTGGGGACACATCAATAACTTTTGGATCTTCATCTTTATTATCATGGAAACTAGAAGAGCACGCTTTTATAAAGCAAACTTTCTTAGCACGCATCCTAGCGATTCTTTCTTTGCACTAATCAATGGAAATTCTCATGGATTTGAGAGACTCATTGATATCATGCTTAGGTGGAATAGATATAAGTTTCAAAGAATAAATATCAAGAGAAATTCTATCAACGTTCCTACCCAACTCGTCAATCTTAAGCAATTTTTCTTCAATCAAAGCATTGAAATTCTTTTGCAAAGTAATAAATTCTTTAATATTAGATTCAAAATCAGAGGGTATCTTATTAAAATTTCCATAATAATTGTTGTAGGAATTACCATAATTATTAGAGGAATTACAAGGATACGGCCTAGGATTAAAGTTTCCTCTATACGCGTTGTTACCAAAATTATTCCTACCAACAAAATTCACATCCATAGATTCATTATTATTCTCAATTAAAGTAGACAAAGGCATAACATTAGGATCATAAGAAACACTTTTATTAGCAAATAATTTCATAAGTCCATCCATCTTTCCTCTCAAAACAGTAATTTCTTCTATCACATGCACTTTCTTATTAGTAGATCTTTCAGTGTGCCATTGAGAATAATTAGCCATAATATTATCTAGGAGTTTAGTAGCTTCTCCTAAGGTGATTTCCATAAAAGTGCCTCCCGCGGCCGAATCTAAAAGATTTCTAGAAGCGAAATTCAATCCGGCATAAAATTTTTGTATAATCATCCATAAATTGAAACCATGTGTAGGGCAATTACATATCATTAATTTCATCCTCTCCCAAGCTTGTGCAACATGTTCATGATCAAGTTGCTTAAAATTCATAATATCATTTCTAAGAGAGATGATCTTAGCGGGAGGAAAATACTTAGAGATAAAAGCATCTTTGCACTTATTCCACGAATCAATACTATTTTTAGGCAAAGACGAAAACCAAGATTTAGCACGATCTCTAAGAGAAAAAGGAAATAACTTCAATTTAACAATATCATTGTCCACATCTTTCTTCTTTTGCATATCACACAAATCAACAAAGTTGTTTAGATGGGTAGCGGCATCTTCACTAGGAAGGCCGGAAAACGGATCTTTCATGACAAGATTCAGCAAAGCAGCATTAATTTCAAAAGATTCCGCATCGGTAAGAGGAGCGATTGTTGTGATAATAAAATCATTGTTGTTGGTATTAGTAAAGTCACACAATTTGGTATTATCTTGAGCAATCGTGACAAGCAAGCAATCCAACACACAAGCAAACAAGAGATGAGCAAAAAGAGGCAAATAGAGAAAGAGAAGGAGGACGGAGAGAGAGGGCGAATAAAACGGCAAGGGTGAAGTGGAGGGAGAGGAAATGAGAGGAAAATGGCAAATAATGTAATGCGGGAGATAAGGGTTTGTGATGGGTACTTGGTATGTTGACTTCGTAGACCCCCCGGCAACGGCGCCAGAAAAGGCTCGTTGTCGGGAGTCGAATCTTGACTTGGCTTGGCATGAACCTCCCCAACAACGGCGCCAGAAATCCTTCTTGCTACCTCTTGAAAACTACGTTGGTTTTCCCTTGAAGAGAAAATGGTGATGCAGCAAAGTAGAATAAGTATTTCCCTCAGTTTTTGAGAACCAAGGTATCAATCCAGTAGGAGGCCACGCGCGAGTCCCTCGCACCTACGCAATAAAGGGGTTGTCAATCCCTTCATAGTCACTTACAAAAGTGATATCTGATAGATATGATAAGATAATATTTTTGGTATTTTTATAATAAAGATGCAAAGTAAAGAAAGAAAAATAAACGGAAAAGGAAATAGCTTGTTGATAGAAGATTAATATGATGGAAAATAGACCCGGGGGCCATAGGTTTCACTAGTGGCTTCTCTCGAGAGCATAAGTATTACGGTGGGTGAACAAATTACTGTTGAGCAATTGACAGAATTGAGCATAGTTATCAGAATATCTACGTATGATCATGTATATAGGCATCACGTCCGAGACAAGTAGACCGACTCCTGCCTGCATCTACTACTATTACTCCAGACATCGACCGCTATCCAACATGCATCGAGAGTATTAAGTTCAAGAGAACAGAGTAACGCTTTAAGCAAGATGACATGATGTAGAGGGATAAACACATGCAATATGATATAAAACCCATCTTGTTATCCTCGATGGCAACAATACAATACGTGCCTTGCTGCCCCTACTGTCACTGAGAAAGGACACCACAAGATTGAACCCAAAGCTAAGCACTTCTCCCATTGCAAGAAAGATCAATCTAGTAGGCCAAACCAAACTGATAATTCAAAGAGACTTGCAAAGATAACCAATCATACATAAAAGAATTCAAAGAAGATTCAATATTGTTCATAGATAAACTTGATCATAAACCCACAATTCATCAATCTCAACAAACACACCGCAAAAGAAGATTACATCGAATAGATGTCCACAAGAGAGGGGCAGAACTTTGTATTGAGGTCCAAAAAGAGAGAAGAAGCCATTTAGCTAATAACTATGGACCCAAAGGTCTGAAGTAAACTACTCACACTTCGTCGGAGAGGCTATGGTGTTGATGTAGAAGCCCTCCGTAATCGATGCCCCCTCCGGTGGAGCTCCGGAAAAAGCCCCAAGATGGGATCTCGTGGATACAGAAAGTTACGGCGGTGGAATTATGGTTTTGGCTCCGTATCTAGTAATTTGGGGGTACGTAGGTATATATAGGAGGAAGGAGTACGTCGGTGGAGCAACATGGGCCCCACGAGGGTGGAGGGCGCGCCTGGGAGGTAGACAAGAGTAAACACCTGGCAATGTAAGAAGAACTTTTCTTGCTAAGATCATCATTGACTGCGTTTAAGAACTCATGCTCTTGCTCAAGGTTGAGCTTTTCGAAGCGTAACTTCTCATGAGTCTTTAAAATCTCTCAATTATTTTCCAAGGTAGTTTCATGAGCTAACTTAAGAGTGTTTAGCTCTTTAGTTAGATGCTCAATCTCCTTCTTGTCATCGTCATTCGTTTTGTCTTGATTAGCATGATTAATAGCAAGTTCATCATAGTTTTCATCACTAGAATTGTCAACAAGTTAATCATCATCACCTAGTAAGTCATCTCCATCAATATTGAAATCAACATACTCGGGGTGTGATACCTTTGGGCCTTTAGCCATGAAGCATCTTCCAATTCCTTTGTTTGGTGACTCAAATATGTCTTAGGAGTTGGTTGACACAAGTGCTAGACCGGCAACACCTTCATCTTGAGTATATTCGGAGTCGTAGTGATAACTTCCCTTGGAGTGATCGTTGGAGTCGGAGCCGGATACCCATTCACCAACGTGAGCTTGATGTCTTCGTTTTGTGTAGCCCCTTGATGATTTGTCCTTCCTTTCCGAATCCTTGCTTCTCCATGATGTTCTTCATTCATAACGGTCATCTCTACTCCTTCTCGCTCTTGGTGGTGATTCTTCTCTCCTACTCCTTCTTTTGGGATAACCTTCTCTTCTTTTGTAGGGAGCCGTACACTCATTGGAGTAGTGTCCGGGTCTTCCACAATTGTAGCAATTTCGTTCACGACTTGAGGATCTTTTGTCATTGTAGGACCTTGACTTGGAACTTCTTTCCTTGCTTCTACTCTTGTAGAACTTGTTGAAGTTCTTCACCATTAGGCTCAATTCATCATTGAAGTTTTATTTCTCACTTGATGATGTGGGAGCATCACATGAGGCTTTTTAAGCACCACTTGACTTGTTGTGAAGCTCTTCCTTATCCTTGGGTCATCTCATGAGCAACAATTCTTCCAATGACTTCTGTTGGCTTGAGATCTTTGTAATTGGGCATCATTTGGATCAATGTGCACACGGTATCATATTTTCCATCCAAGGCTCTTAGGATCTTCTTGATGATGAATCTATCAGTCATCTCTTCACTTCCTAAGCCGGCAATCTCATTTGTGATGAGAGCAAGCCTAGACTACATTTCAGCGACACCTTCACCATACTTCATTTTGAACTTGTCAAGTTAACTTTGAAGCACATCCAATTTGGATTCCTTGACGGAGTCGGTACCTTCGTGCATATCAATCAAAGTATCCCAATTTCCTTTGCATTCTCGAGACAGCTGATTTTGTTGAATTCTTCGGGGCACAATCCATTGAAGAGAATATCACAAGCTTGAGCATTGTATTGCAGCATCTTCAACTCTTCCGCGCTAGCCTCACGGTTCGGTTCCCTCCCATCAAAGAATTCTCCTTGCAAGCCAATACACACAATAGCCCAAATGGCGGGGTTATGTCCAAGAATATGCATTTTCGTCTTATGCTTCCAACTAGCAAAATTAGAACCATCAAAATAAGGACCTCTGCGGTGGTAATTTCCCTCACTAGATGGCATACTCTCCTAGGTTGTGAAACCAAGGCTATGATCACCAAAGCTATGGAAATCAAGGAAAACGGAGACCAAATCTTAGATAACACTTGTAGGATCGAAAGTATGTCTAGAGGGGGTGATTAGACTACTTGACCAAATAAAAATCTAGCCTTTTACCAATTCTAATTCTTGACAGATTTTAGCAACTTAGCACAAGTCAAGCAAACAACCTACACATGCAATTCTAAGAGTATAGCAGCGGAATGTAAAACAATTGCATCTGAAGGTAAAGGGAGGAGTTTGGAGGGAGCAAACGCAATGTAGACACGGAGATTTTTGGCGTGGTTCTGATAGGTGGTGCTATCGTACATCCAAGTTGATGCAGACTTCAACCCACAAAGGGTAACGGTTTCACGAGTCCACGGAGGGCTCCACCCACGAAGGGTCCACGAAGAAGCAACCTTGTCTATCCCACCACGTCCATCGCCCACGAAGGACTTGCCTCACTAGGGTAGATCTTCATGAAGTAGGCGATCTCCTTGCCCGTACAAACTCCTTGGTTCAACTCCACAATCTTGACGGAGGCTCCCAAGTGACACCTAACCAATCTAGGAGACACCACTCTCCAAGGGGTAAAAAATGGTGTGTTGATGATGAACTCCTTGCTCTTGTGCTTCAAATGATAGTCTCTCCAACACTCAACTCTCTCTCATAGGTTAGGATTTGGTGGAAAGATGATTTGAGTGGAAAGCAACTTAGGGAAGGCTAGAGATCAAGATTTATGTGGTTGGAATGAAGTATCTTGACCTCAACACAAGTGTAGGTGGTTCTCTCTCAGAAAATGTACGTTGGAAGTGTAGGCATGTTTTGATGGCTCTCTCCACGAATGAAGAGTGGGTGGAGGGGTATATATAGCCTCCACACAAAATCTAACCGTTACACACAAATCACCAAACTCGGTGGGACCGAATCATACAACTCGGTCAGAATGATTTAGTTCATAATGTGACCGTTATGGTTTTTGGTGGGACCGACATGTCAACTCGGTGGGACCGATATCATTACGGTTAGGGCATAATGTAATCTCAGTGAGACCGATTACACAAACTCGGTGAGACTGATTTTGGTAATAGACTAACCAGAGAGTTGGCCAGGTAATCTCGGTGGGACCGACGTTATGAAATGGAAATAGAGAGTTTGCATTGCGATCTTGGTTGGACCGGTCGCTCATCTCGGTTGGATCGAAACGTTACCAAGGGAAACAGAGAGATTACAATAACATCTCGGTGAGACTGAGATCCCTATCGGTAGGACCGAAAAGACTAGGGTTTGTGGCAGTGGTGATGTCAAGTGAACTCGGTGGCACTGGATAGATCAAATCGGTGGGGCCGAGTTTGACTTTTGGTTTGGGATATATTTGGATATGAGAAAGTGGTTGAGGGTTGTGGAGCATATCACTAAGCACTTTGAGCAAGAACCTCATTAAGCAACACCTCACCCCCTCTTAATAGTATTGGCTTTTTCTATGGACTCAATGTGATCGTGGATCACTAAAAATGAAATGTAGAGTCTTGTGCTTTGAGCTTGAGCCAATCCTTTTGTTCTTAGCATTTTGAGGGGTCCACTTTCTAATTCATGCCATGCCAATCACTGAGCTTTTCCTGAAATATTTATCTTCAAGTAGCATTAGCTCAATGAGCTATATGTTGTTAGGAATTACCAAAACCACCCAGGGATAGTTGCACTTTCAATCTCCCCCTTTTTTGTAATTGATGACAACATATGGATCAAAGCTTCGACAAATGATTATAAGATTGAAAAACATCGTCGCTTTGAGAATTATGTGATAAGCAAGAGCTCCCCCTAAATTTGTGCATTATTTAAAATTTTCTTTTGAATGCAAATGCACAATCGATTAGGATCATGGGTTACTCTTCCATGTCAAATACATCTTGGTGGAGCACTCAAAATGATAGAAATTAAAAGCATGCACTCATCACCAAGCAAGTGAATGATCATATATGGAATATAATGGATAGCATCATTCAACCAAACATTAAGGTAGCATATGGTCAACCACATAATCATATGAGTATCTCACAAGGACATAAAGTATCTCACACAAGCACACAGTAAAGAAGTTCAGCCAAAATAGCAAGAGAGACAAAAAGCAAGACTCTCTCTCTCGAAGCCTATGATCTATACACATTTCTCCCCCTTTGGCAACAAGTTACCAAAAAGTTTGAAAATGCATAGTGTTATACGTCTCTCAGGCTTGGTGCTCGAGAGGTGGTGTTGATAGAACTCCAAGGACAAAGGCTTCCGATGAAGTAGTCGGAGTTGGTGGAGTGGGTGCTTGAGGTGGCACTAGAGCTGTAGCTACTGGCGCTGACACTGAAGCTCTAGCATCTGAGACTGGCACTACAGCAGACCTTGGACCTCGTGGCACACGCTTAAAAGCATCAATGGTTTCTTTTCCTCTACTCTCCTCTGCTTCCTCCTGAAGCTGCTCAACTGCAGTCTAAATCTCAGTCACCTTCAGATCAAGATCATAGAATTTTGTTTCCAAAATCCTCTCCAGGCTCTCCTGATTCCGAGTCAGGGTGGCCAAGCCCTTCTCAATCCTCAGTGTAGCTTGAATCAGATTGCCTAACTGATCATGCTTGCTCTTCAGGAAGACTCGAGATGCCTCTTCAACACTTGGCATCTGAGCAGCTTTCTCGGCCTTTTCCTTGGCTCTCTTCTCCTGGACTTGAGCTGATGATGGTTCTTCCTCATTCATGACAATAGTGTTGTCTTCAAACTCAGGATATAGAGGTAGCTGCTCCTTGTCCAGCAAGTAAGTACATGTGCCCATCTTAGAGTTGATGAGCTCCTGAATGTGTGGGGCATACCCACAACTCCTCTTTTGATCAGCAACAGTCCTTTTGATCATTTCTACAATCAAGCTCATAACTTTGAATTTTTGGGGAACATAAAAAATTTGCAGCATGTTGATGGAGTGTCCTCTGATCATCTTGTGATCTCCTGACTTGGGTAGCAATGTGTGCCTTAAGATCCAGTTGATCGTAGGCAGACCAGACAACAAGAAATGCACAGATCCAAGCTTGTGAGTTTCTAAAGCCTTATTAGGGATCTTGTTGTACATGTTTGCCATTGAGTTGTGGTCTTTATTCTTGGTGGCATACACATCCAAGTCATCTTCATGTTCCTCTAGGGCTTTGATTAGCTTGGCCCACTCATCAAATGTGGACTGGTACCTGGTACCCTCAGACATCCAAACTATCCTCCCATCTGGATAGAAGTGGGCAGTGGAGTAGAACTGCATGATCAACTCATCATTCCATTTGGTGAGCTTTTGTCCAACAAATTCATCTACTCCACAAGCCTTAAAGTTGTCATACACTCTAGGTAAGTGATCTTCATTTTCCTGGATGAAGCCCCAGTCCACCCATTTGATGTCACACACTATGGGCTTCTTGTCAAGCAGAATAGTCTCATAGAAATCTTGTTGTCCCTTTGTATGGAACCTATAGTCAACTACAGTCTTCCTGCTAACAGCATAGGGATCAGACTGTCTCCATAACCTCAATCTTGCATCTTTCCTGATGTGCATGTCCTCAGCAGCTAGATGAGCATCATTGTGGTCAGGAATTTTGGGCTTCAACTTCCTCAAAACAAGAGAATCATCTTCATCTTATTTTCTTCAGCTTCAGGCAATGGGGCGTTGGTCTTCTCCTCAATAGGTATACTCCTGGTGTTCCTCTTGGGTTTTGTGGGTTTCTGAGCAGCAGACTTCGGCTTAGATGGAGCAGCCCCTGACTTGATTGCATCTCCCATAAGCATCTGAGCCTTAGGAGCTGGTGCAACATCCTCTTCCTCCTCCTCTTCTTCTGAATCTCTCATAATGGAGGATCTACCAAGTACTCTGGAAGTGGTCTTCTTGACCCTTTCTTTTCTTTTCTTTCCTTCTCCAACTACCTCTTCAGTTGGCTTGGAGGTTTCAGCAGTTGAGGCTCTGGCCTTTGACATGGGGATCCTCTTTGCTGGAGCCTTCTTGTGCATCCCTGGCTTTGTTGTAGCAGCTGAGCCATACTCTTTCTTCAACACCTTTTTCTTGGAGCTGACTTCTTCCTCAATAGCCACATAATCCTCATCCTCAGAATCTGAGGTCTTCTTCTTCCTTGTTCTGGTGGCTGCCTTGGGCAAGTTGCTTGGTGTGCTCTTGCTGCCCTCATCAGAAGTGCTAGAGGGACTAGTGCCCTCACTCATATGAACCTGCTCCTCAGACTTGTTTTGGCTGTCACTTTGATCAGACATCTTGCATGCAAACTATCAGCAGACCCTGTGAATAGGTTCTAGATGAGGTAGAGTAGATGAGCATCACAAAGTGCAGAATTTTTGCAAAACAAATGACTTAAAAACTTAGTTTTAGTTCTTCACAAAAAGCATTTCGGATCTACCGATTTGTAAACTCGGTGATACCGAAGCAGCTTTTGGAACCTAAACTAGTGAACTCAGTCAGACTGAGTCACGGTTCGGTGGCACTGAGACTGCTAGGGTTTCACAGAGAATCGAACTCGGTCACACCAATTTGCAATTGTTGGTCAGACCGAAAACGGATGTGCAATGGCCTAAGCCAAATCGGTGAGAACGATTTCTACAACTCGGTTGGTCCGAGATGAGTTCGGCCGAGAACTAACCCTAAATTTTCAAATCAAATCTAATCTACGAGATGCTTTCGCTGGACAGGACAGATTCTTACGTGGCAAGAATCATGGCAAAGCAATGTGCTACGAATCAGAGTTAAGGAATAGCACAAAGATAAAGTTCATACCCTACTTCGGCGGTGAACTTGCTATGGCGGCAACGGCAGGGCAGATTGCCGTTGACAGCCGTGGAGACGAGCACCGGGAGGTCACTGGCAGTGAGAGGACGATCCAGAGACCCGAGGAGGCAGAGCAGGTCACGCGCAAGTGAAAGGTTTTGGAATTTTTTCCAAAATTTGACCCGTCAATATATATAACCTGACCCTGTCGGTGTGACCGAGATGCAGAACTGCAAGCGGTTACTGCAACTCAGTGTGACCGAAAAGTTCTAATCGGGTGCATCGAGATTGAAAACCTAGATCAACTTAGTGATCTCGGTGTGACCAAAATGGATGACTCGGTGCTACCTCTTGAGCACTATGTTGGTTTTACCTTGAAGAGGAAAGGGTGATGCAGCAAAGTAGCATAAGCATTTCCCTCAGTTTTTTAGAACCAAGGTATCAATCCAGTAGGAGGCCACACGCGAGTCCGTCGCACCTACACAAACAAATAAAATCCTCGGAACCAACGCAATAAAGGGGTTGTCAACCCCTTCACAGTCACTTACGAAAGTGATATCTGATAGATATCATAAGATAATATTTTTGGTATTTTTATAATACAGATGCAAAGTAAAGAAAGAAAAATAAACGGAAAAGGAAATAGCTTGTTGATAGAATACTAATAATTAATATGATGGAAAATAGACCCGGGGGCCATAGGTTTCACTAGTGGCATCTCTCGAGAGCATAAGTATTACGGTGGGTGAACAAATTACCGTTGACCAATTGACAGAATTGAGCATAGTTATGAGAATATCTAGGTATGATCATGTATATAGGCATCACGTCCGAGACAAGTAGACCGACTCCTGCCTGCATCTACTACTATTACTCCACACCTCGACCGCTATCCAGCATGCATCTAGAGTATTAAGTTCAAGAGAATAGAGTAACGCTTTAAGCAAGGTCACATGATGTAGAGGGATAAACTCATGCAATATGATATAAACCCCATCTTGTTATCCTCGATGGCAACAATACAATACGTGCCTTGCTGCCCCTACTGTCATTGGGAAAGGACACCGCAAGATTGAACCCAAAGCTAAGCACTTCTCCCATTGCAAGAAAGATCAATCTAATAGGCCAAACCAAACTGATAATTTGAAGAGACTTGCAAAGATAACCAATCATACATAAAATAATAAAGAGAAGATTCAAATATTGTTCATAGATAAACTTGATCATAAACCCACAATTCATCAATCTCAACAAACACACTGCAAAAGAAGATTACATCGAATCAATCTCCACAAGAGAGGGGGAGAACTTTGTACTGAGATCCAAAAAGAGAGAAGAAGCCATCTAGCTAATAACAATGGACCTGAAGGTATGAAGTAAACTACTCACACTTCATCGGAGAGGCTATGGTGTTGATGGAGAAGCCCTCCGTGATCGATGCCCCCTCTGGTGGAGCTCCAGAAAAGGCCCCAAGACGGGATCTCGTGGATACAAAAAGTTATGGCGGTGGCATTATGGTTTTGGCTCCGTATCTGGTAGTTTTGGGGTACGTAGGTATATATAGGAGGAAGGAGTACGTGGATGGAGCAACATGGGCCCCACGAGGATGGAGGGCGCGTCTAGGGGGGTAGGCGCGCCCCCTACCTCGTGCCTTCCTGGTTGATGTCTTGACGTAGGGTCCAAGTCCTCTAGATCACGTTCGTTCCGAAAGTCACGTTCCCGAAGGTTTCATTCCGTTTGGACTCCGTTTGATATTCTTTTTCTGCGAAACTCTGAAATAGGCAAAAAAACAGCAATTTTGGGTTGGGCCTCCGGTTAATAGGTTAGTCCCAAAAACAATATAAAAGTGTATAATAAAGCCCAATAATGTCCAAAACAGGATATAATATAGCATGGAACAATAAAAAATATACATATGTTGGAGACATATCATGCATCCCCAAGCTTAATTCCTGCTCGTCCTCGAGTAGGTAAATGATGAAAACAGAATTTTTGATGTGGAATGCTACTTGGCATAATTTCAATGTAATTCTCTTAATTGTGGTCTGAATATTCAGATTCGAAAGATTCAAAACAAAAGTTCAATATTGACATAGAAATAATAATACTTCAAGCTTACTAACTAAGCAATTATATCTCTTCAAAATAACATGGCCAAAGAAAGTTATCCCTACAAAATCATATAGTCTGGCTATGCTCCATCTTCACCACACAAAGTATTTAAATCATGCACAACCCCGACGACAAGCCAAGCAATTGTTTCATACTTTTGGTGTTCTTAAACTTTTTCAATCTTCACGCAATACATGAGCGTGAGCCATGGACATAGCACTATATGTGGAATAGAATGGTGGTTGTGGAAAAGACCAAAAGGGAGAAGATAGTCTCACATCAACTAGGCGTATCACCGGGCTATGGAGATGCATATTAATAGATATCAATGTGAGTGAGTAGGGATTGCCATGCAACGGATGCACTAGAGCTATAAGTGTATGAAAGCTCAACAAAAGAACTAAGTGGGTGTGCATCCATCTTGCTTGCTCATGAAGACCTAGGGCAATTTTGAGGAAGCCCATCATTGGAATATACAAGCCAAGTTCTATAATGAAAAATTCCCACTAGTATATGAAAGTGATAACATAGGAGACTCTCTATCATGAAGATCATGGTGCTACTTTGAAGCACAAGTGTGGTAAAAGGATAGTAGCATTGTCCCTTCTCTCTCTTTTTTCTCATTTTTTTATTTGGGCCTTTTCTTTTCCTTTTTTATGGCCTCTTTTTTTATTTAGTCCGGAGTTTCATCCCGACTTGTGGGGGAATCATAGTCTCCATCATCCTTTCCTCACTTGGGACAATGCTATAATGATGATTGAGGGAGTCCTGGATTAGGGGGTCTCCGGACAGCCGGACAATATCCTTTGGCCGGACTATTGGACTATGAAGATACAAGATTGAAGACTTCGTCTCGTGTCCGGATGGGACTCTCCTTGGTGTGGAAGGCAAGCTAGGCAATACAGATATGGATATCTCCTCCTTTGTAACCGACCTTGTGTAACCCTAGCCCCTCCGGTGTCTATATAAACGGGAGGGTTTTAGTCCGTAGGACAACATACAATCATACCATAGGCTAGCTTCTAGGATTTAGCCTCTCCGATCTCGTGGTAGATCAACTCTTGTAATACTGATATCATCAAGAATAAATCAAGCAAGATATAGGGTTTTACCTCCATCAAGAGGGCCCTAACCTGGGTAAAACATCATGTTCCCTGCCTCCTGTTACCATCCGCCTTAGATGCACAGTTCGGGACCCCCTACCCGAGATCCGCCGGTTTTGACACCGACACCTAGGAAGAATCTATTGTACAAAAAATAGCAAAAACTCCGAACATACAATCATACCATAGGCTAGCTTCTAGGGTTTAGCCTCTCCGATCTCGTGGTAGATCAACTCTTGTAATACTCATATTCATCAAGATCAATCAAGCAGGAAGTAGGGTATTACCTCCATAGAGAGGGCCCAAACTGGGTAAACATCGTGTCCCCCATCTCCTGTTACCATCGATCCTAGACGCACAGTTCGGGACCCCCTAACCGAGATCCGCCGGTTTTGACACCAACATTGGTGCTTTCCTTGAGAGTTCCTCTATGGAATCGCCGTAAGGAAGGATGCCTCATCTCGTTGTTAAAAGCCACATCACCGCCGGGGGAGCTCTGGCTATCGGCCAAACTCTCCGGCTAGGCAGTTTCGTCATGACTGCCTGTTCGGCCGCTGCACCGACGATGACTTCTCGGGTCATCAAAAACAGCCTCCACGTCGGCTCGGAAGTCGTCGAGCAGATGGATCCAATGGAGCTCTCTTCCCTAAACGAACTCTTGGATCGCATCGCCGCCTTGGAAGTCTCTATGAACTATGATCGGATTGGGCTTAAACCCGATCAAAGGGAGATTAACTCTCCATCGGTCACCCATCACGTTGCGGTGGTGGAGGAACAATGCGGCAACTCTTCCTCTATTTTGAGGACTAACTATGTCTGGATTCCTGAGCTCTCCGAGCCAGATACCAGCTTACGGGAGGGCATTACCCAAGCCCTGAACCTAGAATCAGGCAGCGGGCCAAATTTATCGGGTAACACTCCGGAACCCGAACTTCCAAGATTGGAAACTCCTCGGCCCATGGGTCTCAGATCGGGTAGGGATTCGGACTCAAATCCACCCACCCACCCAAACATAAACAATCTTTCCCACATCAGGCAAGAGCCCCATGAAACAATACATCATTATTGGGCCAGATTCCTCCTTGCGATGAACAAGGTTAAGGACTATCGCGAGGAAGTTGCAGTCTCACTTTTCTGCAATAATTGCACGGACAAGGGAATCCTTAACGCCTTAAGTCGCCGTGACATATTATGCTTCGCTAACTTGGTGTTAATAGTACGAAAGTACTGTGTGATGGAAAGCGCCTGGAAAACCGAAACAAAATTTTGGGATAATCTGGCTCCGAATATACACCCAGTCCGAAGTAAAAGGGTGCACTATCATAAGACGCCCGAGCTAGTTGCAAAGAATCAAAAACCCTCTACAGGGCATGGAACCGTACTAGAGGGATGGCTTAACGGACCCTGCAAAATTCACAGTAAAACGGATACAATACCAACACACAGCCTTAGAGCATGTTGGATACTCCGGCAGGTGGCCAAAAGTGGTGAGGATCTTCTTATCCCAAATGCCATAGAGCACCATCCCGTGGATAATAAAACGGTGTTAACAGTCTTTGAGACCATTGCGTCAAATAATAGGTGCAAGCAAACACTCTGCAGCATGGCCGAAATCTGCCATGTAGCAGCAATAAATCCATGGAGTGACACGGCTATTACCTTCAATGCCAGTGACGAACCTAAATTCCGAACAGCCCGAGCACCAGCTGCACTGGTCCTCAGTCAAATTATGGACGGCTTTCGAGTCACCAACGTACTCATGGACGGCGACAGCGGATTAAACCTCATCTATGAGGAAACTCTTCAAAAAATGGAAGTAGACTAGAACCGCATTAAGCAAAGTAGCACAACCTTCAGGGGAATCATACCCAGTCGGGAGGCACGATGCGCTGGGAAAATCACACTAGATGTGGTATTCGGTACGCCAAAGAATTACAGGTCCGAAGAAATTACATTTCAAGTGGCCCCGTTCAGCAGTGGATACCACGCCCTTTTAGGACGTGAGGCGTTCACAATCTTCCAAGCCGTACCCCATTACGGGTACATGAAGCTCAAAATGCCCGGGCCCAACGGAATCATCACCCTCGCTAGTGATCCAGACACAACACTCCGAGCTAAAAACAAAACAGCCGCACTGGCCCTCGAGGCATTATCCGAAGCCCTCTCGGCCGGGAGCTAACCACGCTACGCTCCACAGTGAATAGGGACGCCGTGATACTCGATAAGAGATCCAAGTCCACCTCTTTTAAACCAGCGGATGAAATAGTCAAATTCCAAGTCCACCCAACGGACCCTACAAAAACAGCCTCCATCGGGGCACAGTTAAAACCCACCATGGACGCCGCACTACGAGAGTTCCGGCACGAGAATTGGGACAAATTCGCCTGGCACCCCTCAGACATGCCAGGAGTCCCACGCAGGCTGGCCGAGAATAGCCTCAATATCATAAAGGGATTCAAGCCGGTCAAGCAAGCTCTTCGGCGTTTCTTCGAACCTAAGAGACAGGCCATGGGAGAGGAACTAGCCAAGTTATTGGAGGCCGGATTCATCAGAGAGATAAAACACCTAGACTGGCTAGCAAACCTGGTGATGGTACCAAAGAAGGATAAATCATGGCGCCTTTGTGTCGATTTCAAGAACCTCAATAAAGCTTGCCCAAAGGATCCCTTCCCCCTCCCCCGCATCGACCAAATTATCGATGCTACCGCAGGACACGAGTCATTGTGTTTCCTCGACGCATACTCCGGTTACCACCAAATCAACATGGCGGAGTCCGACAAAGCCGCAACGGTATTCATCACACCATACGGTCCCTTCTGTTTCAACAAAATGCCTTTTGGGCTCAAAAACGCCGGCGCAACATATCATCGCATGATTCAGACATGTCTGGAGAAACAAATCGGCAAAACAGTAGAGGCATACATAGACGATGTGGTCGTCAAAACCAAACACATCGACTCTTTGATAGACGACTTGAGGCTCACATTCGACAACCTCCGAACATACGACATTAAGCTCAATCTGGAAAAATGCGTTTTCGGCGTACCAGCCGGAAAGCTCCTGGGTTTCATTGTCTCCAGTAGAGGTATTGAAGCTAACCCAGCCAAAATCAGAGCTTTGTCACAGTTGGCTACCCCAACAGACCTCAAAGAAATCCAAAAGTTAATAGGATGCGTGGCGGCTCTAAGCCGCTTTATCTCCCGCTTAAGAGAAAAGGCTTTACCCCTTTATCGCCTCCTCCGGCGCACCGAACACTTTGAGTGGACAGACGCTGCCACAGCCAGATTGGAAGAAATAAAGGCCATTTTGGCAACCAACCCAATCCTGGCCGTGCCAAACATCGGTGAACCAATGCTGTTGTACATTGCGGCAACCCATCAAGTTGTAAGCGTAGTGCTCATCATCGAACGAGAAGCTGACGGACATAAATTCCCTCTTCAAAAGCCGGTATACTATGTATCCACTGTCCTCACTCCATGCAAATCATGGTACCCACATTATCAAAAGATAGCCTACGCGGTATTCATGGCATTCCGAAAGCTGCAACACAACTTTCAAGAGCGTTCGATTACAATAGCCTCGGAAGTACCACTTAATGATATTATGAACAACTGCGACGCTACGGGCCGGATTGCCAAATGGGCTATTGAGCTCCTCCCTTCGACATAACATACAAACCTCAACGAGTCATTAAGTCGCAAGTATTGGCCGACTTTGTCGCTGAATGGACGAAGGCCAAACTCCCTAAAGAGTACGGCGCATACTCCAATTGGATCATGCACTTCAACGGTTCTAAAATACTGTCTGGTCTAGGGGCTGGCGTCGTCCTGACGTCTCCAACCGGAGATACTGTTCAGTACGTACTGCAAATATTGTATACAGATTCCAACAACGCATCCGAATACGAAGCCCTTTTGCATGGTCTTCGGATGGCAGTATCCATGGGCATTCAATGCCTGGAGGTGCGTGGGGATTCAAACCTTGCAATATCCCAAATAAATGGAGACTTTGACGCCAAGGATCCGAAAATGGCGGCCTACCGAAACGCCGTCCTAAAAATGTCAGCTCGGTTCGAGGGGCTCGAATTTCACCATGTGGCTCGGGAAAACAATCGAGCGGCGGATATCCTCGCCCGCATCAGCGCAAAACGCGATGCGGTCCCCCCCAACATCTTTCTAGAAAGGCTGTTCAAGCCATCCGTAGTATGGGAAGGGGACACCGGTAACCATAGTCTGGACCAGGCCAAAATACCCGATACCGAATACTCTGACACAGTCGGAGGCCCCGCCACCGAAATCACACCTTCAGCCCACGTAATAATGGCCATTCTTGGCCTACCTAACTAGGCAGGAACTTCCGGAGGACCAAAATGAGGCACGCTGCATAGTGCGGTGATCTAAGGCCTACAGGGTCCACGAGGGAGAATTGTATAAAAAAGCACTACCGGAGTCCTTCAAAGGTGCATCTCTGAAGAGGAAGGGCGAAACCTTTTAGCAGAAATCCACGCCGGACTCGGGGGTCACCATGCTGCAGCCCGGGCTCTTGTAAGCAAGGCCTTCCGTACAGGATTCTATTGGCCAAAGGCTCAGGCAGATGCACAGGACTTGGTCCAACGTTGCGCCGGTTGCCAGCTCTTTGCAAATCAAAGACACATGCCACCCACCGCCCTTCAAACAATCCCCATTATGTGCCACTTCGTGGTCTGGGGGCTTGACATGGTTGGACCCCTTAAAGGGGGAACCCACAAGAAAAAAATACTTACTAGTCATGGTGGATAAATTCACCAAATGGATAGAGGCCAAGCCTGTTAAAACAGCCGAATCCGGACCAGTGATAGACTTCATATCTGGGGTCGTACACCATTATGGCGTCCCCCACAGCATCATCACTAATAACGGAACAAACTTCACAGCCTATGAGGTAAAACTCACAAACCAACGGCCAAGTTGAGCGAGCAAACGGTCTTATAATGAGCGGCATTAAACCCAGATTAGTGTGTTCCTTAACGGAGTCTAACACGCACTGGGTAGAGGAGCTCGACTCCGTACTCTGGGGGCTGCGGACCACGCCGAATTGTAGTACCGGATACACACCCTTCTTTATGGTGTACGGCGCAGAGGCAATCTTGCCCTGTGACATAATTCATGACTCACCTCGAGTGCGCATGTACGAAGAAAGAGAAGCCGAGCTCGATCGGCAGGACAGTCTGGACACCCTGGAGGAGGAGCCCGACGTAGCCAAATCCCGTTCCACATTTTATCAGCAACAGGCTCGCAGATACCAAAGCAGAGAAGTACGGGCCAAAACTTATAACATTGGCGAACTAGTTCTACGCCTGCCGGATAAGAAAAAGAACAAGCTCGAGCCCAAATGGGAAGGTCCCTTCATTATTGACCAAGTTCTGACCAGTGGAACGTACCGACTACGGGATGCATCGACTAGTTGACTCGAGCCAAACCCATGGAACGCGGCCAGGCTCCGAAGATTCTACGCCTAGCGCCGGACCCTATGTTCGTCCCCTCCCTTTGTCCATTTTTTGCATGAACATTATCTATCTTGTTTTTCTTTCTTCCTTTCTGTTATTATGTCTCTAGGCCTTTAAGGGCCAACTTGTCCCTCGCTTGCACATTATAGATGCGCTAGCCGCGCTCATAATACCTGGGGGCTTCTTTCACAGAAGCTTAATTATTTATCTGGGCCTCAGGCCCCGCATATGTGTCATGCTTTCGCATGTACCTTTTTTCGCCATTATATGCATTGATATGACTTAAGTTTTGGCCAAGCTGGGTTGCCTGGCTCTTGTATTTATGCCCTACATTCCCGTTAATTCGGCTAGGGCATAAGGGGAGCACCTCTGCGATTGTTACTGCTGGGTCAGCCGGACGTGTACCTCAGACTGGGTGAAGCCGAAAGCTAGCGTTCTTAAGGGAATATTCGGTCGGTGAACAAAAGATGATTTTTATTTATTGTCCATATCTGCCCCCAGATGTTTTTCCTGCGTTTCCTATCACAGTCTGGACATGCACTTTAGGGCATGCTTACCCAGGGAAAGGAACCCTTAACGGAAGTATTCTCCCTAGAAGATGTTTCTTACTACCCATGTAATATAACATAACTAGTTGGGCACTTGTCTGTTCAAGCACTTATGACCCCTACGCCTGGTCTCCACGCATGCCCCGGTTCTTACATAACTGTGCGGGTATTCAGATACACTCCAGACTGTCGGGTCCCGAGGTTGAAGCGAAAAGGTCTGCCAAGACAAATGATCTACAATCCGGCTAGAAGGCATTATACATGTCACTTTCATTACATAGTCATGCAGACTAACTAAATTCCTCTTCTATACCATCCAACAGGCGGTCTAGCTTACAATCCTGTTGGGAATACTTTGCGGCTAATTCTACTTGCCCATAAACTAAGCTAACGGGGATCTCTTTTCCGCCGGGCCCAACAGGTCCGACCTCGGCCATGTGATTTGGGTCTTCCTTGGTATACCGCGTCTTCACCATGGCCCAGGCTTCTCTGGCACCCTGTCGGAAGGTTGATATCTTCCACAATCGGAAGCGCCGCCATGATCCCTTGAGCTTCTCTGCAAGCTCTGCAACGCCCTCTGGCAGGGAGACGGACGGCCACAAGGCCTGGGCAACACCCTGCATCACCTACCTAACTTGTTCATGCAGATGTGACAGCTCGGATAGAAGATCACCCGCAAACCCGGGCATTTCCTCCGCAGGACAACCCGTCAGCATACCTACAGACATAAAGCTATTAGTCGGCTTCTTCGCCGAACTCCTTTAAAAGGATTCGTTCAAGCACTTACTGAAAATGCCATGCCGAAGCCGCTTATTCTCCTTCTCGGTGTCTGCAAGCTGGCCCCGAATGCCTTTTAGTTCCACACTCAGCTTAATATTGGTGTCTTGGAGATTGTTTTTCTCCCTCCTAACCTCAGTCAGCACGCATTTGCCAGCCTCTAGCTGTCGCATAACATGCTGGTCCTTCGGATTTTCTCCGGATTCATCTGCAACATCTATTGTTAGATCTGCAGCCCTGCCGCACATTATATGGTAACCATCATTCTTTAAAGTAAATGTTACCAGCATGTGACTTTTTTGGTTCCTGCAATGCGGCCACAGCAGCCCGCAGTTGGGTCTTGCATTCCTCTAGCTCATATGACAGCCTAGTATTCTTTTCTGTAAGAACCTGCACAATAAAGATGATTCTTAAATCAGTTCTGCTAACTGTTTCAAGTCTCAGGGCTACTGATACATATAAATTGTCAGATTTACTTACCCGTACATCCTTTACATACTGATCCGTGGCTCTGGCTAGACCATCTTGAGCAGCTCGGAGGTACGCCTCTCCAGAATTGAAGGCATCAAATGCCTCTGGTGAGAAACAAGCGTCACGGAGTACGGCCCGGCGGCGCCTATGATTCATGGTGCTTTCCACCTCTGAGTTTGTAGCGGATAATCTATCTGCATCCTCTGTAGGGGGATTATCCGACGCCCGCCCCATATCGGCTTCTGCCTCTATGTCCGGTCCTGGCGCCCGGCTAGTGGAAGCGTGATTAGTAACATCGCCAGACATATTCCGGCGAGTGTTTTTTCTGTTAAAGAAACACGGGTGTCATTATATTTCGAGAAAGACGACAACCATGGAGCGGGGTTTGTTATACCTTTGCGCCGGCGTCTCTGTCCTGACCGGCTTCCTTTTTGGCCTATCCGGCCTTGGTGCCTCCTGTTGGCGCGTTGCTGCGGGTTCGGCAGGGCGTCCCGAATGCCTTCCCTGTAAAAATGCCATGTGTATATGGTGGGTGAAGTGTCTAAAAGGGGATCCTAGTTTTGGAGTTGGGATTTTTGGTTTTTCTTACGTGCGATGCAGGGAGAAGTCCGGGATAGTAGGCCGTAATGGCCACCATGGCATCGTTGCAGCTTAACTAATAGAACTGCCGGTCTATCAGCTCCACGAATATAACCGTATCTTCTTCAAGTCCGGAGTCGAGGGCCCGGTCAGGGTCCTCTGGTTGTGGAGAAGGGCTGCTGACCTCCTTTATGGCTTTTCGCAGTTCCTGCCGCAAAGTGGCAAGGTGAATACTTACAACAAAGAATGCGGGAAAAATGGGAGCAGGGAGATATAACTTACCCATCTTGGAGGATTGTACATGGAGAATCCATCCCGTGGCTTGATGTGGGTGAACTCCTCTTCCTCGCCCTGGAACAATTCGGACAGAATTTTCACTAAAGTGGAAGCATTGTCCGGACCCTTACGCCTGCAGCGGGTGGCATCGTCCGCCCCGTTATAACACCACAAGGGGTGCCCACGATATTGAAGTGGTTGCACTCCCCGCATTATGCAAATCGACATAACTTCAATTACTGTCAATCCTGATCAAGCCAGTGCTTTAATTCGGTTCATTAGATAGAGGACTTCTCCATTGTCTTCCACCTGGGGGCTCCGTGGGCGCCAACTTCGGCGTTTCTTTAGAGGAGCATTGTTGAACTCAGGAAGACCCCGCCGAACATGGTACGGAAGGGGAACGTCCTCGATATAAAACCATTCTGAAGGCCAATCTTCGGGTGACTTCTTCGGAGTATCGGACAGGTATCCGGTATCGGTGATGCGCCATATTTCGGCTCCGCCCACTTGATAAATTGACCCCCTCTGTGTGCGAGGGCTGAGGCAAAATAGCCTTTTCCACAGCTCGAAGTGAGCCTTGTAGCCCAGGAACAGCTCACAGAGAGCCACATAGCCGGCGATATGTAGGATGGAGGTGGGCGTCAAATTGTCTAATTGGAGGCCATACAACTCTAGGAGCCCGCGGAGGAACGGATGAATTGGAAATTTGAGTCCCCTTAATAGATAGGGAACAAGGCAGACCCGTTCCCCCATAGAGGGACCGAGAAAGCTCTTCGCTTGCTCCCCGCCATTATAGGTGGCAAGCCCGGCTCGAACGGGCACCATGTACGCCAGAGGGAGAAATCCCTTAGTCTGCAGTTCGACTATACGACTGTGTGGGACTGAACACCTCTCCCAATCACCGGGCTTAGGGCTTCGGGGGCGGGAGGAGGAGCTGTGGAGGTCGGCCATGCTGGAATGGATCTTTCCGGAACACGCTCTGATGGACTCTCGCTGGGGGAGGATGGTATGGATCGGATCTAAGGATCCCCATCCCTTTAATAGACAATTTATTTATCTGGCTAGGGGGCGAATGTAAAAACGCCCTGGCGCCTCGTATTCATTCGACGCGTGGGAGAAAGCCCTTATTGGGCACAGAAGCCAAGAGGTCCAAACATTTACAGGGCCGGACACTATCCTGGTATTTAAACTCTTTTGTGATGTGTTCGGAGGAGGAACTCGCCTTGCAATGCCGAAGACAACACTACGCGCCAGACTCATCGTCATTGAAGCCTAGTTTAGGGGCTACTGAGGGAGTCCTGGATTAGGGGGTCTCCGGACAGCCGGACTATATCCTTTGGCCGGACTATTGAACTATGAAGATACAAGATTGAAGACTTCGTCTCTTGTCCAAATGGGACTCTCCTTGGAGTGGAAGGCAAGCTAGGCAATACGGATATGGATATCTCCTCCTTTGTAACTGACCTTGTGTAACCCTAGCCCCTCTGGTGTCTATATAAACCGGAGGGTTTTAGTCCGTAGGACAACACACAATCATACCGTAGGCTAGCTTCTAGGGTTTAGCCTCTCCGATCTCGTGGTAGATCAACTCTTGTAATACTGATATCATCAAGAATAAATCAAGTAGGACGTAGGGTTTTACCTCCATCAAGAGGGCCCGAACCTGGGTAAAACATCGTGTTCCCTGCCTCCTGTTACCATCCGCCTTAGACGCATAGTTCGGGACCCCCTACCCGAGATCCGCCAGTTTTGACACCGACAATGATCATCACACTTTTATTTACTCACAATTGAAGAATTACAACTCAATACTTAGAACAAAATATGACTCTATGTGAATGCCTCTGGGGTGTACCGGGATATGCAATGATGCATGAGTGACATGTATGAAAGAATTATGAACGGTGGCTTTGCCACAAATACAATGTCAACTACATGATCATGCAAAGCAATATGACAATGATGGAGCGTGTCATAGTAAACGGAACGGTGGAAAGTTGCATGGCAATATATCTCGGAATGGCTATGGAAATGCCATAATAGGTAGGTATGGTGGCTGTTTTAAGGAAGGTATATGGTGGGTGTATGATACCGGCGAAAGGTGCATGGTATTAGAGAGGCTAGCAATGGTGGAAGGGTGAGAGTGCGTATAATCCAGGGACTCAACATTAGTCATAAAGAACTCACATACTTATTGCAAAAATCTATTAGTTATTGAAACAAAGTATTACGCGCATGCTCCTCGGGGGATAGATTGCTAGGAAAAGACCATCGCTCGTCCCCAACTGCCACTCATAAGGAAGACAATCAATAAATAAATCATGCTCCGACTTCATCACATAACGGTTCACCATACGTGCATGCTACGGGAATCACAAACTTTAACACAAGTATTTCTCAAATTCACAAATACTCAACTAGCACAACTCTAATATTACCATCTCCATATCTCAAACAATTATCAAGTATCAAACTTCTCATAGTATTCAACACACTCATAAGAAAACCTTTTTATTAATCTTGAATACCTAACATAATTAAAGCAAATTACCATGCTGTTTTGTAGGACTCTCAAAATAATCTAAGTGAAGCATGATAGAACAATAGTTTCTATAAAAAAAATCCACCACCGTGCCCTAAAAGATATAAGTGAAGCACTAGAGCGAAAACTATATAACTCAAAAGATATAAGTGAAGCACATAGAGTATTCTAACAATTTCTGAATAATGTGTGTCTCTCTCAAAAGGTGTGTACAGCAAGGATGATTGTGGAAAACTAACGAATAAATACTCAAATAATACAAGACGCTTCAAGCAAAACACATATCATGTGGTAAATAAAAATATAGCTCCAAGTAAAGTTACTGATGGAAGTAGACGAAAGAGAGGATGCCTTCCGAGGTGTCCTTAGATTATCTTGGGGTGCCATGGGCATCCCCAAGCTTAGGCTCTTGCCACTCCTTGTTCCATAATCGATCAAATATTTTACCCGACACTTGAAAACTTCACAACACAAAACTTAAAGTAGAAAATCTCGTGAAATCCGTTAGCGAAAGAAAAGAAAACACCACTTCAAGGTACTGTAATGAACTCATATTTTATTTATATTGGTGTTAAACCTACTGTATTCCAACTTCTCTATGGTTTATAAACTATTTTACTATCCATAGATTCATCAAAATAAGCAAACAACACACGAAAAACAGAATCTGTCAAGAACAGAACAATCTGTAGTAATCTGTAGCTAACGCAAGTTCTGGGACCCCCAAAATTATAAAATAAATTGCTAGACTTGAGGAATTATCTATTAATAATCTTCAAAAATAATTAACTAAATATCACTTTCCAAATAAAAATGGCAGCAATTCTCGTGAGCGCTAAAGTTTCTGTTTTTTACAGCAAGATTGAAAAGACTTTCCCCAAGTCTTCCCAACGGTTCTACTTGGCAAAAACACTAATTAAACACAAAAAACACAACCAAAACAGAGGCTAGATAAAATATTTATTACTAAACAGGAGAAAAAGGCAAGGAATAAAAATAAAATTGGGTTGCCTCCCAACAAGCGCTATCGTTTAACGCCCCTAGCTAGGCATAAAAGCAAGTATAGATCTTGGTATTGCCATCTTTGGTCGGCAATCCATAAGTGGCTCTCATAATCAATTCATATGGTAATTTAATTTTGTTTCTAGGGAAGTGTTCCGTGCCTTTCCTTAACGGAAATTGGAATCTAATATTCCCTTCCTTCATATCAATAATTGCACCAATCGTTCTAAGGAAAGGTCTACCAAGAATAATAGGACATGAAGGATTGCAATCTATGTCAAGAACAATATAGCACCCAAATCACACAAAGCATAGCATTCATGATCTTTCATTTTAATTTTAATAGTAGGTTCCCACTCATCATAAAGTTTTCTAGGGATATAAACTTCCAACTCAAGTTTTTCTTCATAAGATTGCATCAATGCATCAATGATATGTTTGGTAAAGGCTTTATTTTGACTATAAACATGAGGAGAATTTAGCACGGATTGCAACAAGGAAATAAAATCTATCAAAGAGCAATTATCATAATTAAATTCCTTGAGATCCTAAATAGTGGGTTCATTGATATTTAAAGTTTTGACTTCTTCAATCCCACTTTTAACAATTTTATCATCAAGATCTAAAGACTCCGGATTTTTGGAACGTCTTCTAGGTAAAGGTGGATCATATTCAGTCCCATCATTATCAAGATTCATATTGCAAAACAAAGATTTAATAGGGGACACATCAATAACTTTTGGATCTTCATCTTTATTATCATGGAAACTAGAAAAGCATGCTTTTATAAACAATCTTTCTTAGCACGCATCCTAGCGGTTCTTTCTTTGCACTCATCAATGGAAATTCTCATGGCTTTGAGAGACTCATTGATATCATGCTTAGGTGGAATAGATCTAAGTTTCAAAGAATCAATATCAAGAGAAATTCTATTAACGTTCCTAGCCAACTCATGAATCTTAAGCAATTTTTCTTCAATCAAAGCATTGAAATTCTTTTCCGAAGTAATAAATTCTTTAATATTAGATTCAAAATCAGAGGGTATCTTATTAAAATTTCCATAATAATTGTTGTAGGAATTACCATAATTATTGGAGGAATTACTAGGATACGGCCTAGGAAAGTTTCCTCTCTACGCGTTGTTACCAAAATTATTCCTACCAACAAAATTCACATCCATAGATTCATTATTATTCTCAATTAAAGTAGACAAAGGCATATCATTAGGATCATAAGAAACAATTTTATTAGCAAATAATTTCATATGTCCATCCATCTTTCCTCTCAAAACAGTAATTTCTTCTATCGCATGCACTTTCTTATTAGTAGATCTTTTAGTGTGCCATTGAGAATAATTAACCATAATATTATCTAGGAGTTTAGTAGCTTCTCCTAAGGTGATTTCCATAAAAGTGCCTCCCACGGCCGAATCTAAAAGATTTCTAGAAGCAAAATTCAATCCGGCATAAATTTTTTGTATAATCATTCATAAATTCAAACCATGTGTAGGGCAATTACGTATCATTAATTTCATCCTCTCCCAAGCTTGTGCAACATGTTCATGATCAAGTTGCTTAAAATTCATAATATCGTTTCTAAGAGAGATGATCTCAGCAGGAGGAAAATACTTAGAGATAAAAGCCTCTTTGCACTTATTCCATGAATCAATACTATTTTTAGGCAAAGACGAAAACCAAGCTTTAGCACGATCTCTAAGAGAAAAAGGAAATAACTTCAATTTAACAATATCATTGTCCACATCTTTCTTATTTTGCATATCACACAAATCAAAAAAGTTGTTTAGATGAGTAGCGGCATCTTCACTAGGAAGGTCAGAAAACGGTTCTTTCATGACAAGATTCAGCAAAGCAGCATTAATTTCACAAGTTTCCGCATCGTTAAGAGGAGCAATCAGAGTGCTAATAAAATCATTGTTGTTGGTATTAGTAAAGTCACACAATTTGGTATTATCTTGAGCCATCGTGACAAGCAAGCAATCCAACACACAAGCAAACAAGAGACGGGCAAAAAGAGGTAGAGAAAGAGAAGGAGGACGGAGAGAGAGGGCGAATAAAACGGCAAGGGTGAAGTGGAGGGAGAGGAAATGAGAGGCAAATGGCAAATAATGTAATGCGGGAGATAAGGGTTTGTGATGGGTACTTGGTATGTTGATTTTTGCGTAGACTCCCCGGCAACGGCGCCAGAAAAGGCTCGTTGTCGGGAGTCGAATCTTGACTTGACTTGGTGTGACCTCCCCGGCAACGGTGCCAGAAATCCTTCTTGCTACCTCTTGAGCACTGCGTTGGTTTTCCCTTGAAGAGGAAAGGGTGATGCAGCAAAGTAGTGTAAGTATTTCCCTCAGTTTTTGAGAACCAAGGTATCAATCCAGTAGGAGGCCACGCGCGAGTCCCTCGCACCTACAATAACAAATAAAATCCTTGCAACCAACGCAATAAAGGGGTTGTCAATCCCTTCACAGTCACTTACAAAAGTGATATCTGATAGATATGATAAGATAATATTTTTGGTATTTTTATAATAAAGATGCAAAGTAAAGAAAGAAAATAAACGGAAAAGGAAATAGCTTGTTGATACAAGATTAATATGATGGAAAATAGACCCGGGGGCCATAGGTTTCACTAGTGGCTTCTCTCGAGAGCATAAGTATTATGGTGGGTGAACAAATTACTGTTGAGCAATTGACAGAACTGAGCATAGTTATGAGAATATCTAGGTATGATCATGTATATAGGCATCACGTCCGAGACAAGTAGACCAACTCCTGCCTGCATCTACTACTATTACTCCAGACATCGACCGCTATCCAGCATGCATCTAGAGTATTAAGTTCAAGAGAACAGAGTAACGCTTTAAGCAAGATGACATGATGTAGAGGGATAAACTCATGCAACAATACAATACGTGCCTTGCTGCCCCTACTATCACTGGGAAAGGACACCACAAGATTGAACCCAAAGCTAAGCACTTCTCCCATTGCAAGAAAGATCAATCTAGTAGGCCAAACCAAACTGATAACTCGAAGAGACTTGCAAAGATAACCAATCATACATAAAAGAATTCAGAGAAGATTCAAATATTGTTCGTAGATAAACTTGATCATAAACCCACAATTCATCGATCTCAACAAACACACTGCAAAAGAAGATTACATCAAATAGATCTCCACAAGAGAGGGGCAGAACTTTGTATTGAGATCCAAAAAGAGAGAAGAAGCCATCTAGCTAATAACTATGGGCCCGAAGGTCTGAAGTAAACTACTCACACTTCATCGGAGAGGCTATGGTGTTGATGTAGAAGCCCTCCATGATCGATGCCCCCTCCGGCGGAGCTCCGGAAAAGGCCCCAAGATGGGATCTCATGGATGCAGAAAGTTATGGCGGTGGAATTAGGGTTTTGGCTCCGTATCTGGTAGTTTGGGGGTACGTAGGTATATATAGGAGGAAGGAGTACGTCGGTGCAGCAACATGGGCCCCACGAGGGTGGAGGGCGTGCCTGGGGGGGGGGGGGGGGTAGGTGCGCCCCTACCTCGTGCCTTCCTGCCTTCCTGGTTGATGTCTTGATGTAGGGTCCAAGTCCTCTAGATCATGTTCGTTCCGAAAATCATGTTCCCGAAGGTTTCATTCCATTTGGACTCCATTTGATATTCTTTTTCTGCGAAACTCTGAAATAGGCAAAAAACAACAATTCTGGCCTGGGCCTCCGGTTAATAGGTTAGTCCCAAAAATAATATAAAAGTATATAATAAAGCCCAATAATGTCCAAAACAGGATATAATATAGCATGGAACAATAAAAAATATAGATACGTTGGAGACTTATCACTCGGTCATACCGAAATGCACAAAGAGGTTTTGGAAGTTTAAGTCTATGACGAATCGGGGACTTTGAGTGCTCCTCACATAGAGTGGTTCGAATCTGACTTGACCAAACTTTGTGACGTAGCATGAATAGAGTTTGAGACGAGGAAAGCATAGATAGCTAGAGGGAGTTCTTAGGCATTCTTGTCCATCCATTTGGAAAAAAGAGAAAAAGCCAAACAATCAAAGCAACAAATGGATGTCCTCGAATGAGTAAAATATGCAACCAACATGCTCACACAATAAGATGAAAAATGAAATATGTGACAAAGCATGCACAGACACTCTAGCATCTATCAACCAATTTGGCGATGACTAGGTCATCTATATATGAGTATATTTACTTAGGAGTCAAATGAGAACATTTGATCATAGGTCATACTCATCATTTAAGCACAAGTGGGGTTGCCACTTTTACATAAAGCATTGTTGTGTTCACACCATTAGAGTTGCGTTAGCTCTATTAATTAGAGTAAAGCTCCCCTAGATGTGATAACCCCCCTAAGAGGGATGAACTAACCCTGGGTTTTATCGATGATGACTTCATGTAGGTGTTGAAGATGTAGATGCTCAATGTTGATGTAGATCATTCGGAGCAATCCATTGGAGTGAGTTGCACTTTCAATACCTACACGGGTTAGTCCCACACGGAACAAACAAGGATATCCATAGACATAGAGTGATATTCACATGAGATGACGTCCATGAATTTATTAGGTTACCTTGTCCCTTGTCTTACGAACAAGAGGGTTTGTGACTCCTTGAACTAGTGCAAGATATGGAAGTTGTTTGCACTTGTCCTCGCCAAAATGATATGAGTGAAGTGTGTTGGCGGAGTCACCCTCAAGCACTCTCTAGTTCTTCTTCTTCGGGATCCACACCATCTTACTGGGAATCCTTGGAGTTCCAGTCATACTTGATGAAGTAGAACTTGATGTAGTCTTGGGAACCCACTTGACCAAGGCGTTGGGAGCTTCTTCAAATTCATCAATCTCCTCTTGAAGCTTGTCCTTGCCTTTTTGCTTGTGGTCTTGTGGTGGAAGATCATCTTGAGCTTGTGTTCCCTGGAAAGAAGTAGGATCATACTTCTCTTGTTGAGGAACAAACTTTGTCTTGGGGTATTGATCTTCTTCCCACACAACTACATTGGCATTGAATTTTCGTTCAAAACCAATACCTTAATTCTTCCGGTGTCTTCCTTGCTTGCGTACAATTTCCTCAAATTGCTTACTTCCGACAAGGCTCTTGTAAACACCTTTCTCTATAATTCGCTTCAATAAGCTATTTTCTTGCTCAAGTGTAACTTGGCTAAGAGAATCATTAGTGGAATCAAGAGAACTACTAGAAGCAACATCATATTGGGTTTAGCATGATTATTGTTACTACTAGAAGAAGAATCTTTCTTGTTCTTGTTTCTAGATTTAACTTGTGGCATGTAAGTAGACAAGAGTAAATGCTTGGCAATGTAAGAAGAACTTTTCTTGGGAAAATCATCATTGATTGCCTTTAAGAACTCATGCTCTTGCTCAAGGTTGAGCTTTTCGAAGCGTAACTTCTCATGAGTCTTTAAAAGCTCTCGAAGATTTTCCAAGGTAGTTTCATGAGCTAACTTAAGAGTGTTTAGCTCTTTAGTTAGACGCTCAATCTCCTTCTTATCATCGTCATTAGTTTTGTCTTGATTAGCATGATTAATAGCAAGTTAATCATAGTTTTCATCACTAGAATTGTCAACGAGTAAATCATCATCACCTAGTAAGTCATCTTCATCACTATAGAAATCAACATACTCGGGGTGTGATACCTTTGGGCCTTTAGCCATGAAGCATCTTCCAATTCCTTCGTTTGGTGACTCAAATATGTCGTAGGAGTTGGTTGACACAAGTGCTAGACCGGCAACACCTTCATCTTGAGTATATTCGGAGTCGTAGTGATAACTTCTCTTGGAGTGATCGTCGGAGTCGGAGCCGTATACCCATTCACCAACATGAGCTTGATGTCTTTGTTTCATGTAGCCCCTTGATGATTTGTCCTTCCTTTCCGAATCCTTGCTTCTCCGTGATGTTCTTCGTTCATAACGGTCATCTCTACTCCTTCTCTCTCTTGGTGGTGATTCTTCTCTCCTACTCCTTCTTTTGGGAGAACCTTCTCTTCTTTTGTAGGGAGCCGTACACTCATTGGAGTAGTGTTCGGGTCTTCCACAATTGTAGAAATTTCGTTCACGACTTGAGGATCTTTTGTCATTGTAGGACCATGACATGGAACTTCTTTCCATGCTTCTACTCTTGTAGAACTTGTTGAAGTTCTTCACCATTAGGCTCAATTATTCATTGAAGTTTTGTTTCTCACTTGATGATGTGGGAGCATCACATGAGGCTTTTTAAGCACCACTTGAATTGTTGTGAAGCTCTTCCTTATCCTCGAGTCATCTCATGAGCAACAATTCTTCCAATGACTTCCGTTGGCTTGAGATCTTTGTAATTGGGCATCATTTGGATCAATGTGCACACGGTATCATATTTTCCATCCAAGGCTCTTAGGATCTTCTTGATGATGAATCTATCTGTCATCTCTTCACTTCCTAAGACGGCAATCTGATTTGTGATGAGAGCAAGCTTAGAGTACATTTCAGCGACACCTTCACCATACTTCATTTTGAACTTGTCAAGTTGACTTTGAAGCACATCCAATTTGGATTCCTTGACAGAGTCGGTACCTTCGTGCATATCAATCAAAGTATCCCAAATTTCCTTTGCATTCTCGAGACGGCTGATTTTTTTGAATTCTTCGGGGCACAATCCGTTGAAGAGAATATCACAAGGTTGAGCATTGTATTGCAGCATATTCAACTCTTCCGCGCTAGCCTCACGGTTCGGTTCCCTCCCATCAAAGAATTCACCTTGCAAGCCAATACACACAATAGCCCAAACGGCGGGGTTATGTCCAGGAATATGCATTTTCATCTTATGCTTCCAACTAGCAAAATTAGTACCATCATAATAAGGACCTCTACGGTGGTAATTTCCCTCAATAGATGGCATACTCTCCTAGGTTGTGAAACCAAGGCTATGATCACCAAAGCTATGGAAATCAAAGCAAATGGAGACCAAAGCTCTGATAACACTTGTAGGATCAAAAGTATGCCTAGAGGGGGTGATTAGACTACTTGACCAAATAAAAATCTAGCCTTTTCCCAATTCTAATTCTTGACAGATTTTAGCAACTTAGCACAAGTCAAGCAAACAACCTACACATGCAATTCTAAGAGTATAGTAGCGGAATGTAAAACAGTTGCATATGAAGGTAAAGGGAGGAGTTTGGAGGGAGAAAACGCAATGTAGACACGGAGATTTTTGGCGTGGTTCCGATAGGTGGTGCTATCGTACATCCACGTTGATGGAGACTTCAACCCACGAAGGATAACGGTTGCACGAGTCCATGGAGGGCTCCACCCATGAAGGGTCCATGAAGAAGCAACCTTGTCTATCCCACCATGGCCATCGCCCAGGAAGGACTTGCCTCACTAGGGTAGATCTTCACGAAGTAGGCGATCTCCTTGCCCGTACAAACTCCTTGGTTCAACTCCACAATCTTGACGGAGGCTCCCAAGTGACACCTAACCAATCTAGGAGACACCACTCACCAAGGGGTAACAAATGGTGTGTTGATGCTGAAATCCTTGCTCTTGTGCTTCAAATGATAGTCTCTCCAACACTCAACTCTCTCTCATAGGATAGGATTTGGTGGAAAGATGATTTGAGTGTAAAGCAACTTGGGGAAGGCTAGAGATCAAGATTTATGTGGTTGGAATGAAGTATCTTGACCTCAACACAAGTGTAGGTGGTTCTCTCTCAAAAAATGTATGTTGGAAGTGTAGGCATGTTCTGATGGCTCTCTCCACGAATGAACAGTGGGTGGAGGGGTATATATAGCCTCCACACAAAATCTAACAATTACACACAAATCAGCAAACTCAGTGGGACCGAATCATACGACTCGGTCAGACCGATTTAGTTCATAATGTGACCGTTAGGGTTTTCAGTGGGACCGACATGTCAACTCGGTGGGACCGATATCATTAGGGTTAGGGCATAACGTAATCTCAGTGAGACCGATTACACAAACTCGGTGAGACCGATTACACAAACTCGGTGAGACCGATTTTGGTAATAGACTAACCAGAGAGTTGGCCAGGCAATCTCGGTGGGACCGACGTTACAAAATGGAAACAGAGAGTTTGCATTGCGATCTCGGTGGGACCGATCGCTCATCTCGGTTGGACCGAAATGTTACGAAGGGAAACAGAGAGATTACAATCCCATCTCGGTGAGACCGAGATCCCTATCGGTAGGACCGAAAAGACTAGGGTTTGTGGCAGTGGCGATGTCAAGTGAACTCAGTGGCGCTGGATAGATCAAATCGGTGGGGCCGAGTTTGACTTTTGGTTTTGGATATATTTGGATATGAGAAAGTGGTTGAGGGTTTTGGAGCATATCACTAAGCACTTTGAGCAAGAACCTCATTAAGAAACACCTCACCCCCTCTTAATAGTATTGGCTTTTTCTATGGATCAATACGTGCCTTGCTGCCCCTACTATCACTGGGAAAGGACACCACAAGATTGAACCCAAAGCTAAGCACTTCTCCCATTGCAAAAAAGATCAATCTAGTAGGCCAAACCAAACTAATAATTCGAAGAGACTTGCGAAGATAACCAATCATACATGAAAGAATTCAGAGAAGATTCAAATATTGTTCATAGATAAACTTGATCATAAACCCACAATTCATCGATCTCAACAAACACACTGCAAAAGATGATTACATCAAATAGATCTCCAAAAGAGAGGGGGAGAACTTTGTATTGAGATCCAAAAAGAGAGAAGAAGCCATCTAGCTAATAACAATGGACCTGAAGGTCTGAAGTAAACTACTCACACTTCATCGGAGAGGCTATGGTGTTTATGTAGAAGCCCTCCGTGATCGATGCCCCCTCCGGTGGAGCTCCGGAAAAGGCCCCAAGATGGGATCTCATGGATACAGAAAGTTACAATGGTGGAATTAGGGTTTTGGCTCCGTATCTGGTAGTTTGGGGGTACGTAGGTATATATAGGAGGAAGGAGTACGTCGGTGCAGCAACATGGGCCCGACGAGGGTGGAGAGCGTGCCTGGGGGGGGGGTAGGCGCGCCCCTACCTCGTGCCTTCCTACCTTCCTGGTTGATGTCTTCACGTAGGGTCCAAGTCCTCTAGATCACGTTCGTTCCAAAAATCACGTTCCCGAAGGTTTCATTCCGTTTGGACTACATTTGATTTTCTTTTTCTGTGAAACACAGAAATAGGCAAAAAACAACAATTCTGGGCTGGGCCTCCGGTTAATAGGTTAGTCCCAAAAATAATATAAAAGTGTATAATAAAGCCCAATAATGTCCAAAATAGGATATAATATAGCATGGAACAATCAAAAAATATACATACGTTGGAGACGTATCAAGCATCCCCAAGCTTAATTCCTGCTCGTCCTCGAGTAGGTAAATGATGAAAACAAATTGTTTGATGTGGAATGCTACTTGGCATAATTTCAATGTAATTTTCTTAATTGTGGTATGAATATTCATATCCGAAAGATTCAAGACAAAATTTCATTATTGACATAGAAATAATAATACTTCAAGCATACTAACTAAGCAATTATGTCTCTTCAAAATAACATGGCCAAAGCAAGTTATCCCTACAAAATCATATAGTCTAGCTATGCTCCATCTTCACCACGCAAAGTATTTAAATCATGCACAACCCCGATGACAAGCCAAGCAATTGTTTCATACTTTTGGTGTTCTCAAACTTTTTCAATCTTCACGCAATACATGAGCGTGAGCCATGGACATAGCACTATATGTGGAATAGAATGGTGGTTGTGCAAAAGACAAAAAGGGAGAAGATAGTCTCACATCAACTAGGCGTATCAACGGGCTATGGAGATGCCCATTAATAGATATCAATGTGAGTGAGTAGGGATTGCCATGCAACGGATGCACTAGAGCTATAAGTGTATGAAAGCTCAACAAAAGAACTAAATGGGTGTGCATCCAACTTGCTTGCTCATGAAGACCTAGGGCAATTTTGAGGAAGCCCATCATTGGAATATACAAGCCAAGTTCTATAATGAAAAATTCCCACTAGTATATGAAAGTGATAACATAGGAGACTCTCTATCATGGAGATCATGGTGCTACTTTGAAGCACAAGTGTGGTAAAAGGATAGTAGCATTGTCCCTTCTCTCTTTTTTCTCATTTTTTATTTGGGCCTTTTCTTTTCCTTTTTTATGGCCTCTTTTTTTATTTAGTCCGGAGACTCATCCCAACTTGTGGGGGAATCATTGTCTCCATCATCCTTTCCTCACTTGGGACAATGCTCTAATGATGATCATCACACTTTTATTTACTCACTACTCAACAATTACAAGTCAATACTTAGAACAAAATATGACTCTATGTGAATGCCTCCGGCGGAGTACCAGGATATGCAATGATGCATGAGTGACATGTATGATAGAATTATGAACGGTGGCTTTGCCACAAATACAATGTCAACTACATGATCATGCAAAGCAATATGACAATGATGGAGCGTGTCATAGTAAACGGAATGGTGGAAAGTTGCATGGCAATATATCTCGGAATGGCTATGGAAATGCCATAATAGGTAGGTATGGTGGCTGTTTTGAGGAAGGTATATGGTGGGTGTATGATACCGGTGAAATGTGCGCGGTATTAGAGAGGCTAGCAATGGTGGAAGGGTGAGAGTGCATATAATCCAGGGACTCAACATTAGTCATAAAGAACTCACATACTTATTGCAAAAATCTATTAGTTATCGAAACAAAGTTTTACGCGCATGCTCCTAGGGGGATAGATTCGTAGGAAAAGACCATCGCTCATCCCCAACCGCCACTCATAAGGAAGACAATCAATAAATAAATCATGCTCCGACTTCATCACATAATAGTTCACCATACGTGCATGCTACGGGAATCACAAACTTTAACACAAGTATTTCTCAAATTCACAACTACTAAACTAGCACAACTCTAATATTACCATCTCCATATCTCAAAACAATTATCAAGTATCAAACTTCTCATAGTATTCAACACACTCGTAAGAAAACCTTTTTATTAATCTTGAATGCCTAACATAATTAAAGAAAATTACCATGCTGTTTTTAGGACTCTCAAAATAATCTATGTGAAGCATGAGAGAACAATAGTTTCTATAAAACAAATCCACCACCGTGCCCTAAAAGATATAAGTGAAGCACTAGAGCAAAAACTATATAACTCAAAAGATATAAGTGAAGCACATAGAGTATTCTAACAATTTCCGAATCATGTGTGTCTCTCTCAAAAGGTGTGTACAACAAGGATGATTGTGGAAAACTAACAAATAAAGACTCAAATAATACAAGACGCTTCAAGCAAAACACATACCATGTGGTAAATAAAAATATAGCTCCAAGTAAATTTACCGATGGAAGTAGACGAAAGAGGGGATGCCTTCTGGGGCATCCCCAAGCTTGGGATTTTAGGTGTCCTTAGATTATCTTGGGGTGCCATGGGAATCTCCAAGCTTAGGATCTTTCCACTCCTTGTTCCATAATCCATCAAATCTTTTACCCAAAACTTGAAAACTTCACAACACAAAACTTAAAGTAGAAAATCTCATGAGCTCCGTTAGAGAAAGAAAACAAAACACCACTTCAAGGTACTGTAATGAACTCATATTTTATTTATATTGGTGTTAAACCTACTGTATTCCAACTTCTCTGTGGTTTATAAACTATTTTACTAGCCATAGATTCATCAAAATAAGCAAAACAACACACGAAAAAGAGAATCTGTCAAGAACAGAACAGTCTGTAGTAATCTGTAGTTAATGCAAGTTCTGGAACCACCAAAATTCTAAAATAAATTGCAAGACTTGAGGAATAATCTATTAATAATCTTCAAAAATAATTAACTAAATATCACTTTCCGAATAAAAATGGCAGCAATTCTCGTGAGCGCTAAAGTTTCTGTTTTTTACGGCAAGATTAAAAAGACTTTCCCCAAGTCTTCCCAACGGTTCTACTTGGCACAAACACTAATTAAACACAAAAACACAACCAAAACAGAGGCTAGACAAAATATTTATTACTAAACAGGAGCAAAAATCAAGGAATTGTCAGGACCTTGATTCCAAGTCATATCGATCTAGCCGGTAACACCTCATATCACTTTGCGGCCTCACGCACGGTATCCCACGGGTGTCGCCTTACCATGGCCCAGGACCGTCTGCGCCTTTTGGCTCACGTATATGATAGTGTTGCTAGCATCCATATGACAGAGAACCCGGTCTGACATGGCTAGTCATGAACCCAAAGCGGCACAGACCTATGGAGACAGGCATACATGAATCACATCGAACATGTCGGTCATCAACGAGTGATTCCGGGCTGTAGCACTGGGCTAACAGGACTCCGGGGAACCCTGGGCTGTAGCAGGCTAGGCAGGACTCCGGAAGTCACCGTGTGACATTTCCCCGAAGGGACAGACATAGGGACGAAGTGAAACACATGCCGGCCAGTCAAGTGTCCTGAACAGTAGTGCTGGGCTAGCAGGACTCCGGTGAACTGGGCTGTAGCGGACTACTATGGCTCGAGGAACACTAGACTACATTTCCCCATAAGAAAGGCTACCAAGGATAAACAACTAGATTGTCGGATCCCACTCATACCAAGCATTTCAATCATACACACAATATGCCCGATACGAGTACATACAACATGGCATCACAACAAAACTCTACAACTCAAGTACTTTATTTAAAGTCTCAAGAGAGCCATACATAACATGTTCATACAGATAGGGGTCATATGACCCGACACTCAAGTCATACAAACATACAAGCACATGCGGAAGCAACTAGTCTGAGTATAGACTCTAGAAAGAAAGAAGGCTTCTCGAAGCCTGTCTATCTACATAGGGCCCTCCATGGCCAGGATCACCACCTGGGTGGCTAGTCACTCGTCGACATCAAGGTCTACATAAAACCCATCGGAGGGGGCAGTGTTGTCGTCTGAAAACAATAAATAAGCAAACATGAGTACAAAGGTACTCAGCAAGTCTTACATCAGAACCTAGTATACATGCTTATTCTCAAGAAGGCGGTGGGGTTGATGCAGCAGGCCAGCTTTGACTCTTGGCTAAGCTATCCTACGGAACTCCACCAGTAAAATAGTTTTCGCACACGAGTCCACTACTCACCAACACAATACTCCACCGGGGATCCTCCCTCGTCATCCTACGAGAGGGCCATCCTCGGTACTCACCCTTATCTTGAGTCTTTTAGTAGTATCCATTAACTTGTCTATGAACTGTATAGGCAACCAAGTAGTCCTTTACCGCGGACGCGGCTATTCGAATAGTTTATACCCTGCAGGGGTGTACTTCATCATACACGCTTTCACCACTTACCGCCGTTTACACGACATGTACTCGGCAACCTTCAAGCGGAAGCCCAGCGAGGGTGTCGGCCACGGCCTACCTCAACACTAAAGTCTCTAGTCTAGGTTTATCGCCTATCCAGGTTCCATCCGCAGGTAGTCCGGCAGAGGTTTCCACATACGGCCCCGAACGATGTGAACAGGGTTCCCGAGACACCAAACGGGTGACTCGGTACACCGTTCCACGGTGTATCTACCGCAACATAGCCCACCCCTAGGGTCAGCGCTACGCACGGCCGCCAACACATAACCTACAAACACCAGAAACTAATTGAATCTCCTGGATAGAGTACTAGGGTGATTAAGAAGCCGAGAGGGTCCATTGGTTTTGGGCCCAATGTACGGTAGTAACTGCATCTTAAATCACACATACAGATCTCAGTTCTTATGGACGGCCTCAATGAAAAAACCCACCATGTACTCCTACATGGCCTCTCATCGATACCTTTACCAAAACATGTTCAATACATCCCTCATATTACCGACATAAGCATTTCACTCTACCTCATCACCCAGATGAACCAGACCTGACTCAACTCTAAGCATAGCAGGCATAGCAAGGTAGGAATCACATACATGGCTCAATCAACTCCTACACATGCTAGTGGGTTTCATCTAGTTACTGTGGCAATGACAGGTCATGCAGAGGATAAGGGTTCAACTACCGTAGCACACAGCAGTTTGAATCGCGATGTCTTAATGCAGTAAACAAGAGCAGGAGCGAGAACATGGGTTGTATCGGAATGATCAATGGTTGCTTGCCTGATGGAGTGGTAACGGGATACTGCCCTTCAGTTGGATACTCATGAATATCCTCGGAGGCAGAACCTACCACAAAGAACACATCGGAACACAATCAACACATGACGATATGCAACAATATGATGCATGCTATGACATGGCAATATGATTGTGTCTTGGCCTAATGCAAGCTAAAATAGGAAGGGATGAACCCATTTGAATCAAAGATTCAAATATTAGCTCATTAAACATGGCATTTATAGTGCATTTCCTTATTCTGCTTAAACAGCAAGGTAAACTGGTTTTGTCATGCATGAAACCATTATAGATGGATAGATTGAATTTTTCTGATAATTTTTCATATATAATTTATCTCATTTGGAGCTATGGTTGAATTTCTATGAATTTTTGAAGTTTGAACTATTTTCTGGAATTTCCTGAATAAGAATAAATCCAGAAAATCAATTACTACGTCAGCAACGCGTCAGGGTGACGTTAGCAGGTCAAAGGAGACGTCCTGGTCAAACCTGACTGGTGGGTCCCGCGTGTCAGTAGTTAATTAAACTAACTAATTTTAGTTAACAACTAATCTGGATAATTAGCAGGGGGGCCCACTTGTCATTGACTTAGGGGAGTCAACTGGACCCACCTAGTCCATGTCAGTGGTCAAATCCGCCGGTCAACAGGGCTAATCCCGCCGGTGTTGAGTCACCGGCGAGGCCGAGATGGCGGAGGGCTTCGGAAAACACCCTCAGGCGACCAAAACGACGGCGGAGACCACCCATGCGAAGCCCAGGCTCTCGTGCATCCAATGGAGCAAGTGTGAGGAGCTGGGGTGGAGCGAGCTTGCCGGAATCGACCTCGTGGCGGCGGCCGGCATTCGGGCGTGGTCAGTTTCAAGGCTACGGTGCACAGGAGGAAGAGCTGGTGGTGGCTGCGGGTTCCTGGTGCTGCACTGAGCACGGTGAGGCGCTCCGTCGTGAGCTTGCACGGCTGTGGCCACGGCTGCGCCATGGCCGGCGGCGAGAAGCTCTCGGGTGCGGTGGAAATGGTGGCTACAGGGGCCAAACGAGCATGGGAGCAAGGGGAAAGGAAGAGGAGCTCACAGCGGGGTCGGAGAGGGGGTCAGCGGGCAAGGGGACGGGCTGGAGACGAGGTGCGGTCGCCGGCGATCTCGGATGCCCGAGGTTGAAGACGAGGGGGAAGGCGGCGTTGCAGGGCTTCAGGCGAAGCGTGGCTCGGTGGGGAGGTCGAGGGAGTCGAGGCGGAGCTGATGGGCTCGTCGGAGGGGCGAGGGGAGGTCTCTGGCGGCGACTACGGCGATCGGCGGCGAGGGACGCGCTCGGCCATCGCGGGAGAGGATGAGGGAGACGAGCGGGAGAGTGAGAGAGAATGAGAGGGAGACGTGGGGGTCACGTGGCGTCCTCTGGGCGTCTCCCGGCGTCGGCAGAAGCAGGAGGTGGCCGGCGCGTGGCCGGCGCGCGGCGAGCACGCGCCCCTGCCTCCTGGCGCGAGGTAGGGGGTGACTGGCCGAGCCAGTAGGCTGGGCCGAGCCAGGTAAGTCCCAGGTGGGCTTCTTTCTCCTTTTTTTGATTTAGTTTCTGTTTTCTATTTAACTTCAACTGTTTAGCTTTATTTAAAATACTAAAACGTCTCCAAAAATCCTGAAAATAAATGTGGCCTCTGTTTAGATTATTTCCAACAGGTAACATTTACTCCCAGAATTATTTGAGCATTTAAATTATTTTATAGCATTTAAATGCCCAAATTCAAATACTTATAATTTAATTCAATGACCTTCTGTTGACCTAGAAAATTGTGCACCTATTTTGCCACAGGTTCTAACCCAAGGCAAAGAGGGTGAACATTTTAGAAGGGCATTTCAGGTTCATTGAAATTATTTTTAGTAAACCCTAGTTGATTTCAAAAGGGGTGCTGGGGGTTCTGCCTTCCCCATTTCAAGTTTCTGATGAAAGTAAACATGATGCACACTCTAATGCATGGACTAGATAGGGTGTGACAACTCACCCCCACTCAAAAGAATCTCGTCCCGAGATTTAGGATCCTCTGGAAAGAAGGTGGGGTTCTCGAGTCGAAGACGATCCTCCCTTTCCCAAGTGGCTTCTTCCTCGGAATGATGTGACCATTGAACCTTGAGAAACTTGATATTATGACGTCGAGTGGTATGCTTGGCTTGATCAAGGATACGAACGGGATATTCCCGATAAGAGAGGTTATCTTGTAGATCAAGCGTTTCGTGGTCCACTCCACGCATAGGATCCGCGAAGCAACGCCTGAGTTGTGAAACGTGGAAGACATCGTGATCTCTGGAAAGATGCGGAGGTAGTTCCAATTGGTAGGCAACTTCTCCTCGTTTAGCAAGAATGCGAAAGGGTCCAACGTAATGAGGAGCCAATTTGCCTTTGATACCGAAACAATGGGTTCCCTTTAACGGGGTAACCCGAAGGTAAGCCTTCTCGTTGACTTCATAAGTCATAGGCTTATGTTTACGATCATATTGACTCTTTTGACGAGATTGGGCTGTTTTCAATTTCTCACGAATAACGCGAACCTGCTCTTCTGCTTCCTGAATCATATCCGGGCCAAAGAGTTGTCTTTCCCCGATTTCTGACCAGTTAAGAGGCGTTCGACATTTTCGTCCATAAAGAACTTCGAAAGGAGCTTTTCCCAAGCTAGCTTGATAACTATTGTTATAAGCAAACTCCGCGAATGGAAGGCATTTCTCCCAACTCATTCCGAACGAGATAACAGAAGCTCGGAGCATATCTTCCAGAATTTGATTGACTCGCTCTACTTGACCACTTGATTGGGGATGGAAGGCGGTACTAAAGGAGAGACGAGTTCCCATAGCATTTTGGAAACTTTCCCAAAATCGAGAGGTGAAGAGACTCCAGCGGTCTGAGTTAATTTCCAATGGAACACCATGAAGAGACACTATTCGGGAGATGTATAACTCAGCTAGCTGGCTAGCGGTGATACTCTCACGAACAGGTAGAAAGTGGGCAACTTTGGAAAGTCGGTCGATCACAACGAAGATGGCATTATTCCCTCTCTTGGTCCTGGGAAACCCAGTGATGAAATCCATACTGATTTTATCCCATTTCCATTCAGGAATAGCCAAAGGTTGAAGGGTGCCAGCAGGCCGTTGATGCTCTGCTTTAACATGACGACAAACGTCGCAGCTAGCAATGTATTGAGCGATTTCTCTCTTCATCCTAGTCCACCAAAACCTCTGGCGTAGGTCTTGATACATTTTGGTACTACCGGGATGAATGGTGAGAGGGGATTCATGAGCTTCCTTAAGGATCAGTCGCCTCAGGTTTCGCGCCTTTGGAACCACTAGGCGATTCCCAAAGTATAGGACACCTTGATCATCAATGGAGAAACAATTTGTGACACCTTTCTTAATGTTTCTCTTAATACGAAAGATTCCCGGATCTACCTTCTGTGCCTTGATGATCTGATCCGTAAGGGTAGGTTCCGCCACCAGGGTGGATAGGAATCCTCGAGGAACAATGTGAAGGTTTAGCTTACGAAATTCCTCATGGAGAAGTGGTTGACTTTGTTGTAACATCACTTTGTTACAGTAGGACTTACGGCTTAGCGCATCAGCCATGACATTGGCTTTGCCCGGGGTGTAAGTTATTCCTAGGTCGTAGTCCGAGATCAACTCGACCCAACGTCGTTGCCTGAGATTCAAATCTGGTTGGGTGAAGATATATTTCAAACTTTGGTGATCGGTGAAGATCTCGCAACGATTACCGAGAAGGTAATGTCGCCAGGTTTTAAGTGCATGGACTACAGCTGCAAGCTCTAGATCATGTGTAGGATAATTTTCCTCATGTGGGTGTAATTGCCGTGAAGCATAGGCAATTACCTGACGATCTTTCATGAGTATGCAACCTAGTCCTTGTCGCGAGGCGTCACAATAGATAATAAAGTCCTTGGAGAAGTCTGGTGGTACCAGTACGGGGGCAGATGTCAGGCGTCTTTTTAGTTCTTGAAAACTGATCTCGCACTGTGGAGTCCACTCGAACTTTTTATCTTTCTTGAGGAGTTCAGTTAGAGGTTTAGCAACCATGGAGAAATTCTCGACGAAGCGGCGGCAATAGCTCGCTAAGCCAAGGAAGCTCCGAACTTGCTTGACCGTTTCAGGTGGAGTCCAATCAAGGACGGGTTGAACTCGCTCGGGATTGACAGCAATACCCTTACCAGAGATTACATGGCCTAGATAGGTCACTTCTGGCAACCAAAATTCACACTTGGAGAATTTGGCATAAAGGCGATGCTCTCGAAGTTTCATCAATACCAGCCTTAGATGTACGGCATGTTCCTCTTCATTCTTGGAGTAGATGAGTATGTCATCGAGGTATACTAAGACGAATTTATCCAAGTACTCCATGAAGACCGAGTTCATTAATCGAGAGAAGGTAGCCGGGGCATTGGTTACACCGAAGGACATGACAGTGTACTCGTATTGGCCATAACGAGTAACAAAGGCCATTTTGGGTATGTCCCCGTTTCTGATTTTGATTTGATGGTAGCCCAACCTCAAATCCATCTTGGAGAAGACTGAGGATCCAGCGAGTTGATCATACAGATCGTTGATCCTGGGAAGCGGGTATTTGTTCTTGATGGTGACCAAGTTGACAGGTCGGTAATCCACAACCAGTCGATCTGTTCCATCCTTCTTCTTGACGAAGAGGACGGGGCAAGCCCAAGGAGAGGAACTAGGACGGATGAAACCCTTGTTCAAGGACTCATCGAGTTGGTTCTTAAGCTCGGCTAGTTCTAGGAGTGCCATCTTATAGGGTCTTCTAGAAATTGGAACGGTTCCTGGAACAAGGTCTATCACAAACTCAACATCCCTGTCAGGTGGAACACCTGGAAGTTCTTCTGGAAAGACATCCGGAAAGTCTCAGACTACCAGAACATCTTGAAGGTCTGGAAGGGGGTTGGCATTTAGGGAGTAAAGTTGGCGCTTGGCCACTCGAGTTAAGACATTAACTGTCTTGCCCGAGGGGTGGGTAAGTTGAACTGTTCTAGTGGCACAATTGATCTTAGCATAATGAGCTGACATCCAGTCCATACCCAAGATGATATTTATGTCGGAGGACTTGAGAGGTATTAAGGATGCAAGGAAGACAAGTCTATCGAGAAGAATTTCGTTCCGATGGCTTACTCTATAAGTTTGCCATTTGGAACCCGGAGTTTGAATTACCATGGAAGTGGGCATGTCGCAAAATGTCGTGTTATGCAATCGAGCATAGTTCTCGGATATGAATGAATGAGATGCTCCAGTATCGAAAAGAACAGATGCCGGATGGCAGTTAACAAGGAGCGTACCAAGGACGACGTTAGGATCCTCATGAGCCTCCTCGGCTGAAACATAATTGACATGGCCACGTGCAGTGGTGGCTGGCTTGGCGTAGAAAGTCTTCCCCGCTGGCTTACCACGGCCAACAGACTTTCCAGTTTGATTGGGGTTGTTGTTCTGGGGACACTCTCGGCTATAGTGACTCGGCTCTCCACACTTGAAGCAAGTCACCACATTGGGGCGTGGAGCAGCATTAGCAGCGGGGCCACCATAGGGCTTGGGTGGTGCAAATTGTTGGTTGGGACGAGGCGCCTCAAAGGATGGCCTCGGAATGAACCTGGGTGGCAGTGCCGTGCTTGGAATCGACACCCGGCGCTTCTGAGCCCCAGAGCCGGATGAAGAGCCAAAATCACAGGAGTGCTTGCGTGAAGCGTCATAATCAGTCTGGCCTATCTCAGCACTGATGGCTTTATTGACCAACTTCTGAAAGGATGTGCACTCGTGCAGACGGAGATCGCGGCGAAGCTCAGGGCTAAGTCCCTTGCGGAACCTTGCCTGCTTCTTAGCGTCAGAAGAAACCTCTTCAGGGGCATAGCGTGCCAGATTCCCAAATTCACGACTATATGCATCCACAATCAGTCTTCCTTGGGTGAAGTTGCAGAACTCCTCCCTCTTGCGATCCATGAGACCTTCCGGAATGTGATGCTCACAGAAAGCCTCACTGAATTCAGCCCAAGTAGTGATTTGACCGACCGGGCGCATAGCTTCGAAGTTTTCCCACCAATGGCTAGCAGAGCCTTCGAGGTGATAGGTAGCATAAGTAACCTTGTCGGCTTCGGCTACGTTGGCAGAACGTAGCTTGTGGGTAATGCTGTGAAGCCAGTCATCCGCGTCGTGAGGCTCGACGGAATGGTTAAACTTTGGTGGGTACAACTTGATAAAGTCATTGATTGACACCAAGTCATTTCGCGGGTGGCGTGCAGTGTTCTGCTCAATCCGCTCCAGCAGGCAGTTAGTCTCACGCTTGTTTCTTTCCGCCTCTAGCATCACTTCGGCCAGAGAAGGCGGGTGAGGCAGATTTTCACCTCTAGCTGCACTGGCTTCCCCCTGCTCCGGGACAGCAGGGTTGCCGCGGGTGTTGACCATCCTAGGAGAAAACAAGACAACGGTTTAGACAAGGATGGCTCAAACTTAGCAAGGAAGTGCAGAATGTAATGGATAGCACGGAATGCAGAGATGTTCATCCGTATGTCATGGTAATATAAAACTGCCATATATATACCAACGGTCATACTCATCATACATAATTTAGTACAAGCCCAGGCTACAGTACAACTATGATGAAAGACGTTACATCCCATCGGAGGCATTCCAAGCTCCTATACATTATTTGTCTACACCTCCGGAGTCGATTACACGCAAAGTCATATTCCACAAGTCACACCGGACAGTGGAGATACAACTACTACAATACTAGCGGTACTACTACTAACTCAGACAGCTCCATAGTAGTCCTCATAGAAGTCACCTCCATAGCCTGGAAGTTCAACGTGATCATCCGGAAACAGACGGTCCTGAGGAGCCTGTGGACCATAGGGGCTAGGATGAGGTCTTGGACCAACAAACGGTGGCCTACGGGGACCACAGGGTGGGGTGATGCCTCCCACATCACGCCAATCCACCATGTCTGGCAGAGCTGATCTCACAGGATACAGATCCCTTGTATCCATACATCCAGCTTGCACCGCAGGTGCAAACCGAGTCAATGTGGCCCAATGATCAGCACGGGTATTGAAAAGCTCCAGCCTTAAGGCCCGATTCTCTCGGTCCTTATCTTCGAGCATCTCGGCAGTGGTACGAGTTAACAAGTCCTCCTGAGTGGAGTCAGCATAGATAGCCTGAAGATACCCTTGTGCTCCCGGAAGTGAAGCTGGCATGTAACGGAAGTCGGTGTTCCGAAGCAGGCCAGTCCGGACTCGCAAGATGGTCATCATGGAATAGGCAGCATCCTGCACAGCCATCTCAACGGTAACCCCGAGTCCATAGGAACAGTGAAGGGGCTCGGTAGATCCAGGATAAGAAGGAAATATACTGACGGTGCAGAAATACTGGCTTTGATTAAAGTCGCGGAACTGCTCTTCGACGGTGTATTCGGGATACCAACGGTAACCCGTCTCGATCATGACCCGGACTAACATAGCAGTATGACCGGGCATGTCGAGGCACCTGGTCAGGCGAACCACTTGGTTTTGAACACGGTTGGCCATCTGAAAGCACAACCACAATGCAAAGACATTAGAATTTCTAGGGAAAATTGGACAGCATAACGGCTGTAAATGCTCAGAAAAAGTTTTGAGACATCCACAACAGTTCACAATACCACTCAACAACATCATATCAAGGTTCTGATTCAATTAGCAACATACTAAGAATAGTAGAAACTGAACTGGGACTTGTAACAACAATCCTATAAGCTACTACGGATTAGTAACACGTGAACCTGATAGAGGAAGAGAGTCTAGTCCTTAACCCACGTTGAACGAGGAGAGAATGACTCAGATCAGAGGCATAGGTAAAGGAGTAAAAGAACCTTACGTCCCCTCCCACAATCAATTCCCCTACATACAACTAGAGCATTTCTAGACTCGACATCGACCAGTTTGGCTCAACGAACCTACAGGCAGTCCGGCTCTGATACCAACGCTGTCAGGACCCCGATTCCAAGTCACATCGATCTAGCCGATCACACCTCATATCACTTTGCGGTCTCACACACGGTATCCCACGGGTGTCGCCTTACCATGGCCCGGGACCGTTTGCGCCTTTTGGCTCACGTATATGATAGTGTCGCTAGCATCCATATGACAGAGAACCCGGGCCAACATGGCTAGTCGTGAACCCAAAGCGGCACAGACATATGGAGACAGGCATACATGAATCACGTCGAACATGTCAGTCATCAACGAGTGATTCCGGGCTGTAGCACTGGGCTAACAGGACCCCGGGGAACCCCGGGCTGTAGCAGGCTAGGCAGGACTCCGGAAGTCACCGTGTGACATTTCCCCGAAGGGACAGACATAGGGACGAAGTGAAACACATGCCGGCCAGTCAAGTGTCCTGAACAGTAGTGCTGGGCTAGCAGGACTCCGGTGAAGCGGGCTATAGCAGACTACTATGGCTCGAGGAACACTAGACTACATTTCCCCATAAGAAAGGCTGCCAAGGATAAACAACTAGATTGTCGGATCCCACTCATACCAAGCATTTCAATCATACACACAATATGCCCGATATGAGTACATACAACATGGCATCACAACAAAACTCTACAACTCAAGTACTTTATTTAAAGGCTCCAGAGAGCCATACATAACATGTTCATACAGATAGGGGTCATATGACCCGACACTCAAGTCATACAATAATACAACCACATGCGGAAGCAACTTGTCTGAGTACAAACTCTAGAAAGAAAGAAGGCTTCTCGAAGCCTGTCTATCTACATAGGGCCCTCCATGGCCAGGATCACCACCTGGGTGGCTAGTCACTCGTCGACGTCAAGGTCTACATAAAACCCATCGGAGGGGGCAGTGTTGTCGTCTGAAAACAATAAATAAGCAAACATGAGTACAAAGGTACTCAGAAAGTCTTACATCAGAACCTACTATACATGCTTATTCTCAAGAAGGCGGTGGGGTTGATGCAGCAGGCCAGCTTTGACTCTTGGCTAAGCTATCCTACGGAACTCCACCAGTACAATAGTTTTCGCACACGAGTCCACTACTCACCAACACAATACTCCACCGGGGATCCTCCCTCGTCATCCTACGAGAGGGCCATCCTCGGTACTCACCCTTATCTTGAGTCTTTTAGTAGTATCCATTAACTTGTCTATGAACTATATAGGCAACCAAGTAGTCCTTTACCGCGGACGCGGCTATTCGAATAGTTTATACCCTACAGGGGTGTACTTCGTCATACATGCTTTCACCACTTACCGCCGTTTACACGACATGTACTCGGCAACCTTCAAGCGGAAGCCCAGCGAGGGTGTCGGCCACGGCCTACCTAAACCCTTAAGTCTCTAGTCCAGGTTTATCGCCTATCCAGGTTCCATCCGCAGGGAGTCCGGCCAAGGTTTCCACATACGGCCCCGAACGATGTGAACAGGGTTCCTGAGACACCAAACGGGTGACTCGGTACACCGTGCCATGGTGTATCTACCGCAACATAGCCCACCCCTAGGGTCAGCGCTACGCACGGCCGCCAACACATAACCTACAAACACCAGAAACTAATTGCAACTCCTGGACAGAGTACTAGGGTGATTAAGAAGCCGAGAGGGTCCATTGGTTTTGGGCCCAATGTACGGTAGTAACTGCATCTTAAATCACACATACAGATCTCAGTTCTTATGGACAGCCTCAATGAAACAACCCACCATGTACTCCTACATGGCCTCTCATCGATACCTTTACCAAAACATGTTCAATACATCCCTCATATTACCGACATAAGCATTTCACTCTAGCTCATCACCCAGATGAACCAGACCTGACTCAACTCTAAGCATAGCAGGCATAGCAAGGTAGGAATCACATACATGGCTCAATCAACTGCTACACATGCTAGTGGGTTTCATCTAGTTACTGTGGCAATGACAGGTCATGCAGAGGATAAGGGTTCAACTACCATAGCACACAGCAATTTGAATCGCGATGTCTTAATGCAGTAAACAAGAGCAGGAGCGAGAACATGGGTTGTATCAGAATGATCAATGGTTGCTTGCCTGATGGAGTGGTAACGGGATACTGCCCTTCAGTTGGATACTCGTGAATATCCTCGGAGGCAGAACCTACCACGAAGAACACATCGGAACACAATCAACACATGACGATATGCAACAATATGATGCATGCTATGACATGGCAATATGATTGTGTCTTGGCCTAATGAAAGCTAAAATAGGAAGGGATGAACCCATTTGAATCAAAGATTCAAATATTAGCTCATTAAACATGGCATTTATAGTGCATTTCCTTATTCTGCTTAAACAGCAAGGTAAACTTGTTTTGTCATGCATGAAACCATTACAGATGGATAGATTGAATTTTTCAGATAGTTTTTCATATATAATTTATCTCATTTGGAGCTATGGTTGAATTTCTATGAATTTTTGAAGTTTGAACTATTTTCTGGAATTTCCTGAATAAGAATAAATCCAGAAAATCAATTACTGTGTCAGCAACGCGTCAGGGTGATGTCAGCAGGTCAAAGGAGACGTCCAGGTCAAACCTGACTGGTGGGTCCCGTGTGTCAGTAGTTAATTAATCTAACTAATTTTAGTTAGCAACTAATCTGGATAATTAGCAGGGGGGCCCACTTGTCATTGACTCAAGGGAGTCAACTGGGCCCACCCAGTCCATGCCAGTGGTCAAATCCGCCGGTCAACAGGGCTAATCCCGCCGGCGTTGAGTCGCCAGCGAGGCCGAGACGGCGGAGGGCTTCGGAAAACGCCCTCAGGCGACCAAAACGACGGCGGAGACCACCCGTGCGAAGCCCAGGCTCTCGCGCATCCAATGGAGCAAGTGTGAGGAGCTGGGGTGGAGCGAGCTCGCCGGAATCAAGCTCGTGGCGGTGGCCGGAGTTCGGGCGTGGTCGGTTTCGACGCTACGGTGCACGGGAGGAAGAGCTGGTGGTGGCTGCGGGTTCCTGGTGCTGCACTGAGCACGGTGAGGCGCTCCGTTTTGAGCTTGCACGGCTGTGGCCACGGCTGCGCCATGGCCGGCGGCGAGAAGCTCTCGGGTGCGGTGGAAATGGTGGCTACAGGGGCCAAACGAGCACGGGAGCTAGGGGGAAAGGAAGAGGAGCTCATAGCGGGGTCGGAGAGGGGGTCAGCGGGTTCGGGGACGGGCTAGAGACGAGGTGCGGTCGCCGGCGATCTCGGATGCCCGAGGTAGAAGACGAGGGCGAAGGCGGCGTTGCAGGGCTTCCGGTGAAGCGTGGCTCGGTGGGGAGGACGAGGGAGTCGAGGCGGAGCTGATGGGCTCGTTGGAGGGGCGAGGGGAGGTCTCTGGCGGCGACTACGGCGATCGGCGGCGAGGGACGCGCTCGGCCATCGCGGGAGAGGATGAGGGAGACGACGGGGAGAGTGAGAGAGAATGAGAGGGAGACGTGGGGGTCGCGGCGCGTCCTCTGGGCGTCTCCCGGCGTCGGCAGAAGCAGGAGGTGGCCGGCGCGTGGCCGGCGCGCGGCGAGCACGCGCCCCTGCCTCCTGGCGCGAGGTAGGGGGTGACTGGCCGAGCCAGGTAAGGCCCAGGTGGGCTTCTTTCTCCTTTTTTTTGATTTAGTTTCTGTTTTCTATTTAACTTCAACTGTTTAGCTTTATTTAAAATACTAAAACATCTCCAAAAATCCTGAAAATAAATGTGGCCTCTGTTTAGATTATTTCCAACAGGAAACATTTACTCCCATAATTATTTGAGCATTTAAATTATTTTATAGCATTTAAATGCCCAAATTCAAATACTTATAATTTAATTTAATGACCTTCTCTTGACCTAGAAAATTTTGCACCTATTTTGCTGGAGGTTCTAACCCAAGGCAAAGAGGGTGAACATTTTAGAAGGGCATTTCAGGTTCATTGAAATTATTTTTAGTAAACCCTAGTTGATTTCAAAAGGGGTGCTGGGGGTTCTGCCTTCCCCATTTCAAGTTTCTGATGAAAGTAAACATGATGCACACTCTAATGCATGGACTAGCTAGGGTGTGACAGGAATAAAAATAAAATTGGGTTGCCTCCCAACAAGCGCTATCATTTAAAGCCCCTAGCTAGGCATAAAAGCAAGGATAGATCTAGGTATTGCCATCTTTGGTAGGCAATCCATAAGTGGCTCTCATAATCGATTCATATGGTAATTTAATTTTGTTTCTAGGGAAGTGTTACGCGCCTTTCTGTCGGTGTCAAAACCGGCGGATCTCGGGTAGGGGGTCCCGAACTGTGCGTCTAGGCCGGATGGTAACAGGAGGCAAGGAACACGATGTTTTACCCAGGTTCGGGCCCTCTTGATGGAGGTAAAACCCTACGTCCTACTTGATTAATATTGATGATATGGGTAGTACAAGAGTAGATCTACCACAAGATCAAGGAGGCTAAACCCTAGAAGTTAGCCTATGGTATGATTGTTGGATGATGAAGTTGTCCTACAGACTAAAACCCTCCGGTTTATATAGACATCGGAGAGGGTTAGGGTTACACAAAGTCAGTTATAATGGTAGGAGATATTGAATATCCGCATCGCCAAGCTTGCCTTCCACGCCAAGGAAAGTCCCATCCGGACACGGGACGAAGTCTTCAATCTTGTATCTTCATAGTCCTGGAGTCCGGCTGAAGGTATGGTCCGGCTACCCGAACACCCCCTAATCCAGGACTCCCTCACTTTCCTTAACGGAAATTGGAATCTAATATTCCCTTCCTTCATATCAATAATTGCACCAATCGTTCTACGAAAAGGTCTACCAAGAATAATAGGACATGAAGGATTGCAATCTATGTCAAGAACAATAAAATCTACGAGCACATAATTCCTATTTGCAACAATAAGAACATCATTAATTCTTCCCATAGGTTTCTTAATAGTTGAATCCGCAAGGTGCAAGTTTAAAGAGCAATCATCAAAATCACGAAAACCTAGCAAATCACACAAAGTCTTTGGAATCATGGAAAATTTAGCACCCAAATCACACAAAGCATAGCATTCATGATCTTTAATTTTATTTTTAATAGTAGGTTCCCACTCATCATAAAGTTTTCTAGGGATAGAGACTTCCAACTCAAGTTTTTCTTCATAAGATTGCATCAAAGCACCAACGATATGTTTGGTAAAGGCTTTATTTTGACTATAAACATGAGGAGAATTTAGCACGGATTGCAACAAGGAAATACAATCTATCAAAGAGCAATTATCATAATTAAATTCTTTGAGATCCTAAATAGTGAGTTCATTGATATTTTAAGTTTTGACTTCTTCAATCCCACATTTAACAATTTTATCATCAAAATCTAAAGACTCCAAATTTTTGGAACGTCTTCTAGGTAAAGGTGGATCATATTCAATCCCATCATTATCAAGATTCATATTGCAAAACAAAGATTTAATAGGGGACACATCAATAACTTTTGGATCTTCATCTTTATTATCATGGAAACTAGAAGAGCATGCTTTTATAAAGCAATCTTTCTTAGCACGCATCCTAGCGGTTCTTTGTTTGCAATCATCAATGGAAATTCTCATGGCTTTGAGAGACTCATTGATATCATGCTTAGGTGGAATAGATATAAGTTTCAAAGAATAAATATCAAGAGAAATTCTATCAACGTTCCTAGCCAACTCGTCAATCTTAAGCAATTTTTCTTCAATCAAAGCATTGAAATTCTTTTGCAAAGTAATAAATTCTTTAATATTAGATTCAAAATCAGAGGGTATCTTATTAAAATTTCCATAATAATTGTTGTAGGAATTACCATAATTATTAGAGGAATTACAAGGATACGGCCTAGGATTAAAGTTTCCTCTATACGCGTTGTTACCAAAATTATTCCTACCAACAAAATTCACATGCATAGATTCATTATTATTCTCAATTAAAGTAGACAAAGGCATATCATTAGGATCATAATAAACACTTTTATTAGCAAATAATTTCATAATTCCATCCATCTTTCCTCCCAAAACAGTAATTTCTTCTATCGCATGCACTTTCTTATTAGTAGATCTTTGAGTATGCTATTAAGAGTAATTAACCATAATATTATCTAGGAGTTTAGTAGCTTCTCATAAGGCGATTTCATAAAAGTGCCTCCCGTGTCTGAATCTAAAAGATTTCTAGAAGTAAAATTCAATCCGGCATAATTTTTTTATAATCATCCAAAAATTCACACCATGTGTAGGGCAATTATGGATCATTAATTTCATCCTCTCCCAAGCTTGTGCAACATGTTCATGATCAAGTTGCTTAAAATTCATAATATCATTTCTAAGAGAGATGATCTTAGCGGGAGGAAAATACTTAGAGATAAAAGCATCTTTGCACTTATTCCATGAATCAATACTATTTTTAGGCAAAGACGAAAAGCAAGCTTTAGCACGATCTCTAAGAGAAAAAGGAAATAACTTCAATTTAACAATATCATTGTCCACATCTTTCTTCTTTTGCATATCACACAAATCAAAACAGTTGTTTAGATGAGTAGCAACATCTTCACTAGGAAGGCCGGAAAATGGTTCTTTCATGACAAGATTCAGCAAAGCAGCATTAATTTCACAAGTTTCTGCATCGGTAAGAGGAGCAATCAGAGTGCTAATAAAATCATTGTTGTTGGTATTAGTAAAGTCACACAATTTGGTATTATATTGAGCCATCATGACAAGCAAGCAATCCAACACACAAGCAAACAAGAGACGGGTAAAAAGAGGCAAATAGAGAAAGAGAAGGAGGACGGAGAGAGAGGGCGAATAAAACGGCAAGGGTGAAGTGGGGGGAGAGGAAATGAGAGGCAAATGGCAAATAATGTAATGTGGGAGATAAGGGTTTGTGATGGGTACTTGGTATGTTGACTTTTGCGTAGACTCCCCGGCAACGGCGCCAAGAATGGCTCGTTGTCGGGAGTCGAATCTTGACTTGACTTGGCGTGAACCTCCCCGGCAATGGCGCCAGAAATCCTTCTTGCTACCTCTTGAGCACTGCGTTGGTTTTCTCTTGAAGAGGAAAGGGTGATGCAGCAAAGTAGCATAAGTATTTCCCTTAGTTTTTGAGAACCAAGGTATCAATCCAGTAGGAGGCCACGCGCGAGTCCCTTGCACCTACACAAACAAATAAAATCCTCGCAACCAACGCAATGAAGAGGTTGTTAATCCCTTCACAGTCACTTATGAAAGTGAGATATGATAGATATGATAAGATAACATTTTTGGTATTTTTATAATAAATATTCAAAGTAAAGAAAGAAAAATAAACGGAAAAGGAAATAGCTTGTTGATAGAAGATTAATATGATGGAAAATAGACCCGGGGGCCATAGGTTTCACTAGTGGCTTCTCTCGAGAGCATACGTATTATGGTGGGTGAACAAATTACTGTTGAGCAATTGACAGAATTGTGCATAGTTATGAGAATATCTAGGTATGATCATTTATATAGGCATCACGTCCGAGACAAGTAGACCGACTCGTGCCTGCATCTACTACTATTACTTCACACATCGACTGCTATCCAGCATGCATCTAGTGTATTAAGTTCAAGAGAACAGAGTAACGCTTTAAGCAAGATGACATGATGTAGAGGGATAAACTCATGTAATATGATATAAACCCCATCTTGTTATCCTCGATGGAAACAATACAATACGTGCCTTGCTGCCCCTACTGTCACTGGGAAAGGACACCACAAGAATGAACCCAAAGCTAAGCACTTCTCCCATTAGAAGAAAGATCAATCTAGTAGGCCAAACCAAAAATAATATAAAAGTGTATAATAAAGCCCAATAATGTCCAAAACAGGATATAATATAGCATGGAACAATAAAAAATTATAGATACGTTGGAGATATATCACTCGGTCATACCGAAATGCACAAAGAGGTTTTGGAAGTTTAAGTCTATGACGAATCGGGGACTCCGAGTGCTCCTCACATAGAGTGGTTCGAATCTGACTTGATCAAACTTTGTGACGTAGCATGAATAGAGTTTGAGACGAGGAAAGCATAGGTAGCTAGAGGGAGTTCTTAGGCATTCTTGTCCATCCATTTGGAAAAAAGAGAAAAAGCCAAACAATCAAATCAACAAATGGATGTCCTCAAATGAGTAAAATATGCAACCAACATGCTCACACAATAAGATGAAAAATGAAATATGTGACAAATCATGCACAAACACTCTAGCATCTATCAAGCAATTTGGCGATGACTATGTCATCTATATATGAATATATTGACTTAGGAGTCAAATGAGAACATTTGATCGTATGTCATACTCATCATTTAAGCACAAGTGGGGTTGCCACTTTTACATTAAGCATTGTTGTGTTCACACCATTAGAGTTGCTTTAGCTCTATTAATTAGAGTAAAGATCCCCCTAGATGTGATATCCCCCCTAAGAGGTATGAACTAACCTTGGGTTTTGTTGATGATGACTTCATGTTGGTGTTGAAGATGTAGATGCTCAATGTTGATGTATATCATTCGGAGCAATCCATTGGAGTGAGTTGCACTTTCAATACCTACACGGGTTAGTCCCACACGGAAAAAACAAGGATATCCACAGACATAGAGTGATATTCACATGAGATGACGTCCATGAATTTATTAGGTTACATTGTCCCTTGTCTTACTAACAAGAGGGTTTGTGACTCCTTGAACTAGTGCAAGATATGGAAGTTGTTTGCACTTGTCCTCGCCAAAATGATATGAGTGAAGTGTGTTGGCGGACTCACCCTCAAGCACTCTCTAGTTCTTCTTCTTCGGGATCCACACCATCTTGCTGGGAATCCTTGGAGTTCCAATTGTACTTGATGAAGTAGAACTTGATGTAGTCTTGGGAACTCACTTGACCAAGGCTTTGGGAGCTTCTTCAAATTCATCAATCTCCTCTTGAAGCTTGTCCTTTCCTTTTTGCTTGTGGTCTTGTGGTGGAAGATCATCTTTTCTTGTGTTCCCTAGAAAGAAGTAGGATCATACTTCTCTTGTTGAGGAACAAACTTCGTCTTGGGGTATTGATCTTCTTCCCACTCAACTCCATTGGAATTGAATTTTCGTTCAAAACCAACACCTTGATTCTTCCGGTGTCTTCCTTGCTTGCGCACAATTTCCTCAAATTGCTTACTTTTGGCAAGGCTCTTGTAAACACCTTTCTCTATAATTCTCTTCAATAAGCTATTTTTTTGCTCAAGTGTAACTTGGCTAAGAGAATCATTAGTGGAATCAAGAGAACTACTAGAAGCAACATCATATTGGGTTTAGCGTGATTATTGTTACTACTAGAAGAAGAATCTTTCTTGTTCTTGTTGCTAGATTTAACTTGTGGCATGTAAGTAGACAAGAGTAAACGCTTGGTAATGTAAGAAGAACTTTTCTTGTGAAGATCATCATTGATTGCTTTTAAGAACTCATGCTCTTGCTCAAGGTTGAGCTTTTCGAAGCGTAACTTCTCACGAGTCTTTAAAAGCTCTAGATGATTTTCCAAGGTAGTTTCATGAGCTAACTTAAGAGTGTTTAGCTCTTTAGTTAGACGCTCAATATCCTTCTTATCATCGTCATTCGTTTTGTCTTGATTAGCATGATTAATAGCAAGTTCATCATAGTTTTCATCACTAGAATTGTCAACAAGAAAATCATCATCACCTAGTAAGTCATCTTCATCACTATTGAAATCAACATACTCGGGGTGTGATACCTTTGGGCCTTTAGCCATGAAGAATCTTCCAATTCCTTCATTTGAAAACTCAAATATGTTGTAGGAGTTGGTTGACACAAGTTCTAGACCGGCAACACCTTCATCTTGAGTATATTCGGAGTCGTAGTGATAACTTCTCTTGGAGTGATCGCCAGAGTCGGAGCTGGATAACCATTCACCAACGTGAGCTTGATGTCTTCGTTTTGTGTAGCCGCTTGATGATTTGTCCTTCCTTTTCTGAATCCTTGCTTCTCCATGATGTTCTTCATTCATAACGGTCATCTCTACTCCTTCTCTCTCATGGTGGTGATTCTTCTCTCCTACTCCTTCTTTTGGGAGAACCTTCTCTTCTTTTGTAGGGAGCCGTACACTCATTAGAGTAGTGTCCAGGTCTTCCACAATTGTAGCAATTTCGTTCACGACTTGAGGATCTTTTGTCATTGTAGGACCTTGACTTGGAACTTATTTCCTTGCTTCTACTCTTGTAGAACTTGTTGAAGTTCCTCACCATTAGGCTCAATTCTTCATTGAAGTTTTGTTTCTCACTTGATGATGTCGAAGCATCACATGAGGCTTTTTAAGCACCACTTGACTTGTTGTGAAGCTCTTCCTTATCCTTGAGTCATCTCATGAGCAACAAATCTTCCAATGACTTCCGTTGGCTTGAGATCTTTGTAATTGGGCATCATTTAGATCAATGTGCACACGGTATCATATTTTCCATCCAAGGCTCTTAGGATCTTCTTGATGATGAATCTATCGGTCATCTCTTCACTTCCTAAGCCGGCAATCTCATTTGTGATGAGAGCAAGCCTAGAGTACATTTTAGCGACACCTTCACCATACTTCATTTTGAACTTGTCAAGTTGACTTTGAAGCACATCCAATTTGGATTCCTTGACGGAGTCGGTACCTTCGTGCATATCAATCAAAGTATCCCAAATTTCCTTTGCATTCTCAAGACGGCTGATTTTGTTGAATTCTTCGGGGCACAATCCGTTGAAGAGAATATCACAAGCTTGAGCATTGTATTGCAGCATCTTCAACTCTTCCGCGCTAGCCCCACGGTTCGGTTCCCTCCCATCAAAGAATTCACCTTGCAAGCCAATACACACAATAGCCCACACGGCGGGGTTATGTCCAAGAATATGCATTTTCATCTTATGCTTCCATCTAGCAAAATTAGTACCATCAAAATAAGGACCTCTACGGTGGTAATTTCCCTCACTAGATGGCAGACTCTCCTAGGTTGTGAAACCAAGGCTATGATCACCAAAGCTATGGAAATCAAGGCAAATGGAGACCAATGCTCTGATAACACTTGTAGGATCGAAAGTATGTCTAGAGGGGGTGATTAGACTACTTGACCAAATAAAAATCTAGCCTTTTCCCAATTCTATTTCTTGACAGATTTTAGCAACTTAGCACAAGTCAAGCAAACAACCTACACATGCAATTCTAAGAGTATAGCAGTGGAATGTAAAACAATTGCATATGAAGGTAAAGGGAGGAGTTTGGAGGGAGAAAACGCAATGTAGACACGGAGATTTTTGGTGTGGTTCCGATAGGTGGTGCTATCGTAGATCCACGTTGATGGAGACTTCAACTCACGAAGGGTAATGGTTGCACAAGTCCACGGAGGGCTCCACCCATGAAGGGTCCACAAAGAAGCAACCTTGTCTATCCCACCATGGCCATCGCGCACGAAGGACTTGCCTCACTAGGGTAGATCTTCACGAAGTAGGCGATCTCCTTGCCCGTACAAACTCCTTGGTTCAACTCCACAATCTTGACGGAGGCTCCCAAGTGACACCTAACCAATCTAGGAGACACCACTCTCCAAGGGGTAACAAATGGTGTGTTGATGATGAACTCCTTGCTCTTGTGCTTCAAATGATAGTCTCCCCAACACTCAACTCTCTCTCATAGGATAGGATTTGGTGGAAAGATGATTTGAGTGGAAAGCAACTTGGGGAAGGCTAGAGATCATGATTTATGTGGTTGGAATGAAGTATCTTGACCTCAACACAAGTGTAGGTGGTTCTCTCTCAGAAAATGTATGTTGGAAGTGTATGCATGTTCTGATGGCTCTCTCCATGAATGAAGAGTGGGTGGAGGGGTATATATAGCCTCCACACAAAATCTAACAGTTACACACAAATCAGCAAACTCGATGGGACCGAATCATACGACTCGGTCAGACCGATTTAGTTCATAATGTGACCGTTAGGGTTTTCGATGGGACCAACATGTCAACTCGGTGGCACCGATATCATCAGGGTTAGGGCATAATGTAATCTCGGTGAGACCGATTACACAAACTCGGTGAGACCGATTTTGGTAATAGACTAACTAGAGAGTTGGTCAGGCAATCTCGGTGGGACCAATTCGCTCTTTCGTTAGGACCGAAACGTTACGAAAGGGAAATAGAGAGTTTGCATTGCAATCTCGGTGGGACCGATCGCTCATCTCGGTTGGACCGAAACGTTACGAAGGGAAATAGAGAGATTACAATCCCATCTCGGTGAGACCGAGATCCCTATCGGTAGGACCGAAAAGACTAGGGTTTGTGGCTGTGGCTATGTCAAGTCAACTCGGTGGTGCCGGATAGATCAAATCGGTGGGGCCAAGTTTGACTTTTGGTTTGGGATATATTTGGATATGAGAAAGTGGTTGAGGGTTGTGGAGCATATCACTAAGCACTTTGAGCAAGAACCTCATTAAGCAACACCTCACCCCCTATTAATAGTATTGGCTTTTCCTATGGACTCAATGTGATCTTGGATCACTAAAAATGAAATGTAGAGTCTTGTGGTTTGAGCTTGAGCCAATCCTTTTGTCCTTAGCATTTTGAGGGGTCCACTTTCTAATCCACGCCATGCCAATCATTGAGCTTTTCCTGAAATATTTATCTTCAAGTAGCATTAGCTCAATGAGCTATATGTTGTTAAGAATTACCAAAACCACCCAGGGATAGTTGCACTTTCAGCTCTACCGTCCGAGTCTTGCCGTAGGTCATATGTGTGTCCCCGAGCTGTTTTATGTTCGGCTTGACTTGCCGCTTTATCCCGACCTCGTGCTGGTCGGTCGGCCGTATTGCGCAATGATGGTACGGGCTCCCGCGCCTCGTCGTCTAAATGAGGTAGCAGTTTGCGCTTCGGGTAACTTTGGGCTGGGTGCTTGAGGCCGTATTCTTCGGCTGCCAGGACATCCGTCCATCTATCATTGAGCAGATCTTTATCAGTTTGAAGCTGCCGATATTTCTTTTTCAGGCTCCTTGTAGTGGCTATTAGCTGGCGTTTGAAGTGCTCCTGCTCGAGAGGTTCCTTAGGCACGATAAAATCCTCAGTGCCAAGGCTCACCTCATCCTCGAAGAGCGGAAGATGATTACAGTTCTCCGAGTCTTGATGCGTGGCTTGTTCATCAGGGCTAACTTTCCCGTCTTCCCGTTCATTTTGTTCGGCAGTTGCCTCAACAGGGTCTTCATTGTCTTGGGCACCGTCTAGAGTGTTATCTTCTCCTGTGCCGGTGTTGCAATCCTTGCTGCAGCGTGACTTAGAGCGGCACCGCTGATGTCGGCGCTTTGGTTGTATCTCGGGAGGTTTATCCTCAACTGGATCTTCCTTTTCATTGCCGCTATTCTCTTTTGGTGCATCCACCATGTATACGTCATGTGAGGAAGTGGCTGTCCAACATACGGTAAATGGCGGGTTTTGGGCCTCTTCTTCTCCGGCATCGTCATCCATACCGTCGATGTTGTCGGAGCCGTAATCGAGCATGTTAGTTAAGTCTTTGACAGTGGCTATTAAGTGGGTGTGGGGTGGGAAGCGAAATTCATCATCAGCCTCTAGTTCGAACCAGATATAATTCGGTCGTGAGTCCCGCGCTAAGGAGAGTGTTTTTAACGAGTTTAGCACATGGCCTAAAGGCGACCGCCAGAAGATGTCGTCGGAGCAAAATTTGGTGATCGACGCCCGATCAAGCTCATCGTGCACGGACACACATGCTTTGGAACCTGTAGCCGGAAACGTGTCCGAGGTTCTGGCATCACAGATCTCACTTGGGGTTGGGTATGTGTGTGGCTCGAACGCCGCTGAGTCTGCAGCCCCCGTGGCGGGGTTGAGCCTCCCGTCCTTGGATGGCATGACCTGCTCCGGATGTAGAGCTGGAGCAGTTGTAGGTTCTATCTCCTGGGTGTAGTCCGATGACAGATTTAAGCCATGTTCATCGTGGTGACAGGGAGCGGCTACTACCGCGGTCTCGAATTCATCGAAGATCATGTCTCCGCGGATGTCCGCGACGTAGTTCAACCTTCCAAATCTGACCTGATGGCCAGGGGCATAGCTATTGATCTGCTCTTGTCGGCATTCTGGGAACGGGGGTCCCCAGACTTGCCTGCCTCAGGCCCGCAGCGTGGCTCCTCCAGCGGCCCCTACGGCCCATCTTCACCATCAAACATTCAAGACCCTCGCGAGGGGCCAAGCCTCGAGAGGCGGATGACGCAAGACCACCTCAGGGGTGGCCTCACCAGGCTGGATCGCGAGGGGCAGAGAGATCAAGGCGAGGGGCACCTCACGAGGTTCCTATGACGCAAGCCATGACGACTGGAGCCAAGCGGGCGCCATGCGGGCGCGGGCACGCGCAGTGTCCTCATTTCCTCTTTGGTGCTAAAGGGGCAAGCTCAGGCGAGGAATCTAGAGGCATCAGGCAAAGGTTTCCATATCAGTGCAACAAGACCAAGACCAGCGGGACGGCAAGGCGGAGGTCACCGTGGAGCCCAAGACGGCGTCACCACCAGAGCCTTTGGTAGGCGAAGACCACTTTTGTCAGGATAGGTTGTACTAGTTGTCTCCCTTCGAATTGGGCCGTTGTGGGATCCCTTCCCGCTTCAGATTTGGGAAGAGGACCAGGGACTCTATAAATAGGACTAGCCACCACCAAGGGAGGCATCTGATTCAGACCTAGATCACCCCAAACCACACAAGTTCGGCAAGCAAAAGAACACCTCTCCTCAGGAGGATGTTCTTCCCTTGTACTTTCCATCCTCAGCCCAAGAGGCAATCCACCACACCACACTGGAGTAGGGTATTACACCACAACGGTGGCCTGAACCAGTATAAATCTTGTGTCTCGTGTTCTTTGGGTTCATCGAGCTAGGCCATGAGATCATAGAGTGCGCGAGCTAGAGAGGGGGAGAGATCTTCGTGTGCACCCTAGTGTTTGAACCTCAAAGGTTTTGCCGAAACCTGAAATCCGACATTTGGCGCGCCAGGTAGGGGTGCGCTGAAGCTTTCCTATTTGTTGATCCGCGCTTCACCGCCTCGCCAAGTTCATGGCCGACGCTCGCCGGGCTCACGCTGAGCACCGAGCCGCTTTCGCCACCCGTGTCGCTCAAACCGCCCCTGTCGGCAGACCTCCTCGCCGTTCTCCGTCACCCTCCGCCAATGCCGCCACCGGCCCGGCGGCAAACGAGCATCAAGCCTCCTCACTGCACCCCTCTGTGCGGCGAGATGGTCGCACCACCACCCCGTCGCTGACTCTGGCCGTCTCATCGTCTCACGCTCGCTGCACCCCCACAAACACGCGGGCCGCGCTGCTCATGGCACGCGAGCTCCTGCGCTACCGCCCGGTCAATGACCTCTACGAGGACTGCTTGGACCCCATCGCCGAGATCGTCAGCGCCGGGGGCGGCTCTCCACCGCCATCCCGTTCGCTGCCTCGCCCGCCCCCGACTGCGGGCGATGTGGCTCACGGAGCGCCTCCACCCCCTCAGCACCAAGATGGCGCCCTCACACTGAGGCGCACAGCTCAGGGAGCGCCTCAGCCTCCCCAGCGTCAAGATGGCATCCTCGCTCCAAGATGCGCGACCCAGCGGCGTGATCCTCTGCATCGCGTGCCCGCGCATGAAGAAAGAAGTTGCCAGGAGGTTCCTCGTCCGCAAGAAGATGCTCCACCGCATCAGGATTGCTTGCTGCGGCAGGGCCATGTGCCACTTGCCATGGCGGCACAGGGCAAGTTCAAGCCGGATCTACCTCCTCGCTACGACGACACCCCCGACCCTATGGAGTTTCTACAGATCTACAAGCTGACCATCGAGGTGGCCAACAGCGACGAAGAAGTCATGGCGTACTGGTTTCCCATGGCTCTCAAGGATGGTGCCCGCTCATGGCTCCTGAACCTGCCCCCAGGCTCCATTTCCTCCTGGGATGAGATGCGCAGCTGCTTCATCGCCAACTTCTAGGGCACTCACGATCGCCCTTCGGTCGCGGGAGACCTACGCCACATCAAGCAACAACCAGGAGAAACCCTGCAGAAATACATCCAGTGCTTCAAAAGCTTGCGTAACAAGATCCCCAAGGTGGCAGACGAGGCCATCATTTTGGCGTTTTCCGACGGCATCCGCGACATCAAGATGAAGGAGGAGCTCGCCAACCACGAGGAGTTGTGCATGACCTTGGAGCTGTTCAACCTAGCAACCAAGTGTGCAAGGGCTGAGGAGGGGCGCCTCTCCCTCCTCGAGCTTCTAGCTGCGGATCCAGAGGAGAATAAGGCCAAGGTCAAGGACGTGAAGCGCAAAGGGGTGGCCGTACTCACAGCAGAACCGGACACCAAGCGCGGCCGAGATCTTCCTGAGTCGTCCAAGGGCAGCCGTACGTTCTGCGCCTTCCACAACTTACGCACGCACAAAACCAACGACTGTCAAGAGCTTAGGGACATTCGAGATGGACGCTTCGGTTGACGCCCCAAGCGCAACGACCGGGGCTACGGCCGAGGGGGTGGACGAGGTGGAGGACGTTGGGACGACCGTGTGCCTCACCAATAGTGGCGCGACTAGCCTTCCGAGGATCGTTGGAGGACCAGCCTCGCGAGGGCGCCTGGAGGGACAAGCCTGATGACCCACAATTATAGGGGATCTATCATAGTCCTTTCGATAAGTAAGAGTGTCGAAGCCAACGAGGAGCAGAAGGAAATGATAAGCGGTTTTCAGCAAGGTATTCTCTGCAAGCACTGAAATTCTAGGTGACAGATAGTTTTGTGATAAGATAATTTGTAACGAGCAACAAGTAACAAAAGTAAATAAAGTGCAGCAAGGTTTCCCAATCCTTTTTGTAGCAAAGGACAAGCCTGGACAAATTCTTATATAAAGAAAAGCGCTCCCGAGGACACATGGGAATTATCGTCAAGCTAGTTTTCATCACATTCATATGATTCACGTTTGGTACTTTGATAATTTGGTATGTGTGTGGACCGGTGCTTTGGTACTGCCCTTACTTGGACAAGCATCCCACTTATGATTAACCTCTATTACAAGCATCCGCAACTACAACAAATGTATTAAGGTAAACCTAACCATAGCATGAAACATATGGATCCAAATCAGCCCCTTACAAAGCAACGCATAAACTAGGGTTTAAGCTTCTGTCACTCTAGCAACCCATCATCTACTTATTCCTTCCCAATGCCTTCCTCTAGGCCCAAATAATGGTGAAGTGTCATGTAGTCGACGTTCACATAACGCCACTAGAGGAGAGACAACATGCATCTCATCAAAATATCGAATGAATACCAAATTCACATGGCTACTAATAGCAAGACTTCTCCCATGTACTTAGGAACAAATGTAACTACTCACAAAGCATATTCATGTTCATAATCAGAGGGGTATTAATGTGCATATAGGATCTGAACATATGATCTTCAACCAAGTAAACCAACTAGCATCAACTACAAGGAGTAATCAACACTACTAGCAACCCACAGGTACGAATCCCAGACTTAGAGACAAGAATTGGATACAAGAGATGAACTAGGGTTTGAGAGGAGATGGTGCTGGTGAAGATGTTGATGGATATTGACCCCCTCCCGATGAGAGGATTGTTGGTGATGACGATGGCGATAATTTCCCCCTCCCGGAGGGAAGTTTCCCCGGCAGAATAGCTTCGCCGGAGCCCTAGATTGATTCCGCCAAGGTTCCGCCTCGTGGCGGCGGAGTCTCGTCCCGAAAGCTGGTTTATGAATTTTTCCTCATCGAAAGACTCCATATAGCAGAAGATGGGCATCAGAGGGCCACCAGGGGGCCCACGAGGCAGGGGGCCGTGCCCAGGGGGTAGGGCGCACCCCCCACCCTCGTGGGCACGGTGTGGCCCCCCCTCTGGAACTTCTTGCGCTCAGTATTTTTTATATATTCTGAAAATAACTTCCATGAAGTTTTAGGACTTTTGGAGATGTGCATAATAGGTCTCTAATATTTGCTCCTTTTCCAGCCCAGAATCCTAGCTGTCGGCATTCTCCCTCTTTATGTAAACCTTGTAAAATAAGAGAGAATAGGCATAAGTATTGTGATAGAATGTGTAATAAGAACCCATAATGCAATAAATATCGATATAAAAGCATGATGCAAAATGGACGTATCAACTCCCCCAAGCTTAGACCTTGCTTGTCCTCAAGCGAAAGCCGAAATCGAAAAATATGTCCACATGTTTAAAGATAGAGGTGTCGATAAGAGCTTTTCAGCAAGTCCACATACTCAACTACCATATAGTCTTTCACAATTGCTAACACTCGCACAATACTTATGGGTATGGAGTTTTAATCGGACACAGAGAAAGATAGGGGCTTATAGTTTTGCCTCCAAACGTTTTACCTCAAGGGTAATGTCAACAATAATAGTTCATGAAAACTCACATCCAATTAGCCATATATACTAGGATCTTTCCAACATGTTGTGCTTGCCAAAAGATAAAATGTAAAAAGGAAGGGTGAGGAACACCAAGATTCTTATGTAAGGTAGGAGATAAAAGTAAAAGATGGGCCCTTCGCACAGGGAAGCAGAGGTTGTCATGCGCTTTTATGGTTGGATGCACAAAACCTTAATGCGAAAGAACGTCACTTTATATTGCCACTTGTGATATGGACCTTTATTATGCAGTCCATCGCTTTTATTTCTTCCATATCACACGATCGTATAAAGCTTGTTTTCTCCAACACTAATAAGTCATACATATTTAGAGAGCAATATTTTATTGCTTGCACCGATGACAACTTACTTGGAGGATCTTACTCAATCCATAGGTAGGTATGGTGGACTCTCATGGCAAAACTGGTTTAAGGGTGTTTGGATGCACAAGTAGTATCTCTACTTGGTGCAAAGAATTTGGCTAGCATGAGGGGGAAAGGCAAGCTCAATCACGTTGGATGATCCATGACAATATAATTTATTTCAGATGTAAGAAAACATAACCCATTACGTTGTCTTCCTTGCCCAATGTCAACTCTTTAGCATGTCATATTTTAATGAGTTCTCACAATCATAAAAGATGTCCAAGATAGTATATTTATATGTGAAGACCTCTCTTTCTTTATTACTTCTTATTAAATTGCAACGATGACCAAAACTATGTTTGTCAACTCTCAACAACTTTTATTCATCATACTTTTTATATGTGAGCTCATTACTCTCCATAAGATCTATATGATCTCTTTTATTTCCTTTTTATTCTTTCTATTTTCTTTTATTCACTCAAAATCATGGCAAAATAATCAAGCCCTTGACTCAACACTAATGTTTATTATATATAGCTCACGGACTCGATTACATAGAAGGATCATAAAGCAAAACTCACAACTAGATCATACTAAAACTTTATTCTACTAGATCAAGATATTATCAAAAAGGATCGAACTAAGAAAAAACGGTAAAGATAGAAGTGGTGGTGATACAATACCGGGGCACTCCCCCAAGCTTGGCAGCTGCCAAGAGGAGTGCCCATACCCATGTGATTATATCTCTTTTGCCGGTGAAGGAGTTGATGGTTTTGTTGATGGCGTAGGCTTGTCGTCCCTCTTCCAAGGCATAGGCTCACCATCATAGAAGGATGATTGAGTCTCCTGAAACCTCAAATCTGCAGCCAAACTCATCCTCTTGAATCTATATTCATACTCAAAGTTTTGATTTTGCAGGTCATAGACCTGGGCTCGGAGGTGCTCGATTTTCTCATGAAGCTTGAAGATGGCCTCCCCAATGTCCTTGACGTCCAGCTTGTGGTTGTTGGTGAACTCCGTGGTCATAATGTGATTGGAATCGAGTCCATGCTCCACCATCTCCTAACACTTGAAAACTTGTTGCTCCAATGCCTCGAGCCTTGCCTCCGTGCTTCTTGTCTTCCTTGGTCCCTCAACATTGCGGATGTGCAACAACCCCTCATGCATCTCAATGGTTTAAGGGTGTTGCAGCACTTCCGCGAGGTAGGGGTTGATGACCTTCTCGGAGAACTGGTCCTTGGGGGCACTTGAAGATGACATGAGGACCTAGATCTGTCAGAAAAATAGCTCGAAACAAAGATAGAGGATATTTGTGTGATACGGGAGTTAAAACCTTCGGGAGATTATATAATGAATTTTTACCCACCAAAATACGTAACATGCAAGAAAATGGAGTCCGGAGAGCACACGAGGTGCCCACGAGGTAGGCGGCGCGCTTAGGGGGGTAGGGCGCGCCCTCCACCCTTGTGGAGCCCTCGTGTACTTCCCAGACTCCTTATTTTTCTATTTTTCTAAATATTCCAAAACATAGAAAAATTGCCATTAGAACTGTTTTGGAGTCGGTTTACTTATTGTACCACATACCTATTCCTTTTCGGAGTCTGAAACGTTCCGGAAAGTGTCCCTTATGTATTCCTCTGGGGTTATGGTTTCAATAACATTGGTTTCAACATTTATAGGATTACCTGAGATATAATGTTTAATTCTTTGACCGTTCACCACCTTCAGATTTGTGCCTTCGAAGTTGTTGATTTTTATGGCACCGGAACAATAGACCTCCTCGATAACGTAAGGACCTTCCCATTTAGAGAGATGTTTTCCTGCAAAAAATCTTAAACTAGAGTTGTATAGAAATACATAATCACCTACATTAAACTCACGCTTTTGTATTCTTTTGTCATGCCATCTTTTAACTTTTTCTTTAAATAATTTGGCATTCTCATAGGCTTGGGTTCTCCATTCATCATGTGAGCTAGTGTCAAATAACCTCTTCTCACCGGCAAGTTTTAAATCATAATTGAGTTCTTTAATAGCCCAATAAGCCTTATGTTCTAGTTCGAGAGGTAAGTGACATGCTTTTCCATAAACCATTTTATACGGAGACATACCCATAGGATTTTTATATGCAGTTCTATAGGCCCATAATGCATCATCAAGTTTCTTGGACCAATTCTTTCTAGATCTATTAACAGTCTTTTGCAAAATTAATTTGAGTTCTCCATTGCTCAATTCTTCTTGACCACCAGACTGTGGGTGATAAGGAGATGCAATTCTATGATTAACATCATATTTAGCAAGCATTTTACGGAAAGCACCATGAATAAAATGTGAACCACCATCAGTCATTAAATATCTAGGGACTCCAAAACTTGGAAAAATAAATTCTTTAAGGATCTTAATAGAGGTGTTATGATCAGCACTACTAGCTGGAATAGCTTCTACCCACTTAGTAACGTAATCAACAGCAACTAAAATATGTGTATATCCATTAGAGGCAGGAAAAGGTCCCATATAATCAAAGCCCCAAACATCAAATGGTTCAATAACAAGTGAATAATTCATAGGCATTTCTTGACGTCTACTAATATTACCTATTCTTTGACATTCATCACAAGACAAGGCAAACTTACGGGCATCCTTGAAGAGAGTAGGCCAATAAAAACCGGATTGCAATACCTTATGTGTAGTTCTATCTCCAGCATGGTGTCCTCCATAAGCCTCAGTGTGACACTTGCGTAGGATCTGTTCCTGTTCATGCTCAGGTACACAACTCCTAATAACACCATCTACTCCTTCTTTATAGAGATGTGGGTCATCCCAAAAGTAATGTCTCAAATCATAGAAGAACTTTTCCTTTTGCTGGTATGTAAAGCTAGGTGGTATAAATTTAGCAACAATGTAATTAGCATAATTAGCATACCATGGAGCAGTATGAGAAGCATTTATGACATTTAATTGTTCATCAGGAAAGTTATATCAATAGGTAGTGGGTCATCAAGAACATTTTCTAACCTAGAGAAGTTGTTTGCAACGGGGTTCTCAGCTCCCTTTCTATCAATAATATGCAGATCAAATTCTTGTAGGAGGAGGAGAACCCATCTAATAAGTATAGGTTTAGCATCTTTCTTTTCCATAAGATATTTAATAGCAGCATGATCCGTGTGAATAGTTACTTTCGAATCAACAATATAAGGTTTGAACTTATCACAAGCAAATACAACTACTAAGAACTCTTTTTTAGTAGTAGCATCATTTCTTTGGGCATTGTCTAGAGTTTTACTAGCATATTAACATTTAATTTATTATCAACTCTTTGTCCTAGAACAGCACCTACAGCATAATCACTAGCATCACAGATAATTTCAAAGGGTAAATTACAATCAGGTGGCTGAACAATAGGTGCAGAGATCAATGCTTTCTTAAGTATTTCAAATTCTTCTACGCAATCATCATAAAAAACAAATGGTATATCTTTTTGTAATAAATTAGTCAGAGGCCAAGAAATTTTTGAGAAGTCCTTAATGAAACTCCTATAAAAACCGGCGTGACCAAGGAAACTTCTTATACCTTTGATGTGCTTGGGACATGGCATCTTTTCAATAGCATCAACCTTAGCTTTATCCACTTCAATACCTCTTTCAGAAACTTTATGCCCCAAGACAATACCTTCATTAACCATAAAGTCGCACTTCTCCCAATTCAAGACAAGGTTAGTTTCTTCACATCTCTGCAAAACTCGATCAAGGTTGCTTAAGCAATCATCAAAATAGGATCCATAAACGGAGAAATCGTCCATGAAAACCTCATAAATCTTTTCACAGAAGTCAAAGAATATAGCCATCATGCATCTTTGGAAGGTAGCAGGTGCATTACATAAACCAAAAGTCATATGTCTATAAGAAAAAGTAACGAACGGGCAAGTAAAAGTGGTCATAGATTGATCATCAGCTGACACAGGTATTTGAGAGAAACCAGAATAACCATCTAGAAAGAAAAAATGTGTATGTTTGGATAATCTTTCTAGCATTTGATCAATAAAAGGTAAGGGGTAATGATATTTTTTAGTCACCTTATTTAATTTGTGGAAATCAATTACCATCCTATAACCTGTAGTAATTCTTTGTGGAATCAATTCATCTTTATCATTAGGAACGATAGTAATACCTCCCTTTTTAGGGACACAATGGACAGGACTTACCCACTGACCATTAGCAATGGGATAAATTATACCTGCATGAAGGAGCATTAGTATTTCCTTTCTTACCACTTCTTTCATCTTAGGATTCAGCCGTTGTTGGTGATCATGAACTGTTTTGGCATCTTTCTCCAAATTTATTTTGTGTTGACATAGTGTGGGACTAATGCCCTTAAGATCATCAAGAGTGTATCCAATAGCAGCATGGTGCTTCTTCAGAGTTTTCAATAGTCTCTCTTCTTCACGCTCTGAAAGGTTAGCACTAATAATAATAGGATATATCTTTTTCTCATCAAGATAAGCATATTTAAGAGTATCAGGTAATGGTTTCAGCTCACACACGGGATCACCCTTGGGTGGAGGAGGATCCCCTAGGATTTCGATAGGCAAATTGTGTTTCAGGATGGGTTTCCTGCTTAAAGAATACTTCATCTATTTCCCTTCTTTCATTCATAAACATATCATTTTCATGGTCTAGCAAATATTGTTATAAAGGATCACTAGGAGGCACGACAATAGAAGAAAGACCAATAATTTCATCTTTACTAGGCAATTCCTCTTCACGATGTTGTCTACGAAATTTAGAGAAATTAAATTCATGAGACATATAACCTAAACCAATAGCAACAACATCCTTTTCGCAATCTATCTTAACATTAACTATGTTCGAGAAGGGTCTACCAAATATAATGGGACAAAAGCTATCTTGTGGGGAACCAAGAACAAGAAAATCAGCAAGATATTTAGTTTTCCCACACAAGACTTCAACATCTCTAACAATTCCAATGGGTGATATGGTATCTCTATTGGCAAGCTCAATGGTAACATCAATATCTTCTATCTCAGCAGGTGCAATATCATGCATAATTTCTTTGTATAAGTCATGAGGTATAGCACTAGCACTGGCACCCATATCACATAAGGCATGATAACAATGATCTCCTATTTTAACAGAAATAACAGGCATGCCTACCACGGGTCTATGTTTATCTTTAGCACAAGGTTTAGCAATTCTAGCAGTCTCATCACAAAAATGAATAACATGCCCATCAATATTATCAGACAAGAGATCTTTAACAATAGCAATATTAGGTTCAACTTTAATTTGCTCAGGAGGTGTATAGGTTCTAATATTGCTTTTACGAACCACATTTGAAGCTTTAGCATGATCTTTTATCCTAACAGGAAAAGGTGGTTTCTCAACATAAGAAGTAGGAACAATAGGATTATTATAAGTGACAGTCTTTTCTTCAACTTTAATAGGTGCAGCTACTTTTACTTCTATGGGAGGATGATATTTAAACCACTTCTCCCTAGGGAGATCAACATGAGTAGCAAAAGATTCACAGAAAGAAGCTACTATTTCAGAGTCAAGTCCATATTTAGTGCTAAATTTACGGAAAACATCGGTATCCATAAAGGATTTAACACAATCAAACTTTGGTGTCATACCTGAATTCTTACCTTCGTCGAGGTCCCAATCTTCAGAGTTGCATTTAATTTTTTCCAATAAATCCCATTTGAATTCAATAGTCTTCATCATAAAAGAGCCAGCACAAGAAGTATCGAGCATGGTGCGATTGTTATCAGAAAGCCGAGCATATAAATTTTGAATAATTATTTATATTGGAAGCTCATAATTGGGGCATGAATATAAGATTGATTTAAGCCTCCCCCAAGCTTGAGAAATGCTTTCTCCTTCGCGAGGCCAAAAATTATATATATAATTGCGATCATGATGAACAAGATGCATAGGATAAAACTTCTGATGAAATTCCAATTTCAATCGTTTGTAGTTCCATGATCCCATATCATCACATAGCCTATACCATGTCAATGCATCTTCCTTCAAAGATAAAGGGAAGACATTCTTCTTAATAACATCATCGGGCACACCTGCAAGCTTAAATAATCCACAAACTTCATCCACATATATTAGGTGCTCATCAGGATGCATTGTTCCGTCTCCTGCAAAAGGATTAGTTAGAAGTTTTTCTATCATACCCGAAGGAATCTCAAAGTAGACATTTTCATTTTCAGTAGGTTCAATAGGTTGAGGGGCAACTCTTTGCTCTACTGTTCGGGGTGAAGATACCCTGAACAAGCCCCTCAGAGGATTACTTTCCATAGTAACAAGTGATAGTAAATTTCAGCACACTATATAAATTTTTCCTTACCAAATTCCACCTACCAAAGGCGCTTCACTCCCCGGCAACGGTGCCAGAAAAGAGTCTTGATGACCCACAAGTATAGGGGATCTATCTTAGTCCTTTTGATAAGTAAGAGTGTCGAACCCAACGAGGAGCAGAAGGAAATGATAAGCGGTTTTTAGCAAGGTATTCACTGCAAGAACTGAAATTATAGGTGACAGATAGTTTTGTGATAAGCTAATTTGTAACGAGCAATACGTAACAAAAGTAAATAAAGTGCAACAAGGTGTCCCAATCCTTTTTGTAGCAAAGGACAAGCCTGGACACATGGGAATTATCGTCAATCTAGTTTCCATCACGTTCATATGATTCGCGTTCGGTACTTTGATAATCTGGTATGCGTGTGGACCGGTGCTTGGGTACTGCCCTTACTTGGACAAGCATCCCACTTACGATTAACCTCTATTGCAAGCATCCGCAACAACAACAAAAGTATTAAGGTAAACCTAACCATAGCATGAAACATATGGATCCAAATCAGCCCCTTACGAAGCAACGCATAAACTAGGGTTTAAGCTTCTTTCACTCTAGCAACCCATCATCTACTTATTACTTCCCAATGCCTTCCTCTAGGCCCAAATAATGGTGAAGTGTCATGTAGTCGACGTTCACATAACACCACTAGAGGAGAGACAACATACATCTCATCAAAATATCGAATGAATACCAAATTCACATGACTACTAATAGCAAGACTTCTCCCATGTCCTCAGGAACAAACGTAACTACTCACAAAGCATATTCATGTTCATAATCAGAGGGGTATTAATGTGCATATAAGATCTGAGCATATGATCTTCCACCAAGTAAACCAACTAGAATCAACTACAAGGAGTAATCAACACTACTAGCAACCCACAGGTACCAATCCCAGACTTAGAGACAAGAACTGGATAAAAGAGATGAACTAGGTTTGAGAGGAGATGGTGCTAGTGAAGATGTTGATGGGTATTGACCCCCTCCAGATGAGAGGATCGTTGGTGATGACGATCGCGATGATCTCCCCCTCCTGGAGGGAAGTTTCCCCGGCAGAACAGCTCCACCGGAGCCCTAGGTTAATTCCGCCAAGGTTCCGCCTAGTGGCGGCGGAGTCTTGTCCCAAAAGATGTCTTATGATTTTTTCCTCATCGAAAGACTCCATATAGTAGAAGATGGGCATCGGAGGGCCACCAGGGGGCCCATGAAGCAGGGGGCGCGCTCCCACCCTCATGGGCAGGGTGTGGCCCCCCTCTGGAACTTCTTGTGCTTAGTATTTTATATATATTATGAAAATGACTTCCATGAAGTTTCAGGATTTTGGAGCTGTGCAGAATAGGTCTCTAATATTTGCTCCTTTTCCAGCCCAGAATCCCAGCTGCCGGCATTCTCCCTCTTTATGTAAACCTTGTAAAATAAGAGAGAATAGGCATAAGTATTGTGACATAATGTGTAATAACAGCCCATAATGCAGCAAAAATCGATATAAAAGCATGATGCAAAATGGACGTATCAAAGCCTCGTGAGGATCGCCCTCAGGGCAACCCTGGTCTTCCTTCGCTGCCACTGCCAATATGGAACGACGACCATCAACAGGACGAATGGGCTGGGGCTTCCAGGAGCCGCGCGCCATCGCTTGCATCTTGGGTGGCACTCAGGCCCCAGCCTCCCAGCGCGTCTTCAAGCAGTTCTCCCGAGAAGTGAACACAGCCCTCCCCAAGCTCGAGTACGCGCCCGCTCAGGTGGTCCAAGTATGCCATCACCTTTAGCTTGGTGGACCAGCTCAAATGCGCGGCAACCGCCGGCGTCCTCCCGGTGCTCTACTCACCTGTCATCAGCAATGTCCAAGTCACCAAGACCCTCATCAACGGCGGCGCAGGACTCAGTGTCCTGTTCGTCGAAACGTTCGGCAGTCTTCAAGTGCCATACGATCAGCTCCATCCCACCAAGCCTTTCTCAGAAGTGATAGATGGCTCCACGACCCCGATAGGGCAAGTTCGCCTCCCTGTCACCTTCGGTCAGCACGACAACTACCACACTGAGTTCATCGACTTCGATGTCGCCCACATCCGCCTGCCATACAATGCCATCCTCGGATACCCAGCACTAGCCAAATTCATGGCAGTCACCCACCATGGCAACAACGTCCTCAAGATGCCGGGAAGCGGCGGAATCATCACGGTCCCTTGCAAGGAAAGAGACACGGTGTGCTCCCTCGAGCGCGCCTTCCAAGCTGCATCAATCAAAGACCCTGACAGCACGGGTGCGTAGTACCCTCCTAGGTCAAACCCAAGAAGAAGAAGGAGCTACTCCGTGCTGGGCCTCAGGGGAGCAGCACCTCCAGCGGCACCACTTCAAGATCCACGCCAGCGCTTGGGGCGCCTCCTTCCCTCGCATAGGAAGGCGCGCCTGGCGCCCTCCTCGGGCAAGGCTCGGGGGCTCTCTTCTGGAGGGCCTCAAACCTGGCGAACATCACGAGGGAGGCACTCGGGCACCACGTGGAGGCATGCTTTGCGGCATGTTTCCCTCAGGACGACCTCAGGCGAAGAGCGTGTGACGCTCAGGAGTTCATCACCAAGGCATCTCTGGAGCTTCAGGAAGCAAGAGGACTACGCGGCGACCGCCGCCCACCTAGCGCCGCTCCCCACCCAGGCGAGGGTGGTGAGCTGCGCGTCTGCATCGACATCCCAGGGCTCAATAGGGCCGCATCTCAGGAGCGCTTCTGGCCTTCGCGTGCTGGCCGATGTGAGGGCCCGCCTCACAGCTACGTTCACATGTCGTTTGGCCTGCCAAGCATGGCTACCGCCTTCCAGCACAATCTGCGGAGCATCCTGGCAGGTCAGGAGGCCAGGCATCATGCGGTCCTGGCGGAAATGGAGACGGTCCTCCGGAGGCCACCTGAGCTTCCAGAGCCTCCCGAGGCTCAGGGCCCCGGTGGCTTGTGAGAAGCAACTCCTTCTCTACTTGTCTTCAGCTACCCCAACACTCCTTTGGCAACCAAACCAGGTGACATCTTTCCGAGTTCATTTAGCTGGGAGCGCCCCCTGGGCTGCATCGTCCCCAGGCCACGTGGGTCCATCCCAGCGGCATGTATCTTCTTGCATCTTCAGTTCACTCTACTGGGAGCGCCCCACGGGTTGCATTAACCCCAGACTGCTCGGGTCCAACCCAGTGGCATGTATCATTCTCGCATTTACCTAAGCTAGTCCCTTTTCATGCGTAATCTATCTATGGATATCACCTGCTCGATTGTCACCTACCATGGGATCCACGCACCGATTGTCTTTCTTCGGGGTCCTTTGCGTTAGAAGTCTAGGCACGGCGTCTGTGCTCGGGCCCGTCCCTGCAGTGTCTATAAATCCAATGGCTGAGCTCTGTCCGGCGGGCCGGCCCCATTCACGTCATCTCCTGGGGTCGTTGGTGCTTGGACTTCTCGTGCGATAGCCTCAGGAAATACACTCGACGCAGGTTGTCTAACCATCTCGCAGGAACGCCGCAACCATCAAGAATCAAGACCAGGCGCAACCCGCCTTGAGATAGGGCCTCGTGAGTCCCGCGCTGGCTCACAAGTGCCCAGATACACCATGCCTAGCCCTGTCATGCGAGCCACATGTCAGGGCGGGGTTGTACACGCCCCGGGGGCTCTTCGTAGTAGGGAGTCCCCTCCTACAAGCCAGCGACGGACGGGCGATCACTACGGTGCTTTGCGTCGCTAACCTGCAGGAACCTCCTAAGGACTACAGCGGGCGATACCGCGGACTCTCCCTATTCTCCCATGTGATCCGCTTGCGCGTTAAAAGGGGTGCTCTTGAGCATCGTGACTCAGGGGTGCTTACTGGCTCTCCAGCCCTCACCCCCTGGCCTTGACCATGGCATCGCGACCTAGCATACCAGCGGCGGCTGAGCTCGCTCGAGGGCCGGGACCTGAGGACGTAGAGCACCAGGAAGAACATGGAAAAAAGGGGGAGGCCCGTACGGGCCTAACCTAGCTACCCAGCAGCGGCCAACGCCCAAGCCTGCTGCGGCACAGGAAGCCGGCTCCGGAACACTAAGATAAGTCTTGTACCTGGACCAACCCAGCGCTACGATATAAGATCCTCACACGATGCCGCCTCCCTTTCCCATCCTCAGGTAGCTGCTTGCACGCTAAAGGGGACCTCTTGAGCATCGCGCCTCAGGAGCTCTTACTGGACCTCGGGTCGCTCACCTCCTGGCCTTGACCACGACATCGCGACCTGGTATACTAGCGACGGCTGTAGCCTGCCTGGGGACCGGGACCTGTCAGTGTAGAGCACCAAGTTACCGCGGGATTGGAAAGGGGGAACCGAGCCTCGGCAGGACACGTGCTCGCAAATTTTCACAATAAGGATAATATCAAAAAAAAGGCATTACAGACGCTTTACACACTCCCGCGGGGTCCGTTTCGATTCCTTGCAGGGAACAAGAGTAAAGGAATTCCTAGGAGCTCTATCTACACACGCCAGACGCCGCCGCCGCCATCATCATCAATGGGCCACGGAAGGCCGGCGCCAACCCCATCCAGATTCAATGACGGCGGCGGCCAGACGCGGCGGCCTTGCTCTGGGCCCGACGAGAGCTCGGAGGCATGTATCTGTCATAGCTCGTCTCCGGAGACTCCACGAGCTCGGGAGAGTCGTTGGACCACCAGGAGTCACCGCTGCCACTAGAGGAGCTGCGGGATAGGCCAGCGGCAGGCCCAGCGCCAGCCGCTACACCTTCCCGGCGGCTCCCTTCAGGGCAGCACTCCAAGCGGCGGCCTTTCTCATCGAAGACCTTGAAGAACGGAGTAGAGGCACCATGATACTCGAAGTGGATGGCGAGGGCACCGTACACGCGGCAGGCTCGAGCGACTTCGCCCTAGCCTCGAGTCATGAAGATCCTCCAAGAGGCGACGGCTTCAACCTCCGCTCCAGTCATCGGGGCGTCACAGTCGGCGTGCTGCAGCTAAAGCTCAAGAGGGCCCCTCGGCGGTGAAGAACTGTGGAAAGCGAATCCAAGTGCTTGGAGGCATCACCGCCCATAGCACGAACTCGCGCGACGAGTCCGCAGCATGGACCCCTTGGGCGACGGCGTGCGCCTCCGCGGCACGGCGGCCACAGCCCTGGCGCGAGCGGCGGCACTCATCGCTCCTCCCTTCGATACCTTCGGTGCGAGCATACAAGGGAAGCGGGTACCCAGGAGGTGGACTTTCGTACCACAGCCGCCACACTACCGGCCTCACAACCATCTCGCCACGATGGGACCTCCTCTTCTTTGGTGGGAGCAGCTCGGGCTCGTTGAGGGGAGTCTTGCCCTTCTCTGTGGCCGAGAACCTCTGTATCGGTGCCATGACTACACCGGCGAGGAGTGGAGCAAGGAAGGAGAAGAAGCAAGAGAAGCAAGGAAGAGACGGGTGACAGGGGCTCCGCCCCCACTTCCCATTTATAGCCAAGGGGAGGGTAACCGCCGACCTCCACGATCCAAGGTAATAATGATCTTTTTCTGCAAGCAGCGAGGACTTGTCAAGTCGAGCACTTTCCGAGGCTGCGTGGGGAAGCGGAGATGCCCACGCCCAATCAGTCGCCGTGCGCCAACCGTGTTCGTAGGCTGATGGGGCATGCGGCGCTCCGTGCTTGCCCTTTGGCTTCGCCTCGAAGCGAAGCCAAGCGCGCCTTGGGCTCGGGGGCTACTATCGGCGTTATGGGAACGGGGGTCCCCATACTAGCCAGCCTGTGGCCCACAGTGTGGCTCCTCCAGCGGCCCCGTACGGCCCATCTTCATGAACAAACATTCAAGACCCTCGCTAGGGGCCAAGCCTCGCGAGGCGGATGACGCAAGACCACATCAGGGGTGGCCTAACCAGGCTGGCTCGCGAGGGGCGGAGAGATCAAGGCGAGGGGCACCTCGTGAGGTTCCTGTGATGCAAGCCATGATGATTGGAGCCAGGCGGGTGCCAGGTGGGCGCGGGCGCAGTTGATACGTCTCCAACGTATCTATAATTTATGAAGTTTTCATGCTATTATATTATCTGTTTTGGATGTTTATGGGCTTTACTAAACACTTTTATATTATTTTTGGGACTAACCTGTTAACCGGAGGCCCAGCCCAAATTGCTGTTTTCTTGCCTATTTCAGTGTTTCGAAGAAAAGGAATATCAAACAGAGTCCAAATGGAATGAAACCTTCGGGAGAGTTATTTTTGGAACAGAAGCAATCCAGGAGACTTGGAGTAGACGTCAAGGAAGCTTCGAGGAAGCCACGAGGCAGTGGGGCATGCCCCCACCCTCGTGGGCCCCTCATGGCTCCCCTGGCCGACTTCTTTCGCCTATATATGTCCATATACCCTAAAAACATCGGGGAGCAGAATAGATCGGGAGTTCCGCCGCCAGAAGCCTCGGTAGCCACCGAAAACCAATCTAGACCCGTTCTGTCACCCTGCCGGAGGGGGGAATTCCTCTTTGGTGGCCATCTTCATCATCCCGGCACTCTCCATGATGAGGAGGGAGTAGTTCACCCTCGGGGCTGAGGGTATGTACCAGTAGCTATGTGTTTGATCTCTCTCTCTCTCTTGTGTTCTTGAGTCGGCACAATCTTGATGTATCGTGAGCTTTGCTATTATAATTGGATCTTATGATGTTCTCCCCCTCTACTTTCTTGTGATGAATTGAGTTTTCCCTTTGAAGTTATCTTATCGAATTGAGTCTTTAAGGATTTGAGAACACTTGATGTATGTCTTGCACGTGCTTATCTGTGGTGACAATGGGATGTCATGTGATCCACTTGATGTATGTTTTGGTGATCAACTTGCGAGTTTCGTGACTTCGTGAACTTATGCATAGGGGTTGGCACACGTTTTCGTCTTGACTCTCCGGTAGAAACTTTGGGACACTCTTTGAAGTTCTTTGTGTTGGTTGACTAGATGAATCTGAGATTGTGTGGTGCATATCGTATAATCATACCCACGGATACTTGAGGTGACATTGGAGTATATAGGTGACATTAGGGTTTTGGTTGATTTGTGTCTTAAGGTGTTATTCTAGTACGAACTCTTGAATAGATCGATCAGAAAGAATAACTTTGAGGTGGTTTCGTACCCTACAATAATCTCTTCGTTTGTTCTCCGCTATTAGTGACTTTGGAGTGACTCTTTGTTGCATGTTGAGGGATAGTTATATGATCCAACTATGTTATTATTGTTGAGAGAACTTACACTAGTGAAAGTATGAACCCTAGGCCTTGTTTCCTAGCATTGCAATACTGTTTACGCTCACTTTTATCATTAGTTACCTTGTTGTTTTTATATTTTCAGATTACAGATACTCATATACATATCATCCATATTGCACGTGTATCACCATCTCTTTGCCGAACTAGTGCACCTATACAATTTACCATTGTATTGGGTGTGTTGGGGACACAAGAGACTCTTTATTATTTGGTTGCAGGGTTGTTTGAGAGAGACCATCTTCAACCTACGCCTCCCACGGATTGATAAACCTTAGGTCATCCACTTGAGGGAAATTTGCTACTGTCCGACATACCTCTGCATTTGGAGGCCCAACAATGTCTACAAGAATAAGGTTGCGTAGTAGACATCACGCTCTTTTTTGGCGTTGTTGCCGGGGAGGTTAGCGCTTGAAGGTATATCTTTAGATCTTGCAATCGAATCTTTTAGTTTCTTGTTTTATCACTAGTTTAGTTTATAAAAGAAAACTACAAAAAATGGAATTGAGGGTGCCTCATATGCTTCATCTTTTTAATATCATTCATGAGAATAAGGATTCTGATAATTGTTCTCAATGGCTAGAGGAAGAATGCATTAGAATGTTTGGCACTAAATCTTTGAATGATGAGCATGATTGCAATGTTGTTAGTATGAACTCTTTGAATATCCATAGTATTAATGATGATTGCACTAGTCATGATGAAAATATCTCTTATAAGCATGTCAATTTTTGTGGAATGCATAGAGTTTGCAAGTACACACCAAATAGGGAAGACAGATTTTGCAAGAGGCATAAGTATTTGGAAACTAAATGGTTGCAAGAAAGGCTAGATGTTTGTGCTGAAAATTTAAACATTCTTAGCCGTATTTGTGAACTTTGCAATGAACGTGGTCATTTAAGTCTCCAATGCAAATTGTTTCATGATTGAATCATGTCCAAGAATTGTGATGACTTGATTTCCCTTGCATATCATAATGAACTTAGTTTGCTTTTGGGTTATGAAGAAATGAAACGTATAACTAAGGATCTTCCAGAATTTGTCCATGATAAAGTTCTTGATTTTGATCTAGAAGAAATTTTTATGTATTGTGCGGTGAATTTCATTGAAAATCCTTATATTGCCAATTACATAAAGACAAGAAAACAAATAGAAGATGAAGAGAATACAAATGAAAGGGAAGAGACTTCCCAATATCCTCCTATTATTTCTTATGATGAATCAGGTAATGAGGAGGAGCCTTCTATTCAACCAATCTCATTAATAAGGAGCTCCGAAAAGAGGATTAAACCCACACATGATGTGAAGAAGAGAAAGAAAATACGGAGAAGCAAAGGTAAAAATGTATCCCTCCAAAATGATGTTGCTCCTATTACTCATTTTGATGATGATAATTGGTATACTATTGGTGCTATCCATACTATCAATAATGAGGGTGATTATCCTATGATATGAAAAGGCCCAAGCTTGGGGATGCTATGTTTGATGAGAATGGCATGTTTTAGAATGTATTTGCTGCAATTAATATTTGTCCCAAGCTTGGGGATGCTATGTTTAATGAAGATGATATTTTTAGTCTCCCAAGTTTTGATGAGAAAATTTATTATGATGATAGCATGCCTCCTATTTATGATGGTTATATTGATGAAAGTGGGTTTGAAAGAGAGGTCATGACTTTATTTAGTAATGATTCCACTATCTTGGAAGAGGTTTCAATTGATTATGATGAGAACAAAGCTGGTACTTATGATGATTATTGTGATGATACTTACGCTATAAAAAGTAGAGATCATTATATTTATAAAACTTGTCATGATCATGATTACCCTTTTTCTGAACATTACTCTTTTACTGTGGAAACAATTTATAGTATTCGAGTTTCTTATGATACTCCCACTATTCCGAACAAGAAGAAATTTGCTTATGTGGAGAGTAATAAAAATTATATGCTTGTAGATCATGAAAAGAATGCTTTATGTGATGTTTATATTGTTGAATTAATTCATGATGTGAAAATTATTATGAGGGAGGAACATATGCTTGTAGGAATTGCAATAATATCAAGTTTCCTCTCTATGTGTTGAAAATCTTGAAGATTTGCTTGTTTTACCTTCCTATGCAAGTAGATTCTTGTTTCCAAAAGTTGTTTGCTCACAAAATACCTATGCATAGGAAGTGGGTTAGACTTAAATGTGCTAGTCATATTCTTCATGATGCTCTCTTTATGTTTCAATTCTTATCTTCTATGTGAGCATCATTGGAATCAGCATGCCTAGCTAGGGGCATTAAACGATAGCGCTTGTTGGGAGGCAACCCAATTTTATTTTTGTTCTTTGCCTTTTGATCCTGTTTAGTAATAAATAATTCATATAGCCTATGTTTAGATGTTGTTTTATGCTTTTGATTAGTATTTGTGCCAAGTAGAACCTTTGGGAAGACTTGGGGAAAGTCTTTGCGATCTTGCCAAAAAAACCAGAAACTTTAGCGGTCACGAGATTTGCTACCATTTTTAATGGAGAGTGCTATTTAGTTAATTATTTTTGAAGATGATTAATAGATAAATTCCTCACGTCCATAAATTTATTTTAGAATTTTTGAGGTTCCAGAAGTATTCGAAACTTACATATTACTACATACTATTCTGTTTTTGACAGATTCTGTTTTTCGTGTGTTGTTTGCCTATTTTGATGAATCTATGGCTAGTAATAGAGTTTATGAACCATAGAAAAGTTGGAATACAGTAGGTTTAACACCAATATAAATAATGAATGGGTTCATTACAGTAGCTTGAAGTGGTGGTTTGTTTTATTTTACTAACAGAGCTCACGAGTTTTCTGTTAAGTTTTATGTCGTGAAGTTTTCATGTTTTGGGTAAAGATTCAATGGACTATGGAATAAGGAGTGGAAAGAGCCTAAGCTTGGGGATACCCAAGGAACCCCAAGGTAATATTCAAGGACAACCAAGAGCCTAAGCTTGGGGATGCCCTGGAAGGCATCCCCTCTTTCGTCTTCGTTCATCGGTAACTTTACTTGGAGCTATATTTTTATTCACCACATGATATGTGTTTTGCTTGGAGCATAAATTTATTTTGTTAGGATTTTCTTTCTGTTATTTAGAACAATGTTTTGCATCTTTTATTTCATAAAAGTGGCATTTATGGCCTTTACTATGCCTATTTTACAAGTCTACATGTTGCTCTTTGAAAACAGAAAGTTTACCGCTGTTGCAAAAATTCCCTAGAAAAGTCAGAATATCATAAAATGTTGAAACCTTTTGCATAGTAAGCTCTGGTAAATTTAATAAAGATTGAATTTTCTTTTATAATTTTTGGAGCTACGGAAGTATGGATCTTGCTGCATTCTTCACAGACTGTCCTGTTTAGGCAGATTGCTGTTATGTTTGCATTGTTTGCATACGTTTGCTTGTTTAATGATTCTATCTGAGGATAGGACTATCAAACATGCGGAGGCATTTATTATGCAATGTTGATTAATAATTTTAGTGTTTTGCTACAAAAGAGTATGATAAGGTTTTTGCATTGGTTTATACTAACTTATCTCATGAGTCCTTGTTGAGTTTTGTGTGGATGAAGCTTTTGAGATTTAGGGAGACCGTGATATGAGAGGAATTAAGGAGACACAAAAGCTCAAGCTTGGGGATGCCCAAGGCATCCCAAGATAATATTTCAAGAAGTCTCAAGCGTCTAATCTTGGAGATGCCCCGGGTGGCATCCCACCTTTCTTCTTCAACAACTATGGGTTAGTATCGGTTGATCCTAAGTTTTTGATTCTTCACATGATGTTTGCTATTCTTAGATGTAATTTTATTTTGTTTTGCTTACTGTTTGAATAAAGTATCAAGATCTGAAATTATTAAATGGGGGAGTCTTCACATAGCTAAATAATTATTTAACTACTCATTGATCTTAACTTATATCTTTCGGAGTAGTTTGTTATTCATTCACGTGCTTCACATATATCCTATGAGTAAATGGTGGAATGAATTGAATATAATAAATCTGAAATCATATATGTTTCATATGTTTATACCATGGGGAGTAATGACTTCACATATAATAAGTAGAGGTGGTAAATTTATTGAAGGTTGTCAAACATTGTATTGGTCACTTGAACAATTCATGAAAGAATATTGAGGGAAGAGAGATTTCACATATAAATATACTATCTTGGACATCTTTTGTAATTGTGAGCACTCATTAAAATATGACATGTTAAAAGGTTGATGTTGGACAAGGAAGACAACGTAATGGGTTATGTTATCTTATATCTAAAATAAAGTATATTTTCATGGATCATTCAACATGCCGAGCTTGCCTTTCCCCCTCATGCTAGCGAAATTATTTGCACCAAGTAGAGATGCTACTTGTGCTTCCAAACATCCCTTAAACCAGTATTGCCATGAGAGTCCACCATACCTACCTATGGATTGAGTAAGATCCTTCAAGTAAGTTGTCATCGGTGCATGCAATAAAAATTGCTCTCTAAATATGTATGATGTATTAGTGTGGAGAAAATAAGCTTTATACGATCTTGTGATGAGGAAGAAATAAAAGCGACGGACTGCATAATAAAGGTCCCTATCACAAGTGGCAATATAAAGTGACGTTCTTTCGCATTAAGATTTTGTGCATCCAACTATAAAAGCGCATGACAACCTCTTCATCCCTCTGTGAAGGGCCTATCTTTTGTTCTTGTCTTATACCTTATGCAAGAGTCATGACGATCTTCACCTTTCCTTTTTACATTTTATACTTTGGCAAGCACATTGTGTTGGAAAGATCCTGATATATATATATATATATATATATATATATATATATATATATATATATATATATATATATATATATATCCAATTGGATGTAAGGCATCATGAACTATTATTGTTGACATTACCCTTGAGGTAAAAGGTTGGGAGGCGAATCTACATGCCCCTATCATTCTATGTGTCTGATTAAAACTTTGAACCCATAAATATCATGTGAGTGTTAGCAATTGTGAAAGACTAAATGATAGTTGAATATGTGAAGCTTGCTGAATCAAAGCTCCGACATAGACCCTTCCTGAAAAATAAGATGAATTGTAATTGTTTGATGACCAATAACACGGTTTGTTAGTTTTCAAGAAAGTTTATGATCTATACTTTAACATGTGAATAGCTTGTTACTTGATAATGAGAAATCCTATGAGTTGAGCTACTGTTATGATATATAATGATGCTAGAAATGGTGATTGGAATTACCATTGACCAAACTTGTGCACCTGCTAGCATTCACACTTCATAAATTATTTCTTTTATCATTTACCTACTCGAGGACGAGCAGGAATTAAGCTTGGGGATGCTGATACGTCTCCAACGTATCTATAATTTATGAAGTATTCATGCTATTATATTATCTGTTTTGGATGTTTATGGGCTTTACTAAACACTTTTATATTATTTCTGGGACTAACCTATTAACCGGAGGCCCAGCCCAAATTGTTTTTTTCTTGCCTATTTCAATGTTTCGAAGAAAAGGAATATCAAACGGATTCCAAACGGAATGAAACCCTCGGGAGAGGTATCTTTGGAACGGAAGCAATCCAGGAGACTTGGAGTAGACGTCAAGGAAGCTTCAAGGAAGCCACGAGGTAGGGAGGCATGCCCCCACCCTCGTGGGCCCCTCGTGGCTCCCCTGACCAACTTCTTTCTCTTATATATGTCCATATACCCTAAAAACATTAGGGAGCCGAATAGATTGGGAGTTCCGCCACTAGAAGCCTCCGTAGCCACCGAAAACCAATCTAGACCCGTTCTGGCACCCTACCGGAGGGGGCAATCCCTCTCCGGTGGCCATCTTCATCATCCCGGCTCTCCTTGATGAGGAGGGATGTAGCGACCCGACCTCAAATGGTCAAGTCTCTGTGCTTCAGTGTCATCCCTGGATCGGTAATGCTGACACACACAGTACTCGAGGATTTATAACAGAGTAGCAATCACACACTTATTACATCGAATGTCTCCAAAGAACTTATTACAATAAATATGGCTTAAGGCCATCTAATACGGTAACAGCGGAAGGCTTGGAAGATAAAGTGAGTCCATCAACTCCAACAGCATAGCTGAGCTATACGGCAACGACCTAACGAACCTTACTCCTCATCTGAAAAGTCTGCAACATAATACGTTGCAGCCCGAAAACGGGTCAGGACATGGAATATGCTAGCAAAGTAACACAGTAGAGCATGAACAGAATAATGCTATCACTACATGCATATTTGGCTGGTGGAAAGCTCTATGGTTATAGTTTTTGCGAAAAGCCAATTTTTCCCTACAACAACGGAATAGAATTTTAATTTAGCTATCGTGGTAGTTGAAACATCATTGAGAAGATTCCTCCAACTCAATCCCAATTAAGGTAATTAACAACCCAACAACATTAATTTAGAATGATGAGATACATAAGATACTCCAAGTACTAGATACTCAAGATTGTCCATAACCGGGGACACGGCTAACCATGATTAGTTTGTACACTCTGTACAGGTTTGCGCACTTTTACCCACAAGACTCGATCGCCTCTGTTGGATATCTCGCACTACATGGTGTTTGAGAAATGGATGACTGAGACATAGTCTTTCAGAAACATTAACTCTCTACTCCGGGCAGACCATACCAAACCTACAACCCACTACCTACTGATCCACCTCTTCAAGAGCTTCACGTAACTTACTCAACTATGCTAGAGCCCATAATAGCTTGTGGCTGCACACGGAAGTTTCTAGCATGAATCATCTCAGTTCCCTTTGAGCCTGGGTGGCTGTCAGTGTCAAAACCGGCGGAACTCGGGTAGGGGGTCCCGAACTATGCGTCTAAGGCGGATGGTAACAGGAGGCAGGGGACACGATGTTTTACCCATGTTCGGGCCCTCTTGATGGAGGTAAAACCCTATGTCCTGCTTGATTTATTCTTGATGATATGAGTATTACAAGAGTTGATCTACCACGAGATCGGAGAGGCTAAACCCTAGAAGCTAGCCTATGGTATGATTGTATGTTGTCCTATGGACTAAAACCCTTCGGTTTATATAGACACTGGAGGGAGTTAGGGTTACACATGGTCAGTTACAAAGGAGGAGATATCCATATCCGTACTGCCTAGCTTGCCTTCCACGCCAAGTAGAGTCCCATCCGGACACGAGACGAAGTCTTCAATCTTGTATCTTCATAGTCCAACAGTCCGGCCACAGGATATATTCCGGCTGTCCGGAGACCCCCTAATCCAGGACTCCCTCAGTAGCCCCTGAACTAGGCTTCAATGACGATGAGTCCGGCACGCAGTGTTGTCTTCGGCATTGCAAGGCGGGTTCCTCCTCCGAATATACCACGAAAGAATTTGAATACAAGGATAGTGTCTGACCCTGCAAAATAAGTTCCACATACCACCGTAGAGAGAATAATATTTCCACAAATATGATCTGCTGACACGTTTTGGCAACATGACATCATGCCATGGCCCGGTGTTCATTCGAATCGTTTTTCTTTAACCAGCCCCGCACATAATGCGAGGCAGTCTCTTTACATGTCTTGTCAAAGTAGAGATCGTGTCCCCCTTATTACGGGATTCTCATCAATACGGGTGTGGGTAACCCAACCGTGCCATCAATTACGGCGCTTGGGGATAAGCGAGTTTTACCAGGCTAGTGGGGGCGCATAGTTTCGGCCGCCCTTATAAAGGGATAAGGTTTAACCTTTTTCTACCCACGCCTTCTTCCTCCTTGCTCATCCATTCTTGCGCACTCGAGCTCCAACGCCCAAGTCCACATCCTTCTCCTCAACCTTCTCCAAAACATGTCCGGAGCGGGAGGCAAGTGGATGGCTTCCTCCGTCACGGAGGGACACATCAAAAAGCAGCGCGGAGCCGGATACTTAGCCGCGAATATCGCGTATCGGCTGCCCGCTGCGGGGCAGATCGTCCCTACCCTGGAACCTCATGAGAGGGTAGTCTTCCTCCACCACTTCCTCCGTGGACTTGGGTTTCCCCTCCATCCATTCGTCTGCGGTCTTATGTTCTACTACGGGCTGGACTTTCATGATCTGGCCCCGAACATCATCCTCAACATTTCGGCGTTCATCGTCATGTGTGAGGCTTTCCTCCGCATCCGGCCCCACTTCGGCCTGTGGCTGAAGACCTTCAATATCAAGCCAAAGGTGGTGGGAGGCCAACAAGTGGAATGTGGCGTAGCCATGGTGGGCAAGATGCCCAATGTTATATGGCTTGAAGGCTCCTTCGTGGAGACCATAAAGGGGTGGCAATCGACATGGTTCTACATTACCGAGCCGTGCGACACCAATTGGGTGGTGGCCCCCGAGTTTTGATCTAGAATCCCCACACGGCTCACCTCCTGGAAAGAGAAGGGCCTATCCTGGGGTTCATCAGTGGAGCTGGAAGGGCCTATCCGGAATATGGCAAGCAAGAAGCTCAAGCTTGTCAACATAGTCCAGGTCATGCTCTTCCGCCGGATCCTCCCGTGCCAACAACGGGATTTCAATTTATGGGAGTTCGACCCGGCCCGGCACCAAACTCTAAGAGAGCTCTTCGACACGACACACAAAGACGTCTGGAGGGTGTTGTTCAAGGGCACCGAGGTCCTTCCCTCTCTCACCGAGGACCGCGGGCTAAGTGCGAAGCGCCCCGCGAATCCGGTAAGTTTTGTACATCTGGTAGGATTTTTACTTCCCATAGCTTAACCATGTGCGGGGTCTGAGCTCCCATGCCTTTGACAAGACTGGGTGGGGGCATCGGAGAAGATCAACTGTCCGGCCCCTTTGCCCGAAGACACTATGGACGCTCTCCTGACGGAGGTGCTGACTCCGGCTCCTTACAAGGTGCCGGAGAAGACCAAGAAGAAGGCCAAGGGAACCCAAAAGAGTTCCCGGCGCCAGGTGGTATCGGACTCATCGTCCGATGACTCTACGATGCACTCCTCCCACGAAGACGAGGAGGAAGAAGAAGATGCTCCCCCTCCAACCGGGGGAGACAAGAAAAGGAAGGCCTCCCCAACCGGGGGGGGGGGGGGCAAAGGGTCCATGAAGGGAAGGACTCTCCTTCCGGACTACTCCACCACCGTCGCCGAAGACGAAGACGAGTGGCTGCTCAGGGCCAAACCCCTGGCGAAGTCGTAAGTTTTTGGATACCAGTGTCACTCATAGCATACCTTTCTCTCACTACTTCCCCTGATGCCGAATATGATTATACAGACCGCCCCAAGCCCGTATCGACATATCTTTGTCGGACGGCTCCTTGGACTCGTCGGATATGGATAGCGATCCACTTCCGACCGCCACCTCCCCTTGCCCTACGGACAATACCGAGGTATTGTCTCACCGAGGTATTGTCTCACGAGACACCGGGTCGAGGGGAAACAGTCCCGAAGGCGCCTCAAGGCGACCTTCCGGACTGCGGGAGCAGAGGGAGTAACGCTCCCGAGGGCTCCGAGTTCGGCCTCTAGCCGAACACTGCGCCGGAACCTCCAGTAGTTCCGGACTCGGGCAGGCGGCCTCCTTCCAAGATGGGCAAGACGCTTGTGCCGGTGACCTCTGTCCATCCAGAGGCACCGGACAACCTGCTGGGATCGCTTCACGGCGCTTCCATCAACGAAGAGCACCGCACTATTATGAGTGCGGTGATCAAGAAGGTTCAGTCCGCCAAGAGCGGACTGACTGAAGCCTGTGCCAGCCTTCTAACAGGCTTTGAGGTAATAAGTGTTCAAAATATAGGAAAAATATTACCGCATAGACAGTAGCCCCTGATGCTCTGTTTGGTGTTCACAAAGAAAAGCCGAATAGAGGATCAAATAATATCTGCAGGAGTCTAATACTAGTATGTTTGTATGCGTATGTAGGCTTCGCTGCTGACCTCTGCCGCACTGACTGCGGAGGTCACCGCACTGAAGCAGGACCTCGAAGGGTCCGAGAAAGAGCTCAGCCTTGCTAAGAGGCAGCTCGAGGAGAACAAAGGTAAGTAATACCTAGTCTACAGATATGTATATATACAAAGAGGATGCGATTGCAAAATGACAGGATCATCTTTAATTTGCCAGGGGCCACGACCGAAGTGGCAACCCTAAAGCAAGCGCTATCCGAGGCCGAAAACAAAGTGGCCCAGGAGCGCACCGAGCAGGAAAAACAAGAGGCACGGGTGGGTGAGGTGCAGCAAGAGCTCCACGCTCTCGTGATGAAGCACGAGGCGTTGGAGCTTGACTTGAAGACGCGAGAGTCCGAGCTTGCCGCGGCCCTTGAGAGTGCAAAGAGTGCCAAGGCTGAAGCCCAAAAGGCCCTCTAGGAGATTGATGCGATGAAGAAGATAGCGGCAGGTAAGGCATTCAATATGCAAAGCAAGCATGTGAAAGTAAATTACTTGTTACTTACCCGAGTCCGGAGTTCTCCAGGAGCATTCGCAGATTTGCCCCGCAGTGTGTCGGATGCCGCACAGTTTTACCAGGCCGAGGAGGGAAGCTCGACGGAGAAGTTGTTCTGGTCTCAGTATACTGGGACCGAACACCCGGTGCCTATGAGCGACCAGCTGAAGCAACTGGTCGAGGTGCACAAGGCGGCCGAATAGGCCATGAAGGGCTTTATAGTCCGGATGTGGCCTGGCGACGCCCTTCCCAAGAGCTACTTCGGCCTGGTGAGGCAGCTTGTGGTTGCCTGCCCATGGCTGGAAGTCATCAAGCGGTCCGTCTGCATCGAAGGTGCTCGCCGGGCTTTCGCCCGTGCAAAGGTGCACTGGGCCAAGATGGATGCCGTGAAGCTGGTGAAGGAGGGGCCGCCGCAGGGCAAGGAGCATCGCAACCCCGAGATGTACTATGAGGGTGTCCTGAAGGGTGCCCGCCTTGTAGCAGACGAGTGTGCAAAAGATGTAATATTTGAATGAACTCGCTCGTGTGATCCTATATGATGAAAACTTGTTCATATGCGCTATGCAACGCTTGTTTGAATTTAAAATATTACCTTTTGTTCGGCTGTTTATCAAATCTAAGAGATGGCTAGTCGTCGGCTTCTACCCCCATGCCACAAGTGCTGGGGTGTTCGGGATAAACCTGAGCACTCTTGTTCCCATTTTTGGGTCCTTCGAGGGAGGTGCTCAGCACAAGGAACAAGGCAATCCGACTATAATGCGTTATCACTCTAACTTAGTCATAGAATTCTATAATTTTAAATTTCGGCAAAGCCCCTAGTATTCGGAAGGCCGAATTCAGGGCGTTATACACGCCTTTGGCCGGACAGAGTCGGCTCCTCGCTCTAAGCGGCATAAGCCTTTAGGGACTCGAAACCTCTCGAACAACGACCAGTCTCTCGCCTTATCATGACAGTTAGTTTTAGCTTTCTCTACTAAGGTGCTTAGCCTAGCAGAACCGGGGCACAATCGCAGTAGTTCTCCCAGTGCTGCCTTAGCCGATATAGCGGAACGTAAGGTACCAAAACATGGGAGCCGGGCAAACCCAACTATTGACCCAAGACATGATTCGGAGCTGATGCATATAATGCTATAAGTTCGGGGTGCCGCACTGTCGAAAGTGTTCGGACTTCTCACGCTGTATTATGGGCTATGCTTAAGCCCCTAGCATATTGGCCGTACCAGAGTGTACGGGTGCTAGATGTCATGAATGAACACACACACACACACACACACACACACACACACACACACACACACACACACACATATATATATATATATATATATATATATATATATATATATATATATATATATATATATATATATAAAGAAGAATGCAATAATAGTCTTAGTGCTATGCATTGTTTATTCAAAAAGGTGCGTTAAAGCAGAATGATACAAGTAGTGCGATAAGCAAAAAGCAGGACTATTTGACATGTCCCCTCCCAGGGCAAGCTGAGGAATAGTATTAAAGCAAGTATTTCACTCGTTATCGTAATCCACCTAGGAGTTCCGTGGTGTGACGTAGCTTTCTGCCTCCTTGGTTGCTGCATCATGTGTTCGGCAATCATGCTGCCGGACAGGGTTTCCAGAGATTAAAGTCCTGAAAGAGAAAAATAACAAAGCGGGAAGCCCCTGGTGCGGTTGAAGCCATGTCTTGGAGCGTGCCGTAGTCGTGCCCCCCTCCCCACCTGTGCCCATGGTATTTTTAGTGCGTAATTATGTATGCGTGGCACAAATTTCTCCATTTGGCTGGGACTAGGGTGGGGGCCGCATTACTATGCGAGCTCGGAACGTGCCAGGCGGTCCTGTTGCCGATTACCCCGGGCGCGCTTGAAGGTGTCCGGGTCCTTAATCGCCGAACTAGTGGATTGCCTTAAGAGGCTGCTTTGCGCTTCTGCTGCGAGGTCCGCTGTGTGCTCCTTCGTGCGGAGAGAGCGCTCTATGTTTCCATTGACTGTGATGACCCCCCGAGGTCCTGGCATCTTGAGTTTGAGATATGCATAATGCGGTACAACATTGAATCTCGCAAATGCAGTTCGCCCGAGTAGTGCATGGTAGCCACTGCGGAACGGGACTATGTCGAAGATTAACTCTTCGCTTCGGAAGTTATCCGGGGATCCGAAGACCACTTCCAGTGTGACTGAGCCTGTGCAATGGGCCTCTACACCTGGTATGACGCCTTTAAAGGTCGTTTTTGTGGGTTTGATTCTTGAGGGGTCTATACCCATTTTGCGCACTATGTCCTGATAAAGCAGGTTCAAGCTGCTGCCGCCATCCATAAGGACTCGAGTGAGGTGAAATCCATCAATGATTGGGTCTAGGACCAGTGCTGCGAATCCGCCATGACGGATACTAGTGGGGTGGTCCCTACGATCGAAGGTGATCGGACAGGAGGACCATGGGTTGAACTTTGGGGCGACTGGCTCCAACGTATATACGTCCCTAAGCGCACGCTTCCGCTCCCTCTTGAGGATGTGGGTTGCGTATATCATGTTCACCGTCCGCACTTGTGGGGGGAACCTCTTCTGTCCTCCGGTGTTCGGCTGTCGGGGCTCCTCCTCGTCATCGCTATGTGACCCCTTATCTTTGTTTTCGGCATTTAACTTGCCGGCCTGCTTGAACACCCAACAATCCCTGTTGGTGTGGTTGGATGGCTTGTCGGGGGTGCCGTGTATTTGACACAAGCGATTGAGTATACGGTCCAAATTGGACGGGCCTGAAGTGCTTCTTTTGAATGGCTTTTTCCGCTGACTGGGTTTAGAGCCTTTGAATCCGGCATTGACTGCTGTATCCTCGGTATTGTGGCTGTTAATGCGGCACTTATGTTTTTTGCGACATAACCTGCCATTGCCGTCCTTGGTATCCGAAGTACCATGGTTCTTTGATATGTTATTGCTGTGAGCCAACCAGCTGTCCTATCCCGCACAAAAGCGGGTCATGCGTGTCGTGAGGGCTGCTATAGATTTCGGCTTTTCCTGGCCAAGGTGCCGGAGAGCCATTCGTCGCGGATGTTGTGCTTAAAAGCTGCTAGGGCCTCTGCATCCGGACAGTCGACGATTTGATATTTCTTTGTTAGGAACCGTTTCCAGAATTGCCTAGCCGATTCCTCTGGCTGCTGAATTATGTGGCTCAAGTCATCAGCATCTGGTGGTCGCACATAAGTGCCCTGAAAGTTGTCAAGGAATGCGGCTTCCAGATCTTCCCAACAACCAATGGACTCTGCTAGCAAGCTGTTGAGCCAATGCCAATATGGTCCTTTGAGTTTGAGTGGGAGGTATTTGATGGCGTGTAGGTCATCACCGCGGGCCATGTGGATGTGCAGGAGGAAATCCTCGGTCCATACCGCAGGATCTGTTGTTCCATCGTATGATTCTATATTTACGGATTTGAAACCCTCTGGGATTTGATGATTCATTACTTCGTCTGTGAAGCATAAGGGGTGTGCGGCGCCTCTGTACTGGGCTATATCGCGACGCAGCTCAAATGAGTCTTGCCCGCTGTGTTCGGCCCGGATGGACTTACTTTTACTGTATCCGGCGTGACGATTATCGTCTCGCATCGTGGCGCGCCCTCGTGATCCGTAGATCGATCTTGCATGTTTTGCTTTGTCCTCCAATACGTCTCGCAGGTCTGGCGTATTTCCCCATGCCTTTTTATTTGAATGGCGTCAGGGTGCGGGCTGAGCTTTTGGCTGGAATGCCTCTCTGTCGCGGCCACGAGGTGGCCGATCAGCCGCGTCATACGCCGGGGATGTAGGTTTCAGTGATTCCTCCTCCAGTCAGGGTAGCAACCTGCACTTTGGGTAACTCTTGGACGGGCGTTCGAGTTTATATTCCTTGGCCACCAGGACTTCAATCCATCTGTCAGCGAGCAAATCTTGATCAGCTTGAAGCTGCTGCTGCTTTTTCTTAAGGCTATTTGCCATGGCTATAAGTTGGCGCTTGAAGCGCTCTTGTTCGACGCAATCCTCTGGCATGACGAATTCATCATCGTCGAGGCTTGCCTCGTCTTCGGAGGGAGGCATGTAATTATCATCCTCCACCTCTTCCATCTGCCGCTCTCTTAGGAGGGCTGGCTTCTCCATCCTCCTACTCTAAATCTTGCTGGAGGGGATTGTTGTTGTCTTCGGCACTGTCCGGAGTGCTATTATCTCCGGTGCCGGTATCACCGCTTTTTCCTTGGCGGGACTTAGAGCAGCGTGGCTGATGCCGGCGCTTGGGTTGCTTCTTGGAGGGGTCATCCTCCGCTGTCCCGTCGCCATTGCCTTCTTTGGGTGTGTCCACCATGTATATGTCATATGATGAGGTGGCTGTCCAGTGCCCTGTGGGTTGTGGTTCCTCTTTGCCTCCCGCATCGTTGTCCATACCGTCGATGTCTTCGGAGTCGAAGTCGAGCAGGTCGGTTAAGTCATCGATAGTGGCTACTAAGTGGGCGGTGGGTGGGCGGCGAATTTCTTCGTCATTCGCATCCCAATCCTATCGGACGTAGTTCAGCCAGGACTCTCCTGACAAGGAGAGAGACCTTAATGAGTTCAGTATGTCGCCAAAGGGCGAGTGCTGAAAAATATCCGCAGAGGTAAACTCCGTGATCGGCGCCCAATCGGATTCGATAGGAATGGGTGCAGGCTCTTGTGAAGGGTAAGGTCGATATTCGGTTTGATCGCCGCTGAGGATAAGGCCTCCGTGGCGGGGTCTATCCACCCGTCCATGGATGGCGCAACTAGCTCCGAATTGAGGGTCGGAGTGGCTGCCGATGCGCTCTCCTGAACACTGTCCAATGGTAGAGCTAAATCGTACTCATTGTGACCGCGTGGTGCACAAGGTTGGGCTCGAATCCGTCGAAGATCAAGTCCCCGCGGATATTGGCTGTGTAGTTTAAGCTTCCAAACCTGACCTGGTGGCCAGGGGCGTAACTTTTGATCTCCTCCACATGGCCAAGCCAATTGGCCCGCACTGCAAAGCCGCCGAACACAAAGATCTATCTGGGAGAAAAGTCTCACCCTGGACTGCATCACTATCGATGATCGTAGGAGCCATCAAGCCTAACGGCAATGACACAGAGGAACTCTCAATGAAAGCACCAATGTCGGTGTCAAAACCGGCGGATCTCGGGTAGGGGGTCCCGAACTGTGCGTCTAAGGCAGATGGTAACAGGAGGCAGGGGACACGATGTTTTACCCAGGTTCGGGCCCTCTTGATGGAGGTAAAACCCTACGTCCTGCTTGATTTATTCTTAATGATATGAGTATTACAAGAGTTGATCTACCATGTGATCGGAGAGGCTAAACCCTAGAAGCTAGCCTATGGTATGATTGTATGTTATCCTATGGACTAAAACCCTCCGGTTTATATAGACACCGGAGGGGGTTAGGGTTACACAAGGTCAGTTACAAAGGAGGAGATATCCATATCCGTACTGCCTAGCTTGCCTTCCATTCCAAGTAGAGTCCCATCCAGACACGAGACGAAGTCTTCAATCTTGTATCTTCATAGTCCAACAGTCCGGCCACAGGATATAGTCCGGCTGTCCGGAGACCCCCTAATCCAGGACTCCCTCAGTGGCGGTCCATAGGAAGATCACACGGGTACTCCGGGATTTCCAAAAAAATACAGGCAACACTTGGTACCCCAGGTGCCTCAATCCACCCATATGTGTATTTAAGTTGCCACCTTAAGTTGAACCATTAATTAACAATCTCACATCTGTCATGGATTTCACTCTCCCAAACCACGTCTACGAGCATAGCATAGCAATATAAGCAACACGTAGAAGTAACTCCCAAGGATTTGAATGTAACAGGGTAATAGGTTCTACCTCATCAACTACTTCCCAACCAACATGTTAATGACAACCTAACCATGCAATGTTTGAGGATTGGAACTAATGCATAAAAACTGGGTGACAAAGGGGTATGATCAAAGTGTTACTTGCCTTGCTGACGTTCTGTGTACCCTAGAGACTCCAAATAACATGCTTCGCACTCCGGGAATTCTATCACAAACAAACAATAGCATACATAAGCAATCAAGCAAAGAAGCACGGGTAAAACTCAAATAAGAAGATCTAACCAGAAATTTCAACCTAAGAACTCTGGTTCGCAAAAAGAATCGAATCAAACGGAGCAACGAAACTCAAACGACGAAAGAAACAAGATCCGTTTACTAATCTGGACCTAGGTCAAATTTTACAGTAGTAAAAACTGGTTCAAGTTGGTTAAGCGAGAGAGGGTCTCGAGACGAAGATCTAGGCGCTTGAATCGCCTGATTCCGACTAACGAGCGAAGGAGATGGCGTGCGGCGCGGCCGGTCTCCTCGAGTCGGGCGGCGGCAGCGCGGCCGGTCTCCTCGAAGGAGATGGCGCGCGGGAGGGGACGGGCCGGTGGCCGGGCTTCGACCCAGTTAGCCCGCACACTTTTTAAAAAAAATTCCGCCAAAACTAAAAATAATCCTAGAAAATAAAATAAAAATCTAAAAATGTCAAAACAAATTTTCGCCGTCTAAATGAAATATTTAGAACGAGATGAACATTTTCTTGGCCCTAAAATGCAATTTTGAAAACGTGCAATTTTTCTAATGCAAACAAAATTGCAAATCAAATCCAAATAAAAACAAATATTTATTTTAATATTTTCCTCCAATATTTCAATTATTTTGGAGAAGTCATATTATCTCCTCTCATATATTTTAATTCGAAATATTTTCGGAGAGAAAAATAATTAAAACCAAAAATCCTCCTTTCAAAATTTGATAAAATCAAATTTGAAAACCGGGGGAATCCCCAACTCTCTCCGAGGGTCCTTGAGTTGCTTAGGATTTCGAGGATCGCGAGATGAAATGCAATAAAATATAATATGCAAGAATGATCTATGTGTAACATTCCAAATGGAAAATTTGGGATGTTACAAGGTAGTAGTTCACCCTCGGGGCTGAGGGTATGTACCAGTAGCTATGTGTTTGATCTCTCTCTCTCTCTCTCTCTCGTGTTCTTGAGTCAGCACCATCTTGATGTATCACGAGCTTTGCTATTATATTTGGATCTTATGATGTTTCTCCCCCTCTACTCCCTTGTGATGAATTGAGTTTTCCCTTTGAAGTTATCTTATCGGGTTGAGTCTTTAAGGATTTGAGAACACTTGATGTATGTCTTGCACGTGCTTATCTGTGGTGACAATGGGATATCATGTGATCCACTTGATGTATGTTTTGGTGATCAACTTGCGAGTTCCGTGACCTCGTGAACTTATGTATATGGGTTGGCACACGTTTTCGTCTTGAATCTCCGGTAGATACTTTGGGGCACTCTTTGAAGTTCTTTGTGTTGGTTGAATAGATGAATCTGAGATTGTGTGATGCATATCGTATAATCATACCCACGGATACATGAGGTGACATTGGAGTATCTAGGTGACATTAGGGTTTTGGTTGATTTGTGTCTTAAGGTGTTGTCTAGTACGAACTCTTGAATAGATCGATCAGAAAGAATAACTTTGAGGTGGTTTCGTACCCTACAATAATCTCTTTGTTTGTTCTCGCTATTAGTGACTTTGGAGTGAGTCTTTGTTGCATGTTGAGGGATAGTTATCTGATCCAACTATGTTATTATTGTTGAGAGAACTTGCACTAGTGAAAGTATGAACCCTAGGCCTTGTTTCCTAGCATTGCAATACCGTTTATGCTCACTTTTATCATTAGTTACCTTGCTGTTTTTATATTTTCAGATTACGAATACTCATATCTATCATCCATATTGCACTTGTATCACCATCTCTTCGCCGAACTAGTGCACCTATACAATTTACCATTGTATTGGGTGTGTTGGGGACGTAAGAGACTCTTTGTTATTTGGTTACAGGTTTGTTTTAGAGCGACCATCTTCAACCTACGCCTCCCACGGATTGATAAACCTTAGGTCATCCACTTGAGGGAAATTTGCTACTGTCCTACAAACCTCTGCATTTGGAGGCCCAACAACGTCTACAAGAAGGTTGCGTAGTAGACATCGCGCTCTTTTTTGGCGTTGTTGCCGGGGAGGCAAGTGCAGGCGAGGAGTCCTGAGGCATTAGGAAAAGGTTTCCATATCGGTGCAACAAGACCAAGACTAGCAGGATGGCAAGGCGGAGGTCACTATGGAGCCGAAGACGGCGTCACCACCAGAGCCTTTGGCAGGCGAAGACCACTTTTATCAGGATAGCTTGTACTTGTTGTCTCCCTTCAAATTTGGCCGTTGTGGGATCCCTTCTCGCTCAATATTTGGGAAGAGGACCAGGGCCTCTATAAATATGACTAGCCACCACCAAGGGAGGCAGCTGATTCAGACCTAGATCACCACGAACCACACAAGTTCGTTAAGCACAGAACACCTCTCCTCAGGAGGCTGTTCTTCCCTTGTATTGTTCATCCTCAGCCCAAGAGGCAATCCACCACACCACACTGGATTAGGGTATTACACCACAAGAGTGGCCTGAACGAGTATAAATCATGTGTCTCGTGTTCTTTGGGTTCGTCGAGCTAGGCCGTGAGATCGTAGAGTGCGCGAGCTAGAGAGGGGGAGAGATCTTCGTGTGCACCCCAGTGTTCAAACCTCAAGGGTTTTACCGGAACCCAAAATCCGACAGCTCTAGATGGCCGAGCGAGTTGGCCCACAACGCGAAGCCACCGAACACGAAGATCTGTCCAGGGAGGAAGGTTTCTCCCTGGACAATGTTGTTGTGGATGATTAACGGGGCCATCGAACCTCTTGGCAACGGCACAGCGGAACTCTCAATGAAAGCACCAATGTCGGTGTCAAAATCGACGTATCTCGGGTAGGGGGTCCCGAACTATGCGTCTGAGGTTGATGGTAACAGGAGACATGGAACACAATGTTAAACCAGTTTCGGGCCTTCTCGATGGAGGTAAAACCCTACGTGCTGCTAGATTAATATTGATGAGTATGGGGGTTACAAGAGTTGATCTACCAGGAGATCGTAATGGCTAAAACCCTAGAAGTCTAGCCTATCTGATTATGATTGTCCTTACAGACTAAACCCTCCAGTTTATATAGACACCAGAGGGGATTAGGGTTATACAAAGTCGGTTACACAGAAAGGAAATAGTATATCCGGCCGGCTGACTTTCCACCCACGCAAAGAAGAGTCCAATCCAGAAACGGGAGAAAGTCTTCCATCTTGTATCTTTGTGGCCCAATAGAACGGCCCATGTCCAACAGGCCGGACGCCCGAGGACCCCTTAGTCCAGGACTCCCATAGTCCGACCATCGAATCACTCCCTTCCTTTTTTTCTTCTTCCTCCTCCCTTCCGTCGTCGGAGCCTGTATCGACAACCCCTCCCCACCTGATTTCCTACCAAACTGGCCTTGCCCCCTCCTACATGGCACCATCCCTATAAAAGCCGCTCTCTCTCCGCTCCGCCTCACCCTTAAACCCCCTCGCCTGAGCTCCCACGCGCTCACAATCGCTCGCCGAAACCACCACCAAACACCGTCACCATTGTCGTCCCACTGCTCCATCTAGCCACCCCGGACACCGCTCGAGTCCACCATCCGCCCCGCCAAGATCGCGCACACCTCCCCGTCGCCTTCTCGGAGCTCAAGGACCCCCAGACAATGCGCCTGCATCGATCCCAAGCCGTCGCCTCCGCTGGAGCCTCACCACCGATGTCGCCGCCCATTGTAAGCCAAGGTGCACCCCTCCAGCCTTAGATCTTCATCCAATGGCTCTGATTAGATGTGTTGTTTGTTCATTTCGTGAACCATATTCTCTTAAGCTTTGGGCGTTTGTCGCTTAACTCCTGTTGGGCACACCTCCAGGCCAATAGGGCCTAGCCACGTGTCCAGTGCCCGACCAGTAGGTGTTTAGCCTTTTTATTTTCTATTTTATTTTCAATTTTTGTTTTAGAAATTCAATATCTTTTATTTTATAGCCCCAATTTGAGTTATTATTTTTGTTTGGGTTCACGAAATTATGAAGTTTCTGTTGGTGTACTCAGATTTCAAATTTGAATAGTTTAAGTTTGAATTTGCTTCAAACCTTGATTTGTGAATATCTTGAGTTTAAAAATATATTTTAGATTACTTCTTTTTGGTCCAGATCACTTGTGATAGTTTTTGCAGTAGGATTAATTTTTATAAATTTTAGAGTATTTTAAATTAGGGTTTTAGCTAAAACAATATTGTTTTACTTATAATTTTTCTTTAGACTTTTCTTTGTTATTTTTAATAGTTTTAAATTGTTTCTTTTTGTGTTTTTTGACAAATGTTCTTATGTTTCTGTTAGTCTTCATTAGATAAACTTTTTTAGTTTTACAAATTATTTTCTTTCTTTTATTTTCTTTATGTGAAAACTTGTTTTGTTCATAAGTAGAGTTTCATATTTGCTTTTAGGTTGATTCTTTTTGCATAGGAAAATTTAGGTAAAATTCTTTCTGATATTTTAAAAAAATCTCTTCTTTTAATTTATTAGTGTAGTATTTTTCCTTGTTGTTAAGTTTTTACTTAGGAAAAAATTATTTTGTTGTTGTGAAGATAAGCCCTAGAGTTTTCTTTAGTGTTTTCTTTATAGTTTTCTTTGGAGTTCTCTTTGGACATTTGTTTGGTTTTATTATAGATTTCTTTATTGATTTTATCTGATTAATTGATAGTTTTGAGTGCTAGAATTGCTTGTTAGAATGTTTGCTTATATGACTGCTATGTCTGTTTAATATAGATTTGATCAGAGTGACGAATAGTTCTACCAAGTATTTCTGAGAGCGTTATAAATCTTCATCAACTTACCAGACAAGTTCACTTTGACCTTTTTATTCATAACCATGTTTTATTTGCATTTAGTGACACCCATTTCAACAATTCCTCTAGTAGTGATGTTGAATCTTATAGTTGAGTAGAATGCATGAGGTAGGAACCCACCATCCTGTTATCAAGCCCCTAGATGTTATCTATTTTGATGCTACGCTATAGTAGACGAGGATTGGCATGAGTGCCCGGGAGAGGTGTGAGAAGGAGGCCTCTACGTCAATAATGACAACTTCATGACGGTATCTTCAAGGCCTACTTCTTCAAGACCTCAAGACTTCAAGACTAGAGACAAGAATTCAATACACACTACTGGGTGGAGGATGGTTTGACGGGCACCTTGGGGAATCCAGTGGTTGACCTTGGGATTCATGGGGAAGCGCCATGACATCTTGCAGAAAGCTTCACCCAGACTCAAACAGACGGAAGAATACTTCATGCCTGGAAGCTTACCTGTGCAGCCACAAGTCAATATGGGCTCTGGCTTGGTTGATCTTAGTTGTGACTCTGGCGGGGTAGTGCTAGCAGATGTAGTTGAAAGGTAGGCTTGGATGGGCACTGCCGTGGTCAGGGACGCATCTCTGAAAGACCATGTTTCGTTCGTCCGATTCTCAAACACTCGGCAGTGCGAGAATATAAAATGAGGGAACGATTCTTGTGGGTAAAGTGCATAACACTCTACGGAGTTAAAACCTAATAGATTAGCCGTGTCCTTGGTTATGGACAGTTTGAGCCTCTGGACTTGGATCTATCTCTGAACTCTCAACACTGGACTGGCAATTAATTGTGAGCCACTTATAATGTTTTGGGCTATGGCACATTGGTTGGCAAAACCATGTCATGGTAGATAACTCTATAGTGATGACTCCTGATATTCCTTTGTAGTAGGAAAAATAAAACCAGCTTTTACGTAGAAACCTTAGACACAGAGCCACAAAGCCATATTGCATATAAAATAGTTTTACCATATGTTTTTCTTATGGCGATATTGCCTGTACATTCAGTGTACTGACCTACATGGCTGCAACATCTCATGTTGCGGATAATTCTACGACGAGAAAGATGTACAATATAGGGTTACGGTCTACACTCAACTTGTTGTTGGTGTTGGTGAGGACTCCACACCCCTATTGTTATGTTTCTACTATGATAAATAAGGTATACTTTGGATCTACGATATTATTTTACATGTGATGTTATGGTATTTTATCGAAGTACTATGTGTGTGCCAGCATACTGATCCAGGGATGACACATAAAGCACAAATACTTGACTGTATTGGGTCGGGTTGCTACATGTTGTCACAGATAGAGCTCTCCGCTTGTTCTGGTAGAATTTATCTATCAAAATATATTCCGTGTTATCCAACGGAGCGACGAGCTTCATTATTAGAAAAATTATTTAAAAATTCAAACTACTGAGATTAATACTTTGTTTGCAGACATGACGATCACTCCAAAGAAGGAAATATCATTGAAGGGGTATTGTGCTCCTTATATGGGCTCAATATCACTCATAGTTTATCATACTAATTTTGCTTTTGTATTCAGTTAATTGTGAACTTATCAAAGAAGTGAAAAGGCATGCCTATTTAGGAGAGGAAGAAGAAGACCCTCAAGCACATCTAATGTTCTTTGATGCTCTATGTGGTACTCTTAAAATTAAAAATGTAGGTAGAGATTTTATGTTGCTTAAACTCTTCAAATTATCTTTGAAGGATTAGGCTGAAGAATGGTATAAAAAGATGCCTGTCACAGCATAACCAGTCGGAAAGCCTGTGCAGAGAAATTCATGAACAACTTTTTCCCTTTGTCCAAGATAGCGAGACTTCGAGGAGAATTGATGAATCAAAATATGTTCTTGATATTAGTGCATGTGTAGAATTCATGTCCTTAATCCTGGAGGCTAGAAAGGAGTTGATACAAAAGATCATGACCGGTAGAGAATAATGGTATACTAAAGAACCGACTAAGTTCTCATAATTTTTTTACTATGTTGAAATCAAGGATGAATTCAGAGAGGTGACAAAAGAGAACAAGTAAACATGTTGAGAAAGCCAAACAAGAAATGATGGATTGTTTAGTATTTATCAGTAGGAAGATGAACTCAACGAAATGATGAGAAAATTTAAACATCACCAAGAAGGTTTTAACAAAGACCTGAGGAGATGTCTTTATTGAAATGAAAATGTTATATCTCACCTTTATGAAGAACTAAACGGTTTAGGTCATGCGATGAAAATTTTAGATAAACATTCTCCCATGATTGAAATTCAATGAACACAAATTGCTAAAACTCAATCTTTAGTTCTTTCCCAACTTGACGAACATAATCTTGTTCTTTCTAATGTTATCAGTACTAGAAATGGTAAAAGTACACATGACCTAAATGGTGATGGCTCTATATTTTACGCATTTTTAGAAATCATTTGTTGCATGTTCTCTTTATATATCATGTCCCATTGAACCAAATAGTTGTCCATTATGCATGAATACCAATATCAACACTTTTCATTATGAGCATTGCACATTTAGTATTTTCTTTGGTTTTTATTAGTATTCTTTGTTTTCTTGTGTCTACAGGTGTTTTGGAGCGACCTAGGACCAAGCACGATGAAAGAACCAAGGAGGGGTTCAATACGGAGACATTGATACGTCTCCAATGTATCTATATTTTTTTATTGTTCCATGCTATTATATTATCAATCCTGGATGTTTTATATGCATTATTATGCTATTTTATATCATTTTTGGGACTAATCTATCAACCTAGTGCCCAGTGCCAGTTGTTGTTTTTTTCCTTGTTTTTGTCTTCTACAGAAAATCAATACCAAACGGAGTCCAAATGAAACAAAACTTTTTGATGATTTTTCTTGGACCAGAAGACAACCATGAAGCTTCGGGAGGAGGCCAGAGGAGCCACGAGGTGTCCACAAGCTAGGAGGGTGCACCCTAGGGGTGGGCGCCCCCATGGCTTGTGGGCCCCTCAGGACTCTCCTAACCTTAATTCCAGCTCTATAAATACCCAAATATTCCCCGTATACTAGAGGGCACACAAAAAATACTTTTCCGCCACTACAAGCTTTTGCCCTCGTGAGATCTCATCTTGGGGCTTTTTCCAGTACTTTGCTGGAGGGGGATTCGATCATGGAGGGCTTCTACATCAACCTTGCCGCCCTTCTGAAGATGTGTGAGTAGTTTACCATAGACCTAGCTACGGGTCCATAGTTAGTAGCTAGATGGCTTCTTCTCTCTCTTTGATCTTCAATACAATGTTGTCCTTGATGTTTTTGGAGATCTGTTCGATGTAATCTTATTTTGCGGTGTGTTTGTTGAGATCCGATGAATTGTGAGTTTATGATCAGATTATCTATGAATATTATTTGAGTCTTCTCTGAACCCTTTTATGCATGATTAAGATAGCTTTGTATTTCTCTCTGATCTATTGTTTTAGTTTGGCCAACTAGATTGATGTTTCTTGCAATGGGAGAGGTGCTTTGTGATGGGTTCAATCTTGCGGTGTCCTCACCCAGTGATAGAAGGGGTAGCGAGGCACGTGTTTGTTGTAGCGACCCAACATAGTAAGATTCGAAGTCTCTGTGCTGACCATGCTAGTCCCTGGATCGACTTGCTAGCACACACAGTACTCAATGAAATAAAAAAAATATCACCCATATATTTATTACATTGATTGTCTAGGAGTAATACATTTATTACAAAATAGGGAATAATGCCAAATAAAAAAATATTGTGGAAGCAAAGTAGTAAATGAGTCTCACTCCACGAGCAAGGTTGACTATAGAACATCGACCTATCGCACCTTAATCCTCGTCAGGATATATCTGCAACCTGATAAGTTGCAGCCATATAGGTTAGTACATTGAATGTACTGGCAAGTTCATATTTGACCACCCTTTCCATTACCTATGTTTGATATATCCACTTAGTCCTTGGCTATGCTTTACACCCAAAAGTTAATTGAGGTAGTTCTGAACCTTACATCATTATCGCCACGGTTTTACATTATGTTGCTTCGCTAAAGTAGACGTGGATTGGGGAGTGATTTCATTTGAAAGTATGAGTGAAAATGTAGTAAACAAGACCTAAGATAATTAATGAACTACCTAGGCGGAAACTGGTTTGAATGGTAGCGAAGTACAATGGGAGCACGCATGGGAAATCCATGGTGGTGCACCACTAGTGGTCCATCCGCTCATGATCAAAGGGCTCAAACGTATTTTCATGTCTAGAAGCTTACATGTGCAGCCACAAGCCGATATGGGCTCTAGCTTAGTTGAGTAGTTAGTGTGACCTCTTTCGTGATAGGCTAGCAGATGTAGATTATGGTAGGTGTACTGGCCTATCCGTGGGTTAGGGGGAACACTTTCAAAAGACTATGTCTCGATCACGGGATTACCCAGAACTCGTTCAGGTTATGATTCCATTTGGGTGATAGTTGATCGTTTGACCAAGGTTGGTCACTTCATTCTATAGAAAACCACCTATACAAGTGCTAAGCTAGCAAAGATGTATATGATCAGGATCGTATGTCTACATGGAGTTCCGAGGAGCATCGTATCAGATAGAGGAACACAATTTACCTGAAAGTTTTGGAATTAGTTACACGAAACTTTGGGTACCAGGCAAAACTTCGATACAACGTTCCATCCACAGACCGATGGGCAAACGGAGAGAGTCAATCAGATTCTAAAGAACATGTTCAGAGATTGTGTGCTAGACTATTGATCTAGTTGGGATGACAATTTACCTTACGCAGAGTTCTCATACAACAACAGCTATCAAGCCAGTTTCCAGATGGCCCCTTTCGAGGCATTGTATGGCAGGAAATGCAGGGCACCTTTGATGTGGAATGGAGTTGGAGATCGCAAATTGTTTGGACCAGACTTGATCAGAGATTCTGAAGAGAAGGTCAAATTGATTCATGACAGACTTAATATAGATCAGTCAAGGCAGAAGAGTTATGCCGATACCAAATGCAAGGAAGTGACTTATGAAGTAGGAGATAGAGCATATCTTCGAGTGTCTCCACTTTGAGGTATTAAGAGATTTGGAGTCAAAGGAAAGTTAGCACCATGATTTGTGGGGCCATACAGAGTTCTGGAATGCAGAGGAGAGGTTGCATACCAGTTGGAATTACCAGAGGCTTTGTCAAGATTTCAAGATGTGTTTCATGTTTCCCAACTGAAGAAGTGTAATGCAGAGATGGCAGATATTTCTTTGAGAGATACAGTGCCATTGGAGGCAATTCAGTTGGAGAGCGACCTGACTTATGAGGAGAACTCTGTTAGGATTCTTGTGACTGCAGAGAGAATCACTCGTACCAAGATCATCAAATTTTGCAAGGTTCAGTGGAGTCACCACAGGGAGGAGGAAGCTACTTGGGAACAAGAGGAAGATCTCAGGCAGGACCATCCACTACTTTTTGTTGGCCAACCCGAATCTCGAGGGTGAGATTCATCTTAATAGGGGTAGGTTTGTAACATTGTAATTTTTATTAAATTTGGATGTTAGTAGAATCATTCATTGCATTTCATATTTCTTTGCGTTTTGGAGTTTTTCAAATATTCAAATAATTTTCCACTCAAGAGAAACAAATGAGAGGGGATAAGATGACTTCCCCAAATTGTAAAAGAGTTGGAAATTTCATTTGAGTATTTGTTGGAGTTTTTAGAGTTTATCTAGTATTCATTTTATTTGCAAACAGTGCATTAATCGCATTAGGAAAATATTTTCAAAATGTCCCGTGCTTAAATTAATGTTCACTATGCTCTATATATTATACTAGCACATATGCCCGTGTGTTGCAACGCGGAAGAAAATTGATGTGTCCAGCAAACACCCATCGCATGTCAAGGTATAAAAGTAATGCATATCATGCTTTAAGAAAAAAAATCGTCGCACTTTTCTAGTGAGTCATTCATTCATGTTTGCACTTTTAATGTTCGCAACATCGTCCTCTCGTCGATGATGGTAAGGTTTTTGACAACCACAATTAATTTTTATTATGAAGTCGCATTCATGTACACCGATCGCACCTCCTTCAACTTCGCACTATCATCAGATGGAAGAGTATTGATGCATTGAAGTGGGAGTTTTTTATAAAGATTTTTTTAAAATATTCAAATGCAAGCCATTTTTTGCTATGCTAATTTTTTAGAGAAGATTGGTTGTTTGGTTTGCAAGGTTATATTGCATTCTCTTTCTTGTTTTTTACATAATTTGGACTTGATCGAAACACACACATTTCACGTAGACATCGGATAGGCTCTTTCTTTAAGAAAGACACACGCGTTGAGAGATCAGAATCGCACGCACACATCTCGTCATGTTCATCAATCCCAAGCTCCCTGCAACAGATTTATTTTTCTATGTTCTCTCTATCCCTCCACTTTGAACAGAAAAAATTACTCTGTTGTCTCGAGTAAACCACCGCCGATGGCCAGAGACCCCATACGCCTCGCTGTAGTCACGGATGGCCAGCCGCCTTGTACGCCTCATCATTGTAGTGAGGCCACATTTGAAAGCTCTACCCATCTGCACATACAACCTGCGAGCTTCTTCCTTGTCTAGCTTTCTCTACAGCCGAGCAGCGCAGCCAGCGCCCGAGCACCTCTTGTCTAACCCGCACGCCTAACGGCCCGAGTTTTGATTTGCGCACCACGGATAAACGCGTCACCTACCTTCTCCTCCTTCCTCCCCCCTCTTACTCGTTCGTTTGTTCTTCTGTGAACCCCATCTTCTTTGACCCCCGACGGAAGACGTGGAGCTCCGTCGCCGCTGCCTAGAGCCAATGCTTGCCCGCCGTCTGCTGACTCCTCACCGTCCTGGTGGAGCAGCTCGATGGGATTGAGCAGAAGCCACCGCCCCACGTTGCGCCCGTGCTCGCTTGGAGCCGAGCGAGCGAACGCGCATGGGCCACCCGGCCGTGTCGTCCTAGCTCCATCGGATCCAGCCCAGCCTTTCTTTGCCCAACATACATGTATGACTTTCCTTCCTTTGCTTCCTTTTCTCAGCCATTTCTTATTGATTCTGAGATAGCTCCTTGATAACTAGGACATTGAAAGGCTTATATAAATTAGTAGGATTGGATTTAAGGACGCGAGGTGGGATTAATAATATGTGAAAGAAATTTTCTTCTTAGCAAAGCATCGAACGAGCTCAGTTGGTGACCACAATAGTTTTTTTTTCATTTTTTGAGAAGATGGTGACGACAATAGGTAGGCGAGTTCAATTCGATGTAGCATCTAATATTTTTTCTAGCTCCTTTATGTTGGCTAGCTTAGTTGGGCCACAGCCCAAGCTGCGTGCATCGCTCTGGATGGAATAGTCGTGATCACATGAATAATACCACATTGGATATATAAAATAATATGGATGAAGTGGACGGACGACGGACGGACGAAAAATAGAAGAAATTACGGTGGTAAGAAGCAATAACCCCTTTATTATTAGGCAAAGATAAAGATAAAAAAGATAATGATTTTAGAAATTATTCTGGTATTTTTCTTAATTCATTTGGTTTTGTTTTGGGCTCCAAAATCTTTTCTATAAAAAAACCGGCCCAAGGGCCAGCCCCGCGCCCCCTTAGCCTAGCCGCCTCTTGCCCGCCCCTCGTCTCCCTCTCACTCACACACCGCTACCGCTGCCAGGTGGGTCCCGGCCCAATCGTCCCCAACCTCCCGCCTCTCCCGCTTGGGATGAGCAATGCGCTCACCGCCCGCAATCGCCGACTGCCTCGTGCTCGGATAAGCCTTAACCGCGGCACCCGCATGCTGTAGCTGCACCTATAAGAAGCCCCGACGCCCCTCGTTCCATTCGGCCACTTCACATTATCCCACGCCGCAAATAGCTGCCGCCTTCGTCGTTTAGATCTTGCCCTCCAGAGCTACCTCACCGGTCCGTTCCACCGGAGTTCGCGCGGTTCATCGGAGCCCGCCGCCTTCACTTTGCTCCGTCCAGTGCACCCGTAGGACCCCCACCACCACACCGCGACCCCCTCGTCGCGCTCGTCTTCCCCGACTCCCTCATCATCGTCGGAGGCCACAGCAACCGCCGCCCCATCCACCAGTGGATGCTCGCGCCGCTGTCCCCTGTTTGTCGTCGCCCACTGTAAGTCGACCCCCTTCTCCCATGCGTTTAGTTTAGGTTTTTTTCTTATTTTGAACCGGCCGGTTAATCGTGGTTTTAAATAATCCGTTCGGTTTTAGTAAACCTATCTTCGATTTATTTATTTATCTTAACCACCGCCATTGTTTTACCTAAGATACGACCATTCACCATATAGGCCTCGCAACGGACGTTGCTCAGCCAGCTAGGAGCTGCCACGTGTCAGGGACTTATCCGTAGTAGTTTTTTTCGGATTAGCCCCTAAACTTCGTGTCTTGTCAACTTTTTAATCGTAGGTCCAAATTCAATGAAACCAGTGGAAAATTCTTCGTCGTGGTCAGATCTTTCCAGAGAAACTATTTTTTAAACTATTGTCAGATTCAAAATTGAAATTATTCATATTTGAATTCAAACTTCAATTGGCCATATTTCCTAAACCACAGCTCCGATTAAGTTGATTCTTTTTGCGCTTTGTCACCATAGCCAAACCCTATGACTTGGTCCAATCTCATGATATTTTTCACACACTAGAAACTGTCCATTAATAGTTTTACTCGTATGCCTAGTATCCACTATGGTTCACATCACATTTTTGAACCATATGTCATATGGTGTTTTGCGCTTAGAATATTTTTGTGATAGCTAAGTGTATTCTATATTCATTTGGTTTTTCCGAGACTTTTTGCTTTGCATGTTATTTTGGTTCTCTGAAATGATTACTTATGTATGGTTATTTGCTTTGTGGTAGATTGTTTGGAGTGCGAAGCAAAATACTATCAGTCTCTAGAATTCAACCAGCAGTACCAAGGTGATGAGCCACAAGTATATGGTATCTATCGTAGTCCTTTCGATAAGTAAGAGTTTCAAACCCAACGAGGAGCAGAAGGCAATGACAAGCGGTTTTCAGCAAGCTATTCTCTGCAAGCACTGAAATTATGGGTAACAGATAGTTTTGTGATAATATAAATTGTAACGGGTAACAAGTAACAAAAGTAAACAAGGTGCAGCAAGGTAGCCCAATCCTTTTTGTAGCAAAGGACAAGCCTGGACGAACTCTTATATAAAGCAAAGCACTCCCAAGGACACATGGGAATTGTTGTCAAGTTAGTTTTCATCATGCTCATATGATTTGCGTTTGTTACTTTGATAATTTGATATGTGGGTGGACCGGTGCTTGGGTGCTTCCCTTCCTTGGAAAAGCCTCCCACTTATGATTAACCCTTCATGCAAGCATCCGCAACTACGAAAGAAGAATTAAGATAAACCTAACCATAGCATGAAACATATGGATCCAAATCAGCCCCTTACGAAGCAACACATAAACTAGGGTTTAAGATTCTGTCACTCTAGCAACCCATCATCTACTTATTACTTCCCAATGCCTTCCCATAGGCCCAAATAATGGTGAAGTGTCATGTAGTCGACATTCACATAACACCACTAGAGGAAAGACAACATACATCTAATCAAAATATTGAGCGAATACCAAATTCACATGATTACTTATAACAAGACTTTTCCCATGTCCTCAGGAACAAACATAACTACTGACAAAGCATATTAATTTTCATAATTAGAGGAGTTTTAATTATCATTAAGTATCCGAATATATAATCTTCCATCGGATAAACAAACTTGCATCAACTACAAGGAGTAACCAACACTACTAGCAACCCACACGTACCAATCTGAGGTTTTGAGACAAAGATCAGATACAAGAGATGAACTAGGGTTTGAGAGGAGATGGTGTTGGTCAAGATGTTGATGGAGATTGACCCCCACTCAATGAGAGGATCGTTTGTGATGATGATGGCTTCGATTTCCCCCTTTGGGAGGGATATTTCCTCGGCAGAACAGCTCCGGCGGAGCCCTAGATTGGTTCTGCCCAGGTTCCGCCTCGAGATGGTGGCGCTTCATCCCAAAAGCTTCCTTTTGATTTTTTCCATGTCAAAACACGCCATATAGTAGAAGATGGGCATCGTAGGCCTGCCAGGGGGCCCACAAGGACGGGGGGGCGTGGCCTCCACCCTTATGGCTGGCTGGTGGCCCCTCTCTGGTGCTTTCTTTGCCCAATATTTTTTATATATTCCAAAAATATTCTCCATGAAGTTTTAGGACTTTTGGAGTTGTGCAGAATAGGTCTCTAATATTTTCTCCTTTTCCAGTCCAGAATTCCAGCTGCCGGCATTCTCCCTCTTCATGTAAACCTTATAAAATAAGAGAGAAAAGGCATAAGTATTGTGATATAATGTGTAATAACAGCCCATAATGCAATAAATATCAATATAAAAGCATGATGCAAAATGGACTATCACATTGCAAGTTGCATCTTGATCATGTTTTAATTACCTATGTTTTTATGCACTTAGTTCTTTGCGATAGGACTGCATGGTAGGAATTTATGCTGAAAGGCTATGCTTTACACCCAGTAGTTCATTGAGGTAGGTCTGAACCTTACAACATTGTCGCCACTGTTTTATATTATGTTGCTTCGCTAAAGTGGACGTGATTGGGGAGTGATTATTATAAAGTATGAGTATAATGTAGTAAACATGACCTAAGACAATTAATGAACTACCTGGGCGGAAACTGGTTTAAATGGTGGCGAAGTACAGTGGCAGCATGCATGGGAAATCCATGGTGGTGCACCACTAGTTGTCCATCTTCTCAGGATCAAAGGGATCAAACATATTTTCATGTCTAGAAGCTTACGTGTGCAGCCACAAGCCAATATGGGCTCTGGCTTAGTTGAGTAGTTAGTGTGACCTCTTCTGGGATAGGCTACCATATTTAGATTACACTACAAAAAAAAGACACATCCGTGACATTTTGGGCCGAACGAAAAAAAATTCTGTCATACATATGACACTTCTATGACGATAATTGTGACAAAACCCGGTATCATCATACATGTGGTGGCCTACTACTTCTGTGACAAAAAATCATGACAGAAAATGGGCTTTTCATCCTGGGCGGGCCAAAGACGCAGCTGCATGACATTCTTTGGGCCGTCCATGATGGAAAAAACCATGGTAGAAGTAAGGGCGAGGAAAATTTCGGGGAGTTCCTGGTTACGGTGGGAGGTCGGGGGCCGAGCGATGCGCGTTTCTCTCATACACGTACGCGCGTGTGTGTGAGGCGTTGGCTCTAACTGAACCTGAGCGAGGCATTGGGCTCTAACTGAACCCGAGCGATTGCACTGCAGGCTACGCGTTACTGAAACCGAGCGATCGATCGATGGCTGTTAACTGAACCCGATCGAGCGATTCCTTCGCTACTGCTGCTAACTGAAGCCGATTGACGCTGCCTCTAGATGAACAGTTAGCGTTGGGGGGGGGGGGGGGGGTTAGATGAACAGTTACCGGTGGGGGTGGATGAACAGGACCCCGTGGTGTTGCCTCTGGATGAACAGGACCCCGATCGATCGAGCCGGTTGGGGCTGGATGAACAGGACCCCGTGGAGGGCTGGATGAACAGGACCACCCCGTGGAGGGCAGGATCAACAGTAGACGGTGGATGGCAGGATGAACAGTAGCCCATGGAGGGATGGTTGAACAGGAGCCCGTGGAGAGGGCTGGTTGAACAGTAGCCGGTGGAGTAGCGCGCGGTGGAGGCTGGATGAATAGGAGCCCGTGGATGAACAGTCGCAGGTGGAGGCTGGAGGAGGTCGACGGTGGATGAACAGTAGCTTGTGGAGGCTAGAGGGGGTCGACGGTGGAGATGAACAGTATCCCGTGGAGTCCTGTTTTGCGGTACGCCACACCCCTCCCGATGAACAGGACCCTCGTTTCGACCGTAGCGCTCCAACACAAGTCTGTTTTGTCCATTTTGCGGTACGCCACACCCCTCCCGATCAACAGGACCCCCGTTTCGACCGTAGGAGGTCCGTTTCCTCCGTTTTGCGGTACGCCAGACCCCTCCCGATGAACAGGATCCCATTTTGAATGTGGCCAGTCAAACACAAGGCCATTTCCTCCGTTTTGCGGTACGCCAGGCCTCGTTTCCATCGCCTGTTCCGTGCAAGGCCTCCCTATGAACACGACCATGCATTCCGTTCTGACTCAGCCGATTGGCTCCCATGTATTCCGTTGCCTCCCCATGAACATGACGCATTCCGTTGCCTCCCCATGAACATGACGCATTCCGTTGCCTCCCCATGAACACGACGACCACATTGTTTCTCCGTTCGGACTCAGCCATGTACACGAGCCCTGGCCATACGTATGCACGAGTAGGCGTTCGAGACCCCGCCCGTATGTACACATACGTGGCCGTATTTTCTTTCTTCCACCCTGGCCGCTGTACTTAAGTGTACATGCTACGTGCGCGCCTCTACTACGACACTTGTGCGCCTCTACTACGACATGTGCGCGCCTCTACATCGACTAGTATGTACGTACACGTTCACGACCAGAATGACAACGCTACGTACGCTTCGACCAGGTGGGTCCCGACTGTCAAGCACTTCCTTGCCTGCGAAGATGTAGCTGGTGGGTCCCAGCAGTCAGGGGGTGAATCGTTTTTTTTGCCCGAACGCACTCCCTTGCGTGCGAAGATGTAGCTGGTGGGTCCCAGCAATCAGGGGAAACGTTTTTTTCGTGAAATATAGTGGCCCGTCCGTTGGGTCCCAGCTGTCAGGTGGAGGAATCATTATTTTCCGCGTAATAAGGAGGCACTTCCTTGCTGCGGTCGTGGACCCAGCTGTCAGCCTCTCCACGTACAGTCCACGTCCGATGGAAGTTGTTCCTTGACCACGTTGACCATGCCGCGCCGATAGCACCAGGGCGGTGGACGACGGCAAGGCCTAGGAAGGGGATGACATGGAGGCAGGGAAGACTCGGCAGTTGTTTCTCACGCGGAGGGGAGTATGACTGTATGAGGGTTTACTGGTTCGTCTGCCGTCGCCGGAGAATAACAGCAGGTGTGGGTGAGTAGAGGGATGGCTAGGCCAGCGATGGGAGTACGGTCGGGCGGTGAGGCCTGCGCGGCAGCACAGCCGGCCACGAGGTAGAGGGAGCAGGCAGTCCCGCCGGCGCTTGTTTGAGCGGCTGGAGCAGGAAGAGCAGAGATTGAAGAAGCACGACAGCCGTTGGATGGACATCCAACAGTCAGTGCTTGTGCGTCAACCTTTTTTTAGGAAAGCCTCAAATCTATGGAAAACAGCATACAGCCCATCTGCCATTATTTCTAATAATTTATAGCCCATTTGCTAATTCTTAAGGTTTTTTTGGAGGCCATATTCTTTTTGTTAGCATTACAGCCCATACTGGCAACGGTTAAAAAATTATACGAATTTTTGCATATTTCGGTGCAGTCCGAACTGTTTTTAATCCCGAAATTTCGAATCACATTCAAAGTGATTTTAAAAATAAATGTATATCAATATAAAATCCAACAAATTCTCCACGCATAAAAAATAATGTAATTTAAAATCTTGAAATAAAAAAAAGATATTTGAAACTAATTGCTGGTTTGATGTGTTTTAAAAATGTACAACCCATTTCTCATTACTGATGGGCCATTTTCTTGGCCAGCCGAATGAAAGCTCTCCTCGTCTTGAAAGATTTGCAGCCCAACAGGCCTGACAAAGCGACTTACTTGGCAAATCACAAAAAAACTGGTTTGTGGCCGTGGACCCAGCTGTCAGCCTCTCCACATATAGTACTCTTCCGATGGAAGTCATTCCTTGACCATGTTGACCACGCCACGTGGAGAGCACCACGCCGGTGGACGACAGCGAGGCCTAGGAAGGGGACGATGCGGCAATGGAAGCCCACGCGAAGAGGACAATGAGGGTTCACTGGTTCAGCTGCGGTGTGAGGCTGCCGTCACCGCAGGGCCTGGCTAGCGGTGGGAATAGTAGGGGGCGGTGAGGCCTCTGCGGCAGCACAACCTGCCATGGGAGGCTGGAGCATGCGGCATGACCGGCGCTACTTTGGGCGGCTGGATTAAGAAGACCAGAGGTTGAAGAAGCACTACGGCCGTTGGATGGACATCGTACGGTCACTGGAGCTACAATCGTTCATATTGACTAAGTTGACAAAGCCCTTCGTCCCCGTCAACTTAGTAGGCCCACAAGTCAGCCTCCCAGCAAGGTGGGTCCCAGCTAGCCGGGGGAGTATTCGTTTTTTTGTGCGTAATAAGGAGGAACTTCCGATGGGTCCGAGCTGACAGCGGGGGTAACGTTTTTTCGTGAAATACGGTGGCCTGTCCGGTGGGTCCCAGCAGTCAGGGGGAAATGATTTTTTTTGCAAAATACTGGTGGCCCGTCCGGTGGGTCCCGCTGTTAGGTGGAGGAATAATTATTTTCCGCGTAATAAGGAGGCACTTCCTTGCGGCTGTCGTGGACCCAGCTGTCAGCCTCTCCACGTACAGTACTCTTCCGATGGAAGTCAGTCATTGACCACATTGACCACGCCACGCCGAGAGCACCACGGCGGTGGACGATGGCGAGGCCTAGGAAGGCGACGACGCGGAGCCGTGCAAGACGCGGCAGTGGATGCCCACGCGGAGAGGAGTACGAGCGTTCACTGGTTCGGCTGCGGTGTGAGGCTGCCGTCGCTGCAGAATAACAGGGGGTGTGGGTGAGTGGAGGGATGGCGTGGCTAGTGGTGGGAGTAGTATGGGGGCGGTGAGGCCTCCGAGGTAGCACAACCGGCCACGGGAGGGAGGAGCAGGCGGCACGACCTGCGCTGCTTTGCGCGGCTGGAGCAAGAAGACCAGAGATTGAAGAAGCACTATGGTCGTTGGATGGACATCATACGGTCACTGGAGTATTGACTAAGTTGACAAAGCTCTCTGTCCCTGTCAACTTAGTAGGCCCACAAGTCAGCCCAATAATATGGTGGGTCCCAGCTAGCAGGGGGTATTCATTTTTTGGGCGTAATAAGGAGGCACTTCCTTGCGTGCGAAGACATAGCTGATGGGTCTGACCTGTCAGCGGGGGGAACATTTTTTTCGCGAAATACAGAGGCCCTTCCTATGGGTCCTAGCTGTCATGTGGAGGAATCATTATTTTGCATGTAATAAGGAGGCATTTCCTTGCGTGCGGCCGTGGACCCAGCTGTCAGCCTCTCCACATACAGTCCACTTCCGATGGATGTCGTTCATTGACCATGTTGACCAGGCCGTGCCGAGAGCACCAGGGCGGTGGACGACGGCGAGGCCTATGAAGGGAATGACACGGAGCCAGGGAATACTCGTAGTTGTTTCCCACGCGGAGGAGTACGAGGGTTTACTGGTTCGTCTTCCGTCGCCGGAGAATAACAGCATGTGTGGGTGAGTAGAGGGATGGCTAGGCCAGCGATGGGAGTACGGTGGGGCCGTGAGGCCTGCGCGGCAGCATAGCCGGCCGCGGGAGGAGGAAGCTAGCAGTCCCGCCAGCGCTTGTTTGAGCGGCTTGAGCATGAAGAGCAGAGATTGAAGAAGCATGACAATCGTTGGATGGACATCCAATAGTCACTGCTCTCGTGTGTTGACTAAGTTGATAGGGCGTTGCGTGTGAGTCAACGTTTTTTTTATGAAAGCATACGCGTCAACCTGTAGTAGGCGCACAAGTCAGCCTCAAATCTGTGGAAAATAACATACAACCCATCTGCCATTATTTCTAATAATGGACAACCCATTTGCTAATTCTTAAGAATTTTTTTGGAGCCCATCTTCTTTTTGTTAGCATCACACCCCATATTGTGGCCACAGTTAAAAAGTATACGAAATTTAACATATTTCGGTGTGGTCAACAGTTTTTAATCCAGAAATATCGATTCACATTCAAACTATTTTGAAAAATAATTTATATACACATAAAATCCAAATAATTTTCCACGCATAAAAATCAATGGAATTTAAGATCTTGTAATGAAAAAAAATGAAACTAATTCCCGGTTTGATGTGTTTTAAAAATGTATAGCCCATTTCTGGGCAAACCGAATGAAACTCTCCTCGTCTTGAAAGATTTGCAACCCAGCAGGGCCGATAAAGCAAGTAGGCCTTGTTTGGGTATTTCTTAAAAAAATAGAACTGGGCTAGCCATTTTCAGCAAGAAAAAAACACAACTGGGCTCATGATGTGGTAAACATAAATAAAACCCTGGCTAGACGGGCCAGAGCCCCCGCACAGCCCCGTTGTTACCCTGATCCATCTCTAAAACTAGTATAAATAACAACTGCTTGTTCCTCAAAAAAAAAACTGCGTGACTTGCTGGGTCCCTGGTGTCAGCTTCTCGTAGTGTAATTCTCTCGTTTATTGACTATGTTGACAATGGCGTGAGCCCTAGATGTCCAACCATTAGGAGGAACCATATTTTTGGGCTTGTACTATAGAGGTACTTGCTTGTGTACTGCCATGACGCTGGTGGGTCCCTACTGTTATCCTCTCCACGTACAGTCATCTCCTTGTTCCTCTCGGTTGTTGACGACATTGACAATGCAAGAGGGCGGCGCACCACATACGGCGAGCGAACCAAGGTCGCAAGGCGGAGGACGACGGCGAGGCCTCGGACGGAACGAATAGGAGTCGCTGAAGATGCGCTGGTCCAGTCGCAGGCAGAGGGGAGTATGAGGTTTTACTGGTTCGGGCGCGGGTGCGTGTTGGGGCTGACGTTGCTAGAGAATAACAGGACGTGTGGGGGAATAGAGGGAGGGACTGGCCAATGTTGGAGGGTGCGTACGGTAGGGAGGCGGGAGCAGGCGGAGCCGATGGGGTGGTTTGGTTTGGGCGATTGGAGGAACAAGAAGGCAAGAGATAGAAGATACACGACATATGTTGGATGTCAATCCAACGACTGGTAGGTAGAATCGTTTGTTGACTGGCTAGTAAGTCGACACCACCTTGGATAGGCTATTTCCTCGCAGGTCCCAAATGTCAGAATCCAAATCTGTCACGGTCATGCAGCCTTTCCTATGAAAAATTTACAACCCATTTGATGTGCTAGTTCGAAATAAGTTTGTGGGTGCTGGTGGGGGCTAATCACTTTGCTTCTGTAATGCACAGTCAGCTCAAGCAGTCGGCGAGAGTGATGTTATTTCCCTTGGTTTGGATTTGTTACAATATTTCACTCTAAATTAAATGAATGGCAAGCCATTTTCCTTGCTTCAAAGAAAATATGACAGTCACATCTGAGTTGAAAAGGGCAGGAACATCTAACTCCAGCTTACAAACTGTACAAAAGCACGAGGGTTAATTGTTCATCAGGTTTACAAAAAACAACAGATTGAAAAGGGCAACAACATCTAACTCTAACACTGTTTTCGGCAGTCACAGTCAAATGGATCGGTCAAGTCCATAGAATGAACATCTTGGGTTGTAAAATTTATTGGATTATGACCACAATATGTTGTAAATAGAAGCCCGACACGTTCAGAAGCTCTTTTGCCCACCTGAAACTCCTTTTTTTGCTCTTCGACATATCTGTCTGTGAAAACCATGTTGCTGATAAACTTAAGCCTGATGGGCAATAGTAACCTTGCATTCAGCAGGAAGAATGTGACAAATCTTGTGTTTGCACGGTTGGCAACATATCGTTCTAGCGTTATTGTCTTCAATCGAATCTCATGAGAAGTGAGAAAATCTCGATGCTTACGAATCCACCGATTGGTTATAACTTTCTTACCCCATCCTGTTACCTAAATAGGCATGAAGATTGAAAACAATTAAGGTCTAAAAGAAGAGTGTCGAAAGAGCAACAGGTGAACGGTTAATTCTAGTACACTATATGTGGGCTTCCAATGTGCGTGAAATTATCACCTTTATATACAACTTCTCCAGACATGGAAAGCATTGCAGCAAGCCAATAATCTTGTTCAGATCAAAAATATTCATTTGGATATATAAGATCTTGACAGAATCCAGCACCATTGATAGGCCATCCACGGAGAAACTCTTCATTGACATAGAACATAATATTAGTACAAAATGTGTACTCCAAGATGATATATAAATTATGCGCAGAAATTTAAAATGCATTTTATGGTTACAAGTGTAGATGATAATATAAAGTACCTGATGAACTGTGGAGCCAAACACCATATTGAAATGAGCACAGAGATCTTGTATTACACCCAAGGTCTCCAGTTTAGGCGCAGAGAGGGCGGTTATTTGCAACGGTGAATAACTAGAATCAAGGATCAACCTTTGAAGTGAAGGGGCATCTTGGATGATGAGCTGCCTTCCGTCAAAAGAAATTCCAATTCTTACAAGGTTAGGCGACTTTATTTGGAGACAACCGATTCTAACTGTGAAAACAAGCACCAAGCACTCCAGCGCAGGGCAACTAGAGTGGATGATTCTGTGCAATGAGGCCTCCAATATATGAACCCGCACAAGTGAAAGTTTCTTGATAAATGGGAGTCGAAGGTTTAGTACTAGATTGTCTGGTAGGTAGCACTGCGCAAAGGTGGCGGTGTGGAGAGAGGACGAAAACCCCGAGATGGAGATCGGTACTGAGGGCACAAGTTCATGGCGTTCGGTATGTGGTATGTGATTTCCAGGGGAATAGTAGAACTCAAGCAGCTGTAGTTCTAAGAATTCAGGGGATTCCAGCCAGGCATCCACTGTGCAGGGCATGGTATGCTTGCTCAGGTAGCATGACGGGATGCAGAGGCTTTGAACGGAGCCCTGGTGGGAGGAGATGATGGCTCCGCGGATTTCAAAATCATTGAAGAGAGATAGCTGACGACAGTCGAGATTAAGGGGAACGGCGCGCCATAGAGGGTGCCACCGAATTGAGAGGACTTGGGTGCGGCAGCAATCCTTGGTGGGGAGAAGCGAGATGACCTCCCCAAGGATGGCGTCCGGGAGATCACTGATGCGGTCCACCCGAGATTCTACGGGTTCCTGGGATCCGGTGGGGGCGGGGTCGCCACTTCTCCCCGCGTTGCCGAGTGCGGGATCTACAACAGGCGTCGCCGCTGGCGGGAGCCTCATCTTCTTGGTGCTGGGGTCAGCTGACTCCATTTTCCTCGAGGGCGTCACATCGCGCTCACGGATTTGAGCAGAGTAACGAATGGCGACCCTAGTTGTAGTGCGAGCTAAGAAGAAGAGGAGCTGGGGGTTTTCTATAGGAGTGAGGAAGAAGGGGAGCTAGGGTTTTCTGTAGGAGTGAGGTGAGGAATTTGGGGGTACGAGTGGAGCAAGCTGGCGTGAGGTGGGTGGGTAGCGCCTCTCATTCAGTAAATATATGGGCTTTTGAATTGATTTTACTATTTACTAGTGTGGATGGGCTGTTTTGTCTTGGGACCTGAGAAACAATTACTACTACTACAGTGGAGACACTCTACAGCTACCTAGAAAAACAATTACTACTAGTACAGTGGAGACACTCTACCACTTCTGGCTCCTCCTAGCTCATTGAAACGTCTCCCTCTACTGAATGTCGTTATACTTTTGTTCACCAACATGCGGACCATGCAGCGCGCGGGCCCAAATGCCATCCACCAAATTAGAAGGCAGTATGCAGGCGGAGAGTCAACCCGGTCGTAGCGCGGCAGTAACGAGCCGTCGTATCACAAAACCCCACCTCCCCGCAGTCTAAGTTTGACGGACAAAGCAACCATCATTTCACTCTTCGCTAAATCCCCTTCTCCCTCACCATCTTCAAGAAAGGCAACACTTGCATCTGCCACTGTTCTTCTCTCCGAACGAAGGGAAGGTAAGCGGATCCGTGATGTTGGTATATTTCCGTTCAGAGGAAAAAAAGAACTTTTGCAAAGCAGTAACTGATCCTCACTCTCTTTTTTGTTTCATTGTCATTGCGATTGTGTTTTCCTTTCAGTGGACTCCTAGTATTCGTTAGTTTCATAATGGACCAAGGAGAACCAGGCAAAGATCTGCCGATATTGGAGCAGACGCGGGAGGCTGATCCCCACGAGACAGAGAGCTCGAAGAAGATGGAGACAACCACCGAGGTGACCCCAGATACTGAGATGGTCAACGGCCCGTTTGAGGTTATAGCCCCCGTGGCAATGCAGGAGCAGGTTTCCCCCTTCGAGGATGTGTCCCCCCCCCCCCCCCCCGCTGAGCTGCCCAAGGTGCTTTCCTTCTTTTCCGATCTCCATTGTGGTTTTTCATCTAAGTATGTGGTGATTTTTTTTAGAACAGGAAGTATGTGGTGATTAATAATGCAAAATTTTATTAGCTTCGATGCCATGGTATATGTAGTGGTTTAAATAACTTGTGTGTTCTTATACTGAAAAGTAATTCAGAATTTGCTTCTGTTTCAATTAGAGCCCTGATGCAGACAAGGATTGTGAGGTTGTACATGTCACTCGCTATGAGGCGGACGACCTGAATATACGCACTAGGAAAACAGACTTCTTAGGCTGCTGGATCTTGGAAGCCATTTGCGGTTATACCAGTGAAGAGTTGTATTCCAGCCTCACTGTTGTCAGGCGTGTTGTCCAGGGTGTACTGAAGCACAAGAAGTTCAAAGCTACTCCTTCGTTTGTGAGGAATACTGTTCTTGTCAAGCTTACGCAGGAAGATGACGTGGAATGCCTCCACAAACAAGTTTATCAGTGGCAAGGCCACAAGGTTGTCTTCATGAAGGTTCACAGGATTGAGCTACTGCGGGACGTCCTCGATGATGTTCATGGCAAGGTCCGTCTTGTGTCCAGCCCAAATTAGATCGAGGCATGAAATAGTTGCCCCCAGCTAGTGTTTAATAGTAGTTTGGATTGTGTCTAATTATCCGAACCTTGCATGTTATCGACCCCTTTGGGGCTAGTACTCTGTTTGAATCCATCTATGGGAACTGCTGCTACTTTTGTGTGCCCGTGAATCATGTGAGAACCATCATAATTGTTGTCGAAACAGATGCGTCCTCATTAGTTTTTTCATGAATATGGCATGGTAAGACATAAGTTGTCACAGTTTATCATACGAGCAGTGTGTGTTTTGTTGAAATAGAGCACTCGTTCGAGAACCGTGCACCGAGGTATACATAAGTACTTGTAAACACTGTTGGTACTACCCCACTTGTAAGCAATAGTGCAAAACACGGCACATTGGCTCAGCACGCTTCAACACTAGGCTATGGACCAGCTAACAATCAACAATCTGCTGTCTGACATATAATCAACTATGTATCTTGTTACAGTGGTTCATGCAGTTAATTGAGGCCACAATGTAATAAATTCCAAACGTTCACACGCTAGTCCAGCGCTCATGTGGAACACTCACATTAAACTCGTCTTCATAAAAAACTTGAAAAGCATAAGTTAAGCAATTTTATAAATCTCCATGATTCATAGAACATAACAAACATATACTAGTTCACAGCAAAAGACAAAGTTGTGAGAAGGTTTACAAATCAGGAAAAAACAAGCAAGGCTTCTCTCTGAGCAAAGGGCCTCCCGGCAGGCTTAAATTTCCCGGAGTTCACTCTAGTTTTTTCTTGTTGCCACCATTCAGGGTTAGGTTCTCTCATTCCAGAATAACCAATTATAATTGTGGTCTCAGCTAGAATGCTGAACTGAACCATGCAGTGTACTGACTAGCTGAAATTCTTGTGCATTCCACTAAATTTAAGCACCACTATTTGCAGAAATAAGCAGACCACAATGCCTCTTGTCCGCGTACCTGTCCAAAAAACCGTTGTGCAGCCGTGCCAGCTAGTCCTTGGTCCATGGATGAACTGGTAGAAAGTGCATTCCAGACTAGGATGCAGTTGTTTTCGCTCGTCCCTGCACTACAATCAGGAAGTAAAACGTACGAATCAGCTTCTTTTAGATTGCATTGGTCATTCTACCTTAGTTACTACCAATGTAGGGATACCTTGAAGACGGGAGGTTAGACGACGGCAGCGAGGGATAGCCATCTTATTTTGCGCATTTGTACTAAAACTGAGGTGTGTGCTTTCGATTGCGCGGATAGAAATGATACAGAGATAGACATCCCGAAACGATATGGAGACAGACATCCCTGTTTGCGCAAATAAGAAATACGGTTATTTAAACAGTGACAAATATTACTACTTTCCCCTGTTTCCTCTTAGAACCAAGTCCTAGATTCATGCTACAACTTTCCCAATTTCTTCCCTGTTTGAACCAACACTTTGAGTCGACTGTATGAAATAGCTTTACTTCTAATCTACTACTACTATAATGCGGTAGTTTTGAAATTGGATTTACCACTCCATCTTCGGTTCACCCTCCCAAACAAGCATTGGCTCAAAATCCACCGTTCATTTCCCCTCTCATGCATATCACTGCCATCCATCAAACAAAGGATGACATGATCTGACGGCCAAGAGCTGTCGGATTCGCTCCCACTCCTTGTGCACATGGCCGACTCTGCTCTCCAAGTAAACAAATAAAGAAGTCCCCGTTGAATCTGGATTGCACCTACTGAAGTTGAGAAATGTCTAGAAACTACTGCCACCTGCTCACATGCAAGTACGACAAGTTGGCAAATAGCTAGCACATTTTGGTTCCCCGTTGTCACCTAGGAAATAAACACTCTACTACTAACTTATGTTTTTAGATTACTGTAAAAATGGATTTTTTAGATGCCGCTATACTGCAAAGTTTACAGGTTCACATAACATAACATTGCTGATGCTAGCTAAAGTTTTATTCTGCTTCATCGAGAAATGTAATATTTTTATTATTTGCAGAAAAAGTGCAATATTTTATTTTAGTCATACATAAGCTATACCTCAAGCTAATACAGGACATGAGTGTCTGTCAGACCTAAATGACTTATTTAGTTGAACAAAATAGTCTATAAACATGCATGTAAACCGTCAAACAACTCTGGAACTATACATCAGTGGAACCCAGGAAACAACATATAATAAAACTACAACTTTTATCTTGTAATCAAATTCTTACTTGGAACTCAGTTTGATTTGTGCAAGTGATTTGCTTCTTATTTCAGAGTAGTCCTTAGATCATGCAAACAAACACACTATGATATCTACTCAAGATACTAGTACCCATTTCTCTCTCTAAAAAGAAGGTATATGAGTATCTATCATACAGAACATACGTGCAAAGCACGTGCCTTAGTAGAAGTCTAGGTGGCTTTGGAACAGCGGACGGAAGTAGAAAAGGATCCACACGAAGGGAGCTGGGGCAGTAGAGCAAGGCAGGTTTCGAAGGAATATATACCTGAGGGTCGTCGTCATGTCGCAAAGAAGGCGTCGGAAGGCCGCATCTTGGCCACAATACCGCAGGGAGGAAGAAGGGTCAGAGGCCCTCCCAAGCCAGCGCTCTCTCTAAGAGAACGGCACGGCCGCCGATCGGGATGCACAGGCAGCCGTTGGTCTCCTCCCTCGCCGCCGACGACAGCGTGAACGATGCACCTACACCCCTGCCCCGGTCGAGGTTGTCCGACCGGATTTGTGACCAGCCGTGAGCTGAGAGAGAGTGTGGCCACCTATGTGTTGCTTAGATCTGGAGAGCATGAGAGAGTGAACGAGAGGAACCCTAGTAAAGCAAGCGCTAAGGCATCTGCTTTTATATATAGTGGAGTGATTTTGTTGTACCAGCTTCAAAAAAATGCGCTCCTACATGTACCCGTGAGTGGGTGTGAGAGAACTAGTGCGTGTGTGCACCGCTTCTCTTCGTGAGAGTACAATACACTATGCCCAAAGAACGTTCACCGCAAGAGTAATAGTACAAATGTGTGACGTGTGAGCTAAAATAAAATGTGCGGGTCCTCTTTTGTTTTTTAGAAGTTCTGAGGGTAGGGTGTGAAGAGCACATATGTGCGTGACGTCTACCTGCAGATAGACGGTGCGTGCAACGTGCGAGTCTGTGAGAGGACTCGGGAGAGTCGTGACTCGTGAGGGTGCGTGTGTGTGAGAGAGAGGGGGCACGTATCAATGTAATGCATGTGTCCGTAAATCATTATCCGACAAACGTCCGCCACAAGCCTTTTCTCGACGAATGCCGTAAGAACCATTAGATCGGCATCCGACAGTGTCAGTTTTGCCATGTCTTTTAACAGAATAGCCACTCCTCCTACACACAAATCTTCCACGTGAGTGTTAGCAACTGTCGTATGCTCCCTCCATTCCGAAATGCAGTGCATATAGCTTTATTGAAAATTCGAACCTCGAAAACTTTTACCGAGTTTTCGTGTACCAAATTGCACATGTAGAATACCATGTATATATCATTTCATTCATCTTCGAGAGGTAACTATAAAGATGGGTGAGGAGTCTACAAAGAAAGACCATCGTATCACCCGCAGCAATTTCAAGCATCCTTTAGTGTTGAGGAATATCATAGGAACTCTATATGATATGATTTTTATAGGATTTTTTCCTTTAGAGCCAATTGGTTCATAGGAATAGATTCATATACTCCACATTTCAAAGGAAATAAACATGATATCATTTCGATAGCTTTAGAGCCACTTGGTTCATATGAATGGATTCCTATACTCCCTTAATTTCAAAGGAAAATAAACATTAGCGTATATTCAATAGAAAAGTTCCTATGATATGAACCAAATTACATCTCTTTTCTAATCCCTCCTCATAGGAATTGAGAAACATGCCATCTCTAGATTCAATAGAAAAGTTCCTATGATGTGAACCAAATGACATCTATTTTCCAATCCCTACTCATAGGAACTGAGATGCTCCATGTCAGCTCTATCCCTACAACTTCCATGTATACATCTTCTATTCCTAAATAGATAGTACAACCCACTAGTAGCTTTTTTTCCAAAACATGCAACTATGGCACAAGAACTATATAGTGTGCCAATAACTTTGAAAGATGGTCGTTGGATGAAGCTAACCCGACAGTGCAGAGATAGGCAAATCCGAGCACTACTGGCTGTTGGATATCATCAACATTCCACCAGATCTGCCACATGTACAATTTAGAATACTCCATGGTTGAACCTAAGCATAATGCACAAACCTCAAAACACAAGCACTTCTCCTTTGTTCTAGAATCTTCTGTATCATAATTGATTATTTTTTTCTAAATGAATTGCCATTATTTGTTTTTTACTTTATGATTTACTCCCTCCGTTCCAAAATAGATGACCCAACTTTGCACTAACTTTGTGCAAAGTTAGTGCAAAGTTGGGTCATCTATTTTGGAACGGAGGGAGTACAATGCACAACCCCATGAATCTTAACATTTTTATAAAACTTATTGATTTTGAATGAGATGAACTATAAGAACTAAACGAACATCTACATCATGCATATATGACTCAAAGCTTTACATGCTATAGTGTGTATTTATTCATAATTTGGTTTCGAAATCTCATGCGTTCAATACATGTGTACCTTACTAGTTTTGAGTAGAGTAGCAAATTTCACGAGGCCCCGGGTATATCAAAATGCAGGGCCCATGCATCATTGCCTTTCGGTCGAACCTACGTCCACAATTTTTTGTACGTACTATATCTCCACTGGTCCCCGAACCCAAAATGTTGCCTCGTTCCCGTAAAACCAAGCGGCCCACACATATTTAAGGCATCGGCTCGAACCCGTTTACTATGACGTGGCCCCGCATGCCATAGTACTCCTACAAACCCTACGGCCGCACTCATCATCGGTTTTCTTCAAGAGGACGAGGGAGAAGCCAATTTGTAGTTGAGGCGCTTTCAAAACAAAAGGATCTGTAGTGGAGACCCCTACCTTAGGGTATCCTAGGTAGCTGCCGCACGCATCATTGTTTTCTCTGTTCTTTATGCTCTTGCGCCCTAGAGTGAAATGATGGTTGCTTCGTTTGTCCAGCTTAATGCAGGAAAGGTGGGGCTTTGTGATTTGACCCCTCGTCGCTCATTTTCTACTACTGCGGCGCTACGACCGGGGTGCCTCCAATTCCAACCGCTGCTCCGAACTGTAATTTGGTGCATCGCACGTGGAACAAGACGGTGGATGAGCCACATGTCGGCCAAAGGGGTCCTGCTAAGTGTGTCACCATTTCGTGTGCGGTCTGACCCTGCTTGAGTTGCTATGCCAACATGGCAGGAGCAGCCTACCACTTGGTTTTGCTCCTTGGTGAATCCCGACTATATTGATCTAAAAAGATACGTGCTGAACTACCCTCTCCATCTCGGTTTTTTTTATTTTTAGGCGTCTCGGTTTATAGGGCCTGCACGTAGTTCTAGGTCATCCATTTGACTAACTAAATATGAGTTACTATGTCACAAAAAGTATATCATTGGATTCTTAAGCGGATGTAGTTGTATTTAAAAGTCGAGGGTGGTGCTTTTCCTGCACGGTAGGCGGCGGGGCAGTTCCGCCTAGTCGGTTCGACAAAGACACGAGAAGATGAGGGAGTAGGTTGCTGCAAACGTAGGGCTGTGTGATTTGATAGCGAGTTACTGCTGGACAGGTGGGGCCCCGTGATTTGACTTGCCATTGTCATTTTAACTGCGGCGCTACGACCGGCGTCAGTCTCCCAGATTCCTGACCACCTACATACAGGTGCCTCTCCCAATGCTCCACCATGTAGTAGAGGCTGGCTCTTGCATGAGAGCCCACTTCTCCACTTTTTCCTTGCCTCTCTTTCCTCCACATATGCAAAAATGCCATGTAAAGCACACTATTGTACTTACTTTTACTTGCTCCTACAAGTGCTTAAGCTTGCCACATAGGCATAAAGTCCGATGTGGCAAGTTAATCAAGAAGAGAGAGACTAGTTCGGTGACCCAAGGAAGAAACGGTGCTAAGCGTGTGTACCTAGGTGAAAAGACAATTTTGAGTCTATAGCTAATTAAATGAAGCAAACTTAGCAACACCATTTCATTGGAAGAGGTCACTCCTTGGCAAATGCAATAAATACACGCGCTTAGCACCGTTTCTTACTTGAGTACAAAGAGAGAGATAGAGAGGAGTAAAAAATACACTTATAGCCAACCTTGTTGTAGTATGAGTGACTAAGTGATGACTATGTATGACATGCCAACATCAGATAGCCTAACGCACCGTGTTAAATCTCCAAGGGCGCGACCGCGTGAGCGATGCGACGGCCGTGGTAGGCGCGACCATTATACGGGCTGCTGGCAGCCCTTGGATCTGAGATCAAACGATCGCATGCTAAGTTGCTGAAAATTTGCAGAATAACCCTCCAGGATAGGATATTCACCCATAGGTCTAGAATCACGCCATGCAACCGTTTGATCTCAGATCCAAGGGCTCTCGGAAGCCCGTATCATGGGAGAATGGAAAGCCACTACCTTGCCGTTCGCACGCTGGCAGTTCGCTCCTACTCGTCCCCGCATGTCCTTCAATACTACGATGGTTCACTCCTAGTCATCCCGTCCATTCACATTACGGCAGTTCCACTAATCCTAACCCTCCTCCCAAATCCATGGCGTCCCAAATCTCCACGATCGTCGGTGAGTACAAGGTTAGAACCATCACCGGCGATGAGTTCAACGTCATCTACACCCGTTCTTCCGCGACGGTGAAAGGATGCCTTTCTCGCTTCAGACGCATGTTCGAAAACTCAGATGATGAGTGGGTCATTGGGCTAGATGTTCAGTACACCACAGTCCTGGGACTAGAGAAGGATCTAAAGGATGAAGAGACGAAGAAGCCCATCGTAATCCAGGTTTGCGTACATAACATTTGCTTGGTCTACCACATATGCCATGCCGACGTTGAGTGCCAGGATTTTAAGAACTTCCTCAAGGACAAAACAGTGAAATTCGTTACTGTAGACTTTACGAACGACGAAGAAGTCCTGGGTCGGATAGGCCTCGTTGTAGGCAACCCCTTCGACCTCCAGAAGAATTGGCTAGTGCCCTCTCGTTAGCCTTCAATGCTGACTCTGGCAGGAGCCATGGTTCATCCTTCATACGGTAAACTGGAGAAACCTCCATACACGTTTCATCGTCATGCATGGCAGCGAAATGTACTAGATATAGACCACATCCACTACGCTGCAATGGATGGCTACCTTTGTTTCAATATCTACAAGGGTTGGATGAAGAGCAACAGCCAAGTGTGCGGTTCAAGCAAAGAAGTATCGGCCAAGAGGAATAGGGACAAGGACGAAGTCGAGGACATGGACGAGGACTCTGAGTAAGGTGGCAGTGTCGTTGCTCATGGTGGTTCTAAACTTCTAATGCAGTGTCTACCAGATTAGTTGCATAGTTTAATTTCAGGTGTGCTTAGTTTAATTTGACAGGTGTGTTGTGCTGAGCCCCCAGCAAAACTACGTTATGTTTCTTCTCATTACTTTAACTCTTCAGTATGTACATACTACTAGTATTACTTTAATAGAATTTAGCACCCCAATTAAGCACGTACTAGCTTTTTAATAGTACTATATGCATAATTTGGCGACGAGCACTCTCTATATGTACCACCTTTTTTTAATTTCAATTTCTGCTCCATGGCGCAATCCATCGATAGTACTACTGTACAAAAGTATACATATTTTAAAAGGCTAGAGTACTGTTCATCATATATATAGCCAGTTAAATTCTCAACCTAGAACGACGTGCATGCCATGTAGTAAACTGATACGGAGGAAGTATAGTAAAAATGAGGTGATTTTACCGATCGATCGGTGGGGGAGCATGGCCTGTCATGCGGTCCCACGTGTCATGATGTACCAAGGCGATGCGCGTGTCCCTCTTGAGGCAGAAGCAATACTAGTACATGGTTTGAGATGATGGCGAACCGAAGTGTGAAATAATGGTTGCTTCGTCCGTCTGGGAAAGTGCGGCATTGTGATTTGACGTCTCATTGCTCATTACTACTACTGGGCCGGTACGAGTGGGGTGCATCCCCCCTGCTGTTCTGCACTGTTATTTGGTGCTTGACACGTCGACCCGGTTGCTATATGTCCCACATGTCGGTGACAGGAAGTACAGAATTCATGAAAGGGAGCGTCAACGGAGGAGTATACTATAGAATTCATGAAAGGGAGCGACTTAGTTTTGGAAAAATCTGTTTTTAGGGAGTACGTAACCACTAGGGTTTATAGGGCTCATCTAAAAAACCTTCGTTTTTCTGTTTGATAAGTCTCAATTCTACTATACTAGTAGTAGTACCATTACATGTTGGATTTCGAGGTGCGTTAGATCACCCGACGCAAGCAGTGTCAAGAGGAAACTAACCAATGCATGTACAAGTTCATGGAAATTTAGTGGTCATTCATGCATTCATTCTAATTAATGCCTCGGTAAACATAACTTCTTGAGAAAAACGAGCGTACTAATTACTTGTGCAAACTACGAAATTAATTCGACCACTCACTAGCTACCTTGGTTGGAGAGATTTTGAAATTGAGCCATAAACTAGAAAGGAGGGAGTAGTAACTTTTGTCTTGATTACTATTTGTGTCCTTGTAAAGATGCAAAATGTATTTTTTATAGTGGCCTCGTATAAGTAAATGGAGGGAGTACTAACCAAAGTACGTAGTAGGGATGAGGAGTAAACGGAGGGAGTAGTAAAATTTCTCCTCATGCTACGAGCCACCACGCGCGTGGGCGAGGGAGCGGGCATAAGGCGTAGTAAGCAAGCTTCACCTCATGCTGCGAGCCACCGCGCCCGTGGGTGGGGAAGAAGGTGTACTAAGCAAGCTTCTCCTCGTTCTGCGAGTTGACGGGACACATGAAAAGTACTCCAGTGTATAGAGCCTTGCCTCTAAGGTAGGCCCCACATGGTTTGCCTCTTTTTTTAATTTAACATAATGCGTCAAGTCGCAATTTGTTTGTTCACCCGTGGTAGAAGATCCTCCCTCCACCAAGTGGACAACCAGTACACGTGCCAAATTACCACGTGGGCTGCCTTTTTCGTATAGAAATGAGCTCCACCGTGTACCCGCGCGGGTGTGGTTGGGAAAGAGACGGGAGTACGTGCGCCGTGCGTGCACCTCTTCTCTTTGTGCACGTCCCCCACCTACGTGGGTGTGTGTGAGAGAGATACAAACCTAGACATAATGCACCATCCATCCCCATGCCTCCGCCCAGTCCGACCACCAGTCACCACCACGCCCCACTCCTCCTCACCTTATCTCTCATCTTTCTCCCTCCATTTTTATATACAAGGGGCCACTATCAAAATTACAATTTGCAAATATACAAGGCCACTAACACTAATCGATACAATATTAATGGTGTTTGCCTCGTGGTACTATCAAAGGAGGACATTAATTATCCCTTGCATGCATGCGGGAGTTTGTAAAAAAATGCATCTTGATGTTCCGTGCAATGCACGGGCATCTTGCTAGTCCATGAAAACAACACATGGCAAAATTCCACGGCGAACAAGGGATTTGAATCTATTGGGAGGGGCTGTTTCGATCTTGCCCGGGGTAGCCAAAATATTGGCGACCCTTTTGTCCACTGGTGCCTTTGCCACCGATGAACGAGGAATGGCTCGGGTGCTCATGCTGTCATGCATCCTCCAACGCGCATGTTGGAGACGAGCTCGCAGGAGCTGTGTTTTTTTGTCCCACAGCGCCGCCCGAGCCGCCCGCAGACTGACCGGCGACCCGCAAATTACGCCATCTAACTGTAGCCGCACACATTATGACAGCAACTCAACCAACCGGACGAAATTCATGGAAACACGTAGACAAACTGATATTTCATATAAACAACGACGAAAATCATATAAAATACCGGATTTTCATACAAACATGATGGATTTCATTACATTCAAATGAACTACGCGGTTCTAGTTCTGGATAGAACAGGTATATAATACCTGGCCTAAATGGTCGCCCGCCGATCGATTTGTGTTCCTCATGTCCGGCAGCATGATCACCCGACTGCCGGGAGGCCCGGAGGTATTTGCTTCAGCGCAAAGGACGGCTCGCTTCCCCACTGCCCAATTGATATCATCGGCTGGTGCTGAAGATGATGGTGGCCGGCACCGGTTCGAGTGAATCACCGGCCACTACTTAGCATGGCCGGCACTGGCTCGAGTTCATCCAAACATTCCCCTCTTCCGTGGAGCCCATGCGGGGTCGACGAAGGTCCTCACAAAAAAAGGATCTGACAAGACACCTGTTGTGTACACCGGCGTCGCCTCCGCGGTGGACTTCATGGGACCCAAGCGGCGGCGGTCTCCCGTGTTCTACTTCTCCTTGATGATGGCGGCGGACGCGGAGGCGCTGGCCACGGACTCGCCGCTCTCCGCACACCCGGCTTCTGTCGCTGCTTGCATGGTGCGGCCACTGGCATGGGAGTCTCGGCCACAGAAATGGGAGACGTGGTACGAGGCGGCGGCGTGGACGGCAGCAACGACGCCCGTGCACCACTCCTTGTCGAGCTGGCCTAGAGCAGCGAGTTGCTGAACCGCGCGCCGGCTTGGGGCGGCAACTGGCTCCGTCGGGCGAGGGGAGGGAGGTGGAGCAGCAAGTTGCATAGCTCGTATCCGGCGGGCTACCCAGCCGGCTTGGATGCAGAATAACTACTCTTCATAAGCCATTGTAAGAGTGGACAAAATGGTGGAGGAGATAGGGGAGCGGCGGAGGTGTGTGATTCTTGGCCAGCGTGTGGGCTCTTTGGGTGCATGGCCTGCATGTTAGTGACCCAACGTAGGCAGCGCATAGCAGAGGAACCTTTGGCGGGCCAGGGCGGTCAGAAGCGGGCATTTCATAAACTGATGATTGTTCATTGAGTGTGACGTCATCTTTTTCATGTAGATAAGACTACTATGTTGATAGCCCGTTCGATACGTTGTGATTCATAAAGACCGCTGCAAACATCAATGTTCTGCTTATCACAGATAAGATTGATTAATACCTGTAACAATCCATGTCCTTAACAAAGGGTGCATGCACATATAGGTTGAACGTGTATCTTGCATCGTGTGCTGTGTGCATGCAGGCATGCGAGTGTTGCGTGCATGCAAGGGTACGTTTCAGTGTTGCATGCATGGGTGCGTACATGCGTGTGTTTGTGAGTGCATGTGTACGTATAAGTGTTGCACGCCAGCATGTGTGCATGTGTACGTGTCAGTGTTGCACGCCTACATGCGTGCATGTCTTGCGTGCGTGTCTTGCGTGCGTGCATGTGTACGTGCGGGGTGAGGCTACACGTCAGTCGACTGACTTTTTCATCTCTGGTCATTAGATTCTCCAGCCGTTGGATACGAAATCAAGGGCCTCCAGTTTATCATCAAACTCCACCCCCCTGAGCCGCCAGCCACCACCGGCCGAACCGCCAGCCCCCGCCGCCCATGGCCGGCCCGCTGTCCCCGAAACCACTCCCCACCGCTGGTCCGCCGCCGCACCGGCCATCCCTATAGCCACCCCCCGCCGAGCTTTTTCTCCGGTGATCCCCACCCCACCGCCCAATGAACGCCACCCAACCACCAGTGACTACCAACCAGGGGTCTCACAACTTCGAATACCCACCGACCACTAATTTATTACCATTTCTGTCCTTCATATACGCGCTGATGGGTGGGCCCTATGGTAATGTGCGCTGCTGAAGGTGCACCATTTGACTGGCCAATTGATCGTGTTATCAACAAATTACGGAGCTGTATGGTGAGCCAGTGACCGTATGATCACCCTAAAATGTACTCCTATTTTATTAACACAGTACAGACTCAAACTACCATTTCTTTCTTTCATATACGGGCTGACATGTGGGCCCCACGTACGCGCCCCGATGGTGCAACACTAGTTGCGCCGCGTGGAATGTTTGACTGGTCAATTGATTGTGTCATCAACAAAATACGGAGTTGTACGGGTGAGCCAGTGACCATATAATCATGATATGTATTTGTTTAATACGGTACAGACGCAAGGGCTCATATATATGCGCAAGCACTCACCACTATAAGCACACACATGCGAACCCTACCCCTATGAGCACCTTCGAGAGAGTGGGCCAGCATATATGATCTTGAGATTTTACAAAGTCACCATAGGTGCCTCGTAGTCGAGTGGAACGTCTCCTCCCACTAAACGTACGTCGCCGAAAAATACTGAAATTAACACAAGATAAATGCGACCAACGGGACTTTAACCTTGGTGGGCTCGAGAAACCACTGTCCTCTAACCATCCAACCACATGTTGGTTAGCATGACAAAATGTATGTGGTAACCGTGATGAGCTTATTCTGAAATCCAGTGACCATATCGTGCTTTCACTTCAAATACAATGACCGTAAGTGTCGTCAACAAAATACGAAGCACGCATCAAATGCAAAGTTCGTCAGTGTCATCAACAAAATATGGAGACATATCGTGAGCTAGATACCATTGTACTATTGTATATGCTTATTTTCTTAGTGGCCGATTGCGTGTGTGGTGTGGTGGGTCAACATGAAGACTCATGGGTCAGTTCCATCCTGCGCTACATATAGGCTGGACCGAGACGTGTTATAGGAAGACACATGTGGAGGACTCGTCGTACAACACAAAGCTACCAGAGTCGCGGAGGACTATCTCCCCACTGGTGATAAGCCGACTATATATGATTTGTAACCCTAGGCCCTTAGTATGTTATACAAGCTTGGGGGCTAGTTCGTCGATAGTATACACATACGCATTGTCGCGGGTTTGTCACGGCAGATGTCCTTGTGAAAGGACTTAGTCGTGGAGCCATCGCTACGGGTTAGCTTTAAGGGGTTAAAACAGACAAAGGGACACATGGAATTTTATACTAGTTCGGCCCCTTCAGGGAAGGTAAAAGCCTACATCTAGTTGTGATTGGTATTGCTAGGGTTTCAAAGGCCAGGGAGCGAATCCGCTTTGTCTGGCTCTCGAGTTGTTGTTGTCTGTCCCTGAACCGCGGCCGGGTCGTCCCTTTATATACATAGGTTGACGCCCGCCGGGCTACAGAGTCCCGAAGCCGGATCATAAACGTGTCCGGTTCGGTCTCTACTCTCCCTATCTTACCATACAACTTATATGACTAGGTCAGTTTACATTTACAGGCTGTAACCCGCCTTTGGGCCTTGGGCCTTCCTTAAAGCTCCATTATCCTCACATCTTCATTGGCTTTTATTCTTCAAAGAGTCAACCCGGCTACATAAGGCCGGTTTACCTCCAGTAGTAATATCCCCAACATTAGGCCCCAGATTGGTTTGAACTTGTTCATGTCAATCTTCCACACTTAGAAAAAATCTTCTCTCCTATCTTCACTTTTGATCTTGTAAACCGCTGTGACATCATACTTCAAAATTATGATAAACCGCCCTGACGTCATCCATCCGTTGATGTCGGAGATTACCTTCATTTAATATATATTCAGTCATCGAGGCGACACCTTTATTAACTTATCCATTTTTTGGGCTCCTCGATTCCCGCACTTGCCGTTTTATCGCTTCGCCTTATAAATAGGACCGAGGGGTCGTTTTCACCTTTTCCCCCTCGTGCCTCTTCGCGTCGTCTTCCTCGCACCGCTCAGCCTCTGGAGCTCCGCCGCCACCGTCGACCGTCGCCTCTGCTCCGACCCTGGCTGCTGCATCACCCTGAACGCACCAGAATACTGTGGCGCCCTTCCACTTCCTCACCAGCTCTGGTAAGTTCTCTGCTTTTTTTGCAACAAATCTGTTCTAGGGTTTCGACCTTCTTCGCAGTTCTTCTGCAGTTCATCAGCGCTTCAGTGATGTTCTTCCCTGTTCTGCCTTTAGTCTGTAGATGGTCACTTCGTGCTTGACGTATCCCTTGCCATAGCTAACCTTCCATTATCATCACAAACCCTTATGCGCAAAGAACTGATCTAGTCCTTCATAAATTGCTTCAGTTCTGCACCCCTTCGAGATCCAATTATTTTTGTTTTTCTGTCTTACCTTAGATCCAAAAAAAATTATATATCACTGTGAGATCTGTTTCTCCTTGCACCAACATAGGCGGTTTAACCTTGTATAAGCAGTCTATGCCATTAGCCCTCTGATAAACTGGAGGAGCATTTTACCTTCATAATTATGCTCCGGTTTAACAGTGTATGAGTAATCCTGTGCTAGTATTACTTTTTTCCCTTATTGCATTAGTCTCCCGTTCATACTATTTCACATATCAGTATGTTTCTTACTCCCTTGTGTCTTGCATATGATCATGCGTAATTTTTAAACCAGCCTTTCATTTTCAGTTTGTTTGCTTTGCAATGGCCAAACAATTCACTGCCTGCAACTGGGCTCGTTCCCGGGTTATTGAGGCTCAGTTGAATGAGATGGTTAGCATCGGTTCCCTGCCTAAGAAAACTGAAATCAAATGGCAAGTTCCCGGAACAGAAAATCCTCCAACCCTAAGGCAAGGTGAGGTGGTGGTCTTTGTTGACCATATAGGCCGTGGCTTCAAACCGCCAGGGTCAAAATTTTATCGAGATGTGCTTGCCAGCTTCCAACTTCATCTGCAAGGTATTGGTCCCAACTCGGTTTCCAACTTATGCAACTTCCAGGTCTTTTGTGAAGTATATTTACAAGAAGAACCAACTGCAGAACTGTTTCGGGATTTCTTTCATTTAACCGGCGGACAGAGTTTGTAAATGGTCCGAACACAGAACTTGGTGGCGTCTCGATTCAAAAGCGGAAAGAAGTTGAATTTCCTCATGCCAAACATCATAGCCACCCAAAGGAATGGAACCAAACATGGTTTTATTGCAGAGACACTTCGCCTGAGGGTGAAAATCCCCTCCCCAGCTTTCGTGATCACAGACTATCAAATACTCACCCAATGCCACAACGCCTGAGCTCTTCGGAAAGGGTGAAATATTCTCCTCAACTCGCCAAACTCCGGGCCTTTATGGCAAACGGTTTAACAGGCCTGGACTTTGTGCGCTGTTGGATATCCTGGAGTATCTTGCCACTAAGCCGGCGTCCCAGTTTAATGTGCGAATATACCGGTGATGTTGATGACCCTCAACGCCATTGCAACATCCAATTATTTGAGGAAGAAGTCACTGAAGGCGTAAATAAGATTCTGAATGAGTCGGAACTGATTTGTAGTCAAACCGTTCTGAGTCCCTTCTTTGTCAAGAACAAACCACCTGCTGTAAGCATTATACTCCCTCTTTATCTCTAATATCTTGAACTTATGCAACCTTTAACCCTTCTTCTTTATATGTAGGGTGACGACCCCTTCTGGAAACAGAAAACCATAGAGAAAGTGGCAAAGCCGACTGGAGACAAAGCGGTCAAGCCATCCCGCCCAAAGACGAAAGCCGTAAAATGGACGTCAAAGCGAAAAATGGCTGACCGGATTAATATGGAGCTTGATGATGATACTGATGACCCAGAAGTTGAGGTAGAACTTGACTCACTTGGCTCTCTTTTTATGCATCTCATTAACAATGATCTTCCTCAGGAGGATGCAGAAGCTAGTAAAGCTGATGACGTAGAGGTAATTACCCTTTCCTCCGGTTCAGACTCTATGCCAACACAAAAAACTCGCCAAGCAGTACGAAAAGTAAGCTTTTCTCATCCTCTTGCTCACTTGGATCCAACATTTATTTTGATGACTCAACAACAAGAAGCTCGCTGGACAACCCGGCACAGTGGCCAACAGGTCACTTCAGCCGGTTTACCTGACACTCCGGTTCGGAAGCGCCGGTCTGAGGTCTCTCCTACTTCTGACCATTCTTACCCCAAGGCAGGTTATTTTAGACAGCCTCTTAATCTGTCCGATTCAAATTATCAGGTGACACCTCCTTCCTCTTCTAGTGAATCGACAGCAACTCAACTCCCCCCTTTGAAAACTGTGGCTGGGTGAGTTGTAAAAACCTTTCCTTTCCATGCGCCCTAAATCTTTTGAATAGGATGTTAATCCTTTTTTATTCTGTTTGCAGGGCCAAAGCCAGACCCAACAAGAAGCTTGGGTCACCAATCCACTAGAAGATCCTATCACCGAAGAAGAAGAACCAAGAGGTGACCCGGAACAGACTGGTGAACCGGAAGACCCCCAACCTGAAGCTACTTTTGATGATCCACCCCTTGAAGACCAACATACCGATGAACCAATAGATGTTGAGCCTGCCGCACCCGATATTGACCCGGTAGGGCCAATCCGGGCTAGTCCGATGAAAGACACTGAAATTCCAACATCATCCACCAAAAATCCTGAAGGCCAAGGTGATGATGTTATTATTACTGGAATAGGTCACAGCTCTCCTGGCCATCCCATCATTTTAGCTCAGCATAGTGCTAAAGAAGAGCAAGCTGCCCGGGATAAAGGTAAATGGAGCAGCGACTTATCAAACTATGCTCATCTTAACGTTGATGAGTTTCATTCTAGCTTCTTGAACCGTCTGCACTCAAACCGGGATTATGAAGCCGGTTTGGTGAACTTGATGAAAGAGCGATATGAGGTAAATTCCTCTCCCTTTGTATATTGATTTATAGCTAAAACACTATCCCAAGTAGCCCCCAAGGGCTATTTTATGATTGTTAATCACAAACTGGGTCTTTGTAACACTGTAAGCATCCCATCATTGATCCTTGCAATGGCAGGTCGCTAATAATAGATAAGACTCATCTTGAAAAAATTAGATAACTTTCTGCAGCATAGCCCCCAAAGGCCGGTTTAACTTCGCAAGTGAATCCGGTTTTTAATTCACACAACCGTTTTAGAACAGATGCACATTAGCCCCCAAGTGTCAAGGATAATGCTTGCATTGTTCTAGAGACTTGTATAAAGTGTAGTATTTGAGAGCAAATAGGCATTAGCCCCCAAGTATGAAGTGCATAACTTTGTTATACGCTTTGTACTTTAGCACATATATATGTTGTTTGTTTAACATACCTTCAACATTGCAGGCTGAACTGAGAAACATAGATGCCCAAAATTCTGACTTGCAAGAAAATGTGAAGTCACAACAAGCCGAGGCTGCAAAAGCCAAAGAGGTGCTGACCCAGGCCCTGGCCGGAATGGAAAAGCTGAAAGAAACCTTCAACCAAGAATGTGCTGAATGGGAAACCGAGAAATCCGGCTTAACCAAAAGAGCTGTAGATGCCGAGGTAGCCCTGAAGCTAGTGGATGAAGAACTAGCCGGTTTGAAATGCCAAATCAATGCTATGACATCTGCTATCTTTGGTACGTGTCTGCTTATGTATGTTGCGCCAGTCGATGAATCTTATAACTGACCAAAATGTTGATAAAATCTTTGGTAGGCACTCGGATCGCTCATCTTGGTACAGATATGCGAATGAAGCTCAAAGCGGCATATACATTGGTTGAACAGCTATACTCTGGGTCTCAACGGGTTATTAGCATGGCAGCTTATAACAAACCGGCTCCAACTTTGATTAAGGAAGCCCTTGAGAAGCTAGGCATGTTACCAGCCCGTATTGCCGAGTTGAAGAGATCAGCTGCCCGAGCAGGAGCTTTAACTGCCCTTATTCGAGCCAAAGCCTGAATTCCAGACCTTGAAGTGGAGGATATCATCAAAGGATACCCAGGCGTCAAAGAAGGCGGTTCAAACTTCGACAATGATGATCTTCGGCGGCTGACCAAACAGATGCGGCCAGCAGCCAGCAAGTTGGCCGAGGATACTAATTTGTCCCATTTTCAACCGTTTTATGATGCAGAAGGGAAAAGACAGCTGGCCGACATCCATGAAGTCAAAGAACTTGTGCCTCCGATTCGTAAGCATACTTACGCTCCTGATATTAACCCTTCCAATCTTATCCATGACCATGAGGAAGCACTATTTCAAGCGTTAACTGGAATCGATTGGTCAACGGCTGATTTCCAGCGTCTGGGGAGGGATGAAGAAGTGCCTACACCAACTGACCATCAACCGTCAAACCGTCTCCATGAAGAGTCCTGATCCGGTTGCCGGTTTATATGGCTACTATTAAAAACAATGATAATGTTTGAGCCGCTTTGAGGCTTCATGCAATAGGATAGCTGAAACTCCATTTGTCTGCCATGCCATCGAGCATGTTTCGTAATACTTTGTGACAATATGTGCCGCCTTTTGGGATATATTTATGCATAACCCATGATGAATCGCATTCCTAGGTACAACAACTTAAAAGTATCTAGCGGTTTACCGCTAGACGTGTCATGATGTCCAAGAAGTATATAGTACCTAGATGAATAATCAAGTGTTTGTACAAAAAGTAATGTACAGAACATACCTTATTGGTTGACCAAACGTGTATACGGCAAAGGTGTTAATACCAATCCGGAACGTTGATAACTCCATCTTCATAAAACCAGTCTATATATTAAACCGGACCGGGATAGCCACCAGATTTTCTTTATAACACTGGCGATTTAGTCAAACCGGACTGGGTCAATGAACACCGGTTTATAATTGATCATGTGCCCACAACTTGTAGTTGAGAAGCAAGCCAGGTCAAGGATGCCGGGTTATCAAAAAATACTTATGATTTTCAACAAACAAAAGTCAAACAGGAAAATATGCAAGGCTTTTTACGAGCTGCCAGGCTCCAAATCGAGGCTTTTCATGGGCTGCCAGGCCTCTGAGTTAAACCATTTAACAAAGCCTTTTAAGATGGGCCTCCAATTAACCAATCATCATTTTAACTGTGACAAGTTCAAGGTCTGTAAAAGATTGACTTGTCAAACATTCGATGGGTCATACCAGGATTACCTGGACAGGAGTGGCTTACTTGATGAAGGCAGGTTAACCCCGGTTTTTAGGTGAATACACCAGGCTTCCAAGCTGAGGCTTGATAGACAATTACGAGGGTCCTTTCAAACTCTTTGTTGCTTTTCAAAAAAGAGCCCCCAAGTAACTTTGTGAGCGATGCTCAGTGTGCGCCCATGTTTGAGTCTGTACTGTGTACAACACTCTCTTTGGCTCCACAAATTTTTCCCTTTGTGGCTGAAATGCCTATCAAGAGGTGTAGCTATGGTGTGAGGACAACCAAGCCCCCTAGTGATATCCCTTCGTGGTTTAAAAACCGATCAAGAGGTGTAGCTATAGTTCAAATATGACGAAGCCCCCTAGTGATTTTCTTTATATCTATGCAGCTGCTAAAGCCGGTTTAACAAAGACTCCGCTTTGTCAGTTAACCTGTAAATCACACACATGATAAAAGAAAGAACATATACCCCGCTTATATCGGAGGCTCCGGTTTATTATATGATATATACACTGTCATAAATATCTACAGATGAAGAGCCTATGCCTTCAAGTATAGTAAGGCCGGAGGAGAGCTATGTTCCATGGCCACTTTGTCTCCTCCTCCGATTGACGTGAGTCTTCATGCTCTCGAACATCAATGAGGTAGTAAGATCCGTTGTGCAGATTTTTGCTGACCACAAAGGGTCCTTCCCAAGGGGGGATAACTTGTGCATATCAGTCTGATCCTGGATGAGCCGGAGCACCAAATCACCTTCTTGAAAGGTTCTGGTTTAACCCGGCGGCTGTGATAACGTCGAAGATCTTGTTGATAAATCGCCGAACGTGCTGCTGCAAGATCACGCTCTTCATCCAACAGGTCCAGAGAATCCTGACGTGCCTTCTCATTATCAGCTTCAACATAAGCTGCCACATGGGGCGAATCGTGACGGATGTCACTAGGAAGAACTGCCTCCGCTCCATAAACCATGAAGAAAGGTGTGTAACCCGTAGACCTATTGGGTGTGGTGTTAATGCTCCATAACACAGAAGGTAGCTCCTCAACCCAACAACCCGGCGTCCTCTTTAAGGGAACCATAAGCCTTGGTTTGATACCCGGTAGAATTTCTTGATTTGCCCTTTCTGCTTGACCATTAGATTGGGGGTGAGCCACCAATGCTAGATCAAGCCGGATGTGCTCACGTTGACAGAATTCTTCCATCTCCCCTTTTGATAGATTAGTACCATTATCTGTTATAATGCTGTGTGGAAAGCCAAACCGGAATATCACCTTCTTGATGAATTGAACTGTCGTGGCTGCTTCACACTTGCTGACTGGCTCTGCCTCCACCTATTTAGTGAATTTATCAACTACTACTAACAGGTGGGTCTTTTTGTCCTTAGAGCGCTTGAAGGGTCCAACCATATCAAGCCCCCAAGTTGCAAACGGCCACGTAATTGGAATCATCCGCAACTCTTGAGCCGGGACGTGCGCACGGCGGGCAAATTTTTGACATCCATCACATCTCTTGACTAAATCCTCCGCATCAGCATGCGCCGTCAACCAGTAAAAACCGTGGCGAAAAGCTTTGGCAACCAACAACTTTGAACCGGCGTAGTGACCACAATCCCCTTCATGGATTTCTCATAGAATCTCACAACCTTCTTGAGGAGAAACACAACGCTGAATTGCTCCTGAAACACTATAACAATGTAACTCCCCGTTGAGTATGGTCATGGACTTGGAACGCCGGATTATCTGTTGAGCCAACGTTTCATCGTCTGGTAACTCGCCCCAGTTCATGTAAGCCAGATATGGGATCGTCCAATCCGGTATGGCATGCAGAGCTGCCACCAACTGAGCCTCTGGATCAGGAACAGCCAAATCTTCTTCGGTTGGCACTTTGACTGACGGATTATGCAATACATCAAGAAAGACATTAGGTGGGACCGGTTTACGCTGAGAACCAAGACGACTTAAAGCATCCGCGGTTCATTCTTCCGCCGGTCTATATGGTCCACCTGATAACCTTTAAAGTTACCAGCCACTGCGTCCACCTCTTGCCGATATGCAGCCATGAGTGGGTCCTTAGAGTCCCAAGTGCCAGACACCTGCTGAGCTACTAGATCTAAATCGCCGAAGCACTTAACCCGGCTCAAATTCATCTCCTTAGCCATCCGAAGACCGTGGAGCAAAGCCTCATATTCGGCCGCATTGTTAGTACAAGGGAACATTGAACGGAGGACATAACAAAACTTATCACCTCGTGGGGAAGTTAGTATGACTACAGCCGCCGATCCCTCCAACTGTCTGGATCCATCAAAATGAATAGTCCAATATGTATTATCTAGTTTCTCTTCAGGTGCCTGTAACTCCATCCAATCATTGATGAAATCCACGAGTGCCTGGGATTTGATTGCTGGGCGGGGTATATATTTGAGCCCGTGAGGTCCAAGCTCAATAGCCCACTTGGCAATCCGTCCAGTTGCTTCCCTGTTTTGAATGATGTCACCCAGAGGAGCTGAACTGACCATTGTGATAGGATGGCCCTGAAAATAATGTTTAAGCTTCCGGCTCGCCATGAACACCCCATATACCAGCTTCTGCCAATGCGGGTACCTCTGCTTGGACTAAATGAGCTCCTCGCTGATATAATAAACCGACCATTGAACCGGATATTCCTTGCCAAGCTCCTTGCGCTCTACCACAATGGCTACGCTAACAGCCCAGGCATTAGCAGCCACATATAATAATAATGGCTCTTTATCGATCGGCGCTGCAAGCACGGGCGGTTCAGCTAGCTGCCTCTTCAAATCCTCGAACGCCTTATCAGCCGCCTCACTCCAGACAAAGTTATCTGTTTTATTGAGCATCTGATATAAGGGGATAGCCTTCTCTCCAAGGCGACTGATAAACCGGCTCAAGGCAGTAATCCGGTCGGCCAGACGTTGAACATCGTTAATACATGCCGGTTTAGCCAAGGATGTGATTGCTGCAATATTTTCCGGATTAGCTTCAATGCCTCTGTTTGATACCAGAAAGCCTAAGAGCTTGCCTGCTGGGACACGGAAGACACACTTCTCCGGATTGAGCATCATCTTGTAAACCCGGAGATTGTCAAAGGTTTCTTGTAGATCATCTATCAATGTCTCCTCCTTTCTGGACTTGACCACAATATCATCCACATATGCATGAACATTGCGCCCAATTTTTTTATGAAGACAGTTATGGACACATCGCTGGTAAGTTACCTGGGCACTCTTGAGTCCAAAAGGCATGGAACATAGCAGAAGGCTCCAAAGGGAGTTATGAAAGTTGTCTTCTCCTGGTCCTTAACCGCCATTTTGATCTGATGATAAACAGAGTAAGCATCCAGAAAACACAAACGGTCACAACCCGTCGTAGCATCATTTATCTGATCAATGCGATGGAGAGCAAAGGGGTCTGCAGGGCAAGCCTTGTTTAAATCTGTGTAGTCCACACACATGCGCCAAGTGCCGTTTTTCTTAAGAACCAGCACCGGATTAGCTAACCACTCTGGATGAAAAACTTCGACAATAAACCCTACGGCCAACAGACGGGCTACCTCTTCACCTATAGCCTTACGTCTCTCTTCATTGAAACGGTGGAGGAACTGCCGGGCCAGTTTAAACTTAGGATCATTGTTGAGTGTGTGCTCAGCGAGTTCCCTCGGTACACCTGGCATGTCAGAAGGTTTCCATGCAAAGATGTCCCGATTCTCACGGATGAACTCGATGAGCGCGCTTTCCTATTTGGGATCCAGGTTAGCACTGATGCTAAACTGTTTGGATGAATCACTAGGAACAAAGTCAACCATCTTAGTGTCTGTAGCCGATTTGAACTTCAATGTTGAATCATGTTCTGTAGTTGGCTTTTTCAAAGAGGTCATGTTTGCCGGATCAACTTGCTCCTTATATAATCTCAACTCCTACGTGGCACAAACCGACTCAGCATAAGCCACATCACCTTCTTCACACTCCAAAGCAATCTTTCTACTTCCATGTACTGTGATAGTCCCTTTATGACCTGGCATTTTAAGTTGTAGATAAACATAACATGGCCTTGCCATAAACTTAGCATAAGCCGGCAGCCCAAACAAGGCGTGCTATGGACTTCTGATCTTTACCACCTCAAATGTCAATGTTTCTGAACTTGAATCATAGTCATCTCCAAAAGTTACCTCCAAAGCTATCTTGCCAACAGGATATGCAGACTTACCAGGCACCACGCCATGAAAGACCGTATTTGATGGTTTAAGATCCTTATCTGTCAACCCCATACGGCGGAATGTATCATAATACAAAATATTGATACTACTTCCCCCATCGATGAGTACTTTGGTAAACTTGTATCCCCCGACTTGAGGGGCCACCACCAGGGCCAAGTGACCTGGATTATCAACCCGGGGTGGGTGATCATCTCTACTCCACAAAATAGGTTGCTCAGACCAGCGTAAATACTAAGGTACTGCCGGTTCAACAGAGTTTGTTGCCCTTTTGTGAAGCTTCTGATCACGTTTGCACAAACTAGTAGTGAAGACATGATATTGCCCGCTGTTCAGCTATTTGGGATTGCTCTAATAACCCGACTGCTGCTGCTACTGATTCCCCTAATGGTTGTAACCTCCCTGGTTGCCTTGGTGCCCTTGATTGACGTGTCCGGTTTGGTTGCCTTGAAACCCTAAACCGGAACCACCACCTCTGTAACCCGGCCCGTGGAAACCTCCTCCTGAACCGTCGGGCGGGCCATTGTCATATTGGAACATATTGGAATTCTTGAAATCCCGCATGATATAACAGTCCTTCCAAAGATGTGACGCCGGTTTTTCCTTTGATCCATGCTTTGGACAGGGCTGATTCAACAAGCGCTCCAAATTGGGGCCTGAACCTCCACCCCTCTGGGGCTGCTTGCCCTTATGGTGCTGGCCATTCTCCTGCGCATTGGTATTTGCAACAAAGTCCAAGCTGTTATCGGCCTTGCACTTACTGCCGTTTCCATGGCCTGTCGGATTATGCTGCTGACCCTTGGTATTGCCGTTCTTCTTACCTTTCCCCGGTTTATCCTCCTCTGAGTCCGGGTCTTTGGTATTATCTGAATCGACGTATTTAACCAAAGCAGCCATGAGCGTTGACATATCATTACAATGATGTTTGAGTCTTGCCAACTTCTGTTTGAGCGGTAAGAAATAGCAATTGCCCTCCAATGTTAACACTACAGTGTCTGCATTGATACGATCCGATGAATGCAAAATCGCCAAAACCCGCTTGATCCAATGGTTTGTAGACTCCCCTTCCTCTTCGACACAAGCAGCCAGATCCACGATTGACATCGGCTGCTTACAAGTATCTTTGAAGTTCTGGATAAACCGGTGCTTTAACTCAGCCCATGATCCGACAGAATTGGTTGGTAAGCTCTTTAACCAAGTGCGAGCTGTTCCTTCCAACATCATGGTGAAATATTTAGCACACACTACCTCATCCACATCTAACATTTCCATTGCCATCTCATAGCTCTCTACCCACGCCTCTGGTTGCAAATCGGTGGTGTAATTTGGTACTTTACGAGGTCCCTTGAAATCCTTGGGCAGTCTCACATTACGCCTGGCTCCACCAAGGCCGTAGGGTGAACCGGAGTATGTTGTCATGCTCTGTGTTGAGCTGCCAACTCGGCCTCCCGACGTGCGCGGCCATGGTCGACAACATGCTGCGCATTAGCGCCTCCCCCTGCCGGGTTGTTTCCTCGTGGTGAATTTTAGCGATGTGCACTATTGGATATGGCCGGTTCGTCCTCCACGTGTTTGTTGTAGCTCCGGCTTGGACGGGGAGTGGAATGAATCCTCTCACGACCGTGTGAATACGCCTGCTGTTGATTTAGTGCTGTTTGAAGGAGATCCCTGGCCCGACGTGCTTCCACTGCAACTGGTGACTCGCCGTTGGTTGGGAGGGCCGCTAGGCATGAAGCGGCGGCCACAATGTTGTCCAACGGGTTGGAATAATGCCCAGGAGGCGTCGGCACATACTGTGGCACAACATTGTTCTGGCAAGGCAGGTGCATCGTGCGCGGTTGAACCGGCGCTCCTGTTCCCGGTGCCTCCACCCGGTTTGATATGAGTTGGTTACCAGCTCCTGCTCCTGGTGTGTTGAAGAGATTCTGCGGCTCATAAACCGACGAGAGATGCGATCGGTACCTTCTTCGCATGACTTCCTCTGAAGCATTCTGATCCAGCCTAATCCGGTAGGCCTGTGCTTCCTATTCAGCCCGCTCTGCGGCCATCCTAGCATTCTCTGTTGCCAGATCCGCTTTAGCCTAGGCTATCTGATCTTTCACCTTTGCAATCTCCGCATTGTGTTGATCGCTGGCTGCTGCATCCACCTCTGCGGCCATCAGCGTTGCCAAAGCGTCGAACAAATCACACAGGACTTGGGCTGGAGGTGGAGCTGAGCTTCCTGCCCCTTCCGGTGTGGCCGTTGTTGAACCAGAGAGCATTGCTGCGGCGGTAGATGAATGAGGCGCTGATTGTGTGCCGGCCATGAAGATGGCGGCCCGGTTTGGCAGATCATGGGAATCCGGAATACTATTGCCCTCGGATCCTCCATCAATCCGGCCATCCTGCAATTGGTAAAGTGATTCGGTCTCTCGAGAAGACTCGTCGTCAGAATAGACCACAGTCTCTCCATCGGACACCGCTTCGTCCTCGTACCTCGATCCATGGATGACACCCACGAAAACATGCCTTGTCTCGGGCTGAACCGGCGAAGAACTTGCACACCGAGCCGTTTCGATGATGTCGGTGCAGGTGTCCGGCTCAGGGGCCGGTTCGTCGATCTTGCCGATGAAGACATGAATCCCACCAAAGGGGGCCCGGTACCCATATTCGATTGAATCAGCCTCGGGACCCCATCCTGCGTTGTCGATGTAGAGCTTACCGCGACGATTCCTCGTCATCCGGCCCACAGCGTATCCCTTAAGTCCATCAAAGCTGCCCTTCAAGAACTCGAAACCATCATGCGATAGCCCCACGATGGGTGCCAACTGTCGTGGGTTTGTCACGGCAGATGTCCTTGTGAAAGGACTTAGTCGTGGAGCCATCGCTACAGGTTAGCTTTAAGGGATTAAACTGGACAAAGGGACACAGGGAATTTTATACTAGTTCGGCCCCTTCGAGGAAGGTAAAAGCCTATGTCTAGTTGTGATTGGTATTGCTAGGGTTTCGAAGGCCAGGAAGCGACTCCGCTTTGTCTAGCTCTCGAGTTGTTGTTGTCTGTCCCTAAACCGCGGTCGGGTCGTCCCTTTATATACATAGGTTGACGCCCGCCGGGCTACAGAGTCCCGAAGCCGGATCATAAACGTGTCCGGTTCGGTCTCTACTCTCCCTATCTTACCATACAAGTTATATGACCAGGTCGGTTTACATTTACAGGCTGTAACCCGCCTTTGGACCTTGGGCCTTCCTTAAAGCGCCATTATCCTCACATCTTCATGGGCTTCTATTCTTCAAAGAGTCGACCCGGCTACATAAGGCCGGTTTACCTCCAGTAGTAATATCCCCAACACGCACAATGCCTGGTATTCACGTGTACTTTGTACACACCCCTATCACTAATATACAGTACCAGGAGTAGGCTCTTTCTTCAACTGCAATTGAATTCTAGCATGTGCATGTGTTTATTTCATATTATCGATCCATAGAGTGAGAGCAGTTTGAAATACAGGCAATGGATGCTTTTGCAATTCATATATAAACATTAATTAGTGCACTCCATGTTGTTAGTGTGAAGCACTTTATACATTTGTCACTTGCATGGATACATTCCAAATTGCTAGCTACGAAATAGAATACATATCGAATTCAACATAAAGGGGATTTCGAAGATTCGAATTCATAGGAAGTGCATTCATCTATTTGAACCCGAGCTAATGGCATTTGTAAATCAGATGTAAAAGGGGGCATCAATCTTTGTTGTGAGTTTGAACATGCTATATATATTCATACGCATATCTACCTTTTTTGCAACCTAGGAGATTATATCTAGAACCATGCATGAACTGAGGTAAGTTGCATATTTTTTAATATATACTCATGTACAATGTATATTCAAATGTACCCCCTCCATTCCAAAATAATCGTGGCTTTAGGATTTTCAAGAGTAAAGATTTGTGAAGTTTGACAAATCCCGAAAGTTCAATTCAAGAGAACCGAAAACATTATTGCTTCTGCTCCCAAATATTGAACGAAGCGCCAAATAGGCCTCTGGTCACCTGAAACCGCGCGAGACTAATGTTTTGGTGGTAGAAAATTACTGTCCTGACTCTGGCCCGTGTAGCCTATCGGCCTGATGTCCAAAGGTCTAGACCGGGGTAGGTTTGTAACTTCACCAAGACGCTAGAGAAGCATTCATATGTCGCGGGAGCCTACCCATGCGCTCGGCCAAAATCTATCCCGCCCACATTTGGGACACCTCACATGACTGTCCTACCCCCAACCCGCAATATGTCCGAAATTTTAGATGGGGGGAAGTTTGTAACTTTCCCCAAATTTCAAACAAGCGCGTCTCAAACCGAAACATTGTTCCCCCTTAGCTCCCCGCCTCCCTCCGTTTCCCCATTCATACTCCGTGGGCGCGAAAACGCCCTCTCCACCAGCCGCGAAACCCCAGCCTCCTCCGTCCTCCACCCCATAGCTACCAATCCACCGCCGCCCTCCTCCATCATGCAGGAGCCGGTACCCCGACGTTGTCGTCCAACACAACCGCAACCGCAACGCCCTCAAGGACTTAGCAGCTGAAGCCGAGGCAGAGCTACCTCCACGATGCTGACGCCGACGTGCGCCGTACCAGAACCACTCCGACTACGCTGTCCTGCTGCGGCTCCATTGTCGCAAACGTCCACCGCACCGGAGCTGTTCCTGCTACGCCATTGTTCGCCGCCTCGGATCTGCTTCCCCGCCGCCGACAGACGGCCACCGCACCACACTCAACAACTTGGCCATGGGTTCGTCCAAGGCTGCACCGTCCTCCACAACTTCTAGTTTTCGACGAACAACAAGAAGATCGTTGGAAAAACAAAAGGTGGACACAACACTGCCAGCAGAAAGAGGTACTCCTCTTCCCTTATTCGTGCAAATCTTACGTCTCCGCTCACACCGTATTCATCCCATGAAATAAACTAGTTGAGCGCTTCTTACTGCATCTTCTTCGTGATACTAAATGCACAAGGTTTCCTCCCTTTTACTATTTCACCTTTGCTAGAGGTCAGTAGCCCGCCTGGATTTCAATTCAGGGTCAGTCGAACCGCAATTAAAAGAAGCGGCACTCGCTTATGCATGCGGAGCACCTAGTCCGCCTGTTCCCCGGGGAAGCGGCGCATCGGTGTCTATCATAGGGGTGTGGGGCACAGGAGCTGCTTGCGCCCGATCTGGAGGTCGGCGGGCCTTCAATGGATGGCCCGGGGGCAGTGCCAAGCACGGCGGTGCGGTGAGGTCGTGGGGAGGGCGCAGGCAGGGGAGGAATACTGGGCCGGTGGTCGCTGGCGTTTCGAGGAAGATCGTCAACACTGACTCGCTGGAGGTAGATGATGGCGATCTGCCCGTTCTTTGTACATTGGACGGTGCAGAAAAAATGGACTGGCCTATTTGCTTTCAGTCGACTGTTATTTTCATAGAATCCTGTACTAATTTAGTTTGCCATGCATGTTGTAGAGCTATCATATGTCTCTCGTCATTTATTTCTCACCGACCTGCTATCTGCTACCTTTACACTATACTAATTATGCACACACTTCACCCATACTCACACTATTGTGTTGATGAATGCAGAAGAGAAAAGACAGAAGTCGCTCTAGTGTAATTTGAAGATAAGCACTAAGCGTTCCAGCGCTCTAATGGGTGCAGTGTCAGCAGTTGGAGACAGTAAACGTAGCTCTGCAGTTGATGATCTCAATTTCCACACACAACCATCCCAGGTGCTTGCTTTAACTTCGCACTGTCAAATGTGGTTGCATGTTGCATATGATGTCTAGCTTGTATTGCTTCCAATTTGGTTAAATTGCATCTGCTTACTCTACACATTATACCTTTGATAATGACATGCCTTCCTGTTTTTGAGACATACTACATATGTCTATTAACCATGTTCATACGTCAACTAATGCTCTTTTGTATCCCTTGTCAATCACTTATGATGAGACAGTCACCCGGGTGGGTTTCTGTGAGACGCCATACTCGTTTAAAGAGTGCAGTGTCATCCTCCCCACATGATTCTCAAGAAACAGCAAGGCTAAATGAAGATAGTTGACATAGCTCTTTAGTTGATCACCGCAATTCCCCCACACCACCATCGCAGGTGCTTTCTCTTACTTGGTAGTGTGATATGTAGTGTTCGTCTTACATGAAAGTAGTGTTCGTCAGTATCATGCATCAGTGAGTTCTGAAGAGCAAATTTTATTCCTTTTTCTTATGGGTTTGACTTGACAAGGCAAAATCAAGAAAGAGGAAGGAAAAGAGTAAGGAAGGCGATGATGGTGGTCCTCTACAGCAACGTAAACGGAGCATCTGTACCGATTCTCCTTGTACTGATAGTGCATTAGAAGGTCCAGGTCTCCGCTCCCCTACTCCACCATCCAAGGTAATTGCTCTAACTTGGCAGTGTGATATCTGGTTGCATGTTGCATATCGTGTCTAGCTTGTGTTGCTCCTAATTAGTGTAAACTGCATCTGCTTAGCTTACACATGATACATGTGAATATGACACGCTTTCCTGTTTTTGGTACATACTATATCTCATGATAAGGCACCTTTAAGTCGCCACTTTGATATTGGTTGTGTCTTGCATATGATTTCTAGCATGTACTGCTTATAATTTGTTGAAACGCCATACAGTTTGAACTTGGCAGAGTGATATTGGTTGCATCTTTCATATGGTGTCTAGCTTGAAGTGCTTCTAATTTGTTGAAATGCCTTCTGCTTAGTTACCACATCATAGGTGTGAATATGTCACACCATCCTGTTTTTCATACATATTCCATCCTCGCATCATCTGTTTGCCTTTCATCCGAGTAGTGTTCGTCAGTATCATGCATGAATGAGTTCTGAAGAGTGAATTTTTTTCCTTTTTGCTATCGGTTTGACTTCACAATGCAAAATCATTACAGCTGAAGGAAATTAGTCTGGCAGTGGATGATGGTGGTCTTTCGGAGCAACTCAAACAGGGGGTCTCTACAGATTCTACTCCTCCATCCTCCCAACAAGATTCGCAAGACAACACAAGGCTGGATAGTCAACGTAGCTGTGTAGATGATGAGCACATCTCCCCTACTCCAGCATCACAGGTTCTTGCTCTAACTTGACACTATTATATGTGGTTGCATGTTGCGTATGATGTCTAGCTTGTATTGCTTCTAACTTGCATTGCATCTCCTTACTTTACACATGATGCCTGTGAATATGACACGTGTTCCTGTTTCTAGAACATACATGTACATGATGAGCACATATCCCCTACTCCACCATCACAGGTGCTTGCTCTTACTTGGTACTGTTATACGTGGTTGCGTTTTCCGAATGATTTCTAGTTTGTATTGCTTCTGATTATGTTGAATTGCATCTGCGTAGCTTACAACTTATACCTGCAATGATCACTTACCCATAAGACACGTTTAACTTGGGACTGTGATGTAGGTTGCATCTTGCATTGTATTCTAGCTTGTACTGCTTCTAATTTTTTGAAATGGCACTTACGACGAGACACTTTTTACCTGATAGAGTGATATTGGTTGCATGTTCATATGGTGCCTAGCTTTCATTTCTTCTAATTTTGTTGGAATGCCTTCCGCTTACTGTTTTTTCATACATATTCCATCCTCCTATCGTACGTGTGAATATGAAATGCTGTCTTTTTTGTATATATTCCATCCTCCTATCCTGCGCTTGCCTTACATCAAAGTAGTGTTTGTCTGTATCATGCATCAACCAGTTATGCAGAGCTAATTTTATTCATCTTCTTGTGGTTTTGACTTCATAAGGCAATATCAGAAAATAGGAAGGAAAAGAGTAAGTTAGGGGATGTTGGTGGTCCTCCGCACCGACGCAAACAAAGACTCTCTAGATTTGCCACTGCTACTGCTAATGAAGTTGAAGTCCCAAGTCTACATGATGAGTTCATCTCCCGTACTCCACCATCTCAGGTGCTTGCTCTAAGTTGACAGTGTGATAATTGGTTTCATGTTGCATATGTTGTCTAGCCTGTATTTCTTCTATTTTGATTAAATTGCACCTGCTGAGTTTATACGTTATACATGTGCATATGACATGGCTTTCTGTGTCTAGAATACACTGCATCTATCTATCATACCATGTTCTTACATCAAAGTATTGCTGTTGTGTATCCCGCATCAGTCACTCATGATTGGACGCTTTTAACATGGCAGTTTGATAGTGGTTGCATCTTGCATTGATTTCTACGTTGTACTGCTGCTAATTTTTCGAATTGCCACTTATGACAAGACACTTTTAACTTGGCAGAGTAATATTGGTTGCATCTTTCATATGGTGTCTAGCTTGCATTACTTCTATTTTCTTGAAAATCCTTCTGCTTAGTTTGCACATCGTAGCTGTGAATATGTCATGACGTCTTGTTTTTCTTACATATTCCATCCTCATATGGTTGTCTTACATCAAAGTATCGCTTGTCTGTATCATGCATTAATGAGTTCTGAAGAGTGATTTTATTCTTTTGTGTTGTGGGTACAACTTGACATGGCAAAGTCAAAAAAGAGCAAGGAAAATAATATAGTAGGGAGTGTTGTTACTCGTCGGGTGAAACGGAAAAGGTTTTGCCATCGAGATTCTGCTGGTACTTATAGTGCAGTAGAACGTCCAAGTCCACCGGCTAAATCTACAAACACAGTATCACCTGCTGCACCAGCTGCAGCATCCGCTTCAACTGTACCAGCATCTCAACCAGTTAGTCATTCGTTTGCTCCGGAACTGGCCAGTTCCCAAGCTGCCTTCACACCTAACACTACTTCCGAAGCACTGCTGACACAACAGGACTTGGCAAGATCAGATGAACCTCATGAGCATCAACACCAAGACGGTACCTGACCGAGTCAAGTTGCAGTTGCATGCTCCTTTATATGTACTCTCATAGTTTGATGTACACTAACACTTTCCATATTCGTTGTTGAACTAGCACCACAGCGCAAGCAGAAACAGACATCAAGGATAATGCTTGACAGATTAACAAAATCTAAAGGAGGAAGAATGGAGATCCATTTTGAGGCAGGTTTAAAAAGGCCAGGTGATGCTACAGAGTCAGCCAAGTTAGTATCAGAGGCAGCCGTTGCTGTTAGGTGTCATGCACGTATCCTCCCAACGTGGATCTAGTACAGGAATGAGAAAGACAATACCCAGTTTAACACCTTCCTTGACCATTTATCCGTAAGTAATGTTATTCATCGCAATTAGTAATATTGTCTTGCTCTGTCACATATTTTCTAGCTTCCTCCTAATAAGACTCACATTCTTTTTTCAACAGATGAGGTTCAAGTTGGATCCGAAAGATGATGAAACTAGACAAGCATGCACTCATGTTTTTCAGTCTGGTCTGCAGCAGTATCGGTACCACCTTAGAAAATCTCAATTTGAAGGCAAGGCTAACAATGAAATCGCCCAAACATCTTCAGTGGAATATATTACAGATGAAGACTAGATAGCCCTCGTTAAACACTGGTCTGATCCAAAGTATCAGGTAGGCTATATGTATTTGATCAGACCACATATTGAACTTGTATTTATATATGTGCCTTACAAGTGTATCTTCTTCTAGGCTAACTATTTGAAGAACAAAGCCAACCATTCTAAAGTGAAATTCCAACACACCACAGGATCTCGTAGCTATATTGCACACTGCGAGGCTCTTGTAAATAGCTTCTACTTCCTTCTTTTTTGTGCCATATTATCGTATCTATATTGACTTGTTCCAAATATAGAGGAAATCCTGTGCGGAGCAAAAATAACCTGAACCGAATGCAGTGCAAATCTCCAAGGATTGGCACACTAGCAATATGAAGGGCATGAGCACACCAGTTCAAGCCGCTGTTGTAAGTCCTAACTCCTCCTACCTTGAACTGATTGGTAATGTGATGTGTTCATTTAACTACTTGGTTTGCAGCCAATGCCAGTTACTCTGTTCACTTTTATTCACAGTTGTCTTAACGTATCATTTCACCATACATGGTTTAAAAGAGATGAAGGATATTCTTTTGGTCTTGATCTGTAATCTAGTTGTTATGTTCACGTCCACACACAATGATAAAATAGCCTGTTTGTTTTATATCTGTTTGCCCATGATATTAATGATGTCATACTATGTTCATCCTACTTTAAACCATGTCTCTTTATCCTTAGATGTCAACGAATGTGAGGAAATAGACAATACAGTAGGCATGCTACATGGACATATGTTCCGAAAGTGATTTTATTATGTAGTTGGCACTACAATACATGATAATGTATTACAGTAGTTCACCAAAATAAGTTATGTATAAATGTTTGACCTACTTTGTTTGTTTTTGTCTCATTAGTAACTTATCTGGTACACTAATCTAAAAGTTCAAATTTCAGGAAGCTATGGAACAAATGATTGAACAGCCACAACCACCTGAAGGTGACGAGGCTACTACAGGCACAATGTCACCTCTTGCTGCAGTGCGTCAGTATCTCTCCACTAACAGTGCAAAAAGAACCTTCCTGCTTAATTTTGGGTTGGTTGTCAAGGTAACCTCGTCCAAATCGCCTACTGAGCAGAATCTTCCTGCTAGACAAAGTGATATATCTGTGCTCTAGACACAAGTCCAATCCCCAATGGACGTTGTTTCAGAAACAAGAATAGTGGTTGAGAAATGTCGTCAAGATATGAATGGTTTTGAAACTAGACTATTAGACATTCGCTTCGTTGTTCGAGAGCAATGGCGGAAAAAGGTGGAGATCGTGCTGCTCCATCAGATTCTACAGCCTGAAACATTAGCACTCAGGTCAAATGATCTGTGCTTCTAGACATATGATGGTGCTTTTATCTGGAAGGACTGTAAACTTTATGCCAACATGCCTTTTGTTGTATGGTTGGAATTTATTTTGTTGTGATACAACATTTATGATGCTGCCTCAGGCTGCAGTAATTACGACGCTATTTTTGTATAGTGTAGGTTTATCTTAGTAATGTATTTGACCGAAAGCTTCGTAGGAGCCCAACATGCCAACATTCGTCGGGCCCATTCCAAGTGGGCTAAAAATGATTACGGGCCGAAATTGGCATGTAGCCCACTAAAAATATCTGGGCCTAAATCAGCATAAGCTTTCATATTTTTTTGGTAGGCCTGTGCCCATAGTGGGCGTTTAACAGGCCTAAACATAATTTGGGCCCTCAGTAAAAATAGGCCGTTTACAGGTGTAAATATCCCAAGCCCATAAAATACATGGGCCTTTGATAGACCGAAAGTGAGATTGGGCCCTGATTGTGCCAAATAACCCACTGGACTTTAACAGGCCGAAATTCGAATGGGCCGTAAATGCGCGGGCCTTTAATTGGCCTAAACTTTGGTCGGGCTAGATTATCGGCATTTTTATATGGGTCGTTAATGGGCCCGATGTGACGTTGGGCCACATATGGCCCATGGTTTACGTCCGGCGTTAACAGGCCGAAAATGACAATAGGCCGAAAGTGGCCCAAAGCTATAGTGGGCCTCTAACAGGCCGAATGTCAGACATGGCCGAATATGACCCAAATCCTTCACGATCGTTTATGGGCCGAAAGTTTTGATGGCCTGTAAATGGGCCAAAATGAAGCCGGACCTTTAACAAGTCGGAAATACACTGGGCCGTAATTCGGCCCAATTACTTAGTGGACTGTTAACGGGCCAGAAGTGACCATGGGCCGTGTTGATGACAAGTTAGGACAGGGCGTTGACGGGCCGATTTGACAAAGAATGTTGGGCCTTTAGCTAGGCCGGCCCATTATGGTCGGCAGAATCTTGTGGGCCTTTAGCTGGGCCAGCCCATTATGGTCTGCAAAATCGTATGGGCCTTTAGCTGGGCCGGCCCATTATGGTCAGCTAAATTTTGTGGGCCTTTAGCTGGGCTGACCCGTTATGGTCCGCTAAATTTTGTGGGCCTTTAGCTGGGCCGACCCATTATGGTCCGCTAAATCTTATGGGCCTTCGGTTGGGCCGGCCCATTGAATCTTTGGGGGCCACTTTTGGGCCGGTCCACGTGTCAACATATCATAGGCCCATCTCGACCATTGGATGAATGACACCTGTGCCAACGCGGAGCAGACGCGTGGATCCGTCAGCCAATGAGAATTTTACGCGTGGAAAATTGGCATTGGTCGTGGCTGTTAACGGGTTATCGGATCGAAAATCCGACCCGATAGCTTAACGGCGTTCCATTACGGTGGATGCCACGTGTCGGTCACCCTTGATGAAAGCACTTCTGTGACGCGCAATTTATCGTCATGGAAGTGGACACTTCCGTGATGATAATTTTGGTAATGTCATAGAACACTTCTACGACAGCACAGGTATGACTATCTTGTTTCTGTCATAAATTTGTCATGGATGTACATGCATGACAAAAAAGCGACCTACTGTGACAAACACGTATCATCACGAATGTGTATTTTTTTGTAGTGTTATGGTAGGTGTACCGGCCTATCCATGGGTAAGGGGGAACACTTTCAAAATACTATGTCTTGATCTTCTAATCATGGAGATGGTCGAGTCTTGTGGGGAAAAGTGCACAACCTCTGCAAAGTGTAAACCTAATCGATTAGTCCTGTCCCCGGTTACAGACAACTTGAGCATCTATTAGTGGAAATGTTGGGAGATCTCATCCCCGTGAATTAAACCACTTGGGTTTAAATGAAAATTTGGGAATGGATTGAGTTGGGTTTTCCAACTCATCCAATGCTATTTTTGTAGTAGTAGAATAATATCTTCTGCAATTGGGAAAAACTAGCTTTAGGAAAACCAAATTTAGAGATTTCCACCAACCAAATTGCATGTACAAATAAGTCATTATACTCATGATGTGACTTGCCAGTACATTCAATGTACTGACCTATATGGCGGCAACTTATCATGTTGCGGATATATCCGACGAGAATTAAGGTGCGATAGGTCGATGTTCTACACTCAACCTTGCTCATGGAGTTGGACTAATTTACTACTTTGCTTCCGCAGTCACTACAAAAAAAGACACATCCGTGACATTTTGGGTCGAACGAATTTTTTTTCTTTCATACATATGACACTTCTATGACGATAATTGTGACAAAACCCGGTATCATCATAGATGTGGTGGGCTCCTACTTCTATGACAAAAAATCATGACAGAAAATGGGTTTTTCATCCTGGGCGGGCCGGAGACGCAGCTGCATGACATTCTTTGGGCCGTCCATGACGGAAAAAACCGTGGTAGAAGCGAGGGCGAGGAAAATTTCAGGGAGTTCCTGGTTACGATGGGAGGTCGAGGGCCGAACGATGCGCGTTTCTCTCGTACACGTACGCGCGTGTGTGCGAGGCGTTGGCTCTAACTGAACCCGTGCGATTGCACTGCAGGCTATGCGTTACTGAACCCGAGTGATCGATCGATGGCTATTAACTGAACCGGATCAAGCGGTTCCTTTGCTACTGCTGCTAACTGAAGCCGATCGATGATGCCTCTGGGATGAACAGTGAGTGTTGCGGGGGGTTTTGGATGAACAGTGAGCAGTGGCGTTGCCTTTGGATGAACAGGACCCTGTGGTGTGGAGGGCTGGATGAACAGTAGACGGTGGAGGGGTGCCCGTGGAGGGGTGGTTGAACAGGACCCCGTGGTGTGGAGTGCTGGATGAATAGTAGATGATGGAGGGGTCGTTGAACAGTAGCCAGTGGAGTAGCGCGCGGTGGAGGCTGGATGAACAGGAGCCCGTGGAGGCTGGAGGAGGTCGACGGTAGCCCGTGGAGGCTGGAGGAGGTCGACGGTGGAGATGAACAGTATCCCGTGGAGTCCCGTTTTGCGGTATGCCACACCCCTCCCGATGAACAGGACCCCCGTTTTGACCATAGGAGGTCCGTTTCGTCCGTTTTGCGGTACGCCACACCCCTCCCGATCAACAGGACCCCCTTTCGACCGTAGGAGGTCTGTTTCCTCCGTTTTGCGGTATGCCACACCCCTCCCAATCAACAAGACCCCCGTTTCAACCGTAGGAGGTATGTTTCCTCCGTTCTGTGGTACGGCAGGCCTTGTTTCCATCGCCTGTTCCGTCCAAGCCCTCCCGATGAACACGACCACGCATTCCGTTCCGACCCAGCCGGTTGGCTCCCACACGTTCCGTTGCCTCCCAATGAACACAATGCATTCTGTTGCCTCCCGATGAACACGACGCATTCCGTTGCCTTCCCATGAACACGACGCATTCCGTTGCCTCCCCATGAACACGACGCATTTTGTTGCCTCCCCATGAACACGACGACGACGCTGTTTCTCCGTTCAGACACAGCCATGTACACGAGCCCTAGCCATATGTATGCGCGAGTAGGCGTTCGAGACCCTGCCCGTATGTACACATACGTGGCCGTATTTTCTTTCTTGCACCCTGGCCGCTATACGTACATGTACATGCTACGTGCGCGCCTGTACTACGACACGTGTGCGCCACTACTACGACACATGCGCGCCTCTACATCGACCAGTATGTACGTACACGTTCGCGACCAGAATGACAATGCTACGTACGCTTCGACCAGGTGGGTCCCGACTGTCAAGCACTTCCTTGCCTACGAAGATGTAGCTGGTGGGTCCCAGCAGTCAGGGGGGCGAATCGTTTTGTTTTTTTTGCCCGGACGCACTTCCTTGCGTGCGAAGGTGTAGCTGCTGGGTCCCAGCAATCAGGGGGGCGAATCGTTTTTTTGCCCGGGCGCACTTCCTTGCGTGCGATGTAGCTCGTGGGTCCCAGCAGTCAGGGGGCGAATCATTTTTTTCGCGAAATACGGTGGCCCGTCCGGTGGGTCCCTGCTGTGAGGTGGAGGAATAATTATTTTGCGCGTAATAAGGAGGCATTTCCTTGCGGCTGCCGTGGACCCAGCTGTCAGCCTCTCCATGTATAGTCCACGCCTGATGGAAGTCATTCCTTGACCACGTTGACCACGCCGCGCCGAGAGCGCCAGGGCGGTGGACGACGGCGACGCCTAGGAAGGGGACGACGCGGAGCCGGGGAAGACGCGACAGTGGATGCACACACAGAGAGGAGTACGAGGGTTCATTGGTTCGGCTGCGCTGCCATCGCCGTAGAATAACAAGTGGTGTGGGTGAGTGGAGGGATGGCCTGGCCAGCGGTGGGAGTAGTAGGGGGCGATGAGGCCTGCGCGGCAGCACAGCCGGCCACAGGAGGCAGGAGCAGGCGGCATGACCGGCGCTGCTTTGGGCGGCTGGAGCAAGAAGACCAGAGGTTGAAGAAGCACGACGGCCGTTGGATGGACATCGTACGGTCACTGCAGCTAGAATCGTTTATATTGACTAAGTTGACAAAGCCCTTGGTACGTCAACTTAGTAGGCCCACAGGTCAGCTTCTGAAACGATGCGCCCCAGATGTCAGGGGGAGGAATCATTTTTTGGGCTGGTGAAGTTAGAATATCCGAGATTGAAGAAGAAGCACAACATCCATTGGATGGACATCCAATGGCCACTGCTGCTAGAACCGCATGTTGACTATAAGTTGACAAAGCCTTGCATACGCATCAACTCTGTTTTTTAGGGGACATGTCAACTAAGTAAGGCCAGAAGTGTGTGGCAGAGAACTTATAGCCCATTTGACATTTGTAAGAATGTGTAGCCCATTTTTGAATTCTAATGGAATTTACTACAACCCATTTATAGTTTGTTAAAAGTATAGCCCATTTGAACCAACCGTTCAAAACAGAATTCACTACAATTTCCCACATTTTGATGGGATCTAAAATATTTTTATCCCGAAATTTCTAGTTAGATTAAATACAATTTCAATATAAATTTATATTACGTAGAAATCCAACGAAAGATTGTGCTCGCAACAATTAATGAAATTAAAATTTTCAATATGCAAAAATAACATTTTATAAACTAATCACGTGTTTGGTGCATTTTTTTTATAGTTACTGCCCAGTTTTTATAATTGCATCCCATTTATTATTTCTTAAAGCCCATTTTCTTGTTAAGCCTAGTGCATCCCTCCTAGGAAAGATTTGCAGCCCAGCGGGGCGGAGAATAACAACTTGACCTTGCCTGGGTATTCCTAAAAAAAGTATAGCTGGGCTAACCATTTTCAGCTTGAAAAAAATTAATATCTGGGCTGGATATCTGGCCTGGGCTAGACGGGCCACAGCCTGCAGCCATGTTTTCGTTGTTGTCCAGAGGAGGCTAAACATCAAAAAACTCTGCAGTGCTCACACCTCAAAAACACAAATACTGCTCGAGCTGCTTGGTCCTAGCTGTCGGCCGCTTCTTGTGCAATTCTCTTGTTTATTGACTACTACATAGGTTGACAATGGTGCAGACCGTGATGTCAGGAAACCAGGAGGAAGCAAAATAAATTATAGTTATATATATATATATATATATATATATATATATATATATATATATATATATATATATATATATATATATATATATATAATAAGGAGGCACTTGCGTATGTGAGGTTATGGACCTGGTGGATCCCCATTGTCATCCTCTCCAAGTAAAGTCATCTCCTCGCTCGCGCGCGCTTTCTGCCCGAAACAGTCAGCGCCGCCCGCCCCGCTTCCCGATGCAGGCGATTGCTACGCCTTCAAATGACACAAGTGCTGTCCGCCCATCCATCTGCTGCCCACATTAATGATACGCGGTTGCCGAGGCGGCTACTCCGGCGCCACATGTCCGTCCCTCCAGCCACCCACCATTGCTATATAAACTGCTGCGCCGGCCATAGCCGCAGTCATCTGCATCAGTTCCCTTTCTCCCGTCCACACCACTACTGCCCACCATGGCTTCATCGCGCTCCAGCGCTCTTCGGGACGGGCGAACGACGGACCACAAGGAGATGGCATCCATTGCTGTCGACCGGTTGGCCGGCAGGCAGCCGGAGGACGACGACGTCCCAATGGAGAACATGGTAGTCGACAATCCGACGCCAACCCCCTCCTCCGCACATCCTCGCCGGTGCATTGCACCATGACCATCGGCGAGGCCCGTGCCCAATATGTGGGCAGGGTGAGGCAGATGCGTGAGGAGTAGTTTCGGGAGGCGCAGGCCGACGCTGCCTAAAACCACCATCTCCTCCAAGAGCACCTTCAGGCGGAGGAGCAGATCACCGCGGAGCGGGAGGAGCAGGAGGCGCTGCTCAACTCGTACAGCTCCGCACGCAAGGGGCGCCTCAAGCGCTGGCGGTACCGCATGCGGGTGACGGAGGCTGCAGCCGCCTACAAAGAGGCTAGCAAAGAAGGCGATGAAGCGGGCGAGGCGCTGTTTGGCGAGACCGAGGACGAGGCAGAGGACAATGCCGGCTCTGACGAGACCCCGCTCTGCTGGCGTCGACGAGGCTCTGCTCCGTAGAGGCCCTGCGGCGCCAACAACGAGGCAGAGAACACCACCAGCTCTACCGAGGCCCCACCCCGCCAACAACGAGGCAGAGGACATCGCTGGCTCAGCCGAGGCCCCGCCCTGCCGGCAACGTGGGGGAGGATTTCCACCGCTCCATTGAGGCACCGCCCGCCGGCAACGAGACAGAGGACATCGCCGGCTCCGCCGAGGCCCTGCCCCGCTGCCAACGAGGCCGCACCATATAGAAAATGAGGAAGAGTAGAACACGGTAGGTCGCCGCCGCTCGGGTCCAAGTAAGGCCACCGCTGCTACCCTCCGGTTGAAGTCAAGCTAGCGGGTTGACCATTGACGGCCGGTTAGCTTCTTGGCGACGACGTGGAGTCAGAGAGCTGCGCTGGAGAAGAACGCCGCTTCTACTTAACTGCTAGTGCAGTTAGCTGACTGACACGTGGGCCTAGCAGGCCACATGTCAGTTACGCAACTGCACCTGCAGTTAAGTCAATGAAGCTTATGTTCGGCTCAGCGGGACACATGTGGGTAGCTTCGGTTAATTAATTATACCTCCAGCGCACCCCTTTTTAGTTGAAGAATGTATGAAATGTAATGAAATCCGACATGTTTATATGAAATCCGACTGTGTATGAATGAATTTATTTCGATTAGTTCGAATTCCTGTATCACTGGCATTGGATGAACATGCAAAACAATACGTACTAGCATTATTCCCAGGGTGACCACCTCGTTTGCAGCAGTTTCACATGTACTCCCTCCGGTCCTTTCTAGTCTGCATACAAGTTTTGTCTGCAGTCGAAGTATCTCTACTTTGACCAATCTTATACAAAAAAGTATGCACTTTCACAATGTGCGAAGTAAAAAGGAACAAAAGGAGTACAGAGAGTTTTAGTAGCTTTTTAGCGTTTCTGTACATTGCAATCAAACACACAGGCCTGGCAATTCATAGAGAACATTCAAAACAATTGATGATTATGCATCTGAGCGACTCACATGTTAGAGGCAATATTTACTTCACAACTAAAGAATAAAGAAAAAACTGATCGACGCTGCTGACAGCAAAGGGCGTCCCATTCGAAAATATCAAACGCATGTCTTGCTAAAATCAATGAGCAAAATTTGACAAGGTTGTCCCATTCCAAAATATCAAATGCCTACGATTGTGGAATGGGCGGGGTTTGCCATCAGTTCGGACATTGACAAGGCACCTCGTGCTAAATAAACTAGTTGTTCTTTTTGTGCAGTTCCACCAAAATCAACCAAATTGGCACGTAGCTTGTATGATTTCACGCTTATATGTTGCAACGCCTTGAACTTATCGACACCTCCTTTATTGTGGTGGAAATGAATGATTTGATGTATTCATGAACTTTTTATGCAGTTCCCATTGAAATCAAGATGAGCACCCCTGTTTGCACAAATACAAAAAAGTGATTAGTATAAAGCAAACTGTACTATGAATTGAAAGTTTCAACAGGCATATACATGGTCCATGTAGAGCACACTTTTAGAAAAATGTAACTCACCAGAAAGAATTCTAGAACAATATTGTACTCACGCATCACAGCAAAAAATGGAGATTTGTCAGTCCTTCTGAGCTGAAGTTAGTTTGGTCTTGTGGGGAGTAATGTAACCATCCTTCAACTGCCCCTTCTGATGAAAAGATAGACAGGGCTTCTTCATCCTGGCATAATCGGAACTAGTCACTTCACATACTCCATATTGTTCTTCAGAGGAAGATGATCCTGTTGTGCAAAGACAAGAGGACTAGTAAATGCAAGCATCCCTGTTTGCTCGAAAAAAAAGGAAAGGAAATATTTAAAACAACACATATGAAGCACTTCTCAAGGACAATACCACTTTTTCATGACAGTATCTAAACAGTAGCACAACACCAATAGAGATGACAAAGCTCAATCATATGGATGAAATCTTTGGGCGAGTACCAACCTTTGTCAGGAGGCTTATTGTCTAGAGCATACAGATGAAGCACTTCTTCGGAACCATCTATTGCTATCTACGGTGGTGGCCATGCTTACTATATACTCCTCGATTAGTTTAATGTTTCCAACATCTTCTTGTGCAGTTCCACTAAAATATATGGTATCTTCAAAGTAGATCCCTGTTTGCACAAGTAGAGATAATTACATATTACATTAAGAGTTGCATCAAATCAGTGGCAAAACAATTGCTTGTTCCAGCCACAGCAATAAATTAAGATGCAAAACTATATCATTACTTGTGTCATCACAGTTCCAGTGCTTCATTACAGCACCGGGAGTTGATTTTTTTTTCTTCCACGTATTCTTCCCCTTCATCACTTGGTTCAATAACAGACAAGCTTCGCCTTCAATGTAAGATTTGGCATGTCAATTAGGGAGCACAAGTATATTACTAAACTTAATTTTTTGATGAAAGTGGCAAAATACAGGTCAGGAGCTGTGAAATATTCTTATCTAACCTCAATGGGATATTACGGTGCACATACAGATTGGAAGTCTTGTATCCATTTGTGCAGTTCACTAAAATCAAGCAACATTATCGTACAATTAGCACAACATATGAAAGCACACTTCAGAATCATGTGAAAGAAGGCTAGTACTGACCTCTCATGATGCGGAATTCAAACAAATCACAAGAAGAAGATCTGAACCAAATTCTCTTTAACGGATAGGAAGTAAGATATCCTCTTGTGCAGTTCCACTAAGATCAAGCAATCAAGCAATGTTGTCGGTGCGACATTTTGGTTGAACTGCACAAAACACTCTTAAAACAAAAGTGTTTTGTGCAGTGCAACAAAAGGTCACAATGGCAACGAGGTGAACTAGATAATCCTGTTTACACAGAGGTGCAAAGGAAACAATTAGTGTTCAATAATGGTGGATGACACAGAAGCCAACAAAAAGAAGCATCTACCTTATCTAAATGGGAAAGAAAGCAAGACAGTAGCATTTCTCAAACGGTGGCATTGATTAACATTAACATAGAGATTATATTAACAATAAAATTCGTTAAACATGTAATTTGCTTTTAACTGTGGCATTGCATCAATTTTCCATCGGCATTATTAGAGGGTGTTTGTTTACAGGGACATTTTGGTGTAGGGACTAAAAAAATTCCATGTCAGTCCCATCTAAACCAAACAGGAAGGACTTTCAGGGACTAAAAGTGGGCATTTGGGACTAAAGAAAGACCCCGAGGGAGTCTTTTTGGGACTTTTTCCAACAGTTGCCCCTGCCACGCATCGCACCTTGTCTCTATTAGTTCATTACTAGGGGTAACATGGTCTTTTAACATGTCATTTAATAACCTCTAGTCCATGTTTAGTCCCTGGAACCAAGCAGGTAGGGACTAGGGAGTTTTTAACCAAACATGGCCTTAGATTAACAACAACTAATGAGTTGCACGGGACAGTGGACGCACCTGCACCATGTGCATCTACCGATGTACTGTGGTGATGCACAGTCTGTTGCAACAAAGAACAAAGAACCAAGGAGCATATTTGTGTTGGTCCTAGTTTTGTTCTCTTTAGACACCTTTCCCTATGTGAGCGTAGCAAATCTAGTCCTGCTCAAACTCTACAGCCTTGTCCCTTCCTTTCCTTTTTGAACTAGTACTTTCGCCCCTTCCTTTCCTCTTTGAACCACGTCCTAAATTTATGTGATACAACTTTCCCCACAACTTTCCCCCATTCCTTTCATCTTTGAACCACGTCATAGATTCATGCTATACAACTTTCCCCCTTCATTTCCTCTTTGAACCACGTCCTAGATTCATGCTATATACAACTTTTCCTACTACTTTCCCCCACTCCTTTCCTCTTTGAACCATGTCCTAGATTCATGGTATACATGCAGCTAGAGCAATGCATGTGGAGTAAGTAAATTATACCTTAAGGTTCTTGGGGCATGGTTCAGTGGGCGACGGGACGGTGGCGAAGAAGAAGGGGTCGGAGGCCCTCCCGCGCTGCTGCTGGGTGGAAAGTGAACAGCTGCATCGGTAGTCCCTCACCGACGGTGATAGCGTTAAGCCTCCTTCCCTTCCCGGCGGACGGATCCTGCCGGCTCTTTGAGCAGCAGTGAGGGGAGAGAGAGGCCAACGAAGTCTTGTTTAGATCTGAGAGGGTGAGCGAGTGTGAAGAGAGCAACTACAAGCGCTGAGGCTCTAGCGGGAGAGGGCGAGAGAGTGTGAAGAGAGCAACTACAAGCGCTGAGGCTCCAGCGTGTATATATATATACTGGAGAGAGAGTGTGAAGCGTGCAAACCCTAGAAAACATTTTGACCAGTCAAAGAATCCTCCTGGCACAAATTATGCTCAAGTGTAGTTATCGAACCCGAGACCTCAAGTTTGATGAGCGAACAGGCTAACCAGCTACACAACCCTCCCGTTATGTTCAACGAGAGGGAAATAACCTTTTATACATTCCTGCATTCGTGTGACAAGCATGCCGTATTTTTGTGTGTGTGTGTGGGGGGGGGGAGTCATTGGGATTTCAATCATAATCGTGTCATGTGGCTTTGGTGGTAAGACTATCCACAGTGGTGCAGAAATAATGCACCCTTAGTCACCTTACCTCTCTCCACATAGTATGTTAGGTCCCACCAGTCAGAGGGTGAACACAAACAAATTAATAAGAAAAATTAAAAGCGCCAGCGGTGTTTCTTACCTCACACATCTCGCTACTGCTCGGGAACACTGTCCAATTGATCCCTCTGTCCGCTCACGTACTATTTTAAGTGAATCCTTATTATAACATGCAAACAAATTTTGGGCACTTGTATTTGACTTAAGTCAGTGTGCCACCGTATCTCGTATACTTACTACTCCCTCCGTCTAGGTCTAATAAGTCATGTTAGAAGGTGGAACGGGACCAAGGTGCGTGCGTGTGTGTGTGTGTGTGTGTGTGTGTGTGTGTGTGTTTAACATCATGGGTGTGTTAGAGACAGTGACAGATCGACCTACTCCTACAGAGAGATGTTGTGTAGTGTACGATTTTAGCCGTGAGAGTCGGTGCATCCTCTCATTTCCGGGCGTGTCCGGTAGGGACATGCGGACAGCTGCCACGCGCGCTCCTGACCAGCCTGGCCCACCCAAAGCCCCTCCATCACCCGCGCCGCTTCCCGCCCGAAACAGTCAACGCCGCTCCAAAGAATCGATGCCGCATTCATGCCCGGGTAGAGCGGACGCGACCTCTCACTGGCGCAAGAGTGATGGTTGCTTCGTCTGTCCAACTTACTGCTGGGTCTATGTGATTTCACAGCTCATTGGTCTTTATTACTGAGGTGGTAGGACTGCTGGATGTCCCATGCTTTCTACGAAAGGAGGTACTACTACTAGATTACAATTTTCTCCATTCTTACAGCGGAGGCGTGCAAGAGCAGTGAAAACATGCAGGCTTAGTGATTACATGGCCCACCTCACACTATCACCGTGCGACACCTAACTCTTTACATAGTACTCCCTCCGTTCCTAAATATTACTAGATGAGTCCCCGCGTGTTGCCGCGGAACAGCGGTATATCTCTCTGCGCAAAATTATCGATTTCATAGAACTAAAAAAACTCTATAACTGCATGACAAATGTGGTAGCCAAACTAAATAAACTCCCATCATCATTTAGATCATCCCACGTAAGGAAAAAAGATCAGCCAACTCCTACTGCATAATGGGATTATATTTTTCTTTTTGTCTTGTCAATGGGACTTAAAAGCTCACTTACATGCATGCTACCGGTGCATGCTTGCATGCAGACATGTTGATGTGATTTAAAACCCACTCACATGCATGTGCCATGGTATTTCTTCATGCTTGCATGTGGCTTAGTGCGGAGCCTCTCAACGTCTAGATCAGACGGCTATTATGGACTGATTTACTTCATCTAACGGCTACATCAATTTTGATGATGTGGCTCAAGGAGAGGATAGAGAATTCCTAGAAGTGGGGGCTAGCTATTACTAGTAGATAAGTCTTTGTAGAGATTCCACTACATACGGAACAAAATGAATGAATCTACACTTAAAATGCATCTATATACATCCAAAGACTTATATTTAGGAATGGAGGAAGTACTAGTATAGTACGTACTGTAATTTATCAGCGAGATACCTTTGTACAATGCTATGAAGCTTCCAGCTTCTGTTACTTGTATCTTGCGTCCAAGGTTGCGCGTTGCAACATTTCATCAAATGCAAAGGAGACTCACATGCATGCTATTGCATCTCAATGATTGACAAATCATAGCAAATAGGTACTCCCTCCATTCCAAAATAAGTGTCTCACCTTTGTGCAAACTTTAGTACAAAGTTGTACTACTACTAAAGTTGACACTTATTTTGGAAGAGAGGCAGCTAAACAAAAAAACGATCCATGCAGTCCCTAGCCCTTGAACCGTGAACCGTGACCAGGCTTCAATTTGCTGGCAACGTTCGAGCTTCCTAATAAATGAAGCTTGCAACCTTTTGACCATCGGATCATTTTGTACAGTTTCACCAAAATCGAGATGATAATCCCTGTGGCAAAGAAATTGAAGAAGCATTATTAGAATAAGATTACTAGGACTAGTTGATGAGACATAAACTCATCACAAATACAGTACATAGAAGCCAGTAGAGGTATGTGCGGGGCAAAGAAGTAGAGAAATATCCACAAGGAGTGATGTTTGCAGCTGGAGCAGTGGTGCAAGCCGACTGTAAAGGGAGTTGTACCTGAGGGACGTAGCTCAACCTTGAGGAGGGCGGCGGGAGGCAGCAACTGCCCACGTCGCGGCAGTGAGCAAGGGATGAAGGCAACCTCACCAGCTTTGTGAGAGAGAACAGCAGGGACCCCTGATCGGGACGTGCCGACAGTGGGTTTTCACCGTCGGTGACGCCCACCGCATCTACACTAAGCATCCACCCCTTCCCCAAGCGGACGTGATCCGCCAGGATGTTAGAGATGTGGCCACATTCATTTTGTGTGAGAGAGTGTGAAGAGAGTAGCCCCAGCAAGCAACCGTGTAGGCTGGCCCGTCCTGACTATGTATACAATGGAGCGGTTTCCTTTTCTCTCCATATGAACCTATCATATTGCGTACGTGCCACTAAAGAAGAAAAAACTTTATTTATAAATAACGCGGCACCTACTACTCGTTCTACTATAACCTTGCGCTTGGCATCTCCAAAATATTAACCTTGCGATTGCCTCTTCGCCTCTTCCGAAAGTCGAGCAATAATGGTAGTGCAGTATATATCATTCTAGCTATATGAGACCGAATGAATTGCTGCACGTCCACCACGTGGGCGAGGGTCGAGGGGTGAGGGAGAGTGCTACATATGGAGCAAAATGAGTGAATCTACACTCTAAAATACGTCTATATACATCAGTGTTTGGAGTATGTACTAGTAGTTCATATTGAAATCTACTAAAGGACATATATATTCCAAACAATATGATATAATCTCTATAACCAAGGTAGTAGAGATGAGGAGTAAACGGAGGGAGTAGTAAATTTTTCTCCTCGTCCTGCAAGCCACCGCGCGCATGGGCGAGGGAGCGGGCGTAAGGCGGAACAAGCTTCACCTCATCCTGCGAGCCATCGCGCCCGTGGGCGGGGGAGACGGCGTACTAAGCAAGCTTCTCCTCGTTCTGCGAGTTGACGGGACACATCAAAAGCACTCCAGTGTATAAAGCCTTGCCTCTAAGGTAGGCCCCACATGGTTTGCCTCTTTTTTTAACATAACACGTCAAGTCGCAATTTTTTTGTTCACCTGTGGTAGACGATCCTCCCTCCACCAAGTGGACAACCAGTACACGTGCCAAATTACCACGTGGGCTGCCTTTTTCGTACAGAAATGAGCTCCATCGTGTACCCGCGCGGGTGTGGTTGGGAAAGAGACGGGAGTATGTGCGCCATGCATGCACCTCTTCTCTTCGTGCACGTCCCCCACCTACGTGGGTGTGTGTGAGAGATACAAACCGCATTCGTGAGTGCTTTTTGTTTTGGTGTGGGGGTGGGTGGGGGGTTGATTTCGTGAATTATTTGTGGGAATATGTGTCGATGACATCTCAAACAAAATTTTGCATGTAATGTGTGTGAAATGGAGGCATATCCATATCATACATAGAGGGTCGGGCAATCCACGAGAAGAGAGGGAGGGGTCATAGCTATCGATAAAGTCGAAGAGAGGATCAAGTGGGTGGGTGCGAGATCGATGAAGAGAGCCATCGAAATTGTGTGTGTGTGTGTGCAAGTCAAAGATATAGGGCGACTGGCCTACCGGAATGTTAGGGGGCACATGTCAAGTTTGTGTGTGGCAGGGAGACATGACTAGAGCGCTCGATGTATCGGTGTGTGGGGGGGGGGGGAGGGGGTGGGGGGAGGGGTAGGCAGAGGCCTAACTATACAGGTAGAATGACTCGTATATGTGTTGAGAAGGAGAGACCCAGCTATGTCTTGAGGGAGATCGGTCGACATCCATACATAATTGAAGGACGGGAAATATGATGGGACAGAGAGAGAGGAGAGAGAGAGGGAGGGAGAGGGAGGGAGAGGGGTAGAGTGCTGGATGGGTGATGGAGTTGCTTCTCGAAGATGGTGGGAGAGGCCTACTAGACAAACTGAGGGTGGAACTACAATGTTATCAATAAGAGTGGGGATGTGTTTCTGTGTGTGCCTGTGCGTGATAGATCTGTCGGGACGCATCCATGGATGATGAAGGGGAACCATGTGTTTGGTAAGCAAACCTAACTAGATCGGTAGATCAATTGTTGTTTGTCGGAGGAAGGGAGAGACACAACTAATGAGGTAGATCGATTGACATGTGGGTAAAAACGAGTTATAACGACCTAGCTAGCTATATGTATAGAGAGAGATCGGTCGGTGTACGTACATTTGTTAGAGGCAAATAAGGCCGAGCGAGACAGATAGACAGAGAGAGTGGAGCTAGGAGGTGGTGCGAGAGGCCCAAGTACTAGCTAGATAGGGGGAGGAGTGTGCGGTTGTGAGATCGATGAAAAGAGGGGCGAGAGTTTACACGTGTGTCTGACCGTATGAGAGACATGAGACAAGTACACATAAAGGAGGAGATTGAAGGTGTGTGTGTATGTTGTAGGCAGGCATCGCTGGAGAGGTTTATCGATTGTTGTGTGTCGGAAAGGAGTTGTGGAGACTCTGGGAGAACAACCTAAAGAAAAAAAATGAATGTGCCCGGTGGATAGAATGCCGCGGGAGGGGGAGGGCAAGGAGGGCGTGTGCATGCATGAGAGAAAGTTAGTGGTACCTAAGGTTAGAGGATTGTGTGGGTCTAAGAGACTAACAAAGATCATAATTTGATATGAAAGCGGATTCGTATATTTGAATAGGACATCATAGTGTTTTAAACATTGCATGCATGAATATAGCAGTGATACACGTGTTGTGCACATGTTATACCATAATGTGATAATGCATGGCGTTTGCAACTCACAGCTAAATGCCGAACAATCTAAGCCATACTATACATCAAACAATCTCACATTTTATTTGAATTTGTGATAATGTGTGGCGTTTGCAGCTTACAGCTAAACATCAAACAATCTAAACAATACTATATATCGAATATTCTCACATTTTATTTGAATTTCTGGTAATGTGTGGTGTTTGCAACTCACATCTAAATACTTGTAGGCGTAGGGGGCGGGGCACCATACATAATGCGATAAACACATTAGACATATGAGACATGGTTTAGATTATGAAGATCTAGCTAGAGCTAGAAATTTAATGTGATTTGAAATTAAAATAAAGTGGATTCAAAAAATCTAGTTCAAGTTCATATAGTACACATAGTTCATATGTAACTCGAGACTAATGATGTGGTGTGCTGTGAAGATAATACACAAACGATGGTTTAACTTGACAATAATGATGATTGTAGATCTTATTAAAACAGAGAAACGAATTCAAATGCTTTGACTTCACAACAATCATTACTATAGATTTTATTCAAATAGAGAAACAAATTCAAGTTTAGTTCATATTGAAGCGGTAGTATATACATTTGGAATGCACTAAAACGTTCATTTGAGTAGTAGGTTGCATGCATTATTCATGTAGCGAAATATTTTAATTGAACATAACATGAATTCAAAGTTTTGAATGACATTTGTAGTGCACATTGATTTGGTACAGTACATGTTAGGCTTGTCCGGAAATTTCAACCCGCGCCTTGTTAGCCCGAAATATTTAAGATATATCTTTGTCTCGTTGTGCTCCGATAACTCCCTCCATCTCAACCCGTGCCTTGCTATTCCGAAATTACAACACGCGCGAAAACTCCCACCTCATGTGAAATCCCGACACGCGAAATGCCCGTGGTACCCCTGAACCGAAAGAACCACCTCAAATCAGTGGGGGTACTTTCGTAAGCTAACCCACATTTCGGACAAGTGCGTCTCTAAGCCATGGTTCCCCACTGCCATCCCATCCGCCCACCCATTCATACACCGAGGCCGCGAAAACCCGCGACGAAACCCCACACCCTGCTCCGTCCGCCACCCAGCCGGAGCCTCTTCCCCGACGACGTCGTCCACAACAACACCTCTATGTCCCTCATCCACCGTACCGGATGAGGATCCGTCGTCAATGTCATCGTCCGCCGGTTCAGCCACCCTGTCCTCCACCTCCAAGGAGCTGCCCCGACGTTCCCCTCGTCTTTCGCGCCGCCGTCATTCCCACACTGCCGTCTTCACCTGCACCACCGGAAGAGCATCATCATCACCGTTTGCTCGGATGAAGCTGCGGCCTAATCGGCGCCACCAAAGAGGTTGTACACTAATCACCGCATTTTCTTCTTGATTCGGTCTCACGGTGCGGCCGGCGCTCGGTCCCGAGCCGACACGGCGTGGCTCCATCCACGGCGGCGTCGCCGGCCACTTCCTCCACGGCGTCGCTCCCTCGGCGGTGACGTCCACACCAGTAGGAGCTGCTGCTGATTTAGCTCTCGCTCGTGCTGCTGCTCTGCTCTTTCTCTCGGTCCCCTGCCTGGTTTGGTCTTGCTATTGCTCTTGCTCGCGCTGCTGCTCTCGCTCTTGCGATTTCTTGCGATGCTGCTTCGATTTAGCTACACTTCAGTCGACTGAATCGACTTTTGGGTCAGTCGATTTTCAGGGGGTTGGGGGGGGGGGGGGGGGGGGGGGCTCGCCGGGGTGAAGGAAGAACCAGCCGCAGCGGGGAGGGGGGCTCGCCGGAGAGGTACCCCACTATCTATCTTAGGGTTCAGGATGGGGGTGGTGGTCACCGGCGGTGGCGAGGCGTTGGCGGGGCGGTGGCGTGGCGATCGCCGGAGAAAATTCTCGGCACGGGGGGGGGGGGGGGGGCTAGAGGGATGGCCGGGGCGGCGGCGGACCGGCAGTGGGGAGTGTTTTCGGGGCGGGCGGGGTGGGCACCGCCGGCCGCGGGCGACAGGGGGCTGCAGCTGTTTGGCCGGTGGTGGCTGGCGGCTCAGGGGGTGGAGGTTGAAGATGAACTGCATGCCCTTTATTTAGTATCCAACGGCTGCAAAATCGACTGACCAGAGATCAAAAACTCAGTCGACCGACGTGTAGCCCCACCTTGCTAGTGCATTCTGTTTCGACAACAAAATTCAGTTTCGACAGCAAAATTCAATTTCGACAGTTAAGTTCAGTTTCGACAGTTAAGTTCAGAGATGAGCGGCTGGTGTATTTTACATCTAGCACTTTGTGGTTATGTATTTTTCGTCATGTATTGGAGATGCTATTAGAATTCCACCCAGGTTAACGTTGTTCGTTGTCTCTCTTGTCCTGCTTCAGCCTCGGCATCGTACAACTCACCGGAGCTGCTGCAACGACGAAACCCTCCATCACAGCGGAGCAGTACCTCGGGCTCCATCTCCAGACGCCTAAGATCTTCTTCCCCTCCTCCGACAGCAAAGTCAGCCGGAGCATCCTCACCGGCCAACCCAATCATGCTGAGATCGACATGGCTTCGCCAAAGAGGTTGTACACTTGTCGCATCTCTTTTTTACTCTACATGTTATATATATTGTCCACTGAGCACACGGATTTTTTCCTTTAGTGTCTCCTTGAATGAAAAAACGTAGGAATTTTAATTTTCACTTGTCCTCCTTTTCAAATTCCTATTCATGAAGCACAAGACTAAGAGATAGTAGCATAATAGCATTATAACCGTACATTTTCTTGTGGGTTGACTTAATCTCACCATGCTTCTTTGCATCCTGTGATCTTCCAGTTGTTGTGAATCAAACACCCAGATATGCAGAAATCCTGTGTTTTTAAATTCTCTGTTTTGCATGTGCATTCCTATCCTATTCCTGTCTATTTCCCATCCCTGCATTGTTGGAATCGTCCAATTCAAACGATCCCTTACAGAATTACTTCTCTTACAGATAGTTGTCGAAGAAAACCTTGCGTGGTTTTTCCCGCTCCTGATGCGCCGTCGTCCACCCCAGCTCAGCTGCTCCAACGACAGAAGGGTCCAGCATAGCAGGGATCCGGCCTCCAGACTGTCTTTCGCCGCCTCAGATCTTCTTCCCCGCCGTTGGCAGCCATGAAAACTGCATTACCATCACCAACCGAGCAGATGACCTCGAGGACTACACGGGTCCGCAAGAGAGGTCGCACTCTTTCGTGTCTGCTTACGTTATGCATCGCTTAATATTACATGCTACTTTATCATCCTGTTCACCGATTAGACTATGAGTCAGCTCCAAATTAATGGTCAAACTTGAGTTTTTAAATAGTTGTGGGGTACATATCGGGGCCGCTATCAATAGTATCTATCTACTATCTGGTTAATCTCCGGTGTCTACTATGAGTTTCATGTTGGGTGGGAAACAAACAGTAAAGAAGTCATTATCTGTATTTTTTAACTGAAGCCATCATCTGCTTGCTATTATTGGTTTCGGGTCTATCCACAGGTTGCTACCATCACTCTGGATTTTTGCATGCACTCCTTACATAATCTCACTATGTTTTATTCCTATGCATGACAGTTATTGTAAACAATGGAACTGAACATGTAGAGCAAAAGAGACGAGCCTTGTGTGGCAATAAAATTTCATGCATACGGCACTCCATGGTAGGCGCAAAGGCAGCCCCCCTCCACGCATTTCGGATTGTAATTGAGAGGAAGATATCTGTTCTGAGGGGGATTCAGAAGGAGAGGACAACTCCTATTTACCCCCTGAGGTATTTGCTCTAACTTGGCATGTTGATGTTGGTTATATCATGCATATGGTGTCTTGCATTGCTTACTTTATACATCAAATATGTCATCTGCTTAGTTTAGACATCCTTTATGAGAATGCCATCTGTTTAGTTTATTCATCATTTATGTGAATTATGCAACGCCATCTTGTTTATCCAGTCATCTTATATGTAAATTATATCAGGCCATCCTTTTTTTGGTTACATATTACATTTGTCAACAATGTTAGTACATTCAACTGCTCTTCGTGTGCATCAGCCATTTGACATGGTGATGGCAAATTATGGAGTGAAAACAAGGTCTTCAGAGCAGACTATGCTATCTAACGAAGCGCATATCTCGCTGGTTACGGATATCTCCTCAGAGGAGGATTCAGAGACAGATGACCAATCATATTCCCCCCCCCCCCCCGAGGTGTATGCTCTAACTTGGTAGGGTTATGTTGCTCATATCGTGCGTATGGTGTCTCGCATTGCTATTTCATTTGATTAGTTTAGACATGCTTTGTGTGAATGCCACCTGTTCAGTGTCTAATTACCATATATGTGAATTATGCATTTCCATCTTGTTGCAAGACATTATATATGTGAATTATACAATGCTATCTTGTTGCAAAGGCATTATATATGTGAATTATGCAATGCCATGTTGTTTAGCCAATCATCATGTATGTGAATTATATCATGCTATCATTTTTTGTATTACGTGTTCCATTTGTCAACAACGTTTGTATATTCAACTACTCTTCCTGTGCATCAGCCATTTGAAGCGGTGATGGAAGTATCTGGAGTGAAAACAAGGTATTCAGAGCAGACAATGCTACCTGTTGAAGCAGGCATCCTGTTGGTTACAAAGAGCTCCTCAGAGGAGGATTCAAAGACTGATGACCAATCCTATTTCCCCCCTGAGGTCTATGCTCAAACTTGGCAGGGTTATATTACCCATGTCATGCATGTTGTCTTGCATTGCTTAGTTTTTACAGCATATATGGATTGCCATCTGCTTACTTGCTTACTATATAAATCATATATTTGAATTATATCATGCCATCATGTTTACATAGTACATACTCATCATCTATCTGAATTATGGCATGGCAACCCATTTAATAAAGACATCATATAGTTATATCATCTCATCCTGTTTAGTGTTTACAGTCATCATATTTTGAATTATGGCATTCTATCCATGAATGTATGTGAATTATGGCATGCCAACCTATTTACATAGTCTCATATTTTGAACTACGTCTTTCCATCTTTTTAGTTAGCCATCATAATGTGAAATTGTGTCATGCTATCCTGTTTAGTTAGCCATCATATATGTGAAATTGTGTCATGCTATCCTGTTTGGTTAGACAACATAAATATGAATTATTTCATGCCCTCTTTTATTCCCCACTATCCATTGCACCTGTTTATCATACAATGTCTATATTCAATTACTTTTCTTGTTTATCAGCCATTTGAATTGGAGAGCGTGATGGCAGTATCTAAGGGAGTAACAACACGGTCTTTAGAAAAGATAGTGCTACCAGTTGATTCAGATAGAACCATGGTTGTACTTGCCCAAGGACCAGATCCACCACACATAACCTAGACTCCCGCAGATTGTACCCCTACCCAGTTGGACAGAGAACCAACTACACCGCTTCTAACCCCAACCCCGACAGATAGTAACCTAGTTCCAGTTGACATAGCACCGTATCCACCACAGAGGACCCAAACACAAGCAGTTAGTAAGGGAACTGCAGTGCCCAAAGCACGAGGACCACCACTCCGAATCCCAACTCAACACTTAAAGGAGAAGAAGATTTGTTCTCAGGTCAGGTTCTGTAGCTATGGTTCATACTCCTTTGCTCTTGCATTACTGTACTTACTCATACCAACTATTTTAAAATTTGAAGGATGGAATTGAAACTCCAATGGTGCAACAGGTATGTTTTAAACCTGTTTCTTTAACTGGTTTGCTGTTGTAACCTGCTCTATGTCGATTTCAGTTTCAATTGAATAAACAGTTATGTTCTCATGTCATGCACATTACAAGTGTTGTTATTGCTCTCTAGTTACCCACACTTATATTCTGTCTATTTTGCTTTGTCTTGAACAAATATTATTTGAACTATGTCTCTATCTTGATTTGGCAACAAAAACTAGAATGATATAGACCATAAAATGAACTGTGTCTCTATCTTGATTTGAAGCTGAAGGACTGAGGAAGTCCCTGCAGAATTCAGATGCATATTTTCTGGTGCAACAGCAAGCGCTGGAGGATTTAAGCGCCAAACAAGAGAAAGTGAATAAGCTTGCTAAGCATCTTGCCAGCATTATGGGTACCCAGGCTATTGTTTTTTGAGATCTTCTGAAGTGGTTTCAGTTATGGATTTGTTTTGCTGCGGCGTTTATTTGCGCTGGTCGCCAACTTTGACAACCAGTGTATATGATATGCTGCTTTGTTCCCTATATTTGCACTGGTGGCGAACTTTGATGCCCAATGGATGTAATATGTGTAATAGCCGTGATAGCCTAGCGTTAGTTGCTTGCTTATTTATTTCCTTGTTGTCTTGTTTATTTCTTTGCTTGTAGTCATGGCAGTTCTTTTTCCGCGGTTAGCTAGTGGCTGCAATAACCTATTTTTTAAAACTAGGCCACAATAACCATGGGCTAATATTTACTGTAGTGACACTGGGCCTCCTACTGGCCGTAGAAACAGTGGGCCTTCTACGGGCCGTAGAAACAATGGGCCTTCTACGGGCCATAGAAACAATGGGCCTTCTGCGGGTCGTATCATCAGCGGGCCGTATACGGGCCATATGATCGATTGGCCAAACATGGGCCAAACAAACCGCATTATGGCCGTAAACGGGCTAGAGTTGGAATCGTACGTTCATGGGCCGACCATAACGGGCCATCGTTAATAGGCCGTATTTGATGACGCTATGAAAACAGCCCAATGTATTAACGGACCACAAACAGGCCGACTGTAACCATGGGCTGAATTTGGCCCACAAGCAGAAAATGACAGTAACGGGCCGTAAGTAAACGAATGCGGGAAACGAGCCCAAGAATAAATGGGCTCTGAGAAGGCCGAAAGATAACATGGGCTGGAAACGGCCCAACGAAATAACGGGCCGTTAATGGGTATTAAGTGATACATTGTTCATTACGGGCCAGTTTCACCATGGGCCGTTAATGGGTGTAAAGTGATACACTGTTCATTATGGGCCAGTTTCACCACGGGCCGTTAATAGGCCAAGAGTTACATAGGGCCTCATATGGGCCGAAAGACGTCATGGGCCATACATGCGCCAGAAGTGAAAACAGGCTGGAATCATATTGGATGGCCCAGATGACGCTACTGGGCCTAATTCTGATAGGGCGTAACGGGCCTTGGGGTTAGCGGGCTGTAAATGGGCTATATGCGAACAGGTCGTTAACAGGCTTTCCATGGGCCGGCCCGCCACCTTTTGACCAAGTCAAACGGGCCGGCCTTTTCACAAGAATGGGCCTCTGTTGGGCCGTGCCACATGTCGACGTATCATAGGCGCCTTCCGTCCAATGAGTGGATGACATATGTCCCAACGATGAGCCGACACGTGTTTCCTATAGCCAATGATGATTTTACACGTGGAAAATCCCCATTGGTCGGGGCTGTTAACGGGTTATCGGATCCAAAACCCGACCCGATAGCTTAATGGCGTTCTGTTACGGTGGATGCCACGTGTCGGTCACCCTTGACGAAAGCACTTCTGTGACGCGCGATTTATCGTCATGGAAGTGGACACTTCCGTGATGATAATTTTGGTAATGTCATTGAACACTTCTACGACATCACAGGTATGACTATCTTGATTCTGTCATAAAATCTTCATGGATGTACGTGCATGACAAAAAACGTGACCTACTATGACAAACATGTATCATCATGGAAGTGTATTTTTTTGTAGTGAGTATTTGTTTTATTTGGCATTATGCCCTATTTTGTAATAAATGTATTACTCCTGAACTATCGATGTAATAAAGAGATGTGTGTTATTTCTCTTATTTCATCGAGTACTGTGTGTGCTAGCATGTCGATCCAGGGACTAGCACGGTAAGCACAGAGACTTTGACCATTACCGGGTTGGATCGCCACGTTTGTATTGTTGCCATTAAGGATAAAAAATGGGATTTTTACCATATTGATTGGATATATCCCTCTACATCATGACATCTTGCTTTAGGTATTACTCCGTTCTTGTTAACTTAATACACTAGATGCATGCTGGATAGCGGTCGATGTGTGGAGTAATAGTAGTAGATGCAGGCAGGAGTCGGTCTACTTGTCACGGACATGATGCCTATATTCATGATCATTGCCTTAGATATCGTCATGATTATTCACCTTTCTATTAATTGCTCAATAGTAATTTGCTCACCCATCGTATGCTTTCTTTCAAGAGTGAAGCCTCTAGTGAAAACTATGGCCCCCGGGTATACTTTTACCATATTATTTCCAGATCTATAAAACCCCAAACCCAAAAATACCTTGCTGCAATTTATTTACCTTTACTTTATTTTGCACTTTTATTTATCTTTTATACCTATCACTATCAGATCTCATCCTTGCAAGTAACTATGAAGGGATTGACAACCCCTTTATCGCGTTGGTTGCAAGTATTTGTCTGTTTGTGGAGGTGCTATCATTGGAGAGTAGTGTGTTCCTCCTATTGTATTTGATACCTTGGTTCTTAACTAAGGGAAATACTTATCTCTACTTTGCTGCATCACCCTTTCCTCTTCAAGGGAAAAACCAACGCAAGCTCAAGAAGTAGCAGGAAGAATTTCTGGCGCCATTGCCGGGGAGATTCTAAATCAAGCCTACCAAGTACCTATCGTAAAGTCGCATCTTTCGCATTACATTATTCATCATTTGCCTCCCATTTTCCTCTCCCCCACTTCTAAAACATTTTTAGAAAACACATAAATATTTGCATTTTGCCCCTTTGTCGTTCGTCTTTCTCTTTGATTTTTATTTGCTTTTGTGCTACATAGCTTGCTTTGCCATGATGTCTCAATAAAATACTAAGTTCTGTGACTTTTCCAACACTAATATTAATGACTATTGTTGGAAAAGTCACTAGGTATAAAAGATAAATAAAAGTGCAAAATAAAGTAAAGGTAAATAAATTGCAGCAAGGTACTTTTGGGTTTGGGGTTTTATAGATCTGAAAATAATATGGTAAAATTATACCCGGGGGCCATAGATTTCACTAGAGGATTCTCTCAAGATAGTAAATAATACGGTGGGTGAACAAATTACTGCCGAGCAATTGATAGAAAAGCGCAAAGTTATGATGATATCTAAGGCAATGATCATGAATATAGGCATCATGTCCGTGTCAAGTAGACCGAAACAATTCTGCATCTACTACTATTACTCCACACATCAACAGACTCCTGCCTGCATCTGGAGTATTAAGTTCATGAAGAACAGAGTAACACATTAAGTAAGATGACATGATGTAGCGGAATTAACTCAAGCAATATGATGAAAACCCCATCTTTTTATCCTCGATGGCAATAATACAATACGTGTCTTGCGGCCCCTACCGTCACTGGGAAAGGACACCACACGATTGAACCCAAAGCTAACTACTTCTCCCATTGAAAGAAAAACCAATCTAGTTGGCCAAACCAAACCGGTAGTTCGAAGAGAATTACAAAGATATCAAATCATGCATAAAAGAATTCAGAGATAAATCCACAATTCATCGGATCTCGGCAAACACATCGCAAAAGAGTATTACATCGGATAGATCTCAAATAACATCGAGGAGAACATGGTATTGAGAATCAAAGAGAGAGAAGAAGCCATCTAGCTACTAGCTATGGACCTGGAGGTCTGATGTAAACTACTCACTCTTCATCGGAAGTGTCGTAGAATTGTCACGGCAGATTGATACGTCTCCAACGTATCTATAATTTTTGATTGCTCCATGCTATATTATCTACTGTTTTGGACATTATTGGGCTTTATTATCCACTTTTATATTATTTTTGGGACTAACATATTAAATGGAGGCCCAGCCCAGAATTGCTGTTTTTGCCTATTTTAGGGTTTCGAAGAAAAGGAATATCAAACAGAGTCCAAACAGAATGAAACCTTCGGGAATGTGATTTTCTCACCGAACATGATCCAGGGGAGGAGGCCACAAGGGAGGAGGCCACAAGGTAGGGGGCGCGCCTACCCCCCCCCCCCCCCCCCGAGGCGCGCCCTCCACCCTCGTGGGCCCTCTGTTGCTCCACCGACGCACTCCTTCCTCCTATATATACCTACGTACCCCCAAACGATCAGATACGGAGCCAAAACCCTAATTCCACCGCCGCAACTTTTTGTATCCACGAGATCCCATCTTGGGCCCTGTTCTAGAGCTCCGCCAGATGGGGTATCCATCACGGAGGGCTTCTACATAATCACCATAGCCCCTTCGATGAAGTGTGAGTAGTTTACCTCAGATCTAGGGGTCCATAGCTATTAGCTAGATGGCTTCTTCTCTCTTTTTGGATCTCAATACAATGTTCTCCCCCTCTCTTGTGGAGAACTATTCATTGTAATCTTCTTTTTGCGGTGTGTTTGTTGAGACCGATGAATTGTGGGTTTATGATCAAGTTTATCTATGAATAATATTTGAATCTTCCCTGAATTCTCTTATGTATGATTGGTTATCTTTGCAAGTCTCTTCGAATTATCAGTTTGGTTTGGCCTACTAGATTGATCTTTCTTGCAATGGGAGAAGTGCTTAGCTTTGGGTTCAATCTTGCGGTGTCCATTCCCAGTGATAGTAGGGGCAGCAAGGCACGTATTGTATTGTTGCCATCGAGGGTAACAAGATGGGGTTTTCATCATACTACATGAGTTTATCCCTCTAAATCATGTCATCTTGCTTAAGGCGTTACTCTATTTTCATGAACTTAATACTCTAGATGCATGCTGGATAGCGGTCGATCAGTGGAGTAATAGTAGTAGATGCAGGCAGGAGTCGGTCTACTTGTCTTGGACGTGATTCCTATATACATGATCATGCCTAGATATTCTCATAACTATGCTCAATTCTGTCAAGTGCTCAATAGTAATTCGTTCACCCACCGTAGAATACTTATGCTCTTGACAGAAGCCACAAGTGAAACCTATTCCCCCCGGGTCTATCTTCATCATATTAATCTTCCAATACTTAGTTATTTCCTTTGATTTTTTACTTTCCTTTTATTTTACTTTGCATCTTTATCATAAAAATACCAAAACTATTATCTTATCATATCTATCAGATCTCACTCTCGTAGGTGGCCATGTAGGGATTGACAACCCCTTATCGCGTTGGTTGTGAGGATTTATTTGTTTTGTGCAGGTACGAGGGACTCGCGCGTAGCCTCCTACTGGATTGATACCTTGGTTCTCAAAAACTGAGGGAAATACTTACGCCACTCTGCTGCATCATCCCTTCCTCTTCGGGGAAAAACCAACGCAGTGCTCAAGAGGTAGCAAGAAGGATTTCTAGCGCTGTTGCTGGGGAGTCTCCACAAAAGTCAATATACCAAGTACCCACCACAATCCCGATCTCCCGCATTACATTATTTGCCATTTGCCTCTCGTTTTCCTCTCCCCCACTTCGCCCTTGCCGTTTTATTTGCCCTCTCTCTCTCTCTATCCTACCTGTCTTCCCCGTTTGCCTCTTTTTGCCATTTGCACTTTCTGTCATTATGTCTAAAATAGGGGAAATTATTGTCGATATGGACAATAATAATGTCATGAAAAATTCTGATGCTCCTGCTAAAGAACCCCCCATCTTACATACAAAAAAAATTCGTGTTGGTAGTGGTAGTATTTTTGGAAAAGGAGTTATTCAAGATTTCTTTACTTGTGCCAGTGCTTTACCTTCTTTGGGTAGTTCTATCCTTCATAGAACTAGTAGTCTTGAGGACGCTATTGCCATGCATGTAGTTGAACTTGAAAGACAATTCATGCACTTGCATCCTTGCATTCAAAGGATTCTCCTAGAATTTTCTAATATTGAGCATTCTTCTGTTAAGCGTGCCGCTACTATCTTTTTGGCTCATGAGTTTAGATTCATAATAAGAGAAGCCAAAGAAATCTTTGCGCATTATAGGGTAGACGCTTGCCGTCCTCCCATAGAGGCTATCCTTTTTGATCAAGAAGAAATAATGCTTTTTCAATCTCTAAACTATGTTGCTTTCAATGAAAATCTTAGAAAAAGGGTTCCTACCAATGTTTTAGTTGATAGAATTTCTGAGCTTAATGATGATTTGGCCATTCGAAATAATGAACTAGGATATTCTCTTGAATATAGGCTCACAAAGTTCTGTCAAAAGAATGCTTATAATGATGAATTGGTTGTGCAATACGAAGGACCAAAGGAGGAACCTATACCTCCCAAGGTTGATCTTGGGGACTTTTGCCCCATTAAATTTATCCCTTTTGATTACTTTTGCTTGCCTCAAAGAAAACTTGCCGTCGAACGTAGAGAATATGATATGAGTTTTAATGATCTATCTTACTATTATGGCGATACCTAGATATATCCTTGCTTTTGATGCCTAGCTAGGGGCGTTAAACGATAGCGCTTGTTGTGAGGCAACCCAATTTTATTTTTATTCCCTGATTTTTTTCTCCTGTTTAGTAATAAATAATTTATCTAGCCTGTGTTTAGGTTGTGTTTTTTGTGTTTAATTAGTGTTTGTGCCAAGTAGAACCATTGGGAAGACTTGGGGAAAGTCTTGATATCTTGCTGTAAAAAACAGAAACTTTAGCGCTCACGAGAACTGCTGCCATTTTAATTTGGAAAGTGATATTGTGTTAATTATTTTTGCATATGATTAATAAATAAATTCCTCACGTCCAGAAATTTATTTTAGAATTTTTGGGGTTCCAGATCTTGCGCTAGCTACAGATTACTACAGACTGTTCTGTTTTTGACTGATTCTGTTTTTCATGTGTTGTTTGCTTATTTTGATGAATCTATGGCTAGTAAAATAGTTTATAAACCATAGAGAAGTTGTAATACAGTAGGTTTAACACCAATATAAATAAAGATTGAGTTCATTACAGTACCTTGAAGTGGTCTTTTGTCTTCTTTCGCTAACAGAGCTCACGAGATTTTCTACTTTAAATTTTGTGTTGTGAAGTTTTCAAGTTTTGGGTAAAGATTTGATGGATTATGGAACAAGGAGTGGCAACAGCCTAAGCTTGGGGATGCCCATGGAACCCCCAAGATAATCTAAGGACACCTAAAAGCCAAAGCTTGGAGATGCCCCGGAAGGCATCCCCTCTTTTCGTCTACTTCTATCGGTAACTTTACTTGGAGCTATATTTTTATTCATGACATGATATGTGTTTTTCTTGGAGCGTCTTGTATGATTTGAGTCTTTGCTTTTTAGTTTACCACAATCATCCTTTCTGTACACACCTTTTGAGAGAGCCATACATGATTTGGAATTTGTTAGAATATTCTATGTGCTTCGCTTATATCATTTGAGTTATATAGTTTTGCTCTAGTACTTCACTTATATCTTTTAGAGCACGGTGGTGGATTTGTTTTATAGAAACTATTGATCTCTCATGCTTGACTTAGATTATTTTGAGAGTCTTAAATAGCATGGTAATTTTCTTAAATAATCCTAATATGCTAGGTGTTCAAGATGAATAAAATTTTTCTTATGAGTGTTTTGAATACTAAGAGAAGTTTGATGCTTGATGATTGTTTTGAGATATGGAGGTAATAATATCAAAGTCGTGCTATTTGAGTAGTTGTGAATTTGAGAAATGCTTGTGTTGAAGTTTGCAAGTCCTGTAGCATCCACGTATGGTAATCGTTGTGTAACAAATTTGAAACATGAGGTGTTATTTGATTGTCTTCCTTATGAGTGGCGGGCGGGGACGAGTGATGGTCTTTTCCTACCAATCTATCCCCCTAGGAGCATGCGCGTAGTGCTTTGTTTTTGATGACTTGTACATTTTTGCAATAAGTATGTGAGTTCTTTATGACTAATGTTGAGTCCATGGATTATACGCACTCTCACCCTTCCATCATTGCTAGCCTCTTTGGTACCGTGCATTTCCCTTTCTCACATTGAGAGTTGGTGCAAACTTCGCTGGTGCATCCAAACCCCGTGATATGATATGCTCTATCACACATAAACCTCCTTATATCTTCCTCAAAACATCCACCATACCTACCTATTATGGCATTTCCATAGCCATTCCGAGATATATTGCCATGCAACTTTCCACCATTCCGTTTATCATGACACATTCATCATTTTCATATTGCTTAGCATGATCATGTAGTTGACATAGTATTTGTGGCAAAGCCACCATTCATAATTCTTTCATACATGTCACTCTTGGTTCATTGCATAACCTGGTACACCGCCGGAGGCATTCATATAGAGTCATATCTTGTTCTAAGTATCGAGTTGTAATTCTTGAGTTGTAAATAAATAGAAGTGTGATGACCATCATTCATAGAGCATTGTCCCAAATAAAAAAATAAAAATAAAGAAGGGACAATGCTACTATCCTTTTTCCACACTTGTGACAAAACTGGAGCATGACTAAACTATATGATTTTGTAGGGATGAACTTTCTTTGGCCATGTTATTTTGAGAGGACATAATTGCTTAGTTAGTATGCTTGAAGTGTTATTATTTTTATGTCAATATGAACTTTTATCTTGAATCTTTTGGATCTGAATATTCATACCACAATTTAGAAGAATTACATAAAAATTATGCCAAGTAGCACTCCGCATCAAAAATTCTGTTTTTATCATTTACCTACTCGAGGACGAGCAGGAATTAAGCTTGGGGATGCTTGATACGTCTCCAACGTATCTATAATTTTTGATTCCTCCATGCTATATTATCTACTATTTTGGACATTATTGGGCTTTATTATCCACTTTTATATTATTTTTGGACTAACCTATTAACCGGAGGCCCAGCCCAGAATTGCTGTTTTTTTTGCCTATTTTAGGGTTTCGAAGAAAAGGAATATCAAACGGAGTCCAAACGGAATGAAACCTTCGGGAACGTGATTTTCACACTGAACATGATCCAGGGGACTTGGACCCTACGTCAAGAAACAAGGGAGGAGGCCACGAGGTAGGGGGCGCGCCTACCCCCCCCCCCCCCCATGCGCACCCTCCACCCTCGTGGGCCCCCTGTTGCTCCACCAGCATACTCCTTCCTCCTATATATACCTACATACCCCCCAAATGATCAGATACGGAGCCAAAACCCTAATTCCACCACTGCAACTTTCTGTATCCACGAGATCCTATCTTGGGGCCTGTCCCGGAGCTCCACCGGAGGGGGTATCCATCACGGAGGGCTTCTTCTCTCTTTTTGGATCTTAATACAATGTTCTCCCCCCTCTCTTGTGGAGAACTATTCGATGTAATCTTATTTTTGCGGTGTGTTTGTTGAGACCGATGAATTGTGGGTTTATGATCAAGTCTATCTATGAAAAATATTTGAATCTTCTTTGAATTCTTTTATGTATGATTGGTTATCTTTGCAAGTCTCTTCGAATTATCAGTTTGGTTTGGCCTACTAGATTGATCTTTCTTGCAATGGGAGAAGTGCTTAGATTTGGGTTCAATCTTGCGGTGTCCTTTCCCAGTGACAGTAGAAGTGCTTAGCTTTGGGTTCAATCTTGTTGTATTGTTGCCATCGAGTATAACAAGATGGGGTTTTCATCATATTGCATGAGTTGATCCCTCTACATCATGTCACTTTGCTTAAGGCGTTACTCGGTTTTCATGAACTTAATACTCTAGATGCATGCTGGATAGCGGTCGATGAGTGGAGTAATAGTAGTAGATGCAGGCAGGAGTCGGTCTACTTGTCTCGGACGTGATGCCTATATACATGATCATGCCTAGATATTCTCATAACTATGCTCAATTCTGTCAATTGCTCAACAGTAATTCGTTCACCCACCGTAGAATACTTATGCTCTGGAGAGAAGCCACTAGTGAAACCTATGGCCCCCGGGTCTATCTTCATCATATTAATCTTCCAATACTTAGTTATTTCCTTTGCTTTTTTTACTTTGCTTTTATTTTACTTTGCATCTTTATCATAAAAATACCAGAAATATTATCTTATCATATCTATCAGATCTCACTCTCGTAAGTGGACGTGTAGGGATTGACAACCCCTTATCACTTTGGTTGCGAGGATTTATTTGTTTTGTGCAGGTACGATGGACTCGCGCGTAGCCTCCTACTAGATTGATACCTTGGTTCTCAAAAACTGAGGGAAATACTTACGCTACTCTGCTGCATCATCCCTTCCTCTTTAGGGAAAAACCAACGCAGTGCTCAAGAGGTAGCACAGATGTCCTAGTGTGAAGACTTAGTCGTGGAGCCATCGCAACTAGGTTAGCTTAAAGGGGTTCAACGGGACAAAGGACATAGGGATTTTATACTGGTCTGGCCCCTTGTGGTGAAGGTAAAGGCCTAATCCAGTTTGAGGTGGTATTGCTTGTGCCTCGATAACCAGGGAGCGAATATGCTTGACCTAGCTTTCGATCGGTTGTTTCTTGCCCTTAGCCTCCTTCAGGTCGTCCCTTTATATACACAAGTTGACGCCCAGCGGCCTACAGACTCCCGGCCAGCTCATAAACGTGTCTAATCTGGTGACTAACTACACTTTCCTTATAATACAAGTCATACATATATGGCGGTTTTATCCCTATGGGCCTTAAGCCGCCCTTGGGCCTTGGGCCCTTTAGTGAATCTGCTTCATGAACCGCCATCGTTAACATCTTCATGGGCTTCAGTTTGATGAACCGCCATCGGGATAACCCATCCCCTCCTGGGCGGGTCATGCCTAATAGTCATATCCCTAACATTAGGCCCCAAGTTGATTGGAACTTGTTCATGTCAATCTTCAACACTTTAGAAAAAATCCTTCTTCACCTGCTTATGTAAGATATTGTAACCCGCCGTCATATCATCTCCTGAAATTTCGGAGACCCGCCATGAAGTCACTGTTTTTAATTTTGTAGAATACCCAACATATCTTAATGGATCCTTATCTTTAATAACCATCCTGAAAATCGAGGCGTTTCCGTTGTCACATATCCATTTTTTGGTCTCCTTGATTCCCGCGCATGTCACTTATCCTTCTATCCTTATAAATAAGGCCAGGGTCCCTTTCTTTCCTCCCCCCTTGCCTATTCGTCTCTTTCTTCTTCCTCGCATCACTCTAGCACCCGAGCTCCGCCACCGTCCTCGACCTCCGCTACTGCATCGACAACGGCCGCTGCATCAACCTGATGTGTCCAGAGTTTGGTCCCGCGCCAACGCCGCTTAACAACTCAAGTAAGTTTTCCTCCCTCACTTTCCTTTAGATCTCGTTAGAGTTTCCTGCAAGTTCGTCAGAGTTCATCCTTGTTCTTCACTGTAGCTTGTTACTTTGATTCAAACTTAGCACTCCTCCTACACGGCGGCAACCGTGATACTTGTTTTCGTTATTAGACCATCTCCTTCGCGTAAGAAAAAACCAAACTAAACATATGAACTATTCAAGCACTATAATTTAGGTCAAAAATATTTTCCATTATCCGAAGTATCGCAAATCCGAAATCCTAGCATCCATCTGTGAAACATGTTTGCTTCAACACATAGTAGAATTCGCTCTTGATAGATCTTGAATACCATTGCTGTCATGGCGGCTTACATCACCAATTATAATTTAGTCATATGGCATTAGGCCCCATTTAAGCCGTCAACTTGAATATATACTGCAACATTCATTTCCGGCTTAATGAAAACAACCTAAACCGGCAAATTTTCTTTCTTTTAGGCTTCCTCCTTCACAATGCCAAAGACAGTCACTTCATGCAATTGGGTTCTTTCTATTTTCACCGAAAACACGCTCAAGGACTTTGTCAAAATCGGCTTTTTTACCAGCCAAAGACATCCTGCATCGGCGCGCTCCCAAACAAAACGAAGAAAGACCTCACCCAAAGGATGGTGAGGTCATTGTTTTTACTAACCACATGAATCGGGGCTTCTTACCGCCCGGCTCAAAAAAATTCCGAGACATTCTGCACTTCTTTCTACTCCATCCTCAAGACATCGGACCCAATTTCATGTCAAACATTTGCAATTTTCAAGTCTTCTGTGAAGTCTACCTTCAAGATGAGCCTAGTGTTGAACTCTTCAGTGAATACTTTTATCTGAACCAACATAATGAGTTTACTAACGGACCCAGCTTAGAACTTGGCGGGGTCTCAATTCAACCAAGAAGAGATGCTGACTTCCCCTATGCTCGCCTGCCGAGTCACCCCAAACCCCAAAGATTGGAACCAAACATGGTTCTATTGTAAAGATACTTCTTCGGCTGATGAAAATCCACTGCCGGGTTATCGTGTCCAGCTGCTCGAGCCAAAGCATCATCTTCCCAAAAAGCTTACCACCGCTGAACGTGCCAAACTTACTCCCACTATTGCAATGGGCAAAGCCCTGCTGGGAAATGGGTTAACTGGTATTGACTTGGTTCGGTGCTGGGTTTCTTGGCAAATCATACCCTTGAGCTGCCGATCGGGCATAATGTGCACTTCCTCGGGTAATGCAAAAGATCCACTGCGCCATAGCTCCATGTGCCTCACTGATGAGGCAATCAATGAAATGACAAAAGACCCTTCTGAATGAGAGCTTGGGGAGATGCAGCAAAGTGGGGATGAACCCTTTCTGCAAACTTAACCCGCCACCAGATGTGAGTCTCTAAATTACTTACTTCACCTTATTACTTGTCGGAGTAATGGGCACGGGAAGGCTAACCCAATCCCAGAACCTTTCAAGACATTGAGGCAGACTGCGCCCCTCGAGATCCCAGGACGAAGAGCCGCCTTCTGAGGGTCGGCGGCGAGGCGGCCGGCTGCCCACTCACGGCTGAGTCCTCGAGACGACTTCAGGATGAGCCGACTCCTGACTGGCAACTTCCAGAGAAGCCGGCCTTGGGGAGTAGGCCCACGACACCAACAACCCCCATGCCCTCATAAAGAGGGACGGGATGGGGAGTGGCCACAGTAAGGTCCACTCCCACCCCTTTTCCAAGGGCAGGCGTGGCTACAGTACACCGTACCCGCGGAGATCTCCGCGCGGCGCGACAGTATTGTCATGCCGGCCCTGACGTCAGCCCCAAGGGGCGGAGCCCAGTGCCCATGATGGCCTGCTGGTACGACCCAGGGATGATGGGTCCCACCAGTCGGCGGGCGTACGAAAGACGGCAAAAGCACCACCAATCGGCCCGGATGGGAGTCGGCCACCAGAAGTCGGCCGGCCCCTCCCACGGGCCCCACGTGCCATTAATCCGACACGACAAGTAGTGGCCAAAGTGATCGCCCGCCAGACGGCGGAGCTGTCGCCATGACCTCATGACCGAGCCTGCGTCATTAGAGGCACGGCTACAGTAATCTGCAGCTGGCAAAACCCGCCCGCGGCAGACGCGGCCTATCGGCTCCACACTGAGCCAGTCGGCGGGCCCCAGGAGTCGGCGGATAAGACGGCGGCCAGAGAGACTGACGGCTGGGCCCGCGCCCAGCCGGATTACCATTGTACCCCTAGGGGGTAGGCCTATATAAACCCCCTAGGGCATCCGTGCAAAGGGTTGGAATCCATTAGCAATAGACCAGATCGTATAAGAAGGAGAGAGCTAGCCTTGCCTTCTCCTACCTCCAGGAAACAGCTCGAGGAGCAATCGTGTAAACACTTTACCATAGTGATCATGCGAAGACCCCGTAGAGCAACAGTAGGGGTATTATCTCCCCGGAGAGCCCTGAAGATGGGTAAGATTCACCGGTGTGCATGTCTTCGCCTTATCCCGTTTCCAGGCACCGGCAATGTTCTACTCGCCCCCACCATGATAAGCCATCCTTTGGCATATGTCGCACCCAACCCCCGAGATTTGGCGCCCACCGTGGAGCCTGGTGCACCATCGTCCGGAGACCTGCTCTGGACGGGAACCCTTTTTCTCCCTGGCGAGCGCAGCCAGCCCAGCGTGCCAGACGGAGTTTGCGTTGACGCACTGCACGGCTCTGGGATCGCCTGCACAGCCAGCTTCCTCGCCGATCTTGTCGGTGAGGTTTGCCTCTCCGACGAACCTGCATCCAACGCAGGCACGAGCGGCCCCGAGAGACTCCTCGCGGGCCTCCTTGACCAACTCCACGTCGCCAGCGAGCCCGCCGTGGACTTGGAGTCTGTAGGCTCCACCGACCCAATGCTGGTCGACTACGACACCGCGTCTCTCGACGTGTTCCCCACCAACGTGGTGGTCTACGATGAGCCTCTCCCTCGTGCGGAGAGCGACGGAAGCACCATCACCGAGGTGCTCGTCATCGGTCATGACGAGCCTCCCGGCGGAGGAGCGCATGACCCACTTGGTGCGGCACTGCAAGACCTGACTGCGCCCATTCTGGAAGACGCTGACGCGGAGACGTTGGAGGCGCGCCGCCTTCAGCTCGTCGAAGGCGCGAAGAAGCTGGCTAGCATGAGACGCTTGTCAGAAGCCTACCAGCGTGAGATGGATCGCGCTGTGGGTGGCTCGCCAGCCCCAGTTGGGCCCAGCCGCCTTGGTGTGGTCCAGCAGCGCGGCGTGGCCATGTCCAACCTGTTCGGGGCAAATCGCCCTGTGTACGCCACACCTGCGGAGAACATTTGTGCCACCCAGGCGATGGCGGACGAGCTGGACAACTTCGAGGGCGAAGAGCACCACCTGATGATGGAGCGAGTCCAGCGGCTCCTCGACACGGCTGCCACGCAGAACGAGGCCAGCTGCCGCACGGAGGCACCACAGCGGCAAAACAACGACCTTCGCCGAGATCAAGGCGCGACGTCTCGGACGCTGATTGGCGGCGCCCGAGGAAGGAAAGACAAGGATCCGGCTGTCAGCCACATTCGGACTCACATTACCATAGAGCGCGACCAAGATGGCCGCCCGAGAGCAGTGGAACGAAGGGACGACTGTCCGCCTTCTCCTCCTCGCAAGGAAAGGCAAGTCTCCCCGCCGCCTGTTGACCATCCAACTCTCGGTGACCGCCTTGGCCACTGAGAGGGAGTCAGAGAAAACGACGCCCGCCACCGAATCGACCGACTTCACCGATCCCTGGCGCTGGAAGAAGAAGATGAGTTGGGTCCGCCTTGTTCCGGGCCCCGCATTCAAGACGAGCCCTTTCCCAAATGGTTCACGCTCCCAAGAGACATGCCCAAGTACACCGGCTCCATGAAGCCGGAGGACTGGCTGGTTGACTACTCCACGGCTGTCAACATAGCAAACGACAACAAGCGTGTCGTCGTAAAATACGTTCCGCTCATGCTCCAGGGCACGGCCCGGACATGGCTGAAAAGCCTGAAGCCCCGCAGCATCAACAGCTGGGTCGACTTCACCGATGCATTCGTCCGCAACTTCACAAGAACGTACAAGCATCCTCCCAAGCCTCGTCAGCTTTCCTTGTGCATGCAAGGCCCCAACGAGTCGACTCGCGACTACCTCACGCGTTGGGCCGAGCTTCGGAACTCCTGCGAGGGCGTGCACGAGGTGTAGGCTATCGAGTACTTCACCGCCGGGTGCAGAGAAGGCACCCTCCTCAAGCACAAGCTCCTCTGCGACGAGCCAGGAACCCTCGACGAGCTGCTGATCATAGCAGACAAGTATGCCACGGCCGACTCCTCCATGAAGGCGGAGATTCAAGTTAGCGCAACTGGCAAAGTGGCCCCTCAGGCTCCAAGAACTCCGGCAGGAGACGCCAGTCGGCGGCAACAGCAAAACGACCACAAGCGCAAGGCCTCGCTGCCGGCTTCCAGCAGCCAGCAGGTGGCGACAGTTGAAGACCAGCAGCTGGATGGGCAGCCTCCACCCAAGCAACAGAAAGGTGGCAAGCCCAATTGGTTGCCGGCTTTCTCATACGAGCAGACTCTGGATGGTCCTTGCAAGTTCCATAGCGGTGCGAAGCCGTCGAATCACACCACCCGGAAGTGCCACTGGCTCACCAGGATCACCAAAGGAGACGGCCTCCTACCTCCCCCGCCTGCTAGGCAGCAACCTCCGCCTCCGCCCCAGCAGCCGGCTATCAGTCCAGTTGGTGCAGTACAAGACAAGTACCCCGAAGAGCACGGGGCCTACATGATATCTACCAGCGTGGCTGATGATCGACGCAGCAGGCGGCTGCAGCGACAAGAGTCGAATGCAGTAGCATTAGAGACACCAGAGTTCATGCACTGGTCTGAGAAGCCTATCAGCTGGAGCAGAGCTGATCACCCAGAGGTGATGCCGAGTCCGGGCTCTTATGCCTTGGTCTTGGATTCCACCTTTGACACGGATAGACGAGCTGCTCGTTTCTCGCAAGTTCTGATAGATGGAGGCAGCATCACCAACATCCTGTACAAGGGCACTATGGAGAAGTTAGGAATCAAGCAAAGACAGCTTCAAAATAGCCGGACTGTGTTCCACGGCATTGTTTGTGGTCTTTCCTACTCACCAATCGGCAAGATCCTGATGGACGTCCTCTATGGAGACAAAGATCACTTCCGCCGAGAGTCAGTTTGGTTTCGAAGATCACTTCCACCTCGAGAGCCCATACCATGCATTATTTGGCCGACCCGCCCTGGCCAAGTTTATAGCGGTCCCCCACTACACCTACCTCAAAATGAAGATGACCAGTTCTAGGGGGATTCTGACCGTAGCCGGCGACTACCGGAAGTCGTCTGCCTGCGCGGCTGAGAGTAGTCGGCTGGCCGAGTCCCTGGTGATCGTAGCCGAGAAACGGCTCCTTGACCGGGTTGTGGCGATGGCCGGCAAGCAGCTAGAGGTGTCGCCTAACCCAAAGGAGTCGGAGGCTGAGGGTTCGTTCAAGCCGGACAAAGAGACAAAGAAGGTACCCTTGGATCCAGAGCACCCAGAGAGGTACGCTGTCGTAGGCGCAAACCTCAATAGCAAATAGGAAGGCGAGCTCGTCGATTTCCTCCGTGAGAATCGGGACATCTTCGCATGGTCCCCCAAAGACATCCCAGGTGTACCGACGGAATTCACCGAGCACAAGTTACATGTCCGATCTGATGCAAAGCCGGTCAGGCAGCCCTTGCGTCGCCTATCAGAAGAAAAGAGAAGAGTTGTCGGAGAAGAGATAGCCCGACTCCTAGCAGCCGGCTTCATTATGGAATTATTCTTTGCAGTGTGGCTAGCCAACCCGGTCCTGGTACTGAAGAAGAACAAGCAGTGGCGAATGTGTATTGACTACACAAGCCTCAACAAGGCCTGTCCCAAGGACCCGTCTGCTTTACCAAGAATTGATCAGGTGATAGACTCCACAGCCGGATACGAGCTGTTGAACTTTTTGGATGCATATTCAGGATATCACCAGATCAAGCTGAACCCGGCTGACAGACTGAAGACCGCCTTCATCACGCCATTTGGAGCCTTCTACTACCTCACCATGACATTCGGCTTGAGGAATGTCGGCACCACCTTTCAGCGTTGCATGCAGAAGTGCCTCCTCAAGCAACTCGGTAGAAACGCCCATGTCTACATGGACGATGTGGTGGTGAATACGGAAAAGCGTGTAACACTGCTGGAAGAAATCAAGGAGACCTTTGAGAACCTACGCCGATTCCAGATCAAGCTCAACCCCTGAGAAGTGCGTCTTCGGAGTACCAGCTGGCCAACTCCTTGGCTTCCTGGTCTCTGAACGCGGCATAGAGTGCAACCCTATAAAGATCAAGTCCACTGAGAGGATGGAGGTACCCAGCCGACTGCTGGACGTGCAAAAGTTCACTGGCTGCTTGGCGTCCATCAGCCGATTCATCAGTCGGCTGGGCGAGAAAGCTCTCCCCTTATACCAGCTCATGAAGAAGACCACTTTTTTCGACTGGAACCATAAGGCGGACGAAGCTTTTCTCCAGTTGAAGAAGATGCTGACTACTCCACCCGTTCTGGCGGTTCCGACTCCTAAGGAACCTATGCTCCTGTACATCACCGCCACCAGCTGGATCGTCAACATAGTCATTGTAGTGGAACGCAAGGAGGAAGGCAAGGCACTACCTGTCCAGAGACCGGTATATTACCTGAGCGAAGTACTGCCGGCCTCCAAGTAGAACTACCCCCACAACCAGAAGATGTGCTATGGCGTGCACTTTGCGGCCAAGAAATTGAAGCCTTACATTCAGGAGCATCCAATCACTGTGGTCTGCACGGCCCCACTTGCCGAGATCATCAGAAGCCGAGATGCTTCTGGCCGAGTGGCCAAATGGGCCATAGAGCTGGCTCCCTACACCATCCACTACCAGCCCCGCACCGCCATCAAGTCACAAGCATTGGCCGACTTTCTCGTTGACTGGGCCGAGACCCAGTACCTACCTCCAGCGCCCGACTCCACCCATTGGCGGATGCATTTCGACGGCTCCAAGATGCTCATCGGCTTGGGAGCCGGTGTTGTCCTCACTTCTCCTAAAGGCGACAAGCTCAAATACGCACTGCAAATCCATTTTGCCGCCTCCAACAATGTCGCCGAGTACGAGGCGCTCATTCACGGGCTCCGGCTTGCCAAAGAACTTGGCATTCACCGGATCCTGTGTTATGGCGACTCGAACTTAGTGCTCCAGCAGTCATCTGGCGACTGGGACGCCAAAGATGCAAACATGGCGAGTTATCGTTTCCTCGTGTAGCAACTCAGTGGATATTTCGAGGGGTGCGAGTTCCTCCATGTTCCAAGAAACGACAACGACCAAGCAGACACCTTGGCACGAATCGGCTCTACCCGCCAAGCAATACCATCCGGCGTCACCCTTCAACGCCTCCTCAAGCCGTCTGTCAAGCCTTCACTAGAATCAGACTCCATCTTCATGCCGGCTCCTCCCGGCCTGGGGACTTCATTAATCCAGCAAGCGGTTGTTGACTCCAGCCCGCTGCCTCCCAGCCCAGCCGCCCTCGTCCAAGTCGCAGTTCTTGCAGTCGAAGAAATAGCAGCACCCTCATGGGCCCAGCCCATCCTCAAATTTCTGGTGAGCAAAGAGCTGCCGACTGATGAGACCTTAGCTCGGCAAGTACAACGCCGAGTGGCAGCCTACACCATAGTCAACAGAGAGATAGTCAGGCGCAGCGTCACTGGTGTCTACCAGCGCTGCGTAGAGCCAGAGCAAGGCCAAGAAATTCTCAAAGACATCCATCAAGGCGAGTGCGGCCACCATGCGGCTTCAAGAGCACTCGTCGCCAAAGCTTTCCGACACGGTTTCTTTTGGCCAACGGCCTTAGAAGAGGCCAAGGAATTGGTCCAAAAATGCAAAGGGTGCCAGAAGTTCCGCTCCAAGCCGCATCAGCCGGCTTCTGCACTCAAGACCATCCCCATTGCCTGGCCTTTCGCAGTTTGGGGTCTAGACATGGTGGGACCATTCAAGACGGCACGAGGTGGCTTAACTCACTTACTTGTCGCGGTGGACAAGTTCACCAAGTGGATAGAAGCGAAGCCAATCAAGAAACTGAACGGTCCGACTGCCGTGACTTTCATCTCCGACATCACAATTCGGTACGGCATACCACACAGCATCATCACCGACAACGACACGAATTTTGCCAAAGGCGCCTTGGCCCGTTTCTGTGCGACACAGGGCATCCAACTGGACCTAGCATCCGTCGCCCATCCACAGTCAAACGGCCAGGTGGAGCGAGCAAACGGCCTCATCCTGTCCGGCATCAAGTCCTGACTGATCGAGCCTCTGGAGCGCTCGGCTGCCTGCTGGCTCGACGAGTTGCCAGCCGTCCTCTGGAGTCTGCGCATGACTCCAAACAAGTCAACCGGCTTCACGCCTTTCTTCCTCGTCTACGGCGCTGAAGCCGACATCCCAACGGACATAGAATTCGATTCCTCGCGAGTCACCATGTACACTAAGGAAGAAGCAGAAGAAGCACGACAAGACGGCGTCGACCTGCTGGAAGAGGGATGGATGTTGGCACTCAGCCGGTCGAGCATCTAATAGCAGAGCTTGCGCAAATACTACAATAGGAGGGTGACCTCGTGCTCCGATTAATCCAGCGAACAGCCGGCCAGCACAAGCTGTCGGCACCTTGGGAAGGCCCCTTCATCATCAGCAAAGTGCTGGGCAATGACTCCTACTACCTGATCGACGCTCAGAAGCCCTGAGCACACAAGAGGGACGACTCCGGCAAAGAGACAGAGCGGCCATGGAATGCAAATCTCCTCCAAAAATTTTACAGTTAAACGCAGTATGTATCACGCTACCCTTTGTACTAAAAGTACCAAGACTACGGGGCCCCCGAGAAGAGCTCAGGGACTGCCCTCTTTTATCTATATGATAAGAAATATGCCTTCGAGTATATTACTCTTTGTTATGCCGCTTGGCACCGGGTTCGACTAGTCGGCCCGGGGACTTACCGACCTGCGCTATGAAATGCTTCCTGCAGCCGGACAAGTAGTGTGTGGCTTCTAAACCGTCTCCTGCCAGAAGCCGCAGCTTGCAGAGCGACTGTCTGGTGGGCAGGAGTAAGGAAGAATGGGCGTCCACATGAAAAATGGCTAAGGACTCAAAGCTTAAGGCCGGCTTCCAGCCTTTTTTGCAAACCGACTCGTGAATAGTCGGCTTGCCGCTTTCTATCCAACTTGTTAAACAACCCGAAAAACGGCTAAGTACTTGCCTTCCCAAAGTGACCAAGAATTTGATCCAGCAGCAGTCCGCGGAGCGATTGTCTGACTGACAAAGACGGCAACTGAGGGAAGACGGCAAAGGAAAAAGCCAAAAGAACAATGAGCAAGAAAGATAGAAGTCGGATGAATATTTACATAACAAAGGCCCTTGGCCGAATCTTCGAGCAGAACTTCAAAATACACCCCGCGGGTGGAATTGTGCGAATTAACTAGTTCTTCAAAAACTATTAGAACAGATAAAACAAAGACAAGGTGGCAGCCTAGTGGGCGGCAGACGGGTTTGGAGGATCGGAGGAGACGGCGGTGTTGGATATTGGGGCGGCCGGCTGGGCGGTCTCGGCTTGATCACCTCCGGCAGCAGTCGGCTCGGGCGGGCACGGCTCGTTGCTGGAGGCACGGTCGAGCTAAGGCTGGCCGTCCGCTCCGTCTTCCGGTGCCTCCGTCTCGCTCAAGTCCTCTGCCTCGTCTTCCTCCTTGACGCTGGAGCTGATCACCTCTGCCGAGTCCTCGCCGTACTCGGGGTTCAGCCCAAACCACTCCGGCGGCACCTACTCGCCGTCTTCAGACCGCTCGGGGACAAAGATGCTGGTGTCGGTGTACTCGACAATCGCCGCCGCACGCTTGAAAAGGGCATCTTCTGCGGCTGCCACCTCTGGCTGGGCCTTTGACCAGAGTGTGGCCAGTTGGTCTAGGTCCAGCCCCGGATAGCACACCTTGACGAATTCCAAGGCTCGGCATGCTCCGGCCCGGGCCGGGGAACCCTTCCAGGCCTCAAGACGGCCAGCCGCGACCTCCAGCCAGTCGGCAGTCCGACTGCGGGTGCGCGGAGCCTGCACGTCTGGCCACAGGGCGGCGATCGCTTGGGCACCGACGCGTTGAAGCCGGCGCAGCATCTGGTGGGCCGGCCGCAGGGGAGCCCCAATGCTCAGAATATGCTCATCAAGAGTCCGAGGGGCATCAGCGGCAATCTCCGTGCCACCCGCCCTCCACTCCTCGCGGTCGGCCTCGATAGCTTGAACTGCAGCCTGCGAGTGGCCGGGGAAGAAGTCTGCCAAGATGGAGAGAATGAAAAACAAGTCAAAAAAACCAGGAGTCGGCTCAACATGTAGTCGGCGGCTCGAAGAAGGAAAGCAAAGAAGCTCACCGTTCACGAGGTCCTCGATCTTGTGGAAGCTCGAGACCAGCATTGCCTCATTGTCGGTCCAGGAGGAGCGCTCGCTCGCGAACTCGGCCAGGAGGGTGGCTTCCGCCTCTTCCGCCTCCTTCTGCGTCTTCGTAAGCAGCTCCTTCTGCTCTGCCAATTGTGCGGCCAGCAGATCGCGCTCTGCGGCGAGCTTGCTACACTCCTCCCCCTTGGAGAGCAACGCGGAGTTGGCTTCGCTCAGCTGCTGTTGAAGAGCGGTGTTGGCCTCTGAAGAGAAAGAAGAAAGAAGGTGTTAAGTCATCAACAAAGAAGGTCACCGGGGAGATCCGGCCCGACTGCTCAGCAGTCGGCCCGAATCTCGAGGACTACAGCCCGCGGGTGCGCTAGCGCGCCCCCACAAAGAAGAAAAAGGACTCACTCCGGCTCTCCAACAAGTCGGCAGTCCGCTTGCCCAGCTCTTCAATGTTGCGGTTGAAGGCGGTGACATGGAGGTTGTGATAGTCCTGCAACAAGTATTTCAGAACAAAGGTTAGTACCCGGAACTAACCAATTGGAGTTCCGGGCCGCCTGCTCAGCAGCCGGCCCAAAACTCGGGGACTACACCCAGTGGGTGCGCTGGCACCCCCCAACAGAGAGGAACAAGAAAAGAGGGACAAAGGAGAAAGCATACCCGGATGGCTGCCCGCGACGCCAGGTGCGCCTTGGTGCAGTTTTGGATGACGTCACTCTCAGCTCGCAACTTTGTCTGGACATCCAAAAGCGCCTGGTTCAGCGGGCCCGTGCCGCCTCCTCGCACCCACCCAATGGGCGCGGCGCTCGTCGCTTTGACGTCTGGAATCGTTGAGCTGGCGGTGCCGGTCTCCAAGGGGCGTGGCGCCGAAGTCGCCTTCTCAAGACGGCGGCGCGTTGGCGATCCAACTTGAAGGAGTAGCCTTGCCACGGCCTCATCTTCAGTCGACGGCAAGGGCGGATCCGCCGGCTGTTTGCCTTGCGCGCTTCTAGACGGTGATGGGGGCGGCTATGGTGGCGCGACCGCGTCTGGCAGGGGGGCGTCGCCGCCGCCCCTCTCCATGATCGGGAACTCGCCGCCGGCTTCCCCTGACTGCCCCGTGAACTCCGGGGGCGGCGGCGCGGAGTTCAAAGGGGTGACGAGAACCGCCGACCGCCGGGGCGCGAATTCCTTAGCCGGCTGCTTTGCCGCAGCGGCGGCCTCGGCCGCCTCCAGCTTCTTCAGGGCGTCGGCCTTCGCTTTCTCCCGACGGGCGGCCTCGCCCTCCTCGCGCTTCTCCCACGAGTTCTGCTTCGTCGCCTCCCGAAGGTCGGTGGCGGGGTCAATCCGTTGAGTGGTCGCAGACGTCTCCACCGACCACATAACGGAGGTGGCGGCAACCCTCTCAAGAGTGAAGGGAGCCCTGAGGCGAGGAAAGCATATGAAAAACTCAGACAAGATCAACAAAGAGAAAATAAAGATAAGGGATGGAGGCGCTTACGCAGAGACTAGCGGCGGCTTCTTCACTTCCTTGCCGAACGGTTGGCTTTCGCGGCCGCCTCCTCCCGCTTGGTCGTGGCCGCCACTCCCTTGAACTTCTTCGACCGGCCACCAAGCGTACTCGGCCCGGCCCAGCGCTTCTTTGCACTGCCTTGAGCGTCCAAGCCGGCGGAGGTACTCGCGCTTGGCTAGCCGGCTTTTGGCTGGCGACGCCGGGCGACTTCTCCCTCGGCCTAGTCGTCAGGCCAGTCGGCGAAAGTGGCCGAAGGCCTGGAGCCGCCTGCTTCTCCTCCTCCTCCCTCGGCGTCGGCTTCCATGGCTGCCACCCCCAAGTCGGGATCGTCGACGTCGCTCTCCGCCCGATCGGGGACAAACTGACAAGCCGGCTCTGCGGTGCTGGCCGATGGAGGGACGAGTGGATTCTGATTCAAAACAAAAACGGTCAGACTTGACAAGTCGGACTCGGCAGCAAAAGAAACAGAAGAAGAAGGAAGACGACTTACAATAGGCGGGGGGTTGGCGCGCGAATACGGCTCCTTGCCGAACCGCCAGTCCACCGAGTGACCGTAGTTCGCAATGTAGTTCACCGTGTTCGCCACCTCTGCGTGAGGCATGTCCTTGGAGAACATCCGACTCGGGTCCCGATGACCGCTCATCTGGCAGATCAGGTGAGGTCGGTCTTGGAGTGGTAGGACTCGGCGCGCCACGAAGGCGGCCAGCAAGTGGGCCCCGAACAGGCCCTCCGACTACTTCAGCACTCGGAGTCGCGCGATGGCGGTGGCACCAGCGGGAGACAGCGTCCTGGCTCGGTGTGACTAGCTGGGGAGCCTTCCAGCCGGCGTGCCGGCTTCGTAAGCCGGCAGGTTGACCCAGTCGCCTTCTGGGGCGACGTTCTTCACATAAAAATATGACCGCTGCCACATCTTCACCGACTTAATTAGTGTGATGGTGGGAAATGGATTGTCGATCACTGATCTCCGCATCGCAATGAATGCACCGCACTGGGCCGGCACCCCGGCGACGTGTGTGCCGAGCTTGGATTATAAGAACTCACCCTAGAGCTCAATCGTGGGGAGAACGCCGAGGAAGCCTTCGCACAGGGTGGTGAAGGCAGCCAGTAGCACCACCGTGTTCGGAGTAAGGTGGTGCGGCTGGAGCCTGTGAAACTCCAAGAAGGAGCGGAAGAAGCCGCTCGCCGGCAGTCCCAGGCCGCGCATGAGGTGCGAGCGGAATATGACCCGCTCGCCCTCCTCCGGCGCCGGCGATATCTCTCCCTCCGGCGCGAGGCAGACCCGCACTAAGTCCCTGCCAGGCAGCCGCCGTGTCTGGCGGAGGATCTCGATGTCGTCGTCGTCAACCTCGGAGCCATCCCACACTCCGGAGCGAACGACAGGAGGCGCGGCGGCGGAGGAGGAGCTCATCGCTGCGGGCACGGCGTGGTTCGGAGCAGCAGCGGCAAGAAGAAGAAGAAGCAAGAAGGAGCGAAAGGAAGTGGGGAGAATGGGCGCGCGTGCTTCGCCGCCCCCCTCCCCCCGCCTACTTGTAGGCTCGCGGGCTGAGAAGTCAAGGGGGCGGACGTGGGATTAACTGCGCCTGGGACCCCATGACCCCCATGATTTACCACACAAAGTTACCACGCACAATAACCACGCGGGAACACCAACCGTCCGCGTGGCCGCAATGAATCCGTTCGCATGCCGAGGCACGATAGTGGCGGGCCCCGCTTGTAGGCCTGTCATGTCGCACACGTGGGTGATCAGACTAGCTCCACCATGTGGCGCCTCACGACGGGTCAACCACGGGCGGCAACCCGGAAGCTTATCAGGCACGCCACCTGAACTCCGCCGCAACGTTCAAACTTTTTTAGGGGCAAGTCGGCCTTGAGCAAGTCCGACTCCAACTAGTCGGCTTGACAGAAGATAGCTAGCGAAGCCCAGGCCCAACCGCCGGAGAGAAGAAACTGTTGAGGCTCCACGACATGTCGCCCTGAGAGCCTCACCAGCTTCGGGGACTACTGTCGGAGTAATGGGCCACGGGTAGGCTAACCCAAGCCCAGAACCTTTCAAGACATTGAGGCAGACTGCACCCCTCGAGATCCCAGGACGAAGAGCCTCCTTCTGAGGGTCGGCGGCGAGGCGGCCAGCTGCCCACTCTCGGGCGAGTCCTAGGGACGACTTCAAGATGAGCCGACTCCTGACCGGTGACTTCCATAGAAGCCGGCCTTGGGGAGTCGGCCCGTGACGCCAACAACCCCCATTCCCTCATAAAGAGGGACGGGACGGGGAGTGGCCACAATAAGGTCCACTCCCACCCCTTTTCCAAGGGCAGGCGTGGCTACAGTACGCCGTACCCGCGTAGATCTCCATGCAGCGCGACACTATTGCCATGTCGGCCCTAACGTCAGCCCCAGGGGGAGGAGCCCTGTGCCCACGACGGCCTGCTGGTACGACCCAGGGATGATGGGTCCCACCAGTCGGCAGGCGTACGAAAGACGGCGAAAGCACCACCAATTGGCCCGATGGGAGTCGGCCACAAGAAGTCGGCCGGCCCCTCCCACGGGCCCCACGCGCCATTAATCAGACACGACAAGTAGTGGCCACAGTGATCGCTCGCCAGACGGTGGAGCTGTCGCCACAACCTCATGACCGAGCCTGCGCAATTAGAGGCACGGGTACAGTAATCTGCAACTGGCAAGACCCGCCCGCGGCAGACGCGGCCGGTCGGCTCCACACCGAGCCAGTCGGCGGGTCCCAGGAGTCGGCGGATAAGACGGCGGCCAGAGAGACTGACGGCTGGGCCCATGCCCAGCCGGATTCCATTGTACCCCTGGGGGGTAGGCCTATATAAACCCCCCAGGGCATCCATGCAAAGGGTTGGAATCCATTAGCACTAGACCAGATCGTATAGGAAGGAGAGAGCTAGCCTTGCCTTCTCCTACATCCAGGAAACAGCTCGAGGAGCAATCATGTAAGCACTTTACCATAGTGATCATGCGGAGACCCCGTAGAGCAGCAGTAGGGGTATTATCTCCCCGGAGAGCCCTGAAGCCGGGTAAGATTCGCCGGCGTGCATGTCTTCGCCTTATCCCGTTTCCAGGCACCGGCGACGTTCTACTCGCCCCCACCATGATAAGCCATCCTTTGGCATATGTCGCACCCAACCCCCGACATTACTCTAATGTTTTGTTAACTCGACCTTGATGATTTTCACAGGATGCATCTGATTTTTGGAAAAGGGAGTATGACCATGAAGTTGATAAGAAAGCTAGGGCCAAACCAAAGGCCATCAAGAAAGCCGCCAAGAAGAATAAGAAGAAATTAACTGCTTCCGAGATGCTTGGTCTGGACGACCGTTATGAGTCGGAGGTAGCCCTTGATTCCCTTGGCTCCTTTTTCAACCATCTTATTGACACTGATTATCATCAGGATGACAAGGGGACCAGTCAAGCAGTCAAAGTAGAGGTAACTATCATTTCGTTCGACTTAGAGCCTTTGCCAAGACAGAAAATTCGACCGGTAACCCGTAAAGTAAGGTTTTCACACCCCTTAGGTCATTTGGATCCTCACTTTCTTTGGAAGCAACAGCAGCACGAGAACTGGTGACAAACTCGGACCAGCGGAGGTGAAGACTTATCATCCGACTTACCAAATACTCCAGCTCAACGGAAACGTCGAAACAAGGTATTTCCAAATTTAAACTCTTTTTGCCAGCCAATTAATTCTTCCGATTCAAACTATCAGTAGGCTTCTCGCTCTTCCTCCTGCGACTCATCTTAGACCCAGGTGCCGGCTTTCAAAACTGCCCCTGGGTAACATCACTTTTTATTCTCTACCTCCTTATGCTCTTATACTTGTACTGACCTCTCATAACCCGTCCAGTGGACAAGCAAAGCCTAGCAAGAAAGAAAGGGTGACCAAATCGGTTGAAGAGCCCAAAGCCCATGAACCGGAACAACAAACTCCAGCCTCTAACACTTCCATGCCACAACCTCAAGAGCCAATCCATGATGTTCCACTAGAAATTCCTGACCTCTCCAGTGACCCTACAAATGTCAATCCTTTGATCACTGAATCGTGAAGCCCTATTAAACCGTCAGGAAAAGCACCAACGATAAGACGGCGGCCAGAGAGACTGACGGCTGGGCCCATGCCCAGCCGGATTCCATTGTACCCCTGGGGGGTAGGCCTATATAAACCCCCCAGGGCATCCATGCAAAGGGTTGGAATCCATTAGCACTAGACCAGATCGTATAGGAAGGAGAGAGCTAGCCTTGCCTTCTCCTACATCCAGGAAACAGCTCGAGGAGCAATCATGTAAGCACTTTACCATAGTGATCATGCGGAGACCCCGTAGAGCAGCAGTAGGGGTATTATCTCCCCGGAGAGCCCTGAAGCCGGGTAAGATTCGCCGGCGTGCATGTCTTCGCCTTATCCCGTTTCCAGGCACCGGCGACGTTCTACTCGCCCCCACCATGATAAGCCATCCTTTGGCATATGTCGCACCCAACCCCCGACATTACTCTAATGTTTTGTTAACTCGACCTTGATGATTTTCACAGGATGCATCTGATTTTTGGAAAAGGGAGTATGACCATGAAGTTGATAAGAAAGCTAGGGCCAAACCAAAGGCCATCAAGAAAGCCGCCAAGAAGAATAAGAAGAAATTAACTGCTTCCGAGATGCTTGGTCTGGACGACCGTTATGAGTCGGAGGTAGCCCTTGATTCCCTTGGCTCCTTTTTCAACCATCTTATTGACACTGATTATCATCAGGATGACAAGGGGACCAGTCAAGCAGTCAAAGTAGAGGTAACTATCATTTCGTTCGACTTAGAGCCTTTGCCAAGACAGAAAATTCGACCGGTAACCCGTAAAGTAAGGTTTTCACACCCCTTAGGTCATTTGGATCCTCACTTTCTTTGGAAGCAACAGCAGCACGAGAACTGGTGACAAACTCGGACCAGCGGAGGTGAAGACTTATCATCCGACTTACCAAATACTCCAGCTCAACGGAAACGTCGAAACAAGGTATTTCCAAATTTAAACTCTCATTTGCCAGCCAATTAATTCTTCCGATTCAAACTATCAGTAGGCTTCTCGCTCTTCCTCCTGCGACTCATCTTAGACCCAGGTGCCGGCTTTCAAAACTGCCCCTGGGTAACATCACTTTTTATTCTCTACCTCCTTATGCTCTTATACTTGTACTGACCTCTCATAACCCGTCCAGTGGACAAGCAAAGCCTAGCAAGAAAGAAAGGGTGACCAAATCGGTTGAAGAGCCCAAAGCCCATGAACCGGAACAACAAACTCCAGCCTCTAACACTTCCATGCCACAACCTCAAGAGCCAATCCATGATGTTCCACTAGAAATTCCTGACCTCTCCAGTGACCCTACAAATGTCAATCCTTTGATCACTGAATCGTGAAGCCCTATTAAACCGTCAGGAAAAGCACCAACGATGTTGTGATCACTCGGACCAGCTTCAAAGAACCGGGACAATCCACTGTCTTAGCCTAGCACTTTGCCAAGGAGGAGTTCATCCAATGGCGGAAAGTGAGATTTGGTATTGCTGATTACTCACAACTAAGCATTAGTGAAGTACTCTTTGGTTATCTCAACCAAGTTCATACCAGCCGTGATCTTGAGATTGACATGGTGAAACAGATGCACCAGAAGTATGAGGTATGAATTCCGGCTTAATACAGTATGCATATCCTGTCAGCCCCCAAGTCTAATGCATATGATAAGATTGAGTATGCTGTAGACTTAGATTAGCCATGAGTATAAAAACATCTTCGGTAGAATCCTTAAAAGGCGGGCTTTCACCATTAGAGTTAAATCGGATTTTTAATGATTAACATTGCATCCATAGCCTCCAAGGGCCGGTTTAATAAGCATGAATGAACCGGTACTTGTGCATCATTGTTTATAAATCAGAACTTACTTGTGTAGCCCCCATGAGTCGGATGTGGTCATTTGCTGTGCAACCGGGTCATCATAAAGTAGTAACAGGACGTGCAACGTGCATTACCCCCATGTGTCAAGTACTCTTGCTTGCAAAGTGCTTGGGACTTATTTATATAATCCGTTTGTATGAAGAACTTTTTCGGCAGGCATTAGCCCCCAAGTGCCAAGTGTTGTTGCTTGCAAAATGCTTGGGACTTTATTCATATAAGCTGACTTATGAATATGATTTCAAATCTGTGCCTATATAGGACACCACTGCTCAACTTCAATTAGAATTGGGTGATGTGAAAACTCGACTGGAGGTTTAAGAATCTGAGACCCGGAAAGCCGACTCAAAGTTCAAATTTAGTCTAGAGAAGATAGAAAAACTGAAGACTAGTTTTCATGCTGAAAAAACTGCCTGGGCTGAAAAGAAAGCTGCTCTAACCCAGCGGGCTGAAATAGCAGAAGCTGATCTTCAAAAGGTGACCAGTGAGCTTACCGGTTTAAAACACCATGTATCCCAAATGGTTTCTTCTATCTTTGGTGAGCCGCCTTGCCAGCATCAAAATTGAATCTCTTCTTTTTATATCATAAACCGCTACTGATCACTCCATGATTGTTACACAGGTCCGTGGAGCCGCAACCTTAGTCAAGATATGCTGGTGAAGCTTAAAGCCGTATATACGCTTGTTGAACAGCTATATACTGGAACTCAGCACACGGTAGCCATGATTCCTCCAACAAATGAAGGACCCAATCTGCAGAGTGACTTCTTGAAAAAATTGTCAATTCTGCCTGCGAGGATTCAAGAGATAAAATGGTCATGTGCAAGAGCCGGCATCGTGACGGCCTTGAGTCGTGCTAAGGCATGGTTACTAGATCTAGACCCGGCCGAGGTAGCTACCGGTAATCTGAGCTTGAAAGAAGATGGCACTTCTTTTCACCAGAAAGACTTTGCTGCCTGTGTTAAGGAAATACGTCCTCTGGACATGAAACAAATCTCTCAAAATATCAGCCGGCTTATGATGCAAAAAACCAAAAGATGCCCATGCCGGCTTATAAAGTGATGGATCTGATTCCCCCAACCTGTAAGCATACTTTCGCCCCTGAAGTTGATCCATCCGACCTTGTAGATGATGAAGCTGAATTCCAAGCCTTGCGTGGCATTGACTAGTCATGACAAAACTTCCAGACGGCGGAGGACGAAGTACCGGAGAAGGATGATCCGGAAGCTTCAAGTCATCAAGGCCAAGAAGATTGATCCGTTGGGCGGTTTAAACATTTGATCTTCCGAAAAACACTTGATCTTTTTGGCTCACTGAGTCATGTAATAGTCTAGTGAAACTCTGATCTTTCGTGCCATCATGCACATTTTGTTTTGCGTAAATTGTTGATTCGCCAGTTGAAAGACGACCACTTTATGCTTATGATAGCGTTGATTTATGCAGATCAGATTTAGCAATAACCTGCACACAAAATAGATCACAAGTGCCCTAGCGGTTTACCGCGGGGCGGGTCATAATATCCTATATAAACCACTGGTGACTAAAACAGGTCATAACCAGGGCCGGTTTAATCATAATCATATAGAATCAAAGAATATTATACATGTGATATTTGATCGCACTTCCGGCTTATCATACTAGTGCAGTAAGGGTGTCAACCCAGAAAGATTGGACAGATAATGCCTTGTTTAATTGTCATATACTTGCCGGCTTGCAACACCTTATATAGCAAGGGGTAATATCCCAAAGTTTAAAGCCAGAACTCCTAGCACATAGGCTATTATCATATACTGACGACTTATAGTCCAAAGCCAGTCCGGGTTATCAAACTCCAGATATATTTAAGCATGATCCATAAGGATGAAGGCTTCATGGCCTGAATTGTCTCAAGCCATATGTTAATATGGCGTAAATACATGACTCCAAAAAATGGTCAGAAAAAGACAATGAATCAAAATTGAAAAAACGAGGCTTTCATAGGCCGCCAAGCCTAAAGCTCCAAGGCTTTCATGGGCCGCCAAGCCACTGAGTTAACCTTTTACACTTTGTGAATCTGGCCTCACATGACCGTTGTTTTAACCTTGACAAGCTCAGGGTCTATGTAAGATTGACTATCAAGAATTCGGCTTGCCATTTTGGGATTACCCAGGCGGAGTGGCAGATTCTACAAAGCAGGATAACCCAGAAAATTTTGGTGCATACACCTGGTATTCCAAGCCAGTTCACGAGGGTAGTAACACTATGTTCTCTTTGATGAATACACCTATGTTTGAATAGGAAGCCCCCACGTGCTTTAGGGCGTATGAGCCGGACCAAGAGGGATATTCATAGCTATGCTCAATGAGCAAGAAGCCCCCAAATGGCTTGTGGCATTGAGCCGATCAAGAGGGATATTCACAGCTATCCTCAATGAGCAGGAAGCCCCCAAGTGACCTGTGGCATTGAGACGATCAAGAGGGATATTCACAGCTATGCTCAACGAGCAGGAATCCCCTAAGTGACCTGTGAGAGTGGCGTTGCGCCGGATCAAGACAGATATTCACAGCTATGCTCAATGAGCAGGAAGCCCCCAAGTGACATGTGAGAGTGGCGTTGCGCCGGATCAAGAGGGATATTCATAGCTATGCTCAATGAGCAGGAAGCTCCAAATGTCCATTTGTAGTGAAAAAGACTCATTATTCTTTGAGATGAAACGAACAGAGGCCCTGTTGAGGGAGTCCTTGATTAAGGGGTCCTCGAACCTCTGGCCTGTGTGACATGGGCCGGACTATTGGGCCATGAAGACACAAGATAGAAGACTTCTTCCTGTGTCCGGATGGGACTCTCCTTTGTGTGGATGGCAAGCTTGGCGTTCGGATATGTAGATTCCTTCCTTTGTAAACCGACTGTGTACAACCCTAGGCCCCTCTATGTCTATATAAACTGGTGGGTTTAGTCCATAGGGGCAATCACAATCATACAGGCTAGACTTCTAAGGTTTAGCTATAACGATCTCGTGGTAGATCAACTCTTGAAATCCTCATATTCATCAAGATCAATCAACCAGGATTTAGGGTATTACCTCCATCAAGAGGGACGAAACCTGGGTAAAACATCGTGTCCCGTGTCTCCTGTTACCATCGACCTTAGATGCATAGTTCGGGACCCCCTGCCCGAGATCCACCGGTTTTGACACTGACATTGGTGCTTTCATTGAGAGTTCCGCTGCGTCGTCACCAGAAGGTTTGATGGCTCCATCAATCATCTAAAACAATTCTACCCTGGGGGAGGTTTTCCTTCCCGGTCAGATCTTTGTGTTCGGCGGCTTCGCATAGCGGGCCAACTCGCTTGGCCATCTAGAGCAGATCGACAGCTATGCCCCAGGTCACCAGATTAGATTTGGAAACTTGGATTATGTCACTGACATTCGAGGAGACTTGATCTTCCAAGGATTCATGACCCCAATCTCCAATCTGGCCTTAGAGCCAGAGCGCATCGCCAGGTGAGAAGACAGGATTTCTAAACCCACCGGACTATCTGTGGCCACTAAGCCTAGTATGGGAGAGCTGGAGGAAGCAGTGTCGCTGGCTATCATCACAAAGCCGGACTCTTCCCCGGACACTGGCTCCGAACTATCGGAGTCAGTATTGTGTGAGCTCGGCCGAGGAATCCCCTTCCCGCCGTACTCCACGGATTTTCTTCTCCCGGGCCAAACCTCGCCTTTAAGCGAGGCTCTGGACTTGATGTGATCCCTCGTCATTACAAAGGAGCAACATACGAACTATGCCCAGCCCAGACTAGGGGCTGAGAACGGGGAATTTTACGCCCCACCCACCACCCACTTCATCGCCACTGTCGAGGACTTAACTGACATGCTCGATTACGGCTTTGAAGACATCGACGGTATGGACGATGATGCCGGAGAAGAGTATGCCCAAAACCCGCCATTTACCGGACGCTGGACGGCCACCTCTTCATATGACGTGTACATGGTGGATACACCCAAGGAAGGTGACGGTGATAATGAGAAAAATCCAGTAGAGGATAAACCTCCCGAGATAAAACCAAAATGCCGACGGCGCCGCTCTAAATCATGTCGCAGCAAAGACAACAATACCAGCATGAGAGACAACAATACTCCGGACGATGCCGAAGACCAAGAAAACCCCATCGAGCAAAACTCTGAACAAGACGATCGGGAGGATTGGCAAGTTAGCCCTGATGAACAGGCCGCAAACGAAGACTCGAAGGACAGTAATTACCTTCCACACTCCGAGGATGAGGTGTGCCTCAGCGACAAAGACTTTATCGTGCCTGAGGAACCTCTCGAGGAGGAGCGCTTTAAGCAACGACTAATAGCCACTGCGAGGAGCCTGAAAAAGAAACAACAACAACTTCAAGCTGATCAAGATCTACTCAACGACAGATGGACTAATGTCCTGGCGGCCGACGAATACGGTCTCGTGCGCCCAACCAAAAGTTACTCGAAGCGTAAAGTGCTACCTCAATTTGATAACGAGGCACTTGAGCCCGTACCAGCAGCACGTAATGTGGCTGACCGACCACCACGTGGCCGTGACAAAACGGTAACTCAAGCCGAACGCTAGCCCATACTATCTCGCTGTAAAGGAAGAGAGATAACAGCTTGGGGATACAAATATGACCTATGGCAGGACCTGAAGAATAAAGCAGGTCCGACCAAATCGATTTACAGATCGCGAGGGTGTGCCCCGACGTGTGACGACGGCTATCAAGCCGAGCATGACAAGCATAACCACGCCCGGGCCGAAAACCGCAGACGGACTCCATCCGAACTACGTCGCGACCTGGCCCGATGTAGATGCGCCGCACACCCTCTCTGCTTCACCGATGAAGTAATGGAACATGAATTCCCAGAAGTGTTCAAACCCGTGAATGTCGAACCATACGATGGAACAACAGATCCCATGATATGGATTGAGGACTTTCTTCTCCATATTCATATGGCCCATGGTGATGATCTGCATGCCATCAAATACCTCCCCCTAAAACTCAAGGGACCAGCTCGACACTAGTTGAACAGCCTGCCTGAAAACTCTGTTGGCAGCTGGGAGGACCTGGAAGACGCCTTCCGCGACAACTTCCAAGGCACATACGTCAGACTTCCGGATGCCGATGACTTAAGTCACATAGTTCAATAGCCCGGAGAGTCAGCCAGGAAATTCTGGACAAGATTCTTAACTAAAAAGAACCAGATCGTCGACTGCCCGGATGCCAAAGCCCTAGCGGCCTTTAAGCATAGCATCCGTGACGAATGGCTCGCCCAACACCTCGGCCAAGAAAAGTCGAAGTCCACGGCGAACCTCACGGCACTTATGACCCGCTTTTGTGCGGGCGAAGATAGTTGGCTAGCCTGTAGCAATAATAACGCAAAGGAACCTCGTACCTCCGAAGCCAAGAAGAGCAACGGCAAGCCCCAATGCAACAGGCATAAGCGTTGAAACAATGGTGACAATACTGATGACACGGCGGTCAACGCCGGATTCAGTGGCTCCAAGCCCACTCAGCGGAAGAAGCCATATAAAAGGAACAATCTGGGCTCTTGTAGCTTGGATCGTATACTCAATCGTCCATGTCAGATCCACGGCACCCCTGATAAACCAGCCAATCATACCCACCGGAGTTGTTGGGTCTTTAAACAGGCCGGCAAGTTAAATGCCGAAGACAAGGAGAAGGGGTCACAATGTGAGAATGACGATGAGGAGCCCCGTCCACCAAACATAGGGGGGCAGAAGAAGTTCCCCCCAGGTGAAAATAGTGAACATGATATACGTTACCCAAATCCCCAAGAGGGAGCGCAAACGTGCGCTCAGGGACGTCTATGCGATAGAGCCAGTCGCCCCAAAATTCAACCCATGGTCATCCTGTCCGATCACCTTCGATCGCAAGGACCAACTGACCAGTATCGGTCACGGCGGTTTAGCCGCATTGGTCCTTGACCCCATTATTGATGGATTCCACCTCACGCGAGTCCTCATGGACGGTGGCAGCAGCCTCAACCTTCTCTATCAGGATATAGTCCACAAAATGGGCATCGATCCATCAAGGATCAAGCCCATAAAAACTACCTTTAAAGGAGTAATACCAGGTGTAGAGGCCCGCTGCACGGGTTCAATCACATTGGAAGTTGTCTTCGGATCCCCGGACAACTTCCGAAATGAAGAATTGATCTTCGACATCGTCCCCTTCCGCAGTGGCTATCACGCACTACTCGGACAAACTACATTCGCTCAATTAAATGCGGTGCCACACTATGCTTATCTCAAACTTAAGATGCCCGGACCACGCGGTGTCATAACAATCAATGGAAACACGGAGTGCTCCCTCCATACTGAGGAGCACACCGCGGCCCTAGTAGCAGAAGTATAGAGCGGCCTTATCAAGCAGAACCTTAATTCGGCGGCCAAGCTCTCGGACACTGTCAAATGAGTCCATACTACCCTGCAGCAGGACAGTCCAGGCCGTCAGGAGCTCGACTAGCAATTCGGCCTTTCTCTCAGTCCTGACCAAATGGCGGCGTAGGTACCGCGCGTACATAACTACACACTCAAAATACCATGGGCATAGACGGAGGCGTAACTTGATTGTGTTCCATCATACGGCTCCCACACATACTTTTCCTTTTCCTTTTTACCATTTTGGTGTCTTCTTTACAGGCCCCTCTCGACGGCCTGATCATCGGTCCTTTCGAAGGACGGATATACCAAGGCGGCAAGCAGCACAAACGTGTGGGGGAATCTCTAGATGTTCTTCTTGACAATCATTCTACCCGTTTTCGGGACCCGCACGCAGCTCCCCCTTAGTCTTGGCATGTTAAATAGCCAGGTTGCTTATCGTATTATTCGTACAAATACATTTTGTTGTATTAATCAAATTATAATGGAAACAGTTTGCGGCCTAGTTTATGTGGCACTAGCTTTCTCCTTTATTTTATTTCGCTATTCTTATCGATTCCATCTGTACACTTTGGTACGCTTTAATTCGCCAGGGGCTTCATTATGCTCCATACTACAGCAACAAAGTCCGAACACTTTCTACAGTACAGTTCGGCATCCCAAATTTTAGTATTATATGCATTGGCTCCGAATCTTGTCTTTAGTCAATAGTTGCTTTACCCGGCTCATGCGCTTGCTACCTTACGTTTCGTCCTATCGGCTAGGGTAGTAAAGGGAGAACTACTGCGGTTGTTTTTCTGGTTTACCCGAGCAAACATCTCAGTAGAGAAAGCCGTAAATTGACTGTCATGATAAGGTGAGAGCTGGTCAGCTATTCGGAGGTTAAAAATCTTGTGCGATTTTTCTGCATTATGCGACGAATCGGCCTCTACCCGATCAGGTGTCTATAGCACCCTAGTCCGGATTAAATACTAACTAGGGGCCGCGCCTACTTTTCTATTGTCAAACTCCTATGGGTAAGTGAGGGTGATAAAGCGACATAGTCCGATTGCCTGGTTTGTTGCGCTAAACACCTCCTTCAAGGACCAAACTCTTGGACCAAGATTGTTTAGATTCATCCCAAACTCCCCAGTACTACCTACGTGGGGCTGAAGCCGACGACTGGCCAACTCTCAGATTTAACAAAACGGCCGCATAGGAGGTAAACTTTTCAAACAACAAACATTATATTACATAAGACTTTGTTTCATAATACAGGAAGGGATAACATGAATGACTTCATTCAAAGATAATGTCTTTTGAACACTGGCCCTCTACAATGCGGGATCCCTTCAGGACATCATCAAAATACCGCTCGGGCGTGCGGTGCTCCTTGCCCGTGGGCGGTCCCTCGGTGGTGAGCTTGACGGCGTCCATCTTCGCCCACTGGACGTTGACGCGGGCGAAGGCCATCCACGCACCTTCAATGCAGACCGACCACTTGATGGCATCAAACCAAGGGCAGGCACCGACCAGCAGCTTCACGAGCCTGAAGTAGCTGCTGGGTATGGCGTCGGCAGGCCATAGACTGATTATCAAATCCTTCATGGCCAGTTCGACCACCCTGTGCAGTTCGGTCAGCTGTTTCAGCTGATCGCTAAAGGGCACCGGATGCTCTAGCGCAAGGTGTTGTGACCAGAACAGCTTCTCCGTCGAGCTCCCCTATTCAGCACAGAAGAATTCTGCAACATCAACAACACTGTGCGGCAGATCCACAAACACCCCTGGAGAACTCCAAATCTGGGCCAGTAAGAGGAACCTTTTCTTCACATACTTGCTCTGCATATTAAAGGCCTTACCCGCCGCCATTTTTCTGGCATCCTGGATTTCCTGGAGGGCTCCCTGGGCTTCAACCCGGGAATCGTGTGCGCTTTGGCGGGCCTTGGAAAGTTCGGACTCTTGATCCGCAATATTGCTCTCCAAGGACTCGCATTTTTTCACGGCGTCCTGGAGCTCCTGCTGAACCTCACCAACCCTGGCCTCATGTTTCTAGCAATTGGCTTGTTCCTTTGCCGCTCTCTCCCGGGCTTCGTCCAGCGCCTTCTTGAGGGTCTCCACCGCGGTCGCCGCTCCTACAAAATATCATAGCACTATGGTTAACACAAATCATTCGTCCTTTCTGAATCTACACAAGGTCATTGCATACCTTGATGGTCCTCTAGCTGTTTTTTCACGCAGCCAACCTCTTCCTTGGTCCGCTCCAGACTCTGCTTCAGTCCGGAGACCTCAGCAGCATGAGAGGTCACAGCCAGTAAAGACGCCTACTTATTCACATAGACACATATGGTTAGTCTCCTGCGAAAATTGGTTGATCCCATGTCCGGCTCTTCTTTTCGAACACCGGACATTGTCTCAGGGGCTACTGTCTATACTATGGCATTCCTTTTGCATAAATTGCATTTCATACCTCAAAGCATGTTAGAAGGCTTCTGCAGGCTTCGGTCAGTCCGATCTTTGCGGACTGGATCCTCTCAACCACCGTACCAATGAGGGTACGGTATTCCTCAACAATGGAAGCACTTTGTAGCGCTTCCAGTAGAGTATCCGGTGCCTCTGGATGGACAGAGGTCACAGGTGGAATCGGTGCACCTCCCTCTTTGGAAGGAGGCTGCTTGCCGGATTCCGGAGCTGTATAGGTCTCCATAATTGTATTTGGCTAGGAGCCAGATTGGATATGGCCCGCATCGCTAGTCTCCATGGGGTTTTGCTCCCCCATGTGTCCGGCGGCCGAGGGTTCATCCTCTGGCGCCACCCTGACGGCCTCCTGTGTCTCTCCCTGGCCTAGGGGGTCCTTCAGGACAGCACCTCGGTGTCATCTATAGCCTTGGGAGAAGAGGCCGCCGGAAGGGACCCGCTGTCCATCACGTTCGGATCTAGAGAATTCCCCGAAGATGAGGATCGCTAGAGGTCGGAACAAGCCGGACTGCAGTGCATAATTCAACATGTTAAAACCATGACGTAAAGGAGCGGGAAATATGTGTGCGTCTTTGAGTACTTACGATTCGGCCAGGGGTTTATCCTTGGGGCACCACTCGGAGCTACTATCGATGTCCCACACGAAGTTATCCGCGAGGGACACCTTCCCTTTATTGGACACCTCTGCCTCCAGATGCGTGGAGGCCACCCTTTTCTTCCTCCCCCCTTTGGAGGAGAGTTGCTTTCCTCCTCCTCCTTGTCATCATCGGTGTGGGAGGAGTGGGTATCGGCGTCTTCGGACGTCACGTCCGAAGTGCCCTTATAGAGGAAACCACTCCTGGTCTCCTTAGCCTTCTTCTCCGGTGCTTGGTAGGGCGCCGGAACCAGCATCTTCGTCAGAAGAGGGATTGCTGGGTCTTTGGGCAGCGGAGCCAGACACTGGATCCGCTCCGCCTTCTTTTGTCCAACCCTGAACAAACAAATAGGGAAGCTTAGGCGTCTTCCTTGAGTATAAAAATAAAGGATACACCTTGAAAAACGAAAAACTTACCAAACTTGCAGGATGGGCCAAGTCGTGCCCACGGTCCTCGATCGTCACCGGCCACGTCTTGTTGGCCTTAAAGAGCACCTTCCAGATGTCTTCGTGAGTTGTGCCAAAGAACTATTGCAAGGTCCGATGCTCAGCCGGATTGAACTCCCACAAATGGCAAGCCCGGCTTTGGCACGGAAGGATCCGGCGAACAAGAATCACCTGGATCACATTGACAAGCTTGATGTTCATGTCTACCATGCTCCTGATGCATTTCTAAAGGGATGTCAGCTCGTCCGACGAAGACCAGTCCAGACCCTTCTCTAGCCAGGTGGTGAGCCGCATCGGGCTCCGAACTGGAATTCGCGAGCCGCGGCCCAGGTGGCATCGCGAGGCTCTATGATGTAGAACCACTGCTGTTGCCACCCTTTGATGGTCTCGACAAAGGTACCTCTGGGCCATAAGACGTTGGGCATCTTGCTCACCATGGCGCCTCCGCACTCTACGTGTTGACCGCCCACCACCTTCGGCTTCACATTGAAGATCTTGAACCACAATCTGAAGTGGGTGGGATGTGGACGAAGGCCTCGCACACGATAATAAATGTCGAGATGTTGAGGAAGGAGTTGGGGGGCAGATCGTGGAAATCCAGCCCGTAGTAGAACATGAGTCCGCAGACGAATGGGTGGAGAGGGAATCCCAATCCGCGGACGAAGGGGGAGATGAATACCACCCTCTCATGGGGCTTTGGGTGGGGATGATCTGCCTCGTTGCTTGAAGCCGGTGGGCGATTTCCGGTGCTAAGTACCCGGCCTTCCAAAGCTTGGTGATGTCCTTCTCCTTGACGGAGGAAACCATCCACTTGCCCTGGCTCCAGATCCGGACATGGCTGGAGTGCTTTTTCGGGGGGGGGGATGGAAGCTTGGGCACTGGAGCTCGAGAATGGATGGGCAGAGAGGAAGAGGGCCTGGGTGAAAAGGTGAAATCCTTATCCCTTTATAAAGGCTGCGAATATCAAGCGCCTCCCCACTCGCCTTAAAACTCGCCTATTCCCTAAGGGCCGTGCAGACGGCACGGTTGGATTACTCACGTCTGTATTGATGAGAATCCCGCAATAAGGGGACACGATCTCTACTTCGACGAGACATGCCAATAAACCGCATCGTGAAACATGGAGCGAGAGGCTAAAAAACGGTTCAAAATAATGATCGGGCAGCAACGTGATGTCACGCTACAAAAGTTGTTAGTAGATTGGACTCGTGAAATAACATATTCTCTGCGTGTTTGTGTGGTACTTGTTTTGTAGAGCCGAACATGTTTTCTGTGTTCGAAGGTTGCTTTGGAGTATTCGAAGGAGGAACCCGCCTTGCAATGCCAAAGACAATCTGCGTGCCGGACACATCATCATTGAAGCCTGGTTCAAGGGCTACCGAGGGAGTCCTCGATAAAGGGGTCCTCGGACGTCTGGCCTGTGTGACATGGGCCGCACTATTGGGCCATGAAGATACAAGATAGAAGACTTCTTCCCGTGTCCGGATGGGACTCTACTTTGCATGGATGGAAAGCTTGGCATTTGGACATGTAGATTCCTTCCTTTGTAAACCGACTCTGTACAACCCTAGGCCCCTCCGGTGTCTATATAAACCGGAGGGCTTAGTCCGTAGGGGCAATAACAATCATACATGCTAGACTTCTAGGGTTTAGCTATAACAATCTTGTGGTAGATCAACTCTTGTAATCCTCATATTCATCAAGATCAATCAAGCAGGATGTAGGGTATTACGTCCATCAAGAGGGCACGGACCTGGGTCAAACATCGTGTCCCATGTCTCCTATTACCATCGACCTTATACGCACAGTTTGGGACCCCCTACCCGAGATCCACTGGTTTTGACACCGACACCTGTATTAGCAGGGGTGCCATCTTTATTATAATCATCATAATATATACATTGTCAACATATGTACATTGTAAGAGCCATTGGCTCATGTGTAGTAAGGCCAAAGATGAGCAATATTCCACGGCCGGCAGGTCTCCTCCTCTGACGTGCGTGAGTCCTTCTGGTCTCGAACATCGACAAGATAGTATGACACGTTGCTCAGATTCTTGCTGACCACAAAAGGACCTTCCCAAGGTGGGGATAGTTTATGCATATCAGTCTAATCCTAAATAAGCCGGAGCACCAAGTCACCTTCTTGAAAGGTTCTGGTCTTAACCCGGTGGCTGTGATAATGACGCAGATCTTGTTGATAAATCGTTGATCGAGCCGCCGCGAGGTCACGCTCCTCATCTAACAGGTCAAGTGCATCTTGACGTGCTTGTTCATTATCAACTTTAACATAAGCCGCCACACAGGGCGAGTCGTGACGGATGTCACTAGGGAGAACCGCCTCTGTTGGCGTTCTGGGAACGGGGGTCCCCAAACTTGCCTGCCTGCGGCCTGCGGCATGGCTCAAGTGGGGGCCCAACGCGACCCATCTTCATCAGCTCAAGCTCAAGACCCTCGCGAGGGGCCAAGCCTCGCGGGGCGGACGACAGGAAGCTTCCTCAGAGGCAGCCACATCAGCCAGGCTCGCGAGGAGGCGAGGAGATCCAGGCAGGGGTACCTCGCAAGGAGCCCGTGACCCAAGCCATGATGATCGAGACCAGGCGGGCGCCAGGCGGCTGCCGGCCTGCGCAGCGTCCTTGTTTCCCCTTTGGTGCAAAGGGGGCAAGCACATGCCAAGGCATCGGGCAAAGGTTGCCATTCCGGTGCAACGAGGCCAAGACCAGTAGAGCGGCAGGACAGAGGTCACCGTGGACCCCAAGACGGCGTCATCACCAGTACTTTTGGCAGCCGAAGACCACCTTTGGTCAGGATAACTTGTACTAGATGTTCCCCTTAAAAATGGCCAATTGTTGGCGCCCTTCCCGCTCATTATTTGGGGAGAGGCCCAGGGCCTCTATAAATAGAGCTAGCCACCGCAGAGTAGGGGGACACGGAGGGATCTGGACACCAAGAGCAGAAACATCTAGAGATCTGATAGAGCCCTAGCAGAGAGAGAGAGAGAGAGAGAGGCGACTGAACTCATCCAAGCAGTTCATCGCACCAGCTCAAGAACACCTCTCGCGAGGCTGTTCTTCCCTTGTACTGTTCATCATCAGCCCCTGAAGCAATCCACCACACCACACACTGGAGTAGGGTATTACACCACAATGGTGGCCCGAACCAGTATAATCCTCGTGTCCCTTGTGTTGTTCATTGTTTCCAGCTTAGATCATGCGAGGAGATTGGACGTAGATCGGTAGGGGAGAGATCTCCGCGCGCATCCAGTGTTCGAACCTCGAGGGTCTGCCGGAACCTGAAATCCGACATTTGGCGCGCCAGGTAGGCGTACGCCGGAATCCTTCTTCCTCCGCATTGCATTCCGTCGCCTTGCCGTTCAGACGTCAAACGACCCGGCTGCCAACGCCGACCGCTGGGCAGTGTGGCCCGCCCACGCTGTGTCATCGACCCAGGGCGACCTCAACCTTGCGCCTCAGGCAGCCCACGCTCTGCAGGGTGCTGCGGGGCACGGGTAACGCGGCCAGACGCCGCCTGCCCTCACACGATGGCAGGTGCGTGCCGCAGCAAGGGCCTCAAACCACGTGGCGGCCACAGCGCCGTACACCCAACGGGAGCAAGCGAACTCCAGGGCCGCGCTCAAAGTGGCCCGAGAGCTGCTACCGTGCCAGCTGCTAGAGGGCGGCTGCGACATGTTGCTGGAGCGAGTAGCTGAGCTCCTGGACGCCGCCGCCTCGGGAACACCTCCTTTTTGCGTCCAGCTGCCACCCCAGACCCCCGGCGGGCCGTATGGCGGCGTCGTGCGCGCGCACGCAACTTCCAGCGGACTCCAGGGCCCTTTCAGCAACAACAACTCCGCCGGCACCGGGCGACAAGTCACGCCGGCCTCTTCTCAGGCCAGCGAAGGGGTGCACGCCGCGGCCTTCGGCTTCGGCGGTCCGCCGCGCCATCACCCCCAAGACGGTGCTCCAAGCCAGGTTGCGTGGCATGCGGGGCGCTATAACGAGGCGCACAGGGCGGTGGCCCTAGAAGCTTATGTGCCCCGTATGGTGGATCAGGGGTGCGCACTGGAAGAAGATCATGGCTCATTCCTCGGGCCAGGCTGGGGCGAGGAGACGCCAGGAGCCGAGCTCTTTCAGGAACCCCAGGAGAGCCTCGACAACCGCACCGGTGGCGGCAACTATTAGGTACCACTCATCCCTCAGGAGCAAGCTTACGCTAACCATGGGTCGCAAGAGATACAGGTCGCCGCAGCAGGTGGCTGCCCCAATTCTGCAGCCTCATACCCCTCAGGAGGAGGGCGCAGGGGGCTGCAGGAGAGGGGCCGAGATTCGGGTTCGTCCCCACGGCGGTCGGAGCAAGGAGTTCTCAAGAGGTAGGCCCCCTGCCGGGGAGGTGCCCCAGGGCCTGCCCCCGGCAGGGGACCCGTGGTCATCGGGGGAACCGCTGGCGACCGCTCTGCCCCATTGGCGTCGTCCTTGGTTTCCGGTCGCCGTCGATGGCGGCAGAGTGAGGCGCAAGGCGGGGCCCTCGTCTGGCGATATGAAGCAAGGCCGGTACCTGTGAAGAAGGCCCAGTGCCTGTGAAGCTCACCGCCCGTGACACTCTCACGTAATAATGAGTGGGGCCGTACACGCCCCGGAGTCTCCGGAGAGCCGCCCTCGGGCCTCGGGCGCTCCCGCCCATGCCCAGTGGCAGCACTTAGCTCCGCACTGGTGAGAAGACGTCGAAGACTAGACTAGGTGACGGACACGGCCTTTTGCTTTTGACTTTCCTTGTTGACAAAGTTCTTCGATTTGGATTTAAGTTGGATTTGAGCTCGATGCTTGCGTGTGTTTGGGGGAAGGGGTGTTTAGTCTCGTTCGAGCAATCTCTCGCGTTCTGGTTTCGGCTTTGCGTCCAAAGTTAGCATCGGCTGCCCCCCCCCCCTCATGAGCCCCTCGTGAGCCGGGCCAGGCCAGGCACGTTTACAACCAGGACCGTTGTTACCACACCCTTTCCGGAGGTTTTCATCGCGGAATCTACAAGTTAATCAGAAGACACCTAAGGTGCGGTGGCCCCCGCAGGCCCGCTCGGGACTCATCGGTGTCTGAAGGTACACAAGTCAGCTGACCCATCACCGGGCCAGCGGCTAAGTTCACACGAGTCAACTGACCCATCACCGGCTTAGCGGCTAAGTTCACACGCAACATTATGCTTACCGGGGTACTAATTGCAAACCTTTACATGAGGGGCTTCCCCTCCCAAAATGCTCTTACATTCTTTAGGGCCAATCCCGAACCTTCTTCGTGCAGGACAAACAGCAGTGACATGCGGTCAGTTGGACATATCACTCACCGCGTATTCTTGGGCATCCTCGAAGGCATCACCGGCGTCGTTGACATTGCTGCCGCCACCAGCATCTCCGTCAGCGCCAGGCTCATCCACAACACCGCCTTCATTGGCGGCTACGACCACGCCGTCATCATCAGACGCAAAGGCCCTGACGAGGGCGTCCACATTGTCTTCCACCCATTGCGCCAGGTTGCCCCGGACGGCTATGGGCACGGCTGCGATGGCAGCGTCGAAGTCGAAGTGGGGGTCCTTGCCCAGTAGATAGCTGAAGACGCGGGAGAATGCACGCCCGAGCAAGGCTCGGCTCCTCTCTTCGACAAGCCAATGGGACCTTTCAGAGCGGTTCTCCAGAAGCGTCACCACATCGGTGAAAAACTGGAGGTTGCCGGTGTAGTTGACCTCGTGCGGCTCCTTAGCTGCAGCCTCGCAGATGCTGCCCAAAGCTGTGCTGGCCCTTTCTCTGAGAATTTGAAGCATGGGGGCATGGTCACGCTCGAGAACCTGCCGCCGACGAATCTCGTCCTCATTCCGCTGCACGACGGCCTCGGCGTCATCGACCCTTTGTTGGAGAAGAAGCTGCTCGGCCCGGGAAGAGGACAGCTCCGCCTGTGCTGCGCTGAGGGAGGCTGCGGAGGAGTCCGCACGCCGTGTCACCTCAGCCAGTTTGGCCCTGAGGGCTGCGGTCCTGCCCTCAGCCTCAGCCTTGATCAGCCCCAACCTCGTCTCATATTCCCACTCGAACGCCGAGCGAGCCTCCGCCACGCGGCAATCAACTTCTTCCTGGGCCCGGTCTTCGCGCGCGGCAACGTCATCCTCCGCCCGAGCCACCAGGCGCTCCCTCATCTCCAACCGCTCAAGGTCAAGATTGCGCTCGGTGTCCTCCAGCATCAGCGCCTCCTCGCGCTTCAGAAGCTCCGCCCGGTCAACAGAGCCGTCCCCCCATCGACTCAAGGGCCGCCTGGCGCAGTTCCACTTGCTGCTCCAGGGAGTTGCTCCAGGCTTGGAGCTCCTGTGTGCACTCCTCTGCATCCTTGCGCCGTCGGTCTGCCCCCCAAGCCTCCTCAACGGCCTGGGAGAAGGCCTCCCGCAAAGCTACCAGTGACGCCTTAGCCTTCGCGTTGTCGAGATCACGTTGGTGACGCACGAGGGTGATGGCTACCTTTAGTTTGCGCCTCTCCTCAGCAAGGCGCAAACCTTTGGCCTCGAGGCGCGCATCCTCGTCAGCAAGCTCTGCCCCGATCCGGCTCACTGCATTCGCCGCCCTATGGAGGAACTCTTCGTGAAGGACGCGTCACTCCCGGACGCACCTGAGCACATCATCCGCATCACGCTCTTCCACCGGAGCATGCGGAGGGCCCTAAGGCGGCAAGCCCCCTCCCGGCGCGGAGCTGGGGGCTGGCGCCCTAGCCATCGCTGAGCGGACCTCTCTGGAATCCAGCCTGGCATCGGTCCACCCACGGAGGAGGAGCCAAAGACAGACTTCATCCATTCACCATCTATGATCAGAGGAGGAACGCGGGGCAAGCCGGATGTGCCCCAGGAGGACTCATGAAGAAACGACAGCGGGCGCGCAGGCTCGAGGTTCCCTATTGAACGGACCACTCCACCAACCGGTCTAGCAGCAGGGTGCCGCTCGAGCTCGGTGTGCCCAGGGCCAGTGGAGAAGGCGAAACTTGAGGGGATGGCTCCCGGGCTGACTCGGCGAGTCTCGCAGGGCAGGACCTGAAAGGGCCACAATGAGTCGCAGGGATAGCAAAGTAAATGAGCAAGGAAAGAAGAAGACTTACTCGTCCATGGAAAAGTACTTCCTGCGCTTCAACAAGCGGCAAGGGCAATCGTTGCAATGCAAGGCCTCCTTTGTCTTGTGGAGGGCCATGAAGTCTACGCGGAACCGATCTAAGCGCGCGGCGCAGCGGTCGGCCTCTGGTGCGGAAGAAGCGTCAAGATAATCAGTGCTGGAGGAGTCAGCCTGAGGGGCGCCATCAGGCGTCACCTCGCGAGGAACGGCTGGGGCCTCGGGAGCCCCGGCCTCAGGAACCATAGGCCACGACTCCGCACCTACAGCCGCTCCAGGGCGGGCCTCGGGAGACGCCGCCTTCGAGGCTTCTCGTGGCATCGGCACCTCAACATCGGTCTCCTCAACTCCCACCGGTTCTCGTCTCCCTGCCCTGTCACCCATGGAAGGACCACTATGGGTGGCAGGGGAAGCAACCACGGCGGCTGGGTTCTTGCAGGGCCCCATGAAGCCAGCCGGGCGCAGTCCCCACTCATCGAAGCTGGGCATCTACCTCACAAAATCGGCCCTGCCGGAATAAAGATACAAGAGGACACCATTGCTCTGAAGGCTGCCTGGGGAAGGATCACCAGTCAAGACCCCGAGCACCGTCCGTAGCACTTCAGACGCCAAGTCCTCCTCCAGAAGCCGCATGCGGTCTCTATGCCCCGCAAAGTCCCACATCCGGTGAGAGTGGCATTGGAGAGGAGCAATGCGACATTGAAGAAACTCCTTCACCACCTTGGGCGCTGACACATTAAGCGCCCTCAAACTCTAAAAGCGGTGCCAGACGAAGGCGAGCCGGGGGCTCGCGAGCACCTCATGATCCCAGCCTGGGTTGGGAATGGCAGGCGAGGTCGGGTGCGAGAGCAAAGGGTTGGGCACTCCGACGTCCACGTAGAGACATCGCTCTCTGAACCTGGCCTCAGGAGAAGGAAGGCTGAAGTCGATCCCTGAAGCGGCCGTCTCTGGCACGGCGAAGAAGCTCACACACCCTGAGCACTGAGTGGGTCGCTCAGGCGGAAGGAAAAGAAGTGGCACAGCAGGGCAACAGAAGGAGGAATGCCTAACAGAAGAGTAATGGACTCCGGCCCAAGGTGCATCATGCGGATCTGATAATGGGAGAGCACCGCATTGGAGAAGGCGGAAAAGGGGGGAACCAGACCCGCCCATAGGGCATCGGCGAAGAATCGGACCTCTATGACGATCCTATCAAGGGAGGCATGGGACGCAGGCCAGACTGTGGTCCTGCCGCACTCATTGAAGATCGTGGCAAGGGCGCAGCAGACCTTGTTCAAAGCTTCTGGATTGAGTATGATCGACCGAGCAATGGCGGGGGCTGCCGCCGAAGGTGTGCGGGGCGAAGGCGCGGGCTTCTTTCCCCTTCCTTTCTTCATCGGTGCCATGGCGGTGAAGAGAGGGAAGAACTCGAGCTAGGTTGGCGGCGGAGACTGGAGCTCGAAGAGGAAGGAAAGGTAGGAGGCAGGCGAGCAGCGGAAAGGAGGAACAGCTGTGTGGAACTGCGGGTTCGCTTAGCCGGGAGCACAACAAGGCGTCGTGGGGAAGCACAGACACCCACATCCAATCAATCGCCACGCGGTGCCCAAGGCCGCAGGCTTTTTGGGCCCGCGGCGCTTTGCGCTTGCCCCTTCGAATTCGCTTCCCAGCTAGGCCAAGCCCAGGCGCGCCTTGGGCCCGGGGGCTACTGTCGGCTTTCTGGGAACGGGGGTCCCCAGACTTGCCTGCCTGCGGCCTACGGCGTGGCTCAAGTGGGGGCCCAGCGCGGCCCATCTTCATCAGCTCAAGATCAAGACCCTCGTGAGGGGCCAAGCCTCGCGGGGCGGATGACAGGAAGCTTCCTCAGAGGCAGCCACATCAGGCAGGCTCGCAAGGAGGCGGAGAGATCCAGGCAGGGCTACCTCGCGAGGAGCCCGTGACGCAAGCCATGACGATCGAGACCAGGTGGGCGCCGGTCTGCGCAGTGTCCTTGTTTCCCTTTTGATGCAAAGGGGGCAAGCACAGGCCAAGGCATTGGGCAAAGGTTGCCATTCCGGTGCAACGAGACCAAGAGCAGCAGAGCGGCAGGACGGAGGTCACCGTGGACCCCAAGACGGTGTCATCACCAGTACTTTTGGCAGCCAAAGACCACCTTTGGTAAGGATAACTTGTACTAGATGTTCCCCTTCAAAATGGCCAATTGTTGGCGCCCTTCCCGCTCATTATTTGGGGAGAGGCCCAGGGACTCTATAAATAGAGCTAGCCACCACAGAGTAGGGGGACACGGAGGGATCGGGACACCCAAGAGCAGAGACATCTAGAGATCTGATAGAGCCCTAGCAGAGAGAGAGAGGCGACTGAACTCATCCAAGCAGTTCATCGCACCAGCTCAAGAACACCTCTCGCGAGGCTGTTCTTCCCTTGTACTGTTCGTCATCAGCCCCTGAGGCAATCCACCACACCACACACTAGAGTAGGGTATTACACCACAACGGTGGCCCGAACCCGTAAACCATGAAGAAAGGCATATAACCCGTAGATCTATTGGGGGTAGTATTGATACTACATAATACTGAGGGTAAATCCTCCACCCAATGACCCGGCGTCCTCTGCAAAGGAACCATAAGCCGAGGCTTGATGCCTCTCAGGATCTCTTGATTAGCTCTCTCTGCTTGATCATTAGACTGGGGGTGAGCCACTGATGTTACATCAAGCCGGATATGCTCACGTTGGCAAAATTCTTCCATGGCACCCTTGGATAGATTAGTGCCATTATCTATTATAATACTGTGGGGAAAACCAAAACAGAAAATCACCTTTTTCATGAATTGAACAGCCGTCGCCGCATCACATTTACTGACCGGCTCTGCTTCAACCCACTTTGTGAACTTATCAACCGCCACCAGGAGGTGCGTCTTTTTGTCTTTGGACCTTTTGAAAGGCCCAACCATATCAAGCCCCCAGACTGCAAATGGCCAAGTAATTGGAATCATCCTCAATTCTTGAGCCGGCACATGAGCACACCGTGAGAACTTCTGACAACCATCACATCTACTGACTAGATCCTCCGCATCAGCGTGCACCGTCAGCCAACAAAACTCATGGCGAAAAGCCTTGGCTACGAGAGATTTAGACCCGGCAAGATGACCACAATCCCGTTCATGAATCTCTCGTAGAATCTCACAGCCTTCTTCAGGAGAAACACAACATTGAAACGCCACTGTGACACTGCGATGCTGCAATTCTCCATTGACAATAGTCATTGACATAGACCGCCGGGTTATCTGCCTGGCCAAAGTTTCATCCTCAGGTAACTCGCCCCGGGTCATATAAGCCAAATAGGGAACTGTCCAATCAGGAATAGCATGAAGAGCCTCCACTAGTTGTGCTTCCGGGTCAGGAATAGCAAGATCCGCCTCTGTAGGCAATTTGACAGAAGGGTTATGCAGAATATCCAGGAAAGTGTTAGGTGGCACCGGCTTACGCTGAGACCCTAACCGGTTTAAAGCATCAGCCGTCTCATTTTTCCTGCGATCAACATGTTCAACTTGATAACCCTTGAAGTGACCTGCGATAGCATCCACCTCTCGATGATAAGCCGCCATGAGTGGATCTTTAGAATCCCAAGTGCCAGAAACTTCCTGAGCTACCAGATCTGAGTCGCCAAAGCATCTCACCCAGCTTAAGTTCATTTCCTTAGCCACCCGAAGACCATGGAGCAAGGCCTCATACTCAGCTGCATTGTAAGTACAAGCGAACATCAACCGGAGAACATTAGAAAATTTATCACCTTGTGGGGAAGTCAAATTGACTCCAGCCCCCGAGCCCTCCAATTGCCTGGACCCATCAAAGTGGATAGTCCAATATGTGCTATCTGGATTCTCCTCAGGCATCTGCAACTCTGTCCAATCATTGATAAAATCCACGACTACTTGAGACTTGATGGTTGTACGAGGGACATACTTTAAGCCATGAGGTCCAAGCTCAATGGCCCACTTGGCTATCCGACCTGTGGCTTCTCTGTTTTGAATGATATCCCCTAAAGGGGCAGAACTAACCACGGTGATAGGATGACCCAGAAAATACTGCTTCAGCTTCCGGCTAGCCAGAAAAACCCCATATACAGGCTTCCGCCAATGTGGATACCTCTGTTTAGACTCAATAAGGACCTCACTGATGTAATAACTGGCCATTGAACCGGATATTCTTTGTCTGCTTCCTTCCTTTCCACCACAATGGCTACACTAATAGCTCGGCTATTGGCAGCCACATATAATATATAAGGCTCCTTGTCAATGGGAGCAGCAAGAACGGGCGGCTCAGCCAACTGTTTCTTCAAATCCTCAAACGCTTGATTAGCAGCATCACTCGAAACAAAGCGACATGTCTTCTTCATCATCTGGTAAAGAAGGATAGCTGTCTCACCCAACCGGCTTACAAACCGGCTTAAGGCTGCGGTATGACCCGCCAAACGATGGACATTGTTAATACACGCCGGTTTAGCCAAAGAGGTGATAGCCTTTATCTTCTCCGAGTTAGCTTCAGTACCTCGTTCAGAAACCAGAAAACCTAAAAGCTTACCAGCTGGCACACCAAAGACACACTTGGCTAGGTTAAGCATCATCTTGTAGACCCGGAGATTGTCAAATGTTTCTTTCAAATCATTAATCAGGGTCTCCTTCCTCCTGAACTTCACCACAATGTCATCCACATGAGCATGAATATTATGCCCGATTTGATTGTGAAGGCAATTTTACACACACCGTTGGTAAGTCGCCTGGGCACTCTTGAGCCCAAAAGCCATGGACACATAGCAGAAGGCCCCAAACAGAGTAATGAAAGTTGTCTTCTCCTGGTCCTTAGCTGCCATCTTGATCTGATGATAACCAGAATAAGCATCCAAAAAGTTCAGACGCTCACAACCCGCCGTAGCATCAATAATTTGATCAATATGAAGGAGAGCAAAGGGATCAGCCCGACAAGCTTTTTTAAGTCCGTGTAGTCCACACACATATGCCAAGTGCCGTTCTTCTTAAGAACCAACACCGGGTTAGCCAACTACTCAGGATGAAAAACTTCAACAATAAACCTAGCCACCAAGAGCTGGGCCACTTCTTCACCAATGGCCTTACGCCTTTCTTCATTGAAACGACGAAGAAATTGCTTGACCGGTTTAAACTTTGGTTCAATATTAAGAGTATGCTCAGCAAGTTCCCTCGGTACACATGGCATGTCAGAAGGTTTCCATGCAAAGATGTCCCGGTTCTCATGGACGAACTGGATGAGCGTGCTTTCCTATTTTTTATCCAGATTAGCACTGATGCTGAACTGCTTGGATGAATTGCCAGGAATGAAATCAACTAGCTTAGTGTCATCTGCCGACTTAAACTTCAAGATTGGATTATGCTCCATAGTTGGCTTTTTCAAATACGTCATGTCTGCCTGCTCAACATTGTCCTTGTAGAACTTCAACTCTTCTGTCGCACAAACAGACTCAGCATAAGCAGCATTGCCTTCCTCACACTCCACCGCTATCTTGTGACTCCCATATACTGTTATAGTTCCCTTGTGACCTAGCATTTTGAGCTGCAGATATACATAACAAGGCCGTGCCATGAATTTGGCATAAGCCGGCCATCCGAACAAAGCATGATAAGGGCTCTTGATTTTAACCACTTCAAAGGTCAATGTCTCAGATCTGGAATAATACTCATCTCCAAAAGAAACTTCCAAAGATATCTTACCGACAGGATATGCCGACTTAACAGGTACCACACCGTGAAAAACATTGTTTGATGGTTTAAGGTTTTTGTCGGTTAACCCCGTGCGACGGAAAGTATCATTGTAGAGGATATTAATACTGCTGCCTCCATCCATGAGTACCTTAATGAACTTATATCCTCCAACCTGAGGCACCACCACCAGCGCCAAATGACCCGGATTATCAACCCAGAGCGGGTGATCCTCACGGCTCCAGACAATGGGCTGCCCAGACCATCGTAAATAACAGTGAACTGTCGGCTCAATGGCGTTTACTGCCCTCTTACATAAAATTGTGGTGAAGAAATTGTATTGCCCACTATTCAACTGCTTTGGGTTACTCTGATAACCAGATTGCTGCTGTTGATTCCCCTGACCAGACTGTTGATGATAACCACCCTGATTGCCTTGATTTCTTGGGTGACCCTGGAAACCAGAATTAGAACCGCCACCACCGTCACCTGGACCATGAGAACTGGAACCTGAGCCGCCTGCGGCCCATGATTGTTCTGGAAAAAACTAAATTTTTGAAATCCTTCATAATGTGGCAGTCTTTCCAAAGGTGATCGGACGACCTTTCCCGTGTACCATGCTTTGGGCAAGGCTCATTCATCATCTGCTCAAGATTGATAGCTTTCCCTCCTACCCGAGGAGGTGGCTTTCCCTTACAACACTGACCATTATCCTGCATGTTGGTGTTGGCCACAAAATCTGAATTACCATCGGCCTTGCGCTTACCATTGCCCCCCCGACTCGCGGGGTTATGTTGCTGGCCCTTAGTGTTGCCACTCTTCCTTCCCTTCCCGTCTTTTCATCATCAGACTCAGGGTCCTTGGTACTATCAGTGTCGGCATATTTAATAAGAGCTGCCATCAGCTCCCCCATGTCATTGCAGTGGCGCTTGAGTCGCCCTAGCTTCTGTTTAAGAGGCAAAAAATAGCAATTTTTCTCCAACATTAGGACCACTGAGCCTGCATTAATGTTATCCGATGAGTGCAGGATCACTTTGACCCGGCGCACGCAATGGGTCATTGACTCGCCCTCTTCTTGGGCACTGGCATCCAAATCCACAATCGACATGGGATTGTAGCGACCAGACCTCAAACGGCCCAATCTCTATGCTTAGGTGTCATCCCTGGATCAGTAATGCTGACACCACATAGTACTTGAAGGATTTATAACAGAGTAGCAATCACACACTTATTACATCGAGTGTCTCAAAAGAGAACTTACTACAATAAATATGGCTTAAGGCCATCTAATAACGATAACAACAGAAGGCTTGGAAGATAAGTGAGTCCATCAACTCCAACGGCATCATTGAGTATAGAACCACGACCTAAAAGGCTCCTTACTCGTTGTCTGAAAAGTCTGCAACATGAACGTTGCAGCCCGAAACGGGTCAGCACATGGAATATGCTGGCAATGTAACACATAGAGAGCAATAAAAGAATAATGCTATACTACATGCATATTTGGCTGGTGAAAGCTCTATGGTTACAGTTTTGCGTAAAGCCAATTTTTCCCTACTACAAAGGAATAAATTCTATTTAACTATCATGGTAGTTGTTAAACATTGAGAATGGTTGACAGCATTCTTAATCCCAATTAAGCATCAACATTAAAAACCCAACAAAATTAATTAGAGTAACATGATGAGATTCACATGATAATCCAAGTACTAGATACTCAAGATGTCCATAACCGGGGACACGGCTAACCATGATTAGTTTGTACACTCTGCAGAGGTTTGTGCACTTTTCCCCACAAGACTCGATCTCCTCCGTTGGGATTCTTGCACTACATGGTGTTTGAGAAACGGATGACCGAGACATAGTCTTTCAGAAGCGCTAGCACCTTACGATGGGTAGACCGTACCACCTACATCCCCTCCATCTGCTAGTCTACCACCGTAAGAGTTTGCACGACTTAGTTAACTATGCTAGAGCCCATAGTAGCTTGTGGCTGCACACGGAAGTTTCTCATGATCCCTTTGAGCCTGGGTGGTGGTCCAAAGAAAAACAGGCAATCGCTGGAATACCCAGGTGCCTCAATCCACCCAGATGTGTATTTAAGTTGCCACCTTAGATAAACCATTAATTTAACCTTCTCACGTCTGTCATCGATTTCACTCACCCAATCCACGTCTACTAGCATAGCATGGCATAAGAAGCAAACGTAGAAGTAACTCCCAAAGGTTTGATAATAAACAGGTAATAGGTACTGCCTCATCTACTTCCCAAACCCACAATTTAATTAGATCCTAAATCAATGCAATGTGTGAGGATTGATCTATTGGAATAAAACTGAGTAATAGGATGGTATGATCAAAGTGTTATTTTCCTTGCTGATGATCCACAAAACCTAGCGATTTGAAGTAGCAAGCGGCGCACTCCGGGTACTCTATCGCAAACAAACAAGCTTACAATAATTACTCATCTAATGCATAGGTAAAACTCGAATAAGAGATCTAACCAGATAGTTCAACTTAAGAACTTTGGTAGGCAAAAAGAACCAAATCGAACGAAGCAACGAAAGACAAACGGCAAAAGAAAAAGGCTTTGTTTACTATTCTGGATCTAGGGAAATTTTTACAGAGGCAAAAACTTGTTTGAGTTGGTTAAACGGAAAGAGGGTTTCGAGACGAAACTCCAGGCGCTTGAATCACCTGATTCCGACAAACGAGCGAAAAGTTAAACTAAAACGAACATCGGATCAGAAATCACAATCAAAAAAATCGCGGATTTAATCTGAGAAAAAGAAAAACGATGAACGGGTTAACGAACGAACATTTGTTAACTGGAACTAAACGAAGAATGCGTTTGTTAAAACGAACGGACAAGCGAACGCTCGCTAAATAAATAAACCGAAGAAAAACCGATCTATTAAAAAAACGAAAACTTGGGTTTTCTAAAAAAACCGAAACGGCTTTTCTCAGAAAACCGGGGCGGCGGTTACCTTGGCTCGGGGCTCCGGCGAGGCTCCGGCGGGGCTCCGGCGGCGGCGGATGGTGCGGGGCGACGACTGCGGCACGACGGCAGGGGAGGCAGGCGGCGCGGGGCGGCGGCTGCGGTGCGGCGGCGGCGACAGGCGGTGTGCGGCGGCTGTGCTGGCGGCGTGGGGAGGCGGCGTTGGGTGTTGGGCTGCAGGGGGGTCCGGCGGGGTTATAAAGGGGGGCGACAACTTGGAGAAGGGGGCGGCCTCGGGAGGCGGGTCCTCCCCAGACTCGGCGGCGACAGCGGTCGGGACTCCTGTCCCGACCCGGGCGGGTGGCGGCGGCGGCTGGCTGGGCCGGCCTGCTCGGCTGGGCCCTCGGCCCAGTCGGGCGCGGGGTCTCTTTTTAAAGAAAAACAATAATGCTGCAACTAAAAAAAATTCTAGAAAAATAAATAAAATTCTAAAAATGCCAAAACAAATTTTCACCGTCTAAATAAAATATTTAGAACAGGATGAACATTTTCTTGGCCCTAAATGCAATTTTTGAAAACGTGCAATTTTTCCTAAATTCAAATAAAATAGCAAATAAAACCAAAATAAATTATTATTTGATTTTTTATTAAATCCCCAATATTTCTTTATTTTGGGAAAGTCATTTTATTCCCTCTCTCATAATTTTTATAATAGAAATAATTGAATATAAAATAAATAAAATCAAATGATCCTATTTTCAAATTTTGAGACAGCTCAAATATGAAAATAATGAAATCCCCAACTCTCTCCGAGGGTCCTTGAGTTGCGTGAAATTTCTAGGATCAACAAAAATGCAATAAATATGATATGCAATGATGATTTATTGTATAACATTCCAAATTGAAAATTTGGGATGTTACAGGGCTGCTTGCATGTATATTTAAAATTCTGGATGAACCGGGCATTTAACTCGGCCCATGACCCAATGGAATTGGCAGGCAGTCCCTTTAGCCAAGTATGGGTCGTCCCATCCAGCATCATGGTGAAGTACATGGGACACGCAACATCGCTGACCTCCAACAACTCCATGGCAATCTCGTAACTCTCAATCCACGCCTTAGGGGGTAAGTCGGCTGTATAGTTAGGCACCTTACGAGGTCCTTTGAAATCCTTGGGAAAACGCTCATTCCGTAGAGCCGGTACTAAACATGGTACGCCCGTGGTTCTAGAGGTCCTGCCTGCCTCCACCGAAGTTGTCGGATAAACCGGGGGGGCTGATGAGCCTCTTGTTGAGCCGCCAGCTCAGCCTCTCGACGTGCTCTGCCCTGGTCCATGAAATTTTGAGCACCATCACATGCTGTGTCATGCCCACGAGGTTGGTTACGGTGCCTGTCACTGCTTGAAATGGCAGGGGAGTCCATATGTCTATGGTAACTCTGGCTTGGGCAAGGAGTTGAGCGAATCCTTTCATGACTGTAAGAATAAGCCTCCTGCTGCACCAATGTTGTCTGAAGACGCTCTCTAGCCCTCCTTGTTTTAACCGCAACTGGAGACTCGCCTTCAACTGGGAGAGCCGCCAATCATGTCACCACAACGATCATATTATCCTACGGGTTAGAATAATGACCCGATGGCGTCGGTACGTACTGTGGAGGGGTATTATTCAAATGAGGCGGATCTGTTGTGTGTGGCTGAGCCGGCGCTCCAGTCCTAGGCATGGCCACCACCCGGTTTACCTCCGACGGATCACTGGTCCCTGCACCATGTGTGTTGAAGAGGTTCCTCGCCTCGTAAACCGAAGGCAGACGTCTCCGGTGCCTTCTCCTCATGACTTCGTTCGAAGCGTTCTGATCCAAGGAGAGCCGGAAGGAATGAGCCTGGATCCATTGTGCCTGAGCATCCAAAGCAGCTCGCTCCACAGTTATCCTCGCGTTCTCAGCTGCCAGATCTTCCTTGGCTTGACCTATCTCATATCTCTGTTTTGCGACTTCCGTGCTATGCTGAACTTGATCTGCCTGGTTTACCTCTGTCGTTAACAATGTTATGAAGGTGTCCAATAAGTCGGACAAGACCTGAGCTGGCGGGCGCACAGGGCCTCCTGCCCCAGCGCCATCGCCGCTGTTGATCTGGAAACCATTGCTGCTGCAGACGAAGAATTTGGTCTGGCTGTGTACCGGCCATGAAAATCGCAACCCGGTTTGGCGGCTCATAGGGGTCTGGAATACTATTGCCATCGGAATAGCCCCCAAGCCTGCCGTCTTGCAGTTGATACAATGAAGTAGTCTCGCCTTTGGATGACTCGCCATCAGAATAGATGGTCGTCTGACCGCCAGACACAGATCCTTCCTCAAATTCCGCCCGATGGATGAATCCAATGAAGGCGTGCTTCACGGCAGGTTGAACACGGGCAGGTCGTGCATGCTGAGCCGTCTCGATGATGTCGGTGCAGATGTCCGGCTCAGGGCCTGGTTCGCTGATCTTGTCAATGAAGATGCGGATTCCGCTGAAGGGGACCCGGTACCCGTACTCGATCGGGCCAGCCTGGGGGCCCCAGCCTGCATCGTCAATGTAGACCTTGCCGCGACGACTCTTGGTCATCCGAACCACAACATATCTCTTGATCCCTTGGAAGTTGCCCTTCAAGATCTCAAAACCACCGTATGCTGGCCCCACGGTGGGCGCCAACTGTCATGGAATTGTCACAACAGATGACCTAGTGTGAGGACTTAGTCGTTGAGCCATCAAAACTAGGTTAGCCTAAAGGGTTTAAACAGGACAAAGGACACAGGGAGTTTATACTGGCTCGGCCCCTTGCAGTGAAGGTAAAGGCCTAATCCAGTTTGAGGTGGTATTGCTTGTGTCTTGATTACCAGGAAGCGAATACGCTTAACCTAGCTTTCGATCTGTTGTTTCTTGCCCTAAGCCGCCTTTGGGTCGTCCCTTTATATACATAGGTTTACGCCCAACGGCCTACAGAGTCTCGGCTGGCTCATAAACGTGTCCGGTCCGGTGACTAACTACACTTGCCTTATAATACAAGTCATACATATATGGCGGTTTTATCCCTATGGGCTTTAAGACACCCTTGGGCCCTTTAGTGAATCTGCTTCATGAACCGCCATCGTTAACATCTTCATGGGCTTCAGTTTGATGAACCGCCATTGGGATAACCCAGCCCCTCCTGGGAGGGTCATGCCCAATAGTCATATCCCCAACAAGAAAGGGCAACAGAGGTGATGTAGAAGCCCTCCCTGATCGAATCCCCCTTCGACAAGGTGCCGGAAAAGGTCCCTAGATGGGATCTCAGAGGTACAGAAGGTTGCAGTGGTGGAGAAGTGTTTTCATGGATGCCTCTGGTGGTTTGGGAATATATGTGAATATATAGGCGCACGGATTAGGTTATGGGAGTCACGAGGGGCCCATGAGGGTGGGGGCATGCCCTACCCCCCTGGGCGCACCCTCCATTCTTGTGGCCGCCTCGTAGCCCTTCCGACTTGATCTCCAAGTCTCTGGTGTGTCTTCTGGTCCAAGAAAAATCATCATGAAGGTTTCATTCTGTTTGAACTCTGTTTGGTATTCCTTTTCTCGAAACTCAAAAACAAGGAAAAATAGAAACTGGTGTTGGGCTCTAGGTTAATAAGTTAGTCCCAAAAATAATATAAAATAGCATAGTAATGCATATAAAACATCCAAAACAGATAATATAGTAGCATGGAACAACCAAAAATTATTGACATTGGAGACGTATCAATACGTCTCCAGCGTATCTATAATTTTTATTGTTCCATGCTATTATAGTATCAACCTTGGATGTTTTATACATATTTACAAGCAATTATACATCATTTTTTGGGTCTATCCTATTAACTTAGTGCCCTGGGCTAGTTGCTATTTTTTTTCCTATTTTTGTTTTTTCAGAATATCAGTACCAAACGAAGTCCAAATGCCACGAATTTTTTTGGAGATTTTTTCTGGACATAAGAGACATGAGAAGCTCTGGCAGAGGACCAGAAGATGGAGCAGTCGCCCATGAGGCACCAGAGCGCATGATGTAGGGTAGAACAGATGCATGATCTTTCACGATTGGAGGCGATCCCGCGAAGAACACGAAGAACACGAGGGGGAAAACACGAAGGGAGCGAGTGGAAACAGACAAATCAACGAGGAACGATCACACCTGTGCTAGATCCATAAACATAAAGATTGATACAAGATCCAAACGCAACAAAGGACGATACAAAAGGTCTTCTCTGTGAGGAGGTCTTGAGGGTCTTCCCATGAAGGGGTCTTGAATCCACTTGGGCGATCTTCCCCATAGAGGTCGTGGACTCCGATGGAGAAGGGATCAAGTGGAGAGCAAACCTCAATCTCAAATGAGCTACTACTTTGTTAACCCTAAAATGTAGGTAGAAGAAGAATATTTATAGTTTAGGGGTGAAAGGGTACATGGGCCTCTCCCGAGTCATTGCGCGCAGGCAGGGCCGGAACTTCCGGGCGCCGGAGGTTCCGGGCCAAGGTCCGGGGAGGGTCCGGCACTACAAGAAATATGTCAAGTTGTGACCACCACTATTGGTCACTGAATGGTCACAAATTTCCATTTGTGACCTTTTTGTGAACAAAAACATAAGGTCAAAAGCCGGCCGTCATAAACTGACTATAGCGACCTTTTTTCTGGAATGGTCGTAGACGTTTATGACCAAAATACGTCTACTGTGGCGTTTTGGTCACTAGCAACCTCCCCGGGCCACATAGGCATCCAGCATGGCAATCTGACATGGCACAAGATTCAGCCCGGTCCAATTCAATTTTCTACATGGGCCTAGCCCAACAATTCAGCTTTTTTATTTTTTTTCATGTGAATTTTTGGTCGGCTACATGGGCCACGCCCTACAATTCGGCCTTTTAATTTTCTAGGCCATGGCCCTTTTGCAAACCATTTCATTAGGCCTTTTTGTAAGGTTTTACAGAAATGCACAATGTTCCAGTCCACTATTATTTGGGCTGTAGCATTTTTAGAGCCCATATATTATTTGGTCCAGTAGAACATTTGGTCTTTTTATTATTCACTGATTTCCAGTTTACACATTTGAACAGCAAACACTCAATAATTCTCTCAATTAAATGATTAAATTCGGAAATCATTCATCCAAATACACACAACAGCACATACAAGACTGCATGTCTAACCTCAACTAGTACAAGAAAAAACAGATACACATCAACTAAAGTTGTGGTGCGCTTCAATCACAGCAGCAACAACCTAAGCGACATTAGATCACCAAAAAGAAACAATGCCATCAACATGAGGCGGTAATCCAACTTAACACTTTGTGAGGAGCAGCGCCACCAGGAGGATGCCGATCGCCCACGAGGGCGCTCCAGCCCAGGGGCGACATGTGGGAGCTAGAGATGTCTGGCCAGCCTTTGGTACCTGGCCACAAGTCACATCAGAAATATTCAGAAATCAGTTGAACATAATGACTACAAAAGAAATTAGAATTGAACAGAATTGTCATGCTTGTCTACTTTCAGGAAAGTTAATACATATTTCCATGCTTGCCTACCAAAGAAATTGTATCAACTGAACACTTAGTCATGCATAAGTGTTTCACATCAAAAACATACAGCAGTGCAGACTCAAAATTGTATCAGCTTAACACTTAGTCATGCATATGCGTTTCACACCAAAAACATACAAAATTTGGAGTAGGAAACTGAATCTCTAAATACTCCAGCTGCAAATACTGCTAATACTAATAGGCCAGTAGCAAATACTATATTTTTGGAGTTTTAACAAATGTTCAGTAATTTTTGGAGTACAGCAGCAACATCACATTAAGAAAGTGAGCTAAATCATCACATTTTCAACTCATTACTGAATCTTCTCAGTGAATCAACTAGTACTACAACCAAATTCAGTGAATTAAGCTACTCCATTTTGAAGTACTGCTCGAGTGCTCAAACATGCAGAGATACAAGTACTACAGGTTTCTCGAAGGCGTAGAATCGACCTACCATGTAACAAGAGACATATTAGTACATTTTGTTGGTGGGGCAAGGAAACAGATAGCACTATGTACCGCATCTAGAGAATTATGCCCAGCTCACTTCATTTGGAGTTAATAAACTCGATAAACTGTCACTGGCAATAAGACACCACTACTACAAGTACTATTGTAGTAGTAGAGGAAGAAGAATATAGTACAGTACTACTACACATGTGTGCTAACTAGTAAGTAATAAGATACACACAAGTAACTAGGTGTAGTAGTAGATGGGACCTAGATAGTACCCAAGACACATACTGCTAGTAAATTGTTGTTATGGGTGAGACAAGAGAGCAGGTGGTACTCTGTGGTGCTGCTAGGAAGGGAATTATGGCCACTCGGAATAAATTAACAGTGAGTAGTCCATGGAGTGTCACCAGCAGCAAGATAGCACTACTCTTCTAGTACTCCAGCAAGAAGAATAAAGTACTCGGAATAAATTTGGAACGATGGGAGTATATAATACCCAGGTCAAGCTTGCATGGTCTCTGTTTGTTGTGATCTTGCTTCGTCCCGCACTCGATGTACTCCACGAACCCTGTGGCCTTCTAGTGCGGGATCGCTTACTTCCCCGTCACCCTCGAGCTGTTCATCTGCGACCTGTTCGGCGCCTGCTCGAAGTTCCCGTTCAGCAGCGGGCCTGCAGGTTTGCATTACTGTCAGATCATCTCAGGTTTGTAGTATTCAGTAATTGTACTAGAAAAAGAGGCTGTAACTCGCGACACGGTAAAGCAACGTTGTTACTGTACCAAGACAAGTAACTGGGGCCTCTAGACCTCGCATGATATGATTCTTCAGCAGTAAACTAGCCCGACACGCGTAAGAATGTAGAGGCCCAGACTTGAATCACGGAGCTACTAGCAAGTCGACACTAGCATTGCTGGGAAATGATACACTCATTCTGACAGTAATGCACCCAATTAAACAACAATGTAGTACACATAAAACAAGGTGATCCTATTGTCCTTCAGGCATGCTAACACAACCGGAACAGTATGATCTGTGCCGCTAGTACTAACAGCTTGAGAAATCTGTAAGAACATCAAGAAGGATAAAGATGCAGTAATTTACTGTCAAAAAGTGGATGCAGTAATTGACAGACGAACGTAGAAACTGTAATTAATCATGCATGGAGGGGCTCTCACCGTCTCTGCCCGAAGCAGCAGCTCGAGCAGCCGCGCAGACGAGCAAGAACAGGGCTGGAGGAAGGGGTTGGGGGAATCCGTACCGAGCAGAGGAGGCTTCGGTCGCGGTCGTAGTCGTGGACGAGATCAGAGACGCGGGCGAGATCAGAGAAGTTGTGCCTGACGAGGGGATGAAGATGAGCTTGACGAAGAATCCAACGAATCCCATGACGATGAACCCAATCACCATCTCCGCCGCCAACCTTGGTGAACTCTGCGTGCCAAATCAGCGTCAGATCTGGTGAAAGAGGAAAATAAATCAGATCCAGAATGAGGAGAGCGGGCGAGAGCGTCCTTACCCTTGCGGTCGGGCTTTGTAGCAGCGCTTGATGAGGTAGACGCTGTCCTTGGCGAACTCGGGAAAGGAGGGACGCCGCCACGGAGAAGGGGGATCCAACGGGTTGCGGCACAGGTTGAGGTACGGGTGTAGGGTTAGGGAAGGGAGGTGGCTTGGGGTGGCGATGCGGTGGGGAAGGGAGGGGGTCGGGGTGGCGATGCGGTGAGGAAGGGCACGGGGAGGCCATGGATGTGGGGAGGTCGCCGCCGGCAGGTGGGATCGGGGGAGAGGATTGGATCGAATCATGGGACCCGGCCCCCACAGGGACAACCCGCAGGAACAGCACGCGGCGACAACCTAGCCACTGCACGGCGGCGAGGTTGGTCGAGGACGAGGGAGACGAGGGGAGAGTGAGGGCGGCGGCGGAGGTGGGTGGCGGCGAGGTTCAGAGGGGTGGGTGGCAGCGACGAGGGGGACGAGGGGGATCTGCATCGCGGGAGAGGGGAGAGGATCTGAGCGGGGAAAGAATGGAGGCGGGGGGTGGGTGGAAAATGTCCATGAGGACAGACCTAGGGTTTTGGCTCAGGTGGGTTTGGGCCGTTGGATCCGGAAGCATCCGACGGTGGTTGATGCGTGATCCGCGTGATATGCTCATGGTCCAATCAGAACGCAGGAAACCATTTGATGACCTTATGACCATATAAATTGGTCGTGATCGATTCAAAATAAAATATTTCATTTCATTTTTCAATGCTCAAAATGAGTTTTTTTTTGTGAAAGTCCTATCAAATATTTGTTCAAATAATATCATATTTTGCACAAGTTTACATCTTGGATTTGCAAACAATATTGACAAAGGGAGTTTTTATTTCCTTTGCATGAAAAATCAATTTTCCATTTCTTGAGTGCCCAAAATAAGTTTTTTGTGAAGGACCTATAATATATTTGTTGCAAAATTGTACCAAATCAATTTTATAAAATACTAGGACATATTTAATGCACAATTGACCAAATGGTTAGGTTTCAAAAGTTTTTATCCACCTCTAGTGAAAAAGACAAATTTCCACGGATTCAGGTGGAAGCGGGTCAAATTTGAACTGTAGGTGCCTTATAGTTTGGTCTTTATTTTTTCCAAAAATCATTTCTAGGTACATAAGTATCTATTTAATCAGAGAAACACCAAAAAAATTCCAAGATTCAACCACTAGCTAGGAACGGTCATTCCCGCTGTTTTAACCGCATTTTGAAACGGGCATAAAAAATTCAAAAAAAAATCAAAAAATTGGGAAACCTTCGCATTGTGTCATTATATGTGGCCAAGTTCCCAGGAAAAATAACAAACTTGTAATACGGCAATTATTTAAAAAAAAGTGTTCTCAAAAACGAGCTATCACGTGTGGAGATCAATGGCTTTCAAGACAAATGATCAATCTTATGGCCACATTCATGGCATAGTTTGTTCAAATGATCTCATATTGTGCACAATGGTGCATATTGGAATGTCAAACAATGTTGCATAAGGAAGTTTTCATTTTCTTTGGAGGAAAAAACCATTTTCCATTTTTCGAGTGTCCAAAAGGGGTTTTTTTTTGTGAAGGACCTACCAAATAATTGTTGAAAAATTGGACCAAATCATTTTTCTAAAATACTAGGCGATATTTAATGCACAATTTACCAAATGGTTGGGTGTAAAAAGTTTTGATCCTCCTCTCGTGAAAAAGACAAATTTTCGCCGATTCAACTGGAAGCGGGTCAAATTTGAACTGTAGCTGCCTTATAGTTTGCTCTTTATTTTTTCCAAAAATCATTTATAGGTACATAAGTATCTATTTAATCAAAGAAATACCAAAAAAATTCCAAGATTCAACCACTAGCTAGGAACGGTCATTCCCGCCGTTTTGACCGCATTTTGAAACGGGCATAAAAAATTCAAAAAAAATCGAAAAATTGGGAAACCTTCGCATTGTGTCATTATATGTGGCCAAGTTCCCAGGAAAAATAACAAACTTGTAATACGGTAATTATTTTTAAAAAGTGTTCTCAAAAACGAGCTATCACGTGTGGAGATCAATGGCTTTCAAGCCAAATAATCAATCTTATGGCCGCATTCATCGCATAGTTTGTTCAAATGATCTCATATTGTGCACAAGGGTGCATCTTGGAATGGCTAACAATGTTGCCTAAGGAAGTTTTCATTTTCTTTGCACGAAAAATTCATTTTCCATTTTTACGAGTGCCCAAAATGAGTTTTTTTGTGAAGGACCTCCCAAATAATTGTTGCAAAATTGGACCAAATCAATTTTCTAAAATACTAGGACATATTTAATGCACAATTGACAAAATGGTTGGGCGTAAAAAGTTTTGATCCACCTCTCGTGAAAAAGACAAATTTCCGCCGATTCAGCTGGAAGCGGGTCAAATTTGAATTGCAGCTGCCTCATAGTTTGCTATTTATTTTTTGCAAAAATCATTTCTAGTTACATAAGTACCTATTTAATCATAAATACATGGTTTGGTGGCGATACGTCAAGGTTTGGGCGGTGGCCGAGGCCCCCAACTCTAGAGCGCGTAAACTCGCATGCCCGCCGCGTGGTCACCGCGTGGCCGTGGCATTTCCATGTGTTCTGGGTGGCCTAGGCATGTCTAGTGGGTTGGGCACTCCCCAGGTAGGTGCTAGGAAGAAAATCACAACATAAGATTCTCACGAGGAGACCGATCGATGCTCAAACATGAATAAGCAGCCAAGGGTTTGATTAGCGGTACGGGAAATGCACATGGCCAATGGGCGTGAGTTTTGGCCGAGGACGATCATCTACTAAGGAGAATGTATTCACAAATTTTCAGCTCAAAAGGAGGATCCTAGGTGGTACTTGCTTTGCAAAGTACCACACTGGATAAAAATATGAATGTTGAAGCTGGGCTCAAAATAATGAATGGATTGAGCTGAAATTTGGTGGAGGATGGTTATTTGGGCATAGGAAAGTATTGTAGAAAATTGATATCATTTTGACATGCCAAAGTAGTACTTCCTTCACAATGCTCTTCTATGGACAAAAACTTGGGAAAACTAGTGAGAGAGATTGGATGAATGAAATGAGCTAAAAATTGGTGTAGGTAAGTTACATAGGTATGGTCATGCGCTGGTAAATTTTCAGATCATTTGGGTAAGCCTAGCTAGTACTTACTTCACAAAGCTTCTCTCGAGGTAGAAACTTTGGAAATTTCCTGAGAAAGATTTACTAGGAAAATTGAGCTGAATATTATCATGTGGCAATGATTTGGGTATGGAAGAGTGCCCGAAAAGTTTGAGGGTAATAGGAGGGGTGTATATAACACTTGCTTTGCAACGTGCCAATTTGGCCATAAAATATAAATTGAACCTGGGCTCACATAGATGATTTGACTGAGCTGCAATTTGGAGGAGGGTGATAATTTGGGCATATGAAGGAACTGTATAAATTTCATGTCATTTAGAGATATAAAAAGGTACTTCTTTCACAATTCTTCTAGGTGGACAAAAACTTTGGAAATTTGCCGAGGAAGATTTTCTAGGCAAATGGAGCTGAATTTTGTCATGCGGTAATGATTTGGATAGGAAAGATTGCCCAAAAATTCCGAGGGCAATCAAGAATATATAAATAGCACTTCCTTCATAAAGTGTTGTTGTGAACAGAATAGGAAAATGAATATTGTTGAATTAGTTTTGAACTAGGCAAGGAAGGATTTTTACATATTTGATGAAGATATGCCCCAAAGAATTTATGAGATTTTTTGGGAATTTTGGGAATGATAGAAATATAGGTTGCTTCACAACCTAGGGCAAAAACTGCCACATGGACATGACACATAGGCAAAACTGATGAGATGGCGCCTAGTCATCACAACCCACCACAATCTACACGGCTATGACCATCTATATTGGTCATTAACAACTAGAAATAAGGCAGCGAACTAGCACTGTTTGCTTTGTGACCATTTTGTGTAAGGAAATTACGACCTTTCTGACCAAAATGGTCGCAATGGTTTAGGGTTTGGAGCCCCCTGAACAGCTTTTGACCAATTGGTCTAAAATGGTCATAAATTTATGACCAATTCTTCGAGGGTCACTGACAGAAGGTCATAAGTTGACATATTTCTTGTAGTGCGGCCTAACCAGAGAGTTGGTACGGTAGAAGCTGGGCTCACTTCCAGGGGCGGAAGGTCTGGGCCAAACGGAGGTTCCAAGGGCCGAAAGGTCCGAGCTAGTTTTGGGATAACCAAAGAGTTGGCACCGGGCTCATCTAGGTCGTCGGAGGCCGGAAGTTTCGGGGTGGCCGGAGATTCCGGGCTCTGGCCGGAAGTTCCTAGCTGAACAAAGAGTTGATGCTTGTTCCTTCTTCCTCAGCTCTTGGCTCCATGGCTTGTGCATTGTACCTGATTACACATAGTGCTTATGACTTAGGCACTAGCCATGTCTCACTCGAATGTAAGGGAAGCTCAAGTAGGAGAGATGTCACCTTGATTGAATAGCACATGCTCGAGCTCTTGTCATGGGTCCACTTGGAGCTTCGCTAGTTGAGGTAGTGTCCATTGGGATAACCGTGGGATGCTCCGAATCATCTCCGCCCCCCCCCCCTTGGGAAAGATTAGACCTCGTATCGAAACCCTCATCACCATGGTAGGGAGAGAGATCTTTGACATTGATGATATTGCTCACAAAGTACTTGTCACGTGGTAAGTCGATCTTGTACGCATTGTTGTTGTAGCGCTCGAGCACCTTGAAGGGTCCATTGGCTCGTGGTCGTAGCTTGGACTTGCATTTGTTGGGAAAGCGTCCCTTGCAAAGGTGTGGCCATAAAAGATCTCCAATATTGAATATCATGGGTTGCTTGTTGATGTTTAGCTTGGTTGCGAGTTTTTGTACTTGGCGCTCAATTGTGTGCCTTGTATATTCATGCATCTTCTTGAGGTAGCTCACTCTTGCGCTCATGTCCATGTTGATGCACTCTTGTAGTGGTAGAGGTAGAATGTCCAAAGGGGGCAATGGCTTGAAGCTGTAGACAATCTCAAAGGGGGACTTGCCGGTAGTAGAGTATCTTGCGCGGTTGTAGGTGTACTCGGCGATGGGTAAACACTCCTCCCACTCCTTGATGTTCTTCTTGATCAACACACGAAGTAGAGTGGAGAGTGTCCGGTTCGTGACCTCCGTTTGGCCGTCAGTTTGAGGATGGTATTCCGAGCTTGGCGCATAAGGTCTTCCAAAAGTAGCTCAAGAACTTGACGTTGCGGTCCGATACAATAGTCTTTGGCACCCCATGTAGGCGCAAGATTTCCCTACAAAAAAGATTTGCAACATGTGAAGCATCGTCTATCTTGTTGCATGGTATAAAATGTGCCATTTTAGAGAATCGGTCCACAACAACAAACACAGAATCTTTTCCATTTCTAGTTCTAGGTAAACCAAGCACAAAGTCCATACTAATATCTTCCCATTGGTGATACGGAATAGGAAGTGGCATATATAGATCATGGGATTTAGCTTTATACTTAGCTTTGCGACATGTAGAGCGTCGGTTGGTGAAACGTGAGACGTCACGAAACATCTTGGGCCAAAAGTAGTTCTTTGAGAGCGTAGCAAATGTCTGGTCGCGTCAGAAGTGGCCCATAAGTCCTCCTCCATGAGATTCTTTCAAAAGTAACAAACGAAGAGAAGACTCGGGGATACAAAGTTTGTTAGCTCTCATAAGATAATTATCTTTGATGTAATAGAGTTCCCAAGATGTATGCGTCAAACATTTGGTATAAGGAATAGCAAAACTAGGATCATGCGCATACAAGTCCTTTATGTGCTCAAAGCCAATGGCATTCAATTCAAGTTTGGTAACAAGCATGCATATGCAGGAAAGAGCATCCGCCACAACATTTTATTTGCCTTTGATGTATTTAATGACATATGGAAATGACTCAATGAACTCACTCCACTTAGCATGATGCTTGTTCCACTTAGTTTGACCCTTAAGGTACTTAAGCATTTCATGGTCGGTATGAATGAGAAATTCATGAGGGCGAACATAATGTTCCCACTCACGCAAAACTCGCACTAAAGCAGATATATCTTTATCATAGCTGGGATAATTGAGTTGCGCTCCAGAAAGTTTCTCACTAAAGTAAGCAATTGGGCACTTCTCTTGCATTAACACACCTCCTATACTATTACCGCTAGCATCGCAATGAACTTCAAAGGTTTTTTCAAAGTTGGGTAATGCAAGCACGAGAGCATGTGTAAGAAAATTCTTAAGATCATTGAATGCGGTATCTTGGGATGGTCCCCAAATAAATGGTGCATTCTTCTTACTCAAGGCATGCAAGCAAGATGCAATGGTGCTAAAATCCCTGACGAATCTACGATAGAAACTGGCTAAACTAAGAAAACTACGCACTTGTTGCAAGTTGGTTGGTTGAGGCCAAGTTTTAATAGCATTGATCTTAGATTCATCTACATGAACACCCTTAGAATACACAATGAAACCCAAGAAAACAAGCTTATCAACACCAAAAAGGCATTTTTCCATATTAGCATAAAGGCGCTCTTTTCTAAGAGTTTGCAAAATGGTTCGAAGATGGGTGACATGATCTTTGAGAGATTTTCTAAACACAAGAATATCGTCGAAATAGACCACAACAAATACTCCAATGTAGGGGTGAAGAACAAAATGCATGACTTGCATGAAAGTACCGGGTGCTTCGGAAAACCCATTCATATAAGCCAAATTTGGTCTTAAACGCGGTTTTCTATTCATCACCTTCTTGGATGCGTATTCGATAGTAGTCACTTTTAAGATCAATTTTAGAGAAAATTGTGGCTCCGTTAAGCTCATTTATCATATCATCAAGGCGTGGAATAGGATATCTATAGCGAACGGTGATAGCATTGATAGGACAACAATCGGAACACATGAGATATGTACCATCTTTCTTGGGAACAAGGGTTACCGGGATGGCACAAGGGCTCAAGCTTTCACGTGCATGGCCGTTGACAATGAGTTATTGTACTTGCCATTGGATCTCCTTGGTTTCCTCGGGGTTGACGCGGTAGGGATCCTTGTTAGGAAGAGGTGCTCCGGGGATGAGATCGATGCGGTGTTTGATGCCTCTAAGGGGAGGTAGACCCGGAGGTAGCTCATCAGGGAATACATCTTGGAATTCCTGCAATAGAGAAGATATCACTAAAGGTAGATTATGAGAGGTGTTAGTTTTTGTTGCCTCATCCTTGCACAAAAGTACATAGTGCATAACACTTGATGGGTTCTCACACACTTCTCTCATATCACTTTTGGTAAAAAATAGTACTAAGTTTTTCTCGTTGCTCATCATGGAGGCGCTCATTTTGGGCTTGTGGCTCTCACTCCCTTTTGGGTGGCTCACTCTCTCACTATTCTCTACACGATGTGTGGTCGCTTGCTTGTCGGCGATCACTTGGCTTGGAGACATAGGTCGTAGCACATACTCCTTTCCCTTCATCTTGAAGCTATAGTGATTAGTTCGCCCGTTGTGAATGACGCCAAAGTCAAATTGCCATGGTCGTCCAAGTAGGAGGTGGCAAACGGACATCAGAACGACATCACATTCCAACGTGTCCTCATATGCTCCTATCTTGAAGGAAACTTGCACCATGTGCTCTACTTGAATAGTGCCGGAGTCGCTTAAGCATTGGACCTTGTAGGGGCGAGGGTGCTTCATCTTGACCAATTGGAGCTTGGATCATAGTTCTTCCCTCACCAAGTTATGGCAACTTCCTTCGTCGATGATGACCTTCACGGATCTTCCATTGATGCCTGCCTTGGTGTGGAAGATATGTCATCTTTGGTCTTCATCTTGTTGATGTTGAAGAGTCAAGACCTTGGAGACAACGAGAATGGGGATCGAATCATCGTCACAAAATACTTGATCATCTTCTGCTTCATTGACACGCCGGTGCATGGCCACGTGCTCAAGGGCTTCCATTTCTTCTTAAAACATGGAGTCGTATGTACCGTCGTCACTGAGGATCATTGTGCACTTATTGGTACACTCGAAGGACTTGTGGCCTCGGCCACCACATGTGAAGCACTTGATGGTACTTGTCTTGATTGTGCCATCCGGTGTAGTTGTAGATGATGAAGCTCTCGGCTTGAAGTTGCTTGTAGTAGGAGGATGATTTGAGGTTGTCAAAGTTTTCTTGTAAATCGACTTTTTGCCATTGCTTGGTGAAGCTTTCGTCGCGAAAGAAGGTGTCGAAGTCATTGAAGCTTGATTGTTGGAGAAGCCATAGGACTTGGAAGAGAACTTGGCATAATTCATCTTGCACTTGTCGCTCCGCCTTGGTGGATTGGTGCACTAGCTCGATGAGGTTGGAGTAAGGTTGGAAGTCAGTGATCTTCTTGATAGGGTGATTGAGTCCATTCAAGAAATGTGCCATAGTTTGCTCATCATCTTCCGTGATATTAGCTCGTATCAAGGCAATCTCCATTTCTTTATAGTACTCTTCAACGCTCTTTGTTCCTTGCTTGAGTAGTTGTAACTTCTTGAAGAGGTCGCGATTGTAGTAGGTTGGCACAAAGCACGCTCTCATGACATCCTTCATTTGCGCCCAAGTTGTGATGGGTGGTTCACCTCTTGCCTCACTTTCGTGGATAACCACGACCACCTATGGGGCCAAGGGCCCCTTGTGGTTCGGCAGGGGGATGAGCACGTTGCACAAAGAGCGGAAAAATGCCCCACAACACGACAGAGATCACACGGGCAGTTTTACCCAGGTTCGGGCCGCTGCGAGGCGTAAAACCCTACTCCTTCTTTGGTGGATTGATGGTGTATTGTGGTGAGAAAACATAGCACTCGTGCCCGGTAGGGTCTCCTCGGGGAGAGAGTGGCTACGCGCGTACGAGTGTACCAGGGTCCGAATCCCTTCTATGGTTGCCACGGGCCTCTTTTTATAGATGAAAGGGTCACCACAATGGCAAATCAGTCATTGTATACTGATTAGATAGCAAGTAGTGCTATCATACCTAACTCGGTAGACATGGCAGGATGCATTAAATGTGCCGCTTAGTGTCACGTCATGGCTTGCCTGGCAAGCCTTGCTAGGCTGTTCCACCACCTTCTTGTCTGCTTGCTTGACACGTCACTAGATGGGTGTCATTTGGAGGTGATCTCCGTAGGAAATGGCTGCCATGTGGCAAAAAAATAGCCACTTAGTCACTTGGGGGCTTGACACCGCACTGATCGATGACTTGAGTCGCTGTGAGGTGGAGCGGTGAAGCCTTGTCGGGGTAGTTTTCCCTCGTAGGGCCTGGCAGGCCTGCCGGGACGGTATTAGAGGCTTGTCTCTGGGGCAACCTCATCCTCGCCAGGCTCGCCTGCCTGGCAAGGGAGGTTTACCCTTGGTGATATCTTGTTCCTTTCGCTTGACTTGCTCTTCTCGATCCGCACTTCGATTCCTCAAAGAGTTGATCTCTTCTACTTGGCCTGGTCTTGGATGTTGTAATCTTTCGCTGGGTCGGTAGCTTGCTGTCCATGCACAAGTCAGGGGGAAACATATACCCCTGTTTGTGCACCCTGACATATGCCCCCGGGCCTGAGCCATACGTGTCACCGGGCACGTTGGGTTAGGCCCCAAACAGTGCATGGACACCGGTCGAGAGGATGCTGCGTGTGCAGCGGTTTGTCATGATAACTAGTCAATCCAACGTCCACTTCACGCAATTATCATGGTAGTGGGGTAGTGGGACTTTAGCAGTTAATGTGGAACAGTAACTTTCTGAAGAGTCTCTCCCTCCCGCACGCTCTTTCCTTAAGAGAGGAAAACGTGGAAGGGCACTACTCATTCATCGCCCGCTCCGCCCTCCCATCATCTTCCTCTGCAAGCCAAACAACCGTTCTTCCTCCTTGCCCACACTTGTTGTCGATCCTCCATCTGACTTCCTTCCCCCTCCTCGTCGCACTTAGAGGAAGGGAAGAAAGCCGCCACCAAGGGGAAGCTGTCAGCGTTCTGGGAACGGGGGTCCCAAGACTTGCCTGCCTGCGGCCCACGACGTGGCTGGGCTGGCAGGTTCGTACGGCCCATTGAAAGTGCAACTATCCCTAGGTGGTTTTGGTAATTCCTAACAACATATAGCTCATTGAGCTAATAATATTCCAAGATTAATATTTCAGGAAAAGCTCAATGAATGGCATCGCATGGATGAGGAAAGTGGACCCCTCAAATTACTAAGGACAAAAAGATTGGCTCAAGCTCAAAGCTCAAGACTCTACATTCTATATTTTAGTGATCCAAAATCACATTGAGTCTATAGGAAAAGCCAATACTATCAAGGAGGGATGAGGTGTTGCTTTATGAGGTTCTTGCTTCATACTGCTTAGTGATATGCTCCAAAACCCTCAACAACCTTCCCACATCCACATATGACCTAAACCAAAAGTCAAATTCGGCCCCACCGATTTTTTCTATCCGGCACCACCGAGTTCAGATGTCATAGCCACTGCCACAAACCCTAGGCAAATTGGTCTCACCGATAGGGATCTCAGTCACACCGAGATGGGGTTGTAATCTCTCTGTTTCCCTTCGTAACATTTCGATCCTACCGAGATGAGCGATCGGTCCCACCGAAATTGCAATGTAAACTTTCTGTTTCCCTTTTGTGACATTTTGGTCCCACCGAAATGAGCGATCGGTCCCACCGAGTTTACCTAACCAACTCTCTGGTTAGCTTATTACCAAAATCGGTCCCACCGAGTTTGTGTAATCGGTCACACCGAGATAACGTTATGCCCTAACCCTAACCATATCGGTCCTACCGAGTTGCATCTCAGTCCCACCGAAAATCCTAACGGTCACTAGGTTTGCTAAATCGGTCAGACCAAGTTTCTCAATTCGGTCTCACCAAGATTGGTAAATTGTGTGTAACGGTTAGTTTTTGTGTGGAGGCTATATATACCCCTCCACCCACTCTTAATTCATGGAGAGAGCCATCAGAACATACCTACACTTCCAATACACATTTTCTGATAGAGAACCACCTACTCATGTGTTGAGGCCAAGATATTCCATTCCCACCATATGAGTCTTGATCTCTAGCCTTCCCCAAGTTGCTTTCCACTCAAATCTTCTTTCCACCAAATCCATATCCTGTGAGAGAGAGTTGAGTGTTGGGGAGACTATCATTTGAAGCACAAGAGCAAGGAGTTCATCATCAACACACCATTTTTTACTTCTTGGAGAGTGGTGTCTCCTAGATTGGCTAGGTGTCACCTGGGAGCCTCCGACAAAGATTGTGGAGTTGAACCTAGGCGTTTGTAAGGGCAAGGAGATCGCCTACTTCGTGAAGATCTACCGCTAGTGAGGCAAGTCCTTCATGGGCGATGGCCATGATGGGATAGACAAGGTTGCTTCTTCGTTGCCCCTTCATGGGTGGAGCCCTCCGTGGACTCGCGCAACCGTTACCCTTCGTGGGTTGAAGTCTCCATCAACGTGGATGTACGATAGCACCACCTATCGGAACCACGACAAAAACATCCGTGTCTCCAATTGCGTTTGAATTCCCCAAACCCTTCCCTTTACATTCTTGCAAGTTGCATGCTTTACTTTCCGCTGCTCATAGACTCTTTGCTTGCTTGCTTGAATTGTGTTAAGATTGCTTGACTTGTGCTAAGATAGCTAAAATCTGCCAAAGACTAAAATTGGGAAAAGGATAGATTTTTAATTGGTCAAGTAGTCTAATCACCCCCCTCTAGACATACTTTCGATCCTACAAGTGGTATCAGAGCTGTGGTCTCCATTTGCTTTGATTTCCATAGCTTTTGGTGGTCATAGCCTTGGTTTCACTACCTAGGAGAGTATGGCGTCTAGCAAGGGAAATTACCACAGTAGAGGTCCTTAATTTGATGGTACAAATTTTGCTTGTTGGAAGCATAAGATGAAAATGCATATTCTTAGACATAACCCCGCTATTTGGGCTATTGTGTGTGTTGGCTTGCAAGGTGAATTCTTTGATGGGAGAGAACCAAATCATGAAGCTACCGCGGAAGAATTGAAGATGCTACAATAAAATGCTCAAGCTTGTGATATCCTCTTCAACGGATTGTGCCCCGAAGAATTCAACAAAATCAGCCGTCTTGAGAATGCAAAGGAAATTTGGGATACTTTGATTGACATGCATGAAGGTACCGACTCCGTCAAGGAATCCAAGTTGGATGTGCTTCAAAGTCAACTTGACAAGTTCAAAATGAAGGATGGTGAAGGTGTCGCTGAAATGTACTCTAGGCTTGCTCTTATCACAAATGAGATTGCCAGCTTAGGAAGTGAAGAGATGACCGACAAGTTCATCATCAAGAAGATCCTAAAAGCATTGGATGGAAAATATGATACCGTATGCACAAGATCTCAAACCAACGGAAGTCATTGGAAGAATTGTTGCTCATGAGATGTCACTCAAGGATAAGGAGGAGCTCCATAACAAGTCAAGTGGTGCTTACAAAGCCTCATGTGAAGCCCCCACATCATCAAGTGAGAAACAAACCTTCAATGAAGAATTGAGCTTAATGGTGAAGAACTTCAACAAACTCTACAAGAATAGAAGCAAAGAGAGAAGTTCCAAGTCAAGGTCCTACAATGACAAAAGATCTTCTAGTTGAGAGCAAAACTGCTACAATTGTGGAAGATCCGGACACTACTCCAATGAGTGTACGGCTCCCCACAAGAGAAGAGAAGATTCTCCCAAAAGAAGAAGTAGAAGAGAAGAATCACCATCAAGGGAGAGAAGGAGTAGGGATAATCGATATGAACGAAGACCCTCTCGGAGAAGCAAGGATTCGGAAAGGAAGGACAAGTCATTAAGGAGCTACACAAAACGAAGACATCAAGCTCAGGTTGGTGAATGGGTATCCGGCTCCGACTCTGACAATGACTCTGAGAGAAGCTATCACTCCGACTCCGAATATACTCAAGATGAAGGTGTTGCCGGTCTAGCACTTGTGTCAACCAACTCCTACGACATATTTGATTCACCAAATGAAGGAATTGTAAGATGCTTCATGGCCAAAGGTCCAAAGGTATCACACCCCGAGTATGTTGATTTCAATAGTGATGAAGATGACTTGTTAGGTGATGATGATTTACTTGTTGACAACTATAGTGATGAATACTATGATGAAACAAATGACAATGATAAGGAGAAGATTGAGTCTCTAACTAAAGAACTAAACACTCTTAAGTTAGCTCATGAAACTATCTTAGGAGATCATTGAGAACTTTTAAGGACTCATGAGAAATTACGTTTTGAAAAGCTCAACCTTGAGCAAGAGCATGAGTTCTTAAAGGCAATCAATGATGATCTTCGCAAGAAAAGTTCTTCTTACATTGCCAAGAGTTTACTCTTATCCACTTACATGCCTCAAGTCAAGTCTAGTAACAAGAACAAGAAGGATTCTTCTTCTAGTAGTAAAAATAATCATGCTAAATCCAATATTGTTGCTTCTAGTAGTTCTCTTGATTCCACTAATGATTCTCTTAGCCAAGTTACACTTGAGAAAGAAAATAGCTTATTGAAGGGAATTATAGAGAAAGGTGTTTACAAGAGCCTTGCCGGGAGTAAGAAATTCGAGGAAGTTGTACGCAAGCAAGGAAGGCACCGGAAGAATCAAGGGACACAAGCTCAAGATGATCTTCCACCACAAGACCACAAGCAAAAAGGCAAGGACAAGCTTCAAGAGGAAATTGATGCATTTGAAGAAGCTCCTAAGGCCTTGGTCAAGTGGGTTCCCAACACTACATCAAGTTCCACTTCATCAAGTACAACTACAACTCCAAGGATTCCCATCAAGATGGTGTGGATCCCGAAGAAGAAGAACTAGAGAGTTGTTGAGGGTGACTCCGCCAACATACTTCACTCTTATCATTTTGGCAAGAACAAGTGCAATCAACTTCCACATCTTGCACTAGTTCAAGGAGTCACAAACCCTCTTGTTGGTAAGACAAGGGACAAGGTAACCTAAAGCTTTCATAGACATCATCTTGTGTGTGCATCACTCTATGTCTATGGATATCCTTGTTTGTTCCTTGTGGGACTAACCCGTGTAGGTATTGAAAGTGCAACTCACTCCAAAGGATAGCTCCAAATGATCTACATCAACATTGAGCATCCACATCTTCAACATCTACATGAAGTCATCATCGACAAAACCCAAGGTTAGTTCATCCCTCTTAGGGGGGATCTCACATCTAGGGGGGAGCTTTACTCTAACAATTGAGTTAAAGGAACTCTAATGGTGTGAACACAACAACGCTTTATGTAAAAGTGGTAACCCCACTTGTGCTTAAACGATGAGTATGACCTATGATCAAATGTTCTCATTTGACTCCTAAGTCAATATACTCATATATAGATGACCTAGTCATCGCCAATTGCTTGATAGATGGTAGAATTGTTTGTGCATGCTTTGCCACATATTTCATTTGTCATTTTATTGTGTGAGCATGTTGGTTGCATAATTTACTCATTAGAGGACATCCACTTGTTGTTTTGATTGATTGGTTTCCTTTTCTTTTGGCCAAGTGGATGGACAAGAATGCCTAAGAACCTCCTCTAGCTATCTATGCTTTTCTCATCTCAAACTCTATTCATGCTACATCACAAAATTTGATCAAGTCAGATTCGAACCACTCTGTGTGAGGAGCACTCGGAGTTCCCGATTCGTCATAGACTTAAACTTCCAAAACTTCTTTGTGTGTTTCGGTCTGACCGATTCATCCATTTCGGTCATACCGAGATCACTAAGTCGATCTAGGTTTTAAATCTCAGTGCAACCAATTCGAACTTTTCGGTCACACCGAGTTTTAGTAATTGCTTGCAGTTGTGAATCTCGGTGCCACCGAGTTGTTCCACTCGGTCACACCGACAGGGTCGGGCTATATATACCCACGGGCAAAATTTTGGAAATTATCTCCAAACTCTTTCGCCCGCGCTTAGCCCGCTCTGCCTCCAGGGTCTCTGGATCGTCCTCCTCGTTGCCAGTTGCCTCCTGCCGCTGGTCTCCACCGTTGTCAACGGGAATCATCCCCGCCATTGCCGCCGTAGTGAGTTCATCGCTGAACTAGGGTATGAACTTGATCACTGTGTTATCCTTATCTGATTCCTAGCACATTGTTTTCGCCATGAATCTTGCCACGATTGGAACTATCTTATACAGTGAAAACACTATGTAGATTAGAGATGATTTGAAAATTTAGGGTTAGGTTTCCGCCGAAACCATCTCGGACCAACCGAGTTGTGGAACTCGGTACCACCAATTTGGCTCAGGCCATTGCACATGTGATTCTCGGTCTGACCGAGAATTGAAAATCGGTGTGACCGATTTCAGGACCATGTGAAACCCTAGCAGTCTTGGTGCCACCGAACTGTGACTCGGTCTGACCGAGTTCACTAATTTAGGTTCCAAAAGCTGCTTCGGTATCACTGTGTTTACAAATCGGTTGATCCGAAATGCTTTCTGAGGAAAACTAAAACTAAGTTTTTGATTCATTCTTTTGCAAAAAAACCTCTGTATTTTGTGATGCTCATCCACTCTACCTCATCTATAATCTATGCACATGGTCAGTTGTCAGAGATTGCAATATGTCTGATCAAAGTGACAGCCAGAACAAGTGAGAGGAGCAGGTTCACTTGAGTGAGGGCACTAGTCCCTCTAGCAGCTCAGATGATGGTAGCAGGAGCACACCAAGCAATCTGCCAAAGGCTGCCACCAGGGCCAGAAAGAAGAAAACTTCTGAATCTGAGGATGAAGACTATGTGGCAGTTGAGGATGAGGCCACTTCCAAGAAGAAAGTGGTTAAGAAGGAATATAGCACTGCTGCTGCAACTAAGCCTGGTATGAAGACCAAATTACCTGCAAATAGAATTCCCATGTCTAAAGCTAGAGCCTCTACTCAAGTACCTTTAGAATATGAACCCAAAGAGGCTGCTGCAGAAGGGAAGAAGAGGAAAGAGAGGGTCAAAAACACCACTGCCATAGTGCTTGGGAGATCCTCAATCATGAGAGACTCTGAAGAGGAAGAGGAAGAAGATGCTGCACCAGCACCTAAGGCACATAAACTTATGGGAGATGCCATAAGGTCAGGGGTTGCTTCATCTAAGCCCAAAGAAGCTTCTAAGCCAGCTGCTCCAAAACCCAAAACTGCACCAAGGAGGAGTAACAGGAACATTCCAGCTGCAGAGAAGAACAACGCCCCAATGCCTGAAGCTGCAATGGAAGAAGAAGATGATTCTGTTGTCTTGAGGAAATTGAAGCCAAAAATTCCAGATCACAATGATGCTCATCGAGTTGCAGAGAACATGAAATTCAGGAAGGAATCTGGTCTAAGGCTATGGAGAGAGTCTGATCCATATGCCACCAGGAGAAGGACTGCTGTGGACTACAGGTTCCATACAAAGGAACAGCAGGACTTCTATGAGACCATCTTGCTTGACAAGAAGCCCATAGTGTGTGACATGAGATGGGTCGATTGGACATTCATTGAGGAAAATGAGAATCACTTCCCTGGTGTATATGATAGCTTCAAGGCATGTGGAGTTGATGAGTTTGTGGCTCAGAAGCTCACAAAATGGAATGATGAGCTCATCATGCAGTTCGACTCCACGGCTCACTTCTACCCAGATGGAAGGATTGTCTAGATGTCTGAAGGCACTAGGTACCAGTCCATGGTTGCTGAATGGGCAAAATTGATCAATGCTCCAGAAGAGAGTGAAGATGACTTGGATGTCTATGCCAAGAAGAAGGATCACAACTCCATGGCACGCATGTACAAGGAGATCCCAGAGGCTGCTCTTGAGACACACAAGTTTGGATCTGTACATTACCTTCTATCAGGCTTGCCAACTATCAAGTGGATCCTCAGGCACACTCTCTTGCCAAAGTTAGGTGATCAGAAGATGATCAGAGGCCATGTAATTAACTTGCTTCACATCTTTGATGTCCCAGAGAAGTTCAAAGTCATGAGCCTAATAGTGGAAACCATAAAGAGGACAGCTGCAGATGAGAAGAGGACTTGTGGGTGTGCCCCATAGATCCAGGAGTTGATTAACTCCAAGATGGTCACTTGCACATATCTGCTGGACAAGGAGCACCTGCCCATCTACACAGAATTTGAGGACAACATTGTGGTGATGGATGAAAATGAACCATCTTCTGTGCACGCACAAGCCAAGAAGGAGAAGGCAAAAGCTGAAAAGGCTGCAAGGATGCCAACTACTGAAGAAGCATCTCAGTATCTTCTGAAGAGCAAGCAAGATCAGCTTGGCTACTTGATTGCCTCCACTCTGAGGATTGAGAAGGGACTGGCCACCCTGACTCAAAACCAGGAGAGCTTGGAGAGGATCGTGGAGCAGAAGTTCTATGACTTGGATGTGAAGGTAACTGAGATCCAGTATGTTGTGGAGCAACTTCAGGATGATATGCAGGAGAGGAGGGGCAAGACAACCACTGATGCATTTGCCAGAGTGCCTAGAGCTCATAGGTCTACTGCAGTGCCTGTTCCAGACACCAGAGCCACTTCATCTGCACCAGCTACAACTTCAGTGCCACCAGCTCCAGCACCTACTCCATCAGCTCCATCTACATCGACTGAAGCCTTCATTCTTGGAGTTATCTGGACACCACCACATGAAGACCAAGCTTGAGAGACGGTTTAGTGCTATGCATTTTCTAGGAACTTTTTGGTAACTTGTTGCCAAAGGGGGAGAAAAATGTATAGATCATAGGCTTCGAGAGAGAGTGTTGCTTTTTATTCTCTCTTGCTTTGGTGGTTGAACTTTATTTGCTTTGCTTGTTTGAGATACTTTTGGTCTGTGTGATACTTGGATGATCATGTGTGTTTGAACATATGCTACATTAATGCTTGTTGGATGACATCATCATTTTATCCCTATATGATCATTCACTTTGCTTGGTGATGAGTGCATGTATTTAATTATTATCATTTTGAGCGCTCCACCAAGATGTATGTGACATGGAAGAGTAACCCATGAGCCTAATTCTCTGTGCATTTGCAGTCCAAAGCAAATCATAAACTATGCACAAATTTTGGGGGAGCTCTTGCTTTTCACATACTTCTCAAAGCGACAATGTTTTTCACTCTTATTATCATTTGTCGAAGCTTTGATCTATATGTTGTCATCAATTACCAAAAAGGGGGAGATTGAAAGTGCAACTATCCCTAGGTGGTTTTGGTAATTCCTAACAACATATAGCTCATTGAGCTAATGATATTCCAAGATTAATATTTCAGGAAAAGCTCAATGAATGGCATGGCATGGATGAGGAAAGTGGACCCCTCAAAATACTAAGGACAAAAAGATTGGCTCAAGCTCAAAGCTCAAGACTCTACATTTTATATTTTAGTGATCCAAGATCACATTGAGTCTATAGGAAAAGCCAATACTATCAAGGAGGGATGAGGTGCTGCTTGATGAGGTTCTTACTTCATAGTGCTTAGTGATATGCTCCAAAACCCTCAACTACCTTCCCACATCCACATATGACCTAAACCAAAATTCAAACTCGGCCCCACCGATTTTTTCTATCCGACGCCACCGAGTTCAGATGTCATAGCCACTGCCACAAACCCTAGGCAAATCGGTCTCACCGATAGGGATCTCGGTCACACCGAGATGGGGTTGTAATCTCTCTGTTTCCCTTCATAACGTTTTGGTCCTACTGAGATGAGCGATCGGTCCCACCGAGATTGCAATGTAAACTCTCTGTTTCCCTTTTGTAACATTTCGGTCCCACCGAAATGAGCGATCGGTCCCACCGAGTTTACCTGACCAACTCTCTGGTTAGCTTATTACCAAAATCGGTCCCACCGAGTTTGTGTAATCGGTCACACCGAGATTACATTATGCCCTAACCCTAGCCATATCGGTCCTACCGAGTTGCATCTCAATCCCACAGAAAATTCTAATGGTCACTAGGTTTGCTAAATCGGTCCGACCGAGTTTCTCAATTCGGTCTCACCGAGATTGGTAAATTGTGTGTAACGGTTAGTTTTTGTGTGGAGGCTATATATACCCTCCACCCACTCTTCATTCGTGGAGAGAGCCATCAGAACATACCTACACTTCCAATACACATTTTCTGAGAGAGAACCACCTACTCATGTGTTGAGGCCAAGATATTCCATTCCCACCATATGAATCTTGATCTCTAGCCTTCCCCAAGTTGTTTTCCACTCAAATCTTCTTTCCACCAAATCGATATCCTGTGAGAGAGAGTTAAGTGTCGGGGAGACTATCATTTGAAGCACGAGAGCAAGGAGTTCATCATCAACACACCATTTGTTATTTCTTGGAGAGTGGTGTCTACTAGATGGGCTAGGTGTCACTTGGGAGCCTCTGACAAAGATTGTGGAGTTGAACCAAGGAGTTTGTAAGGGCAAGGAGATCGCCTACTTCGTGAAGATCTACCGCTAGTGAGGCAAGTCCTTCGTGGGCGATGGCCATTTTGCAATAGAAAAGGTTGCTTCTTCGTGGACCCTTTGTGGGTGGAGCCCTCCGTGGACTCGCGCAACCGTTATCCTTCGTGGGTTGAAGTCTCCATCAACGTGGATGTACGATAGTACCACCTATCGGAACCACGACAAAAACATCCGTGTCTCCAATTGCGTTTGAATTCTCCAAACCCTTACCTTTACATTCTTGCAAGTTGCATGCTTTACTTTCCGCTGCTCATAGACTCTTTGCATGCTTGCTTGAATTGTGTTAAGATTGCTTGAATTGTGCTAAGATAGCTAAAATCTGCCAAAGACTAAAATTGGGAAAAGGATAGATTTTTAATTGGTCAAGTAGTCTAATCTCCCCCCTCTAGACATACTTTTGATCCTACACCCATCTTCATCGACAAGACATTCAAGACCCTCGCGAGGGGCCAAGCCTCGCGGGGCGGATGACACAAGACCTCCTCAAGAGTGGCCTCGCTAGGCAGGCTCACGAGGAGCGGAGAGATCAAGGCAAGGCAAACCTCGCGAGGTGCTCGTGATGTGAGCCATGACGATCGAGACCAGGCGGGCGCCAGGCGGGTGCCAGCGTGCACAGCGTCCTTGTTTCCTCTTTAGTGCTAAGGGGGAAAGCGCAGACGCGGAGTACCGAGGCATCAAGCAAAGGTTTCCATATTGGTGCAACAAGACCAAGACCAAAAGGACATCAAGGCGGAGGTCACCATGGAGCCCAAGACGGCGTCATCACCAGAGCCTTTTGCAGGCGAAGACCACCTTTTGTTAGGATAGCTTGTATTAGCTGTCCCCTTTCAAATTGGTTGTTGTTGGCTCCCTTCCCGCTCAATATTTGGGGAGAGGGCCAGGGCCCCTATAAATAGGACTAGCCACCGCCGTAGAGGGGGAACACATCATCTTGGACCAGATCCACCCCGCCAAGGCCACACACAAGTTCGCTAAGAACAAGAACACCTCAACCTCAGGAGGCTGTTCTTCCCCTTGCACTGTTCATCATTAGCCCAAGAGGCAATCCACCACCACCACACTGGAGTAGGCTATTACACCACTACAATGGCCCGAACAAGTATAAATCTGTTGTCTTTTCGTGTTGAGAGTTCGTCGTGTTCGTCTGCGAGATCTTAGAGAGCTAGGGCGTGGATCGATAGGGAGAAAACCTTCATGCGCACCCCAGTGTTTGAACCTTAAGGGTCTGCCGGAAACCCAGATCCGACATTTGGCGTGCCAGGTAGTGGTGCGCCGAAGCCTATGTCCGTCGCCCCGCACTCCGTTGCTTTGTCGTCTTCATGGCAAACGCGAGCCGCGCTAGTGCTGAGCGCCAAGCTGCCCTCGCCGCCCACGTCGCTCCGACGGCTCCTGTCGGTGGGCCACCTCACCGCTCCCCGTCGCCCGCTGACAATGCCGCCACCGCCCCGGCGGGGAACGAGCAACAAGCATCCTCGCTGCACCCCTCGGTGCGGTGGGACGGCCGCACCTCCAATCCATCGCTGACCCCAGCCGGTTCTTCTTCCCATGCACGTCGCCTTGCCATGGACGCGCGGGCCGTGCTCCTCATGGCACACGAGCTCCTGCACTATCGCCCGGTCGGTGACCTCTAGGAGGACTAGCTCGACCGCATCGCCGAGCTGGTCCGCGCCGCCGGGGGCTGTCCTGCGCCGCACCTCTCCCCGCCTCGCCCTCCGCCAGCTACGGGCGACGTAGCTCATGGAGCGCCTCCACCACCTTAGCCCCAAGACGGTGCCCTGGAAACAAGACGCGTCGCTCCGCGACGCGACCCGCCGCGTCCTGCACCCGTGCGTGAGGAAGGGAACTGTCAAGACGTCCCTCGACCGCAACAAAACGCTCCACCGCTCCTCGCGCCATTGCGCCAGGACTGGCTGCTGCGGCAAGTCCGTGCGCCACCTGTAGCGGCAGGGCCCGGACCCCGTCAAGACCAATCTCCACCCCCAAGGCGTGTCCCGATGACCATGGCTAGCTACCGCGCCTTCACCCCTGAGCTACGCAGTGTTGCCTGGTCGGGCAAGTTCAAGCCGGATATGCCTCCTCGCTACAATGGCACCCCTAACCCTGAGGAGTTCCTTCACCTCTATGAGTTGAGCATTGAAGCGGCCAACGGCAATGAGAAAGTCATGGCGAACTGGTTTCCCATGGCTCTCAAGGAAGGCGCCCGCTCCTGGCTCCTGAACCTACTGCCGGGCTCAATCTCCTCCCGGGATGAAATGTGCACCCGCTTCATCGCCAACTTCCAGGGCACTCCCGCCCGCCCCCCCGTCGCCGGCGACCTGCGCCGCATCAAGCAGCAACCAGGAGAGACTCTGGAGAAGTACATACATCGCTTCAATAGCGCACGGATCAAGATCCCCAAGGTGACCGACGAGGCCATCATCTCTGCGTTCTCTGATGGCATCCGCGACGTCAAGATGAAGGAAGAGCTCGCTATCCATGAATAGCTGTGCACAACCCTGGAGTTGTTCAACATCGCGACCAAGTTTGCAAGCGCTGAAGAGGAGCGCCTCTCCCTCCTCAAGCTCCCTGCTACAGATCTAGAGGAGAAGAAAGCCAACCCAAGGATGTGAAGTGCAAGGGAGCAGCCGTGCTCGCAGCGGAACCAGACACCAAGCGTGGCAGTGACCAACCAGAGTCGTCCAAGAGCAGTCGTCCATTCTGCACCTTCCATAACCCGAACACCCACAACATCAGCGACTGTCAAGAGCTCCGAGCCATCCGTGAAGGATGCTTCGGCCGATGCCTCGAGCGCGGCGACCGGGGCTACGGCCGAGGAGGAGGACGTGGCGGTGGATGCTACCTCTTGAGCACTGCGTTGGTTTTCTTGAAGAGGAAGGGATGATGCAGCAAAGTAGTGTAAGTATTTCCTTTAGTTTTTGAGAACCAAGGTATCAATCCAGTAAGAGGCTACGCGCGAGTCCCTCGTACCTGCACAAAACAAGTAAATCCTCGCAACCAACGCAAATAGGGGTTGTCAATCCCTATAAGGCCACTTACGAGAGTGAGATCTGATAGATATGATAAGATAATATTTGTGGTATTTTTATGATAAAGATGCAAAGTAAAATAAAGGCAAAGTAAATAGCAAAGGAAATAACTAAGTAGTAGGAGATCAATATGATAAAGATAGACCTGGGGGCCATAGGTTTCACTAGTGTCTTCTCTCGAGAGCATAAGTATTCTACTGTGGGTGAACAAATTACTGTTGAGCAATTGACAGAATTGAGCATAGTTATGAGAATATCTAGGTATGATCATGTATATAGGCATCACGTCTGAGACAAGTAGACCGACTCCTTCCTGCATCTACTACTATTACTCCACTCATCGACCGCTATCCAGCATGCATCTAGAGTATTAAGTTAAAAATAGAGTACTCCTTAAGCAAGATGACATGATGTAGAGGGATAGACTCATGCAATATGAAGAAAACCCCATCTTGTTATCCTCGATGTCAACAATACAATACGTGCCTTGCTGCCCCTACTGTCACTGGGAAAGGACACCACAAGATTGAACCCAAAGCTAAGCACTTCTCCCATTGCAAGAAAGATCAATCTAGTAGGCCAAACCAAACTGATAATTCGAAGAGACTTGCAAAGATAATCAATCACACATAAAAGAATTCAGAGAAGATTCAAATATTATTCATAGATAGACTTGATAATAAACCCACAATTCATCGGTCTCAACAAACACACCGCAAAAAGAAGATTACATGGAATAGTTCTCCACAAGAGAGAGGGAGAACATTGTATTGAGATACAAAAAGAGAGAAGAAGCCATCTAGCTACTAACTATGAACCCGTAGGTCTAAGATAACTACTCACACTTCATCGGAGAGGCTATGGTGTTGATGTAGAAGCCCTCCGTGATCGATGCCCCCTCCGGCGGAGCTCCGGAACAGGCCCCAAGATGGGATCTCGTGGATACAGAAAGTTACGGCGGTGGAATTAGGGTTTTGGCTCCGTATCTGATCGTTTGGCGGTACGTGGATATATATAGGAGGAAGGAGTATGTCAGTGAAGCAACAGGGGGCCCACGAGGGTGGAGGGCGCGCCTGGGGTAGGCAGGCGCGCCCCCTACCTCGTGGCCTCCTCTTTTGTGCCTTTTCGTAGGGTCCAAGTCTCCTGGGTCTTATTCATTGAGAAAATCACATCCCCAAAGGTATCATTCCGTTTGGACTCCGTATGATATTCCTTTTCTTTGAAACCCTAAAACAGGCAAAAAACATCAATTCTGGGCTAGGCCTCCGGTTAATAGGTTAGTCCCAAAAATAATATAAAAGTAGATAATAAAGCCCAATAATGACCAAAATAGTAGATAATATAGCATGGAGAAATAAAAAATTATAGGTATGTTGGAGACGTATCAAGCATCCCCAAGCTTAATTCCTGCTCGTCCTCGAGTAGGTAAATGATAAAAACAGAATTTTTGATGCGGAGTGCTACTTGGCATAATTTTAATGTAACTCTTCTTAATTGTGGTATGAATATTCAGATCCGAAAGATTCAAGATAAACGTTCATATTGACATAAAAATAATAATACTTCAAGCATACTAACTAAGCAATTATGTCTTCTCAAAATAACATGGCTAAAGAAAGTTATCCCTACAAAATCATATAGTCTGGCTATGCTGTATCTTCACCACACAAAATATTTAAATCATGCACAACCCCGATGACAAGCCAAGCAATTGTTTCATACTTTCGACATTCTCAAAACTTTTTCAATTTTCACGCAATACATGAGTGTGAGCCATGGACATAGCACTTAGGTGGAATAGAATGGTGGTTCTGGAGAAGACAAAAAGGGAGAAGATAGTCTCACATCAACTAGGCGTATCAACGGGCTATGGAGATGCCCATCAATAGATATCAATGTGAGTGAGTAGGGACTGCCATGCAACGGATGCACTAGAGCTATAAGTATATGAAAGCTCAAAAAGAAACTAAGTGGGTGTGCATCCAACTTGCTTGCTCATGAAGACCTAGGGCAATTTGAGGAAGCCCATCATTGGAATATACAAGCGAAGTTCTATAATGAAAAATTCCCACTAGTATATGAAAGTGATAACATAGGAGACTCTCTATCATGAATATCATGGTGCTACTTTGAAGCACAAGTGTGGTAAAAAGGATAGTAACATCGTCCCTTCTCTCTTTTTCTCTCATTTTTTTATTTGGGCCTTTTCTCTTTTTTTATGGCCTCTTTTCTTTTTTTTTTTGTCCGGAGTCTCATCCCGACTTGTGGGGGAATCATAGTATCCATCATCCTTTCCTCACTGGGACAATGCTCTAAAAATGATGATCATCACACTTTTATTTTTCTTACAACTCAACAATTACAACTCGATACTTAGAACACAATATGACTCTATATGAATGCCTCCGGCGGTATACCGGGGTATGCAATGACTCATGAGTGACATGTATGAAAGAATTATGAACGGTGGCTTTGCCACAAATACGATGTCGACTACATGATCATGCTAAGCAATATGACAATGATGGAGTATGTCATAATAAACAGAATGGTGGAAAGTTGCATGGAAATATATCTCGGAATGGCTATGGAAATGCCATAATAGGTAGGTATGGCGGCTGTTTTGAGGAAGGTATATGGTGGGTGTATGATACCGGCGAAAGGTGTGCGGTATTAGGGAGGCTAGCAAAGGTGGAAGGGTGAGGGTGCGTATAATCCATGGACTCAACATTAGTCATAAAGAACTCATATACTTATTGCAAAAATCTACAAGTTATCAAAGCAAAGTATTACGCGCATGCTCCTAGGGGGATAGATTGGTAGGAAAAGACCATCGCTCGTCCCCGTCCGTCGCTCATAAGGAAGACAATCAATAAATAAATCATGCTCTGACTTCATCACATAACGGTTCACCATACGTGCATGCTATGGAAATCACAAACTTCAACACAAGTATTTCTCAAATTCACAACTACTCAACTAGAACAACTTTAATATTACCATCTTCATATCTCAAAACAATTATCAAGTATCAAACTTATCATAGTATTCAACACACTCATAAGAAAGTTTTATTATTAATCTTGTATACCAGGCATATTATGATTTTAAGAAAATTACCATGCTATTTAAGACTCTCAAAATAATCTAAGTGAAGCATGAGAGATCAATTGTTTCTATAAAACAAATCCACCACGGTGCTCTAAAAAATATAAGTGAAGCACTAGAGCAAAATTATATAACTCAAAAGATATAAGCGAAGCACTTAGAGTATTCTAACAAATTCCAAATCAAGTATGGATCTATCAAAAGGTGTGTACAGAAAGGATGATTGTGGTAAACTAACAAGCACAGACTCAAATAATACAAGACGCTCCAAACAAAACACATATCATGTGGCGAATAAAAATATACCTCCAAGTAAAGTTACCTATAGAAGTAGACGAAAGAGGGGATGCCTTCCGGGGCATCCCCAAGCATTGGATTTTAGGTGTCCTTATATTATCTTGGGGGTGCCATGGGAATCCCCAAGCTTAGGCTATTGCCACTCCTTGTTCCATAATCCATCAAATCTTTACCCAAAACTTGAAAACTTCACAACACAAAACTTAAAGTAGAAAATCTCGTGAGCTCCGTTAGCGAAAGAAAACAAAAGACCCCTTCAAGGTACTGTACTTAACTCATTCTTTATTTATATTGGTGTTATACCTACTGTATTCCAACTTATCTATGGTTTATAAACTATTTTACTAGCCATAGATTCATCAAAATGAGCAAACAACACACGAAAAACAGAATCTGTCAAAAACAGAATAGTCTGTAGTAATCTGTAGCTAGTGCAAGATCTGGAACCCCAAATATTCTAAAATAAATTGCTGGACGTGACGAATTTATCTATTAATCATCTGAAAAAATAATTAACTAAATACAACTTTCCAAATAAAAATGGCAGCAGTTCTCGTGAGCGCTAAAGTTTCTGTTTTTTACAGCAAGTTCAACAAGACTTTCCCCAAGTCTTCCCAACGGTTCTACTTGGCACAAACACTAATTAAACACAAAAAACACAACCAAAACAGAGGCTAGAAATATTATTTATTACTAAACAGGAGCAAAAATCAAGGAATAAAAATAAAATTGGGTTGCCTCCCAACAAGCGCTATCTTTTAACATCCCTAGCTAGGCATAGCAAGCAAGGATAGATCTAGGTATTGCCATCTTTGGTAGGCAATCCATAAGTGGCTCTCATAATAGATTCATAAGGTAATTTAATTTTCTTTCTAGGAAAGTGTTCCATGCCTTTCCTTAATGGAAATTGGAATCTAATATTTCCTTCCTTCATATCAATAATTGCACCAATCGTTCTAAGGAAAGGTGTACCAAGAATAATAGGACATGAAGGATTGCAATCTATGTCAAGAACAATAAAATCTACGGGTACATAATTCCTATTTGCAACAATAAGAACATCATTAATTCTTCCCATAGGTTTCTTAATAGTGGAATCCGCAAGGTGCAAGTTTAAAGAGCAATCATCAAAATCACGGAAACCTAAAAAATCACACAAAGTCTTTGGAATCGTGGAAACGCTAGCACCCAAATCACATAAAGCATAGCATTCATGATCTTTAATTTAATTTTAATAGTTGTTTCCCACTCATCATAAAGTTTTCTAGGGATAGAAACTTCCAATTCAAGTTTTTCTTCATAAGATTGCATCAAGGCATCAACGATATGTTTAGTAAACGCTTTATTTTGACTATAAGCATGAGGAGAATTTAGACGGATTGTAACAAGGAAATAAAATCAATCAAAGAGCAATTTTCATAGTTAAATTCCTTGAAATCCATAATAGTGGGTTTAGCAACATCTAGGGTTTTAATTTCTTCAATCCCACTTTTATCAATTTTAGCATCAAGATCAATAAATTCCGAATTCTTAGAACACCTTCTAGGTAAAGGTGGATCATATTCAGTCCCATCATTATCAAGATTCATATTGCAAAAAAATATTTAATTGGGGACACATCAATAACTTTTAGATCTTCATCTTTATTTTCATAGCAACTAGGAGAACACACTCTTATAAAGGCATCTTTCTTAGCAAGCATCCTAGCGGTTCTTTCTTTGCGCTCATCAATGGAAATTCTCATGGCTTTGAGAGACTCATTGATATCATGCTTAGGTGGAATAGATCTAACTTTCAAAGAATCAACATGAAGAGCAATTCTATCAACGTTCCTAGCCAAATCATCAATCTTAAGCAATTTTTCTTCAATCATAGCATTAATATTCTTTTGCGAAGTAATAAATTCTTTAATATTAGATTCAAAATCAGAGGGCATCTTATTATAATTTCCATAAGAATTGTTGTAGGAATTACCATAATTATTAGAGGGTTTACTACGATAAGGCCTAGGGTTGAAATTTCCTCTATACGCGTTGTTACCAAAATTGTTCCTACCAACAAAATTCACATCCATAGATTCATAATTATTCTCAATCAAAGTAGACAAGGGCATATCATTAGGATCAGAAGAAACACTCTTATTAGCAAATAATTTCATATGTTCATCCATCTTTCCACTCAAAACATTAATTTCTTCTATCGCGTGCACCTTTTTATTAGTAGATCTTTCAGTATGCCATTGAGAACAATTAACCATAATATTATATAGGAGTTTAGTAGCTTCTCCTAATGTGATTTCCATAAAAGTGCCTCCCGCGGCCGAATCTAAAAGATTTCTAGAAGCAAAATTCAATCCGGCATAAATTTTTTGTATAATCATCCACAAATTTAAACCATGAGTAGGGCAATTACGTACCATTAATTTCATTCTCTCCCAAGATTGTGCAACATGTTCATGATCAAGTTGCTTAAAGTTCATAATATCGTTTCTAAGAGAGATGATCTTAGCGGGAGGAAAATACTTAGAGATAAAAGCATCTTTGCACTTGTTCCATGAATCAATAGTATTTTTAGGCAGAGATGAAAACCAAGCTTTAGCACGATCTCTAAGCGAAAAAGGAAATAGCTTCAATTTAACAATATCATTATCCACATCTTTCTTGTTTTGCATATCACACAAATCAACGAATCTATTTAGATGGGTGGCGGCATCTTCACTAGGAAGGCCGGAAAACGGATCTTTCATGACAAGATTCAGCAAAGCAGTATTAATTTCACAAGATTCGGCATGGTAAGAGGAGCAATTAGGGTGCTAATAAAATCATTGTTGTTGGTATTGGTGAAGTCACACAATTTAGTATTATCTTGAGCTATCGTGACAAGGAAGCAATCTAACACACAAGCAAACAAAAAGCAAGCGGGCAAAAAGAGGAAAATAGAGGAAGAGAGGGAGGATAGAGAGAGGGGGGCGAATAAAACGGCAAGGGTGAAGTGGGGGAGAGGAAAATGAGAGGAAAATGGCAAATAATGTAATGCGGGAGATAAGTGTATGTGATGGGTACTTGGTATGTTGACTTTTGCGAAGACCTCCCCGGCAACGGCGCCAGAAATCCTTCTTGCTACCTCTTGAGCACTTCGTTGGTTTTCCCCGAAGAGGAAGGGATGATGCAGCAAAGTAGCGTAAGTATTTCCCTTAGTTTTTGAGAACCAAGGTATCAATCCAGTAGGAAGCTACGCGTGAGTCCCTCGTACCTGCACAAAACAAGTAAATCCTCGCAACCAACGCAAATAGGGGTTGTCAATCCATATAAGGCCACTTACGAGAGTGAGATCTGATAGATATGATAAGATAATATTTTTGGTATTTTTATGATAAAGATGCAAAGTAAAATAAAGGCAAAGTAAATAGCAAAGGAAATAACTAATTAGTAGGAGATCAATATGATAAAGATAGACCCGAGGGCCATAGGTTTCACTAGTGGCTTCTCTCGAGAGCATAAGTATTCTACGGTGGGTGAACAAATTACTATTGAGCAATTGACAGAACTGAGCATAGTTATGGGAATATCTAGGTATGATCATGTATATAGGCATCACGTCCGAGACAAGTAGACCGACTCCTGCCTACATCTACTACTATTACTCCACTCATCGACCGCTATCCAACATGCATCTAGAGTATTAAGTTAAAAACAGAGTAAGGCTTTAAGCAAGATGACATGATGTAGAGGGATAGACTCATGCAATATGAAGAAAACCCCATCTTGTTATCCTCGATGGCAACAATACAATACATGCCTTGCTGCCCCTACTGTCACTGGGAAAGGACACCGCAAGATTGAACCCAAAGCTAAGCACTTCTCCCATTGCAAGAAAGATCAATCTAGTAGGCCAAACCAAACTTATAATTCGAAGAGACTTGCAAAGATAACCAATCACACATAAAAGAATTCAAAGAAGATTCAAATATTATTCATAGATAGACTTGATCATAAACCCACAATTCATCGGTCTCAACAAACACACCGCAAAAAGAAGATTACATCGAATAGTTCTCAAGAAGAGAGGGGGAGAACATTGTATTGAGATCCAAAAAGAGAGAAGAAGCCATCTAGCTACTGACTATGGACTCGTAGGTCTGAGGTAAACTACTCACACTTCATCAGAGAGGCTATGGTGTTGATGTAGAATCCCTTTGTGATCGATGCCCCCTCCGGCGGAGCTCCGGAACAGGCCCCAAGATGGGATCTCGTGGATATAGAAAGTTACGGTGGTCGAATTAGGGTTTTGGCTCCGTATCTGATCTTTTGGTGGTACATGGATATATATAGGAGGAAGGAGTATGTCGGTGGAGCAACAGGGGCCCACGAGGGTGGAGGGCGCACCTGGGGTAGGCAGGCGCGCCCCCTACCTCGTGGCCTCCTCTCTTGTGCCTTGACATCGGGTCCAAGTCTCCTGGGTCTTATTCGTTGAGAAAATCACGTTCCCGAATGTTTCATTCGGTTTGGACTCCGTTTGAAATTCCTTTTCTTTGAAACCCTAAAACAGGCAAAAAACAACAATTCTGGGATGGGCCTCTGGTTAATAGGTTAATCCTAAAAATAATATAAAAGTAGATAATAAAGCCCAATAATGTCCAAAACAGTAGAGAATATAGCATGGAGCAATCAAAAATTATAGATACGTTGGAGACGTATCAGTGGACGCTGGGACGACTGTGGCCTGCGTCAGGAGTGGCGCGACCGGCCTCGTGAGGATCGCTGGCAGGATCAGCCTCGCGAGGGCGCCTGGAGAGATCAGCCTCATGAGGATCGCCCTCAAGGCAATGCTGGGCTCCCACCGCTACCGCCACCACCAAGAAGGAATGATGAACACCATCTGGACGAGGGGGTTGGGGGCTTTCAGGAACCGCGTGCTATCGCCTGCATCCTGGGTGGAGCCCAGGCCCCAGCCTCGCAGCGTATCTTCAAGCAGTTTGCTCGCGAAGTGAATGCAGTCCTCCCAAAGCTCGAAGCCACACGCCCGCTCAGGTGGTCCCAGTGCCCCATCACGTTCAGCTCGATAGATCAGCTCAAGTGCACAGCTACCACTGGCGTCCTCCCGATGCTTTGCTCCCCAGTCATCAGCAACGTGCAAGTTACCAAGACCCTCATCGATGGTGGCACAGGGCTCAGCGTCCTGTCCGTTGACATGTTCGACAGCCTCCAAGTGCCTTATGACCAACTTCAGCCTACCAAGCCTTTCTCAGGAATGACTGACGGTTCCACCACACCGATAGGGCAAGTGCGCCTCTCTGTCACCTTCGGCACGTGCAACAACTACCGCACCAAGCTCATCGACTTCGACGTCGCGCACATCCGTCTACCGTACAACACCATCCTCGGGTACCCAGCCCTGGCCAAGTTCATGGTGGTGACCCATCATGGCTACAATGTCCTCAAGATGCTGAGAAGCAACGGAATCATCACAGTCCCATGTGAAGAAAGAGATGCGGTGTGCTCCCTCGAGCGTGCCTTCCAAGCTGCAGCAATCGATGACCCTGACTGCAAGGGCGAGGGCCCTCCTGAGGCTTTTCCCAAGAAGAAGAAGCAGCTGCGCCGTGCCGGACCTAAGGAGGGTGGCGTCGCAGCCGGAGCCTCGTCAGGATTAGCACCTGCTCCAGGGACGCCTCCCTCCGTCGCATAGGAAGGCGTGCCCGACGCCCTTCTCAGGCAGGGCTCAGGGGCTTTCTTCTGGAAGGCCTCAAACCTTGCCCACATCACGAGGGAGGCGCTCAGGCACCACATGGAGGCATTCTTCATGACATGTTTCCCTCAGGAGGGTGCAGGGCAAGGATTGCCCACCGTTCTGGAATTCATCACCAAGATCACCCAGGAACTGCAAGACCCAAGGGCCATGCGCGTTGACCGCCGCTCACAAGGCACAACTTTCCATCCAGGCGAGGATGCCGGGCTGCACGTCTGCGTCGATGTTCCAGGGCTCAACAGGGTCGCTTCTTAGGAGCTTTTCTGTCCTTCGCGTGTGGGACGCTACGAGGGCCCACCGCACAGCGACATTCACATGCCCTTTGGCCTGCCGAGTGTATCGGCCGCCTGCCAGCGCAACCTGTGGCGCCTCCTAGTGGCTCAGGAGGCCAGGCACCACGCTGTTCTGATGGAGATGGAGACGGTCCTGAAGGAACCACCTGAGCCCTAGAGCCTCCTGAGGCTCAGGGCCCCGGTGGCTCGTGAGGAGTAACCCCTTCGCCATACGCCTTCAGCTACCCCAACTATCCTTCGTCAACATAACTAGGTGACATTTTCCAAGTTCATTTAGTTAGGAGCTCCCCACGGGCTGCATCATTCCCAGGCCGCGTGGGTCCGTCCCTGTGGCATGTATCCCTTTCCGTAAGCCTTTAGATTACCTTGCTGGGAGCGTCCCTCGGGCTGCATCATTCCCAAGCCGCTCGGGCCTGACCCAGTGGCACGTATCCCCCATGCATTACTTAAGCCTGCTGCTCTCATGATTGATCTACCTGTGATTGCTACCTGCTCAATCGTCGCCTCCCGCGGGGCCTCCTCACGATGGCACGGTGCTAGTGCATGGGTCCGTCCCTGCCATGTCGAAAAACCTGAGCGGTTGAGCTCAGGCTCGCGGCATGCCCCGCGCACGTCACCTCACCAGGCCCTCAGTGCCTTCACCTCCTCACGAAGCAACCAGTGGCAGGCTGGCAACGATAATGGCAGATCATGTTCTTCCTTGTGTTGGCTCGCAGGAACCTCACGAGGATAACACTAGGCGGCACCGCGAGCTCCCACCTATTCCGAGCAATCCACTTGCATGTTAAAGGGGGCGGGGTCCTGAGCATCTCGACTCAGGAGCTCTTACTGGCTCTCCAGACCTCACCCCCTGGCCTTGACCATGGCACGCGACCTGGCATACCAGCGGCAGCTGAGCTTGCTCGAGAGCCGGGACCTGAGGATGTTGAGCATGAAGGAGGGCATTGAAAGGGGAAGGACTCGTATGGGCCTGACCTAGCTACACTGCGGATGTTCGCTCATGAGTCTGGCACATAGTGAAGAATCGACCCCGGACCACCAAGATAAATCACGAGCTCGGATCAACCAATTGTTGGAACCTAATCAGACACGCTCGCCACAGCCCTGTTGCGGCAATCTCGCCTCCCATTCTTATCTTACCACGGCTTCTTGAGCGCGAAAGGGGACCTCCTGAGCATCGTGCCTCAGGGGATCTTACTGGACCTCAGGCCGCTCACCTCCTGGCCTTGACCACGGCACGCAACCTGGCATCCCAGCGACGGCTGAAGCCTGCCTGGGGACCGAGACCTGTCAGCGTAGAGCAACAAGCTGTCGCGAGGTTGGAAAGGGAAGACTAAGCCTAAACAGGACTAGCGCTAACAAGGCTTCCATAATTAAGATAATATCAACAAAAGACACTGCATATTCTTTACACGCCCCCACGGGGAACTTCTTGATTCCTTGCAGGGAACAAAAGATGATAACTTAGGAGAATCCTATCTACACACCCCCGCGGCCGACGCCATCATCAATAGTGGGCCACAGGAGGATGGCGCCAACCCCATCCAGTTCAGCGACGGCGGCCCTGCCCCGAGCATGGCGTGAGCTCGGTGGCACGTAGCTGTCATCGCTCGTCTCCGGGTTCTCGTAGAGCTCAGGAGAGCCGCTGGACTCCCAAGAGTCGCTACTGCTAGAGCAGCCGCAAGCGGGGCGCGCCTCATCCTGCCACTCCCCTTCGGGGCAACACTCCAAACGGCGACCCTTCGCGTAGAAAACCTTGAAAAATAGCATGGAGGCGCCGTCGTACTCGAGATGGATCGCGAGGGTGCCCTCTGCACAGCAAACCCGTGCGACCTCGTCCCAGCCATAGGTTATGAAGATCTTGCCAGTGGAGACTGCTTCGACCTTAGCTCCGGTCATCGGGGCATCGCAGTCGGCATGCTGCAACCAGGGCTCAAGAGGTCCCCTCGGTGGCATCACGTCAGAGAAGAAGCGTGGGAAGTGGATCCATGAGCATGGAAGCATTACCGCCCATAGCACGAACTCGCATGAGAAGTCCGAGGCATGGACTCCAGGAGCGGCGGCACTCGTTGTCGCGGCGCGTCGACCTTGGCCGCGGCGCGCACGCCGATGCTTGTCGTTCCTTCCTCCCGAGCCCCTGGCTTGGGCGTACAAGGGCAATGGATACCCAGGAGGAGGCCGCTCACACCAAGGCCTCGTCACCACCTGCACCTCTGCGGCGTCGCGGCGGTAGGCCGATCTCTTCTTTGGCAGAAGCAGCGCCGGCACATCAAGGGGAACCTTCCCCTTCTCCTCGGCCGAAAACCTATGGATCGACGCCATTGAAGTTGCTACTAGTAGAGGAGCAGAGGAGGAAGAAGCAGGCAGAATTGCTAGAGATGGGCGATGGGGGCTCTGCCTCCCTCCCCATTTATAGCAGGAGAAGGCCAACCAGCACCCCCACGATCACAGGTAATGATGGTTTTCCTTGCATGTCACAGGGACTTGTCAAGTCGGGCAGTTGCCGAGACAGCGTGGGGAAGCAGAGACGCCCATGTCCAATCAACCACCAAGCATCAACCAAGGCCGCAGGCTTTTGGGGCCTGCGGCGCTCCGCGCTTAACCCTTTGGCTTCGCCTCGAAGCCAAGCCCGACCACGCCTTGGGCCCTGGGGCTACTGTTGGCATTCTGGGAACGGGGGTCCCTAGACTTGGCTGCCTGCGGCCCACGGTGTGGCTGGGCTGGCAGGTTCGTACGGCCCATCTTCTTCGACAAGACATTCAAGACCCTCGCGAGGGGCCAAGCCTCGCGGGGCGGACAACACAAGACCTCCTCATAAACGGACTCGCCAGGCAGGCTCACGAGGGGCGGATAGATCATGGCAAGGCAAACCTCGTGAGGTCCTCGTGACGTGAGCCATGACGATCGAGACCAGGCAGGCGCCAGCGCGCGCAACGTCCTTGTTTCCTCTTTAGTGCTAAGGGGGCAAGCGCAGGTGCGGAGTACCGAGGCATCAAGCAAAGGTTTCCATATTGGTGCAACAAGACCAAGACCAGAAGGACAGCAAGGCGGAGGTCACCATGGAGCCCAAGACGGCGTCATCACTAGAGCCTTTTGCAGGCGAAGACCACCTCTTGTCAGGATAGCTTGTACTAGCTGTCCATTTTCAAATTGGCCGTTGTTGGCTCCCTTCCCGCTCAATATTTGGGGAGAGGACCAGGGCCCTTATAAATAGGACTAGCCACCACCGTAGAGGGGGAACACATCATCTTGGACCAGATCCACCCCGCCAAGGCCACACACAAGTTCGCCAAGCACAAGAACACCGCAACCTCAGGAGGCTGTTCTTCCCCTTGTACTGTTCATCATTAGCCCAAGAGGCAATCCACCACCACCACACTGGAGTAGGGTATTATATCACAACGGTGGCCCGAACCAGTATAAATCTTGTATCTTTCCGTGTTGAGAGTTCGTCGTGTTCGTCTGTGAGATCTTAGAGAGCTAGGGCGTGGATCGATAGGGAGAAAACCTTCGCGCGCACCCCTGTGTTCGAACCTTAAGGGTCTGCCGGAACCCCAGATCCTACAGAAGCGGACGACCACCATGAAAGAGGCAGCCGCCGAGGGGAGCAATAGGGCAACATAGCTGGATAGGAGGCAGAAAGGATACGTCGTCTTCTTCCCGTCAAATCTGGACGATTATGTGCTGGAAGCGAGGTATGGATATCTATGGAGGAGGGAAGTCCCGAAATGGCATGGCGCACCAAAAGTTCTGGCGAAGGGGGAAGAGGACCCACCAGATTCATTGATTCTGTCGGCGTTCTGGGAATGGGGGTCCCCAGACCTGCCTGCCTGCGGCCTGCGGCGTGGCTCAAAGGGGGGCCCAGCGCGGCCCATCTTCACCAACACAAACCCAAGACCCTCGCGAGGGGCCAAGCCTCGCGAGGCGGACAACGTGAAGCTTCCTCAGGCACGGCCTCATCAAGATGGCTCACGAGGAGGCGGAGAGATCAAGGCGGGGTACCTCACGAGGTGCCCATGACGCAAGCCATGACAACTAAGGGCGCCAGGCGGGTGCCAGCCCGCGCAGCGTCCTCCTTTCCTCTTTGGTGCAAAGGGGGCAAGTGCAGCCGCGGAGTACCGAGGCATCAGGAAAAGGTTGCCATTTCGGTGCAAGGAGACCAGAACCAGGAGGACTACGAGACGGAGGTCACTGTGGAGCCCGAGACGGCGTCATCACCAGAGCTTTGCGCAGGCGAAGACTACTTTTGTCAGGATAGCTGATACTTGCTGCCCCCCTTCAAATTAGCCCGCCATTGTTGGCTCCCTTCCCGCTCAATATTTGGGGAGAGGACCAGGGCCTCTATAAATAGGACCAGCCACCCACATAGCTGGAGGGACAGGGACAAAGACGAGGACGAAGACGAGGACGAAGACGAAGAGAAGAGAGAGAGAGAGAGAGAGAGAGAGAGAGAGAGGAAAAGGTTGCTGAACTCCTCCCAGCAGTTCGTCGCCTCAGCGAAGAACAGACGCTCGCGAGGCTGTTCTTCCTTGTATTGTTCATCATCATCAGCCCAAGAGGCAATCCACACACCACACACTAGAGTAGGGTATTACACCACAACGGTGGCCCGAACCAGTATAAACCCTGTGTCTCTTGTGTTGTTCTTTCCTTAGTTTAGATCCTAGCATGGCGGAGGGGTGCAGGAAGGTAGGAGGCGAAATCTCCGCACACACCCCAGTGTTCGAACCTCAAGGGTCTGTCGGAACCCAAAATCCGACATTTAGTGCGCCCGGTAGGGGTGCACCGGAATTCGTCTTCCACCGCCCCGTTCTCCTCCGACCGTCACGCCCATGTCTGACGCTCGTCGGGTCCGCGCCGAGCGCCGGGCCGCACTCGCTTTCTGCGTCGCCCAGATGGCCCCTGTCGGCGGGCATCCACGCCGTTCCCCGTCACCTGTCGTCAACGCCGCCACCGACCCTGTGGGGGACGAGCAGCTAGCATCGTCCCAGCATCCGTCCGTGCGGCAAGACGGCCGCACCGCAACTCCCTCGCTCGCCCCAGCTGGATCTTCGTCCCGCGCGCTCCGCGCACCCATGGAGGCTCGGGCTGCACTCATCGCGGCAAACGAGCTCCTGCGCTACCGTCTCGTCGATGACGTCTATGAGGAATGGCTCGGCTGCGTCGTCGAGCTCGTCCGCGCTGCAGGGGGCTCTTCCGCGCCGTCCGTTCCGCTGCACCGCACCCTGCCACGCGTGGGCGAAGAGGCTCCGGCGGCGCCCGGCCGCCTCCTCCTCAAGAAGACGCCATGGCACCAAGGCGCATGGCCCCTGGGCGGAACCCATTCCGTCAGGTGCCAGTGCAGCAAGAACATAGCTGCCAAGAAGTCCCTCTCCCTCAAGAAGCTGCCCGGGCGCTCCCTGCTCCAGCACGTCGCGACCATCCCCCTGCTCCAGCGCGTGGGGACATGCAAGACCAGTCTCTCCGTCACCCAAGGCCTCCCATGGCCATAGCAGGCTGCCGCGCCTACACCACCGAACTACGCAGCGTCGTGTGGCCCAGCAGACCTGCCTCCTCGCTACGACGGCACGGCCGACCCTGCGGAGTTCCTCCAGCTCTACGAGCTAGGCATCTAAGCTGCCAACGGAGACGAGAAGGTCATGGCGAACTGGCTTCCCATGGCGCTCAAGGACGGGGCCCGCACCTGGCTCCTGAACCTGGCTCCAAGAACAATCTCCTCCTGGGAAGAGATGTGCACCCGCTTCATCGCCAACTTCCAAGGTACTCGCGACCGGCCACCCGCCGTGAGCGACATGCGCCGCATCAAGCAACAAACCGGGGAATCCCTGTAGAAGTACATCCAGCGCTTCAACAACGCACGCCTCAAGATCCCCAAGGTGACTGAGGAGGCCATCATCTCAGCTTTCTCCGACGGCGTGCGCGACGTCAAGATGAAGGAGGAGCTGGCGATGCATGAAGACCTGTGGACTTCCTTGGAGCTGTTCAACTTGGCAAACAAGTGTGCCAGGGCTAAGGAGGGGCGTCTCTCCCTCCTCGAGCTACCTGCCGCAGACCCAGAAGAGAAGAAGCTCAAGGCCAAGGATGTGAAGCGCAAGGGGGCTGTAGTGCTCGCGGCAGAACCAGACACCAAGCGGGGCAGAGATCAGCCTGAACCTCCCAAGGGCAGCCGGTACTGCGTGTACCACGACCTCCACACCCACAACACCAATGAATGCCAAGAACTCCGAGCCGTGCATGAAGGAAGGATCGGCCGTCGCCCCGACTGCAGTGACCTAGGCTAAGGTCGAGGAGGAGGAAGAAACGCAGGATGTTGGGAAGACCATGGGCCGCGCCAAGGGTGGCGCGACCAACCTCGCGAGGATCGCTGGCAAGACCCGCCTCGCGAGAGAGGATGGAGGGATCAGCCTCGCGAAGGAGACTGGAGGGATCAGCCTCGCGAGGATCGCCCGCTAGGCAACACAGGCCTCCCACCGCTGCCAACGCAGCCAAGGAGAAACGAGGACCGCCATCAGGACGAGGAGGCTGGGGGCTTCCAAGAGCCGCGCGCGATCGCCTGCATCCTGGGCGGAGCTCAAGCCCCAGCCTCTCAGTGCATCTTCAAGCAGTTCGCCCGCGAAGTGAACGCAGTACTCCCCAGACTCGAAGTCACACGCCCTCTCAGGTGGTCGGCGTGCGCCATCACGTTCAGCTCAGCAGATCAGCTCAAGTGTGCGGCAACATCCGGAGTCCTCCCGATGCTTTGTTCCCCAATCATCAGCAATGTGGTGGTCACCAAGACCCTCATCGATGGCGGGGCAGTGCTCAACATCGTGTTCGTGGAGACGTTCAACAACCTCCAAGTGCCCTACAGCCAGCTTCAGCCAACCAAGCCCTTCTCCGGTATCACTCACGGCTCCACGGTCCCGATTGGGCAGGTCCGCCTCCCTGTCACCTTCGGGGCACGCAACAACTACCACACCGAGCTCATTGACTTCGACGTCGCTCACATTCGCCTGCCGTACAACGCCATCCTTGGGTACCCAACGCTGGCCAAGTTCATGGTCGTGACTCACCACGGCTACAACGTCCTCAAGATGCCAGGAAGCGGCGTAGTCATCACGGTGCCCTGTGAAGAGAAGGACACAGTGTGTTCCCTGGAACGAGCCTTTCAGGCCGCATCACTGGAAGACCTGGATCGTGGAAGTAGGAGGCTTCCCGAGACCGCCCCCAAGAAGAAGAAGACATTGTCCGACCTGGCCCCTCAGGAGGCAGGCCCCTCAGGGCCTGCGCTTGCCCAAGGGGAGCCTCCTTCCATCGCATAGGAAAGCGCGCCCGGCGCCCTCCCCAGGCAGGGCTCGGGGGCTCTCCCCTGGAGGGCCACCGACCTAGCTAGGGTCACGAGGGAGGTGCTTGGGCACCACATGGAGGCGTGTTTTGAAGCACGTTTCCCCCAAGAAGGAGCAAGGCAAGGAGATCCAGACCCACAGGAGTTCGTCAGCAAGGCCATCCAGGAGCTAGAGGAGTCAAGAGTCATGAGAGGCGCCCGCCGCCTACCAGCAGTGGCCCCCCATCCAGGCGAGGATGGTTGGCTGCGCGTCTGCATTGACATACTAAGGCTCAACCGAGTCGTCTCTCTGGAGCGCCTCTGGCCCTCACGAGTGGGGCGCTGCGGAGGTCCACCCCACGGGTACGTTTGCATGCCTTACGGCTTGCCAAACGCGGCTGACGCGTACCAGCGCCTCATGAGGGGCATCACGGAGGCATGAGAGGCCAGGCATTCCGCAGCCCTGGCAGAGATGGAGATGGCCCGCGAGGAGCCGCCAGCACCTCCGGAGCCTCCCGAGGCCCCTGGGCCTTGGGGCTCGTGAGGATCGGCTCCCGTAGCCCCCCGAGCCTGCTACACCAACACCCCTTCGTCCTCAACATCATCAGGTGACATCTTTCGAGTTTTACTTCCAGCTGGGAGCGCCCCCAGGGCTACATTATTCCCAGGCCGCGTGGGTCCGTCCCTGCGGCATGTATCCCTTTATTCCATGTTGTTAGCTTACCTTGTTGGGGGCGCCCCTCAGGCTGCATGATCCCCAAGCCGCTCGGGCCAGGCCTAGTGGCATGTATCCCATTTGCGTTTATTTGACGCCGGTCCACGGCACCTCTTCTCCTCCATGCCAGCCACTTGCACGTTAAAGGGGGGGGGGACCTGAGCATCGCGACTCTGGGCTCTTACTGGCTCTCCAGCCCTCACCCTCTGGCCTTGTCCATGGCATCATGACCTGGCATACCAGCGACGGCTGAGACCAGCTCGAGGGCCGGGATCCGAGGACGTAGAGTGCCGACATCTAACCAAATTTGCAGGGACACATCACAAGATAAGGCCCAGTGCTAGGCGCAACCCGCCTAGAGGTAGGGCCCCGTGAGTCCCGCGCTGGCTCACGGGTGCCCAGATACACCTCGCCAGGCCCTACCGTGCCAGCCACGTGTCAGGGCGGGGCTGTGGACGCCCCGGGGGCTCCTCCCAGAGGGGGGCCCCCTCCCACGTACCAGTGGAAGCACCATGCTCTGCGCTGGCTGACGACACTGCTGAGGAGCGGCTATGCCCGTACACATATGGTAGCACTATGCTCCGCGCTGGTGATAAACAACTGAGGGTGGCCCCCGGGCCGCATCAACCTCAGGGAGCCCAGAGCTCAGTGTCTAGCCTCATCGTAACGCCTCCCCTCGGGAGTGCCGCGCGAGGGGGCTGGGCACGGGGGCTGCGCCTAGGTCACACCCAGACGCACGCCGCCCGGCCAGGTCCCCCCAGGCCTGGTTCGTCGCGCGTCTCTCCCCGAGCGGAGCCAAGGTACGAAGGCCGTTTGAGCGTCAAGGGGGACTCCTGAGCATCGCGAGTCAGGAGCCTAACTGGTCACGTAGCCCCTCACTCCGTGGCCCCGTCCTAGTTTCCAGTCGGGACCATCGCTGGGTGAGGCACGCGCGCGGCCGGGCCCTACAGACGTAGAACGGTGGATCCACCCGCATCACACCTCCCTACTTGTTGTTCGTGCGCCAAGGGGGACTCCTGAGCATTGTGACTCAGGAGCCTAACTTTTCACGTAGCCTCTCACTCCTTGGTCCCGTCCTGGTTTCCGGTCGGGACTATTGCTGGGTGAGGTACGCGCGGGGCCGGGCTCTGCCGGCGTAGAACGTAAGCAAGTAAGAAAAGCGCTAGTCTCAAGGAATTCAAAAGCAAATATTACAGTCCACACTGTTATTTCAATGCCAAACGCAAGTTTAAAAGCCTCCCTGAGGCATGATACGTGTGCAGGAATTAAAAGCAAGACAGGAGCCACGACGGAGTCACTTGGCGGCGAGGCAGCAGCGCGGAGCGGGTTCGCCTCACGGAGCAGCGGGGTCGGCAGCGCCTTGCTCCGGCTTGATGCTGAAGGCCTGGAATTTCCCCAGCAGAGCCTCCGCGCGACCCTTCACGGCCTCGGCAGCGGCAGCGGCACGCTCACTGGCTCCAGCAGGCTGTCGAGGTCGACGCCAGGATCGCGAAGGTAGATGTGGGTGAGGACCCGCGTCAGTGCTGCAGAAGACAGGACACGCGCCTCGGCCTCGGCTGTGGGGCCAAGGCCAAGGGAAACATCTTCAAGAGCGTGAACTAGGAAGGGAAGAAACTTGGCGGGGCCGTCCTCGGCGCCGGCCAGCGGGCTCTCCAGGCCGCTGTCATAAAGCGCCCTCAGCGAGGAGCGAGCCTTCGCCTCCAACTCCATGAAGGCCGCGCGGTCCTCGGCAAGAACCAGGGCCTTGTCGTCCAACTTGGCCTTCCTCGCCCCCAACTCCCGCTCCTGTGCGCCTAGGCGGTCGCGGTGCTTCCTGAGCTTGGCCTCCCGGCCCTCGACGGCTGCCTCGCGAGCCTTCACGCCTTCTTCCTGCTCTTGGTGAAGGCGGACCTCTTCCGTGAGCAGATCCCGCAGGCCTTGCAGCTCGTCCTCCAGCGCCTTGCAGCGACCGCGGACGTCGACCACCTCCCCCAAGGCTGCATCACGGGCAGCCTTCGCCTCCAGGATGGCCTGCTTCCCCTCGTCGCATGTCGTCGAGCCCTGGACCAGCACCGCCCGAATCGAGGCATCAGAGCAAACCCATCCAGAAGCCAGCTCTAAACGCCCGGTCACCAGGTGGGGGTCAGCGCCAAGAAGATCCTGTCACAGTCGGTCCAGCTCAGCAACAACACGATCCAGAATGGCAGAAGGAGTCAGAGAGATAACAGCCGGTGGAGTAGGAGGAGAAGGTGGCAGTGCAGCCGCAGCATCCTAAGGCGGAGTCTGCCGCGCCCCGACAGCTGTAGTGGCGGCGGCAGGCAAGAGCACCTTGGGAGACACTTGGGCCGTGGGGGCTGAGCTCGCCCCAGCTGGCTCAGCCAGACCTCACGAGGACGACCGGGTAGGAGAAGCCTGTGCGTCGCGGTCACCTTCCTTCGCGGGTAGAAGCGCCGCCACAGATGGAACCTCGGGAGCCCCCTTCGGCTTCTTTGCTGCGGGCGCCAACCTATCCAAAGATGCGGATGTCAAGCCTCAGAAGTAGAGCAAGAGATAAAGACAAGAATCGAATGCTTACGGGTCGTCGCCAGTGAGCTCAAGCGGCCTCCGGCCAAATTTGAAGCCTGAAAGCCGGCTGGAAGGGTTAACCTCGGGAAGCTTGGAGGCGGAAGGTGTGTCTGTGGTTCGCCCCGGGGCCGGGGGAGACCCGCGGGAGATCAGCCCGGTCCTGTCCTTCTTCGGGATCGGGGGCGAGCTCCTGCCGTCCTGCTCGTCGTCGTCTCCATTGTCATCCTCATCGTCATCATTCGGAGAGAGGCGGAGAACGCGGGACCTGCGCCGGGGGAGGGGAGCCCTCGACTCTCCGTCAGTCGCCTCGGAGTCAGGCCCTCTTCCGCGCTCCCCTCCCTCTTCCTCTTCGCTGGAGTCGCCAGAGGGCACGTCCACCGGTACCTCGGGAGCTTCCAAGGGCACTGGCCCATCCCCGTTGAAGACGGCCATGGACTTCACCACCCGCTCCCAGTCATTGCGGAGGAACAAGGGCGTAGGAGCGCCCTCCAGCCTCGCCACATTGCCCCTGACCAGAGATTGGAGGATCGCAGCCAGGTCTTCGGCGGCCAAGGCCGCGGGGTTCGGACGGGGCCTCCACATTGGAAGCGAGTACTACCGAAGCGGAGCCAGCCAGTGCTCCAGGAACTCCCTCAGCAGCGACGTGCCAGTCAGCTTCGCCGCCGCCATGTCGGTCGGCCTCAGATCCGCGTCCATCTTCTCCAACACCATCTTCACGCGGGGATCCGTGAGCTCCACTCGACCCGAGTCGCTGGATCTCGTGGGCTTCTCCGTGGGCAGGATCAGCCGAGGGTGGATGCACCCAGCATCCACCAAGATCCACTTGCTCCTGACGCCCTTAATCCTCTTCCCAGAGTTCGAGATGGGAATGGCGCCACCGGACGCGACAAAGCTCGCGCACGCGGAAGCAGTCCCACGAGAGGTCCGAAGGTAGAAGTAGTGGCGCAGCAAGGCCACTGAGGGCTGCACCCCAACATGTGCTTCACAATAATAAGCAAAGATTGCCAGGAGAGGGATGGAGTTGGGATGGAGATGTAGAGCCTGTAGCTTGTAATGGCGGAGGACAGAGAAGAAGAACTTGGAGAAGGGAGGCACCAGGCCAGCAACAATGGCACTTACGAAGAGCGGATAGAAGGTGCTCCTTTGACCCTCAAGGGTGGAGGAGCCGGCCTTGAACACCTTCTCCCCGTCGATTGCCCACGCCTTCGCCATCCGGCGCAACTGGGCAAGGCCCGCCTCCGACACGTTCGGTGAGTCTAGGGCAGACGAGTACCAAGCTGCAACCGGGGGCTGACGAGGCGCCATCGCTCCCTGGGCCGCGCGGTCAGAGCAGATCTGGAAATCTCAGAGGAAGGAAGGAGAGGCGCAAGAAAGGGGATCTGAGCAGCAACCAGAGAAAGCAAGAAGCAGGGCCTAGGCGGATGCCACTCCTTTATCAACTCGCGCGGTTACTGAGGTGCCCACGTCCAGTTAACCGCCACGCGGCGCCCAAGGCCGCAGGCTGTTAGGGCCCGCGGCGCTTTGCTCTTGCCCTTCCGCCTCCCTGCACGGCCAAGTCCGGGCGCGCCTTGGGCCCGGGGGCTACTGTCGGCGTTCTGGGAACGGGGTCCCCAGACTTGCCTGCCTGCGGCCTGCAGCGTGGCTCAAAGGGGGGCCCAACGCGGCCCATCTTCACCAACACAAACCCAAGACCCTCGCGAGGGGCCAAGCCTCGCGAGGCGGACGACGTGAAGCTTCCTCAAGCACGACCTCGTCAGGCTGGCTCACGAGGAGGTGGAGAGATCAAGGCGGGGTACCTCACGCGGTGCCCATGACGCAAGCCATGACAACTCAGGGCGCCAGGTGGGTGCCAGCCCGCGCAGCGTCCTCCTTTCCTCTTTGGTGCAAAGGGGGCAAGTGCAGCCGCGGAGTACCGAGGCATCAGGCGAAGGTTGCCATTTCGGTGCAACGATACCAGGACCAGGAGGACTACGAGACAGAGGTCACCGTGGAGCCCAAGACGGCGTCATCACCAGAGCTTTGCACAGGCGAAGACTACTTTTGTCAGGATAGCTGATACTTGCTGTCCCCCTTCAAATTAGCCCGCCATTGTTGGCTCCCTTCCGGCTCAATATTTGGGGAGAGGACCAGGGCCTCTATAAATAGGCCCAGCCACCCACATAGCTGGAGGGATAGGGACGAAGATGAGGATGGAGACGAAGAGAAGAGAGAGAGAGAGAGGAAAAGGTGGCTGAACTCCTCCCAGCAGTTCATCGCCTCAGCCAAGAACAGACCCTCGCGAGGCTGTTCTTCCTTGTATTGTTCATCATCATCAGCCCAAGAGGCAATCCACACACCACACACTGGAGTAGGGTATTACACCACAACGGTGGCCCAAACCAGTATAAACCCTGTGTCTCTTGTGTTGTTCTTTCCTTAGTTTAGATCCTAGCACGGCGGAGGGGTGCAGGAAGGTAGGAGGTGAAATCTCCGCGCGCACCCTAGTGTTCGAACCTCAAGGGTCTGCCGGAACCCGAAATCCGACAGATTCTTCTGTGCATATTTCATTTGCGGCCTCTGCCCTCCCCTCTTGGATTTCTTTGAGTCCATGATGATGATCTATGGATTCCATCTTCTGGATTTCACGCCAAATGCGGTGGCATGCATGGCGATTTTTGACCACTTGTGTGAGAATTTTGTCGGAGTTGCCCCCAATGTTGATTTGTTTAGGAACTATTTTGTCCCACGGGTGGAGAACAAAGCCCATCCCTCTGGGAACATAAGCTGGATGCCACGGGTGGCGAGGGGAAGTTGGGATTACTTCCCAGGTCAGCAGTGCGGCCGATGGGAGGGATGGAGGGCAGATTGGTGTTGGATCCAAGACAAAGAGGCCCCAAGCGCGGATAGAGTGCATCGAGCGCGGCAGCAACTGGAGGGAATTTGGTCTTTCTGACGATAGGCTCCGCGCGACAATAAACAGGATTACCTGCCTAAAGGCTGCCGGGTTAACCATCGAGCATGTGGGAGCTGATTTCCTCCTTCGTCGCATCGCACCTCTACAGAAGAGGGATATATTCGCCCGGGAATATGGAAATGCAATGGATAGAATGAGATTGCTCCCCGACCTGGCCAACAACTTTTCAGTCTATGGCCATGCTTGGCTATGTGATCAATTGTTCGGTAGTCTTGGGCTATTCAAGTTGCTGGCAAATGTTATCCCACTGAACATCAATTCCACCAGGGACCAGATCTTAAAATGGATGCCAAATTGCAACGCCCATGGGGTTTCGAGTGACTGGCGGTTACCCATGCTCGACAAAGAGCTTGCATGGTCCTCCACCCTGGTGGAAAGGGCTACTAGGGTGGAGTCCAGTGTGTACAAGCGCACCTCCAATGTGGAGGAGGGGTACATCAGGAATCGTCTAGAGGAGGACAGGGAATTTCGATCTGTCATGATGGCGAAGGCCGGAAAGGTAGCAAAGGGAAAGGAGGAGGCTGAGAACGAGGGGTCCTCCCATGGCAGGAGCGAGGCGCAAGCCATGGGGGAGGTTGTCGGGGATGAGCTTACCAGGAGTGAGCTTGCCAAGAACGAATCTCGTGAGGAGAAGCTTGCCGCGGGATGAGCCTTCTAGGATTGAGGTGTAACACCCACAATGCAGCTATATCTCCCACGTGTCGGGGCACGACTTAGAGGCATAGCCGCATGGTAGGTTTGTCGCAAGAGGGGTAATCTTCACACAATCCCATGTACTGAATAAGGAAGGGATAAAGAGTTGGCTTACAATCTCCACTTCACACAAATACAAGTTAAACATACATCATCCAGAATACAATCAAGGTCCGACTTGTAACGCCCTCGATGCGGCTATATCTTCTACGTGTCGAACAACGACTTAGAGGCATAACCGCATTGAAAGCAATGTCTCAAGTGAGGTAATCTTCACAACAACCCATGTAAATAAATGAAGGGGAAAAGATACATAGTTGTCTTACACTCGCCACGTCACACAAATACATGAATAACATTACATTCATCCAATACACTCATGGTCCGACTATGGTACCAAAATAAAGATCAACCCCCAAATGCGACAAAGTCCCCGATCGCCCCAACTGGGCACCACTACTGATCATCTGGGAAAGACACATAGTAACAACGAGAGTCTTCATCAAACTCCCACTTTAGCTCAAGCGCATCGTCTGGAGCGGTATCATCGGTCCTTGCATATGGTTTAGGAAGGAATCTGTGAGTCACGGGGACTCAGCAATCTCACACCCTCGCGATCAAGACTATTTAAGCTTATGGGTAAGGTAAAGGTATGATGTGGAGCTGTAGCAAGTGACTAGCATATATGGTGGCTAACCTATTCGCAAAAGAGAGCGAGAAGAGAAGGCAAAAGCATGCTCGAACAACTATGATCAAGAACTGATCCTAGAACAACCTACGTCAAGCATTACTCCAACACCGTGTTCACTTCTTGGACTCCGCCGAGAAGAGACCATCATGGTAACATGCGCGGTTGGTGCATTTTAATTAAGTTAAGTTTCATGTTATCTACAACCAGACATTAACAAATTCCCATCTGCCCATAACCGTGGGCACGACTTTCGAAAGTTCAAATCCCTGCAGGGGAGTCCCAACTTAGCCCATCACAAGCTCTCACGGTCAAGACAATCTGATCAGACTCGGCATCCCGGTTACAAGACAATCCTCGACAATGGTAAAACAAGTCCCGCAACACCGCCCGAATGTGCCGACAAATCCCGATAGGAGCTTCACATATCTCGTTCTCAGGGCACACTCAGATGAGACTAGCTACGAGTAAAACCAGCCCTCAAGTTTCCCCGAGGTGGCCCCACAGGCAACTCAGTCAGACCAACACTCAGAGGAGCACTGGCCCAGGGGGGTTTAATAAAGATGACCCTTGGGCTCCGGAAACCCAAGGGAAAAATAGGCTAGGTGGCAAATGGTAAAACCAAGGTTGGGCATTGCTGGAGGAGTTTTATTCAAGGCGAACTGTCAAGGGGTTCCCATCATAACCCAACCATGTAAGGAACGCAAAATACGGGAACATAACACCGATATGACGGAAACTAGGGCGGCAAGAGTGGAACAAAACACCAGGCATAAGGCCGAGCCTTCCACCCTTTACCAAGTATATAGGTGCATTAAGATAAACAAGATAATATGGTGATATCCCAACAATAAACAAGTTCCAACAAGGAACGGTCTCCAATCTTCACCTACAACTAGCAACGCTATAAGAGGGGCTGAGCAAAGCGGTAACATAGCCAAACAACGGTTTGCTAGGACATGGTGGGTTAGAGGTTTGACATGGCAATTTGGGAGGCATGATAAGCAAGTGGTAGGCATCGTAGCATAGGCATAGCAAAAGAGCGAGCATCTAGCAAGCAAAGATAGAAGTGATTTCGAGGGTATGGTCATCTTACCTGCAAAGCTTTCAGAGTTGCCTTGATCCTCGAAAGCAAACTCAATGGGCTCCTCATTCAGGAACTCGTCTCCCGGCTCTACCCAAACAAAAACAACAAGCAAAAGGAGCACAATCAACCACGTGCAATGCTCAAGCAACATGATGCAAACATGGTATGATATGCGGGATGCGTTATGTGATGCATAGGCATAATTTTCAAAGGAATGATTGAACCTGGCCTCAACATGGAAATCCAAGAGTGCCACTGGAAAGGTGAGGTGATTTCGGTTGAAATCGATATAAAGATCACCGGAATCGGATGCACAGTTTGGAAATGGCAAGCAAAACAAATATGGCACCGGTCTGCGATAATCAGCAAGTAACCATCTAAATGCATCACGATAAATATGCTAGAGCACTCAAACATGACAAAAAAAATACATGGCAGGGATCCACTCATGACGCTTGACAAAAGATGAACACTGAGCTACTGCTAATTCATTCATTAACAGGTTCAAACAAGCATGGCAAAAGTGCAAATGATAACTGGTTTTAGACTTAGTGAAATTAACACAAGTCTGGAATTTATCATCAGGAAGCACAATTTAGGGCATGAAAACTACATGGTACAGGAATATATCATGGCAAAAAAAGGCATGGCATGAAGCTACTCAAAGCACTTAACAAAAGTCCCTTAGTGACCTTGAGCCAAAAGGGATCAGGAAATACAATTGCAAGCATGTGAACATAGCACAAAAATAAACAGATTCAGACTTAGTGCAAAACTGGAGCATGCAAAACAGTTAACAAGTAGGCATGTTTACGAGCTCGATGCACTCACTACAAAGCATGGCATGACAAACTAAGCATACATCCATGAAGAAGACATAGCATAGAAGCTAGACATGGCAAGAACAACAACATAACATACACGGATCAATAGCAACATCCTCGGCAAAATCGCTAAACATGTCAACAATCTGCCAGGATCATTTTATAGCAAAAGTAGAGCTCGATTGACTCAAGCTAGGGTGGTCCATAATTGCAAACAAAGACATGGATGAATACAGAACCACAATATTAACAAAACATCCTTACTGATCATCCTCAAAAGAGGCACGGATCACTAGGAAACAACATGAACATATGGCATAAAAGGAAAATCAGGACAAGGACTTAGTGAAATTCTAAGTCCCTGAAATCAGCATCAACGATTACGCTACATTGCATACTTGTGCTAGCCACCACGAATATCACAAAAATACATGGCATACACCCCTGTAAAGATGGCATGGCATTTAACAAAACGCATGTAGAGCTCAGGATCATAGCATGCACACATTAAACATGGCAAAAATGACAAAAGGCGATTTGCTGAAACAGATCTGACATATTCCTCACGTAGCCCTCTTCCAACAGCATTTTGGGCATCAAGATGAGCTCAAAAGAAAATGATGCAATGAGATGAAATGATTTACTCGTCGAGACGAACATTTTGATATGCTACGCGCACGAATCAGAGCTACAGATGCAGAGTTATGGCATGTCAAAGTATGCATAAAAATATATGGAATTAGGGTTTGTGGTCAACCAAGATCTAGATCCAGATCGGGATCTGGGCACTGTAGCAGTTACTGTAGCCACCGGAGTTTCGCCAGAGATGGGGATGACGCCGGAGTTGCCGCAGGCTTGCCGGACTTGAGGAGAGCTCGCTGGAGCTTGGGTCGGTCGGAGGAGGACGCCGGGAACGGAGGGGGTTCGTCGCCGACGCGGGAGGAGAGGAGAGGCGGCGGGCGCGAGGCGCTGCGGTGGCTGGTCGGCGGCCTGCGGCGGTGCCGGACGGCGGTCGGCGTTGACTCCGTGCGGCGGGGCGGCGTCGCCGGGCGGCGGGAAGAAGGCGGCGGCGGCGGGCACGGCCCAGGAGGCGGCGGAGAGGGCCGGTTGCGGGCCGGGACAGGCCGCGGTGGAGTGTCCGGCACCGGCGGACAATGTCCGGCGCGGGCGAGAGGGAGATGAGCTAGGTAGGGTGGTTTTGGATCCGGAATTTTTAGGGGGTGCCCTTTATATAGAGGTAGAGGGAGCTAGGAAGCTACAAATGAGGTGCTGTTTGCGGCCACGCGATCGTGATCGAACGCTCTAGATGATGGAATAGGTTTAGGTGGGTTTTGGGCCAGTTTGGCATGGTGTTGGGCTGCAACACACATGAGGCATTTTCGATCCCTCGGTTAACCGCTGGAGTATCAAACGAAGTCCAAATGGCACGAAACTTGACAGGCGGTCTACCGGTAGTAAACCAAGGCCGCATGACAAGTCTCGGTCCAATCCGGAAACGTTTAACACCCGCACACAAAAAGATGTAGAAAGGACCACCGGGTGATATAGGAGCGCCGGAATGCAAAACGGACAACGGGGAAAATGCTCGGATGCATGAGACGAACACGTATGCAAATGCAATACACATGATGACATGATATGAGATGCATGTCAAAGACAAATACACACAGAGACAAAAACCCGACAACAAGGAAATAAAATAACTTAGTGCCAGAAATAGCAAGAGTTGGAGTACAAATAAGGTAAATTACATCCGGGGTGTTACACAACTACGGAACCGAAATAAAAGAAGACAACCCCAAATGCTAGATCCCCGATCGTCCCAACTGGGCTCCACTACTGATCAAAAGGAAATGAAATAAAACAACGATCAATATCTTCATCGAGCCCCCACTTGAGCTCGGTTGCGTCACCTGCACTGGTATCATCGGCACATGCAACTGTTTGGAAGTATCCGTGAGTCACAGGGACTCAGCAATCTCACACCCGCGAGATCAAGACTATTTAAGCTTATGGGTAGGAGAAGGTAGTGAGGTGGAGCTGAAGCAAGCACTAAGTATATATGGTGGCTAACATACGCAAAATAAGAGCGAGAAGAGAAGCAACGCAACAGTCGAGAAGCTAGAAGTGATCAAGAACTGATCCTGAAACTACTTACGTTCAAGCATAACACAAGAACCGTGTTCACTTCCCGGACTCCACCGAGAAGAGACCATCATAGCTACACACGCGGTTGATGCTTTTTAATTAAGTGTCAAGTTCTCTACAACCGGATATTAACAAATTCCCATCTGCCACAGAACTGCGGGCATGGCTGTCGAAAGTTTATACCCTGCAGGGGTGTCCCAACTTAGCCCATCACAAGTTCTCACGGCCAATGAACGATATTCCTTCTCCCAGGAAGACCCGATCAGACTCGGAATCCTATTTACAAGACATTTCGACAATGGTAAAACAAGACCAGCAAGACCACCCGATGCGCCGACATCCTGATAGGAGCTGCACATATCTCGTTCTCAGGGCAACACCGGATGAACACTACGTACAGCTAAAACCAGCCCTCAAGTTTCCCCTAGGTGGCGCCACCAGTGGATCTGGTTCGGACCAAAACTTAGAGAAGCACTGGCCCAGGGGGTTAAAATAAAGATGACCCTCGGGAGTGCGACTCCCAAGGGAAAAGTATAGGTGGTGGTGAGGCAAATGGTAAAACCAAGGTTGGGCCTTGTAAGAGGAGTTTTATTCAAAGCGAACTATCAAGGGGTTCCCATAACACCCAACTACGTAAGGGATGCAAAATGAAGGAACATAACACTGGTATGACGGAAACTAGGGCGGCAAGAGTGGAACAAAACACCAGGAATAAGGCTGAGCCTTCCACCCTTTACCAAGTTCCAACATAGATGCATTAATTAAATAAGAGATATTGTGATATCCCAACATATCCATGTTCCAACATGGAACAAACTTCAACTTCACTTGCAACTAGCGACGCTATAAGAGGGGTTGGGCAAAAGCGGTAACATAGCCAAACAACGGTTTGCTAGGAAAGGTGGGTTAGAGGCTTGACATGGCAATATGGGAGGCATGATATAGCAAGTGGTAGGTAGCGCGGCATAGCAATAGAATGCACAACTAGCAAGCAAAGATAGAAGTGATTTCGAGGGTATGGTCATCTTGCCTGAAATCCCCCAAGGAAGAAGAACGAGTCCATGAAGAAGTCAAATGGACATAGTTGAACGAATCCTCACAACTTCGGAACAGAACCGAAGCTAACGAGAAGCAACCCAGAACGAAGCAAGCAACATAGTAAACAACCATCACATAAACATGGCATGATGCATAACCAAGTATGATGCATGTCCGGTTTAATGAGGCATGGCATGGCAAAGTGCACAACCAACACTACAAATTAAGTAGAGCTCAATATGCAACGAGTTTCATATTGACGAAATACCACATCAATTATTTAGTTCTCTCCCGTTTATGTACCCAACAATATTAAATGTTGTTAAGCATGGCAAGAGGTGAGGCAAAAGTAAACTACACATCTTAGGCAATTTTAAGTGAGGCTGGAAACAACAAATAACCTTTCCGGTAAATCCACATGTGCATTAGCAATTTAATGCAACAACAATTTTAACATTTTAAAAGTTGTTAGCATGATGCGGATGACATGTGCATGTTTTATGCAAGTTTTATGAAAATGTTGACAAGCATATTATGAAGCATTTTTTCACCATGGCGGAAAGAAAGGATGCCACGGCGACGATAACAAAAATGGTGCCACGACAAGGTTCTGGTTCTGGTAACTCGATTGAGATGTCCGTGAAAAAGATAGGGCACGAGCGAGTTGAGCAAGATGGTGGGGTGCTCCCGACTACCGGGTTCCCACGGGTTAGTGGCATGGAAACGAGTGACAATTCGGACATGGTGCAAACATAGGATGCATCTCATACAAAACATGCATACGGTCCACGGGCGGTCGTCTCGGTGGTTATACCTTTGACGAGTGCATACGGGATGATTCTCGTTCCATGAAATGTAGAGGAAGTAGACGTTCTCGCCACGTTCGTAGTGGAGGTAGTCATTCATGTCCGGGAAGCGGTAGAGGTACGGGTCTTTGACAACGGTCGTCGTTCACACTCCGAGGTCGTAGGTAGAGGTTCTCGCAATCTCGGCGACGGTAGTGGAACACGTTTTCGTAGGTGTTCGAGTCATCGGTAGCGGTACTTGATGAAACCCAAAATGGTCTTAAGAATCTTCGCGCGTAGGGGTACTTGGCGTTTCTGTGTCGTCGGTCTTGCCGGTCCTAGTCTTAGCAACGTAGTTGTACAAGAGCGCCATCGGACTTTTCAAATCCGAACTCTTCGAGGGTCGTCGTGTTACTTGGCGCTTGCGGTCTTGATAGCTCGAAGGGGTGCTTGGCGTTCTCGATCTTGCGGGTCGTGGTACTTGGCCTGGAGGTAAACCTTAGGCTGCCATTCATTGGCAACGAGCTGCACCAGGGAAGTTTAAGATAGCGGCGGTAGCAACCGGCTTGACCGAAGGGGACGGCTCAGGCAAGAGCTTCTCTGCCCGGGGAGGAGGCACAAGCGATGCAGAGCTGCAGGAGGAGCTTTGCCATGAGCAGAGGCAGACGTTCTTGGCGTGGAGATGGAGCCGGGGTAGGGGTCGGACGAGGTAGGTGTGCGGAGGTGGACGCGGCAGCGTTCCAGCACAAGGACAGCAGCGAGCTTGCCGGCATCAGGGACAAGGGCGGCTCCTCAGGGCTGATACGACTCCATCGTATCTACTTTTCCAAACACTTTTGCTATTGTTTTGGACACTAACTTGCATGATTTGAATGGAACTAACCCGGACTGACGCTGTTTTTCAGCAGAATTACCATGGTGTTATTTATGTGCAGAAACAAAAGTTCTCGGAATGACCTGAAACTTCATGGAACATCTTTCCGGAAATAATAAAAAATCCCTGCTAAAGATGAAGAACAGGGGGCCCACCACCTGTCCACGAGGGTGGGGGCGCGCATGCCCCTCTAGTACACACCCCCAACCTTGTGGGCCCCCTGGAGCTCCTCTGACCTCTACTCCAACTCTATATATTTGGATTCGGAGAGAAAAAAATCAGAGAGAAGGATTCATCACGTTTTACGATATGGAGCCGCCGCCAAGCCCTAAAACCTCTCGGGAGGGCTGATCTGGAGTCCGTTCGGGGCTCCGGAGAGGGGTATCCGTCGCCATCGTCATCATCAACCATCCTCCATCACCAATTTCATGATGCTCACCGCCGTGCGTGAGTAATTCGATCGTAGGCTTGCTAGACGGTGATGGGTTGGATGAGATTTATCATGTAATCGAGTTAGTTTTGTTAGGGTTTGATCCCTAGTATCCACTATGTTCTGAGATTGATGTTGCTATGACTTTGCTATGCTTAATGTTTGTCACTAGGGCCCGAGTGCCATGATTTCAGATCTGAACCTATTATGTTTTCATCAATATATGAGAGTTCTTGATCCTATCTTGCAAGTCTATAGTCACCTATTATGTGTTAGGATCCGTTAACCCCGAAGTGACAATAATCGGGATACTTATCGGTGATGACTGTAGTTTGAGGAGTTCATGTATTTGCTATGTGTTAATGCTTTGGCCCGGTACTCTATTAAAAGGATGCCTTAATATCCCTTAGTTTCCGCTAGGACCCCGCTGCCACGGTAGGGTAGGACAAAAGATGTCATGCAAGTTCTTTTCCATAAGCATGTATGACTATATTGGGAATACATGCCTACATTACATTGATGAATTGGAGCTAGTTCTGTGTCACCCTAGGTTATGACTGTTACATGATGAACCGCATCCGGCATAATTCTCTATCACCGATCCATTGCCTACGAGCTTTCCATATATTGTTCTCCGCTTATTTACTTTTCCATTGCTATTGCTATCATCACTAAAAAATACCAAAAACACTACTTTTGCTACTGTTACATTTTGCTACCGTTACCACTACTATCATATTACTTTGCTACTAAATACTTTGCTGCAGATATTAAGTTTCCAGGTGTGGTTGAATTAACAACTCAGCTGCTAATACTAGAGAATATTCTTTGGCTCCCCTTGTGTCGAATCAATAAATTTGGGTTGAATACTCTACCCTCGAAAACTGTTGCGATCCCCTATACTTGTTGGTTATCAAGACTATTTTATGGCACCGTTGCCAGGGAGCATAGCTCTATTCTTTGAGTCACTTGGGATTTATATCTGCTTATCATTATGAAGAACATGAGAGATCCAAAAACCAAGATTTACCCCTCAACTACGAGGGGAGGTAAGGAACTGCCATCTAGCTCTGCACTTGATTCACCTTCTGTTTTGAGTAAGCTTGCGACACCTAAACATTCTTCTGCTATTCGTTCTGATATGTCGCATGTTATTGATGATGCCACTTCTGCTATGCATGATACTTATGATGAAACTACTTCTACACTTGATACTACTGTGCCACTTGGTGAATTTCTTGATGAACAACTTGCTAGGGTTAGAGAGAATGAAATTATTGAAACTGATTATATTATAGATTGTGATGATGAAGACTCTCCCCCTAATACTTATGAATTGCCTGTTGTTCCTGAGGGTTATGTTCTGGATTAAGAATCTGCTAGAGCTATTCTTTCTTGTAATAATAGAAGTGATCTTAAGAAACTATTAGCTAAATGGAAGCAGCAATCTCTTAATGCTAGAATGAAACCTGACCCTGCTTTTGCTACTTCACCTATCTGTGTTACTGATAAGGATTATGAATTCTCCGTTGATCCTGATATAATTACTTTGGTTGAATCTGATCCTTTTCATGGCTATGAATCTGAAACTGTTGTGGCACATCTTACTAAATTAAATGATATAGCCACCCGATTCACTAATGATGAGAGAACTCGCTACTTTTATATCCTTAAAATATTTCCGTTATCAGTAAAGGGTGATGCTAAGATATGGTTTAATTCTCTTGATCCTGGTTGTGTGCGTAGTCCCCGGGATATGATTTATTACTTCTCTGCTAAATATTTCCCTGCTCATAAGAAACAAGCTGCTTTAAGGGATATATATAACTTTGTGCAAATTGAAGAAGAGAGTCTCCCACAAGCTTGGGGGAGGCTTCTCCAATTACTTAATGCTTTTCTTGATCATCCTCTTAAGAAAAATGAAATACTTGATACCTTTTATAATGGACTAACCGATGGTTCCAGAGATTACTTGGATAGTTGTGCTGGTTCTGTTTTCAGGGAAAGAACACCGGATGAAGCAGAAATTCTATTGAATAATATGTTGACAAATGAAAATAATTGGACACTTCCTGATCCTATTCCTAAACCAACCCCGAAGAAGAGAGGTGTTCTATTTCTCGGTCCTGAAGATATGCAAGATGCAAAGAAATCTATGAAAGAAAAAGGTATTAAAGCTTAAGATGTTAAGAATTTACCTCCTATTGAAGAAATACATGGTCTTAATTTACCGCCTGTTGAAGAAACATCTGATCTTAATCCATTACCTATTGAAGAAATTCATGGTCTTGATAACCCAACACAGGTAGTAAAGGTAAATTCTCTCTATAGATATGATAAAGCTGAAATCCTATTTACTAAGTTTGCTAGCCCATGCTTAGATGAGTTTGATAAATTTATGGCTAAGCAAGAAGACTTCAATGCTTATTTTGGTAGAAAATTGAAATACAATTCAAATATGCTTGAACACTTGGGTGATTATATGGCCAATATTAAAGGTGAACTTAAACTTATTAGTAAACATGCTTCTATGGTTACCACTCAAGTAGAACAAGTACTTAAAGCTCAAAATGATTTGCTTAATGAATTGAATAGTAAGAATAATGATTATGTTGTTAGAGTGGCTACTAGAACTGGTAGAATGACTCAGGAACCTTTGTATCCTGAAGGCCACTCTAAGAGAATTGAGCAATATTTTCAGAGAAATAATATAGATACACCTAGTCCTTCTAAAAGGAAGAAAAAGAAAAATGATAAGACTTTGCATGCTTCTAGTGAACCTATTGCTGAAACACCTGATAATCCAAATGATATTTCTATTTCTGATGCTGAAACACAATCTGGTAATGAACCTGAGACTTGTGATAATGTTAATGATAATGTTCATGATGATGCTCAACCTAGTAATGATAATGATATAGAAATTGAACCTGTTGTTGATCTTGATAACCCACAATCAAAGAATCAACGTTATGATAAGAGAGACTTTGTTGCTAGGAAACACGAAAAGGAAAGAGAGCCTTGGGTTCAGAAACCCATGCCCTTTCCTCCTAAACCATCCAAGAAAAAGGATGATGAGGATTTTGAGCACTTTGCTGAAACGATTAGACCTATCTTTTTGCGTATGCGGTTAACTGATATGCTCAAAATGAATCCTTATGCTAAGTACATGAAAGAAATTGTTACTAATAACAGAAAGATACGAGAAGCTGAAATTTCCACCATGCTTGCTAATTATACTTTTAAGGGTGGAATACCAAAGAAACTTGGAGATCCAGGAGTACCCACTATACCATGCTCCATTAAAAGAATCTATGTTAAAACTGCTTTATGTGATCTTGGAGCCAGTGTTAGTGTTATGCGCCTCTCTCTTTATATCGTAGACTTGATTTGAATAAGTTGACACCTACTGAAATATCTTTGCAAATGGCTGATAAATCAACTGCTATACCTGTCAGTATTTGTGAGGATGAGCCTGTTGTGGTTGCAAACGTTACTATTTTAATGGACTTCGTTATTCTTGATATTCCCGAGGATGATAGTATGTCTATTATTCTTGGAAGACCCTTTTTGAATACTGCAGGGGCTGTTATTGATTGGACTAAAGGCAATGTCACTTCTCATGTTAATGGTAATGAGCATATGGTACACTTTTCGAGGAAACAACCTCAAGGTCATAGTATCAACTCTATTGGAAAAATTCCATCGATTATATTTGGAGGTTTTGAATTTCCTCTTCCTACTGTCAAGAAGAAATATGATATTCTTATTGTTGGGGATGTGCATATCCCCGTTGAGGTAACATAGTGTTATTCGAAATTTCTCCGGTTCCATGTTATTTGGAATGAGTTCATTAACAAGACTTGATCAACCTTGTTAGTGGATTCCTTTTGATAAGCATGAGATGGATGAAACTAGAAGGCACAACCTTTTGTACCCTCCTTTTACTTTCTGTTATTTATATTAAGTAAAAAATAGTATTTTCTGTCTGTTATCTGAATTATCTGTGCAATATAAAAGTACCTCGAAAATAAAAGTTCTCCAAATGCCCTGAAATTTAAATATGATTTTTTTAGAATATTTGAGAATATTTGGCACCGAGAACACATCAGGAGGAGCTGGCACCTGGCCACGAGGGTCAGGGGCGCGCCCTACCCCCCTGGGCGCGCCCCCTGCCTCGTGGGCCCACAGTGGCCCCCTCCACTTATTCATGCACCCACACTCCTTCTTCCTCCCACAAACATGAATATCTAGCTCAAACCCGAGTCCAAACTCATTTTGCTGCCATTTTCGATCTCCTTGCTGAAAGCACCTCTCACAAAACTGCTTGGGGAGATTGTTCCTTCGTATGTGACTCCTCCATTGGTCCAATTTGTTTTTGTTCTAGTGCTTTATTCATTGCAAATTTGTGCTGCCTAGGTGACCATGTTCTTGATCTTGCATGTAAAATTTATATGGTTCCAAGTAGTTTTGATGCATGATATAGGCTCTAGGCACTTGTAGGAGTAGTTGCTATCAATTTTGTTGAGTTTGGTTCACTTTTATTTTGAAGTTACTAAAAAATTTTCAGAATTTTTTAGAGAATAATGAAGAGATTTTTGAGGGGCTCATCAAGCCGAAGCTCGAAGGAAAAGCAAAATTAAGAAGCAATGAAGCCCAAATATAATTTGCCTCGCACCATGGAGGTTAGGCCGTGTGAATGGCCCTCCGATGAATTCTTGAGAGCAACCGGGATTTATGAGGATTTTTATGAATTGGCTAAGAATGCAGGCCTCACCGACTTCCTCCGCGACCAACGCGAACAGTATCTCTTGCTCACCAATACTTTTGTGCACATCTTTTACTATTATCCTAGGGAATCACCTCCTTCAGTAGAGTTTCATTTATATGATGTGGTTAAGAAGATGTCACTTTATGATTTTTGTCGGGTTTGTTTGATCCGTTTCGAGGGCAAAATAGAGGAACCACATCGTGATGATGTGGATGGGTTTATTGATACCATCACTGTAGGGGGAACGAGGAACGTTTCTGATGCACGAATCACTAGCATACATTTTCCTGTTTTACGCTACTTTGCAATATTTGCTAGTCATTGCTTAATTGGTCGTGGAAACTATGGAAACCTTAGTGTTCCTGATATTATTATTTTGTTCCACGGTTTATTCTGTGATAGCTCTGTGAGTATGGGCGGTATTATTGCTAAACGGTTGAGTTTGAACCGTACAAAGGGCCCCATCTTTGGTGGTATCTATGCTTCACGCCTTGCTGCATATTATAACATACCTATTAGGCACTATGAAAAAGAAGAAAAATTGTTGCCTACTGTTTATTTAGATTATAAGAGTATGGTAGCACATGATTTCATTATAAAGAATAGGGAAGGTAGCTTAAATACAAATTGTTCTTCGATAAAAATCATCCGGAGACTATTACCTTGCTTGCTCCTTCCTTGTTTGATTTATTTGCAGGCCAGTACCTCATCTCGCTAGAGGATATTCACGCCTACCGGAACCCTGCATCGGCCGTAGAGCCAGAGTCGGAACCACAAGTTGATCCTCCATGACAGTCTAATTACCAGTGGGATCCGGAGATGATTGCCAACCAGTGGCAATCAGAGTCTTCCTCTTCGCAGTACGACCCCAACTATTACTATGGATATCGGCCAGGCCAGCTGTGGCCATAGACCAACTTAGGCCAAAAGCCTAAGCTTGGGGGAGTACATATTTCCCACCGACATTACATTTATGTTCACACACTCATTGCTAGATGTCGGTGCTCAAACTTTTTCATTGTATCATCCATGCTAGTTTATTTCCTTTTTATGCCTTCTTCTTGTGTGTTTAATAAACCTTAAGAAAAACCAAAAAAATTAGTTGTAGCTTTTAGCTAGTTTTAATTTCCATGCTTGTAGTAGTAGTTAAAAAGAAAACCCAAAAAGATTTCCTTTTCTTCTTTTGCTTGTTGGGAGCTTTCCCATGTAAATAGTTTTATTTCCTTTCTTTTCTTTGGGGGTCGATAGGAGAAGACCATGATTAAATTGTTGAAGTGGCTCTTATATGCATTATTGTTGATCTGAAAAAAGAGCCCATATTGCCTTGTCTTCTCCTGTTTATTGAATGCTTTGTAGATTCCAGCTTAGTCCAATGCCCGCGCACTCTTAATATTATTCACATCATTCGGCCGTGCAAGTGAAAGGCAATTATGATGATATATGATGGACTGATTGAGATGAGAAAAGCTGGTATGAACTCGACCTCTTTTATTTTTGTAAATATGATTAGTTCATCGTTCCTGATTCAGTCTATTATGAATAAACATACTTGCAATGAAAACTAGAGATCATAGTTTCTTGTGCCATGCTTGATTAGCTAGGATCTTATAATGGTTTACCTTGCGTGCCAACATGATATTAATTGACTGAATGATTTAAGTGACTTGACTTGGCGCATGTTCACGCATGTAGTTGAAACAAAATCAACATAGCCTTCACGATATTTATGTTCATGGTGGATTATATCATATTCATGCTTGCATTCGGTGTCGATTAATTTTAATGCATGTTCATGTCTGTTGTTGCTCTTTAGCTGGTCGCTTCCCAGTCTTTTGCTAGCCTTCACCTGTACTAAGTGGGAATACTGCTTGTGCATCCAACTCCATAAACCCCAAAGTTGTTCCATATGAGTCCACCATACCTACCTATATATGGTATCTACCTGCCGTTCCAAGTAAATTTGTATGTGCCAAACTCTAAACCTTCAAATAAATATCATGTTTTGTATGCTCGAATAGCTCATGTATCAACTAGGGCGTTCCATATCTTCCATGTTAGGCGTGTTATTCTCAAGAGGAGTGGACTCCGCTCCTCACTCACAAGAAAATGGCTGGTCACCGGGATGCCCAGTCCCATGCTTTATGCAAATCAAATCAAAATAATTGCAAACAAAACAGCCCCTAGGACTCTTGTTAGTTGGAGGCACTTGTTTTTTCGACAAGCCATGGATTGATGCTTGTTGGTGGAGGGGGAGTATAAATTTTACCATTCTGTTTGAGAACCGCCTATAATGTGTGTAGCATCTAAGATATCGCCATCTCTTGGTTGTTATGTTGACATTGAAAGTATATCGCTCAAAATACTATTCACCTCTATTTCAAAACCGAGCTCTGGCACCTCTACAAATACCTGCTTCCCTCTGCGAAGGGCCTATCTATTTACTTTCATGTTGAGTCATCATCCTCTTATTAAAAAGCACCAGTTGGAGAGCACCGCTGTCATTTGCATTCATTACTATCAGTTTACATTGAGTATGACTTGACTGGGTCTCTTTTACCATGAATTACAATGTCTAGTCAGTCCTTGATCTTTAAAGGTGCTCTGCATTTATGTTTTGCGGTCTCAGAAAGGTCTAGCGAGATACCATCTTGTTATATCATATTATGATTGTTTTGAGAAAGTGTTGTCATACGAGATTTATTATTATTGCTCGCTAGTTGATTATGCCATTGATATGAGTAAACATGAGACCTCTACGTTATTGTGAATATGGTTAGTTCATAATCTTTGCTAAAAAATTGAATGCTAGCTTTACATATTTACAACAACAAGAGCAAACAGAGTTTGTAAAAGTTTTTCTTTATCACTTTCAGTTTATCAACTGAATTGCTTGAGGACAAGCAAAGGTTTAAGCTTGGGGGAGTTGACACGTCTCCGTCGTATCTACTTTTCCAAACACTTTTGCCCTTGTTTTGAACTCTAACTTGCATGATTTGAATGGAACTAACCCGGACTGACGTTGTTTTCAGCAGAATTACCATTGTCGGTGTCAAAATCGGCGGATCTCGGGTAGGGGGTCTCGAACTGTGCGTCTAAGGCGGATGGTAACAGGAGGGAGGGGACATGATGTTTACCCAGGTTCGGGTCCTCTCGATGGAGGTAATACCCTACGTCCTGCTTGATTGATCTTGATGATATGAGTATTACAAGAGTTGATCTACCATGAGATCATAGAGGCTAAACCCTCGAAGCTAGCCTATGGTATGATTGTGTGTTGTCCTATGGAATAAACCCTCCAGTTTATATAGACACCGGAGGGGGCTAGGGTTACATAGAGTCGGTTACATGGAAGAAGATCTACATATCCGTATTGCCAAGCTTCCCTTCCACGCCAAGGAGAGTCCCATCCGGACACGGGACGAAGTCATCAATCTTGTATCTTCATAGTCCAACAGTCCGGCCAAAGGATATAGTCCGGCTGTCCGGAGACCCCCTAATCCAGGACTCCCTCAGTAGCCCCTGAACCAGGCTTCAATGACGATGAGTCCGACGCGCAGATTTGTCTTCGGCATTGCAAGGCGGGTTCTTCCTCCGAATACTCCATAGAAGATTTTGAACAAAAGAATAGTGTTTGGCTCTGCAAAACAAGTTCCACATACCACCGTAGAGAGAATAATATTTCCACAAATCTAATCTACTGACACGTTTAGCAATATGACATCATCCCATGGCCCGGTCATTATTCGAACCGTTTTTCTCAACCAGCACTGCACATATCGCGAGGCGGTTTTCTTGACACGTCTTGTCGAAGTAGAGATCGTGTCCCCTTATCACGGGATTCTCATCAATAAGGGTATGGGTAACCCAACCGCGCCATCAATTACGACGTTCGGGGAATAAGCGATTTTACTAGGTAAGTGGGGAGGCGCATCGCCTCTACCACCCTTATAAAGGGACAAATATTCACCCTTTTTACCCACGCATTCTTCCTCCTTGCTTATCCATTCTCGCACACTCGAGCTCCAGCGCCCAAGTTCGCGTCTTTCTCCTCAAACCACTCCAAGCATGTCCAGAGCGGGAGGCAAGTGGATGGTCTCCTCCGTCACGGAGGAGAACATCACAAAGCTACGGGAAGCCGGATATCTGGCCGCGGACATCGCGCACCGGCTGCCAGATGCGGGGCAGATCATCCCTACGCCCAAACCCCATGTGAGGGTAGTTTTCCTTACCCACTTTGTCCACGGACTGGGATTTCCCCTTCATCGTTTTTCCACGGGCTCATGTTCTACTACGGGCTGGATTTTCATGATCTGGCCCCCAATTTCATCCTCAACATCTCGGCGCTTATCGTTGTCTGCGAGGCCTTCCTCCGCATCAGGCCCCACTTCAGCCTGTGCCTAAAGACCTTCAATGTTAAACCGAAGGTGGTGGTTGGCCAGCAAGCAGAGTGCGGAGGCGCCATGGTGGGAAAAATGCCTAACTTCACCTGGCTCGAAGGCTCCTATGTGGAGACCATAAAGGGGTGGCAATAGGGGTGGTTCTACATCACCGAGCCACGCGACACCAACTGGGTGGCGGCCCCCGAATTTCGATCCGAAATCCCCACGCGGCTCACTTCCTGGAAAGAGAAGGGCCTGTCCTAGGGTTCTCCAGTAGAGCTGACCGGACTCCAGACCTGCATCAAGAACATGATGAGCAAGAAAATCAAGCTCGTCAACGTAGTCCAGGTCATGCTCTTCCGCTGGATCCTCCCGTGTCAACGACGGGTATTCAATTTGTGGGAGTTCGACCCGGCCAAGCACCAGACGCTGCGAGAGCTCTTCGACACGACGCACAAGGACGTCTAGAAGGTGATGTTCAAGGGCGCAGAGGTACCTCCTCCCCTTACCGAGGACCGCGGACTCAGCGCAAAGCGCCATGCCAATTCGGTAAATTTTTATATCTCACAGGATATTTATTTGCCCCAGTTTAATCATGTGCGGGATCTAAACTCCCATGCCACTAACAGGACTAGGTAGAGAAAACAGAGCAGATCGATTGCCCAGCCCCCCTGCCTGAAGATCCTGCAGATGCTCTCCTAATAGAGATGCTGGCTCCGGCGCCTTACGAGGTGCCGGTGAAGAAGGCCATGGGGACCCGAAAGGGTCTTCGGCGCAAGGTTATATCGGACTCATCGTCCGATAACTCCGAAGCGCACTGCTCCCACGAAAACGAGGAGGAGGAAGAGGAAAGTTCTCCCCCCCCAGCCGGGGGAGACAAGAAAAGGAAGGCCGCCCCAACTGGGGAGCCCGAAGGGTCCAAGAAGGGAAGGATCCTCCTTTCGGACTGCTCCACAGCGGCCGCCTACAACGACGACGAGTGGTTACCCAGGGACAAGCCCCTGGTGAAGTCGTAAGTATCCGGATACCATAGTAATTCATGGTATGTTTTATTGCACTGCTTCTCCTTACGTCGAATATGATCATGTAGTCTGTCCCAAGCCAGTCTCGACGTAGCTTCGTCGGACGGTTCTTTGGACTCGTCAGATATGAATACTGATTCACTTCCAACTGCCTCCACCCCTTGCCCTACGGACAACGTCGAGGTGTTGTCTCAAAAGGCACCGAGCCGAGGGGAGGTAGTCCTGGGGGTGCCTCGAGGCGACCTTCCGGACCATGGGCGTAAAGGGAGCAAGACTCCCATGGGCTCCAAGTTCGGCCCCTAGCCGAACACTGCGCCGGAACCTTCGGTGGTTCTGGACTCCGACAGGCGATCCCCCATTAAGGGGGGCAAGCCGCCCATGCCGGTGGCCTTTGTCCATCAAGAGGCACTGGACAACTTGCTGGAAGCGCTTCGCGGCGCTTCCATCGATGAAGAGCACCGCACTATCATGAGTGCGGTGATCGAGAATGTTCAGTCCGCCAAAAACGGACTAACCGAAGCTTGTGCCAGCCTCCTAATAGGCTTTCAGGTAAGCAATCAAAATATAGGAAAATATTACCGCATAGACAGTAGCCCCTGATGCTCTGTTTGGCGTTCGCGAAGAAAGGCCGAATAGAGGATCAAATAATGACTCAGGAGTCTAATCAAAATATGTCTATGTACATATGCAGGCTTCACTGCTGGCCGCTACCGCACGTACTGCGGAGGTCACTGCACTGAAGCAGGATCTTGAGCGGTCCGAGGACGAGCTCGGCCTTACCAAGAGGTAGCTCGAGGAGAGCAAAGGTAAGCAATACCTTGTGCTTACCTTGTCTATATATTAAAAAGAAATTCATTTGTAAAGTAATAGGATCAACATGAATTTGCCAGGGGCCACGACCGAGGTGGCGACCCTGAAGATGGCGCTGTCCGAGGCCGAAGACAAAGCAGCCAAGGAGCGCATTGAGCGGGAAAACCAAGAAGCCCGGGTGGGCGAGGTGCGGCAAGAGCTCGAGGCTCTCACCAAAAAACACGAGTCCTTGGAGCTTGACTCTAAGAGGCGAGAGTCCGAGATTGCAAAGGCGCTCGAAAGTTCACGAAGCGCCAAGGCTGAAGCCCACAAGGCCCTCCAGGTGATTGATGCGGTGAAGAAGATAGCAGCGGGTAAGGCATTCATTATGCAAAGCAAGCATGTGAAGGAAACTTTCCTTTTACTTACCCGAGTTTGGAGCTCTCTAGGAGCATTCACAGATCTTCCCCGCAATGTACTGGATGTCATGGAGTTTTACCGAGCTGAGGAGGGGAGCTCAACAGAAAAGTTGTTCTGGTTTCAGTATACTGGGACCAAACACCCAATGCCCTTGAGCGAGCTGCTGAAGCAACTGGTCGAGCTTCACAAGGCGGCCAGACAGGCCATGAAGGGTCTTATAGTTCGGATGTGGCCTGGCGATCCCCGGCCTAGCAGCTACTTCGGTCTGGTGAGGCAGCTTGTGGATGCCTGCCCACGGCTTGAAGTTAAAAAGCGGTCCATCTGCATCGAGGGTGCACGCAGGGCTTTTGCCCGGGCGAAGGTGCACTGGGCGAATCTGGACGCTGTAAAGCTGGTGAAGGAGCCGCTGGAGGGCAAGGATCATGGCTGCCCCGAAATGTATTATGACAGTGTCCTGAAGGGTTCCCGCCTTGTGGCGGAGAAATGTACTAGAGATGTAATTTTTGAATGAACATGCTCATGTGATCATGTAATGTGAAACAAGTTCATTTGCGCTATGCAACGCTTTTTGAATTTAAAATATTACCTTCTGTCCGGCCGTTTATAAAATCTGAGAGTTGGCCAGTCGTCAGCTTCTGCCCCCATATAACTAGTACTGGGGTGTTCGGGATAAACTTGAGAACTCTATCACAATTTTGGGTCCTTCGAGGGAGGTGTTCAGCACAACGAACCAGGTAATCGGACTATACGGCTTTATCACTCTCACTTAGCCATAGAAGTCTACAATTTTAAATTTTGGCAAAGCCCCTAGTATTCGGAAGGCCGAATTCAGGGCGTTATGCATGCCTTTGGCCGGACAGAGTCGGCTCCTCGCTCTAAGCGGCATAAGCCTTTAGGGACTCGAAACCTCTCGAACAATGACCAGTCTCTCGCCTTATCATGACAGTTAGTTTTAGCTTTCTCTACTAAGGTGCTTAGCCTAGCAGAACCGGGGCACAATCGCAGTAGTTCTCCCAATGCTGCCTTAGCCGATATAGCGGAACATAAGGTACCAAAACATGGGAGCCGGGCAAACCCAACTATTGACCCAAGACATGATTCGGAGCTGATGCATATAATGCTATAAGTTTGGGGTGCCGCACTGTCAAAAGTGTTCGGACTTCTCACACCGTATTATGGGGGTAAACGAAAGCCCCTGGCGTACTGATCGTACCAGAATGTACGGGTGCAAGTTGTCGTAAATGAACATATAAGAAAAAAGGGGATGGATAATGCTATAATAGACTGATGCTATGCATTGTTATTTAAATAATACATCGAAGCGTACTGATACAAGTAGTGCAATAAGAAAAAAATAGGACTATTTGACATGTCCTATCCAAGGGCAAGCTGCGTATGGGTTATAAAAAGCGGGTATACCGATTGTTAGTAGAGATCACCTGGGGGTTCCCTTGTACGTCTTAGCTTCTTGCCTCCTTGGTTGTTCCTTCCCGTAATGTGTCCAGCAATCATACTACCGGAAAGGGTTTCCAGAGAGTAAGGTCCTGAAAGAGAAAAAAATGATAAAGGTATAAGCCCCTAGGGCGGTTAAGCCGCATTGCGGGACGTGCCCTGATCGTGCCCCCGCCTATGCCCATGGTATTTTCAGTGCGTAATTATGTACACGCGGCACAGATTTTGTCGCTTGACTGGGACTGGGACGGGTGCCGAATTGCTAGGCGAGCTCTGAACATGCCAGGCGATCCTGTTGCAGATTACTCTGGACTAGCTTGACGGTGTCCAGGGCCTGTATCGCCGAATTGGCGGTTTGCCTTAAAAGGCTGCTTTGTGCTTCTGCTACGAAGGCCGCGGTATGCTCTTCCGTGTGGAGCGAGCCTTCTGTGTTTCCATTGACTGTTATGACCCCCCTAGGTCCTCGTATGCGTACTACGGTAACGCATTGAATTTTGCAAATGCAGTTCTCCTAAGTAGTGCGTGATAGCCACTGCGGAACGGGACGATGTCAAAGATTAACTCCTTGCTTCGGAAGTTATCCGGAGCTCCGAAGACCACTTCTAGTGTGATTGAGCCCGTGCAATGGGCCTCTACACCTGGGATGACACCATTAAAGGTGGTTTTGGTGGGTTTGATCCTCGTGGGATCTATACCCATTTTGCGCATTGTGTCCTGATAGAGCAGGTTCAGGCTGCTGCCGCTGTCCATAAGGACTCGACTGAGGTGAAATCCCTCGATGATGGGGTCTAGGACCAATGCGGTGGATCCGCCATGACAGATACTAGTGGCGTGGTCCCTGCGATCGAAGGTGATCGGACAAGAGGACGATGGGTTGAACTTTGGGGCGACGGGCTCTATCGCATAGACGTCCCTTAGTGCATGCTTCCGTTCCCTCTTGGGAATGTGGGTTGCGTATATCATGTTCACCGTCTTCACTTCTGGGGGGAACCTCTTTTGTCCTCCCGTGTTCGGCGGTCGGGGCTCCTCCTCGTCATCACTATGCAGACCCTTGTCCTTGTTTTCGGCATTCAACTTGCTGGCCTGCTTGAACACCCAGCATTCTCTGTTGTTGTGATTGCCTGGCTTATCAGGGGTGCCGTGTATTTGACACAAGCGATCAAGTATGCGATCCAAACTGGATGGGCCCAGAGTACTTCTTTTGAATGCCTTTTTCCGCTGACAAGATCTAGAGCCTTTGAATCCGGCATTGACTGTCGTATCATCGGTGTTATCGCCATTGTTGCGGCGCTTGTGTCTGTTACGACGTGGTCTGCCGTTGGCATCTTTGGTATCCGATGTGCTCGGATTCCTTGATGTGTTGTTGTTGTGAGCCAGCCAGCTATCCTCGCCCACGCAAAAGCGGGTCATGAGTGTCGTGAGGGCTGCCATAGACTTCGGCTTCTCCTGGCCAAGGTGCCGGGCGAGCCACTCATCGCAGATGTTATGCTTGAATGCCGCTAAGGCCTCTGCATCCAGATAGTCGACGATTTGGTTTTTCTTAGTTAGAATTGCCTGGACGATTCCCCTGGCTGCTGAGTTATATGGCTCAAGTCATCAGCATCCGGTGGTCGCACATAAGTGCCCTGGAAGTTGTCAAGGAATGCGTCTTCCAAATCCTCCCAACTGCCGACGGAGTCTGCTGGCAAGCTATTCAGCCAATGCCGAGCTGATCCTTTGAGTTTTAGTGGGAGGTACTTGATGGCATGCAGATCATCACCGCGAGCCATGTGGATGTGGAGGAGGAAATCCTCAATCCATACAGCGGGATCTGTTGTACCATCATACGATTCAATATTTACGGGTTTAAAACCCTCCAGGAATTCGTGATCCATAACTTCATCAGTGAAGCATAGGGGGTGTGCGGTGCCTCTGTGTCGGGCTATATCACAACGCAGTTCATATGAGTCTTGTCTGCTGTATTCGGCCCGACCGGATTAACTCTTAGTGTATCCGGCATGACGGTCATCGTCCTGCGTTGGCGCGCGCCCCCGTGACCCATATATCGACCTTGCATGTTTTTCCCTACTTTCCAATACGTCTCACAGGTCCCGTGTGTTGCCCCGGGCCTTGGCATTTTTGTTTGAGTGGCGGCGGGGTACAGGCTGAAATTCAGGCTGAAATGCCTCTCTGACTCGGCCGTGAGGTGGCCGGTCAGCCGCATCGTACGTTGGTGATGTAGGTTTCAATGCTTCCTCCTCAAGTCATGGTAGCAACCTGCGCTTTGGGTAACTCTTGGAGGGGTGCTCGAGTTCGTATTCCTCGACCGCAAGGACTTCGGTCCATCTGTCTGCTAGCAAATCTTGATCAGCTCGAAGCTGTTGTTGCTTTTTCTTCAAGCTATTTTCTGTGGCTATAAGCCGGTGCTTGGAGCGCTCCTGCTCGACGGGATCCTTAGGCACGGTAAATTCTTTGTTGCCGAGGCTCACCTCGTCTTCGGAGAGAGGCATGCAATTGTCCTCCTCCGATTATCTATCTGCTACCCGTTCTGGAGGGCTAGCTTGTTCACCTTCCCGCTCTAAATCATGCTGGATGGGATTGTTGTCATCTTCGGCACTATCCGGAGTGTTATTGTCTCTTGTGCTGGTATCACTACTTTTGCTATGGCGGGACTTAGAGCGGCGCCGCTGACATCGGCGCTTGGGTTGCTTCTTGGAGGGGTCATCCCCCGCTGTCTCGTCGCCATTGCCTTCTTTGGGGGTGTCCACCATGTATATATCATATGATGAGGTGGCGGTCCAGCGCCCCATGGGCAGTGGTTCCTGTTCGTCTCCTGTATCGTCGTCCATACCGTCGATGTCTTTGGAGTCGAAGTCGAGCATGTCGGTTAAATCGTCGACAGTGGCTACTAAGTGGGTGGTGGGTGGGGAGCGAATTACTTCGTCGTCCTTAATGAATTTAGCACGTTGCCGAAAGGTGAGTGTTGAAAGATATCCGCGGAGGTGAACTCCATGATCGGCGCCCAACCGGATTCGATTGGCACGGACGCAGGCGGCTCGGAGTCCGTGGCCGGAGACGAATCTAGTGGTTCGGCAACATGACTCTCGTAAGGGGTGAAGTCAGTATCCGGCTCTATCGCCACTGAGAGTGCGGCCTCCATGGCGGGGTCTATCCACCCGTCCTCGGATGGCGCAATTTGCTCCGGATTGAAGGCCAGAGTAGTTGCAAGTGTGATCTCACGAACACTGTCTTACGGCAGAGCTAAATCATGCTCGCCGTAATCGTGCGGCGCACCTGACATGGGCTCGAGTCTGTCGAAGATCAAGTCTCAGCGGATGTCGGCAGTGTAGTTTAAGTTTCCAAACCTGACCTGATGGCCATGGGCGTAGCTCTCGATCTGCTCCAGATGGCCAAGCGAGTTGGCCCGCAGTGCGAAGCCGCCGAATCCGAAGATCTGTCCGGGGAGAAAAACCTCACCCTGGACCGCATCGTTACTGATGATCGAAGGAGCCATCAAGCCTTACAGTGACGGCATAGTGGAACTCTTAATGAAAGCACCAATGTCGGTGCCAAAACCGGCGGATCTCGGGTAGGGGGTCCCGAACTGTGCGTCTAAGGCGGATGGTAACAGGAGGCGGGGGACACGATGTTTACCCAGGTTCGGGCCCTCTCAATGGAGGTAATACCCTACGTCCTGCTTGATTGATCTTGATGATATGAGTATTACAAGAGTTGATCTACCATGAGATCGTAGAGGCTAAGCCCTAGAAGATAGCCTATGGTATGATTGTGTGTTGTCCTACGGACTAAACCCTCCGGTTTATATAGACATCGGAGGGGGCTAGGGTTACGCAGAGTCGGTTACATGGAAGAAGATCTACATAACTGTATTGTGAAGCTTGCCTTCCACTCCAAGGAGAGTCCCATTCGGACATGGGACGAAGTCTTCAATCTTGTATCTTCATAGTCCAACAGTCCGGCCAAAGGATATAGTTCGGCTGTCCGGAGACCCCCTAATCTAGGACTCCCTCAATCTAGGACCCCCTAATTTAGGCCCACGTTTTGGCCCATATGAGTAACGGGCCGGCCTGAAGACCGACAACACTAAGATCCACTGAACCTTCCGGCCTAAATTACAGCATACCGACCAAAGAATAAACATAGACTATACAATAAAGAAATTACGGCATATTACATCCACTGGGAATCAAAGTTCGCTAGCGGTGATAATAAAGTGCAACATGACCGTGGATTACATACATTGGGCATCAAAGGTTGCCACCAGTGCATCTAAATGCGCCGACAAAAGAATATACAAAACCGAGAGCACTTCAGAAGGCAATAGACCTGGCAAGGTCGGGCCCCGCAAGCAGCCGAACAAGTTGATGAGACCTCAGTTGTGTCAACGATAGATGCTTCATCCCTAGCTGTATGGCACCATAGTGCACAAGGTAGTCCCCTGACACCATCATTACATCTTTGACTTCAAGTCGGAGCTAAGCTAAAGCAAGCCTTTCCGCTTTAAGTTGAGACTGAAGAAGTCGAACTGATTGAGACAGCGGCTGCACGGAGGTTGTCTCACACATGCTGATGAGTAGCTTCAACTAATTGTCTTCATCAAGACAGGACTTTGGGGTCATCTTGTTGTCCTCAAGATGGTTTGGCTCACTATCTTTCCTAAAGTTCTGCCTGGCATAAGAGATACGACTCAGAAAGAGAAACAAGGAGACACGTAACAGGTTTCACAATTATATAAGCAAATAAATGGATCTATTCTGCATAAGGAACATGTTTTTACAACTACAATTTAAAACGGGTAGTTGTTGCAAACAACCAATCAGATGTCAACAGTAGTGGAGGAAATGATGCCTATCCAAATCTATACTAGAACAAAGTTTGAAGGCTTGAGAAGGATGAACTTACATTACATGTTAACACGAGTTGGATAAAGCCCTTCTCCATGTCAATGGAATGATAATTCAATAAATTCCCCAAAGAAAATTCTTTATAAGTGTTGTCATTATTCTACATTTTGCAAAGAGTAAATATAGATCAAATAATATTGGAAGAAATAGAGGATAATGAAGCTCAAGTGCAGACTGATGATACATAATCAAATAGCAATTAATTAAGTACATCATTACAAGGCAAAAGGTACTGACAAGAGGAATGCAGACATCAACGTGTGAAGTGGCATTGGCTTTAGTCAACATTTTTGTAAGATTAAATGTAGATATGATAATTTGGAGAAAGTGGAGGGCAGGGCAGATAAGATGCAGAGTAATGCTAGACAATCAACTATCTCGCTATGCATGTACAGTAATACCACCACCGTCCGTTATTACTTGTCGCTCAAATGGATGTATCTAGCACTATTAAGTTCTAAATACATCCAATTAATCAACAACTAATTCGATACCGAGGGAGTACATGACAAGTGGTACTTACATCAGCAATCCAAAACTTCATAAGCATTGTTTTAATTCTACCTCTATCTAAGAGTAAATATAGATCTTATAATTTCAAGCAAAGGGAGGATAAAGAAGCGAAAATTTACAGTGATGCTACATAATCAAACAACAATGAGTGTAAGTATGCTGACAAAGGGCAAGAGGTACTGACAAGAGCAATGCAGAGCCTAGTATTGTCGTGAGATCCTATGATCCTTTGACCAAGGAGATTCATCTAAAATTAGTTTTCATACAAGAGAGAAGGTAAGGCACATGCAGAAATTTAGGAGTTCAAATTTTGAATTGATATCATAAACAGTACCTAACGCTGGGCTCTCAGCAGTTCTAATAGGGGTTTGGCCACTGGAGTAGGGGTAAAGTCTGGTACAGTTGGGCCTGTGTTTTCTATGGCTGCTGATCTATTTGATTTAACATGTATCACTACCTTTTCCAAATACCTAGTTTGTACTCCTTGAGGATCTGCACTCACCCTCTTCCTTTTGGACATCTATTACAAAAGATCAACATTTGACTGGAAAAACATAGTATGACGACACATGGAATAGGTACAGAAAATGGATATGTATGGCATATACTCATAATATCTCTACTCTTATAAAAAAACAAAGTTGCTGATGATGGTGTGCCTGCCATCCTACAGTATAGGCCGTCCGATTTATATCTGACAAATAGGAAGGAAACAATGGCAATTTTGCAAAAACATACCCACACCCCTCTCCAGATTTGCAAATAAGGCCTTCCCTCATTCATCCTTTTCTCCCACAAGATAAACTACTCATACAAATGCATCTTGATGCGTGCAACGCATGGGCATCTTGCTAGTGACGCTTAAACTAAGCAGATGGTGTAACAAAGTAGAAGTAATGCAAGAGGTCATATGCAAAATATGTGTGACCAATACAACGTTGCCAAGTTAGAGCATGCACCTTGATGGGTGAATAAGATAGGCCATCTTCCACCATGCCAAGCTTGTTAGCCAGTGGATTGTTCCGCAATATTCCTCTCGTGCGCCCATTCTCATATTCATTTTGATAATGTTCAATACCTGACATGCATGAAAACATAAAAACAAGTGAGATTATATTTCTAATGTAGAAGTGATTCTAATCCAATACTTCCTCCCTGTAAAGCCCTTTGTGCTATCTCTGCAATTCTTCTAAGAGGTGGCATGCATGTTGTAATTTGGTGTGTGCATTAATATAATGTGGCCTACTACTCAAAATATGAGAGCTCCAGAAGTGTTGATACTTCGCAGATGACAGCTTCAACAGTAAAGAAAAACAAGTCGACCTGGCCTGACAGATTCAAAAAATACTAAGGGAGAATAACTCAACCTGACCAGTCGACCGCAAGAGAAGAGTATCATCTTAAAGAAGAGCAGAAGAGCAAGTAGATTGAAGATATCACAAGTCTTTCTATACAATGTCGGTTGGCCACCCATGATGAACCATAGCGCACAGAGAAATACTATTCCTTCCGGTCTCTCCATATGTGGCTCACATGCATTTTGAAACTAAAGTAGGAACATTTAGCTGACCAATTAAACATCTCTCAGTTTTACTAATATCAGCATAATATCAGATTTGAATTTGTACAACTAAGCTTGTTTCGCTCGATGGGTGGAGCAGTGCTATTACGACACGAACCACGTAGGTTGATCGTGGTCATCATAAAATGGGGAAACCATAAGCATGATGAGTATAGTGTTGACCGTGGCAGTGGGATGGCATATCTGAAGCTGCGAACCACACAAAGGGTAGTTAGCAACCGATGTTTGCTTTGAAATAACAACTAAGATTTGGTATGGACAAGAAAGTACAGTCAACAAGTGACAAAGAAATGCAATTCTGTTGTCTCTCTATATGTCGCGACATGCATTTGGAAACTCAAGTGGGACCTTTAGCTAACCAATTAATTGTGTCTGTTAACTAATATCAGTATCATATCACAATCATATTTGAACAACTAAGCTTTGGAATTTTGAGTGTTGTGTTGTTTAGCTTGAAGGGTGGAGTAATGCTAGTACGACAGTAAGCACCTACGCATATCATAGTAGAGTAGATAAAAGGGGAAAACCCTAAGCATCAAGAGTAAAATCAGGAAAGTGGAACTAGTTGGACCAGTGGGTGGCGCACATGCTTTTCGAAACGAATATAGGAACATCAGGTGACCTATTAAACGTTCTCTGTTTTAGTAATATGAGCATCATATCAGATTCATATTTCAACACGTAAGCTTTTGAATTATGAGTGGCATGTTGTTTCGCTTGATGGGTTGAGGTCTTGAGGAGCAGTGCTAGCACGACACGAAGTAGTGAAGCACCTACGATGATGGTAGTGAATATAAAGGGGGGAAACCATGAGCTTTACTAGTATAGTGACCGTGACATGGCGGATCTGATGGTGCAAAACGGACAAAGCTACTTCGCAACCAATGTTTGCATTCAACTAGCCACTACAATTTGGTACGGACAAGAAAAGTACAGTAAACAATCTAAGATCTATTTTCCAGGTGACATCAATAACTTAAGCACATATGGAAGAGTACCACCTCTCTTGCGATGCCGTGTAGGCCCCTGCTGATACGTTGAGGGTGCTACAGGTGCGATGGCTGTCGGCAGCGGGGAAGAAGACGTTAGATGGCAGATGGCTAGTTCGGGGGATAAATCCTATTGCCGTCGACGAGGCGGTCGTAGGAGCGGCAATGGCAAGGTGGACGACGACGCCGATGAAGCGAGATGACGCAATGAAAGGATCCTGGTCCGGCACCATGGATGAGAGACGTCCATATCTTGCAGTGGATGACGGGGTAGGGGTAGCGGCTTCGGCAAGGTGGAGGATGGGGTGGCGGACGGAGGAGGCTGGCCGCAGTGGGGAGGTTGTCGTGGCGTCGACGGTGTATGAATAGGGAAATGGAGGGGGAGGGGGTCTCAAACTTTGGGACGCGTTTGTCTGTAATGTGGGAAAGTTACGAACTTATTCCCCATTTAAAATTTCGGACATCATGTCGGTTGGGGATAGGACGGTAATCTCGCATCTCCCAAATATTTGCCGGTAATGATTTTGGGCGAGGAGAGGGTGTTTTGCCACCCACGGTTGGCGCCCACGGTTTATGAACGGGGCTGACAGGTAGGGTGGTTGTGTCACGTCTGAGGGAAGTTACACATCTGCCCCTATTTAAAATATTAGCCTACATCGATTTCGGACGAGGAGAGTTTGTTTTGCCGCCCATCATGGATGAATGGGGAAATGGAGGGAGAGACACATGTCTTTCGGATGAGCTTGAATCAAATGTGTTTTGCCACCCACATTTGGCGCCCACCATGTCTGAATTGGCTCAGAGGTCGTCGTGTCACGTCTGATTGAAGTTACTAGTCTACCTGTCAGTGTCAAAACCGGCGGATCTCGGGTAGGGGGTCCCGAACTGTGCGTCTAGGTGGATGGTAACAGGAGGCAGGGGACACGAAGTTTTACCCAGGTTCGGGCCCTCTTGATGGAGGTAAAACCCTACGTCCTGCTTGATTAATATTGATGATATGGGTAGTACAAGAGTAGATCTACCACGAGATCAGAGAGGCTAAACCCTAGAAGCTAGCCTATGGTATGATTGTATGTTGTCCTACGGACTAAAACCCTCCGGTTTATATAGACACCGGAGGGGGCTAGGGTTACACAAGGTCGGTTACAAAGGAGGAAATATACATATCCGTATTGCCTAGCTTGCCTTCCACACCAAGTAGAGTCCCATCCGGACATGAGATGAAGTCTTCAATCTTGTATCTTCCTAGTCCAGCAGTCCGGCCAAAGGATATAATCCGGCTGTCCAGAGACCCCCTAATCCAGGACTCCCTCAGTAGCCCCCGAACCAGGCTTCAATGACGATGAGTTCGGCGTGCAGTGTTGTCTTCAGAATTGCAAGGCGGGTTCTTCTCCAACTTTCAAGTGTTCGTAAGCAGTGTCCGGCTCCACAAATGTTGAACCTATTGGCTTCTGTGCCCAATAAGGGCTATCTCCCACGCGTCGAATGAATACGAGGTGCCAGGGCGTTTTTACATTCGCCCCCCTAGCCAGATAAATAAATTGTCTATTAAAGGGACGGGGATTCTTAGATCCGATCCATATTATCCTCCCCCAGCGAGAATTCATCAGAGCGTGCTTCGGAAAGATCCATACCAGCATGGCCGACCTCCGCAGCTCCTCCTCCCGCCCCCGTAGCCCTAAGCCCGGTGATTGGGAGAGGTGTTCAGTCCCGCACAGTCGATTAGTCGAGCTGCAGACTAAGGGATTTCTCCCTCCGGCGTATATGGTGCCCGTTCGAGACGGGCTCGCCACCTACAATGGCGGGGCGCAAGCGAAGAGCCTTCCTTGTCCCTCCATGGGGGAACGGGTCTGCCTTGTTCCTTATTTACTAAGGGGGCTAGGATTTCCAATTCATCCGTTCCTCTGCGGGCTCCTGGAGTTCTGCGGCCTCCAATTACACAATCTCACCCCTGCCTCCATTCTACATATCGTCGGCTATGTTGCTCTCTGCGAGTTGTTCCTGGGCTGCGAGGCTCACTTCGAGCTCTGGAAAAGGCTATTCTGCCTTGTCCCTCGCACACAGAGGGAATCACTTTATCAAGTGGGCGGAGCCAAAATATGGCGCATCGCCGATACCGGATACCTGTCTGGCACCCCCAAGAAGCTGTCTGAAGACTGGCCTTCAGAATGGTTTTATATGGAGGACGTCCCCCTTCCGGACCCTATTCGGCGGGGTCTACCTGAGTTCAAAAATGCTCCTCTAAAGAAGTGCCGAAGTTGGTGCCCAGGGAGCCCCCAGGCGCAGACAATGGAGAAGTCCTCTATCTGATGAACAGGATCAAAGCACTGGCTCGATCAGGATTGACAATAATCGAAGTTATGTCGATTTGCGTAATGCGGGGAGTGCAACCACTTCAATATCGTGGGCACCCTTTGTGGTGTTATAACGGGGCGAATGACGCCACCCGCTGCGGGCGTAAGGGTCCGGACAATGCTGCCACTCTAGCGAAGATTCTGTCCGAATTGTTCAAGGGTGAGGAAGAGGAGTTCACCCGCATTAAGCCACGGGATGGATTCTCCATGTACAATCCTCCAAGCTGGGTAAGTTATATCTCCCTGCTCCCATTTTTCCCACATTCTTAGTCATAAGTATTCACCTTGCCACTTTGCGGCAGGAACTGCGAAAAGTCATAAAGGAGGTCAGTAGCCCTTCTCCACAACCAGAGGACCCTGACCGGGCCCTCGACTCCGGACTTGAAGAAGATCCGGTTATCTCCGTGGAACTGATAGATCGACAGTTCTATTAGTTAAGCTGCGATGATGCCCTGGTGGCCATTACGGCCGACTATTCCGGACTGCTCCCTGCATCACAGGTAGGAAAAATCAAAAAGTCCCAACTCCAAAACTAGGATCCCCTTTTAGGAACTTCACCCACCATATACACATGGCATCTTTTATAGGTAAGGCATTTGGGACGCCCTGCCGAACCCGCAGCGGCTCGCCAACAAGAGGCGTCGAGGCCGGGTAGGCCGAAAAGGAAGGCGGTCAGGACGGAGATGTCGGCGCAAAGGTATAGGAAAAACCCCGCTCCGTGGTTGTCGTCTTTCTCAAAATGTAATGACGCCCGCGTTTCTTTAACAGAAAGAACGCTCGCCAGAATATATGCGGCAATGCTGCCAATCAAGCTTCCACCAGTCGGGCTCCAGGACCGGACATGGAGGCGGAAGGCGATATGGGGCAGGCGCCAGATAATCCCCTATAGAGGATGCAGATAGATTATCCGCTACAAACTCAGAAGTGGAAAGCGCCATGAATCATATGCGCCGCCGGGCCGTACTCCACGACGCTTGTTTCTCACCAGAGGCGTTCGACGCCTTCAATTCTGGAGAGGCGTACCTCCATGCTGCTCAAGATGGTCTAGCCAGAGCCACGGATCAGGATGTAAATGATGTACGGGTGAGTAAATCTGACGATTTATATGTATCAGTAGCCCCTGAGACTTGAAACAGTTAGCAGAACTGATTTAAGGATCATTTTTAATGTGCAGGTTCTTACAGAGAAGAATACTAGGCTGTCCCATGAGCTGGAGGAATGCAAGACCCAACTGGGGGCCGCTCTTGCCGCATTGCAGGAACAGGAAAAGCCTCCCGCTGGTAACATTTACTTTAAAGAATGGTGGTTACCATATAGTGTGCGGCGTGTTTGCAGATCTAACAATTGATTTTGCAGATGAGTCCGGAGAAAGTCCGGGGGACCAGCATATTATGCGACAGCTAGAGGCCGGCAAACGCGTGCTGACTAAGGTTATGCTGGAGAAACAATCTCCAAGACGCTAACATTAAGCTGAACATGGAACTAAAAGACGTTTGGGGCCAGCTTGCGGACTCCGAGAAGGAGAATAAGCGGCTTCGGCGCGGCATTTTCAGTAAGTGTTTGAACGAATCCTTTTTAAAAGAGTTCGGCGAAGAAGCTATCTAACAGCGTTATGTCTGTAGGTATGCTGACGGGTCGTCCCGCGGAGGAAATGCCCGGGTCTGCGGGTGATCTTCTGTCCGAGCTATCACATCTGCACGAACAAGTTCGGCAGTTGATGCAGAGTGTTGCCCAGGCCTTATGGCCGTCCGTCTCCCTGCCAGAAGGCGTTGCATAGCTTGTGGAGAAGCTCAAGGGAGCACGACGGCGCTTCCGTTTATGGAAGATATCAGCCTACCGATAGGGTGCCAGAGAAGCCTGGGCCATGGTGAAGACGCGGTATACCAAGGCAGACCCAAATCACATGGCCGAGGTCGGACTTGTGGGGCCCGACGGAAAAGAGATCCCCGTTAGCTTAGTTTATGGGCAAGTAGAATTAGCCGCAAAGTATTCTCAACATGATTGTAAGCTGGACCGCCTGTTGGATGGTATAGAGGAGGAATTTAGTCTGTCTGCATGATTATGTAATTAAAATGACATGTATAATGCCTTCTAGCCGGATTGTAGATCATTTGTCTTTGCGGACCTTTTCGCTTCAACCTCCGGGCCCAATAGTCCGAAGTGAATCTGAATACCCGCTCAGTTATATAAAACCGGGGTATGCGTGGAGACCAGGCGTAGGGGTCATTAGTGCTTTATCATACAAGTGCCCAACTAGTTATGTTGTATTACATGGGTAGTAAGAAACATCTTCTAGGGAGAATAGTTCCGTTAAGGGTTCCTTTCCCTGGGTAAGCATGCCCTAAAGTGCATGTCCGGACTGCGATAGGAAACGCAGAAAAAGCATCTGGGGGCATATATGGGCAGTAAATAAAAATCATCTTTTGTTCACCGATCAAATATTCCCTTAAGAATGCTAGCTTTCGGCTTCACCTAGTCTGAGGTACACATCCGGCTAACCCGGCAGTAACAATCGCAGAGGTGCTCCCCTTATGCCCTAGCCAAATTAACGGGAACGTAGGGCATAAATACAAGATCCAGGCAACCCAGCTTGGCCAAAACTTAAGTCATATTGATGCATATAATGGTGAAAAAAGGTACATGCGGAAGTATAACACATGTGTTGGGCGTGAGGCCCAGATAAATAATTTAAGCTTCTATGAAAGAAGCCCCCAGGTATGAAGAGTGCGGGTAGCGCATTTGTAATGTACAAGTGAGGCACAAGGTGACCCTTGAAGGCCTAGAGAAATAATAAGAGAAAGAAAGAAAGGGAAACAAGGCAGATGATGTATATGCAGAAAATGGACAAAGGGAGGGGACTAACATAGAGTCCGGTGCTAGGCGTAGAATCTTCGGAGCCTGGCCACGTTCCATGGGTTCGGCTCGAGTCGACTAGTCGATGCATCCCACAGTCGATACGCTCCACTGGTCAGAACTTGGTCAATAATGAAGGGACCTTCCCATTTGGGCTTGAGCTTGTTCTTTTTCTTATCTGGCAGGCGTAGAACTAGTTCGCCAGCGTTATAAGTTTTCGCCTGTACTTCTCTGCTTTGGTATCTGCGAGCCTGTTGCTGATAAAATGCAGAACGGGCTTTGGCTACATGGCGCTCCTCCTCCAAGGTGTCCAGACTGTCCTGTCGATCGAGCTCGGCTTCTCTTTCTTCGTACATGCGCACTCGAGGTGAGTCATGAATTATGTCACAGGGCAAGACTGCCTCCGCGCCGTACACCATAAAGAACGGTGTATATCTGGTACTACGATTCGGCATGGTCCGCAGCCCCCAGAGTACGGAGTCGAGCTCCTCTACCCAGTGCGTGTCAGACTCCGTTAAGGAACGCACTAATCTGGGTTTAATGCTGCTCATTATAAGACCGTTTTCTCGCTCGACTTGACCATTGGTTTGTGGGTGATAGACTGAAGCATAATCGAGCTTGATGCCCATTTTGCTGCACCAGAGTTTTACCTCGTCGGCCGTGAAGTTTGTGCCATTGTCAGTGATGATGCTGTGGGGGACGCCATAACAGTGTACAACCCCGGATATGAAGTCTATCACCGGCCCAGATTCGGCTATTTTAATAGGTTTGGCCTCTATCCATTTGGTGAATTTATCCACCATGACTAGTAAGTATTTTTTCTTGTGGGTTCCCCTTTAAGGGGTCCAACCATGTCAAGCCCCCAGACCATAAAGCGCCATGTAATGGGGATTGTTTGGAGGGCGGTGGGTGGCATGTGGCTTTGATTTGCAAAGAGCTGGCAACCGGCGCAACGTTGGACCAAGTCATGTGCGTCTGCCCAGGCTATTGGCCAATAGAATCCTGTGTGGAAGGCCTTACTTACAAGGGACCGGGCTGCGGCGTGATAACCGCCGAGTCCGGCGTGAATTTCTGCCAAAAGATTACACCCTTCCTCTTCGGAGATGCACCTTTGAAGGACTCCGGTAGTGCTTTTTTTGTACAATTCTCCCTCGTGGACCTTGTAGGCCTTGGATCGCCGCACTATACAGCGTGCCTCATTTTGGTCCTCTGGAAGTTCCTGTCTAGTTAGGTAGGCCAGGAATGGTTCTGTTCATGGGGCAATAATGGCCATTATTACGTGGGCTGAAGATGTTATTTCGGTGGCAGAGCCTCCGATTGTGTCAGAGTATTCGGTATCGGGCATTTTGGCCGGGTCCGGACTATTGTTACCGGTGTCTCCTTCCCATACTACGGATGGCTTGAACAGCCTTTCCAGAAATATGTTGGGGGGACTGTATCGCGTTTTGCACCGATGTGGGCGAGGACATCTGCCGCCTGATTGTTTTCCCGAGCCACATGGTGAAACTCGAGCCCCTCAAACCGAGCTGACATTTTTAGGACGGCGTTTCGATAGGCCGCCATTTTCGGATCCTTGGCGTCAAAGTCTCCATTTATTTGGGATATTGCGAGGTTTGAATCCCCACGCACCTCCAGGTGTTGAATGCCCATGGAGACTGCCATCCGAAGACCATGCAACAGAGCTTCGTATTCGGCTGCGTTGTTGGAGTCTGTATACAATATTTGCAGTACGTACTGAACGGTATCCCCGGTTGGGGATGTCAGGACGATGCCAGCCCCTAGTCCGGCTAGCATTTTGGAACCGTCGAAGTGCATGATACAGTTGGAGTATGCGCCGTAGTCTTTAGGGAGTTCGGCCTCCGTCCATTCGGCGACGAAGTCGGCCAATACTTGCAATTTGATGGCTCGTCGGGGTTTGTATGCTATGTCGAACCGGAGGAGCTCAATGGCCCATTTGGCAATCCGGCCTGTAGCGTCATGGTTGTTTATAATATCATTAAGTGGCACTTCCGAGGCTACCGTAATCGAACACTCTTGAAAGTAGTGTCGTAGCTTCCGGGATGCCATGAATACCGCATAGGCTATCTTTTGATAATGTGGGTACCATGATTTGCACGGAGTGAGGACAGTGGATACATAGTATACCGGCTTTTGAAGAGGGAATTTATGTCCGGCAGCTTCTCGTTCGACGACGAGCACTGCGCTTACAACTTGATGAGTTGCCGCAATGTACAAGAGCATTGGTTCGCCAATGTTTGGCGCGGCCAGGATTGGTTTGGTTGCCAAAATGGCCTTTATTTCTTCCAATCCGGTTGTGGCAGCATCCGTCCACTCGAAGTGTTCGGTGCGCTAGAGAAGGCGATAAACGGGTAAAGCTTTTTCTCCTAAGCGGGAGATAAAGTGGTTAGAGCCACTACGCATCCAGTTAACTTCTGGATTTGTTTGAGGTCTGTTGGTATAGCCAACTGTGACAAAGCTCGGATATTGGCTGGATTAGCTTCGATACCTCTACTCGAGACAATGAAACCCATGAGCTTTCCGGCTGGTACGCCGAAAACGCATTTTTCGGATTGAGCTTGATGTCGTATGTTCGGAGGTTGTCGAACGTGAGCCTCAAGTCGTCTATCAAAGAGTCGACGTGGTTGGTTTTAACAACCACATCATCTATGTATGCCTCTACTATTTTGCCGATTTGTTTCTCCAGACATGTCTGAATCATCCACTGATATGTTGCGCCGGCGTTCTTGAGCCCAAAAGGCGTTGTGTTAAAACAGAAGGGACCGTACGGTGTGATGAATGCCGTTTCAGCTTGGTCAGACTCCGCCATATTGATTTGGTGCTAACCGGAGTATGTGTCGAGGAAACACAATGACTCATGTCCTGTGGTAGCATCAATGATTTGATCGATGCGTGGGAGGGGGAAGGGATCCTTTGGGCAAGCTTTATAGAGGTCTTTGAAATCAACACAAAGGCGCCATGATTTGTCCTTCTTTGGTACCATCACCAGGTTTGCTAGCCAGTCCGGGTGTTTTATTTCTTTGATGAATCCGGCCACCAATAACTTGGCTAGTTCATCTCCCATGGCCTGTCTCTTAGGTTCGGAGAAACGCCGAAGAGATTGCTTGACTGGCTTGAATCCATTTAGGATATTGACGCTATGCTCGGCCAGCCTGCGTGGGATTCCTGACATGTCTGAGGGATGTCAGGCGAATATGTCCCAGTTCTCGCGCAGGAACTCTCGTAGTGCGGCGTCCACGGCGGGGCTTAGCTGTGCCCCGATGGAGGCTGTTTTTGTAGGGTCCGTTGGGTGGACTTGGAATTTGACTATTTCATCCGCTGGTTTAAAAGAGGTGGACTTGGATCTTTTGTCGAGTATCACGTCATCCATGTCCACTGTGGAGCGTAGCGTGGTTAATTCCTCGGCCGAGTGGGCTTCGAGGGCCAATGCGGCTGTTTTGTTTTCGGCGCGGAGTGATGTGTCCGGATCGCTGGCGAGAGTGATGATTCCGTTGGGCCTGAGCATTTTGAGCTCCATGTACCCGTAATGGGGTATGGCTTGGAAGATTGTGAATGCCTCCCGTCCTAAAAGAGCGTGATAACCACTGCTGAACGGGGCCACTTGGAATGTAACTTCTTCGGACCTATAATTATCCGGCGTGCCGAATACCACATCTAGTGTGATTTTCCCAACACAGCGTGCTTCCCGACTAGGGATGATTCCTCTAAAGGTTGTGCTACTTTGTTCAATGTGGTTCCAGTCTATTTCCATCTTTTGAAGAGTTTCCTCATAGATAAGGTTTAATCCGCTGCCGCCGTCCATGAGTACTTTGGTGAGTCGAAAGCCATCCACGATTAGACTGAGGACCAATGCGGCTGGTGCTTGGGCTGTTCGAAATTTAGGTTCGTCACTGGCATTGAAGGTAATAGTTGTGTCACTCCATGGATTTATTGCTGCTACGTGGCAGATTTCGGCCATGCTGCGGAGTGTTCGCTTGTGTCTATTATTTGACGGGAAGGTCTCAAAGACCGTTAACACCATATTATTATCCACGGGATGGTGCTCTGTGGTATTTGGGAGAAGTAGATCCTCACCACTTTTGGCCACCTGTCGGAGTATCCAACATGCTCTAAGGCTGTGCGTAGGTATTGTATCCGCTGTACTATGAATTTTGCAGGGTCCTTTGAGCCATCCCTCCAGTACGGTTCCATACCCTGTAGAGGGTTTTTGCTTTTTGGTAGTTGACCCGGGTGTATTGTGATAATGCACCCTTTTGCTTCAGACTGGGTTTGTATTCAGGGCCGGATTATCCCAAAAGTTTATTTCGATTTTCCAGGCACTTTGCGTCGCACGGTACTTTCGTACTATGGACGCCAAGTCAGCGAAGCGTGTTATCTCACGGTGATTTATGGCGTTAAGGATTCCCTTGTCCATGCAATTATTGCAGAAAAATAGGATTGCGTCTTCCTCACGATAGTCCTTAACCTTGTTCAACGCAAGGAGGAATCTGGCCCAATAGTGATGTACTGTTTCCTGGGGCTCTTGCCTGATGTGGGAAAGATCGCTTATGTTTGGGTGGGTGGGTGGAATTAAATCCGAACCCTCACCTGATCTGGGATCCAGGGGCCGAGGAATTTCCAATTTTGGAAGTTCCGGTTCCGGGATGTGACCCGATAATCTTGGCCCGCTGCCTGACTCTAAGTTCAGGGATTGGATGTTGTCCTCCCGCGAATGGGCGTCCGGCTCAGAGATCTCGGGAATCCGGACATAGTTGGTCCTCAAGATGGAGGAAAGGTCGCCGCATTGTTCCTCCACCACTGCAATATGATGGGTGATCGGTGGAGAGTTAATCTCCCGTTGATCGGGTTTAAGCCCAATCCGATCATAGTCCGTAGCGAATTCCAAGGCGGCGATGCGATCTAAGAGCTCGTTTAAGGAGGCGAGCTCCATTGGATCCATCTGTTCGGCGAGTGCCGATTTGACGTGGAGTTTGTTTTCGATGACCCGAGAAGTCATCATCGACGCGGCGGCCGAACATGCGGTCATGATGAAACCGCCTAGCCGGAGAGTTTGGCCGACAGCCAAAGCTCCCCCGATACTAGTATTGTCTTTAAAGACGAGACGAGGCATCCTTCCTTCTGGCAACGGCACAGAGGAACTCTCAATGAAAGCACCAATTCTGGTGTCAAAACTGGCGGATCTCGGGTAGGGGGTCCCGAACTGTGCGTCTAGTTGGATGGTAACAGGAGGCAGGGGACACGAAGTTTTACCCAGGTTCGGGCCCTCTTGATGGAGGTAAAACCCTACGTCCTTCTTGATTAATATTGATGATATGGGTAGTACAAGAGTAGATCTACCACAAGATCAGAGAGGCTAAACCCTAGAAGCTAGCCTATGGTATGATTGTATGTTGTCCTACGGACTAAAACCCTCCGGTTTATAGACACCGAAGGGGGCTAGGTTTACACAAGGTCGGTTACAAAGGAGGAAATATACATATCCGTATTGCCTAGCTTGCCTTCCACGCTAAGTAGAGTCCCATCCGGACACGAGACGAAGTCTTCAATCTTGTATCTTCATAGTCCAGCAGGCCGGCCAAAGGATATAATCCGGCTGTCCGTGGACCCCCTTATCCAGGACTCCCTCACTACCCCTATCGACAACACTATAAATCCGGTCAATAAGGATGTCAAGTGTCAGGGGTAGACAGCAATTTCCAACTCGCAAACACTTGCTTCGGGCAGCCCACAGATGATAGTGGGTGTTTAGCCGCTTCGGTCAAAACTTGGGAGAATTAGCATTCACGTTTGCCCAGGGCCTTGGCAACTAAATCCAAATCCAATTTTTATTCAATTACGAATATCCACAGATAATTCTACGTTTTTTATTTATTTCTTCAAAACCACAACAAAGATTTATTCCACCTTTATATATGATTATGATTTAGAAATTTCATGATCTTTGAATTCAGTAGGTTGGATACACTTTGAGTCAAACAGTTAATTCATCCAATACAATATGCTCACACGAAAAACAGTTCACCTTATGTCAATCATTCAAGTACCAAGGATTACCTCGCCTAAAAAATTCGGATCATTACAACACATGGACAACATAGGGGGTCTTACAACATAATCCATTTAGAGACATGACACAACATGCAAGTACAATAATATAATGACAATTTCAACTACTATCTAAAGAAATGATGGGGATATCGCTTATCGGTAAGTTATCGGTCGACCCATGATAAGGGGTAAATCGGCCAGCTTATCAGCATATCGGCCGATTTATCGCGATATCGTCTGATTTATCGGTCGATTTATCTTATCGGTCATACGCAGGTAAGCGATAAATCGGCCGATTTATCGGAATATCGGAAGATATCTTGAACAGTGATCTAAAGAAGAACTGGGATTACCCTGGGCTTCAGAGAGTAGAAGCAGCAGGACCTCCTCCGTCTTCAAATGCAACATTCTTACTTCCTCAAATTATTGGGTTGCTTTCATAATGCGTGCAGCTAATTGCATAATTTCCAGCTTGAAGATCGAGATTACCTCATTCATGGCAGCCACACCATCTCTTTCTGCCTCTAGTAGAGCCTCAAGAACTATAATATATGTGCTCGGACTGCTCTCCGGCGGTGTTGCCTCTGAACTGCTACCATTTGGTAACATGGATGGTGCACTGCTTCCACAAATAGATTCTGGGGTTGTACATTGTGTCCTAGTGTGAACGGCGTCCTGAAAGGTTTTCGCTGGACATAGTTATCGCATGATCCAGGCAGTAAGCTTACATGGTAAACGACATACAAATTATTGCCGAGCATGGAAAGCTATATTTAAATGGTTCGAAGCAGCATCAGCCGAAAAGAAATTAAAATGGTAAGATGAAACTAGGGAGGTAAGTGGCAAATAAACGACATCCGCCAGTCCCATCTAGTTAGTTTTTGCTAGCTCCCTCGTTCATTTTCCACAAAAAACAAAAACTCTTTTGAACTATAATACCACTAGTGGACTTTAATCGGGATTAAACGGGACCCAGTTGACATCACTAGTTGAAAGGGAGTGTACCACTGCTATATTTAAGTTGCCAAGGCATCTAAGCAGTTGAAATAATCTGAGAAAGCACTTAACAGTGTGGCCTCATATAAACTACGAAGACAGTCTTGTGCTGAAGTTCGGAGGAAAAGTTAAGAACTCAAATGAACTAGGCATGCATTTCTTTATGATAGTACAGCAGGCACTGCTGACATATTGGCCAACTCAGGTATAGCGTAACAAGTAACAAACAAGCATTTTAATAAAGCAATACATCAAAGTAGACAACTGAACTATTTGTTATTCTGTAGGATTACAGGTTGAGGGCACAAGCCAAGAAAGCAGCCCACACGCATTACATTTCACATGTACTAAAACACACTAGCTTACCATATGTTGCCGTGAAGCCTCGCTGTTGTTGTAATGTTCTTTGAAGATATCGTTAGCATCCCGTGGTTCCAAATCTAGTTGTTGTAGTTTATTCTGCACCCTCTATTTAGGTAAAATTAATTTTAATCACATGCACTGGTTTGAATTGATCATCAATGGTTCATCTAAACTAATGAAAGAAGGGTGTGTGCATACACGACAATATATCTGCTTCCCTCTATGTTTATGCTTGTTCTAGGTGCCAGCCCCAAAATAACAAATATTTTGCTTGATGGGGTTGGCAGCTCCATAATTAATAGAAGCATCAAATTAGTCATACAACTTGGGAAGATCAAGAACACACAAAAAAGTAATGAATAGAGGCTCGGAGCAGTCATGTAATAGCTAGCATCAGAAAATGTAGGGTAAAACAAACAAAAACCAGCCGAACCACATGCTAGTTTGCTGATGTGTAATTAAGCATATACAAGAAGCAGTCTGATGGAACCAATAGGTGGCATCAGAACAACACCATTATCATAAATATAGCATGCAATAAGTAAAATAGTACGCAGTAATATCTAGGAAGTACAGTAATACTTAGGACAAAACTAAAGCATATTAACTATATGTGCACTGGTATGTAACTTAGCACATATAACATGTTCACTGCCAGAAGTATGGCCCTATAGGTGCAAGCAGAATAACGCGTCTCATGAAAAACTGAATAATGCCCTGAAGAAATTCAAAGGTGCGGTGCTTATGCTAAGAAAGTGAACGTAGGCGCCGGCCGTTGGATAACAGTACCCGATTCTCGGCGGCGTATGGATATCATTGGCATAATTGATAGCTAAGGATCATCGATGGTGCTCGTGTTGCGGTTGAGTTTGCGCTGGCTATCGCCGTCGCTGAAGCGGATCAGGTGCTACGGTTGTGGCGCATGTCGACATACAAGAAAACTCATCGGTGGTAAGTGAACAGTTGCACGATAAAGAGAAAAAACGAAGGAGTACAAATCAAAATAACCTGATGAGGTTGCAGCGTCGGTAAAGAAGGGCCGGTAGAGTTGAATATGGCGTCCGTGGAGCTGGTCCGCTGCAGTGGACGAAGGCTTCAACGGGTGCGTTGTATAGTGCTTTCGGTGAGGCGGATCTGTTGCGGCGGACGAGGGCTTGTATGAAGGGCCAGCGAAGGGACGGACGAGGGAGTCAATGAAGGGCCTACACTATGGTGGACGAGGGCGCCGGTTAAGAAGATCTGGTGCGGTGAACCATGATGGCGGTCAAGGATATCTAGAGCGGTGGACAAGCCAGTCGCTGAAGCGGCTCCGATGAAGTGGTGAGTTGGCTGTTGGGGGTTCCAAGGTGCGGAAGGTAGATCCGTCGGGGTGTGAGGTCCACCGCTGCGGCGGAGGACTAGATTCCGCGGCTTGCCGTGGTTGGGGGGGTTGGGGAGGGGCTTTGGGGAAGAATTTTGGGGGCGAAGAGGGGAAAACAATGGAGTTACCAAAGCAGCCATTTTCCGTTCATGTGGCTGGGGTAAAACAGGAATATCGCAGGGCTAAACTTTCGGGCGCAAGATATTTCGATCTGAGCGGGAAGTTTGAAAGATTTTGGTGCCTGAAATTATATTCTGCTCTTGTACGACCGACTATGATATCATGGCCGAGAATTTGTTTGTTTTGCACGCAAAAAAGTGTAAGTTTTGAAAAGCAATGTCTCCAACTCGAAACTTAGATTCTCCATTCAATTCAAATATGGATCATTGAGCTACTACAAGCAAATAGCATCATACGGTCCAATTCAAATGAAATTCCAAATGTGTTTATCCTAAATATGATGACAAAAGCAAAAATGTGTATGTGTATGAATAGAGTGGATGATTATAAAGTTTGAACATGCCCATATGTGTATATCTCTAGGTTTGATATATGAATTTAAAATCACAAAATCCCGGCTTAAAAAATGTGCCTCCGTTTTAATGAATCACAAAAGCTAATGATGGAGTCGAATTCCAAAATTCCAATCTTAGGTTTGTAATTCTGGTACATCAAGGTATATCACGCATGTTCAAAAGTATCATTATCTCATAGTCCAAACTGTGAAACAAATTGATCAACCATGAGTGCACACACTATTGACCACGTATATCTCAATTATAGTAAAGTCCCTCAAATATGGACACCCTCTTTATCTGAAGCCACCCCCTCATCGCCCACCCACCCCCCCCCCCCCCCACACAGAGAGAGAAGTCGTTCTCTCCCCCAAACACCAACACACAAGCACATTAACACCCATCTCTCTTCTAAAGTCCGGACCCCAATATAGGTCTCTATCACTTTGTCTCTTGGGCACGCACACATCTCTTCCCCCACTCTCTAGCTAGGTCTCCCGACATCTCTCTTTCCCAAGCACACGCACTATGTAGAGTGTATCTTTCCCATACACACAAAACGTCGCCCCCAAACATCTATCTCCCTAGCTATGTGGTTCTCGCACACTCACCTCACACACCACCCCCACTGCAAACAAGCACACTTTGTCTCCTTGTGCACCACTCTCCTCTTTCTATCTCTCCCACATGCAGTACCGCCTAGCTCCTCCATGTATACATATATGTCGTGACTCTTTCCATAGCTCCCTAATGTATCATCATTCTCGATCTTGCACATTTTTCTCTACACCATCTATTCTAGATCTCTCATGAAGTCCCTATCACACACACGATGACTCGCTTCCCTTGCGTCTCCGTACATAGGCCAATTTCAAACAACATCAACATTGTCTCCCTATCTATACGCCATTTATGGACACAAACGCCCCCTCTCTCGCCCTCTCTCTTCTCTCTCTCTCTCTCTCTCTCTCTCTCCATCGCTAGCTCTCTCTCTGTCGCTCGCTCTCACACCCCTCTCCCACACACACTCGATGTCTCTTCCAAATAGTCTGCTCCCCCACCCGCACCCATGCTATCCCGCTACTACACATGTCACACCATTCCCCTTCCCTTATACTAGGTTTACATCATTAGTGGTCTCTCTACTCCACATACACACACTCCATCTCACACACAAACGCGCGCACAAACACACATAGACATGCACAAACACCCATTAATCTAGATCCTCATCTCTCCCCATGTCCTCATGTGTATCTCACACACTCATTCTCTAATTATGTATATGTGTCTCCATGTTACACAAAACAAAGCCCCATGTGCATGTCTCTCTCTATCCTCCACACACATAGACACAAAGAATCTGTTATCATTGCCTCAGTCTCTAGACATATCACACATGCACTCTCTCTCTCTCTCTCGCAAACATGCTTAACAAGGGTTTCCCTGTGAATAACTTACCGTCTATTCATCAACAGTCATGGCAGTACGGCGAACACGAGTCGTGAAAAAGAATAAATCTACACGTGCTTAGACCACCTAGTATGACTACTAGGACTAGAGCAAACCAGAAAGCACGCCGCCGTCACCCCCTCCTTATCGGCTACGGGAAAACCTTTGTTTTACACAGTCAAGAAGTCATTGTGCTAAGGTCTCACATGCTGAGGCTTTGAATAAAATGTAGATGCTAGTTTACAGAAACAAGTACCGATAATACGTTTGTATCTCCATACTTATACTTCTTCTCTTATAAAAAACCGAGTTGGTGATGATGGTACGCGTGCCTTCTTGCAATATAGACCGTCCGATCTATATCTGACGGATGGAAATTAAACTAATAGATACCCACACACCTCTCCACATTTGCAGACAAGGCCTTCCCTCATTCATCCTTATCTCTAACAAGCTCATTGTTGAGCAATTAAGAAAGGAAGCCTCTGGAACAAACTGGCCTGGTGGCCACTTCTGGCGTCGTCAATCCCCATGCCTCCGCTCAGTCCGACCACCAATCACCACCACGCCCCACTCCTCTTCACCTTATCTCCTACAAAAGACTAAGTTGGTGATGATGGTGTGTCTGCCATCCGTCATTTGTGACCATTAGATCTACATCTAACGACTGCGAGGTAAGTTGTTGCCTTTTCTCACCAACATCCACTTGTCTACCAATTTGCAGAAAAACCCATAATTAGTATCTTAAAACTAACCACATCCCTCCTTGACCTCACCAAAACAGCCCAAGGAATATATTCTAATTGAAACATAATATATCTCTAGTGATATATGTATATCAAAATTAGAGTGTTTTGTATCAAGTTTGTGAATAAGTATTATTCTAATTATGATTCGTTGCAATGCACATGAACATTGCTAGTATTTCCAACCATGCAATTTTTTTCCTAATATTCCATAGTTTCGAGTTTTCCATCAAGATATTAGTCACTCATGGTTGATATTTACTTTCAATCATGTACACCTATGCACTATGTAACTAGCCTTGCTTATTGGGTTCCAAAGCTTAACTTTCACTCCTACTTACAATATGTAGAGTATTTAACAAAAAACTACCACTTTCAACCAGCCCTAGGAAGAATCTATTGTACAAAAAATAGCAAAAACATACCCAAAATTTCTTAATCCACGCCAAAAACTACTACCTAGTACTCCCTCCATCTCACAATGTAAGACATTTTTGCAAGCTAGTTTAGCTTGCAAAAACATCTTATATTATGGGACAGAGGGGTACCGATTAGGTTAGTTTAAAACCATTTATGACAGGGTTGGCCCACATGTCCGTGCTGACGAGGCAGCTTAAACCAACATATTTTGTTTGACTGTTGACACGAGGGACCCACATCTGACCTTCTATCCTATTATTCCCCCTCAAATCATTATTTTTCCTGAACATTACTTCAAATAGTATTGATGCGTGTTCGTCGGTGATGAGCGAGTTGGCCGCCGCTCCGCCGAACGGGCTGGACGCCGCGCTGGCCTCCGCACGGGTTGGCAGGCTGGCTCGAGCGTGACTCACGAGCGAGCAAGCCGTCGTGCTGGCCTTCGCTCGAGCCAGATGGCTGGCCTTAGTGCGGCGCGCCCGAGCAAGCCGCTGCGCCGCCGTGCCAATCTAGCTAGCAAACCTTGCAGACAAGCAGCTGGACGGAGCTATCTTGGCTAGCTAGCGGCCGCGAGTGCCAGACGGAGCTGGCATCCGGGCTGCCGCAAGATGGGCTCCGCACCGCCAGTGGTTTTGACCTCGCCTTCTGCCGGCGGCGGTAGCTACGTCCCATGGCCGAGGATGACTAGGTGGACGGGTCGGAGGTAGGAGGTCACTCGGGGATTTTTGTGCAGACTGACATGTAGGTCCCACAAGTCATAACGCCGGTCGAATAGAAGGCGTTGACTTAATGCACGCCATGGGCCCTATTTGGATACTCTAAGTCAGAGGTTAGAGTTAGATTCTAACCTTGAATTAACTCTAACCAAAGTGGTGTTTGTATGGCAGGGTTAGATTGATAACAAATGTATCCAAATAGGGTCATGGGTTGAAACGTGCCTATAGCGGCACTTTGTAGAGTAGTCGTTTCTTGGTAGGGCTGGTTGGTAAGAGCATGTACAATGGTTGATAAGGTAGTCTTATCTTAAGTCTTCCACGTATGCAAGTGGTAGTAGTTTCTTGGCATTATTAGTGGTTTCTTGCATTATTAGGGGTTCCTTGTAAGGAACAATGTACTACTAGCGAACAAAAGGCGATTCTAGGTTGCGTTGTACTCCAACGAGTACTACTAGTGGTCTCGGGAGTGTATACCTCGTTTTGTGGGTTCGATCCCGGCCACACCACACACTGGAGTAGGGTATTACACCACAACGGTGGCCCAAACCAGTATAAACCCTGTGTCTCTTGTGTTGTTCTTTCCTTAGTTTAGATCCTAGCACGGCGGAGGGGTGCAGGAAGGTAGGAGGTGAAATCTCCGCGCGCACCCTAGTGTTCGAACCTCAAGGGTCTGCCGGAACCCGAAATCCGACAGATTCTTCTGTGCATATTTCATTTGCGGCCTCTGCCCTCCCCTCTTGGATTTCTTTGAGTCCATGATGATGATCTATGGATTCCATCTTCTGGATTTCACGCCAAATGCGGTGGCATGCATGGCGATTTTTGACCACTTGTGTGAGAATTTTGTCGGAGTTGCCCCCAATGTTGATTTGTTTAGGAACTATTTTGTCCCACGGGTGGAGAACAAAGCCCATCCCTCTGGGAACATAAGCTGGATGCCACGGGTGGCGAGGGGAAGTTGGGATTACTTCCCAGGTCAGCAGTGCGGCCGATGGGAGGGATGGAGGGCAGATTGGTGTTGGATCCAAGACAAAGAGGCCCCAAGCGCGGATAGAGTGCATCGAGCGCGGCAGCAACTGGAGGGAATTTGGTCTTTCTGACGATAGGCTCCGCGCGACAATAAACAGGATTACCTGCCTAAAGGCTGCCGGGTTAACCATCGAGCATGTGGGAGCTGATTTCCTCCTTCGTCGCATCGCACCTCTACAGAAGAGGGATATATTCGCCCGGGAATATGGAAATGCAATGGATAGAATGAGATTGCTCCCCGACCTGGCCAACAACTTTTCAGTCTATGGCCATGCTTGGCTATGTGATCAATTGTTCGGTAGTCTTGGGCTATTCAAGTTGCTGGCAAATGTTATCCCACTGAACATCAATTCCACCAGGGACCAGATCTTAAAATGGATGCCAAATTGCAACGCCCATGGGGTTTCGAGTGACTGGCGGTTACCCATGCTCGACAAAGAGCTTGCATGGTCCTCCACCCTGGTGGAAAGGGCTACTAGGGTGGAGTCCAGTGTGTACAAGCGCACCTCCAATGTGGAGGAGGGGTACATCAGGAATCGTCTAGAGGAGGACAGGGAATTTCGATCTGTCATGATGGCGAAGGCCGGAAAGGTAGCAAAGGGAAAGGAGGAGGCTGAGAACGAGGGGTCCTCCCATGGCAGGAGCGAGGCGCAAGCCATGGGGGAGGTTGTCGGGGATGAGCTTACCAGGAGTGAGCTTGCCAAGAACGAATCTCGTGAGGAGAAGCTTGCCGCGGGATGAGCCTTCTAGGATTGAGGTGTAACACCCACAATGCAGCTATATCTCCCACGTGTCGGGGCACGACTTAGAGGCATAGCCGCATGGTAGGTTTGTCGCAAGAGGGGTAATCTTCACACAATCCCATGTACTGAATAAGGAAGGGATAAAGAGTTGGCTTACAATCTCCACTTCACACAAATACAAGTTAAACATACATCATCCAGAATACAATCAAGGTCCGACTTGTAACGCCCTCGATGCGGCTATATCTTCTACGTGTCGAACAACGACTTAGAGGCATAACCGCATTGAAAGCAATGTCTCAAGTGAGGTAATCTTCACAACAACCCATGTAAATAAATGAAGGGGAAAAGATACATAGTTGTCTTACACTCGCCACGTCACACAAATACATGAATAACATTACATTCATCCAATACACTCATGGTCCGACTATGGTACCAAAATAAAGATCAACCCCCAAATGCGACAAAGTCCCCGATCGCCCCAACTGGGCACCACTACTGATCATCTGGGAAAGACACATAGTAACAACGAGAGTCTTCATCAAACTCCCACTTTAGCTCAAGCGCATCGTCTGGAGCGGTATCATCGGTCCTTGCATATGGTTTAGGAAGGAATCTGTGAGTCACGGGGACTCAGCAATCTCACACCCTCGCGATCAAGACTATTTAAGCTTATGGGTAAGGTAAAGGTATGATGTGGAGCTGTAGCAAGTGACTAGCATATATGGTGGCTAACCTATTCGCAAAAGAGAGCGAGAAGAGAAGGCAAAAGCATGCTCGAACAACTATGATCAAGAACTGATCCTAGAACAACCTACGTCAAGCATTACTCCAACACCGTGTTCACTTCTTGGACTCCGCCGAGAAGAGACCATCATGGTAACATGCGCGGTTGGTGCATTTTAATTAAGTTAAGTTTCATGTTATCTACAACCAGACATTAACAAATTCCCATCTGCCCATAACCGTGGGCACGGCTTTCGAAAGTTCAAATCCCTGCAGGGGAGTCCCAACTTAGCCCATCACAAGCTCTCACGGTCAAGACAATCTGATCAGACTCGGCATCCCGGTTACAAGACAATCCTCGACAATGGTAAAACAAGTCCCGCAACACCGCCCGAATGTGCCGACAAATCCCGATAGGAGCTTCACATATCTCGTTCTCAGGGCACACTCAGATGAGACTAGCTACGAGTAAAACCAGCCCTCAAGTTTCCCCGAGGTGGCCCCACAGGCAACTCAGTCAGACCAACACTCAGAGGAGCACTGGCCCAGGGGGGTTTAATAAAGATGACCCTTGGGCTCCGGAAACCCAAGGGAAAAATAGGCTAGGTGGCAAATGGTAAAACCAAGGTTGGGCATTGCTGGAGGAGTTTTATTCAAGGCGAACTGTCAAGGGGTTCCCATCATAACCCAACCATGTAAGGAACGCAAAATACGGGAACATAACACCGATATGACGGAAACTAGGGCGGCAAGAGTGGAACAAAACACCAGGCATAAGGCCGAGCCTTCCACCCTTTACCAAGTATATAGGTGCATTAAGATAAACAAGATAATATGGTGATATCCCAACAATAAACAAGTTCCAACAAGGAACGGTCTCCAATCTTCACCTACAACTAGCAACGCTATAAGAGGGGCTGAGCAAAGCGGTAACATAGCCAAACAACGGTTTGCTAGGACATGGTGGGTTAGAGGTTTGACATGGCAATTTGGGAGGCATGATAAGCAAGTGGTAGGCATCGTAGCATAGGCATAGCAAAAGAGCGAGCATCTAGCAAGCAAAGATAGAAGTGATTTCGAGGGTATGGTCATCTTACCTGCAAAGCTTTCAGAGTTGCCTTGATCCTCGAAAGCAAACTCAATGGGCTCCTCATTCAGGAACTCGTCTCCCGGCTCTACCCAAACAAAAACAACAAGCAAAAGGAGCACAATCAACCACGTGCAATGCTCAAGCAACATGATGCAAACATGGTATGATATGCGGGATGCGTTATGTGATGCATAGGCATAATTTTCAAAGGAATGATTGAACCTGGCCTCAACATGGAAATCCAAGAGTGCCACTGGAAAGGTGAGGTGATTTCGGTTGAAATCGATATAAAGATCACCGGAATCGGATGCACAGTTTGGAAATGGCAAGCAAAACAAATATGGCACCGGTCTGCGATAATCAGCAAGTAACCATCTAAATGCATCACGATAAATATGCTAGAGCACTCAAACATGACAAAAAAAATACATGGCAGGGATCCACTCATGACGCTTGACAAAAGATGAACACTGAGCTACTGCTAATTCATTCATTAACAGGTTCAAACAAGCATGGCAAAAGTGCAAATGATAACTGGTTTTAGACTTAGTGAAATTAACACAAGTCTGGAATTTATCATCAGGAAGCACAATTTAGGGCATGAAAACTACATGGTACAGGAATATATCATGGCAAAAAAAGGCATGGCATGAAGCTACTCAAAGCACTTAACAAAAGTCCCTTAGTGACCTTGAGCCAAAAGGGATCAGGAAATACAATTGCAAGCATGTGAACATAGCACAAAAATAAACAGATTCAGACTTAGTGCAAAACTGGAGCATGCAAAACAGTTAACAAGTAGGCATGTTTACGAGCTCGATGCACTCACTACAAAGCATGGCATGACAAACTAAGCATACATCCATGAAGAAGACATAGCATAGAAGCTAGACATGGCAAGAACAACAACATAACATACACGGATCAATAGCAACATCCTCGGCAAAATCGCTAAACATGTCAACAATCTGCCAGGATCATTTTATAGCAAAAGTAGAGCTCGATTGACTCAAGCTAGGGTGGTCCATAATTGCAAACAAAGACATGGATGAATACAGAACCACAATATTAACAAAACATCCTTACTGATCATCCTCAAAAGAGGCACGGATCACTAGGAAACAACATGAACATATGGCATAAAAGGAAAATCAGGACAAGGACTTAGTGAAATTCTAAGTCCCTGAAATCAGCATCAACGATTACGCTACATTGCATACTTGTGCTAGCCACCACGAATATCACAAAAATACATGGCATACACCCCTGTAAAGATGGCATGGCATTTAACAAAACGCATGTAGAGCTCAGGATCATAGCATGCACACATTAAACATGGCAAAAATGACAAAAGGCGATTTGCTGAAACAGATCTGACATATTCCTCACGTAGCCCTCTTCCAACAGCATTTTGGGCATCAAGATGAGCTCAAAAGAAAATGATGCAATGAGATGAAATGATTTACTCGTCGAGACGAACATTTTGATATGCTACGCGCACGAATCAGAGCTACAGATGCAGAGTTATGGCATGTCAAAGTATGCATAAAAATATATGGAATTAGGGTTTGTGGTCAACCAAGATCTAGATCCAGATCGGGATCTGGGCACTGTAGCAGTTACTGTAGCCACCGGAGTTTCGCCAGAGATGGGGATGACGCCGGAGTTGCCGCAGGCTTGCCGGACTTGAGGAGAGCTCGCTGGAGCTTGGGTCGGTCGGAGGAGGACGCCGGGAACGGAGGGGGTTCGTCGCCGACGCGGGAGGAGAGGAGAGGCGGCGGGCGCGAGGCGCTGCGGTGGCTGGTCGGCGGCCTGCGGCGGTGCCGGACGGCGGTCGGCGTTGACTCTGTGCGGCGGGGCGGCGTCGCCGGGCGGCGGGAAGAAGGCGGCGGCGGCGGGCACGGCCCAGGAGGCGGCGGAGAGGGCCGGTTGCGGGCCGGGACAGGCCGCGGTGGAGTGTCCGGCACCGGCGGACAATGTCCGGCGCGGGCGAGAGGGAGATGAGCTAGGTAGGGTGGTTTTGGATCCGGAATTTTTAGGGGGTGCCCTTTATATAGAGGTAGAGGGAGCTAGGAAGCTACAAATGAGGTGCTGTTTGCGGCCACGCGATCGTGATCGAACGCTCTAGATGATGGAATAGGTTTAGGTGGGTTTTGGGCCAGTTTGGCATGGTGTTGGGCTGCAACACACATGAGGCATTTTCGATCCCTCGGTTAACCGCTGGAGTATCAAACGAAGTCCAAATGGCACGAAACTTGACAGGCGGTCTACCGGTAGTAAACCAAGGCCGTATGACAAGTCTCGGTCCAATCCGGAAACGTTTAACACCCGCACACAAAAAGATGTAGAAAGGACCACCGGGTGATATAGGAGCGCCGGAATGCAAAACGGACAACGGGGAAAATGCTCGGATGCATGAGACGAACACGTATGCAAATGCAATACACATGATGACATGATATGAGATGCATGTCAAAGACAAATACACACAGAGACAAAAACCCGACAACAAGGAAATAAAATAACTTAGTGCCAGAAATAGCAAGAGTTGGAGTACAAATAAGGTAAATTACATCCGGGGTGTTACACAACTACGGAACCGAAATAAAAGAAGACAACCCCAAATGCTAGATCCCCGATCGTCCCAACTGGGCTCCACTACTGATCAAAAGGAAATGAAATAAAACAACGATCAATATCTTCATCGAGCCCCCACTTGAGCTCGGTTGCGTCACCTGCACTGGTATCATCGGCACATGCAACTGTTTGGAAGTATCCGTGAGTCACAGGGACTCAGCAATCTCACACCCGCGAGATCAAGACTATTTAAGCTTATGGGTAGGAGAAGGTAGTGAGGTGGAGCTGAAGCAAGCACTAAGTATATATGGTGGCTAACATACGCAAAATAAGAGCGAGAAGAGAAGCAACGCAACAGTCGAGAAGCTAGAAGTGATCAAGAACTGATCCTGAAACTACTTACGTTCAAGCATAACACAAGAACCGTGTTCACTTCCCGGACTCCACCGAGAAGAGACCATCATAGCTACACACGCGGTTGATGCTTTTTAATTAAGTGTCAAGTTCTCTACAACCGGATATTAACAAATTCCCATCTGCCACAGAACTGCGGGCATGGCTGTCGAAAGTTTATACCCTGCAGGGGTGTCCCAACTTAGCCCATCACAAGTTCTCACGGCCAATGAACGATATTCCTTCTCCCAGGAAGACCCGATCAGACTCGGAATCCTATTTACAAGACATTTCGACAATGGTAAAACAAGACCAGCAAGACCACCCGATGCGCCGACATCCTGATAGGAGCTGCACATATCTCGTTCTCAGGGCAACACCGGATGAACACTACGTACAGCTAAAACCAGCCCTCAAGTTTCCCCTAGGTGGCGCCACCAGTGGATCTGGTTCGGACCAAAACTTAGAGAAGCACTGGCCCAGGGGGTTAAAATAAAGATGACCCTCGGGAGTGCGACTCCCAAGGGAAAAGTATAGGTGGTGGTGAGGCAAATGGTAAAACCAAGGTTGGGCCTTGTAAGAGGAGTTTTATTCAAAGCGAACTATCAAGGGGTTCCCATAACACCCAACTACGTAAGGGATGCAAAATGAAGGAACATAACACTGGTATGACGGAAACTAGGGCGGCAAGAGTGGAACAAAACACCAGGAATAAGGCTGAGCCTTCCACCCTTTACCAAGTTCCAACATAGATGCATTAATTAAATAAGAGATATTGTGATATCCCAACATATCCATGTTCCAACATGGAACAAACTTCAACTTCACTTGCAACTAGCGACGCTATAAGAGGGGTTGGGCAAAAGCGGTAACATAGCCAAACAACGGTTTGCTAGGAAAGGTGGGTTAGAGGCTTGACATGGCAATATGGGAGGCATGATATAGCAAGTGGTAGGTAGCGCGGCATAGCAATAGAATGCACAACTAGCAAGCAAAGATAGAAGTGATTTCGAGGGTATGGTCATCTTGCCTGAAATCCCCCAAGGAAGAAGAACGAGTCCATGAAGAAGTCAAATGGACATAGTTGAACGAATCCTCACAACTTCGGAACAGAACCGAAGCTAACGAGAAGCAACCCAGAACGAAGCAAGCAACATAGTAAACAACCATCACATAAACATGGCATGATGCATAACCAAGTATGATGCATGTCCGGTTTAATGAGGCATGGCATGGCAAAGTGCACAACCAACACTACAAATTAAGTAGAGCTCAATATGCAACGAGTTTCATATTGACGAAATACCACATCAATTATTTAGTTCTCTCCCGTTTATGTACCCAACAATATTAAATGTTGTTAAGCATGGCAAGAGGTGAGGCAAAAGTAAACTACACATCTTAGGCAATTTTAAGTGAGGCTGGAAACAACAAATAACCTTTCCGGTAAATCCACATGTGCATTAGCAATTTAATGCAACAACAATTTTAACATTTTAAAAGTTGTTAGCATGATGCGGATGACATGTGCATGTTTTATGCAAGTTTTATGAAAATGTTGACAAGCATATTATGAAGCATTTTTTCACCATGGCGGAAAGAAAGGATGCCACGGCGACGATAACAAAAATGGTGCCACGACAAGGTTCTGGTTCTGGTAACTCGATTGAGATGTCCGTGAAAAAGATAGGGCACGAGCGAGTTGAGCAAGATGGTGGGGTGCTCCCGACTACCGGGTTCCCACGGGTTAGTGGCATGGAAACGAGTGACAATTCGGACATGGTGCAAACATAGGATGCATCTCATACAAAACATGCATACGGTCCACGGGCGGTCGTCTCGGTGGTTATACCTTTGACGAGTGCATACGGGATGATTCTCGTTCCATGAAATGTAGAGGAAGTAGACGTTCTCGCCACGTTCGTAGTGGAGGTAGTCATTCATGTCCGGGAAGCGGTAGAGGTACGGGTCTTTGACAACGGTCGTCGTTCACACTCCGAGGTCGTAGGTAGAGGTTCTCGCAATCTCGGCGACGGTAGTGGAACACGTTTTCGTAGGTGTTCGAGTCATCGGTAGCGGTACTTGATGAAACCCAAAATGGTCTTAAGAATCTTCGCGCGTAGGGGTACTTGGCGTTTCTGTGTCGTCGGTCTTGCCGGTCCTAGTCTTAGCAACGTAGTTGTACAAGAGCGCCATCGGACTTTTCAAATCCGAACTCTTCGAGGGTCGTCGTGTTACTTGGCGCTTGCGGTCTTGATAGCTCGAAGGGGTGCTTGGCGTTCTCGATCTTGCGGGTCGTGGTACTTGGCCTGGAGGTAAACCTTAGGCTGCCATTCATTGGCAACGAGCTGCACCAGGGAAGTTTAAGATAGCGGCGGTAGCAACCGGCTTGACCGAAGGGGACGGCTCAGGCAAGAGCTTCTCTGCCCGGGGAGGAGGCACAAGCGATGCAGAGCTGCAGGAGGAGCTTTGCCATGAGCAGAGGCAGACGTTCTTGGCGTGGAGATGGAGCCGGGGTAGGGGTCGGACGAGGTAGGTGTGCGGAGGTGGACGCGGCAGCGTTCCAGCACAAGGACAGCAGCGAGCTTGCCGGCATCAGGGACAAGGGCGGCTCCTCAGGGCTGATACGACTCCATCGTATCTACTTTTCCAAACACTTTTGCTATTGTTTTGGACACTAACTTGCATGATTTGAATGGAACTAACCCGGACTGACGCTGTTTTTCAGCAGAATTACCATGGTGTTATTTATGTGCAGAAACAAAAGTTCTCGGAATGACCTGAAACTTCATGGAACATCTTTCCGGAAATAATAAAAAATCCCTGCTAAAGATGAAGAACAGGGGGCCCACCACCTGTCCACGAGGGTGGGGGCGCGCATGCCCCTCTAGTACACACCCCCTACCTTGTGGGCCCCCTGGAGCTCCTCTGACCTCTACTCCAACTCTATATATTTGGTTTCGGAGAGAAAAAAATCAGAGAGAAGGATTCATCACGTTTTACGATATGGAGCCGCCGCCAAGCCCTAAAACCTCTCGGGAGGGCTGATCTGGAGTCCGTTCGGGGCTCCGGAGAGGGGTATCCGTCGCCATCGTCATCATCAACCATCCTCCATCACCAATTTCATGATGCTCACCGCCGTGCGTGAGTAATTCGATCGTAGGCTTGCTAGACGGTGATGGGTTGGATGAGATTTATCATGTAATCGAGTTAGTTTTGTTAGGGTTTGATCCCTAGTATCCACTATGTTCTGAGATTGATGTTGCTATGACTTTGCTATGCTTAATGTTTGTCACTAGGGCCCGAGTGCCATGATTTCAGATCTGAACCTATTATGTTTTCATCAATATATGAGAGTTCTTGATCCTATCTTGCAAGTCTATAGTCACCTATTATGTGTTAGGATCCGTTAACCCCGAAGTGACAATAATCGGGATACTTATCGGTGATGACTGTAGTTTGAGGAGTTCATGTATTTGCTATGTGTTAATGCTTTGGCCCGGTACTCTATTAAAAGGATGCCTTAATATCCCTTAGTTTCCGCTAGGACCCCGCTGCCACGGTAGGGTAGGACAAAAGATGTCATGCAAGTTCTTTTCCATAAGCATGTATGACTATATTGGGAATACATGCCTACATTACATTGATGAATTGGAGCTAGTTCTGTGTCACCCTAGGTTATGACTGTTACATGATGAACCGCATCCGGCATAATTCTCTATCACCGATCCATTGCCTACGAGCTTTCCATATATTGTTCTCCGCTTATTTACTTTTCCATTGCTATTGCTATCATCACTAAAAAATACCAAAAACACTACTTTTGCTACTGTTACATTTTGCTACCGTTACCACTACTATCATATTACTTTGCTACTAAATACTTTGCTGCAGATATTAAGTTTCCAGGTGTGGTTGAATTAACAACTCAGCTGCTAATACTAGAGAATATTCTTTGGCTCCCCTTGTGTCGAATCAATAAATTTGGGTTGAATACTCTACCCTCGAAAACTGTTGCGATCCCCTATACTTGTTGGTTATCAAGACTATTTTATGGCACCGTTGCCAGGGAGCATAGCTCTATTCTTTGAGTCACTTGGGATTTATATCTGCTTATCATTATGAAGAACATGAGAGATCCAAAAACCAAGATTTACCCCTCAACTACGAGGGGAGGTAAGGAACTGCCATCTAGCTCTGCACTTGATTCACCTTCTGTTTTGAGTAAGCTTGCGACACCTAAACATTCTTCTGCTATTCGTTCTGATATGTCGCATGTTATTGATGATGCCACTTCTGCTATGCATGATACTTATGATGAAACTACTTCTACACTTGATACTACTGTGCCACTTGGTGAATTTCTTGATGAACAACTTGCTAGGGTTAGAGAGAATGAAATTATTGAAACTGATTATATTATAGATTGTGATGATGAAGACTCTCCCCCTAATACTTATGAATTGCCTGTTGTTCCTGAGGGTTATGTTCTGGATTAAGAATCTGCTAGAGCTATTCTTTCTTGTAATAATAGAAGTGATCTTAAGAAACTATTAGCTAAATGGAAGCAGCAATCTCTTAATGCTAGAATGAAACCTGACCCTGCTTTTGCTACTTCACCTATCTGTGTTACTGATAAGGATTATGAATTCTCCGTTGATCCTGATATAATTACTTTGGTTGAATCTGATCCTTTTCATGGCTATGAATCTGAAACTGTTGTGGCACATCTTACTAAATTAAATGATATAGCCACCCGATTCACTAATGATGAGAGAACTCGCTACTTTTATATCCTTAAAATATTTCCGTTATCAGTAAAGGGTGATGCTAAGATATGGTTTAATTCTCTTGATCCTGGTTGTGTGCGTAGTCCCCGGGATATGATTTATTACTTCTCTGCTAAATATTTCCCTGCTCATAAGAAACAAGCTGCTTTAAGGGATATATATAACTTTGTGCAAATTGAAGAAGAGAGTCTCCCACAAGCTTGGGGGAGGCTTCTCCAATTACTTAATGCTTTTCTTGATCATCCTCTTAAGAAAAATGAAATACTTGATACCTTTTATAATGGACTAACCGATGGTTCCAGAGATTACTTGGATAGTTGTGCTGGTTCTGTTTTCAGGGAAAGAACACCGGATGAAGCAGAAATTCTATTGAATAATATGTTGACAAATGAAAATAATTGGACACTTCCTGATCCTATTCCTAAACCAACCCCGAAGAAGAGAGGTGTTCTATTTCTCGGTCCTGAAGATATGCAAGATGCAAAGAAATCTATGAAAGAAAAAGGTATTAAAGCTTAAGATGTTAAGAATTTACCTCCTATTGAAGAAATACATGGTCTTAATTTACCGCCTGTTGAAGAAACATCTGATCTTAATCCATTACCTATTGAAGAAATTCATGGTCTTGATAACCCAACACAGGTAGTAAAGGTAAATTCTCTCTATAGATATGATAAAGCTGAAATCCTATTTACTAAGTTTGCTAGCCCATGCTTAGATGAGTTTGATAAATTTATGGCTAAGCAAGAAGACTTCAATGCTTATTTTGGTAGAAAATTGAAATACAATTCAAATATGCTTGAACACTTGGGTGATTATATGGCCAATATTAAAGGTGAACTTAAACTTATTAGTAAACATGCTTCTATGGTTACCACTCAAGTAGAACAAGTACTTAAAGCTCAAAATGATTTGCTTAATGAATTGAATAGTAAGAATAATGATTATGTTGTTAGAGTGGCTACTAGAACTGGTAGAATGACTCAGGAACCTTTGTATCCTGAAGGCCACTCTAAGAGAATTGAGCAATATTTTCAGAGAAATAATATAGATACACCTAGTCCTTCTAAAAGGAAGAAAAAGAAAAATGATAAGACTTTGCATGCTTCTAGTGAACCTATTGCTGAAACACCTGATAATCCAAATGATATTTCTATTTCTGATGCTGAAACACAATCTGGTAATGAACCTGAGACTTGTGATAATGTTAATGATAATGTTCATGATGATGCTCAACCTAGTAATGATAATGATATAGAAATTGAACCTGTTGTTGATCTTGATAACCCACAATCAAAGAATCAACGTTATGATAAGAGAGACTTTGTTGCTAGGAAACACGAAAAGGAAAGAGAGCCTTGGGTTCAGAAACCCATGCCCTTTCCTCCTAAACCATCCAAGAAAAAGGATGATGAGGATTTTGAGCACTTTGCTGAAACGATTAGACCTATCTTTTTGCGTATGCGGTTAACTGATATGCTCAAAATGAATCCTTATGCTAAGTACATGAAAGAAATTGTTACTAATAACAGAAAGATACGAGAAGCTGAAATTTCCACCATGCTTGCTAATTATACTTTTAAGGGTGGAATACCAAAGAAACTTGGAGATCCAGGAGTACCCACTATACCATGCTCCATTAAAAGAATCTATGTTAAAACTGCTTTATGTGATCTTGGAGCCAGTGTTAGTGTTATGCGCCTCTCTCTTTATATCGTAGACTTGATTTGAATAAGTTGACACCTACTGAAATATCTTTGCAAATGGCTGATAAATCAACTGCTATACCTGTCAGTATTTGTGAGGATGAGCCTGTTGTGGTTGCAAACGTTACTATTTTAATGGACTTCGTTATTCTTGATATTCCCGAGGATGATAGTATGTCTATTATTCTTGGAAGACCCTTTTTGAATACTGCAGGGGCTGTTATTGATTGGACTAAAGGCAATGTCACTTCTCATGTTAATGGTAATGAGCATATGGTACACTTTTCGAGGAAACAACCTCAAGGTCATAGTATCAACTCTATTGGAAAAATTCCATCGATTATATTTGGAGGTTTTGAATTTCCTCTTCCTACTGTCAAGAAGAAATATGATATTCTTATTGTTGGGGATGTGCATATCCCCGTTGAGGTAACATAGTGTTATTCGAAATTTCTCCGGTTCCATGTTATTTGGAATGAGTTCATTAACAAGACTTGATCAACCTTGTTAGTGGATTCCTTTTGATAAGCATGAGATGGATGAAACTAGAAGGCACAACCTTTTGTACCCTCCTTTTACTTTCTGTTATTTATATTAAGTAAAAAATAGTATTTTCTGTCTGTTATCTGAATTATCTGTGCAATATAAAAGTACCTCGAAAATAAAAGTTCTCCAAATGCCCTGAAATTTAAATATGATTTTTTTAGAATATTTGAGAATATTTGGCACCGAGAACACATCAGGAGGAGCTGGCACCTGGCCACGAGGGTCAGGGGCGCGCCCTACCCCCCTGGGCGCGCCCCCTGCCTCGTGGGCCCACAGTGGCCCCCTCCACTTATTCATGCACCCACACTCCTTCTTCCTCCCACAAACATGAATATCTAGCTCAAACCCGAGTCCAAACTCATTTTGCTGCCATTTTCGATCTCCTTGCTGAAAGCACCTCTCACAAAACTGCTTGGGGAGATTGTTCCTTCGTATGTGACTCCTCCATTGGTCCAATTTGTTTTTGTTCTAGTGCTTTATTCATTGCAAATTTGTGCTGCCTAGGTGACCATGTTCTTGATCTTGCATGTAAAATTTATATGGTTCCAAGTAGTTTTGATGCATGATATAGGCTCTAGGCACTTGTAGGAGTAGTTGCTATCAATTTTGTTGAGTTTGGTTCACTTTTATTTTGAAGTTACTAAAAAATTTTCAGAATTTTTTAGAGAATAATGAAGAGATTTTTGAGGGGCTCATCAAGCCGAAGCTCGAAGGAAAAGCAAAATTAAGAAGCAATGAAGCCCAAATATAATTTGCCTCGCACCATGGAGGTTAGGCCGTGTGAATGGCCCTCCGATGAATTCTTGAGAGCAACCGGGATTTATGAGGATTTTTATGAATTGGCTAAGAATGCAGGCCTCACCGACTTCCTCCGCGACCAACGCGAACAGTATCTCTTGCTCACCAATACTTTTGTGCACATCTTTTACTATTATCCTAGGGAATCACCTCCTTCAGTAGAGTTTCATTTATATGATGTGGTTAAGAAGATGTCACTTTATGATTTTTGTCGGGTTTGTTTGATCCGTTTCGAGGGCAAAATAGAGGAACCACATCGTGATGATGTGGATGGGTTTATTGATACCATCACTGTAGGGGGAACGAGGAACGTTTCTGATGCACGAATCACTAGCATACATTTTCCTGTTTTACGCTACTTTGCAATATTTGCTAGTCATTGCTTAATTGGTCGTGGAAACTATGGAAACCTTAGTGTTCCTGATATTATTATTTTGTTCCACGGTTTATTCTGTGATAGCTCTGTGAGTATGGGCGGTATTATTGCTAAACGGTTGAGTTTGAACCGTACAAAGGGCCCCATCTTTGGTGGTATCTATGCTTCACGCCTTGCTGCATATTATAACATACCTATTAGGCACTATGAAAAAGAAGAAAAATTGTTGCCTACTGTTTATTTAGATTATAAGAGTATGGTAGCACATGATTTCATTATAAAGAATAGGGAAGGTAGCTTAAATACAAATTGTTCTTCGATAAAAATCATCCGGAGACTATTACCTTGCTTGCTCCTTCCTTGTTTGATTTATTTGCAGGCCAGTACCTCATCTCGCTAGAGGATATTCACGCCTACCGGAACCCTGCATCGGCCGTAGAGCCAGAGTCGGAACCACAAGTTGATCCTCCATGACAGTCTAATTACCAGTGGGATCCGGAGATGATTGCCAACCAGTGGCAATCAGAGTCTTCCTCTTCGCAGTACGACCCCAACTATTACTATGGATATCGGCCAGGCCAGCTGTGGCCATAGACCAACTTAGGCCAAAAGCCTAAGCTTGGGGGAGTACATATTTCCCACCGACATTACATTTATGTTCACACACTCATTGCTAGATGTCGGTGCTCAAACTTTTTCATTGTATCATCCATGCTAGTTTATTTCCTTTTTATGCCTTCTTCTTGTGTGTTTAATAAACCTTAAGAAAAACCAAAAAAATTAGTTGTAGCTTTTAGCTAGTTTTAATTTCCATGCTTGTAGTAGTAGTTAAAAAGAAAACCCAAAAAGATTTACTTTTCTTCTTTTGCTTGTTGGGAGCTTTCCCATGTAAATAGTTTTATTTCCTTTCTTTTCTTTGGGGGTCGATAGGAGAAGACCATGATTAAATTGTTGAAGTGGCTCTTATATGCATTATTGTTGATCTGAAAAAAGAGCCCATATTGCCTTGTCTTCTCCTGTTTATTGAATGCTTTGTAGATTCCAGCTTAGTCCAATGCCCGCGCACTCTTAATATTATTCACATCATTCGGCCGTGCAAGTGAAAGGCAATTATGATGATATATGATGGACTGATTGAGATGAGAAAAGCTGGTATGAACTCGACCTCTTTTATTTTTGTAAATATGATTAGTTCATCGTTCCTGATTCAGTCTATTATGAATAAACATACTTGCAATGAAAACTAGAGATCATAGTTTCTTGTGCCATGCTTGATTAGCTAGGATCTTATAATGGTTTACCTTGCGTGCCAACATGATATTAATTGACTGAATGATTTAAGTGACTTGACTTGGCGCATGTTCACGCATGTAGTTGAAACAAAATCAACATAGCCTTCACGATATTTATGTTCATGGTGGATTATATCATATTCATGCTTGCATTCGGTGTCGATTAATTTTAATGCATGTTCATGTCTGTTGTTGCTCTTTAGCTGGTCGCTTCCCAGTCTTTTGCTAGCCTTCACCTGTACTAAGTGGGAATACTGCTTGTGCATCCAACTCCATAAACCCCAAAGTTGTTCCATATGAGTCCACCATACCTACCTATATATGGTATCTACCTGCCGTTCCAAGTAAATTTGTATGTGCCAAACTCTAAACCTTCAAATAAATATCATGTTTTGTATGCTCGAATAGCTCATGTATCAACTAGGGCGTTCCATATCTTCCATGTTAGGCGTGTTATTCTCAAGAGGAGTGGACTCCGCTCCTCACTCACAAGAAAATGGCTGGTCACCGGGATGCCCAGTCCCATGCTTTATGCAAATCAAATCAAAATAATTGCAAACAAAACAGCCCCTAGGACTCTTGTTAGTTGGAGGCACTTGTTTTTTCGACAAGCCATGGATTGATGCTTGTTGGTGGAGGGGGAGTATAAATTTTACCATTCTGTTTGAGAACCGCCTATAATGTGTGTAGCATCTAAGATATCGCCATCTCTTGGTTGTTATGTTGACATTGAAAGTATATCGCTCAAAATACTATTCACCTCTATTTCAAAACCGAGCTCTGGCACCTCTACAAATACCTGCTTCCCTCTGCGAAGGGCCTATCTATTTACTTTCATGTTGAGTCATCATCCTCTTATTAAAAAGCACCAGTTGGAGAGCACCGCTGTCATTTGCATTCATTACTATCAGTTTACATTGAGTATGACTTGACTGGGTCTCTTTTACCATGAATTACAATGTCTAGTCAGTCCTTGATCTTTAAAGGTGCTCTGCATTTATGTTTTGCGGTCTCAGAAAGGTCTAGCGAGATACCATCTTGTTATATCATATTATGATTGTTTTGAGAAAGTGTTGTCATACGAGATTTATTATTATTGCTCGCTAGTTGATTATGCCATTGATATGAGTAAACATGAGACCTCTACGTTATTGTGAATATGGTTAGTTCATAATCTTTGCTAAAAAATTGAATGCTAGCTTTACATATTTACAACAACAAGAGCAAACAGAGTTTGTAAAAGTTTTTCTTTATCACTTTCAGTTTATCAACTGAATTGCTTGAGGACAAGCAAAGGTTTAAGCTTGGGGGAGTTGACACGTCTCCGTCGTATCTACTTTTCCAAACACTTTTGCCCTTGTTTTGAACTCTAACTTGCATGATTTGAATGGAACTAACCCGGACTGACGTTGTTTTCAGCAGAATTACCATTGTCGGTGTCAAAATCGGCGGATCTCAGGTAGGGGGTCTCGAACTGTGCGTCTAAGGCGGATGGTAACAGGAGGGAGGGGACATGATGTTTACCCAGGTTCGGGTCCTCTCGATGGAGGTAATACCCTACGTCCTGCTTGATTGATCTTGATGATATGAGTATTACAAGAGTTGATCTACCATGAGATCATAGAGGCTAAACCCTCGAAGCTAGCCTATGGTATGATTGTGTGTTGTCCTATGGAATAAACCCTCCAGTTTATATAGACACCGGAGGGGGCTAGGGTTACATAGAGTCGGTTACATGGAAGAAGATCTACATATCCGTATTGCCAAGCTTCCCTTCCACGCCAAGGAGAGTCCCATCCGGACACGGGACGAAGTCATCAATCTTGTATCTTCATAGTCCAACAGTCCGGCCAAAGGATATAGTCCGGCTGTCCGGAGACCCCCTAATCCAGGACTCCCTCAGTAGCCCCTGAACCAGGCTTCAATGACGATGAGTCCGACGCGCAGATTTGTCTTCGGCATTGCAAGGCGGGTTCTTCCTCCGAATACTCCATAGAAGATTTTGAACAAAAGAATAGTGTTTGGCTCTGCAAAACAAGTTCCACATACCACCGTAGAGAGAATAATATTTCCACAAATCTAATCTACTGACACGTTTAGCAATATGACATCATGCCATGGCCCGGTCATTATTCGAACCGTTTTTCTCAACCAGCACTGCACATATCGCGAGGCGGTTTTCTTGACACGTCTTGTCGAAGTAGAGATCGTGTCCCCTTATCACGGGATTCTCATCAATAAGGGTATGGGTAACCCAACCGCGCCATCAATTACGACGTTCGGGGAATAAGCGATTTTACTAGGTAAGTGGGGAGGCGCATCGCCTCTACCACCCTTATAAAGGGACAAATATTCACCCTTTTTACCCACGCATTCTTCCTCCTTGCTTATCCATTCTCGCACACTCGAGCTCCAGCGCCCAAGTTCGCGTCTTTCTCCTCAAACCACTCCAAGCATGTCCAGAGCGGGAGGCAAGTGGATGGTCTCCTCCGTCACGGAGGAGAACATCACAAAGCTACGGGAAGCCGGATATCTGGCCGCGGACATCGCGCACCGGCTGCCAGATGCGGGGCAGATCATCCCTACGCCCAAACCCCATGTGAGGGTAGTTTTCCTTACCCACTTTGTCCACGGACTGGGATTTCCCCTTCATCGTTTTTCCACGGGCTCATGTTCTACTACGGGCTGGATTTTCATGATCTGGCCCCCAATTTCATCCTCAACATCTCGGCGCTTATCGTTGTCTGCGAGGCCTTCCTCCGCATCAGGCCCCACTTCAGCCTGTGCCTAAAGACCTTCAATGTTAAACCGAAGGTGGTGGTTGGCCAGCAAGCAGAGTGCGGAGGCGCCATGGTGGGAAAAATGCCTAACTTCACCTGGCTCGAAGGCTCCTATGTGGAGACCATAAAGGGGTGGCAATAGGGGTGGTTCTACATCACCGAGCCGCGCGACACCAACTGGGTGGCGGCCCCCGAATTTCGATCCGAAATCCCCACGCGGCTCACTTCCTGGAAAGAGAAGGGCCTGTCCTAGGGTTCTCCAGTAGAGCTGACCGGACTCCAGACCTGCATCAAGAACATGATGAGCAAGAAAATCAAGCTCGTCAACGTAGTCCAGGTCATGCTCTTCCGCTGGATCCTCCCGTGTCAACGACGGGTATTCAATTTGTGGGAGTTCGACCCGGCCAAGCACCAGACGCTGCGAGAGCTCTTCGACACGACGCACAAGGACGTCTAGAAGGTGATGTTCAAGGGCGCAGAGGTACCTCCTCCCCTTACCGAGGACCGCGGACTCAGCGCAAAGCGCCATGCCAATTCGGTAAATTTTTATATCTCACAGGATATTTATTTGCCCCAGTTTAATCATGTGCGGGATCTAAACTCCCATGCCACTAACAGGACTAGGTAGAGAAAACAGAGCAGATCGATTGCCCAGCCCCCCTGCCTGAAGATCCTGCAGATGCTCTCCTAATAGAGATGCTGGCTCCGGCGCCTTACGAGGTGCCGGTGAAGAAGGCCATGGGGACCCGAAAGGGTCTTCGGCGCAAGGTTATATCGGACTCATCGTCCGATAACTCCGAAGCGCACTGCTCCCACGAAAACGAGGAGGAGGAAGAGGAAAGTTCCCCCCCCCCCAGCCGGGGGAGACAAGAAAAGGAAGGCCGCCCCAACTGGGGAGCCCGAAGGGTCCAAGAAGGGAAGGATCCTCCTTTCGGACTGCTCCACAGCGGCCGCCTACAACGACGACGAGTGGTTACCCAGGGACAAGCCCCTGGTGAAGTCGTAAGTATCCGGATACCATAGTAATTCATGGTATGTTTTATTGCACTGCTTCTCCTTACGTCGAATATGATCATGTAGTCTGTCCCAAGCCAGTCTCGACGTAGCTTCGTCGGACGGTTCTTTGGACTCGTCAGATATGAATACTGATTCACTTCCAACTGCCTCCACCCCTTGCCCTACGGACAACGTCGAGGTGTTGTCTCAAAAGGCACCGAGCCGAGGGGAGGTAGTCCTGGGGGTGCCTCGAGGCGACCTTCCGGACCATGGGCGTAAAGGGAGCAAGACTCCCATGGGCTCCAAGTTCGGCCCCTAGCCGAACACTGCGCCGGAACCTTCGGTGGTTCTGGACTCCGACAGGCGATCCCCCATTAAGGGGGGCAAGCCGCCCATGCCGGTGGCCTTTGTCCATCAAGAGGCACTGGACAACTTGCTGGAAGCGCTTCGCGGCGCTTCCATCGATGAAGAGCACCGCACTATCATGAGTGCGGTGATCGAGAATGTTCAGTCCGCCAAAAACGGACTAACCGAAGCTTGTGCCAGCCTCCTAATAGGCTTTCAGGTAAGCAATCAAAATATAGGAAAATATTACCGCATAGACAGTAGCCCCTGATGCTCTGTTTGGCGTTCGCGAAGAAAGGCCGAATAGAGGATCAAATAATGACTCAGGAGTCTAATCAAAATATGTCTATGTACATATGCAGGCTTCACTGCTGGCCGCTACCGCACGTACTGCGGAGGTCACTGCACTGAAGCAGGATCTTGAGCGGTCCGAGGACGAGCTCGGCCTTACCAAGAGGTAGCTCGAGGAGAGCAAAGGTAAGCAATACCTTGTGCTTACCTTGTCTATATATTAAAAAGAAATTCATTTGTAAAGTAATAGGATCAACATGAATTTGCCAGGGGCCACGACCGAGGTGGCGACCCTGAAGATGGCGCTGTCCGAGGCCGAAGACAAAGCAGCCAAGGAGCGCATTGAGCGGGAAAACCAAGAAGCCCGGGTGGGCGAGGTGCGGCAAGAGCTCGAGGCTCTCACCAAAAAACACGAGTCCTTGGAGCTTGACTCTAAGAGGCGAGAGTCCGAGATTGCAAAGGCGCTCGAAAGTTCACGAAGCGCCAAGGCTGAAGCCCACAAGGCCCTCCAGGTGATTGATGCGGTGAAGAAGATAGCAGCGGGTAAGGCATTCATTATGCAAAGCAAGCATGTGAAGGAAACTTTCCTTTTACTTACCCGAGTTTGGAGCTCTCTAGGAGCATTCACAGATCTTCCCCGCAATGTACTGGATGTCATGGAGTTTTACCGAGCTGAGGAGGGGAGCTCAACAGAAAAGTTGTTCTGGTTTCAGTATACTGGGACCAAACACCCAATGCCCTTGAGCGAGCTGCTGAAGCAACTGGTCGAGCTTCACAAGGCGGCCAGACAGGCCATGAAGGGTCTTATAGTTCGGATGTGGCCTGGCGATCCCCGGCCTAGCAGCTACTTCGGTCTGGTGAGGCAGCTTGTGGATGCCTGCCCACGGCTTGAAGTTAAAAAGCGGTCCATCTGCATCGAGGGTGCACGCAGGGCTTTTGCCCGGGCGAAGGTGCACTGGGCGAATCTGGACGCTGTAAAGCTGGTGAAGGAGCCGCTGGAGGGCAAGGATCATGGCTGCCCCGAAATGTATTATGACAGTGTCCTGAAGGGTTCCCGCCTTGTGGCGGAGAAATGTACTAGAGATGTAATTTTTGAATGAACATGCTCATGTGATCATGTAATGTGAAACAAGTTCATTTGCGCTATGCAACGCTTTTTGAATTTAAAATATTACCTTCTGTCCGGCCGTTTATAAAATCTGAGAGTTGGCCAGTCGTCAGCTTCTGCCCCCATATAACTAGTACTGGGGTGTTCGGGATAAACTTGAGAACTCTATCACAATTTTGGGTCCTTCGAGGGAGGTGTTCAGCACAACGAACCAGGTAATCGGACTATACGGCTTTATCACTCTCACTTAGCCATAGAAGTCTACAATTTTAAATTTTGGCAAAGCCCCTAGTATTCGGAAGGCCGAATTCAGGGCGTTATGCATGCCTTTGGCCGGACAGAGTCGGCTCCTCGCTCTAAGCGGCATAAGCCTTTAGGGACTCGAAACCTCTCGAACAATGACCAGTCTCTCGCCTTATCATGACAGTTAGTTTTAGCTTTCTCTACTAAGGTGCTTAGCCTAGCAGAACCGGGGCACAATCGCAGTAGTTCTCCCAATGCTGCCTTAGCCGATATAGCGGAACATAAGGTACCAAAACATGGGAGCCGGGCAAACCCAACTATTGACCCAAGACATGATTCGGAGCTGATGCATATAATGCTATAAGTTTGGGGTGCCGCACTGTCAAAAGTGTTCGGACTTCTCACACCGTATTATGGGGGTAAACGAAAGCCCCTGGCGTACTGATCGTACCAGAATGTACGGGTGCAAGTTGTCGTAAATGAACATATAAGAAAAAAGGGGATGGATAATGCTATAATAGACTGATGCTATGCATTGTTATTTAAATAATACATCGAAGCGTACTGATACAAGTAGTGCAATAAGAAAAAAATAGGACTATTTGACATGTCCTATCCAAGGGCAAGCTGCGTATGGGTTATAAAAAGCGGGTATACCGATTGTTAGTAGAGATCACCTGGGGGTTCCCTTGTACGTCTTAGCTTCTTGCCTCCTTGGTTGTTCCTTCCCGTAATGTGTCCAGCAATCATACTACCGGAAAGGGTTTCCAGAGAGTAAGGTCCTGAAAGAGAAAAAAATGATAAAGGTATAAGCCCCTAGGGCGGTTAAGCCGCATTGCGGGACGTGCCCTGATCGTGCCCCCGCCTATGCCCATGGTATTTTCAGTGCGTAATTATGTACACGCGGCACAGATTTTGTCGCTTGACTGGGACTGGGACGGGTGCCGAATTGCTAGGCGAGCTCTGAACATGCCAGGCGATCCTGTTGCAGATTACTCTGGACTAGCTTGACGGTGTCCAGGGCCTGTATCGCCGAATTGGCGGTTTGCCTTAAAAGGCTGCTTTGTGCTTCTGCTACGAAGGCCGCGGTATGCTCTTCCGTGTGGAGCGAGCCTTCTGTGTTTCCATTGACTGTTATGACCCCCCTAGGTCCTCGTATGCGTACTACGGTAACGCATTGAATTTTGCAAATGCAGTTCTCCTAAGTAGTGCGTGATAGCCACTGCGGAACGGGACGATGTCAAAGATTAACTCCTTGCTTCGGAAGTTATCCGGAGCTCCGAAGACCACTTCTAGTGTGATTGAGCCCGTGCAATGGGCCTCTACACCTGGGATGACACCATTAAAGGTGGTTTTGGTGGGTTTGATCCTCGTGGGATCTATACCCATTTTGCGCATTGTGTCCTGATAGAGCAGGTTCAGGCTGCTGCCGCTGTCCATAAGGACTCGACTGAGGTGAAATCCCTCGATGATGGGGTCTAGGACCAATGCGGTGGATCCGCCATGACAGATACTAGTGGCGTGGTCCCTGCGATCGAAGGTGATCGGACAAGAGGACGATGGGTTGAACTTTGGGGCGACGGGCTCTATCGCATAGACGTCCCTTAGTGCATGCTTCCGTTCCCTCTTGGGAATGTGGGTTGCGTATATCATGTTCACCGTCTTCACTTCTGGGGGGAACCTCTTTTGTCCTCCCGTGTTCGGCGGTCGGGGCTCCTCCTCGTCATCACTATGCAGACCCTTGTCCTTGTTTTCGGCATTCAACTTGCTGGCCTGCTTGAACACCCAGCATTCTCTGTTGTTGTGATTGCCTGGCTTATCAGGGGTGCCGTGTATTTGACACAAGCGATCAAGTATGCGATCCAAACTGGATGGGCCCAGAGTACTTCTTTTGAATGCCTTTTTCCGCTGACAAGATCTAGAGCCTTTGAATCCGGCATTGACTGTCGTATCATCGGTGTTATCGCCATTGTTGCGGCGCTTGTGTCTGTTACGACGTGGTCTGCCGTTGGCATCTTTGGTATCCGATGTGCTCGGATTCCTTGATGTGTTGTTGTTGTGAGCCAGCCAGCTATCCTCGCCCACGCAAAAGCGGGTCATGAGTGTCGTGAGGGCTGCCATAGACTTCGGCTTCTCCTGGCCAAGGTGCCGGGCGAGCCACTCATCGCAGATGTTATGCTTGAATGCCGCTAAGGCCTCTGCATCCAGATAGTCGACGATTTGGTTTTTCTTAGTTAGAATTGCCTGGACGATTCCCCTGGCTGCTGAGTTATATGGCTCAAGTCATCAGCATCCGGTGGTCGCACATAAGTGCCCTGGAAGTTGTCAAGGAATGCGTCTTCCAAATCCTCCCAACTGCCGACGGAGTCTGCTGGCAAGCTATTCAGCCAATGCCGAGCTGATCCTTTGAGTTTTAGTGGGAGGTACTTGATGGCATGCAGATCATCACCGCGAGCCATGTGGATGTGGAGGAGGAAATCCTCAATCCATACAGCGGGATCTGTTGTACCATCATACGATTCAATATTTACGGGTTTAAAACCCTCCAGGAATTCGTGATCCATAACTTCATCAGTGAAGCATAGGGGGTGTGCGGTGCCTCTGTGTCGGGCTATATCACAACGCAGTTCATATGAGTCTTGTCTGCTGTATTCGGCCCGACCGGATTAACTCTTAGTGTATCCGGCATGACGGTCATCGTCCTGCGTTGGCGCGCGCCCCCGTGACCCATATATCGACCTTGCATGTTTTTCCCTACTTTCCAATACGTCTCACAGGTCCCGTGTGTTGCCCCGGGCCTTGGCATTTTTGTTTGAGTGGCGGCGGGGTACAGGCTGAAATTCAGGCTGAAATGCCTCTCTGACTCGGCCGTGAGGTGGCCGGTCAGCCGCATCGTACGTTGGTGATGTAGGTTTCAATGCTTCCTCCTCAAGTCATGGTAGCAACCTGCGCTTTGGGTAACTCTCTGAGGGGTGCTCGAGTTCGTATTCCTCGACCGCAAGGACTTCGGTCCATCTGTCTGCTAGCAAATCTTGATCAGCTCGAAGCTGTTGTTGCTTTTTCTTCAAGCTATTTTCTGTGGCTATAAGCCGGTGCTTGGAGCGCTCCTGCTCGACGGGATCCTTAGGCACGGTAAATTCTTTGTTGCCGAGGCTCACCTCGTCTTCGGAGAGAGGCATGCAATTGTCCTCCTCCGATTATCTATCTGCTACCCGTTCTGGAGGGCTAGCTTGTTCACCTTCCCGCTCTAAATCATGCTGGATGGGATTGTTGTCATCTTCGGCACTATCCGGAGTGTTATTGTCTCTTGTGCTGGTATCACTACTTTTGCTATGGCGGGACTTAGAGCGGCGCCGCTGACATCGGCGCTTGGGTTGCTTCTTGGAGGGGTCATCCCCCGCTGTCTCGTCGCCATTGCCTTCTTTGGGGGTGTCCACCATGTATATATCATATGATGAGGTGGCGGTCCAGCGCCCCATGGGCAGTGGTTCCTGTTCGTCTCCTGTATCGTCGTCCATACCGTCGATGTCTTTGGAGTCGAAGTCGAGCATGTCGGTTAAATCGTCGACAGTGGCTACTAAGTGGGTGGTGGGTGGGGAGCGAATTACTTCGTCGTCCTTAATGAATTTAGCACGTTGCCGAAAGGTGAGTGTTGAAAGATATCCGCGGAGGTGAACTCCATGATCGGCGCCCAACCGGATTCGATTGGCACGGACGCAGGCGGCTCGGAGTCCGTGGCCGGAGACGAATCTAGTGGTTCGGCAACATGACTCTCGTAAGGGGTGAAGTCAGTATCCGGCTCTATCGCCACTGAGAGTGCGGCCTCCATGGCGGGGTCTATCCACCCGTCCTCGGATGGCGCAATTTGCTCCGGATTGAAGGCCAGAGTAGTTGCAAGTGTGATCTCACGAACACTGTCTTACGGCAGAGCTAAATCATGCTCGCCGTAATCATGCGGCGCACCTGACATGGGCTCGAGTCTGTCGAAGATCAAGTCTCAGCGGATGTCGGCAGTGTAGTTTAAGTTTCCAAACCTGACCTGATGGCCATGGGCGTAGCTCTCGATCTGCTCCAGATGGCCAAGCGAGTTGGCCCGCAGTGCGAAGCCGCCGAATCCGAAGATCTGTCCGGGGAGAAAAACCTCACCCTGGACCGCATCGTTACTGATGATCGAAGGAGCCATCAAGCCTTACAGTGACGGCATAGTGGAACTCTTAATGAAAGCACCAATGTCGGTGCCAAAACCGGCGGATCTCGGGTAGGGGGTCCCGAACTGTGCGTCTAAGGCGGATGGTAACAGGAGGCGGGGGACACGATGTTTACCCAGGTTCGGGCCCTCTCAATGGAGGTAATACCCTACGTCCTGCTTGATTGATCTTGATGATATGAGTATTACAAGAGTTGATCTACCATGAGATCGTAGAGGCTAAGCCCTAGAAGATAGCCTATGGTATGATTGTGTGTTGTCCTACGGACTAAACCCTCCGGTTTATATAGACATCGGAGGGGGCTAGGGTTACGCAGAGTCGGTTACATGGAAGAAGATCTACATAACTGTATTGCGAAGCTTGCCTTCCACTCCAAGGAGAGTCCCATTCGGACATGGGACGAAGTCTTCAATCTTGTATCTTCATAGTCCAACAGTCCGGCCAAAGGATATAGTTCGGCTGTCCGGAGACCCCCTAATCTAGGACTCCCTCAATCTAGGACCCCCTAATTTAGGCCCACGTTTTGGCCCATATGAGTAACGGGCCGGCCTGAAGACCGACAACACTAAGATCCACTGAACCTTCCGGCCTAAATTACAGCATACCGACCAAAGAATAAACATAGACTATACAATAAAGAAATTACGGCATATTACATCCACTGGGAATCAAAGTTCGCTAGCGGTGATAATAAAGTGCAACATGACCGTGGATTACATACATTGGGCATCAAAGGTTGCCACCAGTGCATCTAAATGCGCCGACAAAAGAATATACAAAACCGAGAGCACTTCAGAAGGCAATAGACCTGGCAAGGTCGGGCCCCGCAAGCAGCCGAACAAGTTGATGAGACCTCAGTTGTGTCAACGATAGATGCTTCATCCCTAGCTGTATGGCACCATAGTGCACAAGGTAGTCCCCTGACACCATCATTACATCTTTGACTTCAAGTCGGAGCTAAGCTAAAGCAAGCCTTTCCGCTTTAAGTTGAGACTGAAGAAGTCGAACTGATTGAGACAGCGGCTGCACGGAGGTTGTCTCACACATGCCGATGAGTAGCTTCAACTAATTGTCTTCATCAAGACAGGACTTTGGGGTCATCTTGTTGTCCTCAAGATGGTTTGGCTCACTATCTTTCCTAAAGTTCTGCCTGGCATAAGAGATACGACTCAGAAAGAGAAACAAGGAGACACGTAACAGGTTTCACAATTATATAAGCAAATAAATGGATCTATTCTGCATAAGGAACATGTTTTTACAACTACAATTTAAAACGGGTAGTTGTTGCAAACAACCAATCAGATGTCAACAGTAGTGGAGGAAATGATGCCTATCCAAATCTATACTAGAACAAAGTTTGAAGGCTTGAGAAGGATGAACTTACATTACATGTTAACACGAGTTGGATAAAGCCCTTCTCCATGTCAATGGAATGATAATTCAATAAATTCCCCAAAGAAAATTCTTTATAAGTGTTGTCATTATTCTACATTTTGCAAAGAGTAAATATAGATCAAATAATATTGGAAGAAATAGAGGATAATGAAGCTCAAGTGCAGACTGATGATACATAATCAAATAGCAATTAATTAAGTACATCATTACAAGGCAAAAGGTACTGACAAGAGGAATGCAGACATCAACGTGTGAAGTGGCATTGGCTTTAGTCAACATTTTTGTAAGATTAAATGTAGATATGATAATTTGGAGAAAGTGGAGGGCAGGGCAGATAAGATGCAGAGTAATGCTAGACAATCAACTATCTCGCTATGCATGTACAGTAATACCACCACCGTCCGTTATTACTTGTCGCTCAAATGGATGTATCTAGCACTATTAAGTTCTAAATACATCCAATTAATCAACAACTAATTCGATACCGAGGGAGTACATGACAAGTGGTACTTACATCAGCAATCCAAAACTTCATAAGCATTGTTTTAATTCTACCTCTATCTAAGAGTAAATATAGATCTTATAATTTCAAGCAAAGGGAGGATAAAGAAGCGAAAATTTACAGTGATGCTACATAATCAAACAACAATGAGTGTAAGTATGCTGACAAAGGGCAAGAGGTACTGACAAGAGCAATGCAGAGCCTAGTATTGTCGTGAGATCCTATGATCCTTTGACCAAGGAGATTCATCTAAAATTAGTTTTCATACAAGAGAGAAGGTAAGGCACATGCAGAAATTTAGGAGTTCAAATTTTGAATTGATATCATAAACAGTACCTAACGCTGGGCTCTCAGCAGTTCTAATAGGGGTTTGGCCACTGGAGTAGGGGTAAAGTCTGGTACAGTTGGGCCTGTGTTTTCTATGGCTGCTGATCTATTTGATTTAACATGTATCACTACCTTTTCCAAATACCTAGTTTGTACTCCTTGAGGATCTGCACTCACCCTCTTCCTTTTGGACATCTATTACAAAAGATCAACATTTGACTGGAAAAACATAGTATGACGACACATGGAATAGGTACAGAAAATGGATATGTATGGCATATACTCATAATATCTCTACTCTTATAAAAAAACAAAGTTGCTGATGATGGTGTGCCTGCCATCCTACAGTATAGGCCGTCCGATTTATATCTGACAAATAGGAAGGAAACAATGGCAATTTTGCAAAAACATACCCACACCCCTCTCCAGATTTGCAAATAAGGCCTTCCCTCATTCATCCTTTTCTCCCACAAGATAAACTACTCATACAAATGCATCTTGATGCGTGCAACGCATGGGCATCTTGCTAGTGACGCTTAAACTAAGCAGATGGTGTAACAAAGTAGAAGTAATGCAAGAGGTCATATGCAAAATATGTGTGACCAATACAACGTTGCCAAGTTAGAGCATGCACCTTGATGGGTGAATAAGATAGGCCATCTTCCACCATGCCAAGCTTGTTAGCCAGTGGATTGTTCCGCAATATTCCTCTCGTGCGCCCATTCTCATATTCATTTTGATAATGTTCAATACCTGACATGCATGAAAACATAAAAACAAGTGAGATTATATTTCTAATGTAGAAGTGATTCTAATCCAATACTTCCTCCCTGTAAAGCCCTTTGTGCTATCTCTGCAATTCTTCTAAGAGGTGGCATGCATGTTGTAATTTGGTGTGTGCATTAATATAATGTGGCCTACTACTCAAAATATGAGAGCTCCAGAAGTGTTGATACTTCGCAGATGACAGCTTCAACAGTAAAGAAAAACAAGTCGACCTGGCCTGACAGATTCAAAAAATACTAAGGGAGAATAACTCAACCTGACCAGTCGACCGCAAGAGAAGAGTATCATCTTAAAGAAGAGCAGAAGAGCAAGTAGATTGAAGATATCACAAGTCTTTCTATACAATGTCGGTTGGCCACCCATGATGAACCATAGCGCACAGAGAAATACTATTCCTTCCGGTCTCTCCATATGTGGCTCACATGCATTTTGAAACTAAAGTAGGAACATTTAGCTGACCAATTAAACATCTCTCAGTTTTACTAATATCAGCATAATATCAGATTTGAATTTGTACAACTAAGCTTGTTTCGCTCGATGGGTGGAGCAGTGCTATTACGACACGAACCACGTAGGTTGATCGTGGTCATCATAAAATGGGGAAACCATAAGCATGATGAGTATAGTGTTGACCGTGGCAGTGGGATGGCATATCTGAAGCTGCGAACCACACAAAGGGTAGTTAGCAACCGATGTTTGCTTTGAAATAACAACTAAGATTTGGTATGGACAAGAAAGTACAGTCAACAAGTGACAAAGAAATGCAATTCTGTTGTCTCTCTATATGTCGCGACATGCATTTGGAAACTCAAGTGGGACCTTTAGCTAACCAATTAATTGTGTCTGTTAACTAATATCAGTATCATATCACAATCATATTTGAACAACTAAGCTTTGGAATTTTGAGTGTTGTGTTGTTTAGCTTGAAGGGTGGAGTAATGCTAGTACGACAGTAAGCACCTACGCATATCATAGTAGAGTAGATAAAAGGGGAAAACCCTAAGCATCAAGAGTAAAATCAGGAAAGTGGAACTAGTTGGACCAGTGGGTGGCGCACATGCTTTTCGAAACGAATATAGGAACATCAGGTGACCTATTAAACGTTCTCTGTTTTAGTAATATGAGCATCATATCAGATTCATATTTCAACACGTAAGCTTTTGAATTATGAGTGGCATGTTGTTTCGCTTGATGGGTTGAGGTCTTGAGGAGCAGTGCTAGCACGACACGAAGTAGTGAAGCACCTACGATGATGGTAGTGAATATAAAGGGGGGAAACCATGAGCTTTACTAGTATAGTGACCGTGACATGGCGGATCTGATGGTGCAAAACGGACAAAGCTACTTCGCAACCAATGTTTGCATTCAACTAGCCACTACAATTTGGTACGGACAAGAAAAGTACAGTAAACAATCTAAGATCTATTTTCCAGGTGACATCAATAACTTAAGCACATATGGAAGAGTACCACCTCTCTTGCGATGCCGTGTAGGCCCCTGCTGATACGTTGAGGGTGCTACAGGTGCGATGGCTGTCGGCAGCGGGGAAGAAGACGTTAGATGGCAGATGGCTAGTTCGGGGGATAAATCCTATTGCCGTCGACGAGGCGGTCGTAGGAGCGGCAATGGCAAGGTGGACGACGACGCCGATGAAGCGAGATGACGCAATGAAAGGATCCTGGTCCGGCACCATGGATGAGAGACGTCCATATCTTGCAGTGGATGACGGGGTAGGGGTAGCGGCTTCGGCAAGGTGGAGGATGGGGTGGCGGACGGAGGAGGCTGGCCGCAGTGGGGAGGTTGTCGTGGCGTCGACGGTGTATGAATAGGGAAATGGAGGGGGAGGGGGTCTCAAACTTTGGGACGCGTTTGTCTGTAATGTGGGAAAGTTACGAACTTATTCCCCATTTAAAATTTCGGACATCATGTCGGTTGGGGATAGGACGGTAATCTCGCATCTCCCAAATATTTGCCGGTAATGATTTTGGGCGAGGAGAGGGTGTTTTGCCACCCACGGTTGGCGCCCACGGTTTATGAACGGGGCTGACAGGTAGGGTGGTTGTGTCACGTCTGAGGGAAGTTACACATCTGCCCCTATTTAAAATATTAGCCTACATCGATTTCGGACGAGGAGAGTTTGTTTTGCCGCCCATCATGGATGAATGGGGAAATGGAGGGAGAGACACATGTCTTTCGGATGAGCTTGAATCAAATGTGTTTTGCCACCCACATTTGGCGCCCACCATGTCTGAATTGGCTCAGAGGTCGTCGTGTCACGTCTGATTGAAGTTACTAGTCTACCTGTCAGTGTCAAAACCGGCGGATCTCGGGTAGGGGGTCCCGAACTGTGCGTCTAGGTGGATGGTAACAGGAGGCAGGGGACACGAAGTTTTACCCAGGTTCGGGCCCTCTTGATGGAGGTAAAACCCTACGTCCTGCTTGATTAATATTGATGATATGGGTAGTACAAGAGTAGATCTACCACGAGATCAGAGAGGCTAAACCCTAGAAGCTAGCCTATGGTATGATTGTATGTTGTCCTACGGACTAAAACCCTCCGGTTTATATAGACACCGGAGGGGGCTAGGGTTACACAAGGTCGGTTACAAAGGAGGAAATATACATATCCGTATTGCCTAGCTTGCCTTCCACACCAAGTAGAGTCCCATCCGGACATGAGATGAAGTCTTCAATCTTGTATCTTCCTAGTCCAGCAGTCCGGCCAAAGGATATAATCCGGCTGTCCAGAGACCCCCTAATCCAGGACTCCCTCAGTAGCCCCCGAACCAGGCTTCAATGACGATGAGTTCGGCGTGCAGTGTTGTCTTCAGAATTGCAAGGCGGGTTCTTCTCCAACTTTCAAGTGTTCGTAAGCAGTGTCCGGCTCCACAAATGTTGAACCTATTGGCTTCTGTGCCCAATAAGGGCTATCTCCCACGCGTCGAATGAATACGAGGTGCCAGGGCGTTTTTACATTCGCCCCCCTAGCCAGATAAATAAATTGTCTATTAAAGGGACGGGGATTCTTAGATCCGATCCATATTATCCTCCCCCAGCGAGAATTCATCAGAGCGTGCTTCGGAAAGATCCATACCAGCATGGCCGACCTCCGCAGCTCCTCCTCCCGCCCCCGTAGCCCTAAGCCCGGTGATTGGGAGAGGTGTTCAGTCCCGCACAGTCGATTAGTCGAGCTGCAGACTAAGGGATTTCTCCCTCCGGCGTATATGGTGCCCGTTCGAGACGGGCTCGCCACCTACAATGGCGGGGCGCAAGCGAAGAGCCTTCCTTGTCCCTCCATGGGGGAACGGGTCTGCCTTGTTCCTTATTTACTAAGGGGGCTAGGATTTCCAATTCATCCGTTCCTCTGCGGGCTCCTGGAGTTCTGCGGCCTCCAATTACACAATCTCACCCCTGCCTCCATTCTACATATCGTCGGCTATGTTGCTCTTTGCGAGTTGTTCCTGGGCTGCGAGGCTCACTTCGAGCTCTGGAAAAGGCTATTCTGCCTTGTCCCTCGCACACAGAGGGAATCACTTTATCAAGTGGGCGGAGCCAAAATATGGCGCATCGCCGATACCGGATACCTGTCTGGCACCCCCAAGAAGCTGTCTGAAGACTGGCCTTCAGAATGGTTTTATATGGAGGACGTCCCCCTTCCGGACCCTATTCGGCGGGGTCTACCTGAGTTCAAAAATGCTCCTCTAAAGAAGTGCCGAAGTTGGTGCCCAGGGAGCCCCCAGGCGCAGACAATGGAGAAGTCCTCTATCTGATGAACAGGATCAAAGCACTGGCTCGATCAGGATTGACAATAATCGAAGTTATGTCGATTTGCGTAATGCGGGGAGTGCAACCACTTCAATATCGTGGGCACCCTTTGTGGTGTTATAACGGGGCGAATGACGCCACCCGCTGCGGGCGTAAGGGTCCGGACAATGCTGCCACTCTAGCGAAGATTCTGTCCGAATTGTTCAAGGGTGAGGAAGAGGAGTTCACCCGCATTAAGCCACGGGATGGATTCTCCATGTACAATCCTCCAAGCTGGGTAAGTTATATCTCCCTGCTCCCATTTTTCCCACATTCTTAGTCATAAGTATTCACCTTGCCACTTTGCGGCAGGAACTGCGAAAAGTCATAAAGGAGGTCAGTAGCCCTTCTCCACAACCAGAGGACCCTGACCGGGCCCTCGACTCCGGACTTGAAGAAGATCCGGTTATCTCCGTGGAACTGATAGATCGACAGTTCTATTAGTTAAGCTGCGATGATGCCCTGGTGGCCATTACGGCCGACTATTCCGGACTGCTCCCTGCATCACAGGTAGGAAAAATCAAAAAGTCCCAACTCCAAAACTAGGATCCCCTTTTAGGAACTTCACCCACCATATACACATGGCATCTTTTATAGGTAAGGCATTTGGGACGCCCTGCCGAACCCGCAGCGGCTCGCCAACAAGAGGCGTCGAGGCCGGGTAGGCCGAAAAGGAAGGCGGTCAGGACGGAGATGTCGGCGCAAAGGTATAGGAAAAACCCCGCTCCGTGGTTGTCGTCTTTCTCAAAATGTAATGACGCCCGCGTTTCTTTAACAGAAAGAACGCTCGCCAGAATATATGCGGCAATGCTGCCAATCAAGCTTCCACCAGTCGGGCTCCAGGACCGGACATGGAGGCGGAAGGCGATATGGGGCAGGCGCCAGATAATCCCCTATAGAGGATGCAGATAGATTATCCGCTACAAACTCAGAAGTGGAAAGCGCCATGAATCATATGCGCCGCCGGGCCGTACTCCACGACGCTTGTTTCTCACCAGAGGCGTTCGACGCCTTCAATTCTGGAGAGGCGTACCTCCATGCTGCTCAAGATGGTCTAGCCAGAGCCACGGATCAGGATGTAAATGATGTACGGGTGAGTAAATCTGACGATTTATATGTATCAGTAGCCCCTGAGACTTGAAACAGTTAGCAGAACTGATTTAAGGATCATTTTTAATGTGCAGGTTCTTACAGAGAAGAATACTAGGCTGTCCCATGAGCTGGAGGAATGCAAGACCCAACTGGGGGCCGCTCTTGCCGCATTGCAGGAACAGGAAAAGCCTCCCGCTGGTAACATTTACTTTAAAGAATGGTGGTTACCATATAGTGTGCGGCGTGTTTGCAGATCTAACAATTGATTTTGCAGATGAGTCCGGAGAAAGTCCGGGGGACCAGCATATTATGCGACAGCTAGAGGCCGGCAAACGCGTGCTGACTAAGGTTATGCTGGAGAAACAATCTCCAAGACGCTAACATTAAGCTGAACATGGAACTAAAAGACGTTTGGGGCCAGCTTGCGGACTCCGAGAAGGAGAATAAGCGGCTTCGGCGCGGCATTTTCAGTAAGTGTTTGAACGAATCCTTTTTAAAAGAGTTCGGCGAAGAAGCTATCTAACAGCGTTATGTCTGTAGGTATGCTGACGGGTCGTCCCGCGGAGGAAATGCCCGGGTCTGCGGGTGATCTTCTGTCCGAGCTATCACATCTGCACGAACAAGTTCGGCAGTTGATGCAGAGTGTTGCCCAGGCCTTATGGCCGTCCGTCTCCCTGCCAGAAGGCGTTGCATAGCTTGTGGAGAAGCTCAAGGGAGCACGACGGCGCTTCCGTTTATGGAAGATATCAGCCTACCGATAGGGTGCCAGAGAAGCCTGGGCCATGGTGAAGACGCGGTATACCAAGGCAGACCCAAATCACATGGCCGAGGTCGGACTTGTGGGGCCCGACGGAAAAGAGATCCCCGTTAGCTTAGTTTATGGGCAAGTAGAATTAGCCGCAAAGTATTCTCAACATGATTGTAAGCTGGACCGCCTGTTGGATGGTATAGAGGAGGAATTTAGTCTGTCTGCATGATTATGTAATTAAAATGACATGTATAATGCCTTCTAGCCGGATTGTAGATCATTTGTCTTTGCGGACCTTTTCGCTTCAACCTCCGGGCCCAATAGTCCGAAGTGAATCTGAATACCCGCTCAGTTATATAAAACCGGGGTATGCGTGGAGACCAGGCGTAGGGGTCATTAGTGCTTTATCATACAAGTGCCCAACTAGTTATGTTGTATTACATGGGTAGTAAGAAACATCTTCTAGGGAGAATAGTTCCGTTAAGGGTTCCTTTCCCTGGGTAAGCATGCCCTAAAGTGCATGTCCGGACTGCGATAGGAAACGCAGAAAAAGCATCTGGGGGCATATATGGGCAGTAAATAAAAATCATCTTTTGTTCACCGATCAAATATTCCCTTAAGAATGCTAGCTTTCGGCTTCACCTAGTCTGAGGTACACATCCGGCTAACCCGGCAGTAACAATCGCAGAGGTGCTCCCCTTATGCCCTAGCCAAATTAACGGGAACGTAGGGCATAAATACAAGATCCAGGCAACCCAGCTTGGCCAAAACTTAAGTCATATTGATGCATATAATGGTGAAAAAAGGTACATGCGGAAGTATAACACATGTGTTGGGCGTGAGGCCCAGATAAATAATTTAAGCTTCTATGAAAGAAGCCCCCAGGTATGAAGAGTGCGGGTAGCGCATTTGTAATGTACAAGTGAGGCACAAGGTGACCCTTGAAGGCCTAGAGAAATAATAAGAGAAAGAAAGAAAGGGAAACAAGGCAGATGATGTATATGCAGAAAATGGACAAAGGGAGGGGACTAACATAGAGTCCGGTGCTAGGCGTAGAATCTTCGGAGCCTGGCCACGTTCCATGGGTTCGGCTCGAGTCGACTAGTCGATGCATCCCACAGTCGATACGCTCCACTGGTCAGAACTTGGTCAATAATGAAGGGACCTTCCCATTTGGGCTTGAGCTTGTTCTTTTTCTTATCTGGCAGGCGTAGAACTAGTTCGCCAGCGTTATAAGTTTTCGCCTGTACTTCTCTGCTTTGGTATCTGCGAGCCTGTTGCTGATAAAATGCAGAACGGGCTTTGGCTACATGGCGCTCCTCCTCCAAGGTGTCCAGACTGTCCTGTCGATCGAGCTCGGCTTCTCTTTCTTCGTACATGCGCACTCGAGGTGAGTCATGAATTATGTCACAGGGCAAGACTGCCTCCGCGCCGTACACCATAAAGAACGGTGTATATCTGGTACTACGATTCGGCATGGTCCGCAGCCCCCAGAGTACGGAGTCGAGCTCCTCTACCCAGTGCGTGTCAGACTCCGTTAAGGAACGCACTAATCTGGGTTTAATGCTGCTCATTATAAGACCGTTTTCTCGCTCGACTTGACCATTGGTTTGTGGGTGATAGACTGAAGCATAATCGAGCTTGATGCCCATTTTGCTGCACCAGAGTTTTACCTCGTCGGCCGTGAAGTTTGTGCCATTGTCAGTGATGATGCTGTGGGGGACGCCATAACAGTGTACAACCCCGGATATGAAGTCTATCACCGGCCCAGATTCGGCTATTTTAATAGGTTTGGCCTCTATCCATTTGGTGAATTTATCCACCATGACTAGTAAGTATTTTTTCTTGTGGGTTCCCCTTTAAGGGGTCCAACCATGTCAAGCCCCCAGACCATAAAGCGCCATGTAATGGGGATTGTTTGGAGGGCGGTGGGTGGCATGTGGCTTTGATTTGCAAAGAGCTGGCAACCGGCGCAACGTTGGACCAAGTCATGTGCGTCTGCCCAGGCTATTGGCCAATAGAATCCTGTGTGGAAGGCCTTACTTACAAGGGACCGGGCTGCGGCGTGATAACCGCCGAGTCCGGCGTGAATTTCTGCCAAAAGATTACACCCTTCCTCTTCGGAGATGCACCTTTGAAGGACTCCGGTAGTGCTTTTTTTGTACAATTCTCCCTCGTGGACCTTGTAGGCCTTGGATCGCCGCACTATACAGCGTGCCTCATTTTGGTCCTCTGGAAGTTCCTGTCTAGTTAGGTAGGCCAGGAATGGTTCTGTTCATGGGGCAATAATGGCCATTATTACGTGGGCTGAAGATGTTATTTCGGTGGCAGAGCCTCCGATTGTGTCAGAGTATTCGGTATCGGGCATTTTGGCCGGGTCCGGACTATTGTTACCGGTGTCTCCTTCCCATACTACGGATGGCTTGAACAGCCTTTCCAGAAATATGTTGGGGGGACTGTATCGCGTTTTGCACCGATGTGGGCGAGGACATCTGCCGCCTGATTGTTTTCCCGAGCCACATGGTGAAACTCGAGCCCCTCAAACCGAGCTGACATTTTTAGGACGGCGTTTCGATAGGCCGCCATTTTCGGATCCTTGGCGTCAAAGTCTCCATTTATTTGGGATATTGCGAGGTTTGAATCCCCACGCACCTCCAGGTGTTGAATGCCCATGGAGACTGCCATCCGAAGACCATGCAACAGAGCTTCGTATTCGGCTGCGTTGTTGGAGTCTGTATACAATATTTGCAGTACGTACTGAACGGTATCCCCGGTTGGGGATGTCAGGACGATGCCAGCCCCTAGTCCGGCTAGCATTTTGGAACCGTCGAAGTGCATGATACAGTTGGAGTATGCGCCGTAGTCTTTAGGGAGTTCGGCCTCCGTCCATTCGGCGACGAAGTCGGCCAATACTTGCAATTTGATGGCTCGTCGGGGTTTGTATGCTATGTCGAACCGGAGGAGCTCAATGGCCCATTTGGCAATCCGGCCTGTAGCGTCATGGTTGTTTATAATATCATTAAGTGGCACTTCCGAGGCTACCGTAATCGAACACTCTTGAAAGTAGTGTCGTAGCTTCCGGGATGCCATGAATACCGCATAGGCTATCTTTTGATAATGTGGGTACCATGATTTGCACGGAGTGAGGACAGTGGATACATAGTATACCGGCTTTTGAAGAGGGAATTTATGTCCGGCAGCTTCTCGTTCGACGACGAGCACTGCACTTACAACTTGATGAGTTGCCGCAATGTACAAGAGCATTGGTTCGCCAATGTTTGGCGCGGCCAGGATTGGTTTGGTTGCCAAAATGGCCTTTATTTCTTCCAATCCGGTTGTGGCAGCATCCGTCCACTCGAAGTGTTCGGTGCGCTAGAGAAGGCGATAAACGGGTAAAGCTTTTTCTCCTAAGCGGGAGATAAAGTGGTTAGAGCCACTACGCATCCAGTTAACTTCTGGATTTGTTTGAGGTCTGTTGGTATAGCCAACTGTGACAAAGCTCGGATATTGGCTGGATTAGCTTCGATACCTCTACTCGAGACAATGAAACCCATGAGCTTTCCGGCTGGTACGCCGAAAACGCATTTTTCGGATTGAGCTTGATGTCGTATGTTCGGAGGTTGTCGAACGTGAGCCTCAAGTCGTCTATCAAAGAGTCGACGTGGTTGGTTTTAACAACCACATCATCTATGTATGCCTCTACTATTTTGCCGATTTGTTTCTCCAGACATGTCTGAATCATCCACTGATATGTTGCGCCGGCGTTCTTGAGCCCAAAAGGCGTTGTGTTAAAACAGAAGGGACCGTACGGTGTGATGAATGCCGTTTCAGCTTGGTCAGACTCCGCCATATTGATTTGGTGCTAACCGGAGTATGTGTCGAGGAAACACAATGACTCATGTCCTGTGGTAGCATCAATGATTTGATCGATGCGTGGGAGGGGGAAGGGATCCTTTGGGCAAGCTTTATAGAGGTCTTTGAAATCAACACAAAGGCGCCATGATTTGTCCTTCTTTGGTACCATCACCAGGTTTGCTAGCCAGTCCGGGTGTTTTATTTCTTTGATGAATCCGGCCACCAATAACTTGGCTAGTTCATCTCCCATGGCCTGTCTCTTAGGTTCGGAGAAACGCCGAAGAGATTGCTTGACTGGCTTGAATCCATTTAGGATATTGACGCTATGCTCGGCCAGCCTGCGTGGGATTCCTGACATGTCTGAGGGATGTCAGGCGAATATGTCCCAGTTCTCGCGCAGGAACTCTCGTAGTGCGGCGTCCACGGCGGGGCTTAGCTGTGCCCCGATGGAGGCTGTTTTTGTAGGGTCCGTTGGGTGGACTTGGAATTTGACTATTTCATCCGCTGGTTTAAAAGAGGTGGACTTGGATCTTTTGTCGAGTATCACGTCATCCATGTCCACTGTGGAGCGTAGCGTGGTTAATTCCTCGGCCGAGTGGGCTTCGAGGGCCAATGCGGCTGTTTTGTTTTCGGCGCGGAGTGATGTGTCCGGATCGCTGGCGAGAGTGATGATTCCGTTGGGCCTGAGCATTTTGAGCTCCATGTACCCGTAATGGGGTATGGCTTGGAAGATTGTGAATGCCTCCCGTCCTAAAAGAGCGTGATAACCACTGCTGAACGGGGCCACTTGGAATGTAACTTCTTCGGACCTATAATTATCCGGCGTGCCGAATACCACATCTAGTGTGATTTTCCCAACACAGCGTGCTTCCCGACTAGGGATGATTCCTCTAAAGGTTGTGCTACTTTGTTCAATGTGGTTCCAGTCTATTTCCATCTTTTGAAGAGTTTCCTCATAGATAAGGTTTAATCCGCTGCCGCCGTCCATGAGTACTTTGGTGAGTCGAAAGCCATCCACGATTAGACTGAGGACCAATGCGGCTGGTGCTTGGGCTGTTCGAAATTTAGGTTCGTCACTGGCATTGAAGGTAATAGTTGTGTCACTCCATGGATTTATTGCTGCTACGTGGCAGATTTCGGCCATGCTGCGGAGTGTTCGCTTGTGTCTATTATTTGACGGGAAGGTCTCAAAGACCGTTAACACCATATTATTATCCACGGGATGGTGCTCTGTGGTATTTGGGAGAAGTAGATCCTCACCACTTTTGGCCACCTGTCGGAGTATCCAACATGCTCTAAGGCTGTGCGTAGGTATTGTATCCGCTGTACTATGAATTTTGCAGGGTCCTTTGAGCCATCCCTCCAGTACGGTTCCATACCCTGTAGAGGGTTTTTGCTTTTTGGTAGTTGACCCGGGTGTATTGTGATAATGCACCCTTTTGCTTCAGACTGGGTTTGTATTCAGGGCCGGATTATCCCAAAAGTTTATTTCGATTTTCCAGGCACTTTGCGTCGCACGGTACTTTCGTACTATGGACGCCAAGTCAGCGAAGCGTGTTATCTCACGGTGATTTATGGCGTTAAGGATTCCCTTGTCCATGCAATTATTGCAGAAAAATAGGATTGCGTCTTCCTCACGATAGTCCTTAACCTTGTTCAACGCAAGGAGGAATCTGGCCCAATAGTGATGTACTGTTTCCTGGGGCTCTTGCCTGATGTGGGAAAGATCGCTTATGTTTGGGTGGGTGGGTGGAATTAAATCCGAACCCTCACCTGATCTGGGATCCAGGGGCCGAGGAATTTCCAATTTTGGAAGTTCCGGTTCCGGGATGTGACCCGATAATCTTGGCCCGCTGCCTGACTCTAAGTTCAGGGATTGGATGTTGTCCTCCCGCGAATGGGCGTCCGGCTCAGAGATCTCGGGAATCCGGACATAGTTGGTCCTCAAGATGGAGGAAAGGTCGCCGCATTGTTCCTCCACCACTGCAATATGATGGGTGATCGGTGGAGAGTTAATCTCCCGTTGATCGGGTTTAAGCCCAATCCGATCATAGTCCGTAGCGAATTCCAAGGCGGCGATGCGATCTAAGAGCTCGTTTAAGGAGGCGAGCTCCATTGGATCCATCTGTTCGGCGAGTGCCGATTTGACGTGGAGTTTGTTTTCGATGACCCGAGAAGTCATCATCGACGCGGCGGCCGAACATGCGGTCATGATGAAACCGCCTAGCCGGAGAGTTTGGCCGACAGCCAAAGCTCCCCCGATACTAGTATTGTCTTTAAAGACGAGACGAGGCATCCTTCCTTCTGGCAACGGCACAGAGGAACTCTCAATGAAAGCACCAATTCTGGTGTCAAAACTGGCGGATCTCGGGTAGGGGGTCCCGAACTGTGCGTCTAGTTGGATGGTAACAGGAGGCAGGGGACACGAAGTTTTACCCAGGTTCGGGCCCTCTTGATGGAGGTAAAACCCTACGTCCTTCTTGATTAATATTGATGATATGGGTAGTACAAGAGTAGATCTACCACAAGATCAGAGAGGCTAAACCCTAGAAGCTAGCCTATGGTATGATTGTATGTTGTCCTACGGACTAAAACCCTCCGGTTTATAGACATCGAAGGGGGCTAGGTTTACACAAGGTCGGTTACAAAGGAGGAAATATACATATCCGTATTGCCTAGCTTGCCTTCCACGCTAAGTAGAGTCCCATCCGGACACGAGACGAAGTCTTCAATCTTGTATCTTCATAGTCCAGCAGGCCGGCCAAAGGATATAATCCGGCTGTCCGTGGACCCCCTTATCCAGGACTCCCTCACTACCCCTATCGACAACACTATAAATCCGGTCAATAAGGATGTCAAGTGTCAGGGGTAGACAGCAATTTCCAACTCGCAAACACTTGCTTCGGGCAGCCCACAGATGATAGTGGGTGTTTAGCCGCTTCGGTCAAAACTTGGGAGAATTAGCATTCACGTTTGCCCAGGGCCTTGGCAACTAAATCCAAATCCAATTTTTATTCAATTACGAATATCCACAGATAATTCTACGTTTTTTATTTATTTCTTCAAAACCACAACAAAGATTTATTCCACCTTTATATATGATTATGATTTAGAAATTTCATGATCTTTGAATTCAGTAGGTTGGATACACTTTGAGTCAAACAGTTAATTCATCCAATACAATATGCTCACACGAAAAACAGTTCACCTTATGTCAATCATTCAAGTACCAAGGATTACCTCGCCTAAAAAATTCGGATCATTACAACACATGGACAACATAGGGGGTCTTACAACATAATCCATTTAGAGACATGACACAACATGCAAGTACAATAATATAATGACAATTTCAACTACTATCTAAAGAAATGATGGGGATATCGCTTATCGGTAAGTTATCGGTCGACCCATGATAAGGGGTAAATCGGCCAGCTTATCAGCATATCGGCCGATTTATCGCGATATCGTCTGATTTATCGGTCGATTTATCTTATCGGTCATACGCAGGTAAGCGATAAATCGGCCGATTTATCGGAATATCGGAAGATATCTTGAACAGTGATCTAAAGAAGAACTGGGATTACCCTGGGCTTCAGAGAGTAGAAGCAGCAGGACCTCCTCCGTCTTCAAATGCAACATTCTTACTTCCTCAAATTATTGGGTTGCTTTCATAATGCGTGCAGCTAATTGCATAATTTCCAGCTTGAAGATCGAGATTACCTCATTCATGGCAGCCACACCATCTCTTTCTGCCTCTAGTAGAGCCTCAAGAACTATAATATATGTGCTCGGACTGCTCTCCGGCGGTGTTGCCTCTGAACTGCTACCATTTGGTAACATGGATGGTGCACTGCTTCCACAAATAGATTCTGGGGTTGTACATTGTGTCCTAGTGTGAACGGCGTCCTGAAAGGTTTTCGCTGGACATAGTTATCGCATGATCCAGGCAGTAAGCTTACATGGTAAACGACATACAAATTATTGCCGAGCATGGAAAGCTATATTTAAATGGTTCGAAGCAGCATCAGCCGAAAAGAAATTAAAATGGTAAGATGAAACTAGGGAGGTAAGTGGCAAATAAACGACATCCGCCAGTCCCATCTAGTTAGTTTTTGCTAGCTCCCTCGTTCATTTTCCACAAAAAACAAAAACTCTTTTGAACTATAATACCACTAGTGGACTTTAATCGGGATTAAACGGGACCCAGTTGACATCACTAGTTGAAAGGGAGTGTACCACTGCTATATTTAAGTTGCCAAGGCATCTAAGCAGTTGAAATAATCTGAGAAAGCACTTAACAGTGTGGCCTCATATAAACTACGAAGACAGTCTTGTGCTGAAGTTCGGAGGAAAAGTTAAGAACTCAAATGAACTAGGCATGCATTTCTTTATGATAGTACAGCAGGCACTGCTGACATATTGGCCAACTCAGGTATAGCGTAACAAGTAACAAACAAGCATTTTAATAAAGCAATACATCAAAGTAGACAACTGAACTATTTGTTATTCTGTAGGATTACAGGTTGAGGGCACAAGCCAAGAAAGCAGCCCACACGCATTACATTTCACATGTACTAAAACACACTAGCTTACCATATGTTGCCGTGAAGCCTCGCTGTTGTTGTAATGTTCTTTGAAGATATCGTTAGCATCCCGTGGTTCCAAATCTAGTTGTTGTAGTTTATTCTGCACCCTCTATTTAGGTAAAATTAATTTTAATCACATGCACTGGTTTGAATTGATCATCAATGGTTCATCTAAACTAATGAAAGAAGGGTGTGTGCATACACGACAATATATCTGCTTCCCTCTATGTTTATGCTTGTTCTAGGTGCCAGCCCCAAAATAACAAATATTTTGCTTGATGGGGTTGGCAGCTCCATAATTAATAGAAGCATCAAATTAGTCATACAACTTGGGAAGATCAAGAACACACAAAAAAGTAATGAATAGAGGCTCGGAGCAGTCATGTAATAGCTAGCATCAGAAAATGTAGGGTAAAACAAACAAAAACCAGCCGAACCACATGCTAGTTTGCTGATGTGTAATTAAGCATATACAAGAAGCAGTCTGATGGAACCAATAGGTGGCATCAGAACAACACCATTATCATAAATATAGCATGCAATAAGTAAAATAGTACGCAGTAATATCTAGGAAGTACAGTAATACTTAGGACAAAACTAAAGCATATTAACTATATGTGCACTGGTATGTAACTTAGCACATATAACATGTTCACTGCCAGAAGTATGGCCCTATAGGTGCAAGCAGAATAACGCGTCTCATGAAAAACTGAATAATGCCCTGAAGAAATTCAAAGGTGCGGTGCTTATGCTAAGAAAGTGAACGTAGGCGCCGGCCGTTGGATAACAGTACCCGATTCTCGGCGGCGTATGGATATCATTGGCATAATTGATAGCTAAGGATCATCGATGGTGCTCGTGTTGCGGTTGAGTTTGCGCTGGCTATCGCCGTCGCTGAAGCGGATCAGGTGCTACGGTTGTGGCGCATGTCGACATACAAGAAAACTCATCGGTGGTAAGTGAACAGTTGCACGATAAAGAGAAAAAACGAAGGAGTACAAATCAAAATAACCTGATGAGGTTGCAGCGTCGGTAAAGAAGGGCCGGTAGAGTTGAATATGGCGTCCGTGGAGCTGGTCCGCTGCAGTGGACGAAGGCTTCAACGGGTGCGTTGTATAGTGCTTTCGGTGAGGCGGATCTGTTGCGGCGGACGAGGGCTTGTATGAAGGGCCAGCGAAGGGACGGACGAGGGAGTCAATGAAGGGCCTACACTATGGTGGACGAGGGCGCCGGTTAAGAAGATCTGGTGCGGTGAACCATGATGGCGGTCAAGGATATCTAGAGCGGTGGACAAGCCAGTCGCTGAAGCGGCTCCGATGAAGTGGTGAGTTGGCTGTTGGGGGTTCCAAGGTGCGGAAGGTAGATCCGTCGGGGTGTGAGGTCCACCGCTGCGGCGGAGGACTAGATTCCGCGGCTTGCCGTGGTTGGGGGGGTTGGGGAGGGGCTTTGGGGAAGAATTTTGGGGGCGAAGAGGGGAAAACAATGGAGTTACCAAAGCAGCCATTTTCCGTTCATGTGGCTGGGGTAAAACAGGAATATCGCAGGGCTAAACTTTCGGGCGCAAGATATTTCGATCTGAGCGGGAAGTTTGAAAGATTTTGGTGCCTGAAATTATATTCTGCTCTTGTACGACCGACTATGATATCATGGCCGAGAATTTGTTTGTTTTGCACGCAAAAAAGTGTAAGTTTTGAAAAGCAATGTCTCCAACTCGAAACTTAGATTCTCCATTCAATTCAAATATGGATCATTGAGCTACTACAAGCAAATAGCATCATACGGTCCAATTCAAATGAAATTCCAAATGTGTTTATCCTAAATATGATGACAAAAGCAAAAATGTGTATGTGTATGAATAGAGTGGATGATTATAAAGTTTGAACATGCCCATATGTGTATATCTCTAGGTTTGATATATGAATTTAAAATCACAAAATCCCGGCTTAAAAAATGTGCCTCCGTTTTAATGAATCACAAAAGCTAATGATGGAGTCGAATTCCAAAATTCCAATCTTAGGTTTGTAATTCTGGTACATCAAGGTATATCACGCATGTTCAAAAGTATCATTATCTCATAGTCCAAACTGTGAAACAAATTGATCAACCATGAGTGCACACACTATTGACCACGTATATCTCAATTATAGTAAAGTCCCTCAAATATGGACACCCTCTTTATCTGAAGCCACCCCCTCATCGCCCACCCACACCCCCCCCCCCCACACAGAGAGAGAAGTCGTTCTCTCCCCCAAACACCAACACACAAGCACATTAACACCCATCTCTCTTCTAAAGTCCGGACCCCAATATAGGTCTCTATCACTTTGTCTCTTGGGCACGCACACATCTCTTCCCCCACTCTCTAGCTAGGTCTCCCGACATCTCTCTTTCCCAAGCACACGCACTATGTAGAGTGTATCTTTCCCATACACACAAAACGTCGCCCCCAAACATCTATCTCCCTAGCTATGTGGTTCTCGCACACTCACCTCACACACCACCCCCACTGCAAACAAGCACACTTTGTCTCCTTGTGCACCACTCTCCTCTTTCTATCTCTCCCACATGCAGTACCGCCTAGCTCCTCCATGTATACATATATGTCGTGACTCTTTCCATAGCTCCCTAATGTATCATCATTCTCGATCTTGCACATTTTTCTCTACACCATCTATTCTAGATCTCTCATGAAGTCCCTATCACACACACGATGACTCGCTTCCCTTGCGTCTCCGTACATAGGCCAATTTCAAACAACATCAACATTGTCTCCCTATCTATACGCCATTTATGGACACAAACGCCCCCTCTCTCGCCCTCTCTCTTCTCTCTCTCTCTCTCTCTCTCTCTCTCCATCGCTAGCTCTCTCTCTGTCGCTCGCTCTCACACCCCTCTCCCACACACACTCGATGTCTCTTCCAAATAGTCTGCTCCCCCACCCGCACCCATGCTATCCCGCTACTACACATGTCACACCATTCCCCTTCCCTTATACTAGGTTTACATCATTAGTGGTCTCTCTACTCCACATACACACACTCCATCTCACACACAAACGCGCGCACAAACACACATAGACATGCACAAACACCCATTAATCTAGATCCTCATCTCTCCCCATGTCCTCATGTGTATCTCACACACTCATTCTCTAATTATGTATATGTGTCTCCATGTTACACAAAACAAAGCCCCATGTGCATGTCTCTCTCTATCCTCCACACACATAGACACAAAGAATCTGTTATCATTGCCTCAGTCTCTAGACATATCACACATGCACTCTCTCTCTCTCTCTCGCAAACATGCTTAACAAGGGTTTCCCTGTGAATAACTTACCGTCTATTCATCAACAGTCATGGCAGTACGGCGAACACGAGTCGTGAAAAAGAATAAATCTACACGTGCTTAGACCACCTAGTATGACTACTAGGACTAGAGCAAACCAGAAAGCACGCCGCCGTCACCCCCTCCTTATCGGCTACGGGAAAACCTTTGTTTTACACAGTCAAGAAGTCATTGTGCTAAGGTCTCACATGCTGAGGCTTTGAATAAAATGTAGATGCTAGTTTACAGAAACAAGTACCGATAATACGTTTGTATCTCCATACTTATACTTCTTCTCTTATAAAAAACCGAGTTGGTGATGATGGTACGCGTGCCTTCTTGCAATATAGACCGTCCGATCTATATCTGACGGATGGAAATTAAACTAATAGATACCCACACACCTCTCCACATTTGCAGACAAGGCCTTCCCTCATTCATCCTTATCTCTAACAAGCTCATTGTTGAGCAATTAAGAAAGGAAGCCTCTGGAACAAACTGGCCTGGTGGCCACTTCTGGCGTCGTCAATCCCCATGCCTCCGCTCAGTCCGACCACCAATCACCACCACGCCCCACTCCTCTTCACCTTATCTCCTACAAAAGACTAAGTTGGTGATGATGGTGTGTCTGCCATCCGTCATTTGTGACCATTAGATCTACATCTAACGACTGCGAGGTAAGTTGTTGCCTTTTCTCACCAACATCCACTTGTCTACCAATTTGCAGAAAAACCCATAATTAGTATCTTAAAACTAACCACATCCCTCCTTGACCTCACCAAAACAGCCCAAGGAATATATTCTAATTGAAACATAATATATCTCTAGTGATATATGTATATCAAAATTAGAGTGTTTTGTATCAAGTTTGTGAATAAGTATTATTCTAATTATGATTCGTTGCAATGCACATGAACATTGCTAGTATTTCCAACCATGCAATTTTTTTCCTAATATTCCATAGTTTCGAGTTTTCCATCAAGATATTAGTCACTCATGGTTGATATTTACTTTCAATCATGTACACCTATGCACTATGTAACTAGCCTTGCTTATTGGGTTCCAAAGCTTAACTTTCACTCCTACTTACAATATGTAGAGTATTTAACAAAAAACTACCACTTTCAACCAGCCCTAGGAAGAATCTATTGTACAAAAAATAGCAAAAACATACCCAAAATTTCTTAATCCACGCCAAAAACTACTACCTAGTACTCCCTCCATCTCACAATGTAAGACATTTTTGCAAGCTAGTTTAGCTTGCAAAAACATCTTATATTATGGGACAGAGGGGTACCGATTAGGTTAGTTTAAAACCATTTATGACAGGGTTGGCCCACATGTCCGTGCTGACGAGGCAGCTTAAACCAACATATTTTGTTTGACTGTTGACACGAGGGACCCACATCTGACCTTCTATCCTATTATTCCCCCTCAAATCATTATTTTTCCTGAACATTACTTCAAATAGTATTGATGCGTGTTCGTCGGTGATGAGCGAGTTGGCCGCCGCTCCGCCGAACGGGCTGGACGCCGCGCTGGCCTCCGCACGGGTTGGCAGGCTGGCTCGAGCGTGACTCACGAGCGAGCAAGCCGTCGTGCTGGCCTTCGCTCGAGCCAGATGGCTGGCCTTAGTGCGGCGCGCCCGAGCAAGCCGCTGCGCCGCCGTGCCAATCTAGCTAGCAAACCTTGCAGACAAGCAGCTGGACGGAGCTATCTTGGCTAGCTAGCGGCCGCGAGTGCCAGACGGAGCTGGCATCCGGGCTGCCGCAAGATGGGCTCCGCACCGCCAGTGGTTTTGACCTCGCCTTCTGCCGGCGGCGGTAGCTACGTCCCATGGCCGAGGATGACTAGGTGGACGGGTCGGAGGTAGGAGGTCACTCGGGGATTTTTGTGCAGACTGACATGTAGGTCCCACAAGTCATAACGCCGGTCGAATAGAAGGCGTTGACTTAATGCACGCCATGGGCCTTATTTGGATACTCTAAGTCAGAGGTTAGAGTTAGATTCTAACCTTGAATTAACTCTAACCAAAGTGGTGTTTGTATGGCAGGGTTAGATTGATAACAAATGTATCCAAATAGGGTCATGGGTTGAAACGTGCCTATAGCGGCACTTTGTAGAGTAGTCGTTTCTTGGTAGGGCTGGTTGGTAAGAGCATGTACAATGGTTGATAAGGTAGTCTTATCTTAAGTCTTCCACGTATGCAAGTGGTAGTAGTTTCTTGGCATTATTAGTGGTTTCTTGCATTATTAGGGGTTCCTTGTAAGGAACAATGTACTACTAGCGAACAAAAGGCGATTCTAGGTTGCGTTGTACTCCAACGAGTACTACTAGTGGTCTCGGGAGTGTATACCTCGTTTTGTGGGTTCGATCCCGGCCGAACGCACGGCGGCCTTTTTTTTAAATAGTAACTTCGCCGCGATCCAATATTTTACACGGGTAGTTTGAGTTTTGAAGTCAAACGGACGTGCGACACCACAATCTGGGTGCACTGGATAGCCTAGCCACGTGAACGGGTTATCCTTCCCAGCATCTCGTGGCTCGCGTGCTCGCCCTAGCCGCACCTCGCTTGCAGCTTCCTCATCAGCTAGTAGCATATTTAAACTAGCGCCTTCCAATTAAGCCCGAGGAGCCGGAAAAGCTTGGCGGGGCATTGGGAACTGTGCAATATGGCTCTGTACGTAAAGTGCTCTACTACTACTCTGTAGCTTATGGCGTTGCACGCATGGACTTTAGTCCATTATCGGCTCTACTATAAAAGAAATTCCTCTTGACGTGTTTTTCTAAACGGAGGCAAAGCTTTGCGTCATCTCATTCATAAAGAAGGAACTAGTAACAAAGTTCGATGAGATCCATTACACCTCCACAAATGGAAGCGAAAAGCCTAGTCTCACTGTATCAAATAACTCAAATGTTCTACCCCGCAGTAACAATCGCTGATAAACATGCTGCTAGTGCGTGCGTGAGAGGAGCGGCTGAGTAGGCCAGCTACGTGAGAGGAGCGGCTGAATAGAGCACCGAGAGTACCCACTAGGCCACTACACAGGTGTACTTTCCCTGCATTCATAGTACGTCGATGGTTCTAGAGAACAGTACATAGTACCCTCCACTTCCAACTGTAGCTCCTTGGCCCTGAGATTCAAGAGTTCAAAACTGGTGCACTATACTAGAAAGTACAGTACATCGCACTACTAGTTGAGAAAGTAGTACTAGTAGTGCTACAGTACGAGTACGTACTAGTGTAAGACATTTTTGACACTAGTTGGTGTGTACAAAAAATAGCAAAACATACCCAAAATTTCTTAATCCACGCCAAAAACTACTAGCTAATGCCAAAAGTTTCTTACTAGTGCTATTATTTACAGTATAATGCGATCCCATGTCGTCCCATAATGCTAGTACTAGTAGTAAATAATAGCCTCACCCCTTCGCTAAGGAATGATCTATAGTTGGAAGGGACGAGGCCCTACAGTTACTACGCTCTTATCTCCTCCTCACCAATTCCCCTCCCCCCGAAGAGAAGGCAGTTCGTCGCTGCTCCCATGGATTCGCCAGGTGGTTCTCCTCCTCGTCGGGGCTGGGAGACCTTGGATGATGATCCTCTGGGAGAAATTGCACGCCGCTCCGACGTCCTCACCGCTGCAAGACTCGGTGCTTCCTGCACCAACTTTTTCAAGACGGTTCTTAAAAAGGCTTGGGAAAAGGCCATGCTTGTTGGTCTTCCATGCGTCCTCGAGGAGAAGGTTCTTCTGTGGGACAATCCTTCAAACAGTCCACCGCTCCCTAGCCATGGTTGCACGTTGACTCCGCTAGAGTTGCCGACGTTGAGAGGTAGTCGGATTTTGTCCGATGAGCAGGTCAGTAATGGAGTTTGATCATGTAGTACTTAGTTATTCCATTTCCATCCTGTAATTTCTCCGCTGCCCACCGTCTTATATATAGGTCTGGGTCGGTGCCAACGAAGATTGGCTTGCATACCTCTAGCCGGATACCACCATCATTTTGCACAACATCCACAACAGTGCGGCCGTTCTGTTAGACCCCTTCTCCACCATTGGGATCGGCCTTCCGGACTGGCTGGGCTTGAATACGTATGATGATGCCTCCATGAGATTGAAGAAGATAGCAATTCTGGACCCGCCGACAAAGCGACGCGGCTACAATGATTACTATCTCATCGCGGTGTTCGACATAAGGATTGCCATCAGTACAAGAGGCAATAACGGCAGAGGCTGGTGCATGTTGGCGGCGACAGATTTGTACCCCTACACGTTCGAAGACGTCGTGCGCCATCTAGGCCGCATCTTCGTGGTGACAAGCCAAGGGACCTGTTTCATCTGGTTGCCATCCTACGGTACGGGAGATTACAAATGGAATGCACAAACCATCATTTGCATCCCTAACGGTACTCCATTATTTTGCAGGGACCAGTCATCCCGCGATCAAAATAAGATCACCGATCCTGGATGTGCATTTGCATCCACGATTCGGTCAAACCTGGAACCTCGTAGCTGACTTTGGCATATTGGGATCAACTATCTTAGCAGTCGTTACCCATGGTACCAGTGATGTGCAACATGGTCACACAATCTACCACGATCGGACCGTCACCATCAACCCAAGTATTCCATTTTTTAACCCTCTCGCCTTCTCTTTCATTGTTGTACTAGTACTCTACTTACGTACTAATAGGAGTACTTTTTACCTTGGAGGAGACGTATAGCTAGCTAGGCCCTTGAAAACTTGAACCCACTAGCTGCCACCATTTTTGTTTTTCCATGTCTTACTATCTCATCCATGTAGCCAAGAGTGGCTATATATAATAAGTCGGTTATTTTACTTCCTCTATACCAGAGTAGTACTATTTGCTGCACAATATTACTGACCGCCATATTTGAGAACAACATTATTATGCATGGACCTTGACTATGTACGTCACCATGTGTCCAGATCTGAGATGCCGCGTGTACCAGATGAACGGCGCCGAGGTCGACCCCCGTGATGCTACGTGGGTGCCGAGGAACACTCTTGGAGAGTACTGGCTTTTCATTAGGGATAGCTACCCCATTGTGAAGCGGATGCCACCTTCCGTGCACGACACGGAAGGCCTGCCGTTCATGAAGCATGGTTGTGTCTTCTGTGCGTACCGTCGGATGAACGGCATGCTGGGACACGCTATCCCTGATTTATGCCGCTTCAGCTTGGATGAGTCTTCATCGTGTGGAACTGGACTAGAAAGCTGCGACAATGATTCCCGTTGACCACCGCTATGGATCGTGCCATCCATTAAGAACACCTGGGACTAGAACCTGGAGGAGGACATGTAGCCCATCTATAACGTGTAAGTGGAGTACGGTAAATTGTGAACGGTCGCTATGAATATATGTAGACTAGTCATGCACAAATTTATCACATGAATTCGAGATGAACTTGTGTGGCACACTGGCATTTGTCCTTTAGAATTTATTACTAGTAAATGTGTTATGTGTACGTGCAACTTGTGTGGTTGTTGCACGGGCTCCAACATGCTCTTTGAGAAAAAAAAGGTGGCACAGCTTTGGATATACGTGATGTGGCGGCATCATACAGTAGCATCGTTCGCTATAGTTGTAGTACACTCCTACTAGGACGAAAACTCCTATAAAACCTTGCGCTTGGCTCTTTGCTTCTTCGGGAGGTTCAACAGTTCGTACTCCTGTGAACCTTGCACTTGGCTCTTCGCCTCTTCGGAAGGTCCAACAATGATGATACTACAGTACAATATGCTTCTGGCAATCTGACACCGATTGAACTGCTATACGTCCACAACGAGGGCGAGGGAGAGGGAGAGGGAGAGGGCGCTGTACTCAAAACCCTCTCCTCGTCCTGTGAACCACCACGCGCGTGGGCGAGGGAGAGGCGTAGGAAGCAAGCTTCTCCTCGTTCGGCGAGTTGATGGGACACATCAAAGCAGTACTAGTACTAGTCCATACTATGTCCTTTCTGGTTAATATGGCTTAATTTAAAATGAGAAAAATACACTGGCGATCAACGTATGTAACAATACACTCTTTACAGTCACTATATATAGTTTTGCGGTGATTATACAATCACTAGCTCATCGTAGAGCACTGTATTGCACCCTACTGACTGGCCACATAGTCGACATGGCACTTTGTTGACTGGTTAAATTGTCACCTGGTTTATGGGTCCCACCTGTCAGTTGGCAGAGCAAAGAAACCAGTTAAACAGAACTTTACGCAGGCACGATAGGAGTCCAACCCTTGCGCGCGAACCACCCTGGCTGTGTATGGGAGTGCATGCACGTGTACTCCCTCGGTCTTCCAACAAAGAGTGTACATTGGCTAAAAAACAAAGAGTGTAGTACATCTACACTTCCAATGCATTTATCCTTCAATCTAAATCGATATTGATTGACAAATGCACCAACTTGTGCTCTAGGTATAGGCTACATGTCTATCCTTAATTACAGCATGCAACGACCTTCACTTAATCTTCTTCTCTCAATGGTCGCATGCACACATAAGTCTGCTACTTTTGGGCGTTAATTATGCCCTAGTCAATGTGTAAATCTCTAAATGTACAGTCTTTCATGGACGTAGGGAGTAGGTTGAGCACTTGAGCGTGAGCGTGTGTGTTGCGTCGTGTGATGTGTGCCGCATGGGTGCGTGAGTGTTGCGTCCGTCCATGTGTACGTGTGACTGTTGCATGTTGCATGCATGCATGCATGGGGCTTACTCCCTCCCATTGACATGTTCATATTTCAATCTTCCTTTGTTCCCTCCATATGGTGATACACCCTCTGTTCCCAAATACGAAATAAATCCTCCCTCTGTTCCCAAATACGGACTATTTGTCTTTCTAGAGATTTCAACAAGTGACTACCTACGGAGCAAAATGAATGAAGTGAGCGTAGAGGCATAGGGATAATGTAGAAAGGAAGTCTTCGCGATCCATTATTCCCCATCTCGGTCAGAGAGAACTATTCAACTAGCCTTCGCAGTGAAGTGACAATACACGCTGCAGCAGATGGGACACTTAATTAATAAGCTGAACCAGCGTGTTGGTGTTACTAAATCAGCCTTACCCAGTACTACCATCATGTTTGCCAGTACAGCACGCTTCTATCCTCCATTAACTGACATATGGGCCCTCTTGTGGTAGACACATATGTCATCGGTGTAACTATTTACAGTCAGAAGGACGGTATATCCTGGTAGTAGTAGTAGAATTGAGATTTAATGCACTTTATTCCCTGTATTCCACTCTTCTTCTTCCTCCTCTCTTCCCCATAGTCGGCCGCACACCATTCCCCCCCGCTCACTGCTCGCCCGCCTGCGCTATCTTCCTTGGTAGCTCGCGCGTCCCATATCCCCTCGCTCACTGCTCGGCCACACGAGGAGAAGCTTCTTCGCTCGCCTGCCCGAATCCACTTCCCCGCTGGCTCGCGGGCACCAAAAACCCCAATGGCAGAACCGACTAACACGCAGAGCCATGATTGGAATTCCCTCCCTGATGTTCTCTTGGAGCAGATTTGTAATCATATGGACCTACTCAGCAACGTCCGTCTGGCCGCATGCTCGGTGTCTTTGTACCGTCTACTCATCTACAACCGGTTGGCTCTTTTCAAGACACCCTGCTTGCTGATGCCTGATCCTCGCAGGTGGCCCAGACACCGACTTGACGATCCTACGGAGGTTGTCGTGGTGCCCCTCGACATGCTACCACTCCCGTTCACCTGTCCTTCATGCGCGGCCACTACTGGGCAGGCATGAAGGCCAACTGGATCGTCCTCATCCACCAATCCGTTAGTCCATGGCGTCTCGTGGACATCTACACCCAGTGAGAGATCACCCTTCCATCATTGGATACCACCGCCATCAAGCCTCGCGGCCCGCCGGACACTCCTGCCTACTACGCGCGAGACGTGTCAAGCTTTTGGCTCGACCTCTGTTTGCTGAAAGTTGTAATCTGCGAAGTGCCCACACCATCAGAATACTACATGGATTACATGCTCATTGCCTTGTTCAACATGGGATTAGTCTATCTGGAATCCGGTCGCCATACATGGTTATGGCTCATCGTCAATCCTATTAAGGCAACATTTCTGTCTGATGCGATAGTGCACGATGGCATCATTTATGCGGTCGATGCACAAATTGGCTGCCTATACTGGTGGAATCTATCGTCAAGTAATTATTTTATCTCATCTCATCTTTACCTTATGAATACGACTGCCTGTTCATTGTTACAAATTTAGAATAGATAGTATGTCTATAACAACATCATTGCTATATGTTCCTCTCATTTCCTAGATTTTTATGACCACACATGTTATTGTTATAATTGATATGAGAACAATAGTCATCTAATGATTGTTAGAATATATATTATGAGCATAACATCATGATTGCTATATGCTACTCTCATTTCCAAGATTTTTATAACAACACATGTTATTGCTTAGAGTTGATATAAGAACAGTAGTAGTAAGTGCTATGGTAGAATATGAGTAGGCTCTGTCATGGCTGTTTTCCTCTCATTGTTACATGATGTTTGAACCATGACATATTGCTAGAATATGAAAGCCATTGCTTATTTTTTAACTTAGGGTATGATTATGACAATGGCATTGCAATTCTCTGTCTACGATATGTGTCACTGTTATAATAATCTTAATTCCACATATACTCTGAACATGATTGTTTATTTTTGTCCTTTTAGTCTCCAATTTGAATTTTTACAGCACATGCAAATGCACTGGCCTTCATGATTCCAGGACCTGGAATCATACCAGTCGATGGGTGGTGGTTTATCGCTCATTCATCTGATGGCGGTCATTTGATTCTCATTCGCATGTACCAAATTGACCAAACCATTACATCAAACCACATGCAGTACAATGCCTGGGGCGTTTGTGACATTGATGGCTATGGCTGGTTCATGTTCGAGAAAGATCCCAGCTCCGTTGGGCCAGGCATATTCAACTGGAGGCAGGCTTACAGCCTCGGCAACCACTCCATGTTCCTCAGGCTCAATTATCCGATCATCCAACCAATCATCGATCATATCACCGGCGATGATTACCATGCTATGCAACTTCCATTCGCCAGGGGGGGCGTGTTTACACATCACACCATGGGTTTCATGAATCGCCATATCTAGAGATTTGTCGACACAACTTGTTGCCAGATAATCTTCAGTGTGTGAAAGGCATCAAGCTTCCATGCGATGGATGGCTTTTGCAAACCCGACATGCGGCGATGTGGTTCATGCCAACAACAAATATGCACAACTTGATTCGTACCGATATCTAGACCGAGCCATGTATTTTGCTGCTGTAGCACGACCCTCTTTTGTTGGATATTATGTACCGTTGTTAGTTTGAAGCACTCCTTTGGTTTGAAGGATAGATACCTTTCTGGGATCAAGTACATCCTAACTCACCTGCGTAGGATGTACTAATAATGATGATGGAGATGATGTGCAGTATATATATATATATATATATATATATATATATATATATATATATATATATATATATATATATATATATATATATCAATTAGGCATCAAGTGTGTACTTCTTAGATAAACCTATGGTTAAAATGTGACACTAAATACGACTAGTAAGTAGTACAGTAGCAGTACTAGTAGACGTCGGCCAAATTATTCATCATGTCCACACATTGAATTGACGTGACAACACACTGCGCGTGAGGTGACACAAGAATCCCAACGGCGTGTTCGGGTATTCTGGACTTCAGATTTGGAGTACCACTTATCTATCGAAATCTTTCATCATTCACTTAAAACATTCGATTGATCATACATTGAGTACCATATAACTGGAATTAACCGATGCAAGTCGAAGAAGGATTGGCCGGTGCTGCCGGCTGGCGTCAAGTTCGATCCCACAGATCAGGAGCTGATCGAGCACCTTGAGGCCAAAGTGAGTGTCGATAGCGCGAGATCTCACCCTCTCATCGATTTGTTCATACCAACCATCAACAGCAAGAACGACATATGCTACACCCATCCTGAGAAACTTCCAGGTAAGACACCGATCGGCCGTCTACTTGCACAAACATATTCCTTTGTTTAAAGCTCTATTTATCTTTTTAGATGCAGACCTGGTGAAGCAATTACAATTTGACAGTTAATAAAAAGTGAAACAAGTGACTGCAATATGCCAAAGATGTTATGAAAATGCCAACTACATACAATAAAACCTATATTCGACAATACTACAGGTATCACACTGAGTGGCCTAAGCAAGCATTTCTTCCAGCACAGTTCCAGGGCGTTTAAAAGGGGCACGTGGACATGTCGCAAGATACATTCGGAGTGTGGAATGCACGCGATGTGGCACATTACCGGCAATACCTTGCCGGTGATGGTCAACGGCCGGCAGACGGGCAGCAAAAAGGTTCTAGTGCTGCACACCAACAAGAACTTCAACTAGCAGAGGACCTACTGGGTGATGCACCAGTACCACCTCGGGGACCTGGAGCAAGAGAAGGAGCGGGAGCGGGTCCTCTGCAAGATTTTCTACCAGACGAACACTAGGGCCAGGAATAAAAAGATTATAAGTTAGTTTGGTATTGGTACTTGTACTACCTTGTCTTCCGCAAGTTGGTATTGTTGTTAACGATCTTTCGGTATGAACTTGGCATTTTCTTCCAACCATCATGCCGAAGTTCGACGTGGATATAAAGCTGAATCATTTGTTTCGAAATGAATTTTCAGGCACCTGATTTTTATTTGATGGGTAGCATAAGCACCTACCGTTCGAATTAAAAGTTCTCCAAATTTTTTTGAAACAAGTGCATGCACTTATTATCACGATGAAAAAACAATATCCCAGCTGCATCCCAGTTATCAGTCTGTACTTGCAGAATTCTCTCATTTATTGAGCACATATATTGTTTTTTCAGGTCGACCAAGTTTCAACTGGGCTGTTGTAACATCCCAAAATTCTAAATCTTGGAATTTTATATTAAATAAATAGTTTTGATTGTTTGTTTCATTGTTGTGTGAATGATTGGGTGAAATTGAGTGCAATTTGAAACTTTTTGAAAGTTGAATGAGAGGGAATAAAAGGACTTCCCCAAAAGTGTTTCCATCTGAAATGATTTGAAACCTCATGCAAACTTCATGCCACTCAAGGACTTTCAAGAGAGGAGATGAAATGACTTCTCCAAAGTTTAAATGAAAGAGAGTGGGGAGTTAAACCACTTCAGAAATTCCATTTGGAATCCTTCCCATTTGAATAGTTTCAAATTCCTCTGACCCATTGAAAAATGAAGAGAGGAGTAATATGACACTCCATACCAGGGGCAAATTTGAAATATATTTGAATGAGGAAAAACAGAAAATATTTGGATGTGGTTTGAATTTCAACTTCAAAACCATTTAGGAGTTACTTGACTTTTAGTCAAATAATTTTTCTCCAAATAAATAAATAAATCGAAATAAGGGTAAAATGATTCCTAACAATAGAAAAATGGATTTGAAATCATTTTGGTATTTTCAAATAATTTTATTTGCATTTTAGTGCCACAGTAGCACTGTTTGCTTTATGTAAATTTTTGTGGAATTTATTTGCCACTTAAATTATGTTCATGTTTTAGAAAATCTTTTTCTGAAATTATATATATATATATATATATATATATATATATATATATAATATGCCTATATGCTTTGTTTTATATATATTGTGTTTATTTGTTTTTTTCTCGCTGTTAAAAAACAAATCCGCCAGGCCAGGCCAGGCGTGCGGGCCGGCCCAGCCCAAGCTAGCGCTAGGGCTAGCGCACACACGCATGGGAGGAACTCCCAGAACGCCGCCACCACCTCTGTCGCTCGCCTCTCTCCCTCATTTTTTCTTTCTTTCTTTCCCTGGCGTCTGGACCCCACCTTTCTTTTTCTTCTTCTCCACAAAGAACACAACCCCACGCGTTCATGCTCCGGACGCCGCCGCCACGCCCGATCTTCATGGGAACCCTACCCCGAGTCCACCCCTTCCCCAAGCCTCATGTCCTATAAATACCCGAGGCCGTCCTCTCCCGTTTCCCTTTGAAAACCCATGCCCAAGACCACCTCTAGACGACGCCCTCGTTGTTCCAATCTAGGTCAACCAAGCAGAGTTCATCACGTGACTCCGACTGACGGTGAGCTTTCCGAGACCCCTCCTTCCATACTCTACTTTCCCTCGAGATTGTGCATCTATTTGACATAACCACGCTGCCCAGGGAACACCGGAACCTCGTCCTCAATGTCGTCCGCCGTCGCCGGAGCTCTTGGTTCACAGGAGCTTCTCGAGTCGCCCCGCTCGCCTGGACATCCCCAACCTCCACCTTCAACACAAAATCGGACCCCCTCGGAATTCCCCATCCACTGGACATCACTGTCTCCGCCGTCGGTCACCGGAGCCGTCGCCCCCGACGACATCCACTTCCCTGCCTACACGACCTCCTCTCTGTAAGCAACGAGCGCCTCTCTCCATTTGTTTCTTTTTTTGAAACGTTAAGTGCAAAAAAAATATTAGATCGGTTTTAATAGATCGGTTCTACTAGTCGGTTTACGCGGTTTAGATCAAGCCAGTTCGTTGGTTTCTTTTCATTAAACGAGCATGCACATTTTGTTAACTTTCGGCAAGCGCTGTTTAGATACGGATCGCCCACCTCATAGGCCCAATAGCGCCCGTTTGTTTTTTTCCTGTATTTTCGTTTCTGTTTTTAAAACAGAAAAGTTTCAGTTTCGTAAATTCTATATCTCTTAGGTTATTTGGAGGTTTTTATTGATTCTTTTTGCTCTAGTCCGCAAATTTCTTAATGTTTCTGTATAAAATAATATCGGCCATGTTTGTAGTTTTAAAAATTGATTTATATGGGTTTTACTCAGATTAGTATTTATGCTATATTATGAACTAGAATTAATATTTTTAGGTGATTCGTTTTGCCACTGCTTTATTTTCACCTTGCCTAGCAGTAGGATTAATTTGGGTATTTATATATTTTATTAAAATTAGTTTTTCATGAAAACAATACTGCGCTAGTTATTTTTTAACTTGCTGTTGTTTTCTGTTGTGTTAATTATTTTAAAATCTATTTTCACCTCGGTTATATTTTATTTCAGATTTGTTTCTGTAGTATTAGAGGGTGTACTTTTATTTACAGAAAAATAAAATGTTTTATTTCTTTTTCTTACTTGTTTTGTTTTAAGTATAATTAGATTTTTAATTTAGCTTTTTATGTGTTTCCTTTTGCTAGTAAAACTTTATGAAAAATAATTTATGTTAACTTAGTTGATTTAAATTTAGTTTTTGTTAAAATTATTAGTTTAGTATTTTCTTTGTTAAGTTTTTCTTAGGAAAACTATTTTTGTAAATAAGGCAAAAGGTTTTCCTAGTTGGTTCTTTATAGTTTTCCCCTATTAGTTCTTTCGATGTGTTATTTGTTTTGTATTGGGTTTTCTTATTGAGTTTTTTTTATTGCTAGATTGCTTGCTTATGTGAATGTCATGTTTGTTATTATAGATTTCATCGGAGAGTTTCATATAGTCCTATCAAGTTATTTTCGAGAGTGTTGTTATCTTCATCAACTTACCAGGCAAGTTCACTTAGACCATGTTTTTCATACCTGTTACCCAGTAGCACCCTTTCAACAATCCCTCCAGTAGTGTTATTGAATCTTGTAGTTGAGTAGAATGCATGAGGTAGGAACCCATCTCCTTGTTACCAAGCCCGGGACGTTATTTACTTTAATGCTACGCTATAGTAGACGGGGTTGGTATGAGTGCTAGGGAGTGGTGTGAGAATGGAGGACTCTACGTCAATGACGACAACTTCATGATGGCATCGGCAAGGACTGCATCTTCATGACCTCAATATTACGAGACTAGAGACAGGAATTCAATACACACTACTGGGTGAAGGACGGTTGACAGGCACCCTAGAGAAACCAGTGGTTGGACGGGATGCATGGAGAAGCGCCATGACATCTTGCGGAAAGCTTCACCCAGACTCAAAGAGACGGAAGAATACTTCCTGCCCAGAAGCTTACCTGTGCAACCGCGAGTCACTATGGGCTCTGGCTTGGTTGACCTTAGTTGTGACTCTGCCTGGGACGGTGCTAGTAGATGTAGAACTACGGTAGGATTGGATGAGCACCGGATAGTGGTCAGAGGAACTCTTCGGAAGAGCATGTTTTGGTCATCTTATTCTCAAACACCCTGAAGTGCGAGAATATAAAGAGAGGGATCGAATCTTGTGGGTAAAGTGTACAAACCTCTGCAGAGGGTTAAAACCTAATCGATTAGTTGTGTCCCCGGTTACGGACAACTTGAACCTCTGGACTTGGATCTATCTCGAAACTCTCAACACCGGACTGATAATTTAATTGTGGGCAACTTAAGATGATTTGGGTCATGAGACATCGGTTCGCGGAACCATGTCATGATAGAAAACTCTGTAGTACAGACTCCGGATAATTCCTTTGTTGTAGGGAAAATAAAACCAACATTTACGCAAACAAAACTCAGACCCAGAGCCACAAAGCCATATTGCATATAGAATAGTTTTATCAATCTGCTTTCTCTTATTGTGATCTTGCCGGTACATTCAATGTACTAACCTACACGGCCGCAACGTATCATGTTGCAGGATTTTTTTCTTCGACGAGTAAGAGTTACGTCATAGGGTTACGGTCTACACTCAATCTGCCGATGGCGTTGATGGGACTCCACACCCGTTTGTTTGTTTTCATTATTACTGCTAAGGTATATATTAGTTTTACGTTATGTTTACATGTGATTGCACTTTGATATATACATTGATGTACTGTGTGTGCCAGCATACTGATCCAGGGATGGCACAGATACACAGAGGCTTGACCGTCTGAGGTCGGGTCGCTAAAGATATGGTATCAGAGCACTTGTTGACTGTAGGACGTGACCCTAGAAACTGGAAAGCTCCTAGGATAGGAAATCTCTAAAACTTTCTTTTCAAAAGAATCCATTACTTCTCATCTTTTCTGAATTTATCAAATATCCTCTCTTACCTCAAATAGTTAGAATATAACCATTTCCCTTTTGACCACATGGAGGATCAACCGAAGCCGCTCCAAGAAGGACAAGATATCGGACAACCGATGACCATTTCAGAGTAAACAGGATTTGACCATGCATTAGAAGAGTTGAAGCTACACTAGTTGAAGACTCCAACGACTTTAAGAATCAGAAGAATTATTTGACCGTTAGAGGACCAAACCCCTGTTATACACTTACGTTTGATGTTTTTCTGATAGCCACAAAATAAAACTCGTTTCTTCAAAACTATTGTTTGCATTGTGTGTATCCCTCCCCACCTCTCTCTCATCTCACCCTAAAATCCTTGGACCCAATAAATGATGAATAAAGTTGGACTGGTATTCTCTAGACTGAAAACCCAGCCGAAGGCAGAGCTATGGATTCAGAACATGGAGAATCACTTCGGGAGCAATTTGGTTTCAAGGGAGAATGAAGTATCATACGCCCTTCAGTACTTTGAAGGAAGTGCTGCAAAATGGTGGCAGATGCATGAAGCTATACATGGATGGAATGGAGCAAGGACTTGGGAAGAATTCAAGAAGACTCTGACAAGATCCCGTCTTATCTGGAAGCACCATGATACCCCACGAAATAAACCTTGTGCCTGCAAGATTTTCGGAGAAATAGGACACACCCAGGAGGAACACAAGGATGGATGCCCTCATTGTGAGGAGAAACACCCAGCTAAGGAATGCCCAACTAGTCAGGTGACTTGTTTCTTGTGTGAAGGAACCACCCACTACCCAGCTCAGTGTCACATTTACCCCACGGTGCAACAAACTATTCAGAAGCAGGAAGAAGGAATAAAAGAAGCCCTCCGAGAAGTTATGAAAGAACATGTGATTAAGGAAAGTGTTGAAGACTATGATGGAGAAAGACTCAACAGATTTTACTCCAATGCCTGTTATTCATGTGGAGAAGGACATTTTTCACAGTGTTGCACCAAGGAAAGAAAAGAGTATCTGGGATACTTCCCGACAGAAGCAGTGGAGTTTGATCCACAGGGAATAGAACGTTTGATCAGAACGAAGAAAACCAGGAAGAGAAAACAAAGACACCCTCAGAACAACCCAATTTCTGCAAAGAGGGACAAGAGTCATATTACCTGTTTTGAATGTAAGTACGTTGGGCATTATGCCAATGATTGTCTCAAAAGGAAGCAAGGAACTCAAGGAGTAGGCACCATCACCAAGAAGCCTCGAGACATGCCGGAAGTTATTTGTTTTCATTGCAAGCAAGCAGGACATTTTGCTAGGGATTGTTCAAATCATGAGAAATCTGGAGCTGATTAGTGGAGATGTTGTTATCTGTAAGGGTAGTATGGAAAACACTTTTCATGAGAATGCGGGGTTGAGTTATGTAATAGATTACTCAGAGATTGTAATAATTTATGACTCAATAAAGTTGATATGTCATATGCTGAAAGGCTTTAAGGAGTTGTTATGTTTTATCTTGGAAATTAATATTCTAGGTGAACATGGAAGAAAATGAGTTGTGATGCATAAACTGGATGTTGGAAATTGAGTTTGATGTTTTGTTTGGATGATATGAATGTGTACCCAAGGAGATATGTACCTTATTTTGAGCACCATTTTTGTTTTACAACTGCAGATGACGACCCTTTATGAGTCTTTCCTTAAGGGCCCAGAAACGATCATGACCCTGACAAGTGATCATGATTACCCGAAGATCCTGAAGGACATGATGAAGCATATTCACCTTGAAGGAGATGCAGTCTACAAAGGCTACCCCTCCATGCAAAAGGGAGTGGAACTTTGGTATGTGGAGGTACACCTCCACCGTATGAAAGGAGTTTTCCCAACGACGATGGGGCAGTACTTTTTCATCTCACGTGTACCACAAGCAACTTTCTTCGATGTTGTTCGTGAAGCAGCCATGGAAGCAATACGCCAGATCGGAGAAATACTTGAAGCAAGACTCTGTTATACTCAGGAATACCTAAGAGAAGTGCATGCAGATGTGATGGAGATGAAGCTCAAGGCCACCACGATGAAACAGAAGATTGAAGATTTCAAGGCGCATGTCGCACAATTCCAGTGGGACTGAAGAGTCCTCAAGGAGGAAAAATTAATAAAGTTGGAAGTAATGCCTGACCATACCAAACCATGTGGGTGGCAGCATTTGTAATAAAGTACTTTTTGGAATTTGGATTTACGAAAAATGGTTAAGGATGTAATAAAAGATTTGATATGAAAATAATATGATTTATGGATAAAGTAGTGCATTTCATTTTAGGTGTGGTAGTACTCCGTAAAGCCACATGATCAATGAAGAAATAAATGTGTTATTCATGATGGTCCATAGAAGGGAGCTGGACCAAATAAGTTGGAGTTTTGTATGATCGTCACCACAAGGGTATGAAGGAAGAAGTACTATTGGATTTAAAGCAGATGTAATGTTGGAATACGGAATGATAATCCTTGAAAGGATGAGTTAAATTTGTACAAGAGTTGAAGTGGGCCATAACCCACAGGCCCATGAGTTAATAAGAAGCAAGCACACTCTTGCTGAAGGTAGATATTTTGGAAGAAAACTCTGAGTTAATCAGCCGACATTTTTAGGAGGATACGAAAACCCGAGAGTTGTGAAGAAACATTAGATGTCTTGTTCAGCTTGCAGAAACAATGGATTTATTCTAACTCAGTTCGTCGAAAAGAGAAATTCTGCAATGCTTGTGAGTATGCCCAAGTGTTAGAATACGTGATTCGATGTCTGCATATGTAGTAATGGTTCAAGTACGGGATGGATTGGCCCCCATACCGGAGACTTCTATCATGAACTATCATATGTTGATGGAAAATTAGAGAGCCTTGAAAACCTTAGAAGGGTGTTGACATGTCAAGCCATAAAACCATAGAATGGTAGGACGATGGAACCCTTTACAGGCAACCGATGCCAATCGTAGGATATACGGTGAGATTCAACCCCGGCCATTTTTCCTGCAGGAGAAGCCATAGCTTGCTGACCGCCAGGAGGTTCCGATAGTTTCTTAGTATTGACAACACACTTGTCAGATATGAAGACCCACTCTTCGGAAGAACCTCACCAAGATTGAGAGGACACAAGATTTTGAGAAAAGGTCATGCCCCGACTGGGAGAGCACCAGTGAAAGAGTTATTCCGAAGAATATTAGAAGACCGACACCGTCAACCGAAAAGATGGAGTACATGAATTTTGTCAGAACTATAGCATTGCTTTCAAGTGTGGTAGCACCCTAGACCTCTCTGGTCGATGGATTTCCTAGAAGACTTCCAACCCCTAACCTTTTCTTGCTAGCCTCTTTGAATCTCGAGGACGAGATTCATTTTAAGTGTGGTAGGTTTGTAACATCCCAAAATTCTAAATCTTGGAATGTTATATTAAATAAATAGTTTTGATTGTTTGTTTCATTGTTGTGTGAATGATTGGGTGAAATTGAGTGCAATTTGAAACTTTTTGAAAGTTGAATGAGAGGGAATAAAAGGACTTTCCCAAAAGTGTTTCCATCTGAAATGATTTGAAACCTCATGCAAACTTCATGCCACTCAAGGACTTTCAAGAGAGGAGATGAAATGACTTCTCCAAAGTTTAAATGAAAGAGAGTGGGGAGTTAAACCACTTCAGAAATTCCATTTGGAATCCTTCCCATTTGAATAGTTTCAAATTCCTCTGACCCATTGCAAAATAAAGAGAGGAGTAATATGACACTCCAAACCAGGGGCAAATTTGAAATATATTTGAATGAGGAAAAACAGAAAATATTTGGAAGTGGTTTGAATTTCAACTTCAAAACCACTTAGGAGTTACTTGACTTTTAGTCAAATTATTTTTCTCCAATAAATAAATAAATCAAAATAATGGTAAAATGATTCCCTACAATAGAAAAATGGAGAAAAATGGATTTGAAATCATTTTGGTATTTTCAAATAATTTTATTTGCATTTTAGTGCAACAGTAGCACTGTTTGCTTTATGTAAATTTTTGTGGAATTTATTTGCCATTTAAAATATGTTCATGTTTTAGAAAATATTTTTCTGAAATTTTTTATATATAATATGCCTATATGTTCTATTTTATATATATTGCGTTTATTTGTTTTTTCTCGCTATTAGAAAAAACAAATCCGCCAGGCCAGGACAGGCGCGCGGGCTGGCCCAGCCCAAGCTAGTGCTAGGGCTAGCGCACACACGCATGGGAGGAACTCCCAGAGCGCCGCCACCATCTCTCTCGCTCGCCTCTCTCCCTCATTTTTTTCTTTCTTTCCCTGGCATCTGGACCCCACCTCTCTTTTCTTCTTCTCCACGAAGAACACAACCCCACGCGTTCACGCTCCTAACGCCGCCACCGCGCCCGATCTTCATGGGATCCTTACTCCGAGTCCACCCCTTCCCCAAGCCTCATGTCCTATAAAAACCCAAGGTCATCCTCTCTCGTCTCCCTTTGAAAACCCACGCCCAAGACCACCTCTAGACGACGCCCTCGTTGTTCCAATCTAGGTCGGCCAAGCAGAGTTCATCGCTCGACTCCGACCGACGGTGAGCTTTCCGAGACCCGTCCTTCCATACTCTACTTTCCCTCGAGATTGTGTATCTATTTGACATAACCACGCCGCCTAGGGAACACCGGGACCTTGTCCCCAACATCATCCACTGTCGCCGGAGCTCTCGGTTCACAGGAGCTTCTTGAGTCGCCCCGCTCGCCTGGACATCCCCAACCTCCACCTTCAACACAAAATCGGACCCCCTCGGAGTTCCCCATCCACTGGACATCGCCGTCTCCGCCGCCGGTCACCGGAGCCGTCGCCCCCGACGACATCCACGTCCCTGCCTAAATGAGCTCCTCTTTGTAAGCAACGAGCGCCTCCCTCCATTTGTTTCTTTTTTTGAAACGTTAAGTGCAAAAAATATTAGATCGGTTTTAGTAGATCGGTTCTATTAGTCGGTTTACGCGGTTTAGATCAAACCAGTTCGTCGGTTTCTTTTCATTAAACGTGCGTGCATGTTTTGTGAACTTTCGGCCAAGCGCTGTTTAGATACGGATTGCCCACCTCATAGGCCCAATAGCGCATGTTTGTTTTTTTCTATATTTTCGTTTCTGTTTTTAAAACAGAAAAGTTTCAGATTCGTAAATTCTATATCTCTTAGGTTATTTGGAGTTTTCGATTTTGGCCATGTTTGTAGTTTTAGAAATTGTTTTATATGGGTTTTAGTCAGATTAGTATTTCTGCTATATTATGAGCTAGAATTAATATTTTTAGGCGATTCTTTTTGCCACTGCTTTGTTTTCACCTTGCCTAGCGATAGGATTAATTTGGGTATTTATATATTTTATTAAAATTAGTTTTTCACCAAAACAACACTGCGCTAGTTATTTTTTAACTTGCTGTTGTTTTCTGTTGTGTTAATTATTTTAAAATCTATTTTCACCTCGGTTATATTTTATTTCAGATTGGTTTCTGTAGTATTAGAGGGTGTACTTTTATGTACAGAAAAATAAAATGTTTTATTTCTTTTTCTTACTTGTTTTGTTTTAAGTATAATTAGAGTTTTAATTTAGCTTTTTATGTGTTTCCTTTTGCTAGTAAAACTTTATGAAAAATAATTTATGTTAACTTAGTTGATTTAAATTTTATTTTCTGTTAAAATTATTAGTTTAGTACTTTCTTTGTTAAGTTTTGCTTAGGACAACTATTTTTGTAAATAAGGCAAAAGGTTTTCCTAATAGGTTCTTTATAGTTTTCCCCTATTAGTTCTTTCGATGTGTTATTTGTTTTGTATTGGGTTTTCTTATTGAGTTTTTTTGTTGTTAGATTTGCTTGCTAGATTGCTTGCTTATGTGAATGTCATGTTTGTTATTATAGATTTCATCAGAGAGTTGTGTATAGTCCTATCAAGTTATTTTCGAGAGCGTTGTTATCTTCATAAACTTACCAGGCAAGTTCACGTTGACCATGTTTTTCATACCTATGTTTTATTTGCATGTAGTAGCACCCTTTCAACAATCCCTCCAGTAGTGTTATTGAATCTTTTAGTTGAGTAGAATGCATGGGGTAGGAACCCATCTCCCTGTTACCAAGCCCGGGACGTTATTTACTTTAATGCTACGCTATAGTAGACGGGGTTGGTATGAGTGCTTGGGAGTGGTGTGAGAATGGAGGACTCTACGTCAATGACGACAACTTCATGATGGCATCGGCAAGGACTACATCTTCATGACCTCCATATTACGAGACTCGAGACAGGAATTCAATACACACTACTGTGTGAAGGACGGTTGACGGGCACCCTGAAGAAACCAGTGGTTGGCCGGGATGCATGGAGAAGCGCCATGACATCTTGCGGAAAGCTTCACCCAGACTCAAAGAGATGGAAGAATACTTCATGCCCGGAAGCTTACTTGTGCAACCGCAAGTCACTATGGGCTCTGGCTTGGTTGACCTTAGTTGTGACTCTGGCTGGGACGGTGCTAGCAGATGTAGAACTACGGTAGGATTGGATGAGCACCGGACAGTGGTCAGAGGAACTCTTCGGAAGACCATGTTTCAGTCATCTTGTTCTCAAACACCCTGAAGTGCGAGAATATAAAGAGAGGGATTAAATCTTGCGGGTAAAGTGTACAAACCTCTGCAGAGGGTTAAAACCTAATCGATTAGCTGTGTCCCCGGTTACAGACAACTTGAGCCTCTGGACATGGATCTATCTCGGAACTCTCAACACCGGACTGATAATTTAGTTGTGGGCAACTTAAGATGATTTGGGTGATGAGACATCGGTTGGCAGAACCATGTCATGATAGAAAACTCCGTAGTACAGACTCCGGATAATTCCTTTGTTGTAGGGAAAATAAAACCAGCATTTACGCAAACAAAACTCAGACCCAGAGCCACAAAGCCATATTCCATATAGAATAGTTTTATCAATCTGCTTTCTCTTATTGTGATCTTGCCGGTACATTAAATGTACTGACCTACACGGCTGCAACGTATCATGTTGCAGGATTTTTTTCTTCGACGAGTAAGAGTTACGTCATAGGGTTACGGTCTACACTCAACCTACCGATGGCGTTGATGAGACTCCACACCCGTTTGTTTGTTTCCGCTATTACTGCTGAGGTATATAGTAGTTTTACGTTATGTTTACATGTGATTGCACTTTGATATATACATTGTTGTACTGTGTGTGCCAGCATATTGATCCAGGGATGGCACAGATGCACAGAGGCTTGACCGTCTGAGGTCGGGTCGCTATAGCTGTAGACTGTCCAGGCTTGGTTTTGTTTTTAACAGGCCCAGCCCATGACGACAACGGGGCACAAAGATCCAGCAGGTATCTACTGGCCTCTGGCCCGCCATCGTTAGTTATATTTTGTCTTACGACATCCGCGAGCAGTTTTTTTACTGAATCAAACACACAACCCAGTTCTATTTTCCTCTCAAAATTCATGTCCTACATCCATTTTCTAATCTCTACCTATAGTTTTACTAGTTCATATACACATATCATTATACTGAAAATACATAAAATTCCCTTTTGATATTTACATCCTTATTTTTGTTGTTGTTTTCCCTCCTAGCGCTGATTTTTTTACCACTGGTTTTCCCTTAAACCAATGTAACACCCACAATTTGGCTATATCTCCCACGTGTCGGGGCACGACTTAGAGGCATAGCCGCATGGTAGGCTTGTCGCAAGAGGGGTAATCTTTACACATCCCATGTACTGAATAAGAAAGGGATAAAGAGTTGGCATACAATCGCCACTTCACACAAATACAAGTCAATCATACATCATTCAGAGTATAAACAAAGGTCCGATTATGAAACCAAAATAAAGGAAGACAACCTCAAAAGCTAGATCCCCAATCATCCCAACTTAGCCCATCACAAGCTCTCACGGTCAACGAAGGATATTCCTTCTCCCAGGAAGACCCGATCAGACTCGGAATCCCGGTAACAAGACATTTCGACAATGGTAAAACAAGACCAGCAAAGCCGCCCGATGTTCCGACAAATCCCGATAGGAGTCGCATGTATCTCGTTCTCAGGGCACACCGGATGGGCAAGACGTCGGGTTGGCATAGGCCCTGGTTTCCCAGGGGGCGCCGGACATCGCCCAATTTGGACCAACACTCGGAGGAGCACTGGCCCGGAGGTCAAAATAAAGATGACCCTTGAGTCTGCAGAACCCAAGGGAAAAAGGCTTAGGTGGCAAATGTTAAAACCAAGGTTGGGCCTTGCTGAAGGAGTTTTATTCGAAGCGAACTGTCAAGGGATTCCCATAACACCCAACCGCGTAAGGAACGCAAAATCAAGGAACGTAACACCGGTATGATGGAAACTAGGGTGGCAAGAGTGGAACAAAATACCAGGCATAAGGCCGAGCCTTCCACCCTTTACCAAGTATATAGATGCATTAAATAATTAAATAAGAGATATTGTGATATCCCAACATATCCATGTTCCAACATGGAACTAGCTTCAACTTCACCTGCAACTAGCACCGCTATAAGAGGGGCTGAGCAAAAGCGGTAACATAGCCAAACAACAGTTTGCTAGGATGGTTGAAAAAAGGTTAGAGGCTATCATGGCAATTTGGGAGGCTTGATAAAAAAAGTGGTAGGTAGCGCGACATAACGATAGAGCGAACAACTAGCAAGCAAATATAGAAGTGATTTCGAGGGTATGGTCATCTTACCTGAAATCCTGCAAGGAAGAAGAACGAGCCCATGAAGAAGGCAAATAGACGTAGACGAACGGATCCTCACAACTCCGGAACGAAAACAAAGCTAACGAGCGAAGCAACCCAGAAAGAAGCAAGCAACATAGTAAACAACCATCACATAAACATGGCATGATGCACAATCAAGTATGATGCATGTTCGGTTTAAATATGCATGGCATGGAAAAGTGCACAAACAAAAGTACAAGTTAAGTGGAGCCCAATATGCAACGAGTTGCATATTGACGGAACACCACATCAATTATTTAGTTCACTCCCGGTTAGGTACTCAACAATATTAAATGTTGGTTAACATGGCAAGAGGTGAAACATGAGTAAAATACACAGCTAGGCATTTTAAATGAGGCCGGAAACATCGAAAAACAATTCCGGTAAAACCTCATGTGCATTAGCAATTTAATGCAACAACAATTTAAACATTTTAAAAGTTGTTATCATGATGCGGATGACATGTGCAAGTTTTATGCATTTTTTGTTAAAAGTTGACATGAGCATATTATGAAGCATTTGTCGCCATGGCGGAACAAAAGGGGGCCACGGCGGCGAAACGGGAATGGTGCCACGGTAACGAATCCGAAAATGATGCCACGGCAACATGTCGGTACTGGTAACTCGATTGAGATACTGATGCAAAAGAGAAGTGGATGTGCGAAACATGCAAGAGTGACGGGGAGTGATCCCGAATACTGGGTGTCCCATGTCGGTGGAAAGGAAACGAGGAATGTGCAAGGATCAATTCGAACACAGTGCAACCACGAGCATCTCATACAACACATCACAAGCATTCGTTCTCGGATGGTCGTTCTCGACAGTTATACCTTCGATGCATGCGTTTCAAAGCGGATCGGTTCGTAGAGGAAGTACTCATTCACGGGTCGTCGAGGGAAGTAGTGGTTCATATCTGTAAATGTTCGGGGTCACGACATGGAACTTGACGTCCACGGGGTCTTCAGCGATGGTCGTGGTACATGTTCTGTAGACGTTCGGGCGGCGGTAGTGGTACACGTTTTGAAAGAGAAGTAGAGGTTCACGTTTCGTAGTCATTCGGAGTCGCCGATAGTTGTACACAGTCATTGTTGGACTTGACAGATCCGAAGTCGATGGTAGTTATACACGTTCGAAGATAGACTTGGTGTTTTGGTATGTAGTTGTTTGAGCGTCCGTGTGGTCTTGCCGGTAGGGTCCTTGGCGCTTGCGGTCCAAATCTGAGGTCATAGGCGCGTAGTCGAATTTGATGAAAAACGGGTCTCGCTGAGGACTTGGCGCATTCATCAGGATTTGGTGGCACTTGACTCGGGCAGGGGCAGCGCTGGAGATGATGAGCTGCTGTGAGTAGGGGAAGTCAACGCGGGGCTGCAGCAAGACGACGAGGAGGTGGGTAGGCACGCTGGCCGAACTACGGCTTGGAGGGGTGGCGTCCATGGCCCTCGGAGGGTGCACGTGGCACCGTACTTTCTCTGACCGTCGAGGCTACCGGTCGTGAATGAAGGAGGGTTGTGGACAAGGCCAGGAGGCGCAACAGCGGCCTGGACTCAGGTAGGAGGCCGAGACGCGGCAGAAGATGGCTGGACGACTCGAAGACGGAACCTCGCTGGTGGCCGGCCGATGGCGGAGGAGAAGGGGGCGCTGGGAGGAGGCTCGCATGAAGGGGCGAAGACCTGCAGGGTCCTGGTGCGGGCACCATGTCCAGAGGCGGGGAGGTACTTGGGCGGCAGGGGGAGCTCCGACGTCGGGCAGCCGCGAGCTCCTCTCGAGCGGATGACGAAAGCTGGGGGAGGAAACCATGATGGAGGAGAAATAGGGGTGTGGGCGCCATGGGAGGAGCCTGGAGGGCTGTGGGATCGAGCACGAGCTCTCGCTCCTCTCCCTAGCGATGCGAAGGAGGGGATCGAGCGGGGGAGATGGCTTCTGGCGGCGGTAAGGGAATGAGGGAGTATGGGATCAGGCTCTAGGGTTAGAGGGGAGAGAGAGATGGGCCTCGGGCTGGCTAGGTCACGCCGCAGGTGGGCCTTAAGCAGGCTTCTTCTATGCACTGCTCCCCTCTCTCTTCATAATCTCCTTACAGAAAAAAGAAAAAAAGAGACAGACCAAAAGAATCAAGAGAAGAGGCCATGGAGAAGAATACAATGGTGGGATATTTTTGTAAGGCTTTATGGAATATTTCCACCCCAACAAAAGTGGTTCCATCAAAATAGGCGAAGTTAAATCCAAAATTATTTAACTTGCCTCAAACGAGTTGAATGTAGATTAGGATTTAGGAGTGGCCAAAAATGTTGAGAAATGAGACAGGGCCTCGATAAATGGAGAAACAATTATCGGCAAGGTTTGGAGGTGAAACTTGAAGCAGAAGAGGCATGGAACTGAAATGCAAGTGTGTTATGGATAATTCCAAATTAATGGAATATTTCTTATAGCTCTCTAAATATCGAGAAGATATGTTATAAATAGAACTCACCATGTGAATTCCCTCGATTTAAATGGACCAAAAATCCATGCAATTTATTTAGTTGAGTTGCAAAGATTAATGACATGATGGCATGATGACATGATGCAATGCAAAAATGCAAAGATGAATGCAACGAACCAAACAAATCACACGATGAAACCCGGAAATCATGGAAGGAACCTGAAGCACCAGTCTTGGGGCATCACAACACTCCACCACTACGAGAGCATCTCGTACCGTGATCTAGGGATGGCACCGGAGAGAAACAGAAGAGGAAGAGGTAAGACAAAATTGCTTCTTGACAAAACAGTGAAACCACGAACCACGCGAGGTTGAACAAATTGAAAGGAAGAATACAACAAAGATGAACAAAGTTGGAAACACTCCGTTAGAAAAGAGGAACAAAGAACATTATGGGAACCTTGTGGGGTTGAAAGACATAAGAAAAGGGTTACAATGGACAATAAGTACATGCAAGCACTCCAGTTGAAACGAGATGTACAAGGAACGATAAGGATCAATTACGACAACACTCCAGTTGAAAATGGAAGGTGAAGAATATGAGCTTGGCAAAATGAAAGCACTTGGATGAGAGTCCAGTTAGAAGAGGAATGATAGACACAACACTCCGGTTGAAACAAGATAGAGAAGGAATACAAATGATATAATTTGGACAGCTCTCCGACTGTAAATGGAAAGAATTGAACATGATCTTGACAAATAAGATGATGGGTCGAAGAGAGCAACATCACAATGCCTCTGGAACAAAAGTAAGAACGGAATCAAAAGAACGGAGGAGAAAACAACATCTTGTACCTCAAATGATCTTGAAAAGCATCTTTAGGAGAAGGGTCTAACGGACTTGTTGGAAAACCAACAACGAAAAGAACAAGGTTGTAGTGGGCTTATGGAGAACATCTCAAAACTATGAGGTGAAATTCTGCCACTAACGGAAACAATAGATTGGATTGGTATCAACAAGGAGCGAGAAACTTATTTCACCGGGAGGATAAATAAAGAACTTAGGTCATTTATGAGCACCCTAAATAGCAGCAATCCTTAGGGAAAGCCTCAGGTGAAATATAACCCAATATACTCCAATGAAGATATTGATGGATTGAAAAGATGTCTTGAGCGAAGAGAAAATTATGGATTTAGATATGCCACTCTTGAAAACTTGTGAATCATGAAACAGGAAGGTAAATTATCAACAATGACATAACACCACATCAAAAGTTAAGGTAGAGAGAATTGCACTTTGAAATGCAAGATGAAGAAGGCTTGAACTACGCAAAACAAGACATGTGTTGAGCACCATGTTTATTTTTAGAGTATAGCTTGGCGGATCATAACTTTGAGAGAAAATCTTGAGGACAACTGGAGAATGAAAGGAATCCTTGACGAACCACCATGTAGAGCCTCCATGAAGAACTCCGGTAATAAAAGGATGATAAAAAGAAAGAGAAGTTGAAAACACAAGGTGAAGCCTTGCAATGATTTAGATGGATCTTCGTGATGATGAGAGCTTGGAACTCCGGGAAAATAAAAGATGAAACAATTGAAACCGAGAATTTATTCATCATGAACAAACACCGAAGGAAGGAATTAATCACTTTGGTGAAAGAAGAATAAGAATTACATTATGCATATCCTTTATAAATTTAAATTTATGACAAGCAACGGATTTGGCATACTACTTATTCTCGTTGAAAAAAAAGATTGAATAGAGATATTGCTCAACTTGGGAAGGTCTTCAACGAACCACCGGCAGGATTGAAACAACGAATGAATTGATATGATAACGAAGGAAGAGAAATCTTGAACAAACCACCATAAGAATTGAAAATGAAAATAGCAAAGGCACAATTCACCGGGAAGAATTGGAAAACAAAAGAATATACTTGAGAGAATTTAGATGCAAGTTAACGAAGAGATCCCGAGTTGATTAGAGAATACTTGAACGATGCACCGGTAAGATTTGGAGAACGAGAGCTGAAAGCTAGAATGAATAATTCTGAGATAATGGGCTCCGGAGAATCAAACTAAAAAGACTCTTGAATTGCTCCGGATGGGTGAAAAGAATTCTCACAATCGAAAATAATTATGAGAGGATGGCATCAAGCTTGAACCATGAATCTTCAAGAGAAAGCACAAGATTTAGAGCAAACACTTCTTCGGTCTTCAAATGCAGAGAATGACGATGAGAAAGACCACCATGAATTGTTGAGATACTCCGGGATGAAGACTAAAAAGGTTGAACCAATGATGAAGAATTTGAAAGACCTTGGCGAAAGACATTTGACTGATGACAAATCATTCTTATGTCAAACTTTAAAATGAATTTGAGAATAACTCCGGAAAAAAGTAGAAGAGTTACGTAAGATCCTGGGAAAAGACCTGTGGGTTAGGGCCCACTCAAAAGATACACCATTGAATGATTTAAAAGAGAGATTGTGCCGGTTGAATTAAATGACTTGAATGAGATAACATCCTAGAAATAGCTTGAAAGGATTACGAATAGAAATTTGAATCTTCTATGATATCTTTAGTTCTCCGGAACAATTGAATAGCAAGCGTGGAATGATTATGAGGTGCACCGGCATGGGAAAACATTTGGAATGAGAAAAAGGATATGATCAACAAAGATTGAATTGAATCCACCGGAGAAGAAAGAGAATGAAGAATGATGAACTATTAGAGCATCTTCAGGAGAACCACCGGGTAAGAACATTGATTGAAAAAAATGAAGAGACTTCACATGAATAAAATGGATACTTGATTAAGATATATGAGTCCTTGAAGAAAAAGGGTGGGAGTGTCGGAATACAAAGTCAACATGGGATGGATGAAACAAGTATTGTTGAGAAACTTAGAATTGATCTTGCGGATGTTGAAAATGATCTGATCCACCTGAAGAGAAGCACGCCGGTTGAGAAGAATTTGAGATGACAAACTTTATGACCAAAAGGATTAGCATTTACATCAGAATATGAGAACACCACTTCGGAAAGGTATGGAATCAACACTTGACTTTGAAGCAACTCAAATACCGCAACTGAAAACAAAATAAAGGATTGACTTGCAGAATAAGCGAGAAACAAACATATGATAGATCCCATATCATATCATGTGTCTGTTGGAAAGATATCTTACATGATACTTGAATTCCCAATTATAAACTCCCGAAACTTTCTGGTTATGCAATCAAGTGTTGGGGATACAAGGGAAGCATAATATCTCACCCAAACTAACAATACCTACATCCAGCTGTATCCATCCTTCAACACATAACCAAGAAACCTTCAGAAATTGTGTACCTCAACCTTCGAAAAGCATCAGTTATACAAGTTATGGCAATACTCCTGAACACCCGCCCCAGTACTGGGTGGCGTCGAGGTTATCTCACCAACAACTGCATAAAAGAGATTTTTGATGTCGGCGAAACTCAGGTATTCTAGAACTGCAACGATAAAATTGTGACGACAACACCTCGGAGCTCAACTCCCTGAGACACTGCCACAACCCCTAAATGTCAGGAGGCACCAAGAACAATGTTCTTGTCACAAGACTATCGGAACAATTCCAAGATACCCGCGTGATCCTAAAAAAATTCGTGAAAATTCAGAAGAGAAGAGTCAAAACATCTATGTCAGGAGGCCTCACCAGAGAGATGAAGGGACTGAGGAGTAAAAAGAAACCTACTCTCCGATATATATAATCCTAAGACTCAAAACATTTTGTTCTAGACTCAACAACGCCAGCGATTCGATCAAGCAGGGGGCTCCTCAGTCGGGGATGGCTCTGATACCAACTTGCAATACCCACAATGCGGCTATATCTCCCACGTGTCGAGGCACGACTTAGAGGCATAGCCGGATGGTAGGCTTGTCGAAAGAGGGGTAATCTTTACACATCCCATGTACTGAATAAGAAAGGGATAAAGAGTTGGCTTACAATCGCCACTGCACACAAATACAAGTTAAACATACATCATTCATAGTACAAACAAAGGTCCGACTATGGAACCAAAATAAAGGAAGACAACCCCAAATGCTAGATCCCCGATCGTCCCAACTGGGCTCCACTATTGATCAACGGGAAACAAAACAAAACAACGATCAAGATCTTCATTGAGCTCCCACTTGAGCTGGGTTGCATCATCTGCACTGGTATCATCGGCACCTGCAACTGTTTGGAAGTATCTGTGAGTCACGAGGACTCAGCAATCTCACACCCACGAGATCAAGACTATTTAAGCTTATGGGTAGGATAGGGTAATGAGGTGTAGCTGCAGCAAGCACTATGCATATATGGTGACTAACATACACAAATAAGAGCGAGAAGAGAAGCAAAGCAACGGTCGTGAAGCGAGAAGTGATCAAGAAGTGATCCTGATAGTACTTAAGTTCAAGCATAACACAAGACCGTGTTCACTTCCCGGTCCGCCGAAAAGAGACCATCACGACTACACACGCGGTTGATTCGTTTTAATTAAGTTAAGTGTCAAGTTCTCTACAACCGGTTATTAACAAATTCCTGTCTGCCACATAACCATGGGCACGGCTTTCGAAAGTTTATACCCTGCAGGGGTGTCCCAAATTAGCCCATCACAAGCTCTTACGGTCAACGAAGGATATTCCTTCTCCCAGGAAGACCCGATCAGACTCTGAATCCCAGTTACAAGACATTTCGACAATGGTAAAACAAGACCAGCAAAGCCACCTGATGTGCCGACAAATCTCGATAGAAGTCGCATGTATCTTGTTCTCAGGGCACACCGGATGGGCAAGACGTCGGGTTGGCATAGACCGTGGTTGCCCAGGGGGTGCTGGACATCGCCCAGTTTGGACCAACACTCGAAGGAGCACTGGCCCGGGGGTTAAAATAAAGATGACCCTTGAGTCTGCAGAACCCAAGGGAAAAAGGCTTAGGTGGCAAATGTTAAAACCAAGGTTGGGCCTTCTTGGAGGAGTTTTATTCAAAGCGAACTGTCAAGGGGTTCCCATAACACCCAACCGCGTAAGGAACGCAAAATGAAGGAACATAACACTGGTATGACGGAAACTAGGGCGGCAGGATGGAACAAAACACAAGGCATAAGGCCGAGCCTTCCACCCTTTACCAAGTATATAGATGCATTAAATAATTAAATAAGAGATATTGTGATATCCCAACATATCCATGTTCCAACATGGAACTAGCTTCAACTTCACCTGCAACTAGCAACGCTATAAGAGGGGCTGAGCAAAAGCGATAACATAGCCAAACAACGGTTTGCTAGGATGGTTGAAAAAAGGTTAGAGGCTATCATGGCAATTTGTGGGGATTGATAAACAAGTGGTAGGTAGCACGACATAGCGATAGAGCGAACAACTAGCAAGCAAACATAGAAGTGATTTTGAGGGTATGGTCATCTTGCCTGAAATCCCGCAAGGAAGAAGAATGAGTCCATGAAGAAGGCAACAGACATAGTCGGACGGATCCTCACAACTCCAGAACGAAACCCAAGCTAACGAGAGAAGCAACCCGGAAACAAGAAAGCAACATAGTAAAAACCATCACATAAACATGGCATGATGCACAATCAAGTATGATGCATGTCCGGTTTAAGTATGCATGGCATGGCAAACTGCACAAACAAAACTACAAGTTAACTCGAGCCCAATATGCAATGAGTTGCATATTGACTGAACACCACATCAATTATTTAGTTCACTCCCGGTTAGCTATTCAACAATATTAAATGTTGGTTAACATGGCAAGAGGTGAAACATGAGTAAAATACACAGCTAGGCATTTTAAATGAGGCCGGAAACATCAAACAACAATTCTGGTAAAACCTCATGTGCATTAGCAATTTAATGCAACAACAATTTTAACATTTTAAAAGTTGTTATCATGATGCAGATGACATGTGCAAGTTTTATGCAATTTCTGTTAAAAGTTGACATGAGCATATTATGAAGCATTTGTCGCCATGGCGGAACAAAAGGGGGCCACGGCGGCGAAACGGGAATGGTGCCACGGTAACGAATCCGAAAATGATGCCATGGCAACATGTCGGTACCGGTAACTCGATTGAGATACTGATGCAAAAGAGAAGTGGATGTCCGAAACATGCAAGAGTGACGGGGAGTGATCCCGAATACCGGGTGTCCCATGACGGTGGCAAGGAAACGAGGAACGTGCAAGGATCAATTCGAACATGGTGCAACCATGAGCATCTCATACAACACATCACAAGCATTCGTTCTTGGACGGTCGTTCTCGGCAGTTATACCTTCGAAGCGTGCGTTTTGAAGCGGATCAGTTCATAGAGGAAATAGTTGTTCACGGGTCATCGAGGGAAGTAGTGGTTCATGTCTGTAGATGTTCGGGGTCACAGCACGGAACTTGACGTCCGCGGGGTCTTCAGCGGTGGTCTTGGTACATGTTCTGTAGACGTTCGGGCGGCGGTAGTAGTGGTACATGTTTTGAAGGGGAAGTAGAGGTTCGCGTTTCGTAGTCGTTCGGGGTCGCCGATAGTTGTACATAGTCGTTGTTTAACTTGACGGATCCGAAGTCGACGGTAGTCGTACACGTTCGAAGAGGGACTTGGTGTTTTGGTATGTAGTTGTTCAAGCGTCCGTGTGATCTTGCCGGTGGGGTACTTGTCGCTTGCAGTGCAAATCTGAGGCCACAGCCGCGTAGCCGAATTTGAGAAAAAAACAGGTCTTGCTGAGGACTTGGCGCATTCATCAGGACTTGGTGGCACTTGACTCAGGTAGGGGCAGTGCTGGAGATGACGAGCTACTGTGAGCAGGGGAAGTCAACGCGGGGCTGCAGCAAGATGACGAGGAGGTGGGAAGGCACGCTGACCGAACTATGGCTTGGAGGGGTGGCATCCATGGCCCGTGGAGGGTGCGCGTGGCACCGTGCTTGCTCTGACAGTCGAGGCTACCGGTGGTGAACAACGGAGGGGTGTGGACGAGGCTAGTAGGCACAGCGGTGGCCTGGACTCGGGTAGGAGGCCGAGACGCGGAAGAAGATGGCCGGATGACTCGAAGACGGAACCTTGCTGGTGGCCGGTTGATGCCGGAGGAGAAGGGGGTGCTGGGAGGAGGCTCGCATGAAGGGGCGGCGACCTGCAGGGTCTTGGTGTGGGCACCATGGCCGGAGGCGGGGAGGTACTTGGGCGGCGGGAGGAGCTCCGACATCGGGCAGCTGCGAGCTCCTCTCGAGCAGATGATGAAAGCTGGGGGAGGAAGGCTCGATGGAGGAGAAAGAGGGGTGTGGGCGCCATGGGAGGAGCCTGGAGGGCTGTGGGATCGAGCACGAGCTCTCGCGCCTCTCCCTAGTGATGCAAGGAAGGAGGGGATCGAGCGGGGGAGATGGCTTCTGGCGGCGGTGAGGGAATGAGGGACTATGGGATCGGGCTCTAGGGTTAGAGGGGAGAGAGAGATGGGCCTCGGGCCGGCTAGGTCGGGCCGCAGGTGGGCCTTAAGCAGGCTTCTTATATGCACTGCTCCCCTCTCTCTTCGTAATCTCCTTCCAGAAAAAAGAAAAAAAAAAGAGAGAGACCAAAAGAATCAAGAGAAGAGGCCATGGAGAAGAATACAATGGTGGGATATTTTTGTAAGGCTTTATGGAATAATTCCAACCCAACAAAAGTGGTTCTAGCAAAATAGGCGAAGTGGTTCTAGCTAAGTGGTTCTAGCAAAGTGGTTCTAGCAAAGTGATTCTAGCAAAGTGGTTCTAGCAAAATAGAACTCACCATGTGAATTCCCTCGATTTAAATGGACCGAAAATCCATGCAATTTATTTAGCTGAGTTGCAAAGATTAATGACATGATGGCATGATGACATGATGCAATGCAAAAATGCAAAGATGAATGCAACGAACCAAAGAACTCACACGACGAAACCTGGAAATCATGGAAGGCACATGAAGCTCCGGTCTTGGGGCGTCACAACTAACTCAATTGTCCCACGTCTTATTTTCTTACAAAAACAAAACGATTTTTTGGCAAATCAATAAGTTCTCAAAAAATGTTCATCATTTCTGGATTACAAAAGTTTGGACTCCACCGAAATATGCAAAATAAGGTTGAACTTTTTGACCGCGGTCCTGGGCTGAAAATGGGTTGTAATAAATTACTTAAGAATTAGCAAATGGGCTGCAAATTATTAAAAAAAATAGCAAATGGGCTCTATGTTGTCTACCACAGATTTTGGAGGCTGACTTGTGGGCCTACTAAGTTAATGCGTACACAAGGTTTCTCAAAAAGGAAACTTAGTCAACAATCGACTCTACCAGCGTCAGACCATTAGATGTCAATCTAACGGCGATCATGCTTCTTCGGTCTCTGATCTTCCTGCCCCAGCCGCCCAAACCAGCACCATCGGAACCGCGTGCTCCTGCCTCCCATGGCCGGCTGTGCTGCCGGGCTGGCCTCACGGCCCCATCATATACTCGCATCCCTGGCATGTCTATCCCTCTACTCACCCACACCTCCTGTTATTTTCCAGCGATGGCAGCCGAACTAGTCAACCCTTGTACTCTCCACCGCATGGGCAGCCACTGCCGTGTCTTCCCCGGCTCCGTGGCGTTCCCTTCATAGGCCTCGCTGTCGTCCACCGCCTTGGTGCTCTCGGTGCAGCGTGGTTAACATGGTCACCGAACGACATCCATTGAAAGTGGACTGTACATGGAGAGGCTGACAGCTGGGTCCACGGCCGCACACAAGGAAATGCCTCCTTATTACACGTAAAATAATGATTCCTCCACCTCACATCTGGGACCCGCCGGAAGGGCCTCTGTATTTCGCGAAAAAAGTTCCCTCCACTGACAGGTCGGACCCACCAACTATATCTTCGCATGCAAGGAAGTGCCTCCTTACTGCGCACAAAAAAATGAATACCCTGCCAGCTAGGACCCACCACAGTGGGAGGCTGACTTGTGGGCCGACTAAGTTGACGGGGACGGAGGCCTCTGTGAACTTAGACAATATATGAACGGTTCTAGCTCCAATGACTGTATGATGTCCATCCAACGGTCGTAGTGCTTCTTCAACCTCTGGTCTTCTTGCTCCAGCCGCCCAAACCAGCGCCGGTCGTGTCGTGTGCTCCTGCCTCCCGTGGCCGGTTGTGATGCCGCAGAGGCCTCACCGCCCCTTGTCGTGGTTCTAAGGCTGACAGTAGAATGGGGGGTAGGTATGAGGAGGCAAGATCCTAGCTATGGAGTAGTTGTACACACGAGTTTACGAGTTCAGGCCCTTCTTGGAGGAAGTAATAGCCCTACGTTTTGATGCCCTGAGGTGGTCGACTGGATTAAAAGGTGTGTATGTTTACAAAAGATGCAAACCCCAGACCTGGAGGAGGAGGGTGGCTTATATAGAATGCGCCAGGAGCCCAGGTCCCCTCCGTTATGCGGGGTTTAATGTACATAAAGGTGGAGCATTACAGAGAACGTCTGTATTAAAATGTTATAAATGGTAGTTAAGGCTATGAGTAAATGCCCGACCGTTGCTGTGCAGAGTGGCCTCAGATCTTCTGTCTGTCGAGTAACTTCTGTGACGGTCGAGTGACATTGATTCTTTCGAGTGGAATGTCTCTGGTCGAGTGGATGATGGTACCCTTCGAATGCTGCTGGCTTTAAGGTGATGTCCTCGGGGAGGTAATCTAGGTCAGGCCTATGACCCTACCCTAGGTAAATAGCTTCATCATTAGCCCCCGAATGGTTCGGGGCTTGAGTGGAGGAGTTGAGAATTTCTCCGATTCAATTTTTGCGCTCCTGTGGTGACTTATCGTGACCAAGAGAACAACCATAATGGTATCAACTCCTTTTTAGTCACCTTGATCCATTCTTGAATCTGCCGAGTGAACTTTACTGTGATGTCTTGAGTGCTGGTATGGAGAGGATATTCCGTGTGACAGATTGCTCTATTGCGCGTGGATATCATGGGATTTGGATTTTGGGGAAGCGCGCGCGATGAGGGAGGCCGCAGTAATCGGAAGGGATTAGGTGCAGCCGCCTCAATCACTGCGCCCCCTTTTTCGCCACGTACCTCACGCGTGACTGTTGCGGGATTTGATCGGGTTGTCCGGACCCACAGGTCAGCCACTCGGAAGCGGCCCCATATAAGGCGTCGGGCCGGGGTTTTCTTTGAATAGTGCGCCTTCATTCTTCTCTTTCCCTCTCAGTTCTCTCCACTGCATCTGCTCCTGCTCCAGCGCCGCTGCCCCGTTCGAGCTCTGCTCGCCGCGATGGGGAAGGAGAAGACGCTGGCATTAGAGCGCACGAAGAAGGTGATGGCGAAGGCGAAGGGGAAGAAGTCTGGCCGGGGCGGATCTTCTTCGAGGGTCGACCTGCCGCCGGGCTGGATCCAGGGTGACTGGATCCGCTCGACAATCCGTCAGGACGACATCGACGACCTGGTCGAGGGAGGACTAATCCCCCACGAATCGGCGTGACTCCCAAGGAACGAGACCGAGCCGCAGCCACAGGAGGGTGAGCGCGTTCTCCTCTCTACTCACGTCGACCGCGGGTTTTCCTTGCCTCCTCACCCTTTCTTTCGAGGTTTTTTGAACTTCTTCGGGGCACAATTTCACCAATTTACTCCGAATACCATCGTGTACCTTGTTGCTTTTGTGTCCATGCGTGAGAGCTTCCTGGGCTATCGGCCACACTTGGGGCTCTTCAAGCACATATTCACATGCTGTTCTCAGTCGGTCAAGAAGCCCAACCCGAGTGATGAGAGGACGCAAGTGATTCAGATGTGCGAGGGTCTTGGGATTCAGATGAGGACTAAAAGTACTTTCCCAGCCATGATCCTTCCAAAGTCGGTCCGAGGGTGGCAGTCGACCTAGTTCTATTGCAAGGACCAGCCGACTCCCGGTCAATTGACTGGACTTCCCCCCTTTTCCATGGCCCGAGTAGAGAAGCCCTCTGCTTTGAAAGTGATCCCAGAGGAGAAGGCGCAAGTGGAAGTGCAGCTTGAGCGAGTAGTTCAGCTTGTCCGTGACGGGGTAACCGGTATGGATCTGTTGGAGGTCTTCCTCAGAAGACACATCCAACCCCTTCAAGCTCGTGACCATCCGATGTGGATGTATTCGGGCACCGACGACACCACTCGGATCCATCCAGAGGAAGTCGACGATGCCACGTTGGAAGGGTGGCTGAAGAGCATCACTGGCAACAAGGACAACCTCAGGGGATCTCGGAGGATTCCTCCGCTCAAGCACTCGTACGAAAACGACAAGGTATGACTCCAAGTGGTCGAGTGTCTTCTTGATTTATCAATTAGCTGTTTGCTGTTATCCGACTATCACCTATCTTGGTTGTTGTATTCTAGGCCCTGACTGAGATGTACTCGATGCCCAACGGAGAGCAGGAGCAGGACCCAGAGGGGGAGGCGAGTGGAGGTGAAAGCGGCAAGTGGCACTCTGACGACGAAGAGGACGAGGAAAGCGATGACCCGAGTGAATAAGAAGAGGTCAACTCTCCTCCTCGTAGGGTAAAACGATCCAAACTTTCTCACGATCCAGCAAGTGCCCGCAGCAAAGCGACCGTGCAAACTGGGCAGTCATCGAGGCACCCTTGAACGTCTTCTCCGGCGCCGACTGAAAAGGCGTCGAAGCAACCGAAAGCTATGAAGGAAATATGCCCTAGAGGCAATAATAAAGTTATTATTTATTTCCTTATTTCATGATAAATGTTTATTATTCATGCTAGAATTGTATTAACCGGAAACATAATACATGTGTGAATACATAGACAAATAGAGTGTCACTAGTATGCCTCTACTTGACTAACTCGTTAATCAAAGATGGTTATGTTTCCTAACCATAGACAAAGAGATGTTATTGATTAACGGGATCACATCATTAGGAGAATGATGTGATTGACTTGACCCATTCCGTTAGCTTAGCACTCGATCGTTTAGTATGTTGCTATTGCTTTCTTCATGACTTATACATGTTCCTATGACTATGAGATTATGCAACTCCCGTTTACCGGAGGAACACTTTGTGTGCTACCAAACGTCACAACGTAACTGGGTGATTATAAAGGAGCTCTACAGGTGTCTCCAAAGGTACATGTTGGGTTGGCGTATTTCGAGATTAGGATTTGTCACTCCGATTGTCGGAGAGGTATCTCTGGGCCCTCTCGGTAATGCACATCACATAAGGCTTGCAAGCATTGCAACTAATGAGTTAGTTGCAAGATGATGTATTACGGAACGAGTAAAGAGACTTGCGGGTAACGAGATTGAACTAGGTATTGAGATATCGACGATCGAATCTCGGGCAAGTAACATACCGATGACAAAGGGAACAACGTATGTTGTTATGCGGTCTGACCGATAAAGATCTTCGTAGAATATGTAGGAGCCAATATGAGCATCCAGGTTCCGCTATTGGTTATTGACCGGAGACGTGTCTCGGTCATGTCTACATTGTTCTCGAACCCGTAGGGTTTGCATGCTTAAGGTTTCGATGACAGTTATATTATGAGTTTATGAGTTTTGATGTACCGAAGGAGTTCGGAGTCCCGGATGAGATCGAGGACATGACGAGGAGTCTCGAAATGGTCGAGACGTAAAGATCGATATATTGGACGACTATATTCGGACATCGGAAAGGTTCTGAGTGGTTCGTGTATTTTTCGGAGTACTGGGGAGTTACGGGAATACGGGAGAAGAAATATATGGGCCTTATTGGGCTTTAGGGGAGAGGGAGAGGCAGGCCGCCCCCCCCCCCCCCCCCCCATGGCCTAGTCCGAATTGGACTAGGGGGAGGGGCTGCGCCCCCTCCTTCCTTCTCTTCCCTCTTCCCCTTCCTTGTCTCCTACTCCTACTACATGGAAGGACTCCTAGTTGGACTAGGAAAGGGGGAATCCTACTCCCGGTGGGAGTAGGACTCCCCTAGGGCGCGCCATAGAGAGGGCCGACCCTCCCCTCCTCCACTCCTTTATATACGGGGGCAGGGGGCACCCCATAGACACACAAGTTGATCTTCGTGGTCGTTCTCTTAGCCGTGTGTGGTGCCCCCTTCCACCATAATTCTCGATAATATTGTAGCGGTGCTTAGGCGAAGCCCTGCGACGGTAGAACATCAAGATCGTCACCACACCGTCGTGCTGACGGAACTCTTCCCTGACACTCTGCTGGATCGGAGTCCGAGGATCGTCATCGAGCTGAACGTGTGCTAGAACTCGGAGGTGCCGTAGTTTCGGTGCTTGATCGGTCGGGCCGTGAAGACGCACGACTACATCAACCGCGTTGTCATAACGCTTCCGCTTTCGGTCTACAAGGGTACGTAGATCACACTCTCCCCTCTCGTTGCTATGCATCACCATGATCTTGCGTGTGTGTAGGAATTTTTTTGAAATTACTATGTTCCCCAACAGTGGTATCAGAGCCTAGGTTTTATGTGTTGATGTTATATGCACGAGTAGAACACAAGTGAGTTGTGGGCGATATAAGTCATACTTCTTACCAGCATGTCATACTTTGGTTCGGCGGTATTGTTGGACGAAGCGGCCCGGACCGACATTACGCGTACGCTTACGCGAGACCGGTTCTCCCGACGTGCTTTGCACAAAGGTGGCTAGCGGGTGACAGTTTCTCCAACTTTAGTTGAACCGAGTGTGGCTATGCCCGGTCCTTGCGAAGGTTAAAACAGCACCAACTTGACAAACTATCATTGTGGTTTTGATGCGTAGGTAAGATTGGTTCTTGCTTAAGCCCGTAGCAGCCACGTAAAACTTGCAACAACAAAGTAGAGGACGTCTAACTTGTTTTTGCAGGGCATGTTGTGATGTGGTATGGTCAAGACATGATGCTAAAATTTTATTGTATGAGATGATCATGTTTTGTAACCAAGTTATCGGCAACTGGCAGGAGCCATATGGTTGTCGCTTTATTGTATGCAATGCAATTGCGCTGTAATGCTTTACTTTATTACTAAGCGGTAGCGATAGTCATGGAAGCATAAGATTGGCGAGACGACAACGATGCTACGAAGATGATCAAGGTGTCGCGCCGGTGACGATGGTGATCACGACGGTGCTTCGAAGATGGAGATCACAAGCACAAGATGATGATGGCCATATCATATCACTTATATTGATTGCATGTGATGTTTATCTTTTATGCATCTTATCTTGCTTTGATTGACGGTAGCATTTTAAGATGATCTCTCACTAATAATCAAGAAGTGTTCTCCCTGAGTATGCACCGTTGTGAAAGTTCTTCGTGCTGAGACACCACGTGATGATCGGGTGTGATAGGCTCTACGTTCAAATACAACGGGTGCAAAACAGTTGCACACGCAGAATACTTAGGTTATACTTGACGAGCCAAGCATATACAGATATGGCCTCGGAACACGGAGACCGAAAGGTCGAGCGTGAATCATATAGTAGATATGATCAACATAGTGATGTTCACCAATGAAACTGCTCCATCTCACGTGATGATCGGACATGGTTTAGTTGATTTGGATCACGTGATCACTTAGAGGATTAGAGGGATGTCTATCTAAGTGGGAGTTCTTAAGTAATATGATTAATTGAACTTAAATTTATCATGAACTTAGTCCTGGTAGTATTTTGCAAACTATGTTGTAGATCAATAGCTCGCGTTGTTGCTTCCCTGTGTTTATTTTGATATGTTCCTAGAGAAAATTGTGTTGAAAGATGTTAGTAGCAATGATGCGGATTGGATCCGTGATCTGAGGTTTATCCTCATTGCTGCATAGAAGAATTATGTCCTTGATGCACTGCTAGGTGACAGACCTATTGCAGGAGCAGAAGCAGACGTTATGAATGTTTGGCTAGCTATATATGATGACTACTTAATAGTTTAGTGCACCATGCTTAATGGCTTAGAATCGGGACTTCAAAGACGTTTTGAACGTCATGGACCATATGAGATGTTCCAGGAGTTGAAGTTAATATTTCAAGCAAATACCCGAGTTGAGAGATATGAAGTCTCCAACAAGTTCTATAGCTAAAAGATGGAGGAGAATCGCTCAACTAGCGAGCATGTGCTTAGATTTTCTGGGTACTACAATCGCTTGAATCAAGTGGGAGTTAATCTTCCAGATAAAATAGTGATTGAAGAATTCTCTAGTCACCATCACCAAGTTAGTAGAACTTCATGATGAACTATATGCAAGGGATGATGAAAGTAATTCCCAAGCTCTACGTGATGCTGAAATCGACGAAGGTAGAAATCAAGAAAAACATCAAGTGTTGATGGTTAACAAGACCACTAGTTTCAAGAAAAGGGCAAAGGGAAGAAGGGGAACTTCAAGAAGAATGGCAAGCAAGTTGCTGCTCAAGTGAAGAAGCCCAAGTCTGGACCTAAGCCTGAGACTGAGTGCTTCTACTGCAAAGGGACTGGTCACTAGAAGCGGAACTACCCCAAGTAATTGGTGGATAAGAAGGATGGCAAAATGAACAAAGGTATATTGGATATACATGTTATTGATGTGTACTTTACTAGTGTTTATAGCAACCCCTCAGCATTTGATACTGGTTCAGTTACTAAGAGTAGTAACTCGAAACGGGAGTTGCAGAATAAACAGAAACTAGTAAAAGTCAAGGTGACGATGTGTGTTGGAAGTAGTTCCAAGATTGATATGATCATCATCGCACAGTCCCTATACTTTCAGGATTAGTGTTGAACCTAAATAAGTGTTATTTGGTGTTTGTGTTGAGCATGAATATGATTTGATCATGTTTATTGTAATATGGTTATTCATTTAAGTAAGAGAATAAATTCTTGTTCTGTTTACATGAATAAAACCTTATATGGTTACACACCCAATGAAAATAGTTCGTTGGATCTCGATCGTAGTGATACACATAATCGTAATATTGAAACCAAAAGATGCAAATTTAATAATGATAGTGCAACTTATTTGTGGCACTGCCGTTTAGATCATATCGGTGTAAAGCGCATGAAGAAACTCAATACTGATGGACTTTTGGAACCACTTGATTATGAATCACTTGGTACTTGTGAACCATGCCTCATGGGCAAGATGACTAAGACTCCATTCTTCGGAACAATGGAGCGAGTAACAAACTTGATTGGAAATAATACATACTGTTGTATGCAGTCCAATGAGTGTGGAGGCTCGCGGCGGGTATTGTTATTTTCTGTATATCACAGATGATTTGAGCAGATATGAGTATATCTACTTGATGAAACATAAGTCTGAAACATTTGAAAAGTTCAAATAATTTCAGGGTGAAGTGGAAAATCATCGTGACAAGAAAATAAGGTTTCTACGATCTGATCGCGGAGACAAATATTTGAGTTACGAGTTTGGTCTTCAATTAAAACATTGTGGAATAGTTTCACAAACTCATGTCACCTAGAACACCACAGCATAATGGTGTGTCCGATCGTCATAACCGTACTTTATTGGATATAGTGCAATCTATGATGTCTCTTACCGATCTACCACTATCGTTTTGGGGTTATGCATTAGAGACAGCTGCATTCACGTTAGAAAAGGGCACCATCTAAATCTGTTGAGATGACACAATCTGAATTATGTTTTGGCAAGAAACCAAAGTTGTCGTTTCTTAAAGTTTTGGGTTGTGATGCTTATGTGAAAAAATTTCATCCTGATAAGCTCAAACCCAAGTCGGAGAAATATGTCTTCATAGGATACCCAAAGGAGACTGTTGGGTACACCTTCTATCACAGATCCGAAGGCAAGACATTCGTTGCTAAGAATGGATCCTTACTAGAGAAGGAGTTTCTCTCGAAAGAAGTGAGTGGGAGGAAAGTAGAAAACTTGATAAGGTAATTGTACCTTCTCCCTTATTGGAAAGTAGTTCATCACAGAAATCTGTTCTTGTGACTACTACACCAATTAGTGAGGAAGATAATGATGATGATCATGTAACTTCAGATCAAGTTACTACCGAATCTCGTAGGTAAACCAGAGTGAGATCCGCACCAGAGTGGTACGGTAATCCTGTTCTGGAAGTCATGTTACTAGACCATGACGAACTTGCGAACTATGAGGAAGCGATGATGAGCCCAGATTCCGCGAAATGGTTTGAGGCCATGAAATCTGAGATATGATCCATGTATGAGAACAAAGTATGGACTTTGATGGATTTGCCCGATGATCGGCAAGCCATAGAAAATAAATGGATCTTCAAGAGGAAGACAGACGCTGATAGTAGTGTTACTATCTACAAAGCTAGACTTGTCGAAAAAGGTTTTTGACAAAGTTCATGGTGTTGACTACGATGAAATTTTCTCACTCGTAGCGATGCTTAAGTCTGTCCAAATCATGTTAGCAATTGCCGCATTTTTGTGAAATCTGGCAAATGGATAGACAAAACTACATTCCTTAATGGATTTAAAGAAGAGTTGTATATGATGCAACCAGAAGGTTTTGTCAATCCTAAAGGTGCTAACAAAATATGCAAGCTCCAGCGATCCATCTATGGACTGGTGCAAGCATCTCAGAGTTGGAATATACACTTTGATAGGTTGATCAAAGCATATAGTTTTATACAGACTTGCGGTGAAGCCTGTATTTACAAGAAAGTGAGTGGGAGCACTACAACATTTCTGATAAGTATATGTGTATGACATATTGTTGATCGGAAATAATGTAGAATTATTCTGCAAAGCATAAAGGAGTGTTTGAAAGGATTTTTTCAAAGAAAACCTCGGTGAAGCTGCTTACATATTGAGCATCAAGATCTATAGAGATAGATCAAGACGCTTGATAAGTTTTTTTCAATGAGTACATACCTTGACAAGATTTTGAAGTAGTTCAAAATGGAACAGTCAAAGAAAGAATTCTTGCCTATGTTACAATTTGTGAAATTGAGTAAGACTCAAAGCGCGACCACGGCAGAAAATAGAATGAGAATGGAAGTCATTCCCTATGCCTTGGCCATAGGTTCTATAAAGTATGCCATGCTGTGTACCAGACCTATTGTATACCCTACACTAATTTTGGCAAGGGAGTACAATAGTGATCTAGGAGTAGATCACTGGACAGCGGTCAAAATTATCCTTAGTGGAATAAGGATATGTTTCTCGATTATGGAGGTGACAAAAGGTTCGTCGTAAAAGGGTTACGTCGATACAAGTTTTGGCACTGATCCAGATGACTCTTGATCTTCATATGGATACATATTGAAAGTGGGAGCAATTAGCTAAAGTAGCTCCGTGCAGAGCATTGTAGACATAGAAAATTGCAAAATACTTACGGATCTGAATATGGCAGACCCGTTGACTAAACTTCTCTCACAGGCAAAACATGATCACACCTTAGTACTCTTTGGGTGTTAATCACATAGCAATGCGAACTAGATTACTGACTCTAGTAAACCCTTTGGGTGTTGGTCACATATCGATGTGAACTATGGGTGTTAACCACATAAAGATGTGAATTATTGATGTTAGATCACATGGCGATGTGAACTAGATTATTGACTCTAGTGCAAGTGGGAGACTGAAGGAAATATGCCCTAGAGGCAATAATAAAGTTACTATTTATTTCCTTATTTCATGATAAATGTTTATTATTTATGCTAGAATTGTATTAACCGGAAACATAATACATGTGTGAATACATAGACAAACAGAGTGTCACTAGTATGCCTCTACTTGACTAGCTTGTTAATCAAAGATGGTTATGTTTCCTAACCATAGACAAAGAGTTGTTATTTGATTAACGGGATCACATCATTAGGAGAATGATGTGATTGACTTGACCCATTCCGTTAGCTTAGCACTCGATCGTTTAGTATGTTGCTATTGCTTTCTTCATGACTTATACATGTTCCTATGACTATGAGATTATGAAACTCCCGTTTACCGGAGGAACACTTTGTGTGCTACCAAACGTCACAACGTAACTGGGTGATTATAAAGGAGCTCTACAGGTGTCTCCAAAGGTACATGTTGGGTTGGCGTATTTCGAGATTAGGATTTGTCACTCCGATTGTCGGAGAGGTATCTCTGGGCCCTCTCGGTAATGCACATCACATAAGGCTTGCAAGCATTGCAACTAATGAGTTAGTTGCAAGATGATGTATTACGGAATGAGTAAAGAGACTTGCGGGTAATGAGATTGAACTAGGTATTGAGATACTGACGATCGAATCTCGGGCAAGTAACATACCGATGACAAAGGGAACAACGTATGTTGTTATGCGGTCTGACCGATAAAGATCTTCGTAGAATATGTAGGAGCCAATATGAGCATCCAGGTTCCGCTATTGGTTATTGACCGGAGACGTGTCTCGGTCATGTCTACATTGTTCTAGAACCCGTAGGGTTCGCATGCTTAAGGTTTCGATGACAGTTATATTATGAGTTTATGAGTTTTGATGTACCGAAGGAGTTCGGAGTCCCAGATGAGATCGGGGACATGACGAGGAGTCTCGAAATGGTCGAGATGTAAAGATCGATATATTCGACGACTATATTCGAACATCGGAAAGGTTCCGAGTGGTTCGGGTATTTTTCGGAGTACCGGGGAGTTACGGGAATACGGGAGAAGAAGTATATGGTCCTTATTGGGCTTTAGGGGAGAGGGAGAGGTAGGCCGCGCGCCCCCCAAGGCCTAGTCCGAATTGGACTAGGGGGAGGGGCTGCGCCCCCTCCTTCCTTCTCTTCCCCCTTCCCCTTCCTTGTCTCCTACTCCTACTACATGGAAGGACTCCTAGTTGGACTAGGAAAGGGGGAATCCTACTCCCGGTGGGAGTAGGACTCCCCTAGGGCGCGCCATAGAGAGGGCCGGCCCTCCCCTCCTCCACTCCTTTATATACGGGGGCAGGGGGCACCCCATAGACACACAAGTTTATCTTCGTGATCGTTCTCTTAGCCGTGTGCGGTGCCCCCTTCCACCATAATCCTCGATAATATTGTAGCGGTGCTTAGGCGAAGCCCTGCGACGGTAGAACATCAAGATCGTCACCACGCTGTCATGCTGACGGAACTCTTCCCCGACACTTTGCTGGATCGGAGTCCGGGGATCGTCATCGAGTTGAATGTGTGCTAGAACTCGGAGGTGCCGTAGTTTCGGTGCTTGATCGGTCGGGCCGTGAAGACGCACGACTACATCAACCGCGTTATCATAACGCTTCCGCTTTCGGTCTACAAGGGTACGTAGATCACACTCTCCCCTCTTGTTGCTATGCATCACCATGATCTTGCGTGTGCGTAGGAATTACTACGTTCCCCAACAAGCTACGCCATCCAAACCGCCAAAGGCCTTGCCGAATATCAAAGTGGTCATCCCCATTGCTTCTGGGTATTAGTTGGACTTGACTTCTTGTTTTAGCATGAGTCTGGATTTGAGTCGACTTATTTCGTCAAACATGACCGACTAAATTCTGAAATTTGTAGTGATGCTACTTCTGGGACTTCCACCCGCCAGTATGAAGATGAGGACATGGAAGATGTGGTCACCTCCAACCCGGGTACAATCCTCGTGATCTTGTTCTCTATTGTATAGTTGGTTGAATTCTGGTGACTCATTTAGGGTCGACTGATGTCTTTGCAGCCCCTCCCAATGTCATCGAGCTTCCGGATGATGAAGAGGACGTGTCGCTGAGGCCCAGGAAGAAGAAGGCAACAGCTAGCAAGACATCCCAATCGGAGCCGACAACGTAGAGAGTAGTTCAATGGCCCGAAGATGTGAGTAAGGTTTCTGTAACCTTTGCTGATCCAGTGTAGAGTGTGTGTCCGGCATCATCGACTACTCCAGAGCTTGCTTCAACCATCCAACCTCATCCCCCGGATCTCCAAGCCGCTGCGTCTGGATCGTCTGTCCCCTTCTTTGCTACTCATCATGTTCCAGAAAGCCAACTGTACGCCGCTGTGGAGGATATTCGTCAGGCTGCTTATGACGCCAGTGCACGAAAGCAGTCAGGCTGCTTATGACGCCAGCGTGGCTCTTCGAGCCAATGTCCAGGTAAATCAACTTCCGACTGAATTTGTTCTTTAGGATATGTTATCCGAATATTTTCCTTCACGCAATATTTCCTTTTCTTGCAATTCGAGATTGTACACCCATTGGGTCCAGTCGAGTGGAATCTTAACCAGTGGGGGCACGCTTAGTGCACCCACTGGGTGTAGTCCCCGAGACCGCGGTCGACTGCTGGCAGTCGGTTGGGGTTTGAGCACTTCTTTCTCTCTTTTTTTTACTCTGCCCGGACGGACCGGCCGAGAGGAATCTTAACCTGTGGGGGCACGCTTAGTGCACCCACTAGGTGTAGTCCCCGAGACCGCAGTCGACTGCTGGTAGTCGGTTGGGGTCTGAGTAGTCTTGAAGTTTTATTCATTCGGAAATAAATAATCTTTGATCTTGTCGATTGACATGTCTTTTACTTGTTGCAGAAATCTTGTACGCTTATCTCCAAGTTTGCCGAATTTGAGGAAAAGCAAATTCAACTCAACCTTGACCTAGAGTTGGCTCAGCAGAACTTGAAAAAGGCTCAAGATGAAGTCGCTGGTACGGAAGGTAACAGCCTGTCGAGTGCTTATCTTGACCATCCCTCAAGTTTTCTCTTCATTCTTCTGTTTGATCTAAATGTGTATTTTGCAGAGAAAATGAGACTGCCCCTGGAGAAGAAGGATCTGGACCTTGCAGCTACGCAGAAGGAGGCTCGGGAGAAGACTGCCCTTGCTGACCAGAAACTGGCTTCGGTCGGAGCACTAGAGGAAGAAATCAACACGCCGAAGTCGTCTCTCACTGAATCCAATCGAGAGGCGACTCGTATGAAAAAAGATAAAGTGGCTCTGACCGACCAGATGGAGAGCATGACTCGCAGGAGGAACGATTTGGAGGCTTATCTGAAAGCTCTTGCCTAGAAAATCTTTCTTATGCTCGAAGGTACCTCTTTTTTACTCGATTGTTTTACTATTTGCAAGTTGGACCCGACCAGTTGACTCATTAACTCCTTGACTCTGCAGTTCTATCAAAACTTTGAAGAGGATACTGGACGGGTCGAGACAGGCTTGGACCCTATCCTTTCTCCAGTTGGTGACGAGGCTGCCATGAATGTGCTTCGACTGGAATCTTGCGTCACCAGTGTTACAAGTTATCTTGCCCGTCTGAAGGTTGTAGTTTCACACATCGACTCATCGCTCTAGTGAAGGGCAAAGCTTCAGAATGATCTCGAGTCTTTGATGGCTCGACTCAACGAGATCCCTGGTCGAGTGCAGGAATGGAAGAAGTCCTCTGCCCGATGTGGTGCTGACATGGCTCTGTCACTGGTCAGAGTCCACTGCCGAGAAGCTCGAGAGGAGAAGTTGGCAGCGATCAAGGCTGCCAACACAAAAAGGCACGACTTCTAGTCCTTCATGGAGACTTTTATTGCTGCTGCCACTCGGATTGCGGATGGGATTGATTTGGATGAGTTCGTCGAGCCTGCAAGTCCTCCTCCTGCCGAATGAACAAACTTGATACTTAAACTTGCTTTAAATTTGCCTCGGAATGCCGAGTGGTTTTTGTAACCGTTAAACTCCTTCGGGCCTGGCGCCCGAGTACTTTTATCTTCGTTCTGAAACTCTTGAGATTTTATTAGATCTTGGTTTATCTTCTGCATGTGCTTGCGTTTGCCTTCGAGTGGGACTTAATCTTCACTTGGAATTTTTTTTGGGAATGCGTCGCCTCAGGGAGATATCTCAGTCGACTTGCCCCTCGTCGTCCTTCCGGATAGGGATCGAGCGGGCATTGTACTTGTGGTGCGGCTCCGTGGAGAGGATTATAGTCGACCTGCACCTCGTCGTCCTTGCAGATAGGGATGGAGCGGACATTGTATGTGTGGCGCAGCTCCATGGAGAGGATTACAGTCGACCTGCACCTCATCGTCCTTGCGGATAGGGATGGAGCGGACATTGTACTTGTGGTGCAACTCCGTGGAGAGGATTGCAGTCGACCCGCACCTCGTCGTCCTTGCGGATAGGGATGGAGCGGACATTGTACTTGTGGCGCAGCTCCGTGGAGAGGATTGCAGTCGACCTGCACCTCGTCGTCCTTGCGGATAGGGATGGTTTTTCAACTTAGGCGAGTACTAGACTGCAGCTAAGCCCCCGAGTGTGAGGTTTGCTCATCACTCGGAAGGATTTTTGGAACTTAGGCGAGCATTGGGCTGCAGCTAAGCCCCCGAGTGTGAGGTTTGCTCATCGCTTGGTTGGATTTTTGAAACTTAGGCGAGCATTGGGCTGCAGCTAAGCCCCCGAGTGTGAGGTTTGCTCATCGCTCGGTAGGATTTTTGAAACTTAGGCGAGCATTGGGCTGCAGCTAAGCCCCCGAGTGTGAGGTTTTCTCATCACTCGGTAGGATTTTTTCAAATTAGGAGAGTACTGGACTGCAGCTAAGCCTCCGAGTGAGAGGTTTGCTCATCGCTCGGTTGGATTTTTGAAACTTAGGCGAGCATTGGGCTGCAGCTAAGCCCGCGAGTGTGAGGTTTACTCATCACTCGGTAGGATTTTTTTCAACTTAGGCGAGTACTGGACTACAGCTAAGCCTCCGAGTGAGAGACTTGCTCATCACTTGGTAGGATTTTTTCAACTTAGGCGAGTATTGGACTGCAGCTAAGCCCCCGAGTGAGAGGTTTGCTCATCGCTCGGTAGGATTTTTGCAACTTAGGCGGGCATTGTGCTGCAGCTAAGCCCCCGACTGTGAGGTTTTCTCATCACTCGGAAGGATTTTTGGAACTTAGGTGAGCATTGGGCTCCAGCTAAGCCCCCAAGTGTGAGACTTGCTCATCACTCAGTAGGATTTTTTCAACTTAGGCGAGTACTGGACTGTAGCTAAGCCCCCGAGTGAGAGACTTGCTCATCACTCGGTAGGATTTTTTCAACTTAGGCGAGTACTGGACTACAGCTAAGCCCCCGAGTGAGAGACTTGCTCATCACTCAGTAGGATTTTTTCAACTTAGGTGAGTACTGGAATGTAGCTAAGCCCCCGAGTGAGAGACTTGCTCATCACTCGGTAGGATTTTTTTTCAACTTAGGCGAGTACTGGACTGCAACTAAGCCCCCGAGTGAGAGACTTGCTCACCACTCGGTACGATTTTTTTAACTTAGGCGAGTACTGGACTGTAGCTAAGCCCCCGAGTGAGAGACTTGCTCATCACTTGGTAGGATTTTTTCAACTTAGGCGAAACGGTTTCGCAGCTAAGCCACCCACTGGGGGATTTTAGAAACAAACGAAAGCAATCGACAATCATTTTCAGAAGACTATAAAAACTCTTGTTTTTGATAAACAAACTACAAAGGTGCTTCTTATTACATCTCAATAGACTGAGTGTTTAGGTATAAAAGGGGCAAAGCAGCTTCGCATTCCAAGCGCACGGCTCGTCTTTCTTGTGCTCGACGTCGTAGAGGTGGTACGCTCCATTGTGGAGCACTCTAGTGACAACGAAGGGGCCTTCCCAAGAGGGAGCAATTTTGTGTGGTTTCTACTGATCCACTCAGAGAACCAAGTCTCCCTCTTGAAATGCTCGACCCCTCACATTTCTGGCATGGAATCGACGCGGGTCTTGCTGATAGATGGCTGATCGGATCAAGGCCATATCTCTTTCTTCTTCCAAGAGATCAACTGCATCCTGTCGTGCTTGTTCTGCTTCTTCCTCTGAGAAAAGCTCGACTCGGGGCGCATTGTGGAGCAAGTCAATCGGAAGTATAGCTACGGCTCCATAAACCAAGAAAAATGGGGTTCTGCCAGTCGACCGATTAGGAGTTGTCCTCAATCCCCACAATACTGATGGAAGTTCGTCGACCCAGGCTCCTGCTGCATGTTTGAGGTCACGCATCAGTCGAGATTTCAGTCCTTTGAGAATTAATCCATTTGCTCTTTCAGCTTGTCCATTCGACTGGGGATGGGCGACCGAGGCATAGTCGACTCGAGTACCTTGTGAAGCATAGAAAGTTCTGAACTCATTAGAATCGAAGTTTGATCCATTGTCAGTGATGATGCTGTGTGGAACACCATATCTGAATGTTATCTCTCTGATGAAGCTAACGAGAGTGGTGGCATCAAGATTCTTGATAGGCTTGGCCTCAATCCACTTGGTGAACTTGTCGACTGCTACAAGCACATGTGTGAATCCACTCCTACCAGTCCTCAGAGGTCCAACCATATCTAACCCCCAAACAGCAAAGGGCCAGACGAGTGGGATGGTCCTCAAGGCAGACGCAGGCTTGTGAGACATGTTGGAGTAAAACTGGAAACCTTCACATTTGTCGACTATTTCTTGTGCCATCGCATTTGGCCGTGGCCAGTAAAATCCCACTCGGTATGCTTTGGCCACAATGGTCCGAGAGGACGCATGATGACCATAGGTTCGCGAGTGAATGTCATTGAGGATCACTCAACCTTCTTCAGGCGTTAAGCATTTCTGGCAAACTCCAGTCACACTTTCTCTGAACAACTGTCCTTTGATCATAGTAAAGGCTTTAGATCGACGGACGATCTGTCGAGCCTCTTCTTCATATTCTGGGAGTTCCCTTCTAAGAATGTATGGGATATATGGTACCGTCCAATCAGTGATGATGACCAAAACCTCCATAATCAAATCGACTACGGCTGGAATCTCGATTTCAGTCGAATCAGTGGCACTCTTCGGCTGTGGGGGCTCTTCTGTGAAGGGATCTTCTTGAACTGAAGGTGTATGAATGTGCTCCAAGAACACATTACTGGGGATGGCTTCTCTCTTGGAGCCTATCTTTGCCAGATCATCGGCCGCTTGATTTTTCAGTCGAGGGATGTGATGGAGGTCCAATCCCTCAAATCTCCTTTCTAGCTTTCTCATTGCATTGCAATAACCAGTCATAGCTGGGCTTCAGACATCCCACTCCTTCATTACTTGATTGACCACCAAATCTGAGTCGCCATAGACCATGAGGTGACGGACGCCGAGTGAAATGGCCATACGCAACCCGTACAGAAGTGCCTCATAATCGGCTTCATTGTTGGAGGAGTCAAAGTGAATCTGGAGAACATAGTTGAGTTTGTCACCGCGGGGGGATACCAACACCACCCTAGCACCGGAACCATTCAGCATCTTGGACCCATTAAAGAACATGGTCCAATGCTCTGAGTGGATTTGGGCCGGAAGTTGTTGTTCGATCCACTCGGCGAGGAAATCAGCTATTGCTTGGGACTTGATGGCCTTCTTTGCTTCAAACTTGATGTCCAGGGGAAGGAGTTCAATTGCCCACTTTGCCACTCGACCAGTTGCGTCTCTGTTGTTCAGAATCTCTGATAATGGAGCATCGCTGACGACTGTAATGGAATGATCAGAGAAGTAGTGTGCAAATTTCTTCATGGTCATGTAAATCCCATAAACAAGCTTCTGATAATGTGGATATCTTTGCTTCGACGGAGTTAGAACTTCAGAAACATAATATACTGGCACTGAACTTTATAGGCTTTTCCTTCTTCCTCCCGCTCGACCGTGAGTACTGTACTGACAACTTGTCTAGTGGCTGCAATATAAAGCAGTAAAGGCTCTTTGCTGATTGGCGCAACAAGCACCGACTGGGTGGAAAGCAGGGCTTTGAGCTCCGCAAACTCTGCATCGGCTTCGGGAGTCCACTCGAACTTATCAAACTTCTTCATCAGTCGGTAAAGAGGCAATGCCTTTTCACTGAGGCGAGAAATGAATCGACTCAAGGCGGCCAAACAACCAGTAAGCTTCTGGACATCGTGCACACGCACAAGGCGTTTCATCCGAAGTATAGCACCAACTTTCTTGGGGTTAGCGTTGATCCCTCGTTCGGAAACGAGGAAACCGAGTAATTTTCTGCCAGGAACTCCAAATGTGCATTTTGATGGATTAAGCTTGATATTATATCTTCTGAGATTGGCAAAGGTTTCAGCAAGGTCAGCCAACAGGTCGGAACCTTTACGTGACTTGACCACAATGTCATCCATGTATGCTTCCACATTCCGACTAATTTGAGTGAGCAGACACTTCTGGATCATCCTCATGAATTTGGCTCCAGCATTCTTCAAGCCGAATGGCATAGTGACATAACAAAAGCATCCGAATGGAGTGATGAAAGTTGTTTTTATCTCATCGGGACCATACGGTCGGATCTGATGGTACCCGGAATAGGCGTCCAAAAAAGACAAACACTCACACCCCGTAGTTGAGTCGATGATTTGGTCGATGCGGGGGAGGGGAAATGATCTTTCGGGCAGGCCCGATTGATATGCTTGAAGTCAATGCACATGCGAAGTGAGTCGTCCTTCTTGGGGACCATGAAAACATTGGCGAGCCACTAGGAGTGGTAGATTTCACGGATGAACTCAGCTGCCAAGAGCCGAGCCACTTCCTCATCGATTGCTTTTCACTTCTGGACGGCGGACCGTCGGAGATGTTCCTTGACTGGTTTAACTTTTGGGTCGACTCGCAAACGATGCTCAGACAGTCCCCTGGGTACACCCGACATGTGAGAAGGTTTCCATGCAAAGATGTCCCAGTTCTCACGGAGGAACTGGACGAGCGCTTATTCCTATTTGATGTCGAGTGTTGTTGAGATATGGGTCGGAGCAACATTGTGGTCGGTCGGGTGTATACGAATCGGCTTCATTTCACCGGACGACTGAAATGCAGAATCTGTGGCTGGCTTCTTGGCTCGCGGGAAATCACTCGGATCTGCATTCTTCTGATACTCTTGCAGTTCTACTACTGCCATCTGTGCATCGGCAATTTTTGAGCCCTTTTGGAAGCACTCTTCCGCCTTCTGCCGACTGCCAATGACAGTGATTACTCCTTTAGGACCAGGCATCTTCAATTTGAGATACATGCAACATGGTCGAGCCATAAAACGTGCATAAGCGGGCCTACCCAGAATAGCATGGTAAGCACTCTTGAAATCCACTACCTCAAATGTCAACTTTTCCTTGCGGTAGTTCTTGGAATTACCGAAAACCACATCGAGGGCGATCTGGCCGAGTGACTGAGCTTTCTTGCCAGGAATAACGCCATGGAAACTCATATTGCTTTCACTAAGTTTGGACATCGGAATTCCCATTCCCTTCAAGGTTTCAGCATAAAGGATATTCAGGCCACTGCCACCATCCATCAGCACTTTAGTCAGTCGAGTGCCTTCAACTACTGGGTCGACCACCAGTGCTTGCCTCCCAGGGGTGGCTATATGAGCTGGATGGTCTGACTAGTCGAATGTGACGGTAGTCTGGGACCACTTCAGATAACTGGGTGTTGCAGGAGCAACCATGTTTACTTCCCTGTTAATAACTTTCAACCAACTTTTGCTTTCAACGTCAGCAAAAATCATCAGTGTGGAATTGACGTTGGGAAAACCATCATCATCTTCTTCCCTATCCTCACCTCCGCCCGACTCCTTTTCCTTCTCCTTGGGTTGTTTCTCTCGGAACTGCTGGATAAGGAAACGGCACTGTCGATGGTGTGTTTAGGGTAAATGATGTTCCCCTCTTCATCTTTTTTGGTATGAATATGGCATGGTAAATCCAACACATCATTCCCATCTTTATCCTTAACTTTTTTGGGAGTCCAGGGCCCCTTGGGCTTTCCTTTGAACTTTCCTTGGGCAACAGCTAAAGCTTCACCAAGAGCAGCTGGTTCAGCCTTTTGCTTCTGTTTCGACTGGAATTCCCTCCTTCGGTTTCTTGGGCGACTGTTTTGTGCTTGCCACTCCGGAGTCGGTCTTCCTCTTCATCATCCGAGTCAGAGTCATATCTCCTGTCTGACCGAATTTCAGATTCAACTCCCGATACTTAACGCCTTCCTTGAAGGCACAAATTGCTTGGTGATCTGACACATTCTCCACTGTATGGTGCAACGTAATCCATCTCTGGATATAATCCCTCAAGGTTTCATTCGGTTTCTGGACACAAACTACAATTCTTTCAACCCTGCTGTCCTTTTGCAAGTGCCTTCAAAGATCCTAACAAACACTCGAGCAAGTTCCTTCCAACTATATATACTGCCAGGAGCCAACTGATTCAACCATGCTCTGGCTGAGCCCTCCAACATCAAGGGAAGGTGCTTCATAGCCACATCATCATTTCTGCCACCAATCTGCACAGCCACTCGGTAGTCCTCAAGCCAAGTGTCTCGCTTGCACCCGCCGGTGAACTTGCTGAATCCAGTCGCCAACCTGAAGTTGGGAGGAATCACTGCAGCTCTGACGGCTCTGCTGAAACACTCGGGTCCAGTCGGATGATCTCTATCGTGGCCTTCTCTGTGAGCTCTATTCCTATCAACCAGACCATGAACAAGGATAGATCTTGCATCAAAGCCTGGCTCTCTGGGGTCGACTGGAATTCTTCTTTCGCCACTATGGGGGTGCCTGTCATCTTGCAGCCGAGGCACGTATGACCCACTCCTCAGAGGAGGCATGGGCATTCGACGCAGTCATCGTGGTCGATTCGATGATCATACTGCTCATAGTTCTTGTACTGATCTTGCCGGTGCCCACGCTCCTCACGCTGCGGAGGCGATCTTGGGCTGTGAGCAGATTGGACAATATCCGCCACCACAGATCTGCTATGAATCCTATTCCGCGACTGAGATACTGCTGTATCCCTCTCTCCCGCTGCCCGGAGCAAAGCCCGGATCTGCATCAAACCTCGGACAGCTTCTGGCTAGGACGGTTGAATTGACTCTGCTATTTGAGCTGCAACTGTGAGATTCTGGATCGTTGTTCGGTATACCTGAGTTGAAGGCGGAAAAAGTTGTCGTCGACTGGATTCAGGAATTCGCTGCCGAGCACGCTCATTGAGTGCGCGCTGGAGCTTCTCCAGTCGAGTGCGCTCAGCCAAGTTGGCCAGGTGTGCCTCCTCCAAGTCCTAGGCCTCGGAGGTTTCTCGAACGATAGGAGTGTGAAGTGCATCCATGTTACGGCGGCGAAGCTCTTCCCTCCACTGCGAAGCGAGAGGTTCGGGGCGGTACTCCTCGAGGACATGCGATGGGTCGCCGATGCCATCGCCCCCGTCTTCACGGGTGAAGCCAGGAGGACTGCGCGGTTGCTACCTCTTGAGCACTTCGTTGGATTTCCCCGAAGAGGAAAGGATGATGCAGCAAAGTAGCATAAGTATTTCCCTCAGTTTTTGAGAACCAAAGGTATCAATCCAGTAGGAGGTTGCGCGTGCGTCCCCTAGTACCTGCACAAAGCAAATAACTCCTCGCAACCAACGCGATAAGGGGTTGTCAATCCCTTCACGGTCACTTACGAGAGTGAGATGTGATAGATATGATAAGTTAATATTTTTGGTATTTTTATTATAAAGATGCAAAGTAAAATAAAGGCAAAGGAAACAACTAAGTAATGTAAGATTAATATGATGAAGATAGACCCGGGGGCCATAGGTTTCACTAGTGGCTTCTCTCTAGAGCATAGGTATTCTATGGTGGGTGAACGAATTACTGTTGAGCAATTGACAGAATTGAGCATAATTATGAGAATATCTAGGTATGATCATGTATATAGGCATCACGTCCGAGACAAGTAGACCGACTCCTGCTTGCATCTACTACTATTACTCTACTCATCGACCGCTATCTAGCATGCATCTAGAGTATTAAGTTCATGAAAACAGAGTACCGCCTTAAGCAAGATGACATGATGTAGAGGGATAAATTCATGCAATATGATAAAAAAACCCATCTTGTTATCCTCGATGGCAACAATATAATACGTGCCTTGCTGCCCCTATTGTCACTGGGAATGGACACCGCAAGATTGAACCCAAAGCTAAGCACTTCTCCCATTGCAAGAAAGATCAATCTAGTAGGCCAAACCAAACTGATAATTCGAAGAGACCTGCAAAGATAACCAATCATACATAAAAGAATTCAGAGAAGATTCAAATATTGTTCATAGATAGACTTGATCATAAACCCACAATTCATCAGTCTTAACAAACACACCGCAAAAAGAAGATTACATCGAATAGATCTCCACAAGAGAGGGGGAGAACATTGTATTGAGATCCAAAAAGAGAGAAGAAGCCATCTAGATAATAACTATGGAACCAAAGGTCTGAGGTAAACTACTCACACTTCATCGGAGAGGCTATGGTGTTGATGTAGAAGCCCTCCATGATGGATACCCCCTCCGGCGGAGCTTTGGAACATGCCCCAAGATGGGATCTCGTGACACAGAAAGTTATGGCGGTGGAATTAGGGTTTAGGCTCCATATCTGATCATTTGGGGGTATGTAGGTATATATAGGAGGAAGGAGTACGTCGGTGGAGCAACAGGGGGCCCATGAGGGTGGAGGGCGCGCCTGGGGGGGTGGTAGGCGCGCCCCCTACATCATGGCTCCCTCCTTTGTTTCTTGATGTAGGGTCCAAGTCTCCTGGATCATGTTCGGTGAGAAAATCACGTTCCCGAAGGTTTCATTCCGTTTGGACTCCGTTTGATATTCCTTTTCTTCAAAACCCTAAAATAGGCAAAAAAACAACAATTATGGGCTGGGCCTCCGGTTAATAGGTTAGTCCCAAAAATAATATAAAAGTGGAAAATAAATCCCAATAATGTCCAAAACAGTAGATAATATAGCATGGAGCAATCAAAAATTATAGATACGTTGGAGACGTATCAGCGGTCCATTTACCATCAAGACTTCTGCCGCGGGGTCGCTGCTGTCGCACTCGGACGCGGTCTCGACGGAGCCAGTCGACAGATCGAACAGGCCGTAGAGAGTTTCATCGGGCTTGATCTCTACGATTTGTGGGGTGGCCGATTGACTGGCCACCGCATGCCTCACCCACCCCTGAAGCCTCGACCGACCGGATCGCTGGCGCCGACGAACAACAGAAAGCGAGGTTGTCGTAGGAGCCAACTGATATTGAGTTGACGGCTGCTGAAGAAGGATGTCGCGGACGCATGCACGGAAGTGCATCGCCCCGCGGACGGGGAGCACCTCGACGTCGAGTGGAGCCTCGTGGAGCCAAGCGGAGTCGTCGGTGATGAAGACAAGCACGCCGAGACGGATCTCGCGGCCATCAGCCAATCCTCCGCCGGAAACCATGATGACGGGAATCGGAAAAATCGCAACTTCTCCAACAAACTGCTAAGACACCTGCCCCACAGTGGGCGCCAACTGTCATGGTTCTAAGGCTGACAGTAGAATGGGGTTAGGTATGAGGAGGCAAGATCCTAGCTATGGAGTAGTTGTACACACGAGTTTACGAGTTTAGGCCCTTCTCGGAGGAAGTAATAGACCTACGTCTCGACGCCCTGAGGCGGTCGACTCGATTATATGCGTGTGTATGTTTACAAAAGATGCGAACCCCAGACCTGGAGGAGGAGAGTGGCTTATATAGAGTGCGCCAGCACCCCGGCTCCCCTCCGTTATGCGGGGTTTAATGTACATAAAGGTGGAGCGTTACAGATAACGTCTGTATTAAAATGTTATAAATGGTAGTTAAGGCTATGAGTAAATGCCCGACCGTTGTTGTGCAGAGTGGCTTCAGATCTTCTATCCGTTGAGTGACTTCTATGACGGTCGAGTGACACTGATTCTTCCGAGTATCTCTGGTCGAGTGGATGATGGTACCCTTGGAATGCTGCTGGCTTTAAGGTGATGTCCTTGGGGAGGTAATCTTAGGTCAGGCCTATTACCCTACCCTAGGTACATAGCTTCATCACCCCCTACTACTCCCATCGCTGGCCAGGCCATCCCTCTACTCACCCACACCCGCTGTTATTCTGCGGCGACGGCAGCCTCACACCGCAGCCGAACCAGTGAACCCTCATACTCCTCTCCGCGTGGGCATCCACTGCCGTGTCTTCCCTGGCTCCGCGTCATCACCTTCCTAGGCCTCGCCGTCGTCCACCACCTTGATTCTCTACGTGGTCAATGTGGTCCATGACCGACTTCCATTGTAAGAGTACTGTACAGCTATTATTGATTGCACTAAAGGCAATGTAACTTTTCATGTTAATGGTAATGAGCACACTGTACACTTTCCGAGGAAACAACCTCAAGTTCATAGTATCAACTCTATTGGAAAAATTCCATCAATTATATTTGGAGGTTTTGAATTTCCTCTTCCTACTATCAAGAAGAAATACGATATTCTTATTATTGGGGATGTGCATATCCCCGTTGAGGTAACATAGTGTTATTTGAAATTTCTCCGGTTCCATGTTATTTGGAATGAGTTCGTTAACAAGACTTGATCAACCTTGTTAGTGGATTCCTTTTGATGATCATGAGATGGATGAAACTAGAAGGCACAACCTTCTATACCCCACTTTTACTTCCTGTTATTTATATTAAACAAAATAAAAATAAATATTTTTTTGTCTGTTATATGATTATCCGTGCAATATAAAAATACCTCGAAAATAAAAGTTCTCCAAATGCCTTGAAATTTAAATATGATTTTTTCTAGAATATTTGAGGATTTATGGAACTGAGAATACACCAGGGGGGTCAACCACCTGCGCACGAGGGTGGAGGGCACGCCCAGCCCTCTAGGGCGTGCCCTGCCTCGTGGGCCCATGGTGCCCTCCTCAAATTATTCCTGCACCCACACACTTCATCTTCCTCCCACAAACATGAATATCCAGCTCAAGCACGAGTTCTAGCTCATCGTGCTGCCATTTTCGATCTCCTTGCTCAAAGCACCTCTCACAAAACTGCTTGGGGAGATTGTTCCTTGGTATGTGACTCCTCCATTAGTCCAATTAGTTTTTGCTCTAGTGCTTTATTCATTGCAAATTTTTGCTGCTTAGGTGACCCTGTTCTTGAGCTTGCATGTCAAATTTATATGGTCAAAACTAGTTTTGATGCATGATATAGGCCCTAGGCACTTGTAGGAGTAGTTGCTATCAATTTTATTGAGTTTGGTTTACTTTTATTTTGAAGTTACTAAAAAAATTCAGAATTTTTCACAGGAAGAAATATGCTTAGGAAAATGTTCCAAGGTGGTTCTTCAAGGAAGCAAGGACCTAGGCTTGCAATGCGTGATGCTGATGAACAGCCACCAAGAGACGCTCCAGTTCGTCCTTGTGAGTGGCCTTCTGAAAATTTTATGGATCGAGCAGGAATTAATGAAGAATTTAACGCATATTTGCATAACGCCGATCTCGTGAGCTTCGAGGAGGAGAAGTGCAACCAGTATCACAACCTCACCAGTACCTTCGTGAGGAGGTTTGAATTTTCAACTTCACGTAATTCTCCAACTATCCTGTTTGATCTTTATGATAAATCTTACACTATGGACTTAGAGGATTTTACCACTGCATGCAAACTTCCACAATGGGGTAGTATACGGGATCCTCGCAAATCTGAATTTAGAGATTTTCTTGCTAGCATAACTGTGGGAGAATCTAGAGATATTACACAAGCTACCACAGGGAGCATCCACTTTCCTGCTATACATTATTTTGCTCTCTTCATACGTAGATGCATCAATGGTAAAGATGAGGCATGTCACATGTGTGTCCCCGATCTCAGTATTCTTAGGAGTGCTGTGTTAAGAGACCAATGTTATAATTTGGGAGCCATTGTTGCACGTAGGTTGTACCTTAATAGATATAATGGAGATTTCTTTGGAGGAATTTATGCAACCCGCATAGCTAATTTTCTTGGTATAGACATACGCGGAGATGATATTGAATTACCACCTACTTATTTAGATTTTAATGCTATGGTTCACCACCAGTTTGTTGAGAGGAACGAATCACCTCTCCAGTATCGACTAATCTTTGACAGACGTTGTGATGTCCGTATTACTCTCCCTGCTCCTGCCTTCTTTGATTATCAGGCAAGAGGAGGATATACTATCACCAGAGAGGAGGCAGATGAGTACGAGAGGAGAGAGGAGGCCGCTCGTCGCCACGCTGCAGCTCAGCAGGCGATAGCCGCTGCTTCGCAGTATGACCCCAACTACTATTATGGATATCCGCCAGGCCAGCCATGGCCATAGACCAACTTAGGCCAAAAGCCTAAGCATGGGGGAGTACGTATTTCCCACCGACATTACATTCATGTTCAGACACTCATTGCTAGATGTCGGTGCTCATACTTTTTGATTGTATCATCCATGCTAGTTCAATTTTCCTTTTTATGCTTTCTTCTTGTGTGTTTAATAAACCTTAAGAAAAACCAAAAAAATTTAGTTGTAGCTTCTAGCTAGTTTTAATTTCCATGCTTGTAGTAGTACTTAAAAATAAAACCCAAAAATATTTCCTGTTCTTCTTTTGCTTGTTAGGAGCTTTCCTGTGTAAATAGTTTTATTTCTTTTCTTTGGGGGTCGATAGGAGAAGACCATGATTAAATTGTTGAAGTGGCTCTTATATGCATTATTGTTGATCTGACAAAAGTGCCAGTATTGCCTTGTCTTCTCCTGTTTATTGAATGCTTGCAGATTCCATCTTAGTCCAATGCACGTGCACTATTATTATTATTCACACTATTCGGTCGTGCAAGTGAAAGGCAATTATGACGATATATGATGGACTGACTGAGATGAGAAAAGTTGGTATGAACTTGACCTCTTTTGTTTTTGTAAATATGATTAGTTCATCATTCCTGATTCAGCCTATTATGAATAAACATGTTTGCAATGACAACTAGAGATCATAGTTTCTTGTGCCATGCTTGATTAGCTATGAGTTATAATGGTTTACATTGCGTGCCAACATGCTATTGAGATAGTTATGATGTGGTATGATAGGGTGGTATCCTCCTATGAATGATTTAAGTGACTTGACTTCGCACATGTTCACGCATGTAGTTGAAACAAAATCAACATAGCCTTCACGATATTTATGTTCATGGTGGATTATATCCTACTCATGCTTGCATTCGGTGTTGATTAATTTTAATGCATGTTAATGACTGTTGTCGCTCTCTAGCTGGTCGCTTCCCAGTCTTTTGCTAGCCTTCACTTGTACTAAGCGGGAATACTGCTTGTGCATCCAATCCCTTAAACCCCAAAGTTATTCCACATGAGTCCACTATACCTACCTATATACGGTACCTACCTGTCGTTCCAAGTAAATTTGTATGTGCCAAACTCTAAGCCTTCAAATAAATATCCTATTTTGTATGCTCGAATAGCTTATGTGTCAACTAGGGATGTCTGTATCTTCCATGTTAGGCGGGTTATTCTCAAGAGGAGTGGACTCCGCTCCTCACTCACGAGATAAATGGCTGGTCACCGGGATGCCCAGTCCCATGCTTTATGCAAACTAAATCAAAATAATTGCAAACAAAACTCCCCCTGGGACTCTTGTTAGTTTGAGCCACTCGTTGTTTCGAGCAAGCCATGGATTGATGCTTGTTGGTGGAAGGGGGAGTATAAACTTTACCATTCAGTTTGGGAACCGCCTATAATGTGTGTAGCATGGAAGATATCGCCATCTCTTGGTTGTTATGTTGACAATGAAAGTATACTGCTCAAAATATTATTCACCTCTGTTTCAAAACCGAGCTCTGGCACCACTACAAATCTCTGCTTCCCTCTGCGAAGGGCCTATCTATTTACTTTTATGTTGAGTCATCATCCTCTTATTAAAAAGCACCAGTTGGAGAGCACCACTGTAATTTGCATTCATTGTTGTTAGTTTACATTGAGTATGACTTGACTGGATCTCTTTTACCATGAATTACAACATCTAGTCAGTCCTTGGTCTTTAAAGGTGCTCTGCATTTATGTTTCACGGTCTCAGAAAGGGCTAGCGAGATACCATCTTGTTATATCATATTATGATTGTTTTGAGGAAGTGTTGTCATCTGAGATTTATTATTATTGCTTGCTAGTTGATTATGCTATTGATATGAGTAAACTTGAGACCTATGCGCTATTGCAAATGTGGTTAGTTATAATCTTTGCTGAAAACTTTAATGTTGGCTTTACATATTTACAACAACAAGAGCGAACAAAGTTTGTAAATTTTTTTCTTTATCACTTTCAGTTTGTCAACTGAATTGCTTGAGGACAAGCAAAGGTTTAAGCTTGGGGGAGTTGATATGTCTCCAACATATCTACTTTTTCAAACACTTATGCCCTTGTTTTGGACTCTAACTTGCATGATTTGAATGGAACTAACCCGGACTGACGCTGTTTTCAGCAGAATTACCATGGTGTTATTTATGTGCAGGAGCAAACTCGGAATGACCTAAAACTTCACGGAGCAACTTTTCAGAAAATAAGAAAAATAACTGCAAAAGATGAAGGCCAGGGGGCCCACCACCTCTCCACGAGGGTGGGGGGCGCGCCTGCCCCCCTAGGGCATGCCCCCCTACCTCGTGGGCCCCCTGTTGCCTCTCTGACTCCAACTCCACCTCCATATATTGAGTTTCGATGAGAAAAAAACCAGAGAGAAGAAATCATCGCGTTTTACGATACGGAGCCAGCGCCAAGCCCTAAAACCTCTTGGGAGGGCTGATATGGAGTCTGTTCGGGGCTTCGGAGAGGGGAATCCGTTGCCATCGTCATCATCAACCATCCTCCATCACCAATTTCATGATGCTCACCGCCGTGCGTGAGTAATTCCATCGTAGGCTTGCTGGACGGTGATGGGTTGGATGGGATCTATCATGTAATCGAGTTAGTTTTGTTAGGGTTTGATCCGTAGTATCCACTATGTCCTGAGATTGATGTTGCTATGACTTTGCTATGCTTAATGCTTGTGACTAGCGCCCGAGTGCCATGATTTCAGATCTGAACCTATTATGTTTTCATCAATATATGAGTGTTCTTGATCCTATCTTGCAAGTCCATAGTCAGCTATTATGTGTTATGATCTGTTAACCCCGAAGTGACAATAATCAGGATACTTACCGGTGATGACCGTAGTTTGAGGAGTTCATGTATTCACTATGTGTTAATGCTTTGTTCCGGTACTCTATTAAAAGGAGGCCTTAATATCCCTTAGTTTCCGTAAGGACCCCGGTGCCACGGGAGGGTAGGACAAAAGATGTCATTTAAGTTCTTTTCCATAAGCACGTATGACTATGTTCGGAATACATGGCTACATTATATCAATGAACTGGAGCTAGTTCTGTGTCACCCTAGGTTATGATTATTACATGATGAACCGCATCCGGCATAATTCTCCATCACTGACCCATTGCCTATGAGCTTTCCATATATTGTTCTTCGCTTATTTACTTTCCCGTTGCTATTGCTATCATCACTACAAAATACCAAAACATTACTTTTACTACTGTTACCTTTTGCTACCGTTATCACTACTATCATATTACCTTGCTACTAAAAACTTTGCTGCAGATATTAAGTTTCTAGGTGTGGTTGAATTGACAACTTAGCTACTAATACTTGAGAGTATTCTTTGGCTCCCCTTGTGTCGAATCAATAAATTTGGGTTGAGTACTTTACCCTCGAAAACTGTTGCTATCCCCTATACTTGTGGGTTATCACACAATATGTACTTACTTCATACTATCATCTATCTTTGGTATTGTAGATATAAGTAATTTCTTTATAAACTTGGTCAAAGTTTCAAAAGTTTGACTTTAAAAAAATGTTGGAACTACATTATCGAACGGAGGGAGTAGCTCTTGCTCTCTCTCTCTCTCTGCTAACTCTCACGGGCCTCCCCTCTCACACGAACACTCCATACCGACGGATTATATGCTCACTGTGTCAGCGTATAGCTCCATATATTGTTTAGTTGACCGGTCAACCAATCCACATGATGCTTTGTCAGCTCGTGTTCTATATCTTCGTGTGCTGGCCCATCTGACAGTGGGTGAAAATAAGTAAACTAGAGGCCCATCTGACACGCAGTGAAGTAAACAAAGTTGAAACCACTCAGGGTAGCACCCCGCACGCTTGTAAATTGAGGGCACATTGAGGACACACTTCTTCCGCGTGGAGGACGCACTCGTGCACAATTCACCACTACGCGGCGGCATGCACAGAAGGACTCACTCGCGCACACAACACACACCAGCACACGTGTACACCGGCGTCGCCGCCGGTTGAGATGGACGGCGAGGCACCCAACAAGCGGAGGCGGCTCAAGCCAGAACCGCATCCGGCGAGCCTGGACTTCATCAGCAGCCTCCCCGATGACATGCTGCTCGTCATCATCGGCCTCCTCCCCACCAAATCTGTCGTGCGGACCGCCCTACTCTCCCGGCGGTGGCACCCCATCTAGCGTCGTGTCCCCCTCAACCTCATCATCGACAGCTGCCTCTGCGACGGGGATTGCAAATGCATGGCCGTAGTCTCCAATATCCTTTCATCGCACCCTGGGCCAGGCAGACACCTTGACATCCGCATGTTCAGTACCAACTGCAAGGTCCAACCCAAGTTCGACGACTGGTTCTTATCCCCCGCCATAGATCAGCTCGAGGAGCTCGGCTTTGAAGCTGGACGATGTCGCTCTCTGCCGCCGTCCGTGCTCCGCCTTGCGCCAACGTTGCGCCGTGCCAGCTTCAGCTCCTGCTATCTTCCCCAGATTAACGTTGTCATCTCAAAGAAGGCTATGGAGCACCTGCTCCGCAGTTGTACTACGCTCGAGTGCTCGAGTACCTTTGTCCTGAGCAGATCCACGGGTTCATTAGCCTCCACATCGCCTCGACGAATCTCCGATGGATTTATGTGTCTTGCTGGCCCCGCAACAAGACATCAATTGGGAAGAGATCACTCCAGTTGTTCCACGTTATGGTAATTGAGAATGTGCCTTTCCTTGAGAGATTGCTTGTATCGGATCTAGAAGGTCCAACAAAAATCAGGGTCATTGACGCGCCGAAATTGACAACGTTGGTGCACTCGTCTGCCAAATTCTCCGAACTCTTTATTTGATCCATAATCATTCAGGTACAGCACTCATCTTCTTCTCTGTCTTCTTGAAATTCACATTTTTAAATTTCTTCTTGATGTATTTACGACCGTCTTCCAGAAAATGATTCCCACAAGCTTGACCCAGTCTATGCGCACAATGAAGATCTTGGCAATAAAATCTACCGGCCCCAATCTAGATCAAGTTGTTGGATTCCTTACATGCTTTCCGTGCACGGAGAAGCTACTCATCGAGGTGAAACTTCTTTCCTATTAGTAAATGTTAATCACAATGTAGCTCAAATTTTTCGTAATTTTCCCAAATTACGATGAAAAGTGTAATGTTCAAAACTGCATCTACGCACTGCACCGTAATAAATGTTTTTAGTATTTTTTTCTCACATGATCATCTGCATCATTTTTTCGTTGTACTACTATAGTAGCCTAGGCTCGTCATAGTGGAAAGTAACTTAGACTACTCCAGTAACTCTATGGTTACCCTAAGAGCAAGTACTACCTCCGTCTTGGTTTACTCTTCCTATTTTGTAGTATCAAAATTTTAACATAGATTTAACTGACAAAATGTTAATGCATGTCACTAAGAACTATATCGTTGGATTCGTATTTGAACATAATTTTAAATGGTGTAATTTTTAGTGACATGCATTGGTATTTTCTTACATAAATATATGGTCAAAATTTTATACTAAATAAGAGGTAGTACAAAAGCGGGCTATAATGGCCCTCCACTATGTAGGCCAAAACACATGCCAAATTCACTTGTTATGCATTTGGCATCGATGCCCCACCATTGCTCACCTGGTGCCCCAATCTGGATCACCTACTTTGCTCCGGTGCCAAATTAACTCACGCAATGAAAAAACACTTGCGTGGGAGAGAGAGGACTGAGGCAATAAAAAACACTTGTTTGGGAGAGTGAGAGGCTGGTGTAGTTGGTTTGATTGATTTGTTTATACATATGGGTCTGTGTGCACAGCGGTGCCAACTCTCTCACATCGCGAGAGCGGTGCCAAAATCTTTTGATTTGACATCGATGCGTATTATGGCATCGGCCACATAGTGGAAGGCAACAAATGCCCAAGCTCTTCACGTACTCCTAGGTAAATGAGAGGAAAGAGAAAGAGAGAGAGAGAGAGAGAGAGAGAGAGAAAATATCACTAGCCAGCCAACCCTATCGTATGAGTGAATGATATTGGTACCTCTTGATGACACGACAGTCTTATACAGTCAGCTGCTCTAATATGTTATCTTCTTTTACAGATAAAAAAAGACCCGAAAGTGATAAATGTGCTGCACTATGACAATCTCGTCGAATGCCTTGATCTCCATCTTACAGAAATTGATTTGATCGACTACCGAGGCAGCACATCTGAGATTAAATTGGCCAGGTTCTTTGTTCTGGAGGCAAGTGTGCTCAAGGTAATGAGGTTTGGTGTTCTTTGGCGCAAGAATGAATGGCATGCTGATCACCGGAAGCATCTAAGCCTAAATGACAAAGTCTCCGCAGAAGCTGAATTTGTTTTTGAAACATCAAGTGGCCAGAGACTCGAAAACTTATTTGCCCACTAGTCACTTGTCAGGGCGGTAGATTTTAGTTTGTACAATAATGCTGCATCCACCTAAAGTAATGAAAGTTCTTACGTAAACTTCCTAGTAATTCCCTCTTCGTAGGTGCAACATTACTCCTAACATTTGTAATATCAGTTTGAAACTTGTAATATTGCTGTGTCCTATTCCTGCATTTTCAAAATCCTGCGAATCAAACAGGTCCTGAGTTGGTGATGATGTTGTGCCTGCCATCTTTCACCAATAGCCGTCGGATCTAGATCTGACGCATACAAACCAAACTTCTCCAATTTTTCAAAAAGATGCCCGCACTTGTTCCCTGTTTACAAACAAATCCTTGTATCTCACAATCAGCCTTATCTCCTCCCCACCACATCTAGAAGGCCATGGAAAAATCTGGCCCGATGGCCGCTGCCGGCGCCGTCCACCCCCCAATCTTGGTGTTTCATGCAATGCACGGGCATCTACGCACGGGAAATTATGTTGAACACGGCTAGTTATAAGCAGGCTAGGTCTAAAGCCATGATGATAGTGACTGCAGATGGTGAGGCTGACTATGGTATGCCGAACATGACGCCTATACTCAGGTGTCATCTCCGGCGTAGGGCCTTGTCACTTCACTTTGATGGCACGTAATAATTTTACCAACGGGTAGTACAGTGCTACTACATTGGTACTACTACTACTAGTAGTACTAGCACCACCATCTGGATTTAGTAGTACTACCACGTCCATCTGGATTTAGTATTTGACTAGCAATATCTAGTAATGCATGTCACAAAAAATGTACTACTCCCTCTGTAAATAAATACATGGTGTATTGTTTTATTCCTATCCGCGAGGTAACTTAATGTCTTTTTGCCACTTAATAGGATTACATGCAATGAACTAACCACTACATGTGATCTTTGGTAGTCTCAAGTCATTGAAAGCATGCACGGGCACGGAGGGGGATGCAGCTTCATTGACTTACTGCACCTGCCTTTGGGTGTATGACACGTGGGCCCAACGAGTGGCTGGCCAACCTGTCATACAGCCAAATGCAGGTGCAGTAGAGGGGCGAGGAGTAGATGGCCAACACGCACGTGAATTCAATGCAGTCTGCACTTCTCATATAAAGGCTCCCGCCAGTCCAATCTACGAAATCCTACGCACCTACGCACCCAAGGGCAAGAGTGATCACTCCAATCGCAAGATCAGTTGACCAGAAGCTAGACCCATGGAGGCGATGAGTGCGAGCATCAGCCGGCTGTTCCAGATGGTCCATGACGCCGGCCTACGGCCCGGCACCGAGGAACATCTCCAGGTAGTGCTTGAGGCCACCAGGGCGAGGGGCCGCTTGGACGACAGCTTCGTCTCCTTGTTCGACGAGGTCCTCGTCGGCTTCCTCGACAAGTTCACCGTCGTCAAGAAGCTCGCGGATGACCTTGACGTACGCCTTCAGCCCACGTGCCCAGGCTCTGCGATGCCTGCCACCCTCAATGGCCTCTATGGTGACAACCTCTTCGACGCACTGGTGGACCTGCGACTGCCCGCCATTGCGCCGGAGAACATCCACCTCGAGGTCGCGCTCGCCGCGCAGCGCTTGGCGTAGCAAGACACCATCGACATAATCACCCACGTCTACGCGCAAATCGTCCACAAGGACTACTACATGCAAGAGGAGGACGATAGGACGCTGGCCTTCTTGGACTGCAGGGCAACCTTGGACGGCATTGTTTAGAAGCACGTTGAGCTTCCCGCCAACGCCACTACTCCTCACACTTTGGTTGTGACCCGGTGCACTAGGGCGTGAGGATGTCATTGATGGATCTGTATGTATCTTTATCTTTCCGTCAAATCCATGTAGTAGTATATGGTACTACAAGTAATTATCTTACCTTTCGCATCAACTTCATAATTTTCCTATGTACTCCATGCATGAACCGCGCAAGAACCAAACTTCTCATTACTCTAGGGAAAACCGTTATTTCTATCTATCGGTCGCCCCATGGAGCAGAACCAAATTTTACAAGTTACAAGTTCAAAAGCAAAAGCCTGCCGTGTTCGCGTCGCACCCCCACACGGTTTGTTCGGCACGCCGCTCAAGGGGGAATGCGTGCTGTGTTGCATTTTCACTTACAAGTGGGACTACAGTTGAGCAAACCGACTATCGGCAAACCCCCACCTCGCCCACCGCGTGATGGCTGAGAAAATAGGAGGGAGAAGAGATGGTTGTAGCTAGCACGAACTCCAAGAAAATTGGTGTCGGATGGGACTCGTGTGGGTGGCGTGTGCCGTACTGCTAGACATGAATGCTAGTTATGCCCCATGCCACCCCACTATATCAAGGTGTTGGTTACATAGAACAAATTTCCTGGAGTCCGTGCTCAGCCCTCCTCTATCTCACTTCTCAGCCAGCCAGCAGACGCACGGAGCCCATCGTCTGTTTGCAATATGTGGTCCCACATGTCAGTGAAAATGCAAGAGGACCCACTGAACCTGCACATCTTTCACCTCGACGTGCTAGTGATGAAAAACAAATCCAATAAAGATCTTCGGTGGCCTCTTTTGGAGTTACTCAAGAGTAGTAAGATTCTATTTACAGTTTAACCCAATATGCACATCACGTGGCTTCACCTACCACTCTATTTTCTTGCATGACACGACCTGGATGCTGGATGTCCCATGTGTCGGCAAAAGGAGGAAGAACTCGACCAAATCTTCGGTTGTGCTCTCGGATTAGACTAGTTGTGCTAACTTAAAATTTTATTGTGTAGAACGGATGCAAGTTTTGGTATTGGGAAGAAGAGTACAATGATTATATTGATAGAGCGCAATTTAGTAGATGTTCTAGCACTTTTAGCTAGCATAGAGGCTTAGAGATGAGACTAGTGCACTTGTTGATAGAATAGAGGCTAGACATGTCTACTTCTTTACACTCAAAGAAGAAAGAAGCACGCAGGATCGAGCCTCCGCAGATCAACAATGAATGCATCGAGAAGGCACTAATCCAACTTACAGGCGTAGTTATGGAAGTTGGATATCTTCTAAAATGTGTTCTTGTGGTTCTTGTTTTTCTAGTCAAAATTTTGGTGATGTATTTCCATGTACCAAAATATCAATGATGAAAAAAGATATGTGTTTGCAAAGAAAAATGTACGCGGCCGGGATGCGTCCGCGCATTCGGCGCACGGCCACCGCATCTGAGAAGTGGCCCGTACACGACCCCATTGCCCTACCCAAACGGACAGAATCCTGGCAAAACGGAGGTTTGTTTGGGTTCGTGCGTTGGAGTTGGCCTTACAAGTGGGACCGCAGTTGAGGAAACCGACTACGGTAAACCCCCACCTCGCCCGCCGCGCGATGGATGAGTTAGAGAAATGATGAGGTTGAAGAGATTGTTGTAGCACGGACGCCAACAAATATGGTGTCAGATGGAAGTCGTGCTGGTGGTGTGTGCCGTACTCCTGGACGTGAATGCTTGTTCTGGCCCATGCCACCCTACTACTCCTACTACTTATAGTAGTAGTATCGAGGATTTGAGGTGCTGGGTACGTACAACGAACACATTAACATATGGCCCACCTCAGACGGTGGCCAAATTTCTTGGAGTCTGTGCTTGGTTAAAAAGTGTTCTTTGTGAGGATGCTCGGCTGGTCTCAAGTTTAAAACTTGTTGTATTACATACGTAGACGTAGAGATAGTGCAGCATGTGAAGCTAGTACAAATAGTGTACTATTGTTGATTGGCCTCATCCGATAACCTGTTGCAATGCACATACAATTATGTATTCGGAAAATATATTTTTGCCTCGTCGCAGAACCCACTCAGAGAAGCGACTCGAAAGTCATTCATAAATTTAGTAAATTTATCACAGGCATATCATTTTATTACATACAACAGGTCATCAACCCACAACGACAACGAGGATACATTATAAATACTAAAGTTTTCATCACATAACAAATAACAAGCAATGAAATGAACTTCAACTCAACCAATCCTTGGTGTTGGAAACACTTGCTTTGAACCACAAGTGATTCTCTGGGAATGGCCAGCTACTGTCAATCTCGAGACCAACGCAGGACTGATCATCCAGGCTGAAGCGACCTACTATATCACGACTAGGTAGGGAACCACCGCAATGTCCGACGTATAGATACAGTTGCTTCTCATAAATGGTAGTAACGTTGTGTCAACAGCAGTTGGATCGCCTTTCACCATCATTGGATAGTTTTGTCCAAGGAAGAGCGAGTTTGCTGCAAGACTATCAATACGGTACCAGGGAGAAGGTGTTGGCTCTAGCACAGTAGTATCAATCCCGAATACCATACAACGGGTGTTGGAATAGGTCTGGAGAGTGTGACCATGGGAGATAACACCTGCCTCCTTAGTAGTAACATCAGAAGTGGGTTGTATACAGACAAGAAGGAGTGATCCATCAGAAGTTGCCAGGCGCCACTGAGTATATCGGCCCTCCTCGTCCTCATCTCCCCCTTGGTTATAAAAATTTTCAAGTATAGGTGGTGGAATGTCCACAGGACCTTGGAAACACAAGAAGAAGGTTAATTAGTAGACAAGGGAAACTTGCTAACTCGCATGCATGTGGATGAAACAATTATAATTACGGTGGAAGACAAACGTACCAAAACTACGAGGATCCCATGCAAAAACAGTGCCACGAGTGGTGGCAGCAAACACAAGACCCTCATATTCAATTGCATCACAGTACACATCCGTGTATAGAAACTAATTTTTGAGAACTATCCATCCAGTTGAACCACGACGGACGGCAACAAACTTGTCGAAGATAGCAACAACTTGATAGTCCTTGTAATCCCAAGATCGGTTGGGAACTCGAGAAATTGCTATCTTCTATAGACGATAGTCACCATGATCATATTTGATCGTACGTAGATCATCTGTGTGCTCAACCTCAGGGCACTCGGAGATTTTTGGAAGTGGAATCCGCTGATGAGTGTACACATTCACAAATTCCCACTCGCAATTGTACCCAATATAAACAACCCAATCTCCATTTGTGCCTGCCCAAGCCTTGCCCTCAAGTGATGGCATCTTAACATCATACGTATCATTATCAAGAGGCATCAACTTGCACGTGGCGAGGCTTCCCTCGTCCTCGCGCCAGTCAGCAAGGTCACGGCGAAGAAGATAGGGGAGATCAAACCGCTCCTGGACCCTTGGGATCCATGTAATGATATTATTAGTTGAGTCGAGAATGGGCTTGAACGAACCTACCATGCTAGCCGAGGTGATGACGTTGCACCGATCAATGAGTTCCCCCACCACGTCATCTTTCAGATCAGGGCAAGTATAACGGGGTCGTTTCCGGCTTGTTCCCTCCATGGAGAAGACGATCGAACAATGGCAGAAGGAAGGGTGAAGGAAAATGGAGGAGGGAGGAAGATCATGCTACAGTAGTTCCAAATCAAGAGGGAAAGGCGAAGAGTCGGTGGACGGTTACCAGTTTGCCACGGTACACAAAGAGGCGCCCCGGCCTACACGTCCTTTCGGAAATTGTACAAAAGGACTCGTCTTCATCTCACTGACATGTTGGAACGGGACCACATGTCAACGAAACACGGTGTGTAATTTCTCGTGCAAAATGCGCTCTGCTCGCGTTGGCCCGAGGTGCCGCATTAGTTATCGACCTTTATTTTTTTAACATACAATCTGAGTGGATAGCTCCTGTGGTCATCACACGTGAGCGCATATATAGGTGGGCAGGCGGCAACAATCTAAGTGCTAAAAGAGTTGATCTCGAAAAAAGAGTTGATCCAATGATTGGTCTTGTTTGGATTTTCCAACTATGACCATTGGATAGAGTGAATCAATGGCTTACGTTCAAAGTTATTCTCATGGTACTATAGAATGGTATAGGAACGTGGAGAGATTTGGTTGATTTTCTATCGCTGAATAATATAAAATATTATGAGTGTAGACGCTCCACCCCGAGGTTTGTAGCTCCTTCTTGGTCTTCGGGAATCTACGTTCTTCCACTCTTTCATTTAAGACATGAGCTTTGTTCATCCTGTTGCCGGCATGCGGGACATCTATATGCCTCCATGACACGCGGGACATCTAGCATCAAGGTGGCGTGTCATGCAAGAAAATGGAGATATGCAGTGCGTAAGTGAGTCATGCACTTCGATGGCACCTATTACTATGCAATATTTTTTTCTCCTCGATGGCACGTGAATAGTGCACGTACTCAGTGACAGAGCACAGGATGGTAGCCACGGACATGGTCGACCCTTTTTGAAGAGAGTACTAATAAATAACTTTGATGTGTCCCGTCAACTTGCAGAATGACGAGAAGCTTGCTTACTACGCCTTCTCCCTCGCCAACGCGTGCGTGGTGGCTCGCAGCATGAGGAGAAACTTTTGCTTACAAGTGGTGGACGTGCAACAGTTCATTTGGTGTCAGATTGCTAGAAGTACTACTGTAGTACCATCATTATTGTTCGACTTCCGGAAGAGGAGAAGAGCCAAGCACAAGGTCACCTACTAACCTAGTACATCACTATTATAGCCAAAGCTGGTCCACCTTTTTAGAGCATGGTTAATTAATATAGGCGGCTCTTGCAGCAGCACATCATTTAGAGCAAGTACTTTGTTCGTAGGATCAAAGGAAGTGAAACAAAAGTTGGAGTGGATGCTAGATTGCCAATTAAAACATGATTACATAGGGAAAAAATCCTACAACATTCTATCCTATGAATCAAATGACCAATGTAGGAAAATTATGAGGGGGTCTCTCCAACAGTGTTCCTCGGCTCGCACCTAGCATCACGGTGGTCAAACTTGGAGTCATTCATCTGGTACACGTGGCATCTCAGATTTGGTACTCCAATATTAGGTTGGCTCTATGTGATGTGGCAACTTCATATACAAACCGGATGCTGGCTATACTACTACGGTACTCACACTCCAAGAAGTGACTCGAAAACCATTCATAAATTGAGTCTATGACACACATTTGCAAATGTACCATTCATTACATACAACACGTTATGAACACAAAATGACAACGATGATACATGTTGGATTATAGATTATTTCCAACAAAACATTCTAGTAAATACTAAAGTTTTCATAAGACAACAAATAACAAGCAATGGAATGGACTTCAACTCAACCAATCCTTGGTGTTGGAAACGCTTGCTTTGAACCGTAGGTGCTTTGGGAAGGGCCAGCTATTGTCAATATCGAGAGCAATGCAGGACTAATCATCCAGGCTGAAGCGGCATATATCAGGAGCAAGGTAGGGAACCACCGCAATGTCCGAGGTATAGATACAATTTCTTCTCATAAATGGTAGTAACGTTGTGTCAACAACAGCTGGATCGCCTTTAACCATCACTAGCAAATATGTCCGTGCATTGCAACGGGATAAAACAAATCACATAGCTCTAACCGAATAAGCATGACTCAAGACTCTTCACCGGTATGTGTACTTTGTTTCAATGTGACACACTGTAATCTTGACTTATCCTCCTTCTGACCCTCACCATCAAAGGGGTTGTGCCTACATGATCACAATGCATCCACAAAAATGATGAATCCTAAGGCAGTGATCTGGTCCACCGGATGACACACCTGACATTGAATTATGACAATGTAAGGATTTTTTAAATATATTCTCACATGAATTCAACTTTAGTGCTCACTGATGTCTACTACACAACCTTCTTCTTGTAGACGTTGTTGGGCCTCCAAGTGTAGAGGTTTGTAGGACAGTAGCAAATTTCCCTCAAGTGGGTGACCTAAGGTTTATCAATCCGTAGGAGGCATAGGATGAAGATGGTCTCTCTCAAGCAACCCTGCAACCAAATAACAAAGAGTCTCTTGTGTCCCCAACACACCCAATACAATGGTAAATTGTATAGGTGCACTAGTTCGGCGAAGAGATGGTGATACAAGTGCAATATGGATGGTAGATAATAGTTTTTGTAATCTGAAAATATAAAAACAGCAAGGTAACGAATGATAAAAGTGAACGTAAACGGTATTGCAATGATAGGAAACAAGGCCTAGGGTTCATACTTTCACTAGTGTAAGTCCTCTCAACAATACTAACATAATTGGATCATAAAACTATCCCTCAACATGCAACAAAGAGTCGCTCCAAAGTCACTAATAACGGAGAACAAACGAAGAGATTATGGTAGGGTATGAAACCACCTCAAAGTTATTCTTTCAAATCAATCCGTTGGGCTATTCCTATAAGTGTCACAAACAGCCCTAGAGTTCGTAATAGAATAACAACTAAAGGCACAAATCAATCAAAACCCTAATGTCACCTAGATACTCTAATGTCACCTCAAGTATTCGTGGGTATGATTATATGATATGCATCATACAATCTCAGATTCATCTATTCAACCAACACAAAGGACCTCAAAGAGTGCCCCAAAGTTCTACTAGAGAATCACGACGAAAACGTGTGCCAACCCCTATGCATAGGTTCATGGGCGGAACCCGCAAGTTGGTCACCAAAACATACATCAAGTGGCATGTGGTATCCCATTGTCACCACAGATATCCACGGCAAGACATACATCAAGTATTCTCAAATCTTTAAAGACTCAATCCGATAAGATTACTTCAAAGGGGAAACTCTCTTCATTACAAGAGAGAAGAGGGGGAGGAGAAACATAGGATCCAACTATAATAACAAAGCTCACGATACATCAAGATCGTGCCAAATCAAGAACACGAGAGAGAGAGAGAGATCAAACACATAGCTACTGGTACATACCCTCAGCCTCGAGGGAGAACTACTCCCTCCTCGTCATGGAGAGCACCGAGATGATGAAGATGGCCACCGGAGAGGGATTGCCCCCTCCGGCAGGGTGCCGGAACGGGTCTAGATTGGTTTTTGGTGGCTACGGAGGCTTCTAGCGGCGGAACTCCCGATCTATCTTGCGTTCTGGAAGTTTTAGGTCACGTAGGTATATATGGGTGCAGGAGGTACGTCAGGGGAGCCACGGGGGCCCCACGAGGCAGGGGCGCGCCCTAGGGGGTGGGCGCGCCCCCCACCCTCGTGGGCAGCTCCCGTATCTTCTGATGTGGGGTCCAAGTCCATCAGGTGTGTTTCCTTCCAAAAATAACTTCTCAAGTGGATTTCATTCTGTTTCGACTCCGTCTGATATTCCTTTTCTTCAAAACACTGAAATAGGCATAAAACAGCAAATCTGGGATGGGCCTCCGGTTAATAGGTTAGTCCCAAAAATAATATAAAAGTGGATAATAAAGCCCAATATTGCCCAAAACAGTATATAATATAGCATGGAGCAATCAAAAATTATAGGTACGTTGGAGACGTATCAAGCATCCCCAATCTTAATTCCTGATCGTCCTCGAGTAGGTAAATGATAAAAAGATAGTTTTTGATGTGGAATGCTAGTTGGCATAATTTCAATGTAATTCTTCTTAATTGTGGCATGAATATTCAGATCCATAAGATTCAAGACAAAAGTTTAATATTGACATAAAAATAATAATACTTCAAGCATACTAATAAAGCAATCATGTCTCTCAAAATAACATGGCCAAAGAGAGCTATCCCTACAAAATCATATAGTCTGGCTATGCTCCATCTTCACCACACAAAATATTTAAATCATGCACAACCCCGATGACAAGCCAAGCAATTGTTTCATACTTTTGATGTTCTCAAACTTTTTCAATCTTCACGCAATACATGAGCGTGAGCCATGGACATAGCACTATAGGTGGAATAGAATGGTGGTTGTGGAGAAGACAAAAAGGAAGAAGATAGTCTCACATCGACTGGGCGTATCAATGGGCTATGGAGATGCCCATCAATAGATATCAATGTGAGTGAGTAGGGATTGCCATGCAACGGATGCACTAGAGCTATAAATGTATGAAAGCTCAACAAAAGAAACTAGTGGGTGTGCATCCAACTCGCTTGCTCACGAAGACCTAGGGCATTTTGAGGAAGCCCATCATTGGAATATACAAGCCAAGTTCTATAATGAAAGATTCCCACTAGTATATGAAAGTGACAACATATGAGACTCTCTATATGAAGAACATGGTGCTACTTTGAAGCACAACATATGAGACTCGCTACATCATGGTGCTACTTTGAAGCACAAGTGTGGAAAAAGGATAGTAGCATTGCCCCTTCTTATTTTTTTTTATTTTTTTGGCCTTTTTTATTTGGCCTTTCTCTTTTTTTGGGACAATGCTCTATTGAATGATGATCATCACACTTCTATTTATTTACAACTCAATGATACAACTCGATACTAGAACAAAGTATGACTCTATATGAATGCCTCCGGCGGTGTACCGGGATATGCAATGAATCAAGAGTGACATGTATGAAAGAATTATGAATGGTGGCTTTGCCACAAATACAATGTCAACTACATGATCATGCAAAGCAATATGACAATGATGAAGCGTGTCATAATAAATGGAACGGTGGAAAGTTGCATGGCAATATATCTCAGAATGGCTATGGAAATGCCATAATAGGTAGGTATGGTGGCTGTTTTGAGGAAGGTATATGGTGGGTTTATGGTACCGGCGAAAGTTGCGCGGTACTAGAGAGGCTAGCAAAGGTGGAAGGGTGAGAGTGCGTATAATCCATGGACTCAACATTAGTCATAAAGAACTCACATACTTATTGCAAAAATCTATTATTTATCGAAACAAAGTACTACACGCATGCTCCTAGGGGGATAGATTGGTAGGAAAAGACCATCGCTCGTTCCCGACCGCCACTCATAAGGAAGACAATCAATAAACACCTCATGCTCCGACTTTGTTACATAACGGTTCACCATACGTGCATGCTACGGGAATCACAAACTTCAACACAAGTATCTCTCAAATTCACAACTACTCAACTAGCATGACTCTAATATCACCATCTCCATATCTCAAAACAATCATCAAGCATCAAACTTCTCTTAGTATTCAACACACTCATAAGAGAATTTTTATTATTCCTGAATACCTAGCATATTAGGATTTTAAGCAAATTACCATGCTATTTAAGACTCTCAAAATAATCTAAGTGAATCATGAGATATCAATAGTTTCTATAAAACGAATCCACCACCGTGCTCTAAAAGATATAAGTGAAGTACTAGAGCAAACAACAAACTACTCCGAAGGATATAAGTGAAGATCAATGAGTAGTCGAATAATTATGCAACTATGTGAAGACTCTCTAACATTTAATAATTTCAGATCTTGGTACTTTATTTAAACAGCAATCAAAGCAAAATAAAATGACATCTAAGAATAGCAAACATCACATGAAGAAGCAAAAACTTAGGATCAACCGATACTAACCGATAGTTGTTGAAGAAGAAAGGTGGGATGCCAACCGGGGCATCCCCAATCTTAGATGCTTGAGGCTTCTTGAAATATTATCTTGGGGTGCCTTGGGCATCCCCAAGCTTGAGCTTTTGTGTCTCCTTAATTCCTCTCATATCACGGTCTCCCTAAATCTCAAAAGCTTCATCCACACAAAACTCAACAAGGACTTGTGAGATAAGTTAGTATAAACCATTGCAAAAACCTTATCATACTCTACTATAGCAAATAACTAAAATTATTATTCAACATTGCATAAAAAATTCCTCTGCATATTTAATAGTCCTATCCTCAAATAGAATCATTAAAGAAGCAAACATATGCAAACAATGCAAACATAACAGCAATCTGCCTAAACAGGATAGTCTGTCAAGAATGCTGCAACATCCATACTTCCATAGCTCCAAAAATTATTAAAGAAAATTCCCACTGTAGTAAATTTATCAGATCTTAATATGAAAAAGGTTTCAACATTTTATCGCATTCTGACTTTTCTAGGGAATTATTGCAACAGCGGTAAACTTTCTGTTTTCAAGCAGCAACATGAAGACTTGTAACATAGGCATAGTAAAGGCTACCAATGCCACTTTTATTGAAATAAAAGATGCAACACATTGTTCTAAATAAAAGCAAGCAAATCCTAACAAAATAAATTGATGCTCCAAGCTAAACACATATCATGTGGGGAATAAAAATATAGCTCCAAGTAAAGTTACCGATGAACGAAGACGAAAGAGCGGATGCCTTCCGGGGTATCCCCAAGCTTAGGCTCTGGGTTATCCTTGAATATTACCTTGGGGTGCCTTGGGCATCCCCAAGCTTAGGCTCTTACCACTCCTTGTTCCATAGTCCATCGAATCCTTACCCAAAACTTGAAAACTTCACAACATAAAACTTAAAGTAGAAAACTCGTAAGCTCCGTTAGTATAAAATAAATCACCACTTGAAGGTACTGTAATGAACTCATTCTTTATTTATATTGGTGTTAAACCTACTGTATTCCAACTTCTCTATGGTTTATAAACTATTTTACTAGCCATACATTCATCAAAATAAGTAAACAACACATGAAAAAACAGAATCTGTCAAAAACAGAACAGTCTGTAGTAATCTGGATCAAACATATACTTCTGGAACTCATACAATTCTCAAATAAATTGCTCGACCTGAGTAATTTATCTATTAATCATCTGCAAAAATAATTAACTAAATATCACTCTCCAAATAGAAATGGCAGCAATTCTCGTGAGAGCTAAAGTTTCTGTTTTTGACAGCATGATCAACAAGACTTTCCCCAAGTCTTCCCAAAGGTTCTACTTGGCACAAACACTAATTAAAAGCATAAAACCACACCTAAACAGAGGATAGATGTATTATTTATTATTAAACAGGAACAAAAAGCAAGGAGCTAAAATAAAATTGGGTTGCCTCCCAACAAGCGCTATCGTTTAATGCCCCTAGCTAGGCATGATGATTTCAATGATGCTCACATAAAGGATAAGAATTGAAACATAAAGAGAGCGTCATGAAGAATATGACTAGCACATTTTAGTCTAACATACTTCCTATTCATAGGGATTTTGTGAGCAAATAACTTATGGGAATGAGAATCAACTTGCATAGGAAGGTAAAACAAGCATAACTTCAAAACTTTAAGCACATAGAGAGGAAACTTGATATTATTGCAATTCCTACAAGCATATGTTCCTCCCTCATAATAATTTTCAGTAGCATCATGAATGAATTCAACAATATAACCAGCACCTAAAGCATTCTTTTCATGATCTACAAGCATAGAAAATTTACTACTCTCCACATAAGCAAAATTTTTCTTATGAATAATAGTGGGAGTATCATAAGAGACTTGAATACTATAAATTGCTTCCACATTAAAAGAGTAATGTTCAGAGAAGGGGTAATCATAATCATGACAAGTTTTATAAATATAATCACTACTTTTTATAGCATAAGTATCATCACAATAATCATCATAAGTAGGAGGCATGCTATCATCATTATAAACTTGCATATCAAACTTGAGAGGCTAAAAATATCATCATTATTAAACATAGCATCCCCAAGCTTGGGACAAACATTAATTGCAGAAAATTTATTCTCAAATATTTCATCCTCATCAAACATAGCTTCCCCAAGCTTGGGCCTTTTCATATCATAAGCATAATCACTCTCATCATTAATTGTATGAATAGCCCCAATAGTATAGCAATTATCATATTCTTCCAAGCAAGTGCCAAAAAGATTTTCAAGATCATAAGAAGTATCATTATCTTCCACAATTATATTTTCATGAGGCACAATAGTAATAGGAGCAGCATTATTTGGAAGAGATATCTTTTTACTTCTCTTCCTTTTTATTTTCTTTTCTTCACCACATCATGTGTGGGTTCAATCCTCATTTTGGAGCTCCTTATTAATGAGATTGGTTGAATAGGAGGCTCTTCCTCGTTACCTGATTCATCATAAGAAATAATAGGAAGGTATTGGGAAGTCTCTTCCCTTTCATTAGTATTCTCTTCATCTTCTATTTGTTTTCTTTTTTTATGTAATTGGCAATATAAGGATTTTCAATGCAATTCACCACACAATACATATAAATATTTTCTAGATCAAAATAAAGAACTTTATCAAGGGAAAATTTTGGAATATCCTTAGTTATACGTTTCATTTCTTCATAACCCAAAAGAAGGCTAAGCTCTTTTTGATGCTCAAGGGTAATCAAATTATCACAATATTTGGACACGACTTGATCATGAAACAAATAGCATTGGAGCTTTAAATGACCATGTTCATTGCAAAGTTCACAAGAAGCATGAAAAATATTGAATCTTTCAGCACATTCATCTAGCTCTTCTTGCAACAATTTGGTTTCTAAGTACTTATGCCTCTTGCAATATCTATCTTCCCTATTTGATGTGTACTTGCAAACCCAGTCTACTCCACAAAAATTGACATGTTTATAGGAGGAATTTACATCATAACTAGTGCAATCATCATTAGCATCATGGATATTCAAAGAATTCGTACTAACAACATTGCAATCATGCTTATCATTCAAATATTTAGTGCCAAACATTTTGTAGATTTCTTCTTCTAGCACTTGAGCACAATTATCCTTTCCATCATACTCACGGAAGATATTAAAAAGGTGAAGTGTATGAGACAAACTCAATTCCATTTTTTATAGTTTTCTTTTATAAACTAACTAGTGATAAAACAAGAAACTAAAAGACTCGATTGCAAGATCTAAAGATATACCTTCAAGCACTCACCTCCCCAGCAACGGCGCCAGAAAAGAGCTTGATGTCTACTACGCTACCTTCTTCTTGTAGACGTTGTTGGGCCTCCAAGTGCAGAGGTTTGTAGGACAGTAGCAAATTTCCCTCAATTGGATGACCTAAGGTTTATCAATCCGTAGGAGGCGTAGGATGAAGATGGTCTCTCTCAAGCAACCCTGCAACCAAAGAACAAAGAGTCTCTTGTGTCCCCAACACACCCAATACAATGGTAAATTGTATAGGTGCACTAGTTTGGTGAAGAGATGGTGATACAAGTGCAATATGGATGGTAGATAATAGTTTTTGTAATCTGAAAATATAAAAACAGCAAGGTAACGAATGATAAAAGTGAGCGTAAACAGTATTGCAATGATAGGAAACAAGGCCTAGGGTTCATACTTTCACTAGTGTAAGTCCTCTCAACAATACTAACATAATTGGATCATAAAACTATCCCTCAACATGCAACAAAGAGTCACTCCAAAGTCACTAATAGCGGAGAACGAACGAAGAGATTATGGTAGGGTACGAAACCACCTCAAAGTTATTCTTTCCATTCAATCCGTTGGGCTATTCCTATAAGTGTCACAAACAGACCTAGAGTTCGTACTAGAATAACACCTTAAGACACAAATCAATCAAAACCCTAATGTCACCTAGATACTCCAATGTCACCTCAATTATCCGTGGGTATGATTATATGATATGCATCACACAATCTCAGATTCATCTGTTCAACCAACACAAAGGACCTCAAAGAGTGCCCCAAAGTTCTACCGGAGAATCAGGACGAAAACGTGTGCCAACCCCTATGCATAGGTTCATGGGAGGAACCTGCAAGTTGGTCACCAAAACATACATCAAGTGGCACGTGGTATCCCATTGTCACCACAGATATCCACGGCAAGACATACATCAAGTATTCTCAAATCTTTTAAGACTCAATCCGATAAGATTACTTCAAAGGGGAAACTCAATTCATTACAAGAGAGAAGAGGGGGAGGAGAAACATAGGATCCAACTATAATAGTAAAGCTCGCGATACATCAAGATCGTGCCAAATCAAGAACACGAGAGAGAGAGAGATCAAACACATAGCTACCGGTACATACCCTCAGCCCCGAGGGAGAACTACTCCCTCCTCATAATGGAGAGCACCAGGATGATGAAGATGGCCACCAGAGAGGGATTGCCCCCTCCGGCAGGGTGCCGGAACGGGTCTAGATTGGTTTTTGGTGGCTACGGAGGCTTGTGGCGGCAGAACTCCCGATCTATCTTGCGTTCTGGAAGTTTTAGGCCACGTAGGTATATATGGGTGCAGGAGGTACATCAGGGGAGCCACGGGGGCCCTACGAGGCAGGGGGGCGTGCCCTAGGCGGGTGGGCGCGCCCCCACCCTCGTGGCAGCTCCCGTATCTTCTGACGTGGGGTCCAAGTCCATCAGGTGTGTTTCCTTCCAAAATAACTTCTCAAGTTGATTTCGTTCCGTTTCGACTCCGTCTGATATTCCTTTTCTTCAAAACACTGAAATAGGCATAAAACAGCAAATCTGGGTTGGGCCTCCGGTTAATAGGTTAGTCCCAAAAATAATATAAAAGTGGATAATAAAGCCCAATATTGCCCAAAACAGTGATAATATAGCATGGAGCAATCAAAAATTATAGGTACGTTGGAGACGTATCACTCACCACCGATGCATGTCTAATTTAGTTGGGTCTCTCAAATCTCACAATTTTCATTTGCCCTCACATGAATCTAGATTTTTAGGGCTCACCGCCGATGCATGTCCGATTTAATTGGGTCTCTCTCAAATCCCACAATTATAATGTGTCCCCCACATGAATTTGGTTATTTTTCGAGCTCACAAATTTGGTTTTAGGGCTCACCACTTATGCATGTCTGATTTACATGGGTCTCTCAAATCCCACAATTATAATGTGTCTCGCACATGCATGAAACTGGTTTTTTTAGTTCTCACCGCCGATTTTAAATTATCTCTTAGTCTCATAATTAATATGTACTTATTTTTAATTGTGCGCCACCAATCTCTCAATGCCACAATTAAAGCATCCTTTTTAACACACGATTAGACAATCTCTTATATCTCTGCTATTTTTATTCATTTATCAAGGGTATCATGCGTAAAATTTCAGACGTTATATAGTCGCTTTTTATTTCTCTTGTGAACCCAAAAAGGCTAGTTTAAATTAGTGTGGTCCTCTTACATATCTCTACTACTCCTACTATTTTTTTCATTCATTGATCAGGGATCATGCGTGAATGTAATTAGCCATCCTTTCCTTCATTTAATTAGCCTCTATTTCCTTTCTTTATTTCTTGTGCAATTAGCTTCTCTTTCCTTTCTTTCTTTCTTTCTCTTTCCTTCTTTTTATTTCCCTTACAATTAGCCTCTCTTTCCTTCTAGCGAATTGGCCTCTCTTTACTTTCTATTTTCTTCTTATTATTTCTCATGCAATTAGCCTCCCTTTCCATGGCCAAATTACTCTCTCCTTTCCTTTCTCATCTCTATGGGCAGGGGGTGGGGGAAGATATAGTTCAGGCCCAGCTCGGCCCAACCAACAGATGATCTAGCTAATGTGGTCGTCTGGCCCAAGCTTTGGTTAAGACATATAAAAGGATGTCTTTCTTGCCTTATTCAATGGCAAGGTATATGGGCGGAATGGCATGTGTTTGTGTCCAGAAACTCAGCCGGCCAGGTTTGATTCCCTAGTAACACTATTTGCTTTTTTAGGAAAAACGGAACACAATATTTTTTACGTACAACGCAAAAAGGTATGAAAATGGACGACAGACCAAAAACCTCTGATTGAACCATAAAAAGTGGAGAAACAATCCCTCCTTTAATATTAGGTAGAGATTGGATAGTTTGGTCCAAGGAAGAGCAAGTTTGCTCCAAGACTATCAATACTGTACCAGGGAGAAGGTGTTGGCACTAGCACACTAGTATCCATCCCGAATACCCTGCAACGAGTGTTGGAATAGGTCTGGAGAGGGCGACCATGGGAGACAACACGTGCTCCCTTAGTAGTAACAATCTCAGTGCACTGCATACAGACAAGAAGAGGTGATCCATCGGAATTAGTTGCCTGCCGACACTGAGTATATAAGTTCTGCTCGTCCTCGTGCTCGTGCTCATCACCATCGTCATCTCCCCCTTGGATATAAATATTTTCAAGTATAGGTGGAGGAATGTTCACAGGACCTTGGAAACACAAGAAGGTTAATTAGTAAAGGGAAACTTGCTAACCCGCATGCATGTGGCTGAAACAATTATAATTACGGTTGAAGATAAACGTACCGAAACTACGAGGATCCCATGCAAAAGCAGTGCCATGAGTGGTGGCAGCAAACACAAGATCCTCATATTCAATTGCATCACAGTACTCATCCATGTACAGAAACTGATTTTTGAGCAATATCCATGGACGAACCGTGGAATCAGTAAGGAAGGCAACAAGCTTGTCGAAGATTGCAACAACTTGATAGTTCTTGTAATTCCAAGAGTGGTTGGGAACTCGACAAATTGCTATCTTCCATTGACGACAGTCACCATGATCATATTTGAACGTACGTAGATCATCTGTGTGCTCAACCTCAGGGCACTGAGATTTTCGGAAGTGGAATCCACTGACGAGTGTACACATTCACAAGTTCCCACTCGCAATTGTACCCAATATAAACAACCCAATATCCATTTGCGCCAGCCCAGGCCTTACCCAGAAGGGATGGCATCTTGACATCACACATATCGTTATCAAGCGGCATCAACTTGCACAAGGCGAGGCCTCCATCGTCTGCGATCATGCGAACAGGCTTAAAGCAAAAAAGATAAGGGATATCAAACCACTCCTGGACCCTTGGGTTCCTTGTAATGATGTTATTAGTTGAGTCGAGAATGTTCTTGAACGAACCTGCCATGCTAGCCGAGGTGATGACATCGCACCGATCAATTAGTTCCCCCACCACGTCATCTTTTAGATCGGGGCAATAATAATGGGGTCATTTCTAGCTTGTTCCCTCCATGTTGAAGATGATCGAACAATGGCAGAAGGAAGGGTGAAGGCAAATGGAGGAGGGAGGAAGAGTGTGCGACAACAGTTCCAAATCGAGAGGGAAAGGCAAAGAGTCAGTGGACGGTTGCCCGTTTTCCATGGTACACAAAGAGGCGCCCCAGCCTACACGTCCTTTCCGAAATTGTACAAAAGGACTCGTCGTCATCTTACTAACATGTTGGAACGGGACCACATGTCAATGAAACATGGTGTGTAATTTCTCGTGTAAAATGCGATCTGGCCGCATTGGCCCAAAGTGCTGTATTATTTCTTGACTTTATTTTTTTAATGGCGTGCCATTCAGTTTTGAAGCACGACTAATGGGTACTATTTGCAGAGAAAATGTAAACTACTCTACCACTACTCCACCTCTTGTACTAGTAGTATAAAAAAGTTATATAGGCTGGAGCTTCAGAGCTTTCTTGCTAAGGGTTGCCCACTTGCTTCTCACACTATCACCCTCTCTCCAGATCTAAAAAAGACGGCCTCACTATCCCTCCTCACCGGTGGTCACAGATCCACTGGGGAAGAAAAGGACGTGCAGCATTGACGCACTCGTTGTCGGCGAGCGAGGTCACGCACTGACAACAAGGCAGTCCTCTCAGACCTAGCGCCCGCGCGGGATTGCGTCCATCCCCAAGCTCACTGCCGTAGTGCGTGCGGAGGACGACGACCACGAGCGAAGCCACTTCCCGCCGACCCTTAGGTATGCTACCTCTTTTCGAACCATACCCTTGTTCTATTGCCCCATCTGCCATGTCGTTGCATGTGGATCTTTTTCCACTCCACCATCTTCCCAATTTGCTATCCTCTACTTTGCTGGTCACGCAGATGAAAACCTTAATTTGCAATATTAAAGGAAACCGTACTTCATGCAGATTAATCCATGTCTGGGTCGAATAAGGAAAGGAAGGGAGACTGTACTGTCCAAGAGAGTAGGCATCGAACCCACATCTAGGTTGCAAAGGGGAAAATCAGTACCTAAGGAATGAGGCTCGTGTCTCTTGGTTGAAGAAGGGTAGAAAGGCATGACAACATAGTAGAAAATGGCCAGGTCGATCAGTTTGTTATCCTCACATAGGAAAAAGGTGGCTAAACATAACAAAAATGGGACGTAATCCACTTATGCTGCCTGGATATTTGTTGCTCTGGGCAACCATACCTCCCTCACCACTCTATGCGTCCGTGGAGGTACATCGTACTGGTGCGCTCACTGTCCGAATGGAGCTCCCATGCTCTTATTGTCACTTTTTTGCTGTTAGTATAACGCCAGCAGTCAAGTCAAACAATGCTACTGCTAAAGTGATGCCACATTTAACTAATGCCGCACTCAGTATAATGCCACAGATAAATTTAAGCAATGCCATTCAATGTCACTGGATTATTTCAGGGTTAGCTATTGATTGTGGATGTATTGAAGATTTTTCATCTAAGGCATTTTAATGCTGTTGCACAACCAGTATACCAAGGGTGAAACTTGTTACTACCTTCAGATTTTTGCACTTTTAATGCTTATAGATTACATACCTCACTTTCATGAGATAAGTTAATTTTTTTGTACGGTGTCACCAAAATGCCAAGGCGCTGATTTCATTTTATTTTGGTTAAACTGCACAAAAAATATGAAGGCAAGAGGAGAGTTCAAGAGTGGGCACCTCCTCCTTCGGCTGTTCTCTTGATTCGTTGGATCAAGTTTTTATGTTTGATCGATTATCAAGATTGGGATAGCAATTTTTAAGGTTCCCCCGAGTTCAAAATGATATTTACCTTGGAGGTACATGGTTTGCAATTTTTTTATACTGTCATTAGTTAATAATGCTAGTTACCTTCAGACTTTTGTATTTGGTTTAATACTCATGCACAACTAGTATACCAATGTTGAAATGTGTTACCTTTACATTTTGTATTGTTAATTCTTAAAGAAATCTTCCAGTGCCAGAGTTTATTGAAATATGTTTAGTAAAACCATTGTACTGTACCCTATAATAAAATAACTACTCTACTATTGCACTAGTCACTGGATTAGTGTATATTAGTAGTATTCGAAATTCCTAATGGTGTTGCATTAGCGTATGGACATAAATAAAGTGTGGCAAGCTTTCTCAAATATGTGCTCAAGAAAACTACTACCTGTTTTTCTAAATACTACATGTTTGGGTACTTTACACTGAATCGCAAAAACGTCTTATATTAAGGAACAGAGGGTGTAGAATTCTCTCAAATTGTCCTGGTAAATCTATTCACACCTTTGTTAAATTAATGTTCATTATGTTATTGAAGGAGGTCTATAAGTTTGTCTCTAATGCCTGTCGACTACATACCTGACATCATGATGTAATGTTAAGTCATTTCCTTTTGCATAGTGTCACTGAATTGTCAAGGCGGTGATGGCATTTTATTTTAATTGAACTGCACAAAATATGCTCAAAAGAAGAGGAAAGGTCAGGAATCGATGATTCTTTCAGAAAGAACTATATATGCCTTTCTGACATCAGCCGTTGTTACCTTATTTATTCCTTCAAACAAGTGGTTAGAAACAGTCTTGCTACCTTTTCCCATTAAGAAATTGGAATGCTTATATTTGTGAGTCTATGCTTCAACTAGTGACACTTTTATAGTAATCACACTTTCAATATCTATGCCAACAGGGATGCTCGATATTAGTGGAACTGCACAAAAAGTCCAACTGGTTGAACATTAGGAGCATGTTTTCTTCCAAACCTTTGGTGGCACTATGAGCTGTTCATTAAGAAGGTACATGGTTTGCTACTATCTTGCTACTCTTTTTGTACTATCATTAAATTGTAATACTAGTGGTTTGCATGTGAATTTATTGGCAGGGTGGACCTACATTGGAGGTGCAGGACAGGATTCAATGATTGGATTCTCAATTTCTCGGTTGTATCGATTTCACCTCTTCCATCACTGCAAACATGGATATCCTTGGTCTGATGAAGAATAGGCGCTATATTTCTTCTCTGAACAAGCAAATCAATTCAGTATGAAATTGTCCAGGGCAAAACATGACTGTATCAAATTGTCCAGTGCAAAACATGACAGATGCTAAGCGGAAGAGACATGTTTAAACCGAAAATACAAGGTGGGGTATATGTTTACTAGCTGCTTGATATTTGTGCAGACAGAGATGTCTGCCTATTGCTATTTGGCAAACAGACAAAGTGACCGCAATTTTGGTTGAACTGCACAAGAGAATAGTATAGTCACTGCATGCAGTGCCATTTGAAAACAGACACAGAAAGATTGGATAGTCACTTCATGGACTGCAGAAAAGTAGTACTGTACTATTTATTGGCCAACATTAGGTGCTTCATTGCTTTGGTATGATTATACAATGGGCATCATTTTGCCTAAGTTAAAGTTTGTATTCCGAAAATAGTCTCGCCGTGTGATCAAGAGAAGACCAAATCATATTGCAGTGGATGTTCCTCCATCATGTGTGGTTCATTCTCATGGTTCCAGCTGTTGGTGAAACCACTTACGTTTGCAAGAGGAATTTTAGACTTCACAAACAAATTTGTCTTTCAGTCTGTACTGAATGTTAGCCAAGAGAAGCATCCATGTTAGTAGGAACAACATATGTTTTTTCTAGATCTTTGGTTTTGGAGCTACATATTTGTATATGATCTGTGAATCATTGAGATGCATTAACATGTTGATCTTATGTATGGGAATCATACTAGTTGGTTTTAGTTGTGGCTGATCTTTGCTTTTGGAGCTACATATTTGTATATGATCTGTGAATCATTGAGATGCATTAACAGTTCCTTATATCTGTTCGCTCAGTGTTTACAAGTTACTGATTGATCACTAACTAGCCTACTAATGCGCTCCTGGCTGTTTTAGTTGCGACACAAGATCCGAAGTGGCAGTATTTTGAACAAAAATGCCTACCTCTGAAGAAACTGACAAGCTACTCGGAAGAAAATGCCATGCGAATCTGGAGAAACTACCAACGAAAACATTCGCAAATGCCTTATCTCCCAGCTAAAGTTCATCAACTAATGCCCTCGGCTGCGACTCGTTGCATGCTGCTCTGCGTACTGGCTGTGAGCGATTTTGAGTGCCTGCATGCAGCCGGCCGTAATTAAGGCAGCTAACTGATGCGAAAAAAGATGTGCTTAAATTTTTGCGGGCCTTTTAAATCCGTGGAATCATTATTGACAAGGAGGGAGATGATTCGAGTGCACTAATTTGACCGTCATGTCGGCGTGCGACCCAGCATGGACGGGACGGGACGGCACAGTCAGAATTTTAGTTTCTCTAGTTTTCCACAGCAAGATGGCGCGCTAAGCCATGCCTACTTAATTATGCATTGAATTCTGATGGTGGCACCGTGACCCCACTCTCCCTATCCTCATAAGCCCCCATCGGCCCAACGTCGCTCGCCACTTATCCTCGCTCTCGCCACGTCCGCCATGCCCCCGCCCGTCCGCGATAGGCGAGGTCGGAGGCGGTCACTGCCGGAACTAGTGTTCGGTTTTTCACCGGAAGGCAGACGGAGGGAGGAGGCATTCTATCGATCTTTAGATGGCAATGCGGAGATCGAGGACTTGTTGCAGCGTGACCGCCAGGCGGAGGAGCAGGAGTTGTTGGAGCGCGACCGCTTGGCGAAGGAGCAGCGTATCGCCGATTTGCACCGCTAGCGGGACATGGAGGAGCAGCGCACCGACGCTTGATTCGCGAGCAGAGCGCCCGCACCTGGGCCAACTACGTGGAGGCCGGCCCCCGGCAAATAGCCCTGGAGGCTGTCGGGCACGCACGCGTTAGCGACGCTGATTTTTACTACCACCTCATCAAGTGGGTTTCCCGCTTAGAAGCCGAAGCTTCGGTGGACCACGCCGGCATGGAAAGGGCCAACGCGCGCGAGCAACACGCCCTATTGCACCTCTAGCAAGTCCGAGGTGAGGCGGAGGACGCCGGTGCCGGCGTTTAGCGTGTAGCGTAGATGGCGGCCGACATCGTCTAGTTAGCTAAGAGTAAGTTAGTACTTGTACGCTACTAGAGTATTAGTGGGAGTAGATAGTTAACTTGGCTATGATGGTTGTCAACATGGAAGTTCAGTACTCTATATGTGGATCAGACCTGTTACTTTGCTATGAATGTTGAACTTTCCATTTGAACATACAGAATGGGTTGTTATTTTTTTTAAATGGGTTGTATTTGTCCTCCACGAGTTTAGAGGCTGACTTGTGGGCCTACCAAGTTGACGCGTACACAATCAGTAGATGGTTATACGTGGAGAGGATGACAACAGGGACCCGCCAAGCGGCCACGGTCATGGCAGTACGCAAGCAAGTGCCTCCTTATTTCAATCCAATAAAAAATTGCTCCTCCTAATGGATTTCTAACATCTGGGTCCCATGCCATTGTCAACGTAGTCAATAAACGAGAGAGTTGCACAACGAGCGGCTGACACCAGGGACCCAGCAGTTCACCCAGTTATTTTTGTTTTGGGTTAATTTGATAAATGTCACTCCAAATCAGGTGTTTCTGAGAAATGCCATTGCAATTTCCAAACTTTGAAAAATGCCATTTCCAGTGGCATTTTTCGAAGTCTGGAGTGGCGTTTTTCAAAGTTTGCAAATTGCAGTGGCGTTTTCCAAAGTTTGCAAAAATTGCAGTGGCATTTTTCAAAGTTTGGAAATTGCAGTGGCATTTTATGAATTGCCATATTTGTTGTGGCATTTATCTAGTTTATTTTTGAGATGGAAGCAGGGTGTCAACTGGGCTGTGCGAGGCACTCTGGCTTGTCTAGACTGCCTTCTCTTTTATGTTTACCACAGACCAGCCTAGTAGTTTTTTTCTTTATGAAAATGGCTAGCCTGGTTTTTTTGTGATTTGCCAAGTAAGTCGCTTTGTCAGGCCTGTTGGGCTGCAAATCTTTCAAGACGAGGAGAGCTTCATTCGGCTGGACGAGAAAATGGCCTATCAGTAATGAGAAACGGGCTGTACATTTTTAAAACACATCAAACCGACAATTACTTTCAAATTTCTTTTTTTTTCATTTCAAGATTTTAAATTGCATTATTTTTTATGCGTGGACAATTTGTTGGATTTTATATTGATATACATTTATTTTTAAAATCAGTTTGAATGTGACTCGAAATTTCGGGATTAAAAACAGTTCAGACCGCACCAAAATATGCAACATTTCATATAATTTTTTAACCGTGGCTACAATATGGGCTGTAATGCTAACAAAAAGAATATGGGCTCCAAAAAAACCTTAAGAATTAGCAAATAAGCTATAAATTATTAGAAATAATGGCAGATGGGATGTATGCTGTTTTCCATAGATTTGAGGCTTTCCTAAAAAAAGGTTGACGCAGAAGCAGTGACTATTGGATGTCCATCCAACGACCATCGTGCTTCTTCAATCTCTACTCTTCCTGCTCCAGCCGCTAAACCAAGCATCGGCGGGACTGCCTGCTCCCTCATCCCCGCGGCCAGTTGTGCTGCCGCGCAGGCCTCACCGCCCCACCATACTCCCATCGCTGGCCTAGCCATCTCTCTACTCACCAACACCTGCTGTTATTCTCCGGTGACGGCAGACGAACCAGTAAACCCTCGTACAGTCATACTCCCCTCCACGTGGGAAACAACTGCCGAGGCTTCCCTGCCTCCGTGTCATTCCATTCCTAGGCCTCACCGTCGTCCACCGCCCTGGTGCTCTCGGCGCGGCCTGGTCAACATGGTCAACGACCGACATGCATCTGAAGTGGACTGTACGTGGAGAGGCTGACAGCTGGGTCGACGGCCGCACGCAAGGAAATGCCTCCTTATTACGCGCAAAATAATGATTCCTCCACCTGACATCTGGGACCCACCGAAAGGGCCTCTGTATTTCACAAAAAAAATGTTACCGCCGCTGACAGCTCGGACCCACCAGCTATATCTTGCACGCAAGGAAGTGCGTCCTTATTACGCACAAAAAATGAATACTCCCCTGCTAGTTGGGACCCAGTATAGTGGCAGGCTGACTTGTGGGCCTACTAAGTTGACGGGGACGGAGGGCTTTGTCAACTCAGTCAATATGCATGATTCTAGCTCCAGTGACCGTACGATGTCCATCCAACGACCGTAGTGCTTCTTCAACCTCTGGTCTTCTTGCTCCAGCCGCCCAAACCAGCATCGGTCGTGCCTCGTGCTCCTGCCTCCCGTGGCCGGCTATGATGCGGCGGAGGCCTCACCGCCCCCTACTACTCCCACCGCTGGCCAGGCCATCCCTCTACTCACCCACACCCCCTGTTATTCTACGGTGACGGCAGCCTCACACCGCAGCGAACCAGTGAACCATCATACTCCTCTATGTGTGGGCATCCACTGCCGCATCTTCCCTGGCTCCGCGTCTTCCCCTTCCTAGGCCTCACCGTTGTCCACTGCCCTGGTGCTCTCGGCGCGGCGTGGTCAACGTGGTCAAGGAACGACTTCCATCGGAAGATTACTGTACGTGGAGAGGCTGACAGCTGGGTCCACGACAGCCGCAAGGAAGTGCCTCCTTATTACGCTGAAAATAATTATTCCTCCACCTGACAGCAGGGACCCACAGGATGGACCACCATATTTGGCGAAAAAACGTTTCCCCCTGACTGCTGGGACCCATCGGATGGGCCACCGTATTTCACGAAAAAAACGTTCCCCCCGTTGTCTGCTCGGACCCACTGGAAGTGTCGCCTTATTACGCACAAAAAAAAAATGAATACTCCCCCTGCTAGTTGGGACCCACCTTGGTGGGTGGCTGACTTGTGGGCCCACTAAGTTGACGGGGAGGAGTGCTTTGTCAACTTAGTCAATATGAACGATTCTAGCTCCAATGACCGTACGATGTACATCCAACGGCCGTTGTGCTTCTTCAACCTCTGGTCTTCTTGCTCCAGCCGCCCAAAGCAGCGCCGGTCGTGCCGCATGCTCCTGCCTCCTGTGGCCGGCTGTGCTGCCGTGGAGGCCTCACTGCCCCTACTATTCCCACCGCTAGCCAGGCCCTGCAGCGACGGCAGCCTCACACCACAGCCGAACCAGTGAACCCTCGTACTCCTCTCCGCGCGGGCTTCCACTATCGCATCTTCCTCGGCTCCGCGTCGTCCCCTTCCTAGGCCACACCGTCGTCCACCGCCCTGGTGCTCTCGGCGCGGCGTGGTCAATGTGGTAAAGGAACGACTGCCATTGGACGTGGACTGTACGTGGAGAGGCTGACAGCTGGGTCCACGGCCGCAGCAAGGAAGTGCCTCCTTATTACACACAAAATAATTATTCCTCCACCTGACAGCGTGGACCCACCAGACATGCCACCTTATTTCGCGAAAAAACGTTTCCGCCTGACTGCTGGGACCCACCAGCTACATCTTCACACGCAAGGAAGTGCGTCTGGGCAAAAAAAAGATTCGCCCCCCTGACTGCTGGGACCCACCAGCTACGTCTTCACATGCAAGGAAGTGCCTGACAGTCGGGACCCACCTGGTCGAAGCATATGTAGCGTTGTCATTCTGGTCACAAATGTGTACGTACATACTGGTCGATGTAGAGGCGCGCACGTGTCGTAGTAGAGGCGCGCACGTAGCATGTACACGTACATACAGTGGCCAGTGTGCAAGAAAGAAAATACGGCCACGTACGTACATACAGGCAGGGTCTCAAACGCCTACTCGTGCATACGTACGGCCAGGGCTCGTGTACATGGCTGGGTCGGTACGGAGAAACAGCATCGTCATCGTGTTCATGGGGAGCCAACCGGCTGGGTCGGAATGGAATGCGTCGTCGTGTTCATCGGGAGGGCTTGGATGGAACAGCCGATGGAAACGAGGCATGGCGTGCCGTAGAACGGAGGAAACGGCCTTGTGTTCGACCGGCCATGTTCAAAACAGGATCCTGTTCATCGGGAGGGGTCTAGCGTACCCCAAAATGGAGGAAACGGACCTCCTACGGTCGAAACGGGGGTCCTGTTGACCGGGAGGGGTGTGGTGTACCGCAAAACGGAGGAAACGGACTTGTGTTGGAGCGCTACGATCGAAACGGGGCTCCTATTCATCGGGAGTGGTGTGGCGTACCGCAAAATGGGACTCCACGGGATACTGTTCATCTCCACTGTTATCGGAGTAATGGGCCACGGGTAGGCTGACCCGGGTCCCAAGATCTTTCAAGACATCGGGGCAGGCCATGCCCCTCAGTCGAGTCCCGGACGGCGACCTTCGAAGAAGGCCGAGTCCCGGCTGGCGACCTCCAAAGAAGGCCGAGTCCCAGCTGGCGACTATGAAGCAAGCCGACTCCGGGCTTGCGACCTTTCAAGGGGCCGACTATGAGAGTCAGCCCGCGACCTTTTCACGAAGACCGACGCAGGGTACGGTCCCGACGTGGCCGTCCCCTCAAACCTACGGGAGGTAGGCATGGCTACAGTGAGCCGTACCACCAGGAGGTCTCCGGTAAGGCGCGGCACTGTTGCCATGCCTCCCCTGACATCAGCCACAGTGCGCAAGGCACTGTGCCCACGACGGCAGCCTGTACGGCCCGAAGACCGCCGGGCCCCCCGTCAGTGAGGGAGAAGAAGACGGCCGGAGAGTCCGAAGACGGCCCTGCGGGAGTCGGCCTTCCCAGAGTCGGCCGCCTCTCAGTCAGGGCCCCACGAGCCATAAACCAGATTGGACGGGGAGTGGCGACAGTGATCGCCCGACAGACGGCGGCACTGTTCCCACGACCCCACGACCAAGCCTGCGTCATCAGGAGCGTTGCACAGTGCCCGGCCTGTCCGCGGGGCCCGCCAGTCGGCGGGCCCCAGAAGCCGGCAGGGGGGGCGGCGGCATGAGAGACAGATAGCTGGGGGCCACACCCAGTCATTTTACCATTGTAACCTCGAGGGGTAGGCCTATATAAACCCCCCGGGGCACCCATGCAAAGGGTTCGGCCCTGGATAGGTTTTTAGACACATAGCAAGCAAAGGGAGGAGCCAGCCTTGCTCCCTCCCGCCACCCGAAACAGCTCAAGGAGCACCTTTGTACTATCATCCCATAGTGATCATGCGGAGACCCTGCAGAGCAGCAGTAGAGGTGTTATCTCCCCGGAGAGCCCCGAAGCTGGGTAAGATTCGTCGGTGCGCATGTCTGCGCCTCATCCCGTTTCCAGGCACCGGCGACGTTCTACTCGCCCCCACCATGATAAGCCACCCGTTGGCATATGTCGCATCCAACCCCCGACATTTGGCGCCCACCGTGGGGCGAGGTGCACCGTCGTCCGGAGATCTGTTCTGGACGGGAACCCTCTTCCTCCCTGGCGAGCGCAGCCAGCCTGGCTCGCCAGATGGAGTCTGCATCGACACGCTGCGCGGCGCTGAAGCCGCCTGCGCCGCGAGCGGCCTCGCCGAACTCATTGGCGAGGAGCGCCTCTCCGACGAGCCCACACCGAGTGCGGGGGCGGGTGGCCCCGAGAGCCTCCTCGCGGGCCTCCTCGACCAATTCCACGTCGCCGGCGAGCCCGCCGTAGATTTGGAGTCCGTAGGCTCCTCCGACCCGATGCTGGTCGACTCCGACGCCGTATCGCTCGATATCTTCCCCACTGACGTGGTGGTCTACGACGAGCCGCTTCCGTACGAGGAGAGTGGCGGAAGCGCCGTCACGGAGGTGCTCGTCATCGGCCACGGCGAGCACTCCGGCGAAAATGCCCAGGACCCGCTGCCGGCGGCCCTGCAAGACCTGGCCGCGCCCATCCCAGAGGACGCGGACGCGGAGATGCTGGAAGAACGCCGCCTTCAGATCGTCGAAGGCGCCAAGAAGTTGGCAAGCATGAGACGCTTGTCAGAAGCATACCAGTGCGAGATGGATCGTGCTGTAGGCGGCTCGCCGGCTCCGACTGGGCCGAGCCGTCTAGGTGCGGTCCGAGAGCGCGGCGCGGCCATCGCCGACTTGCTCGGGGTGAAACGCCCCGTGTACGCCACCCCTGCAGAGAACATCCGCGCCGCCCAAGCGGCGACCGAAGAACTGAAGAACTTCGAAGGTGAAGAGTGCCGTGTAATAACGGAGCGAGTCCAGCAGCTCCTCGATGCGGTTGCAGCACAAAACGCGGCAGGCGGCCGCGCGGACGCGCTGCAGCAGCCGAACGATGACTTACCCCCTCGCCGAGATCAAGGCGCGACCTCCCGGACGCCGACTGGCGGAGTCCGCGGGAGGAAAGAGAAGGAGCCGGCTGCCAGTCACAGCCGGACTCGCATCACCATCGAGCGCGACCAAGACGGCCGCCCCAGAGCAGTGGAACGGCGAGATGATTATCTGCCTCCCCCACCCCGAAGAGAGCGGTGAGTTTCTCCGCCGCCTGTTGAGCATCCGACTCTCGGAGGTCGCCTCGGCCGCCGAGAGGGAGTCGGAGAGAATGACGCCCGCCACCGGATCGACCGACTCCACAGATCCCTGGCGTTAGAAGAAGAAGATGAGTTAGGTCCGCCTTGCTTCGGGCCCCGCATCAGAGATGAGCCCTTCCCCAAAGGGTTCACGCTCCCCCGAGACACGCCCAAGTACACCAGCTCCGTGAAGCCGGAGGATTGGCTGACAGACTACTCCACAGCCGTCAACATAGCCAATGGCAACAAGCGAGTCGCCGTGAAGTATGTTCCCCTCATGCTCCAGGGCACGGCCCGGACATGGCTGAACAGCCTGAAGCCCCGCAGCATCAATAGCTGGGTCGACTTTACTGAAGCCTTCATTCGCAACTTCACCAGCACGTACAAGCGACCTCCCAAGCCGCGCCAGCTCTCCTTGTGCGTGCAAGGCCCTGAAGAATCAACACGCGACTACCTCACGCGCTGGGGCGAACTTCGAAACTCCTGCGAGGGCATGCACGAGGTGCAGGCCATCGAGTACTTCACGGCCGGGTGCCGAGAGGGCACCCTCCTCAAGCACAAGCTCCTCTGCGACGAGCCCGAAACCCTCGACGAACTGCTAGTCATAGCAGACAAGTACGCCACGGCCGACTCTTCTATGAAGACAGAGATTCAAGTCAACGCGGCTGGCAAAGTGATTCCCCAGGCCCCCAGAACCTCGGCTGGAGACGCCAGGCGGCGACAGCAGCAGAACGACAACAAGCGCAAGGCCCCTCAGCCGACTTCCAATAGTCGGCAGGTCGCAGCAGTAGAAGATCAGCAGCCGGAGGGGCAGCCTCAAGCCAAGCGGCAGAAAGGCGGCAAGTCCAATTGGTTGCCGGCTTTCTCCTATGAGAAGACTTTGGATGGACCTTGCAAGTTCCACAGCGGCGCGAAGCCGTCGAACCACACCACCAGGAAGTGCCATTGGCTCGCCAGGATCGCCAAGGGAGACGGCCTCGCCCCTCCGCCGCCTGCGGGGCCGCCGCCTCCGCCGCCACCCCCGCAGCCGGCGGCTCGGCCAGTCGGCGCGGTCCAAGACGAGTTCCCGGAAGAGCACGGAGCCTACGTAGTGTTCACTAGCATGGCAGATGAACGGCGCAACAGGCGCCGACAACAGCAAGAAGTCAACGCGGTAGCAACTGACGCCCCAGAGTTCATGCACTGGTCCGAGAAGCCTATCAGCTGGAGTCAGGCGGATCATCCAGAAGTGATGCCGAGTCCGGGCTCCTACGCTCTGGTCCTAGGCGCGACCTTGGCCACTGATAAGCGGGCCGCCCGTTTCTCACGGGTCCTGATTGATGGAGGCAGCAGCATAAACATCCTGTACAAGGACACAATGGAGAAGCTTGGAATCAGGCGAAGGCAGTTACAGAGCAGCCGCACCGTATTCCATGGAATTGTACCCGGCCTCTCCTGCTCACCGATAGGCAAGATTCTGATAGACGTCCTCTTCGGAGACAAAGATCACTTCCGTCGAGAGCCTGTCTGGTTCGAGGTAGTAGACTTGGAGAGCCCGTACCACGCCCTGCTTGGCCGGCCTGCCTTGGCCAAATTCATGGCGGTTCCCCATTATGCCTACCTCAAGATGAAGATGCCGAGTTCCAAGGGGATCCTGACTGTTGCTGGCGATTACAAGAAGTCGTCCGCTTGCGCGGCCGAGAGCAGTTGGCTGGCCGAGTCTTTGGTGATCGCAGCCGAGAAGCGGCTCCTTGACCGCGTCGTGGCGATGGCTGGGAAGCAGCCAGAGATGTCGCCCGACCACAAGGAGTCGGAGGCAGAAGGATCATTCAAGCTGGCTAAAGAAACCAAGAAGATACCCTTGGACCCGGAGCACCCAGAGAAATACGCTGTCATAGGCACAGGCCTCGACAGCAAATAGGAAGGCGAGCTCGTCGATTTCCTCCGTGAGAATCGGGACATCTTCGCATGGTCCCCCAAGGACATGCCGGGTGTACCGACGGAATTCGCCGAGCACAAGCTACACGTCAGGTCGGATGTAAAGCCCGTCAGACAGCCCTTGCGCCGCCTGTCAGAAGAGAAGAGAAGAGTTGTGGGAGAAGAGATAGCCCGGCTCCTGGCAGCCGGATTCATCATGGAGGTGTTTTTCCGGAGTGGTTAGCCAACCCTGTGCTGGTATTGAAGAAGAATAAGCAGTGGCGGATGTGCATAGACTACACCAGCCTCAATAAAGCCTGCCCGAAGGATCCATTTGCTCTGCCAAGGATCGATCAGGTGATAGACTCCACAGCCGGATGCGAGCTGTTGAGTTTCCTAGATGCATACTCAGGATATCACCAGATCAAGCTGAATCCAGCATATAGACTAAAGACCGCATTCATCACGCCGTTTGGAGCCTTCTGCTACCTGACAATGACGTTCGGCTTGAGGAATGCCGGCGCCACCTTTCAGCGTTGCATGCAGAAGTGCCTCCTCAAGCAACTCGGCAGAAACGCCCACGTTTACGTGGATGATGTGGTGGTGAAGACGGAAAAGCGTGGGATGCTACTGGAAGACCTCAAAGAGACCTTTGACAATCTACGCCGATTCCAGATCAAGCTCAACCCTGAGAAGTGCATGTTCGGAGTCCCGGCCGGCCAACTCCTAGGCTTTTTGGTCTCCGAACGCGGCATAGAGTGCAACCCCGTGAAGATCAAGGCCATTGAGAGAATGGAGGTACCCAGCCGACTGTTGGATGTGCAGAAGTTCACCGGCTGCTTGGCATCAATCAGCCGATTCATCAGTCGGCTGGGCAAGAAAGCTCTGCCTTTGTATCAACTGATGAAGAAGACCACCTTTTTCGAGTGGAACCACAAGGCAGACGAGGCATTTCTCCAACTAAAGAAGATGCTGGCGACTCCCCCTGTGCTGGCGGCTCCGACTCCCAAAGAGCCCATGCTCTTGTACATCGCCGCCACCAGCCGGGTAGTCAGCACGGTTATTGTAGTCGAACGCAAAGAGGAAGGCAAAGCGCTTCCGGTCCAGAGACCGGTGTATTACCTGAGCGAGGTACTGTCGACCTCCAAGCAGAACTACCCTCACTATCAGAAGATGTGCTACGGCGTGCATTTTGCCGCCAAGAAGCTGAAGCCCTACTTTCAAGAGCATCCAATCACGGTGGTATGCACCGCCCCACTCGCCGAGATCATTGGAAACCGAGATGCCTCCGGCCGAGTGGCCAAGTGGGCCATCGATCTAGCTCCTTACACCATCTACTATCAACCTCGCACTGCCATCAAGTCGCAGGCGCTGGCCGACTTCCTCGTCGACTGGGCCGAGACTCAGTACCTGCCACCAGCGCCCGACTCTACTCATTGGTGGCTGCACTTCGACGGCTCTAAGATGCGCACCGGCCTTGGATCCGGCGTCGTCCTCACCTCCCCCAAGGGCGACAAGCTCAAATACGTGCTGCAAATCCACTTCGCCGCCTCCAACAACGTCGCTGAATATGAAGCGCTCATCCACGGACTCCGGCTTGCCAAAGAACTCGGCATTCGCCGGATCCTGTGCTACGGCGACTCCGACTTGGTGGTTCAGCAATCATCCGGCGACTGGGACGCCAAAGACGCAAACATGGCAAGCTACCGCTTCCTGGTGCAGCAACTCAGCGGATACTTCGAGGGGTGCAAATTCCTTCACGTACCGAGAAACGACAACGATCAAGCAGACGCCTTGGCACGAGTCGACTCCACTCGCCAAGTGATACCTTCCGGCGTCGCCCTTCAGCGCCTCCTCAAGCCGTCTATCAAGCCTTCACCAGAATCCGACTCCATCTTCGTGCCAGAGGTAGTCGGATCCAACTCCAAGGCCCCGGCAAGCGACCTCAAGAAAGCCACAGTCGGCCCGGGGACTGCGCCAGTCGGCTTGGGGACTTCCAAGCCCGGCCCGGGGACTGCGCCAGTCGGCTCGGGGACTTCCAAGCCCGGCCCGGGGACTGCGCCAGTCGGCCCGGAAGCTGCGCCAGTCGGCCCAGAGATTCCCTCAATCCAGCAAGCGGCAGCAGACTCCAACCCACCGCCTCCCAGCCCAGCCACCCGTGTCCAAGTCGCTGTGGTAGCAGTTGAAGAGACAGCAGCACCTTTATGGGCACAGCCCATCCTCAAGTTCCTAGTAAACAAGGAGTTACCAGCAGACGAGACCCTGGCTCGGCAAGTACAACGCCGAGCAACAGCCTACACCATAGTCAACAGAGAGCTAGTCAGGCACAGTGTCACTGGTGTCCACCAGCGCTGCGTAGAGTCAGAGCAAGGCCAAGCGATCCTCAGAGACATCCATCAGGGCGAGTGCGGCCACCATGCGGCTTCAAGGGCGCTCGTGGCCAAAGCCTTTCGACACGGTTTCTTTTGGCCGACCGCCCTGGAAGAAGCTAAAGAACTAGTCAAGAAATGCAAGGGGTGCCAGGTGTTCCACTCCAAGCCCCTCCAGCCGGCTTCCGCGCTGAAGACAATCCCCATTGCCTGGCCCTTCGCAGTCTGGGGCTTGGACATGGTGGGACCATTCAAGACGGCCCGAGGCGGCCTAACTCATTTGCTTGTCGCGGTGGACAAGTTCACCAAGTGGGTAGAAGCAAAGCCCATCAAGAAATTAAACGGGCCCACAGCTATGACCTTCATTGCCGACATCACAGTGCGGTACGGCATACCGCACAGCATTATCACAGACAACGGCACCAACTTCGCCAAGGGCGCCCTGGTACGTTTCTGCGCGACGCAGGGCATCCGACTAGACTTAGCGTCCGTTGCCCACCCGCAGTCAAATGGCCAGGTAGAACGAACCAACGGCCTCATCTTGTCCGGCATCAAGCCTCGATTGGTCGAACCACTCGAGCGCTCGGCCGGCTGTTGGGTCGAAGAGCTGCCTGCCGTCCTTTGGAGCCTGCGCACAACCCCAAACAAGTCAACCGGCTTCACGCCGTTCTTCCTCGTCTACGGTGCCGAAGCCGTCATCCCGACGGACATACAGTTCGACTCTCCGCGAGTCTCCATGTACACCAAAGAGGAGGCTGAGGAAGCACACCAAGACGGCGTCGATCTGCTGGAAGAGGGCCGACTGTTGGCACTCAGTCGGTCCGGCATCTACCAGCAGAGTCTGCGCCGATACTACAACCGCAAGGTCAGGCCAAGATCATTCCAAGAGGGCGACCTTGTGCTCCGGCTGATTCAGAGAACAGCCGGCCAGCACAAGTTGTCGGCACCTTGGGAAGGTCCCTTCATCATCAGCAAGGTGCTAGGGAACGACGCCTACTATCTAATCGACGCTCAGAAGCCTCGAGCGCGCAAGAGGGACGACTCCGGCAAAGAAACAGAGCGCTCGTGGAACGCAAATCTTCTGCGAAGATTTTACAGTTGATGCAGTATGTATCACGCTACCCTCTTTTGTATTAAAGTACTAAGACCTTAGGCCCCCGGGACGAGCTCGGGGACTGCCTTTTTGATTATCTGTATGATATGGATTACGCTTCCGAGTATGCTTTCCCCTTTTATCATACTATCTGGCACCGGGTCCGACTAGTTGGCCCGGGGACTCGCCGTCTTGCGCTATGAAATGCTCCCTGAAGTCAGACAAGTAATGTGCCGCGCTCAAAGCCGTCTCCTGCCGAAAGCCGCAGCTCGCAGAGCGACTGTCGGTAAGCAGAGGACGGGAAAGAACGAGTGCGCACATGAAAAATGGCTAAGGACTTAAGAGCTACGCATAGCCCAAGCCGGCTGCCAGCCTCCCCTTACCGAGCCGACTCGCGAGCAGTCGGCTCGCAGTCTCAATTTTCATCAAGAATAGCCGACTCTCGAAAGTCGGCCTGTCGATTTTCAGCCAACTTGCTAAGGTATTCTAAACGACCAAGTACTTGCCTCCCTAAAGTAGCTGAGCACTTGACCCAGCGGCAGTCCGCAGAGCGGCTGCCCAGTCGGCAAGGCGGCAACTAAAGGAAGGCGGCAAAGGAAAAAGTCTAAAGAACCAAAGCAAGGAAAGGCGGAAATTTGATAAATATTTACATAAGGCCCTTGGCCGAATACACCCCGCGGGTGGAATTATTCGAAACTGACAAGTTTTTCAAAAGAACAAAAGAGACAGGTAAAACTGAAGCACTCTAGGGGGCTGCCTCCGGAGCCGGAGGGACGGAGGTGGCGGCGGTGTCGGACGTCGGGGCAGTCGGCTGGGCGGTCTTGGCTTGGCCGCCTCCAGCGACAGTCGCCTTGTTCTTCTGAGGCTCGTTGCTGGAGGCGCGATCAGGCTGGGGCTGGCCGCCCGCTTCGTCCTCTGGCGCCTCCTCCTCGCTTCCGTCCTCCGACTCGTCCTCCTCATCAACGCTGGAGCCGATCACCTCCACCGAGTCCTCCTCGCACTCCGGGTGCATCCCGAACCATTCCGGCGGGACCTCCTCGCCGCCTTCGGTCCGCTCGGGCACGAAGACACTAGTGTCTGTGTACTCGGCGATGGCCGCCGCGCGCTCGACAAGGGCGCCTTCCACGGCCTCCAGCTCAGCCTGGGCCTCTGACCGGAACGTGGCCAGACGGTCCAGGTCCAGCCCTGGATACCACCCTTTGACGAACTCCAAGGCCCGGCGTGCTCCGGCACGGGCCGAGGAGCCCCTCCAAGCCTCGAAGCGACCGGCGGCGACCTCCAGCCAGTCGGCCGTCCGGCTGGCGGTGCGAAGAGCTGGCACCTCCGGCCACAGAGCAGCAACGACTTGAGCGCTGGCGCGTTGAAGACGGCGCAGCAGACGATGAGCAGGACGAAGGCGGACCTCGATGCTCAGGAGCTGCTCGTCGATGGTTCGGGGGGCGTTGGCGGCAATCACTTCGCCCTTCGCCCTTCGCTCCTCCCGAGCCGCCTCGATGACCAGAGGAACGCCCTGCGAGTGGACGGGGAAGAAGTCTGCCAAGACAGAAAAGAAGACAGTCAGAAAAATCAGAAATCAGCCCGACACAAGAGTCGTAAGACCAAAGAAGAGAAAAAGAATTACCGTCGACGATGTCCTCAAGCTCGTGGTAGCCGGAGGTCAGCATCGCCTCCCGGTCGGTCCAGGCGGAGCGCTCGACCTCGAACTCAGCTATGAGGGCATCCTCCCGCGACTTGGCGTCTTCCTGCGCCTTCCGGAGCAGCTCTTTCTGCTCGGCCAGCTGCGTCGCCAGCAGGTCGCGCTCTTGGACGAGCTTGTCGCACTCCTCCTCCTTGGCGCGGCGAGTGGTGTTGGCCTCGTTCAGCTGCTCCTGGAGGGCGGCATTGGCGTCTGAAGATCGAGAGACGTTATTAGTAAGAAAGGTCGCCAGGGAGATCCGGCCCGACTGCTCAGCAGTCGGCCCGAATCTCGGGGACTACAGCCCGCGGGCGCGCCAGCGCGCCCCCGCAGAGAAGAAGGAAGATAGATTGCCGGGAGATCCGGCCCGACTGCTCAGCAGTCGGCACGAATCTCGGGGACTACAGCCCACGGGTGCGCCAGCGCGCCCCCGCAAAGAAGAAAGAATTAGCCCACCTCGGCTTTCCGTCCGATCGGCGGTCCGCTTCCGCAGCTCTTCAACATTGCGGTTAAAGGCAGTGGCGCGGAGATTGTGGTATTCCTGCAACGCTGGCAAAGCAAAGTTAGCCTTCGGAGCTCGCCAGAAGGAGTTCCGAGTCGCCTGCTCAGTAGCCGACCCCGAACTCGGGGACTACACCCAGTGGGTGCGCTGGCGCGCCCCCACGGGAAAAGACGGAAACTAAAAAAGGAAAAACGAAACATACCCGGACGGAGGTCCGCAGGGCCAGATGCGCTTTGGTGTAGAGTTGGAGGGCGTTGCCTTCTTTGCGCAGCTTCGATTGGACGTCCAGAAGGGCCTGGTTCAGCGGGCCGGTGCCGCCTTCACGCAGCCAGCCGGTGGGCGCATCACTTGAGGCCTCGACGTCCAAGTTTGCCGAGCTTGCAGCGCCGGTTTCCCGAGCTCGCGGCGCTGAGTTCGTCCTCTCAATCCGGCGGCGCGCTGGCACAGCGACCTGAAGAAGTAGCTGCGCATCGGCGTCGTCCGCAGTCGGAGGATCCTGCGGGTCCATCGGCTGTTTGCCGTGCGGCCTTGAAGACGGAGGCGGCGGGGGCGGCGGGGGCGGCGCGTGAGTATCCGAGCCTAAGACATCGCCGCCCTCCTCTGCGAGAGGGTTTGCGGTGCCGACCTCCCCGGTCTGCCCCGTGAACTCAGTTGCCGGCGGCGCCGACGACAGTGGGGGGATGAGCATCGCCGATCGACGACGCGCGACCTCCTCGACATGCCGCTTCGCCGCGGCCGCAGCCACGGCCTCCTCCAGGTGCCGCTGGGCGTTGGCGGCCGCCTTCTCGGCCTCCGCCTTCTCTAGGCGGTCGGCCTCCTCCTCCTCGCGCTTCTCTCGCGCGTTCCGTTCCGTCGCCTCTCGAAGGTCGGCGGCGGAATCAATCCGCCGTGTGTTGGCAGACGTCTCCACCGACCCCATGACGGAGGGGACGGCGGCTCTCTCAAGAGAGAGGGGAGCTCTGGAGAAGGTCGGAGGGAAAATTAGAAAAAACTCCAAGCGAGATCCAGGAAAGAAACGACAGAGTAAGAAGACTCACGAAGAAACTAGAGGCGGCCTTCTCACTTCCTTTCGGAAGCGGTTGGCCTTCGCGGCCGCCTCCTCCCGCTTGGTCGCGGCGGCGGCTCCCTTGAACTTCTTCGACTTGCCACCGGGCCCACTCGGCCCGGCGTGACGCCTCTTCGCGCCGACTTGGCTAGAGGAGCCGGCTTTCAGCTGGCGGCGCGGGGCGACTTCCGCGTCGGCGTCGCCCTCGGGCCAGTCGGCGAAGGTCGCCGACGGTCTGAGGCCGCCGTCTGCCCCCTCTCCGCCGCCTTCGGCGTCGACCTCCAGTGTCGCCGCTCCCAGGTCGGGGTCGTCAACGTCGCTGACCTCGCGATCTGGGACGTAGTCACGAGGCTCTCTTGTGGTGCCGGCTGAGGGCGCCGTAAGGGGATTCTGCCCAGAAGACACCAACAAAGATCAGAGATCGAGGTCTGACGGAAATAAGATCGAGCTGCAGATAGATGCGACTTACCATTGGAGGGGGGTTGTCGCGCGAGTACGGCTCCTTGCCGAACTGCCACTCCTCCGTGAAACCGCAGTGGGCGATGTGGTTCACCAAGTTCGCCACCTCCCCACGCGGCATGTCCCTGGTGCACAGCCGGCTCGGATCGTGTCGCCTGCTCATCTGGCAGATGAGGTGAGGCCGGCATTGGAGCGGAAGAACCCGGCGCGCCACGAAGGCGGCCAGAAGATCGGAGGCGACGAGCCCCTCCGACTGCAGCATGACTCGGAGCCGCGCCACGGCGCCGCTTCCGGAGGTCGAGAGAGACTTGGATCGATGGGACCAACTGGCCAGCCGGCCAGTCAGCGGCTCGGGGTCGAAAGGCGGCAGGTTGACCCAGTCGCCATCGGTGGAGATGTTCTTCACATAGAAGTAGGACTTCTACCACATCTTCACTGACTTCACCAGCGAGATGGGCGGAAAAGGATTGTCGGCCGTCGAGCGCCGCACCGCGATGTAGGTGCCGCACTGAGCCGGCGTGCCGGTGGCCTGAGTGCCGAGTTTGGCGGAGAAGAACTCCCCCCACAGCTCGAGGGTGGGGAGAACGCCGATGTAGCCTTTGCACAGGGTGGCGAAGGCGGAGAGAAGCACCACCGCGTTGGGGGTGAGGTGGTGCGGCTGCAGTCTGTGGAACTCGAGAAACGAACGGAAGAATCCGCTCGCCGGAAGCCCCAGCCCACGCATAAGATGCGAGCGGAAGATGACCCGCTCACCCTCCTCCGGCGCGGGCCGGATCTCTCCCGCCGGTGCGGGACGGGCGTGCACCAGGTCTGCGCTGGGGAGACGGCGAGTCCGGCGAAGGAACTCAATGTCCTCCGCCTCCACGTCCGAGCCATCCCACTCGCCGGAGCGCGAGGCGGGTGGCGTGGCGGAAGAAGAACTCATCGCGGCGGAGGAAGAATGTCGTGGCTCGCGGCGAAGGAAGGAGAAGTGCGGGAGAGCGGGCGAGAGAGTGCACGTGCAGTGCCGCCCCGCTCCTCCCCGCCTACTTATAGCCCTACGGGCTGAGAAGCCGAGGGGGCGACAGGGGGATTAACTGCGCCCGCGGCCCCATGCCGCCCACGATCAACCCCCACGAAGTTACTGCGCGCAGTAACGACGTGGGGATGCCAACCACCCTCGGCCACAGCGGATCCGCTCAGGGCCCGAGGCGCGGTAATGGCGGGCCCCACCTGATGGCCCGTCCTGTCACGCGCGTGGGTGGACAGACTATCGCCTCCACGTGGCGCCGCGCGGCAGGACCGTCTCGATAATGGCAGGGAAGCGTGACCGATACGCCTCCCGTTTTTCCCGCCACGACTTGCGGATGGCGGCCCCTCGCCGAACGAGTCCGACTTCGGCGAGGCGGCCCGAAGCAACAGCAGCCGAGTCTCAGAGTCGGCACCAAATGAAATGAAACTGCTGAAGCCCCTCGAGGTGGCACCCGACGGGCTTCACCAGCTTCGGGGACTACTGTCGGAGTAATGGGCCACGGGTAGGCTGACCCGGGTCCCAAGATCTTTCAAGACATCGGGGCAGGCCGTGCCCCTCAGCCGAGTCCCGGACGGCGACCTTCTAAGAAGGCCGAGTCCCGGCTGGCGACCTCCAAAGAAGGCCGACTCCCAGCTGGCGACTCTGAAGCAAGCCGACTCCGGGCTTGCGACCTTTCAAGGGGCCGACTATGAGAGTCGGCCCGCGACCTTTTCACGAAGACCGACGCAGGGTACGGTCCCGACGTGGCCGTCCCCTCAAACCTACGGGAGGTAGGCATGGCTACAGTGAGCCGTACCACCAGGAGGTCTCCGGTAAGGCGCGGCACTGTTGCCATGCCTCCCCTGACATCAGCCACAGTGCGCAAGGCACTGTTCCCACGACGGCAGCCTGTATGGCCAGAAGACCGCCGGGCCCCCCGTCAGTGAGGGAGAAGAAGACGGCCGGAGAGTCCGAAGACGGCCCTGCGGGAGTCGGCCTTCCCAGAGTCGGCCGCCTCTCAGTCAGGGCCCCACGAGCCATAAACCAGATTGGACAGGGAGTGGCGACAGTGATCGCCCGACAGACGGCGGCACTGTTCCCACGACCCCATGACCAAGCCTGCGTCATCAGGAGCGTTGCACAGTGCCCGGCCTGTCCGCGGGGCCCGCCAGTCGGCGGGCCCCAGAAGCCGGCAGGGGGGCGGCGGCATGAGAGACAGACAGCTGGGGGCCACACCCAGTCATTTTACCATTGTACCCTCGGGGGGTAGGCCTATATAAACCCCCCGGGGCACCCATGCAAAGGGTTCGACCCTGGATAGGTTTTTAGACACATAGCAAGCAAAGGGAGGAGCCAGCCTTGCTCCCTCCCGCCACCCGAAACAGCTCAAGGAGCACCTTTGTACTATAATCCCATAGTGATCATGCGGAGACCCCGCAGAGCAGTAGTAGGGGTGTTATCTCCCCGGAGAGCCCCGAAGCTGGGTAAGATTCGTCGGCGCGCATGTCTGCGCCTCATCCCGTTTCCAGGCACCGGCGACGTTCTACTCGCCCCCACCATGATAAGCCACCCGTTGGCATATGTCGCATCCAACCCCCGACAACTGTCGACCCCCTCTATCCTCCACGGGCTACTGTTCATCCACCGTCGACCTCCTCCATCCTCCACCTACGACTGTTCATCCACGGGCTCCTATTCATCCAGCCTCCACCGCGCGCTACTCCACCGGCTACTGTTCAACCAGCCCTCTCCACGGGCTCCTATTCAACCACCCCTCCATGGTCTACTATTCATCCTGTCCTCCACAGGGTGGTCCTATTCATCCTGCCCTCCATGGGGTCCTATTAATCCAGCCCCAACCGGCTCGATCGATCGGGGTACTGTTCATCCAGAGGCAACACCACGTGGTCCTGTTCAGCCACCTCCATCGGGAACTGTTCATCCAAACCCCCCAGCAATGCTCACTGTTCATCTAGAGGCAGCATCGATCGGCTTCAGTTAGCAGCAGTAGCGAAGGAATCGCTCGATCGGGTTCAGTTAACAGCCATCGATCGATCGCTCGGGTTAAGTAATGCGTAGCCTGCAGTGCAATCACTCGGGTTCAGTTAGAGCCCAACGCCTCGCTCAGGTTCAATTAGAGCTCTACGCCTCGCACACACGCGCGTACGTACGAGAGAAATGCGCATCGCTCGGCCCCCGACCACCCACCGTAACCGGGGACTCCCCGATATTTTCCGCGCCCTGGCTTCTACCATGGTTTTTTCCATCATGGACGGCCCAAAGAATGTCATGCAGTTGCGTCTCCGGCCCGCCCAGGACGAAAAGCCCATTTTCTGTCATGATTTTTTGTCATAGAAGTAGGACCCCACCACATCTATGATGATACCGGGTTTTGTCACAATTATCGTCATAGAAGTGTCATAGGTATGATAGAAAAAAATTCGTTCGGCCCAAAATGTCACGGATGTGTCTTTTTTTAGTGTAGGTGCTTCGCCCCCTAAAAAACTTGTTGCTTTGCGCGATCCATCGATACTAATACTAGTAATCTGGTAATCCCGACTAAAACGGTGCGGCCGGGTCTTTTCCCGCACGATATGCTAGGAGGTTGGCTTAGTTGGGATTTTTAGGACGAGTAATGCTACACCTACGTAATCCCAGTTACGTAATTAACATAATGTGAAATGTGTGAGCTGTTGATTGTAGATTGGGGAGGAGGGAGGGGCCCATCACCAGGAAAATCAGGGGAAGAGAGAGAGAGGCAATTTACGTTAACCCTTTTGTAGGTTCCCGTAGATGTAGAAAGATGTGAAATGTTTGAATGTGTAGTGGACGTACTATTGGGGTGCCTAAGATAAATAGTGTATGTATAGACCCTATGTGCTTATTTTACATCGCATGTTAGCTTTGTCTCGTTTCAATAAAAAGCAGAGTTGGTGATGATGGTGTGCCTATCATCCTGCAATATAGGCCGTCTGATCTATATCTAACGGATGGGAAGGAAATTATGACAATTTACCCGCAGATAAGGCCTTCTGAGGGAGTCCTGGATTAGGGGGTCTCTGGAAAGCTGAATTATATCCTTTGGCCGGACGGTTGGACTATGAAGAATACAAGATTGAAGACTTCGTCTCGTGTCCGAATGGGACTCTACTTGGCGTGGAAGGAAAGCTTAGGCAATACGGATATGTATATCCCCTCCTTTGTAACCGACCTTGTGTAACCCTAGCCCCCTCCGGTGTCTATATAAACCGGAGGGTTTTAGTTCGTAGGACAACATACAATCATACCATAGGCTAGCTTCTAGGGTTTAGCCTCTCCGATCTCGTGGTAGATCAACTCTTGTAATACCCATATCATCAAGAATAAATCAAGCATGACGTAGGGTTTTACCTCCGTAAAGAGGGCCCTAACCTGGATAAAACACCGTGTTCCCTGCCTCCTGTTATCATCCTCCTTAGACGCACAGTTCGGGACCCCCTACCCGAGATCCTCCGATTTTGACACCGACATTGGTGCTTTCATTGAGAGTTCCTCTGTGACGTCGCCAGAAGAAAGGATGTCTCATCTCTTCTTTAAAGATGATATTACTGTTGGGGGAGCTTTGGCTGTTGGCCGAACTCTCCGGCTAGGCGGTTTCATCATGACCGCCTGTTCGGCCGCCGCGCCGATGATGACTTCTCGGGTCAACGAAAACAACCTCCACGTTAAGTCGGCACTCGCCGAATAGATGGATCCGGTGGAGTTCACCTCCATAAACGAGCTCTTGGATCGCATCGCCACCCTGGGAGTCACTACGGACTATGATCGGATTGGGCTTAAACCCGATCAAAGGGAGATTAACTCTCTGCCGGTCACCCATCATATTGCAGTGGTGGAGGAACAATGCGGCGACCTCTCCTCCATATTGAGGACCAACTATGTTCGGATTCCTGAGCTCTCCAAGCCGGATACCCGTTCGCGGCAGGACAGCATCCAATCCCTGAACTTAGAGTCAGGCAGCGGTCCAGGATTATCAGGCAACACCCCGAAACCAGAATTTCCAAAATTGGAAATTCCTCGGCCCCTGGATCCCAGATCGGGTAAGGGTTTGAATTCAATTCCACCCACCCACCCAAACATAAGCGATCTTTCCCACATCAGGCAAGAGCCCCAGGAAACAGTACATCACTATTGGGCCAGATTCCTCCTTGCAACGAACAAGGTTAAGGACTGTCGCGAGGAAGACGCAATCTTATTTTTCTGCAAAAATTGCACGGACAAGGGAGTCCTTAACACCATAAATCACCGTGAGATATCACGCTTTGCTGACTTGGCGTCCATAGTATGAAAGTACTGTGCGATGGAAAGTGCCTGGAAAACCGAAACAAACTTTTGGGATAATCTGGCCCTAAATATGAACCCAGTCTGAAATAAAAGGGTGCACTATCAAAATACACCCGGGTCAACTACCAAAAAGCAAAAACCCTCTATAGGGCATGGAACCGTACTGGAGGGATGGCTCGATGGACCCTGCAAAATTCATAGTACAGTGGATACAATACCAACGCACAGCCTTAGAGCATGTTGGATACTCCGGTAGGTGGCCAAAAGCGGTGAGGATCTTCTTATCCCAAATGCCACAGAGCACCATCCAGTGGATAACAATACGGTGTTAATAGTCTTTGAGACATTTGCATTAAATAATAAGCGCAAGCGAACACTCCGCACCATGGCCGAAATCTGCCACGTAGCAACAATAAATCCATGGAGTGACACGGCTATTACCTTCAATGCCAGTGATGAACCTAAATTCCGAACAGCCCGAACACCAGCCGCACTGGTCCTTAGTCCAATTGTGGACGGCTTTCGACTCACCAAGGTACTCATGGACAACGGCAACGGATTAAACCTCATCTATGAGGAAACTCTTCAAATGATGGAAATAGACTGTAACTGCATTGAGCAAAGTAGCACAACCTTTAGAGGAATCATCCCCAGTCGGGAAGCACGTTGTGCCGGGAAAATCACACTAGATTTGGTATTCGGCACGCCGGATAATTACAAGTCCAAAGAAATTACATTCCAAGTGGCCCCGTTCAGTAGTGGTTTTCACGCCCTTTTAGGGTGGGAGGCGTTCACAATCTTCGAAGCCGTACCCCATTACGGGTACATGAAGCTCAAAATGCCCGGGCCCAACGGAATCATCACTCTCACCAGCGATCCGGACACGGCACTCCGCGCCAAAAACAAAACAGCCACACTGGCCCTCGAGGCATTATCCAAAGCCCTCTCGGCCGAGGAATTAACCACGCTACGCCCCACAGTGGATAGGGATGACGTGATACTCGACAAGAGATCCAAGTACACCTCTTTTAAACCAGTGGATGAAATAGTCAAATTCCAAGTCCACCCAACGGACCCTACAAAAATAGCCTCCATCGGGGCACAGTTAAACCTCGCTGTGGACGCCGCACTACGAGAGTTCCTGTGTGAGAACTGGGACATATTCGCCTGGCATCCCTCAGACATGCCAGGAATCCCACACAGGCTGGCCGAGCATAGCCTCAATATCCTAAAGGGATTCAAGCCGGTCAAGCAAGCTCTTCGGCGTTTCTTCGAACCTAAGAGACAGGCCATGGGAGAGGAACTAGCCAAGTTATTGGAGGCCAGATTCATCAGAGAAATAAAACACCCAAACTGGCTAGCAAACCTGATGATGGTACCAAAGAAGGACAAATCCTGGCGCCTTTGTGTCGATTTCAAAGACCTCAACACACGCATCGATCAAATCATTGATGCTACCGCAGGACACGAGTCATTGTGTTTCCTCGACGCATACTCCGGTTACCACCAAATCAAGATGGCGGAGTCCGACCAAGCTGCAACGGCATTCATCACACCATACGGTCCCTTCTGTTTTAACACAATGCCTTTTGGGCTCAAAAACGCCGGCGCAACATATCAACGCATGATTCAGACATGTCTGGAGAAACAAATCGGCAAAACAGTAGAGGCATACATAGACGATGTGGTCGTCAAAACCAAACACGTCGACTCTTTGATAAGCGACTTGAGGCTCACATTCGACAACCTCGGAGGACATACGACATCAAGCTCAATCCGGAAAAATGCGTTTTCGGCGTACCAGCCAGAAAGCTCCTGGGTTTCATTGTCTCCAGTAGAGGTATTGAAGCTAATCCGGCCAAAATCCGAGCTTTGTCACAGTTGGCTACCCCAACAGACCTCAAACAAATCCAGAAGTTAACTGGATGCGTGGCGGCTCTAAGCCGCTTTATCTCCCGCTTAGGAGAAAAGGGTTTACCCCTTTATCGCCTCCTTCGGCGCACCGAACACTTCAAGTGGATGGACGTGGCCACGGTCGGATTGGAAGAAATAAAGGCCATCTTGGCAACCAACCCAATCCTGGCCGCGCCAAACATCGGTGAACTAATGTTGTTGTACATTGCGGCAACTCATCAAGTTGTAAGCGTGGTGCTCGTTGTCGAACGGGAAGCGGACGGACATAAATTCCCTCTTCAAAAGCCGGTATACTATGTATCCACTATCCTCACTCCATGCAAATCACGGTACCCGCATTACCAAAAGATAGCATATGCGGTATTCATGGCATCATGGAAGCTGCGATATTACTTTCAAGAGTGTTCGATTACAGTAGCCTCGGAAGTGCCACTTAATGGTATTATAAACAACCGCGACGCTACGGGCCGGATTGCCAAATGGGCCATTGAGCTCCTCCCGTTCGACATAACATACAAACCTCAACGAGCCATTAAGTCGCAAGTATTGGCCGACTTCGTCGCCGAATGGACGGAGGCCGAACTCCCTAAAGAGTATGGCGCATACTCCAATTGGATCATGCACTTCGACGGTTCTAAAATGCTGGCTGGTCTAGGGGCTGGCGTCGTCCTGACGTCCCCAACCGGAGATACCGTTCAGTACGTGTTGCAAATATTGTATACAGACTCCAACAATGCAGCTGAATACGAAGCACTGTTGCATGGACTTCGGATGGCAGTCTCGATGGGCATTCAACGCCTGGAGGTGTGTGGGGATTCAAACCTCGCAATATCCCAACTAAATGGAGACTTTGACGCCAAGGATCCGAAAATGGCGACCTATCGAAACACCGTCCTAAAAATGTCAGCTGGTTCGAGGGGCTCAAATTTCACCATGTGGCTCGAGAAAACAATCAGGCGGCGGATATCCTCGCCCGCATCAGCGCAAAACATGATGCGGTCCCCCCCCCCAACATATTTTTGGAAAGGCTATTCAAGCCATCCGTAGTATGGGAAGGGGACATCGGTAACAACAGTCCGGACCCGGCCAAAATACCCGATACTGAACTCTCTGACACAATCGGAGGCTCTGCCACCGAAATAACACCTTCAGCCCACGAAATAATGGCCATTATTGCCCCGTGGACAGAACCATTCCTAGCCTACCTAACTAGATAGGAACTTCCGGAGGACCAAAATGAGGCACGCTGCATAGTGCAGCGATCCAAGGCCTATAGGGTCCATGAGGGAGAATTGTACAAAAAAAGCACTACCGGAGTCCTTCAAAGGTGCATCTCCGAAGAGGAAGGGTGGAATCTTTTGGCAGAAATTCACGCCGGACTCGGCGGTCATCACGCCATAGCCCGGGCTCTTGTAAGCAAGGCCTTCCGTACAGGATTCTATTGGCCAACGGCCCGGGCAGATGCACATGACTTGGTCCAATGCTGCGCCGGTTGCCAGCTCTTCGCAAATCAAAGCCACATGCCACCCACCGCCCTCCAAACAATCCCCATTACATGGCCCTTTGCGTTCTGGGGGCTTGACATGGTTGGACCACTTAATGGGGGAACCCACAAGAAAAAAATACTTATTGGTCATGGTGGATAAATTCACCAAATGAATAGAGGCCAAACCTGTTAAAACAGCCGAATCCGGACCGGTGATAGACTTCATATCCAGGGTTGTACACCGTCATGGCGTCCCCCACAGCATCATCACTGATAATGGCACGAACTTCACGGCCGACGAGGTAAAACTCTGGTGCAGCAAAATGGGCATCAAGCTCGATTATGCTTCAGTCCATCACCCACAAACCAATGGTCAAGTCGAGCGAGAAAATGGTCTTATAATGAGCGGCATTAAACCCAGATTAGTGCGCTCCTTAACAAAGTCTAACATGCACTGGGTAGAGGAGCTCGACTCTGTACTCTGGGGGCTGCGGACCATGCCGAATCGTAGTACCGGATATACACCCTTCTTTATGGTGTATGGTGCAGGGGCAGTCTTGCCCTACGACATAATTCATGACTCACCTCGAGTGCGCATGTACGAAGAAAGAGAAGCTGAGCTCGATCGGCAGGACAGTTTGGACACCCTGGAGGAGGAGCGCGACATAGCCAAAGCCCGTTCCTCATTTTATCAGCAACAGGCTCGCAGATACCAAAGTAGAGAAGTATGGGCCAAAACTTATAACATTGGTGACCTAGTTCTACGCCTGCCGAATAAGAAAAAGAACAAGCTCGAGCCCAAATGGGAAGGTCCCTTCATTATTGACCAAGTTCTAACCAATGGAGCGTACCGACTGCGGGATGCATCGACTAGTCGACTCGAGCCGAACCCATGGAACGCGACCAGGCTCCGAAGATTCTACGCCTAGCACCGGACTCTATGTTAGTCCCCTCCCTTTGTCCATTTTCTGCATATACATTATCTGTCTTGTTTCTCTTTCTTTCTTTCTTTTATTATTTCTCTAGGCCTTCAAGGGCCACCTTGTGCCTCGCTTGCACATTACAGATGCGCTAGCCACACTCTTCATACCTGGGGGCTTCTTTCACAGAAGCTTAAATTATTTATCTGGGCCTCATGCCCCACACATGTGTTATACTTCCGCATGTACCTTTTTTCACCATTATATGCATCGATATGACTTAAGTTTTCGCCAAGCTGGGTTGCCTGACTCTTGTATTTATGCCCTACGTTCCCATTAATTTGGCTAGGGCATAAGGGGAGCACCTCTGCGATTGTTACTGCCGGGTCAGCCGGATGTGTACCTCAGACTGGGTGAAGCCAAAAGCTAGCGTTCTTAAGGGAATATTCGGTCGGTGAACAAAAGATGATTTTTATTTATTGTCCATATCTGCCCCAGATGTTTTTCCTGCGTTTCCTATCGTAGTCCAGACATGCACTTTAGGGCATGCTTACCCAGGGAAAGGAACCCTTAACGGAACTATTCTCCCTGGAAGATGTTTCTTACTACCCATGTAATATAACATAACTTGTTGGGCACTTGTCTGATAAAGCACTAATGACCCCTACGCCTGGTCTCCACGCATACCCCGGTTCTTATATAACTGAGCGGGTATTCGGATACACTCTGGACTATTGGGCCCGGAGGTTGAAGCGGAAAGGTCTGCAACGACAAATGATCTACAATCCGGCTAGAAGGCATTATACATGTCACTTTAATTACATAGTCATGCAGACTAACTAAATTCCTCTTCTATACCATCCAACAGGCGGTCTAGCTTACAATACTATTGAGAATACTTTGCGGCTAATTCTTCTTGCCCATAAACTAAGCTAACGGGGATCTCTTTTTCGTCGGGCCCCACAGGTCCGACCTCGGCCATGTGATTTGGGTCTACCTTGGTATACCGCGTCTTCACCGTGGCCCAGGCTTCTCTGGCGCCCTGTCAACAGGCTGATATCTTCCATAATCTGAAGAGCCACCGTGCTCCCTTGAGCTTCTCCGCAAGGTCGGCAACGCCCTCTGGCAGGGAGACGGACGGCCACAAGGCCTGGGCAACACCCTGCATCACCTGCCGAACTTGTTCATGCAGATGTGACAGCTCGGACAGAAGATCACCCGCAGACCCGGGCATTTCCTCCGCGGGACGACCCGACAGCATACCTATAGACATAACGCTGTTAGTCGGCTTCTTCGCCGAACTCCCTTAAAAGGATTCGTTCAAGCACTTACTGAAAATGCCACGCCGAAGCCGCTTATTCTCCTTCTCGGAGTCTGCAAGCTGGCCACGAACGTCTTTTAGTTCCACGCTCAGCTTAATATTGGCATCTTGGAGATTGTTTTTCTCCCGCCTAACCTCAGTCAGCACGCGTTTGCCAGCCTCTAGCTGTCGCATAACATGCTAGTCCTCCGGATTCTCTCCGGATTCATCTGCAACATCTGTTGTTAGATCTGCAGGCATGCCGCACGTTATATGGTAACTATCATTCTTAAAAGTAAATGTTACCAACAGGTGACTTTTTCGGTTCCTGCAATGCGGCCACAGCAGCCTGCAGTTGGGTCTTGCATTCCTCTAGCTCCTGTGATAGCCTAGTATTCTTCTCTATAAGAACTTGCACAATAAAGATGATCCTTAAATCAGTTCTACTAACTGTTTCAAGTATCAGGGGCTACTGATACATATAAATCGTCAGATTTACTCACCCGTACATCCTTTGTATACTGATCCGTGGCTCTGGCTAGACCATCTTGAGTAGCACGGAGGTACGCCTCTCCAGAATTGAAGGCGTCAAACGCCTTTGGTGACAAACAAGCATCATGGAGTACGGCCCGGCGGCGCCTATGATTCATGGGGCTTTCCACTTCTTAGTTTGTAGTGGATAATCTATCTGCATCCTCTATAGGGGGATTATCCGGCGCCTGCCCCATATCGGCTTCTGCCTCCGTGTCCGGTCCCGGCGCCCGACTGGTGGAAGCGTGATTGGCAACATCGCCGGACATATTCTGGCGAGCATTTTTTCTGTTAAATAAACGCGGGCGTCATTACATTTTGAGAAAGACGACAACCACGGAGCAGGGTTTTTCTTATACCTTTGTGCTGGCGTCTCCGTCCCGACCACCTTCCTTTTTGGCCTACCCGGCCTCGGTGCCTCTTGTTGGCGAGTTGCTGCGGGTTCGGCAGGGCGTCCCGAATGCCTTCCCTATAAAATATGCCATGTGTATATGGTGGGTGAAGTGCCTAAAAGGGGATCCTAGTTTTGGAGTTGTGATTTTTGGTTTTTCTTACTTGCGATGCAGGGAGCAGTCCGGGATAGTCGGCCGTAATGGCCACCATGGCATCATCGCAGCTTAACTGATAGAACTGCCGGTCTATCAGCTCCATGAATATAACCGAATCTTCTTCAAGTCCGGAGTCGAGGGCCCGGTCAGGGTCCTCTGGTTGTGGAGAAGGGCTGCTGACCTCCTTTATGGCTTTCCGCAGTTCCTGCCGCGAAGTGGCAAGGTGAATACTTATGAAAAATAATGCGGGAAAAATGGGAGCAGGGAGATATAACTTACCCAGCTAGGAGGATTGTACATGGATAATCCATCCCGTGGCTTGATGCGGGTGAACTCCTCTTCCTCACCCTTGAACAATCCGGACAAAATTTTCGCTAATGCGGCAGCATTGTCCGGACCCTTACGCCCGCAGCGGGTGGCGTCATCCGCCCCGTTATAACACTACAAGGGGTGCCCACGGTATTGAAGTGGTTGCACTCCCCGCATTATGCAAATCGACATAACTTCGATTATTGTCAATCCTGATTGAGCAAGTGCTTTGATCTGGTTCATCAGATAGAGGACTTCCCTGTTGTCTTCCGCCTGGGGGCTCTGTGGGCACCAACTTCGGCGCTTCTTTAGAGGAGCATTCTTGAACTCAGGAAGACCCCACCGAACAGGGTCCAAAAAGGGGAACGTCCTCCATATAAAACCATTTTGAAGGCCAGTCTTCGGACAACTTCTTCGGGGTACCGGACAGGTATCCGGTATCGGCGATGCGCCATATTTCAGCTCCGCCCACTTGATAAAGTGATCTCCTCTGTATGCGAGGGACGAGGCAAAATAGCCTTTTCCACAGCTCGAAGTGAGCCTCGTAGCCCAGGAACAACTCGCAGAGAGCAACATAGCCGGCGATATGTAGAATGGAGGCAGGGTGAGATTGTGTAATTGGAGGGTGTAGGAACTCCAGGAGCCCGCGGAGGAACAGACGAATTGGAAATCTGAGTCCCCTTAGTAAATAAGGAACAAGGCAGACCCGTTCCCCCATGGAGGGACAGGGAAAGCTCTCCGCTTACTCCCCGCCATTGTAGGTGGCAAGCCCGGCTCGAACGGGCACCATATACGCCGGAGGGAGAAATCTCTTAGTCTGCAGTTCGACTAATCGACTGTGCGGGACTGAACACCTCTCCCAATCACCGGGCTTAGGGCTACGGGGGCGGGAGGAGGAGCTGCGGAGGTCGGCCATGCTGGAATGGATCCTTCCAAAATGCGCTCTAATGGATTATCGCTGGGGGAGGATGGTATGGATCGGATCTAGGAATCCCCATCCCTTTAATAGACAATTTATTTATCTAGCTAGGGGGCGAATGTAAAAACACCCTGGCGCCTCGTATTCATTCGACGTGTGGGAGAAAGCCCTTATTGGGCACAGAAGCCAAGAGGTTCAACATTTATGGAGCCGGACACTGCTTACGAACACTTGAAAATTAGAGAAGAACCCGCCTTGTAATGCCGAAGACAACACTGTGCGCCGGACTCATCATCATTGAAGACGGGTTCGGTGGCTACTAAGGGAGTCCTGGATTAGGGGGTCTCCGGACACCCAAATTATATCCTTTGGCCGGACTGTTGGACTATGAAGAATACAAGATTGAAGACTTCGTCTCGTGTCCAGATGGGACTCTACTTGGTGTGGAAGGCAAGCTTAGGCAATACGGATATGTATATCTCCTCCTTTGTAACCGACCTTGTGTAACCCTAGCCCCCTCCGGTGCCTATATAAACCAGAGGGTTTTAGTCCGTAGGACAACATACAATCATACCATAGGCTAGCTTCTAGGGTTTAGCCTCTCTGATCTCGTGGTAGATCAACTCTTGTAATACCATATCATCAAGAATAAATCAAGCAGGACGTAGGGTTTTACCTCCATCAAGAGGGCCCGAACCTGGGTAAAACATCAAGAGGGCCCGAATCAAGCAGGACGCACAGTTCAGGACCCCCTACCCGAGATCCGCCGGTTTTGACACCGACACCTTCCCTCGTTCATCCTTTTCTCCCACAAGATCTTGATCTTCCATGCAACGCACGGGCATCTTGCTAGTACTCCTACAATATACTATATTATTGTGAAAGTTCATATACACTGGTCGAGATTAATGCAAACACGGCAGGTTTTGATTACATTTTGAACTTTTATAGGACAGAAAAATAAAAGAAACCCGACCCTAAACCTATTCTATGGTGGCGACCGACGTCCTCCATCTGTGATCTCTATGTACGGGGGTGGGGTTCAAGACCCGTGAAGTGAAGGTGCGTTCTCCGGTGAGGAAGAGTAGAACACGGGATACAGACCGGCCAGTTGGCACACCATGCATGCCATGCCGCCTCCCATGCCCTACTCATCCTCGGAGGAGTCCCCAACCTCGGCGGTGTGGGACGTTGGACGATTGCAAGTAGGACGCGTGGCTGACGGTGCTCCCGTCGCCGACCGCCAGCGTGGCCACCGCTTGTGCGGTCGCGTCCACGTCCGGCTACGCCGCTATTGCGTCGCGAGAGGCGACTTGAGCAAGGGTGGCGACCTCGAGCTTCATCCCCGAAGGCAAGCTCTCCTGCAAAGCGTTCGCGCTTGCGGTCATGGCAGATGTGGTGCCAGGTAGGAGGATGATGCGCTATAGTGTGGAGGTTAGCTGGGCGTTGCCGCTTTAAGTAGCGCATTCCGATGAGGCCAAGCATCATGGTGCGTCATTAAGTCGCCGGAGTTGGTTCCTCGGGCACCGAGCCTCTTAACGATGGCATACGGACGGACGGCATGAATGTGGGCAGTTGGCGCCGGCTGGGAACGCACCGCGAGACGGCGCGAGGGATGAGGGTTTTTGGTGTGCCAGGGTAGTCAGCTGCGGTCGTGGCAACGTTGGAGATTCCCTTTGCTCACATGTGATCCCCGCATGTCATTGAAAAAGCAAGACGACCCGACATGCTCTCAGGTCCTGAGGATGCAGTTGGCCGTGCTACACCACTCCGCGAACGCGTCCCGGCTCCCCGTGCATCCTCGATGAGCCGGGTGTTGGGGTGTGTTTGGATTATGGCCAAAGTGCACCTTACCAAAATTTTGGCCATGACCCGAAGAATGGTCTTTGTTTGGATGGTTGCCATTTTTTGGCACGCCAATGAACTCTAGCCAACTCTAGTTCATTTTTCTTGCCATTGTCGGCCAAATCACAGGCAACCAAAACTTCAACCAAAATTTTGGCTACCCAATGCTTTGATGGGGTAGCCTTGGGCACAAACCAAACATACTGTTGGTCGTGGCACCGCACTAACGCCACCCTCGGCACACTGAAACCGACCGTGTCTAGCGACGATGAGCGTGTCGCTCACCGCGGTCGCCGTGTCCAGAGGTAGTGCTGGAGCTGCGCCACGTTGTTGGCCCCCACGACCCACATGAACGGTTGCCGGTGGCGAGGAGGTCGTGGGCCAGCTCCTCCATTGGACTAGTCTACGCTACATCGTCTCGACAGGTGTGCCCCACATGTCGGTTTCCCTATTTTCCCGACCATATTCGAGCGTCAGTGCTCCGCGTTGCACATTAGGCATTTCACTATGTAGGCCAAGCGAGACAACTTATTGTTTATTTGAGCCGTTCAAGTATAATCATGTGGCGTTTGCTTATTTCTCATTCCTCTCCAACCATCTTCTCCATCGATCATGTCGCCCTCCGGTCGAGTCCATCCTCCCGGATGCCTCATTTGAACATTCCACCGAGTATCATTCGCATGTGGGCCTAGACCATGCTTGTATTTCCAATGTTTTGTAATTTGTCTGACATGCATACAAACAAATGGTTTGTTTAAAGTTTCACTTTGCCTCCACTACGTGTCGCTTCGCGTCTTAGTTTTGACATCCCATTCGGTCCATGCCTCGACACATGTTGACGAGATCGATTGATGTTCAGTGATCAATTGCATGTCGTGCAAGGAGATAAAGGTTTGGTCTGTTTCTATGCTAGAAATGACCTACGGGGGGGGGGGGGGGGTCCGTGGGGATCAGAGGGAGTATATTGTATGTTCATAAGCGAAACGAATGTATTGTACCCACCCTAGTCCTATTTCAATTGACCTCCAGACCCCGAGGTGAAATCGAGAGAGAACGAGTGGGGGCATGTGTGATACCTAAGGCAGATTCAAAATTTTGAACCGGTGACCATAGCATCCGCAAATCATATATAAAGGGTAGTCAATGTTCGTTTCATTCTTGAACGTACAATATACTCCCTCCTATCCTTTCTAGTTTACATATAAGTTTTATGTGTAGTCAAAGTATCTCTACTTTGATAAAAAAAGTATCAACATTCAACAACGCCCAATCAATATCGTTAGATTCGTAAGTACTCCTAGATTTGTACGTGAGATGGTTTCCAATTTGTTTTCAACCACGTGAATGTGCTTGTTCTCGCCCATGCTCTTCCTACTAGGATTTCTCCACATATAGCCAGTCCAATAGTAACTTTTTTAAGCTCCCTGTCCAATAGTACTAGTGGAGTAATGACAACATTTGTACTAGAGTATGCAGTGCTCATAGTAGTACTCCCTCCTTCCATTTATATAGGGCCTATGTGGAGGAGAGAGATGTGAAAAAGTAAGGGGAGTATTCTTTGTGTAAGTTGCATGTCATATATTATTACTCTAACATTTGGTCAAAGTTAGCCTCGAAAAACGCATTAGGCCCTGTATAGTAAATGGAAGGAGGGATTAGTAGTGGAAGTGGATCCTCTGACGTAGGTATCCCTGCCTTACCCTCGCTTTTGGTCACTTACTGGTGGACCCCATGCTTGCTAGGCCCCGCATGTCAGTTACTCAATTGGTTCGGCCACGTCAGGGTATCCTCATCCGTAGTATACTCCCTTTGTTTTTATTTATCCACATAATACGGAGGGAGTGGTAGTAAAATGACGCAGGCGAGGGAGGGGGAGGGACGTCGGTTTGCTCTCAACTATGGTCCCACAAGCGAGCGAAAACGCAAGACGAAGCGTGCTCCATTCGGTGAGCGACATGGAGGGTCCGGCTTGCCGGGCTGCAACGCGAACGCGACAAGAGCGATGTATAGTCAAAACCGATTGACCGGTCGTCACCAGAACCACTATTCACACCAAAACCTTCGCTGCTCGGCCTACGCCAGCCACTGCCCTAAAACCACACCTAATCCCCAGCCCCTTCCCCCACCTTTCGATCCCCTAGCCCGCATCAAGCGTCCCCTAGTTCACCGGAAAGCCATGGTGCGCCGCAAGATCACGTACTACAAGATGCTAACGCTAGAGTGCCGCACAGAAATTGCGGCGACGGTCCGCGCCACAGACCTCTGTTCCCAAGATCGCTTTGCGGCGGGCCAATCCCCGAGTTCTCTAGAGCCAAGCTACAAGGAGGAGGAAGCCGATCCAATGTTCATTGCGGAGGTCGTGGCGCAGAAGGCCCCCGATGGGTACGAGACGAAGGACGTCGACTTCATGCCGGCATCCGAGTCCCCCATGGTGCAGGCGGACCAGCGAGTCAACCTGGCGATACTATAGGAGGACCGGGAGGCAGAGGCTCAACTTGACACGCAGCGCGCGCATGGCGCTACCATCGAGGCTATCCTGCAGGCGGAACCGGATGTCGTGGATGTGAACTGGGCGGCGGAGGCTTAGCTTGAGGCGGAGCGTGCAAATGCCGCTGCCATCGAGGCCCTCCTACAGGCGGAACCGGGCGTCCTGGACTTGAACCGGGCGGCAGAGGCTCAACTCGACATGGAGCGCTCGGATGCCGCTCTCATCGAGGCCCTACTGCAGGAGGATCCGGGCGTCCTGGACTTGAACCGGGCGGCGGAGGCTCGACTCGACGCGGAGCGCGCGGATGCCGCTGCCATCGAGGCCCTCCTGCAGGTGGAAACTGACGTCCTCGACTTGAACCGTGTGAACGAGTAGCTGAAGGCTGAGGACAACCATGGTGCGGAGATACATGTCGGCAGCTACAGCTGGTTCGCGCCGGCAGCCAAAGACGACGAGGTCGTCTCGTTCCATGAACAGTGATAGTTTTTCTTTCTGTTGTTGTTTTTATTGATCTTTTGCTGTGTAAAACCATATATTGTTATGCAAGTCACCTGACTTGGGTCAGTCTACCATTTCAGGCGGTTGGATGAATATCCTATGTCTCCTAACCCTTCTTCCTCACCACTTCTTCTTCCCCAACAGACCACCACACGGGCCGTATGGATACTCCCCAAGATGCAGTTGGATAAACATACTCTATGAACGAAAATTATGTGTCGGCAGTAGGATGGCTATGTTTGGTTTGTTCACATGCAATAGCACGTGTCAGTGAGGGTGCATTCCCTTGGTTGGGTTTGCGGCGTGCAAGAGTGACTGTGTGAGGGTGCGGTGCGACCGCGGCGTGCAGGAGCAACCGTGTGAGGGTGCGATGCGACCGCGATAGCCGTGCGCAAGTGTACCTCCTTTTCATTTTGAAAAATTTAGGCAAGCTTGGCAAAATGTGTGGCGAAGTATGGCAATGTAAGGCCTAGACCCAAACAGGATAAGTACGTATTAGGAGTACTACTGTTAAAAAAGAAAGGCGGGGTTTTCCTTCACGGGATTAATTGATAGAAATCCTCGTTTCATGTTTCAATTAATGCGTATTTTTTTTTCTGCAAAGCCCAAAGAGCTAACCATCTCACTCCTCATCGCTTGATTAATGCAGCGTCATGCAAACCAACCTTCTCACTTCCGCATGCATGCAGGGGATATTAATGTCCTTGGTTGCTAGTATACTCCCTCCATTCTTTCTTAGTTTGCGTATAACACGACGCACGCATACCAAGCAAACCACCCTGTGCATTATTTTGGACAATTTTACACCTGCATGCAAGGACCTAGAGAAATGTATGGCTCTTAATATGCATGGAGTCATCTGCATGCATGCGTTTGGTCTGTCATCACTCCCGGGCTGCATGCACAACTATAAAGCAAGGGTAAAAAAACCATCAAGTTTGCCTTGATTAGTGTTAGTGGCCTTTTGCAAATTGTAATTTTGATATACTGGCCTTGTGTACAAAAAAAGGAGGTAGTAACTATTATATTTGACTTCCTTCCCCATTGCGGTGACGTTGACAATATCTCGAACATTGTGGTTTGGCGAAGTGCATTCGACGGAGAACACCATTGAGGGAGACCATGGTAAGTTGTTCACAAGTGCCGCCTTCAAGCCGAGACAACCGCCTTATTTGCATCCAGGAAGTCCGTTGAACCAAAGGATGCATAAATGTACTAGTACTACTAGTACACAATAGCGTCGTCCGTCCATCTTAGTGCGGTGAGATGGTTTCTCGAAGAAGACGACGGAGAAGCGGAGTCAGCGAAGAGTGAAATGATGGTTGCTTCATCCGTGCTTTGTGATTTGACGCCTCACTGCTTTGTGATTTGTGATAGAAGGGACAGGGGAGTAGACTATGTGCTCTATAATGTATATGCGTCCAAGCACGGGAGAAAGAGGAGAGACATTGCATTTTTCTATTCCTTCAATCAACCAATCAGGGTGCTTCGTTTCCATCCTTTTGGCTTTGGCAACACCATCCACAATGGTTCCCACGATGCCAAAAGCTATTTTCACATTTGGCTACACATTGTGGATGCCCTTAACCGTACCACTTGGTTTTGCTCCTATGTGCTATCTATACAAATCTCAATTATATTGATCTAAAAATTTATAGAATCAAGATTAGTAAAAAGGAGGTGATTTTGCCGCATGGATGGCGGGGAGGTTTCTTATTTTTAGAGGATGTTGTCCTGGCAGTTTGCTAACATGTGGTCCCATGTGTCAGTGCTTTACCAAGCAGATCCGCGTCCCACATGAGGCAGAACAACAGTAGAAGCAACACGTGGTTAACTTGAAGAAGATGAGGGAGAAGCGGATTCAGCAACGAGTGAAATGATGGTTCCTTCATCCCTCCAACTTATTTTTTAGCATTATTACTTCGTCCCTCCAACTTAACTGTGGGAAAGGTGCAGCTTTGTGATTTGACGCCTCATTGCTCATTACTACGCCGGCGCCATGACTGGGTGCTTCACCCCGGCTACTCTGCATTGTATTCCAGTATGGCACATGGACCCGATAGCTTGATGTCCCACATGTCGGCCAAAGGGACTAGAAGATTTATGAAAGTGAGTGCTCCACTCTTACGACGGAGGAGTACATGACACAACGGCCTAGTGAACTGTCACTTGTACTGTATAGTACTATAGTTTTGCTGTTTCGCATGATCCATCGATACAAACCCGATTAAACAGGAAAGGGCGGGATTTTTCCCGCGCGGTATATGATACTGGCCATACATTTCAAAGGGAATTTTAGTGTATGCAAACTGAATAATTAAGTAATAATACAATATCTATTAAAACTAAAAACACATATGATTTATTGTGTTAGAGTGTAGTAGTAGTGTTGTATTGCATAGTTGTTACATGTAACATGCGAGAACATGTAGAGATGTAGTTTTGGAGGGCCTATAGAGAGAAAAGCGTAATACGTTCACCGAACTTCAGAATAAGCTGATTACGGTCACTATATATGTTTTACAGTGATTATAGGGTCACTTGCTCACGGTTCAGCATCGGATTGCACTCTGTTGACCGGCCAAATAGTCTGCATGGCACCATGTTGACTAGTTAAATTGACCATGTTCCTTGTGGGTCCCACCTGTCAGATCGCATAGGGAAAAGGTCAGATAAACGCAAATTTACGTAGGCGCGACAAGACTCCAACCCGTGCGCGGGAATCACCAGGTTGTGTATGTGTCTGTCAGGGCCTGATGTGTGCGCATGCACATGTAGGTTGAGCACTTGAGCGTGAGAGTGTGTGTTGGTCATGTGGTGTACTGGTGTGTGCATGCATGCATCCGTGTGTGCGTGTGAGTGTTGTGTGCGTGTGTGGCTGCGTGTGTACGTGTGAGTGTTGCGTGCGTGCGTGGGTGCATGTGTTCATGTGAGTGTTGCGTGCATGCAGTTCATGTGCATGCGTGCGTGTGTGTATAATCACCACACCAGCTCCTGTGTGTTAAAACAGACGGCTCAGCATACGAATATAAGGCCACCTTGTTCGCTGTGCCCATGGTCATGACTTCGAACCACCGTCCAATATTTTTTGTTGTTTGTTTTCATTCTTACTAGCAAGATGCCTGTGCGTTGCACGTAACATCAAGATGCATTTGCATGACTAGTTTATCTTGTGAGAGAAAAGGATGAACGAGGGAAGGCCTTATTTGCAAATGTGGAGAGGTGTGTGGGTACCTTTTTGCAAAATTGCCATAGTTTCTTTCCTATCTGTCACATATAAATTGGACGACCTATATTGCAGGATGGCAGACACACCATCATCACCAACTCTATTTTTTATAAGAGTGTATTTTATAAGAGTGTAGATGTAGAGTAGATACAAGTCAATAGGTGGGCCCGATGGTAGTGAGATAATGTGATGCAACACTAGAGGTGCCATGTGGAGAGTTTAGCTGGTCAACTAGTCGTGTCTAGAGCAAATACAAAGTTGTACGGTGAGCCCGTGACCATATAATAACCACAAAATGTAAATGGTGACCATAATGAGTGGATTCTGAAGTCCAATGTACATATCGTGCTTTCGCTTCAAATACAATGATTGTCACTGTATATATCGCGAGAGAAAGATGAAACATGTGTGAATGTGCTGGGGACTTACTTTTAGAGGACCTAGAGATAGTTTGTGTGCGTACGTGAAAGGGGCGTAGAGGGGGGGGGTATGCGATGGAGAGAGAGATGCTCTTCGTTTCTCTTTATTATGACTAACTTTATATATAGTATAAAAATATACAAATTCACAGTGCGAAATAAATATCATTGTGGGCACCATGCAATGCAAATTAGTGTTCATACTCCTCCATATAACTTTGTAATGTTGTATATATGTAGAAATTCTAAAATAATTTTTTGGTCACACTTTATTCAAAAGGAATGTTGTATGCGAAGTAAACGTGAAGAGAGGGCTTTTTAGATCAATGGGGTACGTGATGTAACATGTGTGAATGTGTAGTTGATGCATTTGGCAGGGCCTAGAGGGGTATGTGTGTGTATTATGTATTCGAGAGAGGCATGGATAGAGGGGCCGGCGGGGGGCGTGGGCGAGATAGCACGAGAAATGAGAGTGGTCTAGAGAGAGAAACGAATGTGGCGTCATGGCGAGAGATTCCCTTGAGTGTGTATATGCAAGGGGGAGTGGATAGAGGCACCAGGAAAATATTTTTTTGTGTGTGGTATCTGTGTTGGTATGTGTGGATGTGAGAAGATAACGAGACGTGGGGGAAGAGGGTGTGTCTCCGCGTGAGGTCTGCTATCTCTTGAGCACTACGTTGGTTTTCCCTTGAAGAGGAAAGGGTGATGCAGGAAAGTAGCGTAAGTATTTCCCTCAGTTTTTGAGAACCAAGGTATCAATCCAGTAGGAGGCTACGCGCGAGTCCCTCGCACCTACACAAAACAAATAAATCCTCGCAACCAACGCGATAAGGGGTTGTCAATCCCTGCACGGTCACTTACGAGAGTGAGATCTGATAGATACGATAAGATAATATTTTTGGTATTTTTATGATAAAGATGCAAAGTAAATAAAAGGCAATGAAAATAACTAAGTGTTGGAAGATTAATATGATGGAAGATAGACCCGGGGGTCATAGGTTTCACTAGTGGCTTCTCTCAAGAGCATAAGTATTTTACGGTGGGTGAACAAATTACTATTGAGAAATTGACAGAATTGAGCATAGTTACGAGAATATCTAGGTATGATCGTGTATATAGGCATCACGTCCGAGACAAGTACACCGACTCCTGCCTGCATCTACTACTATTACTCCACATATCGACCACTATCCAGCATGCATCTAGAGTATTAAGTTCATAAGAAAAGAGTAACGCTTTAAGCAAGATGACATGATGTAGAGGGATAAATTCATGCAATACGATAAAACCCCATCTTGTTATCCTCGATGGCAACAATAAAATACGTGCCTTGCTGCCCCTACTGTCACTGGGAAAGGACACCGCAAGATTGAACCCAAAGCTAAGCACTTCTCCTATTGCAAGAAAGATCAATATAGTAGGCCAAACCAAACTGATAATTCAAAGAGACTTGCAAAGATAACCAATCATACATAAAAGAATTCAGAGAAGATTCAAATATTGTTCATAGATAAACTTGATCATAAACCCACAATTCATCTATCTCAACAAACACACCACAAAAGAAGATTATATCGAATAGATCTCCACGAGAGAGGGGGAGAACATTGTATTGAGATCCAAAAAGATAGAAGAAGCCATCTAGCTAATAACTATGGACCCGAAGGTCTGAGGTAAACTACTCAAACATTATCGGAGAGGCTATGGTGTTGATGTAGAAGCCCTCCGTGATCGATGCCCCCTCCGGTGGAGCTCCAGAACAGGCCCCAAGATGGGATCTCGTGGATACAGAAAGTTACGGCGGTGGAATTAAGGTTTTGGCTCCTCTTTTGATTGTTTGGGGGTATGTAGGTATATATAGGAGGAAGGAGTACGTCGGTGGAGCAAGAGGGGGCCCATGAGGGTGGAGGGCGCGCCTGGGGGGGTAGGCGCACCCCCTACCTCCTGGCTTCCCTGTTGGTTGCTTGATGTAGGGTCCAAGCCTCCTGGATCATGTTCGTTCCAAAAATCACGTTCCCGAAGGTTTCATTCCGTTTGGACTCCATTTGATATGCTTTTTCTCGGAAACTCTGAAATAGGCAAAAAAACGTCAATGTTGGGCTGGGCCTCCGGTTAATAGGTTGGTCCCAAAAATAATATAAAAGTGAATAATAAAGCCCAATAATGTCCAAAACAGAAGATAATATAGCATGGAGCAATCAAAAATTATAGATACGTTGGAGACGTATCAAGCATCCCCAAGCTTAATTCCTGCTCGTCCTCGAGTAGGTAAATGATAAAAAACAAAATTTTTGATGTGGAATGCTACTAGGCATAATTTCAATGTAATTCTTCTTAATTGTGGCATGAATATTCAGATCCGAAAGATTCAAGATAAAAGTTTAATATTGACATAGAAATAATAATACTTCAACATACTAACTAAGCAATTATGTCTTCTCAAAATAACATGGCTGTCGAAGTAATGGGCCATAGGTAGGCCAACCCGAGCCCCAGAACCTTTCAAGACATCGGGGCAGGCTGCGCCCCTCAAGACCCCAGGACGAAGAGCCGCCTCCTGAGGAGTCGACGGCAAGACAGCCGACTGCCCGCTCACGGCCGAGTCCCAGGGACGACTTCCAGAGAAGCCGGCTTTGGGGAGTCGGCTAGCGACTCCAACAAACCCCATGACCTCATCAAAGGGGGCGAGGCAGGGCGTGGCTACGGCGAAGCTCACCCCCGCCCCTCACCAAGGGCAGGCATGGCCACAGCACGCCGTACCCCGGAAGATCTCCGTGCGGTGTGGCACTGTTGCCATGCCGGCCCTGACATCAGCACCGTAGGACCGAATCCTGCACCCACGACGGCTTGTCTGTATGGCCTAGAGGCAGCAGGCCCCAATAGTCAGTGAGACCTCAGGAGACGGCAAGAGAACCACCAGTCGGACTCGTCGGGAGTCGGCCGAGCCCTCCCCCGGGGCCCACACGCCATTAATCAAGATGTGATGGGGAGTGGCAACAGTGATCGCCCGCCAGGCGGCGGGGCTGTTGCCATGACCTCATGATAAAGCCCGCGTCATCAGAAGCACGACTACAGTAATCAGCAGCCGGCAAGACTCGCCCACGGCGGACGCGGCCAGTCGGCTCCGTACCAGGGCAGCGGCGGGCCCCAGCGGTCAGCAGAGAAGACGGAGGCCAGTGGCACTGACGGCTGGGCCCACGTCCAGCCGGATTACCATTGTACCCCTGGGGGGTAGGCCTATATAAACCCCCAGGGCACCCATGCAAAGGGTTGGAACCCATTAGCTCTAGACCAGATCATATAGAAGGGAGAGAGCTAGCCTTGCCCTCTCCTACCTCCAAGAAACAGCTCAAGGAGCAACCGTGTAAACACTTGGCCATAGTGAACATGCAGAGACCCCGCAGAGCAGCAGTAGGGGTATTATCTCCTCGGAGAGCCCAGAAGCTGGGTAAGATTCGCCGGCGTGCATGTCTTCGCCTCATCCCGTTTCCAGGCACCGGTGACGTTCTACTCGCCCCCACCATGATAAGCCATCCTTTGGCATATGTCGCACCAAACCCCCGACATTTGGCGCCCACCGTGGGGCCTGGTGCACCACCGTCCGGAGGTCTATTCTGGACGGGAACCCTTTTCCTCCCTGGCGAGCGCAGCCAGCCAGGCACGCCAAACGGAGTTTGCGCCAATGCGCTAAGCGACGTTGAGATCGCCTGCGCGGTCAGCTCCTTGGCCGAACTTGTCGGCGAGGTCCGCCTCTCCGACGAACCTGCATCCAACGCAGGCACGGGCGGCCCAGAGAACCTCCTCGCGCGCCTCCTCGATCAACTCCATGTTTCCGGCGAGCCTGCCGTAGACTTGGAGTCCGTAGGCTCCACCGACCCGATGCTGGTCGACTCCGACACCGCGTCGCTCGACGCGTTCCCCACCAACGTGGTGGTCTACGACGAACCTCTCCCCGCGCAGAGAGCAATGGAAGCACCGTCACCGAGGTGCTAGTCATCAGTCATGATGAGCTCCCCGGCGGAGGAGCGCCCGACTCACTCGGTGCGGCGCTGCAAGACCTAACTGCGCCCATTCTGGAAGACGCTGACGCATAGACGTTGGAGGCACGCCGCCTTCAGCTCATTGAAGGCGCGAAGAAGCTGGCCAGCATGAGGCGCTTGTCAGAAGCCTACCAGCGGGAGATGGATCGCGCCGTCGGCGGCTCGCTGGCCCCGGCGGGGCCCAGCTGTCTTGGCGCGGTCTGGCAGCGCAGCGTAGCCATCGCCATCCTGTTTGGGGCAAGCCGCCCTGTGTACGCTACACAAGCGGAGAACATCCGAGCCACCCAGGCAGTGGCAGACGAGCTGGACAATTTCGAGGGCGAAGAACGCCGCCTCATGATGGAGCGAGTCCAGCGGCTCCTCGACGCGGCCGCCGCGCAAAACGAGGCCGGCTGCCGCACGGAGTTGCCTCAACGGCCCAACGACGACCTTCACCGAGATCAAGGCACGATGTCTCAGACGCCAACTGGCGGCGCCCGAGGAAGAAGAGACAAGGAGCCGGCTGTCAGCCACAGTCGAACTCGCATTACCATAGAGCACGACCGAGACGGCCGCCCAAGAGCAGTGGAACGACGGGACGACTGTCCGCCTCCCCCTCCCCGCAAGGAGAGGTGAGTCTCCCCGCCGCTTGTTGACCATCCGACTCTCGGTGATCGCCTTGGCCGCCGAGAGGGAGTTGGAGAGAATGACGCCCGCCACCGGATCGACCGACTTCACCGATCCTTGGCGCTAGAAGAAGAAGACGAGCTGGGTCCGCCTTGTTTCGGGCCCCGCATTCGGGACGAGCCCTTTCCCAGAGGGTTCACGCTCCCAAGAGACACACCCAAGTATACCGGCTCCGTGAAGCCGGAAGACTGGCTAGTCGACTACTCCACGGCTGTCAAAATAGCAAACGGCAACAAGCGTGTCCCCGTAAAGTACGTTCCGCTCATGCTCCAGGGCACGGCCCGGACATGGCGGAACAGCCTAAAGCCCCGTAGCATCAACAGCTGGGTCGACTTCATCGAAGCGTTCGTCTGCAACTTCACCAGCACATACAAGCGTCCTCCCAAGCCTCGTCAGCTCTTCTTGTGCATGCAAGGCCCCGACGAGTCGACTCACGATTACCTCACGCGTTGGGCCAAGCTCCGGAACTCCTGCGAGGGCGTGCACGAGGTGCAGGCCATCGAGTACTTCACAGCTGGGTGCAGAGAAGGCACCCTCCTCAAGCATAAGCTCCTTTGCGACGAGCCAGAAACCCTCGACGAGCTACTGATCATAGCGGACAAGTACGCCACGGCCGAATCCTCCATGAAGGCAGAGATTCAAATCAGCACAACTGGCAAAGTGGCCCCTCAAGCTCCAAGAACTCCGGCAGCAGACACCAGCCGGCGACAACAGCAGGGCGAGCACAAGCGCAAGGCCCCACAGTCGGCTTCCAGCAGCCAGCAAGTCACGACCGTTAAAGCCCAGCAGCCAAATGAGCAGCCCCCGCCTAAGCGACAGAAAGGCGGCAAGCCAAACTGGTTGCCGGCCTTCTCCTATGAGCAGACCTTGGATGGACCTTGCAAGTTCCACAGCGGTGCAAAGCCGTCGAATCACACCACCAGGAAGTGCCACTGGCTCACCAGGATCGCCTAGGGAGACGACCTCCTACCTCCCCTGCCTGCTGGGCAGCCGCCTCCGCCACCGCCCCAGCAGCCGGCTGTCAGGCCAGTCGGCGCAGTACAAGATGAATACCCTGAAGAGCACAGAGCCTACGTGGTGTTTACCAGTGTGGCTGATGATCGACGCAGCAGGCGGCTGCAGCGACAAGAAGTGAATGTAGTAGCATCGGAGATGCCAGAGTTCATGCACTGGTCCGAGAAGCCCATCAGCTGGAGCAGGGCTGACCACCCAGAAGTGATGCCGAGTCCAGGCTCCTATGCCTTGGTCCTGGACACCACCTTTGCTACGGACAAATGAGCCGCGCGTTTCTCGCGAGTTCTGATAGACGGAGGCAGCAGCATCAATATCCTGTACAAGGACACCATGGAGAAGTTAGGAATCAAGCAAAGACAACTTCAGAATAGCCGAACTGTGTTCCACGGCATTGTTCCTGGGCTTTCCTGCTCGCCAATCGGCAAGATCCTGATGGACGTCCTCTTTGGGAACAAAGATCACTTCCGTAGAGAGCCTATTTGGTTTGAGTTGGTGGACCTTGAGAGCCCATACCATGCGCTGCTTGGCCGACCTGCCTTGGCCAAGTTCATGGCGGTCCCCCACTACGCCTACCTCAAGATGAAGATGCCCAGTTCCAGGGGAATTCTGACTATGGCTGGCGACTACCGGAAGTCGTCTACTTGCGCGGCTGAGAGCAGTCGGTTGGCCGAGTCCCTGGTAATCGCGGCCGAGAAGCGGCTCCTCGAGCGAGTTGTGGCGATGGCCGGCAAGCAGCCTAAGGTATCGCCCAACCCAAAAGAGTTGGAGGCTGAGGGTTCGTTCAAGCCGACCAAAGAGACAAAGAAGATACCTTTGGATGCAGAGCACCCAGAGAGGTATGCTGTCGTAGGGGCAAACCTCGACAGCAAATAGGAAGGCGAGCTCGTCGATTTCCTCCGTGAGAATCAGGACATCTTCGCATGGTCCCCCAAAGACATGCCAGGTGTACCGACGGAATTCACCGAGCACAAGTTACATGTCCGATCTAATGCAAAGCCAGTCTGGCAGCCCCTGCGCCGCCTGTCAGAAGAGAAGAGAAGAGTTGTCAGAGAAGAGATAGCCCGACTTCTAGCAGCCGGCTTCATTATGGAAGTGTTCTTTCCAGAATGGCTAGCAAATCCGGTCCTGGTACTAAACAAGAACAAGCAGTGGCGAATGTGTATTGACTACACGAGCCTCAACAAGGCCTGCCCCAAGGATCCATTTGCTCTACCAAGAATCGATCAGGTGATAGACTCCACCGCCGGCTGCGAGCTGTTGAGTTTTTTGGATGCATACTCAGGATATCACCAGATCAAGCTAAGCCCGGATGACAGACTGAAGACCGCCTTCATCATGCCGTTTGGAGCCTTCTGCTACCTCACCATGACGTTCGGCTTAAGGAATGCCGGCGCCACCTTTCAGCATTGTATGCAGAAGTGCCTCCTCAAGTAGCTCAGCAGGAACGCCCACGTCTACGTGGACGATGTGGTGGTGAAGACCGAAGAGCGTGGGACACTGCTAGAAGACCTCAAGGAGACTTTTGAGAACCTGCGCCGGATCCAGATCAAGCTCAACCCCGAGAAGTGTGTCTTCAGAGTACCATCCGGCCAGCTCCTTGGCTTCCTGGTCTCTAAACGCGGCATAGAATGCAACCCTGTAAAGATCAAGGCCATTGAGAGAATGGAGGTACCCAGCCGACTGTTGGATGTGCAGAAGTTCACCGGCTGCTTGGCATCCATCAGCCGATTCATCAGTCGGCTGGGCGAGAAAGCTCTCCCCTTATACCAACTCATGAAGAAGACCACTTTTTTCGAGTGGAACCATAAGGCGGACGAAGCTTTTCTCCAGTTGAAGAAGATGCTGACTGCTCCACCGGTCCTGGCGGCTCCGACTCCAAAGGAACCTATGCTCCTGTACATCGCCGCCACCAGCCGAGTAGTCAGCACGGTCATTGTAGTGGAACGCAAGGAGGAAGGCAAGGCGCTACCTATCCAGAGACCGGTGTATTACCTGAGTGAGGTACTGTCGACCTCCAAGCAGAACTACCCCCACTACAAGAAGATGTGCTACGGCGTGCACTTTGCTGCCAAGAAATTGAAGCCTTACTTTCAAGAGCATCCAATCACGGTGGTCTGCATGGCCCCACTTGCCGAGATCATTGGTAGCAGAGATGCTTCGGGCCAAGTGGCCAAGTGGGCCATAGAGCTGGCTCCTTACACCATCCACTACCAGCCCCGCACCGCTATCAAGTCACAAGCACTGGCCGACTTCCTCGTCGACTGGGCCGAGACCCAGTACCTACCTCCAGCGCCTGACTCCACCCATTGGCGGATGCATTTCGACGGCTCCAAGATGCGCACCGGCTTGGGAGCCGGCGTCGTCCTCACCTCCCCCAAAGGCAATAAGCTCAAATACGCGCTGCAAATCCACTTTGCTGCCTCCAATAATGTCGCTGAGTACGAGGCACTCATTCACGGGCTCCGGCTTGCCAAAGAACTTGGCATCCGCCGGATCTTGTGTTATGGCGACTCGGACTTAGTGTTCCAGCAATCATCTGGCGACTGGGACGCGAAAGATGCAAACATGGCGAGTTACCGTTTCCTCGTGTAGCAACTCAGCGGGTATTTCGAAGGGTGCGAGTTCCTCCATGTGCCAAGAAACAACAACGACCAAGTAGATGCCTTGGCACGAATCAGCTCTACCCGCCAAGCAATACCATATGGCATCGCCCTACAACGCCTCCTCAAGCCGTCTGTCAAGCCTTCACCAGAATCAGACTCCATTTTTGTGCCGGCTCCTCCCGAAGACGTTGGATCCGACTCCAGAGCTCCGGCAGTCGGTACGAGGATTTTGGCGGAAGACCCCAAAGCTGCCACAGTCAAACCCGGCCCGGGGACTGTGGTGGCGGACTCGAAGACTCCAGAACTTGGCACAAGGACCGCGCTAGTCGGCCTGGGGACTTCATCAACCCAGCAAGCGGCTGTTGACTCCAACCCACCGCCTCCCAGCCCAACCACCCTCGTCCAAGTCGCAGTTCTGGCAGTCGAAGAAATAGCAGCACCCTCATGGGCCCAGCCCATCCTCAAATTCCTGGTGAACAAAGAGATGCCGACTGATGAAACTTCAGCTCGGCAAATACAACGCGGGGCGGCAGTCTACACCATAGTCAACAGAGAGCTGGTCAGGCACAGCGTCACAGGTGTCTACCAGCGTTGCGTAGAGCCAGAGCAAGGCCAAGCGATTCTCAAAGACATCCATCAAGGCGAGTGCGGCCACCATGCGGCTTCAAGAGCACTCGTCGCCAAAGCCTTTCGACACGGTTTCATCTGGCCAACTACCTTGGAAGAGGCCAAGGAGTTGGTCCAAAAATGCAAAGGGTGCCAGAAGTTCAGCTCCAAGCCGCACCAGCCAGCTTCTGCACTCAAGACCATCCCCATTGCCTGGCCTTTCGCACTTTGGGGTCTAGACATGGTGGGAGCATTCAAAACAACACGAGGTGGTTTAACTCACTTACTTGTCGCAGTGGACAAGTTCACCAAGTGGATAGAAGCAAAGCCAATCAAGAAGCTGAACGGTCCGACTGCCGTAACTTTCATCTCCGATATCACAATTCGGTACGGCATACCACACAGCATCATCACCAACAACGGCACAAATTTTGCCAAAGGCGCCTTGGCCCGTTTCTACGCAACACAGGGCATCCGACTGGACCTAGCGTCCATCGCTCATCCGCAGTCAAACGGCCAAGTGGAGCGAGCAAATGGCCTCATCCTATCCGGCATCAAGCCTCGGCTAATCGAGCCTCTGGAGCGCTCGGCTGGCTGCTGGCTCAATGAGCTGCCAGCCGTCCTCTGGAGTCTGTGCACGACTCCAAACAAGTCAACCGGCTTCACGCCCTTCTTCCTCGTCTACGGTGCCGAAGCCATCATCCCAACGGACATAGAGTTCGACTCCCCACGAGTCACCATGTACACCGAGGAGGAAGCAGAAGAAGCACGACAAGACGGCGTCGATCTGCTGGAAGAGGGCCGGCTGTTGGCACTCAGTCTGTCCAGCATCTACCAGCAGATCCTGCGCCGATACCATAACAGGAAGGTCAAGCCAAGATCTTTCCAAGAAGGCGACCTTGGGAATGCCCTTTCATCATCAGCAAAGTACTGGGCAACGATTCCTACTACCTGATTGACACTCAGAAGCCCCGAGCACGCAAGAGGGACGACTCCGGCAAGGAGATAGAGCGGCCATGGAATGCAAATCTCCTCCGAAGATTTTACTGTTGATGCAAGGTTCAAAATACACCCCGCGGGTGGAATTGTGCGAATTAACAAGTTCTTCAAAGACTACTGAAGTAGACAAAACAAAGATACAATAGCAGCTTAGGAAGCTGCAGACGGATTCGGAGGATCGGAGGAGGCGCCAGCGCCAGGCGTCGGGGCGGCCGGCTAGCTAGTCTCGGCTTGATCGCCTCCAGCGGTAGTCGGGTCGGTCACACGCGGCTCGTTGCTGGAGGCACGGTCGAGCTGAGGCTGGCCGTCTGCTCCATCTTCAGGTGCCTCTGCCTCTCCTCCGTCCTCCGCCTCACCCTCTTCCTCGACGCTGGAGCCAATCACCTCCGCCGAGTCCTCGCCGTAGTCTGGGTTCATCCCAAACCACTCCGGCGGTACCTCCTCGCCGTCTTCAGACTGCTCGGGGACGAAGATGCTGGTGTCGGTGTACTCGGCGATTGCTGCGGCACGCTTGACGAGGGCGTCTTCCGCGGCTGCTAGCTCCGGCTAGGCCTCCGACCGAAGCGTGGCCAGCCGGTCTAGGTCCAGCCCTGGACACCATGCCTTGACGAACTCCAAGGCCCGGCACGCTCCATCTCGGGCCGAAGAGCCCTTCCAGGCCTCAAGACGACCAACCGCGACCTCCAGCCAGTCGGCCATCAGGCTGGGGGTGTGCGGAGCCTGCATATCCGGCCACAGGGCAGCAATCGCTTGGGCACCGACACACTGAAGCCGGCGCAGCATCCGGTGAGCCGGCCGAAGGCGAGCCTCGATGCTCAGGATGTGCTCGTCAAGAGTTCGGGGGGCGTCGGCGGCAATCTCTGCGCCCTCCGCCTCCGACCTTCATGGTCAGCCTCGATGGCCTAGATGGCGGCCTGCGACTGCCCAGGGAAGAAGTCTGCGAAGACAAGAAGAAACGAAGAAGCAAGTCAAAAACCAGGAGTCGGCACGAATTAAGTCGGCAGCTTGAAGAAAGAAAATAAAGAAACTCACCATCAACGATGTCTTCAATCTCGTGGAAGCCGGAGGACAGCAGCGCCTCGTCAGACCAGGAGGAGCGCTCGCTCGCGAACTCGGCCAGGAGGGCGGTTTCCGTCTCCTCCCCCTCCCTGTGCGTCTTCACAAGCAGCTCCTTCTGCTTTGCCCATTGAGTGGCCAGCAGATCGCGCTCCGTGGCGAGCTTGCTACGCTCCGTGGCGAGCTTGCTGCGCTCAAAGAGGAGTTGGCGTCGCTCAGCTGCTGTTGAAGAGCAGCGTTGGCCCCTGAGAAGAAGAAAGAAAGAAGGCATCAAGTCATCAGTAAAGAAGGTCGCCGGGGAGATCCAGGGACTACAGCCCGCGGGTGCACCAGCGCGCCCCCACGAAGAAGGAAAAGGACTTACTCCGGCTCTCTGACAGATCGGCGGTCCGCTTGCCCAGCTCTTCAATGTTACGGTTGAAGGCAGTGATGCGGAGGTTGTGGTAATCCTGCGATGAACGTTTCAGACAAAAAGTTAATACCCAAAGTTCATCAATTGGAGTTTCGGGCTGCCTGCTCAGCAGCCAGCCCGAAACTCGGGGACTACACCCAATGGGTGCGCTGGCGCGCCCCCACAGAGAGGAACAAGAAAAACAAAGACCAAAGGGAAAAAACATACCCGGACGGCTGCCCGCGACGCCAGGAATGCCTTGGTGCAACTCTGGAGAGCGTCGCCCTCAGCGCGAAGCTTCGTCTGGACGTCTAGGAGCGCCTGGTTCAGCGGCCCTGTGTCGCCTCCTCGCACCCACCTAATGGGCGCGGCGCTCGTCGCTTCAGCGTCTCGGATCGCCAAGCTGGCGGTGCCGGCTTCCAGGGGGTGGGGCGCCGAAGTCGCCTTCTCCAGACGGCGGCACGTTGGTGAGCCGACTTGGAGGAGCAGCCTCGCCACGGCCTCGTCTTCGGTCGGTGGCACCGGAGGGTCCGCCGGCTGCTTGCCTCGCGCACCTTTAGACGGCGGCAGAGGCAGCGGCGGAACGTTCACGTCCGACGTAGAGGGGTCACCGCCTTCCCTCTCCATGATGGGGTTCTCCCTGCCGGTTTCCCAGTCTGCCCCGTAAACTCCGGAGGCAGCGGCGCAGAGTTCAACGGGGTGAAGAACACCGCCGACTGGTGGCGCACGACTTCCTCAGCCTTCCGCTTCGTCGCGGCAGCGGCTTCGGCCTCCGCCAGTTTTTTCTTGGCGGAGGGCTCCGCCCTGTCGGCCTCCGCCTTCTCCAGGTGGAGGGCCTCTTCTTCGTTGTGCTTCTCCTGCGCATGCTGCTCTGTCGCCTCCCGGAGGTCAGCAGCGGGGTCAATCCGCCGAGTGGTGGCGGACATCTCCGTTGACCCCATGACAGAGGCGGCGGCGACCCTCTCAAGAGAGAGGGGAGCCCTGAAGCAAGAGGGGCAAGCAGAGACTCAGACAAAGTCACAAAGAAAGAATAAAACTTTGAAGACAGAATACTTACGCGGAGACCAATGGCGGCTTCTTCACTTCCTTACGAAAGCGGATGGCCTTCGCGGCCGCCTCGTCCCGCCGGGTCGCCGCAGCCGAACCCTTGGGCTTCTTCGGCCAACTGCCGAACAAGGTCGGCACGGCCCGCTTCTTCCCGCCGCCTGGAGCGCCCGGCGCGGCAGAAGAGCCCGCGCCAGGCTGGCTGGCTCCTGGCCGATGGCGAGGGGCGACTTCTCCCTCGGCGTCGTCGTCAGGCCAGTCGGTGAAAGTGGCCGAAGGCCTAAAGTCGCTTGTTGTTCCTCCTCCTCCCTCGGTGTCGTCCTCCAAAGCTGCCGCCCCCAGATCAAGGTCATCGATGTCGCTCTCCGCTCGGTCGGCGAGGAACTCGCGGGCCGGCCCCGTGGTGCCGGCTGGTGGGTGGAGGAGGGGATTCTAACCAAAGCCGACAGGTCAAAACAAAACTCGGCAAGAAATAAGAAAATCCAAAGAAAGGAAGGAAAGGCGACTCACCATGGCCGGGGGATTGGCGCGGGAGTACGGCTCCTTGCCAAACCGCCAATCCTCTAGGAGCCTGCTGTCCGAGAGGTAGTTCACCATGAAGGCCACCTCTTCGTGAGGCATGTCCTTTGTGCACATCCGACTCGGGTCGCGGTGCCCGCTCATCTAGCATATCATATGGGGGTGGCCTTGGAGTGGGAGAACTCGGCACGAAACAAAGGCGGCCAGCAGGTCCGGACCAGTCAGACCCTCCGACTGCATCAGCACTCGGAGTCACGTGATGGCGCCGGCTCCCGCAGGCGTCAGCGACTTGGCCCGGTACGACCAGTTGGGCAGTTGCCCAGCCGGCGGGCCGGCTTCGAAAGCCGGCAGGTTGACCCAGCCCCCCTCGCGGAGGCGTTCTTGACGTAGAAGTAGGATCTCTGCCACATCTTCACCGACTTGATCAGCGAGATGGAGGGGAAGGGATTGTCGGCCCCCGACCTTCGCACGACGATGAAAGCGCCGCACTGAGCCGACACGCCCGCAGCCTGGGTGCCGAGCTTGGAGAAGAAGAACTCCCCCCTAGAGCTCGAGGGTGGGGAGGACTCTGAGGAAGCCTCCGCACATGGCCACGAAGGCGGACAGCAGCACCACTGTGTTGGGGGTGAGGTGGTGCGGCTGGAGGCCGTAGAACTCCAGGAAGGACCGGAAGAAACTGCTCGCCGGCAGCCCCAACCTGCGCAGGCAGTGCGAGCGGAAGATAACCCGCTCGCCCTCCCGCGGTGCGGGGGAAATCTCCCCCTTCAGCGCAAGACGCACCTGCACGCGATCCTCGCCGGGGAGCCGACGAGTCCGGCTGAGGAACACGATGTGGTCTTCACGAACTTCGGAGCCGTCCCAGGTGCTGGAGCGCACTGGGGGAGGCACGGCGGTGGAGGAAGAACTCATCGCGAGCTGTCGCCGCAGCGTTCGCCGGAGCTTGGGCACGCGGCGGAGCAAAGAAGGAAGAGAACGAGGAGTAGTGGGAAGGAGGGGCATGCATGCCCCCCTCTTCCCCCTACTTATAGCCTCGTGGGTTGTGAAGCCGAGGGGGCAGACATGGGGATTTACTGCGCCCACGACCCCACGACCCCCACGATCCACGATAAAGTTACTGCGCGCAGTAACTCCACGGGAATCCCAACCATCCACCGGGGCCGCAGCGTATCCGCTCGGGCGCCGAGGCGCGGTAGTGGCGGGCCCCGCCTATGGGCCTGTCCTGTCGCGCGCGTACGCTGGTAGGACGGCCTAGCCGCGTGCCATCGCGTGATAGGCCTAGAACGGGCGGCGGCCTGGAGGCTTAGCTAGCACGCCACTTAAAACCCACCGCGACGTTCGAAATACTGAGCGAGTCGGAATTGAGTGAGTCCGAGTTGAGCAAGTCCGACTCCTTCTAGTCGGCCCGGCAGAAGTCAATCAAAGACCATGTGTTGAGCACCTGGAAAGAGAAACTGTTGAGGCTTTTCGGCCGATCGTCCGCGGTGCCTCACCAGCTTCGGGGACTACTGTCGGAGTAATGGGCCACGGGTAGGCCAACCCGAGCCCCAGAACCTTTCAAGACATCGGGGCAGGCTGCGCCCCTCAAGACCCCAGGACGAAGAGCCGCCTCCTGAGGAGTCGACGGCAAGACGGCCGACTGCCCGCTCACGGCCGAGTCCCAGGGATGACTTCCAGAGAAGCTGGCTTTGGGGAGTCGGCCAGCGATTCCAACAAACCCCATGACCACATCGAAGGGGGCGAGGCAGGGGCGTGGCTACGGTGAAGCCCACCCCCGCCCCTCACCAAGGGCAGGCATGGCCACAGCATGCCGTACCCCAGAAGATCTCCGTGCGGCGTGGCACTGTTGCCATGCCGGCCCTGACATCAGCACCGTAGGACCGAATCCTGCGCCCACGATGGCTTGTCTGTACGGCCTAGAGGCAGCAGGCCCCACCAGTCAGTGAGACCTCAGGAGACGGCAGGAGAACCACCAGTCGGACCCGTCGGGAGTCGGCCCGGGGGAGTCGGCCGAGGCCTCCCCCGGGGCCCACACGCCATTAATCAAGATGTGACGGGGAGTGGCAACAGTGATCGCCCGCCAGGCGGCGGGGCTGTTGCCACGACCTCATAATCAAGCCCGCGTCAAGACCCGCCCGCCGACGGAGGCGGCCTGTCGGCTCCGTACCAGGCCAGTCGGCAGGCCCCAGCGGTCGGCAGAGAAGACGGAGGCCAGAGGCACTAACGGCTGGGCCCGCGTCCAGCCGGATTACCATTGTACCCCTGGGGGGTAGGCCTATATAAACCCCCTAGGGAACCCATGCAAAGGGTTGGAACCCATTAGCTCTAGACCAGATCATATAGAAGGGAGAGAGCTAGCCTTGCCCTCTCCTACCTCCAAGAAACAGCTCAAGGAGCAACCGTGTAAACACTTGGCCATAGTGATCATGCGGAGACCCCGCAGAGCAGCAGTAGGGGTATTATCTCCTCGGAGAGCCCTGAAGCTGGGTAAGATTCGTCGGCGTGCATGTCTTCGCCTCATCCCGTTTCCAGGCACCGGCGACGTTCTACTCGCCCCCACCATTATAAACCATCCTTTGGCATATGTCGCATCAAACCCCCGACAATGGCCAAAGAAAGTTCATCCCTACAAAATCATATAGTTTAGTCATGCTCCATTTTCGTCACACAAGAATGCTCTCATCATGCACAACCCCGATGACAAGCCAAGCAATTGTTTCATACTTTAGTAATCTCAAACTTTATAAACCTTCACGCAATACATGAGCATGAGCCATGGATATAGCACTATGGGTGGAATAGAGTATAATGATGGGGTTATGTGGAGAAGACAAAAAAGGAGAAAGTCCCACACCAACGAGGCTAATCAATGAGCTATGGAGATTCTCGTTGATTGATGTTAATGCAAGGAGTAGGGATTGCCATGAAACGGATGCACTAGAGCTATAAATGTATGAAAGCTCAACAAAAGAAACTAGTGGGTGTGCATCCAACTTGCTTGCTCACGAAGACCTAGGGCACTTGAGGAGGCCCATTGTTGGAATATACAAGCCAAGTTCTATAATGAAAAATTCCCACTAGTATATGAAAGTGACAAAACAAGAGACTCTCTATCATGAAGATCATGGTGCTACTTTGAAGCACAAGTGTGGAAAAAAAGGATAGTAGCATTGTCCCTTTTTTTGGGCCTTCTTTTTTTATTTGGCCTTTCTCTTTTTATTTTTATTTTTTTATTGGTACAATGCTCTATTAAATGATGATCATCACACTTCTATTTATTTACAACTCAATGATTACAACTCGATACTAGAACAAGGTATGACTCTATATGAATGCCTCCGGCGGTGTACCCGGATATGCAATGAACCAAGAGTGACATGTATGAAAGAATTTTCAACGGTGGCTTTGCCACAAATACTATGTCAACTACATGATCATGCTAAACAATATGACAATGATAAATGTGTCATGATAAACGGGATGGTGGAAAGTTGCATGGAAATATATCTCGGGATGGTGGCTGTTTTGAGGAAGATATAAGGAGGTTTATGTGTGAAAGAGCGTATCATATCACGGGGTTTGGATGCACCAGCGAAGTTTGCACCAACTCTCAATGTGAGAAAGGGCAATGCACGGTACCGAAGAGGCTAGCAATGATGGAAACGTGAGAGTGCGCATAATCCATGGACTCAACATTAGTCATAAAGAACTCACATACTTATTGCAAAAATCTACAAGTCATCAAAAACCAAGCACTACACGCATGCTCCTAGGGGGATAGATTGGTAGGAAAAGACCATCGCTCGTCCCCGACCGCCACTCATAAGGAGGACAATCAAAGAACACCTCATGTTTCAAATTTGTTGCATAACGTTTACCATACGTGCATGCTACGGGACTTGCAAACTTCAACACAAGTATTTCTCAAATTCACAACTACTCAACTAGCAAAACTTTAATATCACTACCTCCATATCTCAAAATAATCATCAAGCATCAAACTTCTCTTAGTATTCAAAACACTCATAAGAAAGTTTTTACTAATCTTGAATACCTAGAATATTAGGATTATTTAAGCAAATTACCATGCTTTTTGAGACACTCAAAATAATCTAAGTGAATCATGAGAGATCAACAAATCCACCACCATGCTCTAAAAGATATAAGTGAAGTACTAGAGCAAAACTATATAACTCAAAAGATATAAGTGAAGCACATAGAGTATTCTAATAATTTCCGAATCATGTGTGTCTCTCTCAAAAGGTGTGTGCAGAAAAGATGATTGTGGTAAACTAAAAAGAAAAGACTCAAATCATACAAGACGCTCCAAGCAAAACACATATCATGTGGTGAATAAAAATATAGCTCCAAGTAAAGTTACCGATGGAAGTAGACGAAAGAGGAGATGCCTTCCGGGGCATCCCCAAGCTTTGCCTTTTTGGTGTCCTTAGATTATATTTGGGGTGCCATGGGCATCCCCAAGCTTAGTCTCTTGCCACTCCTTGTTCCATAATCCATCAAATCCTTACCCAAAACTTGAAAACTTCACAACACAAAACTTAAAGTAGAAAATCTCGTGAGCTCCGTTAGCGAAAGAAAACAAAACACCACTTCAAGGTACTGTAATGAACTCATTATTTAATTATATTGGTGTTAAACCTACTGTATTCCAACTTCTCTATGGTTTATGACCTATTTTACTAGCCATAGATTCATCAAAATAAGAAAACAACACACGAAAAACAGAATCTGTCAAAAACAGAACAGTCTGTAGTAATCTGTAGCTAGCGCAAGATCTGGAACCCCAAAAATTCTAAAATAACTTTCTGGACGTGAGGAATTTATCTATTAATCGTCTTCAAAAAGAATTAACTAAATATAAATTTCCAAATAAAAATGGCAGCAGTTCTCATGAGCGCTAAAGTTTCTGTTTTTTACAGCAAGATTAACATGACTTTCCCCAAGTCTTCCTAACGGTTCTACTTGGCACAAACACTCATTAAACACAAAAAACACAACCAAAATAGAGGCTAGATAAATTATTTATTAGTAAACAGGAGCAAAAATAAAGGAATAAAAATAAAATTGGGTTGCCTCCCAACAAGCGCTATCGTTTAACGTCCCTAGCTAGGCATAAAAAGCAAGGATAGATCTAGGTTTTGCCATCTTTGGTAGGCAATCCATAAGTGGATCTCATAATAGATTCATAAGGTAATTTAATTTTGTTTCTAGGGAAGTGTTCCATGCCTTTCCTTAACGGAAATTGGAATATATTATTTCCTTCCTTCATATCAATAATTGCACCAATCGTTCTAAGGAAAGGTCTACCAAGAATAATAGGACATGAAGGATTGCAATCTATGTCAAGAACAATAAAATCTACGGGCACATAGTTCCTATTTGCAACAATAAGAACATCATTAATTCTTCCCATATGTTTCTTAATAGTGGAATCCGCAAGGTGCAAGTTTAAAGAGCAATCATCAAAATCACGGAAACCTAACAAATCACACAAAGTCTTTGGAATCGTGGAAACACTAGCACCCAACGCACACAAAGCATAGCATTCATGATCTTTAATTTTAATTTTAATAGTTGGTTCCCACTCATCATAAAGTTTTCTAGGGATAGAAACTTCCAACTCAAGTTTTTCTTCATAAGATTGCATCAAAGAATCAATGATATGTTTAGTAAAAGCTTTATTTTGACTATAAGCATGGGGAGAATTTAGCACGGATTGCAAAAAGGAAATACAATCTATCAAAAAGCAATTTTCATAATTAAATTCCTTGAAATCCAAAATAGTGGGTTCATTAACATCTAGAGTTTTGATCTCTTCAATCCCACTTCTATAAAATTAAGCATCAAGATCTAAAAACTCCGAATTTTTGGAACGCCTTCTAGGTAAAGGTGGATCATATCCAGTCCCATCATTACCAAGATTAATATTGCAAAACAAAGATTTAATAGGGGACACATCAATAACTTTTAGATCTTCATCTTTATAATCATGGAAACTAGAAGAACACGCTCTTATAAAGGAATCTTTCTTAGCACGCATCCTAGCAGTTCTTTCTTTGCACTCATCAATGGAAATTCTCATGGCTTTGAGAGACTCATTGATATCATGCTTAGGAGGAATAGATATAAGTTTTAAAGAATCAACATCAAGAGAAATTCTATCAACGTTCCTAGCCAAATCATCAACTTTAAGAAATTTCTCTTCAAGCAAACCATTGAAATTCTTTTGTGAATTCATAAATTCCTTAACACTAGTCTCAAATTCAGAGGCCATCTTATTAAAATTTCCATAAGAATTGTTGTAGGAATTACCATAATTATTAGAGGAATTGCTAGGATAAGGCCTAGGATTAAAGTTTCCTCTATACGCGTTGTTACCAAAATTATTCCTACCAACAAAATTCACATCCATAGATTCATTATTATTCTCAATCAAAGTAGACAAAGGCATATCATTAGGATCAGAAGAAACACTCTTAGTAGCAAATAATTTTATAAGTTCATCCAACTTTCCACTCAAAACATTAATTTCTTCTATCACATGCACTTTTTTATTAGTAGATCGTTCAGTGTGCCATTGAGAATAATTAACCATAATATTAGCTAGGAGTTTAGTAGCTTCTCCTAAAGTGATTTCCATAAAAGTGCCTCCCGCGGCCGAATCTAAAAGATTTCTAGAAGCACAATTCAATCCGGCATAAATTTTTTGTATAATCATCCACAAATTCCAACCATGTGTTGGGCAATTACGTATCATTAATTTCATCCTCTCCCAAGCTTGTGCAACATGTTCATGATCAAGTTGCTTAAAATTCATAATATCGTTTCTAAGAGAGATGATCTGAGCGGGAGGAAAATACTTAGAGATAAAAGCATCTTTGCACTTATTACAAGAATCAATACTATTTTTAGGCAAAGACGAAAACCAAGCTTTAGCACGATCTCTAAGCGAAAAAGGAAATAGCTTCAATTTAACAATATCATTGTCCACATATTTCTTCTTTTGAATATCACACAAATCAACGAAGCTATTTAGATGGGTAGAGGCATCTCCACTAGGAAGGCTGGAAAATGGATCTTTCATGACAAGATTCAGCAAGGCAGCATTAATTTCACAAGATTCAACATCGGTAAGAGGAGCAATCGGAGTGCTAATAAAATCATTGTTGTTGGTATTGTTAAAGTCACACAATTTAGTGTTATCTTGAGCCATCGTGACAAGAAAGAAATCCAACACACAAGCAAACGAGGAACGGGCAAAAAAGAGGCAAATAGAGAAAGAGAGGGAGGATAGAGAGATAGAGGGTGAATAAAATGGCAAGGGTAAAGTGGGGGAGAGGAAAATGAGAGGCAAATGGCAAATAATGTAATGCGGGAGATAAGGGTTTGTAATGGGTACTTGGTATGTTGACTTTTGCGTAGACTACCCCAGCAACGGCGCCAGAAATCCTTCTTGCTACCTCTTGAGCACTGCGTTGGTTTTCCTTGAAGAGGAAAGGGTGATGCAGCAAAGTAGCGTAAGTATTTCCCTCAGTTTTTGAGAACCAAGGTATCAATCCAGTAGGAGGCTACGCGCGAGTCCCTCGCACCTATAGAAAACAAATAAATCCTCGCAACCAACGCGATAAGGGGTTGTCAATCCCTACACGGTCACTTACGAGAGTAAGATCTGATAGATATGATAAGATAATATTTTTGGTATTTTTATGATAAAGATGCAAAGTAAAATAAAAGGCAATGAAAATAACTAAGTGTTGGAAGATTAATATGATGGAAGATAGACCCGGGGGGCATAGGTTTCACTAGTGGCTTCTCTCAAGAGCATAAGTATTTTATGGTGGGTGAACAAATTACTGTTGAGTAATTGACAAAATTGAGCATAGTTATGAGAATATCTAGGTATGATCATGTATATAGGCATCACGTCCGAGACAAGTAGACCGACTCTTGCCTGCATCTACTACTATTACTCCACACATCGACCGCTATCCAGCATGCATCTAGAGTATTAAGTTCATAAGAACAGAGTAACGCTTTAAGCAAGATGACATGATGTAGAGGGATAAATTCATGCAATATGATAAAAACCGCATCTTGTTATCCTCGATGGCAAAAATAAAATACGTGCCTTGCTGCCCCTACTGTCACTGGGAAAGGACACCGCAAGATTGAACCCAAAGCTAAGCACTTCTCCTATTGCAAGAAAGATCAATCTAGTAGGCCAAACCAAACTGATAATTCGAAGAGACTTGCAAAGATAACCAATCATACATAAAAGAAGTCAGAGAAGATTCAAATATTGCTCATAGATAAACTTGATCATAAACCCACAATTCATCGGTCTCAACAAACACACCACAAAAGAAGATTATATCGGTTAGATCCAAAAAGAGAGAAGAAGCCATCTAGCTAATAACTATGGACCTGAAGGTCTGAGGTAAATGTGACGCCCCGAGACCTATGTGCCAGGTGTCTTTCAGTTATTCGCTGTTGTTGCCTTGTCATTTGCTTGCGTGTTGTATCTTGCCATGTCATCATCCGCATGTCATTATCATGTTTTCAAAACTTGCATCCATCCCGGTCTCCCCGTTCTTTTCGTTGTCCGTTCTGAGCCCAGACACAATTGCACATGCCTGCGGCATGTCCGAAATAGTATTTTATAAGTGGCCAGAAAATGTTCTCGGAATGGGTTGAAAGTTGGCACGCGGTCTTATTGTAGTGTAGGTAGGCCGCCTGCCAAGTTTCACCGCATTCGGAGATCGTTTGACGCGCAAACGATTAACTATAGTGACAATATAGTCGGTCAAACGTCGGACATTTTTGGTCTCCGGAAACAATCGCCGGGCCTCTCTCTCTTTTCTCTTCTCTCAGCCTGAGGCCTTCTGCACAGCCCACTACCCACTCACCATCAGGCTCTACCTAAACACTATTGTCAGCCCGCGGCCCTCCTCACGCGCGTCCGAAAGCTGCCCCGGACCCGACCCGGACAGTTGCCACCGTTGTGTTCGGATCATCCCCAAACATCTATAAAACGTCTCCGTTTTCTTGACTGGGCTACCTAACCTATTTATCCGAAACCGTCCGATTTTGATCAGAGGGTCCAAACCTAATCCTTTTGTTCCCTATATATAGACCAACCCCTACCCAAATCAGATCAAACCCTAAAACCTAGGGAGCCTGTCCGGTCGCGCCGCCGCCGCATCTTCCTTGGGATCCCCAACGCCCACTCCAGTGCCTCCTTTGTTTTTTCTTTGATTCAATCCCCTTCGCCTCCTCCTTCTGGTCACGGTCTTGCCCGAGCACCCCGCTGCCTCGTCGCTGCTCCCACCGTCGACCCTGAGCCACTTCCCTCGCCGGCGACCGAAGCCACCACCAGGCCGACCTCGTGCTCTCTCCCTTGTTCCTCCTCCGTCCATTTTCCCTCCTGTGGCTTCCTCTGCCTCTCATCCATCCTCTCTCTTCTATGTACAGGTGCTCCCCACGCCATGGAAGCTGCCGCAGGCCTCCACCTCGACCACCGCCGCCATGGACCAACGCCGCCGTCGAGCGCCATGGCTTCCACTTCAAGCTTTTGCGCCGCCCGGAGCTCCTCGAGACCGGCCGGATCCATGAGCTACCTCGACTCTAGCCTGTCGGAGTCGCTTCACCGCGACCTCCCCCTTTTCTCGCTGGAGCAAGCCAGGCTCTTCTTCCCCGCGCCACTGAGCCCTTTCAGCGCCGCACCCGAGCTCCTCCTGCTCGATCCGGGGCGTCCCCCACGCTGACAGACCCCTTCTTCCTCGCCTCATCGCCGGCGAGCCTCACCACCATCGACGGCCGAAGCCCCAGAGAACTCATCACCGGTCTTCCCTGCCTCGGCCAAGTGGGGATTCAGCGCCTCGCCGCCCGGAGCCAGCCGTCTCCGCGTTGCCAGCGCGCCCGATGCCTCCTCCTCGCGCGCCCGTCGCCCTCGCCTTCTCTCTTCTTCTCCTTTTCCGTTCTGCTTCTCTGATTTTATTGCTCTATCTCTGTCCTTGCCTCAAACAAGAGCTCCAGCCAGCGCCACCATCATCGGAGGTGGGCTCCCACCGGCCGGATCCGATGCGCCCCGTGTCCTCGGCCTCGTCCCCGTCTCTAGGGCGTCGCGCCACACCACCTACGCCGCCCGCAAGCCCCTGCTTCGCCCCTGCATCCCCTGCTTCGAGCGGAAGAAGGAATGCGCGCCTCAGGCGTTAACTGCGACCACTCCATGCGCTTGGGCCGCCTCTTCTTTGCCTCGTTGACCAAGGCCCAGTCGCGCCAGATCCGGCCCAAGGACTATAGTGAGCCTCAGCCCAGCCATTGATTGTCCCTGTGCACTGTTGGGCCATGTTCCGTTTCAGCCCGATAGTGTTTTTTTTCTCTGTTGTGATTTAACCTTTTTCCCATGTTTTGCTATTTTACAGAAAACCCCTTGTAGATCATGCATATAATAACTTAATAACCGTGCATCATATTAAATGATTTATATATGAAAGTTTCTTAGAATCTTGTCTAGTTTCACAATATCCAACTTTCATGCATGTTTGAGATGTATAAATTGCTGTTTGCACTTGTTTTGCTCTATGTCATGCTAAAATGATTTATTTCATAACTAAATAACCGTAATTCGGATTTTAATAAACTTTATATGTAGATGGGGTAGAAAAATGCCTAGTTTAACATGGTGCACTCATCTTGTATGTTTAACAACTCTAAAATTGGGTTTAGGGTAGAACAGCACCAAATCTAAAATATGCATATGGGGATTTACCGGAATTGTTGTTCGTTGTTTCCGGCCTCATTTAAACTTGCCTAGATAGGTAGTTTTGTTCTGGTTCACCCCTTGCCATGCTAATCAACATTTAATATTGTTGGGTACATAAACGAGATCGAACTAAATAATTGATGTGGTGTTCCGTCAATATGCAACTCGTTGCATATTGAGCTCCACTTAACTTGTAATTTTGTTTCTGCCCCTTGCCATGCCATGCATATTTAAACCAGACATGCATCATACTTGATTGTGCATCATACCATGTTTATGTGTTGGTATTTTACTATGTTGTTTGGTTCTATCCGGTGTTGCTTCTTCGGGTTAGTTCCGTTAACGTTGCGTTAATGAGGATCCGTTGGCTTCATCCGCTTGTCTTCTTCATGGACTCGTTCTTCTTCCTTGCGGGATCTCAGGCAAGATGACCATACCCTCTAAATCACTTCTCTCTTTGCTTGCTAGTTGCTCGCTCTTTTGCTATGGCTATGCTGCGATAACTACCACTTCCTTATCATGCCTCCCATATTGTTATGCCAAGCCTCTAACCCACCTTGTCCAACCAAACCGTTCTTCGGCTATGTTACTGCTTTGCTCAGCCCCTCTTATAGTGTTGTTAGTTGCAGGTGAAGATTGGAGTTTGTTCCATGTTGGAACATGGATATTTTGTTGGGATATCACAATATCTCTTATTTAATTAATGCATCTATACACTTGGTAAAGGGTGGAAGGCTCGGCCTTATGCCTGGTGTTTTGTTCCACTCTTGCCTGAGAAGGAATATCCTTCATTGACCGTGAGAGCTTGTGATGGGCTAAGTTGGGAGACCCCTGCAGGTATTGAACTTTCGAAAGTCGTGCTCGCGGTTATGGGCAGATGGGAATTTGTTAATGTCCAGTTGTAGAAAACCTGAAGTTGATCTTAATTAAAATACACGAACCGCGTGTGTAACCGTGATGGTCTCTTCTCGACGGAGTCCGGGAAGTGAACACGGTGTTGGAGTAATGTTTGATGTAGGTTGTTCTAGGATCACTTCTTGATCATAGTTTCTCGACCGTGCTTTACCTTCTCTTCTCGCTCTCATTTGCGTATGTTAGCCACCATATATGCTAGTCGCTTACTGCAGCTCCACCTCATACCTTTGCCTTACCTATAAGCTTAAATAGTCTTGATCGCGAGGGTGTGAGATTGTTGAGTCCCCGTGACTCACAGATACTTCCAAAACCAGTTTGCAGGTGCCGATGTTATCGAGCAGGTGACGCAACCAAGCTCAAGGAGGAGCTCAATGAATATCTTGTCCTTTGTGTTGTTTCGTTCTAGTTGATCAGTAGTGGAGCCCAGTTGGGGTCGATCGGGGATATGTGTAGCATTTGGGGTAGTCTTCTTTTATTTTGGTTCCGTAGTCGGACCTTGATTGTACCTGGATGATGTAATGTTTTATTCATGTAATTGTGTGAAGTGGCGATTGTAAGCCAACTATGTATCTCTTTCCCTTATGTATTACATGGGTTGTGTGAAGATTACCTCACTTGCGACATTGCTTTCAATGCGGTTATGCCTCTAAGTCGTGCTTTGACATGTGGGAGATATAGCCGCATCGAGGGCGTTACAAGTTGGTAATCAGAGCCTTCCCTGACTTTAGGAGCCCCCTGCTTGATCGAATCGCTGGCGTAGTTGAGTCTAAAAAAATGTTTTGAGTCATTTAGGATTATATATATTGGAGAGTTAGGAATTCTTTTTACTCCTCAGCCCCTTCGTCGCTCTGGTGAGGCATCCTAACGTAGAGTTTTGACTCTTCTCCTCTCAAATTTCACTAAAAAAATTTAGGATCACACGGGTATCTTGGAATCGTTCCGATGGTTTTGTGACGAGAGCATTGTTCTTGGTGCCTCCTGCCATTTAGGGGTTGTGGCAGTGTCCCGGGGAGTTGAGCTCCGAGGTGTTGTCGTCACAATTTTATCGCTGAGATTTTGGAATACTTGAGTTTCGCCGACATCGAAAATCTCTTTTATGCAGTTGTTGGTGAGATAACCTCGACGCCACCCAGTACTGGGGCAGGAATTCGGGAGTATTGCCATAACTTGTATAACGGATGCTTTTCGAAGGTTGAGGTAAACGATTTTCGAAGGTTTCTTGGTTATGTGTTGAAGGATGGATACAGTTGGATGTAGGATTTGCTAGTTTTGGGTGAGATATTATGCTTCCCCTGTATCCCCAACACCTGATTGCATAACCGGAAAATTTCAGGAGTTTATAAGTGGGAATTCAAGTAGCTCTTAGGATATCTTTCCGACAGATGTATGATATGAAATTGGGGTTCGACGTCTAGTGGTCCGCCTATCCACGGTTGGTTTTACAGTGGTCTCGTTGTGTCTTAAAGAGTCCTTGGATATGCCGACTCGGGGACGCTTCCTTTGTCATGTGCACTGCCTTGTACATGATGGTGTTGTACGATCGAGCCCGTGTAGGCCCCACCACGAAAACTTCGGATGAAATCTCTATCATATATTTGTTCTGGCTTATTCTGCAAGCCAATCCTTTGTTTTTGTTCTCAGTTGTGGTATTCGAGTTGCTTCGAAGTCAAATGTTGATTCCATACCTTCCCCAAATGGTGTTCTCATACTCCGATGTGAATACTAATCCTTCTCGATAATCGAGATTTTCATGTCAAGTCTTTTCAACCGACGTGTTTCTCTTCGAGATGACCCAATCATTCTCCCCATCTGTAAGATCAATTATCAGTTCTTCCCAACGGTGTTTGTTTCATTCGTCCCAAAGTGTCTTTGTTTTCCCACCCGCCCACCCTTGTTTCTTTAAGGACTCGGATTTCTTTATCAAGTATCCATCTTATGGATGTGAAGCCTCTTTACTCCTCTCTTTCAATGTCCTTACCCGGTGTTTCTCATGAAGATCCTAACGGAACCTCATGTTCATCATTATTCATTCTCTTTCTTCTCAGGTGGAACCAATTCAAGCTTTGTTGATCATATCCCTTTCCTCGTGTCAAATGTTTTATCATACCGGTGCACCTCGTAATCATCCACTCCTCACTATTCATTTGTTCCGGAGTGTCAAAGATATCTCAGAAGATTCATGCTTACACTCTGCTTTGGTTCAAGCTCTTTCGAGATTGTTATCTTAATCAAGTCATTTAATTCAACCGGTGCAACCTCTCTTTTAAAATCTTTTCAACGGTGTTTCTTTTGAGTGGGCCCTAACCCACAGGTCTTTTTCCAGGATCTTACCTGACTCTTATAATTTTCACCGGAGCTATTCCTAAATTCTTTCCAAAGTTTGACGTAAGAATGATTCATCATCAGTCATATGTATTTCTACAAGATCTTTCAAATTCTTTTCATCGTTGGCTCATCCTTTCCATTCTTCATTCCGGAGTGCCTCAATAATTCCTGGTGGTGTTTCTCGTCGTCAGTCTCAACATTTGAAGACCGAAGAAGAGTTTTTCCTCCTTATCTTACTCCATTCTCTTCAAGATTCGTGGTTCTAGCTTAATGCCATCCTCTCATAATTGTTTTTTTCGATTGTGAGAATTCTTTTCACCCATCCGGAGCAATTCAAGAGTCTTCTCATTTGATTATCCGGAGTCCAACTATTCAGGTTTATTCATTCTCAGCTTTCAGTTATCATTCTCCAATCTTATCGGTGCATTGTTCAAATATCCTCTAATCATTTCATGATCTCTTCGTTCTCTTGCATCTAAATTCCTTCAAGTATCCTGATTCGTTCTCTAATTCTTACCGGTGATTCATCTCTTTACTTCATTCATTTTAATTCTAACGGTGGTTCGTTCAAGATTTCTCTTACTTATCAATTTATTCGTGGTCAGTCCTAACGATGGTTCGTTGAAGACCTTCTCAAGTTTGTGCTACATCTCTCTTAATATTTTCCGTGACAATAAGTAATATGTCAAATCCGTTTATTGTCATCAATTTAATTGGTGAAGGATAAGCATAATGTAATTCTTATTCTTGTTCCATCGAGTGAACTCAATTCCCTATTCCGGAGGCTCATCAAATTCCTGATTCTATTGTTTTCATCTTCTCTTTTTCCCGGAGTTCCAACCTTTTTCAATTATTTCACCATGGAGATTCATCTAAATTGGTACAAAGGTTTCACTTTGTGTTTTCAACTTCTCTTTCTTCTCGTTATCCTTTTGTTACCAGAGTTCTTCATGAAGGTTCTACATGATGGTTTCATCAAGGATTTAATTCATTCTCGAAGTGTTCATCAAGATTCTTTTGAGAGGAGCTCAAGCATTCTTCATCTTGCTATCCGAAGTGCAATTCTTTTTTCTGTACCATTGGAGGTGGCATTATGTCATTCTTGATAATTTGAGTTCATGTTTCTTGATTCACATGTTGTTAACAATGAGGTATTTTAAATCCACCAACCTCTTCGTTGGAGTTATCTGGTGTCATGTTTCACCTAAAGCCTTCCCTAAGGATTGTTGCTATTTATGGTGTTTATAAAGGACCCAAGTTCTTCTTTTATCCTTCCGGTGAATAAGTTTATCGTCTCCTTCTTGATATCAATCCAATCTATTGTTTCCGTTAGTGTCAGAATTTCATCTCATTGTTTTGAGATGTTATCCATAAGACCACTACAACCTTGTTCTTTTCGTTGTTGGTTTTCCAACAACTCCATTCGAACCTTCTCCTAAAGATGCTTTTGCAAGCTCATTTAGGGTAGAAGATGTTGTTTTTCTTCTCCGTTCTTTTGTTCCGATGATCTCGCTTCTATTCTTTTGTTCCGGAAGCTTTGTGATGTTGCTCTTTTCACCCATCATCTCGTTTGGTCAAAGATCATGTTCTTTTCGTGCTTATCCTTTTAACCGGAGTGTTGGGTCCTTTTCTCAAGTTCTTTATTCTTATCAAGTCGTGCACCTCTTTTCAACCGGAGTGCTATACGGATTTGTTCTCCCTTGCTCCTCTTTTCTGACGAAGATTGTCAACTGCGTTCATCTCTGTTGTATTCTTTTCTCGAAATGGCTTAACCTTTTCAAGGTTCTTTGGTTTCACTCATTTTTCAAAGAAGCAACTTAGTTTTACCTCTTCTCTCTCTCTTCCGTTTTCCCTCCGGTGCCATTTTAGATCTCGGGACGAGATCCTCTCGTAGTGGTGGAGTGTTGTGACACCCCGAGACCGATGTGCCAGGTGTCTTTCAGTTATTCGCTGTTGTTTCCTTGTCATTTGCTTGCGTGTTGCATCTTTCCATGTCATCATCCGCATGGCATCATCATGTTTTCAAAACTTGCATCCGTCCCGGTCTCCTCATTCTTTCCGTTGTCTGTTCTGAGCCCAGACACACTTGCACGTGCCTGCGGCATGTCCGAAATAGTATTTTATAAGTGGACGGAAAATGTTCTCAGAATGGTTTGAAAGTTGGCGCGCGGTCTTATTGTAGTGTAGGTAGGCCGACTGCCAAGTTTCACCGCATTCGGAGATCGTTTGATGCCCAAACGATTAACAATAGCGACAATATAGTCGGTCAAACGTCGGACGTTTTCGGTCTCCGAAAACAGTCGCCGGACCTCTCTCTCTTTTCTCTTCTCTCAGCCTGAGGCCTTCTGCACAGCCCACTACCCACTCACCGTCATGCCCTACCTAAACTCTCTTGTCAGCCCGCGGCCCTCCTCGCGCGCATCCGTAAGCTGCCCCGGACCCAACCCAGACAGTTGCCATCGTTGTGTTCGGATCATCCCCAAACATCTACAAAACATCTATGTTTTCTTAATTGGGCTACCTAACCTATTTATCTGAAACCGTCCGATTTTGATCGGAGGGTCCAAACCTAATCCTTTTGTTCCCTATATATAGACCAACCCCTACCCAAAAAAGATCAAAGCCTAAAACCTAGGGAGCCTGTCCGGTCGCGCCGCCGACGCATCTTCCTTGGGATCCCCATCGCCCAATCCACTGCCTCCTTTGTTTTTTCTTTGATTAAATCCCCTTTGCCTCCTCCTTCTGGTCTCGATCTTTCCCGAGCACCCCGCTGCCTCGTCGATGCTCCCACCGTCGACCCTGAGCCACTTCCCTCGCCGGCGACCGAAGCCACCACCATGCCGACCCCGTGCTCTCTCCCTTGTTCCTCCTCCCTCCATTTTCCCTCCCGTGGCTTCCTCTGCCTCTCATCCATCCTCTCTCTTCTATGTACAGGTGCTCCCCACGCCATGGAAGCCGCCGCAGGCCTCCACCTCGACCACCGCCGCCATGGACCAATGCCGCCTGAGGGAGTCCTGGACTAGGGGGTGTTCGGACAGCCGGACTATCAATGTCCGCCGGACTCCAAGACTACGAAGATACAAGATTGAAGACTCCGGCTCGTGTCCGGAAGGTACTTTACTTGGCGTGGAAGGCAAGCTTGGTGATACGGATACGTAGATCTCCTACTATTGTAACCGACTCTGTGTAACCCTAGCCCTCTCCGGGATCTATATAAACCGGAGGGCTTTAGTCCGTAGGACAACATACACAACATACATTACAACAATCATACCATAGGCTAGCTTCTAGGGTTTAGCCTCCTTGATCTCGTGGTAGATCTACTCTTGTACTACCCATATCATCAATATCAATCAAGCAGGAGTAGGGTTTTACCTCCATCGAGAGGGCCCGAACCTGGGTAAAAAACATCGTGTCCCTTGTCTCATGTTACCATCCGCCTAGACGCACAGTTCGGGACCCCCTACCCGAGATCCGCCAGTTTTGACACCGACATTGGTGCTTTCATTGAGAGTTCCTCTGTGTCGTCACCGATAGGCTTGATGGCATCTTCAACCTGCAACACTGTCCAGGGTGAGACTTTTCTCCCCAGACAGATCTTCGTATTCGGCGGCTTCGCCCTGCGGGCCAATTCACTTGGCCATCTGGAGCAGATCGAAAGCTATGCCCCTGGCCGTCAGGTCAGATTTGGAAGCTTAAACTTCACGGCCGATGTCCGAGGAGACTTGATCCTCGACGGACTCGAGCCACAGCCAAGCGCGCCGCACTGTGACGATGGGCATGATCTAGCTCTGCCGCCGAACAATGCCTTGGTGGCCGCACACGGATCCGCTCCGGCCATTAGCCCGGAGGCGGTCGCCCAGATCGAGGGCCGGTGGATAGACGCCGCCCTGGGGGCTTCAACATCCACGGCGATGGAGCCGAACACCAATCTTGTCCCCTGCGAAACTCGTGATTCCGAGGCACCGGACTCCTCGCCGGACTCCGAACCTCCCGCACCCCTACCAATCGATCCGGATTGGGCGCCGGTTATGGAATTCACTGCCGCGGACATCTTCCAATGCTCACCTTTCGGCGATATCTTAAATTCACTAAAGCATCTCTCGTTATCAGGAGAGTCCTGGCCGGATTATGGCCATGATGGTTGGGATGCGGACGACGAAGAAATTCAGAGCCCACCCACCACCCACTTTGTAGCCACTATCGACGATCTAACCGACATGCTAGACTACGACTCCGACGACATCGACGCTATTGACGACGATGCCGGAGATGAACCAGCGCCCACGGGGCACTGGAAGGCCACCTCGTCATATGACGTATACATGGTGGATACCCCAAAAGATGGGACGGCGAAGGAACATCGGAGGCAGATCCCTTAAAGAAACAGCCCAAGCGCCGGCGTCAGCGGCGCCGCTCTAAATCTCGCCACAGCAAAAACGTAGATTCCGGCACAGGAGATAATAATACTCCAGAGAGTGCCGAAGACAATCCCCTCCCGCAAGACTCAGCGCAGGAGGATGCAGAAGCAAGCCCTCATGAGGGGGCGGCAGACGAAGAGGTTGAGGATCATAATTATACGCCTCCCTCCGAAGACGAAGCAAGCCTCAACAATGACGAATTCGTCATACCCGAGGATCCCGTTGAACAAGAGCGCTTCAAGCGCAGGCTTATCGCCACAGCAAACAGCCTAAAGAAAAAGCAGCAGCAGCTTCAAGCTGATCAGGACCTGCTGGCCGATCGATGGACTGAAGTCCTCGCGGCCGAAGAGTGTAAACTCGAATGTCCCTCCAAAAGTTACCCAAAACGCAAGCTGCTCCCCCGATTAGAGGAGGAAGCATACGTACATCCATCACCAGCGCACGATATGGCTGACTGACCACCCCGTGGTCGTGACAGAGAGGCATCCAGGCCCCCAGCCAAGACCATACCCCGGAATCGCTCCAAAAGTACAAAGCCAAGAGGGAACGCGCCGGACTTGCGAGACATATTGGAGGACAAAGCAAGGCAATCCAGATCCATCTATGGATCACGTGGGCGCCCTACGACCCACGACGAATACCGTCATGCCGGATACAATAACCCCGGCCGGGCCGAACACAGCAGACAGCGCTCTCTCGAGCTGCGTCGCGATATCGCTCAATACAGGGGTGCCGCACACCCGTTATGCTTCACTGATGAAGTAATGGATCATCAGATCCCCGAAGGGTTTAAACCCGTAAACATTGAATCTTACGATGGCACAACAGACCCTGCGGTGTGGATCGAAGAATATCTTCTCCACATCCATATGGCCCGCGGCGATGATCTCCATGCCATAAAGTACCTCCCACTCAAGCTTAGAGGACCAGCTCGGCATTGGCTTAACAGCTTGCCCACAGAGTCAATTGGGTGTTGGAAGGACCTGGAGGCCACATTCCTTGATAACTTCCAAGGCACATATGTGCGACCACCAGACGCCGATGACCTAAGCCACATCATTCAGCAGCCAGACGAATCGGCCAGACAATTCTGGACACGGTTCTTGACAAAGAAAAATCAAATCGTCGATTGTCCGGATGCAGAGGCCCTTGCAGCCTTCAAACATAACATCCGGGACGAATGGCTAGCCCGGCACCTGGGGCAGGAACAGCCGAAATCCATGGAAGCCCTCACATCGTTAATGAACCGCTTTTGTGCGGGAGAGGACAGCTGGCTAGCCCGCAGCAACAATCTCCGTAAAAATTCTGGCAGTCCGGATACTAAGGACAACAACGGCAGGTCACGTCGAAACAAAAACAAGCGCCGAATTAATAGCGACGATAAGGAGGATACGTCGGTCAATGCCGGATTCCGAGGCTCTAAACCCGGTCAACGGAAGAAGCCATTTAAAAGAACCATTCCGGGTCCGTCCAATTTGGACCGAATACTCGACCGCTCATGCCAGATACATGGCACCCCTGAAAAGCCAGCTAACCACACCAATAGAGATTGCTGGGTGTTCAAGAAGGCCGGCAAGTTAATTGCCGAAAACAATGAGAAGGGGCTAAATAGCGACGACGAGGAAGAGACCCGGCCGCCGAACAACAGAGGACAAAAGGGTTTTCCCCCACAAGTACGGACGGTGAATATGATATACGCGACCCACATACCCAAGAGGGAGAGGAAACGCGCATTAAGGGACGTCTATGCGATGGACCCAGTCGCCCCAAAGTTCAACCCATGGTCCTCTTGTCCGATCACTTTCGATCGAAGAGACCACCCGACCAGCATACGCCATGGCGGATTCGCCGCATTGGTCTTAGACCCAATCATCGATGGGTTTCACCTCACGAGAGTCCTGATGGATGGCGGCAGTAGCCTGAACCTGCTTTATCAGGATACAGTGTGCAAAATGGGCACAGACCCATCAAGGATTAAACCTACAAAGACAACCTTTAAAGGTGTCATACCAGGAGTGGAAGCCAACTGTACAGGCTCAGTCACACTGGAAGTGGTCTTCGGATCCCCGGATAATTTCCGGAGCGAAGAGTTAGTCTTCGACATAGTCCCGTTTCGCAGCGGCTATCACGCCCTGCTCGGACGAACCGCGTTTGCCAAATTCAACGCGGTGCCGCACTATGCATACCTAAAGCTCAAGATGCCAGGCCCTCGTGGAGTCATCACGGTCAATGGGAATACAGAACGCTCCCTCCGAACGGAGGAACATACAGCGGCTCTCGCGGCAGAAGTATAGAGCAGCCTTCTAAGGCAATTTTCGAGTCCGGCCGTTAAACGGCCGGATACAGCAAAGCGCGCCCGGAGCAATCCCAATCAAGATAACCTGGCGCGATTAGAGCACACGTAGCAATGCGGCCACAACCCTCGCCCGTGTATAATCGCAAGAATAACACTCCGCGTACATCATTACGCCTTGGAGATACCATGGGCACAGGGGAGGGGGCACGATCACAATGGACCCAGAGTGCGGTTCGACCACACCAGGGGCTCGCAAATGTGCCTCCCTTTTTTTTATTTACCTTTCTTCTTTTTTGTACACAGGACTCTGTTAACCAGTAGCCCTCTCCGGCGGTGAACCTGCCGAACCCATGATGCAACAGTCAGGGACTAAAGAAGGCTATCCGAACACTCAGATGGTCTCAATTATTCCTGGGGGCTTCTTTTACAGAAGCTCAATTATATGGGTTTTATACCCAGCACATGTGTCAAGCTTCCACATGTACCTTTTACTCGCCATTATATGCATCGATATGACTTAAGTTTTGGCCAAGCTGGGTTGCCTGGCTCCTGTGCTTACCCCTACGTTCCCGATTGTTCGGCTAGGAGGTAAAGGGAGCACCTCTGCGATTGTTACTGCCGGGTTAGCCGGATGTGTACCTCAGACTGGGTGAAGCCAAAAGCTAGCGTTCTTAAGGGAATATTCGGTCGGTGACTTAAAAGATGACTTTTTACCTATTTATATATTTGCCCCCAGATGTTTTACAGCTTTCTTTGCAGTCCGGACATGCACTTTAGGGTATGTCTCCCAGGGAAAGGAACCCTAAACGGAACTATTCTCTCTGGAAGATGTTTCTTACTAACCATGTAATATAACATAACTAGTTGGGCACTTGTCTGATAAAGCACTAATGACCCCTACGCCTGGTCTCCATGCATACCACGGTTGTTTCTTAACCAAAAAGGTATTCGGACACACTCCGGACTCTAGGGTCTCGAGGTCGAAGCGAAAAGGTCGGCAAAGACAAACGATCTACAATCCGGCTAGAAGGCATTTCACATGTCACTTTAAAGGACACACCAGGGGCTTATGTTCCCCACTTTATGGTGTGATAAAGTCCGAACACTTTCACAAGTGCGGCACCCCGAACTTATAGCATTATATGAATCGGCTCCGAATCATGTCTTGGGTCAATAGTTGGGTTTGCCCGGCTCCCATGTTTGGCACCTTACGTTTCTGTTCTGTCGGCTAAGGTAGCACTGGGAGAACCACTGCGATTGCGCCCCGGTTGAGCCGGGTTAACGCCTCAGTGGAGAAAGCTAAAACTGACCGGCATGATAAGGCGAGAGACCGGTCGCTGTTCGAGAGGTTTTTTCGGGTCCTTAAAGACTCACGCCGCTTCGAGCGAAGTTCCGGATTATGTCCGATGAAGGCGTGGATAGCGCCCCGGATTCGGTCTTCCGAATACCAGGGGCTTCACCGAAATTTAAAATTATAGAATTCTATGGCTAAGTGAGAGTGTTCAAGCATTATAAGTCTGGTCGCCTTGTTCGTCGTGTTGAGCGCCTCCCTAGATGGACCCAAATATGGGAACAAGAGTGCTCAAGTTTATCACCGAACAACCCAGCACTTGTGGCTTGGGGGCTGAAGCCAACGACTTGCCATCTCTCAGGTTTTATAAACGGCCGCACAGAAGGTAATATTTTAAATTAAACAAGCATTGCTCATGGCGCATATGAACGAAGTTTTCAGCGCACATGATAAACAAACAGCGAGTTCACTCAAAGATTACATTTCGGGAGCACTCATCTGCAATATTGCAGGCTCCCTTTAGGACAATATTATAATACTTCTCCGGCGTGCGATACTCCTTGCCCGGTGGCGGTGGGTCCGTGAGAAGCTTCTCCGCATCCAATTTGCCCCATTGCACCTTTATGCGGGCAAGGGCCCGACGAGCACCTTCGATACAAGCGGAGCGCTTGACTACATCCAGTCTAGGGCATGCATCCATCGGTCGCCGCACGAGGCCAAAGTAGCTACCAGGCATGGCCGGTCCAGGCCACAGCCGGACTATGAGGCCCTTCATGGCCTCCTCAGCTACCTTGTGGAGTTCGACCAGCTGCTTCAGCTGGTCGCTTGGGGGCACCGGATGGCCGGCCTCAGCATACTGAGACCAGAAGACCTTCTCCGTCGAGCTCCCCTCCTCTCCATGATAGAATGCGGCGGCATCAGCCGCACTACGCGGCAGATCTGCAAATGCCCCTGGAGAGCTCCGAATTCGGGTAAGTGTCAGGTAGTTCACATTAACATGCCCGCTTTGCATGAAAAACGCCTTACCCGCCGCTATCTTCTTTATGTCCTCAACCTCCTGAAGGGCCTTATGGGCCTCGGCCTTGGTGGACTTGGCACTTTCGAGAGCCAAGGCAAGCTCGGACTCTCGAGTCTTGGAGTCACGCTCCAAACCCTCATGTTTTTCCATGAGAACCTGGAGCTCTTGCCGAACTACCACCACCAGTGCCTCTTGCTTTTCTCGCTCAGCCCGTTCCGCGGCCGCATTGCGTTCGGCCGTGGACACAGCTTCCCGCAGGGCTGCCACATCGCTAGTGGCCCCTGCAATGCACATATTATCCTTGTTAATTTTATTTGCAACCAAAATCCTTTTCTGTAAGGTACTTATTCAAAGAGGTGTTACTCACCTTCTTTTTCCTCGAGCTGCTTCTTTGCGTGGCCGAGCTCTTGCTCGGACCGCTCGAGTTCTTTCTTCAGCATGTCAACCTCCACCGTTAATGCGGCAGAGGTCAGCAGTGCAGCCTGCAAACCCATATTGACATATTTTAGGCAACCCTGCGTATATCTCGTTATAGATCCTTAGTCCGGCTTTTCTTTCCGAACACTGAACTAAGCATCAGGGGCTACTGTCTATGCGGTATTATATTACATTATTTTAACTTTTTTACCTCAAAGCCTGTTAAAAGGCTGCTGCAGGCTTCGGTCAGCCTGCTTTTAGCGAGCTGAACCTTCTCAATCACCACACTCATGAGAGTGCGGTGTTCTTCCTCGATGGAAGCGCCTTTAAGCGCCTCCAGTAGGTTATCCGGCGCCTCCGGTTGGACGGAGGCCACCGGCGTCACGGTCCTGCCCTTCTTTCGAAGGGGCCGCTTGTCGGACTCTGGAACCACTGCGGGTTCCGATGTAGAGTCCGGCACGAAGTCCGGGGGGCTGCCTGACGGCGCCTCCGGAGCCTCCTCCTGATGGGTCCCTCTCTGGGATCCCACTTCGGCGTCCTCGTCGGCGCATGGGGTGGAAGCAGTCGGGATGGAATTTACATCCGACGAGGCCAATGACCCGCTCGATGAGTTGGGGAGATCATCATTGGCTGGACTGCGGGCAGAATGCGGCGTTAGAAGGATACTACGGGACATAAAAGAAATTACGCATCAAGGATCCGGATACTTACGATCTTGCCGGACGCCTGGCCCTTGGAGGCCACTCATCCTCACCAACGCTGATGTTGGCGGAACTGTTCGGGGGGATAGTTCTCCCCCTCTTGGACCCTTCGGCCCCCCCGATTGGGGAAGCCTTCCTTTTCTTCTATCCCTCCTCCGGGAGAGAGTACTCCTCCTCCTCGTCTTCGGGAGAGGAGTCCTCGTCATCGTCAGACGCCTGATTGCGGGAACTCTTTCGAATCCCCGCGGCCACCTTCTTGGCCTTCTTCTCCGGCACCACGTGCGGTGCCGGAACCAACAGCCCTGTTAAGCGAGCGTTCGCTGGGTCTTCTGGCATGGGAGCCGGGCTGATAAGCAGCTTGGACTTCTCCATCCATTCCTGTCAAAGGAAGAGGCAGAATGAAGCCTCGTTAGAGTCAATCTAATTATCACAAGTGTCCCGTAATGGGGTTGAATCACTTACCTCGTCAGTTGGATTCTGCGAGCTGAATCCGCGGTCTTTGGTCGCGGACGCGGGGGCTTCGGCGCCCTTGAACAGCACCCTCCAGGCGCCTTCGTATGTTGTATCGAAGAGCCCGTTTAGCGCCTGGTGCTGTTCCGGATTGAACTCCCACAAATTAAATGCCCGTTCTTGGCATGGGAGGATCCGCCGGATGAGCATGACTTGGACCACGTCGACGAGCCTGAGCCTATTGCTCACCATCTTCTTGATACATGCTCGTAGTCCCGTCACCTCCACCGGATTCCCCCGCTGCAAGCCCTTCTCTTTCCAGGAGGTGAGCTATGTGGGGATGCCTGATCTAAACTTGGGGGCCGCCGCCCATGTGGATTTGCGCGGCTCGGTGATGTAGAACCACCCCGATTGCCACCCCTTGACGGAGTCCACGAAGGTCCCTTCTAGCCAAGGGACGTTGGGCAATTTGCCCAACATAGCGCCTCCGCATTCCACTTGTGTACCCTTCACAACCTTAGGCTTGACGTTAAAGGTCTTGAGCCACAGGCCGAAGTGGGGCTGGATGCAGAGAAAGGCCTCGCACACGACGATAAACGCCGAGATGTTGAGGATAAAGTTCGGCGCCAGATCATGGAAATCCAGGCAGTAGTAAACATGAGCCCCCGGACAAATGGATGGAGCGGAAAGCCCAGTCCGCGGAGGAAGTGGGGAAGGAAGACGACCCTCTCATGAGGCCCGGGGGTAGGGATGAGCTGCCCCTCGCCGGGCAGCCGATCCGCGATATCGCCAGAAAGGTATCCGGCGCTGCGCAGCTTGGTGATGTCCTCCTCCTTGACGGTGGAGGCTAACCATTTACCTCCCGCTCCAGACATATTCGGAGAAGGTCGAGGTGAGATGCGCGAGTTCGGGCGTTGGAGCTTAAATTCGCGGGGATGGATAAGCAAAGGAGGAAGAAGGCGTAGGTGAGAAGGTGAATCCTTATCCCTTATATATAGGCGGACAAAACTATACGTCCTCCACCAGCCTGGTAAAACTCGCTTATCTCCCAAGCGCCACAATCAATGGCGCGATCGGGTTACCCACGCACGTATTGATGAGAATCCCGGAATAAGGGGAACACGATCTCTGCTTCGACAAGACGTGCCAAGGAAACCGCTTCGCTAAACATGCTGAGGTGGTATAATGATTCAAACAAAAGCCTGGTGGCAGTGTGATGTCACGCCGCATAATACGTCAGCAGATTGAACTAAGTGTACATTTTATTCTCTCTACGGTGGAATGTGGAATTTATTTTGCAGAGCCGGACACTATCCTGGTGTTCATTATCTTCTCTGGATTATTCAAGGGAGGAACCCGCCTTGCAATGCCGAACATTATGCACGCCGGACTTATCGTCATTGAAGACTGGTTCAGGGGCTACTGAGGGAGTCCTGGACTAGGGGGTGTTCGGACAGCCAGACTATCAATGTCCGCCGGACTCCAAGACTACGAAGATACAAGATTGAAGACTCCGGCTCGTGTCCGGAAGGTACTTTACTTGGCGTGGAAGGCAAGCTTGACGATACGGATACGTAGATCTCCTACTATTGTAACCGACTCTGTGTAACCCTAGCCCTCTCCGGTATCTATATAAACCGGAGGGCTTTAGTCCGTAGGACAACATACACAACATACATTACAACAATCATACCATAGGCTAGCTTCTAGGGTTTAGCCTCCATGATCTCGTGGTAGATCTACTCTTGTACTACCCATATCATCAATATCAATCAAGCAGGAGTAGGGTTTTACCTCCATCGAGAGGGCCCGAACCTGGGTAAAAAACATCGTGTCCCTTGTCTCCTGTTACCATCCGCCTAGACGCACAGTTCGGGACCCCCTACCCGAGATCCGCCGGTTTTGACACCGACACCGCCGTCGAGCGCCATGGCTTCCACTTCAAGCTTCTGCGCCGCCCGGAGCTCCTCGAGACCGGCGGGATCCATGAGCTACCTCGACTCCAGCCTGTCAGAGTTGCTTCACCGCGGCCTCCCCCTTTTCTCGCTGGAGCAAGCCAGGCTCTTCTTCCCCGCGCCACTGAGCCCTTTCGGCGCCGCACCTGAGCTCCTCCCGCTCGATCCGGGGCGTCCCCCACACTGACAGACCCCTTCTTCCTTGCCTCATCGCCGGTGAGCCTCACCACCATCGACGGCCGAAGCCCCAGAGAACTCGTCGCCGGTCTTCCCTGCCTCGGCCAAGTGGGGATTCAGCGCCTCGCCGCCCGGATCCAGCCGTCTCCGCGTCGCCAGCGCGCCCGATGCCTCCTCCTCGTGCGCCCGTCGCACTCGCCTTCTCTCTTCTTCTCCTTTTCCGTTCTGCTTCTCTGATTTTATTGCTCTATCTCTGTCCTTGTCTCAAACAGGAGCTCCAGCCAGCGCCACCATCATCTGAGATGGGCTCCCACCGGCCGGATCCGATGCGCCCCGTGTCCTCGGCATCATCCTCGTCTCCAGGGCATCGCGCAACACCACCTGTGCCGCACGCAAGCCCCTGCTTCGCCCCTGCATCCCCTACTTAGAGCGGGAGGAGGAATGCGCGCCTCAGGCGTTAACTGCGACCACTCCATGCGCTTGGGCCGCCTCCTCTTCGCCTCGTTGACCAAGGCCCAGTCGCGCCAGATCCGGCCCAAGGCCTATAGTGAGCCTCAGCCCAGCCACTGATTGTCCCTGTGCACTGTTGGGCCGTGTTCCGTTTCAGCCCGATAGTGTTTTTTTTCTCTGTTGCGATTTTACCATGTTTTGCTATTTTATAGAAAACCCCTTGTAGATCATGCATATAATAACTTAATAACCATGCATCATATTAAAATGATTTATATATGGAAGTTGCTTAGAATCTTGTCTAGTTTCACAATATCCAACTTTCATGCATGTTTGAGATGGATAAATTGCTGTTTGCACTTGTTTTGCTCTATGTCATGCTAAAATGATTTATTTCATAACTAAATAACCGTAACTCGGATTTTAATAAACTTTATATGTAGATGGGGTAGAAAAATGCCTAGTTTAACATGGTGCACTCATATTGTATGTTTAACAACTCTAAAATTGGGTTTAGGGAAGAACAGCACCAAATCTAAAATATGCATATGGGGATTTACCGGAATTGTTGTTCGTTGTTTCCGGCCTCATTTAAACTTGCCTAGATAGGTAGTTTTGTTCTGGTTCACCTCTTGCCATGCTAATCAACATTTAATATTGTTGGGTACATAAACGAGATCGAACTAAATAATTGATGTGGTGTTCCGTCAATATGCAACTCGTTGCATATTGAGCTCCACTTAACTTGTAATTTTGTTTCTGCCCCTTGCCATGCCATGCATATTTAAACCGGACATGCATCATACTTGATTGTGCTTCATACCATGTTTATGTGTTGGTTGTTTACTATGTTGTTTGGTTCTTTCCGGTGTTGCTTCTTCGGGTTAGTTCCGTTAACGTCGCGTTAATGAGGATCCATTGGCTTCATCTGCTTGTCTTCTTCATGGACTCGTTCTTCTTCCTTGCAGGATCTCAGGCAAGATGACCATACCCTCTAAATCACTTCTCTCTTTGCTTGCTAGTTGCTCGCTCTTTTGCTATGCCTATGCTGCGATAACTACCACTTCCTTATCATGCCTCCCATATTGTTATGCCAAGCCTCTAACCCACCTTGTCCAAGCAAACCGTTGTTTGGCTATGTTACTACTTTGCTCAGCCCCTCTTATAGTGTTGTTAGTTGCAGGTGAAGATTGGAGTTTGTTCCATGTTGGAACATGGATATTTTGTTGGGATATCACAATATCTCTTATTTAATTAATGCATCTATACACTTGGTAAAGGGTGGAAGGCTCGGCCTTATGCCTGGTGTTTTGTTCCACTCTTGCGCCCTAGTTTCCGTCATATCGATGTTATGTTCCCAGATTTTGCGTTCCTTACACGGTTGGGTTATAATGGGAACCCCTTGACAGTTCGCCATGAATAAAACTCCTCCAGCAATGCCCAACATTGGTTTTACCATTCGCCACCTAGCCTCTTTTCCCTTGGGAGTCGCGCTCCCGAGGGTCATCATTATTTTAACCCCCCTGGGCCAGTGCTCCTCTGAGTGTTGGTCCGACCGAGTAGACTGCGCGGCCACCTCGGGGCAACTTGAGGGTTGGTTTTACTCGTAGGATGTCTCATCTGAGTGTGCCCTGAGAACGAGATATGTGCAGCTCCTATCGGGATTTGTCAGCACATTCGGGCAGGGTTGCTGGACTTGTTTTACCATTGTCGAGGATGCCTTGTAACCGGGATGCCGAGTCTGATCGGATTGTCTTGGGAGAAGGAATATCCTTCGTTGACCGTGAGAGCTTGTGATGGGCTAAGTTGGGACACCCCTGCAGGATTTGAACTTTCGAAAGCCGTGCCCGCGGTTATGGGCAGATGGGAATTTGTTAATGTCCGGTTGTAGAAAACCTGAAGTTGATCTTAATTAAAATACACCAACCGTGTGTGTAACCGTGATAGTCTCTTGTCGGCAGAGTCCGGGAAGTGAACACGGTGTTGGAGTAATGTTTGATGTAGGTTGTTCTAGGATCACTTCTTGATCATAGTTTCTCGACCGTTCTTTGCCTTCTCTTCTCGCTCTCATTTGCGTATGTTAGCCACCATATATGCTAGTCGCTTGCTGCAGCTCCACCTCATACCTTTGCCTTACCTATAATCTTAAATAGTCTTGATCGCGAGGGTGTGAGGTTGCTGAGTCCCCGTGACTCACAGATACTTCCAAAACCAGTTTGCAGGTGTCGATGTTACCGAGCAGGTGACGCAACCAAGCTCAAGGAGGAGCTCGATGAAGATCTTGTCCTTTGTGTTGTTTCGTTCTAGTTGATCAGTAGTGGAGCCCAGTTGGGGTCGATCGGGGATCTGTGTAGCATTTGGGGTTGTCTTCTTTTATTTTGGTTCCATAGTCGGACCTTGATTGTACCTGGATGATGTAATGTTTTATTCATGTAATTGTGTGAAGTGGCGATTGTAAGCCAACTATGTATCTCTTTCCCTTATGTATTACATGGGTTGTGTGAAGATTACCTCACTTGCGACATTGCTTTCAATGCGGTTATGCCTCTAAGTCGTGCTTCAACACGTGGGAGATATAGCCGCATTGAGGGTGTTACAGTAAACTACTCAAACATCATCAGAGAGGCTATGGTGTTGATGTAGAAGCCCTCCATGATCGATGCCCCCTCCGGCGGAGCTCCGAAACAGGCCCCAAGATGGGATCTCGTGGATACAGAAAGTTACGGCGGTGGAATTAGGGTTTTGGCTCCACTTCTGATCGTTTGGGGGTACGTAGGTATATATAGGAGGAAGGAGTACATCGGTGGAGCAACAGGGGGCCCATGAGGGTGGAGGGCGCGCCTAGGGGGTAGGCATGCCCCCCTACCTCGTGGCTTCCCTATTGGTTGCTTGAGGTAGGGTCCAAGTCTCCTGGATCATGTTCATTCCAAAAATCACGTTCCCGAAGGTTTCATTCCGTTTGGACTCTGTTTGATATCCTTTTCCTGTGAAACTCTGAAATAGGCAAAAAAACAGCAACTCTGGGTTGGGCCTCCGGTTAATAGGTTAGTCCCAAACATAATATAAAAGTGAATAATAAAGCCCAATAATGTCCAAAACAGAAGATAATATAGCATGGAGCAATCAAAAATTATAGATACGTCGGAGACGTATCAAGGTCCGGTGGGTCAAGGTGAGGCCCTTTATTCGGTTCTATCCTACGCCACATTGGTCGGCCCGTGATGCGTTTAGGAAGACCCATGGATGACTAGTCGTACAAAACAAAGATAGCATAATTGTGAAGGACTATGTGTCCACTGACAAAGCCGGCTAGGATTTTTAACCCTAGGTTCTCGGACTAAGGTAACCCCTTTTATCTCTGATATTACAATTCATCCAACATAACTTTAAGGGGCATCCTACAGAATGCTCTGCTAGAATCATACTCGTCGATTAGGAAGAGAGGTGTGAGACAATGCGTGACAGACAAGCCTAAAGATAATGTGCGTACAAGAGACACATAGGCAGGTCTATGTATAAAGAAAGGGTCGATGGGGATTGTGTGTGTATGCTTGCGAGAGGAAGAGTTCTTGTGATAAAGGTTAGTGAAAACAGTTGTAAATGGTTATGAGAGGAAAGGAGGGTTATATCGAGAGCATGTGTGCGAGAAAGACACCTCGGGAGAGAGTGTGTGAGCATGTGTGAGAGACCATCGATGGAGAGTGAAACTACACTTAAAAGACTGCTGTACACATTGATTATAAAGATATAAATTATATCCAAATATTAGGATGGGATCATGATATTTGCAGTTCACGTAAGGAACGGTCATTGATCCATCAGGCATCTAGATTCTATCGAATTTGAGCATGTCTATATTATTATTTGACACAATTGAACCACATAGTTAGTATTTTGAACTCCAGACAATGCATCACTTTAGCAATCGAATATAAACGTGAGTCTAGCTCATGTTGTGTGTGTAAAGCACATTATACATATGAAAGTTACACAATGAACATTTGAATTCAACTTAAGGTGGTTTAAAAAATCTAATTCAACATGAAGTCCATTCAATTATTTGAATTTGATATCATGGCATTTGTAAATCATACCTAAATTATGGGGGCACCAATCTTTGCTCTGATTTTGTACATAATAGCATATGTAGTCGTGTACAAAATAGATTCAAATTTAGCTCCTCCATTCCGAAATAATTGTAGTTATAGGATTTTCAAGTGTCAAAATTTCAAAAAGAAGCGGATAATTTAATGAGGTTTTCAAACATACAAGGTCAAATTTAACGTTGTCTATTTAGGTCAATCCTCAAAGTTCAAGAGTACTCTAAACGTGAATGCTTGTGTTTCAAAATTTCGAACGAAGCACCAAAAGAGCCTCTACTCGCCCGAAACCACGTGAGACCAATGTTTGGTGGCACAAGGAAATTACTTTTCTAATAACTCTGACCCGTGAAACCTACCGGCCCGACGTCCAAAGGTCTAAACCGGGGTAGGTTTGTAGCTTCATCTAGACGCCATGCAACCGCCTCCGGAAACCATTCATACACAATGGCCGCCTAAGCACACCTGCGCGTGGCCGAAATCGCTCCCGCCCACTATTTGGGACACCTTGGATTACCATCCTACCCCCGACCCACAGTTGGTCTAAAATTTAAGAGGGGGGCAAAGTTTGTACTTTCCCCAAATTTTAAACAAGAACGGCCCATCTTCTATTCAAAAAAGCCAAAAACAAGCGCATCCTAGACCGAAACATGGTTCCCCCCCCCCCCCCCCCCGCCCACCCGTCTGATTCCCCATTTGTACTCCGTGGGCGCAAAAACTACCTCTCCACCAGCCGCGAAACCCCGGTGTCCTCTGTCTGCCACCCCATCCCACCCATCAACCGCCGCCCTCCTCCATCACACCGAAGCCGATACGCCGACGTCGTCGTCCACCACAACCTCAACCGCAATGCCCTCCATAGCTAGTAGTTGAAGCTGAGGCCGAGCCATCCGTACTCGAGCCAGTTCAACCACGACATCCTGCGCCTCACTGTTGCCGCTCCAACTTCGCCACCCTCCACCGCACCGGAGCTGTTCTTGCTACGCCATCCTTCGCCACCTCGGATCTGCTTCCCCTCCGCTGATATACGGCCACGGCAACACAGTCAACAATTTGGCCATGGGTTTGTCCAAGGATCGACGGTTCTCCAAAACATCGGTTCCCCCGGGAGAAAAAGAAGATCACCGCGACAAATGGAGGAGACCACACTGGAAACCTATAAGGGTACTCCTCTTCCCTTATTCATGCAAATCTTATATGTCTGCTTGCACGGTATTCATCCCACAGAAGACACTAGTTGACTGCTTCTTCTTAATACTAGATGTTCCTAGTAACTCGCGATGCACAAGGTTTCTCCTCATATACTATTTCACCTTAGCTAGAGGTCCGTCGCCCCCTTGAATTTCAATTCCTGGTCAGTTGACTCCCAATTAACAGAAGAATTCCCCGACGTAACAGGCTCTAGTCCGCCTATTACGCCAGGAAGGAGCGCCTCGGTGTTTATCTTAGGAGCATGTGGGTCCTAGAGCTACTGGCATCCGATCTGGAGGTCGGCCGGGATTAAAGGGATGGCTTGGGGGAGTTGCCAAGCACGGCGGTGGTGTGAGGTCGAGGGGAGGGCGAGGCGTCAGAGGCAGGGGTTTTGGCCGGTGGTCGCTAGCGGTTCGAGAAAGATCGTCAACAGTGACTGGCGGTAGGTAGACGAAGGCCATTTGCCCGATCCTTATAGATCAGACGTTTCATTAAAAAAATCGACTGGCCTATTTATTTTCAGTCGACTGTTATCTTGATATGACCACATGTGGTGGTGTGCTGGAGGAGTGCCTGCATTTCATGTGCTCATATATTACAAAATCATACGGAGTAGAATCTAATTTTGTTTGCCATGCAATGTTGTAGAGCTATCATATGTCTCTTGTCAATTATTTTTCAGCCACCTGCTATCTGCTACTTTTACAGTGCACTAGTTTTGCACACACTTCACCCATACTGTCACTATTGTGTTTCTATGCAAGGTTATTTCAGAGTCTGCCTCGAGAGAAGCAGAAAAGAGAAGAGAGAAGTTGCTCCAACTTTCTACGCGGGTAAGCACAGCACGTTACAACGCTATAGAGGGTGCAGTGTCAGCAGATGGAGACGGTAAACGTAGCTCTGGAGTTGATGAGCTCGCTCGCAATGAACCACCATCCCAGGTGCTTGCTTTAACTTCACAGTGTCATATGTGGTTGCATGTTCCATATGGTGTCTAGCTTGTATTCGAAAGGTCGTAGTCGGTCTTTATTAAGATAAGAAAAGATATTTTTTACATGAACCACCATCCCATGAGCACCAGAACACAAATAGCTAGTCAGGGCACTGGTCGAGCCAATGACAAGCCCAGCAAGGACAGGCATCACCTGGAAGCCAACTAAAAATCCGCGATGGTGGCGAAGCAGCCCACCTCCCACCATGCTCTCAGGTCCTAGATGATCATGCTCACCACTCCAGCTGGATCTAGCTTGTATTGCTTCCAGTTTGGTTAAATTGCATCTGCTTAGCTTACACATTATACCTTTGAATATGACATGCCTTTCTGTTTTTGGTACATACTAGTACATCTTTGTATTAACCATGTTCTTACATCAAACTAATGTTCTTGTGTATCCCTCATCAATCACTTATGATGAGGCAGTCAGGCAAGTGGACTACTCACTTAAAGAATGCAGCGTCAGGCTCCTGACATGATTCTCAAGAAACAACAAGGCTAGATGAAGATAGTGAACGTAGCTCTGTAGTTGATTACCGCATTTCCCCTACACTAGCATCCCAGGTGCTTGCTCTAACTTAGCAGCGTGATATGTGGTTGCATGTTGCATACGGTGTCTAGATTGTAATTCTTCCAATCCAGTTAAACTACATGTGCTATTCTGCTTAGCTTATACATTATACATGTTAATGTGACATGCCTTCATGTATTTAGTACATAGTACATCTGTCTATTAAGCATGTCCTTACATAAAACTATTGTTTTTTTGTATTCCACATCAATCAATATGACGAGACACCTTTAGTATATGCAATGCGATATTAGTTGCATCTTTCATATGATTTATAGCATGCGCTGCTTCTAATTTGTTGAAATTCCATTTATGATGGGACGCTTTTAACTTGGCAGAGTCATATTGGTTGCATCTTTCATGTGGTGTCTAGCTTGCATTGCTTCTTATTTGTTGGAATGGTTTCCGCTTAGTTTACACAAACATTTGTGAGCATGCCAAGCTGTCCTGTTTTTCATACATATTCCATCCTGGTATCATGTGTTTGCCTTACATCGAAGTAGTGATTGTCAGCATCATGCATGAATGAGTTCTGAAGAGAGAATTTTATTGCTTTTTCTTGTCGGTTTTACTTGACAATTCAAAATCAATAAAGCAGAAGGAAGTTAGCAAGGCAGCGGATAAAGGTGCTCCTTCCAAACGGAGGGCCTCTACAGTTTCTACTCCTCCATCCCCCCAAGATGATTTCCAATACAACACATGCATAGACACTCAACGTAGCTGTGTTTATGATGAGCACGTCTCCCCTAGTGCACCATCGCCGATGCTCCCTCTAACTTGGCATTGTTATATGTGGTTGCATGTTATGTGTGATGTCTGGCTTGTATTGCTTCTAATTTTGTTGAATTCCATCTTCTTACTTTACACATTATACTTGAATAAGAAACGTGTTCTTGTTTCTAGAACATACAATATCTGTCTATCACACAATATTATTACATCAATTACTACTATTGTGTAACCTGCAACAATCACTTATCATAAGACACGTTTGACTTTGGAGTGTGATATAGGTTACATCTCGCATTCTTTTCTAGCTTGTACTACTAATTTGTTGAAATGGCACTTATGACGAGACAGTTTTAACTTGGTAGAGTGATATTCATTGCATCTTTCATATGGTGTCTAGCTTTCATTGCTTCTAATTTGTCGAAATGCCTTCTCCTTAGTTTACACATCATAAGCTGTGAATATGCAATGGCACTAATTACAGGAGACCTCTAACTTGGTAGTGTGATGTTGTTTGCATCTTGCATATGATTTATTTCTTATACTGCTTCACATTTGTTTAAATGCCATTTATGATGAGACACTGTTAACTTGGTAGAGCGATATTTGTAGCATCTTTCATATGGTGTCTACCTTCCATTGCATAGCTTCTAATTTAGTGAAATGTCTTCTGCTTAGTTTACACATCATAGTTCTGGTTATCTCTTATGTCCTATTTTTCGTACACATTACATCCTCCTATCATGTGGTTGTCTAACATCAAAGTTCAGTTTGTCTGTATCACGCATCAATTTGTTTGGAAGAACTAAATTGTTATTCGTTTTTCTTGTCGGTTTGACTTAACATGGCATAGAGAAAGAGGAAGAAACACAGAATGGCAGGGAACGGGAACCGGAAGAATCCTGCAGATTCTGCTAGTACTGATGGTGCAATAGAAGGTCAAAGTCCAGCGGAAAATTCTACAAACAGGGTATCCCATGCTACACGAGCTGCAGAAAAAGCCAAACAGAAACAAGTAGCTGCCACCAAACAAGAAAAGATAGCCCTAGTTCTTGCAACACCTTCCACAGTACTTCCAGTTGCACGATGTACTCGTGCGTCAACTGAGCTAGCAGCACGTTCCCAAGCTCCCTTGCCACCTGACACTACTTCCCAAGCACTCTTGACACAAGATGAGTTGGCAAGATCAGATGAACCTTGTGAGCATCAACAACAAGAAGGTAGTTGCTGGAGTCAAGTTACAGTTGCATGCTTGTTTATATGTAGTCTCACAGTTTGATGTACACTAACACTTCCTATGTTCGTTGTTGGACTAGCACCTAGGTGCAAGAGGAAACAAACATCGGGGATAATGCTCGATAAGTTAACTAAATTCAGAGGAGGAAGAATGGAGATTCATTTTGAGGCAGGTTTGAAAAGGCCACGTGATGCTATAGAGTCAGCCAAGTTATTATCAGAGGCAGCGGTTGCCGTTAGGTGTCATGTACGTATCCTCCCAACATGGATTCAGTACAGGAATGACAAAGACGAAACCCAGCTCAACACCTTCCTCGACCATTTATCTGTAAGTATGGTTATGTATGGAAACTAGTAATATCGTCTTGCTCTGTCCCATACTTTCTAGGTTGCTGATAATGAGACTCCCATAATTTTCAACATATGAGGTTCAAGTTGGATAGCTAAGATGATGCAACCAGAAAAGCTTGCACCCATGTTTTCAAGCCTGCTCTGCGACCGTATCGGTATAACTTGAGGAAAACTCACTTTGAAGGCAAGGCTAACAGTGAACTTTCCCAAACATCTCCAGTGGAAAATATATCGGATGAAGACTGGTGGGGCCTCGTTAAACACTGGTCTGATCCGAAGTATCAGGTACATTATATATATGTGACCAGATCACATGTTGAAGTCCTATTTACGCATGTGCCACGCAAATCTATCTTCTTCTAGGTGAACTGTTCAAAGAACAAGGCCAACCGTACGAAAGTGAAATTCCAATAGACGACAGGACCTCATAGCTATATTGCCCACTGCGAGGCTCTTGTAATTAGCTGTTGTTTCACTCTTTCCGCTGTGCCATATTATCATATCTATATTGACTTGTTCCAAATGCAGAGGAAAGCCCACAAGGACCAAAAAGTACCTGAACCAAATGCTGTGGAAATCTTCAAGGACTGTCACACCAGTAAAAGCCGCAGTTGTAAGTCCTTAATCCTCATGCCTTTTAACTACTACATACTCTGACTTGTGCCTTGAACTGCATGGTTTGCAGCCAATGTCTATTACTCTTTTCAATTCTATACACAATTGTCTTAGCGTATCATTGCACCTTACAAGGTTTAAAAGAGAGGAGTGATGTTCCTTTGATCTTGACCTGTTATCTAGTTTCGTGTTGGACTTGCCCACACAATGTTACAATTGCCTGTTTGTCTGTTCTTAGTTATTTTGTGATATGAATGATGTCATACTATGCTTACCTAATAATAAACTTCGTCTATTTATCCTTAGCCCTCAATACAATGTGAAGAAATAGAAAATACATTAGTGATGGTACATGGCCATATGTTTGGAAGTTCACCAGAATAAGTTCTGTATATAGACCAAAGCTATTTTGTTTGGTTTTGCTGCCTCCTTAATATCTTCTGTTCTGGTACTACTAATGTAAAACCTCAACTTTTCAGCGAGCTATGGAAAAAATGGTGGAACCGCCACCTTCTGAAGGTGGCGAGGCAACTATAACCGCAATGTCGGGTCTTGCTGCAGTGGGTCAGTACCTGTCCACTAACAGTGCCAAAAGCACGTTCCTGCATAATACTGGGTTGGTTGTTAAGGCAAACTCGTCCAAAATGCCTCATGATCAAGATATGCAATCTCAAAACAATGTTGTGTCTGCGCTCTAGACACAAGTCCATTCCCTAACAGAGACCCTTTGTGAAACAAGGAGAGACACTGTTCGATGTTGTCAAGATATGCATGGTTTTGAAACCAAACTATCAGACATTTGCTATGTTGTTCAAGAGCCTAGGAGAACTGAAGGCGAAGGTTATGGTGCTCCATCGAACAATACAGCATGAAAATGTAACAGTCGGGTCAAATGAACTGAGCTTCTGAACTTCGGGTGGTGCATTTATCTGCTAGACTGTTAACTTTTATGCCAAACCTTCCTTTTGTTTTATAGTTGTAATTTGTTTTGGTGCGGTACAAAATTTGTTCTTAACGTGCAGCCACCGGCTGAAGAAAACAGCAAGCCATTTTTGTATAGTGTAGGGTGTTCCCTATATTTGCACTGGTGGCAAACTTTGATGCCCATCGGCTGTAGTTAACATGGGCCTCCTACGGGCCTTAGAATCAATGGGCCTTCTAAGGGCCGTAGAAACAATGGGCCTTCTACATGGGGTAGAAACAATGGGCCTTATACGGGCCGTAGCACAATGGGCCTTCTACGGGCCGTATCATCAATGGGCCTTCTACGGGCCGAATCATCAATCGCCCTTCTATGGGCCGTATTATCGGTTGGCCAAACATGGGCCAATAACAGACCACATTATGGTTGTAATTGGGCTAGAGTTGAAATCATTCATTCATGGACCGGCCATAACGGGCCGTCGTTAATCGGTTGTATTTGATGACGCTATGAAAACGACCCAACGTATTAATGGGCCACAACGGGCCGACCGTAACCACGGGCTGAATTTGGCCCACAAGAAGAAAATGACAGTAACGGGCCGTAATTAAACGAATGTTGGAAATGAGCCCAAGAATAAATGGGCCCTGAGAAGGCCGAAAGATAACATGGGTTGGAGACACCCCAACAGAATAATGGGCCATTAATGGGTATAAAGTGATAGACTGTTCATTACGGGCCAGTTTTACCATGTGCCATTAATGGGTCGGGAGTAATAAGGGCCTCATATGGGCCGAAAGACGTCATGGGCCATACATGGGCCGGAAATTAAAACGGGCTGGAATTATATTGGACGGCCCAGATGACGCTACTGGGCCTAATTCAGATAGGTCGTAAATAGGCCCTGGGTTAGCGGGCTGTAAATGGGCTATATGCGAACAGGCCGTTAATAGGCTAGCCGTGGGTCGGCCCGCCACCTTTTGACCAAGTCAAACGAGACGGCCTTTTCACAGGAATGGGCCTTTGTTGGGCTGTGCCACGTGTCGACGTATCACGGGCACTTTGGGTCCTTGAGTGGATGACATCTGTCCCAACGGTGAGCCGACACGTGTTTCCTCCATCCAATGATGATTTTACACGTGGAAAATCCCCATTGGTCGGGGCTATTAATGGGTTATCGGATCCAAAACCGGACCCGATAGCTTAACGGTGATCCGTTACGGTGGATGCCACGTGTCGGTCACCCTTGACGAAAGCACTTCTGTGACGCGCGATTTATTGTCATGGAAGTGGACACTTCCGTGATGATATTTTGGTAATGTCATGGAACACTTCTACGACAGCACAGGTATGACTATCTTGATTTTGTCATAAAATCGTCATGGATGTACCTGCATGACAGAAAACGAGACCTACTGTGACAAACACGTATCATCAAGGAAGTGTGTTTTTTGTAGTGAATCCAACTAGGGAAAGGGGGGAATCCCACTCCTAGTGGGAGTAGGACTCCCCATGGGGCGCGCCATAGGAGGGTTGGCCCTCCCCCTCCTCCACTCCTTTATATACGGGGGAGGGGGCACCCCATAGACAAGTTGATCATTGATCTCTTAGCCATTTGTGGTGCCCCCCTCCACCATAATCCACCTCGGTTATATTGTAGTGGTGCTTAGGCGAAGCCCTGTTCCGGTAGCATCATCATCACCGTCATCACACAGTCATGCTGACGAAGCTCTCCCTCGACACTATGCTAGATCATGAGTTCGTGGGACCTCACCAAGCCAAACATGTGTAGATCGTGGAGGTGTCGTACCTTCGGTACAACTATCGGTCGATCGTGAAGATGTATGACTACATCAACCACGTTATCATAACGCTTCTGCTTATGGTCTACGAGGGTACATGGACAACACTCTTCCCCTCTCGTTGCTATGCATCACCAAGATCTTGCGTGTTCGCTGGAATTTTTTTGAAATTACTGCATTCCCCAGCAGTGGTATCAGAGCCAGGTTTATGCGTAGATGATATATGCACGAGTAGAACACAAAGGAGTTGTGGGCGGGGGTATATACATATTGCTTGCCGTCACTAGTTGATTCTTGATTCAGCGGCATTGTTGGATGAAGCGGCCCAGACCGACATTACGCGTACGCTTATGCGAGACTGGTTCTACCTACGTGCTTTGCACACAGGTATCTAGTGGGTGTCTGTTTCTCCAGCTTTAGTTGAATCAGATTCAATGAACAGGGTTCTTTCTGGAGATCAAAAAACAATCACTATACCACGTTGTGGTTTTTGATGCATAGGTAAGAACGGTTCTTGCTCAGCCCGTAGCAGCCACGTAAAACTTGCAACAACAAAGTAGAGGATGTCTAACTTGTTTTTGTAGGGCATGTTGTGATGTGATATGGTCAAGACATGATGCTAAATTTTATTGTATGAGATGATCATGTTTTGTAACACAGTTATCGGCAACTGGCAGGAACCATATGGTTGTTGCTTTATTGTATGAAATGCAATCACCATGTAATTGCTTTACTTTATCACTAAGCGGTAGCGATATCGTAGAAGCAATAGTTGATGAGACGACAACGATGCTTCGATGGAGATCAAGGTGTCAAGCCGGTAACGATGGTGATCATGATGGTGCTTTGGAGATGGAGATCAAAGGCACAAGATGATGATGGCCATATCATATCACTTATATTGATTGCATGTGATGTTTATCCTTTATGCATCTTATTTTGCTTAGTTCGACGGTAGCATTATAAGATGATCTCTCACTAAATTTCAAGGTATAAGTGTTCTCCCTGAGTATGCACCGTTACTACAGTTCATCGTGCCTAGACACCACGTGATGACTGGGTGTGGTAAGCTCTACGTTCACATACAACGGGTGCAAGCCAGTTTTGCACATGCAGAATACTCGGGTTACACTTGACGAGCCTAGCATATGCAGATATGGCCTCGGAACACTGAGACCGAAAGGTCGAGCATGAATCATATAGTAGATATGATCAACATAGTGATGTTCACCATTGAAAACTACTCCATCTCACGTGATGATCGTACATGGTTTAGTTGATATGGATCACATGATCACTTAGATGATTAGAGAAATGTCTATCTAAGTGGGAGTTCTTAAGTAATTTGATTAATTGAACTTTAATTTATCATGAACTTAGTACCTAATAGTATTTTGCATGTCTATGTTGTTGTAGATAGATGGCATGTGATGTTGTTCCGTTGAATTTTAATGCGTTCCTAGAGAAAGCTAAGTTGAAAGATGATGGTAGCAACTACACGGCCTGGGTCTGTAACTTGAGGATTATCCGCATTGCTCCATAGAAGAATTACGTCCTGGAAGCACCGCTAGGTGACAAACCCGCTGCAGGAGTAACGCCAGATGTTTTGAATATCATGGAGCATATGAGATGTTCCAGGAGTTGAAGTTAATATTTCAAGCAAATGCCTGGATTGAGAGATACGAAGTTTCCAATAAGTTCTACAGCTGCAAGATGGAGGGGAATAGTTCTATCAGTGAACATATACTCAGAATGTCTGGATACCACAACCACTTGACTCAGCTGGGAGTTAATCTTCCTGATGATAGTGTCCTTGACAGAGTTCTTCAATCACTGCCACCAAGCTACAAGAGCTTCGTGATGAACTATAATATACAAGGGATGGATAAGATGATTCCTAAGCTCTTCGCGATGCTAAAAGCTGCGGAGGTAGAAATCAAGAAGGAGCATCAAGTGTTGATGGTCAACAAGACCACCAGTTTCAAGAAAAAGGGTAAAGGGAAGAAAGGGAACTTTAATAAGAACAGCAAGCCAGTTGCTGCTCAAGTGAAGAAACCCAAGTCTGGACCTAAGCCTGAGACTGAGTGCTTCTACTGCAAAGGGACTGGTCACTGGAAGTGAAACTGCTCCAAGTATTTGGCGGAGAAGAAGGATGGCAAAGTGAAAGGTATATTTGATATACATGTTATTGATGTGTACCTTACTAATGCTCACAGTAGTGCCTGGGTATTTGATACTGGTTCAGTTGCTAACATTTGCAACTCGAAACATGGGCTACGGATTAAGTGAAGATTGGCTAAGGACGAGGTGACTATATGCATGGGAAATGGTTCCAAAGTCGATGTGATCGTCGTCGGCACGCTACCTCTACTTCTACCTTCAGGATTAGTTTTAGACCTAAATAATTGTTATTTGGTGCTAGCGTTGAGCATGAACATTATATCTGGATCTTGTTTGATGCGAGATGGTTATTCATTTAAATCAGAGAATAATGGTTGTTCTATTTATATGAGTAATACCTTTTATGGTCATGCACCCTTGATGAGTGGTCTATTTTTACTAAATCTTGATAGTAGTGATACACATGTTCATAATATTGAAGCCAAAAGATGCAAAGTTGATAATGATAGTGCAACTTATTTGTGGCACTGCAGTTTAGGTCATATTGGTGTAAAGTGCATGAAGAAACTCCATTCTGATGGACTTCTGGAATCACTTGATTATGAATCACTTGTTACTTGCGAACCATGCCTCGTGGGAGAGATGACTAAAACTCCATTCTCTGGAACAATGGAGCAAGCAACAGAGTTATTGGAAATCATACATACTAATGTATGTGGTCCAATGAACATTGAAGCTCGCGGCGGATATCGTTATTTTATCACCTTCACAGATGATTTGAGAAGATATGGGTATATCTACTTAATGAAACATAAGTCTAAAACATTTGAAAAGTTCAAAGAATTTCAGAGTGAAGTGGAAAATCATCATAACAAGAAAATAAAATTTCTGCGATCTGATCGTCGAGGTGAATATTTGAGTTATGAGCTTGAACTTCATTTGAACAATGCGGAATAGTTTTGCAACTCACGCCACCTGGAACACCACAATGTAATGGTGTGTCCGAACGTCATAACCGCATTTTATTAGATATGGTGCGATCTATGAGGTCTCTCACTGATTTACCGCTATCGTTTTGGGGTCATGCTTTAGAGAAAGCTGCATTCACGTTAAATAGGGCACCATCTAAATCCGTTGAGACGACACCTTATGAACTATGGTTTGGCAAGAAACGCAAGTTGTCGTTTCTTAAAGTTTGGAGCCGCGACGCTTATGTGAAAAAGCTTCAACCTGATAAGCTCGAACCCAAATCGGAGAAATGTGTCTTCGTAGGATACCCAAAGGAGACTGTTGGGTACACCTTATATCACAGATCCAAAGGCAAGATGTTCATAGCTAAGAATGGATCCTTTCTGGAGAAGGAGTTTCTCTCGAAAGAAGTGAGTGGGAGGAAAGTAGAACTTGGCGAGGTAATTGTACCTTCTCCCTTATTGGAAAGTAGTTCATCACTAAAATAAGTTCCGGTGATTCCTACAGCAGTAAGTACAAACGATAATGATGATGATCATGAAACTTCTGATTAAGTTACTACTGAACCTCGTAGGTCAACCAGAGTAAGATCCGCACCTGAGTGGTACGGTAATCCTGTTATGGAAGTCATGTTACTTGACCATGACGAACCTACGAACTATGAGGAAGCAATGATGAGCCCAGATTCCGCATAATGGCTTGAGGCCATGAAATCTGAGATAGGATCCATGTATGAGAACAAAGTATGGACTTTGGTTGACTTGCCCGATGATCGGCATGCCATAGAGAATAAATGGATCTTCAATAAGAAGGCTGACGCTGACGGTAATATTACTATCTACAAAGCTCGACTTGTTCCAAAAGGTTTTCGACAAGTTCAAGGAGTTGACTACGATGAGACCTTCTCACCCGTAGCGATGCTTAAGTCCGTCCGAATCATGTTAGAAATTTCCGCATTTTATGATTAAGAAATTTGGCAAATGGATGTCAAAACAGCATTCCTTAATGGATATCTTAAATAAGAGTTGTATATGATGCAACCAGAAGGTTTTGTCAATCCAAAAGGTGCTAACAAAGTGTGCAAGCTCCAGCGATCCATCTATGGACTGGTGCAAGCCTCTCGGAGTTGGAATATACTCTTTGATAGTGTGATCAAAGCATATGGTTTTATAGAGACTTTTGGAGAAGCCTGTATTTACAAGAAAGTGAGTGGGAGCTCCATAGCATTTGTGGTATTATATATAGATGACATATTGTTGATCGGAAATGATACTGAATTTCTAAATAGCATAAAAGCATACTTGAATAAGAATTTTTCAATAAAAGACCTCGGTGAACAATAGATATAGATCAAGACGCTTAATTGGACTTTCACAAAGCACATACCTTGATAAAGTTTTGAAGAAGTTCAAAATGGATCAGGCAAAGAAAGGGTTCTTGCATGTATTACAAGGTGTGAAGTTGAGTGAGACTCAATGCCCGACCACTGCAGAAGATAGAGAGAAAATGAAAGGTGTTCCCTATGCTTCAGCCATAGGCTCTATCATGTATGCAATGTTGTGTACCAGACCTGATGTGTGCCTTTCTATCAGTTTAGCAGGGAGGTACCAAAGTAATCCAGGAGTGGATCACTGGACAACGGTCAATAATATCCTGAAATACCTGAAAAGGACTAAGGATATGTTTCTCCTATATGGAGGTGACAAAGAGCTCGTCGTAAAAGGTTACGTCGATACAAGCTTTGACCCTGATCCGGATGACTCTAAGTCACAAATCGGATACGTAATTTTATTAAATGGTGGAGCTGTCAGGTGGTGCAGTTCCAAGAAGAGCATCATGGCGGGATCTATGTGTGAAGCAGAATACATAGTTGCTTCGGAAGCAGCAAATTAAGGAGTCTGGATGAAGGTGTTCATATCCAATCTAGGTGTCATACCTAGTGCATCAGGTCCAATGAAAATCTTTTGTGACAATACTGGTGCAATTTCCTTGGCAAAGGAATCCAGATTTCACAAGAGAACCAAGCACATCAAGAGACACTTCAATTCCATCCGCGATCAAGTCAAGGAGGGAGACATAGAGATTTGCAAGATACATACGGATCTGAATGTTGCAGACCCATTGACTAAGCCTCTCTCACGAGCAAAACATGATCATCACCAAGACTCCACGGGTGTTAGAATCATTACAATGTAATCTAGATTATTGACTCTAGTGCAAGTGGGAGACTAAAGGAAATATGCCCTAGAGGCAATAATAAAGTTGTTATTTATATTTCCTTATATCATGATAAACGTTGATTATTCATGCTAGAATTGTATTAACCGAAAACTTAGTACATGTGTGAATACATAGACAAACAGAGTGTCTCTAGTTTGTCTCTACTTGACTAGCTCGTTGAATCAATGATGGTTATGTTTCCTAACCATAGACATGAGTTTTCATTTGATTAACGGGATCACATCATTAGAGAATGATTTGATTGACTTGACCCATCCGTTAGCTTAGCACGATGATCGTTTAGTTTGTTGCTATTGCTTTCTCCATAACTTATACATGTTCCTATGACTATGAGGTCATGCAACTCCCGAATACCTGAGGAACACTTTGTGTGCTACCAAATGTCACAACGTAACTGGGTTATTATAAAGATGCTCTACAAGTGTCTCCGATGGTGTTTGTTGAGTTAGCATAGACCGATATTAGGATTTGTCACTCCGATTGTCGGAGAGGTATCTCATGGGCCCTCTCGGTAATGCACATCAATATAAGCCTTGCAAGCAATGTACCTTTGAGTTAGTTATGGGATGTAGCATTACGGAACGAGTAAAGAGACTTTCCGAAAACGAGATTGAACTAGGTATTGAGATACCAACGATCAAATATCGGGCAAGTAACATACCGATGATAAAGGGAACAAACGTATGTTGTTATGCGGTTTAACCGATAAAGATCTTCGTAGAATATTTAGGAACCAATATGATCATCCAGATTCCGCTATTGGTTATTGGCCGGAGACATGTCTCGGTCATGTCTACATAGTTCTCGAACCCGTAGGGTCCACACGCTTAAAGTTCGGTGACGATCGGTATTATGAGTTTATGTGTTTTGATGTACCGAAGGTAGTTCGAAGTTTCGGATATGATCACGGACATGACAAGGAGTCTCAAAATGGTCGAGACATAAAGATCGATATATTGGATGACTATATTTGGACGTTAGAATGGTTCCGGGTGAGTTTGGGCATATACCGGAGCACTGGGAGGTTACCGGAACCCCTCGGGACGTATATAGGCCTTATTGCGCCATAGTGGGAGAGAAGAGATGGAGGCCTAGAAGGGGGCGTGCCCCCCTCAAGCCCAATCTGAATTGGGTGGGAGGCCGGCCCCCCTTTCCTTTCCCCTCTCTCCCCCTTCCTTCCACTCATATTCCAACTAGGGAAAGGGGGGAATCCTACTCCTGGTGGGAGTAGGACTCCCCATGGGGCACGCCATAGGAGGGCCGGCCCTCCCCCTCCTCCACTCCTTTATATATGGGGGAGGCGGCACCCCATAGACACACATGTTGATCATTGAACTCTTAGCCATGTGTGGTGCCCCCTCCACCATAATCCACCTCGGTTATATCGTAGCGGTGCTTAGGCGAAGCCCTGTTCCGGTAGCATCATCATCACCGTCATCACGCCATCGTGCTGACAAAGCTCTCCCTCGACACTCTGCTGGATCATGAGTTCATGGGACGTCACCAAGACGAACATGTGTAGATCTCGGAGGTATCATACCTTCGGTACTAGGATCGGTCGATCATGAAGAAGTACGACTACATCAACCGCATTGTCATAACGCTTCCGCTTACGGTCTATGAGGGTACGTGGACAACACTCTTCCCCTCTCATTGCTATGCATCACCATGATCTTGTGTGTGCATAGGAAATTTTGTGAAATTGATGTGTTCCCCAACAACACCCCCATGCGCTCAACCCGCCAGCGCCATGCAGCTGGCTGCTGATCTAGCTCCCGCTACATAGCCGCTCCTTGCTGAGCCAGATGCGGCCCAGTCGCCCGAGCTAGAGGCGACCAAGTCACCCGAGCCAGCATTGCTCGTGCGCGTGACACAGCGGGGTGCCTCCACGTCCGATGCAGCTACTGGGCAAGCCGCACCTGACGTGACTGATGGCGTGCTTGTGCGCATCGATGCGGCCACTGGAGCATCGGCGGATGCTCTCGTCTCATTGTCCGCACCTTCAACTGCACTCTCTCCAGTGCATGCTCGCACTCGACTACAAAAGAACATTCGACGTCCTAAGCTTGTGACCGATGGTACTGTCTGCTACAATCTGTATCGATGCAGTTTCAGTGCCGTCGTCTCTGTTCCAACTACGCACCGGCAAGATCTTGTTGATCCTGCTTGGACAGCTGCCATGCGAGAGGAGTTCTCAGTTCTTCAGAGCACCAAAACATGGTCGCTTGTGCCTCGTCCTCCCGGCACCAATGTCGTCAGCTATAAGTGGATCTTCAAGATCAAGGAATGGTCTGATGGCTCTCTTGATAAATACAAAGCTCGTTTGGTTTCTCGTGGATTCACTCAGCAATATGGTGTTGATTATGTTGCCACCTTTAGTCCGGTTGTTAAACCAGCCAGTGTTTGCTTGGTGTTGTCACTTGTTGTTTCGCAGGGCTGGTGCTTGCGTCAGATTGATGTTAGCAATGCATTCCTTCATGGTCTGCTTGATGAGGATGTGTACATGCAGCAGCCGCCGGGTTTTGAGGACCCTCGGTATCCCCACCATGTTTGCAAGCTTTGAAAGTCTATTTATGGGCTCAGACAGTCCCCCTGGGCATGGTACTCTTGTCTTAGTGATCAGCTGCACCATCTTGGTTTTCATTCATCCAAGGCCGACACCTCCCTCTTCATTTTTCGGCGAGGAGCTGTGACTAATTACATGTTGGTCTATGTTGATGATATTGTCATTGCTGGCTATTGCTCTTGTGCAATGGACTGTTTGCTTCATGCTCTAGCTAGGTCCTTTCCCATCAAGGACCACGGTCGTCTTTCTTACTTCCTTGGGATTGAAGCCACCTACAATTCAGGGGGAATATGACTATCTCAGCGGAATTATGCGAATGATCTTCTTCACTGTGCTCATATGGAGAATTGCAAGGAGGTTTCTACTCCCATGTCAGTCACCGATAAGTTGGCAGCAGGTCATGGTACTCCCCTCGATGATGATGATGCCTTCCGCTATCGCAGTATGGTTGGAGGATTGCAATACCTTACCCTTACTTGTCCTAATATTTCATTTGCTGTCAATAAGGTGTGCCAATATTTGGCCAAACCTACTAGTGTGCACTGGGAGGCGGTCAAGCGCATACTAAGGTATATCAACGGTACTCTGGCCACTGGACTCTCCATTCGCCGGTCAAGCTCCACACTTCTTAGTGTCTTTACTGATGCTGATTGGGTAGGATGTGTTGATTATAGACGCTCTATAGGTGGTTTCGTTGTTTTCTTTGGACCCAATCTCATTTCATGGAGTGCTCAGAAGAAACCCACGATCTCACGGTCTAGTACCGAGGCAGAGTACAAAGCGCTTGCAAATGGCACAGCTGAAGTTACTTGGGTGTAATCTATGCTTAAGGAACTAGGAGTATTCCTACCGCGACCACCGATTTTATGGTGTGATAATTTGGGTGCCACCTATTTGAGTCCAAATCTAGTATTTCATGCAAGGACAAAGCATATTGAGGTGGATTTTCACTTTGTGAGAGAAAAGGTAGCGCAAGGAGCATTGGATGTCTGATTTGTGTCATCCGGTGATCAGGTCGCAGATGCTTTCACTAAACCTGCAACAAAGTTCATGCTGGAAAAATTACGATGCAATCTCAACCTTGTGGCCGGTTGAGATTGAGGGGGAATATTAATGTATATTCATCACTATATAATCCTTGTAGTTATATCTGACGGATTAGCTACGATAGTTTCCTAGTTAGATTGATTGTTAGGATCCCTTGTAATCTTTTGTATTTGGCAACCCATATTGCCCTATTATTAATACCATGCAAGCCCGGGAGGTAATCTCACGGCAAATCATTCTATTCTTCTAACTTGTAGAACTTTGTTTCGATGACTAATAGATTTTTGCAATAAGTATGTGAGTTCTTTATGACTAATGTTGAGTCCATGGATTATACGCACTCTCACCCTTCCACCATTGCTAGGCTCTCTTGTACCGCGCAACTTTTGCCGGTACCATACACCCACCATATACCTTCCTCAAAACAGCCACCATACCTACCTATTATGGTATTTCCATAGCCATTCCGAGACATGTTGCCATGCAACTTTCCACCGTTCCGTTTATAATGACACGCATCATCATTGTCATATTGCTTTGCAAGATCATGTAGTTGACATCATATATGTGGCAAAGCCACCATTCATAATTTTATACATGTCACTCTTGGGTCATTGCACATCCCGATACACCACCAGAGGCATTCATATAGAGTCGTATCTTGTTCTAGTATCGAGTTGTAGTTCTTGAGTTGTAAGTAAATAAAAGTGTCACGATCTTCATTATTAGAGCATTGTACCATGTGAGGAAAGGATGATGGAGTCTATGATTCCCCCACAAGTCGGGATGAGACTCCGGACGAAAAAAAGAGGCCAAAAAATGAGAGAAAAGAGAGAAGGGGCAATGCTACTATCCTTTTACCACACTTGTGCTTCAAAATAGCACCATGATCTTCATGATAGAGAGTCTCCTATGTTGTCATTTTCATATAATAGTGGGAATTTTTCATTATAGAACTTTTCTTGTATATTCCAACGATGTGCTTCCAAAAAATTCCCTAGGTCTTCACAAGCAAGCAAGTGGGATGCACACCAACTTAGTTTATTTTTGAGATTTTCATACACTTATAGCTCTAGTGCATCCGTTGCATGGCAATCCCTACTCACTCACATTGATATCTATTGATGGGAATCTCCATATCCCGTTGATACACCTAGTTGATGTGATACTATCTCCTTCTTTTTGTCTTCTCCACAACCACCATATTCTATTCCACTTATAGTGTTATGTCCATGGCTCACGCCCATGTATTGCGTGAAAGTTGAAAAGGTTTGAGAACATCAAAAGTATGAAACAATTGCTTGGCTTGTCATCGGGGTTGTGCATGATTTGAATATTTTGTGTGATGAAGATGGAGCATAGCCAGACTATATGACTTTGTAGGGATAAGCTTTCATTGGCCATGTTATTTTGAGAAGACATAATTGCCTTGTTAGTATGCTTGAAGTATTATTGTTTTTATGTCAATTTTAAACTTTTGTTTTGAATCTTATGGATCTGAACATTCATGCCACAATAAATAAATTTACATGGATAAATATGTTAGGTAGCATTCCACATCAAAAATTCTGTTTTTATCATTTACCTACTCGAGGACGAGCAGGAATTAAGCTTGGGGATGCTTGATACGTCTCCAATTTACCTATAATTTTTTATTGTTCCATGATATTATATTATCTATCTTGGATGTTTTATATGCATTTATATGCTATTTTATATGATTTTTGGGACTAACCTATTAACCTAGAGCCCAGTGCCAGTTTCTGTTTTTTCCTTGTTTTTGAGCTTCACAAGAAAGGAATATCAAATGTAGTCCAATTGACCGAAAACTCTACGACGATCTTTTATGGACCAAAAGAAGCCCACGGATTTCCTCCACCACAAGCCTCTATAGCCACCAAAAACCAATCGAAACCCTGTGTCGGCACCCTGCCGGAGGGGGGAATCATCACCAGTGGCCATCTTCATCATCCTGGCACTCTCCATGACAAGGAGGGAGTAGTTCACCCTCGGGGCTGAGGGTATGTACCTGTAGCTATGTGTTTGATCTCTCTCTCTCTCGTGTTCTTTATTTGGCACGATCTTGATGTACTGTTAGCTTTGCTATTATAGTTGGATCTTATGATGTTTCTCCCTCTCTACCTTCTTGTAATGGATTGAGTTCTCCCTTTGAGGTTATCTTATCAGATTGAGTCTTTAGGGATATTCACATGATCAACTTGATGTATGTTTTGGTGATCAACTGGCAGGTTTTGTGACCTTGTTAACTTATGCATAGGGGTTGGCACACGTTTTCATCTTGACTCTCCGGTAGAAACTTTGGGGCACTCTTTGAAGTTCTTTGTGTTGGTTCGAATAGATGAATCTAAGATTGTGTGATGCATATCATATAATCAAACCCGCCGATACTTGTGGTGACATTGGAGTATCTAGGTGACATTAGGGTTTTGGTTGATGTGTGTCTTAAGGTGTTATTTTAGTACGAACTCTAGGGCTGTTTGTGACACTTATAGGAATAACCCAGTATATTGTTCAGAAAGAATAACTTTGAGGTGGTTTTGTACCCGACAATAATCTCTTCATTTGTTCTCCGCTATTAGTGACTTTGGAGTGACTCTTTGTTGCACGTTGAGGGATTGTTATATGATCTAATTATGTTATCATTGTTGGGAGAACTTGCACTATTGAAAGTATGAACCCTAGACCTTGTTTCCAAGCATTGCAATACCGTTTTGCTCACTTTTGTTACTAGTTACCTTGTTGTTTTATATTTTTAGATTACAAAAACCTATATCTACCATCCATATTGCACTTGTATCACCATATCTTCGCCGAACTAGTGCACCTATACAATTTACCATTGTATTGGGTGTGTTGGGGACACAAGAGACTCTTTGTTATTTGGTTGCAGGGTTGATTGAGAGAGACCATCTTAATCCTACGCCTCCCATGGACTGATAAACCTTAGGTCATCCACTTGAGGGAAATTTGTTGCCGTCCTACAAAACTCTACACTTGGAGGCCCAACAATGTCGGATTTCGGGTTCTGGCAAAACCCTTGAGGTTCGAACACTAGGGTGCACAGGAAGATCTCTCCCCAACCCCCTTGCACTCACCCTCACTGCGATCTCAAGGCTCGGTGCGTCGAACTTGCAGAACAAAGGGACACAAGATTTATACTGGTTCGGGCCATCCATGTGGTGTAACACCTTACTCCAGTGTGGTGTGGTGGATTGCCTTGTAGGCTGAGGATGAACAAGTACAAGGGAAGAACAACCTCCTGAGGAGAGGTGTTCTTGAGCTCGATGAGCTTGTGCGTATGAGGGTGGAATGGATCTCCCTCCCTACCTATGGTGATGGCTAGTCCTATTTATAGAGGCCCTGGTCCTCTTCCCAAATATTAGGCGGGAAGGGCTCCCACAATGGCCAATTTTAAGGGAGACAACTAGTACATGTTATCCTGACTAAAGGTGGTCTTCGCCTGACAAAGGCTCTGGTGGTGACGCCGTCTTGGGCTCCACGGTGACCTCCGTCCTGCCGTCCTGCTGGCCTTGGTCTCGTTGCACTGATATGGAAACCTTTGCCTGACGGCTCAGGACTCCTCGCCCGCGCTTCCCTCTTTAGCACCAAAGAGGAAACGAGGACACTATGTGCGCTAGCGCCTGCCTAGCGCCCGCCTGACCCCGGTCATCATGGCTTGCGTCATAGGAACCTTGCGAGGTGCCCCTTGCCTTGATCTCTCCGCCCCTCGCGAGCCATCCTGATGAGGCCACCCCCGAGGAGGTCTTGCATCGTCCTCCTCGCAAGGGTCTTGAGTGTTTGCTGGTGAAGATGGGTCGTACGGGGCCGCTAGCGGAACCACGCCGTGGGCCACAGGCAAGAAAGTCCGGGGACCCCCGTTCCCAGGACGCCGACAGTAGCCCCCGGGCCCAAGGCGCGCTCGGACTTGCCTTCGGGGCGAAACCAAGGGGCAAGTGCGGAGCACCGCGGGCCCCAATAGCCTGTGGCTTCGGTTGATGCGTGGTGATTGACGGGACGTGGGCGGGCCCGCTTCCCCATGCAGCCTTGATATCCGCCTAGCTTGGCGGCCACCATGACTTACATAGTTATTCCCCCATTGCTGGTGACGCGCCCCTCCAACTCTCCCGCCTTTTCGAAACAATAACCTCCTCTTCCAATCTGTCCCGAGCTCGGCCCTCCTTGCTGCCATGGCACCCCGGCGAACGGAGAAAGGGGAAGAAGAAGTCTCAGTCTTCAGCTGGGCCACCCCCAGCCGTTGAACCCGTCGTAGGTGCTCAACCAGGAAGCCATGGACAAGGTGCGCCCCGCACTCGCCGCTGACTTCAACAAATGGGGGAGGACGGCAGCCTGGCCCGCATCCCACGCCTTCATTGACAGGACAGCCATCGAAGTCCAATTCTTCATCGATGCCCTGTGGGCTGGGCTGGTTCCTCCCTTCTCCGCCTTCTTCAACATCGTGCTCTCCCACTATCAGATCCATATGTTGCACCTAGATCCCCAATCAGTCTCCCTTCTCGTCGTTTTTGCTTTCGTCTACGAGGCCATGGTGGGCATTCCCCCTTCCATGGCCCTATTGCGCCATTTCTTCTCGCTGCACCTGGCTATCCCTCGGCAGTGTTCGGGATGCTTGAGCTTCCAGGCCGTGGCTGTGACGGCTGGCTTGGGGATTGATTTTGAGCTTCCACCATCCATAGGCGAGTTCCGGACACGGTGGGTGTTTGTGGACATCGGTGTGCTCAGCCCCCTGCTCTCGCCCCCTTTGGCGCCCGCCATTCCCAGCTCCGACTAGGTCCACGGGAAGCTTGTGGACCCATGCCTTGCCTTGATCTGGCTCCGGTTGAAGAGGCTGAAAGATCTCGGCGTGACTGCACCCATGGTGATGAAGGAGTTCCTCCGACGCCACGTCGCCCCACTCCAGCACCATTCCCGGCCGATGTGGGCCCTTTCCAGCGGCCAGGATCGCATGAGGCTTCAGGAGTCGGGGCTTCCCCGAGGCGCGAAGAACGGTGCTCGAAGTCCTGACGGGCGACCCCTCGCCAGCCGATATGCCGCAGGAGGGTTGTCTTTTGTATTGCAGCTCAAACAGGGTGGAAATCACGGGGCAGATGCCCCCCTTTGATGAATGGGGGTTGCGTCCAGTCAGCCATGAAGGGCCCTGCGAGAACCCTATCTCCGTGGTTCCCCTTCCTGCCTCCAGCGCCGAACTTGCCCGGAGAGTGGATGCAGGGGGGCGAGCACCGCTGGAGGCCGGAGGTGCGAGTGCTGAGGCGTCGACACCGCTCAAGGTTCCCGAGGTGCCATCCCCGGGAGCCCGTGACTCTTGCCCTGGGGTGACAGCTGAGGGGGCGACGCAATCCACTGCTCCAAAGGTCGAAGCCTCCAAGGTCTCAACAGGTCATCATGAGGCGGAGCCAGAGGGCTCCCATCAGCCAAGCACTCCCGAGATCGTCTCCTCGGGTGCCTCACTAGCTGCGCCCTGCGCTGGTTGCTGCGTCCAAGGCTTCGGCCGGCTCCATCTGGACTTTGATGTGCTCTGCAAGAGGAAAGGGTCTCCAAGCTACAGTAGTGATGCCTTCCAGCCGTTGAAGTAGAGGAAGTACATCGCCATAGACGAGTGAGTACCTTATCTTTGTAATTTCTTGAGTGCTACTTACCCTCCTGACTGTGGCTCCTCAGGGTCCCTTTTGCTAAGGCGGCGAAGTCTCCCGGGAAGCAACCTCCTCCTGCCTCGAATCCCCCGTTGGCCTTGAGCGCCCCAAGCTAGCATGCCGCACCCGGCGCGAGGTCGAACGGAGAGGCAAACATGATAGCCTGGCGCCTTGAGCATGCGCCTTTGCCGTCTCTCCTTCGTGGCCTTACCTGGGGTGCGGCAAGTGTGCCAAGGGCTCCTCCTCTGGTTATGGATGGCGGCTAGATGACTTCGATCCTGGCTTCTTCTTCGAGCAACGGGCCACTGCCCCTCCGGGCCTCCGCTGAGGCCCGAAGGGCGACCGGGAAGGCGCCAGCCCCCAGCCCCCTGCTGGGAGCAAGCAAGCCACTTCGGACCCCTTCGACATCCTCTAGCGTGGAGGACGGACCCGGTCGCGCGCTCGAGCATACGCGCGAGCGCGGTGCCATCTGCCATGAGCTCTTCCGGGAGGCGATGGGTGCGCTGAGCGGGCTTGGGGTGGAACTCGTGGATGTTTACGCTCGTCTTGAAATCGAGGGCCTCCGGCTGGTGGACGAATGGCATCAACTGAAGGTCGCCAGCAACCTCGAACGCCTCCAGCATGAGCATGCTAGCGCAGACGTCGAGGCATCCCTCGCAACCTCGCACGAGGCCAGCGCCCGAGCCTTGGAGGAGGCCAGGGAGGGAGACCACCGCCGCGAGGTCGCCAAGGAGCGCAAGCAGGAGCTCTAGGCCCTGAATGCCTCCCTGGAGCAGCAAGTGGAGGCATGTAGAGCTGCCTTGGCATTGATGAAGGGGGTGCCCTCCGACGAGGGGGAAATCTTGAGGCGCGAGGAAGCATTGATGTTGGAGGCCATAGAGCGCAGCCTCGAGCTCGAGCTGTTGGAGATGAGGGAGCGTCAGGTTGCTCAGGTGGAAGATGCCGCCAGCGTGCACGAGGCCAGAATCCAGGAGGAAGTGGACCGCGGGGTGGTGGAGGCTCGCACTGATCTTGCCAATAGGTACGACCTGAAGCTGAAGCTCGTGGAGGCCGAAGTTGAGGGCAGGACCACCATTTCAGGTCAATGTTGGCAGAGCGGAGCAGCGCGAGAAAGCTGCCGCAGCTGCCCTGATCTCCGTGCAGGTCGAGTCGTCCTCCTCCTGCCGAGCTGCTCCCGCTGTAGCAGCGGGTTACTGCTGCTCAGTCCCTTGCGCAGCAGAGCAGGGAGGAGGCGATCCGGCAATAGACGTTGCTGCACGAGCACGCCCCCATGCTCCGGGACCTCAGGACGAGGGCCAACCAGGCGCTGGGCGCCATTTGCGATGAACACACCCCTCACCCCCATGCAGAAGACTACGCCAGCCACCTTCGCTTCTTCACTGATGTCGTGATGCGCCTGGAGAACCAGGCTGAGAGGGCTCGCGAGCTTGTCGAGGAGGAGAGCTGAGGCCTCCTCGGGCACGCCTTTTCCCGCGTTTTCAGCCATCTCCAAAACATCGATCCTGATTTTGACTTTGACTCCGCCATCGCCCCGGTGCCTGAGGTCATTCGAGACAACCTAGCACGCTGAATGGACGACAATGTGGATGCTTTGGTCAGGGCCTTCTTCTCCGAGGACGATGCGGTGGTGGTCGTGGCGGACGAGGGCGGCGCGGTTGACAATGGTGAAGATGGTGCCAGCGACAGCGACAGTGGTGCCAGCGACGCGCCTGATAGCGACCCGGAGGACATGGCGAGCGACATGTCCGACTGAGCCCGCACTCCTTTGTTTTGAACCTGCATGCTAAAGCTGGTGTACGTCCCCTTAGGGCATCAGAGCATTTTGGGGAGGGGGCCCCTCATGTAATCAGACTACTGTTTTATTCCTCGAACCATATGTAAAGCGTGCTTTTGCAAGCTCGCGAGCCCCTTGCGAGCGTGCGGTTGTAACTTACCTCGGCCCAGGTAGGCTTTACACTGACTTGGCTGCTGCGGACGTGCATTTTCTCGAGGGGAGTCCTTCGTAGGCTCGCGAGGCTTGGGACTCCTGAGGAGTCTGCTAGTCCGCCCGAGAGGGCCTTGTGAGGAGCAAGCACCAGTCATGGCGGGGTGCGCGCACAACATGTTCACGCAATGCCCAGCCCCCTCGCGAGGTCCTCGAAAGGGGTGAGGTGGCAGACGCGAACCTCAAAACAAGGCACGAATTCAGAAAACTCACGAAACTAATACGAACAAGAAAAGACACCCCCCACGATTGCAAATGAAAATACAACTTCAAATTCAAATCCAAAGGCTCCAAATTGAGCTACAGAAAAAGGGCCTGGAAACAAAAGGTCGTGTCCGGCACCAAGCTAGTCTTCTTGTCTTCTCACCAGCGCGGAGCTAAGTGCCGCCACTAGGATGTGGGAGGGAGATCCCGACGCCCGAGGGCGGCACTCCTGAGACTCCGGGGCATGTATAGCCCCACTCATTATTACGTGCGAGTGTCACGGGCGGAGACCTTCACAGGCGTGAGCCTTGCTTCATATCACCAGACGAGGGGCCTGTCTTGTGCCACCCTCGACCACCGTTGGGGCGACCGGAAACTAGGACGAGACTAAGGGGCGGAGGTGACGCCAGCGGCGCCCTCGGCGACCAAGGGCCCTCTGCTGGGGGGAGGGCTCGGCGGCGCCTCCCCGGCAGAGGACCTACCTCCGAGTGACGCCTTGCCCCGCGTGACATGGTGTGAGCCTTGCTCGGACCTCTTTCGTGCAGCCCCCAGTGCGCTGCCCCTGGCTGGGTGGGGCTGCAGCACTGGGGGCTCCGTCCGCTGACCCGGCCTAGTCCGCCTGGGATTCATGGTTAGCGTAAGCCTGCTCCTGAGTTATCAGCGGTACCCTGTGGTGGTTGGCGTCGGCGGGGTCGGTGAGGCTCTTGGGTGGCTTGTAGAAGGCATCAGCTTCCAACATCTCTTCTTCCCATCCCGGCTCGTGGAACATGTAGGGGTTATCATCTGGCGCGTACTCCTGACTCACCATGCGGGGCATATAGGCTTCTTGGGCTGCCTCGTCGGGACCTCCGCCAAGGCACCCCGCGCCCCACGCCGCTGAGCCTGGCATGCCTTCCCGGTGGCCGTGGGGTGGCCCTTAATTGGGACCGTGAGGAGCAATCCCCGTGCCCATGCCACCTAGGGGAGGCGAGGGCGCGGCCGGGTGTCCGACACCGCCGGTCGTGCCAACGCTAGCAAGCCCTCCTAGTGTACTTGGGAGCACGCGGGTGCAACGAGGCCCGTCGTGTGACCTGGACACAAGTAGAGATGTGAGTAGGGAGCAGAAAGGCCGTGTACCCCTGGCCGCAACATCCAATAGCTCGACAACGCGTGCCACCACGAGCGTGGCTCGTATGTTCGCCTGCTCCCATCGGGTGTGTGGCGCCGTCGCTGCTGCGTAGCTTGCGGATCTTGCGGCGGCCCACACACGCCGCAGCGTGAGGGCAGCGGACATCGATCGGCGTTGCCCGTGCCCGCGGGCGTTGGGCGGCGCGCCGGTAGCCTAGAGTCCGGACTTGAGGTATTATGGAACGAACAGAGGTGCTCGAGATGGCCGGGCCGCCCAGCGGTCGGCCTGGGCCCTCGGATCATCACACATCGGAGATGCGGGGCGACGGCGGATCGGTCGATGGGGAAGAAAACCTCGGCGTACTCCTACCTGGCGTGCCAAATGTTAGATTTCAGGTTCCGGCAAAACCCTTGAGGTTCGAACACTGGGGTGAACACGAAGATCTCTCCTCCCCCTTGCACTCACCCTCACCGCGATCTCGAGGCTCAGTGCGTCGAACTCGCAGAACAAAGGGACACAAGATTTATACTGGTTCGGGCCACCGATGTGGTGTAATACCCTACTCCAGTGTGGTGTGGTGGATTGCCTTGTAGGCTGAGGATGAACAAATACAAGGGAAGAACAGCCTCCTGAGGAGAGGTGTTCTTGAGCTCGATGAGCTTGTGCGTATGAGGTTGGAATGGATCTCCCTCCCAACCTATGGTGATGGCTAGTCCTATTTATAGAGGCCCTGGTCCTCTTCCCAAATATTAAGCGAGAAGGGATCCCACAATGGCCAATTTGACGGGAGACAACTAGTACAAGTTGTCCTGACTAAAGGTGGTCTTCACCTGCCAAAGGCTCTGGTGGTGACACCATCCTGGGCTCCACGGTGGCCTCCGTCCTGCCGGCCTTGGTCTCATTGCACTAATATGGAAACCTTTGCCTGAAGCCTCGGGACTCCTCGCTTGTGCTTGCCTCTTTAGCAGCAAAGAGGAAACGAGGACACTGTGCGTGCTGGCGCCCTCCTGGCCCCGGTCGTCAGGGCTTGCATCACAGGAACCTCGCGAGGTGCCCCTTGCCTTGATATCTCCGCCCCTCGCGAGCCAGCCTGGTGAGGCCGCCGCCGAGGAGGTCTTGCATTGTCTGCCTCGCGTGGCTCGGCCCCTCGCAAGGTTCTTGAGTGTTTGCTGGTGAAGATGGGTCGTACGGGGCCGCTGGCAGAACCACACCGTGGGCTGCAGGCAGGCAAGTCTGGGGACCCCCGTTCCCAAGACGCCAACAAACAATGTCTACAAGGGTAAAGTTGCATAGTAGACATCAGCTGTCGGTAGCGACTGTCACTGATGTTTCTGGTGCTGCCGGTCCACCCCCATCAAATTGGTGTTTTTCATGAACAGCAAGGTGAGTGCAATCTGCATCCATATCTTGTAGTTTGAATTCATAGTCTACCCTTGGGTGATAATCCACCAAAAGACAATCGTCGTGCATGCATTTATCTGCAGTTTGATTTGAGGGCCCTATTTTCGATGCCCACGGTGTCATGACGGAGGGCGCATGTGCGGTCTTGGCCAGACAAACGAGTTGTTCAACATCACCGGCTGAGAGGACTTTAGGAAAGCATGGGATGTTTGTAAAGACCCCCCCCCCCTCACTTGGAGGGTTAGGGTTCTTGAACTATTTTTTCCATATTTTCTTCAAAAGTGGATGACATGCAATTAATATGAAATTAAAAATTACATGATTTTGTGGAGACTCCATGGTTGTACTTTAGGCCAAATTGGGAATATTGCCTACTTTACCAACATAGTATTGCCAAATTGGGATAAATGGTACCATTCAACACTGACGCAATATGGAAACATTGCCTACTTTAGGACAAATTGGAAATTTACCTACTTTACCAACATAGCACTAATAAATTGGGATAAATGGTACCATGCACCAGTGGTGTCAAACTAAAAATTCTTGCATATATTTTCTCATATGTTTCTGACCATATATTTTTGACCTATATGAATGACACATTATATCTTCATTGTTAACAAATATATATGTCTTACTATTTCCCGCAATACATCCCTTGAGTTGCAACAAAACGTGTGGTAGACAAGTTTTTCCTTTTCTTACATGAGGACTCTCCTCAATTCACATTGCATGCAAAACATGGGTATACATTCCAAGTTGTACTCAATACCGATAATGAAGGTCGCTCCTATTTTCATCAGGGCTTGTGGAGAGAGCTTGCTATGCGTTACGAACTCCCTCCGGTCCTTTTTAGTCCACATATAAGATTTATCTAAAGTCAAGCCTCGTAAAGTTTGACCACCTTTATAGAAAAAATATCAACATTCACAATGTGAAATCAATATCTCGAGACGCGTCATGACTTAAATTTTCATATTGTATAACTTTAGCATGGTAGATGTTGTTCCATATATATATATATATATATATATATATATATATATATATATATATATATATATATATATATATATATATCAAACTTTATGAAGTTTCACTTCAGACAATTCTTATATGCAGAGTTAAAATGACCGGAGGGAGTACTAAGAGCTGGCACTGACTTGTGAGCTGATATAACACAGCCTGATCTTAGCATCTGTCTGTCCATACCATCTGAGATCCCTCGATGGACCAACAATCTAAGTTAGTTTTCTTTAAAATTATTGCATGTTGAACTACAACTTAGCAAAAATAATGTATTTGTCCTGACTTACTAATTAGTATTTTATTTTCATGCAGGGCTTGTTAAATATGTAGTTGAAGAGAGATGGTGGTTACTCCTGCATCCGACTTCTGTTGGAAAGACTTGAAGCATAATTTGTCGGTAGAGTTGACTCCATTACTAAAAGGTTCCATGCTGGAGGCCTGATGGGAATATGTGTGCCAGTGGTGCATACCTTGAACAGGATGAATTGTGTCATTCACAAAATTATGATTCAAAGTCTTTTATGTTAAATATGCTCTCAATGAACTATTGCTTCATATAGTGTCACGATTGTTTTATTCCTCGTTTAACAGATATTGCTACGTTCAATTGTTCATGAATTGCTGCTCAATTATGTTCCAATCACACTAGCAATTTTTCACAACAAGAAGTTCATGGCAATATACATAATATCCCCTATAATTAGAACCATTCACGTTACTAAATGGGAAGCTGTGATGGCAATGCATTCACATTTGAAAATGGGAGTCAATGTTATGCTCATGTTGTATGGAGGCACTAAAGGGCTTTTCCTGTTCATTGAAAATATTTTGTGGTGCAATTAGAAGCCAATGATTTCCTAAAATCCTGATTGTTAAGTACTATATAAAGAGTAGCACTTAAAGTATATGTCGATGCTAAGGTTGTCAAGTACTGCATGCTAAGTATTGTGTTAATTATTTGCTTCCATATTGAAATGGTTTTAACTATGTGGTACAATATGATACACAGGTCATGTCTTCTGAACATGATCATATATTGCAACACTCTTGCAAATTAAAAGAACTAATGATACATGAATTAAAAATGCCAAGAACACATACGCCTTTATAAGTGGAAAGTTTTAGTAGTACACATCAATGATTGCACCTTCACTCATTTTCTTGAATTTCAGCGAATTTCATACATTGCAGTCACATAATTTTATAAGCATTGCAAAGATTAAGATGAACATAGTTGTCAGATCTCGGGTTCTAGCAAAACCCTCATGGTTCGAACACTGGGGTGCGCACGAAGATCTCCCCCTACCGGTCCACGTCCTAGCTTTGCTAAGATCTCAAGGGCAAACTCGATGAACTCGCAACACAAAGGACACAAGACTTATACTGGTTCGGGCCACCGTTGTGGTGTAATACCCTACTCCAGTGTGGTGGTGGTGGATTGCCTCTTAGGCTGGGGATGAACAGTACAAGGGGAAGAACAGCCTCCTGAGGCGAGGTGTTCTTGTGCTTGGTGGGTGTGAGGATGAACTGAATCCGTTCCTTTGTCCCCTCCTACTGTGGTGGCTAATCCTATTTATAGAGTCCCTGGTCCTATCCCCAAATATTGAGCGGGAAGGGAGCCAACAACATCCAATTTGAAAGCGGACAACTAGTATAGCTTATTGTGACAAAAGCAGTCTTCGCCTGCAAAAGGCTCTGGTGGTGACGCCGCCTTGTGCTCCATGGTGACCTCCGTCATGCTGTCCTGCTAGTCTTGGTCTCGTTGCACTGATATAGAAACCTTTGCTTGACGCCTCGGTACTCCGCGCCTGCGCTTGTTTCCTTAGCACCAAATAGGAAACAAGGACACTGTGTGCGCTGGCGCCTGCCTGGCGCCCGCTTGGCCTTGGTCGTCATGGCTCACATCACTGGAACCTCGCGAGGTTTGTCTTGCCTTGGTCTCTCCTCCCCTCACGAGCCAGCCTGGTGAGGCCGGTCCTCGCGAGGGTCTTGGGTGCTTGTTCGTGAAGATGGGCCGTACGGGCCAGCTTGCAGAGCCAAGCCATGGGCCGCAGGCAGGCAAGTCTGGGGACCCCCGTTTCCAAAACGCCGACAGTAGCCCCCGGGCTCAAGGCACGCTCGGGCTTGGCTTCGAGGCGAAGCCAAAGGTCAAGTGCGGAGCGCCGTGGGCCCCAATAGCCTGTGGCCTTGGTCGATGCATGGTGATTGATTGGACGTGGGTGTCTCCGCTTCCCCATGATGCCTCGGCAACTGCCCGACTATTAAAAAGCTGGCGTAGACAGCACTTGCCTTCACTGCTTCCTTTCGCCTTGCTCAGATCCCCTTTCTTGCGCCCTGCCTCCGAAATCCCTAGATTTGCTTCCATCTTCTCCCGCATCATCGACTATTGGCACTGCGCAAGGTCAAGTATGCCTCGTCACCGGCTTGGTATGAGCCAGCCATTGATGCGCCTAATGTCTCGGAGAAGAACCCCGCCGCCACGTGCTTGCTGACAGCGGGGGAAAGGAACAAGAAGGGGAAGACTGAGCTTCGGGTCGGCTTTGCCGTGCTAGAGCCCGAAGGAAGCACCTTCTTCCCCTTCTTCACGAATAGCATTGCCGCAGGACTGGTTCCCCCTTTCTCTGACTTCTTCTATGAGGTCCTGGACCACTACGGACTGCAGGCGCTGCATCTTCATCCCAACTCTATCCTTCTCTTGTCGATCTTCGCCTACTACTGCGAGGCATACCTCGGCGTGATGTCGTCTGTGGCTCTGCTGCTCCACTTCTTCTTCCTCCGCATCAATGATGGCCATACCTCCGGGTGTGCAAATTTCATCATGGCCGCCAAGGCCAACTCAATCTCAAAGACTGGGAAGAAGGCTGACGACTTCCGGAGCAAGTGGGCCATGATGGACACCAAGTGCGTCCACCCACGCTTGACGCTGCCGACGGACATGCCCCAGTCCGACAAGGGGTGGTCTCGTGTGAAGCTCACTGATGAGCGGGCGATGGTGGTGCTGGAGCAGATGAACGCCGACCTAAAGCCGGGCAACGCGAAGGCGGCGAAGGTGACAGGGGCCATGCTCCTGAGGGAATTCTTGATGCTACGCGTAGGCCCACTCCAGGCGCGTACGCGCCCCTTGTGGGAGCTTGGGAACGAAGAGGATATGGTTTGCTTGAGCCTGAAAGCCTCGTCCGATGATGAGCTGGCTATGGCTCTCTGCATCCTGGTTGGGGACGACCAGGAGTACCCGACGAAGGTCTTCACTCCCTTGTTCCGCCGCAAGGACGGGGCGCTGGTCGTGGCCTCCAGGCCAACCTTTGACGGGCATGGATTGGTGCCACAGGCACCCACCGGGGCCCCTGCGGCGCTGACGCCGGTGGAGTTGTCTTCTGGTGAGTCCCACGGGGAGGAAGAGGAGGAGGAGGAAGACTCGGAGGAGACCCCTGAAGGGATGGGGGATACCCCCCCCCCCCTTGAGCAAAGCTGACATCCTCCGCACCCTTCCTGACGACGACGAGGCTGACACCCGCTCGGAGAAGGGAGAACCGCCCGTCATCCTCACGAGGGACCGATCGGCGTTGATCTCCCAGGATGCTGCTTCTGCTCCAATGCCGCCTAGAGCCACTTCCGGCCCAGCTGCCGCTCCTGCTTCTGCTTCCGGAACTGGCGCACCCATGCCTCGGGTTGCGAAGCTTTCTGGCTTCAAGCTCCCGAAGCGGAGGGACTATGTCGCCGGCGGATCAGTAAGTGTCCCCGTCTTGCCTTGTTCTTGTTGTTGATGCTTGTTTCCGACTCTTTTTCGTTGTTGTGTAACCAGGCTGACGCCTGCGGCGAAGAGGAGAAGGGAGAGCGGGGTGGTGCTGCTTGAGTCCGGGTCGCCTCCTGCGACCGCGCCCCTCTCCATGAGCAAAGGTGGGGACGGTGCTCGTGCTTCTCCAGCCCAATTGAGGGAGTCCTGGATTAGTGGGTCTCCGGATAGCCGGACTATATCCTTTGGCCGGACTATTGGACTATGAAGATATGAGATTGAAGACTTCGTCCCGTGTCCGGATGGGACTCTACTTGGCGTGGAAGGCAAGCTAGGCAATACGGATATAGATATCTCCTCCTTTGTAATCGACCTTGTGTAACCCTAGCCCCCTCTGGCATCTATATAAACTAGAGGGTTTTAGTCCATAGAACAACATATAATCAGACCATAGGCTAGCTTCTAGGGTTTAGCCTCTCTGATCTCGTGGTAGATCAACTCTTGTAATACTCATATCATCAAGAACAATCAAGCAGGACATAGGGTATTACCTCCATCGAGAGGGCCCGAACCTGGGTAAAACCTCATGTCCCCTGCCTCCTGTTACCGTCCACCTTAGACGCACAGTTCGGGACCCCTTACCCGAGATCCGCCGGTTTTGACACCAACATTGGTGCTTTCATTGAGAGTTCCACTGTGTCGTCACCATAAGGCTCGATGGCTCCTTCGATCATCGCTAGTGATGCGGTCCATGGTGAGGCTTTCCTCCTCGGACAGATCTTCATATTCGGCGGCTTTGCACTACGGGCCAATTCGCTTGGCCATCTGGAGCAGATTGAGAGCTACGCCCCAGGCCATCAGGTCAGATTTGGAAACTTGAACTACACGGCCGATATCCGCGGACACTTGATCTTTAACGGATTCGAGGCCATGCCGGACGCGCTGCGCAGTCATGACGAGAAAGACGTAACTCTATCGTCGAACAACGTTTGGGAGATCGCATCTATAGCTACTCCGGCCTTTTATCCGGAGCAAGTCGCGCTATCCGAGGACGGAGGGATGGACCCCGCCATGGAGGCCGCACTCTCAGCGGCGATTGAGTCGGATACTGACTTCACCCCTTACAAGAGTCGTGTTGCCGAACCAGTGGATTCGTCTTCGGCCACGGACTCTGAGCCGCTCGTATCCGTGCTCCTCGAGTCTGACTGGGTGCCGATCATGGAGTTCACCTCCGCGGATATCTTTTAGCACTCACCTTTTGGAGATGTGCTAAATTCATTAAGGTCTCTCTCCCTGTCAGGAGAACCCTGGCCAAACTATGTCCGGTTAGAATGGGATGCGGACGATGAAGAAATTCGTGGCCCACCCACCACAAACTTATTAGCCACTTTCGACGACTTAACCGACATGCTCGACTTCGACTCCGAAGACCTCAACGGTATGGACGATGATGCAGGAGACGAACCGGAACCACCGCCCACAGGGCGCTGGACCGCCACTTCATCACATGACGTGTACATGGTAGACACCCCCAACGAAGCCAATGGCGACGAGAAAGCGGAGGATGACCCCTGCAAGAAGCAACCCAAGCGCCGACGTCCGCGGCGCCGCCCTAAGTCCCGCCATAGCAAAAACAGCGATAATAATAGTCCACGCGACTCTGGAAAAGATGACAACTGCACTACCCCGGGGGTAGAAAATGATCAAGAAGCAAATTGCAAACATAGTACGGATGCGACATCCGAACACAATGACGCCGAGGATAAGCCTCATCAATCCCCGTCTAGGGAAGACAACAGTCTGGACGAAGATGTACCCGTCGTCGGAAACACACTTGGAGCAAGAAAACCTCCATAGAAGGCTTACTGCCACAGCGAGAAGCCTGAAAAAACAGAAGCAAAGGCTTAGGGTCGCACAAGATACGCTCAATAGCAAGTGGAACAAAGTAACAAAGTATGGTAGAAGCTACCACCCAAATAGCTATCCAAAGCGCAAGCTATTATTGGAATTCGACGATGAGGCCCTAGAGCCCATACAGCCGATATGTGATATGGCCAACCTACCGGATCCACCACCATGTGAACACGATAGAGCGGCTAAAAAAATCACGCATAAGTCAACACACGTTCTACGTGAGAACTTGCGTCAAAAATCCGGCGCGACCAGATCTATCTATGGATCTTGGAAGCGTGCTAAGGTACACAACCAACACCGAATACTACAACCGTTCGAACACTATGGTGCATCCCAGTATAGGGGTGCCGCACACCCACTATGTTTCACTGATGAGGTGCTGGATCATGACAGAAGGATTCAAACTGGTGAACATAGAGGCGTACGATGGAACCACAGACCCTGGAGTCTGGATAGAGGATTTCATCCTCCATATTCATATGGCTCATGGAGATGATCTCCATGCCATTAAATACTTGCCCCTCAAGCTTAAAGGGCCAACTAGGCACTGGTTGAAAAGCCTCCCCGAAAACTCAATTGGAAGTTGGGAGGAGCTCGAGGACGCTTTCTGGGCCAATTTTCAAGGGACTTATGTCTGGCCTCCGGATGCAGATGATTTAAGTCATATAATCCAACAATCTGGAGAGTCCGCCCGAAAGCTTTGGAATAGGTTCCTCACCAAGAAGAACCAAATAGTTGACTGTCCAGACACCGAAGCCTTAGTAGCTTTTAAACACAGTGTCCGAGACGAATGGCTCGCCAGACACCTCGGTTAAGAAAAACTGAGAACAATGGCAGCCCTAATAAGCCTCATGACTCGCTTTTGTGCGGGCGAGGACAGCTGGTTGGCCCGTAGCAGCACCAGCAACCCAAGCACATCTGAAGTAAGGGATGGCAATGGTAAATCACAACGCAACAAAAACAAGCATCGAAATAAAGAAGGTAGCCCAGATAATACGACGGTAAACGCCGGATTCAGGGGCTCCCAACCAGGTCAGCGAAAAAAGCCTTTCAAAGGCAGCAGAGAAGGACAATCTGTCCTAAACAAAATTCTTGACAAACTTTGTCAGATTCACGGCACCCTAGACAAACCTGCAAATCATACCCATAGAGAATGTTGGGTCTTCAAGCAAGCCGGTAAGCTAAACGCCGAACACAAAGTGGAAGATACACCAAGCGAAGACGAGGATAAACCTCGCCAGCTAAGCGCCGGAGGACAGACAAAGTTCCCACCGGAGGTTAAAACAGTAAACGTGGTCCATGTGATAAGGAGGAGAAGCAATCACGCACTCCGGTACACACGCGCCATAGAGCCCATCACCCCTAGGTCCAACCCCTAGTTGGCCTGCCCGATCACTTTTGATCATAGGGATCACGATACACATATCCGGCGTGAAGGACTGACGGCCTTGGTGTTAGATCCAATAATAAACGGGTACCATTTCACAAGGGTCCTCATGGACGGCGGCAGTGTTCTCAATCTGATATACCAGGACACAGTCCACAAAATGGGGATAGACCCGACAAAAATAAGCCACAGTAATACTACCTTCAAGGGAGTAATACCAGGCCAAGAGGCCCACTGCAAGGGCTCTCTACTACTAGAGGTGGTATTTGGTTCTCCCAATAACTTGCGAAATGAAACGTTAACTTTTCGCATTGCTCCATTTCGAAGTGATTTTCAAGCACTACTCGGGAGGGCGACTTTCGCTCGTTTTAATGCAATACCGCATTATGCTTTTCTCAAGCTCAAGATGCCCGGTCCACGAGGCGTCATTACAGTTAGCGGAAATACCAACTGTTCTTCACGTACGGAAGAGGACGCGGCGGTTCTAACAGCCGCACACTAGGTGGCCTCACCAACCAGAAAAATGGCAGGTCGTCAAGACCACGAACACGGTTCGACAAGTCCGGCGTTCCATCATACATGCATGAGATTGGTTTTCGAACCCTCAGAAAACGATACCAGGGGCTTCCCGCGTGTAATCAGGGCCAGCCCGGCTCAACTAGGCTTCTCTGGAATTCTGATAACTCATTCTTCTTTTCGGCAAGGCAACTTTCACCTAAATTCTTTCCTTTTGCAGGTTACAATCGTGCTACACCCGTTCAGGACACGGCACAACGGAGATACAGGCGCAAACGTGCAGCAGGGACCCGCCCAATGGTTTCTTTTTAGATTAAGGCCCTGCGTAAACCTTTTTTACTGTCTCTTGTTGCTCACGTCCTCCGGATACTCCACACAACCGAGAAGGATGCCGGCGTTATTGGCATGTGGCCACGCTAGGATTTTGGACGTACCTGGACACATGGGGTTTCTTATAAAGGGCATTGTTTAGCCCGGCATCTGTTATAAAGACCAAACACCTTAGGGAGTGTTCGGCGTCGTGAGTTTGGCCCTATATGCATCAGCTCCGAATCATGTCTTTGGTAAAATGTTGGGTTTGCCCGGCTCCCACGTTTTGGTACCTTACGTTCCGTTATATCGGCTAAGGTAGCACTGGGAGAACTACTGCGATTGTGCCCTGGTCCATCCGGATAAGCACCTTAGTAGAGAAAGCCGAAAACTGACTGTCATGATATAGTGAGAGACTGGTCAACCACTCGATGACTAATCGGAATCTTCGGGATTCCTCCGCATTAACGAAGGGCCGTTTCCCGGTCATGTACGTACGCGCACCGTATTCGGACGAGCGCAGAGGTACCAAGGGCTATATAGTAGCCCCACTGTCAAACTCCTATGGCTAAGTGAAAGTGTTAAAGCAATATAGTCCGATTGCCTCGTTCGCTATGCTATCACCTCCTTAACGGACCAAGACGTTGGCTCAAGTGTGGATATGCATCTTTTACAAACACCCCCGCATTATATGTGTGGGGGCGGAAGCCGACGACTACAAACTTTCAGGTTATATACATATATACATAAACGGCTGCACAAGAGGCATCATAGTACTTTTGGGCAAAGGTATAAATACAGCCTTGATTAATTCAGAAAAAACATTGTTTGTACAATGGGACTACATGTCACTGGAAAATAATATTCTTCGAGCATTGAGCCTCTATCGAACGAGCGCCTTCAAGGACTTCTTCAAAGTAGTGCTCAGCAGCCACTCGGCCTATGGCCGAACCCTGTGCCACAACAGTGGTGGCCTCCATCTCCGCCCAGTATGTTTTGACATGGGCAAGGGCCATCCGCGCACCTTCTATGCATGTTGATCTCTTTACAGCATCGATGCGTGGCACAGCTTCAAGGAATTGTTGCACTAAGCTAAAGTAGCTACTCGGCCTTGGCCCTCCCGGCCAAAGGTGATCCACAACGGACCTCATGGCAAGTCCGGACAACCTATGGAGCTCGGCCCAACCGGTTAATCGCTCATTCAGGAGCAGCGGACGGACTTGAGCGTGAAACTGTGACCAGAACAGCTTCTCCACTTCGGGACCTTTCTGATTCTTGAAGTACTCAGCTGCACCAGCAGCACTTGCAGCCAAATCCATGTACTCGTCCGCAGAACTCCATAGCCGGCCCAGAGGAGCATACTTCGGATCTCCGAACTTAGTCCGCAACAAGAAGGGCTTCCCAGACACGATAAATGCAGCTTGATTCAACTCCTCCTTCGTCGCTCTAATTTTGGAGCGGGCTTCCTTGGCAGCCACCCGGGCCTTCTCCAGGTCCGTCGCCTTCGCCCGGTCTTCTTCTTCAAGAAGCCGGTAATGGTCAGTAGCATCTTTTAACTCTACAGCCATCTTCGCTATTTTTTCTTTGCTCTCGCAATGCGCGGCCTGTTCGGCCCTTAACTCTTCGACCGCCTTCGAAGCAGCCGCATTGCTACTCCTTGCTTGCTCCTTGGCTCGGGCAAGCTCCGCCTGAAGGGTCTCCATGGTAGCAGCTCCATCTGCAGTCACAACATATTAAAGATACTGGCATCATGCTACTCTTATTATGTGACGATCACCAGAAAAAACACTCACCCTGTGCCTCGTCAAGCCGCTTGTTAACAAGCACGATGTCGGCATCTACTGCATCCAGTTGCCGCTTCAGTTCGGCAAACCCATCAGTCCGGCTAGCCACCGGAGCTTCAACCACCTAGACATAAAGGCGGTCGGGTTATTCCCTGGGACTATGATCCTCTGTTTGTCGCTGTTCTCGACGACAAACAGAGTCTCAGGGGCTACTATGTGCATAGGCATACCTAACGTATGTGGTACTGTTAAAGGCATACATTATTTCAAGTACCTCGAAGCTTTTCATCAGACTCATAAAAGCTTCGTGCAAACCACTTTCGGCGGATGAAATCCTTTCAATTACCGTACCCATTAGCGTATGATGCACTTCCGAGATGACAACTTGCCCCAGAAGATCCTTCAGCGTGTTCGACCGCACATAGTACGGACCCTTGTTGTCGCTCTCCTCAGGAGCCGGATACTGGGGATGCGGGGCAGCCAAAGGGTTATCCTCTGGTGATATTGGATCCGGAGGTACCCTTCGCGACGACACTTCAAGGTCGCCCACTTCTTGAGCTGGGGAGTCCGGGGGAGGCGTTTCGCTCTCCATCATCTCCGGAAGAAGATCCCCCAATGATGAACTCTGTTGAGAAAGGCTGCGATCCGGACTACAATTTACAAGCATCGGTTATTGTCTTCGGAAGTAAGGTAGGATATCTTCACTATTAAGTACTTTTTCATTACTTACAGCTTGGTAGAGGGTTGATCCCCATGCGGACATTCTGCGGCAAGAATGCACTCCGGGGCAGGACCCTCTGGTGGAGATTTCTTCTCCCGTTTGGAAAACTTAGTTTCCGGATCTTCAGAGGTAGTCCTCTTACTTCCCCGAGGGTAGGGAATGTCAGATTCCTCCCCTTGGTTATCATCCCTCGCAGAGGCGCCCTTCCCCTCGATTGGAGTAGGTAGAGATGGAGGCCCGCTTTCGCCCTCTTTATTCCCCCCTTCATCTTCCTTTGAGGGAACTAAACAAGGTGCTGGCTCGAGCATCTTTTCCAGCACCGGATTGTCCAAGCCTTCAGGAAGGGGGGCCGAACACCAGATCACCTTCGCCTTTGTTATCCAGTCTTGGTCAAAGAGCGATTCTTTAGAATGATGTCATGATAAATAAAAGGATAGTGTGTTCGGCCATGGGATTACTTACTTGGGCAGCGGGGCGGTTGCAACTCAGGCCCACGTCCTCGGTAGTGTCCGGACACTCTATTTGGGGTCCGAAGAACGATCTGTACATCTCCTCGTACGTCATGCCGAGGAAATGCTGAATAGTGCGCGGTCCTTCCGGGTTGAATTCCCACATGCGGAGGGGCCAGCGCTTGCAAGGCTGGACTTGACGAACCAGCATAACTTGCATTACCATAACCAGACTGAAATCTCCCTCGAAGAGATCTCTGATACGGGTCTGCAGTATTGGCACATCCTTGGCTGGACCCTAGCTTAGCCCCCTGCTGATCCATGACATCAGTTGTGGTGGGGTGCCCGAGCGAAAGGTAGGGGCAGCTGCCCATTTGGCACTTCGGGGAGCTGTGACGTAAAACCACTCCCGTTGCCATAATCCGGACACCTCTGGAAAGGAACCCTTTGGCCATGGAGCGTCAGCAATTTTGCTTATTAGAGCACCTCCGGACGCTGCGTACTGCCCCTCGACCATCTTCGGCTTCACGTCGAAGGTCTTGAGCCACGGGCCAAAGTGAGGGGTAATGCGGAGGAAGGCCTCACATGCGACGATAAATGACGAGATGTGAAGAAGGGAATCCGGGGCCAGATCGTGAAAATCTATCCCGTAATAGAACATCAGACCCCTAACAAAAGGATCCAGAGCGAGGCCTAGTCCTCGGAGGAAGTGGGAGACGAACACAACTTGGGAGTAGGGACGACCTGCCCTCGGGCGGGCAGCCTATGCAAAATTTCGGTGGTCAGATATCTGGCCTCCCTCAACTTCTTAATGTCCTCCTCCGTGACGGAGGAAGGCATCCACCGGCCTTGAAGGCTGGATCCGGACATGATTAAAGGTCCGAAGCACCGAACCTGAGCTTTGGGTGTTAGAACTCGAGGCGGGGGGGGGGGCGGATTCAATTGAGCACAGGAGGGAAAAAAAGAAAAATACTTGTCCCTTTATAAAGGGGATGCATATCAGGCGTCCTCCTCATGGCCGTTCGAGACTTACCTAAGATCTAGGAGTCATACCAACAGGCACGATTGGGTTACCCACGTTTGTATTGATGAGAATCCCGTGATAAGGGGAACACGATCTCTGCTTTGACAAGACGTGTCAAGAAACTGCCTCGCGTTATGTGCGGGGCTGGTTAAAGAAAAATGGTTCAAGTAGTTACAGGGCCGTGGCGTGATGTCATACTGCCAAAACGTGTCAGCGGATTAGATTAGTGGAAATATTATTCTCTCTACGGTGGTATGTGGAACTTATTTTGCAGGGTCAGACACTATCCTTGTATTCAAACTCTTCCATGGTGTATTCGGAGGAGGAACCCTCCTTGCAATGCCGAAGACAACACTGCGCGCTGGACTCATCTTCATTGAAGCCTGGTTCAGGGGCTATTGAGGGAGTCCTGGATTAGGGGGTCTCCGGACAGCCGGACTATATCCTTTGGCCGGACTGTTGGACTATGAAGATACGAGATTGAAGACTTCGTCCCGTATCCGGATGGGACTCTACTTGGCATGGAAGTCAAGCTAGGCAATACGGATATAAATATCTCCTCCTTTGTAACCGACCTTGTGTAACCCTAGCCCCCTCCGGTGTCTATATAAACTGGAGGGTTTTAGTCCGTAGGACAACATATAATCAGACCATAGGCTAGCTTCTAGGGTTTAACCTCTCCGATCTCGTGGTAGATCAACTCTTGTAATACTCATATCATCAATAACAATCAAGCAGGACATAGGGTATTACCTCCATCGAGAGGGCCCGAACCTGGGTAAAACATCATTTCCCCTGCCTCCTGTTACCATCCGCCTTAGACGCACAGTTTGGGACCCCTACCCGAGATCCGCCGGTATTGACACCGACACCGATCATCCTTCTGAGACTGGGTGGAGCATCCTCGGGAGGAGTCAGCCCCCGAAGCGCCGCTGACTCAGGAGGCACCAGCGCCCGGCTCGGGTGTTGAGGTCTGAGAGGCTCAGGAGCTTCCTACCTCCTAGGCCATGGTGACGACGATGCCTCTTCCTCCTTCTTATGCCATGTTGCTGACTCTAGGTTCCTCCGCTTCTCCTGATGTCCTAGAGCGAGCCCTATCTGAGATGGCCCGGCTGCGAGAGGATCTCCAAAGCGCCAAACCCCTCCTGGTGGATGGTGCCTGGAGCTGGTCTCCGGTTGGTTCCATTCTGACGTGTCCGTTCGGGCAGCGCTGAGCCAGGTCGCGGCGACCTCTGTGGGGGAGAAGCGAGCCGCAGCTCAGGAAGCAGCTGCTCACGAGGCGGCGCTGAAGGACGCCGATGCCGCCCAAGGTCACCGCCAGGTGCTGGAGGCCGAGCTGAAGATCATGCGTGACGAGCGTGCTGAAGTTGCCCGTGGCCATAAGGTGGAGGAAGAGAGGATGAAGGCTCGGGAGGACGCCGTCAAGGGTCGCAATGCCGAGCTGGAGCAGCTGGCGCAGGCGTAGGCCGCTGAGTGTGGCCGGCTAGAGGAGCTGGAGCAAAAGGTGCAGGATGAAGAGGCCGAACTCGATGCCAAGGCGAAGGTTCTGGCCGAGGACCACGTGGCCTTCGCGCTTCCGGAGAAGAGGTCTCGCGAGGCCCTGAAGTAACTCTATGAGAAGGGCTTGGAGAAGCCATTGGCCACCAATGACGACGGCCCTGCCCAGTTGCTTCCCTACTTGGTCGAGGCGCTTCAGGAAGTCGTGCGCGGCATCAGCCTCATGGCAGAGGCAAAGGCTCGCGTCCTTTCTTCAGCCGCGCTGATGCGCGTCTTCAGCCACCTCCATCTTCGTGATCCTGCCGCCCGCCTTAACGAGCTGCTGGAGCCCATGGTTGATGAACACTGCTCAGCCGCCGCCACATCCGTGAAAGGTCAGGTGGAAGCCCTGTTGGAGAAGTTCGACGCCTTCGCCCCCGCGCCTTCGAGCGGTGGTGCAGGTGAAGGCGATGCCACCCAGGAGGGGGCACCTCTTGCAGGTGCCGGCGGTATATCGAGGGATGACTGGCTTGAGGCTCCTTTCCTGTTGAAACTCCTGCAGCATGTAGCGTGCCTTGTGGAGGCGTTTAAACTTGTGTTTGATATTCGGAGAACAATATGTCTTGTAATATTTTCTTTGAGATTTTGCGATTTCCTTCCCATTTGCTTTACGTTCTATGGTGGCAGAGCCCGACCCCGCGCATACCTCAGCCGCCGTTGGGCCGACCGGATCACTAGGACAGTCCAAGGAGTGAGGGCTACGTGGTCAGTTAGGCTCCTGAGTCGCGATGCTCAGGAGTCCCCCTTAACGCGCAAACAGCTTGTGGAAAGGAGATGCAATGGTAGGTCTTGTGTTCTACGTCGGCAGGGCCCGACCCCGCGCATACCTCAACCGCCATTGGTCCGACCGAATCACCGGGATGAGCCAAGGAGTGAGGGGCTACGTGATCAGTTAGGCTCCAGAGTCGCGATGCTCAGGAGTCCCCCTTGACGTTCAAACGATATTCATACCTTAGCTCCGCTTCGGAGGGCACGCGATGACCACGCCCGAGGGACCTGGCGGGGTGGTGTACGCTTGGGCGTGACCCGAGCATAGCCCCCATGCCCAGGCCCCTCGCGCGGCTCTCCCGAGGGGAGGCATTGCGTTGAGGCCAGACACCGAGCCTAGAGTGATGCGGAGCATCCCACGTTCATCCCCATGTACACTCCGACTACTCTCCAAGTCCCAAGAGGACATATGACGAGACCTCGAACATATGCCATTGGACACAAGGTGAACTCGCTCCTCTCCAAACTTTCACTTTCTACATGTGAGACATGGCTACTACCTCCAACATGTGTGCTATGCATGATCAGGTACTTAGAGGAAAGCCATGGAGCCACCACATCCAACAGACGAGCTAGAGAGGATGCCAAGTACAATGACCAAGAGAAGAAGTTGCCAGAAATCTACAACCACCGGACGACCGGTCTAGACCGGACATCCGACCCTTGGAGTCTTCACCAGCTAGCCCAAGTCCCAGCTAGCGAGACCTACAATGGTCAGACAACCGATGCTAACCAGACGTTCGACATCCTCCAGTGCCTGGACGACCGGCCATGTCCAGAAATCCGACGATGGCTTTCCCGAGCCATAACGCCGGACGTCTGACAAGTACCGAACAACCGGACCCTCGCGAGCCACCGGATGTCTAGTACCTCGTGAACTCCTTCCCTTTGAGCCATCCTCAAATATGCATATTGGATGGGTCACTCTTTCATTGTTGTATCCTTCTTGTTGTCTACATGATACATCTCGTGAACGGAGGAGCGACATGGGAGATTGGCTCTACGGACATTCACATTGAGGAGCGCTCGGACTTATTGGATGCACCTTCGAACCGCCACTCATGCCACGATATCGAGCATCGGTACACCAACACCTCCATATTTGTTGATTGTGATCACACATGTCATGCTTGATGGACATCTCACACACATGACAAATTTGCATCTTATGCATGGATTGACTCATATTATGATTGCCTTGTCGCATCTTGTATTCCCATGTCATCCATGATATATGAGCTTGTGCATTTCCTTAGCAAATTTGTTGGGATCTTTCTTGATGGCATATTCGTACATCATGATCTTATTGCCTACCATCAGTTGCATGATCACATCACATTGAGCATCCAGTACCATATTCATGCTATTGATAAACCGTCTCACTATGACATCATTTTGCACTGTGGTTGCATTGATCATATTATTGCTTTTGCTCCCATGAATGTTGTGCATACATTTCCATATCTTTTGGATAAGCTTCATGCACCTTGTCATGATCCATATTGTCGAACGGACACATGTTTACTTGATGGACACTTTGTGTGTGCTAACCAATGTATTTCCAAGTGTACTTCATGTTTGCTCATTTTGCATGTACCACATACCGGAGACACCTTGGAGTACTTGGATTGCGCCATGCCTTCATCTCCGTCCAACTACAAGTCCATCCTCGACAACTGTTTCCATGGTGATGAGGATCACGATCCAAGGTCGGATTATCCCCAAGGGGGGAGATGATGCAGAGCATCCCACGTTCATCCCCATGTACACTCTGACTACTCTCCAAGTCCCAAGAGGACATATGAAGAGACCTCGAACATACGCCATTGGACACAAGGTGAACTCGCTCCTCTCCGAACTTTCACTTTCTACATGTGAGATATGGCTACTACCTCCAACGTGTGTGCTATGCATGATCAGGTACTTAGAGGAAAGCCATGGATCCACCACATCCAACAGACGAGCTAGCGAGGACGCCAAGTACAAGGACCAAGAGAAGAAGCTGCCAGAAATCTACAGCCACCGGACGACCGGTCTGGACTGGACGTACAACGCCTGGAGTCTTCACCAGCTAGCCCAAGTCCCAGCCAGCAAAACCTACAGCGGTCGGATGACCGACGCTGACCGGACATCCGACATCCTCCAGCGCCCGGACGACCGGCCCTGTCCGAAAATCCGACGATGGATTCCCGAGCCAAAACGCCGGACGTCCGACAAGTACCAGACGACTAGACCCTCGCGAGCCACCGGATGTCTGGTACCCGTCAGACGTCTGACGCCTGTTTGTGCACAGTGTATCGAGCCGAGCCCATGTATCCCTTCGCCCTCACTTACCCCTTCGTGGCCCTAGACTATATATACTCCTCCACCTCCACCATTTGAGGGTTAGCGTTGGTTTAGCTCATTTTGACAGATAGAGCTTCGCTCATCCACATCGGATCTCCTCCTTGTGAGAGACCGCGGCATCTTTGGAGAAGATCCCTTTGAATTCAAGACCCCTATAAGGGAAGATCCCCTCGTGGATTCAAGACCTCCTCACGGAGAAGACCGGGTACCCTTGTATCGTCCCTAGTTGATTGTGTACCGTGTGAACTCTTATGTATTCGAGGATCTAGCACATGTGTGACTATTTCTTGTTGGTTGAGTGATTCTCTTGTGTTTCCCCTCTTTTCCACCTCGTGTTCTTCGTGTTCATCGCGGGATCCGCTCCTATCGTGAAAGATCGGGCTATAGGGTTCCTACCCTACATCACAGAGGCTCCCTAAGGTTGATACGGCCGTGAGGCCGCCCTCAGTTGTTTATCACCAGGACGGACCATGGCGCTTCCGCACTTTCACGGGCATAGCCGCTCCTCGGCAGTGTCGACTACCAGCGCGGAGCATGGTGCTTCCACTAGTACGTGGGAGGGGACTCCCTACTGCGAAGAGCCCCTGGGGCGTGTATAGCCCCGCCCCGACACGTGGCTTGCACGGCACGGCTAGACGAGGTGTGTCCGGGCACTCGTGAGGCAGCATGGGACTCACGAGGCCCTACCTCAAGGCGGGTTGCGCCTGGTCTTGATTCTTGTTCGCTGTGTTGGTCCTGCGAGGTGGTCAGAAAACCTGTGCCGAACGAATCTCCTGAGGTTATCGCGTGAGAAAGCCAAGCACCAATGGCCCCAGGAGGTGACGTGAACGAGGCCTGCTACCTCTTGAGCACTGCGTTGGTTTTCCCCGAAGAGGAAGGGATGATGCAACAAAGTAGCGTAAGTATTTCCCTCAGTTTTTGAGAACCAAGGTATCAATCCAGTAGGAGGCTACGCACGAGTCCCTCATACCTGCATAAAACAAATAAATCCTCGCAACCAACGCAAATAGGGGTTGTCAATCCCTATGAGGCCACTTATGAGAGTGAGATCTGATAGATATGATAAAGATAATATTTTTGGTATTTTTATGATAAAGATGCAAAGTAAAATAAAGGCAAAGTAAATAGCAAAGTAGTAGGAGAACAATATGATAAAGATAGACCCGGGGGCCAAAGGTTTCACTAGTGGCTTCTCTCGAGAGCATAAGTATTCTACGGTGGGTGAACAAATTACTATTGAGCAATTGACAGAATTGAGCATAATTATGAGAATATCTAGGCATGATCATGTATATAGGCATCACGTCCGAGACAAGTAGACCAACTCCTGCCTGCATCTACTACTATTACTCCACTCATTGACCGCTATCCAGCATGCATCTAGAGTATTAAGTTAAAAACAGAGTAACGCCCTAAGCAAGATGACATGATGTAGAGGGATAGACTCATGCAAAATGAATAAAACCCCATCTTGTTATCCTCGATGGCAACAATACAATACGTGCCTTGCTGCCCTTACTGTCACCGGGAAAGGACACCGCAAGATTGAACCGAAAGCTAAGCACTTCTCCCATGGCAAGAAAGATCAATCTAGTAGGCCAAACCAAACTGATAATTCGAAGAGACTTGCAAAGATAACCAACCATACATAAAAGAATTTAGAGAAGATTCAAATATTGTTCATAGATAGACTTGATCATAAACCCACAATTCATCGATCTCAACAAACACACCGCAAAAAGAAACTTACATCGAATAGATCTCCACAAGATAGGGGGAGACGTTGTATTGAGATCCAAAAAGAGAGAAGAAGCCATCTAGCTACTAACTATGGACCTGTAGGTCTGAGATGAACTACTCACACTTCATCGGAGGGGCTATGGTGTTGATGTAGAAGCCCTCTGTGATCGATGTCCCCTCCGACGGAGCTCCGGAACAGGCCCCAAGATGGGATCTCGTGGATGCAGAAAGTTACGGCGGTGGAATTAGGGTTTTGGCTCCTGTTCTGGTCGTTTGGGGGTACGTGGATATATATAGGAGGAAGAAGTATGTCGGTGGAGCAACAGGGGGCCCACGAGGGTGGGGGCGCGCCCCCTACCTCGTGGCCTCCTATTACGTGCCTTGGTGTAGGGTCCAAGTCTCCTAGGTCTTATCTGTTGAGAAAATCACGTTCCTGAAGGTTTCATTCCATTTGGACTCCGTTTGATATTCCTTTTCTTCGAAACCCTAAAGCAAGGCAAAAAACAGCAATTCTGGGCTGGGCCTCCGGTTAATAGGTTAGTCCCAAAAATAATATAAAAGTGGATAATAAAGCCCAATAATGTCCAAAACAGTAGATAATATAGCTTGGAGCAATCAAAAATTATAGATACGATGGAGACTATCAAGCATCCCCAAGCTTAATTCCTGCTCGTCCTCGAGTAGGTAAATGATAAAAACAGAATTTTTGATGCGGAGTGCTACTTGGCATAATTTTAATGTAATTCTTCTTAATTGTGGTATGAATATTCAGATCTGAAAGATTCAAGACAAAAGTTCATATTGACATAAAACTAATAATACTTCAAGCATACTAACTAAGCAATTATGTCTTCTCAAAATAACATGGCCAAAGAAAGTTCATCCCTACAAAATCATATGGTTTAGTCATGTTTCATTTTCGTCACACAAGAATGCTCTCATCATGCACAACCCCGATGACAAGCCAAGCAATTGTTTCATACTTTAGTAATCTCAAACCTATAAACTTTCATGCAATATATGAGCGCGAGCCATGGACATAGCACTATAGGTCGAATAGAATATAATGAGGGGGGTTATGTGGAGAAGACAAAAGAGGAGAAAGTCTCACATCAACGAGGCTAATCAATTGGCTATGGAGATGCCCACCGATTGATGTTAATGCAAGGAGTAGGGATTGCCATGCAATGGATGCACTAGAGCCATAAATGTATGAAAGCTCAACAAAAGAAACTAGTGGGTGTGCATCCAACTTGCTTGCTCACAAAGACCTAGGGCACTTGAGGAGGCCCATTGTTGGAATATACAAGCCAAGCTCTATAATGAAAATTCCCACTAGTATATGAAAGTGACAAAACAAGAGACTCTCTAACATGAAAACTATGGTGCTACTTTCAAGCACAAGTGTGGCAAAGGATAGTAACATTGTCCCTTCTCTCTTTTTCTCTCATTTTTTTGGGCCTTCTCTTTTTTTTGGCCTTTCTCTCTTTTTTTCCTCACTTGGGACAATGCTCTAGAAAATGATGATCATCACACTTCTATTTATTTACAACTCAATGATTACAACTCGATACTAGAACAAAAGATGACTCTATATGAATGCCTCCGGTGGTGTACCGGGATATGCAATGGACCAGGACTGACATGTATGAAAGAATTATGAACGGTGGCTTTGCTACAAATACTATGTCAACTACATGATCATGCTAAGCAATATGACAATGATGAATGTGTCATGATGAACGGAATGATGGAAAGTTGCATGGCAATATATCTCGGAATGGCTATGGAAATGCCATAATAGGTAGGTATGGTGGCTGTTTTGAGGAATATATAAGGAGGTTTATGTGTGAAAGAGCGTATCATATCACGGGGTTTGGATGCACCGGCGAAGTTTGCGCCAACTCTCAATGTGAGAAAGGGCAATGCACGGTACCGAACAGGCTAGTAAGGATGGAAGGGTGAGAGTGCGTATAATCCATGGACTCAACATTAGTCATAAAGAACTCACATACTTATTGAAAAAATATACAAGTCATCAAAAACCTCGGTACTACACGCATGCTCCTAGAGGGATAGATTGGTAGGAAAAGACAATCGCTCGTCCCCGACCGCCACTCATAAGGAAGACAATCAAATAACACCTCATGTTTCAAATTTGTTGCATAACATTTACCATACGTGCATGCTACGGGACTTGCAAACCTCAACACAAGTATTTCTCAATTTCACAACTACTCAACTAGCACGACTTTGATATTATTACCTCCATATCTCAAAACAATCATCAAGCATCAAACTTCTCTTAGTATTCAAAACACTCTTAAGAAAATTTTACTAACTTTGAATACCTAGCATATTAGGATTTTAAGCAAATCACCATGCTATTAAGACTCTCAAAATAATCTAAGTGAAGCATGAGAAATCAATAGTTTCTATAAAACAAATCCACCACCGTGCTCTAAAAGATATAAGTGAAGTACTAGAGCAAAATTATATAACTCAAAAGATATAAGCAAAGCACATAGAGTATTCTAACAAATTCCAAATCATGTATGGCTCTCTCAAAAGGTGTGTACAGCAAGGATGATTGTGGTAAACTAACAAGCAAAGACTTAAATCATACAAGACGCTCCAAGCAAAACACATATCTTGTGGCGAATAAAAATATAGCTCCAAGTAAAGTTACCGATAGAAGTAGACGAAAGAGGGGATGCCTTCCGGGGCATACCCAAGCTTTGGCTTTTAGGTGTCCTTAGATTATCTTTGGGGTGCCATGGGAATACCCAAGCTTAGGCTCTTTCCACTCCTTGTTCCATAATCCATCAAATCTTTACCCAAAACTTGAAAACTTCACAACACAAAACTTAAAGTAGAAAATCTCGTGAGCTCCGTTAGCGAAAGAAAACAAAAGACCACTTCAAGGTACTGTAATGAACTCATTATTTATTTATATTGGTGTTATACCTACTGTATTCCAACTTCTCTATGGTTTATAAACTATTTTACTATCCATAGATTCATCAAAATAAGCAAACAACACACGAAAAACAGAATCTGTCAAAAACAGAACAGTCTGTAGTAATCTGTAGCTAGCGCAAGATCTGGAACCCCCAAAATTCTAAAATAAATTGCTGGACGTAAGTAATTTATATATTAATCATCTGCAAAAGAAATTAACTAAATATCACTATCCAAATAAAAATGGCAGAAGTCCTTGTGAGCGCTAAAGTTTCTGTTTTTTACAGCAAGTTCAACAAGACTTTCCCCAAGTCTTCCCAACGGTTCTACTTGGCATGAACACTAATTAAACACAAAAAACACAACAAAAGAAGAGGATAGATAAATTATTTATTAATAAACAGGAACAAAAAGCAAGGAATAAAAATAAAATTGGGTTGCCTCCCAACAAGCGCTATCGTTTGACGCCCCTAGCTAGGCATAACAAGCAAGAGTAGATCTAGGTATTGCCATCTTTGGTTGGCAATTCTTCAATGAGGCATCTACCATCTTTAGGAATTTCTTTATTTTTATTGATTATAAAACTTTTAGGCACAAGATAGAAAAATTCATTTGTAGCAAATGGTTCCTTAATGATAGCAAAAAGATTGGGATGAACACTTATAGATTTGAGATCCGCATTTTCCTTACTAGAAGATTCACCCTTATTTTTAGGAATGTACATAAGCTTGGCAACTTTAGTGGAGGGACTTGGAGTATTCTTTACGGAAAAAAGTGGTTCCCAAGTTGCTAATAATATTCTCAAGTTTATCGATCCTAACGGAATCGTGATTTATTTTCTCATTAACTATGGGTTCCTTTTCTTTAATATCTTTCAAAGTAACTCCTACTTTAGGTCCATATTGAGAGATTCGGCTGTGGATCTTTCTATCCAAATTTTCAATTATTTCTATGGTAGCAACCTTATTTTCAATAATTTCAAGCCTTTGCATTACATGCTCCAAATTTAATATAGTTCCATTAACCAAGAGAGGAGGTGAGCCAAATAAATCTAACATAGCATTATAAGAATCAAAAGTATGGCTACCCAAAAAATTCCCTCCGGTAATAGTATCAAGAACATAACGGTGCCAAGGAGCAATGCCTACATAAAAATTGCGAAGAAGAACGGAAGTAGATTGCTTCCTAGTAGATTTATTTTGAGCATTGCAAATTCCATACCAATCATCTTTTAGATTTTCTCCCTCCCTTTGCTTAAAATTTAGAATTTCATTCTCGGGAGATATAGAGGACTAGCCATAACCACAAGCAAGCAAACTAACGCACAAGCAAACAAAAAGCAAACGGACAAAAAGAGGCAAATAGATAAAGAGAGGGAGGATAGAGAGAGGGAGAATAAAACGGCAAGGGTGAAGTGGGGGAGAGGAAAATGAGAGGCAAATGGCAAATAATGTAATGCGGGAGATAAGGGTATGTGATGGGTACTTGGTATGTTGACTTTTGCGAAGACCTCCCCGGCAACGGCGCCAGAAATCCTTCTTGCTACCTCTTGAGCACTACGATGGTTTTCCCCGAAGAGGAAGGGATGATGCAGCAAAGTAGCGTAAGTATTTCCTTCAGTTTTTGAGAACCAAGGTATCCAGTAGGAAGCTACGCACGAGTCCCTCGTACCTACACAAAACAAATAAATCCTTGCAACCAATGCAAATAGGGGTTGTCAATCCCTATGAGGCCACTTACGAGAGTGAGATCTGATAGATATGATAAAGATAATATTTTTGGTATTTTTATGATAAAGGTGCAAAGTAAAATAAAGGCAAAGTAAATAGCAAAGTAGTAGGAGAACAATATGATAAAGATAGACCCGGGGGCCATAGGTTTCACTAGTGGCTTCTCTCGAGAGCATAAGTATTCTACGGTGGGTGAATAAATTACTGTTGAGCAATTGACAGAATTGAGCATAATTATGAGAATATCTAGGCATGATCATGTATATAGGCATCATGTCCGAGACAAGTAGACCGACTCCTGCCTGCATCTACTACTATTACTCCACTCATCGACCGCTATCCAGCCTGCATCTAGAGTATTAAGTTAAAAACAGAGTAGAGCCTTAAGCAAGATGACATGATGTAGAGGGATAGACTCATGCAATATGAAGAAAACCCCATCTTGTTATCCTCGATGGCAACAATACAATACCTGCCTTGCTGCCCTTACTATCACCGGGAAAGGACACCGCAAGATTGAACCCAAAGCTAAGCACTTCTCCCATGGCAAGAAAGATCAATCTAGTAGGCCAAACCAAACTGGTAAGTCGAAGAGACTTGCAAAGATAACCAATCATACATAAAAGAATTCACAGAAGATTCAAATATTGTTCATAGATAGACTTGATCATAAACCCACAATTCATCGGTCTCAACAAACACACCGCAAAAAGAAGATTACATCGAATAGATCTCCACAAGAGAGGGGGAGAACATTGTATTGAGATCCAAAAAGAGAGAAGATGCCATCTAGCTACTAACTATGGACCCGTAGGTCTGAGATGAACTACTCACACTTCATCGGAGGGGCTATAGTGTTGATGTAGAAGCCCTCCATGATCGATGCCCCCTCCGGCGGAGCTCTGGAACAGGCCCCAACATGGGATCTCGTGAATACAGAAAGTTACGGTGGTGGAATTAGGGTTTTGGCTCATGTTCTGATCGTTTGACGGTATGTGGATAGATATAGGAGGAAGAAGTACGTCGGTGGAGCAACAAAGGGCCCACGAGGGTGGGGGCGCACCTGGTAGGGTAGCGCGCGCCCCCTACCTCGTGGCCTCCTGTTACGTGCCTTGGCGTAGGGTCCAAGTCTCCTGGGTCTTATCTGTTGAGAAAATCACGTTCCCGAAGTTTTCTTTCCGTTTGGACTCCGTTTGATATTCCTTTTCTTTGAAACCCTAAAATAGGCAAAAAAATAGCAATTCTGGGCTGGGCCACCGGTTAATAGGTTAGTCCCAAAAATAATATAAAAGTGGATAATAAAACCCAATAATGTCCAAAACAGTAGATAATATAGCATGGAGCAATCAAAAATTATAGATACGTTGGAGACGTATCAGGGCCGACCCGCCAGACAGAGCTCAGCCGTTGGATTTATCGTTGCTGCAGGGATGGACCCGAGCACAAACGTCGTGCCTAACCCTCTCACGCGAAGGGTCCTAAAGAAAGATGACCGGCGCGCGGCTCCCGCGGTGGGCGACAATCAAGCAGGTGATAATCATAGATAGATTAAGCACGGATGGCAAACTAGCTCAGGTAAATGCATGAATGATATGCACCACTAGATCCGGCCCGAGTGGCTTGGGGATGATGCAGCCCGAGGGGCGCCCCCAGCAAGGTAAGCTAAAGGCATAAAAAATAAGGGATACATGCCACAGGGACGGACCCACGCGGCCTGGGAATAATGCAGCCCCCTGGGCATTCCCAGCTAAATGAACTTGGAAAATGTCACCTGGTTCCGTTGATGAAGGGGTATTGAGGCAGCTGAAGGTACGCGGCGAAGGGATTGCCCCTCACGAGCCACCGGGGCCCTGAGCCTCGGGAGGCCCTGGGGGTCTAGGCGGTTCCTTGAGGACCGTCGCCATCTCCGCCAGGACTGCGTGGTGCCTGGCCTCCTGACCCACCATGACGCTCCACAGGTTGCGCTGGAAGGCAGCAACCATGCTCGGCAGGCCGAACGGCATACGAACGTAGCTGTGACATGGACCTTCGCAGCGCCCAACACGCGAAGGCCAGAAGCGCTCCTGAGATGCGGCTCGGTTGAGCCCTGGTATGTCGATGCAGACGCGCAGCTCACCACCCTGCCTGGGTGGGGAGCAATGCCAGGTGGGCGGCGGTCGCCGCATATTGCTCTTGCTTCCTGAAGCTCCTGAGATACCTTGGTGATGAACTCCTGAGCGCCAGGCGCTCCTTGCCCAGTGTCCTCCTAAGGGAGACGTGCCGCGAAACACGCCTCCAAGTGGTGCCCGAGCGCCTCCCTCGTGACGTTGGCAAGGTCTGAGGCCCTCCAGAAAAGAGCCCACGAGCCCTGCCCGAGGAGGGTGCCGGGCGCGCCTTCCTATGCGTCAGAGGGAGGCGCCCCAGGTGTAGGCGCTGATCCTGTCAAGGTGCTATTTGCGGCGCTGCCCTCCTGAGGTCCGGCATGGAGTAGCTGCTTCCTCTTCTTGGGGACGACCTCAGGAGGGTACCGAGCTACATTGTTGTTGGGGTCTTCGATTGACGCTGATTGGAAGGCGCGCTCGAGGGAGCACACCGCATCTCTTTCTTCGCAGGGGACTGTGATGATCCCGCCGCTTCCTGGCATCTTGAGGACGTTGTTGGCATGGTGCGTCATGGCCATGAACTTGGCCAGGGCCAAATACCCAAGGATGGCATTGTATGGCAGACGGATGTGGGCGACGTCGAAGTCCATGAGCTCGGTGTGGTAGTTGTCGCGCTGTCCGAAGGTGATGGGGAGGCGGACCTGCCCGATTGGGGTGGTGGAGCTATCGGACACTCCTGAGAAAGGCTTGGTGGGCTGAAGGTGATCATACGGCACTTGGAGGTTGTCGAACGTGTCGACGGACAGGACGTTGAGCCCTGCGCCGCCATCGATGAGAGTCTTGGTAACTTGCACATTGCTAATGACTAGTTAACAGAGCATCGGGAGGGCGCCGGCGGTAGCCGCGCACTTGAGCTGATCTGCCGAGCTGAACGTGATGGCGCACTTGGACCATCTGAGCGGGCGCGTGGCCTCGAGCTTGGGGAGGACTGCACTCACTTCACGAGCGAACTGTTTGAAGATAGGCTATGAGGCTGGGGCTTGAGCTCCGCCCAAGATGCAGGCGATGGCACACGGCTCCTAGAAGCCCCCAGCCCCTCGTCCTGATGGTGGTCGTCATTCCTCCTTGGTGGTGCCGGTAGTGGAGGGAGACCGGCGTTGCCCTGAGGACGATCCTCACGAGGCTGATCCCTCCAGGCGCCCTCGCGAGACTGATCCTGCTAGCGGTCCTCACGAGGCCGGTCACGCCACTCCTGACGTGGGCCACGGTCATCCCAGCATCCGCCACCACATCCTCCTCCTCGGTCGTAGCCCTGGTCGTTGCGCTTGGGGCGTCGAGCGAAGCGTCCTTCTCGAATGGCTCTAAGCTCTTGACAGTCGCTGGTGTTGTGGCTATGCAGGTTATGGAAGGCGCAGAACGGTTGGCTGCTCTTAGATGACTCAGGATGGTCCCTACCGTGCTTTGTGTCCGGCTCCGCTGCGATCACGGCTGCTCCCTTGCGCTTCACGTCTTTGGCCTTGGCTTTCTTCTCCTCCGGGTCCGTAGCCGGGAGCTCGAGGAGGGAGAGGCGCCCCTCCTCAGCTCTTGCGCACTTGGTCACCAGGTTGAACAGCTCCAGAGACGTGCACATCTCCTCGTGGATGGTGAGCTCCTCCTTCATCTTGACGTCGCGGATGCCATTGGAGAACGCGGAGATGATGGCCTCATCCGTCACCTTGGGGATCTTGAGGCGAACATTGTTGAAGCATTGGATGTACTTTTGGAGGGTCTCTCCTGGTTGTTGCTTGATGCGGTGTAGGTCACCCGCTGCAGGTGGGCGGCCTCAAGTGCCCTGGAAGTTGGCAACAAAACGGTCGTGCATCTCGTTCCAGGAGGAGATCGAGCCTGGAGGCAGGTTCAGGAGCCAGGAGCGGGCACCATCCTTGAGAGCCATGGGGAACCAGTTCGCCATGACTTTCTCGTCGCCATTGGCCGCCTCGATGCTCAGCTCGTAGAACTGTAGGAACTCCGCGGGGTCAGTGGTGCTGTCATAGCGAGGAGGCAGTTCCGGTTTGAACTTGCCCAGCCAAGCGACACTATGCAGCTCAGAGGTGAAGGTGCGGCGGCCTGCCATGGTCATCAGGACTCTGCGCTAGTGGAGAACTTGTCCTTGATGGGGTCCGCGCACCGCCGCCGCAGGCGGCACGCGGTCTTGCCATGGTGGCGCAGGGAGCGCGGGGGCGTTTTCTCGTGGCCAAGGGACTTCTTGGCAGCTTCTTTCCTCTTGCGCGGGCGCCGGACGCGGCGGGTCGCACCATGGGGCCACGCGCCTGGGCGCCAGGACTCCGTCTTGGGGCAGAGGTGGTGGAGGCGCTCCATGGGCCACGCTGCCCGTGGCTGGCAGAGGGCGAGGCAACGAGAGGGACGGCGCAGTGTGATACGTCTCCAACGTATCTATAATTTTTGATTGCTCCATGCTATATTATCTACTGTTTTGGACATTATTGGGCTTTATTATCCACTTTTATATTATTTTTGGGACTAACCTATTAACCCGAGGCCCAGCCCAGAATTGCTGTTTTTTTTTTGCCTATTTTAGGGTTTCGAAGAAAAGGAATATCAAACGGAGTCCAAACGGAATGAAACCTTCGGGAACGTGATTTTCTCACCGAACATGATCCAGGAGACTTGGACCCTACGTCAAGAAACAAAGGAGGAGGCCACGAGGTAGGGGGCGCGCCTCCCCCCCAGGCGCGCCCTCCACCCTCTTGGGCCCCCTGTTCCTCCATCGACGTACTCATTCCTCCTATATATACCTACGTACCCCCAAACGATCAGATACGGAGCCAAAACCCTAATTCCACCATCGTAACTTCTTGTATCCACGAGATCCCATCTTGGGGCCTGTTCTGGAGCTCCGCCAGAGGGGGCATCCATCATGGAGGGATTCTACATCAACACCATAGCCTCTCCAATGAAGTGTGAGTAGTTTACTTCATACCTTCGGGTCCATAGTTATTATCTAGATGGATTCCTCTCTCTTTTTGGATCTCAATACAATGTTCTCCCCCTCTTGTGGAGATCTATTCGATGTAATCTTCTTTTTGCAGTGTGTTTGTTGAGACCGATGAATTGTGGGTTTACGATCAAGATTATATATGAACAATATTTGAATCTTCTCTAAATTCTTTTATGTATGATTGGTTATCTTTGCAAATCTCTTCGAATTATCGGTTTGGTTTGGCCTACTAGATTGATCTTTCTTGCAATGGGAGAAGTGCTTAGCTTTGGGTTCAATCTTGCGGTGTCCTTTCCCAGTGACAGTAGGGGCAGCAAGGCACGTATTGTATTGTTGCCATCGAGGATAACAAGATGGGGTTTTTATCATATTGCATGAATTTATCCCTCTACATCATGTCATCTTGCTTAAGGCGTTACTCTGCTTTCATGAACTTAATACTCTAGATGCGTGCTGGATAGCGGTCGATGAGTGGAGTAATAGTAGTAGATGCAGGCAGGAGTCGGTCTACTTGTCTCGGACGTGATGCCTATATACATGATCATACCTAGATATTCTCATAACTATGCTCAATTCTGTCAATTGCTCAACAGTAATTCGTTCACCCACCGTAAAATACTTATGCTCTTGAGACAAGCTACTAGTGAAACCTATGGCCCCCGGGTCTATCTTCATCATATTAATCTTCCAATACTTAGTTATTTCCTTTGCTTTTTTACTTTGCTTTTATTTTACTTTGCATCTTTATCATAAAAATACCAAAAATAGTATCTTATCATATCTATCAGATCTCACTCTCGTAAGTGACCGTGAAGGGATTGACAACCCCTTATCGCGTTGGTTGCGAGGAGTTATTTGTTTTGTGCAGGTACTAGGGACGTGCGTGCAACCTCCTACTGGATTGATGCCTTGGTTCTCAAAAACTGAGGGAAATACTTACGCTACTCTGCTGCATCATCCTCTCCTCTTCGGGGAAATCCAATGCAGTGCTCAAGAGGTAGCAAGAAGAATTTCTGGCGCCGTTGTGGGGGAGGTTCGCGCAAGTCAAGATCTGACTCCCGACAACAAGCCATTTCTGGCGCCGTTGCCGGGGAGGTTCGCGCAAGTCAAGATCTGACTCCCGACAACGAGCCATTTCTGGCGCCGTTGCCGGGGAGTCTACTCAAAAGTCAACATACCAAGTACCCATCACAATCCTTATCTCCTACATTACATTATTTGCCATTTGCCTCTCATTTTCCTCTCCCCCACTTCACCCTTGCTGTGTTATTTGCCCTCTCTTCTCGCTTGCCTTTCTTCCGCGATGTCTGAATCAAAAAGGGTTGGGGGTTCTCTCCAAAGTTTTAGTACTTTAGACAACCCTTCTATCCTCGCTAAGCTCATAAATAAGGATACTATGGAAAAACCTACCAGAGTTATTGATGAGGATCTTAATAATTTTGATGAAGATGATTCTGGAATTTTTCATTATTTACTTGATGAATCTTTGAAAGATGCTTGGTATAGACTATTAAGGATCAGGGCTAGCTATGTGCCTCAATACCAAATTGAAGTCTACTTAAAAAGCTTTTATATTGCCCTTCCTTCTTCTTTTAAGCATGTCTTAGATTCTATATTTGAAGAAGGTTTTCTTGAAGGGGATGTCATAGACACTTATGAAAAAATGAAAACCATATTCGGGCACCCCATGAATGATAAAGTTGAATCTACATCTCTTTTGCTCTCTTACCAAAACGAATCTATTAAAGAGATAAAGGCTAGCCTAGATACAAATTTCCATAACATACTTAATCTTTCCTCTACCATTAATAACTATGCGCTTTATCAAAATAGAAGGATTAATTCTATAGATAGCAAGTTTGCTCTTTTCTTTCCTAATACCAAAGATGGCAATACCTAGATCTATCCTTGCCTTTTTATGCCTAGCTAGGGGCGTTAAACGATAGCGCTTGTTGGGAGGCAACCCAATTTTATTTTTTATTCCTTGATTTTTGCTCCTGTTTAGTAATAAATAATTTATCTAGCCTCTGTTTTGGTTGTGTTTTTTGTGTTTAATTAGTGTTTGTGCCAAGTAGAACCGTTGGGAAGACTTGGGGAAAGTCTTAATATCTTGCTGTAAAAAACAGAAACTTTAGCGCTCATGAGAACTGCTGCCATTTTTATTTGGAAAGTGCTATTTAGTTAATTCTTTCTACAGATGATTAATAGATAAATTCCTCACGTCCAGCAACTTATTCTATAATTTTTTGGGTTCCAGATCTTGCGCTAGCTACAGATTACTACAGACTGTTCTGTTTTTGACAAATTCTGTTTTTCGTGTGTTGTTTGCTTATTTTGATGAATCTATGGCTGGTAAAATAGTTTATAAACCATAGAGAAGTTGTAATACAGTAGGTTTAACACCAATATAAATAAAGAATGAGTTCATTACAGTACCTTGAAGTGGTCTTTTGTTTTCTTTCGCTAACGGAGCTCATGAGATTTTCTACTTTAAGTTTTGTGTTGTGAAGTTTTCAAGTTTTGGGTAAAGATTTGATGGATTATGGAGCAAGGAGTGGCAAGAGCCTAAGCTTGGGGATGAACATGGAACCCCCAAGATAATCCAAGGACACCTAAAAGCCAATGCTTGGGGATGCCCCGGAAGGCATCCCCTCTTTCGTCTACTTCTATCGGTAACTTTACTTGGAGCTATATTTTTATTCACCGCATGATATGTGTTTTGCTTGGAGCGTCTTGTATGATTTGAATCTTTATTTGCTAGTTTACCACAATCTTCCTTTCTGTACACACCTTTTGATAGATCCATACATGATTTGGAATTTGTTAGAATACTCTATGTGCTTCGCTTATATCATTTGAGTTATATAGTTTTGCTCTAGTACTTCACTTATATCTTTTAGAGCACGGTAGTGGATTTGTTTTATAGAAACTATTGATCTCTCATGATTCACTTAGATTATTTTTAGAGTCTTAAATAGCATGGTAATTTGCTTAAAAATCCTTATATGCTAGGTATACAAGATTAATAATAAAATTCTCTTATGAGTGTGTTGAATGCTATGAGAAGTTTGATGCTTGATAATTGTTTTGAGATATGAAGGTGGTGATATTAAAGTTGTGCTAGTTGAGTAGTTGTGAATTTGAGGAATACTTGTGTTAAAGTTTGTGATTCCCGTAGCATGCACGTATGGTGAACCGTTATGTGATGAAGTCGGAGCATGATTTATTTATTGATTGTCTTCCTTATCAGTGGCGGTCGAGGACGAGCGTGGTATTTTCCTACCAATCTATCCCCCTAGGAGCATGCGCGTAATACTTTGCTTCGATAACTTGTAGATTTTTGCAATAAGTATATGAGTTCTTTATGACTAATGTTGAGTCCATGGATTATACACACTTTTCTTCCTTCCACCATTGCTAGCCTCTCTAATACCGCGCACCTTTCGCCGGTATCATACACCCACCATATACCTTCCTCAAAAAAGCCACCATACCTACCTATTATGGCATTTCCATAGCCATTCCGAGATATATTGCCATGCAACTTTCCACCGTTCCGTTTATTATGACACACTCCATCATTGTCATATTGCTTAGCATGATCATGTAGTTGACATCGTATTTGTGGCAAAGCCACCGTTCATAATTCTTTCATACATGTCACTCTTGATTCATTGCATATCCCGGTACACCACCGGAGGCATTCATATAGAGTCATATTTTGTTCTAAGTATCGAGTTGTAAATGTTGAGTTGTAAGAAAATAAAAGTGTGATGATCATCATTATTAGAGCATTGTCCCAGTGAGGAAAGGATGATGGAGACTATGATTCCCCCACAAGTCAGGATGAGACTCCGGACGAAAAAAAGAGGCCATAAAAAAAGAGAAAAGGCCCAAATAAAAAAATAAAAAATGAGAGAAAAAGAGAGAAGGGACAATGCTACTATCCTTTTACCACACTTGTGCTTCAAAGTAGCACCATGATCTTCATGATAGAGAGTCTCTCATTTCGTCACTTTCATATACTAGTGGGAATTTTTCATTATAGAACTTGGCTTGTATATTCCAATGATGGGCTTCCTCAAAATGCCCTAGGTCTTCACGAGCAAGCAAGTTGGATGCACACCCACTTAGTTTCTTTTTGAGCTTTCATATACTTATAGCTCTGGTGCATCCGTTGCATGGCAATCCCTACTCACTCACATTGATATCTATTGATGGGCATCTCCATAGCCCGTTGATACGCCTAGTTGATGTGAGACGATCTTCTCCCTTTTTGTCTTCTCCACAAACACCATTCTATTCCACCTATAGTGCTATATCCATGGCTCACGCTCATGTATTGCATGAAGATTGAAAAAGTTTGAGAATGTCAAAAGTATTAAACAATTGCTTGGCTTGTCATCGGGGTTGTGCATGATTTAAATACTTTGTGTGGTGAAGATAGAGCATAGCCAGACTATATGATTTTGTAGCGATAACTTTCTTTGGCCTTGTTATTTCGAGAAGACAAGATTGCTTTGTTAGTATGCTTGAAGTATTATTATTATTTTTATGTCAATATGAACTTTTATCTTGAATCTTTCGGATCTGAACATTCATACCACAATTAAGAAGAATTACATTAAAATTATGCCAAGTAGCATTCCACAGCAAAAATTCTGTTTTTATCATTTACCTACTCAAGGACGAGCAGGAATTAAGCTTGGGGATGCTTGATACGTCTCCAACGTATCTATAATTTTTGATTGCTCCATGCTATATTATCTACTGTTTTGGACATTATTGGGCTTTATTATCCACTTTTATATTATTTTTGGGACAAACCTATGAACCGGAGGCCCAGCCCAGAATTGCTGTTTTTTTGCCTATTTTAGGGTTTCGAAGAAAAGGAATATCAAATGGAGTCCAAAAGGAATGAAACCTTCGGGAACGTGATTTTCTCACCGAACATGATCTAGGAGACTTGGACCCTACGTCAAGAAACAAAGGAGGAGGGCACGAGGTAGGGGGCGCCTACCCGCCCAAGGGCGCCCTCCACCCTCGTGGGCCCCCTGTTGCTCCACCGACGTACTCATTCCTCCTATATATACCTACGTACCCCCAAACGATCAGATACGGAGCCAAAACCCTAATTCCACCGCTGTAACTTCATGTATCCATGAGATCTCATCTTGGGGCCTGTTCCGGAGCTCCGGCGGAGGGGGCATCCATCACGGAGGGCTTCTACATCAACACCATAGCCTCTCCAATGAAGTGTGAGTAGTTTACTTCAGACCTTCGGGTCCATAGTTATTAGCTAGATGGCTTCTTCTCTGTTTTTTGATCTCAATACAATGTTCTCCCCCTCTCTTGTGGAGATCTATTCGATGTAAGTTTCTTTTTGCGGTGTGTTTGTTGAGATCGAGGAATTGTGGGTTTATGATCAAGATTATCTATGAACAATATTTGAATCTTCTCTGAATTCTTTTATGTATGATTGGTTATCTTTGCAAGTCTCTTCGAATTATCAGTTTGGTTTGGCCTACTAGATTGATATTTCTTGCAATGGGGGAAGTGCTTAGCTTTGGGTTTAATCTTGCGGTGTCCTTTCCCAGTGACAGTAGGGGTAGCAAGGCACGTATTGTATTGTTGCCATTGAGGATAACAAGATGGGGGTTTTTTATCATATTGCATGAATTTATCCCTCTACATCATGTCATCTTGCTTAAGGCGTTACTCTGTTTTCATGAACTTAATACTCTATATGCATGCTGGATAGCGTTTGATGAGTGGAGTAATAGTAGTAGATGCAGGTAGGAGTCGGTCTACTTGTCTCGAACGTGATGCATATATACATGATCATACCTAGATATTCTCATAACTATGCTCAATTCTGTCAATTACTCAACAGTAATTCGTTCACCCACCATAAAATACTTATGCTCTTGAGAGATGCCACTAGTGAAACCTATGGCCCCCGGGTCTATCTTCATCATATTAATCTTCCAATACTTAGTTATTTCTATTGCTTTTTACTTTGCTTTTATTTTACTTTGCATCTTTATCATAAAAATACCAAAAATATTATCTTATCATATCTATCAGATCTCACTCTCGTAAGTGACCGTGAAGGGATTGACAACCCCTTATCGCATTGGTTGCGAGGAGTTATTTGTTTTGTGCAGGTACTAGGGACATGCGCAAAACCTCCTACTGGATTGATACCTTGGTTTTCAAAAACTGAGGGAAATACTTACGCTACTCTGCTACATCATCCTCTCCTCTTCGGGGAAATCCAACCCAGTGCTCAAGAGGTAGCACAGGGGAGCCCCCTGCGGCGCTGACAAGCTCGGCGATGCGGTCGAGCCAGTCCTCATAGGGGTCGTCGATGGGGCGGTAGAGCAGGAGCTCGCGCGCCATGCACAGAGCGGCCTGCTCGTCCACGGGAGCGCGACGAGTGTGGGATGACGAACCGGACGGGGTCAGCGATGGAGTGGCGATGCGGCCGTCCCGCCGGACTGAGGGATGCAACGAGGATGCTTGCTGCTCGTTCCCCGCCGGGCCGGTGGCGGTGGTGGTGTTGGCGGCAGGCGACGGAGAACGACGGGGTGGCCCGCCGACGGGAGCCCTCTGAGCAATGCGGGCGGCGAGGGCAGCCTGGTGCTCAGCACGAGCGTGGCGAGCGTCCGCCATGGAGACGATGAAGCAATGGGACGCGGAGCAACGGAAGGGAAGCTTCGGTGCACCCCTACCTGGCGTGCCAAATGTCGGATCTCGGGTTCCGGAAAAACCCTCAAGGTTCGAACACTAGGGTGTGTGCGAAGATCTCCCCCTACCGGTCCACGCCCTAGCTTCACTAAGATCTCAAGGGCAAACTCGACGAACTCGCAACACAAAGGACACAAGATTTATACTGGTTCGGGCCACCGTTGTGGTGTAAGACCCTACTCCAGTGTGGTGGTGGTGGATTCCCTTTTGGGCTGGGGATGAACAGTACAAGGGGAAGAATAGCCTCCCGAGGCGAGGTGTTCTTGTGCTTGGTGGGTGTGAGGATGAACTGAATCCGTTCATTTGGCCCCTCCTACTGTGGTGGGTAATCCTATTTATAGAGGCCCTGGTCCTTTCCCCAAATATTGAGCAGGAAGGGAGCCAACAACGGCCAATTTGAAAGGGGACAGCTAGTACAGCTTATCCTAACAAAAGCAGTCTTCGCCTGCAAAAGGCTCTGGTGGTGACGCCGCCTTGGGCTCCATGGTAACCTCCATATTGCCGTCCTGCTGGTCTTGGTCTCATTGCACTGATATGGAAACCTTTGCTTGACACCTCGTACTCCGCGCCCGCGCTTTCTTCCTTAGCACCAAAGAGGAAACAAGGACACTGTGCACGCTGGCGCCCGCCTGGCCTTGGTCGTCATGGCTCACATCACTGGAACCTCGCGAGGTTTGTCTTTCCTTGGTCTCTCTGCCCCTCGTGAGCCATCCTGGTTAGGCCGCTCCTGAGGAGGTCTTGTGTCGTCCGCCTCGCGAGGCTTGTCCCCTCGCGAGGTCTTGGGTGCTTGTTGGTAAAGATGGGTCGTACGAGCCCGCTCGCACAACCACGCCGTGGGCCACAGGCAGGCAAGTCAGGGGACCCCCGTTTCTAGAATGCCGACAATAGTCAAATTCGTCCCAAAATTATCGCACTACAACACCATCTAATACAGCACCTAATAATACAAGCTATTATAACAAACTAATATAGCCATATGGCGACGGTGTAGTTCTGGCCATTACCACCCGTGTAGTTGCGTCCAAAACCATGGTCACTGTGTAGTTGTGGCCACGGACACCGTCATCGCCTAGTTCTGGCTGTGACCACCACCTAGTCGCGACCACAGCCAGCGCACCGATGCCATGGATACCACCACACCCATGTTCGTCGCCATGACCGGCGCCACTGCCATGTCTGGCACCAGCAAAGTTGTACAATGCGGCTGGGCGGACTGGGCCCACTATAGCAAATCGTCTATGTTAAGCGCAGGCGCTGGTATGGGCGTGGGCACAGGCGCTGGCACACATGCGCGTGGCGCGTCCATCTGCACGGCCTCCGCCTCCATCTACGCAACCTCTCCAATGCCTTGTCCACCTTCGCCCACAAAGGGGACAGAGGATCCTCTTCCTACTCCTTCCTCAATTTCAACATTGTTCTTATTTAAACCCAGGGGGAATCTTACATTCTCAGGAACAAGACCTTTCCTATCACATGGCATAAGCCATTTCTCCTTGTCATTCTCCTCATCCACCAGGCCCTGCTCCAGAGCCATGGAGTCAATGAGGAGAGTGTTTTACATCGAGTCATCGAAAACTTCCTCCTTAGGGTATTCCTAGATAGGGCACATGTTTTACCCTGTGTATGGGAGATGTCTTTCCACTCAGACTAACATAAGAACAATTCTTGTTTTATTCATTAATCCCTGAGTTTTCATTTTTTTATGCATGGGACTGCTAGGCCCAGAGGAAGCATCAGTATCTTTTTTCTCGGGATTCATAACCACAATCTGGTCAACCTCATAGAAGAAATCATAGAAATATCTTCCCAGAACCACTTCTCCTACTGGTGGTATCTCAGTCACATCGCGACATCCAAGCCTGACGCTAACAGACTCATGGCGATGAAGAGTTACAATGTCAGTCTGTAAGGATACGCCCACTAGCGAGGAAACATAGGCCAAATTTTGCAAACTTATTTTCTCAAGAGGGACATTGCTAACTTTAACCCATGCTACTTCCATAACTCCCTTGGATCCGACAGCATCGGATCAGTCATCCATTTTAACCACATCACCCCAGGATTTCAAGGTCATACGACCTATGTAGCATGCTTCTGACACTTCTCTACTGTTAGGAAATCTCACCACATAAACATTGAGACTAGTAGGTTCAGTAGTACAACGCTAACCCATAGCGATGTAATCAGAAAAATCTTTCTCTAGTTGGCTTCTAGTAGAATCACCTTCAATTATAGTGATCACAATACTAGTAGATCTTTCTTTAAATTTCTTTGCAGCGCAGGAATCATGTATGTAATAAAAACACTAGGCCCTCATTTGGAATGCACACATGGGATCTATGCATTCCCAGGGAAGGAACACATCACACATGAAAGCTAGGTGGCCAAGATTACGCATCTCTCACAAAAAAGCCCGAGGAAACCTAGTAGGAACATGCAAAATTGCTTTACATATGGGCCATTGAGCAACAATCATGGAAGAGGGCACTAGAGAAGGGTTTTTTCCTTGGTTGCGTTATTGCAGAGGGTCGGGGGAGGGGGTGTTCGTGGTGTTGTTCCCTCCAGGTCCAGTGGATAGGTGTGCGTTCTCCACCTAGACCGCCCCGGAGTTGACAGCATAGTGATCTGTTGCCGCTTCCCAGTGCGACGTGCTTGTCCCCGTAGTGTTGCATGAGGAGTAGTCGATGTCGCTAACGTCCCGCTTCCAGGAGTACTTGGCCCGGCCACGGTCAAAATGACCGGCGCCGCATGATACGTCTCCAATGTATCTATAATTTTTTTATTACTCCATGCTATTATAGTATCAATCTCGGATGTTTTATATGCAATTATATACCATTTTGGGGACTAACCTATTTACCTAGTGCCCAGTGCCAGTTGTTGTTTTTTGCCTGTTTTTAGCTTTTCATGAAATCAATACCAAACAAAGTTCAAACGGAGAAAAAACTTTGGATAACTTTTTTTGGACCAGAAGAGACCCTAGAAGGTTCGGGAGAAGACCTAAAGAGTCACGAGGGAGCGACCAGCTCGTGAGGCACATCCCAGGGGGCGCCCCCGGGCTAGTGTGCCCCTCGTGGAACCTCTTGACCTAATTCCGCATCTATAAATTCTCAAATATTCCCCTAACATCGGAGAGCCACCCATAATACTTTTTCCACCGCCTCAAGTTTCTGTTCCCATAAGATCCCATCTGGAGGCCTTCTCCAATACTCTGCCGGAGGGGGAATCAGTCACTGTGGGGATCTACATCAACCTTGCTGCCCTTACGATGATGCGTGCGTAGTTTACCTTGGACCTACGGTTCCATAGCTAGTAGCTAGACGACTTCTTCTCTCTCTTTGATCTTCAATACAATGTTCTCCTTGATGTTCTTGGAGATCTATTTGATGTAGTGACTTTTTACGGTGTGTTTGTTGGTATTTGATGAATTGTGAGTTTATGATCAGATTCATTCATGAATATTATTTGAGTTTGCTCCGAACTCTTTTATGCATGATTGTTATAGCTTTGTATTTCTCTCTGATCTATTGATTTGGTTTGGCCAACAAGATTGATTTTCCTTGCAATGGGAGGGGTGCTTTGTGATGGGTTTGATCTTACGGTGCTCAACCCCAGTGACAGAAGGGGACATGACACGTATTTGTACCATTGACATTAAGGATAAAAAGATGGTGTTTATTCATACGTGATTTTTTCTTTGTGTACATCATGTCATCTTGCTTAAGGCGTTACTCTGTTCTTTTTGAACTTAATACTCTAGATGCATGCTAGATAGCGGTCAATGTGTGGAGTAATAGTAGTAGATGCAGAATCATTTCGGTCTACTTGTCTCGGATGTGATGCCTATATACATGATCATTGCCTTGGATATCCTCATGATTATTTGCTTTTCTATCAATTACCCAACAGTAATTTTCAAGACAGAAGCCTCTAGTGAAAACTATGGGCCCCAGGTCCATTTTCTTTCATATATTAAAACCAAAAATACCTTTCTATAATTTTTATTTATTTATTTTATTTTGTATTTTTGTTCGATCTATCTATCTATCTATCACCATACAATTTAATCTTGCAAGTAACCGCCGAGTGATTGACAAGCCCTTGTTCGCGTTGGGTGCAAGTATTTGTTATTTTGTGTGTAGGTACTGCTAACAAGGTGTTGCATGGTTCTCCTACTGGATTGATAACCTTGGTTCCTAACTGAGGGAAATACTTATCACTACTATATCGCATCATCCTCTCCTCTTTGAGAAAATTCCAACGCAACTCACAAGTAGAACTGCGGCCACTCCTCCCAGATCGAAACCCCTCGCGACGACCCCCTGGTAGCCACACCCTCCATTGTTCACCATGGATGCTTGAATGCACAATGGTGTGGCCACGACCGCCACGAAGGATCTCTCGGCACCCCTCACTTTCCCCTCCCACCACTAGAAGGAGGGTGAAGATCTGGATCTGGGTCATGTCGGGCTGTCAACGTTGTCCAAAAGTGGCGAGAGCGAGATCGACTACTCCTCATCCAACACAAGGGGCAATGGGGATTGGAATTTATACCTCCACCAAGGCCAACCGTGTCGCATGGTGGTCTGGATCCTTATCCACGTGTCGAGCCTCCGCCAAGGCGGGGGTTGGACTCGAGCTCGGGCCCGGCCTAGTATCCCTGGCTTGATAGCATGCGTTGTGTTAATGTGTGTCATAGCCACTCTACCCGTGTACTGCTTGGATCGCCGTGATGCTCCTGCACCATCGTACACTTCATCGGAATCGATACCTGCAACCTGTCTCTAAGAGCATCTCCGGCCGCCCCCAACAGACCCTTTTGGACCACCTTTTTACATCCGGTGATAAAAAAATAGCCCAGTCAGACCCCCAAGGTCTCGTTTTTGCCAGATTTGGACAAATATTCGTCTGGCGGTCCCAGGCGAAACCTAGCCCGTCGGGGGACTCTTGGAGAGTCCAGGGCTATATTTTAGGCGTTTTTGGCCCACAATCAGCATCGTTTCCTTTCTATCTCTTCTCTCTCCTCTCTTTTCACTTTTTCTTCATGAACGAAGCCGAGAAGGGCGTGGCCTGGGAGCCAGAGCTCGCCGGGCGGGGCGAGGCCGTGGCGCCATGGTGGAGTAGCCGTGGCCTAGTGGACGGACAAGACCGGGATGCAAGAGGTGGACGGGTGGAGCAGCCATGGCCGTCGATGGCGCGGCGCGGTTTGACAACGCGCTGGCATGGTCGTGGCCTTGCGAGGTGCAGTGCCCCTCGACTGGGTTGTAAGAGCGGTGCCGGTGAGGTCAAGGAGGAGCAGCGATTGCGCCCTGGTGTGCGTGATGGTGATGGTGTATAGGAGGCTGGGACAGGGCGGCGTGTATGGGGCTGGGACGTGGAGGCGCAGACATAGCTGGGACGGGGCGGCCGTGGCCTGGACGCGCTCAAGGAGAAGGACGTCGTCTCTGTCGTCATGTTGCTCGAGGTCCATGGAGCTCGGGGCGAGGCCGGGCCGGCCCTAGGGCAGGCGCAGTCTGGGTGGCCATGGCCTGGCCGAGAGCGGCCTCAGACGGGGGGCGCGACGATGCGGCCTGGGCATGGACAGGGTGGCTCGCGGAAGGGGCGACGCAGCCTGGGCATGGACTGGGGACGCGGCCGGCGCGGCGCGGATGGGGCGCGACTCCGTGGACTGGGTGCCCGTGGCCTGGGCGTAGCCTGAGGTCCACCGCTCATAATGTCGGCTGCCTCCTACCACAGCCTCGGTGAGCGGCCGGGAAGGCGCGGGCTCGCTGTCTCCTTCCTCGCTTGGGGGTGGACATGGCTGGACAAAATTCAACCTCAGACCAAATATTGCGCTGGACCAACCCCAAGAGGCTAAAGAAATGCCTCCTGGTGTGCTCAACGGCTGGAGATGCTCTAACCCTAGCAAAATGACATGGAAAGGTGACTATGTCCCCGATGTCAATGACCTCCACTTCACGGTCGAAACGGGCATCCATCGTCGAGCCCTTGGTGCTCAAGAGCACGACCCAAAGAGCATCCCGACGGAACCAGAGCTCACCGCCGATGAGCATCACAGTATGTGCCGATGCGAAGTCGGGCATGTACGAGACCCGCCCCGCCAGTGTACATCGCAAGCCATCCCCCAAGAGCGACGAACTTTCTTTCTGGGTTTACATTTTAGGAATGTACTTGCAGCTTTATGTGCAGCCAAATTTGGTTATTTCGCACGGTTTAAAAAGATCAAATGTTTGCAAAAGATGCTACAACTCCACGAGGCAGTGCTCAACAGCTCAAGCTTTTTTTCGAAAGTATGCCAAAGGCATACCATATTTTTATAGAAGGCAGAATAATATTTACAAGAGCCCTAACGAGATGCGAACAAATCATAGGGGGAACCCACGCAATGCCTATGACCTAGCAAATACGGCTACTCTCTTGCAAAAGGATCTAAAGCACCAACTCTGCCTAGTGCGGCTTGCCTCCAATCATCTATCTCATCTAGGTTGAACACGCGTGCATTGCACCGCTTCCAAAGGGCCCAAGCAATTAAAATCGTGATTGAGTCGAATCCTCTTCTAAGTTTTACATTGAAGTGCCTCCTTTGATCGAGCCACCATTGTAGGAAGGTGACATCTGTAGATGGGATTTGAATGTTGAGTCTCCAATCGTTCAAGCATGAGTGTCACACCTCTCCTGCATAGCCAAAATGTGCAAGGTTGTGGTCGGGATTGTCCTTGTCTTATAGGCACGTGTAGCAGGCCAAAGGTGTGTCTTGGAGACCGTGCCGAGCGTGACGGTCAGAAGTCCAAAGGCGGTGTTGGCTAGCGAGCCACATGAAGATTTTGCACTTAAGTGGTGCCCAATGATGTCTACTATGCAACTTTATTCTTGTACACACGTGTTGAGCCTCCAAGCGTAGAGTTCTGTAGGACAGTAGCAATTTTCCCTCAAGTGGATGACCTAAGGTTTATCAATCCGTGGGAGGTATAGCATCAAGATGGTCTCTATCAAACGACCCTGCAACCAAATACAATAAATCTCTTGTGTCCCCAACGCACCCAATACAATGGCAAATTGTATAGGTGCACTAGTTCGGCGAAGAGATGGTGATAAAAGTGTAATATGGATGGGAGAAATATATTTTTATAATCTGTATAAATAAAAACATCAAGGTAGCAAATAGTAAACGGGCACAAAAACGGTATTGCAATGCTTAAAAATGAGGCCTAGGGTCCATACTTTTGCTAGTGCGACCTCCCAACAGTGCTAATATAATTGGATCATATAACCATCCCTCAACGTGCAACAAAGAGTCACTCCAAAGTTCCTATCTAGCGGAGAACATGAGACGAATTTTTCTGTAGGTACGAAACCACCTCAAAGCTATTCTTTCCAATCAATCTATCCTAGAGTTCGTACTAAAATAACAAGAAGCTATTCGTTCCGATCGATCTAACCAAGAGTTCGTACTAAAATAATAACAAAGCAAATTCAGATTCATAGTAAACACAAATAACTTCAAAGAGTACCCCAATATTTATATCGGAGAAACAAAGACAAGAACGTGCATCAACCCCTACGCATAGATTACCCCAATATCACCTCAGGAATCCGCGAGTTGAGTGCCAAAACATATATCAAGTGAATCAATACGATACCCCATTGTCACGACGAGTATTAAATTGCAAGACATATATCAAGTGTTCTCGAATCCATAAAAATATTCAATTCGAGAACAACGAAATCTCAAAGGGAAAAACTCAATTCATCATAACAAGATAGAGAGGGGAAAACACCATATCATCCGACTATATTAACAAAGCCTGCGATACATCAAGATCGTGGCATCTGAAGAACACGAGAGAGAGAGAGAGAGAGAGAGAGAGAGAGATTAAACATATAGCTACTAGTACAAACCCTCGGCCCCGAGGGTGGACTACTCCCTCCTCATCGTGGTGGCCGCCGGGATGATGAAGATGGCCACCAGAGATGATTTCCCCCTCTGGCAGGGTGCCGAAACGGGGTCTAGATTGGTTTTCAGTGGCTACAGAGCATTGCGATGGCGGAACTTCTGATCTAGGGTTATTTCTGCTGGTTTCTCTATTTATAGGACTTTTTTACATTGGTTTCACGAGAAGATGGGCCTCGAGGTGAGAAAAACCCATCGGGGCAAGCCAGGCCCACCAGCCATGCCCTGGTGGGTTGTGCCCTCCTCGTGGCTCTTCTGGCCCTCCCACAAAGCCTCGAGGGTCTCTTTTGTTCCAAAAAATCGTCAAAAAGTTTCAGCTCATTTGGAGAACTTCCATTTCTGCACAAAAAAAACACCACGGTAGTTCTGCTGAAAACAGCGTCAGTCCATGTTTGTTCCATGGAAATCATACCAAAACCATATAAAATTGTTGTAAACATGGCATGAATACTTCATAAATTATAGATACGTTGGAGACGTATCAGCATCCCCAAGCTTAATTCATACTCGTCCTCGAGTAGGTAAATGATAAAAGAAATAATTTATGAAGTGTGAATGCTAGCAAAGTGCATAAGTTTGATCAATGATAATTTCAATCACTTTTCCTAGCATCATGAGAGCAACTCTTTCTCATAAAACTTATCATGATAGTAGCAATTTAAAACGGAATTTTTGTTGTGGAATGCTACCTATCATATTCATCATACACTCTTTTCTTTTGTAGCATGAACATTTGGACTTGAATGATTCAAAGTAATAGTCTATAATTTGACATGAGGACATAAATAATCAAGCATATCACCAAGAAACCATGTCTTTCAAATTATCAACGCTAAAATAAGTTATCCCTAGCCCATCATGAGGACATCAACAATCAAGCATATCACCAAGAAATCATTGATCCATTCATGAAAAACACGCGCATATTAACTACACCCAATGCTCAAGTACGATCATAGTGCCCCCTAGTTGGTGCTTTATAAGAGAAGATGGAGACTCAAATTAAAAATAAAAATTGCATAAAGTAAAAAAGGCCCTTCGCGGAGGGAATTAGGGATTTGTAGAGGTGCCAGAGCTCAAAGCGAAAATTGAGAGATAAAAAACATTTTAGGAGGCATACTTTTCCCGCCAACGAAAACAACTTAGAGCTCCCAACACTTTCCATGCTAGATATATCATAGGCGGTTCCCAAATAGAAAATAAAGTTTATTCCTTTTTCCACCATACTTTCACTTTCCATGGCCAACCGTATCCACGGGTGCCCTCCATACCAACACTTTCCAAGGAATTTATTATTTGACAACATAAAGTAAATTCATTTTTCATTTCAGGACTGGGAATCCCTAATACCTTTGCCTTACTCTCGTGCAGTGGCAAGTGAACAAACACTCATCGTGAGAATAACACATCTAGCATGGAAAATATTGGCCACACCTCACTGCCTTGTGAGCGATACGAGCACACAAAAGAGAAATTTATTTTGAAAATTAGAGATGGCACATACAAATTTGCTTAGAACGGCAAAAGAATACCGCATATAGGTAGGTATAGTGGACTCATGTGGCAAAATTGGTTTAAAGGATTTTGGATGCACAAGTAGTGATCATACTTAGTGCAAAATGAAGGCTAGCAAAAGATTGGGAAGCGACCAACCAAGAAACGAATAATCTCATATGCGATCATTAAGCATAATTAACACCGAATAATGCACCACAAGTAGGATGTAATTTAATTGCACAACTATTGACTTTCGTGCTTGCATAGGGAATCATGAACCTTAACACCAATATTCTTACTAAAGCATAATTACTCATCAACATGACTCACATATGACATCATCATATATCAAAACTATTACGAGGAATCAAGTTTATTTTGTCCAATGATCTTCATGAAAGTTTTTATTATATCCTTCTTGGATATCTATCACTTTGGGACTAATTTTCATGTGTTGCTTTTGATAAGCTCAAACAAATATAAGTGAAGATCATGAGCATAATATTTATTTCTCTCAAATTAATTTAAGTGAAGCAAGAGAGAATTTCTTCAAAAATAATAAAGCACACCATGCTCAAAAAGATATAAGTGAAGCACTAGAGCAATTCCATAGAAAAGAGCTTCGTTGACGGGATGTGAGTGCCGCTTACCTAGCCTCCCTGGCAACTATTTGGGTACTCTATTTTATTCCAAAACTTTCAGATCTAAGTATTTAATTAAAACAGCAAGCAAAACAAAATAAAATGACAATACAAGGATAGCACACATCATGTGAATAAGCAAAAACTTAGGCTCAACCGATATTAACCGATAATTGTTGAATAAGAAAGGTGGGATGCCTACCAGGGCATCCCCGATCTTAGATGCTTGAGAATTCTTGAAATATTATCTTGGGGTGCCTTGGGCATCCCCAAGCTTGAGCTTTTGTGTCTCCTTAATTCCTCTCATATCACGATTTTCCTAAATCTCAAAAGCTTCATCCACACAAAACTCAACAAGAACTCGTGAGATAAGTTAGTATAAACAAATGCAAAAACCTTATCATTATCTATTGTAGCAAATCACTGAAATTATTATTCAACATTGCATACTAAATTCCTCTGCATATTTAATACTCCTATCCTCAAATAGAATCATTAAACAAGCCAACATATGCAAACAATGCAATAATAACAACAATCTGCCAAAACAGTACAGTCTGTAAAGAATGCAAGAGTATCAATACTTCTTTAACTCCAAAAATTATGAAAATTTACCGCATAGTAGAAAATTTATCAGAGCTTATTTTCAAAGAAGTTTCAACATTTTATCACATTCTAACTTTTCTAGGGAATTTTCGCAACAACGGTAAACTTTCTGTTTTCAAACAGCAACATGTATACTTGCGAAATAAGCATGGCAAAGGCTATCATTGCCACTTTTATTGAACTAAAAGATACAAAACAGTATTATAAATAACATCAAGCAAATCCTAAAAAAATAAAATGATTCTCCAAGTAAAACTTATATCATGTGACGAATGAAAATATTGCCCCAAGTAAGATTACCGATAATGTTGGAGACGAAAGAGGGGATGACTTCCGTGGCATCCCCAAGATTAGTGGCTTGGATCTTCCTTGAATATTACCTTGGGGTGCCATGGGCATCCCCAAGCTTATGTTCTTGTCGCTCCTTATTCTCCTCATATCAACATCTCACCCAAAACATGAAAACTTCAATCACACAAAACTTAATGAAACTTTGTGAGATAGGTTAGTATGATAAAGAGCAAACCATGTCACTTTGGTACTATCAAAGACAAGATTCATAATTTTTTCCACACAATCCTACTGCAGTATATCATTTCCGAAATTTATGTTGAGCAATATAAGCGATGGAAACTAGAAAACAAGCAAACTATGCAATGAAAGCAGAATTTGTCAAAAACAGAACAGTCTGTAGTAATCTGTACTCCAACCATACTTATGCCACTCCAAAAATTCTGAAAAAATAGGAAACCCTTGGCAATCTATCTATTAATCTTCTACAAAAAGAATCATCATTTTATCACGCTTCTGTTAAAAATGAGAATTGTTTTCCTGAGCGCAAAAGTTTCTGTTCAGCAAGATCAAATCAACTATCACCATAAGCCATCTCAAAGGTCTTACTTGGCACTTTATTGAAACAAAAGCAATAAAACATGATTACTACAGTAGCCTAATCATGTGAACACACAAAAACAGTAGGTAAAAGTGTTGGGTTGTCTCCAAACAAGCGCTTTTCTTTAATGCCTTTTAGCTAGGCATGATGATTTCAATGATGCTCGCATAAAAGATAAGAATTGGAACATGAAAAAGAGCATCCTGAATCACATTACAAGCACATTTAAGCCTAAACCACTTCCTATGCATCGGGATTTTGTGAGCAAATAATTCATGGGAGCAAGAATCAACTAGCATAGGAAGGCAAAACAAGCACATCTTCAAAATTTTCAACACATAGAGAGGAAACTTGATATTATTGCAATACCTACAAGCATATGTTCCTATCTCAAAATAATTTTCAGTAGCATCATGAATGAATTCAACAATATAACTATCACATAAATCATTATTTTCATGATGCATTAGCATAGAAATTTTGTTAATCTCTACATAAGCAAATTTATTCTCATCAATAGTAGTGGGAGCAAACTCAACTAAATAACTATCATGGGAGTAAAAATTAAAATCATGACGACAAGTTCCATGGTTATCATTATTCTTTATAGCATACATGTCATCACCGTAATCATCATAGATAGCAACTTCGTTATCATAGTCAATTGAAGCCTCATCCAAAATGGTGGATTCATCACTAAATAAAGTCATGACCTCTCCAAATCCACTTTCATCATTATAATCATCATAAATAGGAGGCATTCAATCATTATAACAAATTTGCACATCAAATCTTGGGGGACTAAAAATATCATCTTCATCAAACATAGCATCCCCAAGCTTATGGCTTTGCATATCATTAGCATCATGGATATTCAAAGAATTCATACTAACAACATTGCAATCATGCTCATCATTCAAATATTTTGTGCCAAACATTTTATTGACTTCTTCTTCTAACAATTGAGCACAATTTTCCGAACCATCATTTTTACGAAAGATATTATAAAGATGATCAATAATATGATACAACCTCAATTCCATTTTTTAGTTTTCTTTTTATAAACCAAACTAGTGATAAAACAAGAAACTAAAAGATTCGATTGCAAAATCTAAAGATATACCTTCAAGCACTCACCTCCCTGGAAACGGCGCCAGAAAATAGCTTGATGTCTACTACGCAGCTTTATTCTTGTAGACACATGTTGGGCCTCCAAGCGCAGAGTTTTGTAGGACAATAGCAATTTTCTCTGAAGTGGATGACCTAAGGTTTATCAATCTGTGGGAGGTGTAGGATGAAGATGATCTCTCTCAAACGACCCTGCCACCAAATACAAGAAATCTCTTGTGTCCCCAACACACCCAATACAATGGCAAATTGTATAGGTGCACTAGTTCGACGAAGAGATGGTGATAAAAGTGTAATATGGATGGTAGAAATATATTTTTATAATCTGTATAAATAAAAACATCAAGGTAGCAAATAGTAAACGGGCACAAAAATGGTATTGCAATGCTTAAAAATGAGGCCTAGGGTCCGTACTTTTGCTAGTGCAACCTCTCAATAGTGCTAATATAATTGGATCATATAACTGTCCCTCAACGTGCAACGAAGAATCACTCCAAAGTTCCTATCTAGCGGAGAACATAAGACGAAATTGTTTGTAGGGTACGAACCCACCTCAAAGCTATTATTTCTGATCAATCTATCCTAGAGCTCGTACTAAAATAACACGAAGCTATTCTTTCCGATCGATCTAACCAAGAGTTCGTACTAAAATAACACCAAAGCAAATTCAGATTCATAATATTCAATCCAACACAAAGAACTTCAAAGAGTGCCCCAAGATTTATACCAGAGAAACAAATACAAGAACATGCATCAACCCCTACGCATAGATTATCCCAATGTAACCTCGGGAATCTGCGAGTTGAGTGCCAAAACATATATCAAGTGAATCAATACGATACCCCATTGTCACCACGAGTATTCAATTGCAAGACATATATCAAGTGTTCTCAAATCCATAAAAATATTCAATCCGATAACAATGAAATCTCAAAGGGAAAACTCAATTCATCACAACAAGATAAAGATGGGAAAACAACATATGATCCGACTATATTAACAAAGCCTGCGATACATCAAGATCATGACATCTTGAGAACATGAGAGAGAGAGATATTAAACACATAGCTACTGGTACAAACCCTCAGCCCCGAGGGTGGACTACTCCCTCCTCATCGTGGTGGCCGCTGGGATGATGAAGATGGCCACTAGAGATGATTCCCCCCTCCGGCAGGGTGCAGGAACGGGGTCTAGATTGGTTTTCGGTGGCTACAGGGGCATGCGTCGGCGGAACTTCTGATCTAGGGTTATTTCTGATGGTTTCTCTATTTATAGGAATTTTTGGCGTTGGTTTCACGCTAAGAGGTGAGCACAACCCACCAGGGCAAGCCAGGCGCGCCCTGGTGGGTTATGCCCTCCTCGTGGCTCTTCTAGCCCTCCCACGAAGCTTCAGGGCTCTCTTTTGTTCCAAAAAAATCGTCAGAAAGTTTCAGCTTATTTGGAGAACTTTCATTTCTGCACCAAAAACAACACCACGGTAGTTCTGCTGAAAACAGCGTCAGTCCGGGTTAGTTCCATGCAAATCATACCAAAATCATATAAAATTGTTGTAAACATGGCATGAGTACTTCATAAATTATAGATACGTTGGAGACGTATCACCCAACTTCGCCAAATGCAGCCTGCGGTGGGGGTTTTGACTTGCCCCATGCAAAGCCACTTGTATGTGGAGCTTGCATTGTATCTTCTTGACGCGTGAGAAGGCCAAATGAATTGGTCAGGGTCCTCCAAATTCCTCTCCATTGTGTTGATGGATTGGCATTGTGAGTAGACTTGTATGTGGCCCAAGAAAGAGAGCTCCCCTTGCACATCCTGCATCCAAGCATTATCATCGAGCGCATCTCTCACTGTTCTCCTATTTTTGTTCATCGTGCTCGCCAGCTCGTGAAGTAACGGGGCGATGTCAGCAACCGCAGTGCTGTGGATCCAACGATCTTTCCAAAGAGAACTTTTGATCCCTCCCCCACCTTGATCTTGACTAAGCTGTTGAAGACCTCTCACGCTTGATCATCCACTAGCATGTGCAACCCTTGCCAGGGCTTGCTCGGATCAGATATTCTCAGCCATTCCCATCGCACACGAAGTGTCAGCGCTTGCAATGCTAGGTTCTTCACACCTAGGCCTCCGAATGTTGTAGGTTTGCAAACCGCGTCCCAAGCGACAAGGCATTATCCAACATGGCTCTTTGTAACACCCATGATGCGGCTATATCTCCCACGTGTCGGAGCACGACTTAGAGGCATAACCGCATAGTAGGCATGTCACAAGAGGGGTAATCTTTACACATCCCATGTACTGAATAAGAAAGGGATAAAGACTTGGCTTACAAACGCCACTTCACACAATACATAAATATAGCATACATCGTCCAGAATACAATCAAGGTCCGACTACGGAACCAACATAAATAAAGACAACTCCAAATGCTAGATCCCCGATCGCCCCAACTGGGCTCCTCTACTGATCATCTGGAAAAGACACATAGTAATGGCTGGAATCCTCATCAAACTCCCACTTGAGTTCGGTAGCGTCCCCTGCACTGGTATCATCGGCACCTGCAACTGTTTGGAAGTATCTGTGAGTCACGGTGACTCAGCAATCTCACACCCGCGAGATCAAGACTATTTAAGCTTAAGGGTAGGAAACGGTAGTGAGGTGGAGCTGCAGCAAGCACTAGCATATATGGTGGCTAACTTACACAAAATAGAGCGAGAAGAGAAACAAAGCACGGTCGAGAAGCTAATGGTGATCAAGAAGTGATCCTGAAGCTACTTACGTTCAAGCATAACACGAGACCGTGTTCTCTTCCTGGACCCCGCCGAGAAGAGACCATCACGGCTACATGAACGTACGGCACCTCCGCGTTCAGCACACGTTCAGCTCGGTGACGTCCCGCGAACTCACGATCCAGTAGAGCTCGAGGGAGAGTTTCGTCAGCACGACGGCATGGTGACAATGTTGATGAAGCTACCATCACAGGGCTTCACCTAAGCACTGCTACAATATAACCGAGGTGGATTATGGTGGAGGGGGGCACCACACACGGCTAAGAGATCAACAAATCAATTGTTGTGTCTCCAAGGGGTGCCCCCTCCTCGTATATAAAGGAGGGAGAGGAGGAGGGGGTGGCCAAGGAGGAGGAGGCACGCCCAAGGGGGGCAATCCTACTCCAAGTAGGATTCCCCCCTCTTTCCTAGTCCTAGTAGGAGACGGGAAGGAAGGGGAGGAGAAGAAGAAGGAAAGGGGGGAGGCCCCCTAGTCCAATTCGGTTTGGGCTAGGGGGGGCGCACGCCCCTAGCTGGCCGCCTCTCCTCTTCCTCCACTTGGGCCCATAAGGCCCAATAACCCCCCGGGAGGTTCTGGTAACCTCCCGGTTCTCCGGTATTTATCCGATAACCACCGGAACTCATCCGGTGTCCGAATATGACCTTACAATATATCGATATTTACGTCTCAACCATTTCGAGACTCCTCGTCATGTTCGTGATCATGTCCGGGACTCCAACTACCTTCGGTACATCAAAACACAAAAACTCATAATACCAATCGTCACAAAACTTTAAGTGTGCGGACCCTACGGGTTCGAGAACTATGTAGACATGACCGAGACACGTCTCCGGTCAATAACCAATAGCGGAACCTGGATGCTCATATTGGTTCCTACATATTCTACGAAGATCTTTATCGGTCAAACCGCATAACAACATACATTGTTTCCTTTGTCATCGGTATGTTAATTGCCCGAGATTCGATCGTCGGTATCTCAATATATAGTTCAATCTCATTACTAGCAAGTCTCTTTACTCGTTCTGTAATGCAACATCCTGCAACTAACTCATTAGTCACATTGCTTGCAAGGCTTATAGTGATGTGCATTACCGAGAGGGCCCAGAGATACCTCTTCGACAATCGGAGTGACAAATCCTATTCTTGATCTATGCCAACTCCACGAACACCATCGGAGACACCTGTAGAGTGATGACCCACAAGTATAGGGGATCTATCATAGTCCTTTCGATAAGTAAGAGTGTCAAACCCAACGAGGAGCAGAAGGAAATGATAAGCGGTTTTTAGCAAGGTATTCTCTGCAAGCACTAAAATTATAGGTAACAAATAGTTTTGTGATAGGATAATTGGTAATGAGCAACAAGTAACAAAAGTAAATAAAGTGCAGCAAGGTGGCCCGATCCTTTTCGTAGCAAAGGACAAGCCTGGACAAATTCTTATATAGAGAAAAGCGCTCCTGAGGACACATGGGAATTATCGTCAAGCTAGTTTTCATCACGTTCATATGATTCACGTTCGGTACTTTGATAATTTGGTATGTGGGCGAACCGGTGCTTGGGTACTGCCCTTACTTGGACAAGCATCCCACTTATGATTAACCTCTATTGCACGCATCCGCAACTACAACAAAAGTATTAAGGTAAACCTAACCATAGCATGAAGCATATGGATCCAAATCAGTCCCTTACGAAGCAACACATAAACTAGGGTTTAAGCTTCTGTCACTCTAGCCACCCATCATCTACTTATTACTTCCCAATGCCTTACTCTAGGCCCAAATAATGGTGAAGTGTCATGTAGTCGACGTTCACATAACACCACTAGAGGAGAGACAACATACATCTCATCAAAATATCGAACAAATACCAAATTCACATGACTACTAATAGCAAGACTTCTCCCATGTCCTCAGGAACAAACGTAACTACTCACAAAGCATATTCATGTTCATAATCAGAGGGGTATTAATATGCATATAAGATCTGAACATATGATCTTCCACCAAATAAACCACCTAGCATCAACTACAAGGAGTAATCACACTACTAGCAACCTACAGGTACCAATCCCCGACTTAGAGACAAGAATTGGATACAAGAGAGGAACTAGGTTTTGAGAGAAGATGGTGCTGGTGAATATGTTGATGGAGATTGACCCCCTCCCGATGAGAGGATCGTTGGTGGTGATGATGGAGATGATTTCCCCCTCCCGGAGGGATGTTTCCGCGGCAGAACAGCTCTACCGGAGCCCTAGATTGGTTCCGCCAAGGTTCCACCTCGTGGCGGCGGAGTCTCATCCCGAAAGCTGGCTTATGATTTTTTTCCTCATCAAAAGACTCCATATAGCATAAGATGGGTGTCGGAGGGCCACCAGGGGGGCCACGAGGCAGGGGGCGTGCCTAGGGGGTAGGGCGCGCCCCCACCCTCGTGGGCAGGGTGTGGCCCCCCTCCGAAACTTCTTGCGCTCAGTATTTTTTATATATTCTTAAAATGACTTCCATGAAGTTTCAGGACTTTTGGAGCTGTGCAGAATAGGTCTCTAATATTTGCTCCTTTTCCAGCCCAGAATCCCAGCTGCCGGCATTCTCCCTCTTTATGTAAACCTTGTAAAATAAGAGAGAATAGGCATAAGTATTGTGACATAATGTGTAATAATAGCCCATAATGCAATAAATATCGATATAAAAGCATGATGCAAAATGGATTTATCATAGAGCACCTTTATAATCACCCAGTTATGTTGTGACGTTTGGTAGCACACAAAGTGTTCCTCCGGTAATCGGGAGCTGCATAATCTCATAGTCATAGGAACATGTATAAGTCATGAAGAAAGCAATAGCAGTAAACTAAAACGATCAAGTGCTAAGCTAACGAAATGGGTCAAGTCAATCACATCATTCTCCCAATGATGTGATCCCGTTTATCAAATGACAACTCATGTCCATGGTTAGCAAACATAACCATCTTTGATCAACGAGCTAGTCAAGTAGAGGCATACTAGTGACACTTTGTTTGTCTATGTATTCACACATGTATTATGTTTTCGGTTAATACAATTCTAGCATGAATAATAAACATTTATCATGATATAAGGAAATATAAATAACAACTTTATGATTGCCTCTAGGGCATATTTCCTTCAGTCTCCCACTTGCACTAGAGTCAATAATGTAGTTCACATCTTTATGTGATTAGTTCACATCTCCATGTGACTAATACTCAAAAGGTTTACCAGAGTCAATAATCTATTTCACATTGCTATGTGATTAACACCCAAAGAGTGATCATGTTTTGCTTGTGAGAGAAGTTTAGTCTACGGGTCTGCAACATTCAGATCCGTGTGTATTTTGTAAATTTCTATGTCTACAATGCTCTGCACGGAGCTTCTCTAGCTAATTGCTCCCACTTTCAATATGTATCCAGATCGAGACTTAGAGTCTTCTAGATCGATGTAAAAAGCTTGCATCGACGTAACTCTTTATGATGAACTCTTTTATCACCTCCATTACCGAGAAATATTTCCTTAGTCCTCTATGGTTAATTTTGACCGATGTCCAGTGATCTACTCCTAGATCAGTATTGTACTCCTTTGCCAAACTCAGGACGGGGTATACAATAGGTCTGGTACATAGCATGGCATACTTTATAGAACCTATGACTGAGGCATAGGGAATGACTTTTCATTCTCTTTCTATTTACTGCCGTGGTCGGGTTTTGAGTCTTTACTCAACTTCACACCTTGCAACACAGGCAAGAACTCCTTCTTTGACTGTTCCATTTTGAACTACTTCAAAATCTTGTCAAGGTATGTACTCATTGAAAAAACTTATCAAGCGTCTTAATCTATCTCTATAGATCTTGATGCTCAATCTGTAAGCAGCTTCATCGAGGTCTTTCTTTGAAAAAACTCCTTTCAAACACTCCTTTATGCTTTCTAGAAAATTCTACATTACTTCCGATCAACAATATTCATTCACATATACTTATCAGAAATGATGTAGTGCACCCACTCACTTTCGTGTAAATACAGGCATCACCGCAAGTCTGTATAAAACCATATGCTTTGATCACTTTATCAAAGAATATATTCCAACTCCGAGATGCTTGCACCAGTCCATAAATGGATCGCTAGAGCTTGCTCACTTTGTTAGCACCTTTAGGATCGACAAAACCTTCTGGTTGCATCATATACAACTCTTCTTTAATAAATCCATTAAGGAATACAGTTTTGACATCCATTTGCCAGATTTCATGAAATGCAGCAACTGCTAACATGATTCAGACAGACTTTTAAGCACCGATATGAGTGAGAAAATCTCATGGTAGTCAACACCTTGAACTTGTCGAAAACATTTTGCGACAATTCGAGCTTTGTAGATAGTAACAGTACTATCAGCGTCCGTCTTCCTCTTGAAGATCCATTTATTCTAAATGACTCACCGATCATCGGGCAAGTCAATCAAAGTCTATACTTTGTTCTCATACATGGATCCCATCTCAGATTTCATGGCTTCAAGCCATTTTGCGAAATCTGGGCTCATCATCGCTTCCGCATAGTTCGTAGGTTCGTCATGGTCAAGTAACATGACCTCGAGAAAAGGATTACCGTACCACTCTGGTGCGGATATTACTCTGGTTGACCTACGAGGTTCAGTAGTAACTTGATCTGAAGTTTCATGATCATCATCATTAGCTTCCTCAGTAATTGGTGTAGGTGTCACAGGAACCGGTTTCTGTGATGAACTACTCTCCAATAAGGGAGCAGGTACAGTTACCTCATCAAGTTCTACTTTCCTCCCACTCACTTCTTTTTGAGAGAAATTCCTTCTCTAGAAAGTATCCATTCTTAGCAACAAATGTCTTGCCTTCGGATCTGTGATAGAAGGAGTACCCAACAGTCTCCTTTGGGTATCCTATGAAGACACATTTATCCGATTTGGGTTCGAGCTTATCAGGTTAAAGTACGATTACGATGTTCGGACACACTACTACGCTGTGACGTTCCGGGTGGCGTGAGTTGCGAAACTATTCCATATTGTTTCAAATGTAGACCAAACTCGTAACTCAAATATTCTCCTCCACGACCAGATCATAGAAACTTTATTTTCTTGTTACGATGATTTTCCACTTCACTCTGAAATTCTTTGAACTTTTCAAATGTTTCAGACTTATGTTTCATTAAGTAGATATACCCATATCTTACTCAAATCATCTGTGAAGGTCAGAAAATAACGATACCTGCCGCGAGCCTCAACACTCATCGGACTGCATACATCAGTATGTATTATTTCCAACAAGTATGTTGCTCGCTCCATTGTTCTGGAGAACGGAGTCTTATCATCTTTCCCATGAGGCATGGTTCACAAGTATCAACTGATTCATGTTCAAGTGATTCCAAAAGCCCATCAGCATGGATTTTCTTCATGCGCTTTACACCAATATGACTTAAATGGTAGTGCCACATATAAGTTGCACTATCATTATTAACTTTGCATCTTTTGGCTTCAATATTGTGAATATGTGTATCACTACGATCGAGATTCAATAAACCATTCACCTTGGGTGTATGACCATTGAAGGTTTTATTCATGTAAACAGAACAACAATTATTCTCTGACTTTAAATGAATAATCGTATTGCAATAAACAGGATCAAATCATATTCATGCTTAACGCAAACGCCAAATAACATTTATTTAGGTTCAACACTAATCCTGAAAGTATAGGGAGTGTGCGATGATGATCATATCAATCTTGGAACCACTTCCAACACACATCGTCACTTCACCCTTAACTAGCCTCTGTTCATTCTGCAACTCCCGTTTTGAGTTACTAATCTCAGCAACTGAACTAGTATCAAATAATGAGGGGTTTCTATAAACACTAGTAAAGTACACATCAATAACATGTATATCAAATATACCTTTGTTCACTTTGCCATCCTTCTTATCCGCCAAATACTTGGGGCAATTCTGCTTCCAATGACTAGTCCCTTTGTAGTAGAAGCACTTAATCTCAGGCTTAGGTCTAGACTTGGGCTTCTTCACTTGAGCAGCAACTTGATTGTCGTTCTTCTTGAAGTTCCCCTTCTTACCTTTACCCTTTTCTTGAAACTAGTGGTCTTGTCAAACATCAACACTTGATGCTTTTCTTGATTTCTACCTTTGTCGATTTCAGCATCATGAAGAGCTTGGGAATTGTTTCCATTATCCCTTGCATATTATAGTTCATCACGAAGTTCTAGTAACTTGGTGATAGTGACTAGAGAACTCTGTCAATCACTATCTTATCTGGAAGATTAACTCCCACTTGATTCAAGTGATTGTAGTGAAGGAAATATGCCCTAGAGGCAATAAAAAAGTTATTATTTATTTCCTTATATCATGATAAATGTTTATTATTCATGCCAGAATTGTATTAACCAGAAACATAATACATGTGTGAATACATAGACAAACAGAGTGTCACTAGTATGCCTCTACTTGACTAGCTCGTTGATCAAAGATGGTTATGTTTCCTAGCCATAGACAAAGAGTTGTCATTTGATTAATGTGATCAAATCATTAGGAGAATGATGTGATTGACTTGACCCATTCCATTAGCTTAGCACTTGATCATTTAGTTTGTTGCTATTTCTTTCTTCATGACTTATACATGTTCCTATGACTATGAGATTATGCAACTCCCGTTTACCGGAGGAACACTTTGTGTGCTACCAAACGTCACAACGTAACTGGGTGATTATAAAGGTGCTCTAAAGGTGTCTCCGAAGGTACTTGTTGGGTTGGCGTATTTCGAGATTAGGATTTGTCACTCCGATTGTCGGAGAGGTATCTCTGGGCCCACTTGGTAATACACATCACTTAAGCCTTGCAATCATTACAACTAATGAGTTAGTTGCGGGATGATGTGTTACAGAACGAGTAAAGAGACTTTTCGGTAACGAGATTGAACTAGGCATTGATATACTGACGATCGAATCTCGGGCAAGTAACATACCGATGACAAAGGGAACAAATGTATGTTGTTATGCGGTTTGACCGATAAAGATCTTCGTAGAATATGTAGGAGCCAATATGAGCATCCAGGTTTCGCTATTGGTTATTGACCGGAGACGTGTCTTGGTCATGTCTAAATAGTTCTCGAACCCGTAGGGTCCGCACGCTTAAAGTTCGATGACGGTTATATTATGAGTTTATGTGTTTTGATGTACCGAAGGTAGTTCAGAGTCCCGGATGTGATCATGGAAATGACGAGGAGTCTCGAAATGTTCGAGACGTAAAGATCGATATATTGGATGACTATATTTGGATACCGGAATGGTTCCAGGTGAGATCGGAATAATACCGGAGCACCGGGAGGTTATCGGAACCCCCTGGGAGGTATATGGGCCTTAATGGGCTTTAGTGGAAAGGAGGGGAAAGGAGCAAGGGAGCCCCCCCCCCCAAGCCCAATCGAATTGGGAGGGGGGCTGGCCCCCCTTTCCTTCCTCCCTCCTTCCTCTTCCTTCCCTCTCCCTCACCAAATAGGAAAAAGGAGGAGTCCTACTCCCGGTGGGAGTAGGACTCCCCCCCTTAGGCACGCCTCCTCCCCTTTGTCGGACCTCTCCTCCCCTCCTTTATATACGGAGGAGAGGGGCACCCCATAAACACAACAATTGATCTCTTAGATCTTTTAGCCGTGTGCGGTGCCCCTCTCCACCATAGTCCACCTCGATAATATTGTAGCGGTGCTTAGGCGAAGCCCTGCGACAGTAGAACATCAACACCGTCACCATGCCGTCATGTTGACGGAACTCTCCCTCAAAGCTTGGCTGGATCGGAGTTCGACGGACGTCATCGAGTTGAACGTGTGCAGAACTTGGAGGTGACGTGCGTTCGGTACTTGATCGGTCGGATCTTGAAGACGTACGACTACATCAACCGCGTTGTGCTAACGCTTCCGCTTTCGATCTACGGGGGTACGTGGATGCTGTCTACTACACAACCTTCTTCTTGTAGACGTTGTTGGGCCTCCAAGTGCAGAGGTTTGTAGGACGGTAGCAAATTTCCCTCAAGTGGATGACCTAAGGTTTATCAATCCGTAGGAGGCATTGTATGAAGATGGTCTCTCTCAAACAACCCTGCAACCAAATAACACTACAAAAAAAGACACATCCGTGACATTTTGGGCCGAACGAAAAAAAATTCTGTCATACATATGACACTTCTATGATGATAATTGTGACAAAACCCGGTATCATCATAGATGTGGTGGGCTCCTACTTCTATGATAGAAAATCATGACAGAAAATGGGCTTTTTGTCCTAGGCGGGCCGGAGACGCAGCTGCATGACATTCTTTGGGCCGTCCATGACGGAAAAAACCATGGTAGAAGCGAGGGGGAGGAAAATTTCGGGGAGTTCCCGGTTACGGTGGGAGGTCGGGGGCCGAGCGATGCGCGTTTCTCTTGTACACGTACGCGCGTGTGTGCGAGGCATTGGCTCTAACTGAACCCGATTGAGGCGTTGGGCTCTAACTGAACCCGAGAGATTGCACTGCTGGCTACACGTTACTGAACCCGAGCGATCGATGGATGGATTTTAACTGAACCCGATCGAGTGATTCCTTCGCTACTGCTGCTAACGGAAGTCGATCGATGCTGCCTCTGGGATGAACAGTGAGCGTTGCGGGGGGGGGGGGGGGGGGGGTTGGATGAATAGTGGGTGGTGGCGTTGCCTCTGGATGAACAGGACCCCGTGGTGTGGTGGAGGGCTGGATGAACAGTAGACGGTGGAGGGTGCCCGTGGAGGGGTGGTTGAATAGGATCCCGTGGTGTGGAGGGCTGGATGAACAGTAGACAGTGGAGGGGTGCCTGTGGAGGGGTGGTTGAACAGGACCCCGTGGTGTGGAGTGCTGGATGAACAGTAGACGGTGGAGGGGTGGTTGAACAGTAGCCGGTGGAGTAGCGCGCGGTGGAGGCTGGATGAACAGGAGCCCGTGGAGGCTGGATGAATAGGAGCCCGTGGAGGCTGGATGAACGAGCCCATGGAGGCTAGAGGAGGTCGACGGTGGAGATGAACAGTATCCCGTGGAGTCCCATTTTGTGGTACGCCACACCCCTCCCGATGAACAGGACCCCCGTTTCGACCGTAGCACTCCAACACAAGTCTGTTTCCTCCGTTTGGCGGTACGCCACACCCCTCCCGATCAACAGGACCCCCATTTCGACCGTAGGAGGTCCGTTTCCTCCATTTTGCGGTACGCCACACCCCTCCTGATCAACAGGACCCCCGTTTCGACCGTAGGAGGTCCGTTTCCTCCGTTTTGCGGTACGCCACACCCCTCCCGATGAACAGGATCCCGTTTTGAACGTGTCCGGTCGAACACAAGGCCGTTTCCTCCGTTCTGCGGTACGCCAGGCCTCGTTTCCATCGCCTGTTCCATCCAAGCCCTCCCGATGAACACGACGCATTCCGTTTCCTCCCCATGAACACGAGCATTCTGTTGCCTCCCCATGAACACGGCGACGACGTTGTTTCTCCGTTCCGACCCAGCCATGTACATGAGCCCTCGCCGTATGTATGCGTGAGTAGGCGTTCGAGACCCTGCCCGTATGTACACATACGTGGCCGTATTTTCTTTCTTGCACCCTGACCGCCTCTACTATGACACGTGCGCGCCTCTACATCGACCAGTATATATGTACGTACACGTTCGCGACCAGAATGACAATGCTACATACGCTTCGACCAGATTGGGTCCGGACTGTCAGGCACTTCCTTGCATGCGAAGATGTAGCTGGTGGGTCCCAACAGTCAGGGGGCGAAATACAGTGGCCCGTCCGATGGGTCCCGCTATCAGGTGGAGGAATAATTATTTTGCACGTAATAAGGAGGCACTTCCTTGCTGCGGCCGTGGACCCAGCTGTCAGCCTCTCCACGTACAGTCCATGTCCGATGGAAGCCGTTCCTTGACCACGTTGACCACGCCACACCGAGAGCACCAGGGCGGTGGATGACGGCAAGGCCTAGGAAGGGGACGACGCGGAGCCGGGGAAGACGCGGCAGTGGATGCCCACACGTAGAGGAGTACGAGGGTTCACTGGTTCGCTGCGGTGTGAGGCTGCCGTCGCCGCAGAATAACAGGGGGTGTGGGTGAGTAGAGGGATGGCCTGGCCAGCAGTGGGAGTAGTAGGGGCGGTGAGGCCTCCGCCGCATCGCAACCGGCCACGGGAGGCAGGAGCACGAGGCACGACCGGCGCTGGTTTGGACGGCTGTAGCAAGAAGACCAGAGGTTGAAGAAGCACTACGGCCGTTCGATGGACATCGTGCGGTCACTGGAGCTAGAATCGTGCATATTGACTAAGTTGACAAAGCCCTCCATCCCCGTCAACTTAGTAGGCCCACAAGTCAGCCTGCCACTATACTGGGTCCTAGCTAACAGGGGGAGTATTCATTTTTTTGTGCGTAATAAGGAGGCCTTCCTTGCGTGCGAAGATATAGCTGGTGGGTCCGAGCTATCAGCGGCAGTAACGGTTTTTCGTGAAATACAGAGGCCCTTTCGATGGGTCCCGGATGCCAGGTGGAGGAATAATTATTTTGCGTGTAATAAGGAGGCATTTCCTTATGTGCGGCCGTGGACCCAGCTGTCGGCCTCTCCACGTAAAGTCCACTTCAGATGCATGTCGGTCGTTGACCATGTTGACTAGACCGCGCAGAGAGCACCAGGGCGGTGGACGACGGCGAGGCCTAGGAAGGGAACGACACGGAGGCAGGGAAGACTTGGCAGTTGTTTCCCACGCGGAGGGGAGTACGACTGTACGAGGGTTTACTGGTTCGTCTGCCGTCGCCAGAGAATAACAGCAGGTGTGGGTGAGTAGAGGGATGGCTAGGCCAGCGATGGGAGTATGGTGGGGCGGTGAGGCCCGCACGGCAGCAGAGCCGGCCGGGGGCAGGAGGGAGCAGGCAGTCCCGCCGGCGCCTGTTTGAGCGGCTGGAGTAGGAAGAGTAGAGATTGAAGAAGCACGACGGCCGTTGGATGGCCATCCAACAGTCACTGCTTGTGTGTCAACCTTTTTTTAGGAAAGCCTCAAATCTGTGGAAAACAACATACAACCCATCTACCATTATTTCTAATAATTTACAGCCCATTTTCTAATTATTAAGATTTTTTGAGCCCATATTCTTTTTATTAGCATTACAGCCCATATTGTGGCCACGGTTAAAAAATTATACGAAATTTTGCATATTTCGGTGCGGTCCGAACTGTTTTTAATCCCGAAATTTCGACTCACATTCAAACTAATTTTAAAAATAAATGTATATCAATATAAAATCCAACAAATTCTCCACGCATAAAAATTAATGTAATTTCAAATCTCGAAATGAAAAAAAAAGATATTTGAAACTAATTGCCGGTTTGATGTATTTTAAAAATGTACAGCCCATTTCTCATTACTGATGGGCCATTTTCTCGGCCAGCCGAATGAAAGCTCTCCTCGTCTTGAAAGATTTGCTGCCCAACAAGCCTGACAAAGCGACTTACTTGGCAAATCACAAAAAACTGGGCTGTGGCTGTGGACCCAACTGTCAGCCTCTCCACATACAGTACTCTTCCGATGGAATGTCGTTGACCACGTTGACCACGCCGTGCTGAGAGCACCAAGGCGGTGGACGACGACGAGGCCTAGGAAGGGGACGACACGGATCCGGGGAAGATGCGACAGTGGATGCCCACGCGGAGAGGAGTACGAGGGTTCACTGGTTTGGCTGCGGTGTGAGGCTGCCGTCGCCGCAGGGCCTGGCTAGCAGTGGGAGTAGTAGGGGGCGATGAGGCCTCATCGGCAGTATAGCCGGCCACTGGAGGCAGGAGCCGGCGGTCTCCCCGGTGCTGGTTTGGGCGGCTGGTGCAAGAAGAGCAGCGATTGAAGAAGCAGCAGGACCGTTTGATTCAAATCCAACGGTTACTCCTACTAGAATCGTTTGTTGACTAAGTTGACAAGCCCTGCATACGCGTCCACTTAGTAGGCCCACAGGTCATCCTCCCAACCGGTGCGCCCCAGATGTCAGTGGGAGGAATTATTTTTTTCGCGTAATAAGGAGGCAGTTGATTGCGTGCGGCCAGGCCAGCGGAGGGAGTAGGGTGGACTGGGGAAGCCTGCGCGGCATCACAGCGGGCCACAAGAGGAGGGAGCAGGCAGTCCCGCCGGCGCTAGTTTAGGCTGCTGGAGCAGGAAGATCAGAGATTGAAGAAGCATGTCGGCCGTTGGATGGACATCCAACACTAATTGCTGCTAGAATCGTGTGTTCACTGAGAAAGCCTTGCGTAAACAAGTCAGCCTCGAAATCTGTGGCGTGTACAGCCCATTTGCTATTATTTTTATAATTTTTACTTATTTCCTAATTCATATGGAATTTATTGCAGCCCGTTTTCCATTTTTAGAATTGCCGGCCATTTTCTAGTCAGTACCAGGGTCAAAAAATTAACTAAATATGTGGGAAATTTTAAAAATTCACAAATTTTTGCTAGGGAACAAAATATTCTTAATCCAAAAATTAATAGCCATACTAAAACAAATTTAAAAATAAATTAGTACTATGTCATGTTAAATCCAATGAAATACGTATAAGATATCAGTGAAGAACAAAAACAAAAAAAGAAACTTATATCCCATTTGCTATAAATTTTTGGAATTTTCAACCCCTTTTGATATTACTTTTAACAGACATTGACCATACTCTTAAGCCAGGCCGGAATGCATCCCTCCTCATCTTGAAAGATTTGCAGCCCAGTAATTCGGAGAAAACAAATAGGCCTAGCTTGGGTATTCTTCCCAAAGAACTGGTGCATGAGAATTTAGCTTTATTTATTTATTTATTTACTTATTTATGTTTAGGGGACCATGAGCATGTACCCGGGCCAGATTCATGTGAGAGCCTCCCTTCTAATTAATTATGGGCTTCTCTATTGGGCCTTCATCAGTGGGCTGCATGTTATCAACAAGTAGAAAATGTGTTCTGAGTTTCAAAAAAAATGTGTTCCGTACGATAAATAGTATGCGCTACGTACGGTACGGGGCACTAAAGGATTGAACCGTGCAACGACTTCTAAAACATTGTGTTTGTCGTGCTAACAACACATTTATTCAACCAACAGATGAAATATACTACTGATTGTACATTGAAAACAGCAGCAGCAACCAGGGTTGGGCGTGCAACAGAAGCAGTAAGTAGGCCAGAAGAGTGAAGACGCGGCTCTCTCTTCTAAACCAAACATCAGCCATCATTACAAAAGGGCTACCGAAAAAGAACAAGTGTATGCATCAAACTAAATAAAGATCCTACTACACCAAGTGTACGCATCTAACTAACGGGCTCAGTTAGACGTTACTATTTATTAAGCTGTGGAGATTGGCTGACGGCTTGAACCAGATGGGTTCCTTACGGGGGAAACTCTAGCCAGCAGGTTGAAGTCTGATACTTGCGACCCTCTCTCCTACTTTGGGCTGCAGAGCGTGGCAGCACATATCAGGGTATGGTGGATGCAGAGACGCATGGTACGCTGTGTACACACAGTTTTGCCTGATGAACGAAACTGCGCTGCCATCATGATCCTTGCCATCGGTTATCTCCTGGTTAATCGGACAATTCAGTCCGACAAACAGAGAGCGTGTACCAAGGCTACTTACCAGCCTCCAGTCCAAAATTCCTGAAGGCCCAGAGAAGCTGGGATCCTGCTCAAAGACTTTGCAGTGACTGTGATTATATTCCACGAAACAACACGTTCGGTACGTGCGAACGATCATCAATCTTTCGCCGTTGTCTGATCGAGCCAGGAACCACCTGCAACTGCCACGCCGCTTTTCTTTGAAAGGTTCTGGGATTAGGAAGGGTAGGGACACCAGGCGGCCTACAACATCATATCAAGTTGGAGTCAAATAAAAAAGGGCTCTTGGTTTAGTCAATCTTAAGAACAGCATGTTATGAGCATGAATATGTTTTCAGCAAATGTTGACAGTAATATAAGCAAGCCACCATGATATCATAAGAAAGTAACATACTGCTGTAACAGCCATTTGTAGCGATGACTGGAGTAGGCCAGCAATACGTCCAACCATAGAAGGAGTCGACAGCGTAAATGAAGCCCTTGTGTTCAATGGCATCAGAGAACCATGGAGGATGTATGATCCTGCGATGGACGTGCATATTTATCCACTTACCGCAGTGACCTATCGGATAGGCGAGACCGCGGTTGAAGAACGCAATTAGCCTGAAGTCTTTATAATTCGCAGATCTTGTGGCCACTTGGCAGATTACAACCTTGAGCAAATCAAACTTGGTATCATGTTGGCTACTGTAAGATTCCGAGTATTCTGGGCCACGGTGCCAAAGCAGTGCAGTGTTAATCGAAGGAAGGGGGATCAATCGCCGGGTGTAGACCTCCATGAGCATCCAGCTGCTGCGACCGTCGACGAGCACCATCCAAGACGTGTTCATGCCGACCCAGTACATACCGTTAATGTAGTTGAGGCTGACGGGGATCGAATCGCAGTCAAGGGGGTTGATGCTTGCCACCCTACGATTGTTATGCTGCGTGACACACTGTTTCTGAAGATCAGGCGGCATCAGCAAGCAAGGAGCTGGCTTAAAAAGCTCTGGCCTGAGGGCTTTGAGTAAATGGTACAGCCCCGACGAGCACGCGGCGAGCGGCATGGTACTGAGATTGTCCACACGCGAAACAATGAGCTTGATTACCTCTATGGGGAGCGAATTCCAACCACTCTTTCGGCGGACGCTACTCGGTTCTGCCATTGTTAGTGCTTCGGTTTCGGACGAGGGGGAGGCGACTTAGCGGGGATGGAAGATTGGACGAGATTATGTGCGGACAAAGATGGAGAAGCGAATATGTGTTGCGGGGAAGTGGACAGGTGATGATGACTACAGCACGCCGCTTGACTTACGAGACACATACCAGCAGCGTAGGGTCATGTCGATGCCAGAAAACTTGCTTGAGTGATCACAGTACTGGTACTCCCTACAATGCTATGCCCTAACTTGCTTGAGTAGAGTAGTAGAGTAGGACTCTGCTCTACTACTAGCACCGGAGGAGTAGTATATTCTAATATAAAATAGTTACAAACTTCAATGCCCGAGCGTGGAATGACTATGAACGGTGCTCAAAGACCGTGTCTACGTGGTGTTTGGAAATGGGCGACAACCTCAACGCCAATGGTGCTGCTCCCGTTGCACTGTATGTGTTTCTGTCCTTCCTGTTTGAAATCGTGGTAGAATTCATGTTTCTACTCTGTATCCTACTACTATGCTAGTCCACATGATTAGTTTCATCTCTATTATAACCGTCATGATTTATTTTGTGCTTATACGGATTAAATCTCGTAGTAACTTGCCCATATATTCAACTGGCGCAACGTCCCCTACAGCCACTCCCGTTTCATGGACGGCCTGGTCGATGTTGGAATTTTTCTAGTAGGCCTTTATAAGGTGAGCTCTTCTACCACTTGTATGAGCATGAGAAGAGGAGACCTACACGCGCGCTCCTCCTCCTCGCTCGCCTCGCCATGCCACGCCTCGTGACGACGCGCCGCGGGTTGCGGGATTGAGCCAAGCCGAGGACAGAGCTATACTCCCACGACCTACATGGCCCGCACTATATAGTTTCTCACCACCGTTCCAGGTCATTGCACCGCCAAGCAAGTCTTCTCCATCCCTCCTTTTCGTGTGCACTGGGAGAAGGGACAGCAGGCCTCCGGAACCCCGCCTCTCATGATCATGTACGGGAGAGGGGCGATCAGGTTTTTGGGGAGCGCACTCGCGCGACTGCTGGCAGCGACGACTTCGCGAACGACGACTTCTTCCCCGACCTCGGCAACCTCATCCTCGACGACATGGGCGACAACGTCAATGCCGGCAACCAGTGAGATACAGGGTGTAGGAAGCGGTTTGGGAATTTGCATGCCTTTCCAACCAGTGAGATACTCCGTACAAAGTACGACAGAGAAATAACCACAGAGAAGGAAGCTAAAAGTAAACAATCAAACGAGCATTTTTGCATTTGTTTTGCATTGAATCGTTTCACAAGCTTGACTAGTGTTGTTTTTCTACTTTTACAAAAACCGCATCATAATGTTAAAACGTGCATTTGTACATACATAAGTAATAGTAGTACGCCCTCCATCTAGGTGTATAAGTCTTCCCTCCTTCTTGGTCACGGTGCACAACCGAAGATTACTTATTGACCTAGATGGAGGGAGTAGCACAGTCTGCAAGCATATATCGAGAGAGACGTGTAGTGCGATAGTATATAGTAAAGTTTGTGCTATATGCACGTACTTGCAAAATGCGTACGAATACACAAGGTTTCCAAACTTTCCCTTTTACATACTTACTTAAGGACGCTAAAAATTCCTGAACGTTCGGGATTTATCATTTGCGTCTCAAAACTAATGAGATTGCCTTACGAAATAAAATTATACTCCTCCTAAAAGACACGGCGCTCACAGGAGCGCTTGCGGCACGCCACGAGTGCCCTGGTGCGCGGCCGTTTCCCAGCACGCCGACACAACGCCTCTTCCTCAGCCTCGCAACTCGTGAGGTGCTGATTGGCGGCTTGCCGGCGGGCGAGCGCGATCTCACCGTTGTGGTGATCTGGCGCCAACAGGTACTCCTCCTCGCTGGAAGCGTGCACCCGGTCCACATACCGCCAAGTGTAGATGAGGCGCTTGGGCCCGACTGCACTCAGGGCGTCGGCACGGGTGTCCTCCGCCAACCTCACGGCCCTCGCACGAGCCTTCTGCCAAAGAGCCAACTGCCTGACTCTCTCGGACGAGACATAGGCCTCCCAGGAAGCTTGTTCCGCGGTGCGCTTCTCTTCCTCGGCCTTCTTCTCCGCCTCTATTTTGGCGCGCTCTGCTGGAGGCAAAGCCTCCCACAAGGCGACATCCATTTCTTTCCAAAGCTCCTCAAGGCTGGGGGGATCGGCCGGCGGCGCGGTGTTCTCCTCGTAGCGGGGAGCCGAAGTGTCATCCGGCGCGCGTGCTGGCGAGATTGGGAATGCCGACGCATCCACCTCGATGCGTCACAACGAGGACGGAACGCCGATGCGTCCTCCTCGACTAGTGGCGGCGAAGAACGGAATGGCGACGCGTCGCGTCACGGCGAGGAGTGGAACGCCGACGCGTCCTCCTCAACTAGTGGCGGCGAGGAACGGAACAGCGACGCATCGCGTAGCGGCGAGGAGCGGAACACCGACACGTCCTCCTCGACTAGTGGCGGCGAGGAACGGAACGGCGACGCGTGACCGTCCGCGCGGTGCAGCGAGGGGCTCCTAGGGCTTGGGAGGGGCGATGCCATGGTGGTCGACGTGAGAGGGAGGTGGAGGAGATAGCGATGAACGTGAACATGAGGGGGAGGAGATAGCGATGTCGTGGGAGGCGCAGTATTTATAGCGAGCAATGGCACACCTACGTAAGATATGGACTGAGCTGCACTGACTTAACTGCCGGTCCAGTTGCATCACTGACATGTGGGCCAGACCCCTATTGGGCCCATATGTCAGTGACCGAATGCACCTGCATTTAAGTAACAGCTACGTGGGCATATTTGTTGGAGTAAATTACGGGGGAGCGAAGGGGTGGAAATATTGCTGGTCATAACGGATTGGACGAGCATGGGGGGAGGAGAATCATGCCTGCAGATTTTTTCACACGGGGTGGAGTGGTGGGACCGCCGGAGGGAGAAGGAGAGTTTGGCAGGCATATTGTTTCCACACATGGAGAGGAAAACATTTGGAGACGAACGGGCTTCCTGCAGGTATGGGGAACGGTGCATAATAAGTCATCTTGCATGCCGGACTAGGTATAGTCTCAAGTCTTTAAAAACAAACACGCCCCACACATGTTCATATTTCAAGGTGCACTAAATTATTGCATGCGATGATTAAGGCTGGCCATAATGGTGGTATCTTAGCTGGTATCATGCACACGGGAATAGCAAACATGCTGATGTGGCAAAGAATTAAAGAAGAGAGGGGGGTTAGAGTAACTAGTGTTCATGCATGCATTGGTAAACACATTTTTTGTGGAGAACGACGGCACTAGTTGAGTACTTTTGCAGACTTCAAAAACTATTCCACAATGTGTCAACATTCACAATGTCAAATCAATATTTTTACACTCATTATAAAACGTAGTTCTTATACTCATTATAATCAGTACTCCCTCCGTCTAGGTGAGCAAGTCATCTTAGATTGTGCACTGTGACCAAGGAGGAGGGGAAAACTAGAGATCTTAATGTTTATCTGCTAATTAATAGCATTGCATGCAATGAACTAACCACTGCATGTCGTGTTTGGTAGTCCCAAGTCATTAAAAGCATGCACACCCACATCTCATATTGGTTGATATGTCAAGAAACAAGAAACGAGGTAGAAGTTAATGCACTGCGCCTAAGTGTTTTGGGAGTATTGTAGATATTGATATTTTTAGTATAAATTTGGTCGTGGGATTTCATTGATGCCTGTTAAAGCGTTGACAGGTCTGCTATGCGTGACCTGAAGATGAAAGCGTTGACCATCTCGAAGTTGATCAACAATCTTCAATTGTCAAAGATTAGCCGTTCGGCCAATAAGGTGGCACACTTAATCGCTAAGTATAGCTTTGACAATAGATTAGATGGTATTCTTGTAAATAACACACCGCCCTGTGTGGTGAATATTGTATCGAATGAGTTTACTGGTGTGGTTGGTTAATTAATATAAGGTGGTGTTCAAAAAAAAGTATAAATTTGGTCAAACACTTTGTAAACGGTTGACGGGAGTAAAAAGGACCAGAGGGAGTATCATGCATGCGGAGTAGGCAAAAAAATTGCTTGTCTAAAAAAGGCAAAAAAATTGCTCATTTATAGCCGGTCAAAGTCTCAAAGGGCGTGACCGCGCGAGGGAGGCGAAGGTCGTGGGCGGAGTAGGCTCATTTGTAGCCTACTCGTCCCTGTCTTATACCTTACAACAGTTCGCTCCCAGTCGTCCCGTCCTTTCACATTAGTTCGCTCCCATTTTTTTTGCAGGGTACAACAGTTCAACTTCTCCTAACCCTCCGCCAAAATCCATGGCCTCCCAAATCTCCATGGTCGCGCTGAGTACCAGGTTAGAGCCATCACCAGCAATCTGTTCATCATCATCTACACACGTGGATCCGAGACGGTGAAAGCATGGCTTGCTCGCTTCCTACGCATGTTCAACGGATGAGTGGGTCGCTGGGCTAGATGTTGAGTACACCACAGTCCTAGGACGAGAGAAGGATCTAAAGGACGAAGAGAGGAAGAAGCCCGCCGTGATCCAGGTTTGCGTACATAATGTTTGCTTGGTCTACCACATATGCCATGCCGACGTTGAGTGCCAGGATTTTAAGAACTTCCTCAAGGACAAAAGAGTGAAATTCGTTACTGTAGGCTTTAAGAACGACAGTGACGTCCTGCGTCAGATAGGTCTCGTTGTAGGCCAGCCCTTCAATCTCCAGAAGGCAAGCCTGGTGTCCTCCTCTCAACCTTCAATGCTGACCCTGGCAGTAGCCATGATTGATCCTTCGTACGCTAAACTGAAGAAACCTCATCACGAGTTTCATCATGCATGGGAGTCGAAGACATTAGATGAAGATCACATCCTGTACGCAGCAATGGATGCCTACCTTTGTTTAAATATCTAAAAGGGTTGGATGAAGAAGCAGAGCCCAGTGTCCGGTTCAAGCAAAGAAGCGTCGGCGAAGAGGAAGAGGAAGAGGGACGAGGACGAAGTCGAGGACGTGGACTCGGACTCCAAGTAGGTGGCAGTGCCATCGCTCATGCTGGTTCTACTGCAGTGTCAAGCGGACTAGTTGCTTATTAGTTTATTTTCAAGGGTGTGTTATGCTGAGGCCCCAGCAGAACTATGTTTATGTTCTTTCTCGTTATTTGAACTCTTTAGTATGTACAGTAGTACTAGTACTATGTCTTACTATTGTTCTTATTGCACTTGGTACTACTGCTCGTATCTTCGTCTTCCTACTATACTTTATATGTTCGTACTAGTAGTATAATTTGGGTCAGTCGATTTGTGAAAGAAGTTCGACGGAGCGAAGGAAGAAGACGGCAGAAGAGGTGGAAGAAGCCCTTCTAGCCATCCATGTTGCATCAAACGGCTCACATGAGTCGAGTGACCCAAATTGCTCTTTCAGATTGCAGGATCCACGTGGCATTCAAGGTCTCGAAGGTAGATTCCGCGTCCGCACCCAGTTTGCGGGCTCGACGCGCATGCGACCGGCTTCCGCCGTGACAGCCACCATACGCGCCTCCTCCACGCGGGCAAAGACGACAATGACACGCTAGTTCCTCCTCGCCGGTGTGCTGGAGCAAGCGCTCGTCCTCCTCTTCGTACGCTGCGTGCATAGACGCGACTCCACCAGCTGCTTGCGTGCTTGGCAGCGCGGCGGCATCGCGAGGAGGGACTGCAGACGACGTGAGCGGGCGAGCCTTCGGCTTCATGGCACAGGGATGGCAGCGACACGGCAGTGATGGGTGAGAAATTGTTGGCCGGAGTAGGCGGGCGCCGACATGCGCAACGGCGGCGGCATATTGATGAGTGCGTGTGTGGGAGCTTACTTTAGTTATATAAGGTTGGTCAAACTTAAAAGAAAATCATACTAGTACACGTAAACATTAGACTTAGGCAGCGCTTTTATTAGTTACTAGCTTATGTTCTTGTCCATTGTGACCAGCCTTAGTACCACGGCCATGATACGGAATCCTGTGCAAGCGCGTGAATCGTGGCCGCGCGGTCGATCGAATGGTGCGTCACCGTGTCCCGCTCGAAGGACATCCACCGACCCTTTTTGTGTGTGTGGAAACAATCCTCGAATGTTACTCAACTATTTTTCCTGTGAAAGTTCTTGACGTTGCAATATTTCCATATATTTGGATTTAGCTCCAGTTCGTGTTTATTTGGATTTGGATGTTTTAGGTGCGCCCTAGTTTTTTTAATACTGATTTTGTGTGTGTGACTGAGAGAGAACGTGTGTATGTATCCATATGTGTGTTGTGGCGGAAGGGCAATGTGGAGACGGTGTGTGTGTGATACAGACATAGCGAGGTGTGAATGTGCAAATGATCGTGCATGAGTGAGACATAGACAGATGCCGATACGTTGTGTATACATGAGAGAACGGTCTTATAGTTACTTGTGTGTGTGTGTGAGAGAGAGAGAGGGAGAGAGAGAGACAGAGAGAGGAGCATCCGTAACACAACAACCATCTCTCTTGATTCGTCCGTCCCTCGCACGGTCGCATGCAACACATGCATCAACGCGCATATTTTGACACCCTCACCCGTCCCCTGCCCGCCTCAAGGCCCGCACAATCTCTTCGTGAATACCCATTTCTCTCCTTAGGTTTGTTTTCTCTCAATATCTGACACACACACACACATAGACACACGCAGCACAACACACACACACACTCCCCCGAGCACACAATTCATCCCCATCCAAGGTTATACGACGACCACTCTTGCTTGTGCTTCTTTGCACCCCAACATGCACAACACCTCAATCTTCAAAGAGGGCAACGAGCAGATCGAAGACGGCGACCACACCGCGCTAGAGAATGCGGGGTCATTTGGAAGCAGGGTGATGTGACGATGGCTGACTGACTCCTCCCCCCACCCTCTCTCTCTCTCTCTTGCACAAAATTACCAATCCCTCTCTCCCCCACACAAAATTGTCAATCCCTCAACCCACGAGATCCTTCCCCTCTCGTCCATGTTTTTCCTGCTCTCTCATCAAACATGTTGTCTCTTCTCCTTCCACGTATACAGAATCCAGATGCACACGCATCTCATGTATATTACATGTATGCATCTTTCTCATAGACCTAACTTCTTCCTCTCTCTTTCTCTCTCTATCTCTCTCTCTGTCTCGTTAGGTTTGTCTCCTACTCTCTCGTCCACATACGTACAATATTTCCTGCCCTATCTGCTCCATCTTCAAAAGCTCTCTCTGCACGTTTCATTCACACATTGGGACATGTCAAAATGTTGCTTCTATAATGGCTGATGTAGAGTTATGGTTGTTCTTGTTGCATCCTACAAAGTAATAACTATGAAATGCATTTAGATTCTCATTTGACTAGGACTATGTGAGTTTGAGCATGTTGTGAAGTACTATAGACCTTGTATACATCTTGGGGTTCGACAATGATTGTAACTATTGAATTGTATAGACCATTACATTCGAAGTCAATAGCCTAATATATTTATTTCGCAATTTCAACAAATGATTAGTTCACTACAAACTAAGAAAACAAATGTGTACTCCCTCCGTTTTTATTTAAGTCCGCGTATTAGCATTGGTCAAAGTCAAGTTTTGTAAACTCTCGGAAAGCTTATAACAAAAAATATTAACATATACAATAACAAATAAATACCATTAGATTCATTATTGAATGTACTTTCACATCATACATATTTGTTATGGTAAATGTTTATATTTTTCTGTAAACTTGGTCAAACTTTAGGAAGTTTGACTTCGGTCAAACCTAATATGCAGAGTTTACTACTACTACTCGCTAGTTGCTTAGCCGAATCACTCAACACGCCACACAGGGAGTCCAGTGTCACAAAATTTTGAGGTCGGCGGGAAAATCTCCCGCGACCCTGATTCGAGCAGTGGGAAGTTACCATCATAGCCTTCGGAACAGGCCTACGGATGACGCTTGGTAGGGGGCTGTTTTCGTAACTTCAGGTTCACCCTACCCAGCCAACCCCACCCCGGCACCCAGAGTAGTACACCTGAATACTTCCCAATTTCTATCCCCACCGCAAAATAGACTTCTCCACGGCACCGCAGCCTTCATGCTCCTCCCCTTTACATCGGCGCACTCGTCCACCACAGCGCATCTGCCTCATCGATGACCTCGTACGCCGCACTGGAGCCAGTCCACCGTCGTCGTCGTACACGGAGCCTCTTCCCCGGCATTGTCTTCCACGGTCTCGGATCTGCTTCCCAGAAGCCGACACCAAGCGCAGAAGTACCACCGTCATGGACAATGAACTGACTCCCATTGCCGACCATGACTCACAGAGGCTGCCGCGACCATCGTTCTCCTCCTCGATTGGTAATGTGTGTATTGAGTCACTTAGCAGTACATGTGCAGTTCCAATTTTGTTCATACCTACCCATCAAATTTCCTTGGTACTATTGTTCCCGTAAAAGTAATTGGTTATAGCCTCCATTGTCCAACAGAATATCAGCTTGTAATTGTGCGTCGCTCCTGTATCGCGTTGTGCTTGGGTAGGTTTTTCATCTGCAACTAGTAGTGTGGCAAATGATGGAAAGGTTTTTAGAACTAGCAAAATGCCCATGCGTTGCACGCATCAAGATGCATTTGTATGAGTAGTTTATCTTGTTGGAGATGCTCTAACATGGCAGATGAGTGCTTTAATGTTGCCCACAAGATGCACGAGTATTACTAGTAGTATATTTTTCTTGCCATGTTGAGATTTTAAAACCACGAGTGTGAACATGCAGAGGAGAAATGAAGACCAAACACGGGATATTCGGGACATCTTCAAGGAGCGTGGCAAGTTAAAGAGGAGGTGCACCGAACCTGTAAAACGAGCTTTGGTAAGTAACACCATTTCAATTACTTTCGTGTAGCCTCGTGTTCTTCGATGTGTATATGTTGTAGTTTCTGTTTCTCTTAAGCGTGGTGTTCTTCGATGTGTAATAAGAAGAGTCTTAATCATCCTAATGCTTTCGTTTTTAGCTTGATGTAGGAAGTGGGTGTTCTCACCTTGTAATCTGTTTTTATTTATTTTTTCCTTCTGAATTCACTTCTCCGAGTTCTGTTTATCTGGCTTCTACTAAATGGATCTAGGTTGCTCTGAGTATTGATCTAAAAAAGAAGTAACTTCATGTCAGGATGCAGTTCCTGCGAGGAGGGAAGTATGGTCAACCTCGAGATCATGTTTCCAAAATGAGGCTGGATTACACACAAGGTGCCAGTTCCCTAATGATGCTGGATTAGACACAAGGTGCAAATTCCCAGATGGTGCTGGATTACACACAAGCCAGGTGGAGTCGTCAGCTGCTCATGTCCTCGTGGCATTGGTAAAGGCTGAAAGAAAGCGTGCAATAGCCCTTGAGAATGTAGCTGAGTTCCCGAAAAAGCGAAAAGAGCAATTAGATGCTCTCTTCACCCAAGCCAAAGAAGAGATGGAAGAAGCCAAAAATTAGCTAGCAGAGGCAGAGCAGGCTAGGCGTCTCCTGCTATCTAAAATTGTTGTCAATACAAAATTTCCTTCATAATAGCTAGGTTCAAATGTTTATCCAGTCAGCATGCATGTTGTGATGTCCGTGCATCTACTGATGTGGCACAAAATGTTTTTTTCGGGTCATGTAATAACCGCAATTACTTTCCAAATAATAACAGACGAAGCATTGGAGATGGTATAGTTCACGCGCAAGCCCGACATTCAAAGTTCAACTTCCACATCAAACTCATGTTCCCAGATATCTACACATTCATACATAATGTCCACAACCATGATTCACTTTAAAGCCAAAAAAATGTGAGGAGAGTTATAAATAAAGAAAATCCTCTACTAGTTCCTGCTACCAGTGCGAGCACAACAAGTCAAGACCATGCGTAAATTAATTATATTTTAGTCACTTTTTGTGTTCTAAAATGCATGTCGGCTCACGGAAGGACGTGTTGCCGGCACACGCGCGGATTCAATGAAGGAAGGCGGGGCAGTCTTAAGCTGGTTGCACGCGGCGAGGAGGTGTGCTCAGCCGGGCCTGCAGCGAGGCGGCCCTCTTGGCCGGCGCGCCGGTTCAATGCCTGCGCTATGAGAGGTCGCGTCCGTGTCAGAGCAATCACTCCCTCCAGTCCTTTTTTATTTGGGTATAACAAAATCTCGTTTTCCATTCACATTTTACAAGTAAAGTTCGTGGACAAACTTTGACCCAAAGTACGATGGGGACTAGTAAACCAGAATGGAGGTAGTAGTTTTTTTAATCGAAGAAGGGTTTCCCCTTCCGATTTTCATTAAAGAAAACTAGCATCTAAATCTAAACCATAGTATTTTCCCTAGAACTACCAGGTTCAACATCTCGCAACATAAACCCATACAACCTCCATCACAAAAAAAACCATACAACCATAAGCCAAGGAGGTACATAGTACTGTGAATTCCATTTTCGCTACATACCAATCGTTCTAAAAACTACTTACTACGTATAATGCGCCATTGAAAATTGGAACTCTTAACCCCGCTAAAAACAATATTTTAAACGTGGTTACTCGATCTGTGGCAACTGGCGAGCCACCGCGCTCCAATTCGCTCACCTGTGGTCCCGACTATCAACTCCTACTGATCAAATTATCACGCGAGCTGACTATTCCTACAAAGGTCCTCCACCACGTACCCGGTACCCGCAAATGCAGCAATCGTGCCCCTAGGGTTTTAGTGTTTATTTGTTAACGTCGCCTTTACGTAACACTCATGTGTGTGAGACAGCGAGAGGCCGACCGCGTGCGTGCGCCTCTTCTCTTCGTATATGTACTCCACCGTTTGTCTGGTGTCCAAAAAATTATAATAACTACTAGCAATGTGCCAATGCGTTGCCACATGATCAAAGTAGATTAATACAGTGGCGGAGCTAGATGCAGACTACGCCTGGGGCTGTGCTATGTTGAGTGATAAACTTCTATGATTTTCTATGCTTTGCATGAAGAAATTACAAAGGAAGTTGTTTCTAGGCCTAGGGCTATAGCCCTAGCTGCCCCGGGCCTGTCTCCGCCACTGGATTAATACATATTCACCGATTTGATAGAAAAAATAGTCTAGCTTTGAAATATGTATATCACTAAAAATATGTTATGTTTCATTCAAAATATATTCCTTTGGCGGTTTTGATGAGATAAGGGAGGAATTTGTTGGTTTCATGATTCGAGAAGTGGTATATGTCTAATTTCTACTCTTACTAGCAAGATGCCCGTGCGTTGCATGGAACATCAAGATCTTGTGGGAGAAAAGGATGAACGAGGGAAGGCCTTATCTGCAAATGTGATGAAGAGTGCGGGTAAATTGCCATATTTTCCTTCCTATCCGTCAGATATAAATCAAACGACCTACATAGCAGGATGGTAGGCCCACCATCATCACCAACTCTATTTTTTATCCCTACTCTTATAATAAGCATTGTCGGTGATGATCGTGTGCCTGCCATCCTGCAATATAGGCCGTCTGATCTATATCTGACGGATAGGAAGGAAACTATGGCAATTTAGCAAAAAGATACCCACACCCCTCTCTGCATTTGCAAATAAGGCCTTCCCTCGTTCATCCTTTCCCCCCACAAGATAAACTACTCATACAAATGCATCTTGATGTTCTGTGCAACGCATGGGCATCTTGCTAGTTGTTGCAAGAAGCCCATGTGTGTGTGAGAGAGAGGGCGAGTGGAGGAGGACAGAGTGCATGTGTGACAAAGACACAAGGAGTGTGTGTGCGATAGGTATCAGCTTAAAATGAGGCGATAGTGTGTGTGTGCACGATCAAGAGGGCGTGTCTCGAGAAGGGAAGAAAAATCTACATAGATACAAGGAGCGGGAGAGAGACATGTATGCGATGGTGGAAGCACGAGTGTGCGGGTGTATAAACCTATCTAGAGGCTAGCTAGTCGATAAATGTTTGTGAGAGAAATACGAGTCGGGGTGCGAAAGCGAGAGTTTTGTGTGTGAGAGAGAGAGACGGTAGTCGGGAAGGGGAGTGGAAGCAGGAGTTGTGCGTGTGTGTCTGTGAGAGAGAGAGGAGACCGTAGTCGGGGTTGTCTGATCGGTAAACAAATGAATAATGTCAGTCTGGGATGGAGACGAAAAGGAGACCGCAACAAATGTTGTGTCTACAGGAGAGATAGAGAGAGTACTTTTAGTGGTATGAGTCATATGTAGAGACATATAGGGTGTGTGAGAGGATCCCATAGAGAGAAAGACAAAGTGAAAGACGAGTGGAGACTGTGTGTTTGGCGGTGAAAAAGAAAGCTTAGGTACCGAGTGATACCAGAGAACAGTAGAGACGTGAGAGATAATGAAAACAGTGTAATTTATAATGATAGGGAGAGTGTGACACTTCTCAAGGGAGACGTCAAGAGATGTTGGAGTAATGGGCCACGGGTAGGCTAACCCGAGGCCCATAACCTTTCAAGACATCGGGGGTGACTGCGCCCCTCAAGGCAACAGACGGAGAGCCGACTTCAGGAGGGCGGCTGGAGGAACAGCTGGCAGCCTATATGCGCCCGAGTCCTAGAGAAGAGATCAAGACCGGCCGACTCCGACTGGCGGCTTCTAGAGAAGCCGGCCACCGGGAGTCGGCCCACGACATCAGCAAAGCCCATGCCCTCATCAAGGGGGATGGGACAGGGAGTGGCAACAGTGAAGCCCACTCCCTCCCCTTTTCAGGGGGATGGCCAGGGCACAGTGCATTGTACTAGCGGAGATCTCCGTCTGCGCATCACTGTTGCCATGCCATCCCTGACGTCGGCCACAGTGGGTAGAGTCCTGTACCCACGACGGTCTGACAGTATGATCCACGGAAGATGGCCCTACCAGTCAGTGAGTGTCCGAAAGACGGCAAGGGTGCCCCCAGTCGGACCCATAGGGAGCCGGCCCGTGGAAGTCGGCCTGCCCCTCCCATGGGTCCCACGTGCCATTAACCAGACGAGGCGGGGAGTGGCTACAATAATCGCCTGCCAGGCGGCGGGCCTGTAGCCACGACCCCATGACCAAGCCTGCATCATTAGAGGCACGGCTACAGTAATCAGCAGCCAGCAGGACCCGCCAGCGGCGGGTGCGGCCTGTCGGCTCCGTACTAGACCAGTCGGCTGGGGGGGCCCATGGGCGAAGAGACTGACAGCTGGGCCCTATGTCCATATAGTTTACCATTGTACCCCTCGGGGGTAGGCTTATATAAACCCCCCAGGACACCCATGCAAAGGGTTCCGATTCGTTAGAACTAGACCAGACCTTAGACAAAGGAGAGAGCTAGCCCTGCCTTCTCCTACCCACGGATATAGCTCGAGGAGCACCTTTGTACTCACTTTGCCTTAGTGATCATGCGGATACCCCGCAGAGTAGGACTAGGGGTGTTATCTCCTAGGAGAGCCCCGAACCTGGGTAAAGTACGCCGGCGTTCGTGTCTACGCCTCATCCCGTTTCCAGGCACCAGTGATGTTCTACTCATCCCACCATGATAAGCCATCCATTGGCATATGTCACACCCAACCCCCGACATTTGGCGCCCACCGTGGGGCCTGGTGCACCGTCGTCCGGAGACCTGTTCTGGACGGGAACCCTTTTTCTCACTGGCGAGCGCAGCCAGCCCGGCACGCCAGACGGATTCCGTGCCGACGCGCTGCATGGCGCTGAAATCGCCTGCGCGGCCAGTTGCCTCGCCGATCTTGTCGGTGAGGTCTGCCTCTCCGACGAGCCTGCATCCGACGCTGGCACGGGCGGCCCCAAGAGCCTCCTTGCAGGCCTCCTCGATCAACTCCACGTCGCTAGCGAGCCAGCTGGGGACTTGGAGTCAGTAGGTTCCACCGATCCGATGCTGGTCGACTCCGACACCGCGTCGCTTGACACGTTCCCCATCAATGTGGTGGTCTATGATGAACCACTTCCTCGCGCGGAGAGCGGCGGAAGCACCATCACGGAAGTGCTTGTCATTTATCATGACGAGCATTCTGGCTGGGGTGATTATGACCCACTCAACGCGGCGCTAAGAGACCTGGCAGCGCCCATTCCCGAAGATGCCGACACCGAGACGCTGGAGGCACGCCGCCTTCAGCTAGTCGAAGGCGCCAAAAAGCTGGCCAGCATGAGATGGCTGTCAGAAGCCTACCAGCGCGAGATGGACCGCGCTGTGGGCGGCATGACGGCTGCGGCTGGGCCTAGCCGCCTTGGCACGGTCCAGCAGCGCGGCGCGGCTATTGCCGATCTGTTCGGGGTGAATCGCCCCGTCTACGCCACACCTGCGGAGAACATTCGAGCCGCTCAGGCGGCGGTGGACGAGCTGGACAAGTTCAAGGGCGAAGAACGTTGCTTGATGACGGAGCGCCTCTAGCGACTCCTTGACGCGGCTGCAGAGCAGAACGAGGCCGGCTGCCACAATAATGCACCGCGCCGGCAGAATGACAACCTGCTTCCGCGCCGAGACCAAGGCGCGGAGTCTCAGACGCCAACTGGGGACGTTCGTGGAAGAAAGGACAAGGAACCGGCTGCCAGCCGCAGTCGGACTCACATCACCATAGAGCGCGACCGAGACGGCCGCCCAAGAACAGTGGAATGACGAGACGACTATCTGCCTCCTCCCCCTCAGAGGGAAAGTCGAGTCTCCCCGCCGCCTGTTGATCACCTGACGCTCGGTGACCGCCTTGGCCGCCGAGAGGGAGTCGGAGAGAATGGCGCCCGCCACCGGATCGACCGTCTCCACCGATCCCTGGCGCTTGAAGAAGTAGAGGAGTTGGGCCCGCCGTTGAAAGTGCATTATATCGACTAGAGGGGGGTGAATAGGAGATTTTTATGGAAGTCTTCAAAACGTGGGAGTTATGAAGACAAACAGCGAAGATTTTGCCTATTACTATGCAGCGGAAGTGAGATTACACTAGGCAAGCCATGGTCAAGTATTCAATAGAGTGAAAGCACAAAGACAAACAGCTGCAGTGTAATAAGGATCAGGTAGGAAGAAGTTATGAAGCCAAACAGATCATACATTCACGTTGTGAAGACAAAAGATAGAGCAAGCATGCAATGGCTTCACAATGAGTAACAGTAAGAAAAAGGAAGTGAAGATGAAACCGGTGACTCGTTGAAGACAATGATGTGTTGGACCAGTTCCAGTTGCTGTGACAACTGTACGTCTGGTTGGAGCGGCTAGGTATTTAAACCTTAGGACACACAGTCCCGAACACCCAGTCCTAAACACGCAGCTCAGGACACCAAGTCCTCACCGTATTCTCCTTGAGCTAAGGTCACATAGTCCTCGCCCAATCACTCTGGTAAGTCTTCAAGGTAGACTCCCAAACCTTCACAGACTTCGTTCACTGGCAATCCACAATGTCTCTTGGATGCTCTGAACGCGACGCCTAACCATCTGGAGGATTCACAGTCCTCAAGTGTAATAAGTCTTCAGATCACACAGACAAGAAGACTTAAGTGATGCCCAATGTTCTCTGGCTCTGGGTGGTTAGGGCTTTTCTCCTTGCTAGGAACTTTCTCTCAAAGGCTTCGAGGTGGGTTGCTCTCAAACGACAAAAGCCGTGCACTGAAATCTGAGCAGCCAACCGTTTATGGTTGTAGGGGGTGGGCTATTTATAGCCACTTGGCAACCCGACCTGATTTGTCCGAAATGACCCTAGGTCACTAAGGAACTGACACGTGTCTCAACGGTCAGATTTCAAACTCTCATGGCAACTTTACTTGGGCTACAAGCAAAGCTGACTTGTCCGGCTCTAGACAAGATTCGCTCTCATTGTCTTCACTCGAAGACATAGGTTTTTGGTTTAGGCATCACTTCAGTCATTCTGACTGGTTCTCCTGGACCCCACTTAACAGTACGGTGGTTCCTATGACTCAACACAAAAGAAAAAGAACTACAAAAGATCTGAGTCTTCGAGCTCCATAGGCTTCATAACGTGTCTTCTTTTTTCATAGTCTTCAATGTGAATATCTTCATATACCACCTTTGGCTTCAATGTCTTCATACATTTTTAGGGGTCATCTCTGGTAGTAAAACCGAATCAATGAGGGACTTCTACCTGTGTTATCCTAGAATTCTCACAAACACATTAGTCCCTCAACTAGGTTTGTCGTCAATACTCCAAAACCAACTAGGGGTGGCACTAGATGCACTTACAATCTCCCCCTTTTTGGTGATTGATGACAAACTAGTTGAAGTTTTCAACGGGGAATATAGTCTGTGAAATTGTAAAGGATAAGGAATTGTCTTCATAAGTTTCAAGGGCTCCCCCTGAAGATGTGCATATAAGTTAATTTGCTTTTGGAATGCAAATGCACATGGCAGGTTGTACTTGTGGAGATCCAATTCAGCTTATGATGACAATCCACTATGCATGTGAAAGTATATGAAGATAATGACATGCATAATGGAAAATGGACTTCTGCAGAATGAGATAAGTGCGGAATTTATCGTCGCACATGCGGAATTTATCTTCGCAAACAGGGTGGCAAACAAGTAGCAGACGACCATCGAGTTTTAGCGTTACAACTCAAAGAACCAAATGAAGCAAAAATGAGAGTTGTAATCATGAAGCAAAATATAGCAAAACATAAAGCACCCGCCCATATGGACCCGCTTGAAGACTATCAACCCATATGCTTCTCCCCCTTTTGTCAGCAAGGACCAAAAAGGTTTGAATACATAGAGTGTCTACTCGTTCCCAGGAGCAGCAGGGTCGTTGGAGGTGTTTGGCGGTGCAGAAGAGCTTGGAGGTGCTGAAGAAGGTGGCGGTGATGTAGCATCGTCTTCTTCATCAATGATTCTGGCAGTGACTGTGGCAGCAGATGAAGAAAACTCAGAGTCTTCAAGTGATGGTGTGTTGCGCATCACAGCCCTTCTAGGAGGTGTGGTGTCAAACTTGAATCGCTCAGTGAAGCCATCCTCTTCAAGTTCAGCATCAGTACACATCATTGATAGCCCTTTCCATGTACGACGACGGGTTTCATGAGTGATGAAAGCATTCTTGGTGGCAAGATTTCGAAGACGATTAACATCCACCAAGAGGCTTTTCATCTGACACTGTAGCCAGTCGTGATGCCTATCTTGTTTTTGATGAAGGGCCACAAGAAGCTCTCGGTTATTGAGAACACGAGCGCACTTCTTGGGTCTGGAAGCAGTTGCACTATCAGTGGCTTCAGTTGAAGCAGGGTGTGGCGCACGTGTAGTGCCAGCCAAAGGATACACCCTGGAGATGGCTTCAACACCTTCATCGTTTTGAGTGAAGCTCTGGTGTTCTGCATTCTGAAGACTCAAAGGTTGCTTGGCAGGCTCAGGATATATAGCTTCAGCAGAGGTATCCACATCTGGCAAGAAGATCCGATGGTTGCGGGCTGAGGGCTGATATGAGATCGTAGAGTGAAGCTTGATCAGTCTCATTACCCAAGGAGCATAGAACTTTAAACCAAACAGATCTGAGCCTGATGCAGTGAGTTGGCGTATGAAGAAATCATGTGCGTTGAAGCATTTGCCATGAAGGATACAGAATATCAGAGTCTTCATTGCACCCTCGATCTTGGCATTTGGAGAGTGCCCTTTAATAGGCCAGAGAGTCCGCCGGATAATGTGATAGATGGTTTTGGGCAGGTACTCAAAGTCTTCAACGAAGAACTCTGTTGGATAAGGAGCATCGTGGGGCAATGGCTTCATCATGGAGAGCATCTGACTCATATTTGGTTCAGGCCTCTGGAATATGCTCTCAAGAGCTTCAGTGTGTAGTGGACAGCCTTCCTCGAAGAGTTCGCCAGGAGTGGGCAGGCTGGTGAGCTCAATGATATCGAATGCATTGGCTTCGTGATGGACATTGCCGGTCATCCACTCCAGGGCCCAAGTCTTCGGATCTCTGTTGTATCCTTTGATGTGTAGGGTGGCATAGAATTGCAACAGAAGCTCTTCATTCCAGTGCTCTTCATCAGTTATAAACTGCAGCAGACCCACTTGCTTGAAGCAATCCAGCGCTTCCTCTAAGCAGGGCAGACCAGCAATGGCTTCAACATCAAGGCGCTTGTGCGGGAAGATGCGACCTTGGTTGTATAGGATGCATGAATAGTAGCTGCGCTGAGGATAGCTCCAGAACCTATCTGATGAAATCCTTTCCCTTGAATAGGGGTTCTTGGAGCTGTTGAAGAACGTATTGTCTGCCTTGAAGCTATTGATGTCAAAGGAGCCAGGTGCTGATGCAGGACCTGGGAACCTTGGCAGCCTTGGGACTGGCTTCTGGACATGAGGCCTGTGCTCAACATGGTAATCAAATTGAGGACCTGTAGCAGACTCAGGAACAGAAGTGTCTGGATCAGTAGCTTCGCTGTCTGCTGAAGCTTTTGGTGGGGAGGGCTCCACATTGGCTTCAGTGTTGGTTGTGGCAGCCTCAACATTTTCAGCCTCCGCTTGACTAGCTAGAGGGTCAGTCACAAGCACGTTCTCCTGGAGAACTACTTCTTGGTGGAGCATAGGAGTAGGCTCTTGTGGTGCGTCTTCTGCGGCTGATGCAGCCGGAATGTCTTCAGCATAGACTTGAGGCCTTGGACCTTTGCGAAGCTTGCGGAATGCAGACGACGCCTGTGGGGTTGGAGTGGGCTGGGCCTCATTGTCTTCTTCCTCTTGAGGGCAATCCGCCCATGACGCATCTTGTGTAATTGGCGTCAGAGGACGACCAATGCTGATGAGCTCGCTTTGTTCATATTGAGGAAGGGCTGCATCATCTTGTACATTGTCCTGATGACTAATGTCTTCAGCAGCAATGGGGTCGGCTGCTGGTATGTCTTCAGCTTCAGGAGCCTCTGTGGAAGCAGGCTCATGAACTGTCAGTTGTCGTTCTGCATTGGGGTGAACCATAGAGATAGGTTCAACTATCAAGGGCTCTGTGGGAGCAGCCCGAGATTTCTTGATCTTTCGCTTCTTCTTGCTGGGGGCAGTAGGAGAGGCTTCAGAGCTTTTCCTCTTCCTGGCTTCAGCCTCAGCAGTTCTTGTCTTCTTGAGCTCTGAAGCTGTTGACCGGCTCTTTGGCTTCGAGCCAGTCGTTGCAGTTGGGAAGACAATTGGAACTGCTTCTTGCCTAGGTGCCTCTGGTTCAGCCATAGCAGGCTTCTTCTTCTTCTTCGCGGCCATCTTGGGGTCGATGCCAGGACGCCCAAGTGCCTTGCGTTTCTCAGCCTCATTGTAGGCTTGTACACATCTTTCAGCCAGAGACTTCATCCGCTCACGTGAGCCCTGAGCTTCTGCACGCTTCTTCATAAAAATTTCCTTGAGCTCATGCAACATGGTCTTGAAGCTCTTCACTTCTTGCATGCTGAGCTTGGCCATATTCTTCTTGAACTGAGCCTTTTCATGATCAATTTTGTGCTTCAGTTCAACAATGCGCTGGGCAATGGCAAGTTCTGAAGCAATTGCGCCTTGGAAGGCGACGCTGAGGCCAACAGGCAGCTGCAGATCTTCGAAGCTGATGTTTGGTGTGGAAAACCATTCGTCGATGAAGTTGTGGATGATGGCGACATCAAAGAGAGGCAAATTGTTGAAGATTTTAGCTTCTTCTTTGCTCTTGATGAGCTACTCTAGAGCGTCATCTCCAAGATCTTCATCACTTGACAGATCAATGGCTTCGCTGCGCAGAATGGCAGCAGCTGTGAGCTCTTTGCCGGTGTGTGGCTGAGGCACCTTGGCCTTCTAGGGCTTGGAGACGCGGGATACGTCTTCAGACTGCACACTGTCTTCAGGAGGTGCAGTTGCCAATGGCTTCGCCCTTGAGATTTTTGATGAAGGGGCTGGCTTTGAAGCTTTTGGCTTCTTCAACTGCTTTGGCTTCAGTACAGCAGGAGCTTCATCAGACTCAGAGTCAGCTGGAGGGTCATTCACGGCAGTCCCTTGGACTAAGATGCGGGTGATGAGGCCCTCAAGATTGGCATACGGACCGATGATATTGGGTTCTGCGTAGCGTGTGCCATCTGCCCTTGGTGCTGAGGGACCAGGGTTGATGTCTAACCCCAACTTCTTATTGTTCTGCTTCGCTGATTGTTGGGCAAACTGGAAGTTGCGCTTGAATAGATTGTCGTCACGACACCAGAGTAGTGACGACGGATGTGCATCATCAGGCTGTGGCCCACGAACCATTCATGGACAGAAGCTTTGGGCAATAGCTTCATCTCTGGACCTGGGTACAAGGTTTTTGTATAAGATGTCTCCCCACGGTCTTTTGATGGCACTTTTCTCAGCATACTCTTGGGTTGTGAAGCGGTATTTGAACCATTGTTCAGCCCAATAGCGTCGAATTCATTGGATTCGGGTCTTGCGCTGCCCATAATTCTCTTCAGGATCTGTTTTATACATTTCTGCCAGGTCTTCAGGCAGATCTTTGGAAGTTCCTTCACGTCGCTATCTGCCCCCCTTCCTTGCTGCTGCTTCTGAAGCCATAAACTTTAACTTGAAAGGCTTCAAAACTTTCAAAGGCTTCAAAGGCTTTCTTTTGCTGGACCAACAGGAACTGGCTTCAGGAGAATTTATGTGATGTTGTAGGAATTCTACAAATGAGTGCAGACTATGAGAACCGAAGGATTCTCCCACGGACATGTACCTGTGACAGCATTAAGGTGCGAGGGAAGGGGAAGAGGTCATATGCATTCTCAGAAGGTTTTGAAGATTAATCAGTTTAGAAGACATTGACCTCATCGTGCGAAGACATTCACTCATAGATAAGAAGTTGGTTCCAGATTTGTACGAACCCACAGATCAGTACAAGTGAGGAACCTAACTACTTCATGAAGCACAAGTGAATATACTAGGCATGTTATGAGATGCAGATTGAGAGATCTAACTTGTGTGAAGATAAACTTCTTATGGTAGAAAGTGACAGAACCATGAGATCAAAAGGGGCTGTAAAAAGAAGTTTTATTTACCACACTTGGAACTGCTAGACGGAAGTGGGAGATGATGCCGAGCAGTTCAGTCCTCCGTGCTCTAACTTGGCGACGGAAGACACCTACGGCGACGGCGGAGAGAACGATGTCCGCGGTCGGCGTGAGGACAGCGTCAGAGAGGTTGCGGCAGCGAAGCGCTTCGTCGCCGGCGTCATCGAGAGCTAGCGGTGGCGCTAGGGTTCGTGCGAGGGTGGAAGAAGGAGATAATGACCGCGGTAAGTGTGAATTTATAGGCACAGGGGCGGCACTGTGCTATTACACAGGTGCCCCTGGCGATTCACATCTGAGGAACGCGTGGCCTGTTTGCGGAAGTTTGGGGTTTGTTCCACGTCCCACGCACACCTGGATTGTCGGGCGGTCATTCCTGCTTCTCCAGATTTTATGTGGAGGAATGAGCATTGAAAACGGACTTTATGGTTGTCTCTATATCTTCTGCTGACAAGGACGCGGTGAAGACATTCGACAGTTTCAATAGAATGCATATGACTTGGAGAGATAGAATTTGAGATAGAAAGCATAGAGAGATTAGGGTCCGATCACATTCACTTAGTTCAAAAGATTCAACCAAGAAGACATAGCTATAAGTGAATGCTGTAGAGGATAGAACACTAGTATGTATACATCTATATAATCAACATAGTGAAGATAATCATGAAGACATGTTGAGTTCGAAGCCAAACCAAATGTCAAGATATTGCAAGGTAACGCCATGAGTGAAACACTTCAAAATAGAACGTTTGGTGGTGGCGTTACCCATCGTATAGGAAGTATTAGACCCAGACACGATGCACAATTATCGTGGCGCTTTGAAGTCAAATTCCACATTAATGTATTCACACTTAGAATGTATGTCTTCATTGATTGAAGATATACTTTACTTTGTGTGTTGCACATCTAAGTCATCATATGCATAAGTGTTAGGATGTGTGCCTGATCACGGGACATTTGAGGATTCCAGGATATTTAGCTCACACCGTAACTTGCAAAATCTCTTCTCATCAAAGGGCTTGGTGAAGATATCTGCCAATTGTTCTTCAGTGTTGACGTGTATGATATCAATGTCTTCCTTCACAACATGATCTCTGAGAAAGTGATGACGAATTTCAATGTGCTTTGTCTTCGAGTGCTGAACTGGGTTGTTGGCAATCTTGATGGCACTTTCGTTGTCGCAGTAAAGTGGTACTTGCTTCAGATGAATGCCATAATCCTTGAGTGTTTGCTTCATCCATAGAAGCTGAGCGCAGCAAGATCCAGCAGCAATGTATTCAGATTCAGCAGTGGAGAGAGATACACAGTTCTGCTTCTTTGAAGACCAACATACAAGTGATCATCCCAGAAAGTGACATGTGCCTGATGTAGACTTGTGATCAACTTTGTCACCAGCATAATCAGCATCCGAAAATCCAACCAAATCAAACTCTGAGCCCTTTGGATACCATAATCCTAGAGTTGGGGTGTGAGCCAAATATCAAAGAATTCGCTTCACAGCTAAGTGATGCGACTCCTTTGGTGCCGCTTGAAATCGAGCACACATCAAACACTAAGCATAATATCTGGCCTAGATGCACATAAATAAAGCAAAGAACCAATCATGGAGCGGTATACCTTTTAATCGAACTCTTTACCATTGTCGTCAGGACCTAGATGATGTTTGGCTGGCATTGGTGTTGTGAAGCCTTTGCAGTCTTGCATACCGAACTTCTTCAGGCAATCTTTGAGATACTTCTCTTGAGATATGAAGATGCCATTGCGTTGTTGTCGTATTTGAAGACCAAGGAAGAACTTCAGCTCCCCCATCATGGACATCTGATATTGCTCTTGCACCAGATATCCAAACTCCTCACTGTACTTCTGATTGGTGCAGCCGAAGATAATGTCATCCACATATATTTGGCACACAAACAGTTCACCATCATATGTCTTCGTGAAAAGAGTGGGATCCAGGGAACCAGGTATGAAGCCTTTGCTCTTCAGGAAGTATTTGAGTGTGTCATACCAGGCCCTAGGGGCTTGTTTGAGGCCATACAGTGCCTTGTTGAGCTTGTATACCATGTCAGGATGTTTTGGATTTTCAAAGCCAGGCGGTTGTGCAACATACACTTCTTCAATCTTCCATTGAGAAAGGCACTTTTCACATCCATTTGATATAGAAGTATGTTATGATGATTTGCATAGGCCAGCAGAATGCGTATGGCTTCAAGCCTAGCCACGGGAGCAAATGTTTCATCGAAGTCAATGCCTTCCACTTGAGCATATCCTTGAGCAACGAGACGAGCTTTGTTTCTGACAACTTGACCATGCTCATCTTGTTTGTTGCGGTATATCCATTTGGTGCCTATTATGTTGTGCTTCCGTGGATCAGGACGCTTAACCAGTTCCCATACATTATTCAGCTCAAACTGTTGAAGCTCTTCTTGCATAGCTTGAATCCATTCAGGTTCCATGGAGGCTTCTTCAACTTTCTTGGGTTCTGATATTGAGACGAATGCGAAGTGCCCACAGAAATTTGCTAGCTGAGTTACCCTTGAACGAGTGAGTGGACCAGGTGCATTGATGCTGTCAATTATTCTGTCAATCTGCACTTCATTGGCAACACGAGGATGTACAGGGCGAAGACTTTGCTCTTGCTGATATGTGTTGTTGTTGGGAGGAATGTCTTCAGGCTGAGCATTGTCTTCATGTTGATCAGGTGCTGAGATGATAAGTTCTTCTTTAGGATGAGCTTCAGAAGGTATAATCTCTCCAGTTCCCATTAGCTTGATTGATTCACTAGCTGGAATCTCATCTAGCACATTTGGCAGTTGCTCTCTTTGTGAACCATTTGTCTCATCGAACCGCACATCCATTGTTTCAACCACTTTGTAATGAAAGAGATTGAAGACTCTGTAGGAGTGCGAATCCTTTCCATATCCAAGCATAAAGCCCTCATGTGCTTTTGGTGCAAACTTTGAGGTGTGGTGTGGGTCCTTGATCCAGCACCTTGCGCCAAATACTCTGAAGTAACTAACATTTGGCTTCTTGCCAGTTAGGAGTTCATAAGATGTCTTGTTCAGAAGCTTGTGAAGATAAACACGATTGATTGTATGGCATGCAGTGTCAATGGCTTCAGTCTAGAATTTTCTTGGAGTCTTGTATTCATCTAGCATTGTTCTGGCCATCTCAATGAGTGTTCTGTTCTTGCGTTCGACGATGCCATTCTGCTGTGGCATGTACGGAGCTGAGAATTCATGTGTGATTCCCAAGATATCAAGATATGTATCAAGGCCAGTGTTCTTGAATTCAGTGCCATTGTCACTTCTGATGTGTTTTATCTTGGCGCCAAAATTGGTCATAGCACGATTCGCGAAGCGTCTGAAGACATCCTGCACTTCAGTCTTGTAAAGGATTATGTGCACCCAAGTATATCTAGAGTAATCATCAACAATGACGAAGCCATAGAGGCAAGCAGTAGTAGTAAAAGTTGAGTAGTGAGTGGGGCCGAAAAGATCCATGTGGAGCAGTTCGAAGTGTTGAGTAGTAGTCATGATTGTCTTCGAAGGATGTTTTGCCCTTGTCATCTTCCCTGCTTCACAGGCACCGCATAAGTGATCTTTCTTGAACTTGACGCCCTCGATGCCTATGACATGCTTCTTCTTCGCAAGGGTGTGGAGGTTCCTCATGCCAGCATGCCCAAGCCTCCGATGCCAAAGCCAGCATTCTGAAGCTTTTGCAAGAAGACATACTGCAAGTTGTGGCCCTGCTGAGAAATCTACCACGTATAGATCATCTTTTCGATACCCTTCAAACACTAGAGACTTGTCAGATTCCATTAGTACTAGGCAACGATATTTTCCAAACATGATGATCATGTTCAAATCGCAAAGCATTGAGACAGACATTAAGTTGAAGCCAAGGGATTCAACAAGCATGACTTTATCCATGTGTTGATCCTTTGAGATTGCAACTCTACCTAGACCCAATACCTTACTTTTACCAGTGTTAGCAAATGTGATGTGGCTCTTGTCGGATGGACGTAAGGTTGAGTCCATAAGAAGGCTTCTTTTGCCAGTCATGTGATTTGTACACCCACTGTCAATAATCCATTCTGAAGACTTTGAAGACGCTGGTGTCGTACCCTACAGTGCAGTTAGGGGGATAGGCTTCACGAAGAGAATTGTGAAGCAAAAACATTTAACGAACCAGTGGGTTATGAAAACTTAGATCCAGATTAGGACTAATAGGGAGAGTAGCATGCGATTAAGGAACGAAGTACATAATGATGCCATTCGGGCATTTTATCTTGCGCCCTACAAGATTTTTAAGGTCCCCAGCAATAGCGTCAGAAGATTTTGGTTTTCTGCTGGAGACCTTTCCCTACAAAAGAGAGTTAAGCCTTCTTAACCACCCACATCTTCAAGGGAGGCTTAGAAGCAATAAGTCTAAGTGCAGCATCTGAGAATTTTGGCTTTGAAGCCTTAGCAAACAGTCTTGCAGGTGGACAATAGTACTCATAAGAATAAGCAGAATAATTTTTGGTCATATGAACATGACAGTTTGATGAACCGCTCTCATATTCATATGCCTGAGTATGGTTCCCCGGCAAAACATTTGCATTAGTGCGACTCAGGTGAGTCCTTTGTCTGTATGAAGCCTTTGGACCGTATGATGCCTTTGGTCTGAGGTTTGTCTTCTTCATGTGAGGTGTCATGAAGACATTCACAGGAAGATTTTCCAGACATGTTTTCGGAACCCAGATCTTCTTCATAGGCGGTCCATTCCTGCAGTTAGTACCAATGTACCTGGCAAACACTTCACCATTCTGATTCTTAAACAGTTTATAGTTTGCATCAAAGGATTCATCAATAATAATGGGGTTAGCACATGTGAAGCCAGATAAATTGGATGGATCTGCTGAAGGTTCCTTTGCAGCAACCCATGTGGTTTTGGGGTACTGCTCAGGTTTCTAGTAAGAGCCATCTGCATTTATTTTCCTTACGAACCCAACACCCTCTTTCCTAGGGTTTCGGTTCAAAATCTGCTTCTTGAGGACATCACATAATGTCTGATGTCCTTTAAGACTTTTGTACATCCCTGTTTCAAGCAATGTCTTCAACCTAGCATTCTCATCAGCAATAGCAGTGGTATCCTCAGCAGAGGGGTTAGTTACCACATCAACAGTTGAAGATATTGCAACAGCAGTAGCAGTGGAACATTCAGCAACAGAAGTAGCATTATCACGCTCAATGCATTTAAGACATGGTGGTTCAAATCCTTCCTGAGCGGAACTGATCTGTTCAGCGCGAAGTGATTCGTTTTCCTTTTGAAGATCTTCATGAGCCGCTCTCAATTTCTCAAGTTCTTGCTTCCTTTGAAGATAATCATAGGAAAGCTTTTCATGAGTTGTTGAGAGAGTATCAAGACGATCTTCAAGTTCCTGATACTTAACGTGAAGATTTTTTATGTCTTCAATTAAGGATTCAGATCGAGTCATTTCAGCACCCAACAGATCATCGCTTCTGTCTAACAGTTTTTGAATATGTTCCATAGCTTTCTGTTGTTCAGTTGCAATTTTAGCAAGTGTTTTTTAGCTGGGTTTTGAATCACAGTCGGAATCATCGTCACTAGATGTTTGATAGCGAGTAGTGCATGTGTTTACCTTGGCACCGCGTGCCATGAAGCAGTAGGTAGGAGTGGAGTCATTCTTGTCATTTGCATCAGTGTCGGTGATGAAGTCATTGTCTTCAGTGTTGAAGATGGACTTGGCGACATATGTTGTAGCCAGACTCGCAATGCCAGAATCAGACTCCTCCTCAGATTCCACCTCTGCCTCCTCAGAAGCGGACTCCTCCTCTGAATCCATTTCCTTGCCAACAAACGCACGTGCCTTGCCAGATGAGCTCTTCTTGTGTGATGAAGACTTTGAGGAAGACTTGGAAGAAGACTTTGAGTATTTCTTCTTCTTCTTGTCGTCAGAATCATATTCCTTGCTCTTCTTCTTCCTTCTGTTCTCATTGTCCCACTGTGGACACTCAGAGATGAAGTGTCCAGTTTTCTTGCACTTGTGACATGTTTTCTTCTTGTAGTCATGAGCAGAAGCTTCATCATTCCTTGAGCTTGATCGCGAAGATTTTCTGAAGCCTTTCTTCTTGGTGAATTTTTGGAACTTCTTCACTAGCATTGCAAGTTCCCTTCCAATGTCTTCAGGATCATCAGAACTGCTGTCAGATTCTTCTTCAGATGAGGAAACAGCTTTTGCCTTCAAGGCACGAGTTCGCCCATAGTTTGGACCGTAGATATCTCTTTTCTCAGAAAGCTGGAACTCATGTGTGTTGAGCCTCTCAAGTATGTCAGACGGATCGAGTGTCTTGAAATCAGGACGTTCTTGAATCATCAGGGCTAGGATGTCAAACGAACTATCAAGTGATCTCAGCAGCGTCTTGACGATTTCATGTTTGGTGATCTCAGTGGCGCCGAGGGCTTGAAGTTCATTTGTGATGTCAGTGAGCCGGTCAAATGTGTGCTGGACATTCTCATTGTCATTTCGCTTGAAGCGGTTGAAGAGGTTGCGAAGAACACAGATTCTCTGATCTCTCTGGGTTGAGATGCCTTCATTGACCTTGGAGAGCCAGTCCCAGACCAGCTTGGATGTCTTCAAGGCACTCACACGGCCATACTGTCCTTTTGTCAGATGACCACAGATGATATTTTTGGCAGTAGAGTCCAGTTGAGTGAACTTCTTGACATCAGCAGCAGTGACACCTTCTCCAGCCTTGGGAACGCCGTTCTCGACGACATACCATAGGTCGACGCCAATGGCTTCAAGATGCATGCGCATCTTATTCTTCTAGTAGGGATATTCAGTTCCATCGAAGATAGGGCACGCAGCGGAGACTTTGATTATCCCTGCAGTCGACATAGCTAAAACTCCAGGTGGTTAAACCGAATCACACAGAACAAGGGAGCACCTCGCTCTGATACCAATTAAAAGTTCGTTATATCGACTAGAGGGGGGGTGAATAGGCGATTTTTATGAAAGTCTTCAAAACATGGGAGTTATGAAGACAAACAGCAAAGATTTTGCCTATTACTATGCAGCGGAAGTTAGATTACACTAGGCAAGCCATGGTCAAGTATTCAATAGAGTGAAAGCACAAAGACAAACAGCTGTAGTGTAATAAGGATCAGGTAGGAAGAAGTTATCAAGCCAAACAGATCATACATTCACGTTGTGAAGACAAAAGATAGAGCAAGCATGCAATGGCTTCACAATGAGTAACAGTAAGAAAAAGGAAGTGAAGATGAAACCGGTGACTCGTTGAAGACAATGATGTGTTGGACCAGTTCCAGTTGCTGTGACAACTTACGTCTGGTTGGAGCGGCTAGGTATTTAAACCTTAGGACACACAGTCCCGGACACCCAGTCCTGAACACGCAGCTCAGGACACCAAGTACTCACCGTATTCTCCTTGAGCTAAGGTCACATAGTCCTCGCCCAATCACTCTGGTAAGTCTTCAAGGTAGACTCCCAAACCTTCACAGACTTCGTTCACTGGCAATCCACAATGTCTCTTGGATGCTCTGAACGCGACGCCTAACCGTCTGGAGGATTCACAGTCCTCAAGTGTAATAAGTCTTCAGATCACACAGACAAGAAGACTTAAGTGATGCCCAATGTTCTCTGGCTCTGGGTGGTTAGGGCTTTTCTCCTTGCTAGGAATTTTCTCTCAAAGGCTTCGAGGTGGGTTGCTCTCAAACGACAAAAGCCATGCACTGAAATCTGAGCAGCCAACCGTTTATGGTTGTAGGGGGTGGGCTATTTATAGCCACTTGGCAACCCGATCTGATTTGTCCGAAATGACCCTAGGTCACTAAGGAACTGACACGTGTCTCAACGGTCAGATTTCAAACTCTCATGGCAACTTTACTTGGGCTACAAGCAAAGCTGACTTGTTCGGCTCTGGACAAGATTCGCTCTCATTGTCTTCACTCGAAGACATAGGTTTTTGGTTTAGGCATCACTTCAGTCATTCTGACTGGTTCTCCTAGACCCCACTTAACAGTACGGTGGTTCCGATGACTCAACACAAAAGAAAAAGAACTACGAAAGATCTGAGTCTTCGAGCTCCATAGGCTTCATAACGTGTCTTCTTTTTTCATAGTCTTCAATGTGAATATCTTCATATACCACCTTTGGCTTCAATGTCTTCATACATTTTTAGGGGGCATCTCTGGTAGTAAAACCGAATCAATGAGGGACTTCTACCTGTCTTATCCTGCAATTCTCACAAACACATTAGTCCCTCAACTAGGTTTGTCGTCAATACTCCAAAACCAACTAGGGGTGGCACTAGATGCACTTACATCCGTGTTTCGGCCCCCCCATCCGAGACAAGCCCTTCCCCAAAGGGTTCACGCTCCCTAGAGATACACCCAAATACACCGGCTCCGTGAAGCCGGAAGACTGGCTGGTCGACTACTCCACGGCCGTCAGCATAGCAAACGGCAACAAGCGTGTTGCCGTGAAGTATGTTCCGCTCATGCTCCAAGGCACGGCCCGGACTTGGCTAAATAGCTTAAGGCCCCGCAGCATCAACAGCTGGGTCGACTTCACTGATGCCTATGTCTGCAACTTCACCAGCACGTACAAGCGGCCTCCCATGCCTCGCCAACTCTCCTTATGTGTACAGGGCCCCAGTGAGTCAACCCACGATTACCTCACGCGCTGGGCCGAGCTTTGCAACTCCTGCGAAGGCGTGCACGAGGTGCAGGCCATTGAATACTTCACTGCAGGATGCCGAGAGGGCACCCTCCTCAAGCACAAGCTTCTCTGCAACGAGCCGGAAACCCTCGACGAGCTGTTGATCATAGCGGACAAGTACGCCACGACCGACTCCTCCATGAAGACGGAGATCCAAGTCAGCGCAACCGGCAAGGTGGCTCCTCAGGCTCCTCGAACTCTGGCCGGAGACACCAGTCGGCGTGAACAGTAGAGCGACCACAAGCGCAAAGCCCCACCACCGACTTCTGCCAGTCGGCAGGTGGCAACAGTCGAGAACCAGTAGCCGGAAGGGCAGCTCCCGCCCAAACGCTAGAACGGCGGCAAGCCCAACTGGTAGCCAGCTTTCTCATATGAGCAGACCATGGATGGACCCTGCAAGCCCTGTTCAAGAATTCATCCGATTAACCAATTAACTTGCCGATTAATCCTTACTCATAGGGTCACTGAGTAGCCAATAAACTGATAAATCATCCGATTAATGGATTAAATGGCCAATTAACTTGCCGATTAGCCTATTAATCCCCTACTCGCTAGCCAACCGAGCAGTTACCAGCTAACGATTTCCTCAACAATGCCTGCAAGTTCCATAGTGGTGCAAAACCGTCCAACCACACCACTCGGAAATGCCACTGGCTCACCAGTATAGCCAAGGGAGACGGACTTTTGCCTCCCCCACTTGCGGGGCAGCCGCCTCCTCTGCCCCAGCAGCCGGCGGTCAGACCAGTCGGCGTAGTACAAGACGAGTACCCAGAAGAGCAGGGAGCTTATGTCATGTTCACCAGTGTGGCCGACGATCGATGCAGCAGGCGGCTGCAGCAGCAGGAGGTGAATGTAGTAGCGTCTGACACCCCAGAGTTTATGCACTGGTCTGAGAATCCCATCAGCTAGAGCAGAGCTGACCACCCCGAAGTAATGCCCAAACCCGGCTCCTATGCCTTGGTTTTGGACGCCACCTTTGCCACGGACAAACGAGCTGCTCGCTTCTCCAGAGTCCTGATAGACGGCGGCAGCAGCATCAACATCCTATACAAAGACACCATGGAGAAGTTAGGGGTCAGGCAGAGGCAACTACAGTCCAGCCGGACGGTGTTCCACAGCATAGTTCCTGACCTTTCCTGCTCCCCAATCGGCAAGATCTTGATCGATGTCCTCTTCGGAGACAAGGATCATTTCCGCCGAGAGTCAATTTGGTTTGAGGTGGTGGACCTGGAGAGCCCATACCATGCTCTACTTGGCCGGCCAACCCTGGCCAAGTTCATGGCCATCCCCCACTCTGCCTACCTCAAAATGAAGATGCCGAGTTCCAAAGGGATCCTGACCATAACTGGAGACTACAAGAAGTCGTTCGCCTGTGCATCAGAGAGCAGTCGGCTGGCCGAGTCCCTCGTGATCGCAGCTGAGAAGCGACTACTAGATCGGGTTGTGGCGATGGCAAGCAAACAGCCAGAGAAGTCGCCTGATCCCAGAGAGTCGGAAGCTGAGGGCTCGTTCAAGCCGGCCAAGGAAACAAAGAAGATACCTTTGGACCCAGAGCACCCAGAGAGGTACGCTATCGTAGGTGCCAACCTCGATAGCAAATAGGAAGGCGAGCTCGTCGATTTCCTCCGTGAGAATCAGGACATCTTCGCATGGTCCCCCCAAATACATGCCAGGTGTCCCGACAGAATTCGCCGAGCACAAATTACACGTCCGATCTGATGCCAAGCCAGTCAGGCAGCCTTTGTGCCGCTTGTCGGAAGAGAAGAGGAGAGTTGTTAGAGAAGAAATAGCCCGGCTGCTTGCGGCCGGCTTCATCATGGAAGTATTCTTTCCAGAATGGCTGGCCAACCCGGACCTGGTACTGAAGAAGACAAGCAATGGCGAATGTGTATTGACTACACTAGCCTCAACAAAGCATGCCCCAAGGACCCGTTCGCTTTGCCAAGGATTGAACAAGTGGTGGACTCCATAGCCGGATGCGAGCTGTTGAGTTTCTTGGATGCATATTCGGGGTAACACCAGATCAAGTTGAGCCCGGCCGACAGGCTGAAGACGGCCTTCATCATGTCGTTTGGAGCTTTCTGCTACCTGACCATGACGTTCGGCTTGAGGAATGCCGGCGCCACCTTCCAACGATGCATGCAGAAGTGTCTCCTCAAGCAGCTCGGCAGAAATGCCCATGTTTACGTGGATGATGTGGTGGTAAAAATGGAGAAGCGTGGGGCACTACTGGAAGACCTCAAGGAGACCTTCGAGAACTTGCGCCGATTTCAGATCAAGCTCAACCCGGAGAAGTGCGTCTTCGGAGTACCAGCCGGCCAGCTCCTTGGTTTCCTGGTCTCCGAACGCGGCATAGAATGCAACCCTGTGAAGATCAAGGCAATTGAAAGGATGGAGGTACCCAGCCGACTGCTGGACGTGCAAAAGTTCACCGGTTGTTTGGCGTCCATCAGCCGATTCATCAGTCGGCTGGGCGAGAAGGCCCTTCCCCTGTACCAGCTCATGAAGAAGACCACTTTTTTCGAGTGGAACCACAAGGCGGACGAAGCATTTTTTCCAGCTAAAGAAGATGCTGACTACTCCACTGTCCTGGCGGCTCCGACTCCCAAGGAGCCCATGCTCCTCTACATCGCTGCCACTAGCCGAGTGGTCAGCACAGTCATTGTGGTAGAACGCAAGGAGGAAGGCAAAGCGCTACCAGTCCAGAGACCGGTATATTATTTGAGTGAAGTACTCTCGACCTCCAAGCAAAACTACCCTCACTGCCAGAATATGTGCTATGGTGTGCACTTCGCCGCCAAGAAATTGAAGCCTTACTTCCAAGAACATCCAATCACAGTGGTCTGCACGGCTCCTCTAGCCGAGATCATCGGCAGCCGACACGCTTCGGGTCGAGTGGCCAAGTGGGCCATAGATTTGGCCCCTTACACCATCTACTACCAACCTCGCAGTGCCATCAAGTCACAAGCGCCGGCCGACTTCCTCGTCGACTAGGCCGAAACCCAGTATCTACCGCCAACACCCGACTCCACCCATTGGCGAATGCATTTCAATAGTTACAAGATGCGCACCGGCTTGGGAGCCGGCATCGTCCTCAGCTCTCCCAAGGGCGACAAGCTCAAGTATGTGCTGCAAATCCATTTTGCTGCCTCCAACAACGTCGCCGAGTACGAGGCACTCATTCACGGGCTCCGGCTAGCCAAAGAGCTCGGCATTCGCTAGATCCTGTGCTATGGTGACTCCGACTTGGTGGTCCAGCAGTCGTCAGGCGATTGGGACGCCAAGGACACAAACATGGCAAGCTACCGCTTCCTCGTACAACAACTCAGCGGATACTATGAGGAGTGCGAGTTTCTCCATGTACCAAGGAACGACAACGACCAAGTAGACGCCCTGGCGCGAATCGGCTCCACCCGTCAGGCGATACCGTCCGGCGTCACCCTCCAGCGCCTCCTCAAGCCGTCCGTCAAGGCATCACCGGAGTCAGACTCCATCTTCGTACCGGCTCCTCCTGAAGTAGTCACATCCAACTCAAGAGCCCCCGCAGACGGCATGAGTATTCCGGCAGGCGGCACGGAAATCGTAGCAGTCGCACCCGGCTCGGGGACTACAGCAGTCAGCCCGGAGACTTCAGAACCCGGCCCAGGGACTACGCCAATCCGCCAGGAGACTTCAGAGCCCAGCCCAGGGACTGCGCCGATCCACCCGGGGACTTCGTCAACGCAACAAGCGGCTGCCGACTCCAACCCGCCACCTCCCGGCCCGGCCGCCCTCACCCAAGTCGCAGTCTTAGCTGTTGCAAAAATCACAGCACCTTCATGGGCCCAGCCCATACTCAAATTCATAGTGAACAAAGAGCTGCCAGCCGATGAGATCTCGACTCGGCAAGTACAACGCCGGGCGGCAGCATACACCATCGTCAATAGAGAGCTCGTAAGGCGCAGTGTCACTGGTGTTCACCAGCGATGTGTGGAGCCAGAGAAAGGCCAAGCAATCCTCAAAGACATTCATCAAGGCGAGTGTGGCCACCATGCGGCTTCGAGAGCACTCGTAGCCAAAGCTTTCTGCCATCGTTTCTTTTGGCCGACTGCTCTTGAAGACGCCAAGTCTTTGGTCCAAAAATGCAAGGGGTGCCAGAAGTTCCGCTCTAAGCCTCATCAGTCGGCTTCGGTAATCAAAACTATTCCTATTTCCTGGCCCTTTGCTGTTTGGGGCCTGAACATGGTCAGACCATTCAAGACGGCACGAAGCGGTTTGACTCACTTACTTTTCGCAGTGGACAAGTTCACCAAGTGGATAGAAGCAAAACCAATCAAGAGTTTAAATGGTCCGACCGCTGTGACCTTCGTCTCCGACACCACAACTCGGTATGGCATACCGCACGGCATCATCACCGACAACGACACAAATTTTGCCAAAGGTTCCTTGGCCCGTTTCTATGCGACGCAGGGCATCCGACTGGACTTAGCGTCCGTTGCCCATCCGCAGTCCAACAGCCAGGTAGAGCGAGCAAACGGCCTAATCTTGTCTAGCATCAAGCCTCGGCTGGTCGAGCCTCTGGAGCGCTCAGCGGGCTGCTGGCTTGATGAGTTGCCAGCCGTCCTCTGGAGCCTGCGCATGACTCCAAACAAGTCAACTGGCTTCACGCCCTTCTTCCTTGTCTACGGTGCCGAAGCCGTCATCCCAACGGACGTAGAGTTCGACTTCCCTCGACTCACCATGTACACCGAGGAGGAAGCAGAAGAAGCACGTCAAGACAACGTCGATCTGGTGGAAGAGGGCCGGCTATTGGCACTCAGGCGATCCAGCATCTACCAGCAAAGCCTACACCGATACTACAACCGGAAGGTCAAGCCGCGATCTTTCCAAGAAGGAGACCTTGTGCTCTGGCTGATTCAGCGAACTGCCGGCTAGCACAAGCTCTCAACACCTTGGGAAGGCCCTTTCATCATCAACAAAGTGTTGGGCAACGACTCCTACTACCTAATCGATGCTCAGAAGCCCCGAGCACGCAAGAGGGACGACTCCGGCAAAGAGACGGAGCGGCCATGGAATGCAAACCTCCTCCGAATATTTTACAGTTAATGCAGTATGTATCACGCTACCCTTTGTATTAAAGTATGAAGACCTCGGGCCCCTTGAGGAGAGCTCGGGGACTGCCTTCTTTTGTCTATATGATAAACAGTTATGCCTATGAATATGTTATTCTTCGTTATGCCACTTGGCATCGAGTTCGGCTAGTCGGCCCGGGGACTTGCCGACTTGTGCTATGAAACGACTTCCTGCAGGAGGACAAGTAATGTGTGGCACTTAAGCCGTCTCCTGTTAAAAGCCGCAGATCACAGAGCGACTGACCGGCGAACGGGAGTAAGGTAGAATGGGTGCCCATATGAAAAATGGCTAAGGACTCAAAGCTCGCTCATAGTTAAAAGCCGGTTTTTAGCCTTTTACAACAGACTCTTTTAGCAGCCGGCTTGCCGTTTCCTAAATTAACTTGCTAAAAACTCTAAAAGGCTAAGTACTTGCTTTCCCAAAGAAGCCAAGTTTTCGATCTAGCGGCAGTCCGCAGAGCGGCTGTCCGATGGGCAAGACGGCAACCAAGGGAAAGCGGCAAAGGAAAATGTCAAAGAGCAATAAGCAAGAAGAGATAGAATGCGGATAAATATTTACATAGAAAGGCCCTTGGCCGAATCATCAAACAGAAGTTCAAGATACACCTAGTGGGTGGAATTGTGCAAAATAACAAGTTCATTGAGAATGCTAGGTAGGTAAAATAAAGATAAAGTGGTAGCCTAGGAAGCCGCGGGTGGACTCGGAGGACCGGACGGGTCGGCGGTGCCAGTTGCCGGGGCGGCCGGCTGGTTGGTCTCCGCTTGATCACCTCTAGCACCAGCCGGCTCAGTTGGGCGCAGCTCGTTGCTAGAGGCACGGTCGAGCTGGGGCTGGCCGTCTACCTTGACCTCTGGCGCCTCCTCCTCATCTCCTTCCTCCTCCTCGCCTCCCTCTTCGCCACTGGAGTCGATCACCTCCGCCGAGTCCTCGCCGTCGTCCGGGTTCAGCCCGAACCACTTCGGCGGTGCCTCCTCGCCGTTCTCAGCCTGCTCTGGGACGAAGACGCTGGTGTCGGTGTACTCGGCGATCGACGTGGCGCGCTTGACAAGATCGTCTTCCACCGCAGCCAGCTCCGCCTGGGCCTCCAGCCGGAACATGGCTAACTGGGCTAAGCTCAGCCCAGGATACCACGCCTTGGCGAATTCTAAGGCCTGGCCTGCTCTAGCCCGGGCCGAAGAACCCTTCCAGGCCTCAAGACGGCCGGCTGCGACCTCCAGCCAGTCGGCAGTCCGACTGGGGGTGCGCGGTGCTTGCATATCCGGCCATAGGGCGGCAATCGCCTGGGCGCCGACACGTTGAAGCCGGCGTAGCATCTGGTGGGCTAGCCGAAGGTGGGCCTCGATGCTAAGGATCTGCTCCCCACAAGTTTGGGGGCGTTGGCGGCGATCTGTGCGCCGTTCGCCCTCCGCGCTTCACGATCAGCCTCGATGGCTTGATTGGCGGTGTCCGAATGGCCGGGGAAGAAGTCTGCTAAGGAAGAACAAAGAAACAAGGTTAAAAATCTTAAGACCGACTGGACTAGCAGTCGGCAGCCCAGAAAAGGAAACGAGGGGAAGCTCACCATCGACAAGATCCTCGATTGCGTGGAAGCCGGAGACCAGCGTCGCCTCCTTATCGGTCCAGGAGGAGCGCTCGGATGCAAATTCGGTAAGAAGGGCGGTCTCCTTGTCCTCCGCCTCCTTCTGGGCCCTCGGGAGCAGCTCCTTCTGCTCTGCCAGCTGCGTAGCCAGCCGGTCACGCTCCTCCGTCAGCCGGCCACACTCCTCCTCCTTGACGCACAGCGCAGTCTTGACTTCGCCCAGATGCTGCTGAAGGGCGGCGTTGGCTTCTGATGAAGGAGGGGGAGGGGTGTCAGTCATCAACAAAGAAGAAAGGTCACCGGGGAGATCCGGCCCGACTGCTCAGCAGTCGGCCCGAATCTCGGGGACTACAACTCGCGGGTGCGCCAGCGCGCCCCCGCAGAGAAAGAAGAGGACTTACCCCGGCTGTCCGACAAGTCGGCGGTCTGCTTGGCCAGCTCCTCAACATTGGCGTTGAAGGAGGTCACGCGAAGATTGTGGTAATCCTGCATCAAAATTTCAGAAAAAATGTTGGTACTTGGAACTCACCGATTAGAGTTCCGAGCTGCCTGCTCAGTAGTCGGCCCGAAACTCGAGGACTACACCCAGTGGATGCGCTGGTGCGCCCCCACAAAGAAAAACAAGCAAGCAAAGCAAAAAGAAGGGATGCGTACCCGGATGGCCGTTTGTGACGCCAGATATGCCTTGGTGCACTCCTTGATGGCGTCACCCTCGGCCCGGAGCTTGGCTTGGACGTCCAGGAGCGCCTGGTTCAACGGAGCCGTCCCGCCTCCCCGCACCCACCCGGTGGGCACGGCGCTCGACACCTCGGTGTCCGGGATCGAGGAGCTCGCAGCGCCGGTCTCCAGTGGACGCGGTGCTGAGGCCGCCTTTGCGAGACAGCGGCGCATCGGCGTACTGACCTCGAGGGCCAGGCCCGTCGCCGCCGTGCCTCCAGGTGGCGGTACTGGAGGGTCCGCCAGTTGTCCGCCTGGCGCGCCTCCAGAGGGTGGCGGTGGCGGCACAATGACTTCTGGCGTAGCGGTGATGTCGGCGTCCCTCTCAACGACCGGGTTCTCGTCACCGACTTCCCCAGTCTGCGCCATGAACTCCGGTGGCAGCGGCGTGGAGTTCAAGGGGACGAAGAACACCGCCGACTGGCGGTGTGCGGCTTCCTCTGCGCGCTTCTTCTCTGCATCGGCGGCCTCAGCCTCCGCCAGCTTCTTTAGAGCGGCGGCCTCCGCTTTGTCGGCTTCCACCTTCTTCATGCGGGCGGCTTCCCGCTCCTCACGCGCCTCCCGCGCGTTTCACTCTGTCGCCTCCCAGAGGTCGGCGGCGGTATCAATCCACCGAGTGGTGGAGGAGGTCTCCGTCGACTTTATGACGGAGCCGGCGATCGATTTCTCAAGAGAGAGAGAGGGGCCCTAAAGTCGGCAAAATAAAGTAAAGGGATTTCAGACAGACTCAATAAAGAAACATGAAGGTACGAAGGGAGGTAGTACTTACGCTGAAATCAGCTGCGGCGTCTTCACCACCTTGCGAAAGAGGTTGGCATTTGCGGCCGCTTCGTCCCGCTTGGTCGCCGCGGTTGAGTCCTTGGGCTTCTTCAGCGGCTGCCGAACAGGCTCGTCCCGGCCCTGCGCTTCTTGCCGCCGCCTTGAGCGTCCGGCAGGGCTGACGAGCCCGCGCCCGGCTGGCCGGCTCCTGGCTGATGGCGCGGGGTGACCTCCTCGTCATCATCAGGCCAGTCCTCGAGACTGGCCCCAAGTCTCGGACCACCTGACGCGCCGCCTCCTCCCTCGGCATCGTCCTCCAGGGCCGCCGCCCCCAAGTCGGGGTCGTCTACATCGCTCTCCGCCCGGTCGGGGAGAAACTCGCGGCCCGGCCCCACGGTGCCGGCTGCTGGCTGGAGGAGGGGGTTCTGACCAAAGCCGACTGGTCAGAACGAGCAAGACGGACTCAACATTAAAAATTTCAGGAGAATCGAAGAAAAAGAGAGAAGGAAAACAACTCACACGAGGCGGGGGGTGGGGGCTGCACGTGAATACGGCTCCTTGCCGAACTGCCACTCTTCGTTGAGGTTGCAGCTCGCAAGGTAGTTCACCATGTAGGCTACCTCCTCGCAAGGCATCTCCTTGGTGCACATTCGGCTCGGGTCTCGATGCCCGCTAATCTGGCAGATCATGTGGGGGCGACTTTGGAGGGGCGGCACTCGGCGCACCACGAAGGCGGCCAGCAAGTCCGACCCGGTCAGGCCCTCCGACTGCGCCAGCACTCGAAGCCGTGCAACGGCGCCGGCTCCTGCAGGCGTCAGCATCCGGGCCCGTTGCGACCAGTTGGGCTGTCTCCCAGCCGGCGGGCCGGCTACGTAGGCTGGCAGGTTGACCCAATCACCCTCCGTGGAGATGTTCTTCACGTAGAAGTACGACCGCTGCCACATCTTCACCGACTTGATCAACCTGATGGAGGGAAATGGGTTGTCGGCCCCCGACCTCCGCACGGTGACGAACGCGCCGCAATGAGCCGGCACGCCCGCGGCTTGAGTGCCAAGCTTGGAGAAGAAGAACTCCCCCCAAAGCTCGATGGTGGGGAGAACACCGATGAAGCCTTCGCACAGGGTGACGAAGGAGGACAGCAGCACCACCGTGTTGGGGGTGAGGTGGTGCAGCTGGAGTCCGTAGAACTCGAGGAAGGAGCAGAAGAAGTTGCTCGCCAGCAGGCCCAGGCCGCGCAGGCAGTGCGAGCGGAAGACGACCCGCTCGCCCTCCTGCGACACCGGCAAAATCTCTCCCCTCCGCGCGAGGCGGACCCTCACAAGGTCCTCGCCGGGCAATCGACGCGTCTTGCGGAGGAAGTCGATGTGATCCTCGTGGACCTCCGAACCATCCCAGGTACCGGAGTGCGCCGTCGGGGGCGTAACGGCGGAGGAAGAGCTCATCATGAGCGGACCGCCACAATGTTCGACGAGGCTCGAGGTGCTGAGAGAGAGAGAAGAAGGAGAGGAAGCACTGGGGAGGCGGGACGCGCGTGCTCCCCCGTTTCCCCTCCTCCCCCTACTTATAGCTGAGTGGGCTGCGAAGCCGAGGGGGCGGTTGTGGGATTTACTGCACCCACTACCCCACGCCCCCACGTCTATCGCGCAAACTTACTGCGCGCGATAATTCCGTGAGAACCTCAGCCGTCCCCCACGGCCGCAGCAGATCCGCTCACGTGCCGAGGCGCGGTAGTGGCGGGCCCCTGCCTGCAGGCATGTCCCATCTCGCAGATGGGTAGGCAGGCTGGCCCGGCCACTAGTTGCTGCGTGGCGGGCACGAAGTGGGTGGCGGCCAGGAAGCTTAGCTTGTATGCCACTGAGTTCCCGCCAGGGGGTTCGAAAGTATGTTTTGGACGAATCAAAGTCAGGCGACTCCGACTCCTACCAGTCAGTCCGGCAGAGTCAAGTGGAGTCTCCACCTCGAGTACTCGGGGAATGAAGATACTGAGGCTCCTCGGCTGAATGTCCATGGTGCCTCATTAGCTTCAGGGACTACTATCGGAGTAATGGGCCACGGGTAGGCTAACCCGAGGCCCATAACCTTTCAAGACATCGGGGCTGACTACGCCCCTCAAGGCAACAGACGGAGAGTCAACTTCAGGAGGGTGGCTGGAGGAACAGCCGACAGCCTATATGCATCCGAGTCCTAGAGAAGAGATCAAGACCGGCCGACTCTGACTGGCGGCTTCCAGAGAAGACGACCACCGGGAGTCGGCCCACGGCCATCTCCGTCTGCGCAGCACTATTGCCATGCCATCCCTGACGTCGGCCACAGTGGGTAGAGTCATGTACCCACGACGGTCTGATAGTATGATCCACGGAAGATGGCCCTACCAGTCAGTGAGTGTCCGGAAGACGGCAAGGGTGCCCCCAGTCGGACCCGTAGGGAGCCGGCCCGTGGAAGTTGGCCTGCCCCTCCCATGGGTCCCACGCGCCATTAACCAGACGAGGCGGGGAGTGGCTATAGTAATCGCCTGCCAGGCAGCGGGCCTGTAGCCATGACCCCATGACCAATCCTGCGTCATTAGAGGCATGGCTACAGTAATCAGCAGCCGGCAGGACCCACCAGCGGCGGGTGCGGCCTGTCTGCTCCATACCAGACCAGTCAGCTCAGGGGCCCACGGGCGAAGAGACTGACAGCTGGGCCCTATGTCCATACAGTTTACCATTGTACCCCTGGGGGTAGGCTTATATAAACCCCTAGGACACCCATGCAAAGGGTTCCGATTCGTTAGAACTAGACTAGACCTTAGACAAAGGAGAGAGCTAGCCCTGCCTTCTCCTACCCACGGATACAGCTCGAGGAGCACCTTTGTACTCACTTTGCCTTAGTGATCATGCGGAGACCCCGCAGAGGAGGACTAGGGGTGTTATCTCCTAGGAGAGCCCCGAACCTGGGTAAAGTACACCGACGTTCGTGTCTATGCCTCATCCCGTTTCTAGGCACCAGCGACGTTCTACTCGCCCCCACCATGATAAGCCATCCATTGGCATATGTTGCACCCAACCCCCGACAAGAGACCATGTTTGCGAGGATAGGAGCAACATGAAGTGAGCATGCGGGTGAGCTGGAGAAAAGAGAGTGATAGCTACCTGAAGGAGCATGCATGCGAGGGATATGGGCGTGAAAGGAGTGAACAAAAAAGGGATTCAAATATTTGAATTCGAGATGATGATACATGTAATCCATACTCGAACCAAAATTGATCTATCAAACATGCATACTCATATGAATTCACACACATCTATGTTATTTAATATGTAGATATTACTGATCCATACATTTTAGTAGAACATAATTTGGTTAAATTTTTTTGAATTCAACCTTAAGATTTTGAGACCGTTGTATTTGTAAATCATATTTTACATATAAAGGAGCAGAATTCTTTGTTGTGCTTTTGAAAGTATATATAAAAAATGATGTATATAGAATGTAATTCCAATTGAAAATGGATCCCGCCAGAAAAAAAATAGAATAAAACGGGATTCGAATTGAGTTGGCACGGTAAATGTGCACTCTGCAAAATTTGAACGAAGCGAGAAAGTCGCAGTAACCGCCCGAAACCAAAATCTGCGAGATGGAAATCACTACTACCTATCCCTGCCACGCAAAGCCTATATGCTGGATTTCTATAGGTTTCGATAGGGGTAGGTTTGTAATTTCACCCAAACGTGACGTAACCGCCTCTCACCCGGATTCATACACGATGGGTGCCAAAACACAGTGTGTCCTTGGCCGAAATCGACTCCCTTGCCGATTCGTATTCATACACGGTGGGCACCAAAAACAAATTCTCGTCGGTAAATATTCAGTGTATGCGAGATTACTGTCCTATCCCCAACCGACTAGTGTTGCTGTGGTGTAGTAGAAATTTGAAACGGGGGCTAAGTTTGTAAATTTCCTCGCATTTGAGACAAGCACGCCCTAAATACATGGTTCCCCCCTTCCTCTCTACCTCCCTTTTCCCCATTCGTACTCCGTGGGCGCCAAAACACCCTCTCCACCCCACCCTCCTCCGTCCGCCGCCGTCCGCCACCCCATCCACCGCCGTCCTCCTCCACCATGCCAGAGCTGATACCCCGACGTCGCCGTCCATTACAAGAGATCGACCTCTCTCATCCACGGCTTCGGACCGGGATCCTTGCATCCTGTCCTCTCGCTTCATCCCCGCCGTCGTCCACCTTGCCGGCGCCGCTCCTACGACCGTCTCGTCCACCGCGCCCTGCCGCCACCGTCTACCCTCCTAGATCTGCTTCCACGCCGCCGACAGCCATCGCTACTGCAGCACCGTCAAATTCTCAGCAGATGCGTACACAGCGCCGCACCAGAGGCGATACTCTTTCGTATCTGCTCAACTTATTTATCGCGGCAAGAAAATAGATCGCCACTGGTTTACTCTGATTTCTTGTCTTGGTTGCGAAGTTTCCTTTGTCCGGTTTGCACCTTCAGATCCGCCATGGCATGCTCAACACCATACTTGCAATGCTTATGGTTTTCCCTTTTTATTCCACACTAGTTAAATCACAGTAGACTAAATTTCAAAATTGGGTCAGTCGATTTTTCAGAGCTCGCCGGAGTTCGCCGGTGCGATCGAAGGGGCTCGGGTGGGGACGGTGGTTGTGGGGGGCGGTGGTGGGGCCTCGTCGAATGAAGAAAACTCGACGTGGGTGGGGGCGGGGTGGGGGTGGCGGAGGAACACAGGCGGTGGGGCCAGTGGTTCGGCCGGCGTCCCGTGCGGTGTTCTGTTTGGGAAGCACAGTATGTTCCTTGTCAGGAAGGGGAGCAGGGACATCTGCAGTCAACAGCTGATAGAGCTGGCCTGTACGTGATCGATAGGCTTTCAATTACTAGCGGCAATACAACACCGTAATTTCCAGCCAGTTCCACTTTCCCGATTTATATATCCTAGTTATGGTGTACCCCTGTTATGTACACTATGATCTGCCTAGTTGTTGTGTGCTCTTGTTATCATGGTTTTGCAATAAACTCTCTATACAGTATAATATGAACCTATCATCTGCCAGCTATCCTTACTTCTGGAGCCTATTTTTTGTGTATTTGTGCTAGAATATATAAATGCACGCACCATATTACAGCACACATTAGCTCTCTCATCAGAATCCAGTGATAGCACACAAGTGTTTACAGGGGCGCCCCTATATTAGAATATCATCTGCATTACAAAGATAATCTCACAACTATTTATGTTTTCATGGTTCTCACATATTATACGCAATTACAGTGAATATCAGAATCCGCGCATCAGAAGAATATTGTGGAACACTGCAATGACTTACAAAATTGGCAGCAAGGCATTGAGTGCCATTCTGGAAGCAATGAAATTCGTACGCTCCACACCTATTGATTCTTGTTCAGAATATCATCCTAATGACTATTCTAACCTCGAGGAGTCAAATGCAGATGGCCTGTCCTGTTCACCCATCAAGGTGCCTATTCTAATTTGGCAAGGTTTTATTGATTGCGCGTATCTTGCATATGTTGCCTTGCATTTCTTCTACTTTGTTGCACCGCCATCTGGTTAGTTTACTCATCATATATGTCGGGATGCCATGCCCATCCATTATTAATACATATTCCATCTGTCATCATACCATGTTTTTCCACTCAAATGATGTTCTTGTGCATCAGACATCAAAAAGGAAGAGGGTGATTGCCGAACCTGAAGGAGCACCAGCTAAGTCCTTGAAAAACATGGTGGTGCCGGAGAAATCAGATAGCACCCCACTTATATTGGCTGTACAACCAGTGACACAAAACGTAGGACTGACTCCAGTAGACTGTACCCATACTTCACTGGCCACACCACTAGCCCCACCACACAGGACCAGCACTCTAGCAAAAGGTATGCCGATTTCATTTGCCATAGCAGCAGCTGTACCACAGAAAAATCCCACTCCAGCAAAAGGTACAGCAAGTCCACCGGCCGAAGACCTATCCCAACTGCAGAGACGGCCAATTCCTGCAGATTGGAACCTCATTCCATTTATTCCCAGTTTAGAAGACAATGCTTTCAATGTTGTTAGGGACTACATGCATATATTCCCATCATGGGAAGATTATTGTGAAGACAAACACCATTTTCACATCTTCCTGTCCAACTTACGTGTAAGTGCTATTATTCATGGTTATTATTTTCCTGTTTTCTGCTGATTGAACACATCAATGATTTACATTACATTGTTGTAATTAGGCGATGGTCAATCTGGATAGTCATGACGAGCAAAGCTTGCTTGTGCTTTTCAAGGAAGCATTGCAGCAGTATCGGTGTTACCTGAGGAAATCACACTTTGATGGCAAGTCTATAAACGAATTTCGGGTGACGTCTCCTGTGCTAAATTTAGAAGACATTGAATGGAAAAACCTTGTTATGCACTGGTATCGTTCCCAAGATGAGGTACTGTCTATGAAATCACATGACAATTTGAACTTCTACTTTTCCGCATGTGCCTTACGGATCTTTTTTGCAGGAAATCTGGTCGAAGAAGAATTCCGGTTTGACAAGAACGACAGGATATCGCAAATATGCTGCCTGCTGCTTTGCTCTTGTTAGTACCTGTTGTCCTGTATCACTGTACTTGCATACATACCTGGTTCATTATGTGACAGTAGTATGCATGATAGCTTGCTTATCAATTGTTCGCTCCAAATTATCTGATCTATATGAATGGTTACATTAGTGTAGAATATATCCAATGCCAATGTTTTTTTAGCTCTGCATTGTTCTTGTAAGTACATGCTGTCCTTTATCAGTGTACTTATAATGACAGGTAGTTGTTCATGTACCATCACTCTGCAGCTTATTTTCCTTTGCCCTCCATCTTCTACACATCAGATCTATATTTACTCTTACCATAAGGTAGGTACTGAAGAAGTTTAGCTGTGCATTGCTCTTGGCTGTACCTTTTGCCTGTATCGCTGCACTTACATTTATAGCTACTTGGTTATGTAGCATCACTCTTCATCTTATCTTAGATATTCTCCATTTTTTCGTATATTATCACATCTATATTTACTCTTAACAAAATGTAGAATAAAGGCAATGCTTTTGAAGAAGATTCTGTGGTAAACTTCTTGAACCCCCCCCCCCCCCCATCAGCATGGACAAGGCCTTTATAGAGCCTGTCTTCACCAATAATGTAAGTTTGTCCATCTCAAGCCTTCAAACTTTGTTGTATATATTTGATTATGCATGACTGCAACAGCTGTTTATTTTTGGTGTTTGCATCAAATTGCTTGTTTAAAGTTTATTATATGTAGTTCATAAACAAAAATTCGTCCTTTCTCAATTTAAGTTTTCAGTTGTACAACCAAGTTCCTTCTTCATACCATGTAAATTAAACTATACAGAGCAAGTGATCTTCTTTTGCACTGCATGTATGCTTCTGTTCTTCATCTATAATCCAGTGGTGTGGTGAACCTACCCACTATAGCACAATGTCATATTCTGCAATGTCTTAACTATGAAAAATGTCATATCATTCTACTATTATTTAAACCGTCTCTTTATTTGCCAATCTGAAATGGTATAAATTGACAGCACACTAACCATTGATACTTATGAGTTCTCGATCTGTAATCCAGTGGTGTCATGAAGCTGCCAACTCCTTCACAATGTCATTTCCTGCCATGTCTTGACTTGAACAATACCATATTGTGTTAATGCAAATTTAAACTGTGTCACTTTATTCGTCAGTAAGAAATGTGATGAATTGTCAGCACTAATACTTTTATGTGCAAAACCTGTCATCTGTCTGCTTGTTTATCTTTCAGAGTGAGGAAGATATAAGTGTTGAACAAGCGTAGTCTCATCATCTTGCTCAGCTGCTTGTGCTGCAGCTCCCTAGCAGGGCTAACCTTTCTTGAACTCTATTGAAGTGTTGTCGGTTTTGTATATTATTTTGTCGGCGTGTTTATTTGCACTGGTGGCGGTCTTTGATGCCCAGTGTATGTAATCTGTTGTCTGCTTGTGCTTTATTATCATAGTGGCGAACTTTGCTGCCCAATGGATGTAATATGCCGTAATTTCTTTATTGTATAGTATAGGTTTTTTCTTATTCACGATGCTGCAGTTATTTTACTGTATATATATCCTGTCTTCGCAGTAAACCGGCCAAACCGTAAAATTATGGTACATAATCGGGCCGTCATGCAATCACGATGTAGGTTGGGCCTGAAACGTGCCGATCAGCTCACGGGCTGGCAGCAGCCCGAAATGAACCCCAGCCCATGATTGTGCGAATCAAATCACAGGCTTTTAACAGGCCGAAAAATTGTCTCGGTCCTTGTTTGGCCCAATCAGATATTGGCTGTGAGCAGGCCGGATGCAAACCGGGCCGTAGTTAGGCCCAACTATATGACAGGCTTTTAACAGGCTGAAATTAATATAGGGCTAAAATGTTAAACGGGCCCTTAACAGGCCAAAACTAATATCAGGCCGAATTACTAAGTAGGCCTTTAGCAAGTGGGCCCAAAAGCATAGTGTCTAGTTGACGGGCCGAATCTGATATGGGCCATAATTAGGCCCAAAACCTCTTAAAGGGCCGGACCTGATCTGGGCCGTAATTTGGCCCAGAACGTGGTAGGCTTTTAATGGGCCAGATCTCATATGGGCCACTATTAGGCCTGGAGCGTGGCAGGCCATTAATAGACCGGATCAAATATGGGCCGACATTTGGCCCAAAACATGGAAGCCAGTTAACGAGCCGGCCTACTAGGGTCCTCAAAATCTTGTGGGCCTATAGTTGGGCCGGCCCATTAATGTCTGTGAAATCTCATGGGCCTTTAGCTGGGCCGGCCCATTATGATCCGCAAGAATTTTGTGGGCCTTTACATGGGCCGGCCTATTATGGCACACAAGAATCTTGTGGGCCTTTACCTGGGCCGGCCCATTATGGCCTGCGAAATCTTGTGGGCCTTTATCTTGGCCAGCCCATTATGGTCCACAAAATCTCATGGGCCTTTAGCTGGGCCGGCCCATTGTGGTCCGCAAAATCTTGTGGGCCTTTAGTTGGGCCGGCCCATTTAAACTTGTTGGGCTGTGCCACGTGTCGACGTATCATAGGCGCATTCTGTCCAGTGAGTGGATGACATCTGTCCCGACGATGAGCCGACACGTGTTTCCTCTAGCCAATGATGATTTTGCATGTGGAAAATCCCCATTGGTCGGGGCTGTTAACGGGTTATCGGATCCAAAACCCGACCCGATAGCTTAATGGTGTTCCGTTACGGTGGATGCCACGTGTCAGTCACCCTTGACGAAAGCACTTCTATGACGCGTGATTTATCGTCATGGAAGTGGACACTTCCGTGATGATAATTTTGCTAATGTCATGGAACACTTCTACGACAGCACAGGTATGACTATCTTGATTCTGTCATAAATTTGTCATGGATGTACATGCATGACAAAAAAAGTGACCTACTATGACAAACACGTATCATCACGGAAGTGTATTTTTTTGTATTGTAACAAACAGTCTCTTGTGTCCCCAACACACCCAATACAATGGTAAATTGTATAGGTGCACTAGTTCGGCGAAGAGATGGTGATACAAGTGGTATATGGATGGTAGATAAAGGTATTTCTAATCTGAAAATATAAAAACAGCAAGGTAACTAATGATAAAAGTGAACGTAAACGGTATTGCAATGCTAGGAAACAAGGCCTAGGGCTCATACTTTCACTAGTGCAAGTCCTCTCAACAATAATAACATAATTGAATCACATAACTATCCCTCAACATGCAACAAAGAGTCACTCCAAAGTCACTAATAGCTGAGAGCAAACGAAGAGATTATGGTAGGGTATGAAACCACCTCAAAGTTATTCTTTCCAATCATTCCGTTGGGCTATTCCTATAAGTGTCACAAACAGCCCTAGAGTTCGTACTAGAATAACACCTTAAGACACAAATCAACCAAAACCCTAATGTCACCTAGATACTCCAAGTATCCATGGGTATGATTATACGATATGAATCACACAATGTCAGATTCATCTATTCAACCAACACATAGAACCTCAAATAGTGCCCCAAAGTTTCTACCAGAGAGTCAAGACAAAAACGTGTGCCAACCCCTATTCATAGGTTCATGGGTGGAACCCACAAGTTGATCATCAAAACATACATCAAGTGGATCAATAGAATACCCCATTGTCACCACGGGTATTCCACGCAAGACATACATCAAGTGTTCTCAAATCCTTAAAGACTCAATCTGATAAGATAACTTCAAAGGGAAAACTCAATCCATTACAAGAGAGTAGAGGGGGAGAAACATCATAAGATCCAACTATAATAGCAAAGCTCGCGATACATCAAGATCGTGCCAAAACAAGAACACGAGAGAGAGAGAGAGAGAGAGAGAGAGAGAGATCAAACACATAGATACTGGTACATACCCTCAGCCCCGAGGGAGAACTACTCCCTCCTCGTCATGGAGAGCACCGGGATGATGAAGATGGCCACCGGAGAGGGATTGCCCCCTCCGGCAGGGTGCTGGAACTAGTCTAGATTGGCTTTCGGTGGCTATGGAGGCTTCTGGCGGCGGAACTCCCGATCTATTGTGCTCTCGGATGTTTTTAGGGTATATGGAGATATATAGGCGGAAGAAATACGTCAGGGGGGCCCATGAGGGTGGAGGGCACGCCCAGGGGGGTGGGCGCACCCCCTACCTCGTGCCCTCCTCGAAGCTTCCTTGATGTAGACTCCAAGTCTCCCGGGCTTCTTTTGATCCAAAAATAAGTTCCGTGAAGTTTCAGATCAATTGGACTCCGTTTGGTTTTCCTCTTCTGCGATATTCTAAAACAAGGTAAAAACAGAAACTGACACTGGGCTCTGGGTTAATAGGTTAGTCCAAAAAATAATATAAAAGTGTATAATAAAGCCCATAAACATCCAAAACAGTAGATAATATAGCATGGAGCAATCAAAAATTATAGATACGTTGGAGACGTATCAGTATCCCCAAGCTTAATTCCTGCTCGTCCTCGAGTAGGTAAATGATAAAAACAGAATTTTTGATGCGGAGTGCTACTTGGCATAATTTCAATGTAATTCTTATTAATTGTGGTATGAATATTCAGATCTGAAAGATTCGAGATAAAAGTTCATATTGACATAAAAATAATAATACTTCAAGCATACTAACTAAGCAATTATGTCCTCTCAAAATAACATGGCCAAAGAAAGTTCATCCCTGCAAAATCATATAGTTTAGTCATGCTCCATTTTCATCACACAAGAATGCTCTCATCATGCACAACCCCGATGACAAACCAAGCAATTGTTTCATACTTTAGTAATCTCAAACCTATAAACTTTCACGCAATATATGAGCGCGAGCCATGGACATAGAACTATGGGTGGAATAGAATATGATGATGGGGGTTATGTAGAGAAGACAAAAAGGAGAAAGTCTCACATCAACGAGGCTAATCAGTGAGCTATGGAGATGCCCATCGATTGATGTTAATGCAAGGAGTAGGGATTGCCATGCAACGGATGCACTAGAGCTATAAATGTATGAAAGCTCACAAAAGAAACTAAGTGGGTGTGCATCCAACTTGCTTGCTCACGAAGACCTAGGGCACTTGAGGAGGCCCATTGTCGGAATATACAAGCCAAGTTCTATAATGAAAATTTCCCACTAGTATATGAAAGTGACAAAACAAGAGACTCTCTGTCATGAGGATTATGGTGCTACTTTGAAGAGCAGGTGTGGCAAAGGATAGTAGCATTGTCCCTTCTCTCTTTTTCTCTCATTTTTTTGCCTTCACTTTTTTTATGGCCTTTCTCTTTTTGGGGGGCCTTCTCTTCTTTTATGGCCTTTATCTTCTCTCATTTTTTTATTCCGCACTTGGGACAATGCTTTAGAAAATGATGATCATCACACTTCTATTTATTTACAACTTGATACTAGAACAAAATATGACTCTATATGAATTCCTCTGGCAGTGTACCGGGATTGCGATGAATCAAGAGCGACATATATGAAAAATTATGAACGGTGGCTTTTCCACAAATACGATGTCAACTACATGATCATGCAAAGCAATATGATAATGATGATGTGTGTCATAATAAACGGAACGGTGGAAAGTTGCATGGCAATATATCTCGGAATGGCTATGGAGATGCCATAATAGGTAGGTATGGTTGCTGTTTTGAGGGAGATATAAGGAGGTTTATGTGTGATAGAGCATATCATATCACGGGGTTTGGATGCACCGGCGAAGTTTGCACCAACTCTCAATGTGAGAAAGGGCAATGCACGGTACCGAAGAGGCTAGCAATGATGGAAGGGTGAGAGTGCGTATAATCCATGGACTCAAAATTAGTCATAAAGAACTCACATACTTATTGCAAAAATCTACAAGTCATCAAAAACCAAAGCACTACGCGCATGCTCCTAGGGGGATAGATTGGTAGGAAAAGACCATCGCTCGTCCCCGACCGCCACTCATAAGGAAGACAATCAAATAACACATCATGTTTCAAATTTGTTACACAATGTTTACCATACGTGCATGCTACGGGACTTGCAAACTTCAACACAAGCATTTCTCAAATTCACAACTACTCAACTAGCACGACTTTGATATTATTACCTCCATATCTCAAAACAATCATCAATCATCAAACTTCTCTTAGTATTCAATACTCTACATGAAAGTTTTTACTATTCTTGGATGCCTAGCATATTAGGATTATTTAAGAAAATTACCATGCTATTTAAAACTATAAAAATGATATAATTGAATAATGAGAGTTCATCTATTTCTATAATACCACCACCGTGCTCTAAAAAGATATAAGTGAAGCACTAGAGCAAACGACAAACTACTCCGAAAGATATAAGTGAAGATCAATGAGTAGTCGAATAATTATGCAACTATGTGAAGAGTCTCTAACATTTAAGATTTTCAGGTCTTGGTATTTTATTCAAACAGCAAGCAAAACACAATGAAATAAAATGACGCTCCAAGCAAAACACATATCATGTGGCGAATAAAAATATAGCTCCAAGTAAAGTTACCGATGAATGAAGACGAAAGAGGGGATGCCTTCCGGGGCATCCCCAAGCTTAGGATTTTGGTTGTCCTTGAATATTACCTTGGGGTTACTTGGGCATCCCCAAGCTTAGGATCTTGCCACTCCTTATTCCATAGTCCATCGAATCTTTACCCAAAACTTGAAAACTTCACAACACAAAACTTAAGAGAAAACTCGTAAGCTCCGTTAGTATAAGAAAATAAATCACCACTTAGGTACTGTTGTGAACTCATTCTAAATTATTATTGGTGTAATATCTACTGTATTCCAACTTATGTATGGTTCATACCCTCCGATACTACTCATAGATTCATCAAAATAAGCAAACAACACATCAAAAACAGAATCTGTCAAAAACAGAACAGTCAGTAGTAATCTGGATCAAATGTATACTTCTGGAACTCATAAAATTATCAAATAAATTTCTGGACCTTAGGAATTTATCTATTAATCATATTTAAAAAGAATTAACTAAATATCACTCTCCAAATAAAAATGGCAGCAATTATTGTGAGCGCTAAAGTTTCTGTGTTTTACAGCATGATCGCAAAGACTTTCCCCAAGTCTTCCCAAAGGTTCTACTTTGCACAAGCACTAATTAAAAGCATAAAACCACATCTAAACAGAGGATATATGAATTATTTATTACTAAACAGGAACAAAAATCAAGGAACAAAAATAAAGTTGGGTTGTCTCCCAACAAGCGCTATCGTTTAATGCCCCTAGCTAGGCGTGATGATTTCAATGATGCTCACATAAAAGATAAGAATTGAAACATAAAGAGAGCATCATGAAGAAAATTACTAGCACATTTAAGTCTAACCCACTTCCTATGCATAGGGATTTTTTGAGCAAACAACTTGTGGGAACAAGAATCAACTTGCATAGGATGGTAAAACAAGCATAACTTCAAAACTTTAAGCACATGGAGAGGAAACTTGATATTATTGCCATTCCTACAAGCATATATTCCTCCCTCATAATAATTTTCAGTAGCATCATGAATGAATTCAACAATATAACCATCACATAGAGCATTCTTATCATGATCTACAAGCATAGAAAATTTACTACTCTCCACATAAGCAAAATTCTTCTCATGAATAATAGTGGGAGCAAACTCAACAAAATAATTATCATGTGAGGCATAATCCAATTGAAAAATAAAATCATGATGACAAGTTTCATGGATATCATTATTATTTATAGCATAAAAGTCATCACAATAATCATCATAGATAGCAACTTTTTTCTCATAATCAATTGGAACCTCTTCCGGAATAGTGGATTCATCACAAAATAAAGTCATGACCTCTACAAATCCACTTTCATCAATATAATCATCATAAATAGGAGGCATAATTTCATCATAACAAATTTGCTCATCAAAACTTGGGGGACAAAAAATATCATCTTCATCAAACATAGCTTCCCCATGCTTGTGGCTTTGCATATCATTAGCATCATGGATATTCAAGGAATTCATACTAACAACATTGCAATCATGCTCATCATTCAAATATATAGTGCCAAACATTCTAATGCATTCTTCTTCTAACACTTTGGCACAATTTTCCTTCCCATCATACTCACGAAAGATATTAAAAAGGTGAAGCGTATGAGACAAACTCAATTCCATTTTTTATAGTTTTCTTTTATAAACTAAACTAGTGATAAAACAAGAAACAAAAATATTCGATTGCAAGATCTAAAGATATACCTTCAAGCACTCACCTCCCCGGCAACGGCGCCAGAAAAGAGCTTGATGTCTACTACACAACCTTCTTCTTGTAGACGTTGTTGGGCCTCCAAGTGCAGAGGTTTGTAGGACAGTAGCAATTTTCCCTCAAGTGGATGACCTAAGGTTGATCAATCCGTAGGAGGCATAGGATGAAGATGGTCTCTCTCAAACAACCCTGCAACCAAATAACAAAGAGTCTCTTGTGTCCCCAACACACCCAATACAATGGTAAATTGTATAGGTGTATTAGTTAGGCGAACAGTGGTATATGGATGGTAGATAAAGGTATTTGTAATCTGAAAACATAAAAACAGCAAGGTAACTAATGATAAAAGTGAGTGTAAACGGTATTGCAATGCTAGGAAACAAGGCCTAGGGTTCATACTTTCACTAGTGCAAGTCCTCTCAACAATAATAACATAATTGGATCACATAACTATCCCTCAACATGCAACAAAGAGTCACTCCAAAGTCACTAATAGCGGAGAGCAAACGAAGAGATTATGGTAGGGTACGTAACCACCTCAAAGTTATTCTTTCCAATCAATCTGTTGGGATATTCCTATAAGTGTCACAAACAGCCCTAGAGTTCGTACTAGAATAACACCTGAAGACACAAATCAACCAAAACCCTAATGTCACCTAGATACTCCAATGTCACCTCAAGTATCTGTGGGTATGATTATATGATATGCATCACACAATCTCAGATTCATCTATTCAACCAACACATAGAACCTCAAAGAGTGCCCCAATGTTTCTACCGGAGAGTCAAGACGAAAACGTGTGCCAACCCCTATGCATAGGTTCATGGGTGGAACCCGCAAGTTGATCACCAAAACATACATCAAGTGGATCAATAGAATACCCCATTGTCACCACGGGTATCCCATGCAAGACATACATCAAGTGTTCTCAAATCCTTAAAGACTCAATCCGATAACATAACTTCAAAGGGAAAACTCAATCCATTACAAGAGAGTAGAGGGGGAGAAACATCATAAGATCCAACTATAATAGCAAAGCTCGTGATACATCAAGATCGTGCCAAATCAAGAACACGAGAGAGAGATAGAGAGAGATCAAACACATAGCTATTGGTACATACCCTCAGCCCCGAGGGAGAACTACTCCCTCCTCGTCATGGAGAGCATCGGGATGATGAAGATGGCCACCGGAGAGGGATTGCCCCCTCCGGCAGGGTGCCGGAACGGGTCTAGATTGGCTTTCGGTGGCTACGGAGGCTTCTGGCGGCGGAACTCCCGATCTATTGTGCTCTCGGATGTTTTTAGGGTATATGGAGATATATAGGCGGAAGAAATACGTCAGGGGGGCCACGAGGGGCCCACGATGGTGGAGGGCGCGCCCCCCTACCTCGTGGCCTCCTCGAAGCTTCCTTGACGTAGACTCCAAGTCTCCCGGGCTTCTTCTGATCCAAAAATAAGTCCCGTGAAGTTTCAGGTCAATTGGACTCCGTTTGGTTTTCCTCTTCTGCGATATTCTAAAACAAGGTAAAAACATAAACTGGCACTGGGCTCTGGGTTAATAGGTTAGTCCCAAAAATAATATAAAAGTGTACAATAAAGCCCATAAACATCCAAAACAGTAGATTATATAGCATGGAGCAATCAAAAATTATAGATTCGTTGGAGACGTATTAGTGGACACACTATCCCCTCTCATTGCTATGCATCACCATGATCTTGCGTGTGCGTAGGAATTTTTTTGAAATTACTACGTTCCCCAACAGTGGCATCCGAGCCAGATTTTGTACATTCATGTTATATGCACGAGTAGAACACAAGTGAGTTGTGGGCGATACAATTCATACTGCTTACCAGCATGTCATACTTTGGTTCGGCGGTACTGTTGGATGAAGCGGCCCGGACCGATATTACGCGTACACTTACGCGAGACTGGTTCTACCGACATGCTTTGCACACAGGTGGCTGGCGGGTGTCAGTTTCCCCAACTTTAGTTGAACCGAGCGTGGCTATGCCCGGTACTTGAGAAGGTTAAAACAGCACTAACTTGACGAACTATCGTTGTGGTTTTGATGCGTAGATAAGAACGGTTCTTGCTCAGCCCGTAGCAGCCACGTAAAACTTGCAACAACAAAGTAGAGGACGTCTAACTTGTTTATGCAGGGCATGTTGTCATGTGATATGGTCAAGGCATGATGTTGTATTTTATTGTATGAGAAGATCATGTTTTGTAACCAAGTTATCGGCAACTGGCAGGAGCCATATGGGTGTCACTTTATTGTATGCAATGCAATCGCCCTGTAATGCTTTACTTTATCACTAAGCGATAGCGATAGTCGTAGAAGCATAAGTTTGCGAGACGACAATGATGCTACGATGGAGATCAAAGTGTCGCGCCGGTGACAAAGGTGATCATGACAGTGCTTCGGAGATGGAGATCACAAGCACAATATGATGATGGCCATATCATATCACTTATATTGATTGCATGTGATGTTTATCTTTTATGCATCTTATTTTGCTTTGATTGACGGTAACATTATAAGATGATCTCTCACTAAATTTCAAGATAAAAGTGTTCTCCCTGAGTATGCACCGTTGCCAAAGTTCGCCGTGCCCAGACACCACGTGATGATCGGGTGTGATAAGCTCCACGTCCATCTACAACGGGTGCAAGCCAGTTTTGCACACGCAGAATACTCAGGTTAAACTTGACGAGCCTAGCATATGCAGATATGGCCTCGGAACACTAAGACCGAAAGGTTGAGCATGAATCATATAGTAGATATGATCAACATAATGATGTTCACCATTGAAAACTACTCCATTTCACGTGATGATCGGTTATGGTTTAGTTGATTTGGATCACGTGAACACTTAGTTGATTAGAGAGATGCCAATCTAAGTGGGAGTTCTTAAGTAATATGATTAATTGAACTTAAATTTATCTTGAACTTAGTACCTGGTAGTATTTTGCATGTCTATGTTTGTTGTAGATAGATGGCTCGTGATGTTGTTCCGTTGAATTTTAATGCGTTCCTTGAGAAAGCAAAGTTGAAAGATGATGGTAGCAATTACACGGACTGGGTCCATAACTTGAGGATTATCCTCATTGCTGCACAGAAGAATTACGTCCTGGAAGCACCGCTGAGTGCCAAAACCTGCTGCAGGAGCAACACTAGTGTGCCATGCTTTACGGCTTAGAACCAGGACTTCAATGACGTTTTGAACGTCATGGAGCATATGAGATGTTTCAGGAGTTGAAGTTAATATTTCAAGCAAATGCCCGGATTGAGAGATATGAAGTCTCCAATAAGTTCTATAGCTGCAAGATGGAGGAGAATAGTTTTGTTAGTGAGCATATACTCAAAATGTCTGGGTATCATAATCACTTGACTCAACTGGGAGTTAATCTTCCTGTTTATAGTGTCATTGATAGAGTTCTTCAATCACCGCCACCAAGCTACAAGACCTTCGTGATGAACTATAATATGCAAGGGATGAATAAGACAATTCCCGAGCTCTTCGCGATGCTAAAGGCTGCGGAGGTAGAAATCAAAAAGGAGCATCAAGTGTTGATGGTCAATAAGACCGCCAGTTTCAAGAAAAAGGGCAAAGGGAAGAAGAAGGGGAACTTCAAGAAGGATAGCAAACAAGTTGTTGCTCAGGAGAAGAAACCCAAGTCTGGACCTAAGCCTGGGACTGAGTGATTCTACTGCAAACAGACTGGTCACTGGAAGCGGAACTGCCCCAAGCATTTGGCGGACAAGAAGGATGGCAAGGTGAATAAAGGTATATGTGATATACATGTTATTGATGTGTACCTTACCAAAGCTCGCAGTAGCACCTGGGTATTTGATACTGGTTCTGTTGCTAATATTTGCAACTCGAAACAGGGACTATGGATTAATCAAACACTGGCTAAGGACGAGGTGACGATGCGCGTGGGAAATGGTTCCAAAGTTGATGTCATCGCCGTCGGCACGCTACCTCTGCATCTACCTTCAGGATTAGTTTTAGACCTAAATAATTGTTATTTGGTGCCAGCGTTAAGCATGAACATTATATCTGGATCTTGTTTAATGCGAGACGGTTATTCATCTAAATCTGAGAATAATGGTTGTTCTATTTATATGAGTAATATCTCTTATGGTCATGCACCCTTGAAGAGTGGTCTATTTTTGATGAATCTCGATAGTAGTGATACACATATTCATAATGTTGAAGCCAAAAGATGCAGAGTTGATAACGATAGTGCAACTTATTTGTGGCACTGCCGTTTGGGTCATATTGGTATAAAGTGCATGAAGAAACTCCATACTGATGGACTTTTGGAATCACTTGATTATGAATCACTTGGTACTTGCGAACCATGCCTCATGGGCAAGATGACTAAAACGCCGTTCTCCGGAACTATGGAGCGAGCAACTGATTTATTGAAGATCATACATACTGATGTATGTGGTCCAATGAATATTGAGGCTCGCGGCAGGTATCATTATTTTCTCACCTTCACAGATGATTTAAGCAGATATGGGTATATCCACTTAATGAAACATAAGTCTGAAACATTTGAAAAGTTCAAAGAATTTCAGAGTGAAGTTGAAAATCATCGTAACAAGAAAATATAGTTTCTATGATCTGATCGTGGAGGAGAATATTTGAGTTACGAGTTTGGTCTACATTTGAAACAATGCGGAATAGTTTCGTAACTCACGCCACCCGGAACACCACAGCGTAATGGTGTGTCCGAACATCGTAATCGTACTTTACTAGATATGGTGCGATCTATGATGTCTCTTACTGATTTACCGCTATAATTTTGGGGTTATGCTTTAGAGACGGCTGCATTCACGTTAAATAGGGCACCATCAAAATCCGTTGAGACGGCACATTATGAACTATGGTTTGGCAAGAAACCAAAGTTGTCATTTCTTAAAGTTTGGGGTTGTGATGCTTATGCAAAAAATCTTCAACCTGATAAGCTCGAACCCAAATCAGAGAAATGTTTCTTCATAGGATACCCAAAAGAAACAGTTGGGTACACCTTCTATCACAGATCCGAGGGCAAGACATTCGTTGCTAAGAATGGATCCTTTCTAGAGAAGGAGTTTCTCTTGAAAGAAGTGAGTGGGAGGAAAGTAGAACTTGATGAGGTAACTGTACCTGCTCCCTTATTGGAAAGTAGTTCATCACAAAAACCGGTTCTTGTGACGTCTACACCAATTAGTGAGGAAGTTAATGATGATGATCATGAAACTTCAGATCAAGTTGTTACTGAACCTTGTAGGTCAACCAGAGTAAGATCCGCACCAGAGTGGTACGGTAATCCTGTTCTGGAGGTTATGTTGCTAGACCATGATGAACCTATGAACTATGATGAAGCGATGGTGAGCCCATATTCCACAAAATGGCTTGAGGCCATGAAATCTGAGATGGGATCCATGTATGAGAACAAAGTGTGGACTTTGGTTGACTTGCCCGATGATCGGCAAGCCATCGAGAATAAATGGATCTTCAAGAAGAAGACTGACGCTGATGGTAATATTACTATCTATAAAGCTCGACTTGTTGCAAAAGGTTTTCGACAAGTTCAAGGGATTGACTACGATGAGACCTTCTCACCCGTAGCGATGCTTAAGTCTGTCCGAATCATGTTAGCAATTGCCGCATTTTATGATTATGAAATTTGGCAAATGGATGTCAAAACTGCATTCCTGAATGGATTTATGGGAGAAGAGTTGTACATGATGCAACCAGAAGGTTTTGTCGATCCAAAGGGAGCTAACAAAGTGTGCAAGCTCCAGCGATCCATTTATGGACTGGTGCAAGCCTCTCGGAGTTGGAATATACTCTTTGATAGTGTGATCAAAGCATATGGTTTTATACAGACTTTTGGAGAATCCTGTATTTACAAGAAAGTGAGTGGGAGCTCTGTAGCATTTCTGATATTATATGTGGATGACATATTGTTGATTGGAAATGATATAGAATTTCTGGATAGCATAAAAGGATATTTGAATAAGAGTTTTTCAATGAAAGACCTCGGTGAAGCTGCTTATATATTGGGAATCAAGATCTATAGAGATAGATTGAGATGCTTAATTGGACTTTCAGAAAGCACATACCTTGACAAAGTTTTGAAGAAGTTCAAAATGGATCAAGCAAAGAAAGGGTTCTTGCCTGTGTTACAAGGTGTGAAGTTGAGTAAGACTCAATGCCCGACCACTGCAAAAGATAGAGAGAAAATGAAAGATGTTCCCTATGCTTCAGCCATAGGCTCTATCATGTATGCAATGTTGTGTACCAGACCTAATGTGTGCCTTGCTATTAGTTTAGCAGGGAGGTACCAAAGTAATCCAGGAGTGGATCACTGGACAGCGGTCAAGAACATCCTGAAATACCTGAAAAGGATGAAGGATATGTTTCTCATTTATGGAGGTGACAAGGAGCTCGTCGTAAATGGTTACGTAGATGCAAGCTTTGACGCTGATCCGGACGATTCTAAATCGCAAACCGGATACGTGTTTTTATTAAATGGTGGAGCTGTCAATTGGTGCAGTTCTAAACAAAGTGTCGTAGCGGGATCTACATGTGAAGCGGAGTACATAGCTGCTTCGGAAGCAGCAAATGAAGGATTCTGGATGAAGGAGTTCATATCCGATCTAGGTGTCATACCTAGTGCATCGGGTCCAATGAAAATCTTTTGTGACAATACTGGTGCAATTGCTTTGGCAAAGGAATCCAGATTTCACAAAAGAACCAAGCACATCAAGAGATGCTTCAACTCCATCCGGATACAAGTCCAAGTGGGAGACATAGAGATTTTCAAGATACATACGGATCTGAATGTTGCATACCCGTTGACTAAGCCTCTTCCACGAGCAAAACATGATCATCACCAAGGCTCCATGGGTGTTAGAATCATTACTGTGTAATCTAGATTATTGACTCTAGTGCAAGTGGGAGACTGAAGGAAATATGCCCTAGAGGCAATAATAAAGTTATTATTTATTTCCTTATAGCATGATAAATGTTTATTATTCATGCTAGAATTGTATTAAGCGGAAACATAATACATGTGTGAATACATAGACAAACAGAGTGTCACTAGTATGCCTCTACTTGACTAGCTCGTTGATCAAAGATGGTTATGTTTCCTAGCCATAGACAAAGAGTTGTCATTTGATTAACGAGATCACATCATTAGGAGAATGGTGTGATTGACTTGACCCATTCCGTTAGCTTAGCACTTGATCATTTAGTTTGTCGCTATTGCTTTCTTCATGACTTATACATGTTCCTATGACTATGAGATTATGCAACTCCCGTTTACCGGAGGAACACTTTATGTGCTACCAAACGTCACAACGTAACTGGGTGATTATAAAGGTGCTCTACAGGTGTCTCCGAAGGTACTTGTTGGGTTGGCATATTTCGAGATTAGGATTTGTCACTCCGATTGTCGGAGAGGTATCTCTGGGCCCACTCGGTAATACACATCACTTAAGCCTTGCAAGCATTGGAACTAATGAGTTAGTTGTGGGCTGATGTGTTACGGAATGAGTAAAGAGACTTGCTGGTAAGGAGATTGAACTAGGTATTGAGATACCGACGATCGAATCTTGGGCAAGTAACATACCGATGACAAAGGGAACAAATGTATGTTGTTATGCGGTTTGACCGATAAAGATCTTCGTAGAATATGTAGGAGCCAATATGAGCATCCAGGTTCCGCTATTGGTTATTGACCAGAGACGTGTCTTTGTCATGTCTACATAGTTCTCGAACCCGTAGGGTCCGCACGCTTAAAGTTCGATGACGGTTATATTATGAGTTTATGTGTTTTGATGTACCGAAGGTAGTTTGGAGTCCCGGATGTGATCATGGACATGACGAGGAGTCTCAAAATGTTCGAGGCATAAAGATCGATATATTGGACGACTATATTTGGATACCGGAATGGTTCCGGGTGAGATCGGAATAATACTGGAGCACCGGGAGGTTATCGGAACCCCCCGGGAGGTATATGGGCCTTAATGGGCTTTAGTGGAAAGGAGGGGAAAGGAGCAAGGGAGGGGGCGCCCCCCCCCCAAGCCCAATCCGAATTGGGAGGGGCCCCCCCTTTCCTTCCTTCCTCCTTCCTCTTCCTTCCCTCTCCCTCACCAAATAGGAAAAAGCAGGAGCCCTACTCCCGATGGGAGTAGGTGTAACGCCCTCGATGAGGCTATATCTCCCACGTGTCGAAGCACGACTTAGAGGCATAACCGCATTGAAAGCAATGTCGCAAGTGAGGTAATCTTCACACAACCCATGTAATGAACAAGAAAGGAGATACATAGTTGGCTTACAATCGTGTGGGGACCCCGACTCATAAGTCGTGATCACCGAATGCGCGTGTACAGTGATCCCAGAGATCAATGCTCACTGAACACATAGAAGCTGAATAACAAGAGTCTTACATCCATACATATCATCTTACACAAGTAGGACCATTATGGTCAAGTCTTGAGTGTATCATCGCAGCGGAAATCTTCGTCGATAAGTAGAACCCATGCCATCTGCCTTAACCCTACAGGCATTCTGACTGGGAAACATCCTAGTTCGCATGTTCATCTCCAAAGAACTCTTCTTCGAACTCCTGTTCTTCCATGCCTGGCCAATTAAATAACCAGTGGCAAGCCAATGAGTACTTTGAATGTACTCGCAAGCAACCCATGTTTTGGCTCAAGATACAACAATGCATGATATAGGTAATTTTTTACAGAAAGCTAGTTTTGAGTGCAATGACATGTTCAACAACTTGTAAGACATGCATCAGGAGAATTCAAGTAACCATAAGGACAGGTTACAGATATCAACATAAATAGAGTGGGCACCAACCCAATTCAATCATGTCAAGTCCTTTGACTTGACCCAAGTAGTTCTTCCCACTTATCCAAACACATACACTGGTTTGTAAACATGTGGACGTAGCCTAAGAGCGGTTACCCAACTATCCTTGACCGTGGACACGGCTATTCGAATAGTTTTACACTCTGTAGAGGTTGCACACTTTACCCATAAGATCCGGGGAACTTCCGTGTCATCCACGACCCGCGGTACCTCAAGTACCCGGGGTAAGCACCCGATCACTACCTTTCCCTAGACGACACTAACATGGAGTCCACTCGATTGGTAGTAACCCCTGTGCCCAACATTTCACAACTTAAAAATTGTGGAGCCTTGCTCCCATATTCATCACATACCACTGGCACGGGGTACCAACGGTGTATCCGGTGCCCCATAAAAATGTTCTTGGCCACCCTACCTGGCACGACCCCGTCCCGAGAGAGCGCACCAACAACTCTCCCATCACTAGTAATGCAGGCTCCAAGCTAGTATCGGCCTAGGTAATCAATAATGCCCTTTCCCATACAAGGGTAGAGTGGTTGCGCATGTAAGGTTGGAATAACGGTCACAACTTAAACCAATCCGTTTTGAAAAACAACACACACACTTGCCTCGGTATACCACTTCGTCATCAAGTGGTTACCCAACTCATCATCTCCCCCGGGCATAAGTGGCACCCGATGGGGGTTTTCGAAAAGTCTTTTGAAAATACTTTGTCTCCATCACCATGCATATTCCCGTCCCTTTTTGCGTAGCACTACTTTAGCATCCTATCTACTCCCACCGGCATAACCCTCATAAGGATGTAGGGTCATGCACAATGCAAGTATCAACGAGGAAGTAATAGAGGCAACCCATCAAAGCGGTTACCATCTCATCATGATTCCGATGCAACACTAATAAAGTGCTATATGACATGCATAAAAAGGGTTTCATAGACATGGTCAAAGGGCTGCTTGCCTGTTTTAACAAAGTCTTCGAGGTCTTCAAATATCTCTGGTCCAACTCCAAGCATTTCGTCTACTTCGTCAACTATCGTCGAAAGCAACCGTAATAAGCAACACAACAAGGCAGAAAATAAAAGTGCTCTAAAAATATTAATTTGACTTTTCTAGGACATCTCTGGTTATATGTAAAATAACCAGAGTGGTTTCATTGGAATTGGGTCAGTGGATATTTCTAAACATTTTGATATGATGGAATCAAGGGGTTTATGGATTTGCAAGAAGTGTACAGAAATATTTTTTTGAAAAATGAGCAAAGGCACCCATTTAACAAATCATGATTTTAGAAACATCTAGGAGTTGGTTTCACTAGATTTTGAGTTCAAATGAATTACCTATGAATTTGCAAAGTTGACAAATATGAAGAAATGGCTCATTATTTTGTGGAGTACATAAAGTATTAAGAAAAATGTTCATAACCTAAGTTATGAAATTAGATGTACCTACAAACTTGAATCATGGCATTTGGATCAAATTTGAGCTCTCTGTGATTTTCTAAAGTTCATCATAGAAATGGAAAATGGGGTTTTGATAAATATGTGTGAAGATAAAGTTCCTGGAAAAATGTTCAAGTTGCACCATGAGATAGATCATGAGTTTATGAGCTACTAGAAATTTGAATCATCAAATTTGGAGTTAATTTGAATTATTTATGGATTTTACAAGTTTACAGAAAAAGGAAAAAGAAAAGGGAAAGGGTTTTACCTCTATCCTGCGCATTGGGTGGGAGATAGTAGTGGGCCGGCCCAGCTGCTCGGCCGCCCGGGCGACAGGGGCGACGTCTGCGCCTTCACGCGGGGGAAGCGGTTACGCCAGACGCCGTTTCCACTTAAACGGGCGGGGCCCGCCCGCTGGGTCACCTATGCGCAGGGCCCAGCACCCAGGCCGTTGCCTACCTCCCGCTCGAACAGAGCAGAGGCAGGGGAGGCGAGGCCGAGCGGGCGCCAGCGTTCGCCCCGGCGGTCCCGGCTATCCCCGGCGACGCCCAACACACCGACGGGTTCAGGGGGGTCACGCCGCATCCGGAGAGGTGCGCCACGACCTCGGGGGCGGTCGGCTGTGAGTGCAACATCGACCGTGGCAGAGGCCGACAACGATGAAGATGAGCACGGCGATGCGGTGAGGGATGGGACGCAATGGAGCCCGGGGTGGATCAGCGGTGATGAGGAGAGTGTTCTGGAATGTCTAGGGGAAAGAGAAAGGGGTTAAGGCGCCGGAATTTTGGCGGCGGTCGGCGGCTCGGCTCCGGCCATAGAGATGCAAGGAGGGCGCGGGAAGAGGAGTGAGCCGGCCGGGTGATGCACATGAGGGAGAGAGAGCGAACGGAGGCCAGAGAGGGCCCGGGGGTGGCCTTTTATGGCGGGGCGATGACGCACCATGGACGGGGCGCACGGGCGGCCGCGGCGATGGCTCTGGTGGCCAAGGAAGCGAGCGAGGAGGGCTCTATGGCGCTCGTGAGGATGGTGCACGGTGTTGGGGAGGTAGAGGAGGAGCGGAGCAAGCTCGGGGGCGGGACCCGTGCTTGAGCAGAGAGTGGCGGAGCTGGGCGGCACTCTGTCCACGCGTGGGACGGCAGGGGAGAGAGAGGAAGGAGCGGGCCGGCAGCTTGCCGTGTTGCGGACACCGAGGTGGTCCTTCTGGCGCGTGGGGGAGAGCCGAGGTCGTCGGAGGCGTTGGGCAGAGAGCGGCTACAGTGCTTGGCCGCACTGTAGCGCGCTCTGGAGCGTGCATTTGGCATGCCATGGCATATTATATGCCTTGTGGGCGCGGCCACTGATGTCTGGCAGCTCTAGGGGAGAGTAAAGAATGTGGGAGGGGCATTGGATGCCATGGAGGGCCACTGGAATGAGGAGGGAGGTGAGAAAGGAGAAGAATGTTGTTGTCCAGAAGGGTAAATGGTGATGTTTCACCCCTCAATCATTGAGCTAAGGGCTGGCAAGTCTTGATAGAGGTAGAAGGTAACTAGGAGTAGTTGTGGTAAAAAGTTGTGGCCATGAAGATTAGTGGAAGAGGTCAAAACTGAAATTTTGGTGAAGAGTCAGAAGGTGTTTGATAATAGTTTGGGTAAGTATATGACTTCCAATTGTCATGAGACTTCACAGGGTGAAATGGAATGAGAAAATAAGAGGTTCCACCAAGATTGAGTTCATTTGGGCAAAGTTACCAATGCAACTTTTGTAAACCCTAGAAATCGACAGAAATGGACTTTCCAAGATTTAGTCATGCAAAGCTATTCTCCTTGATGCACCACTTGGTTTAGCGTCATAATTTAAGGTTCTGAACATGTCCACAAAAGTTGGGGTCAAAATGAGAAAGTTTCCAATGTAGAGTTGTTCAAATTTGGTTCTGGGCAGGAAGGGTTTGGGGGCTCTTTGATCAAGTTAAATTGTTCTCCAACTTGTGCCACTTGGTCTAGATGATTTATTAGACCACTTTAGCATGTGGACCAAGTTTGATAGAATTTGGACAAGTTTGATAATGTAAATTTGTTCAAACTTGAAAAAGGACAGAAGTGGTTTTGAGAGGGTTTCATGGGGTTATACTGTTCTCCATGACATGAGACTTGGCAAGATCATCAAACATGTCATATGTGACATGCTACAATTTTCTTGGAATTTTTGCGGAATATTTCCTTTGTAAATATTTCAAAATCTTGAAATATCCAGAAAGGGTTTTTGAGGGATTTTACCAACATTTTGAACATGACCATGTGTTGAAACTCTTATATATGGAAAATATATGTCCACTGAGTTTCTCTAGGTTTTTGTCAAATATTTTTGAAACAATAAAATATTTTTCCCTATTAAAGACCATTTCTGGCCTTAAGAAAAAGCTTTTAAATAAAATAGGAAAATAACTTTTAAAATTATATTTTTGTGGTTTATGGGAGTCCTATATCTAATAGGATTCAAATATACTTTTTGAAAGATTTTTCACACCGCAAATCAAGTACTTGCAGTTCAAGTCTCAATTCAGGGATTTTTGGAAAACCTAATTTATAAAATTCTTTTTGGCCAAAATATTTTTGCAAGAAATTGTTTTTATGTCCTACACACATGGCATGATCACTGGGCAAGGTTTTGGATGAAGGAGAAGGAGTATAAGAGTTCGAGGATTTATTTGATTTTTAGAGCACTTGCAAACAACAAACAAAATCCAATCAAGGCAAGGTCCAAAACACTCAAAAGTTTTTGTCAAACCACATTTTATCATGATTGTTAGCCTAAGTGTAGTGGCCTGAAAATCAGGGTGTGACAAATCGCCACTTCACATGATACATGAATAAAGCACTACAACATCTAGATACAATCAAGGTCCGACTACGGAACCAAAATAGAAGAAGACTACCCCAAATGCTACACAGATCCCCGATCGTCCCAACTGGGCTCCACTACTGATCAACTAGAAACAAAAAAACATAACGAACACGATCTTCATCGAGCTCCTCCTTGAGCTCGGTTGCGTCACCTGCACGGTATCATCGGCACCTGCAAACTGGTTTTGGAAGTAATCTGTGAGTCACGGGGACTCGGCAATCTCACACCCTCGCGATCAAGACTATTTAAGCTTATGGGTAGGTAAAAGGTATGAGGTGGAGCTGTAGCAAGCACTAGCATATATGGTTGCTAAACTTACGCAAATGAGAGCGAGAAGAGAAGGCAAAGCACGATCGTGAACTAGAAGTGATCAAGAAGTGATCCTGAAACTACTTACGTTCAAGCATAACTCCAACACCGTGTTCACTTCCCGGACTCCGCCGAGAAGAGAACTTCACGGCTACACACGCTGTTGATGCATTTTAATGAAGATAAGTTTCAGGTTTTCTACAACCGGACATTAACAAATTCCCATCTGCCCATAACCGCGGGCACGGCTTTCGAAAGTTCAAAACCCTGCAGGGATGTCCCAACTTAGCCCATCACAAGATCTCACGGTTAATGAAGGATATTCCTTCTCCCGGGAAGACCCGATCAGGCTCGGAATCCCGGTTACAATACATCTCGACAATGGTAAAACAAGACCAGCAAAGCCACCCGAATGTGCCGACAAATCCCGATAGGAGCTGCACATATCTCGTTCTCAGGGCACACCGGATTGTCCAAGGTTCTGGTAGGCCAGCCCAGAGTTGCCCCTGGTGGCCACCGGCAACTGACAGGTTGGACCAGCACTTAGAGGAGCACTGGCCCGGGGGTTTAAATAAAGATGACCCTTGAGTCTGCAGAACCCAAGGGAAAGAAAAGGCTAGGTGGCGAATGGTAAAACCAATGTTGGGCCTTGCTAGAGGAGTTTTATTCAAGGCGAACTGTCAAGGGGTTCCCATTATAACCCAACCGCGTAAGGAACACAAAATAAAGGAACATAACACTGGTATGACGGAAACTAGGGTGGCAAGAGTGGAACAAAACACCAGGCATAAGGCCGAGCCTTCCACCCTTTACCAAGTATATAGATGCATTAATTAAATAAGAGATATTGTGATATCCCAACCAAAATCCATGTTCCAACATGGAACAAACTCCAATCTTCACCTACAACTAGCAATGCTATAAGAGGGCCTGAGCAAAGCGGTAACATGGCCAAACAACGATTTGCTAGGACAATGTGGGTTAGAGGCTTGGCTTAGCAATATGGGAGGCATGATAAAGCAAGTGGTAGGTATCGCAGCATAGGCATAGCAACAGAGCGAGCAACTAGCAAGCAAAGATAGAAGTGATTTCGAGGGTATGGTCATCTTGCCTAAAATCCCGCAAGGAAGAAGAACGAGTCCATTAAGAAGACACACGGACGTAGTCAAACGGATCCTCACAAACGCGACGTCGGTACTAACCCAAAGAAGCAACACCGGAAAGAAAACAAATAACATGGTAAACAACCATCACATAAGCATGGCATGATGCAAAACCAAGTATGATGCATGTCCGGCTTAAATATGCATGACATGGCAAAGTGCAACAACCAAAACTACAAATTAAGTGGAGCTCAATATGCAACGGGTTGCATATTGACGAAACACCACATCAATTATTTAGTTCTCTCCCGGTTAGGTACTCAACAATATTAAATGTTGGTTAGCATGGAAAGAGGTGAGGCATAACAAAACTACACCATCTAAACAATTTAAATGGGGCCGGATATAACAAATAACGAATCCGGTAAATCCCCATATGCAATTATCAATTTGGTTCAACAACAATTTTAAACATTTAAATGTTATTATCATGATGCGAATGGCATGTGCAACTCTTATGCAGTATTTATAAAAACGTTGACATGATAAGATATGAGGCATTTGTCATCATGGCGGAAAGAAAGGGTGCCATGACAACGAATCCGAAAATGATGCCACGACAACATATCGGTTCTGGTAGCTCGATTGAGATACCGATGCAAAGAAGAAGTGTGCGGATGCGTGCAAAAGATGGTGGGGCGCTCCCGGACTCCGGGTGTCCCACGAGTTGGCGACAAGGAAACGAGTGACAATTTGAACAAGGTGCAAACACGAGCATCTCAAACATCGCAAGCATTCGTTCACGGATGTCGTCTCGAGGTTATACCTTTGAAGCGTGCAAACGGGACGGTTCTCGTTCGGTGCCAAGTAGAGGAAGTAGACGTTCTCGGGGCGTTCGTAGTGGAAGTAGTGGTACATGACAACGGTAGAGGTACTTCAGATCTTGGCAGCGGTAGTCGTTCACGTTCTTAGTTGCACAATATTCCGTACATGTTCGGGATCACGACGAGGGACTTGACGTCCACGGAGGCTTTGAGGGTCGACGGTAGTTGTTCTCGGCGCTTGTGACTCACGGTTATTTGGGCAACGGTGGTCGTACACGTCCGTAGATGTTCGGGTCATAATCGTTCGTAGCCAAAGAAGTTGAACTTGACAAAACCCTCGGCGACAGTAGTAATGGATGTCGTCGGTATCGTGGTACTTAGCGATATCCGTGTGTAGAGGTACTTTGCGGTTTCGACGACGGTCATACATGTTTTCGTAGATGAACTTGACTGATCCGAGGGATCTGGGTGTCATGATACTTGGCGAAAAACACGTCGAGGGTACTTGTACTCGCATCATTGTGGAAGTAGTCGTTCGGGATCCCGTGTGGACTTGCCGGTCTTGGTCTCCGCGGTGTAGTTGTACAAAAGCATCGTCAGAACTTGGACGAATCCAGAGGCGTGCATGGCTAGTAGAGGAGCTTGACGCATCCAAACGAAGCAACAAAATTGGCCTCGGTTCTTGGTGGTCACGAAGGGAGGCGGCCGACGAAGTAGCAGCAGGGTGCGCACACTGGTAGCGGCATCCACGAGAAGAGGCACAACGCTGGTTGTGGGCACCGACGGCGACCGGACGCGGGAGGCAACAGAACAGGACAGCGAAGGAGTTGCTGCAGCGAGGCAGCGGTGCGGTGGTGAGCTCGCAGGGCGAGGACGGCGATGAGCTTGGCGCATCCGGAGGTAGGGACGAGGCGCGCAGGGACTCCGGTGGCATTGAGAGACGACGGGGAAGGGCGGCTCCAGTTGGTGGGCGATAAACAGGCAGCCGCCATGGCAACGAGGTGGAGCGGCGGTCCCCTGAGCTTGGTCGGCAGGGGCCATGGGGAACGACGGCGCAGAGGCGGGGTAGAGGGAGGAGCGGGCGGCGACCTCTGGGCGCGCGGCTGCGCAAGCTCCAGGCGGAGGAGATGGACGGCAGCGGTGCAGGCGAGGAGGAGTCCCAGCGGTGGATCTCCATGGGAGGCGCAACCATGCGCGGCGGATGAGCAGGAGGCTCGCGGGGCCTCGGGCGTGGCGTGCAGAGGAGGCAGCGGCGCGGCTCTGGAGCATGGCAGGAGGAGCGGAGGACCGGGAGGTGTTGGCATGGGTAGCCGAGGCTGGGGGATCGGGAGCGCTCCCTCACATAGGGGTGTGCATGTGCGTGTGTGGCAACGTTGGGGAGGATGAGGGAGCGAGCGAGAGAGATGGCGGCTTGCAGAGGAACGAGGAGGGGATCGACCAGAGAGGTAGGTTGCGGTCGGACGGGCTAGGGTTAGCAGCGTTAGGTGGGTTTGGGGCCGGCCCAGTAGAGAGGAGGGGTCGGCTGGGCTTGCTGGATTGGGCTCTCCCTCTCCTCTCTTTCTTCTTTAAACGAAAAGAACATAGAGAGGAAAAAGAAGGGGGGTTAGGGAAAAGAGTTTGAGCAGGAGGACAATTTTCCTAGACTCATAAAAATAAACATGACCACGGAAAAATAGAAGTGGCAAGATTGCAGGAATTAAATTCAAATTCATTTGAATATAATTCAAATGGTTTTGAATTCGGACTAGGTTCGGTGTGACCAGAAATGTTCGGGTTTTGGTGGAGCTCCGGAATATGATGAAAGAATATATGGCAATGTTGGAGACCAAGAATTAAGATAACAACGACATTGGGATATTTTGCAAGTGTGTTTATGGGTGAATCCAAATTATTGGAATATTTAATATAGCTCCCTACTATTGGGAGGATATGTTATAAAGAGAATCACCACGTGAATTCCCTCGGTTTAAATGGATCAAAGATCCATACGGTTTATTTAGTTGAGTTAAGAAAAGAAATGACATGATGGCATGATGACATGATGCAATGCACACGATGCAAAGATGAATGCAACAGACGAAATAAAACACACAACGAAACCCGGAAACCCTGGAAGGCATCTGCAGCTCGGGTCTTGGGGCGTTACAACACTCCACCACTACGAGAGGATCTCGTCCCGAGATCTAGGATGGCACCGGAGGGAAAAAGAAGAGGAAGAGAAGAGGTAAAACTAAGTTGCTTATTTGACAAACGAGTGGAACCAAAGAACCTTGAAAGGTTAAGCCATTTCGAGAAACGAATACAACTGAGATGAACGAAGTTGATAACTCTCCGTTAGAAAAGAGGAACAAGGAAGAATAAATTCGGGCAGCACTTGTCGGGTTTCGAGTTCCGGCAGACCCTTGAGGTTCGAACACTGGGGTGCGCGCGGAGATCTCTCCCCTACCGATCTACGTCTGATCCTCTCGTGCGAACTAAGATGAAAATGATGAACATCACAAGAGACGCGATGTTTATACTGGTTCAGGCCACCGTTGTGGTGTAATACCCTACTCCAGTGTGTGGTGTGGTGAATTGCCTCTGGGGCTGATGATGGACAGTACAAGGGAAGAACAGCCTCGCGAGAGGTGTTCTTGAGTTTCTGCGATGAACTGCTAGGGTGAGTTCAGTCGCTTCTCTCTCTCTGCTGGGGTTCTACCAGATCTCTCCGGGGGGTCTCTCCCTACTCTGTGGTGGCTAGCTCTATTTATAGAGGCCCTGGGCCTCTCCCCAAATAATGAGCAGGAAGGGCGCCAACAATTAGCCATTTCAAAGGGGAACATCTAGTACAAGTTATCCTGACCAAAGGTGGTCTTCGGCTGCCAAAAGCGCTGGCGATGACGCTGTCTTGGGCTCCACGGTGACCTCCGTCCTGCCGTCTGGCTGGTCTTGATCTTGTTGCACCAGAATGGTAACCTTTGCCTGATGCCTTGGCTTGTGCTTGCCCCCTTTGCACCAAAGGGGAAACAAGGACACTACGCAGGCCGGCGCCCGCCTGGCGCCCGCCTGGTCTCGATCGTCATGGCTTGCATCACGGGTTCCTCGCGAGGTACCCCTGCCTTGATCTCTCCGCCTCCTCGCGAGCCTGCCTGATGAGGCTGCCTCTGAGGAAGCTTCTTGTCGTCCGCCCTGCGAGGCTTGGCCCTTCGCGAGGGTCTTTGAGCTTGAGCTGATGAAGATGGGCCGCGCTGGGTCCCGCTTGAGCCACGCCGCAGGCCGTAAGCAGGCAAGTCTGGGGACCCCCATTCCCAGAACGCTGATAGTAGCCCCCGGGACCAAGGCGCACGCAGGCTTGGCTTAGCAGAGAAGCGAAGGGGCAGGCGTGAAGTACCGTGGGCCCTAATAGCCTGCGGCCTTGGGCGCCGCGTGGCGGTTTATTGGGCATGGGTGACTGCGCTTCCCCACGATGCCTCGGCGACCGCATGACTTGATAAGTCCCTGCATGCAGAGAAACCGGTCATGATTACCTGCGATCGTGGTGCACGGCGGTTGGCCTCCTCCGGCTATAAGTACGGGGCTGGGCGACTCCCTTCGGCCCGTTCCTCCTTGCTGCTCCTTTCTTTCTTCTTGATTACTCGTCGCTCCCATGGCTCCAAAGAGAATCTCGGCCACGGAGAAAGGAAAGGCCCCCCAGGCTGGGCCTGACTCCCCTCCGGCCGAGGCGGCCCTCGCAAGTATACCACGGTCCCCGTGGTGGCCTCCCGCGGCCATGGAGGCGGTTCCCGGCGCAGTGGTGAGTGCCCGGTTGCCGACGGGGGGCACGCCGTGGGTGTGCGCCCCCCTAGGCCACGCTTTCGCTCTGCAGAGGTGCTGCCGGAGTTCATCGTGTGGTCGGCAGACCCATCCAGCACCAGGCTCCAGCTCCCTCGTTTCTTCGTAGATGAACTGCCGGCCAGCGCCCGGTGCGGCTTCTGGCTCCAGGCAGACGGATGCTGCAGCAGGGCCTCCTGGGCGTCGCTGGAGGTTTCCGTTTCTGTGAACGGGTCTCTGACACGCGGCTGGCAGATGTTTGTCCGCACGCGTGGCCTGAGCCAGTGGTGCACCATGTACTTCAAGTTTGATGGCGACGCCACCCTCTACGTGAGGGTGTTCGGGGAAGACGGTCGCCGTGCCGGGTGTTGCCCTGAAGACGACGACCGCGGCCGCCTGCCCAGCCCTGGCTCTGACCAGGATGAAGATGGCGACTGGCGTACAGGCGGCGGTGCTCGGGGCTTGCCGAGCTTCGGCGACCCCCTCTTAGGCAGCAGCTCCTCCAGCGGTGGCCGCGACCAGCCTCCTCGCCGTCGCGCCCGCTTGGGCGAAGGTAGCGGGTCAGCCCGCCGTCGTGCCCTGGTGAAGCGAGAGGAGGGATCCGCCTGAGCCCCAGGAGCAGCTTGAGCCTTCGCTGTGGGTTGGCGCAGGACGAATCATGCCCGTTTTGTTTTCTTTCTTATCCTGCGCAAAAATAGTAAGTAATGTAGGGCCCTGCAGGGGCATATTAGAACTGTTGTTGTTTAACCATCGCGATGTTTCCGCTATTTTTGCGCCGTGTTTTTGCGCCGCGCTCCCATGTGCAGGAACTATTTTAGCTCGGTGGGGCTTGGCGCGGTCCTCGCCTCCCGAGGCCGTGGCCTCCTCGTGCGCTTCGTGCCCTGCAAGGATCAGTAGGAGGGGTAACTTATGGTCTTAGCTGTGGGGGCGATCGGCCCAGGTCCTGCGCTCGTGTCGCGATGCCCGTGGGGCACGGACTGGGAGGGGTGCTCCTGCAGAGGACTCGGATAGGAAAGCTCCAAATGATCGGGGCAGAAAACACTCGCGAGGGCGCCCGTGATCCTCCCTCGCGAGACTTCGCGAGAGAAAACGAGGCGAGCGAATGAGAAATACAAAGAGCCACAAGCCAGGAACGTCAGCAACTCCAATAAAAACTTCAAACAGGAATAAACAAGCCAACTACGGAAAGCAAATGGGAAAGCCGCGTCCGGCACCTATTCTAGTCTTCGATGTCTTCTCACCAGCGTGGAGCTAAGTGCTGCCACTGGGCGTGGGCGGGAGCCCCCGAGGCCCGAGGGTGGCACTCCGGAGACTCCGGGGCATGTACAGCCCCACTCATTATTACGTGAGAGTGTCACGGGCGGCGAGCTTCACAGGCATTGGCCTTCTTCACAGGCACCGGGCCTTTCTTGAAACGCGGCAGCTTCACAGGCGTTCGCCTTCTTCACAGGCTCGGGGCCTTTTCCAAAACGCAGCGGCTTCACAGGCATTCGCCTTCTTCACAGGCACCGGGCCTTTTCCAAAACACAGCGGCTTCACAGGCATTCGCCTTCTTCACAGGCACCGGGCCTTTTCCAAAACGCAACGGCTTCACTCAGGGTAGAACCTCCGGAGATGCTAAATGTTCCATGGGTTCTGGATGGGTACTCCCTCCGGAGTCTCCAAGCGCGCGGAGCCAGGCCTGGAAACATGAACAACCTTGAACGGGCCCTCCCACATGGGAGAGAGTTTGTGCAGCCCCTCCCTAGAGAGAACCCTTCTGAGCACGAGATCCCCTACCTCAAGGGTCCTGGGGCGGATGTTGCGGCTGTGGTATCGTCGTAGCGCCTGTTGATACCTTGCCGCTCGCAGTGCGGCTTCCCGACGGTGTTCCTCCCCCAGCACGAGATCCGTCCCCTGCATGGCGTCCTGCTGAGCCTCGTCGAATGCCAGGACCCGTGCGGAGCAACGTCTGACCTCGTGAGGGAGAACAGCCTCTGCTCCGTAGACGAGGAAGAACGGGGTCTCGCCAGTCAGCTTGGTCACTGTCGTGCGGATTGACCATAGCACGGACTGGAGCTCATCGTGCCAGCCCCTGCCACAGGCCTCCAGCTTCTTCTTGAAGGTCCTGGCCTTGAGGCCCCTCAGGACCTCCGCGTTGGCTCGTTCAGCCTGGCCATTGCTCCGGGGGTGTGCTACCGAAGCGTAGCATATCTACGTTCCAAGGTTAGCACAGTACGTTTTGAAGAGATTACTGGTGAATTGTGAACCGTTGTCAGTGATGATGCGGTTAGGCACCCCAAACCGGCTCACGAGGCCCTTGATGAACTTGACTGCTGAGCCTGCCGGGATTGTGCGGACAGCTTCCACCTCGTCCCACTTGGTGAACTTGTCCACGGTGACGTAGAGGTAGCGTTAGCCCCCTGGCGCCCGAGGGAACGGGCCCAGAATGTCCAACCCCCAAACTGCAAACGGCCAGGATAGGGGTACGGTCTGCAAACCCCCCGCAGGTTGATGGTTCTGTTTAGCGTGAAACTGGCAGGCCTCGCAAGCCTTCACCAGCTCAACGGCGTCGCTGAGTGTTGTGGGTCAGTAGAACCCGCTGCGGAACGCCTTGCCGACGAGGGTTCGTGACGACGAGTGGTGCCCGCAGTCTCCGCTGTGTATGTTCACCAGCAGTTCCTTTCCTTGCTCCCTGGAAATGCAACGTAGGGACACGTCATTTGGCCGCTTCTTGTAGAGCTCGCCATCCTAGATGCAATAAGCCGTGGCCTGCCGTGCCACACGCTCCGCCTCCTCCTTGTCCTCCGGCAGAATCCCTTGCATCAGGTAGTCCTTGAGCTCTGGGATCCAAAATCCCTCCTGAGGCTCCAACGCCAGGAGCAGGCGTGCCCCTGATGCCGGGCCGCAGACCGGAGCTCCCGAGGCAGGCGGCTGAGGAGGCTCCTCCCTTGGCTGCAGCGCGCCTGATAGTGATGGCGCTGCCGAGGGCTTGAAGAGCCGCTCCTCGAAGACGCCAGGTTCCTGTGGCAGCCGCCTAGACGCCCTCTTGGCAATGTCGTCAGCCTCCTGATTGGTGCCGCGAGGCACATGCTACAGCTCCAACCCCCAGAACTGTTTCTCCATCCTGCGGACTTCAGCAAGGTAAGCTTCCATGTGCTCGTCCTTCGGCTCGTATATCTTGTTGGAGAAGTTGATGAGGAGCCGTGAATCGCCCTTGATGGTGAGGCGCTTTACCCCTAAGGCGATTGCGGCTTTGAAGCCTGCTATCAGGCCTTCGTATTCTGCTATGTTGTTGGAGACCTTCTCTCCATGCTGGAAGCAGAGTTGCACGGCGTAATAGAGTTTGTCCTGGGTAGGGGACACAAGCACTGCGCCAGCTCCTGCACCGTGTCGGGAGAATGCCCCATCGAAGTACACGACCCAGTCGTCCGGTGCTTCACTTCCCGGGGAAAGTGATCGGTCTTCGCCTACCTCGAGACCCGGCGCTTCTGCCCATTCTGCCACGAAATCTGCCAGTGCGGCTCCCTTGTTAACTCTGGTCGTGCTGAATTCTAGCTGAAATGTCTGTAGCTCAATGTTCCATTCGGCGACTGTTGGGAATATTACTATTGGGCATAAATCGGCCTATGTGGGCCGGGTTAACTTCATCAGTAACTCAAGAGTGTTAAAGCCCAAGAAGATAGATGAGGGCCTGAGGCCCATAGTCGGTTGATGACTTGTAGCCGTAAACCGGCATCTGTATGTAAACTTGTATTGTAAGGTAGGAATAAGGAGAGACCAACCCGGATACGAATATGAACCGGTGTTCGGACTCTGTGAACCGACGGGCGTCACCCGTGTATATAAGGGGACGACCCGGCGGCGGTTTAGGACAACAGACAACAACTCAAGACTTAGGCGAAGCTTGTTTGCTCCCTAGTCATCGAAACCCCATCAATTCCATCACAACTAGACGTAGGCTTTTACCTTCATCGAAGGGGCCAAACTAGTACAAACTCTCTTGCGTCCCTGTGTCCGCTTTAACCCCTTCAAGCTAACCCGTTGCGATGGCTCCACGACTAAGTCCTTTCACGAGGACATCTACCGTGACAAAACCACGACAGTTGGCGCCCACCGTGGGGCTATCGCACGATGGTTTCAAGTTCTTGGAGGGCCGCTTTGAAGGACTCGAGGGCTACGTTGTGGGCCAGATGACTAAGAGTCGTCACGGCAAGCTCTACATCGATGATGCAGGCTGGGGCCCCGAGGCCGGCTCAGTTGAGTATGGGTACCGGGTCCCCTTTGGTGGCATACACGTTTTCATCGGCAAGATCGGTGAACCGGGCCCTGAGCCGGACATCTACACCGACCCCGTCGAAACGGCTCAGCGTGCGCGATCCGCCCGGGTTAAACCGGCCGTGAAGCGTGCCTTCGTGGGAGTCATCCATGGAGGAAGTTATGAGGATGGATCGGAATCTCACGGCGAGACCGTCATTTATTCCGGCGACGAGTCATCAGCCGGAGAAACCAAATCTCTATATCAGCTACAAGATGGCCGGATTGGGGGCTGTTCCGATGGCGACAGTATTCCGGACCCCTCTGATCTACCCAACCGAGTTGGAATATTCATGGCTGGCACACAAGCAGCGCTTCATTCTTCGACCGCGGCACCAATAACCTTTGGTTCAGTAGCAGCGACGGCTGCCGGGGCAAGAGGCTCTGTACGCCCGCCGGCTCAAGTCCTATCAGATCTGTTTGATGCATTAGCAGGCATATGGATGAACCGGCAGTGTCAGGAGGCTCAAGTCCTATCAGATCTATCAGCTTTGGTCCAACAGGAAGCATACTCATACAGCCGCGACCGGATCCACTCGACCCCTCGTCCAAGCCAGAGCTATAGCAGGCATATGGATGAACCGGCAGTGTCAAGTAATGAATGACGTGGAGCACCCCGCGGCAACAACCCAGCGGGTGGTGCTGATAACGCTCAGGAAGTGGTGGACCGGGCCCGAGCGCGCAGGGAGGCCGAGTTAGCCGCACAGTATCAGGCTCGGCAGCTTACGCCGATTCGTCCAACTATCTCGGTCGAACCTGGTGTTACTTCTAGTTCTTTGGGGGTGCCTTGCCTTGTCCCCGCTTTACGCAATGTGCGCCTGCCCAAGGATTTCAAAGGCCCGCGCAAGGTACCAAATTACACGGCGGATCAACCTCCAGAGACATGGGTGGAGAGCTATGAGATGGCCATGGAGATGCTTGATGTGGATGATGCGGCATGTGTGAAGTACTTCACCATGATGCTCGAAGGAACGGCCCGTACTTGGTTAAAAAGCTTACCGGCCAATTCTATCAGTTCATGGGCCCAATTACGAGCCCGGTTTATCAGTAATTTCAAGGATACATGTAAGCAGCCTATGTCGATAGTGGACTTAGCTGCCTGTGTCCAGGAGGAAGGAGAATCGACGACTCATTGGGTGCGCCGGGTCTCGCAGGTTCTGCATTCATCAGACCACATCAACGCTGACACCGCGGTTATAACCCTAGAAGGCAATTGCCGGTTTGGGCCTCTAAAGCTGAAGTTAGGACGGATGAAGCGCCATTGCACTAACATGGGGACCCTCATGGCTGCCTTGGTAAAGTATGCTGATTCTGATAGTACCAAGGATCCCGAGTCTGATGATGACAAGACGGGGAAGGGAAAGAAGAACAACAACTCCAAAGGTCAGCAGCATCACTCGGCAGGTAACGGTAGCGGAGGCAAGCGTAAAGCGGATGGCAACATGGACTTCGTGGCTAATACCAACGCGCAGGACAAGGGTCAGGGATGCAAGGGTAAACCGCCGAATCGTGGTGGAGCGCCTAACCCTAACCCGGACCGCTTAAATTATCTATTGAACTAGCCCTGTCCAAAGCATGGGACAAAGGAGGTTCCAGCAAACCACCTTTGGAAGGATTGCTTCATTATGCAGGAGTTCAAGAATTCTAATGCTTTCCGGTATGATCACGGCTCCGGTAGTGGCTCAGGATTCGGGCCGGGTTACGATGGAGGAAATTCCGGTTCAGGATTTAATGGTAATCCAGGCGGACATAACAATCAAAATAATCAAAATAACCAGGGTGGTTACAACCAGCAGCAGCAACAGTCGGGTTACCAGAGCAACCCAAAGCAGTTGAATAGTGGGCAGTACCATGTCTTCACCACTAGCTTGGACAAGCGAGACCGGAAGGTTTAGAAGCGGGCAGTCAACTCTGTTGAACCGGTCGTGCCCCGTTACTTACGCTGGTCTGAGCAGCCAATCATATGGAGGAGAGAGGATCACCCACCCCGGGTTGATAACCCGGGTCAGCTAGCATTGGTGGTGGCGCCTCAGGTGGGAGGTTATAAGTTCACCAAGGTGCTCATGGATGGAGGGAGTAGCATTAATATCTTGTACTATGAGACCTTCCGTCGTATGGGACTAACAGATAAAAATCTCAAATCGTCCAATAGGGTGTTCCATGGTGTCGTACCTGGCAAGTCAGCATATCCTGTTGGTAAGATAGCTCTGGAAGTGGCATTTGGAGATGATCATGATTCCAGGTCGGAAACGTTGACGTTTGAAGTGGTGAAAATCCAAAGTCCATATCACACCCTGCTTGGGCGACCGGCCTATGCCAAGTTTATGGCACGGCCCTGTTATGTGTATTTGCAGCTCAAGATGCCGGGTCACAAGGGGACAATAACGGTTCACGGAAGCCGTAAAATCGCTTCGAAGTGCGAGGAAGGAGATGCGGCCTACGCAGAGTCGGTTTGTGCCACCGAGGAGCTGAAGTATTATAAGGACAATGTTGATCTGGCGGACATGACTCCATTAAAGAAGCCAACTACGGAGCATGATCCGGCCCTGAAGTTCAAATCGGCAGCTGAAACTAAGCTTGTTGACTTTGTGCCTGGCGATTCGTCCAAGCAGTTCAGCATCAGTGCCAACTTGGATTCGAAATAGGAAAGCGCGCTCCTTGATCATAACTCCCTTTGGAGCCTTCTACTATGTGTCTATGCCCTTTGGGCTCAAGAGTGCCCAGGCAACTTATCAACGGTGTGTACAAAATTGTCTTCACAAGCAGATTGGTCGTAATGTACATGCTTACATGGATGATATCGTGGTCAAGTCAAGGGAGAACGAGACTCTGGTTGACGACTTGAAGGAAACCTTTGATAACCTGAGGACGTACAAGATGATGCTTAATCCGGCCAAGTGTGTCTTTGGTGTACCGGCAGGCAAGTTATTGGGTTTTCGGGTGTCCAACAGGGGAATCGAGGCTAATCCGGAGAAGATCACAGCCATCACCTCCCTGGCTAAACCAAAGTGTATCAATGATGTTCAACGCCTGGCAGGTCAGATTGCCATGTTAAGCCGGTTTATCAGCCGCCTGGGTGAGAAGGCAATCCCTTTGTATCAGATGTTGAAGAAGACGGATCAATTCGTCTGGAGTTCTGCTGCTAATAAAGCATTTGAGGACTTAAAGCAGCAATTGGCCAATCCGCCTGTGCTTGCCGCTCCCATTGACAAGGAGCCGTTGCTACTATATGTTGCTGCTAATGCTCATGCGGTCAGTGTGGCTATTATGGTGGAGCAAAAAGAGGCAGGCAAGGAGCATCCGGTTCAACGTCCGGTCTATTATATCAGCGAGGTACCCATTGAGTCCAAGCAAAGGTACCCGCATTGGCAGAAGCTGGTATATGGAGTTTTTATGGCAAGCCGGAAGCTTAAGCAATACTTCCAAGGGCACCCCATTACGGTGGTCAGTTCTGCTCCCTTGGGGGATATCACCCAGAACGGGGAAGCGACTGGCCGGATTGCCAAGTGGGCTATAGAGCTTGGGCCGCACGGGTTGAAGTATGTGCCTCGGATGGCGGTTAAGTCTCAAGCACTTGTTGATTTCTTCAATGATTGGACGGAACTGCAAGCACCTGAAGAAAAGCCGGATCACACATATTGGACCATCCATTTTGACGGATCCAGGCAATTGGAAGGCTCGGGGACTGGAGTCGTATTAACTTCCCCACGAGGTGATAAGTTTTGTTACGTTCTCCGCTTAATGTTCCCTTGTACTAACAATGCAGCTGAGTATGAAACCTTGCTCCATGGTCTCCGGATGGCTAAGGAGATGAATCTAAGTCGAGTTAAGTGCTTCGGTGACTCGGACCTCGTGGCTCAACAAGTGTCTGGCACTTGGGATTCCAAGGACCCACTCATGGCAGCATATCGTCGTGAGGTGGATATTGTTGTAGGTCACTTTATAGGCTATCAGGTGGACCACGTGGACCGACGGAAGAATGAAATGGCGGACGCTTTAAGCCGGCTGGGCTCTCAGCGTAAACCGGTCCCGCCCAATGTTTTTCTGGATGTGTTGCACAACCCGTCGGTCAAGCTCCCTGGTGAAGCGGATTTGGCTATTCCTGATCCGGAGGCTCAATTGGTGGCAGCTCTTCATGTCATTCCAGATTGGACGCTTCCTTACCTGGCGCACATGAACCGGGGCAAGTTACCAGAGGATGAGACTCTGGCCTGACAGATAATCCGGCGGTCCAAGTCCATGACTATTGTCAATGGCGAGTTGCATCATTGCAGTGTATCAGGGGCGTTTCAACGCTGTGTGTCTCCTGAAGAAGGCTGTGAAATTTTGCGTGAGATCCACGAAGGAGATTGTGGTCACCACGCCAGTTCAAAATCTTTGGTGGCTAAAGCGTTCCGCCATGGCTTCTATTGGTTAACTGCTCATGCTGATGCGGAGGATCTGGTCAAACGATGTGATGGTTGCCAAAAGTTTTCAAGACGTGCTCATGTGCCGGCTCAAGAATTGAGAATGATTCCAATTACTTGGCCGTTTGCAACTTGGGGGCTGGATATGGTCGGGCCTTTCAAAAGGTCCAAAGATAAGAAGACCCACCTCCTGGTGGCGGTTGACAAGTTTACAAAGTGGGTGGAGGCAGAACCTGTTAGCAAGTGTGATGCGGCCATGGCGGTTCAGTTCATCAAAAAAGTGATTTTCCGGTTTGGCTTTCCACACAGTATCATCACAGATAATGGTACCAATTTTGTCCAAGGGTGCCATGAAGGAGTTCTGTGAACGGGAGCACATCCGGCTTGACGTTTCATCAGTGGCACACCCACAGTCCAATGGTCAAGCAGAAAGGGCTAATCAAGAGATCTTGAGAGGCATCAAGCCCCGGCTTATGGTTCCTTTGTAGAGAACACCGGGTTGTTGGGTAGAAGAGTTACCATCTGTGTTGTGGAGCATCAATACTACACCCAACAGATCAACAGGATACACACCGTTCTTCATGGTCTACGGAGCGGAGGCGGTTCTCCCCAGTGATATCCGTCATGACTCACCTCGTGTGGCGGCTTATGTGGAAGCGAACAACGAGACAGTACGGCAAGATGCTTTGGACCTGTTGGATGAAGAACGTGACATAGCAGCCGCCCGCTCGGTGATTTACCAACAGGATCTTCGTCGTTATCACAGTCGCCGAGTCAGAACCAGAACCTTTCAAGAAGGGGATTTGGTGCTTCGGCTCATCCAAGATCAGACTGATATGCATAGGCTATCCCCACCTTGGGAGGGACCTTTCGTGGTCAGCAAGAATCTGCACAACGGGTCATACTATCTGATTGATATTCGAGAGCATAAAGACTCACGTACATCAGAGGAGGAGACCAACAGGCCATGGAACATAGCTCATCTTCGGCCTTACTATACCTGAGCCATTGGCTCTACTTATGTACATATTATGACAATGTATATATTATGATTAATATAGTAAACCGGAACCTCAGCTAAAGCGGGGTATCTATTCTTTTACATCATGTGTGGTTACACGGAGTGGTTCTGTCTTAAAGCGGCCTCCGGTTTACCCCTTGAATTTGCTTTGTAAAAAAAAGCTTTATAATATCACTTGGGGGCTTGGTCGTATCCGAACCAATGCAACACCTTTTGATAGGCGAAAGCCACCAGATCACTTGGGGACATGGTCAAGTCTGAACCAGTCAAGCCTCTTGATCGGCCTAAGGCCACAGAATCACTTGGGGGCTTGGTCGAACCTGAACCATTGCCACGCCTCTTGATCGGCATAAATGCCACAGTTTCATTCGGGGACCTGGCTGACTTGAACCATAGCTACACCTATCGGGAGCTTGGTTGTGTCCGACCATGGTAACGCCATCTGATCGGCTCAAATAAGCCTCTTTTTGCAAACGGTTTTATCATTGCCTTTGCTTCACAATTTTCTTTGATAGATATTTCTTTCTTTTTGTTGCATTTTTTAAACCGACAAAGTTTTAAACCAGTTCAAACTGTCAATTGATGGAACACGGTCCATTTTTAATCCGGAGACTATTTGCTCGGTTTGCTTTCTATTGACATCTCGAAATAACATGGTGTTTATCATAACCCGGCACGGTTTACATGGTAAACCGGCATTACATACACAGGAGCTACTTTCTCCTTCGACAGTATAGGTTTATATACCTCCATTTCAAGATTGGCAACGCCAACTTCATGCCCAACGGTGGCAGGTAGTTTGTATCACAAGATTTGATCATATACCTAAATTTCATTGCATATATATACAAAGATCATAATCCGGCTGGCGGTACAACCGCCTTGGCAGTTTAAGATTTTGTGATTGCAGGAAAAATAGATTGAAGGTTTTGATCATTCAAAAGAGGTGTAGGTACCAGTACCTATGCACGAATGCATCTCAAAAGCAAGAGTATTGGCTATCCTATTACAAGGCAACATGGTGCCCAAATAAGATAATTGTTTCTTTTCGGCGGAATATAAAAGACAAGCAATTTAAATCAGCCTCCGGTTCAAGCTTCATCGCCGACCTGGTCTGATGGTTGCGGGTCATCTTGCGCCGCTTCAGCTTCTGCTTCCCTACCCAGTGGCTGGAAATCAACAGTTGTCCAGTCGATTCCCATTAAGGCTTGAAAGACAGCTTCATCATGGATTAGCAATGACGGTTCAATATCAGGAGCGTAAGTATGCTTACGGATTGGAGGGATCAGATTCTCCACTTTAGGAGTTGGTGCAGCCACTCGTTTGTTCTGGTTGTCATATTGGGCTTGATAATGAGACAAGTCTGCCTCTTCCACCAATTGGAAAGCTAGAGGGCGCACCTCCTGGTTTATCGCTCTCAGGTCCTCCTCATTGAATTCTGAGCCATCTTCCTTCAAGTGGGGGTAGCCTTGAGCTGCTTCAACAGGATCAAAATCCGGCACCCACGCTTTTGCCCGGATTAAGGCATTGATAGCACCGGTTCAAGCAGCAGATTTTTTCAGCTCTTCAACCCAGGTAGGAAGCATAGACAGTCTTTTTAGGGTGTCTTTAATCAAGGTGGGCGTCGGGTTGTTGTGGGACGCAGTTGAGATGATCTGCTGCACGCCAGTATACAATTGCTCTGTCAATGTGTAGGCAGCCTTCAACTTCTTCCGCACATCTGATCCCAAGTGACCAATGCGTGTCCCTACAACATTACAAAGGATTCACAAACCGGACACATCATAAGAAGGCCAAGTTACTACAGAAGTCAAGAAAGCTTACCAAAAATGGCGGCAATCATGGCATGCACTTGACGCTTTACGCTGGTCAGTTCATCTACCACCGGTTTAAGTGCGGCTTCGGCATTTTCAGCTTGCTTAGTCAAAGCGGCCTTCTCAGTAGCCCAGCCCGCCCGCTCTTTCTTGAAGTCTTCCTTAAGTTGTTCCATGATGCTTAAGGCACTGGTCAACTCCTCTTTTGCTTTTGAGGTTTCAGTCTATTGGGACTTCAGATTTTCTTGGAGATCGGCGACTTGGTTTTCTTTTGTCTTCAGCTTAGCCTGCATACAGACAGTTATATGATTCAGCAAGCAGTGCAAGAATTGAAGTACCAACCACATAACAAGTTATGCACTTGGCCCTTGGGGGCTAATGCCTATTTGATCTTCATCTTTCACTTGATTATAAAGTCCCAAGATCAATACAAGTATTCAACTTGGCACTTGGGGGCTAATGGCTATTTGCTCGAATAAATTCTGATGCTACGATCTCAATTACTTAAAGTCCCGGTTTAACTACACTAAGTTGAACCGGCCCTTGGGGGCTACATCAGCGAATTCCGAAGCATTGGGATTTCTATTAGCAAGTCCCGGTTTGAATGAAGATTTTAAACCGGCCCTTGGGGGCTAGGAGAGTTAACAAGATTGAAATATCCAAGCAGAAAAAGCACATGAAAGTTACCTCAAATTTTTCTTTCATCATATTCACTAGACCAGCTTCATAATCACGGCTGGTATACAGCCGGTTCAGGTAGCCGGAATGAAGATCTTGGGCATTCAGAGCAGCATAGGTCGCCAAGTCAACATTCCACTTGCCTTTGCCCATGGCAGCAAATTCTTCTTTGGCGGTATGCTTGGATAAAACAACAGGATTGCTGGGCTCTGTACGGCCAATGCCAGTAATTACAACTTCATCATCCTTAGCATCACCGGTTTGCACTGGCGCGGTCGGTTTGTCAGCAGGCTGGGATGGACTGGTGGATCTCCCAAACCGGATGGGGCTTGTGGGCTGGTTGACAGGGCCTGAGGTGTCAATAGGCCTTTCTTCAGCAATAAAATCGTCATCCTGCTGTGGTGGATCATTGGGTATATCTTCATGAATAGCCGCTTCAAGATCTGGTGTTTTACCCGGTTCAGGGACGGCGTCCTCCTTGGCCGCTTTATCTAGGCGAGCCTTCTTGCTCGGCCTAGGCTTGGACCTGAAAGGAATAACAAAGTCAAATACGAACATGAACAGGTGATGAACGCAGCAAGAACATGAAACCCTAGAACAGATCTATGTTGAGAAGAGCAGAAGACCTACTAGAGCTGAGGAAGATGCAGAAGGTCGCCGCAGTTTTCTGGTATGCTCAGGTTGATGCAGCGGCCAAAGTCGATGCAGAAGACGATGGCGGCGGCGGAGCTCTGAGACTGGCGACGCAGGGAAGATGAAGAGGAAAGGCATGAAGGGGAGAAAAGAAATGATCCTTTGGCCCTATTTATAAGGCAAAAAGACATGTGTGAGGCGCGTGAATCCAGGAACCGAAAATTTCGGAAGCGGAGCTGTCGCCTTGGTTGTTGTGAGTTTATTAAACAAGGAGATATCATGGATATTTTCTTTATGACAGATGATGTCACCTCGGCTTACAGCAACTAGAGAGGATGACATCATGGCGGTTCAGCAACTACGAGAAGATGTTGAAGATGAAGATTTTGCTAAGGATTGACATGAACCCGTTCAAATCAATCTGGGGCCTAATGTTGGGAATATTACTATTGGGCGTAAACCGGCCTATGTGGGCCGGGTTAACTTCATCAGTAACTCAAGAGTGTTAAAGCCCAAGAAGATAGATGAGGGCCTGAGGCCCGTAGTCGGTTGAAGACTTGTAGCCGTAAACCGGCATCTGTATGTAAACTTGTATTGTAAGGTAGGAATAAGGAGAGACCAACCCGGATACGAATATGAACCAGTGTTAGGACTCTATGAACCGACGGGCGTCACCCATGTATATAAGGGGACGACCCGGCGGTGGTTCAGGACAACAGACAACAACTCGAGACTTAGGCGAAGCTTGTTTGCTCCCTAGTCATCGAAACCCCATCAATTCCATCACAACTAGACGTAGGCTTTTACCTTCATCGAAGGGGCCGAACTAGTATAAACTCTCTTGCGTCCCTGTGTCCGCTTTAACCCCTTCAAGCTAACCCGTTGCGATGGCTCCACGACTAAGTCCTTTCACGAGGACATCTGCCGTGAAAAAACCACAACAACGACCCTTCCAGCTGAGTTGGGGCTCCTGAGCACTCTTTCCAAGGGGTATGCTGAGACGACCTTGATGGGATGTCCTTGGAAGTAGTGGCGCAGCTTGCGCGAGGCCACTAGTAGCGCGAGGAGGAGTTTTTGAGGCATGGGATACCATGCCCTTGCGTCCCGTAGCACCATGCTGACGAAGTACACGGGATGTTCGACGAGGTTGAGGGTGTTGGCGCTGCTTGCGTCCTCCAGAGGTCGAGGCGTCTCTGGAGACGACGGAGCCCCCGGGGCTTGGTCGCCAGAAGAGGCCTCTCCTGCTCCAGGTGCGTTCTCCTGTTGTGGTTGTTCCTTTCCGACTGTGGTTGCGGCCTTCGCGAGGCCCTCCTGGCTCTGCTTTGCTTCAGTTCGGACGGTCGATGCGGGGGAGCGGAAATGGATCCTGCGGGCAGGCCTTGTTGAGGTTGGTGAAGTCGACGCACATGCGCTCTTTCCCCCCTTCTTCGGCACGACAACAGGATTAGCCAGCCAATCGGGGTAGCGGACCTCGCGAATAACCCCTGCCGCCTCTAGCTTCCGGGTCTCTTGAACGATGAAAGCCTGTTTCTCAGTAGACTACCGCCTTGCCTTCTGCTTCACAGGGCGTACATTGGGGCACACGTTGAGGTGATGCTCAATCACTTCCCTTGGGACCCCTGCTAACTGATCTGATTCCCACGCGAACACCTTCTTGTTCGCACGCAGGAACCTAATTAGGGCCTTCTCTTGCTCGGGCTCGAGGTTGGCCCCTATGGTGAAGGCGGCGCCAGTGGACCCGTCCTCGTCGACTGGTACCTGCTTGGTTTCCGCCTTGTCTTGGGTGAACAGCTGCTTCTTTTTAGCCGGCGCAACCCCCTTGGGCTCAAGGGCGTCGGTGCTAGTGGGCTGCGCCACTGCGGCCGCCCTGAAAACAAGCCGGAGCACCTGTAGCGCATCCCTTGTGTCTCCTGACACGGTGAGGACGCTGCTGCTCCCGGGCATCTTCATGAGGTTGTACGCCGGGTGAGTTGCTGCCATGAACCGAGCCAAGGCCGGATAGCCTGGGATGGCGTTGTAGGGAAGGCCGATAGGGGCGATGTCGAAGTCGATAAGCTCCGTGCAGAAGTTGTCGCAGGTGCCAAAGGTCACTGGGAAGCGGATCTGTCCCAAGGAGGTGGTGGAACCGGCTCCGACGCCTGAGAAAGGCCTGCTGGGTTGGAGCCGCTCCGGCGGCACGTGGAGTAGGCTGAAGGCCTCCACCGAGAGCACGTTGAGGCCGGCACCACCGTCGATGAGGGTCCTGGTGACGGCTACCTGGCAGATGGTGGGGGTGCACAGCATCAGGAGTGCGCCTGAACCAATGGGGTTGAAGGGGTGGTCCTCCGAGTCGAAGGTTAGATCGGCCTCGGGCGCCACCCAGCCCGGGGGGCTTCTTGGCGCCTAGAGGCGGTGCTGATCCGGCGGGCGAACGACTTGACATGATGACTCGAGGGTGGTGCCTGGGAGCCACGCAGGAGAGCTGACGGGCGGCGCTGGTGTGGTGAAACGAGCGAGGAAGAGGTCGCGCAGCTCCTCCCAGGAGGTGACAGAGGCCGTCGGCAGGTCAATGAGCCACGCGCGAGGGACGCCGGTGAGGGCCATGGGTAACCAGTTGGCCATCACCCGATCGTCTCCCCCGGCTCCGAGGACGGCCTCCTCGTACGCCAGTAGGAAAATCATCGGGTCCGTCGCGCCGTCGTAGCGCGGCGGCATCTCGGGCCTGAACTTGCGCGGCCACTACGCTTGCCGCAAGGCGGGGGCCAAGGCCCGGAGCCCACTCAGTGTCGGCATCCGTTGCTGGAGTAGGCGGCGCGTTGTCTGCCATGAGGGCGGGATGCGATGTTGGGGGAGAGCGGGTCGTCAGGAAGGAGGACTCCGGTGCACCCCTACCTGGCGCGCCAAATGTCGGGTTTCGGGTTCCGGCAGACCCTTGAGGTTCGAACACTGGGGTGCGCGTGGAGATCCCTCCCCTACCGATCTACGTCCGATCCTCTCGTGCGAACTAAGATGAAAATGATGAACAACACAAGAGACACGATGTTTATACTGGTTCGCGCCACCGTTGTGGTGTAATACCCTACTCCAGTGTGTGGTGTGGTGGATTGCCTCTGGGGCTGATGATGGATAGTACAAGGGAAGAACAGCCTCGTGAGAGGTGTTCTTGAGCTGGTGCGATGAACTGCTAGGGTGAGTTCAGTCGCCTCTCTCTCTCTGCTGGGGTTCTACCAGATCTCTCTGGGGGGGTCTCTCCCTACTCTGTGGTGGCTAGCTCTATTTATAGAGGCCCTGGGCCTTTCCCCAAATAATGAGCGGGAAGGGCACCAACAATTGGCCATTTCGAAGGGGAACATCTAGTACAAGTTATACTGACCAAAGGTGGTCTTCGGCTGCCAAAAGCGCTGGCGATGACGCCGTCTTGGGCTCCACGGTGACCTCCATCCTGCCATCTGGCTGGTCTTGGTCTTGTTGCACCGGAATGGTAACCTTTGCCTGATGCCTTGGCCTGTGCTTGCCCCTTTGCACCAAAGGGGAAACAAGGACACTGCGTAGGGCGGTGCCCGCCTGGCGCCCGCCTGGTCTCAATCGTCATGGCTTGCATCACGGGTTCCTCGCGAGGTATCTCTGCCTTGATCTCTCCGGCTCCTCGCGAGCCTGCCTGATGAGGCTGCCTCTGAGGAAGCTTCCTGTCATCCGCCCTGCGAGGCTTGGCCCCTCGCAAGGGTCTTTGAGCTTGAGTTGATGAAGATGGGCCGCGCTGGGCCCCGCTTGAGCCACGCCGCAGGCCGCAGGCAGGCAAGTCTGGGGACCCCCATTCCCAGAACGCCGACAGCACTCCAGTTGAAAAGAGATAAGAAGAAAAGAACTTGAGCAGAGGGCACAACACTCCAGTTAAACGGATAAGTAAAGGAAAGAAAATGATCTTGACAAAACAAGAAGATGGGTTGAAGAGAGCAACATCACAATGCCTCCGGGAGAAATGAAAGAATGGAATTAAAGGAACGGGGAAGGAAACAACATCTTCTACCTCCAATGAGCTTGCAAAGGCATCTTAAGGAGAAGGGTCGAACGGAGTTGTTGGAAAACCAACAATGAAAGGATAAGCTTGGTATGGACTTGTAGAAGACATCTCAAAATTATGAGGTGACAACTTGCCACTCACGGAATAGATTTGATTGGTAAGAACAAGGAGACGAGAAACTTATTCACCGGAAGGATAAAAGATGAACTTGGGTCCTTTATGAGCACCATAAATAGTAAGAATCCTTAGGGAAGGCTTTAGGTGAAATATAACCCAAGATAACTCCAACGAAGAGGTTGATGGATTTAAAATATCTCATTCTTAACAACATATGAATCATGAAACATGAACTCAAATTATCAAGAATGACATAATACCACCTCTAATGATACGGATGAAAGAATTGCACTTCGGAATGCGAGATGAAGAATGCTTGAGCTCCTTTGAAAATAATCTCAATGAACACTTCGAGAAGGAATTAAATGCTTTATGAACCAACATGTAGAACATCCATGAAGAACTCTGGTAACAAAAGGATGATCAAACGAAAAGAAGGATGAAAAGAATAAGATTGAAGCCTTGCAATGATTAGATGAAGCTTTGCAACGAGATAAAGTGGAAACTTGGAACACCGGAAGAAAAGATAAAGCATCTCAAGCCAAGAATGTGAAATGATGAACCACTCCGGAAAGCAGAAATTGGATTTACTCGAAGAAACAAGAATAAGAATTACATTATGCTTATCCTTCACCAATTTAAATTGATGACAAGCAACGGATTTGGCATACTACTTATTCTCGTTGAAAAAGGATTAAGAGGGATATGCCATAAACTTGAGGAAGGTCTTCAACGAACCATCGGTAGAATTTGGAAAGAATGAATGAATTGATATGATAACCAAGGAAGAGAACTCTTGAACGAACCACCGTAAGAATTTCACATGAAAATAGCAAAAGCACAAATTCACCAGGGAGAATTGGAAAACGAAAGAACATACTTGAAGGAATTTAGATACATGAGAACGAATAGATCATGAACTGGTAAGAGAATACATGAACGATGCACCGGTAAGATTTCGAGAATGAGATATGAAAGCTAAGAATGAATAATTCTTCTGAAATGATGGGCTTCGGAGAAAAGAAATGGAAAACAACTCATGAAATGCTCCGAATGGGTGAAATGAATTCTCACAATCAAAAACGATTATGAGAGAATGGAGGCAAGCTAGCATCATGAATCTTCAAGATAACGGATAAGGATATGGAGGAAAAACTCTTCTTCGGTCTTCAAAATCCGAGAATGACGATGAAAAGCACCATCAAGAATTGTTGAGGCACTCCGGAATGAAAAATTAGAAAGGCTGAACCAACGATGAAAAGAATTTGAAAGATCTTGGAGAAACCATCTGACTGGTGATGAATCATTCTTACGTCAAACTTCGGAAAAGAATTGAGAATAACTCCGGGAAAATAAGAAGAGTCAGGTAAGATCCTGAGAAAAGACCTGTGGGTTAGGACCCACTGAAGAGAAACACCATTGAAATGATTACTTGAAAAAAGAGAGAGCACCGGTTGATTTAAATGGCTCAAAAGAGATAACATCCTTGAAATAGCTCGAACGAATGCAGAGTGGAAACACGAATCTTCTGAGATATCTTCAGCACTCCGGAAAAATTGAATAGTGAGAAGTGAATGATTATGAGGTGCACCGGCATAAGAAGACATTTGAAACAAGGAAAAAGGGATATGATCAACACCAAAAACTTGATTTGAATCCACCAGAGAAGAAAATGAGTGACGAGTGACGAACTTGAAGCTTCGTTAGCATCTTCCTGAGAATCAACGGATAAGAACATTGACAGAAAAGAATGGAGAGACTTCCATCAATAAAAAGGATACTTGATTGATAAATCTGAGCCCTTGAAGAAAAAGGGTGGGTGGGTGGGAAAAACAAAGGTAGCTTGGGACAGATACAATGATCACCGTTGAGAAGAACTAATAATTGATCTTGCGAATGTTTAAATGATCGGATCCACTTGAAGAGAAAATACGCCGGTTGGAAAGAATTGACGTAACAATCTCGATTATCAAGAAGGATTGGTATTCACATAGAAGTATGAGAACACCGCTTGGAAAAGGTATGGAATCAACATTTGACTTCGAAGCAACTCGAATACTACAACTCAAAACAAAACAAAGGATTGGCTTGCAGAATAAGCCGGAACAAAATATGATAGAGATTTTGTCCGAAGTTTTCATGGTGGGGCCCACACGGGCTCGATCGTACAGTACCATCATGTACAAGGTAGTGCACATGACATACGAAGCGTCCCCGAGTTAGCATAGCCAAGGACTCTTTAAGACACAACGAGACCACTGTAGAACCAACCGTGGATAGGCGGAGCACTAGACGTCAAACCCCAATTTCATATCATACCTTTGTCAGAAAGATATCCTAGGAGCTACTTGAATTCCCACTTATAAACTCCCAAAACTTTCCGATTATGCAATCAGGTGTGGGGAATACAGGGGAAGCATAATATCTCACCCAAAACTAGCAAATCCTACATCCAGTTGTATCCATCCTTCAACACATAACCAAGAAACCTTAGGAAATCGTTTACCTCAACCTTCCAGAAAGCATCCGTTATACGAGTTATGGCAATACTCCCGAACTCCCGCCCCAGTACTGGGTGGCGTCGAGGTTATCTCACCAACAACTGCATAAAAGAGATTTTCGATGTTGGTGAAACTCAGGTATTCCAGAACTGCAACGATAAAATTGTGACGACAACACCTCGGAGCTCAACTCCCCGGGACACTGCCACAACCCCTAAATGTCAGGAGGCACCAAGAATAATGTTCTCGTCACAAAACCATCGGAACGATTCCAAGATACCGGCGTGAACCTAAAATTTTTTTTAGTGAAATTTGAGAAGAGAAGAGTCAAAACTCTACGTCAGAATGCCTCACCAGAGCGACGAAGGGACTGAGGAGTAAAAATAATCCTACTCTCCGATATATATAATCCTAAATGACTCAAAACATTTTTCTAGACTCAACAACGCCAGCGATTCGATCAAGCAGGGGGCTCCTAAAGTCGAGGAAGGCTCTGATTACCAACTTGTAACGCCCTCGATGCGGCTATATCTTCCACGTGTCGAAGCACGACTTAGAGGCATAACCGCATTGAAAGCAATGTCGCAAGTGAGGTAATCTTCACACAACCCATGTAATGAATAAGAAAGGATATACATAGTTGGCTTACAATCGCCACTTCACATAATACATGAATAAAGCACTAAAACATCCAGATACAATCAAGGTCCGACTACGGAACCAAAATAGAAGAAGACTACCCCAAATGCTACACAGATCCCCGATCGTCCCAACTGGGCTCCACTACTGATCAACTGGAAACAGAACAACATAATGAACAAGATCTTCATCGAGCTCCTCCTTGAGCTCGGTTGCGTCACCTGCACGGTATCATCGGCACCTGCAAACTGGTTTTGGAAGTAATCTATGAGTCACGGGGACTCAGCAATCTCACACCCTCGCGATCAAGACTATTTAAGCTTATGGGTAGGTAAAAGGTATGAGGTGGAGCTGCAGCAAGCACTAGCATATATGGTGGCTAAACTTACGCAAATGAGAGCGAGAAGAGAAGGCAAAGCACGATCGTGAACTAGAAGTGATCAAGAAGTGATCCTGAAACTACTTACGTTCAAGCATAACTCCAACACCCTGTTCATTTCCCGGACTCCGCCGAGAAGAGACCATCACGGCTACATACGCTGTTGATGCATTTTAATGAAGATAAGTTTCAGGTTTTCTACAACCAAACATTAACAAATTCCCATCTGCCCATAACCGCGGGCACGGCTTTTGAAAGTTCAAAACCCTGCAGGGGTGTCCCAACTTAGCCCATCACAAGCTCTCACGGTCAACGAAGGATATTCCTTCTCCCAGGAAGACCCGGTCAGGCTCGGAATCCCGGTTACAAGACATCTCGACAATGGTAAAACAAGACCAGCAAAGCCACCTGAATGTGCCGACAAATCCCGATAGGAGCTGCACATATCTCGTTCTCAGGGCACACCGGATTGTCCAAGGTTCCGGTAGGCCAGCCCAGAGTTGCCCCTGGTGGCCACCGGCAGCTGACAAGTTCGACCAACACTCAGAGGAGCACTGGCCCAGGGGTTTAAATAAAGATGACCCTTGAGTCTGCAGAACCCAAGGGAAAGAAAAGGCTAGGTGGCGAATGGTAAAACCAATGTTGGGCCTTGCTGGAGGAGTTTTATTCAAGGCGAACTGTCAAGGGGTTCCCATTATAACCCAACCGCGTAAGGAACGCAAAATCAAGGAACATAACACCGGTATGACGGAAACTAGGGCGGCAAGAGTGGAACAAAACACCAGGCATAAGGCCGAGCCTTCCACCCTTTACCAAGTATATAGATGCATTAATTAAATAAGAGATATTGTGATATCCCAACCAAAATCCATGTTCCAACATGGAACAAACTCCAATCTTCACCTGCAACTAGCAACGCTATAAGAGGGGCAGAGCAAAGCGGTAACATAGCCAAACAATGGTTTGCTAGGACAAGGTGGGTTAGAGGCTTGGCTTAGCAATATGGGAGGCATGATAAACAAGTGGTAGGTATCGCAGCATAGGCATAGCAACAGAGCGAGCAACTAGCAAGCAAAGATAGAAGTGATTTCGAGGGTATGGTCATCTTGCTTGAAATCCCGCAAGGAAGAAGAACGAGTCCATGAAGAAGACACACGGACGTAGTCAAACGGATCCTCACAAACGCGACGTTATCGGAACTAACCCGAAGAAGCAACACCGGAAAGAAAACAGACAACATGGTAAACAACCATCACATAAGCATGCCATGATGCACAACCAAGTATGATGCATGTCCGGTTTAAATATGCATGACATGGCAAAGTGCAACAACCAAAACTACAAATTAAGTGGAGCTCAATATGCAACGGGTTGCATATTGACGAAACACCACATCAATTATTTAGTTCTCTCCCGGTTAGGTACTCAACAATATTAAATGTTGGTTAACATGGCAAGAGGTGAGGCATAACAAAACTACACCATCTAAACAATTTAAATGGGGTCGGATATAACAAATAACGAATCCGGTAAATCCCCATATGCAATTATCAATTTGGTGCAACAACAATTTTAAACATTTAAATGTTATTATCATGATGCGAATGACATGTGCAAGTTTTATGCAGTATTTATGAAATGTTGACATGATAAGATATGAGGCATTTTTCATCATGGCGGAAAGAAAGGGTGCCACGACAACGAATCCGAAAATGATGCCACGGCAACATATCGGTTCCGGTAGCTCGATTGAGATACCGATGCAAAGGAGAAGTGTGCGGATGCGTGCAAAAGATGGTGGGGCGCTCCCGGATTCCGGGTGTCCCACGAGTTGGCGACAAGGAAACGAGTGACAATTTGAACAGGGTGCAAACATGAGCATCTCAAACATCGCAAGCATTCGTTCACGAATGTCGTCTCGAGATTATACCTTCGAAGCCTGCAAACGGGACGGTTCTCGTTCGGTGCCAAGTAGAGGAAGTAGACGTTCTCGGGACGTTCGTAGTGGAAGTAGGGGTACATGACGACGGTAGAGGTACTCCAGATCTTGGCAGCGGTAGTCGTTCACGTTCTTAGTTGCACAATTTTCCGTAGATGTTCAGGATCACGACGAGGGACTTGACGTCCATGGAGGCTTCGAGGGTCGACGGTAGTTGTTCTTGGCGCTTGTGACTCGCAGTTCTTCGGGCAACGGTGGTCGTACACGTCCGTAGATGTTCGGGTCATCACCGTTTGTAGCCAAAGAAGTTGAACTTGACGAAACCCTCGGCGACAGTAGTAGTGGATGTCGTCGGTATCGTGGTACTTGGCGATATCCGTGCGTAGAGGTACTTTGCGGTTTCGACAACGGTCATACACGTTTTCATAGATGAACTTGACTGATCCGAGGGATCTGGGTGTCGCGGTACTTGGCAAAAAACACGTCGAGGGTACTTGTACTCGCATCATCATGGAAGTAGTCGTTCGGGCTCCCGTGTGGACTTGCCGGTCTTGGTCTCCGCGGCGTAGTTGTACAAAAGCATAGTAAGAACTTGGACGAATCCAGAGGCGTGCACGGCTAGTAGAGGAACTTGACGCATCCAAACGAAGCAACAAAATAGGCATCGGTTCTTGGTGGTCAATGAAGGGAGGCGGCCGATGAAGTAGCAGCAGGGTGCGCACACTGGCAGCGGCATCCACGAGCAGAGGCACGACGCTGGTCGTGGGCACCGGCGGCGACCAGACGCGGGAGGCAACAGAACGGGACAGCGAAGGAGCAGCTGCAACGAGGCAGTGGTGCGGTGGTGAGCTCGCAGGGCGAGGATGGCGATGAGCTTGGCACATCTGGAGGTAGGGACGAGGCGCGCAGGGACTCCGGTGGCATGGAGACGACGGGGAAGGGCGGCTCCGGTCGGTGGGCGACAAACAGGCAGCCGCCATGGCGACGAGGTGGAGCGGCGGTCCCCTGAGCTTGGCCGGCAGGGGCCATGGGGAACGATGGCGCAGAGGCGGGGTAGAGGGAGGAGCGGGCGGCGACCTCTGGGCGCGCGGCTGCACAAGCTCCAGGCGGAGGAGACGGATGGCAGCGGTGCAGGCGAGGAGGAGTCCCAGCGGCGGAGCTCCATGGGAGGCGCAGCCATGCGCGGCAGACGAGCAGGAGGCTCGCAGGGCCTCGGGCGCGGCGTGCAGAGGAGGCAGCGGCGTAGCTCTGGAGCATGGCAGGAGGAGCGGAGGACGGGGAGGTGCTGGCATGAGGAGCCGAGGCTGGCGGATCGGGAGCGCTCCCTCGCGTAGGTGTGTGTGTGTGTGTGCATGTGTGGCAGCGTTGGGGAGGATGAGGGAGCGATCGAGAGAGATGGCGGTGTGCAGAGGAACGAGGAGGGGATCGACCAGAGAGGGAGGTTGCGGTCGGACGGGCTAGGGTTAGCAGCATTAGGTGGGCTTGGGGCCGGCCCAGTAGAGAGGTGGGGTCAGCTGGGCTTGCTGGATTGGGCTCTCCCTCTCCTCTCTTTCTTCTTTAAACGAAAAGAAAATAGAGAGAGAGGAAAAAGAAGGGGGGTTAGGGAAAAGAGTTTGAGCAGGAGGACAATTTTCCTAAACTCATAAAAATAAACATGACCACAGAAAAATAGAAGTGGAAAGATTGCAGGAATTAAATTCAAATTCATTTGAATATAATTCAAATGGTTTTAAATTGGGACTAGGTTCGGTGTGGCCAAAAATGTTCGGGTTTTTGGTGGAGCTCCGGAATATGATGAAAGAATATATGGCAATGTTGGAGACCAAGAATTAAGATAACAACATCATTGGGATATTTTGCAAGTGTGTTTATGGGTGAATCCAAATTATTGGAATATTTAATATAGCTCCCTAATATCGGGAGGATATGTTATAAAGAGAATCACCACGTGAATTCCCTTGGTTTAAATGGATCGAAGATCCATACGATTTATTTAGTTGAGTTAAGAAAAGAAATGACATGATGGCATGATGACATGATGCAATGCACATGATGCAAAGATGAATGCAACAGACGAAACAAAACACACAACGAAACCTGGAAACCCTGGAAGGCATCCTTAGATCATGGATCCAATCCATATCATTGCTACTGACATCTTTCAACTTAGTTTTCTCTAGGAACATATCAAAAATAAAACAGGGGAGCTAAACGCGAGCTATTGATCTACAACATAGATATGCAAACACTGTCAGGACTAAGTTCATGATAAATTTAAGTTCAATTAATCATATTACTTAAGAACTCCCACTTAGATAGACATCCCTCTAATCATCTAAGTGATCACGTGATCCATATCAACTAAACCATAACCGATCATGACATGAAAAGGAGTAGTTTTCAATGGTGAACATCACTATGTTGATCATATCTACTACATGATTCACGATCGACCCTTCGGTCTCAGTGTTCCGAGGCCATATCTGCATATGCTAGGCTCGTCAAGTTTAACCCGAGTATTCTGCGTGTGCAAAACTGTCTTACACCCGTTGTAGATGAACGCTGAGCTTATCACACCCGATCATCACGTGGTGTCTCGGCACGGCGAACTTTGGCAACGGTGCATACTCAGGGAGAACACTTTTACCTTGAAATTTAGTGAGAGATCATCTTATAATGCTACCGTCAAACAAAGCAAAATAAGTTCATAAAGGATAAACATCACATGCAATCAATATAAGTGATATGATATGGCCATCATCATCTTATGCCTTTGATCTCCATCTCCAAAGCACCATCGTGATCACCATCGTCACCGGCGCGACACCTTGATCTCCATCATAGCATCATTGTCGTCTCGCCATCTATTGCTTCTACGACTATCGCTACCGCTTAGTGATAAAGTAAAGCAATTACAGGGCGATTGCAATGCATACAATAAAGCGACAACTATATGGCTCCTGCCAGTTGCCGATAACTCCATTACAAAACATGATCATCTCATACAATAAATATAGCATCATGTCTTGACCATATCACATCACAACATGCCCTGCAAAAACAAGTTAGACGTCCTCTACTTTGTTGTTGCAAGTTTTACGTGGCTGCTACGGGCTGAGCAAGAACCGTTCTTACCTACGCATCAAAACCACAATGATAGTTCGTCAAGTTAGTGTTGTTTTAACCTTCTCAAGGACCGGGCGTAGCCACACTCGGTTCAACTAAAGTTGGAGAAACTGACACCGCCAGCCACCTGTGTGTAAAGCACGTCGGTAGAACCAGTCTCGCGTAAGCGTACGCGTAATGTCGGTCCGGGCCGCTTCATCCAACAATACCGCTGAACCAAAGTATGACATGCTGGTAAGCAGTATGACTTGTATCGCCCACAACTTACTTGTGTTCTACTCGTGCGTATAACATCTACGCATAAACCTGGCTCGGATGCCACTGTTGGGGAACGTAGTAATTTCAAAAAAAATCCTACGCACAAGCAAGATCATGGTGATGCATAGCAACGAGAGGGGAGAGTGTCGTCCAAGTACCCTCATAGACCGTTAAGCGGAAGCATTATAACAACGCAGTTGATGTAGTCGTACGTCTTCACGATCGACCAATCCTCAGCACTGAACGTACGACACCTCTGCATTCAGCACACGTTCAACTCAGTGACGTCCCGCGAACTCACGATCCAGTAGAGCTCAAGGGAGAGTTTCGTCAGCACGACGGCGTGGTGACGATGTTGATGAAGCTACCATCGCAGGGCTTCGCCTAAGCACCGCTACAATATATAACCGAGGTGGATTATGGTGGAGGGGGGCACCGCACATGGCTAAGAGATCAACATATCAATTGTTGTGTCTCCAAGGGGTGCCCCCTCCCCGTATATAAAGGAGGGAGAGGAGGAGGGGCGGCCAAGGAGGAGGAGGCGCGCCCAAGGGGGGCAATCCTACTCCAAGTAGGATTCCCCCCTCTTTCCTAGTCCTAGTAGGAGAGGGGAAGGAAGGGGAGGAGAAGAAGAAGGAAAGGGGCCCCCGTCCCCCTAGTCCAATTTGGTTTGGGCTAGGGGGGCCACGCGCCCCTAGCTGGGCGCCTCTCCTCTTCCTCCACTTTGGCCCATAAGGCCCAATAACCCCCCGGGAGGTTCCGATAACCTCCCGGTTCTCCGGTATTTATCCGATAACCCCCGGAACTCATCCGGTGTCCGAATATAACCTTCCAATATATCGATCTTTACGTCTCGACCATTTGGAGACTCCTCGTCATGTCCGTGATCACATCCGGGACTCCAAACTACCTTCGGTACATCAAAACACAAAACCTCATAATATCGATCATCACAGAACTTTAAGTGTGCGGATCCTACGGGTTCAAGAACTATGTAGACATGACCGAGACAAGTCTCCGGTCAATAACCAATAGCGGAACCTGGATGCTCATATTGGTTCCTACATATTCTATGAATATCTTTATCGGTCAAACCGCATAACAACATATGTTGTTCCCTTTTTCATCGGTATGTTACTTGCCCGAGATTCGATCGTCGGTATCTCAATACCTAGTTCAATCTCATTACTGTCAAGTCTCTTTACTCGTTCTGTAATGCAACATCCCGCAACTAATTCATTAGTCACATTGCTTGCAAGGCTTGTAGTGATGTGCATTACCGAGAGGGCCCAGAGATACCTCTCCGACAATCGGAGTGACAAATCATATTCTTGATCTATGCCAACTCCACGAACACCATCGGAGACACCTGTAGAGCACCTTTATAATAACTCAGTTACGTTGTGACGTTTGGTAGCACACAAAGTGTTCCTCCGGTAATCGGGAGTTGCATAATCTCATAGTCATAGGAACATGTATAAGTCATAAAGAAAGCAATAGCAGTAAACTAAAACGATCAAGTGCTAAGCTAACGGAATGGGTCAAGTCAATCACATCATTCTCCTAATGATGTGATCCCGTTTATCAAATGACAACTCATGTCCATGGTTAGGAAACATAACCATCTTTGATCAACGAGCTAGTCAAGTAGAGGCATACTAGTGACACTTTGTTTGTCTATGTATTCACACATGTATTATGTTTCCGGTTAATACAATTCTAGCATGAATAATAAACATTTATCATGATATAAGGAAATATAAATAACAACTTTATTATTGCCTCTAGGGCATATTTCCTTCAGCATGAGATAATCCGGGTAGGCCAACTCCCATTCAACCGAAACTAGCATTCTGTCTATTTTGGTTAAGGTCGGAGTGTTTCTCTCGTTTGATCAAGTGAACCTGCACACATGCATGTATAGTTCCTTGACCTCATGGTCATCAACAAAGTTTTGGAACTTGGTCATCATGGTTCTGTTGATATTCCGGTTGCTCTTCTCTAAGCCACAGAGTATCATGTTGAAATCACCAAGGCACATCCATGGTTCTGGGCATTGCGGTCTTCGCACATATAAGTCATTGAGGAATTGTGTTTTTAGCTCATCACCCTAGGGGGCATACACCACTGAGATCCACCACTTGTTTCCATCAAGCTGTCGAACTTTTTCAATTAGGAAGTTAACATCATACTACAGGTTATCAACAGTCACACATGTCGAATCCCAAGCAAGCAAGATACCACCACTCGTCTCTACCGCTGGCAAGTAAGCAAAACCATCGAAAGATGGTCCAAGACATTGCATTACTATGAACTGATCCATGACCTCCAACTTAATTAGTCTTCTGTAGACACACAACGTTGACTCTCAACGAAGCAATGAACTCCCTAACTACTTTCCTCTTGGCTGGGTTGTTTAAGCCTCTCACATTCCAGCATATAATCAGTGGGGTGTGATCCATGACAAGTAATCAATAACACCAGCACCTACGGTCATGCTCAAAGCACTCCAACCGCTACCTCAGAACCACCGGCAAGGTCGATGTTGTTGGGGGCGCACTCGCCGAAAAGCACGGCAATGACCCTCACGTGCTGCTCGCGGAGTGGTGAGTCGAACAGATCTTGGAGCTCCTTGACAGCCTCGTCATCAACCACCATGTCTTCAGGAACTAGGCCGAGTGCACGCAGCAGCACATTTTCCACCTTGCCGGTCTTGGAAGCGCTTGGCCCAGCAGCTCTATTGGTGGACCGCTGGTACACTTGGGGGTGAAAGGCTCTGCTTCCGGACGTAGCGAGGAGACTTCACGGAGCAGGCGGCGAGCTTCTTGACGATGGAAGAGCGGAATCTCTTTAGACGTGCATATGCGATCGCTTATTGCGGGGTCATGCCCTCCGTCGTGTCTGTCTCTGGCAGGGTCAGGGGCTGGAGCATCAGTGTTGAGGACGGGGCGACAGATTGATCTGTGGCAATGCATGGGCAGGTCTCTCCTTGAAGCGCCAATTCAGCCGTGCATGGGGTTTCAGTATCCGCCAATGGGGTGATTGCATGGTTCCCATCAGGTCGTCCCATCTGTGCAGCAGTGGCCATCGTTGGGTCATGCACAATCTCCTCGGGATGCCTCTCCATGATGGGTGTGCGTGTGTCAGCTGACACGATGATTGGCCGCTCGGTCTCCTTGGGTCCGGTGTTGTCATGGCCTGGTATCTCGGGATTGGCAATCCTTGTGCCGGTTGGCTCCAGCGTGGGTGCACCTAAGTAGGACCCACCAGGGCGCACAGCCTCCTGGATGACAGCACCCTGCGTCCCCACCTCCACCAACCTGCCTGGCTGAGACATGGCCAATCGATCGCGATCCTCATGTGGCCCAATCCCCGCGTCTCCCTGTGGCGGTTGGTCACCTCCCGGATTGGCCGGGTGCGAATCTGAAGCCGCTAAGGTGCCCCCCCCAGCGATCGGCCGTTGCGACACTCCAATGATTGAGCTATTGATGGGATCCTGAGTAATCCCATCCCGCGGCACATCCACACACTACAGCTTGGGCCCCACCACGATCTCAGTCCTATCCTCTTCGTTTGAGCGCCTGCTCGAAACTCCGGTGGCTCCCTCTTGCGTGGTCAAGTAGTCAAAAGCAGAAACTCTGACGGACAGCCTGTCTCTGGTTGCTAGTGCAGGCCCCGCTGCTGACACAAACTCCATATCAGGCATTGGCGGAATGTGGCAATTGGCGCCTGACTGAGACCACCCAGCGAGCCCGCGCCGCCGCGCGCACTAGGCTGAGCTTCAACTCCGGCGGTGCCTCTAGCGTCACAAGAACCAAACCTCCAAGGCAATCAGCGCGGCGTAGGTGCAGGTGCCGCACCACCGCTTCCGCTGATCCTACCATCTGACGGCAACCCGCTCTGGCCGCTGTTCGATGAGACCCCCAAGAACAGAGGCTCGTCGCGGTTGGTGAAGTCTGAGATGGAATCCAGCTGGATTAGGACCTTGTACTGGAGCAGCGCCGGCTCCATCAGAGGTGCGATCATGCCTGGCTCAAGGATGGCCAGCCAACAGAGAGAGGGGATGGCCTCGGGGTCCGCCGTCCAAGTAGAGAGCTTGAACGTAGATAGATCACGGCGCGAACACGTCTCCGGCACCATGACATCCACCAGACATGAGGAGCCCAGCAAATCCTTGGCGACCTCTCGCTCCCAAGCATGCAGCGTTATCCCCTCCAAGACGAGCGAGACTTTGAAGCTGAGGACGGAGTGAATAGCTTGAGCTTGGCGATTCCATTGGTGGAAGTAGAGCCACACACCTTGGAACTTGATGAACGGCTGGGCCGCCACAAGGTTGCGGTGCTCCTACCGCGCGAAGACGACCAAAAAGTCCTCCGTCCGATAGCAGTGAACGGAGTGCCACTCCGGCTTGATGCCGACCATCACACCAAGCGCCTGCACCATGAACCTCGGGGAGATGTCATGTCGTGCCCCACTCGAGTAAGCCACCATGGCGAACTGGAGCCTCCGCTCCAAGTCCCCCATGCTCTGTGAGCGGCGGACGACGCAGAGCTCGCTCGCGTTGAACTGCCCAGGTCTAGGAGATACGAGACGAGGGGCGAAGAGGCGCGGCCATACCGCGGGCGAGGCAAGGGAGGGCGATGGGGGAGGAGCCCGGGGGGGGGGGGGAGGGGGGCTCTGGCCGCGACATCGGAGGGGCGGGGTGCCTGGTCCCTGCGCGCCACTTTTGTCGCCGCAGAGCTCCTGAGGTCCTCCTCCAGCGAAGGGCTCCGAGGTCTCTTGCAGTCCTTGGACTCGTGGCCGGGGAGCTTGCAGCGGAAGCAGACGACTTGGTTGGTGCAGTCCGACTTGAAGTGGCCCTCCTCGAAGCACTTGAAGCAGAGTCCCGCCATCTCCGACGAGACCTCACGATGCGCCCTGGAGGGGGAGCGACGCGCGAAGGGCCCGAGCCATCGGCGAGGCGGCGTCTGTACAGCTCCTTCCTGGACGGGCGGGGCCGCACCCACTCCGTGCCCCAGCCGTCGTCGTCGCCAGGGCGCCAGCGCCGGCCTCCAGTCCAGCCGGGCCCTGCGCCTCAGAGGCCCCAGAACTAGAAGAGAGGCCGAGGCCGGACACGACGGGCCGCTCTCCGGCGCGGCGGAAGGAGGAGGTCACGGAACGCGGGCTGCTCGACATGGCGGACTGGGCGCACGAGGGTGGGAGAGAGGCAGCCGGCGGAGGAGAGAGGCCTGGGGTGGCCGCCGTTGCCGGAGTGGCAAGCGACGGGAAGGTGGACGCCGTCGCCGGAGTGGCGAGGAGGGGGGCAGCGCTAGCCTCTTGTTCCACCCTAGTTCACAGCTCGAGCTTGAAACGGAGCGAAAAAATAGTTTCTTTCGTGCCCGGTTTGAGCGGATACTACTCCACGTGCTAAAAACCCCGTCAGCAGTCGGCACTCGGCACGGCGCCCACGCCCACGTGTCAGCAGCAGCACGAGTCGTGGGCCCCGCGGCCCAAACGGCCCGCCTAACCGCACCCACTCCATCCTCGTTCGCTCCGCGCACCCAGCTCGCTCTCTCGCCCCCAACCCTCCCCCACCCCACGCCTCCCTCCTCCCTCCGTTCCATCCTCGCCCGAGCTCTCTCCCCCTCTCCCCGCATCGGCTCGCAATCCCCGCGCGCGCAATCGAGCTCCTCGTCCCCCGACCGACCGACCGATCCCCGCCGCCCGAGCGCTTCCTCGCCGTGGTATTCCGATCGATGCATTGAGCTCCCGCCCAGGCAAGGCCCGTTTCTCGGCTCCTTCATCTCTGCCCATTCCCGTCTGGTCTCCATGATTTCTCGATCCTCGTCTGTTTTGCATGATGACATAGCGATTTGGAATCCGGTGCAATGGCAACGTTCTGGTTCGCGGCGGGGGGTACGGTGTGGATGTGTGGGTTACTAAAAAAAATTGGATGAATTTGGTGGCTCGTCGTGGGATCTTTGTTAAATTACTTCTTTGATAATGATTTGCTGGTCCTGCCATTGACTTTTTTGCCTTTCCATTAATTCTAATTTTATGTTTCGGCAATATATATTAATCGGTTTAAGGTACTATGATTATTCGTTGTTGATACGCTGTTTCCTTCAATACCAGCCTTTTCAATTAGTATTATTATTATTGTTTATGAAAATGTGATGTTGTTATGGCCTATATTTTTTCCCTTTCTTTGTATAATGTGTTGGTTGAGTGAGTCCTTTAACTCATGATGATGTGTGTATTGATATCGACAAGCGAAAATTGTGGCCATGTTTGATGAAAATGCGTGGCCACAAGGCAATCAATCTAATATGTTATCATAACTCTAAATACTGGAATGCTGAGAATTAGACAGGGAGATCCTATTTTATGAGAGGCCGATGTGATGAATGCTTTCTTGGCCCTCATTGGCCACATGCTGCTAGTCATAGCAAGTTGGCAACACTGTTGCTTTTCAGCCTTGTGCCGCCTTTAGCTTCGGCCAGGGAGATCAAGTAACACCTCAAGCACCATTGTTGTGTGTTTTCATTGTTGCTGCCGTTGCTCTTCATCAAAGTTTCCTTTTCAACTACGTTATCCCCTATGTCCATTCGTTCTTCCAGAGGCACCTGAAACTGAATTCAGTGGCACACCTTTGACCATGAACGTTAAATTATGACTGTGTAATCAATGTATTTCATTCCCGGCAGTAACTAGGAGAGTTTATTTAGTTCCTAGTTTCACTTCAAGAAGAGCTATGCTCAATTTGGAGTTAGGCAGTCAACTAACGTGTGTACACATATCTTACTCTTCTTTGTTTTTTTCAAGAGTGGATCTCAATTTGTGTTTTGTCTAGTGTTGGCGTCTATTGGTGGCTTGACGGGCTTACACGCTAGTGACCCTTAAATGTGTGAAAATATCCTCAGAAGAAGGATAGTTAGTTATGCCCAAGCTCTCATCCCTGATATTACGTACATTTCCAGGTAACAGGTTTCTACCACTCTACAAAATAGAGCAATTCGCTGAAATGGGGGGTGTGATTGGAAAGGGAGACACCCCAAGGTACAGTTCAGCAGCTACAAAGTTAGAGCAGAAGATGGTTGATGCCATGCAGCAGAGGGCACAACAAGGGACTTCTCTGAAGTCATTCAACAGTGTCATCATGAAGTTCCCTAAAATTGACGAGAATTTGAGAAACTGCAGGATTATCTTTCAGCAATTTGGTGAGCATTATCCCCCTGTATGTAAGTTGTCGACTAATGTTGGTAGTGTTAACCTTGTATTCTACCATGCCATCGAAATTTCAAAACTCATTTCTGAGAACTAGTTTGAGATACGTTAATTCTGAAGTTTCTGAACTTAACCTACTTGGGATAATTTTTATTTCGTGTATTGTATAGTAATTTACTAGTAATTTCATATGTAAATCGTACTATCCTTTATTGTTCTCTCTTTTCCTAATATCTTTCTTTTTCATGCTCTAACAAATAATGTTCTGTATTTTGCAGATGAAGATTCAAATGGTGAAATAGATCAATTAGAACTGAAACATTGTTTCCAAAAGCTGGATATCTCATTCACAGATGAGGAGATAAAAGATCTATTTGAAGCGTGCGACATATATGAACACATGGGCATGAAGTTCAATGAGTTCATTGTCTTCCTGTGCCTTGTTTATCTTCTCAATGATCCAGCTGTGTCAGAAGCAGTATCCTTCATACTTCCAAATATAAAATACACCTACTTCCAGATTCCTGCTATCACTTGGTGCTTTACTGCTGCTGCTACACCATGTGAGAACTATAATTAGTAAGAAATACATGACCCAGTTCATAAAAGCAACGTTGATTTTCTCCATTTTTATGAACAAAATATCAGTATTCTTATTTATGTTTGGCAGACTACATAATACGAATTAATTTATCAAAGCTAGTGATAGATAGGTTCTCTTGCGATATACTCCCTCCGTTTGGAATTATTTGTCGGAGAAATGGATGTATCTGGACGTATTTTAGTTCTAGATACATCCATTTCCGAGACAAGTAATTCCGAACGGAGGGAGTATATGCTTACCATGCAATACATTAATTAATCAACATAGGGAGTAGGAATCGCATGCAAAGTGCCTTCGATCAGGTTATTCAGTAAAGATATAAATTATGTGAAGTTCCATAAAATACTTCAAGAGAAGTACTTCAAAATTGTCCAAGGTATTCAATTTTTTTTCATGAAAGTTTTGGTCATTGCAAGAAAAGACATCATATAAGGGCAACTAGGTAGATATGTCAGACTTCTGCACTGGGATCCTGGTTTACATGTTTCTTTGTTCTGTTTTGATAAGGAGACGTGTTATGTCCTTGATGTGTTGCTTTAGAGAAAAAGAATGGGATTAGGTAACCTTGAGCCGACTTTTGAGACGTTGGTTGATGCATTTGTGTTCTTGGATAAGAACAAAGATGGATATGTCAGTAAGAATGAGGTGATAGAAGCTATAAATGAGACCAGTGCAGGAGAACGCTCTTCTGGACGCATAGGCGTGAAAAGATTTGGTGAGTGATCTAACCTGCAGCGGCATATTGAATCCTCTATAAAATCTGAAGTATTACACAAACTCTCATACTTTTCTGTTGGTTAATCTTTGGTTTCTCAACTAACTTTAGATTGCAAATGCTAATTGGCTTTAGACATGTTATACTGCTGCACCATTACTTTTCTAGGCATCTCGGCAGTTCAGAAGGACACTTTTAGAAAGTGAATCTGGTGGCAAAAATAACTATGACTATGTTTTCACTTCCTTTCTAGTTTTTCCTTCTGGAATTACCACCTCTCTCTACCTGCTTTGCAATGGCCTTGTGACATAGGCAACCCTTTTTGGGTTAAAAATAATCGATACAAGTCTCAAGCTGCTGGCAATTTTAATTTCCTTTGGAACATTGGTGCCAAGCCTCAGCAGTAGGGATGCCTCCAAGTTTATTTATATTCCTTCATGCTTTGGCTTTTGAAGAAATTTTGTTTAAGTTCGGCAACTGCATAGGAGGTTTGGTGCTTAGTTCTTATTACAGCCCACATTATGAGAGTTTCCTCATTTATGTTGACCCTGATGTTTACTCTTTGGTGGTTCCAGAGGAAATGGATTGGGACAAGAACGGAACGGTGACCTTCAAGGAGTTTCTTTTTGCCTTTACTCGCTGGGTGGGGATCGACGATAATGAAGATGACGATGATGATGAATAAGCACAGCTGAAGGTCTAGCCATTCTGAATAGGCCATGTCAGCCCTCGGTAGCCTCCAGCAGCTTTCCTACTTATGATAATGAAAGAGTAGTTTAAAATGTTCATTGGTGCCTTGCCAAATGTCTGTTTATGTTTTGTTAATAGAATGAACCAAAGTTGTTGAGAATTTGGCGATAAAACTTTGTGCTTTGGTGTTGTCTGATTATAGATAACCATGCCATTGAAAACTTTGTGCGCTCAGGTATTGGAAGCAAAATTGTGAAGTTTGGAAGAGAGGTGGTCTTCTTCCCATTGAAATTAAACAATTTTTTAGTGTGAATTCAAACTTTTTTTCTCCTTAAAAAAAGAAAGAAACTAAACATTTTTTCCTTAGATAGTAGACGAGCTTTATTGCTCTGGTGGCCTCCCTCTGCATAGATAGATGCACATCTTTTTTTAACACAGTATTGACGCGAGCGCTCATATATACGCGCATACAGTCACCTCCTATGAATGCACACACGCATACCCTACCCTTATGAGCACCTCCGAGAGACTGAGTTGGCATATCATTTCGAGATTTACAAAGTCACTGTAGACGTCTCGTCGTCGATGGAAGCATCTCCTCCTACTAAAAGCGCATCGCTGGAAATCCTGAAATAAATTCAGAAATAATGCGAGCACCAGGATTTGACCCTGATGGACTACGGATACCACTGTTCCTCTAACCATTCAACCACAGGTTGGTTCGCATAGATGCACACCTGCACGGGCCACAAAATTACAATGTCCAGTTGCAAGTATATTTCACTGTCATTTAGGCGCGACAAAATTACATTGTCAAGTTGCAAGTATATTTCACTCGAATTTAGGCGCTTCTGCTGTTGCAGAAAGAGCGATATTTTTCATACCGTTACCGTTACAGATACAGTATATGGTAGAGTTATCCATGTCAGGGCTTGTCAATCCCCTCCAATCCCTCTGGGAAAGGAGTGTTAACGGAACAAGCGCTCAAAGTATTAGCACCAGTCTCAGGCTTTGTTGGTGACCAGGGGGAGAACGCGAGGATACTAAATCCCTTTTTATTTGAAAAACATTGATCAAATCTATTATAAAAGTTCATCAAAGAACAAAGCATTTCAAACGCAATAAAAATTACTTCGAGATTCTGAAACCACCGAACGATCACTAACGCGCTGCTATCGCCGCTCCCCTTCCGGAGCCGCTTGACCTTGTCGATGAAAGCCAGGAAGTCTTCGTACATGTGCCTCTGAGGTCCGGCGCTCTAGAGCCGCAGTCGTCGTCGTTGAACCCTTGCATAGATTTAAAGCATCTGACACCAAATCTCGTCACATAACGAGAAATCCTAATCTCACCGCCTCAAGGAGGCGGCGGGAATCTACACTGTCGGTGCACAAAAGGGTTCTATTTTGTACCCTTTTACTTGCGCGCGGGCAGTTGGAGCTGCGCATGCGGCCACACCTAGCGGGGCAGAGGAAGGAAGCAAAGCCACAAGACAGAGCTCAAGAGTTCCAACACCATCAACCATTTTGGAACCGAGGCTCGGGAGGCGCCTCCGTGGTGGCATGCAGATCTTTGTAGAGACCAGAAGCACACAAGACTAGATGATAACCAGAAGATGACGATCCTCGGCAACATCCTCGCCAAGGATACCCACGAGACCCCCGGCAAGACCCTTGCCGGGGACGACCACGATGCCACGGCAAGGCTCTTGCCGTAAACATCCGTGGGGCCACAACCAGGCCCATGTCTGCCAAGACTCCATCGCCGTTCTCATGCAGCTGCCAGCCCACCAGCTAGGCAGGCGCCTGTGTGGCGATGTGCGGCCTCTAGGCCGACTCGGCAAGCACCTACATGGTGGCATGCAGATCTTCGTGAAGACTCTGCCGCCGCACCAACTCAGCAGCCAGCCAGCGTGGCGCTACACGCCTCGTTAGTTCGGACGCGCGTCAAAGCCAAACAAGGCGGCGACAGTTGGGACGAGCTTCCTTGCCGTCCCCGATAAAGCAAGAAGGGCACGTCGGCAGCGCATTAAATGTGTTTGTCCTACGGTTCCAGGAGATAGACTCGACTACTGTATAGCTTTCCACCTCCTGTGTGCCACGGTGGCAGCCCCTTTGACTATAAAAGGAGGCCCGCGGCATACTGAGAGAGGATTTGGAGTTTTTGTACCCTGCACGCCTTGTAGCTAGTCCAAGAACACCAGATAAACAAAAACCAGTAGGAGTAGGGTATTACGCATCACTTACGGTCCGAACCTGGATAATCCCCCCGCGTTAATCTCTCAATCCCGCTCTTTCCACAACCCCGCGCACGCCAACCGTAGAAAAAAGGGATTTCTCGTGATCCCGTAGGTGTCGTTTCCCCGACATCTTTGGCGCGCCAGGTAGGGAGCGCAAGCTGTGAAAATCCGGTTTGAAGGTTAGCACACCGACTTCATCATCACCATGGCCCCCAAGAGAAAGGGGATCACAGTGATCGGCTCGTCCGGGGCCGGCCCGTCCGCACCAGCGTGAGCAGACGGCCGGGTGCCCACGGATGGGGCCGGACACGTGGCCCGCGAGCATCCATGACATTCTGGCGATCGGAGCCAGGCGAGCGGCATCGTCCAAATCCGAGACGACGAGCCACGCGCTGCTGGGTTCGGGGGTGGGCCGGTGCTACCCACGGACGACGCAACAGCCTCTACGGCACCCCAGCTGGCGCCCGCGCTGTGCCCTTCCCAGGCCGGGCGCGATGAGCAACACCGCAATGCCAGAGCCCCCGGGCACCGCCGCGGAAAGAGCCTTATGCGCCACTCGTAGGACAAACCAGGTCGGCGTGCGCGCTCAGACGCCGGTGCAGGCGGCGCGCGACCGCGAGACCGTGACAGAGCCCCTTCTAACCCAGTTAGAAGTCGGAGCGCATCACGGTCTATGCAGATCTCGCCGCCGCCTACGCCAGCAGAAGCGCTGGCGCGTGTGCAGCTGCTCCTCGACTTCCCCCCGCTATGGAGAAGCTCGGCGAGTGGAGAGCCATGATACGTCTCCAACGTATCTATAATGTTTAGATTGCTCCATGCTATTATATTATCTGTTTTGGATGTTAATGGGCTTTATTTTACACTTTTATATTATTTTTGGGACTAACCTATTAACCGGAGGCCCAGTCCAAATTGTTGTTTTTTTGCCTATTTCAGTGTTTCGTAGAAAAGGAATATCAAACGGAGTCCAAACGGAATGAAACCTTCGGGAGCATGATTTTTGGAACAAACGTGATCCAGGGGACTTGGATTGGACCTCAAGCAATCAACGAGGCGGCCACGAGGCAGGGGAGCGCCCTCCACCCTCGTGGGCCCCTCGTTGCTCCACTGACCTACTTCTTCCTCCTATATATATCTACGTACCCCGTAAACATCCAGGAGCACCACAAAAACCTAATTCCACCGCCGCAACCTTCTGTACCCAAGAGATCCCATCTTGGGGCCTTTTTCGGAGCCCCGTCGGAGGGGGCATTGATCATGGAGGGCCTCTACATCAACTCCATGACCCCTCCGATGATGTGTGAGTAGTTTACCTCAGACCTTCGGGTCCATAGCTAGTAGCTAGATGGCTTCTTCTCTCTCTTTGGATCTCAATACAAAGTTCCCCTCGATTCTCTTGGAGATCTATTCGATGTAACTCTTCTGCGGTGTGTTTGTCAAGATCCGATGAATTGTGAGTTTATGATCAAGTTTATCTATGAACAATATTTGAATCTTCTCTGAATTCTTTTATGTATGATTGGTTATCTTTGCAAGTCTCTTCGAATTATCAGTTTGGTTTGGCCTACTAGATAGATCTTTCTTGCAATGGGATAAGTGCTTAGCTTTGGGTTCAATCTTGCGGTGCTCGATCCCAGTGACAGAAAGGGAAACGACACGTATTGTATTGTTGCCATCGAGGATAAAAAGATGGGGTTTATATCATATTGCATGAGTTTATCCCTCTACATCATGTCATCTTGCTTAAAGCGTTACTCTGTTCTTATGAACTTAATGCTCTAGATGCATGTTGGATAGCGGTCGATGTGTGGAGTAATAGTAGTAGATGCAGGCAGGAGTCGGTCTACTTGTCACAGACGTGATGCCTATATACATGATCATACCTAGATATTCTCATAATTATTCGCTTTTCTATCAATTGCTCGACAGTAATTTGTTCACCCACCATAATACTTATGCTATCTTGAGAGAATCCACTAGTGAAACCTATGGCCCCCGGGTCTATTCTCCATCATACAAGTTTCCAATCTATTTTATTTTGCAATCTTTACTTTCAATCTATATCATAAAAATACCAAAAATATTTATCTTATTATAATTATCTCTATCAGATCTCACTCTTGCAAGTGGTCGTGAAGGCATTGACAACCCCTTTATCGTGTTGGTTGCGTGGTTCTTATTTGTTTGTGTAGGTACGAGGTGACTCGCGCGTGGTCTCCTACTGGATTGATACCTTGGTTCTCAAAAACTGAGGGAAATACTTACGCTGATTTGCTGCATCACCCTTTCCTCTTCAAGGGAAAACCAATGCATGCTCAAGAGGTAGCAAGCCACCATCTGAAGCCTTGTCAGCTTCGCCAACAAAGATGAGCCGCTCCCAGCGGGACCCTCGCACCGGCGTCCTGGCGAGTCGGTGCATGACGGCGGTTTGGGGACCAGGGATGCTGCGACCACGATGCACTCCCTCCCCCCCCCCCCCCCCCCCGTGGCCGCGACAGCAGCCACCGGCCCGTCGCCCCGACGTCGGTGACAACATTTCCACCGCATTGTCTGACCCACGAACCCGCCGGAATCAACGTCAAGTCCTTCAGGAACGGGCCTAGGAAGACGCTCGAACTACCATCGAACGACGACGGGAGATGTGCCATCAATCAGATCGGCGTGCGGGGCCTACTATGGACCACCCGGCGCGGGGGGCCCCGACGACCTGCATTACAAGGTGGGTTGTCCAGCCTTTACCCGAGAGCTGTGATACGTCTCCAACGTATCTATAATTTTTGATCGCTCCATGCTATATTATCTTCTGTTTTGGACATTATTGGGCTTTATTATCCACTTTTATATTATTTTTGGGACTAACCTATTGACCCAGAGCCCAGTGCCAGTTCCTGTTTTTTCCCTTGTTTCAGTGTTTCGAAGAAAAGGAATATCAACGGAGTCGAAACGGAATGAAACCTTCTGGAGAAGTTACTTTTGGAAGGAAAGCAACCCGGGAGACTTGGAGTCCACGTCAAGGAAGCTTCGAGGAAGCCACGAGGTAGGGGGCGTGCCCACCCCCCTGGGCACGCCCTCCACCCTCGTGGGCCCCTCGTGGCTCCCCTGACGTACTTCTTCCTCCTATATATCTCCATATACCCTAAAACGATTGGGGAGCACAATAGATCGGGAGTTCCGCCTCCAGAAGCCTCCGTAGCCATCGAAAACCAATCTAGACCCGTTCCGGCACCCTGCCGGAGGGGGAATCCCTCTCCGGCGTCTATCTTCATCATCTCGGTGCTCTCCATGACGAGGAGGGAGTAGTTCTCCCTCGGGGCTGAGGGTATGTACCAGTAGCTATGTGTTTGATATCTCTCTCTCTCTCGTGTTCTTGACGTGATACGATCTTGATGTATCGCGAGCTTTGCTATTATAGTTGGATCTTATGATGTTTCTCCCCCTCTACTCTCTTGTAACGGATTGAGTTTCCCCTTTGAAGTTATCTTATCGGATTGAGTCTTTAAAGATTTGAGAACACTTGATGTATGTCTTGCCGTGCGTATCTGTGGTGACAATGGGATATCACGTGATTCACTTGATGTATGTTTTGGTGATCAACTTGCGGGTTCCGCCCATGAACCTATGCATAGGGGTTGGCACATGTTTTCATCGTGATTCTCCAGTAGAAACTTTGGGGCACTCTTTGAAGTACTTTGTGTTGGTTTGAATAGATGAATCTGAGATTGTGTGATGCATATCGTATAATCATACCCACGGATACTTGAGGTGACATTGGAGTATCTAGGTGACATTAGGGTTTTGGTTGATTTGTGTCTTAAGGTGTTATTCTAGTATGAACTCTAGGGCTGTTTGTGACACTTATAGGAATAGCCCAATGGATTGATTGGAAAGAATAACTTTGAGGTGGTTTCGTACCCTACCATAATATCTTTGTTTGTTCTCCACTATTAGTGACTTTGGAGTGACTCTCTATTGCATGTTGAGGGATAGTTAGATGATCCAATTATGTTATTATTGTTGAGACAACTTGCACTAGTGAAAGTATGAACCCTAGGCCTTCTTTCCTATCATTGCAATACCATTTACGCTCACTTTTATCATTAGTTAACTTGCTGTTTTTATATTTTCAGATTACAAAAACATATATCTACTATCCATATACCATTTGTATCACCATATCTTCGCCGAACTAGTGCACCTATACAATTTATCATTGTATTGGGTGTGTTGGGGACACAAGAGACTCTTTGTAATTTGGTTGCAGGATTGCTTGAGAGAGACCATCTTCATCCTACGCCTCCTACGGATTGATAAAGCTTAGGTCATCCACTTGAGGGAAATTTGCTACTGTCCTACAAACCTCTGCACTTGGAGGCCCAACAACGTCTACAAGAAGAAGGTAGTGTAGTAGACATCAAGCTCTTTTCTGGCGCCGTTGCCGGGGAGGTGAGTGCTTGAAGGTATATCTTTAGATCTTGCAATCAAGTCTTTTAGTTTCTTGTTTTATCACTAGTTTAGTTTATAAAAGAAAACTACAAAAAAATGGAATTGAGTTTGCCTCATACGCTTCATCTTTTTAATATCTTTCGTGAGTATGATGGAAAGGAATATTGTGCCAAAGTCTTAGAAGAAGAATGCATTAAAATGTTTGGCACTAAATCTTTGAATGATGAGCAATATTTCAATGTTGTTAGTATGAAATCATTGAATATGCACAGTACTAATGATGACTGCACTAGTTATGATGAGAATGTCTCCTATAAACATGTCAATTTTTGTGGAGTGCATTAGGTTTGCAAGTACACACCAAATAGGGAAGATAGATATTGCAAGAGGCATAAGCACTTAGAAACTAATTTTTTGCAAGAAAGGCTAGATGTTTGTGCTGAAGATTTAAATTTTCTTGGCCGTACTTGTGGACTTTGCAATGAATAGGGTCATTTAGCTATCCGATGCAAATTGTTTCATGATCTAATCGTGTACAAAAATTGTGATGACTTGATTTCCCTTGCACATTATAATGAACTTAGTTTGCTTATGGGCTACGAAGTAATGAAACGTATAACTAAGCATCTTCCAGAATTTGCCCGTTATAAACTTCTTGGTTTTGATCTAGAGGAAATTTATATGTATTGTGCGGTGAATTGTATTGAAAATCCTTATATTGCCAACTACATAAAGAAAAGAAAACAAATAGAAGATGAAGAGAATACTAATGGAAGGGAAGAGACTTCCCAATACCCTCCTATTATTTCTTATGATGAATCAGGTAACGAGGAGGAGCCTCCTATTCAACCAATCTCATTAATAAGGAGCTCCAAAAGAGGATTGAACCCACACATGATGTGGTGAAGAAGAAGAAAAGAAAAAGGAAGAGAGGTAAAAAGATATCTCCCCAAATAATGTTGCTCCTATTACTATTGTGCCTCATGAAAATATAATTGTGAAAGATAATGATACTTCTTATGATCTTGAAAATCTTTTTGGCACTTGCTTGGAAGAATATGATAATTGCTATACTATTGGTGCTATCCATACTATTAATGATGAGAGTGATTATGCTTATGATATGAAAAGGCCCAAGCTTGGGGATGCTATGTTTGATGAAGATGATGTTTTTGAGAATATATTTGCTGCAATTAATGTTTGTCCAAAGCTTGGGGATGCTACGCTTAATGAAGATGATATTTTTAGTCTCCCAAGTTTTGATATGCAAATTTATAATGATGATAGCAGCCTCCTACCTATGATGATTATTGTGATGATACTTATGCTATAAAAAGTAGTGATTATATTTATAAAACTTTTCATGATTACCTTTTCTTAACATTACTCTTTTAATGTGGAAACAATTTATAGTATTCTAGTCTCTTATGATACTCCCACTATTCCGAATGAGAAGAATTTTGCTTATGTGGAGAGTAATAAAAATTCTATGCTTGTAGATCATGAAAAGAATGCTTTAGGTGCTGGTTATATTGTTGAATTCATTCATGATGCTACTGAAAATTACTATGAGGGAGGAACATATGCTTGTAGGAATTGTAATAATATCAAGTTTCCTCTCTATGTGCTTAAAGTTTTGAACTTATGCGTGTTTTGCCTTCCTATGCTAGTTGATTATTGTTCCCATAAGTTGTTTGCTCATAAAGCCCCTATGCATAGGAAGAGGGTTAGACTTAAATGTGCTAGTCATATTCTTCATGATGCTCTCTTTATGTTACAATTCTTATCTACTATATGAGCATCATTGAAATCATCATGCCTAGCTAGGGGCGTTAAACGATAGCGCTTGTTGGGAGGCAACCCAACTTTATTTTTGTTCCTTGCTTTTTGCTCCTGTTTAGTAATAAATGATTCATATAGCCTCTGTTTAAATGTGGTTTTATGTTTTAATTAGTGTTTGTGCCAAGAAGAACCTTTGGGAAGACTTGGGTGAAGTCTTTATGATCATGCTTTTAAAAAAACAGAAACTTTAGCGCTCACGAGAACTGCTGCCATTTTTTATTGGAGAGTGCTATTTAGTTAATTATTTGTGAAGATGATTAATAGAAAAATTACTCAGGTACACCAATTTATTTGATAATTTTATGAGTTCAAGAAGTGGTCGAAACCTACAGATTACTACAGACTGTTCTGTTTTTGACAGATTCTGTTTTCATCGTGTTGTTTGCTTATTTTGATGAATCTATGAGTAGTATCGGAGGGTATGAATCATAGAGAAGTTGGAATATAGTAGATATTAAATCAATATGAATTTAGAATGATTTCATTACACTACCTTATGATGGTGATTTGCTTTCTTATACTAACGGAGCTTACGAGCTTTCTGTTAAGTTTTGTGTTGTGAAGTTTTCAAGTTTTGGGTAAAAATTCGATGGACTATTGAATAAGGAGTGGCAAGAGCCTAAGCTTGGGGATGCACAAGGAACCCCAAGGTAATATTCAAGTAAAACCAAAAGCCTAAGCTTGGGGATGCCCCGGAAGGCACCCCCTCTTTCGTCTTCATTCATCGGTAACTTTACTTGAAGCTATATTTTTATTTACCACATGATATGTGTTTTGCTTGGAGTGTCATTTTATTTTATTTAGTTTTTCTTGCTGCTTGAATAAAATACCAAGATCTGAAATTCTTAAATGTTAGAGAGTCTTCATATAGTTGCATAATTATTCGACTACTCATTGATCTTCACTTAGATCTTTCGGAGTAGTTTGTCATTTGCTTTAGTGCTTCACTTATATCTTTTTAGAGCACGGTGGTGGTTTTATTTTGAAGAAATAGATGAACTCTCGTGCTTCACTTATATTATTTTGAGAGTCTTTAGAACAACATGGTAGTTTTCTTTGGTTACGAAACTAGTCCTAATATGATGGGGATCCAAGAGGGATATAATAAAAACTTTCATATAGAGTGCATTGAATACTAAGAGAAGTTTGATACTTGATAATTGTTTTGAGATATGGAGATGGTGATATTAGAGTCGTGCTAGTTGAGTAGTTTTTAATTTGAGAAATACTTGTGTTGAAGTTTGTGATTCCCGTAGCATGCACGTATGGTGAACCGTTATGTGACGAAGTCGGAGCATGATTTATTTATTGATTGTCTTTCTTATGAGTGGCGGTCGGGGATGAGCGATGGTCTTCTCCTACCAATCTATCCCCCTAGGAGCATGCGTGTAGTACTTTGTTTCGATAACTAATAGATTTTTGCAATAAGTATGTGAGTTCTTTATGACTAATGTTGAGTCCATGGATTATACGCACTCTCACCCTTCCACCATTGCTAGCCTCTCTAGTACCGTGCAACTTTCGCCGGTACCTTAAACCCACCATATACCTTCCTCAAAACAGCCACCATACCTACCTATTATGGCGTTTCCATAGCCAATCCGAGATATATTGCCATGCAACTTTCCACCGTTCCGCTTATTATGACACGCTCCATCATTGTCATACTGCTTTGCATGATCATGTAGTTGACATCGTATTTGTGGCAAAGCCTCCGTTCATAATTCTTCCATACATGTCACTCTTGAGTCATTGCACATCTCGGTACACCGCCGGAGGCATTCATATAGAGTCATATTTTGTTCTAAGTATCGAGTTGTAATTGTTGAGTTGTAAGTAAATAAAAGTGTGATGATCACCATTATTAGAGCATTGTCCCAGTGAGGAAAGGATGATGGAGACTATGATTCCCTCATAAGTCGAGATGAGACTCCGGACGAAAAAAAAGAGGCCAAAGAAGCCCAAATAAAAAAAGAGGCCATAAAAAAAGAGAAGGCCCAAATAAAAATAATAAAAAAATGAGAGAAAAAGAGAGAAGGGATAATGCTACTATCCTTTTATCACACTTGTGCTTCAAAGTAGCACCATGATCTTCATGATAGAGAGTCTCCTATGTTGTCACTTTCATATACTAGTGGGATTCTTTCATTATAGAACTTGGCTTGTATATTCCAATAATGGGCTTCCTCAAAATGCCCTAGGTCTTCGTGAGCAAGCAAGTTGGATGCACACCCACTAGTTTCTTTTATTGAGCTTTCATACACTTATAGGTCTAGTGCATCCGTTGCATGGCAATCCCTCCTCACTCACATTGATATCTATTAATGGGCATCTCCATAGCCCGTTGATACGCCTAGTTGATGTGAGACTATCTTATCCTTTTTTTCTTCTCTACAACCATCATTCTATTCCACTTATAGTGCTATGTCCATGGCTCGCGCTCATGTATTGCGTGAAGATTGAAAAAGTTTGAGAACACCAAAAGTATGAAACAATTGCTTGGCTTGTCATCGGGGTTGTGCATGATTTGAATACGTTGTGTGGTGAAGATGGAGCATAGCCAGACTATATGATTTTGTAGGCATAACTCTCTTTGGCCATGTTATTTTGAGAGGACACAATTTCTTCGTTAGTATGCTTGAAGTATTATTATTTTTATGTCAATATGAACTTTTATCTTGAATCTTTTGGATCTGAATATTCATACCACAATTAAGAAGAATTACATTGAAATTATGCCAAGTAGCACTCCACATCAAAAATTCTGTTTTTATCATTTACCTACTTGAGGACGAGCAGGAATTAAGCTTGGGGATGCTGATACATCTCCAACATATCTATAATTTTTGATTGCTCCATGCTATATTATCTTCTGTTTTGGACATTATTGGGCTTTATTATCCACTTTTATATTATTTTTGGGACTAACCTATTGACCCAGAGCCCGGTGCCAGTTCATGTTTTTTTCCTTGTTTCAGTGTTTCGAAGAAAAGGAATATCAAATGGAGTCGAAACGGAATGAAACCTTCTGGAGAAGTTATTTTTGGAAGGAAAGCAACCCGGGAGACTTGGAGTCCACGTCAAGGAAGCTTCGAGGAAGCCACGAGGTAGGGGGGGGGGCGCGCCCACCCCCCTGGGCGCGCCCTCCACCCTCGTGGGCCCCTCGTGGCTCCCCCGACGTACTTCTTCCTCCTATATATCTCCATATACCCTAAAACGATCGGGGAGCACAAGAGATCGGGAGTTCCGCCGCCATAAGCCTCCGTAGCCACCGAAAACCAATCTAGACTCGTTTCGACACCCTGCCGGAGAGGGGAATCCCTCTCCGGCGGCTATCTTCATCATCCCGGTGCTCTCCATGACGAGGAGGGAGTAGTTCTCCCTCAGGGCTGAGGGTATGTACCAGTAGCTATGTGTTTGACCTCTCTCTCTCTCATGTTCTTGAGGTGATGCGATCTTGATGTATCGCGAGCTTTGCTATTATAGTTGGATTTTATGATGTTTCTCCCCCTCTACTCTCTTGTAATGGATTGAGTTTCCCCTTTGAAGTTATCTTATCGGGTTGAGTCTTTAAAGATTTGAGAACACTTGATGTATGTCTTGCTGTGCGTATCTGTGGTGACAATGGGATATCACGTGATTCACTTGATGTATGTTTTGGTGATCAACTTGCGGGTTCCGCCCATGAACCTATGCATAGGGGTTGGCACACGTTTTCATCGTGATTCTCTGGTAGAAACTTTGGGGCACTCTTTGAAGTACTTTGTGTTGGTTTGAATAGATGAATCTGAGATTGTGTGATGCATATCGTATAATCATACCCACGGATACTTGAGGTGACATTGGAGTATCTAGGTGACATTAGGGTTTTGGTTGATTTGTGTCTTAAGGTGTTATTCTAGTATGAACTCTAGGGCTGTTTGTGACACTTATAGGAATAGCCCAATGGATTGATTGGAAAGAATAACTTTGAGGTGGTTTCGTACCCTACCATAATCTCTTCGTTTGTTCTCCGCTATTAGTGACTTTGGAGTGACTCTTTGTTGCATGTTGAGGGATAGTCAGATGATCCAATTATGTTATTATTGTTGAGGGAACTTGCACTAGTGAAAGTATGAACCCTAGGCCTTGTTTCCTATCATTGCAATACCGTTTACGCTCACTTTTATCATTAGTTACCTTGCTGTTTTTATATTTTCAGATTATAAAAAAAACCTATATCTACTATCCATATACCACTTGTATCACCATCTCTTCGCCAAACTAGTGCACCTATACAATTTATCATTGTATTGGGTGTGTTGGGGACACAAGAGACTCTTTGTTATTTGGTTGCAGGGTTGCTTGAGAGAGACCATCTTCATCCTATGCCTCCCACGGATTGATAAACCTTAGGTCATCCACTTGAGGGAAATTTGCTACTGTCCTACAAACCTCTGCACTTGGAGGCCCAACAACGTCTACAAGAAGAAGGTTGTGTAGTAGACTTCAAGTTGTGGCAGTTCCAGTGGCCCTCCCACCGCACGTTCAAGCCCGATGTTGGCGAGAAGTACAACGGCAAGACCCATCCGTCGGAGTTCCTCGGCATCTACACCATCGGGATGCAAGCTGCTGGAGCCCACGACGACAAGGTGCTTGCCAATTACTTCCCGTTGGCACTCAAACCCAACGTCGTGTCGTGGTTGATGCACTTGCCAGTGGATTCCATTTCTTCTTGGTCGGATTTGTGTCATGAGTTTGTTGGCGCCTTCACTGGAGGCCACCAAGCTCATGGCCAAGCAAGCGATTTGCACCTCATCCCCCAGAAAGAAGGAGAAAACCTGCGCAAGTACATACAGAGGTTCAGCCGAGTGCAATACAACATCCTAGATGTTCATCTCACCGCAGTTATCAGTGCATTCCATCAGAATGTGCGCAACCGCAAGATGCGTGAAGAGTTGACGATGAACAAGGTCAAGGATGTGGCCGAATTTTATGTTCTAGCCGATAGATGTGCTCGAGCTGGAGAGGGGAGGAAGTACCCCGGCGAGGACACCGGTGCAGAAACCAACTCCACAGACGAAGACACCGCCGCCCCGGCAAAGAAGGGTTGGCGCCGCAATAGGAATCGCAAGGGCAAGACTGTGCTTGCTATTGAGGGATCCGGCGAGCTCGGCGCCGCCAAAAAGGCCAAGGCTGAAGACCCCGACAAGGAGGTTGTCGGGTGTGCCGCCTGCTTGGCCCTGGCGGCCGCCGGCAAGCCAAGAGGCTCCGACAAGCAGTACTGCAAGATCCACCACACCAAGGGCCATGACCTCCAGAACTGCCGACAAGTTGAGCTGCTTGCCGAGAAGCAGAAGGCTGAATATGAAAGGCGAGACAAGGAGAAGGGCCAGGATGGTGCTGAGGGATCCGGTAAGAAGCGTGGCGGCCAAGGGGGTCACCGCGGCAAAGATAACCAACAAGAGAGGCCCGCTCGGGGCCGCGACAAGAAAGAGGAAGATGACAATCACGATGAAGACAATGAGTTCGGCGAGCACGAGTTCCAGAAGGCTACAGAGGCCATGTGTGTCAACGGTGGCGCCTCGCTGCACACCTCACACCGCTAGCTGAAGCAGTGGGCGCGTGAGGTCACTGCGGCAGAGCCGTCATTCGATGCCTAGAAGCCCCTGAAGTGGTCCCACACGCCCATCGTTTTTGACACCGAGGATCACCCTGATCGCACAACTGCGGTCGGGTGTTTGCCGTTGTTGGTCTCGCCAACAATACGCAACCTCAAGGTGACGAAAGTGCTGGTTGACGGTGGGGCTGGTCTGAACTTGATCTCACCCACTGTGATCAAGAAGCTGCAGATTCCTGATGGAGACCTCGAAGAGACGGGCACGTTTCAAGGGGTCAACCCGGGAAGGAGCCAGCCTAAAGGTAAAATCACGCCGCTCGTTACATTTGGAGGTGAGCTGAACTATAGGACATAGAAGATCGTCTTTGATGTCGCCGAGATCCCCTTGCCATACAATGGGATCCTTGGGCGCCCAACGCTGGCCAAGTTCATGGCGGCGGCCCACTACGCCTACAACACTTTAAAGATGCCAGGGCCGCTGACCATCATCACCGTCCCCTCTGACAAGAAAGATGCGCTCATCTGCGCCGATCAACTTTACCGAGAGGCAGTTGCAGCAACTGCCGCGAAGACACTTGCCCCTGCCGCTGAAGCTCCAGGGAAGAAGAAGGCCGGCAAGAACCCTTCCGGCAAGACGTCTTCCGGCGAGACCTCTTGCACCCACTCCGGCAAGCGCACCTCTTCGGAGTGCTGCGCTCCCGTTGAGGACGTGCCAGAGAGCTCCGTCGGCAAGAGCAAGAAGTCCAAGGCTGCACCACCAGAAACCAAGAAGGTGTCCGTCAAGGAGGACGACACGGGCAGGGCTTTCACCATAAGCTCCACCCTTGACAGCAAATAGGAAAGCACGCTCATCGCCTTCCTGCGGGCGAATGTCGATGTGTTTGCAAGGCAAGCATCCGACATCCTCGGCGTTCCCAGGGAGGTGATTGAGCACCATCTTGCTGTCTGTCCTCATGCGCGGCCCGTCAAGCAAAAGGTCAGGAAGCAAGCTTTGGAGCGACAAGAGTTCATCATAGAAGAGATCAAAAAGTTGGAGGCGGCAGGCCTGGTTAGAGGAGTACTCCACCCCACGTGGTTGGCCAATCCGGTGGTGGTGCGTAAGGCAAATGGGAAGTGGAGGCTGTGTATTGACTACACAGATATCAATAAAGCTTCTCCAAAGGATCCTTTCCCCCTGCCACGCATCGACCAGATTGTAGACTCCACTGTCGGGTGTGACCTGCTGTCATTCCTCGATGCCTATTCAGGATACCACCAGATCTTCATGGTGAAAGGAGACGAAGAGAAGACCGCGTTCATTACCCCATGTGGTACGTACTGTTTTGTACGGATGCCTTTCGGGTTGAAGAGCACCGGTTCGACGTTTGCCCGAGCGGTCCAAATTGGTTTTAAGCCCCAGCTACATAGAAATATGGAAGCCTATATGGATGATATAGTGGTCAAAACCAAGGACAGGGCCACGCTTATACAAGACCTAGAAGAAACATTTGCAAATCTGCGTAAGGTCAACCTCAAGCTCAACCCAGAGAAGTGCGTGTTTGGTGTCCCGTCTGGCAAACTTCTTGGGTTCTTTGTGTCTCAGTGCGGAATTGAAGCAAATCCCGACAAGATCAAGGCGATCGAGCAGATTGAAGCACCAAAGCGGTTCAAAGACGTCCGTAGGCTCGCCAGCTGCGTTGCCGCCCTGAGTAGATTTATCTCCAAATCTGCCGAGCGCGCCCTCCCCTTTTTGAAAAAGACGGGTCCAGTAAAGTGGACTCCGGAGGCAGAGGCTGCACTACAAAATTTGAAGAGGTATCTCTCCTCCACGCCGATACTAGTCGCGCCCAAACCGCAAGAGCCGTTGCTGCTAAACTTGGTAGCAACGAATCAAGTGGTCAGTGCTGCGCTGGTGGCGCAGAGGGAACTTGAGGAAGAGGCAGCAGTAGCAGCGGAGCCATCGAGTGGCGGGCCGGGGCCATCCTCTGCAGGGTCTGACAACGGCAAGACAGAACCACCGGCGAGACCCGATCCTGGCAAGGCGGGGTCTGAGTAGATGAGCAAAGTAGGACAGAAGAAGAATATGGTGCAGCACCTAGTCTATTTTGTCAGTTCCCTCTTGCAGGGGGCTAGGTCAAGATATTATGGTATGAAGAACCTACTTTTCAGCCTCCTCATGGCCTCGAGAAAGCTGCACCACTATTTCCAAGCACATGAGATCACCGTCGTCACGCGCCTCCTGTTGCAACGAATCTTTCACAACCCAGATGCGACTGGGAGGATTGTGGAGTGGGCATTGGAGCTATCGAGCTTTGGCCTCAAGTTTGAAAGTACTTCCACAATCAAGAGCCGAGCCCTGGCGGAGTTCATAGAAGAATGGACCGCACGCCCGACGAGGAGATTCAAGAAACCACCCTCCCCGGCAAGGAGACGAGCAGTGAGTGGATTATGTACTTTGATGGAGCTTTCTCACTCCAAGGTGCTGGTGCCGGCGTATTGCTCGTTGCACCCACCGGAGAGTGCCTCAAGTACGTAATCCAGATGCACTTTCCCCAGGAAAAATCAACGAACAACATGGCGGAGTATGAGGGGTTGTTGGCCGGTCTCAGGATCGCGGCAGACCTTGGAATCAGAAAGCTCATCGTCAGAGGTGATTCGCAACTCGTCGTCAAGCAAGTAAACAAGGACTACCAAAGACCGTTGATGGATGCCTATGTGGATGAAGTGAGGAAGTTGGAAGAGCGCTTTGACGGATTGCAAGCAGAGCATGTTCCCCGAGCGGAGAATGGCATTGCTGACGACCTGTCAAAGCATGCTGCCCTCAAGTTGCCTGTGGAACCAGGTACCTTTGTGCTTCAGATAACTCACCCATCCGTTGAACCATCAGCAGGACAGAACAAACGAAGGAAGGCGAGCCCCGGCAAACACTTTCTTGCTGAGCTCCCAAGAGCCACTGGCAAGGGCGTTGCCGGGAGTCCCAAGCTTGCCGGAGGGCAGCAACCCTCGGCAGGGCCTCACGCCCTGGCCATAGAAGCAGTAGCCCTTATGGCCGAAGATGAGCCTTTAGTCCTTGACGTCGATCCCCAGGCTCCGGCATGGGCGCAACCCACCGTCCGTTCCCTTCAAACAGGAGAGCTCCCCGAGGAGCAGGAAGAAGCAGAGAAACTAGCCCGTCGGTCCAGCATGTACCAGTTTGTGGATGATGCCCTCTATAGAAGAAGACCGAACGGTGTGAAATTGAAGTGCATTCCTTGGGAGGACGGACTAAGGTTGTTGGCAGAAATACATGGAGGCATGTGTGGCTCCCACATAGGGTCAAGGGCTCTTGCCGGCAAAGTGTTCTGGCAAGGTTTCTTCTGGCCCACCGCCCTCCAAGATGCAACTGCACTAGTAACCAAGTGTGAAGCGTGCTAGTTCCATTCAAAGAAGATTCATCAACCCGCCCAAGATCTTTAGACAATCCCTCTTTCCTGGCCATTTTTGGTTTGGGGGCTCAACATACTATGCCCCTTCCCCTGTGCTGTCGGGGGCTTTGAGTACTTGTACGTCGCGATCGACAAGTTCAAGAAGTGGCCGGAAGTGGAGCCAATGATAAAGGTAACATCACAGTTCGTCGTCAAGTTCTTCAAGGGACTAGTCCGTCGTTTCAATGTGCCGAATAGAGTCGTCACCGACAATGGCACGCAGTTCACGAGCCGCACCTTCATGCAGTACATTCAAGATCTCGGCAGCAAGGTCTGTTTTGCTTCTATTGCCCATCCCAGAAGTAACAGCCAGGCTGAGTGGGCGAATGCGGAAGTGCTGCGGGGCCTCAAGACCAGGACTTTTGACAAGGTACACAAGTGCGGAAGGCGCTGGATTGATGAGTTGCCAATAGTTCTTTGGTCAATCAGGACAACACCAAATCGAGCCACCGGCCAGACACCCTTTGCCCTGGTATACGGGCAGAAGCAGTTCTCCCCACTGAACTCATATACGGGTCACCTCGAGTGCTCGATTATGATGAGCTTGAGCAAGAGCAGTTGCGCCAAGATGATGCGACGCTCCTTGAGGAAGATCGTCTTCAGGCTGCTGTGCGAGCCGCTCGATATCAGCAAGCCTTGCGCCACTATCATAGCCGCAAGGTTCACGGCTGAAGCCTTGAGGAAGGCGACCTTGTTCTTCGGTGGATCCAATCCCCCAAGAATCCAAACAAGTTGACGCCGAAGTGGGAATGCCCTTATCGGGTAATACGAGTCACTAGGCCTGGCGCAGTCCGCCTGGAGACCGAAGATGGCATTCCGGTGAGCAACTCCTGGAATATTGAACATCTTCGCAAGTTTTACCCCTAAGGCGCAGTTGCCGGGAGCCTCGGCAACCCCCTTTCGTACTAGCCTTTCCGCCGAGGCATGTAACCCTATGTACGGAGCCAGGCGTAGACCCTATGTGCAGTCAGGGAAAAGGAATCCCTTAGTATGTATAGTTTCCTGACGATTTCATGTTTGTGTATATACGTATATGCATGCTTGTCCAGGGCAGTGTACTGCTTTTTGATTCCAGTAAATGTTAGTGAACCACCGAGGTTCCGTGCTTTTGTCCTCACTTCTTTCCAGTCACGGCGAAGACGCACGATCCCGCCAAGGACCCGGCTCCGGCAAGAAGTTGAGAAGACCGCCCGGCATGGCGATCCCCGGCAAACCAAACAGATAAAGTTTACCTCTTGCCCATTCGTATTCGTAACCTATGACTTGTGCATTATAAAACCTCGCCACTCATCTTTAAGGACTCGGGAGCTCCCATTTCTGACTCGAACATTACTTCAGTCAAAATGGTCGTGGTGACCCTTGTCAAAAAGAGGTGGACGGGGGGCTGGGCCCTTTGTCTATAACCCGGTAGATGTGATTCTCCGGCAGGCGCAAGGGGCGCCGGTAAGGTGGCTTGCCAGAAGGGCTCGTTTATTTACACTAAGGAAGCATTTCGCCTCCGCACGAACATACACGTGCACGAGTTACTGGCAGGACTAAACTTTTTCATTAATATGCTGATGCAAGTACAAAGGTTACAAGATACAAGCATGGGCTCGAGAGATTACATTATATAGAAATTAAGATTTGGCAAGTGCCTACAATTTAAAAAGAAAGATAGGTTCCCTGTGATCTCCGTTCTTTCCCCTTTCCTCCCAGGTGTGGCAGATGAAGGCAAAAAGGGAGTGGCGGGGAGCACGCCGATGGAGAGCTTGACGAGGAAGACCCTTGGCAGGGCGCGGGGCCGAGGGAGGGGGACATCGCGGTCAGTCAGAGTCGACATCCTCCCGCTTGATTCTACCTCTTGAGCACTGCGTTGGTTTTGCCTTGAAGAGGAAAGGGTGATGCAGTAAAGTAGCGTAAGTATTTCCCTCAGTTTTTGAGAACCAAGGTATCAATCCAGTAGGAGACCACGCGCGAGTCACCTTGTACCTACACAAACAAATAAGAACCTCGCAACCAACGCGATAAAGGGGTTGTCAATCCCTTCACGGCCACTTGCAAGAGTGATATCTGATAGAGATGATAATAATAAGATAAATATTTTTGGTATTTTTATGATATAGATTGAAAGTAAAGATTGCAAAATAAAATAGATGGGAAACTTGTATGATGTAAAATAGACTCGGGGACCATAGGTTTCACTAGTGGCTTCTCTCAAGATAGCATAAGCATTATGGTGGGTGAACAAATTACTGTCGAGCAATTGATAGAAAAGCGAATAATTATGAGAATATCTAGGCATGATCATGTATATAGGCATCACGTCCGTGACAAGTAGACCGAATCCTGCCTGCATCTACTACTATTACTCCACACATCGACCGCTATCCAGCATGCATCTAGAGTATTGAGTTCATAAGAACATAGTAATGCCTTAAGCAAGATGACATGATGTAGAGGGATAAACTCATGCAATATGATATAAAACCCATCTTTTTATCCTCAATGGCAACAATACAATACATGTTGTTTCCCTTTCTGTCACTGGGATCGAGCATCTCAAGATTGAACCCAAAGCTAAGCACTTCTCCCATTGCAAGAAAGATCAATCTAGTAGGCCAAACCAAACTGATAATTCGAAGATACCTGCAACGATAAACCAATCATACATAAAAGAATTCAGAGAAGATTCAAATATTGTTCATAGATAAACTTGATCATAAACCCACAATTCATCGGATCTCAAAAAACACACCGCAAAAGAAGATTACATCGAATAGATCTCCCAGAGAATCCAGGAGAACTTTGTATTGAGATCCAAAGAGAGAGAATAAGTCATCTAGCTACTGGCTATGGACCCAAAGGTCTGAGGTAAACTACTCACACATCATCGGAGGGGCCATGGAGTTGATGTAGAGGCCCTCCATGATCAATGCCCCCTCCGGCGGAGCTCTGGAAAAGGCCCCAAGATGGGATCTCTTGGGTACAGAAGGTTGCGGCGGTGGAATTAGGTTTTCGTGGTGCTCCTGGATGTTTGCGGGGTACGTAGATATATATAGGAGGAAGAAGTAGGTCGCTGGAGCAACGAGGGGCCCACGAGGGTGCGCCGAGGAGGGTGGGTGCGCCCCCTGCCTCGTGGCCGCCTCGTTGATTGCTTGACGTCCACTCCAAGTCCTTTGGATCATGTTTGTTCCGAAAATCACGTTCCCGAAGTTTTCATTCCGTTTGGACTCCGTTTGATATTCCTTTTCTACGAAACACTGAAATAGGCAAAAAAACAACAATTTGGGTTGGGCCTCCGGTTAATAGGTTAGTCCCTAAAATAATATAAAGTGTAAAATAAAGCCCATTAACATCCAAAACAGAATATATAATAGCATGGAACAATCAAAAATTATAGATACGTTGGAGACGTATCACTTGACGCCCTCATCGTTGCTATCGCTGTTCTCCTCGTCACTCCCGCCCGAGGAGGAGGGTTCGCTGTCAGAGGAGATCTCCGCACAACACCTTAAGCGAGTTCCCAAGAGCCCGAAGACCTTGGCAGAGAGTAGGCCGTCCTCCATCAATTTGTATTGGAGGACGAACTCCTCCGACTGGCTATGGGCACGGGCTAAGGTCTTCCATCCACGGCGGAGATACATAACATGAGGGGCTGGGAAGTTGACGTCGACCCGCATGCTGCCATTCCCGCAGCCCCTCATATGCAGCCTTAGAGCCTGAGGCGGGTCAAGCTCCATATTCCGAGAAAATAGAGTGGGGAGATGAAGACGGCCGCGAACTGGCCCGCGCAGCCTGACATAGAACTCGCGGGGCTGGTCTCCGACATGGCCCTCCATTGGAGGAGGGGCCGCAGACGACGGCCTCGGCCTCGCCCCTCCCTCTTCCTCTCGCGTCTGGCTCCGCCGCCATGAGCTCTTGGGAAGGAAGGGCACGCTGTCGAGCGGAGGCCCTCGTCGCCGCCATCGGAGCACCAGCATGCCCTCTCGCCATGATGAAGGGAAGAAAGAAGTCGAGGCGAAGGAGATGAGTGTTGAAGGATCGAAGGACGCCGTCCCCCTCCCCTTCTTCTTATAAAGAGGCGGGGCCGAAGCTCGGCCACCCCGCTCAACCACTCTGGCCGCCAAGGGGCGCAGGGAATCGGAACCGACCCGCTGCTCCAATCAGCGACGACCTAGTTTCCCGCCTCCACATTATTGTCTGTGCCCTCCGTGTCCACCACCTACCCTCCTCGGGGCATGGAGGACACGTGGCAAGTGAACCGGAATCAAGAGGACGATTGAAGCGACCGCATTCCACCCCGTGACCGTGGGGCGCGGGCACCTTGAAGGCCGCGACCCGAGTCCACCTAGTAAATGAGCTGCGCCCCTGCGCTTTCCTCCCTTTTATGGGGAAGGCGCGGGCCGCCTCTTTACCATTTACTATGATGTGACGCATGAGGGCGGCAACCGCCCCACGCATGACCCCCACGTCATGCATGACCCTCACGCCGCGCATTCAACGCAGGTCGTGGTGAAGTGCGACGGGCGAGGGAGTTACAGCAGTACAAATCAGCCCCGCATGCCCGTGCACCATTTTGGGCCTAGCCCAACAACGCGTCGCGCTTATGTATGGCCCAGGCCCGGGGGCTCCTGTCGGTGCACAAAAGGAGGGGTTCTATTTTGTACCCCTTTACTTGCGCGCGGGCAGTTGGAGCCACGCCTGCGGCCACACCTAGCGGGGCAGAGGAAGGAAACAAAGCCATAAGACAACCAGAGCAACTCCAAGCTAGAAACACAAAGACCATAGGGGCGAGGTGACCCCCCGCAAGGCCCTTGCCGGGGCGGCCTCCACACCCCCGGCAAGAACCATGCCGGGGCAACTTGCCTAACGCCAGCAGAGCCGCCACCCTTGAGCCCAAGAGTTCCAACACCATCAACCACTTTGGAACCGAGGCTCGGGAGGCGCCTCCATGGTGGCATGCAGATCTTTGTGGAGACCAGAAGCACACAAGACTAGATGATAACCAGAAGACGACGATCCTCGGCAAGATCCTCGCCAAGGATACCCATGAGACCCCCGGTAAGACCCTTGCCGGGGACGACCACGATGCCATGACAAGACCCTTGCCGTGGCCCCAGCAAGACTTGCCAAAAACATCCGCGGGGCCACAGCCAGGCCCACATCTGCCAAGACTCCACCGTCGTTCCCATGTAGCTGCCAGCCCACCAGCTAGGCAGGTGCCTGCATGGCGATGTGCGGCCTCTAGACCGACTCGGCAAGCACCCGCGTACTGGCATGCAGATATTCGTGAAGACTCTGCCACCACACTAACTCAGCAGCCAGCCAGCGTGGCGCTACACGCCTCATCAGTTCGGATGCGCGTCGAAGCCAGGCGAGGCGGCGACAGCTGGGATGAGGTTCCTTTCCGTCCCCGATAAAGTAAGAAGGGCAAGTCGGCAGCGCATTAAATGCGTTTGTCTTACAGTGCCAGGAGATAGACTTGACTACTATATATAGCTTTCCACCTCCTGTGTGCCACGGTGGCAGCCTCTTTGACTATAAAAGGAGGCTCGCGGCATACTGAGAGAGGATTCGGATTTTTTTGGACCCTGCACGCCTTGTAGCTAGTCCAAGAACACCAGATAAACAGAAACCAGCAGGAGTAGGGTATTACGCATCACTTGTGGCCCGAACCTGGATAATCCTCCCGCGTTAATATCTCAATCCCGCTCTTTCCACAGCCCCGCGCCCGCCAAACATAGCAAAAAGGGATTCCTCGTGATCCAGTAGGTGTCGTTTCCCCCGACATACACCGGTGCTTCGTCGACTATGTCCATACAGACAAACTCGAGGAGGATTGGAGCCCCGATGACAAACTCAAAGAAGAAGCGCCACCGTCCGCCCGAGCACCGCACCTGCGAGGACTAATAAACCCTAACCTAAACTACTAGCCAAAGCGAGGCACCGGGATTTTTCTCCCTGCCACCAGCCGCCGGAGCGGCAGGCAAAGGGAAGTCGAATTTATGGGCTCGCCGGTGAAGTCTGGAGGGGAGAGTTTGCCGTAACCATCTAGGGTTAGTTAATCAGCAGGATTGGTGCCTAATCTTAGTTTTTTCCGGGGAGATGTTGTTTTGCATATTTGTTCTCAGGGTACTAAATCCCGATAGGGAAACTTTCTAGAGCACATGTGACCCCCTTCCTTCCACAGGGGAGATCTACGCCTTGGGATGGTGATTTGGTGGTAGAGCGGATGAATAGAAGAGCATAGAAAAGGCAACGCCAAAGGGAGACGGAGCGAGGCGGAGGAGGGTCGCAAACTCAGATCATGCGGGAAAAACGACGTGGGGAAATTTTCCACGAGTATCGAGGCGTGGGACCTCTACTCGAGGAAAGAGCGGGGTTCGGGCAGGCCTACCTCAAACTGGTAGTCGAAATGTCGAGCTCGTTTCCCTGGTGAATGTCTCTGCGTGGGTTTCGACCCCTTGGGTAAACGCAAGGATCCGAGGGGAACCCAAGCAACCTATAAATATTGACATGATTTGCAAGTTCTATCCCTCAGATCAAACAACTTGTATAACCACTCAATTCTATCTGTAACCAAACAAATGGTATAACAAAACCGAGTTCTATAAATATTGACATGATTTGACAGTTATTTTGCCACCAAAATCAACATGTAATTTGAATAGTGCCTTTTGTAATGTCAGTCTATAAATATTAACATGATTTGCCACTTATGTTGCTGTCAGAATCAACATGTACTTTTATGTTGTAATTATGAGCTAATCTCACCAACTCAATAAAAAGGGTCATCATAAGGAAGATACACAGAAGTATCTGGGTGCTCCACCCCCTATACGAAAATTAAATTCAAAAAATACCAGGAAAAGTAAAAAAATCTGAAATCTTAGGATCTCAAACCTTGGCGCCCAATCTACTCCTGTATGAAGTTTCATAGAATTTCATATCCCAAAACCCCATATTTTTTAAATTTTCTAGTATTTTTTAAAATAATGTTTATACACGGGTGCGGAGCACTTAGGTGCTGCAAATCCTCTTCGGTCACCACAACTCCTATCTATCACTCATCCTTTGAACCAAACACACAAATGATTATCTTCAACCACTTGCACATCCTACCCAACGAAATAGAAAAAGAAGATATCCCTAAACAGCTGGTTGGGGAACCTAACCCGAGGGTGCGTGCATGCAGCACTAGGCTGCAACACCGTCGCGCCCAACAATTTTGTGCGCTGTCATCGTGCCCTACGTCCTCAAGCCGCCCCCAAGCGCCCAGATCCAGCCACCCTCAACCTCAGGCCGGCACTGCCGCACGCCTCCGGCCACCTCCGCATAGCCGTCGTCGCAGTCCTTGTGCGAGGAGAGAGAGAAGAAGAAGGGGATTCAGTCTGTTTGAGCAAATGAGTCGTCGGATTTTTAGCCATGAGGTAAATGATGAACAGTCCTTTGGTTTGTAGGATTTTTGTAGGAATTCTATAGGATAGGATTTGCAAAGGAAAAATTTCCTTTGAAGCCCTTTGGTTTGTAGGAATGGATTCCTATTCTTATGTAGGATAGGAATCAATCCTTCACGTTTTGAAGGAAAAAAACATTAGCCTAGACTCAATGGAAAAAAATCCTATCCTATGCACCAAATGACATCTCTTTCTCTATAGTAATTGACATGCATGTCATCTCACTTCCTATGATTTTTCTATTTCTATAAAATTTCTATCCTATGAACCAAAGAAGGCCTTAGGCCTCCTTTGGTTCATAGGGTAGAAAAATCGTAGAAATAGGAAAGTCATAGGAAATGAGATGACATGTATCTCAAATCCTATGAGTAGGAATAGGAAAAGAGATGCCCTTTGATTCACATCATAGGATTTTTTCCATTGAGTCTAAGCTAATGTTTATTTTTCTATGAAATGTGGAGGATAGGAAGAATTCCTTCATAGAAATAGGATTCCATTCCTACAAACCAAAAGGCTCTAAAAAAAATTTTCCTATAAAAATCCCATCCTATGAAATTTCTACAAGATTCCTCTAAACCAAAGAAGACCTTAAAGTTTAAAAGAGCATGTACAACGCAAGTCATGTGCATGCGTTTATAAAGACGAGTGTACGTGCGTATGTGAATATTTATGCACGCACGACTCTCACCCCCTCCTCCTCCTCCCGTCGGGGCAGTTCCTCCCGCGCGTAGTTCGCCGCGTCGCCGTTCCTACCGCGGCCGTCAGCCGCCGCCTTCGCCGCCCCGGCTTTCCTCCCGTGGCCGTCAGACGCCGCCGGAGCCGCCCTACCCCACGCCCCGCCGGAGCTGCCCCCTTCGCCGCGGGAGCCGCGGGCCGCTGGAGCCGCCCTTCGCCGCCCCGCCGCTCAGCTTGCCGGAGCCGCCCGCCGCCCTACGCCACGCCCCGCCGGAGCCGCCCCCTTCGCCGCGGGAGCCGCGGGCCGCTGGAGCCGCCCTTCGCCGCCCCGCCGCTCAGCTTGCCGGAGCCGCCCGCCGCCCTACGCCACGCCCCGCCGGAGCCACCCCCTTCGCCGCGGGAGCCGCGGGCCGCTGGAGCCGCCCTTCGCCGCCCCGCCGCTCAGCTTGCCGGAGCCGCCCGCCGCACCCCCTTGGCCACGGGAGCCGCGTGCCGCCGAGCCGTTCCTCCACGACCACCACAACCAAGGCAGGGAGCGCTGCTCCAACCTCCTCTCCTATGACTCCAAGTCTGACGACGCCCGCGACCAGGCGTGCTCCCCTCCATGGTACGAGGAACGCCGTATACATATTGGTTCAACAGTTTGTTGTGACGGAATTGTCGAAGTTTGTAGTATATCTGTATTTGCAAATTCTGTACTTTGTGGTTAATCCATGTAGTGAATTAGTTTGCCAAAAAAATAGTGAATTTGATGTGCCAGACTCTTGTCAGTACCACTCAAACAGACTACATTTTGACCCCTTTTCGTTTCCCCCTTTGGCTCCAGCGACTTTGGCCATGTGCAGATAGTTCAGAAAGAAACACGAGCACAACGCTATCACTGAACTACTTCTACAACAGTATAAGATATACATATCCTTTAGCTATTGAACTATTTAGCAGTCAAAAAATGTTGAACTGTTTAGCTCCCGGACAATCAGTTTGACTTCATGTCCATATGTGACCAAATAGTTTTAGGCTGATAACTATCACTAGAACCAGCCTGAAATTTGACCTCTCATAACATGAAAAGAGCAGCACGTGGTCAGTTCCCCCCACCAGCTACCATCTGTCTCGGATTTTGATTTTGACTTTTTGATTTTTTTTTCTAGAGATTTCAGGATAGAAAGGGAGCTTTGGAGAGGGACCGCAAAGATCAAGGCTATTGTGTCAAGTACTGTGCTCAAAACGTCCATTGGGTGCATCCATCTCGCCCCAGTTCATCACCAACCACCGTGCAATTTACATCCACTGCGATCATGGATGACCCCGTGAGACATTGTCGTCAGTCCTATTCTTCTAGATACAATGGGTCAGCTAATACGGTATTTTGCTATGCTAATCACGCTTCCGTTTCATTAAATTCTCAGAACAATACTACTTGCTTTCTACTAATAGTGTTCTGTCCACTGCAAAAATAAGAATTATCGCAACATTTTCATGATCTATATTCCAGCTCTTAATATAACATTTGTTTCAGAAGCGGATAAGTGGTCAAGGGTCGTATATAAGAATACTGCAGGTCTAACTACACTCTTCTCAGCCTGGAAATTATTATGTGCTTGCTGACTTGCTTTGCTCACATTATCGCCAAAACTGTGAGCGTATTCATTGACATACACGCATGTAGTAAATGCGAATTTATTTTGTCCTGATATGAACAAGCATGTTGATTAGTGCATTCAGTTTCCAGTAGTACAGAAGGAATCTCAATCCATGTTCATGTTAAAGAAAGCGGAGAGATGTTGTAGGTTGGAACTATGCACGCTTGTTGATTTCTTGTTGTGACTTCTGTAGTTTGCCACATGTTTTTATTCGAACTACATCTGAATTGTAGATCTGAAGTTTCATTTGCACACATCAACTTCAAACTGCTATAGAATTTTGTACCATACTGAGGTTCGTTTCAGTTCTGTTTTTGAGAATGGTTCGGTTCAGTTCACATAAGTCATTTGATGATATTTTTCAGCCATTACTATTTCTCCAATATTGTTCATGATCTCTTCGCCACCCCTTGATGCCGGGCTTGGAGCTCACCTGGCCCGCATGGCCCCGCCGCCTCTCCCACGCCGTGTCTGCCCAGCAGTCGCACTAGGCCAAGAAGAGGACAAAGTCAAACCCCAGACAGCGTAGGGACTGAAGCAACAATCTGTTCATTTCGGACACTTGGTAATTGACTAATGCTTCCTCTCTTGAATCAAAAAAATTCAGTTCAGCGAATTTTCAAGGATGCATTTGCATTCCCAATTAAACCTTTTGATGCCACCCTTCTTTCATCATAATGGAATTTGATTTCTCTGATAGAAGCTGAATTTGACATCTTCAGGGCCCAGAAATTAGGAGTTGAGGTTTGCCTCATTGAGAAGTACTGACCGGGAGTTCACCTTCACAATCAACCAGTGATCCCTTGTACTACTTGAGGGATCAAGCCGAGGTACTTCTACTTTTCTGTCCAAACAAGAAATTAGTGGGAAAAAAAGATACCTCTCATTCAGGTATATTATGAATACAGATTTGGCTGTCGGCTGTCGGCTTTTCCTATAGGGACAAAGGTTTGTGCGCATTCATGTTTTTGTTTTCAATCACACGCAAAATTCATGTCTTTATTAGTACTGAAAAATTCCCTGAGCATCCCTGTAGATTACATGGATTTATATAATTTGTCTAATGGGTTTATTTCTGTTGCTATGCAGCTCAACTGTTGAATGTTGATGGTGAATCGAAGATAGTGCTTATTCCAGTTGTAGTTGCGGTCAGTTTCCTTCCATTCCTTTTACCTAATAATTTATCTCTTCATTTTCTTTGGTATTCTATTTTATATGCAAATTCGTCGATGCGAGACTTGGACCATGAATTTGCTTCAGTTGCTTATTTTGTAGTAGTATACTCCTTTGTGACAATCAAGAATATGCTAGCCGTATTGCCAGCATTATATGTATATACTCCATATGGTAGTATATACTCTGAGAACTGGTGTATATACCTTATTTGTAAAATAGTTTGTATATACTTCTTGCTAACTACTCTGTATTATCATGGTGGGTTAAATAGTTTTTGGTCTTCTAACTCTCTAGGATAATTAGCATCTTTGTGGGCCTTTTCAGATTAAAATAACCTATTGATTTGATCAATAGAACAGATCTCTCTTTTTAAATAGTGGTAGTTTCTCCAAAGTTCTACTAATTTAATTCATTATTTAGGTATCCAGATCCAATAGCCTTGCTGTTTATATCTTCTTCTAATAAATCAGTTTACAGTGCCACAGTTAAAACAGATGCAAATTGATGTATTGCTCGAATTTCAATCCTGCACTTTATCTATGTTGCTTGCTCTGAACTCTGTAAAAGGTACATTGCACATGCTGTTCACCTCTTTCTGTACTTTGTTGGTTCTTCTTAACATTTGTGTTTTTCCTATAAGATGACGAAGAGTAATCCAGACAAAGTTCCACGAACGACTACGCATCGTTCCCCATTTACAGACATAACGAACTCGTCTACCATTGATAACGCAAATGTCACTACTAATAGTCAACAATTAGTTCAATAAAATTGCTTGGTTATTGGCACGGTGGTTGCATCACAGCTGCGAAATCTCCACTGGCGTAGGATACAAAGATAAGACGCTGGCAAGTGGTTGTACAGCTTATTCTTGTTTACTTGTCTCAGACACAGATGTATATCGCTGTTAAAGGCTGTGACGACGTGCCGTGCTGATTGATCATTAGTTGGACGGGCCTGCTGGGGCTGAACATTTGACTTTTGACCAGAACAAGTGATCAGAAGCGCTTCCCCAGTTGGCATCATCCTTCAGACAGCGTTTAGGATGAGCATCATCTTAGTGGCGCGCCGTTGTGGGAGGCGCATGCACTGTGGTGGGCCGAGGTGTGTACTACGTGGGAGACGCGAGGAAAATGCTCAATTCCTATTTTGAGTGAGTCCCACCCATGGAACCTCATAAGCCTAAGGCATTTAGACTAGATGTCTGGATTATGTGGTTGCCCACTTGATTTCTTCATTCACTGCAGTTGATGGTATGAGAAACAATATATGAAGACTTGGTTATTTCTTTCAGTTGAGACGTTCAGTGAGAATTTAGCACCGACATAATGAGAGAGGAATTCAGCCCTGAAGAAAGCACTGGCAAATGAACCGGCATATATTTCATCACTTGGTTCTTCTATCTATGAAGTAGTGTGAACCTGCATGCCAAGTTTCTTCTGCATGAGGCAGATATGCTATATTGCTATTTGAGATGTGATTCTCCTGTCCTTAGAAGCATATTCTTTGTCCTAATTTTCTGTATGCTCTCTGTTCTTCAGAGATTATACTTAAAACAGTCTTGATTAGAACGATAATAATAAGTTATCCTTGGAAATCTGCTGATCGACAAAATGTAGTTTTCAGTAGCATGCCTGTTGATTACTAATTGCTACGGCATTTTATTTTCTGATACATCTAAAGCGTCCAATGTGATTTGCTTCACTGCAGAGTAATATGGATGAAGAACTGAGAGCAGCGTTTGGTCAAACGATTCAGGTAGGAAACTGGTTTTCGCAAATGCCCAAATCGTGGTAAAGGCAGTAAAGGTAAGTTAAGAGTCTTTCGGTTACATACAGAATAAAGACTATATTTATGGTGAGTGATGCGGGAATTATTATGAATGTGATACAGATTCAGGCATAACCTTTGATTGGCTACAATTTATGTCGAAGATACAATGCAGAAGCATGATATGAATGTGTGCCAACTCAACAAAACTAAATGTTGCTCTATGAATCATTGTTTAAAGTGATTCAGTATCAGTTCATATCTTAAGATCATTGCACCATCAAGCATCTTCCTCGTAGCATGGGCTGTGGCCATTTTCTATAGAAAAATTATAGTAACCATGCATTTATGTTTCTGTAGTTTGATGTTAGCATTTGTTTCAATGAATTTGAAGGTACTGGCACAGCGGAGTTATTGTGGTATATGCCAGCATGTTTGACACTGTCACACGAGCTGTTGATAACTCGATATGCTATGAGTTGTCCTTCTGATGAAGAACTTTTTACTTACATCTCAATTTTCATTGTGTCTGGAGGATAAATACTAATACTATCTCCTTTGATCTTTTGGCTGTCCCTCGGGCCATGAATGTTCCTACTGGGGTGAAGGAGAACATTCAGCTCATGAGGGGGCTTCACATGGTCGCCGATATCCAATGCCTTGATTGTCGTGAGGCGCTCGTGTGGAAGTGCAAGATGGACTACGAGGAATCACAGAAGTACAAGGAATGGAAGTTCATATTTGAGAAGGCAAATATTGTACATGAGAATTGGTAGTAAATAAAAAAGTCAACAATGTGCCAAAATGCTATTATGGAGATGTGAATTGTGATCCCTGCCTTTGTACATAGCAGTCACCTGTAAGTACCAATTTGTTGGTCGCACCATCTTATTTCGCGCCATAATTTACACTTTTGTTTTCTGTGGAGAGATAAATTTTGTTAATTTGTCTCGGAACCATTTTTTGTTCATAGCTGGTTGGCTTAAGAATGTTTGATCTTTTTGTTAAACATCGAATTAAGAAATGGATCAACTTCTTGCTGTAATTTCCATTGTTACCTTGTGTAGTTGTGATGTATTTAATGACGAAAACAAGTGTATGGCCATATCTCTATGAAACCATAAATACATCAGGCCTAACTTGGTTGTGTATACTTTCCTTGACATCAGAAGCACTTGCTCCAGAAAAAAGGAAGCACTTATGCCACATGGCATGCGCTGTACGTCCACACTTAGAATTGAAAGATTTTCTGAAGTTTTACCTGGTACTAATTGCAATAGTTTTGTTAACAATGTCTGCACTGAACCTGACTTTCTTTTAGCTTGTTGATAGTGGTTCCCATGCTGAAAAGATGTTCCTTTCTGATGTTTTTTTCCATGTCGATTAGTTGTACATATAGACAGTATTACCATACAATATAATTTTAATTTGAATAAAAAATCTTATGATTTTTGTGTTTAAAATGGAGACGTGCGTTGCACGTGCAAGCTTACTAGTTAGGTGAAGTTACCGACCAGGCCACGTGGACCGCAGCTGTTCTAGAGAGAGAGAGAGAGAGAGGGAGAGAGAGATCTGAGGAGTCAGGTTGGTAGCCCTGAAGAACCCTCTCGCAGGCAACCGGAAGGGGAGAGATCCGAGGTAGGCAACCCAGCAAATTCTTTCTTGGTTTCTCCAATCTCTGATTCCATATGATCCGATCCTAATACGAGGGAAAAACAAGACCATTTCTTGGTTTCGTTTCTGCCGTAGTACTACAACATGGCTTGACGATGACAATTCGTCTTGGTCCTCCGTTGGATTCCATAGTAGGGTAGGATTAACCTCCTGGAATGTCGATGGATATCATGTATCATCAATAGATAGAAAGGGGTTCAGCCCATATTGAAATAGTTCCTTAATCCTTTCTTGCTTGATTGCAAACTGAACTTCTTTTGGGTGGGTGGATTGAATTCCCCAATTTGCTTAACTGATTCTAGAAGGAAACTGCTAAATCTGCATGATCCCCATTACTAACATGAGTGCAAGACATCTTTGCAGGGGCTGGCAGCTGAGATGAGTGGAGGGCATGGTGATGCTGGGATGGCTTCAGGTAGAGACCTTTTCAGAACAGTATATATACAGCAGGACTGACTTATCTTGGAGTTGCAAAGGAAATGCAGGAGTAAACGGCATATAGCGTGTTCGCTTCTTCTTTTTCGTCATTGGGCCGCTTTGTTACTACTCCAGTTAATAGTTCTTGAATTCAAACATTTTTACACGCATGGTGGTAAATATCACTGCCGCGCGCCCACTCCGTCGCGCCAATGCAGCACCCTTGTTGTGGTAGTGTTGTTTGGCAAAAACTAGTTAGTTTCTAAAAAATAATATGGTTGGGCATGTGTGCGGTGTGGCAATGTTCGTGTGACACAAGACTGAGAATTACTTGTGGAGCAGTGAGCACTATTGTAAATGAATTAGGGAGAGATTTAAAAGAATGTTAGCAGTCATGCGCGGACTTGGGATATACACAGATATGTGTATCTCTTAGATATTTGAGTGCTGGCTATTAAGATCAAATCAGGTCACTTGCCCAATCCATCTTGCACCGTGAACTCAAATTTCACCTTTGAATTGCAGGTAAGATGGCAAAGCTGAAGGAGTTATTGCAGAAAAGTGAAAATCGCATTTGTGCTGACTGCAGCGCACCTGATCCCAATTGGGCGTGAGTCACGATTTAAGCTATCATTATTCAAACAGTAATGACTAGCTAGTTATCAGCCTGATTCTCATTGTTTCTGACATTTTATACGTACCCCCTTTTGGTTCTGATATGCTTTTGCACAAGAAAGTACTAGAATTTTCTTTATTTTTGTTTATTCACTCATGTTTCGTTGCAAATAACCGAGTATTTCCTTACAGGTCAGCTAATATTGGAGTATTCATATGCGTAAAATGTTCTGGCGTTCACAGAAGTCTCGGTACACATATCTCAAAGGTTAAACTAGCTGCAACTCAATGATAATCTTATGTGTGTATTTATCCCTTTTAAAAAAAATTATCAACTACTAAGTGTGTAAACTAGTACTCCCTCACTCCCGAATTACTTGTCACAGAAATGAATAAAATTGGATGTATCTAGAACTAAAAATACGTCTAGATACATCCATTTTTGCGACAAGTAATTATGGACGGAGGAATTATTAACATTGCAACCAATGTTTGTAGTTGCAAGTAGCACGCATCATGTAAGATAGCTGCAGGATAGAACACACTTACCTTCATTACCATATCAGTTTTGTTGCGATTTAACTGTTGGGAATGAGCTGATTTATAGAATCAATGAGTTCCAAACAAGTCGTAAGTTAACCTTTTTTTCCCTTGGCCCAGGTCATGTCAGTGACACTAGATAAGTGGTCTGACGATGAAATTGACTCGATGGTAGAAGTTGGTGGAAACTCGCAAGCCAACGCAATCTATGAGGCCTTTCTCCCAGAAGGCTACCGCAAGCCACACCCAGATTCCGCCCAGGAAGAGCGACAAAAGTTTATCAAGTATTTCATCTTGTTTCTCAGATGGAACTTCCTTATGGTTCAGTTTATACCTTGCAGTTTCCAGTTTGATCGCCTAGCATAACTTAGCAAATGGTTGTATACCTTGCAAAAACTCCATAAAGGGCATTTACAATCCGATCGATAAAATGGTTCGTTCATGAACTCCATATTACTACTACTGTTAACTACTGTCTCAATGTTTCAGGTCCAAATATGAACTTCAAGAATTCCTGGAGCCAAGCTTACGGATCGTCTCTAATCATCCTAGCGATGCCGGAAAACAAGCATCCAACTCACATTCTGGTAGCTCCAAGAGTGAGGCAAGGCTGCCCCAAGATTGAAAATTAAGTAATTAAGACAATCTCTTTGTTTCTTAGGATGTTATACATATCACATGTTCCTCCTCTCCGCAGATTGGCATGGTTGAGTTCATCGGGATACTGAATGTCAAAGTCATTGGAGGCACCAAATTAGCTATCAGAGATATGTCTAGCAGCGACCCTTATGTTGTCTTGACCCTGGGACAACAGGTAATCACATAGCAAAGTCTTGTTGACATCGAGATTTCGACATTCTTGCAGAGTCATTTAGCAAATCTGAAAATGTGAGCGTTGTTGTGTACAGAAAGTACAGACTTCAGTGATCAAAGGAAACCTGAACCCTGTCTGGAATGAAGAACTCAAGCTCTCTGTTCCTCAGAAGTACGGGCCTCTGAAGCTGGTAATAATAATCTCATGAGAACCTTAGCACTAAGAAACAAACGCAAAACTCAGATCTAATCTTATGGCCAAAAATTACATTTCTAACTAGATCCTTTTGTTATCAACTCTTGACCACAACTAGCAAGTGTTGGACCACGACATGGTGTCCAAGGACGACCTGATGGGGGAGGCCGAGATCGACCTGCAGCCCATGATCAATGCGGCAGCATCGTTTGGAGATCCAGAACTGCTCGGCGACATACAGATCGGCCGGTGGCTCAAGTCCAACGATAACGCTCTAACCGCCGACAGCGCTGTCATGGTGACCGGAGGCAAGGTGAAGCAGGAGGTCTCCCTGAACCTGCAGCACACCGAGTCGGGGGAGGTGACGGTGGAGATGGAATGGATGGCTCTAAACATTTAGAGAATCCGGGTACGATGGCAAATTTGTATTTTGATTTGTATTTCGCTGCAAAGGATCCATTGAATTGACTTTTTTTGGGAAAAATAATAATTTTTGCTACTAGTAGTAGGCAATAGCAAACATAATTTGAACTCAAGTTTCAAAGAGCAAAAGCAGTTTCGGTGAATGTAGTCAGGCAGTCAGCAGCCAGGAGTGTCGACAAATAGTTACGCCATCTGATTCAAAATAAAGGTCATGGAATTAAAATCACGACACTTATTTTGAATCAAAGAGTATTGAAAGAAAAGAGTGTCAACAAACAATGCTCCGCCCACCATACAATCTAGGTGATGTAGTGAAAAATTGTAGAGAAAGCAAATGGTGTCCAAAGAGATCTCGTCGATAGTGATGATGACATAGTGGTTATATAGGAAAAGCAACTAATTAAAAGGAGTTCCGCTAGGATAGCCACGCTCCCGCCGCTCGCCGCTCCGGCCCCGGCGGCCACCAAATCCGGCCGCATGGCCCGCTCCCCCACCCCCCGCTCGCGGCGGGCCCCTCCCGGTGCTGCTCCCCCTCCTCTGGCGGCACCCCTCGGCCTGGCAGTCCCTCTCGGCCCCCTTTTCTGGATCCGTTGCGTCAACGGTGGCTGTGTCAGATTCGGCCTTGACGCCGCAAATCCTGCGACGGGATGGCCAGCCTTGGGTGGGGGCGCGCCTCGGACTGGCGGATCTGAGCGAGTCCCCCCCCCCCCCCAACCCCCCCAATGGAGGATGGCCGCCTCAAATCCGTTGTGGTCTTCCCCTCCCCCTTGGTCAGCCCTTCCCCTTCGACCAAGCAGCGGGTGATGGAGGGAGATGGACAGAGGTCACCTCGAGGAAGAACCGGAAGGCGTGCTCGAAGATGGCCTTGCCGACCGCCATTGTGTTGGAGGAGCAGTGCTCGGACCGTCGCCGGGGCTTCAATACGGTTGGCAGCCGCGAGGCCTTCTTAAGCCAGTTCAGGGGCAAGTGTTTCCGCTGCCTCAGCAAACTCCACCGCCGTGCCGACTACAGAGACCCGCTGCGCTGCATCATCTGCAAGCGAGCCGGCACTTCAGCAAAGAGTGTCCTCAAAATCCAAAGAACGGGGGTCCAGGCGCCTCCGCCCGTGCCAGGTTGGGGCCGCAGCCTCCTCGGGTCCCCATGCGCGACTGTCTGCGCTTTCCGCCGGCGCCGGAGCCGACGCCGATGGACCGCCCGCTGCACTGTGACCCCGCGCGGCAGCCTCGCTCCAGCAACAAGGTGATCATGGCGACTCCGGCCCTCGAGCGCGACGAGTTCATCCTACGCCAGCACGCCGTCACGCTCACCGCGCATGATCGCCGCCACTCCTCCAACCCCATGGCGGTCGACAAGGCCATCTTCGAGCAACTCAGCACTCCGGCCCACCTGCTCCGCGTCACCGCACACCACCTGGAGGCCTTCCTCGTCCACTTCGACCTCCCCGCGCACTGAGACGACGCGGTGCGGCGCTGCGTGCTCAAGGTCGACGGCGGCAAGTACTTCGTCTGAGCCTGGCATGAAGACGATCACGCGGCGATCCTCAAGCTGAACCTACACGTGTGCCTCGTCATCGAGGACCTTCCCATGCAGTTCTGGTCCTTGGAAGGGGCGGAGGAGGCCTTCGACGACTTCGGCCGCATCGACCGCCTGGACTCGCGCACGCTGGAGCGGGGGCACACCAAGCATTTCGCCTGCTAGCTCTGGGTTTGGGATGTGGCCCACATCCCGATGAGGCGCGCGCTCTGGGTGCTTAAGCGCGGCGCCGGCCGCGTCGGCGAGGTGATCGGCTTCACTCCTCTAGACCGTTGCATCCCCCCTGCCACTAGGAGTGCACTGCTGCGACCTCCTAGTGCACGTCGACCTGGTGGAGGACTGGACCCCACACTCGCCACGCTCGTCGCACTTCGGCTAGAGCGGGCTACCCTCCTCCTCCTCCGACGACGACGATTGCCCCATGCCGCGTGTCGAGCCGGGCTCGTGGGTGGCGTGCGTAGAAGATGGCCAAGGCCCGGGCCGCCGCTCCGTTCAGCGCGCCCCGACTGCGGGCTGTGGCGGCCCCATCCGTGGGGCTTCACGGCGCGACCACGAAGACGGCAACAACAACGGCGGCTCGGGGCGCTCCTGGAGGGACCGCTTGCTCGGCCGCAGGTGCCACGCCAAGGAGAGCGGGGCAGACGTCGTCGACGGCGCCCACCGTCGTGAAGGAAATATGCCCTAGATGCAATAATGAAGTTATTATTTTATTTCCTTATATCATGATAAATGTTTATTATTCATGCTAGAATTATATTAACCAGGATTCTCAAAGTAACTCACCGCTTGCTATCTTTACACGCCTCCTCCTCCTTCTCCTCCACAAAAAGCTAGGGTTTTTGCCTCCCGCCGCCGCCGCCGCCGCAGGTCCGCCTCCTCTCCGATGGCCTTAGGGCCATGGGGGCGCAGTGGATCTCGACAATGGTCGGCGGGAGGGCTCCATTTTTAATCGTTTCTTTCAGTTTTGCTAGGGTTTGTGTCCTACTCAGGAAGACGAGACGGCGGCGGCTCCCTGAAGATGGAATAAAGGTCTCCCCGCCTAGCCCCCGTTCCGGCGATGCTTCTAGCATCGTTGGTGGGCGTGTGGAGGTGTGTCTCCGGCGGATCTATCTTTGGTGGATTTGCTCGGATCTCGTCGTTGTTCGTCTACGTTCGTGTGTCTTCGGATTGGATTTTTCTGATCTACGTTATTCTTCATCTGCGGCGGTTGCTGTTCTGGTGCGCTGGTCCTACGGGGCCTTAGCACGACGACTTCCCGACTGTCTAATACAACAAGTTGTGCCCGACTCCGGCGATGGAGGGGCAATGACGGCGGCGCGCCTTCGGCTCGCTTCAGTGCTGGTAGTTGTCGCTAGGTGGTCTACGGATCTGGATGTAATTTCTATTCTTTCTGATATTCGCTGTACTGCCATGATTGAAGATGAATAGATCAGAAATTTTCTCGCAAAAAAAAAGAATTATATTAACCAGAAACTTGATACATGTGTGAATACATAGACAAAACAAAGTGTCCCTAGTATGCCTCTACTAGACTAGCTCGTTATTCAAAGATGGTTAAGTTTCCTGACCATAGACATGTGTTGTTATTTGATGAACGGGATCACATCATTAGAGAATGATGTGATGGAGAAGACCCATCCGTTAGCTTAGCATTATGATTGTTGAGTTTTATTGCTATTGCTTTCTTCATGACTTATACAAGTTCTTCTGACTACGAGATTATGCAACTCCCGAATAACGGAGGAACACCTTGTGTGCTATCAAACGTCACAACGTAACTGGGTGATTATAAAGATGCTCTACGAGTGTCTTCGATGGTGTTTGTTGAGTTGGCATAGATCGAGATTAGGATTTGTCACTCCGTGTATCGGAGAGGTATCTCTGGGCGTCTCGACAATGCACATCACTATGAGCCTTGCAAGCAATGTGACTAATGAGTTAGTCACGGGATGATGCATTACGAAACGAGTAAAGAGACTTGCCGGTAACGAGATTGAACTAGGTATGATGATATCAACGACCGAATCTCGGGCAAGTAACATACCGATTACAAAGGGAACAATGTATGTTGTTATGCGGTTTGACCGATAAAGATCTTCGTAGAATATGTAGGAACCAATATTGACCAGAGAAGTGTCTCGGTCATGTCTACATAGTTCTCGAACCTGTAGGGTCCACACTCTTAACTTCGTTGACGATATAGTATTATATGAGTTATGTATCACTACAAGAAATGTGTTAATCCATGACGGATACAATCTATCATAGGCGTACACAAAATCGTCGTGGTAGGTCATGCGTGACGGACTAAAAATTCGTCATGTATATCGCGTCATAATTTGACCACCATACACTACATGACAGATCTCTAGAACCGTCACAAATCCATGACGGTTTCTGGCCGTCATGTATAGCAGTCGAGGGCTCTTAACTGGAGTGATGATAACGGCGTTAACGTGCCTGTCATGTCATCAGATGATGTGGCACCCTACACAGATATGACATGGCGGCCCATCAGGAGGTCAACCCAACTAGAATTATGACCCACTAATGCCTGTTGCAGGCCATGTGCATCAAGTTTTGGTCAAGCAATTTTAGTTGTGGCAAGTGTGGCAATCAGCCCAATTAGAACTTTGGGCCTCTAATTTTAGCTCGACCCCATACACCTCTAGCCCACTACTTTAGTCCGAACCAGTAGCACATTTTTCAGTCCTTTAATATTTTTCAGTCCATCGCTCCATGAAATCAAGGATTACAAACATACAGGAACCCACGAGAAGGAACCAGATTGTCTAGAAAAAGAAAACAAGAGTTAAAAAACGAAGCTACAGGCATCTGGAACTTTTGCACAGAAGCCCCTGCAAGAAAGAAACACAGACGACCTTGTAGGTCCTTGTGCCAGCCGCCACACGCCGATCTGGAAACCTGCCGCCGTCGGGACGCCAGCCGGAAAAGAGATCCGCACCAACAAGCCAAAAATTTGAGACGACACCAACGCATGTAGCAACCGCCCATGTTATGCGTCGCTGCACTCGCCAGTGGTCCTCCATACATCATATCTTCATGGTGGAAGAAGTCGAGGCTCCGGTGTCCTGGACGGCGGCGCTCCTCGCCATATTAGCTCGCGTCCACGCCTCCGCTGTAAACTGCACGCTGGTGGAGAGAGGTAAGGAGCATGGCTACGCCCCTGTACCATGGATGCCCCAGCGAGCTCAAGCACCCAAGCGGGTACAGTGCTGACCTGCTACAGCGCACTCCTGGGCGTACCTCACCATGGCCCTACCCGACTACAGGATGCTGGATGTTGCAAGGAGTGCAGGTGGGAGCGCCCATGGCCGGTGTTTAGAGTGGGAGGGCCGTGGTCGCGCCGTGATCCACGCACAGTTGCAACGGACTCGCAGATCTCGACGGGATCTGGCCGTGGGAGAGCACACTACGGCGATGCAGTGGGAGTGCAGGGGGCGCGGCCGATTGAGGGGTAGCTGCGTACGGCAGAAAGGCGCCGGTGGGGGAGGATGTCTGCTCGACGGCGACGAGCCGGAAGGAAGTAGGTGGGTACGGAGATCTGTCCGCATGAGAAGGAAGAGGTGGGTGGTGCGGGGGATCGGGGAATCTGGAAGTATTGGTGGAGGAGAATACAGCTGCGCGTGGGTGGGCTGAAGAATCGAGGAGTAGGGTTGGGGGTGGGGGTGTTTGCTAGCCGTCGGATTTTAGAGGAGTGGACGGTTTGGATCTGCGATCCGTGGGACGGTTTGGCTAGCCAATCACAAAGCGAGTTTGCCCTCACACTGGATTGCCACATCAACAGAAGTAGTTCCGTTCCTTGGAAAAAAAGAGCAGCAACAGGCCGTGACGGTTTGGACTTTGGAAAATGTTTTTTTTACATCGAACTCTGGACAATTTTAATTAAAGAAACAAAAGTTCAGCCCGTCAAGTCTTTTTTGTATCATCTTCTCCTCGCCGGCCATGACGATTTAGAGAAGAAGTTAGATTGTGTTCATTCCATCTACTAGATGAAATTAACAAATTATATTCTTGATTTCAAAAAAAATTCATATTTTTTAAGTAAACATAACTTAATTTTTGGAGTCACATACTATTATATAGAGTTGTTGTTTACGTGTGTAAAGCTTTATGTCCGCAATTTATCACACCATAATTTCTTGACTAACTGGTATTGAACTATTCAAGTAGGTGAGGGATGGAACGATGGCGCAAATTTGTTTTCTCTTTTTGCCTAAAACTTATATTGTAGATGTATTACCAAAATGAAAAGACTGAATGCTCCTTTAGTTACACTGGTAGTGTAGTTGTCGCACACTACTTTTTTAACCGAAGAGGTATTAGGATCAAGTCTTGGTCGCATTTCTTTTTATTAATAATTAAAATCTACAGTCTCTGCGGAAAAACAAAGGCGACATGGGCTTCCCGAAGTTTCTGGGCACATTGTATCTTGCAGATCGATGACAGTTCCCATGACGGACACAGGAAAACCGTCATCAACTATGACAGATTTTCAAAACGTCACCCGAAATCCGTCATGGATTAACAGGTTTCTTGTAGTGTATGTTGGTGACCGAATGTTGTTCGGAGTCCCGGATGAGATCACGGACATGACAAGGAGCTCCGAAATGGTCCGGAGGTAAAGATTGGTATATAGGATGATATGGTTCAGCCAAGGGGTGAAGCCCACAGGGGTTTAGGTCGGTGCAAAAATGAGTTTTGTGGAGGCCGGGGGGCCAAACGCCGGATGCCCTGGCGTCTGGCCCTGGGCCAGACGCCGAGGCCCATGGCATCTGGGCCGGACGCCAAGGACCATGGCGTCTGGTCCTGGAAGTCTGAGAAGGACTCTTCCTTGCGGGCAAAACCGACTTTGAGGAGGCTTTTACTCCAAGTTTCGACCCCAGGGCTCAACATATAAATAGAGGGGCAGGGCTAGCACCTAGAACACATCAAGAATCACCAAGCCATGTGCGGGCAACCCCGTCCCCTCTAGTTTATCCTTCGTCATAGTTTCCGTTGTGCTTGGCGAAGCCCTGCGGAGATTGTTCTTCACCAACACCGTCACCACGCTGTCGTGCTGCCGAAACTCATCTACTACTTCGCCTGTCTTGCTGGATCAAGAAGGCGAGGACGTCATTGAGCTGAACGTGTGCTGAACGCGGAGGTGTCGTACGTTCGGTACTTGATCCGGACGAATCGTGAAGGTGTACGACTACATCAACCGCATTGATAAACGCTTCCGCTTAACGGTCTACGAGGGTACGTAGACACACTCTCCCCCTCTTGTTGCTATGCATCTCCTAGATAGATCTTGCGTGAGCGTAGGAATTTTTTTGAAATTGCATGCTACGTTCACCAACAGTGGCATCCGAGCCAGGTCTATGCGTAGATGTTATATGCACGAGTAGAACACAGTGAGCTATGCTTACCAGCAACGTCTTACTTTGATTCGGCGGTATTGTTGGATGAAGTGGCCCAGACCGACATTACATGACTGCATTCATGAGACTGGTTGTACCGTCGTGCTTCGCACATAGGTGGCTAGCGGGTGTCTGTTTCTCCAGCTTTAGTTAAATCGAGTTTGACTACACCTGGTCCTTGTTGAAGGTTAAAACAGCACACTTGACGAAAAATCATTGTGGTTTTGATGCGTAGGTAAGAAGGGTTCTTGCTAGAAGCCCGTAGCAGCCACGTAAAACTTGCAACAACAAAGTAGAGGACGTCTAACTTGTTTTTGCAGGGCTTGTTGTGATGTGATATGGTCAAGACGTGATGATATACAAATTGTTGTATGAGATGATCATGTTTTGTAACAGTTATCGGCAACTGGCAGGAGCCATATGGTTGTCGCTTTATTGTATGAAATGCAATCACCATGTAATTGCTTTACTTTATCTCTAACCGGTAGCGATAGTTGTAGAAGCAATAGTTGGCGAGACGACAACGATGCTACGATGGAGACACCACATGATGATCGGGTGTGATAAGCTCTACATTCACATACAATGGGTGCAAGCCAGTTTTGCACATGCAGAATACTCGGGTTAAACTTGACGAGCCTAGCATATGCAGATATGGCCTCAGAACACTGAGACCGAAAGGTCGAGCATGAATCATATAGTAGATATGATCAACATAGTGATGTTCACCATTGAAAACTACTCCATCTCATGTGATGATCGGACATGGTTTAGTAGATATGGATCACGTGATCATTTAGATGACTCGAGGATGTCTATCTAAGTTGGAGTTCTTAAGTAATATGATTAATTGAACTTAAATTTATCATGAACGTAGTCCTGATAGTATTTGCAAATTATGTTGTTGATCAATAGCTCGCCATGTAGTTCCCCGTTTATTTTTTGATACGTTCCTGGAGAAAATTAAGTTGAAAGATGATAGTAGCAATGATGCGGACTTGGTCTGTGATCTGAGGATTATCCTCATTGCTGCACAGAAGAATTATGTCCTTGATGCACCGCTAGGTGACAAACCTATTGCAGGAGCAGATGCAGACGTTATGAACATTTAACAAGCTCGGTATGATGACTACTTGATAGTTTAGTGCACCATACTTTATGGCTTAGAACTGAGACTTCAAAAATGTTTTGAACGCCAAAGAGCATATAAGATGTTCCAAGAGTTAAAATTGGTATTTCAGACTCATGCCCGAGTTGAGAGGTATGATACCTCTGACAAGTACTTTGCCTACAAAATGGAGGATAATAACTCAACCAGTGAGCATGTACTCAGACAAGTGAGCATGTACTCAAAATGTCTGAGTACTACAATCACTTGAATCAAGTGGGAGTTAATCTTCGAGATAAGATAGTGATTGATAAAATTCTCTAGTCACTATCACCAAGTTACTAGAACTTCGTGATGAACTATAATATGCAAGGGATGACAAAAACGATTCCCGAGCTCTTCGCAATGCTAAAATGAGCGAAGGTTGAAATCAAGAAAGAGCATCAAGTGTTGACGGTTAACAAGACCACTAGTTTCAAGAAAAAGGGCAAAGGGAAGAAGGGGAACTTCAAGAAGAATAGCAAGAAAGTTGCTGCTCCCGGAAAGAAGCCCAAGTATGGACCTAAGCCTGAAACTGAGTGCTTCTACTACAAAGGAAATGGTCACTGGAAGCGGAACTGCCCCGAACCTTTGGCGGATAAGAAGGATGGAAAAGTGAACAAAGGTATATTTGATATACAGATTATTGATGTGTACTTTACTAGTGTTCATAGTAACCCCTAGGTATTTGACACCAGTTCAGTTGCTAATATTAGTAACTCAAAACATGACTTACAAAAATGAACAGAGACTAGTTGAGGGCGAAGTGACGATGTGTGTTGGAAGAGATTCCAAGGTTGATAAGATCACCATCACATACTCCCTCTACCTTCGGGATTAGTGTTGAACCTAAATAAATGTTATTTGGTGTTTGTGTTGAGCATGAATATGATTGGTGTCGGGGGTTTGGTGCGACATATGCCAAAGGATGGCTAATCATGATGGGGGCTAGTAGGACGTCACCGGTGCCAGGAAACGGGATGAGGCGAAAACATGCACGCACGCGAATCTTACCCAGTTTCGGGGCTCTCCTAGGAGATAACACCCCTAGTCCTGTGATACGTCTCCAACGTATCTATAATTTTTGATTGCTTCATGCTATATTATCTACTGTTTTGGATATTATTGGGCTATATTATCCACTTCTATATTATTTTTGGGACTAACCTATTAATCGGAGGCCCAGCCCAGAATTGCTGTTTTTTTTGCCTATTTTAGGGTTTCGAAGAAAAGGAATATCAAACGGAGTCCAAACGGAATGAAACCTTCGGGAACATGATTTTCTCACCGAACATGATCCAAGAGACTTGGACCCTACGTCAAGCAACCAACAGGGAGGCCACAAGGTAGGGGGGCGTGCCTACCCCCCAGGCGCGCCCTCCACCCTCGTGGGCCCCCTGTTGCTCCACCGACGTACTTCTTCCTCCTATATATATCAACGTACCCCCAAACGATCAGATACAGAGCCAAAACCCTAATTCCACCGCCGTAACTTTCTGTATCCACGAGATCCCATCTTGGGGCCTGTTCCGGCGCTCCGCCGGAGGGGGCATCGATCACGGAGGGCTTCTACATCAACACCATAGCCTCTCCGATGAAGTGTGAGTAGTTTACCTCAGACCTTCGGGTCCATAGTTATTAGCTAGATGGCTTCTTCTCTCTTTTTGGATCTCAATGCAAAGTTCTCCCCCTCTCTTGTGGAGATCTATTCGATGTAATCTTCTTTTGCGGTGTGTTTATTGAGACCGATGAATTGTGGGTTTATGATCAAGTTTATCTATGAACAATATTTGAATCTTCTCTGAATTCTTTTATGTATGATTGGTTATCTTTGCAAGTCTCTTCGAATTATCAGTTTGGTTTGGCCTACTAGATTGATCTTTCTTGCAATGGGAGAAGTGCTTAGCTTTGGGTTCAATCTTACGTGTCCTTTCCCAGTGACAGTAGGGGCAGCAAGGCACGTATTGTATTGTTGCCATCGAGGATAACAAGATGGGGTTTTCATCATATTGCATGAGTTTATCCCTCTTCATCATGTCATCTTGCTTAAGGCGTTACCCTGTTCTTATGAACTTAATACTCTAGATGCATGCTGGATAACGGTCGATGTGTGGAGTAATAGTAGTAGATGCAGGCAGGAGTCGGTCTACTTGTCTTGGACGTGATGCCTATATACATGATCATACCTAGATATTCTCATAACCATGCTCAATTCTGTCAATTGCTCAACAGTAATTTGTTCACCCACCATAAAATACTTTTGCTCTTGAGAGAAGCCACTAGTGAAACCTATGGCCCCCGGGTCTATCTTCATCATATTAAATCTTCCAATACCTAGTTATTTTCTTTTCTTTTATTTTACTTTGCATCTTTATCATAAAAATACCAAAACTATTATCTCATCATATCTATCAGATCTGACTCTTGTAAGTGACAGTGTAGGGATTGACAACCCCTTATCATGTTGGTTGCGAGGATTTATTTGTTTTGTGTAGGTGCGAGGGACTCGCGCATAGCCTCCTACTGGATTGATACCTTGGTTCTCAAAAACTGAGGGAAATACTTATGCTACTTTGCTGCACCGCCCTTTCCTCTTCAAGGGAAAACCAACACAAGTGCTCAAGAGGTAGCAAGAAGGATTTCTGGCGCCGTTGCCGGGGAGGTTCGCGCAAGTCAAGATTTGACTCCCGACAACGAGCCATTTCTGGCGCCGTTGGCGGAGAGGTCTACGCAAAAGTCAACATACCAAGTACCCATCACAAACCCTTATCTCCCGCATTACATTATTTGCCATTTGCCTCTCATTTTCCTCTCCCCCACTTCACCCTTGCCGTTTAATTCGCCTCTCTCTCTCTCTCTCTCTCTCTCTCTCTCTCTCCCCTCTCTTTCTCTATTTGCCGTTTTATTTGCCCGTTCCTTGTTTGCTTGTGTGTTGGATTGCTTGCTTGTTACGATGGCTCAAGATAATACTAAATTGTGTGACTTTACCAATACCAACAACAATGATTTTATTAGCACTCCGATTGCTCCTCTTACCGATGCTGAATCTTGTGAAATTAATGCTGCCTTGCTGAATCTTGTCATGAAAGATCTGTTTTCCGGCCTTCCTAGTGAAGATGCCGCTACCCATCTAAATAGCTTTGTTGATTTGTGTGATATGTAAAAGAAGAAAGATGTGGACAATGATATTGTTAAATTGAAGCTATTTCTTTTTTCGCTTAGAGATCGTGCTAAAGCTTGGTTTTCGTCTTTGCCTAAAAATAGTACTGATTCGTGGAATAAGTGCAAAGATGCTTTTATCTCTAAGTATTTTCCTCCCGCTAAGATCATCTTTCTTAGAAATGATATTATGAATTTTAAGCAACTTGATCATGAACATGTTGCACAAGCTTGGGAGAGGATGATATTAATGATACGTAATTGCCCAACACATGGTTTGAATTTGTGGATGATTATACAAAATTTTTATGCTGGATTGAATTTTGCTTCTAGAAATCTTTTAGATTCAGCCGCGGGAGGCACTTTTATGGAAATCACTTTAGGAGAAGCTACTAAACTCCTAGATAATATTATGGTTAATTATTCTCAGTGGCACACTGAAAGATCTACTAATAAGAAAGTGCATGCGATAGAAGAAATTAATGTTTTGAGTGGAAAGATGGATGAACTTATGAAATTATTTTCTAATAGAAGTGTTTCTTCTGATCCCAATGATATGCCTTTGTCTACTTTGATTGAGAATAATAATGAATCTTTGGATGTGAATTTTGTTGGTAGGAATAATTTTGGTAACAACGCGTATAGAGGAAACTGTAATCCTAGGCCTTATCCTAGCAATTCCTCTAATAATTATGGTAATTCCCACAAAAATTCTTATGGAAATTATAATAAGATGCCCTCTGATTTTGAATCTAATATTAAAGAATTTATTACTTTGCAAAAGAATTTTAATGCATTGATTGAAGAAAAATTGCTTAAGATTGATGAGTTGGCTAGGAACGTTGATAGAATTTCTCTTGATGTTGATTCTTTGAAAACTTAGATCTATTCCTCCTAAGCATGATATCAATGAGTCTCTCAAAGCCATGAGAATTTCCATTGATGAGTGCAAAGAAAGAACCGCTAGGATGCGTGCTAAGAAAGATTTCTTTATAAGAGCGTGTTCTTCTAGTTTCCATGATAATAAAGATGAAGATCTAAAAGTTATTGATGTGTCCCCTATTAAATCTTTGTTTTGCAATATGAATCTTGATAATGATGGGACTGAATATGATCCACCTTTACCTAGAAGGCGTTCCAAAAATTCGGAGTTTTTAGATCTTGATGCTAAAATTGATAAAAGTGGGATTGAAGAGATCAAAACTCTAGATGTCAATGAACATACTATTTTGAATTTCAAGGAATTTAATTATGATAATTGCTCTTTGATAGATTGTATTTCCTTGTTGCAATCCGTGCTAAATTCTCCTCATGCTTATAGCCAACATAAAGCTTTTACTAAACATATCGTTGATGCTTTGATGCAATCTTATGAAGAAAAACTTGAGCTAGAAGTTTCTATCCCTAGAAAATTTTATGATGAGTGGGACATACTATTAAAATTAAAATTAAAGATCATGAATGCTATGCTTTGTGTGATTTGGGTGCTAGTGTTTCCATGATTCCAAAGACTTTGTGTGATTTGTTAGGTTTCCGTGATTTTGATGATTGCTCTCTAAACTTGCACCTTGCGGATTCCACCATTAAAAAACCTATGAGAAGAATTAACGATGTTCTTATTGTTGTAAATAGGAATTATGTGCCCGTAGATTTTATTGTTCTTGATATAGATTGCAATCCTTCATGTCCTATTATTCTTGGTAGACCTTTCCTTAGAACGATTGGTGCAATTATTGATATGAAGGAAGGAAATATTAGATTCCAATTTCCGTTAAGGAAAGGCAAGAAACACTTTCCTAGAAAGAAAATTAAATTACCTTATGAATCTATTATGAGAGCCACTTATGGACTGCCTACCAAAGATGGCAATACCTAGATCTATCCTTGCTTTTTATGCCTAGCTAGGGGCGTTAAACGATAGCGCTTGTTGGGAGGCAACCCAATTTTATTTTTATTCCTTGATTTTTGCTCCTGTTTAGTAATAAATAATTTATCTAGCCTCTTTTTTGGCTGTGTTTTTTGTGTTTAATTAGTGTTTGTGCCAAGTAGAACCGTTGGGAAGACTTGGGGAAAGTCTTGTTAATCTGCTGTAAAAAACAGAAACTTTAGTGCTCACGAGAAATGCTGCCATTTTTATTTGGAAAGTGATATTTAGTTAATTATTTTTGAAGATGATTAATAGATAAATTCCTCACGTCCAGCAATTTAGTTTAGAATTTTTGGGGTTCCATATCTTGCGCTAGCTACAGATTACTACAGACTGTTCTGTTTTTGACAGATTTTGTTTTTCGTGTGTTGTTTGCTTATTTTGATGAATCTATGGCTAGTAAAATAGTTTATAAACCATAGAGAAGTCGGAATACAGTAGGTTTAACACCAATATAAATAAAGAAGGAGTTCATTACAGTACCTTGAAGTGGTATTTTGTTTTCTTTCGCTAACGGAGCTCACGAGATTTTCTTCTTTAAGTTTTGTGTTGTGAAGTTTTCAAGTTTTGGGTAAAGAATTGATGGATTATGGAACAAGGAGTGGCAAGAGCCTAAGCTTGGGGATGCCCATGGCACCCCCAATATAATCTAAGGACACCTAAAAGCCAAAGCTTGGGGATGCCCCAGAAGGCATCCCCTCTTTCGTCTACTTCTATCGGTAACTTTACTTGGAGCTATATTTTTATTCACCACTTGATATGTGTTTTTCTTGGAGCGTCTTGTATGATTTGAGTCTTTATTTCTTAGTTTACCACAATCATATTTTCTGTACACACCTTTTGAGAGAGACACACATGATTCAGAAATTATTAGAATACTCTATGTGCTTCACTTATATCTTTTGAGTTATATAGTTTTGCTCTAGTGCTTCACTTATATCTTTTAGAGCACGGTGGTGGAAGTGGATTTGTTTTATAGAAACTATTGATCTCTCATGCTTCACTTAGATTATTTTGAGAGTCTTAAATAGCATGGTAATTTTCTTAAATAATCCTTATATGCTAGGTATACAAGATTAATAACAAAATTCTCTTATGAGTGTGTTGAATACTATGAGAAGTTTGAAACTTGATAATTGTTGGAGATGGTGATATTAGAGTCATGCTAGTTGAGTAGTTGTGAATTTGAGAAATACTTGTGTTAAAGTTTGTGATTCCCGTAGCATGCACGTATGGTGAACCGTTATGTGATGAAGTCGGAGCATGATTTATTTATTGATTGTCTTCCTTATGAGTGGCGGTCGGGGACGAGCGATGGTATTTTCCTACCAATCTATCCCCCTAGGAGCATGCACGTAATACTTTGCTTCAATAACTTATAGATTTTTGCAATAAGTATATGAGTTCTTTATGACTAATGATGAGTCCATGGATTATACGCACTCTCACCCTTCCATTATTGCTAGCCTCTGTAATACCGCGCACCTTTCACCGGTATCATACACCCACCATATACCTTCCTCAAAACAGCCACCATACCTACCTATCATGGCATTTCCATATCCATTCCGAGATATATTGCCATGCAACTTTCCACCGTTCCATTTATCATGACACACTTCATCATTGTCATATTGCTTTGCATGATCATGTAGTTGACATCATATTTGTGGCAAAGCCACCGTTCATAATTCTTTCATACATGTCACTCATGAGTCATTGCATATCCTGGTACACCGCCGGAGGCATTCACATAGAGTCATATTTTGTTCTAAGTATCGAGTTGCAATTCTTGAGTTGTAAGAAAATAAAAGTGTGATGATCACCATTATTAGAGCATTGTCCCAAGTGAGGAAAGGATGATGGAGACTATAATTCCCCGACAAGTCGGGATGAGACTCTGGATGAAAAAAAAGAGGCCATAAAAAAGAGAAAAGTCCCAAATAAAAAAATGAGAGAAAAAGAGAGAAGGGACAATGCTACTATCCTTTTACCACACTTGTGCTTCAAAGTAGCACCATGATCTTCATAGTAGAGAGTCTCCTTTGTTATCACTTTCATATACTAGTGGGAAATTTTCATTATAGAACTTGGCTTGTATATTCCAATGATGGGCTTCCTCAAAATGCCCTAGGTCTTCGTGAGCAAGCAAGTTGGATGCACACCCACTTAGTTTCTTTTTGAGCTTTCATATACTTATAGCTCTAGTGCATCCGTTGCATGGCAATCCCTACTCACTCACATTGATATCTATTGATGGGCATCTCCATAGCCCGTTGACATGCCTAGTTGATGTGAGACTATCTTCTCCTTTTTGTCTCCTCCACAACCACCATTCTATTCCACCTAAAGTGTTATGTCCATGGCTCACGCTCATGTATTGCGTGAGGATTGAAAAAGTTTTGAGAATGTCAAAAGTATGAAACAATTGCTTGTCTTGTCATCGGGGTTGTGCATGATTTAAATACTTTGTGTGGTGAAGATAGAGCATAGCCAGACTATATGATTTGTAGGGATAACTTTCTTTGGCCACGTTATTTTGAAGAGACATAATTGCTTAGTTAGTATGCTTGAAGTATTATTATTTCTATGTCAATATTAAACTTTTATCTTGAATCTTTCAGATCAACGAGGGTACGTAGACACACTCTCCCCTTCTCGTTGTTATGCATCTCCTAGATAGATCTTGCGTGAGCGTAGGAATTTTTTTGAACTTGCATGCTACGTTCACCAACAGTGGCATCCGAGCCAGGTCTATGCGTAGATGTTATATGCACGAGTAGAACACAGTGAGTTGTGGGCGATAATAGTCATACTGCTTACCCGCAACGTCTTACTTTGATTCGGCGGTATTGTTGGATGAAGCGTCTCGGACCGACATTACATGACTGCGTTCATGAGACTGGTTGTACCGACGTGCTTCACACATAGGTGGCTAGCGGGTGTCTGTTTCTCCAGCTTTAGTTGAATCGAGTTTGACCACGCCCGGTCCTTGTTGAAGGTTAAAACAACACACTTGACGATAAATCGTTGTGGTTTTGATGCATAGGTAAGAAGGGTTCTTGCTAGAAGCCCGTAGCAGCCACGTAAAACTTGCAACAATAAAGTAGAGGACGCCTAACTTGTTTTTGCAGGGCTTGTTGTGATGTGATATGGTCAAGACGTGATGATATACAAATTGTTGTATGAGATGATCATGTTTTTTAACAGTTATCGGCAACTGGCAGGAGCCATATGGTTGTCGCTTTATTGTATGAAATGCAATTGCCATGTAATTGCTTTACTTTATCTCTAAGCGGTAGCGATAGTTGTAGAAGCAATAGTTGGCGAGACGACAATGATGCTACGATGGAGATCAAGGTGTCAAGCCGGTGACGATGGTGATCATGACGGTGCTTTGGAGATGGAGATCAAAGGCAGAAGATGATGATGGCCATATCATATCACTTACTTTGATTGCATGTGATGTTTATCCTTTATGCATCTTATTTTGCTTAGTACAACGGTAGCATTATAAGATGATCCCTCACTAAATTTCAAGGTATAAGTGTTCTCCCGGTGTAGGCACCGTTGCGACAGTTCTTTGTGCTGAGACACCACATGATGATCGGGTGTGATAAGCTCTACATTCACATACAATGGGTGCAAGCCAGTTTTGCACATGCAGAATACTCGGGTTAAACTTGATGAGCCTAGCATATGCAGATATGGCCTCAGAACACTGAGACCGAAAGGTCGAGCGTGAATCATATAGTAGATATGATCAACATAGTGATGTTCACCATTGAAAACTACTCCATCTCATGTGATGATTGGACATGGTTTAGTAGATATGGATCACGTGATCATTTAGATGACTCGAGGATGTCTATCTAAGTGGGAGTTCTTAAGTAATATGATTAATTGAACTTAAATTTATCATGAACGTAGTCCTGATAGTATTTGCAAATTATGTTGTTGATCAATAGCTCGCCATGTAGTTCCCCGTTTATTTTTTGATATGTTCCTAGAGAAAATTAAGTTGAAAGATGATAGTAGCAATGATGCGGACTTGGTCCGTGAACTGAGGATTATCCTCATTGCTGCACAGAAGAATTATGTCCTTGATGCACCGCTAGGTGACAAACCTATTGCAGGAGCAGATGCAAACGTTATGAACATTTGACAAGCTCGGTATGATGACTACTTGATAGTTTAGTGCACCATACTTTATGGCTTAGAACCGAGACTTCAAAAATGTTTTGAACGCCACAGAGCATATAAGATGTTCCAAGAGTTGAAATTGGTATTTCAGACTCATGCCCGAGTTGAGAGGTATGAGACCTCTGACAAGTACTTTGCCTACAAAATGGAGGATAATAGCTCAACCAGTGAGCATGTAACACCCTCGATGCGGCTATATCTCCCACGTGTCGAAGCATGACTTAGAGGCATAACCGCATTGAAAGCAATGTCACAAGTGAGGTAATCTTCACACAACCCATGTAATACATAAGGGGAAGAGATACATAGTTGGCTTACAATCGCCACTTCACACAATCACATGAATAAAGCATTACAACATCCAAATACAATCAAGGTCCGACTACGGAACCAAAATAAAAGAAGAACCCCAAATGCAATAAAGGTCCCCGATCGACCCCAACTGGGCTCCACTACTGATCTACTAGAATGGAACAACACAAAGGACAAGATCTCCATCGAGCTCCTCCTGAGCTTGGTTGCGTCATCTGCATGGACTCAACGACACCTGCAAACTGGTTTTGGAAGTATCTGTGAGTCACGGGGACTCAGCAATCTCACACCCTCGCAATCAAGACTATTTAAGCTTATGGGTAAGGTAAAGATATGAGGTGGAGCTGCAGCAAGCGACTAGCATATATGGTGGCTAACATACGCAAAAGAGAGCGAGAAGAGAAGGCAAAGCGCGGTCGAGAAACTATGATCAAGAAGTGATCCTGGACTACCTACGTCAAGCATTACTCCAACACCGTGTTCACTTCCCGGACTCTGCCGGAAAGAGACCATCACGGTTACACACGCGGTTGATGCATTTTAATTAAGGTCAACTTCATGTTTTCTACAACCGGACGTTAACAAATTCCCATCTGCCCATAACCGCGGGCACGGCTTTCGAAAGTTCAAATCCCTGCAGGGGTGTCCCAACTTAGCCCATCATAAGCTCTCACGGTCAACGAAGGATATTCCTTCTAGCGGGAAGACCCGATCAGGCTCGGAATCCCGGTTACAAGACATCCTCGACAATGGTAAAACAAGTCCAGCAAAACCACCCGATGCACCGACATCCCGATAGGAGCTGCACATATCTCGTTCTCAGGGCAACACCGGATAAGCAATCCGTACAACTAAAACCAGCCCTCGAGTTTCCCCGAGGTGGCACTGCAAGGGGCTCTAGTTTGGACCAACACTTAGACAAGCACTGGCCCAGGGGGTTAAAATAAAGATGACCCTCGGGATGCGCAACTCCCAAGGGAAAAAGGCTAGGTGGCGAATGGTAAAACCAAGGTTGGGCCTTGCTGGAGGAGTTTTATTCAAAGCGAACTGTCAAGGGGTTCCCATTATACCAAACCGCGTAAGGAACGGAAAATCCGGGAACATAAGACCGATATGACGGAAACTAGGGCGGCAAGAGTGGAACAAAACACCAGGCATAAGGCCGAGCCTTCCACCCTTTACCAAATATATAGATGCATTAATTAAATAAGATATATTGTGATATCCCAACAAGTAAACATGTTCCAACAAGGAACAACATCTCCATGTTCCAACGAGGAACAAACTTCAATCTTCACCTGCAACTAACAACACTATAAGAGGGGCTGAGCAAAGCGGTAACATAGCCAATCAACGGTTTGCTAGGACAAGGTGGGTTAGAGGCCTTGTTTAACAATATGGGAGGCATGATAAGCAAGTGGTAGGTATCGCAGCATAGGCATAGCAGAAGAGCGAGCAACTAGCAAGCAAAGATAGAAGTGATTTCGAGGGTATGGTCATCTTGCCTGAAATCCCGCAAGGAAGAAGAACGAGTCCATGAAGAAGACAAACGGACATAGACGAACGGTTCCTCACAAACGCGACGTTACCGGAACCAACCCGAAGAAGTAACACCGGAAAGAAGCACACAACATAGAAAACAAACATCACATAAGCATGGCACGATGCACAACCAAGTATGATGCATGTTTGTTTTTAATGAAGCATGGCATGGCAAAATGCACAAACAATCCTACAAATTAAGTGGAGCTCAACATGCAACTCCGTTGCATATTGACGAAACACCACATGACTTATTTAGTTCTCTCTCGTTAGGTACTCAACAATATTAAATGTTGTTTAAACATGGCAAGAGGTGAAGCATAACAAAACTATACCATCTAACAATTTAAATGAGGCCGGATATAACCAACAACAAATCCGGTAAATCCCCATATGCATTTATCAATTTGGTGCAACAACAATTTTAAACATAAAGTTGTTAACATGATGCGGATGGCATGAACAAGTTTATGCAATTTTTATTAAAACTTGACAAGAGCATTATTATGAAGCATTTGACATCATGGTGGAAAGGAAAAGGGTGCCACGATGACGAATCCGAAAATGATGCCACGACAACATTTCGGTTATCCGGTAGCCCATGGGGATACCGGTGCAAAAGGAAGTGACGGGAGCGTGTCGTGCAAGGATGGTGGGGTGCTCCCGATTACGGGGTTCCCACATGTCGGCGGCAAGGCAAAAGAGGGGCAACGTGCACCGAACAACTCCGACACGGAGCAAACACGAGCATTTCATACAACATATGCATTCGGTCCACGGGCGTCGTCTTGGGGTTATACCTTCGAAGCGTGCGTTATCGGAACGGTTCGGGTCAAGCGGTGTAGTCATTCATGATCGTCGTGGGAAGTAGTGGTACTTGGCGATGGTAGTCATTCACATTCTTAGTCTCACAAGTTTCCGTAGATGTTCATGGGTACGGCGAGAACTTGATGTCCATGGAGTCTTCGAGGGTTGACGGTAGTGGTACTTGGCAAAATGCATGTCGACGGTAGTTGTTCTCGTATCGTCGTGGTACTTGGCGATTTCGGAGATGGCGGTAGGCGAACTTGGCGGTCCATGTAGTCGAACTTGGTGGCCTTGACGTCCAACACAAAACAGCACAAGGGGCCTCGGTATGCCAACAGCAAGGAGGTGATGGTAGTAGCTGCGAGCTTCTGTGCGGTGGAAGGAGAGGGCAGCCTCCTGGTCGTGCTGGTTGCTGTCAGGGGCGACTCCTGCCGAGGCCAGATGCAAAGGAGGGAGGCGGCCATGGCGTGGCCGTGCCCTGGTTCTGCAGATGCGAGGTGACGAGGTGGAGCAGGGCCAGAGCACGTCGAGAGGGTTCAGCAGCAGCTGCTGCTACCAGCGGCAGAGGTCGAGGTGCGGTCGCGCATGGGGAAGAAGGGACGCCATGGATAGGGCCTGCAGAGGGGAGGAGGCATGACGGAGGGGGAAAACTTGGGGCGCCGGCGAGATGGAGATGGCCCGGTTGCGGGGTGGACCTTCACGGCTCTATGGATCGAGGAGGAAGGACACTAAGGAGATCGGGCATCGGGTTAACCTCCGATGGCGGCAGAGAAAGGGCTCACCGGAGCAGGGGGCCGCAGGCGCCATGGGGCTCGGGGTCACGGGGAAGATAGGGGAGCGAGGTCGGGCACTGCTCTCTCCTCTCTGCGAGTGGCGGCGGCAGCGGGAGGACGCGAGGGAGCCATGGGAGAGGGAGAGAGCGATGCGGGAGTAGGCAGCGGCAGGGGAGAGATGGGATCGAGCGCTGGGGCGCCTCCCTGGCGACGGGCACGGGAACGAGAGGGAGAGGACGAGGAGAAAGGCTGAGGGTCGCTCGGGCCTAGGGTTAGGAGAAGGTGGCCTTGGGGCCGGCCCAGGTGTTGGAGGAGTAAGATGGTCCGGCTGAGCCTAGCAGGCCGGCCTAGGCTGGGCTGCTCTTTCCCCCTCCAACTCTCTTTTAACAGCAGAAAAGCAAAGAAAGAAAGGGAGAGAAAATAAATGAGTGGACAACAATTTGGGCATGGGGATAATTTTACTGGACTCGCAAGAATGATCTTGATCCAAGAAAAATATAAATGGGCATGTGTACAAAGTTTGGATTGGAACTCGTTTGAATTAAATTCAAATGAGTTTGAAAAAGAAGTGGGTGTTAGAAAGGTCCCAAAATGTTGAGATTTTTGGTAGACCTCCGGAAAAAGATAAAAGAATTTATGGGCGAAGTTTGAGGAGCAAACTCGAAGAAGAAAAGACATGTGATTATTTGCAAGTGTGTTCATGGGTGAGTCCGAAAATGGAATATTCAATATAGCTCCCTAATATCGGGAGGATATGTTATAAAGAGAATCACCATGTGAATTCCCTCGATTTAAATGGACCGAAGATCCATGCAATTTTATTTAAGTGAGTTTTAAAACGGGTTGCATGATGACATGATGCAATGCACATGATGCAATGATGAATGCAAAGAACCAAACAAATCACACGACGAAACCCGGAAACCACGGAAGGCATCTGAAGCTCCGGTCTTGGGGCGTTACAGAGCATGTACTCAGACAGGTGAGCATGTACTCAAAATGTCTGAGTACTACAATCACTTGAATCAAGTGGGAGTTAATCTTCGAGATAAGATAGTGATTGATAAAATTCTCTAGTCACTATCACCAAGTTACTGGAACTTCGTGATGAACTATAATATGCAAGGGATGACAAAAACGATTCCCGAGCTCTTTGCAATGCTAAAATGAGCGAAGGTTGAAATCAAGAAAGAGCATCAAGTGTTGACGGTTAACAAGACCACTAGTTTCAAGAAAAAGGGCAAAGGGAAGAAGGGGAACTTCAAGAAGAATAGCAAGAAAGTTGCTGTTCCCGTAAAGAAGCCCAAGTATGGACCTAAGCCTGAAACTGAGTGCTTCTACTACAAAGGAAATGGTCACTAGAAGCAGAACTGCCCCAAACCTTTGGCGGATAAGAAGGATGGAAAAGTGAACAAAGGTATATTTGATATACCGATTATTGATGTGTACTTTACTAGTGTTCATAGTAACCCCTAGGTATTTGATACCGGTTCTGTTGCTAATATTAGTAACTCAAAATAGGAGTTACAAAAAATGAATAGAGACTAGTTGAGGGAGAAGTGACGATGTGTGTTGGAAGAGATTCCAAGGTTGATAAGATCACCATCACATACTCCCTCTACCTTTGGGATTAGTGTTGAACCTAAATAAATGTTATTTGGTGTTTGCATTGAGCATGAATATGATTGGTGTCGGGGGTTTGGGGCGACATATGCCAAAGGATGGCTAATCACAATGGGGGCTAGTAGGACGTCGCCGGTGCCAGGAAATGGGATGAGGTAAAGACATGCACGCCAGCGAATCTTACCCAGTTTCAGGGCTATCCTAGGAGATAACACCCCTAGTCCCGTGATACGTCTCCAACGTATCTATAATTTTTGATTGCTCCATGCTATATTATCTACTGTTTTGGACATTATTGGGCTTTATTATCCACTTTTATATTATTTTTGGGACTAACCTATTAACCGGAGGCCCAACCCAGAATTGCTGTTTTTTTGCCTATTTTAGGGTTCCGAAGAAAAGGAATATCAAACGGAGTCCAAACGGAATGAAACCTTCGGGAACGTGATTTTCTCACCGAACATGATCTAGTAGACTTGGACCCTATGTCAAGCAACCAACAGGGAGGCCACGAGGTAGGGGGCGCGCCTACCCCCCACCCCGAGGCGCGCCCTCCACCCTCGTGGGCCCCCCGTTGCTCCACCAACGTACTTCTTCCTCCTATATATACCAACGTACCCCCAAATGATCAGATACAGAGCCAAAACCCTAATTCCACCGCCGTAACTTTCTGTATCCATGAGATCCCATCTTGGGGCCTGTTCCGGAGCTTCGCCAGAGGGGCATCAATCACAGAGGGCTTGTACATCAACACCGTAGCCTCTCCGATGAAGTGTGAGTAGTTTACCTCAGACCTTCGGGTCCATAGTTATTAGCTAGATGGCTTCTTCTCTCTTTTTGGATCTCAATACAAAGTTCTCCCCCTCTCTTGTGGAGATCTATTCGATGTAATCTTCTTTTGCGGTGTGTTTGTTGAGACCGATGAATTGTGGGTTTATGATCAAGTTTATCTATGAACAATATTTGAATCTTCTCTGAATTCTTTTATGTATGATTGGTTATCTTTGCAAGTCTCTTCGAATTATCAGTTTGGTTTGGCCTACTAGATTGATCTTTCTTGCAATGGGAGAAATGCTTAGCTTTGGGTTCAATCTTGCGGTGTCCTTTCCCAATGACAGTAGGGGAAGCAAGGCACATATTGTATTGTTGCCATCGAGGATAACAAGATGGGGTTTTCATCATATTGCATGAGTTTATCCCTCTACATCATGTCATCTTGCTTAAGGCGTTACTCTGTTCTTATGAACTTAATACTCTAGATGCATGCTGGATAGTGGTCGATGTGTGGAGTAATACTAGTAGATGCAGGCAGGAGTCGGTCTACTTGTCTTGGACGTGATGCCTATATACATGATCATACCTAGATATTCTCATAACTATGCTCAATTCTGTCAATTGCTCAACAGTAATTTGTTCACCCACCATAAAATACTTATGCTCTTGAGAGAAGCCACTAGTGAAACCTATGGCCCCCGGGTCTATCTTCATCATATTAAATCTTCCAATACCTAGTTATTTGCTTTGCTTTTATTTTACTTTACATCTTTATCATAAAAATACCAAAAATATTATCTTATCATATCTATCAGATCTCACTCTCGTAAGTGATCGTGTAGGGATTAACAACCCCTTATCGCATTGGTTGCGAGGATTTATTTGTTTTGTGTAGGTGCGAGGGACTCGCTCGTAGCCTCCTACTGGATTGATACCTTGGTTCTCAAAAACTGAGGGAAATACTTGTGCTACTTTGCTGCACCACCCTTTCCTCTTCAAGGGAAAACCAATGCAAGTGCTCAAGAGGTAGCATCTTGCTCTGCGGGGTCTCCGCATGATCACTAAGGAGCTAGCAAGTACAATGCTGCTCCTCGAGCTGTATGCTAGGGGTAGAAGAAAGCGGGGCTGGCTCTCCTCTCCCTCTATGGGTGTCTAGGTCTAACAGGTTGGGAACCCTTTGCATGGGTGCCCTGGGGGTTTATATAGGCCTACCCCCAGGGGTACAATGGTACAATGGGAACCCTTTGCATGTGTCTTATGTCGCTGGCTCCTCCGCCGACCACATGGTGGGACCTGCCGACTGGTCTGGTACAGAGCCGACAGGCCGCCTCCACCGTTTGCGGGTCTGACTGGCTTCTTGTTGCTGTAGCTGTAATGCTAATGGCGCATGCTTGGTCGGGGGGAGGGGGGCGTGGCTACAGTCCCGCCTTCCGGTGGGAGATCACTGTAGCTACACCATGTCTCCTCTGGTTGATGGCGCTTGGACTCCGAGGGAAAAGTGGGTCGCCTGCTGGAGGCCCGTCGGGTCCGACTGGTCAGGCGCTGCCGCTCTATGGGTTCTCGCTGTCTGGTAGGGCCCGCCGCTTGCAGGCCGTACCGACAGGCCGTCGTGGGAACAGGGGGTCTGCCTGACAGTGGTGGCGTCAAGGGTGAGATGGCAATAGTGTCGCGCCGTCCGGAGATCTCGGCTGGTACGGGACACTATGGCCGTGCCCCACCCTGGATGCGGGGGTGATGGGCTATACTGTAGCCACACCCTGTCTTGTCTTCTTTATGGGGGCGCATACTTTGAGGGCGCCGTGGGCCGCCTGCCAGGAGTCGGCCTCTCTGGAGGCCGCCTACTGGGAGTCGGCTCGTCTTGGGGCCGTCTGCTGGTACTTGGCCGTCCTCTGGCAGCCGGCCGCTTTGAGCCAACCGGCCACCAGAAGGCGGCGCTTCGTCCTTGACGCTTGTTGGGCGCAGCCGGCCCAATGTCTTGAAATGCTCAGGGACTCGGATTAGGCTACCCGTGGCCCATTACCCCGACAGTAGTCCCCGAAGCTGGTGAGGCATCGCGGTTGTCAAGCCGAGGTGCCTCAGCAGTTTCCTTCTCCGAATGCTCTTGCCTAACGCTCCCATGACCAGGCGGACTCGTCTGGTGATCTTCAAATGTCAGGGCAGGAAATTAGGTGACGTGCCATCTAATCCTCTAGCCCGCCGCCTGCTGCGAGTACGCCACACGGCGCCAACTAGCCGGGCCAGCCTGCCAGCCCACGCACGCGATGGGATGCGACAGCAGGCTAGGCCCGCCACGACCGGGCCTCGGCGCGCGAGTGGATCTGCTGCGGCCGAGGTGGACCATTGCGATTCCGCACGGAGTTACTGCGCACAGTAACTCGCGCAATAATCGTGGGAACGTGGGGTCGTGGGCGCAGTTAATCCCACGATCCCACGCCCCGCCCCCTCGGCTTCGCAGCCCAGGGGCTATGAGTAGGGGGAAAATGGGGAGCGGCAGAGCACGCACGCCATCCTCCCGTTTGCCATTTCCAGCCTCCTTCTCCTCTCGCTGCTGCCGCACTTCTGCACTCCGCCGAAGCGCTGCTGCAGCTTGTCGCCAACGACCTCCCTCGCGCCAAGCTTCTTGCTTTGCCGCGGTCCTCGCCTCTGCCGCCGCGCCATTTCCCTACCGAGCTCGAACTCCATGACGCGCGAGAGGGGAGGGGACTGGGATGGCTCGGTCGTCATCGACGACCACCTCGCCTTTCTTCACGCCACACGGCGGATCCCCGGCGCGAACTATGTCAAGGTGCGTGTGCCGCCGGAGGCAGAGATCTCGCCGGTGCTGCAAGGAGGCGAGCCGGTTATCTTCCGCTTGCAGTTCCTCTGCTGCTTCGGCTTGCTGGCGAGCGGATTCTTCCGCTCCTTCCTCAAATTCTACCACCTCCACCACATCATCTGACGCCCAACACCGTGACGCTGCTGTCCGCCTTCGTCACGATGTGCGAGGGCTACCTCGGCATCCTCCCCACCATCGAGTTGTGGGGAGCATTCTTCTACACCAAGTTGGGCACCTCCGCCAGGGTGAAGGCAGCCTAGTGCGGCGCCTTCGTCGCGGTGCGCCGCTCGTCCGTGAAGAACGCTTTCCCCGCCATCAAGCTATCACAGTCGTTCAAACTGTGGCAGAAATCATACTTCTACGTGGAGAACATCGACCCCGCCCTTGACTTCATCAACTTGCCGCCCTATGAAGCCGGCCCTCCGGCTGAACATCGGGCCAACTGGGGCTACAAGCCGAAGTCCTTGTCAGCCGACGCCACCGCCGCCATCAACCGGCTCTGGGTGCGGACGTACGCGGCAGGCCTCAAGGCATCCGACCTGCTGATCGCCTTCGTCGAGCGCCGGGTTCTCCCGCTCCAAGGCCGGCCTCATCTGATCTGTCGGATGAGTGGACACCGGGACCCGAGCCGTACATGCACGAGGGACATGCCGACTACCGAGGTCGCCCGAATGGTGAACGAGATCTCCGACCTCAAGTTGTTGGAGGGGTCTTGGCGGTTTGGTATGCGGCCATACTCCCAGGCCAACCCGCCGCCTCATGTAAGTTCTTCAACTCTTTCCTTTTTAGTATTTGTTTTGGTTTTGGTCTTGCCGTCTTGAATAATCGGTCTTGTGAACACAGATCTTCATGTCTCCGGCGACGGCCGCCATCATAGGGCCGGGTGGAGACTACCTGCCGGACCGGGCAGTGAGCGATGTGGATGACCCCGACTTGGGGGCGGCCGCCTTGGAGGAAGACGCCATAGGCGGCAGCAATGGAGCGGGCACCTCCGAAGACATGGGCGACATCGAGACCCGGCCCGATGACGACGAAGATGAAGACGAGCCGCGCCATGCGCGAGGCGCCGGCAGGGCGGACGCAGGCCCTTCCGCCGAGCCGGCTGCTCAAGGCGCCACGCGCAAGTGCAAACAAGGCGTCGCCTTGTTTTGTAGCACGCCGAAGAAGCCCAAGAACCCGACCGTGCGACCAAGCGGAAGGAGGCCGCCGCGAAAGCGACCAAATTTCAGAAGCTTCCGAAAGCGCCTCCCATGGTGTCGGGGTAAGTGCCCTTTCCTTGTGTTTTTCTCTTTTGTTGATTCTATCTGAGTTTTTCCGCTTTACTTTCTTGTCTTAGGGCTCAGCTCTCTCTTGAGAAGTCGGCCGCCGCCTCTGTCATCGGGTCGGGGGAGACTTCTGCCACCACCCAACGAATCGAACCTGCAGTCGACCTCCGGGAGGCACAGGAACAAAACACGCGGGAGGTGCGTGAGGAGCGGGAAGCCGCCCGCAGGGAGCAGGCGGAGGCGGACAAGGCAGAGGCCGCCGCGCTGAAGAAGCTTGTGGAGGCTGAGGCCGATGCCGCGGCGAAGAAGCGGGCCGAAGAAGCCGCGTACCATCAAGAGCCGTTGTTCTTCATCCCCTGAACTCCACGCCGCCGCCTCCGGAGTTCACGGCGCCGACTAGGGGAGCCGGCGACAAACAGCCGGTCATGGAGAGGGGGGCCGGTGACGTCGCCATGCCGGAGGTAGCCGTGCGTTCGCTGCCGCCGGTTCACAGATTGCGCGATAAGCAGCCGGCCACCCCGCCGGTACCGCCAGCCGGGAACAAGGTGGTGACGGGCCCGACTCCTGAGGTCCGCACACCATCGCACCGTCGAGGCATGAAGGCGACTTCGGCGCCATGACTGCTGGAAGCCAGCGCTGCGAGCTTGTCAGCCCCGGATGCCAAAGCAACCAGCGCCGCTCCCGCTGAATGGGTGCGTGGAGGCGGGATGGGCGTTTTGAATCAAGTAATCCTGGACGTCCAGACCAAACTCCGAGCTGAGGCCACCGCTCTTCAACAGTGCAACAGGACGTTCCTGGATTCGTGAGCGGCCATTTGGGTATGTTTCTCACTTCTTTGTCTTTGATTTTTGTACTTCTCTGTGGGGGCGCGCTAGCGCACCCACTAGGTGTAGCCCCCGAGTTTCGGGCCGGCTGCTGAGCAGGCGGTCCGGAACTTTACTTGGCGGGCTCCGTGTGCTAAGTTTTCTTCTATCTTCATTGCAGGACTATCATAATATTCGCGCGGCCACCTTCAACTCCAACGTCCGAGATCTGGACCGACCGACCGCCGACTTGGTGGAAAGCCGGAGTAAGTCACTGTTTTCTTTCTCTGCGGGGGTGCGATAGCGCACCCGCAGGCTGTAGTCCCTGAGATTCGGGCCGACTGCTGGGCAGTCGGGCCGGATCTCCCCGGCAACTATACTTCTTCTTTGTTGGTCATTGACATCTTTTTTTCTTTCTCTGCTCTTGCAGAGGCCAATGCCGCCTTGCAGCGGTAGCTGGGTGAAGCCAACACTGTGTTGCGAACCAAGGAGGCAGAGTGCAACTAGCTGGCCCAGGAGTGCGACCGACTGGCCACACAACTGGCAGAGCAGGCGGAGCTTCTCTAGACGGCCTGGAAGGAGGCGGAGGTGAAGGAGTCCAATCTCCTTGCCGAGTTCGGGACCGAACGCTCCACCTGGACCGACAAGGAGGCATTGCTGAAATCCGACTTCAGCAGGATTGAAGACATGGTTGATAGTAAGTTTTATTCTTTTTCTTTTTCTTTCGGCAGCCGGCTGCCGATCGAGCCGGCCTCCAGCTTCTAACTTCTGACTTCTGACTTCTGGCTTCTTTGCTTTCTGTCTGTGCAGACTTCTTTCCTAGCCATTCCGACGCTGCCAATGAGGCCATCGAGGCTTATCGTGAGGAACGGAGGGCAGAACGCGTGCAGATCACTGCCGATGCCCCCGAACCCTTAGCGAGCAGCTTCTCAGCATCCAAGCCCACCTTCGGTCGGCTCATCAGATGCTGCGCCGCCTTCAGTGTGTCGGGGCCCAGGCGATCTCTGCCCTTTGGCCAGACATGCCAGCTCCGTGCACTCGCAGTCAGATTGCCTACTGGTTGGAGGTGGCAGCCGGCCGACTCGAGGCTTGGAAGGGCTCTTCGGCCCGGGCTGGAGCGCGCCGGGCCTTGGAGTTCGTCAAGGCATGGTATCTTGGGCTAAACCTAGCCTAGTTGGCCATGTTTCAGAAGGAGGCCCAAGAGGAGCTAGTGGCGGTGGAGCGCGACCTTGTCAGACGGGCAGCGGCGATCGCCGACTACACTAACAACAACATCTTTGTTCCTGAGCTGGCTGAGGATGGAGTCGAGGCGCCACCAGAGTGGTTCGGACTGAACCCGGAGGACGACGAAGACTCGGCCGAGGTGATCGACTCTAGCGACGAGGGGAAAGACGAGGGGGAGACAAGGAGGACGAGGAAGGCGAAGAAGATGCGCCAGAGGTCAGAGCGGATGGCCAGCCCCAACTTGATCGTGCCTCGAACAATGAGCCGCACTCGAGCGCACCAACTATGGCTGGGGGCGACCAAGCGGAGACTGACCAGCCGTCCACTCTACCAACCGGCACCACCGACTCTGCCAGCCAGCCGGACCCCTCTGCAGCTCCCTAGGCTGCCAACTTATCTTTATTTTCCCTGTTTTATCAGTCTCGGCAAACTTTGTTAAATTTGCACAATTCCACCCACGGGGTGTATTTCAAACTCTGTTGAATGTTGTCCAAGGGCCTTTTGTTATGTAAATATGCTTTCTCTGAAGTTATGCTTTTGCCGAGTTCTGACTTGTCTTGTTTTCTGCCCCTTGGCCTTTTTCCTTTGCCGCTCTCCCTTGGCTGCCGTCTTGCCAGGCAACAGCCGCTCTGCGGACTGTTGTCTGGTCAAGTACTCAGCTGCTTTCGGGAGGGAAAGTACTTAGCTGACTAGAGCATTAACAAGTTAAGTAGACACCGGCCGGCTGGCTGTTTCAGCAGCCGGCCGATGAGGCGGGAAGCCGGCCTGAACTATGTGCATGCTTGGGGTCCTTAGCCATTTTTCATGCGGACACCCTTTCCTGCCTGTAACTCCTGCCCACCGGACAGTCGCTCTGCGAGCTGCGGCTTCTGGCAGGAGAAGGCTTAGGTGCCAACACACTACTTGTCCAACTGCAGGAAGCACCACATCGTACAAGGCGGCGAGCCCCCGGGTCGACTGGTCGAACCCGGTGTCAGGCAGAAATAATGAAATAACACATTCATAGGCATAACATTTATCATATATAGAAAAGAGGGTAGTCCCCGAGCTCTTCTCGGGGGACCCGGAGTCTTCGTACTTAATACAAAGGATAGCGTGGTACATACTGCATCAACTGTAAAATCTTCGAAGGAGGTTTGCATTCCATGGCCGCTCTGTCTCTTCGCCGGAGTCGTATCTCTTGCGTGCTCTGGGCTTATGAGCATCGATCAAGTAGTAGGAGTCAATGCACAAAACTTTGCTAACGATGAATGGGCCTTCCCAAGGTGCCGAGAGCTTGTGCTGGCCGGCTATTCGCTGGATCAGTCGGAGCACAAGGTCTCCCTCCTGGAAAGATCTTGGCTTAACCTTCCGTTGTAGTAGCGGCGTAGACTCTGCTGGTAGATGGTGGACCGGCCGAGTGCTAACAGTCGGCCCTCCTCCAATAGATCGACGCCGTCTTCTCGCGCTTCTTTTGCTTCCGCCTTGGTGTACATGGTCACGTGAGGTGAGTCGAACTCAATGTCCGTCGGGATGATGGCCTCGGCATCATAGATGAGGAAGAATGGAGTGAAGCCGGTTGACTTGTTCGGAGTGGCGCAGAGGCTCCAGAGGACGGCAGGCAGCTCATCAATCTAGCGGCCGGCCAACCGCTCCAGGGGCTCGACCAGTCGGGGCTTGACGCCGGAAAGGATGAGGCCGTTTGCTCGCTCAACTTGGCCGTTTGACTGCGGATGGGCAATGGACGCTAGGTCCAGTCGGATGCCCTGCGTCGTGCAGAAATAGGCCAATGCTCCTTTGGACAAATTTGTGCCATTATCCGTGATGATGCTGTGTGGTACTCCATACTGAGTGGTGATGTCTGCAATGAAGGTCACGACAATCGAACCATTCAACTTCTTGATTGGATTTGCTTCTATCCACTTGGTGAATTTGTCCACGGCGACAAGCAGATGGGTCATGCCGCCGCGTGCTGTCTTGAATGGTCCCATCATATCCAAGCCCCAGACGGCAAAATGCCATGTTAAGGGGATGGTCTTGAGTGCAGAAGCCGGTAGATGTTGCTTCGAGCTGAACTTCTGACACCCTTTGCAATGCTTGACTAGATCCTTGGCATCCTCCAAGGCAGTCGGCCAGAAGAAACCATGGCGGAAAGCTTTGGCCACTAGTGACTTGGAAGCCGCGTGGTGGCCGCACTCGCCTTGGTGGATGTCTTTAAGGATTGCTTGGCCTTTCTCCGGCTCCACGCAGCGCTGGTACACACCAGTGACATTGCGCCTCACAAGTTCTCTGTTGACAATGGTGTATGCTGTTGCTCGATGTTGCACTTGTCGGGTTGAGATCTCATCAGTCGGCAGCTCTCTATTTATCAGGAAGTTGAGGATGGGTTGTGCCCATGAAGGTGCTGCTATTTCTTTGACTGCCAGAACTGCAACTTGCACGAGGGCGGTTGGGCTGGGAGGCGGTGGGTTGGAGTCGACTGCCGCCTGCTGTGTCGATGAAGTCCCCGGGCCGGCTGCCACAGCCCTCGGGCCGGGTCCTGAAGTCCCCGGGCCGGCTGCGACTACTGCAGTCCCCGAGCCGCTTGGTGAGGTCGCTGGGCCGACTATTGCAGTCCCCGGGCCGAGTTGTGAAGTTTACGGGCCGGGTGCGACTGTCACAGTATCCGCCCCAACTGCCGAGGTCCGCGAGCCGGCTGCTGCAGCCCTAGAGTCGGATTCGTCGGCCTCGGGAAGAGCCTGCACAAAGATGGACTCCGACTCCGGAGAGGGATTGATCGACGGCTTGAGGAGGCGCTGAAGGGAGACACCAGCTGGTATTGCTTGCCGGGTGGAGCCAATTCGTGCCAAGGCATCTACTTTGTCATTGTCGGCTCTTGACACATGAAGGAACTCGCACCCTCGAAGTATCCACTAAGTTGCTGGATGAAAAAACGGTAGCTTGCCATATTTGCATCCTTGGCGTCCCAGTCACCAGAAGACTGCTGGACCACCAGGTCGGAGTCGCCGTATCATAGGATCCGGCGGATGCCGATTTCCATGGCCAACCGGAGTCCGCGTATTAGTGCTTCATACTCGGCCACATTGTTGGAGGCGACAAAATGGATTTGCAACGTGTACTTGAGCTTGTCGCCTTTGGGAGAGGTAAGGATGATGCCGGCTCCCAAACCAGTGCGCGTCTTTGAACCATCAAAATGCATCCGCCAATGGGTGGAGTCCAGCGCTGGCGGCAGGTACTAGGTCTCGGCCCAGTCGACGAGGAAATCGGCCAGTGCTTGGGACTTAATGGCGGTGTGAGGATGGTAGTAGATGGTGTAGGGGGCCAACTCGATGGCCCATTTGTCCACTCGGCCAGAAACATCTCTGTTGCCAATGATCTCAGCGAGTGGGGTGGTGCAGACAACAGTGACTGGGTGCTCCTGAAAGTACGGCTTCAGCTTCTTGGTGGCGAAATGCACGCCGTAGCACATCTTCTGCTAGTGGGGGTAGTTCTGCTTGGAGGCGGACAACACTTCACTTAGGTAATACAACAACCTCTAGACTGGTAATGCCTTGCCATCTTCCTTGCGTTCCACAACTATGACTGTGCTGACCACCCGGCTGGTGGCGGCGATGTAGAGGAGCATGGGCTCCTTAGGAGTCGGAGCCGCCAGAATAGGTGGAGTTGCCAGCATCTTCTTTAGTTGGACAAATGCTTCGTCTGCCTTGTGGTTCCACTCGAAAAAAGTGGTCTTCTTCATGAGTTGGTACAGGGGAAGAGCCTTCTCGCCCAGCCGACTGATGAACCAGCTGACTGACGCCAAACAGCCGATGAATTTTTGTACATCCAGTAGTCGACTAGGTACCTCCATCCTTTCAATTGCCTTGATCTTCACAGGGTTGCATTCTATGCCGCGTTCGGAGACCAGGAAACCAAGGAGCTGGCCGGCTGGTACTCTGAAGACGCACTTCTCCGGGATGAGCTTGATCTGAAATCAGCGCAAGTTCTCGAAGGTCTCCTTGAGGTCTTCCAGCAGTGTTCCACGCTTCTCCGTCTTTACCACCACATCATCCACGTAGACGTGGGCATTTCTGCCGAGCTGCTTGAGGAGACACTTCTGCATGCGTCGTTGGAAGGTGGCGCCGGCGTTCCTCAAGCCGAACGTCATGGTTAGGTTGCAGAAAGCTCCAAACGGTGTGATGAAGGCAGTCTTCAGCCTGTCGGCTAGGTTTAACTTGATTTGGTGATATCCTGAATATGCATCCAAGAAACTCAATAGCTCGCATCTGGCTATGGAGTCTATCACTTGTTCGATCCTTGGCAAGGCGAACGGGTCCTTGGGGCATGCTTTGTTGAGGCTTGTGTAGTCAATACACATTCGCCATTGCTTGTTCTTCTTCAGTACCAAGACCGGGTTGGCCAGCCATTCTGGGAAGAATACTTCCATGATGAAGCCGGCTGCGAGCAACCGTGCTATCTCTTCTCCAACAACTCTCCTCTTCTCTTCTGACAAGCGGCGTAAAGGCTGTCTGACTGGTTTGGCATCAGATCGGACGTGTAATTTGTGCTCGGCGAATTCCGTCGGGACACCTGGCATGTCCTTGGGGGACCATGCAAAGATGTCCCGATTCTCACGGAGGAAATCGATGAGCTCGCCTTCCTATTTGCTGTCGAGGTGGGTGCCTACGACAGCATACCTCTCTGGGTGCTCCGGGTCCAAAGGTATCTTCTTTATCTCCTTGGCCGGCTTGAACGAGCCCTCTGCTTCCGACTCTTTGGGATCAGGCGACATTTCTGGCTGCTTGCTTGCCATCGCCACAACTCGATCTAGCAGCCTCTTCTCAGCTGCGATCACGAGGGACTCGGCCAGCCGACTGCTCTCTGCGCAGGTGGACGACTTCTTGTAGTCGCTAGTTATGGTCAAAATCCCTTTGGAACTCGGCATCTTCATCTTGAGGTAGGCATAGTGGGGGACGGCCATGAACTTGGCCAGGGCTGGCCGGCCAAGCAGTGCATGGTATGGGCTCTCTAGGTCCACCACCTCGAACCATATTGACTCACGGCGGAAATGATCTTTGTCTCCGAAGAGGACATCGATCAAGATCTTGCCGATTTGCGAGCAGGAAAGGCCAGGGACTATGGCGTGGAACACCGTCCGGCTGGACTGCAGTTGCCTCTGCCTGATTCCCAACTTCTCTATGGTGTCTTTGTACAAGATGTTGATGCTGCTGCCGCCGTCTACCAGGACTCTGGAAAAACGAGCAGCTCGCTTGTCCGTGGCAAAGGTGGCGTCCAAAACCAAAGCACAGGAGCCGGGGCTGGGCATTACTTCGGGGTGGTCAGCCCGACTCCAGCTGATGGGCTTCTCAGACCAGTGCATGAACTCCGGTGTGTCAGAAGCTACTGCATTCACCTCCTCCTTCTGCAGCCATCTGCTGCGTCGATCGTCGGCCACACTGGTGAACACGACGTATGCTCCCTGCTCTTCTGGGTACTTGTCTTGCACTGCACCGACTGGTCTGACCGCCGGCTGCTTGGGCGGAGGGGGAGGCGGCTGCCCAGCAGGTGGGGGAGGCAAAAGGCCGTCTCCCTTGGCGATCCTGGTGAGCCAGTGTAATTTCCGAGTGGTGTGGTTGGACGGCTTCGTGCCACTGTGGAACTTGCAGGGTCCATCCAGAGTCTGCTCATATGAGAAAGCCAGCTGCCAGTTGGACTTGCCGCCCTTCTGACGTCTGGGCGGAGGCTGCCCTTCTGGTTGTTGGTCTTCAACTATTGCCACCTGCCGACTGGTGGAAGTCGGCGGGGGGGCTTTACGCTTGTGGTCGTTCTGCTTTTGACGCCGACTGGTGTCTCTGGCTGGGGTTCGGGGAGCCTGAGGAGCCACTTTGCCGGTCGCGCTGACTTGAATCACCGTCTTCATGGAGGAGTCGGCCGTGGCGTATTTATCTGCTATGGTCAGCAGCTCGTCGAGGGTTTCCGGCTCATCGCAGTGAAGCCTGTGCTTGAGGAGGGTGCCCTCTCGGCATCCTGCAGTGTAGTACTCAATAGCCTGCACCTCGTGCACGCCCTCGCCAGAGTTTCGGAGCTCGGCCTAGCGCGTGAGGTAGTCGCGAGTTGACTCGCTGGGGCCTTGCACGCACAAGGAGAGCTGGCGGGGTTTGGGAGGTCGCTTGTACGTGCTGGTGAAGTTGCGGACGAAGGCGTCAGTGAAGTCGACCCAACTGTTGATGCTACGGGGCCTTAAGCTATTCAGCCATGTCCGGGCCGTGCCCTGGAGCATGAGTGGAATGTACTTCACAGCAACACGCTTGTTGCCGTTTCCTATGCTGACGGCCGTGGAGTAGTCGACCAGCCAGTCCTCCGGCTTCACAGAGCCGCTGTACTTGGGTGTGTCTCTGGGGAGCGTGAACCCTTTAGGGAAGGGCTCGTCTCGGATGCGGGGGCCAAAACACGGCGGACCCAACTCATCTTCTTCCTCGAGCGCCAGGGATCGGTGGAGACGATCGATCCGATGGCGGGCGTCGTTCTCTCCGACTCCCTCTCGACGGCCAAGGCGGTCACCAAGCGTCGGGTGATCAACATGCGGCGGGGAGACTCACCTTTCCCTCCGAGGGGGAGGAGGCGGACAATCATCCCGTCGTTCCACTGTTCTTGGGCGGCCGTCTCGGTCGCGCTCTATGGTGATGCGAGTCCGACTGCGGCTGGCAGCTGGCTCCTTGTCTTTTCTTCCGCGGACGCCGCCAGTCAGTGTCTGGGACTCCGCGCCTTGGTCTCGGCGCGGTAGCAGGTTGTCATTCCGTCGGCGCGGTGCATCAGTGTGGCAGCCGGCCTCGTTCTGCTCAGCAGCCGCGTCAAGAAGTCGCTGGATGCGCTCCATCATCAAGCGATGCTCTTCACCCTCGAACTTGTCCAGCTCATCCTCCGCCGCCTGGGCGGCTCGAATATTATCCGCAGGTGTGGTGTAGACGGGGCGATTCGCCCCGAACAGATCGGCGATAGCCGCACCGCGCTGCTGGACCGTGCCAAGGCGCCTAGGCCTAGCTGGAGCCGGTGTGCCGCCCACCACGGGCTCTATCTCGCGCTGGTAGGCTTCTGACAGGCGTCTCATGCTGGCCAGCTTTTTGGCGCCTTCGACTAGCTGAAGGCGGCATGCCTCCAGCGTCTCGGCGTCGGCATCTTCAGGGATGGGCGCTGCCAGGTCTTGCAACGCTGCGTGGAGCGGGTCGTAATCACCCCCGCCGGAGTGCTCGCCATGATCGATGACAAGCACTTCCGTGACGGTGCTTCCGCCGCTCTCCGCGCGAGGAAGCAGCTCGTCGTAGACCACCACGTTGGTGGGGAACGTGTCAAGCGACACGGTGTCAGAGTCGACCAACATCGGATTAGTGGAGCCTACGGACTCCAAGTCCCCAGCTGGCTCGCTGGCGACATGAAGTTGATCGAGGAGACCTGCGAGGAGGCTCTCGGGGCTGCCTGTGCCTGCGTCGGATGCGGGCTCGTCAGAGAAGCGGACCTCGCCTACAAGATCGGTGAGGCAACTGGCCGCGCAGGCGATTTCAGCGCCATGCAGCGTGTCGGCGCAGACTCCGTCTGGCGTGCCGGGCTGGCTGCGCTCGCTAGGGAGGAAAAGGGTTCCCGTCCAGAACAGGTCTCCGGACGACGGTGCACCAGGCCCCACGGTGGGCGCCAAATGTCGGGGGTTGGGTGCGACATATGCCAATGGATGGCTTATCATGGTGGGGGCGAGTAGAACGTCGCCGGTGCCTGGAAACGGGATGAGGCGTAGACACGAACGCCGGCGTACTTTACCCAGGTTCGGGGCTCTCCTAGGAGATAACACCCCTAGTCCTGTTCTGCGGGGTCTCCGCATGATCACTAAGGAAAAAGTGAGTACGATGATGCTCCTCGAGCTGTATCTGTGGACAGGAGGAGACTAGGCCAGCTACCGTCCTTCTCTAAGGTTTGGTCTAGTTCTAATGGATCGGAACCCTTTGCATGGGTGCCCTAGGGGGTTTATATAGGCCTACCCCCCAGGGGTACAATGTTAAACCGACTAGGCACAGGGCCCAGCCGTCAGTCTCTTTGCCTGCCGGCCTTTCTGCCGACTGCTGGGGCCCGCTGGCTAGTCTGGTACGAAGCCGACAGGCCGTACCCGCCGCTTGCAGTCGGGTGGGCTTCTCCATCCTCTTGATGGCTTTGATCTTCACAGGGTTGCACCCAATGCCGCATTCTGAGACCAGGAAGCCAAGGAGCTGGCCGGCTGGTACTCCGAACATGCACTTTTCCGGGTTGAGCTTGTTTTGAAATCGGCGCAGATTTTCAAAGGTTTCCTTGAGATCTTTGAGGAGTGTGTTGTGATTCTTCGTCTTCACCATGATATCGTCTACATAGACGTGGGCATTTCTGCCGAGTTGCTTGAGGAGGCACTTCTGCATGCAACACTGAAAAGTGGCACCAGCATTCCTCAGGCCGAATGTCATAGTCAGGTAGCAGAAGGCTCCAATTTGTGTGATTAATGCGGTCTTCAGACGGTCTGCTGGGTTCAATTTGATCTGGTGATATCCTGAGTAGGCATCCAAAAAACTCAACAGCTCGCATCCGGCTATGGAGTCTATCACTTGGTCTATCCGTGGCAGAGCAAACGGATCCTTTGGGCAAGCCTTGTTGAGGCTGGTGTAGTCAATGCACATGCGCCATTTGTTATTCTTCTTCAGTACAAGGACTAGGTTGGCAAGCCATTCTGGGAAGAAAACTTCCATGATGAAGCCGGCTGCCAACAGACGGGCGATCTCTTCCCCAACAATTCTTCTCTTTTCCTCCGACAGCCGGCGGAGGGGTTGCTTGACTGGCTTGGCATCTTCTCTGACGTGTAGCTTGTGCTTGGCGAAATCAGTCAGAACACTTAGCATGTCTTTGGGAGACCATGCGAAGATGTACCGATTCTCACGGAGGAAATCGACGAGCTCGCTTTCCTATTTGCTGTCAAGGTTTGCGCCTATGACAGCGTACCTCTCCGGGTGCTCTGGGTCCAATGGTATCTTCTTTGTCTCCTTGGCCGGCTTGAAGGATCCTTCAGCTTCTGCCTCCTTGGGATCATGAGACATGTCCGGCCGCTTGCCGGCCATGGCCACGACCCGGTCAAGGAGCCGCTTCTCGGCAGCGATCACAAGGGACTTGGCCAGCCGGCTGCTGGCGGCCGCACAATCGGACGACTTCTGATAATCTCCGGAGATGGTAATGACTCCCTTGGCACTCGGCATCTTCATCTTGAGGTAGGCATAATGTGGCACCGCCATGAACTTGGCCAAAGCAGGTCAGCCAAGCAGTGCGTGGTACGGGCTTTCCAGGTCAACCACCTCAAACCAGATGGGCTCTCAGCGGAAATGGTCTTTATCCCCGAAGAGGACATCTATCTGGATCTTGCCGATTGGTCAGTGAGAAAGGCAAGGAACTATGCCATGGAAGACAGTCCGACTGGGCAGGAGATGCTTGGGTTTGATCTTCAACTTCTCCATGGTATCACGGTACAGGATGTTGATGCTGCTGCCGGCATCTATCAAGATTCGGGAGAAACGAGTAGCTCACCTCTCCGTGGCAAAGGTGGCCTCCAACACCAAAGCGTAAGAGCCCGGGGAAGGCATTACTTCCTGGTGATCGGCCCGGCTCCAACTGATTGACCTCTCCGACCGATGCATGAACTCTGGAGCTTCAATGGCCACGACATTCACCCCACGAGACTGTCGGCGCCGGCTGCGCCTGTCATCGACCACACTAGTGAAAACAACATATGTTCCATGTTCTTCAAGGAATTGATCTTGAACGGCGTCGACTTCTGGATGGGCCACCGACTGCTGAGGAGGCGGAGGCGGCTGGCCAGCAGGCGGTGGTGGTTGCAGCCCTTCGCCCTTGGATATTCGTGTGAGCCAATGACACTTCCGGGTGGTGTGGTTGGATGGCTTCGCGCCGCTGTGGAACTTCCAGGAAGCGTCAAGAGTCTGCTCGTAGGAGAAAGCGGGTAACCAGTTGGGCTTGCCGCCGTCTGGCGCTTCGGAAGAGGTTGCCCTTCCGGCTGCCGGTCTTCGACTGTAGCAACCTGCTGGCCGGTGGGAGCCGGCATCGGGGCTTTTCGCTTGGTGTCACTTTGCTGCTGGTGCCGACTGGTATCGCCAGCCGGGGTCGGAGGAGCCTGAGGAGCCACCTTGCCAGATGCATCAACCGAATCGGTCGTGGCGTACTTGTACGCTATGATTAGCAGCTCGTCGAGGGTCATTGGCTCGTCGCGGAGGAGCCGGTGTTTGAGCAAAGTGCCTTCTCTGCACCCACCAGTGAAGTACTCGATGGCCTGCACCTCGTGCACACCCCCGCAAGAGTTGCGCAGCTCGGCCCAACGCATGAGGTAGTCGCGAGTCGATCTATTGGGGCCCTGGACGCACAGGGAGAGCTGGCGAGGCTTGGGCGTCCGCTTGTACGTGCTGGTGAAGTTGCGGACGAAGGCCTCGGTGAAATCTACCCAGTTGTTGATGCTGCAGGGCTTCAGGCTGTTCAACCATGTCCGGGCGGTGCCCTGGAGCATGAGTGGAACGTACTTCACGGCAACACGCTTGTTGCCGTTGTAACACTGACGGCTGTGGAGTAGTCGACCATCCAGTCCTCCGGCTTCACAGATCCGGTATACTTGGGCGTATCTCTTGGGAGCGTGAACCCTTTGGGGAAGGGCTCATCTCTGATGTGGGGGCAGAAGCAAGGCGGGCCCAGCACGTCTTCTTCTAACGCCAGGGATCGGTTGAGACGATCGATCTGGTGGCGGGCATCATTCTCTCCGATTCCTTCTCGGGGGCCAAGCCGGCCTCCAAGACTCAGATGATCAACAGGCGACGGAGACACGCTCCTTTCTCTGCATTGGGGAGGCTGGTAGACGCTCGATGGTGATGTGCATCCGGCTGCGGCTGGTAGCTGGCTCCTTGTCTCGTCGTCTGTGGTTGCCACCAGTCGGTGTCTGGGACGTCGTGCCATGCTCCTGGCGGGGAGGTGGGTCGTCGTTCCGCTGATTGGGTTCCTCGATGCGGCAGCCGGCTTCTTGCCGCTCGGCAGCCGCATCGATGAGTCGCTGGACGCGCTCCGTCATGTGGCGACGCTCGTCGCCTTCGAGGTTGTCCAGCTCATCTGCTGCCGCTTGGGCAGCTCGTATGTTCTCCAAAGGCATGGCGTAGACGGTGCGATCGGCCCTGAACATGCCGGCAATGGCCGCACCATGCTACCGGACCGTACCGATGTGGCTGGGCCCGCCAGGAGCCGGCGTGCCGCCAACGGCGCGGTCCATCTCACGCTGATAAGACTCCGAAAGGCGTCTCATGCTAACTAGATTCTTGGCGCTCTCGACAAGTTGGACACGGCGGGCTTCCAGCGTCTCGGCGTCGGCGTCTTCTGTGATGGGTGCAGACAGGTCTTGCAGCCTTGCCTGGAGCGGGTCTCGGGCACCGTCACCGAAAACTCCATCATGCCTGATCACGGGCACCTCTGTGACGGTGCTGCCGCCACTGTCGGCGCGGGGGAGGGGATCATCAACGATCACCATGTTGGTAGGGAACGCGTCGAGCGACGCCGTGTCGGAGTCGACGAGCATCGGGTCGGTGGAGCCAAACGACTCCAAGTCGACGGCCGGCTCATCGGCGACGTGGAGCTGGTCAAGGAAGCTGATGAGGTGGCTCTCGAGGCCGTCGTTGCCCGCGTCGGATGCAGGCTCGTCAGAGAGGCGGATCTCGCCAACAAGGTCGGCGAGGCAGCTCACCGCGCAGGCGACCTCCGCGCCATGCAACACGTCGGCGCAAACGCCATCCGGCGTGCCTGGCTGGCTACGCTCAGCAGGGAGGAAGAGGGTTCCCATCCAGAACAGATCTTCGGACGACGGTGCACCTAGCCCCACGGTGGGCGCCAAATGTCGGGGGTTTGGTGCGACATATGCCCAAGGATGGCTAATCATGATGAGGGCTAGTAGGACGTCGCCGGTGCTAGGAAACGGGATGAGGTGAAGACATGCACGCCGGCGAATCTTACCCAGGTTCGGGGCTCTCCTAGGAGATAACACCCCTAGTCCCACTCTGCGGGTTCTCCGCATTATCACTAAGGAGCTAGCAAGTGCAATGGTGCACCTCGAGCTGTATGCTAGGGGTAGAAGAAAGCGGGGCTGGCTCTCCTCTCCCTCTATGTGTGTCTAGGTCTAACAGGTTGGGAACCCTTTGCATGGGTGCCCTGGGGGGTTTATATAGGCCTACCCCCCCAGGGGTACAATGGTACAATGGGAACCGTTTGCATGTGTCTTCTGCGCCGGCTCCTCCGCTGGCCGCTTGGGCCCGCCGCCTGGTGGGCCCTGCCAGCTGGTATGGTACAGAGCCGACAGGCCGCCTCCACCGCTTGTGGGTCTGGCTGGCTGCTTGTTGTTGTAGCCATAATGCTAATGACACATGCTTGGTCGGGGGGGGGGGGAGGGGCGTGGCTACAGTCTCGCCGTTTGGTGGGAGATCATTGTAGCCACACCGTGTCTCCTCTGGTTGACGGCGCGTGGACTCTGAGGGAAAAGTGGGCCGCCTGCTGGAGGCCGGCCTTCCTCGGGTCCGACTGGTCAGGCGCTGCCGCTCTCTGGGTTCTCGTTGTCTGGTAGGGCCCGCCGCTTGCAGGCCGTACTGACAGGCCGTCGTGGGAACAGGGGGTCTTCCTGATAGGGGTGACGTCAAGGGTGAGATGGCAACAGTGTCGCGCCGTCCGGAGATCTCGGTCGGTACGGGACACTGTGGCCGCGCCCCGCCCTGGATGCGGGGGTGATGGGCTATACTGTAGTCACACCCTGTCTTGTCTTCTTTATGGGGGCGCAGACTTTGAGGGCGCCGTGGGCCGCCTGCTGGGAGTCGGCTCGTCTTGGGGCCGTCTGCTGGTACTTGGCCGTCCTCTGGTAGCCGGCCGCTTTGAGCCAGCCGGCCACCAGAAGGCGGCGCTTCGTCCTTGACGCCCATTGGGCGCAGCCGACCCAATGTCTTGAAATGCTCAGGGACTCGGATTAGGCTACCCGTGGCCCATTACTTCGACAATTGGACCATGTTTATTGCGATACAGTTATTCATTTATGTCAGAGAATAATTGTTGTTCTGTTTACATGAATAAAACCTTCTGTGGTCATACACCCAATGTAAATGGTTTATTGAATCTCGATCATAGTGATACACATATTCATAATATTGATGCCAAAAGATGCAAAGTTGATAATGATAGTGCAACATATTTGTGGCACTGCCGTTTAGGTCATATTGGTGTAAAGCGCATGAAGAAACTCCATGCGGATGGACTTTTGGAATCACTTTATTATGAATCATTTGATGCTTACGAAGCATACCTCACGGGCAAGATGACTAAGACTCCATTCTCCAGAACAATGGAGCAAGCCAATAACTTATTGGAAATAATACATACCGATGTATGCGTCCAATGAGTGTTGAGGCTCGCGGCGGGTATCGTTATTTTCTAACCTTCACAGATGATTTGAGCAGATATGAGTATATCTACTTAATGAAACACAAGTCTGAAACATTTGAAAAGTTCAAAGAATTTCAGAGTGAAGTGGAGAATCATCGTAACAAGAAAATAAAGTTTCCACGATCTGGTCACGGAGGCGAATATTTGAGTTACAAGTTTGGCCTTCATCTAAAACAATGCGGAATAATTTTCACAACTCACGCCACCTGGAACACCACAGCGTAATGGTGTGTCTGCACATCATAACCGTACTTTATTAGAAATGGTGTGATCCATGATGTCTCTTACCGATTTACCGCTATCGTTTTGGGATTATGCATTAGAGACAGCTGCATTCACGTTAAATAGGACACCATCTAAATCCGTTGAGACGACACCATATGAATTGTGGTTTAGCAAGAAACCTAAGCTGTCGTTTCTTAAAGTTTGGGGTTGTGATGCTTATGTTAAAATATTTCAACATGATAAGCTCGAACCCAAATCAGAGAAATGCGTCTTCATGGGATACCCAATGGAAACTGCTGGGTACACCTTCTATCACAGATCCGAAGGCAAGATATTCATTGCTAAGAATGGATCCTTTCTAGAGAAGAAGTTTCTTAGAAAGAAGTGAGTGGGAGGAATGTAGAACTTGATGAGGTAATTGTACCTTCTCCCAAATTGGAAAGTAGTTCATCACAGAAATCAGTTCAAGTGATTCCTACACCAATTAGTGAGGAAACTAATGATGATGATCATAAAACTTCAGATCAAGTTACTACCGAACCTCATAGGTCAACCAGAGTATGGTCCGCACTAGAGTGGTACAGTAATCCTTTCTGGAAGTCATGTTACTAGACCATGACAAACTGATGTCTACTACACAACCTTCTTCTTGTAGACATTGTTGGGCCTCCAAGTGTAGAGGTTTGTAGGATAGTGGCAAATTTCCCTCAAGTGGATGACCTAAGATTTATCAATCCGTGGGAGGCGTAGGATGAAGATGGTCTCTCTCAAGCAACCCTGCAACCAAATAACAAAGAGTCTCTTGTGTCCCCAACACACCCAATACAATGGTAAATTGTATAGGTGCACTAGTTCGGTGAAGAGATGGTGATACAAGTGCAATATGGATAGTAGATAATGGTTTTTGTAATATGAAAATATAAAAACAGCAAGGTAACTAATGATAAAAGTGGGCACAAATGGTATTGCAATGCTAGGAAACAAGGCCCAGGGTTCATACTTTCACTAGTGCAAGTTCTCTCGACAATAATAACATAATTGGATCATATAACTATCCCTCAACATGCAACAAAGAGTCACTACAAAGTCACTAATAGCAGAGAACAAACGAAAAGATTATGGTAGGGTAAGAAACCACCTCAAAGTTATCCTTTCTGATCGATCTATTCAAGAGTCCGTAGTAAAATAACACGAAGCTATTCTTTCCATTCGATCTATCATAGAGTTCATACTAGAATAACACCTTAAGACACAAATCAACCAAAGCCCTAATGTCACCTAGATACTCCAATTTCACCTCAAGTATACCTGGGTATGATTATACGATATGCATCACGCAATCTCAGATTCATCTATTCAACCAACACAAAGAACTCCAAAGAGTGCCCCAAAGTTTCTACCGGAGTGTCAAGACGAAAATGTGTGCCAACCCCTATGCATAAGTTCACATGGTCACGGAACTCGCAAGTTGATCACCAAAACATACATCAAGTGGATCACATGATATCCCATTGTGACCACAGATAAGCACGTGCAAGACATACTAATGACCCACAAGTATAGGGGATCTATCGTAGTCCTTTCGATAAGTAAGAGTGTCGAACCCAACGAGGAGCAGAAGGAAATGATAAGCGGTTTTCAGCAAGGCATTCTCTGCAAGCACTGAAATTATAGGTAACAGATAGTTTTGTGATAAGATAATTGGTAACGAGCAACAAGTAACAAGAGTAAATAAAGTGCAGCAAGGTGGCCCAATCCTTTTTGTAGCAAAGGACAAGCCTGGACAAATTCTTATATAGAGAAAAGCGCTCCCGAGGACACATGTGAATTATCGTCAAGCTAGGTTTCATCACGATCATATGATTCGCGTTCGGTACTTTGATAATTTGGTATGTGGGTGGACCGGTGCTTGGGTACTGCCCTTACTTGGACAAGCATCCCACTTATGATTAACCTCTATTGCAAGCATCCGCAACTACAACAAAAGTATTAAGGTAAACCTAACCATAGCATGAAACATATGGATCCAAATCAGCCCCTTACGAAGCAACACATAAACTAGGGTTTAAGCTTCTGTCACTCTAGCAACCCATCATCTACTTATTACTTCCCAATGCCTTCCTCTAGGCCCAAATAATGGTGAAGTGTCATGTAGTCGACGTTCACATAACACCACTAGAGGAAAGACAACATACATCTCATCAAAATATCGAACGAATACCAAATTCACATGACTACTAATAGCAAGACTTCTCCCATGTCCTCAGGAACAAACGTAACTACTCACAAAGCATATTCATGTTCATAATCAGAGGGGTATTAATGTGCATATAGGATCTGAACATATGATCTTCTACCAAGTAAACCAACTAGCATCAACTACAAGGAGTAATCAACACTACTAGCAACCCACAGGTACCAATCCCGGACTTAGAGACAAGAATTGGATACAAGAGATGAACTAGGGTTTGAGAGGAGATGGTGCTGGTGAAGATGTTGATGGAGATTGACCCCCTCCCGATGATAGGATCATTGGTGATGACGATGGCGATGATTTCCCCCTCCCAGAGGGAAGTTTCCCTGGCAGAACAGCTCCACCGGAGCCCTAGATTGGTTCCGCCTCGTGGCGGCAGAGTCTCGTCCCGAAAGTTGGCTTATAATTTTTTCCTCATCAAAAGACTCCATATAGCAGAAGATGGGCATCAGAGGGCCACTAGGGGGCCCACGAGGCAGGGGGCGCGCCCCCACCCTCGTGGGTAGGGTGTGGCCCCCCTCAGGAACTTCTTGCGTTCAGTATATTTTTGTATTCTGAAAATGACTTCGGTGAAGTTTCAGGACTTTTGGAGCTGTGCAGAATAAGTCTCTAATATTTGCTCCTTTTCCACCCCAGAATCCCAGCTGCCGGCATTCTCCCTCTTTATGTAAACCTTGTAAAATAAGAGACAATAGGCATAAGTATTGTGACATAATGTGTAATAACAACCCATAATGCAATAAATATCGATATAAAAGCATGATGCAAGATGGACGTATCAACTCCCCCAAGCTTAGACCTCACTTGTCCTCAAGCGAAAGCCAAAATCGAAAAATATGTCCACATTTTTATAGATAGAGGTGTCGATAAAAATAAAATACGGGCATGAGGGCATCATGATCATTCTTAGAACATCAACTTATATAATTCTTGTCATATGATCTCTTATGCTAGAGTAACAATTCAATCACAATTTCAAGTATGAATCATAAACTTCATTGAAAACTAACAAACTATAATCTCAGTCATTGGAGCAATTGCAATTTATCATAACATAGGAAAGAGTCAATATAAGAGCTTTTCAGCAAGTCCACATACTCAACTATCATATAGTCTTTCACAATTGCTAACACTCACGCAATACTTATGGGTATGGAGTTTTAATCGGACACAAAGAAAGATAGGGTAATGTCAAAAATAATTCATGAATACTCACATCCAATTAGCCACATATACCAGGATATTTCCAACATGTCGTGCTTGCCAAAAGATAAAATGTAAAAAGGAAGGGTGAGGAACACCAAGACTCTTATGTAAGGTAGGAGATAAAAGTAAAAGATAGCCCCTTCGCGGAGGGATGCAGAGGTTGTCATGCGCTTTTATGGTTGGATGCACAAAATCTTAATGCGAAAGAATGTCACTTTATATTGCCACTTGTGATATGGACCTTTATTATGCAGTCCGTCGCTTTTATTTCTTCCATATCACACGATCGTATAAATCTTATTTTCTCCCACACTAATAAGTCATACATATTTAGAGAGAAATTTTTATTGCTTGCACCGATGACAACTTACTTGGAGGATCTTACTCAATCCACAGGTAGCTATGGAGGATTCTCATGGCAAAACTGGTTTAAGGGTGTTTGGAAGCACAAGTAGTATCTCTACTTGGTGCAAAGAATTTGGCTAGCATGAGGGGGAAAGGCGAGCTCAATCATGTTGGATGATCCATGACAATATAATTTATTTCAGATGTAAGAAAACATAAACCGTTATGTTGCCTTCCTTGTCCAACGTCAACTCTTTAGCATGTCATACTTTAATGAGTGATCACAATCATAAAAGATGTCCAAGATAGTATATTTATATGTGAAGACCTCTCTTTCTTTATTACTTCCTATTAATTGCAACGATGACCAAAACTATGTTTGTCAACTCTCAACAACTTTTATTCATCATACTTTTTATATGTGAGCTCATTACTCTCCATAAGATCCATATGATCTCTTTTATTTATTTTTATTCTTTCTCTTTTCTTTTATTCACTCAAGATCATGGCAAAACAATCAAGCCCTTGACTCAACACTAATCTTTATTATATATAGCTCACGGACTCGATTACATAGAAGGATCATAAAGGAAAACTCACAACTAGTTCATACTAAAACTTTATGCTACTAGATCAAGATATTACCAAAAGGATCGAACTAAGAAAAACGGTAAAGATAGAAGCGATGGTGATACGATACCGGGGCACTCCCCCAAGCTTGGCAGTTGCCAAGGGGAGTGCCCATACCAGATACTCAGTTCTTCTTTGTTGGTGAAGAAGGTCATGGTTTTGTTGATGGTGTAGGCTTCTTCCTTAATTTGCGCTTGAGGACAAAATTTTGGTCCCTTAGGTCCTCGATCTCCTGCTTCAGGCTCAGTATCTTTTTGCATAGTTCCTACTTGTCTTCCTGCAAGAGGCGAAAAGGGATAAACTCGATCTTAGGTTTCTTTACTCTATCCGGGAGGCTTGAATTTTTGAACTCCACATGCATGTCCCCAGGTTGAGGTAATGGGACTTCATCTTCTTCTGAGCTCGTCTCCTCCCTTCCCTTGGGTTCATAGTCCTCTTCTTCTTCTTCCATAGTCCAACCACAATGCTCCACATCCCCATAGACCTTAGGATCTGCAAGGTAGTCAGCCACATAGCTTTCTCCTTCCAAATCCTGGGACGACATGTTGCTCTAATCTGCAGTAGGACAGCTCGAAACAAAGACAGGAGATTTTTGTGTGATACAATGGTCAAAACCTTCGGGAGGTTATATAATGAATTTTTACCGACCAAAATACGTAACGTGTAAGAAAACGGAGTCCGGAGAGCACACGAGGTGCCCACGAGGTGGGGCGCGCCCAGGGGGGTAGGGCGCTCCCTCCACCCTCGTGGAGCCCTTGTGTCGTTCCCGGACTGCTTCTTATTTTCCTATTTTTCTAAATATTCCAAAACGGAAGAAAAATGCCATTAGAACTGTTTTGGAGTCGGTTTACTTACCGTACCGCATACCTATTCCTTTTCGGAGTCTGAAACGTTCCGGAAAGTGTCCCTTATGTATTCCTCCGGGGTTACAATTTCAATAACATTGGTTTCAACATTTATAGGATTACCTGAGATATAATGTTTAATTCTTTGACCGTTCACCACCTTCGGATTTGTGCCTTCGAAGTTGTTGATTTTTATAGCACCGGAACAATAGGCCTCCTCGATAATGTAAGGACCTTCCCATTTAAAGAGAAGTTTTCCTGCAAAAAATCTTAAACGAGAGTTGTATAGCAATACATATCACCTACATTAAACTCACACTTTTGTATTCTTTTGTCATGCCATCTTTTAACTTTTTCTTTAAATAATTTGGCATTCTCATAGGCTTGGGTTCTCCATTCATCAAGTGAGCTAATGTCAAATAACCTCTTTTCACCGGCAAGTTTGAAATCATAATTGAGCTCCTTAATTGCCCAATAAGCCTTATGTTCTAGTTTGAGAGGTAAGTGACATGATTTTCCATAGACCATTTTATACGGAGACATACCCATAGGATTTTTATATGCAGTTCTATAGGCCCATAATGCATCATCAAGTTTCTTGGACCAATTCTTTCTAGATCTATTAATAGTCTTTTGCAAAATTAATTTGAGTTCTCTATTGCGCAATTCCACTTGACCACTAGACTGTGGGTGATAAGGAGATGCAATTCTATGATTAACATCATATTTAGCAAGCATTTTACGGAAAGCACCATGAATAACATGTGAATCACCATCAGTCATTAAATATCTAGGGACTCCAAACCTTGGAAAAATAACTTCTTTAAGCATTTTAATAGAGGTGTTATGATCAGCACTACTAGTTGGAATAGCTTCTACCCACTTAGTAACGTAATCAACAGCAACTAAAATATGTGTATATCCATTAGAGGCAGGAAAAGGTCCCATATAATCAAAGCCCCAAACATCGAATGGTTCAATAACAAGTGAATAATTCATAGGCATTTCTTGACGTCTACTAATATTACCAATTCTTTGACATTCATCACAAGACAAGACAAACTTACAGGCATCCTTGAAGAGAGTAGGCCAATAAAAACTGGATCGCAATACCTTGTGTGCAGTTCTATCTCCAGCATGGTGTCCTCCATAAGCCTCGGAGTGACACTTGCGTAGGATCTGTTCCTATTCATGCTCAGGTACACAACGTCTAATAACACCATCTACTCCTTGTTTATAAAGATAAGGGTCATCCCAAAAGTAATGTCTCAAATCATAGAAAAACTTTTTCTTTTGCTGGTTTGTGAAACTAGGTGGTATAAATTTAGCAACAATATAACTAGCATAATCAGCATACCATGGAGCAGTACGAGAAGCATGTATGACATTTAATTGTTCATCAGGAAAGCTATCATCAATAGGTAGTGGGTCATCAAGAACATTCTCTAGCCTAGACAAGTTGTCTGCAATGGGGTTCTCAGCTCCCTTTCTATCAATAATATGCAAATCAAATTCTTGTAGCAAGAGAACCCATCAAATAAGTCTAGGTTTAGCATCTTTATTTTCCATAAGATATTTAATAGCAGCATGATCCGTGTGAATAGTTACTTTAGAATCAACAATATAAGGTCTGAACTTATCACAAGCAAATACAACTACTAAGAATTCTTCTTCAGTAGTAGCATAATTTCTCTGGGCATTGTCTAGAGTTTTTACTAGCATATTGAATAACATTTAATTTCTTATCAACTATTTGCCCTAGAACAGCACCTACAGCATAATCACTAGCATCACACATAATTTCAAAGGGTAAATTCCAATCAGGTGGCTGAACAATAGGTGCAGAGATCAATGCTTTCTTAAGTATTTCAAATGCTTCTACGCAGTCATCATCAAAAACAAATAGTATATCTTTTTGTAATAAATTAGTCAGAGGCCAAGAAATTTTCAAGAAGTCCTTAATGGACCTCCTATAAAAACTGGCGTGGCCAAGGAAACTTCTTATACCTTTGATGTCCTTGGGACATGGCATCTTTTCAGTAGCATCAACCTTAGCTTTATCAACTTCAATACCTCTTTCAGAAACTTTGTGCCCCAAGACAATACCTTCATTAACCATAAAGTGGCACTTCTCCCAATTCAAGACAAGGTTAGTTTCTTCACATCTCTGCAAAACTCGATCAAGGTTGCTTAAGCAATCATCAAAAGAGGATCCATAAACGGAGAAATCGTCCATGAAAACGTCACAAATCTTTTCACAGAAGCCAGAGAATATAGCCATCATGCATCTTTGAAAGGTAGTAGGTGCATTACATAAACCAAAAGGCATACGTCTATAAGCAAAAGTACCGAACGGGTAGGTAAAAGTGGTCTTAGATTGATCATCAGCTGACATAGGTATTTGAGAGAAACCAGAATAACCATCTAGAAAGCAAAAATGTGTACGTTTGGATAATCTTTCTAGCATTTGATCAATAAAAGGTAAGGGGTAATGATCCTTTTTAGTAGCCTTATTTAATTTGCGGAAATCAATTACCATCCTATAACCCGTAATAATTCTTTGAGGAATCAATTCATATTTATCATTAGGAACGACAGTAATACCTCCCTTTTTAGGGACACAATGGACAGGCCTTACCCACTGACTATTAGCAACGGGATAAATTGTACCTGCCTCAAGGAGCTTTAATATTTCCTTTCTTACCACTTCTTTCATCTGAGGATTCAGTCGTCGTTGGTGATCACAAACTGGTTTGGCATCTTTTACCAGATTTATTTTGTGTTGATATAGTGTGGGACTAATGCCCTTAAGATCATCGAGAGTATATCCAGTAGCAGCACAATGCTTCTTCAGAGTTTTCAATAATCTCTCTTCTTCATGCTCTGAAAGGTTAGCACTAACACTACAAAAAAAAAGACACATCCGTGACATTTTTGGCCGAATGAATTTTTTTCTGTCATACATATGACACTTCTATGACGATAATTGTGACAAAACCCGGTATCATCATAGATGTGGTGGGCTCCTACTTCTATGACAAAAAATCATGACAGAAAATGGGCTTTTCGTCCTAGGCGGCCTGGAGACACAGCTGCATGACATTCTTTGGGCCGTCCATGACGGAAAAACCATGGTAGAAGCGAGGGCGAGGAAAATTTTGGGGAGTTCCCGGTTACGGTGGGAGATCGGGGGCCGAGTGATGCACGTTTCTCTCGTACACGTACACGCGTGTGTGCGTGGCGTTGGCTCTAACTGAACCCGAGCGAGGCGTTGGGCTCAAACTGAACCCGAGCGATTGCACTGCAGGCTACGCGTTACAACCCGAGCGATCGATCGATGGCTGTTAACTGAATCTGATCAAGCGATTCCTTCGCTACTGCTGCTAACTGAAGCCGATCGATGCTGCCTCTGGATGAACAGTGAGCGTTGCGGGGGGGGGGGGGGGGGTGGATGAACAGTTCCCAGTGGGGGTGGATGAACAGGACCCCGGTCGATCGAGCTGGTTGGGGCTGGATGAACAGGACCCCGTGGAGGGCTGGATGAACAGGACCACCCCGTGGAGGGCTGGATGAACAGTAGATGGTGGAGGGCAGGATGAACAGTAGCCCATTGAGGGGTGGTTGAACAAGAGCCCGTCGAGAGGGCTGGTTGAACAGTAGCCGGTGGAGTAGCGCGCGGTGGAGGCTGGATGAACAGGAGCCCGTGGATGAACAGTCACAGGTGGAGGCTGGAGGGGGTCGACGGTTGATGAACAGTAGCTCGTGGAGGTTGGAGGGGGTCGACGGTGGAGATGAACAGTATCCCGTGGAGTCCCGTTTTGCGGTACGCCACACCCCTCCCAATTAACAGGACCCCCGTTTCGACCGTAGCGCTCCAACACAAGTCTGTTTCCTCCGTTTTGCGGTACGCCACACCCCTCCCGATACACAGGACCCCTGTTTCGACCGTAGGAGGTCCGTTTCCTCCGTTTTGTGGTACGCCAGACCCCTCCCGATCAACCGGACCCCGTTCTGAACATAGGAGGTCCATTTCCTCCGTTGTGCGGTACGCCAGGCCTCGTTTCCATCGCCTGTTCCGTCCAAGCCCTCCCGATGAACACGACCACACATTCTGTTCCGACCCAGCCGGTTGGCTCCCACGCGTTCCGTTGCCTCCCGATGAACACGACGCATTCCGTTGCCTCCCCATGAACACGACGCATTCCATTGCCTCCCCATGAACACGACACATTCCGTTGCCTCCCCATGAACATGACGACGACACTGTTTCTCCGTTCCGACCCAGCCATGTCAACGAGCCCTCGCTGTACGTATGCGCGAGTAGGCGTTCGAGACCCCGCCCGTATGTACACATACGTGGCTGTATTTTCTTTCTTGCACCATGGCCGCCTCTACTACGACACGTGCGCGCCTCTACATCCACTAGTATATATGTACGTACACGTTCGCGACCAGAATGACAACGCTATGTACGCTTTGACCAGGTGGGTCCCGACTGTCAGGCACTTCCTTGCGTGCGAAGATGTAGCTGGTGGGTCCCAGCAGTCAGGGGGCAAAATACGGTGGCCCGTCCAGTGGGTCCCCGCTGTCAGGTGGAGGAATAATTATTTTGCACGTAATAAGGAGGCACTTCCTTGCTGCGGTCGTGGACCCAGCTGTCAGCCTCTCCACGTACAGTCCACGTCCGATGGAAGCCGTTCCTTGACCACGTTGACCACACCGCGCCAAGAGCACCAGGGCGGTGGACGACGGCGAGGCGTAGGAAGGGGACGACGCAGAGCCGGGGAAGACGCAACAGTGGATGCCCACGCGTAGAGGAGTACGAGGGCACTGGTTTGCTGCGGTGTGAGGCTGCCATCGCCGCAGAGTAACATGGGGTGTGGGTGAGTAGAGGGATGGCCTGGCCAGCGGTGGGAGTAGTAGGGTGCGGTGAGGCCTCCGCCGCATCGCAGCCGGCCATGGGAGGCAGGAGCACGAGGCACGACCGGCGCTGGTTTGGGCGGCTGGAGCAAGAAGACCAGAGGTTGAAGAAGCACTACGGCCGTTGGATGGACATCGTATGGTCACTGGAGCTAGAATCGTGCATATTGACTAAGTTGACAAAGCCCTCCGTCCCCGTCAACTTAGTAGGCCCACAAGTCAGCCTGCCACTATACTGGGTCCCAGCTAACAGGGGGAGTATTCATTTTTTTGTGCGTAATAAGGAGGCACTTCCTTGCGTGCGAAGATATAGCTGGTGGGTCTGAGCTGTCAGCGGCGGTTTTTTTCGTGAAATACAGAGGCCCTTTTGGTGGGTCCCTGATGTCAGGTGGAGGAATCATTATTTTGCGTGTAATAAGGAGGCATTTCCTTGCGTGCGGCCATGGATCCAGCTGTCGGCCTCTCCACGTACAGTCCACTTCAGATGCATGTCGGTCGTTGACCACGTTGACTGGGCCGCGCTGAGAGCACCAGGGCGATGGACGACGGTGAGGCCTAGGAAGGGAACGACACGGAGGCAGGGAAGACTCGACAGTTGTTTCCCACACGGAGGGGAGTACAACTGTATGAGGGTTTACTGGTTCGTCTGCCGTCGCCGGAGAATAACAGCAGGTGTGGGTGAGTAGAGGGATGGCTAGGCCAGTGATGGGAGTACGATGGGGCGGTGAGGCCTGCGCGGCAGCACAGCCGGCCGCGGGGAGGAGGGAGTAGGCAGTCCCGCCGGCGCTTGTTTGAGTGGCTGGAGAAGGAAGAGCAGAGATTGAAGAAGCACGATGGCCGTTGGATGGACATCCAACAATCACTGCTTGTGCGTCAACCTTTTTTTAGGAAAGCCTCAAATCTGTGGAAAACAGCATACAGCCCATCTGCCATTATTTCTAATAATTTCCAGCCCATTTTCTAATCCTTAAAGTTTTTTTTGGAGCCCATATTCTTTTTGTTAGCATTACAGCCCAAATTGTGGCCACGGTTAAAAAATTATACGAAATTTTGCATATTTCGGTGCGGTCCGAACTGTTTTTAATCCCGAAATTTCGACTCACATTCAAACTGATTTTAAAAATAAATGTATATCAATATAAAATCCAACAAATTCTCCATGCATAAAAACTAATGTAATTTAAAATCTTGAAATGAAAAAAAGATATTTGAAACTAATTGCCGGGTTGATGTGTTTTAAAAATGTACAACCCATTTCTCATTACTGATGGGGCATTTTCTCGGTTAGCCGAATGAAAGCTCTCCTTGTCTTGAAAGATTTGCAACCCAACAGGCTTGACAAAGCGACTTACTTGGCAAATCACAAAAAAACTGGGCTGTGGCCATGGACCTAGCTGTCAGCCTCTCCACGTACAGTACTCTTTCGATGGAAGTCGTTCCTTGACCATGTTGACCACACCGCACGGAGAGCACCACGGCGGTGGACGACGGCGAGGCCTAGGAAGGGGACGACGCGGAGTCGGGGAAGACGCGACAGTGGAAGCCCGCGCGGAGAGGGGTACGAGGGTTCACTGGTTCGGCTACGGTGTGAGGCTGCCGTCACCGCAGGGCCTGGCCAGCGGTGGGAATAGTAGGGGGCGGTGAGGCCTCCGCGGCAGCACAGCCGGCCATGGGAGGTAGGAGCATGCGGCACGACCGGCGCAACTTTGGGCGGCTGGAGCAAAAGACCAGAGGTTGAAGAAGCACTATGGCCGTTGGATGGACATCGTACGATCACTGGAGCTAGAATCGTTCATATTGACTAAGTTGACAAAGCCCTTCGTCCCCGTCAACTTTGTTGGCCCACAAGTCATCCTCCCACTATGGTGGGTCCCAGTTAGCAGGGGGTATTCATTTTTGTGTGCATAATAAGGAGGCACTTCCTTGCGTGCGAAGATATAGCTGGTGGGTCCGACATGTAGGGTGGGGCGGTGCGGCCTGTGCGGCAGCATAGCCGGCCACGGGAGGCGGGAGCTAGCAGTCCCACCGGAGCTGGTTTGGGCGGCTGGAGCAAGAAGATCAGATATTGAAGAAGCAGTACGGCCGTTGGATTAACATCCAACGGTCACTGCTACTAGAATCGTTTGTGGACTAAGTTGACAAAGCCAAAGTACACGTCAACCTAGTAGACCCACAAGTTAGCCTCCAAATCTGTCCCAAACAGCATACAACCTAAAATTTCTAACCAAATTCAAATTAATTTTAAATCTAAATATACCTTAATTTAAATTCAATGAAATTTTACCCGCAAAAAAACAATGAAACTTAAAATATCAAAATTCGAAAGAAAACAGTATTTTGGAACTAATTGTCTGTTTGTTGTATTTTTTCATTTTACAGCCCATTTATTATTACTTATAGCCCATTTCTTATTACTTATAGCCCATTTTCTGGGCAAAATGCATCCCTCCTCGTCTTGAAAGATTTCCGGCCCAGCAGGGCGTAGAAAAGCAAGTAGGCCTACATTGGTTATTCTGCAAAAAACAAAATAGCTGGCTAGCAATTTTCAGAAAGGAAAAAAACAAACTGGGCTGGTCATGTGCTAAACATATGAAATAAAAGCCTAGGCTAGACGGGCCACGGGTCCCGCAGAACCCAGTTGATACCCTTCTCCGTCCCGAAAAAACAAAATTACTACGCGCGCTGCTGGGTCCCTACTGTCATCCTCACCATGTACAGTCATCTCCTTATTCCTCTCGGTTGTTGACCATGTTGACAACACCGGAGGGCTGCACCGTGGCAAGTGAACCAAGGCAGAGGACGATGGTGAGGCCTCGGACGGGAACGAACAGGAGCCGGGGCAGATCACAGCCAGCCGTGGGAGGCGGGAGCAGGCGGTCCCACCGGCGCTAGTTTGGCTTTGGCGGCTCGAGGAAGAAGAGACTGAAGAAACACGATAGACGTTGAATGTCAATCCAACAGTCAAGGTTGGCACAATCGTTTGTTGACTAAGCAGCCACCAAGTAGCATACTTTTTTACATATAGGAAGAAAACTGCGAGGAAAATGCGTTCGCCTGCCGTCCTCCTCACAGGGAACGTTCGCCACATAAGTGACTAGCACCCTTGGTTTTCAACCGAGAGGTCTTGGGTTCGAGTCCCAGGAAATCTCAATTTTGTCCTCCTTCCTTACTCGCAAAAAAGGGGAAAGAAAATCAAAGACTTGGGAAGGCATACAGAACAAGCTAGTGTACGAGTAAAGAGACGTTGCCGAGTTTTAGAAAAAAAGAAAGACGTGCTCCTGTAGCTGGTTCGAATCAAACCTAGACTATGACTATATATGGTGCTATGCTACTCTGCAAGTAATGAAACTGACATATCCAACATTCGCTTCTCCTCTTCTCTACTTACTCTGCCTAGCATCAGAAGCTCTGGCCGCAGCAACCATGTCTGCTGGCTGCTCGTCCACCTGTTCTTCAGCAGGCAACAACCAGATATGCGCCAAGTCGCAACCCGTACCATCGCTTGTGGGTCTCATCACACCCTCGCCGGCACGCGCACCGCAGCCGATTACTCATCGCAACCCGCTGCCGTTGGTGTGGTGCCACTGCTGCAAATCACGTAGAATCATCCGTCGCGTCTCAACCACAATCTGCAACCCTGGCCGAGTCTTCTACAAATGCCCGAATCATGGGGTAATAATATGTTTAAGTGTTGTTCTGCTGCTTTCAGTTGCTGATTTTTTTAATAGTTTGGTTGATGATCTACCAATTTGATTCGTGCAGAAAAGGGAAGATTCGTGTGATTTGTATTTCTAGGAAGTTGCTGATGTGGGGGAATGCAACTACGCTGATTATTTGATTAGCCGAGGAATCCCAATACCAGCAGGTTGGGGTGTTGGACAAGTAACTGAAGGAATGACAGAAGAGGAAGATGCAGAGCAGAAGGTTAAAGATGCAGTTCCTCTGATCATGGCCAAGCAACAGCTGCTGAACGGCCTTGACAACAATGAGGAGATGAAAGAGCTTGTGAAGATAATGGGCAAAATCGATGTGCTCTGTAGGATGATTGTCTCTTTATTTGCAGTGTATGTAGCACTCGTGATGTATTCAGTGGCTACGACATGAGCACTTTGCTGAAACTAGTAATGAATGAAACCTGTGTAGCAGGCTGGGCGTAGTGTTGTGAACATCTAATGATTTCTATTAACGGAAATCAGAAGGTATCCCCTTTTGCTCATATAAATAAATAAATAGCAGAGGCCCTGTCGGGTCAGCTTTGTTCTCATTCAAAGACGTCGAGCAAATTGCAGTCCAACAGCAAACTATGTCATCAAATTCAAGTTTCACAGCCAAATATGAGTACAACTAAACAACAATGTCATCATGTTTTAGTTTGATACAATCACCAAACACAAATCAGTATACATAACAAGTGATGTTCTCACAGCAAAATACTAAACAACATGTTCATCAGGTTTTAGTTGTCATAGCAAACACAATTTCACATAGTAGATAAAAAACATCTTCTGACAGGCAAATACGACAAAAGCAATGTAATCATCATCCGCAGCAGCAGCGTCAACATCTTCGCCATGTGTATCAGTCTGAATTGTAATTCCCCACGGTGTTATCTTCTTCTTCGTCCTCAACGTCCTCGAACGTTGGCTTCTTCTTGATCAACTCTTGTATGTCCATAGCACGACAGGCAATCTTTTCGCCGGCGTCATTGACGTGATGGTTCTCAAAGATATTAGGAACATCTGTGTTATCTTGTATATCAGGAGCAGTGTAAGCATCATCTTGTTGTGCAACTTCATTAAACGAATTCCTCTGCTCAAACCTTTGCAATACTCTCCAGTCATCGCTACGTGCAAATGTGTCTTCCAAGAAAAATATCTGTGTTGCTTGATTTGCCAAAATAAAAGGCTCGTTGGTCTGGTACGCCGCCTTGACATTGATGGATTTGAAATAATCATCAGCTCTGGGTTTTGCGATCCTGGAAAACAGGTTATTCCAACGACAACACAACAGAACCACACACTGATGATCCTCGAAACTGGAGATATACTGCAACTGAATAATGTCTGTTATGTTAGCATACATTTCAGTTGTCTCTTTGTCATACGTATCCGTGCTCATGATGGCACTGTTTTGTGTGTTCCTACCTTCGTCTCGTGCAAGGGTGTTGTAGCGCACATCTCCAACAACGCAAGATTCATAATGTCTTACCCAACTATCAGGACCCATTGCTAGTGAGTAAAGGGCATCATCAACTGCCTGCCTATCCTCCCGCATCTTCTTAACCTATGGTTAGAAAATAGACAAGTTGATCATCTTATGTACTCAATATATTAAAAAACTGACAGTGCACTTCAAAAGCTTACATGGTTCTTGAACCATTTCGCAAATCCTGCCATAACCAGTTTGTCAATGTTTCTTGGATTTTGCGGCAGTAACTCCTCTTTGTAGATGCTGCACAACATAGTGATCGCGTCAAACATCTAAATATATTAGAATGTGCTGCAAGTTTAGTAGATTACGATGTATAAGCTGCAGTACTGCACTAACTTGATATAAGGTAGTATCTCTGGACAGTTATTCAACACATACCAAACCATTTTGTCCAAATCTTTAGGTTTGTCCTCTTGTCGTCTCTTCCGTGTAACTCAAACAGAATAATCGAAAACATTGAGCCTGGGATTGTCTTCACCCACCTCTTTGCTAAGCTGATCAGCTGTTTCAATGTATTTTGAGCAGAATGTCAACGCTTCTATAGCAATGTAGGCCTCTGCAATGGAACCCTCGGGTCTAGCTCTGTTCCTAACATAGCCCTTGAAAGTGCCTAGCCACCTTTCAATAGGGTACATCCAGCCATACTGTACTGGACCTCTAAGTAGTGCCTCATCAGGTAGATGAACAACCAAATGCACCATCACATCAAAGAAGACTGGAGGATATATCTTCTCAAGGTCGCATAGGATAGTTGGTATCTTGTCTCTAAGACACTCCAAAGCATCTATCCTGATATTCCTACTGCAGAGTTCCCTTAAGAATTGTCCCAACTCTGCAACTGCTCTGTATAAGTCAGGGCGGCCCAATCCTCTAAGGATAACAGGTAAAACCCTTCGAAGTAGGACGTGGCAGTCATGAGTTTTCAACCCTTGTACCTTGTTTCCATCTGCACTGCCTCTCCTTTCAGGGTTGGAAGCAAATCCATGTGGGAATCTCACACGTGACAGGACCTCGCAGAATTCTTTTCTTTTTACCTTGTCCAAGACGTACACAGCTGGTGCCATATCCCGTGGTTTACGTTCATCTTGCACCTGCAAATCCTTTCTGATACCCAGGTGTGTCAAATCAATCCTAGATTTTAAGGTATCTTTCGTCTTGCCTTCAATATTAAGAATTGTGCCGATAATGCTGTCACATATATTTTTCTCGATGTGCATCACATCAAGACTATGCCTCAGATCCAAATATTTCCAATACTCCAAGTCCCACAAAGTGGACCTGCGGGTAAACAATAATCTCTCTTCTACCCTGCCACGCTTTCTTTTCCCGCTACCATTACCAGGATGGTTTCCTGGTGTAATATGCCTGACCTTCTCTAATTCCACTTGCAACTCATCGGCGGTGAGCCTCTTTGGCGCATCACGGTTTTCATGATTTGCATTGAACACATGTCTTCGGTATTTTCTAGGATGTGGCTTGTCCTTGGCAAGGAAACGGCGGTGTCCAATGTAACAGATCTTGCTAAGTATTGTGTATGACAGCGGATTCCTGTCACAGCGAACACATGCATTGTAACCATGTGTCGTTCGCCCTGACATAATGCCCAAAGCCGGATAATCATGGATGCACCAAATTATAACAACATGTAGAAAGAAACCAGCTGGTGGGCTGCTATATAGGTCTGGAGTGAGAACACCCTTCCATAGCTGTTGAAGTTCCTCCACAAGAGGCTCCATGAACAAATCAAAATCCTTTCCTGGACTTTTTGGACCTGGGATGAGCAAGGCCATCATGTTGTTTGATTCTTTGGTGCAAACATTTGGAGGCATGTTGTAAGGGATAACAAGCATTGGCCACATGCTATATGTGGCGCTCTGGTGGCCAAATGGGTTAAATCCATCTGAAGCTAAGCCAAGTCTAATGTTTCTCGGGTCAGCAGCAAACTCTTTGTGTTTATCATTGAAGCTTTTCCACTCACTACCATGTGATGGATGGCTCATTACATTCTGATCTCTGTACTCCTGGTTCCTAGAATTCCACAGTACATCCTCTCTTGTTTCAGCATCATGAAACAACCTCTGCAATCTTGGTGTAATTGGAAAATGTCTCAAAACATTATGAGGAATCCTCTTCACAGCATCGCCATCTTTCCATCTTGATGATTTGCATTTCGGGCATTCACTTAAGTTGGCATAATCCTTCCGGAATAGAACACAATTATTCTTACAAACATGGATCATATCATATCCAATTCCAACTGCACGAAGGAAATTCTTCATTTTACTGTAGGTGTGTGGCAGCTTAGACACATCTAGGAAAGATTCGCGGAAAGCATCCAACATCGCATCGAATGATTTGTTGGTCATCCGCTCAGATGTCTTCACCTGAAGAAAGGTGACCATAGCTGAGAATACTGATAGCTTATTTCCTGGGGTGACAGCAACGTTGCATTGTTCCAACATGCGGGCCCACGGTTTTTCTTCTGTAGGTGAAAGTTCACGGAATGCACGAGCATTTCGTAGCATTGTTTCAATGTTGGTTAAACTCACTGGCTCCACCACCACCACCTCCTCCTCCTCCTCTTCCACCTGAGCATCACGCAGATCAAGATGGTGATCTGCTGCTTCCACGTAGTCAATAACAGCTTCACCATGATGAACCCACCTAGTATATGTTACCGACATCCCATACAAGTGTAGATGATTTTGCACAGTTGACTAGGGTCTTGTAACTGAATTCATACAACTACTACACGGGCAGATTACATCTGATTTCGGACCACCATACTCAGCTCTGATAAAGTTCATGAAGTTTTCAACCCCCTCGACATATGCAGCAGAGAATCTTTGAGCAGAAGTTATCCAAGTCCTGTCCATCTGTTAGACATACGAATTAGTTCTTCTACTAGATATTACAGGAAAAACATATATGCTTTTTTATGAAGTCCAGAAAAAATACCTAGGTCGATGTCTAAAGCTATGGCAAGATATTTGGACGAGCAGATCTAAGTAACGAAATATATGTAAAGCTAATTCAGCAAACAGATTTGAGTGCCAAATTATGGCAGGTTGTTTCAGCAAACAATGAGGCCGAGCACACAGCCATCGAACTATCGAAGGCCATCGCAGCAACAAAGATCGAGTATAAAACAGTGTAGAGCTATTTCAGCTAACAGATTGGCTACTAGACCATGGCAATCTACGTCACAATAAATATATGTCAGGATATTTTAGCAACTAATCGGCCTTGGCATGCCATCTCAGCTAAGCAGATTGAGTGCAGAACAGGGCAAGGAAGCTTCTTAAGCAGAGCTTCTTTGTTTGGATGGTTGCCATTTCTTTGGCATGCCAATGAACTCTAGCCAACTCAAGTTCATTTTTCTTGCCAATGTCAGCCAAATCATGGGCAACCAATACCTCAACCAAAATTTTGGCTACCCAATGCTTTGATGGGGCAACCTTGGGCACAAACCAAACATACCGTTGGTCGTGCCACGGCACTAACGCCACCCTCGGCAAACTGAAACCGACCGTGTCTAGCGACGATAGGAGCGTGTCGCTCACCGCGGTCGCCGTGTCCAGAGGCGGTGCTGGAGCTGCGCCCCGTTGTTGGCCCCAGCGACCCACATGAACGGTTGTCGGTGGCGAGGAGGTCGTGGGCTAGCTCCTCCATTGGACTAGTCTGCGCTACGTCGTCCCGACGGGTGTGCCCCACATGTCTGTTTCCCTATTTTCCCGGCCATATTCGAGCGTCAGTGCTCCGCGTTGCGCATTAGGCCTTTCACTATGTAGGCCAAGTGAGACAACTTATTGTTTATTTGATCCGTTCAAGTATAATCATGTGGCATTTGCTTATTTCTCATTCCTCTCCAACCCTCTTCTCCATCGATCATGTTGCCCTCCAGTCGAGTCCATCCTCCCGCATGCCTCATTTGAACATTCCGCCGAGTATCATTCGCATGTACCCACCCTAGTCCTCTTTTAGTAGATCTCCGGACCCCGAGATGAAATCGAGAGGGAACGACTGGGGGCACGTGATACCTAAGGCGGATTCAAAATTTTGAACCGGTGATCCTAGCATCCGCAAATCATATATAAAGGGTATTCAATGTTCGTTTCGTTTTTGAACGTACAATATACTCCCTCCTATCCTTTCTAGTTTACATATAAGTTTTATGTGTAGTCAAAGTACATCTACTTTGATCAAAAAGCTATCAACATTCAACAACACCCAATCAATATTGTTAGATTCGTACGTACTCCTAGATTTGTACTCGAGATGGTTTCCAATTTGACTATTGACAAGATTAATAGTACATGAGGTGTATAATGTGAAAATTATATCATTGGAAACTCCTTTCACATACGAATTTGGTCGTATGCTTTGTGTAAGTTGCATGTCATATATTATTACTCTAACATTTGGTCATAGTTAGCCTCGAAAAACGCATTAGACCCTGTATGCTTTGTGTAAGTTGCATGTCATATATTATTACTCTAACATTTGTGTAAGTTGCATGTCATATATTATTACTCTAACATTTGGTCAAAGTAGTATAGTGGAAGTGGATCCTCTGACGTAGGTATCCCTGCCTTACCCTCCCTTTCGGTCACTTACTGGCGGACCCCATGCTTGCTAGGCCCCGCATGTCAGTTACTCAATGGGTTCGGCCACGTCAGGGGATCCTCATCCGTAGTATACTCCCTCTGTTTTTATTTACTCCGCATAAAATGGAGGGAGTGGTGGTATAATAAATGACGCAGGCGGGGGAGGGGGAGGGACGTCGGTTTGCTCTCAACTGTGGTCCCACAAGTGAGTGAAAACGCAAGACGAAGCGTGTTCCATTCGGTGAGCGACATGGAGGGTCCAGCGTGCCGGGCTGCAACGCGAACGCGACAAGAGCGATGTACAGTCAAAACCGATTGACCGGTCGTCACCGGAACCACTATTCACACCAGAACCTTCGCTGCTCGGCCTACGCCAGCCACTGCCCTAAAACCACACCAAATCTCCAGCCCATTCCCCCACCTTTCGATCCCCTAGCCCGCATAAAACGTCCCCTAGTTCGCCGGAAAGCCATGGTGTGCCGCAAGATCACTTACTACAAGATGCTGACGCCGGAGCGGCGCGCAGAAATCGCGGCGGCGGTCGGTGCCACAGACCTCCATTCCCAAGCTCGCTTTGCGGCAGGCCAATCCCCGAGTTCTCTGGAGCCAAGCTACGAGGAGGAGGAAGCCGATCCAATGCTCATGGCGGAGGTAGCGGCGCAGAAGGCCCCCGATGGGTATGAGACGATGGACATCGACTTCGTGCCGGCGTCCGAGTCCCCCATGGTGCAGGCGGACCAGCGGTTCAACATGGCGATACTAAAGGAGGACCGGGAGGCAGAGGCTCAACTCGACGCGGAGCGCACGCATGTCGCTGCCATTGAGGCTCTCCTGCAGGCGGAACCGGATGTCGTGGATGTGAACGGGCGGCGGAGGCTCAACTTGAGGCGGAGCGCGCGGATGCCGCTGCCATCGAGGCCCTCTTGCAGGCGGAACCGGATGTCCTGGACTTGAACCAGGCGGCAGAGGCTCGACTCGACGCACAGCGCACGGATGCCACTATCATCGACGCCCTCCTGCAGGCGGAACCATACGTCCTGGACTTGAACGGGGCGGCGGAGGCTCGACTCGACGCGGAGCGCGCGGATGCCGCTGCCATCGAGGCCCTCCTGCAAGCGGAACCGGACGTCCTCGACTTGAATCGGGCTGTGCTCTCGTCCGTGCAGAGCACCAGCATGCTCCTCTTGAACGAGTAGATGGAGGCCGAGGACAACCACGGTGCGGAGACACACGTCGGCAGCGACGACTGGTTCGCGCCGGCAGCCAAAGACGACGAGGTCGTCTCTTTCCGCGAGCAGTGATAGTTTTTCTTTATGTTGTTGTTTTTAAGGATCTTTTGCTGTGTAAAAACATATATTTTTTATGCAAGTTGCCTGACTTGGGTCAGTCTACCATTTCAGGCGGTTGGATGAATATCCTACGTCTCCTAACCCTTCTTTCCTTCTTCCTCACCTCTTCTTCTTCCCCAACAGACCACCGCACGGGCCGTATGGATACTCCCCAACGTGCGGTTGGATAAACATACTCTATGAACGAAAATTATGTGTCAGCGATAGGATGGCTGAGTTTGGTGTGTTCACATGCGACAACACATGTCAGTGAGGGTTCGTTCCCTTGGTTGGGTTTGCGGCGTGCAGGAGCGACTGTGTGAGGGTGCGGTGCGGCCGCGGCGTGCAGGAGCGACCGTGTGAGGGTGCGGTGCGACCGCGATAGCCATGCGCAAGTGTACCTCCTTCTCATTTTTAAAACTTTAGGCAAGCTTGGCAAAAATGTGTGGCGAAGTTTGGCAATGCAAGGCCTAGACCCAAACAGGATAAGTATGTACGTACTAGGAGTACTAGTGTTAAAAAAGAAAGGCTGGGTTTTCCTTCGTGGGATTTAATCGATACAAATCCTCGTTTCACGTGTCAATTAATGCGTATTTTTTCTACAAAGACCAAAGAGCTAACCATCTCACTCCTCATCGCTTGATTAATGCAGCGCCATGCAAACCAACCTTCTCACTTCCGCATGCATGCAGGGGATATTAATGTCCTTGGTTGCTAACCCCATCAATTTTGCCTCGATTAGTGTTAGTGGCCCTTTGCAAATTGTAATTTTGATATACTGGCCTTGTGTACAAAAAATGGAGGTAGTAACTATATTTGACTTCCTTCCCATTGCGGTGATGTCAATGATATTTATTTATTTATTTTTGGTGGTTTGGCAAAGTGCGTTCAACGGAGAACACCATTGAGGGAGACCACGGTAAGTCGTTCGCAAGTGTCGCCTGCAAGCCGAGACAACCGCCTTATTTGCATCCAGGAAGTCCTTTACTAGTACTACTAGGAGTAACTAATGCGGTGAGATGGCTTCTCGAAGAAGACGATGGAGAAGCGGAGTCAGCGAAGAGTGAAATGATGGTTGCTTCGTTCGTGATTTTGTGATTTGATGCCTCACTACTTTGTGATTTGTGATAGAAGGGACAGGGGAGTAGACTCTGTGCTCTATACTGTACTACATGCGTCCAAGCATGGGAGAAAGAGGAGAGACGTTGCATTTTTCTATTCCTTCAATCAATCAATCAGGGAGCTTCGGTTCCATCTTTTTGGCTTTGGCAACACCGTCCACAATGGTTCCCACGATGCCAAAAGCTATTTTTACATTTGGCTACACATTGTGGATGCCCTTAACCGTACCACTTGGTTTTTCTCCTATGTGCTATCTATACAAATCTCAATTATATTGATATAAAAAATTATAGAATCGAGATGAGTAAAAAGGAGGTGATTTTGCCGCGCGGATGGCGGGGGAGGTTTCCTATTTGAGCAATGCTACATCCACGTAATGGTTTACGTAAAGTTATGAACTGATGTGATGTGGGACTATTTGATTGGATTAAAGGAGAGGATTAGGCCCACCCCACCTGAAAATCAGGGGGGCATATATAGATTAGATGGATAGTATACGTAGCAGCTACGTAGCCCCTTGTAAGTTTAGGATTAGGCTTCTTATTTTCGGAGGACGTTGTCCTGGCGGTTTGCTAACATGCGGTCCCACGTGTCAGTGCTTTACCAAGCCGATCCGCGTCCCACATGTGGCAGAACAACAACAGAAGCAACACGTGTTTTAGTTGAAGAAGATGAGGGAGAAGCGGATTCAGCAACGAGTGAAATGATGGTTGCTTCGTCCCTCCAACTTAACTTTGGGAAAGGTGCAGCTTTGTGATTTGACGCCTCATTGCTCATTGCTATGCCGGCGCCATGACTGGGGTGCTTCACCCCGGCTACTCTGCACTGTATTCTGGTATGGCACGCGGACCCGGTAGCTTGATGTCCCACATGTCGGCGAAAGGGACTAGAAGATTTATGAAAGTGAGCGCTACACTCTTACGATGGAGGAGTAGACGACACGACGGCCCAGTGAACTGTCACTTGTACTGTATAGTACTATAGTTTTGCTGTTTCGCACGATCCATCGATACAAACCCGATTAAATAGGAAAGGGCGGGATTTTTCCCGCGCGGTAGATGATACTGGCCATACATTTCAAAGGCAATTTTAATGTATGCAAACTGAATAATTATAAGTAACAATATGATATCTAGTAAAACTAAAAACACATATGATTTATTGTGTTAGAGTGTAGTAGTAGTGCTGTATTGCATAGTTGTTAGATGTAACATGCGAGAACGTGTAGAGATGTAGTTTTGGAGGGCCTACAGAGAGAAAAGTGTAATATGGTCACCGAACTTCAGAATAAGCTGATTACGGTCACTATATACATTTTGCGGTGATTATACGGTCACTTGCTCACAGCTCAGCATCGGATTGCACTCTGTTGACCGGCCAAATAGTCTGGGTGGCGCCATGTTGGCTAGTTAAATTGACCATGTTCGTTGTGGGTCCCACCTGTCAGTTTGCATAGGCAAAAGGTCAGATAAACACAAATTTACGCAGGCGCGACAAGGCTCCAACCCATGCGCGGGAATCACCTGGTTGTGTATGTGTCTGTCAGGGCCTGATGTGTGCGCATGCACGTGTAGGTTGAGCACTTGAGCGTGAGAGTGTGTGTTGGTCGTGTGGTGTACTGGTGTGTGCATGCAGGCGTGCGTGTGTGCGTGTGAGTGTTGCGTGCGTGGCTGCGTGTGTACGTGTGAGTGTTGCGTGTGTGCGTGGGTGCATGTGTTTGTGCGAGTGTTGCGTGGATGCAGTTCGTGTGCATGCGTGCGTGTGTGTATAATCACCACACCAGCTCTTGTGTGTTAAAACAGATGACTCAGCATACCAATACAAGGCCACCTTGTCCGCTGTGCCTGCGGTCATGACTTCGAACCACCGTCCAAATATTTTTTTGTCGTTTGTTTTCATTCTTACTAGCAAGACGCCCGTGCATTGCATGTAACATCAAGATGCATTTGTATGACTTGTTTATCTTGTGAGAGAAAAGGATGAATGAGGGAAGGCCTTATTTGCAAATGTGGAGAGGTGTGTGGGTGCCTTTTTGCAAAATTTCCATAGTTTCTTTCCTATCCGCCAGATATTAATCGGACGGCCTATATTGCAGGATGGCAGGCACACCATCATCACCAACTCTGTTTTTATAAGAGTGTATTTTATGTATTTTATAAGAGTGTAGATGTAGAGTAGATACAAGTCGACAAGTGGGCACGATGGTAGTGAGATAATGTGATGCAACACTAGAGGTGCCACATGGAGCGTTTAACTGGTCAACTAGTCATGTCATGAGCAAATGCAGAGTTGTACGGTGAGCCCGTGACTGCATAATAACCACTAAACATAAATGGTGACCGTAATGAGTGGATTCTGAAGTCCAATGTACGTATCGTGCTTTCGCTTCAAATACAATGGTCGTCATTGCATATATCGCGAGAGAAAGATGAAACATGCGTGAATTTTCTAGGAGCTTACTTTTAGAGGACCTGGAGATAGTTTTGTGTGCATAAGTGAAAGGGGCGTACAGGGGGGGTATGCGATGGAGAGATAGATGCTCTTCGTTTCTCTTTATTATGACTAACTTTGTATATAGTATAAAAATATACAAATTCACAGTGCGGAATAAATATCATTGTGGGCACCATGCAATGCAAATTAGTGTTCGTACTCCTCCATATAACTTTGTAATGTTGTATATATGTAGAAACTCTAAAATAATTTTTTGGCCACACTTTATTCAGAAGGAATGTTGTATGCGAAATAAACGTGAAGAGAGGGCTTTTTAGATCAATGGGGTACGTGATGTAACATGTGTGAATGTGTAGTTGATGCATTTGGCGGGGCTTAGAGAGGTATGTGTGTGTATTACGTATTCGAGAGAGGCATGGATAGAGGGGACGACGGGGGGGGGGGGGGGAGCGTGGGAGAGATAGCATGAGAAATGAGAGTGGTCTAGAGAGAGAGACGAATATGACGTCACGACAAGAGATTCCATTCCCTTGAGTGTGTATATGCAAGGGGGGAGGGAATAGAGGCACCAGGAGAAATTTTCTGTGTGTGTGGTGTTTGTGTTGGTATGTGTGGGTGTGAGAAGATAATGAGACGTGGGGGCAGAGGGTGTGTCACCGCGTGAGGTCCGGTGGGTCGAGGTGAGGCCCTTCGTTCTGTTCCGTACGGCGCCACATTGGTCGGACTGTGATGCATTTAGGAAGACCCATGGATGACTAGTCGTACAAGACAAAGATAGCAGAATTGTGAAGGACTCTGTGTCCACTGACAAAGCCGGCTAGGATTTGTAACCCTAGGTTCTCGGACTAAGGTAATGTAATGCCCCGAGACCGATGTGCCAGGTGTCTTCCAGTATTCGCTGTTGTTGCCTTGTCATTGCTTGCGTGTCATGCATCTCATATCATGTCATCATGTGCATCACATTTGCATACATGTTTGTCTCATGCATCCGAGCATTTTCCCCGTTGTCCGTTTTGCAATCTGGCGTTCCTATGTCCTCCGGTGTCCCTTTCTACCTCTTTTCGTGTGCGGGTGTTAAAAGTTTTCGGATTGGACCAAGACTTGTCATGCGGCCTTGGTTTACTACCAGTAGACCGCATGTCAAGTTTCGTGCCATTTGGACTTCGTTTGATACTCCAACGGTTAACCGAGGAACCGAAAAGGCCTCATGTGTGTTGCAGACCAACACCCCACCAAAGTGGCCCAAAACCCACCTAGACCTCCTCCATCATCTAGGCCATTCGATCATGATCGCGTGTCTGCAAACCGCACCTCATTTGCACTCTCCTAGCTCCCTCTACCTATATATATGTGGCTCTCCCCAAAAATTCGCGGTGCAAACCCTAGCTTCTCCTACCTCGCGCCACCGGACAAAAATTCCACACGCCCGGACATGTCCAGCCGCCGCCCCGGCCAATCCTGCGGTGCCACGTCATCCTGCCGGACCTCCTATCTCCTCCCCGCCGCCGAAACCCGCCGGCCTAGATCCGGCCCGTGCGGGGCCGAACCGGGCCAGATCCCGCACCGCCGCCTGCCCGTAGGCCGCCTCCTCGCGCCTCCCCGCACCGCGCCTTCACCGCTATCGCCAAGCTCCGCCGCGGTGCGCTCGCCGGTGCCACCCGTGGCCACCTCGCCGCCCCTTCGTGCTCGCCGCAGTCGGCAGCGGCTCAACGGCCGCCTTCCGTGCCCCTGCCGCACCCTCCGTCACCGATCCTCCCCGCGGCGCCCGCCTCTGGCCAGTGCTCACCGGAGCCCGTCGCCGGTCATCGCCGGAATGGCCGCCCCTCGTCGGAGTTCAAGAACTCGCCAGAGTTTCTCCGGTCAGATCTGGTCTAAGTGGCATCAGATCCACCCACTCGTCCATCCAAATGCAACGTCCCCGTCCCGGATCTCGTCATCCTGTTCCGTCCGATCCCGTTGACTTTCTCAGAGAGGTTGAATTTCCACTAAGTCCCAGTAATTTTGTGCATGCTTCATCACATCATAACTTCATCAACGTTGCTCTGATTCATGCGTGTAGCATATCGGAATATTCATCTCGACGAGTACTTCATTTCATCTCATTGCATCATGTTCATTTGAGCTCATCTTGATGCCCGAAATGCTGTTGGAAGAGGGCTATGTGATGTTAGTTTCAGATTCTTATCAGCAAATGCACTTTTGTCATTTTTGCCATGATTAATGTGTGCATGCTATGATCTTGAGCTCTACATATGTTTTGAAGTATGCCATGACATCTTTACAGGGGTGTATGCCATGTATTTTTGTGATCTTTGTGGTAACTAGCACAAGCATGCAAAGTAGCTTACTCAATGTTGCTGATTTTAGGGACTTAGAAATATTCTGTCTCTGCCCTGTCTTTATTTTTATGTCATATGTTCATGTTGCTACATAGTGATCCATGCCTCTTTTGAGCATGATCAGTAAGGATGTTTTGTAGATATTGTGGTGCTCTATCCATCCATGTCTTTGTTTGCATTTGTGGAGCACCCTAGCTTGACTTAATCGAGCTCTACTTTTGCTATAAAATGTTCCTGGCAGGTTGTTAACATGTTTAGCAATTTTGCCGAGCTTGTTGTTGTTGATCCGTGCATGATATGTTGTTTTTCTTGCCATGTTTAGCTTCCATGCCATGTCTAATTGCTGGGTGTATGCTTAGTTTGTCATGCAATGCCTTGTAGTGAGTGCATCGAGCTCATAAACATGCCTACTTGATATCTGTTTTGCCATGTTCCAGTTTTTCGCTAAGTCTGAATCTGTTAGCGATAATTGCTTTGTTCATGTGGTTGCAATTGTATTTTCTGATCCCTTTTGGCTTATGGTCAGTAAGGGACTTTTGTTGTATGCTTTGAGTAGCTTCATGCCATGCCTTGCTTTGCCATGATATGTTCCTGTAACATGTTGTTATCTTGCTCTAAAGATTGCTTCCTGATGTTAAATTCCTGACTTGTTGTTTTCTCTAAGTCCGTGAATGTAATCATTTGCACTTTTGCCATGCTTGTTTGAGCTTTCTATTGAGTGAATTAGCCATAGCTCAGTGTTCATCTTTTGTCGAGCATCTTGGGTGGATCCCTGCCATGTATTTTTTTGCTATGTTTGAGTGCAGTAGCTTATTTATCTTGATGCATTTAGATGGTTTCGTGCTGTTAATCGCAGACCGGTGCCATATTTGTTTTGCTTGCCATTTGCAAACCGTGCATCCGATTTCGGTGATCTTTATATCGATTTCAACTGAAATCAACTCCTATTTCCAGTGGCACTATTGGTTTTCCAAGTTGAGGCAGGTTCAATCATTCCTTTCCAAATCATGCATATGCATCACATATCGCATCCCGCATATCATACCATGTTTGCATCATGTTGTTTGTGCATTGCACGTGGTTGATTGTGTTCCTTTTGCTTGTGTTCTTGCTTTGGGTAGAGCCGGGAGACGAGTACGTGATCGAGGAGCCAGTGGAGTACGCTTACGAGGATCACGTCAACTCAGAGAACTTTGCAGGCAAGATGACCATACCCTCGAAATCACTTCTATCTCTGCTTGCTAGTTGCTCACTCTTTTGCTATGCCTATGCTGCGATACCTACCACTTGCTATATCATGACTCCCATATTGTTAAGCCAAGCCTCTAACCCTCCTTGTCCAAGCAAACCGTTGTTTGGCTATGTTACCGCTTTGCTCAGCCCCTCTTATAGCGTTGTTAGTTGCAGGTGAAGATTGGAGTTTGTTCCTTGTTGGAACATGGATATTGGTTGGGATATCACAATATCTCTTATTTGATTAATGCATCTATATACTTGGTAAAGGGTGGAAGGCTCGGCCTTATGCCTGGTGTTTTGTTCCACTCTTGCCACCCTAGTTTCCGTCATACCGGTGTTATGTTCCTTGATTTTGCGTTCCTTACATGGTTGGGTTATAATGGGAACCCCTTGATAGTTCGCCTTGAATAAAACTCCTCCAGGAAGGCCCAACCTTGGTTTTACCATTTGCCACCTAGCCTCTTTTTCCCTTGGGTCGGCCAGCCCAAGGGTCATCTTTGTTAAACCCTTGGGCCAGTGCTCCTCTGAGTGTTGGTCCAACTTGTCAGCCGCCGGTGGCCACCAGGGGCAACTCTGGGCTGGCCTACCGGAAGTTTGGACAACCCAGTGTGCCCTGAGAGCGAGATATGTGCAGCTCCTATCGGGATTTTTCGGCACATTCGGGTGGCTTTGCTGGTTTAGTTTTACCATTGTCGAGATGTCTTGTAACCGGGATTCCGAGTCTGATCGGGTTGTCTTGGGAGAAGGAATATCCTTCGTTGACCGTGAGAGCTTGTGATGGGCTAAGTTGGGACACCCTTGCAGGGATTTGAACTTTCGAAAGCCGTGCCCGCGGTTATGGGCAGATGGGAATTTGTTAATGTCCAGTTGTAGAAAACCTGAAACTTATCTTAATTAAAATGCATCAACCGCGTGTGTAGCCGTGATGGTCTCTTTCCGGTGGAGTACGGGAAGTGAACACAGTGTTGGAGTTATGTTTGACGTAGGTTGTTCTAGGATCACTTCTTGATCATAGTTCATCGACCGTGCCTTTGCCTCCTCTTCTTGCTCTCATCTGCGTATGTTAGCCACCATATATGCTAGTGCTTGCTGCAGCTCCACCTCACATACCTTTCCCTACCTATAAGCTTAAATAGTCTTGATCGCGAGGGTGTGAGATTGCTAAGTCCCCGTGACTCGCAGATACTTCCAAACCAGTTTGTAGGTGCCGATGAAACCGTGCAGGTGACGCAACCGAGCTCAAGGAGGAGCTCGATGAAGATCATGTTCATTATGCTGTTCTGTTTTCAGTTGAACAGTAGTGGAGCCCAGTTGGGACGATCAGGGATCTGTGTAGCATTTGGGGGAGTCTTCTTTTATTTTGGGTTCCGTAGTCAGAACTTGTGGGTATCTGGATGATGTAATGTTATATTCATGTATTGTGTGAAGTGGCGATTGTAAGCCAACTATGTATCTCTTTCCCTTATGTATTACATGGGTTGTGTGAATATTACCTCACTTGCGACATTGCTTACAATGCGGTTATGCCTCTAAGTCATGCTTCGGCATGTGGGAGATATAGCCGCATCGTGGGCGTTACAGGTAACCCCTTTATCTCTGATATTACTTTTCATCCAACCTAACTTTAAGGGGCATCCTACAGAATGCTCTGCTAGAATCATACTCGTCGATTAGGAAGAGAGGTGTGAGACAATGCATGAGAGACAGGCGTAAAGATAATGTGCGTACATGAGACACGTAGGCAGGTCCATGTATATAAAAAGGGTCGATGAGGATTGTGCGTGTGTATGTTTGCGAGAGGAAGAGTGTTGTGATAAAGGTTAGTGAAAACAGTTGTAAATGGTTACGAGAGGGAGGGAGGGTTATATCTAGAGCATGTGTGCGAGAAAGACACCTCGGGAGAGAGTGTGTGAGCATGTGTGAGAGACCACCGATGGAGAGTGAAACTACACGTAAAAGATTGCTCTACACATTGATTAAAGATATAAATTGTATCCAAATATTAGGATGGGATCATGATATTTGCAATTCGCGTAAGGAGCGGTCATTGATCCATCAGACATCTAGATTCTATTGAATTTGAGCATGTATATGTTATTATTCGACACAATTGATCCACATAGTTAGTATTTTGAACTCCAGACAATGCATCGCTTTAGCAATCGAATATAAACGTGAGTATAGTTCATGTTGTGCGTGTAAAGCACATTATACATACGAAAGTTACACAATGGACATTATAAATAGCTACTACCTATGAACTAGCATACGTTTGAATTCAATTTAAGGTGGTTTAAAAAAATCGAATTCAACATGAAGTCCATTCAATTATTTGAATTTGATATCATGGCATTTGTAGACCATATCTAAATTATGGGGGCACTAATCTTTGCTCTGGTTTTGTACATAATAGCATATGTAGTCGTGTACAAAATAGATTCAAATTTAGCTCCTCCATTCCAAAATAATCGTAGTTATAGGATTTTCAAGTGTCAAAATTTCAAAAAGAAGCGGATAATTTAATGAGGTTTTCAAACATACAAGGTCAAATATAACATTGTATATTTAGGTCAATCCTCATAGTTCAAGAGTACTCTAAACATGAATGCTTGTGTTTCAAAATTTCGAATGAAGCGCCAAAAGAGCCTCTACTCGCCCGAAACCGCGTGAGACCAATGTTTGGTAGTACAAGGAAATTACTTTTCTAATAACTCCGACCCATGAAACCTACTGGCCCGATGTCCAAAGGTCTAAACCGGGGTAGGTTTGTAGCTTCATCTAGACGCCACACAACCGCATCCAAAAAACATTCATACACAATGGCCGCCTAAGCACACATGCGCGCGGCCGAAATCGCTCCCGCCCACTATTTGGGACACCTGGGATTACCATCCTACCCCCGACCCGTAGTAGGTCCGAAATTTAAGAGGGGGGGGGGGGCAAAGTTTGTACTTTCCCCAAATTTCAAACAAGCGCGTCCCATCTTCTGTTCAAAAAAGCCAAAAACAAGCGCGTCCGAGACCGAAACATGGTTCCCCCCCACCCGTCTGATTCCCCGTTCGTACTCCATGGGCCAAAACTACGTCTCCACCAGCCGCGAAACCCCGACGTCCTCCGTCCGCCACCCCATCCCACCCATCAACCGCCGCCCTCCTCCATCACGCCGGAGCCGATACCCCAACATCGTCGTCCACCGCAACCTCAACGGCAACACCCTCCATGGCTAGTAGTTGAAGCCAAGGCCGAGCCATCCGTACCCGAGCCAGTTCAACCACACCATCCTGCGCCTCACCGCCGCCGCTCCAACTTCGCCACCCTCCACCGCACCAGAGCTGTTCCTGCTACGCCGTCCTTCGCCGCCTCGGATCCGCTTCCCCTCCACTTACATATGGCAATAGCAACACAGTCAACAATTTGGCCATGGGTTCGTCCAAGCCTGCACCCTCCAGAACATCGGTTTCCCCAATAAAAATAAGAAAATCGGCGCGACTTGTGGAGGTGACCACACCAGCAACCGAAAAGGTACTCCTCTTCCCTTATTCGTGCAAATCTTACATCTCCGCTTGCATGGTATTCATCCCACAGAAGACACTAGTTGACTGCTTCTTCTTGATACTAGATGTTCCTAGTAACTCGTGATGCACAAGGTTTCTCCTCATATACTATTTCACCTTAGCTAGAGGTCCGTCGCCCCCCTGAATTTCAATTTCTGGCCACTTGATTCCCAATTAACGGAAGCATTCCCCGGCGTAACAGGCTCTAGTATGCCTATTACAGCGGGGAAGCAGCGCCTTGGTGTTTATCTTAGGGGCGTGTGCGGCCTAGAGCTACTGGAGCCCGATCTGGAGGTCGGCCGGGATTAAAGGGATGGCCTGGGGGCGCTGCCAAGCATGGCGGTGGTGTGAGGTCGATGGGAGGGCGGGGCGGCGGACGCAGGGGTCTGGGCCGGTGGTCACTGGCGGTTTGAGAAAGATCATCAACAGTGACTGGCGGGAGGTAGGCGAAGGCCATCTACCGGTTCCTTATAGATCGGACGGTTCATTAAAAAAATCAACTGACCTATTTATTTTCAGTCGACTGTTATCTTAGATATGACCACATGTGGTGGTATGCTGGAGGAGTACCTGCATTTCCTGTGCTCATATATTACAAAATCATACAGAGTAGAATCTAATTTTGTTTGCCATGCAATGTTGTAGAGCTATCATATGTGTCCTGTCATTTATTTTTCAGCCACCTGCTATCTGCTACTTTTACAGTGCACTAGTTCTGCACACACTTCACCCTTACTCTCACTATTGTGTTTTTATGCAAGGGTATTTCAGACTTTGCTGCCATGAGAGAAGCCAGAAAGAAAAGAGAGAAGTCGCTCCAGTTTGGTGTGCGGCTAGGCAAGACACGTTTCAATGCTTTAAAGGGTGTAGTGTTAGCAGATGGAGACGGGGAATGTAGCTCTGGAGTTGATGACCTCGCTCGCAATGAACCACCATCCCAGGTGCTTGCTTTAACTTTGCGGTGTCATATGTGGTTGCATGTTCCATATGGTGTCTAGCTTGTATTCAAAAGGCTGAAGTCGGTAAGATAAGGAAAGATATTTTTTACATGAACCACCATCCCGTGAGCACCAGAAGAAAAATAGCTAGTCAGGGCACTGGCCGAGCCAGTGACAAGCCCAGCAAAGATAGGCATCACCTGGAAGCCAACTAAAAACCTGTGATGGTGGCGAAGCAGCCCGCCTCCCACCAGGCTCTCAGGTCCTAGATGATCATGCTCACCACTCAAGCCGGATGTCTAGCTTGTATTGCTTCCAATTTGGTTAAATTGCATCTGCTTAGCTTACACATTATACCTTTGAATATGACATGCCTTTCTGTTTTGGGTACATACTAGTACATCCGTGTATTAACCATGTTCTTGCATCAAACTAATGTTCTTGTGTATCCCTCATCAATCACTTATGACGAGGCAGGCAGGCAAGGGGACTACTCCTCATTTAAAGAATGCAGCGTCAGCCTCCCAACATGATTCTCAAGAAACAGAAATGCTAGATGAAGATAGTGAACGTAGCTCTATAGTTGATTACAACATTTCCCCTACACTAGCATCGTAGGTGCTCACTCTAACTTGGCAGCGTGATATGTGGTTGCATGTTGCATATGGTGTCTAGATTGCAATTCTTCCAATCTGGTTAAACTGCATGTGCTAGTCTGCTTAGCTTATACATTATACCTGTTAATGTGACATGCCTTCCTGTATTTAGTACATAGTACATATGTCTATTAAGCATGTCCTTACATAAAACTATTGTTTTTTTGTATCCCGCATCAATCAATATGATGAGACACCTTTAGTATATGCAGTGCGATATTAGTTGCATCTTTCATATGATTTATAGCATGCGCTGCTTCTAATTTGTTGAAATTCCATTTATGATGGGACGCTTTTAACTTGGCAGAGTCATATTGGTTGCATCTTTCATGTGGTGTCTAGCTTGCATTGCTTCTTATTTGCTGGAATGGTTTCTGCTTAGTTTACACAAATAGTTGTGAACATGCCATGCCGTCCTGTTGTTCGTACATATTCCATCCTGGTATCATGTGTTTGACTTACATCAAAGTAGTGATTGTCAGTATCATGCATGAATGAGTTCTGAAGAGAGAATTTTATTGATTTTTATTGTCGGTTTTACTTGACAATTCAAAATCAATAAAGCAGAAGGAAGTTAGCAAGGCAGCGGATAAAGGTGCTCCTTCCGAACGGAGGGCCTCTACAGTTTCTACTCGTCCACACCCCAAGATTATTTCCAAGACAACACATGCATAGACACTCAACAAAGCTGTGTTTATGATGAGCACGTCTCCCCTAGTGCAGCATCACTGGTGCTCCCTCTAACTTGGCACTGTTATATGTGGTTGCATGTTATGTGTGATGTCTAGCTTGTATTGCTTCTAATTTTGTTGAATTCCATCTGCTTACTTTACACATTATACTTGAATAAGACATGTGTTCCTGTTTCTAGAACATACAATATCTGTCTATCACACCATGTTCTTACATCAAATTACTACTGTTGTGTAACCTGCAACAATCACTTATCATAAGACACGTTTGACTTCGGAGTGTGATATAGGTTACATCTCACATTCTTTTCTAGCTTGTATTACTAATTTGTTGAAATGGCACTTATGACGAGACAATTTTAACTTGGTAGAGTGATATTCGTTGCATCTTTCATATGGTGTCTAGCTTTCATTGCTTCTAATTTGTTGAAATGCCTTCTCCTTAGTTTACACATCATAAGCTGTGAATATGCAATGGCACTAATGACGAGAGACCTCTAACATGGTAGTGTGATGTTGTTTGCATCTTGCATATGATTTATTTCTTGTACTACTTTACATTTGTTTAAACACCATTTATGATGAGACACTGTTAACTTGGCCGAGCGATATTTGTAGCATCTTTCATATGGTGTCTACCTTCCATTGCATTGCTTCTAATTTGGTGAAATGTCTTCTTCTTAGTTTACACATCATAGTTCTGGTTATCTCTTCCATCCTGTTTTTCATACATATTACATCCTCCTATCATGTGGTTGTCTAACATGAAAGTTCAGTTTGTCTGCATCACACATCAATTTGTTCTGAAGAACTAAATTGTTATTCGTTTTTCTTGTCGGCTTGACTTAACATGGCACAGAGAAAGATGAAGAAACACAGAATGGCAGGGATGAGAAGCGGATGAATCCTGCAGATTCTACTAGTACTGATGGTGCAATAGAAGGTCAAAGTCCAGCAGAAAATTCTACAAACACGGCATCCCATGCTACACGAGTTGCAAAAAAAGACAAACAGAAACAAATATCTGCCACCAAACAAGCAGAGACAGCCCTAGTTCTTGCAACACCTACCACAGTACTACCAGTTGCACGATGTACTCGTGCGTCAACTGAGCTAGCAGCACGTTCCCAAGCTCCCTTGCCACCTGACACTACTTCCCAAGCACTCTTGACACAGGACGAGTTGGCAATATCACATGAACCTTGTGAGCTTCAACAACAAGAAGGTAGTTGCTGGAGTCAAGTTACAGTTGCATGCTTCTTTATATGTAGTCTCACAGTTTGATGTACACTAACACTTCCTATGTTTGTTGTTGGACTAGCACCTAGGCGCAAGAGGAAACAAACATCAGGGATAATGCTCGATAGGTTAACTAAATCTAGAGGAGGAATAATGGAGATCCGTTTTGAGGCAGGTTTAAAAAGGCCACATGATGCTATAGAAGTCAGCCAAGTTAGTATCAGAGGCAGCGGTTGCTATTAGGTGTCATGTACGTATCCTCCCAACATGGATTCAGTACAGGAATGACAAATACGAAACCCAGTTCAACATCTTCCTCGACCATTTATCTGTAAGTATGGTTATGTATGGAAACTAGTAATATCGTCTTGCTCTGTCCAATACTTTCTAGGTTGCTGATAATGAGACTCCCATAATTTTCAACAGATGAGGTTCAAGTTGGCTAGCCAAGATGATGCAACCAGACAAGCTTGCACCCATGTTTTCAAGTCTGCTCTGCGACAATATCAGTATAACTTGAGGAAAACTCACTTTGAAGGCAAGGCTAACAGTGAACTTGCCCAAACATCTCGAGTGGAAAATATATCTGATGAAGACTGGAGAGGCCTCATTAAACACTGGTCCGATCCGAAGTATCAGGTACATTATATATATGTCATCAGATCACATGTTGAAGTCCTATTTACGCATGTGCCACACAAATCTATCTTCTTGTAGGTGAACTGTTCAAAGAACAAGGCCAACCGTACAAAAGTGAAATTCCAACAGACAACAAGATCTCGTAGCTATATTGCACACTGCGAGGCTCTTGTAATTAGCTGTTGTTTCACTCTTTTTGCTGTACCATTATCAGATCTATATTGACTTGTTCCAAATGCAGAGGAAAGCCCGCAAGGACCAAAAAGTACCTGAACCAAATGCTGTGGAAATCTTCAAGGACTATCACACCAGCAAGAAGAAGGGCATTACTACACCAGTCAAAGCCGCTGTTGTAAGTCCTTAATCCTCATGCCTTTTAACTACTACTTACTCTGACTTGTGCCTTGAACTGCATGGTTTGCAGCCAATGTCTATTACTATTTTCAATTTTATACAAAATTGTCTTAGCATATCATTGCACCTTACAAGGTTTAAAAGAGAGGAGTGATGTTCCTTTGATCTTGACCCGTAATCTAGTTCCGTGCTGGACTTTCCCACACAACGTTACAATTGCATGTTTGTCTGTTCTCAGTTGTTTTGTGATATGAATGATGTCATACTATGCTTATTGTATTATAAACTTCGTCTCTTTATCCTTAGCCCTCAATACAATGTGAAGAAATAGACAATACATTAGCGATGGTACATGGTCATATGTTTGGAACCTGGTTTTATTATGTACTTTGCAATAAAATACAACTAATATTTTACATGGGTTCACCAGAATAAGTTCTGTATATAGACCAAAGCTATTTTGTTTGGTTTTGCTACCTCCTTAATATCTTCTGTTCTGGTACTACTAATGTAAAAACCTCAACTTTTCAGCGAGCTATGGAAAAAATGGTGGAACCGCCACCTTCTGAAGGTGACGAGGCAACTATAACCGCAATGTCAGCTCTTGCTGCAGTGGGTCAGTACCTGTCCACTAACAGTGCCAAAAGCACGTTCCTGCGTAATACTGGGTTGGTTGTTAAGGCAATATTGTCCAAACTGCCTCATGATCAAGATATGCAAGCTCAAAGCAATGTTGTATCTGCGCTCCAGACACAAGTCCATTCCCTAACAGAGAGCCTTTGTGAAACAAGGAGAAACATTGCTCAATTTCGTCAAGATATGCATGGTTTTGAAACCAGACTATCAGACATTTGCTATGTTGTTCACGAGCCTAGGGGAAATGAAGGCGAGGGTTATGGTGCTCCATCGGATAATACAACATGAAAACATAACAGTCATGTCAAATGAACTGAGCTTCTGAACTTCTGGTGGTGCATTTATCTGCTAGACTGTTAAGTTTTATGCCAACCTTCCTTTTGTTATATAGTTGTAATTTGTTTTGGTGTGATACAAAATTTATTCTTAATGTGCAGCCACCGCCTGAAGAAAACAACAATTCATTTTTGTATAGTGTAGGGTGTTCCCTATATTTGCACTGGTGGCGATCTTTGATGCCGAGTGGATGTAATCTGTGCAATCGCCTTAATAGCCTAGCATTAGTTTCGGCCTTATTTATTTCCTAGTCTTCTTTTTCCCGGGTTTGCTAGTGGCCACAACTACCATGGGCCATATACGGGCCGTAGGATCCATGGGTCTCCTACGGGCCGTCGATAAATGGGCCTGTAATCGGTGGGCCTCGGGCCATCGGATAAATGGGTCTACATGGGCCATAATCAGGCGTAATTGGTATCGGCCCAGCACGGTAACATGCCGTAGGACAGCAAAGGCTTAATTCTGTCACAGGCACAACGGGTCGTTAATGGGCCAGAATATAGGACGGCCTGGAAACAGCGCAACAGGTTAACAGGCCAGAAACGGGCTGACTCTTGCCATGGGCCGAATTTGGCCCATTAGGGTAATAGGCCAGTAACGGGCCGACTCTTGCCATGGGCCGAATTTGGCCCATTAGTGGAAAAGGCCAGTAATGGACCGACTCTTGCCATGGGCCGAATTTGTCCCATTAGGGGAACAGGCCAGTAACGGGCCGAAAGTAATCGAGGGCCGAAAAGGAGCCCAAGAACGTATGGGCCGTCAATAGGCCGAAAGCTAACATGGGCTGGAAACAGCCCATGTAAATCCCGGGCCGTTAACGGGTATAAAGAAAATTACTGTTCATTATGGGCTAGAGTCACCGTGGGCCTTTACCTGGGCCGGCCTATTATGGCACATGAAAATCTTGTGGGCCTTTACCTGGGCCGGCCCATTATGGCCCACGAAATCTTGTGGCCTTTAGCTAGGCCAACCCATTATGGTCCGCAAAATCTCGTGGGCCTTTAGCTGGGCCGGCCCATTATGGTCCGCAAAATCTTGTGGGCCTTTAGTTGGGCCGGCCCATTTAAACTTGTTGGGCCGTGCCACGTGTCGACGTAGCGCCTTCTGTCCACTGAGTGGATGACATCTGTCCCAACGATGAGCTGACACATGTTTCCTCTAGCCAATGATGATTTTACACGTGGAAAATCCCCATTGGTCAGGGCTGTTAACGGGTTATCGGATCCAAAACCCGACCCGATAGCTTAATGGCGTTCCGTTACGGCGGATGCCACATGTCGGTCACCCTTGACGAAAGCACTTCTGTGATGCACGATTTATCGTCATGGAAGTGGACACTTCCGTGATGATAATTTTGGTAATGTCATGGAACACTTCTACGACAGCACAGGTATGACTATCTTGATTCTGTCATAAATTTGTCATGGATGTACATGCATGACAAAAAAAGCGACCTACTGTGACAAACACGTATCATCACGGAAGTGTATTTTTTGTAGTGTAATAATAACAGGATATATCTTTTTCTCATCAAGATAAGCATATTTAAGAGTATCAGGTAACGGTTTGAGCTCAAACAAGGGATCACTCTTGGGTGGAGGAGGATCCCCTAGGATTTCAATAGGCAAATTGGGTTTCAAGATGGGTTCCTGTTTAAAGAATACTTCATCTATTTCCCTTCTTTCATTCATGAACATATCATTTTCATGGTCTAGCAAATACTGTTCTAAAGGATCACTAGGAGGCACGACAATAGAAGCAAGACCAATAATTTCATCTTTACTAGGCAATTCCTCTTCACCATGTTGTCTACGAAATTTAGAGAAATTAAACTCATGAGACATATCACCTAAACCAATAGTAACAACATCCTTTTTGCAATCTATCTTAGCATTAACTGTGTTCAAGAAGGGTCTACCAAATATAATGGGACAAAAACTATCTTGTGGGGAACCAAGAACAAGAAAATCAACAGGATATTTAGTTTTCCCACACAAGACTTCAACATCTCTAACAATTCCAATTAGTGAAATAGTATCTCTATTGGAAAGTTTAATTGTGACATCAATATCTTCTATCTCAGCAGGTGCAATATCGTGCATAATTTCTTTGTATAAGTGATGAGGTATAGCACTAGCACTGGCACCCATATCACATAAGCTATGATAACAATGATCTCCCATTTTAATAGAAATAACAGGCATGCCTACCATAGGTCTATGTTTATCTTTAGCACAAGGTTTAGCGATTCTAGCAGTTTCATCACAGAAATGAATAACATGCCCATCAATATTATCAGACAGGAGATCTTTAACAATAGCAATATTAGGTTCAACTTTAATTTGCTTAGGAGGTGTATAGGTTCTAATATTGCTTTTCACGAACCACAGTTGAAGCTTTAGCATGATCTTTTATCCTAACAGGAAAAGGTGGTTTCTCAACATAAGCAGTAGGAACAATAGGATCATTATAAGTGACAGTCTTTTCTTCAACTTTAATAGGTGCAGCTACTTTTACTTCTATGGGAGGATGATATTTAAACCACTTCGCTCTAGGGAGATCAACATGAGTAGCAAAAGATTCATAGAAAGAAGCTACTATCTCAAAGTCAAGTCCATACTTAGTGCTAAATTTATGGAAACATTGGTATCCATAAAAGATTTAACACAATCAAACTTAGGTGTCATACCTGACTCCTTACCTTCGTCGAGGTCCCAATCTTCAGAGTTGCGTTTAATTCTTTCCAATAAATCCCATTCGAATTCGATAGTCTTCATCATAAAAGAGCCAGCACAAGAAGTATCAAGCATGGTGCGATTGTTATCAGAAAGCAAAGCATATAAATTTTGAATAATTATTTCTCTTGAGAGCTCATGATTGGGGCATGAATATAACATTGATTTAAGCCTCCCCCAAGCATGAGCAATGCTTTCTCCTTCGCGAGGCCAAAAATTATATATATAATTGCGATCACGATGAACAATATGCATAGGATAAAACTTCTGATGAAATTCCAATTTCAATCGTTTGTAGTTCCATGATCCCATATCATCACATAGCCAATACCATGTCAACACATCTCCCTTCAAAGATAAAGGGAAGACCTTCTTCTTAATAACATCATCGGGCACACCTGCAAGCTTAAATAATCCACAAACTTCATCCACATATATTAGGTGGTCATCAGGATGCATTGTTCCGTCTCCTGCAAAAGGATTAGCTAGCAGTTTTTCTATCATACCCGAAGGAATCTCAAAGTAGACATTTTCAGTAGTTTCAGTAGGTTGAGGAGCAACTCTTTGCTCTACTGGTCGGGGTGAAGATACCCCGAACAAGCCCCTCAGAGGATTACTTTCCATAGTAACAAGTGACAGTAAATGTCAGCACACTATATAAATTTTACCATACCAAATTCCACCAACCAAAGGCGCTTCACTCCCCGACAACGGTGCCAGAAAAGAGTCTTGATGACCCACAAGTATAGGGGATCTATCATAGTCCTTTCGGTAAGTAAGAGTGTCCAACCCAACGAGGAGCAGAAGGAAATGATAAGCGGTTCTCAGCAAGGTATTCTCTGCAAGCACTGAAATTATAGGTAACAGATAGTTTTGTGATAAGATAATTGGTAACGACCAACAAGTAACAAGAGTAAATAAAGTGCAGCAAGGTGGACCAATCCTTTTTGTAGCAAAGGACAAGCTTGGACAAATTCTTATATAGAGAAAAGCGCTCCCGAGGACACATGTGAATTATCGTCAAGCTAGGTTTCATCACGATCATATGATTCACGTTCGGTACTTTGATAATTTGGTATGTGGGTGGACCGGTGCTTGGGTACTGCCCTTACTTGGACAAGCATCCCACTTATGATTAACCTCTATTGCAAGCATCCGCAACTACAACAAAAGTATTAAGGTAAACCTAACCATAGCATGAAACATATGGATCCAAATCAGCCCCTTACGAAGCAACGCATAAACTAGGGTTTAAGGTTCTGTCACTCTAGCAACCCATCATCTACTTATTACTTCCCAATTCCTTCCTCTAGGCCCAGATAATGGTGAAGTGTTATGTAGTCGACATTCACATAACACCACTAGAGGAAAGACAACATATATCTCATCAAAATATCGAACGAATACCAAATTCACATGACTACTAATAGCAAGACTTCTCCCATGTCCTCAGGAACAAACGTAACTACTCACAAAGCATATTCATGTTCATAATCAGAGGGGTATTAATGTGCATATAGGATCTGAACATATGATCTTCCACCAAGTAAACCAACTAGCATCAACTACAAGGAGTAATCAACACTACTAGCAACCCACAAGTACCAATCCCGGACTTAGAGACAAGAATTGGATACAAGAGATGAAGTAGGCTTTGAGAGGAGATGGTGCTAGTGAAGATGTTGATGGAGATTGACCCCCTCCCGATGAGAGGATCGTTGGTGAAGACAATGGCGATGATTTCCCCCTCCCGGAGGGAAGTTTCCCCACAGAACAGCTCCGCCGGAGCCCTAGATTGGTTCTGCCAAGGTTCCGCCTCGTGGCGGCGGAGTCTCGTCCCGAAAGCTGGCTTATGATTTTTTTTTCCTCATCGAAAGACTCCATATAGTAGAAGATGGGCATCGGAGGGCCACCCGGGGGCCCACGAGGCAGGGGGCGTGCCTAGGGGGGTAGGGCGCGCCCCCCACCCTCGTGGGCCCCTGGTGTGCCCCCCTCAGGAACTTCTTGCGCTCAGTATTTTTTATATATTCTGAAAATGACTTCCGTGAAGTTTCAGGACTTTTGGAGCTGTGCAGAATAGGTCTCTAATATTTTATCCTTTTCCCCTCTTTACGTAAACCTTGTAAAATAAGAGAGAATAGGCATAAGTATTGTGACATAATGTGTAATAACAACCCATAATGCAATAAGTATCGATATAAAAGCATAATGCAAAATGGACGTATCACATACATCAAGTGTTCTCAAATCCTTAAAGACTCAATCTGATAAGACAACTTCAAAGGGAAAACTCAATTCATCATAAGAGAGAAGAGGGGGAGAAACATCATAACATCCAACTATAATAGCAAAGCTCGCGATACATCAAGATCGTATCACCTCAAGAACACGAGAGAGAGAGAGAGATCAAACACATAGCTACTGGTACATACCCTCAGCCCCGAGGGAGAACTACTCCCTCCTCGTCATGGAGAGCGCCGGGATGATGAAGATGGCCACCGGAGAGGGGTTCCCCCCCTCTGGCAGGCTGATGGAATGGGTCTAGATTGGTTTTTGGTGGCTATGGAGGCTTGTGGCGGCGGAACTCCCGATATATTATGCTTTCCGATGTTTTTAGGGTATATGGATATATATAGGCGAAAGAAGTCGGTCAGGGGAGCCACGAGGGCCCATGACGGTGGGGGGCGCGCCCAAGGGGCAGGCATGCCTCCCTGCCTCGTGGCCACCTCAAAGCTTCCCTGACGTATACTCCAAGTCTCCTAGATTTCTTCTGTTACAAAAATAACTCTCCCTAAGGTTTCATTCCATTTGGAGTCCACCCTATATTCCTTTTCTTCGAAACACTGAAATAGGCAAGAAAACAACAATTTGGGCTGGGCCTCCGGTTAATAGGTTAGTCCCAAAAATAATATAAAAGTGTATAATAAATCCCATAAACATCCAAAACAGATAATATAATAGCATGGAACAATAAAAAATTATAGATATGTTGGAGACGTATCACAAACCTACGAACTATGAGGAAGCGATGATGAGCCCAGATTCCGCGAAATGGCTTGAGGCCATGAAATCTGAGATGGGATCCATGTATGAGAACAAAGTATGGACTTTGATTGACTTGCCCGATGATCGGCGAGCCAATGAGAATAAATGGATCTTCAAGAGGAAGACAGACGCTGATAGTAGTGTTACTATCTACAAAGCTCGAATTGTTGCAAAAAGCTTTTGACAAGTTCAAGGTGTTGACTACGATAAAAAATTATCACTCATAGCGATGCTTAAGTCTGTCCGAATCATGTTAGCAATTTCCACATTTTATGAAATTCGGCAAATGGATTTCAAAACTACATTCCTTAATGGATTTATTAAAGAAGAGTTGTATATGATGCAACAAGAAAGTTTTGTCAATCCTAAAGGTGCTAACAAAGTGTGCAAACTCCAGCGATCCATCTATGGACTGGTGCAAGCATCTCGGAGTTGGAATATACGCTTTGATAAGGTGATCAAAGCATATAGTTTTTTACAGACTTGCGGTCAAGCCTGTATTTACAAGAAAGTGAGTGGGAGCACTACAACCTTTCTAATAAGTATATGTGAATGACATATTGTTGATCGGAAATGATGTAGAATTTTCTGGAAAGCATAAAGGAGTGTTTGAAAGGAGTTTTTCAAAGAAAGACCTCGGTGAAGCTGTTTACATATGAAGCATCAAGATTTATAGATATAGATCAAGACGCTTGATAAGTTCTTTCAATGAGTACATGCCTTGACAAGTTTTTTGAAGTAGTTCAAAATGGAACAGTCAAAAAGGAGTTCTTGCCTAAGTTGTAAGGTATGAAGTTGAGTAAGACTCAAAACCCGACCACGGCAGAAGATAGAGAGAGAATGAAAGTCATTCCCTATGCCTCGGTCATAGGTTTGTATGCCATGTTGTGTTGTCTACCTTGCCATGAGTTTGGAAAGGGGGTACGATAGTGATCCGGGAGTGGATCACTGGACATCAGTCAAAGTTATCCTTAGTTACCCAAGAGGACTAAGGAAATATTTCTCGGATAAGGAGGTGATAAAGACTTTGTCGTAAAGAGTTATGTCAATGAAAGCTTTTACACCGGTCCGTAGAAGTGTCTCGGTCATCCAGGTTCCGCTATTGGTTATTGACCATAGAAGTGTCTCGGTCATGTCTACATAGTTCTCGAACCCGTAGGGTCTGCACGCTTAACGTTCCTTGACGATATAGTATTATATGAGTTATGTATGTTGGTGACCGAATGTTGTTTGAAGTCCCGGATGAGATCACAGACATGACGAGGAGCTCCGGAATGGTCCGAAGGTAAAGATTAATGTATAGGATGATATGGTTCGGCCAAGGGATGAAGCCCACAGGGCTTTAGGTCGGTGCAAAAGGAGTTTTGCAGAGGCCAGGGGGCCAAACGCCGGAGACCCTGGCGTATGGCCCTGGTCCAGACGCCAAGGCCCATGGCGTCCAGGCCAGACGCCAAGGACCGTGGCGTCTGGTCCTCTAAGTCCAAGAAGGACTCTTCCTTGCAGGCAAAACCGACTTTGAGGAGGCTTTTACTCCAAGTTTCGACCCCAGGGCTCAACATATAAATAGAGGAGCAGGGCTAGCACCTGAAATACATCAAGAATCACCAAGCCGTGTGTCGGCAACCCCGTCCCCTCTAGCTTATCCTCCGTCATAGTTTCCGTCGTGCTTGGCAAAGCCCTGCAGAGATTGTTCTTCACCAACACCATCACCACGCTGTCGTGCTGCTGGAACTCATTTACTACTTCGCCCGTCTTGCTGGATCAAGAAGGCGAGGACGTCATCGAGCTGAACGTGTGCTGAATGCGGAGGTCCCATACGTTCGGTACTTGATTAGGACAAATCGTGAAGGTGTACGACTACATCAACCGCGTTGATAAATGCTTCCGCTTAACGGTCTACGAGGGTACGTAGACACACTCTCCCCCTCTCGTTGCAATGCATCTTCTAGATAGATTTTACGTGAGCGTTTTTTTTGAAAGTGCATGCTACGTTCCCCAACACGCCACCGTAGCCGCATGCCAATGGGAAGGCACCGCGGGTCATAGAGCCACGACCAGGTCAAGGCGGCCGTGGTACGTCTCCATCGTATCTACTTTTATAAACACTTTGGCCCTTGTTTTGTACTCTAACTTGCATGATTTGAATGGAACTAACCCGGACTGACGCTGTTTTCAGCAGAATTACCATGGTGGTATTCTTGTGCAGAAATATAAGTTCTCGGAATGACCTGAAAATCAACGGAGAATATTTTTGTAATATATAAAAAATACTGGCGAAAGAATCAAGGTTAGGGGGCCCACACCCTGTCCACGAGGGTGGGGCTCGCCTACCCCCTGGGCGCGCCCCCCCTGCCTCGTGAGCCCCCTGGTGCTCCACTGACCTCAACTCCAACTCTATATATTCACATTTAGGGAGAAAAAAAATCAAGGAGAAGGATTCATTGCATTTTACGATACAGAGCCACCGCCATGCCCTAATCTATCTCGGGTGGGATGATCTGGAGTCCGTTCGGGGCTCCGAAGAGGGGAACCCGTCGCCATCGTCATCATCAACCTTCCTCCATCACCAATTTCATGATGCTCACCGCCGAGCATGAGTAATTCCACCGTAGGCTTGCTGGATGGTGATGGGTTGGATGAGATTTATCATGTAATCGAGTTATTTTTATTAGAGTTTGATCCCTGGTATCCATTATGTTCTGAGATTGATGTTGCTATGACTTTGCTATGCTTAATGCTTGTCACTAGGGCCTGAGTGCCATAATTTCAGATCTGAACGTATTATGTTTTCATGAATATATGTGAGTTCTTGATCCTATCTTGCAAGTCTATAGTCACCTATTATGTGTTATGATCCGTTAACCCCGAAGTGACAATAATCGGGATACTTACCGGTGATGATCGTAATTTGAGGAGTTCATGTATTCACTAAGTGTTAATGCTTTGGTCCGGTACTCTATTAAAAGGAGGCCTTAATATCCCTTAGTTTCCAATAGGACCCCGCTGCCACGGGAGGGTAGGACAAAAGATGTCATCCAAGTTCTTTTCCATAAGCACATATGACTATATTCAGAATACATGCCTACATTACATTGATGAACTGGAGCTAGTTCTGTGTCACCCTATGTTATAACTGTTGCATGAGGAATCGTATCTGACATAATTATCCATCACTGATCCATTGCCTATGAGCTTTTCATATATTGATCTTTGCTTAGTTACTTTTCCATTGCCACTGTTACAATCACTACAAAACTGCTACCGTTACTTTTGCTACCGTTATCGCTACTATCATAATACTTTGCTACTAAATACTTTGCTGCAGATATTAAGTCTTTCAGGTGCGGTTGAATTGACAACTCAACTATTAATACTTGACAATATTCTTTGGATCCCCTTGTGTCGAATCAATAAATTTGGGTTGAATACTCTACCCTCGAAAACTGTTGTGATCCCGTATACTTGTGGGTTATCAAGACTATTTTCTGGTGCCGTTGCCGGGGAGCACAGCTCTATTCTTTTAGTCAATTGGGATTTATATCTGCTGATCACTATGAAGAACTTGAAAGATAAAAGAACCAAGATTTTTCCCTCAATTACGAGGGGAGGTAAGGAACTGCCATCTAGCTCTGCAATGGATTCACCTTCTATTTTGAGTAAACTTGCGACACCTACTCCTGCTATTCATTCTGATATGTCGCATGTTATTGATGATGCCACTTCTGCTTTGCATGATACTAATGATGAAACTACTTCTATGCTTGATAATACTATGCCACTAGGTGAATTTCTTGAAGAACAACTTGCTAGGATTAGAGAGAATGAAATTATTGAAACTGATAATATTGATGAAAGTGATGATGAAGATTCTCCCCTAGATATGAATTGCCCATTGTGCCTGAGGGTTATGTTATGGATGAAGAAACTGCTAGAGACTTTTTAGCTTGCAATGATAGATATGATCTTAAGAAATTATTAGCTAAGCTTAAAGAAAAATCCTTGAATGCTAGAATTAAATATGACCCTGCTTTGGCTACTTGACCTATCTGTATTTCCGATAAGGATTATGATTTCTCTGTTGATCCTGAGTTAATTACTTTGGTTGAATCTGATCCTTTTTATGGCTATGAGTCTGAAACTGTTGTGGCACATCTTACTAAATTAAATGATATAGCCATCCTATTCACTAATGATGAGAAAACTTGCTATTACTTTATTCATAAGTTATTTCTGTTCTCATTAAAGGGTGATGCTAAAACATGGTTTAATTCTCTTGATCCTGGTTGTGTGCGTAGTCCCCAGGATATGATTTATTACTTCTATGCTAAATATTTCCCCACTCATAAGAAACAAGCTGCCTTAAGGGAAATATATAATTTTGTGCAAATTGAAGAAGAGAGTCTCCGACAAGCTTGGGGGAGGCTTCTCCAATTACTTAATACTTTGCCTGATCATCCTCTCAAGAAAAATGAAATGCTTGATATCTTTTATAGTGGACTAACTGATGCTTCCAGAGACCACCTAGATAGTTGTGCTGGTTGTGTTTTCTGGGAAAGAACAGTTGATCAAGCTGAATTGCTATTGAATAATATGTTGAGTAATGAAAATGATCGGACACTTCCTGAACCAACTCCTAAGCCAACTCCGAAGAAAAGGGGTATTCTATTTCTCAGTCCTAAAGATATGCAAGAGGAAAAGAAATCTATGAAAGAAAAGGGTATTAAAGCTGAAGATGTTAAGAATTTACAACCTATTGAAGAAATACATGGTCTTGATAACCCGACACAGGTAGTAAAGGTAAATTCTCTCTATAGATTTTATGAAGGTGATATTCCTCATAATAAGTCTGCTAGCCAATGCTTAGATGAGTTTGATAATTTTATTTTTAAGCAAGAAAACTTCAATGCTTATGTTGGTAGACAATTGAAACACAATGCTTATATGATTGAACACTTGAGTGATTTATGTCTAGAGTTAAATGTGAACTTAAACTTATTAGCAAACATGCTTTTATGGTTACCACTTGATAGACCACAAGTATAGGGGATCGCAACAGTTTTCGATAAGTAAGAGTGTCAAACCCAACGAGGAGCTAAAGGTAGAACAAATATTCCCTCAAGTTCTATTGACCACCGATACAACTCTACGCACGCTTGACGTTCGCTTTACCTAGAACAAGTATGAAACTAGAAGTACTTTGTAGGTGTTTTTGGATAGGTTTGCAAGGTAATAAAGAGCATGTAAATAAAAGGTAGGGGCTGTTTAGATAAAGACACAACTAAGTTAGTATTAGTAGAGAGCTTTTTGTTACGAGAAAGTTATTTGTCCCTAGGCAATCGATAACTAGACCGGTAATCATTATTGCAATTTTATATGAGGGAGAGGCATAAGCTAACATACTTTCTCTACATGGATCATATGCCCTTATGATTGGAACTCTAGCAAGCATCCGCAACTACTAAAGATCATTAAGGTAAAACCCAACCATAGCATTATAGCATCAAGTCCTCTTTATCCCATACGCAACAACCCCCTTACTCGGGTTTGTGTTTCAGTCACTCACGCAACCCACTATAAGCGAATCATGAACGTATTGCAACACCTACAGTGGGGATCCCTCATGCTTGCGCGACACAGAGAGCACCATAGGACATCACCAATAATAAAACATGCAACTCAAACCATTCTTGATCATTAAATAGCCCATAGAACAAAACAGATCTACTCAAACATCATAGGATGGCCATACATCATTGGGAAATAATATATAGTGTTGAGCACCATGTTTAAGTAGAGATTACGGCGGGTAAGATAGAGGTTACACCGCTGCATAGAGGGGGGAAGAGTTGGTGATGATGGCGGTGAAGTTGTTGGTGAAGATTGCGGTGATGATGATGGCCCCCGGTGGCACTCCGGTGCCACCGGAAGAGAAGGGGGGAGGGGGGCCCTTCGTCTTCTTCTTCCTTGACCTCCTCCCTAGATGGGAGAAGGGTTTCCTCTATGGTCCTTGGCCTCCATGGCATGGGAGGGGCGAAAGCCCCTCCGAGATTGGATCTGTCTCTCCGTCTCTCTCTGTTTCTGCGATCTCTTCTGCTGACCTTTCACCGTTTCTTTTATATCCGGAGATCTGTAACTCCGATTGGGTTGAAACCTTCACCTAGATCTTTTTCCAAAAATTAGCTTTCTTGCGGCCAAAGTAGAGCATCAACCGCCTTACAAGTGGCCCACAAGGGTGGGGGCGCGCCTGCTTGTAGTGGCCATGGGCCCCACCCTCGTGGCCACCTCGGGCACCGTCTCCCGTTGATTTTCTTCACAAAAATCACAAATATTCCAAAATAATTCTCCGTCTGTTTTTATCCCGTTTGGATTCCGTTTGGTATGGATATTCTGCGAAACCAAAAACATGCAACAGACAGAACTAGCACTGGGCTCTAGATCAATATGTTATTCCCAAAGATAGTATAAAAAGTTGCCAAAAAGTACATGAAAGTTGTAGAATATTGGCATGGAACAATCAAAAATTATAGATACGACGGAGACGTATCAGCATCCCCAAGCTTAATTCCTGCTCGTCCTCGAGTAGGTAAATGATAAAAAGATAATTTTTGATGTGGAATGCTACCTAGCATAATCTTGATCACATATCTAATCATGGCATGAATATTAAGATACGAGTGATTCAAAGCAATAGTCTATCATTTGACATAAAAACAATAGTACTTCAAGCCTATTAATAAAGTAATCATGTATTTTCAAAATAACATGGCCAAAGAAATTTATCCCTACAAAATCATATAGTCTGGCTATGCTCCATCTTCACCACACAAAATATTCACATCATGCACAACCCCGATGACAAGCCAAGCAATTGTTTCATACTTTTGACGTTCTCTAACCTTTTCAACTTTCACGCAATACATGAGCGTGAGCCATGGACATAGCACTATAGGTGGAATAGAATGGTGGTTGTGGAGAAGATAAAAAGAAGAAGATAGTCTCACATCAACTAGGCGTATCAATGGGCTATGGAGATGCCCATCAATAGATATCAATGTGAGTGACTAGGGATTGCCATGCAATGGATGCACTAGAGCTATAAGTGTATGAAAGCTCAAACTGAAACTAAGTGGGTGTGCATCCAACTTGCTTGCTCATGAAGACCTCGGGCGTTTGAGGAAGCCCATCATCGGAATATACAAGCCAAGTTCTATAATGAAAATTCCCACTAGTATATGAAAGTGATAACTCAAGAGACTCTCTATATGAAGAACATGGTGCTACTTTGAAGCACAAGTGTGGAAAAGGATAGTAACATTGCCCCTTCTCTCTTTGTCTCTCATTTTTATTTTTATTTTATTTTTTGGGCCTTCTCTTTTTTTGGCCTTTCTCTTTTTTTGTTCGTCCGGAGTCTCATCCCGACTTGTGGGGGAATCATAGTCTCCATCATCCTTTCCTCACTGGGGCAATGCTCTAATAATGATGATCATCACACTTTTATTTACTTAAAACTCAATATTACAACTCGATACTAGAACAAAGATATGACTCTATATGAATTCCTCCGGCGGTGTACCGGGATGTGCAATGATCTAGCGTATCAATGACATCAAAAAACGGACAAGCCATGAAAACATCATGCTAGCTATCTTACGATCATGCAAAGCAATATGACAATGGATGCTCAAGTCATGTATATGATGATGATGGAAGTTGCATGGCAATATATCTCGGAATGGCTATGGAAATGCCATGATAGGTAGGTATGGTGGCTGTTTTGAGGAAGGTATATGGTGGGTTTATGGTACCGGCGAAAGTTGCACGGTACTAGAGAGGCTAGCAACGATGGAAGGGTGAGAGTGTGTATAATCAATGGACTCAACATTAGTCATGAAGAACTCACATACTTATTGCAAAAGTCTATTAGCTATCGAAACAAAGTACTACGCGTATGCTCCTAAAGGGATAGATTGGTAGGAAAAGACCATCTCTCGTCCCCAACTGCCACTCATAAGGAAGACAATCAATAAATACCCCATGCTCCGACTTTGTTACATAATGGTTCACCATACATGCATGCTATGGGAATCACAAACCTCAACACAAGTATTTCTACTAATCCACAACTACCCACTAGCGTGACTCTAATATTACCATCTTTATATCGCAAAACTATTGCAAGGAATCAAACATATCATATTCAGTGATCTACAAGTTTTATGTAGGATTTTATGACTAACCATGTGAATGACCAGTTCCTGTCATCTCTCTAAATAGATATAAGTGAAGAAAGAGAGTTTAATTCTTTCTACAAAATATATGCCCATGCTCTAACAAATATAAGTGAAGCAAAAGAGCATTCTACAAATGGCGGTTTTCTATGTAAAGAGAAACATGCAATCCAAACTTCAAATGATATAAGTGAAGCACATGAAGCATTCTATAAAGCCATACTCAAAAGATATAAGTGAAGTGTATAGAGCATTCTATAAATAAACCAAGGACTATCTCATACCAGCATGGTGCATAAAAGAAAAATGAAAACTAAATGCAAAAGACGCTCCAAGATTGCACATATCGCATGAATGAAACGAATCCGAAAACATACCGATACTTGTTGAAGAAAGAGGGGATGCCTTCCGGGGCATCCCCCAGCTTAGACACTTGAGTCTCCTTGAATATTTACTTGGGGTGCCTCGGGCATCCCCAAGATTGATCTCTTGTCTGTCTTCCTTCTTCTCACATCGAAACCTTCTCGATCATCGAACACTTCATCCACACAAAACTTCAACAGAAAACTCGGTAAGATCAGTTAGTATAATAAAGCAAATCACTACTCTAAGTACTGTTGCAAACCAATTCATTTTTTGGTTTTGCATTCTGTCTACTGTAATATAACTTTTCCATGGCTTAATCCACTGATATAAATTGATAGTTTCATCAAAACAAGCAAACTATGCATCAAAAACAGAATCTGTCAAAAACAGAACAGTCTGTAACAATCTGAACATTCACCATACTTATTATACTTGAAAAATTCTGAAACAATTAGGAAAAATAAACAATTTGTATAGAAGGTCATTGCAAAATGAATCAGAACCGTTTGATGTTCCAGCTAAAAATGTAAAATCGCGCACTACAGCCAAAGTTTCTGTCCTGCACCGTACAAACCTTGGCACATTATTTTTATAATACAATGGAATTGTACAAGGGGATAATTATTTTTGTTGGAAAGTTTCTATAATGACTCTCTAAAACTTCAACAATGCTTGTCTTTCTCACTTTCACTTTCCTTTTTGAAAAAGTTTGGGTTCCCCTCTTTATTTTTGTTGTTTTTAAACTATATGAAAGCACTCAACAGAAATAAATGACTCTCTAAAACTTGCGGGTTGTCTCCCTGGCAGCGCTTTATTTAAATCCATTAAGCTAGGCATGTAGTGCTCAAGTAATGAATCCACCTGGATCCCAAGGTATATCAAAGCCAATTTTAATTAACAATAATTTGTAATTTAGTAGTGAGTACAAAGTAACATATATCATGTAACAAAGAAGTATAACTCTCTTCCTATGCATCGGCATGTCATAACAGAACAATTCATGCACACATAGTAAAGGCCAATGCATAGCATAAGTAGTTTCTTGCAATTTTATCATATTGGAAACATAGAGAGGTGGAGATATAGTTCCTCTCTCATAATAATTGCAAGTAGGAGCAGCAAGCACATGCATATTATATTCATCAAAATCATCATGTGCAACGGTAAAAGGCAACCTATCAATATAATCCTTAATAAGTGCAAACTTCTCTAATATAGTGTAGTCGGGAGAATTCAAAAAGATAATAGGACTATCGTGTGTGGGTGCAATAGCAGCAATTTCATGTTTAACATAAGGAACTATAGCAAGTTCATCTCCATAAGCATATTTCATATTGGCATCTTGGCCACAAGCATAGCAAGCATCATCAAAAAGGGATATTTCCAGAGAATCAACGGGATCATAACAATCATCATAGCAATCATCCTTCGGTAAGCACGAAGGGAAATTAAACAATGTATGAGTTGAAGAGTTACTCTCATTCGAAGGTGGGCACGGGTAGCTAATCCGCTCTTCCTCCTTTTGTTCTTCGCTCTCCTCCTCATCTTTTTCATCCAATGAGCTCATAGTTTCATCAATTTCTTCCGCCATAGGCTCCTGCAAAATATTAGTCTCTTCTTGGACAGTGGGGTAGTCCTCAACATATAGTTCAACATAGGCATTATAAGCATACTTATCATAGCAATAATTAAGTATGTCCAAATTTTCAGATTTGTAAAGAGTAGCATCATACGTTTCAATCAAAGAAGCAATTTCATAAGCACCCTTAAAAACAAAAAATTCTTCAATTTGTTGAACATCATAGTAACTATAAACACCCTTAGCATACAAAGATACGATTCCATTATCACTAAACTCACATTGATAGGGAAGGTGTTTCTTAGGGTTTTCAGAACAACAAGTAATATCATATATTTCGCATAAATTCCAAGCATAGCATTGCAAACGATGAATTAGACCCAGTAAAATTTTCCCCTTTTCAGATATTCGGTGTCGCACATAACAAGCATGCTCATCTAAAGATTTTCCCTCAACTAAGCTAGTTGGGGTTTCAGCATGAGCACATAGGGATCAAGATGATCCAAGTAATAAGCTTCAGCAGTGTGATAGATTTTTTGAGTGGTTCTTCAACCATTGGTTTAGTAGGTACAACTATTTTTTTGGTATTTTGTGTTTACTACCCATAACTAAAGATAGAAAACAACTAAGAACAGCAAATAAAAATTACTTAGTGATAAAGCAAACAAGCACACACGAGAATATTCACCCCACGCTATTGTTCCCCGGCAACGGTGCCAGAAAAAGGTCTTGATAACCCACAAAGGGATCGCAACAGTTTCGATAAGTAAGAGTGTCGAACCCAACGAGGAGCTAAAGGTAGAACAAATATTCCCTCAAGTTCTATCGACCACCGATACAACTCTATGCATGCTTGACGTTCGCTTTACCTAGAACAAGTATGAAACTAGAAGTACTTTGTAGGTGTTTTTGGATAGCTTTGCAAGGTAATAAAGAGCATGTAAATAAAAGGTAGGGGCTGTTTACATAAAGAAACAACTAAGTTAGTTTTAGTAGAGAGCTTTTTGTTACAAGAAAGTTATTTGTCCCTAGGCAATCGATAACTAGACCGGTAATCATTATTGCAATTTTATATGAGGGAGAGGCATAAGCTAACATACTTTCTCTACTTGGATCATATGCACTTATGATTGGAACTCTAGCAAGCATCCGCAACCACTAAAGATCATTAAGGTAAAACCCAACCATAGCATTAAAGCATCAAGTCCACTTTATCCCATACGCGACAACCCCCTTACTCAGGTTTGTGTTTCAGTCACTCAGGCAACTCACTATAAGAGAATCATGAACGTATTGCAACACCGTACAGCAGGGATCCCTCACGTTTGCGTGACATGGAGAGCACCATAGGACAGCACCAATAATAAAACATGCAACTCAAACCAATCTTGATCATCAAATAGCCGATAGGACAAAACAGATCTACTCAAACATCATAGGATAGCCATACATCATTGGGAAATAATATATAGCGTTGAGCACCATGTTTAAGTAGAGATTACGGTGGGTAAGAGAGAGGTTACACCTCTGCATAGAGGGGGGAAGAGTTGGTGATGATGGCGGTGAAGTTGTTGGTCAAGATTGTGGTGATGATGATGTCCCCCGGTGGAACTCCGGTGCCACCGGAAGAGAAGGGGAGATGGGTCCCCTTCATCTTCTTCTTCATTGACATCCTCCCTAGATGGGAGAAGGGTTTCCCCTCTGGTCCTTGGCCTCCATGGCATGGGAGGGGCGAGAGCCCCTCCAAGATTGGATCTGTCTCTCTGTCTCTCTCTGTTTCTACGTTCTCTTTTGCTGCCCTTTCACCGTTTCTTTTATATCCAGAGATCCATAACTCCGATTGGGTTCAAACCTTTGCCCAGATCTTTTCCCAAAAACTAGCTTTCTTGCGGCCAAAGTAGAGCATCAACCGCCTTACGGGTGGCCCACGAGGGTGGGGGCGCGCCTGCCTGTAGTGGTCGTGAGCCCCACCCTCGTGGCCACCTCGGGCACCGTCTCGTGTTGATTTTCTTCCCAAAAATCACAAATATTCCAAAATAATTCTCCATCTGTTTCTATCCCATTTATATTCTGTTTGATATGGATATTCTGTTAAACCAAAAGCATGCAACAGACAGGAACTGGCACTGGGCTCTAGATCAATATGTTAGTCCCAAAAATAGTATAAAAAGTTGCCAAAAAGTATATGAAAGTTGTAGTATATTGGCATGGAACAATAAAAAATTATAGATACGACGGAGACGTATCACCACTCAAGTAGAACAAGTACTTAAAGCTCAGAATGATTTGCTCAATGAATTAAACAATAAGAAAAATGATAATGTTGTTAGAGTCATGACTAGAGGGGGTAAAATGACTCAGGAACCTTTGTATCTTGAGGGCCACCCTAAGAGAATTGAGCAAGATTCTCAAAGAACTAATGTTGATGCACCTAGTTCTTCTAAGAAGAATAAAAAGAAAGATGATAGGACTTTGCATGCTTCTAGTGAACCTGGTGTTGACACACCTGAGAATCCCAATGAGATTTCTATTTTTGATGCTAAAACACAATCTGGTAATGAACATGAACCTAGTGATAATGTCCATGTTGATGCTCAACCTAGAAATGAAAATGATGTAGAGATTGAACCTGTTGTTGATCATGATAACCCACAATCAAAGAATCAACGTTATGATACGAGAGACTTTGTTGCTAGGAAGCACAGTAAGGAAAGAGAACCATGGGTTCAGAAACCCACGCCTTTTCCTCCTAAACCATCCAAGAAAAAGGATGATGAAGATTTTGAGCGCTTTGCTGAAATGATTAGACCTATCTTTTTGCGTATGCGTTTGACTGATATGCCGAAAATGAACCCTTATGCTAAATACATGAAGGATATTGTTACTAATAAAAGGAAGATACAGGAAGCTGAAATTTCCACCATGCTTGCTAATTACACTTTTAAGGGTGGAATACCAAAGAAACTTGGAGCAGGAGTACCAACAATACCATGCTCCAGTAAAAGAACCTATGTTAAAACTGCTTTTTGTGATCTTGGAGCCGGCTCTAACACCGGCTCCAAGATCAGATAATAAAAGAAACTATTGTTACTAATAAAAGAAACTATGACTCTAACACCGGCTCCAAAACTGCTTTACCAAAGAAACTATTGTTACTAATAAAAGAAACTATGACTCTAACACCGGCTCCAAGATCACATAAAGCAGTTTTAACATAGTTTCTTTTAATGGAGCATGGTATTGTTGTTACTCCTGGATCTCGAAGTTTCTTTGGTATTCCACCCTTAAAAGTGTAATTAGCAAGGATGGTGAAAATTTCAGCTTCCGGTATCTTTCTTTTAATAGTAACAATATCCTTCATGTATTTAGCATAAGGGTTCATTTTAGGCATATCAGTCAAACACATATGCAAAAATATAGGTCTAATCATTTCAGCAAAGCGCTCAAAATCCTCATCATCCTTTTTCTTGGATGGTTTAGGAGGAAAAGGCATGGGTTTCTGTACCCATGGTTCTCTTTCCTTACTGTGCTTCCTAGCAACGAAGTCTCTCTTATCATAACATTGATTATTTGATTGTGGGTTATCAAGATCAACAACATGTTCAATCTCTACATCATTGTCATTGCTAGGTTGAGCATCAAAATGAACATCATCATTAACATTATCACTAGGTTCATGTTCATTACCAGATTGTGTTTCAACATCAGAAATAGAAATATCATTGGGATTCTCAGGTGTGTCAACAACAGGTTCACTAGAAGCATGCAAAGTCCTATCGTTTTTCTTCTTCTTCTTCTTAGAAGAACTGGGTGCATCAATAGTAGTTCTCTGAGAATCTTGCTTAATTCTCTTAGGGTGTCCCTCAGGATACAAAGGTTCCTGAGTCATTTTACCCCCTCTAGTCATAACTCTAACAACATTATCATTTTTCTTATTATTTAATTCATTGAGCAAATCATTCTGAGCCTTACGTACTTGTTCTACTTGAGTGGTAACCATGGAAGCATGTTTACTAATAAGTTTAAGTTCACCTTTAACTGTAGACATATAATCACTCAAGTGTTCCAACATATCAACATTGCGTTTCAATTGTCTACCAATATAAGCATTGCAATTTTCTTGCTTAACCATAAAGTCATCAAACTCATCCAAGCATTGGCTAGCAAACTTAGTAGATGGGATTTCACATTTATCAAATCTATAGAGAGAATTTACCTTTACTACCTGTGTCGGGTTATCAAGACCGCGTATTTCTTCAATAGGTGGTAAATTTTTTAACATCTTCAGCTTTAATACCTTTTCTTTCAAAGATTTCTTTGCCTCTTGCATATCTTCGGGATTGACAAATAGAATACCCCTTTTCTTCGGAGTTGGCTTAGGAGTTGGTTCAGGAAGTGTCCAGTCATTTTCATTATTCAACATATTATTCAATAGCAATTCAGCTTGATCAACAGTTCTTTCCCTGAAAACACAACCAGCACAACTATCCAAGTAATCTCTCGAAGCATCGGTTAGTCCATTATAAAAGATATCAAGTATTTCATTTTTCTTGAGAGGATGATCAGGCAAAGCATTAAGTAATTGGAGAAGTCTCCCCCAAGCTTGTGGGAGACTCTCTTCTTCAATTTGCATAAAATTATATATTTCCCTTAAGGCAGCTTGTTTCTTATGAGCGGGGAATTTTTTAGCAAAGAAGTAATAAATCATATCCTGGGGACTACGCATACAACCAGGATCAAGAGAATTAAACCATGTTTTAGCATCACTCTATAATGAGAACGGAAACAACTTAAGGATAAAGTAATAGCGAGTTTTCTCATCATGAGTAAATAGGGTGGCTATGTCATTTAATTTAGTAAGATGTGCCACAACAGTTTCAGATGCATAGCCGTAAAAAGGATCAGATTCAACCAAATTAATTAACTCAGGATCGACAGGGAAATCATAATCCTTATCAGTAATAAAGATAGGTGAAGTAGCAAAAGCAGGGTCATATTTCATTCTAGCATTCAAAGACTTTTCCTTAAGCTTAGCTAATAATTTCTTAAGATCAGATCTATCATTGCAAGCAAGAAAGTCTCTAGCAATTTCTTCATCCATAACATAACCCTCAGGCACAACAGGCAATTCATATCTAGGGGGAGAATCTTCATCATCACTTTCATCTATATTATCAGTTTCAATAATTTCATTCTCTCTAACCCTAGCCAGTTGTTCATCAAGAAATTGGTGATGGAGGAAGGTTGATAATGACGATTGTCGGTGTCAAAACTGGCGGATCTTGGGTAGGGGGTCCCGAACTGTGCGTCTAGGCGGATGGTAACAGGAGGCAGGGGACACGATGTTTTACCCAGGTTCGGGCCCTCTTGATGGAGGTAAAACCCTACGTCCTGCTTGATTAATATTGATGATATGGGTAGTACAAGAGTAGATCTACCACAAGATCAAGGAGGCTAAACCCTAGAAGCTAGCCTATGGTATGATTGTTGTTCGTCCTACGGACTAAAACCCTCTGGTTTATATAGACACCGGAGAGGGCTAGGGTTACACAGAGTCGGTTACAATGGTAGGAGATCTACATATCCGTATCGCCAAGCTTGCCTTCCACGCCAAGGAAAGTCCCTTCCGGACACGGGACGAAGTCTTCAATCTTGTATCTTCATAGTCCAGGAGTCCGGCCGAAGGTATAGTCCGGCTATCCGGACACCCCCTAATCCAGGACTCCCTCAGTAATCCGGCAAACTCAACGCCAAACACAAGGGGCTCGACATACCAAGTGAGGACGACGAACCCCACAAGCAGAGCACCAGGAAACAAAAGGATTTCCCACAAGAAGTCAAAACAGTAAACTTACTTCATGTGACGAGCAAAATGGCGCCAACAGAGATACGCGCCATACGGCCTATCCCAAAGGAGTCTCGCCAATGGTTGTTAAAAACGATCACCTTCGACCATCAGGATTACTCTAGAAGTATCCGGAACGCAGGCTAGACTGCCTTGGTATTAGATCCAATAATCGGCGGACTCCTCTTTACAAATGTCCTGATGGACGGCGGCAGTGGTCTAAACCTGTTATACCAGGACACAATCCGCAACATGGGGATAGACCCAACAAAGATTTGCCATAGCAAAACCTCCTTTCAAGGGGTAACGCTAGGCCCGGATGCCTGTTGTATGGATTCTCTCCGGCTAGAAGTTATGTTCGGCTCTCCCCGATAACTTCCGTCACGGACAGCTAACTTTCCACATCGCCCCATTCTCAAGTAGCTATCAAGCACTGCTGGGGCATGAAGCTTTCGCCCGCTTTAACGCAATACCGCATTATGCATCTCTTACGCTTAAGATGCCCGGTCCATGAGGCATCATCTCATTAAAGGGAAAACATTGAGTGTTCCTCCCGTGCGGAAGACAGTGCGGCTGCCTTGACAGCCCCACAATAAAGTGTCTTCACCAGCCACGACACCTAAACAGGTCGTCAAGACCATGGACACGGCTAGACGAGTCCGGCATAAACATACAATCAATAAAGGCTTAATAGCCGTATACCCCTGTACTAGGGGCTCCGCGCATATAAAACAAGAGATAATAAAGCTCAATTTTACCCATTTCGATTTATACTTTGTCTATTTAGTGTAACTCATGTTCAGCACGATCTTTCTTTAACTAAGTTCCTTTCTTTTACAGATGAACACCGTGCTAGGCCCGTCCAGGATACGGCACAACGGAGACACAGGCGCAGACGTGCAGCAGGGACCCGTTCCAAGGATTCTTTTCAGATTAAGACCCTGCGTAAACCTTTTTTACTGTCTCTGTTGATACACATCCCTTGGTTTCTTGGTATAACCAAGGAGGAGGCTGGCGTTTTGGCATATGGCCACGTTAGAGTTTTGCGCGTACCTGGCACTAAGGGCTTATTACTAAGGGCGTTATCCCGCCCGCCCTCATAAAGACCGAATACCTTAGGGAGTGTTCGGCATCGCGAGTTTGGCCTTATATCCATCAGCTCAGAATCATGTCTTTGGTCAAATGTTGGGTTTGCCCGGCTCCTATGTTTTGCTACCTTACGCTCCACTCTATTGGCTAAGGCGGCACCAGGAGAACTACTACGATTGTGCCCCGGTTCGGCCAGGCGAGCACCTCAGTAGAGAAAGCCGAAAACTGACTGTCATGATATAGCGTGAGACTGGTCAACCAATCGATGACTTACCGGAATCTTTAGGATTCCTCCGCATTAACGAAGGGCCGCTTCCCGGCCAGACACATATGCGCCCCGAGTTCGGGCGAGCGCAGGCGCCACCAGGGGCTATATAAGTAGCCTCACTGTCAAACTCCTATGGCTAAGTGAAAGTCATAAAGCATCATAGTCTGATTGCCTAGTTCGCTGTGCTATCACCTCCTTTGTAGGACGAAGACGTTGGATCAAGTGTGAAAATGCGCTTTCTGCGAACACCCCCGCATTATGTGCGTGGGGGCTGAAGCCGACGACTGCCATCTTTCAGATTATATATGCATATATGTTAAACGGCCGCACATGAGGTATTACAATACTTGCAGGCACAAGTATGAAAAGCGTCTACAATTTATCAAAATATTGTTTTACAATAATATATGCTATTTGAATATAGTATCCTTCGAGCACTGCATCTCTATTAAACGAGCGCCTTGCAGAACTTCCTGAAAATAGTGCTCGGCAGGTACTCGGCTTCCATCCGAGTCTGGGGATGCAACAACAGTGGCCTCCATTTCCTCCTAGTATGTATTGACATGGGCAAGAGCCATCCGTGCACCCTCTATGCATGCTGACCTCTTCATCGCATTCATATGTGGCGCCGCACAAAGGAACTGCTGCACCAAGTTGAAATAACTTTTCAGCTCCGGCCTCTCCGGCCACAGATGACTCATGACATACTTCATGGCGAGTCCAGACAACCTATTTAGCTCGGCCCATTCGACCAAACGATCGGCTAATGACAGCGGATGCTCCGGATTGTGGAACTGCGACCAAAAGAGCTTTTCCACTTTGCGATCTTCTTGATCTCGGAAGTGTTCAGCCGCATCTGCAGCACTCGCTGCCAAATCCAGATAGGTGTCCTCCGTACTCCACATCCGGTCTAACGGAGCATGTTTAGGATCACAGAAATTCCTCTACAGCATAAAGGGCTTTCCAATCACGATCTCTCCGGCCTGACGCAGCTCCTCCTTCATAGCTCTCATCGCAGAGCGAGCATCCTTGGCATCGGCAATGGCCTTCTCTAGGTCCGTCTGTTCCGCCCGATCTTCTTTTTCAAGAAGCTTGCAATGGTCAGCAGCGTTCTTCAGCTTCACGGCCATCTCGGCCATTTCCTTCTTGCTTCGGCAGTGAGCAGCATGTTCGGCTTTCAGCTCTTCAATTGCCTTTAAGGCAGCCACATCACTTTTCCTGGCTTGCTCCTTGACTCGGGCAAGTTCCGCCCGAAGATTCTCCATGGCAGCAACACCATCTGCATCAAGCGCACACATTGTAAGATACTGGCATAAAGCTCCTCTTACCAGGTGCCGCCGAAGGAATTACATACCTTGTGCCTCGTCAAGCTGCTTGTTGACAAGCGCGATGTCGGCATCTGCCACGTCAAGTTGCCGCTTTAGCTCGGCAACTTCATCAGTCCGGCTGGCCACCGGACACTTCGCCACCTACGTATGAAGGCGACAAATTAGACCTGGGATTATGATCCTCTACGCGCCATCACTTTTGACAATGCACAGAGTCTCATGGGCTACTATCTACACAGGGCGCATCTTATTTATGCGCAACTGTCCGAAAAGGGTACATTATTTCACGTACCTCAAAACCTGTCAGTAAACTCCTGATGGCCTCGTGCAATCCGCTCTCCGCGAATGAAATCCTCTCAATCACCGTACCCATCAATGCACGTTGCTCCTCTGAGATAGATGCTCGCCCTAAAAGATCCTTCAGCTCCTCCGACCGCGCACCAGACGGTGCCGGACTCGTCCGATGGCCCTTTTCGAAGGCCGGATGTGGAGGGCTTTGGGGGGGGGGGGGGCATATGACTACCTTCCGGCCCTGCCGGATTCGAAGAAACCCTCCGCGATGATACCTCAGGGTCGCCCGCCTCCATCATGTCCGGAAGAAGATCCCCCGAAGACGAGCTCTGCTGAGAAGGGCTAAGGTCCGAGCTACAAGGTAAATTTTCGATTACTTTTCTCAGATATAAAGCAAGGATTTCTATCATTTCTTAAGAAGAAAAACTCCTCTCTACTTACGGATCGGTGGAGGGCTGATCCCCTTGAGGGCATAATTCAGCCAAAGTATGCCCCGTCATAGGACCCTCTGGCGAAGATTTCTTCCCCCGCTTTAAGGCCATGGTCTTCGGGTCTTCAGAGGCGGTCCTCTTCTTCCCCTGAGGAGAGCAATTTTCAATTCCTCCCTTCCAAACAGCCTCCTTCGAGGAGGCCGTAGCTTCCCTGTCCCCTCCCTAGCTTTCCTTTGAAGGCACACCTCCAACATCCTGACTAGCACGGGACCCGGCGTGGTCTCGGGGAGGGGGGACGGACACCTTATTAGCTTTGCTTTTGCTATCCACTCCTGTTTAAAGGACAACTCTTTTAGGGGCAATTTTATGATAAATATACGGATAGCGAGTCCGGGCACAAGGCTACTTACTTGAGTATCCGGACGATTGCAGCTCAGACCTGCGTCCTCCGTAGAATCTGGACACACTACTTGTGGTCCAAAGAACAATTTGTACATCTCCACGGGTGTCATGCCAAGAAAATGTTGGAGAACTCATGGTCCCTCCGGGTTGAACTCCCACAGGCGAAGGGGGAGACGTTTGTAGGGCAGAACTCGGCGAATTAACATAACATGCGTCACTACGACCAGACTGAGGTCTCTTCCTAGGAGATCTCGGATGCGGCCCTGCAACAGGGGCACGTCCTTTGCCGACCCCCAGTCCAGCCCCTTATTGACCCATGATGCCAGTCATGGAGGGGGACCCGAGCGGAAAGCAGGCAGCGCCACCCACTTCGTGCTCCTGGGAGCTGTGATATAAAACCACTCTCGTTGCCATAAGCTGGACTCCCCTTGAAAAGAGCCCTCGGGCCATGGAGCACTAGCATTCTTGCTTATAAAAGCACCTCCGCACTCTGCGTGCCGTCCGTCGATCATCTTCGGCTCTACTTTGAAGGTATTGAGCCATAGTACAAAGTGAGGAGTAATACGGAGGAAGGCTTCACACACGACGATGAATGAGGAAATATGGAGGATGGACTCTGGAGCTAAGTCGTGAAATTCCAGCCCATAATAAAACATGAGCCCCCTCACGAAGGGATCCGTCGGGAAGCCTAGCCCCCGAAGGAAGTGAGACATGAACACCACACTCTCACCAGTCTTGGGAGTGGGAATGACCTGCCCTTGAGCAGGCAGCCTATACGAGATTTCGCTGGTCAAGAACCTGGCCTCTCTCAACTTCAGCACGTCCCCCTCCGTGATGGAGGATGGCATCCATCGGCCTTGAAAGTCGGAACCGGACATTGTCGAAGGTCTGAAGCGCCTGAAATCTGGAGCCTTGGGTGTTGGAACTCGAGGTGAAGGGTGAACTCATTTGAGATTGAAAGAAAGGAGTAGAGCCTTGGTCTCTTTATAAGAGGTTGAATACCAAGGGCCCTCCCCGTGAGCGTGTGGGACTCGCCTTTGATCGAGAAAACATACCAACGGGTACGATTGGGTTACCCACGCCCGTATTGATGAGAATCCCGGAATAAGGGGACACAATCTCTGCTTTAACAAGACGTGCCAAGGAAAATGCCTCGCAAAACACGCTGAGGTGGGACAGTAAAACGATTCGGATAAAGACTTGGCCGTGGTGTGATGTCACGCTACGGAAAACGTCAGCAGATTAGATTTGTGTAAATATTATTCTCTCTATGGCAATATGTGGAAACTTATTTTACAGAGCCGGACACTACCTTTGTGTTCAAAATCTTCTATGAAGTACTTGGAGGAGGAACCCGCCTTGCAATGCCGAAGACAATCTGCGCGCCGGACTCGTCGTCATTGAAGCCTAGTTCAGGGGCTACTGAGGGAGTCCTGGATTAGGGGGGTGTCCATATAGCCGGACTATACATTTGGCCGGACTCCTGGACTATGAAGATACAAGATTTAAGACTTCGTCCTGTGTCCGGAAGGGACTTTCTTTGGCGTGGAAGGCAAGCTTGGCGATACGGATATGTAGATCTCTACCATTGTAACCGACTCTTTGTAACCCTAGCCCTCTCCGGTGTCTATATAAACCAAAGGGTTTTAGTCTGTAGGACGAACAACAATCATACCATAGGCTAGCTTCTAGGGTTTAGCCTCCTTGATCTCGTGGTAGATCTACTCTTGTAGTACCCATATCATCAATATTAATCAAGCAGGACGTAGTGTTTTACCTCCATCAAGAGGGCCCAAACCTGGGTAAAACATCATGTCCCCTGCCTCCTGTTACCATCCGCCTAGATGCACAGTTCGGGACCCCCTACCCGAGATCCGCCGGTTTTGACTCCGACAATGATGGTGACGGATTCCCCTCTCCGGAGCCCCGAAGGGACTCCAGATCAGCCCTCCCGAGAGAGTTTAGGGCTTGGCGGCGGCTCCATACCGTAAAAAGCGATGAATCCTTCTCTCTGATTTTTTCTCCCCGAACACAAATATATAGAGTTGGAGTTGAGGTCGGAGGAGCACCAGGGGGCCCATGAGGCAGGGGCGCGCCCCCACCCTCATGGACAGGTGTGGGCCCCCTGGCCTTGATTCTTTCGCCAGTATTTTTCATATATTCCAAAAATAATCTTCGTTGATTTCAGGTCATTCCAAGAACTTTCATTTCTGTAGAAAAATAACACCATGGCAATTCTGCTGAAAACAGCGTCAGTCCGGGTTAGTTCCATTCAAATCATGCAAGCTAGAGTCCATAACAAGGGCAAACGTGTTTGGAAAAGTAGATACGTTGGAGACGTATCATCCCCCGAATGATGCTCGAAAGAGGTAAGCTTGCCACAGAGCGTGATATGAGGTTTGATCATATGAGTAACTTAGTCGTTCCCGTGTTGGGGTGTAGAGGTAAAGACATGTCCAACTGATGGTGACGCGCGAGGCGGCCGAGGGGCGATGATGTGTACAACCGAGGGACGACGTGCGGGACGACCGAGTGGTGAAGACGTGCACAACCGAGTGGCGACACGCGGGGCGGCCGAGTCATGATGTGTGAGGTGGTCGGATGATGAAGATGTGCACAACTAAGTGACAACGCACGGGGGCGACCGAGTCATGATGTGCGACGTGGTCGGATGATGAAGATGTGCACAACTGAGTGGCAACGCGCGGGGCGACCATGTGGTGAAGATGTGCACGACCGAGTGGCGACGCACGGGACAGCTGAGTGGTGATGACGTGCGAGGTGTTCGAATGTAGGACTACATATCAAGCCAAGTGGTGACATGCAGGGCGACCGAGGGTCATGGATGTGTACAATAGAGTGATGACACACGGGGCGGCCGAGTGGTGAAGACGTGCACAACCGGGTGGTGACGCGCGGGGCGGCCGTGTGGTGAAGATATGCACAACCGAGAGGCGACGCGCGAAGCAGCCGTGTGGTGAAGGCATGCACAACTGAGAGGCGACGCGCGGGGCGGTCGAGTGAGGATGCGCGAGGTGGCCGAGTGAAGGGCTACGTGTCCAGCCAAGTGGTGATGCGCGGGGTGGCCGATTGAAAGATTGCGTGTCCAGCCAAGTGGCTGAAATGGTCTTTGAAGGAGTTAGCCAGATGCTTTCGAAGCTAATGTAGCGACGAGGTCGGTGTAGTGTGGTTGAGACGCAACAAGACCGGCGTGACAACTGACTCTGAGTAGGAATGAAGATGGCGCGCAGAGTGTCTGGGCGATTATGAAACTTGTCAAAGTGGCAGATCGAATGCACTTGTTGAAGTGAAGGATCTGACTGGTGATGAAGTACTTGACCACTCAGGAGAGTGTCATTCCAAATGAGATGCAACCCCCGTACTATAGTCTTCGACAATGGACATGTCAGAATACGAGAAATATAGTTTTGAATGGATGATTTGCAATTCATCGAGTCAGACTCGGGTAAAGATGAGGAGAAGCTTCCGAGTGATGCTTGAAAGAAGCAAACTCGCAAAGGAGTGAAGTGTGAAGTTTAATTGTAAAAGGGGCTTATCTGTCTCATGCCTAACGAGGTCTATATCATTGATACGATGAAGAGGATTCCGCAGAGGGGTTGGCCAGATGTGTTTGAAGTCAACAGAGCGACAAGATCGGTGTTGCGGTGCGCTGGGACCGGTACGGTGACCGAGTCCGAGCAGCGATGAAGTTGGCGCATAGGGTCGTCGAGTGATCGCGTAACTTGTGTAAAAAATGGCACAAGCCAACAAAATAATATCTTGAGGAAATTTGATGTGTGCTAAAATGATTTGTGTGAATAACACCCATAGACACCCGCTGGGAGTGCAAGGGGCTTGCTGGTTAACCAGCAAGAGTCTGAAAGAGCGAAGGATCCATTCGAACTTGTTGAAGCGACGGATCTGACTGAACTCATTGAATAATGGCTCAAATAAAACGGAAGTGTAGTGTTTTGACTGAGTTGCAGCCCTAGAGGACCGATGCGAACTCGAAATGAAGAATGACACATGGTGTTCGTGAATGATGTATGCGAAAAAATGGAAGTTGGACTCGGGAGTCACATAACCAGTACTAAGCAAGTGTGTGAAAATAAGGAGCCAAGCGTAGAGGTACACTTGGTGGCGTGGCCTCCGAGTTAACATGACATGTGAATTACGGGATACTCAGGAAGGCGGAAATAACAGAAAGTAAAATGACTTAACTGTCTAAAGGCGCGCGAGTGGCCGAGTGGGGATGAGGTGACCAACCGAGTGGCGACGCGCGGGGCGGCCGAGTGGTTATGAGGATGACCAACCAATGGCGGCGCGCAGGGCGGCCGAGTGGTGATGAGGTGACCAACCAAGTGGTGACGCGCGGGGCGGCCGAGTGGTGATGAGGTGACCAATCGAGTGGAGACGCACGGGGTGGCCGAGTGGTGATGAGGTGACCAACCGAGTGGTGACGCGCGGGGCAGCCGAGTGGTGATGAGGTGATGTCGGGGCTCTCTGTGGCCGCCGAGCACCTATGGGGCACGGGGGGCCCCTTTCTGGTTCGGCGAGGGGGCGGAGGCCGCGCGCAGAGCGGATCGAGGTCCCGGGCGCGCGGTGGGTGAGAGAGACGGGCGATTTTTACCCAGCTTCGGAGCTCTCCGGAGAGATAAAACTCCTACTGCTGCTTTGTGTTTTTATTGGATCTCGCTCGAATGCGAGCGCACGGTGGTGTGGTGTGTGTGTGTGTCTCGAACCCTAGTCTTGTGTCCTTTAGATGAACCGAACCCCTTCTACGTGCGCATGGGCCTCCCTTTTATAGTCCAAAGGGGGCACCAACAGGTGGCAGCGTAAGAAGAGGGGGTAGAAAGGTAAAAACGCAGGTTGGTGTAACAGTGACCAACAGTGTCCCCTACCTAACTCTGACGGCAGGAGACAAGGGCATTTAATGCCCGTCTGGTCGCCCCAACAGTGCAGAGAAGCGACCGTCAAGTGAGCCTCGGGTTGCCACGATGGCGTCTCTGTCAGCTCCGCTTGCCACCTCGCCCCGCATGGCTGCGTAGTGCCTCGCCACGTGCCTTTGGGATGGCCTTGTGATGACACGTCGCTGGATGTGCTGGAGTTTGGTTGGCAATCTTGCCGCGACAAGTGACTTGTCGCGGCCCTCCTCTTGTCGTGCCGGCAAGCTTGCCGGCCGTCGGGCCTTGCCGCGACGCACGGGGCCCCGCGACAAGTCTTCTGGAGGCGCCTTGGTCGGCCTTCCCGGCAAGCTCCTCTTGCCGGGGTCTTTGTTTTCTTCCCGGTAAGCTCTTCTTGCCGGGGCCTTGGTGGGCCTTCCCAGCAAGCTCCTCTTGCCGGGGCTTTAGCTTGAGTACTCTGTTCTTGGATGGCATCAAAGCAGCCGCGGAGGATCTTGGCGGACGCCCGGCAAGCCCTGCCGCGGGTTGCGGCGACTGCCCGTGCACAAGTTCGGGGTACTAAGGTACCCCCTACTTTAGTACACCGACAGAAGCCCCCGGGCCTGGGCCATACACGGTGCCGAGTGTTGTTGGGCCAGGCCCAAAACTATGCACGGGCACGCATGGCCTGGGTCCACACAGAATCGAACTCCGTTTCCACCGCGTACGCACGGGGTGGCACGCGTCAAACGCGGCATCGTGGGCGACGTGGGCGGCGCGTGCGAGGCTGAGCCTTGCGAGCATGCAACGAGCCATGATGAAGGGGACGGCCCACGCCCCCCTACCTAAACAGAGGTAGGCGTGGGGGCGTGGTGCATTTACTGGACGGGGCCAGTGCGCGGCTTTTGAGGCGTCTGCTCCCATGCTCACGGGGTGGGGCGAGACCGCCTCACCCGTCCACTCGGCGCTGCATCCCTGCCACGCGGCTCCCATGGACTTGGGGTCACGGACGGTGAGATTGGGGAATCCGGGCCGGGGTGAGCAGAGGCAGCGGGTCGGCCCCGATTCCCCGCTCTCCCGTGCCTTGATTCGCCGAGCGGGGCGGCCGGGCTCCCACCCTGCCCCTTTATAAAGGGCAGGGAGGGGGGCACAGAAGCCCACACTCCTTCATCTCCTTCTTTTCTTTTTAACTTCTACTCCCCTTTCTCCCGCTCGCCTAGGCGCTTCTTTTGCCCTCCCCGGCAAGCTTCTCTTGCCGGGGCCTCCTTGACCTACCTCCTGAAGAGAGAAATAGGAGAGGGATTACGGGCATCTTATCTTTTAATTTGTAAGCCCTCGGGCCTTAGCTGTATTTAAAGTTTGTAATTGTTGGGGAACGTTGCAGAAAATTAAAAATTTTCCTACGGTTTCACCAAGATCCATATATGAGTTCATCTAAGCAATGAGTCAAGGGAGTGAGTTAGCATCTACATACCACTTGTAGATCGCGTGCGGAAGCTTGCAAGGGGATGGTGATGATGGAGTCGTACTCGACGTGATTCGGATCACCGATGACCAAGTACTGAACGGACAGCACCTCCGCGTTCAACACACGTACGGGACGGGAGACGTCTCCTCCTTCTTGATCCAGCAAGGGGAAGGAGAGGTTGAGGAAGAATGCTCCAATGGCAGCACGACGGCGTGGTGCAGTTGGAGTAGTAGTATTCCGACAGGGCTTCGCCAAGCACTTATGGAGGAGGAGAGGTGTTGGGGAGGGGAGGGGCTGCGCCTTGGCTTGTGTTGATCTCCCATGCGCCTCCCCACTATATATAGGGGTGGAGGGGCTGGTTTCTTGCCCTCCAAGTCCATTGGGGCGTTGGCCAAGGTGGGAGGAAAGAAATCCCATCATTTCCTTCCCCACCGATTGTTATCCCCCCTTTTTAGGGATCTTGATCTTATCCCTTCGGGATATGATCTTATTCCTTCTAAGGGGGGATCTTGGTGCGCCTTGACCAGGGGTGTGGGGCCTTTCCCCCACTACTCACGTTCATGTGGGTCCCCCCATGTAGGTGGGCCCCACTCCGGAACCTTCTAGAACCTTCCCGGTACAATACCGAAAAATCCCGAACATTTTCCGGTGGCCAAAATAGGACTTCCCATATATAAATCTTTACCTCCGGACCATTCCGGAACTCCTCGTGACGTCCGGGATCTCATCCGGGACTCCGAACAACATTCGGTAGTCACATACTAGTCTTCCTAATAACCCTAGCGTCACCGAACCTTAAGTGTGTAGACCCTACGGGTTCGGGAGACATGCAGACATGACCGAGACGCTCTCAGGTCAATAACCAACAGCGGGATCTGGATACCCATGTTGGCTCCCACATGCTCCTCGATGTTGTCATCGGATGAACCACGATGTCGAGGATTCGATCAAACCCTGTATACAATTCCCTTTGTCAATCGGTACGTTACTTGCCCGAGACTCGATCATCGGTATCCCAATACCTTGTTCAGTCTCGTTACCGGCAAGTCACTTTACTCGTACCGTAATGCATGATCCCGTGGCCAACACTTTGGTCACCTTGAGCTCATTATGATGATGCATTACCGAGTGGGCCCAGAGATACCTCTCCGTCATACGGAGTGACAAATCCCAGTCTCGATCCGTGTCAACCCAACAGCTACTTTCGGAGATACCTGTAATGCACCTTTATAGTCACCCAGTTACGTTGTGACGTTTGATACACCCAAGGCACTCCTACGATATCCGGGAGTTACACGATCTCATGGTCTAAGGAAGAGATACTTGACATTGGCAAAGCTCTAGCAAACGAACTAAACGACCTTTGTGCTATGCTTAGGATTGGGTCTTGTCCATCACATCATTCTCCTAATGATGTGATCCCGTTATCAACGACATCCAATGTCCATAGCCAGGAAATCGTGACTATCTGTTGATCACAACGAGCTAGTCAACTAGAGGCTCACTAGGGACATATTGAGGTCTATGTATTCACACGTGTATTACGATTTCCGGATAATACAGTTATAGCATGAATAAAAGACAATTATCATGAACAATGAAATATAATAATACTTTTATTATTGCCTCTAGGGCATATTTCCAACAGTAATCCTCTCTATCATGTTTTTCATCCTCTATGGACTTGCACTAAATTGGGATGTTTTTTAATGAAAAGAGGGGAAAGCTTGCCGGATTAAGTCTTTTACTTGATTGTGCGCCTTGTACGTTTTCACCCTACGCTTTTAGGGAACTTGCCGGCGCGAGCACCTTGCCGTGAGCGCCGAGTGTGGAACGTCGGCAACGGAACTGCAACCGACAGGAAACCTTGTCGCGGAGCTAGTCGCGGCTTACTTAAGTCGTTGAGCGGACTCGAAACGACAGTAAGGCAACTAGCTACGAGTTGGTTCTCTGTCGGCGGTGCCGCGACCGACAAGAAACCTTATCGTTGAGCTAGCCGCAGTTCACCCAATATTGTCGAGCGGACTCGAAACAATGGTCAGTGCGCGGCTAGCTACGAATTGGTTCCTCCGCGCACAGGTTTTTTTGTACAAGGCATGATCGTTCAAAGACGCGGCCTTGCTTTCCCCAGCCCATAAGAGGATGCATGACGAGGGATGAAAAACTTATCTGGTATTACAGCCCCCGGCGACTCTGGCTTGCCGGAGGTGAATCTCGATATTTGCAGCCCCCGGCAACTTTGGCTCCGCCGGGACCTAGGTGCCGGTGCGCCTTGCTCTGTCCTTGCCGCCAACGTTGTAGCCCCCGGGGACCCTGACTTGCCGCGCAGGGATCTTAGCAATCGCAGCCCCTAGTGAAATCGGCTTGCTGGGGCCTCATCGCCAGCGCGCCCTTCTGGTTTCTCCTTGTCGCTGTTATTACAGTCACAAAAATAACTAAGACAGCGCTGTAATAAGTTACTCTTTGCAATGTAACTTCAAGTTGGGCAATGCGACGCCATGTTTCGCCCTTTGTATGTTTACACTCTACGCTTCTAGGGAACTTGCCGGCGCTAACACACTTGCTGAGTGCGGAACATCAGCAGCCTGCTGGCGGTGTTGTACCCGGCAAGAAACCTCCTCGGGCCAGTTGCAGCGCACTTGCATTGTTGAGCGGACTCGAAAACAAAGCAAGGGCGCAACTTAACCACGAGTTAGCTCCTCGGCGCACAAGTTTCTTATACAAAGGACGTCCCATTGGCAAGGCTTGCTATGTTACATCCTCGACTTCATTACATTCCTTGTATGTTTTTGCCCTACGCTTCTAGGGAACTTGCCGGTGCTAACACACTTGCTGAGTGCGGAACGTCAGCAGCCCGCTGGCGGTGTTGTACCCGGCAAGAAACCCTCTCGGGCCAGTTGCAGCGCACTTGTATTGTTGAGCGGACTCGAAAACAAAGCAAGGGTGCAACTTAACCACGAGTTGGCTCCTCCGCGCATGGGTTTTTTGTACAAGGGACGAACGTTAGAGGAACATAACATAAGCGCTTAAAACTAAAGAAAAGAGCTATGCACTCAAGCTCGGGTGACTTAGCTTTTTCTGTCTTCCGCGGTCCGGCGAAGCCGCGCTCCTCCCTTGACTACCTCCCTTGTACGTTTTCACCCCCCCCCCCCGCGCTTTCAGGGAACCTGCCGGCGCAAACACACTTGCTGAGTGCGGGACATCAGCAGCCCGCTGGCGGTGTTGCTTCCGGCAGGAAGAACTCGTCGGGCTAGTTGTGGCGCACTTTCGTCGTTGAGCGGACTCGAAACGTATCAAGGGCGCAACTTAGCCACGATTCGACCCTTCTGCGCACAGGTTCTTCGTACAAGGTACGGATTCTCAGGGAATACAATCCAAAAGCTTGAAACTAGACGCTTTCTTCGCCCTACTGGCTGGTGGAGCTCGATGGTGCATCCTCGACGGTAGCGCGGCACTCCGGGCAGGCGCGCTTGCCGGAGCAGGTACCCGAGCTGTTCTTGCCGGGCTTGGTCTTTGGCGGATCTGCTTTTGCTTTCTTGCACTTGCCGGCGGAGCTCGATGGTGCGCTCTCGACGGCAGCGCAGCACTTCGGGGAGGTGCGCTTGCCGGAGTGGGCATCAGGGCTGCACTTGCTGGACTCGAGTTTCTCCTTCCCCTGGGGAGCTTCAGCGGCAAGTGGCTCGTGCTCTGCTGCTGCTGCTGCTTCCCGGTAGATCTTGTCGGCGCAGATGAGTCCATCCCTCTTGTCACCTTGGACAAAAATGACACTCATCGGGCCAGGCATCTTGAGCACGTTGTATGCGTAGTGAGAGGCTGCCATGAACTTGGCAAGCGCTGGTCGGCCGAGTATCCCATTGTAGGGCAATGGGATATCAGCAACATCGAAGGTGACCCTCTCTGTCCTGAAATTCAGCTCGCTGCCAAACGACACTGGCAGCATGATCTTCCCCTTGGGCTTGCTTCTTCCCGGATTTATCCCTTGAAAGGTACCAGTTTCTTCGAGCTCGTCGTCGGGGATCTGGAGCTTCTTGAGTACTGTGGAGGAAATCAAGTTCAGGCCGGCCCCGCCGTCAACCAGCATCTTTGTGACCTTGAGGTTGCGGATTGTTGGCGAGACCAACATCGGCAAACACCCGACCGCAGTGATGCGATCAGGGTGGTCCTCAACATCGAAAATGATGGGCGTGCCAGACCATTTCAGAGGCCTGCGTGCCTCGACGGACGGCTCCGCTGCGTTCACCTCTCGCACCCACTGCTTGAGTTGACGGTGCGAGGCGTGCAGAGAGGCGCCGCCGTCGATGCACAACACCTCTGTGGCCTTCTGAAACTCTTGGTCTTCGGTATCATCTTCCTCCATCTCATCCTCATCTTCGTCCTTGTCGCGGCCGCGGGGAGGCCTATCTCCTTGCCGCGGCTTGGCCTTGCCGCGGTGTCCTCCCCGGGCGAGAAGCTTCTTGCCGGATCCTCCACCACCTCCCTGGGCTCTCTCCTTATCGCGGCGCTCGTACTCGGCTTTCTGCAGCTCTGCCATCTCTTCGACTTTCTTGCAGGTTTGGAGATCGTGGCCCTTGGTGCGGTGGATCTTGCAATACCGCTTGCCGGAGCCATCCTGCTTGTCGGCGGCCACGACAGCCTCGCCGGAGTCGTCGGCCTTGGCCTTGTCGGAACCGCCTCCGTTGCCGGAATGCTCAACAGCTAGCACGTCCTTAGTCTTTCTCTTCCTGTTGTTCCGCCTCCGGTTCTTCCTTGCCGGGGCGGCATCCTCACTGCCAGATCCTTCTGCTCCTGCAACCTCTCCGGGGATTTTCCTCCCCTCCTCAGCCCGTGCTCACTTGTCGGCCAGAGCATAGAGCTCGCTGACGTCCCTGATCTTGCACATCGCCATCTCCTCCCTCATCCTGCGGTTACGCACGTTCTGATGAAAGGCGCTGATAACTGCGGCAGGGTGGACGTCTGGGATGTTGCGTTGCACCTGGCTGAATCTCTGTATGTACTTGCGCAGGGGCTCCCCCTCCTTCTGGACGAGCAAGTTGAGGTCACTCTCCTGGCCATGAGGCTTGTGGCCACCCGTGAAGGCGCCGACAAACTGATGACACAGGTCCGCCCATGAAGAGATGGAACCGTCCGGCAAGTGCATGAGCCAAGATCTGACATTGGGCTTGAGTACCAGTGGGAAGTAGTTGGCGAGGATCTTCTCATCGCGCCCTCCGGCAGCCTGCACCGCAATGGTGTAGATGCTGAGGAACTCCGATGGATGTATCCTGCCATCGTACTTCTCAGGCACGTCTGGCTTGAAGTTCTTGGTTTTTGGCCACTGGACTTGCCGCAGCTCGCGGGTGAACGCAGGGCAACCCGCCGCGTACGGCAAGTCGCCTGGCTCCCCTAGTGCATGCATGTCGACAGTGGGCCCGGCACGCTGGTCAGATTGACGTCGCGTTTCCCTTCTGCGCTCGATGCGAGTGCGAGCGTCCTCATGCTGCCGTTCCTGGAGAACGTGGCGCTGATCGCGTCGGGTTCGCGGGTCCAACGACGCGGTCGAGTCGCCGTCGGGGTTGATCCGACGAGCCGGCGATCTTGGCCTTCGGGGCTGGGAGTGCGCGGAGGTGGCCCCCCCAGCGATCTTGACGGCGTCGGCTTGCGCTTGGACGCCTTGCCGGGGCCTCGATGCACTCGGTTGCCGGGGGTTGTCACCGTTGGCGAAGGCGATGAGACTGTATATGGTCATCCTCCAGTCGTCGATCTTGTGCGGCGCCGGAGGGTAGTCTAGGAGCAGCTGGGCTCGGGCCAGCGCTTCCTCTGCTGTCTTGGGTGGCGTTGGCGACGAGCGGCGCGAGGAGCGAGATGTGCTCGGACTCCCAACTGGGTTGGAAGGTGCAACACCCCGTCTTGGTGACCGTACCTCGCTCGCGCCAGCATGCGGGCGAGCATGCTGATCTCGAGCGTCTCGCGACCCGCCAGCTTGGCCTTGTTCCAATGCGAGCACGGTGCTAGGAGCACCGGGGCGTTGTCGACCTTGCACTTCCTGGGAAGGGTGCGGTGTCTGCATGGTCGCCGACGCTTGCGGGGCCTTGTTTTTGGATCTGGTGACAACGTGAGTCCCACCGTCGGCGCCCGCTCCTCCGCCGGCGTCCATTCCACCGCCCGTTCGCTCCGGCAGTGGCGGCAGAATCGATGTAGACGGAGCGGCTACCTCCCAAGGCTTCTTCTTCGGCGGCATGTTGATGAAGGCGTTGATGCAGCGCGCATGGATACCGGATCAGATGCTCACGACCTCGACGCGCCCCCTACCTGGCGCGCCAAAGGTGTCGGGGCTCTCTGTGGCCGCCGAGCACCTATGGGGCACGGGGGGCCCCTTTCTGGTTCAGCGAGGGGGCGGAGGCCGCGCGCAGAGCGGATCGAGGTCCCGGGCGCGCGGTGGGTGAGAGAGACGGGCGATTTTTACCCAGCTTCGGAGCTCTCCGGAGAGATAAAACTCCTACTGCTGCTTTGTGTTTTTATTGGATCTCGCTCGAATGCGAGCGCACGGTGGTGTGGTGTGTGTGTGTGTCTCGAACCCTAGTCTTGTGTCCTTTAGATGAACCGAACCCCTTCTACGTGCGCATGGGCCTCCCTTTTATAGTCCAAAGGGGGCACCAACAGGTGGCAGTGTAAGAAGAGGGGGTAGAAAGGTAAAAACGCAGGTTGGTGTAACAGTGACCAACAGTGTCCCCTACCTAACTCTGACGGCAGGAGACAAGGGCATTTAATGCCCATCTGGTCGCCCCAACAGTGCAGAGAAGCGACCGTCAAGTGAGCCTCGGGTTGCCACGATGGCGTCTCTGTCAGCTCCGCTTGCCACCTCGCCCCGCATGGCTGCGTAGTGCCTCGCCACGTGCCTTTGGGATGGCCTTGTGATGACACGTCGCTGGATGTGCTGGAGTTTGGTTGGCAATCTTGCCGCGGCAAGTGACTTGCCGCGGCCCTCCTCTTGTCGTGCCGGCAAGCTTGCCGGCCGTCGGGCCTTGCCGCGACGCGCGGGGCGCCGTGGCAAGTCTTCTGGAGGCGCCTTGGTCGGCCTTCCTGGCAAGCTCCTCTTGCCGGGGTCTTTGTTTTCTTCCCGGTAAGCTCTTCTTGCCGGGGCCTTGGTGGGCCTTCCCAGCAAGCTCCTCTTGCCGGGGCTTTAGCTTGAGTACTCTGTTCTTGGATGGCATCAAAGCAGCCGCGGAGGATCTTGGCGGACGCCCGGCAAGCCCTGCCGCGGGTTGCGGCGACTGCCCGTGCACAAGTTCGGGGTACTAAGGTACCCCCCTACTTTAGTACACCGACAGGTGACCAACCAACGGCGACGTGCGGGGCGGCCGAGTGGTGATGAGGTGACCAACAGATGGGGACACGCGGGGTGGCCGAGTGGTGATGAGGTGACCAATCGAGTGGCGACACGCGGGGCGGCCGAGTGGTGATGAGGTGACCACCCGAGTGGAGACGCGTGGGGTGGCCGAGTGGTGATGAGGTGACCAACCGAGTGGCGACGCGCAGGGCTGCTAAGTGGTGATGAGGTGACCAACCGATGGCGACGTGCGGGGCGACTGAGTGGTGATGAGGTGACCAACCGATGGCGACACGCGGGGCGGCCGAGTGGTGATGAGGTGACCAATCGAGTGGCAACGCGCGGGGCGGCCGAGTGGTGATGAGGTGACGAACCGATGGCGACGCGCGGGGCAGCCAAGTGGTGATGAGGTGACCAACCGATGGCGACGCACGGGGCGGCCGAGTGGTGATGAGGTGACCAACCGATGGCGACGCGCGGGGCGGCCGAATGGTGATGAGGTGACCAACTGATGGCGATGCGTGGGGTGGCCGAGTGGTGATGAGGTGACCAACCGAGTGGCGACGTGCGGGGCGGCTGAGTGATGATGAGGTGACCAACTGAGTGGCGACGTGCGGGGCGGCCGAGTGGTGCTGAGGTGACCAACCGATGGCGACGCGCGGGGCGGCCGAGTGGTGATGAGGTGACCAACCGATGGCGACGCGCGGGACGGTCGAGTGGTGATGTGGTGACCAACCGAGTGGCGACGCGCGGGGCGGCCGAGTGGTGATGAGGTGACCAACCGAGTGGCGACGCACGGGGCGGACGAGTGGTGATGAGGTGACCAACCGAGTGGCGACACGCGGGGCGGCCGAGTGGTGATGAGGTGACCAACCGAGTGGCGACGCGCTGGACGGCCAAGTAGTGATAAGGTGACCAACCGATTGGCGACGTGCGGGGCGGGCGAGTCGAGCATGTTGTCGAAGATGTACCCAACCGAGTGATGGTGTGTCGTGCGGCCGAGTAGATAGGTTGATGAAGACATGCCCAACCGATTGGTGGCATGCAGGGTGGACGAGTCAACCATGTTATCGAAGATGTACCGAACCGAATGCCAGTGTGCCGGGCAGCCAAGTGGGCGAGTTGATGAAGACGCGCCCAACAGAATGGCGACGCGCGGGGCAGTCGAGTGACGAGGACATGCCCAGCCGAGTGGCGATGCATGATGCAATCGAGTAGGATATGTTGATGAAGTCGTGGACATCCGGATGACGATGACGTGCGGGCGTCTGAGTGTCAACAGACTGTCCGAGTGGATCTTGACTGACGCGAATGTCATTGGTGTAAATCTCCCGACCAAGTGAACGGCCGAGTAAATCCGTTCGAGTGACACCGTCTAGTAGCTGGCCACAGGGAGGCATCACCATGTGCGGGACATGGCCGGCCTCGACGCCTGTGTCGTATCGGGTCCACGCTCCGAATGCACAAGCCACCGCCGAGCCTGTGACCGGATGAGGGTTGCTGTCGGGCAGACGATACATGAGGAATGAGCTGGTGTGGATGTGTCCAACCGACGACGATGTGCGGAACGGCCAAGTCGAGCATGTCACTGAAGAGGCGTCCGAGTGAGTGGGAACACACGAACGATCGAGCGCCTGTTCGAGTGTAGACTTATGCCTGTCCGACTGTACACGAGTACCGGCTCGGAGTAACGGAGCGTCTGGGCTGGCTTGTAAGCAACGCAGGGTGTGTGCGCGCTGGAGGCTGGTGCCTGTGGCTTTCCAAAACATGGACCAAAGAAGATTAATTGCAAAGCTTGCATGGTGCAGCTAATTAATCCAGTGTTGAAGACGTCCTCCCGTTAGCTTGCATGGCGCAGCTAATTAATCTGGTATTGAAGACGCCCTTCCGTTTTCTGTACTGGGCGCATTTATATGCATGCATGTAATGAAGGAGGAGGAGGCCCACTCACCTTGCATGGCTGAAGGAAAAAAGAAAACAATGGCCAGCAGCCGGCGATAGAGGGAAGAACCGCCGTGCCCAGAGGAGCGACGGGCTTCCTATTTCCGCGTCGTGCCGGACCCGCGCGCATGCCGTGGCGACCACGCTAGAGAAGCTGATGAGTGAGGAGTGCAGTGCGCCTGCGACGCCGGCGGGAGGTGCGCCTCCACCATGGAGATCACATCGGCTTCAGGACGTAGGCGGGATCCGGGAACATCGCTAGAGGTGTGGTTCCGGCGCGGATGGACACGCCAGAGGTTAGCGAAGCCGGACGGGCGGCGGTTGACTTGGTGGAGGCGTCGGTGGTTGACGACGAAGAAGATGGGCGACGGCGGACTGGCCATGAGCTCGGCCTCCATGGCGCTCGTTAGAACGGTGCTTGGTGGCGCGACGGCGCTGCAGCTGTTGCTCGTGCTCGCTCAAGTACATACAGAAGAAAAAACAACCATTGTTAGATTAAAGATCGATTGTAGAGAACAAAATTATATGGAATGGGACTCCCTGATCCTTTTATTTGTACGAATGGCGCGATGACCAAAGCTCTAGCGACCGATTTCTTTGGCGATGGTAGTTGATTCGTTGTTGAAGTTTGAAGAAAAAACCATTTGCATCATGGCTCGATAGACGCCATGCCCCATGATGGGCGCCAACTGTTGTGGGAATGATTCCAACAATAATAAGGGATAGGGTAAAGAAGGATGATCTATCGAGATGCAAATGGGTGACATGGTGGTTTTAGCGAGTTCGGGCCTCTCACAGTGGAGATAACAACCCTACATCTCGTGCTCCGGAGAGGCTTTGTTTTATCTGAGTATGTATCCGGAGATTACAATGTGTGTGAGTGAGAGAGGAGAACAGATCCCCATGCCAGAGCTAAGTCCGAAGACTAGATGTAGCGACCCGACCACAAACGGTCAAGTCTCTGTGCTTCAGTGTCATCCCTAGATCATTAATGTTGACACACACAGTACTCGAGGATTTATAACAGAGTAGCAATCACACACTTATTACATCGAATGTCTCCAAAGAGAACTTCTTACAATAAATATGGCTTAAGCCCAACTAATACGATAACAGCGGAATGCTTGGAAGATAAAGTGAGTCCATCAACTCCAATGGCATAGCTGAGCTGCACGACAACGACCTAACGAACCTTACTCCTCGTCTGAAAAGTCTGCAACATAATACGTTGCAGCCCAAAAACGGGTCAACACATGGAATATGCTGGCAATATAACACAGTAGAGCAAGAACAGAATAATGCTATCACTACATGCATATTTGGCTGGTGGAAAGCTCTATGGTTATAGTTTTTGCGAAAAGCCAATTTTTTCCTACAACAACGGAATAGATTTTAATTTAACTATCATGGTAGTTGAAACATCATTGAGAAGGTTCCTCCAACTCAATCCCAATTAAGGTAATTATCAACCCAACAATATTAATTTAGAGTGATGAGATACTTAAGATAACCCAGGTACTAGATACTCAAGATTTGTCCATAACTGGGGACACGGCTAACCATGATTAGTTTGTACACTCTGCAGAGGTTTGCGCACTTTTCCCCACAAGACTCGATCGCCTCCATTGGATTTCTCGCACTACATGGTGTTTGAGAAATGGATGACCGAGACACAGTCTTTCAGAAACATTAACTCTCTACTCCGGGCAGACCATACCAAACCTACAACCCACTACCCGCTGATCCACCTCTTCAAGAGCTTCACGTAACTTACTCAACTATGCTAGAGCCCATAATAGCTTGTGGCTGCACGCGAAAGTTTCTAGCATGAATAGTCTCAGTTCCCTTTGAGCCTGGGTGGCGGTCCATAGGAAGATCACATGGGTACTCCGGGATTTCCAAAAATACAGGCAACACTGGGTACTCCAGGTGCCTCAATCCACCCAGATGTGTATTTAAGTTGTCACCTTAAGTTGAACCATTAATTATCAATCTCACATCTGTCATGGATTTCACTCACCCAAACCTCGTCTACGAGCATAGCATAGCAATATAAGCAACACGTAGAAGTAACTCCCAAGGGTTTGAATGTAACAGGGTAATAGGTTCTACCTCATCAACTACTTCCCAACCCACATGTTAATGACATCCTAACCATGCAATGTTTGGGGATTGGCACTAATGCATAAAAACTGGGTGATAGAGGGGTATGATCAAAGTGTTACTTACCTTGCTGACGATCCGCGTAACCTAGAGACTCCAAATAACACGCTTCGCACTCTGGGAATTCTATCGCCAACAAACAATAGCATACATAAGCAATCAAGCAGAGAAGCACAGGTAAAACTCAAATAAGAAGGTCTAACCGGAAAGTTCAACTTAAGAACTCCGGTTTGCAAAAAGAATCAAATCGAACGGAGCAACGAAACTCAAACGGCGAAAGAAACAAGATCCGTTTACTAATCTGGACCTAGGTCAAATTTTACAGTAGCAAAAACTTGTGCAAGCTGGTTAAGCGGCAAGAGGGTCTCGAGATGAAGATCTAGGCGCTTGAATCACCTGATTCCGACTAACGAGCGAAAAGATAAACTAGAACGAAAATCGGATTAGAAATCGCGATCAGAAATAATCGCGGAATAATCCGATAAAAGAAAACTGACGAACAGGCTAACGAACGAGCGTTCATTATCTGTAACTAACGAGCGGAAACCGTTCGTTAAAACAAACGTATGGACGAACATCCGCTAAAAAGAAAAACCGGGAAAAACCGGCGAACCAAAAAAAAAACGAATTAGGGTTTTCAAAAAAACCAAATCGGTTTTCTAAAAAAACCGACGGTGACGTCGCGTTACCTCGTCGGATCCGGCGTGGTGCGGCTCCGGCGGGGCTCAGGTAGCGGCGGCACGCGGCAGCCGCGGCGCGGGCGACGGGGCTCGGTGGCGCAGGCTGCGGAGGCGGGGCCGGCGGGCGGTGGTGGCGGCGAGGCTGGGTGGGCGGCACTGTTTAAAGGGGGCGAGGGGACGGCGTGGCTTGGGCGAGGGGCGCCCGGGGAGGAGTCCGGCTCGGACTCCCCTCGGTGTCCGTGCTGCGCACGGCGGCGCGGGCGAGGGAGACGGCGGCAAAACAGGTCGGCTGGGTTTCGGCCCAGCTTGGTCCGGAAACTTTTTTTTAAAATAATTCCACCGAAACTAAGAAAAATCTTAGAAAATAAAATAAAAATCTAAAAATGCCAAAACAAATTTTCTCCGTCTAAATAAAATATTTAGAATGAGATGAACATTTTCTTGGCCCTAAAATACAAATTTGAAAACGTGCAATTTTTCTAATGCAAACAAAGTTGCAAATAAATCCAAATAAAAACAAATATTGATTTTAATATTTTTCCTCCAACATTTCATTTATTTTGGAGAAGTCATATTATCTCCTCTCATATATTTTTATTAGGAAATATTTTCGGAGAGAAAAATAATTAAAACCAAAAATCCTCGTTTCAAAATTTGATAAAATCAAATTTTAAAACCGGGGAAATCCCGGACTATCTCCGAGGGTCCTTGAGGATCTTAGGATTTCGAGGATCGTGAGATGAAATGCAATAAAATATGATGTGCAAGAATGATCTATGTATAACATTCCAAATTGAAAATTTGGGATGTTACAAACCTACCCCCCCCCCTTAAGATGAATCTCGCCCTCGAGATTCGGGTTGGCTAGAAAATAGGTGTGGGTGGTCTTTATGAAGATCACCCTCTCGTTCCCACGTGGCTTCGTCCTCGGTCTGGTGGCTCCACTGAACTTTGCAAAACTTAATAACCTTGTTGCGGGTGACTCGACTGGCAAACTCCAAAATCTTGACTGGCTTCTCCTCATAAGTCAAGTCATTGTCCAACTGAATCGCCTCCAAGGGTACAGTATCTCTTAGCGGTATGTCGGCCATCTCAGCGTGGCACTTCTTCAACTGGGAAACATGAAACACATCGTGAACACCTGACAGTCCTTCAGGTAACTCCAACTTGTAGGCCACTTCTCCCATCCGTTCCAAAACACGATACGGTCCTACAAATCTCGGGGCTAACTTTCCCTTAACTCCAAAACGTTTCACTCCTCGCAAGGGTGATACTCGCAGATATGCTATATCTCCAATTTCATAGGTTACCTCCTTTCGTTTCAAATCTGCAAAACTCTTCTGTCTGGACTGAGCTATCTTCAGTCTATCCCGAATCAGTTTAACCTTCTCCTCAGACTCTTTGATCAAGTCTGGTCCAAACAACTTTCGGTCTCCAACTTCATCCCACATCAACGGTGTTCTGCACCTTCGGCCGTACAGGGCTTCAAACGGTGCCATTTTCAAACTGGCTTGGTAACTATTGTTGTATGAGAACTTTGCGTAAGGCAGATTGTCATCCCAACTAGATCCATAATCTAGCGCACAGGCTCTCAACATGTCCTCCAGAATCTGGTTGACTCTCTCGGTCTGTCCATCCGTCTGCGGGTGAAATGTTGTACTGAACTCCAATCTCGTTCCCAAAGTCTGGTGCAGCTGATGCCAAAACTTTGCGGTAAACTGGGTTCCCATATCTGATATGATGGTCCTCGGAACTCCATTCAGACATACGATCCTAGTCATATATATCTTGGCCAACTTTGCACTGGTATAAGTTGTTTTCACTGGGATAAAGTGTGCTACTTTGGTCAAATGGTCAACTACTACCCATATAGAATCATATCCTGATTTGGTCCTGGGCAATCCGGTGATAAAATCCATGCCAAGTTTATCCCACTTCCATTCGGGTATCGGCATAGGCTGTAGCAATCCTGCTGACTTTTGTTGCTTTGCCTTCACTCTTTGATATACATCACATACGGCCACATACTCGGCGATATCCTTCTTCATCCCTGTCCACCAGAAATGTTCCTTCAGATCCAAATACATCTTGGTGTTTCCGGGGTGTATCGAGTATGGTGAGTCATGAGCCTCCTGAAGTATTAACTTCCTGATCTCTGTGTTATTGGGCACATAAAAACGATCCTCAAACCATAAGGTGTCGTGTTCATCCTCACAAAAACCTCGTTATCATCTTTCTGAGCTTCTCGATTTTTCCCCAACAATGTAGACTGTACCTCCATTGTTGCCACAAAACCTCTAGGAACAATCTCCAATCGAAGTTCCCAGAGATCCTCTGCTAACTCCTTCGGCATTCCTGTGGTCACTAGGGTATTAGCGTAACTCTTCCGGCTCAAAGCATCTGCTACGACATTGGCCTTTCCTGGATGATAGTGAAGCTTCATGTCATAATCCTTTATAAGCTCCAACCATCTTCTTTGCCTAAGGTTCAGTTCCTTCTGGGTGAAAATGTACTTCAAACTCTTATGATCCGTGTACACGTCACAATGATTTCCAATAAGGTAATGTCTCCAAGTCTTCAACGCATGAACTACGGCTACTTGCTCCAAATCATGCGTGGCATAATTTAACTCATGCGGTTTTAGTTGTCGTGAGGCATACGAAACAACTCTTCTGTCCTGCATGAGCACCCTTCCAAGTCCTAAGCGAGAGGCGTCGCAGTACACTTGGAAATCCTTATGTATATCTGGCAATGTCAGCACTGGGGCTGTAGTCAAACGTTTCTTCAGCTCCTGGAAACTTGCCTCACAATCTTCCATCCATTTAAACTTGGTATCCTTCTTCAATAACTCCGTCATTGGATTCGCAATCTTGGAAAAATTCTCAATGAATCTATGGAAGTATACTGTGAGTCCAAGAAAACTGTGGATCTGGCTAACTGAAGTGGGTGCCAACCATTCAGTGACTGACTGAACCTTGGTGGGGTCTACTGCTATACCTTCTCCTGATATAACGTGTCCAAGGAATCTGACTTCCTTCAACCAAAACTCGCATTTGCTGAACTTGGCATACAACTGATGTTCCCTGAGTTTCTCGAGAACTAAACGCAAATGCTCCTTGTGTTCCTCTTCATTCTTCGAATATACCATTATATCATCAATGAACACCACAACAAACTTATCCAAATATTCCATGAATACTTTGTTCATCATGCTCATAAATAGGCAGGTGCGTTAGTCAGTCCAAATGACATGACCGTATACTCATATAGCCCATACCGTGTGGTGAAGGATGTCTTTGGTATATCCTTCTCTCGTATCTTCAACTGATGATATCCTGATCGCAGATCGATCTTCAAAAACACCTTAGCTCCTTGCAGCTGATCAAACAGATCATTGATCATTGGCAATGGGTACTTGTTCTTAATCGTCACTTCATTCAAGGCTCGATAATCAACAACCATTGTTAGGGACTTATCCTTCTTCTCCACCAAAAGCACTGGGGCTCCCCATGGTGATGAACTCCGTCAAATGTAACCATTCTCCAATATCGGTGACCTAGATATGTTTCTTAATCTCCTCCAGATCATTCGCGGGCATCCTATAGGGTCTCTTGGATATTGGCCCTGTGCCTGGCAATAACTCTATCAAAAACTCAATATCTCGGTCCGGTGGCATGCCTGGTAACTCCTCTGGGAAAAAAATCCAGATAATCCTTTACTACATGCACTTCTTCCTGAACAACTCCCATGAGGGTATTTACTTGGCTACTTCTTGGCACATGCCTAGATATATACTTGATCATTTTTCCCTCCGTGGTGGTGAGACAAATTGACTTACTAACACAGTCAATGCTTCCTCCGTACTTTGACATCCAGTCCATTCCTAATATCACATCGAATCCTTGTGACTCCAAGATAATTAGGTCGGACGGAAAAACATGGTTGCCAATGGTTAAGGATATCTAGTCACACCATCGACTAGCCATATACTCTGCTCTGGGTGAGCTTACTAACAGAGGGGTCCTAAGTGTTTGGGTCAGTACTTTAAACTTATCCAAGAATTCCCTTGATATGTATGGATGCGAAGCACCAGTATCAAAAAGAACAAGAGAGGTAAATGACTTAACCAAGAACTTACCTATAACCACGTCTGGCTGCTCTTCAACCTCCTCCACGTTAACGTGGTTCACTTGTCCTTTGTTGAATGGATTGGGCTTCTTCCCAGCGCTCCCATTTCCGTTTCCATTCTTCCCTTCAGGGCACTCCGTGGCATAGTGTCTAGTCTTCCCGCACTTGAAACAAGTAACGTGGCTTAGGTCTCTCTTGGTGGGTGTGGCTGGATTGGGGCAGTTCTGATTGTTGCTTGCTCCATTCCCATTCCCATTCCTAGGGCCAGTATGATTATGGTTACTTCCTCCATTATGGGTGTGGCCTCCATGGTTATGAACAAGTCCTCCCAAGTTTGGGGTTAGGCGAGGCTTCTGCTGTGCTCCTGAGTTATACCTCCCTTGTCCATACTTCCTCTTACGGCTCTCAATCTTCTACTGCTTCCCTTCAATCATAAGAGCCTTATCTACCAACTACTAGTAGTTGGTGAATGTTGCCACCATCAACTGCATACTCATCTCATCATTCAGCCCTTCCATAAACTTCTCCTGCTTTGCGGCATCGGTGCCCACATCATCAGGGGAATAGCGAGATAACTTGCTAAACTCATCCGCGTACCGTGCCACAGTATGATTCCCCTGGCGTAAGTTGCAAAACTCACGCCTCTTCAAGTTCATGGCTTCAGTTGAGACATGGGCTGTACGGAAGGCTTGCTGAAATTGGTCCCATGTCACCGTGGCTATAGGGTAGGTGAAAGTGTAATTCTCCCACCATGATGTTGCTCGTCCATCCAACTGATGTGCAGCAAAACACACCTTCTCAGCATCAGTACATCCTGCAGTGGTTAACTTCCTTCCAATCCTGCGGAGCCAATCATCTGCTACTATAGGCTCGATGCTACTAGAAAACACCGGCGGCTGCAACCTCAGAAAACGGGCTAATTTGTCCACTGGTGGTGGTGGTGGTGGTGGATTGTTGTTGTTGTTGCCTTGGTTCTGAACTAACAACTGCATCAGGGTATTCTGTTGCTGGATCAACTGAGTGAGCTCCGGTGGGAAAGTAAATCCGGGGTCACGTCTCGGAGGCATCTGATGAGTTTAGATGGGAGAGATTTAGAATAGAATGAGGTCTAATGAGAAAGCACTACCCATATGCACATGATACAAACACAATCATTTCACTCAATCAATCAAGCAAGGCATACAATCGGTCTAGAACTATCGTAAAAGTGCTCGGACTATACTATTTACATGGTGGAATACTTCTACTGATGTGGTGGTCTACTAAAAATATTCCTTGGTTGCAGACTCCATGATATCTGCTCCAGCTTCGTCTTCAAAGTCATCATCGCTCAGGTCGGAGTCGGTGTCGTCGATGATGATGTAGTCCTCTGGGCGAATCTCCTTGGGTTCTTCGTCTTCTTCTACTGGTGTGGGGTCTCCCATGAATATTCCGATCTTCTTAATCAGGTCGTCATTCTTCTCCACTAGTACGACGATTCCCTCATCATAATCTTCACGTGTAGCCTTGAGTTCTTCCTCCAGTTCCGTGATCCTAGTCATTTCCTTCTCCAGATCTATCATGCCTGCGCACATTTGGTTCTCCTGGCGTCGAATGTGCTGGTTTAGTTTCGGGATGAAAGCTGCAATTGATCTATCCTTCCTGGTGCTGATCATATCCCATTGCTCATCTCGGCGCCCACAGATCTGGTAGATAGTATCCTTAAGCTCCTTTTGGTAAACTTCTCCAATGCGCCCCATGGTGATGTGAGCTGCCATACTCTTTCCTAAACTCCAGGTTGGTGCATCGAAGGAAAACTCTATGGGTTTAGTGACTGGCGTGAAGGTTCTTCTTGGAACTTGAACTTGAATCATCCATCGCTCCTCTTCTGGTAAAGTGGCGTTGTAGGTCCCGGTGAAGCTTGGTATTCCTATGTTCAGGTACCTAGTGACTTTATTCAAGTGTCCAAAAGGTGCTTCTTCATCCGGTTGTGCAAACTTGTTCCTTGCGTCCGCCATCCTAAAGAGTAGAAAATGGAGAGGAGTCAGAAATGAGGAGAGAATAGTGATCTATGGCTTTTAGCTTAGTGGTCGTGTCCTACACTCAGCGTGTGCTCTGATACCATCTTGTAGTGATCCGATCTCAAACGGTCAAGTCTCTGTGCTTCAGTGTCATCCCTGGATCGGTAATGCTGACACACACAGTACTCGAGGATTTATAATAGAGTAGCAATCACACACTTATTACATCGAATGTCTCCAAAGAGAACTTATTACAATAAATATGGCTTAAGGCCAACTAATACGATAACAGCGGAAGGCTTGGAAGATAAAGTGAGTCCATCAACTCCAACGGCATAGCTGAGTTGCACGGCAACGACCTAATGAACCTTACTCCTTGTGTGAAAAGTCTGCAACATAATACGTTGCAGCCCAAAAACGGGTCAGCACATGGAATATGCTGGCAGTATAACACAATAGAGCAAGAACAGAATAATGCTATCACTATATGCATATTTGGCTGGTGGAAAGCTCTATGGTTATTGTTTTTGCGAAAATCCAATTTTTCCCAACAATAAAGGAATAGATTTTAGTTTAACTATCATGGTAGTTCAAACATCATTGAGAAGGTTCCTCCAACTCAATCCCAATTAAGGTAATTATCAACCCAACAATATTAATTTAGAGTGATGAGATACTTAAGATACTCCAAGTACTAGATACTCAAAATTTGTCCATAACCGGGGACACGGCTAACCATGATTAGTTTGTACACTCTGCAGAGGTTTGCGCACTTTTCCCCACAAGACTTGATCGCCTCCATTGGATTTCTCGCACTACATGGTGTTTGAGAAACGGATGACCGAGACACAGTCTTTCAGAAACATTAACTCTACTCCGGGCAGACCATATCAAACCTACAACCTACTACCTGCTGATCCACCTCTTCAAGAGCTTCACGTAATTTATTCAACTATGCTAGAGCCCATAATAGCTTGTGGCTGCACGCGAAAGTTTCTAGCATGAATAGTCTCAGTTCCCTTTGAGCCTGGGTGGCGGTCCATAGGAAGATCACATGGGTACTCCGGGATTTCCAAAAATACAGGCAACACTGGGTACTCCAGGTGCCTCAATCCACCCAGATGTGTATTTAAGTTGTCACCTTAAGTTGAACCATTAATTATCAATCTCACATCTGTCATGGATTTCACTCACCCAAACCTCGTCTACGAGCATAGCATAGCAATATAAGCAACACGTAGAAGTAACTCCCAAGGGTTTGAATGTAACAGGGTAATAGGTTCTACCTGATCAACTACTTCCCAACCCACATGTTAATGACATCCTAACCATGCAATGTTTGGGGATTGGCACTAATGCATAAAAACTAGGTGATAGAGGGGTATGATCAAAGTGTTACTTGCCTTGCTGACGATCCGCGTAACCTAGAGACTCCAAATAACACGCTTCGCACTCTGGGAATTCTATTGCAAACAATAGAATACATAAGCAATCAAGCAGAGAAGCACGGGTAAAACTCAAATAAGAAGGTCTAACCAGAAAGTTCAACTTAAGAACTCCGGTTTGCAAAAAGAATCAAATCTAACGGAGCAACGAAACTCAAACGGCGAAAGAAACAATATCCGTTTACTAATATGGAACTAGGTCAAATTTTACAGTAGCAAAAACTTGTGCAAGTTGGTTAAGCGGAAAGAGGGTCTCGAGACAAAGATCTAGGAGCTTGAATCGCCTGATTCCGACTAACGAGCGAAAAGATAAACTAGAACGAAAATCGGATCAGAAATCGCGATCAGAAATAATCGCGGAATAATCCGATAAAATAAAATTGACGAACAGGCTAACGAACGAGCGTTCGTTATCTGTAACTAAGAGCGGAAACTGTTTGTTAAAACGAACATACGGACGAACGTCCGCTAAAAAGAAAAACCGGAAAAAACCGGCGAACCTAAAAAACGAGTTAGGGTTTTCTAAAAAAACCAACGTCGACGTCGCGTTACCTCATCAGATCCGGCGGGGTGCAGCTCCGGCGGGGCTCAGGCGGCGGTGGGGCTCAGGCGGCGGTGGCACATGACTCAGCGGCGACGGCACGCGGCAGCAGCGGCGCGGTAGGCGGCAGGCGGCGACGCGGGCGGCGGGGCTTGGCGGCGCGGGCTGCGGCGGCGGGGCTGGCGGGCGGTGGTGGTGGCGAGGCGGCATGGGGCGGCGCTATTTAAAGGGGGCGAGGGGGCGGTGTGGCTTGGGCGAGGGGGCGCCCGGGGAGGAGTCCGGCTCGGACTCCCCTCGGCGTCCGTGCTGCGCACGGGGGCGCGCGCGAGGGAGACGGCGGCGGAACGTGTCGGCTGGGTTTTGGCCCAGCATGGTCCGGAACGGGTCGGCGGGGCTTTTTTTAAATAATTCCGCTGAAACTAAGAAAAATCATAGAAAATAAAATGAAAATCTAAAAATGCCAAAACAAATTTTCTCCGTCTAAATAAATATTTAGAACGAGATGAACATTTTCTTGGCCGTAAAATGCAATTTTGAAAACGAGCAATTTTTCTAATGCAAACAAAATTGCAAATAAAATCCAAATAAAAACAAATATTGATTTTAATATTTTTCCTCCAACATTTCATTTATTTTGGAGAAGTCATATTATCTCCTCTCATATATTTTTATTATGAAATATTTTTGAAGAGAAAAATAATTAAAACCAAAAATCCCCGTTTCAAAATTTGATAAAATCAAATTTAAAAACCGGGGAAATCCCCAACTCTCTCCGAGGGTCCTTGAGTCGCTTAGGATTTCGAGGATCGTGAGACTAAATGCAATAAAATATGATATGCGCGCATGATCTATGTATAACATTCCAAATTGAAAATTTGGGATGTTACACTAGAGAGAGAGAGGTAGAAGAAAAAGCCCCCTAGTCTAGTGGCGGGGGTGGCTTATATAGAGTGCGCCACCCCCTCACCTCCTATGTTACAAAGTGGGGGTGTTAATGCCATAAGTCAACCTACTACTAAGATGATGCTTCGAGTGCCTTGTTGACTGATGGTCTCCGCATATCCGAGTGAGATCAGATGCTCCGAGTGGAATGAGTTGGTCGGGTGGAGTGCTATGCTCCGAGTGGTTGTTGTCGTCCGAGTGACTTGGAGATCATCCGAGTGGATAGTATGTCTATATAAATTTATCTAGACTCACATGTTGTGTGGACCCCATGCTTTGTGATATTTCGACCCTTCGTGGGCCTACCTGTTATATGTATCCCCAACAGGTGTTGCACCATTGCCCTTTGATCCTATCCTACCCACGCAGTATTTAGATTTTACCACCCTAAAAGAAGATAAGTTTCTCAAGGGAAAGGTTGTCAACTTCACTTATAATATGCTGTTTAACCAAACATCTGTTGTGCACACATATTTGCCTGCGCCTGCTCTTTTTGATTATCACAGCAAAGGAAGATATTTTGTTCTTGAGAGCGAGGCCCGAGATCACAACGCAGCAGTGGAGGCAGCACAGCAGGTCGAGGCATCCGCATCGAGAGCCTCCGTGAGCTACCACGCCAACTACTATCCGGAGTACTAATCTATTACCAAGTTAGGCCTAAAGCCTAAGCTTGGGGGAGTATGTGTTTATAACCGACATTACATTTATGTCTACATATCATTCTATTTGTTGGTGTTCACACTTTTTCATTGTATCATCCATGCTTAGATTTATATTTCTTACTTACTTCTTGTGTGTTTGAAAAACTTCAGAAAAACCAAAAAAATAGTTGTAGTAGTTTACTTTCTATGCATGCTTAGTTGTTATATTAAAAAGAAAACCCAAAAAGTTTTCCTTGTTCTTCTTTTGCTTATTGGGAGCTTTCCCGTGTATTTCTCGTTTTTGCTTTTCCCTTTTATTTGCTTGTTCAAGAAAACCAAAAACTCCAAAAATGTTTCAGTGTGTTTCTATGAATTTCTTTTCCTTTTATTCGAGTTGTACTAAGGAGAAGACCACGATGAAAATGTTGAGTGGGTCTCACATGAATAATTGTTGAACTAATAAAGAGCACATTTTACCTTCTCTTCTCCTATTGAATAAAATGTTTTGCATATTCCAGCTTAGTCCACGACACTCTTGCACTATTATTATTCTCACATCGTTCGGTCATGCAAGTGAAAGGCAATAATGACAATATTCGATGAACTGGTCGTGGCAGAGAGACACTGGTATGAACTCAACTTGTTCTTATGATGTAAATATGTTTAACCAAGTATCCATGATCCAGCCCATTATGATTAAACATGTTTGCAATGACAATTAGAGATTACAGTTTCTCATGCCATGCATAAGTAGCTGGGAGTTGATAATGATTTAACTTGGATATCAACATCGCATTAAAATGATTATGATGTAGTATGATGATATGGTATCCTCCTCTGAATGTTCAATTGGCTTGACTTGGTACATGCTCATGCATGTAGTTGAATCAAAACCAACATAGCCTCTATGATATTTATGTTCATGGTGTTCATATCCTACTCATGCTAGTGTCCAATGTTACTTATGCATAATGCATGGTTATGATCGTTGTTGCTGTCTAGGTGGCTGCTTCTCAATCTAAATTGCTAGCCTTCACCTATACTAAGTGGCAACTTTGCTTGTACATCAAAAACCATGAACCCAAAGTTATTCCAGATGAGTCCACCATACCTACCTATATGCGGTACTACCCTGCCGTCCTAAGTAAATTTTCATGTGCCACCTCTAAAAAAACTTCTAAAAATATCTATTTTGTGTGCCTGGATCGTTCATGGAACGACATGAGGTAGTCGGCATCTACCATCCTAAGCGGGTTATTCTCAGGTCGAGTGTTTATTCACTCGCCATCGCACGAGAAAAGGGCGGAAATAGGGATGCCCAGTCCCAAACTACAAAATACAAAAAGAGTTAATCGCTCGAATAATCAAACAAAAACTCCCTATGGAGTGAAAACCTTTACTTTTGCCGCTTGGGAACCGCCACTAGCCTGTTTAGCATGGGAGATATTGATAACCGATAGTCGTAAGTAAATGAGAAGGGTGCATGTCTCAAAATAATCATTTATCTCTGTTTTAAAACTTGAGCTCTGGCACCTCTGCAAATCATTGCTTCCCTCTGCAAAGGGACTATCTATTTACTTTTATGTTGTGTCATCACCTTCTTATACAAGCGCTAGAAACTGAGAGAGCACAGCTGTCTTGATTTATGCATTGTGTGTAGCTAATGTTGGGTGCATCATGACTGGATCTTTTCTATCATGAAGTACAATGTTTAGTCGATGCTTGGACTTTGGAGGTGCTCTGCATTTAAGTTTTGCGGTCTTAGAAAGGGCTAGCGAGATACCTCTATTGTCATGTTATATCATGGTTTTTTGACAACGTGTTGTCGTTTGAGATGCCTTATTATTGCTCACTAGCTGATTATGTCATTGATATGAGTCATTATAATCTTTAAGAGTTATTAACGACATGGTTAGTTATAATGACGGTTGAAAACCTGGGTCTTGTGTAAGCTTATTTATGCAAACAAGATCAAAAGAGTTCATAAAAGTTTTTCTTTTTCACTTTCAGTTTATCAACTGAATTGCTTGAGGACAAGCAAAGGTTTAAGCTTGGGGGAGTTGATACGTCTCAAACGTATCTACTTTTACTAACGCTTTTCCTCTTGTTTTGGACTCTAGTTTGCATGATTTGAATGAAACTAACCCCGGACTGACGCTGTTTTCAGCAGAACTACCATGGTGTTGTTTTTGTGCAGAAAAAGTTCTCGGAATGGAACGAAACTTTGCGAGGAATTTTTATATAATATATAAGAATTTCTGGAGCCAAGACCTACCGGAGAGGGGCCCGTGGGTGGGCACAACCCACCAGGGCGCGCCCCCCCTCTCCTGGCGCGCCCAGGTGGGTTGTCCCGACCTGGTGGCCCCACAGACCCTGAAACCAACGCTATAAAATCCTATTTTCAAAGAAAAATCAAGGAGAAAGAATTATCGTGATCCACAAGACGGAGCCGCCGCCAAGCCCCGTTCTTCCTCGGGAGGGCAGATCTGGAGTCCGTTTGGGGCTCCGGAGAGTGGGATCTTCGTTCTTCGTCATCACCAACCCTTCTCCATCGCCAATTCCATGATGCTCCCCACTGGAAGTGAGTAATTCCTTCTTAGGCTCGCTGGTCGATGAGGAGTTGGATGAGATTCATCATGTAATCGAGTTAGTTTTGTTAGGGCTTGATCCCTAGTATCCACTATGTTCTTAGATTGATGTTGCTATTACTTTGCCATGCTTAATGCTTGTCACTTTGGGCCGGGGGCCATGATTTCAGATCTGAACTGTTTATGTTATTACCATTATATTCATGCTCTAGATCCGATCTTGCAAGTTATAGTCACCTACTACGTGTTATGATCCCGTAACCCCGGAGTGACAATAACCGGGACTTCTTCCGGTGATTACCGTAGTTTGAGGAGTTCATGTATTCACTACGTGTTAATGCTTTGTTCCGGTTCTCTATTAAAAGGAGGCCTTAATATCCCTTAGTTTCCAATATGGACCCTGCTGCCACGGGAGGGTAGGACAAAACATGTCATGCAAGTTCTTTTAATAAAGCACGTATGACTATTTACGGAATACATGACTACATTATATCGATGAACTGGAGCTAGTATCATATCGCCCTAGGTTATAGATGTCTCATGATGAATATCATCCAACAAGTCACCGATCCAATGCCTACGAATTTATCTTATATTGTTTCTGCTAATTTACTACTGCTATCATCACTTTTACACTTGCTACAAAATTACTGCTATCACTGTTATTGTTACCGTTGCTGCTGTCACTATTAGCAAAACTATCAAACTACTTTGCTACTGATCACTTCGCTGCAGATAATTACTCTCCAGGTGTGGTTGAATTGACAACTCAGCTGCTAATACCTTCAAATATTCTTTGGCTCCCATGGTGTCGAATCTATAAATTTGGGTTGAATACTCTACCCTCAAAAACTGTTGCGATCCCCTATACTTGTGGGTTATCATGTCGCCACCCCGAGAAATCGAGATGGCCCCGGCCAAGGCAGCCGCCCGCAGCCCTAGCCGAACACTACTTGCACTGCCGTGATGTCAGATCAGGCCATGTCACCGCTGTTGTCGTCCCGACCCCTGGCCTGCACCACCACCTCTCCCCCGGACATCGTAGAAGAGGAGCCGGAGGCCGAGATCACCATTGTTGCGCCGCCACCTCCGCCAACCGGTTGCCATGACGAAGGCCGAACGCAGCCACCCGCGGCCCGCTCCAACCATTGCGTAGCTTGACACGACACTAGTGCACCCGCGCGCCATCGCCTACACCGATGTGGGGCCGCGTCGCTCCACGAGAACGCCACGTCCAGATCCAAGTCAGTTGCCTGCGCCAGCCCTCCTGCATGTGGCGACGAAGATGCCCCGCCGTCAGCGGAGGCGACCGAGCTTTGCCTGGCCCCACCCTTTGGCGGTGGCAAGGGAGGGAACGGCGAAGACGGAAGCTAGGTCGCCCTTCCCGTCGCATGCAGGAGCGACACAGGAGGGGAGAGGGGCCCTAACTTTTCTCAGGGCATGGAATTCAGGAGTACCTAAACACCCGGGGGTGATATGATCCAATCACGCTCGTAAAGTTCACCTCTCCGAGCGGGTAGCTGTATGATAACCCACAAGTATAGGGGATCACAGCAGTTTTCGAGGGTAGAGTATTCAACCCAAATTTATTGATTCGACACAAGGGGAGCCAAAGAATATTCTCAAGTATTAGCAGCTGAGTTGTCAATTCAACCACACCTGGAAACTTAATATCTGCAGCAAAGTAATATGATAATAGTGGTAACGGTAGCAAAAGGTAATGATAACAAAAGTAATGTTATTGGTATTTTGTAGTGATTATAACAATAGAAACGAAAAAGTAAATAAGCGAAGAACAATATATGGAAAGCTCGTAGGCAATGGATTGGTGATAGAGAATTATGCCGGATGCAGTTCATCATGTAAAAGTTATAACCTAGGGTGACACAGAACTAGCTCCAATTCAGCAATGTAATGTAGGCATGTATTCCGAATATAGTCATACGTGCTTATGGAAAAGAACTTGCATGTCATCTTTTGTCCTACCCTCCCGTGGCAGCGGGGTCCTAGCGGAAACTAAGGGATATTAAGGCCTCCTTTTAATAGAGTACCGGACCAAAGCATTAACATATAGTGAATACATGAACTCCTCAAACTACGGTCATCACCGGGAGTGGTCCCGATTATTGTCACTTCGGGGTTGCCGGATCATAACACATAGTAGGTGACTATAGACTTGCAAGATAGGATCAAGAACTCACATATATTCATGAAAACATAATAGGTTCAGATCTGAAATCATGGCACTCGGGCCCTAGTGACAAGCATTAAGCATAGCAAAGTCATAGCAACATCAATCTCAGAACATAGTGGATACTAGGGATCAAACCCTAACAAAACTAACTCGATTACATGATAAATCTCATCCAACCCATCACCGTCCAGCAAGCCTACGATGGAATTACTCACACACGGCGGTGAGCATCATGAAATTGGTGATGGAGGAAGGTTGATGATGATGATGGCGACAGATTCCCGTCTCCGGAGCCCCGAACGGACTCCAGATCAGCCCTCCCGAGAGCTTTTAAGGCTTGGCGGCGGCTCCATATCGTAAAACGCGATGAATCCTTCTCCTTTATTTTTTATCCTCGAAAGCAAATATATAGAGTTGGAGTTGAGGTCGGAGGAGCTCCAGGGGGGCAACGAGGTAGGGGCGCGCCCAGGGGGGCAGGCGCACCCCCACCCTCGTGGCTAGGGTGTGGGCCCCCTGGTCTTGATATTTTGCCAGGATTTTTTATTATTTCCAAAAAGACGTTCCGTGAAGTTTCAGGTCATTCCGAGAACTTTTGTTTCTGCACATAAATAACACCATGGCAATTCTGCTGAAAACAGCGTCAATCCGGGTTAGTTCCATTCAAATCATGCAAGTTAGAGTCCAAAACAAGGGCAAAAGTGTTTGGAAAAGTAGATACGACGGAGATGTATCAACTCCCCCAAGCTTAAACCTTTGCTTGTCCTCAAGCAATTCAGTTGACAAACTGAAAGTGATAAAGAAAAACTTTTACAAACTCTGTTTGCTCTTGTTGTTGTAAATATGTAAAGCCAGCATTCAAGTTTTCAGCAAAGATTATAGACTAACCATATTCACAATAACGCATAAATCTCGGATGACAACACTTTCTCAAAACAATCATAATATGATATAACAAGAAGATATCTCGCTAGCCCTTTCTGAGACTGCAAAACATAAATGCAGAGCACCTTTAAATATCAAGTACTGACTAGACATTGTAATTCATGGTAGAAGAGATCCTGTCAAGTCATACTCAATGTAAACTAACAGTAATGAATGCAAATGACAGCGGTGCTCTCCAACTAGTGCTTTTTAATAAGAGGGTGATGACTCAACATAAAAGTAAATAGATAGGCCCTTCGCAGAGGGAAGCAGGGATTTGTAGAGGTGCTAGAGCTCGGTTTTGAAATAGAGATGAATAATATTTTGAGCGGTATACTTTCATTGTCAACATAAAAACCAAGAGATGGCAATATCTTTCATGCTACACACATTATAGGCGGTTCCCAAACAGAATGGTAAAGTTTATACTCCCCCTCCACCAACAAGCATCAATCCATGGCTTGCTCGAAACAACGAGTGCCTCCAACTAACAAGAGTCCCGAGGGGAGTTTTGTTTGCAATTATTTTGATTTAGTTTGCATAAAGCATGGGACTGGGCATCCCAGTGACTAGCCATTTTCTCGTGAGTGAGGAGCGGAATCCACTCCTCTTGAGAATAACCCGCCTAACATGGAAGATATGGACAGCCCTAGTTGATACATGAGCTATTCGAGCATACAAAACAGGATATTTATTTGAAGGTTTTGAGTTTGGCACATACAAATTTTCTTGGAACGGCAGGTAGATACCGTATATAGGTAAGTATGGTGGACTAATATGGAATAACTTTGGGGTTTATGAGATTGGATGCACAAGCAGTATTCCCGCTTAGTAAAGGTGAAGGCTAGAAAAAGAATGGGAAGCGACCAGCTAGAGAGCGACAACAGTCATGAACATGCATTTAAATTAATCAACACCTAATGCAAGCATGAGTAGGATATAATCCACCATGAACATAAATACCGTGAAGGCTATGTTGATTTTGTTTCAACTACATGCGTGAACATGTGCCAAGTCAAGTCACTTAAATCATTGAGAGGAGGATACCACCCTATCATACCACATCACAACCATTTTAATAGCAAGTTGGCACACAAGGTAAACCATTATAAGCTCCTAGATAATCAAGCATGGAACAAGAAACTATGATCTCTAGTTGTCATTGCAAACATGTTTATTCATAATAGGCTGAATCAGGAATGATGAACTAATCATATTTACAAAAACAAGAGAGGTCGAGTTCATACCAGCTTCTCCCATCTCAAACAGTCCATCATATATCGTCATAACTGCCTTTCACTTGCATGAACGAACGATGTGAATAATAATAATGGTGCGCGTGCATTGGACTAAGTTGGAACCTGCAAGCATTTAATAAACAGGAGAAGACAAGGCAATATAGGCTCTTTTGTCAGATCAACAATAATGCATATAAGAGCCACTTCAACAATTTAATCATGGTCTTCTCCTATCAAACCCCAAAGAAAAGAAAAGAAATAAAACTATTTACACGGGAAAGCTCCCAACAAGCAAAAGAAGAACAGGAAATCTTTTTGGGTTTTCTTTTTAATTACTACCACAAGCATGGAAATTAAAACTAGCTAGAAGCTACAACTAATATTTTCGGTTTCTCTTAAGGTTTATTAAATACACAAGAAGAAAGCATAAAAAGAGAAAATAAACTAGCATGGATGATACAATGAAAAAGTATGAGCACTGACATCTAGCAATGAGTGTGTGAACATGAATGTAATGTCGGTGAGAAATACATACTCCCCCAAGCTTAGGCTTTTAGCCTAAGTTGGTCTATGGCCACGGCTGGCCTGGCGGATATCCATAATAATAGTTGGGGTCGTATTGCGATGCAACAGTCTTTGCATCGTGGGCTGCAGCTTGGAGGCGAGCTATCTCAGCTCTCCTCTTATACTCTTTCGCCTCCTCTCTGGTTATAAAATATCTCCCTTTTGCCTGAAAGTCAAAGAAAGTAGAGGTAGGGAGAGCAACGTGATAGGTGCGTCGTCTGTCAAAGATTAGTCAGTACTGGAGGAACTGATCATTCCTCTCAACAAATGGATGATGAACCATAGCCTCATAATCCAAATAAGCAGGAGGCAACTCAATATCATCCTCACGTATGGTTATACCAAGAAAATTAGCTATGCGGGTTGTTGGGGAACGTAGCATAAATTCAAAATTTTCCTACGTGTCACCAAGATCTATCTATGGAGTCATCTAGCAACAAGGGAGGAGTGGATCTACATAACCTTGTATATCGCGCGCGGAAGCATTCAAGAGAACGGGGTTGATGGAGTCGTACTCGTCGTGATCCAAATCACCGATGATCCTAGCGCCGAACGGATGTCACCTCCGCATTCAACACACGTACAGAGCAGCGACGTCTCCTCCTTCTTGATCCAGCAAGGGGGGAGGAGAGGTTGATGGAGATCCAGCAGAACGACGGCGTGGTGGTGGAAGTAGAGGGATTCCAATAGGGCTTCGCCAAGCGCTGCAGGAGGAGGGAGATGTGTCATGGGAGGGAAAGGGAGGCGCCAGGGCTCTGGGTGGTGCTGCCCTCCCTTCCCCCCCACTATATATAGGGCCAAGGGAGAGGGGGGGGGGTGCAGCCTTTGGCCCTTCCTCCAAGGAAGGGTGCGGCCAAGGGAGGAGTCCCTCCTCCCCAAGGCACCTCGGAGGTGCCTTCCCCCTTTAGGACTCTTCCTTTTCCTCTTCTCTTGGCGCATGGGCCTCTTGGGGCTGGTGCCCTTGGCCCATATAGGCCAAGGCGCACCCCCTACATCCCATGTGCCCCCCGGGGCAGGTGGCCCCACCCGGTGGACCCCCGGGACCCTTCCGGTGGTCCCGGTACAATACCGGTGACCCCGAAACTTGTCCCGATGGCCGAAATAGCACTTCCTATATATAATTCTTTACCTCCGGACCATTCCGGAACTCCTTGTGACGTCCAGGATCTCATCCGGGATTCCGAACAACATTCGGGTTACTACATATACATATCCCTACAACCCTAGCGTCACCGAACCTTAAGTGTGTAGACCCTACGGGTTCGGGAGACATGTAGACATGACCGAGACGACTCTCCGGCCAATAACCAACAGCGGGATCTGGATACCCATGTTGGCTCCCACATGCTCCTCGATGATCTCATCGGATGAACCACGGTGTCAAGGACTTAATCAATCCCGTATACAATTCCCTTTGTCTAGCGGTACGATACTTGCTCGAGATTCGATCGTCGGTATGCCGATACCTTGTTCAATCTCGTTACCGGCAAGTCTCTTTACTCGTTTCGTAACACATCATCCCGTGATCAATTCCATGATCAAATTGTGCACATTATGATGATGTCCTACCGAGTGGGCCTAGAGATACCTCTCCGTTTATACGGAGTGACAAATCCCAGTCTCGATTCGTGCCAACCCAACAGACACTTTCGGAGATACCTGTAGTGTACCTTTATAGCCACCTAGTTACGTTGTGACATTTGGCACACCCAAAGCACTCCTACGGTATCCGGGAGTTGCACAATCTCATGGTCTAAGGAAATGATACTTGACATTAGAAAAGCTTTAGCATACGAACTACATGATCTTGTGCTAGGCTTAGGATTGGGTCTTTGTCCATCACATCATTCTCCTAATGATGTGATCCCGTTATCAATGACATCCAATGTCCAATGGTCAGGAAACCGTAACCATCTATTGATCAACGAGCTAGTCAACTAGAGGCTTACTAGGGACATGGTGTTGTCTATGTATCCACACATGTATCTGAGTTTCCTATCAATACAATTCTAGCATGGATAATAAACGATTATCATGAACAAGGAAATATATTAATAACTAATTTATTATTGCCTCTAGGGCATATTTCCAACAGTCTCCTACTTGCACTAGAGTCAACAATCCAGTTCACATCGATATGTGATTAACACTCAAGGTCACATCCCCATGTGACTAACACCCAAAGAGTTTACTAGAGTCAATAATCTAGTTCACATTACCATGTGATTAACACTCGAGGAGTTCTGGGTTTGATCATGTTATGCTTGTGATAGATGTTATAGTCAATAGGTCTGAATCTTTCAGATCCGTATGTACTTCGCAAATTTCTATGTCATCTTGTAGATGCAACTACTATGCTACATTTGGAGCTATTCCAAATAACTGTTCTACTATACGAATCCAGTTTACTACTTAGAATATTCTGGATTAGTGTCAAAGTTTGCATCGGCGTAACCCTTTACGACGAACTCTTTTACCACCTCCATAGTCGAGAAAATTCCTTAGTCCACTAGTTACTAAGGATAACTTTGACCGCTGTCTTGTGATCCATTCTTAGATCACTCTTGTACCCCTTGACTGACTCATGGCAAGGCACATTTCAGGTGCGGTACACAGCATAGCATACTGTAGAGCCTATGTGTTAAGCATAGGGGACGACCTTCGTCCTTTCTCTCTATTCTGCCGTGGTCGAGCTTTAAGTCTTAACTTCATACCTTACAACTCAGGCAAGAACTCCTTCTTTGACTGATCCATCTTGAACACCTTCAAGATCATGTCAAGGTATGTGCTCATTTGAAAGTACCATTAAGCATTTTGATCTATCCTTATAGATCTTGATGCTCAATGTTCAAGTAGCTTGATCCAGGCTTTCCATTGAAAAACACTTTCCAAATAACCCTATATGCTTTCCAGAAATTCTACATCATTTCTGATCCATAATATGTCAACAACATATACTCATCAGAAATTCTATAGTGCTCCCACTCACTTCTTTGGAAATACAAGTTTCTCATAAACTTTGTATAAACCCAAAACTTTGATCATCTTATCAAAGCATACATTCCAACTCCGAGATGCTTACTCCAGTCCTCAGAAGGATTGCTGGAGCTTTGCATACTTATTAGCATCTTTCAGGATTGACAAAACCTTCCGGTTGTATCACATAGGATTGCTGGAGCTTTGCATACTTATTAGCATCTTTCAGGATTGACAAAACCTTCCGGTTGTATCACATACAACCTTTCCTCAAGAAAAATCGTCGAGGAAACAATGTTTTGACATCCTATCTGCAAGATTTCATAAATAATGCAGTAATCGCTAATATAATTCCAACAGACTCTTAGCATCGCTACGAGTGAGAAAGTCTCATCGTAGTCAACTCCTTGAACTTGTCGGAAAACATCTTAATGACAAGTCGAGCTTTCTTAATGGTGATACTTACCATCATTGTCCGTCTTCCTTTTAAAATCCATCTGTACTCAATAGCCTCACAACCATCGAGCTGTTCTGTCAAAGTCTACACTTTGTTTCCATACATGGATCCTCTCTTGGATTTTATGGCCTCGAGCCATTTATCGGAATCCGGGCCCACCATCGCTTCTCCATAGCTCGTAGGTTCATTGTTGTCTAGCAACATGACTTCCAAGACAGGATTACGTACCACTCTGAAGTAGTATGCATCCTTGTCATCCTATGAGGTTTGGTAGTGACTTGATCTGAAGTTTCATGATCACTATCATAAACTTCCACTTCAATTGGTGTAGGTGCCACAGGAACAACTTCCTGTGCCCTGCCACACACTAGTTGAAGAGACGGTTCAATAACCTCATCAAGTCTCCACCATCCTCCCACTCAATTCTTTTGAGAGAAACTTTTCCTCGAGAAAGGACCCGATTCTAGAAACAATCCCTTATTGCTTTCGTATCTGAGACAGGAGGTATACCCAATTGTTTTGGGTGTCCTATGAAGATGCATTTATCCGCTTTGGGTTCAAGCTTATCAGCCTGAAACTTTTTCACATAAGCGTCGCAACCCCAAACTTTTAAGAAATGACAGCTTAGGTTTCTCTAAACCATAGTTCATATGGTGTCATCTTATCGGAATTACGTGGTGCCCCATTTAAAGTGAATGTGGTTGTCTCTAATACCTAACCCATAAACTATCGTGGTAATTCGATAAGAGACATCATGGTATGCATCATATCCAATAGGGTGCAGTTATGATGTTCGGACACACCATCACACTACGGTGTTCCAGGCTGTATTAGTTGTGAAACAATTTCCACAATGTCTTAATTCTGTGCCAAACTTGTAATTCAGATATTCATCTCTATGATCATAGATATTTTATCCTCTTGTCACGACGATCTTTCAACTTCACCCTGAAATTACTTGAACCTTTCAATAATTCAGACTCGTGATTCATCAAGTAAATGTACTCAACATCTACTCAAATCATCTGTGAAGTAAGATCATAACGATATCCACTACACGCCTCAGCACTCATTGGACTGCACACATCAAAATGTATTACTTCCAACAAGTTGCTTTCTAGTTCCATTTTACTGAAAATGAGGCTTTCAGTCATCTTGCCCATGTGGTATGATTTGCATGTCTCAAGTGATTCAAAATCAAGTGAGTCCAAACGATCCATCTGTATAGAGTTTCTTCATGCATATCTACCAACAAACATGGTTCGCATGTCTCAATCCTTTCAAAAATGAGTGAGTCCAAAGATCCATCAACATGGAGCTTCTTCATGCGTTTTATACCGATATGACTTAAGTGGCAGTGCTAAAGGAAGTTGGTACTATCATTACTATCTTTTGGCATGAACATGTGTATCACTACGATCGAGATTCAATAAACCATTCATTTCAGGTGTAAGACCATTGAAGGTATTATTCAAATAAATAGAGTAACCGTTATTCTCCTTAAATGAATAACTGTATTGCGATAGACATAACCCAATCATGTCTATGCTCAACGCAAACACCAATCTCGATGGTAGAGGGAGCGTGCGATGCTTGATCATATCAACATTGGAAACACTTCCAACACATATCGTCAGCTCACCTTTAGCTAGTCTCCGTTTATTCCGTAGCTTTTATTTCGAGTTACTAACACTTAGCAACCGAACCGGTATCTGATACCCTGGTGCTACTAGGAGTACTAGTAAAGTACACATTAACATAATACATCCAATATACTTCTATCGACCTTGCCAGCCTTCTTATCTACCAAGTATCTAGGGTAATTCTGCTCCAGTGGATGTTCCCCTTATTATAGAAGCACTTAGTCTCGGGTTTGGGCTCAACCTTGGGTTTCTTCACTAGAGCAGCAGCTGATTTGCCATTTCATGAAGTTTCCCTTCTTGCCCTTGCCCTTCTTGAAACTAGTGGTTTCACCAACCATCAACAATTGATGCTTCTTCTTGATCTCTACTTTTGTGGTGTCAAACATCGGGAATATCTCAAGGATCATCATATATGTCCCTGATATATTATAGTTCATCACGAAGCTCAAGCATCTTGGTGGTAATGACTTCGGAGAACCATCACTAGTTCATCTGGAAGATCAACTCCCACTCGATTCAAGCGATTGTTGTACTCAGACAATCCGAGCACAAGTTCAACAATTGAGCTTTTCTCCCTTAGTTTGCAGGCTAAGAAAATCGTCGGAGGTCTTATACCTGTTGACGTGGGCACGAGCCTGAAATCCCAATTTCAGCCCTCGAAACATCTCATATGTTTTGCGACGTTTCAAAACGTCTTTGGTGCCTCAACTCTAAACCGTTTAACTGAACTATCACGTAGTTATCAAAATGTGTATGTCAGATGTTCGCAACATCCACAGACAACGTTCGAGGTTCAGCACACTGAGCGATGCATTAAGGACATAAGCCTTCTATGAAGCAACGAGGACAATCCTCAGTTTACGGACCTAGTCCGCATAATTGCTACTATCAACTTTCAACTAAATTTTCTCTAGGAACATAACTAAACAGTAGGTCTGAACCGCGAGCTACGACATAATTTGCGAAGACCTTTTGACTATGTTCAGGATAATTAAGTTCATCTTGTGAACTCCCACTCAGATAGACATCCCTCTAGTCATCTAAGTGATTACATGATCCGAGTCAACTAGGCCGTGTCCGATCATCACGTGAGACGGACTAGTCAACATCGGTGAACATCTTCATGTTGATCGTATCTTCTATACCACTCATGCTCGACCTTTCGGTCTCTTGTGTTCCGAGGCCATGTCTGTACATGCTAGGCTCGTCAAGTTAACCTAAGTGTTTCGCATGTGTTCCGAGGCCATGTATGTACATGCTAGGCTCGTCAACACCCGTTGTATTCGAACATAAGAATCTATCACACCCGATCATCACGTGGTGCTTCGAAACGACGAACTTTCGCAACGGTGCACAGTTAGGGGTAACACTTTCTTGAAATTTTAATGAGGGACCATCTTATTTACTACCGTCGTTCTAAGCAAATAAGATGTATAAACATGATAAACATCACACGCAATCAAATAATGACATGATATGGCCAATATCATATTGCTCCTTTTGATCTCCATCTTCGGGGCTCCATGATCATCATCGTCACCGGCATGACACCATGATCTCCATCATCATGATCTCCATCATCGTGTCTTCATGAAGTTGTCTCGCCAACTATTACTTCTACTACTATGGCTAACGGTTAGCAATAAAGTAAAGTAATTACATGACGTTTATGTTGACTCACAGGTCATAAATAAATTAAGACAACTCCTATGGCTCCTACCGGTTGTCATACTCATCGACATGCAAGTCGTGATTCCTATTACAAGAACATGATCAATCTCATACATCACATATATCATTCATCACATCCTTTTGGCCATATCACATCACATAGCATACCCTACAAAAACAAGTTAGACGTCCTCTAATTGTTGTTTGCATGTTTTACGTGGCTGCCAAGGTTGTCAAAATCGTGATCCTGAATCGGATCGGAGGTGTTCTCGTAGGATCGCAAATCGTAGAATCGGCATAGAATCTAAGATCCTAACTGATTCTACCAAAAAGTACGTTTTCATAATTTCCCGTTTATTTAAAAGGTTGGATGAGTGTATATGTTACAATTTACAACCTATTTTGAATAATTAATGCATATCCTTGTACATGAACATGTTTTCAATATAAAATTAACAAAAACAAGCCATGAAAAATAAATATCAAAATATTCTGAACCTCAAATTAAAAGTGGCATACTGACATGTCCAAAAGCAAACAAATGGCATCCAATCCAAATTTTCGACAAGCACAAAGGTTTTAACCAACTAGAAATAGAAGCCAACTTAATCAGTACAAGTCGTCTAAGTTGATATCATCGTCCTCATTCATAGGTGGTATTGTACCACTAGAACTCCCAACACAGTACGAGGAAGGTCCTGAATTGTTGCCATCAAGAACATTTTGCTCGCTGGTATTGTTGTTTTCACCATCAGCATCTTCATAAGTAGGTGCATCAAGATCTTGATCCATCCCAAGATCACCATCACCTATGAAAATCCAAAATAATAGTCAGTAACTATGTAAAAGGAACATGGAAGAATAATAAACTTGCTTCATCAAAAGAACTTTTCGTACGTGTTTCAGCTAGGCTGTTGACAATATTTTCTACATCATTTTCAATGTCACTTTCATTTTCTTTGTCCATAGCAGCTTCGTTATGAGCAATCCTCTCAAGAGAACGGATCCATTCCTTTTGTGGAGGAAGGACAGGCTCTTCTTTTTCAGTTATCCATTCATCATTAGAAGAGACATCATCAATATCATATTCCACAACCTGTCTTTGCCTTCTGCGTTGTCTGCTAATCAGTTTGGAATTGTACATGACAAAAACTAAATCATTCATCCTATCTTGGTGCAGACGATTTCTTTTCTTTGAGTGAACCTACACAAGGTTGAGAAGTTAGCATTAGTATATGTTTCATATAATATCGCCTAGACTAGAGAGTGCATGACATTGATTCTTACTTGCTCAAATGTACTCCAGTTCCGCTCACAACCTGACGAACTACAAGTTAAGCTCAGTACTCTGATTGCAAACCTCTGCAACTCAGGGCAATCATCTCCATACGAATCCCACCAATCAGCTGGCTTTTTTTTTGTTCTTGTCATAATAGCCGATTGCATTCCAAATAGGCCCTCGGCACTCCTAAATGAATCAATCTGCAGATCTATCTTGACTCTTTCATCTAAATCTAGAACCATCTTTTCAAGACAAGTGTACAGGCCACGTTTTACTTCAGCCGGCTTGAAATTATCACTATAGTGGCATTGTGGATTCAAATAATATGCAGCAGCATGCAAAGGCCTATGAAGTTGTGTACGCCATCTCTCATCAATTATATTAAATATTGGATTGTAGCTGATCAAGAAAATTGAAATGGTCAAACTTAACTACAATAAGATTAAGATAGCATATCTATAAGCTGCAATTAAGAATTACTAAGTCAGTATAGTAACATACCTTTTCTTCACATTGTTAAAATTTTGCTTTATTTTATCTTTTGCACGATCCATCTCATCATAGATGAACGGCATTGCTGGCTTCTCATCTGAATCCACCAATCGAAGAACTTTTATAATTGGGAGTGCAGCCTTCAGACATGTGGCAACATTAGGCCAAAACCCACGGCTATCCAAAACAATTCCTTGAACGACCTTCCCTTCTGCAGAATTAAATCTACTACCCCTCCACTTTGTTGAAGTGAACATATTGATTAATGCGCCCTTGTGCTCATGCAAACAACCCAAAGTCAAATAGGCAGTAGCAAATCTTGTCACTGCTGGCCTAACTAAATCCTTCCCTCCAGTGAACTCTCTCAACCAAGAAAGAACCATTGTTCTAGAATAAATATACGTGGTGATTTTTCTGCCCTTTGTAATGGTTGTCTGATGCATCTTAATTTTCTTTTCAAAATCCTCAAGAATTAAATCAATACAATGAGCTGCACATGGAGTCCAAAATAATTTTTTCCTCTTTTCCATCAATAGCTCACCAGCTGCTTTATAGTTAGCGGCATTGTCCGTTACAATTTGAACAACATTATCTTCTCCTACTTGCTCAACAATATCATCTAACATTTCAAACACTTTGTCCGCTGTCTTGGAAATGTCAGAAGTATCGACTGAGGCGAGAAAGACAGTACCTTCGGGGCTATTCACTAAAAAGTTGCAGATGGACCTTTTCTTTTTTATCTGTCCATCCATCAGACATAATTGTACATCCTGTCTTTTTCCACTCTTCTTTGTATTCAGAGAGCAAATTCATTGTTCTCTTAACTTCCAGCTTGAGAAATTTTACCCTCACTTCATGATATGATGGAGGTTTAAAACCTTTACCAAAGTTTCCAATCATTTCAATCATCTTTATAAATTCTGGGTCCTTGACAACATTAAATGAGATAGAATTGGTATAGAAGACCCGACAAATTTGAGCACAAACCTCTTCTCTCTCTTCTTTCTTGTAAAACTGATTCACCGTTGTTTGGGCTCTGCGCTTGTTAGCGAAACGATTTGTCGCAGCCTCATCTTCATTGTTATCAGCAGGAGTATTCTCCTTCGAACATGCACCCGTCTCCTCCATTTCTGTGTTAAACTTCCTCTTCTTTGCATCATTCTTCTCTGCTTGGACCCCCAGAAGTTTGAGAAACTTTTTTCGAACATCATCGAGAACTTTTTCGCAAGGCTCGACATTAAACCTTGTCCCAGCCAAGTGATGCTTCAGTCTGTAGACACCTCCACCTTTAACTAGAAGGCAATATTTGCATCTTGTTGTCCTCTTCTCAGCATCAACTTCTTCTCCATGTTCCCAGCCAGGGTCAGTCCGATTCCCACGAGCATTCCTCCTCTTAGGCTTACTACTTTCGGTTGGGACAGCAGTTGACATTTTTCCTTGTACAAATAAAAGATTTACAAGAGTTAGATAACAAGCTAGCTTATTTAATCTTCTACGTAGTTCATCAATTAGTAAATACGTACTAGTAGGTAGTAGCTAACCTGTGCAAGTGTGCCACGAATCAAGGATGTTCCTCAATCTTTGATGGTTGCTGTTTCACTAGTCGTCAATAGTGATTAAGACGAGTAAGAGGACGAGCTACCTATCTAATCTAATTATTTAATCTTGAACATGCTTCATCAGTATGTACGTACGTACATACCAGTAGTAGTAGTAGCTAACCTGTGCAACGAATGAAAGATGTTACTCGATCTTTGATGGTTGCTGCTTCACTCGTCGTCGATGGAGAGCGTGCTGAAGACGATCACACGTGGAACACTGCCAGCCAACACTCGTCGAGGAAGCCGTGCGTGTTGCCGACGGCCAGCGGCCGGCGGCCTGTAGCCCTAGAAGCCGCCAGAGAGAGAAAATGAGATCGGGAGAGGAATACGAGCAGACGGCCGCCACAGATCGGGAAGGAATTTAGGGTAAAATATTGAAGCTGGACCAGACTATCCACCGTACAACATGGATAGACGGCCAAGATTGAAACAAAAGTTTTAGTCGCTCAGGATCTGTACTGGCTCGCGATTCCACACGACCCCACGACTTGAAGCGCGATCCAGTAGCAACCCTACTGTATACGATCTTTTAAACGACTTGGGTCGTATTGCTTTGTGTAGACTCTCAGAATCGTAAGATTCTAAGACTAAAATCTAGATTTTGACAACCTTGGTGGCTGCTATGGGTTTCTAGCAAGAACGTTTCTTACCTACGCAAAAACCACAACGTGATATGCCAATTGCTATTTACCCTTCATAAGGACCCTTTTCATCGAATCCGATCCGACTAAAGTGGGAGAGACAGACACCCGCTAGCCACCTTATGCAACTAGTGCATGTCAGTCGGTGGAACCAGTCTCACATAAGAGTATGTGTAAGGTCGGTCCGGGCCGCTTCATCCCACGATGCTGCTGAATCAAGATAAGACTAGTAACGGCAAGCATATTGAATAAAATCAACGCCCACAACTACTTTGTGTTCTACTTGTGCATAGAAACTACGCATAGACCTAGCTCATGATGCCACTGTTGGGGAACGTAGCATAAATTCAAAATTTTCCTATGTGTCACCAAGATCTATCTATGGAGTCATCTAGCAATGAGGGAGGAGTGGATCTACATACCCTTGTAGATCGCACGCGGAAGCATTCAAGAGAACGGGGTTGATGGAGTCGTACTCGTCGTGATCCAAATCACCGATGATCCTAGCGCCGAACGGACGGCACCTCTGCGTTCAACACACGTACGGAGCAGCGACGTCTCCTCCTTCTTGATCCAGCAAGGGGGGAGGAGATGTTGATGGAGATCCAGCAGCACGACGGCGTGGTGGTGGAAGTAGCGGGATTCCAACAGGGCTTCGCCAAGCGCTGCGGGAGGAGAGAGATGTGTCATGGGAGGGAGAGGGAGGCGCCAGGGCTCAGGGTGGTGCTGCCCTCCCTTCCCCCCCACTATATATAGGGCCAAGGGAGAGGGGGGGCGCAGCCTTTGTCCCTTCCTCCAAGGAAGGGTGCGGCCAAGGGAGGAGTCCCTCCTCCCCAAGGCACCTCGGAGGTGCCTTCCCCCTTTAGGACTCTTCCTTTTCCTCTTCTCTTGGCGCATGGTCCTCTTGGGGCTGGTGCCCTTGGCCCATATATGCCAAGGCGCACCCCCTACAGCCCATGTGGCCCCCCGGGGCAGGTGGCCCCACCCGGTGGACCCCCGGGACCCTTCCGGTGGTCCCGGTACAATACCGGTGACCCCGAAACTTGTCCCGATGGCCGAAATAGCACTTCCTATATATAATTCTTTACCTCCGGACCATTCCGGAACTCCTCGTGACGTCCGGGATCTCATCCGGGACTCCGAACAACATTCGGGTTACTACATATACATATCCCTACAACCCTAGCATCACCGAACCTTAAGTGTGTAGACCCTATGGGTTCGGGAGACATGTAGACATGACCGAGACGACTCTCCGGCCAATAACCAACAGCGGGATCTGGATACCCATGTTGGCTCCCACATGCTCCTCGATGATCTCATCGGATGAACCACGATGTCAAGGACTTAATCAATCCCGTATACAATTCCCTTTGTCTAGCGGTACCATACTTGCCTGAGATTCGATCGTCGGTATCCCGATACCTTGTTCAATCTCGTTACCGGCAAGTCTCTTTACTCGTTTCGTAACACATCATCCCGTGATCAACTCCTTGATCACATTGTGCACATTATGATGATGTCCTACCGAGTGGGCCCAGAGATACCTCTCCATTTATACGGAGTGACAAATCCCAGTCTCGATTCATGCCAACCCAACAGACACTTTCGGAGATACCTGTAGTGTACCTTTATAGCCACCCAGTTACGTTGTGACGTTTGGCACACCCAAAGCACTCCTACGGTATCCGGGAGTTGCACAATCTCATGGTCTAAGGAAATGATACATGACATTAGAAAAGCTTTAGCATACGAACTACATGATCTTGTGCTAGGCTTAGGATTGGGTCTTTGTCCATCACATCATTCTCCTAATGATGTGATCCCGTTATCAATGACATCCAATGTCCATGGTCAGGAAACCGTAACCATCTATTGATCAACGAGCTAGTCAACTAGAGGCTTACTAGGGACATGGTGTTGTCTATGTATCCACACATGTATCTGAGTTTCCTATCAATACAATTCTAGCATGGATAATAAACGATTATCATGAACAAGGAAATATAATAATAACTAATTTACTATTGCCTCTAGGGCATATTTCCAACACGGGTTGCATAAATTCCACCAAAGAAATCTCCATTAAATCTATTAAGATGCAACCTACGTGCAACAATGGCTCCCAAATTATAAGATTTATCTCCTAACACAGCACTCCTAAGAATACTGAGGTCAGGGACACACATGTGACATGCCTCATCTTTACCATTAATGCATCTACCTATGAAGAGAACAAAATAATGTATAGCAGGAAAGTGAATGCTCCCTATGGTAGCTTGTGTTATATCTCTTGATTCCCCCACAGTTATACTAGCAAGAAAATCTCTAAATTCAGATTTGCGAGGTTCCCTAACACTACCCCATTGTGGAAGTTTGCAAGTAGTGGTAAAATCCTCTAAGTCCATCGTATAAGATTTTTCATAAAGATCAAACAGGACAGTTGGAGAATTGCGTGAAGATGAAAATTCAAACCTCCTCACAAAGGAACTAGTGAGATAGTGGTACTGGCGGCAGTTTTCCTCCTCGAAGCTCACAAGATCAGCGTTACGCAAACATGCGTTAAATTCTTCCTTGATTTCCGCTCGATCCATAAAGTCCTCTGAAGGACATTCACAGGGCCGCACTAGAGCGTCCCTTGGTGGCTCGTCATCAGCATCACGCATTGCAAGCTTGGGTTCTTGTTTCCTTGAAGAGCCACCTTGGTACATTTTCCTAAACATATTTCTTCCTCTGAAAAATTTCTGAAATTTTTAGTAACTTCAAATAAAGGTGAGCCAAGCTCAAAAAAATTGATAGCAACTACTCCTACAAGTGCCTAGAGCCTATATCATGCATCAAAACTACTTGGAACCATATAAATTTGACACGCAAGCTCAAGAACAGGGTCACCTAGGCAGCACAAATTTGCAATGAATAAAGCACTAGAACAAAAACTAATTGGACCAATGGAGGAGTCACATACCAAGGAACAATCCCCTCAAGCAGTTTTATGAGAGGTGCTTTGAGCATGGAGATCGAAAATGGCAGCAATATGAGCTTGGGCTCGGGTTTGAGCTGGATAATGGTGTTTGTGGGAGGAAGGAGTGTGTGGGTGCAGGAATAAGTGGAGGAGGGCCACTGAGGGAGTCCTGGATTAGGGGGTCTCCGGACAGCCGGACTATCTCCATTGGCCGGACTATTAGACTATGAAGATACAAGATTGAAGACTTCGTCTCGTGTTCGGATGGGACTCTACTTGGCGTGGAAGGCAAGCTAGGCAACACGGATATGGATATCTCCTCCTTTGTAACCGACCTTGTGTAACCCTAACCCTCTCCGGTGTCTATATAAACTGAAGGGTTTTAGTCCGTAGGACAACAATCACAACATACAATCATACCATAGGCTAGCTTCTAGGGTTTAGCCTCTCTGATCTCGTGGTAGATCTACTCTTGTACTACCCATATCATCAATATTAATCAAGCAGGATGTAGGGTTTTACCTCCATCAAGAGGGCCCGAACCTGGGTAAAACATCGTGTCCCCTACCTCCTGTTACCATCTAGCCTAGACGCACAGTTCGGGACCCCCTACCCGAGATCTGCCGGTTTTGACACCGACATTGGTGCTTTCATTGAGAGTTCCTTTGTGTCGTCGCCGTTAGGCTTGATGGCTCCTACAATCATCGATAGCGATGCGGTCCAGGGTGAGACTTTTCTCCCCGGACAGATCTTCGTATTCGGCGGCTTTGCACTGCGGGCTAATTCGCTTGGCCATCTGGAGCAGATTGAAAGCTATGCCCCTGGCCGTCAGGTCAAATTTGGAAATTTGAACTACACGGCCGACATCCGCGGAGACTTGATCTTCGACGGATTCGAGCCACAGCCGGGCGCGCCGCACTGTCACGATGGGTATGACCTAGCTCTGCCGCCGAACAGTACCCCAGAGGCCGCGCCTGCATCAGCTCTGACCCTTAGCTCGGAGCCAACTACGCCAATCGAGGACGGGTGGTTAGACACCGCCTCAGGGGCTGCAGTCTCAACGGAGATTGAGCCGAACACCAGCATAATCCTCTGCCCAGCCCGTGACTCCAAGGTGCCGGACTCTTTTTTTGACTCCGAACCGCCCGCGCCCCTGCCAATCGAATCCGATTGGGTGCCGATCATGGAATTCACTACCGCGGATATCTTTCAGCACTCGCCCTTCGGCGACATTCTGAATTCACTAAGGTCTCTCTCTTTGTCAGGAGAGCCCTGGCCGGATTATGGCCAACAGGATTGGGATGCGGATGACGAAGAAATTCGATGCCCACCCACCACCCACTTAATAGCCACTATCGATGACTCAACTGACATGCTCGACTTCCACTCAGAAGACATCGACGGTATGGACGACGATGCGGGAGGTGAAGAGGAACCACCGCCCACAGGGCGCTGGACGTCCACCTCATCATATGACGTATACATGGTGGACACACAAAAAGAAGACGACGACGAGGAACGGAAGGACGCACCGATGGCTTGTTCCCTCGAGAAGCAGTCAAAGCGGTGGCGCAAGCACTGCCCCAAATCCCGCCTCGGCAGAAATAACGATCATACAGACCCAGCGTTGGAGCAGGGCGAACCACTGCCGGACCACGACAATACGGAGAATCAAATCGAACAAACCAATTCTATCAAAGATAATAGTCCGGATGACATAACGCCGGATAGGAACCTAGAGCAACCGAATGCCCGTCAAAGTCTTGTTGCCACCGCAAGGAGTCTGAAAAATCAGAAGCAAAGGCTCAAGGCTGCGCAGGACACACTCCAAATCAGATGGAGTAAAGTACTCAACACAGCAGCGAAGTACGGCAGCAATCGCCCCACCAAGAGCTACCCAAAGCGGAAGTTGCTACATAAATTCAATGAGGAGGCCTCAGACCCCCCACAACCAAAAATCAAAACGGCCACCCTGCCGGATAGACGACCTCACGGCCAACATAGAGCAGCAAACAACGCCACTCACAAGCCAATACGCGATCCACGCGAGGGCTCGCACCAAAAGGACGGCGCAACCAGATCCATCTATGGACCACACAAGCGCGCCCCAGCATACGATGTAACACAACAAACATCCGAACAACGCGGTACACCCAGATACAGGGGTGCCACACACCACCTATGTTTCACCCAGATACGCGGTACACCCAGATACAGGGGTGCCGCACACCCAAATACGAAATGTGGAGACCATAAATTTCCAGAGGGATTCAAACCCGTAAACATAGAGGCATACGATGGAACAACAGACCCTGGGGTCTGGATTGAGGACTATATCCTCCATATCCATATGGCTTGAGGAGATGATCTCCACACCATCAAGTACTTACCCCTCAAGCTCAAAGGGCCAGCTCGTCACTGGCTTAAAAGCCTCCCCGAAAATTCCATTGAAAGCTGGGAAGAGCTCGAAGATGCTTTTCGGGAAAATTTTCAAGGGACTTATGTCCGACCTCCGGACGTGGATGATTTGAGTCATATAACTCAACAGCCCGGAGAGTCATCCCGAAAGCTTTGGAACAGGTTTCTTACTAAAAAGAACCAAATTGTAGACTGTCCGGACGCCGAAGCCTTGGCAGCTTTTAAGCATAGCGTCCGTAAAGAATGGCTTGCCACACACCTCGGCCAAGAAAAGCCGAGAACAATGGCAGCATTAACAAGCCTCATGACCCGCTTTTGGGCGGGTGAAGACTGCTGGCTAGCCAGATGCAGCACCAGCGACCCCAGTACATCTAAAGTTACAGATGGAAATGGAAAATCATGGCGCAACAGCAATAACAAACGCCGGAATAAAGAAGACAGCACGAAGAGCACGACAGTAAACGCCGGATTCAAAAGCTCTCGGCCAGGTCAGCAAAAGCCGCCCTCTAAAGGCGCCAGAGACGAACTGTCCAGCCAAAACAAAATTCTGGACCAAATATGTCAGATCCATAGCACCCCTGGTAAACCCGCTAATCATACCCACAGAGAATGTTGGGTCTTCAAGCAGTCCGGCAAGCTCTACGCCGTACACAAGGGGGAGGATACACCAAGCGAAGACGAGGATGAGCCTCTCAAGCAAGACACTGGGGAACAAAAGAAATTTCCACCAAAAGTCAAAACAGTAAATGTGTTACACGTGATCAAGGGGAGAAACAAAATGGCACTCCCAGAAAAATATGCCCAAAGGCATATCACCGCAGAGTCCGGCCACTGGTCGTCTCAACTGATCACTTTTGACCATCGCGATTACTCAGCAAGTATCCGGCGTGCAGGATGGGCTGCCCTGGTATTAGACCCAATAATCGACGGATACCACTTCACACGAGTCCTGATGGATGGTGGCAGCAGTCTCAACCTGATATACCAGGATATAATCTGCGAAATGGGGATAGACCCAACGAAAATTTGCCATAGCAGTACTACCTTTAAAGGGGTAATGCCGGGCCTAGGGGCTCAATGCATGGGCTCCCTGCTACTAAAGGTTATATTCGGCTTCCGCAATAACTTCCATAGCGAACATTTAACCTTCCACATCGCTCCATTCCAAAGTTGATATCAAGCACTACTTGGACGCGAAGCTTTTGCTCGCTTTAATGCAATACCACATTACGCTTCCCTGACGCTCAAGATGCCCAGTCCACGCGGCATCATTACAGTGAATGGATGTATTAAGCGATCTTTGCGTGCCGAAGAGAATGCGACTGCCTTGGCAGCCGCACACTAAAAATGGCCTCACCAACTAAAGCATTTGATAGGTCGTCAAGACCACAGACGCGGTTAGACGAGTCTGGCGCTGCTATATGTAATTTGTACCGGATTGATGGCCACACCCCTATTACAAATACAAGGGGCTCGATGCGCACAGTCAAGTGGCAATTTCTACTCATTTTTAGTTATACATGGTTTCTTTAAAAACTATCTTTTTGCATGACAACTTTTTCACCTAAGTTCCTCTCTTTTACAGATGATCATCGTGCTACACCCGTCCAGGATACGGCACAACGGAGACACAGGCGCAGACGTGTAGCAGGGACCCGCTCCAAGGATTCTTTTTAGATTAAGACCCTCCATAAACCTTTTTTACTGTCTCTTGTTGATACACATCCCTCGAATTCTCAGTACAATTGAGAAGGATGCTGACGTCTTGGCATGTGGCCACGTCAGAATAATGCATGTACCTGGACACAAGGGGCTTCTTACAAAGGGAGCTATTTAGGCCCGATTTATACCATAAAGACCGAATACCTTAGGGAGTGTTCAGCGTCGTGAGTTTGGCCTTATATGCATCAGCTCCGAATCATTGTCTTTGGTCAAATGTTGGGTTTTCCCGGCTCCTGTGTTTTGGTGCCTTACGTTTCGCTTTATCGGCTAAGGCAGCACCAGGAGAACTACTGTGATTGTGCCCTGGTTCATCCGGACGAGCACCTCAGTAGAGAAAGCTGAAAACTGACTGTCATGATATAGCGTGAGACTGGTCAACCACTCGATGACCTATCGGAATGTTAGAATTCCTCCGCCTTAATGAAGGGCCATTTTCTGGCCAGGCATGTATGCACCCCAAGATCGGGAGAGTGTGGAGCCACCAGGGGCTATCTAGTAGCCCCACTGTCAAACTCCTATGGCTAAGTGAAAGTATTAAAGCATTATAGTCCGGTTGCCTCGTTCGCTGCGCTATCACCTCCTTAATAGGACCAAGACGTTGGGTTAAGTGTGAACACGTGTTTTTTGTGAGAAACTCCGCATTATATGCGTGGGGGTTGAAGCCGACGACTGCAATCTTTCAGGTTATATACATATATACACATACGGCCGCACAGGAGGCATCACATTACTTTTTGGCAAAAGTATAAATACAGCCTTACTATATTTCATAAAAACATTGTGTTTACAATGGGAATACATGTCATTTAAACATAATATTCTTCGAGCATTGGGAATCTATCAAATGAGGACCCTCCAGAACCTCTTCAAAATAGTGCTTGGCAGCTACTCGGCCTATGGCCGAACCTTGCGCTGCAATAGTGGTAGCATCCATCTCCGCCCAGTATGCCTTGACACGGGCAAAGGCCATCCGCGAGCCTTCTATGCACGCCGACCTCTTCATCGCGTTGATGCGCGGCACTGCACCAAGGAACTGCTGCACTAAGCTGAAATAGTTGTTCGGCTTCGGCTTCTCCGGCCACAAATGATCTACAACAGACCTCATGGTGAGTCCGGACAACCTATTAAGTTCGGCCCATTCGGCTAGCTGATCAGTCAAGGGAAGCAGATGCTCTGGAACGTTGAATTGCGACCAGAATAGCTTGTCCACTTCACGATCTGATTGATCTTGGAAGTATTCGACCGCATCGACAGTGCTCGCCGCCAAGTCCAGAGGGGCATACCGCGGATCTCCGAACTTCCTCCGCAGCAGAAAGGGCTTCCCAGCCGCAATATCGCCGGCTTCGCACAGCTCCTCCTTCTTCGCCCTCATAGCAGAGCGACTGTCTTTGGTCGCCATAGTGGCCTTCTCAAGGTCCGCTGCCTTCACTCGGTTCTCTTCTTCAAGGAACTGGCAACGGTCGGCAGTGCCTTTTAGTTCCATGGCCATCTTGGCCATCTTTTCTTTGCTTTCACAATGGGCGGCCTTCTCGCCTCTTAACTCTTCGGTCGCCTTCAAAGCAGCCGCATTACTAACCCTCGCTTGTTCCTTGGCTCGGGTGAGTTCCGCCCGAAGGGTCTCCACGGTGGCAGCTCCGTCTGCAGTCACAACATATTAAAGATACTGGCATCATGCTGCTCTTATAGTGTGACATTCACCAGAAAACATTACTTACCCTGTGATTCGTCAAGTTGCTTGTTAACAAGCTCGATGTCGGTGTCTGCCGCATCCAGTTACCGTTTTAATTTGGCAAACTCACTAGTCCGGCTAGCCACCAGAGCTTCCACCACCTGCACATAAAGGCAGTCTGGTGATTGCCTGGGACTATGATCCTCTATTCGCCGCCGTTCTCGACGACAACCAGAGTCTCAGGGGCTACTATCTACACAGGGCACACCTAACATATGCGGTACTATCACATATTATCTCACGTACCTCAAAGCCTGTTAGTAGACTTATAAAGGCTTCATGTAATCCGCTTTCGGTGGACGAAATTCTCTCCATCACCGTACCCATCAGCGTATGGTGTTCTTCTGAGATGGCCGCTCGCCCCACTAGCTCCCTCAGAACGTCCGACAGCATACCTGACGGTGCCGGACTCTTTTGTTTGCTCTCTCGGGAGCTGGATGCTGGGGACTTCGGGGGTCTATGGTATTATCTTCTGGCCACACCATATCTGGAGAGGACCTCCGTGACGACACTTCGGGGTCGCCCGCTTCTTGAGCGGAGGAGTCCGGGGGAGGCATTTCGCTCTCCATCATCTCTGAAAGAAGATCCCCCGAAGATGAGCTCAGCTGAGAGGGGCTAAGGCCCGAACTTCAAGATATATGCGGCAGTTATTTTCTCAGAAGAAAGATAGTATACCTTCACTATTAAAGTATTTTTGGGATCACTTATGACTTGTTGGAGGGCTGATCCCCCCGCGGACTTTGTGCGGCAAAAGCACCCCCCGAGGCGGGACCCTCTGTGGGAGACTTCTCCTCCCGTTTGGAGGCCTCGGCTTCCGGATCCTCGAAAGCAGTCCTTTTCCTCCCCCGGTTATCCTCCTTCATGGAGACGCTCATTCCCTCAGTGGGAACTGGCAGCGATGGGGGCCCGCATCCGCCCGTATTATCCCCCCCCCCCCCGTATCTTCCTTCGAGGGCTCCGGGCAAGGTGCGAGTTCGAGCATCTTTTCCAATACCAAATTTTCCAAACCCTCAGGAAGGGGGGCCAAACACCGAATCATCTTCGCCTTTGTTAGCCAGTCCTGGTCAAAGAGCGAACTCTCAGAAATAACTTCATGATGAATAAAGGACAGTGTGTTCGGCTAGAGGATTCCTTACTTGTTCGGCGACGCGGTTACTGCTCAGGCCCACGTCCTCAGTAGCATCCGGACACTCTATTTGAGGTCCGAAGAATGACTTGTACATCTCCTCGTGCGTCAGGCCGAGGAAACTTTGAATGGCACGCGGTCCTTTGGGGTTGAACTCCCACAAGCGAAGGGGCCGGTGTTTGCAAGGCTAGACTTGATGAACCAGCATAACTTGTATTACCATGACCAAATTAAAATCTCCCTCGAAGAGATCTCGAATGCGGCTTTGCAGCATAGGCACATCCTTGGCTGGACCCCAGCTCAGACCTCTGCTAATCCATGACATTAGTCATGGTGGGGGGCCCGAGCGGAAAGCGATGGCAGCCGCCCACTTGGCACTTCTAGGAGCTATGACATAAAACCACTCCCATTGCCATAATTCGGACACCTCCGGAAAGGAACCTTTTGGCCATGGAGCTCCTGCCATCTTGCCTATTGATGGACCTCTGCACGCTGCATGTTGCCCCTCGATCATCTTCGGCTTCACTTCAAAGGTCTTGAGCCACAGGCCGAAGTGAGGGGTAATGCGGAGGAAGGCCTCACACACGACAATAAATGTCGAGATGTGGAGAAAGGAGTCCGGAGCTAGATCGTGGAAATCTAGTCCGTAATAGAACATCAAACCCCTGACGAAGGGATCCGGAGTGAGGCCTAGGCCTCGGAGGAAGTGGGAGACGAACACGATGTTCTCGTTGGGTTCGGGAGTAGGGACGACCTGCCCTCGAGCAGGAAGCCGATGCGAAACCTCGGCGGTCAGGTATCTGGCCTCCCTCAACTTCTTGATGTCCTCTTCTGTCACGGAGGAGGGCATCCATCGGCCTTGAAGGCTGGATCCGGACATGATTGAAGATCTGGAGCACCTAACCTGGGCTTTGGGTGTTGGAACTCGAGGCGGGGGAAGGGTTCGATTGAGCATGAGAGGGAAAAAGTGAAAACCTTGTCCCCTTATAAAGAGGGTGAATATCAAGCGTCCTCTCTGTAGCCGTTTAGGACTTGCCTATAATCTAGGAGTCCTAGACACGGTTGGGTTACCCACGACCGCATTAATGAGAATCCCGTAATTGGGGGAACACGATCTCTGCTTTGACAAGACGTGTCAAGAAACCGCCTCACGTTATGTGTGGAGCTGGTTGAAGAAAAACGGTTCAAATAATCACCGGGCCATGACATAACGTCATGCTGCCAAAACAAGTCAGCAAATTGGATTTGTAAGAATATTATTCTCTCTACGGCGGTATGTGGAACTTATTTTGCATGGTCGGACACTATCCTCGTATTCAAATTCTTCTATGATGTATTCGGAGAAGGAACCCACCTTGCAATGCCGAAGACAATACTGCGCGTCAGACTCATCGTCATTGAAGCCTGGTTCAGGGGCTACTGAGGGAGTCCTGGATTAGGGGGTCTCTGGATAGCCGGACTACCTCCTTTGGCCGGACTGTTAGACTATGAAGATACAAGATTGAAGACTTCCTCTCATGTCCGGGTGGGACTCTACTTGGTGTGGAAAGCAAGCTAGGCAACACGGATATGGATATCTCCTCCTTTGTAACCGACCTTGTGTAACCCTAACCCTCTCCGGTGTCTATATAAACTGAAGGGTTTTAGTCCGTAGGACAACAATCACAACATACAATCATACCATAGGCTAGCTTCTAGGGTTTAGCCTCTCTGATCTCATGGTAGATCTACTCTTGTACTACCCATATCATCAATATTAATCAAGCAGGACGTAGGGTTTTACCTCCATCAAGAGGGCCCGAACCTGGGTAAAACATCGTGTCCCCTGCCTCCTGTTACCATCCGACCAAGACGCATAGTTCAGGACCCCCTACCCGAGATCCGCTGGTTTTGACACCGACATTGGTGCTTTCATTGAGAGTTCCTCTGTGTTGTCGCCGTTAGGCTTGATGGCTCCTACTATCATCAATAGCGATGTGGTCCAGGGTGAATTGATACTATGGACTTGAGGTTGTTTCCTTGGATAGTCTACCGTATGCTCATTACCATTAACATGAAAAGTGACATTGCCTTTGGTGCAATCAATAACAGCCCCTGCAGTATTCAAAAAGGGTCTTCCAAGAATAATAGACATACTATCGTCCTCGGGAATATCAAGAATAACAAAGTCTGTTAAAATAGTAACGTTTGCAACCACAACAGGCACATCCTCACAAACACCGATAGGTATAGCAGTTGATTTATCAGCCATTTGCAAAGATATTTCAGTAGGTGTCAACTTATTCAAATCAAGTATATGATATAAAGAGAGAGGTATAACACTAACACCGGCTCCAAGATCACATAAAGCAGAACATAGTTTCTTTTAATGGAGCATGGTATAGTGGGTACTCCTGGATCTCCAAGTTTCTTTGGTATTCCACCCTTAAAAGTATAATTAGCAAGCATGGTGGAAATTTCAGCTTCCGGTATCTTTATTTTATTAGTAACAATTTCTTTCAAGTACTTAGCATAAGGATTCATTTTAAGCATATCAGTTAATCACATACGCAAAAAGATAGGTCTAATCATTTCAGCAAAGCGCTCAAAATCCTCATCATCCTTTTTCTTGGATGGTTTGGGAGGAAAAGGCATGGGTTTCTGAACCCATGGTTCTCTTTCTTTACCATGTTTCCTAGCAACAAAGTCTTTCTTATCATAACGTTGATTCTTTGATTGTGGGTTATCAAGATCAACAACAGGTTCAATTTCTATATCATTATCATTGCTACGTTGGGCATCAACATGAACATTATCATTAACATTATCACTAGTTTCAGGTTCATTACCTGATTGTGTTTCAGCATCAGAAATAGAAATATCATTTTGATTCTCGGGTGTTTCAGTAATAGGTTCACTAGAAGCATGCAAAGTCCTATCATTTTTCTTTTTCTTCCTTTTAGAAGGACTAGGTGCATCTATATTATTTCTCTGAGAATCTTGCTCAATTCTCTTAGGGTGGCCTTCAGGATACAAAGGTTCCTGATTCATTTTACCAGTTCTAGTAGCCAATCTAACAGCAAAATCATTATTCTTACTATTCAATTCATTGAGCAAATCATTTTGAGCTTTAAGTACTTGTTCTACTTGAGTGGTAACCATAGACACATGTTTACTAATAAGTTTAAGTTCACCTTTGACATTAGCCATATAATCACCCAAGTGTTCAAGCATATCAGCACTGTGTTTTAGTTCTCTACCAAAATAAGTATTGAAGTCCTCTTGCTTAACCATAAATTTATCAAACTCATCTAAGCATGGGCTAGCAAACTTAGTAAATGGGATTTCAGATTTATCATATCTATAGAGAGAATTTACCTTTACTACCTGTGTCGGGTTATCAAGACCATGTATTTCTTCAATAGGAGATGGATTAAAATTATGCATTGCTTCGACAGGCGGTAAATTAAGACCATGTATTTCTTTAATAGGAGGTAAATTCTTAACATCTTCAGCATTAATACCCTTTTCTTTCATAGATTTCTTTGCCCCTTGCATATCCTCAGGACTGAGAAATAGAACACCTCTCTTCTTCGGAGTTGGTTTAGGAATAGGCTCAGGAAGTGTCCAATTATTTTCATTAGTCAACATATTATTCAATAGAATTTCAGATTCATCCGGTGTTCTTTCCCTGAAAAACAGAACCAGCACAACTATCCAGGTGATCTCTGGAAGCATCAGTTAGTCCATTATAAAAGATATCAAGCATTTCATTTTTCTTAAGAGGATGATCAGGCAAAGCATTAGGTAATTGGAGAAGCCTCCCCCAAGCTTGTGGGAGACTCTCTTCTTCAATTTGCCCAAAATTATATATATCCCATAAAGCAGCTTGTTTCTTATGAGCAGGGAAATATTTAGCAGAGAAGTAATAAATCATATCCTGGGGACTATGCACACAACCAGGATCAAGAGAATTAAACCATATCTTAGCATCACCCTTTAATGAGAACAGAAATATTTTAAGGATATAAAAGTAACGAGTTCTCTCATCATTAGTGAACAAGGTGGCTATATCATTCAATTTAGTAAGATGTGCCACAACAGTTTCAGATTCATGGCCATAAAATGACCAGATTCAACCAAAGTAATTATATCAGGATCAATAGAGAATTAATAATCCTTATCAGTAACACAGATAGGTGAAGTAGCAAAAGCAGGGTCAGGTTTCATTCTAGCATTAAGGGATTGTTGTTTCCATTTAGCTAATAACCTCTTCAGATCATATCTATCATTGCAAGCTAAAATAGCTCTAGTAGCTTCTTCACCCATAACATAACCCTCAGGAACAACAGGCAATTCATATTTATTAGGGGGAGAGTCTTCAACATCACTTTCATCAATATTATCATTTTCAATAATTTCATTCCCTCTAACCCTAGCAAGTTGTTCATCAAGAAATTCACCAAGTGGCATAGTAGTATCAAGCATAGAAGCAGTTTCATCATAAGTATAATGCATAGCAGAAGTGGCATCATCAATAAAATGCGACATATCAGAATCAATAGCAGAAGCAGGCTTAGGTGTCGCAAGCTTACACAAAATAGAAGGTGAATCAAGTGCAGAGCTAGATGGCAGTTCCTTACCTCCCCTCGTAGTTGAGGGATAAATCTTGGTTTTTGGATCTCTCAAGTTCTTCATAATGATAAGAAGATATAAATCCCAAGTAACTCAAAGAATAGAGCTATGCTCCCCGGCAACGGTGCCATAAAATAGTCTTGATAACCCACAAGTATAGGGGATCACAACAGTTTTCGAGGGTAGAGTAGTCAACCCAAATTTATTGATTTCACACAAGGGGAGCCAAAGAATATTCTCAAGTATTAGCAGCTGAGTTGTCAATTCAACCACACCTGGAAACTTAATATCTGCAGCAAAGTATTTAGTAGCAAAGTAATATGATAATAGTGGTAACGGTAGCAAAAGGTAATGATAACAAAGTTTTTGGTATTTTGTAGTGATTGTAACAATAGCAACGGAAAAGTAAATAAGCGAAGAACAACATATGGAAAGCTCGTAGGCAATGGATCGGTGATAGAGAATTATGCCAGATGCGGTTCATCATGTAACAGTTATAACCTAGGGTGACACAGAACTGGCTCCAATTCATCAATGTAATGTAGGCATGTATTCCGAATATAGTCATATGTGCTTATGGAAAAGAACTTGCATGACATCTTTTGTCCTACCCTCTCATGGCAGCGGGGTCCTAGCGGAAACTAAGGGATATTAAGGCCTCCTTTTAATAGAGTACCGGACCAAAGCATTAACACATAGTGAATACACGAACTCCTCAAACTACGGTCATCACCGGGAGTGGTCCCGATTATTGCCACTTTGGGGTTGCCGCATCATAACACATAGTAGGTGACTATAGACTTCCAAGACAAGATCAAGAACTCACATATATTCACGAAAACATAATAGGTTCAGATCTGAAATCATGGCACTCGGGCCCTAGTGACAAGCATTAAGCATAGCAAAGTCATAGCAACATCAATCTCAGAACATAGTGGATACTAGGGATCAAACCCTAACAAAACTAACTCGATTACATGATAAATCTCATCCAACCCGTCACCGTCCTGCAAGACTACGATGGAATTACTCATGCACGGCGGTAAGCATCATGAAATTAGTGATGGAGGAAGGTTGATGATGATGATGGCGACGGATTCCCCTCTCCGGAGCCCCGAACGGACTCCAGATCAGCCCTCCCGAGAGGTTTTATGGCTTGGCGGCGGCTCTGTATCGTAAAACGCGATGAATCCTTCTCCTTTATTTTTTTCTCCCCGAAAGCAAATATATAGAGTTGGAGTTGAGGTCGAAGGAGCTCCAGGGGGCCCACGAGGTAGTGGGGCACGCCCCCACCCTCGTGGCTAGGGTGTGGGCCCCCTGGTCTTGATCTTTTGCCAGGATTTTTTATTATTTCCAATAAGACATTCCGTGAAGTTTTAGGTCATTCCGAGAATTTTTGTTTTTGCACATAAATAACACCATGGCAATTCTGCTGAAAACAGCGTCAGTCTGGGTTAGTTCCATTCAAATCATGCAAGTTAGAGTCCAAAACAAGGGCAAAAGTGTTTGAAAAAGTAGATACGACGGAGATGTATCACTGTACTCACCGATAAACCTCCCACAACTATTCGGAAGAGAGTGCAAATACTTGTTGTCTGTTGGGATGATCCGAGGAAAGAACTTAGTGACCAGCACTGGCCCTAAGAATTTTCACCAGGTACATCAGACTCAAAGGAAATTCTCAAGTTGAGATAACCATTTTAAGCAAAAGGTTGGAAGTCCATTTTCTCATGTATCTGAGAAGGAGGAGGTCGACTTGTCCCACGTGATTTTGGAGTGGTGGCGCATGCCTTCTTAGAGCATCTCCAATAGGCGATGTAAAAGTGTATTCCCTAAAAATAATTTTAGGCGAGGATGGAGAATGTTTTTGGGCACCAAAATAGCTTTTGCTTTATCAGATGCCCTAAACTAGTGCCCTAAAATTTCGAAAGTAATTGAAACATGAGATCCGATAGTGGGGAACCAATGAGGAGGTTCTGATAGTTGTTGGAGGTTGAGGAAAGGCCGTGTTGGCAGGAACCGTAGGGGAGTCAGGGGATGTGGACAAATCCAGCGACACCACGCTGACCGAGTGTTGGAACCTTAGCAAGGAGTGGTGGCTTGGTGGTGGCCGCTAATATACATCGTTGGGTGGTGGCGGTGCTAGGATGACCATCTCGGGTAGTGGTCGGTCTGGGAACAGCCAGAATGAGGCGACATCGTCCCTAGATCCGCTAGTGACGCATGGGTCACGACAGATGTCTCGAGCAGCGGGGTGGTGACTTGGGGGTGGCCGACAGAGTCACAGCGGCAGCCGGCAGCATGTGGCGGCGGCAACCGGCCGGAATCTATGTGGGGTGGCGATGGTCAGTGACAGAGAAGTTTCACCCGATGCATAGGTTTTAGTCAGAACATTTTTGGTTTTTGGGAAGCCACTAGAGGTGCTGCAAATATGCAACACATGTAGGAAAATTGTAGGGCACTTGTAAACAAAATTTGGAGCCCCATATAGAGATAAGGCATATGTTGGAGTTTTTTTATTGTCCAAAGTACCTCAAATGGTAGTTGTTGTGGGATTTTAATTGTTTGGGGCATCTGTTGGACATGCTCTTAAGTATATCATGCATGTGGAAATGTTGCGGTTAGCAAGCGTGAGGCAAATCATGGGCGGCGTTGCTTCGAGGTTCTGCACACCTCTTCTATGGGCCCCACATCTAAAACAAAGCGACCACTCCTTCCCATCCTCATCCAACCGCGATGATCTCCTCCACATGTTTCTTATCCCCCTTGTCTCACCCTCTCTCCCCACCCCCCTTTGACAAGAACCTTCACCAAAATCATGACCCGTCACTCACTTGTCCTTTGAGCTCCAATGCACGCGACCTCCCTATCCTTCTCTACCCCTTCGCCACAATGGCCTTATCATTCCCAATCTCTCATGTTTTCGTTCAAAGCCATGCCCATCTCCACTCCCCTGCTTCGGCGTATGGGCAATATATGTGGATGTCTGGAGAGATGGTGCGGCCACCGGAGTTTATACGATTGTCAACCGGGGTGTGGCGAAGGGTGGAGACTGTTGGAGAACATTGCATGGGAAATAAAAAAAATTCTATGCTCACCAAGATCAATCTACGAGATGAACATCCACGAGAGGAGAGATTGCATCTACATAGCCTTGTAGATCGCTAAGCGGAAACGTTGATACGTCTCCATGAAGGAAATATGCCCTAGAGGCAATAATAAAGTTATTATTTATTTCCTTATATCATGATAAATGTTTATTATTCATGCTAGAATCGTATTAACCGGAAACATAATACATGTGTGGATACATAGACAAACAGTATGTCACTAGTATGCCTCTACTTGACTAGCTCGTTGAATCAAAGATGGTTAAGTTTCCTAGCCATAGACATGAGTTATCATTTGATTAACGGGATCACATCATTAGAGAATGATGTGATTGACTTGACCCATTCCGTTAGCATAGCACTTGATCGTTTAGTTTGTTGCTATTGCTTTCTTCATGACTTATACATGTTCCTATGACTATGAGATTATGCAACTCCCGTTTACCGGAGGAACACTTTGTGTGCTACCAAATGTCACAACGTAACTGGGTGATTATAAAGGTGCTCTACAGGTGTCTCCGAAGGTACTTGTTGGGTTGGCGTATTTCGAGATTAGGATTTGTCACTCCGATTGTCGGAGAGGTATCTCTGGGCCCAGTCGGTAATGCACATCACTATAAGCCTTGCAAGCATTGCAACTAATGAGTTAGTTGCGGGATGATGTGTTACGCAACGAGTAAAGAGACTTGCCGGTAACGAGATTGAACTAGGTATTGAGATACCGACGATCGAATCTCGGGCAAGTAACATACCGATGACAAAGGGAACAACGTATGTTGTTATGCGGTTTGACCGATAAAGATCTTCGTAGAATATGTAGGAGCCAATATGAGCATCCAGGTTCCGCTATTGGTTATTGACCAGAGACGTGTCTCGGTCATGTCTACATAGTTCTCGAACCCATAGGGTCCGCACGCTTAAAGTTCGGTGGCGTGTTGCAACTGCAACACCTGGATGTTGTAATGGCGATGGCTAGGTACTAGAACCGTGACACATTGATGTTGGCATGGCGATGGATAGATGTTGGAATTTTGATGGATGAATGTTGAGAGAACACGGGGAGCTTACAATGGTGACCACAACTGGTGGGTGCTGGAACAACAACCACCGGATGTTGGAACTGCGACCATCGGAGCTTTCAGCGGTGACCATGACTTGGCAAGAGCTGCAACCATGATGGCCAGATGCTGGAGCTGACACCCGCCATAACTTCAACTGGATATGACGACAACTACAGCAGGGCTATGATACCTCCTTTTTAGTAATCCGATAAAGGAATAGAAAATTATCCCTCACCTATTTTCCCAGAGGTGGCCCTGGGTTATCGAACCCATGAGAGGAAGCTTCCCTTGAAGCGATGGTATTTAGCAAGCTTTCATTAAAGGGTCAATTCCAGCTTTTGACTGGATCAATTAAGCAAATGATGACTCAAACACTTAAAATAAAAAGAGGTATGGGTATGAGGTCTTAATGCTTACAATCATGTATTTTTGTTGGGACCAGATATGATCTTTATTTGTGCGCTCGAAGTTACCCATCGAGATGTACTTGTTACGAACTGAAGTGGGAATGTGTCCAAATAACATCTTGATCGGCATGATTCCTGCATCAAGAATCAGTTCTCCTATGGCGGGCCCTATCTATCGCGCGGGGTTGCCTCGATAATTAAGATAATAATAATAATTGAAAGGATCGATATGGTAGACTAGAGGGGGTGAATAGGCAACCACCAATTTTTAGCTTTTCTTAACAAATTAGGTTAAGCAAAAAAAAGGTTGTCTAGATATGCAACTAGGTGAACAAACCTATACAATTCTAGCAACACCTACAACACAAGGAAGCAAAGGATACACCACAATACAAGCTTGCACAAAGTAAAGGTAAGAGATAAGTGCAAGTGGAGCCGGTGAAGACAAGGATGTGTTACCAAAGTTCCTTCCCTTGACGGGGAAGTACATCTCCGTTGGAGTGGTGTGGAGGCACAATACCCCCCCCCCCCAAGAAGCCACTAGGGCCAGCATATTATCCTCACGCCCTCGCACAATGCAAGATGTCATGGTTCCACTAGTGGTGCCCTTGAAGGCGGCAACAGAAGCTTCACAAACAAGGTTGGAGCAATCTCCACAACTTAATTGGAGGCTCCCAACACCACCACGAAGCTTCACCACAATGGATTGTGGCTCTGAGGTGACCTCTTCCGTCTAGGGTGCTCAAACACCCAAGAGTAACAAGATCCGCAAGGGATTAGTGGGGGGAATAAATATCTCTTGGTGGAAGTGTAGATCGGTTCCCTCTCAAAAACCCTAGAAAATCAATAGGATTGGTTGGCTAGGGACAGAGATCGAGTGAAAATGGAGCTTTGAGCAACAATGAAGTTTGGGGAAGAAAGAGGTAAGTCTTGTTGCGGAAGAAGACCCAATATATATAGTGAGGACTAATCCGACAGTTTTTCTGTCCACATCCCTCACACAAGCAGCATTACCGCTCTAGGAGCGGTACTACCGCTCGGGTGATAGTTCCAGACCTAAGTGAACTAGTAGAGAGCCATGAGACCGTAGTGCAGCCGGAGCGGTACTACCGCTCACCGCCCTAGCGGTACTACCACTTAGGGTGCTTTAGATAGGAACCAACAGTGGTAGGAGGAGTAGGGCGGCAGTACCACAACACTGGCACTACCGTTGCCCTACTGCCGCTCAGTCACAAACCAATCTAGAAGGCCACGAGTAAGCGGTAGCACTACAAAAAAATACACATCCATGACATTTTGGGCCAAACAAAACTTTTTTCTATCATGCTTATGACACTTCTATGACGATAATTGTGACAAAACCCGGTATCATCATAGATGTGGTGGGGTCCTACTTCTATGACAAAAAATCATGACAGAAAATGGGCTTTTTGTCCTGGGCGGGCCGGAGACGCAGCTGCATGACATTCTTTGGGCCATCCATGACGGAAAAAATCGTGGTAGAAGCGAGGGCGAGGAAAATATCAGGGGAGTTCCTGGTTACGGTGGGTGGTCGGGGGACGAGCGATGCGCGTTTCTCTCGTACGTACGCGCGTGTGTGCGAGGCATTGGGCTTTAACTGAACCCGAGCGATTGCACTGCAGGTTACGCGTTACTGAACCCGAGCGATCGATCGGTCCCTTGCTGTTAACTGAACCTGAGTGATTCCTTCACTACTGCTGCTAACTAAAGCTGATCGAACACTGCTGCCTCCTTCCCTTGATGAACAGTGAGCATTGTTGGGGGGTTTTGGATGAACAGTTCCCGGTGGGGGGTTGGATGAAAAGGACCCCGTGGTAGTAGAGGCCGTTGCCGCTGGATGAACAGTACCCCGATCGATCGAGCCGGTGGATGAACAGGACCCCGTGGAGGGCTGGATGAACAAGACCCTGTGGAGGGCTGTTTGAATAGTAGCCGGTGGAGGGCTGAATGAATAGTAGCCCGTGGATTGTGGTTGAACAGGACCCCGTGGAGAGGGCTGGTTGAACAGTAGCCGGTGGAGGAGCGCGCGGTGGAGGCTGGATGAACAGGAGCACATGGATGAACAGTCGCAGGTGGAGGCTGGAGGAGGTCGACGGTGGATGAACAGTAGCCCATGGAGGTAGTCGACGGTGGAGATGAACAGTATCTCATGGAGTCCCGTTTTGCGGTACGCCACACCCCTCCCGATGAGCAGGACCCCCATTTCAACCACATCGCTCCAACACAAGTCTGTTTCCTCCGTTTTGCGGTATGCCACGCCCCTCCCGATCAATAGGACCCCGCTTCGACCGTAGGAGGTCCGTTTCCTCCGTTTTGCGGTATGCCAGACCCCTCCCGATGAACAAGATCCCATTTCGACCATGGCCGGTCGAACACAAGGCCGTTTCCTCTGTTCTGTGGTATGCCAGGCCTTGTTTCCATCAGCTGTTCTGTCCAAGCTGGTTGGCTCCCGATGAACACGATGACGCATTCCGTTCCGACCTAGCCGGTTGCCTCCCCATTATCACGATGACGGCGCAGCTTCTCTGTTCCAACCCAGCCATCTACACGAGCCCTGGCCGTACATATGCACGAGTAAGCGTTTGAGACCCCGCCCGTATTTACGTACATGGCCGTATTTTTTGGCGTGTAGCTGTATGTACGTGTACACGGTTTAGATGGGACAGCCTGAACTGCTACGTGGGGGGCCCTACGATGACATGTTCGCTACTTACTCGGCCACGGTTCATACTTGCAGAAAGACTGATCGACCAGTATGTACGTACACTTTCCAACAAGACAGACAACGGTATGTACACTTCGACCGGGTGGGTCCTAGCTGTCAGGGAGGAAAAGGACGCACTTCCTTGCATGCGAAGATATAGCTGATGTGTCCCAGTTGTTGATGGAAATATGCCCTAGAGGCAATAATAAAGTTATTATTTGTTTCCTTATTTCATGATAAATGTTCATTATTCATGCTAGAATTATATTAACTGGAAACATAATACATGTGTGAATGCATAGACAAACAGACTGTCACTAGTATGCCTCTACTTGACTAGCTCGTTGATCAAAGATGGTTAAGTTTCCTAACCATAGACATGAGTTGCCATTTGATTAACAGGATCACATCATTAGGAGAATGATGTGCTTGGCTTGACCCATTCCGTTAGCATAGCACTTGATCATTTAGTTTGTTGCTATTGCTTTCTTCATGACTTATACATGTTCGTATGACTATGAGATTATGCAACTCCCGTTTACCAGAGGAACACTTTGTGTGCCACCAAACATCACAACGCAACTGGCTGCTTATAAAGGTGCTCTACAGGTGTCTCCAAAGGTACTTGTTGGGTTGGCGTATTTTGAGATTAGGATTTGTCACTCCGATTGTCGGAGAGGTATCTCTAGGCCCACTCGGTAATGCACATCACTATAAGCCTTGCAAGCATTGCAACTAATGAGTTAGTTGCAGGATGATGTATTACGAAACGAGTAAAGAGACTTACCGGTAACAAGATTGAACTAGGTATTGAGATACCGACGATCGAATCTCGGGCAAGTAACATACCGATGACAAAGGGAACAACGTATGTTGTTATGCGGTCTGACCGATAAAGATCTTCATAGAATATGTAGGAACCAATATGGGCATCCAAGTCCCGCTATTGGTTATTGACCAGAGAGGTGACTCGGTCATGTCTACATAGTTCTCGAACCCGTTGGGTCCGCACGCTTAAACGTTCATTGATGATATAGTTTTATATGAGTTATGTATGTTGGTGACCGAATGTTGTTCAGAGTCCTGGATGAGATCACGGACATGACGAGGAGCTCCGGAATGGTCCGGAGGTAAATATTCACATATTGGGTGATATGGTTTGGCCAAGGGGTCAGGCCCATGGGGCTATAAGTCAGTGCAAAAGGAGTTTTGTGGAGGCCAGGGGGCCAAACGCCGGAGACACTGGCGTATGGCCCTGGGCCAAACGCCGAGGCCCATGGCGTCTGGGCCAAATGCCAAGGATTGTGGCGTTTGGTCCTGAAGTCCGAGTGGGACTCTTGCCTTTCAGGCAAAACCAACTTTGAGGAGGCTTTTGCTCCAAGTTTCGACCCCAGGGCTCAACATATAAATAGAGGGGCAGGGCTAGCACCAAAGACACATCAAGAAACACCAAGCCGTGTGCTGGCAACCCCATCTCCTCTAGTTTATCCTTCGTCATAGTTTTTGAAGTGCTTAGGCGAAGCCCTGCAGAGATTGTTCTTCACCAACACCGTCACCACGCCGTCGTGCTGCCGGAACTCATCTACTACTTCGCCCCTCTTGTTGGATCGAGAAGGCGAGGACGCCACCGAGCCGAATGTGTGCAGAACTCGGAGGCGCCGTGGTTTCGGTACTTGGATCGGTCGGATCGTGAGGACGTATGACTACATCAACCGCGTTGTTATAATGCTTCCGCGAATGGTCTGTGAGGGTACGTAGACACCACTCTCCCCTGTCGTTTCTATGCATCACCATGATCCTGCGTGTGCATAGGAATTTTTTTGAAATTACTATGTTCGCCAACAGTGGCATCCGAGCCTGGTTTTATGCGTAGATGTCATATGCATGAGTAGAACACAATTGAGTTGTGGGCGATATAAGTCATACTGCTTACCAGCATGTCATACTTTGGTTCAGCGGTATTGCTGAATGAAGCGGCCCGGACCGACATTACGCATACGCTTACGCGAGACTGGTTCTACCGACGTGCTTTGCACACAGGTGGCTGGCAGGTGTCAGTTTCTCCAACTTTAGCTGAACCGAGTGTGGCTACGCCCGGTCCTTGCGAAGGTTAAAACAGCACGAACTTGACGAACTATCATTGTGGTTTTGATGCATAGGTAAGAACAGTTCTTGCTAAGCCCAGTAGCAGCCACGTAAAAACTTGCAACAACAAAGTAGAGGACGTCTAACTTGGTTTTGCAGGGCATGTTGTGATGTGATATGGTCAAGACATGATGCTAAATTTTATTTTATGAGATGATCATGTTTTGTAACCGAGTTATCGGCAACTGGTAGGAGCCATATGGTTGTCGCTTTATTGTATCAAATGCAATCGCCCTATAATGCTTTACTTTATCACTAAGCGGTAGCGATAGTCGTAAAAGCATAAGATTGGAGAGACGACAATGATGCTACCATGGAGATCAAGGTGTCGCGCCGGTGACGATGGTGATCATGACGGTGCTTCGGAGATGGAGATCACAAGCACAAGATGATGATGGCCATATCATATCACTTATATTGATTACATGTGATGTTTATCTTTTATGCATCTTATCTTGCTTTGATTGACGATAGCATTATAAGATGATCTCTCACTAAATTTCAAGATAAAAGTGTTCTCCCTTAGTATGCATCGTTGCCAAAGTTCGTCGTGCCCAGACACCACGTGATGATCGGGTGTGATAAGCTCTATGTCCATCTACAACGGGTGCGAGCCAGTTTTGCACACGCAGAATACTCAAGTTAAACTTGACGAGCCTAGCATATGCAGATATGGCCTCGGAACACTGAGACCGAAAGGTCGAGCGTGAATCATATAGTAGATATGATCAACATAGTGATGTTCACCATTGAAAGCTACTCCATTTCACGTGTTGATCGGTTATGGTTTAGTTGATTTGGATCACGTGATCACTTAGAGGATTAGAGGGATGTCTATCTAAGTGGGAGTTCTTAAGTAATATGATTAATTGAACTTAAATTTATCATGAACTTAGTCCTGGTAGTATTAGCATATCTATGTTGTAGATCAATAGCTCGCGTTTAGCTCCCATGTTTTATTTTTGATATGTTCCTAGAGAAAACTAAGTGGAAAGATATTAGTAGCAATGATGCGGATTGGGTCCATGATCTGAGGTTTATCCTCTCATTGCTGCACAGAAGAATTATGTCCTTGATGCACCGCTAGGTGACAAACCTATTGCAGGAGCAGATGCAGATGTTATGAATGTTTGGCTAGCTCAATATGATGACTACTTGATAGTTTAGTGCACCATGCTTAAACGGCTTAGAATCGGGACTTCAAAGACGTTTTGAACACCATGGACCATATGAGATGTTCCAGGAGTTGAAGTTAATATTTCAAGCAAATACCCGAGTTGAGAGATATGAAGTCTCCAACAAGTTCTATAGCTAAAAGATGGAGGAGAATCGCTCAAGCAGTGAGCATGTGCGCAGATTGTCTGGGTACTACAATCGCTGGAATGAAGTGGGAGTTAATCTTCCAGATAAAATAGTGATTGACATAATTCTCTAGTCACCATCACTAAGTTAGTAGAACTTCATGATGAACTATAATATGCAAGGGATAACGGAAATGATTCCCAAGCTCTTCGTGATGCTGAAATCGACGAAGGTAGAAATCAGGAAAAACATCAAGTGTTGATGGTAAACAAAACCACTAGTTTCAAGTAAAGGGACAAAGGGAAGAAAGGGGAACTTCAAGAAGAACGCCAAGCAAGTTGCTGCTCAAGTGAAAAAACACAAGTCTAAACCTAAGCCTGAAACCGAGTGCTTCTACTGCAAAGGAACTGGTCACTGGAAGCGGAACTACCCAAGTAATTGGCGGATAAGAAGGATGGCAATGTGAACATAGGTATATTCGGTATACATGTTATTGATGTGTACTTTACTAGTGTTTATAGCAACCCCTCAGTATTTGATACTAGTTTAGTTGCTAAGAATAGTAACTCGAAATGGGAGTTGCAAAATGAACAGAGACTAGTTAAGGGTGAAGTGACGATGTGTATTGGAAATGGTTCCAAGATTGATATGATCATCATCGCACACTCCCTATACTTTCAGGATTAGTGTTAAACCTAAAATAAATGTTATTTAGTGTTTGCATTGAGCATGAATATGATTGGATGATGTTTATTGCAATATGGTTATTCATGTAAGTTAGAGAATAATTGTTGTTCTGTTTACATGAATAAAACCTTCTATGGTCATACACCCAATAAAAATGGTTTGTTGGATCTCGATTGTGGTGATACACATTTTCATAGTATTGAAGCCAAAAGATGCAAAGTTAATAATGATAGTGCAACATATTTGTGGCACTGCCGTTTAGGTCATATTGGTGTAAAGCGCATGAAAATCCATACTCATGGGCTTTTGGAATCACTTGATTATGAATCAATTGATGCTTGCGAACCATGCCTCATCGGCAAGACGACTAAGTCTCCGTTCTCCAAAACAATGGAACGAGCAACATATTTGTTGGAAATCATACATGCTGATGTATGTGGCCCGATGAATATTGAGGCTCGCGACAGGCATCATTATTTTCTGACCTTCACAGATGATTTGAGCAGATATGAGTATATCTGCTTAATGAAAGATAAGTTTGAAACATTTTAAAAGTTCAAAGAATTTCAGAGTGAAGCTGAAAATCATCGTAACAAGAAAATAAAGTTTCTACGATATGATCGCAGAAGTAAAATATTTGAGTTACGAGTTTGGCCTTCAGTTAAAACAATGTGAAATAGTTTCACTACTCACGCCACCTAGAACACCACAGTGTAATGGTGTGTCTGAACGTCGTAGCCGTACTTTATTAGATATGGTGCGATCTATGATGTTTCTTACAGAATAACCACTATATTTTGGATTTTTGGGGGTTATGCATTAGAGACAGCTGCGTTCACATTAGAAAGGGCACCATCTAAATCTGTTGAGACGACACCGTATGAACTGTGGTTTGGCAAGAAACCAAAGTTGTCGTTTCTTAAACTTCGAGGTTGCGATGCTTATGTGAAAAAGTTTCAACCTGATAAGCTCAAATGCAAATCGGAGAAGTGTGTCTTCATAGGATACCCAAAAGAAAATGTTGGGTACACCTTCTATCACAGATCCGAAGGAAAGAAATTCATTGCTGAGAATGGATCCTTTCTAGAGAAGGAGTTTCTCTCGAAAGAAGTGAGTGGGAGGAAAGTAGAACTTGAAGAGGTAACTGTACCTGCTCCCTTATTGGAAAGTAGTTCATCACAGAAATCTGTTCCTGTGACTACTACACCAATTAGTGAGGAAGCTAATGATGATGATCATGTAACTTCAGATCAAGTTACTACCGAACCTCGTAGGTAAACTAGAGTGAGATCCACACCAGAGTGGTACGGTAATCCTATTCTGGAGGTCATGTTACTTGACCATGACGAACCTACGAACTATGAGGAAACGATGATGAGCCCAGATTCCACGAAATGGCTTGAGGCCATGATATCTGAGATTGAATCCATGTATAAGAACAAATTATGGACTTTGATTGACTTGCCCGATGATCGGTAAGTCATTAAGAATAAATGGATCTTCAAGAGGAAGATGGACGCTGATAGTAGTGTTACTATCTACAAAGCTAGAATTGTCGTAAAAGGTTTTTCGACAAGTTCAAGGTGTTGACTACGATGAGAGTTTCTCACTCATATCTATGCTTAAGTCTGTCCGAATCATGTTAGAAATTGCCGCATTTTATGAAATCTGGCAAATGGATAAACAAAACTACATTCCTTAATGGATTTATTTAAGTAGAGTTGTATATGATGTAACCAGAAGGTTTTGTCAATCCTAAATGTGCTAACAAAATATGCAAGCTCCAGCGATCCATCTATGGACTGGTGCAAGCATCTCGGAGTTGGAATATACACTTTGATAAGTTGATCAAAGCATATAGTTTTATACAGACTTGCGATGAAGCCTGTATTTGCAACAAAGTGAGTGAGAGCACTACAAAATTTCTGATAAGTATATGTGAATGACATATTGTTGATCGGAGATAATGTAGAATTATTCTACAAAGCATAAAGGAGTGTTTGAAAGGAGTTTTTCAAAGAAAGACCTCGATGAAGCTGCTTACACATTGAGCATCAAGATCTATAGAGATAGATCAAGACGCTTGATAAGTTATTTCAATGAGTACATACCTTGACAAGATTTTGAAGTAGTTCAAAATGGAACAGTCAAAGAAGGAGTTCTTGCATGTGTTGCTAGGTGTGAAGTTGAGTAAAGACTCAAAACCCGACCACAGCAAAAAATAGAAAGAGAATGATAAGTCATTCCCTATGCCTCAGTCATAGGTTCTATAAAGTATGCTATGCTGTTTACCAGTCCTATTGTAAACCTTAGCATCTTTCTGGCAAGGGAGTACAATAGTGATCTAGGAGTAGATCACTGGACAGCGGTCAAAATTATCCTTAGTGGAATAAGGAAATATTTCTTGATTATGGAGGTGATAAAAGAGCAATGTTGAGGATATCGCTTATTGTTATTGTCTCGGTCAGCTAGGGATTAGAGATTAATCGGAAGTCGGTTGATTAATTGATTTTATCGGTCGACTATTAATCGGATTTTTTTGTAAATCTCAGGTTCTCAACACTAAAATACGCTATATTCTACACCAAAACAATATTTGATAGAAGTGTTACCCTTATTTCTAGCCTTTGAATCCTCGTTATTAATGACAAACAAAATAGGACAAAAGTACATATTCCGTAACAAGGTCCACAAAAGCATAAATAAACATAGTTTTTGCAAACATAGTGCTATGAATAGGTTTGATTTATTGGTAGGTTCCCAATAAATCGCTTGTCAGAATGATAAATCGGTCCAAAAGATAAATGGCAAAGATAAGGCATAATCTCATCGGTCACCCCCCAATTAGCGATAAATCGGAAGATTAATCAATGTATCGGAAGATTTCTTGAACAGTGTAAAAGAGTTCGTCGTAAAGAGTTACGTCAATGCAAGCTTTGACACCGATCTGGATGACTCTAAGTCTCGATCTAGATACATATTGAAAGTGGGAGCTATTAGCTAGAGTAGCTCTGTGCAGAGTTTGTAGACATAGAACTTTGCAAAATACTTACGGATCTGAATGTGGCAGACCTGTTGACTAAACTTCTCTCACAAGCAAAACATGATCACACCTTAGTACTCTTTGGGTGTTAATCACATGGCGATGTGAACTAGATTACTGACTCTAGTAAACCCTTTGAGTGGTGGTCACATGACGATGTGAACTATTAGTGTTAAATCACATGGTGATGTGATCTAGATTATTGACTCTAGTGTAAGTGGGAGACTGAAGGAAATATGCCCTAGAGGCAATAATAAAGTTATTATTTATTTCCTTATTTCATGATAAATGTTTATTATTCATGCTAGAATTGTATTAACCGGAAACATAATACATGTGTGAATACATAGACACACAGAGTGTCACTAGTATGCCTCTACTTGACTAGCTCATTGATCAAAGATGGTTAAGTTTCCTAACCATAGACATGAGTTGTCATTTGATTAACGGGATCACATAATTAGGAGAATGATGTGATTGACTTGACCCATTCCGGTAGCTTAGCACTTGGTCGTTTAGTTTGTTGCTATTACTTTCTTCATGAGTTATACATGTGTTCCTATGACTATGAGATTATGCAACTCCCATTTACCGGAGGAACACTTTGTGTGCCACCAAACGTCACAACGTAACTGGGTGATTATAAAGGTGCTCTACAGGTGTCTCCAAAGGTACTTGTTGGGTTGGCGTATTTCGAGATTAGGATTTGTCACTCCGATTGTCGGAGAGGTATCTCTGGGCCCACTCAGTAATGCACATCACTATAAGCCTTGCAAGCATTGCAACTAATGAGTTAGTTGCGGGATGATATATTATGGAATGAGTAAAGAGACTTACCGGTAACGAGATTGAACTAGGTATTGAGATACCGACGATCGAATCTCGGGCAAGTAACATACCGATGACAAAGGGAACAACGTATGTTGTTATGCGGTCTGACCGATAAAGATCTTCATAGAATATGTAGGAGCCAATATGGGCATCTAGGTCTCGCTATTGGTTGTTGACCAGAGAGGTGTCTCGGTCATGTCTACATAGTTCTCGTACCCATAGGGTCCGCACACTTAAACGTTCGTTGACGATATAGTTTTATATGAGTTATGTATGTTGGTGACCGAATGTTGTTCGGAGTCCCGGACGAGATCACGGACATGACGAGGAGCTCCAGAATGGTCCGGAGGTAAAGATTCATATATTGGATGATATGGTTTGGCCAAGGGGTCAGGCCCACAGGGCTATAAGTCGGTGCAAAAGGAGTTTTGTGGAGGCCAGGGGGCCAAACGGCGGAGACCCTGGCGTCTGGCCCTAGGCCAGATGCCGAGGCCCATGGCGTCTGGACCAGACGCCGAGGATTGTGGCGTTTGGTCCTGGAGTCCGAGTCGGACTCTTACCTTTCGAGCAAAACCGACTTTGAGGACGCTTTTGCTCCAAGTTTCGACCCCGGGGCTCAACATATAAATAGAGGGGCAGGGCTAGCACCAAAGACACATCAAGAAACACCAAGCCGTGTGCCGGCAACCCCGTCCCCTCTAGTTTATCCTCCGTCATAGTTTTCTGAGTGCTTAGGCGAAGCCCTGCGGAGATTGTTCTTCACCAACACCGTCACAACACCGTCGTGCTGCCGAAACTCATCTACTACTTCGCCCCTCTTGCTGGATCGAGAAGGCGAGGACGTCACTGAGCCAAACGTGTGCAGAACTCCGAGGTGCCTTGCTTTCGGTACTTGGATCGGTTGGATCGTGAAGACGTACGACTACATCAACCGTGTTGTTATAACGCTTCCGCGAACGGTCTACGAGGGTACGTAGACAACACTCTCCCCTCTCGTTGCTATGCATCACCATGATCCTGCGTGTGCGTAGGAATTTTTTTGAAATTACTACGTTCCCCAATAGTTGTCAGGGGGAGTATTTTTTTGCCCATAATAAGGACGCACTTCCTTGCGTGCAAAGATTTAGCTGGTGGGTCCCAGCAGTCAGGGGGAGAAAACATTATTTTTCAGGGTAAAAAGGATGCAGTTGCATGCATGCGTCCATGGGCGTGATGCGTCCCCACTGTTAGCCTCGCATGTACAGTCATCTTCCGATGACTCTCGGTTGTTGACCACGTTGACTACACCATGCCAAGCGCACCAAGGCCAGTGGACGATGGCGAGGCCCCAGACTGGAACGACCCAGAGATGGGGAAGACACAGCAGTGGAGTCGCAAATGGAGAGGAGTGGGAAACTTGACTGGTTCGGGTGGGCGGCAGCACTGCCGCCCACGGGAGACAAGAGAAAGAACCGAGGTTGAAGAAGGAGCACGGCTGTTGGATTAACATCCAACGGTCCAGCTGCTAGAATCATTTGTTGATTAAGTTGACAAAGCCCTGCGTACACGTCTACTTAGTAGGCACACAAGCCAGCCACCAAATCTGCCGGGTCCCAGCTGTCATCAGGAGGAATGGTTTTTTCGCATAACAAGGAGGCACTTCCTTCCGTGCGAAGATACAACCGGTGGGTCCTAGCTGTCAGGGGAGGAAATAGCTTAATAAGGAGGAACTTTCCTTGCGTGCGACCATGGACCTTGTGGGTCCCAGCCATTAGGCTCTCCACGTACAGTCCTCTTCCGATGACTCTCGTATGTTGACCATGCCACGTCGAGCGCAGCGAGGCGGTGGACGACGGCGAGGCCCCAGACTGGAATGACCCGGAGATGGGGAAGATGCAGAAGTGGAGTTGCAGACGGAGAGGAGTGGGAAACTTGACAGGTTCGGGTGTGGGGTGGGCCTACACTCGGCAGAGAATAACAGGAGGTGCCGAGTGGAGGGATGCCCTCGCCATCGGTGGGGTAGCATTTCGTTGAGGTGCGCCAAACAACACCGTTGGATGTCGGAGGCTGGAGCAGGCGGTCCCGGCAGCGCTGGGGTAAGAAGATGAGAGATTGAAGAATAATGCTGGGCGTTGGATGTAAAATCAACGCCTTTCTTAGGCTTCGACCTACTGGCCCACATGTCAGCTAGTCCATTTGTTTTTAGTCCATTTTGTGAGCTGGGTGAAACAATGATGTAGCATCTATGCAGCCCGTCTATATATATGGTAGAATTTAAAGCCCATTTTGTGTTTGTCTTGAAATCCACAGACTTGCTGGGCTGGGTGAAAATATCAAGTTGGGCTGGACGGAGAAATGTTATAAAAACATAAACACATGATTGCACGTCTATTATTGCATTATCCAGTAAAATCTTTGCAAGCTTATGTATGCAATCACTAGGAGTTAACTTGCTAAGTTATATATAAATAGTTATTATTATTATTTTGTAAGAACTTTCAATTTACGAAATAAAATATCATTTTAATTTGATGAGTTAATAGGACGTGGGGTAGTATTATTATTTAGGCTAGACGTGGGATAGTTGAGTTGGTTCTAGGGAAAAGTGCTGGGAGAAAACTCAGTTTACATCGAAAAAAAGAGTGTGAGAAAATTCAGATATAGGATTAATGAAAACGAAAAATAAAGGAAGTGGGAAGGTCTATAAAATAGTTGGACGAACATCAAGTTTAACGGAACCTTATGTTGTTTCTATTATGTATATATGTAATAAAATAAGATATAAATATAGGTTTAGCTTTGCATTCTTATAGAAAACATAGTTTCAGTTTTGCATTCTTATAGAAAAATAGAACTAAGTTGTGCATCGTCTTGAAAAAAAACATAACTTGGACTGCTGATGTTATAGAAAAGCTTGTTTGGGAGGCCCAGAGGCCGCTTGATACTTGTTGGATCCAAAAAATGTTGAAACATGTCGTGGGCTGCCCATATTAAACAACAAAACCTAGGCCATGGACCTGGTGGGCCCGGGACTGTCAGCCTCTCGACGAACAGTTGTCTCCCGATTCCTCTTGTTTTGCTGACCATGTTGGGAACGACAGACGGCGGCGCCGCGCCGAGAACACCAAGGCTATGATGGCCATCGCTGTATAGGAAGAGGACGAACGCTTGAACAAAATAAAGAAAAACAAATGGATAGGTGGTTGGTCCTATATGTCTGTGTACGAGACCTGCTGGGTCCACCTGGGAAGGGGAATATGTTGGGAGGAAGGAGATTCAAAGCACGGCAGCCGAGTGAACTAGTTTTTTCTAAACGGATGAGTGAACTAGTTACATACATAAGCAAATAGCCACTAAAAAAGCAAACAGGTTAAGGGGTTCTTAAAAGAAATATTTTGGACAAAACAGATAATTGCGACACATAGGCTAATGCATGAAACACTCAGATAATTAAGGTGCTTATAAACAGATAAAGTACAACATCTACACTTTCCTGGCACGCTTGATCATGACGCTGCCGCTGTCCATGTACTCGTTGGTTACGGGAAGCAGACACGCCCTCATGTCCAAGATCCACATGTACATGTCATAGCATGCGTTATGCATATGCGTCCTTGGCCGTGTAGGTTATGTAGGCTAGATTCAGAGGTACCTCCCACGTGTTCAGGTCCTTTGGTATTGTTGTCTTCTTTCATGTTGGCGTATCAAGGGTCGACGGTGGTCTCGGCAAGGTCAACCATGGAGTCCTTCTCCTGGCCGTTGCCGATGATCTTGTATTGCTTCGACAAGCTTGTTGCACCAGATGGCCGAATCATCGCATTCTTCCTTCTCTCCACCGTAGCGAAGGTGCAGTCGGTGCTGTCGATGAAATGGGCGAATGCTCCGGAACCTCTGATGGCCCTAAAGGAGTGGTAAACGAGAACCTCGTCCCGCACACATACCTGGGCGATGGCGATCCGCTCGTCCCTGTCAGGAGACGAATGGATGTGTACAAGGTCTAGTCATGCGACCTTGTGCTTTCTCGTCCTATAGGTACTGCTTGAACTCGGCGAGGCAGAGCTTCACCAAGTCCGGATCATTGGTGTACATCACATTCAACTTGGTGCGGCCATAGGACTGAACGGCGAACTCAAAGGGGAACTCCTTGCTGAAGTCCATATCCAGCAGGCTCACCCCTCAGATCGCCATTGGAGTCTCTTCAAGTGAACGAGTGGGTAGGTGGCGGCATCAGTTTGTTTTTCAGCTCTTGGGGAACTGGATTCAACAGTAAACTGAGTATGTATAGGCGACATCAGTTACTACCCCTCCCTCACCTGTTGCACGCCCTGCAGAAGATGCACCCTCGACGCACTCAAACGCCTCCATTAAGAAACCTACTCCGGCCACACGTCGGTTCACGAGCGGGTCTGTATTGGTACTGTAATAACAAGAGTTAGTGGTCATTTACTTAAGTTTAATTAGCTTTAATAGAAATTTATACTTAAAACAAGCAATGCATTGGCTCGTTCTATCAGTGCCATAGGATCAACATGCACAACAATTAGAATTATTATTCTCAAGACGCACACGATCAACACATTTTTCGCACTTTCACACAGATAATACAACCAAGTTTGAACTGTTTGTTATGGTTGTTGTCCTCTGCATCATCATGCCGTGTTTCCCAGCTTGCAAGATTCAGAACCAACAAATAAGATCCAAGTAATAAGTACAACAAAGATGCCTACACATCTCATTGATTCTCAGCTTGCAAGATTCAGAACCAACAAATAAGATTCAAATAATAATTACAACAAAGATGCCTACACATCTCATTGATTCCCAGCTTGCAAGCACTGGTGCGCGTCGGTCCTAAACAAACGGTTTTTAACACCTTTCCACGACGGCATTTGGAACCGTCGCCAAGTGAGTGTGTGCGATAGGGTGTCGTTCGCACACGACCCAGAAATCATCGGGGATAGGCCCTCCTGGGACCTAGGCTGGGGCCGTGTGCTATCGTTCGAGGCATCGAAACCCAATCATTTCCGTAGGTATGTACATCCCACACGGTAATCCGAGAAAATCATTTCCGTAGGTATGTACATCCCACACGGTGAATCCTAGAAAAATATTTCCGTTCATATGTATATCACACATAGTCAATCCAAGGAATATGTTTTCGTTCTTATGTACATCCGACACAGTCAATCTAGGGAACACATTTCCGTTCGGACGTACATCCCACACAGTTTTATGTGTAGGCTCGTGTGTGAAAGGTGTAACTATCACACACGGTTTGCCATGGTTAACTATTTGCTTTTATCAACTATATCACACACGATCTGATGAAGAAAATTGTGTGGCATTGGGCTATCCATCGCAAGCGCTTTTTTCTGCTAGAACCGTTTGCAAAGGTCCATGACACATTTAGCAGGCTTATTAGTTTACAATTAATAATTCCAGTATTACACAAATTCACATTTCATATCGAACAGCTATTTGCCAATTTCATATCAGGCACATAAATATATTATAATATCACAGTACGGTAGCTACATGAAAACAGCACAGTACAACATATAGCTAGTTCAACTTCATAAGAACAATATATTCATTTCCCTAATCGAGATCATCCAGGCTCGTCTTATCCACCTCTACTTTCAGTTCAGTAAGAACCTGTTTTGCACGGGCCAACTGGGAAAGTGCCTCCTCCTTCGCCAACACCATCTTAGCAAAGTCTGATTTAAAAAATCTGAGCTCATTCTCCACCTTCAACTCCTTATCCCGCATCTTGAAATATGCTTCAGCGTTGACAACACTTTCTCTAAGCCTACGTGTGTTCTCTTCCTCATACATGCTCCAGAGCTCCGCTAGGCACATCTTCAAAGACCGTGGCCCCTCTTGATCAACCCACTCCAAGTAAGAACACTTCTGTTCATCCTATAATATTTAAAACTAGATCATTAACAATTGTAGGGGAAATGGGTTTATAGCAACATAGAAAATCACCAATGCTTATTTTGAAAAACTGAAGAAACATGTTAATTATGACATATCTTCTCAAAAATATCAATGTGCAAATGAAATAATTGGTACTGAGACAATAACCAAATTCTGGAACATCAGAAGCTATAATTAACTACAACGACACTAGAAGTTCTTACTCATGTACAATAAATAACAAATTGAACATTTTATGAGGAAGGTAAATATAACTGCAACAACATAGCGACAGTGTTTGGATGACAGCAAATTGATACTAACAGGTGTGTACATGCACAAATTTAGTAACATAGAACTAATAGCACTAAGGCCATCCACTATGTATGCCAAAACTGGGGTAAAGACAACTGTTGCTACATCTCGCACCGGTGCCCTGCACTGGCGAGCCGATGCAGCGGAAAAAAATCAGGGACCCGGACTCCGAAGCACGTAGTTGCACCGATGCCCGGTTCCTTTGTGCCATAAAGATTTAGTATTTTACTGCTTGGCTACTCGGATGTGTGGCCAAAGTTGGCTGCACAAACTGCTGAAGCGGTGCCAAATAATTTTCTAATGGCACTGCTGATGAGATGGCAACAATTTAAGATACTAGGCACAAACTGTGACACTGTCTTAGGATGCGTTTGGTTGAAGGTGTGGTATGAATGGGTTGGGACCGTGACAGTGTCTGAATCACATCTAACAAATGATTTGTAACAACGAAAGTGGGTCTAACCTTCTTTGCACATGCCAGAAACTTCCTCCCACTGTCCATAGAATCAAACGGAACTAGCTTCACGCATGGAGATTGATGGTCACAACGAGCAGATAGATCTTTAGCCACCCCGCTCCATTCGTTGCCACTGATGGTCTTAGGGAGCTACAAGAGGAAGAAATGACTCAAATTGACCGCCAGGTAAAAATCCTTCATTCCAAGTCATAGCCCAAGAGAGAGAAGAGAGGCATACCTGGGTGGTGAAGGAGTAGTCGCCGGAGGAGGAACCGCTGGAGAGGTCTTTGAAGAAGACCATGGCGACCCCGGCGATAGGATGCGAGACGACGAGAGCGAGGAAGAGGCTATAGCTTAGCGAGGAAGGAAGGAAGGAGGAAACAGGGGAAATGTGACTTGTGGTCATGGAGAAAAGGGGGTGGGGAAGGGGGGCGGGGGTAGATATTTTGGTGGTAGGCCAAAATTTTGGAAATATGGAGGGAAACTTTGCGCGCGGTGCCGCCGGACCATTCACTTTGAACGATTGTGTGCATCGCAAATGATTCTTCTTCTTTACGCGCATGCGATGAGTTTGATAATTCAAATTTTGGTGGAAATTTCCCCGGGTACGTCATTGCATAATTTAACATCGCTTGCTAATTTGGGCACACAAAAGAGTGTACAGCAGACAGACCACACTTACTGAACCGAGCAATTTTAGTAATTAAACAGAGCCAGTTGACCTAAACATTGCTCTAACAAAAGACCAGCATTAAAAATAAAGCCTAAGTACGCATACTTTTAACAAATCCGCCGCCGCGCTGGCCTATGCATCGCCGGTGTGAGATGAGACGTTGATGACTTGTCCTGGCGACTTGCCGCAATTGGTGGACTCCGCGTCCCCCTGCTGAAGTCGACCGCGTCCTCATCCTCGTCCTCGGTGCCGCCCTCAAGGTTGTAGTACTTGTAGTAGTGGATGTGCTAGAGCTCGTGTGGGTACTCCACCGCCGATTACTCAACGGACAGACTCTTCTCTACCTCGACCTCGGCCACACGCAACTCCTCCTCCCGGCGCTCCTCAATCTCTGCTGCCTCCTGCATCTCCAGCTCCCGCTCGGCGACCTCATGAGGAAGTAGGTGCTCCATGGCCACCGCCGCCTTTTCAGACGTGGGTTGCATGTTGGAGTCCGAGGTGGCCTAGAATATCTTGGCGTGGATGGCCTCGACCTGGGCCAGGGTGACATCAACAGCACGGACGGCAGCTCGAGCACTCTCGGCATTTGCAGCCGTCATCGCAGCAACAGCTGCAGCCATCTCGGCTGCTGCTGCTGCCCTGTCGGCTGCCATAGATGCCCTCTCAGCGGAAGAGGCCACACTCAATGCGGATGCGGTGACACTCTCGGCGTAGGCGGCCGCTCTCTTGGCGCAGGCGGCAATGCTCGGGGGGGGGGGGGGGGGGCGCAGCCATTGTACGGGCCTTCACGAAGCGTTTCCACAGTGTCACCTTTGCAAGAAGGGGTGCGGGAGTGAGGGTCAGGATTTGTGGATTCGGGGGTTGCCGGCACTGGAGCAGACGAGCCGGCGAAGCTTATGGAGGGAGACTTAAATAGACCCAAATATTTTCATCGCAAATGGTTCCTTGAAAACAAATGTCTGTGATGTTGTAGATATTTTTTATTAGCCATGAAACACGAATTTGGAGTAAAGTGGCAACGGATGGTGTTTTAAATGTACAAGAAATTTTGTAGTACTAATACAACTGTCATGTCAAATTTTGGAAAATTTCATGGGTCATTTGACCTTTTAAGACATTTAAGTGATTTTCTAGCCATTTAATGACAGTAATTGAAATTTGAACTACATATACATGCAACAGCTAACCATAACGGTTTGAACACTCATATTTTGTGTACTTGTGTGCAATTTAATTCCATGTGCAGTAAATTGGAAGGAATTTTCAAACATATTGGTCTCAAGGCTATGACACAATTAAGCATGGAGTGACATGGTATTTTAATTCCAAAAAATTAAAAAAAAATCAGAAACACATGAAACCTTGGTTGATGTAATTTCATGCCACCAAGATGATGTGGAAAAAATTGGGCATGTTTGACGAAAGTTTGGACACACACCCCTCACAAACCGGAGAAACTCAGTAGAAGACTCGTGGTTTCGAGAGGGAACAATGCATGTTTGATGACGAACGGGAGATAGCTTCCTCTTAGGGCCTTCAATTTTTTCTATTTTTAACATGCACTACTACAACTGTAATGTGAAATTTTGGAATATTCTAGGTGTCATTTGACATTTTAAAGGCATTTAAGTGATTTTCTAGCCATTTAATTCAAATTTGAACTACATCTACATGAAACGCCTAACCATAACGGCTTGACAAATCATATTTGTGTACTTGTGTGCGAGTTAATTCCATGTGCAGTAAATTAGAAGGAATTTTCAAACATATTGGTCTCAAGGCTATGACACAATTAAGCATGGAGGGACATGGCATTTTAATTTCAAAAAATTAAAAAAATATCAAAAATACATGAAACCTTGGTTGATGTAATGTCATGCCACCAAGATGGTGTGGTAAAAATATGGCATGTTTGATGAAAGTTTGGACACACACCCCTCACAAACCGGAGCAACTCACTAGAAGGCTCGTGGTTCCGAGAGGGAACAATGCATGTTTGATGACGAACGGGAGATAGCTTCCTCTTACGGCCTTCAATGTCTTTTCTACGTCTAACATGCACTACTACAACTGTAATGTGAAATTTTTGAAAATTCTAGGGGTCATTTGACCTTTCAAACAAATTAAGTGATTTTCTAGCCATTTAATGACCATAATTCAAATTTGAACTACATCTACATGCAACTCCAACCAAAACGGTTTGAAAAATCATATATGTATACTTATGTGCAAGTTAATTCCATGTGCAGTAAATTAGAAGGAATTTTCAAACATATTGGACTCACGACATGGACACATGCATATGTATGCATGGAGTGACATGGCATTTTAATTCCAAAAAATTTAAAAATGATCAGAAAAACATGAAACCTTGGTTGATTTAATGTCATGCCACCAAGATGATGTGGTAAAAAGTTGGCCTGTTTGACGAAAGTTTGGACACACACCCCTCACAAACCGGAGCAACCACTAGAAGGTTCGTGGTTCTGAGAGGGAACAATGCATGTTTGATGACGAATGGGAGATAGCTTCCTCTTACGGCCTTCAATTTTTTCTACGTCTAACATGCACTAATACAATTGTCATGTGAAAATTTTGAAACTTTCAGGGGTCATTTGACCTTTTAAAGACATTTAAGTGATTTTCTAACCATTTAATGACCGTATTTCAAATTTGAACTACATCTACATGCAACGCCTAACCATAATGGTTTGAAAAAATAATATTTTTGTGTACTTGTGTGCGAGTTAATTCCATGTGCAGTAAATTAGAAGGAATTTTCAAACATATTGGTCTCAAGGCTATGACACAATTAAGCATGGAGTGACATGGCATTTTAATTTCAAAAATTGAAAAAAATATCAGAAACACATGAAACCTTGGTTGATGTGATGTCATGCCACCAAGATGATGTGGTAAAAAAATTGGCATGTTCGACGAAAGTTTGGACACACACCCCTCACAAACCGGAGCAACTCACTAGAAGGTTCATGGTTCCGAGAGGGAATAATGCATGTTTGATGATGAACGGGAGATAGCTTCCTCTTACAGCCTTCAATTTTTTTTCTATGTTTAACATGCACTAATACAACTGTCTTGTGAAAATTTGGAAAATTTCATGGGTTATTTGACCTTTTAAAGACATTTAAGTGATTTTAACCATGTAATGACCGTAATTGAAATTTGTAGATCTACATGCAACGCCTAACCATAACGGTTTGAAAAATCATATTTCTTGTGTACTTGTGTGCGAGTTAAAAAATCATCACACGATGTAAATATCTGATGTTCAAAAAAGAAAATGTAAAGATCTGGCAAGACAACCGGCCCCCACATAATTAGCAGTCTATCTCACGGCTCGAGGTTTGGTAGGTGAATGGCGGGGATCATTAATTAACATGGTTCTGCATTGGAAACCGTCAGCTATTATGTTCACACATGTATTTTGGCTATTATGTTCACACATGGATTTTGCTGCGGGTATCGTGTGTAATTCAAACTACAGTACTCATAAATTCTGGCGACCAGCGTGTGTACTGTCCCCGTCGGTCTATATTCTGGCGGCCAATAAATACTACCTTGCTCACGGTGTCCCGCCAGCATTCTCATCTACATCCTCCCCTCGCTCGCCCTCTCTCTCTCTCAAATCTCTGCCATGGCGACGCCGGTCTGCCAACACGCTGACGAGGAGTAGCTGCCCCCCGAGGATGCTCACTGATTAGAAGCGACGAGGACCCCTATGCGCCGCCTGACGAGGTTGCGCCGAACCCCCCCATCTTTGGATTGGTTTTGGGGCTAGTACAATCTTTGTCTATGGAAGTCGCTGCCGCCGGCTGAGAAAGCTAGGCAAGTGGCGTTCAAGAAGGAGATGGCGGAGGAGGAAGCCAAGTACCAGGCGGCCTGTGAAGCCCGTGATGCCGCCTGGAAAAAGGAGGCAGCGGAGCTTTGGGGCCGGGCGCGTCGGCGTGCCGAGGAGGTGTACGAAGACGGGTACATCACGAGGAAGGTCATAGGAGCTGGGCGCCTCATCGCTGCGTGGAGGTGAGCCGATAAGCTCCAACATGCCACCGACGAGGAGCTCCGGTGGGCGCCCAACGAAATGGCAAGATCGGCCGCGCGCGTCCACCAGCAAAAGGCAGATCGATACGTCAAGCGATGTGAGGCGGAGGAGGCGGAGTACTGCCTCCGCACTAGGAAGACGCCACGCACCAGGGAGCTGCTGGCAAGGGGCTGCTGGAATACTGGCCCAGGAGGGATTATTAGTTTTAGTATTGTTTCTTTTCAATTTTATGCATTGTACATAGTAGTTAAGTATCATCATGTATATGTGATGATTATATATATATATATATATATATATATATATATATATATATATATATATATTCTATGATGAACTAATGAACATTTAATATATATATTATGAATTCCATTTTCTATCTGTTTTTGTATACTAATTTGAATCTAGCTGTTATCATCCCCATATACAGAATGGAAAGCGTATACACACACATTGAAACAGAACATATAAGAATGGAAAACAGAGTACACACATTGAAACACAGCAATACTATGATTGTTGTAAATACATAGCTATCCACGTCGAAATGACTTTTCAAAATAAAATGCGTCCATAAGACCATGACCAGCAACCCTTGCCTACGGTAGCTCTTGGCTCTGCCTGAACTCATGCAGGCATTCGTCCAAGCGGTTGACACGCTCGCGGTACATCTGGAGTGCAATATCGAGCTCCAAGCTGGCTATTTCATCGGATATCACCAGCTCGAGGATGCGATAGCCATGTTCCTCTACTGCGCCCAGGTGGACACCTGGGCCAAGGAGGCGGTCGAGCCTACAGACCAGCGCGTTGGCATCCAGCGAGCTGCGGACAAGGCGAAGGGCGGCACCCATGTGAACGGCGCGTCAGGCGTCCGGTGCAAGTATAGTGCGGCCGGCCTCTGGTGCAAGTACGGTGCTGAGGGCCTCTGCCCACTCCTGACGAGGAATGGGGGTACTGACCGGACGTGTACCCAGTTGCGACACCATGTCGACAGCAGACAAGCGCCAATGGATCCGCTCTTGCTGTACGGCGCGCCACGCCTCTCTCTGCGGCGCTCCAACGGTCTCGCCGTGCGGCGAGCCGCAGCCTATCGGCGTGGACGCACCTAGCTTGCTCTGCGGCGCGCCATCGATCATGTTGTGCGGCAAGCTGTAGCCTATCGGTGCTGACATGCCTATCTTGATTTGTGGCGCTCAAGTGCCATGCGCCAAAGGTCTGCTCAACCCTGGCGATGACGGCGTCGTCCATCGCGTTGCCGGGGAGCGCCTCGACATCGACAGGCCGTGGCGCCTGCTCATTTTCCTCGTCGATGAGGTTGATAGCAGAGGTGGCGCTTTGGTGGGTTGGCATGCTTGGAAAAGGTGGATGTGCTACAGGCTGCGCTTGTCGCCTCTATGCGTCACGCGCCGCCTATGCGCAATATCGCTGGGTGGCGGGAAACAGGTGAGGAAATGGCGGGAAACGGTGGCGTGTTCATAAAACGCCATAAATTAATGGAAACTTAGCATAGAAGGAACATCAAGCTAGCACAAGAAGGAGATGATGATCAGATGAACACGGACCACACTAGGGAACCGTTTCTGTTATTATCGGTATTCACACACATTTTTTATTACAGACATGTTTGCGGCGTGTCACAAACATCTTGTTATATTGAACCGTTTCTGTTCTCTTACCTCAACGCAAACAGTTCATCCGAGTGAACCGCATGCCGTATATCGCACACACCTTCATCTAGCTACCCGTTTTTTTTGTGTTGCCTAATCACAAACAGTTCATCCGAGTGAACCGTATGATGTATATCGCACACACCTTCATCTGCCTGCCCATTTCTTTTGTTCCTCCTCATCACAAATAGTTAATTGAGCTGAACCGTATGCCCTGCATCGCACACGCAACTATAATCTAAACCGTGTTTGATGCATCCCCATCACAAATGTTTTGCACCTTTTTTGACGGGTTTTTTACACCACTGTTTGCGATTATGGCATCGCACTTAGTTTCGTCGAAGGGTCTCTGATCGTAGTGTCGTGTTACCAGCATCCTACAATAGTGAAGATTCAGAACCAACCCATTAGAGCCTTTTGATAAAGTGAATGTCGGGATTAAATCCATCTTGGCTAGCCGTGTCATACAATCGAAGAACTTGGCGAATGCTCTTGACCATCACAACATCTATAGTTGAGTATTCCTATTTGCACAGCACAAATAAGAAGAGCATGATTACTATAATAATGGCACTCCTTGAACTCAACCTCCAACTCCACTCGGATGAGGCTTGCCTGGAGTTCGATGATTCAATTCATGCGCCTTTTTCTATAGTTCACCTGAAATGAAGCAAAGATTGGATCATTCAGCTAGCAAGAAGTACTTGCTCTCGTGAGCTGGCAGGTTTTTCTTTAGTAGTTGCACTAAAATTGAGGAACATTAAGGTTGGATGTATGGCTCATGTAAGGTGCAACTATAATTTTCTTATCCTTTTGTGCAGTTCCACTAAAATAAAGTGCCATTGTGGTGACAGTGACGGCCCATCTTGCAAAGGCTAATAAAATGTTGCACGAGATTACCAGCAGAATTTGATGGAGATTTTGGAAACTCCAATCACCATTTTGTGCAGTTGCACCAAGATTGAGAGATGTTGCCCACGTGACATTTTAGTTGAACTGCACAAGACACTCATTCCCAAAAAAGTGTTTTGTGTAGTTCACCAAAAGGTCACAATAGCAACAAAGTGAAATGGATATCCCTATCTACACAAAAAGATAGAAAGTAAACAGTTGCTAGTCAATAAGAATATACGAAACATACACGAAATGAAAAGAAGCATCTTAATTATGTTCATGGCAATCATGCAAGGACAGTAGTAATTTTGAAACATCAGCAATGCTTCATGTTACCAGAAGCATTACGATCAACAATGACATTCGTCAAATATGGGATTACTTTAATGGTGGCATTGCTTGTTTACCAGATATAGTAAATCAACAACAGCTAAAGAGTTGGTTTAAGGGTATGGGACCGTGGGGACACCAGGACACTCAGCAGAGTAAAGGAGCAACTTACTTATCATACTGGGGAGAATAGCAAGAGTACCATTTGTAACACAGTTTAATTGCATCATATCACTGGAGGCATTATATTAATAATAACACTGGTTAGACATGTCTTTAAGGTAACAGTGTGATCACTTCTTTTTACATGCGCCCTTACATTAACAACAACAAAAGGTTGGCATAAGGACATGCGACAGTGGACGCATCAGCACAATGTACCTACAAGGAGGCATAAAGTGGTGATGCCGAGTTTGTTTGATGTTCTGTGAGGGCAGAAAATCTAATCCTGGAGACCTTTTACTGTGTGAGGGCAGAAAATCTAATCCTGGAGACCTTCTACTATGTGAGGGCAGCAAATCTAATCCTGGAGACCTTTTACTATGTGAGGGCAGCAATTCTAATCCCGAACCTTTTACTATGGGAGGGAAACAAATCTAATCCTGGACATACTCTGTTGACTTGTCCACCAGCTGCCACCTTCTATCCTTTTTTCAACCAATAATAGATTTGCTCCTTATCCAGTTTGTACTGCGTTTTCCCATTATTTCCCTTTTCAACCAAGAGACCGGTTGGGTATCAGGTCTCTACAACTTTCACCATATTATTTCCTCTTTGAATCAAGTCCTAGATTCATGCTACAACTTTCCCCCTTTCTTCGTTGTTTGAACCAAGTCCTAGATATGCATGAAGTAGCTTTACCTCTAATAATAATAAAAATTTAGGTGGCTTTGGAAGAGCTGATGGGAGTAGAAAAAGATGCACATGCAGACACGTGGGGAGCTAGGGAAGTAGAGCAAGGCCACTTTTGAAGAACTTATACCTGAGGGTCGTCGAGATGTCGGCGGCGGCAGGTCGGATCTGCGCACAATACGGCAGGGAGGAGGAAGGGTCGGAGGACCTCCCGAGCCGGCGCTGTGTCAGAGAGAACAGCACAGGCAGAGGATCGGGCCCCTCCGGTAGCTGTGGGTTTCCTCCCTCGCCAGCGATGACCGCATGAACGATGCACCTAGTCCTCTACACACACCAGCCGAAGGGATCCAGCCGGATCTGTGACTGATGTCTACTACACAACCTTCTTCTTGTAGACGTTGTTGGGCCTCCAAGTGCAGAGGTTTGTAGGACAGTAGCAAATTTCCCTCAAGTGGATGACCTAAGGTTTATCAATCCGTAGGAGGCGTAGGATGAAGATGGTCTCTCTCAAGCAACCCTGCAACCAAATAACAAAGAGTCTCTTGTGTCCCCAACACACCCAATACAATGGTAAATTGTATAGGTGCACTAGTTCGGCGAAGAGATGGTGATACAAGTGGTATATGGATGGTAGATAAAGGTTTTTGTAATCTGAAAATATAAAAACAGCAAGGTAACTAATGATAAAAGTGAGCGTAAACGGTATTGCAATGCTAGGAAACAAGGCCTAGGGTTCATACTTTCGCTAGTGCAAGTTCCCTCAACAATAATAACATAATTGGATCACATAACTATCCCTCAACATGCAACAAAGAGTCACTCCAAAGTAACTAATAGCAGAGAACAAGCGAAGAGATTATGGTAGGGTACGAAACCACCTCAAAGTTATTCTTTCCAATCAATCCGTTGCTCTATTCCTGTAAGTGTCACAAACAACCCTAGAGTTCGTACTAGAATAACACCTTAAGACACAAATCAACCAAAACCCTAATGTCACCTAGATACTCCAATGTCACCTCAAGTATTCGTGGGTATGATTATACGATATGCATCACACAATCTCAGATTCATCTATTCAACCAACACACAGAACCTCAAAGAGTGCCCCAAAGTTCCTAACGGAGAATCACGACGAAAATGTGTGCCAACCCCTATGCATAGGTTCATGGGCGGAACCCGCAAGTTGATCACCAAAACATACATCAAGTGAATCATGTGGTATCCCATTGTCACCACAGATACGCACGGCAAGACATACATCAAGTGTTCTCAAATCTTTAAAGACTCAATCCGATAAGATAACTTCAAAGGTGAAACTCAATCCATTACAAGAGAGTAGAGGGGGAGAAACATCATAGGATCCAAATATAATAGCAAAGCCCGCGATACATCAAGATCGTATCACCTCAAGAACACGAGAGAGAGAGAGAGAGAAAGAGATCAAACACATAGCTACTGGTGCATACCCTTAGCCCCGAGGGAGAACTACTCCCTCCTCGTCATGGAGAGCACCGGGATGATGAAGATGGCCACCGGAGAGGGATTGCCCCCTCCGGCAGGGTGCCGAAACGGGTCTATATTGGCTTTCGGTGGCTACGAAGGCTTCTGGCCGCGGAACTCCCGATCTATTGTGCTCCCCGATCGTTTTAGGGTATATGGAGATATATAGGCGGAAGAAGTACGTCAGGGGGGCACGAGGGGCCCACGAGGGTGGAGGGCGCGCCCAGTGGGGGTGGGCGCGCCCCCCTGCCTCGTGGCTTCCTCGTAGATCCCCTGATGTGCACTCCAAGTCTTTTGGGCTTCTTCTGATCCAAAAATAAGTTCCGCGAAGTTTCAGGTCAATTGGACTCCGTTTGGTTTTCCTTTTCTGCGATATTCTAAAACAAGGTAAAAACAGAAACTGGCACTGGGCTCTGTGTTAATAGGTTAGTCCCGAAAATAATATAAAAGTGCATAATAAAGCCCATAAACATCCAAAGTTGATAATATAATAGCATGGAACAATCAAAAATTATAGATATGTTGGAGACGTATCAGTGACCAACGATGAGCAGAGAGAAAATGTTGCTACCGCTGTCTTGTTTAGATCTGGAGAGGATGGGAGAATGAAGAGAGCAACCCTAGTAAAGCAAGCGCTCAGGCCCCCGTGTACATATATAGTGGAGTGATTATCTTTTTCTCTCCACAACAAGTATTTCAATTTGTGTACATGGCATTAAAGAAAAGAAACTATATATTTAAGGTGACTAACTGTATGACTCCTACTTACTACTACTACTAGTAGTATTGTTCACTTGTGCTCCCCGGCCCTCCATTCATTGAACAATCCCACTGGTGAATAAACATACAGTACTAGTATTTTTATAGAACGAACAATCTCAAACTATTTTCGCGTAGTTAAAAGTTGAGGGCGGGGCTTTTACCGGGCAGTACGCGCAGCAGTTTTCGCGTAGGCGCTTTGACAGAGAGGCGAGGAGGGTGAGGGAGTAGCGGATTCAACTTACTTATAGCTGGAAAGGTCGGGTTGTGCGATTTGACGGCGCGTTACTGCTGGAAAGACTTGTGATATGACTACTCACTATAGTCATGAATTACTGGCGGTACGACCAGGGTGATGCCCCCCTTCCGTTCCGCACTCTAATCTGGTGCATGACACGTTGACCCGGATGCTAGCTCTCCCACATGTCGGCGAAGTACGTAAAGAGCAAAGAATCATGCGGTATATACTAGTAGTACTACTACTCACATCGAAGGAGTGCGAACCACGGCAGCCCAGTGAACCAGCAGTAGAAAACAATGTGCTGATATGGCCATAAAAACAATGTGCTACGGTCTAGAATGTAGCATGTACAGTACTACTCCTCTTTGTTTGGATCCCTCAGTTAGAGCTAGTTTGGGTTGAAATAGCCTCAAATTATCCAAACAAAAGGGGTTAGTTTGAGCTAGTTTGCTCTAACCCAGCTAAATAAACTAGCCAGTGGAGAGGTTCTAATTGGGTTAGTTCTCCTCGGGCCCACTAAAAGAGAACTAAAAAAGTCTCCCCTGCCCGCACCAGATCGCTCCCTCCGCCCCCCCTCGCATGGCTCCTCTTTGTTCCCCATCGGGACGCTCGCCCTCTCTCTCCTCCGGCCGCCCTCTCTCTCTGGCCTCTGCCGCCCTCCCCGGCCGCCCTCTCCCTCCGGCCTTCGAAGCTCGCCATTCTCCCCCTTCACCGGTCATTTTTCTCCCTCTGTCGTGTGCAGTGGCGGTGCATCTAGGAGGGAGGTAACGAGAGGGGTGAGTTTGTTTGTTCCTTCTGTGTCTCACAGCCATATCATTAATATTGCTCGCTCTAGCGCTAATTCTAATTTGGAAAAGTAGATCCTGATTAAACTTGGTATAGATTTGTGGTGCACGCATGGAATTGTTTGATGCTACTTAAGGAGTTAATAAATCTTTCTAGAGGCCCAAAGATTCAGTTCACCTTTCTAGGTATTTCAGTTTCAGGCTTGCATTATTTCTAAGGGCCCAAAGAATTAGTTCACCTTTCTAGGTATTTCAGTTCCAGGCTTGCATTATTTCTAGAGGCCCAAAGATTCAGTTCACCTTTTTAGGTATTTCAGTTTCAGGCTTGCATTACTTCTAGAGGCCCAAAGATTCAGTTCACCTTTCTAGGTATTTTAGTTCCAGGCTTGCATTATTTCTAGAGGCCCAAAGATTCAGTTCGCAGTTGTCGGCAAGTGGCCCTGTGATACATCTACGTCATATCTATAATTTTTGATTGTTCCATGCCAATATTATTCAACTTTCATATACTTTTTGGCAACTTTTTATATTATTTTTGGGACTAACATTTTGATCCGGTGCCCAGTGCCAGTTCCTGTCTGCTGCATGTTTTTGGTTTCGCAGAATATCCAAATCAAACGGAGTCCAAACGGGATAAAACGGACGGAGCTTATTTTTGGAAAATATGGAAAATTCGGAAGGAAAATCAACGCGAACCAGTGCCCGAGGTGGTCACGAGGCAGCTCCCCCCCGGGCGCGCCCCCCTACCCTCGTGAGCCCACCGTAAGGTGGTTGACGCTCTTCTTTTGCCGCAAGAAAGCTAATATTCAGAAAAAAAATCACGGCGAAGGTTTCAGGCCAATCGGAGTTACGGATCTCCATATATATATGAAACGGTGAAACAGAGCCAGAACAGAACACAGAACCAGAGAGAAATAGAGAGATAGATCCAATCTCGGAGGGGCTCTCGCCCCTCCCATTCCATGGAGGCCAAGGACCAGAGGGGAAACCCTTATCCCATCTAGGGACGAGGTTAAGGAAGAAGAGGAAGAAGGGGGCCCCTCTCCCCCTCTCCTCCGGTGGCGCCGGAACGCCGCCGTGGCCATCATCATCATCACCGCGATCTTCACCAACACCTCCGCCATCTTCACCAACATATCCATCACCTTCCCCCCTGTATCTACAGCGGTCCACTCTCCCGCAACCCGCTGTACCCTCTACTTGAACATGGTGCTTTATGCTTCATATTATTATCCAATAATGTGTTGCCATCCTATGATGTCTGAGTAGATTTTCATTATCCTATCGGTGGTTGATGAATTGCTATGATTGATTTAAATTGCTTGTGGTTATGTTGTTGTCCTTTGGTGCCCATCATATGATTGCGCACGTGGATCACACCATAGGGTTAGTTGTATGTTGATAGGACTATGTATTGGAGGGCAAGAGTGACAGAAGCTTCAACCTAGCATAGAAATTGATGCATACGGGCTTGAAGGGGGACCAATATATCTTAATGCTATGGTTGGGTTTTACCTTAATGAACATTAGTAGTTGCGGATGCTTGCTAATAGTTCCAATCATAAGTGCATAGAATTCCAAGTCAGGGATGACATGCTAGCAGTGGCCTCTCCCACATAATACTTGCTATCGGTCTAGTAAAGTAGTCAACTACTTAGGGACAATTTCGCAACTCCTACCACCACTTTTCCACACTCGCTATATTTACTTTATCGTTTCTTTATCTAAACATCCCCTACTTTTTATTTACGTACTCTTTATTATCTTGCAAACTTATCCAACAACACCTACAAAGTACTTCTAGTTTCATACTTGTTCTAGGTAAAGTGAACGTCAAGCGTGCGTAGAGTTGTATCGGTGGTCGATAGAACTTGAGGGAATATTTGTTCTACATTTAGCTCCTCGTTGGGTTCGACACTCTTACTTACCGAAAACTATTGTGATCCCCTATGTTTGTGGGTTATCAAGACCTTTTTTCTGGCGTCGTTGCCGGGGAGCAATAGCGTGGGGTGAATATTCTCATGTGTGCTTGTTTGCTTTATCACTAAGTAATTTTTATTTTCTATTCTTAGTTGTTTCCTATATTTAGTTATGGGTAGGAAACGCAAAATACCAAAAAATTAGTTGTACCTACTGAACCAATGGTTGAAGAACCAATCAAAATCTATCACACTGCTGAAGCTTATTACTTGGATCATCTTCAATCCCTATGTGCTCGTGCTGAAACCCTAACTAGTTTAGTTGAGGGCAAATCCTTAGATGAGCATGCTTGTTATGTGCGACACCATATATCTGAAAAAGGGAAACTATTATGGGGTCAAATTCAACGTTTGCAATGCTATGCTTGGAATTTATGTGAAATATATGATTTTACTTGTTGTTCTGAAAACCCTAAGAAACACCTTCCCTATCAATGTGAGTTTAGTAATAATGGAATCGTATCTTCGTATTCTAAGGGTGTTTATAATTACTATGATGTTCAACAAATTGAAGAATTTGTTGCTTTTAAGGGTGCTTTTGAAATTGCTTCTTTGATTGAAAAGTATGATGCTACTCTTTACAAATCTTTAAATTTTGCTATACTTGAATATTGTTATGAGAATTATGCTTCTAATACCTATGTTAAACAATATATTGAGGAATGCTCCGCTGTCCAAGAAGAGACTAATATTTTGTAGGAGTCTATGGAAGAAGAAATTGATGAAACTATGAGCTCATTGAATGAAAAAGATGAGGAGGAGAGCGAAGAACAAAAGGAGGAAGAGCGGATTGATCACCCGTGCCCACCTTCTAATGAGAGTAACTCTTCAACTCATACATTGTTTAATTCCCCTTTGTGCTTACCGAAGGATGATTGCTATGATGAATGTTATGATCCCATTGATTCTCTTGAAATATCCCTTTTTGATGATGCTTGCTATGCTTGTGGCCAAGATGCCAATATGAATGATGCTTATGGAGATGAACTTGCTATAGTTCCTTATGTTAAACATTAAATTGTTGCTATTGCACCCACGCATGATAGTCCTATTATCTTTTTGAATTCTCTCGATTACACTATATCAGAGAAGTTTGCACTTATTAAGGATTACATTGATGGGTTGCCTTTTACCATTGCACATGATGATTTTGATGAATATAATATGCATGTGCTTGCTGCTCCTACTTGCAATTATTATGAGAGAGGAACTATATCTCCACCTCTCTATGTTTCCAATACGATAAAATTGCAAGAAACTGTTTATACTATGCATTGGCCTTTACTATGTGTGCATGAATTGTTCTTTTATGACATGCCCATGCATAGGAAGAGAGTTAGACTTCGTCATTGCTTGATATATGTTACTTTGTGCTCACTACTAAATTACAAATCATTGCTAATTAAAATTGGCTTTGATATACCTTGGGATCCGGGTGGATCCATTACTTGAGCACTATATGCCTAGCTTAATGGCTTTAAAGAAAGCGCTGCCAGGGAGACAACCTGGAAGTTTTAGATAGTCATTTATTTATGTTGAGTGATTGCATATAGTTTAAAAACAACAAAAATAAAGAGGGGAACCCAAAGCTTTTTCCAAAAGAAAAGTGAAAGTGAGAGAGACGAGCACTGTGAAAGTGGGGGATGTCCTTGAACTTTGTTCATGCCCATGGGAACTTTGTGAATCTTAATTACAGAAACCTTTCAACAAAAATAATTATCCCCTTGTACAATTTCATTGTATTATAAAAATAATGTGCCAAGGTTTGCCTTTAGGATGTTTACATTTGCTTGATGGTTTGTGCGGTGCAGGACAGAAACTTCGGCTGTAGTGCGCGATTTTTCATTTCTAGCTGGAACGTCAAATAGTTCTGATTCTTTTTGAACTGTCTTACTATACAAATTTTTTATTTTTTACTTATTTTTGTACAATTTTTCAAGTACCATAAGTATGGTGATTGTTCAGATTGCTACAAACTGTTCTGTTTTAGGCAGATTCTGTTTTTGATGCATAGTTTGCTTGTTTTGATGAAACTATCAATTTATATCGGTGGATTAAGCCATGAAAAAGTTATAATAAAGTAGACACAATGCAAAAACAAAATATTAATGGGTTTGCCACAGTACTTAGAGTAGTGATTTGCTTCATTATACTAACGGATCTTACCGAGTTTTCTGTTGAAGTTTTGTGTGGATGAAGTGTTCGATGATTGAGAAGGTTTCGATGTGAGAAGAAGGAAGAGAGGCAAGAGCTCAAGCTTGGGGATGCCCAAGGCACCCCAAGTAAATATTCAAGGAGACTCAAGCGTCTAAGCTTGGGGATGCTGGGGAGGCATCCCCTCTTTCTTCAACAAATATTGGTATGCTTTCAGATTCGTTTCGTTCATGCGGTATGTGCAAGTCTTGGAGCGTCTTTTGCATTTAGGTTTTTACTTTTTATTTTTATGCACCATGCTGGTATGAGATAGTCCTTGGATGATTTATAGAATGCTCTTTGCACTTCACTTATATCTTTTGAGTATGGCTTTATAGAATGCTTCATGTGCTTCGCTTATATCATTTGAAGTTTGGATTGCCTGTTTCTCTTTACATAGACAACCGCCATTTGTAGAATGCTCTTTTGCTTCACTTATATTTGTTAGAGCATGGGCATATCTTTTGTAGAAATAATTAAATTCTCTTGCTTCACTTATATCTATTTAGAGAGATGACAGGAATTGGTCATTCACATGGTTAGTCATAAAATCCTACATAAACGTGTAGATCGCTGAATATGATATGTTTGATTCCTTGCAATAGTTTTGCGATATAAAGGTGGTGATATTAGAGTCATGCTAGTTGAGTAATTATGAAATTGAGAAATACTTGTGTTGAGGTTTGCAAGTCCCGTAGCATGCACGTATGGTGAACCGTTATGTAACGAAGTCGGAGCATGAGGTGTTTATTGATTTCCTTCCTTATGAGTGGCGGTCGGGGACGAGCGATGGTCTTTTCCTACCAATCTATCCCCCTAGGAGCACGCGCGTAGTACTTTGTTTCGATGATTAATAGATTTTTGCAATAAGTATGTGAGTTATTTATGACTAATGTTGAGTCCATGGATTATACGCACTCTCACCCTTCCATCATTGCTAGCCTCTCTAGTACCGCGCAACTTTCGCCGGTACCATAAACCCACCATATACCTTCCTCAAAACAGCCACCATACCTACCTATCATGGCATTTCCATAGCCATTCCGAGATATATTGCCATGCAACTTTCATCATCATATACATGACTTGAGCATTTATTGTCATATTGCTTTGCATTATCGTAAGATAGCTAGCATGATGTTTTCATGGCTTGTCCGTTTTTTTGATGTCATTGCTACGCTAGATCATTGCACATCCCGGTACACCGCCGGAGGCATTCATATAGAGTCATATCTTTGTTCTAGATATCGAGTTGTAAGTAAATAAAAGTGTGATGATCATCATTATTAGGACATTGCCCCAGTGAGGAAAGGATGATGGAGACTATGATTCCCCCACAAGTCGGGATGAGACTCCGGACGAAAAAATAAAAAAAATATAAAAAAAGAGAAAGGCCAAAAAAAGAGAAGGCCCAAAAAAACAAAAAAAGAGAGAAAAAGAGAGAAGGGGCAATGTTACTATCCTTTTACCACACTTGTGCTTCAAAGTAGCACCATGTTCATCATATAGAGAGTCCCTTGAGTTATCACTTTCATATACTAGTGGGAATTTTCATTATAGAACTTGGCTTGTATATTCCGATGATGGGCTTCCTCAAATGCCCGAGGTCTTCATGAGCAAGCAAGTTGGATGCACACCCACTTAGTTTCAGTTGGAGCTTTCATACACTTATAGCTCTAGTGCATCCGTTGCATGGCAATCCCTACTCACTCACATTGATATCTATTGATGGGCATCTCCATAGCCCGTTGATACGCCTAGTTGATGTGAGACTATCTTCTCCTTTTTGTCTTCTCCACAACCACCATTCTATTCCACCTATAGTGCTATGTCCATGGCTCACACCCATGTATTGTGTGAAAGTTGAAAAGGTTTGAGAACGTCAAAAGTATGAAACAATTGCTTGGCTTGTCATCGGGGTTGTGCATGATATGAATATTTTGTGTGGTGAAGATGGAGCATAGCCAGACTATATGATTTTGTAGGGATGAGCTTTCTTTGGCTATGTTATTTTAATAAGACATAATTGCTTGGTTGGTATGCTTGAAATATTATTGTCTTAATGTCAAAAGATAGATTATTGCTTTGAATCACTCGTATCTTAATATTCATGCCATGATTAGACATATGATCAAGATTATGCTAGGTGGCATTCCACATCAAAAATTATCTTTTTATCATTTACCTACTCGAGGACGAGCAGGAATTAAGCTTGGGGATGCTGATACGTCTCCGTCGTATCTATAATTTTTGATTGTTCCATGCCAATATTATTCAACTTTCATATACTTTTTGGCAACTTTTTATATTATTTTTGGGACTAACATATTGATCCAGTGCCCAGTGCCAATTCCTGTCTGTTCCATGTTTTTGGCTCCGCAGAATATCCATATCAAACGGAGTCGAAACGGGATAAAAACGGACCGAGCTGATTTTTGGAAAATATGGAAAATTCGGAAGGAAAATCAACGCGAACCAGTGCCCGAGGAGGTCACGAGGCAGGGGGCGCCCCCCTGGGCGCGCCCCCTACCCTCGTGAGCCCACCGTAAGGCGGTTGACGCTCTTATTTTGCCGCAAGAAAGATAATATTCAGAAAAAAATCACGGCGAAGGTTTCAGGCCAATCGGAGTTACGGATCTCCATATATATACGAAACGGTGAAACAGAGCCAGAACAGAACGCAGAACCAGAGAGAAACAGAGAGATAGATCCAATCTTGGAGGGGCTCTCGCCCCTCCCATGCCATGGAGGCCAAGGACCAGAGGAGAAACCCTTCTCCCATCTAGGGAGGAGGTCAGAAGAAGAGGAAGAAGGGGGCCCCTCTCCCCCTCTCCTCCAGTGGCGCCGGAACGCCGCCGTGGCCATCATCATCATCACCGCGATCTTCACCAACACCTACGCCATATTCACCAACATCTCCATCACCTTCCCCCCTCTATCTACAGCGGTCCACTCTCCCGCAACCCGCTGTACCCTCTACTTGAACATGGTGCTTTATGCTTCATATTATTATCCAATGATGTGTTGCCATCCTATGATGTCTGAGTAGATTTTCGTTGTCCTATCGGTGGTTGATGAATTGCTATGATTGATTTAAATTGCTTGTGGTTATGTTGCTGTCATTTGGTGCCCATCATATGATTGTGCACGTGGATCACACCATAGAGTTAGTTGTATGTTGATAGGACTATGTATTGGAGGGCAAGAGTGACAGAAGCTTCAACCTAGCATAGAAATTGATGCATACGGGATTGAAGGGGGACCAATATATCTTAATGCTATGGTTGGGTTTTAGCTTAATGAACATTAGTAGTTGCGGATGCTTGCTAATAGTTCCAATCATAAGTGCATAGAATTCCAAGTCAGGGATGACATGCTAGCAGTGGCCTCTCCCATATAATACTTGCTATCGGTCTAGTAAAGTAGTCAATTGCTTAGGGACAATTTCGCAACTCCTACCACCACATTTCCACACTCGCTATATTTACTTTATCATTTCTTTATCTAAACAGCCCCTACTTTTTATTTACGTACTCTTTATTATCTTGCAAACCTATCCAACAACACCTACAAAGTACTTCTAGTTTCATACTTGTTCTAGGTAAAGCGAACGTCAAGCGTGCGTAGAGTTGTATCGGTGGTCGATAGAACTTGAGGGAATATTTGTTCTACCTTTAGCTCCTCGTTGGATTCTACACTCTTACTTATCGAAAATTGTTGCGATCCCCTATACTTGTGGGTTATCAAGACCCTGCTACCCATGCTGGTGTCGACCTCAACTCGCAAGCGCCAGCGTCGGAGGGGTTCTCGGGGCTTGGGCTCTACAGAGCCTTCCTCCAGAGCGACGATGACGATCTCCTCCCTGGGTTCGTGAGGGGCTTCGGGCTCCGTCCCTATCGTGAATGACTTCCGTGATGAGTTAGCTCATCCTTTGTTTCATGGAGTGAATTGTTTTTTGTGAAGCTTGATTGAGGACTTGTATGTTTAAGTGGGATATCTCATTTGTATGGACAAAGTAAAATTTATCATGTTTTGCATGCTTGATTTGTAAAGATAGTTTGTTTATGTCAATTGTGAGCGGGAGGAGGCCACAAAAGAATCGGCCACACCAAATCCGGCAGGAAATAGGGTCCAAAGTAGTCAAATGATCGAGAAAGAAAATTTATTGTCAATCTAACCCTGCCATCCATACACCCTTTGGTTTAGAGTTAGTTCAGGGTTAGAATGTAACTCTAACCTCTAACTGAGTTAGAGTTCTCCTCGTCTCGATTCATCACCATCATACTTTCCTCATTCATGTGTTTTCAGTATCCTGCGAATCAAAGAGGCCCTTAGACTGGTTTAGGTCCGGTATTTTTTATAAATGTGTTATGTCCAAAATTTAATGAACATGCTCTGGTTTCTATGAAAATAATCCAGTTTCATGTAGTAATTTATTTATTTATTTATTCTTCTGCGGGGGGTTTGCATGTAATTCGTGAGGTCTTAAATGTAAAGTACCCTGACATATGCTCCGAGTCGTGCATGCACTACGACCCGGATGCTCAATGCCCCACATGTCGGCAAAAGGAAGCACGTGGAAATAGCCTAGGAGTACATATAGCTATAGGAGGATAAATGCGTGAAAAAATATGTACGGTGAAGCGTAGCTACGGTTCAAAAAGGAGACCTAAAGTGATGACAGGCATAGGTCATGTGCACCCAACTAGTGGTATTACTAGACATACGACTACTTTTTCCCTCAAAAAAAGAGGTACGAGTGCTCAGTACTCCTATTCTATCAATACGAGTCCCATTTGACAACAGAGTCAGTGCTACAGCCAGCTCTTCTCCCTCGTTTCTCTCTTCTAATTCTAAACTCAGCCGACGCCCGGCGGGCGGGGTGGGGATTTGTCGATGGTCGGTTTGCTCAACTATGGCCCCACCTCACAGTGAAAACGTTACGACTGGAATAAAAATGCCATATACACCCTTCGTTCCTAAATATAAGCCTTTTTAGATATTTCAAATGGAATACAACATACGGATGTATGTAGACATATTTTAGAGTGTACATTCACTCATTTTTCTCCGTATGTAGTCACTTGCTGGAATCTCTAGAAAGACTTATATTTGGGAATGGAGGGAGTACTATACTAATAAAACATTAAGGCCACAGGGCGATGCAGTGCTGGTTATAGGAGGCAAGAAGAAGAGAGGCATCCATCGACGACATCCACCTCCTCCACTCAGGGCGCTGATGTCTACTACACAACCTTCTTCTTGTAGATGTTGTTGGGCTTCCAAGTGCAGAGGTTTGTAGGACAGTAGCAAATTTCCCTCAAGTGGATGACCTAAGGTTTATCAATCCGTGGGAGGCGTAGGATGAAGATGGTCTCTCTCAAACAACCCTGCAACCAAATAACAAAGAGTCTCTTGTGTCCCCAACACACCCAATACAATGGTAAATTGTATAGGTTCACTAGTTCGGCAAAGAGATGGTGATACAAGTGCAATATGGATGGTAGATATAGGCTTTTGTAATCTGAACATATAAAAACAGCAAGGTAGCAAGTGATAAAAGTGAGCGAAAACGGTATTGCAATGCGTTAAAACAAGGCCTAGGGTTCATACTTTCACTAGTGCAAGTTCTCTCAACAATAATAACACAATTGGATCATATAACTATCCCTCAACATGCAACAATGAGTCACTCCAAAGTCACTAATAGTGGAGAACAAACGAAGAGATTATTGTAGGGTACGAAACCACCTCAAAGTTATCATTTCTAATCAATCTATTCAAGAGTCCGTAGTAAAATAACGCGAAGCTATTCTTTCCGTTCAATCTATCATAGAGTTCGTACTAGAATAACACCTTAAGATACAAATTAACCAAAACCCTAAAGTCACCTAGATACTCCAATGTCACCTCAAGTATCTGTGGGTATGATTATACGACATGCATCACACAATCTCAGATTCATCTATTCAACCAACACAAAGAACTTCAAAGAGTGCCCCAAAGTTTCTACCGGAAAGTCAAGACGAAAACGTGTGCCAACCCCTGTGCATAAGTTCACGAGGTCACGGAACTCACAAGTTGATCACCAAAACATACATCAAGTGGATCACATGTTATCTCATTGTCACCATAGATAAGCACGTGCAAGACATACATCAAGTATTCTCAAATCCTTAAGGACTAAATCTGATAAGACAACTTCAAAGGGAAAACTCAATTCATCACAAGAGAGTAGAGGGGGAGAAACATCATAAGATCCAACTATAATAGCAAAGCTCGCGATACATCAAGATCATGCTGACTCAGGAACACGAGAGAGAGAGAGAGAGATCAAACACATAGCTACTAGTACACACGCTCAGCCCCGAGGGTGAACTACTCGTCATGGAGAGCGTCGGGATGATGCAGATGGCCACCGGAGAGGGATTCGCCCTCTGGCAGGGTTCCCGAAGAGGTCTAGATTGGTTTTCGGTGGCTACGGAGGCTTCTGGCAGCGGAACTCCTGATCTATGTTTCTTTCTGGAAGTTTCTGTATATATGAGAGATTTTGGCGTCGAGAACAAGTCAGGGGAGTCTCCGGGCTGTCCATGAGGCAGGGAGGCGCGCCCAGGGGGGTGGGCGCACCCCCCACCCTCGTGGGCAGCCCAAGACTCTTATGGCCCAACTCTTTTACTCCATGGCCTTCTTCTGGTCCAAAAATAAGCTCCGTCAAGTTTCAGGTCAATTGGACTCCGTTTGGTTTTCCTTTTCTGCGATACTCAAAAACAAGGAAAAAACAGAAACTGGCACTGGGCTCTAGGTTAATAGGTTAGTCCCAAAAATCATATAAAATAGCATATAAATGCATAGAAAACATCCTAGATGGATAATATAATAGCATGGAACAATCAAAAATTATAGGTACGTTGGAGACGTATCAAGCATCCCCAAGCTTAATTCCTGCTCCTCCTCTAGTAGGTAAATGATAAAACAGAATTTTTGATGTGGAATGCTACCTAACATAATTATCAATGCAATTTTATTTATTGTGGCAAGAATATTCAGATCCATAAGATTCAAGACAAAAGTTTAATATTGACATAAAAATAATAATACTTCAAGCATACTAACCAAGCAATTATGTCTTATCAAAATAGCATAGCCAAAGAAAGCTTATCCCTACAAAATCATATAGTTTGGCCATGCTTCATTTTTGTCACACAAAATGCTCCCATCATGCACAACCCCGATGACAGGCTGAGCAATTGGTTCATACTTTTTAACGCGCTTCAGCCTTTTCAACCCTTACGCAATACATGAGCGCAAGCTATGGACATAGCACTATGGGTGGAATAGAGTATGATGATAGGGGTTATGTGAGCAGAAAAAAGGAGAAAGTCTCACATTGACGTGGCTAATCAATGGGCTATGGAGATGCCCACCGATTGATGTCAACGCAAGGAGTAGGGATTGCCATGCAACGGATGCACTAGAGCTATAAGTGTGTGAAAGTTCAAAAAGAAACTAAGTGGGTGTGCATCCAACTCGCTTACTCACGAAGACCTAGGGCATTTTGAGTAAGCCCATCATTGGAATATACAAGCCAAGTTCTATAATGAAAGATTCCCACTAGTATATGGAAGTGACAACATAGGAGACTCTCTATCATGAAGATCATGGTGCTACTTTGAAGCACAAGTGTGGTGAAAGGCTAGTAGCATTGCCCCTTCTCTCTTTTTCTCTCATTTTTTTGTTTTTTTGGGCCTTCTCTTTTTTATGGCCTATTTTTTTATCTTTTTTTTATGTTTTGTCCGGAGTCTCATCCGGACTTGTGGGAGAATCATAGTCTCCATCATCCTTTCCTCACATGGGACAATGCTCTAATAATGATGATCATCACACTTTTATTTACTTACAACTCAAGAATTACAACTCGATACTTAGAACAAAATATGACTCTATGTGAATGCCTCCGGCGGTGTACCGGGATGTGCGATGAATCAAGAGTGACATGTATGACAAATTAAGCATGGTGGCTTTGCCACAAATACGATGTCAACTACATGATCATGCAAGGCAATATGACAATGATGATGCGTGTCATAATAAATGGAACGGTGGAAAGTTGCATGGCAATATATCTCGGAATGGCTATGGAAATGCCATAATAGGTAGGTATGGTGGCTGTTTTGAGGAAGATATAAGGATGTTTATGTGTGATAGAGCGTATCGTATCACGGGGTTTGGATGCACCGGCGAAGTTTGCACCAACTCTCAAGGCGAGAGGGCAATGATGGAAGGGTGAGAGTGCGTAATATCCATGGACTCGCATTAGTCATAAAGAACTCATATACTTATTGCAAAAGTTTATTAGCCCTTGAAGCAAAGTACTACTACGCATGCCCTTAGGGGGATAGATTGGTAGGGAAAAACCATCGCTCGTCCCCGACCGCCGCTCATAAGGAAAGCAATCAAAGAACACCCCCATGCTTCAAATTTGTCACACAACGTTTACCATACGTGCATGCTACGGGACTTGCCAACCTCAACACAATTATTTCTCAATTTCACAATTACTCAACTAGCACAACTCTAATATTACCACCTTTATATCTCAAAACAATTATCAAGTATCAAACTTCTCATAATATTCAATTCACTTTATATGAAAGTCTTTATTATATCCCTCTTGGATGCCCATCATATTAGGACTAAATTCATAACCAAAGCAAATTACCATGTTGTTTAAGACTCAAAATAATATAAGTGAAGCATGAGAGTTCATCTATTTCTTCAAAATAAAACTACCATCGTACTCTAAAAAGATATAAGTGAAGATCAATGAGTAGTCGAATAATTATGCAACTATGTGAAGACTCTCTAACATTTAATAATTTCAGATCTTTGTATTTTATTCAAACAGCAATCAAAACAAAACAAAATAAAATGACACTCCAAGCAAAACACATATCATGTGGTGAATAAAAATATAGCTCCAAGTAAAGTTACCGATGAACGAAGACGAAAGAGGGGATGCCTTCCGGGGCATCCCCAAGCTTAGGCTCTTGGTTGTCCTTGAATATTACTTTGGGGTGACTTGGGCATCCCCAAGCTTAGGCTCTTCCCACTCCTTATTTCATAGTCCATCGAATCTTTACCCAAAACTTGAAAACTTCACAACACAAAACTTAACAGAACACTCGTAAGCTCCGTTAGTATAAGAAAATAAATCACCACTTAGGTACTGTTGTGAACTCATTCTAAATTCATATTGGTGTATTATTTACTGTATTCCAACTCGTCTATGGTTCATACCCTCCGATACTACTCATGGATTCATCAAAATAAGCAAACAACACATAGAAAACAGAATCTGTCAAAAACAGAACAGTCTATAGTAATCTGGATCAAACGTATACTTCTGGAACCCCAAAAATTCTAAAATAAATTGCTGGACGTGAGGAATTTCTCTATTAATCATCTTCAAAAAGAATCAACTAAGTATCTGTGATAGCCTGGCTTATTAGGGATGATAGACTACTCATATCAATAAGGAATTCCTTCTTTTCCGGAAGCCCATTCGAACAGAACTCCAAAGTTAAGCGTGCTCAGCTTGGAGTAGTGCCAGGATGGGTGAACGATCGGGAAGTTGCTCCCGGATGCGCACAAGTGAGGACAAAGTGCACAGAAAAGACCAGTATTGATCTGTGGGGCCAGTCTAGATCCCGCCAGGAGTAACGACCACCGGTGGCTGTGTCCGGGGCGTTACAAGTTGGTATCAGAGATGACCCTCGTGGTTACATAGATGTTTGCGGACAGGTGCATGGTCATGTTGTTCATGACGTTTGTGACCCGTCGTGGCACTCGTCATGGCACATGTACCGGACTGGATGCACAGACGTATGTGCCAAGAGGGAATGTTCCTGTGGCCCGACGAGGACGTCGGTTCCTCTGAGTGGGGGTGTATGTGATAGCCTGGCTTATTAGGGATGATAGACTACTCATATCAATAAGGAATTCCTTCTTTTCTGGAAGCCCATTCGAACAGAACTTCAAAGTTAAGCGTGCTCAGCTTGGAGTAGTGCCAGGATGGGTGACCGATTGGGAAGTTGCTCCCGGGTGCGCACGAGTGAGGACAAAGTGCACAGAAAAGACTAGTATTGATCTGTGGGGCCAGTCTAGATCCCGCTAGGAGTAACGACCACCGGTGGCTGTGTCCGGGGCGTTAAAGTATCACTCTCCAGTAAAACATAGCAGCAAATCTCGTGAGCGCTAAAGTTTCAGTTTTTTACAGCAAGATCGCAAAGACTTTCCCCAAGTCTTCCCAAAGGTTCTACTTGGCACAAACAGTAATTAAAACATAAAAACTCAATCATAACAAGGGCTATATAAATTATTTATTACTAAACAGGAACAAAAAGCAAGGAACAAAAAAAAACTGGGTTGCCTCCCAACAAGCGCAATCGTTTAACGCCCCTACCTAGGCATGATGATCTCAATGATGCTCACATAATAGATAAGAATTGAAATATAAAGAGAGCATCATGAAGAATATGACTAGCACATTTAAGTCTAACCCACTTACAATGCATAGGGATTTTGTGAGCAAACAACTTGTGGGAACAATAATCAACTTGCATAGGAAGGTAAAACAAGGATAACTTCAAGATTTTCAACACATAGAGAGGAAACTCGATATTATTGCAACTCCTACAAGCATATATTCCTACCTCATAATAATCTTCAGTAGCATCATGAATAAATTCAATAATATAACCATCACATAAAGCATTCTTATCATGATCTACAAACATAGAAAATTTACTACTCTCCACATAAGCAAGATTCTTCTCATTCGGAATAGTGGGAGTATCATAAGAAACTCGAATATTATAAATTGTTTCCACATTAAAAGAGTAATGGTCAGGAAAATGGTAATCGTAATCATGACAAATTTAAATATAATCATCACTACTTTTTATAGCATACGTACCATCACAATAATTATCATAAGTAGCAACTTTGTTCTCATCATAATCGATTGAAACCTCTTCCAAGATAGTGGAATCGTTACTAAATAAGATTCAACACCCTCCAAATCCACTTTCATAATTGTCACAATAAGATTCAACACCCTCCAAAATAGTGGGATCATTACTTCCTAAAGTTGACACTCTTCCAAACCCACTTTCATCAATATAATCATCATAAATAGGAGGCATGCTATCATCATAATAAATTTGCATATCAAAACTTGGGAGATTAAAAATATCATCTTCATAAAAAATAGCATCCCCAAGCTTGGGACAAACATTAATTGCAGCAAATAAATTCTCAAACATGTCATTTTCATCAAACATAGCATCTCCAGGCTTGGGCCTTTTTATATCATAAGCATAATCATTCTCATCATTAATACTATGGATAGCACCAATAGTATAACAATTATCATCATCACAATATGAGTAATAGGAGCAACATCATTTGGGAGGGATACATTTTTACCTTTGCTTCTCCATATTTTCTCTTTCTTCTTCACATCATGTGTGGGTTTAATCCTCTTTTCGGAGCTCCTTATTAATGAGATTGGTTGAATAGGAGGCTCCTCCTCGTTACCTGATTCATCATAAGAAATAATAGGAGAATATTGGGAAGTCTCTTCCCTTTCATTAGTATTCTCTTAATCTTCTATTTGTTTTCTTGTCTTTATGTAATTGGCAATATAAGGACTTTCAATGCAATTCACTGCACAATACATAAAAATATCTTCTAGATCAAAATCAAGAAATCTTTCAAGATTAATTTTTGGAATACCCTTAGTTATACGTTTCATTTCTTAATACCCCAAAAGAAGACTAAGCTCTTTATGATGCTCAAGGGTAATCAAGTTATCACAATTTTTGGACACGATTTGATCATGAAACAAATAGCATTGGAGCTTTAAATGACCATGTTCATTGCAAAGTTCACAAGGATGGCGATAAATATTGAATCTTTCAGCACAATCATCTAGCCTTTCTTGCAACCATTTAGTTTCCAAATACTTATGCCTCTTGCAAAATCTATCTTCCCTATTTGGTGTGTGTCGGTGTCAAAACCGGCGGATCTCGGGTAGGGGGTCCCGAACTGTGCGTCTAAGGCGGATGGTAACAGGAGGCAAGGGACACGATGTTTTACCCAGGTTCGGGCCCTCTCGATGGAGGTAATACCCTACGTCCTGCTTGATTGTTCTTGATGATATGAGTATTACAAGAGTTGATCTACCACGAGATCAGAGAGGCTAAACCCTAGAAGCTAGCCTATGGTATGATTGTCTGTTGTCCTACGGACTAAAACCCTCCGGTTTATATAGACACCGGAGGAGGCTAGGGTTACACAAGGTCGGTTACAAAGGAGGAGATATGCATATCCGTATTGCCTAGCTTGCCTTCCATGCCAAGTAGAGTCCCGTCCGGACACGGGATGAAGTCTTCAATCAGGTATGTTCGTAGTCCAACAGTCTGGCCAAAGGATATAGTCGGGCTATCCGGAGACCCCCTAATCCAGGACTCCCTCAGTAGCCCCTGAACCAGGCTTCAATGACATCAAGTCCGGCACGCAGTATTGTCTTCGGCATTGCAAGGCGGGTTCTTCTCCAATTTTGAATGTTTGTTAAGTAGTGTCCGGACCCATAAATGTTGGACTTCTTGGCTTCTGTGCCCAATAAGGGCTATCTTCCACGCGTCGAATGAATATGAGGAGATAGGGCGTTTTTACATTCACCCCCCTAGCCAGATAAATAAATTGTCTATTAAAGGGATGGGGATTCTTAGATCCAATCCATCCTCCCACAGCGAGAATCCATCGGAGAGCGCCTCGGAAAAATCCATTCCAACATGGCCGACCACCGCAGCTCCTCCTCTCGCCCCCGTAGCCTATGCCCGGTAATTGGGAGAGATGTTCCGTCCCACATAGTCGATTAGTTGAACTACAGACTCAGGGATTTCTCCCTCCAGCATATATGGTTCTCGTCTGAGCCGGGCTCGCCACCTACAATGGCGGGGAGCAAGCGGAGAGCTTCCCCACCCCCTCTATAGGGGAGCGGGTGTGCCTTGTCCTTACTTATTAAGGGGACTCGGATTTCCAATTCATCCGTTCCTTCGTGGGCTCCTGGAGTTTTACGGCCTCCAACTGCATAATTTCACCCCCGCTTCCATATTACACATCGCGGCTACGTTACCCTTTGCGAGTTATTCCTGGGCTGCGAGGCTCATTTCGAGCTCTGGAAGAGGTTATTTTGCGTCGTCCCCCGCACATAGAGGGGGGCACTTTATCAAGTGGGCGGAGCCGAAATATGGCGCATCGTCGAAACCGGATACCTGTCCGGTACTCCGAAGAAGACGTCCAAAGACTGGCCTTCGGAATGGTTCTATATGGAGGACGTCCCCCTTCCGGACCCTGTTCGGCGGGGTCTTCCTGAGTTCAACAATGCTCCTCTGAAGAAACGTCGAAGTTGGTGCCCACGGAGCCCCCAGGAGGAAGACAACAGAGAAGTCCTTTACCTGATGAACCGGATTAAAGCGTTGGCTCAATCCGGATTGATAGTAATCGAGGTTGTGTCAATATGCATAATGCGGGGAGTGGAGCCACTTCAATATCGAGGGCACCCCCTGTGGTGTTTTAACGGGAAGATGATGCCACCCGTTGCGGGCGTAAGGGACCGGACTCCGCTACTGCTTTAGCAAAAATTATGTCCGAGTTGTTCAAGGGAGAGGAAGAGGAGTTCATACGCATCAAGCCCCGGGATGGATTCTCCATGTACAACCCTCCAAGCTGGGTGAGTTATACCTCGTTACTCCCATTCTTCCCGCATTTTTTTGTCGTAGGTACTTACCTCGCCATTTTACGGCAGGAACTGTGAAAAGCGGTAATGGAGGACAATAGCCCATCTCTACAACCAGAGGACCCTGACCGGGCCCTCGGTCCCGGACTCGAAGAAGATCCAGACATATTCATGGATCTGATAGACAGGCAGTTCTGTGATGACGTCATGGTGGACATTATGGCCGACTATCCTGGTCTGCTCCCTGCATCGCACGTAAGAAAAACCAAAATCCCAACTCCAAAAACTAGGATCCCCTTTTAGACACTTCACCTACCATATACATATGGTGTTTTACAGGGAAGGCATTCGGGACGCCGTGCCGAACCCGCAGCAACTCGCTAACAAGAGGCATCGAGGCCGGGTAGGCCAAAAAGGAAGGCGGTCAGGACGGAGACGCCAGCGCAGAGGTATGACAAAAAACCCCGCTCCGTGGTTGTTGTCTTTCTCAAAATGTAATGACGTCCATGTTTCTTTAATAGAAAAAACGCTCGCTGGAATATGTCCGGAGAGGCTACTGATCATGCTTCCACCAGTCGGGCTCCAGGGCCGGACATAGAGGCGGAAGCCGACATGGGGCGGACGCCGAATACTCCTCCTATAGAGGATGCGGATAGACTGTCCACTACAAATTCAGAAGTGGAGAGCGCCATGAATCTTAGGCGTCGCCATGCCATACTCCGTGATGCTTGCTTCTCACCAGAGGCATTTGATGCCTTCAATTCTGGAGATGCGTACCTCCGTGCTGCTCAAAATGGTCTAGCCAGAGCCACGGACCAGTATGTAAGGGATGTACGGGTAAGTACATCTGACGATTATATGTATCAGTAGCCCCTGAGACTTGAAACATTTGACGTGACTGATTTAAGGATCAATATTGTGCAGGTTCTTACGGAGAAGAATTCCCAACTGTCTCAAGAGCTGGACGAGTGCAAGGCCCAGCTAGAAGCCGCTGTTGCCGCATTGAAGGAGTCCAAAAAGGGTCCTCCTGGTAACTCTTTTTTCTATTGCAAAGAATATCAGTACCAGGTAGTAAGCGGCGTATATGCACACCTAACAATAGATGTTGCAGGTGGCCCCGGAGTGAATCCGGAGGCCATGGAGGCGGATACGGCACGTGATGATCGACAGCGAAACGATGATGAGCGCGTGATGTCGCGAGTCAGGCAGGAGAAAAATGATCTCCGAGATGCCAACATCCGGCTGGGCGTGGAACTAAAGGATGTCCGAGCCCAGCTTGCGGACTCCGTGAAGGAGAATAAACGGCTTCAGCGCGGCATTTTTAGTAAGTGCTTGAACAAAAATTTTAAAGGAGTTCAGCGAAGAAGCCTGCTAACAGCGTGATATCTGCAGGTATGCTGACGGGTCGTCTCGCGGAGGAGATGCCCGGGTCCTCGGGTGATCTTCTACCAGAGCTCTCACAACTGCACGAATGAGTTCGGCAGGTGATGCAGAGTATTGCCCAAGCCTTGTGGCCATCCGCGTCCCTGCCAGGAGCATGGGGGAGCTTATAGAGAAGTTGAAGGGAGAACGGTGGTGCTTCCGGTTATGGAAGATATCAGCCTGCCGACAAGGTGCACGGGAAGCCTGGGCTATGGTGAAGACACGATACACCAAGGCTGACCCAAACCACATGGCCGAGGTCGGACCTGTGGGGCCCGATGGGAAAGATATCCATGTCAGTTTAGTGTATGATCAAGTAGACTTAGCGGCAAAGTATTCCCAACGGGATTGTAGGCTAGACAGCCTGTTGGATGGTATAGAAGAAGAATTTAATTAGTCTTAGTGACTGTGTACTTCAAGTGACATATGTAATGTCCCTAGCCAGATTGTAAATCATTTGTCATGGCGGACCTTTTCGCTTCGACCTCTGGACCCGATAGTCCGGAGTGTATCCGAATACCCACTCGGTTATATAAAAACTGGGGTATGCATGGAAACCAGGCATAGGGGTCATAAGTGCTTGAACAGACAAGTACCCAACTAGCTATGTTATATTACATGGGTAGTAAGAAACATCTTCCAGGGAGAATAGTTCCGTTAAGGGTTCCTTTCCCTGGGTACGCATGCCCTAATGTGCATGTCCGAACTGCGAGATGCAGGTTAAAAACATCTGGGGGCATCTAGTAATTTAAATGAAAGTCTCTTTTATTCACCAACCGAATATTCCCTTAAGAACGCTAGCTTTCGGCTTCACCCAGTCTAAGGTACACATCCGGCTGACCCGGCAGTAACAATCGCAGAGGTGCTCCCCTTATGCCCTAGCCCAATTAATGGGAACGTAGGGCATAAACACAAGAGCCAGGCAACCCAGCTTGGCCAAAACTTAAGTCATATTGATGCATATAATGGCGAAAAAGGGTACATGCGGAAGAATAACACATGTGCAGGGCACGAAGCCCGGAAAAATAATGAGATTAAGCTTATGTATAGGAAGCCCCCAGGTATATTGAGCGCGGTTAGCGCATCGAGATTGTGTAACCAAGACACAGGTTTAGCCCGTTAGGGCTTTGAAGAGAAAAGAGAGAAAGAAAGAGGGAAAAAACATATGTGCAAAAAATTCATGGAGGTAAGGAGACGAACATAGAGTCCAGCGCTAGGAGCGGAATCTTCGGAGTCTGGCTGCGTTCCATGGGTTTGGCTCGAGTCGATTATTCGATGCATCCCGCAGACGGTACGCTCCATCGGTCAGAACCTGGTCGATAATGAAGGGACCTTCCCATTTGGGCTTGAGATTTTTCTTTTTCTTCTCTGGCAGGCGCAGAACTAGTTCACCAACGTTATAGGTTTTGGCCCGCACTTCTCTGCTTTGATACCTTCGAGCATGTTGTTGATAGAATGCGGAACGGGCTTTTGCCATGTCGCGCTCCTCCTCCAAGGCATCCAAATTGTCCTGTCGATCGAGCTCGACCTCTCTTTCTTCGTACATGCGCACTCGAGGTGAGTCATGAATTATGTCGCAAGGTAGCACCGCCTCAGCGCCGTACACCATAAAAATGGTGTGTATCCGGTAGTGCGATTCGGCGTGGTCCGCAGCCCCCATAGTATGGAGTCGAGCTCCTCTACCCAATGGGTGTCTGATTCCTTTAAGGACCGGACTAATCTGGGTTTAATACCACTCATGATAAGACCATTCGCTCGTTCGACTTGAACGTTGGTTTGCGGATGATAGATAGAAGCATAATCGAGCTTGATGCCCAAGTTGTTGCACCAAAGTTTCACCTCGTCGGCAGTAAAGTCCGTGCCATTGTCAGTGATGATCCTGTAGGGAACGCCATAATGGTGTACAACCCCGGATATGAAGTCTATCACCGGTCCGGATTCAGCCGTTTTGACAGGTTTGGCTTCTATCCATTTGGCGAATTTGTCCACCATGACCAGTAAGTATTTTCTCTTATGGGTTCCCCCTTTGAGGGGTCCGACCATATCAAGCCCCCAGACCACAAAGGGCCAAGTAATGGGGATGGTTTGGAGGGCGGTAGGTGGCATGTGGCTTTGGTTTGCAAAAAGCTGGCAACCAACACAATGTTGAACCAGATGTTGTGCATCTGCCCGAGCCGTCGGCCAATAAAAACCTGTACGGAAGGCCTTACTTACAAGGGCCCAGGCAGCTGCGTGGTGGCCGTCGAGTCAGGCATGGATTTCTACCAGCAGCTTCCGCCCTTCCTCTTTGGAGATGCACCTTTGAAGGACTCCGGTTGTGCTTTTCTTATAAAGCTCTCCCTCATGGACCTTGTAGGCTTTAGATCGCCGCACTATGCAGCGAGCCTCATTTTGGTCCTCGGGTAATTCCTATCTAGTTAGGTAGGCCAGGAATGGTTCTGTCCACGGGGCGATGATGGACATTATCACGTGGGCGGAAGGTGTTATTTCGGTGGCAGAGCCTCTGATTGTGTCAAAGTATTCGGTATCTGGGGTTGTGGCTGGGTCCGGACTAAGTTTGCTGGTGTCCCCTTCCCATACCATGGATGGTTTAAACAGTCTTTCCAGGAAGATGTTTGGTGGGACAGGGTCGCGTTTAGTGCCGATACGAGCTAGGATGTCCGCTGCCTGGTTGTTTTCCCGAGCCATGTGGTGAAATTCCAGCCCCTCGAACCGGGATGACATTTTGAGGACAGCGTTGTGATATGCCGCCATTTTTGGATCCTTGGCATCGAAGTCTCCATTTATTTGGGATATTGTGAGGTTCGAGTCCCCACGCACCTCTAGGCGTTGGATGCCCATGGAGACTGCCATCCGGAGGCTATGTAGTAGGGCCTCGTATTCGGCTGTGTTATTTGAGTCTGTATATAGTATTTGGAGCACGTATTGCACCGTGTCTCCGGTGGGGGACGTCAGGACGACGCCAGCCCCTGGACTAGCCAGCATTTTAGAGCCGTCGAAGTGCATGATCCAATTGTATTATGTGTCGTACTCTTTAGGGAGTTCGGCTTCTATCCATTCGGCTACGAAATCGGCCAGTACTTGTGACTTAATGGCTCGTCATGGCTTATATGTTATGTCGAATGGGAGGAGCTCAATAGCCCATTTGGCAATCCGGCCCGTGGCATCATGATTGTTTATTATGTCATTGAGTGGTACTTCGGATGCCACCGTGATCGAACACTCTTGAAAGTCGTGTCGTAATTTCTGGGATGCCATAAATACCGCGTATGCTATCTTTCGGTAATGTGGGTACCGTGCTTTGCATGGAGTGAGGACGATGGATACATAATATACCAACTTTTGAAGCGGGAATTTATGTCCGTCCGTCTCTCGTTCGACGACAAGCACTGCGCTTACAACTTGGTGAGTTGCCGCTATATATAATAGCATTGGTTTGCCAACAGTTGGCGCGGCCAGGATTTGGTTGGCGGCCAGGATGGCTTTCATTTCTTCCAGTCCGGCCGTGGCTGCGTCCGTCCACTCGAAGTGTTCGGTGCGCCTAAAAAGGCGATAAGGGGGAAGTGCCTTTTCTCCTAATCAGGAGATAAAGCAGCTTAAAGCCACCACGCATCCAGTCAATTTCTGGATTTGCTTGAGGTCAGTTGGGATAGCCAACTGTGACAGAGCTCAGATTTTAACCCGATTTGCTTCAATTCCTCGACTGGAGACGATGAACCTCAGGAGCTTTCCAGTGGGAACGCTGAAGACGCATTTTTCCGGATTGAGCTTAATGTCGTATGTTCGGAGATTGGTGAACGTGAGCCTCAAGTCGTCTATTAAAGAGTTGACATGTCTGGTTTTAATGACCATGTCGTCTACATATGCCTCCACAGTTTTGCCGATCTGCTTTACCAGACATGTCTGGATCATGTGCTGATATGTTGCGCCGGTGTTTTTGAGCCCAAAGGGCATTGTGTTAAAGCAGAAGGGGCCGTATGGTGTTATAAATGTTGTTGCGGCTTGATCAGACTTCGTCATCTTAATCTGGTGGTAAACGGAGTATGCGTCGAGGAAGAACAATGATTCCTGTCCCGCGGTAGCGTCGATGATTTGATCGATGCGAGGGAGTGGGAAGGGATCCTTTGGGCAAGCCTTGTTAAGGTCTTTGAAATCGACACATAGGCGCCAGGATTTGTCCTTCTTTGGTACGATCACGAGGTTTGCTAGCCAATCTGGATGTTTTATTTCTTTAATGAATCCGGCTTCCAGTAGCTTGGCCAGCTCCTCTCCCATGGCTTGTCGCTTAGGTTCAGAGAAACGCCGAAGAGTCTGCTTGACCGGCTTGAATCCTTTTAGAATATTTAGGCTATGCTCGGCCAATCCGCGTGGGATTCCTGGCATGTCTGAAGGATGCCAGGCCAATGTGTCCCAATTCTCGCGCAGAAACTCCCATAGTGCGGCGTCTACAGCGGGGTCTAACTGTGCCCCAATGGATGCTGTTTTTGTAGGGTCCGTTGGATGGACTTGGAATTTAACTATTTCGTCCGCTGGTTTAAAGGAGGTGGACTTGGATCTTTTGTCTAGTATCACGTCGTCCATGTCCACCGTGGAGCGCAGCATGGTTAACTCATCTGCCACAAGGGCTTCGGATAATGCCTCGAGGGCTAGTGCGGCTATCTTGTTCTCAGCACGAAGTGCTATGTCCGGATCACTAGCTAGAGTGATAATTCCCTTGGGTCCGGGCATTTTGAGCTTCATGTACCAGTAATGGGGTATGGCTTGAAAAATCGTGAATGCCTCCCGCCCTAGAAGGGCGTGGTATCCGCTACTGAACGGGGCCACTTGGAATGCAATTCCTTCGGACCTGTAATTCTCCATAGTGCCGAATACCACATCAAGTGTGATTTTCCCAGCGCAACGTGCCTCCCGACTAGGGATGATTCCTCGGAAGGTCGTACTGCTTTGCTCAATATGGTTGTTGTCTATGTCCATTTTTTGGAGAGTTTCCTCATAGATGAGGTTTAATCCGCTGCCATCATCCATGAGCACCTTAGTGAGCCAAAAGTCGTCCACAATTGGACTGAGGACCAAAGTGGTTGGTGCTCGGGCTGTTTGGTATTTAGGTTCGTCACTGGCATTGAAGGTGATAGCCGTGTCGCTCCATGGATTTATTGCTGCCACATGGCAGACTTCGGCAAGGCCGCGGAGTGCTCGCTTACACCTGTTATTTGAGGCGAAGGTCTCGAAGACCATTAATACTGTGTTGTTATCCGTTGAGATTTCTTCTGAGGTATTTTGGGTGAGAAGATCCTCGCCGCTTTTGGCCACCTGCCGGAGTACCCAACATGCTCTAAGGCTGTGTGTTGATATGGTATCCGCTGTACTATGAATTTTTGCAGGGCCCGTTGAGCCATCCCTCCAATATGGTTCCACGCCCTGTAGTGGGCTTTTGCTTCTTTGTAATTGGGTCAGGCGACTTATAAAAGTGCGCCCTTTTAGTTCAGACTAGGGGTTTTGTCAGAGCCGGATTATCCGAAAATTGTGTTTGGGTTTTCCAGGCACTTTCCATCGCACAGTATTTCCGTACTATGTCCGCCAAGTGAGCGAAGTGTGCTACATCACGGCGACTTATAGCATTGGGGACTCCCTTGTCCGTGCAATCGTTGCAAAGAACGAAATTGCATCTTCCTCGCGACAGTCCTTGACCTTGTTCATTACAAGGAGGAATCTGGCCCAATAGTGATGTACTGTCTCTTGGGGCGCTTGCCTGATGTGGGAAAGATAGTTTGTATCTGGGTGGGTGGGTGGATTTAAGTCCAGACCTTGACCCAATCTGTGATCCCGGGGCAGGGGAGTTTCCGATCTTGGAAGTTCGGGCTCTGGGATGTTGCCCTGTGGGTTTGGTATGCGGCCTGATTCTGGATTCAGGGTTAGGGTGGCGTCCTCCCGCGAGCGCGTATCCTGTTCAGAGAGCTTGGGAATCCGGACATAGTTCGTCCTCAGGATAGAGGGAGAATCGCCGCATTTCTCCTGCACCACCGCTATTTGATGGGTGACCAGCGGAGAGTTAATCTCCCTTTGGTCGGGTTTAAGCCCGATCCGATCGTAGTCCGTAGCAATACATGAGCGTGAGCCATGGATATAGCACTATAGGTGGAATAGAATGGTGGTTGTGGAGAAGACAAAAAGGGAGAAGATAGTCTCACATCAACTAGGCGTATCAACAGGCTATGGAGATGCCCATCAATAGATATCAATGTGAGTGAGTAGAGATTGCCATGCAACGGATGCACTAGAGCTATAAGTATATGAAAGCTCAAAAAAAGAAACTAAGTGGGTGTGCATCCAACTTGCTTGCTCATGAAGACCTAGGGCATTTTGAGGAAGACCATCATTGAAATATACAAGCCAAGTTCTATAATGAAAAATTCCCACTAGTATATGAAAGTGACGAAATGAGAGACTCCCTACTATAAAGATCATGGTGCTACTTCGAAGCACAAGTGCGGTAAAAGGATAGTAGCATTGTCCCTTCTCTCTTTTTCTCTCATTTTTTTATTTGGGCCTTTTCTATTTTTTTAGGCCTCTTTTCTTTCTCTTTTTTTATTGTTCGTCCGGAGTCTCATCCCGACTTGTGAGGGAATCATAGTCTCCATCATCCTTTCCTCACTTGGGACAATGCTCTAATAATGATGATCATCACACTTTTATTTTCTTACAACTCAACAATTACAACTCGATACTTAGAACAAAATATGACTCTATATGAATGCCTCCGGCGGTGTACCGAGATATGCAATGACTCATGTGTGACATGTATGAAAGAATGATGAATGGTAGTTTTGCCACAAATACAATGTCAACTACATGATCATGCAAAGCAATATGACAATGATGGAGTGTGCCATAATAAATGGAACGGTGGAAAGTTGCATTGCAATATATCTCGGAATGGCTATGGCAATGCCATAATAGGTAGGTATGGTGGCTGTTTTGAGGAAGGTATATGGTGGGTGTATGATACCGGCGAAAGGTGCGCGGTATTAGAGAGGCTAGCAATGGTGGAAGGAAGAAAAGTGTGTATAATCCATGGACTCAGCATTAGTCATAAAGAACTCATATACTTATTGCAAAAATCTACAAGTTATCAAATCAAAGTATTACACGCATGCTCCTAGGGGGATAGATTGGTAGGAAAAGACCATCGCTCGTCCCCGGCCACCACTCATAAGGAAGACAATCAATAAATAAATCATGCTCCGACTTCATCACATAACGGTTCACCATACGTGCATGCTACGGGAATCACAAACTTTAACACAAGTATTTCTCAAATTCACAACTACTCAACTAGCACAACTTTAATATCACCATCAAACTTTCATATCTCAAAACAATTATCAAGCATCAAACTTCTCATAGCATTAACACACTCATAAGAGAATTCTATTATTAATCTTGTGTACCTAGCATATAAGGATTTTTTTAAGAAAATTACCATGCTATTTAAGACTCTCAAAATAATCTAAGTGAAGCATGAGAGATCAATAGTTTCTATAAAACAAATCCACCACCGTGCTCTAAAAGATATAAGTGAAGTACTAGAGCAAAACTATATAACTCAAATGATATAAGCGAAGAACATAGAGTATTCTAACAAATTCGAAATCATGTATGGCACTCTCAAAAGGTGTGTACAGCAAGGATGATTGTGATAGACTAACAAATAAAGACTCAAATCATACAAGACTGTAACACCCATGATGCGGCTATATCTCCCACGTGTCAGAGCACGACTTAGAGGCATAACCGCATAGTAGGCATGTCGCAAGAGGGGTAATCTTTACACATCCCATGTGCTGAATAAGAGAGGGGTAAAGAGTTGGCTTACAATCGCCACTTCACACAATACATAAATATAGCATTACATCATCTAGAATACAATCAAGGTCGGACTACGGAACCAAATAAGGAAATACAACCCCTAATGCAAAAGATCCCCGATCGCCCCAACTGGGCTCCTCTACCGATCATCCGGAAAGGACACATAATAACATCCTGAAACCTCGTCGAAGTCCCACTTGAGTTCAGTCGCGTCCCCTGAACTGGCATCATCGGCACCTGCATCTGGTTTTGGAAGTAATCTGTGAGTCACGGGGACTCAGCAATCTCACACCCTCGCGATCAAGACTATTTAAGCTTAAGGTAAGAAAAGGGGGGTAGTGAGGTGGAGCTGCAACAAGCACTAGCATATATGGTGGCTAACTTACGCAAATGAGAACGAGAAGAGAAGCAAGGCACGGTCGAGAGGCTATAAATATCAAGAAGTGATCCTAAAACTACTTACGTTCAAGCATAACACGAGACTGTGTTCTCTTCTCGGACTCCGCCGAAAAGAGACCATCACGGCTACACACGCGGTAGTTCCATTTTAAATAAGTTAAGTGTCAGGTTTTCTACAACTGGATATTAACAAATTCCCATCTGCCCATAACCATGGGCACGGCTTTCGAAAGTTCAAAACCCTGCAGGGGTGTCCCAACTTAGCCCATCACAAGCTCTCAAGGTCAACGAAGGATATTCCTTCTCCCAGGACGACCCGATCAGACTTGGAATCCCGGTTACAAGACATTTCGACAATGGTAAAACAAGACTAGCAAAGCCACCCGGATGTGCCGAAAAATCCCGATAGGAGCTGCACATATCTCGTTCTCAGGGAACACCGGATTGTCCAAACTTCCAGTAGGCCAACCCAGAGTTGCCCCTGGTGGCCACCGGCGGCTGACAAGTTGGACCAACACTCAGAGGAGCACTGGCCCCGGGGTTTAAAATAAAGATGACCCTTGAGTCCGCGAAACCCAAGGGAAAAAGTCTTAGGTGGCAAATGGTAAAACCAAGGTTGGGCCTTGCTGGAGGACTTTTATTCAAGGCGAACTGTCAAGGGGTTCCCATTATAACCAAACCGCGTAAGGAACGCAAAATCAAGGAACATAACACCGGTATGACGGAAACTAGGGCGGCAAGAGTGGAACAAAACACCAGGCATAAGGCCGAGCCTTCCACCCTTTACCAAGTGTATAGGTGCATTAAAGTAAACAAGATATAATAATGATATCCCAACAATAATCATGTTCCAATCAAGGAACAAACTCCATCTTCACCTGCAACTAGTAATGCTATAAGAGGGGCTAAGCAAAGCGGTAACATAGCCAAGCAGCAGTTTGCTAGGAAAGGTGGGTTAGAGGCTTGGCATGGCAATATGGGAGGCATGATAAAGCATGTGGTAGGTATCGCGGCATAGCAAAAGAGCGAGCAACTAGCAAGCAAAGATAGAAGTGATTTCGAGGGTATGGTCATCTTGCCTATAAAGTTCTCCGAGTTGACGTAAGCTTGATCCTCGTAAGCATACTCAACGGGTTCCTCGATCACGAACTCGTCTCCCGGCTCTACCCAATGCGCAAGCAACATGATGCCAAATAAGGCATGATATGCGGGATGTGCTATGCAATGCATATGCATGCTCCGAAAGGAGAAGATTGAACCAGGCCTCAACTTGGAAAACCCAAGTGCGCTGCTGGAAAGATGAGTTGATTTCGGTCGAAATCGATATAAAGATCACCGGAATCGGATGCATGGTTTGCAAATGGCAAGCAAAACAAGAATGGCATAATTCTGCGATTAGCAGCACAATGCCATCTAACATGCAACAAGAAACTAAGCTACTGCACTCCAACATAGCAACAAAGCACATGGCAGTGATCTACTCAAGATGTTTGCCAAAAGATGAACACTGAGCTACGGCTAAATCACACAATAGCAGGTTCAACCAAGCATGGCAAAAGTGCAAAAGATTCAGCATCACAGACTTGGTGAAAAAAACTAACAAGTCAGGAATTAACATAAGGAAGCAATGTTTAGAGAAAGATATCAACATGCTACAGGAACAGAACATAACAAGCAAAGGCATGGCATGAATCTACTCAAAGCATATAACAAAAGTCCCTTACTGACCATAAGCTAAAAAGGAATAGAAGATATGATGGCACCCATGTAAACATAGCAAGTTCCGTTAACAGATTCAGACTTAGCAGAAAACTGGACATGGCAAAAACAGAGTTATGAAGGCCTCTTTGCGAGCTCGATGCACTCATCACAAGGCATTGCATGACACGCTAAGCATACTACCAGCAAGAAGACATGTTCATGAAGCTAACCAAAGCAAGAACAAACTTATAGCATGCATGGATCAACTACAACAACCTTGGCAAAATTGATTAACACGTAAACGATCTGCCAGGAACATTTTATAGCAAATGTAGAGCAAGATTGAGTCATGCTACGGCACACCATAAATGCAAACAGGGACATGGATGGATAGAGCACAACCATATGTCCAAAACATCCCTACTGAACATACTCAAAAGAAGCATGGATCTCTCTGTAGCAACATGAATATATGGCATAAAAATAACAGCAGAGCAAAGACTTAATGAAATTCTAAGTCCCTGAAATCAGCAATATTACGACAGCTACTTTGCATGCATGTGCTAGTCACCACATTGATTACAAAAATACATAGCATACATCCCTGTAAAGATGGCATGGCATAGCCCAAAACACATGTAGAGCTCATGCTCATATGAAGCACACAACAAATGTAGCAAAAATGACAAATGCTCAAGATCTGTTAAGAAACAGGAACTGACATTTTATAGCACTATTGCATCAACAATTTGGGCATCAAGATGGACTCAAACAAGCATGGCACAATGGAACAAAATGAAGAGCACATCTAGATGAACAATTTGATATATCACACGCGCAAAATGGAGCTACGGATGAGAAGTTATGGCATGTTGAACAAGGCATAAAATTAACCAGAAAAGGGACTTAGGGAAAATCGGGTCAACCTAGGGTTTTCTTAGATCCAGATCCGGGCGGCGCGGTTTACGAGGATGACCGGAACGGGCTCGCCTAAGAGGGCGGGAACTGTCGGGGATATACCCCGCGGTATGACCCATTCGGATATATGACCTGGCCGGACTTGATGTTTCATTGGTAACCCACCAGAGAATTGGCGACTCATGTGTCTGGCGGCTCACTGGTGTGACAATTCACGAGCCTGAAGACTCATTGGTGATCCGGCGGGTGTTTCAGATGGATGACAAGGCCCAAGGCCCAGAAGGCCGGCTCATGTTATGATGGGTCGGATTAAGAGGAAAGACATAAGGAATATTCTCCTACAAAGGAAGCAAGACTAGGACTCCACTTATAATAGAGTAATCCTAATCCTACTAGGACTTGTCATGTAACCCACCCTTTCAACATATATAAGGAGGGGCAGGGCTCCCCAAAGAGGGACAAGCAACAAGAAACAATCTCGAGGGCTAGACACAAAGGGGGAGCCGGCTTATGCGGCGATTCTCTCATGAGCATAATGACATCTAGCCACAAACAGCACGTAAGGCTATTACCGGATGAAGTTTCCCGGGCCCCGAAGCTGTCTAAATCCTTCTCTTGTGCGTTGATCCGCCCTGCGTCTCTCATCCCGATCAACTCCTCTCAAGCTACCACAAAGATGTGATGGCCTTACGACTAAGTCCTCACACTAGGACATCTGCCGTGATAATTCCACGACAGTTGGCGCCCACCATGGGGCTCGCACGGTGGTGTTGAGTTCTTGGAGGGATCTCTACCAGGGATCGAGGAGTTTGTGATTTTTCGGACAAAGAGTAACATGTTTGGAATGATCTGCATCAACTTCAAGTTCATCGGTTCAGATTTATAGTCTGTGAGATTTGAGGTTAAGAAAAAGTAGGTTTGAATCCGTGCGCCGCCGCATGCGACCTGGTGGTCCATCCGTCCGGAGCCAAATCAATTACAAGAGTACCACTGCAAGAGGCCAAGTGCAAAAAGGAATTCCATCCGTATGGATGAAAATCATTAAGTTACGGTTATTTTTGATTTGATTCGCCAAGTTGCCGCCACCGCGTACAGGATTTGCCGAGACGGTCAAATTTTTTCCATCACATCAAGCATCACAACCTAATGATTTCAAAGGCTGGTGTACTTCTTCACTAGTACTCCCTCCATTTCACAATGTAGTGCTTCCTTTATCTCCATGCTTCAACTTACCAAGACCGATTGCGGCGGGAGCAAAAATTATATCAGTGAATTCGTATTCGAAAGAAGTTTTTAATTATATAATTTTTTCTCCCGCCGCAGTTGGTCTCGTTGGTTAAATTTATAGTCAAATTTGCACCTCAAAAAACGCGGGCACACTATATTTTGAAACGAAGGGAGTATATCACCTGAAGCCAAATCAGTTTTCTTTAGTCAACTCTGATTGCTACAAGGAATCTACCAAAAGGGGGAGTCAAATCAACTACGACTTGGTTTCTGAGTCACCACCGAGCGCGCCTGTGCCGGTCGAGCCGCCGCAGCCGTTCTGAGCCGCCTCCTCCTGCTTCTGTCTCTGCGGCCACAAGCCGTCGCTTGCCAAAACTGCCACAGCTCTTATCCCTGAAGCGTACGAGCGAACATATTAGTGAGTTATGCGACGTCCAAAGGCTAGTTCACTGGAGGGGAAGGCCCGTATAGAGTCCTACGCCTGATAAATAAATCCAACAGGACCTCCAAAAAATTGTATGTATTAGTTCCACATACTGTCCCAATGGCACAAGGACCAAGGATTTTGACACTCTTGTCTCTCACCAGAAGGAAGCTACCAAGGCTGATCAATTGTGGTTCTGTGCTACACGGAAATCGTCTGTCCGGTTATTCGCTGCCGCGGGCTACATCAATACTCCCTCCTTTCCAGTTTATAGATCTTATTTTAAAATTTTAGTTTTTTCATTTTTTAAGGCTCAATTTGGTTATTCCCCATCACATTTTCAGACTTCAAGGTGCATTAAATCATTGCATGCAAGTATTAAAAGAAAACTGACAAATGCATGCATTTTATGCATGCATGCATTGCAATTAATGCATTCGTAAACATAAGTTTTTAAGGAAAATAAAAGCATTAATTGGATATTTTTGCAAACTACAAAAAATATTTCATCACTCATCATCTACCTTGGTTGATATGATTTTTAAATTGAGCCTTATAAACTGGAAAGGAGGGAGTACACAAGAGCCCGTATCCAGCATGGTTTTCGCTCTAAAGCTACCTGATGGACCTTTGCCCGTCTCAACTGCAGCAGGGGAGAGTTGCCGGCGCCTCGCTGCCCTCCGCTTCCGGTCGTTGCTCCTCCGTGTTGAGCCGCCTGTCTTCGTCAACTTGAGCTGGTTACTTGCCAACGTGCTTCGCCAGCTGTCCGCCTTCTCCGACGCACAACTTTGTTGCTGCTGCTCACCTCCGCGGGCGCCTCAATGGAGAAGTGTTGTGGACCGCCGCCGTGCTCACCTCTGCACCCGGCTTCCGCAGCAGCCGACCGGTGCCTCGAGCCGCTGCTGCGGCCAGCCCCGTCGCTCCTCCTCGAGCCACCGGGGTGCTACTGTTACGCCGAGCCGCCCTGTGCAAAACCGTCGGGCCCCTAACGCTGCTGCCTCGCGCCGCTTCGAGCGCTCGCACACCTGACCCGCCCGCCGTGAGACGACGTGCACCGCCGTGCTTTGGTACAAGCCGCCTCGCCTTCACGGCCTTGGTCTCCGCCGCGCACTGCAAGTTTGCCTGTAGGCCGCCTCTGCCACCCTGCTGCCGTGGGATTACTAACGCGACCAAGCCGCCGTTGCCCGGTGCCGTGCTAAAGCGCTGCTTCACCTCGCATGCTTTTACTGCAGTTTTTTTTCACAGACGGGAAGGCAGAAGCAGATAATAAGAGATAAAGAGAAACCTGCTACGTGCATGGATTATGCGGCCAGAGTGCTAATCACATGCATATACTATTCGTTTTCCATGCACTTCCAGTACTTCATGCACGGTTCAATCCCAAACTTGATATTATCCAGCGATGCATAGCGTGGTTGCCTAGATAAAACAGAGGAAGCCAGAGAAGATGTATTGGTCCAGCATTATCCATCGCCAGTGTCCGCGTTCGTCCGACAAAACATCAGATGCTATTTTCTCTAAGTATTTTATCAGCACATCTTTTGTTTGAGAACAATTACTCTGTTTACGGTATTTTTTGAAGCAAGGCAAAACAACTCTGAAAAAAGCTTCATCTCAAGTCGCCGCCGCTTAAAGTTGTTTACATCTCCACCATGGTCGCATCGCTGGGCCACCCTTCATCGGAAGCCGCCGAGGCCGTGATCGGCCCGCACCTTGGTTCAGCTGCCGCGGTTTTTGCATGTGCGGCTTTGGTCTTGCTTCTGCCAGTGATCACCGTTGCAGCCTGTCTCAACTGAGCCGCCTATGCAGCAGCGCGTCCAAACGACGGAGCCGCCGCCGTGTTCAATTGACCCGGCCCATCTCTGCTCTGCTCCGTGCGCGTAGCCGTCCGGCTCACCTTCCGTCCAGGACGCCTGATCCAGTACCTTCGTGGCCACCCCATGTACTTCACCGCATTTCCAAGTCGCCGAGGCGGGCTCTGTTTCCGCATTGGCCCATGGATGGCCATTAATTACTTATGGACGCTTTACGGACCATTTGACATCCTTACAAATCAGGTAATATCCATCTAACTATATTTTTAGTACATGTTGTTTTTTCCAAGAACAATTACTCTTGTCCGCGATATATTTTGTGCAAGACAATGATTATCAAAAAGATGGTGCCATACTGTGCCTATGGAGGGCGCGTTAGCGTTATCACTCCCCGGCGTTTCCGCCCGCTTGCTGTCGAACGGGTGTGCGCAAGCCGCCGCCCGTGCAGCTCGATCTACGTCAACTTGCTGAGACCGCACCCGCGATTGACTTGCCGTCTGCGTGGCGTATCGCGCCTGTAGTTAATTCGCTCGTCCGCACCGGCTTACAACGCCACAGCCGGCTCATCTATCTGCCCCTTTGATCGGCTCAACAGTGGTTGATTTCAAGATTCACCGTGGTGATCATCAACTCTGCGGTGAATATTTACTGGCCTGACATATCAGGTGAAATCCATCCAGTATATTTTTATATTATATATTGCTTTATTTAAAGGAGTAATTACTCCAGCTTGCAAAGTTATCTAATGCAGGACCCTAAAACCGCCATATTGATGCAAATTTAAAGGCCGTTAGAAAATTTTCGGCTTAAAAAGAAGGATTCCGGTTTAAAATCCGGCTCAAGGGAAAGCTGTCTCCCACAAAAGCTTTGAAGGTCTCAATATCCGGTTTAAGAATTTCCGGTTCAAGAGAATACTCTCTCGCAAGTTCGAGTTCTCAGAAAAAAATTAAAGGGGCCAAAGAGAGTCTGTTGGAAAAGCACAGCTCAAACTTAGGTGCCCCTTGAGCACAGCTCACAAGGTCATTTGGGGGCTTCCTGTTCAAACATAGGTCGTATTCAAACCAAAGAGAACATAGCTGTCGGTACCCTCTTGATAGGCATAATGACAAACCCACTAGGGGGCTTCTTGATCGTATTCGAATCATAGCTTAACCCATTTTGGGTCCGACTTTGATCGTATTCGAATCAGGGTCATTAAAAAAACTCTCAAGGTCATTTGGGGGCTTCCTATTCAAACATAGGTCATATTTGAACCAAAGAGAGCATAGCTGTCGGTACCCTCTTGATCGGCGCAACGCCAAAACCACTAGGGGGCTTCATGATCGTATTCGAATCCTAGCTTAACCCCTTCTGGTCCGGTTTACTGATCGTATTCGAATCAGAAGCCTCATTTTTTCTCTATTTGGCTTAAGTTTTTTTTGAAAACAATCTTTGTTTTTATCTTGAGACCTTTTTGTTCATATTTGAAGCATATATGTGGTTTCGATTAACCCGGCTTGACTTTGAATGATAAGTCGCCATCATATGACAATCATAAACATTTGGTAGTTTTGCCTTCTAAAGATTGGGTTATCACCCTTACTACACAGGTATCCTAAACCGGCAGTACGATTCAATATCACAGGAACCGGTTTTCCAAACCGGATTATATTGTTCAAATTTTTAATAGCCAACATGGCTGGATTTTATGATGGTTATCAATAGTCAATGTTATGATGGAGGTCTTCAAAGTCGCTTCAGCGCAATGGTTATTATTTTATTAATGGACATGATTTATTTTTACAATGGAGGGAATAGTCCCGAGTCGCTGCAGGCTTACGACCCGGCACTTGGGGGCTACATTATTCAAATTGAGATTGCATCAAATATGCATGTCCCATGTCACTGCCAGCATGCACCATGGCACTTGGGGGCTAATGTAAAGTCATTTTTTGATCAACTTATTGAAGACCCGAGTCATCCCATTGTAATGAGCCGGCCCTTGGGGGCTACCAATTGCTCTTGTCAAAAATTCAAGGTACACAAGCCTCAGTCCATTATATTGAAAGATCCACTACTCAATTGGTAGAGTACAAAGCTCTTAACCTTATGGACGTGGGTTCAAGCCCCATGGTTGAGATTACATCATATGATGTTATTATCAATGAATTATATACGAAGTCCCAGCTCAGTATTATCTTACTGAGCCGGCCCTTGGGGCTACATGTTGCTGCTCACATCTACATGATCATATTTAAAAAGTCCCTGCTCATTATTGCATAATGACCCGGCCCTTGGGGGCTACAAGTAATATGGATATAAGGGAGAAATATCTTCTAATTTCCAGTTTTTAGTAAACCAGATTGACCCGGTGTCTGCAACAATCATGACCCAACGTCACCAACAATCATGACTCGGCGTCACCTATAATCATGAACCAGCGTTGGCAATAATCATGACCCGGACTTATCATTTTTATAACCCGGCAATGGTGGTAATCATAAACCGGCAAGTTCTGCATCTTCAAGCCGGCTGAATATCAGTTGAATATTTGAAGACCAATATTTTTGTCAAGAGATCATTGAAGACCGACTCAAATGGATTCTTTATTTACAATATTTCTTCTACAAGCAAGTTGATTATGAAGCCGGCCTATTGACCCGGATTTTCTAGGAGGAAATGACAAGGACTTAAGGATGATCAGGTGCCGGCTTACAAGAATATTTAACCCGAAGCACAACCTGTCAAATTTGCTCTTGTGTTTATATTGCAAATTAGTTTAACATGGATAAATCCAAATTAAACTGGGGGCTAATGTCGGGGATATACCCCGCGGTATGACCCATTCGGATATATGACCCGGCCGGACTTGATGTTTCATTGGTAACCCACCAGAGGATTGGCAACTCATGTGTCTGGCGGCTCACTGGTGTGACGATTCACGAGCCTGAAGACTCATTGGTGACCCGGCGGGTGTTTCAGATGGATGACAAGGCGCAAGGCCCAGAAGGCCGGCTCATGTTATGATGGGCCGGATGAAGAGGAAAGACATAAGGAATATTCTCCTACAAAGGAAGCAAGACTAGGACTCCACTTATAATAGAGTAATCCTAATCCTACTAGGACTAGTCATGTAACCCGCCCTTCCAACATATATAACGAGGGGCAGGGCTCCCCAAAGAGGGACAAGCAACAAGAAACAATCTCGAGGGCTAGACGCAAAGGGGGAGCCGGCTTATGTGGCGGCTCTCTCATGAGCATAATGAGATCTAGCCACAAACAACACGTAGGGCTATTACCGGATGAAGTTTCCCGGGGCCCAAAGCTGTCTAAATCCTTCTCTTGTGCGTTGATCCGTCCTGCGTCTCTCATCCCGATCAACCCCTCTCAAGATACCACAAAGATGCGTTGGCCTCACGACTAAGTACTCACACTAGGACATCTGTCGTGACAATTCCACGACAGGAATGGCGGCTGGAGTAGTGGTGGAAGACAGGCGGCGCCGGAGCTGGGCGGCGCCGGTGGTGGATGGCGGCACGGCGGCCGTGGGCGGCGCGCGCGGGACGATCGTCGGCGGTGGCGGGGCCGGCCGGCGCTGGGTGAGGCGATGCGGCGCGGTGGTCCGGCGAGGCAGGGGCGGCGGTGGAGGCCGGCGACGGCACGGGCAGGCGGAGGACGAGCAGGCGGCGGAGATGGGCCGCGGGGGCCGGCGTCGGGCCGCGGCGCACGCGGTGGACGGGGCTGCCACGTGGCGTCTTGTGAGTGGAGGGAAGCAGCGGCGCAATTTTTGACCGGCCGGACCGGACGTGTCCGGCGGCGCGGGGTGGAAGATGGCTAGGGTTTAGCCCAAAAATTCGGAGGAGTGCACATATTTATAGGTAGAGGAAGCTAGGAGAGTCCAAAAGAAGTGCGGTTTTCGACCACGCGATCGTGATCGAGCGGACGAGAGAATGGAGGGGGTTTGGATGGGTTTTGGGCCACTTTGGAGGGGTGTTGGGCTGCAACACACACGAGGCCTTTACGGTTCCCCGGTTAACCGTTGGAGTATCAAACGGACTCCAAATGGCACGAAACTTGACAGGCGGTCTACCGGTGGTGTACCAAGGCCGCTTGGAAAATCTCGATCCATTCCAAGAATTTTTAACACCCTCACATGAAAAAAGGCAAAAGGGGGCGCCGGAGGACGTAGGAGTGCCGGATTGCAAAACGGACAACGGGGAAAATGCTCGGATGCATGAGACGAACACGTATGCAAATGCGATGCACATGATGACATGATATGAAAAGCATGACATGAGCAAAATGCAAAACAAAGACAAAACCCAACCACGAGGGAATATCATAACTTAGAGCCGAAAATGGCAAGAGTTGGAATACAAATATGGTCAGTTACATCCGGGGTGTTACAAAGACACTCTAAGCAAAACACATATCATGTTGTGAATAAAAATATAGCTCCAAGTAAGTTACCGATAGAAGTAGATGATAGAGGGGATTCCTTACGGGGCATCCCCAAGCTTTGGCTTTTAGGTGTCCTTAGATTATCTTGGGGATGCCATGGTCATCCCCAATCTTAGGCTCTTGCAACTCCTTGTTCCATAATCCATCAAATCTTTACCGAAAACTTGAAAACTTCACAACACAAAATTCAAAGTAGAAAATCTCGTGAGCTCCGTTAGCGAAAGAAAACAAAAGACCACTTCAAGGTACTGTAATGAACTCATTATTTATTTATATTGGTGTTAAACCTATTGTATTCCAACTTCTCTATGGTTTATAAACTATTTTACTAGCCATAGATTCATCAAAATAAGCAAACAACACACGAAAAACAGAATCTGTCAAAAACAGAACAGTCTGTAGTAATCTGTAGCTAGCGCAAGATCTGGAACCCAAAAAATTCTAAAATAAATTTATGGGCGTGAGGAATTTCTCTATTAATCATCCACAAAAATAATTAACTAAATATCACTTTCCAAATAAAAATGACAGCAGTTCTCGTGAGCGCTAAAGTTTCTGTTTTTATAGCAAGACATCAAGAGTTTCCCCAAGTCTTCCCAACGGTTCTACTTGGCACAAACACTAATTAAACACAAAAAACACAACCAAAACAGATGCTAGGTAAATTATTTATTACTAAACAGGAGCAAAAAGCAAGGAATAAAAATAAAATTGGGTTGCCTCCCAACAAGCGCTATCGTTTAACGCACCTAGCTAGGCATAAAAAGTAAGGATAGATCTAGGTATTGCCACCTTTGGTTGGTAATTCTTCAATGAGGCATCTACCATCCTTAGGAATTTCTTTATTTTTAGTTATTATCAAACTTTTAGGCACAAGATCGAAAAATTCATTTGTAACAAATGGTTCCTTAATGATAACAACAAGATTGGGATGAATACTTATAGATTTGAGATCCGCAGTTTCCTTACTAGAGGATTCACCCTTATTTTTAGGAACATACATAAGCTTGGAAATTTTAGTCGGAGGACTTGGAGTATTCTTTACAGAATAAAAAGCGGTTCCCAAGTTTGTAATGATACCCTCAAGTTTATCGATTCTAGTGGAATCATGATTTATTTTCTCATTAACTATGGGTTCCTTCTCTTTAATATTTTTCAAAGTGACTCCTACTTTAGATCCATATTGAGAGATTCGGTTGTGGATCTTTTTATCCAAATTTTCAATTTACTCTACGGTAGCAACCTTATTTTCAATAATTTCGAGCCTTTGCATTACATGCTCCAAAGTTAATATAGTTTCATTAACCAAAAGAGGTGGTGAGCCAAATAAATCTATCATGGCATTATAAGAATCAAAAGTGTGGCTACCCAAGAAATTCCCTCTGGTAATGGTATCAAGGACATATCTGTACCAAGGAGCAACGCCTACATAAAAATTGCGAAGAAGAACGGAAGTAGATTGCTTCCTGGTAGATTTATTTTGAGCATTGCAAATTCTAAACCAAGTGTCTTTTAGATTTTCTCCCTCCCTTTGCTTAAAATTTAGAACTTCATTCTCAGGAGACAACGGAGAGATAGAGGACTCGCCATAACGACAAGCAAACGGAAAAGAGGCAAACAGAAAAGAAAGGGAGGATAGAGAGAGAGGGCGAATAAAACGGCAAGGGTGAAGTGGGGGAGAGGAAAACGAGAGGCAAATGGCAAATAATGTAATTCATGAGATAAGGGTTGTGATGGGTACTTGGTATGTTGACTTTTGCATAGACTCCCCGGCAACGGTGCCAGAAAAGGCTCGTTGTTGGGAGTCAAATCTTGACTTGCGCGAACCTCCCCGACAACAGCGCCAGAAATCCTTCTTGCTACCTCTTGAGCACTGCGTTCGTTTTCCCTTGAAGAGGAAAGGGTGATGCAGCAAAGTAGCGTAAGTATTTCCCTCAGTTTTTGAGAACCAAGGTATCAATTCAGTAGGAGGTTGCACGTGCGTCCCTAGTACCTGCACAAAACAAATAACTCCTCACAACCAACGCGATAAGGGTTTGTCAATCCCTTCACGACCACTTACGAGAGTGAGATATGATAGATATGATAGGATAAAATTTTTGGTATTTTTGTGACAAAGATGCAAAGTAAAAAAGCAAAGGAAATAAATAAGTATTGGAAGATTAATATGATGAAGATAGACCCCGGGGCCATAGGTTTCACTAGTGGCTTCTCTCAAGAGCATAAGTATTTTACGGTGGGTGAACGAATTATTGTTGAGCAATTGACAGAATTGAGCATGGTTATGAGAATATCTAGGTATGATCATGTATATAGGCATCACGTCCGAGACAAGTAGACCGACTCATGCCTGCATCTACTACTATTACTCCACTCATCGACCACTATCCAGCATGCATCTAGAGTATTAAGTTCATGAAAACAGAGTAACGCCTTAAGCAAGATGACATGATGTAGAGGGATAAATTCATGCAATATGATAAAAAAAAACCATCTTGTTATCCTCGATGGCAACAATAAAATACATGCCTTGCTGCCCCTACTGTCACTGGGAAAGGACACCGCAAGATTGAACCCAAAGCTAAGCACTTCTCCCATTGCAAGAGAGATCAATCTAGTAGGCTAAACCAAACTGATAATTCGAAGAGACTTGAAAAGATAACCAATCGTACATAAAAGAATTCAAAGAAGATTCAAATATTGTTCATAGATAATCTTGATCATAAACCCACAATTCATCGGTCTCAACAAACACACCGCAAAAAGAAGATTACATCAAATAGATCTCCACAAGAGAGGGGGAGAACATTGTATTGAGATCCAAAAAGAGAGAAGAAGCCATCTAGCTAATAACTATGGACCCGAAGGTCTGAGGTAAACTGCTCACACTTCATCGGAGAGGCTATGGTGTTGATGTAGAAGCCCTCCGTGATGGATACCCCCTCCGGTGGAGCTCCAGAACAGGCCCAAGATGGGATATCGTGGATACAGGAAGTTACGGCGGTGGAATTAGGGTTTTGGCTCCGTATCTGATCATTTGGGGGTACGTAGGTATATATAGGAGGAAGGAGTACGTCGGTGGAGCAATAGGGGGGCCATGAGGGTGGAGGGCGCGCCTGGGGGGTAGGCGCGCCCCCTACCTCGTGGCCTCCTCCTTTGTTTCTTGATGTAGGGTCCAAGTCTCCTGGATCATGTTCGGTGAGAAAATCATGTTCCCGAAGGTTTCATTCCGTTTGGACTCCATTTGATATTCCTTTTCTTCGAAACCCTAAAATAGGCAAAAAATAGCAATTCTGGGCTGGGCCTCCGGTTAATAGGTTAGTCCCAAAAATAATATAAAAGTGGATAATAAAGCCCAATAATGTCCAAAACAGTAGATAATATAGCATGGAGCAATCAAAAATTATAGATACATTGGAGACGTATCAGCTATATGTAATTGCAAACCTATTCACACCGATCACAACCTAAACGGTTTCCTACTTAGGAGCGTATTAGTACTACTCGGTTATAAATACTACTATGCAAAGATGACTGCACATTCCTCCTCAAGTCCTCATCCACAAAAAACAATCAAGTCATTTAGCATCATTCCATTGCGTCTTCCATGGCCAACGTGAGTTCTGGGTAAGAGATTTCCACCAGGGAGAGGCGAGCATGGAAGAGGAAGCACGAGAGATGTACCGCCTCACCGCGAAAGCAGCCGACATGTCCAGCTGCACAGTAGTAGCATCACAGAGGTCCCGCCGCGCTCACCGAAGCAGCATGGAGGTCCCGCGGCCGTCGATGTAGCAAACTGGTCCGGCCGCGAGAGATGCCCCACCGCACTGCCGGAGCAGCATGGAGGTCCCACCACGCCATGGTGTCCTAGGAAAATTTCTCGCGGTCAGGCGAGGACTCTTACAGGCGCATGCATGTGATCATCCACAGCCAGATGGATCAGATCACCAGCTGGGCAAGGTTGCAGGACGAGGCTACCGGCGTCATCCGGCAACTAGGGGAGGGCAATGCGAAGCTCCGGGCCGAGCACGGCCTGCTGAGGGCAAAGATCACCAGAAGGGCGAAGCACGCGGAGGAGACCGCTGTCTTGTTGCAGAGGACGGGCGTCATCGTCAAGAAACTTATGGACGAGAATGCCATGCTCCGCATCGAGCACAAAAGGCTGGTGGAGGAATAAAAGGATGATGCCAAGCAGCGTATTAAGGACATGAAACTGAAGAAAGAGATCATCACCGCTCTCCGCGAGAACTAGTCTCCACGACCTGCAGCGCATAAAGAAAGTGGAGATCGGCGAGCAAGATCGTTGTATGCGTCTTCCTTCTTCTTTTGCCCTCGTGTATTTCGAGCATAGCCGCATGTGGCTTTTTCAATTATCTTCCTAATTATGTAAGACAATTATTATCCACTCTCGTCGTCCTTATATATATTCATCAGTCTTGCTATAAGTCACAGTAGATGCTATATAGGTCCGTTAGATCTTACATTAAGATCCGTGCAAAAATTTCTTTTCAGATTTTCTTTTTTCTCTCTTAAATCTCAGTTGAGGGAGACATAGCCACGCCACTAAACAGACCTTGGGAGAGAGGTGGATGGCAGATGGAGGTCAAAGGGCTCTCTTCCTAATAAGCACACGTAGGGATCTGATCGCACGCCTCCCGTACTCAAATAGCTACCCTGCACGGCGCCTCCTAGCTAATAAAAAAAGGGGACGCGTGGCTGCACGTAAATAGTAAATAGAACGCCCACAGTTTCAATAATACTTGTGTTTCCGATTGTAACGTGACAGCACTTGTTCCAAAATGACTTTGTTGATTGTTAATGTGTGCGCCTTCACAAATGGGACAGCAAAATTACCACAGCATGTTGGTGCCATGTCATGACACCAAGCCAAGTTTCATGATTTTCACGCGTGTTTTGGAATTACAGGAATTAAAAAACCAAGTTTCTCAATGTTTCCAGCCGAGCCACGACGCCCAGATGTTTGAATTTCATTCCCATTTCTTGCATGGGACCTAGAAATTCACCCGAGGACACACATGTGATTATTCAACCAACTTTGGTGCACGAGAGCATGTGCTTGTAGTTCAAATTTGAATTATGCACATTAAATGACCAGAAACTCAATTAATGTAGAAAAAAGGCCAAACGAACCTAGAATAATTCCAAAATTTAACAGGGCACTCATGTAGTTCTATGTTGCCTCTGTAAAGAAACTCAAGGGGGCAACGTATATCGTTTCACACTCAAAGGTGACACGTTCCCTCTCAGAACCATGAGCCTTCTTGAGAGAAGCTCTGGTTTGCAAGAAGCTTATACCAAAACTTGTTCCAAATCGGCCTAATTTTTTACCACATCATGTTAGTGCCATGACATGACACCATGCCAAGTTTCATGATTTCCAGGCGAGTTTTGGATTTACATGAATTGTAAAACCAAGTTTCTCGATGTTCTCGGCCAAGTCACGACGCCAAGATGTTTAAATTTGATTCCCATTTCTTGCATGGGACCTAGAAATTCACCCAAGGACACACATGTGATTTTTCAACCAACTTTGGTGCACCGGAGCTTGTGCTTGCAGTTCAAATTTGGATTATGCACATTAAATGTCCAAAAACTCAATTAATGTATAAAAAAGGCCAAACGAACCAGGAATAATTCCAAAAATTAACAGGGCACTCATGTAGTTCTATGTTGTCTCTGTAAAGAAAATCAGGGGGGAGGCAGCGTATATTGTTTCGCACACAAAGGTGACATGTTCCCTCTCGGAACCACGAGGCTTGTTGATTCTCTCTCTGGTTTTGCAAGAAGCTTATACCAAAACTTGTCCCTATCCAGCCAAAAAATATACATATGAAAATAAGGTTTAGATTATCCTGAACATCTCACTACCTAGACCAATGTACTCTGATTTGAATTCAACATAAAATGGATACAGATATTTGAATTGGAGATTGTATGGTACATGTAGTTCATAGTGAAATATGATTACTGCTATATGCATGTTTTTTGTTAACAAGATAATATTCAAATTATTGTATAACTTGACAACAATCGTATTCAAATAAGGAAAATTGATTCAAATTTAGTCCATATGGTAGACTAAAATATATATGTTCCTAGGGTGGAGTAAAATGTTCATATATGATGGAAGATCAAAATGTAGTACTACATCCATTATAAACCGCAAGGTCACCTAATGATATATTCGAATTCAACATAACGTGGATTAAAAAATTGAAATTCGAGATCCTGGCATTTGTAATCATATAAAAAGGGACATGACTCTTTCTTTTGGTGGGAATTGATTTGTTTTTTGTTGTTGTTGAGGGAAGTGTGAATCGATTTGGTACTGTATAGGGTAAACTTGTTCTCCTGATTTTTTACATTTTTCTTGTAGTTTTTTCAATGACATCTATAGCAATATAGTAAAAGGGGACATGACTCTCGTGTGTCTTGTATGAATTGTTTTTTGTACATGTTAAGTTTGTTCTGCCGAACAAGGAATCTGCGCCTTGTTATCCCGAAATTTTCAAACTCGAATATATTTTGTCTCATCTGCTTTGAAACTCCCGTCTCTTCAACCCGCTTTGTGCCTTGTTATCCTGAAATTTCGACCCGCACGAAAACTCTCTCTGAGGGAGTCCTAGATTAGGGGGTCTACGGACAGCCAGACTATATCTTTTGGCCGGACTTTTGGACTATGAAGATACAAGATTGAAGACTTCGTCCCGTGTCCGGATGGGACTCTCCTTGGCGTGGAAGGCAAGCTTGGCAATACAGATATGTAGATCTCCTCCCTTGTAACCGAATTTGTGTAATCCTAGCCCCCTCCAGTGTCTATATAAACCGGAGGGTTTGGTCTGTAGGACAACATACAATCATACCATAGGCTAGCTTCTAGGGTTTAGCCTCTACGATCTCGTGGTAGATCAACTCTTGTAATACTCATATCATCAAGATCAATCAAGCAGGACGTAGGGTATTGCCTCCATCAAGAGGGCCCGAACCTGGGTAAACATCGTGTCCCCTGCCTCCTATCACCATCCGCCTTAGACGCACAGTTCGGGACCCCCTACCCGAGATCCGCCGGTTTTGACACCGACATTGGTGCTTTCATTGAGAGTTCCACTGTGTCGTCATCATAAGGAGGGATGGCTCGTCTCGTTGTCAAGGACAACATCACCTCTGGGGGAGCCCTGGCTATAGGCCAAACTCTCCAACTAGGCGGCTTCGTCATGACCGCCCGCTCGGCTGTTGCGCCGATGATGACTTCTCGGGTCATCGAAAATAGCCTCCACATCGGCTTGAAATTCACCGAGCAGATGGATCCAATGGAGCTCTCCTCTCTGAACAAGCTCTTGGATCGCATCGCCGCTCTGGGAGTCGCTACGGACTACGATCGGATTGGGCTTAAAACCGACCAAAGGGAGATTAACTCTCCGCCGGTCACCCATCAGATAGCGGTGGTGGGGGAGCAATGCGGTGATTCTCCCTCAATCCTGAGGACGAACTATGTCCGGATTCCCGAGCTCTCCGAGCCGGATACCCGCCCATGGGAGGACATCGCCCTAACCCTGAACCTAGAATCAGGCTGCATGTCGAACCTGCGGGGCAACATCCCGGAGCCCGAACTTCCAAGATCGGAAACTCCCCCGCCCCAGGGTCTCAGATTGGGTCAAGGTCTGGACTTAAATCCACCCACCCACCCAGATACAAACGATCTTTCCCACATTAGGCAAGAGCTCCAAGAGACAGTAAATCACTATTGGGCCAGATTCCTCCTTGTAATGAACAAGGTCAAGGACTGTCGCGAGGAAGACACAATTTCGTACTTTTGCAACAATTGCACGGACAAGGGAATCCTCAACGCCATAAGTCGCCGTGACATAGCACACTTCACTGACTTGGCGGCCATAGTACGGAAGTACTGTGCGATGGAAAGCGCCTGGAAAACCCAAACAAAATTTTGGGATAATCCGGCTCTGACAAAACCCCCAGTCCGAACTAAAAGGGTGCACTTTCATAAGTCGCCTGACTCAATTACAAAGAAGCAAAAGCCCACTACAGGGCGGGGAACCATATTGGAGGGATGGCTTAACGGGCCCTGCAAAATTCATAGTACATCGGATACTATACCAACACACAGCCTTAGAGCGTGTTGGGTACTTCGGGAGGTGGCCCAGAGCGGTGAGGATCTCCTCATCCAAAACACCTCAGAGCACCATCCCGTGGATAACAATACAGTATTGACAGTCTTCAAGACCTTCCCCTCAAATAATAGGCGTAAGTGAGCACTCCGCAGCCTTGCCGAAGTCTACCACGTGGCAGCAATAAATCCGTGGAGCGACACGGCTATCACCTTCAATGTCAATGATGAACCTAAATTCCGAACAGCCCGAGCACTAGCCGCCTTGGTCCTCAGTCCAATTGTGGACGGCTTTCGGCTCACTAAAGTGCTCATGGACGGCGGCAGCGGATTAAACCTCATTTATGAGGAGACCCTTCAAAAAATGGAAATAGACAAAAACTGTATTGAGCAAAGCAGCACGACCTTCCAAGGAATCATCCCTAGTCGGGAGGCACGTTGCACTGGGAAAATCACACTAGATGTGGTATTCGGCACTCCGAAGAATTATAGGTCCGAAGAATTACATTCCAAGTGGCCCCGTTCAGTAGAGGATACCACGCCCTTCTAGGGCGGGAGGCATTCACGATCTTCCAAGCCATACCCCATTACGGGTACATGAAGCTAAAAATGCCTGGGCCCAATGGAATCATCACTCTAGCTAGTGATCCGGACATAGCACTCTGCACCGAGAACAAAACAGCCGCCCTAGCCCTCGAGGCATTATCCGAAGCCCTTGTGGCGGAGGAATTAACTGCGCTGCGCTCCACAGTGGACAGAGACGACGTGATACTAGACAAAAGATCCAAGTCCACCTCTTTTAAACCAGTTTATGAAATAGTCAAATTCCAAGTCCACCCAACGGACCCCACAAAAACAGCATCCATCGGGGCACAGTTAAACCCCGCTATAGATGCCGCACTATGGGAGTTCCTGCGCGAGAATTGGGACATATTCGCCTGGCATCCTTCAAACATGCCAGGAATCCCACGCAGGCTGGCCGATCATAGCCTTAACATTCTAAAAGGATTCAAGCCAGTCAAGCAGACTCTTCGGCGTTTCTACGAACCTAAGCGACAAGCCATGGGAGAGGAGCTAGCCAAGTTACTAGAGGCCGGATTCATTAGAGAAATAAAGCATCCAGACTGGCTAGAAAACCTGGTGATGGTACCAAAGAGGGATAAATCCTAGTGCCTGTGTGTCGACTTCAAGGACCTTAATAAGGCTTGCCCAAAGGATCCCTTCCCCCTCCCTCGCATCGATCAAATTATAGACGCTACCACAGGACACGAGTCATTGTGCTTCCTCGACGCATACTCCGGTTACCACCAAATTAAGATGGCGGAGTCCGATCAAGCCACAACGGCATTTATCACTCCATATGGCCCCTTCTGTTTTAACACAATGCCCTTCGGCTCAAAAACGTCGGCGCAACGTATCAGCGCATGATTCAGACATGTCTAGAAAAGCAGATCAGCAAAAGAGTAGAGGCATACGTAGACGATGTGGTTGTTAAAACTAAACACGTCGACTCCTTAATAGACGACTTGAGGCTCACGTTCGACAATCTCCAAACATATGACATTAAGCTCAATCCGGAAAAATGCGTTTTCGGCGTACCCGCCGGAAAGCTCCTGGGCTTTATCGTCTCCAGTAGAGGAATTGGAGCAAATCCGGCCAAAATCCGAGCTCTGTCGCAGTTGGCTATCCCAACTGACCTCAAGCAAATCCAGAAGTTAACTGGATGTGTGGCGGCCTTAAGCCGCTTTATCTCGCGATTAGGAGAAAAGGCACTCCCCCTTTATCGCCTTCTTCGGTGCACCGAACACTTCGAGTGGACGGACGAAGCCACGGCCAGATTGGAAGAAATAAAAGCCACCCTGGCCACCAATCCAATCTTGGCCGCGCCAAATGTCGGCGAACCAATGCTGTTATATATAGCGGCAACTCACCAAGTGGTAAGCACAGTGCTCCTCGTCGAACGAGAGATGGACGGACATAAATTCCCACTTCAAAAGCCAGTATATTATGTATCCATTGTCCTCACTCCATGCAAATCACGGTACCCACATTATGAAAAGGTAGCATACGCGGTATTCATGGCATCCCGGAAATTACGACACTACTTTCAAGAGTGTTCAATTGCGGTGGCCTCAGAAGTACCACTCAACGACATAATAAACAACCACGATGCTACGGGTTGGATTGCCAAATGGGCTATCAAGCTCCTCTTGTTCGACATAACATATAGACCATGGCGAGCCATTGAGTCGCAAGTACTGGCCGATTTCGTCGCTGAATGGACAAAAGCCGAACTCCCTAAAGAGTATAGCGCGTACTCCAATTGGATCATGCACTTTGACGGCTCTAAAATGTTGGCTGGTCTGGGGGCTGGTGTCATCCTGACGTACCCCACCGGAGATACAGTCCAATATGTACTCCAAATACTATACACAGACTCCAACAACGCAGCCGAATACGAGGCCCTATTACACGGTCCCCGGATGGCAGTTTCCATGGGCATTCAACGTTTGGAGGTGCATGGGGACTCGAACCTCGCAATATCTCAAATAAATGGAGACTTCGATGCCAAGGATCCGAAAATGGTGGCATATCGCAATGCCGTCCTCAAACTGTCAGCTCATTTCGAGGGGCTTGAATTCCACCATGTGGCTTGGGAAAACAATCAGGCGGCGGATATCCTCGCCCGTATCGGCGCTAAGAGCGGCCCTGTCCCACCTAACATCTTCCTGGAAAAGCTGTTTAAGCCATCCGTGGTATGGGAAGGGGATACCGGTAACAATAGTCCGCAGCCGGCCACAACACCAGATATCGAACACTCTGACACAATCGGAGGCTCTGCCATCGAAATAACACCTTCAACCCACGTGATAATGGTCGTCATCGCCCCGTGGACAGCACCATTCCTGGCCTACCTAACCAGGCAGGAACTACCCGAGGACCAAAATGCGGCACGCTGCATAGTGCGGCGATCTAAAGCCTACAAGGTCCACGAGGGAGAGCTTTATAAGAAAAGCACTACCGGAGTCCTTCAAAGGTGCATATCCGAAGAGGAAGGGCGGAAGCTTTAGGCAGAAATCCATGCTGGACTCGGTGGCCATCACGCCGCAACCCGGGCCCTTGTAAGCAAGGCCTTCCGTACAGGTTTCTATTGGCCGACGGCCTGAGCAGATGCACAGTATCTGGTCCAACATTGCATCGGTTGCCAGCTTTTCGCAAACCAAAGCCATATGCCGCCTACCGCTCTCCAAACAATCCCCATTACTTGGCCCTTTGCGGTCTGGGGGCTTGATATGGTCGGACCCCTTAAAGGGGGAACCCATAAGAAAAAATACTTACTGGTCATGGTGGATAAATTAACCAAATGGATAGAAGCCAAACCCGTTAAAACGGCTGAATCCGGACCGGTGATAGACTTCATATCTGGGGTTGTACACCGTTATGGCATCCCCCACAGCATCATCACTGACAAGGGCACAAACTTTACAGTCGACGAGGTAAAACTTTGGTGCAGCAACATGGGCATCAAGCTCGATTATGCTTCTGTCTATCACCCGCAAACTAACGGTCAAGTCGAGCGAGCAAATGGTCTTATCATGAACGGCATCAAACCTATATTGGTGCAGTCCTTAATGGAATCAAATACGCACTGGGTAGAGGAGCTCGACTCCGTACTATGGGGGCTGCAGACCATGCCGAATCGCATTACCGGATACACACCGCTTTTTATGGTGTACGCCGCAGAGGCGGTTCTGCCTTGCGACATAATTCATGACTCACCTTGAGTGCGCATGTACGAAGAAAAAGAGGCCGGGCTCGATCGGTAGGACAGTTTGGACGCCCTGGAGGAGGAGCACGACGTGGCAAAAGCCCGTTCCGCATTCTATCAGCAACATGCTCGAAGGTATCAAAGCAGAGAAGTACGAGCCAAAACCCATAACGTTGGCGAACTAGTTCTACGCCTGCCGGAGAAGAAAAAGAACAAGCTCAAGCCCAAATGGGAAGGTCCCTTCATTATTGGCCAGGTTCTGACCAGTGGAGCGTACCGTCTGCGGGATACATCGGACAATTGACTCAAGCCAAACCCATGGAACGCAACCAGACTCCGAAGATTCTACGCCTAGTGTCGGACTCTATGTTCGTCTCCTTACCCCCGTCAATTTTTTGCATAACCGTTATCTGTCTTTTCTCTCTTTCTCTCTTCCTTTTTCTTCTCCTCAAGGCCTTAAAAGGCTAACTTGTGTCTTGACTACACAATCTTGACACGCTCAACTGCGCTCATTATACCTGGGGGCTTCTTATACAGAAGCTTAATATAACTATTTTTCTGGGCTTTATGCCCCGCACATGTGTTATTCTTCCGCATGTACCTTTTTCGCCATTGTATGCATCGATATGACTTAAGTTTTGGCCAATCTGGGTTGACTGGCTCTTGTATTTATGCCCTATGTTCCCGTTAATTAGGCTAGGGCATAAGGGGAGCACCTCTGCGATTGTTACTGTCGGGTCAGTCGGATGTGTACCTCAGACTCGGTGAAGCCGAAAGCTAGCGTTCTTAAGGGAATATTTGGTCGGTCAACAAAAGATGACTTTTATTTATTTTGATACATGCCCCTAGATGTTTATAGCCTGTGTCTCTTTTCGCAATTCGGACATGCACATTAGGGCATGCGTACCCAGGGAAAGGAACCCTTAATGGAACTATTCTCCCTGGAAGATGTTTCTTACTATCCATGTAATATAACATAGCTAGTTGGGTACTTGTCTGTTCAAGCACTTATGACCCCTACGCCTGGTTTCCACGCATACCCCGGTTTTTACATAACCGAGTGAGTATTCGGATACACTTCGGACTATCGGGTCCAGAGGTCGAAGCGAAAAGGTCCGCCATGACAAATGATTTACAATCCGACTAGGGACATTATATATGTCACTTGAAGTACATAGTCACTAAGACTGATTAAATTCTTCTTCTATACCATCCAACAGGCTGTCTAGCCTACAATCCTGTTGGGAATACTTTGCGGCTAATTCTACTTGGTCATACACCAAACTGATGGGGGTCTCTTTCCCATCGGGCCCCACAGGTCCGACCTCGGCCATGTGGTTTGGGTCAGCTTTGGTATATGGTGTCTTCACCATGGCCCAGGCTTCCCTTGCACCTTGTCGGCAGGCTGATATCTTCCATAATCGGAAGCGCTGCCGCGCTCCCTTGAGCTTCTCTATAAGCTCCCCCATGCCTCCTGGCGGGGAGGCGGATGGCCACAAGGCTTGGGAAAAACCCTGCATCACCTGCCGAACTTGTTCATGCAGTTGTGAGAGCTCTGGTAGAAGATCACCTGCAGACCTGGGCATCTCCTCCGTGGGACGACCCGTTAGCATACCTGCAGACATAACTCTGTTAGCCGGCTTCTTCGCCGAACTCTTTCAAAAGTTCGTTCAAGCACTTACTGAAAATGTCACATCGAAGCCGCTTATTCTCCTTCACGGAGTCCGCAAGTTGGGCTCGGACATCTTTCAGTTCCACGCCCAGCCGGATATTGGCATCCTGGAGATTATTTTTCTCATGCCTGACCCGCGTAAGCACACGCTCGCCAGCATTTAGCTGTCGATTAACACGTTGTGCATCCTCCGGCACGGCCTCCGGATTCGCTCCGGAGTCATCTGCAATATCTATTGTTAGATTTGCATGCAAGCCACATACTATCTGGTACCTGTCATTCTTTGCAATGGAAACAAGTGTTACCAGAGGGGGCCTTCTCGGACTCCTTCAACGCGGCCACCGCGGCCCGTAGCTGGGCTTTGCACTCTTCCAGCTCTTGAGACAATTGGGTATTCTTCTCTGTAAGAACCTGCACAAATAATGATCCTTAAATCAGTTGTGTCAACTGTTTCAAGTCTCAGGGGCTACTGATATATAATCGTCAGATTTTCTTACCCTATCCTTTACATACTGGTCCGTGGCTCTAGCAAGACCGTTTTGAGCACCACGGACATACGCGTCTCCTGAGCTGAAGGAATCAAACACCTCTTGGGAGGAACAAGCGTCACGAAGTACGGCCCGGCGATGCCTGTGATTCATGGCGCTTTCCACTTCAGAATTTGTAGCGGATAGTCTATCCGCATCCTATGTAGGAGGAGCATCCGGCGTTCGCCCCGTGTTAGCTTCCGCCTCTACTTCCAGCCCTGGAGCCTGACTGGTGGAGGCGTGATCGGCAACCTCTCCAGATATAGTCCGGCGAGCGTTTTTCCTACTAGGAAACATGCACATCATTATATTTTAAGAAAGACGACAACCACGGAGCAAGGTTCTGTATCATACCTCTGCACCGGCGTCTCAGTCCTGACCGCCTTCCTCTTTGGCCTACCCGGCTTCGGTGTCCCTCGTTGGTGAGTCACTACGGGTTCAGCATGGCGTCCCGAAGGCCTTCCCTGTAAAACACCATATGTGTACATTAGGTGAAGTGCGTAAAAGGGGATCCTTCTCGGAAGTTGGGACTTCGGTTTTTCTTACATGCGACGCAGGGAGTAGCCCAGGATTGTCGGCCATGATGGCCACCATGGCATCATCGCAGCTCAATTGGTAGAATGTTCTGTCTATCAGCTCCACAAATATATCCGGATCCTCTTCGAGTCCGGGATCGAGGGCCCGGTCAGGGTCCTCCGGTTGTGGAGATGGGTTGTTGACCTCCCTTACAGCTTTTCACGGTTCCTGCCATGAAACGGCAAGGTGAGTACTTATGATGAAGAATGCGGGAAGGTTGGGAGTAAAAAGTGACAGCTCACCCAGCTTGGAGGGTTGTACATGGAGAATCCATCCCGTGGCTTAATACAGATGAACTCCTCTTCCTCTCCCTTGAACAACTCGGACAGAATTTTTGCTAGAGCAGCAGCTGAGTCCGGTCCCTTATGCCCGCAGCGAGTGGCATCATCTTCCCGTTAAAGCACCACATGGGGTGCCCTCGATATTGAAGTGGCTGCACCCCCCACATTATACATATTGACATAACCTTGATTATTGCCAGTCCTGATTGAGCCAGCACTTTAATCCAGTCCATCAGGTAAAGGACTTCTCTGTTATCTTCCTCTTGGGGGCTCCGTGGGCTCCAGCTTCGGCATTTCTTCAGAGGAGCATTGTGGAACTCGGGAAGACCCCTTCGAATAGGATCTGGAAGGGGGACGTCCTCCATGTAAAACCACTCTGAAGGCCAGTCTTCGGACGTATTCTTCGGGGTACCGGACAGGTATCCGGTCCCGGCGATGCGCCATATTTCGGCTCCGCCCACTTGATATAGTGACCCCTCCTGTGTACGGGGCACAAGGCAGAATAGCCTCTTCCACAGCTCGAAATGAGCCTCGCAGCCCAAAAATAGCTCACAAACGGCGACATAATCAGCGATGTGTAATATGGAAGCGGGGGTGAAGTTATGCAATTGGAGGCCGTAAAACTCCAGGAGCCCGCGGAGGAACGGATGGATTGGAAATCCAAGTCCCCTTAGTAAATAAGGGACAAGGCACACCCGCTCACCCTTGGAGGGATTGGGGAAGCTCTCCGCTTGCTCCCTGCCATTATAGGTGGCGAGCCCGGCTCGAACAGGGACCATATATGCTGGAGGGAGAAATACCTGGGTCTGTAACTCTACTAATTGGCTGTGCGGGACGGAACACTTCTCCCAATCACCGGGCTTAGGGCTACAGGAGCGGGAGGAGGAGCTGCGATGGCCAGCCATGTTGGAATGGATTTTTACGAGCGTGCTCCGATGGATACTGAGGATGGTGTGGTTTGGATCTAAGAATCCCCGTCCCTTTAATAGATAGTTTACTTACATGGCTAGGGTGGCGAATGTAAAAATGCCCCGGCTCCTCACATTCGCTCGACACATGGAAGATAGCCCTTATTGGGCGCAGAAGCCAAGAAGTGCAACATTTATGGGGAGCCGGGCACTACTCGGCAGATATTCAGAATTTGGAGAAGAACCCGCCTTGCAATGCCGAAGACAATCTGCGCGCCGGACTCATCGTCATTGAAGCCTGGTTCGGGAGCTACTGAGGGAGTCCTGGATTAGGGGGTCTCTGGACAGTTGGAGTATATCTTTTTGCCGGACTGTTGGACTATGAAGCCACAAGATTGAAGACTTCGTCCCGTGTCCGGATGGGACTCTCCTTGGCGTGGAAGGCAAGCTTGGCAATACGGATATGTAGATCTCCTCCCTAGTAACCGACTTTGTGTAACCCTAGCCCCCTCTGGTGTCTATATAAACCGGAGAGTTTGGTCCGTAGGACAACATACAATCATGCCATAGGCTAGCTTCTAGGGTTTAGCCTCTACGATCTCGTGGTAGATCAACTCTTGTAATACTCATATCGTCAAAATCAATCAAGCAGGACGTAGGGTATTACCTCCATCACGAGGGACCGAACCTGGGTAAACATCGTGTCCCCTGCCTCATGTTACCATCCGCCTTAGACGCACAGTTTGGGACCCCCTACCCGAGATCCGCCAGTTTTGACACCGACACTCTCCTCATCCGAAATCGGTCCTGCAGCCCAGACATGCGAAATCCCCCTTCTACCCCTCAGCCGAAAATGCCGGCTCGACGTCGCGGTGTCAAAACCGGTGGGGGTACGCTGGTAACTTACCCTACATTTCGGACAAGCGCGTATCTAAGCCATCGGTCCCCCTACCTTCCCCTTCGTCCCCCCATTCGTACACCGAGGCCGCCAAAACCCGCGAAACCCCACGCTCCTCCGTCGGCCTCCCGGCTGCCGCCCAGCTGGAGACTCTTCCCCGATGACATTGTCCATCGCAACATCTCGCCGTCCCTCATCGACCGCACCGGATGAGGATCCATCATCGATCTCGTCGTCCCACCGGATCAGCCGCCCCGTCCTCCACCTCTAAGGAGCTGCCCTGATGTTCGCCTCGTCTATCGCGCCACCTCCATCCCCATAGCACCGTCTTGACCTGCCCCACCGGAACCGCAGCACCCTCACCAATTCCTCCGATGAAGCCGAGGCACACTCGACGCCACCAAGGAGGTTCTGCACTCACCGATGCATTTTATCTTTTATTCGATCTCACGGGGCTGCCGGTGCTCGATATCGAGCAGCCATGGCGGGTTTCCATCAACGGCGCCGTCGCCGGCCACTTCATCCACGGAGTCTCTCCCCCATGCCATTGCTTCCTCGGCGGCGACTTCCACACCGGCGCTAGTTGCAGCTGCTCCGTCTCTCGCTAGTGCTGCTGCTGCTACTCCGGCTCTCGCTCGCGCCGCGGCTCTTTTCTTGCTTGTCGGTCGCACTTTTGCACTGCTCTTACTTTCGTTCGTGCTGCTACTCTTCTCTGCTATTGCTGTCGGTCGCGCTGCTGCTCCGCTCTTGCTCTCGCTCGTGCTACTGCTGTTGCACGACCTCCGGCAGCTATAGGAGTTGTTGCTTTAGCACTCGCTCGCAGTGCTGCTGCACGACTTACTCTCTGCTAGTGCGTTCCCTGCTAGAGCATCTGCTGATTTAGATCACTGCTTCTCTGCTACTAGTGCTCAAATGCCCTAAATATCTATTGCAATGCTCTGCTACTAGTTCAATCAGTTTCGACAGTAAAATTCAGTTTCGACTGTAAAGTTCAGTTTCTTCAGTTAAGTTCAGAGTGAACAGAATTTACAACATCTGTCAAAGCGGCTGTGGCGCGGCTGATGCGTTTTACATCTAGCACTTTTTTGTGATGTATTTTACGTCATCTATTGCAGATGATATTAGAGTCCCACTTCAGATTAACGTTGCATGTCTTGTCCTGCTTCAGCCTCGCCGTTGTACACCTCATCGGAGCTGCTCCAACGACGGAACCATCCATCACAGCGGAGCAGTACCCTCGGCGCCATTTCCAGAGGCCTCAGATCTTCTTCCCCGCCTCCGACAGTCACACCAACATCACCATCCTCCACGTCCAACCCAATGATGCTGAGGTCGACAAGGCTATGCCAAAGAGGTTGTACACTTGTTGCATCACTTTGTTACTCTGCATTCATGTCGATCCCTTAGGGATCCTTTGCTATGGAACTACTACGGTACTACTATTCATGCTTTTGGTTAGATGGAGTGGAGCAAAGCAAAACTGGAGGATTGTTTTCCTTTGGTGTCTCTTTCAAAGAAAAAATGTAGGAATTTCAATATCCACTTGGATGTCCTTTTCAAATTAATATGCATGAAGAACAGGACTAATTGCATTACTGGCATAATAAGATTCTTATTTTTTTCATTTTCACGTGGTTTGACTTTAATTTGACCATGTTTCTCCATTCCTGTGTTCTTCCAATTCATGTGAATCAAACACCCAGATTGACAGAAATCCCATGTTTCCAAATGCTCTGTTTTGCACACGCATTCCTATCCTATTCCCGTGTTTTTCCTGTCCCTGCGTTTATAGAATCCTCCAATTCTAAGGAGCCCTTCCAGATTTACTTCATTTTCAGATAGGCATCAAAGAAAAATCTGTGTGTTATGTCCTGCTCCTGTCGTGCCGTCATCCACCCCACCTGAGGTGCACCATCGACAGAAGCATTCACTCTAGCACAGATTCCCCCCTGCAGACTTTCTTTCGCCGCCTCAGATCATCTTCCCCATTGCCGGCAGCCACGCCAACTGCATTACCATCATCGACTAAGCAGATGAACCTGAGGACTACACAGTTCCGGAAGAGAGGTCGCAGTCTTTCGTGTTTGCTTACGTTATACATCGGTTATTATTACCTGCTACTTTATCGTTCAAACTTGAGTTTTAAAATGCCCGTGGGTCTCATATCGAGGCAGCAATGTATAGTATCTGTCTACTATCTGGTTCATCTGGGGTCTTCTATGTGGTTCATGTTGGGTGGGCAACAAACAGTAGATGATCCATTCTCTATCTTTTTAAAACTGAAGCTATAATCTACCCGCTATCATTAGTTTTGGATCTATCCACTCGTTTGCTACCATCAGTCTTGATTTCTGCATGCACCCCTTAGGCCTTGCAAAATCTAACTATATTTTTTTATTATGCATGTCAGTTATTGTACACAATCGTACTGAACATGTAGAGAAAAAGAGAAGACTGTTGCATGGGAATATAATGTCATGCAGACGCCGCTCCATGGTGGGTGAAGTGGGCCCCCCTCCCGCCATTCCAGATTGTATGCCAGAGGAAGATAATTGTTCAGATGGGGATTCAGAGGGAGCCGACCACTCCTATTTACCACCTGAGGTGTTTGCTCTAACCTGGCATGCTGATGTTGGTCATATCATGCATATGGTGCCTCGCATTGCTTACATTATACATCTTATATGTCATCAGCTTAGTTTAGATTTTCTTTGTGTGAATGCCACCTGTTTGGTTTCTATATCATACTCCCACCGTTCCTAAATATTTGTCTTTTTAGATATTTCAACAAGTGACTACATACGGAGCAAAATGAGTGAATCTACACTCTAAAATATGTCTATATACATCTGTATGTGGTAGTCCATTTGAAATCTCTAAAAAGATAAATATTTAGGAACAGAGGGAGTATATGGGATTATGCAATGCCATCTTCTTTAGCCAGGCATCATATACGTGAATCATGCAATGCCATCTTGTTTAGCCAGTCATCGTATATGTGAATTGTATCGTGCCATTTTTTCATAATGTATTCCATTTGTCAACAATGTTTATACATTCATCTACTCTTCCTCTGCATCAGCCATTTGAGTTGGTCATGGGAAAATCTGGAGTCAAAACAAGGTCTTCTGAGCAGTAAGTGCTACCTGTCGATGCAGATTTCTTGCTGGTTACAGATAGCTCCTCGGAGGAGGATTCAGAGACAGATGACCAGTCCTACCCCCCCCCCCCCCGAGGTGCATGCTCTAACTTGACAGGGTTATATTGCTCATATCATGCATATGGTGTCTTGCATTGCCATGCCATCTGCTTAGATTAGACATGCTTTGTGTGAACGTCTCCTGTTTGCTTTCTATATCAGATATGTGAATTATGCAATGCCATGTTTTTCAGCCAGTTATCATATATGTGAATTATGCACCGCCATGTAGCCAGGCATCATATATGTGAATTATCTCATGCCATCTTTTTTTCATTACGTATTCCATTTGTCGACAATCTTTGTATATTGAAGTACTCTTCATGTGTATCAGCCATTTGAGCCGGTTATGGAAAAATCAGGAGTGAAAACAAGGTCTTCAGAGCAGGCAATGGTACCTGTTGAAGCATATATCTCGATGGTTACAGGGAGCTCCTCAGAGGAGGATTCAGAGACAGATGACCAGTCCTATATCCCACCTGAGGTGTATGCTCTAAGTTGCAATGTTTATATTTCTCATATCATGCATATGGTGTCTTGCATTACTTAGTTTAGACATCATATGCACAATATTGAATTCCATCTGCTTAGTTTAGAAATCATACATGCGAGTGCCAGCTGCTTAGTATATGAATCAATTATGTTAATTGTATCATGCCATCCTGTATACTTAGACAACATGTTTGTGAATTATTTCACCCCAACCTATTTTAGAAAGACATCATATAGTTTTGTCATGTCATCCTGTTTAGATACTCATCATATGTTGAATTATGCCATTATATCTTGTTAAGTTATCCATCATATATCTGAAACTGTGTCATGATATCCTGTTTAGTTAGGCATCATATATATGAAATTGTGTCATGTTGTCCTATTTGGTTAGACAACATATATGTGAATTACCGCATCTGTCTATCATACAATGTCTGTAAGTTCAATTTATTTTCTTGTTTATCGGCCATTTGAATTGGAGGGGATGATGGCAGTGTCTAAGGGAGCAAAAACCCGTTCTTCACAAAAGACAGTGCTACTGGTCGATACAGATAGAACCATGGTTGTACTGGCCCACAAACTAGCCCCACCAAACATAATAAAGACTCTTCCAGATTGCACACTTACACCGTTGGGCAGAGAACCAGCTACAACCCATCTAACCCAAACCCTAGTGGATAGTAACCCACTTCTAGTTGACAAAGCACCATGTCCACCACAGAGTACCCCCACAGAGGTAGTTTGTAAAGCAACTGCAGTGCCCAAAGCATGAAGACCACCACAGCGAACCCAAACTCCACATTTAAAGCAGAAGAGCAATTGTTCTCAGGTCAGGTTCCGTAGCTATGGTCCATACTCCTTTGATGTTGCGTCATTGTATTTACTCATACCAACTACTTTCGAATTTGAAGGATCCCATTAAAACACCAATGGTGCAATAGGTATGTTTTAAACCTATTTATTTAACTGGATTGTTGTTCTAACTTCTTGCTCTACGTTGATTTCAGTTTCAGTTGTATAAACAGTTATGTTCTCATGTGATGCACATTACAAGTGTTGCCAATGTTGTGTAGTTTCTCACACTTATATTCTGTCTATGCTGCTATGTCTTAAAAATATATGAGTTGAACTGTGTCTCTATCTTGATTTGGCAACATAAACTAGAATGATATGGACAATACAGTGACCATGGTACATAGATATATGTTTGTTTCATGATGTTATCTTGTCCACCTTACTACTGAACCGGTTTACCAAAATGAGTTTCATATACTACATGTTAAACCTGTGATGTGTTTGCTTGTTTCTCTTATAGTATGCGAATATAGTATTGGAGAAGAGCACCCCACTATGCAATGGTAGAGAAAGTAATGCAGATAAGGTTCAAGATAGTGAGACAACCTTATTGGTCTCCAAGAAAGGTGATAAAAACAATCTTGTAGACAGTGAGAAAACCCCATAGTCCTGCGTTGATGTAGTGTTCGAGTTACTGGCCAGTACCGCTGGCACAAGCTCTTCGAACTTGATGTCTGGATCACTTCGGCTTCTTCAGTCTCAGCTACAAGCTGAAAGGCATCAGTCAGCTGTGTTGTGGCAAGAAGCCGAAGGACCGAGGAAGTCCCTGTAGAATTCAGATGCATACTTTCTTGTGCAAAAGCAAGTGCTGGAGGATTTAAGCACCAAACAAGAGAAAGTTAATAAGCTTGCTAAGCATCTTGCCAACATTACGGGTACCCACGATATTGTTTCTTGAGCTCTTCTGAAGTGGTTTCAGTTCTAGACTTGTTTTGCTGCGGCGTTTATTTGCACTGGTCACCAAGTTTGACAACCAGTGTATATGATATGCGGCTTTGTTCCCTATATTTGCACTGGTGGTGAACTTTGATGCCCAGTGGATGTAATATGTGTAATAGCCGTGATAGCCTAGCGTAAGTTGCTTGCTTATTTATTTCCTTCTTGTCTTGTTTATTTGTTTGCTTGTAGTTAGTGCAGTTCTTTTTCCGCAGTTTGCTAGTGGCCGCAATAACCTATTTTTTAAAACTAGTCCACAATAACCATGGGCTACATATTTACTGTAGTTACCATGGGCCTCCTACGGGCCGTAGAAACAATTGGCCTTCTAAGGGTCGTAGAAACGATGGGCCTTCTACGGGTTGTAGCATCAATGGGCCTTCTACGAACCGTTTGATCGATCGTCCAAACATGGGCCAATAATAGACCGCATTATGGGCCGTAAACGGGCTAGATTTGGAATCGTCCGTTCATGGGCCGACCATAACGGGCCATCATTAATCTGCCGAATTTGATGACGCTACAAAAACGGCCCAACAGATTAACGGACCGCAAATGCCAGTAATGGGCCGTAAGTAACCGAATGCTGGAAATAAGCCCAAGAATAAATGGGCCCTTAGAAGGCCGAAAGATAACACGGGTTGAAAATGTCCCAATGGAATAATGGGTCGTTAATGGGTATAAAGCAGTACATTGTTCATTGCGGGCCAGATTCACCATGTTTTGCGTCTCCGTCTACAAGGGTTTAAGCTTGGGGGAGTTGATGCGTCTCCGTCGTATCTACTTTTCCAAACACTTTTGCCCTTGTTTTGGACTCTAATTTGTATGATTTGAATGGAACTAACCCGGATTGACGCTGTTTTCAGTAGAATTACCATGGTGTTGTTTTATGTGCAGAAAACAAATATTCTCGGAATGACCTGAAACTCCACGGGAGGTCATACAAAAAATAATAAAAAATCCTCGTCAAATATGAAGCCCAGGGGGGCCACACCCTTTCCACGAGGGTGGGCCCCCCCTAGGGCGCGCCCCCTACCTCGTGGGCCCCCTGGAGACCCTCCGACGCCAAATCCAACTCTATATATTGAGTTTCGATGAGAAAAAAATCAGAGAAAAGAAATCATTGCGTTTTACAATACGGAGCCACTGCCAAACCCTAAAACCTCTCAGGAGGGCTGATCTGGAGTCCGTTCGGGGCTCCGGAGAGGGGGGTTCGTCACCATCGTCATCATCAACCATCCTCCATCACCAATTTCATGATGCTCACCGCTGTGCTTGAGTAATTCCATCGTAGGCTTGCTTGACGGTGATGGGTTGGATGAGATTTATCATGTAATCGAGTTAGTTTTGTTAGGGTTTGATCCCTAGTATCCATTATGTTCTGAGATTGATGTTTCTATGACTTTGCTATGCTTAATGCTTTTCACTAGGGCCCGAGTGCCATGATTTCAGATCTGAACCTATTATGTTTTCATGAATATATGTGAGTTCTAGATCCTATCTTGCAAGTCTATAGTCACCTACTATGTGTTATGATCCGGCAACCCCGAAGTGACAATAATCAGGACCACTCCCAGTGATGACCATAGTTTGAGGAGTTCATGTATTCACTATGTGCTAATGCTTTGTTCCGGTTCTCTATTAAAAGGAGGCCTTAATATCCCTAAGTTTCCAATAGGACCCAGCTGCCATGGGAGAGTAGGACAAAAGATGTCATGCAAGTTCTTTTCCATAAGCACGTATGACTATATACGGAATACATGCCTACATTACATTGATGAATTGGAGCTAGTTCTGTGTCACCTTATGTTATGACTGTTACATGATGAACCGCATCCGGCATAATTATCCATCGCTGATCCGGTGCCTACGAGTTTTCCATATACTGGTTCTCGCTTATTTACTTTCCCGCTGCTACTGTTACAATCACTACAAAATACCAAAAACATTATTTTTGTTGTCTTTAATTTTGTTGCCGCTACCACCACTATCATATTACTTTGCTACTAAACACTTTGCTGCAGATACTAAGTTTCCAGGTGTGGTTGAATTGACAACTCAGTTGCTAATACTTGAGAATATTCTTTGGCTCCCCTTGTGTCGAATCAATAAATTTGGGTTGAATACTCTACTCTCGAAAGCTGTTGCGATCCCCTATACTTGTGGGTTATCAAGACCTTTTTCTGGCGCCGTTGCCAGGGAGCATAGCTCTATTATTTGAGTCACTTGGGATTTATATCTGCTAGACACTATGAAGAACTTGAGAGATCCAAAAAGCAAGATCTATCCCTCAACTACGAGGGGAGGTAAGGAACTGCCATCTAGCTCTGCACTTGATTCACCTTCTATTATGAGTAAGTTTGTGACACCTACACCTGCTTCTACTATTCATTCTGATATGTCGCATGTTATTGATGATGCCACTTCTGCTATGCATGATACTTATGATGAAACTGCTTCCATGCCTGATACTACTGTGCCACTTAGTGATTTTCTAGAAGAACAAATTGCTAGGGCTAGAGAAAAAGAAATTATTGAATCGGAATACGATGATGATAGTGATGATGAAAATATGCCTGTTATTCCTAAAGGTTATCTTTTTGATAAAGATGCTTCTTTAGCTATTTTAGCTTGCAGAGATAGATATGAGCTTAAGAGGTTATTAATTAAATGGAACAAAGAATCACTTAGAGATATAATGAGACCTGACCCTGCTTTTGCTACTTCACCTATATGTGTTCCTGATAAAGATTATGAATTCTCTGTTGATCCTGATATAATTACTTTGGTTGAATCTGATCTGTTTTATGGCTATGAATCTGAAACTGTTGTGGCACATCTTACTAAGTTAAATGATATAGCTGCCCTGTTCACTAATAATGAGAGATCACGTTACCTCTATTTACTCAAAATATTTCCGTTCTCATTAAAGGGCGATGCTAAGATATGGTTTAATTCTCTTGATCCTGGTTGTGTGCGTAGTCCCCAGGATATGATTTATTACTTCTCTGCTAAATATTTCCCCGCTCATAAGAAAGAAGCTGCTTTGAGGGAAATATACAACTTTCTGCAAATTAAAGAAGAGAGTCTCCCACAAGCTTGGGGGAGGCTTCTCAAGCTACTTAATGCTTTGCCTGACCATCCTCTTAAGAAACCTGAAATACTTGATATCTTTTATAATGGACTAACTGATGCTTCCAGAGATTACCTGGATAGTTGTGTTGGTTCTCTTTTCAAGGAAAGAACACCGGATGAAGCTGAAATTCTATTGAATAATATGTTGACAAATGAAAATAATTGGGCACCTCCTGAGCCAGCTCCTGAGCCACCTCCTGAGCCACCTCCTGCTCCAATTACTGAGCCTATTCCTAAACCAACTCCGAAGAAGAGAGGTGTTCTATTTCTCAGTCCCGAAGATATGCAAGAGGCAAAGAAATCTATGAAAGAAAAAGGTATTAAAGCTGAAGACGTTAAGAATTTACCTCCCATTGAAGAAATACATGGTCTTAATATACCGCCTGTTGAAGAAACATATGATCTCAATTATTTATTTACTGAAGAACCTCCTGATCCCGATATCCCGACACAGGTAGTAAAGGTAAATTCTCCCTATAGATATGATAAAGCTGAAGTTCCTCCTACTAAAATTGCTAGTCAGCGCTTGGATGAGTTTGATAACTTTATGTATAAGCAAGATGACTTCAATGCTTATTTTGGTAGACAATTAAAAGAAAATGCTTATATGATTAGACGCTTGGGTGATTATATGGCCGATATTAAAGGTGAAATTAAACTTATTAGCAAACATGCTTCTATGGTTACCACTCAAGTAGAACAAGTACTTAAAGCTCAAAAAGAAGTGCTTGATGAAATGAATAGTAAGAAAAATGATTATGCTGTTAGAGTGGCTACTAGAACGGGTAGAATGACTTAGGAACCTTTGTATCCTGAAGGCCACCCTAAGAGAATCGAGCAAGATTCTCAAAGAAATAATATTGATGTTCCTAGTTCTTCTAAAAAGAAGAAGAAGAAAAATGATAGAACTGTGCAAACTTCTAGTGAACCTATTGCTGAACCACCTGATAATCCAAATGATATATCTATGTCTGATGCTGAAACACAATCTGGTAATGAACATGAACCTAGTAAAAATATTAATGATGATGCTAAACCTAGTAATGACAATGATGTAGAAATCGAACCTGCTGTTGATCTTGATAACCCACAATCAAAGAATCAACGTTATGATAAAAGAGACTTTGTTGCTAGGAAACATAGTAAAGAAAGGGAACCTTGTGTTCAGAAACCCATGCCTTTTCCTCCAAAACCCTCCAAGAAAAAGGATGATGAGGATTTTGAGCGCTTTGCTGAAATGATTAGGCCTAACCTTTTGCGTATACAATTAACTGATGTGCTCAAAATGAATCCTTATGCTAAATATATGAAAGATATCATTACTAATAAAAGAAAGATATCGGAAGCTGAGATTTCCACCATGCTTGCTAATTATACTTTTAAGGGTGGAATACCAAAGAAACTTGGAGATCCCGGAGTACCTACTATACCTTGCTCCATTAAAAGAAATTATATTAAAACTGCTTTATGTGATCTTGGAGCCGGTGTTAGTGTTATGCCTCTCTCTTTATATCATATACTTGACTTGAATAAGTTGACACCTACCGAAATATCTTTGCAAATGGCTGATAAATCAACTCCTATACCTGTCGATATTTGTGAGGATGTGCCTGTTGTAGTTGCAAACGTTACTATTTTAACGGACTTTGTTATTCTTGGTATTCCCGAGGATGATAGTATGTCTATTATTCTTGGAAGACCTTTTCTTAATACTGCAGGGGCTATTATTGATTGCAACAAAGGCAATGTCACTTCTCATGTTAATGGTAATGAGCATACGGTACACTTTCCGAGGAAACAACCTCAAGTTCATAGTATCAACTCCATTGGAAAAATTCCATCAATTATAATTGGAGGTTTTGAATTTCCTCTTCCTACTGTCAAGAAGAAATATGATATACTTATTATAGGGGATGTGCATATCCCCGTTGAGGTAACTTAGTGTTATTCAGAATTTCTCTAGTTTCATGATTATCGGAATGAGTTTGTTAACAAGACTTGATCAACCTTGTTAGTGGATTCTTTTTGATGAGCATGAGATGGATGAAATTAGAAGCACAAACTTCTGTACCCTTTTTATATTTTCTGTTGTTTATATTAAATAAAGTAAAAATAGTATTTTTCTATCTATTATCTGATTATTCGTGTAATATAAAAATAACCTGAAAATAAAAGTCCTCAGAATGACATGCCAATTTAATATGATTTTTTCGGGAATATTTGAGGATTTACTGTGCAAAAATCACCGTGGGAGGAGCTGTCACCTGGCCACGAGGGTGGTGCCCCCCCCCTATAGGGCGCGCCCCCTGCCTCGTGGGCCCACGGTGGCCCTCCTCCACTTATTCCAGCACCCATCTTCTTCCTCTGTCTCACACAAACCCGAAAAACCAACTCAAGCACGAGTTGTGATTTTTGATCTCCTTGCTCAAAGCACCTCTTGCAAAACTATTTGGGGAGATTGTTCCTTGGTATGTGACTCCTCCATTGGTCCAATTAGTTTTTGTTCTAGTGCTTTATTCATTGCAAATTTGTGCTGCATAGGTGACCATGTTCTTGAGCTTGCATGTCAAATTTATATGGTTCCAAGTAGTTCTAATGCTTGATATAGGCTCTAGGCACTTGTAGGAGTAGTTGCTATTAGTTTTATTGAGTTTGGTTACTTTTATTTTGAAGTTACTAAAAACTTCAGATTGTTTCAGAAAAATGATGAGGAGATTATTGAGGGGCTCATCAAGCCAAAGCTCGAAGGAAAAGGCACCAAAGCCTAAGTATAATTTCCCACGCACCGCGGAGATTCGGGCGTGTGAATGGCCTTCTGAAGATTTCTTGAGAGCAGCCGGTATCTATGAAGATTTTCATGAATTGGCTCACAATGCTGGCCTCACCGCTTTCCTCCACTACCAATGCGATCAGTATCTCTTACTCACAAATACCTTTGTGCAAAACTTTTATTTTCATCCTAGGAACTCACCACCTACGGTGGAATTTCATTTATGTGATGAGCCTAAGGAGATGTCACTTTATGATTTCTGTCGGATTTGTTTAGTCCCTTTTGAGGGCAAGACAGAAGAACCACATCATGATGATGTGGCTGGGTTTATTGATAATATCATGGTAGGAGAAACCAGGAAGGTTTCCGATGCACGAATCACTAGCATACATTTTCCTGTTTTGCGTTACTTTGCATTATTTGCTAGTCGTTGTTTAATTGGACATGGAAATTCTGGAAACCTTAGTATCCCTGATTTAATTATTCTGCTCCAAGGTTTATATAGTGATAACACTTCTAGTATGGGCGGTATTATTGCTAGACGGTTAAATATGAACCGTACTAAGGGCCCCATCTTTGGAGGCATCTATGCCACACGCCTAGCTGCATATTTTAACATACCTATGAGGCATGTTGAGAAGGAAGAAAAGGTGATGCCCCGTGTTTATCTAGAACATAAAAGTATGGTGGCACATGATTTTATTGTTAAGAATAGGGCAGGGGAGCTTAAATATCAATTATTCTTTAATAAACATCATCCTGAGACTATTACCTTGCCTGCTCCTTCTTTGTTTGATTTGACTGCAGGCACGTACCTTGTTCCGTTGACGGCTATTCACGCCTACCGGAACCCTGCACCAACCGAGGAGCCAGAACAGGAACCACAAAATGAGCCCCCACGACAATCTGGTTATTCTTGGGATCCAGAGATGACTGTCAGCCAGTGGCAGTCAGAGTCTTCTTCTTCATCACAATATGATCCCAACTATCCTTCCTCATCACAGTACGACCCCAAAAACTATTATTATGGATATCCGCTAGGCCAGCCGTGGCCGTAGACCAACTTAGGCCAAAATCCTAAGCTTGGGGGAGTACGTATTTCTCACGGACATTACATTCATGTTCACACACACTCATTGCTAGATGTCGGTGCTCATACTTTTTCATTGTAATATCCATGCTAGTTTATTTTCCTTTTCCTGCTTTCTTCTTGTGTGATTGTTAAACCCTAAGAAAAACCAAAAAAAATTAGTAGTGGTTTATGTTTCTGCTGTAGTAGTAATAATCAAAAAGAAAACCCAAAATATTTCCCGTTCTTCTTTTTCTTGTTGGGAGCTTTCCCGTGTAAATAGTTTTATTTCTTTTCTTTTCTTTGGGGGTCAGTAGGAGAAGACCATAATTAAATTGTTGAAGTGGCTCTTATATGCATTATTGTTGATTTAACCAGAGCCCGTATTACCTTGTCTTCTCCCGTTTATTGAATGCTCGAAGATTCCAGCTTAATCCAATGCACGTGCACTCTTATTATTATTCACACTGTTCGGTCGTGCAAGTGAAAGGCAATTATGATGATATATGATGAACTGACTGAGAGGAGAAAAGCTGGTATGAACCCGACCTTTTTTGTTTTTGTAAATATGATGAGTCCCGCGTTCTTGATTCGGCTTATTATGAATAAACATGTTTGCAATGACAATTAGATATCAGAGTTGCTTGTGCCATGCTTGATTAGCTATGAGTTATAATGATTTACCTTGTGTGCCAACATGCTATTGAGATGGTTATGATGTGGTATGATGGGGTGGTATCCTCTTTTGAATGATTTAAGTGACTTGACTTGGCACATGTTAACGCATGTAGTTGAAACGAATCAACATAGCCTTCACGATATTTATGTTCATGGTGGATTATATCCTACTCATGCTTGCATCCAATGTTTATTAATTTTAATGCATGTACATGGTTGTTGTCGCTCTCTAGTTGGCCGCTTCCCAGTCTTTTGCTAGCCTTCACCTGTACTAAGCGGGAATACTGCTTGTGCATCCAATCCCTTAAACCCCAAAGTTATTCCAGATGAGTCCACTATACCTTCCTATATGCGGTATCTACATGCCGTTCCAAGCAAATTTGTATGTGCCAAACTCTAAACCTTCAAATAAACATTCTGTTTTGTATGCTCGAATAGCTCATGTATCAACAAAGGTTGTCCTTATCTTCCATGTTAGGCGGGTTATTCTCAAGAGGAATGGACTCCGCTCCTCACTCACGAGAAAAATGGCTGGTCACCGGGATGCCCAGTCCCATGCTTTATGCAAACTAAATCAAAATTAATTGCAAACAAAACTCCCCCTGGGACCTGATGTATGTTGGAGGCACTCGCTGTTTCGAGCAAGCCATGGATTGATGTTTGTTGGTGGACGGGGAGTATAAACTTTACCATTCTGTTTGGGAACCGCCTATAATGTGTTTAGCATGGAAGATATCGCCATCTCTTAGTTGCTACGTTGACAATGAAAGTATACCGCTCAAAATACAATTTATCTCTATTTCAAAACCGAGCTCTGGCACCTCTACAAATCCCTGCTTCCCTCTACGAAGGGCCTATCCATTTACTTTTATGCTGAGTCATCACCCTCTTATTAAAAAGCACTAGCTGGAGAGCACAGCCGTCATTTGCATTCATCACTATTAATTTATGTTGGTGTGACTATGATTGGATCTCTTTTACCATGAATTACAATGTCTAGTCAGTACTTGATCTTTAAAGGTGCTCTGCATTTATGTTTTGCGGTCTCAGAAAGGGCTAGCGAGATACCATCTTGTTATATCATATTATGATTGTTTTGAGAAAGTGTTGTCATCCAAGATTTATTATTATGACTTTCTAGTTGATTATGCTATTGATACGAGTGATTATGAGACCTGAGAATTATTGCAAATGTGGTTAGTTATGATTTATGCTGAAAACTTGAATGCTGGCTTAACATAGTTACAACAACAAGAGCAAATAGAGTTTGTAAAAGGTTTTCTTTCTTTCAGTTTGTCAACTGAATTGCTTGAGGACAAGCAAGGGTTTAAGCTTGGGGGAGTTGATACGTCTCCGTCGTATCTACTTTTCCAAACACTTTTGCCCTTGTTTTGGACTCTAATTTGTATGATTTGAATGGAACTAACCCGGGCTGACGCTGTTTTCAGCAGAATTACCATGGTATTGTTTTATGTGCAGAAAACAAATATTATCGGAATGACCTGAAACTCCACGGGAGGTCTTAGAAAAAATAATAAAAAATCCTCGCCAAATATGAAGACCAGGGGGCCCACACCCTTTCCACGAGGGTGGGCCCCCCTAGGGCGCGCCCCCTACCTCGTGGGCCCCCTGGAGACCCTCCGACGCCAACTCCAACTCTATATATTGAGTTTCGATGAGAAAAAAATTAGAGAAAAGAAATCATCGCGTTTTACGATACGGAGCCGCCGCCAAGCCCTAAAACCTCTCGGGAGGGCTGATCTGGAGTCCGTTCGGGGCTCCGGAGAGGGGATTCGTCGCCGTCGTCATCATCAACCATCCTCCATCACCAATTTCATGATGCTCACCGCCGTGCGTGAGTAATTCCATCGTAGGCTTGCTGGACGGTGATGGGTTGGTTGAGATTTATCATGTAATCGAGTTAGTTTTATTAGGGTTTGATCCCTAGTATCCATTATGTTCTGAGATTGATGTTGCTATGACTTTTCTATGCTTAATGCTTGTCACTAGGGCCCGTGTGCCATGATTTCAGATCTGAACCTATTATGTTTTCATGAATATATGTGAGTTTTAGATCCTATCTTGCAAGTCTATAGTCACCTACTATGTGTTATGATCCGGCAACCCCGAAGTGACAATAATCGGGACCACTCCCGGTGATGACCATAGTTTGAGGAGTTCATGTATTCACTATGTGCTAATGCTTTGTTCCGGTTCTCTATTAAAAGGAGGCCTTAATATCCCTAAGTTTCCAATAGGACCCCGCTGCCACGGGAGGGTAGGACAAAAGATGTCATGCAAGTTGTTTTCCATAAGCACGTATGACTATATACGGAATACATGCCTACATTACATTGATGAATTGGAGCTAGTTCTGTGTCACCTTATGTTATGACTGTTACATGATGAACCGCATCCGGCATAATTATCCATCGCTGATCCGGTGCCTACGAGTTTTCCATATACTGGTTCTCGCTTATTTACTTTCCCGCTGCTACTGTTACAATCACTACAAAATACCAAAAACATTACTTTTGCTGTCTTTACTTTTGTTGCCGCTACCACCACTATCATATTACTTTGCTACTAAACACTTTGCTGCAGATACTAAGTTTCCAGGTGTGGTTGAATTGACAACTCAGCTGCTAATACTTGAGAATATTCTTTGGCTCCCCTTGTGTCGAATCAATAAATTTGGGTTGAATACTCTACCCTTGAAAGTTGTTGTGATCCCCTATACTTGTGGGTTATCAGCCACGTGTTGGTCACCCTTTACGAGAGCACTTCTATGCGACGCGATTTATCGTCATGGAAGTGGACACTTCTGTGATGATAATTTTGATAATGTCATGGAACACTTCTACGACAGCACAGGTATGACTATCTTGATTCTGTCATAAAGTCGTCATGGATGTACATGCATGACAGAAAACGTGACCTACTGTAACAAACATGTATCATCATGGAAGTGTTTTTTTGTAGTGTAGTGATTGGGCGGTAGTACCGCATGCAAGCGGTACTACCGCTCCACTTCTGCTTAAGTTCCTGACCTACAGCGAGATCAGCATAGGTGGGGCAATGGTAGAGACGGAAGTACTGTAAGTGGTACTGCTACTCTACTTTCGCTCAACTGTCGCTAAGCGCGAAGTAGCAATAGAACACAAAGAATAAGTGGAAGTAGTCATGGAACTGGATCAGCGGTAGTACCTGCCGCTGCCTTGGGACAGGTTATCAGAAGCACAAAGGATGAACTCCAAAGGTGCGGGAATGGAAGTGGGTGCAAATGAAGATGTGTAAGTGTTTATTCCACCCAAACCTTTCCGATGCGGACCCCATCCTGATAGTACGGTTTTCTTACGACTCAAGTCCATCGAAAAAGAAACGCAGGAAAAATAACCGTCTTCACTCTATAACTCCGAGGGGCTCAAATCGTCTTGTGCCATAGAATATCTGAAATGCTCAATGCACACGATTAGTCCGCAAATGCATTGTCATCAATCACCAAAACCACTAAGGGAGAAATATTCCCTAACAATAGTAATCAGACAAGAGCGTCGGCGTTTAATGACTACGCCTCACGAATCCCCAAGGATTGGATCCGTGTTACCGTACTAAACCCTTCTGTCACTACTATTCAGAATAACACTTCATGTTCTCCCTTCACTTAGCCTCACTGTTGCTCGATCTCCATGATCTTGGGTACCAGGAGGGATGAAGATCGCAGACAAGACAAGAGACATCTACGGAACAATTTTATTTCACACATACAGGATGTTAATTCAAAGCCCTTCCATTGACCCCCACAACAAATACAAAGGGTTGCAAGGCCTATGCCTCAACCCATACCTTACCAAACTACTCACACATGGAGATCAGATCACAAGAACAAAACATTGAAGAACACATCTTGAAAGATTGATTGATTGCAAATATGTATTACAATGGGTGCTTTGTGCGATGCACGATTGCAAGTATGAACTAGAGGGAGTTGGGCTATGGTGGTGATGGGGCTATGGAGATGGAAATGGTGGCGGCTAGGGTTGATGAGAGGGGATGACGATGGTTTTGTTCTGGCTTCGTTCGACGCATCTCTGTTGACATTTTGATGGGGTCCCCTTTATGTAAATTGTTCATGTGGACAAGCTGCCTCAGAATTCATGCCATATGACCGCTCATACGGGTGCTCGCGGTCGTATGGAACGTCGTCTTTTGTGTTGTTTCTTATAGTGTGCCTCCTAGTGATTCCTTCTTTCTTCATTTCCATTCATTTCCTTGTTCACACGTGATTTCTTCCCTTTTTAGCCCATTTCCTATGGAAACATATCAAAGAGAGGATTTGTGGAATCTTTTGCATTCATTAGTCATTACTAGCAATATCGGATCGAATATCTCAGTTTTAATGAAATAATAAATCTCGATTTAAACTAAGGGTGGATGATGTAGAAATATCACTCGTCAACTTTCCCAAGCTTAAACTTGTTGCCCTAGAGCAACATAGAGAGAAATCCAAATCATAAGGAACTCAGTTGTTTAAACTAAAATAACGAAAAGGTTTTGGTTCACTTAGATCGGTACGCCTAGATAGCCCTCCCCTTCTTGACCTGAAAACTTAGTACAGTTGTAGCGGTGGCATGGTTATTGCGTAGTGTTAGTGAAGCAAAGATAATCAACACAAAGTTTTTGATCTACTAGATAAAACAACTTTGCAACATTCAATTCTATTTATTCTAGACAGCACTTGCTTGTCGGAAATGCACGGAAGAGTTTTCTTCGATAGAGCCATAAAAATAAGTTAGGGACTGAAAGGCATGTAGAAAAACATGATGCTAGAGTGCTCATAAAAATGCCCATAGTTATCTTATCCTCAAGGCTCTTAAGCACTTCATTTCAATCATTGTTTGCTGAAACTTTGATTGTCACATGAAGGGATTATGCCAAGTAAGTGATCATGCATAGATTTTCGTTGTGGCTTAATTTTTGGAACTATAAACCTTTGGTATTGTCTCTTTCGAGCTCTTGTGACCAGTCCCCTTTATTTACCACATACACACTCATTCAAAAGAAAGTTGAATAATATCCGTTTGTAGTGTTGCTACTACATATGGTAACAAACTCATAGCCAAAATTCGAGTTGTTCCTCTGGTGGATCGTTCGTTGGCTAGCGGGGTCCTCAACATAACATCAAGAAAGGTGACAAAGCCACATTTACACATGTACACGTGCATAGGGTAGAAGGGCCATAGCACCAGCGAGTAGCAGGGATGGAGACGTAGGGTCTGAGTGTGGTTTTTGATGGGGACAAATGTTGGAGTCCTACAACGGTCCAAACTCTCGCAAAGTCCTCCTAGTTTGCTTCTGGTTGGTCCACGGATCGATGCGAGATAGCGTTAGAAGTTCTGCTAATCTTCGCGGTCTGAACATAGATGTTTGCACACGATATAAGGCTCCGCTTTCAAGATGCCCTAGAGCCTATGATATCACGCGTTATGTAAGATACTTTAATAAATTTATTTGTTTACTAAGAGCATGATTAATAAACAGCCAACTAATGGCTATATGATGTTGTCATATCATTTATAGTTACTCATATAATAAGATTATCTATAAGGTTGACTATAAGATTAGTAATTTTTCTCGTCTTCTCTCCATCTATTTCTTCACATTGATTGAGAGCACGCGTATACCTAGGCTCTTGCATGAGGGCCCACTACCCTTTTTCTTTTTCGAGAGTACGCAAAATGCGTACCTTAGCTTTATAGAAGATAGAGAAATAATTACAAGAGGTTATATTCCGGTGCCCAGCCACAGGCGGCTGTCACCACGACATCCACTCCACACACACAAAGCGACGACTCTATGATATTGGGTTCTCCTCTTCCTTGCACGGCTGCCCGCAGAAGAAATTCCTTATGAACTGCCTCGGCTACTTCCACTTCCGAGGCCGTGGTGTTATTGCAAAAAACTCTGTCGTTCCTCTGTTTCCAAATGTTCCAACATGCCGACGTGCATAGGGTATCGAAACCTTTGTGATCCCTCTTGTTGATGCGCTTCCTGCAGGCCATCCACCAATCACCCAGTGTATGGTCCCTAGTAGGTGTGAGCTCAGTGTCGATGCCATGTCTCCTGAAACTGAGAAACCATACTTGCCTGGCATACACACATTGCACGAGAAGGTGCTCGACCGTGTCCTCCTCCTGCTCACACAGGAAGCAGGGTGACTATGCTCTTGTAATCCATGCATGTGCCTACGGCCAGATGTCCAAATCCTATGTTGAAGTGCTAGCCACATGAAGATCTTACACGTTAGCTTAGCCCAACATCGCCAAACTACCGACGCACATTGAAACCGAACACCTCCATGGCACATCATCTTGTAGGCAGAATTTGCCGAATAAGTGCCACTAGCCTCCCACTGCCAGATCGGGACGTCCTCCATGTTTGGCCTTAGCTCCATTTGGAGCATTATCTCCCACATTCTTAAGAGCTGGAGCAGCTCTAGCCCTCTGTTCTCCACTAAGGCCTTGATATGTCTCCAACGTATCTATAATTTCTGATTGTTCCATGCTATTATATTATCTGTTTTGGATTTTAATAGGCATTTATATGCTATTTTATATTATTTTTGGGACTAACCTATTAACCGAGGGCCCAATGCCAGTTTCTATTTTTTTGCCTATTTTAGAGTTTTGCAGAAAAGGAATACCAAACAGAGTCCAAACGGAATGAAACCTTCGCGATGATCTTTCTTGGACCGGAAGAAAACCAGAAGACTTGGAGATGAAGTCGGAGACACAACGAGGCGGCCACGAGGCAGGAGGGTTTGCGCCCACCCTCGTGGGCCCCTCGTGGCTCCCCAGACCTAGTTCCTTCGCCTATATATACTCTTATACCCTAAAAACTTTGGGGAGAGCAACAAAACCACTTTTCCACCGCCGCAACCTTCTGTACCTGTGAGATCCCATCTTAGGGCCTTTTCCGGCGTCCTGCCGGAGGGGGATTCGATCATGGAGGGCTTCTACATCAACACCATTACCTCTTCGATGAAGCAGGAGTAGGTTACCACATACCTTTGGGTCCATAGTTATTAGCTAGGTGGCTTCTTCTCTCTCTTTGATTCTCAATACCATGTTCTCCTCGATGTTCTTGGAGATCTATTTGATGTAATACTCTTTTGTGGTGTGTTTGCCGAGATCCAATGAATTGTGGATTTATGATCAAGTTTATCTATGAATATTATTTGGTTCTTCTTAGAATTCTTATATGCATGATTTGATATCTTTGCAAGTCTCCCCGAATTATCTGTTTAGTTTGGCCTACTAGATTGATCTTTCTTGCAATAGGAGAAGTGCTTAGCTTTGGGTTCAATCTTGCGGTGTCCTTTCCCAGTGACTGCAGGGGCAGCAAGGCATGTAATGTATTGTTGCCATCGAGGATAGAAAGATGGGGCTTTCATCATATTGCTTGAGTTAATTCCTCTACATCATGTCATCTTGCTTAATGTGTTACTCCGTTCTTTATGAACTTAATACTCTAGATGCATGTTGGATAGCAGTCGATGTGTGGAGCAATAGTAGTAGATGCAGGCAGGAGTCGGTCTACTTGACACGGACGTGATGCCTATGTTCATGACCATTGCCTTAGACATCGTCATAACTATGCGCTTTTCTATCAATTGCTCGGCAGTAATTTGTTCACCCACCATAATATTTGCTATCTCGAGAGAAGCCACTAGTGAAATCTATGGCCCTCGGGTCTTGTTTCCAAATTATTTAATCTCATTTACATCTTGCTAGTTTCCGATCTACTATTTTGCAATCTTTACTTTCCAATCTATAAACCAAAGATACCAAAAATATTTACATCACCATTTATCTATCTATATTAGATCTCACTTTTGCAAGTGACGGTGACGGTGCAATTTGTTGATTGTTTGTGCAGGTATTTTGTGACTTGTGCGTCGTCTCCTACTGGATTGATACCTTCGTTCTCAAAACTGAGGGAAATATTTACACTACTTTTGCTACATCACCCTTTCCACTTCAAAGGAAAACCAACGCAAGCTCAAGAGGTAGAAGGCCCATGTGGCTTATTAACTTTCCCGGGGGGTTCTGGTAACCTCCTGGTACACTGAAACTTACCCGAAACTTCCCGAAACCATTCCGGTGTCCGAATGCAACATTTCAATATATCAATCTTTACCTCTCGACCATTTCGAGACTCCTCGTCATGTCCGTGATCTCACCCGGGACTCTGAACAACCATCAGTCACCAAAACACATAACTCATATAATACCAACCGTCATCAAACGTTAAGCGTTCGGACCCTGCGGGTTCAAGAACAATGTAGACATGATCGAGACACCTCTCTGGTCAATAACCAATAGCGGAACCTAGATTATCATATTGGTTCCCACATATTCTACGAAGATCTTTATTAATCAAACCGCAATGTCAACATAATTATTCCCTTTGTCACTGGTATGTTACTTGCCCGAGATTTGATCGTCGGTATCTTCATACCTAGTTCAATCTTGTTACTGGCAAGTCCCTTTACTTGTTCCGTAGTGCATCATCCTGTAACTAACTCATTAGTCACATTGCTTGCAAGGCTTCATATGATGTGCATTACCGAGAGGGCCCATGGTGACCCCCTCCACTTATTCCTACACCCACACACTTCATCTTCCTCCCAAAAAAATCACTATCCAGCTCAAGCACGAGTTCTAGCTCACTTTGCTGCCATTTTCGATCTCCTTGCTCAAAGATCCATTCACAAAACTGCTTTGGGGGATTGTTCCTTGGTATGTGACTCCTCCAATGGTCCAATTAGTTTTTGTTCTAGTGCTTTATTCATTGAAATTTTTTGCTACCTAGGTGACCCTATTCTTGAGGTTGCATGTCAAATTTATATGGTCCCAAGTAATTCTAATGCATGATATAGGCTCTAGGCACTTGTGGGAGTAGTTGCTATCAATATTATTGAGTTTGATTCACTTTTATTATGAGTTACTAACAATTTCAGAAATTTTTCAGAGGAAGAAATATGTCCAGGAAAATGTACCAAGGTGGTTCTTCAAGAAAGAAAGGACCCAGGCTTGCAATGCATAAGCAGGACGATGAACCACCAAGGGAAGCTACCGTGCGGCCTTGTGAATGGCCATCAGAGGAGTTTATGGTCAAAGCAGGCATCAAGGATGAATTTGATGCATATGTGCGTAATGCCGATCTTGAGGACTTCATGCAAGATAAGTGTTCTCAGTACTACTATTTGTCTGATTCATTCGTAAGAAGGTTTAAATTTACATCTTCGCGTAATTCTCCAAGTGTCCTCTTTGGTATTTATGATAAATCATATACCATGGACCTAGAAGATTTCACTACTGCTTGTAAACTCCTGCAGTGGGGCAATGTTAATGAACCCCATAAATCTGAATATAAAGACTTTCTTGCTAGTATCACTGTGGGAGAATCTAGAGAAATAGCACAAGCTACCATAGGGAGCATTCACTTTCCTGCTATACATTATTTTGCTCTCTTCATTGGTAGATGCATTAACGGTAAAGATGAAGCATGTCACATGTGTGTTCCTGATCTTTGTGTTCTCAAGAGTGCTGTATTAGGTGATAAACAATACAACTTGGGGGCAATTGTTGCACGTAGGTTACATAATAATGGTTTAGTTGGAGATTTGTTTGGAGGGATTTATGCAACCCGTGTGGCTAATTATCTTGGTATACCTGTACATGAAGATGATAGGGAGTTGCCTCCCGCTTATTTAGATTATAATGCCATGGTTAATCATCATTTTCTTGAGAGGAATGAACAATTCCTCCAGTATCGACTAATCTTTGACAGACGTCGCGCTGTCCATATTACTCTCCCTGCTCCTGCCCTCTTTGATTATCAGGCAAAAGGAAGATATGTTATCACCAGGGAGGAGACAAATGAGTACAAGAGGAGGACGGAGGTAGCTCGCCGCCATGCTGCAGCCCAGGAGGCATTGGCTGCTACATCTCAGTATGACCCCAGTTACAACTTCGGATATCAGCCAGGCTACCCATGGCCATAGACCAACTTAGGCCAAAAGCCTAAGCTTGGGGGAGTACGTATCTCTCACCGACATTACATTCATGTTCACACACTCATTCTAGTTGTCAGTGCTCATACTTTTTCATTGTACTATCCATGCTAGTTTAATTTCTTTTTCTAGTTTTCTTCTTCTGTGTTTAATAAACCTTAAGAAAAACCAAAAAAATAGTTAGTTTAATTTCCATGCTTGTAGTAGTAGTAATTAAAAGAAACCCCAAAAAGATTTCTTGCTCTTCTTTTGCTTGTTGGGAGCTTTCCCATGTAAATAGTTTAATTTCTTCTCTTTCCTTTAGGGGTCGAGAGGAGAAGACCATAATGAAAATGTTTAGTGGCTCTCATATGCATGATTGTTGATTTAACCAAGAGCCCATATTACCTTGTCTTCTCCCTTGAATTGAATGCTTGCAGGTTCCAGCTTAGTCCAATGCACGTGCACTATTATTATTATCCACACCGTTCGGTCGTGCAAGTGAAGGGCAATAATGACGATATATGATGGACTGATTGAGATGAGAGAAGCTGGTATGAACTCGACCTCTCTTGTTTTTGTAAATATGATTAGTTCATCATTACTGATTCAGCCAATTATAAACAAACATGTTTGCAATGACAATTAGAGATTATAGTTGCTTATGCCATGCTTAATTAGCTAGGAGCTTATAATGGTTTACCTTGCGTGCCAACATGCTATTAAAATGGTTGTGATGTGGTATGATAGGGTGGTATCCTCCTTTGAAAAAATTGAGTGACTCGACTTGGCACATGTTCACACATGTAGTTGAAACAAAATCAACATAGCCTTCACGATATTTATGTTCATGGTGGATTATACCCTACTCATGCTTGCACCCGGTGTTGATTAATTTTAATGCATGTTCATGACTGTTGTCGTTCTCTTAGTTGGTCTCTTGCTAGCCTTCACCTGTACAAAGCGGGAATACTGCTTGTGCATCCAAACTCCATAAACCCCAAAGTTATTCCATATGAGTCCACCATTCCTTCCTATATGCGGTATCTACCTGCCGTTCCAAGTAAATTTGTATGTGCCAAACTCCAAACCTTCAAATGAAATTCTGTTTTGTATGCTTAAACAGCTCATGTATCAACTAGGGTTGTCTGTATCTTCCATGTTAGGCGGGTTATTCTCAAGAGGAGTGGACTCCGCTCCTCATTCACGAGAAAATGGCTGGTCACCGGGATGCCCAGTCCCATGCTCAAATCAAATCAAAATAATTAAACAAAACTCCCCCAGGATTGTTGTTAGTTGGAGGCACCCGTTGTTTCGGGCAAGCCATGGATTGATGCTTGTTGGTGGTGGGGGAGTATAAACTTTACCATTCTATTTGGGAACCACCTATAATGTGTGTAGCATGTAAGATATCGAGATCTCATAGTTGTTATGTTGATAGTGAAAGTATACCACTCAAAATGTTATTTATCTCTATTTCAAAATCAAGCTCTGGCACCTCTGCAAATCCCTGCTTCCCTCTGCGAAGGGCCTATCTATTTACTTTTATGTTGAGTCAGCACCCTCTTATTAAAAAGCACCCACTTGAGAGCACCACTGTCAGTTGCATGCATTACTATTAGTTTATATTGGGTATGACTATGACTGGATCTCTTTTACCATGATTTACAATGTTTAGTCAGTCCTTGATCTTTAAAGGTGCTCTGCATTTATGTTTTGCGGTCTCAGAAAGGGCTAGCGAGATACCATCTTGTTATATTATATTATGATTGTTTTGAGAAAGTGTTGTCATCTGAGTTTTATTATTATTGCTCGCTAGTTGATTATGCCATTGATATGAGTAAACATGAGACCTAAGTGTTATTGTGAATATGGTTAGTTCATAATCTTTGCTGAAAACTTGAATGCTAGCTTTACATATTTACAACAACAAGAGCAAACAGAGTTTATAAAAGTTTTTATTTATCACTTTCAGTTTATCAACTAAATTGCTTGAGGACAAGCAAAGGTATAAGCTTGGGGGAGTTGATACGTCTCCGTCGTATCTACTTTTACAAACACTTTTGCCCTTGTTTTGGACTCTAACTTGCATGATTTGAATGGAACTAACCCGGACTGATGTTGTTTTCAACAGAACTACTGTGGTGTTATTTTTGTGCAGAAATAAAAGTTCTCAGAATGACCTAAAAATCCACGGAGCAACTTTTCAGAATAAATAAAAAATACTTACAAAAGAATCAGCGTCAGGGGTCCCACACCCTGTCCAATAGGGGGGGGGGGGGCGCCCCCCTCCCCTAGGGTGCGCGCCCTGCCTCATGGGCCCCCTGGATGTCCACCAACCTCAACTCCAACTCCATATATTTGCTTTCAAGGAGAAAAAACCAGAGAGAAAGTTTCATCGCGTTTTACAATACAAAGCCGTCGACAAGCCCTAATCTCTCTTGGGAAGGCTGATCTGGAGTCCGTTCGGGGCTTCGGAGAGGGGGATTCATCGCCGTCGTCATCATCAACCATCCTCCATCACCAATTTCATGATGCTCACCACCGTGCGTGAGTAATTCCATCGTAGGCTTGCTGGATGGTGATGGGTTGGATGAGATTTACCATGTAATCAAGTTAGTTTTGTTAGCGTTTGATCCCTAGTATCCACTATGTTCTGAGATTGATGTTGATATGACTTTGCTATGCTTAATGCTTGTCACTAGGGCCCGAGTGCCATGATTTCAGATCTGAACCTATTATGTTTTCATGAATATATGTGAGTTCTTGATCCTATCTTGCAAGTCTATAGTCACCTATTATGTGTAATGATCCAACAACCCCGAAGTGACAATAATTGGGATACTTCTCGGTGATGACCGTACTTTGAGGAGTTCATGTATTCACTAAGTGCTAATGCTTTGGTCCGGTACTCTACTAAAAGGAGGCCTTAATATCCCTTAGTTTCCATTAGGACCCCGCTGCCATGGGAGCGTAGGACAAAAGATGTCATGCAAGTTCTTTTCCATAAGCACGTATGACTATATTCGGAATACATGCCTACATTACATTGATGAACTAGAGCTAGTTCTGTGTCACCCTATGTTATAACGATTACATGAGTAATCGCATCCGACATAATTATCCATCACTGATTCAATGCCTACGAGCTTTTCACATATTGTGCTTTGCTTATTTACTTTACTGTTGGTACTGTTATTATTACTACAAAACTGTTACTGTTACTTTTGCCACTGTTACCGTTACTTCCATACCACTTTGCTACTAAATACTTTGCTCAGATACTAAGTTATCCAGGTATGGTTGAATTGACAACTCAACTGCTAATACTTGAGAATATTCTTTGGCTCCCCTTGTGTCGAATCAATAAATTTGGGTTGAATACTCTACCCTCGAAAATTGTTGCGATCCCCTATACTTGTGGGTTATCAAGGCATACTAGGGACACGTTGTTTTGTCTATGTATTCACACATGTATCAAGTTTCCGGTTAATAAATTCTAGCATGAATAATAAACATTTACCATGAATAAGGAAATATAAAATTACAACTTTATTATTGCTTGTAGGGCATATTTCCTTCAGATAGATGAGGTGAGATGTCAGGTAGATGAAGAGAAGGCCAATTCAGAGGATCCATTTGTTGGGAAACGTAGTAATTTCAAAAAAATTCCTACGCACATGCAAGATCATGGTGATGTATAGCAATGAGAGGGGAGAGTGTTGTCCACGTACCCTCATAGACCGTAAGCGAAAGCGTTATGACATCGCGGTTGATGTAGTCGTACGTCTTCACGATCGACCGATCCTAGTACCGAATGTACGGAACATCCACGATCTGCACACGTTCAGCTCGGTGACGTCCCACGAACTCACGATCCAGTAGAGCTTCAAGGGAGAGTTCCATCAGCATGACGGCGTGATGATGGTGTTAATGAAGTGTAACGCCCCGGAAACAACTTTCCATATTCGTAACTGCAACTCTTGACTTTTCCGGAGATGCGATATGATATTCCCTTCGTGGTTGGGTTTTTGTCTTTTGTTTTGCATTTTGTTCATGTCTTGCATTTCATCTCATAGCATCATGCGCATTGCATCTGCATGTTTTCATAAAAACGTGCATCCGTTGTTAGTTGCCGCTTCTTCCTCGTCTCTGCTGACCTTTCTCAGACCCACCATTCTGTTTTTGCCCGACCGTTTGACCCCCTTTGCACAATACTCAAGCCCCTCGCGCGCGTCCGAAAGCTGTCCCGAACCCGACCCGGACAGTCGTCACCGATGGATCCGGACCATCTCCAAACATCTATAAAACATCTCCGTTTTATTATTTGGACTCCCTGCCTATTTTATTCTCGACCGTTCGATTTTGATCGAAGGGTTCATTTTGCCCTAAGCTAGTCCACCTAGCTATTTAAATAGTCCTAACCCTAAAATCTAGGGACTTTGTCCCTTCGCCCGCCGCCGCCGCCGCACTCAAATTCCACCTCGGGATCCTCCCAGATCCATTCCCCTCCAACCAACGCCCGAGGCCGTGCCTCCTCTTCCCTCCTCTGCTCGATCCCGAATGGATTGTGAGCACCGAGCGCCTCCCAGTCGCCCTTCCCATCTGCTACCGGCACCCGAACCTTTAGCTAGCAAGATGAGCTCCACCGCGCCATTCCCCCACCACTTTTCCTTCTATCTCCCTCTCCCTCCGGTCTCTCATCTCTCTCTCTCCCGTGCACAGGAACGCCAGGACCGCCCCGCATCCAGCCGGCGCTCGGTCCAGTTTGAGATCGAGGCCACAGCCTCTGTACGCCCGAGCGTCCTCGACTCTCCCCGTGCGAGTTGTCGCCACCAGGCCGCTCCTCCCCCTGCCTAGCTAGCCTCCCACGCCGCCGGCTACCTCTCCGAGTAGAGCCGCCGGACCTGCAGGTCCCCGTCTCGTGTCTCTTCCTTCCGTCTTGCTCCGTTTAGCTCTCCCTCCCCTTAATTTCTTAGCTTTCTCTCTCTGTTGTTCGACAGGACCACGCCATCGCCAAGGCCTTCATCGCCTCGACGCCCAGCTCGCCTTCGCCCTGTTCCTGGACGGCCCCCCCTCCGGCCTTGCCTTCTGCCGCTGAAGACCTGTGCTGGGGTCTGCTTCGCCGCGCCCCCTCGCAGGCCCTCTGCTCTCCTGCGCCTCGTCCCCGATAGTATTTTTTTTCCTGACCTGCGAATTTCCATTTATCCAGTGATTTACTGTTTTGCAGAAAACCCCATGTTGTTCATGCATTTAATAACTCACAAACAATGCATCTTATGTAAAAACATTATATATGAAAAATGATTAGAATTGCATCTAGTTTCATAATCTACTATTTTCATCCATGTTTAAAATGTTTAAATTGTTGTTTGTAATAATTTGCACAAATGCCATGTTAAAATGATTTATTTCATAACTAAATAACCGTAGCTCGGTTTTAAATAAACTTTATATGTAAATGGGGTGGAAAAATGCCTAATTTAACATGGTGCACTTTATTTTCATGTTTAACAACATTAAAATATGTTTTAGGGCAGAACAGTACCAAATTCAAAATATGCACATGAGGATTTTCCGGAATTGTTGTTTGTTGTTCCGGCCTCATTTAAACTTGCCTAGATAGGCAGTTTTCACATGCTTTACCCCTTGCCATGTTTAATAACATTTAATATTGTTGGGTACATAAACGGGAGCTAACTAAATAGTTGAATGTGGTGTTTCGTCAATATGCAACGAGTTGCATATTGAGCTCCACTTAACTTGTAGTATTGTTTGTTGCACTTTGCCATGTCATGCCTCGTTAAACCAGACATGCATCATACTTGTTTGTGCATCATGCCATGTTTATGTTTGTGCATTTACCATGTTGTTTGTTTCTTTCCGGTGTTGCTTCTTAGTTCCGGTAATGTTGCGATTGTGAGGATTCATTCGACTACGCCCGTTCGTCTTCTTCATGGACTCGTTCTTCTTCCTAGTGGGATCTCAGGCAAGATAACCGCTACCCTGGATCTCACTACTATCATTGCTATGCTAGTTGCTTCGTTCTATCGCTATGCTGCGCTTCCTATCACTTGTTCTTCAAGCCTCCAAAATTGCCATGAACCTCTAACCTTTGACACCCTTCCTAGCAAACTGTTGTTTGGCTATGTTACCGCTTTGCTCAGCCCCTCTTATAGCGTTGTTAGTTGCAGGTGAAGTTGAAGATTGCTCCATGATGGACATGATTATGTTGGGATATCACAATATCTCTTATTTAATTAATGCATCTATATACTTGGTAAAGGGTGGAAGGCTCAGCCTTATGCCTGGTGTTTTGTTCCACTCTTGCCGCCCTAGTTTCTTCATACCGGTGTTATGTTCCCGGAGTTCGCGTTCCTTACGCGGTCGGGTGATTTATGGGACCCCCTTCACAGTTCGCTTTGAATAAAACTCCTCCAGCAAGGGCCAACCTTGGTTTTACCATTTGCCTCACCTAGCCCTTTTTTTCCTTGGGTTTCCAGAGCCCGAGGGTCATCTTTATTTACCCCTCGGGCCAGTGCTCGTTGTGAGTGTTGGTCCAATCTGTCAGCCGCCAGTGGCCACCAGGGGCAACTCTGGGATGGCCTACCGGAAGTTTGGACAATCCGGTGTGCCCTGAGAATGAGATATGTGCAGCTCCTATTAGGATTTGTCGGCACATTCGGGCGGCTTTGCTGGTCTTGTTTTACCATTGTCGAAATGTCTTGCAAACCGGGATTCCGAGACTAATCGGGTCTTCCTGGGAGAAGGTATATCCTTCATTGATCGCGAGAGCTTATCATGGGCTAAGTTGGGACACCCCTGCAGGGTATTATCTTTCGAAAGTCGTGCCCGCGGTTATGTGGCAGATGGGAATTTGTTAATGTCCGGTTGTAGATAACTTGACACCTGATTCAAACTAAAACGCATCAACCGCGTGTGTAGCCGTGATGGTCTCTTTTCGGCGGAGTCCGGGATGTGAACACGGTTTCTGGGTTTGTTTGACGTAAGTAGGAGTTCAGGATCACCTCTTGATCTTTACTAGCTTCACGACCGTTCCTTTGCTTCTCTTCCCGCTCGTATTTGCGTATGTTAGCCACCATACTTGCTTAGTCGCTGCTGCAACCTCACCACTTTACCCCTTCCTTTCCCATTAAGCTTTGCTAGTCTTGATACCCATGGTAATGGGATTGCTGAGTCCTCCTGGCTCACAAATTACTACAACAACAGTTGCAGGTACAGGTTATGCGATGATCATGACGCGAGAGCGATGTTTGCTTGTTTGGAGTTCTTCTTCTGCTTCTTCTTCGATCAGGGGATAGGTTCCAGGTCGGCAGCCTAGGCTAGCAGGATGGATGTCGTTTGAGTTTCTGTTTGTGTTTCATCCGTAGTCGGATGGTGCTCTTATGTAAGATGTTGATGTATTCATGTGGCATTGTATGCCTTTTGTATGTATCCCCATCTATTATGTAACGTTGATGTAATGATATCCACCTTGCAAAAGCGTTTCAATATGCGGGTCTATCCTTGGTGGGACCTTCGAGTTCCTCTTGGTTAGGGTCGCATATTGGGCGTGACAAGTTGGTATCAGAGCCTCGACCGACCATAGGAGCCCCCTTGATTGTTGGCCATTGTTGAGTCTAGAAGAAAACTATTTTGAGTCTTAGGATTATATATATCGGAGACTAGGATTCTTTTTACTCCTCAGCCCCCTTCGTCGCTCTAGTGAGGACTCCGGATGTAGATGTTTTGTCTTTCCTCTCCTCAAATTTCACTAATTTTTTTAGGATCACGCGGGTATCTTGGAATCGTTCCGATAGTCTTGTGACGAGAACATTGTTCTTGGTGCCTCCTGACATTTAGGGGTTGTGGCAGTGTCCCGGGGAGTTGAGCTCTGAGGTGTTGTCGTCACAATTTTATCGTTGCAGTTCTGGAATACCTGAGTTTTGCCGACATCGAAAATCTCTTTTATGCAGCTGTTGGTGAGATAACCTCGACGCCACCCAGTACTGGGGAGTTCGGGAGTATTGCCATAGCTCGCATAACGGATGCTTTTCGAAGGTTGAGGTACACGATTTCCGGAGTTTTCTTGGTTATGTGTTGACGGATGGATACAACTGGATGTAGGGATTGTTAGTTTGGGTGAGATATATTGCTTCCCCTGTATCCCCAACACCAGATTGCATAACCAGAAAGTTTCGGGAGTTTATAGGTGGGAATTCAAGTAGCTCCTAGAATATCTTTCCGACAGATGCATGATATGGGATTGGGTAAATCTCTATCATATGTATTTGTTCCGGCTTATTCTGCAAGCCAAATCCTTTGTTTTGTTTTATTTGTGGTATTCGAGTTGCTTCGAAGTCAAGTGTTGATTCCATACCTTTCCTAAACGGTATTCTCATATTGCTATGTGAATACTAATCCTTCTTGATCATCGAGGTCGTCATGTTAATTCTTCTCCAACCGGCGTGCTTCTCTTCAAGTGGATCCGATCATTTCAACATCCGCAAGATCAAATCTAAGTTTTCTCAACGGTGTTTATTTCATCTGTCCCAAGTTGCCTTTGTTTTTCCCGCCCTCCCACCACTTTTCTGCAAGGACTCAGATTTCTTAATCATGTATCCTTTTATTTGTGTGAAGTCTCTTCATTTTTTTCTTTCAGTGTTCTTATCCGGTGATTTCCCATGAAGATGCTCAACAGTTTCAAGTTCATCATCCTTCATTGTTTTTTCTTCCCTGGTGGATTAATTTCTAGCTTCAGTGTTGATCATATCTCTTCCTTTTGTTTCACATATCTTCCCATGCGAATTTCTTATCCAAGGCTCTCTTATTTATTCACCTCTCCCAGTTCATATCCGGAGTGTTGAAGATATCTCGGAAGATCCGTGTTTCCATTCTCTATCCGTTCAAGTTATTTTGAGGTTGTTATCTCATTCAAGCCATTTAATTCAACCGGTGCAATCCCCCCTTTCAATCAATCGTTCAACGGTGTTTCCTTTGGAGTGGGCCCTAACCCACAGGTCTTTTCCCAGGATCTTACCTGACTCTTCTAATTATCCCGGAGTTATTCTCAAATTCTTTTCAAATGTGACGTTAGAATGAATTTCATCAGTCACATGCCTTCTCCAAGATCTCTTTCAAATTCTTTTCATTATTGGCTCAACCTCTTCATTTTTCATTCTCCCGGAGTATCTCAACAATTCATGGTGGTGTTTCTCGTCATCATTCTCGGGTTTTGAAGACCGAAGAAGAGTTCCTCTTAAATCCTTACCCGTTCTTCCAAAGATGCGTAGTTCAAGCTTGATGCCATCCTCTCATAATTGTTTTCGATTGTGAGAATTCTTTTCACCCATCCGGAGCATTTCATGAGTTGTTTCCATTTCTTTCCTCCGAAGGCCATCATGTCATAATTCTTCATTCTCAGCGTGTAGCTATCGTTCTCCAAATCTTACCGGTGCATCGTTCAAATATCCTCTAATCAGTTCATGTTCTCTTCATTCTCATGTATCTAAATCCCTTCAAGTATCTTCATTCAGTTTCAAACTCTTTCCCGTGAATTGTTCCCTTGCTACTCTCTTTTCCAATTTTTACGGTGGTTCTGTCGGGGGTTGGGTGCGACATATGCCAAAGGATGGCTTATCATGGTGGGGGCGAGTAGAACGTCGCCGGTGCCTGGAAACGGGATGAGGCGCAGACATGCACGCCGGCGAATCTTACCCAGCTTCGGGGCTCTCCGGGGAGATAACACCCCTACTGCTGCTCTGCGGGGTCTCCGCATGGTCACTATGGTGAAAAGGTTACAAGGGTGCTCCTGGAGCTGTATCAGGAGGCAGGAGGGAGCTAGGCTAGCTTTCTCCTCCCCTGTCTAAGTGTCTAACTCTATCCAAAGCCGAACCCTTTGCATGGGTGTCCCGGGGGGTTTATATAGGCCTACCCCCCGGTGGTACAATAGTAATCTGACTGGGCGTGGCCCCCAGCCGTCTGTCTCTCATGCCGCTGTCCTTCCTGCCGGCTTCTGGGGCCCGCCGACTGGTGGGTCCCGCGGACAGGCCAAACACTGTGCAGTACTCCTGATGATGCAGGCTTGGTCATGGGGTCGTGGCAATAGTGCCGCCGTCTGTCAGGCGATCACTGTCGCCACTCCCCATCCAATCTGGTTTATGGCTTGTGGGGCCCTGGCGGGGAGGCGGCCGACTCCGAGGAGGCTGACTCCCACAGGGCCGTCTTCAGGCGCTCTGGCCGTCTTTGATTCTCCCACTGACAGGTGGCCCTGCGATCTTCGGGCCGTACAGGCCGGCGTCGTGGGCACAGTGCATCACGCACTGTGGCTGAGGTCAGGGGAGGCATGGCAATAGTGCCGCGCCTCGCCGGAGATCTCCCGGCGATACGGCTCACTGTAGCCTTGCCAACCCCTCGTAGGCAGGAAGGGACGGCCACGTCGGGGCCGTGCCCTGCATCGGTCTTCGTGAAAGGTCGCGGGCCGACTCCCATAGTCGGCACTTCTAGAGGTCGCAAGCCGGGAGTCGGCTTGCTTCAAAGCCGTCGTCTGGGACTCGGCTTCACGGGGGATCGCCCTCTGAGACTCGGCCTCTCCGAAGGTCGCCGGCTGGGACTCGGCCAGAGGGGCGCGGCCTGCCCCGATGTCTTGAAAGATCCTGGATCCCGGGTCGGCCTACCCGTGGCCCATTACTCCGACAGGTTCGTTCAATATTTCAACTCTTTCGTTATCATATCAATTCATTCGTTGTTTCCAAATACCACCGATGGTTCCATCAATACCTTCTCAAGTTGGCGCTATATCTCTTTTCAATCCCTCAAGAAGAATAAGTAGTATGCCAAATCCATTGCTTGTCATCAATTTAAATTGGTGAAGGATACGCATAACATAATTCTTATTATTGTTTCATCCAAGTAATCTAGTTTCTTCTTTCCAGAGTTGTTCATCATGTCATTTTTCTCGGATCGAGATGCTTCATCTTTTCTTTTCTGGAGTTCCAAGTTTTCTGCATTATCTCGTCGTGAAGCTCCATCTAAATCATTGCAAGGCTTCACCTTGTGTTTTCAACTTCTCTTTCTTTGTATCATCCTTTTGTTACCGGAGTTCTTCATTGAGGCTCTACATGGTGGTTCGTCAAGGATTCCTTTCATTCTTCAATTGTTCTTCAAGTTTTCTCTCGGAGTTAAGATCCTCCAAGCTATACTCAAAAATTAACATGGTGTTCAACACATGTTTTGTTTTGAGGAGCTCAAGCATTCTTCATCTTGCATTCCAAAGTGCAATTCTCCTACCTTATCTTTTGAGATGGTGTTATATCATTCTTGAAAATTTCCATTCATGTTTCTTGATTCACATGTTGTCAAGAATGAGGTATTTTAAATCCATCAATCTCTTCGTTGGAGTCATCTTGTGTCATGTTTCACCTAAAGCCTTCCCTATGGAATGTTGCTATTGTGGTGCTTATCAATGATCCAAGTTATCTCTCTATCCTCTCGGCAAAAGCAGTTTCATCCCTTCGTTGATCTCAAGCAAGCAATTGTTTTCTTAGTGGCCGGTGGTCACCTCATAATTTTGAGATGTTTTCCATAAGCCCACAACAAACTTATTCGTTTCGTTGTTGGTTTTCCAACAACTCCATTATAACCTTCTTGGAAGGGTGCTTTCCAAGTTCTCCTGTGGCAAAAGTTGTCATTTTCTTCTCCGTCCCTTTATCCCAACGATCTAACTTCTATTCTTTCGTTACGGAGGCATGGTGATGTTGCTCTCTTCACTCATCATCTCGAATTGTGAGGATCGTGTTCTTTTCATGCTTATCCATTTAACCGGAGTGTTGTGTCATCTCTTCAAGTTCTTTTCATCCTATCAAGTTTTCCTTCTTCTTTCAGTCGGAGTGCTGCCCAAATTATATCAATCTTATCCCTTCTCTATCTAGTTTTAACCGGAGTGGTTTAAATATCTATCTTACCACTAAACCTCTTGGTTCTCATTGTATCCCTTGTTCCTCTTTTCTAACGGAGTGTTTTCAACTTTGCTCATCTTCATTGTTTTCTTCCTTTCATTTTGCTCAACCTCTCAAGGTTCATGGTTTCACTCGTTTGTCGAAGAAGCAAGTTAGCTTTACCTCTTCTCTTCCTCTTCCGCTTTTCTCCGGTGCCGTCCTTAGATCTCGGGACGAGATCCTCTCGTAGTGGTGGAGTGTTGTAATGCCCCGGATACAACTTTCCATATTAGTAACTCCAACTCTTGCCTTTTTCGGAGATGCGATATGATATTCCCTTCGTGGTTGGGTTTTTGTCTTTTGTTTTGCATTTTGTTCATGTCTTGCATTTCATCTCATAGCATCATGCGCATTGCATCTGCATGTTTTCATAAAAACGTGCATCCGTTGTTAGTTGCCGCTTCTTCCTTGTCTCTGCTGACCTTTCTCAGACCCACCATTCTGTTTTTGCCCGACCGTTTGACCCCCTTTGCACAATACTCAAGCCCCTCGCGCGCGCCCGAAAGCTGTCCCGAACCCGACCCAGACAATCGTCACCGATGGATCCGAACCATCTCCAAACATCTATAAAACATCTCCATCTTATTATTTGGACTCACTGCCTATTTTATTCTCGACCGTTCGATTTTGATCGAAGGGTTCATTTTGCCCTAAGCTAGTCCACCTAGCTATTTAAATAGTCCTAACCCTAAAATCTAGGGACTTTGTCCCTTCACCCGCCGCCGCCGCCGCACTCAAATTCCACCTCGGGATCCTCCCAGATCCATTCCCCTCCAACCAACGCCCAAGGCCGTGCCTCCTCTTCCCTCCTCTGCTCGATCCCGAATGGATCATGAGCACCGAGCGCCTCCCAGTCGCCCTTCCCATCTGTTGTCGGCGCCCGAACCTTCAGCTAGCAAGATGAGCTCCACCGCGAAATTCCCCCACCACTTTTCCTTCTATCTCCCTCTCCCTCCGGTCTCTCATCTCTCTCTCTCCCGTGCACAGGAACACCAGGACCGCCCCGCATCCAGCCGGCGCTCGATCCAGTTTGAGATCGAGGCCACAGCCTCTGTACGCCCGAGCATCCTCGACTCTGCCTGTGCGAGTTGTCGCCACCAGGCCACTGCTCCCCCTGCCTAGCTAGCCTCCCACGCCGCTGGCTACCTCTCCGAGCAGAGCCGCCGAACCAGCAGGTCCTCGTCTCGCGTCCCTTCCTTCCCTCCTGCTCCGTTTAGCTCTCCCTCCCCTTAATTTCTTAGCTCTCTCTCTCTTGTTCGACAGGACCACGCCATCGCCAAGGCCTTCATCGCCTCGACGCCCAGCTTGCCTTCCGCCCTGTTCCTAGACGGCCCGCCCTCCGGCCTCGCCTTCTGCCGCTGAAGACCCGCGCTGGGGTCTGCTTCGCCGCGCCCCCTCGCAGGCCCTCTGCTCTCCTGCGCCTCGTCCCCGACGCTGGCAAGTTCACCGCCGCTAAGACCTTCCCTGCGCCGCCCGCCAAGTCCCCTGCTTCGCCCCTGCACTGAACCTACCGCTCTCTGACTCTGTTGAACGAGATGGGCAGCGCTCAAACCTGCTCCCTGTCGTGTGCCAGGTGGGCCATGCACAGGCCCAACGCCCCCTTCCAGCCTCCTCCACCGACTAGGCCAGAGCCCATGGAGAGCACCCTAGCGCCCAGCCAGTTTCGGCCCGATAGTATTTTTTTTCCTGACCTGCGAATTTCCACTTATCTAGTGATTTACTGTTTTGCAGAAAAACCCCTGTTGTTCATGCATTTAATAACTCACAAACTATGCATCTTATGTAAAAACATTATATATGAAAAATGATTAGAATTGCATCTAGTTTCATAATCTGCTATTTTCATCCATGTTTAAAATGTTTAAATTGTTGTTTGTAATAATTTGCACAAATGCCATGTTAAAATGATTTATTTCATAACTAAATAACCGTAGCTCGGTTTTAAATAAACTTTATATGTAAATGGGGTGGAAGAATGCCTATTTTAACATGGTGCACTTTATTTTCATGTTTAACAACATTAAAATATGTTTTAGGGCAGAACAGTACCAAATTCAAAATATGCACATAAGGATTTTCCGGAATTGTTGTTTGTTGTTCCGACCTCATTTAAACTTGCCTAGATAGGCAGTTTTCACATGCTTTACCCCTTGCCATGTTTAATAACATTTAATATTGTTGGGTACATAAACGGGAGCTAACTAAATAGTTGAATGTGGTGTTTCGTCAATATGCAACGAGTTGCATATTGAGCTCCACTTAACTTGTAGTATTGTTTGTTGCACTTTGCCATGTCATGCCTCGTTAAACCGGACATGCATCATACTTGTTTGTGCATCATGCCATGTTTATGTTTGTGCATTTACCATGTTGTTTGTTTCTTTCCGGTGTTGCTTCTTAGTTCCGGTAATGTTGCGATTTTGAGGATTCATTCGACTATGCCCGTTCGTCTTCTTCATGGACTCGTTCTTCTTCCTAGCGGGATCTCAGGCAAGATGACCGCTACCCTGGATCTCACTACTATCATTGCTATGCTAGTTGCTTCGTTCTATCGCTATGCTGCGCTTCCTATCACTTGTTCTTCAAGCCTCCAAAATTGCCATGAACCTCTAACCTTTGACACCCTTCCTAGCAAACTGTTGTTTGGCTATGTTACCGCTTTGCTCAGCCCCTCTTATAGCGTTGTTAGTTGCAGGTGAAGTTGAAGATTGCTCCATGATGGACATGATTATGTTGGGATATCATAATATCTCTTATTTAATTAATGCATCTATATACTTGGTAAAGGGTGGAAGGCTCGGCCTTATGCCTGGTGTTTTGTTCCACTCTTGCCGCCCTAGTTTCTGTCATACCGGTGTTATGTTCCTGGATTTTGCGTTCCTTACGTGGTCGGGTGATTTATGGGACCCCCTTGACAGTTCGCTTTGAATAAAACTCCTCCAGCAAGGCCCAACCTTGGTTTTACCATTTGCCTCACCTAGCCCTTTTTTTCCTTGGGGTTCCGGAGCCCGACGGTCATCTTTATTTACCCCCCGGGCCAGTGCTCGTTGTGAGTGTTGGTCCAACCTGTCAGCCGCCGGTGGCCACTAGGGGCAACTCTGGGATGGCCTACCAGAAGTTTGGACAATCCAGTGTTCCCTGAGAACGAGATATGTGCAGCTCCTATCAGGATTTGTCGGCACATTCAGGCGGCTTTGCTGGTCTTGTTTTACCATTGTCGAAATGTCTTGTAAACCGGGATTTCGAGACTGATCGGGTCTTCCTGGGAGAAGGTATATCCTTCGTTGATCGCGAGAGCTTATCATGGGCTAAGTTGCGACACCCCTGCAGGGTATTATCTTTCGAAAGCCGTGCCCGCGGTTATGTGGCAGATGAGAATTTGTTAATGTCCGGTTGTAGATAACTTGACACCTGATTCGAATTAAAACATCAACCGCGTGTGTAGCCGTGATGGTCTCTTTTCGGCGGAGTCTGGGAAGTGAACACGGTTTCTGGGTTATGTTTGACGTAAGTAGGAGTTCAGGATCACCTCTTGATCTTTGCTAGCTTCACGACCGTTCCTTTGCTTCTCTTCTCGCTCTTATTTGCGTATGTTAGCCACCATACTTGCTTAGTCGCTGCTGCAACCTCACCACTTTACCCCTTCCTTTCCCATTAAGCTTTGCTAGTCTTGATACCCATGGTAATGGGATTGCTGAGTCCTCGTGGCTCACAGATTACTACAACAATAGTTGCAGGTACAGGTTATGCGATGATCATGACGCGAGAGCGATGTTTGCTTGTTTGGAGTTCTTCTTCCGCTTCTTCTTTGATCAGGGGATAGGTTCCAAGTCGGCAGCTGAAAGGATCGATATGGTTGACTAGAGGGGGGGGGTGAATAGGCAACTAACAATTTTAAGCTTTTCTTTACCAAATTAAACTTTGCAACAAATAGGTTGTCTAGATATGCAACTAAGTGAGCAACCTATATGATGCAATAACAACTAGCACGCAAGCAAGCAAGAGATGTAACAATAAGTAAGCTTGCGGAAGTAAAGGCACGAAATAACCAAGAGTGGAGACGGTGGAGACGAGGATGTGTTATCGGAGTTCCTTCCTTTTAAGGGGAAGTACGTCTCCGTTAGAGCGGTGTGGAGGCACAATGCTCCCCAAGAAGCCACTAGGGCCACCGTATTCTCCTCACGCCCTCACACGATGCGAGATGCCGTGATTCCACTATTGGTGCCCTTCAAGGCGGCGACCGAACCTTTACAAGCAAGGTTGGGGCAATCTCCACAACAATCGGAGGCTCCCAACAACAACACCACCACGAAGCTTCACCACAATGGAGTATGGCTTCGAGGTGACCTCAACCGTCTAGGGTGCTCAACACCCAAGAGTAACAAGATCCGCAAGGGATAAGTGGGGGGAATCAAATATCCTTTGGTGGAAGTGTAGATCGGGCCCTTGTCACCCAATCCCGAGCAAATCAACAAGTTTGATTGGCTAGGGAGAGAGATCGAGCAAAAATGGAGCTTGGAGCAACAATGGAGCTTAGAGGTCGAAGAGGTAGTCAACTAGAGGAAGAAGACATCCCTTATATAGTGGTCGAAAGAATCCAACCGTTATCCACTAGTTCTGCCCGCGACTCACGGTACTACCGCTCCAAGGAAGCGGTACTACCGCGACGCCGCGCGGTACTACCGTGGAGGACCACGGTACTACCGTGGCAGCTGCACAGGCCGGAACAACCCTAACGAAGGAGCAGTACTACCGCTTGCGCGGTACTACCGCTCCCCCTTGCGGTACTACCGCAAGGCAGGAAGGTCACGGCCTGGGAAGGGTGCGGATGAAATAAATTACATCCGTGCCTACTTCCGCAGAAACTAGGGTGGTGCAAAAACCCGACGCAGTACTACCGCCTACGAGGCGCGGTACTACCATGGTCGGCGCGGATGTAAAAAATTACATCCGCGCCTACTACCGCGACGCTGCGGTACTAGGCAGAAGGGGCACGGTACTACGACTCCAAGGGAGCGGTACTACCATGGGCCCCCGTGGTACTACCGCGCTGGACGAGCGGTACTACCGTGGGGGGCGCAGATGTAAAAAAATTACATCTGCCCCTACTACCGCACCGGAGCGGCACTAGGCTAGGGTGCCGCGGTACTACCGCACCAAAGTGGCGGTACTACCGTGAGGGGCGCGGATGTAAAAAATTACATCCGCCCCTACTACCGCAACGGAGCGGCACTAGGCCAGGGTGCCGCGGTACTACCGCACCAGATGGGCGGTACTACCGTGACGCGCCGTGGTACTACCGCTTGTACCTGCGGTACTACCGCAAGTACAGCAGTAGTCACCAGTTTTCACACAACCAAGATAACAACAGGTAGCTCCAAAGTGCAAGGAAAGGAGGGACAAGTGTACGTGTGATTCCACCCTACGTTTCCGACGCGGACCCCCTCTTAATAGTACGACTCTCCTATGACTCAACTCCACCAAAGAGAAACGTAGAACAACGCCGGCTTCAACAGTCTCCGAGGGGCACCGAATCGTCTTGTGCCTAATGATGAAGTATCTGAGGGACTCAAGGCACACGATTAGTCCGCACGAGTATTGTCATCAATCACCAAAACACTTAGGGATAAATATGCCCTTACAATCTCCCCCTTTTTGGTGTATTGATGACAACACGGGATTTGCACATAGATAAGATATTTTTAGAGCAGAGGCAAACCCCACTTCTCTAAAATATAGACGGGGCTCCCCCTATATGTGTGCACTTTAGATGAATGCTTTGGACTGCATGGCACACAAACTAGGATCAACACTCCCCCTATATTTTAGAGACCAAGACATGATAATAAGCATAGCATAGCATGAAAGTAGCACAATATAACACTAGCTAGCAAGGATAGATAGAGTGCATATGTCTTACACCATACGAGGTAAGATAACCAAGGTTCAAATGAGAAAAACAGCAGAGAGTTCAACTGAAAGCAGCAAACACACGACACACAAACTCGCAAATCCCTACACTCTCTCCCCCTTTGGCATCGAGACGCCAAAAAGGCAGAGAGGACACCTAAACACACAAGAGGTGGCTCAAGCAGAGAAGTTGTCCCACGCCTCTTCGTCAGACTCCTCTGCAGCTGGAATGGACTCTCGACCTCCTCCTCAGAATCAGTCCACCTGTATCCTTGCTTCTCCATCCACTCAGTCTCAGGAGTGATGTGCTCCTCAGACCCGCCAGACACATCCTCGCCATAGAGCTGCAAAACCTTGTTGTGCCGGCGACGACTCTCCTTGGACTCCACGTGAGCCCTGTACTGGACCTTGGCTTGCATGCAGAAAAGAGACTTCATCTTATCCTTCAACTTCTTGGCCCAAGATGGCCTAGAGTCACTCTAAGAGGGCCTATCAGAACGGCCCCCAGCAACATCCTCAGCGCCAGCAAGATCCTCATCAACAGCAGCAGCCCTAGCAGCAGATGCCTCAGCACGAGTAGCGGTGTTAGCCCAGTTGGGTTTGACCCTCAGACAAATGGGCTCATGGCGAATCTAGTCTGGAGCCAGGAACTCCTCCTCAGGGTACATCTTCTCCCAAGTCTTCGAAATCAGCAGAAACAGGTAGGGCCCATAAATAGGCACCTTGCTGTTGAACACAGCAAACCGAAGCTCACACCACATGATGTGAGAGACATCAAGTGGCTGAGTCTGAGACGAGCGAGCCTCCTGGCACATAAGCATCATGTCCACCATGTAGGCATGAACCTTGTCTTTGTCACCAATGCGTGGGAACAAAGAGTTGCGGAAGATGCGGTACATGATATCCATAAAGGGGTTGAGAACCAAGATTGTCTTGCCAGTGGCGAGCGTCTTCTCAACCATGAACGGGGTGAGCTTGTCCTTGTCAGCAGAGTCAGCATTGCCATGAGGGCGAACGCCCACCGGAGTGTCAAGTCCATCATCAGCGACGTGAAGCAAATCCATGAACTCCTTCCAGGTAGCAGACAGCTTGCGGCCATTGGTCATCCAGGTCATCCTCCTTTCATCATTGGTATGAAAAAACACTGAGGCAAAGAACTGACAGATGATCTCAGGGTCATAGTCCAGGTGGAAAGAGATCACATGCTCAATTCCAAACTGCTCCACCAAGTCCAGAGCCTCCCCAAAGTAGTCACGATACTTGTCCTTCCTCATGTGGTGCATATCAATCCACTTCACCTCCACATAGGTATTCTGCTTGTTCTTGATGACATCCAAGTAGATCTGGGTTTGGGCCTTGTTCCAGAACAGTTCACACCCTCTGACAGTGGAGCGTGGGGTCACATACGGGTGAAGCTGCCTGAGATGGACATATTCTTGAGCGCCTATCTCATCCATACCCCTGGCGGGCTCCTTGTGCTTGCTAGCGGTGGTCTTGACATTGCGCTTCGACGCAGATGACCCCTCAGGAACTTCTCCTGGGTTGCGCAGACACTTGGAGCCAGTGTCACGAACGGGATTGGCCCGGCGAGAGCCACCACCTAAGACACACACGCAAAGCACCAAAGCAAAAAGGCGAAAAGAATCAATGCAAAGGCCATAAGACAGCACATGAAACCCATAGAAGATAAACGAGAAAGTTGGCTTGCGATAGATGTGAGCCATGGTAGATCTACCATGGTTTGCGGTACTAAAAGCTTAGTACAGCTCCAGACGCGGTAGTACTGTGAGGGGTCATGGTAGTACCGTGGCTGGGGCAGTAGTAAAGTTTTAGTACCGCACGGTGCGCGGTAGTACCGCGCCCTAGGGGCGGTAGTACCGTGCGAGCGGTAGTACCGCTCCCTACGGGCGGTAGTACCGCGTCGCGTCAGATCTAACAGGATTTGAATCTGAAAAAGAACCACGAAGCCATGGCGGTGCTACGGTGATCAGATCTAGTGCAAGACAACAATACAAGTGTAAATCCTATGCAATACCACACTCCTTCATCCTACTCTTGCAGAGATCTAGTCTAGGAATCTCAAGAACATACAAGCCTCCCCCAAAACCTAGAAGAACCAAACACAATCAAAAAGGAGAAGGATTTGGGGAAAAACCTTGGTCCATAGCAAGAGCATGTGGTGGGGAACGATCCCACCGGACGGAATCACGGGAGAGCAGCCGGTGGAAGAGATCCGGCGACGAATGTCGGCTCCGTTCGTGAGCACGAGAGAGGAAGAGACAACGTGGAGAGAAGAGGACGAATGGGTATGGGGAGTTAGAACTCCCCCTGCCCGACCTTATCCCCACGCGCTCGAACCGGCGCGGTAGTACCACGGGTCATCGCGGTAGTACCGCCCGGGCGGAAGCGCCGAGGCGGTAGTACCGCTCAACCAGGCGGCAGTAAAAAATTACTGCCGCTTGGGGATGGTAGTACCGTGCTCCCATCAGCGGTAGTACCGTGGTTGGCCACGGTAGTACCGTGAGCTCACGCCACCGAAGGTTTCGAACAAGGGAGAAAGACGCCTTTGCACCGAAAAACAGACACACCCCAAAACTGACCAAAAACAAGCACATACCAAGGGAACAACAGGAAATCCCTAAGTGACAAAACCTCTCGAGGAGAGAGGGCGGTGGCCGAAGCCACCTATGTTTGAGTTGGATGGTATGGCACCGCGAAGAATTATCCTTGGGCCCATGACCAAAACTCATCTTTGAAGCACAAGTACCATCAAAAATGGCTAATGTGAAAGAGGTGATCTATTTATGCATAATTGGGGGAGGGAGAGTTCATTGAGAGAACAACACTCCCCCTATGTCCATGCCTACACCTAAACTAGACAACAAGTTGAGTGTGGTGGGCGGTGCACGGGTTCAAGTCACATTGCTCAAATCAATGATATTTAGCTCATGCCTTAACTCGCGAAATCTTGCTTCATCCAAGGGCTTCGTGAAAATATCTGCAAGGTTATCATGAGTGTTGACATACTTGAGCTCGATCTGCCCTCGCCTAATGTGATCCCGGATGAACTGATACCAAATCTCAATGTGCTTCGTCTTGAAGTGTTGCACCGGGTTGAGAGAAATCTTGATGGCACTTTCATTATCACACCAAAGAGGCACTTTGTCACAAATGACACCGTACTCCTTTAAAGTTTGCCTCATCCATAGGAGTTGAGCACAACAACTACCGGCTGCCACATACTCCGCTTTGGTGGACGAGAGAGACACGCAACTTTGCTTCTTGGAAGACCAACTTACCAAGGAGCAACCAAGAAATTGGCACCCTCCGGAAGTGGACTTCCTATCCACTTTGTCTCCCGCCCAATCAGAATCCGTGAAACCTTCAAGCTTGAAGTTTGCTCCTCTTGGGTACCATAAGCCAAAGTTTGGGGTATGAGCCAAATATCGAAAGATTCGCTTGACCGCCACAAAGTGACTTTCCTTTGGTGCGGCTTGAAAACATGCACACATCCCCACACTCAACATGATATCCGGTCTAGATGCACAAAGGTAAAGCAAGGAGCCAATCATGGAGCGATCTACCTTTTGATCCACCGCTTTACCATTGGGATCGATGTCAAGTTGGCACTTGGTTGGCATTGGTGTTGTAGCCGGCTTGACATTTCTTAGCTTGAATCTTTTAAGCATGTCTTGAGTGTATTTGGCTTGATTGATGAAGGTTCCTTCTCTTCTTTGTTTGATATCGAAATCAAGGAAGAACTTCAACTCTCCCATCGAAGACATCTTAAACTTGTTGCGAATGATGTTCCCATGAGCATCTTGCTTGGTCTTGAAGATCCACTTGGTTCCAATGACGTTGTGGTTCCCGGATGGTCTTGGCACCAATCTCCACACCTTGTTGTACTCGAAGTTGTTGAGTTCTTCATGCATGGCATTGAGCCAATCCGAGTCTTCGAGCGCCTCATAGACCTTTTGGGGTTCGACACAAGAGACAAACGCGTGATGTTCACAATAGTTTGCCAATTATCTACGAGTGCTTACCCCCTTTCTTAGGCTTCCAACCACATTTTCCATGAGATGGCCTTGGGTGGTGAGCTTGGAAGCAATCTTCGCGACACGACGCTCTAATTCGTCCTCGAGTGTGGAAGGAGGAGGGTTGACTTGATGATCTTGAGCGCCGTCTTGAGCTTGTCCTTGATCTTGAGGTTGCTCATGATCTTGAACTCGCTCGAGGGGGAGAACTTGACCTTGGGCATCATTTAGTGGTTCATCACCGTCTTGAGGTAGATCTTGCCCTTGGTCTTGTTCACGAGGTTGAGGGCCTTCACTTTGTTCTTCGGAAGCGTGTGGGTCTTGATGAGGTGATGGCTCTACTTGAGTAGAGCATTGTCCTTCTCCTTCGGCCACAAGGGGTTCCTCAATGGGTAGGATTTGACCAATACCCATTCTTCTTATGGCTTGGGGAGGAATTTCATCACCTACATCACAAGTACCACTTTGCTCCACTTGGGAGCCGTTATTTTTGTCAAACTCCACGTTACATGTCTCCTCAATGAGTCCGGTGGACTTGTTGAGGACACGGTAAGCATGAGAGTTTGTAGCATAACCAACAAATATGCCCTCATGAGCTCTAGCCTCAAATTTAGACAACCGAACACCTTTCTTGAGAATGAAACACTTACAACCGAACACCCAGAAGTACTTGAGGTTGGGCTTGTTGCCGGTGAGGATCTCATAAGGAGTCTTGTTCAAGCCTTTGCGCAGATAGAGCCGATTGGATGCATGACACGCGGTGTTGATGGCTTCGGCCCAAAAGTTGTACGGAGACTTGAACTCCGCCATCATGGTCCTTGCCGCATCCATCAACGTCTGGTTCTTCCTCTCCGCAACACCATTTTGTTGAGGGGTATAAGGTGCCGCATATTGATGCTTGATCCCCTCATCACTAAGAAACTCATCCAAGGTGTAGTTCTTGAACTCGGTGCCGTTGTCGCTTCTTATTGTCAAGATCTTTGCATCATGTTGACGTTGAGCTTCATTTGCAAAGTTGATGACGGTTTGTTGGGTCTCACTCTTCCTCTTGAAGAAGTATACCCAAGTGTATCTTGAATAATCATCCACAATCACCAAGAAATACTTTCTTCCTCCAAGACTATCAAAAGATGGAGGCCCGAAGAGATCCATGTGAAGGAGCTCCAAGGGTCTCTTCGAGTAGATGATGGTTGAAGGAGGGTGAGCCTTTTCATGAAGCTTTCCTTCGATACAGGCACTGCAAGCACGATCTTTGGCAAAACTAACATTTGTTAGTCCACGAACATGGTCCCCCTTGAGAAGACTTTGCAAATATCTCATATTGACGTGGGCTAAACGGCGATGCCAAAGCCATCCCACGTCAACTTTAGCCATTAGGCATGTCGCGGTCTTAGTGGGTTGCTCCGAAAAGTTAACCACATAGAGACCGTTCTCGACATGTCCAACAAAGGCTACTTTAAGAGTCTTGCTTCACAAGAGGGCCAGGGTATCAATATCAAAGAATGTGGCAAAGCCCATGAGTGCAAGTTGACGAACGGAAAGTAAATTGAATGCAAGGGACTCAACAAGCATGACTTTCTCGATCGTTAGATCATGAGAAATGACAACCTTGCCGAGACCCAATACCTTAGAATGTGATGCATCACCCCACTCGACATTGGTGGGCATAGATGGAATCTCTTGCACGTCCACCACCAAGTCCTTGCTCCCGGTCATATGATTTGTTGCTCCATTATCGAGCAACCATGATCCCCCACCGGAAGCAAACACCTACACGAGATCAATGCTTGGTTTTAGGTACCCATTTAGTAATGGGTCCTTTGATGTTGGTAACAAGGGTCTTGGGAACCCAAATAGACCATTCAATGTACTCATAACAAGAGCCAACAAATTTAGCATAAACATGTCCATCACTAGCACGGCACAACACATATGAAGGGTTAAAGTCGCCGGCTTTGTTTGAGGAAATGTTCTTGCCCTTTTGGACATCAACTTCCTTCACTTTCTCCTTCTTCTTCTTAGAAGCACCCTCTCCCTCTTTCACGAACGTTTGTTTGAGGGGAGGAGGACGATTGGCCTTGTTGTTCTTCTTCTTCTTGCTCTTGGACTTGGGTGCAAACCCAATTCCTTCTTTGCCCACAACTTCCTTTTGATTTCTCAAAAGGTCGTTGAGGTTTTTCTCACCTTGAATGCAAGTCACAAGGCCCTTCTCAAGTTGATCCTTCAACTTGGCATTTTCCTCCACAAGATGCACATGCTCACAACAAGGGTTAGTAGCACATGCATTATCAATTAATACCATATGAGGAAAGGTGGCCTTTTCCTTGATTAGCTTAACTTGGAGTTGAGCATGAGACTCTTTGATGCTAGCATGAGTACCCTTCAAGACCTTGTGGGCCTTGTCAAGTATCTCAAACTCCTCTTAGAGTCTAGCATGATCAACCCCAAGTTTAGCCTTCTCGGAGGTTAGCACACGAGACATGACAAGAGCATGATCAAGATCTTTCTTTAACTTAGCATGGTCATCATTGTGTGACTCCTCAAGAGTCAAATGATGCACACGCTCTTCCTCAAGAGCATTAGAGAGATTCGATATCTCATCGGCATAGTCACGACTATGACCTTCCATCTTGGAGATGGTTTCTTCGTGAGCCTCGATCATGTCATTGGCCTCACCAAGTTGTTCCAAGAGAGCAACAAAGTGCTTCTTGGACTTTCCCTTGAGCTTACTCATAAAAGACTCAAATTCATTCACTTCCTCATTAGACTCAACATGTCCATCAATGCAATCCTCCACGGAGGGATTAGTAATGATGGTGGTTGTGATGTTGGGGGTTACCTTGTTTGAAGCCTTAGCCATGAGGCATCTAGCGGTGATGTTTTCGTTGGGTGATTCGAAGAGAGACACCCGGGGAGTAGCAATGGCAATGGATGCCATGGCCGTTGCTTCTTCATTCTCATCATCATCGTCATCCTCTTGGTATTCTTCTTGAACCACCAACCCACGAGTGGGAGTCTTCTTGGCGAAGTTGTTCTTGTTGGGGAAGGACTTGGCTTTGTCTTTCCGAATGAACTTGCCACCATTGTCTTCCCACTTCTCGTAAGGACAATCCGCAACGAAATGGCTCACATTGCCACAGTTGAAGCAAGTTCTAACTCGTTGCTTGCCCTTGACGCCACTTGAGTTGTTCTTGTTGAAGTTGGGTCTTGAGCTCTTCTTGCTCCAAAATTGTCTTGAAGCAAGGGCCATGTGCTCATGGTAGTCAAACTTGGTGTCTTCGGGGTTGCTTTCCTCATCTTCCACTTCTTCCTCTTCTTCGACAATGACCTTGGCCTTCAAGGCAAGGTTAGGCTTCTTATCTCTTTGAGAACGGAGCACCGCATTGTCGGCGGTCTTGTCCAAGATGCTCATTGCAACGAACTCATCCAACACTTCACTTGAGGTCATGGTGTGGAAGTCCGGTCGTTGACGAATGACGGAGGACATGGCTTTGTTGTAGGGCATCATGGCCTTGAGGAACTTCCGCTTGATCCAATTGTCATCCGTGTCCTTGCTTCCATGATCTCGAAGTGCCACCGCGAGTTTGGTCACTCTTCGAAAGAGCTCACGAGGTTCTTCATCTTCTTTCATTGCAAACTCATCGGCTTCATCTTGCACCACTTCATAGTTGGACCGTTGAATGCTGGCACTTCCACGATAGAGACCCTCGACACATTTCCATGCTTCTTTAGCCACGACATGGGGTCGAAGGTGAGGGAGATCTTCGGGAAGGATTGCATCTTGGATGATGAAGAGAGCACTCTCATTGAATTGATTGTCCACGGCTTCTCGAGGGGTGAAGTTGCTTGGGTCATGAGGATAAAAACCTTCTTCAATGACTCTCCAAAGGTTAGTGTTCACATGTTTCAAATGACGCTTAAAGCGATAGACCCAATTATCAAAATCTACATGTTTTTCATATTTAGGAGGTGGACCGGCATGATTCAAATGAGTGGAGGGGATTGGCCCTCCATAAACCGGGGGTTCCACATGGGCAAAGATGCCGGTGCCATTTCTACCACTAGTAGAAGGACTCTTTTCATTGTTAGCTTCCCCCTTGTCGGAGAAAGCATCCGTCACCTTGTTAGTAGGATCACCCACTTTCATAGGTGCGGTAGATAGTTTAAGTCCCTCTAAGAAATCATTAAACATGCTTTTAACCTCGGCCGTCATGGAGGTTTTCAATGTGTCTAAAGCCACATTGAACTCCTCACGAGAGACCGAGGTTCCCCCTTCGGCCGAAGATGAGATGGGATTCACACCGGAGTGTTCCTCCGCACCATCGTTGGTGTCAACCATACTCTTTGGACGGCAAAGTCCTTAATAAAGAGACGAGGCTCTGATACCAATTGAAAGGATCGATATGGTTGACTAGAGAGGGGGTGAATAGGAAACTAACAATTTTAAGCTTTTCTTTACCAGATTAAACTTTGCAACAAATAGGTTGTCTAGATATGCAACTAAGTGAGCAACCTATATGATGCAATAACAACTAGCACGCAAGCAAGCAAGAGATGTAACAATAAGTAAGCTTGCGGAAGTAAAGGCACGAAATAACCAAGAGTGGAGACGGTGGAGATGAGGATGTGTTACCGGAGTTCCTTCCTTTTAAGGGGAAGTACGTCTCCGTTAGAGCGGTGTGGAGGCACAATGCTCCCCAAGAAGCCACTAGGGCCACCGTATTCACCTCACGCCCTCACACGATGCGAGATGCCGTGATTCCACTATTGGTGCCCTTGAAGGTGGCGACCGAACCTTTACAAGCAAGGTTGGGGAAATCTCCACAACAATCGGAGGCTCCCAACAACAACACCACCATGAAGCTTCACCACAATGGAGTATGGCTTCGAGGTGACCTCAACCGTCTAGGGTGCTCAACACCCAAGAGTAACAAGATCCGCAAGGGATAAGTGGGGGGAATCAAATATCCTTTGGTGGAAGTGTAGATCGGGCCCTTGTCACCCAATCCCGAGCAAATAAACAAGTTTGATTGGCTAGGGAGAGAGATCGAGCGAAAATGGAGCTTGGAGCAACAATGGAGCTTAGAGGTGGAAGAGGTAGTCAACTAGAGGTAGAAGACATCCCTTATATAGTCGTGGAAAGAATCCAACCGTTATCCACTAGTTCTGCCCGCAACTCACGGTACTACCGCTCCAAGGAAGCGGTACTACCGCGACACCGCGCGGTACTACCGTGGAGGACCACGGTACTACCATGGCAGCTGCACAGGCCGGAACAACCCTGACGAAGGAGCAGTACTACCGCTTGCGCGGTACTACCGCTCGCCCTTGCGGTACTACCGCAAGGCAGGAAGGTCACGGCCTAGGAAGCGTGCGGATGAAATAAATTACATCCGTGCCTACTTCCACAGAACCTAGGGTGGTGCAAAAACTCGACGCGGTACTACCGCCTGCGAGGCACGGTACTACCATGGTCGGCGCGGATGTAAAAAATTACATCTGCGCCTACTACCGCGACGCTGCGGTACTAGGCAGAAGGGGCACAGTACTACGACTCCAAGGGAGCGGTACTACCGTGGGCCCCCGTGGTACTACCGCGCTGGACGAGCGGTACTACCGTGGGGGGCGCGGATGTAAAAAAATTACATCCGCCCCTACTACCGCACCGGAGCGGCACTAGGCCAGGGTGCCGCGGTACTACCGTACCAAAGTGGCGGTACTACCGTGAGGGGCGCGGATGTAGAAAATTACATCCGCCCCTACTACCGCAACGGAGCGGCACTAGGCCAGGGTGCCGCGGTACTACCACACTAGATGGGCGGTACTACCGTGACGCGCCGCGGTACTACTGCTTGTACCTGCGGTACTACCGCAAGTACAGCAGTAGTCGCCAGTTTTCACACAACCAAGATAACGACAGGTAGCTCCGAAGTGCAAGGAAAGGAGGGACAAGTGTACGTGTGATTCCACCCTACCTTTCCGACGCGGACCCCCTCTTAATAGTACGGCTCTCCTACGACTCAACTCCACCAAAGAGAAACGTAGAACAACGCCGGCTCAACAGTCTCCGAGGGGCACCGAATCGTCTTGTGCCTAATGATGAAGTATCTGAGGGACTCAAGGCACACGATTAGTCCGCACGAGTATTGTCATCAATCACCAAAACACTTAGGGATAAATATGCCCTTACAGCAGCCTAGGCTAGCAGGGTGGATGTCGTTTGAGTTTCTATTTGTGTTTCATCCGTAGTCGGATGGTGCTCTTATGTAAGATGTTGATGTATTCATGTGGCATTGTATGCCTTTTGTATGTATCCCCATCTATTATGTAATGTTGATGTAATGATATCCACCTTGCAAAAGCGTTTCAATATGCGGGTCTATCCTTGGTGGGACCTTCGAGTTCCTCTTGGTTAGGGTCGCATATTGGGCGTGACATGAAGCTACCGACGCAGGGCTTCGCCTAAGCACCGCAACAATACGACCGAGGTGGATTATGGTGTATGGGGGCACCGCACACGGCTAAAAGATCAATGATCAACTTGTATCTTGGGGTGCCCCCTGCCCCCGTATATAAAGGAGCAACGGGGAGGCTGGCCTGGCCTTGGGGCGAGCCAAGGAGAGGGGGAGTCCTCCTCCTAGTGGGAGTAGTAATCCCCTTTCCTAGTCCAACTAGGAAGGAGGAAGGGGGAAGGAAGGAGAGGGAGAGAGGAAGGAAAGAGGGGGTGCCGCCCCCCCTCCTTGTCCAACTCGGACTCCCAAGGGGGGGGGGGGGGTGACCAGCCCTAGGCCCTCTCCTCTCTCTCCCACAAGGCCCTTGTGAAGGAAATATGCCCTAGAGGCAATAATAAAGTTATTATTTATTTCCTTATATCATGATAAATGTTTATTATTCATACTACAATTGTATTAACCGGAAACATAATACATGTGTGAATACATAGACAAACATAATGTCACTAGTATGCCTCTACTTGACTAGCTCATTAATCAAAGATGGTTGTGTTTCCTAACCATAGACATGAGTTGTCATTTGATTAACGGGATCACATCATTAGGAGAATGATGTGATTGACTTGACCCATCCCATTAGCTTAGCACTTGATCGTTTAGTATGTTGCTATTGCTTTCTTCATGACTTATACATGTTCCTACAACTATGAGATTATGCAACGCCCATTTACCGGAGGAACACTTTGTGTGCTACTGATACGTCTCCAACGTATCTACTTTTCCAAACACTTTTGCCCTTGTTTTGGACTCTAACTTGCATGATTTGAATGAAACTAACCCGGACTGACGTTGTTTTCAGCAGAACTGCCATGATGTTGTTTTATGTGTAGAAAACAAAAGTTCTTGGAATGTCCTGAAAATCCACGGAGGCACTTTTTGGAAAATATAAAAAATGCTGGCGAAAGAATCAAGACCAGGGGCCCACACCCTGTCCATGAGGGTGGGGGCGCGCCCACCCCCCTGGGCGCGCCCCCCTATCTCGTGGGCCCTCTGAGGCTACGCCGACCCCAACTCCAACTCCATATATTCTGTCTCACGGAGAAAAAAATCAGAGAGAAAGTTTCATCGTGTTTTATGATACGGAGCCGCCGCCAACCCTTAATCTCTCTCGGGAGGGCTGATCTGGAGTCCGTTCGGGGCTCCGGAGAGGGGGATTCGTCGCCGTCGTCATCATCAACCATCCTCCATCACCAATTTCATGATGCTCATAGCTGTGCGTGAGTAATTCCATCATAGGCTTGCTGGACGGTGATGGGTTGGATGAGATTTACCATGTAATTAAGTTAGTTTTGTTAGGGTTTGATCCCTAGTATCCACTATGTTCTGAGATTGATGTTGCTATGACTTTGCTATGCTTAATGCTTGTCACTAGGGACCGAGTGCCATGATTTCAGATCTGAACCTATTATGTTTTCACGAATATATGTGTGTTGTTGATCCTATCTTGCAAGTCTATAGTCACCTATTATGTGTTATGATCCGACAACCCCGAAGTGACAATAATCGGGATACTTCTCGGTGATGACCGTAGTTTGAGGAGTTCATGTATTCACTATGTGCTAATGCTTTGGTCCGGTTCTCTATTAAAAGGAGGCCTTAATATCCCTTAGTTTCCTCTAGGACCCCGCTGCCACGGGAGGGTAGGACAAAATATGTCATGCAAGTTCTTTTCCATAAGCACGTATGACTATATACGGAATACATGCCTACATTACATTGATGAATTGGAGCTAGTTCTGTGTCACCCTATGTTATAGCTCTTACATGAGGAATCGCATCTGACATAATTATCCATCACTGATCCATTGCCTACGAGCTTTTCACATATTGTGCTTCGCTTATTTACTTTTGCGTTGCTATTGTTACAATCACTACAAAACCCAAAAATATTACTTTTGCGACCGTTACCTTTATTATCAAACTACTTTGCTGCCAATACTAAGTTATCCACGTGTGGTTGAATTGATAAATCAACTACTAATACTCAATAATATTCTTTGGCTCCCCTTGTGTCGAATCAATAAATTTGGGTTGAATACTTTACCCTCAAAAGCTGTTGCGATCCCCTACACTTGTGGGTTATCAAGACTAATTTCTGGCGCCGTTGCCGGTGAGCATAGCTCTATTCTCTGAGTCACTTGGGATTTATATCTGTTGATCACTATGAAGAACTTGAAAGACGCGAAAACTATGATTTATCCCTCAACTACGAGGGGAGGTAAGGAACTGCCACCTAGCTCTGCACTAGATTCTCCTTCTGTTTTGAGTAAGCTTCGACACCAAACCTGTTACTGCTATGAATTCTAATATGTCGCATGTTATTGATGATGCCACTTCTGCTATGCATGATACTTATGATGAAACTACTTCTGTGCGTGATACTACTTTGCCATTAGGTGAATTTCTTGATGAACAACTTGCTAGGGCTAGAGAGAATGAAATTATTGAAGATGATATTATTGATGATAGTGATGATGAAAGTTCTCCCAGTGATTATGAATTACCTGTTGTTCCTGAGGGTTATGTTATGGAAGAGGAGGCTGCTAGAGCTATCTTTGCTTGTAAAGATACATATGATCTTAAGAAATTATTAGCTAAATGGAAGCAGCAGTCTCTTAATGCTAGAATCAAACCTGACCCTGCTTTTGCTACTTCACCTATCTGTGTTACTGATAAGGATTATGAATTCTCCGTTGACCCTAAGATTATTACTTTGGTTGAATCTAATCCTTTTTATGGCCTGGAATCTGAAACTGTTGTGGCACATCTTACCAAGTTGAATGATATAGCCATCCTGTTTACTCATGATGATAAATCTCGCTATTATTATGTCCTTAAGATATTTCCGTTCTCATTAAAGGGTGATGCTAAGACTTGGTATAATTCTCTTGCTCCTGGTTGTGTGCGTAGTCCCCAGGATATGATTTTTTACTTCTCTGCTAAATATTTCCCTGCTCATAAGAAACAAGCTGCCTTGCGGGAAATATATAATTTTTTCCAAAGCAAAGAAGAGAGTCTCCCACAAGCTTGGTGGAGGCTTCTCCGATTAATTAATGCTTTGCCTGATCATCCTCTTAAGAAAAATGAAATACTTGATATCTTTTATAATGGACTAACCGATGCTTCCAAGGACTACTTGGATAGTTATCCTGGTTGTGTTTTCAGGGAAAGAACAGTCGATGAAGCTGAATTACTATTGAATAATATGTTGACTAACGAAAATAATTGGACTCTTCCTGAGCCAATTCCTGAGGCAATTCCTGAACCAATTGAGCCAACTCCTGAGCCTATTCCTAAACCCACTCCGAAGAAGAGAGGTGTTTTATTTCTCAGTCCTGAAGATATGCAAGAGGCAAAGAAATCAATGAAAGAAAATGTATAAAAGCTGAAGATGTTAAGAATTTACCACCTATTGAAGAAATACATGGTCTTAATATACCGCCTATTGAAGAACCACATTGTCTTGATAACCCGACACAGTTAGTAAAGGTAAATTTTCTCTATATATATGATAAAGTTGAAATTCCCTCTAATTTCATAGCCCATGCTTAGATGAGTTTGATGATTTTATGGCTAGACAAGAAAGTTTTAATGCTTATGTTAGTATAGAGTTAAAGAATAATGCTTTCGAGATAGGATGTGTGAGCGATTATATGGCTAGAGTTGAAGGTGAACTTAAACTCGTTAGCAAATATGCTTCTATGGTTGCTACTCAAGTTGAGCAAGTACTTAAAGCTCAAAATGATTTGCTCGATGAATTAAATAATAAACTTGACTTTGCTGTTAGAGTGGCTACTTGAACTGGTAGAATGACTCGGGAACCTTTGTATCCTGAAAGCCACCCTAAGAGAATTGAGCAAGATTCTTAGAAAAATAACTTAGAGGCACCTAGTTCTTCCAAAAAAGAAGAAAAAGAAAAACGATAGGACTTTGCATGCTTCTAGTGAACCTGTCATAGACACACCTGAGAATCCCAATGATATTTCTATCTCTGATGCTAAAACACAATCAGGTGATGAACATGAACCTAGTGATAATGTTAATGATAATGTTCATGTTGATGCTCAACCTAGCAAAAACAATGATGTAGAGATTGAACCTGCTGTTGATCTTGATAACCCACAATCAAAGAATCAACGTTATGATAAGAGAGATTTCGTTGCTAGGAAGCACGGTAAAGAAAGAGAACCATGGGTTCAGAAACCCATGCCCTTTCCTCCTAAACCATCCAAGACAAAGGATGATGAGGATTTTGAGCGCTTTGCCGAAATGATTACACCTATCTTCTTACGTATGCGCTTGACTGATATGCTTAAAGTAAACCCTTATGCTAAATATATGAAGGATATCATTACAAACAAAATAAAGATACCGGAAGCTGAAATTTCCACCATGCTTGCAAATTACACTTTTAAGAGTGGTGAGGGAGTCCTGGACTAGGGGGTGTCCGGACAGCCGGACTATCATCGTCCGCCGGACTCCAAGACTACGAAGATACAAGATTGAAGACTCTGTCCCATGTCCGGATGGGACTTTCCTTGGCATGGAAGGCAAGCTTGGCAATACGGATATGTAAATCTCCTACCATTGTAACCGACTCTATGTAGCCCTAGCCTTCTCCGGTATCTATATAAACCGGAGGGCTTTAGTCCGTAGGACACAACATACATTACAACAATCATACCATAGGCTAGCTTTAGGGTTTAGCCTCCTTGATCTCGTGGTAGATCCACTCTTGTACTACCCATATCATCAATATTAATCAAGCAGGACATAGGGTTTTACCTCCATCAAGAGGGCCCGAACCTGGGTAAAACATCGTGTCCCTTGTCTCCTGTTACCATCCGCCTAGGCGCACAGTTCGGGACCCCCTACCCGAGATCCGCCGGTTTTGACACCGACATTGGTGCTTTCATTGAGAGTTCCTCTGTGTCGTCACCGATAGGCTCGATGGCATCTTCAATCAACAACGCTGTCCAGGGTGAGACTTTTCTCCCAGGACAGATCTTCGTATTCGGCGGCTTCACACTGCGGGCTAATTCACTTGGCCATCTGGAGCAGATCGAAAGCTACGCCCCTGGCCGTCAGGTCAGATTCGGAAGCCTAAATTTCATAGCCGACATCCGCGGGTACTTGATCTTCGACGGGCTCGAGCCAAAGCCAAGCGCGCCACACTGTTACGATGGGCATGATCTAGCTCTGCCGCCGAATAGTGCCTTGGTGGCCGCACACGAATCTGCTCCGGCCCTTAGTCCGGAGCCGATCGCCCAGATCGACGTCCGGTGGATGGACACCACCTCGGGGGCTTCAACTTCCACGACGATGGAGCCGAACACTAACCTTGTCCCTTGCAAAGCTCGTGACTCCGAGGTGCCGTACTCCCTGCCGGACTCCGGACCGCCCGCGCCCCTGCCAATCAAACCTGATCGGGCGCCGGTTATGGAATTCACCGCCGCGGACATCTTCCAACACTCGCCCTTTGGCGACATCCTAAATTCGTTAAAACACCTCTCTCTATCCGGAGAGGCCCGGCCGGACTACGGCCAAGACGGTTGGGATTCGGGAGACGAAGAAATTCAAAGCCCACCCACCACCCACTTTGTAGCCACTGTCGACGATCTAACCGACATGCTAAACTATGACTGCGAAGACATCGACGGCATGGACGATGATGCCGGAGACGAACAAGAACCAGCGCCTACAGGGCACATGAAGACCACCTCGTCATACGACGTATACATGGTGGATACCCCAAAAGGAAGTGACAACGAGGACCAACGGGGCGCGGCAGAAGATAATCCCGCCGACAAACAACCAAAACGGCGACGCAGACGCCGCCCTAAGTCCCGCCTCGACAATAACAGCGCTCTTAATGACCCAGCAATACAGCAGGGCAAACCAGTGGACGACGAACACGCAGACAAGCAACCGCCCGAACAGGATGAGTCAGATAATCAGTCCAGGCCCGGCGAAAACAATAGTCCAGACGACCTCACGCCGGACACACCGTCGGAGAATAAAAACCTTCGGAAAAGACTCGTCGCCATAGCAAGAAGCTTGAAGAAAGAAAAACGGAAGCTCAAAACAGCAGAAGACACACTCAGAATGAGGTGGAGCAAAGTGCTCAAAACCGCAGACAAATACGGCAATGGCCATCAATCAAAGAGCTACCTGAAGCGCAAGCTGCTGCCAGAATTTGACGAGGAGGCCATAGTGCCCCCACAGTCACAAAACAAAGAGGCCGCCTGGTCGGATAGACGTCCAGATGATAGGCCAAAATCTGAAAGCGGCACTGCACATAAGCCGACTAATGACCCAGGAAAGACAGATGGCCCAGCCAGGTCCATTTACGGGCCAAAAAAGAGGGCCCCAGGAAGCAACGCAACACGCCAAGTGTCCGAAGACATCGGTGCACCGAAATACAGGGGCGCCGCACACCCACTATGTTTCACCAACGAGGTGCTGGATCACGAATTCCCAGCAGGGTTTAAACCCATAAACATAGAGGCCTACGACGGAACAACATACCCTGGAGTCTGGATAGAGGATTACATACTACACATACACATGGCTAGAGGAGATGATCTCCACGCCATAAAATACTTACCCCTCAAGCTCAAAGGGCCAGCCCGTCATTGGCTCAAAAGCCTCCCAGAAAAAACTGTTGGAAGTTGGGAAGAGCTCGAGGATGCGTTTAGAGCAAACTTTCAAGGAACTTATGTCCGCCCTCCGGATGCAGATGATCTAAGTCATATAACTCAACAGCCCGGAGAGTCAGCGCGCAAATTCTGGAATAGGTTCCTCACCAAAAAGAACCAAATAGTCGACTGTCTGGACGCCGAAGCCTTAGCAGCTTCTAAACACAACGTCCGAGACAAATGGCTCGCCAGACACCTCGGCCAAGAGAAGCCGAGGACAATATCCGCGCTAACAAGCCTCATGACCCGCTTTTGTGCGGGAGAGGATAGCTGGCTAGCAAGATGCAGCACTAGCGACCCAAGTACATCCGAGATCAGAGATGGAAACGGAAAAACACGGCGCAGGAAAGAGCAGCGCCGGAATAAAGAGAAAAGCCCAAAGAGCACGGCAGTCAACGCCGGATTCAAAAGCTCGCGGCCAAACAACAAAACACCGCCTCTTAAGGATAACAGCAATGAGCTATCCAACTTAAACAAGATCTTGGGCCGGATATGTCAAATCCACAGTACCCCCGGAAGGCCTGCAAACCACACCCACCGAGATTGTTGGGTTTTCAAACAGTCCGGCCGACTAAACGCCGAATATAAGGGGCTCGACGCATCAAGCGAAGATGATAAACCCCACCAGCAGAGCACCGGAAAACAAAAGAATTTCCCACAAGAGGTCAAAGCTGTAAATTCACTCCATGTGATAATACGGAAAGACAGTGCGGCACCCGTTAAAATGGGTCTCGCACGGTCCAACCCAGCGGAACATAGAGATTGGACATCAAAACCAATCACTTTCGACCACCTGGATTATTCCAGAAGCATTCGAAATGCAGGATAGACTACCCTGATATTGGATCCTACAATCGACGGACTGCAATTTACACAAGTCCTGATGGATGGAGGCAGTGACTTAAACCTGTTGTATCCAAACACAATCCGTAAGTTGGGGATAGACCTTACTAAAATTCGACACAGCCGCACTTCCTTTAAAGGAGTGACGCCAGGCCCTTACGCCAAGTGCACAGGCTCCTTATTACTAGAAGTCATGTTCGGATCACCGAACAACTTTCGATGCGAAAGACTAATCTTTCATATCGTCCCATTTAAAAGTAGCTATCAAGCACTCTTGGGACGAGAAGCTTTTGTCCGCTTCAACGCCATACCACATTACGCGTCTCTTACACTTAAGATGCCCGGTCCACGTGGCATCATTTCAGTGCAAGGGTCATTTAAAGACCCCGGACACGGTCAGGCGAGTCCAGCATAAATAAGCTAGGGGCTCCCTAGCCGCACATCCCTTCACAAGGGGCTGCGCGCACAAGCAAACAGCGAGATCATACAGACTCCGCTTTACTTATTTATATTTCTTCCTTCGTATATATTTTTCGCACGAGTTCCTTTCAATCTAAGTTCCTCTCTTTTTACAGATGAACAACGTGCACACCCGTCCAGGATAACGGCACAACGGAGACACAGGCGCAGACGTGCAGTAGGGACCCGTCGCGAGGATTCTTTTCAGATTAAGACCCTGCGTAAACCTTTTTTACTGTCTCTTGTTGTTATAATCCCTTGGTTTCTCATTATAACCAAAGCGGAGCCTGACATTTTGGCATCGGCCGCGTCAGAGGACCATGCCCGTACCTGGACACTAGGGGCTTAGGGAATTGTTCTGCCCATTATTATAAAGACCGAACACCTTAGGGAGTGTTCGGCATCTCGAGTTAGGCCTTATATGCATCAGCTCCGAATCATGTCTTTGGTCAAATGTTGGGTTTGCCCGGTTCTTGTGTTTTGCTGCCTTACGTTCCGTATCATCGGCTAACGCGGCACCAGGAGAACTACTGCGATTGTGCCCCAGTTCAGCTGGGCGAGCACCTCAGTAGAGAAAGCCGAAAACTGACTGTCATGATACAGCGAGAGACTGGTCAACCACTCGATCGACTACTGGAATGTTTAGAATTCCCCGCTTTGACGAAGGACCGTTTCCCGGTCAGGCACACACGCGCCCCGACTTCGGAGAAGTGCGGTGCCCCAAGGGGCTATATCATAGCCCCACCCTCGAACTCCAATGGCTAAGTGAAAGTGATAAAGCATCATAGTCCGGATTGCCTCGTTTGCTACGCTACCACCTTAACAGGACCGAGACGTCGGATTAAGTGTGAAAACGTGCTATTTTTTGCAAACACCCCCGCACCTTGTGCGTGGGGGCTGAAGCTGAAGACTGCAATCTTTCAGGTTATACAAACGTATACATAAACGGCCGCATAGGAGATATTTTAATACTTGGAACGCACAAGTATAAAAAGCGGTTACAACATAATCATTGTTTTACAAGATAAAATGTTCATTTGAATGTGACATCTTTCGAGCACTGCGACTCTATTACACGAGCGCCACGCATAACTTCCCCAAAATAGTGCTCGGCGGGTAACCGGATTTCGTCCGAACCCTGGGTTCCAATAGCGGTGGCATCCATCTCTGTCCAATGTGTGTTCACACGGGCAAGGGCCATCCGCACACCTTCGATGCAAGCCGACCGCTTCATCTCCTTGATATGCGGCACCGCTCCAAGAAATTGCTGCAATAAGCCGAAATAGCTCATCGCCTTGGGCCTCTCTGGCCAGACATGAGCCATGATATCAGTCATGGCAACTCTGGACAACCTGTTCAGCTCAGCCCATTCGGCCAACCGATTAGTCAACGGAAGTGAACGATCCGGACTATGGAATTGAGACCAAAATAGCTCTTCCGTCTTGTGATCCTTCTGGCTCCGGAAGTGCACAACGGCATCAGCCGCACTTGCCGCTAAGTCCATATATGGATCCTCCGGATCCCACAGCTGGCCAAGTTGGGCATACTTTGGATTCGTAAACCGGCGATGCAGCAGAAAAGGCCTGCCAGCCACAATATCTCCGGCTTGGCGCAGCTCCTCCTTCATAGCCCGCATTGCAGAACGGGCATCCTTGGCCTCGGCGGTGGCCTTCCCCAGGTCTTCCCGCTCCGATAGGCGCTCCTTTTCAAGAGCCTCACTGCGGTCGGCAGCATCCTTCAATTTCACGGCCAATTCGGCCATCCTTTCCCTGCTTAGGCAGTGTGCAGCCTTTTCGGCTTTCAACTCCTCGGCCGCCCTCGAGGCAGCCGCATCACTCCTTTGGGCTTGCTCCTTAGCTTGAGCAAGCTCGGCCCGAAGGCTCTCCACAGCAGCAGCACCGTCTGTATCACAGCATATATATTGTCAGAAGCGGGCTTTGACTCCCTTAAATAAGTGACTGCGGAGAATTCATTTACCTTGCGACTCGTCAAGTCGCCGGTTGACAAGCGCGATGTCCGCATCCGCCACATCGAGTTGCCGCTTTAACTCGACAACTCCACTAGTTCGGCTAGCCCCTGGACTATCTGCCACCTGCATAGGAATGGCGACATTCATTACCTGCGATTTTGATCCTCGGCACGCTGTCGCTTTCGACAACCTACCGAGTCTCAGGGGCTACTATCTATACAAGGCGCACTTCTATGTGCCAAACTGTCAAAAAGGTGTGTCGTTCTTGCGTACCTCAAATCCCGCCAGCAAACTCCTAACGGCACTATGCAATCCGCTTTCGGCGGACGAAATCCTTTCAATCACCATACTCATCAAAGCACGGTGATCTTCTGAGATGGACGCCCTCTCAAGCAGATCCTTCAGCTCCCCCGGCCGGACACTAGTTGGTGCCGCACTCTCCGGCCCCGCCGGACTCTGGGATACCCTCCGTGACGATACTTCAGGCTCGTCTGCCCTATCCGACAGCGCAGCAGACGGAGGCGTTTCGCTCTCCATCATCTCCGGACGAAGATCCCCCGAAGACGAACTCATCTGAGAAGGCCGCAGATCCGAACTGTAAGGTAAAAATTTCGGTTATCCACAGAAGCACAAATAGGGGTATTTTCTTATTAATGAACCCCCCCCCTTTTTTCTACTCACGGCTCGCTGGAGGGCTGATCCTTTAGAGACGATTGTACGTCCGGGCTCTCTCCAGACGCAGGACCCTCCGGTAAAGATTTCTTCCCCCGCTTAGGGGCTTTGGCCTCCGGGTCTTTGGAGGCGGTCCTCTTCTCCCCCTGGAAGGAGAGATTTTCGATCCCCCCCTCTTCAGGAGCCCCCTTGGGCGAGGTGATAGCTCTTCTATTTTCCCCATCGCCCCTTCTACGGGCGCGACCTCCAACATTCTGACCAGCACGGGCTCCGGTGCGGTCTCTGGGAGGGGGGCCGGACACCTTATCAGCTTCGATCGCGCTACCCACTCCTGATGAAGAATAATGGGTTAGAAGGCGAATTTCAGAAAAGCAAACAAACAGAACGTCCGGACTCTGAGCTACTTACCTGTGTATCCGGGCGATTGTAGCTTAGGCCTGCGTCCTCGGTCAATTCCAGACACGCTGCCTGCGGTACGAAGAACAACTTGTACATCTCCACGGGCGTCATACCCATGAAGTGTTGGAGAGTTCGTGGTCCCTCCGGATTGAACTCCCATAACCGGAGAGGACTGCGTTTGCAGGGTAGAAGATGCCTGATTAGCATGACCTGCATCACCAGAACCAGATTGATCTCCCTCGCTTGGAGGTCTCGAATCCGGCCCTGCAATAAAGGCACGTCTTCGGACGGCCCCCAATTGAGCCCTTGGTTGACCCACGACATCAATCAGCGTGGAGGTCCCGGGCAGAATGAAGGCGGCGGCTTTTGCTTGCTGCCCTTCAGAGCGGTGATATAGAACCACTCCTGCTGCCACAAGCCAAGCTCCTCTTGGAAGGAGCCCTCAGGCGACGGGGCATCGGCCCTCCTGCTTATGGCCGCCCCGCCGCACTCCGCTTGACGCCCCCCGATCATCTTCGGCTCCACATTGAAGGTCTTCAGCCATAGGCCAAAGTGGGGGGTGACGCGGAGTAAGGCTTCGCAGACAATAATGAATGCGGAAATATGGAGGATGGACTCCGGAGCCAAGTCGTGAAAATCCAGCCCGTAGTAGAACATGAGCCCTCTCACGAAGGGGTCCGTCGAGAAGCCTAAACCCCGACGGAGGTGGGATACGAAGACGACGTACTCACCGGGCTCGGGAGTGGGTACGGCCTGCCCTTGGGCGGGCAACCTGTGCGAAATCTCGTAGGACAGGTACTTGGCCTCACGCAGCTTTAGCACGTCCTCCTCCGTGACGGAGGAGGGCATCCACCGGCCCTGAAGGTCAGAGCCGGACATTGTTGAAGATCCGAAGCGCTTGAATCTGGGGCTCTGGGTGTTGGAACTTGGAGCAAGGAGAAGATTCGATGGAAGATTGAAGAAAAGAAACGAGCCTTGGTCCTCTTATAAAGGGGGAAAATACCAAGAGCCGTCTCCGTGACCGTTCGGGATTCACCTTCGATAGAGGAGGCGTGGCGACGGGCACGGTTGGGTTACCCACGCTCGTATTGATGAGAATCCCGGAATAAGGGGAACACGATCTCTGCTTCGACAAGACGTGCCAAGGAAACCACTTCGCTAAACGTGCTGTGGTGGTATAATAAAAAATGATTCAAGTAAAGGCTTGGTAGTGGTGTGACATCATGCCGCAAAATACGTCAGCAGATTGAACTTGTGTACATTTTATTCTCTCTACGGTAGAATGTGGAATTTATTTCGCAGAGCCGGACACTATCCTGGTGTTCATGATCTTCTCTGGATTATTCAAAGGAGGAACCCGCCTTGCAATGCCGAACATTATGCGCGCCGGACTTATCGTCATTGAAGCCTGGTTCAGGGGCTACTGAGGGAGTCCTGGACTAGGGGGTGTCCGGACAGCTAGACTATCATCGTCCGCCGGACTCCAAGACTACGAAGATACAAGATTGAAGACTCTGTCCCATGTCCGGATGGGACTTTCCTTGGCGTGGAAGGCAAGCTTGGCAATACGGATATGTAGATCTCCTACCATTGTAACCGACTCTGTGTAACCCTAGCCTTCTCCGGTATCTATATAAACCGGAGGGCTTTAGTCCGTAGGACACAACATACATTACAACAATCATACCATAGGCTAGCTTTAGGGTTTAGCCTCCTTGATCTCGTGGTAGATCCACTCTTGTACTACCCATATCATCAATATTAATCAAGCAGGACGTAGGGTTTTACCTCCATCAAGAGGGCCCGAACCTAGGTAAAACATCGTGTCCCTTGTCTCCTATTACCATACACCTAGACGCACAGTTCGGGACCCCCTACCCGAGATCCGCCGGTTTTGACACCGACAAGTGGAATACCAAAGAAACTTGGAGACCCCGGGGTACCAACTATACCATGCTCCATTAAAAGAAATTATGTTAGAACTGCTTTATGTGATCTTGGAGCCGGTGTTAGTGTTATGCCTCTCTCTTTATATCGTAGACTTGAATTTAATAAGTTGACACCTACTAAAATATCTTTGCAAATGGATGATAAATCAACTGCCATACCTGTCGGTATTTGTGAGGATGTGCTTGTTGTGGTTGCAAATGTCACTATCTTAAAGGACTTTGTTATTCTTGATATTCCCAAGGATGATAGTATGTCGATTATCCTTGGTAGACCTTTTTGAATACTGCAGGGGATGTTATTGATTGCAACAAAGGTAATGTCACTTTTCATGTTAATGGTAATGAGCATACGGTACACTTTCCGAGGAAACAATCTCAAGTTCATAGCATCAATTCTATTGGAAAAGTTCCAACTATTATTATTGCAGGTTTTGAATTTCCTCTCCCTACTGTCAAGAAAAAGTATGATATGCTTATTATTGGGGATGTTCATATCCCCATTGAGGTAACTTAGTGTTATTCGAAATTTCTCCAGTTCCGTGTTATTCAGAATGAGTTTGTTAACAAGACTTGATCAACCTTGTTAGTGGATTCATTTTGATGATCATGAGATGGATGAAACTAGAAGGCACAACCTTCTGTACCCACTTTTTACTTTCTGTTATTTAGAATAAATAAAGCAAAAATAGTATTATCTATCTGTTTTCTGATTTATCCATGCAATAAAAAAATATCCCGAAAATAAAAGTGCTCCAAATGCCCTGCAAATTTAGTATGATTTTTCATGGAATATTTGAGGATTTTAGGCACTGAAATCACTGCAGGAGCGGCAAGCACCAGGCCACGAGAGTGGAGGGCGCGCCCACCCCCCTGGGCGCGCCCCCCTGTCTCGTGGGCCCCTGGTGGCCCCCCCTCCACATATGCCAGCACCCACACACTCCATCTTCTTCCCAAAAAAAATCCCCATCCAGCTCAAGCACGAGTTCTAGCTCATTTTTGCTGCGATTTTCGATCTCCTTGCTCAAAGCTCCATTTACAAAATTGCTTTGGGAGATTGTTGCTTGAAAAAGAATTATGTCTAGGAGAATGTACCAAGGTGGTTCCTTGGTAAAGAAAGGGCCCAAGATTTCTATATGTGAGCAAGATGTTGAATTACCGAGGGAGGCAGATGTACGAGCTTGTGAGTGGCCATCCGACGATTTTATGGTCGAAGCAAGCTTTAAGGAGGAATTTGATGCGTATGTGCGCAATGCTGATCTGGTGGACTTCTTACAAGATAAGTGTCCTCAATACTATCAATTGACTGATTCCTTTGTGCGAAGGTTTAAATATAACTGTAGACGTAATTCTCATAGTGTCCTATTTGATATCTATGATACATCTTATACCATGGTCTTAGAGGATTTTACAACTGCTTGCAAATTCCCACAGTGGGGTAATATGATCCCCACAAATCTGAATTTAGAGATTTCCTTGCTAGTATTACTATGGGAGAATCCAGGGATATTGCACAAGCTACCATAGGGAGCATTCATTTTCCTGCTATACATTATTTTGCTCTCTTCATTGGTAGATGCATTAACGGTAAAGATAAAGCATGTCATATGTGTCTCCCTGATCTTTGTGTCCTCAAGAGCGCTGTGTTAGGTTATAAAGAATATAACTTGGGGGCAATAGTTGCACGTAGGTTGCATAATAATGGTAGAGCTGGAGATTTATTTGGAGGAATTTATGCGACCCGTGTGGCTAATTATCTTGGTATAGCCCCACGAGAGGGGGGGTATGATGTTACCTTCTGTTTATTTAGATCATGATGCTATGGTCCAACATCATTTTCTTAAGAGGAATGAACAATTCCTCCAGTATCGACTAATCTATGACAGACGCAACGCTGTCCATGTTACTCTTCCTGCTCCTCTCCTATTTGATTACCAGGCAAAAGGAAGATATGTTGTTGCCAGGGAGGAAGCAGCTGAACATGAGGGGAGAGCGGAGGTGGCTCGCCAGCATGCCGCAGCTCAGGAGGCATTTGCTGCTGCATCTCAGTATGACCCCAGTTACAACTACAGATATCATCCAGGCTACCCTTAGCATTAGACCAACTTAGGCCAAAAGCCTAAGCTTGGGGGAGTACATATTTCCCACCGACTTTACATTCATGTTCACACACTATTCTAGTCGTCGGTGCTCATACTCTTTCATTGTATTATCCATGCTAGTTTAATTTTCTTTTACTAGTTTTCTTCTTGTGTGTTTGATAAACCTTAAGAAAAAAACCAAAAAAATTAGTTAGTTTAATTTCCATGCTTGTAGTAGTAATTAAAATGAAAACCTAAAAACATTTCTCGTTCTTCATCTTACTTGTTGGGAGCTTTCCCGTGTAAATAGTTTTATTTTATTTTCTTTTCTTTGGGGGTCGAGAGTAGAAGACCATATTGAAAATGCTTAGTGGCTCTCATATGCATGATTGTTTATTTAACTTAGAGCCCATATTACCCTGTCTTCTCTCTTGAGTTGAATGCTTGCAGATTCTAGCTTAGTCCACATGTGCACTCTTATTATTATACACATTGTTCGGTCATGCAAGTGAAAGGCAATAATGACGATATATGATTGACTGATTGGGATGAGAAAAGCTGGTATGAACTCGACCTCTCTTGTTTTTGTAAATATGATGAGTTCATCATTCCTGAGTCAGCTATTATGAAGTAAACATATTTGCAATGACATTTAGAGATTATAGTTGCTTGTGCCATGCCTAATTAGCTATGACTTATAATGGTTTACCTTGCATGCCAACATGCTATTAGAATGATTATGATGTGATATGATGGGATGGTATCCTCCTTTAAATGAATTGAGTGACTCGACTTGGCACATGTTCACGCATGTAGTTGAATCAAATCAACATAGCCTTCATGATATTTATGTTCATGGTGGATTATATCCTACTCATGCTTGTACCCGGTGTGAATTAATTTTAATGCATGTTTATGACTGTTGTCGCTCTCTCAGTTCGTCGCTTCCCAGTCTTTTGCTAGCCTTCACCTGTACTAAGCGGGAATACTGCTTGTGCATCCAAACTCCTTAAACCCCAAAGTTGTTCCATATGAGTCCACTATACCTTCCTATATGCGGTATTTACCTGTCGTTCCAAGTAAATTTGTATGTGCCAAACTCCAAACCTTCAAATGAAATTCTGTTTTGTATGCTCGAGCAGCTCATGTTTCAACTAGGGCTGCCTATATCTTCCATGCTAGGTGGGTTATTCTCAAGAGGAGTGGACTCCGCTCCTCATTCACGAGAAAGGGTCGGTAACCAGGATGCCCAGTCCCATGATCCAAAAAGATCAAAGCAAATCAAAATAATTAAAAAAAACTCCCCTAGGGCTGATGTTAGTTGGAGACACTCGTTGTTTCGAGCAAGCCATGGATTGATGCTTGTTGGTGGTTGGGGAAGTATAAACCTTTACCATTCTGTTTGGGAACTGCCTATAATGCATGTAGTATGGAAGATACAACCATCTCATAGTAGTTGCGTTGACAGTGAAAGTATGCCACTCAAAATGTTATTCAATCTCTATTTTAAAATCGAGATCTGGCACCTCTACAAATCCTTGCTTCCCTCTACGAAGGGCCTATCTATTTACTTTTATGTTGAGTCATCACCTTCTTATTAAAAAGCACCCGCTGGAGAGCACACTGTCATTTGCATTCATTACTATTAGTTTATATTGGGTATGACTTGACTGGATCTCTTTTACAATGAATTACAATGTTTAGTCAGTCCTTGATCTTTAAAGGTGCTTTGCATTTATGTTTTGCGGTCTCAGAAAGGGCTAGCGAGATACCATTTTGTTATATCATATTATGATTGTTTTGAGAAAGTGTTGTCATCTGAGTTTTATTATTATAGCTCGCTAGCTGATTATGTTGTTGATATGAATAATTGTGAGACCTAGGTGTTATTTTGAGTATGGTTAGTTCATAATATTTGCTGAAACCTGAATGATGGCTTTGCATGTTTACAACAACAAGAGCAAACAGAGTTTGTAAAAGTTTTTCTTTATCACTTTCAGTTTATCAACTGTATTGCTTGAGGACAAGCAAAGGTTTAAGCTTGGGGGAGTTGATATGTCTCCAATGTATCTACTTTTCCAAACACTTTTTCCCTTGTTTTGGACTCTAACTTGCATGATTTGAATGAAACTAACCCGGACTGACGCTGTTTTCAGCAAAACTGCCATGATGTTGTTTTATGTGTAGAAAACAAAAGTTCTCGGAATGTCCTAAAAATCCACGGAGGCACTTTTTGGAAAATATAAAAAATACTGGAGAAGAATCAAGACCAGGGGGCCCACACCCTGTCCACGAGGGTGGGGGGCACGCCCACCCCCCTGGGCGCGCCCCCTGTCTCGTGGGCCCCCTGAGGCTCCGCCGACCTCAACTCCAACACCATATATTCCGTCTCGCGGAGAAAAAAGTTAGAGAGAAAGTTTCATCGCGTTTTACGATACGGAGCCGCCGCCAAGCCCTAATCTCTCTCGGGAGGGCTGATCTGGAGTCCGTTCGGGGCTCCGGAGTGGGGGATTCGTCACCGTCGTGATCATCAACCATCCTCCATCACCAATTTCATGATACTCACCGCCGTGCGTGAGTAATTCCATCGTAGGCTTGCTGGATGGTGATGGGTTGGATGAGATTTACCATGTAATCAAGTTAGTTTTGTTAGGGTTTGATGCCTAGTATCCACTATGTTCTGAGATTGATGTTGCTATGACTTTGCTATGCTTAATGCTTGTCACTAGGGCCTGAGTGCCATGATTTCAGATCTGAACCTATTATGTTTTCACGAATATATGTGTGTTCTTGATCCTATCTTGCAAGTCTATAGCCACCTATTATGTGTTATGATCCGACAACCCCGAAGTGACAATAATCGGGATACTTCTCGGTGATGACCGTAGTTTGAGGAGTTCATGTATTCACTATGTGCTAATGCTTTGGTACGGTTCTCTATTAAAAGGAGGCCTTAATATCCCTTAGTTTCCGCTAGGACCCCGCTGCCACGGGAGGGTAGGACAAAAGATGTCATGCAAGTTCTTTTCCATAAGAACGTATGACTATACACGGAATACATGCCTACATTACATTGATGAATTGGAGCTAGTTTTGTGTCACCCTATGTTATAGCTATTACATGAGGAATCACATCCGACATAATTATCCATCACTAATCCATTGCCTACGAGCTTTTCACATATTGTGCTTCGCTTATTTATTTTTCCGTTGCTATTGTTACAATCACTACAAAACCCAAAAATATTACTTTTGCTACCGTTACCTTTATTATCATACTACTTTGCTACTAAATACTTTGCTGTAGATACTAAGTTAACCAGGTGTGGTTGAATTGACAACTCAACTGCTAATACTCAATAATATTCTTTGGCTCCCCTTGTGTCGAATCAAAAAATTTGGGTTGAATACTTTACCCTCGAAAGCTGTTGCGATCCCCTACACTTGTGGGTTATTAGCTACCAAACGTCATAACGTACCTGGGTGATTATAAAGAAGCTCTACAGGTGTCTCCAAAGGTACATGTTGAGTTGGCGTATTTCAAGATTAGGTTTTGTCACTCCGATTGTCGCAGAGGTATCTCTGGGCCCTCTCGGTAATGCACATCACTATAAGCCTTCCAAGCATTGTAGCTAATGAGTTAGTTATGGAATGATGCATTACATAATGAGTAAAGAGACTTGCCGGTAACGAGATTGAACTAGGTACTGAGATACCGACGATCGAATCTCGGTCAAGTAACATATCGATGACAAAGGGGACAACGTATGTTGTTATGCGGTTTGACCGATAAAGATCTTCGTAGAATATGTAGGAGCCAATATGAGCATCCAGGTTCCTCTATTGGTTATTGTCCGGAGAAGTGTCTCGGTCATGTCTACATAGTTCTCGAACCCGTAGGGTCTACACGCTTAAAGTTAGATGACAGTTACATTATGAGTTCATGTGTTTTGATGTGCCAAAGATAGTTCGGAGTCTCAGATGTGATCACGGACATAACGAGGAGTCTCGAAATGGTCGAGACATGAAGATTGATATATTGGACGACTATATTCAGACATCGGAATGGTTCCGAGGGTTATCGGATATATACCGGAGTACCGGGGGGTTACCGAAACCCCCCCGGGGGGTTAATGGGCCTGATGGGCCCAAAGTGGAGAAGAGGAGGGGCGGCCAGGGCAGGCCACGCGCCCCCTCCCCCTCTAGTCCGAATAAGACAAGGAGGGGGGCGGCACCCCCTTTCCTTCCTCCCCTCTCTCCCTTCCTTCCCCCTCTCCTACTTGGACAAGGAAAGGAGGGAGTCCTACTCCCGGTGGGAGTAGGACTCCTCCTGGCGCGCCCCCTCCTGGTCGGCCGCCCCCTCCCCCTTGTTCCTTTATATACGGGGGCAGGGGGGCACCTCTAGACACAACAAGAATTGATCCTTGATATCTATTAGCCATGTGTGGTGCCCCCCTCCACCATATTCCACCTTGATAATATCGTAGCGATGCTTAGGCGAAGCCCTGCGTCGGTAGAACATCATCATCGTCACCACACCGTCGTGCTGACGGAACTCTCCCTCGACACTCGGCTGGATTGGAGTTCGAGGGACGTCATCAAGCTGAACATGTGCAAGAACTCGGAGGTGTCGTGCTTTCGGTGCTTGATCGGTCGGGCCGTGAAGACGTACAACTACATCAACCGCGTTGTGCTAACGCTTCCGCCTTCGGTCTACGAGGGTACGTGGACAACACTCTCCCCTCTCGCTACTATGCATCACAATGATCTTGCGTGTGCGTAGGAAATTTTTTGAAATTACTACGTTCCCCAACACCATGTTGGCCCATTAGATCCCCCGAGGGTTCCGATAACCTCCCGGCACTCCGATAAATATCCGGTGACCCCTGAAACTCATCCGGTGTCCGAATATAGTCGTCCAATATATCAATCTTTATGTCTCAACCATTTTGAGACTCCTCGTCATGTCTGTGATCATATCCGAGACTCCAAACTACCTTCGATACATCAAAGCACATAAACTCATAATACCGGTCGTCACCGAACTTTAAGCGTGCGGCCCCTACGGGTTCAAGAACTATGTAGACATGACCGAGACACGTCTTCGGTCAATAACCAATAGCGGAACCTGGATGCTCATATTGGCTCCTACATATTCTATGAAGATCTTTATCGGTCAAACCACATAACAACATACGTTGTTCCCTTTGTCATCGGTATGTTACTTGCCCGAGATTCGATCGTCGGTATCTCAATACCTAGTTCAATCTCGTTACAGGCAAGTCTATTTACTCGTTCCATAATGCACCATCCCGCAACTAACTCATTAGTCACATTGCTTGCAAGGCTTATAGTTATGTGCATTATCGAGAGGACCCAGAGATACATCTCCAACAATCAGAGTGACAAATCCTAATCTCGATCTACACCAACTCAACAAGTACCATCGGAGACACCTGTAGAGCACCTTTATAATCACCCAGTTATGATGTGACATTTGGTAGCACACAAAGTGTTCCTCCGGTATTCTGGAGTTGCATAATCTCATAGTCATAGGAACATGTATAAGTCATGAAGAAAGCAATAGCAACAAACTAAATGATCAAGTGCTAAGCTAACGGAATGGGTCAAGTCAATCACATTATTCTCTAATTATGTGATCCCGTTAATCAATTGACAACTCATGTCTATGGCTAGGAAACTTTAACCATCTTTGATTCAACGAGCTAGTCAAGTAGAGGCATACTAGTGACACTATGTTTGTCTATGTATTCAGACATGTACTAAGTTTCTGGTTAATACAATTCTAGCATGAATAATAAACATTTATCATGATATAAGGAAATATAAACAACAACTTTATTATTGCCTCTAGGGCATATTTCCTTCAATCTCCCACTTGCACTAGAGTCAATAATCTAGATTACATAGTAATGATTCTAACACCCATGGAGTCTTGGTGCTGATCATGTTTTGCTTGTGAGAGAGGCTTAGTCAACGGGTCTGCGACATTCAGATCCATATGTATCTTGCAAATCTCTATGTCTCCCTCCTTGACTTGATCGTGGATGGAATTGAAGCATCTCTTGATGTGCTTGGTTCTCTTGTGAAATCTAGGTTCCTTTGCCAAGGCAATTGCACCAGTATTGTCACAAAAGATTTTCATTGGACCCGATGCACTAGGTATGACACCTAGATCAGATATGAACTCCTTCATCCAGACTCCTTCATTTGCTGCTTCTGAAGCAGCTATGTACTCCGCTTCACACGTAGATCCCACCACGACGCTTTGTTTAGAACTGCACCAACTAACAACTCCACCATTCAATATAAACACGTATCCGGTTCGTGACTTAGAGTCATCCGGATCAGTGTCAAAGCTTGCATTGACGTAACCATTTACGACGAGCTCTTTGTCACCTCCATAAACGAGAAACATATCCTTAGTCCTTTTCAGGTATTTCAGGATGTTCTTGACCGCTGTCCAGTGATCCACTCCTGGATTACTTTGGTACCTCCCTGCTAAACTAATAGCAAGGCACACGTCAGGTCTGGTACACAACATTGCATACATGATAGAGCCTATGGTTGAAGCATAGGGAACACCTTTCATTTTCTCACTATCTTCTGCAATGGTCGGGCATTGAGTCTGACTCAATTTCACACCTTGTAACACAGTCAAGAAACCTTTCTTTGCTTGATCCATTTTGAACTTCTTCAGAACTTTATCAAGGTATGTGCTTTGTGAAAGTCCAATTAAGTGTCTTGATCTATCTCTATAGATCTTGATGCCCAATATATAAGCAGCTTCACCGAGGTCCTTCATTGAAAAACTCTTATTCAAGTATCCTTTTATGCTATTCAGAAATTCTATATCATTTCCAATCAACAATATGTCATCCACATATAATATTAGAAATGCTATAGAGCTCCCACTCACTTTCTTGTAAATACAGTCTTCTCCAAAAGTCTGTATAAAATCATATACTTTGATCACACTATCAAAACATTTATTCCAACTCCGAGATGCTTGCACCAGTCCATAGATGGATCGTTGGAGCTTACACACTTTGTTAGCATCCTTTGGATTGATAAAACCTTCAGGTTGCATCATATACAACTCTTCTTCCAGAAATCCATTCAGGAATGCAGTCTTTACATCCATTTGCCAAATTTCATAATCATAAAATGTGGCAATTGCTAACATGATTCGGACGGACTTAAGCATCACTATGGGTGAGATGGCCTCATCGTAGTCAACTCCTTGAACTTGTCGAAAACCTTTCGCAACAAGTCGAGCTTTATAGACAGTAACATTACCATCAGCGTCAGTCTTCTTCTTGAAGATCCATTTATTCTCGATGGCTTGCCGATCATCGGGCAAGTCAACCAAAGTCCATACTTTGTTCTCATACATGGATACCATCTCAGATTTCATGGCCTCAAGCCATTTAGCGGAATCTGGGCTCATTATCGCTTCCTCATAGTTCGTAGGTTCGCCATGGTCAAGTAACATGACCTCCAGAACAGGATTACCGTACCACTCTGGTGCGGATCTTATTCTAGTTGACCTACGAGGTTCGGTAGTAACTTGATCTGAAGTGCCATGATCATTATCATCAACTTCCTCACTAATTGGTGTAGGGATCACAGGAACTGATTTCTGTGATGAACTACTTTCCAATAAGGGAGCAGGTACAGTTACCTCATCAAATTCTACTTTCCTCCCACTCACTTCTTTCGAGAGAAACTCCTTCTCTAGAAAGGATCCATTCTTAGCAATGAATGTCTTGCCTTCGGATCTGTGATAGAAGGTGTACCCAACAGTTTCCTTTGGGTATCCTATGAAGACACATTTCTCCGATTTGGGTTCAAGCTTATCAGGTTGAAGCTTTTTCACATAAGCATCGCAGCCCCAAACTTTCGGAAACAACAACTTTGGTTTCTTTCCAAACCACATTTCATAAGGCGTCGTCTCAACGGATTTAGATGGTGCCCTATTTAACGTGAATGCAACCGTCTCTAAAGCATAATCCCAAAATGATAGCGGTAAATCAGTAAGAGACATCATAGATCGCACCATATCTAATAAAGTGCGGTTACGACGTTCGGACACACCATTACGTTGTGGTGTTCCGAGTGGCGTGAGTTGCGAAACTATTCCGCATTGTTTCAAATGAAGACCAAACTCGTAACTCAAATATTCTCCTCCACGATCAGATCGTAGAAACTTTATTTTCTTGTTATGATGATTTTCCACTTCACTCTGAAATTCTTTGAACTTTTCAAATGTTTCAGACTTATGTTTCATAAAGTAGATATACCCATATCTGCTCAAATCATCTATGAAGGTGAGAAAATAACAATACCCGTCGCGAGCCTCAATATTCATCGGACCACATACATCAGTATGTATGATTCCAACAAATGTGTTGCTCGCTCCATTGTTCCAGAGAACGGAGTTTTAGTCCTCTTGCCCATGAGCTATGGTTCGCAAGTACCAAGTGATTCATAATCAAGTGATTCCAAAAGTCCATCAGAATGGAGTTTCTTCATGCACTTTACACCAATATGACCCAAACGGCAGTGCCACAAATAAGTTGCACTATCATTATCAACTCTGCATCTTTTGGCTTCAATATTATAAATATGTGTATCACTACTATCGAGATTCAATAAAAATAGACCACTCTTCAAGGGTGCATGACCATAAAAGATATTACTCATATAAATAGAACAACCATTATTCTCCGACTTAAATGAATAACCGTCTCACATCAAACAAGATCCAGATATAATATTCATGCTCAACGCTGGCACCAAATAACAATTATTTAGGTCTAAAACTAATCCCGAAGGTAGATGTGGAGGTAGCATGCCAACCGCGATCACATTGACTTTCGAACCATTTCCCACGCGCATCGTCACCTCGTCCTTAGCTAATCTCCGCTTAATCCTTAGTCCCTGTTTCGAGTTGCAAATATTAGCAACAGAACCAATATCAAATACCCAGGCACTACTGCTAGCATTAGTAAGGTACACATCAATAACATGTATATCACATATACCTTTGTTCACCTTGCCATCCTTCTTATCCGCCAAATATTTGGGGGAGTTCCGCTTCCAGTGACCAGTCCCTTAGGAGTAGAAGCACTCAGTCTCAGGCTTAGGTCTAGACTTGGGCTTCTTCACTTGAGTAGCAACTTGTTTGCCGTTCTTCTTGAAGTTCCCCTTCTTCCCTTTACCCTTTTTCTTGAAACTGGTGGTCTTTTTGACCATCAACACTTGATACTCCTTCTTGATTTCTACCTCCGCAGCCTTTAGCATCGCGAAGAGCTTAGGAATTGTCTTATCCATCCCTTGCATATTATAGTTCATCACGAAGCTGTTGTAGCTTGGTGGCAGTGATTGAAGAATTCTGTAAATGACACAATCATCCGGAAGATTAACTCCCAGTTGAATCAAGTGATTATTATACCCAGACATTTTGAGTATATGTTCACTAACAGAACTATTCTCCTCCATCTTGCAGTTGTAGAACTTATTCAAGACTTCATATCTCTCAATCCAGGCATTTGCTTGAAATATTAACTTCAACTCCTGGAACATCTCATATGCTCCATGACGTTCAAAACATCATTGAAGTCCCGGTTCTAAGCCATAAAGCATGGCACGCTGAACTATCGAGTAGTCATCAGCTTTCGTCTGCCAGACGTTCACAACGTCCGGCGTTGCTCCTGTAGTGGGTCTTGCACCTAGTGGTGCTTACAGGACGTAATTCTTCTATACAGCAATGAGGATAATCCTCAAGTTATGGACCCAATCCATGTAATTGCTACCATCATCTTTCAACTTAGCTTTCTCAAGGAACGCATTAAAATTCAATGGAACAACAGCACGGGCTATCTATCTACAAGAACATAGACATGCAAAATACTACCAGGTACTAAGTTCATGATAAATTAAAGTTCAATTAATCAAATTAGTTAAGAACTCCCGCTTATATAAACATCCCTCTAATCATCTAAGTGATCATGTGATCCATATGAACTAAACCATGCATGTCTGATCATCACGTGAGATGGAGTAGTTTTCAATGGTGAACATCACTATGTTGATCATATCTACTATATGATTCACGCTCGACCTTTTGGTCTCAGTGTTCCGAGGCCATATCTGCATATGCTAGGCTCGTCAAGTTTAACCCGAGTATTCTACGTGTGCAAAACTAGCTTGCACCTGTTGTATGTGAACGTAGAGCATATCACACCCGATCATCACGTGGTGTCTCTGCACGACGAACTTTCGCAACGGTGCATACTCAGGGAGAACACTTATACCTTGAAATTTAGTGAGAGATCATCTTATAACGCTACCGTCGATCTAAGAAAAATAAGATGCATAAAAGATAAACATCACATGCAATCAATATAAGTGATATGATATGGCCATCATCATCTTGTGCCTTTGATCTCCATCTCCAAAGCACTGTCATGATTACCATCATCACCAGCGCGACACCTTGATCTCCATCGTAGCATCGTTGTTGTCTCGCCAACTATTGCTTCTACGACTATCGCTACCGCTTAGTGATAAAGTAAAGCAATTACATGGCGATTGCATTTCATACAATAAAGCGACAACCATATGGCTCCTGACAGTTGCCGATAACTCCGTTAAAAAACATGATCATCTCATACAATAAAATATAGCATCATGTCTTGACCATATCACATCACAACATGCTCTGCAAAAAAAGTTAGACATCCTCTACTTTGTTGTTCCAAGTTTTACGTGGATGCTACGGGCTAAGCAAGAACCGTTCTTACCTACGCATCAAAACCACAATGATATTTCGTCAAGTATGTGTTGTTTTAACTTTCACAAGGACCGGGCGTAGCCACACTCGATTCAACTAAAGTTGGAGAAAATGACACCCACCAGCTGTCGTGGTTCTAAGACTGACAGTAGAAAGGGGGGTAGGTATGGAGAGGCAAGATCTTAGCTATGGTGAAGGTGTACACACGGGTTTAACGGGTTCAGGCCCTTCTCGGAGGAAGTAACAGCCCTAAGTCTCGATGGTCGATTGGATTATAAGTGTGATGTTACAGGGGGTGCGAACCCTTGTGCCAGAGGAGGAGGGTGGCTTATATAGAGTTCGCCAGGACCTCTCCCGCCCACCATTACAAGGGAGTTAATGTACACAAAGTGGTGGCGTTACTGGTAATGCCAGCCTTAATTGCTGTTGATGACCTTAAAGACTACAGGAGGTCGGGTGATTCTCTTGTTGGTCGAGTGATAGTAGGTAGGGAGACTCCCGAGTGACATGATGTCGAGTGGATTGCACTCGACATCTTCGACCGGGGGTCTCATGGTGTCTCTTGACCTTCTTGCCTTCTTGGGTAGTGACCTTGGGTAGGACGTATAGGTCAGGCCTATGACCCTACCCCAGGTCTGTATCCTCATCAGTAGCCCCCGAATGGATTAAGGTTCGAGTGGAAGTTAGGTTGGAGTTGAACTTGTTCTGACTCTTGTGCCTTCGCGAGCGTTTTCTGCAAGATGGAAAACTCGCGTTGGTACTTCAGCGTCGATTCAGTCGCCTTGATCCATTCAGGGAGTCGTCAACTGAACTTGTGGCGTCATTTGTTGAGTGTTGTATTGGAATGCAGGATCTTGGGCACGATTGACTGCTTCATATCCCAAATTTCGCGGGATACGAAATTCCGGGGAAGCGCGCGGGACGAGGAGTGCCGAAGCGGGCAGAGCGGATAAACAGTGATGCCTTGATTTCTGTGCCGCCTTTTTTGCCATTTATGCTACATGCGACTGTTGCGGGATTTGACGGGATTGCCTAGTCCCATGCGTCAGCCACTCGGAAGTGGCCCTTTATAACGTGACGGGACCGAGGCGTCTATACTGTGCACACCTTTTCCTCCTTCTTCTTCCTCCGCTTCTCCGACGCGCACAACTCTTCTGTTCCGACGCCGCCGCTCCCCCGCCTTGGTGAAGGACAAGACGGCGGTGCTAGAACGCGCAAAGAATATGAAGGGGGTGGCGAAGGGCAAAAAGAAGCAACGCGCGTCGTCATCGCGCGCGGGGCTGCCGCCGGGCTGGATCTAGGGCGATTGGATCCGGTCTTTGATTCGGCAGGAGGATCTAGACGAGCTGGTGGAGTCTCGGTTAATCGCCAAGGGAGCGGCAAGGCTGCCGGAGGGGGAGCTGAATCCTCAGCCTCGACCGGGTGAGTGCGTTCTGCTCACCACCCATGTCGACCGCGGTTTTTCGCTTCCCCCGCATCCTTTCTTCCGGGGGTTCCTGAACTTTTTTGGCGCTCAACTCCACCATTTTTCCCCTAAAACCATCACGTATCTGGCCACCTTTGTGTCGATGTGTGAAAATTTCTTGGGATGTCAACTGCACTGGGGCCTTTTCAAACACATCGTCACCATCCGATCCCAGTCGGTCAAAAAGGCGAAGTCGAGTGACTCAAAGACCAATGTCATCCAGATGTGTGGGGGTTAGGTATCCAGAAAAGGCATAGGAGCTCCTTTCCCGCTATGAATCTCCCTGAATCGGTTAGAGGCTGGCAGTTGACCTGGTTCTACTGTCAGGACCAGGAAGCTCCAGGTCAGTTGACACGCCTCCCTCACTTCACATTTGACCGCGTCCAAACTCCTTCTCCACTCAAAGTGACCGTGGCTGAGAACGTGGAGACGAAGATGCTGGTAGATAAAGTGGTTCAGCTTATCAATAAAGGTGTTATCGGCCTGGACATACTGGAAGTGTTCCTTAGTTGACGCATCCAGCCCCTCCAGGCCTGTGATCATCCTATGTGGCTGTACTCTGGACCTGAAGACACCGCTCGGGTCCATCCAGAGGAAGTGTCATCCGAGACTATGGCCATGTGGTTGAGGAGTATCACAGGCAATCAGGACAATCCCAGGGGATCCAGGCGAGTTGTCCCTTTCAGAGACAACAACCCACCCGACAAGGTATGCCTTTTTGTTCTGACTGCTTGACGCATAATTTTTGACTGCTTTCGATGTCGACTGATTTTTGCTTGACTTTTCATCTAGTAGGTATTCACTCAAATGTACTAAATGCCCAACGGTGAACAAGCCCTGGAGCAAGGCCAGGAGGAGGAGGCCAGTGCAGACGAGAGCCGTGAATGGGAGTCTTCGGACGGAGAGGATGAGGAGGAGAGCGAGGAGTCGGACGACGAGGAAGAGGTCGACTCGCCGCCGTGTTCCGAGCGCCGATCCAAGCAGCAACATGACCCGGCGGGCGGGCGCGGGAAGAGTGTGGCTCCGAGTACTCACGCTCAGAAGCGCACTCGGACGTCGACTCCGGAACCGACAAAGAAGACCGCCAAGCAGCTCAAAGTTGCCCCTCCCAAGACTTGGAAGACTTTGCCGCAGATCAAGATGGACGTCCCAGTGGCTTTGGGGTGAGTAACACACTTGTGCTTATACATACCGACTGACATTTCTATTCTGACCGATCAGGTTGCGCATCTTTCCAGACCCACCTCTGCTGCTACTGACATGGATGCCGATAAGGCCCCAGGAGACGAGGAGGCCACATCCCGAGTTCCATTTAGTCGAGTGGGCGGTCAATCGGCTGAAAATTTGATACTTCTCTCTTTCTGTAGCTCCGCAAGAGATCATTGTGCTCCCTGATAACAAAGAAGAAGAAGCACCTCTACAGGAGAGGAGGAAGAAGAGTGGAGGCTCAAGCAGGAGGAGGCTTGAAATCCAAGTCCCTCAGTCGACACCGGCGCTTGAGGCGGTGGTCAAACGTTCCGAAGGACCGGTTTGGACCAACGTCACATTCACCAACCCGTTAACGACTGATCGTCCGTCGGGGTCGACTGCATAGACATCTGCTGCACCGGTGCAACTCCACTCATCCGACCCGGTAACTGCTTCGACCACCCTAGAGCCATCACTCTTTGCTATGTATCAAACTCCAGACGACTCGTCGGGCGCTGCTAGGGAAGCTCTTCGTCAGGTGAACCTTGTCATGGAGCAGGTGAAAGTGATGCATGAGGCTAGCCAGGTAGCTTACAACGCCAGCACTACCCTTTAGACCAATGTTCAGGTCAGAAAAATTCTGACTGAACTTTTGAGTGTTGCTTTATATCTGATCACCCACTGGGGTGTTCCTTCGTCTAGAATGTAGGAAATCTTCAACTCCGCTCGCCTCAAGCTGAGTCTCAGTAAACTGTTCGAATCAGTGGGGGCACACCGAGTGCACCCACTGGGTGCAGTCCCTGAGACCATGGTCGACCGCTGGCAGTCGACTGAGGTCTAATGATGTATCTCTTTTTTTTCTTTTTTTTGAACTCACGCTGGGCAACCCTTGCTGAGTATTGATCTGATTCAGTGGGGGCATGCTAAGTGCACCCACTCGGTGTAGTCCCCAAGACTATTGTTGAATATTTGATTCGGCAATAGTCTTAGAGTAAATTTTCTCCGTCACTGTCTCTTATTTCTGTCGACTGGCATGTCTCTCTTGCTGGCTGTAGAGGTCTTGTGATCTTGGAGCTCGGCTCACCGAATTAAAGAAGAAGCATATCAGAGTTGAACTTGACCTTGAACTCGCGAAGAAGAATCTCAAGACTGCTCAAGAAGAAACGGCCATCATGGGAGGTAATCATTCGGCTGTTTTGTCTGCTTTGTAGCTTGCACTTCGCACTGGTTTTTCTCTCGGTCTCTTTGAACCGAGTGATTTCACACAAGCAGATGTGCGTAGTGAAAATCGCCAACTTCAGTCTCGTCTGAAGAGTGTTGTTTCTTTAGAGAGGATGAAGGAGGCTTTGGAGAAGAAGGACCTGGACCTTGCCGCTGCTCAGAAGGAAACACGTGAGAAGACGAAGCTTGCGAACCAGAAGCTGGCTTCAGTTGGCAAATTGGAGGAGGAGAACACGAAGTTGAAGGCCACCATCTCGGAAGCTAATCAGGAAGTCGAGCAGCTGAGGAAGGATAAGGAGAACCTGACCATAGAAGTCGGCGGCCTCAGAGCCAAGACAGACAAGCTGGAGTCTTATCTGGAACAACTTGCTGCGAAACTTGTGCTGAAGCTTGAAGGTATGATCATTCGACTAGTCAATTTGTCGCCGACTAAACTTTGTTGTCATGTTGTCGACTCATCATTTTTCACGATGGGACAGAACTGTGTCAGGACTTTGAAGCTGAAACTGGGCGGGTCGAGGCGGGTCTCGACCCCATCAATTGTCCTGTGAAAGATGACGCTGTAATGAATCTACTGCAATTGGAGTCACGCTTGGATGGTGCAGTTGCTTATCTGGCTCGACTGAAGGCGGCGAAGACCCAAGTGGACGATGAACTCCGGCCTCAGGTGGAGCTGTCTCAATACCTCGAGTCACTGATGACTCGACTTAATCGGATTCCAGGCTGAGTGCAAGAGTGGAAGAAATCTTCCACTCGCTGTGGTGCCGACGTTGCCTTATCGTTGGTCCGAGTGCACTGCAAGGAAGCTAAGGAGACAAGCTGGCTGCTCTCAAGGTAGCGAATACTAAGAAGCACTCCTTCCAGACTTTCATGGACACCTTCCTCGATGCAGCCACTCGTATCGCCGACAGCATCAACCTCGACAGCTTCTGCGATCCGGCCAGTCCTTCTCCCGCCGAGTGATTGAAAAAACATTATGCTTCACCTTTATTTGCCTCGGAATGCTGAGTGATTTTGTAACCGTTAAAACTCCTTCGGGCCTGATGCCCGAGCACTTTATTCTGCGGTTAGGAATCTTTGGATTTATCTTCGAATATATTGCGTTTGTGTTTGAGCGAAATTCGCTTTTCTCTTGGATTGGTGTCTGTTTGCTTGATGCAGCTTCTGAGGAAGAATCAGCAGTCGACCGATTGGACGATCCTTGAGCAGCATTGATCAGCTCATCAGCAAGGCACTCAGCAATGGTCTTGATGTTCCTGTCAACCGTTGGAGGGGCCTTTGACAGTGCGCACAATCTCGTCCTTCTTCTTGACGGTGCAACCCTCGGGGGGGGGGGGGGTCGCAGTCGACCCAACTCACTCGGCGGGACCAGTCAACTCATCGGCGAAAAATTCAGCAATGGTCTTGATGTTCCTGAAAGTGACTCACCCTGGCGACACGCTCAATCTCGTCCTTCTTCTTGATGGTACAACTCTGAAGTGGTGGCCGTGGTCGACCCGCACTTTGCATAGCCTTCGAGTAGGAGGATTGCTCATCACTCGGTAAGATTTTTCAAACTTAGGCGGGAACTAGACTGCAGCTAAGCCCCCGAGTGGGAGGATTGTTCATCACTCGGTAGGATTTTTAAAACTTAGGCGAGTACTGGACTGTAGCTAAGCCCCCGAGTAGGAGGATTGCTCGCCACTCAGTAGGATTTTTAAAACTTAGGCGAGTACTGGACTGCAGCTAAGCCCCCGAGTGGAAGGATTGCTCACCACTCGGTAGGATTTTTCAAACTTAGGCTAGTACTGGACTGCAGCTAAGCCCCCGAGTGAGAGGATTGCTCGCCACTCGGTAGGATTTTTAAAACTTAGGCGAGTACTGGACTGCAGCTAAGCCCCCGAGTGGGAGGATCGCTCACCACTCGGTAGGATTTTTCAAACTTAGGCGAGTGCTGGACTGCAGCTAAGCCCCCGAGTGGGAGGATTGCTCGCCACTCGGTAGGATTTTTAAAACTTAGGCGAGTACTAGACTGCAGCTAAGCCCCAGAGTGGGAGGATCGCTCACCACTCGGTAGGATTTTTCAAACTTAGGCGAGTGCTGGACTGCAGCTAAGCCCCCGAGTGGGAGGATTGCTCACCACTCAGTAGGATTTTTCAAACTTCAGCGAGTGCTGGACTGCAGCTAAGCCCCCGAGTGGGAGGATTGCTCACCACTCGGTAGGATTTTTCAAACTTAGGCGAGTACTGGACTGCAGCTAAGCTCTCGAGCCGGAAGATTGCTCTTACAATCTCATCCTTCTTCCTGACGGTGCAACCCCAGGGGGCTCATTGCTGACCTGTACCGTTTGATAGGACTTTTTAAACTTAGGCGAGTACTGGACTGCAGCTAAGCCTCCGAGTGAGAGGCAGACTCACCACTCGGCAGGATTTTGTATTACTTAGGCGAGTACTGGACTACAGATAAGCCTTCGAGTGCGAGGCAGAGTCACCACTCGGCAGGATTTTTATTACTTAGGCGAGTACTGGACTGCAGCTAAGCCTCCGAGTGAGAGGCAGACTCACCACTCGACAGGATTTTGTATTACTTAGGCAAGTACTGGACTGCAACTATGCCTCCGAGTGAGAGGCAGACTCACCACTCGGTAGGATTTTTATTACTTAGGAGAAACGGATTCGCAGCTAAGCCCCCGAGTGAGAGACAGACTCATCACTCGGCATGATTTTTATTACTTAGGCGAAACGGATTCGTAGCTAGGCCTCCGAGTGAGAGACAGACTCATCACTCGGCAGGACTTTTAAAACATGTAAAAAATGAACAACAATCGTTCGGAAGACTGTAAAATCATGTCCTTTGATAATCAAACTAAAAGGGTACTTCTTATTACATCTCATCGGTTCTAAATACTTAAGAGTAAAAAGGGCGGAGCAAATCCACATTCCAGGCGCGTGGCTCATCTTTATTATGCTCGACGTTGAAGAGACGATACGCTCCATTATGGAGCACTTTAGTGATGACGAAAGGGCCTTCCCAAGCAGGAGCGAGCTTGTGTGGTCTCTACTGGTTCACTCAAAGAACCAGGTCTCCTTCTTGAAATGCCCGACCCCTTACATTTCTGGCATGGAATCGACACAAGTCTTGCTAATGAATGGTCGACCGGATCAAAGCCATCCCCCTTTCTTCTTCTAGAAGATCGACTGCATCTTGCCAAGCATGCTCTGCTTCTTCCTCTAAGAAGAGTTTGACTCGAGGCGCGTTGTGGAGCAAATCACTAGGGAGCACGGCTTCGGCTCCGTAGATAAGGAACAATGGAGTCCTTCCAGTCGACCATTTAGGGGTTGTCCTCAATCCCCAAAGTACTGATGGGAGCTCGTCAACCCAAGCTCCTGCCGCATGCTTCAGGTCACGCATCAACCGGGGTTTCAGTCCTTTGAGAATCAATCCATTTGCCCGCTCGGCCTGCCCATTCGACCGAGGATGAGCAACTGAAGCGTAGTCGACTCTCGTGCCTTGGGAGGCACAAAAGTTTCTGAACTCTTCGGAATCGAAGTTCGAGCCGTTATCTGTGATGATGCTGTGTGGGACGCCATATCTGAATATCAGTTCCCTGATGAAACTCACAGCTATACTTGCTTCAATGTTTTTAATGGGCTTGGCTTCGATCCATTTGGTGAACTTGTCGACTGCCACCAGCACATGAGTAAATCCACTCCTGCCAGTCCTCAGAGGTCCAACCATGTCCAATCCCCAGACGGCAAAAGGCCAGATGAGCGGAATTGTTTTCAGAGCTGACGAAGGTTTATGAGACATGTTGGAGTAAAACTGACAGCCTTCACACTTGACCACTATTTCCTTAGCCATCTCATTGGCCCGCTGATGCGAAGCATCCTTCCATCATCCCCATGGACTCTACATCAACACATCCAACCCCACAAGGACCCATGACAAGAGCTAGAACACATGCTTTGGAAACCAAGGTGAACTCCTTCCTACTAGACTTGCATATGGACACAAATGGAACATGTCTACTACCTCACCAAAATGTGCTATGCCTCCTTAGGTATGAAGAGGAACATCACCAAGGAGCTCAGGAGCATCACCAAGGAGTTGGAGAACCACCCCAAGGCCACGTGGTCCAAGAACAAGGACAACAGCAGCAGCACAGGAAGCTCTAGGCGACCCCGTGCGCACGGGCCCCCGAGACCCCATGCCCACGGACTATCCAGAGAGTTGGCGCTGGAGCACCCCGTGCGCACGGGCGTGTATCGTGCCCACGGGACCCCCGTGCGCACGGGCCTCCCAGGATGGGCTGCTGAGATGATGACTTCGGCTCCACTCTTCCTCCTTCGACCCCAAGCCTATATATTTCGTACCTAGGGCCATGTTTAGGGTTAGCAAAGTATTAGATGAGATCTTGGTGAGTTTTGCTCCATTACCTTCCCTCTTTGAGGATCAAGACCCCATAGGGAAGAATCCTTGAGGATTTCAAGACCTCCATTGGGAGAAGACTATCTACCACCAAGACCCCTCTTCCTTTGGATTTGGGATGCTTTGCCATTGTATCTTTCCTTTGATTGTGTTTGAGACTTGTGGATCTTGTGTTGTTACTCTAGTGGATGTGTAATCGGGAATTGTTGGAGTGATTGCCTCTTTGTGTTCATCCTTGTGTTCTTGTTGTTCTTGTGATTTCCCTCCATTTTCCCCCTCCAAGTGTGAAAAGGTCCTTCCTAGGGTTCTACCCTACATCATATGGTATCATGAGCCACGCTGATTCACATCTTGGAGTCCCTACCTTCCACTTTCTAGCTTGATTTTGTTGTTTTTCGTCCTAATCCGAAAATACCCACCAAAAATAGCCCCAAAAAATTTTCTTGCAATTTGTTGATCTTGTGAGATTTGGTAGATTTGATCCACGAATTTGTTGTTTGGCAAGTGGATCTACACCTCCACCATCATCCCCACCCATCACCCACTGGAATTTGGCCAAAAACTTGCAATTACCACGAAATCACAAAAGTTTATCCGCTCTCGGGAGACCCCGTGCACACGGGCCATCGGGACCCCGTGCACACGGGACCCCGTGCACACGGGCCTCACTTACCCCGTGCGCACGGACTATCCAGGAACTTTCGGCCATTTTTCTGTTTTTCTCAATTTGTTTCACCTCCACCTCTCGAGTTCTTCCACACCATTCCACGTGTTTGTTGAGTGTTCGGGTGCGATCTCTCTTGTGTCCTAAGGTGTTTCGGCTACTTAGGTGCAACTTGGTATCATCATCGCCACCAATCATCGACTAGAACAACACTTCGGCTTCGACAAGAGCATCTTCGACCATAAGCAAGGACGGTAAACTCGACGACACTTTGTACCCCTTGCCATTAACTTGATAGCTTTGAGCCATTTTGCGTAGCTTACCCATCGAGACTAGCTTGTTGAGTATTGCCGGGCCACGTCTTAGTGCACCATTTAATGTTTCGTCCATCCCGTGCATCTACTACTTGTTACATCATTGTGTGGCTCGCATATCAAGCATCATGGCATAGTTGAAAAAAAAAGTGAGAAAAGCTTTTAAGCAAAAGAGAAGAAAAGCAAAGAGCTTATAAGCAATAGCATCGAGCCTTCGCATGAGTGCATCATCTTGGTCACCACATACATAAGCATACTTGGGATAGTGAGACGAGTAGATTCTCTATTAGGTTGGTGCACTAGCGTATCTAGCCCATTAGTGCAATCGAGCTAGCATCTCTCTAGTATCCGTACGACAAGAGCTTTTCCCGTGTTTCGATATCTTCGAGCTCATTCCTTGGTTGTGCGGATCCCATTTATCTTCCGTGTGTGTGTTCCTAGTGTTATTTTGGGAGATTGATATATTTGTCTTATTTGCCATTTGTGAATCTTCTCAACTTTATCAACATCTTGACTAACATTTGCTTGAATTATTTGTGCCTTTCCTAACCAAGCTCCTCCATAGACCATTTACTTGTAGGTGTGAGAAACAATTCCCGGTACCAATTCCCCTATTGTAACATCACGTGGGATCGTACTTGTTACATCCACAATCTTCGGAAAAGGTAACTTTGGTTTTGTTCTCTCATTTTCCTACTCACCACCACTTTCTTATGATGGATAGGCCAAGTTCTTCTACCAACCCACTCTTCATCGAGCAAGATGACGACATGTCATCCTTCGTCACCAAGAGCCACCTCTTTGGCGCACAACGAGCTCTCCATCAAGAGCAACAAGCAATGAACGACCGCATCGACAACCTCGCCACCGACTTACGACTCTCCGAGCAACGCACACGCGACTACTTCGACAACAAGCTCGACGCGCACAAGAAAGAGAACGATGCAAGAATGGACGAGATCCGAGCTTTGTTGGTCAACCGGCCTCCTTAAACTTCTTCCTACTCAAGACGGAGCCACTCAAGTCGCCACTCCAATGACACCTTCTCCGGCTCAAGTACACCGTCATCAACCATTCTTCGACGAGCCGCGCGTCAAGACCGTCATGCATCTCGAGATCCGCTACACGCCAAGCATTCACAAGAGCAAGTCGATGAGCAAGTTCTCGGCCTCAAGAAAATCAAGTCGCTTTTGCTCAAGCTCAAGAACGACAACGTCTTCGTCGTCAAGAAGAAGAAGAACGAGCGCGTCTACACCAAGAGGAACAAGACGCCAAGGCCAAACGTCTTCAACAACAACAACGAGAAGCACAAGCTATTGAGGCGGAACGTGCCCTTCAAGAATCAAGTCGAGCCATCGCCAACCGCAATCGCGAACGGCGCAATCAAGAGGAAGCCCTTCGAGAAGAAATACAAGAAAGGAACTACCAACCACGTGTGCACCGTCAAGTTTCTCAAGCTCCTCCACAAGCTCGTCAAGCTCCACCTCAACCTCAAGCGCAACAAGAGCGACATCAAGTGGAACACGTGCTTCAAGACCCTCCTCCACGCCAAGAGCGACATCATGAGGAACAAGCAATCGAGGATTGTCCAAGGCAAGAGCGATACCGCAACCGCTACCAAAATGAAGAGCAACGCTATGGGAAACTCAAATTCACAATGCCCAAGTTCAATAGAAGCAATGATCCGGAAGAATACCTCTCATGGGCATTGAAGGTCGACAAAATCTTTCGTTTGCACAACTATGAGGAAGAGAAGAAGATCGCAATGGCATCACTTGAGTTCCAAGATTATGTGCTCATATGGTGGGAACAAGTCCTTGAGCGCCGAGAAGCAAGAGGTGACCCTCCAATCACCACTTGGGCTCAAATGAAGGATGTCATGCGAGCACGATTTGTGCCCACCTACTACAACCGTGATCTCTTCAAGAAGCTACAACTCCTAAAGCAAGGAACAAAGAGTGTTGAAGAATACTACAAGGAAATGGAGATAGCCATGATTCGAGCCAATGTCAAGGAAGATGATGAGCAAACAATGGAACGATTCTTGAATGGACTCGATCATCCCATCAAGAAAATCGCCGACTTCCAACCCTACTCCAACCTCATCGAGCTAGTACATCAAGCGACTAAGGCGGAACGTCAAGTGCAAGATGACTTCAAGTATGCCAAGTACTCACCCAAGACATACGGCTTCTCCAACAATCAAGCTTCAACAACTCCTCCAACATCTACTTCAACCAAGCCTTCTCCAAGCATCAACGACAAGACAACATACAAGAAACCTTCATCAAGTTCAAGTCGTCCTCCTCCTACTACAAGCAACTACAAGCCACGTGCTTCTTCCTCTACTCCGACCGATGAGACCATCAAGACAAGTTCAATCAAGTGCTTCACATGTGGCGGCCGAGGCCATAAGTCCTTCCAATGCACCAACAAGCGCACTATGATCCTCAACGACGATGGCACCTACGACTCAATGAGTGAAGATGAAATGGAAGCTATTGAGCAAGTGGCCATGCACCGGCGCGTGAACGAGGATGAAGACGATCAGGTCTTTTGTGATGAAGATACGAGCCCCGCTCTCGTTGTCTCCAAGGTCTTGACACTTCAACATCAACAAGAAGAAGACCAACGATGCCATATCTTCCACAACAAGGCCGGCATCAATGGGCGGTCCGTCAAGGTCATCATCGATGGAGGTAGTTGCCACATCTTGGCAAGTGAAGAACTATGCTCCAAGCTTCAATTGGTCAAGAGGAAGCACCCGCACCCCTACAAGGTTCAATGGCTAAGTGACTCCGGCACTATACGAGTTGAGCATACGGTCCAAGTATCCTTCAAAATCGGTGCATATGAAGACACTTTGGAGTGTGATGTGGTCCCAATGACCGTTTGCCACCTCCTTCTTGGTCGACCATGGCAATTCGACCGTGGCGTCATCCACAATGGGCGTACCAATCACTATAGCTTCAAGATGAAAGGAAAAGAATATGTGCTATGACCCATGTCTCCTAGTCAAGTGATAGCCGACAAGCAAGCCACCCACCATAGAGAGAAGAGTGAGAAAGAGATCCACCAAAACATGAGTGAGAGCAACAAGCCACACTTGAGCGCCTCTTCGCCTAGAGAGAAAAACCTCATACTATTCGCCACAAAAAGTGAGATGAGAGAAGTGTGTGAGAACCCATCGAGTGTGATGCACTTTTTCCTTGTGTGCAAGGATGGAGAACCTAAAACTAACACCACTCACGAGCTACCTCTGGTGTTTCAATCTCTTTTGCAGGAATTTCAAGATGTTTTCCCCGATGAGCTACCTCCGGGTCTACCTCCCCTACGAGGCATTGAGCATCGAATCGACCTCATCCCCGGAGCGCCACTTCCAAACAAAGCTCCATACCGTGTCAATCCCGTAGAAACCAAGGATATTCAACGCCAAGTACAACAACTAATCGACAACGGTCATGTACATGAAAGCTTAAGCCCTTGTGCCGTTCCCGTTATACTTGTGCCTAAGCCCGATGGAAGTTTCCGCTTGTGTTCCGATTGTAGACCTATAAATGCTATCACCATTCGCTATAGGCATCCCATTCCTCGCTTAGATGATATGCTTGATGAACTTAGTGGAGCCAACTTTTTCTCAAAAATTGATCTTAAAAGTGGCTATTATCTAATCCGCATACAAGAAGGTGATGAATGGAAAACTGCTTTCAAAACAAAATTTGGCTTATATGAATGGTTAGTCATGCCTATGGGTTTATCTGAGGCTCCCGGTACTTTTGTGCGTCTCATGCATCATGTACTTCGACCTTTCATTGGTGTCTTTGTTGTGGTTTACTTCGATGATATTCTTGTGTTTAGCAAAACCATGAAAGAGCATCTTGATCATGTTAAGCTTGTTTTGCAAACACTCCGCAAGGAAAGTCTTTATGCCAACATGAAAAAGTGCACATTTGGTGTTGACAGAGTGGTTTTCTTGGGTTTCGTTGTCTCTTCCAAGGGTGTCCATGTTGATGAAACTAAAATTGAAGCAATTAAAACTTGGCCCCAACCCACCAATTTGCAACAAGTGCGAAGTTTCCTTGGTCTTGCAGGTTTTTATCGTCGCTTTGTGAAAAACTTTAGCACTATTGCAGCCCCTTTGCATGCTTTGAGTAAGAAAAATGCTCCTTTTGTTTGGGGAACTTTGCAATCAACTGCTTTTGATGAGCTCAAGTCCTTACTTACTCATGCTCCGATTCTTGCTTTGCCCAACTTTGAAAAAACTTTTGAGGTTCATTGTGATGCAAGTGGTACCGGAATTGGCAGAGTTTTGATGCAAGAAAAACGTGAAATTGCATATTTTAGTGAAAAACTCTCCGGTGCTCAACTTAACTATCCCATCTATGACAAAGAATTGTATGCTTTAGTGCGTGTCCTACATGTTTGGGAACATTATCTTAGACCTCATGAGTTTGTCATACATACCGATCATGAAACGCTTAAGTACTTAAAAGGTCAAACTAAATTGAACAAGTGTCATGCCAAATGGAGTGAATTTATTGAATCTTTCCCATATGTGATCAAGTACATTAAGGGTAAGGAAAATGTAGTTGCCGATGCACTTTCACGCATATGCACGCTTGTCACCCAACTTGAGTTGAATGTTATTGGCTTTGAACACAAAAAAGACTTGTATGCTAGTGATCCATCTTTTGCACCTCATTATGCTAAATGTTTGATGCATACATCTTGGGAATAATACTACATCAAGGATGGTTATCTTATGAGAGCTAACAAACTATGCATTCCCGAGTCTTGTCTTCGTTTGCTACTTTTGCAAGAGGCTCATGGAGGCGGACTCATGGGACACTTTGGACGCGACAAGACTTTCGACATGCTCTCCAAGAACTACTTTTGGCCCAAGATGTTCCGCGACGTCTCACGCTTCACTACTCGATGCTCTACATGCCGCAAAGCTAACTCAAAAGCTCAATCTCATGGTCTTTACATGCCTCTTCCTATTCCTTATCAACCTTGGGAAGACATTAGCATGGATTTTGTACTTGGTTTGCCTAGAAATCAAAATGTAAAAGATTCCGTGTTTGTTGTTGTGGACCGATTTTCTAAGATGGCACATTTCATTCCTTTCAACAAGGTAGACGATGCTTCACATATTGCAAATCTCTTTTGTAGGGAAATCTCTCGCCTCCATGGAGAAACAAAGACAATCGTCTCCGACCGCAACGTCAAGTTCTTGAGTTACTTTTGGAAGACTCTATGCGCCAAGCTCGGAATCAAGCTCTTGTTCTCATCCGCATACTATCCCCAAACCGAAGGCCAAACGGAGGTGACGAACCGGACACTATCCACTCTACTTCGCGTGTTGATCAAGAGAACATCAAGGAGTGGGAGGCGTGTCTACCCATCGCCGAGTACGCCTACAACCGCGCAAGGCATTCGACTACCGGCAAGTCCCCCTTCGAGGTCGTCTACGGCTTCAACCCATTGTCCCCATTGGACATCCTACCTCTACCTCTACAAGAGCGCACCAACATGGATGCGAATGCACGAGCAAGCTACATCAAGAAGATGCATGAAGATACAAGAAACATCATCGAGCGCCAAGTACATCGACTAGCGACCAAGCTCAACGTCAACAAACAACCCATGATCTTCAACATAGGTGATCTCGTGTGGCTACATCTTCGCAAGGACCGCTTCCCCAACGAACGCAACTCCAAACTACTACCTCGAGCCGATGGACCATTCAAGGTGCTAGCACGCTACAACGACAACGCCTACAAGATTGAACTCCCACGAGATAAGTACAACGTGAGCGACATCTTCAACGTCAAAGACCTCTCGCCTTTCCATGGTGATGAAGATCTTGATCCGAGGTCGGATCCTTTCGAAGGGAGGGGAGATGATGCGGAGCATCCTTCCATCATCCCCATGGACTCTACATCAACACATCCAACCCCACAAGGACCCATGACAAGAGCTAGAACACGTGCTTTGGAAACCGAGGTGAACTCCTTCCTACTAGACTTGCATATGGACACAAATGGAACATGTCTACTACCTCACCAAAATGTGCTATGCCTCCTTAGGTATGAAGAGGAACATCACCAAGGAGCTCAGGAGCATCACCAAGGAGTTGGAGAACCACCCCAAGGCCACGTGGACCAAGAACAAGGACAACAGCAGCAGCACAGGAAGCTCCAGGCGACCCCGTGCGCACGGGCCCCCGAGACCTCGTGCCCACGAACTATCCAGAGAGTTGGCGCTGGAGCACCCCGTGCGCACGGGCGTGTACCGTGCCCACGGGACCCCCGTGCGCACGGGCCCAACTTACCCCGTGCGCACGGGCCTCCCAGGATGGGCGGCTGAGATGATGACTTCGGCTCCACTCTTCCTCCTTCGACCCCAAGCCTATATATTTCGTACCTAGGGCCATGTTTAGGGTTAGCAAAGTATTAGATGAGATCTTGGTGAGCTTTGCTCCATTACCTTCCCTCTTTGAGGATCAAGACCCCATAGGGAAGAATCCTTGAGGATTTCAAGACCTCCATTGGGAGAAGACTACCTACCACCAAGACCCCTCTTCCTTTAGATTTGGGATGAACTTTGCCATTGTATCTTTCCTTTGATTGTGTTTGAGACTTGTGGATCTTGTGTTGTTACTCTAGTGGATGTGTAATCGGGAATTGTTGGAGTGATTGCCTCTTTGTGTTCATCCTTGTGTTCTTGTTGTTCTTGTGATTTCCCTCCATTTTCCCCCTCCAAGTGTGAAAAGGTCCTTCCTAGGGTTCTACCCTACATCACCCGCGGCCAGTAAAATCCAGCTCGGTATGCTTTGGCCACGATGGTCTGAGAGGACGCGTGGTGACCACAGGTTCCCGAGTGAATATCATTGAGGATCACTCGGCCTTCTTCTGGCGTGATGCACTTCTGGCAGACTCCAGTTGTAATTTTCTGAACAATTGCCCCTTTATCACAGTAAAGGCCTTAGATCACCGGACGATCTGTCGAGCCTCTTCTTCATCCTCCGGAAGTTCTTTCCTAAGAATGTATGCAATGTACGGCACCGTTCAGTCAGGAGTAATGACCAAAACCTCCATGACCAAGTCGACCACGGCTGGGATTTTAACTTCAGTCGGATCTGTGGCATTCTTGGGCTGTGGCGACTCTTCAGTGAAAGGATCTTCCTGAACTGAAGGTGAATGAATATGTTCCAAGAACACATTGCGGGGAATGGCCTCTCTCTTTGAACCTATCTTTGCCAACTCATCTGCAGCTTGATTTTTCAATCGAGGTATATGGTGCAGCTCCAACCCTTCAAACTTCTTTTCCAGCTTCCTAACAGCATTGCAATAACCAGTCATGGCTGGACTTCTGACATCCCATTCCTTCATCACTTGATTGACCACCAAATCTGAGTCGCCGTATACCATGAGGCAACGGACGCTGAGTGAAATGGCCATACGCAATCCGTATAAAAGTGCTTCATGTTCCGCTTCATTATTGGAGGAATCAAAATAAATCTGGAGAACATAGTTAAGCTTGTCTCCATGGGGGGATATCAATACTACCCCAGCACCTGATACGTTTAGCATCTTGGAGCCATCGAAGAACATAGTCCAATGTTTCGAGTGAACTTGAGTCGGCAGTTGCTGCTCAATCCACTCGGCAAGGAAATCTGCGATTGCTTGGGACTTGATAGCCTTCTTTGCCTCAAACTTGATGTCCAATGGAAGGAGTTCAATCGCCCATTTTGCCACTCAACCAGTTGCATCTCTGTTATTCAGAATGTTAGACAACGGTGCGTCGCTAACGACTGTAATAGAGTGATCAGAGAAGTAATGTGCAACCTTCTTCATGGTCATGTATATTCCATAGACAAGCTTCTGATAATGAGGATATCGTTGCTTGGACGGAATCAAAACTTCAGAGAGATAATAAACTGGGCGCTGAACCTTGTAAGCTTTTCCTTCCTCCACTCGCTCGACCGTGAGTACTGTGCTAACAACTTGTCCAGTGGCTGCAATATAAAGCAGTAAAGGCTCTTTGCTGATTGGCACAACGAGCACCGGCTGGGTGGAAAGCAGGGTTTTGAGTTTTGCAAACGCTGCATCATCTTCCTCAGTCCACTCGAACTTATCAGATTTCTTCATCAGTCGGTAAAGAGGCAAGGCCTTTTTGCCGGACGAGAAATGAATCGACTCAAGGCGGCCAAACAACCAGTCAATTTCTAAACGTCATGCACTCACACAGGGCGTTTCATTCGGAGGATGGTATCAACTTTTTCTGGATTGGCATCGATCCCTCGTTCAGAAACAAGAAAACCGAGTAACTTTCCTCCGGGAACCCCGAACGTGCACTTTGACGGATTAAGCTTGATATTGTACCTCCTTAGGTTGGTAAAGGTTTCTACGAGGTCAGTTAATAGGTCGGAACCTTTTCGAGACTTGACCACGATGTCATCCATGTATGCCTCCACATTCCTACTGATTTGGGTGAGCAGGCACTTCTGAATCATCCTCATAAATGTGGCTCCGACATTTTTAAGACCGAATGGCATGGTGACATAGCAAAAGCACCCAAATGGGGTGATGAAGGATGTTTTTATTTCATCGGGACCATACAGTCGGATCTAATGATACCCGGAATATGCATCTAGAAAAGACAAGCGCTCACACCCCGCAGTCGAGTCAACAAACTGATCGATATGGGGGAGAGGGAAGTGATCTTTCGGGTAGGCCCGATTGATATGCTTGAAATCAATGCACATACGAAGTGAATCGTCCTTCTTAGGGACCATGACGACATTGGCAAGCCACTTGGAGTGGTAGATCTCTCGGATGAACTCTGCTGCTAGCAGCCGAGCCACTTCTTCGCCAATCGCTTTCCTCTTCTGCACGGTGGACCGCCGAAGGTGCTCCTTGACGGGTTTTGCCTTGGGGTCGACACGCAAACGGTGCTCAGCCAGTCCTCTGGGTACACCTGGCATGTTAGAGGGTTTCCATGCAAAGATGTCCCAGTTCTCACAGAGGAACTGGATGAGCGCTTCTTCCTATTTGCTGTCGAGTGTCGCTGATATATGAGTTGGCGCGGCATTGGGATCGGTCGGGTGAATATGAATCGGCTTCGTTTCACCAGACGACTAAAATGCAGAATCTATGGCAGGCTTCTTGGCACGGAGCAAATCACTTGGATCTGCATTCTTCTGATACTCTTGAAGTTCAACAGCTGCCATCTGCGCATCGGCAATTTTGGAACCCTTCTAGAAGCATTCCTCCGCCTTTTGCCGATTGCCAGTAACTGTGATCACACCCTTGGGGCCAGGCATCTTCAACTTGAGGTATACGTAACACGGTCGAGCCATGAAATGTGTGTATGCAGGCCTCCCCAGAATGGCATGATAAGCACTCTGGAAATCCATGACTTCAAATGTCAAATTTTCTTTACGGTAATGTTTGGAATCGCCGAAAACCATGTCGAGAGTGATCTGGCCGAGTGATTCGGCTTTCTTTCCGGGGATAACACCATGGAAGCTCATATTGCTCTCGCTAAGCTTGGACATCGGGATGCCCATCCCCTTCAAGGTTTCAGCATAAAGGATATTCAGACCGCTACCACCGTCCATCAGCACTTTGGTCAGTCGAGTGCCTCCGACCACCGGGTCGACCACCAGCGCTTGCCTCACGGGGGTGGCTACACAAGCAGGATGGTTTGACTTGTCGAATGTGATGGCTGTCTGGGACCATTTCAGGTACATGGTCATTGTTGCCGGAGCAACCATATTCACCTCTCTGTTGATAACCTTCAACCGACTCTTGCTCTCAACATCAGCAAAAATCATGAGAGTGGAGTTGACTTTGGGATAACCATCGTCTTCCTCTTCATCCTCATCTTTGTCCGACTCTTTCTCCATCTCATTGGGTTGTTTCTCCTGGAACTGCTGGATCAGGAGTCAACATTGTCGAGTGGTATGCTTCGGGTAAATCAGATTACCTTCTTCATCTTTCTTCGTGTGGATGTGACATGGCAAATCCAGCACATCATTGCCTGCTTGATCCTTTACCTTCTTAGGGGGCCAGGGCCCCTTAGGTTTTCCCTTAAACTTTCCTTGAGCCACTGCTGCAATCTCACCGGGTGCCGCTGGCTCGGCCTTACGCTTCTGTTTCCGACTGGAGTTACCCCCACCGGCCTCTTGGCTGACTGGTTTACTCTTCCCGCTACGGAGACAATCCTGTTCTTCTTTGTTAGCGTACCGGGTGGCTATCTCCATCATCCGAGTCAGAGTCATATCCCCAGTCCGACCGAATTTCAGGACCAACTCTCGGTACTTGACGCCTTCCTTGAAAGCGCACACTGCATGATGCTCTGATACATTTTCAACAGTGTGATGCAAAGTGGTCCATCTTTGGAAGAATTCCCTCAAAGTCTCATTCAACTTCTGCACACAATGCTGCAACTCGGGCAGCCCTGCTGGTCGCTTGCACGTGCCCTCAAAAGTTCTTACGAACACTCGAGCTAGCTCCTCCCAACTGTGTATACTGCCTGGAGTCAACTGAGTCAACCACGCTCGGGCCGAACCTTCCAACATAAGAGGGAGGTGCTTCATCGCTATCTCATCGTTTCCGCCTCCAATCTGCACAGCCACTCGGTAATCCTCAAGCCAAGTTAGAGGCTTGGATTCTCCAGTGAACTTACTGACTCCCGTTGCCAACCTAAAGTTGGGAGGAATCACTGCTGCCCTGATGGCTCTGCTAAAACACTCTGGGCCTGAAACATGCAATCTGCTGCCACTCGGACGATCTCTGCTAGGGTCTTCTCTATGCGCTCTGTTCCGGTCGACCAGGCCTTGAACGAGAATGGATCTCGCATCGAAGCCTGGCTCTCTTGGGTCGATTGGAGCTCTGCGCTCGTCACTGTGATGGCGCCTGTCATCGTTTTGTCGAGGCATGTACGATGCACTCCTCGGAGGAGGTCTACGCACTCGACGATGGTTGTCGCGGTTGAACTGACGATCATACTTCCCACGGCCTTCACGCCGCAGGAGCGATCTTGGGCTATGGGCCGACTGAACTATATCTGCTACTACAGATCTGCTGTGAATCCTATTCCGCGACTGAGACACTGCAGTGTTCTGCTCTCCTGCTGCTCGGAGCAAGGCCCGGATCTGCATCAACCCTCGGCCAGCCTCCGACTGGGAAGGTTGGATCAACTCTGCAATTCGGGCCGCAGCTGTGAGGTTCTGAATCGGAGTACGGTATACCTTAGGTGGAGGCGGTAAAAGCTGTCGTCGACTGGGCTCAGGGACCCGCTCCCGAGCTCGCTTGTCGAGAGCGTGCTGTAGGTTCTCCAGTCGAGTGCGCTCAGCCAAATTAGCCAAGCGCGCCTCCTCCAAGGCCCGAGCCTCGGGGGTTTCTCCAACGATGGGCGTATGGAGTGCATCCATGTTGTGGCGACGAAGTTCTTCCCTCTGCTGTGAAGGAAGGTGTCGGTGTCAAAACTGGCGGATCTCGGGTAGGGGGTCCCGAACTGTGCGTCTAGGCGGATGGTAACAGGAGACAAGGGACACGATGTTTTTACCCAGGTTCGGGCCCTCTCGATGGAGGTAAAACCCTACTTCTGCTTGATTGATATTGATGATATGGGTAGTACAAGAGTGGATCTACCACGAGATCAAGGAGGCTAAACCCTAGAAGCTAGCCTATGGTATGATTGTTGTAATGGCTGTTCGTCCTACAGACTAAAGCCCTCCGGTTTATATAGACACCGGAGAGGGCTAGGGTTACACAGAGTCGGTTACAATGGTAGGAGATCTACATATCCGTATTGCCAAGCTTGCCTTCCACGCCAAGGAAAGTCCCATCCGGACACGGGACGAAGTCTTCGATCTTGTATCTTCATAGTCTTGGAGTCCGGCCGATGATGATAGTCCGGCTATCCGGATACCCCCTAGTCCAGGACTCCCTCAGTAGCCCCTGAACCAGGCTTCAATGACGATGAGTCCGGCGCGCATATTGTTCGGCATTGCAAGGCGGGTTCCTCCTCCGAATAATCATAGAAGATTGTGAACACCAGGATAGTGTCCGGCTCTGCAAAATAAATTCCACATACCACCGTAGAGAGAATAATATGTACACAAGTTCAATCTGCTGACGTATTTTGTGGCGTGATGTCACACCACTACCAAGCCTTTACTTGAATCATTTTTATTATACCACCTCAGCGCGTCTAGCGAAGCGGTTTCCTTGGCACGTCTTGTCGAAGCAGAGATCGTGTTCCCCTTATTTCGGGATTCTCATCAATACGGACATGGGTAACCCAACCGTGCCCGTTGCCACGCCCCCTCTATCGAAGGTGAGTCCCAAACGGTCACGGGGACGGCTCTTGGTATTCTCCCTCTTTATAATGAGACCAAGGCTCGTTTCTTTTCTTCAATCCTCAATCGAATCTGCCCCTCGCCCCAAGTTCCAACACCCAGAGCTCCAGATTCGAGCGCTTCGTACTTTCGGCAATGTCCGGCTCTGACCTACAGGGCCGGTGGATGCCCTCCTCCGTCATAGAAGAGGACGTGCTAAAGTTGAGAGAAGCCAGGTACCTGACCTGCGAGATTTCGCATAGGCTGCCCGCCAAAGGGCAAGTCATTCCTGCTCCCGAGCCCGGCGAGAGCGTCGTGTTTGTGTCCCACCTCCGTCGGGGTTTAGGCTTCCCGATGGATCCCTTTGTGAGAGGGCTCATGTTTTACTATGGGATGGAATTCCATGACCTGGCTCCGGAGTCCATCCTCCACATCTCATCATTCATTTCGTCTGCGAGGCCTTCCTCCGCACTACCCCCCACTTCGGTTTGTGCCTCAAAACCTTCAACGTGGAGCCGAAGATGATCGAGGGGCGTCAAGCAGAGTGCGGCGGGGCGGTTGTAAGCAGGAGGGCCGATGCTCCATGGCCCGTGGGCTCTTTCCAGGAGGAGCTCGGCTTGTGGCAACAGGAGTGGTTCTATATAACCGCTCCCAAGGGTAGCAGGCAGAAGCCGCCGCCCATCTTCCGCTCGGGCCCTCCACAGCGGCTGATGTCATGGGTCAACCAAGGGCTCAACTGGGGGCCGTCAAAGGACGTACCCCTATTGCAGGGCCGGATTCGAGACCTCCAAGAGAGGGAGATCAATCTGGTCGTAGTGATACAGGTTATGCTGATTCGGCATCTCCTGCCCTGCAAGCGTCGCCCCCTCCGTCTGTGGGAGTTCAATCCAGAGGGGCCACGAGCTCTTCAACACTTTATGGGTACGACACCCGTGGAGATGTATAAATCGTTCTTCGGATCACAAGAAGTATGTCCGGAATTGACCGAGGATGCCGGCCTAAGCTGCAATCGCCCGGATGCTCAGGTAAGTAGCCCTGTGTCCGGACACACCGTTTGTTTGCGCCTTCTTGAATTTGCTTTTTAACTAATCGTCCCTTGAATAGGAGTGGATAGCGCAAGCGAAACTGATACGGTGTCCGGCCCCCCTCCCGGAGACCGCGCCGGATCCCGTGCTGGTCAGGATGCTGGAGGTTGCGCCTTCAGAGGAAGGCGAAGGGGAAAACAAAGGAACTACTGCCTCTACCAAGGAGGCTTTTGCGAAAGGGGGGATCGAGAATCCCTCCTTCCAAGGGGAGAAGAGGACCGCTTCCGAAAACCCGGAGGCCAAGGCCTCGAAGTGGGGGAAGAGATCTTCACTCGAGGGTCCTACGTCTGGGGAGGCCCCGGCCGCACTATCTCCCTAAGGAATCAGCCCTCCAGCGAGCCGTAAGTAGAAAAAGGGGAGTTTTGTAATAAGGGACATCCCTATTTGTGCTTCTGAGGATAACCGAAGTTTTTACCTTGTAGTTCGGATCTCCGTCCTTCTCAGATGAGCTCGTCTTCGGGGGACCTTCGTCCGGAGATGATGGAGAGCGAGACGCCTCCATCTGCCGCACCGTCAGGTGGGGCGGACGACCCTGAGGTGTCATCACGGAGGGTATCCCCAAGTCCGGCAGGGCCGGAGAGTTCGGCACCAACTGGTGTACGGCCGGAGGAGCTGAAGGACTTGCTTGAGAGGGCGTCTATCTCAGAAGGTCACCGTACATTGATGAGTATGGTGATTGGAAGAATTTCATCCGCCGAAGGCGGGTTGCATGATGCCGTCAGAAGTTTGCTGGCGGGGTTTGAGGTGCGTAAAAATGACATACCTTTTGACAGTTTTGCACATAAAGCGCGCCCTGTATAGATAGTAGCCCCTGAGACTCGGTATGTTGTCAAAAGCGACAGCGTGCCGAGGATCATAATCTCAGGTATTAATTCTCGCCTTTCCTACACAGGTGGCGGATAGTCCGGTGGCCAGCTGGACTGATGGAGTTGCTGAACTAAGGCGGCAACTCGACGTTGCGGATGCGGACATCGCGCTGGTCAATAAACGACTTGACGAGTCGCAAGGTAGGTTGTTTCTCCGTGGTCACCTAGTAAGGGAGCCGAAGCTCACTCCTTACAACATGTGTGTTTGATGCAGATGGTGCCGCTGTTGTGGAGGACCTTCGAGCAGAGCTTGCTCGAACCAAGGAGCAGGCCAGAAGGAGTGATGCGGCTGCCTCAAAGGCGGCCGAAGAGCTAGAGGCCGAAAGGGCTGCTCACTGCCGAAGTAGGGAGGAGATGGCTGAAATGGCCGTGAAATTGAAAGATGTTACCGACCGCTATGAGGTTCTTGAAGAAGAACGCCGAGCGGAGCAAGAAAGCCTGAAGAAGGCCACCGCTGAAGCTAAGGATGCCCGTTCTGCAATGAGGGCTATAAAGGAGGAGCTGCGCCAGGCAAGAGATATTGCGGCTGGCAAGCCCTTTCTACTGCGCAAGAGGTTCACAGATCCGAAGTATGCTCAGCTTGGCCAGCTGTGGGGTCCGTAGGATCCTTATATGGATTTAGCGGCGAGTGCGGCAGATGCTGTTGTGCACTTCCAAAGTCAAAAGGATCACGAGACGGAAGAGCTTTTTTCATCTCAATCCCACAGTTCGGAGCGTTCACTTCCGCTGACCGATCGGTTGGCTGAGTGGGCTGAGCTGAATAGATTGTCCGGACTTGCCATGACGGATATCGTGGCTCATGTTTGGCCGGATAGGCCCAAGCCGAAGAGTTATTTTGGCTTATTGCAGCAATTCCTTGGGGCGGTGCCGCATATCAAGGCGATGAAGCGGTCGGCCTGCATAGAGGGTGCACGGATGGCCCTCGCCCGTGTGAAGACATACTGGACGGAGATGGATGCCACCGATGTTGCAACCCGGGGTTCGGACGAGAGCCGGTTACCCGCCGAGCACTATTTTGGGGAAGTTCTGCGTGGTGCTCGTGCAATAGAGTCGCAGTGCTCAAAAAATGTCATGTTCAAATGATCTTTATGGTTTGTGAAACGATATTCATAATATAAGCACTTTTTATACTTGTGCGTTCAAGTATTGAAATATCTCCTGTGCGGCCGTTAATGTATACTTGTGTATAACCTGAAAGATGGCAGTCTTCGGCTTCAGCCCCCACGCACATAGTGTAGGGGTGTTTGCAAAATAGCGCATTTTCACACTTAATCCAACGTCTTGGTCCTGTGAAGGAGGTGGTAGCATAGCAAACGAGGCAACCGGACTATAATGCTTTATCACTTTCACTTAGCCATAGGAGTTCGAAGGTGGGGCTACGATATAGCCCCTAGGGGCACCACGCTCTCCGGGTTCAGGGCGTGTATGTGCCTGACCGGGAAATGGTCCTTCGTCAAAGCGGAGGAATTCTAAACATTCCGGTAGTCGATCGAGTGGTTGACCAGTCTCTCGCTATATAATGACAGTCAGTTTTCGGCTTTCTCTACTGAGGTGCTCTCCCGGCCGAACCGGGGCACAATCGCAGTAGTTCTCCTGGTGCCGCGTTAGCCGATGATACGGAACGTAAGGCAGCAAAACACAGGAGCCGGGAAAACCCAACATTTGACCAAAGACATGATTCGGAGCTGATGCATATATGGCCTAACTCGAGACGCCGAACACTCCCTAAGGTATTCGGTCTTTATGATAACGGGCAGAACAATGCCCTAAACCCCTAGTGTCCAGGTACAAGCAAAAATTTCTGACGCGGCCGATGCCAAAACGCCAGTCTCCTCGTTAGTTATGGTGAAAACCGGTGGATGTGAATCAACAAGAGACAGTAAGAAAGGTTTACGCAGGGTCTTAATCTGAAAAGAATCCTAGCCACGGGTCCCTGCTGCACGTCTGCGCCTGTGTCTCCGTTGTGCCATATCCTGGACGGGTGTACACGCATGTTCATCTGTAAAAGAGAGGAACTTAGTTTGAAAAGAAATCGTGCAAAAAATGTATTAAAAAACAAAGTATGAATGAATGAATAAAGTTGAGCTTTTATTGGCTCTTTATTGCTCATACGCACAGCCCCTTGTAAAGGGATGTGCGGCTAGGGAGCCCCTAGTTTATTTATGCCGGACTCGCCTAGCCGTGTCCGGGGTCTTGAACGACCTTTTAATGAGATTATGCCGCGTGGACCGGGCATTTTAAGTGTAAGAGACGCGTAGTGCGGTGTTGCGTTAAAGCGGACAAAAGCTTCACATCCCAAAAGTGCTTGATGGCTACTTGTGAATGGAGCGACATGAAAGACTAGCTTGTCGCGACGGAAGTTGTCGGGTGGTCCGAACACAACTTCTAGTAGTACGGAGCCCGTGCACTTGGCGTAAGGGCCTGGCATCACTCCATTGAAGGAAGTGCGGCTATGGCGAATTTTAGTAGGGTCTATCCCCAACTTGCGGATTGTGTCTGGATATAGCAGGTTTAAATCACTGCCGCCATCCATTAGGACTTGTGTAAATTGTAGCCCGTCGATTATAGGATCCAATATCAGAGCAGTCCATCCTGCGTTTCGAATGCTTCTGGAATAGTCCAGGTGGTCAAAAGTAATTGGTTTTCACATCCAATCTCGGGGTTCCGCTGGGGTGGACCGTGCAACACGTGCTTTAGCGGGTGTCGCACTATTGTTCGGTATTATCACATGAAGTGAGTTTACTGTTTTGACTTCTTGTGGGAAAGTCTTTTGTTTTCCGGCACTCTGCTGGTGGGGTTCGTCGTCATCCTCGCTTGGCGCGTCGAGCCCCTTGTGTTCGGCGTTGAGTCGGCCGGACTATTTGAAGACCCAACAATCTCGGTGGGTGTGGCTTGCAGGCTTCCCGGGGGTACTGTGGATTTGACATATCCGATCCAAATTTTTGTTTAAGTTGGATAGCTCGTCACTGTTGTCCTTAAGGGGCAGTGTTTTGTTGTTCGGCCGCGAGCTTTTGAATCCGGCGTTGACCGCCGTGTTCTTTGGGCTCTTTTCTTTATTTTGGCGTTGGTCCTTTCTGCGCCGTGATTTTCCGTTTCCATCTCTGATCTCGGATGTACTCGGGTCGCTGGTGCTGCATCTTGCTAGCCAGCTATCTTCCCCCGCGCAAAAGCGGGTCATGAGGCTTGTTAGCGCGGCCATTGTTCTTGGCTTTTCCTGGCCGAGGTGTCTGGCGAGCCATTCGTCTCGGACGTTATGTTTAAAAGCTGCTAAGGCTTCGGCGTCTGGACAGTCGACTATTTGGTTCTTTTTGGTGAGGAACCTGTTCCAGAATTTGCGCGCTGACTCTCTGGGTTGTTGGGTTATGTGACTTAAATCGTCTGCATCCGGAGGGCGGACATAAGTCCCCTGAAAATTTGCTCTAAACGCGTCCTCGAGCTCTTCCCAACTTCCAATGGTGTTTTCTGGGAGGCTTGTGAGCCAATGCCGAGCTCGCCCTTTGAGCTTGAGGGGCAGATATTTTATGGCGTGGAGATCGTCTCCTCTAGCCATATGTATGTGCAGGATGTAATCCTCAATCCAGACTCCGGGATCTGTTGTTTCGTCGTATGCCTCTATGTTTACGGGCTTGAACCCCGCTGGAAATTCATGATCCAGCACCTCATTGGTGAAACATAGTGGGTGTGTGGCGCCCCTGTATTTGGGTTTGCCATTGACTTCGAACACTCGGCGTGTTGTGTTGCTTCCTGGGGCCCTCTTCTTTGCCCATAAATGGACCTGACCGGGCCATCTGTTTTGCGAGGATCATGTGCCGGCTTGTGTGCGGCGCCGCTTGTCGCTCTTGGCCTGTCATCTGGTCGTCTATCCGGCCAGGCGGCCTCTTTACTTTTTGACTGTGGGGGCTCTACGGCCTCCTCGTCGAATTCGGGCAGCAGCTTGCGCTTCGGGTAGCTCTTTGTTTGGTGGCTGTTGACATATTTGTCCGCGGTCTTGAGTACTTTGCTCCACCTCATTCTGAGTATGTCTTCCGCTGTTTTGAGCTTCCGTTTCTGCTTCTTCAAACTTCTTGCAGTGGCGACAAGCCTTTTGTGAAGGTTCTTATGCTCCGGTGGTGTGTCCGGCGTGAGATCGTCTGGACTGTTGTTTTTGACGGGGATGGGTTGATTATCCGATTCATCCTATTCGGATGGTTGCTTGGTTGCATGTTCGTCGCCCACTGGTTTGCCCAGCTCCATGGCTGGGTCATTATGAGTGCTATTGTTATCGAGGCGGGACTTGGGGCGGTGCTTGCGTCGCTGTTTTGGTTGTTTTTCGGGGGAATTATCCTTCGCCGTGTCCCGTTGTTCCTTGTTATCGCTCCCTTTTGGGGTGTCCACCATATATACATGATGAGTTGAGGTGGCTTTCCAGTGCTCGGTAGGCGCTGGTTTTTGGTCGTCTCCGGCGTCGTCGTCCATACCGTCGATGTCTTCAGAGTCGTAGTCTAGCATGTCGATTAAATCGTCGACAGTGGCTACAAAGTGGGTGGTGGGTGGGTTTTGAATTTCTTCGTCATCCGCATCCCAACCGTCCTAACCGCAGTCCGGCCAGGGCTCTCCTGATAATGAGAGATGCTTTAGCGAATTCAGGATGTCGCCAAAGGGTGAGTGCTGAAAGATGTCCGCGGCGGTGAACTCCATGATCGGCGCCCAATCAGATTCGATTGGTAGGGGCGCAGGAGGTTCGGAGTCCGGCGAGGAGTCCGGCACCTCAGAGTCACGAGCTTTACGAGGGACAAGGTCAGTATTCGGCTCCATCGCCGTAGAGATTGCAGCTCCCGAGGCGGTGTCCAGCCACCTATCCTCGATCTGCGCGGTCGGCTCCGAACTAGGGGTCGGAGTGGACTCATGTGCAGCCTCCGGGGCACTGTCCGGCGGCAAAGCTAAATCATGCCCATCGTGACAGTGCGGCGCGCTCGGCTGTGGCTCGAATCCATCGAAGATCAAGTCTCCGCGGGTGTCAGCCGTGAAGTTTAGGCTTCCAAATCTGACCTGATGGCCAGAGGCGTAGCTTTCGATCTGCTCCAGATGGCCAAGCGAATTGTCCCGTAGTGCAAAGCCGCCGAACACGAAGATCTGTCCGGGGAGAAAATTCTCACCCTGGACTGCGTTGTTGTTGATGATTGAAGGAGCCATCAAGCCTATTGGTGACGACACAGAGGAACTCTCAATGAAAGCACCAATGTCGGTGTCAAAACCGGCGGATCTCGGGTAGGTGGTCCCGAACTGTGCGTCTAGGCGGATGGTAACAGGAGACAAGGGACACGATGTTTTTACCCAGGTTTGGGCCCTCTCGATGGAGGTAAAACCCTACTCCTACTTGATTGATATTGATGATATGGGTAGTACAAGGGTGGATCTACCACGAGATCAAGGAGGCTAAACCCTAGAAGCTAGCCTATGGTATGATTGTTCTAATGGTTGTTCGTCCTACGGACTAAAGCCCTCCGGTTTATATAGACACCGGAGAGGGCTAGGGTTACACAGAGTCGGTTACAATGGTAGGAGATCTACATATCCGTATTGCCAAGCTTGCCTTCCACGCCAAGGAATGTCCCATCCGGACACGGGACGAAGTCTTCAATCTTGTATCTTCATAGTCTTGGAGTCCGGCCGATGATGATTGTCCGGCTATCCGGACACCGCCTAGTCCAGGACTCCCTCAGAAGGGGTTCGGGATGATATTCCTCATGGACGCGCGATGGATCGACGCCACCCTCTTCGCCATCTTCGTGGCGAAAGACGGGTGGGCCGCGTGGACCATCGACCATCAGGACTTCAGCCGCAGGGTAGCTGCTATCGCACTCGGATGGAGTCTCCGCGGAGCCAGTCGACAGATCGAACAGGCCGTGGAGAGTTTCGTCGGGCTCGATTGCCGCGACTTTATGGGTGGCCGAATGCCGAGCCACCACATGCTTCACCCACCGCTGAAGCCGCGATCGACTGGATCACTTGCGGCGGCGGATAGTGGGGATGGAAGATACCATCGGAGCCGACTGATACTGGGTCGACGGCTGCCGAAGAAGGACGTCGCGAACGCACGCGCGGAAGTGCGTCGCCCCTCGGACGGGGAGTGCCTCAACGTCTAGCGGAGCTTCCTGAAGCCACGCCGAGTCATTGGCGATGAAAACGAGCGCGCCGAGATGGAACTCGCGGCCCTCAACCAACTCGCTGCCGGAAACCATGATGATGATCGGAAAAACTTGCAACTTCACCAATAAATCGCTAAGACACCGGCCCCAAGGTGGGCGCCAACTATCGTCATTCTAAGACTGACAGTAGAAAGGGGGTAGGTATGGAGAGGCAAGATCTTAGCTATGGTGAAGGTGTACACACAGGTTTAACGAGTTCAGGCCCTTCTCGGAGGAAGTAACAACCCTACGTCTTGGTGGTCGATTGGATTATATGTGTGATGTTACAGGGGGTGCAAACCCTTGTGCCATAGGAGGAGGGTGGCTTATATAGAGTTCGCCAGGACCTCTCCCGCCCTCCATTACAAGGGAGTTAATGTACATAAAGTGGTGGCGTTACTGGTAACGCCAGCCTTAAGTGTTGTTAATGACCTTAAAGACTACGGAGTGAATGCGTGTCCGTTCCATGCAGAGTGACTCCTGGTCTTCGGGAGGTCGAGTGATTCTCTTGTTGGTCGAGTGACAGTAGGTAGGGAGACTCCTGAGTGACATGATGTCGAGTGGATTGCACTCGACATCTTCGACCGGGGGTCTCATGGTGTCTGATACGTCCATTTTGCATCATGCTTTCATATCAATATTTATTGCATTCTGGGCTGTTATTACACATTATATCTCAATACTTATGGCTATTCTCTCTTATTTTACAAGGTTTACCATGAAGAGGGGGAATGCCGGCAGCTGGAATTCTGGCTGGAAAAGGAGCAAACGTTGGAAACCTATTCTGCACAACTCCAAAAGACCTGAGACTCCATGAAACAACTTTTCAGATTTAATAAGAATTTTTGGGTAAAAGAAATAGGCCAGGGGGGCCACACCCTGTCCAGGAGATAGGCCCCCCCCCCCTGTAGGGCGCGCCCCCTATCTCCTGGCCCCCTTGGTGGGCTTCCGGCGTCCATCTTCTGCTATATGAAGGGTTTTGTCCTGGAAAAAATTGTGGGCAAGCTTACGGGACGAAACTCCGCCGCCACGAGGCGGAACCTTGGCGCAATCAATCTAGGGCTGTGGCGGAGCTGTTCTGCCGGGTACACTTCCCTCCGGGAGGGGGAAATCATCACCAACGTCATCACCAACGATCCTCTCATCGGGAGGGGGTCAATCTCCATCAACATCTTCACCAGCACCATCTCCTCTCAAAACCCTAGTTCATCTCTTGTATCCAATCTTGTATCAAAACCACAAATTGGTACCTGTGGATTGCTAGTAGTGTTGATTACTCCTTGTAGTTGATGCTATTTGGTTTACTTGGTGGAAGATCATATGTTCAGATCCTTTATGCATATTATTACCCCTCTGATTATGAACATGAATATGCTTTGTGAGTAGTTACGTTTGTTCCTGAGGACATGGGTGAATTCTTGCTATTAGTAGTCATGTGAATTTGGTATTCGTTCGATATTTTGATGAGATGTATGTTGTCTCTCCTCTAGTGGTGTCATGTGAACGTCGACTACATGACACTCACCATTATTTGGGCCTAGAGGAAGGCATGGGAAGTAATAAGTAGATGATGGGTTGCTAGAGTGACAGAAGCTTAAACCCTAGTTTATGCGTTGCTTCGTTAGGGGTTGATATGGACCCATATGTTTAATGTTGTGGTTAGGTTTACCTTAATACTCCTTTTTGTAGTTGCGGATGCTTGCAATAGGGGTTAATCATAAGTGGGATGCTTGTCCATGTTAGGGCAGTACCCAGGTACCGGTCCACCCACATATCAAATTATCAAAGTACCGAACGTGAATCTTATGAACGTGATGAAAACTAGCTTGACGATAATTCCCAATGTGTCCTCGGGAGCTCCTTCTTCATTATTAGAGTTTGTCCAGGCTTATCCTGTGCTACATAAAGGATTGGGCCACCTTGCTGCACTTTACTCACTTTATTTACTTTTTGCTCATTACTATTTATCTTATCACAAAACTATCTATCACCTACTATTTCAGTGCTTGCAGAGAAAACCTTACTAAAAACCACTTATCATTTCTTTCTGCTCCTCGTTGGGTTCGACACTCTTACTTATCGAAAGTACTATGATAGATCCGCTATACTTGTGGGTCATGAAGACTCTTTTCTGGCGCCGTTGCCGGGGAGCGTAGCGCTCTTGGTGAGTGGAACTTGGTAAGGAAACATTTATATAGTGTGCTGAAATTTTCTGTTACTTGTCACTATGGAAACTAATCCTTTGAGGGGCTTGTTTGGGGTATCTTCACCCCAACCAGAAGAGCCAATAGATGATCCTCGACCTACTGAACCTTATGAAAATATTCACTTTGAGATTCCTTCATGTATGATAGAGAAACTGCTAGCTAATCCTTTTGCAGGAGACGGAACATTGCATCCCGACTTACACCTTATCTTTGTGGATGAAGTTTGTGGATTATTTAAGCTTGCAGGTATTCCCAATGATGTCGTCAAAAGGAAGGTATTCCCTTTATCTTTGAAGGGAGATGCAATGACATGGTATAAGCTATGTGATGATACGAGATATTGGAACTATAAGCGATTGAAGTTGGAATTTCACCAGAAGTTCTATCCTATGCATCTTGTTCATCGTGATCGTAATTACATATATAATTTTTGGCCTCGCGAAGGAGAAAGCATCGATCAAGCTTGGGGGAGGCTTAAGTCAATGTTATATTCATGCCCCAATCATGAGCTCTCTCGGGAAATGATCATTCAGAATTTTTATGCTCGGCTTTCTCTTGATAATCGTAACCTGCTTGATACTTCCTGTGCTGGTTCCTATATGCTGAAGACTATTGATTTCAAATGGGACTTATTGGAAAGAATTAAATGCAACTCTGAAGATTGGGGTTCCGACGATGGTAAGGAGTCAGGTATGACACCTAAGTTCGATTGTGTTAAATCTTTTATGGATACCGATGCTTTCCGTGGATTTAGCTCTAAGTATGGACTTGACTCTGAGATAGTAGCTACTTTTTGTGAAACTTTTGCTACTCACATTGATCTCCCTAAAGAGAAGTGGTTTAAATATAATCCTCCTGTTGAAGTTAAAGTAGTTGCACCTATTATAGTCGAAGAGAAGACTATTACATATAGTGATCCCATTATTCCTACTGCTTATGTTGAAAAACCTCCTTTCCCTGTTAGGATAAAAGATCATGTCAAAGCTTCGACTGTTGTCTGTAAGAGTAATACTAGGACCTATACACCTCCTGAGAAAATTAATGTTGAACCTGGTATTGCTATGATTAAAGATCTTTTGGATGAGGACTTAGATGGGCATGTTATCTCTTTTTGTGGTGAAACTGCTAATATTGCTAGACCCGATACTAAGACGCGTAGACCTGTTGTAGGCACGCCTGTTATTTCTGTTAAAATAGGAGATCATTGTTATCACGGTTTATGTGATATGGGTGCTAGTGCTAATGCGATACCTTATGATCTTTATAAATAAATTATGCACGATATTGCACCTGTTGAATTAGAAGACATTGATGTTACTATTAAGCTTGCTAATAGGGACATCATTAAACCTATTGGGATTGTTAGAGATTTTGAAGTCTTGTGTGGGAAGATTAAATACCCTGCTGATTTTCTTGTTCTTGGTTCCCCACAAGATGATTTTTGTCCCATTATTTTTGGTAGACCCTTCTTGAATACTGCTAGTGCTAAGATTAATTGTGAAAAGAATATTGTCACTGTTGGCATAGATGGTATGTCTCATGAGTTTAATTTTGCTAAGTTTAGTAGACAACCTCATGAAAGGGAACCACCTAGTAAGGATGAGATTATTGGTATTGCTTCCATTGCTGTTCCACCAACTGATCCGTTAGAACAATATTTGCTAGACCATGAAAACGATATGTTTATGAAGGAAAGGGAAGAAATAGATGAAGTGTTCCTTAAACAAGAACCTATGTTGAAACATAACCTTCCTGTTGAAATTCTTGGGGATCCCCCTCCACCCAAGGGTGATCCCGTGTTTGAACTCAAACCCTTACCTGATAATCTTAAGTATGCTTATCTTGATGAAAAAGAAATATATCTTGTTATTATTAGTGCTAACCTTTCAGAGAAAGAAGAAGAAAGATTATTGAAAACTCTGAAGAAGCACCGAGCTGCTATTGTGTATACTCTGGATGATCTTAAGGGCATTAGTCCCACATTATGTCAACACAAAATTTCAGTGGAGAAAGATGCCAAACCAGTTGGAGATCCTCAAAGACGATTAAATCCCAAAATGAAGGAAGTGGTAAGAAAGGAGATACTAAAGCTCCTTGAGGCAGGTATTATTTATCCCGTTGCTGATAGTGAATGGGTAAGCCCTGTCCATTGTGTTCCTAAAAAGGGAGGTATTACCGTTGTCCCTAATGATAAAGATGAATTGATCCTGCAAAGAATTATTACGGGTTATAGGATGGTAATTGATTTTCGTAAGTTAAATAAAGCTACTAAGAAAGATCATTACCCTTTACCTTTTATTGATCACATGCTAGAAAGGCTATCCAAACACACATATTTTTGCTTTCTAGATGGTTATTCTGGCTTCTCTCAAATACCTGTATCAGCGGGGGATCAATCTAAAACTACTTTTACTTGCCCTTTTGGTACTTTTGCTTATAGACGTATGCCTTTTGGTTTATGTAATGCACCTGCTACCTTTCAAAGATGCATGATGGCTATATTTTCTGATTTTTGTGAAAAGATTTGTGAGGTATTCATGGATGACTTCTCCGTCTATGGATCCTCTTTTGATGATTTTTTGAGCAACCTTGATCGAATTTTGCAGAGATGCGAAGACACTAGTCTCGTCCTGGATTGGGAAAAATGTCACTTTATGGTTAATGAAGGCATTGTCTTGGGGCACAAGATCTCTGAGAGAGGTATTGAAGTTGATAAAGCCAAAGTTGATGCTATTGAAAAGATGCCATGTCCCAAGGACATAAAAGGTATAAGAAGTTTCCAGGGTCACGCCTGTTTTTATAGGAGGTTCATTAAGGACTTTTCTAAAATCTCTAGGCCTCTGACTAATTTATTGCAAAAAGATATTCCTTTTGTCTTTGATGATGATTGTGTAGAAGCATTCAAAACACTTAAGAAGGCTTCGATCACTGCACCTATTGTTCAGCCACCTGATTGGAATTTTCCTTTTGAAATTATGTGTGATGCTAGTGATTATGCTGTAGGTGTTGTTTTAGGGCAAAGAGTTGATAAGAAATTGAATGTTATCCATTATGCTAGCAAGACTCTTGATACTGCCCAGAGAAATTATGCTACTACTGAAAAAGAATTGTTAGCAGTTGTGTTTGCATGTGATAAGTTTAGACCTTATATTGTTGATTCCAAAGTTACTGTTCACACTGATCATGCTGCTATTAAATATCTTATGGAAAAGAAAGATGCTAAGCCTAGACTCATTAGATGGGTTCTCTTGCTAAAAGAATTTGACTTGCATATTATTGATAGAAAGGGAGCTGAGAACCCCGTTGCAGACAACTTGTCTAGGTTAGAGAATGTTCTTGATGACCCACTGCCTATTAATGATAGTTTTCCTGATGAACAATTAGCGGTTGTCAATGCTTCTCGTACTGCTCCTTGGTATGTTGATTATGCTAATTACATTGTTGCTAAATATATACCGCCTAGTTTCACATACCAGCAAAAGAAAAAGTTCTTTTATGATTCATGACATTACTTTGGGATGATCCACACCTTTATAAAGAAGGAGTAGATGGTATTATTAGACGTTGTGTTCCTGAGCATGAACAGGAACAGATCCTACGCAAGTGTCACTCTGAATCCTATGGAGGACACCACGTTGGAGATAGAACTGCACACAAGGTACTACAATCTGGTTTTTATTGGCCTACTCTTTTCAAAGATGCTCATAAGTTTGTCGTATCTTGTGATGAATGTCAAAGAATAGGTAACATTAGTAGACGTCAAGAAATGCCTATGAATTATTCTCTTGTTATTGAACCATTTGATGTTTGGGGCTTTAATTATATGGGACCTTTTTGTTGGGGAACGTTGCAGAAAATTAAAAAATTTCCTACGGTTTCACCAAGATCCATCTATGAGTTCATCTAAGCAACGAGTCAAGGGAGTAAGATTGCATCTACATACCACTTGTAGATCGCGTGCGGAAGCGTTCAAGGGAACGGTGATGATGGAGTCGTACTCGCCGTGATTCAGATCACCGATGACCAAGTGCCGAACGGACAGCACTTCCGCGTTCAACACACGTACGGAACGGATGACGTCTCCTCCGTCTTGAGCCATCAAGGGGGAAGGAGAGGTTGACGAAGATGGCTCCAGCAGCAGCACGACGGCGTGGTGGTGGTGGAGCTGCAGTACTCCGACAGGGCTTCGCCAAGCTCGTGACGGAGGAGGAGAGGTGTTGGGGAGGGGAGGGGCTGCGCCTTGGTTGTCCAGCAGACCTCCCCTCACCCCTCTATTTATAGGGGAAGGGGAAAGGGGGGCCGGCCCCTCTAGATGAGATCTAGAGGGGGGCGGCGGCCAGGGAGGGGGGCTTGCCCCCCAAGCAAAGGGGGCGCCCCCACTAGGGTTTCCCCCCCAACCCTAGGCGCATGGGCCCAAGGGGGGCGCCACGCCCAGCCCTCCAAGGGCTGGTTCCCTGCCCTTGCGGCCCATGAGGCCCTCCGAGAGGGGTGGCCCTCCCGGTGGACCCCCGGAACCTCTCCAGTGGCCCCAGTACAATACCGATATGCCCCCGAAACTTTCCGGTGTCCGCATGACAACTTCCCATATATAAATCTTCACCTCCGGACCATTCCGGAACTCCTCGTGACGTCCGGGATCTCATCCGGGACTCCGAACAACATTCAGTAATCACATTCAAGTCTTCCTAATAACCCTAGCATCACCGAACCTTAAGTGTGTAGACCCTACGGGTTCGGGAGACATGCAGACATGACCGAGACGACTCTCCAGTCAATAACCAACAGCGGAATCTGGATACCCATGTTGGCTCCCACATGCTCCTCGATGATTTCATCAGATGAACCATGATGTCGAGGATTAAACAACCCTGTATTCAATTCCCTTTGTCAATCGATACGTTACTTGCCCGAGACTCGATCGTCGGTATCCCAATACCTCGTTTAGTCTCGTTACCGGCAAGTCACTTTACTCGTACCGTAATGCATGATCCCATGACCAACCACTTGGTCACTTTGAGCTCATTATGATGATGCATTACCGAGTGGGCCCAGAGATACCTCTCTGTCATACGGAGTGACAAATCCCAGTCTCGATCCGTGTCAACCCAACAGACACTTTCGGAGATACCTGTAGTGTACCTTTATAGTCACCCCGTTACATTGTGACGTTTGGTACACCCAAAGCACTCCTACGGTATCCGGGAGTTACATGATCTCATGGTCTAAGGAAAAAATACTTGACATTGGAAAAGCTCTAGAAAACGAACTACACGATCTTGTGCTATGCTTAGGAATGGGTCTTGTCCATCACATCATTCTCCTAATGATGTGATCCCGTTATCAACGACATCTAATGTCCATAGTCAGGAAACCATGACTATCTGTTGATCAACGAGCTAGTCAACTAGAGGCTTACTAGGGACATATTATGGTCTATGTATTCACACGTGTATTACGATTTCCGGATAATACAGTTATAGCATGAATAAAAGACAATTATCATGAACAAGGAAATATAATAATAATCCTTTTATTATTGCCTCTAGGGCATATTTCCAATAGTCTCCCACTTGCACTAGAGTCAATAATCTAGTTACATTGTGATGAATCGAACACCCATAGAGTTCTGGTGTTGATCATGTTTTGCTCGCGAGAGAGGTTTAGTCAATGGATCCGCGACATTCAGATCCGTATGTACTTTGCAAATATCTATGTCTCCATCTTGAACATTTTCACGAATGGAGTTGAAGCGACGCTTGATGTGCCTGGTCTTCTTGTGAAACCTGGGCTCCTTGGCAAGGGCAATAGCTCCAGTGTTGTCACAGAAGAGTTTGACCGGCCCCGACGCATTGGGTATGACTCCTAGGTTGGTGATGAACTCCTTCACCCAAATTGCTTCATGCGTTGCCTCCGAGGCTGCCATGTACTCCGCTTCACATGTAGATCCCGCCACGACGCTCTGCTTGCAGCTGCACCAGCTTACTGCTCCACCATTCAACATATACACGTATCCGGTTTGTGACTTAGAGTCATCCAGATCTGTGTCGAAGCTAGCGTCGACGTAACCCTTTACGACGAGCTCTTCGTCACCTCCATAAACGAGAAACATGTCCTTTGTCCTTTTCAGGTACTTCAGGATATTCTTGACCGCTGTCCAGTGTTCCTTGCCGGGATTACTTTGGTACCTTCCTACCAAACTTATGGCAAGGTTTACATCAGGTCTGGTACACAGCATGGCATACATAATAGATCCTATGGCTGAAGCATAGGGGATGACTCTCATCTCTTCTTTATCTTTTGCCGTGGTCGGGCATTGAGCCAGCTCAATCTCACACCTTGCAACATAGGCAAGAACCCTTTCTTGGACTGATCCATTTTGAACTTCTTCAAAATCTTATCAAGGTATGTGCTTTGTGAAAGACCTATGAGGCGTCTCGATCTATCCCTATAGATCTTGATGCCTAATATATAAGCAGCTTCTCCAGGGTCCTTCATTGAAAAACACTTGTTCAAGTAGGCCTTAATGCTGTCCAAAAGTTCTATATCATTTCCCATCAAAAGTATGTCATCTACATATAATATGAGAAATGCTACAGAGCTCCCACTCACTTTCTTGTAAACGCAGGCTTCTCCATAAGTCTGCATAAACCCAAACGCTTTGATCGTCTCATCAAAGCGAATGTTCCAACTCCGATATCCTTACACCAACCCATAAATGGATCGCTAGAGCTTGCATACTTTGTAAGCATTATTAGGATCGACAAAACCTTCCGGCTGCATCATATACAGCTCTTCCTTAAGATGTCCGTTAAGGAATGCCGTTTTGACATCCATCTGCCATATCTCATAATCATAGTATGCGGCAATTGCTAACATTATTCGGATGGACTTCAGCTTCACTACGGGAGAGAATGTCTCATCGTAGTCAACCCCTTGAACTTGTCGATAACCCTTAGCGACAAGTCGAGCTTTATAGATGGTAACATTACCATCCACGTCCGTCTTCTTCTTAAAGATCCATTTGTTTTCTATCGCTCGCCGATCATCGGGCAAGTCTGTCAAAGTCCATAATTTGTTTTCATACATGGATTCTATCTCGGATTTCATGGCTTCAAGCCATTTGTTGGAATCTGGGCCCGCCATCGCTTCTTCATAGTTCGAAGGTTCACCGTTGTCTAACAACATGATTTCTAAGACAGGGTTGTCGTACCACTCTGGTGCGGAACGTGTCCTAGTGGACCTTCAAAGTTCAGTAGGAGCTTGATCTGAAGTATCTTGATCATCATCATTAACCTCCTCTCTTGTCGGTGCAGGCACCATAGGAACATCTTCCTGAGTTGCACTACTTCCTGTTTCAAGAGGCAGTACTTCATCAAGCTCTACTTTCCTCCCACTTAATTCTTTCGAGAGAAACTCTTTTTCTAGAAAGGATCCGTTCTTGGCAACAAAGATGTTGCCCTCAGATCTTAAGTAGAAGGTATACCCAATGGTTTCCTTAGGGTATCCTATGAAGACGCATTTTTTCGACTTGGGATCGAGCTTTTCAGGTTGAAGTTTCTTGACATAAGCATCGCATCCCCAAACTTTTAGAAACGACAGCTTAGGTTTCTTCCCAAACCATAATTCATACGGTGTCGTCTCAACGGATTTAGACAGTGCCCTATTTAAAGTGAATGTAGCTGTCTCTAGAGCGTATCCCCAAAATGATAGCGGTAAATCGGTAAGAGACATCATAGACCGCACCATATCCACTAGAGTGCGATTACGACGTTCGGACACACCATTACGCTGAGGTGTTCCAGGCAGCGTGAGTTGTGAAACGATTCCGCATTTTCTTAAGTGTGTACCAAACTCGTGACTTAAATATTCTCCTCCATGATCTGATCGTAGGAACTTTATCTTACGGTCACGTTGATTCTCTACCTCATTCTGAAATTCCTTGAACTTTTCAAAGGTCTCAGACTTGTGTTTCATTAAGTAGACATACCCATATCTACTCAAGTCATCAGTGAGAGTGAGAACATAACGATATCCTCCGCGAGCCTCAACGCTCATTGGATCGCACACATCGGTATGTATGATTTCCAGTAAGTTGGTTGCTCGCTCCATTGTTCCGGAGAACGGAGTCTTGGTCATTTTGCCCATGAGGCATGGTTCGCATGTGTCAAATGATTCATAATCGAGAGACTCTAAAAGTCCATCAGCATGGAGCTTCTTCATGCGCTTGACACCAATGTGACCAAGGCGGCGGTGCCACAAGTATGTGGGACTATCGTTATCAACTTCACATCTTTTGGTATTCACACTATGAATATGTGTAATATTACGCTCGAGATTCATTAAGAATAAACCATTGACCATCAGGGCATGACCATAAAACATATCTCTCATATAAATAGAACAACCATTATTCTCGAATTTAAATGAGTAGCCATCTCGTATCAAACGAGATCCAGATACAATGTTCATGCTCAAACTTGGCACCAAATAACAATTATTAAGGTTTAAAACTAATCCTGTAGGTAAATGTAGAGGTAGCGTGCCGACGGCGATCACATCGACCTTGGAACCATTCCCGACGCGCTTCGTCACCTCGTCCTTCGCCAGTCTCTGCTTATTCCGCAGCTCCTGCTGTGAGTTACAAATATGAGCAACGGCACCGGTATCAAATACCCAGGAGTTACTACGAGTACTGGTAAGGTACACATCAATTACATGTATATCAAATATACCTTTAGTGTTGCCGGCCTTCTTATCCGCTAAGTATTTGGGGCAGTTCCGCTTCCAGTGACCCTTCCCCTTGCAATAAAAGCACTCAGTCTCAGGCTTGGGTCCATTCTTTGACTTCTTCCCGGTAACTGGCTTACCGGGCACGGCAACATCCTTGTCGTCCTTCTTGAAGTTCTTCTTGCCCTTGCCCTTCTTGAACTTAGTGGTCTTATTGACCATCAACACTTGATGTTCTTTCTTGATCTCAACCTCTGCTGACTTCAGCATTGAAAATACTTCAGGAATGGTCTTCACCATCCCCTGCATATTATAGTTCATCACAAAGCTCTTGTAGCTTGGTGGGAGCGACTGAAGGATTCTGTCAATGACCGCCTCGTCCGGGAGGTTAATGTCCAGCTGGGACAGGCGGTTGTGCAACCCAGACATTTTGAGTATGTGCTCACTGACAGAACTATTTTCCTCCATCTTACAACTATAGAACTTGTCAGAGACTTCATCTCTCTCGACCCGGGCATGAGCTTGGAAAACTAGTTTCAGCTCCTCGAACATCTCATATGCTCCGTGTTGCTCAAAACGCTTTTGGAGCCCCAGTTCTAAGCTGTAAAGCATGCCGCACTGAACGAGGGAGTAATCATCAGCGCAAGACTGCCAAGCGTTCATAACGTCTTGGTTCTCTGGGACGGGAGCGTCACCTAGCGGTCCTTCTAGGACATATTGTTTCCTGGCAGCTATGAGGATGATCCTCAGGTTCCGGACCCAGTCCGTATAGTTGCTGCCATCATCTTTCAGCTTGGTTTTCTCTAGGAACGCGTTGAAGTTCATGTTGACATGAGTGTTGGCAATTTGATCTACAAGACATATTTGCAAAGGTTTTAGACTAAGTTCATGATAATTAAGTTCATCTAATCAAATTATTACAGTGAACTCCCACTTAGATTAGACATCCCTCTAGTCATCTAAGTGTTACACGATCTAAGTCGACTAGGCTGTGTCCGATCATCACGTGAGACGGACTAGTCATCGTCGGTGAACATCTCCATGTTGATCGTATCTTCTATACGACTCGTGTTCGACCTTTCGGTCTCTGTGTTCCGAGGCCATGTCTATACATGCTAGGCTCGTCAAGTTAACCCTAAGTGTTTTGCATGTGTAAAACTGTCTTACACCCGTTGTATGTGAACGTAAGAATCTATCACACCCGATCATCACGTGGTGCTTAGAAACGACGAACTTTAGCAATGGTGCACAGTTAGGGGAGAACACTTCTTGAAATTGTTATAAGGGATCATCTTATTTACTACCGTCGTTCTAAGTAAACAAGATGCATAAACATAATAAACATCACATGCAATTATATAGTAGTGACATGATATGGCCAATATCATATAGCTCCTTTGATCTCCATCTTCGGGGCTCCATGATCATCTTTGTCACCGGCATGACACCATGATCTCCATCATCGTGTCTTCATGAAGTTGTCATGCCAACGACTACTACTACTTCTATGGCTAACGTGTTTAGCAATAAAGTAAAGTAATTTACATGGCGTTCTTCAATGACACGCAGGTCATACAAAAATTAAAGACAACTCCTATGGCTCCTGCCGGTTGTCATACTCATCGACATGCAAGTCGTGATTCCTATTACAAGAACATGATCTCATACATCACAATATATCATTCATCATTCATCACAACTTTTGGCCATATCACATCACAAGACACTTGCTGCAAAAACAAGTTAGACGTCCTCTAATTGTTGTTGCAAGTTTTTTACGTGGCTTCTATAGGTGATCTAGCAAGAACGTTTTCTTACCTATGTTAAAGCCACAATGTGATTTTGTCAACTTCTATTTACCCTTCATAAGGACCCTTTTCATCGAATCCGCTCCAACTAAAGTGGGAGAGACAGACACCCGCCAGCCACCTTATGCAACTAGTGCATGTCTGTCGGTGGAACTGGTCTCACGTAAGCGTACGTGTAAGGTTGGTCCGGGCCGCTTCATCCCACAATACCGCTGAAGCAAGAAAAGACTAGTAGTGGCAAGCAAGTTGACAAGATCTACGCCCACAACAAAATTGTGTTCTACTCGTGCAAAAGAGAACTACGCATAGACCTAGCTCATGATGCCACTGTTGGGGAATGTTGCAGAAAATTAAAAATTTTCCTATGGTTTCACCAAGATCCATCTATGAGTTCATCTAAGCAACGAGTCAAGGGAGTGAGATTGCATCTACATACCACTTGTAGATCGCGTGCGGAAGCGTTCAAGGGAACGGTGATGATGGAGTCGTACTCGTCGTGATTCAGATCACCGATGACCAAGTGCCGAACGGACAGCACCTTGCATTCAACACACGTACGGAACGGACGACGTCTCCTCCGTCTTGATCCAGCAAGGGGGAAGGAGAGGTTGAGGAATATGGCCCCAGCAGCAGCACGACGGCGTGGTGGTGGTGGAGCTGCAGTACTCCGACAGGGCTTCGCCAAGCTCGTGACGGAGGAGGAGAGGTGTTGGGGAGGGGAGGGGCTGCGCCTTGGTTGTCCAGCAGCCCTCCCCTCACCCCTCTATTTATAGGGGAGGAGGGAAGGGGGGCCGGCCCCTCTAGATGAGATCTAGAGGGGGGCGGCCAGGGAGGGGGGCTTGCCCCCCAAGCAAAGGGGGCGCCCCCACTAGGGTTTCCCCCCACAACCCTAGGTGCATGGGCCCAAGGGGGGGCGCGCCCAGCCCTCCAGGGGCTGGTTCCATGCCCCTTGCGGCCCATGAGGCCCTCCGAGAGGGGTGGCCCCTCCTGGTGGACCCCCGGAACCTCTCCGGTGGCATGCTTAGGAATGGGTCTTGTCCATCACATCATTCTCCTAATGATGTGATCCCGTTATCAACGACATCTAATGTCCATAGTCAAGAAACCATGACTATCTATTGATCAATGAGCTAGTCAACTAGAGGCTTACTAGGGACATATTATGGTCTATGTATTCACACGTGTATTACGATTTCCAGATAATAAAGTTATAGCATGAATAAAAGACAATTATCATGAACAAGGAAATATAATAATAATCCTTTTATTATTGCCTCTAGGGCATATTTCCAACACTTTTCCTGCCTCTAATGGTTATACACATATTTTAGTTGTTGTTGATTACGTTACTAAGTGGGTAGAAGCTATTCCAACTAGTAGTGCTGATCATAACACTTCTATTAAAATGCTTAAAGAAGTTATCTTTCCGATGTTTGGAGTCCCTAGATATCTTATGACTGATGGTGGTTCACACTTTATTCATGGTGCTTTCCGTAAGATGCTTGCTAAGTATGATGTCAATCATAGAATCGCATTTCCTTATCATCCGCAGTCTAGTGGTCAAGTAGAGTTGAGCAATAGAGATCTCAAATTAATTTTGCAAAAGACTGTGAATAGATCTAGAAAGAATTGGTTCAAAAAATTTGATGATGCATTATGGGCCTATAGAACTGCATACAAAAATCCTATGGGTATGTCTCCATATAAGATGGTTTATGGAAAAGCATGTCATTTACCTCTTGAACTTGAACATAAAGCATATTGGGCTGTTAAAGAGCTCAATTATGACTTCAAACTTGCCGATGAGAAGAGGTTGTTTGATATTAGCTCACTTGATGAATGGAGAACCCAAGCATATGAGAATGCCAAGCTTTTCAAAGAAAAAGTCAAACGCTGGCATGATAAGAGGATACAAAAGCATGAGTTTAACGTAGGAGATTATGTGTTATTGTTCAACTCTCGTTTAAGATTTTTTGCAGGGAAACTCCTCTCAAAATGGGAAGGTCCCTATGTTATCGAGGAGTTCTATCGTTCTGGTGCTATAAAAATCAACAACTTCGAAGGCACAAACCCGAGGGTGGTAAATGGCCAAAGAATTGAACATTATATTTCAGGTAATCCTATCAATGTTGAAACTAATATTATTGAAACCATAACCCCTGAGGAATACATAAGAGACACTTTCCAAAATGTTCCAGACTCCGAAAAGGCATAGGTACATGGTACGGTAAGTAAACCGACTCCAAAACAACTCTAATGGCAATTTTTATCAGTTTTGGATTATTTAAGGATTTTAGGAAGAAAGAAGTAGTCTGAAAGGGGCACGAGGCTCCCATGAGAGAGGAGGGCTCCCCCCCCCCTGTAGGGCGCGCCCCCTGTCTCGTGGGCACCTCATGTGCCTCCCGGACTCCGTTTTCTTGTATGTTACGTATTTTGGTCAGTAAAAATTCATTATATATACTCCCGAAGGTTTTGACCACCGGTCCTCTGTTTTCGTTTGGAGCTGTTTCCGTTGCAAATTTAGATCACCATGACTTCTCCCTCCTCCAACAACGAAGACAAAGATGCTTGGCTATTGAAGATAGAGTTGAAAAGAGAGGAACTAGAAGAGATCAACAAGAATGAAGGGATCAAGAAGGCCATGGAGGCTCAAGCTCCGGTGGTGAAAGAAGAAGACACCCCTCAACCTTTACCTAACCTTTTCACTCCAACGGAGATTGAAGCTTTCAAGATGATTGAGTTAGCCCGCATACAGAACAAGTACCTCACAGAGGAGAATATTTTGTTGAAAGATCATATTGCTGGGCTCAAGGGCATTATCCGCAAGTTGGAGGAGCTTTTACGCTCGATGTGCGATTATCCATCGTCATCATCACCACCTCCATCACCTCTGAAGAAATAATCACATGGGTATGGGCACTCCCCTTGGCAACTGCCAAGCTTGGGGGAGGTGCCCCGGTATCGTATCACCATCACACTCCTATCTTTACCGCTTTATTTAGTTCGATCCTTTAGTAGTATCTTGATCTATTTGTAGTTGAAGTTTTTGATATCAAGTAGTTTTGAGTTTTAGTTTGTGATCTCTTTCTGTAATCGAGTCTGTGTGCTATCTATAATAAAGATTAGTGTTGAGTCAAGGGCTTTGTTATGTTGCTATGATCTTGAGAAAGTAGAAAGAACAAAAGAGTTCATATTGATCTTATGGATAGTGATAACTTCACACATAGAAAGTATGAGGCATAAAAATTGTTGAGAGTTGATGAACGTAGCCTTGGTCATCGTTGCAATTAATAGGAAGTGATAAGGAAAGAGGGGTTCACATATAAATATATTATCTTGGACATCTTTTATGATTGTGAAGCACTCATTAAGTATGACATGCTAAAAGAGTTGACGTTGGACAAGGAGGACAACGTAATGGTTTATGTTTTCCGACATCTCAGTTAAAGTATATTTTCATTCACCTTCCAAACATGTTGAGCTTGCCTTTCCCCCTCATGCTAGCCAAATTCCTTGCACCAAGTAGAGATACTACTTGTGCTTCCAAATATCCTTAAACCCAGTTTTGCCATGAGAGTCCACCATACCTACCTATGGATTGAGTAAGATCCTTCAAGTAAGTTGTCATTGGTGCAAGCAATAAAAATTGCTCTCTAAATATGTATCCTTATTAGTGCAGAGAAAATAAGCTTTGTACGAACTTGTTGTGGAAGTAATAAAAGTGACGGATTGCATAATAAAGGTCCACATACATGGGGCAATATAAAGTGACGTTCTTTTGCACTAAGATTTTGTGCATCAACCCTAAACATGCATGACAACCTCTGCTTCCCTCTACGAAGGGCCTATCTTTTACTTTATGTTTTTACTTTATTCTTGAGTCAAGGTGATTCTCACCTTTCCCTTTTTATTTTTATCCTTTGGCAAGCTCCTCATGTTTGAAAGATCATGATACATATATCCAATTGGATGTAAGTTGGCATAGGCTATTATTGTTGACATCACCTAGAGGTGAATATGTTGGGAGGCAACACAATAAGCCCCTATCTTTCTCAGTGTACGACTGAAACTCTATAACCACAAGTATTGCGTGAGTGTTAACAATTATAGGGGACTACGAGATAGTTGAGTATGTGATCTTGTTGAAAAGCTCTATTATTGACTCTTTATGATGTTACGATAAATTGCAATTGCTTCAATGACTGAGATTATAGTTCGTTAGTTCCCAATGAAGTTTTTGAACCATACTTGACATTGTGAATTGCTTATTACTTGAACGTAAGAAATCATGTGACAAAATCCATATATGTTGTTGTTATTAGAATGATCATGATGCCCTCATGTCCGTATTTTATTTTTATCGACACCTCTATCTCTAAACATGTGGACATATTTTTTGATTCGGCTTTCGCTTGACGACAAGCAAGGTCTAAGCTTGGGGGAGTTGATACATCCATTTTGCATCATCCATTTATATCAATATTTATTGCATTATGGGCTGTTATTACACATTATATCTCAATACTTATGGCTATTCTCTCTTATTTTACAAGGTTTACCATGAAGAGGGGGAATGTCGGCAGCTGGAATTCCGGCTGGAAAAGGAGCAAACGTTGGAAACCTATTCTGCACAACTCCAAAAGACCTGAGACTCCACGAAAAAACTTTTCAGATTTAATAAGAATTTTTGGGCAAAAGAAATAGGCCAGGGGGCCCACACCCTGTCCAGGAGACAGGGGGCGCCCCCCCCCCTGTAGGGCGCGCCCCCTATCTCCTGGGCCCCCTGGTGGGCTTCCGGCGTCCATCTTATGCTATATGAAGGGTTTTGTCCTGGAAAAATTCGTGGGTAAGCTTACGGGACGAAACTCCGCCGCCACGAGGCGGAACCTTGGCAGAATCAATCTAGGGCTCTGGCGGAGCTGTTCTGCCGGGGACACTTCCCTCCGGGAGGGGGAAATCATCACCAACGTCATCACCAACAATCCTCTCGTCGGGAGGGGGTCAATCTCCATCAACATCTTCACCAGCACCATCTCCTCTCAAAACCCTAGTTCATCTCTTGTATCCAATCTTGTATCAAAACCACAAATTGGTACCTGTGGGTTGCTAGTAGTGTTGATTACTCCTTGTAGTTGATGCTATTTGGTTTACTTGGTGGAAGATCATATGTTCAGATCATTTATGCATATTATTACCCCTCTGACTATGAACGTGAATATGATTCATGCTTTGTGAGTAGTTATGTTTGTTCCTGAGGACATGGGTGAAGTCTTGCTATTAGTACTCATGTGAATGTGGTATTTGTTCGATATTTTGATGAGATGTATGTTGTCTCTCCTCTAGTGGTGTTATGTGAACGTCGACTACATGACACTTCACCATTATTTGGGCCTAGAGGAAGGCATAGGGAAGTAATAAGTAGATGATGGGTTGCTAGAGTGACAGAAGCTTAAACCCTAGTTTATGCGTTGCTTCGTTAGGGGTTGATATGGACCCATATGTTTAATGTTGTGGTTAGGTTTACCTTAATACTTCTTTTTGTAGTTGTGGATGCTTGCAATAGGGGTTAATCATAAGTGGGATGCTTGTCCATGTTAGGGCAGTACCCAGGTACCGGTCCACCCACATACCAAATTATCAAAGTACCGAACGTGAATCTTATGAACGTGATGAAAACTAGCTTGACGATAATTCCCAATGTGTCCTCGGGAGCTCCTTCTTCATTATTATAGTTTGTCCAGGATTATCCTTTGCTACATAAAGGATTGGGCCACCTTGCTACACTTTACTCACTTTATTTACTTTTTGCTCGTTACTATTTATCTTATCACAAAACTATCTATCACCTACTATTTCAGTGCTTGCAGAGAAAACCTTACTGAAAACCGCTTATCATTTCCTTCTGCTCCTTGTTGGGTTCGACACTCTTACTTATCGAAAGGACTATGATAGATCCCCTATAATTGTGGGTCATCAGTGTCTCTTGACCTTCTTGCCTTCTTGGGTAGTGACCTTGGGTAGGACGTATAGGTCAGGCCTATGACCCTACCCCAGGTCTGTATCCTCATCACCAGCCACCTGTGTGCGAAGCACGTCGGTAGAACCAGTCTCGCGTAAGCGTACGCGTAATGTCGGTCTGGGCCGCTTCATCCAACAATACCACCGAATCAAAGTATGACATGCTGGTAAGCAGTATGACTAGTATCGCCCACAACTCACTTGTGTTCTACTCGTGCATATAACATCTACGCATAAACCTGGCTCGGATGCCACTGTTGGGAAACGTAGTAATTTCAAAAAAAATCTACGCACACGCAAGATCATGGTGATGCATAGCAACGAGAGGGGAGAGTATCGTCCACGTAAGCGGAAGCGTTATGACAACGCGGTTGATGTAGTCGTACGTCTTCACGATCGACCGATCCTAGTACCGAACGTACGGCACCTCCGCGATCTGCATACGTTCAGCTCGGTGACGTCCCACGAACTCACGGTCTAGTAGAGCTTCGAGGGAGAGTTCTGTCGGCACGACGGCATGATGATGGTGTTGATGAAGCTACCAACGCAGGGCTTCGCCTAAACACCGCAATGATATGATCGAGGTGGGTTATGGTGGAGGGGGGCACCGCATACGGCTAAAAGATCAATGATCAACTTGTGTCTTGGGGTGCCCCCTGCCCCCGTGTATAAAGGAGCAAGGGGGGAGGCCGGCCTGGCCTTGGGGCGCGCCAAGGAGAGGGGGGTCCTCCTCCTAGTGGGAGTAGGACTCCCCTTTCCTAGTCCAACAACGAAGGAGGAAGGGGAAGGAAGGAGAGGGAGAGAGGGAGGAAAGAGGGGGCGCCGCCCTCTCCTTGTCCAATTCAGACTCCCAAGGGGGGGCAGCCCTAGGCCCTCTCCTCTCTCTCCCACAAGGCCCATGTTGGCCCATTAGATCCCCCGGGGGTTCCGATAACCTCCCGGCACTCCGATAAATATCCGGTGACCCCCGGAACACATCCGGTGTCCGAATATAGTCGTCCAATATATCAATCTTTATGTCTCGACCATTTTGAGACTCCTCGTCATGCCTGTGATCATTTCCGGGACTCTGAACTACCTTCGGTACAACAAAACACATAAACTCATAGTACCAATCGTTACCGAACATTAAGCGTGCGGACCCTACAGGTTCGAGCACTATGTAGACATGACCGAGACACGTCTCCGGTCAATAACCAATAGCGGAACTTGGATGCTCATATTGGCTCCTACATATTCTACGAAGATCTTTATTGGTCAAACTGTATAATAACATACGTTGTTCCCTTTGTCATCGGTATGTTATGTTACTTGCCCGAGATTCGATCGTCGGTATCTCAATACCTAGTTCAATCTCATTAGCGGCAAGTCTCTTTACTCGTTCCCTAATGCATCGTCTCGCAACTAACTCATTAATCACATTGCTTGCAAGGCTTATAGTTATGTGCATTACCGAGAGGGCCCAGAGATACCTCTCCGACAATTGGAGTGCCAAATCCTAATCTCGATCTATGCCAACTCAACAAGTACCATCGGAGACACCTGTAGAGCACCTTTATAATCACCTAGTTATGATGTGATGTTTGGTAGCTGAAAGTGATAAAGAAAAACTTTTACAAACTCTATTTGCTCTTGTTGTTGTAAATATGTAAAGCCAGCATTCAAGTTTTCAGCAAAGATTATGAACTAACCATATTCACAATAACACTTAGGTCTCACATTCACTCATATCAATGGCATAATCAGCTAGCGAGCAATAATAATAAAACTCGGATGGCAACACTTTCTCAAAATAATCATAATATGATATAACAAGATGGTATCCCGCTAGCCCTTTCTGAGACCGCAAAACATAAATGTAGAGCACCTTTAAAGACTAAGGACTAACTAAACATTGTAATTCATGGTAAAAGAGATCCAGTCAAGTCATACCCAATATAAACTAATAGTAATGAATGCAAATGACAGTGTGCTCTCCAGAGGGTGCTTTTTAATAAGAGGGATGATGACTCAACATAAAAGTAAATAGATAGGCCCTTCGTAGAGGGAAGCGGGGATTTGTAGAGGTGCCAGAGCTCGATTTTAAAATAGAGATGAATAACATTTTGAGCGGCATACTTTCACTGTCAACGCAACAACTATGAGATGGTGATATCTTCCATACTACATACATTATAGGCAGCTCCCAAATAGAATGGTAAAAGTTTATACTCCCCCACCACCAACAAGCATCAATCCATGGCTTGCTCGAAACAATGAGTGCCTCCAACTAACAACAGCCCTGGGGGAGTTTTGTTTAATTATTTTGATTTGCTTTCATCTTTTTGATCATGGGATTGGGCATCCCGGTTACCAGCCATTTTCTCGTGAATGAGGAGCGGAGTCCACTCCTCTTGAGAATAACCCACCTAGCATGGAAGATACAGACAGCCCTAGCTGAAACATGAGCTGCTCGAGCATACAAATCAGAATTTCATCTGAAGGTTTGGAGTTTGGCACATACAAATTTACTTGGAACGGCAGGTAGATACCGCATATAGGAAGGTATGGTGGACTCATATGGAACAACTTTGGGGTTTATGGAGTTTGGATGCACAAGCAGTATTCCCGCTTAGTACAGGTGAAGGCTAGCAAAAGACTGGGAAGTGACCAACTGAGAGAGCGACAACAGTCATGAACATGCATTAAAATTAATTTACACCGAGTACAAGCATGAGTAGGATATAATCCACCATGAACATAAATATCGTGAAGGCTGCGTTGATTTGTTTCAACTACATGCGTGAACATGTGCCAAGTCGAGTCACTCAATTCATTCAAAGGAGGATACCATCCCATCATACCACATCATAATCATTTTAATGGCATGTTGGCACGCAAGGTAAACCATTATAACTCATAGCTAATTAAGCATGGCACAAGCAACTATAATCTCTAAATGTCATTGCAAATATGTTTACTTCATAATAGGCTGAATTAGGAATGATGAACTCATCATATTTACAAAAACAAGAGAGGTCGAGTTCATACCAGCTTCTCTCATCTCAATCAGTCCATCATATATCGTCATTATTGCCTTTCACTTGCACGACCGAACGATGTGTATAATAATAATAGTGCATGTGCATTGGACTAAGCTGGAATCTGCAAGCATTCAATTCAAGAGAGAAGACAAAGTAATATGGGCTCTACGTTAAATCAACAATCATGCATATGAGGGCCACTAAACATTTTCAATATGGTCTTCTACTCTCGACCCCCAAAGAAAAGAAAATAAAACTATTTACACGGGAAAGCTCCCAATAAGGAAAAGAAGAACGAGAAATCTTTTTGGGTTTTCATTTAGTTACTACAAGCATGGAAATGAAGCTAACTAATTTTTTTGGTTTTTCTTAAAGTTTATCAAGCACACGAGAAGAAAGCTAGAAAAAGAAATTAAACTAGCATGGATAATACAATGAAAGAGTATGAGCACCGACAACTAGAATAGTGTGTGAACATGAATGTAAAGTCGGTGAGAAATACGTACTCCCCCAAGCTTAGGCTTTTGGCCTAAGTTGGTCCATTGCCAAGGACTGCGGCTACTCTCGCCGGTGTACTAAGGGGTGTCATCAGGGTACCACTGGCTAGCCATCTCCTCCGGATCTCACTGGTAAGATGATGGATAATAAGGGTCCGGTGGAGGTTCCGGCTCAGGCTCGGGAGCGTATGCTTGGCCTCGATGAGCGTACACCGCTTCCGGCGAGACAAGATAATAAACTGCAGTCAAATCAAATAACAGAGGCGCAGGCAGGATAATAATCTCATTGTGTTTCTTATTAAATCTCAAGTTATACAGGAGCATCTTATCATCATTGTGAACAATAAACTCATGTGCTACCTGTTGGGGAACGTAGTAATTTCAAAAAAAATCCTACGCACACGCAAGATCATGGTGATGCATAGCAACAAGAGGGGAGAGTGTTGTCCACGTACCCTCGTAGACCGAAAGCGGAAGCGTTAGCACAACGCGGTTGATGTAGTTGTACGTCTTCACGATCCGATCGATCAAGTACCGAACGTACACCTCCGAGTTCAGCACACATTCAGCTCGATGACGTCCCTCGAACTCCGATCCAGCCGAGCTTTGAGGGAGAGTTCCGTCAACACAACGGCGTGGTGACGATGATGATGTTCAACCGACACAGGGCTTCGCCTAAGCACCGCTACAATATTATCGAGGTGGATTATGGTGGAGGGGGGCACCGCACACGGCTAATAGATCTCAAGGATCAATTGTTGTGTCTATGGGGTGCCCCCCTCCCCCGTATATAAAGGAGTGGAGGAGGGGGCCGGCCAAGGGGGGTGGTGTGCCCTAGGGGGGGAGTCCAACCCCAACCGGGAGTAGGACTCCCCCCTTTCCTATTAGGAGAGGGAGAGGGAAGGAAGAGGGGGGAGGGAAGAAGGAAAGGGGGCCCGGCCCCCTTCCCAATTCAGATTGGGCTTGGGGGCGCTCCCCCTCCTTTGCTTCTTCTCCCTCCTTTCCACTAAGGCCCAATAAGGCCCATATACCTCCCGGGGGGTTCCGATAACCTCCCGGAGCTCCGGTATTGTCCCAATCTCACCTGGAACCTTTCCGGTGTCCAAATATAGTCGTCCAATATATCGATCTTTATGTCTCGACCATTTCTAGACTCCTCGTCATGTCCGTGATCATATCCGGGACTCCGACCAACCTTCGGTACATCAAAACTCATAAACTCATAATAAAACTGTCAACGAAACTTAAAGCGTGCGGACCCTACGGGTTCGAGAACTATGTAGACATGACCTAGAACTGTTTCCGGTCAATAACCAATAGCGGAACCTGGATGCTCATATTGGCTCCTACATATTCTACGAAGATCTTTATCGGTCAAACCGCATAACAACATACGTTGTTCCCTTTGTCATCGGTATGTTACTTGCCCGAGATTCGATCGTCGTTATCTCAATACCTAGTTCAACCTCGTTACTGGCAAGTCTCTTTACTCATTACGTAATGCATCATTCCGTAACTAACTCATTAGCTACATTGCTTGCAAGGCTTATAGTGATGTGCATTACTGAGAGGGCCCAGAGATACCTCTCCGATAATCGGAGTTACAAAACCTAATCTTGAAATACGCCAACTCAACATGTACCTTTGGAGACACCTGTAGAGCTCCTTTATAATCACCCAGTTACGTTGTGACGTTTGGTAGCACACAAAGTGTTTCTCCGGTAAACGGGAGTTGCATAATCTCATAGTTGTAGGAACTTGTATAAGTCATGAAGAAAGCAATAGCAACATACTAAACGATCAAGTGCTAAGCTAACAGAATGGGTCAAGTCAATCACAACATTCTCCTAATGATGTGATCCCGTTAATCAAATGACAACACATGTCTATGGTTAGGAAACATAACCATCTTTGATTAATGAGCTAGTCAAGTAGAGGCATACTAGTGACATTAAGTTTGTCTATGTATTCACACATGTATCATGCTTCCAGTTAATACAATTATAGCATGAATAATAAACATTTGTCATGATATGAGGAAATAAATAATAACTTTATTATTGCCTCTAGGGTATATTTCCTTCAGTCTCCCACTTGCACAAGAGTCAATAATCTAGATTACATAGTAATGATTCTAACACCCATGGAGTCTTGGTGCTGATCATGTTTTGCTCGTGGAAGAGGCTTAGTCAACGGGTGTGTAATATTCAAATCCGTATGTATCTTGCAAATCTCTATGCCTCCCACCTGGACTTGGTCCCGCATGGAATTGAAGCGTCTCTTGATGTGCTTGGTCCTCTTGTGAAACCTGGATTCCTTTGCCAAAGCAATTGCACCAGTATTGTCACAGAAGATCTTCATTGGTCCTGATGCACTAGGTATGACACCTAGATCGGAAATGAACTCTTTCATCCGGACTCCTTCATTTACTGCTTCCGAAGCAGCTATGTACTCCGCTTCGCATGTAGATCCCACCACGACGCTTTGTTTAGAACTGCACCAACTGACAGCTCCACCGTTTGATATAAACACGTATCTGGTTTGCGATTTAGAATCATCCAGATCAGTGTCAAAGCTTGCATCGACGTAACCATTTACGACTAGCTCTTTGTCACCTCATAAATGAGAAACATATCCTTAGTCCTTTTCAGATATTTCAAGATATTCTTGACCGCTGTCCAGTGATCCACTCCTGGATTACTTTGGTACCTCCCCGCCAAGCTTATTGCTAAGAATACGTCAGGTCTGGTACACAACATTGCATATATGATAGAGCCTATGGCTGAAGCATAGGGAACATCTTTCATTTTCTCTCTATCTTCTGCTATGGTCGGGCATTGAGTCTGACTCAACTTCACACCTTGTAATACATGCAAGAATCCTTTGTTTGCCTAATCCATTTTGAACTTTTTCAAAACTTTATCAAGGTATGTGCTTTGTGAAAGTCCAATCAAGCGTCTTGATCTATCTCTATAGATCTTGATGCCCAATATGTAAGCAGCTTCACCGAGGTCTTTCATCGAAAAACTTTTATTCAAGTATCCCTTTATGATATCCAGAAATTCTATATCATTTCCAATTAACAATATGTCATCTACATATAATATCAGAAATGCTACAGAGCTCCCACTCACTTTCTTGTAAATACATGCTTCTCCAAAAGTCTGTATAAAACCATATGCTTTGGTCACACTATCAAAGCGTTTATTCCAACTCCGAGAGGCTTGCACCAGTCCATAAATGGATCACTGGAGCTTGCACACTTTGTTAGCACCTTTTGGCTCGACAAAACCTTCCGGTTGCATCACATACAACTCTTCTTCCAGAAATCCATTAAGGAATGCAGTTTTGACATCCATTTGCCATATTTCATAATCATAAAATGCGGCAATTGCTAACATGATTCGGACAGACTTAAGCATCGCTACGGGTGAGAAAGTCTCATCGTAGTGAACCCCTTGAACTTGTCGAAAACCTTTCGCAACAAGTCAAGCTTTGTAGACAGTTATATTACCATCAGCGTCAGTCTTCTTCTTGAAGATCCATTTATTCTCTATGGCTTGCCGATCATCGGGCAAGTCAACCAAAGTCCATACTTTGTTCTCATACATGGATCCCATCTCAGATTTCATGGCCTCAAGCCATTTTGCGGAATCTGGGCTCATCATCGCTTCCTCATAGTTCGTAGGTTCGCCATGGTCAAGTAACATGACTTCCAGAATAGGATTACCGTACCACTCTGGTGCGGATCGTACACTGGTTGACCTACGAGGTTCGGTTGTAACTTGATCTGAAGTTTCATGATCAATATCATTAGCTTCCTCATTGATTGGTGTAGTTGTCACAGGAACCGGTTCTTGTGATGAACTACTTTCCAATAAGGGAGCAGGTACAGTTACCTCATCAAGTTCTACTTTCCTCCCACTCACTTCTTTCGAGAGAAACTCCTTCTCTAGAAAGGATCCGAATTTAGCAACAAAAATCTTGCCCTCAGATCAGTGATAGAAGGTGTACCCAATAGTCTCTTTTGGGTATCCTATGAAGACACATTTCTCCGATTTGGGTTCGAGCTTATCTGGTTGAAGTTTCTTCACATAAGCATCGCAGCCCCAAACTTTAAGAAACGACAACTTTGGTTTCTTGCCAAACCACAGTTCATCAGGCGTCGTCTCAACGGATTTCGATGGTGCCCTATTTAACGTGAATGCGGTCGTCTCTAAAGCATAACCCCGAAATGATAGCGGTAAATCTATAAGAGACATCATAGATCGCACCATATCTAATAAAGTACGATTACGACGTTCGGACACACCATTTCGTTGTGGTGTTCCGGGTAGCGTGAGTTGCGAAACTATTTCACATTGCTTCAAACGTAAACCAAACTCGTAACTCAAATATTCTCCTCCACGATCAGATCGTAGAAACTTTATTTTCTTGTTACGATGATTTCCCACTTCACTCTAAAATTCTTTGAACTTTTCAAATGTTTCAGACTTGTGTTTCATCAAGTAGATATACCCATATCCGCTCAAATCATATGTGAAGGTGAGAAAATAATGATACCCGCCGCGAGCCTCAATATTCATTGGACCACATACATTAGTATGTATGATTTCCAACAAATCAGTTGCTCGCTCCATAGTTCTGGAGAACGGCGTTTTAGTCATCTTGCACATGAGGCATGGTTCGCAAGTACCAAGTGATTCATAATCAAGTGATTCCATAAGTCCATCAGTATGGAGTTTCTTCATGCGCTTTACACCAATATGACCCAAACGGTAGTGCCACAAATAAGTTGCACTATCATTATCAACTCTGCATCTTTTGGCTTCAACATTATGAATATGTGTATCACTACTATCGAGATTTAATAAAAATAGACCACTCTTCAAGGGTGCATGACCATAAAAGATATTACTCATATAAATAGAACAACCATTATTCTCAGATTTAAATGAATAACCGTCTCGCATCAAGCAAGATCCAGATATAATGTTCATACTTAACGCTGGCACCAAATAACAATTATTCAGGTCTAAAACTAATCCCGAAGGTAGATGTAGAGGTAGCGTGCCGACCGCGATCACATCGACTTTGGAACCATTTCCCACGCGCATCGTCACCTCGTCCTTAGCCAATCTTCACTTAATCCGTAGTCCCTGTATTCGAGCTGCAAATATTAGCAACAGAACCAGTATCAAATACCCAGGTGCTACTGCGAGCATTAGTAAGGTACACATCAATGACATGTATATCACATATACCTTTGTTCACCTTGCCATCCTTCTTATCCGCCAAATACTTGGGGCAGTTCCGCTTCCAGTGACCAGTCTGCTTGCAGTAGAAGCACTCAGTTTCAGGCTAGGTCCAGAATTGGGTTTCTTCTCTTGAGAAGCAACTTGTTTGTTGTTCTTTTTGAAGTTCCCCTTCTTCTTCCCTTTACCCTTTTCCTTGAAACTGGTGGTCTTATTGACCATCAACACTTGATGCTCCTTCTTGATTTCTACCTCCGCAGCTTTTAGCATTGCGAAGAGCTCGGGAATAGTCTAGTCCATCCCTTGCATATTATAGTTCATCACGAAGCTCTTGTAGCTTGGTGGCAGTGATTGAAGAATTCTGTCAATGACACTATCATCAGGAAGATTAACTCCCAGTTGAATCAAGTGATTATTATACCTAGACATTTTGAGTATATGTTCACTGACAGAACTATTCTCCTCCATCTTACAGCTATAGAACTTATTGGAGACTTCATATCTCTCAATCCGGGCATTTGCTTAAAATGTTAACTTCAACTTCTGGAACATCTCATATGCTCCATGACGTTCAAAACGTCGTTGAAGACCCGGTTCCAAGCCGTAAAGCATGGCACACTGAACTATCGAGTAGTCATCCGCTTTGCTCTGCCAGATGTTCTTAACGTTGTCAGTTGCATCTACAGCAGGCCTGGCACCCAGCGGTGCTTCCAGGATGTAATTCTTCTGTGCAGCAATGAGGATAATCCCCAAGTTACGGACCCAGTCCGTGTAATTGCTACCATCATCTTTCAACTTAGCTTTCTCAAGGAACATATTAAAATTCAACGGAACAACAGCACGAGCCATCTATCTACAACAAACATAGACAAGCAAAATACTATCAGGTACTAAGTTCATGATAAATTTAAGTTCAATTAATCATATTACTAAAGAACTACCACTTAGACAGACATCTCTCTAGTCATCTAAGTGATCATGTGATCCAAATTAACTAAACCATGTCCGATCATCACGTGAGATGGAGTAGTTTCAATGGTGAACATCACTATGTTGATCATATCTACTATATGATTCACGTTCGACCTTTCGGTCTCCGTGTTCCGAGGCCATATCTGTATATGCTAGGCTCGTCAAGTTTAACCTGAGTATTCCGCGTGTGCAACTATTTTGCACCCGTTGTATTCGAACGTAGAGCCTATCACACCCGATCATCACGTGGTGTCTCAACACGAAGAACTTTCGCAACGGTGCATACTCAGGGAGAACACTTCTTGATAATTTAGTGAGAGATCATCTTAAAATGCTATCGTCAATCAAAGCAAGATAAGATGCATAAAGGATAAACATCACATGCAATCAATATAAGTGATATGATATGGCCATCATCATCTTGTTCTTGTGATCACCATCGTCACCGGCGCGACACCTTGATCTCCATCGTAGCATCGTTTTCGTTAAGCCATCTATTGCTTCTACGACTATCGCTACCGCTTAGTGATAAAGTAAAGCAATTACAGGGCGTTTGCATTTCATACAATAAAGCGACAACCATATGGCTCCTGCCAGTTGTCGATAACTTTGGTTACAAAACATGATCATCTCATACAATAAAATATACCATCACGTCTTGACCATATCACATCACAACATGCCCTGCAAAAACAAGTTAGACGTCCTCTACTTTGTTGTTGCAAATTTTACGTGCCTACTACGGGCTGAGCAAGAACCGTTCTTACCTACGCATCAAAACCACAATGATAGTTCATCAAGTTAGTGATGTTTGAACCTTCGCAAGGACCGGGCGTAGCCACACTCGGTTCAACTAAAGTTGGAGAAACAGACACCCGCTAGTCACCTGTGTGCAAAGCACGGCGGTAAAACCAGTCTCGCGTAAGCGTACACGTAATGTCGGTCCGGGCCGCTTCATCCAACAATACCGCTGAACCAAAGTATGACATGCTGGTAAGCAGTATGACTTGTATCGCCCACAACTCACTTGTGTTCTTCTCGTGCAAAAAACATCTACGCATAAAACTAGGCTCTGATGCCACTGTTGGGGAACGTAGTAATTTCAAAAAATGTCCTACGCACACGCAAGATCATGGTGATGCATAGCAATGAGAGGGGAGAGTGTTGTCCACGTACCCTCGTAGACCGAAAGCGAAAGCGTTAGCACAACGCGGTTGATGTAGTCGTATGTCTTCACGATCCGACCGATCAAGTACCGAACGTACAGCACCTCCGAGTTCAGCACACGTTCAGCTCGATGACGTCCCTCGAACTCTGATCCAGCCGAGCTTTAAGGGAGAGTTCCGTCAGCACGACGGCGTGGTGACGATGATGATGTTCTACCGGCGCAGGGCTTCGCCTAAGCACCGCTACAATATTATCGAGGTGGATTATGGTGGAGGGGGGCACTGCACAGGGATAATAGATCTCAAGGATCAATTGTTGTGTCTATGGTGGAGGAGGGGGCCGGCCAAGGGGGGTGGCGCGCCCTAGGGGGGAGTCCAACCCCAACCGGGAGTAGGACTCCCCCCTTTCCTATTAGGAGAGGGAGAGGGAAGGAAGAGGGGGGAGGGAAGAAGGAAAGGGGGGCCGGCCCCCTTCCCAATTCGGATTGGGCTTGGGGGGGCGCCCCCTCCTTTGCTTCTTCTCCCTCCTTTCCACTAAGGCCCAATAAGGCCCATATACCTCACGGGTGGTTCCGATAACCTCCCGGAGCTCCGGTACTGTCCCAATCTCACCCGGAACCTTTCCAGTGTCCAAATATAGTCGTCCAATATATCGATCTTTATGTCTCGACCATTTCGAGACTCCTCATCATGTCCGTGATCACATCCGGGACTCCGAACAACCTTCGGTACATCAAAACTAATAAACTCATAATAAAACTGTCAACGAAACTTTAAGCATGCGGACCCTACGGGTTCGAGAACTATGTAGACATGACCTAGAGCTGTTTCCGGTCAATAACCAATAGCGGAACCGGGATGCTCATATTGGCTCCAACATATTCTACGAAGATCTTTATCGGTCAAACCGCATAACAACATATGTTGTTCCCTTTGTCATCGGTATGTTACTTGCCCGAGATTCGATCGTCGGTATCTCAATACCTAGTTCAATCTCATTACCGGCAAGTCTCTTTACTCGTTACGTAATCCGTCATTCCGTAACTAACTCATTAGCTACATTGCTTGCAAGGCTTATAGTGATGTGCATTATCGAGAGGGCCCAGAGATACCTCTCCGACAATCGGCGTGAAAAAACCTAATCTCGAAATACGCCAACTCAACATGTACCTTTAGAGACACCTATAGATCTCCTTTATAATCACCCAGTTACATTGTGACGTTTGGTAGCACACAAAGTGTTCCTCCGGTAAACGGGAGTTGCATAATCTCATAGTTGTAGGAACTTGTATAAATCATGAAGAAAGCAATAACAACATACTAAACGATCAAGTGCTAAGCTAACGGAATGGGTCAAGTCAATCACATCATTCTCCTAATGATGTGATCCCGTTAATCAAATGACAACACATGTCTATGGTTAGGAAATATAACCATCTTTGATTAATGAGCTAGTCAAGTAGAGGCATACTAGTGACATTAAGTTTGTCTATGTATTCACACATGTATCATGTTTCCGGTTAATACAATTATAGCATGAATAATAAACATTTATCATGATATGAGGAAATAAATAATAACTTTATTATTGCCTCTAGGGCATATTTCCTTCACTACCATGCTCCTATAATCTAAAAGGAAAAGAGGCAACTTTGTCTCCTCTTTCTCATGGTGCCTAATAGGTATCTCAAAATGTTTAGCAAGGCGTGCAGCATAGATACCTCCAAAGATGGGGCCTTTTTGTACGGTTTGGGCTTAGCCGTTTAGCAATAACGGTACACATACTAAAACTATTATCACCAAACAAGGCATGGAACAGAATAATAATATCAGGAACATTGAAGTTTCCACTATTTCCACGACCAATTAAGCATCGACTAGCAAATATGGCAAAGTAGCGTAAAACAGGAAAGTGTATGCTAGTGACTCTCGCATCGGAACCCTTCTTCGGATCCCCTACAATAATGGTGTTAACAAAACCATCCACAACTTTACGATGTGGTTCATCTAATCTGCCCTCAAATGGTATTCTACATACCGCGCAAAAATTGCGTAGAGACATGTCCTTGAATTCATCATATAAATGAAATGATACTGATGGAGGTGAATTCTTAGGATAGTAATAAAAGTTTTGCACGAAAGTATTGGTGAGTAAGAGATACTGATCGATCCGGTCATGGAGGAAGTCGGTGAGGCCTGCATTTTCAATCAAAGAATAAAAGTCTTCATAAATCTCGGCTTCTCTCAAGAAATTATCACAGGGCCATTCACACAGTCGTACTTCCGCTACGCGAGGAAGATTATACTTGGCCTTTTCCTTCTCTTTAGCTTGTTTATCCTGGGAGCCTTGGCTAGAAGAGCCCCTCAAAAATCTCCTTATCATTTTCTGAAAATTTCTGAAATTTTTAGTAACTTCAAAATAAAAGTGAATAAAACTAAAAAAGATTGGTAGCAACTACCCCTACAAGTGCCTAGAGCCTATATCATGCATTAGAATTACTTGGGACCTCATAAATTTGACATGCAAGCTCAAGAACAGGGTCACCTATGCAGCAAAAGTTTGCAATGAATAAAGCACTAGAACAAAAACTAATTGGATCAATGTAGGAGTCACATACCAAGCAACAATCTCCCAAAGCAGTTTTGTGAATGGAGCTTTGAGCAAGGAGATCGAAAATCGCAGCAAAATGAGCTAGAACTCGTGCTTGAGCTGGATGAGGATTTTTTTTGGGAAGAAGATGGAGTGTGTGGGTGCAAGAATAAGTGGAGGGGGGCCACCGTGGGCCCACAAGACAGGGCGCGCCCTCCACCCTCGTGGCCAGGTGCTTGCCCCCCTGCAGTGTTTTCAGTTCCTAAAATCCTCCGATATTCCATAAAAAGTCATACTAAATTTGCAGGGCATTTGGAGCACATTTATTTTCGGGATATTTTTCTATTGCACGGATAATTCAGAAAACAGACAGATAATACTATTTTTTCTTTATTTATTCTAAATAACAGAAAGTAAAAAGAGGGTACAGAAGGTTGTGCCTTCTAGTTTCATCCATCTCATGATCATCAAAATGAATCGACTAACAAGGTTGATCAAGTTAACAAACTCATTTCGAATAACACAGAACCGGAGAAATTTCGAATAACACTAAGTTACCTCATCCCCAACAATAAGAGTATCATACTTTTTCTTCATAGTAGGAAGAGGAATTCAAAACCTCCAATAATGATAGTTGGAATTTTTTCAATAGAATTGATGCTGTGAACTTGAGGTTGTTTCCTCGGGAAGTGTACGTATGCTCATTTCCATTAACATGAAAAGTGACATTACCTTTGTTGCAATCAATAATAGCCCCTGCAGTATTCAAAAAGGGTCTACCAAGGATAATCGACATACTATCGTCCTCGGGAATATCAAGAATAACAAAGTCCATTAAGATAGTGACATTTGCAACCACAACAGGCACATCCTCGCAACTACCGACAGGTATAGCAGTTGATTTATCAGCCATTTGCAAATATATTTCAGTATGTGTCAACTTATTCAATTCAAGTCTACGATATAAAGAAAGAGCAAAAACACTAACACCGGCTCCAAGATCACATAAAGCAGTTTTAACATAATTTCTTTTAATGGAGTATGGTATAGTTGGTACTCCTGGATCTCCAAGTTTCTTTGGTATTCCACCTTTAAAAGTGTAATTAGCAAGCATGGTGGAAATTTAGCTTCCGGTATCTTTCTTTTATTTGTAATGATATCCTTCAAATATTTAGCATAAGGATTTAATTTAAGCATATCAGTTAAGCGCATACGTAAGAAGATAGGTCTAATCATTTCAGCAAAGCACTCAAAATCCTCATCATCCTTTGTCTTGGATGGTTTAGGAGGAAAGAGCATGGGTTTCTGAACCCATGGTTCTCTTTCTCTATCGTGCTTCCTAGCAACAAAATCTCTCTTATCATAACATTGATTCTTTGATTGTGGGTTATCAAGATCAACAGCAGGTTCAATCTCTACATCGTCATTTTTGCTAGGTTGAGCATCAACATGAACATTATCATTAACATTATCACTAGGTTAATGTTCATCACCCGATTGTGTTTCAGCATCAGAAATAGAAATATCATTGGGATTATCAGGTGTGTCTACAATAGGTTCACTAGAAGCATGCAAAGTCCTATCATTTTTCTTTTTCTTCTTTGTAGAAGAACTAGGTGCTCTAAATTATTTCTCTGACAATCCTGCTCGATTCTCTTAGGGTGGCCTTCAGGATACAAAGGTTCCTGAGTCATTCTACCAGTTCTAGTAGCCACTCTAACAGCAAAGTCATGTTTATTATTTAATTCATCGAGCAAATCACTTTGAGCTTTAAGTACTTGCTCAGCTTGAGTGGTAACCATAGAAGCATATTTGCTAATGAATTTAAGTTCACCTTTAACTCTAGCCATATAATCACTCAAGCGTCCTATTTCGAAGGCATTATTCTTTAATTCTCTACCAACATAAGCATTAAAACTTTCTTGTCTAGCCATAAAATCATCAAATTCATCTAAGCATGGGCTATGAAGTTTAGTAGAGGGGATTTCAACATTATCATATCTATAGAGAGAATTTACCTTTACTACCTGTGTCGGTCAAGACAATGTATTTCTTCAATAGGCAGTATATTAAGACCGTGTATTTCTTCTATAGGAGGTAAATTCTTAACATCTTCAGCTTTTATACCTTTTTCTTTCATTGATTTCTTTGCCTCTTGCATATCTTCAGGACTGAGAAATAGAACACCCCTCTTCTTCGGAGTTGGTTTAGGAATAGGCTCAGGAGTTGGCTTAATTGGCTCAGGAATTTCCTCAGAAATTGGCTCAGGAAGATTCCAATTATTTTCATTGTTCAACATATTATTCAATAGTAATTCAGCTTGGTCGACTATTCTTTCCCTGAAAACACAACCAGCACAACTATCCAAGTAGTCCTTGGAAGCATCGGTTAGTCCATTATAAAAGATATCAAGTATTTCATTTTTCTTAAGAGGATGATCAGGCAAAGCATTAAGTAATCGGAGAAGCCTCCCCCAAGCTTCTGGGAGACTCTCTTCTTTGATTTGCACAAAATTATATATTTCCCGCAAGGCAGCTTGTTTCTTATGAGCAGGAAAATATTTAGCAAAGAAGTAATAAATCATATCCTGGGGACTACGCACACAACCAGGATCAAGAGAATTAAACCAAGTTTTAGCATCACCCTTTAATGAGAACGGAAATATCTTAAGGATATAATAATAGCAAGACTTCTCATCATTAGTAAACAGGGTGGCTATATCATTTAACTTGGTAATATGTGCCACAACAGTTTCAGATTCATAGCCATAAAAAGGATCAGATTCAACCAAAGTAATAATCTCAGGATCAACAGAGAATTCATAATCCTTATCAGTAACGCAGATAGGTGAAGTAGCAAAAGCGGGGTCAGGTTTCATTCTAGCATTAAGGGATTGCTACTTCCATTTAGCTAATAACTTCTTAAGATCATATCTATCTTTGCAAGCAAAAATAGCTCTAGCATCTTCCTCATCCATAACATAACCCTTAGGAACAATAGGCAATTCATAATCAAGGGGAGAACTTTCATCATCACTATCATCAATAATATCATCATTAATAATTTCATTCTCTCTAACCCTAGCAAGTTGTTCATCAAGAAATTCACCTAATGGCAAAGTAGTATCATGCACAGAAGTAGTTTCATCATAAGTATCATGCATAGTAGAAGTGGCATCATCAATAACATGCGACATATCAGAATTCATAGCAGTAGCAGGTTTAGGTGTCGCAAGCTTACTCAAAACAGAAGGAGAATCTAGTTCAGAGATAGATGGCAGTTCCTTACCTCCCCTCATAGTTGAGGGAAAAATCTTGGTTCTTTCGTCTTTCAAGTTCCTCATAGTGATCAACAGATATAAATCCCAAGTGACTCAAAGAATAGAGCTATGCTCACTGGCAACGGCATCACAAATTAGTCTTGATAACCCACAAGTGTAGGGGATTGCAACAGCTTTCGAGGGTAAATTATTCAACCCAAATTTATTTATTCGACACAAGGGCAGCCAAAGAATATTCGTAAGTATTAGCAGTTGAGTTGTCAATTCAACCACACCTGGATAACTTAGTATCTGCAGCAAAGTATTTAGTAGCAAAGTAGTATGATAATAATGGTAACAGTGGCAAAAGTAAAGATAGCAGTTTGGTAGTAATTGTAACAGTGGCAATGGAAAAGTAAATAAGCGAAGCACAATATGTGAAAATCTCGTAGGCATTGGATCAGTGATGGATAATTATGTTGGATGCGATTCCTCATGTAATAGCTATAACATAGGGTGACACAGAACTAGCTCCAGTTCATCAATGTAATGTAGGCATGTATTCCAAATATAGTCATACGTGCTTATGGAAAAGAACTTGCATGACATCTTTTTGTTGGAAATATGCCCTAGAGGGAATAATAAAAGATTATTATATTTCCTTGTTCATGATAATTGTCTTTATTCATGCTATAACTGTATTATCCGGAAATCGTAATACACGTGTGAATACATAGACCATAATATGTCCCTAGTAAGCCTCTAGTTTACTAGCTCGCCGATCAACAGATAGTCATGGTTTCCTGACTATGGACATTAGATGTCGTTGATAACGGGATCACATCATTGGGAGAATGATGTGATGGACAAGACCCAATCCTAAGCATAGCACAAGATCGTGTAGTTCGTTTGCTAGAGCTTTTCCAATGTCAAGTATCCTTTCCTTAGACCATGAGATCGTGTAACTCCCGGATACCGTAGGAGTGCTTTGGGTGTACCAAACGTCACAACGTAACTTGGTGACTATAAAGGTGCACTACAGGTATCTCCGAAAGTGTCTGTTGGGTTGACATGGATCGAGACTGGGATTTGTCACTCCGTATGACGGAGAGGTATCTCTGGGCCCACTCGATAATGCATCATCATAATGAGCTCAAAGTGACCAAGTGTTTGGTCACGGGATCATGCATTACGGTACGAGTAAAGTGACTTGCCGGTAACGAGACTGAACGAGGTATTGGGATACCGACGATCGAGTCTCGGGCAAGTAACGTACCGATTGACAAAGGGAATTGTATACGGGGTTGATCGAATCCTCGACATCGTGGTTCATCCGATGAAATCATCGTGAAACATGTGGGAGCCAACACGGGTATCCAGATCCCGCTGTTGGTTATTGGCCGGAGAGCTGTCTCGGTCATGTCTGCATGATTCCCGAACCCGTAGGGTCTACACACTTAAGGTTCGGTGACGCTAGGGTTATTAGGAAGACCTGTATGTGATTACCGAATGGTGTTCGGAGTCCCGGATGAGATCCCAGACGTCACGAGGAGTTCCAGAATAGTCCGGAGGTGAAGATTTATATATAGGAAGTGCTGTTTCGGCCATCGGGAAAGTTTCGGGGTCACCGGTATTGTACCGGGACCACCGGAAGGGTCCCGGGGGTCCACCGGGTGGGGCCACCTATCCCAGAGGGCCCCGTGGGCTGAAGTGGGAGGGGAACCAGCCCCTAGTGGGCTGGTGTGCCCCCCCCTTGGGCCCCCCCTGCGCCTAGGGTTGGAAACCCTAGGGTGGGGGCGCACCACTTGCCTTGGGGGGCACTCCACCCCCCCTGGCCGCCGCCCCTTGGGAGATTCCCATCTCCAGGGCCGGCGCCCCCCCTGGGGGCCTATATAAAGGAGGGGGGAGGGAGGGCAGCCGAACCCTGAGTCTTGGTGCCTCCCTCCCCCTGCTACACCTCTTCCTCCTCCCGCAGTTGCTTGGCGAAGCCCTGCCGGAGTACTGCATCTCCACCACCACCACGCCGTCGTGCTGCTGCTGGAGCCTTCTTCCTCAACCTCTCCTTCCCCCTTGCTGGATCAAGAAGGAGGAGACGTCATCCGCTCCGTACGTGTGTTGAACGCGGAGGTGCTGTCCGTTCAACACTTGGTCATCGGTGATTTGGATCACGGCGAGTACGACTCCATCATCCCCGTTCTCTTGAACGCTTCTGCTCGCAATCTACAAGGGTATGTAGATGCACTCCTATCACTCGTTGCTTAGATGAACTCATAGATGGATCTTGGTGAAACCGTAGGAAAAATTTTAATTTTCTGCAACGTTCCCCAACAGTGGCATCATGAGCTAGGTCTATGCGTAGTTCTCTATTGCACGAGTAGAACACAATTTTGTTGTGGGCGTAGATGTTGTCAACTTTCTTGCCGCTACTAGTCTTATCTTGCTTCAGCGGTATTGTGAGATGAAGCGGCCTGGACCGACCTTACACGTACGCTTACGTGAGACAGGTTCCACTGACTGACATGCACTAGTTGCATAAGGTGGCTAGTGGGTGTCTGTCTCTCCCACTTTAGTTGGAGCGGATTCGATGAAAAGGGTCCTTATGAAGGGTAAATAGAAGTTGACAAATCACGTTGTGGCTTTAACGTAGGTAAGAAAACGTTCTTGCCAGATCACCTATAGAAGCCACGTAAAACTTGCAACAACAATTAGAGGACGTCTAACTTGTTTTTGCAGCAAGTGTCTTGTGATGTGGTATGGCCAAAAGTTGTGATGAATGATGAATGATATATTGTGATGTATGAGATCATGTTCTTGTAATAGGAATCACGACTTGCATGTCGATGAGTATGACAACCGGTAGGAGCCATAGGAGTTGTCTTAATTATTGTATGACCTGTGTGTCAATGATTTAACGCCATGTAATTACTTTACTTTATTGCTAAACCGTTAGCCATAGTAGTAGAAGTAATAGTTGGCGAGCAACTTCATGGAGACATGATGATGGAGATCATGGTGTCATGTCGGTGACGAAGATGATCATGGAGCCCCGAAGATGGAGATCAAAGGAGCTATATGATAATGGCCATATCATGTCACTACTATATAATTGCATCTTGTTTACTTAGAACGACGGTAGTAAATAAGATGATCCCTTATAATAATTTCAAGAAGTGTTCTCCCCTAACTGTGCGCCGTTGCTAAATTTCGTTGTTTCGAAGCACCACGTGATGATCGGGTGTGATAGATTCTTACGTTCACATACAACGGGTGTAAGACAGTTTTACACATGCAAAAACACTTAGGGTTAACTTGACGAGCCTAGCATGTACAGACATGGCCTCGGAACACAGAGACCGAAAGATCGAACATGAGTCGTATGGAAGATACGATCAACATGGAGATGTTCACCGATGATGACTAGTCCGTCTCACGTGATGATCGGACACGGCCTAGTCGACTCAGATCGTGTAACACTTAGATGACTAGAGGGATGTCTAATCTGAGTGGGAGTTCATTAAATAATTTGATTAGATGAACTTAATTATCATGAACTTTAGTCTAAAAACTTTGCAAATATGTCTTGTAGATCAAATGGCCAACGCTCATGTCAACATGAACTTCAACGCGTTCCTAGAGAAAACCAAGCTGAAAGATGATGGAAGCAACTATACGGACTAGGTCCGGAACCTGAGGATCATCCTCATAGCTGCCAATAAAGCATATGTCCTAGATGGACCGCTAGGTGAAGCACCCATCCCAGAGAACCAAGACGTTATGAACGCTTGGCAGTCACGTGCTGATGATTACTCCCTCGTTCAGTGCGGCATGCTTTACAGCCTAGAACCGGGGCTCCAAAAGCATTTTGAGCAACACGGAGCATATGAGATGTTCGAGGAGCTGAAAATGGTTTTACAAGCTCTTGCCCGGGTCGAGAGATATGAAGTCTCCGACAAGTTCTATAGTTGTAAGATGGAGGAAAATAGTTCTGTCAGTGAGCACATACTCAAAATGTCTGGGTTGCACAACCGCCTGTCCCAGCTGGACATTAACCTCCCGGACGAGGCGGTCATTGACAGAGTCCTTCAGTCGCTCCCACCAAGCTACAAGAGCTTTGTGATGAACTACAATATGCAGGGATGGTGAAGACTATTCCTGAAGTATTTTCAATGCTGAAGTCGGCAGAGGTAGAAATCAAGAAAGAACATCAAGTGTTGATGGTCAATAAAACCACCAAGTTCAAGAAGGGCAAGGGTAAGAAGAACTTCAAGAAGGACGGCAAGGATGTTGCCGCGCCCGGTAAACCAGTTGCCAGGAAGAAGTCAAAGAATGGACCCAAGCCTGAGACTGAGTGCTTTTATTGCAAGGGGAAGGGTCACTGGAAGCGGAACTGCCCCAAATACTTAGCGGACAAGAAGGCCGGCAACACTAAAGGTATATTTGATATACATGTAATTGATGTGTACCTTACCAGTACTCGTAGTAACTCCTGGGTATTTGATACCGGTGTCGTTGCTCATATTTGTAACTCACAGCAGGAGCTGCGGAATAAGCGGAGACTGGCGAAGGACGAGGTGACGATGCGCGTCGGGAATGGTTCCAAGGTCGATGTGATCGCCATTGGCACGCTACCTCTACATTTACCTACGGGGTTAGTTATAAACCTTAATAATTGTTATTTAGTGCAAAGTTTGAGCATGAACATTGTATCTGGATCTCGTTTGATACGAGATGGCTACTCATTTAAATCCGAGAATAATGGTTGTTCTATTTATATGAGAGATATGTTTTATGGTCATGCCCCGATTGTCAATGGTTTATTCTTAATGAATCTCGAGCGTAATGTCACACATATTCATAGTGTGAATACCAAAAGATGTAAAGTTGATAACGATAGTCCCACATACTTGTGGCACTGCTGCCTTGGTCACATTGGTGTCAAGCGCATGAAGAAGCTCCATGCTGATGGACTTTTAGAGTCTCTAGATTATGAATCGTTTGACACATGCGAGCCATGCCTCATGGGCAAGATGACCAAGACTCCGTTCTCCGGAACAATGGAGCGAGCAACCAACTTGTTGGAAATCATACATACTGATGTGTGCGGTCCAATGAGCGTTGAGGCTCGCGGAGGATATCGTTATGTTCTCACTCTCACTGATGACTTGAGTAGATATGGGTATGTCTACTTAATGAAACACAAGTCTAAGACCTTTGAAAAGTTCAAGGAATTTCAGAATGAGGTAGAGAATCAACGTGACCGAAAGATAAAGTTCCTACGATCAGATCGTGGAGGAGAATATTTAAGTCACGAATTTGGTACGCACTTAAGGAAATGTGGAATCGTTTCGCAACTCACGCCGCCTGGAACACCTCAGTGTAACGGTGTGTCCGAACGTCGTAATCGCACTCTATTGGACATGGTGCGGTCTATGATGTCTCTTACCGATTTACCGCTATCATTTTGGGGATACGCTCTAGAGACAGCTACATTCACTTTAAATAGGGCACCGTCTAAATCCGTTGAGACGACAGCGTATGAATTATGGTTTGGGAAGAAACCTAAGCTGTCGTTTCTAAAAGTTTGGGGATGCGATGCTTATGTCAAGAAACTTCAACCTGAAAAGCTCGAACCCAAGTCGGAAAAATGCGTCTTTATAGGATACCCTAAGGAAACCATTGGGTATACCTTCTACTTAAGATCCGAGGGCAAGATCTTTGTTGCCAAGAACGGATCCTTTCTGGAAAAGGGGTTTCTCTCAAAAGAAGTAAGTGGGAGGAAAGTAGAACTCGATGAAGTACTACCTCTTGAACAGGAAAGTAGTGCAGCACAGGAAAATGTTCCTGTGATGCCTACACCAACTGGAGAGGAAAATAATGATGATGATCAAGGTACTTCGGATCAAGTTGCTACTGAACTTCATAGGTCCACAAGGACACGTTCCGCACCAGAGTGGTACGGCAACCCTGTCTTGGAAATCATGTTGTTAGACAACGGTGAACCTTCAAACTATGAAGAAGCGATGGCGGGCCCAGATTCCAACAAATGGCTTGAAGCCATGCAATCCGAGATAGAATCCATGTATGAAAACAAAGTATGGACTTTGACAGACTTGCCCGATGATCAGCGAGCGATAGAAAACAAATGGATCTTTAAGGAAAAGACGGACACGGATGGTAATGTTACCATCTATAAAGCTCGACTTGTCGCTAAGGGTTATCGGCAAGTTCAAGGGGTTGACTACGATGAGACATTCTCTCTCGTAGCGAAGCTGAAGTCCGTCCGAATCATGTTAGCAATTGCCGCATACTATGATTATGAGATATGGCAGATGGACGTCAAAACGGCATTCCTTAACGGACATCTTAAGGAAGAACTGTATATGATGCAGCCGGAAGGTTTTGTCGATCCTAAGAATGCTAACAAAGTATGCAAGCTCCAGCAATCCATTTATGGGCTGGTGCAAGCATCTCGGAGTTGGAACATTCGCTTTGATGAGATGATCAAAGCGTTTGGGTTTATGTAGACTTATGGAGAAGCCTGCGTTTACATGAAAGTGAGTGGGAGCTCTGTAGCATTTCTCATATTATATGTAGATGACATACTCTTGATGGGAAATGATATAGAACTTTTGGACAGCATTAAGGCCTACTTGAATAAGTGTTTTTCAATGAAGGACCTTGGAGAAGCTGCTTACATATTAGGCATCAAGATCTATAGGGATAGATCGAGACACCTCATAGGTCTTTCACAAAGCACATACCTTGATAAGATTTTGAAGAAGTTCAAAATGGATCAGTCCAAGAAAGGGTTCTTGCCTGTATTGCAAGGTGTGAGATTGAGCTCGGCTCAATGCCCGACCACGGCAAAAGATAAAGAAGAGATGAGTGTCATCCCCTATGCTTCAGCCATAGGATCTATTATGTATGCCATGCTGTGTACCAGACCTGATGTAAACCTTGCCGTAAGTTTGGTAGGAAGGTACCAAAGTAATCCCGGCAAGGAACACTAGACAGCGGTCAAGAATATCTTGAAGTACCTGAAAAGGACAAAGGACATGTTTCTTGTTTATGGAGGTGACGAAGAGCTCGTCGTAAAGGGTTACGTCGACGCTAGCTTCGACACAGATCTGGATGACTCTAAGTCTCAAACCGGATACGTGTATATGTTGAATGGTGGAGCAGTAAGCTGGTGCAGCTGCAAGCAGAGCATCGTGGCGGGATCTACATGTGAAGCGGAGTACATGGCAGCCTTGGAGGCAGCGCATGAACCAATTTGGGTGAAGGAGTTCATCACCGACCTAGGAGTCATACCCAATGCGTCGAGGCCGATCAAACTCTTCTATGACAACACTGGAGCTATTGCCCTTGCCAAGGAGCCCAGGTTTCACAAGAAGACCAGGCACATCAAGCGTCGTTTCAACTCCATCAGTGAAAATGTTCAAGATGGAGACATAGATATTTGCAAAGTACATACGGATCTGAATGTCGCAGATCCGTTGACTAAACCTCTTTCGCGAGCAAAACATGATCAACACCAGAACTCTATGGGTGTTCGATTCATCACAATGTAACTAGATTATTGACTCTAGTGCAAGTGGGAGACTGTTGGAAATATGCCCTAGAGGCAATAATAAAAGATTACTATATTTCCTTGTTCATGATAATTGTGTTTATTCATGCTATAACTATATTATCCGGAAATCGTAATACACGTGTTAATACATAGACCATAATATGTCCCTAGTAAGCCTCTAGTTGACTAGCTCGTCGATCAATAGATAGTCATGGCTTCCTGACTATGGACATTAGATGTCGTTGATAACAGGATCACATCATTGGGAGAATGATGTGATGGACAAGACCCAATCCTAAGCATAGCACAAGATCGTGTAGTTCGTTTGCTAGAGCTTTTCCAATGTCAAGTATCCTTTCCTTAGACCATGAGATCGTGTAACTCCCGGATACCGTAGGAGTGCTTTGGGTGTACCAAACATCACAACGTAACTGGGTGACTATAAAGGTGCACTACAGGTATCTCCGAAAGTGTCTGTTGGGTTAACATGGATCGAGACTGGGATTTGTCACTCCGTATGACGGAGAGGTATCTCTGGGCCCACTCGGTAATGCATCATCATAATTTGCTCAAAGTGACCAAGTGTTTGGTCACGGGATCATGCATTACGGTACGAGTAAAGTGACTTGCCGGTAACGAGACTGAACGAGGTATTGGGATACCGATGATCGAGTCTCGGGCAAGTAACGTACCGATTGACAAAGGGAATTGTATACGGGGTTGATTGAATCCTCGACATCATGGTTCATCTGATGAAATCATCGTGGAACATGTGGGAGCCAACATGGGTATCCAGATCCCGCTGTTGGTTATTGGCCGGAGAGCTATCTCGGTCATGTCTGCATGATTCCCGAACCCGTAGGGTCTACACCCTTAAGGTTCGGTGATGCTAGGGTTATTAGGAAGACTTGTATGTGATTACCGAATGGTGTTCGGAGTCCCAGATGAGATCCCGGATGTCACGAGGAGTTCCAGAATAGTCCGGAGGTGAAGATTTATATACAGGAAGTGCTGTTTCGGCCATCGGGAAAGTTTCGGGGTCACCCGGTATTGTACCGGGACCACCAGAAGGGTCCCGGGGGTCCACCGGGTGGGGCCACCTATCCCGGAGGGCCCCGTGGGCTGAAGTGGGAGGGGAACCAGCCCCTAGTGGGCTGGTGCGCCCCCCCTTGGCCCCCCCTGCGCCTAGGGTTGGAAACCCTAGGGTGGGGGCGCACCGCTTGCCTTGGGGGGCACTCCACCCCCCCTGGCCGCCGCCCCTTGGGAGATTCCCATCTCCAGGGCCGGCGCCCCCCCCCCTGGGGGCCTATATAAAGGAGGGGGGAGGGAGGGCAGCCAAACCCTGAGTCTTGGCGCCTCCCTCCCCCTGCTACACCTCTTCCTCCTTCCGCAGTTGCTTGGCGAAGCCCTGCCGGAGTACTGCATCTCCACCACCACCACGCCGTCGTGCTGCTGCTGGAGCCTTCTTCCTCAACCTCTCCTTCCCCCTTGCTGGATCAAGAAGGAGGAGACGGCATCTGAGGGAGTCCTGGAATAGGGGGTGTCCGGATAGCCGGACTATCATCATCGGCCGGACTCCAAGACTATGAAGATACAAGATTGAAGACTTCGTCCCGTGTCCGGATGGGACTTTCCTTGGCGTGGAAGGCAAGCTTGGCGATACAGATATGTAGATCTCATACCATTGTAACCGACTCTGTGTAACCCTAGCCCTCTCCGGTGTCTATATAAACCGGAGGGTTTTAGTCCGTAGGACAAACAACCATTACAACAATCATACCATAGGCTAGCTTCTAGGGTTTAGCCTCCTTGATCTCGTGGTAGATCCACTCTTGTACTACCCATATCATCAATATCAATCAAGCAGGAGTAGGGTTTTACCTCCATCGAGAGGGCCCGAACCTGGGTAAAAACATCGTGTCCCTTGTCTCATGTTACCATCCGCCTAGACGCACAGTTCGGGACCCCCTACCCGAGATCCGCCGGTTTTGACACCGACATTGGTGCTTTCATTGAGAGTTCCTCTGTGTTGTCACCGGACAGATCTGCGTGTTTGGCGGCTTCACACTGTGGGCCAATTCACTTGGCCATCTGGAGCAGATCGAAAGCTACGCCCCTGGCCATCAGGTCAGATTTGGAAGCCTAAACTTCACGGCTGACATCCGCGGAGACTTGATCTTCGATGGATTCGAGCCACAGCCAAGCGCGCCGCACTGTCACGATGGGCATGATTTAGCTCTGCCGCCGGACAGTACCTTGGGGGCCGCACACGAATCCGCTCTGACCCATAGTTCGGAGCCGACCGCGCAGATCGAGGACAGGTGGCTGGACACTGCCTCGGGGGCTGCAACTTCACGGCGATGGAGCCGAATACTGACCTTTGTCCCTTGCAAAGCTCGTGACTCCGAGGTGCCGGACTCCTTGCCGGACTCCGAACCTCCTGCGCCCCTGCCAATCGAATCCGATTGGGCGCCGATCATGGAGTTCACCGCCCCGGGCATCTTTCAGTACTCACCCTTTGGCGACATCCTGAATTCGCTAAAGTATCTCTCGTTATCAGGAGATCCCTGGCCGGACTGCGGTCAGGATGGTTGGGATGCGAATGACGAAGAAATTCAAAGCCCAGCCACCACCCACTTTATAGCCACTGTCGACGATCTAACCGACATGCTAGACTATGACCCCGAAGACATCGACGGTATGGACGACGATGCCGGAGACGATCAAGAACCAGCGCCTACCGAGCACTGGAAGGCCACCTCAGCTCATGATGTATATATAGTGGACACCCCAAAAGGGAGCGATAACGAGGAACAACGGGACGCGGTGAAGGATAATTCCCCCGAAAAACAACGAAAACGGCGACGTAAGCGCTGCCCCAAGTCCCGTCTCGATAACAACGGCTCTCATAATGACCTAGCCATAGAGCAGGGCAAACCAGCGGGCGACGAACATGCAACCAAGCAGCCATCCGAACAGGATGAATCGGATTATCAACTCATCCTCGGCGAAAACAACAGTCCGGACGATCTCACACCGGACACACCACCGGAGCATAAGAACCTCCAAAAAAGGCTTGTCGCCACTGCAAGAAGTCTGAAGAAGGAGAAACGAAAGCTCAAAATAGCGGAAGACATACTCAAAATGAGGTGGAGCAAAGTACTCAAGACCGCGGACAAATATGGCAATGGCCACCAAATAAAGGGCTACCCGAAGCGCAAGCTGTTGCCCGAATTCGACGAGGAGGCCATAGAACCCCCACAATTAAAAAGCAAAGAGGCCGCCTGGCCGGATAGACGACCAGATGACAGGCCAAGAGCGGCAAGCGGCGCCGCACATAAGCCAGCGCGTGACACACATAAATATCCTCGCAAAACGGATGGCCCGGTCAGGTCCATTTATGGGCCAACGAAGAGGGCCCCAGGAGGGAACACAACACGCCGAGTGTTCGAAGATAACAACACACCTAAATACAGGGGCGCCGCACACCCACTATGTTTCACCGATGAGGTGCTGGATCATGAATTCCCAGCGGGGTTCAAGCCCGTAAACATAGAGGCATACGACGGAACAACAGACCCCGGAGTCTGGATTGAGGATTACATCCTGCACATACACATGGCTAGAGGAGATGATCTCCACGCCATAAAATATCTACCCCTCAAGTTCAAAGGGCCAGCTCGGCATTGGCTCAAAAGCCTCCCAGAAAATACAATTGTAAGATGGGAAGAGCTCGAAGACGCGTTTAGAGCAAACTTTCAGGGGACTTATGTCCGCCCTCCGGATGCAGACGATTTAAGTCACATAACTCAACAGCCCGGAGAGTCAGCGCGCAAATTCTGGAACAGGTTCCTCACAAAAAAGAACCAGATAGTCGACTGTCCGGACGCCGAAGCCTTAGCAGCTTTTAAACATAATGTCCGAGACGAATGGCTCGCCAGACACCTCGGCCAAGAGAAGCCGAGAACAATGGCCGCGCTAACAAGCCTCATGACCCGCTTTTGCGCGGGGGAAGACAGCTGGCTAGCAAGATGCAGCACCAGTGACCCGAGTACATCCGAGATCAGAGATGGAAACGGAAAATCACGGCGCAGAAAGGACCAGCGCCAAAATAAAGAAAAAAGCCCGAAGAGCATGGCGGTCAACGCCGGATTCAAAAGCTCGCGGCCGAACAACAAAACACTGCCTCTTAAGGACAACAGTGACGAGCTATCCAACTTAAACAAAATTTTGGATCGGATATGTCAAATCCACAGTACCTCCGGAAGGCCTGCAAACCACACCCACCGAGATTGTTGGGTCTTCAAACAGTCCGGCCGACTCAACGCTGAACACAAGGGGCTCGACGCGCCAAGCGAGGATGATGATGAACCCCACCAGCAAAGCACCGGAAAACAAAAGACTTTCCCACAAGAAGTCAAAACAGTAAACTCACTTCATGTGATAATACGGAACAATAGTGCGGCACCCGCTAAAGTACGTGTCGCACGGTCCACCCCAGCGGAACCCCGAGATTGGATGAAAAACCCAATTACTTTCGACCACCTGGACTACTCCAGAAGTATTCGAAATGCAGGATGGACTGCTCTGATATTGGATCCTATAATCGACGGACTACAATTTACACAAGTCCTAATGGATGGCGGCAGCGATTTAAACCTGCTATATCCAGACACAATCCGCAAGTTGGACACAATCCGCAAGTTGGGGATAGACCCTACTAAAATTCGCCGTAGCCGCACTTCCTTCAAAGGAGTGACGCCAGGCCCTTACGCCAAGTGCATGGGCTCCGCACTACTAGAAGTTGTGTTCGGATCACCCGAGAACTTCCGTCGCGAAAAGCTGATCTTCCATGTCGCCCCATTCAAAAGCAGCCATCAAGCACTATTGGGACGCGAAGCTTTCGCCCGCTTTAACGCAATACCGCACTACGCGTCTCTTACACTTATAATGCCCGGTCCACGCGGCATCATCTCATTAAAAGGTCGTTCAAAGACCCCGGACACGGCTAGGCGAGCCCGGCATAAATAGACTAGGGGCTCCCTAGCCGCACTCCCTTTCACAAGGGGCTGTGCGTATGAGCAATAAAGAGCCAATAAAAGCTCAACTTTATTCACTTCTTCATGCTCTGTTTTAAATACATTTTTCACACGATTTCTTTTCAAAGTAAGTTCTTCTCTTTTATAGATGAACAGCGTGTTACACCCGTCCAGGATACAGCACAACGGAGACACAGGTGTAGACGTGCAGTAGGGACCCGTTACAAGGATTCTTTTCAGATTAAGACCCTGCGTAAACCTTTTTTACTGTCTCTTGTTGCTATACATCCCCTGGTTTCTCACCATAGCCAGAGAGGAGGCTGACGTTTTGGCATCGGCCGCGTCAGAGGATCCCGTGTGTACCTGGACACTAGGGGCTTAGGGCATTGATCTGCTCGTCATCATAAAGACCGAACACCTTAGGGAGTGTTCGGCATCTCGAGTTAGGCCTTATATGCATCAGCTCCGAATCATGTCTTTGGTCAAATGTTGGGTTTGCCCGGCTCCTGTGTTTTGCTGCCTTACGTTCCGTATCATCGGCTAACGTGGCACCAGGAGAACTACTGCGATTGTGCCCCGGTTCAGCCGGGTGAGCACCTCAGTAGAGAAAGCCGAAAACTGACTGTCATGATGTAGCGAGAGACTAGTCAACCACTCGATCGACCTCTGGAATGTTTAGAATTCCTCCGCTTTGACGAAGGACCGCGTCCCGGTCAGGCACACACGCGCCCCAAATCCGGAGAGCGCGGTGCCCCTAGGGGCTATATCGTAGCCCCACCTTTGAACTCCTATGGCTAAGTGAAAGTGATAAAGCATTATAGTCCGGTTGCCTCGTTTGCTATGCTACCACCCCCTTCACAGGGCCAAGACGTTGGATTAAGTGTGAAAATGCGCTGCACTGCAAACACCCCCGCACTATGTGCGTGGGGGCTGAAGCCGAAGACTGGCATCTTTCAGGTTATACACAAGTATACATTAACGGCCGCACAGGAGATATTCCAATACTTGAACGCACAAGTATAAAAAGTGCTTATATTATAAACATCATTTTACAAACTATAAAGTTCATTTGAACATGACATTTTTTGAGCACTGCGACTCTATTACACGAGCACCACGCAGAACTTCCCCAAAATAGTGCTCGGCGGGTAACTGGCTCTCGTCCGAACCCTAGGTCGCAACAGCGGTGGCATCCATCTCCGTCCAGTATGTCTGCACACGGGCGAGGGCCATCCGTGCACCCTCTATGCAGGCCGACCGCTTCACCGCCTTGATATGCGGCACCGCCCCAAGGAATTACTGCAATAATCCAAAATAACTCTTCGGCTTGGGCCTATCCGGCCAGACATGAGCCACGATATCCGTCATGGCATGTCCGGACAATCTATTCAGCTCAGCCCACTCAGCCAACCGATCGGTCAGCGGAAGTGAACGCTCCGGACTATGCAATTGAGACCAAAAAAGCTCTTCCGTCTTGTGATCCTTTTGACTTCGGAAGTGCACAACAGCATCTGTGGCACTCGCCGCTAAGTCCATATAAGGATCCTTCGGACCCTACAGCTGGCCAAGCTGAGCGTACTTCGGATCTGTAAACCTCCTGCGCAGCAGAAAGGGCTTGCCAGCCACAATATCTCCGGCATGGCGCAGCTCCTCCTTTATAGCCCTCATTGCAGAACGGGCATCCTTGGCTTCGGCGGTGGCCTTCTTCATGCCTTCTTGCTCCGCTCGGCGTTCTTTTTCAAGAACCTCATAGCGATCGGTAACATCTTTCAACTTCACGGCCATTTCGGCCATCTCCTCCCTGCTTCGGCAGTGAGCAGCCCTTTCGGCTTATAGCTCTTCGGCCGCCCTCGAGGCAGCCGCGCATCACTCCTTCTGGCCTGCTCCTTGGCTCGAGCAAGTTCTGCCCGAAGGCTCTCCACAGCAGCGGCACCATCTGCATTGAGCACACATGTTGTAAGGAGTGGGCTTCGGCTCCCTTACTAGGTGACCACGGAGAAAAAACCTACCTTGTGACTCGTCAAGTCGCTTATTGACTAGCGCGATGTCCGCATCCGCAACGTCGAGTTGCCGCTTTAGTTCGTCAACTCCATCAGTCCGGCTGGACACCGAACTATCCGCCACCTGCATAGGAAAGGCGAAAATCAATACCTGCGATTTTGATCCTCGGCACGCTGTCGCTCTCGACAACCTACCGAGTCTCAGGGGCTACTATCTATACAGGGCGCACTTTATGTGTAAAACTGTCAAAAGGCATGTCATTTTTACGTACCTCAAACCCCGCCAGCAAGCTTCTGACGGCATCATGCAACCCGCCTTCGGCGGACGAAATTCTTCCAATCACCATACTCATCAATGTACGGTGACCTTCTGAGATAGACGCCCTCTCAAGCAGATCCTTCACCTCCCCCGGCCGCACACCAGTTGGTGTCGAACTCTCCGGCCCTGCCGGACTCGGGGATACCCTCCGTGATGACACCTCAGGCTCGGCCGCCCTATCCGATGGTGCGGCAGATGGAGGCGTCTCGCTCTCCATCATCTCCGGACGAAGTTCCCTCGAAGACGAGCTCATCTGAGAAGGACGGAGATCCGAACTACAAGGTAAAAACTTCGGTTATCCTCAGAAGCAAAAATAGGGATGTCTCTTATTACAGAACCCCCCCTTTTCTACTTACGGCTCGCTGGAGGGCTGATTCCTTAGGGGAGATAGTGCGGCCGGGGCCTCCCCAGACGCAGGACCCTCTAGTGAAGATCTCTTCCCCCGCTTCGAGGCCTTGGCCTCCGGGTTTTCGGAAGTGGTCCTCTTCTCCCCTTGGAAGGAGGGATTCTCGATCCCCCCTTTCTCAAAAGCCTCCTTGGTAGAGGCGGTAGTTCCTCTTTTTTCCCCTTCGCCTTCCTCTAAAGGCGCAACCTCCAGCATCCTGACCAGCACGGGATCCGGCGCGGTCTCCGGGAGGGGGGCCGGACACCGTATCAATTTCGCTTGCGCTATCCACTCCTACTCAAGGAACGATTGGTTAAAAAGCAAATTCAAGAAGGTGCAAACGAACGGTGTGTCCGGACACAGGGATACCTACTTGCGTATCCGGGCGATTGCAGCTTAGGCCAGCGTCCTCGGTCAATTCCGGACACACCTCTTGTGATCCGAATAAGAATTTGTACATCTCCACGGGTGTCGTACCCATGAAGTGTTGGAGAGCTCGTGGCCCCTCTGGGTTGAATTCCCACAGGCAGGGGGGGCGACGCTTGCAGGGCAGAAGACGCTGAATCAGCATAACCTACGTCACTACGACCAGATTGATCTCCCTCTCTTGGAGGTCTCGAATCCGGCCCTGCAGTAGGGGTACGTCCTTTGACGGCCCCCAGTTGAGCCCTTGGTTGACCCACGACATCAGCCGCTGTGGAGGGCCCGAGCGAAAGATGGGCAGCGGCTTCTGCTTGCTGCCCCTAGGAGCGGTAATATAGAACCACTCCTGTTGCCACAGGCCGAGCTCCTCCTGGAAAGAGATCTCGGGCCATGGAGCATCGGCCCTTCTGCTTACAACCGCCCCACCGCACTCAGCTTGACACCCCTCGATCATCTTCGGCTCTACGTTAAAGGTCTTGAGCCACAAACCGAAGTGGGGAGTAGTGCGGAGGAAGGCTTCACAGACGATGATGAATGATGAGATGTGGAGGATAGACTCCGGAGCCAGATCATGGAATTCCAACCCGTAGTAAAACATGAGCCCTCTCACAAAAGGATCCGTCGGGAAGCCTAAACCCCGACGGAGGTGGGACATGAACACGACACTCTCGCCGGGCTCGGGAGTAGGAATGACTTGCCCTTTGGCGGGCAACCTATGCGAAATCTCGCAGGTTAGGTACCTGGCTTCTCGTAGCTTTAGCACATCCTCTTCCGTGACGGAGGAAGGCATCCACCGGCCCTGTAGGTCGGTGCCGGACATTGTTGAAGGTCCAAAGCATTCGAATCTGGAGCTCTGGGTGTTGGAACTCGGGGCGAGGGGTAGATTCGATTGAGGATTGAAGAAAAGAAACAAGCCTTGGTCTCATTATAAAGAGGGAAGAATGCCAAGAGCCGTCCCCGTGACCGTTTGGGACTCACCTTCGATAGAGGAGGCGTGGCGACGAGCACGGTTGGGTTACCCACGTCCGTATTGATGGGAATCCCAGAATAAGGGGAACACGATCTCTGCTTCGACAAGACGTGCCAAGGAAACCGCTTCGCTAAACGCGCTGAGGTGGTATAATAAAAAACGATTCAAACAAAAGCTTGGTGGTGGTGTGACATCACGCCACAAAATACGTCAGCAGATTGAACTTGTGTACGTATTATTCTCTCTACGGTGGAATGTGGAATTTATTTTGCAGAGCCAGACACTATCCTGGTGTTCACAATCTTCTATGAATTATTCGGAGGAGGAACCCGCCTTGCAATGCCGAACAATATGCGCGCCGGACTCATCGTCATTGAAGCCTGGTTCAGGGGCTACTGAGGGAGTCCTGGACTAGGGGGTGTCCAGATAGCCGGACTATCATCATCGGCCGGACTCCAAGACTATAAAGATACAAGATTGAAGACTTCGTCCCGTGTCCAGATGGGACTTTCCTTGGCGTGGAAGGCAAGCTTGGCGATACGGATATGTAGATCTCCTACCATTGTAACCGACTCTGTGTAACCCTAGCCCTCTCCGGTGTCTATATAAACCGGAGGGTTTTAGTCCGTAGGACGAACAACCTTTACAACAATCATACCATAGGATAGCTTCTAGGGTTTAGCCTCCTTGATCTCGTGGTAGATCCACTCTTGTACTACCCATATCATCAATATCAATCAAGCAGGAGTAGGGTTTTACCTCCATCGAGAGGGCCCGAACCTGGGTAAAAACATCGTGTCCCTTGTCTCCTGTTACCATCCGCCTAGACGCACAGTTCGGGACCCCCTACCCGAGATCCGCCGGTTTTGACACCGACAGCATTCGCTCCGTACGTGTGTTGAACGCGGAGGTGCTGTCCGTTCAGCACTTGGTCATCGGTGATTTGGATCACGGCGAGTATGACTCCATCATCCCCGTTCTCTTGAACGCTTCCACTCGCAATCTACAAGGGTATGTAGATGCACTCCTATCACTCGTTGCTTAGATGAACTCATAGATGGATCTTGGTGAAACCGTAGGAAAATTTTTAATTTTCTGCAACGTTCCCCAACACTTTTGTCCTACCCTCCCGTGGCAGCGGGGTCCTAGTGGAAACTAAGGGATATTAAGGCCTCCTTTTAATAGAGTACCGGACCAAAGCATTAACACATAGTGAATACATGAACTCCTCAAACTACGGTCATCACCGAGAAGTATCCTGATTATTGTCACTTCGGGGTTGTCGGATCATAACACATAATAGGTGACTATAGACTTGCAAGATAGGATCAAGAAATCATATATATTCATGAAAACATAATAGGTTCAGATCTGAAATCATGGCACTCGGGCCCTAGTGACAAGCATTAAGCATAGCAAAGTCATAGCAACATCAATCTCAGAACATAGTGGATACTAGGGATCAAACCCTAACAAAACTAACTTGATTACATGGTAAATCTCATCCAACCCATCACCGTCCAGCAAGCCTACAATGGAATTACTCACGCACGGCGGTGAGCATCATGAAATTGGTGATGGAGGATGGTTGATGATGACGACGGCGACGAATCCCCCTCTCTGGAGCCCCGAACAGACTCCAGATCAGCCCTCCCAAGAGAGATTAGGGCTTGGCAGCGGCTCCGTATTGTAAAACGTGATGAAACTTTCTCTCTCATTTTTTTTCTCTCCACGAAACGAATGTATAGAGTTGGAGTTGAGGTCGGTGGAGCATCAAGGGGCCCACGAGACAGGGGGCGCGCCCAGGGGGAGGGCACGCCCCCACCCCCGTGGACAGGGTGTGGGCCCCCTGGCTTGATTCTTTCGCCAGTACTTTTTATATTTTCCAAAATTTATCTCCGTGGATTTTCAGGTCATTCCGAGAACTTTTGTTTTCTGCACAATAAACAATACCATGGCAGCTCTGCTGAAAACAGCGTCAGTCCGGGTTAGTTTCATTCAAATCATGCAAGTTAGAGTCCAAACACAAGGGTAAAAGTGTTTGGAAAAGTAGATACGTTGGAGACGTATCAGTAGCACACAAAGTGTTCCTCCGGTATTCGGGAGTTGCATAATCTCATAGTCATAGGAACATGTATAAGTCATGAAGAAAGCAATAACAACAAACTAAACAATCAAGTGCTAAGCTAACAGAATGGGTCAAGTCAATCACATTATTCTCTAATGATGTGATCCCGTTAATCAAATGACAACTCATGTCTATGGCTAGGAAACTTTAACCATCTTTGATTCAACGAGCTAGTCAAGTAGAGGCATACTAGTGACACTTTGTTTGTCTATGTATTCACACATGTACTAAGTTTCCGGTTAATACAATTCTAGCATGAATAATAAACATTTATCATGATATAAGGAAATATAAATAACAACTTTATTATTGCCTCTAGGGCATATTTCCTTCACCATTCAATCTACAAGAGATGGAAGAACAACAAATCATTACTAGGGTTTCAGTTATAGATAAGAGGATCACGAGAAGGAGGGGTGGAGTGACAGCACTAACAGCAGCAATTTGCCCAAGTTAGCAGCTCGTCGGTGACAACAACAGTTGGGCTAGGGTTCACAGCAATAACAACCTGAGGGGAAGAGAGGGAGGGAAGATAAAAGGAACCTGTTGGCGGTGTGGCAGCACCGCAAGTCTCCGGTTGTCGATGGTGGAGGTGGTGGCCGCTAGCAGCGATGTTCCTTGTGACCTAGTCGACGGGGTGGACTGGATCAGGATGTGAGGGTATGAACGAAACATACAGAGATTGGGGGCATAAGGTTGGGATGGATGTCTGTGTGGCATGCTGACTAGGCTGTCCAGTTTGTTTTGACTGGTCAAAACCGCTTAACCAGCCAAAAAAATTGAGTCAAAGATTGTTACTTGAACTTTGTGACAACTTGAGGGTTGAACCCAATCGGTTTCAAAGATCAATGTGAAAATCAAACCATGCTAGTTAGTTGAGGATTAAAATGTGGACTTCTCTCAAAATGTAATGGATGTGCTCCGGTTTAGATGAAAATCATCCGACTTTATGTAAAAATTATCTAAAATCGAATGAAAGTTGTGTAGTTTATTTAATTTGCATCAAACATGATGGGGCGTTTGTGGCTAGATTTGAAAGGCCGCCTCCCATATCATTGTTTGGAACCCTGTCCAAATCGGTCCACGGACTGATGTTGTTTGCCCTATCTATCAGGCAGTTGTGGACTCGTGGAGGCATGCCCTCCTAGACTGTAATATGTCGAAGAGTGTTTGGGTGCTTCGAGACGATGATGCTTTTACCGGTACATGGAGATGAGACCACAGACCCCAAGCTTTGGCTGTTTGGTCTATGTAATACTTTGAATACAGAGAAGCTTGTTTCGGTGCTAACAACTCTATGGGCTATCTGGTGGGCACGGAGGAAAGCCATTCACGAGCATGAATACCAGAGTCCTTTGACGACACACCTGTTTATCGAGAGGTTCATACAGGAGCAGCAGGAGTTAACCAAAATGCAATGAGGGAAAGCAGGTAGTCAGGACATCTCGTGGCCATGTAACACCATGGATACCATCGGCTGTAGGGAGGCAAAGCTAAACGTGGATGCAGCGGTAGCTAAATCCACAAACACCGGTGATGTTGGTGTGGTATGCCGCACTGCTGTAGGAAACTTTCTCGGAGCATATGTCGTGGTATTTCAGGGTGTGACAGGGCCGGCTACTCTGGAGGCTTTGGCCTGCAGGGAAGCGCTCGCATTAGCGGAAGATTTGATCATCGCAAAAGCACGTATAGCGTACAACTCTCTAAGTGTTATTAATGATCTCAAGAGAGCTACACACCTTGGTGAATATTGCATGATTCTACAGGATATTAGGGATAGAAAGAAGCAGCTTCATAGCTGCGAGTTTGTCCATGAGCATATCGCAAGTAATGAAGAGGCACGCAAATTAGCTAGATCGGCCACTACCCTTAGTGCTGGCCGCCACGTGTGGCTCAATGGTCCTCCAGATCATTTATGTATTTTCCTTTTTAACACTATTGTTTGAAATAAAGCACGATGTTCTACTAAAAAAAGTAAAACACTTCCTCGTATAAAATGAAAGTAACCAGATAAACTTTTCGGCGCGAAGAGGAAAATGCACACAGGAGATTGTGACTTCGACCTCCAAATATCCATCAGCATCTTCAGCTGTCCCCATCAGCGCTGCGCTGGCGATCTCTCCAGAAGCATACGCCATAGTCGCGCAGCACTTGGCATAGCAGTACGCCTGTTGGCATATACGCCACCGTTTCAAATTTGACTTTGATGAATTGGCAGAAAGAAACTTGTCTCTTGTAGAACCTTCAGCCGGAATTTTCGTCACAGGGGAACTTTCAGTTGCTCTAGAACTGGTAACAAAAATACAATAACCCAAGTGTCGAGTATGGATCTTTTCCAAGTTTCAAAATTCTATAATTCCTTTTTTTGCGGGTTAAGACTATAATTCCCGCAAGGAGTCATGAAATCTGTCCATGCAGAAATCATCTTGTACTCCAGATTACATGCGGAAATCTGTAACAATTGGATCAAGTTTCTGACAGTTTTCCAGATTGCGAACAAACATTAGGAGAAAGAATCTTTGCAGGAGGTGGAGAGGGAAATTTCCAAGCGTGGCCCAGCGGGTGCGCATGTGGACGCCCTCAATCACGCACACATGCCATGTACGAGTAGCACGTCAAACAAATATCCTCTGGCCGACAAGAGAAGGCCACCACGGACAAAATTACTGTTCTGACCCTTAAGGCGAACTAAATCCCGATCTAACCTTGTTCCAAAATTTTTTTCGTTTCTGACCTTTTTTGGTGACGCCAAGGTCCCTGGCGTCTGGGTTACGAAGCAGACGCCAGGGTCCCTGGCGTCTGGCCCCTTGCCCGCACTGCCCGCTTGCCCGTTGACCTGCTGACGTGGCAAAGGGGCCAGACGCCAAGGACCCTGACGTCTGGCCCTGGTAAGTGGATAACCCCACCGGGAGAGTGTGTGGGTCCCACCCCACACACTTTCCCCAATCCAGCCCGAGCTTGAAGAAGAGCTGCTGCCTCCCCACTCTCTCTCACCCCTCAAGCTCCCCCCTCAAATCCTCTCCAAAAGGTACATCCCTTAGGTGGATCTTTCCATCACTTTGTTGCTCTTGTTAATCTCTCCCAAATCATCCAATTATTTTTTGTTTAGTCTTGTTATTTTGGTTGCATTTTATACATGTTGGTGGAACCCTAGTTCATGTTTTCTCTTCCTTATGTTAGTGTGAATGGCTTGGTTAACTTTGATAATATAGTGCTATACATGGTGTGTAGTAGGAATATATGTTTGTTGAGTAGAAAGATTGGGGGTTAGGGTTAGTTAGTGATTAGGGTTAACTTTGCTTAGTGTGTTAATTAGTGATTAGTGATACTTTTGTGGACATCACCAATAATTTAGTGTTGATATGATTTGGATATAATAAGATGTATTTGGATAAACACCAATTCTCATTGAAGTTTTAAATGCATTCATGTTATTTTTAGATGGAGAGACTTGTTAATGTTCATTACATTGACAAGGAGGCATTCTTGAGTAACAATGCCGACACGGGTGAGGAACCATTGGTTTTTAATAGAAGCCCTAGCTATGAGGATGTTGTTGCAAAAGTGAGACAAGTCTTGAAGTGGATGGACACCAATGTTGATGTTAAGTTAATAGGAAGGTATTGCTTTGCCTTTTTTAGAGCGGGCATTGCCTTGTGTCGGTTGTGTAACCTGTGATGGTTGTGGAGCATCAACATCATACTCATGATCCTCTTGATGTGTTGCATCATACTCATGCTCATCATGATGTGTTGGCTCCTCTTGATGTGCTGGCTCCTCTTCATTGACCTCCTCCTCTATGTCCTCTTCGTTCTGGACATAACGTCGTTTATTAGCTCTGGCGGCGCGGCTACCTGGTGCATACACGTCACTGGACTGAGCACCATGGCAAGAAAGCATAGCTGCCATCTTATGGAACCGCTTCTTGAACTTCTGCGACAACACAAAATATGCTATGATATGAGATGCAAATAACTAATCCGCGAAAAAAACTTTTATAATATATTGCGACTAACCTCCATCGTGCTCCTAAGAGTCCTCTCAGATAATGCACCACCAGGTGGATGACACAGTGCAACATTGGCATCGTTGACGCACAGAAGCAACTCTCTGCCTTGCAATTCATGAACACACCAAACTTATGTATTTGAAAGAAGACAACATGATGCAAGTTTGTTAGAATAGGTCAAACAGACTACCATTTCGTCATGCATCGGTGCGTAGTCAACATGAGCCCCTCTGGTGTCTCTCACAGCCGTGTTGAAGGTATGATAACCTTCTGCAGTCTCCGGGTCTTCAGACACCAACTCCGACCACTCCTCGTGAGTCCAACCTGGCTTCAGCTTTAACCGGTAATGATCCGCATACCACACTTGATACTTCTGATATGCTGACTGATTGTGAGGTCTATTCTCTGATTGCACTAACGTGTCTCTTTGATTCCAAATTTCTATCCACGCACGGTGTTTGTTTGCCCAATCCGATATATCCTGATTGTTCCTTCGATCGAACCTACAAATGATGCACGGGACGGACAAAGCATTAGCAAACATTGACTTATTCAATGCTCTACTACATACTCAAGGCATGCTTGCTTACCGATGCAGAGATAGAATTTCCTCCTTGCTCTCCTCAATTGGAATACCTTGTCTTTTTCCAAATTGTCTTGCCACACGGTCTACAAAGTGCCACTCGACTGCGAAGAAGCATATCATTGGGCACCTCGCCCGCCAAAGATGGCTATCACGCGTGCACATCTCATTAAGATCAAAGTCACGATCTTCCACATAAGGCAACCAATGTACCTGCAAAACAAAGAGATACATTGTTAGCTACATAAGTTTCATTCTTGACTAAATTTTATCTCATCGAACTTCTCAAAACCTGCTCAGCAGTCAAGGTGTCCAGCTCGTTCATATAGCACTTGTATCGCACATGCGAGCTTCCTGTGTAGACTGTCACTTGTTCCCAATAGTAAGCAAGCGTAGGGCGCCGATATGGATCATCATCATGCAACCCGTCATGATTACCCCGTGGGTTTGCCATGAGGGGGTTCTTCAAATCGGGCCGTCCAACCGGGATCCGCTCCCACATCCACACGGATAGGCTCCAAACAAACCCAGACAATGAGGATGTACCTCCCTTCCTCCGACACGCCAAGTCAAGCTGCAATCAAACAAACATGTTAGATATGGAGGCGCATGACAAATGCAAAATAATTGGTTGCAAATATCTCTTACCTGACGATACAAGTATGCTAGTGCGGCCGAACCCCAGCTATACTGGGTATCCCAGTTATTAAGTGGCTCCAAGAACATCCAGAGGGCTGAGTTCCCGGTTGCATCTGAGAAGGCTACATTGGTTAGTACATACCAAAGATAGGCCCGCGCGTACTGCTGCACAACCATGTCATTGGCATCCTGAGGGCACGGGTTGGTGTTTCCTCTGACCAGTTTTAGCCAAGAATGCCTCACTTTCGCGGTATTGGCCTTGCCTTCCTGAGGGCCCTCGGGCTGAACGCCAATTAAATCGGCAGTCCGTTCTCGCCAATTACCCACGCTGACACGACCGGTAACAGCTTGTCCATTGATAGGAAGGCCGCTTATCATAGCCATGTCCTGTAGGGTCATCGTCATCTCCCCACATGGAAGGTGGAAGGAGTGAGTCTCCGGCCTCCAACGATCCACAAGTGCGGTCAGCGCCGCGTGGTTCACCGGCGGAGCGCGTCGCTTAAACTGCAACACGAATGGGAGAAGACCCAATCTCCGAATGTAAGGCTCATACCGCGGGTCGTAATCAGCGGAATGTAAGGCTCATACCGCTGATGCAAATAATTAATCAGCGGAATGACCCCTCATACGCATAGCAACTACAACCTGCAAATAAAGTAATGTTTTAATAATCAATACAAGAACACAAATGAGAAACAACGAAAATTGACCCAGTCTTGCTTCTTACCTGTCCATTCTCAATGGCACGAGCACGATGCCCCTTATCCCACTCATCGATTAATCCGTCATACCAAGGTCCATCACCATCCGCCATCCTACAAAAAAATTCACAAACATCTATGAATACATGAACAATATCAAACAATTTCCTTCTCTAAGTTTATGCCATATGAAAACACCATTCTTCTCAAACATAACCACATCATTTCTTTCTTCTACATATGCACACATATCATCTAGAGTACCAAATTTCACCATCAAATATATTTCATAATCATCATCCGCCATTCTATTGAACAAATCATGTCACACACAATAATCAAATTTCATCATCTCTTTTGCATAAAAAAATTTGCCAACAATAGTATGCCAACAATAGGATTATCTACACATACACACATCATCTATCAAACCAAATATAGTATGCCAAAGTCTATTTTACATACAAAAATCATATATTCATCACCCCTCTTAATTCAAAAAAAATTCCTATGGACAACATATACACAAAACCGAATTGATTTTACCTACATGTTCAACTACACATCATCTACTGCCTACCTAATCATCTATCAACTACACAAAATTTCCTAAAAATAAGAAACCATCTACTCATCTAACATCACCTAGTGTTGAATAATGCATCCAACCAAAGAGGGGAAAACAAAAACAAATTGGAGGGAATGGGGGAGAATACCTCAAAGAAGCTTGGGGGGGGGGGTCCGATCTGTGAGTTTGAGGGGTTGATGGAGTAGATCAAGGGGGTGGTGGTGGGAGGGAGAGAAGGGGCGACGAACTGCCCCCTGTTCGTCGAACAGCCACAGAGAAGATGAGATTGGGATGGGTGGGCTGGCCCCGCGGCGTTATCCACTTACCGGGGCCAGACGCCACGGTCCCTGACGTCTGGCCCCTTTGCCACGTCAACAGGTCAATGGGCAGGCGGGCAGTGCGGGCCAGGGGCCAGACGCCAGGGTACCTGGCGTCTGCTTCGTAACCCAGACGCCATGGACCTTGGCGTCACCAAAAAAGGTCAGAAACGAAAAAAAATTTGGAACGAGGTCAAATCAGGATTTAGTTTGCCTTAAGGGTCAGAACAGTAATTTTGTCCGGCCACCACCCCCGTCGTCGTCGTCCTTAATTGTTCCTGCGTCTCTCCACTTCCTTCCAAACAGCGGTGCCTCGACCACCACCACCACCACCCAAGAGCCGAGCGAGGAGAGGAGAGGAGAGGAGAAGAGATCGACCATGGCTGCGGACGGCGAGAGGTGGGTGGGCCTGGCGGTGGACTTCTCGGAGGGGAGCCGCGCCGCGCTGCAGTGGGCGGCGGACAACCTGCTCCGCGCCGGCGACAACCTGCTCCTCCTGCACGTCCTCAAGGACCCCGACTACGAGCAGGGCGAGACCCTCCTCTGGGAGGCCTCCGGCTCCCGTGCGTACCAACTCAACCCCTCCTCTTCCTCTTACTCCTCCTCCTCTTGCTACTGTAACCGCAACCGGTTGTGTACCTGTCAGCCTGCTTGCTGCTCCTGATCTTAGTTTCTTGTCGCGCCCACCAATCATCCCGACCCGTGCAAGATTCCGATCTGTACGAGCCGCGTCGGCGCAAGGGGTAGCGGTTGACATGATCCGCAGGCGTATGCTCGTGCTCATGTCTGTTGCCTACTTGCTTCTTGTCTTGGAATTAGTTGGTCTGCCTTTTGCTGTACCAGAGCAGAGCAGCAGCAGCATCCTGCTCTGGTTGTGGAATTTCTTTTGACTAAATTTAGGTTGGGGGCTCGCGAAGACAGAACATGGCTTGTCCGGGGAGCGATTGGCAACCGATGTTCGCTCATTCTGCTCTGTCCATGGGGCTTTCCTAGGTGTCGCTTTAACTCTGGGGGAGAGCAGCGGCGCTGATTTTTGCCAGATGGCAAATTGACCACCCGATCCTAACTCTGGATCTAACCGTTTCTTGTTAAGCGCGCTTGCAAATTCAATTACAGAGGGATCATAGGATTTGCTACGCTTCCAATTTAAGCTTCAGAGATCCGTTCGGGCAGCCAATAGGTTTCATTATTTTTTTTAAATGTACACCTGTTCTGTTCCATAGAATCGACATACCTGATTGTCATCCATCAGCTCATACATGTGCTCATCTGCATGCTATGCTATGCTATGCTATGAACAGTGTTAAATATGGACTTATCAATGAAGTAAATTAGCTATTCATGTTCATAGAGAGAATTGACCATGTGTAATATTCCTAGTTCATGCAGTCTACATGTGCAAGATCCTAGCATGCTCACACCTTGTTTATCTAAATAAAGTTGTTTTACAACTGTGGCCTACTGCTCGGTGCTCGCTGTCCTCATTTCTTTCTTCCATTTCAGCTTTGATCCCCCTCTCGGAGTTCTCTCACCCTTCAACTGCAAAGAAATATGGGGTGAAGCCTGATGCTGAAACACTGGACATGCTCAACACCATAGCTAAGCAGAAGGAGGTGACCACTCCACACCATAATGTATCACCATCGTGATCTCCTTGACACATTTGCTTAACAAGATTCCGCGTTTTCATTTTTCGGCAGGTTGCTGTGGTTTCCAAAGTCCTGTTTGGAGATCCCCGCGAGAAGCTATGCCAAGCCATCCATGACATGCCCATCAGCTCCCTGGTCATTGGGAGCAGGGGCCTTGGCAAGCTCAAGAGGTTTGTCACCGCTGACCAAACGACCTCCAAACTGTTCTTCAGCCACATTGTGTGTTTGTTTCATCGTAATAGAGTGCTGATCTTTTGCATCTCTGAACTGCAGGGTGCTCTTGGGCAGCGTCAGCGATTACGTCGTGAACAACGCCGCCTGCCCGGTCACCGTCGTCAAGCCAGCGAGTAACCATGCCTGATCTCATCGTCGCAAATGTCTACATGTGTTTTAGTTTGCCGATGTCCTATATATCCAGTTGGCCGCAACTTATTGAATCATCCAGTGTTATTTGTAATAATAATTGACAATTAGCCTGTGGATGATTCCCAGGCTGTGTAATCTGTGCGTGTGTCCTGTACATCCTGTACATTTGTGTGCTTATCTTCAGCTTAGCTTTTGCACCCTGAGTCAGGCCGTGCTGCTGTTTGCTGCATGCGTGATGTTCATACAGTTTCTAGAGTCTGAATAAAATGGATTCTGCTGTTTCTTGTTTACGATGGACAGCCATTTTGCCTGGGCTAGCAATTCCGATGTCCATTGCAGATGCTAGTAATTTTAAGCACTGGAAGAAAAGTCGCATTACGGTTGCATCTGATACCACAACGGATCAATGGATCATGATTTTTTTTTTTTGAAACGGAGGCAAAAGTTTTGCCTCGTTGATTAATTAAGAAGAAGAGAATTGCCCAGTTAATTAACGGAAAACTGGGCGAAAACCAATACAAACGGAAAACCGGGCGAAAACCAATACAAACGAAGGACGGACTAACTACTCACATGGTAAGAAAACCTCACAACCGCACATGTGCCCCTCGCTGACTCTCCGATTACACAACATCCACAAACCTCGACATTGCCACTACGCCATGTGACCCCGACAAGAACACCTTGACATAAGACATCAAACACCTTCCAACCCACAACGGTGACCCAATCCAAGAGGACGGAGAGACTGAAGATCATCCATCAAGCAGCAAGAGACGCCTTGCCTATGGCGCCACTCTTGCCTTTTCCCACCTTCTTTTGTTTGCCTCTTATTGGCGTCCCTGTCAGAAGGCAAGCTATCGACCTACCCAAACCAAGTTTAGCAACCTCCACACTGACGAGCAAGTCACAAAGTTCTTTCGCGAACAGAGCATCTGGATTTGGAGTAGGTGCAACCACACTTGGCTCAGTGGACATGTCACTCACAGGCATCACATGCTCAATGCTCGCAGGCAACGGAATGGCAGAGACTGCAACGTCCAAATCACCACACCCCTTGGCGTCAGGTATCTCTGGCTAGACTCCAGGGGTGATGACGGTGGTAAAGCCACAATCGAGATCTGGGAGGGGGGGGGGGGGGGGGTTACCTTCAATTGTTCGACGGATAAAGGCAGAACCGAGCCCTCACACAACTCCCGTAACTCAGGCATGATCTACAGCACTGGAGTCACAACCACATCATTGCCCAGTCCCTCAGAGGTTGACGACGGCGAACGGGCTCTAGCACGAGGGGAGAAACGACCATGAAGCTCGGCACCCAACTCGACCTCGAAGTTGTCAACAAGCACAACCAAAGGACGCAATACATGAGCAGACTGCAACACAGGAGGCGCCATGGAGCACTCACCAAGTGCAGCCTCAACACGGACCACGAAGCTCTCCATCCGCAACATCCAACCTTGCAAGAAGTCGATAAACCTGATACCACAACGGATCAATGGATCATGATGATAAATCTTACTGGCGTTTGTATATGTTTCAAGCAAGTTCAAATAGGAATCATGCAAGCAAGTAGAAGGCCACAAACACATGCATCCAAGTTAAAAGCCGTCATAATTCACACTACACAGATGAGTTAAAGACATGGAGCTAAATCCCATTGTCATCACACCCTACAGCCTGCATCAACTGCGAAAAGTCACGGCAACCAGCCAACCATGTTCCATCGGCCATCACAACAGCAAAGTTCATCCACCACCACCAGGATAACAAAATGTACAGTAGGGGCCAGGTTTAGCATCTCCGAAGCAGCTCACAGCGGCCCGAGGAAATCACCAGCCAGCGACGCAAGGAGCTGGAACTGGCGGTCTGCCTCCATCCAGCGGAACCCCATGACCTTGAAGCGCACGGCGGTGTCCCTCTCCAGCTTCGAGTGATCATTCATGAACATGGGGTTCTCGCCGCCCATGTACTTGTAGTCGCTCATCGACTTCTCTGACAGGAAGATGCTTTCGATCGGCCCAGATTTGAGGAAGACGCCGTGCTTCAGGATCTTCTCCACGGAGCCGACCAAGATCTCCCCCTTCATAGGCCTCTGGGTGATGCAGGTGAATGTGACCGGGAAAAGAACGTCTCCGGTCAGCTCACGAACCTTCCCTTCAGAGATCGTCTTCAGCTCATTGACAGCAATGTAGTAGCCATGCTCCTTGGAGGCCTTCCTGTTGGTGACGTCCTCCAGAAGACGCACGATTATAGACTTGCGGAGCAGCAGGCCCTTGGGGCTCAGCTGGTCCGGTGAGATCAGCACGTTCCAAGACATCTCCTCCTGAAGGAAAACCATGGTTGACTACCTGCCAAAAGTCAAAATTGTACATGAATATCAGCCTTCAAGTGGTGCAGCAATTCTTCACTGAATATCATAAGGAAACATGCTTAAGGTTTTACAGGGCAGGCAAAAATTTAAAACGCATTTCTTCTGCTATAGAGAACACACAATTGCAAATATACTGTCATAACACTGAAGGGTAACTAGTAAAATCCTAAAGAGGCAATGCCGTTTCCACCTTGTGTATTAAGAACATTACGTATCTACAACAACGTATTAGGCATGCTACACTAAAACTCAAAACTATGGGTTTTCACTTCTACATTATACTTCTCAGAAATTTATAGTTCGTTGCTATAAGTTGTACTCCGCAATTGCAGAATAAGTGTTATTTTGGTCAATTTATATAAATGCATTAAAAGAGTTGTGCTGCAGCATACTTATATAGAAACTTCGCACAAATCTCAAAATAAACTATAGTTAACAGAAGTAACCTCGACATTCTTTTCTCATTGCAGAGAACAGGAACCATTTCACCACGGGGGACACCAAGGTAATCAAACAACTCTATGTGCATTTGACATGCGCAGACATACCGGTTTTGGGCCCTGTGAGGGCTAACCGTGTATACAGAAGTTTGTTCCTGCTAGTTCATTTGCCTACTCGCAACTCAAAATCAGAGAGGACATTTCTTGCAGCGGTCCGTTAGTGTGCAAAGATTTCAGAAATTTATCAACATTCAAAGGCTCCAACTATTAGTACCACTAGATTTCTACCATAATTGATGCTAACTTTAACAGGAGGCATAGCATTAAATTAGGAGCAACAGATAAAATCCTAAAGAGGAAATAAATGTCTTTCTACAAGCGACTGGGACAATGCCGTTTCTACCTTTTGTATTAAGACCGTTATGTATCTACCGGTTTCACCGCGCAACCCATTTCACCGCGCGGCACACCAAAGTAATCAAACAACTCTATGTGCATTTGACATGCACAGACATACCGGTTTTGGGGCCTTTAACGACTAACCGTGTATACGGAAAGTTTGTTCCTGCTAGTTCATTTGCCTACTCGCAACTCAAAATCAGTGAAGACGTTTCTTGCGGCGGTCCCTTAGTGTGGAAAGATTTCAGAAATTTATCAGCATTCAAAGGCTCCAACTATTAGTACTACTAGATTTCTGCCATGATTGATGCTAACTTTAACAGGGGACATAGTCAAATACAATGACCAAAAGGCGGGCATGGATTTACAATGGCTATCAACATACTGACCATGAATAGATATGTGCTTCCTGTCGGCACAAAATTCTGTGCAAAGTTTTTTTTTTTTTTTGAGAATCACCGGGGAGGAAGTTTCCCCATCTGAATATATTACTCAAAGTGGCCAACATGCCAAGAGTTTGATCTAGTTTATAAGGAAAACCGGATCGAAAACGAAACATAGCAGCCCAGTTTATAAGGGAAACTAGGCCAAAAACTGCACAAGCGACAAAGCCTCGTCGACCACACGACACAAGGCTACAACCGCACCAAAACACACGCCCTCGGATCCGGAGCCGCCGTTCCGACTTCCACCGCTCGTAGGCGAGCTGCACCGCTGCACAAAACTGACGCCTTATAGCCCATGCTACACGAGACGCCTGCCTGCAGACCACAAACGATGCGCCAAAATCTGAGGCCGCTGCCTCGACGTACCAGCCAGACCGACCCCTCAGGTCGCGTCGACCGGGTCAACGAACTCGCTACCCACGCAGCACCAGGTCGCCACCCACACAATGCAAAGGCACGGCCCTGCCCCATAGAGTCATGAATGCATTGCAATCAGAGGCTGCCGCCGAGGCGGTGCAAGGCTTTGTTAGGAGAGCAGCTTGAAAGCATTTCGAACACAATTAAAGAACAAAAGCAGCAGTATATGCAAGAACTAGGTCCGGTGTCGGATAACTAACAAAGGAGACATTACTGAACGAAGCACCCAGATCATCTTTCCTGAACCTGCAACATTTCAGACTTGAAACGCCATACAATTTCAAGGCGGAGTTTTGGACATCGGGAAAAAGTTTCCTGACCTGCGCGCAACATGAATAATACTTCTTTGACCCCGTTAATAACCAGGGAATGCATGGATGTCGTCTCCCTCCTCTCCTCGGCAGGTGGACTAGAAGCAACGAGTGGGGTTTCTAGGACTTCAGGTAAAGCCCCAAAATTTGGGGGAAAGCAAGTTTCTGCAAGAACAATCGAACCTAGAACGCGACTAGATGGGTCCTTGCAAAGAAAGACTCGGGTTTGGTTGCTCGCATTCAGCAGCGAACGAGAATCGCGCGTTGGTTAGGAAAAAAAGGACAGGAAATCCCCACGATCTCAGATTTTAGGTTAAAAGAGCAGCAATAGGCAAGGGGAGAAGCGGATAAATGTAGGCAGGGGAGAGGCTGTTACCTGAACGCCGCCCCTGCCGGACCTGTGGTGCCGCCGCTCGCCGGCTAGGTCGCGCCGCAGGTGGTTTGGCCGCTGTTGCGGGTCGCCGCTGTGTCCTCAGAGAGAGAAAGGGGGAGAGGCGAGAGAGGGGTAGCAGGTAGTGTGGTATTTACCGCAAGATGCCATGCCTCATCTTCTCTCAGAAATTACGGCTGTTGCCACCGCATGGGGGATTTTTTTTTAACAAACGAGAGGCGAACAAGGCGTCAAATTTCATCAAACTTTGCTCAGGAACAAGTTACAACATGGACTATCACTCCAAGACAGTTCAGCAAGCAAGAAAAGGATATTAGAGTGACTATGACCAAGTTTTTTCTTACGAGACAACTATGAGCAAGTTTAGGACAACTAAGACAATGCTCTACTTGACTAGTATAAGAACCGGGTGGCACAATTATGGATCAATAAATGTGATGAACGCTACAAGTTTCTATCTGATCTCCCGTCTAGAATGAGAAGAATTGATGCTTCCGAGAGTTGTTGCTTTACCAGAGTCAAGTTATCTATTACGAAAGTTGCTCCCCGTAGGTCGAGATGCCTTTTAACAGCAACAACAAGACAAAGAGCTCCAGCTTCAGCAGATAAGGTAGATAAGGCTTAATTCGTGGAGGCTTGAATCCCGTCCACCACCTGAATGGAAACTCCAAGATTTGTTGTTAGAGATTAGCCCCTAGCAGGAATACTTGTGTTCTTTCAAGAAGCACCCGAAAAGATCTTTGTACGTGTAATAAGAAGATCACGAGCTAAATTGTGCCCCTACATATGCATCACAATGGAAGTAGTATTGTTCATGTTGTGATCCAAATTAGTAAGGACATGCTTGAGGTCCTCCACCAACTCTCTGGAGGAAGATATAGACTTCTCCATGAAGTGCACCTAATAAGGCATAGAGATCTTCTCAGAAAAAGAAAATCATTCCTATTTTTCCAAAGGCATCATAAGAAAGTGAAAAAATTATGGAAAGAAGCATAATGATAATTCATGGAAAGAATTTTAGTAATGATGCATTGCAAAGTGTTCAGAGGAGCTACAAAAGTGTCCACCTTAAGGTACCATTGATGTCTGAACCAAACCGCATTAGCAAAAGGATATGCTACTTCTTGAGGTTGCGTTGGTTTTTCCCTTGAAGAGGAAAGGATGATGCAGCACAGTAGAGATAAGTATTTCCCTCAGTTTGGGAACCAAGATATCAATCCAGTAGGAGAAGAGCGCGTAAATCACCAATACCTGCACAAACAATCAAACACTTGCACCCAACATGATAAATAAGTTGTCAATTCCTTCACGGTCACTTGCAAAAGTGAGATCTGATAGAGATAGATAAATAAAACTAAACAAAAGATAAAATATTTTTCTGTTTTTTTGGTTTATAGATCTGAAAATAAAAGAGTGCAAAATAGTAGATCGTAAACTAATATCTAATATGATGGAAAATAGTAGATCGGAAACTAATATGATGGACAATAGACCCGGGGGCCATAGGTTTCACTAGAGGCTTCTTTCTTGAAGTCAAATAATACGGTGGGTGAACAAATTACTGTCGAGCAATTGATAGAAAAGCGTAAAGTTATGACGATATCCAAGGCAATGATTATGAAATATAGGCATTGATGACCCACAAGTATAGGGGATCAAACGTAGTCCTTTCGATAAGTAAGAGTGTCGAACCCAACGAGGAGTAGAAGGAAATGACAAGCGGTTTTCAGCAAGGTAATATCTGCAAGCACTGAAATTATAAGTAACGAGTAGTTTGATAGCAAGATAATTTGTAACGAGCAAGTAACAGTAATGGTAACAAAAGTGCAGCAAGGTAGCCCAATCCTTTTGAGGCAAAGGACATGCCAAAACGGTCTCTTATGATAAGAAAAGTGCTCTTGAGGGCACACGGGAATTTCATCTAGTCACTTTCATCGTGTTGGTTTGATTTGTGTTCGCTACTTTGATAATTTGATGTGTGGGGGGACCGGTGCTTAGGTGTTGTTCTTACTTGAACAAACCTCCTACTTATGGTTAACCCCCTCGCAAGCATCCGCAACTATGAGAAAAGTATTAAGAATAAATTCTAACCATATCATTAAACTTTTGGATCCAAATCAGTCCCTTACGGAATACTGCATAAAGTAGGGTTTAAGCTTCTGTCACTCTCACAACCCATCATCTAATAACTACTCCACAATGCGTTCCCTTAGGCCCAAATATGGTGAAGTGTCATGTAGTCAACGGTCACATGACACCACTAAGGTAATCACAAGTTCACAACATACATACCATCAAAATATCGAACACATATAAAATTCACATGATTACTCGCAACAAGATTTCTCCCGTGACCTCAAAAACAAAAGTAACTACTCACAAATGATAATCATGCTCAAGATCAGAGGGGTATTAAATAGCATAATGGATCTGAACATATAATCTTCCACCAAATAAACCATATAGTAATCAACTACAAGATGTAATCAACACTACTAGTCACCCACAAGCACCAATCTACAGTTTCGATACAAAGATTGAACACAAGAGATGAACTAGGGATTGAGACGAGATTGTGTTATTGAAGATGTTGATGGAGATCGCCCTCCCCAAGATGGGAGAGTTGTTGGTGATGATGATGACGATGATTTCCCCCTCCGGGAGGGAAGTTCCCCCGATGGAATCGCTCCACCGGAGGGCAAAAATGCTCCTGTCCAAGTTCCGCCTCGAGACGGCGGCCCTCCATCCTGAAAGTCCTCTCCTATTTTTCTAGGTCAAAATGACTTATATACCAGAAGATGGGCACTAGAGGTGGGCTGGGCTGAGCACAACCCACTAGGGGCGCCTGGGGGGGCTGGCGCGCCCTGGTGGCTTGCGCTCACCAGGTGGCCCCCTCCGGTAGTTATTTGCTCCATTATTTCTTATTTATTCCATAAAAATTCCTCTTGAAGTTCAGCTCATTTGGAGTTGTGCAGAATAGGTGGCCTGACGTAGCTTTTTTCAGGTTCAGATTTCCAACTGCCGGAATTCTCCCTCGTTGTGTGAACCTTGCATATTATGAGAGAAAAGGCATTAGAATTACTCCAAAAAGCATTATTATGCGTAAAAATATTATAAATACCAGTAGGTAAACATGATGCAAAATGGACGTATCAACTCCCCCAAGCTTAGACCTTGCTTGTCCTCAAGCGAAAACCAAAATCGAAAAATATGTCCACATGCTTAGAGAGAGAGGTGTCGATAAAAACAAAATACAGACATAGAAGCATCATGTAAATTATTATAATAGGAACAAACTTTAACATAAAACTTTTATCATAGAACTTTTATCATAGACTTCTCATGAACAAGTAACAATTCATCACAACATCAAACTATAAAGCATAAACTCTATTGAAAACCAACAAACTATGTTCTCAGTCAACTTTCCAACTACAATTCATCATCTTTTCAGGAAGGGTCACGTATCGGAGCCTTTTTGGAAAGTCCACATACTCAACCATCATATAGTCTTCTATAATTGCTAACACTCACCGCATACACATGAGCAAAACATTTCAACCAGACACATAAAAAGATAGGGGCTTATAGTTTTGCCTCCCGACATACTCACCTCGAGGGAGCTGTTAACAATAATAACTCATGCTACCCATATCCAATTGGATATATATGCCTAGATCTTTCCTCACCACATGATACTTGCCAAAAGAGAAAAAAATGAATAGAGAGAAAAACTTTGACTCTTGCATGAAAGTAAATACATAAAAGTAAAATATAGGCCCTTCGCAGAGGGAAGCAGAGGTTGCCATGCGCTTTTTGTTTGTATGCTCATTCCCTTAGTGCAAAAGAACGTCACGTTATATTGCCTCTTATGATAGCAACCTTTATTATGCAGTCTGTTGCTTTTATTCTTTGCCATCACATGTTCGTACAATGCTCAATTTTCTCTTAGACTAAATGATCTAACACTTTTAGATGCAATTTTTATTGCCTTATTGCACTGATGACAACTTACTTGAAGGATCTTACTCAATCCTTAGGTATGTATGGTGGACTCTTGAAAATAAGATTTGGGTTTAAGGGTTTTTGAATGCACAAGTAGTATCTCTACCTAGTGCGGAATTTTTGGCTAGCAAAGATGGGGGGCAAGCACCACATGTTGAAGGATCTATGACAATATAACTTGTATGTGAATATGAACAAACATAAATCATTACGTTGTCTTCCTTGTCCAATGTCAACAATTTTGGCATATAATATTTTGATGGGGGCTAACAATCACAAAAGATTTCCAAGATAGTGTATTTGCATGTGAATCTTCTCTTCCCTTATTAATTCTATCATCAATTGCATCATTGACCAATGCTATGTTTGTCAATCTTCAATAAAATTTTCTACTTATACTTTTCCTTATGTGGTATCATTACTTACCATAAGATTAGCATATGATCTTTTTCATTTATTTCCTTTATTTTTATTGAATTCTGCAAGTAAAGAAAGCAAAACCCAAGCTAAACTTTATTATATATCTCACATACAATTACAAGGATAGGTCACTAAGCACTTTCAAAAGAAAGGATCGAACTAAACTTTTATTCATCTAAAGCAAAAGATAACTATGGATCAAATTAAGGTAAATACAGATAAAAGATAGTGGAGGTGATACGATACCGGGGCACCTCCCCCAAGCTTGGCACACAAGCCACGGGGAGTGCCCATACCCGATACTCAATTTTCTTTGGGTGATGAAGAAGGAGGTGGTGGTGATGAAGTGGTAGCGATCTTGTCCTTCATGATCAAGAGATTCTCCAATCTACGGATGACGCTCTGGAGGGCAATGATGTGCTCTTGCAACAGAACATTTTCACGGGTAAGGTATTTATTTTGCACACAACCGTTTCGATGATTCGAAAGGCTTCGATCTCGGTGGGGGTGAGATGATCATAGTAAGGTTTAAGGATATCTTATTTTCTTCCTCGATAGACAAGGCCTGCTCAACCACCGGCGCTTGATCTCCGGTAGCCTCCTTGCTCTTGTCCCCTTCGATGGCTTCTACGGGCTCTTCTCTCTTCAGCTCGATCTTCATCAACCAAGAATCCTCTTCCATGTTTTTGGAGGAGGAAGAAGACATGATGCCTGGCTTAACAGATCTGACCGAAAACAGCAAGAAAAGAAAACAGAAGATTTCTCCACGACACGGTGGTCAACGGGTTTGGGGGGTATATAAAGATTTTTTATCTTGGGAAACAAGCAAACGAAAGAAAACGGAGTCCGGAAGGTACCCGAGGTGGGCAGAACCCACCTGGGCGCGCCTGGCAGGCGCGCCATGGTGTCTTGTGCCCACCAGGGGTGCCTTCCTGGTTGTTTCTTATTTTCCTAATTTTTGTTATATTCCAAAACGGACAGAAAATATTTTTGCAGATTTTTCGGAGTCCGTTTACTTACCGTATCACGTACCTCCCCTTTTTTCACGATTCTGGAGTGTTCCGGAAGCTTCCTTTTATGTGTTCCTCCGGTGTCATAGTTTGGATAATATTTCTTTCAACATTAATGGGCGTACCTAAGATATAATGTTTTATTCGTCACCCATTAACAACCTTCGGGTTAATACCTTCAGCATTATTTATTTTGGTAACTCCAGATCGATAAACCTCCTCGATAACATAGGGTCCTTCCCATTTGGAGAGGAGTTTTCCTGCAAAGAATCTGAAACAAGAGTTGTACAAAAGAACATATTCTCCAACCTTGAACTCACGCTTTTGGATTCTTTTATCATGCCATCTTTTAACTTTTTCTTTAAATAACTTGGCATTTTCATAAGCTTGGGTTCTCCATTCATCTAATGAGCTAATATCAAATAACCTCTTCTCACCAGCAAGTTTGAAATCATAGTTGAGTTCTTTAATTGCCTGATACGTCTCCAATGTATCTATAATTTTTGATTGTTCCATGCTATTATATTACCCCTTTTGGATGTTTATGGGCTTTATTTTACATATTTATATCATTTTTGGGACTAACCTACTAACCGGAGGCCCAGCCCATATTGTTGTTTTTTTGCCTATTTCAGTATTTCAAAGAAAAGGAATATCAAACGGAGTCCAAACGGAATGAAACCTTCGGGAGCGTTATTTTTGGAACAAATCTGATCCGGAGAGCTTGGAGTGCAAGTCAAGAAGCTCCCGAGGGCCCCATGAGATAGGGGGCCGCGCCCCCCCTGTAGGGCGCGCCCCCTGTCTCATGGGCCCCTCGGGCGGCCACCGACGTACTTCTTCCCCTATATATACCTACGTACCCCGAAAACATCCAGGAGCACCACGAAACACAATTTCCACCGCCATAACCTTCTGTATCCGCGAGATCCCATCTTGGAGCCTTCGCTGGCACTCTGCCGGAGGGAGAATCAACCATGGAGGGCCTCTACATCAACATCCTTGCCCCTCCGATGAGTTGTGAGTAGTTTACCACAGACCTACGGGTCCATAGTTATTAGCTAGATGACTTCTTCTCTCTTTTTGGATCTCAATACAATGTTCTCCCCCTCTCTTGTGGAGATCTATTCGATGTAAACTCTTTTTGCAGTGTGTTTGTCGAGATCCGATGAATTGTGGGTTTATGATCAAGTTTATCCATGAATAATATTTGAATCTTCTCTGAATTCTTTTATGTATGATTGAGTTATCTTTGCAAGTCTCTTCGAATTATCAGTTTGGTTTGGCCTACTAGATTGGTATTTCTTGCCATGGGAGAAGTGCTTAGCTTTGGGTTCAATCTTGCGGTGTTCTTACCCAGTGATAGAAAGGGTTGCAAGACACGTATTGTATTGTTGCCATCGAGGATAACAAGATGGGGTTTATATCATATTGCATGTGTTTATCCCTCTACATCATGTCATCTTACTTAAAGCGTTACTCTGTTCTTATGAACTTAATACTCTAGATGCAGGCAGGAGTGGGTCGATATGTGAAGTAATAGTAGTAGATGCAAGCAGGAGTCGGTCTACTTGTTATGGACTTAATGCCTATATACATGATCATGCCTAGATAATCTCATAACTGTGCGCTTTTCTAGCAATTGCTCGACAGTAATTTGTTCACCCACCGTAATACTTATGCTATCTTGAGAGAAGCCACTAGTGAAACATATGGCCCCCGGGTCTATCTCTTATCATATTTGCTTTCAATCTACTTTATTTGCATCTTTACTTTTTGCTTCTATCTTATAAAATACCAAAAATATATTTATCTTATCATACTATCTTTATTAGATCTCACTTTCGCAAGTGACCGTGAAGGGATTGACAACCCCTTTATTGTGTTGGTTGCGAGTTCTTAGTTTGTTTGTGTAGGTGCGTGGGACTTTTGAGAAGCCTCCTACTGGATTGATACCTTGGTTCTCAAAACTGAGGGAAATACTTACGCTACACTTTGCTGCATCACCCTCTCCTCTTCAAGGAAAACCAACGCAAGCTCAAGATGTAGCATTGCCCAATAGGCTTTATGTTCTAACTCAAGAGGCAAATTACAAGCTTTTCCATAAACCATTTTATAGGGAGACATACCCATAGGATTTTTATATGTTGTTATATAAGACCAAAGCGCATCATCTAATCTCTTAGACCAATTCTTCCGGGACCTATTGAAAGTCTTTTGTAAAATTAATTTTATTTCTCTATTGCTAAGTTCAACCTAACCACTAGACTGAGGATGATGGGGTGATGCAACTCTATGGTTAACATCATACTTGGCAAGCATTTTACGGAAAGCACCATGAATAAAGTGTGAACCACCATCAGTCATTAAATATGTAGGGACTCCAAAGCTTGGAAAAATAACTTCTTTAAGCATTTTAATAGAGGTGTTGTGATCAGCACTACTAGTTGGAATGGATTCTACCCACTTAGTAACATAATCAATAGCAACCAAAATATGAGTATACCCATTAGAGGAAGGAAAAGGTCCCATGTAATCAAATCCCAAACATCAAATGGTTCAACATCAAGTGAATAATTCATAGGCATTTCTTGACGCTTACCGATATTACCTATTATTTGACATTCGTCACAAGATAATACGAACTTACAAGCATCCTTGAAGAGAGTAGGCCAATAAAACCCAGATTTCAATACCTTGTGAGCAGTTCTATCTCCCGCATGATGTCCTCCATAAGCTTCGGAGTGACATTTCCGTAGGATTTGTTCCTATTCATGCTCAGGTACACAACGTCTAATAATACCATCTACTCCTTCTTTATAAAGATGTGAGTCATCCCAAAAGTAATGTATTAAATCATAGAAGAATTTTTTTCTTTTGTTGGTATGTAAACCTAGGGGGGATGTATTTAGCAACAATATAATTAGCATAGTCAGCATACCAAGATGTACTATTAGAAACATTTATTGCAGCTAATTTCTCACAAGGAAAACTATCACCAATAGGTAGTGGGTCATCAAGAACATTCTCCAACCTAGACAGGTTATCAGCTACAAGGTTCTTCGCTCCTTTTCTATTAGTGATATGCAAATCAAATTCTTGTAGCACGAGAACACATTGAATAAGACTAGGCTTGCATCTTTCTTTTCCATAAGATACTTTATTGCAGCATGATTAGTGTGCACAATTACTTTTGAATCTACAATATAGGATCTAAATTTATCATAAGCAAACACCACTGCTAGAAATTCCTTTTCAGTAGTAGCATAATTTCTTTGTGCACTGTCTAGAGTTTTACTTGCGTCATGAATAACATTTAGTTTCTTATCAACTCTTTGTCCTAGAACAGCACCAACAGCATAAACACTAGCATCACACATAATTTCAAAACGCAAGTGATACGTCTCCAACGTATCTATAATTTTTAATTGTTCCATGTTGTTATATTATCATTCTTGGCTGTTTTACAATCATTTTATAACCATTTTATATCATTTTTGGTACTAACCTATTGACCTAGTGCCCAGTGCCAGTTGTTGTTTTCTGCTTGTTTTTTACATCGCAGGAAAACAATACCAAACGGAGTCCAAACGCAGCAAAACTTTTTGTGGATTTTTTCTGGACCAGAAGACACCTGTTGGGACAAAGAAGTACTAGAGGTGTGCTACGAGGGGAGCACAACCCACCAGGGCGCGCCTGGGGGCCCAGGCGCGCCCAGGTGGGTTGTGCCCACCTCGGTGGCCTCTAGCACCGCCTCTTTGCTCTATAAATACCCCAAAATCTAGAAACCCCAGGGGAGTCGATAAAAATCAATTCCAGCCATCGCAAGTTCCAGACCCACCAGATCGAATCTAAACACCATCACGGAGGGGTTCATCATCCTCATTGTGCCTCTCCGATGATGCGTGAGTAGTTCATTGTAGACCTATGGGTTTGTAGTTAGTAGCTAGATGGCTTCCTCTCTCTCTCTCTCTCTCTCTCTCTCTCTCTCTCTCTCTCGATTCTCAATACAATGGTCTCTTGGAGATCCATATGATGTAATTCTTTTTGCGTTGTGTTTGTTGGGATCCGATGAACTTTGAGTTTATGATCATATCTATGTTTTTATCCATGAAAGTTATTTGAGTCTTCTTTGATCTCTTATATGCATGATTGCTTATAGCCTTGTATTTCTTCTCCGATATTTGGGTTTTGTTTAGCCAACTTGATCTATTTATCTTGCAATGGAAAGAGGTGCTTTGTGATGGGTTCGATCTTACGGTGCTTGATCCCATTGACAGAAGGGGAACCGACACGTATGTATCGTTGCTATTAAGGATAACAAGATGGTAGGGTCTATTTCTACATAAATAGATCTTGTCTACATCATGTCATCGTTCTTATTCCATTACTCCGTTTTTCCATGAACTTAATACAGTAGATGCATGTTGGATAGTGGTCGATGTGTGGAGTAATAGTAGTAGATGCAGACAGGAGTCAGTCTACTAATCTTGGAAGTGATGCCTATATAATGATCATTGCCTGGATATCGTCATGAGTCTTTGAAGTTCTATCAATTGCCCAACAGTAATTTGTTTTCCCGTCGTTTGCTATTTTTCTCGAGAGAAGCCATTAGTGAAACCTACGGCCCCCGGGTCTCTTCTTTAATATATTTGTTTTTGCGATCTATTTTTATTTACTTTTATTTTAAGATCTATTGAACCAAAAATACAAAAATACTTTGTTGCACTTTATTTTGTTTGCGATCTATTTATCCAATCTATTACAACTTTCTCCCGTCCACTTGCCAATTTCTGGCGCCGTTACCCGAAAGGGATTGACAACCCCTTTAACAAGTCGGGTTGCGAGTATTTGTTATTTGTGTGCAGGAGCTGTTTACGTTGTGTTGTATGGTTCTCCTATTGGTTCGGTAACCTCGGTCTCATTACTGAGGGTGAAAGTGCTAGTATCGACTAGAGGGGGGGGTGAATAGGCGATTTTTATGAAAGACTTCAATACTTGGAAGTTTCGAAGTCAAACAATCGAAATGCCCTAATTGATATGCAGCGGAAGATAAACTACTGTAAGCAAACCACAGTCATGTATGCAATGATGTGAAAGCACATGAGTAATAGCAACTAAGTAGTAAGGATCGGGATGGAAGATAGTATGAAGCCAATCAACGATAGTAGTCAACCAATGAAGTCAAACAGGTACGACAGATAGGCAATGACTTCACAAAGACAAACTCAAAATAAAGGATGGGAAGGGATAGAACCAGTCGCTTGTTGAAGACACATGATTTGTTGGACCAGTTCCAGTTGCTGTGACAACTGTACGTCTGGTTAGGGAGGCTGAGATTCAACTCAGAAGACCGTGTCTTCACCTTATTCCCCTTGAGCTAAGGACACCCAGTCCTCGCCCAATCACTCTGGTAAGTCTTCAAGGTAGACTTCCAAACCTTCACAGACTTCGTTCACCGGCAATCCACAATGACTCTTGGATGCTCAGAACGCGACGCCTAACCGGCTGGAGGATTCACAGTCCTCAAGTGTAATAAGTCTTCAGGTCACACAGACAGAAAGACTTCAGTGATGCCTAACACTCTTTGGCTCTGGGTGTTTGGGCTTGGTCCTCGCAAGGATTTCTCTCTCTCTCAAAGGCTTCGAGGTGGGTTGCTCTCAAACGACAAAAGCCGTGCACTAACTCTGAGCAGCCACCAATTTATGGTGTAGGGGGTGGGATATTTATAGCCACTGGGCAACCCGACCTGATATGTCTGAAATGACCCTGGGTCACTAAGGAACTGACACGTGTTCCAACGGTCAGATTTCAAACACACACGGCAACTTTACTTGGGCTACAAGCAAAGCTGACTCATCCAGCTCTGGATAAGATTTGCTCTCATTGTCTTCGCTCGAAGACATAGGATTTGGGTTGAGCATCACTTCAGTCATTCTGACTTAGTTCACTTGGACCCCACTTAACAGTACGGTGGTTCCTATGACTCAACAAAGAAGAAAAAGGAAACAACGAAATCACACAGTCTTCGCGCTCCATATTCTTCACTCAATGTCTTCTCATGTCATAGTCTTCAATATGAATACCTTCACATACCACCATTGTCTTCAATGTCTTCATACATTTTTAGGGGTCATCTCCGGTAGGTAAACCGAATCAATGAGGAACACTACCTGCGTTATCCTGCAATTCTCACAAATGCATTAGTCCCTCAACCAACTTTGTCGTCAATACTCCAAAACCAACTAGGGGTGGCACTAGATGAACTTACAATCTCCCCCTTTTTGGTGATTGATGACAAACTGGTTGAAGTTTTCAACGGGGATAAAGTATGTGAAATTGTAAAGGATAGGGTATTGTCTTCATAAGTAGCAAGGGCTCCCCCTGAAGATGTGCATATAAGTAATTTGCTTTTGGAATGCAAATGCAGATGGCAGGTTGTACTTGTGGAGATCCACTTCAACTTATGACGATAATTCATCATGCATGAACTAGCAAGTAGAATGACATGCATAATGAAAAATGGACGTCTGCAGAATGATCTAAGTGCGGAAGTTATCATCGCACATGCGGAATTTATCATCGCATCATAGTAAAGCAAATAAGTAGCAGACGACCATCGAGTTTAAGTGTTACAACTCAAAAAAAAACAAATGTTTCAAAAGCGAGAGTTGTAAACACGAGGCAAAATATAAAGCAACCGCCCATATGAACCCGCTTGAAGACTATCAACTCATACGCTTCTCACCCTTTTGTCAGTAAGGACCAAAAAGGTTTGCAGACATAGAGCATCTACTCGTCCTCATGAGTAGGTGAAGCAGCAGGGTTGTCGTTGTTGTTTGGCAGTGCAGACGTACTTGGTGCAGTGTCGATACGTGCAGAAGTAGGGGGCGGTGAAGTAGCATCATCTTTATCATCGATCACTCTGGCATTCACAGTTGCCGTGGAGGAAGAATAGTCTGTTGGGGAACGTAGTAATTTCAAAAAAATTCCTACGCACACGCAAGATCATGGTGATGGCATAGCAACGAGAGGGGAGAGTGTTCGTCCACGTACCCTCGTAGACCGTAAGCGGAAGCGTTATGACAATGCGGTTGATGTAGTCGTACGTCTTCACGATCCGACCGATCCAAGCACCGAACGTACAGCACCACCGAGTTCAGCACACGTTCAGCTCGATGATGATCTTCGGGCTCCGATCCAGCAAAGCTCCGGAGATGAGTTCCGTCAGCACGACGGCGTGGTGACAATGATGATGTTCTACCGGCGCAGGGCTTCGCCTAAACTCCGCGACGATATGACCGAGGTGGAATATGGTGGAGGGGGGCACCGCACACGGCTAAGGAACGATCCGTAGATCAACTTGTGTGTCATGGGGTGCCCCCCCGCCCCCGTATATAAAGGAGCAAGGGGGAGGGGGCGGCCGGCCTAGGAGGAGGCGCGCCAAGGGGAGTCCTACTCCCACCGGGAGTAGGACTCCCTCCTTCCTTGTTGGAGTAGGAGAAGGGGGAAAGAGGGGGAGAGGAGGAAGGAAAAGGGGGCCGCACCCCTTGTCCAATTCGGACCAGAGGGGGGCTGCACGCCTCCTTCCTTTCGGCCTCTTTCCTCTATTCCCGTATGGCCCAATAAGGCCCATATACTCCCCGGCGAATTCCCGTAACTCTCCGATACTCCGAAAAATACCCGAATCACTCAGAACTTTTCCGAACTCCGAATATAGTCGTCCAATATATCGATCTTTACGTCTCGACCATTTCGAGACTCCTCGTCATGTCCCCGATCTCATCCGGGACTCCGAACTCCTTCGGTACATCAAAACTCATAAACTCATAATATAACTGTCATCAAAACCTTAAGCGTGCGGACCCTACGGGTTCGAGAACTATGTAGACATGACCTAGAACTATTCTCGGCCAATAACCAATAGCGGAACCTGGATGCCCATATTGGCTCCTACATATTCTACGAAGATCTTTATCGGTCAAACCGCATAACAACATACGTTGTTCCCTTTGTCATCGGTATGTTGCTTGCCCGAGATTCGATCGTCGGTATCCAATACCTAGTTCAATCTCGTTACCGGCAAGTCTCTTTACTCGTTCCGTAATACATCATCTTATAACTAACTCATTAGTTACAATGCTTGCAAGGCTTAGGTGATGAGTATTACCGAGAGGGCTCAGAGATACCTCTCTGACAATCGGAGTGACAAAACCTAATCTCGAATTATGCCAACCCAACATGTACCTTCGGAAAACACCTATAGAGCACCTTTATAATCACCCAGTTACGTTGTGACGTTTGGTAGCACACAAAGTGTTCTTCCGGTAAACAGGAGTTGCACAATCTCATAGTTGCAGGAACTTTGTATAAGTCATGAAGAAAGCAATAGCAATATACCAAACGATCAAGTGCTAGGCTAACGGAATGGGTCATGTCAATCACATCATTCTCCTAATGATGTGATCCCACTAATCAAATGACAACACATGTCTATGGTTAGGAAACATAACCATCTTTGATTAATGAGCTAGTCAAGTAGAGGCATACTAGTGACTATAGTTTTGTCTATGTATTCACACATGTATCATGTTTCCGGTTAATACAATTATAGCATGAATAATAAACATTTATCATGATATGAGGAAATAAATAATAACTTTATTATTGCCTCTAGAGAATATTTCCTTCAGTCTCACACTTGCACTAGAGTCAACAATCTAGTTCACATCGCTATGTGATTTAACATCAATATTCATATCTGTATATGATTAACACCCATTGTTCACATCGTTATGTGACCAACACCCAAAGGGTTTACTAGAGTCAATAATCTAGTTCACATTGCTATGTGATTAACACCCAAAGAGTACTAATGTGTGATCATGTTTTGCTCGTGAGAGAAGCTTAGTCAACGGGTCTGTCACATTCAGAGCCGTATGTACTTTGCAAATATTCTATGTCTACAATGCTCTGCGCGGAGCTACTCTAGCTAATTGCTCCCACTTTCAATATGTATCCAGATTGAAACTTAGAGTCATCTGGATCGGTGTGAAAGCTTGCACCGATGTAACTCTTTACGACGGGCTCTTTTATCACTTCCATAATCGAGAAACATCTCCTTAGTTCTCACTAAGGATATTCTTGACCGCTGTCCAGTGATCTACTCTTAGATCAAAATTGTATTCCTTTGTTAAACTCAGAGCAAGGTATACAATAGGTCTGGCTCACAGCATAGCATACTTTATAGAACCTATGACTGAGGCATAGGGAATGACTTTTCATTCTCTTTCTATTTTCTGCCATGGTCGGGTCTTGAGTCTTACTCAACTTCACACCTTTGCATCACAGGCAAGAACTCCTCCTTTGACTGTTCCATTTTGAACTATTCAAAAACGTATGTACTCATTGAAAAATCTTATCAAGCGTCTTGATCTATCTATATAGATCTTGATGCTCAATGTGTAAGCAGCTTCACCGAGGTCTTGCTTTGAAAAACTCTTTTAAAGTATCCTTTCATGCTATCCAGAATTTCTATATCATTTCCAATCAACAATATGTCACCCGCATATTAGAAATGCTACAGAGCTCCCACTCACTTTCTTGTAAATACAGGCTTCTCAAAAAGTCTGTATAAAACCATATGCTTTGATCAACTCATCAAAGCGTATATTCCAACTCCGAGAGGCTTGCACCAGTCCATAAATGGATTGCTAGAGCTTGCACACTTTGTTAGCATCTTTAGGATTGACAAAACCTTCTGGTTGCATCATATACAACTCTTCTTTAATAAATCCATTAAGGAATGCAGTTTTGACATCCATTTGCCAGATTTCATAAAATGTGGCAATTGCTAACATGATTTGGACAGACTTAAGCATCGATACGAGTGAGAAAATCTCATCGTATTCAACCCCTTGAACTTGTTGAAAACCTTTTGCAACAAGTCGAGCGTATCAGTGTCCGTCTTCCTCTTGAAGATCCATTTATTTTCTATGGCTTGCCGATCATCGGGCAAGTCCACCAAAGTCCACACTTTGTTCTCATACATGGATCCCATCTCAGATTTCATGGTCTCAAGCCATTTTGCGGAATCTGGGCTCACCATCGCTTCTTCATAGTTCGTAGGTTCATCATGGTCAAGTAACATGACTTCCAGAATAGGATTACCGTACCACTCTGGTGGGGATCTTACTCTGGTAGACCTACGAGGTTCAGTAGAAACTTGATCTGAAGTTTCATGATCAATATCATTAGCTTCCTCACTAATTGGTGTAGTTGTCACAGGAACCGGTTCTCGTGATGAACTACTTTCCAATAAGGGAGTAGATACAGTTATCTCATCAAGTTCTACTTTCCTCCCACTCACTTCTTTCGAGAGAAACTCCTTCTCTAGAAAGGATCCATTCTTAGCAACGAATGTCTTGCCTTCGGATCTGTGATAGAAGGTGTACCCAACAGTCTCTTTTGGGTATCCTATGAAGACACATTTCTTCGATTTGGGTTCGAGCTTATTAGTATGAAACTTTTTCACATAAGCATCGCAGCCCCAAACTTTAAGAAACGACAACTTGGGTTTCTTGCTAAACCACAGTTCATATGTTGTCGTCTCAACGGATTTAGATGGTGCCCTTTTAATGTGAATGCAGCTGTCTCTAATGCATAACCCCAAAACAATATTGGCAAATCAGTAAGAGACATCATAGATCGCACCTTATCCAATAAAGTGCGGTTACGACGTTCGGACACACCATAACGTTGTGGTGTTCCAGGTGGCGTGAGCTGTGAAACTATTCCACATTGTTTTAATTGAAGACCAAACTCATAACTCAAATATTCTCCTCCACGATCAGATTGTAGAAACTTTATTTTCTTGTTACGATGATTTTCCACTTCACTTCTGAAATTCTTTGAACTTTTCAAATGTTTCAGACTTGTGCTTCATTAAGTAGATATACCCATATCTGCTCAAATCATCTGTGAAGGTGAGAAAATAACGATATCCGCCACGAGCCTCAATATTCATCGGACCACATACATCTGTATGTATGATTTCCAACAAATGTGTTGCTCTCTCCATAGTTCCGGAGAACGGTGTTTTAGTCATCTTGCCCATGAGGCACGGTTCGCAAGTACCAAGTGATTCATAATCAAGTGATTCCAAAAGTCCATCAGTATGGAGTTTCTTCAGGCGTTTTACACCGATATGACCTAAACGGCAGTGCCACAAATAAGTTGCACTATCATTATCAACTCTGCATCTTTTGGCTTCAACATTATGAATATGTGTATCACTACTATCGAGATTCAATAAAAATAGACCACTCTTTAAGGGTGCATGACCATAAAAGATATTACTCATATAAATAGAACAACCATTATTCTCTGATTTAAATGAATAACCATCTCGCATTAAACAAGATCCAGATATAATGTTCATGCTCAACGCTGGCACCAAATAACAATTATTCAGGTCTAAAACTAATCCTGAAGGTAGATGTAGAGGTAGCGTGCCGACCGCGATCACATCGACTTTGGAATTGTTTCCCACGCGCATCGTCACCTCGTCCTTGGCTAGTGCTCGCTTATTCTGTAGTCCCTGTTTCGAGTTGCAAATATTAGCAACAGAACCAGTATCAAATACCCAGGTGCTACTACGAGCTCTAGTTAGGTACACATCAATAACATGTATATCACATATACCTTTGTTCACTTTGCCATCCTTCTTGTCCGCCAAATACTTGGGGCAGTTCCGCTTCCAGTGACCAGTCTGCTTGCAGTAGAAGCACTCAGTTTCAGGCTTAGGTCCAGACTTGGGTTTCTTCTCTTGAGCAGCAACTTGCTTGCCGTTCTTTTTGAAGTTCCCCTTCTTCTTCCCTTTGCCCTTTTTCTTGAAACTAGTGGTCTTGTTGACCATCAACACTTGATGCACCTTCTTGATTTCTACCTCCGCGGCTTTTAGCATTGTGAAGAGCTCGGGAATAGTCTTGTTCATCCCTTGCATATTATGGTTCATCACAAAGCTCTTGTAGATTGGTGGCAGTGATTGGAGAATTCTGTCAATGACACTATTATTAGGAAGATTAACTCCCAGTTGAATCAAGTGATTATTATACCCAGACATTCTGAGTATGTGTTCACTGACAGAACTATTCTCCTCCATCTTGCAGCTATAGAACTTATTGGAGACTTCATATCTCTCAATCCGGGCATTTGCTTGAAATATTAACTTCAACTCCTGGAACATCTCATATGCTCCATGACGTTCAAAACGTCGTTGAAGACCCGGTTCTAAGCCGTAAAGCATGGCACACTGAACTATAGAGTAGTCATCAGCTTTGCTCTGCCAGACGTTCTTAACGTCGTCAGTTGCATCACCAGCAGGCCTGGCACCCAGCGGTGCTTCTAGGACGTAACTTTTCTATGCAGCAATGAGGATAATCCTCAGGTTACGGACCCAGTCCGTGTAATTGCTACCATCATCTTTCAACTTTGCTTTCTCAAGGAACGCATTAAAATTCAACGGAACAACAGCACGAGCCATCTATCTACAAACAAACATAGACAAGCAAGATACTATCAGGTACTAAGTTCATGATAAATTTAAGTTCAATTAATCATATTACTTAAGAACTCCCACTTAGACAGACATCTCTCTAGTCATCTAAGTGATCACGTGATCCAAATCAACTAAACCATAACCGATCATCACGTGAGATGGAGTAGTTTTCAATGGTGAACATCACTATGTTGATCATATCTACTATATGATTCACGCTCGACCTTTCGGTCTCCGTGTTCCGAGGCCATATCTGCATATGCTAGGCTCGTCAAGTTTAACCTGAGTATTCTGCATGTGCAAAACTGGCTTGCACCCGTTGTAGATGGACGTAGAGCTTATCACACCCAATCATCACGTGGTGTCTCGGCACGACAAACTTTGGCAACGGTGCATACTCAGGGAGAACACTTCTTGATAATTTTAGTGAGAGATCATCTTAAAATGCTACCGTCAATCAAAGCAAGATAAGATGCATAAAGGATAAACATCACATGCAATCAATATAAGTGATATGATATGGCCATCATCTTGTGCTTGTGATCTCCATCTCCGAAGCACCGTCGTGATCACCATCGTCACCGGCGCGACACCTTGATCTCCATCGTAGCATCGTTGTCGTTTACGCCATCTCTTGCTTCTACGACTATCGCTACCGCTTAGTGATAAAATAAAGCAATTATAGGGCGTTTGCATTTCATACAATAAAGCGACAACCATATGGCTCCTGCCAGTTGCCGATAACTTCGGTTACAAAACATGATCATCTCATACAATAAAATATAGCATCACGTCTTGACCATATCACATCACAACATGCCCTGCAAAAACAAGTTAGACGTCCTCTACTTTGTTGTTGCAAATTTTACGTGGCTGCTACGGGCTTAGCAAGAACCGTTCTTACCTACGCATCGAAAACAACAACGATAGTTCATCAAGTTGGTGCTGTTTTAACCTTCGCAAGGACCGGGCGTAGCCACACTCGATTCAGCTAAAGTGAGAGAGACAGACACCCGCCAGCCACCTTTAAGCACGAGTGCTCGTAACGGTGAAACCATTCTCGCGTAAGCGTACGCGTAATGTCGGTCCGGGCCGCTTCATCTCACAATACCGCCGAACCAAAGTATGACATACTGGAAATAGTATGACTTGTATCGCCCACAACCCACTTGTGTTCTACTCGTGCATATAACATCAACGCATAAAACCTAGGTTCGGATGCCACTATTGGGGAACGTAGTAATTTCAAAAAATTTCCTACGCACATGCAAGATCATGGTGATGGCATAGCAACGAGAGGGGAGAGTGTTCGTCCACGTACCCTCGTAGACCGTAAGCGGAAGCGTTATGACAACGCAGTTGATGTAGTCGTACGTCTTCACGATCCGACCGATCAAAGCACCGAACGTACGGCACCTCCGAGTTCAGCACACGTTCAGCTCGATGAAGATCTCCGGGCTTTGATCCAGCAAAGCTCCAGAGATGAGTTCCGTCAGCACGACGGCGTGGTGACGATGATGATGTTCTACCGGCGCAGGGCTTCGCCTAAACTCCGCGACGATATGACCGAGGTGGAATATGGTGGAGGGGGGCACCGCACACGGCTAAGGAACGATCCGTAGATCAACTTGTGTGTCATGGGGTGCCCCCCTGCCCCCGTATATAAAGGAGCAAGGGGGAGGGGGCGGCCGGCCTAGGAGGAGGCGCGCCAAGGGGAGTCCTACTCCCACCGGGAGTAGGACTCCCTCTTCCTTGTTGGAGTAGGAGAAGGGGGAAAGAGGGGGAGAGGAGGAAGGAAAAGGGGGCCGCACCCCTTGTCCAATTCGGACCAGAGGGGGGCTGCGCGCCTCCTTCCTTTCGGCCTCTTTCCTCTATTCCCGTATGGCCCAATAAGGCCCATATACTCCCCGGCGAATTCCCGTAACTCTCCGGTACTCCGAAAAATACCCGAATAAGTTGGAACTTTTCCGAACTCCGAATATAGTCGTCCAATATATCGATCTTTACGTCTTGACCATTTCGAGACTCCTCGTCATGTCCTCAATCTCATCCGGGACTCCGAACTCCTTCGGTACATCAAAACTCATAAACTCATAATATAACTGTCATCGAAACCTTAAGCGTGCGGACCCTACGGGTTCGAGAACTATGTAGACATGACCTAGAACTATTCTCGGTCAATAACCAATAGCGGAACCTGGATGCCTATATTGGCTCCTACATATTCTACGAAGATCTTTATCGGTCAAACCGCATAACAACATACGTTGTTCCCTTTGTTATCGGTATGTTGCTTGCTCGAGATTCGATCGTCGGTATCCAATACCTAGTTCAATCTCGTTACCGGCAAGTCTCTTTACTCGTTCCGTAATACATCATCTTATAACTAACTCATTAGTTACAATGCTTGCAAGGCTTAGGTGATGAGTATTACCGAGAGGGCCCAGAGATACCTCTCCGACAATCGGAGTGACAAAACCTAATTTCGAATTATGCCAACCCAACATGTACCTTCGGAAAACACCTGTAGAGCACCTTTATAATCACCCAGTTACGTTGTGACGTTTGGTAGCACACAAAGTGTTCTTCCGGTAAACAGGAGTTGCACAATCTCATAGTTGCAGGAACTTTGTATAAGTCATGAAGAAAGCAATAGCAATATACCAAACGATCAAGTGCTAGGCTAACGGAATGGGTCATGTCAATCACATCATTCTCCTAATGATGTGATCCCACTAATCAAATGACAACACATGTCTATGGTTAGGAAACATAACCATCTTTGATTAATGAGCTAGTCAAGTAGAGGCATACTAGTGACTATAGTTTTGTCTATGTATTCACACATGTATCATGTTTCCGGTTAATACAATTCTAGCATGAATAATAAACATTTATCATGATATGAGGAAATAAATAATAACTTTACTATTGCCTCTAGAGCATATTTCCTTCATAGTCAGAGTCTTCAAGGGATGGAGTTCGACGTAGGACAGCAGTCCATGGAGGTCAAACTTGAATCTTTCAGTGAATCCATCGTCTTGAAGATCTGCTTCAGCACTGATCAGTGTCAAGCTCTTCCAAGTTTGCCGACAAGTCTCGTGAGCAACAAATGCATTCTTGGTGGCAAGATTTCGAATGCGATTGACGTCCACCAAGAGGCTTTGCATCTATCTCTTGAGCCAATAGTGATGCTTATCTTGTTTCTGATGAAGGGCCACAAGAAGTTCTCGGTCATTGAGAACGCGAGAACGCTTCTGAGGCCTTTGGGCAATGGTGCTGTTAGTGGCTTCAGTATGCGCACGATGAGGCAGACGAGTATTTCCAGCCATTGGATAGATACGTGTTACTGCTTGGACGCCTTCAATAGGTGGAGTGAAGCTTTGGTGCTCGACATTCTGAAGACAAAGAGGCTTCTTGGCAGGGTCAGAGTATATGGCTTCAACTGACATATCAACTTCTGGTAAAATGATCAGATGATTGCGAGCAGAAGGCTGATATTTGACAGAGGAGTGTCGCTTGATGAGGCGCATGACCCATGGAGCATAGAACTTCAGACCAAAAAGGTCAGATCCAGATGCAGCAAGTTGCCTGAGGAAAAATTCTTGGGAGTTGAAGCTGATGCCATTGAGGATGTAAAAGACCAAAGTCTTCATGGCTCCTTCAAGCTTGGTCGCTGATGAGTGTCCTTTGATAGGCCATAGAGTTCGCCTGATGATATGATATATTGTGCGAGGCACATACTCAAGGTCATCAACAAAGAACTCCGTTGGATATTCAGTGTCAGATGGAAAAGGCTTCATCATGCTTAACATCTGGCTCATGTTGGGTTCTGGCTTATGGAAGATGCTCTCCAGTGCATTGCGGTGTAGTTGACAATCAGGTTCATATAGCTCTCCGGGAGTGGGTAGGCCTGTAAGCTCAATGATATCCAGAGCTTTGGCTTCATGGTGAACATTTCCGGTCATCCACTCGAGAACCCATGTCTTGATATCTCTATTGTAGCCGCGAATATGGAGGGTAGCATAGAATTGAAGCAACAGTTCTTCATTCCAGTGTTCTTTGTCTGTCACAAAGCTGAGCAGACCGGCATCATGAGAACAGTCAAGTGCTTCTTCTAAGCACGACAGTCCAGCAATGGCTTCAGTGTCGAGGCGCATATGAGGGAAAATGCGCCCTTGATCATACAGAATGCAGGAGTAATAGCTTCTCTGCTGATAGCTCCAAAACCGATCAGAAGATATTCTTGGCTTTGAGTAGGGGTTCTTAGTGTTGTCAAAGAAGGTGTTGTGGCTTTTGAAGCCATTGGCATTGAAGGACCCTGTAGAATTAGCAGTGCCTGGGAACCTTGGCAGTCTTGGCTTTGGCTTCTGGACCTGAGGCCTATGCCCAACATGATAATCAAATTGAGGACCAGAGGCAGTAGGCGGAGGAATCAGAATAGGCCATCGGACAGTGGTTAGCTGACCATGACTGTATGCTTGCTCAATTGTAAAGGGCCTTGGTGGCGGAACAGGAGCAGTGGCAACAGCTGAGGCTTTAGGCTGCACAACAGGTGCTTTAGGAATAGTGGCCTCATTGGCTTCAGGCACACTGGTTGGTGCAAGCTCCACATTAGCTTCAGCCATGACTACGTCATTGGCTTCATTGGCGTTGGAGGTGGCAGCTTCAACATTTTCAACCTCCACTTGACGAGCTGGAGGGTCGGGCACTGGCACGTTCACATTAGGAACCGCTTCTTCAATAACGGGGGGAGTAGGGACACGTACGTCTTCTTGTCTTTCATTGGCTGATGCAGCCGGAATGTCTTCAGCAGCTTGGGCTTCAGACACAGAGGCATTCACAGTTGGAGTGGCTTCAGGAAACACTTGACGTGCAACAGGTTGGTGATGCACTTCTCCTTCTGGAACGCTCGAGAGAGGGACTTGAGGCCTTTGTCCTTTGCGAAGCCTGCGAAATGCTGGCAACGCCTTTGGATATGGAGTTGGCTGGGCCTCAAAGTCTTCTTCTTCTTCTTGCACGGGGGGTGTAACTTGTTGTTGTTGTTGGGGAGTACTTGGGGAGTCTTGTTGCTGTGGGTGATCAGCCCATGATGCATCCTGAGCAGTTGGCGTCAGAGGACGACCAATGCTGATAAGTTCGCTGTTCATGAGAACAGGCGATGATACCACGTTGTGTTCGATCTGAGGAAGAACTTCATCATCTTCAACATTGTCGTCGTGACCAATGTCTTCAGCAGCGGTGGGTTCAGCTGCTGGAATATCTTCAGCTTCATGAGCCTTTGTGGAAGCAGGATCATGAACTATCATCCGTCGTTCTTGGTGTTCAGACGCAGGGCGAACCACTGAGATGGGTTCAACAACTACGGGCTCTGTGGGAGCAGCCCTAGTCTTCTTGGTTTTGCGCTTCTTCTTGGAGGGAGCAGCATCAGAGGTTTTAGGATTCTTCCTTTTTCAGGCTTCAGCCTCGGCAGCCCTCGTCTTTTTCTATTCGCAAGCGGTTGACAGGACCTTTGGCTTCGAGCCAGTCATGCTGCTTGGGAATATAATGCGAGGTGCTTCTTGACTTGAAGGTGCAGGTGGAGCGGTTGATGGCTTCTTCTTCTTTGCAGCCATCCTGGGGTCAATGCCAGGATGGCCAAGAGACTTGCGCTTCTCATCCTCATTGTAGGCAAGCACACACTTGTCAGCCAAACTCTTCATGCGCTCACAAGAGCCCTGAGCTTCTTCGCGCTTCTTAAGAAAAGCTTCTTTAAGCTCATGCAGCATGACCTTGAAGTTTCTGACATCTTGCACACTGAGCTTCGCCACATGCTTCTTGAACTGAGCCTTTTCATAGTCAATCTTGTTCTTCAGCTCAATGATGCGCTGAGCAAGAGCTAGCTCAGAAGCAATGGCGCCATTGAAGGCGACGCTGAGGCCAATGGGAAGCTGCAGATCTTCAAAGCTGAGATTTGGGGTGTCGAACCACTCATCAATGAAGTTATGGATGATTGCCACATCAAAGAGAGGCAAGTTGTTGAAGATCTCTGCTTCTTCCTTGCTCTTGATCAGTTGCTCAAGGGCATCATCTGCAAGATCTTCATTGCTGGACAGATCGATGGGTTCTTCACGCAGAATGGCAGCAGGAGTCAAGGTTTGATCAGTATGCCTGATAATTTATTTTTTTCTTCTCCGTCCTCTTGGAGATACGTGATTGATCTTCAGACTGCACACTGTCTTCAGGCGGTGCAGTGGCCAGTGGCTTCGCACATGAAGCTTTTGGTGGTGCAGCTGATCTTGAAGCCTTAGGCTTCTTTAGCTTCTGCGGCTTCGGAGGAGGAGCTGGGGCTTCATGAGTGTCAGCATCATTATCAGAATGATCTACTCTGGCACCTTGGACCAAGATGTAAGTAATGAGGCCATCAAGGTTGGAGAAGGGGCCGATGATATTGGGATCAGCATCACGTGAGCCATCAGCATGGGGAGCAGAGGGACCAGGGTTGAAGTCCAATCCCAATGACTTCTTGTTTTCCTTGGCTGAAGCCTTTGCGTGCTGGAAATTGCGCTTGAAGACAGTATGTCATGACACCAGAGCAATGATGACGGGTCGGCATGCTCAGGCTGAGGTCCACGGACCATGCAGGGATAGAAACCTTGTGCAATAGCTTCAGCTCTGTTCTTGGGTTGAAGGCCTCGATAGAGAATATCACCCCAAGGACTCTTGATAGCATTCTTCTCTGCATATTCCTTGGTCACGAACTTGTACTTGAACCATTCTTCAGCCCAATAGCGTCGAATCCATTGGATTTGTGTCTTGCGTTGATGATAATTCTCTTCAGGATCTGTCTTGTAAAGTTCTGCGAGGTCATCAGGCAGATCTTTTGATGTACCCCCACGATGCTGTCTGCCACCCTTCCTTACTGATTTTTCTGTAGCCATGAACTTCAAACTGAATGGCTTCAATACGTTCAAAGGTTTCTAAGACTTACGCTTGCTGGTCAAACAGGAACTGGCTTCGGGAGAATTAATGTGATGCTTTAAGTATTCTGCAAACGAATGCAGACTATGAGAACCAAGGGATTCTCCCACGGACATGTACCTGTGACAGCATTAGAGATGCGAGGGAAGGGGAAGAGGTCATATGCATTCTCAGAAGATTTTGAAGATAAATCAGTTTAAAGACATTGACCTCATGATGCGAAGACATTCACTTATGTGTAAAGAGTTGGTTCCAGATTTGTACGAATCCATGAATAAGTACAAGTGAGGAATCAAACTAGCTATGAAGTTTAAGTGAATAGAATAGGCAATATGAGATGCAGACAGAGTAGATCTAACATTGTGTAGGCAGAAACAACTTTTGGTAGATAGGATGAATCTTTAAAGATCAAAAAGGCAGTAAAAATAGTGTTATATTTACCACACGAAGAACTGCTAGATGGATGAACAGGAGACCGAGCAGTTCAATCCACCGTGCCCTAACTTGGCGACGGAGGACACCTACGACGACGGCGGAGAGGATGATGTCCGCGGCCGGCGTGAGGACGGCGTCGGAGAAGTCGCGGCAGCTAAGCGCTTCGTCACCGGCGTCGTCGAGAGCTAGCGGTGGCGCTAGGGTTTTGACGAGGTGGAGAGGTGGAAGAAGGATTTCTTTACCGCAGGGGACAAGTATTTATAAGGAGGTGTGCGGCACAGCGCAATTACGCAGGTGCCCCTAGCGGTTCACATCTGAGGGGCACGTGGCAAGCATGCAACATACTCAGAGTTGTCCCACGTTCCCACGCCTGCCAGGCATGTCGGATGGTTGTTCCGACTTCTCCGGATTTCAACAATTAAGATGAGTTATTTAAAACAGACTTAATGTTTGTCTCTGTGCCTTCTGCTGACTATGACGCAGAGAGGACATTCGACAGTTTCAATAGAATGCATATGATTTGGACAGATAGAGTTTGAGATAGAAAGCATAGAGAGATTAGGGTCCGATCACATTCACTTAGTTCAAAAGATTAAACTAGGAAGACATAGCTATAAGTGAATGCTGTAGAGGACAGAACACTAGTATATGTATACATCAGAAAGCAATCAAATCATCATAGTGCAGAAAATCATGAAGATAAATTGAAACTGAAGACAAACCAAATGCGAAGTCATTGCAAAAATAACACCATGATTGAAACACTTCAAACAAAGAAATTTGGTGGTGGCGTTACCCACCGTATAGGAAGTATTAGACCCAGACACGGCGCACAATTATCGTGGCGCTCCGAAGTCATATTCCACGTTAATGTATTCACACTCAGAGTGTAAGTCTTCATTGATTGAAGATATACATTACTTTGTGTGTTGCACATCTAAGTCCTCAATATGCATAAGTGTTAGGATGTGTGTGTGATCACAGGACATTTGAGGATTCCAAGATATTTAGCTCACACCATAACTTGCAAAACCTTTTCTCATCCAAGGGCTTTGTGAAGATATCTGCTAGTTGCTCTTCAGTGTTGATGTGAATGATGTCAATATCTTTCTTCATAACATGATCTCTGAGAAAGTGATGACGAATTTCAATGTGCTTTGTCTTCGAGTGCTGGACTGGATTGTTGGCTATCTTGATGGCACTTTCGTTGTCGCAGAAGAGAGGTACTTGTTTCAGATTGATGCCATAGTCCTTGAGAGTTTGCTTCATCCATAGAAGCTGAGCGCAACAAGATCCAGCAGCAATGTATTTAGATTCAGTAGTTGAGAGTGATACACAGTTCTGCTTCTTTGAAGACCAACATACAAGTGACCGACCCAGGAAGTGACATGTGCCTGATGTAGACTTGCGATCCACCTTGTCACCAGCATAATCAGCATCTGAGAATCCAACCAAATCAAATTTTGAGCCCTTTGGATACCATAATCCGAGTGTTGGGGTGTAAGCCAAATATCGAAGAATTCGCTTCACAGCTAAGTGATGCGATTCCTTTGGTGCCGCTTGGAATCGAGCACACATGCAAACACTAAGCATAATATCTGGCCTAGATGCACATAGATAAAGTAAAGAACCAATCATGGAGCGGTATACCTTTTGATCAAACTCTTTACCATTGTCGTCGGGACCAAGATGGTGTTTGGCTGGCATTGGCTTCGTGTAACCTTTGCAGTCTTCCATTCCAAACTTCTTCAGGCAATCTTTGAGGTATTTTTCTTGAGATATGAAGATGCCATTTCTTTGCTGACGAATTTGAAGACCAAGGAAGAACTTCAGCTCACCCATCATGGACATCTGATATTGCTCTTGCATCATGTATCCAAACTCATCACTATACTTCTGGTTGGTGCAGCCGAAGATAATGTCATCCACATATATTTGGCACACAAATAGTTCACCATCATATGTCTTTGTGAAGAGTGTGGGATCGAGGGATCCAGGTTTGAAGCCTTTGCTCTTCAAGAAGTCTTTGATCGTATCATACCAAGCGCGGGGTGCTTGTTTGAGGCCATAGAGTGCTTTGTTTAGCTTGTACACCATGTCAGGATGTTTTGGATCTTCAAAGCCCGGTGGTTGAGCGACATATACTTCTTCTTCAATCTTGCCGTTGAGAAATGCGCTCTTCACATCCATTTGATATAGCAAGATGTTGTGGTGGTTAGCATAGGCTAGCAGTATGCGAATAGCTTCAAGCCTAGCAACAGGAGCAAATGTTTCATCGAAGTCAATTCCTTCAACTTGAGTATATCCTTGAGCCACAAGACGTGCTTTGTTTCTGACGACTTGACCATGCTCATCTTGCTTGTTACGATATATCCATTTTGTTCCAATAATGTTATGCTTGCGAGGGTCAGGTCTCTTGACAAGTTCCCAAACATTGTTCAGCTTGAACTGTTGAAGTTCTTCTTGCATAGCTTGAATCCAGTCAGGTTCCATAAAGGCTTCAGCAACTTTCTTGGATTCTGATATTGATACAAACGAAAAGTGCCCACAGAAATTTGCTAACTGTGTTGCTCTTGAGCGAGTGAGTGGACCAGGTGCATTGATGCTATCAATTATCTTCTCAATTTGAACTTCATTTGCAACTCGAGGATGAACTGGACGAAGATTTTGCTCTTGCTGATCATTGTCATCATTGGGAGGATTGTCTTCGGTCTGAGCATTGTCTTCAGGTTGGTTAGGTGCAGAAATGATAAGTTCCTCTTCAGGCTGTGCTTCAGAGGGCATGATTTCACCAGTTCCCATCAGCTTGATAGATTCGCTGGGCGGAGCTTCATCTAGTGTACTTGGCAGGATCCCTCTCTATGAACCATTGGTTTCATCAAATCTCACGCCCACAATTTCGACGATTTTGTTGTGATAGAGGTTGAAGACTCTGTAGGAGTGCGAGTCCTTTCCATAGCCAAGCATGAAGCCTTCGTGAGCCTTAGGTGCAAATTTTGACTTGTGATGGGGATCCTTGATCCAGCACCTAGCTCCAAATACTCTGAAGTAACTAACATTTGGCTTCTTGCCAGTAAGGAGCTCATAGGATGTTTTGTTCAGAAGCTTATGGATGTAGACACGATTGATGATGTGACATGCTGTATCAATAGCTTCAGGCCAGAACTTTCTTGGTGTCTTGTATTCGTCGAGCATTGTTCGAGCCATCTCAATGAGGGTTCTGTTCTTGCGCTCAACGATGCCATTTTGCTGAGGTGTGTATGGAGCAGAGAACTCATGAGTGATTCCCATTGTATCCAGATAAAGATCAAGTCCGGTGTTCTTGAATTCAGTGCCATTGTCACTTCTGATATGCTTGACCTTCACGCCATAATTGTTCATTGCTTGATTGGCGAAGCGTCTGAAGACATCTTGCACTTCAGTCTTGTAGAGAATTATATGCACCCATGTGTATCTTGAGTAGTCATCAACAATTATGAAGCCATAGAGACAAGCAGTTGTTGTGAGGGTGGAGTAGTGAGTAGGTCCAAATAAATCCATGTGTAACAGCTCGAAGGGTTGAGATGTTGTCATGATTGTCTTTGAGGGGTGCTTTGCCCTAGTCATCTTTCTAGCTTCGCAGGCACCACACAAATTATCCTTCTTGAACTTTACATCCTCGATGCTTATGACATGCTTCTTCTTGACAAGTGAGTGTAAGTTCCTCATACCAGCATGCCCCAGCCTTCGATGCCAGAGCCAGCATTCTGAAGCTTTTGTGAGAAGACATACGGCAAGCTGTGGACCTGCTGAGAAATCTACCATGTATAGATCATCTTTTCGATACCCTTCAAAGACTTGAGACTTGTCAGATTCCATTAGTACAAGGCAGCGATATTTTCCGAATAGCACAATCATGTTCAAGTCACAAAGCATTGAGACAGACATTAAGTTGAAACCAAGGGATTCAACAAGTATCACTTTATCCATGTGTTGATCCTTTGAGATTGCAACTCTACCTAGACCCAATACCTTGCTTTTACCAGTGTCAACAAATGTGATGTGACTCTTGTCGGATGGACGTAAAGTTGAGTCCATGAGAAGACTTCGATCACCAGTCATATGATTTGTGCATCCACTGTCCATAATCCATTCTGAAGCTTTTGGTGACATGCCCTACAGTGAAGTTAGGAGGATAGGCTTCACAAAGAGTGTTGTGAAGTATAGGCGTTTGACACATACAAGGATTGTCACAACTTAGATCAAAGTTAGGACACATAGTATGACTGGTACGCGATTCAAATGTGAAGTATCTAGTAAGACATTTTATCATGCGTCCTTAATGTGTTTTAGGTCCCTAGCAATAGCATTGGAAGCCATTGATTTCAGGCTGAAGACCTTTCTCTGCAAAAGAAAGTTAATTCTTCTTTGCCACCCACATTTTCAGGGGTGGCTTAGAAGCAATGAGTCTAAGTGCAGCATCTGAGAATTTTGGCTTTGAAGCCCTAGCAAATAGCCTTGCAGGAGATGAATGAGACTCATATGAATATGCAGAAAAGTTCTTAGTTTTGTGAACATAGCGGTTCAAAGACACACGCTCATATTCATAAGTCTGAGCATGATTTCCCTGCAAAACATTGGCGTTAGGCTGACTCTGGTGAGTCCTGTATCTATATGAAGCCTTTGGGCCATATGAAGCCATAGGTCCGGGGTTTGTCTTCTTCCTTGGTGGTGTCATGATGACATTCACAGGAAGATTCTCAATGTACTGCTTAGGTACCCAGATCTTCTTCATAGGTGGTCCATTCCTGCAGTTAGTACCAATATACCTGGCAAACACTTCACCATTCTGATTCTTGAACAGCCTATAGTTTGCATCAAAGGATTCATCAATGATAATAGGATTAGCACAGGTAAAGCCAGATAAAGTGGATGGATCTATTGAAGGTTCCTTTGCAGCAACCCATGTGGTTTTGGGGTACTGCTCAGGCTTCCAGTACGAGCCATCAACATTCATTTTCCTCTCGAACCCAACACCCTCTTTCCTAGGGTTTCGGTTCAGAATATGCTTTTTGAGGACATCGCAGAGTGTCTGATGTCCTTTCAGACTTTTATACATCCCTGTTTCAAGCAATGTCTTCAACCTAGCATTTTCATCAACAATAGTAGTGGTATCCTCCGCAGAGGGGTTAGCAACCACATCAGTAGGTGAAGACAATGAAACAGTAGCAGCAGTGGAACATTCAGCAACTGATGTAGCGTTATCATGCTCAATGCATTTTAGACATGGTGGTTCAAATTCTTTCTGTGTAACGCTGATTTGTTGAGCAAGTAATGAATCACGCTCCTTCTGAAGATCTTCATAATCCACTCTTATCTTTTCAAGGTCTAGCTTTCTTTGAAGACATTCAGAAGAAAGCTTCTCATGATAAGACAAGAGAGCATTATGTTGGTCTTGAAGGGCGTCAAATTTGGAATGAAGTCTCTGAAGACTCTCAGCCAATGCTTTTGACTGATCCATTTCTTCACCCAACATATCATCGCTCTTACTAAGCATGTCTTGAACCCTTTCCAAGACTCTTTGTTGTTTAGTGGCAAGGGAAGCAAGCTTGACATAACTGGGGCCAAATTCATCACCCGATTCATCATCACTAGATTCAGAGAGGTAGCATTCAGTTACCTTATCACCCCTTGCCATGAGGCATGGTGAGGATGATGGCGATTCAGGTGCAAAAGTCATCTCTTTAAGAGACTCCTTGTAGTCCTCAAACCAGGGATCATGACGAGTACGATGACCTTCATAGACCTCAGAAAGCCGGTCCCAGATTAGCTTCGCGTGATTGAGGTGCATAACATTCCTGAACTGATTTCGGGACAGATGGGAGCAGATGACATCCTTTGCCGTAAGGTTCAGTAGAGTGTACTTGCGAATGTCGTCGGCCTCAGCCATCTTGCATAGATCAGTAAGGCCAATCTCAGTGACGGTCCACAGTTCGCTATCCATAGCCATGAGTCGCTTCTTCATCATGGCCTTCCATCGGGGATACTCATGACCGTCAAAGGTGGGGCAAGATATGTTCCTCAATCCTGCAGTCGACATAGCTAAAACTCCAGGTGGTTAAACCGAATCACACAGAACAAGGGAGTACCTTGCTCTGATACCAATTGAAAGTGCTAGTATCGACTAGAGGGGGGGTGAATAGGCGATTTTTATGAAAGACTTCAATACTGGGAAGTTTCGAAGTCAAACAATCGAAATGCCCTAATTGATATGCAGTGGAAGATAAACTACTGTAAGCAAACCACAGTCATGTATGCAATGATGCGAAAGCACAGGACTAATAGCAGCTAAGTAGTAAGGATAAGGATGGAAGATAGTATGAAGCCAATGAACGATAGTAGTCAACCAATGAAGTCAAACAGGTATGACAGATAGGCAATGACTTCACGAAGACAAACTCAAAATAAAGGATGGGAAGGGATAGAACCAGTCGCTTGTTGAAGACACATGATTTGTTGGACCAGTTCCAGTTGCTGTGACAACTGTACGTCTGGTTAGGGAGGCTGAGATTCAACTCAGAAGACCATGTCTTCACCTTATTCCCCTTGAGCTAAGGACACCCAGTCCTCGCCCAATCACTCTGGTAAGTCTTCAAGGTAGACATCCAATCCTTCACAGACTTTGTTCACCGGCAATCCACAATGACTCTTGGATGCTCAGAACGCGACGCCTAACCGGCTGGAGGATTCACAGTCCTCAAGTGTAATAAGTCTTCAGGTCACACAGACAAAAAGACTTCAGTGATGCCTAACACTCTTTGGCTCTGGGTGTTTGGGCTTGGTCCTCGTAAGGATTTCTCTCTCTCAAAGGCTTCGAGGTGGGTTGCTCTCAAACGACAAAAGCCGTGCACTAACTCTGAGCAGCCACCAATTAATGGTGTAGGGGGTGGGCTATTTATAGCTACTGGGCAACCCGACCTGATATGTCCGAAATGACCCTGGGTCACTAAGGAACTGACACGTGTTCTAATGGTCAGATTTCAAACACACACGGCAACTTTACTTGGGCTACAAGCAAAGCTGACTCATCCAGCTCTGGATAAGATTTGCTCTCATTGTCTTCCCTCGAAGACATAGGATTTGGGTTGAGCATCACTTCAGTCATTCTGACTTAGTTCACTTGGACCCCACTTAACAGTATGGTGGTTCCTATGACTCAACAAAGAAGAAAAAGGAAACAACGAAATCACACAGTCTTCGCGCTCCATATTCTTCACTCAATGTCTTCTCATGTGATAGTCTTCAATATGAATACCTTCACATACCACCATTGTCTTCAATGTCTTCATACATTTTTAGGGGTCATCTCCGGTAGGTAAACCGAATCAATGAGGGACACTACCTGCGTTATCCTGCAATTCTCACAAATGCATTAGTCCCTCAACCAACTTTGTCATCAATACTCCAAAACCAACTATGGGTGGCACTAGATGCACTTACAGAGGGAAATACCTACCGTCGTTGTGCTGCATCATCCCTTCCTCTTTGGGGAAATACCGACATAGTTCTAGCGGACATCAAAAGGAATATTTGGCGCTGTTGCCGGGGAGACATCATCAACATCTACCAGGTTCCTAATCACAAATCTTATCTCCTTGCAATTTACATTATTTGCCTCTCGTTTTCCTCTCCCCCACTTCACAATATTTGCCGTTTTATTCGCCCTCTTTTTCGTTTGCTCTTTTCTCGTCAGATCTCATGTTTGCTTGTGTTTCCATGTGCCTTCTATTTGCTTGCTAAAAATTTATTGATATGGATCCTCATCCATTTGCTAACCTTTTCAAAGGATCCAATTGTTATGAACCAATTGCTAGTAAATTGAGTTCACTAGATTATCTTTATGAAGTTTTGGTTGAGATTTATGAATCTAAAAATTGTGATGAAGTGTTAAACGAAAGAATCTATAAATTGATTCATGATAGCTCCTTGAATGAAAAGCATGATTGCAATGACATTATTAAAAATTATATTAATGTCAGTTGTGCTAATAATGTGCAAAACCCCAAGCTTGGGGATGCTAATATTGCTATGTCTACTAGTTATTTCAATGATCATTATTGGGGTGATAATGATTCTTATGATCTTGGAAATGTATTTAAACCTCATGATGAATATGCTTGCGATAATATTAAAAGTGGGTTTGGAAGAGTGTGAACTTTAGCTAAAAACAATCCCACATATTTGGAGAGTGTTCAATCTTATGAATTTTTTGATGAAAGTGAGCTTGGAGAGGTCATGACTTTATTTGATGATAATCCCACTATTTTGCAAGAGTGTCAACTTTGCATGCATGCGGATCATGAAGCAAATATTTTATCTGATAGTTATGTTGTTGAATTTGATTATTATCCTACATGTAATTATTATGAGAGAGTAAAATATGGTTGTAGAAATTTTCATGTTACTAAATTTCCTCTCGTTATGTTGAGATCGTCAATGTTTTGTTCCTCTTCTTTGCATATGTTAGATGTTTCTTGTCTTGATAATTTGTTTGCTTATAAAATTCCTATGCATAGGAAGTATATTAGACTTAAATATGTTTGCCACATGTTTCATGATGCTCTCTTTATGCTTCAATTCTTGTCTTTTACATGAGCATCAATAAAATTTTATGCCTAGCTAGGGGTGTAAAACGATAGCGATCGTTGGGAGGCAACCCAACTTGTATCTTTTTGCTTTTTGGTTTCTTGTTGTTTTCAATAAAATACCCAATTATGCCTTTGATTAGATGAGTTTTGTGGCTTAAATTAGTGTTGGTGCCAAGAAAAGTCTTTGGGATGATTTGGGTGAGAGTTTTTTTTAGAGAAAAGGCATACGCCCGACTTTGTAAATAAAGCCACCAGGCAGAGTCACATCACCAACACCAGACGAACAGAGTATTAAGCAACAGCTAGCAAGTACAATTACATGGCACCCTAGCCAATCATGGCACGTAGGCCAGCGCCGAAACAAAAAGTACAATAGGTAAGACATCGTCCGAGAGTGCCGCAGCAGGGAGGAAGCCGTCGACCGCATCTTAGATACCATATCGTCAAAAGCCTCAAGGTCTGCCTCCTTAGTCAATAATTTCCAATGCTGCAAGGAGACATTAGCTTTAAATAAGCAGCACACAGGGTTAGCCGGGAAGACATGCTCAATAGTAAACTTGTTTCATGATTTGGGTGAGAGTTGATTTGATCTTGCTAAAAAACAGAAACTTTTGCGCTCAGGAAAAATTCTGATTTTTAACAGAATAGTGATTTTGAGTTGATTATTTTTTCAGAAGATTAATATACAAATTACCCGTGTTTCCTAATTTTTTAGAATTTTTGGAGTTACGAAAGTATTCGAAATATCCAGATTGCTACAGATTATTCTGTTTTTTGACAGATTCTGTTTTCTATGCATTGTGTGCTTGTTTTGATGATTCTATGGATTTATTTGAAGAGTTTTTGCCATACAGAAGTTGGAGTACAGTAGATATAATGCAAAAATAAAATATGAATGGGTTTGCAATAGTACTTATAGTAGTGGTTTGCTTTCTTATTGTGGCACCCTGGCTCAAAGCAACCGGTTTACCTTGCATTGCCAGCCCAGAGATCAAGTCTTCTGGCAATACACAACAACATGGTACAGAAACAACTTCTTTATTGATGCTAGTGGATTACATAGGCCTAATATTACATCGAGATTTGAGGCCAAGCGGCACACACGGTGCTACTGGACAATATGTACATTATTTAATGAACATGACGGGGCCTCGATCGCACGAGCTACGCGGCAGCGGAAGAATGACATAGAGGAACTCCATAGCACAGGGACACCGATGTGAACACGACCTAGACACGAGATGCGCTCCGATGCGAACTGACTTGCCTGAAAGCTAGCATAACACGCCAGGTCAGTACATTGAATGTATTTGCAAGCTCACAACAAACATAAGCACGATGGCAAACAATATCATGATATTTAATCAGATTAGTTCAATGCAAAACTACTACTACCAAAACAAACATTTCATGCAATGAGTCCCACGGACTCGCTTACTAGACGGTTACCACGTAACCAAACGGTGACCATACCTGGGTCACAAATGAAACCAATCACTCATGAACACCTCAAGTGTTCATGCTTCCGTCACGAACCAATGCATCACAACACTCACTTAGTTTGCAAGATTATTAGAAAAGTTGATCCATGGTGTGACTTACTTCCGAGTTTTGCCCATAACCGAGGACGCGGCTATCGATAGATTAATTAAACTCTGCAGAGGTAGCGCACTTTACCCACACTACGGAATACATGGCCCCGCATTCCCGTTCGGGTGGACCAAAGCATTCCGACGAAACCCTCCCTTTGTCATGCACTCTCCCCGGCCACTCCGACCAACTCCCCCTAAGGCCTAGGTCTTGGGTGGCCCCGTGTCTACCAAAGACACCAATGGCCACCGTCGTGGCAAAACGGTCCCAAACAAGGACAAGGTACCATAAAAACAAAATGAGCACGCAAGGCTATGTCTGCCTACTAGGCTAGGGTATGCACTCCCATAACCTTCCCTCACGGGAGGCACCGGCGAGAGCCACAACAAAGGACCGAATCAAGACCTTCCCATAAGGTAAATGTGGTCGCACTGATTAAAAACCCAATTCAGTGGCACCATGACGTGATCAACATCATATTCACGTTGAACTTAATCAAGTTTAGCTTTGATAAAAACTTTTTATCATCAACATGATATAACCAAAATAATTATGCAACTACTCGTCATGCAAAACAAACAACTCATATTCATGGATCAAACGTAACAACATATGCATCTTGCAATACCAAGAATCAAAACTTCTCTGGTTATAACTCATTTTTATAAACCAGCAATATTTTTATTAGTTCATTAATTAATTAAAACCATCACTAGCAAAATAACTATTATTAATTTCCATAGCAATATTCATAGTGCAAAATATTACTCTACTTAGCCAAACAAGTTCATGCATTCAACTAGAAGCTAAAACAAGCATATCAAGCATGGTAAATTAACTAGAAATTAACCAAAGTTATTTATCCAATTTTAAATGCAAATAATAACTCATATTCATGTAGAAAATCATAGATATTGAAATAAGGCCATCCAAATGCTGGTGTGGCTTGCCTTAGTATAGAGGTGGATCACACCCCTCTTGGTTTGCTTCAAGACAAGCTTCTCCTTCTGAAAAATAATTTTAACCACAAAAATAATTATCAAAGCACATTCTAAAAATCACCAGAAATTCTATACAGCAAGGAAAAATCCACCTTCTGGTGTGCTGCTAGAGCTTTCTGTAACAAAGACAATGCAAAAAGAATCAAATCATTTGGACTTGTGGTTTAGAAATGGTGGCCCGTCAAAGTTTGATCAAATTTCTGAATGAATTTGAATTAAACAGAAGTCCTGGGGGGGGTGACGTCAAAGGCGTATAACAAAAATACGCCTCCACTTGTACCGCTTCGAGTGCAAGTGGTGAGATCGACAGGTGGGTCCCGCGCGTCAGGAGGGAGAGAGAGAGAGCGAGATCAGAGGGAGGCGGGGCTTCGCCGGAGCTCATGCCGATGATGAGGGGGTTTAGGGCTAAACGAGAGGGATAGAATTGAAGCAGGGCTTGAGGCGCACCTGCCCGTACCTGTGGCTTGGCGAGAGGTGGACGGAGCTGGTCGCAGTCGAGCTCGCAAGCTTCGGTGGTGGACGGTATTCGCTGGAGAGGAAGAAGACGACGGCTAGAGGCGGCTCCGAGGGCTCCACGGGGTCTAGGCAGCACCAGCAGACCCCCAATGCCCCGTCCAAGCAACTGCTTGAGCTCGAGAGGACCGGAGCGCGATGGCTAGACTGCGGGGATCGCCGGAGTCCTCTGGTCGGGGTGACGGCCAGAGGCCTGCCCGACCGGGCTTCTGCTCGTCTACGTGTTCGTGGAGGTGGTCTGGAGTGGTGCATGGCTAGTAATCGAGGAGGGGGCGCTATATATAGTCGGAGCGGAGGGGGGGGGGGGACGTGTCGCTTCCGGAGCTCTCTGGACACGCGGCGAACGGCGACGAGAAGCTCCAATGAGAGGGGGAAACGCTCAGCGTCAACGCAGAAGCTTGCCCACGCTCGCGAACGAGCACATGAGGCGGTTGGAGAAGCGGACAAGTGCACACGCGCACTGTGGCCTTTTGGACGCGACATGCCCATGCTTGCTGCGGCGGGTCTGGCATCGGCGAGCGCTAGGGAGCGGTCAAGGGTGATGGTCGAGGCTTGTGGCGCGGTGTGGCAGTCGGAGGCGAGCGCTGGATCGAGCACGCGCGAAAAAGAGAGCAAGGCGCCAGCCAGAGCGCGCTGAGACGCATGCCAGGCACCGTGTCCACGCGCCGTCACCAGACTGGCATGGTCATAACGACGCCCAGGAGCGGCCAAACCTTGTCTACACGATCGACCATGCAGTGTTTAGTCTAGGGGAGTTGATGGCTCATGCCCAGGCTGACCAGATTAGACTTCACTAAGCTGACAAGTTTCTGTACAGAAACTTTTCTGTACAGAAACTTGGCCGCCAAGTTTGGCCACCTTCTAGAAGGCCATTAGGGCTAATCTCCTGGGGTTTAGGGTTTCTTAGGAGGGTGCTTATGCTCAAGAAAGATCAAGGCTAAAAGCTCAAGGAAAAATGTACTTGCTGTACAAAGTGCATTTTTGGTCCAGAAGTGAAAATATTTTCTATAACAAAAATATTGCAAAGAGTGATGCAATATTTTTACATGGGAAGTTGTGCCATGGTTCTAAAAATATTTGGGATTTATCTCAGATTTTTCTGAACAAGAAAAATTGAGGTTGCTTTGGAGCACAAGATTCTGAAGTGAGTTTCAGAGAGAGAAATGAATATTTTTCTTTTATGAAAAATATTCATTTGATTATTTTGAGGTTTGATCAGAGGAATGAAGAAGATAGGTCACTTGGGTGAAATCCAAGGAGATGCCCAAGTGACAAGTCCATTTGAAATGATTTAAACTCCAATTCAAATCAGGGCAAAAACCACGATAAAAACCAAGTCCGAAAAGAGAGAGAAGGCAAGTCCGAAAAAAGAGAGAAGGCAAAATCCAGGCTGTCACAAACCTCCCCACTTAAGATGAATCTCGTCCTCGAGATTCAGTTGCTTGGGAAAACTATTCTGGGTATGCAGTCCTTAAAAATTCCTCTCTTTGCCAGGTTGCTTCCTCTTCGGTATGGTGCTCCCACTGAACCTTGTAAAACCTTATTTCTTTGCTGTGAGTGACCCTTTCTATCTGATCCAGTATTCTGATTGGCTTTTCCTCATAAGTCAAATCCTTAGCCAATTCTATCTCTGCCATATCCGTCCTTTTCTCCGGTGGTGAGATACATCTTCTTAGCTGTGATACGTGAAACACGTTGTGTACTTCTGACAGTTCTGGTGGCAGTTCCAACTGATATGCAACTGTTCCGACTCTGGCCATGACGGGGAATGGACCGATATATCTGGTTGCCAATTTTCCACGGGTCTGAAACCTCTTGACTCCTTTCATAGGGGTAACTCGGAGATATACATGTTCTCTGGGTTCGAAGCTGATCTGATGATGTTTGGCATCATAGTAGCTCTTCTGTCGAGATTTGGCCAATTGCAGTCTGTTGCGGATTTCGTTGACTTGCTTCTTAGCTTCAAGCATTAAATCTGTTCCAAAGATATGGTTGTCTCCGGTTTGAGACCAGTTCAGTGGGGTGCGGCATTTCCGGCCATACAGGGCTTCATAGGGTGACATCTTTAAGCTGGCCTGGAAACTGTTGTTGTAGGAGAACTCAGCGTAGGGTAGACAGTCTTCCCACTTGGTTCCCTGGGCCAATGTACATGCCCTGAGCATATCTTCGAGTATTTGATTTACTCGTTCAGTTTGTCTATCTGTCTAAGGATGGTAGGCCATGCTGTATTTCAATGCGGTCCCCAATGCTTGATGTAGTTGGGACCAAAATGCGGAGGTGAAGAGAGATCCCCTGTCGGAGGTGATAGTCTTGGGTACTTCGTGCAGACTGACGATTCTTGACACATACAGCTGTGCGAGTTGATTCGCGTGGTATGTGGTCCGGATAGGAAGAAAGTGTGCCACCTTCGTTAAGGTGTCCACTATGACCCATATTGCGTCATTTCCTCGATGAGACCTGGGTAGTCCGGTGATGAAGTCCATGCAGATATCATCCCATTTCCATTGGGATATTGGCAGAGGTTGGAGGAGTCCGGCGGGTTTTTGGTGTTCTGCCTTTACCTTATTGCATACGTCGCAACAGGCTGCAAAGTATGCGATGTCTTTCTTCATTCCATTCCACCAAAATACCTGACGAAGGTCCTCATACATTTTGGTACCACCGAGATGAATTGAGTATGGTGCTTCATGCGCTTCTTCCAATATCTTCTTCTTTAGACTTCCTTGGTTAGGTACGCAGAGTCTTCCTCGAAACCTCAACGAACCTCGCTGATCCATAGAGAAGTCTAGTGCACTCCCTTGGTGCATCTTCTGAACATATCTTTTTAACCTCTCATCATTTGCTTGAGCGATGCGGATTTCTTCTTCGAGAGTAGGGGAAACTTCCAATATATTGGCAAGATGGGCATCGGTGATTACCAAATTGAGCTACATGATTTCTTCATAAAGCTCAGGAGGCAAGGAATCCATTAGAGCATTGAGGTTGGCTGGTTTGCGGCTGAGGGCGTCAGCCACCACATTAGCTTTGCCCGGGTGATAATTTATCCCAAGGTCGTAGTCCTTAACCAATTTGAGCCATCTTTGTTGTCGAAGGTTCAAATCGGGCTGAGTGAATATATACTTGAGACTCTTATGATTGGTGAATATCTGATACCTCTTTCCAATCAGATAGTGTCTCCAGATCTTCAAAGCATGCACTACCGCGGCCAATTCCAAATCATGAGTAGGATAGTTTCCTTCGTGTTGCTGCAGTTGTCGAGATGCATATGCCACCACTTTGCCATCTTGCATGAGTAGGCACCCCAGTCCTCTTCTCGATGCGTCGCAGTAGACATCAAAACTACGATAGATGTCTGGAAGAGTCAATACTGGTGCCGATGTCATCCTGGTTTTCAGCTCGTTGAAACTCTGCTCGCATTCCTCAGTCCACACGAACTTCTTATCCTTCTTCAGAAGCTCGGTCATAGGCTTGGCGATCTTCGAGAAGCCTTCGATAAAACGGCGATAATATCCGGCTAGTCCAAGGAAACTCCGGATTTCTGAGACTGTGGTGGGTGCGGACCAATCAAGTACATCCTTAACCTTGCTTGGGTCCACTGAGATTCCTTCTGCTGAGAGGATATGCCCGAGGAATCCCACTTGTTGGAGCCAGAACTCACATTTGCTAAATTTGGCATAAAGCTGATGGTCGCGAAGCCTTTGCAGAACTGCTCGAAGATGCTCCTTGTGTTCATCCTTGCTCTTGGAGTAAATGAGGATGTCATCAATGAATACCACCACAAATTTATCCAAGAAGTCCATAAATACCTTGTTCATCATATGCATAAAGAATGCAGGAGTGTTGGTGAGGCCGAAGGACATAACGGTGTACTCATAAAGACCGTATCGAGTGGTGAACGTGGTCTTAGGGATATCCTCCTTCTTTATCTTGAGTTGATGATATACAGTCCTCAAATCAATTTTTGAGAATACTTTGGCCCCACTAAGTTGATCAAACAGGTCGTCGATCCTCGGCAGTGGATACTTGTTTTTGATGGTGACGTCATTCAACTGTCGCTAGTCTACACACATTCGTAGACTGCCATCCTTTTTGTCCACGAAGATTGCTGGTGATCCCCATGGTGAAGAGCTTGGTCGAATGTATCCTTTCTGCAACATCTCATCCAGTTGTTTCTTCAATTCCACCAATTCTAAGGAAGGCATCCGATAATATTTCTTATGTATCGGAGTGGTTCCAGGCACCAAGTCAATCACGAACTCCAATTCTCGGTCTGGAGGCATGCCTGGCAATTCTTCTGGAAAGACATGTGGATACTCACTGACCACAGGAATTAAATCCACTTCTTCAGCCACTCCTGCGAAAACCATATCTTTCGTGGGTATGTGCCTGCGGGCATAAAAACTTGTGGTGCGACCTTCCATATTTTTCAGGGTAACTTCTTTGGTTGGACAACTGATGCAGACTTGACATTGAGTTAACCAATTAATGCCCAGAATGACATCCAATTTGTTGGAATCAATGATTATCAACGAGGTTGGAAACTTGACGCCCTTGATGTCAATTTCTTTGGCAGACGAGATTGCTTCTGAGTAGGTCCTGGGGATTGTACCAGCATGTGCTTTCCCAAAATCAAACAAGGAAAATTGTTTTGGGAAGCAAAACTCCGCGATATAAAAGAGTGGGAAGCCCCAGAGTCAAATAAAATTACGGCGGGTATGTCATTAACAAGAAACATACCAATGACGACTTCCGGGTCCTCTTGAGCTTCGTTTGCGGAGATGTGATGAATTTTCCCTTGAATCATATCTGGGGTGGAATACAGCTCCATGTAGTTGACTTGCGGTTGGAATGGAGCTACTTGCTTGCTTTTCTTGGGACACTATCTGGCATAGTGTCCGGTTTGACCACAACTGAAACATGTATTGTTACACTGACAGTATTCATGCACTGGGCTGGTCACGACATTTTTGACTTGTGTAGTAGTCTTGCTGACATTCTGCTGCCAATTTGGATTGTACTTCACCTGAGTCTGTTGCCAAGTACGAGCCTTTTGCACTGGTTGCATATCCTTCTTGGGCTCGAATTTGCGCTTATGGTCGTTAACAACTGGCTTGTGGTCGTGTAGGAGCTTGTGTTCCCTTTCGGTGATGAGGGCCTTGTTCACCAGCGTCAGGAAGTCTGGGAAATCAAACATGCTGAGAGTGCACCTGAGATGCTGATTCAGGCCTCCAAGGAACTGGTCGATCTTCCACTCTTCTGTGGCCGCATCATGGAGAGAATAGCGGGCCAAATGGTTGAACTTGTTCAAGTACTCGTTGACGGTCATGCTGCCTTGAGTGAGAGCGAGGAATTTGCGCTGCTTGATTTTCATAACTCCGGTGGGAATATGATACTTGCGGAATTGTTCCTTGAATTTATCCTAGTAATTTCCTCCTCTGCAGGCCATATTGCCTTGGCATTATCCCAGCATATCGCGGCAGCTCCTTCGAGATAATGCGTTGCAAAGGGAACCTTGTCTCGTTCTTCAGTGCGGGCAATCTCCAGTTTCCTTTCCATAGTCCTTAGCCAGTCATCGGCGTCCAAAGGATCAATAGCGTGGCTGAAACTGGGAGGCTTGGTTCGCTGAAAGTCTGACAGTTTGGAGTGATGGCCATTCTGGTTTCCATTCTGCCCAACCATAACTTGTACACTCTTTAGGATTTCCAATAGGTCGTTGCTTCTTCTTTCTTCAAACATTCTCATGATCTGATCGGTGGAAGGCGGATGTCGCGGTGGTGGCGGAGGTGGCTGGTACGGCTCGGGGGAATGTCCCGCCTGTCTTGCGGAACGACGGATAGGGACATCCTCACAAGCTTGGCTGCTGCTGCCTCCACGCATCATCCTATTTTTTGTTTTCCCAATACATAGCAACCATGATGAGAAAATTCCAAAATGGGGGGAAAAGCCAATGACAAATCCCGGAAGAAAACAACGAATGAAAACCAAGGCGAATAAAAAGTTCCAACATAATTATACATATTCCGAACATGGAAGTAACATCACAGCGGGTCTACTACCCTCCTACATGAAACCACGCATCATGACAAGTGCGGTTACAACCATACATCATGCTCATGACTACCGTGATACTCTAACGGTCAACTTCTTGGTTGGTGCTATTGCAGGCTCGTCTCCTGAGTCGGACCCTGATCCTGAACTGATAGCAGAGACCTCCGGGCCAAGAGGAACGCGATGACGCTGCCTTGAGGGCTCTCCCTCAGGGGTAGGCGGGGGATGGTATCTAAGCATATGAGCAGTAGGAGTAGCGACAAGGGAAGACCATGCAGCAGGAGCGCTACGAGGGTTCACCGTCAGAGGGTTAAAGGTACCCTGCGAGGTCGTCGGTGGAACGGGGGTGGAAAGAACCGGAGCAGAAGTGTAGATAACAGTGGGAAGAGGGTTCCTCACCCGAGCAGCCGCGAGAGCAGTGCGAGCACGTGAAAGCTCCCGAGCTAACTCGTAGTTCAGAAGATAACTAGCTATGATGTAGCGAGAAAGGTGGCTAGTGGGATGATCGCACGCCGGATTAATCAAAGGAAAATGGACATGCCCATTCTCGTGCAGAGATGGGTAGTAGAAAAGACCAGGGTGGGTGTGCATGCGGACCTCGTTGTAGCGCAAGTCTACAAGAGCCTCGAGAGCAGCGAACTGAATCGCCTGGGATGGCGTAGAAGCAAGACCACCCTTAGTCGAACGAGTGTAAGCGCCGGTAGGGGAACTGTGGTGTAGAGTGACCTCAGCATAATACTCATACAATGCACTGGCCAGATGCTCGCGATACACTCGATACTCTAGATCATCACCCTCTAGGTAGATTCATCGCCACACATTCTGAAGCAGATGCGATGATGTGTACGGAGCTGGCTCAGGATGGTACAAGATCGGTACTAGTGCCATCTACACTCACAAATCATTGGGTTAGTAATAACAAATAAACATGCATGCAATGCTACAATCGGCACTCAAACGAAGCTATCTACCGTTTCACTAGCACACTAACGGTCTAGCGTGTCCTACAATCAGCGTGGCTCTGATATCAAGCATTGTGACACCCCGGCTCAGAGCAACTGGTTTACCTTGCATTGCCAGCCCAGAGATCAAGTCTTCTGGCAATACACAACAACATGGTACAGAAACAACCGCTTTATTGATGCTAGCGGATTACATAGGTCTGATATTACATCGAGATTCGAGGCCAAGCGGCACACACGGTGCTGCTGAACAGTATGTACATTATTTAATGAACATGATGGGGCCTCGATCGCACGAGCTACACGGCAGCGGAAGAACGACGTAGAGGAACTCCATAGCACACGGACACTGACGTGAACACGGCCTAGACATGAGATGCGCTCCGATGCGAACTGACTTGCCTGAAAGCTGGCATAACACGCCAAGTCAGTACATTGAATGTACTTGCAAGCTCACAACAAACATAAGCATGATGACAAACAATATCATGATATTTAATCGGATTAATTCAATGCAAAACTACTACTACCAAAACAAACATTTCATGCAATGAGTCCCACGGACTTGCTTACCAGACGGTTACCGCATAACCAAACGATGACCATACCTGGGTCACTACTGAAACCAATCATTCATGAACACCTCAAGTGTTCATGCTTTCGTCACGAACCAATGCATCACAGTACTCACTTAGTTTGCAAGATTATTAGAAAAGTTGATCCATGGTGTGACTTACTTCCGAGTTTTGCCCATAACCGTGGATGCGGCTATCGATAGGTTAATTACACTCTACAGAGGTAGCACACTTTACCCACACTACGATATACCTGGCCCCGCATTCCCGTTTGGGTGGACCAAAGCATTCCGATGAAACCCTCCCTTTGTCATGCACTCTCCCTGGCCACTCTGACCAACTCCCCCTCAGGGCTAATTCTTGGGTGGCCCCGTGTCTACCAAAGACACCAACGGCCACCGTCGTGGCAAAACGGTCCCAAACGGGGACAAGGTACCATAAAAACAAAACGAGCACACAAGGTTATGTCTGCCTACCGGGCCATGGTATGCACGCCCATAACCTTCCCTTGCGGGAGGCACCGGTGAGAGCGACAACAAAGGACCGAATCAAGACCTTCCCATAAGGTAAATGTGGTCACACTGAATTAAAAACCCGATTCAGTGGCACCATGATGTGATCAACATCATATTCACGTGGAACTTAATCAAGTTTAGCTTTGATAAAAACTTTTTATCATCAACATGGTATAACCAAAATAATTATGCAACTACTCGTCATGAAAAAAAACAACTCATATTCATGGATCAAACTTAACAACATATGCATCTTGCAATACTAAGAATCAAAACTTCTCTGGTTATAACTCATTTTTATAAACCAACAATATTTTTATTAGTTCATTAATTAAATAAAACCATCACTAGCAAAATAACTATCATTAATTTCTATAGCAATATTCATAGTGCAAAATATTACTCTACTTAGCCAAACAAGTTCATGCATTCAACCAGAAGCTAAAACAAGCATATCAAGCATGGTAAAGTAACTAGAAATTAACCAAAGTTATTTATTCAATTTTAAATGCAAATAATAACTCATATTCAAGTAGAAAATCATAGATATTGAAATAACACCATCCAAATGCTGGTGTGGCTTGCCTTAGTATAGAGGTGGATCACACCCCTCTTGGTTTGCTTCAAGACAAGCTTCTCCTTCTCAAAAATAATTTAAACCACAAAATGAATTATCAAAACACATTCTGAAAATTACCAAAATTCTAGACAGCAAGGAAAAATCCACCTTCTGGTGTGCTGCTAGAGCTTTCTGTAACAAAGACAATGCAAAAAGAATCAAATCATTTGGACTTGTGCTTTAGAAATGGTGGCTGGTCAAAGTTTGGTCAAATTTCTGAATAAATTTGAATTAGACAGAAATCCTGGGGGTGGGGGGTGACGTCGAAGGCGTATAACAGAAATACGCCTCCACTCGTACCGCTTCGCGCACGAGTTGTGAGACTGACAGGTGGGTCCCACGCATCAGGAGGGAGAGAGAGAGAGCGAGATCAGAGGGAGGCGGGGCTTCGCCGGAGCTCACGCCGGCGACGAGGAGGTTTGGGGCTAAACGAGAGGGATAGAATTGAAGCGGGGCTTGAGGCGCACCTGCCCGTACCCGTGGCTTGGCGAGAGGTGGACGGAGCTGGTCGCAGTCGAGCTCGCAAGCTTCGGTGGTGGACATGATTAGCCGAAGAGGAAGAAGACGACGGCTAGAGGCGTCTTCGAGGGCTCCACGGGGTCCAGGTAGTACCAGCAGACCCCCAATGCCCCGCCCAAGCAACTGCTTGAGCTCGAGAGGCACCGGAGCGCGGCGGCTAGACTGCGGGGATCGCCGGAGTCCTCTGGTCGGGGCGACGGCCAGAGGCCTGCCTGACCGGGCTTCTGCTTGTCTATGTGTTCGTGGAGGTGGTGTGGAGTGGTGCGTGGCTAGCAATCAAGGAGGGGGCGCTATATATAGCCGGAGCGGAGGGGGGGGGACGCGTCACCACCGATCTCTCTGGACACCTGGCGAACGGCGACGAGAAGCTCCAATGAGAGGGGGCAAACGCTCAGCATCAACGCAGAAGCTTGCCCACGCTTGTGGACGAGCACAGGAGGCGGTTGGAGAGGTGTACAAGTGCACATGCGCACTGTGGCCTTTTGGCCGCGAAGTGCCCGTGCTTGCTGAGGCGGCTCCGGTGTCGGCGAGCACCAGGGAGCGGTCAAGGGTGATGGGTCGAGGCTTGTGGCGCAGTGTGGCAGTCGGAGGCGAGCGCTGGATCGAGCACATGTGAAACAGAGAGCAAGGCGCTAGCCAGAGCGCGCCGATACACATGCCAGGCACCGTGTCCACGCATGTTCACCAGGCTGGCATGGTCAAAATGATGCCCAGGAGTGGCCAAACCTTGTCTACGCGCTCGACCGTGCAGTGTTTAGTCTAGGGGAGTTGATGGCTCATGCCCAGGCCGACCAGATTAGACTTCACTAAGCTGACAAGTTTCTGTACAGAAACTTGGCTGCCATGTTTGGCCACCTTCTAGAATGCCATTAGGGCTAATCTCTTGGGGTTTAGGGTTTCTTAGGAGGGTGCTTAAGCTCAAGGCTAAAAGCTCAAGGAAAAATGTACTTGCTGTACAAAGTGCATTTCTGGTCCAGAAGTGAAAATATTTTCTACAGCAAAAATATTGCAAAAAGTGATGCAATATTTTTACATGGGAAGTTGTGCCATGGTTCTAAGAATATTTGGGATTTATCTCAGATTTTTCTGAGCAAGAAAAGTTGAGGTTGCTTTGGAGCATAGGATTCTGAAGTGAGTTTCAGAGAGAGAAATGAATATTTTTCTTTTATGAAAAATATTCATTTGATTATTTTGAGGTTTGATCAGAGGATTGAAGAAGATAGGTCACTTGGGTGAAAGCCAAGGAGATGCCCAAGTGACAAGTCCATTTGAAATGATTCAAACTCCAATTCAAATCAGGGCAAAAACCACGATAAAAACCAAGTACAGAAAGAGAGAGAAGGCAAGTCCGGAAAAAGAGAGAAGGCAAAATCTAGGCTGTCACACTTATACTAATGGATCTCATGAAGGTTTTGTCGAGTTTTGTGTGATTGAAGTTTTCGAGTTTTGGGTGATATTACGATGGATGAAGGAATAAGGATTAGCAAAAGGCTAAGCTTGGGTATGCCCGAGGCACCCCAAGATAATATTCAAGAAGTTTCAAGCAGCTAAGCTTGGGGATGCCCCCGAGTGGTATCCCCTCTTTCTTCGACCATCGGTATTTTACCTGGAGCTATATTTTTATTTGTCACATATTATGAGTTTTGCTTGGAGAGTATTGTATGATATGAGTCCTTGCTTGTTTTGCTTTGTGTTTTAAGTCATCTATCCTTGCTGGACACACCTAGTTAAGGGAGCCAAAATTATGCTATGACTTGTTAGAATGGCTCTCTATGCTTCACTTAAATCTTTATGGGCTACGCAATTGCTCTAGTGCTTCACTTATATCCTTTTGAGCACGGTGCGCTTTGTTATTTTTGAAGAAATGCTCTCATGCTTCACTTAGATTTATTTGGGAGTTAGTAAATTTTTTAAGAAATTCTCTCTTGCTTCACTTAGATTATTTTGAGAGAAAGAAATACTATGCTCATGTTCTTCACTTATATTTGTTTGAGCTTATCAAAAGCAACATATGAAATTAGTCCCAAAGTGATAGATATCCAAGGAGGATATAATAAAAACTTTCATGAAGATCACTGGACAAAATAAACATTGTTCATTGTAATGGTTTTGAGATATGACGATATGATATGTGAGTCATGTTGATGCGTAATTATGCATTAGTAAGAATATTAGTGTTAAGGTTTGTGATTCCCTATGCAAGCACGAGAGTCAATAGTTATGCAATGAAATTACATCCTACTTGTTGAAGGAAATATGCCCTAGAGGCAATAAAGTTGTTATTTTATATTTCCTTATTCATGATAAATGTTTACTATTCATGCTAGAATTGTACTAACCGGAAACTTGATACATGTGTGAATACATAGACAAAACATCGTGTCCCTAATATGCCTCTACTTGACTAGCTCGTTAATCAAAGATGGCTAAGTTTTCTAACCATAGACATGTGTTGTCATCTGATGAACGGGAATGATGTGATGGACAAGACCCATCCGTTAGCATAGCATAATGATCGTTCAACTTTATTGCTACTACTTTCTTCATGTCAAATACATATTCCTCCGACTATGAGATTATGAAACGTCTGGAAACCAGAGGAATGCCTTGTGTGCTATCAAACATCACAACATAAGTGGGTTATTATAAATATGCTCTACAGGTATCTCTGAAGGTGTTTGTTGGGTTGGCATAGATCGAGATTATGATTTGTCACTCCGAGTATCGGAGAGGTATCTCTGGGCTCTCTCGGTAATGCACATCATATGAAGCCTTGCAAGCAATGTGAATAATGAGTTAGTTGCAGGATGATGCATTACGATAGGAGTAAAGAGACTTGCTGGTAACGAGATTGAAGTAGGTATGAAGATACCGACGATCAAATCTCGAGCAAGTAACATACCGATAACAAAGGGAATAACATATGTTGTCATAGCGGTTCGACCGATAAAGATCTTCATAGAATATGTGGGAACCAATATGAGCGTCATGTTCCACTATTGGTTATTGACTGGAGAGGTGTCTTGGTCATGTCTACATAGTTCTCGAACCCGTAGGGTCCGCACGCTTAACGTTCGATGACGATATGTATTATATGAGTTATATGTTTTGGTGACCGAAGGTTGTTCGGAGTCCCGGATAAGATCATGGACATGACGAGGAGTCTCAAAATGGTCGAGAGGTAAAGATTGATATATTGGAAGGTAGTATTCGGACATCGAAAGTGTTCCGAAATGTATCAGGTACATATTGGAGTAACGAGGGGGGGGGGGTACCGGAACCCCCCGGGGGAAGATATGGGCCATATGGGCCATTGGAGGGAGGCACACCGGCCCACAAAGGGGTGGCGCGCCCCCCACAAGGGAGGAGTCCAAATTGGACAAGGGGAGCGGGCGGCGCCCCCTTTCCTTCTCCTCCTCTCTCTCTTTCCCCCTTTCCCCCTCCGATAAAAGGAAGGGGTGAGGGAGTCCTGGATTAGGGGGTATCCGGACAGCCGGACTGTATACTTTGGCCGAACTGTTGGACCCTGAGGATACAAGACTCAAGACTTCGTCCCGTGTCCGAATGGGACTCTCCTTTGTGTGGAAGACAAGCTTGGCGATCCGGATGTTAGATCTCCTTCTTTGTAACCGACTCTGTGTAAACCCTAGCTCCCTCCGGTGTCTATATAAACCAGAGGGTTTGGTGTGTATAGGGACAATCATAATCATCATAGGCTATCTTCTAGGGTTTAGCCTCTACGATCTCGTGGTAGATCAACTCTTGTAATACTCATATCATCAAGATTAATCAAGCAGGAAGTAGGGTTTTACCTCCATCGAGAGGGCCCGAACCTGGGTAAAACATCGTGTCCCTTGCCTCCTGTTACCATTAGCCTTAGACACACCGATCGGGACCCCCTACCCGAGATCCGCCGGTTTTGACACCTACATTGGTGCTTTCATTGAGAGTTCCTCTGTGTCATCGCTGCAAGGCTCGATGGCCCGTCTCATTGTCAAAGACAACATCACCTCTAGGGGAGCGCTGGCTGTAGGCCAAACTCTCTGACTAGGTGGCTTCATCATGGCCGCCTGATCGGCTGCCGTGCCGACGATGACCTCTCGGGTCATCACAAATAGCCTCCATGTCAATTTGGAACTCGCCGAACAGATGGATCCAATGGAGCTCTCCTCCCTTAATGAGCTCTTGGATCGCATCTCTGCTTTGGGAGTCGCTACAGACTATGACCGGATTGGGCTTAAACCCGACCAAAGGGATATTAAATCCCCACCGGTCACCCATGAGATAGCGGTAGTGGAAGAGCCACATATGGATTATCCCTCTATTCTGAGGACGAACTATGACCGGATCACCGAGCTCTCTGAGCCGGATACCCGCTCGGGGGAGGACACGACCCAGACCCCAAACTTAGAATCGGGAAACGGGCTGGAAAAATCGGGCAACATCCCGGAGCCCGAGCTGTCAAGCCCGGAAGCTCCTCTGCCCTTGGGCGCTAGATCGGATCAGAATCCAGATTCAACTACGCCCACCCACCCAGACTTAAGCCGTCTCTCCCATATCATACAAGATCCACAAGAGACAGTACATCGCTACTGGGCCAGATTCCTCCTTGTGATAAACAAGGTCAAGGACTATCGCGAGGAGGACGCAATCTCACTTTTTTGCAAAAATTGCACGAGCAAAGGGGTCCTTAATGCTATAAGTCACCGTGACATAGTACACTTTGCCAACTTAGCAGCCATAGTACAGTAGTACTGTGCAATGGAAAGTACCTGGAAAACCCAAATAGACTTTTGGGATAATCCGGCTCTCACTAAACCTTCCCTCCGAGCTAAAAGGGCAAACTCTCCTAAGTTACCCGATCCAATTCCCAAAAAGCCAAAGCCCACTCTAGGACGTGGAACCGTATTGGAAGAATGGCTCAATGGGCCATGAAAAATTCATAGCACGCCGGATACTAAGCCCACACATAGCCTTAGAGCATGTTGGATACTCCGGCAGGTAGCAAAAAGCGGTGAGGATCTTCTTGTAAATAAAGCAAAGCAACGTCCCGCCGAAGACAACAATGCGGTATTGACAGTCTTAGAGACTTTCGCCTCAAATAATAGGCGCAAGCGAGCTCATCGAAATCTCGCTGAAATCTACCACGTGGCAAAAATAAATCCGTGGAACGACACTGCTATTACTTTCAGTGCCAGTGACGAACCCCATTTCCAGACAGTCCGGGCACCTGCCGCTTTGGTCCTTAGCCCAATCGTGGACGGCTTTCGTCTCACTAAAGTATTCATGGATGGCGGAAGTGGACTAAACTTGATCTATGAAGAAACACTCAGCAAGATGGAAATTGATAAAAGCCGCATTGAGCAGAGCGGCACAACCTTCAGGGGAATCATCCCTAGTCAGGAGGCACCGTGTGCGGGAAAAATCACACTCAATGTGGTATTCGGCACCCTGGAGAATTACATGTCCGAAGAAATCACATTCCAAGTGGCTCCTTTCAGCAGCGGATACCATGCTCTTTTAGGGCGGGATGCATTCACAAGCTTTCAAGCTATACCCCATTACGGGTACATGAAGCTTAAAATGCCCGAACCCAATGGAATCATCACTCTAGCCAGTGATCCGGATGTTGCACTCTGTGCCGAAAATAAAATTGCAGCACTAGCCCTGGAAGCATTATCCGAAGCCCTATCGGCCGAAGAACTAACAACGCTGCGCGCCACAGTAGACAGGGACGACGTGATACTCGACAAGTGACCCAAGTCCACATCATTTAAACCCGTAGATGAGATAGTCAAATTACAGGTCCTCCAACGGACCCCATGAAGACAGCTTCCATCAGGACACAGTTGAGCTCCACAATGGACGCTGCACTACGAGAATTCCTACGCGAGAATTGGGACATTTTTTCCTGGCATCCTTCTGACATGCCGGGCATCCCACGCAGGCTGGCCGAACACAACCTCAATATACTGAAAGGATACAAGCCAGTCAAACAGACTCTTAGGCGCTTCTCAGAGCCTAAACAACAAGCCATGGGAGAAGAGCTAGCCAAGCTACTTGAGGCCGGATTCATCAGAGATATCAAGCATCCGGATTGGCTGGCAAACCTAGTAATGGTACCAAAGAAGGACAAATCCTGGCGCCTATGCGTGGATTTCAAAGACCTCAACAAGGCTTGCCCCAAGGATCCATTCCCCCTCCCTCACATCGACCAAATCATCGACGCCACCGCAGGACACGATTCACTATGTTTCCTCGATGCATACTCCGGATACCATCAAATAAAGATGGCAGAGTCCGACCAAGCCGCAACGGCCTTCATAACGCCATATGGCCCTTTCTGCTTCAACACTATGCCTTTCGGGCTTAAAAATGCCGGCGCAACCTATCAACGCATGATTCAAACATGCCTGGAGAAGCAAATCGGCAAAACAGTGGAGGCATATGTGGACGACGTGGTCATAAAAACAAGACACGTCGAAACCCTAATAGATGACTTGAGGCTTACGTTCGATAACCTCCTAACATACGACATCAAGATAAACCCGAAAAAATGTGTTTTTGGCGTACCCTCCAGGAAGTTGCTCGGCTTTATTGTTTCCAATAGAGGAATTGAAACAAATCCGGCAAAAATCCGAGCTCTGTCGCAGTTGGCTATCCCAACAGACCTCAAGCATATCGAGAAACTAGCTGGATGCGTGGCTACCTTAAGCCGCTTTATCTCCCGATTAGGAGAAAAGGCACTACCCCTTTACCGCCTTCTTCGACGCACCAAACACTTCGTGTGGACGGATGCAGCCACGGCCGGACTGAATGAAATAAAGACCTTATTGGCCAGTAATCCAGTCCTGACAGTGCCAAATATTGGCGAACCTATGCTATTGTACATAGCTGCAACACATCAAGTTGTAAGTGCAGTGCTTGTCATCGAAAGAGAAGCAGACGGATACAAATTCCCGCTCCAAAAGCCGGTATATTACGTATCCACGGTCCTCACCCCATGAAAATCCCGATACCCACACTATCAAAAGATAGCATACACGGTCTTCATGGCATCCCGGAAGCTACGACACTACTTCCAGGAGTGTTCAACTACGGTGGCCTCCGAAGTACCACTCAACGACATAATAAACAACCGCGACGCTACAGGACGGATTGCTAAATGGGCCATCAAGCTCCTTCCGTTCGACATAACATACAAACCACGGCGGGCCATTAAGTCGCAAGTATTGGCTAACTTTGTCACCGAATGGACAGAAGCCGAACTCCCTAAAGAGTACGGCACGTACTCTAATTGGATCATGCACTTCAATGGCTCTAAAATGCTGGCCGGATTGGGAGCAGGTGTAGTCCTGACTTCCCCCACCGGGGACATGGTCCAATACGTACTCCAAATATTTTACACAGACTCCAACAATGCAGCCAAATACGAGGCTCTGTTGCATGGTCTTCGGATGGCAGTCTCTATGGGCATTCAACGCCTGGAGGTGCGCGGGGATTCAAACCTCGCAATATCAGAAATAAACGGAGATTTTGATGCCAAGGATCCGAAAATGGCGGCTTACGGTAATGCCGTCCTCAAAATGTCAGCTCAGTTCGAGGGGCTCGAATTCCACCATGTGGCTCGAGAAAACAATCAAGCGGCGGATATCCTCGCCCGCATCGGCGCTAAATGCGACCCTGTCCCACCTAACATATTCCTGGAAAAACTGTTCAAACCATCCGTGGTATGGGAAGTGAGTCCGACAACACTAGCCCGGATCCGAATACAACCCCAGATTCCGAACCATCTGGCGTAATTGGAGGCTCCGCCACCGAAATAACACCTTCGGCCCACGAAATCATGGCTGTAATCGCCTCGTGGACCGAGCCTTTCTTGGCCTACCTAAATAGGCAGGAGCTCCCCGAGGACCAAAATGAAGCACGTTGTATTGTGCGGTGCTCCAAGGCCTACAAAGTCCATGAGGGAGAACTCTATAAGAAAAGTGCGACTGGAGTGCTCCAAAGATGCATCTTCGAAGAGGAAGGGCAGCAACTCTTGGCTAAAATCCATGCCGGACTCAGCGGGCACCACGCTGCGGCTCGGGCACTTGTCAGCAAGGCCTTCCGTACAGGTTTTTATTGGCCAATAGCCCAAGAAGATGCACAGGACCTTGTCCAACACTGTGTCGGTTGCCAGCTCTTTGCCAATCAGAGCCATATTCCCCCTACTGCTCTCCAAACAATCCCATTACTTGGCCCTTCGCGGTCTGGGGGCTGGATATGGTCGGACACCTTAAAGGGGGAAGCCATAAGAAAAAATACCTATTGGTCATGGTGGACAAGTTCACCAAATGGATAGAGGCCAAACCAGTTAAAACGGCCGAATCTGGACCAGTGATAGACTTCATATCAGGGGTTGTACACCGTTACGACGCCCCCACAGTATCATCACTGGTAATGGCTCAAACTTCACAGCCGACAAAGTGAAAACTTGGTGCGGCAACATGGGCATTAAGCTTGATTACGCCTCCATCTACCATCCCCAAACAAACGGCCAGGTCGAACGTGCAAATGGTCTCATTATGAGCGGCATCAAACCCAGACTAGTGCGGTCCTTGACAGAATCGGACACACACTGGGTCGAGGAGCTCGACTCCGTACTCTGGGGGCTGCAGACCACGCCGAATCATACCACCGGATACACACCATTTTTTATGGTGTACGGCGCAGAAGCAGTACTACCCTGCGACATAATCCACGACTCACCTTGCATGCGCATGTACGAAGAGAAGGAAGCCGAGTTAGATCGGCAGGACAACTTAGATGCCCTGGAGGAAGAGCGCGATGTTGCAAAAGCCCGTTCCGCATTCTATCAGCAGCAGGCTCGACGGTATCAAAACAGAGAAGTGCGGGCCAAAAGTTATAATATTGGCGAACTCGTTCTATGCCTACCGGAGAAGAAGAAGGACAAGCTCAAACCTAAGTGGGAGGGTCCCTTCATTGTTGATAAAGTTCTCACCGGAGGAGCGTACCGCCTGCGTAATGCTTCCGATAACAGACTCGAGCTGAACCCATGGAACGCGGCCAGACTCCGGAGATTCTACGCCTAGTGCTGAACTCAGAGTTCGTCTCCTTACCCTCGCCCCTTTTAATTATGTTCCTCACCTTTTTTCCTTTCTCGCCATTTTTCCTTCTTCACACAATGTATTTAATACAGTGCGGATGCTCGGATCACTCCGGCCGCACCACGTGTGCAAACCATACCTGGGGGCTTCCTATACGGAAGCTAAATATAATTACTTTCATGGAGTCTTGCCTATCACATATGCGTTCTTTTTTCCATATGTGCCTTTTCTTCACCATTATATGCATCGATATGACTTAAGATGTGGCCATGCTGGGTTGCCTGGCTCTTGTGTTTATGCCCTACGTTCCCGTTAATTCGGCTAGGGCATAAGGGGAGCACCTCTGCGATTGTTACTGCCGGTTCAGCCGGATGTGTACCTCAGACTGGGTGAAGCCGAAAGCTAGCGTTCTTAAGGGAATATTCGGTCGGTGAACAAAAGATGTTTCTTTCATTTATTACAAACGTGAATCCCTAGAAGATTTCTATCTCGCGTTTCTGATTTGCAGTCTGGACATGTACATCGATGCATGCGAACCCAGGGAAAGGAACCCCTAACGGAACTATTCTCCCTGGAAGATGTTTCTTACTACCCATGTAATATAACATAACTAGTTGGGTACTTGTCTGTTCAAGCACTTATGACCCCTACGCCTGGTTTCCACGCATAACCCGATTCTGCATAACTAAGCGGGTATTCGGATACACCCCGGACTGTCAGATCCGGGGGCTGAAGCGGAAAGGTCCGCCATGACAAATGATTTTTAATCCGGCTAGGGACTACGTATGTCCATTGAATTACATAGTCACTTGGACTGACTATATTCTTCCTCTATACCGTCCAATAGGCTATCTAGCTTACAATCCCGTTGGGAATACTTTGTGGCTAATGCTACCTGGTCATACACCAGACTCACGGTAATTTCTTGCCCATCTGGCCCCGCCGGTCCGACTTCGGCCATATGGTTAGGGTCAATCTTGGTGTAGCGCGTCTTCACCATGGCCCAGGCTTCCCTTGCACCTTGTCGGCAGGATGACATCTTCCACAATTGGAAGCGCCACCGTGCTCCTTGGAGCATATCCACGAGCTCCCCCATGCCTCTTGGCAGGGACGTGGATGGCCACAAGGCCTAGGCAATACCCTGCATCACCTGCCGAACTCGCTCATACAGCTGTTAGAGGTCTTGCAGTAAATCACCTACAGACGCGGGCATCTCCTCTTCAGGATGGCCCGTCAGCATACCTACAGATACAAACTCTTTTAATACACTTCCTCGCCGAACTGTACTGCAGTTTGTTTAGGCACTTACTATACATGCCGTGACGAAGACTTTTGTTCTCCTTCACGGAGTCTGCCAGCTGAGCTCGAACATCTGATAATTTGACGCCCAGCCGGACATTGGCATCTTGGAGATTATTATTCTCCCGCCAAACCTGCGTAAGCACACGCTCGCCAGCCCTCAGCTGTCTTTGGAGATGCGACTCGCTGTCTTTTACGATCTCCAGATTCGTCCCGGGATGGTCTGCAGAATTTTCTGTTAGACTTATGAAGCAAGCCAATTGCTAACTGGTATATGCCTTCAAGAATTCTCACACATGTTACCAGATGGGGCCTTCTAGGATTCCTCTAGCTTGGCAACCATGGCCCTCAGCCGGGTCTTGCACTCCTCCAGCTATTGAGACAATTGGGTATTCTTATCCACAAGAACCTATGCATAAAATGATCCTTAAATCAGTTGTTCCAACCGTTTCAAGTCTTAGGGGCTACTGCTATACTTGCTTATCAAATTTCCTAACCTGTATATCTTTTGCATACTGGTCCGTCGCTCGGGCGAGCTCGCCTTGAGCAGCTCGGATGTATGCGTCCCCTTAATTGAAAGCATTAAATGCTTCTTCAGAAAAGATGTTATTCTAAAGTACGACCCGTTGGCGCCGGTGATTCATGGCACTTTCTACTTCGAAATTTGTGGCGGATAGCATGTCCGCATCCTCTGTCGGAGGAAAATTCGGCATCGGCCCCGCATTGGCCTCCTCCCTCGAAGCCGGTTCCGGAATCCGGCTGGTAGAGGCGTGATCGGCAGGATCTCCGGATATAGTTCGGTGACTCCTCTTTCTGCCAAAACACGAAGGATGCTGTTACATTTCAAACACAATAATTGAAGGAAATATGCCCTAGAGGCAATAATAAAGTTATTATTTATTTCCTTATTTCATGATAAATGTTTATTATTCATGCTAGAATTGTATTAACCGGAAACATAATACATGTGTGAATACATAGACAAACATAGTGTCACTAGTATGCCTCTACTTGACTAGCTCGTTTATCAAAGATGGTTATGTTTCCTAACCATGGACAAAAGAGTTGTCATTTGATTAACGGGATCACATCATTAGGAGAAGGATGTGATTGACTTGACCCATTCCGTTAGCCTAGCACTTGATCGTTTAGTATATTGCTATTGCTTTCTTCATGACTTATACATGTTCCTGTAACTATGAGATTATGCAACTCCCCTTTACCGGAGGAACACTTTGGGTCCTACCAAACGTCACAACGTAACTGGGTGATTATAAAGGAGTACTACAGGTGTCTCCAAAGGTACATGTTGGGTTGGCATATTTCGAGAGTAGGTTTTGTCACTCCGATTGTCGGAGAGGTATTTCTGGGCCCTCTCGGTAATGCACATCACTATAAGCCTTGCCAGCAATGTAGCTAATGAGTTAGTTACGGAATGATGCATTACGTAACGAGTAAAGAGACTTGCCGGAACGAGATTGAACTAGGTATTGGATACCGACGATCGAATCTCGGGCAAGTAACATACCAATGACAAAGGGAACAACGTACGTTGTTATGCGGTTTGACCGATAAAGATCTTCGTAGAATATGTGGGAGCCAATATGGGCATCCAGGTCCCGCTATTGGTTATTGATCGGAAACGTGTTTCGGTCATGTCTACATAGATCTCGAACCCGTAGGGTCCGCACGCTTAAGGTTTCGATGACAGTTTTATTATGAGTTTTTGAGTTTTGATGTACCGAAGGAGTTCGGAGTCCCGGATGAGATCGGGGACATGACGAGGAGTCTCGAAATGGTCGATTCGTAAAGATCGATATATTGGACGACTATATTCGGAGTTCGGAAAGGTTCCGAGTGATTCGGGTATTTTTGGAGTACCGGGAAGTTACGGGAATACGGGGAAGAGTATTGGGCCTTAATGGGCCTTAGTGGGAAGGAGCCAGGAGGTGGCGCGCGCCCCTCCCAAGCCCAGTCCGAATTGGACAAAGGGTTTGGGGCGCGACCCCCCTCTCCCTTCCTTCTCCACTTCCCTCCTTTCCCCCTTCTCCTAGTTGGACTAGGAAAGAAGGAGTCCTACTCCCGGTGGGAGTAGGACTCCCCTTGGCGCGCCCTCCTCCTAGGGCCGGCCTCCTCCTCCCTTGCTCCTTTATATACGGGGGCAGGGGGGCACCCCATGACACACAAGTTGATCTACGGATCGTTCCTTAGCCGTGTGCGGTGCCCCCCTCCACCATATTCCACCTCGGTCATATCGTCGCGGAGTTTAGGCGAAGCCCTGCGCCGGTAGAACATCATCATCGTCACCACGCCGTTGTGCTGACGGAACTCATCCCCGAAGCTTTGCTGGATCGGAGCCCGGGGATCGTCATCGAGCTGAACGTGTGCTGAACTCGAAGGTGCCATACGTTCGGTGCTTGGATCGGTCGGATCGTGAAGACGTACGACTACATCAACCGCGTTGTGCTAACGCTTCCGCTTACGGTCTACGAGGGTACGTGGACAACACTCTCCCCTCTCGTTGCTATGCCATCACCATGATCTTGCGTGTGCGTAGGAATTTTTTTGAAATTACTACGTTCCCCAACAGTGGCATCCGAGCCTAGGTTTTATGCGTTGATGTTATATGCACGAGTAGAACACAAGTGAGTTGTGGGCGATACAAGTCATACTGCTTACCAGCATGTCATACTTTGGTTCAGCGGTATTGTTGGATGAAGCGGCCCAGATCGACATTACGCGTACGCTTACGCGAGACTGGTTTTACCGCCGTGCTTTGCACATAGGTGACTAGCGGGTGTCAGTTTCTCCAACTTTAGTTGAACCGAGTGTGGCTACGCCCGGTCCTTGCGAAGGTTAAAACAGCACCAACTTGACAAACTATCGTTGTGGTTTTGATGCATAGGTAAGAACGGTTCTTGCTCAACCCGTAGCAGCCACGTAAAACTTGCAACAACAAAGTAGAGGACGTCTAACTTGTTTTTGCAGGGCATGTTGTGATGTGATATGGTCAAGACGTGATGGTATATAAGTTGTTGTATGAGATGATCATGTTTTGTTGAAGTTATCGGCAACTGGCAAAAGCCCTATGGTTGTCTCTTTGTTGCATAAGATGCAAATGCCAAATAATTGCTTTACTTTATCGCTATGCGATAGCAATAGTTGCAAGAGCAATAGTTGGCGAGACGACCATGTGACGACACATTGATATAGATCAAGATGATGAAGATCATGGTGTCGTGCCAGTGACGATAGAGATCATGACAGTACTTTGGAGATGTAGATCAACGGCGCAAGATGATCATGGCCATATCATGTCACATATTTTGATTGCATATGATGTTTATCTGTTATACATCTTATTCTGTTTTGTTTGACGGTAGCATTTTAAGATGATCTCTCACTAATTATCAAGAAGTGTTCTCCCTGAGTATGCACCGTTGCAAAAGTTGTTCGTGCTGAGACACCACGTGATGATCGGGTGTGATAGGCTCTACGTTCAAATACAACGGGTGCAAAACAGTTGCACACGCGGAATACTCGGGTTAAACTTGACGAGCCTAGCATATACAGATATGGCCTTGGAACACGGAGACCGAAAGGTCGAACGTGAATAGTAGATATGATCAACATAGTGATGTTCACCATTGAAACTACTCCATCTCACGTGATGATCGGACATGGTTTAGTTGATATGGATCACGTAATCACTTAGAGGACTAGAGGGATGTCTATCTAAGTGGGAGTTCTTAAGTAATATGATTAATTGAACTTAAATTTATCATGAACTTAGTCCTGGTAGTATTTTGCAAATTATGTTGTAGATCAATAGCTTGCGTTGTTGCTTTCATATGTTTATTTTGATATGTTCCTAGAGAAAATTATGTTGAAAAATGTTAGTAGCAATGATGCGGATTGGATCCGTGATCTGAGGTTTATCCTCATTGCTGCACAGAAGAATTATGTCCTTAATCCACCGCTAGGTGACAGACCTATTGCAGGAGCAGATGCAGACGTTATGAACGTTTGGCTAGCTCAATATGATGACTACTTGATAGTTTAGTGCACCATGCTTAACGACTTAGAATCGGGACTTCAAAGACGTTTTGAACGTCATGGACCATATAAGATGTTCCAGGTATTGAAGTTAATATTTCAAGCAAATACCCGAGTTGAGAGATATGAAGTCTCCAACAAGTTCTATAGCTGAAAGATCTAGGAGAATCGCTCAACTAGTGAGCATGTGCTCAGATTGTCTGGGTACTTCAATCGCTTGAATCAAGTGGGAGTTAATCTTCCAGATAATATAGTGATTGACAGAATTCTCTAATCACCATCACTAAGTTACTAGAACTTCGTGATGAACTATAGTATGCAAGGGATGACAAAAACGATTCCCGAGCTCTTCGTGATGTTAAAATCGACGAAGGTAGAAATCAAGAAAGAACATCAAGTGTCGATGATTGAGAAGACCGATAGTTTCAAGAGAAGGGCAAAGGGAAAGAAAGGGAACTTCAAGTGGAAACACAAGCAAGTTGTCACTCCTGCGAAGAAGCCCAAAGCTGGACCAAAGCCTGAAACTGAGTGCTTACACTGCAAAGGAAATGGTCACTAGAAGCGGAAATGCCCTAAATATTTGGTGGATAAGAAGGATAGCAAAGTGAACAAGGGTATATTTGATATACAGGTGTTTGATGTGTGCCTTACTAGTGTTTATAGTAACCCCTGAGTATTTGATACTTGTTCGGTTGCTAAGATTAGTAACTCGAAACAGGAGTTACAGAATAAACAGAGACTAGTTGAAGGGGAAGTGACGATGAGTGTTGGAAGTAGTTCCAAGATTGATATGATCATCATCGCACACTCCCTATACTTTCGGGATTAGTGTTAAACCTAAATAAATGTTATTTGGCGTTTGCGTTGAGCATGAATATGATTTGATCATGTTTATTGCAATACGGTTATTCATTTGAAGTTAAAGAATAATTGTTATTCTGTTTACATGAATAAAACCTTCGATGGTTATACACCCAATGAAAATAGTTTGTTGGATCTCGATCGTAGTGATACACATATTCATAATATTGATGCCAAAAGATGCAAAGTTAATAATGATAGTGCAACTTATTTGTGGCACTGCCGTTTGGGTCATATCGTTGTAAAGCGCATGAAGAAACTCCATAAAGATGTATTTTCGGAATCACTTGGTTATGAATCATTTGATGCTTGCGAACTGTGCCTTTTGGGCAATATGACTAAAACTCCGTTCTCCAGAACAATGGAACAAGCTACTGACTTATTGGAAATAATACATACCGATGTATGCGATCCAATGAGTGCTGATGCTCGTGGCAAGTATCGTTATTTTCTGACCTTCACAAAATGATTTGAGCAGATATGGGTATATCTACTTGATGAAACATAAGTCTGAAATAATTGAAAGGTTCAAAGAATTTCAGAGTGAAGTGGAAAAATCATCGTAACAAGAAAATAAAGTTTCTGTGATCTGATCGCGGAGACAAATATTTGAGTTACGAGTTTGGTTTTCAATTAAAACAATGTGGAATAGTTTCACAGCTCACGCCACCTGGAACACCACAACGTTATGGTGTGTCCGAACGTCGTAACCGCACTTTGTTGGATATGGTGCGACCTATGATGTCTCTTACTGATTTACCACTATCGTTTTGGAGTTATGCATTAGAGACAGCTGCATTCACGTTTAATAGGGCACCATCTAAATCCGTTGAGACGACACCATATGAACTATGGTTTAGCAGTAAACCTAAGCTGTCGTTCCTTAAAGTTTGGGGTTGCTATGCTTATGTGAAAAAGTTTCATCCTGATAAGCTCAAACCCAAATCGGAGAAGTACGTCTTCATAGAATAGCCGAAGGAAACTGATGGGTACACCTTCTATCACAGATTCGAAGGCAAGATATTCGTTGCTAAAAATGGGTCCTTTCTAGAGAAGGAGTTTCTCTCGAAAGAAGTGAGTGGGAGGAAAGTAGAACTTGATGAGGTAACTGTACCTTCTCCCGAATTGGAAAATAGTTCATCACTGAAATTAGTTCCAGTGATTCCTACACCAATTAGTGAGGAAGCTAATGATGATGATCATGAAACTTCAGATCAAGTTACTACAGAACCTCGTAGGTCTTCCAAAGTACGGTCCACACCAGAGTGGTACGGTAATCCTGTTCTGAAAGTCATGTTACTAGACCATGATAAACCTACGAACTATGAGGAAGCGATGATGAGCCCAGATTCTGCAAAATGGCTGGAGGCCATGAAATCTGAGATAGGATCCATGTATGAGAACAAAGTGTGGACTTTGGTGGACTTGCCCGATGATCGGCAAACCATAGAAAATAAATGGATCTTCAAGAGGAAGACGGACATTGATAGTAGTGTTACTATCTACAAAGCTCGACTTGTCGCAAAAAGGTTTTTGACAAGTTCAAGGTGTTGACTACAATGAGATTTTCTCAATTGAAGTGATGCTTAAGTCTGTCCGAATCATGTTAGCAATTGCCACATTTTATGAAATCTGGCAAATGGATGTCAAAACTGCATTCCCAAATGGTTTTCTTAAAGAAGAGTTGTATATGATGCAACCAGAAGGTTTTGTCAATCCTAAAGGTGCTAACAAAATGTACAAGCTCCAGTGATCCATCTATGGACTGGTGCAAGCATCTCAGAGTTGGAATATACGCTTTGATAAGTTGATCAAAGCATATAGTTTTGTACAGACTTACGGTGAAGCCTGTATTTACAAGAAAGTGAGTGGGAGCACTACAACATTTCTGATAAGTATATGTGAATGACATATTGTTGATCGGAAATAATGGAGAATTATTCTGCAAAGCATAAAGGAGTGTTTTGAAGGAGTTTTTCAAAGAAAGACCTCAGTAAAAGCTACTTACATATCGAGCATCAAGATCTACTGAGATAGATCAAGACGCTTGATAAGATTTTCAATGAGTACATACCTTGACAAGATGTTGAAGTAGTTCAAAATGGAACAGTCAAAGAAAGAGTTCTTGCCTGTGTTGCAAAGGTATGAAATTGAGTAAGACTCAAATCCCGACCACGGCAGAAAATAGAAAAAGAATGAAAGTCATTCCCTATGCATCAGTCATAGGTTCTATAAAAGTATGCCATGCTATGGACCAGACCTATTGTATACTCTGCCCTGGTTTGGCAAGGGAGTACAATAGTGATCTAGGAGTAGATCACTGGACATTGGTCAAGAATATCCTTAGTGAGGACTAAGGAAATATTTCTCGATTACGGAGGTGATAAAAGAGCCCGTCGTAAAGAGTTACATCGGTGCAAGCTTTTACACCGATCCAGATGACTCTAAGTCTCAATCTGGATGCATATTGAAAGTGGGAGCAATTAGCTAGAATAGCTCCGTGCAGAGCATTGTAGACATAGAATATTTGCAAAATACATACGGCTCTGAATGTGACAGGCCTGTTAACTAAGCTTCTCTCACAACCAAAACATGACCACACCTTAGTACTCTTTTGGGTGTTAATCACATAGCGATGTGAACTAGATTATTCACTCTAGTAAACCCTTTGGGTGTTGGTCACATGACGATGTGAACTATGGGTGTTAATCATATACAGATATGAATATTGGTGTTAAATCACATGGCGATGTGAACTAGATTATTGACTCTAATGCAAGTGGGAGACTGAAGGAAATATGCCCTAGAGGCAATAATAAAGTTATTATTTATTTCCTTATTTCATGATAAATGTTTATTATTCATGCTAGAATTGTATTAACCGGAAACATAATACATGTGTGAATACATAGACAAACATAGTGTCACTAGTATGCCTCTACTTGACTAGCTCGTTTATCAAAGATGGTTATGTTTCCTAACCATGGACAAAAGAGTTGTCATTTGATTAATGGGATCACATCATTAGGAGAATGATGTGATTGACTTGACCCATTCTGTTAGCCTAGCACTTGATCGTTTAGTATATTGCTATTGCTTTCTTCATGACTTATACATGTTCCTGTAACTATGAGATTATGCAACTCCCGTTTACCGGAGGAACACTTTGGGTGCTACCAAATGTCACAACGTAACTGGGTGATTATAAAGGAGTACTACAGGTGTCTCCAAAGGTACATGTTGGGTTGGCATATTTCGAGATTAGGTTTTGTCACTCCGATTGTCGGAGAGGTATCTCTGGGCCCTCTCGGTAATGCACATCACTATAAGCCTTGCAAGCAATGTAGCTAATGAGTTAGTTACAGAATGATGCATTACGTAACGAGTAAAGAGACTTGCCGGTAACGAGATTGAACTAGGTATTGGATACCGACGATCGAATCTCGGGCAAGTAACATACCAATGACAAAGGGATCAACGTATGTTGTTATGCGGTTTGACCGATAAAGATCTTCGTAGAATATGTGGGAGCCAATATGGGCATCCAGGTCCCGCTATTGGTTATTGATCGGAAATGTGTTTCGGTCATGTCTACATAGTTCTCGAACCCGTAGGGTCCGCACGCTTAAGGTTTCGATGACAGTTTTATTATGAGTTTATGAGTTTTGATGTACCGAAGGAGTTCGGAGTCCCGGATGAGATCGGAGACATGACGAGGAGTCTCGAAATGGTCGAGACGTAAAGATCGATATATTGGACGACTATATTCGGAGTTCGGAAAGGTTCCGAGTGATTTGGGTATTTTTCGGAGTACCGGGGAGTTACGGGAATACGGGGAAGGGTATTGGGCCTTAATGGGCCTTAGTGGGAAGGAGCCAGGAGGTGGCGCGCGCCCCTCCCAAGCCCAGTCCGAATTGGACAAAGGGTTTGGGGCGCGGCCCCCCTCTCCCTTCCTTCTCCACTTCCCTCCTTTCCCCCCTTCTCCTAGTTGGACTAGGAAAGAAGGAGTCCTACTCCCGGTGGGAGTAGGACTCCCCTTGGCGCGCCCTCCTCCTAGGGCCGGCCTCCTCCTCCCTTGCTCCTTTATATACGGGGGTAGGGGGGCACCCCATGACACACAAGTTGATCTACGGATCGTTCCTTAGCCGTGTGCAGTGCCCCCCTCCACCATATTCCACCTCGGTCATATCGTCGCGGAGTTTAGGCGAAGCCCTGCGCCGGTAGAACATCATCATCGTCACCACACCGTCGTGCTGACGGAACTCATCCCCGAAGCTTTGCTGGATCGGAGCCCGAGGATCGTCATCAAGCTGAACGTGTGCTGAACTCGGAGGAGCCATACGTTCGGTGCTTGGATCGGTCGGATCGTGAAGACGTACGACTACATCAACCGCGCTGTGCTAACGCTTCCGCTTACGGTCTACGAGGGTACATGGACAACACTCTCCCCTCTCGTTGCTATGCCATCACCATGATCTTGCGTGTGCGTAGGAATTTTTTTGAAATTACTACGTTCCCCAACAATAATCACAGAGCAGGTTTTTACCATACCTTTGTAATGGCGTTTCGGCCCTAACCGCCTTCCTCTTGAGCCTGCCTGACCCAGACGCCCTTTACCGATGAGCCCCCAGGGGCTCGGCGCCGCGTTCCGATGGTCGTCTCTATAAAAATGCGATATTTTATGCATAAGTCATGATATCAGAAAGGAGACCTCTTCAGAGGATAAGGTTTCGACTTTGCTTACACGCGATGCAGGTAGCAGTCCGGGATAGTCGGCGATAATAGCCACTAAGGCGCCATCGCAGCTGGCCTGATAAAATGTCTCGTTGACTAGCTCCACAGTAATATCCGGATCTTCTTCAAGTCCTGGATCGTAGGCCCTTCCGGGGTCCTCTGGCTGCGGGGAGGGGCTGTCGAATCGTTCCACGGCCCTCCTCAATTCCTGCTCAGAAGTATCGAGGTTAATGATTTTGATGAAAAGCGCCAGAATGAATAGAGTGGGGGAAAGAGTGACGACTTACCCAGCTTGGGGGTTGTACATGGAAAATCCATCCCGCGGTTTAATACGAAGGAATTCTTCTTCTTCTCCTTTATACAAATCGGACAAATTTTCGTCAGAGCAGTGGTGGATTCCGGACCTTTACGACCACAGCGGGTGGCATCATCTTCCCCATTGTAGTGCCACATGGGCTTCCCCCAATATTGGAGTGGCTGCACCCCCAACATTATGCATATTTCCATAACCTCGACTATTGTCAGCCCTGATTTGGCCAGTATCTTTATCTTGCTCATCAGGAAGTGCACTTCTCTGGTATCCTCCTCTTGGAGGCCCTGAGGGCGCCAACTTCGGCATGCCTTTGATGGAGCATTATTGAACTCAGGGAGGCCCGTCCGGACTGGATCCGGAAGGGGAACGTCATCAACATAAAACCACTCTGAAGGCCAGTTTGCAAATGCCTTCTTGGGAGTGCCGGACAGGTATCCGGTCTCGGCGACGCGCCATATTTCGGCTCCGCCCACTTGACATATGGATTCCCCCTGGTTGCGAGGGACGAGGCAGAACAACTTCTTCCATTACCTGAAGTGGGCCTCACAACCCAGGAATAATTCACAAAGGGCGACGTATCCTGCGATGTGCAGTACGGAGGCAGGGGTGAAGTCGTGTAACTAGAGGCCGTAGAACTCCACGAGCCCGCGAAGGAATGGGTGGATTGGAAAAACCGACGCCTCTTAGCAGATGCGGGATGAGGCATATTCGCTCCCCCGGGGATGTATTAGGAGATCTCTCCGCTTGCTCCCCGCCATTATAGGTGGCTAGTCCAGCTCGGACGGGGACCATGAACGCCGGTGGAAGAAACCCTTGGGTCTGCAACTCTATCGAACGGCTTTGAGGAACTGAACACTCCTCCCAGTCACCTGGCTTGGAGCGAAGGGAACGAGAAGAAGAGCTGCGGCGACCGGCCATGTTGGAATGGTTTTTTCCGGAGCGCTCTATTGGATGCTTGCTCAAGGGAAGAAGGTGAGGTTTGGATCTGAGGATCCCCGTCCCTTCAAATAGACGGTTTGCCTACAGGGCCAGGGTGGCAAATGCAAAAATGCCCCGGCTCCTCGTATTTGCTCGACACGTGGAGATGTCCATTATTGATGCACAGAAGCCGAGGAGTACAAAATTGATGGGAGGCCAGATACTATTCATTACAACAGGAACTTTGGAGTATTCGGAGATGGAACCCGCCTTGCAATGCCGAAGACAAACTGCGCGCCGTACTAATCGTCATTGAATCCTGGTTCAGGGGCTACTGAGGGAGTTCTGGATTAGGGGGTATCCGGACAGCCGGACTATATACTTTGGCTGGACTGTTGGGTCGTGAGGATACAAGACGAAAGACTTCATCCTGTGTCCGGATGGGACTCTCCTTTGCGTGGAAGACAAGCTTGGCGATCCAGATGTTAGATCTCCTTCTTTGTAACCGACTCTGTGTAAACCCTAGCCCCCTCCAGTGTCTATATAAACCGGAGGGTTTGGTCCGTATAGGGACAATCATAATCATCATAGGCTAGCTTCTAGGGTTTAGCCTCTACGATCTCGTGGTAGATCAACTCTTGTAATACTCATATCATCAAGATTAATCAAGCAGGAAGTAGGGTTTTACCTCCATCGAGAGGGCCCAAACCTTGGTAAAGCATCGTGTCCCTTGCCTCCTGTTACCATTAGCCTTAGATGCACAGATCGGGACCCCCTAGCCAAGATCCGCCGGTTTTGACACCGACAAGGGGGGGGGGGGGGCGAATCCTACTAGGACCCCAAGTAGGACTCCTCCTACTTGGGGGTACGCCTAGGTACGGACTCCTCTCCCTCCCTCCTTTATATACGGGGGGATCCCCTAGAACACACATCAATTGTTCCAAGCCGTGTGCGGTGCACCCCTCCACAGTTTACACCTCCGGCCATATTCTCGCGATGCTTAGGCGAAGCCCTACATGGATCACATCACCATCACCGTCACCACGCCATCGTGCTGACGAAGCTCATCTACTTCCTCGACCCTCTGCTGGATCAAGAGCTCGAGGGACATCATCACGCTGAACGTGTGCAGAACTCGGAGGTGCCGTACGGTACTCGATCGGTCGGGACGAGAAGACGTTCGACTACATCAACCGCGTTAAGCAAACGCTTTCGCTTTCGGTCTACGAGGATACGTAGACTGATACGTCTCCAACGTATCTATTATTTTTGATTGTTCCATGCTATTATATTACCCTTTTTGGATGTTTATGGGCTTTATTTTACACATTTATATCACTTTTGGGACTAACCTACTAACTGGAGGCCCAGCCCATATTGCTGTTTTATTGCCTGTTTCAGTATTTCAAAGAAAAGGAATATCAAACGGAGTCCAAACGGAATGAAACCTTCGGCATCGTGATTTTTTGGAAGCGTATCATCCTGGAGGCTTGGAGATCAAGTCAGAAGACCCTCGAGGAGCCCAGGAGATAGGGGGGCGTGCCCCCCTACAGGGCGCGCCCCCCTGTCTCGTCGACCCCTCGAGCACCTCCCGACCAACTTCTTTCACCTATATAAGCCTACGTACCCTAAAACCATCGAATATCAAGATAGATCGGGAGTTCCACCGCCGCAAGCCTCTGTATCCACCAAAAACCTCTCGGGAGCCCATTCCAGCACCCTGCCGGAGGGGGAACCCATCACCGGTGGCCATCTTCATCATCCCGGCGTTCTCCATGACGAGGAGGGAGTAGTTCACCCTCGGGGCTGAGGGTATGTACCAGTAGCTATGTGTTTGATCTCTCTCTCTCTCTCTCTCTCTCTCTCGTGTTCTCGACTTCACACGATCTTGATGTATCACGATCTTTGCTATTATAGTTGGATCTTATGATGTTTCTCCCCCTCTCTACTCTCTTGTAATGAATTGAGTTTCCCCTCTTGAAGTTATTTTATCGGATTGAGTCTTTACTTTGAGAACACTTGATGTATGTCTTGCCGTGTTTATCTGTGCTAACAATGGGATATCACGTGCCACTTGATGTATGTTTTGGTGACCAACTTGCGGGTTCCGCCCATGAACCTATGCATAGGGGTTGGCACACGTTTTCTTGACTCTCCGGTAGAAACTTTGGGGCACTCTTTGAAGTACTTTGTGTTGGTTGGATGAATCTGAGATTGTGTGATGCATATCGTATAATCATGCCTACGGATACTTGAGGTGATAATGGAGTATCTAGGTGACATTAGGGTTTTGGCTGATTTGTGTCTTAAGGTGTTATTCTAGTACGAACTCTTGAATAGATCGATCCAAAAGAATAACTTTGAGGTGGTTTCGTACCCTACCATAATCTCTACATTTGTTCTCCGCTGTTAGTGGCTTTGGAGTGACTCTTTGTTGCATGTTGAGGGCTTGTTATATGATCTATCTATGTTATTATTGTTGAGAGAACTTGCACTAGTGAAAGTATGAACCCTAGGCCTTGTTTCCTATCATTGCAATACCGTTTACACTCACTTTTATCATTAGTTACCTTGCTGTTTTTATATTTTCAGATTACAAAAACCTATATCTACTATCCATATTGCACTTGTATCACCATCTCTTCGCCGAACTAGTGCACATACACAATTTACCATTGTATTGGGTGTGTTGGGGACACAAGAGACGCTTTGTTATTTGGTTGCAGGGTTGTTTGAGAGAGACCATCTTCATCCTACGCCTCCCACGGATTGACAAACCTTAGGTCATCCACTTGAGGGAAATTTGCTACTGTCCTACAAACTTGTGCACTTGCAGGCCCAACAACGTCTACAAGAAGAAGGTTGTGTAGTAGACATCATAGACACACACTTCCCCTTTCGTTGCTATGCATCTCCTAGATAGATCTTGCATGAGTGTAGGATTTTTTTTGAAATTGCATGCTACGTTTCCCAATAGTGGCATCCAAGCCCGGTCTATGCGTAGATGATATGCACGAGTAGAACACAAAGAGTTGTCGGCGGTGATCATCATACTGCTTACCATCAATGTCTTATTTTGACGGTATTGTTGGATGAAGCGGCCCGAACCAACCTTATATGACCACGTTCATGAGACCGGTTCCACCGACAGACATGCAACTGGTTTTGCATAAAGGTGGCTAGCGGGTGTCTGTTTCTCCAACTTTAGTTGAATCGAATTTGACTGCGGCCGGTCCATGTGAAGGTTAAAGCAACAAACTTGATAAGTCACCATTGTGGTTTTTTGCCGTAGGTAAGAACGATTCTTGATAGAAGCCCTTAGCAGCCATGTAAAACTTGCAACAACAAAGTAGAGGACGTCTAAATTGTTTTTGCAGGGCATGTTGTGATGTGATATGGTTAAGACATGATGTGATATACGTTGTTGTATGAGATGATCATGTTTTGTAGAAGTTATCGGCAACTGGCAGGAGCCTTATGGTTGTCACTTTATTGTATGAAATGCAAACGCCATGTAATTGCTTTACTTTATCACTAAGTGGTAGCGACAGTCGTAGTAGCAACAGTTGGCGAGACGACCACGACGCTATGATGGAGATCAAGGTGTCAAGCCGGTGACGATGGAGATCGTGAAGTATGTTTGGTTATGGATATCAAAAGCACAAGATGATGATGGCCATATCATATCACATATTGTGATTGCATGTGATGTTTATCTTTATGCATCTTATTTTGCTTAGTACGGCAGTAGCATTATAAGATGATCCCTTAAACTAAATTTCAACGTATAAGTGTTCTCCCCGAGTATGCACCATTGCGAAAGTTCTTTGTGCTGAGACACCATGTGATGATCGGGTGTGATAAGCTCTACGTTCAAATACAATGGGTGCAAGCCAGTTTTGCACATGCGGAATACTCGGGTTAAACTTGACGAGCCTAGCATGTACATACATGGCCTTGATACGTACATTTTGCATCATGCTTTTATATCGATATTTATTGCATTATGGGCTGTTATTACACGTTATGTCACAATACTTATGCCTATTCTCTCTTTATTTACAAGGTTTGCATGAATAGGGAGAATGCCGGCAGCTGGAATTCTGGGCTGGAAAAGGAGTAAATATTAGAGACCTAATCCGCACAACTCCAAAAGTCCTGAAACTCCATGGAAGTTATTTTTGGAATTAATAAAAAATATTGAGCGAAAGAAATACCATAGGGGGGCCACCCACCGTCCACGAGGGTGGGGGGCGCGCCCTACCCCCCCTGGGCGCGCCCCCTGCCTGGTGGCCCCCCGGCATTCCTTTGGTGCCCATGTTCAGCTATATGAAGCTTTTTACCCTGGAAAAAAATCATAAGCAAGCTTTCGGGACGAAACACCGCCGCCACGAGGCGGAACCTTGGCGGAACCAATCTAGGGCTCCGGTGGAGCTGTTCTGCCGGGGAAACATCCCTCCGGGAGGGGGAAATTGTCGCCATCGTCATCATCATCGATCCTCTCAGATGGAGGGGGTTAATCTTCATCAACATCTTCACCAACAACATCTCCTCTCAAACCCTAGTTCATCTCTTGTATCTAATCTTTGTCCCAAAACCTCAGATTGGTACTTGTAGGTAGCTAGTAGTGTTGATTACTCCTTGTAGTTGATGCTAGTTGGTTTATTTGGTGGAAGATCATATGTCCAGATCCTATATGCATATTAATACCCCTCTGATTATGAACAAGAATATGATTTGTGAGTAGTTACATTTGTTCCCGAGGACATGGGAGAAGTCTTTCTATAAGCACTACAAAAAAAAGACACATCCGTGACATTTTGGGCCGAACGAATTTTTTCTGTCATACTTATGACACTTCTATGAAGATAATTGTGACAAAACCCAGTATCATCATAGATGTTGTGGGCTCCTACTTCTATGAAAAAAATCATGACAAAAAATGGGCTTTCCGTCCTTGGTGGGCCAGAGACGCAGCTGCATGGCATTCTTTGGGCTGTCCATGACGGAAAAAACCATGGTAGAAGCGAGGATGAGGAAAATTTCAGGGTGTTCCCGGTTACGGTGGGTGGTCGGGGCTGAGCGATGTGCGTTTCTCTCGTACACGTAAGCGCGTGTGTGCGAGGCGTTGGGCTCTAACTGAACCCGAGCGAGGCGTTGGGCTCTAACTGAACCCGAGCGATTGCACTGCAGGCTACGCATTACTGAACCCGAGCAATCGATCGATGGCTATTAACTGAACCCGATCGAGCGATTCCTTCGCTACTGCTGCTAACTGAAGCCGATCGATGCTTCCTCTGGATGAACAGTGAGCGTTGCTGGGGGGGGGGGGGTTGGATGAATAGTTCCCAGTGGGGGTGGATGAACAGGACCCCATGGTGTTGCCTCTGGATGAACAGGACCACGATCGACCGAGCCGGTTCAGACTGGATGAACAGGACCCCGTGGAGGGCTGGATGAATAGGAGGACCCCGTGGAGGGCTGGATGAACAATAGACGGTGGACGAGTGGATGAACAGTAGCCCGTGGAGGGGTGGTTGAACAGGAGCCCGTGGAGAGGGCTGGTTGAACAGTAGACAGTGGAGTAGCGTGCGGTGGAGGCTGGATGAACAGGAGCCCGTGGATGAACAGTCGCAGGTGGAGGCTGGAGGAGGTCGACGGTGGATGAACAGTAGCCCATGGAGGCTGGAGGAGGTCTACGGTGGAGATGAACAGTATCCGGTGGAGTCCCATTTTGCGGTACGCCACACCCCTCATGATGAACAGGACCCCCGTTTCGACCGTAACGCTCCAACACAAGTCTGTTTCCTCCGTTTTGCGGTACGCCACACCCCTCCCAATCAACAGGACCCTGTTTCGACCATAGGAGGTCCAACACAAGTCCGTTTCTTCTGTTCTGAGGTACGCCAAACCCCTCCCGATGAACAGGATCCCATTTCGACCGTGGCCGTTTCCTCCATTCTGCAGTACGCCAGGCCTCGTTTCCATCGGTTGTTTCGTCCAAGCCGGTTGGCTCCCACGCGTTCCGTTGCCTCCCGATGAACACGACGCATTCCGTTGCCTCCCCATGAACACGACGACGATGCAATTTCTCCGTTCCGACCCAGCCATGTACACCGAGCCCTGGCCATATGTATGTGCGAGTAGGCATTCGAGACCCCGCCCGTATGTACGTATGTGGCCGTATTTTATTTCTAGCACACTAGCCGTTGTACGTACGTGTACATGCTACGTGCGCGCCTCTACTACGACACATGCGCGCCTCTACATTGACCAGTATGTACGTACACGTTCGCGACCAGAATAACAATGCTACGTACGCTTCGACCAGGTGAGTCCCGACTGTCAGGCACCTCCTTGCGTGCGAAGATGTAGCTGGTGGGTCCCAACAGTCAGTGGGGGCGAATCATTTTTTTTGCCCGGACGCACTTCCTTGCGTGTGAAGATGTAGCTGGTGGGTCCCAGCAGTCAGGGTGGAAATATTTTTTTCACGAAATACGGTGGCCCGTCCGGTGGGTCCCCGCTGTCAGGTGGAGGAATCATTATTTTCCTTGTAATATGGAGGCACTTCCTTGCGGCTGCCGTGGACCCAGCTGTCAGCCTCTCCACGTACAGTACTCTTCCAATGGAAGTCGGTCGTTGACCACATTGACCATGCCACGCCGAGAGCACCACGGCTGTGGATGACGGTGAGGCCTAGGAAGGGGATGATGCGGAGCCGGGGAAGAGGCGGCAGTGGAAGCCCGCGCGGAGAGGAGTACAAGGGTTCACTGGTTCGGCTGCAGTGTGAGGCTGCCGTCGCCGCAGAATAACAGGGGGTGTGGGTGAGTAGAGGGATGGCCTGGCCAGCAGTGGGAGTAGTAGGGGCAGTGAGGCCTCCGCGGCATCACAACCGGCAACGGGAGGCAGGAGCATGCGGTACGACCGGCGCTGGTTTGGGCGGCTGGATCAAGAAGACCAGAGGTTGAAGAAGCACTATGGCCGTTGGATGGACATCGTACGGTCACTGGAGCTAGAATTGTTCATATTGACTAAGTTGACAAAGCCCTCCGTCCCCGTCAACTTAGTAGGCCCACAAGTCAGCCTCCCACCAAGGTGGGTCCCAGCTAGCAGGGGGATTATTCATTATTTTCTGCGTAATAAGGACTTAAGGAGGCACTTCCGGTGGGTCCGAGCTGACAGCGGGGGGAACGTTTTTTTCACGAAATATGGTGGCCCGTCCGGTGGGTCCCAACAGTCAGGGGGAAACGTTTTTTTTTGCAAAATACGGTGGCCCGTCCGGTAGGTCCCTGCTGTCAGGTGGAGGAATCATTATTTTCCGCATAATAAGGAGGCACTTCCTTGCTGCGGTCGTGGACCCAGCTGTCAGCCTCTCCAGGTACAGTACACTTCCGATGGAAGTCGTTCCTTGACCATGTTGACTGATAATCCCCAAGTGCAGGGAATCATCGTAGCAATTTCCAAAGGTGGAAGTGATAAGTATGGAGTGTCGAACCCACAAGGAGCTAAAGGTAAGATTAATGTTCTCTCAAGCCCTATCTGCCACTGATACGACTCTACGTACACCGAATGTTTGCTTCCAACTAGAAACGAGAAATAAAACTACATTGCGGGTATGAAGAGGATAACTTTGTATGATATGGGAGAGCTAAAATATAAAAGTAGGTGCTGTTATCATAAAGTTAGCATATATTACTAAATAATATAAATAGCGAGTATGGAATAATGATGGATCGGTGTGCGGAATTGTCCTAGGCAATTGTTAACAAGACCGGTAATCACTATTGCAGTTTCATATGAGGGAGAGGCATAAGCTAACATACTTTCTCTACTTGGATCATATGCACTTATGATTGGAACTCTAGCAAGCATCCACAACTACTAAAGATCATTAAGGTAAAACCCAACCATATCATTAAAGCATCAAGTCCTCTCTATTCCCATACGCAACAATCCCTCTTACTCGGGTTTGTGTTTCAGTAACTCACCAACCCACTATAAGCGAATCATGAACGTATTGCAACACCCTACAGCGGGAATCCCTCACGCTTGCGTGACACGGAGGGCACCATAGGACAGCACCAAAATAAAACATACAACTCATACCAATCTAGATCATCAATCAACCCAAAGACAAAAGATATCTACTCAAAACATCATAGGATGGCAACACATCATTGGATCATAATATGTGGCATAAAGCACCATGTTCAAGTAGGGATTACAGCGGGGTGCGGGAGAGTGGATCGGGTAAAAGAGATGAGGATGGTGATGATGATGGTGATTTTGATGAAGATGATCACTGCAGCGATGATTCCCCTCCCGATGGCACTCCGGTGCCACCAAGAGAGAGAGGAGGAGAGGTTCTCCCCCTTGTGCTTCCTCCTCCATGGCTTTCCCCCTCTGGTCCTTGGCCTTCATGGCAATGATGGCCCCTCCGAGATCCTCCTCCATGGCCTCCGGTGATGATGGCCCCCTCCGACAGGTGCCGGAAAGGGCCTAGATTGATTTCCTGTGGCTACATAGGCTTGCAGCGGTGGAACTTCTGATCTAGGTTATTTCCCGAAGGTTTCTATATTTATAGGAATTTTTGGCATAGGTTTCAGGTCAGGGGTGTCTCCAGGCTGTCCACGAGATAGGGGGGCACGCCCTAGGGGGTGGGCATGCCCCCCACCCTCGTGGGCAGCCCGGGACTCTTCTGGCCCAACTCCGATGCTCTGTGGTCTTCTTTTGGTCCATAAAAAATCATCAAAAATTGGCATGTCAATTGGACTCCATTTGGCATTCCTTTTCTGTAAAACTCAAAAACAAGGAGAAAACAGAAACTGGCACTGGGCTCTAGGTTAATAGGTTAGTCCCAAAAATCATATAAAATGGCATATAAATGCATATAAAACATCATAGATGGATAATATAATAGCATGAATACTTCATCAATTATAGATACGGTGGAGACGTATCATTGACCATGCCACGTTCCATTGCATGCATGCGTCCATGGGCGTGGTGTGTCCCCACTGTTAGCCTCTCACGTACAGTCATCTTCCGATGACTCTCGGTTGTTGACCACGTTGACCACACCGTGCCGAGCGCACCAAGGCCGGTGGACGACGGTGAGGCCCCAGATTGGAACGACCCGGAGATGGGGAAGACGGGGCAGTGGAGTCGCAGATGGAGAGGAGTGGGAAACTTGACTGGTTTGGGTGTGCGGCAGCACAGCCGCGGTGTCACCGACAGGAGACAGGAGCAAGAAAAGAGGTTGAAGAAGGAGCATGGCTGTTGGATTAACATCCAACGGTCCAGCTGCTAGAATCATTTGTTGATTAAGTTGACAAAGCCCTGTGTACACGTCCGCTTAGTAGGCCCATAAGTCAGCCACCAAATCTAACGGGTCCCAGCTGTTAACAGGAGGAATATTTTTTCGCATAACAAGGAGGCACTTCCTTCCGTGCAAAGATACAGCCAGTGGGTCCCAGCTGTCAGGCGGAGGAAACAATTTTTCCAGCTTAATAAGGAGGAACTTTCCTTGCGTGCGACCATGGACCTCGTGGGTCCCAGCCGTTAGGCTCTCCACGTACAGTCCTCTTCCGATGACTCTCGTTTGTTGACCACGCCACACCGAGCGCAGCAAGGCAGTGGACGACGGCGAGGCCCCGGACGGGAACGACTCGGAGATGGGAAGACGCGGCAGTGGAGTCACAGATTGAGAGGAGGAGAAGGGTTATAACTGGTTCTGTTGCGGCGTGGGGCTGCAGTCGGTGGAGAATAACAGGAGGTGTGGAGGGGTGGAGGGATAGCCTGGCAAGACAACGCGTGTCCCCTCTGGTGAGCGGCGTGCGAGCCGGACTGTCGGGGGTGCGACGCATACGAGTCGTAAGTGTGCCGCCTTTTTCTTTAGAACTTGCAAAGCGTAACATTTTTGCACGATCGATCGATAGAAATCCAGAACAAAATGACGAGGGCGGTGCTTTCCCACTTGTTAGGCGGGCTAGTTTGAGTGATATGACGTGCTACAGTGCCGTCCACTTGCTCCATTTTTATGTAAGCAAGATTTTACACTCTTACGTGGGAGGAGTGCAAAACACCGCGGATCTGATTTTGATCAAGTGATAACTGTTCCCAGCCAAATAATGGAGCAATGTTAGCGATTATAGCATGATAGTTAGGGCATCTCCAGCGCTGGCCCACAAATTTACACCGGCATCTGTGCAAGGACACTGATGGATGCCATCCGATGCTGTCCGCATACCTTTCGACAACTATATGAACTAACCGGACGAAATTCGTGCAAACAAAGCAAATTTCAAATTAACCAGATGAAATTCATTACATTTTGAAAACTTTTCCTACGAGCTGGACGAAATTCATTACATATTTTGCACAAACCGTACTAAAACCTACTGTAAACCTAATCTAAATGATCGGCGGTGCCCGACCACCATGTCCGGCCATGAACCCGAGAAAGCCGGCCATTACCTTTGCCTCCTCCTCATCCGCCTTGATAACCTCCTCCTCCGGAGCACAAGGTTCTGAAGATTTTTGCTTCCACGTCGCCGTCAAGCGGCTAATTGGCCGCCGATGTTTACCCCAGCAAGCTTGGCGTCGACTGAGTGGAGTAGCGATGGCCTTCCTGGGACCAGAGCGGCGGCGACCAACTGTGTACAACTCTTCCTCGCTGCTGGCTGCACAGGCACGCTGGCTTCGTGGTTGTGGCGGCGGAGGGCGGCCGGGGCGTGCCGGTGATCTCCTTCATCTGCTCCTGCGACAGTATGTCGAAAAGAGTTTTGGAGCGCGCCCAGAGCGGAGCCGCCAATGTCCCTCGTCTGCTCCTGCGACAGTACGTCCAAGAGAGCTTCGGAGCGCCAGGAGGCCATGGTTGGAGTGGTGCCGACAGAAGGAAGGGACCGTAGGAGAATGATTGTGGGTCTTTGGCTATGGCTGGGAGCTGGGGCTCAAGTTAATATAGCGGACAAATGGCAATGAGCCACGGAAGACGGATGGACGGCTGGCGCCGGAGTAGGTTCACCGGGCGTGAAGGCGGACGCTGCTTTAGTGACTTAACTGCAGGTGCATTTGGTTACTAACATGTGGGCCCAACGGGCATCTTGCCCGCATGTCAGTGACTGAAAGTGCTAGTATTCGACTAGAGGGGGGGGTGAATAGGTGATTTTTATGAAAGTCTTCAAAACATGAGTGTTTCGAAGACAAATGATAGAAATGACCCTATTGATATGCAGCGGAAGGTAGACTACACTAGACAAGCCATAGTCAAGTAAGCAATGAAGCGAACGCACAAAGACTATAAGCAGCTAGGTAGATTGGATCAGGATGGAAGATAGTATAAAGCCAAACAGACAACAGTCTTCACACAGTGAAGTCAAACAGATAAGGCAAGTAGGCAACAACTTCACGAAGACAAACTGTAAGTAAGGCGAGAGAGGTAGGATAGAACCAGTTGCTCGGAGAGGACAAGGGATTTGTTGGACCAGTTCCTGTTGCTGTGACAACTCTACGTCTGGTTAGGGAGGCTGAGATTCAACTCAGAAGACCGTGTCTTCACCTTATTCCCCTTGAGCTAAGAACACTTAGTCCTCGCCCAATCACTTTGGTAAGTCTTCAAGGGAGACTTCCAAACCTTCACAGACTTCGTTTACCAGCAATCCACAATGACTCTTGGATGCTCAGAACGTGATGCCTAACCAGTTGGAGGATTCATAGTCCTCAAGTGTAGTAAGTCTTCAGATCCCGCAGACAGAAAGACTTCAGTGATGCCTAGCACTCTTTGGCTCTGGGTGTTTTGGGCTTTGTCCTCGCAAGGATTCTATCTCAAAGGGTTTGGAGGTGGGTTGCTCTCAAACGACAAAAGCTGTGCACTAACTCTGAGCAGCCACACATTTATGGTGTAGGGGGTGAGCTATTTATAGCCAGGAGGCAACCCGACCTGATTTGTCCGAAATGACCCTGGGTCACTGAGGAACTGACACGTGTCCAACGGTCAGATTTCAAACACACGCGGCAGCTTGACTTGGGCTACAAGTAAAGCTGACTCATCCAGCTCTGGATGAGATTTGCTCTCATTGTCTTCGCTCGAAGACATAGGATTTGGTTGAGCATCACATCAGTCACTCTGACTTTGTTCACTTGCACCCCACTTAACAGTACGGTGGTTCCTATGACTCAACAAAGAAGAAAAGGAAACTACAAAACAACTATGTCTTCGTACTCCATAGTCTTCACGCGATGTCTTCTCCTGTCATAGTCTTCAATGTGAATGTCTTCACAGACCACCATTGTCTTCAATGTGTTCACACATTTTTAGGGGTCATCTCTGGTAGGTAAACCGAATCAACGTGGGACTACTACCTGTGTTATCCTGCAATTCTCACAAACACATTAGTCCCTCAACCAAGTTTGTCGTCAATACTCCAAAACCAACTAGGGAAGGCACTAGATGCACTTACAATCTCCCCCTTTATGGTGATTGATGACAAACTGGTTGAAGTTTTCAACGGGGATAAAAGTATGTGAAAGTTTAGTGTTGTGAGTATTGTCTTGAAACATAAGATGAGGCTCCCCCTGAAGATGTGCATATAAATGATTTGCGTTTGAATGCAAATGCACATGGCAGGTTTTGCTTTGTGGAGGCCATCATCAAAGTGTGAAGACAATGCATTATGCATATAAGAAAATAACAAAGATAATGATATGCATAATAAAAAATGGACGTGTGCAGAATGACTTCATGCGGGATTTATCATCACATTACAGAATAGCAGATAAAGTAGCAGACGACCATCAAGTTTAAGTGTTACAACTCAGAAAACCAAATGTATCAAAAGACGAGAGTTGTAAGACTTGGCAAAAAGTAATGCAGCCACCCATAAGGACCTGCTTGAAGACTATCAACTCATATGGTTCTCCCCCTTTTGTCAGTAATGACCAAAAAGGATTGAAGACATAGAGCATCTACTCGTTCCCAGAAGGAGCAGATGGAGGAGCAGGGTCGATGTTGGTGTTTGGTGGTACAGAGGGGCCTGGTGTAGTGTTGATACGCGCCGAAGTGGTAGTTGGTGAAGCAGCATCATCTTCGTCATCGATGACTCTGGCATTGACAATTGCTGCTAAGGAGGAGTACTCAGAGACTTCGAGTGAAGGAGTCCGACGCAAGGCATCATTCCTGGGAGGACTGGAATCAAATTTGAATTTCTCTATGAAGCCATCTTGTTTAAGATCATCTTCAGAACCGAGTAATGTCAGACTCTTCCACGACCGCCAATAGGTTTCATGAGTGACGAATGCATTCTTGGTGGCTAGATTGCGAATGCGATTAACATCCACCAAGAGACTCTGCATTTGACGCTTGAGCCAGAAATGATGCTTATCTTGTTTCTAATGCAAGGCCACAAGAAGCTCTCAGTCATTGAGTACACGAGATCTCTTCCGAGGCCTTTGAGCAATTGTGCTTTCGGCGGCTTCAGTATGGGCACAATGAGGTGCACATGTATTTCCAGCCAAAGGATAAACTCGAGTTGCAGCATGAACTCCTTCAACATGTTGAGTGAAACTTTGATGATCGACATTGTGAAGACAAATTGGCTCCTTGGCAGGCTCTGGGTAAATGGCTTCGACAGACATATGAACCTCTGGCAGGAATATGAGATGGTTGCGCACAGAGGGCTGATAGTTGATAGCAGAGTGAAGCTTGATAAGACGCATTACCCATGGAGCATAGAACTTCAGACCAAATATATCAGAGCCAGATGCAGCAAGTTGTCGGATGAAGAAATCCTGAGCATTGAAGCTGATGCCATTGAGAATATAGAAGACCAATGTCTTCATTGAGCCTTCAAGCTTTGCTGCAGAAGAATATCCTTTGATGGGCCATAGAGTTTGCCTGATAATGTGATAGATGGTGCGGGGCAGATACTCTAGGTCTTCAACAAAAAATTACTTTGGATATTCAACATCTTGTGGCAGTGGCTTCATCATACTCAGTATTGGGCTCATATTGGGCTCAGGCTTCTGGAATATGCTCTCTAAAGCATTGCGGTGAAGCTGACAACCAGGTTCATAAAGTTCACCTGGAGTGGGTAGGCCAGTAAGCTCAATGATATCAAGAGCTTTGGCTTCATGGTGTACATTTCCTGTTATCCACTCAAGGACCCAAGTTTTGGAATCCCTGTTGTAGCCGCGAATGTGAAGTGTAGCATAGAATTGTAACAGAAGCTCTTCATTCCAATTTTCTTTGTGAGTCACAAACTGTAGAAGGACAGCATCTCTGAAGCAGTCTAGGAAGCCACTGTGGGGACCTTAGGCTTCGAGCCTGTCATGCTGGCAGGGAAGACAATGCGAGGTGCTTCCTGTCCTGACGCCTCATCTTGGGTCACAGTCGGCTTCTTCTTTTTGGCAGCCATCTTGGGGTCGATGCCTGGACGCCCAAGAGCCTTGCGCTTTTCGGCTTCATTGTGAGCCTGAACACATTTTGCATCGAGGTTTTTCATCCGTTCTCTTGAACCTTTTGCTTCTTCACGTTTCTTGTGAAATGCTTCCTTGAGGTCGTGCAGCAGCTGCTTGAAGTTATGAACATCAGTGACACTGAGCTTGGCCATGTGCTTCTTGAATTGAGCCTTTTCATAGTCAATTTTGTTCTTCAGCTCAACTATCTTCTGAGCCTGAGCTATCTCATTTGCAATGGCACTATGGAAAGAGACACTGATGCGAATGGGAAGTTGAAGATCATCAATACTGAGGTCCGGATTGGCAAACCACTCATCAATGAAGTTATTTAGGATGTCCACGTCAAAGAGGGGCAAATCGTTGAAGATTTCCGCCTCTTGTTTGCTCTTTATCATCAACTCAAGAGCATCCTCACCAAGATCATCGTCACTGGACAGATTAATGGCTTCATTCTCGTTCCTTAGAACAGCAGCTGGGGTCAGTGCTTGACCAGAACTCAGGATGGGCTTCTTCTTCTGTATAGACTTCTCCGTCTTCTTGGAGATGCGAGAGAGATCTTTATATTGCATACTGGATGCAGGAGGAGCAGTTGCCAATATCTTCACACGTGAAGCTTTTGGTGCGACAGAGGGTTTTGAAGCCTTGGTTTTCTTCTGCTTCTGTGGCTTAGTGGAGCAGGCGCTTCATCAGAATCTGTGTCATTAGCTGAGTGATCCATAGCGCCCCCTTGAACTGCAATGTGAGTGATGAGACCTTCGAGGTTGTAGAAGGGGCCAATGACATTGCGATTAGCATCACGGGTGCCATCAGCCCGAGGAGTAGACGGACTGGGGTTGAAGTCGAGTCCAAATGCTTTCTTGTTCTTCACAGTAGAATCCTTGGCAAACTTGAAGTTGCGCTTGAACAGATTGTCTTCACGACACCATAGCAGAGAAGATGGGTCAGCATTCTCTGGTTGTGGTCCACGAACCATGCAAGGGTAGAAGCCTTGATCAATAGCTTCAGACTGGGACTTGGTTTGAAGATTTTTGTATAATATATCTCCCCAAGGTCGCTTGATGGCATTCTTCTCAGCATACTCAGCAGTGACGAATCTGTACTTAAACCATTCTTCTGCCCAATATCTTCGAATCCATTGGATTCAAGTTTTGCGTTCACCATAGGTTTCTTCAGGATCTCTCTTTTACATTTCATGCAGATCTGGTGGCAAATCTCTGGGTGTATTCCCACGGTGCTTTCTGCATCCCTTTCTAACAGACTTTTCTGTGGCCATGAAGTTTAACCTGAAAGGCTTCAGAACTTGCAAAGGCTTCAGGAGAATTGTTGTGACACTGTAAGAATTCTGCAAATGAATGCAGACTATGAGAACCAAGGGATTCTCCCACGGACAAGTACCTGTGACAACATTAGAGGTGCGAGGGAAGGGGAAGAGGTCATATGCATTCCCAGAAGATTTTGAAGATAAATCAGTTTGAAGATATTGACCTCATAACGCGAAGACATTCACTTATTTGTTGAGAGTTGGTTCTAGATTTGTACGAATCTAAGAATAGGTACAAGTGAGGAATCTAACTTTGTGTGAAGCATAAGTGAATATACTAGGCATTGATATGAGATGCAGAATATGATAGATTCAAAAGTGTAAGCATAGAAACCACTTTTGGTAGAGAAGAATGAATCTATCGGATCAAAAAGGCAGTAAAAGTAAGTTTTAATTACCAGACGAAGAACTGCTAGATGGAACAGAGTAGGAGGCCGAGCAGTTCAATCTCCCGCGCCCTAACTTGGTGACGGAAGACACCTACGGTGGCAGCGGAGAAGAAGAGGTCCGCGGCCGGCGTGAGGACGGTGTCGGTGAGGTCGCAGCAACTAAGTGCTTCATCGCTGGCATCGTCAAGAGCTAGCGGTGGCGCTAGGGTTTGAGCGAGGTGTGGAGGTGGAAGAAGGATTTTTGACCGCGATGTGATGTGTATTTATAAGGAAAGGGACAACACATCACAATTACTCAGGTGCCCTTGGCGGTTCACATCTGAGGGACATGTTGCCGGTGTCAAAACTGGCGGATCTCGGGTAGGGGGTCCCGAACTGTGCATCTAAGTCTAATGGTAACAGGAGGCGGGGACACGATGTTTACCCAGGTTCGGGCCCTCTCGATGGAGGAAATACCCTACTTCCTGCTTGATTGATCTTGATGGTATGAGTATTACAAGAGTTGATCTACCACGAGATCGTAGAGGCTAAACCCTAGAAGCTAGTCTATGATTATGATTGTTGTTGTCCTACAGAATAAACCCTCCGGTTTATATAGACACCAGAGGGGGCTAGGGTTACTCAGAGTCGGTTACAGAGAAGGAGATCTACACATCCGAATTGCCAAGCTTGCCTTCCACGCAAAGGAGAGTCCCACCCGGACACGGGACGAAGTCTTCAATCTTGTATCTTCATAGTTCAATAGTCTGGCCAAAGTATATAGTCCGGCTGTCCGAGGACCCCCTAATCCAGGACTCCCTCAGTAGCCCCTGAACCAGGCTTCAATGACAATGAGTCCGGCGCGCAGATTGTCTTCGACATTGCAAGGCGGTTTTTCTCCAAAATCCCTGAGTTCCTGTTGTAACGAACAGTGTCCGGCTTCCCATCAATGTTGCACTCCTCGGCTTCTATGCCTTAATAATTGCTATCTCCACGTGTCAAGCGAATGCGAGAAGTCAGGGCATTTTTACATTTGCCACCCTGACCATGTAAGTAAATCGTCTATTTAAAGAGACGGGGATCCTCAGATCCAAATCACACCATCTTCCCCCAGCGAGTATCCATCAGAGCGCGCCCGGAAGAAACCATCCCATCATGGCCGGCCGTCGTAGCTCCTCCTCTCGCTCCCGTAGCACTAAGCCAGGCGATTGGGAGAAGTGTTCCGTTCCCCATAGCCGATTGGTAGAGTTGCAGACCTAGGGGTTTCTCCCTCCTGCATACATGGTCCCCGTCCGAGCCGGACTAGCCACTTACAATGGCGGGGAGCAAGAGGAGAGTTTTCCCAACTTATCCAAGGGGGAGCGGGTATGCCTTGTCCCTTACTTGCTGAGGGGACTTGGATTTCCAATCCATCCGTTCCTCCGCGGGGTCCAAGAGTTCTGTGGCCTCCAGCTGCATAACTTCACCCCGCCTCCATTTTACACATCACCGGCTACGTCGCCTTTTGCGAGCTGTTTCTGGGCTGCGAAGCTCATTTCGAGCTATGGAAGAGGCTATTCTACCTCGTACCCCGCACTCAGGAGGGGTCAATATATCAAGTGTGCGGAGCCGAAATATGGAGCATCACCGGGACCGGATACCTGTCCGGTACTCCGAAGAAGACATCCAAAGACTGGCCTTCGGAGTGGTTTTATATGGAGGAGGTCCCCCTTCCGGACCCTATTTGGATGGGCCTTCCCGAGTTTGCAAATGCACCATTGAGGAAACGCCACAGCTAGCACCCCCGGAGCCCCCAGGAGGAAGATAACAGAGAGGTCCTTTTCCTGATGGACAAGATAAAAACGCTGGCCAAATCAGGATTGACAATAATTGAGGTTATGTCAATATGTATAATGCGGGGGGTGCAGCCACTTCAATATCGGGGGAAACCCATGTGGCACTTCAATGGAGAAGACGATGCCACTCGCTGCGGCCGTAAAGGTCCGGACTCCGCCTCCGCTCTGGCGAAGATACTATACGATTTGTACAAAGGAGAAGAAGAGGAGTTCATCCGTATTAAGCCACGGGATGGATTCTCCATGTACAACCCACCAAGCTGGGTGAGCCGCTATTTTTTATTCCAATCTTTCCCGCATTCTTTATCACAAATATTTAGCTTGGCAATTCATAGCAGGAGCTGCGAAAAGCTCTGAGGGAGGTCCACAACCCGTCTCCACAGCCAGAGGACCCAGACCGGGCCCTCGACCCCGGACTTGAAGAAGATCCGGACATATTTGTGGAGCTCGTCGACAGGACATTTTATCAGTTATGCTGTGACGGTGCCTTGGTGGCCATCATAACTGATTATCCTGGCCTACTCCCTGTATCACATGTAAGTAAAACCAGAGTCCCAACTTCCAAGAAGGATCCCCTCTTTGCGCCTTACCCACCGCACATGTATTGCGTTTTACAGGGAAGGCCAACGGGACGCCATGCCAAACCCACGGTGACTCATCAACAAGGGGCACTGAAGCCAGGTAGGCTTAAAAGGAAGGCGGTCAGGACCGAGAGGCCATCGTAGAGGTACGATTAAAAACATGCTATGTAATTATCGTCCTTAAAATATAACAATGTCCATGGTTCCCCGACAGAAAAAGCGCTCGCCGGACTGTATCCGGAGAGCCTGCCTGTCACACCTCCACCAGCCGAACTTCGAGGCCAGGCTCAAGGGCGGAGATCGATGCGGGGACAACGCCGGACGGTCCTCCTACAAAGGGTGTGGATAGATTCTCCGCTACAAACTCCAAAGTGGATAGCGCCATGAATCACAGGCGCCGACGGACCACACTACGCGAACCTAATTTCTCTGAAGAGGCGTTCAATGACTTCAACTCACGGGACGCGTACATCCGAGCTTCTCAAGATGGCCTCGCCAGAGCCACGGACCAGTATGTAAAGGATATAAGAGTAAGAAAATTTGATTAGTATGTATATCAGTAGCCCCTGAGACTTGAAACAGTTGGCATAACTGATTTAAGGATCATTATACGCATAGGTTCTTACATAGAAGAATACCCAGCTGTCTAAAGAGCTGGAGGAGTGCAAAGCCTAGCTACGGGCCACAGTTGCAGGAATGGAGGAGTCCAAGAAGGCCCCATCTGGTAATATTTGTCTTAATCAAAAAAGAATGTAATGACATGTACCAGCTAGTATTCGGCATGCATGCAAATCTAACAATAAATTATGCAGACAATCCTAGAGGCAATTCGGAGATCGTACCGATGGACGAGCAACATGCTCAATGACAACGAGAGGCTGGCGAGCGCGTGCTTACACGGGTTATTTGAGAGAATAATGATCTCAAGGACGCCAAGACCCGGTTGGATGTTGAGTTAAAAGATGTTCGGGGCCAGCTTGCTGATTTCGTGAAGGAGAATAAGAGTCTTCAACGCGGCATTTTTAGTAAGTGCTCGAACGAACCTTTATAAAGTTAGGCGAAGAAGCGGGCTAACAGAATTATGTCTGTAGGTATGCTGACAGGTCGTCCCGAAGAGGAGATGCCCGGATCTGCAGGCGATCTTCTGCAAGAGCTCTCACAATTGCACGGACAAATTCGGCAGGTGATGTAGGGTATTGCCCAGGCCTTGTGGCCGTCCGCATCCCTGCCCGGAGGCATGGGAGAGCTTGTGGAGATGCTCAAGGGAGCGCGGCGGTGCTTCCGATTATGGAAGATATCGGCCTACCGACAAGGTGCAAGGGAAGCCTGGGCCATGGTGAAGACGCGATACACCAAGGCTGACCCAAACCACATGGCCGAGGTTGGACCTGTAGGGTCAGATGGGAAAGAGATCCCTGTTAGTCTGGTATATGACCAATTAGCATTAGCCGCAAAGTATTCCCAATAGGATTGTAGGCTAGACAGCCTGTTGGATGGTATAGAAGAAGAATTTAGTCAGTCTAAGTGACTATGTACTTCAAATGACATATTTTGTCCCTAGCCAGATTGTAAATCATTTTTCATGGCGGACCTTTTCGCTTCAACCTCCGGACCCGACAGTCCGGAGTGTATCCGAATACCCGCTCAGTTATGTAAAAATCGGGGTATGCGTGGAAACCAGGCGTAGGGGTCATAAGTGCTTGAACAGACAAGTACCCAACTAGCTATGTAATATTACATGGATAGTAAGAAACATCTTCCATGGAGAATAGTTCTGTTAAGGGTTCCTTTCCCTGGGTACGCATGCATTAATGTGCATGTCCTAACTGTAAAAAGCGACGCAGGATATAAACATCTGGGGGCATGTATTGAAATAAGTAAGAAACATCTTTTGTTCACCGATCGAATATTCCCTTAAGAACGCTAGCTTTCGGCTTCACCCAGTCTGAGGTACACATCCGGCTGACCCGGCAGTAACAATCGCAGAGGTGCTCCCCTTATACCCTAGCCGAATTAACGGGAACATAGGGCACAAACACAAGAGCCAGGCAACCCAGCTTGGCCATAACATAAGTCATATCGATGCATATAATGGCAAAAAAAGGGACATATGGAGAAGTGACACATATGTGGTGGGCATAAAGCCCGAAGATAATTATATTAAGCTTCTGTATAAGAAGCCCCCAGGTATATTGAGCATGCATATCGCGGCAGGAGTGTGCGGTCAAAGCACACATGAAGCTTTTAAGGCTATATAAAAAAAGAAAGAAAGAAGAGAAAGAGGATATAACTTAAAAAAAGGGGTGGAGGTAAGGAGACGAACACAGACTTCGGCACTAGGCGTAGAATCTTCGTAGTCTGGCCGCGTTCCATGGGTTCGGCTCGAGTCGATTATCTGATTCATCACATAGACGGTACGCTCCTCCGGTGAGAACTTTATAGATGATGAAGGGACCCTCCCACTTGGGCTTGAGACTGTCCTTTTTCTTCTCCGGTAAGCGTAGAACGAGTTTGCCAATGTTATAAGTTTTGGCCCGTACTTCTCTGCTTTGATACCTTCGAGCCTGCTACTGATAGAATGCGGAATGGGCCTTTGTGACGTCACGCTCCTCCTCTAGGGCATCTAAACTGTCCTGCCGATCCAGCTCGGCTTCTCTCTCTTCGTACATGTACACTCGAGGTGAGTCATGAATGATATCGCAGGGTAGCACCGCCTCTGCGCCATACACCATAAAAATGGTGTGCATCCGGTAGTGCGATTCGGCGTGGTCCGTAGCCCCCATAGTACGGAGTCGAGCTCCTCGACCCAGTGCGTATTTGATTCCTTCAAGGATCGCACTAGTCTGGGTTCGATACCGCTCATAACAAGACCATTTGCTCGTTCGACTTGACCGTTTGTTTGGGGATGATAGACAGAGGTATAGTCGAGCTTAATGCCCATGTTGCCGCACCAAGTTTTCACCTCATCAGCTGTGAAGTTGGAGCCGTTATCAGTGATGATGCTGTGGGGGACACCATAACAGTGTACGACCCTGAATATGAAGTCTATCACTCGTCCGGATTTGGCCGTTTTAATTGGTTTGGCCTCTATCCATTTGTTGAATTTATCTACCATGACCAACAAGTATTTTTTCTTATGGCTTCCTCCTTTAAGGGGTCCAACCATATCGAGCCCCCAGACCACGAAGGGCCAAGTTATGGGGATTGTTTGGAGAGCGGTAGGTGGCATATGGCTTTTATTTGCAAAAAGTTGGCAACCGACGCAATGTTGGACGAGGTCCTGTGCGTCTGCTCGGGATATCGGCCAGTAGAAACCTGTACGGAAGGCCTTGCTCACAAGGGCCCGAGCCGCGGCGTGATGGCCGCCGAGTCCAGCATGAATCTCAGCCAGTAGCTGCCGTCCCTCCTCTTTGGAGATGCATCTTTGAAGCACTCCGGTCACGCTTATCTCTTATAAAGCTCTCCCTCATGAACCTTGTAAGCTTTAGAGCGCCACACAATGCAATGTGCTTCATTTTGGTCCTCGGGGAGTTCTTGCCTATTTAGGTAGGCTAAGAAGGGTTCTGTCCACGGGGCGATGACAGCCATAATGACGTGGGCCGAAGGTGTTATTTTGGTGGCGGAGCCTCCGATTACGTCAGAGTGTTCGGGATCTAGGGTTGTGTTCGGATCCAGACTGGTGTTGTCGGTCTCCCCTTCCCACACCATGGATGGCTCGAACAGCCTTTCCAAGAAGATATTGGGTGGGACGGGGTCGCGCTTAGTGCCTATGCGGGTGAGGATATCCGCCGCTTGATTGTTTTCTCGGACCACATGGTGGAATTCGAGCCCCTCGAACCAAGCTGACATTTTGAGGATGGCATTGCGGTAGGCCGCCATTTTTGGGTCCTTGGCGTCAAAGTCTCCATTTATTTGAGATATTGCAAGCTTCGAATCCCCACACACTTCTAGGCATTGAATGCCCATGGAGACTGCCATCCGAAGACCATGCAATAGAGCCTCATATTCGGCTGCATTGTTGGAATCTGTGTATAGTATTTGGAGTACGCATTGGACTGTATCTCCGGTGGGGGATGTTAGGTCAACGCCTGCCCCCAGACCAGCCAGCATCTTAGAGCCGTCAAAGTGCATGATCCAATTGGAGTATGCGTCGTACTCTTTAGGGAGTTCGACTTCTGTCCATTCGGCGACGAAGTCAGCCAGTACTTGCGACTTAATGGCTCACTCTGGCTTGTATGTTAGGCTAGTCCTAGTGCTCCAACTTGGATTGGTGCTTAGCCTACCATATCAGCAGAATTCATACGTGGCAGGTTAATTAAGGAGGAGAGAGAGCGAACCGGTAACCCCACGAAGGAACAGCTCTAAGCACACGACCCTAGGTGAAAACGTAGTAAATTCGATCCCGTGTGAAGCGCCGTATACCTTCGTCTCCTCTGTTTTTATCCCCTTCTTCCCAGCGACCAAGCGGCGCCTTCGCCTCCTCTTCCTCCTCGCCGTGCGCCACCGCCCCAGCGCAGCCACTTCGTCCTCACCGCGCGGTGCTGCCACGCCTCTCAATCGCCGCGTCAGCCGTCGTTCCTCCTGGTCGTTGAAGCTCCGGCGGACCCTCGAGCCTGCATGGACCGGCCAGTTCAGTTCAGTTTGCCACTGGCGCCACAAGTTCAGTTCGCCGTAGCCGGGAGCTCCTCCGGCCACTCACAGACGGCTCAAAGGTAATTATTTCTTTTCACAAAAGTAGATCTGCTAGTTTGTTTCAAAACGTTCAATTTCACCCTGTGCTTGCTCTCTCCTGTCCATGCTTAGATGGGTTTTTTCTCTGCTTCTTGCTAATTGATAGTTTGAACCATATGCAATGGACACTAGCTTGTATCAGGATACTATAGAACTAGCTCCGCCGGCCAGCCACAATCTGCTCGATGGTATCGTCCTTTCACAAATCAGAATACTATTTTGTTCTGTATCCTAGTGCGCCTCATGATTTGTACCTCCCATTCTTTCTTAGATGAGATTTTTCTCTGCATCAGACTTGGGCTATGGCCAAAATTTGACTGATAATTGGCCAAGAAGACCTAGTTGATTTCACATAATTTTTGTTCAGTTCAGAACGTTCTAATTGATTTCAGAACGTACTAGTTCAGCTCATAGTACACAATGGTTCAGTTCAGTTTAGTTTGGAGTTACTTGTAGTTGGAAGGGACGTAGTTGATTATACTACATCTAGATACGTCTGTAGCAATCCTTTTATATAGGATCAAACTGAGTTCAGTTCAGTTTAGAACCAACAAGTAATTTCAAGGTATTGCTATCTACTCATACGAATTATCAGGCAACAATTTTTTGACAGAACCAAACTGAGTTTTATGGATCTGATGGAAATGCATAAGGATCTATTGATCTGAAGTTTCAGATGTTGTACATGGACAATTTGAAGTTCTATGAGAAATTGGTTCAGACAGAATAAGATTAGGGTGTACAAAATTACTCTGTTTTTAGTAGATGAAGCAAAATCAAACATAATTCTGTTTTTATCACGAGAAGTTCGTCACTTAACTTGTTCGATCTTATTCTGATGTGTACAATTGTTGTCTTGTTTGTTACATGTTTCAGGCCTATGTATAACCATCCACTAGACGATCCTGATGATACAGATCAACAAAATGATAGTGATGCTAGAAACACTACATATCCAACAGAGTTATACACACTTGATGAACTCCTAGCCGAGGAGGACATGCTAGACTCCTTTGCCGAGGAGATTGCTGTGGAGTTGAAGGGAACACTTGAGGCTCTTCAAGCAAGATCACTTAGCAGGAGTGGTCCGAGGATATACGTGAATAGACCGCGTGAAGAAGCACATCAACAACTGAAAGGCCAAGCTCCTCAAGTGAACTTTTTTGTAAATGACAAGGAATATCAACATGGTTATTACCTTGTAGATGGGATATACCCAGAATGGGAAGCTTTTGTGAAGACAATATCGATGCCACAAACAGAGAAGCACAAGTTCTTCACAAGTATGACTGGGGTGATATCCAGAAGGTCATGATAGCTTGCATCATTCTTCACAATATGGTAGTCGAGGATGAAAAAGAAGCGGCAACTAATATTGTTGATTTGAACAAGGAGGCGGGTACATCCATTGTTCTACCATCAGTATTCACACACGGCGACATACCGGTATTCGCCCAGGTGCTACAAAGGGATGCAAGAATCCGAGATCGCCAGACTCACAAAGCACTCAAAACTGATTTGGTAGAGCATATTTGGAAAAAGTTTGGGCCAAAATAGATTATTATCATATTTTATTTTAAGCACCATTAATTGTAGGTGTAATTTCTATGTGTTATTGGCACTTTATGTATGGACTCAAGTCAACTATATTTCCATGTGTTTTCCTCAAGGGATATTATTTGCTTAATACGTAGCACAAACATGCCACAAAGTTTATATACTACAAAAGATCCTTAGACTAATTAAATGAAGAGAGCTTAGCTACAAGAAGCTAAGCACCTATGCATTGGGGAGTTTGGTTGCTAAGCTATTTAATATGCTTAGCACCCCATCTAAGCACCGGTCCATTGGCAGCAGCCTTATGTCGAACGGGAGGAGCTCGATAGCCCATTTAGTAATCCGGCCCGTGGCATCGCGGTTATTTATTATATCATTGAGTGGTACTTCCGAGGCCACCGTGATTGAACACTCTTGAAAGTAGTGTCGTAGTTTTCGGGATGCCATGAAGACCGCGAATGCTATCTTTCTATAATGTGGGTACTGTGATTTGCATGGAGTGAGGACGGTGGCTACGTAGTATACTGGCTTCTGAAGCGGGAACTTATGTCCGTCCGTCTCTCGTTCGACGACGAGCACTGCGCTTACAACCTGGTGTGTTGCAGCTATATATAACAACATGGGTTCACCAATATTTGGCGCGGCCAGGATTGGATTGCTGGCCAAGAGGGCCTTTATTACTTCCAGTCCGGCCGTACCTGCAACCATCCACTCGAAGTGTTCGGTGCATGAAGAAGGCGATAGAGAGGTAGTGCCTTTTCTCCCAATCGGGAGATAAAGCGGCTTAGGGCAGCCACACATCCAGTTAATTTCTGGATTTGCTTGAGGTCTGTTGGGGTAGCCAACTATGACAGAGCTTGGATTTTAGCCAGATTTTCTTCAATTCCTCGATTGGAAATGATGAAGCCAAAAAGCTTTCCGGCAGGTACGCCGAAGATGCATTTTTCCGGATTGAGCTTGATGTCATATGTTCAGAGATTGTCGAACGTAAGCCTCAAGTCGTCTATTAAGGATTTGACGTGTCTGGTTTTGATGACCACATCGTCTATGTATGCCTCCACTGTTTTGCTGATTTGTGTTTCCAGGCATGCCTGAATCATGCGTTGATAGGTTGCACCGGCGTTTTTGAGCCCAAAAGGCATGGTGTTAAAACAAAAGGGGCCGTATGGAGTGATGAATGCCGTTGCGGCTTGATCGGACTCTGCCATCTTGATTTGATGGCATCCAGAGTATGCGTCGAGGAAACACAATGATTCGTGTCCTGCGGTAGCGTCGATGATTTGATCGATGCGGGGGAGGGGGAAGGGATCCTTAGGGAAAGCCTTATTGAGGTCCCTGAAATCGACACATAGGCGCCAGGATTTGTCCTTCTTTGGTACCATCACTACGTTTGCTAGCCAGTCCGGATGTTTTATTTCTCTGATGAATCCGACATCGAGTAGCTTGGCTAGCTCTTCTCCCATGGCTTGTCTCTTAGGTTCTGAAAAGCGCCGAAGAGTATGCTTGACCGGCTTGTATCCCTTTAGTATGTTTAGGCTATGCTCTGCCAGCCTGCGTGGGATACCTGGCATGTCTGAAGGATGCCAGGCGAAGATGTCCCAATTCTCGCGCAAGAACTCTCGCAGTGCGGCGTCTATTGTGGGGTTCAGTTGTGCCCCAATGGATGCAGTTTTTGTAGGGTCCGTTGGGTGGACCTGGAATTTGACTATTTTGTCTGCTGGTTTAAAAGAGGTGGACTTGGGTCGTTTGTCGAGTATCACGTCGTCCCTGTCTACTGTGGAGCGCATCGCAGTTAATTCTTCGGCCGCGAGAGCTTCGGATAATGCCTCTAGGGCTAGTGCGGCGGTTTTATTTTCGGCGCGGAGTGCTATGTCCGGATCACTAGCTAGAGTGATGATTCCATTGGGCCCAGGCATCTTGATCTTCATGTACCCGTAATGGGGTATAGCTTGGAAGCTCGTGAATGCATCCCGCCCTAAAAGGGCGTGGTATCCACTACTGAACGGGGCCACTTGGAATGTGATTTCTTCGGACCTATAATTCTCCGCGTGCCGAATACCACATCTAGTGTGATTTTTCCCGCACATCGTGCCTCCCAACTAGGGATGATTCCTCTGAAGGTCGTGCTGCTTTGCTCAATGCGGCTCTTGTCTATCTCCATTTTGTTGAGAGTTTCCTCGTAGATGAGGTTTAATCCGCTGCCACCGTCCATGAGTACTTTAGTAAGCCGGAAGCCGTCCACAATTGGACTAAGGACCAAAGTGGCTAGTGCTCGAACTGTTCGGAATTGAGGTTCGTCACTGGCATTGAAGGTTATGGCCGTGTTGTTCCATGGATTTATTGCTACAACGTGGCAGACTTTGGCAAGTCTGCGGAGTGCTCGCTTACGCCTATTGTTTGAGGCGAAAGTCTCAAAGGCTGTCAGTACTGTATTGTTATTCTCCGCGGGATGGTGCTCCGCGGTATTGTTGATGAGGAGATCCTCGCTACTCTTGGCCACCTGCCGGAGTATCCAACATGCTCTAAGGTTGTGTGTTGGTATGATATTCGGTGTGCTGTGAATATTTCATGGCCTATTAAGCCATCCCTCCAATACAGTTCCACGCCCTTTAGAGGGCTTTGGCTTCATTGTAATTGGATTGTGTGACTTGCGAGAGCGCACCCTTTTAGTTTGGACGAGGGGTTTAGTGAGAGCCGGAGGATCCCAGAATTTTGTTTGGGTTTTCCAGGCGGTTTCCATCGCACAGTACTTTTGTACTATGGTCGCCAAGTCAGCGAAGTTTGCTATGTCACGGCGACTTATGGCATTGAGGATTCCCTTGTCCATGTAGTTTTTGTAAAAGAATGACATTGCGTCTTCCTCACGACAGTCCTTGACCTTGCTCATTACAAGGAGGAATCTGGCCCAGAAGTGATGTACTGTGTCTTGGGGCTCTTGTCTAATGTGGGAAAGATCACTTGTGTCTGGGTGGGTGGGTAGATTTAAGTCCAAACCCTGACCCGATCTGAGATCCAGGGGCAGAGGAGCTCCCGAGCTTGGCAGCTCAGACTCCGGGATGTTGCCCAATTTTTCTGGCCCACTACCCGATTCTAGGTTCGGAGCCTGGGCTATGTCCTCCCGTAGATGGGTATCCGGCTCGGAGAGCTCGGGAATCCGGACATAGTTCGTCCTCAAAATAGAGGAAGAATCACTGCATTGTTCCTCCACCACCACTATCTGATGGGTGACCGGTGGAGAGTTAATCTCCCTTTGGTAGGGTTTAAGCCCGATCCGATCATAGTCCGTGGCGACTCCCAGGGCGGAGATGCGATCCAAGAGCTCGTTCAGGGAGGAGAGCTCCATTGGACCTATCTGTTCGGTGAATTCCGAGCTAACATGGAGGCTGTTTTTGATGATATGAGAAGTCATCGTCAGCGCGGCGGCTGAACGGGCGGTCATGACGAAGCCGCCTAGCCGGAGAGTCTGGCCTACAGCCAGGCCTCTCCCAGAGGTGATGTTGTCCTTGACAACAAGACGAGCCATCGAGCCTTACCGTGATGGCATAGTGGAACTCTCAATGAAAGCACCAATGTCGGTGTCAAAACCATAGGATCTCGGGTAGGGGGTCCCGAACTGTGCATCTAAGGCTAATGGTAACAAGAGGCGGGTGACACGATATTTACCCAGGTTCGGGCCCTCTCGATGGAGGTAATACCCTACTTCCTGCTTGATTGATCTTGATGGTATGAGTATTACAAGAGTTGATCTACCACGAGATCGTAGAGGCTAAACCCTAGAAGCTAGCCTATGAATATGATTGTTGTTGTCCTACGGACTAAACCCTCCGGTTTATATAGACACCGGAGGGGGCTAGGGTTACACAGAGTCGGTTACAGAGAAGGAGATCTACACATCCGAATTGCCAAGCTTGCCTTCCACGCAAAGGAGAGTCACACCTGGACACGGGACAAAGTCTTCAATCTTGTATCTTCATAGTCCAACAGTCCGGCCAAAGTATATAGTCCGGCTGTCCAAGGACCCCCTAATCCACGACTCCCTCACACTTGGCAAACATGCAACACATTGGAAGTTGTTCCATGTTCCCACGCACGCTTGGATTGTCGGGTGGTCGTTCCGGCTTCTCCGGTTTTCAGGCAATAAGGATGCAACATTAAAAAACAGATTAAATGTTTGTCAGATTGTCATCTGCTGACAAGGACTCAGAGAAGACAATCGACAGGTTTCAATAGAATGCATATGATTTGGATAGATAGAGTTGAGGTAGAAGAATAGAATAGGTTAGGGTCCGATCACATTCACTTAGATCAAAAAATTCAAGAGTGAAGACATAGCTATAAGTGAATGCTATAGAGGACAGAACACACACACACACACACACACACACACACACACACACACACACACACACACACACATATATATATATATGTATGTATATGTATATGTATATGAATCAAATCAACATGGTGAAGATAAATCATGAAGACAAATTAATGTTGAAGATAATCCAAATGCGAAGACTTTTGCAATTTTAACGCCAAGAGAAACACTTCAATAAGAATTTGGTGGTGGTGTTACCCACCGTATAGGAAGTATTAGACCCAGACACGGCGCACAATTATCGTGGCGCTCCGAAGTCAAATTCCACATTAATCTATTCACACTAAGAGGGTAAGTCTTCATTAATTGAAGATATACGTTACTTCGTGTGTTGCACATCTAAGTCATCAACATGCACAAGCGTTAGGATGTGTGTCCATTCACAGGACATTTGAGGATTCTAAGATATTTAGCTCACACCGCAACTTGCAAAACCTTTTCTCATCCAAGGGCTTAGTGAAGATATATACCAATTGCTCTTCAGTGTTGACGTGAATGATATCAATGTCTTCCTTGTTGACATGATCTCTCAAAAAGTGATGATGGATATGAATGTGCTTTGTCTTCGAGTGTTGAACTGGATTCTTGGAAAGCTTGATGGCGCTTTCATTGTCACAGAAGAGTGGCACATTCTTCGTGTTGATGCCATAATCCTTGAGAGTTTGCCTCATCCATAGAAGCTGAGCACATCACGATCCAGCAACAATGTATTCAGATTCAGCAGTGGAGAGTGACACACAGTTCTGCTTCTTTGAAGACGAACAGACAAGTGATCGACCGAGAAAGTGACATGTTCCTGAGGTGGACTTGCGATCAACCTTGTCACCAGCATAATCAGCATCAGAATACCCAATCAGATCAAATGTTGATCCCTTTGGATACCATAATCCTATCGTTGGGGTGTAATCAAAATATCGAAGAATTCACTTCACCGCTAGCTGATGCGACTCCTTTGGTGCCGCTTGGAATCGGGCACACATGCAAACGCTAAGCATTATATCTGGCCTAGATGCACATAAGTAAAGTAAGGAACCAATCATGGAGCGGTATACCTTTTGATCGAACTCTTTACCATTGTCGTCAAGACCCAGATGACTTTTGGTTGGCATTGGCGTCGTGTATCCTTTGCAGTTTTGCATTCCAAACTTCTTCAGGCAGTCTTTGAGGTATTTCTCTTGAGATATGAAGATGTCGTTTCTCTGCTGACGGATTTGAAGACAAGGAAGAACTTCAGCTCATCCATAATGGACATCTGATATCGCTCTTGCATCATGTGCCCAAATTCATCGATGTATCTCTTGTCGGTGCAGCCAAAGATAATGTCATCCACATAGATTTGGCACACAAACAGTTCACCGTCGTATGACTTCGTCAAGAGTGTTGGATCTAGAGAACCAGGTTTGAAGCCGTTGCTCTTCAAGAAGTGTTTGAGCGTGTCATACCAAGCGCGAGGAGCTTCTTTGAGGCCATACAGTGCCTTGTTGAGCTTGTATACCATATCAGGATGTTTTGGATCTTCAGAGCCAGGTGATTGTGCAACATACACTTCTTCTTCAATTTTTCCATTGAGAAAGGAACTCTTCACATCCATTTGGTATAGAAAGATGTTGTGATGGTTGGCATATGCAAGCAGTATGCGAATGGCTTCAAGTCTTGCCACGGGAGCAAATGTTTCATCAAAGTCAATCCCTACCATTTGAGTGTAACCTTGAGAAACCAGACGAGCCTTGCTTCTGACAACTTGACCATGTTCATCTTGTTTGTTGTGATAGATCCATTTGGTTCCAATTATATTATGCTTGCGAGGATCAGGCCGCTTGACTAGTTCCCAGACATTATTCAGCTCGAACTGATAAAGCCCTTCTTGCATGGCTTGAATCCATTCAGGTTCCATAAAGGCTTCAGAAACTTTCTTGGGTTCAGATATTGAGACAAATGCAAAGTGCCCACAGAAATTTGCCAGTTGTGTTGCTCTTGAACGAGTGAGTGGACTAGGTGCATTGATGCTATCAATGATCTTCTCGATCTGTACTTCATTTGCAACACGGTGATGTACTGGTCGAAGATTTTGCCCTTGCAGATCATTGTCTTCAGCTTCGACATTGACTTCAGGCTGAGCATTGTCGTCAGGTTGACTTGGTGCAATGATGAGTTCATCTTCAGCCTGAGGTTCGAACGGTATGATCTCTCCAGTACACATGAGCTTGATAGATTCACTAGGAAGAACTTCATCTAGCACATTTGGCAGGTGCTCTCATTGCGAGCCGTTAGTCTCATCGAACCGCACATCCACAGTTTCAACCACTTTATAGTGAAAGAGGTTGAAGAATCTGTAGGAGTGCGAATCCTTTCCGTATCCAAGCATAAAACCTTCATGTGCTTTCGGTGCAAATTTTGAAGTGTGATGTGGATCCTTGATCCAGCACCTAGCACCAAATACTCTAAACTAGCTGACGTTTGGCTTCTTACCAGTTAGCAGCTCATAAGATGTATTCTTTAGAAGCTTGTGAAGATAAACTCAGTTGATGATGTGGCATGCAGTGTCAATGGCTTCAGGCCAGAACTTCCTTGGAGTCTTGTACTCGTCTAGCATCGTCCGAGCCATCTCGATGAGGGTTCTGTTCTTGCGCTCCATGATGCCATTCTGCTGAGGTGTGTAGGGAGCAGAAAACTCATGAGTGATGCCTAGTGTATCAAGGTAAGTGTCGAGGCCGGTGTTCTTCAATTCTGTGTCGTTGTCACTTCTGATGTGCTTGATCTTGACACCGTAGTTCGTCATGGCATGATTGGCGAAGCGTTTGGAGACATCCTGCACTTCATTCTTATAGAGAATTATATGCACCCAGGTATATCTTGAGTAATCATCAACAATAACGAAACCATAGAGACAAGCAGTGGTAGTAAGAGTAGAGTAATGAGTAGGGCCGAATAAGTCCATGTGAAGCAGCTCGAAGGGTTGAGATGTCGTCATGATTGTCTTCGAGGGATGCTTGGCCCTAGTCATCTTCCCAGCTTCACAGGCACCACACAGATGGTCTTTCTTGAACTTGATGCCTTCGATGCCCACGACATGCTTCTTCTTCATGAGAGTGTACAAGTTCATCATGCCCGCATGTCCTAGCCTCCGATGCCAGAGCCAACACTCTGAAGCTTTTGCTAAAAGACATACAGCAAGCTGTGGTCCTGCTGAGAAATCTACCATATATAGATCACCTTTTCGATACCCTTCAAAGACTAGAGATTTGTCAGATTCCATAAGAACAAGGCAACGATATTTTCCAAATATCACAATCATGTTCAAATCACATAGCATTGGTACAGACATTAAGTTGAAACCAAGGGATTCAACAAGCATCACTTTATCCATGTGCTGATCCTTTGAGATTGCAACTCTACCAAGACCCAATACCTTACTTTTACCTATGTTAGCAAATGTGATACTTATCAGGCGGCCGAAGAGTTGAATCCATCAGAAGACTTCGATCACCAGTCATATGGTTGGTGCAGCCACTATCCATAATCCATTCTGAAGCATGAGGTTTCATAGCCTTGGCACCACATGCCATGAAGCAGTAGGTGGGAGCAGAGTCGTCCTCATCCTTGGCATCAGTGTTGGTGACGAGGCCATTGTCTTCAGTGTCGAAGATGGACTTGGTGATGTATGCAGAAGCTAGAGCCAGGCTTTCCACTCCAGAATCAGATTCCTCCTCGGACTCCACCTCTGCCTCCTCAGATGGAGACTCCTCCTCTGAATCCAGCTCCTTGACAACAAAAGCACGAGCCTTGCCAGATGACCTCTTCTTGTGTGAAGGAGACTTTGAGGAAGACTTGGAAGAAGACTTTGAGGATTTTTTCTTCTTCTTGTCATCAGAATCATATTCCTTGCTCTTCTTCTTATTCTTCTTCTTCTTCTTCTTCTTCTTCTTCTTCTTCTTCTTCTTCTTCTTCTTCTTCTTCTTCTTCTTCTTCTTCTTCTTCTTCTTCTTCTTCTTCTTCTTCTTTGTCTCGTTGTCCTACTATGGACATTCAGAGATGTAGTGACCAGGTTTCTTGCACTTGTGATAGGTTCTCTTCTTGTGATCACGAGAGGAAGCTTCATCATTCCTTGAGCTGGATCTTGAAGACTTTCTGAAGTATTTCTTCTTGGTAAACTTCTAGAACTTCTTTACGAGCATAGCAAGCTCCTTTCCAATATCTTCAGGATCACCAAAACTGCAGTCAGATTCTTCTTCAGACATGGAGACGGCCTTTGCCTTCAAAGCGCGAGTACGGCCATAGTTGGGACCATACATATCTATTTTCTCAGATAGCTGGAACTCATGTGTGTTGAGTCTCTCCAGTATGTTAGACGGATTGAGAGTCTTGAAGTCAAGGCGCTCTTGAATCATTAGTGCTAGGATGTCGAATGAGCTGTTGAGAGATCTCAGTAGTGTCTTGACGATTTCATGCTTGGTGATCTCAGTGGCGCCGAGTGCATGAAGCTCATTGGTGATATCAGTGAGGTGGACATTCTCATTGTCATTTCTCTTGAAGCGGTTGAAGAGATTGCGAAGAACACTGATCCTTGAATCTCTCTATGTTGAGACGCCTTCATTGACCTTGGAGAGCCAGTACCAGACCAGCTTTGAAGTTTTCAGAGCACTCACACAACCATACTGCCCCTTGGCCAGAGGACCACAGATGATGTTCTTGGCAGTTGAGTCCAGTTTCACGAACTTCTTGACATCAGCGGGAGTGACACCTTCACCAGTCTTGGGAAACACCATTCTTGATGACATACCAGAGATCGACATCAATGGCTTCAAGATGCATGCACATCTTATTCTTCCAGTAGGGGTAATCACTGCCATCGAAGACAGGGCACGCAGCGGAGACTTTGATTATCCCTGTAGTCGACATAGCTAAACTCCAGGTGGTTAAATCGAATCACACAGAACAAGGGAGCACCTTGCTCTGATACCAATTGAAAGTGCTAGTATTCGACTAGAGGGGGGGTGAATAGGCGATTTTTATGGAAGTCTTCAAAACATGAGTGTTTTGAAGATAAATGATAGAAATGACCCTATTGATATGCAGCGGAAGGTAGACTACACTAGAAAAGCCATAGTCAAGTAAGCAATGAAGCGAAAGCACAAAGGCTATAAGCAGCTAGGTAGATTGGATAAGGATGGAAGATAGTATAAAGCCAAACAGACAACAGTCTTCACACAGTGAAGTCAAACAGATAAGGCAAGTAGGCAACGACTTCACGAAGACAAACTGTAAGTAAGGCGAGAGAGGTAGGATAGAACCAGTTGCTCGGAGAGGACAAGGGATTTGTTGGACCAGTTCTAGTTGCTGTGACAACTCTATGTCTGGTTAGGGGGGATGAGATTCAACTCAGAAGACAGTGTCTTCACCTTATTCCCCTTGAGCTAAGAACACTTAGTCCTCGCCCAATCACTCTGGTAAGTCTTCAAGGGAGACTTCCAAACCTTCACAGATTCACCGGCAATCCACAATGACTCTTGGATGCTCAGAACGTGATGCCTAACTGGCTGGAGGATTCACAGTCCTCAAGTGTAATAAGTCTTTAGATCACACGGAAAGAAAGACTTTAGTGATGCCTAACACTCTTTGGCTCTGGGTGTTTTGGGCTTTGTCCTTGCAAGGATTCTCTCTCAAAGGGTTTGGAGGTGGGTTGCTCACAAATGACAAAAGCCATGCACTAACTCTGAGCAGCCACCAATTTATGGTGTAGGGGGTGGGCTATTTATAGCCAGGAGGCAACCCGACCTGATTTGTCCGAAATGACCCTGGGTCACGAGGAACTGACACGTGTCCAATGGTCAGATTTCAAACACACGTGACAGCTTGACTTGGGCTACAAGTAAAGCTGACTCATCCAGCTCTGGATGAGATTTGCTCTCATTGTCTTCGCTCAAAGATATAGGATTTGGTTGAGCATCACATCAGTCACTCTGACTTTGTTCACTTGGACCCCACTTAATAGTACGGTGGTTCCTATGACTCAACAAAGAAGAAAAGGAAACTACAAAACAACTATGTCTTCATACTCCATAGTCTTCACGCGATGTCTTCTCCTGTCATAGTCTTCAATGTGAATGTCTTCACAGACCACCATTGTCTTCAATGTCTTCACACATTTTTAGGGGTCATCTCTGGTAGGTATACCGAATCAACGTGGGACTACTACCTGTGTTATCTTGCAATTCTCACGAACACATTAGTCCCTCAACCAAGTTTGTCATCAATACTCCAAAACCAACTAGGGGTGGCACTAGATGCACTTACAGTGACACACCAACTGCACCTGCAGTTAAGTCCGGTGAATGTGTCGTTGACGTTCTGGAGAGACGGTGACCGTTTCAGGCGGGAAGCGCGCGCTAGCGATGGAAGGGGTTTCGGTAGGCCAGGGCGGTCAGACGTTGGCGTGGTGGTAAATTGTGAATTCATGGATGACGAGACTTTGAAGCATATGCAGCACATATTGACAACCAGGCGTCCATGCAACCGCGCTTGTCGCCAGCTAGCCTTCGACGACCACCGTTAGACACCACACAACCATGCATAACTTACGAATAATGGACGAATCGATCAGACACACACTCGTGTGCAGTGGCAACTAAGATTGGTCGCTCACGATAGTACATACTCCGTACCAAAGTACCCTCTCTAGCTAGGCTGTTTTATAGATTGTCGTTGTGATGGACGATATACATGAGCAAGGCGCTCCGAGTATGACTGTTGGTGTTGAGCCAGGTGAATACATGCTCGGCATTCGCGTAGGCCTCCATCAAACGTCTAAACAGTAATGTCAGGCACCGCCGGGGTGCGCAGGTGATGGGCTCGCCGTTTGCCTTGCGCCATGAGCAGGACTTTGATTGAGAGGGCGATGTGCATGCATTAGCATGCTTTGACAGCGTGAGCGTGAATGTCTGACACAAAGTATTTCATTTTCATTTGGCTGACGAGTGTGCGTTGCAGCGATGAGTCCGTGGTTTGATTCCCCACATACGCATAATTTTGGTTTTTATTTCTTTCTCCACTGACAGGTAGGCCACGTAGATAGATAAAGAACATGAGCTGATGAGGCGCATGCGGACTATTTGACTGGTCAACCAGACAAATACGGAGCTATACGCTGAGCCAGTGACCGTATAATCACCATATCTTGTATACAATGATCAAAGTGAGCTATCAAGACAAGTTCGATGACCGCCAATGCGTTTTACTCGGTAATAAATGACCATGATTGAAGGGGAATCCAAATTTCCTTCGTCTTCTGTCCTTGAGCTCTTGACAAACAAATGCACTATACGGTTGTCTGGCCACTCCACCCCAGAGCTCTCACCAAGCGTCGTTCATGCCACCTCGCCGCACACTAACCGGTAAGGAAGCGATGGCATCCCGCCGCGCCGAGTTGCTCGCCGCTCACGACTGCACACAAAATGGTAGGGAACCGATGTCATCCTGCCGTGCCGAGTTCATCACCCCTCGTGACCTCACACCTATGTGGGAGGAATTTTAAGCTGCCAAGGCCGAATGGGCGGTAGAGCAAGAGGTGGCCAAAGCCGCACAGAAGGAGCGGAAAAGTCAGAAAACACTCAAGAAAAGAGAGGCCCGCCGCCGCAAGAAAGAAGAGGACGCACACGCTGCTGCGGAGAGGTCGACGGAGATCCAAGCATAGTGGGGTGTCGCCGACAAAGCCGGGAAGGAGAACGACGGCGTCTGGACAGCATGTGAGAAGTAGCAGTACTAGTAGTTAGTGTGTGTGTGTCTGTGTCTGAGTACGAGCATGTAGCAGTACTACTAGTTACTACTGTAGTTACCAGTACATTAGCCTAGACTCAATGGAAAACTTCCTATCCCATGCATCAAATGGCATCTCTGTCTCTATAGGAATTGAGATGCATGTCATCTCACTTCCTATGGTTCTCATATTCCTATAAAATTCCTATCCTATGAACAAAAGGAGGCCTCTGTTGGAGTAACTACTATAGCTAGCAGTACTGCTGGTATAGTAGTTTTCTTCAAGAAGCGGAATTCAATGAAGTCATGATGGTTCCTTCATCCAAGCAACTTCAAAGTGGGAAAGGTTGGGCCTGTGATTTGACGGCTCATTAGTCCTTATTACTGCGGTGCAACGACCGGGCTGACTCTCCTTGGAGTTCTGCGTGCATCACAAGTGGACGAGGGTGGTCGACGTCCCACATGTTGGCGAACGGAGGTATTCTTTCCGATATCGAGGAGCAAGGAAACCGCGTGGTATAGTATCACTGCTGATTGGTTCTAAAAAAATAGTATCACTGCTGATTTATATTTATTTTTTATTTCTGATGAATGCTAGCGTTTCAACTCTTACAACGAAGGGTGCCAAACACGGCATGTGCTGGATGTCCCACACGTCAGCGAAAGGAGTGGGACATGAACAACATGGTAGAGCCCAGCACAAAAAAACCTAGCCTGGTAGAGCGTCTCCACTTCTTCCACTTCTGGGTCGGAGACCACACGTAGTAGTACTAGTGGTATGAATGATACAAAGTGCAACATGGAGAGAAAGACACGTCTAGTTGGAAGGTCTCGGGGCATACCCATAAACAAATATAAAAGCTAATATGTGCCTCCAACTAATATAGTACTAGTAGAGTACTTAGGCACATACTCTGTAAGATCACCGTGCATTGCACGTACAACATTTAGTGGTACTACGTAGTAAGAGAAAAATGCCTCCCAAGAGTTGCCTTCTCGACCCACTTTTGGGTGTTTTTGGTACAGTGTATGGAGGGTGCATGAGTCCACACTAGTTTAGCACAAATACACTAGAAGCATGCATGAAAGAGAGCATGCATGAAGATGGGTGTTGAGTTGAGCATGCATGAAGAGGGAACAACTATGCTGAGACGAGAACGCAACCAAACACACCCTATATGCCACGCATGTTCATACCATTTGTGCCTTTCTACTTCACTTATTGCACTACATTACTCAGGTTCGTACATCCACTCCTGGGTACATGTCAGTCTTGTAGTTCCAGTCCCACGTGTTCTTCATATAGATGGAACGATCCTTGCATGACACGTGCACCTTGATGCTAGATGTCTCACGTGTTGGCAAAAGGATGAACATAGCTCACGTAAAAAATATAGAGTGGAAGAACATAGATTCCCGACGACCAAGAAGGAGCAAGGAACCTCGTGGTGGAGCGTCTGCACTCATAATATTTTATATTATTCTGTGATATAAAATCAACCAATCATCTCCACAGTGGACTGGACACGGCAGCCCAGTGTAGTTACATCATACTAGTACATGGCTAACCCACGCTATCACCATATTTCTTGGCTTCCGTGCGACACCTATCTCTAGTAATTCAGCAGCCCATATCGCTTCTCCCTCCTCGTGTCTCTCAAAGTGCGGCGGGATGGTATTTTTGCCGTCTATCGAGGTCGGTTAACTCGTCACATGTTAGTGACATGCCAAGAGCATTCTAAAAAAACTCCTTTCACGTTCCGTTTTCAAAAAGAAAAAAAAATCCTTTCATGTACGAATTTGACCGTATGCTTTGAGCAACTTGCATGTCCTATACTGCTCCAGTTTGGATACTCTAACTTAGCTAGAGGTTAGACTAACTCATGACTAACCTTGAACTAACTGTGGCCAAAGAGGTGTTTGGGTGATAGGGTTAGATTGACAATAAATGCACTTGATGGAGAGAGAAAAGTGGATTTTCAGTGGTCCAAATGAGAAGTATCTCCAGTTAGCACCTCTTGGGTGGGATAGTTTTTTTTGGTGGGTTCGGTGCAACTTGGTCCAATTTAAACCCTCATGCTTGGATACTTTAGGGCTATTTGAGCCCCAGCTAGCTCAAACTAACTCTAACCAATGGATCCAAACAGGGCCTATGGCTAGCCTCGATGTGGAGCAGTCGCGTGCACCGGGAAGCGACGCTCTCTCGGTCGTCGTGCCGCTTCAAAGCGGGCGCCAGTGAGATGTCGCCTCCTGCTCTGGCCGGGCATTAATGCGGCACAGACGCTCCAGGGCGACGCTGACCATTTCAATCGCGAAGCGCGCTGGCAAGGAAGTATAGGTTTTGAACCGTTTCAGGTGTAGTACTGGTAGTTTGCAAAACTACTCAATTATTGCACTCAGTTTCCTAAGAAATTGTGGTAAACACGTTACTCCACAGCCCGCTTCCATTCTCCTTCCTCTTCCACCCCCGCGTACGTCCGCGGGAAGCGACTAGTCAACCCTTATATAGGAGTGCTAGCACAAAAAGATGCATGCATGACCACTAAAATTTCCAGATTAAAGCGTTGCTCCGGTGGGAGTATGGCATATCTTGTTACCTTCAGCCGGGCCATGGCTACCGGGTGACGGCGACCAGAGAAGAGGCGGCGGGAGGGGAATGAATGCAGCTACTGTTTGGGTTCGCCAAATGCGCAACATCACGTGTACCCGTGGGTGCACAAATTGTAACATACGTGTCTGCTTAAGTGGGCGTCACGTAACTGGTGTGTGTGTGTGAGAGAGATTCTGAGAGACAGAGTGCATGTGTGTGACTCTACTCTTTGGACATGTATTCAACCTTTTGCATCGGGATATAAGTATAATGGTATTTACTTTAGCTAGTGATTTATGTGGCCATGTTAACGTGGTTGTGTAAAAAATATCACTTCCTACTCGTGATTTGCGTTATATAATTACAAGAAAGATGCTCGTGCATTGCACGGAACATCAATATTCATTTTTTTACAAAACACCTATTGTGATTGACCCATGCATGAGTAATCCCATGTGTAAAAACTAATGATATCTCGAGAATTTTATCGGAAAACTGGTATCTTGAGAATGTCATCAAAAAAAATGAAAGATGAGAGATAAGGTGAGGAGGAGTGGAGTGTGGTGGTGACTGGTGATCGGAATGGGAGGAGGCATGGGGATGGACGGCGCCGGCAGGCAGCAGCGGCCACCATGCTAGATTGTTCCAGAGACTTCCTTTTTTAATTGCTCAGCAATGAGGTTGTGGGAGATAAGGATGTGGAGAGAGGTGCGGGTATATTTTGTAAAATTATCATAGTTTGCTTTCTATCCGTCAGATATAGATCAGACGGTCTATATTACAAGATGGCAGGCACACCATCATCGCCAACTCGGTTTTTTATAAGGGTGCAGATGATAAGTTTGCTAACTACTAAAGTAAAGTGGAATTTGTCCATGTTATACAAGTAAATTAAGGTGATTGCTTATCATACGGGTAAGGTTGGATGAAGGGTGGTAGGAACAAATGCTCCGCCTAGAGCATGTGTGTGTGAGATGGAGTCTTAGTGTGTGTGTGTGGGTGTGGGTGTGTTTGTGTGTGTGTGAGAGAGAGAGAGAGAGATGGAGTCTGTGTGTGTGTGTGTGTGTGATGGAGTCTTAGTGTGTGTGTGTGTGTGTCGCGGGGTCCTCGGTGGCGGATGTAATTTAAGTGTGCATGGCTTCATCATAGAGAGGTGATGTCTATGGCAGAGGCCACCAATGATGGGGTGCGAGAGAGAAAATGCCCGTAGAGAGGGAAGAGAAGGTGTGTGCACGTGAGAGGAGTCAACATCAAGAGAACGTGTTTGTTCAAGAGACACTAAGGAAGACTACTATATATTGATGGTGCATGTAGGCGGGAATTAAACGAAGGGATGGTCTTATTGGTTTCGGGGATATAGGGGAAGAGTGAGAGGGGGGTAGCTAGAAGGAGATTGTCAAGTGTGAGTGTGTGTTTTACCCATCCAGGCAGAAGTTATGTGCACACAAGAAGAGAACGATTCGATGTGGCGTTAGGGTTGAGGGTAATTAACTACGTATGGAGACATAGAGACCTTGAACGTGCATGTGTGAGAGGTATACATGTATACGTGGGATGTGTGTGTGTGTGCGCGCGCGCGTGCATGATCGAGATAAAAGAAAGAAGACATAAGTCATAAGATCAACGACATGGGAGAGACAGATCGGTATGACAATATGCATGCATGCGAGAATGTAGGGAAGAAGGCCCGACAATTGAGCATGTGTTTTTGTCTTTAAGAGATAGTGGCGTGGGCTGGAGCATGCATCTATGGCGAGCAGAGGGAGTGAGTCACAATGATTGTGAAAAAGAGATCAACCTATAAATGCATATGCATGGAGAGACATATATAGTGTGGGTGATAGGAAGCAAGACTGCGTGCGAGAAAAGAAATGTTTACGGACAAACTACAGATAGATACAGAGATGGAGATGCTAGCTAGAGGGACATCCGCTAGTTTGAGTGTCGGAGATGACCGCCGGGTGGTTTAGAGGGTGAAGTTATGTGTGTGTGAGAGAAAGATAAAAAGAGGGCACTTGACTGTATGTAGAGAGAAACATATGTAGTGTGCGTGATAGGAAGCAAGAGTGAGGGCGAGAAAGAAGGTTGATGGAGAAACAGATAAATAGAAAGATAAAGATGCTAGCTAGTGTGCGTTAGAGATAGGTGTCGAGTGGATCAGAAGGCTGAGTTATGTGTGTGGGTGTGAGAGAGGTAGAGAGAGGGTGCATGTGAGTCACATACAAACACATATCATAGAGAAATGAGATTCCGAGAGATGGAGTTTTGTGTGTGTGAGATAGAAATATATTTCACAACGAGAGTGATACCTAGAGACACATATGAGGGAACGCAAGATATCTCTAGGGAGAGAGAGTGTGTGTGAGCGACATACAAGAGAACAGTGGAGAAATATGAGACCCTGGGAGACAGAGTTTGTGTTTGTGTGTGATAAAGAGATATTTAAGAGGAAGAGTTGTAGGTTCTCATACCTAAGGAGCGAAAGACATCTCTATATGAGGGGTGTGTGAGTGGCACACAGGGGAATAGTAGAGAGAAATGAGACCCCGGGAGACAAAGTTTTGTGTTTGTGTGACAGAAAGAGATTCCACATGGAGAATCATAGTTAGAGACACATAGAAGGGAGCGAGATATACTTAGAGAGAAATAGAGTGATGTAGGTCGAAGGAGAGAGTACCATCAGTGTGTTACGAAGATAAAAGATCATTGTTGACATACAGGTAGCACGAGAGATACCCGAGAGACGATGAACGCGTATAGGTCTAGAGAGATAGTCCTATATAAGCATGAGTGATAGCTATATGAGACGAATATCTGGATTAAAGGGGATTCAAATATTTAAACTGGAGATCACGACATCGATAATATCATAACACAAATATGTGTATCGAACATGCGTATTCATTTGAATTTGGGGACACGTGTAATGTTATATAGTTTATCACTATTGGTGATCCATAGATTCTTTAATTAGAAACAATGCATGGTTTATATGCAATTAATGTCTAAACGGGATTACACTATATGTTGCGTGTGTGAAACACATTATACATGTTTGAGAAGTAAAAAAACGCATGAAACACACATTAATTGGAGATAGTTAGCGAGGAATGCATACATTGGATTTCAACTTAAAGTGGTTTCAAATATTTGAAAATCCAAATTGATGGATACAACCTTATGAATCTGAGATCATGCCATTTGTAAACCATATTTATGTATAAAGGGTGTTGTGCTTTTGAAAGTATATATAAAAAAATGACATATATAGTATTTTATTCCAATCGAAAATGGATCCCGCCCGAAAAAAATAGAATACAAACGGGATTCGAATTGAGTTGGCACGGTAAACATGCACTCTGCAAAATTTGAATGAAGCGGGGTAAGTCACAGTAACCGCCCGAAACCAAAATCTGCGAGATGGAAATTACTGCTGCCTATCCCTGCCACGCAAAGCCTATTTGCTCGATTTCTATAGGTTTCGATAGGGGTAGGTTTCTAATTTCACTCAAACGTGACATAACCGCCTCTCACTCGAAATCATAGACGATGGGCGCCAAAACACAGTGTGTCCTCTCGGCCGAAATCGACTCCCTCCCCGATTCATACACGGCGGGCGCCAAAAACAAACTCTCGTCGGCAAATATTCGGTGTATGCGAGATTACTATCCTGTCCCCAACTGACTAATATTGCTGTGATGTAGGAAATTTGAAACATGGGCTAAGTTTGTAAATTTCCTCGCATTTGAGACAAACGCACCCTGAAGACATGGTTCCCCCCTTCCTCTCTACCTCCCTTTCCCCATTCGTACTCCATGGGCGCGAAAACACCCTCTCCACCCTAGCCTCCTCCGTCCGCCACCCCATCCTACGCCGTCCTCCTCCACCATGCCCGAGCTGATACCCCGACGCCGCCGTCCATTACAAGAGATCGACCTCTCTCATCCACGGTTTGGACCGTGATCCTTGCATCCCGTCCTCTCGCTTCATCCCCGCCGTCGTCCACCTTGCCGGCGCCTCTCCTATGACCTTCTCGTCCACCACGCCCCGCCGCCACCATCTACCCTCCTAGATCTTCTTACACACCGCCGACAGCCATCGCTACCGCAGCACCGTCAAATTCTCAGCAGATGCATACACGGTGCCGCACTAGAGGCGGTACTCTTTGGAATCTGCTCAACTTATTTATCGCGGAAAGAAAATAGATCGCCACTGCTTTACTGTGATTTCCTGTCCATCACTTACTTGCTAGTTGAAAGCAAACATTGGTTGCGAAGTTGCCTTTGTCCGGTTTGCACCTTCAGATCCGCCATGGAACGCTCAACACTATACTCCCAATGTTTATGGTTTTCCCCTTTTATATTCCACACTAGTTAAATCACAGTAGACTAAATTTCAAAATTGGGTGAGTCGATTTTTTAGAGCTCGCCGGAGTTCGCCGGTGCGAACGAAGGGGCTTGGGTGGGGATGGCGGTTGTGGGGGGCGATGGTGGGGCCTCGCTGAACGAAGAAAACTCGATGCGGGTGGGGGCGGGGGTGGGGGTGGAGGAGGAACACAGGAGGTGGGGGCCGGTGGTCCAGCCGGCGGCCCGTGCGGTGTTCTTGTATGGGAAGAATCAGAGACGAGGAAGAAGAAGGGTTAGGAGATGTAGGATCTTCATCCAACCGCCTGAAATGGTCGAGAGACAGCAGGGAGTTGCATTCTTAATGCGCTCTGGTTCATCATGTGTGGCACTGCGCAACAAAGATTTTATTATCCAAAATCTTCTTGCTCTTTAGCATGTTCCTCTTCCGCTCTTCTTTAATAAGTACTCTCTCCGTTCCTAAATACAAGTCTTTGTATAGATTCCACCATGGACTAGATATGGAGCAAAATGAGTGAATCTACACTCTAAAATGTATCTGGATACATCTGTATGTGATCCATAGTGGAAATCTCTACCAAGACTTATATTTTGGAACGGAGGGAGTATGATAGTAGTACAGTATGTTCCTTGTAGTGAAGATGAGCAGGGGCATTTGTAGTGTAGAGGTCTATAAGGTTGGTTCTGATGGACACTTTGAACTCTTCGGGCCTCTTTGATTCGTAGGATTTTGTAAACATAGGAATAAGATTTGTAGTGGCCTGCCCACTTAAATCCTATAAGAATAGCAAGGAAATGCGGGGAGCTGTGTCGCCTTTGAGAGTTACACTGATATTAACAGTACCGCACCTTCAGTTTAAGAGAGCTGGTATCCGAAGCCTTTCTAGCCGTACCGGCAATACTAGCACATATATTCCAGCAAGTTCCACTTTGCAGATTTTACTCTAATGCTTACAGTTTTCCTGTTATATCTACACTATGATCTGTGTAGCTACTTTGTGTCGCACTAGTAGCAGTCCACTCTTGAAGCTAAACACTGCAATGACTTACAAAATTGGCACCAAGGCATTGACTGCCATTCTGGATGCAATGAAACTCATACACTCCACACCTGTTGACTCTTGTTCAGAATATGATCCTAATGACTCTTGTTCAGAATTGCCACATATAGAGAGACAACATGGAATTGCAATCCTTTGGGCGCTGTGATTCATCATGAGTGGGCAACCAACATTGTATGCAATGAAGCGGAACCTCAAGAATATGCTTCCTCTTCTGTTCTTTAACATGTTCCTCTTTTGTTATTCTGTTTTAGTACGTACAGTATGTTCCTTGTCAGGAAGGGGAGCAGGGACATCTGCAGTCAACAGCTGACAGAGCTGGCCTGTACATGATCGATAGGCTTTCAATTACTAGCGGAAATACAATACCTTATTTTCAAGCCAGTTCCACTTTCCCAATTTATATATCGTGGTTATGGTGTACCCCTTTTATGTACACTATGATCTGCCTAGTTGCTGTGTGCTCTTGTTATCATGGTTTGGCAATAAACTCTCTATACAGTATATTATGAACCTATCATCTGCCAACTATCCTTACTTCTGGAGCCTATTTTTTGTGTACTTGTGCCAGATTATATAAATGCACGCACCATAGTATAGCACACTTGAGCTCTCTCATCAGAATCCAGTGATAGCACACAAGTGTTTACAGGGGCGCCCCTATATTATAATATCCTCTGCATTACAAAGATAATCTCACAACTATTTATGTTTTCGTGGTTCTCCGATATGATACGTAATTACGGTGAATATCAGAATCCGCACATCAGAAGAATATTGTGGAACACTGCAATGACTTACAAAATTGGCACCAAGTCATTGAGTGCCATTCTGGATGCAATGACACTCATACGCTCCCCACCTGTAGATTCTTGATCCTAATGACTATTCTAACCTCGAGGAGTCAAAGGCAGATGGCATGTCATGTTCACCCATCAAGGTGCATGTTCTAATTTGCCAAGGTTTATTGATTGCGCGTATCTTGCATATGTTGTCTTGCATTTCTTCTACTTTGTTGCACCGCCATCTGCTTAGTTTTCTCATCCTATATGTCGAGATGCCATGCCCATCCATTATCAATATATATTCCATCTTTCTTCATACCATGTTTTTCCACTCAAATGTTGTTCTTGTGCATCAGACATCAAAAAGGAAGAGGGTTATTGCTGAACCTGAAGAAGCACCAGCAAAGTCCTTGAAAAACGTGGTTATGCCGGAGAAATCAGACAACACCCCACTTATATTGCCTGTACAACCAGTGACACAAAACGTAGGACCGACTCCAGCAGACTGTACCCATACTTCACTGGCCACACCACTAGCCCCACCACACAAGACCTGCACTCCAGCAAAAGGTATGCCGATTTCAGTTGCCATAGCACCAGCCGTACCACAGAAAAATCCCACTCCAGCAAAAAGTACAGCAAGTCCACCGGCCGAAGACCTATCCCAACTGCAGAGACGGCCAATTCCTGCAGATTGGAACCCCATTCCAGTTATTCCCAGTTTAAAAGACAATTCTTTCAATGTTGTTAGGGACTACGTGCAAATATTCCCATCATGGGAAGATTATAGTGAAGACAAACACCATTTTCACATCATCCTGTCCAACTTATGTGTAAGTGCTATTATTCATGGTGATTATTCTCCTGTTTTCTGCTGATTGAACACATCAATGATTTACATTACATTGTTGTAAGTAGGCGAGGGTCAATCTGGATAGTCATGACGAGCAAGCTTGCTTGCGCTTTTCAAGGAAGCATTGCAGCAGTATTGGTGTTACCTGAGGAAATCACACTTTGATGGCAAGTCTATAAACGAATTTTTGGTGAAGTCTCCTGTGCTAAATTTAGAAGACATTGAATGGAAAAACCTTGTTATGCACTGGTCTCGCTCCGAGGATGAGGTACTGTCTATGATATTGCATGACAATTTGAACTTCTACTTTTCCGCATGTGCCTTATGGATCTTTTTTGCAGGATATCTGCTCGAAAAAGAATTCCGGTTTGAAAAGAATGATAGGATATCGCAAATATGCTACCCGTTGCTTTGCTCTTGTTAGTACCCGTTGTCCTGTATCACTGTACTTGCATACATACCCGGTTCATTATGTGACAGCAGTATGCATGATAGCTTGCTTATCAATTGTTCACTCCAAATTATCCGATCTGTATGAATGGTTACATTAGTATAGAATATATCGAATGCCAATGAAATTTTTTAGCTCTGCATTGTTCTTGTAAGTACCAGCTGTCCTCTGTTAGTGTACTTATATTGACAGGTAGTTGTTCATGTACCATCACTCTGCATCTTTATTTTCCTTTACCCTCCATTTTGTACACATAAGATTTATATTTACTCTTACCATAAGGTTGGATAACACCGATGGTACTGAAGAAGTTTAGCTCTGCATTGCTCTTGGCTGTACCTTTTGCCTGTATCACTATACTTACATTTATAGCTACTTGGTTATGTAGCATCACTCTTCATCTTATCTTAAATATTCTCCATTTTTTATTATATTGTCACATCTATATTTACTCTTAACAAAATGTAGAATAAAGGCAATGCTTATGAAGAAGATACTGTGGTAAACTTCTTGAATTCCCCCCCCCCCCCCCCCCCCCGCCCCCCATCAGCATGGACAAGGTCTTTATAGAGCATGTCTTCACCAATAATGTAAGTTTGTCCTTCTCAAGCCTTCAAACTTTGTTGTGTATATTTGGTTAGGCATGACTGCAACAGCTGTTTATTTTTGGTGTTTGCATCAAATTGCATGTTTAAAGTTTATTATGTAGTTCATAAACAAAAGTTTGTCCTTCTCAATTTAAGTTTTCAGTTGTACAACCAAGTTCCTTCTTCATACCATGTAAATTAAACTATCCAGAGCAAGTGATCTTATTTTGCCAATCTGAAATGGGATAAATTGACAGCACATTAACCATTGATACTTATGAGTTCTTGATCTGTAATCCAGTGGTGTCGTCAAGCTGCCAACTCCTTCACAATGTCATTTCCTGCCATATCTTGACCTGAACAATACCATATTATGTTAATGCTATTTTAAACTATGTCACTTTATTTGTCAGTAAGAAATGTGATGAATTGTAAGCACTGATACTTATATGTGCAAAACCTGTCATCTGTCTGCTTGTTTATCTTTCAGAGTGAGGAGGATATAGGTGTCAAACAAGCGCAGTCTCATCAGCTTGCTCAGCTGCTTGCGCTGCAGCTCCCGAGCAGGGCTAACCTTTCTTGAACTCTATTGAAGTGCTGTCAGTTTTGTATATTATTTTGTCGGCGTGTTTAATTGCACTGGTGGTGATCTTTGATGCCTAGTGTATGTAATCTGTTGTCTGCTTGTGCTTTATTATCATAGTGGCGAACTTTGATGCCCAGTGGATGTAATATGCCATAATTTCTTTATTGTATAGTCTAGGTTTTTTTTCTTATTCACGATGCTGTAGTTATTTTACTGTATATATATCCTGTCTTTGCAGTAAACCGGCCAAACTGTAACATTAGGATACATAATCGGGCCGTCATGCAAATCACTATGTATGATCTGTATCATGAGCCCCCTCATCTTGGTCCGTTAACAGGCCTAAATGTAAACTGGCCCACTAGTAGATTCGGGCCTTTAATAGGCCGAGTAAACTGTCGGCCCTATTTTCCCAAGAAAACTCAATGGGCTTTTAGGAGGCTGAAAAGTAGGTTGGGCCTGAAACGTGCCGAACAGCTCATGGGCCGGCAGCAGGCCGAAATAGACCCCAGCCCATGATTGTGCCAATCAAATCACGGGCTTATAACAGGCCAAAATTGTCTCAGTCCTTGTTTGGCCCAATCAGATTATCGACTGTGAGCAGGCCGGATGAAAACGGGGCCGTAGTTAGGCCCAACTATATGACGGGCTTTTAACAGGCTGAAATATATATAGGGCCGAAATGTTAAGCGGGCCTTTAATAGGTCGAAACTAATATCAGGCCGAATTACTAAATGGGCCTTTAGCAAGTGAGCCCAAAAGCATATCGTCCAGTTGACGGGCCAAATCTAATATGGGCCATAATTTAGCCCAAAGCCTCTTAAAGGGCCGGACCTGATCCTGGCCGTAATTTGGCCCAGAACCTGGTAGGCTTTTAACGGGTCGGATCTCATTTGGGCCATTATTAGGCCCGGAACATAGCAGGCCATTAATGGACTGGATCAAATATGGGCCGGCATTTGGCCCAAAACATGGCAGCCAGTTAATGGGCCGGCCTACTAGGGTCCTCAAAATTTTGTGGGCCTTCAGCTGGAACGACCCATTATGGTCGGTGAAATATCATGGGCCTTTAGCTGGGCCGACCCACTATGGTCCGCAAAATCTTGTGGGCCTTTAGCTAGGACGGCCCATTATGGTCCGCAAAATCTCGCGGGCCTTTAGCTGGGCCGGCCCATTATGGCCAGCAAAATCTTGGGGGCCTTTAGCTGGGCCGGCCCATTATGGTCCACAAAATCTCATGGGCCTTTAGCTGGGCCGGCCCATTATGGTCCGCAAAATCTTGTGGGCCTTTAGTTGGGCTGGCCCATTTAAACTTTATGGGCCACTTTTGGGCCGGTCCACGTATCAACATATCATAAGCGCATCTAGCCCATTGGATGAGTGACACCTGTGCCAACGCGGAGCTGGCACGTGTTTCCTCCAGCCAATGATGATTTTACATGTGGAAAATCCCCATTAGTCTGGGCTCCTAACGGGTTATCGGATCCAAAATCGGACCCGATAGCTTAACGGCGTTCCGTTACAGTGGATGCCATGTGTCCGTCACCCTTGACGAAAGCACTTCTGTGACACGCGATTTATCATCTTGGAAGTGGACACTTCCGTGATGATAATTTTGGTAATGTCATGGAACACTTCTACGATAGCACAGGTATGACTATCTTGATTCTGTCATAAAATCGTCATGGTGTACATGCATGACAAAAAACGCGACCTATTGTGACAAACATGTATCATCACGGAAGTGTATTTTTTTGTAGTGAAGTAGTCATGTGAATTTGGTATTCGTTTGATATTTTGATGAGATGTATGTTGTCTCTCCTCTAGAGTTGTATGTGAACGTCGACTACATGACACTTCAACATTGTTTGGGCCTAGAGGAAGGCATTGGGAAGTAATAAGTAGATGATGGGTTGCTAGAGTGAGAGAAGCTTAAACCCTAGTTTATGCGTTGCTTCGTAAGGGGCTGATTTGGATCCATATGTTTCATGCTATGGTTAGGTTTACCTTAATACTTCTTTTGTAGTTGAGGATGCTTGCAATAGGGGTTAATCATAAGTGGGATGCTTTTCCAAGAAAGGGCAGTACCCAAGCACCGGTCCACCCACATATCAAATTATCAAAGTAACGAACGCGAATCATATGAGCGTGATGAAAACTAGCTTGAAGATAATTCCCATGTGTCCTCGGGAGCGTTTTCCTTCATATAAGAATTTGTCCAGGCTTGTCCTTTGCTACAAAAAGGTTTGGGCCACCTTGCTGCACCCTATTTACTTTTGTTACTTGTTACCCGTTACGAATTACCTTATCACAAAACTATCTGTTAACGATAATTTCAGTGCTTGCAGAGAATACCTTACTCAAAACCGCTTGTCATTTCCTTCTGCTCCTCGTTGGGTTTGACACTCTTACTTATCGAAAGGACTACGATAGATCCCCTACACTTGTGGGTCATCAAGACTCTTTTCTGGAGCCGTTGCCGGGGAGTGAAGCCCCTTTGGTAAGTGGAACTTGGTAAGGAAAAATTTATATAGTGTGCTGAAATTTACTGTCACTTGTTACTATGGAACATAATCCTTTGAGGGGCTTGTTCGGGGTATCTTCACCCCGACCAGTAGAAAAAAAGAGTTGCTCCTCAACCTACTGAACCTACTAAAAAAATTTACTTTGAAATTCCTTCGGGCATGGTAGAGAAACTGCTAGCTAATCCTTTTACAGGAGATGGAACATTGCATCCTGATTTGCACCTAATCTATGTGGATGAAGTTTGTGCATTATTTAAGCTTGCAGGTATGCCTGAAGATGTTATCAAGAAGAAGGTCTTCCCTTTATCTTTGAAGGGAAAGGCATTGACATGGTTTAGGCTATGTGATGATATGGGATCATGGAACTACAACCGATTGAAATTGGAATTTCATCAGAAGTTTTATCCTATGCATCTTGTTCATCGTGATCGTAATTATATATATAATTTTTGGCCTCGCGAAGGAGAAAGCATCGCTCAAGCTTGGGGGAGGCTTAAGTCAATGTTATATTCATGCCCCAATCATGAGCTCTCAAGAGAAATTATTATTCAAAACTTTTATGCTCGGCTTTCTCTCAACAATCGCTCCATGCTCGGTACTTCTTGTACTGGCTCTTTTATGATGAAGACTATTGAATTCAGATGGGATTTATTGGAAAGAATTAAACGCAACTCTGAAGATTGGGATCTCGACAAAGGTAAGGAGTCAGGTATGACACCTAAGTTTGATTGTGTTAAATCTTTTATGGATATCGATGCCTTTCGTGAATTTAGGACCAAATATGGACTTGACTCTGAGATAGTAGCTTCTTTTTGTGAATCATTTGCTACTCATGTTGACCTCCCTAAGGAGAAGTTGTTTAAATATAATCCTCCCATTGAAGTAAACGTAGTTGCACCTATTAAAGTTGAAGAAAAGACTATCACTTATAATGATCCTATTATTCCTACTACTTATATTGAGAAACCACCTTTCCCTGTTAGGATAAAGGATCATGCTAAAGCTTCAACTGTGGTTCGTAAAAGTAATACTAGAACACCTACACCACCTGAGAAAATTAAATTTAAACCTAGTATTGCTATGGTTAAAGATCTCTTGGCTGATAATATTAATGGGCATGTTATTTACTTCTGTGATGAAGCTGTTAGAATTGCTAGACCCGATACTAAAAATAAACATAGACCTGTTGTAGGCATGCCTGTTATTTCTGTTAAAATAAGAGATCATTGTTATCATGGCTCATGTGATATGGGTGCTAGTGCAAGTGCAATACCTCATTCCTTATACAAAGAAATTATGCATGATATTGCACCTGCTGAGATAGAATAAATCGATGTTACAATTAAGCTTGCCAATAGAGATACTATTTCAACAGTTGGGATTGTTAGAGATGTTGAAGTCTTGTGTGGGAAAGTTAAATATCCTGCTGATTTTCTTGTTCTTGGTTCCCCACAAGATGACTTTCGTCCCATTATATTTGGTAGACCCTTCTGGAATACTGTTAATGCTAAGATAGACTGCAAAATGGATATTGTTACGATTGGTTTAGGGGATATGTCTCATGACTTTAATTTTGCTAAATTTCGTAGACAACCCCATGATAAAGAATTGCCTAGTAAGGATAAAATTATTGGTCTTGCTTCTATTGCCGTGCCTCCTAATGATCCTTTAGAACAATATTTTCTAGACCATGAAAATGATATGTTTATGAATGAAAGAAGGGAGATAGGTGAAGTATTCTTTAAACAAGGACCTATTTTGAAACACAACTTGCTTGTTGAAATTCTAGGGGATGCTCCACCACCCAAGGGTGATCCCATGTTTGAGCTTAAACCACTACCTGATACTCTTAAATATGCTTATCTTGATGAAAAGAAGATATATCCTGTTATTATTAGTGCTAACATTTCAGAGCAGGAAGAGGAGAAATTATTGAAAACTCTGAAGAAGCATCGTGCTGCTATTGGATATACTCTTGATGATCTTAAGGGTATTAGTTTCACTCTATGCCAATACAAAATAAAATTGGAGGAAGATGCCAAACCAGTTGTTGATCATCAACGACGGTTAAATCCTAAGATGAAAGAAGTGGTAATAAAAGAAATACTGAAGCTCCTGGAGGCAGGTATTATTTATCCCGTTGCTGATAGTCAGTGGGTAAGTCCTGTCCATTGTGTCCCTAAGAAGGGAGGTATTATTGTAGTTCCTAATGATAAAGATGAATTGATCCCATAAAGAATTGTTACAGGTATAGGATGGTAATTGATTTCCGCAAATTAAACAAAGCTACTAAAAAGGATTATTACCCTTTGCCTTTTATTGATCAAATGCTAGAAAGATTATCCAAACATACACATTTTTGCTTTCTAGATGGTTACTCTGGTTTCTCTCAAATACCTGTGTCAAAAGAGGATCAAGAAAAGACCACCCTTACTTGCCCTTTTGGTACTTTTGCTTATATACGTATGCGTTTTGGTTTATGTAATGCACCTGCTACCTTTCAAAGATGCATGATGGCTATACTCTCTATATTTTGTGAAAAGATTGTTGAGGTTTTCATGGATGATTTCTCCGTTTATGGATCTTATTTTGATGATTGCTTGAGCAACCTTGATCGAGTTTTTGGAGATGCAAAGAAACTAATCTTGTCTTGAATTGGGAGAAGTGCCACTTTAAGGTTAATGAAGGAGTTGTCTTGGGGCATAAAATTTCCGAAAGAGGTATTGAAGTTGATAAAGCCAAAGTTGATGCTATTGAAAAGATGCAGTGTCCTAAGGACATTGAAGGTATAAGAAACTTCCTTGGTCATGCCGGTTTTTATAGGAGGTTCATTAAGGACTTCTCTAAAATTTCTAGGCCTCTAACTAATCTCTTACAAAAATATATTCCTTTTGTCTTCGATGATGATTGTGTAGGAGCATTCGAAATACTTAAGAAAGCTTTGATTTCTGTACCTATTGTTCAGCCACCTGATTGGAATTTACCCTTTGAAATTATGTGCGATGCTAGTGATTATGCCGTAGGTGCTGTTGTAGGACAAAGAGTTGATAAGAAACTAAATGTTATTCAATATGCTAGTAAAACTCTAGACAGTGCCCAAAGAAATTATGCTACTACTGAAAAAGTATTTTTAGCAGTTGTATTTGCTTGTGATAAGTTTAGACCTGATATCGTTGACTCTAAAGTAACTGTTCACACTGATCATGCTGCTATTAAATATCTTATGAAAAAGAAAGATGCTGAACCTAGACTTATTAGATGGGTTCTCCTACTACAAGAATTTGATTTGCATATTATTGGTAGAAAGGGAGCTGAGAACCCCGTTGCAGACAACTTGTCTAGGTTAGAGAATGTTCTTGATGACCCACTACCTATTGATGATAGCTTTCCTGATGAACAACTAGCTGTCATAAATGCTCCTCGTACTGCTCCATGGTATGCTGATTATGCTAATTACATTGTTGCTAAATTTATACCACCTGGTTTCTCATACCAGCAAAAGAAAAAGTTTTTCTATGATTTAATACATTACTTCTAGGATGACCCACACCTTTATAAAGGAGTAGATGGTGTTATTAGACATTGTGTACCTGAGCATGAACAGGAACATATCCTACGCAAGTGTCACTCCGAGGCTTATGGAGGACACCACGCTGGAGATAGAACTGCGCATAAGGTAGTGCAATCCGGTTTTTATTGGCCTACTCTCTTCAAGGATGCCCGTAAGTTTGTCTTGTCTTGCGATGAATGTCAAAGAATTGGTAATATTAGTAGACGTCAGGAAATACCTATGAATTATTCACTTGTTATTGAACCATTTGATGTTTGGGGCTTTGATTATATGGGACCGTTTCCTTCCTCCAATGGGTATACACATATTTTAGTTGTTGTTGATTAAGTTACTAAGTGGGTAGAAGCTATTCCAACTAGTAGTGATGATCATAACACCTCTATTAAGATGGTTAAAGAAGTTATTTTTTTGACATTTGGAGTCCCTAGATACCTAATGACTGATGGTGGTTCACATTTTATTCATGGTGCTTTTCGTAAAATGCTTGCTAAGTATGATGTTAATCATCGAATTGCATCTCCATATCACCCACAATCTAGTGGTCAAGTAGAATTGACTAATAGAGAGCTTAAATTAATTTTGCAAAAGACTGTTAATAGATCTAGAAAGAATTGGTCCAAGAAATTTGATGATGCATTATGGGCCTATAGAACTGTATATAAAAATCCTATGGGTATGTCTCCGTATAAAATGGTTTATGGGAAAGCATGTCACTTACCTCTCGAACTAGAACATAAGGCATATTGGGCTATTAAAGAGCTCAATTATGATTTCAAACTTACCGGTGAGAAGAGGTTATTTGACATTAGCTCACTTGATGAATGGAGAACTCAAGCCTATGAGAATGCCAAACTGTTTAATGAAAAAGTTAAAAGATGGCATGACAAAAGGATACAAAAGCGTGAGTTTAATGTAGGTGATTATGTGTTGCTATTCAACTCTCATTTAAGATTTTTTGAAGGAAAACTTCTCTCTAAATGGGAAGGCCCTTACGTTATCGAGGAGGTGTATCGTTCTGGTGCCATAAAAATAAACAACTTCGAAGGAACAAGTCCGAAGGTGGTGAACGATCAAAGAATCAAACATTATATCTCAGGTAATCCTATAAATGTTGAAACTAATGTTATTGAAACCATAACCCCGGAGGAATACATAAGGGACACTTTCCAGAATGTTTCAGACTCCGAATAGGAAAAGGTATGTGGTATGGTAAGTAAACCGACTCCAAAACAATTCTAATAGCAATTTTTCTCCATTTTGGTAATTTAAGAAAATAGAAAAATAAGTAGTCCGGGAAGGACACGAGGCGTCCACGAGGGTGGAGGGCGCACCCTACCCCCTAGGCGCGCCCCCTGCCTCGTGGGCACCTTGTGTGCTCTCTGGACTCCATTTTCCTACACGATACTTCTTTTGGTCGGTAAAAATTCATTATATAATCTCCCGAAGGTTTTGACCACCGTACCACGCAAATATCCTATGTTTTTTGCTTTAAGTTGTTTCTGCCGTAGATTAGAGCAATATGTCGTTCCAGGATTCGGAGGGAGAAAGCTATATGGCTGATTACCTTGCAGACCCTAAGGTCTACGGGGACTTGGAGCATTATGGTTGGACCACTGAGGAAGAAGAAGAGTACGAGCCTAAGGGAAAGGAAGAGACGAGCTCAGATGAAGATGAAGTCCCATTACCTCAACCTGGGGACATGCATGTGGAGTTTAAAAAGTCAAGCCTCCCTGATAGAGCAAAGAAACCTAAGATCGAGTTTATCCCTTTTCGTCTCTTGCAGGAGAACAAACAGGAACTATGCAAAAGGATATTAAGTCTTGAGCAGGAGATCAATGATCTAAGGGAGCAAAATTCCATCCTCAAGTGCAAATTAAGGAAGAAGCCTACATCATCAACAGCTCCATCATCATCACCTCCGAAGAAGGATACATAAACGCATGGGTATGGGCACTCCCCTTGGCAACTACCAAGCTTGGGGGAGGTGCTCCGGTATCGTATCATCATCACACTCCTATCTCTACCATTTTTCTTAGTTCGTTCCTTTTATTAATATCTTGATCTAGTAGAATAAAGTTTTGGTATGATTTAGTTTTGAGTTTTGCCTTATGATCCTTCTATGTAATCGAGTCCGTCAGCTATATATAATAAAGAGTAGTGTTGAGTCAAGGGCTTTGCTATCTTTCTATGATCTTGAGGGAATAAAAGAAAAAGAAAGAATAAAAAGAAATAAAGAGATCATATGGATCTTATGGGGAGTAATGACTTCACATATTAAGAGTATGATGAATAAAAGTTGTTGAGAGTTGGCAAACATAGTTTGGGTCGTCGTTGCAATTAATAGGAAGTAATAAAGAAAGAGAGGTTTTCACATATAAATATACTATCTTGGACATCTTTTATGACTGAGAGCACTCATTAAAATTTGACATGCTAAAGGGTTGATGTTGGACAAGGAAGACAACATAATGGGTTATGTTTTCTTATATCTGAAATAAAATATATTTTCATGGATCATCCAACATGTTGAGCTTTCCTTCCCCCCTCATGCTAGCCAAATTCTTTGCACGAAGTAGAGATACTACTTGTGCTTCCAAATATCCTTAAACCCAGTTTTGACATGAGAGAACACCATATCTACCTATGGATTGAGTGAAATCCTTCAAGTTGTCATGTTGCATGCAATAAAAATTGCTATCTAAATATGTATGACTTATTAGTGTGGAGAAAATAAGCTTTATACGATCTTGTGATGTGGAAGAAATAAAAGCGACGGACTGCATAATAAAGGTCCATATCACAAGTGGCAATATAAAGTGACGTTCTTTTGCATTAAGATTTCGTGCATCCAACCATAAAGGCACATGACAACCTCTGCTTCCCTCAGAAAAGGGCCTATCTTTTATTCTTGTCTTATACCTTTTACTAGAGTCATGGTGATCTTCACCTTTCCTTTTTACATTTTATCCTTTGGCAAGCACCTTGTGTTGGAAAGATCCTGATATATATATATATCCAATTGGATGTAAGTTAGCATGAACTATTATTGTTGACATTACCCTTGAGGTAAAAGGTTGGGAGGCAACACTATAAGCCCCTATCTTTCTCTGTGTCCGATTAAAACTCCATACCCATAAGTATTGTGTGAGTGTTAGCAATTGGGAAAGACTATATGATAGTTGAGTATGTGGACTTGCTGAAAAGCTCTTATATTTACTCTTTTCGATGTTATGATAAATTGCAATTGCTTCAATGACCGAGATTATAGTTTGTTAGTTTTGAATGAAGTTTCTGATTCATACTTGATATTGTGAATAGATTATTACTTGAGCATAAGAAATCATATGACAATATATATATATATATATATATATATATATATATATATATATATATATATATATATATATGTTGTTAGAGACCTATTTTGCACAACTCCAAAAGTCCTGAAACTCCAAGGAAGTTATTTTTGGAATTAATAAAAAATACTGAGCGAAAGAAATACCAGAGGGGGGCCACCCACTGTCCACGAGGGTGGGGGCGCGCCCCCTGCCTCGTGGGCCTCCTGGCAGTCCTCCGATGCCCATCTTCATCCATATGAAGCCTTTTACCATGGAAAAAATTCATAAGCAAGCTTTCGGGACGAAACACCGCCGCCACGAGGCGGAACCTTGGCGGAACCAATCTAGGGCTCCGGCGGAGCTGTTCTGCCGGGGAAACATCCCTCCGGGAAGGGGAAATCATCGCCATCGTCATCATCATCGATCCTCTCAGCGGGAGGGGGTCAATCTCCATCAACATCTTCACCAGCACCATCTCCTCTCAAACCCTAGTTCATCTCTTGTATCTAATCTTTGTCCCAAAACCTCAGATTGGTACATGTGGGTAGCTAGTAGTGTTGATTACTCCTTGTAGTTGATGCTAGTTGGTTTATTCGGTGGAAGATCATATGTTCAGATCCTATATGCATATTAATACCCCTCTGATTATGAACATGAATATGATTTGTGAGTAGTTGCGTTTGTTCCTGAGGACATGGGAGAAGTCTTGCTATAAGTAGTCATGTGAATTTGATATTCGTTCGATATTTTGATGAGACGTATGTTGTCTCTCCTCTAGTGGTGTTATGTGAACGTCGACTACATGAAACTTCACCATTGTTTGGGCCTAGAGGAAGGCATTGGGAAGTAATAAGTAGATGATGGGTTGCTAGAGTGACAGAAGCTTAAACTCTTGTTTATGCGTTGCTTCGTAAGGGGCTGATTTGGATCCATATGTTTCATGCTATGGTTAGGTTTACCTTAATACTTCTTTTGTAGTTGCGGATTCTTGAAATAGGGGTTAATCATAAGTGGGATGCTTGTCCAAGAAAGGGCAGTACCCAAGCACCAGTCCACCCACATATCAAATTATCAAAGTAACGAACGCGAATCATATGAGCGTGATGAAAACTAGCTTGACGATAATTCCCATGTGTCCTCGGGAGCGTTTTCCTTCATATAAGAATTTGTCTAGGATTGTCCTTTGCTACAAAAAGGATTGGGCCACCTTGTTGGACCTTATTTACTTTTGTTACTTGTTACCCGTTACGAATTACCTTATCACAAAACTATCTGTTACCGATACTTTCAGTGCTTGCAGAGAATACCTTACTGAAAACCGCTTGTCATTTCCTTCTGCTCCTCATTGGGTTCGACACTCTTACTTATCGAAAGGACTATGATAGATCCCCTACACTTGTGGGTCATCAGGCCTCGGAACACTAGAGACGAAAAGGTCGAACGTGAATCATATAGTAGATATGATCAACATAGAGATGTTCACCATTGATGACTACTCCATCTCACGTGATGATCGGACATGGTTTAGTTTATTTGGATCACATGTCATTTAGATGACTTTAGGGATGTCTATCTAAGTGGGAGTTCTTAAGTAATATGATTAATTGAACTTAATTTATCATGAACTTAGTCCTGATAGTTTTTGCATATCTATGTTATAGATCAATTGCCCGTGCTACTGTTCCCTTGAATTTTAATGTATTCCTATAGAAAGCTAAGTTGAAAGATGATGGTAGCAACTACACGGACTGGGTCCGTAACTTGAGGATTATCCTCATTGCCACACAGAAGAATTATGTCCTTGATGCACCGCTGGGTGAAAGGCCTGCTGCAGGAGCAGAAGATGGTGTTGTGAACGTCTGGCAAGCTCGATCTGGTGAATACTTGTTAGTTCAGTGTGCCATGCTTTATGGATTATAACCGGGACTTCAAAGACGTTTTGAATGTCATGGACCATACGAGATGTTCCAGGAGTTGAAGTTGATATTTCAAGCAAATGCCCGAGTTGAGAGATATGAAGTCTCCAACAAATTCTATAGCTGCAAGATGGAGGAGAACAGTTCTGTTAGTGAGCACATACTCAGAATGTCTGGGTACCATAATCACTTGACTCAGCTGGGAGTTAATCTTCCAGATGATTGTGTCATTGACTGAGTTCTTCAATCACTGCCACCAAGCTACAAACGCTTCGTGATGAACTACAATATGCAAGGGATGGAAAAGACTATTCCCGAGCTCTTGGCAATGCTAAAGGCCGGAGGTAGAAATCAAGAAAGAGCATTAAGTGTTGATGGTTAACAAGACCACTAGTTTCAAGACGAAGAGCAAGAAAAAGAAGGGGAACTTAAAAAAGAATGGCAAGCAAGTTGTCACTCCCGCGGGAAGAAACCCAAAGCTCGACCCAAGCTTGAAACTGAGTGCTTCTACTGCAAAGGGACTGGTCACTGGAAGCAGAACTGCCCCAAGTATTTGGCGGATAAGAAGGATGGCAAAGTGAACAAAGGTATATTTGATATACATGTTATTGATGTGGACCTTACTAATTCTCGTAGTAGTGCCTGGGTATTTGATACCGGTTCGGTTGCTCATATTTGTAACTCAAAACAGGGAATACGGGTCAAACAAAGATTGGCTAAGGACAAGGTGACGATGCGCGTCGGGAATGGTTCCAAGGTTGATGTGATCCCTGTCGGCACATGATACGTCCATTTTGCATCATGCTTTTATATCGATATTTATTGCATTATGGGCTGTTATTACATGTTATGTCACAATACTTATGCCTATTCTTTCTTATTTTACAAGGTTTTCATGAAGAGGGAGAATGCCGGCAGCTGGGATTCTGGGCTGGAAAAGGAGCAAATATTGGAGACCTATTCTGCCCAGCTCCAAAAGTCCTGAAACTCCATGAAAGTCATTTTTTGAATTAATAATAAATATTGAGCGGAAGAAGTACTAGAGGGGGGCCACACCCTGGCCACGAGGGTGGGGGCGCGCCCTACCCCCCTGGGCGCGCCCCTGCCTTGTGGGCCCCCTGGCAGCCCTCCGGTGGCCATCTTCTGCTATATGAAGTCTTTTACCCTAGGAAAATCATAAGCAAGCTTACGGGACGAAACTCCGCCACCACGAGGCGGAACCTTGGCGGAACCAATCCAGGGCTCCGGCGGAGCTGTTCTGCCGGGGAAACTTCCTCCAGGAGGGGGAGATCATCACCATCGTCATCAACAATGATCCTGTCATCGGGAGGGGTTCAATCTCCATCAACATCTTCACCAGCACCATCTCCTCTCAAACCCTAGTTGATCTCTTGTATCCAATCTTTGTACCAAAACCTCAGATTGGTACCTGTGGGTTGCTAGTAGTGTTGATTACTCCTTGTAGTTGATGCTAGTTCGTTTATTTGGTGAAAGATCATATGTTCAGATCCTTAATGCATATTAATACCCCTCTGATTATGAACATGAATATGCTTTGTGAGTAGTTACGTTTGTTCCTGAGGACATGGGAGAAGTCTTGCTATTAGTAGTCATGTGAATTTGGTATTCGTTCGATATTTTGATGAGATGTATGTTGTCTCTCCTCTAGTGGTGTTTTGTGAACGTCGACCACATGACACTTCACCATTATTTGGGCCTATAGGAAGGCATTGGGAAGTAATAAGTAGATGATGGGTTGCTAGAGTGACAGAAGCTTAAATCCTAGTTGATGTGTTGCTTCGTAAGGGGCTGATTTGGATCCATATGTTTCATGCTATGGTTAGGTTTACCTTAATACTTCTTTTGTAGTTGTGGATGCTTGCAATAGGGGTTAATCATAAGTGGGATGCTTGTCCAAGAAAGGGCAGTACCCAAGCACCGGTCCACCCACATATCAAATTATCAAAGTAACGAACGCCAATCATATGAGCGTGATGAAAACTAGCTTGACGATAATTACCATGTGTCCTCGGTAGCGCTTTTCTATATATAAGAACTTGTCTAGGCTTGTCCTTTGCTACAAAAAGGATCGGCCCACCTTGCTGCACTTTATTTACTTTCATTGCTTGTTACCCGTTACAAATTAACTTATCACAAAACTATCTGTTACCGATAATTTCAGTGCTTGCAGAGAATACCTTACTGAAAACCGCTTGTCATTTCCTTCTGCTCCTCGTTGGGTTTGACACTCTTACTTATCAAAAGGACTACAATAGATCCCCTACACTTGTGGGTCATCAAGACTCTTTTCTGGTGCCGTTGCCGGTGAGTGAAGCGCCTTTGGTAAGGAAAAATTTATATAGTGTGATGAAATTTATTGTCACTTGTTACTATGGAACATAATCCTTTGAGGGGCTTGTTCGGGGTATCTTCACCCCGACCGGTAGAGCAAAGAGTTGGTCCTCAACCTACCGAACCTACTGAAAATGTTTACTTTGAAATTCCTTCGGGTATGGTAGAGAAACTACTAGCTAATTCCTTTACAGGAGATGGAACATTGCATCCCGATTTACACCTAATCTATGTGGATGAAGTTTGTGGATTATTTACGCTTGCATTGACATGGTTTAGGCTATGTGATGATATGGGATCATGGGACTACAAACGATTGAAATTGGTATTTCACCAGAAGTTTTATCCTATGCATCTTGTTCATCGTGATCGTAATTATATATATAATTTTTGGCCTCATGAAGGAGAAAGCATCGCTCAAGCTTGGGGGAGGCTTAATTCAATGTTATATTCATGCTCCAATCATGAGGTCTCAAGAGAAATGATTATTCAAAAATTTTATGCTCGGCTTTCTCTCAACAATCGCTCCATGCTCGATACTTCTTGTGCTGGTTCTTTTATGATGAAGACTATTGAATTCAAGTGGGATTTATTGGAAAGAATTAAACGCAACTCTGAAAATTGGGATCTCAACGAAGGTAAGGAGTCAGGTATGACACCTAAGTTTGATTGTGTTAAATCTTTTATGGATATCGATGTTTTTTGTGGATTTAGCACTAAATATGGACTTGACTCTGAGATAGTAGCTTCTTTCTGTGAATTATTTGCTACTCATGTTGACCTCCCTAAGGAGAAGTGGTTTAAATATAATTCTCCCACTAAAGTAAAAGTAGTTGCACCTATTACAATTGAAGAAAATACTATCACTTATAATGGTCCTATTGTTCCTGCTACTTATATTGAGAAACCACCTTTCCCTGTTAGGATAAAGGATCATGGTAAAGCTTTCACTGTGGTTCATAAGAGTAATACTAGAACATATACACCTCCTGAGCAAATTAAAGTTGAACCTAGTATTGCTATGGCTAAAGATCTCTTGGCTGATAATATTGACGGGCATATTATTTATTTCTGTGATGCAGCTGCTAGAATTGCTAGACCTGATGCTAAGAAACATAGACCTGTTGTAGGCATGCCTGTTATTTCTATTAAAATAGGAGATCATTGTTATCATGGCTTATGTGATATGGGTGCTAGTGCTAGTGCAATACCTCATTCCTTATACAAAGAAACTATGCATGATATTGCACCTGCTGAGATAGAAAAAATTGATGTTACAATTAAGCTTGCCCATAGAGATACTATATCACCAATTGGGATTGTTAGAGATGTTGAAGTCTTGTGTGGGAAAGTTAAATATCCTGCTGATTTTCTTGTTCTTGGTTCCCCACAAGATGACTTTTGTCCCATTATATTTGGTAGACCCTTCTTGAACACTATTAATGCTAAGATAGACCGCAAAAAGGATGTTGTTACTATTGGTTTGGGAGATATGTCTCATGAGTTTAATTTTGCTAAATTTCGTAGACAACGCCATGATAAAGAATTTCCTAGTAAGGATTAAATTATTGGCCTTGCTTCTATTGTCGTGCCTCCTAATGATCCTTTAGAACAATATTTGCTAGACCATGAAAATGATATGTTTATGAATGAAAGAAGGGAAATAGATGAAGCATTCTTTAAACAGAGACCTATTTTGAAACGCAACTTGCTTGTTGAAATCCTAGGGGATCCTCCTCCACCCAAGGGTGATCCCGTGTTTGAGCTCAAACCATTACCTGATACTCTCAAATATGCTTATCTTGATGAAAAGAAGATATATCCTGTTATTATTAGTGCTAACCTTTCAGAGCAGGAGGAGGAAACATTATTGAAAATTTTAAGGAAGCACCATGCTGCTATTGGATATACTCTTGATGATCTTAAGGTTATTAGTCCCACTCTATGCCAACACAAGATAAATTTGGAGAAAGACGCCAAACCGGTTATTGATCACCAACGACGATTAAATCCTAAGATGAAAGAAGTGGTAAGGAAGGAAATACTAAAGCTCCTTGAGGCAGGTATAATTTATCCCGTTGCTGATAGTCAGGGGTAAGCCCTGTTCATTGTGTCCCTAAGGAGGGAGGTATTACTGTTGTTCCTAATGATAAAGATGAATTGATCTTGCAAAGAATTATTACAGGTTATAGGATGGTAATTGATTTCCGTAAGTTAAATAAAGCTACTAAAAAGGATCATTACCCTCTACCTTTTATTGATCAAATGCTAGAAAGATTATCCAAACATACACATTTTTCCTTTCTAGATGGTTACTCTGGTTTCTCTCAAATACCTGTGTCAGCGGAGGATCAAGAAAAGACCACTTTTACTTTCCCTTTCTGTACTTTTTCTTATAGACGTATGCCTTTTGGTTTATGTAATGCACCTGCTACCTTTCAAAGATGCATGATGGCTATATTCTCTGACTTCTATGAAAAGATTTGTGAAGTTTTCATGGATGATTTCTCTGTTTATGGGTCTTCTTTTGATGATTGCTTGAGCAACCTTGATCGAGTTTTGCAGAGGTGCAAAGATACTAGTCTTGTCTTGAATTGGGAGAAGTGCCACTTTATGGTTAATGAAGGCATTGTCTTGGGGCATAAAATTTCTGAAAGAGGTATTGAAGTTGATAAAGCTAAAGTTGATGCTATTGAAAAGATGTCATGTCCCAAGGACATTAAAGGTATAAGAAGTTTCCTTGGTCATGCCGGTTCTTATAGGAGGTTCATTAAGGACTTCTCTAAAATTTCTAGGCCTCTGACTAATTTATTGCAAAAAGATATTCCTTTTGTCTTCGATGATGATTGTGTAGAAGCATTTGAAATACTTAAGAAAGCTTTGATTTCTGCACCTATTGTTCAGACACCTGATTGGAATTTACCCTTTGGAATTATGTGTGATGCTAGTGATTATGCTGTAGGTGCTGCTCTAGGACAAAGAGATGATAAAAAACTAAATGTTATTCGATATGCTAGTAAAACTCTAGACAGTGCCCAGAGAAATTATGCTACTACTCAAAAAGAATTCTTAGCAGTTGTACTTGCTTGTGATAAGTTCAGACCTTATATTGTTGATTCTAAACTAACTATTCACATTGATCATGCTGCTATTAAATATCTTATGGAAAATAAAGATGCTAAACCTAGACTTATTAGATGGGTTCTTTTGCTACAAGAATTTGATTTGCATATTATTTATAGAAAGGGAGCTGAGAACCCCGTTGTAGACAAATTGTCTAGGTTAGAGAATGTTCTTGACGACCCACTATTATTGATGATAGCTTTCCTGATGAACAATTAGCTGTCATAAATGCTTCTCGTACTGCTCCATGGTATGCTGATTATGCTAATTACATTGTTGCTAAATTCATACCACCTAGGTTCACATACCAGCAAAAGAAAAAGTTTTTCTATCATTTAAGACAATACTTCTCGGATGACCCACACCTTTATAAAGAAGGAGTAGATGGTGTTATTAGACGTTGTGTACCTGAGCATGAACAGGAGCAGATCCTACACAAGTGTCACTCCGAGGCATATGGAGGACACCACGCTAGAGATAGAACTGCACATAAGGTATTGCAATCCGGTTTCTATTGGCCTACTCTCTTCAAAGATGCCCGTAAGTTTGTCTTATCTTGTGATGAATGTCAAAGAATTGGTAATATTAATAGACGTCAAGAAATGCCTATGAATTATTCTCTTGTTATTGAACCATTTGATGTTCGGGGCTTTGATTATATGGGATTGTTTCCTTCCTCTAATGGGTATACACATATTTTAGTTGTTGTTGATTACGTTACTAAGTGGGTAGAAGCTATTCCAACTAGTAGTGCTGATCATAACACCTCTATTAAGATACTTAAAGAAGTTATTTTTCCGAGGTTTGGAGTCCCTAGATATTTAATGACTGATGGTGGTTCACATTTTATTCATGGTTTCGTAAAATGCTTGCTAAGTATGATGTTAATCATAGAATTGCATCTCCATATCACCCACGGTCTAGTGGTCAAGTAGAATTGAGTAACAGAGAGCTTAAATTAATTTTGCAAAAGACTGTTAATAGATATAGAAAGAACTAGTCCAAGAAACTTGATGATGCATTATGGGCTTATAGAACTGCATATAAAAATCATATGGGTATGTCTCCATATAAAATGGTTTATGGAAAAGCATGTCACTTACCTCTCAAATTAGAACATAAGGCATATTGGGCTATTAAAGAGCTCAATTATGACTTCAAACTTGTCGGTGAGAAGAGGTTGTTTGACATTAGCTCACTTGATGAATGGAGAACCCAGGCTTACGAGAATGCCAAACTGTTTAAAGAAAAATTTAAAAGATGGCATGACAAAAGGATACAAAAGCGTGAGTTTAATGTTGGTGATTATGTGTTGCTATTCAACTCTCATTTAAGAATTTTTGCAGGAAAACTTCTCTCTAAATGGGAAGGCCCTTACATTATCGAGAAACTCTATCATTCCGGTGCCATAAAAATCACAACTTTGAAGGCACAAATCCGAAGGTGGTGAACGGCCAGAGAATCAAACATTATATCTCAGGTAATCCTATAAATGTTGAAACTAATGTTATTGAAACCATAACCCGGGAGGAATACATAAGAGACACTTTCCAGAATGTTTCAGACTCCGAAAAGGAATAGGTATGTGGTACGGTAAGTAAACCGACTCGAAAATAGTTCTAATAGCAATTTTTCTCTGTTTTGGAACATTTAAGAAAATAGAAAAATAAGAAGTAGTTCGGGAAGGACATGAGGCATCCACGAGGGTGGAGGGCACGCCCCCTGCCTCGTGGGCACCTCGTGTGCTCTCCGGACTCCGTTTTCTTGCACGATACTTCTTTTGGTCGGTAAACATTCATTATATAATCTCAAGGTTTTGACCACCGTATCACACAAATATCCTCTGTCTTTGTTTCGAGTTGTTCCTGTCGTAGATTTAGAGCAAGATGTCTTCTCAAGAGTCAGTTGGGAAGAGTTGGGTGTCTCATCCGATGCCAGGTCTAGGAGCAAACAATGATGCTTATCACTTTGGGCCATCAAGGGAGGAGGAGATGGAGGCCGACCAGAAAGGGATAGATGCCATGGAGGAGGATCAAGAAGTTACCTCTCTTTTCCAATCCGGATTCACGATGGGGGAACTACAAAGCTCAGCCATTCCAAACTCGGTCATCCCTTCCAATGTTAGATTTCTTTCTTATGAAAATATGAAAAAGAGTGTCACTTGTTCTCCAGCAGCTCTGCAACATCCATGGGTGAAAGGAGCTTTAGCCGTCACGGGTAAACTCCGCGAGGAAAATATGGACCTGAAGTAGCAAGTCAATAAGCTCGAGCAGGAGAATCGTATCATAAGGGGCATCATCGCCAAGAAGATCACACCACCACTTCCGAAGAAGGAGACATAATCACATGGGTATGGGCACTTCCCTTGGCAACTGCCAAGCTTGGGGGAGGTGCCCCGATATCGTATCACCATCACACTCCTATCTTTACTTTTTTACTTAGTTCGATCCTTTTGGTAATATCTTGATCTAGTAGAATAAAGTTTTGGTATGATTTAGTTTTGAGTTTTGCTTTATGATCCCACTATGTAATCGAGTCCGTGAGCTATATATAATAAAGATTAGTGTTGAGTCAAGGGCTTTGCTATCTTGCTATGATCTTGAATAAAAGTAAAAGAAAGAATAAAAAGAAATTAAGAGATCATATTGATCTTATGGAAGGTAATGACTTCACATATAAAGAGTATGATACATAAAAGTTATTGAGTTGGCAAACATAGTTTTGGTCATCGTTGCAATTAATAGGAAGTAATAAAGAAAGAGAGGTTTTCACATACAAATATACTATCTTGGACATCTTTTGTGATTGTGAGCACTCATTAAAATATGACATGCTAAAGATTTGATGTTGGACAAGGAAGACAACGTAATGGGTTATGTTTTCTCATATCTAAATTAAAGTATATTGTCATGGATCATCCAACATGTTGAGCTTGCCTTTCCCCCTCATGCTAGCCAAATTCTTTTCACCAAGTAGAGATACTACTTGTGCTTTCAAATATCCTTAAACCCAGTTTTGCCATGAGAGTCCACCATACCTACCTATGGATTGAGTAAGATCCTTCAAGTAAGTTGTCATGTTGCATGCAATAAAAATTGCTCTCTAAATATGTATGACTTATTAGTGTGAAGAAAATAAGCTTTATACGATCTTGTGATATGGAAGCAATAAAAGCGACGGACTGCATAATAAAGGTCCATATCACAAGTGGCAATATAAAGTGACGTTCTTTTGCATTAAGATTTTGTGCATCCAACCATAAAAGCACAAGACAACTTCTGCTTCCCTCTACGAGTGGCCTATCTTTTACTTTCTGTCTTATACAAGAGTCATGGTGATCTTTGATACATCTCCAATGTATCTATAATTTTTTATTGTTCCATGCTATTATATTACCCCTTTTGGATGTTTATGGGCTTTATTTTACACGTTTATATCATTTTTGGGACTAACCTACTAACCGGAGGCCCAGCCCGTATTGTTGTTTTTTTGCCTATTTCTGTATTTCGAAGAAAAGGAATATCAAACGGAGTCCAAACGGAATGAAACCTTCGGGAGCGTGATTTTTGGAACGAGCGTGATCCAGAGGACTTGGAGTGCAAGTCAAGAAGCAGCCGAGGCCTCCACAAGATAGGAGGGCGTGCCCCCCCCCTATAGGGCGCACCCCATGTCTCGTGGGCCCCTCGGGCGGCCACCGACGTACTTCTTCCTCCTATATAAGCCTACGTACCCCGAAAACATCCAGGGAGCCAATGAAACACAATTTCCACCACCGTAACCTTCTATAACCGCGAGATCCCATCTTGGAGCCTTTGCCGGCGCTCCGCCGGAGGGGGAATCGACCATGGAGGGCTTATACATCAACACCATAGCCCCTCCGATGAGTTGTGAGTATTTTACCATAGACCTACGGGTCCATAGTTATTAGCTAGATGGCTTCTTCTCTCTTTTTGTATCTCAATACAATGTTCTCCCCCTCTCTTGTGGAGATCTATTCGGTGTAAACTCTTTTTGCGGTGTGTTTGTCGAGATCCTATGAATTGTGGGTTTATGATCAAGTTTATCTATGAGAAATATTTGAATCTCCTCTGAATTCTTTTATGTATGATTGAGTTATCTTTGCAAGTCTCTTCGAATTATCAGTTTGGTTTGGCCTACTAGATTGATCTTTCTTGCCATGGGAGAAGTGCTTAGCTTTGGGTTCAATCTTGCGGTATCCTTTCCCAGTGACAGCAGGGGCAGCAAGGCACGTATTGTATTGTTGCCATCGAGGATAAAATGATGGGGTTTATATCATATTGCATGAGTTTATCCCTCTACATCATGTCATCTTGCTTAAGGCGTTACTCTGTTCTTATGAACTTAATACTCTAGATGCAGGCAGGAGTCGATCGATGTGTGGAGTAATAGTAGTAGATGCAGGCAGGAGTCGGTCTACTTGTTGCAGACGTGATGCCTATATACATGATCATGCCTAGATAATCTCATAATTATTCGCTTTTCTATCAATTGCTCGACAGTAATTTGTTCACCCACCGTAATACCAATGCTATCTTGAGAGAAGCCACTAGTGAAACCTATGGCCCCCGGGTCTATCCCTTATCATATTTGCTTCCATTCTACTTTTATTTTTATCTTTACTTTTTGCATCTATATTATAAAATACCAAAAATTTATCTATCTTATCATACTATCTCTATTAGATCTCACTTTCGCAAGTGGCCGTTAAGGGATTGACAACCCCTTTATTGCGTTGGTTGCGAGTTCTTTGTTTGTTTGTGTAGGTGCGTGGGACTTTTGAGGAGCCTCCTACTGGATTGATACCTTGGTTCTCAAAAACTAAGGGAAATACTTAAGCTACTTTGTTGCATCACCCTTTCCTCTTCAAGGAAAACCAACGCAAGCTCAAGACGTAGCAAGAAGGATTTCTGGCGCCATTGCCGGGGAGGTCTTCGCTCAAGTCAAGACATACCAAGTACCCATCACAAACTCATCTCCCTCGCATTTACATTATTTGCCATTTGCCTCTCGTTTTCCTCTCCCCCACTTCACCCTTGCCGTTTTATTTGCCCTCTCTTTCCCAATCTCCTCCTCTCGCTTTCCTTGCCTTTTTCTGTTTGCTTGTGTGTTGGATTACTTGTTGCCATGGCGCAAGATAATACCAAATTGTGTGATTTCTCGAATATCAATAATAATGATTTCCTTAGTACTCCGATTGCTCCTCTTAATGATGTTGAGTCTGGTGAAATCAATACTGCTTTGCTGAATCTTGTTACGAAAGATCAATTCGCCGGCCTTCCTAGTGAAGATGTCGCTACTCATCTAAACAACTTTGTTGATTTGTGTGATATGAAAAAGAAGAAAGATGCGGATAACAATATTGTCAAATTGAAGTTATTTCCGTTTTCACTTAGAGATCGTGCTAAAGTTTGGTTTTCATCTTTGCCTAAAAATAGTATTGATTCTTGGAACAAGTGTAAAGATGCTTTTATCTCTAAGTATTTTCCTCCCGCTTAGATCATCACTCTTAGGAACGATATTATGAATTTTAAACAACTTGATCATGAGCATGTTGCCCAATCTTGGGAAAGAATGAAATTGATGATTCGCAATTGCCCTACTCATGGTTTGAATTTATGGATGATCATACAAAAAATTTATGCCGGTTTGAACTTTGCTTCTAGAAATCTCTTAGATTCGGCCGCGGGAGGAACGTTTATGGAAATCACGTTAGGAGATGCTACAAAACTTCTTGATAATATTATGGCTAATTATTCTCAATGGCACACCGAAAGATCTTCTAGTAAAAAAGTGCATGCTATAGAAGAAATCAATGTTTTGAGTGGAAAGATGGATGAACTTATGAAATTGTTTGCTAATAAAAATACTCCTGTTGGTCCCAATGATATGCCTTTGTCTACTTTGATTAAGAATAATAATGAATCTATGGATGTGAATTTTTTTGGTAGGAATAGTTTTGGAAACAATGCGTATAGAGGAAACTTTAATGCTAGACCGTTCCCTAGTAATTCCTCTAATAATTATGGAAATTCCTACAATAATTCTTATGGTAATTTTAATAAGATTCCCTTTGATTTTGAGAATAGTGTGAAAGAATTTATGATTTCTCAAAAGAATTTTAATGCCTTGCTTGAAGAAAAATTGCTCAAAGTTGATGATTTGGCTAGGAACGTTGAGAGACTTTCGCTTGATGTTGGTTCTCTTAAACTTAGATCTTCTTATCCTAAGCATGATATAAATAAGTCTCTCAAAGCAATGAGAATTTCTATTGATGAGTGCAAGGAAAGAACCGCTAGATTGCGTGCAAAGAAAGATTGCTTTATAAAAGCGTGTTCTTCTAGTTTCCATGAAAATAATGATGAAGACCTTAAAGTTATTGATGCGTCTCCTATTAGATCTTTGTTTTGCAATATGAATCTTGATAATTATGGGACTGATGATGAGTCAACTTTGCCTAGAAGGCGTCCGAAGAATTCGTAGTTTCTAGATCTTGATGCTAAATTTAGTAAAAGTAGGATTGGAGTGGTCATGACTTTAAATAGCATTGAACCCACTATCTCGGATTTCAAGGAATTTGATTATTATAATTGTTCTTTAGAAGGTTGTATTTCCTTGTTGCAATCCGTTGTTAATTCTCCTCATGCTTACAGTCAAAATAAAGCTTTTTACCAAACATATCATTGATGCCTTGATGCAATCTTATGATGAAAAACTTAATTTGGAAGTTTCTATACCTAGAAAACTTAATGATGAGTGGGAACCTACTATAAAGATTAGAATTAAAGATCATGAGTGTTTTGCTTTGTGTGATTTGGGTGCTAGTGTTTCCACGATTCTGAAAACTTTATGTGATATTCTAGGTTTCCATGATCCTGATGATTGCTCTTTAAATTTGCACCTTGCGGATTCCACCATTAAAAAGCCAATGGGAAGGATCAATGATGTTCTCATTGTTGCAAATATAAATTTGGTGCCCGTAGATTTTATCGTTCTTGATATAGATTGCAATCTTTCTTGCCCTATTATTCTTGGTAGACCTTTCCTTATAACGATTGGTGCGATTATTGATATGAAGGAAGGGAATATTAGATTCCAATTTCCATTAAAGAAAGGCATGGAGCACTTTCCAAGAAAGAAAGTCAAATTACCTTATGAATCTATCATGCGAGCTACTTATGAATTTAGTGCCAAAGATGGCACTTCTTAGATCTATCTTCGCTTTTATGCCTAGCTAGGGGCGTTAAATGATAGCGCTAGTTGGGAGGCAACCCAATTTTCTTTGTGTTTTTTTGTTTTTGTTCCGGTTTAGTAATAGATCTTGCATCTACCTCCTGTTTATATGTGTTTTTATCTTTTAATTAGTGTTTGTGCCAAGTAGAACCTATAGGATAACCTATGATGATAGTTGATTTGATTCTGCTGAAAAACAGAAACTTTGCGCGCACGAATTTAGTTATGTTAAATCACATAAACGTGCTTTTGAGTTGATTCTTTTTGCTGCTGATCAATAGACAAATTTTCCAGGACTTCCTATTTTGGTACGAGTTTTAGAGTTACAGAAGTTTGTGTTAGTTACAGATTGCTACAGACTGTTCTGTTTTTAACAGATTCTGTTTTTCGTGTGTTGTTTGCTTATTTTGATGCATCTATGGATAGTAAAATAGTTTATAAACCATAGAGAAGTTGGAATACAGTAGGTTTAACACCAAAATAAATAAATAATGAGTTTATTACAGTACCTTATGTGGTGGTTTTGTTTTCTTTCACTAACGGAGCTTATAAGATTTCCTGTTGAGTTTTGTGTTGTGAAGTTTTCAAGTTTTGGGTAAAGCTTTTATGGACTATGGAATAAGGAGTGGCAAGAGCCTAAGCTTGGTTATGCCCATGGCACCCCAAGATATTCAAGGATAGCCAAAAGACTAAGCTTGGGGATGCCCCGGGAAGGCATCCTCTCTTTCGTCTTCGTTCATTGGTAACTTTACTTGGAGCTATATTTTTATTCGCCACATGATATGTGTTTTTCTTGGAGCGTCGTGTATTATATTATTCTTTTCTTTTTAGTTTACCACAATCATCCTTGCTGTACACACCTTTTGGGAGAAGCCTACTTGATTAGAATTTGCTAGAATACTCTATGTGCTTCACTTATATCTTTTGAGCTTGATAGTTTTTGCTCTAGTGCTTCACTTATAGTTTTTAGAGCACGGTGGTGACTTAATTTTGAAGAAATTGCTAGTCTCTCATGATTCACTTATATCTTTTTGAGAGTCTTTTAGAACAGCATGGTATTTGCTATGGTTACAAAGTTGGTCCTAGAATGATGATCATCCAAGTTGGGTATAATAAAAACTATCATAGAAAAAGAATTGGATGCTATGATCAATATGATGCTTGATAATTGTTTTGAGATATGGAGGTAGTGATATTAAAGTCATGCTAGTTGAGGTGATTATGAAAAGTGCTTGTGTTGAGGGTTGTGATTCCCGTAGCATGCATGTATGGTGAACCGCTTTGTGATGAAGTTGGAGCACAATTTTATTTATTGGGTGTCTTCCTTATGAGTGGCGGTCAGGGATGAGCGATGGTCTTTTCCTACCAATCTATCCCCCTAGGAGCATGCGCGTAGTGCTTTGGTTTTTGATGGCTTCTAGATTTTTGCAACAAGTACATGAGTTCTTTTGACTAATGTTGAGTCCATGGATTATACGCACCTCACCCTTCCACTATTGCTAGCCTCTCTTGTGCCGCGCAACTTTCGCCAGTACCATACACCCACCATATACCTTCCTCAAAACAGCCACCATACCTACCTATTATGGCATGTCCATAGCCATTCTGAGATATATTGCCATGCAACTTTCCACCATTCCGTTCATATGACACGCATTACTTTTGTCATATTGCTTTTTGCATGATCATGTAGTTGACATTGTTTGTGGCAATGCCACCTTCATAATTTTCAAACATGTCGCTCTTGATTCATTGCATATCCCGATACACCGCCGGAGGCATTCATATAGAGTCATATCTTGTTCTAGCTTTGAGTTGTAATTCTTGAGTTGTAAATCCATAAAAGTGTGATGATCTTCATTATTAGAGCATTGTCATAGTGAGGAAAGGATGATGAAGACTATGATTCCCCCACAAGTCGGGATGAGATTTCAGACTTTACAAAAAGAAAAACAAAGAAGAAACAAAAAAAAGAGAAAGGCCAAAAAGAAAAAAAAATAAAAAAAGAAAATGAGAGAAAAAGAGAGAAAGGACAATGCTTCAAAGAAAGAAGGGACAATGCTTCAAAGTGTGATATCTTTTTCCACACTTGTGCTTCAAAGTAGCACCGTGATCTTCATTATAGAGAGTCTCATATGTTGTCACTTTCATATACTAGTGGGAATTTTTCATTATAGAACTTGGCTTGTATATTCCAATGATGGGCTTCCTCAAAACGCCCTAGGTCTTCGTGAGCAAGCAAGTTGGATGCACACCCACTTAGTTTCTTTTGTTGAGCTTTCATATATTTATAGCTCTAGTGCATCCGTTGCATGGAAACCTACTCACTCACATTGATATCTATTAATGGGCATCTCCATAGCCCGTTGATACGCCTAGTTGATGTGAGACTATCTTCTCCTTTTTGTCTTCTCCACAACCACCATTCTATTCCACATATAGTGATATGTCCATGGCTCACGCTCATGTATTGCATGAAAGTTGAAAGAGTTTGAGATTATTAAAATATGAAACAATTGCTTGGCTTGTCATCGGGGTTGTGCATGATTAAATACTTTGTGTGATGAAGATAGAGCAACAGTCAGACTATATGATTTTGTAGGGATAACTTTCTTTGGCCATGTTATTTTGAGAAGACATGATTACTTTGATTAGTATGCTTGAAGTATCACCATTTTCATGTCAATATGAACTTTTATTTTGTATCATTTGGATCTGAACATTCATTCCACAATAAAGAAAATTACATTGAGAATTATGCTAGGTAGCATTCCACATCAAAAATTTCTTTTTATCATTTACCTACTCGAGGACGAGTAGGAATTAAGCTTGGGGATGCTTGATACGTCTCCAACGTATCTATAATTTTTGATTGTTCCATGCTATTATATTACCCCTTTTAGATGTTTATGGGCTTTATTTTACACATTTATATCATTTTTGGGACTAACCTACTAACCGGAGGCCCAGCCCGTATTGCTGTTATTTTGCCTATTTCAGTATTTCGAAGAAAATAAATATCAAACAGAGTCCAAACGGAATGAAACCTTCTGGAGCGTGATTTTTGGAACGAACGTGATCCAGATGACTTGGAGTGCAAGTAAAGAAGTAGCCGAGGCCTCCACGAGATAGGAGGGCCCCCCCCCCTATAGGGCGCGCCCCCTGTCTCGTGGGCCCCTCGGGCGGCCACCGACGTACTTCTTCCTCCTATATAAGCCTACGTACCCCGAAAACATCCAGGGAGCCAACGAAACACAATTTCCACCACCATAACCTTCTGTATCCGCGAGATCCCATCTTGGAGCCTTCGCCGGCACTCCGCCGGAGGGGGAATCGACCATGGAGGGCTTATACATCAACACCATAGCCCCTCCGATGAGTTGTGAGTAGTTTACCACAGACCTACGGGTCCATAGTAATTAGCTAGATGGCTTCTTCTCTCTTTTTGGATCTCAATACAATGTTCTCCCCCTCTCTTGTGGAGATCTATTTGATGTAAACTCTTTTTGCGGTGTGTTTGTCGAGATCCGGTGAATTGTGGGTTTATGATCAAGTTTATCTACGAGAAATATTTGAATCTCCTCTGAATTCTTTTATGTATGATTGAGTTATGTTTGCAAGTCTCTTCAAATTATCAGTTTGGTTTGGCCTACTAGATTGATCTTTCTTGCCATGGGAGAAGTGCTTAGCTTTGGGTTCAATCTTGCGGTGTCCTTTCCCAGTGACAGCAGGGGCAGCAAGGCACATATTGTATTGTTGCCATCGAGGATAAAAAGATGGGGTTTATATCATATTGCATGAGTTTATCCCTCTACATCATGTCATCTTGCTTAAGGCGTTACTCTGTTCTTATGAACTTAATACTCTAGATGCAGGTAGGAGTCGGTCGATGTGTGGAGTAATAGTAGTAGATGTAGGCAGGAGTCGGTCTACTTGTTGCGGACGTGATGCCTATATACATGATCATGCCTAGATAATCTCATAATTATTAGCTTTTCTATCAATTGCTCGACAGTAATTTGTTCACCCACCGTAATACCAATGCTATCTTGAGAGAAGCCACTAGTGAAACCTATGGCCTCCCGGGTCTATCCCTTATCATATTTGCTTCATGATCATGCCTAAATAATCTCATAATTATTAGCTTTTCTATCAATTGCTCGACAGTAATTTGTTCACCCACCGTAATACCAATGCTATCTTGAGAGAAGCCACTAGTGAAACCTATGGCCCCCCGGGTCTATCCCTTATCATATTTGCTTCCAATCTACTTTTATTTGCATCTTTACTTTTTGCATCTATATTATAAAATACCAAAATTATATCTATCTTATCATACTATCTCTATTAGATCTCACTTTCGCAAGTGGCCGTGAAGGGATTGACAACCCCTTTATTGCGTTGGTTGCGAGTTCTTTGTTTGTTTGTGTAGGTGCGTGGGACTTTTGAGGAGCCTCCTACTGGATAGATACCTTGGTTCTCAAAAACTGAGGGAAATACTTACGCTACTTTGCTGCATCACCCTTTCCTCTTCAAGGAAAACCAACGCAAGCTCAAGACGTAGCAATCTTCACCCTTCCTTTTTATATTTTATCCTTTGGCAAGCACCTCGTGTTGGAAAGATCCTAATATATATATCCAATTGGATGTAAGTTGGTATGAACTATTATTGTTGACATTACCCTTGAGGTAAAAGGTTGGGAGGCAACACTATAAGCCCCTATCTTTCTCTGTGTCCGATTAAAACTCCATACCCATAAGTTTTGCATGAGTGTTAGCAATTGTGAAAGACTAAATGATAGTTGAGTATGTGGACTTGCTGAACAGCTCTTATATTGACTCTTTCTGATGTTATGATAAATTGCAATTGCTTCAGTGACTGATATTATAGTTTGTTAGTTCTCAATGAAGTTTATGATTCATACTTGACATTGTGAATAGATTGTTACTTTAACATAAGAAATTGTGTGTGTGTGTGTGTGTGTGTGTGTGTGTGTGTGTATGTTGTTGTTATAAGAATGATCATGATGCCCTCATGTCTGTATTTTATTTTATCGACACCTCTATCTCTAAACATGTGGACATATTTTTTGATATCGGCTTCCGCTTGAGGACAAGCGAGGTCTAAGCTTGGGGGAGTTGATACGTCCATTTTGCATCAAGCTTTTATATTGATATTTATTGCATTATGGGCTGTTATTACATGTTATGTCACAATACTTATGCCTATTCTCTTATTTTACAAGGTTTTCATGAAGAGGGAGAATGCCGGCAGCTGGGATTCTGGGCTGGAAAAGGAGCAAATATTGGAGACCTATTCCGCACAGCTCCAAAAGTCCTGAAACTCCACGAAAGTCATTTTTGGAATTAATAATAAATATTGAGCGGAAGAAGTACCAGAGGGGGCCCACACCCTGGCCATGAGGGTGGGGGGCGCACCCTACTCCCCTGGGCGCGCCCCTGCCTCGTGGGCCCCCTGGCAGCCCTCTGGTGGCCATCTTCTGCTATATGAAGTCTTTTACCCTGGAAAAAATCATAAGCAAGCTTTGGACGAAACTCCACCGCCACGAGGCAGAACCTTGGCAGAACCAATCTAGGGCTCCGGCGGAGCTATTCTGTCGGGGAAACTTCCCTCCGGGAGGGGGAAATCATCACCATCGTCATCACCAATGATCCTCTCATCGGAAGGGGGTCAATCTCCATCAACATCTTCACCAGCACCATCTCCTCTCAAACCCTAGTTCATCTCTTGTATCCAATCTTTGTACAAAAAACTCAGATTGGTACCTGTGGGTTGCTAGTAGTGTTGATTACTCGTTGTAGTTGATGCTAGTTGGTTTTTTTGGTGGAAGATCATATATTCAGATCCTTAATGCATATTAATACCCCTCTGATTATGAACATGAATATGCTTTGTGAGTAGTTACGTTTGTTTCTGAGGACATGGGAGAAGTCTTGCTATTAGTAGTCATGTGAATTTGGTATTCGTTCGATATTTTGATGAGATGTGTTGTCTCTCCTCTAGTGGTGTTATGTGAACATCGACTAGATGACACTTCACCATTATTTGGGGCTAGGGGAAGGCATTGGGAAGTAATAAGTAGATGATGAGTTGCTAGAGTGATAGAAGCTTAAACCCTAGTTTATGCATTGCTTTGTAAGGGTCTGATTTGGATCCATATGTTTCATGCTATGGTTGGGTTTACCTTAATACTTCTTTTGTAGTTGCGGATGCTTGCAATAGGGGTTAATCATAAGTGGGATGCTTGTTCAAGAAAGGGCAGTGCCCAAGCACCGGTCCACCCACATATCAAATTATCAAAGTAACGAACGCGAATCATATGAGCGTGATGAAAACTAGCTTGATGATAATTCCTATGTGTCCTCGGGAGCGCTTTTCTCTATATTAGAACTTGTCCAGGCTTGTCCTTTGCTACGAAAAGGATTGGGCCACCTTGCTGCACTTTATTTACTTTCATTGCTTGTTACCCGTTACAAATTATCTTATCACAAAACTATCTATTACCAATAATTTCAGTGCTTGCAGAGAATACCTTACTGAAAACCGCTTGTCATTTCCTTCTGATCCTCGTTGGGTTCGACACTCTTACTTATCGAAAGGACTAGATAGATCCCCTACACTTGTGGGTCATCAGCACGCTACCTCTACATCTACCTTCGGGATAGTTTTAGACCTGAATAATTGTTATTTGGTGCCAACATTGAGCATGAACATTATATTTTTGATCTTGTTTAGTCCGAGACAGTTATTCATTTAAATTAGAGAATAATGGTTGTTCTATTTATATGAGTAATACCTTTTATTGTCATGCACCCTTGAATAGTGGTCTATTTCTGTTGAATCTTGACCGTGATGATACACATATTCATAATATTGATGCCAAAAGATGCAAAGTTGATAATGATAGTGCAACTTATTTGTGGCACTGCCATTTGGGTCATATCGGTGTAAAGCGCATGAAGAAACTCCATAAATATGGACTTTTGGAATCACTTGATTATGAACCATTTAATACTTGTGAACCGTGCCTTATGGGCAAGATGACTAAAACTTCGTTCTCCAGAACAATGGAACGAGAAAATGACTGATTGGAAATAATACATACCGATGTATGCGGCCCGATGAGTGTTGAGGCTCGTGGCAACTATCGTTATTTTCTGACCTTCACAGATGATTTGAGCAGATATGAGTATATCTACTTAATGAAACACAAGTCTGAAACATTTGAAAAGTTCAAAGAATTTCAGAGTGAGGTGGAGAATCATCATAACAAGAAAATAAAGTTTCTACGATCTGATCGTGGAGGTGAATATTTGAGTTACAAGTTTGTCCTTCATTTAAAACGAATGTAGAATAGTTTCACAGCTCATGCCACCTGGAACACCACAGCGTAATGGTGTGTCTGAACATCGTAACCGCACTTTATTAGATATGGTGTGATCTATGATGTCTCTTACCGATTTACCACTATCGTTTTGGGGTTGTGCATTAGAGACAGCTGCATTCACGTTAAACAGGGCATCGTCAAAATCCGTTGAGACGACACCGTATGAACTGTGGTTTGGCAACAAACCTAAGTTGTCGTTTCTTAAAGTTGCTAAGAACGGAACCTTTCTAGAGGAGGAGTTTCTCTCGAAAGAAGTGAGTGGGAGGAAAGTAGAACTTGATGAGGTAATTGTACCTTCTCTCAGTTTGGAAAGTAGCTCATCTGAGAAATTCATTCCCGTGATGCCTACACCAACTGGAGAGGAAGCTAATGATAATGATCATGAAACTTCGGATCAAGATGCTACAGAACCTCATAGGTCAGCCAAAGCATGATGCACACCAGAGTGGTATGGTAATCCTGTTCTGGAAAGTCATGTTACTTGACCATGACGAACCTAAGAACTATGAAGAAGCTATGATGAGCCCAGATTCTGATAAATGGCTTGAGGCCATGAAATCTGAGATAGGATCCATGTAAGAGAACAAAGTGTGGACTTTGGTGGATTTTCCCGATCATCGGCAGCCCATAGAGAATAAATGGATCTTCAAGAAGAAGACTGACACTGATGGTCATGTTACTGTCTATAAAGCTTGACTTGTCGCAAAAGGTTTTCGACAAGTTTAAGGAGTTGAATACAATGAGACTTTCTCACCCGTAGCGATGCTTAAGTCTGTCCGAATTATGTTAGGAATTGCCGCATTTTATGATTATGAAATCTCGCAAATGGACGTCAAAACTGCATTCCTTAATGGATTTCTTAAAGAAGCATTGTATATGATGCAACCAGAAGGTTTTGTCGATCCTAAAGGTGCTAACAAAGTGTGCAAGCTCCAGCGATCCATTTATGGACTGGTGCAAGCATCTCGGAGTTGGAATATACGCTTTGATGCGGTGACCAAAGCATATGGTTTTATACATACTTTTGGAGAAGCATGTATTTACAAGAAACTAAGTGGGAGTTCTATAGCATTTCTAATATTATATGTGGATGGCATATTGTTGAGTGGAAATGATGTAGAATTTTTGAATAGCATAAAAGGATACTTGAATAAGAGTTTTCAATGAAAGACCTCGGTGAAGCTCCTTATATATTGGGCATCAAGATCTATAGAGATAGATCAAGACTCTTGATATGAATTTCACAAAGCACATACCTTGATAAAGTTTAGAAGAAGTTCAAAATGGATCAGCCAAAGAAAGGGTTCTTGCCTGTATTACAAGGTGTGAAGTTGAGTCAGACTCAATGCCCAGCCACTATAGAAGATAGAGAGAAAATGAAAGTCATTCCCTATGCCTCAACCATAGGTTCTATCATGTATGCTATGCTGTGTACCAGACCTGATGTGTGCCTTGCTATAAGTTTAGCAGGGAGGTACCAAAGTAATCCAGGAGTGGATCACTGGACAGCGGTCAAGAACATCCTAAAGTACCTGAAAAGGACTAGGGATATGTTTATCGTTTATGGAGGTGACAAAGAGCTTGTCATAAGTGGTTACGTTGATGCTAGCTTTGACACTGATCCGGATGACTCTAAGTCACAAACCGGATACGTATTTTTATTGAACGGTGGAGCTGTCAGTTGGTGCAGTTCAAAGCAGAGCATCGTGGCGAGATCTACGTGTGAAGCAGAGTGCATAGCTGCTTTGGAAGTAGCAAACGAAGGAGTCTGGATGAAGGAGTTCATATCCGATCTAGGTGTAATACCTAGTGTATTGTGTCCAATGAAAATCTTTTGTGACAATACTGGAGCAATTGCCTTGGCGAAGGAATCCAGATTTCACAAAAAGACCAAACACATCAAGAGACGCTTCAACTCCATCCGAGATTTGGTCAAGGAGGGAGATATAGAGATTTGCAAAATACATACGGATCTGAACATGGGAGACCCATTTACTAAGCCTCTTCCACGACCAAACCATGATCAGCACCAAGACTCCATGGGTGTTAGATTCATTACAATGTAATCTATATTATTGACTCTAGTGCAAGTGAGAGACTGAAGGAAATATGCCCTAGAGGCAATAATAAAGTTGTTATTATATATTTCCTTATTCATGAAAAAAGTTTATTATTCATACTAGAAATGTATTAACCGGAAACTTGATACATGTGTGAATACATAGACAAAACACGGTGTCCCTAGTATTCCTCTACTAGACTAGCTCGTTGATCAAAGATGGTTAAGTTTCCTAGCCATGGGCATGTGTTGTCATTTGATGAACGAGATCATATCATTAGGAGAATGATGTGATGGACAAGACCCGTCCGTTACCTTAGCATAATGATCGTTCAGTTTTATTGCTACTACTTTCTTCATCTCAAATACATATTCCTCTGACTACGAGATTATGCAACTCCCGGACACCAGAGGAATGCCTTATATGCCATCAAACGTCACAACATAACTGGGTGATTATAAATATGCTCTACAGGTATCTTCGAAGGTGTTTGTTGGGTTGGCACAGATCGAGATTAGGATTTGTCACTCCAAGTATCGGAGAGGTATCACTGGGCCCTCTCGGTAATGCACATCATATGAAGCCTTGAAAGCAATGTTATTAATGAGTTAGTTATGGGATGATGCATTATAGAACGATTAAATAGACTTGCCGGTAATGATATTGAACTAGGTATGAAGATACCAACGATCGAATCTCGGGCAAGTAACATACCGATGACAAAGGGAATAACGTATGTTGATATTGCGGTTCGACCGATAAAGATCTTCATAGAATATATGGGAACCAATATGAGCATCCAAGTTCCGCTATTGGTCATTGACCGGAGAGGTGTCTCGGTCATGTCTACATAGTTCTCGGACCCGTAGGGCCCGCACGCTTAATGTTTGATGACGAATGTATTATATGAGTTATGTGTTTTGGTGACCGAAGGTTGTTTGGAGTCAGAGATGAGATCACGGACATGACGAGGAGTCTCAAAATGGTCAAGAGATAAAGATTGATATATTGGAAGGTAGTATACAGACACCAGAAGGGTTCCGGCTTGTATCGGGTACATATCGAAGTATCGAAGGGGTTACCGGAACCCCCCGAGAAAGATATGGGCCATATGGGCCATAGGAGGGAGGCACACCAGCCCACAAGGGGCTGGCACGCCCCCCACCAGGGGGAAACCGAATTGGACAAGGAGTGGGGGCAGCACCCCCCCCCCCTTTCCTTCTCCTTCTCCTACTCCTTCCCCCTTCCCCCCTCCGGAAAAAGGAAGGGGGGCGAATTCCACTAGGAGTCCAAGTGGGACTCCCCCCACTTGGGGCGCGACTAGTCCAGCCTCCTCTCCCTCCCTCCTTTATATATGAGGGGCGCCCCTATGAGACACACTAATTGCTCTAAGCCATGTGCGGTGCCCCCCTCCACAGGTTACGCTTCCGGTCCTTTTCTCGCGGTGCTTAGGCGAATCCCTGCACGGATCACATCACCATCACTGTCACCACGCGTCGTGCTGATGGACCTCATCTACTCCTTCGACCCTCTGCTAGATCAAGAGCTTGAGGGACGTTATCGCACTGAACGTGTGCAGAACTCGGAGGTGCCATACGTCCGTACTCGATCAGTTGGAATGAAAAGATGTTTGACTACATCAACCGCGTTAAGCAAACGCTTGCACTTTTGGTCTACGAGGGTATGTGGACACACTGTCCCCCTCTCATTGCTATACATCTCCTAGATAGATCGTGCGTGAGCATAGGATTTTTTTGAAATTGCATGCTATGTTTCCCAACACATAGCTGCTTCAGAATCAGCAAATGAAGTAGTCTAGATGAAGGAGTTCATATACGATCTAGGTGTAATACCTAGTGCATCGGGTCCAATGAAAATCTTTTGTGACAATACTGGAGCAATTGCCTTGGCGAAGGAACCCAGATTTCACAAAAAAGACCAAACACATCAAGAGACGCTTCAACTCCATACGAGATTTGGTCAAGGAGGGAGACATAGAGATTTGAAAAATACATACGGATCTGAATGTGGTAGACCCGTTGACTAAGCCTCTTCCACGAGCACAACATGATCAACACCAAGACTCCATGGGTGTTAGATTCGTGACAATGTAATCTAGATTATTGACTCTAGTGCAAGTGGGAGACTGAAGGAAATATGCCCAAGAGGAAATAATAAAGTTGTTATTTCGTATTTCCTTATTCATGATAAATGTTTATTATTAATGCTAGAATTGTATTAACTAGAAACTTGATACATGTGTGAATACATAGACAAAACACGGTGTCCCTAGTATGCCTCTACGAGACTAGCTCGTTGATCAAAGATGGTTAAGTTTCCTAGCAATGGACATGTATTGTCATTTGATGAACGAGATCATATCATTAGGAGAATGATGTGATGGACAAGACCAGTCCGTTAGCTTAGCATAATGATCGTCCAGTTTTATTGCTACTACTTTTTTCATGTCAAATACATATTCCTCCGGCTACGATATTATGCAACTCCCGGACACCAGAGGAATGCCTTGTGTGCTATCAAATGTCACAACATAACTAGGTGATTATAAATATGCTCTATAGGTATCTTAGAAGGTGTTAGTTGGGTTGGCATAGATCGAGATTAGGATTTGTCACTCCAAGTATCGGAGAGGTATCTCTGGGCCCTCTCGGTATTGCACATCATATGATGCCTTGCAAGCAACATGACTAATGAGTTAGTTGCGGGATGATTCATTACGGAATGAGTAAAGAGACTTGCCGATAACGAGATTGAACTAGGTATGAAGATACCGATGATCGAATCTCGGACAAATAACATACCGATGACAAAGGGAATAATGTATGTTTTCATAGCGGTTCGACCGATAAAGATCTTCGTAGAATATGCGGGCACCAATATGAGCATCCAGGCTCCAATATTGGTTATTGATCAGAGAGGTGTCTCGGTCATGTCTACATAGTTCTCGAACCCGTAGGGTCCGCACGCTTAACGTTCGATGACGATATGTATTATATGAGTTATGTGTTTTGGTCACCGAAGGTTGTTCGGAGTCCCGGATGAGATCACAGACATGACGAGGAGTCTCGCAATGGTTGAGAGGTATAGATTGATATATTGGAAGGTAGTATTCGGACACCAGAAGTGTTCCAGAATGTATCGGGTACATATCGGAGTACCGGGGGGGTACCAGAACCCCCCGGGGGAAGATATGGGCCATATGAGCCATAGGAGGGAGGCACTATTGGAAATATGCCCTAGAGGCAATAATAAAAGCATTATTATTATATTTCCTTGTTCATGATAATTGTCTTTATTCATGCTATAATTGTGTTATCCGGAAATCGTAATACATGTGTGAATAACAGACACCAACATGTCCCTAGTAAGCCTCTAGTTGACTAGCTCGTTGATCAATAGATAGTCATGGTTTCCTGGCTATGGACATTGGATGTCATTGATAACGAGATCACATCATTAGGAGAATGATGTGATGGACAAGACCCAATCCTAAACATAGCACAAGATCGTATAGTTCGTTTGCTAGAGTTTTCCAATGTCAAAGTATATTTTCCTTAGACCATGAGATCGTGTAATTCCCGGATACCGTAGGAGTGCTTTGGGTATACCAAACGTCACAACGTAACTGGGTGACTATAAAGGTAGACTACGGGTATCTCCGAAAGTGTCTGTTGGGTTGACATGGATCAAGACTGGGATTTGTCACTCCGTATGACGGAGAGGTATCACTGGGCCCACTCGGTAATGCATCATCATAATGAGCTCGGAGTGACCAAGTGTCTGGTCACGGGATCATGCATTACGGTACGAGTAAAGTGACTTGCCGGTAACGAGATTGAATGAGGTATTGGGATACCGACGATCGAATCTCGGGCAAGTAACATATCGATTGACAAAGGGAATTGAGTACGGGGTTGATTGAATCCTCGACATCATGGTTCATCCGATGAGATCATCGTGGAGCATGTGGGAGCCAACATGGGTATCCAGATCCCGCTGTTGGTTATTGACCGGAGAGTCATCTCGGTCATGTCTGCTTGTCTCCCGAACCCGTAGGGTCTACACACTTAAGGTTCGGTGACGCTAGGGTTGTGAAGATATGTATATGCAGAAACCCGAATGTTGTTCGGAGTCCCGGATGAGATCCCGGACGTCACGAGGAGTTCCGGAATGGTCCGGAGATAAAGAATTATATATAGGAAGTGCAGTTTCGGGCATCGGGACAAGTTTCGGTGTTATCGGTATTGTACCAGGACCACCGGAGGGGTCCCGGGGGCCCACCGGGTGGGGCCACCTGTCCTGGGGGGCCACATGGGCTGTAGGGGGTGCGCCTTGGCCTTCATGGGCCAAGGGCACCAGCCCCTATAGGCCCATGCGCCTAGGGTTTCCACCTAGGAGGAGTCCTAGTGGTGGAAGGCACCCCTAGGTGCCTTGGGGGGGAGGGAAACCTCCCCTTGGCCGCCGCCCCCCCTAGTAGATCTCATCTACTAGGGCCGGCGCCCCCCCCCCCCATGGCACCCCTATATATAGTGGGGGGGAGAGGAGGGAAACATACCAGCCCCTGGCGCCTCCCTCTCTCCCCGTTACGTCTCTCTCTCGTAGTCTCGGCGAAGCCCTGCTTCTGTGATGCCCTGCATCCACCACCACGCCGTCGTGCTGCTGGATCTTCATCAACCTCTCCTTCCCCCTTGCTGGATCAAGAAGGAGGAGACGTCTCCCGTCCCGTACGTGTGTTGAACGCGGAGGTGCCGTCCGTTCGGCGCTTGGTCATCGGTGATTTGGATCACGTCGAGTACGACTACATCATCACCGTTCTTTTGAACGCTTCCGTGCGCGATCTACAAAGGTATGTAGATGCATCTAATGACTCGTTGCTAGATGAACTCCTAGATGGATCTTGGTGAAACGAGTAGGAAATTTTTTGTTTTCTGCAACGTTCCCAGCAGGCACACCAGCCCACAAAGGGGTAGCGCGCCCCCCACCAGGGAGGAGTCCGAATGAAACAAGGGAAGGGGGCGGCACCCCCCCTTTCCTTCTCCTCCTTTCTCTCCTCCCCCCTTTCCCCCTCCGGTAAAAGGAAGGGGGCGAATCCTACTAGGACCCATGTAGGACTCCTCCTACTTGGGGGCGCGCCTAGGGCCGGCCTCCTCTCCCTCCCTCCTTTATATACCGGGGGGCGCCCCTAGAACACACATAAATTGTTCCAAGCTGTATGCGGCGCCCCCTCCACAGTTTACGCCTCCAATCATATTCTCGCGGTGCTTAGGCGAAGCCGTGCGCGAATCACATCACCATCACCGCCACCACACTGTCATGCTGACGGAACTCATCTACTTCCTTGACCCTCTGCTGGATTAAGAGCTCGAGGGACGTCATCGCACTGAACGTGCGCAAAACTCGGAGGTGCCATACATTCGGTACTCGATCGGTCGGAACGAGAAGACGTTCGACTACATCAACCGCGTTAAGCAAACGCTTCCGCTTTCGGTCTATGAGAGTACGTAGACACACTCTTCCACTCTCGTTGCTTTGCATGTCCTAGATAGATCTTGCGTGAGCGCTACGTTTCCCAACACTTGTGGTGCATTATTCGGTGTTAGTTATGCTTAATGCTCGCTTATGAGATTTTTCCTTTCTTGGTTGGATGTTTCTCAATCTTTTTGCTAGCCTTCATTTGCACTAACTATGATCATTACTTGTGCATCCAAAATCCTTTAAACCAGTTTTGCCATATGAGTCCACTATACCTACCTATATGTAGTATTTTCGTGCCGTTCTAAGAAAATTTGCATGTGTCATCTCTAATTTCAAAATAAATTTCTCTTTTGTGTGCTCGTACCGCTCACGAGGCGGTGAGGGGTGGTCGACATTTTCCATGCTAGAGGTGTTATTCTCACAATGAGTGTTTATTCACTTGTCATTGCACGAGAGTACGACAAAGGTATTAGGGATGCCCAGTCCCGAAATGAAGAATGAATTTACTTTATGTTGTCAAATAATAAATTCCTTGGAAATTGTTGGTATGGAGGGCAACCGTGGATATGGTTAGCCATGGAAAGTGAAAGTATGGTGGAAAAAGGAATAAACTTAATTTTTTTGGGAACTGCCTATGATATATCTAGCATGGAAAGTGTCGGGAACTCTAAGTCATTTTCGTTGGTGGGAATGCCTCCCAAAATGTTTTTATCTCTCAATTTTCACTTTGAGCTCTGGCACCTCTACAAATCCCTACGCCCCTCCGCGAAGGGCCTTTCTTTTACTTTATGCAGTTTTTATTTTTTACTTGAGTCTCCATCTTCTCTTCTAAAGCACCAACTAAGGGGCACTATGATCATACTTGAGCATTGGTATAGCTAGTATTCGAGTGTGTTTCATGAATGGATCAATGATTGGCATAATGGGCTAGGGATAACTTGCTTTAGTGTTGATATTTTGAAAGACATGGTTGCTTGTTGATATGCTTGAGTATTAAAGTCTTCATGTCAAAACTAGACTATTTCTTTGAACAATATAAATGTTCAAATGTCCATGCTACAAAGAAAAGACTATGTGATGAACATGTTAGGCAGCATTCCACGTCAAAAATTCTATTTTTATCATTTACCTACTCAAGGACGAGCAGGAATTAAGCTTGGGGATGCTAATACGTCTCCAACATATTTATAATTTTTGATTGTTCAATGTTGTTATATTATCATTCTTGGATGTTTTACGATCATTTTATAATAATTTTATATCATTTTTTGGTACTAACCTATTGACCTAGTGCCCAGTGCCAGTTGTTATTTCCTGCTTGTTTTTTACATCGCGGGAAATCAATACCAAACGGAGTCCAAACATAGCAAAACTTTTTGTGGATTTTTTCTAGAATAGAAGACACCTGTTGGGCCAAAGAAGTACTAGAGGGGTGCTCCGAGGGGAGCACAACCCACCAGGGCATGCCTGGGGGGCCATGCGCACCCAACTGGGTTGTGCCCACCTCGGTGGCCTCCTGCACCGCATCTTTGCTCTATAAATACCCCAATATTCCAGAAACCGTAGGGGAGTCGACGAAAATCAATTCCAGCCACCGCAAGTTCCAGAATCACCAGATCCAATCTAAACACCATCACGGAGGGGTTCATCATCCTCATTGGTGCCTCTCTAATGATGTGTGAGTAGTTCATTGTAGACCTACAGGTGCATAGTTAGTAGCTAGATGGCTTCCTCTCTCTCTCTTGATTCTCAATACAATGGTCTCTTGGAGATCCATATGATGTAATTCTTTTTACGGTGTGTTTGTTGGGATCCGATGAACTTCGACTTTATGATCAGATCTATGTTTATCCATGAAAGTTATTTGAGTCTTATTTGATCTCTTATATGCATGATTGCTTATAGCCTCGTATTTCTTATCTGATATTTGGGTTTTGTTTGGCCAACTTGATATATTTATCTTGCAATGGGAAGAGTTGCTTTGTGAGGGGTTCGATCTTACGGTGCTTTATTACAGTGACAGAAGGGGAACCGACACGTATGTGTCGTTGCTATTAAGGATAACAAGATGGGATCTATTTCTACATAAATAGATCTTGTCTACATCATGTCATCGTTCTTATTGCATTACTCCGTTTTTCCGTGAACTTAATACACTAGATGCATGGTGGATAGTGGTCAATGTGTGGAGTAATAGTAGTAGATGCAGACAGGAGTCGGTCTACTAATCTTGGACGTGATGCTTATATAGTGATCATTGCCTGGATATCGTCATGAGTATTTGAAGTTCTATCAATTTCCCAACAGTAATTTATTTTCCCACCGTTTGAAGTTTTTCTCGAGAGAAGCCACTAGTGAAACCTACGGCCCCCGGGTCTCTTCTTTAATATATTTGCTTTCATGATATATTTTTATTTTCTTTTATTTTCAGATCTATTGAACCAAAAATACAAAAATACTTTTCTGCACTTTATTTTATTTTTCGATCTATTTATCCAATCTAATACAACTTTCTCCGTCCACTCGCCAATTTCTGGCGCCGTTACCCGAAAGGGATTGACAACCCCTTTAACACGTCGGGTTGCGAGTATTTGTTATTTGTGTGCAGGAGATGTTTACATTGTGTTGAGTCGTTCTCCTACTGGTTCGATAACCTTGGTCTCATTACTGAGGGAAATACCTACCATCGCTGTGCTGCATCATCCCTTCCTCTTTGGGGAAATACCGGCATAGTTCTAGCAGACATCAGCAAGTTCCAGTCAGGTGGTTGAACAATAGGTGCAGAAATTAAGGCTTTCTTGAGTGTTCGAAGCCTTCTAAATAATCATCATAAAAAACAAAAGGAATATCCTTTTGCAAAAGATTTGTAAGAGGCCTAGAAATTTTAGAAAAGTCTTTGATAAATCTCCTATAGAAACCAGCATGACCAAGGAAACTACGAATACCTTTGATATCTTTAGGACATGGCATTTTCTCAATTGCATCAACCTTATCTTTGTCCACCTCAAAACCTCTTTCAGAAATTTTATGGACCAAAACAATACCTTCGTTAACCATAAAGTGGCACTTCTCCCAATTCAAGACAAGATTAGTTTCTTCACATCTCTGCAAGACTCGATCAAGGTTGCTTAAACAATCATCAAAAGACTTCCCATAAACAGAAAAGTCATCCATGAAAACCTCAACAATATTTTCACGGAAGTCAGAGAATATAGCAGTCATACATCTTTGAAAGGTAGCAGGTGCATTGCATAAACCAAAAGGCATACGTCTGTAAGCCTAAGTTCCAAAAGGACAAGTAAAAGTGGTCTTTTCTTGATCATGTTGAGAAACGGGTATTTGTGAAAAAACAGAATATCCATCAAGGAAGGCAAAATGTGTGTGCTTAGATAATCTTTCTAGCATTTGATCAATAAAAGGCAGAGGGTACTGATCTTTTCTAGTTGCTTTGTTTAATTTTCTAAAATCAATTACCATTCTATAGCCTCTAACAATTCTTTGTGGAATAAGTTCATTCTTATCATTAGGAACAACAGTAATACCTCCTTTCTTATGGACATAATGGACAGGATATACCCATCTACTATCAGCTATAGGATAGATTATACCTGCTTCCATAAGTTTTAATATTTCCATCCTTACCACTTATTTCATCTTCGGATTCAACCGACATTGGTGATCAACAACGGGTTTAGTGTCAGGTTCCATATTAATCTTGTGCTGACATAGAGTGGAACTGATGCCCTTAAGATCATCAAGAGTATATCCAATAGCAGCTCGGTGCTTCCTTAGAACTTTCAATAATCTTTGTTCTTCATGTTCTGAAAGGTTAGCACCAATAAAAACATGATATATCTTCTTATCATCAAGATAATCATATTTCAAATTGTCTGGCAATTGTTTTAAATCAAACACATGATCACCTTTAAGTGGAGGAGGACCTCCTAGAGTTTCAATAGGCAAATTGTGCTTAAGCAGAGGTTGTTGTTCGAACAAGATTCTATCTATTTCATTTCTTTCGTGCATATGCAAATCATTTTCATGGTCTAGCAGATATTGTTCTAAAGGATCAGTAGGAGGTACATCAATAGAGGCAAGACCAATAATTTCATCCTTAATAGGCAATTCTTTCTTATGATGCTTTGTACTAAACTTGGACAAATTAAACTCATGAGACTCATCACCAAAACTAACACCGACAGTTTGTTTCTCACAATCTATTTTAGCATTAATGGTGTTCAAGAAGGGTCTACCAAAGATAATGGGACAAAAGTCATCCTGTGGTGAACCAAGAGCAAGAAAATCAGTAGGGTATTTTATTTTCCCACACAAGACTTCAACATCTCTAACAATCCCAAGTGGTGTGATGGTGTCTCTATTAGCAAGTTTAATAGTAACATATATGTCTTCTATCTCGGCGGGTGCTATGTCATTCATAATTTCTTGATATATAGTAAAAGGAATAGCACTCACGCTAGCAACTATGTCACATAAACCATGATAACAGTGATCTCCTATCTTAACTGAGACAACAGGCATGCCAACAACAGGTCTATGTTTATCTTTTTCATCGGGTTTGGCAATCCTAGTAGCTTCATCACAGAAGTAATAACATGCCCATCTATGTTTTCAACCAGGAGATCCTTAATCATAGCAAGTTCTACCTTAATTTTTTCAGCTGGTTTAGGTGTTCTAATATAACTCTTATTGACCACAGTTGAAACCTTAGCATGTTCCTTCATCCTAACAGGGGAAGGTGGTTTCTCGATGTAAGCGGTAGGAACAACTGGATCAACATTGTAAATGATAGTTTCTTCTTTAGCAACTATCGGTTCTTTAATTTCATCTTTAATAGGGAGATGATATTTAAACCACTTCTCTTTACGGAGATCAACATGAGTAGCAAAAGATTCACAAAGGAGGCTACTATCTCAGAGTCTAGTCCATATTTAGTGCTAAACTTTTGAAAAGCATCGGCATTCATAAAAGATTTAATAGAATCAAACTTAAGCTTAATACCTGACTCTTTACCTTTGTCGAGTTCCCAATCTTCAGAGTTGTGTTTAATTCTTTCTAAAATATCCCACCGGAATTCAGTAGTCTTCTTCATAAAGGAACCAGTATAAGAAGTATCGAGCATGGATCGATCATTATGAGAAAGTTGAGCATAAAAATTCTGAATAATAATCTCTCTTGAGAGCTCATGATTGGGGCATGAATATAACATTGACTTAAGCGTCCCCCAAGCTAGAGTGATACTTTCTCCTTCACGAGGCCAAAAATTATATATATAATTCTGACCACGATGAACTAGATGCATAGGATAATTTTTTTGATGGAATTCCAATTTCAACCAATTCCAATTCCAAGATCCAATATCATCGCATAGCCTATACCATGCCAATGCTTTTTTCCTTCAAAGATAAAGGGAAAACCTTCTTCTTAGCTTCTCCGGGTAAACATGCAAGCTTAAATAATCCAAATTTCTTCCACATATATCAAGTGCATATCAGGATGTTTGGTCCATCTCCTGCATAATGATTAGCTAGCAGTTGTTCTATCGTACCCGAAGGAATTTCATATTCAGTATTTTCAGTAGGTGCAGTGGGTTGAGGGGCAACTAATTATGGTTCCGATCAAGGTGAAGATACCCCTAACAAACCCCTCAAAGGATTGTTCTCCATAGTAACAAATGACAATAAATTTCAGCACGTAATAATAATTTTTCCTTACCAATTTCCACTTACCAAGAGTGCTTCACTCCTCGGAAATGATGCCAGAAAAGAGCATTGATGACCCACAAGTATAGGGGATCAATCGTAGTCCTTTCAATAAGTAAGAGTGTCGAACCCAACGAGGATCAGAAGGAAATGACAAGCAGATTTCAGCAAGGTAATGTCTGCAAGCACTGAAATTATAAGTAACAAGTAGTTTGATAGCAACATAATTTGTAACGGGCAAGTAATAGTAATGGTAACAAAAGTGCAGCAAGGTAGCCCAATCCTTTTGAGGCAAAGGACAGGCCAAAACAGTCTCTTATGATAAGCAAAGTGTTCTTGAGGGCACACAGGAATTTCATCTAGTCACTTTCATTTTCATCATGTTGGTTTGATTTGTGTTCGCTACTTTGATAATTTGATATGTGGGTGGACCGGTGCTTAGGTGTTGTTCTTACTTGAACAAACCTCATACTTATGATTAACCCCCTAGCAAGCATCCGCAACTACGAGAAAAGTATTAAGAATAAATTCTAACCATAGCATTAAACTTTTGGATCCAAATCAGTCCCTTAAGGAACAGTGCGTAAACTAGGGTTTAAGCTTCTGTCATTCTCACAACCCATCATATAATAACTACTCCACAATGCGGTTCCTTAGGCCCAAATATGGTGAAGTTTCATGTAGTCAACGTTCACATGACACCACTAAGGGAATCACAACATACATACCATCAAAATATCGAACACATATAAAATTCACATGGTTATTTGCAACAAGATTTCTCCCGTGACCTCAAGAACAAAAGTAACTAATCACAAATGATAATCATGCTCAAAATCAGAGGGGTATTAAATAGCATAATGGATCTGAACATACAATCTTCCACCAAATAAACCATATAGTAATCAACTACAAGATGTAATCAACACTACTAGACACCCACAAGCACCAATCGGTAGTTCCAGTACAAAGATTGAACACAAGAGATGAACTAGGGCTTGAGAGGAAATGGTGATGTTGAATATGTTGATGGAGATTGCCCTTCCCATGATGGGAGAGTTGTTGGTGATGATGATGACAATGAGTTCCCCCTCTGGGAGGAAAGTTCCCCCGACGAAATCGCTCCACCGGAGGGCAAAAGTGCTCCTGCCCAAGTTCCACCTCGAGACGGCGGCCCTCCATCCCGGAAGTCCTCTTGTCATTTTTTCTAGGTCAAAATTACTTATATACTAGAAGATGGGCACTGGAGATGGGCTGGGCTGAGCACAACCTACCAGGGCGCGCCTGGGGGGCCTGGCGCGCCCTGGTGTCTTATGCTCACCAGGTGGCCCCAACATATTCACCTCGACGGTGATGTAAACAATAAAAACTCATTCTACCCTTTCCTCACCACATGATACTTGCCAAAAGAGAAAAAGGGAATAGAGAGAAAAACTTTGACTCTTGCATGAAAGTAAATACATAAAAGTAAAAGATAGGCCCTTCGCAGAGGCAAGCAGAGGTTGCCATGCACTTTTTGTTTGTATGCTCAATCCCTTAGTGCAAAAGAACGTCATGTTATATTGCCCCTTATGATAGCAACCTTTATTATGCAGTCTATAGCTTTTATTCTTTGCCATCACAAGTTCATACAACGCTCAATTATCTCTTACACTAAATGATCTAACACTTTTAGAAGCAATTTTTATTGCCTTATTGCACCAATGACAACTTACTTGAAGGATATTACTCAATCCTTAGGTATGTATGGTGGACTCTGATGTCTACTACACAACCTTCTTCTTGTAGACGTTGTTCGGCCTGCAAGTGCACAGGTTTGTAGGACAGTAGCAAATTTCCCTCAAGTGGGTGACCTAAGGTTTATCAATCCGTAGGAGGCGTAGGATGAAGATGGTCTCTCTCAAACAACCTTGCAACCAAATAACAAAAAGTCTCTTGTGTCCCCAACACACCCAATACAATGGCAAATTGTATAGGTGCACTAGTTCCGCGAAGAGATGGTGATACAAGTGCAAAATAGATAGTAGATAAAGGTTTTTGTAATCTGAAATAATAAAAACAGCAAGGTAACAAGTGATAAACGTGAGCTTAAACGGTATTGCAATGGTAGGAAACAAGGCCTAGGGTTCATACTTTCACTAGTGCAAGTTCTCTCAACAATAATAACATAGATAGATCATAAAACAAGCCCTCAACATGCAGCAAAGAGTCACTCCAAAGCCACTATAGCGGAGAACAAACGTAGAGATTATGGTAGGGTACGAAACCACCTCAAAGTTATTCTTTCGGATCGATCTATAAAAGAGTTCGTACTAGAATAACACCTTAAGACACAAATCAACCAAAACCCTAATGTCACCTAGATACTCCATTGTCACCTCAAGTATCCGTGGGCATGATTATAGAATATGCATCACACAATCTCAGATTCATACAACCAACATAAAAGTATTTCAAAGAGTGCCCCAAAGTTTCTACCAGAGAGTCAAGAACGTGTGCCAACCCCTATGCATAGGTTCCCAATGTCACGAAACCCGCAAGTTGATCACCAAAACATACATCAAGTGGCACATGATATCCCATTGTCACCATAGATAATCACAGAAAGACATACATCAAGTGTTCTCGTAAAAGACTCAATCCGATAAGATAACTTCAAAGGGGAAACTCAATATTCATCACAAGAGAGTAGAGGGGGAGAAACATCATAAGATCCAACTACAATAGAAAAGCTCGGGATACATCAAGATCGTGCCATAGAGGAACACGAGAGAGAACACGAGAGAGAGAGAGAGAGAGAGAGAGAGAGAGATCAAACACATAGCTACTGGTACATACCCTCAGCCCCGAGGGTGAACTACTCCCTCCTCATCATGGATAGCGCCGGGATGATGAAGATGGCCACTTGTGATGGGTTCCCTCTCCGGTAGGGCGCCGGAACGGGCTCCCGAGAGGTTTTTGGTGGCTACAGAGGCTTACAGCGGCGGAACTCCCGATCTATCTTCTGTTCTGGAAGTTTTAGGGTACATAGGTATATATGGGTGCAGGGGGTACGTCGGTGGACCTCCGGGGTGCTCACAAGGTAGGGGGCGCACCCAGGAGGGCGCCCCCCACCCTCGTGGGCAGCCCAGGACTCCCCTGGCGTGCACTCCAAGCCCATCAGGTTGGTTTCCTTCAAAAATTAACTTCTCCAGTTGATTCCGTTCCGTTTTGACTCCATCTGATATTCCTTTTCCTCGAAACTTTGAAATAGGCATAAAAAAGCAAATCTGGGCTGGGCCTCCGGTTAATAGGTTAGTCCCAAAAATAATATAAAAGTGGATAATAAAGCCCAATATTGCGTAAAAAAGTTGATAAAGTAGCATGGAGTAATCAAAAATTATAGATACGTTGGAGACGTATCAAGCATCCCCAAGCTTAATTCCTGCTCGTCCTCGAGTAGGTAAATGATAAAAAAGAATTTTTGATGCGGAATGCTACTTGGCATAATTTCAATGTAATTCTTCTTACTTGTGGTATGAATATTCAGATCCGAAAGATTCAAGACAAAAGTTCATGTTGACACAAAAATAATAATACTTGAAGCATACTGATCAAGCAATCATGTCTTCTCAAAATAACATGGCAAAAGAAAGTTCATCCCTACAAAATCATATAGTTAGGCTATGCTTCATTTTCGTCACACAAAGATGTTCCCAACTTCTATACCCCCGATGACAAGCCAAGCAATTGTTTCATACTTAAATAATCTCAAACTTTTTCAACCTTCACACAATACATGAGCATGAGCCATGGATATAGCACTATGGGTGGAATAGAAGGGTGGTTGTGGAGAAGACAAAAAGAGGGAAAATAGTCTCACATCAACTAGGCATATCAACGGGCTATGGAGATGCCCATCAATAGATATCAGTTTGAGTGAGTAGGGATTGCCATGCAACAGATGTACTAGAGCTATGAATGCTCAACAAAAGAAAACTAGTGGGTGTGCATCCAACTCGCTTGCTCATGAAGACCTAGGGCATTTGAGGAAGCCCATCGTAGGAATATACAAGCCAAGTTCTATAATGAAAAATTCCCACTAGTATAAAAAGACAACTTATGAGACTCACTACATGAAGAACAAGGTGCTACTTTGAAGCACAATATATGAGACTCACTACATGAAGAACAAGGTGCTACTTTGAAGCACAAGTGTGGAAAAAGAGATAGTAGCATTGCCCCTTTTTTTATTATTATTTTATATTATATTTTTTTGGGCCTTTCTTTTTTTTTGAGCCTTTCTCTTTTTTTTGGGCAATGCTCTAATAATGATGATCATCACACTTCTATTGATTACAACATAAGGATTACAACTCGAAACTTAGAACAAGATATGACTCTATATGAATGCCTCCGGCGGTGTACCGGGATGGTGCAATGAATCAAGAGTGACATGTATGAAAAATAATGCATGGTGGCTTTGCCACAAATACGATGTCAACTACATGATCATGCAATGGCAATATGACAAAAGTAATGTATGTCATGATGATGATGGAAGTTGCATGGCAATATATCTCGGAATGGCTATGGAAATGCCATGATAGGTAGGTATGGTGGCTGTTTTGAGGAAGATATAAGGAGGTTTATGTGTGATAGAGTGTATCGTATCACGGTGTTTGGATGCACCGGTGAAGCTTGCACCAACTCTCAAGGTGAGAAAGGGCGATGCACGGTACCGAAGAGGCTAGCAAAGGGGGAAAGGTAAAAGTGCGTATAATCCATGGACTCAACATTAGTCAAAAGAACTCATATACTTATTGCAAAAATTTAGAACTCATCAAAAATCAAGTACTATGCACATGCTCCTAGGGGGATAGATTGGTAGGAAAAGACAATCGCTCGTCCCCGACCGCCACTCATAAGGATGCACAAGCCAGGTACACTTCATGTTTCAAATTTGTTACACAACTTTAACCATACGTGCATGCTATGGGACTTGCTAACTTCAACACAAGCATTCTTCAAATTCATAATTACTCAATTAGCACGACTTTGATATTATCACCTCCATATCTCAAAACAATTATCAAGCATCAAACTTATCTTAGTATTCAATTCACTCAAAAGAAAGTTTCACATATCTTGAATACCAAGTATATTAATATTAAGCAAATTACCATGCTATTTAAGAATCTCAAAATAATATAAGTGAATCATGAGAGTTCATCTATTTCTCCAAAATAAAACTACCACCATGCTCTAAAAGATATGAGTGAAGCACTAGAGCAATCAACAAACTACTCCGAAAGATATAAGTGAAGATCAATGAGTAGCTAAATAATTATGCAACTATGCGAAGACTCTCTCTCATTTAATAATTTCAGATCTTGATACTTTATTCAAACAGCAAGCAAAGCTAAAGAAAATGACATGACGCTCCAAGCAAAACACATATCATGTGGTGAATAAAAATATAGCTCCAAGTAAAGTTACGGATGAACGAAGACGAAAGAGGGGATGCCTTCCGGGGCATCCCCAAGCTTAGTCTCTTGGTTGTCCTTGAATATTACCTTGGGGTTCCTTGGGCATCCCCAAGCTTAGGCTCTTGCCACTCCTTATTCCATAGACCATTGAATCTTTACCCAAAACTTGAAAACTCCACAACACAAAACTCAACAGAAAACTCGTAAGCTCCGTTAGTATAACAAAATAAAACCACCACTTAGGTACTATAATGAACTTATTCTAAATTCATATGGATGTAATATCAACTGTACTTCAACTTATCTATGGTTCATACACTCCGATACTACTCATAGATTCATCAAAATAAGCAAACAACACATAGAAAACAGAATCTGTCAAAAACAGAACAGTCTATAGTAATCTGTATCAAACGTATACCTCTGGAACTACAAAAATTCTACAAAATTAGGAAGTCCTAAGTAATTCGTGTACCAATCCAGAGCAAAAATAATCAGATCATAATCACGTTTTGGTGAATTAACAAAACTAATTTACTGGGTGCAAAAGTTTCTGATTTTCAGCAGGATCAACACAACTATCACCGTAAGCTATCCTAAAGGTCTTACTTGGCACTTTATTGAAACAAAAGCTATAAAACATGATTACTACAGTAGCATAATCATGTGGACACACAAAAATAGTAAGGATAAATATTGGGTTGTCTCCCAACAAGCGCTTTTCTTTAATGCCTTTCTAGCTAGGCATGATGATGATAATGATGCTCACATAAAAGATAAGAACTGAAACATAATGGGAGCATCATGAAGCATATGACTAGCAAATTTAAGTCTAACCCACTTCATATGCATAGGGATTTTGTGAGCAAACAACTTATGGGAACAATAATCAACTTGCATAGGAAGGTAAAACAAGCATAACTTCAAGATTTTAAGCACATAGAGAGGAAACTTGACATTATTGCAACTCCTACAAGCATATGTTCCTCCCTCATAATAATGTTCAGTAGCATCATGAATGAATTCAACAATATAACCAGCACCTAAAGCATTCTTTTCATGATCTACAAGCATAGAAAATTTACTACTCTCCACATAAGCAAAATTCTTCTCATTCGGAATAGTGGGAGTATCATAAGAGACTTGAACACTAAAAATTGTTTCTACATTAAAAGAGTAATGTTCAGAAAAAGGGTAATCATAATCATGACAAATTTTATAAATATAATCATCACTACTTTTTATAGAATAAGTTTCATCACAATAATCATCATAAGTAGCAACTTCGTTCTCATCATAATCGATTGAAACCTCTCCCAAGATAGTGGAATCACTAAATAAAGTTGACACTCTTCCAAATCCACTTTCATATTCATCACAATAAAATTCAACATCCTCCAAAATAGTGGGATCACTACTTCCTAAAGTTTACACTCTTCCGAACCCACTTTCATAAATATAATCATCATAAATAGGAGGCATGCTATCATCATAACAAATTTGCATATCAAAACTTGGGATGCTAAAAATATCATCTTCATTAAACATAGCATCCCCAAGCTTGGAACAAACATTAATTCCAGCAAATATATTCTCAAATATTTCATCCTCATCAAACATAGCTTCCCCAAGCTTGGGCCCTTTCATATCATAAGCATAATCACTCTCATCATTAAAAATATTGATAGCACCAATAGTATAGCAATTATCATCATCACAATGAGTAATAGGAGAAACATCATTTGGGAGGGATACCTTTTTACCTTTGTTGCTCCTTCTTTTGTTTTTCTTCTTCACATTATGTGTAGGTTCAACCTTCCTCTTTGAGCTCCTTATTGATGAGATTGGTTGAATAGAAAGCTCCTCTTCGTTACCTGATTCATCATAAGAAATAATAGGAGGAGATTGGGAAGTCTCTTCCCTTTCATTAGTATTTTCTTCATCTTTTATTTGCTTTCTTTTCTTTATGTAATTGGCAATATAAGGATTTTCAATGCAATTCACCGCACAATACATATAAATCTTCTCTAGATCAAAATGAAGAATTCTATCAAGATTAAATTTTGGAATACCCTCAGTTATACGTTTCATTTCTTCATAACCCAAAAGAAGGCTAAGCTCTTTATGATGCTCAAGGGTAATCAAATTATCACAATATTTGGACACGACTTGATCATGAAACAAATAGCATTGGAGCTTTAAATGACCATGTTCATTGCAAAGTTCACAAGGAGCGCGAAAAATATTGAATCTTTCAGCACATTCATCTAGCTCTTCTTGCAACAATTTGGTTTCTAAGTACTTATGCCTCTTGCAATATCTATCTTCCCTATTTGGAGTGTCCTTGCAAGCCCAATGCACTCCACAAAAATTGACATGCTTATAAGAGATATTTTCATCATAACTAGTGCAGTCATCATTAGCATCATGGATATTCAAAGAATTCGTACTAACAACATTGCAATCATGCTCATCATTCAAAGATTTAGTGCCAAACAATTTAGAGATTTCTTCTTCTAGCACTTGAGCACAGTTATCCTTTCCATCATACTCACGAAAGATATTAAAAAGGTGAAGTGTATGAGACAAACTTAACTCCATTTTTTTTTGTAATTTTCTTTTATAGACTAACTAGTGCTAAAACAAGAAACAAAAAGATTCGATTGCAAGATCTAAAGATATACGTTCAAGCGCTAACCTCCCCGGCAACGGCGCCAGAAAAGAGCTTGATGTCTACTACACAACCTTCTTCTTGTAGACGTTGTTGGGCCTGCAAGTGCACAGGTTTGTAGGACAGTAGCAAATTTCCCTCAAGTGGGTGACCTAAGGTTTATCAATCCGTAGGAGGCGTAGGATGAAGATGGTCTCTCTCAAACAACCCTGCAACCAAATAACAAAAAGTCTCTTGTGTCCCCAACACACCCAATACAATGGCAAATTGTATAGGTGCACTAGTTTGGTGAAGAGATGGTGATACAAGTGCAAAATAGATAGTAGATAAAGGTTTTTGTAATCTGAAATAATAAAAACAGCAAGGTAACAAGTGATAAACGTGAGCGTAAACGGTATTGCAATGATAGGAAACAAGGCCTAGGGTTCATACTTTCACTAGTGCAAGTTCTCTCAACAATAATAACATAGATGGATCATAAAACAAGCCCTCAACATGCAACAAAGAGTCACTCCAAAGCCACTAATAGCGGAGAACAAACGTAGAGATTATGGTAGGGTACGAAACCACCTCAAAGTTATTCTTTCGGATCGATCTATAAAAGAGTTCGTACTAGAATAACACCTTAAGACACAAATCAACCAAAACCCTAATGTCACCTAGATACTCCATTGTCACCTCAAGTATCTGTGGGCATGATTATACGATATGCATCACACAATCTCATATTCATCCAACCAACATAAAAGTACTTCAAAGAGTGCCCCAAAGTTTCTACTGGAGAGTCAAGAACGTGTGCCAACCCCTATGCATAGGTTCCCAATGTCACGAAACCCGCAAGTTGATCACTAAAACATACATCAAGTGGCACATGATATCCCATTGTCACCACAGATAATCACAGCAAGACATACATCAAGTGTTCTCATAAAAGACTCAATCCGATAAGATAACTTCAAAGGGGAAACTCAATTCATCACAAGAGAGTAGAGGGGGAGAAACATCATAAGATCCAACTACAATAGCAAAGCCCGGGATACATCAAGATCGTGCCATAGAGGAACACGAGAGAGAACGCGAGAGAGAGAGAGAGAGAGAGATCAAACACATAGCTACTGGTACATACCCTCAGCCCCGAGGGTGAACTACTCCCTCCTCGTCATGGATAGCGCCGGGATGATGAAGATGGCCACTGGTGATGGATTCCCTCTCCGGTAGGGCGCCGGAACGGGCTCCCAAGAGGTTTTTGGTGGCTACAGAGGCTTACGGCGGCGGAACTCCCGATCTATCTTCTGTTCTGGAAGTTTTAGGGTACATAGGTATATATGGGTGCAGGGGGTACGTCGGTGGACCTCCGGGGTGCTCACAAGGTAGGGGGCGCGCCCAGGAGGGCGCCCCCCACCCTCGTGGGTAGCCCGGGACTCCCCTGGCGTGCACTCCAAGCCCATCAGGTTGGTTTCCTTCCAAAATTAACTTCTCCAGTTGATTCCGTTCCGTTTTAACTCCGTCTGATATTCCTTTTCCTCGAAACTTTGAAATAGGCATAAAACAGCAAATCTGAGCTGGGCCTCCGGTTAATAGGTTAGTCCCAAAAATAATATAAAAGTGGATAATAAAGCCCAATATTGCCTAAAATAGTAGATAAAGTAGCATGGAGTAATCAAAAATTATAGATACGTTGGAGACGTATCAGACTCTTGAAAAATATGATTTGGGTTTAAGGGTTTTTGAATGCACAAGTAGTATCTCTACTTGGTGCGGAGATTTAAATAATATTCATAGACAAGCTAATCATAAATCCACAATTCATCGGATCTTGACAAACACACCGCAAAAGAGTATTACATCGGATAGATCTCCAAGAACATCGAGGAGAACATGGTACTGAGAATGAAAGAGAGAGAAGAAGCCATCTAGCTACTAGCTACGGACCCGTAGGTCTTAGGTGAGCTACTCACGCTTCATTGGAAGGGCAATAGAATTGATGTAGATGACCTCCATGATCAAATCCTCCTCCGGCAGGATGCCGGGAAAGGCCCCAAGATGGGATCTCACGGGAACAGAAGGTTGCGTTGGTGGAAAAGTGTTTCCGTGTATGCTTGTGGTGGTTTGGGAATATATGTGAATATATAGGAGGCAGAACTAGGCCAGGGGGGTCATGAGGGGCCCATAAGGTAGGGGGGCACGCCCTCCATCCTTGTCGCCGCCTCGTGGCTCTTCTGACTTGAACTCCAAGTCTCCTGGGTGTCTTCTGGTCCAAGAAAAATTATCGTGAAGTTTTATTCCGTTTGGACTCCGTTTAGTATTTCTTTCTGCGACGCTCAAAAACAAGGAAAAAACAGAAACTGGCACTGGGCTCTAGGTTAATAGGTTAGTCCCAAAAATAATATAAAATAGCATATTAATACATATAAAACATCCAAAACATATAATATAATAGCATGGAACAATAAAAAATTATAGATACGTTGAAGACGTATCAGGATACAGAAAGAAAAGGTGAACTTGTCGAAAAAGGGTTTCCCCCCGCTTTATATTATAAAGCAACCATCACCGATTACAATCATCGCAAACAACTCAACACCACACCACACCACCACACAACACACCCAAGGCCAGATACACCAGGTAAAGGGGCAACCATGAAGCTGAGCTCGGCAAAAGTAGGCCTCCAAGACGGCACCTTCAAGAAGGAGAACGACACCGGAGCACCGTCGCCGCTGTATCCAAAGGAGCATGGTTTTCACCTGGACCATTCGAAGGAGGAGAGTAGCCACGACGATGCCTTCAGGAAGGATACAACACCCGCGGACGCCGCCATCGTCGGCACAACCGAAGCCGAGCAGGGGATCTCTTGTGGTACGCACCCTCCACCTTCGAAACACCTCTGCTCACCGAAGCACCGGCCGCCACGCTGCCCGAACGGCCATAGCGACCAGCCCACACTTGAGCCACGCACCCCGCCCACAAACAACACAACTACCACCGTCGAGGCCGCCGCCTCAGCATCAAAGAAAAGGTGAACTTCATTCTTAGGTTGGTCACATCAACAACATTTTTTGCTAATATCAAAGAAGTACATGCCAGCTCTCATGCTTGTACGGAGAGCCTCCCTAGAAAGTCAACAAGCAAATGTTTGCACTCTGGTGCCATGAGTTTCTCCTTCAAGACCTGGTTACTAATATTGTTTACTTGTGTGGAGACATGTCTTGGCTGGTTGGTAGGGTTAGCCTGGATATCCTGCAAACCAAGCTGGTATGTACTTTTAGAGTTGCACCCATTAGGAGTGACATCCCAACACATAAACTCATTTATGTCATCCTAGATGACATGAGTGTTAATGATGACATAAGTAGTAGGTTTAGAAAAGAGTCAGTAGATAAGAGCCTGATTCCACTATCTTTGGTTAGGGATCCAAAGGTCATTTACCTTCGCCGGATATATGAAGTTGGAGTCATGCATGATAAGATGGTCATAGATAACTGTAGTCCGAGCAAGACACCAGGGTGCGCTCCTCTAGAAAGAAATGTTTCCCTAAGTTATTTGATAAAAATAACTAGTTTAGTTTAGGCAACATGTTAAGAATAGAGGTCCAAAAACCAGATTTTGGGATGTTAGTTCTTGTTGTCCAAATAGAGGAGTCCCAAACATATTTAGCTTGGTTCATGTCATGTCCTAAAAATATTTTGGATTCATTAATCCTCCGAGCAGCAACCATAATTAGACTTGGTTCATGTCTTGAATATTTATAATACCTAACTCGCCTTCTTTACTTCCAGGCTCTTAAACAAAGACTCTTTGAGCTATCCTTGTCTTTTATTCCTATCCACCAAAAAATAGCTATGAACTTGGCAATAAATAGAGAACAAGATATTAGACATGTAATACATGGGATAAAGGAAAAGACATATTTAATGAGATCAAGTATGGTTACATGGGAGAGCTTATTGGCTTCATAACAAGAAAGTTTGGCTAGAAATCTATCACCACAAAGTTGTAAGCTTCAATTATGTTCTTACCAGGTAAAATGAGAGGCTGGCCAAGGTGAGTAAAAGTGTTGCTCATGTCAAATAGGAAAAATAGCTTTAATATATGCTCTGGTTTAATTGTGTACCTTTGCACTCAAAAGAATTGCATATTTCGTTCAACTGGGAGGTTTGCCATAAGATGCCCAAAATTGGTTAATGATGCGGGCCAGAACATTAGTTGTACTATAGATCAACATATCATCAACAAAGAAGAGATAATGAACTAGAGGGCAATTTGGTCCAAGAGAAATTCATTGGAGATTTTACATAGCCATGGCACCATTAAGGGCAATAAAAGCTCATTTATAACAAATAAACAAATAAGGAGAAAGTGGGCACGCTTGCCTAATACATTTGTTACTTCTGAAAAATGCTAAAAGATCAACCATTAATAATAACACAGAAAACACGTCTAGAGATGCATGCATAAATAAGATTGATGAAAAGACCATGCAACCTGAAATTCCACTCTAAACAATCAAAAGCTTTAGTGAGATTGATTTTTAACATAAAGGCGTGATGATTCCAAGATTTCTAAGCAGTGATAATGTTATCGTTAATTCTTCTACCTCCAGTGAAAGCTTGTTGAGCAGAGTTAATATAGCCTCGAAGATGAGATTGGATTTTGTTTGCTCTTGGGCTCAATGGAGCCCGAAGTTTTCAAACATTCAAAATTCAACCTTTTAAGTTTAAAAAATCTACAAATAAATACACAAGTACTTATAGATATATACTAGGTGTGTGTGTAATTTCATCATGAAATATGTTTTTATGTGACCTGTACAAAAAAAGATCATGTGATTTTATATTGAATAGTCCATGTGATACAAATATGTGATTTTATCGTTTTTGAGTAGCTCGCATAAAAAAGTATTTCTCACAAAACTTCACAGATAAGTAATATACATCCATATGTATATGTGTATTTTTTCAGAAATTTTGCAACTTAATTTTTTTTGAAATTTGAATTTTTTGAATAAAGGGATCCATGGATCTCGATCTCCATTATGCATCTCAATAGGAAGATGAGATTTAAACCTACCAGCCAAAGTCTTAGCTATGATCCCATATTGCACGGTCATCCAGTTAGGACCAAATGTTGGGTATGGTTGGTTTGAGCCCCCCGAGCTAGCCCCACCAATATTTAGGTGCGATTAAAGTAGATGCTGCCAAAATATTAGCAAGTTGTTATTGTTTAGGTTATAACTATTGTATCCTAAATTTCTAATACTAAAAGGAAAACTAAAAAGTTTCAATTCCACGGGATATTTTCTTCAATAGTTCTAGTTAATATTTGGGCTACAACTTGATTTTGATATTATTATGCACTAATATACCCTCATGTTCCACCATGCCATCATGGTATGTGATAGTTTCTAGTTTCTATTTCTCGTAATACCAAGTTAAGGTATCATGTGTAGTACCTTAAGAAATATTTTATTTGAAATGCTCTGAAATTTTTCTCATGAAAAGTACTGCACCAGACTGCTCATGTCAAAGTTAGACATTTTTCTGAAATCATTTTCAATTAATCATGTTGGGGAACGTAGCATGCAATTTCAAAAAATTTCTTACGATCGCGCAAGATCTATCTAGGAGATGCATAGCAACGAGAGGGGGAGTATATCTTCATACCCTTGAAGATCACAAAGAGGAAGCGTTTATCAACGCGGTTGATGTAGTCGTACACCTTCACGATCCGCCCCGATCAAGTACCGAACATACGGCACCTCCGCGTTCAACACACGTTCAGCTCGATGACGTCCTCGCCTTCTTGATCCAGCAAGACGGGAGAAGTAGTAGATGAGTTCCTGCAGCATGACGGCGTGGTGACGGTGTTGGTGAAGAACAATCTCTGCAGGGCTTCGCCTAAGCACTATGGAAACTATGACGGAGGATAAACTAGAAGGGACAGGGTTGCTGGCACACGGCTTGGTGTTTCTTGATGTGCCTTGGGTGCTATCCATGCCCATCTATTTATGTGTTGAGCCTTGGGGTCCAAACCTTGAGTAAAAGCCTCCACAAAGTCGGTTTCACCCGAAAGGCAAGAGTCCTTCTCGGACTCCAGGGCCAGACGCCAGGGTTCCCGCGTGTCGACCCAGACGCCAGGGACCCTGGCGTCTGGACCCAGATGCCAGGGACCCTGGCGTCTGGCCCCTGGATTCTGCAAAACTTCCTTTTGCACTTTCCAAAAACCTTGTGGGCTTTCCCTTTTGGCCCAAATAAAGTGTTCTCGTACCCAAACATTTCGGAAACATCCGGAACCCCTTCCGGTGAATTCCGGAACCCTTCCAGAGATCAAACACTATTATCCCATATATCAATCTTTATCTTCGGACCATTCCGGAGTTCCTCGTCATGTCCGTGATCACATCCAGGACTCTGAACAACATTCGGTTACCAACATACATAACTCATATAATACTATATCGTCAACGAACGTTAAGCGTGCGGACCCTCTCTGGTCAATAACCAATAGCGGAACCTGGATGCCCATATTGGCTCCTACATATTCTACGAAGATATTTATCGGTCAAACCGTTATGACAACATACATTATTCCCTTTGTCAACGGTATGTTACTTGCCCGAGATTCGATCGTCGGTATCTTCATACCTAGTTCAATCTCGTTACCGGCAAGTCTCTTTACTCGTTCCTTAATACGTCATCCTGTAACTAACTCATTAGTCACATTGTTTGCAAGGCTTATTATGATGCGCATTGCCGAGAGAGCCCAGAGATACCTCTCCGATACTTGGAGTGACAAATCCTAATCTCGATCTATGCCAACCTAACAAACACCTTCGGAGACACCTGTAGAGCATCTTTATAATCACCCATTTACGTTGTGACGTTTGGTAGCACACAAGGTGTTCCTCCGGTATTCGGGAGTTGCATAATCTCATAGTCTGAGGAACATGTATAAGTCATGAAGAAAGCAGTAGCAATGAAACTGTAACGATCATAATGCTAAGCTAACGGATGGGTCATGTCCATCACATCATTCTCCTAATGGTGTGATCTCGTTCATCAAATGACAACACATGTCTATGGTTAGGAAACTTAACCATCTTTGATTAACGAGGTAGTCAAGTAGAGGCATACTAGGGACGCTATGTTTTGTCTATGGATTCACACATGTATTAAGTTTCCAGTTAATACAATTCTAGCATGAATAATAAACATTTATCATGAAATAAGGAAATAAATAATAACTTTATTATGGCCTCTAGGGCATATTTCCTTCAAATCAGGCGTAATGAAGTTCTTGATCCTGTAAAAAAAGTGATTTTTAGCTATTTATTGGAGTTAATTCAAATTTGAACTGCAAGTATCTAAGAAAATCATCTAAATGAAAAAACGCATATTTAAGTAAATCTACAACTTTTTAGCTCCTATTGAGAACATAAACAAATTTTCAAAAGTTTGCTTGGTAAAATTCAAACTGTTACATGCCTCTTATTTTTTTTAAATAAAATATAAATGTGGTCTAGAAAATTTGATACTTGGATGATCAGGTTATAACCACATTAGATCATGTTTAATGGTTCAATCAATTTTACAAAACTTGGATTGTACATTGTTGTTTTTGTCAGTCATGCATTTCCCATGTAGACTCATAGCATTCAAAGGCAAACTATGAAGTTTTGACTCCACAGATCATTTTATTTACATTTACACCTAAGATTCATTTGACACTATTGCACACTCATATACTACCATGTTTTATCTTGTTATTGAATAATTTGTATTTCCCCCTTTTTGAAAACCAATTTTACGATATGTACATTCCAGAAGTATTTATCTAAAATGCTCCAAACGTTTTCTACATGGAACATAATACATTATAGTGTTCATGTCAGACTTATGGATTTTTCTAAATTTATTTGCTATTATTTACACATTAAATGAAATTTTAGCTATTTACGAGATATAACTGAAATTTGCACTACAAGTACGTAAACTAAGAACTTGGAATGAAAAAATAAATCGCGGTTAAGTACATATAATATAAAAAATTTCCATATATTATTCATTTTTTTCAATTTCATATAAATTGGATAATATTTTTACAAGACTGCGCCAGTTTACTAAAATATTTTCTTGGTAAAATAAATAGAGAGAAAAGGTACTTTATTGGGCTAGTTCGTTTCCCTTATTGGCCCATGGCCTAATCATATGATTTAACCGTGTGCTCAAATCATGAACTGTTTCCACCTTTGTATCCAGATTTTGTCATAAAGAGCATCACCCAACTGGGTCTCGCCGACCCACTTTTGTTCTATGAGAAATTTTTTTGGAACCGTCATGGATTTAGGCCAAATAATGGCAGTTCTTGATAATTCCGTGCAAAAGTTGTCATGGAACAATATGTTTCCGGTAATGCGTAGCTTACTCTTGTTTGCTCCACACATTACATCAAGAAACACCTAAATTTTCTTATCAAAGGCCACAGACCCCATATGGAAGTGATGGAACATTGACATTGTCTCACTTCCTCCAAATAGTATTCAAAACATGACTAGTACCAGACATGGACAATTCACGGTCCATATACCACCATCCACTATGTATGGTTCTTCTCCATAGTTCCCTTCCATTCATCCTCTCCTGTATCAAGAATATTTTCTTGTCAGGAGTTACTTGGTAGTCTAGCTGATCAATCAAAGCACTCAAAGAAAGCAAGTTCACTGGGTGTACATTGAACAGTTCAATGCTACTTCCTCCGTAAACTAATATAAGAGCATTTAAATTACTAAAATAGTGATCTAAACACTCTTATATTAGTTTACGGAGGGAGTACTTCTTTTATAAGTCCCGAGGTGCCATCAATAGTTTATATTGTTTCACTATGTGCATGGGTGCTAAGTATATGATTCAAACTCAGTTGAGGTACCCACAACATGCTTGGATGATTCAGAATCCAATATCCAAACCGGGAAAAAACTCATGTGTGGATATAGATGCATTTGCAGAATCACGCCATACAGAGTGCCATATCCTTTGTACGGGAGGAATGCAGAATCACGCCATACACGGCGCCATGTCCTTTCTACGGGAGGACAACACATGCCATGGCCTGAAGCAAACACACATCAAAGCACAAAGAAGACACAATCCAACAAAAGAGAAATAGTTGAGGGAACAGGCTAACAATGCCGAAGCAACCATATATCGCAACACAATGATAGAAATGTTCATACATGCATATAGTCGAGGGAGCTTGCGTCTAGTATTGAGACTTAAAGACAATTTAAAAGGAGCGGCTAGGGGTCACGTGACTGATTTTAGTATTTGGGCCAGTCACATTTTTTAGCTGAGATTACATGTGTGTATGTGAATTAAAAATTAGCCTGACGTATCTAGTGATCCTCATTGATTAACTACACGCACATAGTACACAGGTACCAGAAGAACTTTGACACAAAGCAGAGGAGACCAGGCGTCATCGTTGCGATAGCCAGCTAGTGCAAGCCTAGCAAGATTCTTAAGCTCTTGGAGAATTTATCTAGCTACACTACATGCATACAACCGCATGAAATTTGACTTGTCAAACCCTTATCTTTCTACCCGCAAAAAAGCCTTTATTTTGCTGTGTCATTATTTTCATTACATGCTATATTAGTGGCATTGGTATACCATTTGAGAAGAAAGAAAATGATAAAAAAAAATCTAAAACAAATATTGACAAAATTTGCACAAAATATACATGAAACTTGCACTATTTTAAAATCTGCAGGAATAAATATATATATATATAAGTGGATTTTTTGCAAAGAAAATCTATAATTAGTAGCATTGGTACTACTCTTAAAATAGAAAGAAATTAAATAAAACTGAAATAGTATCAAAATAATGATGTTTGCTGAGAAATAATGAATCAGTGATATTGATATTTCCCTTTAGGAAGAAGAAAATTCTAAAAAATAAGAGACTTGAACACAACTATGCATCAAAATTGCACTTTTTGTAATATGCACAGAATAATTATATAATACTAAAATTTTGCACATATTATATATTATTTGTATTTATATGTTTACACTCACCCAACATCCCAAAAGTACTCACAAAAAGCCAACTGTTATAAATAAATGAAAAATACAGAATAAAAAACGCATAAAAACAAAAAAAAAATGAGAAAGAAGAAGGCTGTGTCACACCCGTTAAAGAATTGGCTGTCCTAAATATAGGGTCAGTCAAAAAGAAAAACAGCCCAAAACAACACAGAAAAAAGAGATACACGAACCTTGAAGCAAAAAAAAAAAATCAACGGTCCAAAAATCGACTGATCCAAAATTATTTTTCAGACGACTTACGTATAGCTAATGTGCAATCTAAAGGAAATGAGGAATCTAAAGATCAACACAAATAAAGGAGCAAACATCATCTAGTAAGAAGCTTTAGTGTTGCTTGAATAATTTAAACCAAAGATTTAGCTTATCGCAGATGGTATAGCTCCAATCGGGAATGTATCCGGTGCACCCACATTTGTGGTGCTACCGGTGCACCGGATGCTATAGAATATTTTTAAAAATATGAAAAAAATTCTAGCACGTTAACGCAACATCAATGTATGATGTAACAAAAAATCGTATACAAATTCAAAATATTTTTTGAGATACAAAAATGACAAATCTGGCGTCAGTGTGAAAATGGGCCAAATCTAAAGCCCAAGTTAATGTTATGTACTATTCAGTGTTGAATTTTTCATTTTTGTTTTTTCGAGTTATGTTTCGAATTTTGACTTGAAATTTTGTGACAACCTACATTGATGTTGTGTGAGTACTAATTTTTTTGCAGAATTTTTTGAACGTTTTAAAAGCACAATGTGAGTTCGGTGCATCGGTAGCACCACACGCTCCGGTGCACCAGATATTTTCCCAGCTCCAATCTTATACACACTGAAAACGTAGAGATGGAGTACTAGGCATACCAGAGTGTATCGATCGATTGAAAGATATACCAACTACACACGGACGCTAATCATCAAGACAAACTGACTGCTCCATTATTGGCGATATATATAAGGAACGCAAACGGCCAGCACACGAACGGCGCGCGCGGGACGAAACTAAGCAGTGGGTGCGTGGCCTGCCCTCCCGTGCAGCTACAGGGCGAAAGCGGCGGCAGCCGCTGCCGCTCCGGCAGTGCGGAGGATCTTGAAGTAGAGCCTTGAGTTGGCTTCAAACGCCACACGGGAGATGAGGAAACCGGCGGCCCCGGGTGCTGCCATGGTGGCGGCGGTGGCGGCGGCCGCGGCCGCGGGCCAGAGGAAGTAGGCGCCGACGGCGCTCCCGACGAGGCCGAGCCCCGCGACGACCGCGCTGGAGGCGTTCACCTCGGCCAGCTTCTGACGGACGAGCTCACGTAGCCTGTCAGCAAGCGAGCCGGTGGCGCCCGTCCCTCCGGTGGCGGCGACGTCCTCGTCCTCGTCCTCTAGGAGTTGATAGGCGTCGTCGTCGCCCTCCTGGTCCTCCTGGAGGCAACTGTCGTCGTAGTAGTAGTACCGGTAATCGTCTTCGTAGAACACGAGCGCCGGAGACGTCGCGGGAAGAGGGGTCGGGCCGAGGGCTGCCGGGGAAGGGTCCAGCAGGCCACCCGTGTTCATCTCGGCTGTCTTGGTTCCCCCATGATGGTGGTGGCCGTCTTGGTCTCCGGCTGCCGCTAGTAGGGAGGCGGACTCGCACATGGTTTCAGAAGAAAGACCGGCTCGCTCACTCACTCGCAGTGCGTGTGTGAGAGTGCAGCAGCTAGCTGAGGTCTGTTTAGAGCATCTCCAACAGCCGCGCTAAACTAGGGCCGCGCCGCAAAATAGGCGTTTTTAGCGCGCGCAACGCGTCAGGAAGCTCCAGCGGGCGCGCAAAAACGGCGCGCGCTAAAACGGTTGGGCGCGCGGGCAAAAACACTTACCGGCGCGGCGTATTTCGGGCGCCCACTACAGCGCGCGGCACACTCGAGCGCTCGCGCCCGCTCTTCCTCTCGCGCTTCCACCCCAGACCGGCCGCGCCGCCGCCGCCGCCCGCGCACCCCCGGCGACCGTCTCAGGCTTCCCCGGCCTATCCCCGCGCGCCCGCGCTTCCGCCCATCCCCTCCTAGTACCGCCGGCGCCCGCGCGCCTCCGTCGTCCGAGGAACAGCGCCCGAGCGCTCGCCGCCGCGCCGCGCCCGCAAGGTGTTTGATAAAACGCCTACAAGGTATGGATTGCTTAAACTTCATGAATTTGGTGCATGTTTTGAATCGTAGTTTTTATAGTGGTGGGCATGGCTTGGACGGCAAAGAGCATGAACTTCATGAACTATTTGTTGTGTTGTAACAATTTATTTGAACTATTTGTTGTTGTACTGAACGATAAACTATTTGTTTGTGTTGTAATGATTTATTTTAAACTATTTGTTATTGATTTTTATTTTGTTTGTTTGATCATTTTTGTTCATCTTCTTGCAAATGTATATGTGATTTGTGCGGCGCGCGCTGTATTTTTGCGCCCTGCTGGAGCGGCGCGCGCGCTGCATTATAGCGCCGCTGCTGGAGCCAGCGCAGGCGGACGTGCAAAACCAGCCGCAGCGCGCGCGCTAACGGTTTTTTGCGCGCGGCAGTTTAGCGCGGCTGTTGGAGATGCTCTTATGTAGAGAGGGACGGCAGGCGAGAGTCCGTACGAATAGTTGGTTGTGTGTGCCGACGACTTCCTGTAGAGTCTCTACGGGCGGATCAGTGACGCTAGTTAGTGGGTCCAACGCTCAACGAGTGGATGCGGGAATCACGGCGATGGATGGCCCGGTCACCCCGCCCCGGCGTTTGATCAGCGATCGTGGTGGAGCCCCGCTGCCCCCGTCCGAATCTTCCCTACTCCAATCCGAAGCTAAAGCAAAGGGCATCTTCAGCCGCGCCCTCAGGAAGGACTCCCCAGACGATTTTTTCGCGCTGGCGCCGAAAAAAGGCCCAGTCGTGCCCCAGGAGCTCGATTTTCGCCGGCTTGGGACGAAAACAGCGCCGGCGGACCCAGCCCGAATCCGGCGCGTTGGGGGGCGCCCGGGGGCGCCGGGGCGAGCTGTTTTGACGCGAAAAAGACACGGGCCAGCCGCGTCAGCGACTCGGCGCCTCGTCTTCCCCCAACGGCCTCGGTTCCCGCAGGGAATCAATGGCAAGGCTGACCGGGCTGCCGCCGGTCAGCCTTGCCATTGATTCCTTCACGGGCGGCGCTTCACGGGACGGCGCGCCGACGCCTCCCCTCCCTCGCACGCGTACACACGGGCGCGGCCCGGCTATAAAAGCCGGCGGCCTCCACTCGCCTGTGCCCACACCAGCCCCGCCCCTCGCCGCCGTCCAGCCCCTCCCTCTCCCTGGCTCTCCCGAGCGCCGCCGCCCAGCCCCTCCCTCTACCTCTCCCGAGCCCGCCCAGCCCCTCCCTCTACCTTTCCCGAGCCCGCCCAGCCCCGCCGTCGCCATGGCAGAACGCTTCCCCGGAGACGAGGCGGCGGCCAACGGCTTCGGCCGCCGTTCGCTCCGCAAACAGGAGTCCTGACTCCTGTTCCAGGCGAACATCTCGGCCCCGCCGGACATGCGCGCCGGGCCAATGGGGTGGAGACTCAGCGCCGGGGGAGTGCCCATTCGCCCGTTGCCCGACGCCGTGGCGAAGCCGAAGTACTTCGCCGAGGAGGTCGAGATCGTGCGCGCGTCCCTCACCGGCGCCCAACTCTCCCTCCCCCAGTACGCCGCCGACAACCACGCGCCCTGGACGGCGTATTTCGAGCGCCGCCAGCAGAAGCGATTGGCGTCCACCAACGGCGCGCCGGTGGTCGGCGGCCGGCAGAACAGCGAGGGGCGCCATCTCTGGTGGGGCGTCCCCGGCCGCACACTCGAGGGCGTGCTCACGTACCTCGAGGGCGGCAACGACCCGCCGTTGGCGTACCCCCCGGCACAGCACCGACGCGTCGGGCCATGGGCGCCAAGGAGGTTCGGGTCCTCCTCCTCCTCTTCCTCCTCCAGATCCTCATCGCACTCTTCCGGCACTCCGGCCCTGCTCGGCGTCAAGGCCGAGCCCGCAGCGGAGTCGCTGCTCGGCCGGCGTACTCGCAGCGCCGGCATCGTCATTAACGAGGGCGGCCGGCGCGCCTCCTCCTCATCGGCTCCTCCGCGCTTCGTCAAGCCAAAGACGGAGCCGGGGCTGGCGCCGGTGAAGGCGGAGTTCGACGACGACGACGCGGCCCTAGAATGGGCGCGCCAGGACTCCATTGCGATGGAGAAGGCGCGCCGGGAGAAGGTGAAGGAGCGCCAGCGCGCCGCCCTGCGCCGCTTCAAGGAGCGCTGACGCGGCCGCGATGAGACGGGGTCGTCGTCCTATGCGACAGCGACGACGACGACGACGCGCCGCCGCCAGTCCGCCATGGCGACGCCGGGTCCAGCAGGGGCGCCCGCGTCAAGGAGGAGAAGGCCGACGACGACAATGGCGGCGACGGCGGCGACGACTTCAGCCCTTTTTTTTAAAATTAGGTTAATGTAATGAAAATGCGTGAATTTCGCCGAAATTTGCCATGTTTAGCCGAAATTTGCCATGTTTAGCTGAAATTTCGCCGAACGGCCCTTCTTTATTTTTTTTAATACGCGCCTGGGGGCGACCCTGGGGGCCGACGGCTGGAGACCGACTCACCCCTACGGCCATTTTTTGCGCCGGCTCACCCCCAGACGGCGCTTTTAGACGCCCCCTGGGGGCCAACGGCTGGAGATGCCCTAATGAAGCACTAGCCTGGAAAGAAACCACATCCATATGTACTAGGGCGCTCATACTTCACGGTTAAGCAACACCAGTTTACAAAAAGTGAAATAAATTCTATAGGGAAACGTTTAGGTACGGCAGACCGGCGAAGCTTTCGGCCGGTCGAGTCGTCGCGCTCCAATCTTGCAACGCCCACCCTTCGATCCCGCGTGCGTCACCTAACTTGTATTGCCACGTGGCCTGCTGATGGCCCACGTGACTCCCTTATCTGCTTACACGGGTGGCTCTCCTCTCGTTCTTATCCGTTGCCCATCCATCTCGTTGTCCCCCAGTCAACAACCTCCTCTCCCTCCCGCAAACCCAGCTGCCTCTGCCGGCGTTCGCTGTCGCAGTCACCGCTGCAACTGCTTGCCAGCAAAGCTGCTACCGCACGGGGCCGGCGTACGAGCTATTGATGTGTTATACGAGGCGAGCTGCAACCACACCTAGTGGAGCTGCAAGTAGCAGTGGCAAGCGGTGGAAACGGCGATGAGCGTCGCCGCTAGCTACCAACGCCCAGCTGACCGGCGACGTCGGTGTTGCAAACAGCAAGATGGCGAGCATGACACCGCGTGCGATGGGCAGGGGATTTTGCTGCAACCATGCAGCGGGAGAGCTGGAACCAGCATGGAGTCTTGCTGGAATCGACAACAAGCGGATGGACAGAGGATTTTTTGCTACCATCGTTTTCTTTTCTTGCTAGAACCATTACTCTTTTTTTGCTACCACAGGCGTTTGGTTTTGCTGGAACCAATTCTCCTTTTTGCTACCACGGAAGTTTGGGTTTGCTGAGACCACCGTCAAATTTGCAAGTTTGCTACCACTGACTTTTTGATTTGCTGGAACAAGCTTGGTTTTTTGCTACATCGGCATTATTTACTTTTCCTGGGACAACTTCAATTTTTGTTTCGCAATTTTTGCTACCACCGTTTTCTTGGTTTGCTGGATCTAGTGTATTTTTTGCTACAACCGGTGAATCGGAGCTGCATCGTCAGTTTTTTTGCTTGAATAGAATTTCTTCATGAGGTGCGGAGGTGAGGCACGTTTTCGCTGGAACCATCATTTGATTTTGCTACAACGAGCATTTGATTTTGCTGGAACCGCCTGAAGCGGAGCTGCGACTAGTTCTTTTTAGCAACACATTTTTGCTGCAACGATCCAATCGGCGAGCGGGCCCGGCGAGCGGCGACAACGAGCCAGTGAGCGGCCCCGGCGAGCCAGAGAGGGGCGGCCACAGAGTTGCAATCGTCCCCAGGGGAGCTGCAGCCGCAGGTACATGTTATGATGGCGAGAAACACAGGAGGCGACGGCGATGGCCGATGACGAAGGCGACGGCCGGTGATGACGGCGGCGACCGGCGGCGAGGGCAGCGACAGGGGAGACGCTCGGGGAGGTGCTTCGAGGCTGGCGCGTCTGCGTCCATAGCGGCGCTGGGAACTTTTTCTAAAAGGAGGCGCTGAGGGAGGAAGTAGAGAATCATGTGGCTCCTCATTATTTAATCGTGCGGTGCTGGTCCAACCGGCCCAAATTCGGGCCGGTGCTCCGGCGCCTAGCACTCGCCAATTCTATAGCGCGCTTTATGCTCCATAGAGGGGTGAAAGTGGCAGTACCGCAGAAATGTGAGAGCTTCCTCGATCTGGCCTCTCAAGTCACAAGGAAGAATGCCTCGAGCTAGATCATGAATTGAAGTTGTGCCCACCTGTTTGGTTGTGCACAAGGCCAAGTCTTGATTAAATATTTGGGAATTTCGATTCATTATCGGCGTCTCCCTAATGCAATGAAAACATGTAAAGGAGCGCTTGGAGGAACGGTTGAGTAGTTGGAAAGGCAAATTGCTCCCTATTGGAGGACGACTGGTCTTAATCAACTCGGTCCTCACAAATATGGTTCTCTATATTTTTTTTTCAACTCCCAATAAGGGTCTTGCAGAGACCGGATTATTTCAGATTCAGATTCTTTTGGCAACGAGGCAGTGAAAAGAAAAAAATATAGGTTAGCCAAATGAAGCGTGGTTTGTAGGCCGAAAGACCAAGGTGGACTTTTCATTCATGACCTTTAGGTCAAGAATGATGTCTTACTTAGTAAATGGTTGTTCAAACTACTTATTGAGGATGGGGTTTAGTAAACCCTGCTGCACAATAAGTATTTAGGCCAAAAAATGTGACAAAGGCATATTGGAAATCTGGTGACTCGCACTTTTAGGCTGGTCTAATGGCGGTGAAGAAACACCTTTTCCGCTTTGAATCCTTCGCGATAAAAGATGGGTTAGAGATTCGTTTCTGGAAGGACAACTGGCTAGGCAATGCCAGCCTCGAGAACAATATCCAGCTTTGTATCGCATTGTTCACGATAAGAATGATACTCTAGCGCAGGTGCTCAGTTCATTCCCACCGAATATTGCTTTCAGGCAGGATTTGATTGGCCCCCGTCTTATGTCATGGCAAAATTCGTTATCTCGATTGAAGTCGATTAACTTGACACAAGGACGGGACATGTTTCGCTGGAACCTCACTACATCTAGGTCCTTCACAGTCGACTCTATGTATCGTGCGCTCACGCATTCAGATGTCCTAGTGGATAATAACAAGAAAATTTGGATGTCAAAGATTCCACTAAAAGTTAACATCTTTATGTGGTATCTTCGAAGAGTAGTTGTGCTAACCAAAATTGCGCCAGTGCAATTGGCACGGATGTAAGAAATGTTGTTTTTGTACTCATGATGAGGCAATCAAACCTCTCTTTTTTCAATGCAAGCTTACGCCTTCTACATGTCCATTCATCCAAATAGCGTTCGATTTGTATCTGCCCACAAGTTTTGTCAATATTTTTGGTCATTGCTTGGACGAAATTTCAAATAGGTTCAAAATGCTAATTTGGGTGGAGCATATGCCTTATTATGGGCACTCTTCTATGCAGAAATGATTTGGTTTTTTAGGGTAAAAACACCTCTCCTTTGCATATTCTTTTTCGTTGTACGCACTCGCTTCGTACGTGGTCTGCAGTACATCGAACGGAGTATCAACCGCTATTTAAGGCGATGTGTACGCGGTTGGAGCGGATGGCCAGGGATGTCTTCACCAAGCATGGGTGGCAGCATAATCTTCGGATTGGTGCACCAACTCCTTCGACATAGGCATACCGTTCGTCCTATATGATCATACTATTGCTGATATGTCTCATTTTTTTATCTTCTTTCAGTTTGTTTTTATTTGGCTGTGTGCATCTTAGTTATGCAGAGGTCGGGCGATGATCATCATGTTTTGTATCCGCTTGATGGTACAGATTGAGTCAATAAAAATACCCTTTATTGAAAAAAAATGAATTGAAGTTGTATTTGTTGTGTTTATTTTCCCAACTAGCCTCACAGCAAGTTCGTAGTTCTCTGCTTTTTATTTTTGAGGGTTCGTAGTTCTCCGCTTGGCCGAACCGGTGCATCCAACTTAGGTTGCACATTTTAAAATGCTTGAAAATTAGCACATTCCGCAACATCAATGTTGGTGGTCATAAAATTTGAAGTTAAAATTGGAAGCATAGCTCGATTTTTTTTGATAAATTAAGCACTGAATAGTAGTTCATAACATAAGATGGGCTTTAGTTTTGGCTCATTATCGCATTGACGTCAATTCTGGATCTAAAGAAATATTTTAAGTTTTGATACAAAATTTGGTGACAACATACACTGATATTGTGTCAATGTGCAAGATTTTGTTTTCAATTTTTCAAAATGTTCTACAGCATCCGGGTGCACTGGTAGCACCACATATGTGGGTGCACCGGATACATTCCCCATCAAACCTCCTATGGACCTGAGAGTAAACGCACCCCAACCCACGGCGTTTTGGGCCGGCCCAGTGTGGGGCGTGCGGCACATTCATTATTTTTTTTAGAAATTCATAAAATGTTCACAAAAAGTTGATAAATGTATAAGAATTTGATAAGCAATTTTGCGAAATCTACAAATACTTCGTGAATTCAAAAAACATCATGAAACCAAAAAATGTTCACGAATTTGGAAAATGTTCATGAATTTAGAAGTGTTTTAAGATTTAGAAAATATTCATAAGTTTGAAAATGTGCAGGAATTCAAAAATATTTCTGAATTCAAAAAGTGTTTGAAGATTAAGAAAATATTTGGAAGTTCAAAAATGTGCACCAGTTCAAAAAATATTTATGAATTCAAAACAATTAACAATTTTGAAAAATATTCACGAATTCAAATAAACTTCATGAACTTTTTAGATAATCATGAATTAAAAATATGTTCATAAATAAAAAAATGGTGACAATATTAAAGAACCATGAACTGAAAAAATGTCCGTCATTTCGAAATATATTCGAGAGTTCAAAAACTATTAGTGAATTTGAAAATTGTTCATGAGTACAAAAGGTGTTATGGGATTCAACAAATGTTCATGAATTCAAAAAATATTTGTGATTTTGTAAATTTTCCACGAATTTTAAAATTGTATGTGAATTCCAAAACTGTACGTCATTTTGAAAAAAAAATGTGATTTTATAATTTTTTGTCAATTCGAGAAGTGTTCGTGATTTTGAAAAATGTTCCAAAATTCCAAATTGTACCCATGAATCTAATGTTTTTTCAATATTTTGAAAATTTTCAGAAATTCAAACAATGTTCGCGACTTCGGAAATTGTTCACAAATTCAAAGCATGTTCAAAATTTCAATAAAAATATTTGTGAATCCAAAAAATGATCCCATTTTTTTAAAAAAATTCCATGTTCGAAAAAATATGAGTTGGAAAAAACCTTAAAATATTCATAATTTCGAAAAATGAAAAAAGAAAAAGGAAAGAAAAAAACCCAGAAAAACCAAAGGAAACCCCACCAAGGAAGGTTCTAGAATCTTCGCAAAACCAGTATAAACAAACTCTGAAAAAAGCGTAAAATGAGCCGGCCCATATAAGCTGGGATATGCGTTACTTCGCTAACTATCGACTTATGCGGTAAGTAGGAAGCGCCGAAGCCGTCTATTCCTAACCGAGGAAACACAGGAGCAACTGGAGGTTACTCCTTGCGAGTGACCTTCAAGGGCCACTTTTGGTGAAGTGGGAGCACGTCAAGTGATGTGTCTAACCGCCTCCACATGCCGCATAGTGGAGCTCCCTCTGAATTTTGTTTTTCATATTCTGTACGTGTTTTCCGGTTTTAGATGAGAGCTTTTTTGGTTTTCGGTTTTGTTTTTTGCCTAGTTTTCCGTTGGTTTTGAAGGAATAAATTGCATGTTCTTTTTGCGCGGAAAAAAAAAATTATGCTTTCACGAGAAGTGTTTTTTTAACTTTCACTAGAAGTGTTGTTACCCACATGTATATCGCGCCTCCATCGTTAGCATTATCATTCAAGTATTGCTGACGGGTCCTTGTATCGCCCCACCTCCACCAGACTATGTATACCCCTGTACACAAGGTTCACGAATCTTGTGCATCGACAACCAGGCACCAGCGCCCCAGTATTGGACAATACGCTCGTTTCATACGCTTCTTCTACAATGGTCCTCCCAGACATGTTGATTGTGATTAACCTGGCGCTCGAAGTCGCCTGCTTATGGACTTACCATGCTGTTGCTTCTTGCATGAGTATGTTTACATAGAGTTTCTATAGTCCAAGTAAATGGATTAAGCATTTTTGCCTGGGATAGAAACTCCGATGCACATTACAGATCCTAGTAAATTCAAACCACACCCACGCCCGCGCACTGATGTGTTAAAATATAGAGCGAAATGTCGTTGGCATCACAGCTAGAGCTCGCATCAACTCCACAAGTTAAAGCAACTATGTGCCATCAGTGATCACGACAGCGAAGTTCAGACTGCAAGTTAAACGTAACACATCTCAGACCCATCCAATCATCCACCAGGATAACAAAATACTCCCTCCGTTCCGAAATATTTGTCTTTCTAGGCATTTCAAATGGACACAACATACGGATGTATGTAGACTTATTTTAGAGTGTAGATTCACTCATTTTGTCCCGTATGTAGTCACTTGTTGAAATCTCTAGAAAGACAAATATTTAGGAACGGAGGGAGTACAAAGCAGGGACCATGCATGTTTAACCTGTCGAAGCTGATCACAGCGGCCCAAGGAAATCACCAGCCATCGTCGCGAGGAGCCGGAACTGGCGATCTGCTTCCATCCAGCAGAACCCCATGACCTTGACGCGCACGGTAGTGTACTTCTCCAGCTTCGAGTAGTCCTTCATGAACATGGGGTTCTCGCCGCCCATGTACTTGTAGTCGCTCATTGACTTTGCTGACATGAAGATGTTTTCCATTGGCCCAGATTTGAGGAACACGCCATGCTTGAGGATCTTCTCAACGGAGCCGACCAAGATCTCACCCTTCATAGGTCTCTGAGTGATGCAGGTGAATGTGACCGGGAAAAGAACATCTCCAGTCAGCTCACGAATTTTTCCATCAGATATCTCCTTCAACCCATTGACAGCAATGTGGTAGCCATGCTCCTTGGAGGCCTTCCTGTTGGTTACGTCCTCCAGAAGACGCACAATGATAGACTTGCGGAGCAGCAGACCCTTGGGGCTCAGCTGACCAGCTGAGATCAGTACATTCCAGCACATCTCTGCCTGAAGGAAAACCATGGTTGACTACCTGCCAGAAGTCAAATTTAAACATGAACATCAGCCTTCAAGTGGTGCAACAATCCTTCACTGAATATTATGCTTCGTGCTTAAGGATTACAGGGCAGAAAAACAAAAACGAGATTTCTTCTGTTATATACGGCAACCCATTGCAAATTTACTGTCCATAAAGAACCATTAAATCAAACTATGAGCAACAAATAAAATACTACTACCTCCGATCCATAATAAGTGTCGCAGTTTTGAATTCAAACTGCGACACTTATAATTTTTGTAGAATATGTAGAATAGGCATGAGTATGCGACACTTATTATGGATCGGAGGTAGTAGTAAAGAGGGGGGGGGGGGGGGGGGGGGGAATGCTGGCCAGAGTGTTTCTACTTGAGATTTCCTACAGATGAACAGAGCCATGGTGTTTCTACTTTTTCTAGAAAACAGAATAATATACTAGGCATGCTACAATTGAAGCTCATATTCATGGTTTTTATTTGCTGTGAATAATATACTCTCAGGAATTTAGACCTATTCGCTGTATAACGTACACAACGATTCTAAAAAGGGATCAATCTGCCAAATTATAAAAATTTTACCAAAAGAATAGTGCTGAAGCATTCTTATATGAAAAGCTCGCACCAACCTCAATACAAACAATAGTTACTGAAAACAAGTAAATCCAAAACAACTGAAGCAACTAGTTAATATAAGGGTACTCCAACATTGTGTGCTAATGGCATAAAGCGGTTCTCATTTAACCAACGCAACTACAGCTCAGCAATCATGCACACATCATGTGTGGTAATTGACATGCACACATGCACCAGCGTTTTGGACCCTGTGTGGTCTGCAGCGTCATTGCATAGACAAGTTTGTCTCAGCTAGTTCATTTGCCTATTCTCAAGTCAGCAGCAGAGAGGACAACTGTTGCTATGTTCTAACATCTCAAGATTCCAACTATTGGTACTACTAGATTTCTACTTATTATTGATGATAATTTTAAGTTTTTAACAGTGGGTTAGCCTACTGTATATAATGACCAAAAGTCCAGCAGCTATAAACTTACTGAACATGACCTAATCAATCAGAGCTTCCTGCCAGTTAAAAAGAAAATCACAGCTTCTTGCCTGCTAAAATTAGTCAGCTCAAGCTTTTGTTATGAGGGCATGGCAACACTTTTAACATGATCGATCAGTACTAAATGGAAAAAAACACCAGTACATACAAGCACCAAGTCCATTACCGTGCTGTAAACACCAGTTAATTCTTTGTTCATATTACTGTGCAATTCCGAGATAAGATAACTGAGAAACATAATTTTAATGAGAAAAGGACCCAGATCATATGTCCTTGAAATGCAACATTTGAACCTGGTTCTATAGTCAGGCGCCATAAAAAGAGGGACACTTTCTCACAATGAATTCCAGACTTTTGAAGACTCTAAAAGAATTACCTGCCCTAGTCTCAATACGAGTACCAGATCTTTACTCCGATTCTGAAGAAATACATCAACACGACTCCTATCTAGACTCTAGGGGCAGACTTAAAGCACCGGGTGAGGTTTAGTTAAACCCCACAAAATTTGGGGGAAACGAGATCATGTGAAAACCATCATATCAAACACACAAAAAAATGGAAGGATTTGGGGATAAAAGGCAGTAAACCCTAGCAGGATGCGCAGCGGGCGGATGCATCCCGCGCGCCGCCGCCACCCGAGAATTCGATCGCCACGCGCCAAAGCAAACAATCCGCGACTAACCGGGTTGCTGCCGGAGGGAGAACGAGTTCGATTTGCGAGGTAAAGATTATGAATCCGCGGCGGGCGAAGGGTTTTCCTTACCGTTGGGGTGAAGGATCCGTGCACGCCGCCTCCAGCCGAGTCGAGGGGAGTCCAGTGGAGGAGAAGACGAAGGGGAGGAGAAGACGAGTTCGGTGGGCTGGTTCGTTTAACCGTTCCAAGCTTCTGGTTTTGGGAACCTTCTAGACGTTCCCAGCTGGATGTTTCTGGTTTTGGGAACCTTCTAGAAGGTTTCCGAAACGGTTTTTCATTTTCTTTTTTTCTATTTCTGTTTGGTTTTTCGTTTTTTAAATTTTTTTCTTTTTGTTTTTCAAGTTTTTTTCTTTTTCAAAAAATGTTCGTGCTTTTAAAAAACTGTTCAAAATTTGCAAAAATGTTCGTATTTTCAAATTTTGTTTGGAATTTTAAATTTTTTGTTTCTAATTTCAAAAAAGTTCTCGTGTTCTATTTATTTAATTTTTTAACAAGTATTCGTGTTTAAAAAATATTCAGGAATTTTCATAGAAATTTCTTGCTTACAAAATTCGTTCATTATTTCAGAAATTGTTCGTCTTTCAAAAATTGTTCGCATTACCAAAATTTGTTCATGATTTCATAAAGTGTTCGTGTTTTTAGAAATTGTTAATTTTCTCAAAAATTGTTCATGTTTTGAAGTATTGTTCGAGTGTTTCAAAAAATGTTCCCTTTTCAATATTTGTTCAGAAAATTTAAAAATGTTTTTATTCTCAAATTTTGTTTGGGGTTTCAAAAAAAAGTTCCAGTTTTTCAAAAAATGTCCGTGTTTCAAATATTTGTTCAGAATTACAAAGAAATGCTCTAGTTTTGAAAAACATGTTCGTGTTTTCAAATTTTGTTCCAGAAGTTCAAACATTGTTTGTGTTCCAAATTTCTGTTGAATTTTAAAAAATGTTCGCATTTTCATTTTTTTGAGATTTAAAAAAATGTGTTTCTAAAAAATTCCATTATTAAAAGTTCCTGTTTTTTAAAAATGTTTGAGTTTTTAAATGTTCGTGTTTCAAAAACGTTCTCCTTTTTTCAAAAAAAAGTTGTTCTATTTTTTAAAAAAAAATTGTATCCGCGCTGGTTTTCGTTCTTAAGAAGTTCGCGCAGCACTATAGTTAACAATGTGTGGTAGCTCAACTGGTAATATTACTTCTTTGACGACTGGAGGTCCTGTTTCGATTCTCATGAAGTCTCGCAATTGGAGCTCCCCTGGCCACATGGTCATAGCCGGATTTCGTTCTGGTATTGGCTTCCCAGTCGGGTTTTTCCTTCTTGTTTCTGGTTTATCTGGACCAGGTCTTTTGCTCTGTTTTTTATTATTTTGGTTTTACTTTCTTATATTTCCATTTACTAAATGCGTGAACATTCTTCAAATTTTAATTAGTGAATTTTTTCAATTTCGCAAATTTCAAATTTTTTGTGCGAATCTTATGATTTGCTTTTTCAAATTTGTGAACTTTTTAAAAAGTTCCAGGAATTTTACAAATTTTCACAATTTTTATGAACTTTTCAAAATTCATGATTTTTTTCAAATTTGGTGAACTTTTTTCAAAATGACAAACTATTTTCAAATTTTGTTAACTTTTTTAAAATGGTATTTTTAAATTACTGATTTTGTAAATTATTTTTTTAATGATTTTTCAGTTTTCGATGGTGAACAGTCAACCGGGTTTTCAAACTTTTTTCAAAACTGCTTGGTTCTTCGAATTCATGAAAATTTTATTGCTTGAACTATGACAGTACAATAAGAATAGCGAATGAAAACAACAAAGCTCGCGAGCGAGCCAGAGGGCTGAGGGGGAATTGGACCATGGCCCACAAACTGGCCTAGCGAGCGCCGACGCCTGAAAAGCCTAGTAGGATGCACAACGGGCGCGGATGCATCACGTGAGCCGCCGTGACCTGAGAATTCAATCGCCAAGAGCAAACAATCCGCGACTAACTGGGTTGTTGCCGAGGGAGAACGAATTCAATTTGTGAGGGAAAGATCAAGAATCTGAGGCACGAAGGGCTTCCTTACCGTTGGGATGAAGCACTCATACCACACCGCCTCCAGCTGGGTCGAGGGGAGTCCAGTGGAGGGGAAGACAAAGGGGAGGAGAAAACGAGTGGTTCGGTTCAGTGCGCTGGTTGGTGTGGGCACTAAATTGAGCTTGCAATGATTTTCACATTTCCATTGCATCACATCACTGGATCATTTCAGCTTGGGTGAGGTAATAAGGGCTCTAAGGAAACCTGACCAAACGGGTCGTGCTTCATGGGTCAGCCCAAAAGCAAGTGTGCCCACCATAGGACTAAACAAGATGTGTCGGCCCCGCCGCCAGCCCTCCTCTTCGACGTCCTCAGCGTCGCTTAGGCTAGTTGGCACTCGAAGGCGAGCAGTAGTGGGCCGGCCCAACATCGTTCACATCCAGCAAGAAAAAAAATCTACAAGGTTATTATTCAGTGAGATGTGGGGTTCAAACCTGCATTCCTAAGTTGGTGTTAGCACAATAATCACTGCACCGCGGTCACTTTGATGTGTTATATCCGACAACAACACTATTTGGCCCTTGTTTTAGTCCTAGTATAAATTATTTGAAAGGACAAAACATAAATTTTGAAAAGAATTCACAAATTTTTAGAAAATTCATCAATTTTGAAAAAAGTTCCTGGTTTTTCAAAAAATGTTCACAAAAATAGAAAAACTTCATCAATTTTGAAAAAAAATTCACAAATTAAAAAAAACAGATTTTTAAAAAGAATTGAAGGATTTGACAAAGTTCATCAATTTTGATAAAAAAAGTTCATCGAATTTTTAAGAAAAGTTCTCGGATTTTCAAAAAAGTACACGAATTCAAAAAAAAACTTCATCAATTTCACCAGATTTTGGAAAACAATTCATGAACTTGAAAAAACATCAATTTTGATATAAAAAAATTCACATGTTTTTAGAAAATAGAAAAAAGGAACAAAAAAAAGAAAGAATAAAAAATAAAAAGTAAAGAAGAAGGACAAAAAGTGGAAAAAGGATGTAACAAAACACATCATGTCAATTGCCTAGTTGGCTACGGTAGCTTAAATTAAACGTGGAGGTTGTGGTTTGGAATCGCACTTGCGCGCTGTTTTTTGCGGTTTACACAGATAAAAGAAAGGGTGGTCGGCCTTGCGAGGAGGGGTGTGCGTGCCCGTTTGCGAAAAACCCTATAACAGGCGTTGAAGGCGCCGGATAGGGTTTGTGTCCCACCGCATGCCTGGGTCGTGCTTGGCCGCGTGGCAGATCGAGGAATTCAACATTGGGTGTTCAATTTTTTTTGAGGAAATATTGTTCATAATAACACAATAGTTAATTACAAAATAGATAAGAAAACTACAACACGGGCATACACTCTATCATGGCTTGAAAGCGAGATATGACAACATCATACTTCACTTGAAAAAGAATTACTTCTCAATAAATGTAACCAAACAATCATTAAGAGTTGATTTCCCATTTTGTTTCGTAGCTTTGTTTTTCCCATAAATCATTGAAGGGGATACTCTCTCAACACTAGCTGTTGCTATTGGTAGTGTTGGAACCAATTTGAGAAGCTTGCAAACAAGGTTATAAGCCACACTCTTGTTTGTCTCAACAAGCTTAGCATAATGGAAAGATTGACTATATTTTGACCATTAAACCTCTCATCTATATGCATATTAGGAATGAAGTGTGTACGTCGATAAGGAATATGCACTAAATCTTCCTCCATGAAATTTGTAGGATAAAAATGTGCAAGCTTAACCAAGTGTCATCTACAACTTGCAATTCAAAGATAATTCAATGAATGCTCTACTGCCTACAAATCAAAGTTAATTCATTTGCTATTTTTTTTTCTTCTAACGAAATAAAGGAGGCCCTCACTCCTCAGTATAATCTACAACTATTTCTATCTGAATCCGAATAGTGGCTACACATTCAGTTGGGGATTTTGAAATGAATCGAATCAACAAATCGATGATTGCAATTGCATAGTTGGATGGGGGTTCACCTTAGGATTAAAGATTGAGGTTATTGGAGCCAAAGATCAAGTTGGATTGGGTTGTTTCTGGAGGGAGAACAAATTTTATTTGCGAGCGAAAGATCAAGAATTAGAGGTGGGTAGAGGACTTCCTTAGCGTTGGGGTGAAGGAGTTGTACTATACTGCTCCAGCCGAGTCAAGGGAAGTCTAGCGGAGGAGAAAATGAAGGGAAGGAGGAGGAAACGAGTGGTTCAGTTCGGTGGATTGGCTATTGTGAGCACCGAGTTGAGACCAGCGGAGCGGAGAAGGAAGTCAATGTGGGGTCGTGTTTGGTAGTCTGCAGTGATTTTCATACCTACATTGCATCGCATCGGTGGTTCGTTTCAACTTCGGTGAGGTAATACGGGCTCTGAGCAAACTTGGCTGAATGGGTCGTGCTTCGTGGGCCAACCTAGAAGGAAACGTTCCTGACACATGACTACACGAGATGTGTTAGGCCCGCGGCACGCCTGGGTCGTGCCTGGCCACGATACGAGGTGCATGTGCCAGCACGACACGTCTAGTTAAGTAACTGGGCCAGCCCAAGCACGACACATGCATTCAAATTCCAAAGGGGAGCGCGGGGGGGGGGGGGGGGGGGGGGGGGGGGGGGGGGGGGGGAGGACATGGGAGTGAGGCCCATGCACTTTTAGCTTTGGGGTGGCCTCTTTTGGCCCGTTTAGAGGCATTTCTAACCTTTTTAGGCGTAAATTTGAATTTTTAGCCGTTGGAAGGGTAAATTGGTCCAAAATTTGCCCTTTTTTTGCTACAAATAAAGATGCCCATCCCCTCCTTTCCCACACTTAAGCATGGCTGGTCACAATCTGTTTGATAGCTTCGAAGCAAGTGATTTCGATCTTGACATACCCGACTTTGTCGATCCCAATCCCGACAATACCATATTTTCTCCTCTCGGCGATAATACACCACCTTCACAATCTAGCACCCATTTCACTAGTGCCAACACTTCCTCCACCACCACCTGTGCAAAAAGTGCTCGTCGCAAAACCTCCGAGGTGTTGGAGCACTTCGATGAAGAAATAGTTGAGGTGGATGGTATCCGCCAGACTAGAGCTAAGTGCAAAAGATGCACGAATGTGTTGTCCATGGAAGGTAAAGGAGGAGTCGGATACCTGAAGAGGCATATCGATCCGCACACCAAGAAGGATAGAGAACGTGCGGTGAAACAGAGCACGCTCAAGTTCAACCTTGACGGTTTGGTACGTAATTTCAGTTATGATGTTAATGTCCGGAGAGAAGCTCTTTGTCTTTTAATTGCTGCTAATGATTTACCATTGGATTTTCGTCAGTGTTATTTTTACCGAATATATTCAGAATATATTCAAACTGCTTGTACTCCTAATTTCAAACTAGTTTCTAGACAAACTTGAACTAGGATAACTAGAGTGGTCGGGTAAAGCATGACTATGTTAGTGTGGTCGCTTATGTTGAAGAAAAGTGTGAACTAAAAAAAAGAATCATAGAATTTGAATTAATTGCATATACTGAGAACATTGCTGAAGCTATAGCTAAAGTTTACTGATACCATTATATCTACTTATTTATTTCATAGTTGACCTTGTAATTCTTGTTGTGTGACCGGGTGTCATTCATTTTGTATTTTATCCGATTCATGCTACATTTTGATTTTAAAAAGTCGCTCTTAATAAAAGAAAAGCGTTTGCCTCCCTTGAATCCGTTCCTGATTATTAGCGAGAAGTAAAACGGAACGGAAGGAGTACCTCACAAGGAGCATCAAGAAAATGTTAGCAAGAAACTCGTAATAATTGGCGATCTGTTGGTAATGTGTTGAGACCCATAAAATATACGCGTGTGCATCGTGTATCTTACTTTAGTTTAATTCCATATCTGTACAAGCTGGCCCCAATCTTCAGTTAGAAGAAAACAAATCAGGCATGTAACGAAAGGTGGTAAACAAATCGTAAGAGTTGACTGGATCTAAACACATGTGGCAATTAATGGACCACACAATCTGAGGGGCAAATGCCGCGAAGATCGGACGAGACTTGCCTGCTCCCCGCGTGTGTGCCCATCCGTACTCCCGCATATGTGACATGATTTGATTGGAACAAAATAAGGCCCGGCCCCACCCCCTTAAAATCAGGGGGAGATGATTAGATTAGAAAGGGAAAAGAAAAAAAAGACAACCGTAGGATGAAGTAGGAGCACGAATGAGAGCATTGGAAGGGAGCAGGCAAGCCGGATCCGCGAAAATCACCACCTGTGCTTGTAATCGCAGGTGTTTCCAGCGGAGGGAGATGCCAGCACGAATTAATAAAACAGTCTGCAACAGAAACTTTCTTTACGATGAACGACGGAATATTAGTACACCGCCGGCGGTAAATGGTGACTCTCACACCCACGCCAACAGCATATCGCTTTTGACCCCATTATCACTCACTCAGAGCATCTCTAGCCGTTGGCCCCCTAAGGGGCGCGTAAAATCGTCGCCTGGGGGCGAGCCGGCGAAAAAAAAGGCCTGGGGGCGAGTTGGTTTTCAGTCGCCGGCCCCAGGGCCGCCATCAGACACGTCTAAAAGTTTCTTTAAAAAAAAACCATTCGACGAAGTTCGATCAAACACGGCTAAAATTCGGCAAACTTTGGCATATATTAGACATGTTCACGGTTTACATAGCAAATTTATCTAAAAAAAGAAATCGCTGAACGCGGAGTAGTCGCCGTCATCGCCGCCATCCTCGCCGCCGTCGTCGTCGTCGGCCTTCTCCTCCTTGACGCGGCCGTCCCTGCTGGATCCCTGCCCGGCGTCGCCATGGCAGACTCGTGGCGGCGGCGGCGCGTCGTTGTCGTCGTTGTCGTCGAGGATGACGATGCCTCCTTCGTCGCGGCCCCGGCGGCGCTGCTCGAAGCGCTGCAGGGCGGCGCGCTGGCGCTCCATCTCCATCTTCAAGTAGTCCTTGCGCGCCCATTTCAGGGCCGCCTCGTCGTCAAGCTCCACGTCGTCGGGCTCCGTCTTCACGGCGGGGAGCCCCGGCTCCGTTTTCATGGCCGCAAGCTCCGGCTCCGTCTTTGGCTTGACGAAGCGCGGAGGAGCCGGCGAGGAGGCGCGTTGGCCACCCTCGTTTATGACGATGCCGGCGCTGCGAGTGCGCCGGCCGAGCGGCGTCTCGGCCGCGGGCTCGGCCTTGACACCGAGCAACGCCGGAGAGCCAGAGAAGTGGGAAGAAGAGCGTGAGGAGGAGTGCGAGGAGGAAAACGAGGAGGAACCAAACCTCCTGGGCATCCATTGCCCGGCGCATCGGCGGTGGGCCGGGGCGGCCGCCGGGGGAGGGTATGCCAGCGGTGGTTCGTTGCCGCCCTCAAGGTACGCCAGCACGCCGTCGAGCGTGCGGCCGGGGGCGCCCCACCACACGTGGCACCCCTCGCTGTTCTTCACGCCGCCCACCACCGGCGCCCCGTTGGTGGACGCCAGCCTCTGCTCCTGGCGGCGCTCGAAGTACGCTGCCCACGCCGCCTGGTTGTCGGCGACGTACTAGGGGAGGGCAAGCTGCTCGTCGGTGAGGGAGGCGCGCACGTAGTCGAACTCGGCGGCGAAGTAGGGGAGGCGCGCCTCGGCATCGGGCAACGGGGGAACGGGCACTCCCCCGTTGCTGAGCCTCCACCCCGTCGGCCCGGCGCGCATGTCTGACGGCGCCGGGATGTTGGCCTCGAGCAGGAGCCACGACTCCATTTCGTGGAGCGAGCGGCGGCGAAAGCCGTTGGTCGCCGCCGCGTCGCCAGGGAAACGAGCGGCCATCGGGTGTCGGAGTGAGGGAGAGGGAGGGCTCGGCGGTGGCACACGGGAGAGGGAGAGCTCGGCGGCGGCGCACGGGAGAGGGAGAGAGCTCGGCGGCTAGGGCTGGTGTGGCCAGAGGCGAGGGAGGCCACCGGCTTATATAGCCGCGCCCGTGTGTACGTGTGGCGGGAGGGGAGGCGCCGCCGCGCCGCCCCGTGCCGCGCCGCCCGTGATGGGGAATCAATGGCAAGGCTGACCGGTGACGGCAGCGCGGCAGCCTTGGCATTGATTCCCGCGGGAACCGAGGCGATGAGGGCGACGAAGCGCCCATCTCGCTGACTCGGCGGGCCCGCGACTGTTTCGCGCCAAAAACACTCGCCCCGGCGCCCGCCCAGCGCGCCGGGTTCGGCCTGGGTCCACCGGTGCTGATTTCGGTCCAAGCCAGCGAAAAATGGGCTCTTGGGGGCGCGACTGGGCCGTTTTTTGGACGCCGGTGCAAAAAAAATCGCCTGGGGAGGCCGTTCTGGGGCGCGACTGGAGATGCTCTGATTGCCTCCTTTGGTTTTTTTGACAAAGCGTGAATTTTATTGACTCAAATGAAATATCAAGGGGATACAAACATAATGAGTATACACCCGGCCTTGCATAGCTAAGATGCACACAACCAACACTAACGCCCACACACAAATAAACTCGCCGACAAGGAGCAAAGTCATACAAGACCAAACCTATGTCATTGCGAGGAAAAAAAAGTCGAGCGGTCAAAACAGCGATCGGCAAACCTATTGCTTGCTTTGGTTGGTTTGTAGGCGTTCTATAGGATATGATTTTTTTTCTTAAAATATATCCTTGGGTGCCCTTTTTTTTGTTTGTGGGAATGGATTCCTATTTCTACGTAGGCTTAGAACCAATCCTTCATATTTAAAAAGAAATATTAGTCTGGACGCTATTCATAAATGGCATCTTTTTCTTATAAAAATTGAGATACCACTTCTTATGATTTTTCATCTCTACGATATTCCTATCCAATGAAACAAGGCCGGCCATAGTCTGCGATAGATGACACCATCGAGAAGGGGCCTCACTAGACACCAGACACCAAGGGATGGATTCTTTTTTACATTTGTACTGCTCTGCCAAACGCAATTGATAGAACTACCACCTCTGATTTGATGGGCAAAAATATCTTGGCGGTTCAACATGTGGTTCAGTGAGTGAGATGTTTTTTGATTTATCTCCATGCGTATGGAAACTACTAAAACAGTTTTCAAATTTTTTGTGACATTGCTTTCTTTTGGTGTTTGCCATGACAACACATAATCTCACATGTGCAATCAAGTCGTCAGGCTAGGAAAGTTGCCGAAACAATCGAGTGAAGCACCAATATATGGTGAAAGAGAATATAATTTATAATAAGATAAAACCAACTAAGGTAAAATGTAGAACTTACACCAATTTGTAAGGCAAACCACTCGGGGAAAAAGAAGGTGTGAGAACTGAGGTAAAATGTTTGAATTTGCAGGGCAAACCACTTGGTAATGCATAGTTTTGGTCTTTGTATGACTTTGCTATTTGTCGGTATGTGTATTTGTGTTGTGCGACGTTGGTTGTGTGCATCCTATCAAGATAGAGGCTGGGTGTCTGTGCTCATGCTGTTTGTCTCCACTTGATGCTTCATTTTAAATCCATAAAATGCACCCTTTCTTCAAAAACAAACATTCTATTAGAGCATTAGGATAGGAGTGGTACACACGCGCTATTCCTCCACCTCTCGCCTTGCCACACCTCACGAACGAGGCAAGTTCAGAGCTATATCATGTATGCGCTTTATTAATTTTCGCTAGTGATAATTAATTGTCAATAATTTACGAGTCATTAACGGACATGATATGAATCTAAACCATCGGATCGAGAGTTGCCCAACTCGGTTGTGGGCCTAATCCCATGCCTCCCCACCAAACCGCTTATATATTGGAGGTGGCAACCCTAGCCCTTAGCTGATCAGATTGCATCTGCCTGCCTCCCCGCGTGCAACCCAACGTCGTTCCTCTCTCTGTTGTTGCTTCTGGTGATCGCATCCCTTCGACTGCATGCACGGCTGTACGGGAGAGCAAGCCTCCGCAACTCCTTCTTTTGTGATCCTGCATTGGGAGAAGTGACAGAGTCGATTCCGCAGATCTTGGGTAGGGGGTCTGAGCTAGCCTTGACACGATGGTAACAGAGACATGAGGTTTTCCCCAGGTCCAGGCCCTCCGGGGAGATAAAACCCTACGTCTTGCTTGTGTCCTACAAAGTACAGGTTGATCTACCGCGAGATTGATGATCGTCTAGATGTCTGAAGATGTTGTATCGACCAGTCCAGTCTCAGTTTATATAAGTTACCGTAGGCCTAGGATTACAAGAGTCCTAGTCGGATCTGTAGGTGAAGAAGAGCCCTTCATGGATAAGGAGTCCTTGTGTTGTACGCCAAGAAGGGACATAAGGTTTTTGGGGAGTGTCTCGGTGCGACTGTTCACTATTGTTTTCTTTGTCCTCTACTTCAACTATGTCCTCACCCTCCTTGACATCGCCATGGGTTACATGGCCAATGACACGAAGAAGGCCGGTGAAACCCATGTCGCCGCCGCGGCTTTGACCTTTCTGACTGAAGGGTATGATTTGTTCATCCATTACTTGTTGGTTCATGTGTTAGGTGTACTTGTAGTTATCATAATGTTCATGTTCTATGCTTAGTATGTGTTCACATGTTTAGTTATCATAGATGTTCATGTTCTATGCTTAGTATGTGTTCACATGTTTAGTTATCAGTATGAGATTACTACTGCTAGTGCTTCATCATGGTTTATTTATGAATTAAATTAATTGGAAAATTGCTAATTTACCAAACAACCATGGGTTTAGGCATGGCGTGGTCATGGTATAGTCGCGGCGGGGTTAACCGGCCACTAATCGACATCAGTAGGCGGTGGTGGTGCTATGGCGAGGTGAAGAACGGCCAGAATTGTTGAAACTCGGCGACGGCGTCCCAAGCTTTGGCAACAGTCGTATGGGTCGCGGTGGGCGTACTAGGCGGTGGGGCTCAGGACGGTTGAGGGAGTTCCGACGGCTATGTCTAGCGGCTGGAATCATTGGGGCGAAGGTGGGAGGAGGCACAACCATGGTGAAACTTCAATGGGCAGCAGTTGGCGTTCCCGCGGCTATGATTTGATTTTAGGCTTTGGACTCTTGTATTGGTATATTAACCAATTGTGTAGCAAAATATAGGTTATAGCCAAAAAAATTGGCAAATCATGTCAGTTTAGATTAGCTGTTCGATTGGTATATTAACCATTTGTGTCGGAGATCCATCATCAAGGTGTCGAATGGAACACTCCTTTATGTCGGGGTGAAAACTCTTGTTCTGATCTTTATTGATTGGGCTAAACAATGACGAACTTGTGTCATTACCTCGTTGAAGACGTACTTGTTGTTGGGCTGAACTTCTTGACTGTTCTTAGCAATCCGGATGAAATTCCTTGTCAGGGTCGTCTCCAACATGACGTGGTGACGACACAAGGATGTTTACCCGTCTTGAAGGCTTTATTGGAAAAATTCGACTTAGTCGTGGTGTTAATTTTATATCTTATTATTGTTCAGCTGATTGTTGCCTTTACTCTATACTCCGTTTAATCATTAATAAAAATAATTGTGCGTATCACAATGATGAGACATGAGTTTTTAACCTTTTTAGAAAAAAATGGGTTGGACATGCTCTAAATGCTACGACTAACACAACCTGCCATGTACAAAGTGTGTTTCTAGCTGAGATGCCAGGCCGGATTAAATAAACAGTCTGCATCAACCAGTTTTTACCAAGAAAGAAAGAGTATATTGCACCGCTGGCGCCCGACGGCTAAGGAAAGTTACACACTCTCTCATCTCTTTTGTTTTCACTAGTTCAATTTTGTCCGCTATCTCACATAGGCTGCAATAGATCATGTCGACTGGCAATGTGTACAAATGGCTATAATCGAAATTTTGTTTAAGCACTTTCTAAAGTATTGTTTCGATTTCTGATATTTTTTTAACATGTTTGCAAGAAAGAAAGAACAAAATCGAAGGGAAGCTTGGGGATTACTAATTCAAAGATTTTGCAAAGAAAACTAATTCAAAGAAGATGTGCCGTGCATTGCTTACAAAATGGATTTGGAATATCTTGAAAAAAAAGAGTGCAGGGAAAGATCCTCAGGGTGAAGTATTTCCCCAACTTATCATTGTTTGCACCGACTAAGAAGGGTTCTCAATTCTACAAAATTATCCAAAAATGACTTGACATTTTCCTCGTGGTTGCTGAGTTTTTTTTAGAAATGAGGCACTTGCCTGAATTTAGTGAACTGAAGTCCCTTAAATTTACAACAAGTACAAACGAACGAAAGAAAAATATAGGTACTAATACAAGCCCTCAGCAAGGCAAAAACTCAAAACGTAAAGTAGCGATAAAACCCAAGAGGGTCCACGGCATGGCATCCGAACACAACCAATCGGTGGCCTTCATGTATCGTGTTGTCCACTTGCTTCCCTAAGAGAAGAAGCATGCAAACGGAGCCAACACCAAATTTCGGTTAGCCAAGTGGGTGGTTAACCTTCGCCAGTTTGCCAAATACATAGACCTCTTTGTTATAGCCTCTGATCCTGACATTTTGGTTAAAGATGCATTTCTTGACGACAACCTCAATATTACTTTCAAACGCAATCTTCGCCCACCGAGAGATCATCGTGGGAGACGCTTCTTCAGGATTTGGGGCCTTGTCAGTTATCTAAGAACAAGGACGTTATTACTTGGGATCTCGAAGCTTCGGGTAACTTCTCGGTGAAATTGACCTATGCGAAACTATTTCCTGGTCCTCAAATTTGCTTTACTAAAGCGATGTGGCCACAACGGTTCCTTTGAAGATTTGTGTCATCTTTTGGGAAGCTACTAGAGACCGTCTCCCCACCGCGGTTAACCTTCAAAAGCACCACAACGCTTGGAACGACATGTGCGCCCTGTGTGGAGATCCTGAAGACCGCGGCCAAATCTTCTTTCACTATGCTCCACCTAGATTCTTATGGAGCTGCGTTAGATATTGCTTTTTGGGTGCACCTAGAACCCCCAATTGTTTAATGCAATTCTATTATCATTAGCCAGTACTTACGACAACCACGTAGGTTAGCCTAGCGTGCTTTCGCGGCTTTAACTTGAGCGTTGTGGACTTGCCATAGCCAACCTGCTGATTATATCTTCAAATGATCTTTATTTTTTCAGCAGTGGAGCACCTTAGGGAAGAAGATGGACATTGACGCAGCCAAGACCGGTCCAAAATCAAGGGCATCCATCCGATCAATAGATGGAACGCCCCTTGAGTTGTGCTCCTCTAAATGTCTTTTGTTGCTGGCTTCTTTGGAACTTGCATGTTTTTCATTTGTTTAGTCTATAATCAGAAGTTGTGTTGTATATGACATTTGTCTTGTTGGGTTTATTAATCTAAATCCGGGCGGATCTTATGCCTTTTTATGTAAAAAATATTGCCCCGACAGTGCCAAAGAATATGATTCTCTAGCTAATCCATATATGAGCCCCATGCTCATTTTCTCCCTATAAACAAAACAATTTCAAAAAATCCAGGCTTTTTCAATAATCCAAGATGCTAGATTCTCAAGGAGCATACAAAATTTCGTGGTGAAAGGACCTTCGAGGAGCTCTACACACAAAATAATAATCCAAAATCACGTTTTCAAAATTTCAGTGTTTCTTTGGGAGCCGAATTTTGTTCCTTTTTTGTGTGTAGAGCTCCTCAAAGTCATTTCAGCACGAACCTTTGCATGCTCATGAAGGAAATATGCCCTAGAGGCAATAATAAAGTTGTTATTTTATATTTCCTTATCCATGATAAAGGTTTATTATTCATGCTAGAATAGTATTGATTGGAAACTTAAATACATGTGTGAATACATAAACAAATATTGTGTCCCAAGTGAGCCCCTACTAGACTAGCTCGTTGATCAAAGATGGTTAAGGTTTCCTAACCATAGACACGAGTTGTCATTTGATAATGGGATCACATCATTAGGAGAATGATGTGATGGACAAGACCCATCCATTAGCTTAGCATATTGATCGTTCGGTTTATTGCTACTGCTTTCTTCATGTCAAATACATATTCCTTCGACTATGAGATTATGCAACTCCCGGATACTGGAGGAATACCTTGTGTGCTATGAAACATCACAACATAACTGGGTGATCATAAAGACGCTCTACAGGTATCTCCGAAGGTGTTTGTTGAGTTGACATAGATCGAGATTAGGATTTGTCACTCTGAGTACCGGAGATGTATCTCTGGGCCCTCTTAGTAATACACATCATAAGCTTGCAAGCAAATGACTAAGGAGTTAATTACAAGGTCATGTATTACGGAATGAGTAAAGAGACTTGCCGGTAACGATATTGAACTAGGTATGGAAATACCGACGATCGAATCTCGGGCAAGAAACATACCGACAGACAAAGGGAATTATGTATGTTGTCATTAGGTTTGACCGATAAAGATCTTCGTAGAATATGTAGGAATCAATATGGGCATCCAGGTTCCGCTATTGGTTATTGACCGGAGATGTATCTCGGTCATGTCTACATAGTTCTCGAACCCGTAGGGTCCGCACGCTTAAAATTCGTTGACAATATAGTATTATATGAGTTATGTGAATTGGTGACCGAATATTGTTCAGAGTCCTGGATGAGATCACAGACATGACGAGGATCTCCGGAATGGTCCGAAGGTAAATATTGATATATAGGACGATGTTATTTGGACACCGGAAGGGTTTCGAAATGTATCGTGTATGCATCGAAGTGCCGGAAGGGGTTCCGGAAGGCCACCGGTAAGTGGTAGGCCTTATGGGTCAAAGGGGGAAGCACACCAGCCCACAAGGGGGCTGGTGCGCACCTCCGCCCTTGCCCAAGCACAAAAGTGTTGGGGAACGTGGTAATTTCAAAAAATTCCTATGATCACGCAAGATCTATCTATGTGATGCATAGCAACGAGAGGGGAGAGTGTGTCCATGTACCCTCGTAGACCGAAAGCGGAAGCATTATGACAACGCGGTTGATGTAGTTGTACGTCTTCACGATCCAACCGATCTTAGCACCGAACGTACGGCACCTCCGCAATCAGCACACGTTCAGCTCGGGGACGTCCCTCGTACTCTTGATCCAGTTGAGGCTGAGGGAGAGTTTCGTTAGCACGACGGCGTGGTGATGGTGATGATGAAGTTACCGGCGCAGGGCTTCGCCTAAGCACTACGACGATATGACCGAGGTGTGTAACTGTGGAGGGGGGCACCGCACACGGCTAAACAATGTCAACTTGTGTGTCCTAGGGTGCCCCCTGCCCCCGTATATAAAGTAGCAAGGGGGAGGCCGGCCAGCCCTTGGGCGCGCCAAGGAGGGGAGGAGTCCTCTTCCTATTAGGAGTAGGACTCCCCCTTTCCTAGTCAAACTAGGAGGGACAGGGGGAAGGAAGGAGAGGGAGAGGGAGAGGGAAAGAGGGGCTGCGCCCCCTCCCCTAGTCTAATTCAGACTCCCCTTGGGGGGCGCACCACCTCCTGGGCTGCTGCCCTCTCTCTCCCCTAAGGCCCACTAAGGCCCAATACTTCTCGGGGGGGGGGGGGGGGGGGGGTTCCGGTAACCCCTCCGGCGCTCCAGTTTTCTTCGAAATCACTCAGAACACTTCCGGTGTCTGAATATAGCCGTCCAATATACCAATCTTTATGTCTCGACCATTTTGAGACTCCTCGTCATGTCCATGATCATATCCTGGACTCCGAACTACCTTCGGTACATCAAAACACATAAACTCATAATACCAATCATCATCAAACGTTAAGCGTGCGGACCCTACGGGTTCGAGAACTATGTAGACATGACCGAGAGACGTCTACAGTCAATAACCAATAGCGAAACCTGGATGATCATATTGGTTCCTACATATTCTACGAAGATCTTTATCAGTCAAATCGCATAACAATATACGTTGTTCCCTTTGTCATCGGTATGTTACTTGCCCGAGATTCGATCGTCGGTATCTCAATACCTAGTTCAATCTCATTACCGGCAAGTCTCTTTACTCGTTCTGTAATACTTCATCCCGCAACTAACTCATTAGTTACAATGCTTGCAAGGCTTATAGTGATGAGTATTACTGAGAGGGCCCAGAGATACCTCTCCGAAACATGGAGTGACAAATCCTAATCTCGATCTATGCCAACCCAGCAAACACCTTCAGAGACACCTATAGAGCACCTTTATAATCACCCTTTTACGTTGTGACGTTTGGTATAGCACAAAGTGTTCCTCAGTATTCGGGAGTTGCATAATCTCATAGTCTGAGGAACTTGTATAAGTCATGAAGAAAGCAGTAGCAATGAAACTAACACGATCATAATGCTAAGCTAACGGATGGGTCATGTCCATCACATGATTCGCCTAATGATCTGATCCCGTTCATCAAATGACAACACATATCTATGGTTAGGAAACTTAACCATCTTTGATTAACGAGCTAGTCAAGTAGAGGCATACTAGGGACTATATGTTTTGTCTATGTATTCACACATGTACTAAGTTTCTGGTTAATACAGTTCTAGCATGAATACTAAACATTTATCATGAATTAAGAAAATAAATAATAACTTTATTATTGCATCTAGGGCATATTTCCTTCAGTCTCCCACTTGCACTAGTGTCAATAATCTAGATTACATAGTAATGATTCTAACACCCATGGAGCTTTGGTGTTGATCATGTTTTGGTCGTGAGAGAGGCTTAGTCAATGGGTCTGCAACATTCATATCTGTGTGTATCTTGCAAATCTCTATGTCCCCTTCCGACACTTGATGACAGATGGAATTGAAGCGTCTCTTGATGTGCTTGGTTCTCTTGTGAAATCTGGATTCCTTTGCCAAGGCAAATGCACCAGTATTGTCATAAAAGATTTTCATTGGACCCGATGCACTAGGTATGACACCTAGATCGGATATGAACTCCTTCATCCAAACCCCTTCATTCGCTGCTTCCGAAGCAGCAATGTACTCCGCTTCACACGTAGATCCCGCCATGACGCTCTGCTTGGAACTGCACCAACTGACAGCTCCTCCATTTAATAAAAATACGTATCCGGTTTGTGACTTAGAGTCATCCAGATCAGTGTCAAAGCTTGCATCGATGTAACCATTTACAACGAGCTCTTTTTCACCTCCATAAACGAGAAACATATCCTTAGTCCTTTTCAGGTATTTCATGATGTTCTTGACCACTATCCAGTGCTCCACTCCGGGATTACTTTGGTACCTCGCTGCTATGCTTATAGCAAGACATACATCAGGTCTGGTACACAACATTGCATACATGATAGAACCTATGGTTGAAGCATAGGGAATGAATTTCATTTTCTCTCTATCTTCTGTGGTGGTCAGGCTTTGAGTCTGACTCAACTTCACACCTTGTAACATAGGCAAGAACCATTTCTTTGACTGATCCATTTTGAACTTCTTCAAAACGTTATCAAGTTATGTGCTTTGTGAAAGTCCAATTAAGCGTCTTGATCTATCTCTATAGATCTTGATGCCCAATATGTAAGCAGCTTCTCCAAGGTCTTTCATAGAAAAACTCTTATTCAGGTATCCCTTTATGCTATCCAGAAATTCTATATCATTTCCAATCAACAATATGTCATCTACATATAAGATCAGAAATGCTACAGAGCTCCCACTCACTTTCTTGTAAATACAGGCTTCTCCAAAAGTCTGTATAAAACCATATGCTTTGATCACACTATCAAAGCATTTATTCCAACTCCGAGAGGCTTGCACCAGTCCATAAATAGATCGCTGGAGCTTGCACACTTTACTATCACCCTTTGGATCGACAATACCTTCCGGTTGCATCATATACAACTCTTCTTCCAGAAATCCATTCAGGAATGGAGTTTTGACATCCATTTGCCAAATTTCATAATCATAAAATGCAGCAATTGCTAACATGATTCGGACAGATGTAAGAATCGCTACGGGTGAGAAAGTCTCATCGTAATCAACTTCTTGAACTTGTCGAAAACCTTTCGCAACAAGTCGAGCTTTGTAAACAGTAACATTACCTTCTGCGTCGGTCTTCTTCTTAAAGATCCATTTATTTTCTATTGCTTGCTGATCATCGGGCAAGTCCACCAAAGTCCATACTTTGTTCTCATACATGGATCCCATCTCAGATTTCATGGCTTCAAGCCATTTCACTAAATCTGGGCTCATCATCGCTTCCTCATAGTTCGTAGGTTCATCATGGTCTAGTAACATGACTTCCAGAACAGGATTACCGTACCACTCTGGTGCGAATCTTACTCTGGAAGACCTACGAGGTTCGGTAGTAACTTGATCTAAAGCTTCATGATCATCATCATTAGCTTCCTCACTAATTGGTGTAGGAATCACTGGAACTGATTTCTGCGATGAACTAGTTTCCAATGAGGGAGCAGGTACAATTACCTCATCAAGTTCTACTTTCCTCGCACTCACTTCTTTCAAGAGAAACTCCTTCTCTAGAAAGGATCCATTCTTAGCAACAAAGATTTTGCCTTCGGATATGTGATAGATGGTGTACCCAACAATTTCTTTTGGGTATCCTATAAAGACGCACTTCTCCAATTTGGGTTCAAGCTTATCAGGTTGAAGCTTTTTCACCTAAGCATCGCAGCCCCAAACTTTCAGAAATGACAACTTTGGTTTCTTGCCAAACCACAGTTCATAAGGCGTCATCTCAACGGATTTAGATGGTGACCTATTTAAAGTGAATGCAGCCATCTCTAAAGCATAACCCCAAAACGATAGCGGTAAATCAGTAAGAGACATCATAGATCGCACCATATCTAATAAAGTACAGTTACGACATTCGGACACACCATTTCGCTGTGGTGTTCCAGGTGGCGTTAATTGTGAAACTATCCCATGTTGTTTCAAATGAAGACCAAACTCGCAACTCAAATATTCTCCTCCACGATCAGATCGTAGAAACTTTATTTTCTTGTTACGATGATTTTCCACTTCACTCTGAAATTCTTTGAACTTTTCAAATGTTTCAGACTTATGCTTCATTAAGTAGATATAACCATATCTGCTTAAATTATCTGTGAAGGTAAGAAAATAACGATACCCACCACGAGAATCAATACTCATTGGACCACATACATCGGTTTGTATTATTTCCAATAAGTCAGTAGCTTGGTCCATTGTTCCGGAGAACGGAGTTTTAGTCATCTTACCCATAAGGCACGGTTCGCAAGCACCAAGTGATTCATAATCAAGTGATTCCAAAAATCCATCAGTATGGAGTTTCTTCATGCGCTTTACACCGATATGACCCAAACGGCAGTGCCACAAATAAGTTGCACTATCATTATTAAACTTCAATCTTTTGGCTTCAACACTATGAATATGTGTATTACTACTATCGAGATTCAACAAAAATAGACCACTCATCAGGGGTGCATGACCATAAAAGATAATACTCATATAAATAGAACAACCATTATTCTATGATTTAAATGAATAACCGCCTCGCGTTAAACAAGATCCAGATATAATGTTCATGCTCAACGCTGGCACCAAATAACAATTATTCATGTCTAAATTTAATCCCGATGGTATATGTAGAGGTAACCTGCCGACCGCGATCACATCGACTTTGGAACCATTTCCCACGTGCATCGTTACCTCGTCCTTAGACAATCTTCGCTTAATCCGTAGCCCCTGTTTTGAGTTGCAAATATGAGCAACAGAACCAGTATCAAATACCCAGGCGCTACTGCGAGCATTAGTTAAGTACACATCAATAACATGTATATCAAATATACCTTTCACTTTGCCATCCTTCTTATCCGCCAAATACTTGGGGCAGTTCCGCTTCCAGTGACCAATCCCTTTGTAGTAGAAGCACTCAGTTTTAGGCTTAGGTCCAGACTTGGGTTTCTTTCTCTTGAGCAGCAACCTTATTGCCGTTCTTCTTGAAGTTCCCTTTCTTCCCTTTGCCCTTTTTCTTGAAACTAGTGGTCTTATTGACCAACAACACTTGATGCTCATTTTTGATTTCTACCTCCGCGGCTTTTAGCATCACGAAGAGCTCGGGAATAGTCTTTTCCATTCCTTGCATATTATAGTTCATCACGAAGCCTTTATAGCTTGGTGGCAGTGATTGAAGAACTCTATCAATGACACAATCAATTGGAAGATCAACTCCCAGCTGAGTCAAGTGATTATGATACCCAGACATTTTGAGTATGTGTTCACTGACATAACTATTCTCCTCCATTTTGCAGCTGTAGAACTTGTTGGAGACTTCATATCTCTCAAGTCAGGCATTTGCGTGAAATATTAACTTCAACTCTTGGAACATCTCATATGCTCCATGACGTTCAAAACGTCTTTGAAGTGCCGATTCTAAGCCATAAAGCATGGCACACTGAACTATCGAGTAGTCATCAGTTTTGCTCTGCCAGACGTTCTTAACGTCATCAGTAGCATCTGTAGCAGGCTTGGCACCTAGCGGTGCCTCCAGGACGTAATTCTTCTGTGCAACAATGAGGATAATCCTCAAGTTACGGACCCAGTCCGTGCAGTTGCTGCCATCATCTTTCAACTTAGCTTTCTCTATGAATGCATTAAAATTCAAAGGAACGGTAGCACGGGCCATTGATCTACAACAACATAGACATGCAAAATACTATCAGGTACTAAGTTCATGATAAATTAAAGTTCAATGAATCATATCAATTAAGAACTCCCACTTAGATAGACATCCCTCTAATCATCTAAGTGATCACATGAACCAAATCAACTAAACCATGTCTGATCATCACGTGAGATGGAGTAGTTTTGAATGGTGAACATCACTATGTTGATCATATCTACTATATGATTCACGCTCGACCTTTCGGTCTCAGTGTTCCGAGGCCATATCTGCATAAGCTAGGCTCGTCAAGTTTAACCCGAGTATTCTGCGTGTGCAAAACTGGCTTGCATCCGTTGTATGTGAACGTAGAGCTTATCACACCCGATCATCACGTGGTGTCTCGGCACGACAAACTGTACCAATGGTGCATACTCAGGGAGAACACTTGTACCTTGAAATTTAGTAAGGGGTCATCTTATAAAGCTACTGACGTTCTAAGAAAAATAAGATGCATAAAGGATAAACATCACATGCATCAAAATATGTGACATGATATGGCCATCATCATCTTGTGCTCATGATCTCCATCACCGAACATCATCATGATCTCCAACGTCACTGGCGCGACACCTTCATCTCCATCATAGCATCGTTGTCGTTTCGCCACCTATTGTTACTACGACTATCGCTACCGCTTAGTGATAAAGTAAAGCAATTACATGGCGATTGCATTGCATACAATAAAGCGACAACCATATGGCTCCTGCCAGTTCCCGGTAACTTTGTTACAAAACATGATCATCTCATACAACAGTTTATATCACATCATGCTTGACCATATCACAGCATAGCAAGCCCTGCAAAAACAAGTTAGACGTCCTCTACTTTGTTGTTGCAAGTTTTACATGGCCGCTACGGGCTTCTAGCAAGAACCGTTCTTACCTACGCATCAAAACCACAATGATTTTTCGTCAATGTGCTATTTTAACCTTCAACAAGGATCGGGCGTAGCCACACTCGATTCAACTAAAGTTGGAGAAACAGACACTCACCAGCCACCTATGTGCAAAGCATGTCGGTAGAACCAGTCTCGCATAAGCGTATGCGCAATGTCAGTCTGAGCCGCTTCATCTAACAATACTGTCGAATCAAAGTATGACATGCTGGTAAGTAGTATGACTATTATCACCCACAACTCTTTGTGTTATACTTGTGCATATAACACCTACGCATAGACCTGGCTCGGATGCCACTGTTGGGGAACATGGTAATTTCAAAAAAAAAATCCTACGATCACTCAAGATCTATCTATGTGATGCATAGCAATGAGAGGGGAGAGTGTGTCCACGTACCCTCGTAGACCGAAAGTAGAAGCGTTATGACAACGCGGTTGATGTAGTCGTACGTCTTCACGATCCGACCGATCTTAGCACTGAATGTACGATACCTCCGCGATCAGCACACGTTTAGCTCGGGGACGTCCCTCGTACTCTTGATCCAGTTGAGGCTGAGGGAGAGTTTCGTCAGCACGATGGCGTGGTGACGGTGATGATGAAGTTACCGGCGCAGGGCTTCGCCTAAGCACTATGACGATATGACCGAGGTGTGTAACTGTGGAGGGGGGCACCGCACATGGCTAAACAATGTCAACTTGTGTGTCCTAGGGTGCCCCCTGCCCCCGTATATAAAGGAGCAAGGGGGGAGGCCGACCGGCCCTTGGGCGCGCCAAGGAGGGGAGGAGTCCTCCTCCTAGTAGGAGTAGGACTCCCCCTTTCCTAGTCGAACTAGGAGGGGGAAGGGGGAAGGAAGGAGAGGGAGAGGGAGAGGGAAAGAGGGGCTGCGCCCCCTCCCCTAGTCCAATTCAGACTCCCCTTGGAGGGGGGCGCCACCTCTTGGGCTTCTGCCCTCTCTCCCCTAAGGCCCACTAAGGACCAATACTTCCCCAGGGGGTTCCGGTAACCCCTCCGGCAATCCGGTTTTCTCCGAAATCACCCAGAGCACTTCCGGTGTCCGAATATAGCCGTCCAATATATCAATATTTATGTCTCGACCATTTCAAGACTCCTTGTCATGTCCATGATCACATCCGGGACTCCAAACTACCTTCGGTACATCAAAACACATAAACTCACAATACCAATCATCATCGAACGTTAAGCGTGCGGACCCTATGGGTTCGAGAACTATGTAGACATGACCGAGACATGTCTTCAGTCAATAACCAATAGCGGAACCTAGATGATCATATTGGTTTCGACATATTCTACGAAGATCTTTATCGGTCAAACCGCATAACAACATACATTCTTCCCTTTGTCATCGGTATGTTACTTGCCCGAGATTCGATAGTCGGTATCTCAATACCTAGTTCAATCTCGTTACTGGCAAGTCTCTTTACTCGTTCTATAATACTTCATCCCGCAACTAACTCATTAGTTACAATGCTTGCAAGGCTTATAGTGATGAGTATTACCGAGAGGGCCCAGACATACCTCTCCGAAACACGGAGTGACAAATCCTAATCTTGATCTATACCAACCCAACAAACACCTTCAGAGACACCTGTAGAGCACCTTTATAATCATCCTTTTACGTTGTGACCTTTGGTAGCACACAAAGTGTTCCTCCGGTATTCGGGAGTTGCATAATCTCATAGTCTGAGGAACTTGTATAAGTCATGAAGAAAGCAGTAGCAATGAAACTAACACGATCATAATGCTAAGCTAACGAATGGGTCGTGTCCATCACATCATTCTCCTAATGATGTGATCCCGTTCATCAAATGACAACACATGTCTATGGTTAGGAAACTTAACCATCTTTGATTAACGAGCTAGTCAAGTAGAGGCATACTAGGGACTATGTTTTGTCTATGTATTCACACATGTACTAAGTTTCCGGTTAATACAATTCTAGCATGAATAATAAACATTTATCATGAATTAAGGAAATAAATAATAACTTTATTATTGCCTCTAGGGCATATTTCCTTCACAAAGGAGGGAGGAACGGAAGGGGGAGGCGCCCCAAAGGCAGCCAACCTCCCTTTCCTTTCCCCCTAAACAAATATGGAAGGGGGAGTTCGGCCAGGGCAGCCGCCGGCTACTTGGGGCGCCCTAGGGGCTGCCTCCCCTCCCCCTCCACCTATATATATGAGAGGAGGGAGAGGGCTAACACACACCACGATTCCCTAGCCGTGTGCGGTGCCCCTCTCCCTCTAGCTCATCCTCGGTCATATTTTTGTAGTGCTTGGCGAAGCCCAGCGGAGATAGTTGCATCACCACTGTAACCACACCGTCATGCTGCCGGAACTCATCTACTACTTCACCCGTCTTGCTGGATCAAGAAGGCGAGGACGTCATCGAGCTAAACGTGTGATGAGCGTGGAGGTGCCGTACGTTCGGTACTTGATCGGGCGGATCGTGAAGGTGTATGAGTACATCAAACGCGTTAATAAACACTTTCTCTATATGGTATACGAGGGTACGTAGACACACTATCCTCTCTCGTTGCTATGCATCTCCATGGATAGGTCTTGCGTGTGCATAGAAAATTTTGTTTTCCATGCAACATTTCCCAACAGTGGCATCCGAGCCAGGTCTATGTGTAGATGATATGCACGAGTAGAACACAACGAGTGTTGGGCGGTGATAGTCATACTGCTTACCACCAACGTCTTATTTTGATTCGGTGGTATTGTGGGATGAAGCGGCCCGGACCAACCTTACATGTCCACGTACATGAGACCGGTTCCACTGATAGACATGCAACTTGTTTTGCATAAAGGTGGCTGGTGGGTGTCTGTTTCTCCTACTTTAGTTGAATCAAATTTGATAGCGGCCGATCCTTGAAGAAGGTTAAAACAGCAAACTTGATGAATCACCGTTGTGGTTTTTGCCGTAGGTAAGAACGGTTCTTGCTAGAAGCCTGTAGCAGCCACGTAAAAACTTGCAATAATAAAGTAGAGGACGTCTAACTTGTTTTTGCGGGGCATGTTGTGATGTGATATGGTCAAGATGTGATGTGATATACGTTGTTGTATGAGATGATCATGTTTTGTAATATCGACAACCGGCAGGAGCCTTTGGGTTGTCTCTTGATCATTGTATGAAACGCAATCGCCATGTAATTGCTTTACTTTATCGCTATGCGTTAGCAATAGTTGTATAAGCAATAGTTGGCGAGACGACCCCGACACAACGATGGAGATCAAGACGATGCTTTGGAGATGGAGATCAAAAGCACAAGATGATGATGGCCATATCATGTCACATATTTTGATTTGCATCTGATGTTTATCCTTTATGCATCTTATTTTGCTTAGAACGGTGGTTGCATTATGATAACCCACAAGTGTAGGGGATCAATTGTAGCCTTTCTCAATAAGTAAGAGTGTCGAACCCAACGAGGAGCTAAAGGTAGAACAAATATTCCCTCAAGTTCTATCGACCGCCGATACAACTCTACACACACTTAATGTTCGCTTTACCTAGAACATGTATGAAACTAGAAGTACTTTGTAGGTGTTATAGGATAGGTTTGCAAGATAATAAAGAACACCTAAATAAAAGCTAGGGGCTATTTAGATAAAGAAACAATTAGGTTAGATTTAATAGAGAGCTTTTTGTCACAAGAAAGTTATTTGTCCCTAGGCAATCAATAACTAGTCCGGTAATCATTATTGCAATTTTATACGAGGGAGAGGCATAAGCTAACATACTTTCTCTACTTGGATCATATGCACTTATGATTGGAACTCTAGCAAACATCCACAACTACTAAAGATCATTAAGGTAAAACCCAACCATAGCATTAAAGTATCAAGTCCTCTTTACTCCCATACACAAACAACCTACTTACTTGGGTCAGCGCTTCTGTCACTCATGCCACCCACCATAAGCAAATCATGAACATATTGCAAACCCTACAACGGGATCCCTCACGCTTGCGCGACACGGAGAGCACCATAGGACAACACCAATAATAAAACATACAACTCAAACCAATCATGATCATCAATCAACCCATAGGACAAAACGGATCTACTCAAACATCATAGGATAGCCATACATCAGTGGGAAATAATATATAGCATTGAGCACCATGTTTAAGTAGAGATTACAGTGGGGAGAAGAGGTGTTACACCGCTGCATAGAGGGGGAGAGAGTTGGTGGTGATGGCAGTGAAGTTGTTGGTGTAAATCGCTGTCATGATGATGGCCCCTGCAGCGTTCCGGCGCCACCGGGAGAGATAGGGGGAGAGAGTCCCCTCCTCCTTCCTTGACCTTCCCCCTAGATGGGAGAAGGGTTTTCCCTCTAGTACATGGCCTCCATGGCAGCGAAGGGGCGAGATCCCCTCCGAGATGGGATCTCTCTCTCTCTCTCTCTCTCTCTCTCTCTCTCTCTCTCTCTCTCTCTCTCTCTCTCTCTCTCTCTCTGTTTCTGCGTTCCCTGATTCTGGCCTTTCACCGTTCCTTAAATTCTTGGAGATCCATAACTCCGATTGGGATGAAATTTTAACACGATTTTTATCTAGATATTAGATATCTTGCGGCCGAAGGACACCTCCAACCAACCTTCGGGGTGGCCACAAGGCTCCTAGGTGCGCCCAGGGTAGGGGGCGCGCCCCTAGGGCTTGTGGGCCCCTTGGGCGTCGTCTCGCATTGATTATTTTTCCCCAAAATCACATATATTCCAAAAAAATCTCTAAGTTTTTATCACGTTTAGATTCCGTTTGATATGGATATTATGCAAAACAAAACATGCAACAAACAGGAACTGGCATTGGGCACTCGATCAATATGTTAGTCCCAAAAATAATATAAAAAGTTGCCAAAAGTATATGAAAGTTGTAGAATATTGGCATGAAATAATAAAAAATTATAGATACGATGAAGACGTATCAACATCCCCAATCTTAGTTCTTGCTCGTCCCCGAGTAGGAAAATGATAAAAAAAGATATTTTTGATGTGGAATGCTACCTAGCATGAATATTAAGACAAGAGTGGTTCAAAGCAATAGTTTATCATTTGACATTAAGACAATCAAGCATAGTAATAAAGTAATCATGTCTTCTCAAAATAACATGGCCAAAGAAAGTTATTCCTACAAAATCGTATGGTCTGGCTATGCTCCATCTTCATCACACAAAATATTTCATCATGCACAACCCCAGTATTAGTCAAGAAATTGTTTCATACTTTAGTGTTCTCAAACTTTTTCAACTTTCACGCAATACATGAGCGTGAACCATGGATATAACACTATAAGTGGAATAGAATATGGTGGTTGTGGAGAAGACACAAAGAAGGAGATAGTCTCACATCAACTAGGCAAATTCTAAGCTATGGAGATACCCATCAATCGATATCGATGCAAGTGAGTAGAGATTGCCATGCAACAGATGCACTAGAGCTATAAGTGTACAAAAGCTCAGAAAGAAACTAAGTGAGTGTGCATCCAGCTTGCTTGCTCACGAAGACCTAGGGCAATTTGAGGAAGCCCATCATTGGAATATACAAGCCAAGTTCTATAATGAAAAATTCTCACTAGTATATGAAAGTGACAAACTAGGAGACTCTCTATCATGAATATCATATGGTGCTACTTTGAAGCACAAGTGTGGAAAAAGGATAGTAGCATTGTCCCTTCTCTCTTTTATCTCATTTTTTATTTTCTCTCTTCTTTTTTTAATTTTTATTTTGGGCTCTTTGGCCTCTTTTTTTTATTTTGGGCTCTTTGGCCTCGTTTTTATTTTAAGTCCGGAGTCTCATCCCAACTTGTGAGGGAGCCATAGTCTCCATCATCCTTTCCTCACATGGGACAATGCTCCAATAATGATGATCATCACACTTTTATTTACTTACAACTCAAGAATTACAACTCGATACTAGAACAAAAGATGACTCTATATGGATGCCTCTAGCAGTGTACCAGGATGTGCAATGATCTAGCATAGCAAAGATATCAAAAATGGGCAAGCCATGAAAATATCATGCTAGCTATCTTACAATCATGCAAAGCAATATGACAATGGATGCTCAAGTCATGTACGTATATGATGATGATGGAAGTTGCATGGCAATATATCTCGGAATGGCTATGGAAATGCCATGATAGGTAGGTATGGTGGCTGTTTTGAGGAAGATATAAGTAGGGTTTATGCACTGGCGAAAGTTGCGTGGTACTAGAGAGGCTAGCAATGGTGGACGGGTGAGAGTGCGTATAATCCATGGACTCAACATTAGTCATAAAGAACTCATATACTTATTGCAAAAGTCTATTAGTCATCGAAACAAAGTACTACACGCATGCTCCTAGCGGAAGGGTTGGTAGGAGTTAACCATCGCGCGATCCCGACCTCCTCACAAAGGATGGAAATCAAAAAATAAATCATGCTCCGACTTCATCACATAACGGTTCACCATACGTGCATGCTTTGGGAATCACAAACCTTAACACAAGTATTTCTACCAATCCACATTTACTCACTAGCATGACTCTAATATCACCATCTTTATATGCAAAACTATCGCAAGGAATCAAACATATCATATTCAGTGATCTACAAGTTTTATGTAGGTTTATGACTAACCATGTGAATTACCAATTCATGTCAACTCTCTAAATAGATATAAGTGAAGGATGAGAGTTTAATTCTTTCTACAAAAGATATGCCCACGCTCTAACAAATATAAGTGAAGCAAAAGAGCATTCTACAAATGGCATTTTTTTATGTGTAGAGAAACAGGCAATCCAAACTTCAAAAGATATAAGTGAAGCACATGAAGCATTCTATAAAGCTGTACTCAAAAGATATAAGTGAAGTGCAAAGGGCATTCTATAAATCAACCAAGGACTATCTCATACCAGCATGGTGCATAAAATAAAAAGGAAAAATAAACACAAAGGATGCTCCAAGATTTACGCATATCATGTGACGAATAAAAATATAGCTCCAAGTAAAATTACCGATGATCATTGGAAGAAAGAGGGGATTCCTTCTGGGGCATCCCCAAGCTTAGTTTCTTGGGAGTCCTTGAATATTACCTTGGGGTGCCTCAGGCATCCCCAAGCTTAGGCTCTTGCCACTCCTTATTCCTTCATCCATCGTGATCTCACCCAAAACTTGAAAACTTCAATCACACAAAACTTAACAAAACCCTCATGAGATTCGTTAGTATAATAATACAAATCACCAGTTTAAGTACTATTGCAAACCCATTCATATTTTGCTTTATCACTATAGCTAATAATTATAACTTCTCCCACTAGTACGCGTCGGTGCTATACAAACGGTTTTTAACCCCTTTCCGCAACGGTGTTCGGAACCGTCACCTAGTAAGTGACTGCGATAGGGGGGTCCTTCCCACACGACCCAGAAACTGTCGGGGATATGCCCTCCTGGCACACACACTCGGCAAAATGAGGTTGTGTGCGACCGGCGAGCGACAAAATATGGTTATACATACAGTAGTGCTAAAAAAATACAATTATACAGGTGAAATCGTTTCCGGTCGGAAGTACATCCCACATAGTCAGTCCCCGCTAAACGTTTCCGTTCGTATATACATCCCACACAATCACTCCAAGGAAAATGTTTGCGCAAGGTGGCGTAACGCAAACAGTTTTCAAGAGAATGTTGTGTGTGATTGTTCATTGATCCAACACGGTTTATTCCTAGAAACTATGTCCGTTGCCTGAGGTCATGATACATCTCCGTCGTATCTACAATTTTTGATTGTTCCATGCCAATATTATTCAACTTTCATATACTTTTGGCAACTTTTTATACTATTTTTGGGACTAACATATTGCTCCAGTGCCCAGTGCCAGTTCCTGTCTGTTGCATGTTTTTTGTTTCGCAGAAACCCAATACAAGACGGAGTCCAAACGGGATAAAAATGGATGGAGATTTTTTTTGGAATATTTATGATTTTTGGGAAGTGAAATCAACGCGAAACGGTGTCAGGGGTGGCCACGAGACAGGGGGGCGCGGCCTCCCCTGGATGCGGCCTGGGCTCTCGTGGGCCACCCGTAAGGCGGTTGACGCTCTTCTTTTGGCGCAAGAATTATAATTTTATGAGAAAGATCTGGGCGAAAGATTCACCCCAATCAGAGTTACGGATCTCCGGATATTTAAGAAACGGTGAAGGGGTAGAATCAGAAAACGCAGAAACAGAGAGATAGATCCAATCTCGGAGGGGCTCTCGCCCCTCCCAAGCCATGGGAGACAAGGACCAGAGGGGAAACCCTTCTCCCATCTAGGGATGAGGTCAAGGAAGAAGAAGAAGAAGGGGGGCTCTCTCGCCCTTGCTTCCGGTGGCGCCGGAGCGCTACCGGGGGCCATCATCATCACCGCGATCTTCACCAACAACTTCACCGCCTTCATCACCAACTCTTCCTCCCTCTATGCAGCGGTGTAACCTCTCTCTTACCCGTTGTAATCTCTACTTAAACATGGTTCTCAACGCTATATATTATTTCCCAATGATGTATGGCTATCTTATGATGTTTGAGTAGATCCGTTTTGTCCTACGGGTTAATTGATGATCGTGATTGGTTTGAGTTGCATGTTTTATTATTGGTGCTTTCCTATGGTGCCCTCCGTGTCGCGCAAGTGTGAGGGATTCCCGCTGTAGGGTGTTGCAATGCGTTCATGATTCGCTTATAGTGGGTTGCCTGAGTTACTGAAACATAAACCCGAGTAAGGGGATTGTTGCGTATGGGATAAATGGGGACTTGATGCTTTAATGCTATGGTTGGGTTTTACCTTAATGAATCTTTAGTAGTTGCGGACGCTTCCTAGAGTTCCAATCATAAGTGCATATGATCCAAGTAGAGAAAGTATGTTAGCTTATGCCTCTCCCTCAAATAGAATTGCAATAGTGATTACCGGTCTAGTTATCGATTGCCTTGGACAAATAACTTTCTCGTCACAAAAAGCTCTCTACTAATACTTACTTTATTGCATCTTTATCTAAACAGCCGCTACTTCTTATTTACGTGCTCTTTATTATCTTGCAAACCTATCCTATCACACCTACAAAGTACTTCTAGTTTCATACTTGTTCTAGGTAAAGTGAACGTCAAGCGTGCGTAGAGTTGTATCGGTGGTCGATAGAACTTGAGGGAATATTTGTTCTACCTTTAGCTCCTCGTTGGGTTCGACACTCTTACTTATCGAAAATTGTTGCGATCCCCTACACTTGTGGGTTATCAGGTCATCGCCCACGGTGTTTTCTGAATAACCGTTTGCAATAGGAAAACCCAATTAGCAGGCTAATTGCCCTATTATTAATAATCCATTTATTAATCTAATTGACATTCATATTAAGCACATAATATATTTCATTTCTATATTAAGGAAGCAAGATTTCATAATTGAAATACATCCGAGTACAACATGATATATCTCCAGCACTCAGCTACCCCAGTACACAACTGCACCAGCACCAAGTTTCACATGCAACATCTAGAACCTTTTGAAATTAGCTTCATAGACGGTACATAGACAGATGCATCTCATCTGGAAAACTGCTGAAGCGGAAGGTGAATATTGAGCCTTCATTGATGTTGAAGGTCTTTGCAACTTTAGGCTAGTGCCTGTGGATGATTGACCGTCCATCCTTCGTCCTCTTCACGAACAGTTCAATATTGAACCGTGGGTGTTGTATGAAAACTTTCCTCGCCTCCTGACCATAGAGGTGGTTTGAGAGGTAATCATCAGTACTGCTCTGGAAAGGCCTAAAAACAAGGATGTGCATAAATATCTTCTCTATGTTGGAAATGGGTCAAAGGAATAAAAAAGGCAAGGTATAATAGTATACAATAACAGAATGCAGCCACAACAATTGAACATCGCATTGCAGAATTGAACCAAGCAGTTAACTAAACACCGCAACAAATGAACCAAACATTAACTAAGCACCACATTGCACAATATAACATACTCCTAATAGAAGATCAGACAGTTAACCAAACCAAGCATGCTTAACAACTTGGAAATATAACAATTGTATTTGTTTCTCATGTATTTAGTACAACCAAATTCAATTTATTTCTCACATGATATACAATAACAAAATGCACACACAACAATTGAACATCGCATTACAGAATTAAACCAAACAGTTAACTAAACACCACAACAAATGAACCAAACCTTAACTGAGCACCACATTGCACAATATGACATACTCCTAATAGAAGATCAGACAGTTAACCAAACCAAGCATGCTTAACAACTTGGAAATGTAGCAATTGTATTTGTTTCTCATGTATTTAGTACGACCAAATTCGATTTATTTTTCACATGGTATACAATAACAGAATGCACACACAACAATTGAACAACACATTGCAGAATTGAACCAAACAGTTAACTAAAACCACAACTAATGGATCAAACGTTAATTTAATTGAGCACCACATTGCACAATATAACATACTCCTAATAGAAGATCAGATAGTAACCAAACCAAACATGCTTGACAACTTGGAAAATTGCACCCTAAAGAATTGAACATCACATTTGCAGAATTGAACCAAACAGTTAACTGAACACCACATTGCACGACATATAGAACATATATACTAGAGCAGAAGATTGCATGGTAAAAGTAGATAGCACAATTCACTAGAATTTGTTAAGGAAAGGCAATAGCTAGCAAACTGAACATGGGTCCTTATAGTGAGCTAATAAGACAAGCTACTCATTGTCGGGATATCGCTGATGATTGGCTCCTTGGACATGGAAGAGGGCGAGGCCTCCGCATCATGGGTGCCCTCGTCGTAGTGGTGAGTTGCCTGAGCCGCTCCGGGCACCAACCTGCTGGCTCTCGAGATGAGGTAAGCACATGCACCCTGAGAAAACACCTCATAGTCTTCGTCGAAGGCACCGACGGTGGCCTCGAGAAAATGCCACAAACTGTCGTTTAAAGCTGCCAACCGCGCTGTGGCGCCGGCACGCGAGGCATCGACGATGGCCTCGATGGCGAGGTGCTCCTCCAAGATCTAGGGGTCGGCACGAATGGCAGACATCGCGACCTCATTCGCGTGTGCGGCCACGATTTGCTTCTCCGCTGCAAATGCTCCTTGAGATCCTGGCTATACTGCATGCACCATGGCTTAGGGCGGTGCTTATTTGGTGGAGGGGTCGATGATTTGGGTGGAAGGTGTCGTGCTCACGCCAACGGTCAGGGCATGTGGGCTGTGGAAGGAGGAGGAGGATGGGGTTCGGGTGTGGATTACTGGCCTGGATAGGTGAGGCCGAGCAGCATGAAGGAGCATCGTCGACGAGGAGGCGGCGCTGCAAGCAAGGAGTGAAGGTTTCAACTTGGAAAGGAAGGCGGAAACATGGGAAATGTGGCTTTTGGTAAGGGGGAGGGGGCGGGGAGGTAGATATTTCCGCAGAAGCCGAAAATTTGGAATCGCTTCAGCGAAAAACTGGGTGCAAAGTGTCATCATGACGATGCTTTGGAGATGGAGATCAAAAGCACAAGATGATGATGGCCATATCATGTCACATATTTTGATTGCATCTGATGTTTATCCTTTATGCATCTTATTTTGCTTAGAACGGCGATAGCATTATGATAACCCACTAGTGTAGGGGATCAATGGTAGCCTTTCTCGATAAGTAAGAGTGTCAAACCCAACGAGGAGCTAAAGGTAGAACAAATAGTCCCTCAAGTTACATCGACCACCGATACAACTCTACGCATGCTTAACGTTCGCTTTACGTAGGACAAGTATGAAACTAGAAATACTTTGTAGGTGTGATAGGATAGGTTTGCAAGATAATAAAGAAGACATAAATAAAAGTTAGGGGCTGTTTAGATAAATAAACAATTAGGTTAGCTTTATTAGAGAGCTTTTTGTCACAAGAAAGTTATTTGTCCCTAGGCAATCGATAACTAGACCAGTAATCGTTATTGCAATTTTATATGAGGGAGAGGCATAAGCTAACATACTTTTTCTGCTTGGATCATATGAACTTATGATTGGAACTCTAGCAAGCATACACAACTAATAAAGATCATTAAGGTAAAACCCAACCATAGCATTAAGTTATCAAGTCCTCTTTACTCCCATATGCAAACAACCTACTTACTCGGGTCCGCGCTTCTGTCACTCATGCCACCCACCATAAGCAAATCATGAACATATTGCAAACCCTACAATGGGGATCCCACACGCTTGTGCGACACAAAGAGCACCATAGGAAACCACCAATAATAAAACATACAACTCAAACCAATCATGATCGTCAATCAACCTATAGGACAAAACGGATCTACTCAAACATCATAGGATAGCCATACATCATTGGGAAATAATATATAGCATTCAGCACCATGTTTAAGTAGAGATTATAGTGGGGAGAAGAGGTGTTACACTGCTGCATAGAGGGGGAGAGTGTTGATGGTGATGGCGTCGAAGTTGTTGGTGTAGATCGCCATCAGGATGATGGCCCCGGCGGCGTTCCGGCACCACCGGGAGAGAGGGGGAGAGAGTCCGCTCCTTCTTCTTCTTCCTTGACCCCCCTAGATTGGAGAAGGGTTTCCCCTCTGGTCCATGGCCTCCATGGCGACGGAGGGGTGAGAGCCCCTCCGAGATTGGATCTCTCTCTCTCTCTCTCTCTCTCTCTGTGTGTGTGTGTGTGTGTGTGTGTTTCCTTCTGTTTCTGCGTTCCCAGATTCTTGCCTTTCACCGTTTCTTAAATACTCGGAGATCCGTAACTCCGATTGGGCTGAAATTTTTAACACATTTTTTATCAGAATATTATCTTCCTTGCGGTCGAAGGATACCTCCAACAGACCTTCGGGTGGCCTCAAGGCTCCCAGGCGGGCCCAGGGTAGGGGCGCGCCCCTATGGCTTGTGGGCCCCTCGGGCATCGTCTCGCGCTGATTCTTTTTCCTAAAAATCACATATATTCCAAAAAAATCTCCGTAAGTGTTTATCACGTTTGGACTCCATTTGATATGGATATTCTGCAAAACAAAAAAATGCAACAAACAGGAACTGGCACTGGGCACTGGATCAATATGTTAGTCCCAAAAACAATATGAAAAGTTGCCAAAAGTATATGAAAGTTGTAGATTGGCATAAAACAATCGAAAATTATAGATACAACGGAGACGTATCACATTATAAGATGATCCATTCACTAAATTCAAGATAAAAGTGTTCTCCCCGAGTATGCACCATTGCTAAAGTTCGTCATTTCGAAGCACCTCATGATGATTAGGTCTGATAAACTCTACATTCGCATACAATGGGTGTAAGCCAGTTTTACACAATCAGAATACTTGGGTTAAACTTGAGGAGCCTAGCATGTACAGACATGGTCTCGGAACACTAGAGACCGAAAGGTCGAACGTGAGTTATATAGTAGATATGATCAACATAGAGATGTTCACCATTGATGACTACCCCATCTCACGTGATGATCGGACATTGGTTAGTTGATTTGGATCATGTATCACTTAGGTAACTTGAGGGATGTTAATTTAAGTGGGACTTTATTAGTAATTTGATTAATTGAACTAAAATTTATCATGAACTTAGTCTTAATAGTTTTTGCATATCTATGTTGTATGTCAATAGCTCGCGATATAGCCCCCCCTATTTTTCGATATGTTCCTAGAGTAAACTAAGTTGAAAGATGATGGTAGCAATAATACGGACTGGGTCCATGATCTAAGGATTATCCTCATTGATGCACAGAATAATTATGTCCTTGATGCACCGCTAGGTGACAACCTATTGCAGGAGCAGATGTAGGCATTATGAATGTTTGGCAAGCTCGATATGATAACTACTTAATAGTTTAGTGCACCATGCTTTACGGCTTAGAACCGGGACTTCAAAACCTGTTTTGAATGCCACGAAGCATATGAGATGTTCCAGGAGCTAAAATTGGTATTTCAGACTCGTGCCCATGTCGAGAGGTATGAGACCTCTGACAAGTACTTTGCCTACAAGATGGAAGAGAATAGCTCATCTAGTGAGCATGTGCTCAGAATGTCTTGGTACTACAATCTCTTGAATCAAGTGGGAGTTAATCTTCGAGATAAGATAGTGATTGACAGAGTTCTCTAGTCACTATCACCAAACTACTAGAACTTTGTGATGAACTATAATATGCAAGGGATGACGAAAACAATTCCCGAGCTCTTCGCGATGCTAAAATCAATGGAGGTAGAAATCAAAGAAAGAGCATCAAGTGTTGATGGTTAATAAGACCACTAATTTCAGGAAAAAGGGCAAGGGAAAGAAAAGGGAACTTCAAGAAGAATGGCAAGCAAGTTGTTGCTCCCATAAAGAAGCCCAAAGCTGGATCCAAGCCTGAAATTGAGTGCTTCTACTGCAAAGGAAATGGTCACTGGAAGTGGACCTGCCCCAAATACTTGGCAGATAAGAAGAATGGCAAAGTGAACAAAGGTATGTTTGATATACATGTTATTGATGTGTATGTAGGCGTTCTGGATATAGGGGTACCCAGACTTGCCTGCCTGCAACCTACAACGTGGCTCCATCGGCGGCCTGGTACGGCCCAACTTCGATATCAACAACTCAAGACCCTCACGAGGGGCCAAGCCTCACGAGGCGGACGACACCAAGACCTCCAAAGGGATCAGCCTCCTCTGGCTGGCTCTTGAGGAGCGGATATTTCTATGCAAAGGCTCTCCTCGTGAGGTTCAGGTGGCGTGAGCCATGAAGATTGAGGACAGGCGGGCGCCAGCGGGCGCAGTGTACCAGTTTCCTCTTTGGTGCAAAGGAGGCAAGCAGCAGGCACGGAGTCTGGAGGAAGCAGCCAAAGGTTTCCATTCCTGTGCAACAAGACCAGGACCGCCAGGGTGGTAGGACGGAGGTCATCAGCGAGCCCACTGCGACATGACAACCAGAGGCTTTTGCAGGTGAAGACCACTTTAGTCAGGATAAGATGTACTAGTTGTCTCCCTTCAAATTTGGCCGTTGGGGATCCCTTCCCGCCTTCAATTGGGAAGAGGATCAAGGCCACTATAAATAGCACCTAGCCACCATAGGCAAGAGGGATGATGGATCAAGTCGACCACATCCATTCCACCCTCACCAGCTCAGTTGAGCTCAAGAACACACCTCTTGAGGTTGTTCTCCACTGTACTAGTTCATCCTCAGCCCCTCAAGCCAAATCCACCACAAAGCAGGAGTAGGGTTTTACACCGCAAGTTGGCCCGAACCTGGGTAAACTATTGTGTCTCCTTTCCTTCGAGCTCGATGCGCTGGGCTGTGAGATTGGCGGGTAGGCAGACTGGGGAGGTTGAGATCTCCGCACGCACCCCAGAGTTCAAACCTCTCAAGGGTTTGCGGAACCCGAAATTCGACATTTGGCGCGCCACGTAGGGGTGCATCGAAGATCCGCCGCTTCGCCTGCTGCGCTCCGCTGCTGGCTCTCATGGCAGGCGCTCCTCCGTCGATCGGATCGTCGTGCACCTTCGGAGAAGCCGTGTGTCGGTGTCAAAACCGGCGGATCTCGGGTAGGGGGTCCCGAACTGTGCGTCTAGGCGGATGGTAACAGGAGACAAGGGACACGATGTTTTTACCCAGGTTCGGGCCCTCTCGATGGAGGTAAAACCCTACTCCTGCTTGATTGATATTGATGATATGGGTAGTACAAGAGTAGATCTACCACGAGATCAAGGAGGCTAAACCCTAGAAGCTAGCCTATGGTATGATTGTTATGTGTCCTACGGACTAAAACCCTCCGGTTTATATAGACATCGGAGAGGGCTAGGGTTACACAGAGTCGGTTACAATGGTAGGAGATCTACATATCCGCATCGCCAAGCTTGCCTTCCACGCCAAGGAAAGTCCCATCCGGACACGGGACGAAGTCTTCAATCTTGTATCTTCATAGTTTTGGAGTCCGGCCAATGATGATAGTTCGGCTATCCAGACACCCCCTAGTCTAGGACTCCCTCAGTAGCCCCCGAACCAGGCTTCAATGTCGATGAGTCCGGCGCGCATATCGTCTTCGACATTGCAAGGCGGGTTCTTCTCCAAATTCCATGTACTCGCCGAATGGTGTCTGGCTTCTTATAAATGCTGCGCTCCTTGGCTTCCACGTCCAATAATGGCCATCTTCCACGTGTCGTACGAATGCGAAAAGCCAGGGTATTTTTATATTCTACCCCTAGCTGCGTGAGTGAGCTGCCTATAAAGAGAGGCGAGGATCCAGATCCGAATCACACCATCCTCCTTCCGCGAGAATTCATCGGAGCGCCTCTGACCAAAAATCCATTCCATGATGGACAGTCAATGCGGCTCCTCCTCTCGCGCTCCCAGCCCTCAGCCAGGAGATTAGGGGAGATGCTCGGTCCCTCATAGTGAGCTAGGGGGTCAAAGCTGAGGGATTTCTTCCCCCGGCCTTTATGATGCCGGTTCGAGCCGGACTTGCCACCTACAAGGGCGGAAAACAGGCGGAGAGCGTCCCCAATCCCTCCAAAGGAGAGCGGGTATGCTTCGTCCCTTATCTAATAAGAGGACTCGGATTTCCCATACATCCGTTTCTCCGGGGGCTCCTGGAGTTCTATGGACTCCAGCTTCACCACCTCACGCCTGCCTCCATCCTGCACATCGTGGGCTTTGTAGCCCTTTGCGAGCTTTCTTGGGCATCGAGGCCCATTTTGCGCTGTGGAAGAGATTGTTCTGCCTCGTGCCCCATTCTCACGAGGGGTCAATATATCAAGTGGGCGGAGCCGAAATATGGCGCATCACCGGGACCGGATATCTATCCAGAACCCCGAAGAAGGCGTCCGAAGACTGGCCTTCGGAATGGTTTTACATGGAAGACGCCCTGCTGCCGGACCCAGTTCGGATCGGCCTCCCGGAGTTCAGCAACGCTCCTCTGCGGAAACGCCTGAGTTGGCGCCCACGGAGCCCTCAACGGGAGAATGATGGGGACGTTCAATATCTGATGGGCCGAATAAGGTTATTGGCTCATTCCGGATTAACCATGATTGGAGTCATGGCCACATGCATCATGCGAGGGGTGCATCCGCTCCAATTCAGGGGCCACCCCATGTGGGATTTCAATGGGGAGGATGATGCCACCCGTCATGGCCGCAAGGGGCCGGGATCGGTAGATGATCTGGTAAAGATCCTGTCCGGCCTGTACGAAGGGGAGAAGGAGGACTTCCTCCGTGCGAGTCCATTAAATGGATTTTCGATGAACAACCCTCGGAGCTGGGTAAGCGGACGTTTGTCTATCCGATCCATATTCAAAAGTTGAGTGTCTCACTTTGTGATTTTGACGCAGGAACTGCGTCGGGCCGTAAAGAATATACATAGCCCGGCTCCACAACCCGAGGATCCGGAACGATCCCTCGATCCGGCCTCCGAAGAGGATCTGGACATAAAGGTGGAGCTAATTGATGGGGTGTTCCACCAACTTAGCATTGACAATGCTTTGGTTGCCATTACGGCCGACTACCCCGGAATATCTCCGGTTCCCCAGGTAACTGTGACCGGAGTCCTGATACCATTAGTCATCCATGCTTATTTCTGACCACCGTATACCAATGGTGTTCCACAGGAGGTGCCTCCGGGGCGGGAAGCCGAACCCGCGGCGGCTGGCCAACAAGGGGCAGCTCGGCCCAGCAGGTGGAAGAGAAGTGCGGCGAGGATCGAGACGTCGCCGCAACATTATGGGTCGCCACCATGTTTTAGAAAAAAGGGTTCCTGGAAGGCATATTAATGCTCGTGGTTTTTTCAGGAGAAAGATCGCTCGCGGACTATGTCCGGGGAGATTGCCAATCAAACCTCCGCCGGCCAGGCTCCAATGCCAGGTCCGGAGGGGGAGGCGAACGCAGGGCGCGCGTCGGGTGCTCCTCCAACGAAGGACGCTGACAGGTTGTCCGCCACCAGATCTGAAGTGGAGAGAGCCATGAATCACAGGCACTGCCGGACAATTCTTTGTGATGCATGCTTCTCCCTGGAGGCGTTAAATGCCTTCAATTCGGGAGATGCGCACCTCCGTGCTGCTCAAGATGGTCTAGCCAGAGCCATGGAGTAGTATGTAAAAGACACACGGGTGAGTAATTTTGACAGTTATATATGCCAGTAGCCCCCGAGACTTAAAATAGTTAGAATAACTAATTTAAGGATCATTTGTTATGCAGGATCTTACGGAGAAGAATACCCACCTATCCCAGGAACTACAAGAGTGCAAGGCCCAACTTGAGGCCGCACTAGCCGCCGCAGGGGGAGCCACAGAGACCCCCCCCTGGTAATACATACTTCGAAAGATAAGTAGTTTGTGAAGTGCGGCGTGTGTATAAGTCTGACAATAATATTGCAGATGGTGCCGGACTAGATCCAGACAGGCAGCAGCTGCTACGCCAGCTAAAGGCCGGCGAGAAGGTGCTGACAAGGGTGCGGTAGGAGAAAAATAACCTCCAAGATGCCAACACTCAGCTGGGCGAGGAACTAAAGGATGTTCGGGTCCAGCTGTCTTACTCCGTGAAGGAGAATCTGCGGCTTCATCGCGGCATTTATAGTAAGTGCTTGAACGAACTTTTGAAAAGAAGAGTTCGGCGAGGAAGCCGATTAATGCGAATATGTCTGTAGGTATGCTCACAGGCCGTCCTGCCGAGGAGATGCCCGGTTCAACGGGTGACCAACTTCCCGAGCTGCTGCAACTGCACGAGCGAGTTCGGCAGGTGATGAGTGGCGTCGCCCAGGCCTTATGGCCGTCCGTCTCCCTACCCGAGGGTCTTGGAGGGCTTGCAGAGAAGCTTTAGGGAGCACGGCGGCGCTTCTGTCTGTGACAGATATCGGCCTGCCGTCAAGGCGCCAGGGAGGCCTGGGCCATGGTGAAGACGCGGTACACGAAGGCTGATCCAAACCACATGGCCGAGGTCGGACCTATGGGGCCCGATGGGAAGGAGATCCCTGTGAGCTTAATGTACGGCCAAGTAGAGTTGGCCGCGAAGTATTCCCAACGGGTCTGTAAACTAGACAGCCTGTTAGATGGGATTGAAGAGGAGTACAATCAGTCAATTTGACTATGTAATTTAAAATGACATGAAAAATGCCTTCTAGCCGGATTGTAGATCGTTTGTCTTTGCGGACCTTTTCGCTTCAACCTCGGGACCCGACAGTCCGGAGTGTGTCCGAATACCCTCACGGTTATGTGAAAACCGGGGCATGCATGGAGACCAAGCGTAGGGGTCATTAGTGCTTTATCAGACAAGTGCCCAACTAGTTATGTTATATTACATGGTTAGTAAGAAACATCTTCCAGGGAGAATAGTTCCGTTAGGGGTTCCTTTCCCGGGGAGGCATGCCCTAAAGTGCATGTCCGGACTGAAAAGAGCAGAAAAGCATCTGGGGGCAGATACATAAATAAGTTAAGAAATCATCTTTCAAGTCACCGACCGAATATTCCCTTAAGAACGCTAGCTTTCGGCTTCACCCAGTCTGAGGTACACATCCGGCTGACCCGGCAGTAACAATCGCAGAGGTGCTCCCTTTACCTCCTAGCCGAACAATCGAGAACGTAGGTGTAAGCATAGGAGCCAGGCAACCCAGCTTGGCCAAAACTTAAGTCATATCGATGCATATAATGGTGAATAAAAGGTACATGCAGAAGTGTGACACATGTGTTGGGCATGAAGCCCATATAAATAAGCTTCTGTTAAAGAAGCCCCCAGGTATAATGAGTGCGTGCGGCACGTCAAGTATGTGCGAACAATGCGCAGATCAGCCTTCAAAGGCTTTTAAAAAAAAGGAGGGAGAAAGAGAGAAACAAAAGATAGCTAAAGTATAAAATGTGGACGGAGGAAGGAGACGAACTCTGAGTCCGGCGCTAGGCGTAGAATCTTCGGAGATGGGCTGCGTTCCATGGGTTCGGCTCGAGCCGGTTGTCCGATGTGTTTCGCAGACGGTATGCTCCGCCGGTCAGGACTTGGTGGGACCTTCCCATTTGGGCTTGAGTTTGTCCTTTTTCTTGTCCGGTAGGCATAGAACTAGTTCGCCAACATTGTAAGTTTTGGCCCGTACTTCTCTGCTTTGATATCTTCGAGCCTGCTGTTGATAGAATGTGGAACGAGCTTTTGCCATGTCACGCTCCTCCTCTAAAGCATCCAAACTGTCCTGCTGATCCAGCTCGGCTTCTCTTTCTTTGTACATACGCACGCGAGGTGAGTCATGAATTATGTCGCAGGGCAAAACTGCCTCTACGCCGTACACCATGAAAAATGGTGTGAATCCGGTAGTGCGATTCGGCGTGGTCCGCAGCCCCCAGAGTACAGAGTCGAGCTCCTCTACCCAGTGCGTGTTAGATTCCTTGAGGGACTGCACTAGTCTGGGTTTAATGCCGCTCATGATTAGACCATTTGCTCGTTCGACTTGACCGTTAGTTTGAGGGTGATAGACTGAAGCGTAGTCGAGCTTGATGCCCATGTTCTTGCACCAGAGTTTAACCTCGTCGGCCGTGAAGTTTGTGCCGTTATCAGTGATGATGCTATGGGGGACACCGTAACGGTGTACTACCCCTGATATGAAGTCTATCACGGGTCCGGATTCGGCCGTCTTAACTGGCTTGGCCTCTATCCATTTTGTGAACTTATCCACCATGACCAATAGGTATTTTTGCTTGTGGGTTCCTCCTTTAAGGGGTCCAACCATGTCAATCCCCTAGACCGTGAATGGCCAGGTGATGGGTAGTTTTCAGGGCAGTGGGTGTCATGTGGCTCTGATTAGCAAAGAGCTGGCAACGGACGCATCGTTGGACTAAATCCTAGGCATCTGTCTGGGCCATTGGCCAATAAAATCCTGTACGGAAGGCCTTGTTTACAAGGTCCCGTGCTGCGGCGTGGTGCCCACCGAGTCCAGCATGAATTTCAGCCAGAAGATTTCGCCCTTCCTCTTTGGAGATACACCTTTGAAGGACTCCGGTTGTGCTTTTCTTATAGAGCTCTCCCTCATGGACCTTATAGGCTTTAGAGCGCCGTGCTATGTAGCGGGCCTCGTTTTGGTCCTCGGGAAGTTCCTGCTTAGTTAGGTAAGCTAGGAATGGCTCGGTCCACGTGGCAATGACTGCCATTATTTCGTGGGCTGGAGGTGTTGTTGCATTGGCAGAACCGCCGATTGTGTCAGAGCGTGCAGTTGGGTCCGGATTGTTATGTCCGGACTCCCTTTCCCATAGTACGGATGGCTTGAAAAGCCGTTCCAGGAAGATGTTGGGGGGGACTGCATCGTGCTTTGCGCCGATGCGTGCCAATACGTCCGCCGCTTGATTATTATCCCGGGCTATATGGTGAAATTCGAGCCCTTCAAACCGAGCTGACATTTTCAAAACGGCGTTATGGTAAGCTGCCATTTTCGGATCCTTGGCGTCGAAGTCTCCATTTATTTGGGATATCGCGAGCTTTGAATCCCCTTGCACCTCTAGGCGTTTAATGCCCATGGAGACCGCCATCCGGAGGCCATGTAGAAGGGCCTCGTATTTGGCTGCGTTGTTGGAGTTCGTGTACATTATCTGAACTATGTATTGGACTATGTCCCCGGTTGGGGACGTCAGGAAGACGCCGGCCCCTAGGCCGGCCAACATTTTGGAGCCGTCGAAGTGCATGATCCAGTTAGAATATGTGCCGTACTCTTTAGGGAGTTCGGCTTCAGTCCATTCGGCGATGAAGTCGGCCAAAACTTGCGACTTGATGGCTCGCCGTGGTTTATAGGTTATGTCGAATGGTAGGAGCTCGATGGCCCATTTTGCAATCCTGCCGGTCGCGTCGCGGTTGTTTATAATGTCATTGAGAGGTACTTCGGAGGCTACTGTTATGAACACTCTTGAAAGTAGTGTCGGAGCTTCCGGGATGCCATGAACACTACGTATGCTATCTTTTGATAATGTGGATACCGGGATTTGCATGGAGTTAAGACAGTGGATACGTAGTACACTGGAGTTAAGACAAGATTCACTGTGCCGGTTCTCTGGGGCTAGAAGCTCTTCGCCACTTTTGGCCACCTGCCGTAGTATCCAACATGCTCGAAGGCTATGCATTGGAGTGGCGCCCTCTATGCTATGAATCTTGCAAGGACTGTTGAGCCATCCTTCCAGTACGGTGCCGTGCCCTTTAGGGTTTTTTTGCTTTTTGGTTTTTAACCCAGGTGCCTGAATATGATGCACCCTTTTATTTCGGACTAGGGTTGTGTTCGGAGCCGGATTGTCCGAAAATTTGGTTTCGGTTTTCCAGGCGCTCTCCATCGCACAGTACTTTTGTACTATGGTCGCCAGGTCGGCGAAGCGTGTAAATTCGCGATGACTTATGGCGTTCATGATTCCTTTGTCCGTGCAGTTATTGCAAAAAATTGAGATTGCGCTTTCCTCACGACAGTACTTTATCCTGTCCATAACCAGGAGGAATCTGGCCCAGTAATGATGTACTGTTTCAGCGGGCTCTTGCCGGATTCAGGATAGATCGCTTGTGTTTGGGTTGGCGGGTGGAATTAAATTTGGAATCCCATCCAGTCTAAGACTTAGGGGCCGGAAAGTTTTCGAACTTGGAAGTTTGGCTTGTTGGATGTTGTCCAACGAATCCGGCCCGCTGCCTGACTTTAGGTTTAGGGTTTGATCGGCGTCCGTCCCTCCGCGGGAATCCGGCATGGAGGGGTCGGGAATTCGGACATAGCTTGTCCTTAGTGTAGGAGAAGAGTCGCCATGCTGTTCCTCCACCACAGCAACGTGATGGGTAGCCTGGGGAGAGTTGATCTCTCTCAGATCGGTTTTAGGCCCGATCTGATCATAGTCTGTAGCGACTCCCAGGGTGGCAATGCGATCCAAGAGCTCGTTTACAGAGGAGAGCTCCATCGGATCTAGATGCTCGGCGAGTTCCGAGTTGATGTGAAGATCGCTTTTGATGACCCGAGAGGTCATCATCGGCGCGGCGGCCGAACAGGCGGTCATAAGAAAACCGCCTAGCCAGATAGTTTGGCCGATGGCCAAAGCTCCTTTGGCAATGGTGCCATCTTTAAAGACGGGACGAGGCATCCTTCCTGATTGCGATGGCATAGAGGAACTCTCAATGAAAGCACCAATGTCGGTGTCAAAACCGGTGGATCTCGGGTAGGGGGTCCCGAACTGTGCGTCTAGGCGGATGGTAACAGGAGACAAGGGACACGATGTTTTTACCCAGTTTCGGGCCCTCTCGATGGAGGTAAAACCCTACTCCTGCTTGATTGATATTGATGATATGGGTAGTACAAGAGTAGATCTACCACGAGATCAAGGAGGCTAAACCCTAGAAGCTAGCCTATGGTATGATTGTTATGTGTCCTACGGACTAAAACCCTCCGGTTTATATAGACACCGGAGAGGGCTAGGGTTACACAGAGTCGGTTACAATGGTAGGAGATCTACATATCCGCATCGCCAAGCTTGCCTTCCACGCCAAGGAAAGTCCCATCCGGACACGGGACGAAGTCTTCAATCTTGTATCTTCATAGTTTTGGAGTCCAGCCAATGATGATAGTTCGGCTATCCAGACACCCCCTAGTCCAGGACTCCCTCACCGTGCCCCCCCGGGAATCCACCCTCGCCCTACGGCTGGTGCAGTGGCCACCCAAGTTCAGGCCAAAGTTGCCGCCCCGCTACGACGGTGCGGCAGATCCGGCAGGCTTCCTCCAGGCTTACGAGGAGGCAGTTTAGGCAGCCGATGGAGACGACAAGGTCATGGCCAACTGGCTCCCCATGGCCCTCGTGGGCACGCCACGCCCCTGGCTGCTCAACTTGCTGGAGTCTTATGTGGCCTCCTGGGAAGAACTGCGCGGCCTCTTCATCGCGCGCTTCGCGGCGCCGGCACCCCACGCCGTCGCAGCCCTCCTCGGTGGCTCGCAGCGTCGCCCTCGGACTGCCACATCAAGCAGTTCTTCCGCCAACTGGGTGCCACCCGCGTGCAGCTGGAGGCTCCCCTGGGCTGGGCGGCGACCAAGGCCGACCTCACTTTCGACTCGGAGGATCACCCCGCTACCACAGCAGGCGCAGGCACGCTCCCGATGCTCTGCACCCCCACCTTCTGCAACATGGCGGTCACCAAGACCCTCATCGACGGCGGAGCCGGCTTCAATGTGCTCTCTGTGGAGGCTTTGGGCTTGCTTGTGCCCTATGGCCGGCTCCGCCCCACCAAGCCCTTCTCCAGGGTCGGCGACGGCTCCACCAGCCCCCTGAGGCAAATCCGCCTCCCCGTTACCTTCTACACCCGCGATAACTACCGCACCGAGCTTATCGACTTCGCCATCGCCCGGATCATCCTCCGGTACAACGCCATCCTTGGGTACCCAGCCCTGGCCAAGTTCATGGCAGCAACTCATCTAGCCTACAACCTCATGAAGATGCCGGGAAGCAGCGGCGTCCTCACGGTGGCAGGGGACACCAAGGACACGCTGCTGGCCCTCAAGCTTGCCTTCAAGTCTGTCGGCGTTCTGGGAACGGGGGTCCCCAGACTTGCCTGCCTGCGGCCTGCGGCGTGGCTCAAGTGGTGGCCCAACATAGCCCATCTTCATCAGTGCAAGACTCAAGACCCTCACGAGGGGCCAAGCCTCGCGGGGCAGACGACACGAGGCTTCCTCAGGAGCGGCCTCGCGAGGCAGGCTCGCGAGGAGTCGGAGAGATCAAGGCAGGGTAACTTGCAAGGTGCTCGTGATGCAAGCCATGACGATCGAGACCAGGCGGGTGCCGGCCTACACAGTGTCCTTGCTTCCTCTTTGGTGCAAAGGGGGCAAGCACAGGCATGGAGTATCGAGGCATCAGGCAAAGGTTGCCATTTCAGTGCAACGAGACCAAGACCAGCAGAGCAGTAGGATGGAGGTCACCGTGGAGCCCAAGATGGCGTCATCGCCAGTGCCTTTGGCAGCCGAAGACCAACTTTAGTCAGGATAACCTGTACTAGATGTTCCCCTTCAAAATGGCCGTTGTTGGCACCCTTCCCGCTCAATATTTGGGAAGAGGACCAGGGCCTCTATAAATAGGGCTAGCCACCACAGTAGAGGATATCGAGTTCTCACTAGATCGATAGGCGATTGAACTCATCCAAGCAGTTCATCGCACTAGCTCAAGAACACCTCTCACGAGGCTGTTCGTCCTTTGTACTGTTCATTATCAGCCCCTGAGGCAATCCACCACACCACACACTGGAGTAGGGTATTACACCACAACGGTGGCCCGAACCAGTATAAACCTTGTGTCCCTCGTGTCGTTCATCATTTAGTTTATATTCTTGCGAGGGGCGATCGGACATGGAGTGGTAGGGGAAAGATCTTCACGCGCACCCCAGAGTTCGAACCTTAAGGGTCTGCCGGAACCCAACATCCTACATTTGGCGCGCCAGGCAGGGGTGCACCGAAGCTCTCCCTTCCGCCGGCCCGCTCTCCATCAGCACCGCACTTCTCCCTCATGGCGGGCATCGCGCTTCCGGCTCCGGCGGCCGGCGCCAGCGCTGGGGCCAGGGGGCTCCGGCCCCTGGCCCCCACCTTACGGCAGGTGCAGTGGCCGAACAAGTTCAAGCCAGACATGCCGCCACGCTACAACGGCACGATGAATCTGCGGGCCTTCCTGCTGGCGTATGAGGAGGCCATCCTCGAGGCACGGGGCGACGACAAGGTCATGGCTAACTGGCTGCCCATGGCCCTCGCCGACATCCCGCGCATGTGATTGCTCCACCTGCCGGCGGCTTGTGTGGCCTCCTGGGAGGAGTTGCGCAGCTTCTTCCTCACCCAGTACGCTGCACCGCCGCCCCCGGTCATCGCAGCTCTCTTGGGCGGCTCGCTGGCGCCACCTTCGAGCTGCCATGTCAAGCCGTTCGTCCGCCAGATTGGTGCCGTGCTCAAGCGCCGTGAAGCCCCCCCGAGCTGGGTGGCACCCGAGGCTGATTTGACCTTCAGCTCGGACGATCACCCCTCCAACACTGCCTGCTCAGGCATGCTCCCAATGCTATGCACCCCCACCATCTGCCAGGTGGCCGTCACCAGGACCCTCATCGACGGTGGTGCCGGCCTCAACGTGCTCTCGGTGGAGGCCTTCAGCCTCCTCCACGTGCTGCTGGAGCGACTCCAGCCCAGCAGGCCCTTCTCGGGCATCGGAGGCAGTTCCACCGGCTCCCTTGGGAAGATCCGCCTCCCGGTGACCTTCGGCACCCACGACAACTTCCGCACGGAGCTGGTCGACTTTGACATCGCCCCCATCGGCCTCCCGTATAACGCCATCCTTGGCTACCCTGCCTTGGCCCAGTTCATGGCGGCGACTCACCCGGCCTACAACCTCATGAAGATGTCCGGGAGCAGTGGCGTCCTTACCGTGCCCGGAGACGCGAGGGATGCACTATAGGCACTCAAGCTCGCTTTCAAGACGGCCGCAGTGGTGCAGCCCGCTAGCGCTGACGCCCCCGAGCCCAAGGGGGCTGCGCCAGCCAAGAAGAAGCAGCTATTCACCCAAGACAAGGCAGAGACCAAGCAAGTACCAGTCGATGAAGATGGATCTTCTGGTGCCACCTTCACCATAGGCGCCAATCTCGACCCTGAGCAGGAGGAGGCCCTGGTGATATTTCTATGCACGAACAAGGAGGTGTTTGCATGGGAACCTGATCAGCTAGCAGGGGTCCCAAGAGAGGTGATTGAGCACCATCTGAACGTGTGCCCTAACATGCACCCCGTGAAGCAGAACGCAAGGCGACAGTCCACTAAGAAGCAGGCCTTCATCGTCCAAGAAACCCACAAGTTGGAGGCTGCCGGTGTCATTCGCGAAGTTCGCTATCCTGAATGGCTGGCCAACCCAGTTGTTGTGCCAAAAAAAGGGGGGAAAGGAGCGCATGTGCGTCGACTTCACCAACCTCAACAAGGCTTGCCCTCAGGATCCATTCCCGCTCCCTCGCATCGACCAGATCGTCGATTCCACCGCTTAGTGCGACTTGCTGTGCTTCTTCGATGCCTTCTCAGGCTATCACCAAATCAAGATGGCGGTAGAAGATGTGGAGAAAACGGCCTTCCTGACCCCGTGCGAAGTGTACTGCTATACCTGCATGCCGTTTGGGTTGCGCAACGCGGGTGCGACCTTTCAGCGATTGATGCACATCGCCTTGGGCTGGCAGCTCGGGAGAAATGCTGAGGCCTACATCAACGACATCATGGTGAAGTCTCGGGAGGCGAAGACCCTGATACAGGACTTGGAAGAAACCTTCGCGAGTCTTCGCGAAGTGGACCTGTGACTCAACCCGGAGAAGTGCATATCCGGAGTCCCTTCAGGCAAGCTTTTGGGCTTCCTCGTGTCCCATAGAGGCATCGAGGCTAACCCAGAGAAGGTCAAGGCAGTCGAAGACATGAGTCTGCTGAAGACCCTCAGAGAAATGCAGAAGCTCACTGGGCGAGTAACCGTGTTGGGGTGCTTCATCTCCAAGCTGGGGGAACGAGCACTGCCCTTCTTCAAGTTGATGAAGAAGAAGGGCCCGTTCGAATGGACTGAAGAGGCTGACAAAGCATTCCAAGATCTCAAGAAGTACCTTACCAGCCCTCCGGTGATGGTAGTTCCGCACCCTCAGGAGCCCTTGGTGCTCTACCTTGTAGCCACGCCCTACTCCACCAGCGCAACCCTGGTGGCAGTTCGGGAGGAGCGCCGGGCCAAGACCGCATCAGTCGCAGCCCCGACCGAAGCGGGACAAGGCCAGGAAAGCTTCACGAAGACCACGACCGCAGCGGATGGGGATCAGCCTCAGCGGGGGGACGTACCCGCGGCGGAGGAGGCCCTACCAGGCGACCAGGCGCCGGGGGCTCCATCGTCTCGTGAGGTGCCTCGACCTCCGGAAGACGCAGGCCACGCCAGCACTCTCAACCTCGTCGAGCATCCAGTGTACTTCGTTAGCACGGTGCTGCGGGACACGAGGGCGCGATACCCCATGCCTCAGAAACTCCTCCTTGCGTTGCTAGTGGCCTCACGCAAGCTGCGGCACTACTTTCAAGGTCACCCCATCAAGGTCGTCTCGGCATATCCCTTGGAATGGGTACTCAGGAGCCCCATCTCAGCTGGAAGGGTCGCTGAATGGAACATTGAGTTGCAAGCATTTCAGCTGGAATTCAGCACAACCCGGGTCATCAAGGGAGCCGCACTTGCGGATTTCATGGCGGAATGGACGGAAGCACTAGGGCTCGAAGCGGCCGAGGATCGGTCGCTTTCCCCAGGAAGTGAAGCCCCAGACGGCTGGGTCATGTACTTCAACGGGGCGTTCTCGCGACATGGCGCAGGGGCAGGCGCAGTGCTCATATCCCCCACTCAGGACAAGCTCTATTATGCGGTGCAGCTCTGCTTCCAGCATGGAGAGAAGGTCTCCAATAACATAGCAGAATACGAGGGCCTGATAGCAGGCTTGAAAGCTGCAGCCGCCTTGGGGGTAAAGCGCCTCATCATCAAGGGCGATTCTCAACTCCTCGTCAACTTCTCCAAGAAGGTGTACGAGCCGAAGGACGAACACATGGAAGCATATCTTGCGGAGGTCCGCAGGATGGAGAAACAGTTTTGGGGGTTACTGTCGGTGTCAAAACTGGCGGATCTCGGGTAGGGGGTCCCAAACTGTGCGTCTAGGCAGATGGTAATAGGAGACAAGGGACACGATGTTTTTACCCAGGTTCGGGCCCTCTCGGTGGAGGTAAAACCCTACTCCTGCTTGATTAATATTGACGATATGGGTAGTACAAGAGTAGATCTACCACGAGATCAAGGAGGCTAAACCCTAGAAGCTAGCCTATGGTATGATTGTTGTTCGTCCTACGGACTAAAACCCTCCAGTTTATATAGACACCGGAGAGGGCTAGGGTTACACAGAGTCGGTTACAATGGTAGGAGATCTACATATCCGTACCGCCAAGCTTGCCTTCCACGCCAAGGAAAGTCCCATCCAGACACGGGACGAAGTCTTCAATCTTGTATCATCATAGTATTGGAGTCCGGCCGACGGTAATAGTTCGGCTATCCGGACACGCCCTAGTCCAGGAGTCCCTCAGTAGCCCCTGAACCTGGCTTCAATGACGACGAGTCCGGCGCGCATATTGTCTTCGGCATTGCAAGGCGGGTTCTCCTCCAAATTCCATGTGCTTGCCGAATGGTGTCCGACTTCTTATAAATGTTGCGCTTCTTGGCTTCCACGTCCAATAATGGCCATCCTCCATGTGTCGCACGAATGCGAAAAGCCAGGGTATTTTTACATTTTACCCCCTAGTTGCGCGAATAAGCTGCCTATAAAGAGAGGCGAGGATCTAGATCCGAATCACACCATCCTCCTTCCGCGAGTATTCATCGAAGCGCCTCTGACAAAAATCCACTCTATCATGGATAGTCGACGCGGCTCCTCCTCTCGTGCTCCTAGCCCTCAGCCAGGAGATTAGGGGAGATGCTCAGTCCCGCATAGTGAGCTAGTGACGCTCCAAGCCGAGGGATTTCTTCCCCCAGCCTTTATGGTTCCAGTTCGAGCTGGACTTGCCATTTACAAGGGCGGAAAGCAGGCGGAGAGTGTCCCCAATCCCTCCAAAGGAGAACGGGTATGCTTCATCCCTTATCTAATAAGGGGACTCGGATTTCCCATACATCCGTTTCTCCGGGGGCTCCTGGAGTTCTATGGGCTCCAGCTTCACCACCTTACGCCTGCCTCCATCCTGCACATCGCGTGCTTCGTGGCCCTTTGTGAGCTGTTCTTCGGCGTCGAGGCCCATTTTGCGCTGTGGAAGAGATTATTCTGCCTCGTACCCCATTCTCATGAGGGGTTGATATATCAAGTGGGCGGAGCCGAACTATGGCGCATCACCGGGACCGGATATCTATCTGGAACCCTGAAGAAGGCGTCCGAAGACTGGCCTTCGGAATGGTTTTATATGGAAGACGCCCCGCTACCGGACCCAGTTCGGATCGGCCTCCTGGAGTTCAGCAAGGCTCCTCTAAAGAAACGCCTGAGTTGGCGCCCGCGGAGCCCTCAACGAGAGAATGATAGGGACGTTCAATATCTGATGGGCCGAATAAGGTTATTGGCTCATTACGGATTGACCATGATTGGGTTCATGGCCACATGCATCATGCGAGGGGTGCAGCCGCTCCAGTATAGGGGCCACTCCATGTGGGATTTCAACGGGGAGGATGATGCCACCCGTCATGGCCGCAAGGGGCCGGGATCGGTCGCTAATCTGGTGAAGATCCTGTCCGGCCTGTACAAAGGGGAGAAGGAGGACTTCCTCCGTGCTAGTCCATTGAATGGATTTTCCATGAACAACCCTCGGAGCGGGGTAAGCGGACGTTTGTCTAGCTGATCCATATTCCCAAAGTTAAGTGTCTCACTTTATGATTTTGACGTAGGAACTGCGCCGGGCTGTAGAGGATATACACAGCCTAGCTCCACAACTCGAGGATCCGGAACGATCCCTCGATCCGGCCTCCGAAGAGGATCCAGACATAAAGGTGGAGCTGATCGATGGGGTGTTCCACCAACTTAGCATCGACAATGCTTTGGTCGCCATTACGGCCGACTACCCCCGAATATCTCCGGTTTCCCAGTTAACTGTGACCGGAGTCCTGATACCATTACTCATCCATGCTTATCTCTGACCACCGTATACCAATGGTGTTCCGCAGGAGGTGCCTTCAAGGCGGGAAGCCGAACCCGCGGTGGCTGGCCAACAAGGGGCAGCTCGGCCCAGCAGGCGGAAGAGAAGTGCGGCGCGAATCGAGACGTCACCGCAACGGTATGGCGCGCCACCATGTTTCCGGGAAAGATTCCTGGAAGGCATATTAACGCTCGTGGTTTTTTCAGGAGAAAGAGCGCTCACCGGACTGTGTCCGGAGAGATTGCCAATCAAACCTCCGCCGGCCAGGCTCCAACGCCAGGTCCGGAGGGGGAGGCGAACACAAGGCGCGCGTCGGGTGCTCCTCCAACAGAGGATGCCGACAGGTTGTCCGCCACCAGATCTGAGGTGGAGAGCGCCATGAATCACAGGCGCCGCCGGACAGCTCTTCGTGACGCATGCTTCTCCCCGGAGGCATTAAACGCCTTTAATTTGGGAGATGCGCACCTCTGTGCTGCTCAAGATGGTCTAGCCAGAGCCACGGAGCAGTATGTAAAAGACATACGGGCGAGGAATTTTGACAGTTATATATGCCAGTAGCCCCTGAGACTTAAAGTAGTTAGAATAACTGATTTAAGGATCATTTGTTATGCAGGATCTTACGGAGAAGAATACCCACCTGTCCCAGGAGCTTGAAGAGTGCAAGACCCAACTTGAGGCCGCACTAGCCACCACAGGGGGAGCCACCGAGACCCCCTCTGGTAATATATACTTCGAAAGATAAGTAGTTTGTGAAGTGCGGCGTGTGTATAAGTCTGACAATAATATTGCAGATGGCGCCGGACTAGATCCGGACAAGCAACAGCTACTACGCCAGCTGAAGGCCAGCAAGAAGGTGCTTACGAGGGTGAGGCAAGAGAAGAATAAGCTCCAAGATGCCAACACCCAGCTGGGCGAGGAACTAAAAGATGTTCGGGCCCAGCTGTCTGACTCCGTGAAGGAGAATCGGCGGCTTCGTCGCGGCATTTATAGTAAGTGCTTGAGCTGCGAGGAAGTCGATTGACAGAAATATGTCTGTAGGCGTGCTCACAGGTCGTCCTGCGGAGGAAATGCCCGGTTCAACGGGTGACCTACTTCCCGAGCTGCTGCAACTACACGAACGAGTTCGGCAGGTGATGAGTGGCGTCGCCCAGGCCTTATGGCCGTCCGTCTCCCTACCCGAGGGTCTTGGAGGGCTTGCGGAGAAGCTTCAGGGAGCACGGTGGCGCTTCCGTCTGTGGAAGATATCGGCTTGCCGTCAAGGTGCTAGGGAGGCCTGGGCCATGGTGAAGACGCGGTACACGAAGGCTGACCCAAACCACATGGCCGAGGTCGGACCTGTGGGGCCCGATGGGAAGGAGATCCCTGTGAGCTTAATGTATGGCCAAGTAGAGTTTGCCGCAAAGTATTCCCAGCGGGACTGTAAACTAGACAGCCTGTTAGATGGTATTGAAGAGGAATACAATCAGTCAATTTGACTATGTAATTTAAAATGACATGTAAAATGCCTTCTAGCCGGATTGTAGATCGTTTGTCATTGCGGACCTTTTCGCTTCAACATCGGGACCCGATAGTCCGGAGTGTGTCCGAATACCCTCGCAATTATAAAAAAAACCGGGGCATGGGTGGAGACCAGGCGTAGGGGTCATTAGTGCTTTATCAGACAAGTGCCCAACTAGTTATGTCATAATACATGGTTAGTAAGAAACATCTTCCAGGGAGAATAGTTCCGTTAGGGGTTCCTTTCCCTGGGAGGCATGCCCTAAAGTGCATGTCCGGATTGCGAAAAGAGCAGAAAAGCATCTGGGGGCAGATACATAAATAAGTTAAGAAATCATCTTTCAAGTCACCGACCGAATATTCCCTTAAGAACGCTAGCTTTCGGCTTCACCTAGTCTGAGGTACACATCCGGCTGACCCGGCAGTAACAATCGCAGAGCTGCTCCCTTTACCTCCTAGCCAAACAATCGGGAACGTAGGGGTAAGCACAGGAGCCAGGCAACCCTGCTTGGCCAAAACTTAAGTCATATCGATGCATATAATGGTGAATAAAAGGTACATGCGGAAGTGTGACACATGTGTTGGGTATAAAGCCCGTATAAATAATCTTCTGTTAAAGAAACCCCCAGGTATAGTGAGTGTGAGTGGCACGTCAACTGTGTGCGAACATTGCGCCGGTAAGCCACGGAAGGCCCGTGAGAAGAAAAAAAAGGGGGGAGAAAAATAAAAGACAGTTAAATTATAAAATATAGACGGGGGAAGGAGACGAACTCAGAGTCTGGCACTAGGCGTAGAATCTTCGGAGACGGGCTGCGTTCCATGGATTTGGCTCGAGTCGGTTATCCAATGCGTTTCGCAGACGGTACGCTCCGCCGGTCAGGACTTGGTCGATAATGAAGGGACCTTCCCATTTGGGCTTGAGTTTGTCATTTTTCTTGTCCGGCAGGCGTAGAACTAGTTCACCAACATTGTAAGTTTTGGCCCGTACTTCTCTGCTTTGATATCTTCGAGCCTGCTGTTGATAGAATGCGGAACGAGCTTTTGCCACGTCACGCTCCTCCTCTAAGGCGTCCAAACTGTCCTGCCGATCCAGCTCGGCTTCTCTTTCTTCGTACATGCGCACGTGAGGTGAGTCATGTATTATGTCGCAGGGCAAAACTGCCTCTGCGCCGTATACCATAAAAAATGGTGTGAATCCGGTAGTGCGATTCGGCGTGGTCCGCAGCCCCCAGAGTACGGAGTCGAGCACCTCTACCCAGTGCGTGTTAGATTCCTTAAGGGACCGCACTAACCTGGGTTTGATGCCGCTCATGATTAGACCATTTGCTCGTTCGACTTGACCGTTGGTTTGAGGGTGATAGACTGAAGCGTAGTCGAGCTTAATGCCCATGTCTTTGCACCAGAGTTTAACCTCGTCGGCCATGAAGTTCGTGCCGTTATCAGTGATGATGCTGTGGGGGACGCCGTAACGGTGTACTACCCCTGATATGAAGTCTATCACGGGTCTGGATCCGGCCGTCTTAACTGGCTTGGCCTCTATCCACTTGGTGAATTTATCCACCATGACCAATAGGTATTTTTGCTTGTGAGTTCCCCCTTTAAGGGGTCCAACCATGCCAAGCCCCCAGACCGCGAACGGCCAGGTGATGGGTATAGTTTTCAGGGTGGTGGGTGGCATGTGGCTTTGATTAGCAAAGAGCTGGCAACCGACGCATCGTTGGACTAAATCCTGAGCGTCTGCCCGGGCCGTTGGCCAATAAAATCCTGTACGGAAGGCCTTGCTTACAAGGGCACGGGCTGCGGCGTGGCGCCCATCGAGTCCGGCATGAATTTCAGCCAGAAGATTTTGCCCTTCCTCTTCGGAGATACACCTTTGAAGGACTCCGGTTGTGCTTTTCTTATAGAGCTCTCCCTCATGGACCTTATAGGCTTTAGATCGCCGTACTATGCAGCGGGCCTCCTTTTGGTCCTCGGGAAGTTCTTGCCTAGTTAAGTAAGCTAGGAATCGCTCGGTCCACGGGGCAATGACTGCCATTATTTCGTGGGCTGAAGGTGTTGTTTCATTGGCAGAACCACCGATTGTGTCAGAATGTGTGGTATCGGGCAGTCCGGTTGGGTCCGGATTGTTGTTTCCGGACTCCCCTTCCCATAGTACGGATGGCTTGAAAAGCCGTTCCAGGAAGATGTTGGGAGGGACGACATCGCGCTTTGCGCCGATGCGTGCCAATACGTCCGCCGCTTGATTATTATCCCGGGCTATATGGTGAAATTCGAGCCTTCAAACCGAGCTGACATTTTCAGAACAGCGTTACGATAAGCTGCCATTTTCGGATCCTTGGCATCGAAGTCTCCATTTATTTGGGATATCGCGAGGTTCGAATCCCCTCGCACCTCTAGGCGTTTAATGCCCATGGAGACCGCCATCCGGAGGCCATGTAGGAGGGCCTCGTATTCGGCTGCGTTGTTGGAGTCCGTGTACATTATCTAGAGTACGTATTGGACTGTGTCTCCGGTTGGGGATGTCAGGATGACGCCAACCCCCAGGGAGGCCAACATTTTGGAGCCATCGAAGTGCATGATCCAATTAGAATATGTGCTGTACTCTTTAGGGAGTTCGGCTTCAGTCCATTCGGCGATGAAGTCGGCCAAAACTTGCGACTTGATAGCTCGCCATGGTTTATTCCTGTCATAGGCTATGCCCATTTTGCGCACTGTATCCTGATAAAGCAGGTTCAGGCTGCTGCCGCCGTCCATCAGGACTCTAGTGAGGTGAAATCCATCGACGATTGGGTCTAACACCGATGCGGCGAATCCGCCATGGCGGATGCTTGTGGGGTGGTCCCTTCGATCAAAGGTGATCGGGCAGGAGGACCACGGATTGAACTTTGGGGCGACTGGCTCCATCGCGTATACGTCCCTGAGCGCACGCTTCTGCTCCCTTTTGGGTATGTGGGTTGCGTATATCATGTTCACCGTCCGCACTTGTGGGGGAAAACCCTTCTGTCCTTTATTGTTCGGTGGCTGTGTCTCCTCCTCGTCATCGCTATGCAGCCCCTTGTCGTTGCCTTTGGCGATTAACTTGCCTGCCAGTTTGAACACCCAACAATCTCTGTTGGTGTGATTAGCTGGCTTTTTGGGGGTGCCGTGTATCTGGCATGCGCGATCGAGTATCCGTTCCAAATTGGACGGGCCCGGAGTAGTTCTTTTGAATGGCTTTTTCCGCTGACCGGGTTTAGAGCCTCTGAATCCGGCGTCGACTGCCGTATCTTCAGTATTATCGCCGTTAATGCAGAGTTTGTGCTTATTGCAACGCGACCTGCCATTGCTGTCTTTGGTATCCGAACTACCAGAGTTTTTGGTTAGGTTGTTACTGCGGGCTAGCCAGCTTTCTTCTCCCGCACAGAAGCGGGTCATGAGTGATGTGAGGGCTGCCATTGATTTCGGCTTTTCCTGTCCTAGGTACCGGGCAAGCCATTCGTCGCAGATGTTGTGTTTGAAGGCTGCAAGGGCCTCTGCATCCGGACAGTCGACGATTTGATTTTTCTTGGTTAAGAACCATGTCCAGAATTGTCTGGCCGATTCGTCTGGCTGCTGAATTATGTGGCTTAGGTCATCGGCACCTGGTGGTCGCACATATGTGCCCTGGAAGTTACCGAGGAATGCGGCTTCCAGGTCCTCCCAACACCCAATTGATTCTGCTGGCAGGCTGTTGAGCCAATGCCGAGCTGGTCCTTTAAGCTTGAGTGGGAGGTATTTGATGGCGTGAAGATCATCACTGCGGGCCATGTGGATATGAAGGAGATAGTCTTCGATCCAAACCGCAGGATCTGTTGTGCCATCGTAGGATTCAATGTTCACGGGTTTGAACCCTTCGGGGATTTGATGATCCATTACTTCATCTGTGAAGCATAGTGGGTGTGCGGCGCCTCTGTATTGGGCTATATCACGACGCAACTCAAACAAGCTTTGTCTATTGTGTTCGGCCCGGCGAGGATTGCTGTATCCGGTGTGACGGTTGTCGTCGCGTATCGTAGGGCGCCCACGCGATCCATAGATCGATCTTGTTTGCCTCGCCTTATCCTCCAATATGTCTTGCAAGTCCGGCACGTTCCCAAGTGGCTTTGTACTTTTCGAGCGATGCCGGGGTTTGGCTTTAGTGGAGGGCCTAGGGGCCTCTCTATCGCGGCCACGAGGTGGCCGGTCGACCGTATTGTGCGCTGGTGATGTAGGTTTATGTGCTTCCTCCTCTAATCGGGGTAGCAGCTTGCGTTTGGGGTAGCTTTTGGAGGGGCGTTCGAGTTCATACTCTTCGGCCGCGAGGACTTCAGTCCATCTGTCGGCTAGCAAGTCTTGGTCAGCTCTAAGATGTTGCTGCTTTTTCTTGAGGTTGCTTGCCGTGGCCATAAGCCTGCGTTTCAAACGCTCTTGTTTGACGGGATCCTCAAGCACGACAAATTCGTCGTCGTCGAGGCTTGCCTCGTCTCCGGAGGGAGGCATGTAATTATCGTCCTCCACCTCGTCTGCCGCTCTCTCACGAGGGCTGGCTTCTCCGTCCTCCTGTGCTGAATCTTGCTGGAGGGGGTTGTCTTCGGCACTGTCCGGGGTGTTATTATCTCCGGTGCCGGAATCTCCATTCTTACTGTGGCGGGATTTGGAGTGGCGCCGCTGACGCCGGCGCTTAGGCTGTTTTTTGGAGGGGTCATCCTCCGCTGTTCCATCGCCATTCCCATCCTTTGGGGTGTCCACCATGTATATGTCATATGACGAGGTGGCTTTCCAGTGCCCTGTAGGTGCTGGTTCTTGGTCGTCTCCGGCATCGTCGTCCATACCGTCGATATCTTCAGAGTCGAAGTCTAGCATGTCGGTTAGGTCATCGACAGTGGCTACGAAGTGGGTGGTGGGTGGGCTTTGAATTTCTTCGTCGTCCGCATCCCAACCGTTCTGACCTTAATCCGGCCAGGGCTCTCTTGATAAAGAGAGACACTTTAGTGAATTCAGGATGTCGCCAAAAGGCGAGCGCTGAAAGATGTCCGCAGCGGTGAACTCCATGATCGGCGCCCAATCGGATTCGATTGGCAGGGGCGCGGAAGGTTCGGGGTCCGGAGAGGAGTCCGGCACCTTGGAGTCACGAGCTTCACGAGGGACAGGGTCGGTATTCGGCTCTATCGCCGTAGAGGTAGCAGCCCCCGAGGTGGTGTCCAGCCACCCATCCTCGATTGGCGCCGTCGGCTCTGAGCTAAGGGTCGGAGCGGACTCTTGTGCGGCCCCCAGGGCACTATCCGGCAGCAGAGCTAAATCATGCCCATTGTGACAGTGCGGCACGCCCGACTGTGGCTCGAATCCGTCGAAGATCAAGTCTCCGTGGATGTCGTCCGTATAGTTCAAACTCCCAAATCTGACCTGATGGCCAGGGGCATAGCTTTCGATCTGCTCCAGATGGCCAAGTGAATTGGCCCGCAGTGCGAAGCCGCCGAATACAAAGATCTGTCCGGGGAGAAAAGTCTCGCCCTGGACCGCGTTGTTGTTGATGATCGAAGGAGCCATCGGGCCTATAGGTGATGACACAGAGGAACTCTCAATGAAAGCACCAATGTCGGTGTCAAAACCGGCGGATCTCGGGTAGGGGGTCCCAAACTGTGCGTCTAGGCAGATGGTAACAGGAGACAAGGGACATGATGTTTTTACCCAGGTTCGGGCCCTCTCGGTGGAGGTAAAACCCTACTCCTGCTTGATTAATATTGATGATATGGGTAGTACAAGAGTAGATCTACCACGAGATCAAGGAGGCTAAACCCTAGAAGCTAGCCTATGGTATGATTGTTGTTCGTCCTACGGACTAAAACCCTCCGGTTTATATAGACACCAGAGAGGGCTAGGGTTACACAAAGTCGGTTACAATGGTAGGAGATCTACATATCCGTATCGCCAAGCTTGCCTTCCACGCCAAGGAAAGTCCCATCCTGACACGGGACGAAGTCTTCAATCTTGTATCTTCATAGTCTTGGAGTCTGGCCGACGGTGATAGTTCAGCTATCCGAGCACCCCCTAGTCCAGGACTCCCTCAGTTAGAGTTGCAGCACGTGCCCTGCGGCACCAATTAAGAGGCTGATGACATCGCCAGAAGGGCGTCCAGGCGGCTGCCTCAGGTGCCCGACATCTTTGAGGAACGACTCTTCAAACCCTCAGCAGCACTGATGCAACTAAGTACAGCGCAGCCTCGGGAGGAGCTCCCTCAACCGCCTGCCTCGGGAGCCCCGGCCTGTGGCCCGACCTCGGGAGCTTGCCTTCTCCTAGCCCTAGAGCCTCAGGAGGGATGTTGGACCGCAGAATTCAAAGATTACCTGATGCAAGGGACTCTGCTAGAGAAGGAGGAGGACGCAGAACGTGTGGCGCGGCAGGCCACGACCTACTGCATCCAAGACGGAGAACTCTACCGAAAGCGGCCGAATGATGTTTGCCTGCGTTGCATCTCCAGGGAGCAAGGGAAAGAGTTACTGCCAGACATTCACGATGGGGACTGTGGGCACCACTCGTCTTCAGACCCTCGTCGAGAAGGCTTTTCAGAGCAGGTTCTATTGGCCAACAGCACTCAACGACGCGATCGAACTAGTAAAAGCTTGTGAAGCCTATCAATTCCACGCTAAGCAGATCCATCAGACGGCTCAGGGCCTGCAAACCATCCCCCTTTCATGGCCATTGGCTGTTTGGGGACTGGACATCCTTGGCCCGTTTCCCCGGGCACCAGGGGGCTACCGCTACCTCTACGTCGCCATCGACAAGTTCACAGAGTGGGCGAGGTGGAAGCTGTCGGCACCATACCGGCAGGCTCAGTGGTCAAATTCATCAAGGGCCTCGTGAGCCGGTTTGGGGTGCCTAATCGCATCATCACCGACAACGGTGCGCAGTTCACTAGCAATCTCTTCAAAACATATTGTGCTAACCTTGGAATGCAGATATGCTACGCTTCGGTGGCGCACCCTTGGAGCAACGGCCAAGCTGAACGCGCCAACACGGAGGTCCTGAAAGGCCTCAAAATCCTGACCTTCAAGAAGAAGCTGGAGGCCCGCGGCAGGGGCTGGCACGACGAGCTTCAGTCCATGCTATGGTCCATCCACACAACCGCTACCAAGTCGACCGGCGAGACCCCGTTCTTCCTCGTCTACGGGGCTGAGGCGGTCCTCCCTCACGAGGTCAGGCACCGCTCCGCGCGGGTCCTAGCTTTCGACGAGGCATAGCAGGACGCCATGCGGGGGGTGGACCTCGTGCTGGGAGAGGAACGCCGTCGGGAGGCTGCGCTTTGGGCAGCCAGATACCAACAGACGTTGCGGCAGTACGACTGCCGCAGCATCCGCCCCAGGACCCTCGAGGTAGGTGACCTCGTGCTCAGGCGGGTGCTCTCCAGGGAAGGGCTGCACAAGCTCTCGCCCATGTGGGAGGGCCCGTTCAAGGTTGTTCATGTCTCCAGGCCTGGCGCCGCGCGCTTGGAGACTCAGGAGGGGGTGCCCATCCCGAACGCGTGGAACATCCAGCACCTCCAAAAGTTCTACCCTTGAAGGAAGGCCCAGTGCCGGTAAAGAAGGCCCGACGCCTGTGAAGCTAGTTGTACCAAGAAAGGCCCAATCCTGTGAAGAAGGCCCGACACCTGTGAAGCTAGTTGTACCAAGAAAGTCCCGGTGCCTGTGAAGAAGGCCAACGCATGTGAAGCTCATCGCCCCGAGAAAGGCCCGGAGCCTGTGAAGCTCGCCGCCCGTGACACTCTCACCTAATAATGAGTTGGGGCTGTACACGCCCCGGAGTCTCCGGAGAGCCGCCCTCGGGCCTCGGGGGCTCCCGCCCACGCCTAATGGCAGCACTTAGCTCCGCACAGGTAAGAAGACGTCGAAGACTAGATTAGGTGCCGGACGCGGCTTTTTCATTTGCTTTCTACAGTTGGCGTGTTCATCCTTATTTGAAACTTTATTGGAGTTGCTTTTAGCGTTGTTGCCATCCTCGACCCGTGATTCTCTGTCTTTGTTGCCCACCTGACTCGTTTTCTCTTTCGCAAGTCTCGCGAGGGGCCTACGCGGGTGCCCTCGTGAGCGTTTTCTAACCCAGTCTCGTGAGGCTTTCCTATCCATGTCCACGAGCACTCCTCCCGGTCTGTGCCCCACGGGCATCGCAACGCGAACACAGGACCTGAGTCGGTTGTCCTCATGACCAAGACCAAAAGTTACCTCTCCTGACTAATTCTTGCAGGCCACAAGGCGCGCGACGAGGCCGAAGCCTCGAGAACGGAAGACTGTGGCAAGTCCCCCCGAGCTAAGTGGTTCCTACATACGAGCACGCAGCACCAAAACACAGCATGGGAATAACGGAAGTAACATAATAGTTAAACGACAGCAGTCCAGCACGCCCCTACGGGGCCCCACACTACTCTCTCTTTGTGCAGGAAAGGGAGGAAAACAAAATAGACACGGCTTGCCTGGCACCGGCTCACGACGAGGGCTCGTACTGCCTCTGGAGCTCAGTCAGACCCCTCCTCACGCTTCATCAAGGAACGACGACGGGCTGACCCGCTACCTCCCTCAAGGCGAGCGCGATGGCGCGGTGGCTGGTCGCGGCCACCGCTGGAAGAGCTGCCATCCGAAGGGGAGCCGCCGAGGCTTGGCGAGCTGCGAACGCCGCCGGCCACGCGCCCACCTTCGTCTTCGTCTCGACCATCGCCGAGGCTGGGCACCCGGTCGCCGTCTTCTTCTTCGGGGCAGCACCAAACGTGGCGGCCATCTTCTCCGAACACCCTCATGTAGAGGGTGGCGTCGCCGTCAAACATGAACTGCAGGGTGCACCACCGGCTCAGGCCACACACGCGGGCAAACGTTTTCCAGGCGCGGGCCAGAGCCACGTTCCCGGCGACGGAGATCTCCAGCGAGGCCCAGGAGGCCCTGCTGCGACAACCGTCCGCTTGAAGCCAGAGGCCACCAGGAGCGCCAGCCGGGAATTCGCCTGCAAAGAAGCGAGGAAGCTGGAGCCAGTTGCCGGTTGGGTCCACTGACCATACGACGAACTCCGCCAGCACCTCCGCCGAGTGGAAGCGCGGCCTGGGAGGCCACGCGGCCACGACGCGCCTTCCTTCACCCACCAGGCGCCCATCGCCACGCGGGAGATCGCAGCCGCGACCACGGGGATCCGCTGCGGGAGTCGCAAGATGCTTGCGGGGATGACCCCGGCCGCGCTTGGGCGGGGGAGAGTCAGGCCCATCCCGACGAGCCTTTCCCTTCTCCGCGGCCAAGAACCTCTTCGGCAGCGCCATAAAACACGACGAGCAGCTGGGATTGGGAGAAAGAAGAAGCAAGGGGGAAGCTGTGTGGCGGGGGCCTGCGCTCTTCCACATTTATAACCGGAGGAGGTCAATCGTCGGCCTCCATGATCTCAGGTAATCATGACCCATTTCTGCATGCAGGGACTTGTCAAGTCGAGCAGTTGCCGAGGCAGCATGGGGAAGCGGAGTTGCCCACGTCCAATCAACCGCCACGCGGCGCCCAAGGCCGCAGGCTGATGGGGCCCACGGCGCACCGCACTTGCCCCTTCGCTTCTTCGCTAAGCCAAATCCAAGCGCGCCTTGTGCCCGGGGGCTGCTATCGGCGTTCTGGGAACGGGGTCCCTAGACTTGCCTACCTGCGGCCTGCGGCATGGCTCAAGTGGTGGCCCAGCACGGCCCATCTTCATCAGCGCAAGACTCAAGACCCTCGTGAGGGGCCAAGCCTCGCAGGGCGGACGACACGAGGCTTCCTCAGGAGCGGCCTTGCCAGGCAGGCTCACGAGGAGGCGGAGAGATCAAGGCAGGGTACCTCGCGAGGTACTCGTGACGCAAGCCGTGACGATCGAGACCAGGTGGGGCGCCAGGCGGGCGCCGGCCTGCGCAGTGTCCTTGCTTCCTCTTTGGTGCAAAGGGGGCAAGCACAGGCGTGGAGTACCAAGGCATCCGGCAAAGGTTGCCATTTCAGTGCACCGAGACCAAAACCAGCAGAGCGGCAGGATGGAGGTCACCATGGAGCCCAAGATGGCATCATTGCCAGTGCCTTTGGCAGCCGAAGACAAACTTTAGTCAGGATAACCTGTACTAAATGTTCCCCTTCAAAATGACCGTTGTTGGCGCCCTTCCCGCTCAATATTTGGGAAGAGGACCAGGGCCTCTATAAATAGGGCTAACCACCATAGTAGAGGTGTTCGCACACGAACACGTCACCATGTACCTCCAACACCGAGGGTGATGCACCGCAGCTCATGTCAAAGGAGACCCGTCCGGAAGCGCGGTACGTAGGCAATCCGGTGGGTGCTTTTGAAGACCCGAAACCCCACACGCCCGGGAGGGACCCCGTCAGGGCGTGGCGGCTATTTGCTGCCCTAGGTCGTCCTGACCGCCCCTAGGGCCTCGAGGTTCGCCGCCCTGCAACAAGAAGAACGAACGAAAAACGAGGAAGAAGAAGAACTAGGGTTAAGAAGAAAAGATAAAAGATTAAAAGTGGTAGATGAATTGATCGATTGTGTGTTGTTGTTCAATCGGCCGTCACCCCTTAGGTATATAAGAGGCGGCTGGATTTCCCATGCAAGGAAAAGGCTTGGATTCATGTCCAAAACCCTAGTTAAATTCGGATCAGTTTTGTCCGAACTTTCCAAAACAGTTTAGTTTAAACTGGCTGCACCTTACGGGTCTTGTTTATGGTGGTAAATGACCTCGGATGAAAACGAGTCCAAAAGCAATCTTGACGAGGCGAACAACTTTCATGTTGAACGTTTTTTGATCAGAGATCATCTCGAGGGTCAAATCGCTCGGGCAAAGCAGGCTATTAATTGCGCTACCTCGCGCAATTCCGGATATTACTCGCGCTACCCCTCAGACGGGGTGTCTGGTGGGGCGCGCCACTTTCAGCCTCCCGACAGAGCTGCATTCCAATGGCTGTAACTTTTGTATACGAACTCGGATTGGAACAATATTTATATCAAAATCGATCGTTTCGACGAGACGAAGACAATCCTTGTAGATCATTTTTCAATATGAAGAGGTCTTGAGGGCGTAATGAGCCGAATAGTATTCTGAATACAAAATCTTAGTGTTTTGAACACAACTTCGGCCTTCGAGATGAGATCGGATGGCGATGGCCCAAACTTCAAAGATGTTCATATCGACAATATGGAAATTTTTTATGTAGATCACTTCTCCATTTGAGGCCATATTAATTAAGTTCTTGACTGTGCCAAAATCTTGTGTTAACACATGCCCCCCTGTTTTTCGGCAAGGCTAGCGTGCCGAAAAATAACCTGTACCACGTTTGTTCTAAGGACGATGTAAACACTCCATCGGCCATTTATAGTTTCTTAGGGCGATAATTATATATCGACCATGTTTATGCTAAGGGCGATAGTTATTTATCGGCCATGTCTTTGCTTAGGACGATAGTGATATATCGGCCATTGCCTATCTAGGCTTCTTGCCACACACTTGGGTGATATTTCTTTAAATATTTGCCATTGAGATCTCGAGGTAATAATGTGCCTTGTACAGATCCCACCAAATATGAGTTTCCAGGAACCACTCTTGTAATCTTAAAAGGACCTTCCCAACTTGGAGACCACTTCCCGAATTTTCTATCTTTTGAACCAATTGGTAGAATCACCTTCCACACAAGATCGCCAACTTGAAAATTCTTCAACTTGACCTTCTTATTGTAAGCTCTTGCCACCCTCAACTTATCTCTCTCTATGGCATTCAAAGCAGACAGACGTTTATCGATGACTTCATCAATATTGTCCATCATCAAGTTATAGAAGTCCACCGCCGATAAATCATTTTGTTTGGCTATTCTCAAAGCATTCAAATTCACTTCCACTGGTAAAACGGCCTCTTGACCATATACGAGCTCATACAGAGTTACCTTTGTAGCACCATGCCTTGAGATTCTGTGTGCCCATAAAGCTCTCCTTGGATTATCCTCAATCTTCTTCTTGATGAGCTTGATTAATATTTTATTACTAGACTCAGCTTGTCCATTGGCTTGGGCATAATATGGAGAGGAATTGAGCAACTTTATCTTATATGATTCGGCAAATTTTCTGACTTGATGTGACATAAAGGATGAACCTTGGTCCGTAGTTAATGTTTGCGGAATGCCGAATCTATGAATAATATGCTCAATTATGAATTGAATTACCTTTGTATGCGTCATGTTTTTTAGTGGTATTGCTTCAGACCATTTAGTGAAATAATCAGTTGCCACCAACACGAACCGATGCCCCTTTGAAGAAGAAGGATGAATCTCTCCAATAAAGTCCAATACCAACCTCTAAAAGTCCACAACTTTATAATAGGATGTAACATAGCAGCGGGAGCTAACTGAATATCACCAAACTTTTCACAAGCTTCGCATCCTTTATAGTACCGGAAGCAATCATTAACCATCGTCGGCCAATAAAACCCAGCACGTCGTAATAGCCATTTCATCTTGGGAGCCGACTGATGAGTGCCACAAATACCTTCATGGACCTCTCCCATAGCAACTCTCGCTTGGTCCTCATCCAAGAACTTTAAAAGAACATCATCAACCATTCGGCGATAGAGACCATCATCTCTCATTGTGTATTTGAAAGCCATACGCCGAACAGTCCTGTCCACCCTTTTGCTAGGATCACACAAATAATCAATATTGGGTTTCCTCCAGTCTTGATTTTCTCCTGCATTAAATATATCATTAGTGGCCGAAATGGTGGGCTCCGTTTCGGCCTCCCCTATGTTGGAAAGACTAGGCATCGGCCTTTGAGAAATATGAAACATGCCACGATCAACATGATAGCTGGATGCTTGTTGTGCCAACTCATTTGCTCTCCAATTGTCATGTCTAGATATATGAGCAATGCTAAAATAATCCAAATTAGAAATTATATCTAGACATTTATCAAGATAAACATTAAGTGATTTGTCAAAACATTGAAAGACGTTGGATATTTGTTGCACTATTAATAACCAATCACCAAAAGCCTCAATATGTGTAGCATCTATCGCAAGCAACATCTCTAAGCCGAATAACAATGCTTCATATTCGACTTGATTATTTGTGCAAACGTATTCTAAGCGGCATGAGGCTTCAAAAACAGCACCATGAGGAGATATATAAACAATACCAACACCTTGGCCATTGCTACAAACTGAACCATCAAAATATAATCTCCATGGTACTAATGAGACAAGGTTTATATCAATATCATGCTTGTCATCAATCCGATGCTCAACAATAAAATTAGCAACAATTTGGCCTTTCATGGATTTCAGAGATTCATAAGCCAAATCATATTCAATTAAAGCATAAGCCCACTTGACAATTCTACCACTAAGAATTGGCCTATGCAACATGTATTTGATGACATCGGTTTGACAAGCTATAATGCAAGTACTAGGCACTAGATAATGTCTCAATTTTGTGCAAGCATAATATAAGCATAGGCATAATTTCTCAATAAATGTATACCTTGTCTCGGCGTCCAATAACCGTCGGCTCAGATAAGTAATAGCATGCTCCTTTCCTTCGGTCTCTTGAGCCAAAACAGCACCAATAACACCTTCCTTCGCTGCAACGTAAAGTCTAAATGGCTCCCTGTGCCTGGGAGCTTTCATAACCGGAGGGTTGCACAAATATTTCTTAATCGTATCAAATGCCTCTTGCTGTTTTGCCCCCCAAGTAAAATCAACATCATTCTTTAACCGAAGGATAGGAGTAAATGCATCAACCTTCCCTGATAGATTGGCTATGAACCTCCTCAAATAATTGACCTTGCCAAGGAATTTTTGCATATCTCTCTTGCATGTTGGAGCCTCTACTTTCTGTATAGCTTTTATCTTTTTGGGATCAATTTCCACGCCATCTTCATGAATAATGAAACCCAAAAACTTCCTAGCTGATACACTAAAGGCACACTTCAAAGGATTCATTTTCAGCCCATATTTCTTCATTCTTTCAAAAGCCAAACGCAAATCGGCTAAGTGAGATTCAAAAGCATCCGATTTGACAACAATATCGTCAATATAAACCTCAAGTATAACACCAAGTAAATCATGAAAAATTAAATTCATAGCCCTTTGATACGTGGCACCGGCATTTTTTTAATCCAAAGGTCATCACTGTCCACTCAAATAAACCAAGGAAACCGGGACATCGAAAAGCCGTTTTGGACATGTCCTCTTCGGCCATAAAAATCTGGTTATACCCCGCTTTACCATCAAGAAAGCTAATGACCTTATGTCCAGAAGCATCATTAATAAGCATATAGGCTATTGGCATAGGGTACTCATCTTTAGGTGTAGCTCTATTCAAATCTCTAAAATCAATGCACACCCTCAACTTGCTGGAGCCATTCTTCTCTACTGGTACAATGTTAGAAATCCACTCGGCATACCTGCAAGGTCTAATAAAATTAGCTTTAAGCAAACGACCGATCTCTTCCTTGATTCGGTCATACGTTTTTCGATTAAACTTTCTGGCCGATTGCTTGTATGGTCTAAAACCGGCCTTTATTGGTAACCGATGCTCCACTAGCTCTCGGCTTAAACCCGACATCTCATGATATTCCCATGCAAAGCAACAAACATATTCTTTCAATAGCTCGATCAACTTAGCCTTATGATCGGCTCTTAAATTTTCGTTTACAAATGTCGGCCTAGGAATTGAACCATCTCCTATATCTATCTCTTCTAATGGATCGGCCGATGTAAAACCTTGTTCTAATTTATCCATATCATCTAACTCTTCTATGGACTCATACATATCATTCTCATTGGACCGATATTCTACAAGACACTTTTGTAACCACTCTGAGTTAGGATCCATTTAAATACATCATACCTTGGAGCCGATTATCGCCAACCAGCTTTAAGGAAATGGGCATGAAACCACTTTTTTGGCGCTAAGAAAATCATATTCTGATAAGTCGCGCCCCGTCAAGCAAGTAGCATTGGGATGTTGCCAATCCACCGATGCATCGGCCAAAGCAACACAAGCTGAATTATCCGCATGAATGACTTCTACTTCATCATCAACCCATTGAATCAAAAACTGGTGCATAGTAGATGGCATGCATTGGTTCGCATGAACCCAATCGCGGCCTAATATCACATTGTAGTTACCTTGGACCTCGGCGACAAAGAATGCGGTAGCCAAAGTTTTGCTTCCCACCGTAAGCTCCACATACATCACACCTTTGGCTTCAGTTTTCTCTTTGCCTTCAAATCCACTAAGCACCATGTTGGTCTTTATTAACTCTTCATCACGCAGCCCCAATTATTTGAAGACCGAATATGGCATAAGATTCACCATAGCACCACCATCGACAAGCATTCTAGCAACCGGCGATCCATTAATATGACCTTTAAGGAACAATGGCTTCAAGTGCGTCACCGGTTCTTTTGGCTTTTCGAATATAGCATTTTTAGGACCAAAATCTAGCTGAGCTACTTCCCCTTCTTCATCTATAGTATGAAATTTAGCGGGTAAGTAATACACCATATTAATATCCATACCTTCATGAACCGGTGTAGACTCATAATCAAGCATTTCATCTCCTTCCGCAAGCATGTCCACTGACTCCGAAATATCTTCAAGGGAAGAGGAAGTAGTAGGCAAAGTGGACGATGTAATAGTAGCCGCATCATCCTCCATTGGTGGTGTAGGTGTTGCTATGATCAATGAAGAAGCTGCAATTTTTTCCTTTTGCTTTGGCCTCCACACTTGTTTTGGGGGTACCATGGGACGACTTTCATTGAATAATTTATCCCTTAGCTTTTCTTCTTCTTGTTCCTCCTTCTCATGACTCCTCATGCGCTGCAATCTCCTTTTTGCGCCTTGGTCAGACCGGAAGGACACCACTTAGGCTAAGTATATTTTGGATCCCTCGACTTGGACTTGCTTGTGCTAGCTTCATGATCATTAGCCATGGGGCTTTGCTGGACCGCAGCCACATCTTTATTAGAATCAGCCGGATAATCAACAATAATCGGCTCTTTGATTATTAATTCTTTAGTGCCTATCATAATAGTTTCACCACTAGCATTCTTCTCCTTTTGCTTGCTAGGCTCTGAAATTTCAGCACTTGGTGATTTGGCACGCCACACTTGCCGATTGACCCTTTTTTGATTATCTTGCATTGGCCGACTGACACCATTGTTCAAATGGCCTCGTGTGGGATAAGAAAGCCTCCCATGAACGGGCCTCCTTGGTTCTGCCCAACCTGGATGTAAAGCATAAGGGGCCATTGGGGGCTGCCCCCATCCTCCATTGAAGCCTCCCATGTAGTATGGCGCATAGGGGGGCGGCACCATCCATGGTCCTGGTGCCCATGACCCATATGGCCTTGCGTGATGCTGAAATTCTTCCCTCATCTTGAGCGCTTCAAATTTGATGACCGGTTAGAGCTAGAACGAGCCGCTTGATTGGCATACTTGGCCAACAGCATATCAAAAGTTGGCTTGATTCTCTTGCACTGCACTTTAGCTTCATTCGTCTTCCACTTGTCAACCTCTGGACTCTTGGGCTTAACAAATTTTACATGAGTGTTCTCTTGCACTTGTGGTTGCCTCCCGAGTGTAGGATTCTTGATGGTGATCTTGATTACCTCCTTGCCACCGGGTTGCTTGTCAAGCACCACTTGTCTCCCCAAGACCTTGTTGCTCTCCTCGTTTTCCTGGACTCACCTGACAATATTATTTTTATTAGCTGATTTAGCTATGTTGGGCCGAATTAACATCTTCTTCCCGCCAAATCCATGGTGTTCACTGGGAAAGGCTGCTTATCAACTTGCATCTCAGAAAAATTCAATCGTCCGTCATTAATGGCCGATTGTATCTGTCGTCAAAAAACATTACAATCATTAGTAGCATGAGAAAAAGAATTATGATACTTGCAATAAGCACGCTGTTTCAGCTCTTCGAACGGCGTTAAAGTATGAGATATTCTAATAATCTTGGCTTGCAACAAAGCATCAAATATTTTATCACACTTAGCAATGTTGAAAGTAAATTTCATCTCTTCATCATGATTCTTATGAATCAGCTTTAAATCATTGCAAGTAAACGGTTTGGCCTTAGATGGCCAAACAAATTCAGCAGCATAAATATCACCCTCATCGTCCGAGTGGTCACTATCATACTCAACCATATTCACCTTGGGACGATCAGTTTTATATCTATGCACCTCTTTAAGATCTTTCCTTCGGCTTTCTTGAGCCAAAGCCCTTTGCAAGACTTGGTTGATATTTAAAAACTCGTATCCTTCTAGCCTTTCTCTAATGTGAGTTCTCAAACCGCTAAGCACAAGATCAGCCAATCTCTCTCGGTTATCACCAAACTATAGCACTGTTTTTTTGTATCCCTAAATATTTGGACATAATCGGAGACCGATTCATCATACTTTTGCTTAACCGATGTAAGATGGGATAGTTTAAGCTCATTGTCACCACTGTAGAAATGATCATGAAACTTTTGCTCCAATTGAAACCATGTAGTAATAGAACCGGGTGGTAATGCAGAAAACCACGAGAAAGCAGTACCAGTTAAAGATAAAGGAAAATAACATACTTTCCACTCGTCCCATGAACTTGCCTCACCTAATTGTGCCAAGTATTGACTAACATGCTCCCATGTAGTCTTTGTTTCGTCCCCGCTAAATTTAACAAAATCTGGAACTTTATATCTGGGAGGACATGGCACGACATCAAAAATTTCTAGATATGGTTTCCTGGAAATTCGTGGTTTAGGTAGTTCAATCCCACAATGCTCTCGGAACACCCTAGAAATTTCCTCTCTGACATTAGCCAAAATATCACTCGTATTGAGTGACGTTGCGTGTGGTTGTGGCGCATGGTGAATATGATTTATAATAGTTGGTATAATGCTAGTCGAAAGAGATGGTGCTGTGTATGTTGTACCATAGTTCGGCAACAATCCACTTGGACTTGCCGAACCATAACCTAGCAATGCAGTTCAATTCACTGAACTTGGTGCGTTCATGGCAGGATTAAAGGGTGGAGCAACAAGTTGGTTTGTCTGACTAGGATAAGAATTCAACAGCACGGGCGGCGCCGATGAAATAGGTAAAGTTGGACTAAAGTTTTCCACACCAGCAGACATACTACCACTACCATTATATGATTGAGGAGTATTATTTCGAGCAGTATTGTTGTCTATGATAGCTTAGTAAATAAGATCATTATTCTGAGCAATATGTGTAGTAATTTCAGCTGACTGTTCAGGAGAGAAGATTTTGCTTACAGCCGGTTCTACCTGCTCATTGTGAAGAGGAGGAAACTTGATTTCTTCAATTGAAGTGATGTTGCCTTGGTGATCCTTTTTGAACTTAGCAAGGAACTCCCGCATCTCCTTCTCCTCATGCGCCTTCTTGTACTCCTCAAAAGCTTGGCGATGCTCTGCCGATAATTCCTCAAAATTGGGCTTGATGATGTTATCGGCATCCACTTCAGATGGCTTGGGAAGATCGACCATGATGGATGATGATGATTGCTCTTTTTCCCTAGCGGAGTCGCCAAAAAGTGTGTTCACACATGAATACATCACCATGTACCTCCAACACCGAGGGTGATGCACCGCAGCTCACATCAAAGGAGACCCGTCCGGAAGCGCGGTACGCAGGCAATCCGGCGGGTGCTTTTGAAGACCCGAAACCCCACACGCCCGGGAGGGACCCCGTCAGGGCGCGTGGCGGCTATGGGCTGCCCTAGGTCGGCTTGACCGCCCCTAGGGCCTCGAGGTTCACCGCCCTGCAACAAGAAGAACGAATGAAAAACGAGGAAGAAGAAGAACTAGGGTTAAGAAGAAAAGATAAAAGATAAAAAGTGGTAGATGAATTGATCGATTATGTGTTGTTGTTCAATCGGCCGTCACCCCTTAGGTATATAAGAGGCGGCTGTACTTCCCGTGCAAGGAAAAGGCTTGGATTCACGTCCAAAACTCTAGTCAAATTCGGATTAGTTTTGTCCGAACTTTCCAAAACAGTTCGGTTTAAACTGGCTGCACCTTGCGGGTCTTTTTTGTGGTGGTAAAAGACCTCGGATGAAAACGAGTCCAAAAGCAATCTTGACCATTTCAACGAGGCGAACAACTTTCTTGTTGAACGTTTTTTGATCAGAGGTCATCTTGAAGGTCAAATCGCTCGTGCAAAACAGGCAATTAATCGCGCTACCTCGCGCAATTCCGGATATTACTCGCGCTACCCGTCAAACGGGGTGTCTGGTGGGGCGCGCCACTTTCAGCCTCCCAACAGAGCTGCATTCCGATGGCTATAATTTTTGCATACGAACTCAGATTGGAATAATATTTATATCAAAATCGATCGTTTCGGCGAGACGAAGACAATCCGTGTAGATCATTTTTCCATATGAAGCGGTCTTGAGGGAGTAATGAGCCGAATACTTTTCTGAATACAAAATCTCAGTATTTTGAACACAACTTTGGCCTTCGAGATGAGATCGGATGGCGATGGCCCAAACTTCAAAGATGTTCACATCGACAATACGGAATTTTTTTATGTAGATCACTTCTCCATTTGAGGCCATATTAATTAAGTTCTTGACCGTGCCAAAATCTGGTGTCAACAAGAGGATATCCAGTTCTCACTAGATCGATAGGCGATTGAACTCATCCAAGCAGTTCATCGCACCAGCTCAAGAACACCTCTCGTGAGGTTGTTCGTCCTTTTTACTGTTCATCATCAGCCCCTGAGGCAATCCACCATACCACACACTAGAGTAGGGTATTACACCACAACGGTGGCCCGAACCAGTATAAACCTTGTGTCCCTCGTGTCGTTCATCATTTAATTTAGATTCTTGCGAGGCGATCGGATGTGGAGTGGTAGGGGGAAGATCTTCGCGCGCACCCCAGAGTTTGAACCTTAAGGGTCTGCCGGAACCCAACATCCAACAAAGTCCACGGCGATTGCGAAGTGGAGTGATAAAGGAGCCCCAGAGGCTCCGGGGGCTGTGCGGGCCAAGAAGAAGTAGTTGTTTTCCCAACGAGCCGAAATGAAGCAAGTACCAGTTGATGAATACGGAGCATCAGGCGCTACCTTCACCATAGGTGCCAGCCTCCCTCCGGACCAAGAAAGGGCGTTGGTCAGCTTCTTGCACGCCAACAAGGAAGTGTTCGCGTGGGAGCCCAAGGACCTGGTTGGAATCCCGAGGGGAATAATCAAGCATCACTTGAGGGTGTGCCCAAACGTGCGCCTGGTGAAGCAGAAGGCACGGCGGCAGTCCATAGAGAAGCATGCGTTTATCGTCCAAGAGACCCGCAAGCTGCAGGATGCCGGTGTCATTCAGGAGGTGCTTTACCTAGAGTGGCTGGCGAACCCAGTTATTGTCCCTAAGAAGGGCGGGAAGGAGCACATGTGCGTTGACTTCACCAACCTCAACAAGGCTTGCCCACGGGACCCCTTTCTGCTCCCTCGCATCGATCAAATCGCAACTCAACCGCCGAGTGCGATCTGTTGTGCTTTTTGGATGCCTTCCTGGGCTACCACCAGATTAAGATGGTTGTGCAAGATGTGGAGAAGACTTTGTTCCTGACCCCATGTAGGGTGTACTGCTATACCTGCATGCCGTTCGGGCTGCGTAATGCTGGAGCCACCTTCCAGCGGCTAATTCATATCACTCTGGGCCAATAGCTCGGGAGGAACACTGAGGCTTACGTCGATGACATAGTAGTGAAGTCTTGGGAGGCAAGGACCCTGGTCGGGGACCTGGAGGAAACATTTCCTAGCCTGCGCAAGGTGGACCTGCGGCTCAACCCCGAGAAGTGTGTGTTTGGCATCCCCTCTGGCAAGCTACTGGGTTTCCTGGTGTCACACAGAGGAATCAAAGCCAACCCGGAGAAAGTCAAGGCTATAGGAGACATGAGCCAGCCACAAACCCTCATGGAAATGAAGAAGCTGGCGAGCTGTGTGACCTCGCTGGGGCGCTTCATTTCCATGTTAGGGGAGCGCACCCTCCCATTCTTCAAGTTGATGAAACGGAAGGGGCCGTTCAAGTGGACTCCTGAAGCGAACATGGCTTTCCAAGATCTCAAGAGATACCTCACCAGCCCACCAGTGATGGTAGCATCGTGCCCCTCGAGCCCTTGGTGCTCTATGATACATCTCCAACGTATCTATAATTTTTGATTGTTCCATGCTATTATATTACCCGTTTTGGATGTTTATGGGCTTTACTTTACACTTTTATATCACTTTTGGGACTAACCTACTTAACGGAGGCCCAGCCCGAATTGCTGTTTTTTGCCTATTTCAGTATTTCGAAGAAAAGGAATATCAAACAGAGTCCAAACGAAATGAAACCTTCGGGAGCGATCTTTTTGGAACAAACGCAATCTAGGAGACTTGGAGTGGACGTCAAGAAGCAGCCGAGGCGGCCACGAGGAAGGAGGGCGCGCCCTAGGGGGGTAGGCGCGCCCCCCACCCTCGTGGGCCCCTCGTGGCTCCCCTGACGTACCTCCTTCGCCTATAAATATCCACGTACCCTGAAAACATCCAGGGGCACCACAAAAAACTATTTCCACCGCCGGAACCTTCTGTATCCGCGAGATCCCATATTGGAGCCTTCGCCGGTGCTCCGCCGGAGCAGGAATCGACCATGGAGGGCCTCTACATCATCTCCATGGCCTCTCCGATGAGTTGTGAGTAGTTTACCATAGACCTTCGGGTCCATAGTTATTAGCTAGATGGCTTCTTCTCTCTCTTTGAATCTCAATACAAAGTTCTCCTCGATCTTCTTGGAGATCTATTCGATGTAACTCTTTTTGCAGTGTGTTTGTCGAGATCCGATGAATTGTGGGTTTATGATCAAGTTTATCTATGAGAAATATTTGAATCTCTTCTGAATTCTTTTATTTATGATTGGTTATCTTTGCAAGTCTCTTCGAATTATCAGTTTGGTTTGGCCTACTAGGTTGATCTTTCTTGCAATGGGAGAAGTGCTTAGCTTTGGGTTCAATCTTGTGGTGTCATTTCCCAGTGATGTCAGAGGCAGCAAGGCACGTATTGTATTGTTTCCATCGAGGATAAAAAGATGGGGTTTATATCATATTGCTTGAGTTTATCCCTCTACATCATGTCATCTTGCTTAATGCGTTACTCTGTTCTTCATGAACTTAATACTCTAGATGCAGGCAGGAGTCGGTCGATGTGTGGAGTAATAGTAGTAGGTGCATTACCGTTTCAATCTAGTTGTTGTGGACGTGATGCCTATATACATGATCATGCCTAGATACTCTCATAATTATGCACTTTTCTATCAATTGCTCGACAGTAATTTGTTCACCGACCGTAATACTTATGCTATCTTGAGAGAAGCCACTAGTGAAACCTATAGCCCCCGAGTCTATCTTTTATCATATAAGTTTTCCATCTACTTTTATTTGCTTCTTTTACTTTCCAATCTATATCATAAAAATACCAAAAATATTGATCTTATCTTATTATCTCTATCAGATCTCACTTTGGCAAGTTACCATGAAGGGATTGACAACCCCTTTATCGCGTTGGTTGCGAGGTTCTTGTTTGTTTGTGTAGGTACGAGGGACTTTTGAGGAGCCTCCTACTGGATTGATACCTTGGTTCTCAAAAACTAAGGTAAATACTTATGCTACTTTGCTGCATCACCCTTTCCTCTTCAAGGGAAAACCAACACAGTGCTCAAGAGGCAGCACTCTACCTGGCCACCACGCCTCACTCCGCCAGCGCGGTTCTGGTGGCGCTAAGGGAAGAGCGCCCGACCGAGGGCCCATGGCGGGGAACCTCATCGCCACGCGAGATGCTGCGGCCCTAGGATGGTGCTCCTGAGGCCTCAGCTGCGCCACCGGTCAATGTCGCTCCTGAGGCCCCAGCCAAAATATTTATCTTATCTTATTATCTCTATCAGATCTCACTTTTGCAAGTTACCGTGAAGGGATTGACAACCCCTTTATCACATTGGTTGCGAGGTTCTTGTTTGTTTGTTTAGGTACGAGGGACTTTTGAGGAGTCTCCTACTGGATTGATACCTTGGTTCTCAAAAACTGAGGGAAATACTTATGCTACTTTGCTGCATCACCCTTTCCTCTTCAAGGGAAAACCAACACAGTGCTCGAAAGGTAGAAAGAAGGATTTCTGGCGCCATTGCTAGGGGGGTCTTTGCTCAAGTCAAGACATACCAAGTACCTATCACAAACTGATCTCCCTCGCATTACATTATTTGCCGTTTGCCTCTCGTTTTCCTCTCCCCCACTTCACCCTTTCCGTTTTATTCGCCCTTCTTTCGTTTGATCTTATGTTTGCTTGTGTCTCCATGTGCCTTCTATGTGCTTGCATCTTTGCTTGCTAAATCTATTGATATGGATCCACTTAAAGTGTTCTACTTGGATCATCTTCGATCCTTATGTTCTCGTGCTGAAACACCAACTAGCCTAGTTGATGGGAAATCTTTAGATGAGCATGCTCATTTTGTGCGTCATCGTTTGTCTGAAAAGGGGAAGCTCTTATGGTATCAAATAAATAAATTGCTATGCTATGCTTGGAATCTTTGTGAAATTTATGATTTTACTTGTTGCTCTAAGAACCCTAAAAAACACCTTCCCTACCTATGTGAGTTTAATGATAATGAAATCTTATCTTCTTATGCAAAGGGTGTTTATAGTTACTATGATATCGAACAAATTGAAGAATTTGTTGCTTTTAAGGCTGCTTATGAAGTTGCTTCTATGATTGAAAAGTATGATATTACTCTCTACGAATCTGAAAATTTTGACATACTTAAATATTGCTATGAAAACTATGCTCATAATGTCTATGTCAAAGAATTTATAGAGAGGATGATCGTTGCTTTGGAAGAAAATAATGATATGCATGAATCTATATATAAGGGTGATTCCGATGATTTGATTGAAATATCCCTTGATGAACATGATGCTTGCTATTCTTGTGGCCATGATGCCAATATTTATGAAGATGAATTTGCTATAGTTCCTTGTGTTAAACATGAGATCGTTGCTATTGCACCCATACTTGATAGTTCTTTCGATGAAAAGCATGATTGCAATAATCTTACTATAAATTCTCTTGATGTCAATTGTGCTAATAATATGAAAACCCCTAAGCTTGGGGATGCTAGTTTTGCTATGTCTACTACTTGTTGCAATGATCATGATTGGGGTGATTCTTCTTATGATCTTGAAATTTTATTTAAGCCCCATTATGAATACGAGATTGATATTAATGTTTGAAATAATATTGAAAGTGGGTTTGGAAGAGTGTCAACTTTAGATCCCACATATTTGGAGAATGTTCAATCTTATGGTATTTTTGATAAAAGTGGGTTTGGAGAGGTCATGACTTTAGTTAATGATAATCCCACTATTTTGGAAGAGTGTCAACTTCACATGCATGTGGATCATGTTGAAAATATGTTATGTGATAGCTATTTTGTTGAATTTGCCAATGATCCTACATGTATTTATTATGAGAGAGGAAAATATGGTCGTAGAAATTTTTATCTTACTAAATTACCTCTTGTCATGTTGAGATTGCTATCGTCTCTTTCTTCTTCCTTGCATATGCTAGTTTTTGCTTGCCTTGCAAATTTGTTTGCTTATAATATGCCTATGCATAGGAAGTATGTTAGACTTAGATGTTTTTGTCACGTGTTTCTTGATGCTCTCTTTGCGCTTCAATTCTTGTCTTTCATGTGAGCATCATTAAAATTATCAATGCCTAGCTAAAAGGCTTCAAAGAAAAGCGCTTGTTGGGAGACAACCCAATATTTTTCCTTTCTGTTATTTAATAAATAATTCATCTAGATTCTTTTTATATGTGGTTTTATGTTTTAATTAGTGCTTGTGCCAAGTAGAACCTATAGGATAACCTACGGTGATAGTTAATTTGATTCTGCTGCAAAACAGAAACTTTTGCACGCACGAGAATAATTTTAGTAAATCACAGAAACGTGATTTTGGGTTGATTCTTTTTGCAGTAGATCAATTTACAAATTGCCGAGGACTTCCTATTTTGGTAGGATTTGTAGAGTTCCAGAAGTATTCTAAAGTTACAGATTGCTACAGACTGTTCTGTTTTTGACAGATTCTATTTTTCGTATGTTGTTTGCTTATTTTGATGAATCTGTGGCTAGTATCGGGGGGTATGAACCATATAGAAGTTGGAATACAGTAGGTTTAACACCAATATAAATAAATAATGAGTTCATGACAGTACCTTAAGTGGTGGTTTTTCTTTCTTGCACTAACGGAGCTCATGAGATTTCCTGTTGAGTTTTGTGTTGTGAAGTTTTCAAGTTTTGGGTAAAGATTTGATGGACTATGGAATAAAGAGTGGCAAGAGCCTAAGCTTGGGAATGCCCATGGCACCCCAAGATAAATCAAGGAAAACCAAAATCCTAAGCTTGGGGATGCCCCGGAAGGCATCCCCTCTTTCGTCTTCGTCTATCACTAACTTTACTTGGAGCTATATTTTTATTCGCCACATGATATGTGTTTTGCTTGGAGCGTCTTGTATGATATGAGTCTTTTATTTTTAGTTTACCACATTCATCCTTGCTGTACACACCTTTTGTGAGAGACACACATGGTTCGGAATTTATTAGAATACTCTATGTGCTTCACTTATATCTTTTGAATTAGACAATTTTGCTCTAGTGCTTCACTTATATCTTTTTAGAGCATGGCGATGGCTTTATTTTGTAGAAATTGTTTATATGTCATGCTTCACTTAAATTATTTGGGAGTCTTTTAGAGCAGCATTGTATTTGCTATGGTTATAAAATTGGTCAAAGAATGACGAGCATCCAGGTTGGGTATAATAAAAACTATCATAGAAAGTGCATTAAACACTATGATCAATTTGATGCTTGATAATTGTTTTGAGATATAAAGGTGGTAATGTTAGAGTCATGCTAGTTGGGTAATTATGAAATTGAGAGATACTTGTGTTAATGTTGGCAGGTCCGTAGCATGCACGCATGGTAAAAGTTGTGTGACAAATTTGTTGCATGGGGTGCTCTTTTAATTTTGTTCCTTATGTGTGGAGGTCGGGATTGCGCGATGGTTAACTCCTACCAACCCTTCCCCTAGGAGCATGCGTAGTAGTACTTTGCTTCAAGGGTAAGTAGATTTTTGCAATAAGTATATGAGTTCTTTATGACTAATGTGAGTCCATGGATTATACGCACTCTCACCCTTCCACCATTTCTAGCCTCTATTATACCGCGCAACTTTCGCCGGTATCATGCACCCACCATTTACCTTCCTCAAAACAGCCACCATATACCTACCTATTATGGCATTTCCATAGCCATTCCAAGATATTTCCATGCAACTTTCCACCGTTCCATTTATTATGACACGCCCCACCATTGTCATATTGCTCTTTGCATGATCATGTAGTTGACATCGTATTTGTGGCAAGGCCACCTCCATAATTTTTCATACATGTCACTCTTTATTCATTGCATATCCCGGTACACCACTGGAGTCATTCACGTAGAGTCATATTTTGTTCTAAGTATGAGTTGTAATTCTTGAGTTGTAAATCAATAAAAGTGTGATGATCTTCATTATTAGAGCATTGTCCCAAGTGAGGAAAGGATGATGAAGACTATGATTCCCCCACAAGTCGAGATGAGACTTCGGACTTTATAAAAAATAAAAGAGGCCAAAGAAGCCCACCAAATAAAAAAAAATAAAAAAATAAAAAAAAGAGAAAAGAGAGAAGGGACAATGTTACTATCTTTTTTCCACACTTGTGCTTCAAATAGCACCATGATCTTCATGATAGAGAGTCTCCTATGTTGTTACTTTCATATACTAGTGGGAATTTTTCATTATAGAACTTGGCTTGTATATTCCAATGATGGGCTTCCTCAAAATGCCCTAGGTCTTCGTGAGCAAGCAAGTTGGATGCACACCCACTTAGTTTCTTTTGTTGAGCTTTCATATATTTATAGCTCTAGTGCATCTGTTGCATGGCAATCCCTACTCACTCACATTGATATCTATTAATGGCATCTCCATAGCCCGTTCATACGCCTAGTTGATGTGAGACTATATTCTCCCTTTTTTGTCTTCACAACCACCACCCTATTCCACATATAGTGCTATGTCCATGGCTTGGGCTCATGTATTGCGTAAGAGTTGAAAAAGCTGAAGCGCGTTAAAAAGTATGAACCAATTGCTTGGCTGAAACCGGGGTTGTGCATGATGGGAGTATTTTGTGTGATGAAAATGAAGCATGGCCTAACTATGTTGTTTTGTAGGGATGAGCTTTCTTTGGCTATGCTATTTTGATAAGACATGATTACTTGTTAGTATGCTTGAAGTATTACTATTTTTATGTTTTATGGACTTTTATCTTGAATCATTTGGATCTAAACAATCATGCCACAATAAATAAAATTACATTGAGAATTATGCTAGGTAGCATTCCACATCAAAAATTCTGTTTTATCATTTACCTACTCGAGGACGAGCGGGAATTAAGCTTGGGGATGCTTGATACATCTCCAACGTTTCTATAATTTTTGATTGTTCCATGCTGTTATATTACCCGTTTTGGATGTTTATGGGCTTTACTTTACACTTTTATATCATTTTTGGGACTAACCTACTAACCGGAGGCCCAGCCCGAATTGCTGTTTTTTTGCCTATTTCAGTGTTTCGAAGAAAATGAATATCAACCGGAGTCCAAATGGAATGAAACCTTCGGGAGCGATCTTTTTGGAACAAACGCAATCCAGGAGACTTGGAGTGGACGTCAAGAAGCAGCCGAGGCGGCCACGAGGCAGGAGGGCGCACCCTAGGGGGGTAGGCGTGCCCCCACCCTCGTGGGCCCCTCGTGGCTCCCCTGACCTACCTCCTCCACCTATATATATACACGTACCCCGAAAACATCCAGGGGCACCACAAAAATCTATTTGCACCGCCGCAACCTTCTGTATCCACGAGATCCCATCTTGGAGCCTTCGCCGGCGCTCCGTTGGAGGGGGAATCAACCATGGAGGGCCTCTACATCTCCTCTAAGGCCTCTCCGATGAGTTGTGAGTAGTTTACCATAGACCTTCGGGTCCATAGTTATTAGTTAGATGGCTTCTTCTCTCTCTTTGAATCTCAATACAAAGTTCTCCTCGATCTTCTGGAGATCTATTCGATGTAACTCTTTTTGCGGTGTGTTTGTCGAGATCCGATGAATTGTGGGTTTATGATCAAGTTTATCTATGAGAAATATTTGAATCTCCTCTGAATTCTTTTATGTATGATTGGTTATGTTTGCAAGTATCTTCGAATTATCTTTTTGGTTTGGCCTACTAGGTTGATCTTTCTTGCAATGGGAGAAGTGCTTAGCTTTGGGTTCAATCTTGTGGTGTCCTTTCCCAGTGACAGCAGAGGCAGCAAGGCACGTATTGTATTGTTGCCATCGAGGATAAAAAGATGGGGTTTATATCATATTGCTTGAGTTTATCCCTCTACATCATGTCATCTTGCTTAATGCGTTACTCTGTTCTTCATGAACTTAATACTCTAGATGCAGGCAGGAGTCGGTCGATGTGTGGAGTAATAGTAGTAGATGCATTACCGTTTCGATCTACTTGTTGTGGACGTGATGCCTATATACATGATCATGCCTAGATACTCTCATAACTATGCACTTTTCTATCAATTGCTCGACAGTAATTTGTTCACCGACCGTAATACTTATGCTATCTTGAGAAAAGCCACTAGTGAAACCTATGGCCCCCGGGTCTATCTTTTATCATATAAGTTTTCCATCTACTTTTATTTGCATCTTTTACTTTCCAACTATATCATAAAAATACCAAAAATATTGATCTTATCTTATTATCTCTATCAGATCTCACTTTTGCAAGTTACCGTGAAGGGATTGACAACCCCTTTATCGCGTTGGTTGCGAGGTTCTTGTTTGTTTGTGTAGGTACGAGGGACTTTTGAGGAGACTCCTACTGGATTGATACCTTGGTTCTCAAAAACTGAGGGAAATACTTATGCTACTTTGCTGCATCACCCTTTCCTCTTCAAGGGAAAACCAACGCAGTGCTCAAGAGGTAGCACTCTACCTGGCCGCCATGCCTCACACCGCCAGCGCGGTTCTGGTGGCGCTAAGGGAAGAGCGCCCGACCGAGGGCCCATGGCGGGGAACCTCATCGCCACGCGAGACACTGCGGCCCTAGGATGGTGTTCCTGAGGCCTCAGCTGCGCCACCGGTCAATGTCGCTCCTGAGGCCCCAACTGATCTCCCAGCCACCGGGGCTCCTGAGAATGGGGCTCATGAGGCCATGGCCGATGTGAAAAACAGCAAGACCCCTGAAGACCAGCACTCTCGAAATATACAAGACCTTGCCAACTCCTCCTCCCTCGTCGAGCATCCGGTCTACTTCGTCAGCATTGTGCTGCGGGAGGCACGGGTGCGCTATCCTATGCTGCAAAAGATCTTGCTCACGCTCCTCGTCGCCTCTCGGAAGCTGCGCAACTACTTCCAAGGCCACCCCATCAAGATCGTCTCAGCCTACCCACTGGATAGGGTACTCCGGAGCCCTAACGTTGCTGGAAGGGTCGTAGAGAACATTGAGCTACAGGCATTCCAGCGGGAGTTCAGCACCACCAGGATCATCAAGGGTGCGACCCTCACAGATTTCATGGCAGAATGGACCGACGTCCCTGACCGTGAAGTATGCGAGGACTGTTCCCTCTTGCCCGGAGACGAGGCGCCGGACGGGTGGATCATGTACTTCGACGATGCATTCGCGCGTCAAGGCGCAGGGGCTGGAGCAGTGCTCATTTCACCCACCAAGGACAAGCTCTACTACGCTGTAGAACTCTGCTTCCAGCAGGGCGAAAAGGTCTCCAACAACATCGCAGAGTATGAGGGCCTAATTGCCGGCCTCAGAGCTGCAGCGGTGCTGGGGGTGAAGCGCCTCACCATCAGTGGTGACTCCCAGCTCCTCGTCAACTTCTCCAACAAAGAGTACACCCCGAAGGACAAGCACATGGAAGCATACCTGGAAGAGGTACGAAAAATGGAAAAACAATTCTTGGGCTTGGAATTGTAGCATGTGCCACAAGGCACAAACAAGGAAGCGGATGACATTGCCAAAAGGGCATCCCAACGGCTGCCTCAGGAGCCAGGTGTTTTTGAGGAATGACTCTTCAAGCCGTCAGCAGCCCCCTGCTATGGAACCGACACCACCTCAGGAGGACCTTCCCGAGCCCCTGCGACAGGCGCCCCTGCCTACGACCCAACCTCGGGGGCCCGTCTGCTCCTCGCGCTCGAGCCTCAGGAGGGGTGATGGACCGAGGAGTTCAAGGTGTACTTTTTTCAGGGGACCCTGCCGGAGAAGGAGGAAGACGCCGAGCGCGTGGCTCGCCAGGCCACCGCATACGGCATCCAGGATGGTGAGCTGTACCATAAGCGGCCCAATGATGTTTCTTTGCGGTGCATCTCTAGGGAGCAGGGGCTCGAGCTGCTAGCCGGCATACATGGCGGAGACTGCAGACATCACTCTTCATCACGCACCCTCGTGGGCAAGGCGTTCCGCAACGGGTTCTACTAGCCCACGGCACTCAACAACGCCACCGAGCTAGTGAAATCCTGGGAAGCCTGCCAATTCCATGCCAAGCAGATCCATCAACCTGCTCAGGGCCTCCAGACCATCCCACTCACATGGCCGTTCACGGTCTGGGGGCTAGATATCTTGGGACCATTCCCTCGAGCGCCTGGGGGCTACTGCTAGCTCTACGTTGCCATCGACAAGTTCACCAAGTGGGCAGAGGTAGAAGCTGTCCGCACCATCCCGGTCGGCTCGGCTGTCAAGTTCATCAAGGGCCTCGTGAGCCGGTTTGGGGTTCCTAATCGCATCTTCACCGACAATGGTTCGCAGTTCACCAGCTACCTTTTCAAAACATACTGTGCTAACCTTGGAACGCAGATATGCTACGCTTTGGTGGCACATCCCAGGAGAAACGACCAGGCCAAGCATGCCAATGCATAGGTCTTGAGAGGCCTCAAGGAAAGGACCTTCAGGAAGAAGCTCGAGGCCTATGGCAGGGGCTGGCTCGACGAGCTCCAGTCCATGCTATGGTCCATCCGCACCACCGCCACCAAGCTGACGGGCGAGACCCCGTTCTTCTTCGTCTATGGAGCTAAAGCGGTTCTCCCACACGAGGTCAAGCATCGCTCCACGCGGGTCTTGGCATTTCATGAGACACGCCAGGATGCCACGCGGGGGATGGATCTTGTGCTGGGGGAGGAATGCCGCCGTCAAGCCTCGCTCCGAGCGACAAGGTACTAGCAGCCACTACAGCGGTACCACTGCCACAGCATCCGCCCCAGGACGCTCGAGGTGGGCGATCTCATCCTGAGGCAGGTGCTCTCCAGGGAAGGGCTGCACAAGCTCTCACCCATATGGGAGGGCCCGTTTAGGATTGCCCGTGTCTCCAAGCCTGGCATCATGCGCCTGGAGACACAGGACAGGATCCCCATCCAGAACACCTGGAACATCTAGCACCTCCGGAAGTTCTATCCATGAAGCAAGGCTCATGCCTATGAAGGTCTCCGCTCATGACACTCTCACGTAATAAGGAGTGGGGCTGTACACGCCCTGGAGTCTCCTGAGTGTCGCCCATGGGCCTCACGGGGGCTCCCTCCCACGTCATAGTGGCAACACTTAGCTCTGCGCTGGTGAGAAGACTAGACTAGGTGCCGGACGCGGCTGTTCATTTGCTTGCTTTCTGTAGTTGTTTCACATTTTTTAATGGTATTTGGAGTTTTTGCGTTTTATTTGCCGAGTTGGGCTATTCCTCCTCTTGTTTCGTTCGTTCTTAGTCTTGGCCCAGGAAGAGCGGCAGTTGCCCGTTGCTCCTCCTCGAGCGTCCCGCACGTGGGGGCTAGGTAGGTGTGCACGTTGGGTTCACCTCCACGCAAGCACATTTCGCCGAAACCCCATTGCCCCAGCGCTTCGGCTCCCTTAATCCTCGCGATACGCCCTCGGTCGAGCCCATGTGTGTGGGCAAACGCCTACCAGCCATAGGTCAAGACCATACTGCCTGCTGTGGTGACCTTGATCTCGACCCACGAGGCCCTACTGCAGCAGCCGTCAGCCTGCAACCAGAGGCCGTCGAGCCTCGTGGCCGGCAGCTCCCCGGTGAAGAAGCATGGAAGCCGGAGCAAGGTGCCGGTGGGCTTCTCCGACCACACGAAAAACTCCGGGAGCACATCCACTGAGGGGAAGCACGGTCGAGGAGGCCAGGTGACCATGGCGCGCCTCCCCTCATTGCAGGGGCTACCTCGTTGCCGGTGGCCCCCGCCACAAGAAGAAGCGCTGTCACGGCCACCAAGAGAGACGCCAGCTCCTGGAGAAGTGCGCCTGCGCCCCTTGGAAGCCGCCAACGGGGTCACAGTGTGCTTGCGGGTACGGCCACGACCCCTCTTGGGTGGCGGCGAAACTGGCCCTTCCTTGGGGGCCTTCCCCTTCTCGGCGGCAGTGAACCTCTTCGGCAGTGCCATGGGCTCTGCAACTACAGCAAGGCAGACAAGAAGAAGGAACATGCGGCAAGAAGATGGAGACGAGCGATGGGGGCTCTGCCCCTCCACCCGCATTTATAGCCAGAGGGAGGCCAACCGCCGGCCTCCACGATCCCACGCAATGATGGTTTTCTCTGCATGCAGCAGCGACTAATCAAGTTGGACGGTTGCCAAGGTAGCATGGGGAAGTGGAGATGCCCTCGTCCCATCAATCGCAACGCATTGCCGCAGGTGGTTAGGGCCCGCAGTTCTCCGCACTTGCCCTTTGGCTTCGCCTAGAAGCCAAGTCCGAGCACACCTTGGGCCCGGGGGCTACTGTCGGCATTCTGGATATGGGGGTACCTAGACTTGCCTGCCTGCGGCCTGCAACATGGCTCCATCGGCGGCCCGGTATGGCCCAACTTCGACATCGACAACTCAAGACCCTCGTGAGGGGCCAAGCCTCGCGAGGCGGACGACACCAAGACCTCCAAAGGGATCAGCCTCCTCAGGCTAGCTCCCAAGGAGCAGAGTTTCTATGCAAAGGCTCACCACATGAGGTTCGGGTGACGTGAGCCATGACGATCGAGGCTAGGCCGGCGCCAGCGGGCGCAGTGTACTAGTTTCCTCTTTAGTGCAAAGGAGGCAAGCAGCAGACGCAGAGTCCCGTGGAAGCAACCAAAGGTATACATTCCCGTGCAACAAGACCAGGACCGCCAGGGTGGCGGGGCAGAGGTCATCACCAAGCCCACCGCGACGTCACAACCAGAGGCTTTTGTAGGCGAAGACCACTTTAGTCAGTATAAGATGTACTAGTTGTCTCCCTTCAAATTTGGCCGTTGTGGGATCCCTTCCCACCTTCATTTGGGAAGAGGACCAAGGCCACTATAAATAGGACCTAGCCACCATAGGCAAGAGGATGCGGAGCATCCCACGTTCACCCCCATGTACACTACGACTACTCCCCAAGCCCCAAGTGGACACACGATGAGACCTCGACCTTATGCCATTGGACACAAGGTGAACCCGCTCCTAGATGCTTCCCCTTCCCATTCGGGCGAGACATGGTTACTACCTAATGCAAAGACACTACTGTGCTTAGGAACCGAGGAGACGACCATGGAGATGCTCGAGGTATACGCCAAGTCCACACGGAAGCGGAGCAAGAACTGCCTCAAGTGGAGTCGTCGTGGAGCTACAGCGGCCGGACATCCGGCAGGAGCCCAGAGATCCGGCACCATCAATCATAAGAAGACCAGTGAGAGACAAACACCTAGCGACTCTACAGCGGCCAGACATCCGGCACCTGCCCAGAAATCTGGCGCAGGCTATCTAGAGAGCACCGAGACCAGCTCCGCCAGCCCGGACATCCGGCCAACAAGCCCGGACATCCGGCTCCTCATGAAGGCCCGGACATCAGGACCGCAAGCCCGGACATCCGGCTCCACCTGTCTGCGCATAGTGAAGGGCCGAGGCCCATGTACCCCTTCGCCCACCTAGACTATATATACTCCTCCGCCCTCTTTCTAGGGTTAGCATAGGTTTAGCTCATTTGAGATAGAGCCTTGCTCATCCATACGGATCTACTCCTCGTGAGAGACCGCGACCTCTTCAGAGAAGATCCATCTTGGATTCAAGACCCCATTCATGGGATGACCCTTAAGACCTCCTCACGGAGAAGAACTACCGCCACTTGTATCGTCCTTTGTTGGATTCAAACCGTGTATCTCTTTGTGTTTCAAGTATCTAGCATATGTGTGACCGGATCTCGTTGGTTTGAGTGATTCTCTTGTGTTTTCCCTCGTGTTCCCCTCGTTTTCCCTCTCCTGTTCTTCGTGTTCTTGGTAGGATTCCCTCCAAACGTGAAAGATAAGGTGTCTAGGGTTCTACCCTACATCACAAGAGGGACGATCGATCAAGTCGACCACATCCAGTCCACCCTCACCAGCACACTTGAGCTCAATAACACACCTCCTAAGGTTGTTCTCCACTGTACTAGTTCATCCTCGGCCCCTCGAGGCAAATCCACCACAAAGCAGGAGTAGGGTTTTACACCTCAAGGTGGCCCGAACCTGGGTAAATTGTTGTGTCTCCTTTCCTTCGAGCTCGACACGCTGGGCTGTGAGATTGGCAGGTAGGAAGACTGGGGAGGTTGAGATCTCCGCACGCACCCCAGAGTTCAAACCTCTCAAGGGTTTGCAGAACCCTAAATCCGACAGTGTACCTTACTAGTGTTTGTAGTAACCCCTGGGTATTTGATACTGGTTCAGTTGCTAAGATTAGTAACTTGAAACAGAAGTTGCAGAATAAACAGAGATTAGTTAAGGGAGAGGTCACAGTGTGTGTTGGAAGTGATTTCAAGGTTGATACGATCACCATCGCACACTCCCTCTACCTTCGAGATTAGTGTTGAACATAAATATATGTTATTTGGTGTTTGTGTTGAGCATGAATATGATTAGATCATGTTTATTGCAATATGTTTATTCTTTTAAGTCAGAGAATAATTGTTGTTCTATTTACATGAATAAAACCTTCTATGGTCATACACCCAATGTGAATGGTTTATTGAATGTCGATCATAGTGATACACAAATTCATAATATCGATGCCAAAAGATGCAAAGTTGATAATGATAGTACAACATACTTGTGGCACTGCCGTTTAGGTCATAATGGTGTAAAGCGCATGAAGAAACTCCATGCATATGGACTTTTGGAATCACTTGATTATGAATCATTTGATACTTGTGAACCATGCCTGATGGGCAAGATGACTAAAACTCCGTTCTCTGGAACAATGGAGCGAGCAAATAACTTATTGGAAATAATACATAACAATGTATGCAGTCCGGTAAGTGTTGAGGCACGTGGCAGTTATCATTATTTTCTGACCTTCAGAGATGATTTGAGTAGGTATGGATATATCTACTTGATGAAACATAAGTCTAAAACATTTGAAAAGTTCAAAGAATTTCAGAGTGAAGTGGAGAATCATCGTAACAAGAAAATAAAGTTTCTGCGATCTTATCACGGAGGCGAATATTTGAGTTATGAGTGTGGCCTTAATTTAAAACAATGTGGAATTATTTTACAACTCATGCCACCTGGAACACCATAGTGTAATGGCGTGTCCGAACGTTGTAACCATACTTTATTAGATATGGTGCATTCTATGATGTCTCCTACCGATCTACCACTATCATTTTGGGGTTACGCACTAGAGACAGTCGCATTCACATTAAATAGGGCACCGTCTAAATCCATTGAGACGACACCGTATGAACTATGGTTTGGCAACAAACCTTAGCTGTTGTTTCTTAAATTTTGGGGATGCGATGCTTATGTCAAAAGGCTTCAGCCTGATAAGCTCAAACCCAAATCGGAAAAGTGTATCTTCATAGGATACCCTAAGGAAACAATTGGGTACACTTTCTACCATAGATCCGAAGGCAAGATTTTTGTTGCTAAGAATGGATCCTTTCTAGAGAAGGAGCTTCTCTCGAAAGAAGTGAGTGGGAGGAATGTTGTAAATATGCCCTAGAGGCAATAATAAATTAGTTATTATTATATTTCCTTGTTCATGATAATCGTTTATTATCCATGCTATAATTGTATTGATAGGAAACTCAGATACATTTGTGGATACATAGACAACACCATGTCCCTAGTAAGCCTCTAGTAGACTAGCTCGTTGATCAACAGATGGTTATGGTTTCCTGACCATGGACATTGGATGTCATTGATAACGGGATCACATCATTAGTAGAATGATGTGATAGACAAGACCCAATCCTAAGCCTAGCACAAAGATCGTGTAGTTCGTATGCTAAAGCTTTTCTAATGTCAAGTATCATTTCCTTAGACCATGAGATTGTGCAACTCCCGGATACCGTAGGAATACTTTGGGTGTACCAAACGTCACAACGTAATTGGGTGGCTATAAAGGTGCACTACAGGTATCTCCGAAAGTGTCTGTTGGGTTGGCACGAATCGAGACTGGGATTTGTCACTCCGTGTGATGGAGAGGTATCTCTGGGCCCACTCGGTAGGACATCATCATAATGTGCACAATGTGACCAAGGGGTTGATCACGGGATGATGTGTTACGGAACGAGTAAAGAGACTTGCCGGTAACGAGATTGAACAAGGTATCGGGATACCGACGATCGAATCTCAGGCAAGTACAATACCGCTAGACAAAGGGAATTGAATACGAGATCGATTGAGTCCTTGACATCGTGGTTCATCCGATGAGATCATGGAACATGTGGGAGCCAACATGGGTATCCAGATCCCGCTGTTGGTTATTGACCGGAGAACCTCTCGGTCATGTCTGCATGCTTCCCGAACCCGTAGGGTCTACACACTTAAGGTTCGATGACGCTAGGGTCATAAAAGAAGTTTGTATGTGGTTACCGAATGTTGTTCGGAGTCCCGGATGAGATCCCGGACATCACGAGGAGTTCCAGAATGGTCCGGAGGTAAAGATTTATATATGGGAAGCCTTGTTTTGGTCAGCGGAAAAGTTTCGGGTTTTATCGGTAATGTACCGGGACCACCGGGAGGGTCCCGAGGGTCCACCAAGTGGGGCCACCGGCCCCAGAGGGCTGCATGGGCCAAGTGTGGGAGGGAACCAGCCCCAGGTGGGCTGGTGTACCCCCCTACAAGGGCCCAAGGCGCCTAGGGTTTGGGGAGGGGCGCACCCACCTAACTTGGGGGGCAAGTTTCCCCTCCCCCCCCCTTGGCCGCCCCCCAGATGGGATCTTGGGCTGGCCGCCGCCCCTAGGGTGGAACCCTAGGTGGGGGCGCAGCCCCCCCTCTTCCCCTATATATAGTGTAGGCAAAGGAGAAGCCCAACACACGAAGTTTCTTCTCCTGTTGGCGCAGCCCTACCTCTGTTTCTCCTCTTCTCCCGCGGTGCTTGGCGAAGCCCTGCAGGATTGCCACACTCCTCCACCACCACCACGCCGTCGTGCTTCTGCTGGATGGAGTCTTCCTCAACCTCTCCCTCTCTCCTTGCTAGATCAAGGCATGGGAGACGTCACCGGGCTGTACGTGTGTTGAACGCGGAGGTGCCGTCCGTTCGGCACTAGGATCTCTGGTGATTTGGATCACGACGAGTACGACTCCTTCAACCCCATTCTCTTGAACGCTTCTGCTTAGCAATCTACAAGGGTATGTAGATGCACTCTCCTTCCCCACGTTGCTAGATTACTCCATAGATTGATCTTGGTGATGCGTAGAAAATTTTCGATTTCTGCTACGTTCCCCAACAGTGGTATCAGAGCTAGGTCTATGTGTAGTTTCTATGCACGAGTAGAACACAAGTTGTTGTGGGCGTTGATTTTTGTTCAATATGCTTACCGTTACTAGTCCAATCTTGTTTCGGCGGTATTGTGGGATGAAGCGGCCCGGACCGACCTTACACGTACACTTACGTGAGACAGGTTCCACTGACTAACATGCACTTGTTGGATAAGGTGGCTAGCGGGTGCCAGTCTCTCCCACTTTAATCGGATCGGATTCGATGAAAAGGGTCCTTATGAAGGGTAAATAGAAATTGACATATCATGTAGTGGTTTTTGCGTAGGTAAGAAACGTTCTTGCTAGAAAACCCTAGCAGCCACGTAAAACATGCAAACAACAATTAGAGGACGTCTAACTTGTTTTTGCAGGGTATGCTATGCGATGTGATATGGCCAAAACATTGTGATGAATAATATATGTGATGTATGAGATTGATCATGTTCTTGTAATAGGAATCATGACTTGCATGTCGATGAGTATGACAACTGGCAGGAGCCATAGGAGCTGTCTTAATTTATTGTATGACCTGTGTGTCAATGAACAATGCCATGTAATTACTTTACTTTATTGCTAAACCGTTATCCATAGTAGTAGAAGTAATAGTTGGCGAGACAACTTCATGGAGACACGATGATGGAGATCATGATGATGGAGATCATGGTGTCATGCCGGTGACGATGATGATCATGGAGCCCCGAAGATGGAGATCAAAAGGAGCAAAATGATATTGGCCATATCATGTCACTTTTGATTGCATGTGATGTTTATCATGTTTATGCATCTTATTTGCTTAGAACGATGGTAGTAAATAAGATGATCCCTCATTAAAATTTCAAGAAAGTGTTCCCCCTAACTGTGCACCGTTGCGAAAGTTCGTTGTTTCGAAGCACCACATGATGATCGGGTGTGATAGATTCTAACATTCACACACAACGGGTGTAAGCCAGATTTACACACGCAAAACACTTAGGTTGACTTGATGAGCCTAGCATGTACAGACCTGGCCTCGGAACACAAGAGACCGAAAGGTCGAGCATGAGTCGTATGGTAGATACGATCAACATGAAGATGTTCACCGATGATGACTAGTCCGTCTCACGTGATGATTGGACACGGCCTAGTTGATTCGGATCATGTAATCCCTTAGATGACTAGAGGGATGTCTATCTGAGTGGGAGTTCATAAGATGAACTCAATTATCCTAAACATAGTCAAAAGATCTTTGCAAATTATGTCGTAAGCTCGCGCTTTAGTTGTATTGTTTAGATATGTTCCTAGAGAAAATTTAGTTGAAAGTTAATAGTAGCAATTATGCGGACTAGGTCCGTAAACTGAGGATTGTCCTTGTTGCTTCGTAGAAGGCTTATGTCCTTAACGCACCACTCGGTGTGCTGAACCTCGAACGTCGCCTGTGGATGTTACGAACATCTGACATACACGTTTTTGATAACTACGTGATAGTTCAGTTAAATGGTTTAGAGTTGAGGCACCAAAGACGATTTCGAAACATCGCGGAACATATGAGATGTTTCGAGGGCTGAAATGGGATTTCAGGCTCATGCCCATGTCAAGAGGTATACGACCTCTGACGATTTTCTTAGCCTGCAAACTAAGGGAGAAAAGCTCAATCGTTGAGCTTGTGCTCAGATTGTCTGAGTACAACAATCACTTGAATCGAGTGGGAGTTGATCTTCCAGATGAGATAGTGATGTTTCTCCAAAGTCTTTGGGACCAAGCTGCTAGAGCTTCATGATGAACTATAACATACTAGGGATAGATATGATGATCCTTGAGATATTCGCGATGTTTGACACCACGAAAGTAGAAATCCAGAAGGAGCATCAATTGTTGATGGTTGGTGAAACCACTAGTTTCAAGAAGGGCAAGGGCAAGAAGGGATACTTCATGAAACGGCAAATCAGCTGCTGCTCTAGTGAAGAAACCCAAGGTTGAACCCAAACCCAAGACTAAGTGCTTCTGTAATAAGGGGAACAGCCACTGGAGCAGAATTACCCTAGATACTTGGTAGATGAGAAGGCTGGCAAGGTCGATAGAAGTATATTGGATATACATTATGTTAATGTGTACTTTACTAGTACTCCTAGTAGCACCAGGGTATTAGATACCGGTTTGGTTGCTAAGTGTTAGTTACTCGAAATAAAAGCTACGGAATAAACGAAGACTAGCTAAAGGTGAGCTGACGATATGTGTTGGAAGTGTTTCCAAGGTTGATGTGATCAAACATCGCACGCTCCCTCTACCATCGAGATTGGTGTTAAACCTAAATAATTGTTATTTGGTGTTTGCATTGAGCATAGACATGATTGGATTATGTCTATCGCAACACATTTATTCATTTAAGGAGAATAATGGTTACTCTGTTTATTTGAATAATACCTTCAATGGTCTTGCACCTAAAATGAATGGTTTATTGAATCTCGATCGTAGTGATACACATGTTCATGCCAAAAGATATAAGATAGTAATGATAGTACCACCTACTTGTGGCACTGCCATGTAATTCATATTGGTATAAAACGCATGAAGAAGCTCCATGTTGATGGATCTTTGGACTCACTCGTTTTTGAAAAGATTGAGACATGTGAACCATGTCTATTGGTATATATGCATGAAGAAACTCCATACAGATGGACCGTTTGGACTCACTTGATTTTGAATCACTTGAGACATGCAAATCATACCACATGGGCAAGATGACTGAAAGCCTCGTTTCAGTAAAATGGAACAAGAAAGCAACTTGTTGGAAGTAATACATTTTGATGTGTGCAGTCCAATGAGTGTTGAGGCACGCAATGGATATCGTTATGTTCTTACTTCACGGATGATTTGAGTAGATACTGAGTATATTTACTTGATGAAACAGAAGTCTGAATTATCGAATGGTTCAAGAAATATCAGAGTGAAGTTGAAGATCATCGTGACAAGAGGATAAAATGTCTATGATATGATCATAGAGATGAGTATCTAAGTTACGAGCTTTGGCACGCAATTAAGACATTGTGGAAATTGTTTCACAATTAATACCTCCTGGAACACCATAGTGTGATGGTGTGTCCGAACATCATAGTTGCACCCTATTGGATATGGTGCGTACCATGATGTCTCTTATCGAATTACCAGTATCGTTCATGGGTTAAGCATTAGAGACAACCGCACTCACTTTAATAGGGCACCACGTAATTCCGTTGAGACGACACCATTTGAACTATGGTTTGGAGAAACCTAAGTTGTCGTTTCTTAAAAGTTTGGGGCTGCGATGCTTATGTGAAAACGTTTCAGGTTGATAAGCTCGAACCCAAAGCGGATAAAATGCATCTTCATAGGATACCCAAAACAGTTGGGTATACCTCCTAATTCAGATCCGAAAGCAATAGGGATTGTTTCTTGAATCGGGTCCTTTCTCGAGGAAAAGTTTGTCTCGGAAAGTTGAGTTGGAGCATGGTGGAGACTTGATGAGGTTATTGAACCGTCACTTCAACTAGTGTGTAGCAGGGCACAGGAAGTTGTTCCTATGGCGCCCACACCAATTGAAGTAGAAGCTTATGATAGTGATCATGAAGTTTCGGATCAAGTCACTACCGTACCTCGTAGGGTGACAAGGATGCGTACTACTTCAGAGTGGTACAGTAATCCTGTCTTGAAGGTCATGTTGCTAGATAACAATGAACCTACGAGCTATGGAGAAGCGATGGTGGGCCCATATTCCAACAAATGGTTAGAAGCCATGAAATCCGAGATAGGATCCATGTATCAGAACAAAGCATGGACTTTGGTGGACTTGCCCGATGATCGGCAAGCCATTGAGATAAATGGATCTTTAAGAAGAAGACGGACGTGGACGGTAATGTCACCGTCTATGAAGCTTGACTTGTGGCAAAGAGTTTTTCACAAGTTCAAGGAGTTGACTACGATGAGATTTTCTCATCCGTAGCGATGCTTGAGTCCGTCGGAATCATGTTAGCATTAGCTGCATTTATGAAATCTGGCAGATGGATGTCAAAACTAGTTTCCTTACCAGTTTTCGTAAGGAAAGGTTGTATGTGATACAATTAGAAAGGTTTTGTCGATCCTAAGGATGCTAAAAGGTATGCTAGCTCCAGCGATCCTTCCATGGACTAGAGCAAGCATCTCGGAGTCAGAATATGCGCTTTGATGAGATGATCAAAGATTTTGGGTTTATACAAATTTTATGAGAAACTTGTATTTCCAAAGAAGTGAGTGGGAGCACTATAGAAATTTCTGATGAGTATATGTTGCTGACATATTGTGGATCAGAAATGATGTAGAATTTATGGAAAGCATATAGGGTTATTTGAAAAGTATTTTTCAATAGAAAACCTGGATTAAGCTGCTTGAACATTGAGCATCAAGATCTATGAGGATAGATCAAAAACGCTTACTGGTACTTTCAAATGAGCACGTACCTTGACATGATCTTGAAGGTGTTCAACATGGATCAGTCAAAGAAGGAGTTCTTGCCTGAGTTGTAAGGTATGAAGTTAAGACTTAAAGCTCGACCACGGCAGAAGAAAGAGGAAGGACGAAGGTCGTCCCCTATGCTTTTGTCATAGGCTCTATACGGTATTTCATGCTGAGTACCGCACCTGATGTGTGCCTTGCCACATGTCTGGCAAGAGGGTACAAAGGTGATCAAGGAGTGGATCACCAGACAGCGGTCAAAATTGTCCTTGGAGTAATAAGGACGTGTTTCTCGATTATGGAGGTGATAAAGAGTTCGGTGTACATAGGGATTTTCTCCAAGTGGAGTGTGGAAGTAGCATTTACAATATGACCTAGAGATTTGCGAAGTACATAGGGATCTGAATGTTGCAGACCCGTTGAATAAAACCTCTCCCACAAGCAAAACATGATCAAACCCCAGAACTCATTGAGTCGTAATCACATGATGATGTGAACTAGTTTAGTGACACTAGTAAACTATTTGGATGTTGGTCACATGGCGATGTGACCTATGAGTGTTAATCACATGGCAATGTGAACTAGATTATTGACTCTAGTGCAAGTGGGAGACTGTTGGAAATATGCCCTAGAGGCAATAATAAATTAGTTATTATTAAATTTCCTTGTTCATGATAATTGTTTATTATCCATGCTATAATTGTATTGATAGGAAACTCAGATACATGTGTGGATACATAGACAACACCGTGTCCCTAGTAAGCCTCTAGTAGACTAGCTCGTTGATCAATAGATGGTTACGGTTTCCTGACCATGGACATTGGATGTCGTTGATAACGGGATCACATCATTAGGAGAATGATGTGATGGACAAGACCCAATCCTAAGCCTAGCACAAAGATCGTGTAGTTCGTATGCTAAAGCTTTTCTAATGTCAAGTATCATTTCCTTAGACCATGAGATTGTGCAACTCTCGGATACCGTAGGAATACTTTGGGTGTACCAAACGTCACAACGTAACTGGGTGGCTATAAAGGTGCACTACGGGTATCTCCGATAGTGTCTGTTGGGTTGGCACGAATCGAGACTGGGATTTGTCACTCCGTGTGACGGAGAGGTATCTCTGGGCCCACTCGGTAGGACATCATCATAATGTGCACAATGTGACCAAGGGGTTGATCACGGGATGATGTGTTACGGAAGGAGTAAAGATACTTGCCGGTAACAAGATTGAACAAGGTATCGGGATACCGACGATCGAATCTCGGGCAAGTACAATACCGCTAGACAAAGGGAATTGAATACGGGATCGATTGAGTCCTTGACATCGTGGTCCATCCGATGAGATCATCGCAGAACATGTGGGAGCCAACATGGGTATCCAGATCCCGTTGTTGGTTATTGACCGGAGAACGTCTCGGTCATGTCTGCATGGTTCCCGAACCCATAGGGTCTACACACTTAAGGTTCGATGACTCTAGGGTCATAAAGGAAGTTTGTATGTGGTTACCGAATGTTGTTCGAAGTCCCGGATGAGATCCCGGATGTCACAAGGAGTTCCGGAATGGTTCGGAGGTAAAGATTTATATATGGGAAGTACTATTTTGGTCACCGGAAAAGTTTCGGGTTTTATCGATAATGTATCGGGACCACCGGGAGGGTCCCGGGGGTCCACCAAGTGGGGCCACCGGCCCCAGAGGGCTGCATGGGCCAAGTGTGGGAGGGGACCAGCCCCAGGTGGGCTGGTGCGCCCCCCACAAGGGCCCAAGGCGCCTAGGGTTTGGGGAGGGGGCGCACCCACCTAACTTGGGGGCAAGTTTCCCCTCTCCCCCCCCCCCCCTTGGCCGCCCCCCAGATGGGATCTTGGGCTGGCCGCCGACCCTAGGGTGGAACCCTAGGTGGGGGCGCAGCCCCCCCTCTTCCCCTATATATAGTGGAGGCAAAGGAGCAGCCCAACACACGAAGTTTCTTCTCCTGTTGGCGCAGCCCTACCTCTCTTTCTCCTCTTCTCCCGCGGTGCTTGGCGAAGCCCTGCAGGATTGCCACGCTCCTCCACCACCACCATGCCGTCGTGCTGCTGCTGGATGGGGTCTTCCTCAACCTCTCCCTCTCTCCTTGCTGGATCAAGGCATGGGAAACGTCACCGGGCTGTATGTGTGTTGAATGCGGAGGTGCCGTCCGTTCGGCACTAGGATCTCCGTTGATTTGGATCACAACGAGTACGACTCCTTCAACCCCGTTCTATTGAATGCTTCCGCTTAGCGATCTACAAGGGTATGTAGATGCACTCTCCTTCCCCTCGTTGCTAGATTACTCCATAGATTGATCTTGGTGATGCGTAGAAATTTTCGATTTCTGCTACGTTCCCCAACAAGGAAAGTAGAACTTGATGAGGTAGTTGTACCTTCTCTCTAATTGGAAGGTAGTACAACAGAGAAAACTGTTCCCATGATGCCTACACCAACTAGAGAGGAATCTAATGATGATGATCATGAAACTTCAGATCAAGTTACTACTGAACTTCGTAGGTCGACCAAAGCACGATCCGCACCAGAGTGGTACGGTAGTCCTGTCCTGGAAGTGATGTTATTAGACCAAGGCGAATCTACGAACTGTGAAGAAGCTATGATGAGCCCAGGTTTCGACAGATGGCTTGAGGCCATGAAATTTGAGATAGGATCCATGTATGAGAACATAGTGTGGACTTGCCCAATGATTGGCAAGGCACAGAGAATAAATGGATCTTCAATAAGAAGACTGACGTTGATGGTGACTGATGCTGATGGTAATGTTATTGTCTACAAAGCTCGACTTGTCACAAAAGGTTTTCGACAAGTTCAAGTTGTTGACTACGACGAGACTTTCTCACCCGTAGCGATGCTTAAGTCTGTCCGAATCATGTTAGCAATTGCCACATTTTATGATTATGAAATATGGCAAATGGACATCAAAACTGCATTCCTTAATGGATTTCTTAAAGAAGAGTTGTATATGATGCAACCAGAAGGTTTTGTCGATCCTAAAGGTGCTAACAAAGTGTGCAAGCTACATCGATCGATCTATGGACTAGTGCAAGCATCTTAGAGTTGGAATATATGCTTTGATCAGGTGATCAAAGCATATGGTTTTATACAGACTTACGGTGAAGCCTGTATTTACAAGAAAGTGAGTGGGAGCTCTGTAGCATTTCTGATTTTATATGTGGATGGCATATTGTTGATTGGAAATGATATAGAATTTTTGGATAGCATAAAAGGATACTTGAATAAGATTTTTTCAATGAAAGACCTCGGTGAAGCTGCTTACAAATTAGGAATCAAGATCTATAGGGATAGATCAAGACGCTTAATAGAACTTTCACGAAGTACGTACCTTGGCAAAGTTTTGAAGAAGTTCAAAATAGATCAGTCAAAGAAAGAGTTCTTTCCTGTGTTACAAGGTGTGAAATTGAGTAAGACTCAAAAGCCCGACCACGACAGAAAATAGAGAGAGAGAGTGAAGTCATTCCCTATGCCTCGGTTCTATAAAGTATACCATGTTGTGTACCATACCAGTTTGTGTGCCTTGCCATGAGTTTGGGAAGGGGGTACAACAGTGATCCAGGAGTGGATCACTGGACAGCGATCAAAATTATCCTTAGGTACCTAAAGAGGACTAAGGAAATGTTTCTCAGTTAGGGAGGTGATAAAGAGTTCATGATAAAGATTTACGTCGATGCAATCTTTAATACTGATCCAGATGACTCTGAGTCTCAATCTAGATACGTATTTAAAATGGGAGCAATTAGCTAGAGTAGGTCCGTTCAGAGCATTGTAGACATAGAAAATTGCAAAATACTAGGAATCTGAATGTGGCAGACCCATTGACTAAACCTCTCTCACAAGCAAGACATGATCACACCTTAGTACTCTTTGGGTATTAATCACATGGCGATGTGAACTAGATTATTGACTCTAGTAAACTCTTTAGGTGTTAGTCACATAGCGATGTGAACTATGGGTGTTAATCGCATGGCAATGTGAACTAGATTTTTGAATCTAGTGCAAGTAGGAGACTGAAGGAAATATGCCCTAGAGGCAATAATAAAGTTGTTATTTTATATTTCCTTATTCATGATAAATGTTTATTATTCATGCTAGAATTGTATTGATTGGAAACGTAAATACATATGTGAATACATAAGCAAATACTGTGTCCCTAGTGAGCCTCTACTAGACTAGCTCGTTGATCAAAGATGGTTAAGGTTTCCTAACCATAGACATGAGTTGTCATTTGATAATGGGATAACATCATTAGGAGAATGATGTGATGGAAAAGACCCATCTGTTAGCTTAGCATATTGATTGTTCAGTTTATTGCTACTACTTTCTTCATGTCAAATACATATTCCTTCAACTATGAGATTATGCAACTCCCAGATACCGAAGGAATACCTTGTGTGCTATCAAACGTCACAACGTAACTGTGTGATCATAAAGATGCTCTACAGGTATCTTTGGAGGTGTTTGTTGAGTTGGCATAAATCGAGATTAGGATTTGTCACTTTGAGTATCAGAGAGGTATCTCTAGGCTCTCTCCATAATACACATCATAATCTTGCAAGCAAATGACTAAGGAGTTAGTTACAAGGTGATGTATTATGGAACGAGTAAAGAGACTCGCCGGTAACGAGATTGAACTAGGTATGGAGATAAGGATTTACGTATGTTGTCATTATGTTCCACCGCTAAAGATCTTTGTAGAATATGTAGGAACCAATATGGGCATCTAGGTCCCGTTATGGGTTATTGACCGAAGATGTGTCTTGGTCATGTCTACATAGTTCTCAAATCCGTAGGGTCTGCACGCTTAACGTTCGTTGACGATATAGTATTATATGAGTTCTGTGAACTAGATGATACCCCGCACATGAATTGAAGCAAAAATAATTCTAAGAAAAATAATGGAAATTTATATATAATCATGATTGTTTGTTACATGAGAAACACACATAATGCATCTGGTCAACTGATTACTTGAACAATGTGTTAGTTTGCTCCTTTGATGTTGCCTACACTTGCTTTGCTTTTCTTCTTTTGTAGTACAATCTTAGGTTACATTTTGTCATCTTAACTATGACGCAAATACATGTATCTTATCTTTGACCTCACCTCTCAATGTTGTATGACCAATCAAAAACAGGGAGGAAAATGAATCATAAAATACTATTATAATTAGTTAAGGATTGAACATTGCATTCAGTAAGAATGATAAGTCATGAAATGAGTAAGATGCCATTGATGATACAATGGGCATAAAAGGCAAGTATAATCCAGAACATTGGACTTCACCTTCACGATACCTATTCCAACTTCCTCCTTGTAAGTATAATGCAGGAAGTACTCCGACTCCAACTTCAGCCATGTAAGTGTAAGGCTCCTGTTGAGGGCTGAATGACTCCCAACATCACCTTCTGATCCTCCACTCCAAAATGTAATTGTCTTATTTACAGACAAAGTGGTCCCTAGCATGCGGGAGAAGGAAAGATAGGTAGTTATAGTAGGTACCATGACTTTTTTGTTGGCAATGGCGAGTACATCTTTTCGCCTCTGTCGTGTTCCGGCCGGATGACGTTCACGGACAATGTAGTGCCGGGTGTTCCGTCCCTGGGTGGCTCAGGTGAATGGAACACCTCACCAAATCGTCGTGGAGGAGCGCCTGCTCATACACCTCCATGGCCAGCGCTTCGCTTGCTAAGGTGATGTTAGAGTGCGTTGGGATGTTGTGCAAGAAGAAAAGAATACGCAGTCGCAATGGTAGAGTGGGGCAGAAGCAGAGCTCATTCTGATAGGCGCACATGGAGCTCCATGTCATGGCGGGATTGCTGCATAGACGTACTCATGCTGTAGGCTTAATCGTCCAGCCTTGCAGATAGGAGAGGGAAGAAGGTCGTCTTCGCTGTTAAAGAGGCCATCTAATGGTGTGCAGAGAGGTGAAACGTCCAGAGGCGAATCGTGGGGAGAGAGATAGAGCATGAATTAATGGAAGCTCAAAAATTGCAGCGTAGTGGAGGGTGACATAATGAGGGGATGAATTATGCGATGTGATTTCTTTTGTGGCTGCATTCACGATTGGAAGAGCTTCCGTCATGGAGGTCGAAGAGACAGCCATGGAGATGAGAGACTCGCAAAGGAGAAAATGATGGTGACCGACCTACTGCGATTCCTGTGATTTTTTTAGATCGGCAGTCTGCATCATGGGCTACAGCTTACGTAACAAATACCAGACAGAGCAGGTGCACGATCACCTTTTTACAGAAGAACGGCATACACCCTAGGTTAGACAATAATTAACAGCCCCTTCAAATATTCTACTCCCTCATATATATATATATATATATATATATATATATATATATATATATATATGTATATGTATTACTGGATGGTCACGTTGCATGCTACATCCCACGTGAGGCAGTGGAGGGAATGGAAATTAAATCACAAGAATAAGACAGGGATTTGGAATTGATGATGTGGCTAGACTGCTGAGGTGGAGTGAGGTGAATGGCTGCATGTTGATTAGTGATGTGGATAGGTTGCATGTCAAGAGAAATAAACTAGTGGGGATGAACTATTTAGGTATTATAGATTGGTGACCAAATATTATTCGGAGTCTCGGATGAGATCACAGACATGACGAGGAGCTCCGGAATGGTCCAGAGGTAAATATTGATATATAGGACGATGCTATTTGGACGCCGGAAAGGTTTCAAAATTTATCGGGTATGCATCGGAGTGCCGAAAGGGGTTCAGGGAGGCCACCAGTAAGTAGTGGGCCTTATGGGCCAAAGGGGGAAGAACACCGGCCCACAAGGGGGCTAGTGCGCCCCTCCACCCTTGACCACGCACCCAAGGAGGGAGGAAAGGAAGGGGGAGGCGCCTCAAAGGCAGCCAACGCCCCTTACCTTTCCCCCTACACATATATGGAAGGGGGGAGTTCAGCCAGGGCGGGCGCCCTAGGGCAGCCACCGGCCACTTGGGGCGTCCTAGGGGCTGCCTCTCCTCCCCCTCTATCTATATATATGAGAGGAGGGAGAGGGGCAACACACACCATGATTCCCTAGCCGTGTGCGGCGCCCCTCTCCCTCTAGTTCGTCCTTGGTCATATTTTCGTAGTGCTTGGCAAAGCCCTGCGGAGATAGATGCATCACCACCGTCACCATGTTGTCATGCTACGAAACTCATCTAGTACTTCGCCTGTCTTGCTGGATCAAGAAGGCGAGGACGTCATCGAGCTGAAAACGTGTGCTGAACGCGAAGGTGTGGTACGTTTGGTACTTGATTGGGTGGATCGTGAAGGTGTAAGACTACATCAACCGCATTGATAAACGCTTCCGCTATACGGTCTACGAGGGTACGTAGACACACTCTCCCCTCTTGTTGCTATGCATATCCATGGATAGATCTTGGGTGTCCATAGAAAAGTTTTGTTTTCCATGCAATGTTTCCCAACAGTGGTATCCAAGCCAGGTCTATGCGTAGATGATATGCACGAGTAGAACAAAAAGAGTTGTGGGCCGTGATAGTCATACTGCTTACCACCAACGTCTTATTTTGATTCGGCGGTATTGTGGGATGAAGCGGCCCGGACCAACTTACATGTACACGTACATGAGACCGGTTCCTCCGACAGACATGCAACTTGTTTTGCATAAAGCTGGCTGCCGGGTGTCTGTTTCTCCTACTTTAGTTGAATCGAATTTGGTAGCGGCCGGTCCTTGAAAAAGCTTAAAACAACAAACTTGATAAATCACCATTGTGGTTTTTGCCGTAGGTCAGAACGGTTCTTGCAGCATAGCAACCACGTAAAAACTTGCAACAACAACCCAGAATGGTGATGTCCCGCAATAGCTCTTGGTAAAATTTGATGAGCCAGCAGAATGTTATCATAAATTGGAATTCCTCTTTGCCTAGAGGGGATGATAGTGGCTTGCAATCTTGTGTAAAGGAGCAATCCCAAAAATGATGCAGAGAAGTGTCTTCAACTTTCTTATTGTAGAAAACACATTCATAGCATTCTAAGTGCATAACTTTCCTCTTTAGTGGATTTCTTGTGTTGACTCTATCATGGAGCAGCAGCCAAAAATAAAGATTTTGTTTCTTATTCTGGTAGCACACTTCCATATAAATTTGAAAAGAAGGTGTGCTTCTACTCCAGCCATGAAATATGCATACATTTAGATAGAGGAGTAATTGTTTCTGTTACCCTTAGAAATCCATTTATCTTGAGCCTGACTTTTGGTATGCTGATCAAGTAAGAGTTGAAGTTCATTAAGTTGGGCAAAAGCTTGAGTTGAGAGTGGGGTATGAAAAAACTCAAAGATGTCCACAAAATTGACCAGTTGCGTCAAACACTGATTGTCATTCAAAGCAAAAGAATGCAACTCAGGGAATTTCCGTAGCAAAGGTTTGTCCATATCATGCCAGAGCTTAATTGTGCCACCAATGCCAGCCCTACAAGAGGTGTTGCTCTTAAATATGTGCTTTCCACCAGCTTGAATCCACCATTCTTTCTCCTGGGAGCTTAGATGAATAATATTTTTTCCAGATCATGTTTACTTAAGGAAGATTCTCGTTGTTTAATATTTTGTAGAGGTTTTCCATGAGCATTGCTCTGCTATGAACATATAGATTTTATTATGGAGTACAATGCCTAGAACAAAAAATTTCATAACAAAGCATTTTTGACAATGGCTAGAACCAAAAGTCTTGTTATTGCATGCTCAACATAAATGCAGAATATAGTTTTATGTAGTTTTTTGATAAGAAACTATTAAAACTGAACTTGAAATGTATGTTTTGAGGATTATAAGACATTTTAGTCAGTTTAATTACTGCATTTGAATACTCTGGAATTTGAAATAATAGCAATATAATATGACAAAAAGGGCCCCGGCCGCTTTATATTATAAAGCAACCATCACTTACATCCAAACACCCAATACAAACGCACGCCACACGCACACACCCAAGGCAAGATACAAAGATGCCGGGCGTCGACACACAACCCTAACGACTACCAAGCACAAATTAGACCTGCTTAGCGTTGACGGATACCAACACCAATGAGCGATCGTTTGGGGATATGTTCGACGGACAACTCCGGACCGAGAGGACTCCAAGACGATACCTTCAAGAAAGGCACGACCATGGCACACCGCCACTGTCCGATCCGAAGATCAAGTTTTCACTCGGAGCAAGTTGAAAGGAGTGGAAGCACCATGACAGAGCCTGCAAGGAGGAACACGATGTCCACGGACGCCATTGCCCGTTGACCAGTGCAAGGACTGGGCAAGTGATGCATGACACGTCTCCGTCATATCTACTTTTCCTAACGCTTTTCCTCTTGTTTTGGACTCTAATTTGCATGATTGGCTTCAAACTAACCCCGACTGACACTGTTTTCAGCAGAACTACCATGGTGTTGTTTTTGTGCATAAATAAAAGTTCTCTAATTGGAACGAAACTTTGCAAGGATTTTTTATATAATAAAAGAGAATTTCTGGAGCCAAGAACCACCGTAGGGGGGCACCTGGGTGGGCACAACCCACCAGGGCGCGCCCCCTCCTAGTGCGCCCAGGTGGGTTATCCCCACCTGGTGGACCCGCATACCTCAACCCTGGTACTATAAAATCACATTTTCGGAGAAAAAATTAGGGAGAAAGAATTGTCACGTTTCACGAGGCAGAGCCGCCGCCGCCTCCTGTTCTTCATCGGGAGGCCAGATCTGGAGTCTGTTTGGGGCTCCAGAGAGGGGAATCTTCGAGCATCGTCATCACCAACCCTTGTTCGTCGCCAATTCCATGATGCTCCCCACCGGGAGTGAGTAATTCCTTCGTAGGCTCGCTGTTCGGTGAGGAATTGGATGAGATTCATCATGTAATCGAGTTAGTTTTGTTAGGGCTTGATCCCTAGTATCCAGTATGTTATGAAATTGATGTTGCTATGACTTTGCCATGCTTAATGCTTGTCACTTTGGGCCCGGGTGCCATGATTTCAGATCTGAACCTTTTATGTTATCACCATTATATCTATGTTCTAGATCCGATCTTGCAAGTTATAGTCACCTACTATGTGTTATGATCCGCAAATCCCGGAGTGACATAAGTCGGGATACTTTCCGGTGATGATTGTAGTTTGAGGAGTTCATGTATTCACTATGTGTTAATGCTTTGTTCCGGTTCTCTATTAAAAGAAGGCCTTAATATCCCTTAGTTTCCAATTGGACCCCGCTGCCACAGGAGGGCAGGACAAAAGATGTCATGCAAGTTCTTTCCATAAGCACGTATGACTATTTACGGAATACATGCCTACATTATATTTGTGAACTAGAGCTAGTGCCGTATCGCCCTAGGTTATGACTGTTATATGATGAATATCATCCAATGAATTTATCGATCCAATGCGTATGAATTTCTCTTATATTGTTCTTGCTAAGTTACTACTGCTATTATTACTGTTACACTTGCTACAAAACTAAGCTATCATTTCTACCGTTACCATTACTGTTGCTATCACTATCAAAACTATCATATTACTTTGCTACTAATTATCTAGTTGCAGATAATTAATCTCCAAGTGTGGTTGAATTGACAACTTAGCTGCTAATACTTGCAAATATTCTTTGGCTCCCCTTGTGTCGAATCTATAAATTTGGTTTGAATACTTTACCCTCAAAAAGTATTGCGATCCCCTATACTTGTGGGTTATAAATGCACCCCGAGTACTCCACCCTCCGTCGCATCCCCGCTCCATCAACCACCTGTAGTGATGCCGCCTGAGCGGCCATGGCTACTCGCCCGCATCTGAGCAACGCAATCCACCCACGACCAATGCGCCTCCCACCGCCAGGGCCGCCACCCCACCACCAAACCACCCCCGAGAACCATCAAAGGTCACGACCTTGGATAGTTCCATGACCCCAACCACCGCCGGAACCGCCGACATCCACCCTGCCGCGAGAACGCTAGAACCGCGAGCAAAGACGTGGGGTCGGGGGAAGGGAGAGGGGGAGGAGCGGCACATGGCCATGACCGGCACTGTAGCGACCAGACCTCAAACAGTCTGATCTCTATGCTTTAGTGTCATCCCTGGATCAGTAATGCTGACACGCACAGTACTTGAAGGATTTATAACAGAGTAGCAATCACACACTTATTACATCGAATGTCTCATAAGAGAACTTATTACAAAAAATATGGCTTAAGGCCATCTAATAATGATAACAGCGGAAGGCTTGGAAGATAAGCGAGTCCATCAACTCCAACGGCATCACTGAGTATAAACCACGACCTAAGGCACCTTACTCGTCATTTGAAAAGTCTGCAACATGAACGTTGCAGCCCAAAAACGGGTCAGCACATGGAATATGTTGGCAATGTAACACATAGAGCGTAACGACAGAATAATGCTATACTACATGCATATATGGCTGGTGGAAAGCTCTATGGTTACAGTTTTGCATAAAGCCAATTTTTCCCCACTGCAAAGGAATAAATTTTATTTAACTATCATGGTGATTGTTAAACATTGAGTAGGTTCACCCAACTCAATCCCAATTAAGCATCATCATTAAACCCAACAAAATTAATTAAAGTAACATGATGAGATACACATGATAATCCAAGTACTAGATACTCAAAACGTCCATAACCTGGGACACGGCTAACCATGATTAGTTTATACACTCTGTAGAGGTTTGCGCACTTTTCCCCGCAAAACTCGGTCTCCTCCGTTGGGATTCTCACACTACATGGTGTTTGAGAAACGAATGACCGAGACATAGTCTTTCAGAAGCGTTTGCACCTTACAATGGGTAGACAGTTACACCTACTTTCCCCTACATATGCTAGTCTACCACTGTAAGAGTTCACACGACTTAATCAACTATGCTAGAGCCTATAGTAGCTTGCGGGTGCACACGGAAGTTTCTAGCATGAATAATCTCATGATCCCTTTGAGCCTGGGCGGCGGTCCATAAAGAAAAATACAGGCAATCACTGGAATCCCAGGTGCCTCAATCCACCCAGATGTGTATTAAAGTTGCCACCTTAAATAAACCATTAATTAACAATCTCACATCTGTCATGGATACACTCACCCAATCCACATCTACTAGAATAGCATGGTAATATAAGCAAACCTAGAAGTAACTCCCAAAGGTTTGATAATAAAACAGGTAATAGGCGCACTCCGGGTACTCTATCGCAAACAAAAAAACAAGCATACAATAAGCACTCATCTAATGCAAAGGTAAAACACAAATAAGAGATCTAACCTGAAAGTTCAACTTAAGAATTCCGATTTGCAAAAATAATCAAGTCAAACGAAGCAACGAAACTCAAATGGCGAAAGAAACAAGCTTCGTTTTACTAATCTGGACCTAAGTCAAATTTTACAGTAGCAAAAATTTGTTTGAGTTGGTTAAACGGAAAGAGGGTTTCGAGACAAAACTCTAGGCTCTTGAATCGCCTGATTCCGATAAACGAGCAAAAAAGTTATACTAAAACGAAAATCGGATCGGAAATCCCGATCAGAAATTATCGCGGAAAATCCGAGAAAAAGAAAAACGGACAAACAGGCTAACGAACGAACGTTCGCTGTCTGCGGCTAAATGACGAAAACCGTTCGTTAAAACGAACGTACGGACGAATGTCCGTTAAATAGACTAAACAGGAAAAAGGAAAAAAAATAAACCGATCTAAATAAATAAATAAAAACGACCGCGGTTTTTTTAAAAAAACGGGCGGTTAACCGGCGAAAACCGGCGGCGGCGGCTATCTCGGGGTCGGGGTCCAGCGAGGCGGAGGCGGTGAGGGGATCCGGCGGCGGCAGACGCCGGCGGCGGTGGCAGACGCCGGCGGCGGCGGGATCCGGCGGCGTAGGGGCGGCGGGGCGGCGCGGCGCAGGCGGCGACGGCGAGATCCGGCGGCGGTGGCGGCGGGATCCGGGCGGCGCTAGGGTTAGGGCGGGGCTGGGTGGCTCGGGCTGGGCTCCCCCGGCTTATAAAGGCGGCCGGGCTAGAGTCCGGGTCGGTTACGGCCCGGCTAGGTCGGTTGACTTTAAAAAAATTAATTTTGCACAGAAAAACGAATAAAAGAAATATTAAATGGAGTCCAAAAATCCCAAAATAAATTTTCCCCGACTTCTAAAATCAAGCCGGACAAGATGAACATTTATTTGGGGCCTAAATGCAATTTTGAAAAACGTGCATTTTTCCTAAATTAAAATAAAATAGCGATAAACTCCAAAATAAAATCATATTTGATTTTATTATTAAATCCTCAACATTTCTTTATTTTGGGAAAGTCATTTTATTCCCCCTCTCATATTTTTATAATAGAAATAATTGAAGATAAAATAATTAAAATCAAATGATCCTATTTTCAAAATTTGAGAAAACACAAATATGAAAATAACGAAATCCCCAACTCTCTCCGTGGGTCCTTGAGTTGCGTAGAATTTCTAGGATCAAGCCAAAATGCAATAAAATATGATATGCAACTGATGATCTATGTATAACATTCCAAATTGAAAATTAGGGATGTTACAGGCACCCTCTGTGCCGGCGACGACAATGCAAACACACACGTCGGTGTCAAAACCGGCAGATCTCGGGTAGGGGGCCCAAGTTGTATGTCTGAGGATCAATGGTAATAAAGGGACACAATGTTTACCCAGGTTCGGGCCCTCTTAAAGGAGGTAAAACCCTACGTCCTGCTTGATTATATTCGATGAGTATAGGGGTTACAAGAGTTGATCTACCTCGAGATCGTAATTTCTAAACCCTAGATTGTCTAGCCTATGCTGGTCTAAGCCCTCCGGTTTATATAGACACTGGAGGGGCCTAGGGTTGTATAGAGTCAGTTTACAGATAAAGGAAATAGCATATCCGGACTTAATCTTGTCGTTCACGCATACAGGAGTCCTAACTGGACACGGGAGGTGGCCTTCTTCCTTCATCTTCACAGCCCATCAGTCCAGCCCATATTGAATAGACTGGATGCCTGAGGACCCCTTAGTCTAGGACTCCCTCAGGAGCCCCTGAACTAGTCTTCAATGATGACGTATTCGGCACGCGGATTGTCTTTGGCATTGCGAGGCGGGTTCCTCTCCTTGAATACCATACATTAGCTTTCCTTTTATAGAAGAACTATATCCGGCTCTGTATAATGAACACAACACTTAGCCGCTAAGGCAGAATATATAAAAAATAGGAATAATGCCTTTACTGACAACTTTTGTCGGCGAAGCGTCTGACTTAGCTCTTCAGTATTTTGAACCATTTTCACACTCCACGTTTCATGTTTGAGGTCGAGCCCCCTTGGCCTATCTCCTCAAAACAGAGATCATGCCCACTTATTACGGGATTCTCATCAATGGGATTTGGGTAACCCAACCGACCACGACACACACTCTCATCGGGGATGGGCGAGTTTTAAGGCATAAGTGGGGGGACAGTTGGCATTTCTACTGCCTATAAGAGGGCAAAAGATTCCTCCTTTCTTCCCCACACCTTCTTCCAGCCTCTGCCTCCCAATCTCTCAAGCTCCAGCGCCCGAAAATATTTCTCGTCTTCCTCACCACTACCAACTTCTCAAGCCATGGCCAGTTCAGGCTCCAAGAGCAAGTGGTAGGCCTCCTCCATCATGGAGAAGGAAGTGAAGAATCTCCGGAGCACGGGGTACCTGGCCGCAGACATTGCGCACCGGCTCCCCGACGAGGGCCGAATCATCCCTACTCCGGCGCCCGGCGAAAGGGTTGTCTTCCTCCCCCATTTTCTTAGAGGGCTAGGGTTTCCAATCCATCCTTTCATCCGTGGCCTCATGTTCTACTACGAGCTAGATTTCCATGATCTAGCCCCGAATTCTTTCCTCCACATATCGGTGTTTATCGTCGTGTGTGAGGCTCTAATCCTCATCCCACCACACTTTGGCCTATGGCTCAAAATCTTCAATGTGAAGTTGAAGGTGGTCGACTGAAAGCAAGTGGACTGCGGCGGAGCCATGATAAGCAATCTGCCCAACACCACATGGCCCAAAGGGGACTTCATCAAGACCGTCAAGGTTTGGCAGTAGGAGTGGTTCTACATCACCGAGCCCCGCCGTGCCTACTGGGCGGCAATTCTGGAGTTCAGATCCGGACCCCCCACGAGGCTCACTTCCTGGACCGCTAAGGGCCTCGACTGGGGGTCCCAGATAGAGGTGCATATGCTGCAGAAGCGCATCACCAATGTGCTAGGCAAAAATGTTGGTCTCACCAATGTGGTGCAGATCATGCTCTTCCAATGCATCCTCCCTTGCCAGCACCGGGCGTCCCCCATGTGGGAGTTAAATTCGGAGGAGCTGTGAACTTTGAAGTGCTTCCTCGGTGAGGGAGTGATAACCCAGAAGTATAGGGGATCGCAACAGTTTTCGAGGGTAGAGTATTCAACCCAATCTTATTGATTCGACACAAGGGGAGCCAAAGAATATTCTCAAGTATTAGCAGCTGAGTTGTCAATTCAACCACACCTGGAAACTTAGTATCTGCAGCAAAGTGTTTAGTAGCAAAGTAATATGATAGTGGTGGTAACGGTAACAAAAGTGAAGACAGCAGAAGTAATGTTTTTGGTATTTTGTAGTGATTGTAATAGTAGCAACAGAAAAGTAAATAAGCGAGAACCAGTATATGGAAAACTCGTAGGCACCGGATTAGTGATGAATAATTATGCCGGATGCGGTTCGTCATGTAACAGTCATAACATAGGGTGACACAGAACTAGCTCCAGTTCATCAATGTAATGTAGGCATGTATTCCGTATATAGTCATACGTGCTTATGGAAAAGAACTTGCATGGCATCTTTTGTCCTACCCTCCCATGGCAGCGGGGTCCTATTGGAAACTAAGGGATATTAAGGCCTCCTTTTAATAGAGAACCGGAACAAAGCATTAGCACATAGTGAATACATGAACTCCTCAAACTATGGTCATCACCGGGAGTGGTCCCGATTATTGTCACTTCGGGGTTGCCGGATCATAACACATAGTAGGTGACTATAGACTTGCAAGATAGGATCAAGAACACACATATATTCATGAAAACACAATAGGTTCAGATCTGAAATCATGGCACTCGGGCCCTAGTGACAAGCATTAAGCATAGCAAAGTCATAGCAACATCAATCTCAGAACATAATGGATACTAGGGATCAAACCCTATCAAAACTAACTCGATTACATGATAAATCTCATCCAACCCATCACCGTCCAGTAAGCCTACGATGCAATTACTCATGCACGACGGTGAGCATCACGAAATTGGTGATGGAGGATGGTTGATGATGACGACGATGACTAATCCCCCTCTCCGGAGCCCCGAACGGACTCCAGATCAGCCCTCCCAAGAGAGATTAGGGCTTGGCGGCGGCTCCGTATCGTAAAATGTAATTATTTCTTCTCCCTGATTTTTTTTGCCCCGAAAGCCAATATATGGAGTTGGAGTTGGCGTCGGAGGGCCACCAGGGGGCCCACGAGGTAGGGGGCGCGCCCATGGGGCGCCCCCACCCTCGTGGACAGGGTGTGGGCCCCCTGGTCTTCATCTTTTGCGATGATTTTTCTTTATTTTTTCTAAGATGTTCCGTCGAGTTTCAGGTCATTCCGAGAACTTTTATTTTCTGCACATAAAACAACACCATGGCAATTCTGCTGAAAACAGCGTCAGTCCGGGTTAGTTCCATTCAAATCATACAAGTTAGAGTCCAAAATAAGGGCAAAAGTGTTTGGAAAAGTAGATACGACGGAGACGTATCAACTCCCCCAAGCTTAAACCCTTGCTTGTCCTCAAGCAATTCAGTTGACAAACTGAAAGAGAAAAACAAAAACTTTTACAAACTCTGTTTGCTCTTGTTGTTGTAAACATGAAAAGCCAGCATTCAAGTTTCAGCAATTATTATGAACTAACCATACTCACAATAACACGTAGGTCTCACAATTACTCATATCAATAGCATAATCAGCTAGCAAGCCATAATAATAAAACTCGGATGACAACACTTTCTCAAAATAATCATAACATGATATAACAGAATGGTATCTCGCTAGCCCTTTCTGAGACCGCAAAACATAAATGCAGAGCACCTTTAAAGACCAAGGACTGAATAAACATTGTAATTCATGGTAAAAGAGATCCAGTCAAGTCATACCCAATATAAACCAATAATAATGAATGCAAACGACAGTGTGCTCTCCAGCGGGTGCTTTTTAATAAGAAGGGTGATGACTCAACATAAAAGTAAATAGATATTCCCTTCGCAGAGGGAAGCATGGATTTGTAGAGGTGCCAGAGCTCGGTTTTGAAATAGAGATAAATTATATTTTGAGCGGCATACTTTCATTGTCAACATAACAACTAAAAGACGATGATATCTTCCATGCTAAACAGATTATAGGCGGTTCCCAAACAGAATGGTAAAGTTTATACTCCCCTTCCTCCACAAGCATCAATCCATGGCTTGCTCGAAACAACGAGTGCCTCCAACATTCAACGGGTCCCAAGGGGAGTTTTGTTTGTAGTTATTTTGATTTAGTTTGCATAAAGCATGGGACTGGGCATCCCGGATAGCAGCCATTTTCTTGTGAATGAGGAGCGGAGTCCACTCCTCTTGAGAATAACCCGCCTAACACGGAAGATAAGGGCAACTCTAGTTGACATATGAGCTATTCGAGCATGCAAAACAGAATGTTTATTTGAAGGTTTAGAGTTTGGCACATACAAATTTACTTGGAACGGCAGGTAAATACCGCATATAGGTAGGTATAGTGGACTCATATGGAATAACTTTGGGGTTTAAGGAGTTTGGATGCACAAGCAGTATTCCCGCTTAGTACAGGTGAAGGCTAGCAAAAGACTAGGAAGCGACCAACTGGGAGAGCGACAACAGTAGTAAACATGCATTAAAATTAATTTACACCGAATACAAGCATGAGTAGGATATAATCCACCATGAACATAAATATCATGAAGGCTATGATGATTTGATTCAACTACATGCGTGAACATGTGCGAAGTCTAGTCACTCAATACATTTAAAGGAGTATACCATCCCATCATACCACATCATAATCATTCTAATAGCAATGTTGGCACGCAAGGTAAACCATTATAACTCATAGCTAATCAAGCATGGCACAAGCAACTATAATCTCTAAATTTCATTGCAAATATGTTTACTTCATAATAGCTGAATCAGGAACGACGAATCATCATATTTACAAAAACAAGAGAGGTCGAGTTCATACCAGCTTTTCTCTTCCCAATAAGTCCATCATATATCATCATTATTGCCTTTCACTTGCACGACCGAACGGTGTGTATAATAATAAGAGTGCACGTGCATTGGACTAAGCTGGAATCTGCAAGCATTCAACTCAAGAGAGAAGACAAGTAATATGGGCTCTAAGTTAAATTAACAATCATGCATATAAGAGCCACTAAGCATTTTCAATATGGTCTTCTCGACCCCCAAAGAAAAGAAAAGAAAATAAAAACTATTTACACGGGAAAGCTCCCAACAAGTAAAAAGAAGAACGGCAAATATTTTTGGGTTTTCTTTTTAATTTTACTACAAGCATGGAAAGTAGACTAACTAATTTTTTTTGTTTTTCTTAAGGTTTATTAAACACACAAGAAGAAAGAAGGAAAAAGAAATTTAAACTAGCATAGATATTACAGTGAAAAAGTATGAGCACCGACATCTAGCAATGAGTGTGTGTGAACATGAATGTAATGTCTGTCAGTGTACTAGAGTAGGGGTACCCTAGTATCCCGAACTTGTGCACGGGCAGTCGCAGCGCCCTGCGGCAAGGCTTGCTGGGTGACCGCCAAGGCCCTCCGTGGTTCCTTTGGAGCCATTCAAGAACAAAGTGTTTAAGCCAAGGAGACAAGACCCCGGCAAGAGGAGCTTGCCGGGAAGGCCAACCGAGGCATCTCAAGGAACTTGCCGCGACGCGCCACGCGTCCCGGCAAGACCCGGCGAGCGACAAGCTTCTGGACGCGACAAGCCAACAACCACGGCAAGGCGCTTACCACGGCAAGCTACCACTCCGTACCCGTGCTCTAGCGCATACACCAACGTGTCGCCCTGGGGCCGCTCCAGGCGCGCATGGCGAGAGGCTGTGCAGCCAGCGGTGCGAGGTGGCAAGCGGTGCTGACAAGATTTCCATCGTGGCAAGCGGTGGCGCCCCTGACGGTCCTTTTTATGCACTGTTTGGGCGACACAGACGGGCATTTAATGCCCTTGTCCCCTGCCGTCAGGGTTAGGTAGGATACACTGTACAAGTAGGTGTACCAACCGCAACTTCTTTCCAGTTTTGCCCTCATCTATGTTGCCACCTGTCGGTGACCCCTTGAACATATAAAAGGAGGCCCATGCGCAACGTAGAGGGGGGTTCGGAGCATTCGAAACCAGAAAACACTCACGCTCTCGAGCAAGAACACAATACAATCACAAAGCAGCAGTAGGAGCATTATCTCTCCGGAGAGCTCCGAAGCTGGGTAAAATCGCTCGTGTGCTTCGCCTCGATCCGCTCTTCGTGCGATCTCCGCCCCCGCCGAACCGTAAGGGGCTCCAGTCCCATAGGTGTTCGTTCCCACGACATCTATGGCGCGCCAGGTAGGGGGCGTCGAGGTTGTGTGAACCCTATCCGGCGTTCACGCGAGCTAGATCTTCATCTTCTTCATCATCTTCATCGACATGCCACCGAAGAAGAAGGCTTCGGAGGTGGCTGCCCCGTCCACATCGATCCCACCGCCACCGGAGCAAACGGGTGGTGGGGTAGACGCCGGCGGAGGAACGGGCGTCGACGAGGGAGCTCACGCTGCCGCCAGGTCCACGGACAAGGCTGCGCAAACCTCGGCGTCTGTACATGCACCGCGCCCATCTCAAGAGGCGCGGGACCGACAGCGTCATGGTATTCGCGGTACCATACGTTCGTTGGACCGAGATCAAGCTGGTGGATCTCGGGATGCTCAAGACCAGCATGCGCGCCAACATGCTGGCACGAGCAAGACACGGTCGCCTGGACGAGATACTGCTCCTTCCAACCCAGTTGGGAGTCCGAGCATATCCCACTCCTCGCACCATTCGCCACCACCACCGAAGACCTCAGCAGAAGCGTTGGCTCGAGCTCAACTGCTCCTGGATTACCCTCCAACGGCGGACAAGATCGACGATTGGAGGGCCACCATTCAGAGTCTCATCAGCTTCACCAATGGCGACACTCCGCAGCAGCCGAATGCGTCGCAGCCGCGGCAAGATTGCCAGGCACGGGCCGATGGCGACAAGACTGGTGGGGGTGCAACCACCGTGCACTCTACACCCCGAAGGCCAAGATCGCCGACTCGCCAGGTCAACCTCGACAGCGACTCCACCGCATCATCTGATCCTCGAGCTCGTCGTGATCAATGCCAAGTTCTTCACGAACGACAGCAAGAAGACGCTCGTAATCGCATCGAGCGTCGAAGAGAAGCGCGGCGTCAATCGGACCAGCGCGCTGGGCCCACTGTCGACATGCATGCGCCAGGGGAACCAGGCGACTTGCCGTACGCGGTAGGTTGCCCTGCGTTCACTCGTGAGCTGCGGCAAGTCCAGTGGCCCAGCACGAAGAATTTCAAGCCAGACGTACCAGAGAAGTACGACGGCAAGACGCATCCGTCGGAGTTCCTCAACATCTACACCATCGCGGTGCAAGCTGCCGGGGGACGGGACGACAAGATCCTTGCCAACTACTTCCCGCTGGTGCTCAAGCCCAATGTCAGATCCTGGCTCATGCACTTGCCAGATAACTCCATATCCTCATGGGCAGATCTATGCCATCAGTTTGTCGGCGCCTTTACAGGCGGCCACAAACCTCATGGCCAAGAGAGCGACCTTCATATACTCATCCATAAGGAAGGAGAGTCCCTGCGCAAGTACACTCAGAGATTCAGCCATGTACAGCACACAATCCCAGATGTCCACCCCGCCGCGGTCATCAGCGCGTTCCATCAGAACGTGCGTAACCGCAGAATGCGGGAGGAGATGGCGATGTGCAAGATCAGGGACGTCAGTGAGCTATATGCCCTGGCCGACAGGTGTGCACGTCCTGAGGAAGGGAGGAAACTCCCCGGAGAGAATGCAGAAGCAGGAGGATCTGATAGCGAAGATGCTGCCCCGGCAAGGAAAAACCAGCGGCGGAACAACAGAAGAAGGAAAGGCAAAGATGTGCTAGTCGTAGAGCAGTCCGGCAACGGAGGTGGCGCCAAGAAAGCCAAAGCTGGTAGCTCCGGCGAGGAGGCTATGGCGGTCGCCGACAAGCAGGACGGCTCCGGCAAGCAGTACTGCAAGATCCACCGCACCAAAGGCCATGACCTCCAGAGCTGCAAGAAGGTCGAGCAGCTTGTCGAGCAGCAGAAGGCTGAATACGAGCGACGCGACAAGGAGAAGGCCCAAGAAGGTACTAGAGGAACCGGCAAGAAGTGCCCCGGCCGGGGAGGACGCCGCGGCAAGGCCAAGCAGCGGCAAGGAGACAGACCTCCCCGCGGCCGTGACAAGGATGAAGATGACGACGACGATGAAGAGATGGATGATGACGAGGCCGATGAGCAGGAGTTCCAGAAAGCCACAGAGGTCCTGTGCGTTGACGGCGGTGCTTCTCTACACACTTCACACCGCCAGCTCAAGCAGTGGGTGCGGGAAGTCAATGCGGCAGAACCACCCGTCGAGTCACGCAAGCCTCTGAAATGGTCAAGCACGCCTATCATCTTTGATATTGAGGACCACCCTGATCGCATAACTGCGGTCGGGTGCTTGCCAATGTTGGTTTCACCAACTATTCGCAACCTCAAGGTCACTAAGATGTTAGTTGACGGCGGGGCCGGCTTGAACCTGATCTCCTCCGCGGTACTCCAGAAACTCCAGATCCCTGACAGCGAGCTCGAAGAGACCGGCACATTCCAAGGAATCAATCCGGGAAGGAGCAAGCCGAAGGGGAAGATCACGTTGCCGGTGACATTCGGCAGCGAGTTGAACTTCAGGACTGAGAGGGTCACTTTTGACGTTGCTGACTTTCCATTGCCTTACAATGGGATACTCGGCCGTCCAGCACTCGCCAAATTCATGGCAGCCTCTCATTATGCCTACAACATGTTGAAGATGCCAGGCCCGATAAGCGTCATCTCTGTCCCTGGCAACAAGAAAGATGCTCTTATCTGCACCGACAAGATCTACCGGGAAGCAGCAGCCGCAGCAGATCGCAAGTCACTTGCCGCTGAAGCTCCCGGGGGGAAGAAGAAGACCAAGTCCGACAAGAGCTCTGATGCCCACTCCGGCAAGCGCACCTCTTCAGAGTGCAGCGCTACCGTCGAGGACGCACCATCGAGCTCCACCGACAAGTGTAACAAGACGAAGGCAGCCCCGCCAGAGACCAAGAAGGTGTCCGCCAAGGAGGACAGCACTGGTGGTACTTTCACCATCAGTGCCACTCTCGACCCTAAATAGGAAAGCGCGCTCGTTGCTTTCCTGCGGGCGAACGTCGACGTGTTTGCATGGCAACCGTCTGACATCCCCGGTGTTCCCAAGAAAGTAATTGAGCACCATCTTGCCGTCTGTCCTCATGCGCAGCCCGTCAAGCAGAAAGTCAGGAAATAAGCAGTGGAGCGCCAAGAACTCATAGCAGAAGAGATAAAGAGGTTGGAAGAAGCAGGCCTCGTCAGAGGAGTGCTCCATCCTATGTGGTTGGCCAATCCTGTAGTCGTGCGCAAGGCAAACGGGAAATGGAGGCTTTGTATCGACTTTACCGATGTTAATAAAGCTTGTCCTAAAGACCCATTTCCCTTGCCGCGCATTGACCAGATTGTTGACTCCACGGCTGGATGTGACTTGCTTTCATTTCTTGACGCATATTCAGGATACCATCAGATCTTCATGGCAGAAGAGGATGAGGAGAAGACCGCATTCATTACTCCATGTGGCACATACTGTTTCATACGGATGCCTTTCGGTTTAAAGAATGCTGGTTCAACATTTGCAAGGGTAGTCCATGACGCTTTTGAGCCACAACTGCACAGAAATGTGGAAGCCTATATGGATGACATAGTGGTCAAGAGCAAGGACAGAGCAACTCTAATTCAGGATTTAGATGAAACTTTCGCAAATCTGCGCAAGATCAACCTCAAGCTCAACCCTGAGAAGTGTGTGTTTGGAGTCCCCTCCGGCAAGCTTCTCGGGTTCTTTGTGTCTCAGCGGGGAATTGAAGCCAATCCCGACAAGATCAAGGCCATTGAGCAGATTGAAGCACCAAAGCGCGTCAAGGATGTACGAAGGCTTGCCGGTTGCATGGCTGCTCTCAGCAGGTTTATCTCTAAGTCTGCTGAGCGCGCCCTGCCGCTTTTCAAAATATTGAAAAAGGCAGGTCCAATGAAATGGACTCCGGAAGCGGAGGCTGCGCTGCAGGACTTGAAGAGATACCTGTCCTCCACTCCAACACTTGTCGCACCTAAGCCACGAGAGAAGTTGCTGCTGTATCTAGCGGCAACAATTCAAGTGGTTAGTGCTGCGTTAGTAGCGGAGAGGAAGGCGGATGATGAGACAGCAACCACGGCAGATGCATCCAGCGACAAGCAGGGGGCTTCACCGACAAGCTCTGGTCCTGGCAAGGATGGATCTGCGCATGCGCATAAGGAGATACAGAAGAGAATGGTGCAGCGCCCAGTTTACTTTGTCAGTTCCCTTCTGCAGGGGGCTAGGTCAAGGTATTCTAGTGTACAGAAATTGCTTTTCGGCCTTCTCATGGCCTCGAGAAAGCTGCGCCATTACTTCCAAGCACATGAGATTACAGTTGTCACTCGTTTTCCGCTGAAGAGGATACTGCAGAATCCAGAAGCAACACGCAGGATTGTCGAGTGGGCACTGGAACTGTCAAGCTTTGGCCTCAAGTTTGGAAGCACTTCAACTATCCAGAGCAGAGCGCTGGCAGAATTCATAATAGAATGGATGCCAACACCAGATGAAGAAATTCCAGAAATGAGCATCCCCGTCAACGAAGCGAACAAAGAGTGGCTGATGTACTTTGATGGTGCCTTCTCGCTGCAAGGCGCCGGTGCGGGCGTGTTACTTGTCGCGCCCACCGGAGAGCACCTCAAGTACGTCGTCCAACTGCACTTTCCCAAGGAGCAAGCGACAAACAATACTGCAGAGTATGAAGGTTTGCTTGCCGGTGTCAGGATCGCAGCAGACCTTGGGATCAAGAAGCTCATTGTCAGGGGTGACTCGCAGCTTGTCGTCCGCCAAGTTAACAAGAATTATCAGAGTCCGTTGATGGAAGCTTATGTTGATGAAGTGAGAAAGTTAGAAGAGCACTTTGACGGTCTACAGATGGAACATGTTCCAAGAGCTCAGAACGATATTGCTGATGGCCTGTCGAAGTGCGCCGCACTTAAGTTACCTGTGGATCCAGGGATCTTTGTGCTCAAACTGACTCAACCATCCGTAACACCATCAACTGGACAGAGCAAGAAGAGGAAGTTGGTTTCTGGTGAGTATTTTCCGGCAGAGCTCCCCGAAGCCGCCGCCAAGAAGGTCCCCAAGATCAACAGCAAGGGTGCTAAGGAGCAGTCTGCTCCGGCAAGCCCTAGGGTTTGTTCCGTTGAAGCAGACGCTCCCAACAAGTTTTGCTCCGGCAAGCTTGCCGGGGAACGTCAAGCTCCGGCTGAGCCGCAGGTTCTCGCCGTAGAAGCAGATGTTCCCGCAGCAGCATATGTGCCTTTAGTCCTTGTTGTCGAGCCGCAAGCTCCAGCATGGGCACAACAGATTGTCCGTTTCCTTCAGACAGGAGAACCTCCCGAAGAGCAAGAAGAAGCGGAAAGAGTAGCCCGGCAGTCAAGTATGTACCAGTTTGTCGACAACACACTGTACAGAAGAAGATTCAACGGTGTGAAATTGAAGTGTATTCACCGGGAAGATGGACAAAAGCTGTTGGCGGAGATACATGGAGGCATGTGTGGTCACCACATTGGCGCAAGAGCGCTTGCCGGCAAAGCATTCCGACAAGGTTTCTTTTGGCCGACAGCCCTCCAGGATGCAACTGCACAAGTAACCAAGTGTGAAGCGTGCCAGTTCCATTCCAAGCAGATACACCAGCCAGCTCAAGCTCTCTAGACGATCCCTTTATCCTGGCCATTTTCGGTCTGGGGGCTCGACATCCTCGGCCCTTTTCCCCGAGCTGTCGGGGGCTTTGAGTACTTGTGCGTTGCAATCGACAAGTTCACAAAGTGGCCGGAAGTGGAAGCAGTGAGGAAGGTGACAACACAGTCAGTAGTCAAGTTATTCAGGTCGATTGTTTGCCGTTTTGGGATTCCTAACAGGATCATCACCGACAATGACACGCAATTCACGAGCCGCACCTTCATGCAGTACGTCCAAGATCTTGGCGCCAAGGTCTGTATCACTTCTGTTGCTCATCCGAGAAGCAACGGTCAAGCGGAGAGGGCAAATGCTGAAGTGCTGCGTGGACTCAAGACTAGAACTTTTGACAGGCTGCACAAGTGCGGAAACAACTGGATCGAGGAGCTGCCGGTGGTTCTTTGGTCGATCAGGACAACGCCAAATCGAGCCACTGGCCAGACACCTTTCGCTCTAGTATATGGAGCAGAGGCAGTTCTCCCCATGAAACTCGCATACGGGTCACCTCGAGTGCTCGCTTATGATGAGCTTGAGCAAGAGCAGCTGCGGCAAGATGACGCGCTGCTCCTTGAGGAGGACCGTCTTCAGGCTGCTGTACGAGCTGCTCGATACCAGCAAGCTTTGTGCCGCTACCATAGCCGCAAAGTTAATGCCAGAAGTCTCGAGGAAGGCGACCTTGTTCTTCGGCGCATTCAGTCCGCCAAGAATTCCAACAAGTTGATGCCGAAGTGGGAAGGCCCTTACCAGGTGAAACGAGTCACTAGGCCTGGCGCTGTCCTCCTTGAGACCGAAGATGGCACTCCGGTGAGCAACTCCTGGAACATTGAGCATCTTCGTAAGTTTTACCCGTAGGGCGCGGTTGCCGGAACCTGTTCCGGCAACCAATTTTGTACAAGTCTTGCCGCTGTTGCATGTAATCCTTTGTACAAAGCCGGGCGCAGACCCCGTGCATAAATAAAGTCCATGTGCTCTGCACATCTTGTCAATTTCATGCTTTCTATTTTTTTGCATGTGTTATCTGACATTTTGTGCAGCACCTACCCCCAGTAAGCGATAATGAGCCGTAAGGCTCCATATCTTTATTTTCGCTTCTTTCTTTTTTCTCAAAGAAAGGAAGGTTCCCTCGCCCACAAGTTTGCTGGGGGGGGGGGAAGGAGAAGATGACGGTGTGGACCAGGCATCGTTCAAGAAAGTTTCGCCTTGCCGGGACGCAAACGACAGAAAAGCTAAGTTGCCAAAGTTTGAGCAATCAGTTTTAAAAATTTTAAGTTATCTTCCTCGAACGACCGTGCTTTGTATGGAAAACCTGTGCGCGGAGGAACCAACTCATAGCTAGTTGCGCCCTTACTTTGTTTCGAGTCCGCTCAACAACTTAAGTGGGCTGCGACTAGTCGCGATGAGGTTTCTTGTCGGTTGCGGCACCGCCAGCAGGCTGCTGATGTTCCGCACTCAGCGCTCGCGGCTAAGGTGCCTGCGCCGGTAAGTTCCCTAAAAGCATAGGGTAAAAACATACAAAGGAAGGAATCAAGTAAAGGAAATAACATAGCAATCGATACCCAAGATAGAGTTATATTGCAAGATAGCTTGTTGCAGCTCTAACAAATTGTTCTCGTAACATGGCCAGCGGCGACAAGTAGAAGAAAAAACGGGCGGCCTAATCTACGCGATCACCGTCAACCCTCTTGACCTCGTTCACCTTGTCCACAATGGGTGCGACAAGGGCCTGGAGCGTTTCCAGATCAGCATCCACCGGCAGCTTGTTGAGGACGTTGGTGAGGTTGAGGCCTGGGTTGCGGAAGGCCACCTTCACCAACACCTTTTGCAGAACTCTCGCACAGATCGTGCGCAACTCGTCGGCCAGCTGCTTTGGGATCTTCTCTCGGAGTCGCTGGAGGGCCGTCGCCACGCCTTTGAAGAACAAGGTGAGCTTGGCGCTGGGTTGGAGGTTCTCGTCGGAGGAGTACCCGAGATCCTCCATCCCCAGCTGTGCCAGCTCCCCGTCAATAACTGCGGCAATGTTCACGAGGACCTCTGTCCGGAGCTCCACAGTCTCCCTAAAAGTGTTCTGGGTTTCAGCGGCCCTCGTCAGCAGCGCTTCGTTGGCCTTGATCTCCTCCTTCAAGGCCACCTCCCACTCCTTGGCGCCGTCCAACGTCTCGGTCAAAGTAGCCAGCTTCAGCTCAAGATCTGCATTGGAGTCCTTGGCGGCGCTAAGTTCTTTGCCCTTCTCGACGAGACGACCCTGCAGCTCACCATGAGCGTGGGCGTCCTTCTCGCGCTCGTGCTGGAGCGCGGCAAGCTCTTTGCCCCTCGCCTTGAGATCGGCCTCCAGCTGCGCCACCTTTGTCTCCAGCTCCTTCTTGGCGGCCTCGGCAGCTGTGACAACATCCTTTGCTTCCTCGAGAGCCCCGCCAAATGTTTCCTCGCGCACGGCAAGCTCCTCCTTGTGGCTGTCAAGGTTGACCTTCCGCTGCGCCAACTCACCTTCCCGCGCAAACAGCTCCTCGGTGGCAAGCCGCTGTTGCTCTTCAGCTTCGGCTTTCTCGAGGAGGAAGGCTTTCCGCGCCTCGACGAGTTGTGCCCGCTCCTCTGCAATGGACCGTTGGGCTTCCTGGTTGCGACTCCAGAGCTCCTCCGCATGCTTCTCAATATCCACTCCCGCCTGCGCGACAAGTGCTTCCCGGGATTCCACCTTGGCTTGTCGGGCACAGTAGAGCGACAGCAGCCTCCGCAGCAGCTGTTCCTCCTCAGGCTCGCCACTGCTGCTGCTCGGCGCGTCAACCAGCATCAGCCCAGCGGAGGCGAGCACTTCTCCGTCAAAGACTTCTCCTTCGACCGGCGCCCTGGAGCTTGACGCCCAGGGGAGCTTGATGAAGACACCATCGCCGGCCTTCAAATAGGCGCCAGGCTGGGGCTCTTCGGAGTCTGGTGCTGCGGTAGCAGCGGAGGGATCGGCGGTCGGCGTAGCGCCTTGCGCTCCTGCGGCCTCAGGGTCGTCAGTACGATTGCCGGATCCCTCGCCGGCTTCCGCGGCAGCAGCCTTGGCGGCCTCCTCACTGGCAGGATCAGCAGCGCCGGCCTCTTCTTCGGTGGCAGCGGCGTTGTTGGTGTTGCCGCGCGCGTTCTCCTCGCCGGTGGCCTCGGTCTCCATCGGCTCCGTGGAAGATGGATCTGACGGCCGGGAAAAGAGAGAAAAAGTCAAGCAAATATCCAAAAAGAAGATCAGAAGAAGATCAGAAGAAGAAGAACACAAGAGAAGTTTTCAGGCAAGAAGGGTTACCTGTACTGGGATCTGCAGTCATGAGCTCCACCACCGTGGGGTCGCTGGTGCCGTCCCTTGCCGGAGAACTGTCCCTTGTCGGAGACTTCTCCCTTGCCGGAGAATGCTCCCTTGCCGGAGAATCCTCCCTTGGCGGCGTAGTCGAAGCAGATAGCATCTCAGGGGCGGCTTCCGGTTGCTCCTGGTGAGGCTGCTCTGCTCCTACACAAACCAACAATCAGATATCAGCAAATAAAGAGCACCCATGCGCACCCAACAACGGGAAGTAAACAGATACTTACGCTGGGGGCTGCTTTGGGGAGTAGTTGTCGGGTCCGGCAAGGTGGTCTCGGGCGCGCCCCCTACTATCGCGGTGGGCTCGTCCTCGATGATAATCACCGGAGCCTTGGCTCTCTTCGCCGCTCTCTAGGCCAGGGTCCTGAAAAGGAATGAGTTCAGAGTAAAGCAAATCAGACACAAGACAAAATAGCAAGAATTGAAGAACTACAAATACAACAAAGAATCTTACTCTTCTTCTTCCTCATCGGAGCTGAGCGCGGAGAGGTCGAAGTCCGGCCCTCTTTCGGCACGACGAGGCGGAGGAGTAGGCTCCCTTGACCGCTTGGCGGGGGCAGCGGCAGGATCAGAAGCGGCGGTCCGGGAGGACCCCGCTCCAGTTGCCGCAGCGGCATGCGACGCTCCCGCGGCAACAGTGCTTGTCGCGGCGGAGCGTATCGCGCGGCGCGGCGGCTGTTGACCCGTCTGCCGCCCTGCTACGTCCCCAGCCCTGCGGAGACGCCTTCTTGGTGGAGCTGGGGGCTCCGCTTGCGGCAACCTGCTTGAAGATGGCGGGCCGCTCGCACCCTCGGCGGGCTCGCTCGACTCGGCTTCAGGCTCGGCAAGCTCTCCCTCGCCGGCAAGCTCTCCGGCAAGCTCATCTCGATCGGCAAGGCTTGCCACCTCGGCTGCCTCTGCCTCGTCCACGGTGAATCCAAACTCGCCCACGGTGGCAGCTGCCGCCGCCTCTTCCGCCCTGGTGGCGATGCGCCGCATCTCCGCATCGGTGGTGTCGCGGGTGAGGCTCTTCTCTTCATCAGAGCAGACCGCCACCTCCACCAGGCCGTCCAAGAACTGCTGCACGACGTCGTCTGTGGACTCTTGCCAAGTTGGAACGATTCCATGCGAATCGCACTGCGACATCATTGCGCGGATGCGATCGAGCGAGGAATTGTTGCACAACGGGACGACGCCCTGCGGCAGCCTGAACCATTCGGGATGCTGAGGATCGTGCTTGAATAGCTCCTTGAGCATCGCGTCCAACTCCAAGACAGTGAAGTTGAAGTTGAGGCCCGGGCGCAGCCTCATGATGTCCGCCGGGCCCCCGAACTCCCAGGCGGGTCTCCTCCTCTCTTGCAGGGGGGCGATGCGGCGGCGAAGAAAATCCGCGCCAACAGCGCCTACAATGAGCCCGGCAAGCCTGAGCCGCAAGATCCGGGTGATGGCAATCTTCAGCTTATCGTCGTCCGCGGCCAGGGCGCTCCAATCATTGCCGCGCACTGCTGGGGCTTGGCGCAGGACAGTAAATGGCTGCGGGTTCTCCTCAACAATCCAACACCATTCTGCTCTCCACTCCTCCCATTTGCTGCGGAGCTCCCCCTCTAGATAAGCTTCCTTCTTGCCGGCTCTCGAGATCCAGGCGATTCCGCCGGCTAGAGGCTCTCCTCTCTCGACCCGGGGCATAAAGAAGTGGCGGAAAAGGGCTACGTTTGGGTGGACTCCGATGAAGTTTTCGCAGAGATGTGCGAAAACTGCCATGGTCAGAACAACATTGGGGGTGAAGTCAAGGAGGTGGAACCCGTAGGTGTTCATGATATCGCAGAAGAATTTAGAAAAAGGCGGGCAGAGCCCGCAGTAGAAGAACAGTGCGAAGAAGGGATATCCGTTTGGAGCCCGTTCGGAAGCGGCGGCGGAGAGTACCTTCGTGCGCGGATGCGCCCGCATCTCCGTCGACCAGAAAAGGTAATACCACTCCCTCAGCTCCTTCGCGGCGAGCTCGGGGGGGGGGGGAGTTGCCCGCTCCTTTCGCAGCGCCTCGAGCCGCAGCGCCTCGGCCGACTTCACACCCTTCCCGGCTTTCGGATCCATGGCGGAGGTAGTCGGGGAGATCGAAGGCGTTGGTGGCGCCAGCGGCGATGGGGGGCGGAGCGCTGCTCTCTCTCGGCTTTGGAAGAAGGGGGGAGCGGCGGAGATTTCTGAGGTTGGAAGTAGCAACTGGCGAGATGGAGGAACTGCCCCTGTTTCCCCTGCTTATAAAGAGGGAGGGGGTGGACGTTCCACTTTTCCGAATAAAGAACCACCCACGATCTCTCCCACGACGCCGCATTCAACGCGTGCCGTTAGGGGAGGGTGCGGTGGATACGGAGCAAGATACGGCATGGACCCAGGCCACGCGTGCCCGTGCCCTGTTTTGGGCCTGGCCCAACAGCGCTCGGCACCGTGTGTGGCCCAGGCCCGGGGGCTCCTGTCGGTGTACTAGAGTAGGGGTACCCTAGTATCCCGAACTTGTGCACGGCCAGTCGCAGCGCCGCGCGGCAAGGCTTGCCGGGTGACCGTCAAGGCCCTCCGTGGTTCCTTTGGAGCCATTCAAGAACAAAGTGTTTACGCCAAGGAGACAAGACCCCGGCAAGAGGAGCTTGCCGGGAAGGCCAACCGAGGCATCTCAAGGAACTTGCCGCGATGCGCCACGCGTCCCGGCAAGACCCGACGAGTGACAAGCTTCCGGACGCGACAATCCAACAACCGCGGCAAGGCGCTTACGACGGCAAGCTACCACTCCGTACTCGCGCTCCAGCGCATCCACCAACGTGTCGCCCTGGGGCCGCTCCAGGCACGCGTGGCGAGAGGCTGTGCAGCCAGCGGTGCGAGGTGGCAAGCGGTGCTGACAAGATTGCCATCGTGGCAAGTGGTGGCGCCCCTGATGGTCCTTTTTATGCACTGTTTGGGCGACACAGACGGGCATTTAATGCCCTTGTCCCCTACCGTCAGGGTTAGGTAGGATACACTGTACAAGTAGGTGTACCAACCGCAACTTCTTTCCAGTTTTGCCCTCGTCTACGTTGCCACCTGTCAGTGACCCCTTGAACATATAAAAGGAGGCCCATGTGCAACGTAGAGGGGGGTTCGGAGCATTCGAAACCAGAAAACACTCACGCTCTCGAGCAAGAACACAATACAATCACAAAGCAGCAGCAGGAGTATTATCTCTCCGGAGAGCTCCGAAGCTGGGTAAAATCGCTCGTGTGCTTCGCCTCGATCCGCTCTTCGTGCGATCTCCGCCCCCCGCCGAACCGTAAGGGGCTCCGGTCCCATAGTGTTCGTTCCCACGACAATGTCGGTGGGAAATACGTACTCCCCCAAGCTTAGGCTTTTTGCCTAAGTTGGTCTATTGCCAGGGATAGCCTGGCGGATACCCGTAGGTGTAGCTGGGATCGTAGTGTGACGAAGAAGACTCTGACTGCCACTGGCTGGCAGCCTCCTCTGGATCCCAAGAATAAACAGATAGTCGTGGAGGCTCATCTTGTGGCTCTGGTTCTGGGGCTGGTGCAGGATTCCGGTAGGCTTGAACAGCCGACCACGGAACGATGTGAGGTTCTGCAGACAAGTTAAACAAAGAAGGAGCAGGCAAAGTAATAGTCTCAGGGTGATGTTTATCAAAGTATAATTTGTATCTGAGCTCCCCTTCGTGACTCTTAACAAGAAAATCATGCGCTATCATACTCTTATAATCTAAATAAACACGGGGCAGCGCTGTTTCTTCTTTCTCCTCATGCCTAATAGGTATTTCAAAATGTTCAGCTAGGCGTGAAGCATAAATGCCCCCAAAGATGGGACCCTTAGTACGGTTCAGACTTAACCATTTAGCAACAATTCCACCCATACTAACAGAGTTATTGTGGTATAAACCATGGAGCAAAATAATAATATCAGGAATACTAAGGTTCTCACAGTTCCCGCGTCCAATCAAGCAACGACTAGCAAATAAGGCAAAGTAGCGTAAAACAGGAAAATGTATGCTAGTGATCCTTGCATCAGAAACCTTCCTAGTTTCTCCAACAGTGATAGTGTTAATAAAAGCTTCTACTTCGTTATGGTGGGGTTCCTCTAAGGTGCCCTCAAAGAGTATTCTGCAAACCATGCAGAATTCAGCTAATGTCATCTCTTTAACAACATCATATAAATGAAACTCTACTGTTGGAGGTGATTTCTTAGGGAAAAAGTAGAAGTTTTGCACAAAAGTATTTGTGAGTAAGAGATACTGATGATGTTGGTCGCGGAGGAAGTTGGTAAGGCCGGCGTTCTCAATCAATAAATAGAAATCCTCATAAATCCCGGCTCTCCTCAAGAAGTCATCGGAAGGCCATTCACATGACCGGACCTCCGCAGTGCGAGGCAAATTAAATTTGGGCTTCTGTTCTTCTTCCTTTTGTTTTTCCTTAGAGCTTCGGCTCAACGAGCCCCTCAAAAATTTCTTCATTATTTCTAAAACAATCTGAAATTTTTAGTAACTTCAAATAAAAGTGAACCAACTTCAATAAAATTGATAGTAACAACTCCCACAAGTGCCTAGGGCCTATATAAAGCATTGGAACTATTTAGAACCATATAAATTTGACATGCAAGCTCAAGAACATGGTCACCTATGAAGAACAAATTTGCAATGAATAAAGCACTATAACAAAAACTAATTGGACCAATGGAGGAGTCACATACCAAGGAACAATCTCCCCAAGCAGTTTTGCGAGAGGTGCTTTGAGCAAGGAGATCGAAAATCACAGCAACGGGGGTTGGAACTCGCGCTTGAGTTGGTTTTTCGTGTTTGTGTGAGGCGGAGGAAGAAGTTGGGTGCAAGAATAAGTGGAGGAGGGCCACCGTGGGCCCACGAGGCATGGGGGCGCGCCCAGGGGGTAGGGCGCGCCCTCCACCCTCGTGGCCAGGTGGCGGCTCCCCCCGTGGTAATTTTTGCACAGTGAATTCTCAAATATTCCCGAAAAAATCATATTAAATTGGCATGGCAGTCTAAGGACTTTTATTTTTGGGATATTTTTATATTGCACGGATAAGTCAGGAAACAGACAGAAAAATACTATTTTACTTTATTTCCACTAAATAACAGAAAATATAAAGTGGGTACAGAAGGTTGTGCTTCTAGTTTCATCCATCTCGTGACCATCAAAATGAACCCACTAACAAGGTTGATCAAGTCTTGTTAACAGACTCATTCCGAATAATCACGGAACCGGAGAAATTTCGAATGACACTAAGTTACCTCAACGGGGATATGAAAATCCCCAACAATAAGAATATCATACGTTTTCTTGACAGTAGGGAGAGGAAATTCAAAACCTCCAAATATAATCGATGGAATTTTTCCAATAGAGTTGACACTATAAACTTGAGGTTGTTTCCTCGGAAAATGTACCGTGTGCTCATTGCCATTAACATGAAAAGTGACATTGCCTTTGGTGCAATCAACAACAGCCCCTGCAGTATTAGGGAAAGGTCTTCCAAGAATAATATACATACTATCATCCTCGGGAATATCAAGAATAACAAAGTCCGTTAAAATAGTAACGTTTGCAACTACAACAGGTACATCCTCACAAATACCGACAGGTATAGCAGTTGATTTATCAGCCATTTGCAAAGACATTTAGTAGGTGTCAATTTATTCAAATCAAGTCTACGATATAAAGAGAGCGGCATAACACTGACACCGGCTCCAAGATCACATAAAGCAGTTTTAACATAATTTCACTTAATGGAGCATGGTATAGTAGGTACTCCTGGATCTCCAAGTTTCTTTGGTATTCCACCCTTAAAAGTGTAATTAGCAAGCATGGTGGAAATTTCAGCTTCAGGTATCTTTCTTTTATTAGTAATGATAACCTTCATATACTTAGCATAAGGATTTGTTTTCAGCACATCAGTTAATCGCATACGCAAAAAGATGGGTCTAATCATTTCAGCAAAGCGCTCAAAATCCTCATCATCCATTTTCTTGGATGGTTTCGGAGGAAAAGGCATGGGTTTCTGAACCCATGGTTCCCTTTCTTTACCATGTTTCCTAGCAACAAAGTCTCTTTTATCATAACGTTGGTTCTTTGATTGTGGGTTATCAAGATCAACAGCAGGTTCAACTTCTACATCATTATCATTACGAGGTTGAGCATCAACATGAACATTATCATTAACATTATCACTAGGTTCATGTTCATCAGCTGATTGTGTTTTAGCATCACAAAAAGAGGTATCATTTGGATTCTCAGGTGGTTCAGCAATAGGTTCACTAGAAGTTTGCAAAGTCCTATCATTTTTCTTTTCTTCCTTTTAGAAGAACTATGTACATCTATATTATTTCTTTGAGAATCTTGCTCGATTCTCTTAGGGTGGCCTTCAGGATACAAAAGTTCCTGAGTCATTCTACCAGTTCTAGTAGCCACTCTAACAGCATAATCATTTTTCTTACTATTCATTTCATCAAGCACTTCTTTTTGAGCTTTAAGTACTTGTTCTACTTGAGTGGTAACCATAGAAGCATGTTTGCTAACAAGTTTAAGTTCACCTCTAATATCAGCCATATAATCACCCCAAGCGTTTAATCATAAAGGTATTCTGTTTTAATTGTCTACCAAAATAAGCATTAACATCATCTTGCTTAAACATAAAGTCATCAAACTCATCCAAGCACTGACTAGCAATTTTAGTAGGAGGGACTTCAGCTTTATCATATCTATAGAGAGAATTTACCTTTACTACCTGTGTCGGGATATCGGGAGGTTCTTCAGTGAATAAGTAATTGAGATCATATACTTCTTCAACAGGCGGTAAATTAAGATCATGTATTTCTTCAATAGGAGGTAAATTCTTAACATCTTCAGCTTTAATACCTTTTTCTTTCATAGATTTCTTTGCCTCTTGCATATCTTCGGGACTGAGAAATAGAACACCTCTCTTCTTCGGAGTTGGTTTAGGAATAGGCTCAGTAATTGGCTCAGGAACTGGTTCAGGAGGTGGCTCAGGAGGTGCCCAATTATTTTCATTAGCCAACATATTATTCAATAGAATTTCAGCGTCATCCGGTGTTCTTTCCCTGAAAAGAGAACCAGCACAACTATCCAGGAAATCTCTGGAAGGATCAGTTAGTCCATTATAAAAGATATCATATATTTCAGGTTTCTTAAGAGGATGATCAGGTAAAGCATTAAGTAACTTGAGAAGCATCCCCCAAGCTTGCGGGAGACTCTCTTCTTCAATTTGCACAAAGTTGTATATTTCCCTCAAGGCAGCTTGTTTCTTATGAGCAGGGAAATATTTAGCAGAGAAGTAATAAATCATATCCTGGGGACTTTGCACACAACCAGGATCAAGAGAATTAAACCATATCTTAGCATCACCCTTTAATGAGAACAGAAATATTTTGAGTAAATAAAGGTAGCGCGATCTCTCATTATTAGTAAACAGGGCAGCTATATCATGTAACTTAATAAGATGTGCCACAACAGTTTCAGATTCATAGCCATAAAAAGGATCAGACTCAACCAAAGTAATTATATCTGGATCAACAGAAAAATCATAATAATCCTGATCAGGAACACAGATAGGTGAAGTAGCAAAAGCAGGGTCAGGTCTCATCCTATCTCTAAAATATTCTTTACTCCATTTAACTACCAACCTCTTGAGTTCATATTTATCCTGGCAAGCAAGAATAGCTGCAGAAGATTCAATAATTTCTCTTTCTCTAGACCTAGCAATTTGCTCATCAAGAAATTCACCAAGGGGCACAGTAGTATCAAGCATAGAAGTAGTTTCATCATAAGTATCATGCATAGCAGAAGTGGCATCATCAATAGCATGCGACATATCAGAATTCATAGCAGTGGTAGGTTTAAGTGTCGCAAACTTACTCATAACAGAAGGAGAATCTAGTGCAAGGCTAGATGGCAGTCCCTTACCTCCCCTCGTAGTTGAGGGCAAAATAGTAGTTCGATCATCTATCAAATTCTTCATAGTGTCCAGCAGATATAAATCCCAAGTGACTCAATGAATAGAGCTATGCTCCCCGGCAATGGCGCCAGAAAAAGGTCTTGATAACCCACAAGTATAGGGGATCGCAACAGTTTTCGAGGGTAGAGTATTCAACCCAAATTTATTGATTCGACACAAGGGGAGCCAAAGAATATTCTCAAGTATTAGCAGCTGAGTTGTCAATTCAACCACACCTGGAAACTTAGTATCTGCAGCAAAGTGTTTAGTAGCAAAGTAATATGATAGTGGTGGTAACGGTAACAAAAGTAAAGACAGCAAAAGTAATGTTTTTGGTATTTTGTAGTGATTGTAACAGTAGCAACAGAAAAGTAAATAAGCGAGAACCAGTATATGGAAAATTCGTAGGCACCGGATTAGTGATGGATAATTATGCCGGATGCGGTTCATCATGTAACAGTCATAACATAGGGTGACACAGAACTAGCTCTAGTTCATCAATGTAATGTAGGCATGTATTCCGTATATAGTCATACGTGCTTATGGAAAAGAACTTGCATGACATCTTTTGTCCTACCCTCCCGTGGCAGTGGGGTCCTATTGGAAACTAAGGGATATTAAGGCCTCCTTTTAATAGAGAACCGGAACAAAGCATTAGCACATAGTGAATACATGAACTCCTCAAACTATGGTCATCACCGGGAGTGGTCCCGATTATTGTCACTTCGGGGTTGCCGGATCATAACACATAGTAGGTGACTATAGACTTGCAAGATAGGATCAAGAACACACATATATTCATGAAAACATAATAGGTTCAGATCTGAAATCATGGCACTCGGGCCCTAGTGACAAGCATTAAGCATAGCAAAGTCATAGCAACATCAATCTCAGAACATAATGGATACTAGGGATCAAACCCTAACAAAACTAACTCGATTACATGATAAATATCATCCAACCCATCACCGTCTAGCAAGCCTACGATGCAATTACTCACGCACGGCGGTGAGCATCATGAAATTGGTGATGGAGGATGGTTGATGATGACGACGGCGATGAATCCCCCTCTCCAGAGCCCCGAACGGACTCCAGATCAGCCCTCCCGAGAGAGATTAGGGCTTGGCGGCGGCTCCGTATCGTAAAACGTGATTATTTCTTCTCCCTGATTTTTTTCTCCCGAAAGCCAATATATGGAGTTGGAGTTGGCGTTGGAGGGCCACCAGGGGGCCCATGAGGTAGGGGGGCGCGCCCCCCACCCTCGTGGACAGGGTGTGGGCCCCCTGGTCTTCATCTTTTGCGACGATTTTTCTTTATTTTTTCTAAGATGTTCCGTGGAGTTTTAGGTCATTCCGAGAACTTTTATTTTCTGCACATAAAACAACACCATGGCAATTCTACTGAAAACAGCGTCAGTCTGGGTTAGTTCCATTCAAATCATACAAGTTAGAGTCCAAAACAAGGGAAAAAGTGTTTGGAAAAGTAGATACGATGGAGACGTATCAGGGAGTCTTGGATTAGGGGGTATCCAAACAGCCAGACTATATACTTTGTCTGAACTATTGGACCGTGAAGATACAGGACTCAAGACTTCGTCCCGTGTCCGAATGGGATTCTCCTTTGCGTGGAAGACAAGCTTGGCGATTCGGATGTTAGATCTCCTTCTTTGTAACCGACTCTGGGTAACCCTAGCCTCCTCCGGTGTCTATATAAACCGGAGGATTTAGTTCGTAGGACAAGAACAATCATAATCGTCATAGGCTAGCTTCTAGGGTTTAGCCTCTACGATCTCGTGGTAGATCAACTCTTGTAATACTCATATCATCAAGATCAATCAAGCAGGAAGTAGGGTATTACCTCCATCAAGAGGGCCCGAACCTGGGTAAAACATCGTGTCCCCTGCCTCCTGTTACCATTAGCCTTAGACGCACAGTTTGGGACCCCCTACCCGAGATCCGCCGGTTTTGACACCGACGTTGGTGCTTTCATTGAGAGTTCCTCTGTGTCGTTGTTGCAAGGCTCGATGGCTTCTTCAATCATCAGCAACAACACGGTCAGGGTGGGACTTCTCTCCCTCGACAGATCTTCGTGTTCGGTGGCTTTGCACTACGGGCCAATTCGCTTGGCCATCTGGAGCAGATCGACAGCTACGCTCCTAACCATCAGGTCAGGTTTGGAAACTTGAACTACACGGCCAATATCCGCGGAGACTTGATCTTTGACGGATTTGGGCCTATGCCAGGAACGCCGAACAGTCACGACGAGCACGGCTTAGACCTGCTGTCAGACAGTACTCGGGATATCGCACCTGCAAGAGCTCTGGACCTAAATCCCGGGCAGATCGCGTCGTCCGAGGATGGGTGGATGGACCCCGACCCAGAGGCCACATACTCATCGGAGGTAGAGCCGAACACGAACTCCACCCCCAAGGAAGCCTGTGTCACTACACCCCGGACTTGTGTCTGGCTATAGGTTCCAGACCGCGCGCCCCTGATACGTCTCCAACGTATCTATAATTTTTGATTGCTCCATGCTACTTTATCTACTGTTTTGGACTATATTGGGCTTTATTTTCCACTTTTATATTACTTTTGGGACTAACCTATTAACCGGAGGCCCGGCCCAGAATTGCTGTTTTTTGCCTTTTTCAGTATTTTGAAGAAACAGAATATGAAACGGAGTCCAAACAGAATGAAACCTTCGGGATCGTGATTTTCCAACCGAACGTCATCCAGGAGACTTGGACCCTACTCCAAGAAGTCTCCCAGGAGGTCACGAGGGTGGGAGGCGCCACCCTGGGCGTGCCCCCTACCTCGTGGACCCCTCGGAGCTCCACCGACGTACTCCTTCCTCCTATATATACCTACGTATCCCCGAACGATCAGAACAGGAGCCAAAAACCTAATTCCACCGCCGCAACCTTCTGTATCCACGAGATCCCATCTTGGGGCCTGTTCCGGAGCTCCGCCGAAGGGGGCATCCACCACGGAGGGCTTCTACATCATCACCATAGCCCCTCCGATGAAGTGTGAGTAGTTTACTTCAGACCTTCGGGTCCATAGCTAGTAGCTAGATGGCTTCTTCTCTCTTTTTGGATCTCAATACAATGTTCTCCCCCTCCCTCGTGGAGATCTATTCGATGTAATCTTCTTTTTGCGGTGTGTTTGTTGAGACCGATGAATTGTGGGTTTATGATCCAGTATTATCTATGGAAAATATTTGATTCTTCTCTGAATTCTTTTATGTATGATTGAGTTATCTTTGCAAGTCTCTTCGAATTATCCTTTTTGGTTTGGCCAACCAGATTGGTAGTTCTTGCAATGGGAGAAGTGCTTAGCTTTGGGTTCAATCTTGCGGTGTCCTTACTTAGTGACAGAAAGAGTTGCAAGGCACGTATTGTATTGTTGCCATCGAGGATAACAAGATGGGGTTTTTATCATATTGCATGAATTTATCCCTCTACATCATGTCATCTTGCTTACGGCGTTACTCTGTTTTTACTTAATACTCTAGATGCATGCTGGATAGCCATCGATGAGTGGAGTAATAGTAGTAGATGCAGAATCGTTTCGATCTACTTGTTTTGGACGTGATGCCTATATACATGATCATTGCCTAGATATACTCATAACTATGCTCAATTCTGTCAATTGCTCAACAGTAATTTGTTCACCCACCGTAGAATACTTATGCTCTTGAGAGAAGCCACTAGTGAAACCTATGGCCCCCGGGTCTATTCTCATCATATCAATCTATATCACTTTATTTACTTGATTTGTTTTTACTTTTCCTTTACTTTTTTACTTTGCATCTATCTATCAAAAATACCAAAAATATTATTTCTATCAGATCTCACTCTCCTAAGTGACCGTGAAGGGATTGACAACCCCCTAAGCGTTGGTTGCGAGCTATCGTTTTGTGTAGGTACGAGAGACTTGTGCGTGGTCTCCTACTGGATTGATACCTTGGTTCTCAAAAACTGAGGGAAATACTTACGCTACTTTACTGCATCATCCTCTCCTCTTCGGGGAAATCCAACGCAGTGCTCAAGAGGTAGCAAGAAGAATTTCTGGCGCCGTTGCCGGGGAGGCTCACGCAAGCAAGTCAACCATACCAAGTACCCATCGCAATCCTTATCTCTCGCATTACATTATTTGCCATTTGCCTCTCGTTTTCCTCTCCCCCACTTCACCCTTGCCATTTTATTTGCCCTCTCTTTCCCAATCTCCTCCTCTCTTTCCCGTTTGCCTTTTTACCTTTGCCTTCCTGCTTGCTCGTGTGTTAGTTTTCTTGTCTTTATGTCCAATTCCTTATCCGCTCCTATGTCTCCCGAGTTTGAAGTTCTTCACTTCAAGCAAAGGCAAGGAGAAAACTTAAAATATGCTTGGTATAGGATGATGGAATCTTATCGTAAGTGCACCCTAGAGGTGAACTTTAGAATTCTTCTTCGCAATTTTTATGTTGGGTTAAACATGACACATAGACAACTCTTGGATTGCATTGCCAAGGGAAATTTCATTGAGCTTGATCCCAGTATTGCGCATGAAATTATAGAGGGAATAGTGGGAACACTACCTTAAAAGGGAGGATCTCATCCTAACCAGGAAGAAACCCAAGAGTTTGAGAAGATTTGCGAACTAACAAAAAATTTACAAAAATCTCTTGAACCTCTTAAAAGAGTTAGCGGAAATCTTCACCGCATGAATATGTTGATTACTCTTTGTAATAAGCGGTTGGATTCTTTAGATCTAAAAATTTACGAATATGAAGGGTAGCGGAAAGAACCTCCCGGATTCAAGCATGACTCCGCCAAAAAAATGAAAATCAAAGATGGCAATACCTAGATCTATCCTTGCTTTTATGCCTAGCTAGGGGCGTTAAACGATAGCGCTTGTTGGAAGGCAACCAAATTTTATTTTCTATTTTTTGTTTTTGCTTCTGTTTAGGAATAAATAATCCATCTACCTTCTGTTTAGATGTGGTTTTATGTTTTATTTACTGTTTGTGCCAAGTAGGACCTATAGGATAGTTGATTTGATTCTGCTGAAAAACAGAAACTTTGCACGCACTAATTTAGTTATGATAAATCACAGGAATGTGCTTTTGCGTTGAATCTTTTTGCTGCTGATCAACAAACAAATTTTCCAGGACTTCCTATTTTGGTATAATTTTAAGAGTTCCAGAAGTTTGCGTTAGTTACAGATTGCTACAGACTGTTATGTTTTTGACAGATTCTGTTTTTTCGTGTGTTGTTTGCTTATTTCAATGCATCTATGGCTAGTAAATTAGTTTATAAACCATAGAGAAGTTGGAATACAGTAGGTTTAACACCAATATAAATAAATAATGAGTTCATTACAGTACCTTGAAGTAGTCTTTTGTTTTCTTTCTCTAACGGAGCTCACGAGATTTCTGTTGAGTTTTGTGTTGTGAAGTTTTCAAGTTTTGGGTGAATTCTTTTGATGGATTATGGAACAAGGAGTGACAAGAGCCTAAGCTTGGGGATGCCCATGGCACCCCCAAGATAAACCTAGGACACCAAAAAGTCAAAGCTTGGGGATGCCCCGGAAGGCATCCCCTCTTTCATCCACTTCCATCGGTAATTTACTTGGAGCTATATTTTTATTCACCAACATGATATGTGTTTTGCTTGGAACGTCTTGTATTATTTGTGTCTTTGCTTGTTAGTCTACCACAATCATCCTTGATGTACACATCTTTTGAGAGAGCCATACATGAATTGGAACTTGTTAGAATACTCTATGTGCTTCACTTATATCTTTTGAGCTTGATAGTTTTGCTCATAGTGCTTCACTTATATCTTTTGAGCGTGATAATTTTTGCTCATAGTGCTTCACTTATATCTTTTGAGCGTGATAATTTTTGCTCTAGTACTTCACTCAGATCTTTTAGAGCACGGTGGTGGATTTGTTTTAAAGAAACTATTGATCTCTCATGCTTCACTTAGATTATTTTGAGAGTCTTTAATAGCATGGTAATTTGCTTAATGTTAATATACTTGTGTTCAAGATATGTGAAACTTTATTTTGAGTGAATTGAATACTAAGATAAGTTTGATGCTTGATAATTGTTTTGAGATATGGAGGTGATAATATCAAAGTCGTGCTAGTTGGGTGATTATGAATTTGAGAAATACTTGTGTTGAAGTTTGCAAGTCCCGTAGCATGCACGTATGGTTAAAGTTGTGTAACAAATTTGAAACATGAAGTGTACCTGGCTTGTGCATCCTTATGAGTGGCGGTCGGGGACGAGCGATGGTCTTTTCCTACCAATCTATCCCCCTAGGAGCATGCACGTAGTACTTGAATTTTTGATGACTTCTAAATTTTTGCAATAAGTATATGAGTTCTTTTGTCTAATGTTGAGTCCATGGATTATACGCACTCTCACCTTTGCACCTTTGCTAGCCTCTTCGGTACCGTGCATTGCCTTTTCTCACCTTGAGAGTTGGCGCAAACTTCGCCAGTGCATCCAAACCCCGTGATACGATACGCTCTATCACAAATAAACCTCCTTATATCTCCCTCAAAACAGCCACCATACCTACCTATCATGGCATTTCCATAGCCATTCCGAGATATATTGCCATGCAACTTCCACCACCATCATCATGACATGCATTACTTTTGTCATATTGCCATTGAATGATCTTGTAGTTGACGTTGTATTTGTGGCAAAGCCACCATGCATTATTTTCCATACATGTCACTCTTGATTCATTGCACCATCCCGGTACATCGCCGGAGGCATTCATATAGAGTCATATCTTGTTCTCAGTTTCGAGTTGTAATCCTTGTGTTGTAATCAATAGAAGTGTGATGATCATCATTATTAGAGCATTGCCCAAATAAAAAAAAGAGAAAGGCCAAAAAAAGGCCCAAAAAAAGGAAAATAAAAAGGGCAATGCTACTATCTCTTTTTCCACACTTGTGCTTCAAAGTAGCACCTTGTTCTTCATGTAGTGAGTCTCATATATTGTGCTTCAAAGTAGCACCTTGTTCCTCATGTAGTGAGTCTCATAAGTTGTCTTTTTCATACTGGTGGGAATTTTTCATTATAGAACTTGGGTTGTATATTCCTACGATGGGCTTCCTCAAATGCCCTAGGTCTTCGTGAGCAAGCAAGTTGGATGCACACCCACTAGTTTTCTTTTGTTGAGCATTCATAGCTCTAAGTGCATCCATTGCATGGCAATCCCTACTCACTCACATCGATATCTATTGATGGGCATCTCCATAGCCCATTGATACGCCTAGTTGATGTGAGACTTTCTCCTTTTTTGTCTTCTCCACACAATCCCCATCATCATATTCTATTCCACCCATAGTGCTATATCCATGGCTCACGCTCATGTATTGCGTGAAGGTTGAAAAAGTTTCAGATTATTTAAGTATGAAACAATTGCTTGGCTTGTCATCGGGGGTAAAGAAGTTGGGAACATCTTTGTGTGACGAAAATGAAGCATAGCCTAACTATATGATTTTGTAGGGATGAACTTTCTTTTGCCATGTTATTTTGAGAAGACATGATTGCTTTGATTAGTATGCTTGAAGTATTATTATTTTTGTGTCAATATTAACTTTTGTCTTGAATCTTTCGAATCTGAATATTCATATCACAATTAAGAAGATTTACATTGAAATTATGCCAAAATATCACTCTGCATCAAAAATTCTTTTTTATCATTTACCTACTCGAGGACGAGCAGGAATTAAGCTTGGGGATGCTTGATACGTCTCCAACGTATCTATAATTTTTGATTGCTCCATGCTACTTTATCTACTGTTTTGGACTATATTGGGCTTTATTTTCCACTTTTATATTACTTTTGGGACTAGCCTATTAACCGGAGGCCCAGCCCAGAATTGTTGTTTTTTGCCTTTTTCAGTATTTCGAAGAGACAGAATATGAAACGGAGTCCAAACAGAATGGAACCTTCGGGATCGTGATTTTCCAACCGAACGTGATCCAGGAGACTTGGACCCTACTCCAAGAAGTCTCCGAGGATGTCACGAGGGTGGGAGGCGCCCCCCCCCCCTGGGCGCGCCCCTACCTCGTGGACCCCTCGGAACTCCACTGACGTACTCCTTCCTCCTATATATACCTACGTATCCCTGAACGATCAGAACAGGAGGCAAAAACCTAATTCCACCGCCGCAACCTTCTGTTTCCACGAGATCCCATCTTGGGGCCTGTTCCGGAGCTCCGCCGGAGGGGGCATCCACCATGGAGGGCTTCTACATCATCACCATAGCCCCTCCGATGAAGTGTGAGTAGTTTACTTCAGACCTTCGGGTCCATAGCTAGTAGCTAGATGGCTTCTTCTCTCTTTTTGGATCTCAATACAATGTTCTCCCCCTCTCTCGTGGAGATCTATTCGATGTAATCTTCTTTTTGCGGTGTGTTTGTTGAGACCGATGAATTGTGGGTTTATGATCCAGTATTATCTATGGAAAATATTTGATTCTTCTCTGAATTCTTTTATGTATGATTGAGTTATCTTTGCAAGTCTCTTCGAATTATCCTTTTTGGTTTGGCCAACTAGATTGGTAGTTCTTGCAATGGGAGAAGTGCTTAGCTTTGGGTTCAATCTTGCGGTGTCCTTGCTCAGTGACAGAAAGAGTTGCAAGGCACGTATTGTATTGTTGCTATCAAGGATAACAAGATGGGTTTTTTATCATATTGCATGAATTTATCCCTCTACATCATGTCATCTTGCTTACGGCGTTACTCTGTTTTTACTTAATACTCTAGATGCATGCTGGATAGCGGTCGATGAGTGGAGTAATAGTAGTAGATGCAGAATCGTTTCGATCTACTTGTTTTGGACGTGATGCCTATATACATGATAATTGCCTAGATATACTCATAACTATGCTCAATTCTGTCAATTGCTCAACAGTAATTTGTTCACCCACCGTAGAATACTTATGCTCTTGAGAGAAGCCACTAGTGAAACCTATGGCCCCCGGGTCTATTCTCATCATATCAATCTATATCACTTTATTTACTTGCTTTGTTTTTACTTTTCCTTTACTTTTTACTTCGCATCTATCTATCAAAAATACCAAAAATATTATCTCTATCAGATCTCACTCTCGTAAGTAACCGTGAAGGGATTGACAACCCCTAAGCGTTGGTTGCGAGTTGCTATCGTTTTGTGTAGGTACGAGGGACTTGTGCGTGGTCTCCTACTAGATTGATACCTTGGTTCTCAAAAACTGAGGGAAATACTTACGCTACTTTACTGCATCATCCTCTCCTCTTCGGGGAAATCCAACGCAGTGCTCAAGAGGTAGCAGCCCCCGAGCCCGCCGAATCTGGTTGGCCTCTGGTAATGGAGTTCACCGCTGTGGATATCTTCCAGCACTCGCCCTTTGGTGACATGTTGAATTCACTAAGGTCTCTCTCTCTGTCAGGAGACTCTTGGCCGAACTATGTCCGGCTCGAGTGGGAAGCAGGCGACGAGGAAACTCGGTACCCACCCACTACCCACTTCATTGCCACTGTCGATGATTTGACCGACATGCTTGACTTCGACTCTGAAGACATCGATGGTGTGAACGACGATGCAGGAGAAGAACAGGAACCACCGCCCACGGGGCGCTGGACAGCCACCTCCTCGTATGATATATATATGGTGGACACTCCCAAAGAAACCAATGGCGATGAGGCAATGGAGGATAACCCCTCAAGGAAGAAATCAAAGCATGGGCGTCATCGGCGCCGCTCCAAGCCCCGCCACAGCAATACCGGCATAGGAGATGAAAACAATCCGGATGGTGCCGAAGATGAATACAATCCCGATCAGCCTGCCTTCGAGAAGGCCGAACAGGAAGACGGGCAGGTCAGCCCAGACGAACAGGCGACGGACGGATACCTGGAGGAGGACAACTACATGCCCCCCTCCGAAGATGAGGTGAGCCTCGGCGGCGATGAATTCGGTGTGCCTGATGATCCCGTAGAGCAGGAGCGCTTCAAGCGCCGGCTTGTGGCCACTACGAGAAGCCTGAAAAAGAAGCAGCAGCAGCTCCAAGCTGATCAAGATTTGCTCACAAACAGATGGACTGAAGTCCTGGCAGCCAAGGAATATGGACTTGAGCGCCACACCAAAGGTTACCCAAAGCACAAGTTGCTACCTCAACTCGAGGAGGAGCCTATACTACCTGCGCAGGATGAGGCTGACCGGCCACCTCGTGGCCGGCATAAAACGGCGTATCAGCCCGAATACCAGCCCGCACCCCCACGGCAATAAACTACGGCCCGGGGCAATAGGCAAGACCTGCGAGACATACTGGAAAACAAGGCAGGACAACCAAGATCGATCTACAGATCACGGGGGCGCTCCCCAACACGTGACGGTGATCGTCATGCCGGATACACTATTAACAAGTCTGATCGGGCCGAACATAGCCGACCGGACTTATTCGAACTGCGTAGCAACATAGCCCGACATAGAGGCGCCGCACACCCCCTCTGCTTCACTGACGAAGTGATGGATCACGAATTCCCAGAAGGGTTTAAACCCGTAAACATCGAATCATACGATGGCACAATAGACCCGGCGGTATGGATCGAAGATTTCCTTCTCCACATTCACATGGCCCACGGTGACGATCTACATGCCATCAAGTATCTTCCCCTTAAACTCAAAGAACCGGCCCGACAATGGCTGAATAGCCTGCCGACAAATTCCATCGGCGGTTGGGAAAACCTGGAGGACGCATTCCTTGACAACTTCCAAGGCACCTACGTTCGACCACCGGATGCTGACGACTTGAGTCACATTACCCAACAGCCCGGAGAGTCAGCCAGGAAATTCTCGACTCGGTTCCTAACTAAAAAGAACCAAATTGTCGATTGTCCGGACGCCAAAGCCTTGGCGGCCTTTAAGCATAATATCCGCAACGAGTGGCTCGCCTGACACCTCAGCCAAGAAAAACCGAAGTCCATGGCGGCCCTCACGACACTCATGACCCGCTTCTGCACGGGCGAGGACAGCTGGTTGGCTCGAAGTAGCACCATGCCTAGAACCTCCGGGACTTCAGAGGTCCGCGATAGTAATGGCAAGCCACGGTGCAATAGACACAAGTGCCAGAACAATGGCGACAACACCGAAGACACGGCAGTCAACGCCGGATTCAGTGGCTCAAAATCCGATCAGCGGAAAAAGGCGTTCAAAAGAAACAATCAGGGATCGTCCAGTCTGGACCGCATACTTGATTGCTCGTGCCAAATTCACGGCACCCCTGATAAGCCAGCCAACCACACTAACAGAGATTGCTGGGTGTTCAAACAGGCCAGCAAAATAAATGCCGAAAACAAGGACAAGGGGCTGCATAGCAACGATGACGCGGAGCCCCGGCATCCGAATACAGGGGGACAGAACAAATTTCCTCCCCAGGTGAAAACGGTAAACATGATCTATGCCACCCACATTCCCAAATTAACGGGAACGAAAGCGAGCACTAAGGGACGTCTATGCGATGGAGCCAGTCGCCCCAAAGTTCAACCCATGGTCAGCCTGTCCGATCACTTTTGATCGTAGGGATCACCCTACCAGCATCCGTCACGGTGGTTCAGCCGCATTGGTCCTTGACCCAATCGTCGACGGATTCCACCTCACGCGTGTCCTTATGGACGGTGGCAGTAGCCTGAACCTGCTTTATCAGGACACAGTGCGCAAAATTGGCATCGATCCTTCAAGGATCAAGCCCACCAAAACCACCTTCAAAGGTGTAATTCCAGGAGTAGAGGCCCGTTGTACGGGCTCCATAACACTGGAAGTGGTCTTCGGATCCCCGGATAACTTCCGAAGCGAGGAGTTAATCTTCGATATCATCCTTTTCCGTAGTGGCTATCATGCACTGCTTGGATGAACGGCATTCGCTCGATTCAATGCGGTACCACACTATGCATACCTCAAGCTCAAGATGCCAGGACCTCGCGGGGTTATAACAGTCAATGGAAACACAGACCACTCTCTCCGTACAGAAGAGCACACTGCAGCCCTCGCGGTAGAAGTACAAAGCAGCCTTCTTCGGCAAACCACCAATCCGGTGACAACAACCACGAACACCGTCAAGCGAGTCCGGAGTACCCTGCAACAGGATCACCGGGCACGCCAAGAGCGCGACTAGCAGTCCGGCCTCCGCCCTAGCCCCATTTAGAAAGCATTTGTGCCGCGTGTACACAATTACGCACTCAAAATACCATGGGCATAGGCGGAGGCGCAACGGTGATGCGGTCCACAGTGCGGTTCAATCGTCACGTACTTTAAATAACCTTCTTTCTCATTCAGGACCCGACTTTCGGGCAGCCCCCTCAGAGAATCAGATCATCAGACTTATCACACGAGAGAAAACCAAGGAGGCAAAAGACTTTGCGCACACAGGGAATACCCCGGTAGTATCTTTCAATGATCGCTATACCTGTTTTACATACCCGCATGCGGCCCGCCCTTGGATAGGACATGTCAAATAGTCCTATTTGCTTCTGCTTAATGCATTAATTGTACACATATGCTTGGACGTATTATTTGACAATGGGAAATAATATATAGCGTCATCTTATTATTCCTATCTTCACATTTTCCCTAAAAATGTTTATTTAATATTGAATCCGTACACTTTGGTACGTTCAGTTTGCCAGGGGCTTCTTATGGTGCCCCAAAATACGGCAAGATAAGTCCGAACATTTTCAACAGTGCGGCACCCCGTACTTATAGCATTATATGCATCAGCTCCGAATCATGTCTTGGGTCAATAGTTGGGTTTGCCCGGCTCCCTTGTTTTGGTACCTTACGTTTCGTTATATCGGCTAAGATAGCCCAGGGAGAACTATTGCGATTGTGTCCCGGTTCTTCCGGACGAGCACCTCAGTAGAGAAAGCCAAAAACTGACTGTCATGATGCGGCGAGAGCTGGTTGTTGTTCGAGAGGTCTTAAATCCTTAAAGATTTTTTCCACTTCAGGCGAGGAATTAGCCTTGTCCCATTTAGGCATGTATAGAGCCCCAATTCGGCTTTCCGAATTCTAGGGGCTTCGCGGAAATTTAAAATTGTAGACTTCTATGGCTAAGTGAGAGTTATAAAGCCGCATAGTCCGATTGCCTTGTTCGTTGCGCCAAACACCTCCTTCAAGGACCAAAATTTGGATAAAGAGTGTTTGGGTTTTCCACGAACACCCCAGTACTAGTTACGTGGGAGCGGAAGCCAACGACTGGCCTACTTTTAGAATTTTATAAACAGCCGCACAGAAGGTAATATTTTAAATCAACAAGGCGCCATATAGTGCAAACAAATTCGTTTTCATATTACAAAGACGACATGAGTACATTCACTCAAAGATTGTGTCATTGGTACATTCATTGGCCACGAGACGAGCGCCTTTCATAACACCATCGTAATATTTCTCAGGGTAGCGATGCGCCTTGCCCTCCGGCGGTCCGTCCTTCACCAGCTTATCTGCATCCAGTTTGGCCCAATGCTTTTTTGCACGGGCAAAGGCTCGGCGAGCACCCTCAATACAGACAGATCGCTTGATAACTTCAAGCAGCGGACAGGCATTTACCATCCGCTTTATAAGGCCAAAGTAGCTGTCGGGCAGGGGCTCACCAGGCCACATCCGGACTATGAAGTCCTTCATGGCCACTTCGGCCGCCCTGTGGAGTTCAACCAATTGCTTCAGTTGGTCACTCAGAGGCATTGGGTGTTTGGCTCCAGCATACTGGGACCAGAACAGCTTCTTCGTCGAGCTCCCCTCTTCGGCACGATAGACTCCATGGCATCCGATATGCTGTGTGGCAGATCTGCGAATGCCCCTGGAGAGCTCCGAATTCGGGTAAGTAAAAGAAATGTCTCCTCCACATGCTTGCTTTGCATAATGAATGCCTTACCCGCCGCTATCTTCTTGGCCGCCTAGATTTCCTGTTGGGCCTTTTGGGCTTCAGCCTTGGCGTCTTTTGCGCTCAAAAGGGCCTTCGCAAGCTCAGACTCCTTTGTCTTGAAGTCATGCTCCAAGGACTCGAACTTCTTGCCGAGCTCCTAGAGCTCTTGCTGTACCTCGCCCACCATAGCATCTTTCTTTTCACGCTCAATGCGCTCCGTGGTCGCCTTGTCTTCGGCCTCGGATAGTTCTTTCCTCAGGGCCGCCACTTTGGTCGTGGCCCCTATTAAAAAATCATGATGCTATTTGTTAGCGTCACCAATTTTTCTCCTCTATACGACACATGAACGGGGTATCACTCACCTTTGTTCTCTTTGAGTTGCCTCTTCATGAGGCTGAGCTCCTCTTCGGCCTGCTTCAGGTCCCGTTCGAGTCCCGTGACCTCTGCTGTGCAGGTAGCAGCGGCAAGCAGCACCGCCTGCTTATCCACATAGGCACATACTGTTAGATTCCTACGGTTTAAAGTTGACCCTCCGTTTGGCTTTTCTCACCGAACACCAAATAGATTATCAGGGGCTACTGTCTATTGGGTGATAATTTCTCACACTTTTGATTACTTACTTCAAAGCTTGTCAGGAGGTTGGTGCAGGCTTCGTTCAATCCGCTTTTGGCGGACCGAACCTTCTGAATCACCGTACTCATAAGAGTACGGTGCTCTTCATCCACGGAAGCGCTGCAAAGCACTTACAGCAGACCATCCGATGCCTCTGGCGCAACGGAGGTCATCGGCACGGCCGGCTCGCCCTCCCTAGAGAGGGGCTGCCTACCCGAATCCGGAACCTTTGGAGGTTTCGGTGCAGTATCCGACTGGGAGCCCGACTTGCTGCAGCTCTCGTCAGCATGATCTATGGGGATCTTACTCCCCATGTGCCCGGCGTCTTGAATTTCTCCTTGGGGCGTCTCCAGGGACGCCTTCCCCTGCTCTGGTACCCTTTGGGACCACACCTCCGTGTCATCCGTAGGATGAGGGGAGGTGGCCGCCGAGAGAGAGTTCATTGCCGAATCACTCAGAGACCCATCCGAAGAGGATACCTCACGATGGGACCTGGCCGGACTGTATATGCGTGTTCGGCATTATAACAAACTATGAAGCTAAGTCGCACTAAAAGTATTACAGGGTGCGGATACTTATGATCTCGCCAGGGGCTTGCCCCTAGGTAGCCACTCCTCCTCGCTATAGGCAGCGGTTGTGGAGTGGTTCAGAGTGAGGGTCCGTCCCTTCTTGAACCCTTCGGCCTCCCTGGAAAGGGTTTTCCTCCTCCTCCTCCTCGTTGTCGTTGGAGGAGTGCGCCCTGGTGTCTTCGGACGATGAGTCCGGCACCATGTTGCGCTGGGAACTTCTTCTGGTCCCCATGGCCTTTTTCTTGGCCTTCTTCTCTGGCACCTCATATGATGCCGGAGCCAGCATCTCCGTCAGGAGTTCGTCTGCTGGGTCCTCAGGCAACGGAGCTGGAGAGTCGATCCGCTCTGTCGTTGCCACATATTCCTGTTAAAATCAGCACAGTGGCCTAAGTTTCTCCCACGAATATACTGGGGAAAGGAACATCTTGCAAAATGTAGAATGCTTACCGTGTTGGCCTGGCGCCTGGCGCTGAGTCCGTGGTCCTCAGAGGTGGGAGGAGGAACTTCTCTGGCCTTGAACAACACCTTCCAGGCGTCTTTGTGCGTCGTGTCAAAGAGCTCTTGCAGTGTCTGGTGTTGGACCGCGTCGAACTCCCACAGGTTGAATGCTCGTCTCTGACACGGGAGAATCCGACGAAATAGCATGACCTGGACCACATTGACCAGCTTGATACTCTTGGTTATCATATTTTTGACGCAGTTCTGGAGTCCGTCAGCTCCGCGGATGTGCCCCAGGCCAGGCCCTTCCTCTTCCAGGAAGTGAGCCGCACAGGGATGCCGGATCGGAATTCAGGGGCCGCCACCTAGTTGGCGTCGCGTGGCTCGGTGATGTAGAACCACCCCGATTGCCACCCCTTCGTGATCTCCGCAAAGGAGCCTTCGAGCCAGGTGACGTTGGGCATCTTGCCCACCATGGCGCCACCACACTCCGCCTGTTGGCCGACCACTATCTTTGGATTTACGTTGAAGATCTTTAGCCACAGGCCAAAGTGGGGCCTGATGCGGAGAAAGGCCTTGCACACGACGATAAACGCCGAGATGTTGAGGATGAAGTTAGGGGCCAGATCATGAAAATCCAGCCCATAATAGAACATGAGCCCACGGACAAATGGGTGGAGGGGGAATCCCAGTCCGCGGACGAAGTGGGCGAGGAACACGACCCTCTCGTGGGGTCCTGGAGTCAGAATAATCTGCCCTACGTCCGGCAGCCGGTGCGCGATATCTGCGGCCAAGTATCCGGCTGCCCGGAGCTTCGTAATGTGCTCCTCCTTGACGATGGAGGCGACCCACTTGCCTCCCGCTCCGGACATGTTTGGCTATGCGGAGAAGGCGTGAACTAGGGCACTGGGGCTCGAGGGTGTGAGAATGGATAAGCAAAGGAGGAAGAAGGCGTGGGTAAAAATGGGGGATCCTTATCCCTTTATAGAGGCGACGAAAATGGTGCGCCTCCCCACTTGCCCATTAAAAATCGCTTATTTCCCAAGTGCCACGATTGATGGCGCACTTGGGTTACTCGTACCCGTATTGATGAGAATCCCGTGATAAGGGGACATGATCTCTGCTTCGACAAGACATGCCAAAGAAGCCGCCTCGCAATATGTGCGGTGCCTGGTTGTGGGAAAACGGTTCGAATAATGACTCGACCATGGTGTGATGTCATGTTATCTAAAGTTGTCAGCAGATTATATTTGTGGAATATCATTCTCTCTACGGTGGTATGTGAAAATCGTCTTGCAGAGCTGGACACGATTTAAGTGTTTGAGGTTTACTTTAGACTATTCGGAGGTGGAACCCGCCTTGCAATGCCGAAGACAATCTACACGTCGGACTCATAGTCATTGAAGCCTGGTTCAGGGGCTACTGAGGGAGTCCTGGATTAGGGGGTATCCGAACAGCCGGACTATATACTTTGTCTGGACTATTGGACCGTGAAGATACAAGACTCAAGACTTCGTCCCGTGTCCGGATGGGACTCTCCTTTGTGTGGAAGACAAGCTTGGCGATTCGGATGTTAGATCTCCTTCTTTGTAACCGACTCTGTGTAACCCTAGCCTCCTCCGGTGTCTATATAAACCGGAGGGTTTAGTCCATAGGACAAGAACAATCATAATCATCATAGGCTAGCTTCTAGGGTTTAGCCTCTACGATCTCATGGTAGATCAACTCTTGTAATACTCATATCATCAAGATCAATCAAGCAGGAAGTAGGGTATTACCTCCATCGAGAGGGCCCGAACCTGGGTAAAACATCGTGTCCCCTGCCTCCTGTTACAATTAGCCTTAGACGCATAGTTCGGGACCCCCTACCCGAGATCCGTCGGTTTTGACACCGACACTCGGCACCATGCACGAAGGAATATGGAAGCTGCTCTTCAAGGCCCAGAAGAGCTGGCCCATGGAGACTGAAGACGTCAGGCTCGACGTCGAGAATCCGGCCACTCTTGTAAGTATTAACCTTTCCGAAGATGTGTCCGGTCAATATTTTTGATCAATATGAATCTTATCAGCCCACTTCTTCACAGGGCTGGACAGCAAAGGCGGAGCGGATCAAGAGTCCAGCTCCGTTGCCCGAAGACATAGGCACTCCCTAGCTGACGGAAATGCTGGTCCCGGTGCCTTACCAGGCGCTGGAGAAGAAAGGCAAAGAGCCCAAGGGAGGCCCCCGCCACAGAGGCCCTTCAGACGATGTGTCCGGAGAGACAGAGCTCGTATCCTCTCATGAGGGAGACGAGGACAAAGAGGAGCAGGAGGAGGTGGAGAGCGACCCCCCCACCCCCACCGCAAGTTGAGGAGGAAGAAGAGGACAGCCTCCGAGAACCCGGAGGGGGCGGCACCGAAGATGGGGGAGATTACCCTCTCGGTCAGTTTGGACTCAGAGTTCGAACACATCCCCTAGAGAGCCCCCAGGGCGAAGCCCTTGGCCAATTTGTAAGTATCCGAATTTTCATTCTTCAGTTTCCGCTTACCTACCTTTGTCATATAAGTTATATTATTGTTTGCTTTTCAGCCCACCTCGCAATATTCCAAACGCATCATCTTAATCGGGGAACTCTTTGGCGCCTGAGCAGGCGAAGAGTGGCGCTCTGTCACGAGCCCCCTTGCCTAACGCCATGGAGGACACCGAGGTGTCATCCCGAAGGACTCCTCCTGGCCGAGGAGGGACTGATGAGGGCGACGAGAAGGCATCTGAAGTTAACACCTCGGTCGCCGAAGACCTAGGGGAGGCGACCCTCATGACTACTGATACGTCTCCATCGTATCTATAATTTTAGATTGTTCCATGCAACCATTCTACAACTTTCATATATTTTGGCAACTTTTTATACTATTTTTGGGACTAACATATTGATTTAGCGCCCAGTGCCAGTTCTTGTTTGTTGCATGTTTTATGTTTCGCAAAAACCCCATATCAAATGGAGTTCAAACGGGATAAAAACGAACGGAGATCATTTTTGGAATATTTATAATTTTTGGGAAGCAAAACCAATGCGAGACGGTGCCCGAGGGGGGCACAAGGCAGGGGGCGCGCCCCTGACCCTCGTGGTCACCCCGTAAGGCGGTTGACGCTCTTCTTTTGCCGCAAGAAAGCTAATTTTCGGAGAAAATCTGGGCAAAAGTTTCAATCCAATCGGAGTTATGGATCTCCGAATATAAAAGAAACGGTGAAAGGGCAGAATCTGGGAGCACAGAAACGGAGAGAGACAGAGAGATAGATCCAATCTAGGAGGGGCTCTCGCCCCTCCCATGCCATGGGAGCCAAGGACCAGAGGGGAAACCCTTCTCCCATCTCGGGAGAAGGTCAAGGAAGAAGAAGAAGAAGAAGAAGAAGAAGGGGGGCTCTCCCCCCTTGCTTCCGGTGGCGCCAGAACACCGCCGGGGCCATCATCATCACCGCGATCTACACCAACAACTTCACCGCCCTCATCACCATCTCTTCCCCCCTCTATGCAGCGGTGTAACCCCTCTTTTACCCGCTGTAATCTCTACTTAAACATGGTGCTCAACGCTATATATTATTTCCCAATGATGTATGGCTATCCTATGATGTTTGAGTAGATCTGTTTTGTCCTATGGGTTAATTGATGATCGTGATTGGTTTGACTTGCATGTTTTATTATTTGTGTTGTCCTATTGTGCCCTCCGTGTCGTGCAAGCGTGAGGGATTCCTGCTATAGGGTGTTGCAATAGGTTCATGATTCGCTTATAGTGGGTTGCTTGAGTGACAGAAGCATAAACCCGAGTAAGGGGGTTGTTGCGTATGGGATAAAGAGGACTTGATGCTTTAATGCTATGGTTGGGTTTTACCTTAATGATCTTTAGTAGTTGCGGATGCTTGCTAGAGTTCCAATCATAAGTGCATATGATCCAAGAAGAGAAAGTATGTTAGCTTATGCCTCTCCCTCGAATAAAATTGCAATAGTGATTACCGTTCTAGTTATCGATTGCCTAGGGACAATTAACTTTCTCGTGACAAAAGCTCTCTACCAAAACTAACTTAGTTGTGTCTTCATCTAAACTGCCCCTACTTTTTATTTACGTGTTCTTTATTATCTTGCAAACCTATCCAACAACACCTACAAAGTACTTCTAGTTTCATACTTGTTCTAGGTAAAGCGAATGTCAAGCGTGCGTAGAGTTGTATCGGGGGTCGATAGAACTTGAGGGAATATTTGTTCTACCTTTAGCTCCTCGTTGGGTTCGACACTCTTACTTATCAAAAAAAGCTACAATTGATCCCCTATACTTGTGGGTTATCAAGAACTTTTTCTGGCGCCGTTGCCGTGCAGTCATAGCGTGGGGTGAATATTCTTGTGTGTGCTTGTTTGCTTTATCACTAAGTAATTTTTATTTGCTATTCTTAGTTGTTTTTTATCTTTAGTTATGGGTAGGAAATGCAAAATACCAAAAAAAATTAGGTGTACCTACTAAACCAATGGTTGAAGAACCACTCAAAATCTATCACACTCCTGAAGCTTTTTACTTGGATCATCTTCGATCCCTTTGTGCTCGTGCTGAAACCCCCACTAGCTTAGTTGAGGGAAAATCCTTAGATGAGCATGCTTGTTATGTGTGACACTGTATATCTGAAAAAGGGAAACTTTTACTGGATCAAATTCATCGTTTGCAATGCTATGCTTGGAATTTATGTGAAATATATTATATTACTTGTTGTTCTGAAAACCCTAAGAAACACCTTCCCTATCAATGTGAGTTTAGTGATAATGGAATCATATCTTCGTATGCTAAGGGTGTTTATAATTACTATGATGTTCAACAAATTGAAGAATCTGTTGCTTTTAAGGGTGCTTATGAAATTGCTTCTTTGATTGAAACGTATGATGCTACTCTTTAGAAATCTGAAAAATTTGCCATACTTAAATATTGTTATGATAACTATGCTTCTAATGCCTATGTTAAACTATATATTGAGGACTCCTCCGCAGTCCAAGAAGAGACTAATATTTTGCAGGAGTCTATGGAAGAAGAAATTGATGAAACTGTGAGTTCATTGGATGAAAAAGATGATGAGGAGAGCGAAGAACAAAAGGAGGAAGATCAGATTAGCTACCCGTGCCCACCTTCTAATGAGAGTAACTCTTCAACTCATACGTTGTTTAATTCCCCTTCATGCTTACCGAAGGATGATTGCTATGATGATTGTTATGATCCCGTTGATTCTCTTGAACTTCCCCTTTTTGATGATGCTTGCTATGCTGGTGGCCAAGATGCCAATATGAGTTATGCTTATGAAGATGAACTTTCTATAGTTCCTTATGTTAAACATGAAATTGTTGCTATTGCACCCACACATGATAGTCCTATTATCTTTTTGAATTCTGCCGACTACACTGTATCGGAGAAGTTTGTGCTTATTAAGGATTATATTGATGGGTTGCCTTTTACCGTTGCACGTGATAGTTTTGATGAATGTAATATGCATGTGATTGCTGCTCCTACTTGCAATTATTATGAGAGAGGAACTATATCTCCACCTCTCTATGTTTCCAATATGATAAAATTGCAAGAAACTGCTTATACTATGCATTGGCCTTTACTTGGTGTGCATGAATTGTTCTTTTATGACATGCCGATGCATAGGAAGAGAGTTAGACTTCGTCATTGCTTGAATATGTTACTTTGTGCTCACTACTTAATTACAAGTCATTGTTAGTTAAAATTGGCTTTGATATACCTTGGGATCCGGGTGGATCCATTACTTGAGCACTATATGCCTAGCTTAATGGCTTTAAAGAAAGCGTTGCCAGGGAGAAAACCCGGAAGTTTTAGAGAGTCATTTATTTCTGTCGAGTGCTTTTATAAAGTTTAAAAACAAAAAAATAAAGAGGGGAACCCAACACTTTTCAAAAAGGAAAGTGAAAGTGAGAAAGACAAGCTTTGTTGAAGTGGGAGAGCTCCTTGAACTTTGTTCATGCTCACGGAAACTTTGTGAATCTTAATTACAGAACTTTTCATAAAAAATAATTATCCCCTTGCACAATTCCATTGTATTATAAAAATAATGTGCCAAGGTTTGCCTTTAGGATGTTTACAATGCTTGTTGGTTTGTACGGTGCAGGACAGAAACTTTGTCTGTAGTGCGTGATTTTACAATTTTTACTGGAACGTCAAACGGTTCTGATTCTTTTTGCATTGTCTTTCTGTACAAATTTGTATTTTTCATAATTTTGGTAGAATTTTTGGGTTACCAGAAGTATGGTGAATGTTCAGATTTCTACAGACTATTATGTTTTTGACAGATTCTGTTTTTGATGCATAGTTTACTTGTTTTGATGAAACTGTCAATTTCTATCAGTGGATTAAGCCATCGAAAATCTATATTACAGTAGACACAATGCAAACACAAAATATGGGTTGGTTTATAACAGTACTTAGAGTAGTGATTTGCTTTATTATACTAACGGATCTTACCAAGTTTTCTGTTGAAGTTTTGTGTGGATGAAGTGTTTGATCGAGGAGGTCTCGATATGAGGAAAAGGAAGAGAGGCAAGAGCTCAAGCTTGGGGATGCCCAAGGCACCACAAGTAAATATTCAAGGAGACCCAAGCGTCTAAGCTTGGGGATGCCCCGGAAGGCATCCCCTCTTTCTTCAACAAGTATCGGTATGTTTTCGGATTCGTTTCGTTCATGCGATATGTGCAAATCTTGGAGCGACTTTTGCATTTAGTTTTCACTTTTCTTTTATGCACCATGCTGGTATGAGATAGTCCATGGTTGATTTATATAATGCTCATTGCACTTCACTTAAATATTTTGAGTATGGCTTTATAGAATGCTTCATGTGCTTCACTTATATCATTTGAAGTCTTGATTGCCTGTTTCTCTTCACATAGAAAACCGCCATTTTTAGAATGCTCTTTTGCTTCACTTATATTTGTTAGAGAATGGGCATATCTTTTGTAGAAATAATTAAACTCTCTTGCTTCAATTATATCTATTTAGAGAGATGACAGGAATTGGTGATTCACATGGTTAGTCATAAAATCCTACATAAACTTGTAGATCGCTGAATATGATATGTTTGATTCCTTGCAATAGTTGTGCGATATAAAGATGGTGATATTAGAGTCATGCTAGTGGGTAGTTGTGGATTGTAGAAATACTTGTGTTGAGGTTTTTGATTCCCGTAGCATGCACGTATGGTGAACCAGTATGTAACGAAACTGGAGCATAAGGTATTTATTGATTCTCTTCCTTATGAGTGGCGGTCGGGGACGAGCGATGGTCTTTTCCTACCAATCTATCCCCCTAGGAGCATGCACGTAGTACTTTGTTTTGATGGCTAATAAATTTTTGCAATAAGTATGTAAGTTCTTTATGACTAATGTTGAGTCCATGGATTATACGCACTCTCACCCTTCCATCATTGCTAGCCTCTTCGGTACCATGCATTGCCCTTTCTCACCTTGAGAGTTGGTGCAAACTTCGCCGGTGCATCCAAAACCCGTGATACGATATGCTCTATGACACATAAGCCTCCTTATATCTTCCTCAAAACAACCACCGTACCTACCTATCATGGCATTTCCATAGCCATTCCGAGATATATTGCCATGCAACTTCCATCATCATCATATACATGACTTGAGCATTCATTGTCATATTGCTTTGCATGATCGTAAGATAGGTAGCATGATGTTTTAATGGCTTGTCCGTTTTTTGATGTCATTGCTACGCTAGATCATTGCACGTCCCGGTACACCGCCGGAGGCATTCATATAGAGTCATATCTTTGTTCTAGTATCAAGTTGTAATATTGAGTTGTAAGTAAATAAAAGTGTGATGATCATCATTATTAGAGCATTGCCCCAGTGAGGAAAGGATGATGGACACTATGATTCCCCCACAAGTCGGGATGAGACTCCGGACTTAATGAAAAAAAAGGCCAAAGAAGCCCAACTAAAAAAAGGGCCAAAGAAGCCCACCAAAAGAAAGAGAAAATAAAAAAAAATGAGAGAAAAAGAGAGAAGGGGCAATGCTACTATCCTTTTACCACACTTGTGCTTCAGAGTAGCACCATGTTCTTCATATAGAGAGTCTCCTATGTTATCACTTTCATATACTAGTGGCAATTTTAATTATAGAACTTGGCTTGTATATTTCGATGATGGGCTTCCTCAAATGCCTGAGGTCATCATGAGCAAGCAAGTTGGATGCAAACCCACTTAGTTTCCAGCTTGAGCTTTCATACACTTATAGCTCTAGTGCATCCATTGCATGGCAATCCCTACTCCTCGCATTGACATCAATTGATGGGCATCTCCATAGCCCGTTGATTAGCCGCGTCGATGTGAGACTTTCTCCTTTTTGTCTTCTCCACACAACCTCCACCATCATATTCTATTCCACCTATAGTGCTATGTCCATGGCTCACGCTCATGTATTGCGTGAAAGTTGAAAAGGTTTGAGAACGTCAAAAGTATGAAACAATTGCTTGGCTAGTCATCGGGGTTGTGCATGATTTGAATATTTTATGTGATGAAGATGGAGCATAGACAGACTATATGATTTTGTAGGGATAACTTTGTTTGGCCATGTTGTTTTGAAAATACATGATTGCTTTATTAGTATGCTCGAAGTATTATTGTTCTTATGTCAAATGATAGACTATTGCTTTGAATCACTCGTGTCTTAATATTCATGCCATGATTAGATATATGATCAAGATTATGCTAGGTAGCATTCCACATCAAAAATTATCTTTTTTATCATTTACCTACTCGAGGACGAGCAGGAATTAAGCTTGGGGATGTTGATACGTCTTTGTTGTATCTATAATTTTTGATTGTTCCATGCCAATATTCTACAACTTTCATATACTTTTGGCAACTTTTTATACTATTTTTGGGACTAACATATTGATCCAGTGCCCAGTGCCAGTTCCTGTTTGTTGCATGTTTTATGTTTCGCAGAAACCCCATATCAAACGGAGTCCAAACGGGATAAAAACAGACAGAGATCATTTTTCGAATATTTATGACTTTTGCAAAGAAAAACAAACGCGAGACGGTGCCTGAGGGGGCCACGAGGCAGGGGCGCCCCTGACCCTTGTGGGCACCCTGTAAGGTGGTTGACGCTCTTCTTTTGCCACAGGAAAGCAAATTATCGCAGAAAAATTTGGGCGAAAGTTTCAATCCAATCGGAGTTACGGATTTCCAGATATAAAAGAAACGGTGAAAGGGCAGAATCTGGGAGCGCAGAAACAAAGAGAGACAGAGAGATAGATCCAATCTCAGAGGGGCTCTCGACCCTCCCATGCCATGGGAGCCAAGGACCAGAGGGGAAACCCTTCTCCCATCTAGGGAGAAGGTCAAGGAAGAGGAAGAAGAAGGGAGGCTCTCTCCCCCTTGCTTCCGGTGGCGCCGGAACACCGCCGGGGCCATCATCATCACCACGATCTACACCAACAACTTCACCACCCTCATCACCAACTCTTCCCCCCTCTATGCAGCCGTGTAACCCCTCTTTTACCCGCTGTAATCTCTACTTAAACATGGTGCTCAACGCTATATATTATTTCCCAATGATGTATGGCTATCCTATGATGTTTGAGTAGATCCGTTTTGTCCTATGGGCTAATTGATGGTTGTGATTGGTTTGAGTTGCATGTTTTATTATTGGTGTTGTACTATTGTGCCCTCCGTGTCGCGCAAGCATGAGGGATTCCCGCTATAGGGTGTTGCAATACATTCATGATTCGCTTATAGTGGGTTGCTTGAGTGACAGAAGCATAAACCCGAGTAAGGGGGTTGTTGCGTATGGGATAAAGAGGACTTGATGCTTTAATGCTATGGTTGGGTTTTACCTTAATGATCTTTAGTAGTTGCGGATGCTTGCTAGAGTTCCAATCATAAGTGCATATGATCCAAGAAGAGAAAGTATGTTAGCTTTTGCCTCTCCCTCAAATAAAATTGCGATAGTGATTACCGTTCAAGTTATCGATTGCCTAGAGACAAATAACTTTCTCGTGACAAAAGCTCTCTACCAAAACTAACTTAGTTGTGTCTTCATCTAAAGAACCCCTACTTTTTATTTACGTGCTCTTTATTATCTTGCAAACCTATCGAATAACACCTATAAAGTACTTCTAGTTTCATACTTGTTCTACATAAAGCGAACGTCAAGCGTGTGTAGAGTTGTATCGGTGGTCGATAGAACTTGAGGGAATATTTGTTCTACCTTTAGCTCCTCGTTGGGTTCGACACTCTTACTGATCGAAAGAGGCTACAATTGATCCCCTATCCTTGTGGGTTATCAAGACCTACCAACAACAGGGAGCCCCAACAGTCCGGGCCCCCGCCGCACACCATTCCGGAGACCAATACGGCTCCAAAAAGGGATGTGCAGCCCCCTTCAATAGAGGGGGAGGAGCAACAGACCCCGCAGTGGCCCTCGTTAATCCGGAGGCTGCTCCTGCTCCGGAGGAGGCACTGCAATGCGCTTCCATCGTGGAGATCAGGGTGCGGTTATGGAAAAGGTTCCGTCTACGAAAAGAGGACTGAACGAAGCCTCCAATAGCCTACTGACGGGCTTTGAGGTATGCGATGTAGTCCTCTAACAGGCTTTTTATATGAAAGGATGAACCCATATATAGATAGTAACCCCTGAGACTCTGTCCGGATTAGAACAGTCCAGATAGAGGATCCCCAAGCGAAGTTACTAATATACTGTGATAATGTGTGTGACAGGCATCCATGTTGGCGGCGACCGCCCATGCCATAGAGGTTTCCAAGCTCAATCAGAAGCTTCAATTGGCCGATGAGGAGCTCGACCGTGTCAACAAGCGGTTTGACGAAACGCAAGGTATGCGGAACTTATATATCAGAATTGATATGTGCATTGAGTCTTTTAAATTATCTGAGTTTGGGATTATGATCACAGTTGGTGCGGCCGAGGTCGAATCCCTCAAGAGCATGCTTTCCCAAGCCCAGAAAGAGGCAAAGGTGAACAAGGAAGCTGCTGACAAAGCGGCAAAGGAGCTGGAGGCGGAGCAAACTGCCCGCCGCAAGCATGAGGCTCGGGTGGGCGAAGTCGAGCAAGAGCTCAAGGACGCCATTACTAAGTACGAGTCCTTAGAACAAAAGACTTCGAACCAAGCATCTGAACTCGCCAAGGCTCTCCAGGATATCAAGGAGGCCTGGGTTGAGTCCCAGAGCGCTCGCTAGGAGATCCAGCAGGCGAGGAAGATAGCGGCTGGTAAGGCCTTTCTTCTGCAGAGTAAATTTGGAAGTAGGAGATATATCTTGCTGACCCGAGTTTGGAGTTCTCCAGGCGCGGTTGCGGATCTTCCGAGGAGTGTTGCTGACACCATGGAGTTCTTCCGAGCCGAGGAGGGGAGCTCGATCGAGAAGCTGTTCTGGTCGTAGTATCTTGTGCCGGAGCATTCGATGCCCCTCAACGACCAGCTGAAGCAGCTGACCGAGCTGCACAGGATGGCTGTCCATGAAGGATCTGATAGTCCAGCTTGGCCAGCCGAGCCCATGCCTAGTAGCTACTTCGGCCTCGTGAAGCGGCTTGTCAACGCGTATCCTCGGATTGACGCCATAAAGCGGTCCGCCTGCATAGAAGGTGCCCGGATGGCCTTCACCCGTGTGAAGATGCAATGGGTGAAGATGAAGACCACCAAAGTGGCGACAGCAGGGCCTTCGGAGGGGAAAGATCATCGGAAGCCGGAGAGGTACTTTGCAGAGGTCCTAGAAGGGGCCCGAATAGTAGAGGGCCAATGTTCCAAGGATGTCTTGTTTGATTAAATGTAACCGGGTGGCAGAAACCATGTTATGAATCTGTGCCGTTTATTATTTTTATTTCTGAAGGTTGCTAGTCGTCGGCTCCTGCCCCCATGTAAATAGTACCAGGGTGTTCGTAAATGCATGGCCGCACTTTATCCAACGACTTGGTCCGTAGAGGAGCCGTTCGCGATGTGAACTAGGCAATCATACTATTCAGCTTTATTACCTTCACTTAGCCATATGAGTCCATTGGTGGGGTTAAGTATTAACCCTAGTTGCATTGAGTGGCAATCCGATTACGGTGCCTTTGCAACACAGCTGGTCGAGTCCCAGCCCCTCGTGTGACACGACAAGAATCGCTAACGATATGTAGTATAACATTAAGTCACCGGATTGCTGACGAGTTCTCGCTTATCATGATGGTCAGTTTTTGGCTTTCTCTACTGAGGTACTTAACTGGACGAACCAGAAATACAATCGCAGTAGTTCTCCCTTTACTACCTTAGCCGAACTAGCGGAACGTAAGGTGGTAAGCACAGGAGCAGGGCAACCCAACTATAGACCAAAGACATGAATCAGACCAGATGGATATAATGCAATATCCAGGACACCGAAGAGTTCCCTATAGGTGTTTGGACTTTAAAATGTGCAGGGCTGAAGACAGCCCCCGGCGCGACAGCTAGGCTAAAGCATGTAGGTCGAACGGAAGTAAGGAGGAACACAAGTGATAATATAATATGCAGACCAAACAAAAAGTGGTGATCATTTGCTTCCTTTATATCTTTATGAATGCATCAAGGTGTGTTTAGACAAATAGTGCCATAAATATGGACGCCATGTTACATGCCAGAAAATTTACGTAAGGGAAAGGTTTACACGGGGCCTTAAAGTAATGGTTTGAAGATCCCAATGGTTCCCTGTCGCACATCTGCGCCATTTCTCCTTAGTAGTTAGTACTTCGAGAGGAGATGTAAGATGGTTGTCTGTAAAGAAGAGGGGCCGAAGAGGAAGCCCTCATGCAACCATACAACTTTTAAGTTTTTGAAAGAACCTGCGGTAAAAGGGGAAAAATAAAAAAGGTATGTGAGGTCTGAATAGGGTCAAGCAGTACTATGGACCTTTCCTACAGTGTGCCTCCGGCGTTGCCCAAGGTGTGCGTAGTTATGTACGCGCGGTACATATACCACGGCCTTATGAGGCAGTCGACGAAGGCAAAATTGATATTCGAGGTCCAGGTCTGCCGAGCTATCTGTATGATGTGCGGACCGGACTTTTTTAACAATGTCATTGGACTTGATGGTCGATGAATTGTTCGGCTTGATGAGGCCGCCATATACCTCGGCTGCTAGGGCCGCGGTCTGCTCTTTGGTTTGGAGGGAGCGCTCCATGTTTCCATTGACTGTAATGATGCCCCTCGGTCCGAGCATTTTAGGCTTCAAATAAGCATAGTGCAGGACCGCATTGAAATGGGCAAAAGCGGTTCGTCCAAGCAGTGCATGGCAGCCACTGCGGAGAGGGACGATATCGAAGGTTTGTTCTTCGCTACGGAAGTTGTCCGGGGAGCCGAATACCACTTCTAGTGTTAATGAGCACATACAACAGGCCTCCACGCCGGGTATTACTCCTTTAAAAGTAGTGTTGCTTGGCTTGATTCTTGATGGGTCGATGTCCATTTTGCGGATAGTATCTTGATAGATCAAGTTAAGACTGTTGTCGCCGTCCATAAGGACTCTAGTGAGATGATATCCGTCGATGATGGGATTGAGTACCAGGGCGGCCGAACCCCTGTGACGGATACTGGTTGGGTGATCCCAGCGATCAAAAGTGATCGGACATGCTGACCATGGATTGAACTTTGGGGCAACAGGCTCTACGGCGTAGACACCCCTTAGTGCGCGTTTGTGCTCCCTTTTGGGTATGTGAGTGACATAGATCATGTTCACTGTTTTTACTTCGGGGGGAAACTACTTCTGACCCCCGGTGTTCGACTGACGGGGCTCGTCGTCGTCCTCACTTGGAGGTCCCTTCCCCTTGTGTTCGGTATTTCACTTACCAGCCTGTTTAAAAACCCAGCAATTTTTATTGGTGTGGTTAGCAGGCTTGTCGGGGCTACCATGAATCTGACAGGGCCTCTCGAGGATTTTCTCCAAGTTGGATGGACCGTCCCTGTTGCCTTTGAAAGGTTTCTCCCACTGATAGGATTTAGAACCGCTGAATCCAGCATTAACTGTTGTGTCTTTGGTGTCATCGTTGTTATTCTGATGTTTGTTCTTATTGCGGCGTTGCCGGCCATTGCCGTCCCTGGCCTCAGAGGTGCCAGGATCGCTAGAACTGTTGCTTCGACAAGCTAGCCAGCTATCTTCGCCCGCGCAGAAGCGGGTCATTAGTGTTGTCAGGGCTGCCATGATTTTCGGCTTTTCCTGCCCGAGGTGTCGGGCAAGCCATTCATCACAGACACTATGTTTAAAGGCCGCTAAGGCTTTGGCGTCTGGACAGTCCATGATTTGGTTCTTTTTAATGAGGAACCAATTCCAAAGCTTGCAGGTTGACTCTCTGGGTTGCTGGATTATGTGACTTAGGTTGTCAGCATCCGGAGGCCGGACATAGGTGCCCTGAAAGTTGTCTAGGAAAGCATCTTCTAAATCTTCCCAGCTCCCTATGGAGCTCTCTGGGAGGCTATTCAGCCAGTACTGAGCTGGTCCCTTCAACTTCAAGGGGAGGTATTTGATGGCGTGGAGGTCATCTCCACAAGCCATGTGAATGTGGAGAAGAAAATCCTCGATCCAGATAGCAGGGTCTGTTGTTCAATCATATTGTTCGATGTTTACGGGTTTAAACCCTTCCGGAAATTGATGCTGCATTACTTCATCAGTAAAGCACATAGGGTGTCCGGCACCTCTATACCTGGCTACATCGCGACGTAGTTCGGATGACATCTGTGTTTGGTGCTGACCTCGAACTTGATGATGTTGATCGCGCTAGGTTTAGTGGCCGTCATCTCGTGCCGGGGCACCTCCTCTGGATCCATAGATCGATCTGGTCTGACTGGCTTTATTGGCTAGGTCCTGACATAGGTCATAAGTGTAGTCCGGCGCTGCTGTCTCCCTGCCTCTATGCCGAGGTGGTGCAGGCTAGTGTTCGGCATGATGGGCCAGTTTGTCCTATCCACGTGGTGGTCAGTCTGGTTGATCAGCATAGTTGTATTTCAATGGAATTGGCTCGAGGGCTTCCTCGTTGAACTGTGGCAGCAACCTGCGCTTGGGGTAACTCTTTACTGGTTGCTCAAGGCCATACTATTCGGCGGCTAGGACTTTAGTCCACCTATCGTTGAGCATGTCATGTTCAGCTTGAAGCTGCTGCTGTTTGTTTTTCAGGCTCCGCGCAGTGGCGATGAGTTGTCTCTTGAAGTGTTCTTGTTCGAGGGGTTCCTCTCGGACGATGAAATCTTCTTCACCGAGGCTCACATCCTCTTCCGAGATAGGTAAGTAATTGTTGTCCTCCGGGTCCTCATGATCGGCGTGTTCGGGGCTGTACTGACCCTCCTCCTTCTCGCCCTATTCGGACGTGGGCTCGACAGGGTGGTCTTCGGTGTTGTCCGAGGTTTCATTGTCTCCGGTGCCGGTTGTGTTATCCTTTGCCCGATGTGATCGTGAGCAGCGCCGCTGACACTGGTGCTTTGGTGGTTCGTCGATGGGCTTGTCCTTGCCTGGATCTTGAGCGCCATCAACGTCCTTCTCCTCAGGAGTGTTCACCATGTATACATCATAGGTAGAAGTGGCCGTCCAACACCCTGTAATGGGCGGGTTTTGGCTTTGCTCGGCGTCGACATTATCGTCCATGCCGTCGATGTCTTCGGAGGCGTAGTGTAGCAAGTTGGTAAAATCCTCGAAAGTGGCTACTAAGTGGGTGGTGGGTGGGGCGTGAAACTCCCCGACCTCAGCCCCCAGCCGGTGCTGGGTGTAGTTCGGAGGTGAAGCTTCCGTAATGGCGAGAGATTGTATTAAGCCCAATGCCTCGTCTAAAAGCGAGAGCTGGATGGGAGTCTGCGGATCTGCAGGGCCGGACGCTTGATTGAGTCGGGGGGGGTGCAGTTGTCGGTGTCAAAACCGGCGGATCTCGGGTAGGGGGTCCCGAACTATATGTCTAAGGCTAATGGTAACAGGAGGCGGGGGACACGATGTTTACCCAGGTTCGGGCCCTCTCGATGGAGGTAATACGCTACTTCCAACTTGATTGATCTTGATGATATGAGTATTACAAGAGTTGATCTACCACGAGATCGTAGAGGCTAAATCCTAGAAGCTAGCCTATGATTATGATTGTTGTTGTCCTACGGACTAAACCCTCCGTTTTATATAGACACCGGAGGGGGCTAGGGTTACACAGAGTCAGTTACAAAGAAGGAGATCTACATATCCGAATTGCCAAGCTTGCCTTCCACGCAAAGGAGAGTCCCACCTGGACACGGGACGAAGTCTTGAATCTTGTATCTTCATAGTCCAACAGTCCGGCCAAAGTATATAGTCCGGCTGTCCGAGGACCCCCTAATCCCGGACTCCCTCAGTAGCCCCTGAACCAGGCTTCAATGACAATGATTCCGGCGCACAGATCGTCTTCGGCATTGCAAGGCGGGTTCCTTCTCCTAATACTCCATAGAAGATTTTGAACACAAGGATCGTGTCCGCCTATGCAAAACAAATTCCACATACCGCCGTAGAGAGCACAATATTCCTCAAATCTAATCTGCTGACAACTTTTAATAGCGTGACATCATGACACGGCCCAGTTATTACGAACCGTTTTCCCCAGCCTGCCACTGTACGTGTTGCGAGGCGGTTTTATTGGCATGTCTTGTCGAAGCAGAGATCATGTTCCCCTTATCACGGGATTCTCATCAATATGGGTGTGGGTAACCCAACCACGCTTGTTAGTATGACTCCTCGATTTTAGGCAAGTTCCAAACGGCCACGCGGAGGACACTTGATATTCACCCTCTTTATATAGAGGCCAAGGCCTGTCCTTTTCTCTCCATGCTCGATCCTTCCCTTCCCCTACCTCGAGTTCCAACACCCAAGGCTCAGGCTAAGCGCTTCAGACCTTCAACCATGTCCGGATCCAACCTTCAAGGCCGGTGGATGGCCTCCTCTGTCACAGAGGAGGACATCAAGAAGCTTAGGGAGGCCAGGTATCTCACCGCCGCACAGGCTGCCTGCTCAAGGGCAGGTCATCCCCACTCCGGAACCCAACGAGAGTGTCGTATTTGTTTCCCACTTCCTCCGAGGGCTAGGTTTTAGTCTTGATCCCTTTGTGAGAGGGCTCATGTTATATTATGGGCTAGATTTCCATGATCTAGCTCCAGATTCCATCCTTCACATCTTGTCGTTTATCGTCGTGTGTGAGGCCTTCCTCCGCATCACCCCACACTTCAGCTTATGGCTCAAGACCTTCAGTGTGAAGCCGAAGATGATCGACGGGCGACACGCGGAGTGCGGAGGCGTTGTAATAAGCAAAGGCGCCGACGCCCTATGACCAAAGGGTTCCTTCCCGGAGGTGTCCGACTTATGGCAACGGGAGTGGTTTTATATCACATCTCCCCGAGGTACAAAGCGGGCGGCCCCCCTGTCTTCCGCCTGGGCCCTCCGCCTCAACTAGCGTCATGGGTCAACAAGGGGCTGGACTAGGGGCTAGTTGATGATGTGTTGACATTGCAAAGCCGCATCCGAGATCTCCTCGAGAGGGAAGTCAGTCTTGTTAAGGTAATACAAGTAATGCTAGTTCGTCGGGTCCTGCCATGCTAACTTCGATGTCTCCGTGTGTGGGAGTTCAACTCGGAAGGACCACGAACTATTCAACAATTCTTCAGCATGACGCTCGAAGGGATGTACGGATTGTTCTTCGGATCATGAATAAAGTGTCCGGACACCACCGAGGATGCGGGTCTTAACTGCAACCGTCCGTATACCCTAGTAAGTAATTCCGCAACCGAACATGCCGTCTTTTATATTTGTTACAACATCATACTGAAACATTGCTCTCGTCCAGGGCTGGATAAGAAAGGCGGAGAGGATCAGGTGTTCGGCCCCCCTTCCCGAAGGCTCGCCGGATCCTGTTCTAACCAGGATGCTCGAGCGCGCACCTTATCAAGTGCCATCAAGAGAAGATGAAGGGAGGGATCAAGAAGCCGAGGGCGGGCTTCACATGTTACACATCCAAACCGGGGGAATTAGTGTTTCTTCTAAGGAGGATAATCGGAGAGGTGAGTCTAGAATCCCCTCTCCTCAAGGAAAGAAAAGGGCCGCCCCTGAAGACTTAGAAATGGAGGCTTCCAAACGAGGGAAGGGGTCTTCACCAGGGGGCCTTGCCCCTGAGGGCGTCCTTTCCGCATAGTGCCCGCAAGGGGGCCAGCCCTCAACCGAGCTGTAAGTGGATCAAAAAGTAATTTGGTAAATATATCCTGCTTCATCTCTGAGAATAATAACCAAGACGTATATCTTGCAGTCCAGCTCACAGCCCTTCTCAACAGAGTTCGTCTTCGGGGGACCTTCTTCCAGAGATGATGGAGAGCGAGACGCCTCCTCCTGCCTCCCCGCCTCATGGGGCGGATGACCCTGAGGTGTCATCACGGAGGGTTTCTCCTGATTTGCCAAGGCCAGAAGTTAACTCTTCGGCTGCCCGAAGTCCCGAGTATTCGGCTCCAAAGGAGAGCAACAGAAAGAGTCCGGGACCGTCCGGTGCACAGCCGGATACACTGATGGGTCTTCTGGAGCAAGTGGCTATCTCAGAGGCGCATCATACCCTAATGGGTACGGTGGTTGAGAGGATTTCATCTGCCAAAAGCGGGTTGAATGAAGCTTTTACGTGCCTGTTAAGAGGCTTTGAGGTACGCAAAGTAATTTATGTATTTTTGGCGGTACCGCACATGCTAGGTGTGCTCTGTATAGATAGTAGCCCCTGAGACTCTGGTTGCCGCCCAGAGGCGGCAAACAGAGTATCATAGTCCAAGGTAACGATCGTGTTGCTTTCATGTGCAGGCGGCTGAGGGTCCGGCGGCTGACCGGACTGCTGATTTTGCCGAACTGAAGCGGCAGCTTGATGTGGCGGATGCCGACATCGCGCTTGTGAACAAGCGGCTTGACGAGGCCCAGGGTATGTATTTTCGGCTTGTCAACAAATATTAAGAGGAGCATAATGCTAGTATCTATAATATGTTGTGACTGCAGATGGAGCTGCTGCCATGGAGACCCTTCGGGCGGAGCTTGCCCGAGCCAAGGAACAAGCCAGGAGAAGTGATGCGGCTGCCCTAAAGGCGGCCGAAGAGTTAAAAGCCGAACAGGCTGCTCATCGCCAGAGCGAAGATAAGATAGCCAAGATGGCTATTGAGCTGAAAGATGCCGCCGGCCGCTATGAACTCCTTGAAAAGGAAAGCCAAGCGAAAGTGGCTGACCTGAAGAAGGCCTTGGAGGCAGCCAAGGAAACTCGCTATGAAATTAGAGGGATAAGGGAGGAGCTTCGTGAAGCCGGAGATATCATGGCTGGGAGGCCCTTTTTGTTGCGGATGAAGTTCGGAGCTATGAAGTATGCCCCTCTGGATCAGTTATGGAGTGCTTCAGACGCGTATGTGGACCTGGACAAGAGTGTTGCTGATGCGACTGAGTTTTTCAAGGATCAGAAAGATCATGAGGTGGAAAGGTTGTTCTAGTCACAGTTCAGTGCCCCGACGTGTCCGCTGCCGTTGAATGAAAAGATGGCCGCATGGGCCGAGCTCCATAGGTTGTCCGGACTTGCTATGAGGTCTGTCGTGGATCATCTTTGGCCGAAGGGACCAAGGCCGGACAACTATTTTGGTTTAGTGCAATAATTCCTTGGTGATGTGTCGCATATCGACGCTGTGAAGAGGTCGGCGTGCATAGAGGGTGCGCGGATGGCTCTTGCTCGTGTTAAAACATATTGGGCAGGGATGGAGGCCACCGCTATTGCAAACCGGGGACCGGCGGGGGGCCAGGACCCGGCCGAGCACTATTTTGAAGAAGTCCTAGAAGGCGCCCGTTTAATAGAGGCTCAGTGCTCGAAGAGTACCATGTTTGAGTGACATGTATCTGAATTGTAAAAACAATGGCTATTTTGATTATAAAGGCTGTGTTTATACTTTTGCCCGAAAGTATTATAGTGCCTCCTGTGCGGCCGTTTATGTATGTATATAACCTAAAAGTTTGCAGTCGTCGGCTTCAGCCCCCACGCATATAATGCGGGGGTGTTCGAAAAAGCGCGTAATCGCACTTGATCCAACATCTTGGTCCGTTAAGGAGGTGATAGCAGGGCGAACCAGGCAATCGAACTATATAGCTTTAACACTTTCACTTAGCCATAGGAGTTTTACGGTGGGGCTACTATATAGCCCCTGGTATTTCCGCGTTTATTCGAATACGGTGCGCGTACGTACATGACTGGGAAACTAGTCCTTCGTTAATGCGGAGGAATCGTGAAGATTCCGCTGAGTCATCGAGTGGTTGACCAGTCTCGTGCTATATCATGACAGTCAGTTTTCGGCTTTCTCTACTAAGGTGCTCATCCAGATGAACCAGGGCACAATCGCAGTAGTTCTCCCGATGCCACCTTAGCCGATAGAGCGGAACGTAAGGTAGCAAAACACGGGAGCCAGGCAAACCCAACTATTGACCAAAGACATGATTCGGAACTGATGCATATAAGGCCAAACTCGCAATGCCGAACACTCCCTAAGGTATTCGGACTTTACAACATATACTGGGCTGAGTAACGCCCTCAATAATGAGCCCTGAGTTTCCAGGTACATGCATTAGTCTGGCGTGACGAAATGCCAATAACGCCAGTATCCCTCCCGGTTGTGTTAAGTGTCCGGAGGGGAAAAGCAACAAGAGACATTAAAAAAGGTTTACACAGGGTCTTAATCTAAAAAGAAACCTTTGAGCGGGGCCCTGCTGCACGTCTGCGCCTTTATCTCCATTGTGCCATATCCTAGAAGGCTGTAGCATGATGATCATCTGAAAAGAGGAAAAACCCAGGTGAAACACTTCGTGCGAGAAATTGGTTATTCTGAACCGATCATGAAAATGCAATCTATTATTGTATTAATAGGGTCAAGCCGAACTATGGGCTTTTTTACATGCGTGCAGCCCCTAGCGCCACCCATGGGGGTATATCCATCGTCCCAAGCTTAGGTTTCTCTAGGCTGTTACAACAGGTGGTGCGCCGGACTCATCTAACCGTGTTCGTGGTCTTGATGACCGATCATTTATTCTGGTTGGAGAGGTCGTTCAGTGTTCAGCTGCTAGAGCCGCCACATATTCTTCCGCATGTAAAGAACGCTCTGTATTTCCACTAACTGTGATGACGCCATGTGGACCGGGCATCTTAAGTTTGAGGTAAGCGTAGTGCGGTACTGCATTAAAATGGGCGAAGGCCGTTCTTCCAAGTAGTGCGTGATAGCCGCTTCGGAATGGAGCGATGTCGAAGATTAATTCTTCGCTTCTGAAGTTGTCGGGAGAACCGAATACAACCTCTAGTACTAGAGAGCCTATGTAGCGGGCCTCGACGCCTGGTATTACTCCTTTAAAGGTAGTATTGCTTTGGCTGATTCTTGATGGGTCTATCCCCATTTTCCAAACAGTGTCCTGGTATATCAAATTAAGACTACTGCCGTCGTCCATAAGGACTTGGGTGAGATGGGATCCATCAATTATTGGGTTGAGCACCAAGGCAGCCGACCCTCCGTGCCGGATACTAGTCGGATGATCCCTGTGGTCGAAAGTGATCGGGCAGGCCGACCAAGAATTGAACTTGGGGGCGATGGGCTCTACAGCGTATACGTCTCGGAGTGCATGTTTGCGCCTTCTCTTTGGTATGTGTGTTGCGTAAATCATATTCACTGTTTTGACTTCTGTTGGGAATTTTTTCTGTCCCCCAGTGTTCGACTGGCGAGGCTCATCCTTGTCTTCACTTGGCGTCTCCCTCCCTTTGTGTTCGGTGTTTAGCTTGCCGGCCTGCTTGAAAACCCAACATTCTGTGTGGGTGTGATTTGCAGGTTTTTCAGGGGTGCCATGAATCTGACATAATCTGTCTAGAATCTTATTTAGGCCGGACAGTCCATCTTTGCTGCCTTTAAATGGCTTTTTCCGTTGACCGGGTCGAGAGCCCCTGAATCCAGCGTTGACCGTCGTGTTATCTGGGCTATCTTCATTGTTTTGACGCTTGTTTTTATTGCGTCGCGGCTTCCCGTTGCCATCCCTAACTTTGGATGTGCTTGGGTCGCTAGTGCCGCTACGGGCCAGCCAACTATCCTCGCCCGCGCAAAAGCGGGTCATAAGGCTTGTTAGGGCTGCCATTGTACTCGACTTTTCCTGGCCTAGGTGTCTGGCAAGCCATTGGTCCCGGACACTGTGCTTGAAAACCGCTAAGGCTTCGGCATCCGGGCAGTCGATGATTTGATTCTTCTTAGTGAAAAATCTGTTCCACAGCTTTCGGGCTGACTCTCTGGGCTATTGAATTATGTGACTTAAATCGTCTGCATCTGGAGGTCGGACATAGGTCCCTTGAAAATTGGCCCTAATAGCATCCTCAAGATCTTCCCAACTTCCAATTGAGTTTTCGGGGAGGCTTTTCAACCAGTGCCGAGCTGGTCCTTTCAACTTGAGGGGCAGGTATTTGATGTCGTGGAGATCATCTCCGCGAGCCATGTGGATGTGAAGGATGAAGTTCTCAATCCAGACCCCTAGGTCCGTCGTTTCGTCGTATGCCTCTATATTCACGGGTTTAAATCCCTCTGGAAATTCATGATCCAACACCTCGTTGGTGAAGCACAAGGGGTGTGCGGCGCCCCTGTATTTGATGTGTCATGGCATGCTGTCAACGGTTGTTGTGTTCGGTGTTGATTCCGAGCTAGTATTCGATCGATATGATCGTTTTGGTGGCTGTGATCCTGTGCTGGAGCACGCTTCCTAGATCCATAGATGGACCTGGCCATACCGGATTTTTTGTCCAGGAGCTCACGTAAATCGTGTGCTGACTTGTGTGCGGCATCATTAGCCGCCCTGTCGCGGCCACGGGGTGGTCGGTCCGGCTAATCGGCTGTTTTATTTTTCGGCTGTATGGGCTCTATAGCCTCGTCGTCGAATTCGAGCAGCAGCTTGCACTTTGGATAGCTCTTTGTGTGGCGATCGCCATCGTATTTTTCTTCAATGTCAAGCACTTTGTTCCATCTGCGGTTGAGCGTATCCTGCATGGCCTTAAGCCTTTGCTTCTGCTTCTTCAAGCTCCTCGCGGTGGCAATAAGCCTTCTATGGAGGTTCTCTTGTTCCAAGTGTTTTTCCGGGATGATGAGTGCATCGTCGTCTGGACTGTTCTCCTCTCCGAAGACTGGTTGATGAATTTTACCCTCGGGATCAGCGTCATCAGACGTCGGCTCCGAACTATGTTCACCGTCTCCTGGCTCATCCTGCTCCATCGCTGGGTCCATGGGGTCGTCGTTTCCTTTGGAGTCGACCGGGGTATTATTCTTTCTTGCGCTGTTATCACTGTTTTTACTGTGGCGTGATTTAGAGCGGCGCCTACATCGTCGCTTTGGTTGCTGCTTGATGGGATTGTCCTCCGTTGTGTCCTCGCCATTGCTTTCTTTTGGGGTGTCCACCATGTATATATCATATGATGAGGTGGCTGTCCAGCGCCCCGTGGGCGTTGGTTCATGTTCGTCTCCAGCATCGTCGTCCATACCGTCGCTTCAGAGTCCAATTCAAGCGTGTCGGTTAAGTCATCGACGGTGGCTATGAAGTGGGTGGTGGGTGGGGAATGAATTTCTTCGTCGTCCGCTTCCCACTCGAGCCGGACATAGTTCGGCCAAGAGTCCCCTGACAGAGAGAGAGACCTTAATGAATTTAGCACGTCACCCAAGGGCGAGTGTTGAAAGATATCCGTGAAGGTAAACTCCATGACCGGTGCCCAATCAGATTCGATAGGCAGGGACGTACGCGGTTCGGATCCTATGGCCGGAGACGAGTCCGAGGGTCCAATGACACAGATATCTTTAGTGGTGAAGTCTGTGTTCGGCTCCAGCGTCGATGAGTGTGCGGCCTCCGTGGCGGGGTCCATCCACTCGTCCTCGGATGGCGTGACCTACTCCAGATTAAGGGCCGGGCAGCCGCAGGTGCGATCTCCGAAACACCGTCCGACGGCAGATCTAAGTCATGCTTGTCGCGATTGTCCGGTGCTCCTGACATGGGCTCGAGTTCGTCAAAGATCAAGTCTCCGTGGATGTCGGCAATATAGTTCAAGCTTCCAAACCTGACCTGATGGCCAGGGGCGTAGCTATCGATCTGCTCCAGATGGCCAAACGAGTTGGCCCGCAGTACGAAGCCGCCGAATACGAAGATCTGTCCGGGGAGGAAGACCTCACCCTGGTGTAGGATCGAAAGTATGTCTAGAGGGGGGGTGATTAGACTACTTGACCCAAATAAAAATCTATCCTTTTCCCAATTTTAGTTCTTGGCAGATTTTAGCAACTTAGCACAAGTCAAGCAATCTTAACACAATTCAAGCAAGCATGCAAAGAGTATATGAGCAGCGGAAAGTAAAGCATGCAACTTGCAAGAATGTAAAGGGAAGGGTTTGGAGAGTGCAAACGCAATAGGAGACACGGATGTTTTTGTCGTGGTTCCGATACGTGGTGCTATCGTACATCCACGTTGATGGAGACTTCAACCCACGAAGGGTAACGGCTGCGCGATTCCACAGAGGGCTCCACCCACGAAGGGTCCACGAAGAAGCAACCTTGTCTATCACACCATGGTCGTCGCCCACAAAGGACTTGCCTCACTAGGGTAGATCTTCACTAAGTAGGTGATCTCCTTGCCCTTACAAACTCCTTGGTTCAACTCCACAATCTTGTCAGAGGCTCCCAAGTGACACCTAGCCAATCTAGGAGACACCACTCTCCAAGAAGTAACAAATGGTGTGTTGATGATGAACTCCTTGCTCTTGTTCTTCAAATGATAGTCTCCCCAACACTCAACTCTCTCTCACAGGATTTGGATTTGGTGGAAGGAAGATTTGAGTGGAAAGCAACTTTGGGAAGGCTAGAGATCAAGATTCATATGGTAGGAATGGAATATCTTGGCCTTAACACAAGTGTAGGTGGTTCTCTCTCAGAAAATGTATGTTGGAAGTGTAGGCATGTTCTGATGGCTTTCTCCACGAATGAAGAGTGGGTGGAGGGGTATATATAGTCTCCACACAAAATCTAACCGTTACACACAACTTGCCAATGTCGGTGCGACCGAATCGTCAAAGTGCGTCAGACCGATTTAGCAAATGATGTGACCGTTAGGATTTACGGTGGGACTGACTTGCAACTCGGTAGGACCGATATGGTTAGGGTTAGGGCATAACATAATCTCGGTGAGACCGATTACACAAACTCGGTGAGACCGATTTTGGTAATGGACACACAGAGGGTTGGTCAGGCAAACTCGGTGGGACCGATTTGCTCATCTTGGTTAGACCGAAACGTTACGAAAGGGAAATAGAGAGTTTGCATTGCAATCTCTGTGGGACCAATCGCTCATCTTGGTTGGACCGAAACATTACAAAGGGAAACAGAGAGATTACAATCCCATCTCAGTGAGACCGAGATCCCTATCGGTGAAACCGATTTGCCTAGGGTTTGTGGCAGTGGCTATGACATCTGAACTCGGTGGCGCCGGATAGAAAGAATCGGTAGGGCCGAGTTGGACTTTTGGTTTAGGTCATATGTGGATATGAGAAAGTAGTTGACGGATTTGGAGCATATCACTAAGCATTTTGAGCAAATAAGCCATTAAGCAACACCTCATCCCTCCTTGATAGTATTGGCTTTTCCTATAGACTCAATGTGATCTTGGATCACTAAAATAGAAAATGTAGAGTCTTGTGCTTTGAGATTGAGCCAATCCTTTTGTCCTTAGCATTTTGAGGGATCCACTTTTCTCATCCATGCCATGCCAATCACTGAGCTTTCCTGAAATATTTATCTTGAAGTAGCATTAGCTCAATGAGCTATATGTTGTTAGGAATTACCAAAACCACCCAGGGATAGTTGCACTTTCAATCTCCCCCTTTTTGGTAATTGATGACAACATATATATATCAAAGCTTCGACAAATGATAATAAGATTGAAAAACTTGTCGCTTTGAGAAGTATGTGAAAAGTAAGAGCTCCCCCTAAATTTGTGCATTATTTAAAATTTGCTTTGGACTCAAATGCACAATGAGTTAGGATCATGGGTTACTCTTCCATGTCACATACATCTTGGTGGTGCGCTCAAAATGATAATAATTAAATACATGCACTCATCACCAAGCAAAGTGAATGATCATATGAAGAAATAAGAGATAATATCATCCAACAAGCATTAATGTAGCATAGCATATGATCAAACACATGATCATCCAAGTATCTCACAAAAGCATAATGTATCAAGCAAACAAGCAAACACACGAAGTTCAACCACCAAAAAGACAAGAGAGATCAAAAGCAACACTCTCTCTCGAAGCCTATGATCTATACATTTTCTCCCCCTTTGGCAACTAGTTACCAAAAAGTTTATAAAAAATGCATAATGCTAAACGACTCTCAGGCTTGGTCTTCATGTGATGGTGTAGAGATGGTCCTTGGACAAAGACTTCTGTTGATGTAGCTGGAGCTGGTGGAGTGGGTGCTGGAGCTGGAGGCACTGAAGCTGTAGCTGGTGCAGATGATGTAGCTCTGGTGTATGGAACCGACACTTAGCAGATCTCTGTCCTCTGGGCACTCTAGCAAAAGCATCAGTAGTTGACTTGCCCTTCTTGTCCTCCACATCCTCCTGAAGTTGCTCAACTGCAGTTTGGATCTCAGTCACTTTGACATCAAGAGCATAAAACTTCTGCTCTATGATTCTCTCCAAGCTCTCCTGGTTTTGAGTCAGGGTGGCCAAGCCCTTCTCAATCCTCAAGGTGGAGGCAATCAAGTAGCCAAGCTGATCTTGCTTGCTCTTCAGGAAAATCTGAGATGCCTCTTCTGCAGTTGGCATCTTCGCAGCCTTCTCAGCCCTTGCCTTCTCTTTCTTCTCTTGTGCTTGCACAGATGATGGTTCATTCTCATCCATCACAATGGTGTTGTCCTCGAAGTCTGGGTAGATGGGCAGGTGCTCCTTGTCCAAAATATATGTGCCAGTGCCCATCTTGGAGTTTATAAGCTCCTGAATGTGTGGGTCATACACACAACTCCTCTTCTGATCAGCAGCAGTCCTTTTGATTGTTTCCACAATCAGGCTCATGACTTTGAATTTCTGAGGCACATCAAATATATGCAGCAAGTTGATTGCATGGCCTATGATCATCTTGCGATCACCTGACTTGGGCAGCAAAGTGTGCCTTAAGATCCAGTTGATAGTAGGCAATCCTGACAACAGATAATGTACAGATCCAAACTTATGTGTCTCAAGTGCAGCATCTGGGATCTCTCTGTACATGTGAGCCATGGAGTTGTGGTCTTTCTTCTTCTTGGCATAGACATACAAGTCATCCTCATTCTCTTTGGAGCATTTATCAATTCAGACCATTCCTCAACTGTTGACTGGTACCTAGTACCCTCAGACATCCAGACTATCTTCCCATCTGGGTAGAAGTGAGCTGTGGAGTAAAACTGCATAATGAGCTCATCATTCCACTTGGTGAGCTTCTGGCCAACAAAGTCTTCAACTCCACAAGACTTGAAACTGTCATAAACTCCTGGATAGTGCTCTTCATTTTTCTTGATGTAATCCTAGTCAACCCATCTCATGTCACACACTATGGGCTTCTTGTCAAGCAACACTGTCTCATAGAAATCTTGTTGTTCCTTAGTGTGGAACCTGTAGTCCACAGCAGTTCTTCTTCTGACAGCATAGGGATCAGTCTGTCTCTAGAGTCTTGGACCTGCATCCTTCCTGAGCTTCATATCTTCTGCAACTGGGTGAGCATCATTATGATCAGGAATCTTGGGCTTCAACTTTCTCAAGACAAGTGAATCTTCATCTTCTTCAGTAGCTTCAGGCACTGGGGCCTTGTTCTTCTCTTCAGCTAGAATACTCCTGGTGTTCCTCTTGGGTGCAGACTTGGGCTTAGGAGCAGCAGCCTTGGGAGCATCTTTGGGCTTAGATGGAGCAGCCCCTGATCTTATAGCATCTCCCATCAGCTTCTGAGCTTTAGGTGCTGGTGCATCAACCTCTTCCTCTTCTTCTTCAGAATCTCTCCTCATAGAGGGCTTGCCAAGTACTTTGGTAGTAGTAGTTCTGACTCTCTTCTTCTTCTTCAGATCTTGGTCAGCAGCTTCTTCATCAGACTCAATGGTGAACTTCATGGTTTCACCAGTGGCAACCTTCCTAGGTTTGGAAGTGGGAATTCTCCTGGCAGGTGCCTTCTTTTCCATTCCTGGCTTAGTGGATGTAGCTCTGCCATATTCCTTCTTCAGCACCTTCTTCTTTGAGGTGGCCTCATCCTCAACAGCCACATAGTCCTCATCTTCATAATCTGAGGTCTTCTTCTTTCTGGCCCTGGTGGCTGCCTTGGGCAAATTGCTGGGTGTGCTCCTGCTACCCTCATCATAACTGCTAGAGGGACTAGTGCCCTCACTCATGTGAACTTGATCCTCATACTTGTTCTGACTGTCACTCTGATCTGACATGATGCAAACTCTGACAGCAGACCCTGTGAATAGATATAGATGAGGTAGAGTAGATGAGCATCACAAAGCACAGAGGTTTTTGCAAAAAAAATGAGTCAAAAACTTAGTTTTAGTTTTCCACAAAAAGCATTTCGGAGCTACCGATTTGTAAACTCGGTGATACTGAAGCAGCTTTTGGAACCTAAACTAGTGAACTCGGCCAGACTGAGTCACAGTTCGGTGGCACCGAGACTGCTAGGGTTTCACAAGGAATTGAACTCGGTCGCACCGATTTGCAATTCTCGTCAGACCGAGAATCACAGGTGCAATGGCCTGAGCCAAATCGGTGAGACCGATTTCTACAACTCGGTCGGTCCGAGATGAATTCGGCGGAAACCTAACCCTAAATTTTCTATCCAAAACTAATCTACGGAGTGATTTCGCTGGATAGGAAGATTTCAAACGTGGCAAGATTAATGCAATGCAATGTGCTAGGAATCGAAGTAAGGAATAGCACAAATTTCAAATCCATACCCTAATGCGGCGATGGATTTGCTACGACGACAACAGCGGAGCAGAATCCCATTGACGGCGGTGGAGACCAGCGGCGGGAGGTCGCTGGCGACGAGGAGGATGATCGGGAGATCCGAAGAGGCAGAGCAGGCTGTGCACGGGCGAAGGGTTTCGGAAAAGTTTCCAAATTTTGGCCCGGGGGTATATATAGCCTGACCCTGTCGGTGTGACCGAGTGGAACAACTCGGTGGCACTGAGATGCATAACTGCAAGCAGTTACTGCAACTCGGTGTGACCGAAAAGTTCAAATCGGTTGCACCGAGATTGAAAACCTAGATCAACTTGGTGATCTCGATATGACCAAAATGGATGAATCGGTCAGACCAAAACGCACAAAGAGGTTTTGGAAGTTTAAGTCTATGACGAATCGGGGACTCCGAGTGCTCCTCACACAGAGTGGTTCAAATCTTACTTGATCAAACTTTGTGATATAGCATGAATAGAGTTTGAGACAAGAAAAGCATAGATAGCTAGAGAAGGTTCTTAGGCATTCTTGTCCATCCACTTGGCCAAGGAAAAGAAACCAAACAATCGAAGCTACAAGTGGATGTCCTCGAATGAGTAAATTATGCAACCAACATGCTCACACAATAAAATGGCAAATGAAATATGTGGCAAAGCATGCACAACCATTTCTAGCATCTATCAAGCAATTGGCGATGACTAGGTCATCTATATATGACTATATGGACTTAGGAGTCAAATGAGAACATTTGATCATAGGTCATACTCATCGTTTAAGCACAAGTGGGGTTACCACTTTTACATAAAGCATTGTTGTGTTCACACCATTAGAGTTGCTTTAGCTCAATTCTTAGAGTAAAGCTCCCCCTAGATGTGAGATCCCCCCTTAAGAGGGATGAACTAACCTTGGGTTTTGTCGATGATGACTTCATGTAGGTGTTGAAGATGTAGATGCTCAATGTTGATGTAGATCATTTGGAGCAATCCTTTTGGAGTGAGTTGTACTTTCAATACCTACACGGGTTAGTCAAACAAGGAACAAACAAGGATATCCATAGACATAGAGTGATGCACACACAAGATGATGTCCATGAAAGCATTAGGTTACCTTGTCCCTTGCCTTACCAACAAGATGGTTTGTGACTCCTTGAACTAGTGCAAGATGTGGAAGTTGATTACAGTTGTCCTTGCCAAAATGATAAGAGTGAGATATGTTGGCGGAGTCACCCTCAAGAACTCTCTAGTTCTTCTTCTTTGGGATCCACATCATCTTGATGGGAATCCTTGGAGTTGTAGTTGTACTCGATGAAGTAGAACTTGGCGTAGTCTTGGGAACCCACTTGACCAAGGCCTTAGGAGCTTCTTCAAATGCATCAATCTCGTCTTGAAGCTTATCCTTGCCTTTTTGCTTGTGGTCTTGTGGTGGAAGATCATCTTGAGCTTGTGTCCCTTTGAAAGAAGTAGGATCATACTTCTCTTGTTGAGGAACAAACTTCGTCTTGGGGTATTGATCTTCTTCCCACTCGACTCCATTGGCATTGAACTTTCGTTCAAAACCAACACCTTGGTTCTTCTGGTGCCTTCCTTGCTTGTGTACAATTTCCTCGAATTTCTTACTCCCGGCAAGGCTCTTGTAAACACCTTTCTGTATAATTCCCTTGAATAAGCTATTTTCTTGCTCAAGTGTAACTTGGCTAAGAGAATCATTAGTGGAATCAAGAGAACTACTAGAAGCAACAACATTGGATTTAGCATGATTATTGCTACTACTAGAGGAAGAATCTTTCTTGTTCTTGTTACTAGACTTGACTTGAGGCATGTAAGTAGATAAGAGTAAACGCTTGGCAATGTAAGAAGAACTTTTTTTGCGAAGATCATCATTGATTTCTTTTAAAAACTCATGTTCTTGCTCAAGGTTGAGCTTTTCAAAGCGTAAATTCTCATGAGTCCTTAAAAGTTCTCGATGATCTCCTAAGATAGTTTCATGAGCTAACTTAAGAGTGTTTTGTTCTTTAGTTAGGAGATCAATCTTCTCCTTATCATTGTCATTCGTTTTATCTTGATTAGCATGATTAATTGACGTTTCATCATAGTATTCATCACTAGAGTTGTCAACAAGTAAATCATCATCACCTAACAAGTCATCTTCATCACTATTGAAATCAACATACTCGGGGTGTGATACCTTTGGGCCTTTAGCCATGAAGCATCTTCCAAGTCCTTAATTTGGTGAATCAAATATGTCGTAGGATTTGGTAGACACAAGTGCTAGACCGGCAACACCTTCATCTTGAGTATATTCGGAGTCGGAGTGATAGCTTCTCTCGGAGTGATTGTCGGAGTCAGAGCCAGATACCCATTCACCAACATGAGGTTGATTTCTTCGTTTTGTGTAGCTCCTTGATAACTTTTCCTTCCTTTCCGAATCCTTGTTTCTCCGGGATGTTCTTCGTTCATAACGATCATCTCTACTCCTTCTTTCTCTTGATAGTGATTCTTCTCTTCTACTTCTTCTTTTTGGAGAATCTTCTCTTCTTTTGTAGGGTGTTGTACACTCATTGGAATAGTGTCCGGGTCATCCACAATTGTAGCAATTACACCACGACTAGAAGATCTTTTGTCATTCTAGGACCTTGACTCGGAACTTCTTTCCTTGCTTCTACTCTTGTAGAACTTGTTGAAGTTCTTCACCATCAGGCTCAATTCTTCATTTAAGGTTTGTTTCTCACTCGATGATGTGGGAGCTTCACATGAGGCTTTTTAAGCACCACTTGACTTGTTGTGGAGCTCCTCCTTATCCTTGAGTGACATCTCATGAGCAACAATTCTTCCAATGACTTCTGTTGGCTTAAGATCTTTGTAATTGGGCATCATTTGGATCAATGTGCACTTGGTATCATATTTTCCGTCCAAAGCTCTTAGGATCTTCTTGATGATGACTTTGTCGGTCATCTCTTCACTTCCTAAGCCGGCAATCTCATTTGTGATAAGAGCAAGCCTAGAGTACATTTCAGCGACACCTTCACCATCCTTCATTTTGAACTTGTCAAGCTGACTTTGAAGCACATCGAACTTGGATTCCTTGATGGAGTCGATACCTTCGTGCATATCAATCAATGTATCCCAAATTTCCTTTGCATTCTCAAGACGGCTGATTTTGTTGAATTCTTCGGGGCACAATCCGTTGAAGAGGATATCACAAGCTTGACCATTGTATTGTAGCATCTTCAACTCTTCCGCGGTAGCTTCACGGTTCGGTTCTCTCCCATCAAAGAATTCACCTTGCAAGCCAATACACACAATAGCCCAAACGGCGGGGTTATGTCCAAGAATATGCATTTTCATCTTATGCTTCCAACTAGCAAAATTAGTACCATCAAAGTAAGGACCTCTACGGTGGTAATTTCCCTCGCTAGACGCCATACTCTCCTAGGTTGTGAAACCAAGGCTATGACTACCAAAAGCTATGGAAATCAAAGCAAATGGAGACCAAGGCTCTGATACCACTTGTAGGATCGAAACTATGTCTAGAGGGGGGTGATTAGACTACTTGACCCAAATAAAAATCTATCCTTTTCTCAATTTTAGTTCTTGGCAGATTTTAGCAACTTAGCACAAGTCAAGCACTCTTAACACAATTTAAGCAAGCATGCAAAGAGTATATGAGCAGCGGAAAGTAAAGCATGCAACTTGCAAGAATGTAAAGGGAAGGGTTTGGAGAGTGCAAACGCAATAGGAGACACGGATGTTTTCGTCGTGGTTCCGATAGGTGGTGCTATCGTACATCCACATTGATGGAGACTTCAACCCACAAAGGGTAACGGCTGCGCGAGTCCACGGAGGGCTCCACCCATGAAGGGTCCACAAAGAAGCAACCTTGTCTATCCCACCATGGCCGTTGCCCACGAAGGACTTGCCTCACTAGGATAGATCTTCATGAAGTAGGCGATCTCCTTGCCCTTACAAACTCCTTGGTTCAACTCCACAATCTTGTCGGAGGCCCCCAAGTGACACCTAGCCAATCTAGGAGACACCACTCTCCAAGAAGTAACAAATGGTGTGTTGATGATGAACTCCTTGCTCTTGTGCTTCAAATGATAGTCTCCCCAACACTCAACTCTCTCTCACAGGATTTGGATTTGGTGGAAAGAAGATTTGAGTGGAAAGAAACTTGGGGAAGGCTAGAGATCAAGATTCATATGGTAGGAATGGAATATCTTGGCCTCAACACAAGTGTAGGTGGTTCCCTCCCAGAAAATGTATGTTGGAAGTGTAGGCATGTTGTGAGGGCTTTATCCACGAATGAAGAGTGGGTGGAGGGGTATATATAGCCTCGACACCAAATCTAACCGTTACACACAACTTGCCAATCTCGGTGGGACCAAATCGTCAAACTCGGTCAGACCGATTTAGCAAATAATGTGACTGTTAGGATTTTCGGTGGGACCGTCTTGCAACTCGGTAGGACCGATATGGTTAGGGTTAGGGCATAACGTAATCTCGGTGAGACCGATTACACAAACTCGGTGAGACCGATTTTTGTAATGGACACACAGAGGGTTGGTCAGGCAAACTCGATGGGACCGATTCGCTCATCTCGGTTAGACCGAAATGTTATGAAAGGGAAACGGAGAGTTTGCATTGCAATCTCGGTTGGACCAAAACGTTACGAAGGGAAACAGAGAGATTACAATCCCATCTCGGTGAGACCGAGATCCCTATCGGTGAAACCGATTTGCCTAGGGTTTGTGGCGGTGGCTATGACATCTAAACTCGGTGGCGCCGGATAGAAAGAATTGGTAGGGCCGAGTTGGACTTTTGGTTTAGGTCATATGTGGATATGAGAAAGTAGTTGAGGGCTTTGGAGCATATCACTAAGCATTTTGAGCAAGTAAGCCATTAAGCAACACCTCATCCCTCCTTGATAGTATTGGCTTTTCCTATAGACTCAATGTGATCTTGGATTACTAAAATAGAAAATGTAGAGTCTTGTGCTTTGAGATTGAGCCAATCCTTTTGTCCTTAGCATTTTGAGGGATCCACTTTTCTCATTCATGCCATGCCAATCATTGAGCTTTCCTGAAATATTTATCTTGAAGTAGCATTAGCTCAATGAGCTATATGTTGTTAGGAATTACCAAAACCACCTAGGGATAGTTGCACTTTCACCTGGACCGCATCGTTGAAGATGATTGAAGGAGCCATCAAGCCTTATCATGATGACACAGTGGAACTCTCAATGAAAGCACCAATGTTGGTGTCAAAACCGGCGGATCTCGGGTAGGGGGTCCTGAACTGTGCGTCTAAGGCTAATGATAACAGGAGGCGGGGGACACGATGTTTACCCAGGTTCGGGCCCTCTCGATGGAGGTAATACACTACTTCCTACTTGATTGATCTTGGTGATATGAGTATTACAAGAGTTGATCTACCACGAGATCATAGAGGCTAAACCCTGGAAGCTAGCCTATGATTATGATTGTTGTTGTCCTACGGACTAAACCCTCCGGTTTATATAGACACCGGAGGGGGCTAGGGTTACACAGAGTCGGTTACAGAGAAGGAGATATACATACCTGAATTGCCAAGCTTGCCTTCCACGCAAAGGAGAGTCCCACCTGGAACGGGACAAAGTCTTCAATCATGTACTTCATAGTCCAACAGTCCAGCTGTCCGAGGACCCCCTAATCCCGTACTCCCTCAGCAATCTTTAGTGATCCAGAGTTATCCTCTAGAGGTGAGTCCGGCTCTCCGATGACTGGGAGAGTCCCGTTTGATTTCAGGGTTACCAACGGCGTGATCGCATCTGGGTCTCCGGCTAAGAGTTCCATGGTAGGAGAGGGTCCGGCATGATCGATCCTCTCGTCGCTGAAAAACACGATCTGCCCCGGATCTAAGGCCAAGGCAGGTGTGAGCACTGGCCCCTGGATGGGGTCTGATAGAAGATCCGAAGGGCCCTCTTTATGAGGATGGGGAGCAGCAGTCGGGGCCGCAAATCCCTCGAAGAATAGATCCCCTCGGATATCCGCGACGTAGTTCAAGTTCCCAAACCTGATCTGGTGACTAGGAGCATATTTTTCGACTGCTTGAGGCGGCCGGTCGAGTCGGCACGTAGCACGAAGCCGCCGAACAAAAAGACCTGTCCGGGGAGAAAAGTCTCCTTGGACACGGTATCATTGTTGATGAAGAGGCGCGCCATCAATCCTTCCGTTGACAACACAACGGAGCTCTCAATTGAAGCACCAATATCGGTGTCAAAACCGGTAGATCTCGGGTAAGGGGCCCAAGTTGTATGTCTGAGGATCAATGGTAACAAAGGGACACAATGTTTACCCAGGTTCGGGCCCTCTTAAAGGAGGTAAAACCCTATGTCCTGCTTGATTGTATTCGATGAGTATAGGGGTTACAAAGTTGATCTACCTCGAGATTGTAATGGCTAAACCCTAGATTGTCTAGCCTATGAATGTTATGATCCCGTATCTGGTCTAAGCCCTCCGGTTTATATAGACACCGGAGAGGCCTAGGGTTGTACAGTGTCGGTTTACAGATAAAGGAAATAGCATATCCGGACACTTAATCTTGTCGTTCACGCATACAGGAGTCCTAACCGGACACGGGAGGTGGCCTTCTTCCTTCATCTGCACAGCCCATCAGTCCGGCCCATATTGAATAGACCGGATACCCGATGACCCCTTAGTCTAGGACTCCCTCAACACCCGTCCCTCCTACCAGCCTTCCCCCGGAAACCACCATGTTTCACACCCAAAAGCCGAAGGCCAGACTAGCGGGAGAGCACCGGTAGCTGCCCGATGCTGAAGAGGAGGGGGAAGAACAGTCGCTGCCTCAGCCATGGGTGCCACCAGGGAGGCCCTCCCGCGCTGAGGCTGCCGTCCAGCCGCAAAGGCCTGATTGGATGGGGACCGCACACCTCCACCGTTGTCGTGCCACCCTCCCACCAGTGAGCCACGATAAGGAAGGACGCCCACGACCCGCACCAACAGAGGTGGATCCGGGTGCCGCGATGAAGCAGCTGCCGCCGTCACCACTCTACGGTATGCACCACCACCATGCCTCCTGTCGCACCGCCACCACACTATCGTCATTGGCCAGCTCTGGAGTGGCGCCGCATTGCCATGCCCGGCATCTAGTGCTGTATCCCGACACGCAAGATCCGGCCCGTGCAAGGAGACGAAGAGGGCCCGCCGCCACCGGCGACGACCGGGCTTAGCCCGCTTGCGCCCCTGGTGGCGATGGAGGGGGAGGGAAGGCAGCGGTGCTAGGGTTAGCCTCCCGAACGCTCGCGGGAGCATCACGAGAGGGGGAGGTCACGAGATTCAATAGCACTATGATATTGAACATAGTTGTTTTTTGTTTGCAAAGTATAACCCAATACAAAGTTCAACAAGTGCGTTTTTTCCAGGCGCAACGGTTCTGGTTATTTAGGTTTTTTTCAACCATGGTTATTAATCATAAAAAGTTTCAAAACAATTTGTGGCCAGGACACAAGTCTCAAAACTGTACTAAAGTCTCTAGTCCATGAAAAAATGTTGAAATGTGGAGTAAAGCACCAATCTATGGTCAAAGAGAGTAAAAAGGTAATATCAATAAAGACAAAATGTAGAATCTATTACCCCCAAATTGCAAGTTACACTACTAGGGAAAAGATAAAGGTAGCCGCTTACTAGTAGCGTGCTATATTGACCACGCTACTGATAATTACTAGTAGCATGCTATATTCACCCGCGCTATTACTAAGTGGTCTCTACCGTACCCCCCCCCCCCCCCCCGGGATAGGCCATAGTAGTGGCGAGGGGTATAAACCCATGCTACTAATAAGTTGATAGTAGTAGCGAGGGGTATAAACCATCGCTACTACTAAGTACAAGGTAGGTTAATAGCCCTGAAGTCATCATATCCTCCCCTGAATCCCTCCTCTCTCCCGTCACTCTCTTTCCTCTCTCCATAGGCTCTCCCATGGTGCTCCTGCCCAAGCACACCTCCTCCTCCATGGCGCCCAATGAGGCCGCCGCCTCCCGTCACTGGCGTTCAGGAGCTTGCCGGTCTTCCCCCGCGCCTCCATGCCACCACGACGGAGCACCTCACCATTGGCGACCAGCCCTGATGCGCCCTCCATCTCCTTCCTCTCTCCCTCGTTTCTCTTTTTCCCTCTCTCGCTCCCTCTGGTTTTACTCACCTCCCATGCCCATGCCTGTGCAGGTCGTCGACATGGCCAACTAGGAGCTCGCTGCCTTGGCCGCGAAGAGAATCCTCATTACCGTCGTCTTGCTCTGCCCTGGATCTGGTCCCTCTCCAACAGCCGTCGTCGGATCAGGTCTGCCGCTGCCCGTTCGCGCCACAGGTGACCCCTGTCATCGCTGGATCGGACCATTGACAGCACGGACGGGATCGAGATTTTTTTGGGGGGGGGGGGGGGGTTAAATTAATAGTAGTAGTGCGGGTCACAGACACGCCCTACAAATTGTTAGTAGTAGTGTGTGCTACTACTAACACACGTACTAGTAGCGCGGGATGCACCGCGCTACTACTACCAGTTAGCTGTAGCGTCCTAGTAGTAGGGCGAGCACCTGCACTACTACTAGTTGTTTAACCCGCGCTACTACTAGACTTTTTCCTAGTAGTGTTAAATGACTTGCCAAAAAGACGGTGTGAGGTGCCGAAGTGTTGTTATGTTCTCTGGTGCATATGCACCTGGGATGAAAAGTAAACTTTTAAAATAGGAAAATTTTGATTATGTTGTGAGAAAAATTGTTGAATGTTTTACCAACTTGCAAAGTATTGTGATGAAAAAACAACAGCGTCCCTACAAAAACCCAAAATCAATGTCCCAAAATGCTTCAAAAACTTGTTCTTCTTGGAACATCGTTTTTGTTTTCTTTGTCAGACCTCCGAGAATGTTCTTTCACCACGAAATTTTGCATACTGAGACAAAACATTCGACAACTTTTGTCTCAATTTTTTAGTTTCTTTTTGAATTTTTTTTCTATTTGTTTCAATGTTACTGTTCACCCGGTTGCATATGCACTCGAGTGTAGAAACTCCATGTTCAGGGTGAGATGCATGTTATTTACTACCTCCGTCCTGGTTTATTGATCTCCTTCGTATTCCGTGCCAAGTTTTGACCTTAAAGTAAACTAACAAAATATTAATGCATGTCATGAAAAATAATATCATTAGAAACTACTCCCTCCGTTCCTAAATATAAGTCTTTGTTGAGATTTCATTATGAACCACATACAGATGTATATAGATGCATTTTAGAGCGTAGAATCACTCGTTTGCTTCGTATGTAGTCCACAGTGGGATCTCTATAAAGACTTATATTTAGGAACGGAGGGGGTATATTCAAATACTCCCTCCGTCCCAAAATAAGCTTGAGACACTTATTTTGGGACAGAGGGTGTACGAATTTAACGATATATTTTTTGATGACATACATTATTATCATTTTCTTAGTTAAATCAATGATTATAATTTGACACAAAATGCGAAGGGAACCAATAAATCAAGACGGGGATAATACTTATTATCTGGCCTTCTGCTTAGCCAGAGCTAGCCCCCAGAAGTGTGGACTTTGGGCGCGCGTATAAACAAAATAACATGCAGAGATGAGCCTCTGATAAATTAACTTGAAGGTTGGACGCCCGCATAACATGCAGAGATGGGCATCTATAACGTAGATAACATATAACGAGGTTTTCTGCAACTTATCTACAGCCGCCCCAGCTGGTGAGATGACATCTATATATATAAAATAATTATTAGACACAGAGTAGTAAGACGTGCTCTCTGTCTCTGGCCACCTATAAGTACCCCACCTCGCCTATCAAAAACCCACACCGCCGGCCCTCAGCCAGTCACCTCCCTTCTTCTTGCTCGTATACGGACCAAGAGAATCTATGGAAACAAAGCGTGTAGCCATCGTCGGCGCCGGCGTGAGCGGCCTGGCGGCGTGCAAGCACCTGCTGGAGCGCGGCTGCCGGCCGGTCGTGTTCGAGGCCGACACCGTCCTGGGCGGCGTGTGGGCGCACCCGCCGGAATGCACCGCGCTGCAGACGCCGCGGCCCATGTACCAGTACTCCGACTTCCCGTGGCCGGAGTCCGTGACGGAGGTCTTCCCGGACCACCGCCAGGTCATGGACTACCTCGACGCCTACGCGCGCCACTTCGGCGTGCTCGACTGCGTCAGGTTCGGCCACCGGGTGCTCGGCATGGAGTACGTTGGCGTCAGCGAGGAGAAGCTGGCGGCTTGGGAGGAGTGGGGCGGGAGCGGCGAGGCGTTCGGCTCTGGCTCTGGCGAGTGGCGACTCAAGGTGGCCAGCGGCGATGACCACGTCGAGGTAAGTGTTTTTTTTTTTTTTTGAGGTTGGTTTGCAATTGCTTACCACTCTGACCGCGTGGTGTCGAGGTAAGAATTTGGTTCACGTAGGTACAAATCTGACTTGGAAACTTGTAGTTCTCGGCTTATAGGATCCTAATTGTTGTTGGTTCTTCACGGGGTAGTAGATATCTTTTTTTTTTAGCATCAGTACAGACATAAGCGCTCATATACACGTGCATACACTCATCCCTATGAACGCACACACGCACTTCCTACCCCTATGAGCACCTCCGAGAGACTGAGCCGGCATATCATCTTGAGATTTACGAAGTCGCGTAGGCGCCTCGTCGTCGACGGGAATGTCTCCTCCCACTGAAAGCGCATCGCCGGAAATCCTGAAATAAATCCAGCAATAATGCGAGCACCAGGATTTGAACCCTGGTGGGTTGGGGATACCACTGTCCACCTAACCAACTTAACCACAGGTTGATTCGCCGGGGTAGTAGATAGCTGAATGTCAGAGATCACGGTAATTTTCCGTGTTCTAGATTTAGAGTTGCACATTATTAGTATTACTCCCTCCATCCCATAATGTAAGACGTTTTTTGACACTACAATATTTGGTGCAATTTTAGATCTGCTGACGTACAACTAGATCGAGTTGAAAATGACAATTTACCACACGATTTAAAAATAGCGAGTCCGACAAAAACAAATAGCATTCAGCATGCCACCTGTCAAGGAATTCAACAATCAAGACAAACTACAAACATAGCTTACAGTTGGGGTCTTGGTGACGTATTTATAGATAATCTTAGTTCTAGATCCAAACTCTCTGAACATCAAAGTGTAATCATATACATAATTAATCTAGTCTCTTGGTTTTTGAGTATATAATACTGTAATTATGTGACCCACCCTAGTATAGTAAAAAAAAAGTTATTAGATTTACACCGTTCCCTAATATTTTCTCTTCTCTAGACACACGTTGTAGATTTTGTGGTCCTTTGCATTGGAAGGTTTAGTGGTGTGCCCAACGTACCGGAGTTTCCCCTCGGAAGAGGTCCATAAGCATTTGATGGGAAGGTGATCCACTCAATGGACTATTCCAAAATGGGCAGCACGAAAGCTAAGGAGATGATCGCGGGCAAACGTGTGACCGTGGTTAGGTACCTAAAATCAGCACTCGACATTGCTGCTGAATGTGCAGAAGTGAATGGTACGAGTTTGCAAATAAGCCTTTTCATTTCCTTAACTAAACATCGATTTATGTTCTTTATGAATTTTGATGTACTTCTCGATACCGTAGGCACGGAGCAACCGTGTACGATGATAGTCCGAACAAAGCATTGGATCATACCCGACTACTACGCTTGGGGTGTCCACATATCAAAGTTGTATCTGAACTGCTTCTCTGAACTCCTTATTCACAAGCCCGGTGAAGGTTTCCTCCTGAGCCTCTTGGCCACCACCTTGACTCCATTGGTAGTGCAACTGAACATGTCACTCTTATTTGAATTCAATCTATGCACTTTTTTCAAATAATTCTTAGATGTTGTCTGTGAGCAACGGTGGATATTTTCAAAGTTCGCTGAGAGCTACTACTCCATTCCAATGAAGAAGTATGACATGGTACCTGACCATAGCCTTTTCGAGGCGTTGGTGACATGCTTGATTGCCATCACGCCCAAAGATCACTACAAGAGACTAGACGAAGGTAGCATTGTTCTGAAGAAGTCCAAGACCTTTAGTTTTTGCAAGGAAGGTGTGCTTCTTGAAGGTGAATCTTCACCGACAAGAAGCGATATAGTGATCTTTGGAACTGGATTCAAGGGGATCAGAAGATCAAGGATATGTTCACGTCAGAATACTTTCAGAAGATTGCGGTTGGATCAACATCCACAACTGTGCCTCTTTACAGGTTTATCTACCACATTAACATTTCTCTATATATATTAATCACTTAAGAGTTTCAGATTTATAATGGTTTGTTCGCTTCTTTGGTATTTAGGGAATGCATCCATCCTAAAATTCCGCAGCTCGCAGTCATCGGATATTCAGAGAGCTTAGCAAACCTATACACAACAGAACTTCGGGTCAAGTGGCTAACACACTTCATGGATGGTGGCTTTAGGTTACCATCTGTTCAAGCAATGCAAAGGGATGTCCTTGAGTGGGACAAGTTCATGAAGCGCTATTCTCGTGGCTACTTCCGTAGGTCCTGCATTGGAATCCTTAACATTTGGTACAACGACCAACTATGCAAGGATATGGGGTGCAATCCTAGAAGGAAGAAAGGCTTTTTCGCAGAGTTGTTGGAGGTTTATGGTCCTGGTGATTATGTCAACCTCCACCCCAAATAAGAATGTATTGTGTTTGCATTTTCATCGCAGTTATGGACACGTTCTGGCTTGTTCGGATTATTACAACTGGTAGAATATATGTCATACCCATGTAAATCTTATACAATGAACACATTACCTTTATGTTCCCTATCAAGAAAGAATCACTACTGGTCTTGGGGTGTGCGACCTGGCAGCCCACAATGCCAGCCTGCTTGTCAAACATCTACATCGGCTACACCAGCCGCGGAGCTCGGCCTGGGCGGTGTGGCTCTGGCGAGAATACCACAACGTGGACGACAAGTGCGCCCTCGTGTCGGCCGTTTGGAAGGTGCTCACGACCCTACTCCCTCTCTACCGCGACCTATCTTGCGTTCGCACCCGGGGACGGTGCTCGGACAATATTCTGGGTTGATAGCTGGTGTACAGAGGGCGGCCCTCTCAACAGGCACTTTTCTTCCATGCTTCTGAAGCCGGTGCCACTGCTGCTTCTGTGTGCCAGGATGGGATCCGTGCTCCTCGCCTTTCGGCCGTGGCCGGCCAAGAGCTGACCATGCTCCCCAGTTGCTTGCCCAACCTGACGGTCGGTGTGGAGCAAGATGGCAATGGGGCCCTGAAACCCGCGTCCCCGTGGTTTTTTATCCTATTAGGGGACGGGGGTGGGCATATTTTCAACCCCACGGAGCTGTTGTTGAGCCATTATACAACCCGACACGTTTCGCGGGTTTACACCCGTTTCGGTAGTCCCCGAACCCGAAACCCGGCAATACTCGCGAAATTACATTTTTTTTACCAAGCACTGATCCGGCCCAACCCAATGCGACCGAGCCTGAGCGACTGGGCCCCCTCCCTGTGGGGACCCCGACTCATAAGTCGTGATCACCGAATGCACGTGTACAGTGATCCCAGAGATCAATGCTCACACACAGAAGCTGAATAACAAGAGTCTTACATCCATACATACCGTATTACACAAGTAGGACCATTATGGTCAAGTCTTGAGTACAACATCGCAGCGAAAATCTTCGTCGATAATTTGGACCCATGCCGTCTGCCTTAACCCTACAGGCATTCTGACTGGGAAACGTCCTAGTTCGCATGTTCGTCTCCAAAGAACTCTTCTTCGAACTCCGGTTCTTCCATGCCTGGTCAATTTAAATAACCAGTGGCAAGCCAATGAGTACTTTGAATGTACTCGCAAGCAACCCATGTTTTTGGTTCAAGATACAACAATGCATGATATAGGTAAATTTTTGAAGAAAGCTAGTTTTGAGTGCAATGACATGTTCAACAATTTATAAGACATGCATCAGGAGAATTCAAGTAACCATGAGGACAGGTTACAGATATCAACATAAATAGAGTGGGCACCAACCCAGCTCAATCACGTCAAGTCCCTTGACTTGACCCAAGTCATTTTATCAACACACACGAACACACACGGTTTGTAAACATGTGGACGTAGCCCAAGAGCGGTTACCCAACTGTCCTTGACCGTGGACACGGCTATTCGAATAGTTTTACACTCTGCAGAGGTTGCACACTTTACCCACTAGATCCGGGGAACTTCCGTGTCATCCACGACCCGCGGTACCTCAAGTACCCGGGGTAAGCACCCGATCACTACCTTTCCCTAGACGACACTAACATGGAGTCCACTCGATTGGTAGTAACCCCCGTGCCTAACATTTCACATCATAAAGTTGTGGAGCCTCGCTCCCATATTCATCACATACCACAAGCACGGGGTACCAACGGTGTGTCCGGTGCTGTAAAGACAGTCATGGCCGCCCTACCTGGCACGACCCCGTCCCGAGAGAGAGCACCAACTCTCCCCCGTCACTAGTAATGCGGGCTCCAAGCTAGTATCGACCTAGGTAATCAATAATGCCCTTTCCCATATAAGGGTAGAGTGGTTGCGCATGTAAGGTTGGAATAACGGTCGCAACTTCAACCAATCCGTTTTGAAAACAACACACACTTGCCTCGGTACACCACTTCGTCATCAAGTGGCTACCCATCTCATCTTCTCCCCCGGGCATAAGTGGCACCCGGTGGGGTTTTTGAAAAGTCTTTTGAGAATACTTTGTCTCCATCACCATGCATATTCCCGTCCCTTTTTGCGTAGCACTACTTTAGCATCCTACCTACTCCCACCGGCATAACCCTCATAAGAAGGTAGGGTCATGCACAATGCAAGTATCAACGAGGAATTAATGGTGGCAAACCATCAACGTGGGTACCACCTCATCATGATTCCGATGCAACAATAATAAAGAGCTATATGACATGCATAAAAAGGGTTTCATAGACATGGTCAAAGGGCTGCTTGCCTGTTTTAACAAAGTCTTCGAGGTCTTCAAATATCTCTGGTCCAACTCCGAGCATTGCGTCTACTTCGTCAACTATCGTTGAAAGCAACCATAATAAGCAACACAACAAGGTAGGAAATAAAAGTGCTCTAAAAATATGAGTTGGACTTTTCTAGGATACCTCTAGTCATATGAGGAATTACCAAAGTGATTTCAATGGAAGTGGATCTATGGATATTTCTAAACATTTCGATATGATGGAATCAAGGGGTTTATGGAATTTCATGAAGTGTACAGAAGAATTATTTTGAAAAATGAGCAAAGGCACCCATTTAACAAAGTATGATTTTAGAAGCATCTAGGAATTGGTTTCACTGGATTTGGGGTTCAAATGAATTTCCTATGAATTTGCAAGGTTGATAAATATGAAGAAATGGCTCATTATTTGAGGTGATACAGAAAGTATTAGTAAAAATGTTCAAAAACTAAGTTTTGAACTTATAGACATCAAGAATTTTGAATCATGGAACTTGGATCAAAAATGGGCTCTCTGTGATTTTCTAAAGTTCATCCCAGAAATAGAAAAAACAAGATTTGATAAATGTTTGTGAGGAAAAAGTCTCTGGAAAAATGTGCATGTTGCACCAACAGGTAGATCATGATTTATAGAGTCACTAGAAATTTGAATCATCAAATTTGGAGTCCATTTGAATTGTTTAGAGATTTTTGAAGTTCACTGGATAAAGAAAATGAGAAAAAGGGTTTTATACCTAATCTCACGCGCTGAGCGTAATTTAGCCGGGCAGCGCACTGGGCCTGGCCCAGCTCCTCGCGGACCCCCGATGGGAGGCCACGCCGAAGGCGTATTCTCGGGTAATGCTTTCCCGAAGGGAAGCGTAGAACGGCCGGCCCGTCTCCACTTAAATGACGTGGCCGGCCGGCGGGGTCACTGACCTGCGGGGCCCACCCGCAGGGTCTTCTTCCTCCTCCCGCGCTCGCGACAGGAGGGGATCGAGCCCGTCTGCGCGCCGGCCGGCGCCTTCCCCCGGCGACACAGGCCACCTCTGGCCAAGCCGCGGCCACCGGAGGGGTCGCCAGGGAGCGGCGCATCAGGGGCTCCCCGAGGATGGCAGGGAGGGTGGCCGAGGCGCGGCGGGCACCCAGGCGATGATGGGCAGGGGCACAGTGCCCCGGCGGTCAGGGAGATGGGGGGGAAAGGGTCGCCGGACCCTGGATGCTTTCCTGGTGAGGAGAGGAGGAGGGGAGAAGCCCGCCCTTGCCCGAATCGGAGTGGAGGCCGGCGGCGGCACTCCGGCCATGGAAAGGTGCTGGAGGGCACGAGGGGGAGAAGGAGGATGTCTGAGGGGTGCACGGGAGAGAGGAGGTTCGAAACCAAGCGAGAGAGAGGGTCGGGGTGGCTTAAAATGGGCGAGGCCGCGGTGCACCGTGGGCAGCGTCCATGGACGTGCTCGGGTAAGCTCGTGGAGGGAGAAGGAGGGCGAGGGAGGAAGGGGCCGACAGTGTCGCGTGTCATGGACGCCGAGGCGGCCTCGGGGGACACGATTCCGGAGCCCAAGGTCGACGGGAGGCCATGGAATGGGCGTGCTACAGTGCCGGAGAGCACTGTAGCGTGCTCCAGAGCGCGAGCTCTGCACGCCATGGCATTGTTTATGTGCCAGGGGCGTGTCCACTAGTGTCTGGGGCTTTGTGGGGTGAGTAAACAAAGGGGAGGAAGCATTGGATGCCATGGAGGGCCACTGGAATGAGGAGGGAGGTGAGAAGGGAGGAGAATGCTGCTGTCCAGAAGGGTAAATGGGGTGTTTTACCCCTCAATCATTGAGCTGAGGCCAGAGAAGAGTTACTGGAGATAGGAGGAGACTAGGAGGAGCGGTGGTAAAAATTTGAGCTCTCCAAGAATAGTGGAAGGGGTCAAAATAGTGGTTTTTGCAAAATGCCAGAAGGTGTTTGAGAATGGTTTGGGCTAGCAGATGAACTCTCATTGCCATGATACTTAACAGGATGGAAAGACACTTAGAAATAGGGTGTGCCACCAAATTTGAGCTTATTTGGGCAAAGTTGCCAATGCAACTTTTGTAAACCCTAGAAATGAGCAGAAATAGACTTGAGTAGATCTAGTTGAGCAAATCACTTCTCCTTGATGCACCACTTGGTTTAGTGGCCTCATTTGGTCATGTGAACATGCTCACAAAAGTTGGGGTCAAGGGGAGAAAGTTGGTAGTACAAACTTGATCAAATTTGATTCTGGTCAGAGAGGGTTTTGGGGCATTTTGGTGAACCAAAATGACTTTAATTGGCATGAGGCTTTGCAAGGTGATTACAATATTCATTTGTGACTTGCTGTATTTTTCTTGGATTTTTATGAAAATATTTCCTGTATAAATACTTCAAATCCTTGAAATAGGCAGGAATGGTTTTGGGAGGTTTTGTCCAATATTTTGATCATAACCATATGTTGAAACTCTTATATATGGAAAATATATGTCCACTTAGTTTCCCTGATTTTTTCCAAATATTTTTGAAACAATAAAATAATTTTTCCCTATTAAAGACCATTTCTGGCCTTAAGAAAAAGCTTTTAAATAAAATAGAAAAATAACTTATAAAATTATATTTTTGTGGTTTCTGGGTATCCTATATCTAATAGGAGTCAAATATATTTTTGGAAAGATTTTTACCGCCCTTAATTAAGTACTTGCAGTGCAAACCTCAATTCAGGGGTTTTCGAAAAACTAATTTTAGAAAATACTTTTTGGCCAAATTATTTTTGTAAGAAATTATTTTTATGTCCTATACACATGGCATGATCATTGGTCAAGGTTTTTGGAGCAAGGAGATGAAGTATAGAAGTTGGAGGATTTATTTGATTTTTAGAGCACTTGCAAACAACAAACAAAAATCCAATCAAGCAAAGTCCAAAACACTCAAAAGTTTTTGTCAAAACACATTTTATCATGATTTATTAGCTTAAGTGTTGTGGCATGAAAATCAGGGTGTGACACTCCCCCACCCCCAACATCGAGGCCAAACCTCGATTTGGAATTTTGATCTTCCCTAGGACTTGGAACTTTTATTTGGCATTGGAAGATTTGAAGATGGTCTTTTGGAGGCTTGAAGATGTGAAAGATGCCATGATGATTCCAACTTTAAAGTGATTTGTGAACTATAAATTCTATTTTAGAACTTATGTATTGGACCATTTCATCTCGTTTGTGCTCGTGATTTGTGAACCAAGAATTCTATTTTAGAACTTGTGTAGTTCCTTTTGCTCTGCTTTGAGGAAATGTTTGGACTTAAGATTAACTTTGATAAGAGCAAGGTGGTGGTTCTTGGCTATTCGGAGGCTGAGCAGCTTCGAATCATGGATAACCTCAATTGTAGGTTGGCTTCATTCCCCATATCTTATCTGGGGATGCCCCTGGCTGAGTCCAGGATCCTGGTGAGCGATTATGATCTGCTGGTGGGACGAGTAGCGTCCCGTGCGGAACCCTGGTGCGGTCGGTTCACTTCTAAAGGTAGCAAAACTGTCCTCATTGGCTCTAACCTTGCCAGCGTCCCCATGTATATGATGGGGATGTACATCTTACCCGAAGGTGTGCATAGCTCCTTTGACAAGGAGCTGGTTAGGTTCTTCTGGCAGGTAGCGGATGGTCGGCCCAAGTACCATATGGTGAAGTGGGCTGACATCTGCCTGCCGAAGGACCGCGGCGGGCTGGGCATCCCTGCATCTCACCAGATGAACGTTGCGCTGATGCTGCGGTGGGTTTGGCGGATCTTGAGGGGAGATGGAGGCCAAGTACTTGCAGGGTCAGCCCCTCTTGGCTTGCTCTCTTCCGGTCGGGTTCTAGTTCTGGAAGTCTATTCAGGCCATTAAAGAAGAGATTGGGCTGGGTTTGCGTTTCTCGGTTGGCAATGGGTATGGGACCCAGTTCTGGTTGGACCATTGGTTTGAGGATGAGCCTCTTCGCCTGCGGTTCCTGAGGCTCTTCGCGATTTGTGACGACCCGACCATCCTTGTCTCGTCGGCTGCCTTGGATGAGGGGTGGAATATTGTGTTCCGTCGTTCATTCGGAGCCGATGAGGTTCGGGAATGGACAGAAATGAGGGAAGTAGTCCCTCTTCCTCTGTCCCAGGCCCCTGACTCTGTTTCCTGGAGCATCTCTCCTTTGGGTGATTTTTCCGTTAGTTCGGCCTATCAGGCACTATGCCGCGTGCCGGTTTTACAGTGGCTATCTCCATTGTGGAAGGCGCCGATGCCCTTGAAGATTAAGATTTTCATTTGGCAGCTCCTCCGAGACCGTCTCCCTTCGGGGACCGAGGTGCTGAAACGCCAGGGTCCGGGCAATGGCATGTGCCCTTTGTGCCATGTCCCGGAAACGGGAACGCACATTTTTGTTCTCGTGCGTCGCGGCGCAAGCACTTTGGTGCTTTGTTCGTGAGGCTCTAGGACCGGAGTGGGAGGCCCTTGACCTTGCACTGTTTCTGCAGGTTAGGGCCACTCAGGTTGGCCGTAAGCGCCGACTGTTCTGGCTCATCTTCGCGGCTATGATGTGGACCCTTTGGACTACTCGCAACAAGATGATGATTGAACGGGTGTTCCCAAGATGTGCTTCTGACTCGTTCTTCAAATTTCTTGCCTTCCTGCAGCACTGGCATCCACTCGCTAGGCCGAGGGATCGTGACCATCTTCAGCTCCTTCTTGACGCCCTGGTGTCTTCTGCGCGTCGACTCGCTGATCGCTCGACGGATTCGTAGCTTGCCCCTGGTGGCTTTTTTTGTTTCTCCTCAGTTATTTTGGGCGTCTATGTGTTGTGGCCCCAACATTTTTCTTTTTTGACTTTGCTTGGGACGTGGTTGTATGGACTTATGTTTTATCTATAAAGTGGGGCGAAAGCCTGTTTCGAGAACTTGTGTAGTTGCACATCTTGTTGAACCATGTATGGCTGAAACCTGATCATCTTTGCTGCTGAAATGTGGTATCATGCTGCTGAAATGCACTCTATATAGCTGTTGAACCATCTACTATTATTTTTTGTTGAAATTTGTTTAAGTTATGCTGCTGAAATGTTCTTGTTCTGCTGCTGAAATGTTATTTTTTGTAGCCACTATGTTTGTTTAAATATTTTGATTTTCTCGTAGGTTTTCCGTGGGTTCCCTGAAACCCGATGGGTTTAGGGGGCGGGCGGAAAACTAGCCCCGCGCACGGTGATGGGACGGAAACGGTTTATAATTTTTTCGTGGAGATGGGTCTCGGAAGGCAAAACCCAATGTGTTTCGTCTCCGTTGCCATCTTGAGGTGTGGATGATGACCGCTCCCTTATCAAGCCTATCCACGGCAAAGCTATTTCCTCCTCAGGTGTGCAAACTGCTTACCTTCACCGGCGAGCGTTGTCCTGTACAGGAGTCTATCTGGCAGGCCGCCGTGCCGCCCCGAGTGCGGCTGTTCGGGTGGCTTGTGGCCCCGGACCGCGTCCACTCAAAGGCGAACCTGCTCAGGAAACATATCCGGCATGAGGACCAGTGCGAGCTCTGCTGCAGGTCCTCTGAAACAACGGATCATCTCCTCTCTGACTGCTGCCGCGTCGCCCACTTATGGCGCGCCGTCGAGGTCGGGGTCGGTGTGAGCTGCAGCTCCATCTCGTCGGTCCGGCCGCCTGCCCTTGCACTGGGACAAAGTGCGCCTGCTGCTCCGGTGGACCATCTGGAATCATCGGCGTCGGGAACAGGCCGGCGATCAGCCCTGCTGTACGTTCTGCTACTGCCGATCTTATGCTTTGGTCTTTTTGACTGAAAAACCATGGACAAGGAGCCATGCTGGCCTGGGTCTCTCCTACCTAGAATCCCTGAACCTGTGATTCTTCTGTAATCTGAAAACTCAACTCTTGTGTTCCCCTGCGCCGTGGGGGTTTTCCTGCTGCTATGCAGCTATGAGAAATATATTCAGGTGGGGCTTCTCGTCCCCCCGGTGCTTCCTCAAAAAAAAAAATTCACTACTGGTTGTTAATCGCCCCACCAGTTTCATAGCTTGCAAACAATTTATTGTTAGAGATAACACTGAGATAATCCATTGTATAATATGTTTATCTGCTCTAAATTGACACACATAGCATAAGATTGATCCGTCTTATCAGTGATTCTACAGTCTTATTGCTAAATTATGCATGAGGCTCCTACTGATTTGCTATGCAAATTCAACAAGTTGTGAGGATTGGGGGTCACATAGTTAGCGCACAGCATTAAATAAGGCATCATTTCAAGTCTGAAACAACCATAAATTGCATCTCTGAATATCAACAGCACAGCTGAAATCTAAGTGAAAGAAACTCCAACGGCATGTGCAGTCAACTTGTCAATTGTTACCCGTATCTACTCACTTGTTACAAACAAAGTAGACACCCTGACCAACGATGCCTAACTGAACTAGGAGCTCTAATGGTTTCAGTCACAGCCCCAGAGAGCAGTCTGATGGCAGGCAAACCAGTCACATCCGAGACCGAGAGCCACTTCTTGCGCGGGTACCCCTCCTTTTAGGCTTTTCCTCTGCAGTGCCACCGCTGGACTGGTTGGGCTGGACATCCCCGCTCTTTGCCCTGATCGATACATCACACACCAAATTAACACATTGACTGAAAGCTCGGTAACAAGCAAAATATTACGGCTAGTGTCTCTTACCCTTCCACGTGACGTCCCAAGAATTTGAGAACATCGAGAAACGCATACAAAGCCATCTTCTTGATCTATAAATAACCAGAACCAACTTCAGACCAGTCATCAATTTTCCTCGAATACAATGTAGTAAGCGCGATTTTCGAGAACAAATGCTGCTAACCTCTAGCTTATCTTCTTTAGCCTTGTGGGCAGATGGAAGTGCCCTGAACTCGTCCGTCAGCTTAACACACTCACCCACATTTTCTGGGGAAACAAAGTCCATCGCAACCTTGGTGCAAGACTGCACAGAAGGAAATGGGTACAGTCTTGAGAACCGTGCTAAATTCAAAAGAGAGTGAGGTTTCATACCTTCAAATTCCTGACTTGGTGAGGACACCCGGCAGGAATGAAAACTGCGTCGCCAAGCTTCTGCTCAAAAGTCCATGGCTCAACACCTAAAGCAGGCAAGCAAACACATAAGGAAATGACATCACAATTAATGAGGCACACTGTGTTTGGGAAGATTTAACACCTAAGGTTTACTAACCATATTCTTTCTTGAGCTTCTTCTTATGTTTTTCTGTCAGATAGAATGTCTGATCATGAATTGGGTGGATAACCTGCACAATATATAAAAAATATGTTATGTAGGATAAGAAAACTACAAGATGTAACTTCTATGAATGGAACAGATATTTTTTAAATACCTGATTCACAGGATTGCAGTGGATGTGGCGAAACTCCGAGGCATGGTTCCGTAGATATATTTGTAATTTCTCTGAATCCTCTCTTCGGAATATATCCCACAAAGCACCACCAGTTTTATCTTTCTCTGTCTTCTCAGGAACTGGCTTGGGAGGATCAGTAGCTTTATTTTGATGCACCTTTCTACGATTTCCTTTGCCAATCCCATCAAATTTACCAGGAACTGGCTTGGGAGGATCACTGGCTTTATCTTGACGCACCTTTCTGTTAGCACGACGTTGATAGTACAAATGAGTTCCGTTGCGGATCTCATCGGATTTGGTAACAGATTTATGAGGTGTCTCTTTATCCTTAACATCATCTGTAGCATCGCGATGTGGAGCATTTATGTGCAAACCTGCAAGACACAAACATGACATGAGGGAAAAACCTAAAATCAATTTCCCCAAAACAAGTAGTGATACGCACCATTAGAACTATCTTTATAACTTTCCATACTACATGAAGTCATCACGGCTTCGTAAGATCCATCAACAGATGGCTGTGCCCTAAGCTCAGTGCGCGAATTCAAATCCCCACGCAGTTCCTGAAGATCTTGCTTTCTCATGTTTTCCTGGACTTTTTTAATCCGACAAAGATCATATGTCTCACATGGCACTTCATAAGTGTGTGTTTGGATATTTACCTGGTTAAAATAGACATATGTTACACTTAAACCAGAGCAACAGACAAATAAGAAAAAAAAAACTATGCAACGATCAGTGAGAGAGCACAGGGAAATCTGCTAGGAGATCAAGATAACCAAACTGGCATGCAGATCGTCAAGGTAGAGACCAGCATTTCATGGCAAAAGTATAACCATATCCGAGGCAAAATAAAAAAAAACTCTATCGTTATAGAAATAGCATCATACCGCATCAGAAACGTCACAATGAAGCTTGGTCACTGAGTCACCCCGGCCTAACTCTTCGGAAAATCCATAAGCAATGTAACTTTTCGGCCCAAGATCTGGTTTCATGACACCAGCAGGAAGCTTGACCGAAAGATTTAGTGGACCACATTTCGGATTGGTGTACTCAGGAAATGGCAACGCGCTGATAAATTCAGCACCATGGCGAGGCAACCTCTTGTCAAACGTACTAGAAGGAGGCCAGTCCTTCAACTTAAGCATCTCAGGCCAGTGAGGCCTGCGATGACTTCTGCCATTTGTATATCCCTTAAAGAACTCGCGGATTTTAAGTGACCCCTGCAACATCAAACATAGCACAATAAGCGCCTATTTATTAAACCACAAATTTCGAAATTCAAAGGGACTCACATATAAAGTGTGGCGAAAGCCTTTTTTGGTAAACATCATTATTCAAAATGGGGAATTCAGTTCACTGATGAATCAATAAAATTCCATAAAACTAGTACCCCTTCCAATTTAAAATATAAGGCCAACATCTTTTGCACTTTTCTTTCAAAATAAATATAAGATATATGCATGTAAAATTGATGACTTGTTAACTATTCACTCTCCTGACAAATAATACAGTGTGGGAACCACGGTCATTTTTCTACTACTAATTGCTTGATTAAACCCCTGTATCAAAATGATCCTTATAAAATGGAAAATATAATTTACCATTTCTTCTGGAACTTAGTACGTGTATGTAATTAGTTTTGTAATTTTATAAGTAATCACTAAAGTATCATCATAAGTATTTCTGCTTGAAGTTCTGACGTGAGTATTTCTGCTTGAACTTCTGACATGCAATCAGAGCAAGCACACGAGAGTGCAAAACAACTGTCATCATCTAAATATGGCAAGAGTAAGACACAATCACTGCTTACTACTAAAAACAAAATCAAAGAAATTGACAACTATGGCATTCAATAAAAATGTGGATAGAGTTCAGCACCTCACACCAATCAAGGCAATCTACTACCCTCACATCAAACTTCTCATCTTCTGCCTTGCCCTTGGCTCTTTCACGCAATGCCCGCCACATAACCATCGGTGCCCAACTTAAACCAGAGGTTGATTGAAGAACATCAGAGACAACAACTGGCTCACCCTTTGCCCAATGCATCTGGAAGTGAATTAGATCATCATCACCGAGATCAGTGGCGACTGGACAATATAGGTAGTTATCACTTGACCCCTTCCTATCTGCAGCCTTCCGTACTGTCTTTACCTCAGTTCTTACCATGCCCGAATGATCAAAACAAGGGCACTGGTCACTTCTACTAAATGTTACTTTTTCAAATATTCCACTCCTCACAACTTTGTCAGCTCTCTCTTGTAAGTCAGCATGCATTTTCTCCGGAAACATGCATTTGAGGTCCAAGTCAGAACCACCACAGCCCCCCATTTCCTTTGGTGGGCAAGGTATGCCACCATCACTATTTGCTCTCCATAGTAGCAGAGAGCAAGATTTGCTACCATCAGTAGGGGAGTCCATCTTCCTCCTCAAAGAGTCCCTTCGATTCTCACCCTTTGAATGAAAATTCTTGCCGAAAACATAGTCCTTTCCTCTATTCTCATACTGCACATTCTCCACCTCTTCTCCTCCGGGGATCTCACCTTTGCGAAGCTCCCGGCAGCAGATGAGGCACATGTCATAGAAACAATGCTTGCAGCTTCTATGAAAATCGAATATAGAAGTTCTACACCTGTTACTGCAGTAGAGGAATGAAACAGGATCAGATGCTTTCTACAGTCACATGTTGAAAGTAAATATGGAAACATCCTAACCAATAGATACGCTCATCAGGGCCACACTTGATCTGTTCCAACTTCATTTCATCCATCGAAACTCCTGTAAACAAAACCAGATGAACATCTACATGAACATTAAATTCTAGTATCTTGTTGTGCCCCTAGAACACCATACCTAGTATACGGGCCTCTAATTTCTTTTCTTCCATCTGCTCCTTTTGCAGCTCTCCTAGCCAAGGAAGCAACAAGCGCATGATATGGCATGCATAACTAATTTGATTTTCTTCAGAAATTTCCTTTTGTTGAGGCTGGTTCATAAAAAATAAACAAATCATTGAGAGGGGAAAAGCAGAAGAGAATCATTTGAACACAATCAAAATCAACATGAAACAAGATACTGTGAAGAAGAGCGTATGTGCCAAGTGCAAACCTCTTCAACTCCTATCATTCGTAAGCATGCCTTGCAATTACAGTTCTTGCGACAGTACGGACATTTTGCCGCTAATTCATCTTCTTTCAAATTGGGATACCTACACGCCCAAAAACAGCAGTGTTATGAAATACATCAGACCAACAGCCACTGTTTTCTGCGAGTCACCAATGGAATAAAAATATTTGAAGGGAAGATTTCAAAGTTTTTGTTGCGCCATGATAGGAAAAATAGTATTAATCATAAACATCAAAATTGTGAGATACTGGTACACACATTTGTATACCACAAAAGCAACGGTGCATGCAATATAGAGATGCAGGCGGACATTTCCGCCGCGTCCACATATGTCCGCGTTGATTTCAGTATTAATTAGCACGATAAAATTACAGATTAACCAAAAGGTGTAATAATTTGGACTACAGAAGAAAGCAGTAAATGGTTGGTACTTCGATTAACAGAAATCAATATGGAGACATATCCACACATGCACGCACCATTTCTTGATGCATTTCCCACAGTATCGCTTGTTATTGCATGACTTACACCAGACCACCTTCTTCTTGTCATTTCTCTGGCACTGGTGGCACATTCGAGCATTTTCCCCGGTCAACATCTTCTTCCCATTCTAGATGATTGAAACAATAGAGGTCATTAGACTCACGAAAATAAATACGTAAAATCATTCCGTAAACAACTTATGCCAGATAATGAGTAGCTTGCCTTGTTATATCTTTCATGAGAAACTTTATTCTTGGAGGATGTGACCTTATTTTCTTCTTCCTCTTCCTTAAACTTTTTTGCGGTGGAACCCTTCCACTTTGCTGCATCTCTTCTTTGCCGTTTCTTTGCAGGCTTGAAATCCTCATCATCGCTAGTCTGCAAAACAAAATAAAGAAATAGCTGAGGAAGGTCAAAATTTTGTCTTGTCAATTATAAAATGTCCATAAAACCATTGCGCAGAAATAAAATTTGAAACATATGTGAAGTAATTTACCGTATTGTCTCCACCATGGTTTTGCCCATCCGGGGAGTGGGCCTTGCTGCCATCTTGATCTGATTTCTTATTTCTGGGCCCCCTCTTTTTCCCTGCATCACTTCTCTTGGGTTTGTTCAGAGGCTGAACAACTCGATTATTCAGAGGTTCCTCACCATCCTATATTTGCAACATACAAAATTAGTCAACCAAAGCGGCAGCAGAAGGCTGAAGACTACTAGCGTATGCACTGCAGTAGTGCTGTTTACTAAAAATAAAATGAAGTCAACAAAAGCTCATCCTAAACGAAAATCACAGCGTCTATATTAGACCAAAATGGGAAGCATCACAAATATTTGCAAAAGGTGGCAAGAAGACCACGATCTTTAACCCAGTTATAAAGGCAAATCGATATAATGCATCACACTAGTAGAACCCTAGATGGTCATCCCTGCACCAAGAGGTGAGATCTATCATCTAACCCAAATCAAAACACCAGTCCAGAAATAAATAAAGAAGAAAGGGAGATGAATCGCAGATCAGCTAAACTTCTCCGCCCGATCGCAAAAAAATAGGAACAGCAATGGGAAAGGACCGGAAGGAAATTATGAAATGGAATAAAATAGTGCGATGGGTGCCGCTACAAGTAAATCCTAAACCCTCGAAGACGGAGCGATCGATCGGCGCGCGCGTTAACCACGAAGTAGCGCACAAGTACAACGGACGTAAGAATTAACGAGAGATCCCCACCTCATCGTCGGAGCTGGGCTCGCGGTAGGTGTCCGGCGCCGTCCTCCTGTCCCTCCGCGGCCTGTTCCCGGCCGCTATGCCGCGGCCTTCGTCGGAGGGCCTCACCACCGACGAGAAGCCACGGTCGCCGCTCGGGATCCTCCTCCTTCCCCGTCGTTTCGCCGCTCGGGACCCTCCTCCTCCTCCTTCTACGTCCATCCCCTACGTCGGAGGGTGCGGTTTGCGTTCCGGCGCAGCGGAGAGATGCGAGAGACCGGGGGGACGCACGCGGAGCGGGGTGGGGGGCTTTTTGGAGGCGCGGCGGCGAGTCTTTGTATTTTGGACAGGGCAGCGCTAGGCGCCGGTCAGCCGGCCCAAATTTGGGCCGGTCACCGCGCGAGCGCATGATTAAACTTCCTACGTCCACCAGATCCTGTGCCTCTTTTCATCGTTTGCCTCCCCTTCGTCTCAATTCCAGCTAACATCTGCTACAACGCGCATCTGTCTCCTGCTCACCGTAGAAACAAACCACCGGCTTCCCTTTTTGACTTTTTGAGTTGGGCTTGTTCCTATGGGCCATGTAAATCAGAGGCAAACCAATTTCCTACCTAGATCAAAACAGTACAAAACAAAACCAAAGGACTGAATTTGGCTATGGGTTTTGAGATTTTTTTATCTGGTTAGGGTTTTCATCCTCAGGCACGGTACCCCACCCAGCCCCCGCCGGTCTACCCCTAGATCATTTGATCTTCTTCATTCCTGGGCGATGCTCCGTCGAGGTTCGTTGTCGCTTTTAGTGGGACTTGACGCCTGTGAAAACCTAGGGATTGGTTGTTGGTAACTGGTTTTTGGTCTGTGATGTCGGATAAGGAAGAACCGAGTCAGCAAGCGAGAGAGAGAAGAGAAATAGTTGGAATCTTCTAGGTAGATTGAATCTCCATGAGCATGAGGTTGACGACTCCATCTAGAACGATGTCTCGGAACCGCCCAAGAAAGCTAAGTGGTTGGCTATAGCCAAGGTGGATACAGGAAAGGGCTTTAACCCTCATGCTCTTTTCTGTGATACACATTTAGCATGGAATCCGGCAAGTAAGTCACGTGGAGGAAAATCAATGATAACTTGTTTACTATTTAGTTTGGTTGTTTTGCGGATTGGAATAAGCAATGAATATGGGGCCTTGGCCTTTTCCGGAATCAGACCGTCCTAATGAAGGAGTATTATGATTTTGAGAAACATAGAATTATGGTGCTTGAAAAATTGGATGCTTGGGCGCATGAGCTGAAGCTATCAGACTTTGCATGACCCTATCATCAAAGAAATTGCCGCGCCATGGAAACCGTTCTTGAGGTTAAAATTAACCTCCCGGGAGGTTCCATAGGTAGTTTTTAAGAATTTGAGTATGATAGGAGATTAGCAAGGAGTTGAACAGATTCATCTCCATCACGAAGAGTGGCAAGAAGGGGTTTTATCAAGTCAAATACAAAAAATACCTATTTTATGTGGTAATTCTGGTATAGTTGGACACTAGCATCAAGAATGTGGGTCTAAGGAGCATGATGAAACAAATTTAGAATGGGGGGCTTTATGTTGGATGATGGAGGTAGGGGAAGAGGTTGTGGTCGTGGTTCTGGACGTGGCATGGCAGGGGAGCATGCACCCTTCATGGGTCATGGAAGAGGAGGCTTCGGCTTTGGCGATCAGAAGTATAATGACTACCCCCTCAAGGCTATGGCAGAGGTGGTGGTTGTTGGATGTATGAAGATTTGAATATGCTAGATAGGGATTCATTCAATCGTAAAAGATTAGCGTTTGTGGAGGAGCGAAAAAGGAAACTTATTGTGTCTAAAGAAGTTCCATCAAAGGTGGCTCATATTGTGGGTTAATTTGAAGATGGAGAGAACAAAGGGTGGAACAATGAAATGATGAATAGCACTCCAGGGAAGGTGCAGCAAAATAAAATGTATGAAGAAGGACGAGGATGGTGAAAACCTAACTATATCAACGACCTCAAACTAGGGGGTTGATCGGGCATAATGAAAACCTTAAGTTGGTAATGCCATGGCCTATGGTGGGAAATGGTAGTCAAGGCGCTTTTGGACGTCCAGAAGCAAAAAGGAGTGGATGTTTTATTCTATGGGAGATGCATCTTGATGAGTGGTCGGCTAAATGTTCAACAACAAGACTAACGATGGATTTCAAGGAAGTTGTCCATAGAAAAGTACCACATGAATACATGCAAGCATATATAGAAGCTCTTGAAGATTGTCAGTTAACTGGTTTTATCCATGTTGGCAATAATTTTACTTGGCAGCGAGGAGCTATAAGGGAGAGGTTCGGCCCTGCATTAACTACTGGTGGTTGGAACTCAAAATTTCCTAATGCAATACTAGAAAATCTTTAGTATAGTCGTCACTCGAACCAGAGGCCCTACTTATGAATATGGAGGTGCAAGAAATGTAGGATTCACACGGGGCGGTGATTTGCTTCATTAATGCGAGGTGTTTAATAGAGGCCCGCGTCAGTGAGGTCGTTTTAGAGGCCTAGGAGAATTCGAGCCTCATGTTTAGAAAGTTGATCTTGGGGGAATATTTGCACGGTGCATGCACACTTGCACCAATGGGATAAAGTTGTTTTAAAAAATACAGATAAGAGACTGCAAGGGGAAGAAATTAGGAAGGGTGCAATAGAAGATTATCATCTGGAAATTTGGGCTAACAAATGTGTCGTGTTTTTGTCACGTCAGATGTCCTAGTGTGAGGACTTAATCGTGAGGCCATCGCAACCGGGTGATTAGCTTGTCGAGGTTGATCGGAATCAAGAGACATGGGTTACCCAGGTTCGGCCCCTCATGATCGAGGTAATAGCCTACTTCCTGCTTGTTTGATTATTGCTGGATGATCAATTACAAGGGAGCGGATTCGCTTGAACTTGCTATTGATCGATTGTCCCTCAACCCTATCTGCCTCTAGGACTAGCCTTTATATACAAGTCGAGATCCAGGGCTTACAAGAGTCTGGGTCATACTACAATCCATGACCTAGTATGTTTCTGACTTGTCTTGTTTCCTAAGTAAGGAAGATCCAGGCGGCTTACACTTTCGGACGAAGAGTCATCATCTTTGGATATCGGGTCGCAAGCCGGCCTACTTGGTGAGCCGCCCTGCTTGTCTCTTTCCTCTACGCCATGGCCCATCTCGAGTCTTGCTCATCAGCCGCCACCTGGATGACCTGACCTCAGTATGGCGGGTCATATTGTGGGGTTATATCCCCGACAAAGGGGATAGCACATGGAATTGAAAATGTGTGTTAGAGGTAAAGGAGATGCATTGGGTGTAGCGAAGTAGGATTAATTGGCTTCAATTTGGTGGAAAGAAATACAACAAATTTCCATAACTTGACAAATGCACGTCATCAATGTAATAATATTGAGCATTTAAGCGATGAACATGGCAATTGGTTTGAGGACAACACTTACTTAAATCCAATGTTGTCAGACTATTTTGTTGGTCTCTTTACCTATGATGTTGATGATACAAATCCACTATTGTTGAAGAAATTTATGACACATGTCACATCTGAGATGAGCAATGCCCTTAATAAGTTGTACATTGTGGGTGAGGTTAATGAGGCATTATGTTCCATCATAGAAATGAAAGTTCCAGGTTCGGATGACCTACATGCAATTTTATTTAAAAAAATGGCATATATTAGGTGAACGTTTGACGAAGGAGATCCAAGATGATGTTAATGATAAGTCAATACCTTTTTGGTAGAATGGCATGTTTATTGTTTTTATTATGAAGGTGGAGTACCTTGAGGTAATATCTCAGTATAGCCTAATTAGTTTATGTAATTTTCTTTAACAAGTGATTTCCAGGGTGATAGATTTCAGGCAAAAACAAGTGTGTGATGAAACCACATCTTGTGCAAAGTGCTTTTGTTGCCACGGGTGTCTGATAATGCAAAATATCTTGCTTTCCTATGGAAACATGCATAAAAAGAACATGAAGAAGGGGAAGAGATGTTAGTAGGATGTGATACGTCTCCAACGTATCGATAATTTTTTATTGTTCCATGTTGTTATATTATCAGAGGGGAGGCCCATGGGGAGCACAACCCACCAGGGTGCGCCCAGGGGCGTTGTGCCCCCACGGACCCTCCTACATTGCCTCTTTGACCTATAAATTCACAAATATTCCAGAAACCCTAAAGGAGTTGACGAAAAATAATTCCAGCCACCGCAAGTTCCAGAACCACGAGATTCAATCTAGACACCATCACGGAGGGGTTCATCATCCTCATTGGTGCCTCTCCGATGATGCGTGAGTAGTTCACCATAGACATACGGGTCCATATGCAGTAGCTAGATGGCTTCTTCTCTCTTTTTGATTCTAAATACAATGGTATCTTTGAGACTATTTTGATGTACCTCTTTTTGCGGTGTATTTGTTGTGATCCGATGAACTTTGAGTTTATGATCAGATCTATATCCATGAATATTATTTGAGTCTTCTTTGATCTCTTATATGCATGATTATTTATAGCCTCGTATTTCTTCTTCGAATATTAGGTTTAGTTAGGCCAACTGGATCGATTTTTCTTGCCATGGGAAGCAGCGGCGTAGCCAGCCCGATGTGCCAGGGTGGTCCGGTAATAGAAACATTTGTATAAATTTTCTTTATTTTCAAAGAAATATTTTTCTACTACACTATACACAAGCTATGGGGGAATTTCAGGGTGGTCCGTGGACCACTGCTACCTTTTGAGCACTGCGTTGCTTTTCCCTTGAAGAGGAAAGGGTGATGCAGCAAAGTAGCGTAAGTACTTCCCTCAGTTGTTGAGAACCAAGGTATCAATCCAGTAGGAGGCTCCTAAAAAGTCCCACGCACCTACACAAACAAACAAGAACCTCGCAATCAACGCGATAAAGGGGTTGTCAATCCCTTCACGGTAACTTGCGAAAGTGAGATCTAATAGAGATAATAAGATAAGATAAATATTTTTGGTATTTTTATGATATAGATTAGCAAGTAAAAGATGCAAATAAAAGTAGATGTAAAAATTATATGATAAAAGATAGACCCGGGGGCCATAGGTTTCACTAGTGGCTTCTCTCAAGATAGCATAAGTATTACGGTGGGTGAACAAATTACTGTCGAGCAATTGATAGAAAAGCGCATAGTTATGAGATTATCTAGGCATGATCATGTATATAGGCATCACGTCCGCAACAAGTAGATCGAAACGATTCTGCATCTACTACTATTACTCCACACATCGACCGACTCCTGCCTGCATCTAGAGTATTAAGTTCATGAAGAACAGAGTAACGCATTCAGAAAGATGACATGATGTAGAGGGATAAACTCATGCAATATGATATAAACCCCATATTTTTATCATCGATGGCAACAATCCAATACGTGCCTTGCTGCCCCTGCTGTCAATAGGAAAGGATACCGCAAGATTGAACCCAAAGCTAAGCACTTCTCCCATTGCAAGAAAGATCAATCTAGTAGGCCAAACCAAACTAATAATTCGAAGAGACTTGCAAAGATAACCAATCACATATAAAAGAATTCAGAGAAGATTCAATTATTTCTCATAGATAAACTTGATCATAAACCCACAATTCATTGGATCTCGACAAACACACAGCAAAAAGAGTTACATCGAATAGATCTCCAAGAAGATCGAGGAGAACTTTGTATTGAGATTCAAAGAGAGAGAAGAAGCCATCTAGCTAATAACTATGGACCCGAAGGTCTGTGGTAAACTACTCACAACTCATCGGAGAGTTCTTGGAGATGATGTAGAGGCCCTCCATGGTCGAGTCCCCCTCCGGCAGAGCGCCGGCGAAGGCTCCAAGATGGGATCTCGCGGATACAGAAGGTTGCGGTGGTGGAATTAGGTTTTCATGGTGCTCCCTAATGTTTTTAGGGTACGGGAGTATATATAGGAGAAAGAAGTACGTCGGTGGAGCCACGAGGGCCCACGAGGGTGGGGGCGTGCCCACCCCCTTAGGGCGCGCCGGCCACCCTCGTGGCCGCCTCGTTTGTTGCTTGACGTCCACTCCAAGTCTCCTGGATTGCATTTGTTCCAAAAAGATCGCTCCCGAAGGTTTCATTCCGTTTGGACTCCGTTTGATATTCCATTTCTTCGAAACAATGATAGGCAAAAACAACAACAATTTGGGCTGGGCCTCCGGTTAGTAGGTTAGTCCCAAAAATGATATATAAAAGTTTAAGGTAAAGCCCATAAACATCCAAAACGGGTAATAAAATAGCATGGAATAATCAAAAATTATAGATACGTTGGAGACGTATCAAGCATCCCCAAGCTTAATTCCTGCTCATCCTCGAGTAGGTAAATGATAAAAACAGAATTTTTGATGTGGAATGCTACCTAGATATTTCTCAATGTAATTTTTTTTATTGTGGCATGAATGTTCAGATCCAAATGATTAAAAATAAAAATTCATATTGACATGAAAACAATAATACGTCAAGCATACTAACAAAACAATCATGTCTTCTCAAAATAACATGGCTAAAGAAAGTTATCCCTACAAAATCATATAGTCTGGCCATGCTCTATCCTCATCACACAAAGTATTTAATCATGCACAACCCCGATGACAAGCCAAACAATTGTTTCATACTTTAGTATTCTCAAAAAATTTCAACTTTCACGCAATACATGAGCGCGAGCCATGGACATAGCACTGTATGTGGAATAGAATGGTGGTTGTGGAGAAGACAAAAAGGAGAAGATAGTCTCACATCAACTAGGCGTATCAACGGGCTATGGGGATGTCCATTAATAGATATCAATGTGAGTGAGTAGGGATTGCCATGCAACGGATGCACTAGAGCTATAAATGTAGAAAGCTCAACAAAAGAAACTAAGTGGGTGTGCATCCAACTTGCTTGCTCACGAAGACCTTTTTTGAGGAAGCCCATCATTGGAGTATACAAGCCAAGTTCTATAATGAAAAATTCCCACTAGTATATGAAAGTGACAACATAGGAGACTCTATCATGAAGATCATGGTGCTACTTTGAAGCACAAGTGTGGTAAAAGGATAGTAGCATTGTCCCTTCTCTCTTTTCCTCTCATATTTTTTTATTTGGCCTTTCTCGTTCTTTTTTATATATAAAGTCTGAAGTCTGATCCCGACTTGTGGGGGAATCATAGTCTCCATCATCCTTTCCTCACTTGGGACAATGCTCTAATAATGAAGATCATCACACTTTTATTTACTTACAACTCAAGATTACAACTCGATACTTAGAACAAGATATGACTCTATATGAATGCCTCCGGCGGTGTACCGGGATATGCAATGAACCAAGAGTGACATGTATGGAAATTATGAAGGTGGCTTTGCCACAAATACGATGTCAACTACATGATCATGCAAGAGCAATATGACAATGATGATGCGTGCCATAATAAACGGAACAGTAGAAAGTTGCATGGCTATGGAAATGCCATAATAGGTAGGTATGATGGCTGTTTTGAGGAAGGTATATGGTGGGTGTATGGTACCGGCGAAAGTTGCGTGGCACAAGAGAGGCTAGCAATGGCGGAAGGGTGAGAGTGCGTATAATCCATGGACTCAACATTAGTCATAAAGAACTCATATACTTTTTGCAAAAATCTACAAGTCATTGAAAACAAAGTACTACGCGCATGCTCCTAGGGGGATAGATTGGTAGGAAAAGACCATCGCCCGTCCCCGACCGCCACTCATAAGGAAGACAATCAATAAATAAATCATGCTCCAACTTCATCACAAAGTGGTTCACCATACGTGCATGCTACGGGAATCACAAACTTCAACACAAGTATTCCTAAAATTCATAATTACCCCACTAGCATGACTCTAATATCACCATCCTCATATCTCAAAACAATTATCAAGCATCAAATTGATCATAGCATCCAATTCACTTTCTATGATAGTTTTTATTATACCCAACTTGGATGCCCATCATTCTAGGACCAATTTTATAACCATAGAAAATACCATGCTGTTCTAAAAGACTCTCAAAATAATATAAGTGAAGCATGAGAGATCAACAATTTCTACAAAATTAAACCACCACCGTGCTCTAAAAGATATAAATGAAGCACTAGAGCAAAACTATCTAGCTCAAAGGATATAAGTGAAGCACATAGAGTATTCTAATAAATTCCAAATCAAGAGTGTCTCTCTCAAAAGGTGTTTACATCAAGGATGATTGTGGTAAACTAAAAAGCAAAGACTAATATCATACAAGACGCTCAAAGCAAAACACATATCATGTGGTGAATAAAAATATAGCTCCAAGTAAAGTTACCGATAGACAAAGACGAAAGAGGGGATGCCTTCTGGGGAATACCCAAGATTAGGCTTTTGGTTGTCCTTGAATATCTTGGGGTGCCATGGGAATCCCCAAGCTTGGGCTCTTGCCACTCCTTATTCCATGGTCCATCAAATCTTTACCCAAAACTTGAAAACTTCACAACACAAAACTCAACAGGAAATCTCATAAGCTCCGTTAGTGCAAGAAAGAAAAACCACCACATAAGGTACTGTAATGAACTCATTCGTTATTTATATTGGTGTTAAACCTACTGTATTCCAACTTCTCTATGGTTCATACCCCCTGATACTAGCCATAAATGCATCAAAATAAGCAAGCAACACACGAAAAACAGAATCTGTCAAAAACAGAACAGTCTGTAGCAATCTGTAACTTTCGAATACTTCTGGAACTCTAAAACTCCTACAAACATAGGAAGTCCTGGGAAATTTGTCTATTGATCTACAGAAAAAATAATAAACGCAAAATCACGTTTCTGTGATTTATTAAAATTATTCTCGTGCGTGCAAAAGTTTCTGTTTTTCAGCAGAATCAAATTAACTATCACCGTAGGTTATCCTATAGGTTGTACTTGGCACAAACACTAATTAAAACATAAAACCACATCTAAACAGAAGCTATATGAAATATTTATTACTAAACATAATCAAAAAGCAAGAAACAAAAATAAAATTGGGTTGCCTCCCAACAAGCACTATCGTTTAACGCCCCTAGCTAGGCATAAAAGCGAGAGTAGATCTAAGTATTGCCATCTTTGGCATTGAATTCATAAGTAGCTCGCATGATAGATTCATAAGGTAATTTGATTTTCTTTCTTGGAAAGTGCTCCATGCCTTTCCATAATAGAAATTGGAATATAATATTCCCTTCCTTCATATCAATAATTGCACCAATCGTTCTAAAGAAAGGTCTACCAAGAATAATAGGACATGAAAGATTGCAATCTATATCAAGAACGATAAAATCTACGGGCACATAATTCCTATTTGCAAAAATAAGAACATCAATGATCCTTCCCATAGGTTTCTTAATGGTAGAATCCGCAAGGTGCAAGTTTAAAGAGCAATCATCAAAATCATGGAAACCTAGAATATCACATAAAGTTTTCGGAATCATGGAAACACTAGCACCCAAATAACACAAAGCATAGCATTCATGATCTTTAATTTTAATTTTTATAGTAGGTTCCCACTCATCATAAAGTTTTCTAGGTATAGAAACTTCCAAATTAAGTTTTTCTTCATAAGATTGCATCAAGGCATCAACTATATGTTTGGTAAAAGCTTTATTTTGACTATAAGCATGAGGAGAATTCAACACGGATTGCAACAAGGAAATACAATCTATTAAAGAACAATTATCATAATTAAATTCCTTGAAATCCATAATAGTGGATTCAACGCTATGTAAAGTTTTGACCTCTCCAATCCCACTTTTACCAAATTTAGCATCAAGATCTAGAAACTCTGAATTATTGGGACGCCTTTTAACTAAAGTTGACCCATCTCCAGTCCCATCATTACCAAGATTGATATTGCAAAACAAGGATTTAATAAGGTACACATCAATAACTTTTAGATCTTCATCATTATTTTAATGGAAACTAGAAGAACACACTTTTATAAAGCAATCTTTCTTAGCACGCATCCTAGCGGTTCTTTCTTTGCACTCATCAATGGAAATTCTCGTGGCTTTGAGAGACTCATTGATATCATGCTTGGGTGGAATAGATCTAAGTTTCAAAGAATCAACATCAAGCGAAAGTCTATCAACGTTCCTAGCCAAATCATCAACTTTAAGCAATTTTTCTTCAAGCAAAGCATTGAAATTCTTTTGAGAGATTATAAATTCTTTAACACTATTCTCAAAATCAGAGGGCATCTTATTAAAATTTCCATAAGATTTTTTGTAGGAATTTCCATAATTATTAGAGGAATCATTAGGAAACAGTCTAGGATTAAAGTTTCCTCTATAAGCATTGTTACCAAAATTATTCCTACCAACAAAATTCACATCCATAGATTCATTATTATTGTTAATCAAAGTAGACAAAGGCATATCATTGGGATCAATAGGAGCACTCTTAGTAGCAAACAATTTCATAAGTTCATCCATCTTTTCACTCAAAACATTAATTTCTTCTATAGCATGCACTTTTTTACTAGTAGATCTTTCGGTGTGCCATTGAGAATAATTAACCATAATGTTATCAAGGAGTTTAGTATCTTCTCCTAAAGTTATTTCCATAAAAGTGCCTCCCGCGGCCGAATCTAAAAGATTCCTAGAAGCAAAATTCAATCCGGCATAGAAATTTTGTATGATCATCCATAAGTTCAAACCATGAGTAGGGCAATTGCGAATCATTAATTTCATTCTTTCCCAATATTTGGCAACATGCTCATGATCAAGTTGTTTAAAATTCATAATATCGTTTCTAAGAGAGATGATCTTAGCGGAAACCATGAGTAGGGCAATTGCGAATCATTAATTTCATTCCTTCCCAATATTGGGCAACATGCTCATGATCAAGTTGTTTAAAATTCATAATATCGTTTCTAAGAGAGATGTTCTTAGCGGGAGGAAAAATACTTAGAGATAAAAGCATCTTTGCACTTATTCCACGAATAAATACTATTTTTAGGCAAAGACGAAAACCAAGTTTTAGCACGATCTCTGAGTGAAAACGGAAATAACTTCAATTTAACAATATCATTATCCGTGTCTTTCTTCTTTTGCATATCACACAAATCAACAAAGTCGTTTAGATGAGTAGCGGCATCTTCACTAGGAAGGCCGGAGAATTGATATTTAATAACAAGATTCAACAAAGCAACATTGATTTCACAAGATTCAACATCATTAAGAGGAGTAATTGGAGTGCTAAGGAAATCATTATTATTGGTATTGGAAAAGTCACACAATTTAGTGTGTTATCTTGCGCCATCGTGACAAGCAATCCAACACAAAAGCACACAAGAAGGCAAGCAAAAGAGAGAGGAGATTGGCAAAGAGAGGGCGAATAAAACGGCAAGGGTGAAGTGGGGGAGAGGAAAACGAGAGGCAAATGGGAAATAATGTAATGCGAGGGAGATGAGTTTGTGATGAGTACTTGGTATGTCTTGACTTGAGCGAAGACCTCCCCGGCAACGGCACCAGAAATCCTTCTTGCTACCTCTTGAGCACTGCGTTGGTTTTCCCTTGAAGAGGAAAGGGTGATGCAGCAAAGTAGCGTAAGTATTTCCCTCAGTTGTTGAGAACCAATGTACCAATCCAGTAGGAGGCTCCTCAAAAGTCCCACACACCTACACAAACAAACAAGAACCTCGCAACCAACACGATAAAGGGGTTGTCAATCCCTTCAAGGTAACTTGCAAAAGTGAGATCTGATAGAGATAATAAGATAAGATAAATATTTTTGGTATTTTTATGATATATTTTAGAAAGTAAAAGATGCAAATAAAAGTAGATGGAAAACTTATATGATAAAAGATAGACCCGGGGGTCATAGGTTTCACTAGTGGCTTCTCTCAAGATAGCATAAGTATTACGGCGGGTGAACAAATTACTGTCGAGCAATTGATAGAAAAGCGCATAGTTATGAGATTATCTAGGCATGATCATGTATATAGGCATCACGTCCGCAACAAGTAGATCGAAACGATTCTGCATCTACTACTATTACTCCGCACATCGACCTACTCCTGCCTGCATCTAGAGTATTAAGTTCATTAAGAATAGAGTAACGCATTAAGAAAGATGACATGATGTAGAGGGATAAACTCATGCAATATGATATAAACCCCATCTTTTTATCCTCGATGGCAACAATACAATACGTGCCTTGCCGCCCCTGCTGTCACTGGGAAAGAACACCGCAAGATTGAACCCAGAGCTAAGCACATCTCCCATTGCAAGAAAGATCAATCTAGTAGGCCAAACCAAACTGATAATTCGAAAAGACTTGCAAAGATAACCAATCACACATAAAAGAATTCAGAGAAGATTCAATTATTTCTCATAGATAAACTTGATCATAAACCCACAATTCATCGGATCTCGACAAACACACCGCAAAAAGAGTTACATCGAATAGATCTCCAAGAAGATCAAGGAGAACTTTGTATTGAGATTCAAAGAGAGAGAAGAAGCCATCTAGCTAATAACTATGGACCCGAAGGTCTGTGTTAAACTACTCACAACGCATCGGAGAGGCCTTGTAGATGATGTAGAGGCCCTCCATGGCCGATTCCCCCTCCGGCGGAGCGACGACGAAGGCTCCAAGATGGGATCTCGCTGATACAGAAGGTTGCGGTGGTGGAATTAGGTTTTCGTGGTGCTCCCTGATGTTTTCTGGGTACGGGAGTATATATAGGCGAAGGAAGTACGTCGGTGGAGCCACAAGGGCCCCACAAGGGTGGGGGGCGCGCCCACCCCCTTAGGGCACGTCGAGCACCCTCGTGGCCGCCTTGTTTGTTGCTTGACGTCCACTCCAAGTCTCCTGGATTGCATTTGTTCCGAAAAGATCGCTCCCGAAGGTTTCATTCCGTTTGGACTTCGTTTGATATTCCTTTTCTTCGAAACACTGAAATAGGCAAAAAAACAATTCGGGTTGGGCCTCCGGTTAGTAGGTTAGTCCCAGAAATGATATAAAAGTGTAAAGTAAAGCCCATAAACATCCAAAACGGGTAATATAATAGCATGGAACAATCAAAAATTATAGATACGTTGGAGACGTATCAACCACCCTGTCCACCCCCTAGCTACGCCACTGATGGGAAGAGGTGCTTTCTGATAGGTTCGATCTTGTGGTGTTCTTTCCCAGTGATAGAAGGGGCAGCAAAACACGCATGTATCGTTGCTATTAAGGATAACAAGATGGGGTCCATTCCTACATGAATATATCTCGTCTACATCATGTGATCGTTCTTATTGCATTAATCCGTTTCTCCATGAACTTGATGCATGTTGGATAGTGGTCGATGTGTGGAGTAATAGTAGTACATGCAGGCAGGAGTCGTTCTACTAGTCTTGGACGTATTGCCTATACATTGATCATTGCCTTGGATATCGTCATAATTATTCGATCTTCAATCAATTTCCCAACAGTAATTTGTTTACCCACCGTATGCTATTTTCTTGAGAGAAGCCACTAGTGAAATCTACGGCCCCCGGGGTCTATTCTTTATCATATTTGCTTTGAGATCTATTTTTATTCTATTTTATTTCCAGATATATTATTCCAAAAACCCAAAAATACCTTGCTGCACTTTTTTATTACTTATTTTATTCCGCATTTTATCGAGAGCTATTTATCCATTCTACCACAAATTTTATCTCTTTTTAATCGTGGAGGGATTGACTATTCTTTGTGTGCAGGTACTATTTACATAGTGTTGCTTGGTTCTCCTACTGGGTTGATACCTTGGTTTAATAACTAAGGGAAATACCTACCATAGTTGTGTTGCATCATCCCTTCCTCTTTGGGGAAATACCAGCATAGTTCAAGCCACATCAGGATGGCAATGGGTACCTAATAACCCACAAGTGTAGGGGATAATTGTAGCCTCTTCCGACAAGTAAGAGTGCGAACCCAACGAGGAGCTAAAGGTAGAACAAATATTCTCTCAAGTCCTATCTGCCACTGATACAACTCTACGCACGCTTAGTGTTCGCTTTACCTAGAAGAAGTATGAAACTAGAAGTACTTTATAGGTGTTGTTGGATAGGTTTGCAAGATAATAAAGAGCACGTAAATATAAATTAGGGGCTGTTTAGATAAAGAAGCAATAAAGTAAATATAGCGAGTGTGGAAAAGTGGTGGTAGGAGTTGTGAAATTGCCCCTAAGCAATTGACTAAGTTACTAGACTAGTAATCACTATTGCAATTTTATTTGAGGGAGAGGCATAAGCTAACATACTTTCTCTTCTTGGATCATATGCACTTATGATTGGAACTCTAGCAAGAATCCGCAACTACTAAAGATCATTAAGGTAAAACCCAACCATAGCATTAAAGTATCAAGTCCCCTTTATCCCATACGCAAACAACCTAGTTACTCGGGTCTGTGCTTCTGTCACTCACGCCACCCACCATAAGAAAATCATGAACATATTGCAAACCCTACAACGGGGATCCCTCATGCTTGCGCGACATGGAGAGCACCATAGGACAGCACCAATAATAAAACATGCAACTCAAACCAATCATAGCAATTCATCAATCACCGGTAGGACAACGAAAATCTACTCAGACATCATAGGATGGCAAAACATCATTGGATAATAATATGAAGCATAAAGCACCATGTTCAAGTAGAGGGTACAACGGGTTGCGGGAGAGTGGACCGCTGGATATAGATGGGGGAAGGTGATGGAGATGTTGCTGAAGATGATGGAGGTGTTGGTGACGATCGCGGTGATGATGATGGCCCCCGGCAGTGCTCCGGCGCCACCGGAAGCAAGGGGGAGAGAGCCCCACTTCTTCTTCTTCTTCTTCCTTGACCTTCTCCCTAGATGGGAGAAGGATTTCCCGTCTGGTCCTTGGCTCCCATGGCTTGGGAGGGGCGAGAGCCCCTCCGAGATTGAATCTGTCTCTCTGTCTCTCTCTGTTTCTGCCCTGGCACCGTTTCTTTTATATCCGGAGATCCGTAACTCCGATTGGATTGAAACCTTCGCCCAGATCTTTTTCCAAAAAATAGCTTTCTTGGGGCTAAAGAAGGGCATCAACCGCCTTACGAGGGCCCCAGGAGGGTGGGGGGCGCGCCCACCTGGAGTGGGCGTGGGCCCCTGTCTCGTGGCCACCTCGGACACCGTCTCGCGTTGATTCTTCTTCCCAAAAATCACAAATATTCCAAAATAATTCTCCGTACCTTTTTACCCCATTGGGACTCCGTTTGATATGGGATTTCTGCGAAACATAAAACATGCAACAGGCAGGAACTGGAACTGGGCACTGGATCAATATGTTAGTCCCAAAAATAATATAAAAAGTTGCCAAAAGTATATGAAAGTTGAATAATATTGGCATGGAACAGTAAAAAATTATAGATACGACGGAGACGTATCAGCATCCCCAAGCTTAATTCCTGCTCGTCCTCGAGTAGGTAAATGATAAAAAAGATAATTTTTGATGTGGAATGCTACCTAGCATAATCTTGATCATGTAATCTAATCATGGCATGAATATTAAGACACGATTGATTCAAGGCAATAGTCTATCATTTGACATAAAAAACAATAATACTTCGAGCGTACTAATAAAGCAATCATGTCTTTTCAAAACAACATGGCCAAAGCAAGCTTATCCCTACAAAATCATATAATTTGGCCATGCTTCATTTTCGTCACACAAAATGCTCCCATCATGCACAACCTTGATGACAAGCCGAGCAATTGGTTCATACTTTTTAACGCGCTTCAACTTTTTCAACCCTCACGCAATACACGAGTGCAAGCCATGGATATAACACTATAGGTGGAATAGAATATGATGATGGGGGTTTATGTGGAGAAGACAAAAAGGGAGAAAGTCTCACATCGACGCGGCTAATCAACGGGCTATGGAGATGCCCATCAATTGATGTCAATGCGAGGAGTAGGAATTGCCATGCAACGGATGTACTAAGAGCTATAAGTGTATTAAAGCTCAAACTGAAACTAAGTGGGGGTGCATCCAACTTGCTTGCTCATGAAGACCTAGGGCATTTGAGGAAGCCCATCGTTGGAATATACAAGCCAAGTTCTATAATGAAAATTCCCACTAGTCTATGGAAGTGATAACATAGGAGACTCTCTATATGAAGAACATGGTGCTACTCTGAAGCACAAGTGTGGTAAAAGGATAGTAACATTGCCCATTTTCTTTTTCTTTTTCTTTTTTTTGAATGGGCTTCTTTGGCCCCCTATTTTTATTTAGGCTTCTTTGGCCTTTCATTTTTTTTAAATTTTTTTCATGGGGCAATGCTCTATAATGATGATCATCACACTTTTATTTACTTACAACTCAATATTACAACTCGATACTAGAACAAAAATATGATTCTATATGAATGCTTCCGGCGGTGTACCGGGATGTGCAATGATCTAGCATAGCAATGACATCAAAAAACGGACAAGCCATGAAAACATCATGCTAGCTATCTTACGATCATGCAAAGCAATATGACAATGAATGCTCAAGTCATGTATATGATGATGATGGAAGTTGCATGGCAATATATCTCGGAATGGCTATGGAAATGCCATAATTGGTAGGTATGGTGGCTGTTTTGAGGAAGATATAAGGAGGCTTATGTGTGATAGAGCGTATCGTATCACAGGGTTTGGATGCACCGGTGAAGTTTGCACCAACTCTCAAGGTGAGAAAGGGCAATGCACGGTACCGAAGAGGCTAGCAATGATGGAAAGGTAAAAGTGCGTATAATCCATGGACTCACATTAGTCATAAAGAACTCATATACTTATTGCAAAAGTTTATTAGCCCTCGAAGCAAAGTACTACTACACATGCCTCTAGGGGGATATATTGGTAGTAAAAGACCATTGCTCGTCCCCGACCGCTACTCATAAGGAAGACAATCAAAGAAACACCCCATGCTTCAAATTTGTCACACAACAGTTGCCATACGTGCATGCTATGGGACTTGCAAACCTCAACACAAGTGTCTCTACAATCCACAACCACCCACTAGCATGACTCTAATATCACTATCTTTATATCGCAAAACATTGCAAGGAATCAAACATATCATATTCAGCGATCTACAAGTTTATGTAGGACTTTATGACTAACCATGTAAATGACCAATTCCTGTCATCTCTCTAAATTGATATAAGTGAAGCAAGAGAGTTTAATTATTTCTACAAAATATATGTCCATGCTCTAACAAATATAAGTGAAGCAAAAGAGCATTCTACAAATGGCGGTTTTCTATGTGAAGAGAAACAGGCAATCCAAACTTCAAATGATATAAGTGAAGCACATGAAGCATTCTATAAAGCCATACTCAAAAGATTTAAGTGAAGTGCAGTGAGCATTATATAAATCAACTAAGTACTATTTCATACCAGCATGGTGCATAAAATAAAAGTGAAAACTAAATGCAAAAGACGCTCCAAGACTTGCACATATCGCATGAACGAAACGAATACGAAAATATACCGATACTTGTTGAAGAAAGAGGGGATGCTTTCTGGGGCATCCCCAAGCTTAGACGCTTGAGTCTCCTTGAATATTTACTTGGGGTGCCTCGGGAATCCCCAAGCTTGAGCTCTTGCCTCTCTTCCTTTTCCTCATATCGAGACCTCCTCGATTAGACACTTCATCCACACAAACTTCAATAGAAAACTCGGTAAGATCTGTTACTATAATAATGCAAATCACTACTCTAGGTACTGTTGAAAACCAATTCATATTTTCTTTTTGCATTGTGTCTACTGTAATATAGCTTTTCCATGGCTTAATCCACTGATAGAAATTGATAGTTTCATCAAAACAAGCAAACTATGCATCAAAAGCATAATCTGTCAAAAACAGAACAGTCTGTAGAAATCTGAACATTCACCATACTTATGGTACCCCAACAATTCTACAAAAATTAGAAAAAATAAAAAATTTGTACAGCAAGACATTTCAAAAAGAATCAGAACCATTTGACTTTCCAATTAAAAATGTAAAATCGCGCACTACAGCCAAAGTTTCTGTCCTGCACCGTACAAACCAACAAGCATTGTAAACGTCCTAAAGGCAAACCTTGGCACATTATTTTTATAATGCAATGGAATTGTAAAAGGTGATAATTATTTTTTATGGAAAGTTTCTTTAATTAAGATTCACAAAGTTTCCGTGAGCATGAACAAAGTTCAAGGCTAGCTCCCACTTCAACAATGCTTGTCTTTCTCACTTCCACTTTCCTTTTTGAAAAGTTTTGGCTTCCCCTCTTTATTTTTTTGTTTTTAGACTATATGAAAGCACTCAACAGAAATAAATGACTCTCTAAAACTTCCGGGTTGTCTCCCTGGCAGCGCTTTCTTTAAATCAATTAAGCTAGGCATATAGTGCTCAAGTAATGAATCCACCCGGATCCCAAGGTATATCAAAGCCAATTTTAATTAACAATTGTTTGTAATTTAGTAGTGAGCACAGAGTGACATATATAATGCAACAACGAAGTCTAACTCTCTTCCTATGCATCGGCATGTCATAAAAGAACAATTCATGCACACATAGTAAAGGCCAACGCATAGTATAAACAGTCTCTTGCAATTTTATCATATTGGAAACATAGAGAGGTGGAGATATAGTTCCTCTCTCATAATAATTGCAAGTAGGAGCAGCAAGCACATGCATATTATATTCATCAAAATTATCATGTGCAACGGTAAAAGGCAACCCATCAATATAATCCTTAATAAGCACAAACTTCTCCGATATAGTGTGGTAGGGAGAATTCAAAAAGATAATAGGACTATCATGCATGGGTGCAATAGCAACAATTTCATGTTTAATATAAGGAACTATAGCAAGTTCATCTCCATAAGCATAATTCATATTGGCATCTTGGCCACAAGCATAGCAAGCATCATCAAAAAGGGATATTTCAAGAGAATCAACGGGATCATAACAATCATCATAGCAATCATCCTTCGGTAAGCATGAAGGGGAATTAAACAATGTATGAGTTGAAGAGTTACTCTCATTAGAAGGTGGTCACGGGTAGCTAATCCGCTCTTCCTCCTTTTGTTCTTTGCTCTCCTCATCATCTTTTTCATCCAATGAGCTCACAGTTTCATCAATTTCTTCTTCCATAAACTCCTGCAAAATATTATTCTCTTCTTGGACAGCGGAGAAGTCCTCAGTATATAGTTTAACATAGGCATTAGAAGCATAATTATCATAACAATATTCAAGTATGGAAAAAATTTCAGATTTGTAGAGAGTAGCATCATACTTTTCAATCAAAGAAGCAATTTCATAAGCACCCTTAAAAGCAACAAATTCTTCAATTTGTTGAACATCATAGTAATTATCAACACCCTTAGCATACGAATACGATTCCATTAACACTAAACAAGCATTGGTAGGGAAGGTGTTTCTCAGGGTCTTCAGAACAACAAGTAACATCATATATTTCACATCAATTCCAAGCATAACATTGCAAACAATTAATTTGATCCAGTAAAAGTTTCCCTTTCTCAGATATACAGTGTCGCACATAACAAGCATGCTCATCTAAAGATTTGCCCTCAACTAAGCTAGTGGGGGTTTCAGCGCGAGCACAAAGGGATCGAAGATGATCCAAGTAAAAATCTTTAGGAGTGTGATAGATTTTGAGTGGTTCTTCAACCATTGGTTCAGTAGGTACAACTAATTCTTTTGGTATTTTGCGTTTCCTAGCCATAACTAAAGATAGATAACAACTAAGAACAACAAATAAAAATTACTTAGTGATAAAGCAAACAAGCACACACGAGAATATTCACCCGACGCTATGACTCCTGGCAACGGTGCCAGAAAAAGGTCTTGATAACCCACAAGTGTAGGGGGTAATTGTAGCCTCTTTCAATAAGTAAGAGTGTCGAACCCAATGAGGAGCTAAAGGTAGAACAAATATTCTCTCAAGTCCTATCTGCCACTGGTACGACTCTATGCACGCTTAGTGTTTGCTTTACCTAGAAGAAGTATGAAACTAGAAGTACTTTGTAGGTGTTGTTGGATAGGTTTGCAAGATAATAAAGAGCACGTAAATATAAATTAGGGGCTGTTTAGATAAAGAAGCAATAAAGTAAATATAGCGAGTGTGGAAAAGTGGTGGTAGGAGTTGTGAAATTGCCCCTAAGCAATTGACTACATTACTAGACTGGTAATCACTATTGCAATTTTATTTGAGGGAGAGGCATAAGCTAACATACTTTCTCTTCTTGGATCATATGCACTTATGATTAGAACTCTATAAAGCATCCGCAACTACTAAAGATCATTAAGGTAAAACCCAACCATAGCATTAAAGTATCAAGTCCCCTTTATCCCATACGCAAACAACCTACTTACTCGGGTCTGTGCTTCTGTCACTCACGCCACCCACCATAAGCAGATCATGAACATACTGCAAACCCTACAGCGGGGATCCCTCACGCTTGCGTGACACGGAGAGCACCATAGGACAGCACCAATAATAAAACATGCAACTCAAACCAATCATAGCAATTCATCAATTACCGGTAGGACAACGAAAATCTACTCAGACATCATAGGATGGCAACACATCATTGGATAATAGTATGAAGCATAAAGCACCATGTTCAAGTACAGGGTACAACGGGTTGCGGGAGAGTGGACCGCTGGATATAGATGGGGGAAGGTGATGGAGATGTTGGTGAAGATGATGGAGGTGTTGGTGAAGATCGCAGTGATGATGATGGCCCTCGGCAGCGCTCCGACGCCACCGAAAGCAAGGGGGAGAGAGCCCCCCTTCTTCTTCTTCTTCCTTGACCTTCTCCCTAGATGGGAGAAGGGTTTCCCCTCTGGTCCTTGGCTCCCATGGATTGGGAGGGGCGAGAGCCCCTCCGAGATTGGATCTGTCTCTCTGTCTCTCTCTGTTTATGCGTTCTCGGATTCTGCCCTGGCACCGTTTCTTTTATATCCGGAGATCCGTAACTCTGATTGGATTGAAACCTTCGCCCAGATCTTTTTCCAAAAAATAGCTTTCTTGCAGCCAAAGAAGGGCATCAACCGCCTTATGAGGGGCCCAGGAGGGTGGGGGGCGCGCCCACCTGGAGTGGGCGTGGGCCCCTGTCTCATGGCCACCTCGGCACCGTCTCGCGTTGATTCTTCTTCCCAAAAATCACAAATATTCAAAATAATTCTCCGTACGTTTTTATCCCATTTGGACTCCGTTTGATATGGGGTTTCTGCGAAACATAAAACATGCAACAGACAGGAACTGGCATTGGGCACTAGATCAATATGTTAGTCCCAAAAATAATATAAAAAGTTGCCAAAAGTATATGAAAGTTGAATAATATTGGCATGGAACAATCAAAAAATATAGATACGATGGAGTCGTATTAGTACCCATTACCAGCGTACTCAGTGAGTAAAAACCCCTATTAGGGTAAGGGTATTGATTAAAATTTACCCATGGGTATATGGATAGGGAAATTTCAAACACATCCATTAGAGCAAGTACGAGTATGGGATGGTACAACCCATACCCACATACCCATGTACCAAGTGGGCATCCCATATATTTTTTGAAATATGTTCCCTACAAGTAGATGTTGCTATTTATGAGAATTAGTTTTATTTGATGTGTTGTTGTTTATAAGTTTGTGCTGTTATTATGATGTGTCACTATTTATAAATGTGGCATCCCGGCTCAAAGAGACCGGAACGCCCCGTATTCCAGCCCAGAGATCGATGAGAAGTCTTCTGGAATACGACACTGCTTAGCATAGAACTAATCAGTTCTTTATTACAGTCTATATGGGTACAAGGGATTACATCGGCACGACGAAACTACGCCTGTCACGGTTGCTCTATGCAAGCAGCAGAACAACGCGATGCAGCGGAATAACTCTAGTAGTGGAACAACGACGACAGTGATGAACTCCACTCCGCAGGGAATTTGGCTGGAACGCTTATCCTAGCTCGCAAACAAGGGATTCACGACAAACAAGCAATCAAATCCGGCAATGACCTGCAAACTGGCATGACACGCCAGGTCAGTACATTGAATGTACTTGCAAGCTCACAATAACTAGCAGCATTCAAGACAAAAAAAACAGCATGGCAATTACAGGTTAAGCAGGGATTATCATGAGATCATCAGAATAACATGGCAAGAACAACATGAACATGATACAGCTAGAACATTATGAGCCTCGCATGAACATATAAATCTGACAATACTAGCATGCAACATGATGACACTATATGCACCACCTATTCTGCTCGGGTTACCTCGTAACCATCACATGCATCACTTACCAACCTTGGACATCACATGATCATCTAAGGATCAAATCAAGCTTGGTATAAACAATACCATAGTAATCATTAGATGACCACAAGGAGCTTGACCTTTACCCACAATTCTCGCACAACATCACGAATATCCAACAACTCGATATCCTCGATACCACGGTAATCATTCACGGATCACAAACAGAACCACTCTTGTCTCAACGGGTTACCTCGTAACCAAACGGTGATCATTCACAGATCACATAACCAACTTATCTCACCATCGAACCAGGGTTGTTATTAATCAAGTTATTATTAGTATTGTTGACCCACAGTGTGACCAACTATGAACTGGGCCCTTATCCGCGGGCATGGCTATCGATAGATTTAATATACACTCTGCAGAGGTAGCGCACTGTACCCACACCACGGAACCCATGACCTCACACTCCCATTCGGGTGGACCAACGGCGTTCCGACAAAACCGTCCTACTGCCATGACACTCTGCCGGCCACTCCGACAAACTCCTCTTTGGGCTAAGTCCTGGGTGGCCCCGTGTCTACCAAAGGCACCCAACGGCCACCGTCGTGGCAGAACATAAACGGTCCCAAATAGGGACAAGGATCTATACAACAACAACGGGCACACAAGGTTCATGTCCGCCTACCTGATCAGGGTAGCGCGTGCCCATAACCTTCCCTCTTTGGAGGCACCGGCAAGAGGCATGATAATAGACCCAGTTATGTCCTTCCCATAAAGGCAAATGTGGTTGCACTGTTCAGCTCGATATGGTGGCACCATGACTCAGCCAACAGTTGTTCAAGTTCAATTTAATCCGGTTAAACTTGAATGCAATATGCTGAGCCATGATAAAATTAACATGATGCAATTAAAATGCATGAGCATGATATAAGCATGGGGTACAATGATACGTCCATTTTGCATCATGCTTCTATATCGATATTTATTGCATTATGGGCTGTTATTAAACATTATGTCACAATACTTATGCCTATTCTCTCTTATTTTACAAGGTTTACATGAAGAGGGAGAATGCCGGCAGATGGAATTCTGGACTGGAAAAGGAGCAAATATTAGAGACCTATTCTGCACAACTCCAAAAGTCTTGAAACTCCACAGAAGTTATTTTTGGAATTAATAAAAAGTACTGAGCGAAGAAAATACCAGAGGGGGGCCAACCACTGTCCAGGAGGGTGGGAGGCGCACCCTACCCCCTAGGTGCGCCCCTGCCTCGTGGGCCACCTGGCAGCCCTCCGGTGGCCATCTTCTACTATATGAAGTCTTTTACCCTGGAAAAAAAATCAGAAGCAAGCTTTCGGGACGAGACACCGCCGGCACGAGGCGGAACCTTGGCGAAACCAATCTAGGGCTCCGGCGGAGCTGTTCTGCCGGGGAAACATCCCTCCGGGGGGGGGGGATCATCACCATCGATCCTCTCATCAGGAGGGGGTCAACCTCCGTAAACATCTTCACCAGCACCATCTCCTGTCAAACCCTAGTTCATCTCTTGTATCCGATCTTTGTCTCAAAACCTCAGATTGGTACCTGTGGGTTGCTAGTAGTGTTGATTACTCCTTGTAGGTGATGCTAGTTGGTTTATTCGGTGGAAGATCATATGTTCAGATCCTTTATGCATATTAATACCCCTCTAATTATGAACATGAATATGACTTGTGAGTAGTTACGTTTGTTCCTGAGGACATGGGAGAAGTCTTGCTATAAGTAGTCATGTGAATTTGGTATTCGTTTGATATTTTGATAAGATGTATGTTGTCTCTCCTCTAGTGGTGTTATGTGAACGTCGAGTACATGACACTTCACCATTATTTGGGCCTAGAGGAAGGCATTGGGATGTAATAAGTAGATGATGGGTTGCTAGAGTGACAGAAGCTTAAACCCTAGTTTATGCGTTGCTTCGTAAGGGGCTGATTTGGATCCATATGTTTTATGCTATGGTTAGGTTTACATTAATACTTCTTTTGTAGTTGCGGATGCTTGCAATAGGGGTTAATCATAAGTGGGATGCTTGTCCAAGAAAGGCAGTACCCAAGCACCGATCCACCCACATACCAAACTATCAAAGTAACGAACGCGAAACATATGAGCGTGATGAAAACTAGCTTGACGATAATTCCCATGTGTCCTCGGGAGCGTTTTTCTCTATATAATAATTTGTCCAGGCTTGTCCTTTGCTACAAAAAGGATTGGGCCACCTTGCTGCACCTTATTTACTTTTGTTACTTGTTACCCGTTACGAATTACCTTATCACAAAACTATCTGTTAGCGATAATTTCAGTGCTTGCATAGAATACCTTACTAAAAACCGCTTGTCATTTCCTTCTGCTCCTTGTTGGGTTCGACACTCTTACTTATCGAAAGGACTACGATAGATCCCCTATACTTGTGGGTCATCAAGACTATTTTCTGGCGCCGTTGCCGGGGAGTGAAGCACCTTTGGTAAGTGGAACTTGGTATGGAAAAAATTTATGTAGTGTGCTGAAATTTACTGTCACCTATTACTATGGAAAGTAATCCTTTGAGGGGCTCGTTCGGTATCTTCACCCCGACCAGTAGAGCAAAGAGTTGCTCCTCAACCTACTAAACCTACTGAAAATGTTTACTTTGAAATTCCTTTGGGTATGATAGAGAAACTGCTAGCTAATCCCTTTACAGGAGATGAAACATTGCATCCCGATTTACACCTAATCTATGTGGATGAAGTTTGTGGATTATTTAAGCTTGCAGGTATGCCCGACGATGTTTTCAAGAAGAAGGTCTTCCCTTTATCTTTGAAGGGCGAGGCATTGACATGGTTTAGGCTATGTGATGATATGGGATCATGGAACTACAACCGATTGAAATTGGAATTTCGTCAGAAGTTTAATCCTATGCCTCTTGTTCATCGTGATCATAATTATATATATAATTTTTGGCCTCGCAAAGGAGAAAGCGTCGCTCAAGCTTGGAGGAGGCTTAAGTCAATGTTATATTCATGCCCCAATCATGAGCTCTCAAGAGAAATGATTATTCAAAATTTTTATGCTCGGCTTTCTCTCAACAATCGCTCCATGCTCGATACTTCTTGTACTGCTTCTTTTATGATGAAGACTATTGAATTCAGATGGGATTTATTGGAAAGAATTAAATGCAACTCTGAAGATTGGGATCTCGATGAAGGCAAGGAGTCAGGTATAACACCTAAGTTTGATTGTGTTAAATATTTTATGGATACCGACACTTTTCGTGGATTTAGCACTAAATATGGACTTGACTCTGAGATAGTAGCTTCTTTCTGTGAATCATTTGCTACTCATGTTGACCTCCCTAAGGAGAAGTGGTTTAAATATAATCCTCCCACTGAAGTAAAAGTAGTTGCACCTATTAAAGTTGAAGAAAAGACTATCACTTATAATGATACTATTGTTCCTACTACCTATATTGAGAACCCACCTTTCCCTGTTAGGATAAAGGATCATGCTAAAGCTTCAACTGTGGTTCGTATGAGTAATACTAGAAGACCTACACCACCTGAGCAAATTAAAGTTCAACCTAGTATTGCTATGATTAAAGACCTCTTGGCTGATAATATTGATGGGCATGTTATTTACTTCTGTGATGAAGCTGCTAGAATTGCTAGACCCGATACTAAAAATAAACATAGACCTTTTGTAGGCATGCCTGTTATTTCTGTTAAAATAGGAGATCATTGTTATCATGGCTTATGTGATATGGGTGCTAGTGCTAGTGCAATACCTCATTCCTTATACAAAGAAATTATGCATGATATTGCACCTACTGAGATAGAAAAAATTGATGTTACAATTAAGCTTGCCAATAGAGATACTATTTCACCAGTTGGGATTGTTAGAGATGTTGAAGTCTTGTGTGGGAAAGTTAAATATCCTGCTGATTTTCTTGTTCTTGGTTCCCCACAAGATAGCTTTTGTCCCATCATATTTGGTAGACCCTTCTTGAATACTGTTAATGCTAAGATAGATTTCGAAAAGGATATTCTTACTATTGGCTTGGGGGATATGTCTCATGAGTTTAATTTTGCTAAATTTCGTAGACAACCCCATGATAAAGAATTGCCTAGTAAGGATGAAATTATTGGTCTTGCTTCTATTGCCGTGCCTCCTAATGATCCCTTAGAACAATATTTGCTAGACCAAGAAAATGATATGTTTATGAATGAAAGAAGGGAGATAGATGAAGTATTCTTTAAACAGGGACCTATTTTGAAACACAACTTGCCTGTTGAAATTCTAGGGGATCCTCCACCACCCAAGGGTGATCCCGTGTTTGAGCTTAAACCACTACCTGATACTCTTAAATACTAGTACAATGCCCGTGCGTTGCCATGGGCTTTTGAAATATTTTGCTAGAGTTATATAAACATAATGCATGCTAAATTTTATATATTAAAGAAAAGACAACACAAACACAATCGGGTAATAGTTGAAGTATACTTTACTTGCAATGTAATTATTAACAAAAAGACAATTGAAAGATGTGTACATTTAGACTGATTATCCCACTAAAAATCTTTAGAAATTAAGATCTACTTGATGTGCTTAAGAAATCTTTGTGCAATATCAGAAATATTGTTTTTAGCCCAATTAATCAAGTCATTCTGTTTGTTGGATCAAGCCTTGTTTGGACAACATGATCAACTGCATCTCTTACTTCATCTCTCGGGACTACACAATAAAAACATACTTATTCATTTGAACTTCAAAATTTTAAATGAACAGAGTGTCAAAAATAAATGAATGAATCGGAAAGTAAAGAATAGCGTTTTATATTCGTTTGAAGGGAAAAGAATCAGTTCTCTACAACTTGCCAATTTGATAAGAAAACTAACACAAAGAGAAACCAATTTGGCATGTGATGCTGGTATAAATTGTGCATGCGCCCTTCTTCTCGGTTTCTCACATATGACAAATTAGTAAAGCATTAGAATATTGAAGGAGATAACTTTACATTCAATTGAATAAAGCAAGATTCGGGCATCAGCGGTTTATAATATTTAAAAAATAAATAACACAAGATAAGAAGAAATACATTAAGCTTGCGTCATGCTAATGAAAATGTATAACATTAGAGCAGAAATGACCTTCAGCTCTGAACGTTCAAAAGAAGCAGCAGACACAGTGCACAAAGAGTAACAACTTGTCAAACTATATGTTCAGAAAAGTTGCTTCTTAGCTCTGATAACCAGATTTAGCAATCAAAAGCTTTCCAAAAGTGCATCTGTTCTATCTTAGATTAGGCTAACTTAGTAACTTCTTCCACGGTTCTAGTCTTTGTTTACAAAAGAAAAGGTCTAGTTTTGCAAAACATTTAAATGGAAAGCTTTTCGGACCATAAAAATATATTCAATTACTTACCTAATTCTGTAGTCCAAAAATTGCCCGACTACTCTGCTGAGGAAGGGAATGGCCTGATCCGCAGTCCAGCGAGTTGCTACAACCATTCCACAATGTGCATGCCCAACAACTACACTGGATCAATGGCCTTATTACGAGACTACATGGTGAGACGGAACCCAATAGTTGTCGCAGTCAGGCAATCCTTAACATTTATAGCCCCTGGATGAACAGGAGGAAGCATCATGACGTACATAGCAACACATGATTTACTCTAAGATGGTTCTTGCTCAGAATCTGTACTAAGATGATTAGAAATTCATCTTAGGGTGATACATACTTGTGCCTTGGACTTCCTTATGAAAATATCTCTCCGATCATATCCACCAAACTCTAGGAACACTTCATAAGGATTCTTTGAGAGGGCTTATTGTAGGACGTTCCAAGGGCACACCATTGCTACATGCATATTCATGTTGTGGATTGCCCTAAATAAAAATTAATAGTTAACCAATTAAGAAGCGATACATTTTCATCAATAAAATCATGTCAATGAAATTAATTGGGTAAATGTCATGAGTTCATAAGTAACAAACTGATTGACACTCCACCTAAGACAAGTAACCTTGTTCGTTTGAAATGGACATCACTTTATTCAGGGGGTTCATTCATTGGGAATTTACCTTTTCACATAGCAGGAGCAGAAATCTATGAGGATGAATGTCTCCATGATTTGTGACAGGAGAACTATAGCCCACCAGCACGAAGCCAACATATAGCCACGAGTAAGCAAAACCTACAGAAGACATTTTAGTAGTTTAACAATCAACGCTTCTAGAGAAAAGGCTATGACAGCCCAGCTTTTTTATAAAAGAAAAGTATTGGGAACACCTACGTTTTACAGAGAAAACCAAAGGTAGGGGTAAAATGAAATCCCCACGGATCAACACAATAGCCTGCTGGGAACAAAAGAGCATGGAGCAGGCGCACACATAAAAAAATAGGAGAGCAGTCCATCATATACACTGGGTTTTCGTCTTGAACAACTCACGAACAAGTAGCTTCCAAGTGGACACATGCACACTTGTATTTGGAATTTAAAATTCCTTGAGATGCCAGCATGAGAAAGTATCAATTTTGATCCATAAGACTATGTGGTGTCTCTTTTTCTAATCATTATATATATCCTATAACATCATTAAAAGTCATCAATCTATATCTATAAAAGATGCAAAATATCAATCAAATTATGATCTCAACTATGGAATGAAAGTAAAATCGAGTCATGATATCTCATTGAATTGGACATTGCATATGTTGTCCAACTTGATTTCAAGTAGTCACCAGCAAGACCCTGCTAACTAACCTCGTACAGAACCTTTACCTCTAGATCTAAATTGGCAAACTTGCGTGGAAATTGGAACTAATTTTTAGCATAGAGGGAAAGGGGAGAGGAGCACTCACCTGCCATGTTGCATGACCTTCATCGACCCAGCAGCATTCAAGCCAAGATATGCCCTTAGTGTTCTAAAAATCTGCAGAACATCCCATAAAACATTAAGTGTATCCTACATACAGAACAGGAGCAATATTGATGCATGCCTATAAAATCAAGAACCACTAAATCTGATTCAAACACAGAAGAACAAGGGAGAACTTATGGTATCCTAGTAGGCCACAGCCAGCACCACTGCTCCACCATGACCTCCTCATCAGTCCCGCGGCCAACAGCGACATTAATGTGAGGAGACATGGGGGCGCAAACATAAACGATGCATGTACAGTTGAGATATAGCAAAATAAAGAGAATCACTCAAACTGGGAGGGCCAGGACGTTATCCTGTAGGCGATAATGGATTCATGAATAAAGTGGGCGGCCACCCTATTTCGTCATAATGGATTCGTGAAATCTGTGGACAAGAATAGAGATTTACCACAGGTGACTTTCATGTTAACTGAAACTACACAGTAACTGGCAAGCTTTATAGAAGATGCAAGCCTTAGTATTCGTTCAAGATCATAATAAGAAATTGTATAGGGAAAGACGTCTTAGCAAGTTCATGAGTTGGCCTCACCTTGGAGCATCCTAGCAGAAGCCATCCCACACCCAGACGCATTAGCACGATCAAATGAGTGTACGACAGTGGACGTCTCATACGCAGTTGTCTGATAACCGGTGGACAAAGGAGGAGAGCCTCATTAGTAGCAGCATGGTGGATTTCAACCCCAGCGTTGTGCTCCGCCCAATGAACGTGGATGTCGACGCCGCCGGCCCGGTGGAGCTCGAACAAGAGAGACTCTGCTGCTTGCTAGGAGGGGTCGGGGAGGGTCGGAGCACATGAGCATTGATGGGTGAAGAGAGAGTAGGCCGGGGATGCGGCATTCTGAGTAATGTCGGCTGTCTCTGCAGATTAAGCATATTGTAATTGCAAAAAACAACATAGTTGCTATTGTTATTTATCTATCTATATTGCTCAAGACAAGAATTTGATTAATGTGGTGACGACTATAATCTGGCTTTCTGGGCTATAATACTTAAGGAATATGATTGTAGTAAACAATAATATTAGTGGTCGCAGCTTGTTAAAGTGTTAGTGTATTGTAAGTCTCAATCAGGCTTGTAGTGTCAATTTGTTCTTTGCCATCGGAAGTGATGCACTGCTTTGAACAACTTCCTTTTTATATCTTTTCTGGCCATAGCTATTGAATCCTTTTGAACTTCATCCACAGCCGGACTATTACAGAAGATCATCCAGTTTTGATATACTTTTTCGTTACACACATCAGGTGATAAACTAAAAGTGTGTATGGTTCACACATGAGAAAGGGATATTGGCAGGTGTCAAGACACGACATTTTTTGCCTGATAGAAATTTATTGAATGGTATATTCAGGACAAAAGGAGCATGGGACCTACCGATGACAATGAAAGGCTGTGAGTGAAGCTGGACCGAAACTTCTTCAACAGGTCAAGTTTCATGAATCTGATCTATAGAAAATGAGTTAATATGACTAATTATTGTACAAAACAATATAAGCTATATGGCAGAAACGACACATTGGGAAATTGAATAGTGCAAACCTACCCCATCATGGATAGAACATCCCAATCAAGCGTTTGACTATAGAGGAATAGATGGCTCAACCTGTTATCCTAACCCACGTACAGATTTTGCAGGACTCACAATTTCCATCAACCATGGTTGCAGCCGCCAGTAGTGCCGCCGACCTGACACTAGTGCAGAACCGGGCAATAGCACCGGTTCGTAAGGCCCTTTAGTGCCGGTTCCATAACCGGCACTAAATTGTGGTCACTAAAGGCCCCCCTTTAGTACCGTTTCAGCACGAACCGGTGCTAAAGGGCAACCACGTGGCACGAGCCAGCTCCGGGGGCCTGGAGCCCTTTAGTACCGGTTGGTAAGACCAACTGGTACTATAAGGTTTGGGTTTTTTTTAGTTTTATGATTTCTTTTTCATTTAATTTTGTGTTTCCATTTTAATTCTTTTTCGTTTGCTGGTATTTTACGATACTACACATTGTACATGTTATGCATATATATATATATATATATATATATATATATATATATATATATATATATATATATATATATAGAATTTCTAGTAGAACCAATCATGCATATATATATCATCAATGTCTCACAAACCACCATATTAATTAATTCACACATACACACATGTATAGCTATATACAATTTCTCCTACATATGCATGTTGCCTTCGGAGCCAGTGGCATTAGCCTAATTGGTGCCTTCGGAGCACAATGACAATTGGAAGTGGTTTTCATGGGGGCGGTAGCGGGTAATAGAATTCTCCCTTCGGATTTATGACCTGGTCGAGTAAAAATCCCGCTATTTCCTCTTGAAGTGCTTCTACGCGCTCCGTTTCTAGGAGCTTCTCCCGCACCTCTTTGAACTGTTAAGAAGGAGATCAATATGTATGTGTATTAGTTGTGTGACTAGATATCGATAATGGTGTAAAAATTGTGAATAATGTTCTGACAAGCGTACACATTCCTGTCTTTGAGATCTGCTCCTTTCGGACGCCATCATGCGAATGTTCTCGCAAACGCAGAATGCACATAGATCAGTCCCCTGCGCCTGCTTCAGGGCCTTTACGAGAATGGAATTTGATTAGATAATAATTAATCAAGCATGATAATTAAAGAGATGGCAGCTAGCTAGCTAGCTAGTACTACTTAATTACTTACGTTGGGTCGAAACCATTTAAGCTTTTTTTTCATTCGCCTTCCGTGACGCTGATGAACCTTGCCCAAGCCCTGCCCGCCGACAAAGAAAATGAATAAAGGGGTTATTAAATAGTTCATATCATGAAATGATGAACTAAATAGGCCGAGATATATAGTTAATAATGATTGAAATTACCTGTTGACTATCCCAAACAAGATGTTATAGTCAGTTTTTTCTGAGAGTAGTGAGTCCAGTACTTCAACTGTTCCGGTGTCAACTTTAATGATACACAAGACCCAGTGAAATCTGCATGCACACACGTTTGCATGTCTTAATTAAGCGGGCATATGTAAGCAAAAACATGTAGCTAGCTAGTAGGCAAAAACAGAGAATTTGTAGTACAAGACAGTGTGACTCACTGGAAGTTGTAAGGAAGTAGTATATCTTCATTGTATTTGAGGCGCTTCAAGAACTCTAGCATGTTGTCCTCTACGTTCTTTTGCTGACGTGGATTTATTAGCCATGTGTATTCATTAACGGTGTTTGGGTCAATGAACCCAATGCCAACGCGTCCACCTGTTCTCATTTCATACATCTTCATCCTGCATAATACCACAGAAAAGAATATAGTGAGGATAATTACAGGTAATGATTGATCAAAAGGATCACTATAGCTAGCTTGAGACTTAAATTACAGAAAGAAATCACTTACAGACAATAGCAACTGACGATAGATTTGTCGAGTGCGTCTTGATTGTATAACGGAAACAGTTCAGTATACTCAACGGACACAGCTTTCTCATGGAAGTAATGCTCCTCCTTGACATTCACCATGAGGGACAATCGATCTGAAATCTTGGTAATGTTCATGTACCATTGATGCAATTCATACATTCTCGTTGGGAGGTTATTGACCTTGTCTGGCTCGACCAAAGGTTGGCCTCGGACATATTTCCGTTTTATTTCATCCTCTCTAAGCAAAGGCATGGGCTCGATCTCGAGGAGTTGTCCAACAGTGATGTTGAGAACTTCAGCCTGCATTATATGCTCCTCCGTTATTACCACATTGCCCACCTCGGGAACATGCACTGTTTGTCCACAATAATATTGGGCGCGCGTACTGTCACGTGTTGTTGGCACAACAAGCGAGGGGATCGATTGCGCCGCCTGTTCTCCCAGCTGGGGAATGGTTTTCCCGATTTTTTGACAGCTGCTTCTTGTTTGCTCGATCCCGATGTAGACGTGCTCGCCTCCCTTTGTAGACGTGCTCGATTTAACTTCCTGATGTGGCGCTCATAGTCTGTGTCAACAGGCTTGGGAGCTGGTGGTTGAGCGATACGAATGAAGTGGTCAATCGTTTCCTCAGGCACTTTCTCCCTTGGCGGCGGTGGCGGTTTCGGTGCAAAATGGGCTTCCACCTCGGCCTTCGATATGGCTGCGATTTCCTCCTCGGACCTGTCATAAGCCCTCTGCAGAAGAGGCGTGAGGCTTGGACCATATTTATATCGCTTGCCTCCGCCTGTACTTCCTGTACTACCTCGACTCATACCGCTACGCACCATAGCTGCGGGGTGTCTCTTCTGCGATTGCTGAGTCGGCGGAGACGGCTGACGAGGCTGAGTTGGACGAGGAGGAGTGGCCTGAGGTTGTGCCGGACTTGGAGGAGGAGTGGACGTCTGACGCTGTGGCGGACTTGGAGGAGGAGGAGTGGCCTGACACTTTGCCGGACTTGGAGGAGGAGTGGCCTAACACTTTGCCGGACTTGGTGGACTTGCAGGAGCGGGAGTCTGCTGACTCGGTGGCGGACTTCGACGAGGAGTCGGCTGACGCGGTGTCGGTGGCCTTCGAAAGATGATGCAATCCTTTTTCCATAGGATGATATGATGTTTGGCCTCTCCGAGAAAGCGCTCGCCGTCACCTCCAGGAATGTCAAGCTGTAGCTCCGAATATGGTGGGTCCACCACCTCATCAACCAAGACACGAGCATAGCCCGCTGGAATCGGGTTGCAATGGAAGGTTGCCTCGGGGGGATTTGTAAAAGCAACGCCGTCCGCCACCTTCATGGATATGTTCTTCATTTTGACGTGTAGCTCGCAGTTAGTGTTCTCCGTGATGTCATCCACGGGGTATCTACCCAGCATTGCGTCGTTCGGGACGGAACCCACGCTGCTTCTCGGCATGGATGGGCCGGTGCTATCCAATGCGGGATCATCCGCTAGCTGCTGCAGCTGCTGAGACCCCCTTTGCTGGGTAAGTGAGTCGATCTGCTCCTGCTGCCGCTGGAATTTGACTGCCAATTCTGCTTGACTTGCTTCTAGGCCTTGAAGGCGTTCATAGTCCCGCTTCCTCTGCTCCTCCTCCATCTTCCTCTTCTTCTCCTCCGCAATCTTCTTTCTCGCACGGGTTCTGTAGTCGGTGTTCCATTCTGAAAACCCCTCATACCACGGAATAGCGCCCTTGCCTCGTGTTCTTCCCGGGTGTTCACAATTTCCCAGGGCACGCGTAAGCTCGTCGTTCTCTCTGTTGGGCTGGAACACCCCCGATCGTGCCTCTTCTATTGCAACAAATATCGCATCGTCGGCTCCCTTCAGACTTGCCCTCGTCGAAACATTGCCTGTCTCCGGGTCCAACTCCCCCCCATGCGCATAGAACCAAGTCCTGACCCTGGGGGGCCAGCTCTTAGTAACCGGAGTGACACCTGCATCCTCCATCTCTTTCTCAGACTTATCCCAGTTAGGCATTGCCACCGCATAGCCAACTGGCCCCAGCTTATGGAACTTATCCTTTTTTTGGCATTCTTCTTGTTTATTCTCGACCGTTCCTTAGCTAATTCCGAATCCTTGAATTTCACGAAATCGTCCCAATGAGCACGTTGGTTCTCTAGTGTTCCCTTGAATACTGGAGTCTTCCTTCCTCCCTTGACGTACTTGTTCCATTCACGATTCTTGTGGTTCTTGAATGCAACCGCCATCTTCCTAAGAGCAGCGTCCTTGACTTTCTGCACATCTGCTTCTGTGAAATGATCTGGTAGGGTGAAATGTTCCATGAGAGTATCCCAAAGCAGATCTTTTTGATTCTTGTCGACAAAAGTAACATCTGGACGTGGCTTTGCTGGCTCTCTCCATTCTTGAAGTTTGATCGGGAGTTGGTCCTTCACAAGAACTCCACACTGACGAACGAACTTGTCCGCAATCTTCTTAGGCGCTAATGGTTCGCCAGTAGGGCTGCATGCCTCGATATTGTACTTTACGCCCTGCTTCAACTTTTTGTTCGGGCCTCGATAATAGTGAAAAAACAATAATCTAAATAATCTAAACTAATTAAACATACAAAATACGTATATACTAATATATACATGCATTAATTCATACATATGTACGTGTGTGTGTGTGTGTGTGTTCATCGTGCATGCTTGTGAGTGTGTATGGGCTCGGGGAGGGGCGGCGCCCATGGTGGCCGCCGGGGGCGAGGGAGAGGGGTTAGAGGGGGAGAGCTCACAGCGGGGCGACGGCGACGGCGAGGCGACGGCCGGGGCAGCGACGGCGCGACGGGGATGGGGACGGCGCGACGGGGACGGGCCCGGGGCGGCGACGGAGACGAGGGCGGCGACGGGGACGGGGGCGGCGACGGGGACGGGGGCGGTGACAGAGACGATCGAGGGCGGCGGTGACGGCGACGGAGACGGAAACAGAGGAACAAACAGAGAGGGAAAACAAAATTTTTGGACGTGTTGTATATATAGAGGGTACCTTTAGTACCGGTTGGAGCCACCAACCGGTACTAAAGGCCTGTTTTAGCCAGGCCAAGCGGCAGGAACCGCACCCCTTTAGTACCGGGTCGTGGCACCAACCGGTACTAAAGGCCCCCCCCTTTAGTACCGGTTGCAGCCACCAACCGGTACTAAAGGGGGTGCGCTGCCACCCGCGTTGCGCTATGTTTAGTCCCACCTCGCCGAGCGAAGGGCAGCCGCACTGGTTTATAAACCCAGCCGCGGCTGCCCTTTTGAACTCCTCTATATAGCAGGCTTCTGGGCCTAACTAGGGCGCGCTGCCCTGTGAGCCTGCTGGCCCTTCTGGGCCTGCATTTGCACACCCTAGGTCTAGCAGGCCCACCGGGCAGCGCCCAACATTTTTTTATAAATTTTTTTCTTTTCTGCATTATTTTTTATTTTTTTGCTTTATTTATTTTTGTGTTGTTTTTTTGTGTATTTAGAGTTTATTTGTGAATATTTTTGCTTTAGGTACAAAAAATTACAAACTTTCTGTTAGTGCCCGTAGTTTTCAAATTTGAATAGTTTAAATTTTGAATTATTTGAAATTAGTGTGAATCACTAGTTTGTGAATAACTTAACTTTGAAAAAAGTTTTTTCAGTGATTATTTTTTCTTATGTTTAATATTAGTGTGTTTTATCATTATATTCAATTTAGTAATGCTTAGGTTATTTAAAAAATGAAATGCCTTTGTAACAGTTCAGTTTTCGTCGGAAACCCTGATACTTCGAAAGAGATTGTCCATTTTGTACACGAAGTGCATCCAGTTTTTGCCGTAACCCTCTCTACTTTCTTGCACATGCTATTTGTATGAAATTATGATACCATGCCAACTTTCAACCTTTTCTGAGTTCATTTGAAATGCTTTTCAATTTCAGGGTCATTTAGCTGGAAAAAAATCAGTAAATGCATGAAAAGAATTTGTTTGCACATAAAATTTCTTCGCGTTTCAAATGCCAAAACACATAACTACCCTAACTATTACAGACATTCCCTCCTGGGTGTGAAACACAGAAGAAAGTGATCATAGTGAAGCCGATCACATCCCAGATCTTTGGGTGTGAAACTTTTTTTTCGCGTGTGTCCCTTTGCGCCGTAACAATGGAAAATCTTCATCATTTAACGGGATTCTTGGGTCAATATTCACCATGAATGGAGCAATTTCATCAAACTTTTCATAATCTTCTGACTTGTCTGTCTTGTCATCCACTCCCACGATGTTTCTCTTCCCAGAAAGAACTATGTGCCACTTTGGCTCATCGTACGATGCATTCGCTTCCTTATCTTTTCTTTTTCTAGGCTTGGTAGACATGTCCTTCACATAGAAAACCTGTGCCACATCATTGGCTAGGACGAATGGTTCATCTGCATATGCAAGATTGTTGAGATCCACTATTGCCATTCCGTACTGCGGGTCTTCCATTACCCCGCCTCGTGTCATATTGACCCATTTGCACCGAAACAAAGGGACTTTTAAACCACGTCGATAGTCAAGTTCCCATATGTCCTGTATATAACCATAATATGTTTCCTTTCCCGTCTTGGTTTCTGCATCAAAGCGGACACCACTGTTTTGGTTGGTGATCTTCTTATCTTGGGCGATCGTGTAAAATGTATTACCATTTATCTCGTACCCTTTGAAAGTCATTATATTCGAAGATGGTAACTGGGACAACAAGTACAGGTCATCTTCAATAGAGGTGTCATGCATGGTACGTGTCTGCAACCAGCTGGCGAAACTCCTAGTTTGTTCACGTGTAATCTAGTCATCAGACCGCTCCGGTGTTTGGAGCGTAGCAAATTCTTGTGTTCATCCATATACGGAGCCACCAAGGTGGAATTCTGTAGAACTGTGTAGTGTGCTTCAGTGAGAGAATGTCCGTCCATACATATTATTTGTTCCCCTCCTAGCGTGCCTTTTCCATCCAGTCTGCCCTTATGCCGCTGTCGTGGGGAACGAACACCTATGGGGCAGGGCCCCTTTCGGTCCGGCAAGGGAGCGGAGAGCGCACGAAGAGCAGATCGAGGCGAACCACGCGAGGGACTTTACCCAGCTTCGGAGCTCTCCGGAGAGATAAAACTCCTACTACTGCTTTGTGGTGGTATTATGTTCTTGCTCAAGAGCGTGAGCGTTCTGTGTTTTCGAAGAAGTCGAACCCCCTCTACGTTGCGCATGGGCCTCCTTTTATAGGCTAAAAGGGTCACCGACAGGTGGCAACGCAGACAGGGGTATAAAAGTAAAAAGAGGGGTTGGTACAACTGCTATCTACAGTGCCCCCTACCTAACTCTGACGGCAGGGGACAAGGGCATTTAATGCCCGTCCGGTCGCCCAAACAGTGCAGAGAAGCGACCGTTAGGGACGCCACCGCCTGCCACGATGGCCTTCTCGTCATCTCTACTTGCCACCTCGCACCGCTTGGCTGCACAGCTCCCCGCCACGTGTGCCTAGAACGATCCTGTGGCGACACGTCGTCGGATGCGCTGGAGCGTGGGCGCAGAGTGGTGGCTTCACCGCGGCAAGCGCCTTGCCGCGGTCGTTGTCTTACCGCACCCGAAAGCTTGTCGCTCGCCGGGTCTTGCCGGGACGCGCGGGCGTCGCGGCAAGTTTCTTGGCTGGCCCTCCCGGCAAGATCCTCTTGCCGGGGCCTTGTCCTTCCCGGCAAGCTCCTCTTGCCGGGGCCTTGTCTTCTTAGTTAAAACACTTTGTTCTTGAATGGCACAAATATGAGCTGCGGAGGATCTTAGCGGATGCCCGGCAAGCCTTGCCGCTGGGCGCTGCGACTGCCCGTGCACAAGTTCGGGGTACTAAGGTACCCCTACTTTAGTACACCGACAGGAGCCCCCGGGCTTGGGCCACACACGGTGTTGAGCGCTGTTGGGCCAGGCCCAAAACAGGGCACGGGCACACGCGGCCCGGGTCCATACCAAATCTAACTCCGTATCCACCGCGCCCTCCCGTAACGGCACGCGTCAAACGCGGCGTCGTGGGAGAGATCGTGGGCACTTCTTTAATCAAGAAAGGCGTAACGTTCGCCTCTCCTCTTTATAAGCAGAGGAAACAGGGGCCGTTCCCCCACCTTCGCCACTTGCGGTTCCTTCCTCAGAAAGCTCCGCCGCTCCCCTCTGCTTCCCAAGCCGAAAGAGAGCAGCGCTCCGCCCTCACCGCCGTCGTCGCCGCCGTCGCCGCCAACCTCCTCCACTGCTTCCGCCATGGCTCCGAAGACCGGAAAGAGTATGAAGTCGGCCGAGGCGCTGCGGCTTGAGGCGCTGCGCAAGGAGCGAGCACTTTCCCCCCCCGAGCTCACCCCGAAGGCGCTGCGGGAGGAGTTCTATCTCTTCTGGTCGACGGAGACGCGGGCGCATCCGCGCATGCAGACGCTCTCCGCCGAAGCCTCTACTTCTAAGCGGTGCCCAAGAGGGTACTACTTCTTCCCATTGTTCTTCTATTACGGGCTCTGCCCGCCCTTTTCCAATTTCTTCTGCGATATCATAAACACATACGGGCTCCATCTCCTTGACTTCACCCCCAACGCCGTTCTGACAATGGTGGTTTTCGCGCATCTTTGCGAGAACTTCGTCGGAATCCACCCCAACGTTGCTCTTTTCCGCCACTATTTCATGCCCCGGGTCAAGAAAGGAGAGCCCTTGTCTGGCGGGGTCTCCTGGATCTTGAGGGCCGGCAAGAAGGAGGTGTATCTGGAGGGGGAGCTCCGCAGCAAATGGGAATAGTGGAGGGCTGAATGGTGTTGGACTGTTGACTCAGATCCGCAGCCCTTCACCAATCTGCGCCAGACCCGGGTAGTGCGCGGCGGCGACTGGAGTGCCCTGGCGGCGGACGACGCCAAGCTGAAGATCGCCACCACCAGGATCCTGCGACTCAGGCTTGCCGGGCTCACTGTGGGGGCCGTTGGCGCGGATTTCCTTCGCCGCCGCATCGCCCCTCTGCAGGAGAGGAGGAGGCCCGCCTGGCTCTTCGGGGGCCCGACAGATATCATGAGGCTGCGCCCAGGCCTCAATTTCAACTTCACCGTTCTGGAGTTGGACGGAATGCTCAAGGAGCTGTTCAAGCACGACGCCAACCATCCGGAGTGGTTTAGGTTGCCGCAGGGCGTCATCCCACTGTGCAACAACTCCCAGCTTGATCGCATCCGTGCAATGATGCCGGAGTGCGACTCGCACGGGATTATCCCAACTTGGAAGGAGCCCGCCGACGACGTCGTGTGGCAATTCTTCGATAGCTTGGTGGAGGTAGCAGTCCGTGCCGACGAGCAGAGGCTCCTCACCCGCGACACCACCGACGACGAAATGCGGTACATCGCCACCAGGGCCGAAGAGGCGGCGGCAGCCGCCGCCGCGGGCGAGTTTGGGTTCACGTTGGAGGAGGCAGAGGCGGCCGAGGCGGCCGAGGCGGCAAGCCTTGCCGACCGAGAGGACCTTGGCGGGGAGGTCGCTGGCGAGGGGGAGCCCGAAGCCGAGGCAAGCGAGCCTGCCGGGGGCGCAAGTGGCCAGCCGTCTTCAAGCAGCGTGCCGCAGACGGGGCCCTCAGCGCAGCCCCCAGCTCAACCAAGGAGGCGCCTTCGCAGGACCGGAGACACAGCACGGCGGCAGACGGGCCAACAGCCGTCGCGCCGCGAGACACGCTCCACCGCGCCAAGCACCGCTGACACGGGAGCGTCTCATGCCGCGCCGGCAACTGGAGAGGGGTCTTCTCGGGCCGCCACTTCCGATCCTGCTGCAGCTCCCGCCAAGCGTCCAAGGGAGCCTACTCCTCTGCCTCATCGCGCCGAAAGGGTACCGGACTTCGACCTTTCCGCACTCAGCTCCGACGAAGAGGAAGAAGAGGAGGAGGAGTAAGACTTTCTTTCTGTTGTACTTATATTTCTTCGATTTTCGCTGTTTCTTGTCTTTGTATCTGATCTGCCTCCCTCTGAACCTCGTTCCATTCCAGGACTCTAGCCGAGAGAGCGGCGAAGAGGGCCAAGGTGCCCGTAGTTGTCATCGAGGACGATCCTGCTGTGATGGCAGAGGACACGTCCGAGACTACCTTGACGGACCCGGCACCCTCTCCTCGAAGCAGCCCCCAGCGTAAGTATTTGTTCACTTCTCGTTGTGGGGTGCGCATGGGTGCTTTCTCCTTGCTGATATCTTGGTTGTTAACTTGCTTGTGCAGGAGCAGAACAGGCCCATCAGGAGAAACCAGAAGCCGCTCCGGAGGTGCAATCTGCTTCAACTACGCCGCCAAGGGGCGACTCTCCGACAAGGGAGCGCTCTCCGGCAAGGGAGCGGTCCCCGGCAAGGGGCAGTTCCCCGGCAAGGGACGGGACTAGCGAGCCTTCGGTGGTAGAACCCATGGTCACAGAGCCCAGCACAGGTAACCCTCCTTGTCGAAAATTTTCCCTTGGGTTCTTCTTCTTCTGGTCTTCTTTTTGGATATTTGCTTGACTTTTTCTCCCCCCTTTTCCTGCCTTCAGATCCTCCCTCTGCGGAGCCAATGGAGACCGAGGCCACCGGCGAGGAGAACTTGCGCGGCGATACTGGTGATGCCGCTGCTACTAAAGAGTAGGCCGGCGCTGATGACCCCACCAACGAAGAGGCCGCCAAGGCTGCTGGCGCTGGAGCTGGCGAGGGATCCGGCGATCGTACTGATGACCCGGGGGCCGCAGGAGCGCAGGGCGCTACACCGAACGCCGATCCCTCTGCCGCTGACGCAGCGCCAGGCCCCAAAGAGCCCCAGCCCGACGCCTACTTGAAGGCCGGCGAAGGTATCTTCATTAGGCTCCCCTGGGCGTCGAGTTCCAGGGCGCTGGTCGAGGGAGAGGCTTTCGACGGAGAAGTACTCGCCTCCGCTAGGCTAGCGGTGGTTGACGCGCCAAGCAGCAGCAGTGGCGAATCTGAAGAGGAGCAGCTGCTCCAGAAGTTGGTGTCGCTCTACCGTGCCCGACAAGCGAAGCTGGAGTCCCGGGAAGCGCTTGTCGCTCGGGCAGGAGTTGACATAGAGAAGCGTGCGGAGGAGCTCCAGAGCCGCAACCAAGAGGCCCTCCGGTCCATTGTGGAGGAGAGGGCGTAGCTTGTCGAGGCGAAGAAGGCGTTCATCCTTGAGAAGGCTGAAGCCGAGGAGCAGCAGAGGCTTGCCGCTGAAGAGCTGTCCACCCGGGAAGGTGAACTGACACAGCGGAAAGTCAATCTGGACAGCTACGAGGAGGAGCTCGTCGCACGCGAGCAATCACTTGGCGGGGCACTCAAAGAAGCGAAGGACGCTGCCGCAGCTGCCGAGGCCGCCAAGAAGGAATTAGAGATGAAGATGACGCAGCTGGAGGCTGATCTGAAAGGGAAAGATGAGGAGCTTGCCGCGCTCCAGCGTGAACGCGAGAAGGATGCTCTTGCTCATGGTGATCTGCAAGTCCAACTCGCCGACAAGGGCAAGGAACTGAACGCCGCCAAGGACTCAAATGCCGATTTGGAGCTGAAGCTGGCTACACTGACGGAGACGCTGGGCGGCGCCAAGAAGCGAGAGGAGGATTTGAAGAAAGAGATCAAGGCCAACGAGGAGCTGCTAACGAGGGCCGCCGAGACTCAAAACACCTTCAAGGCTACGGTGGAGCTCTGGACGGAGGGCCTTGTCAACATCGCTGCAGTCATCGACGAAGAGCTGGCGGAACTGGACTTGGCGGGCTTCGGGTACTCCTCCGACGAGAACCTCCAGCCCAGCACCAAGCTTACTCTTTTCTTCAAGGGTGTGGCGACGGCTCTCCAGCAGCTCCGGGAAAGGATCCCAAAGAAACTGGCTGACGAGTCGCGCGCAATCTGCGCCAAGGTCTTGGAGAAGGTGTTGGTGAAGATACTCTTCCGCAATCCGAGCCTCGACCTCACCCGCATCCTCAAGAAGCTGCCAGCGGGTGCTGATCTTGAAGAGCTCAAAGCCATTGTCGCACCCATTGTGGACAAGGTGAATGAAGTCAGGAGGATCGACGGCGAGCGTGTGGATTAGGCCACCCTTCTTCTCCCTTCCTTGTCGCTGTTATTTAAGTTATGAGAATAATTTAGTCAGTGCTGCAACAAGTTACTTTTGTAATATAACTTTATTCTGGGCAATGCTTGCTACGTTATCTCCTTTACTTGATTCTTTTCTTTGTATGTTTTTACCCTACGCTTTTAGGGGACTTGCCAGCGCAGGCACGCTTGCCGCGAGCGCTGAGTGCGGAACATCAGCAGCCCGCTGGCGGTGCCGCCTCCGGCAAGAAACCTTGCCGCAACTAGTTGCAGCACACTTAAGTTGTTGAGCGGACTCGAAACAAAGTAAGGGCGCAACTAGCTACGAGGAGGTTCCTCCGCGCACAGGTTTTCCATACAAAGCACGGTCATTCAAGGAAGATAACTTAAAATTTTAAAAACTGATCATGCTCAGATTTTGGCTACTTAGCTTTTTCTTTTTGTCGTCTGTGTCCCTGCAAGGCCAAACTTCTTTGAACGACTCCTAGTCCACACCATTATCTTCTTATCTTCTCCTCCCCCCCCCCCGGTGAACTTGTGGGTGAAGGAACCTTCTCTTTGAGAAAAAGAAGAGAAAATAACGATATGGAGCCTTAAGGCTCGTTATTGCTTACCGGGGCAAGTGCTGCACAAAGTGTCAGATAAAGCATGCAAAAAAGAAAGAATGCATGAAATTTGACAAGATGTGCGAAGCACATGAACTTTATTTACGCACGGGATCTGTGCCCGGCTTTGTACAAAGGGTTACATGCAACAGCGGCAAGGCTTGTACAAAAGGTGGTTGTCAGAACAGCAGGTTCCGGCAACCGCGCCTTAGGGGTAAAACTTACGGAGATGCTCTATGTTCCAGGAGTTGCTCACCGGAAAGCCATCTTCGGTCTCAAGGCAGACAGCGCCAGGCCTAGTGACTCGTTTTACCCGATAAGGGCCTTCCCACTTCGGCGTCAACTTGTTGGAATTCTTGGCGGATTGAACGCGCCGAAGAACAAGGTCGCCTTCCTCGAAACTTCTGGCATTAACTTTGCGGCTATGGTAGCGACGCAAAGCTTGCTGGTATCGAGCAGCTCGTACAACAGCCTGAAGACGATCTTCCTCGAGGAGCAGCGCGTCAGCTTGCCGCAGCTGCTCTTGCTCAAGCTCATCATAAGCGAGCACTCGAGGCGATCCGTATACGAGTTTCGTGGGGAGAACTGCTTCTGCTCCATAGACTAGAGCAAAAGGTGTCTGGCCGGTGGCTCGATTTGGTGTCGTCCTGATTGACCAAAGAACCACTGGCAGCTCCTCGATCCAATTTCTTCCGCACTTGTGCAGCCTGTCGAAAGTTCTGGTCTTGAGCCCGTGCAGCACTTCAGCGTTTGCCCTTTCAGCTTGACCGTTGCTTCTCGGGTGAGCAACAGAAGCGAAGCAGATCTTGGCGCCAAGATCTTGGACGTACTGCATGAAGGTGCGGCTCGTGAATTGTGTGCCATTGTCGGTGATGATCCTGTTAGGGACTCCGAAGCGGCAAACAATTGACCTGAAGAACTTGACTGCTGATTGTGCTGTCACCTTCCTCACTGCTTCCACCTCCGGCCACTTCGTGAACTTGTCGATCGCCACGTACAAGTACTCGAAGCCCCCGACAGCTCGGGGAAAGGGGCCGAGGATGTCGAGCCCCCAGACCGAAAATGGCCAGGATAAAGGGATTGTTTGGAGAGCTTGAGCTGGTTGATGTATCTGCTTGGAGTGGAACTGGCACGCTTCACACTTGGTTACTTGTGCAGTTGCATCCTGGAGGGCTGTCGGCCAAAAGAAACCTTGCCAGAAGGCTTTGCCGGCAAGTGCTCTTGCGCCAATGTGGTGACCACATATGCCTCCATGTATCTTCGCCAACAGCTCTTGTCCTTCTTCCCGGGAAATGCACTTCAATTTCACTCCGTTGAATCTTCTTCTGTACAGTATGTCATCGACAAACTGGTACATACTTGATTGCCGGGCTACTCTCTCGGCTTCTTCTTGCTCTTCGGGAAGTTCTCCTGTTTGAAGGAAACAGACAATCTGCTGCGCCCATACCGGAGCCTGCGGCTCAACGACAAGGACTAAAGGCACAAATGCTGCTGCGGGAACATCAGCTTCTACGGCAAGAACCTGAGGTTCAGCGGGAGCTTGATGTTCCCCGGCAAGCTCGCCAGAGCAAAACTTGTCGGGAGCGTCTGCTTCAACGAAACAAACCCTAGGGCTTGTCGGAGCAGACTGCTCCTCAGCACTCTTGGTGTTGATCTTGGGGACCTTCTTGGCGGCGGCTTCAGGGAGCTCAGCCGGAAAGTAGTCACCAGAAATCAACTTCCTCTTCTTGCTCTGTCCAGTTGATGGTGTTACAGATGATTGAGTCAACTTGAGCACAAAGATCCCTGGTTCCACAGGCAACTTGAGTGCGGCGCATTTTGACAGGCCATCTGCAATGTCGTTCTGAGTTCTCGGAACATGTTCCATCTGTAGGCCGTCAAAATGCTCTTCTAGTTTTCTCACTTCATCAATGTAGGCTTCCATCAACGGACTCTGATAATCTTTGTTAACTTGGCGGACGACAAGCTGCGAGTCACCCCTGACAATAAGTTTCTTGATCCCAAGGTCTGCCGCGATCCTGAGTCCGGCAAGCAAGCCTTCATACTCTGCAGTATTGTTTGTCGCTTGCTCCTTGGGAAAGTGCATTTGGACCACGTACTTGAGGTGCTCTCCGGTGGGTGCGAAAAGTAGTACGCCCGCACCGGCGCCTTGCAGCGAGAAGGCACCATCAAAGTACATGACCCACTCCTTGTTTGCTTCCTTGACGGGGATGCTCGTCTCCGGAGTTTCTTCATCAGGTGTTGGCGTCCACTCTGCTATGAATTCTGCCAATGCTCGGCTCTGGATAGTTGAGGTACTCTCAAATTTGAGGCCAAAGCTCGACAGTTCCAGTGCCCACTCGACAATCCTGCCTGTTGCTTCTGGATTCTGCAGTATCCTCTTCAACGGAAAGCGAGTGACAACTGTGATCTCATGTGCTTGAAAGTAATGGCGCAGCTTTCTCGAGGCCATGAGAAGGCCGAAAAGCAACTTCTACACTCCAGAGTACCTTGACCTAGCCCCCTGTAGAAGGGAACTGACAAAATAAACTAGGCGCTGCACCATCTTCTTCTGCTTCTCTTCCTCTGGCTGCACAGATCTATCCTTGTCGGGACCAGAGCTTGTCGGGGAAGCCCCCTGCTTGTTGCTGGATGTGCTTGCCGTGGCCGCTGGCTCATTATCTACCTCCCTCTCCGCTACCAACGCAGCACTAACCACTTGATTGGTTGCCGCTAGGTATAGCAGGAACTTCTCTTGTGGCTTAGGTGCGACAAGTATTGGAGTGGAGGACAGATATTTCTTCAAGTCTTGCAGCGCAGCCTCCGCTTCTGGAGTCCATTTCATTGGACCTGCCTTTTTCAAAATTTTGAAAAACAGCAGGGCGCGTTCAGCAGACTTGGAAATGAACCTGCTGAGAGCAGCAACGCAGCCGGCAAGCCTTCGTACATCCTTGACGCGCTTTAGTGCTTCGATCTGCTCAATGGCCTTGATCTTGTCGGGATTAGCTTCAAGCCCCTCTGGGATACAAAGAACCCGAGAAGCTTGCCGGAAGGGACTCCAAACACACACTTCTCGGGGTTCAACTTGAGATTGATCTTGCGCAGATTTGCAAAGGTCTCGTCCAAGTCTTGGACCAAAGTTTCTTTGTCCTTGCTCTTGACCACTATATCATCCATGTAAGCTTCCACATTCTTTTGCAATTGTGGCTCAAAAGCATGACTGACTACTCTTGCAAATGTGGAGTCGACAATCCAGTCAACGCGTGGCAAGGGAAATGGATCTTTGGGACAAGCTCTATTAACATCAGTGAAGTCAATACAAAGCCTCCACTTCCCATTCGCCTTGCATACGACTACAGGATTGGCCAACAACGTAGGATGGAGCACTCCTCTGACAAGGCCTGCTGCTTCCAACTTCTTGATCTCTTCTGAGATGAATTCTTGACGCTCCACTGCTTGCTTCCTAACTCTCTGCTTGACGGGCCGCGCGTGAGGGCAGACGGCAAGGTGGTGCTCAATTACTTTCCTGGGAACACCGGGGATGTCAGATGGTTGCCATGCAAACACATCAACATTCGCCCGCAGGAAAGCAATGAGCACGCTTTCCTATTTAGGGTCAAGCGTGGCACTGATGGTGAAGGTACCACCAGTGCCGTCCTCCTTGGCGGCCACTTTCTTGGTCACTGGTGAAGCTGTCTTTGCCTTCTTGCACTTGCCGGTGGAGCTCGATGGTGCGTCCTCGACGGTAGCGCAGCACTCCGAAGAGGTGCGCTTGCCGGAGTGGGCATCAGAGCTGTTCTTGCCGGACTTGGTCTTCTTCTTCCCCCCGGGAGCTTCAACGGCAAGTGTCTTGCGATCTGCTGCGGCTGCTGCTTCCCGGTAGATCTTGTCGGTACAGATAAGGGCATCTTTCTTGTCGCCAGGGACAGAAATGACACTTATCGGACCGGGCATCTTGAGCACGTTGTAAGCATAATGAGAGGCTGCCATGAACTTGGCGAGCGCTGGACGGCCAAGTATCCCATTGTAGGGCAATGGGAAATCAGCAACGTCAAAGGTGACCTTTTCTATCCTGAAGTTCAGCTCGCTGCCTAATGTCACTGGCAGTGTAATCTTCCCCTTCGGCTTGCTCCTTCTCGGGTTAATTCCTTGAAAGGTACCAGTCTCTTCGAGCTCGCTGTCGGGGATCTGGAGCTTCTTGAGCACCGCGGAGGAGATCAAATTCAAGCCGGCCCCGCCGTCAACCAGCATCTTTGTGACCTTGAAGTTGCGGATAGTTGGTGAAACCAACATCGGTAAGCACCCGACCGCAGTTATGCGATCAGGGTGATCCTCAACATCAAAGATGATGGGCGTGCTGGACCACTTCAGAGGCTTGCGCGACTCAACTGATGGTTCTGCTGCATTAACTTCACGCACCCACTGTTTGAGTTGGCGGTGCGAAGTATGCAGAGAAGCACCGCCGTCGATGCACAAAACCTCTGTTGCCTTTTGAAACTCCTGCTCATCGGTCTCATCCTCATCCATCTCTTCATCTTCGTCTTCGTCTTCGTCCTTGTCGCGGCCGCGGGGAGGCCTGTCTCCTTGCCGCTGCTTGGCCTTGCCGTGGTGTCCTCCCCGGCCGGGACGCTTCTTGCCGGATCCTCCGCCACCTTCCTGGGCCTTCTCCTTGTCGCGGCGCTCGTATTCAGCTTTCTGTAGCTCAACAAGCTGCTCAACCTTCTTGCAAGTCTGGAGATCATGGCCCTTGGTGTGGTGGATCTTGCAGTACTGCTTGCCAGAGCCGTCCTGCTTGTCGGCGGCCACCACAGCCTCGCCGGAGTCACCAGCTTTGGCCTTCTCGGCGCCACCTCCGTTGCCGGACTGCTCGACAACTAACACATCCTTAGCTTTCCTCTTCCTGTTATTTCGCCTCCGGTTCTTCTTTGCTGGAGCGGCATCCTCATTGTCAGATCCCTCTGCTCCTGCGTTCTCTCTGGGGAGTTTCCTCCCCTCTTCAGCACGTGCACACTTGTCGGCCAGAGCATATAGCTCGCTGACATCTCTGATTTTGCACATCGCCATCTCCTCCCTCATCCTGCGGTTACGCACGTTCTGATGGAACACGCTGATAACCGCGGCAGGGTGGACGTCTGGGATGTTGCGCTGCACTTGGCTGAATCTTTGAATGTACTTGCGCAGGGGTTCTCCTTCTTTCTGGGCGAGCAGATGAAGGTCGCTCTCCTGGCCATGGGGCTTGTGGCCACCTGTGAAGGCGCCGACAAACTGATGGCACAGATCTGCCCATGAAGAGATGGAGTTGTCCGGCAAGTGCATGAGCCAAGATCTGACGTTGGGCTTGAGCACCAATGGGAAGTAGTTGGCGAGGATCTTCTCGTCGCGCCCCCCGGCAGCTTGCACCACGATGGTGTAGACGCTAAGGAACTCTGACGGATGTATCCTACCATCGTACTTCTCGGGTACATCTGGCTTGAAGTTCTTAGTACTGGGCCACTGGACCTGCCGCACCTCACGAGTGAACGCAGGGCAACCTACCGCGTACGGCAAGTCGCCTGGTTCCCCTGGCGCATGCATATCAACAGCGGGCCCAGCGCGCTAGTCTGACTGACGCCGCGCTTCTCTTCGATGCTCGATGCGAGTACGAGCGTCTTCTTGTCGTCGTTCTTGGAGAACTTGGTGCTGATCGCGACGAGCTCGCGGGTCCGACGACGCGGTGGAGTCGGTGTCAAGGTTAGCCCAGCGAGTCGGCGATCTTGGCCTTCGGGGCGGGGAGTGCACGGTGGTGGCACCCCCACCGGTCTTGTCGCCGTCGGCTTGCGCCTGGGTGTCTTGCCGGGGCTTCGACGTGCTCGGTTGCCGGGGCTTGTCGCCGTTGGCGAAGCCGATGAGTCTCTGAATGGTGGCCCTCCAATCTTCGATCTTGTCTGGCGCTGGAGGGTAATCTAGAAGCAGTTGGGCTCGGGCCAGCGCTTCCTCTGGAGTCTTGGGCGGCAGTGGCGAACGACGCGAGGAGCGGGATATGCTCAAACTTCTAACAGTGTTAGAAGGAGCGACGTCTCGTCCAGGCGACCGTACCGCGCTCGTGCCAACATGTTGACGCGCATGTTGGCCTTGAGCATCCCGCGACCCACTAGCTTGGCCTTGTTCTAACGCGAGTACGGTGCTAGGAGCACCATGGCGTTGTCGATCCCGCACCTCCTGGGAGGGGTGCGGTGTATGTACAGACGCCGAAGCTTGCGGGGCCTTGTCCTTGGACCTGGTGACGACGTGAGTCCCCCCGTCGGCGCCCGCTCCTCCGCCGGCGTCCACCCCACCGCCCGTTTGCTCTGGTGGCGGTGGGATCGACGCGGATGGACCAACCACCTCCGAAGTCTTCTTCTTCGGTGGCATGTCGATGAAGATGTTGATGTAGCGCGCGCGAACACCGGATCAGGTTCGCACAACCTCGACGCCCCCCTACCCGGCGCGCCAAAGATGTCGTGGGGAACGAACACCTATGGGGCAGGGCCCCTTTCGGTCCGGCAAGGGAGCGGAGAGCGCACGAAGAGCAGATCGAGGCGAAGCACGCGAGGGACTTTACCCAGCTTCGGAGCTCTCCGGAGAGATAAAACTCCTACTGCTGCTTTGTGGTGGTATTATGTTCTTGCTCAAGAGCGTGAGCGTTCTGTGTTTTCGAAGAAGTCGAACCCCCTCTACGTTGCGCATGGGCCTCCTTTTATAGGCTAAAGGGGTCACCGACAGGTGGCAACGCAGACAGGGGTATAAAAGTAAAAAGAGGGGTCGGTACAACCGCTATCTACAGTGCCCCCTACCTAACTCTGACGGCAGGGGACAAGGGCATTTAATGCCCGTCCGGTCGCCCAAACAGTGTAGAGAAGCGACTGTTAGGGACGCCACCGCCTGCCACGATGGCCTTCTCGTCATCTCTACTTGCCACCTCGCACCACTTGGCTGCACAGCTCCCCGCCACGTGTGCCTGGAACGATCCTGTGGCGACACGTTGTCTGATGCGCTGGAGCGTGGGCGCAGAGTGGTGGCTTCGCCGCGGCAAGCGCCTTGCCGCGGTCGTTGTCTTGCTGCACCTGAAAGCTTGTCGCTCGCTGGGTCTTGCCGGGACGCGCGGCTCGTCGCGGCAAGTTTCTTGGCTGGCCCTCCCGGCAAGCTCCTCTTGCCGGGGCCTTGTCCTTCCCGGCAAGCTCCTCTTTGCCGGGGCCTTGTCTTCTTAGTTAAAACACTTTGTTATTGAATGGCACAAATATGAGCTGCGGAGGATCTTGGCGGATGCCCGGCAAGCCTTGCCGCTGGGCGCTGCGACTGCCCGTGCACAAGTTCGGGGTACTAAGGTACCCCTACTTTAGTACACCGACAGCCGCGATTCAGGAACACCAATCGGCTTAAGGTCAGGAATAAAGTCAAACAAAACTCAATGACCTCCTCATTTTGATGGCCCTTGGAGATGCTTCCTTCTGGCCTAGCACGGTTATGAACATATTTCTTTAAAACTCCCATGAACCTCTCAAAGGGGAACATATTGTGCAGAAATACAGGACCCAAAACGTTAATCTCTTCGCATAGGTGAACTAGGACGTGCATCATGATGTTGAAGAAGGATGGTGGGAACACCAACTCGAAACTGACAAGACATTGCACCAAATCATTCTGTAACCTTGGTATGATTTCTGGATCGATTACCTTCTGAGAGATTGCATTGAGAAATGCACATAGCTTCACAATGGCTAATCAAACGTTTTCCGGTAGAAGCCCCCTCAATGCAACCGGAAGCAGTTGCGTCATAATCACGTGGCAGTCATGAGACTTTAGGTTCTGGAACTTTTTCTCTGCCATGTTTATTATTCCCTTTATATTCGATGAGAAGCCAGACGGTACCTTAATACTGAGCAGGCATTCAAAGAAGATTTCCTTCTCTTCTTTGGTAAGAGCGTAGCTTGCATGACCCTGATGTATGCCATCTTCTCCGTGCATATGTTGCTGGTCCTCCCGTGCCTCAGGTGTTTCTTTTGTCTTACCATACATGCCCAAGAAGCCAAGCAGGGTCACGCAAAGATTCTTCGTCACGTGCATCACGTCGATAGCGGAGCGGACCTCTAGGTCTTTCCAATATGGCAGGTCCCAAAATATAGATTTCTTCTTCCACATGGGTGCGCGTCCGTCAGTGTCCTTCGGAACAGGTTGTCCGCCAGGACCCTTTCCAAATATCACCTTCAAATCCTTGACCATATCATGTACATCAGCACCAGTACGGTGGCGAGGCTTCGTCCGGTGATCCGCCTCACCTTTGAAATGCTTGCCTTTCTTTCTTACGGGATGCCTGCTCGGAAGAAATCGACGATGTCCCAGGTACACATTCTTCTTACAACTATTCAAATATATACTGTCGGTATCATCCAAACAGTGCGTGCATCCGCGGTATCCCTTGTTTGTCTGTCCTGAAAGGTTACTGAGAGCAGGCCAATCATTGATGGTCACAAACAGCAATGCCTTTAGGTCAAATTCTTCCCCCATGTGCTCATCCCATGAACGTACACCTGTTCCATTCCACAGTTGTAAGAGTTCTTCAACTAATGGCCTTAGGTACACATCAATGTCGTTGCCGGGTTGCTTAGGGCCTTGGATGAGCACTGGCATCATAATGAACTTCCGCTTCATGCACAACCAAGGAGGAAGGTTATACAAACATAGAGTCACAGGCCAGGTGCTATGGTTGCTGCTCTGCTCCCCAAAAGGATTAATGCCATCTGCGCTTAGACCAAACCATACACTCCTTGCGTCATCTGCAAACTCCTTCCCGTACTTTCTTTCGATTTTTCTCCACTGCGACCCGTCAGCGGGTACTCTCAACTTTCCGTCTTTCTTACGGTCTTCTCTATGCCATCGCATCGCCTTGGCATGCTCTTTGTTTTGGAACAAACATTTCAACCGTGGTATTATAGGAGAATACCACATCACCTTGGCAGGAATCTTCTTCCTAGGGCGCTCGCCCTCGACATCACCATGCTCATCGCGGCTGATCTTATAGCGCAATGCACCACATACCGGGCAAGCGTTCAAATCCTCGTACTCACTGCGGTAGAGGATGCAATCATTAGGGCATGCATGTATCTTCTGCACCTCTAACCCTAGAGGGCAGACAACCTTCTTTGCTTCGTATGTACTCTTGGGCAATTTGTTGTCCTTTGGAAGCATATCCTTTATCATTACCAGCAACTTTCCAAATCCCTTGTCAGATACACCATTCTCTGCCTTCCATTGCAGCAATTCCAGTGTGGTGCCCAGCTTTTTCTTGTCACCTACGCAATTCGAGTACAACAATTTTTTGTGATCCTCTAACATGCGCTGCAACTTCTTCTTCTCCAAATCACTTGCGTAGTTTCTCTTTGCATCGGCAATGGCCCGACCTAGATCATCAACGGGCTCATCTGATGCCTCTTCTTCAGCTTCTTCCCGCATTGCCGGCTCAGCTTCTTCCCACATTACCGGCTCAGCTTCTTCCCCCATTGTTGTATCATCGTATTCAGGGAACCCATGGCCAGGATAGCTGTCGTCGTCCTCTTCTTCTTCATTGTCTTCCATCATAACCCCTCTTTCTCCATGCTTGGTCCAAACATTATAGTGGGGCATGAAACCGGACTCAAACAGGTGGACGTGAATGGTTCTTGACGTAGAGTAATTGCGACCATTCTTACAGCCAGCACATGGACAAGGCATAAAACCATCCGCCCGCTTGTTTGCCTCAGCCGCAAGCAGAAAAGTATGCACGCCCTCAACGAACTGGGGAGAGCATCGGTCATCGTACATCCATTGCCGGCTCATCTTCATTACACAACACGGAATAGACCAAATTAATACAAGTTCATACATAAAGTTCATACAACACTTAAATGCAACAAACTAATAACTCTCTAGCTAAAGCATTTAAATGCAACAACAAATGCGATCAAGATCGCAACTAAGGTAACAATTGATCCAACAGCATAATGATACCAAGCCTCACTATCGATGGCATATTTTCTAATCTTTCTAATCTTCAAGCGCATTTTCTCCATCTTGATCTTGTGATCATCGACGACATCGGCAACATGCAACTCCAATTCCATCTTCTCCCCCTCAATTCTTTTCAATTTTTCCTTCAAGTACCCGTTTTCTCTTTCAACTAAATTTAACCTCTCGACAATAGGGTCGGTTGGAATTTCCAGTTCACATACCTCCTAGATAAAAATATCTATGTCAACTTGATGGGCATAATTTGTCATAAACACGAAATGCAACAAATAGTTTTAAAAGAGAATATACCATATCCGAATCATAACAAGGACGAGGGCCGATGGGGACGGATATCAAAACCATGGAACTATGTATAACAAACAACGTACGGGTAAGATAATTATTATACAAGTAACTATATATCCAAATCACACAAACATCAAATTTTTATATAAAATTTCATGAACAAGAGGCTCACCACAAGGTGGTGCCGGCGACGGGACGGTGCGGGCGATCGACGGTGGTTACGACGGAGATTTAGAAGGCACTAAGTAAACCACACCTACATATGCAAACTAAGTGTTATTTTTGACCTCAAATTGCATATAAATCAAATACTAGCACATATATATATTTCCTCCCAAATTACTAAACTCACAAATTAATAACTATATAAAGCATTGCAAGAGCTAATCTAGCAATGAGAGATGAAAGGACAAAGTTGCTAACCTTTGTGATCACTTGAATGGATGGGGGCCTTCAAATCTTGACAAAATTTGGGCAAAATGTGTGATGAGCTCGAGGGGAGAGAGGAAGAACAGAGAGGAGAGGAGAGGGGAAAGGGGGAAGAACAGAGCGAGCTGGATGAAGGGTTTATATGCAGGAGGACCTATAGTACCGGTTCGTGGCACGAACCGGTACTAAAGGTGCTGGAGGGGGCCCAGACTGACAACATCCTGCCACCACTCTCATTAGTACCGGTTCATGGCACGAACCGGTGCTAAAGGTTAGCCATGAACCGGTACTAATGAGAGCGGCCCAGCTAGCCGTTGGAACCGGCACTAATGTATACATTTGTGCCGGCTCTAATACAAACCGGCACTAATGTGCTTCACGTTTGACCCTTTTTCTACTGTTGGGGCAGTATGATGCTAACGAGCTTGCCGACATGGCGACCTTGACAGCAGAATTCCACCGTGACGCGAACTTCTCCACAAAAGTCAATGGCTCTTACACCAAAACAATAGAATTGCATGTGTGCAACAGGATGCAGCAATGGTATATAAGAATCTCATATCTTGCGAGGGAGGGAAGCAGATCAAAGAGTCGCTGATGTGCTTGGAGGAGTGGCAAAGTGAGTTGTCTTCCCATCTTGTTAGCTGCTGCAGCATCCTAACCAATCACCCTCTTTTTCAGTTTACGGGATGTTTAGTTGGATCAGGGAGGAGATGGGGGGCAGGCGGCAGCGGAAGCTCCTACACTGACTTCTGTGTGATGGCTGCGGCGATCCAAACGGCGGTGGTGGCTGCGATCCGGAGATACGGCCGCAGCGATCCAGACGGCGGCGGCGGGGGGGGGGGGGGGCAGCGATCTGGAGAGACGGCAGCAGTGGGGGCAGCGATCCGGATAGACGGCGGCGGCAGCAGCGACGATCCAGCCGACGGCGATCCAGAGCAGCGGTGGTGGTGGCGGCGATCCAGAGAGGGGCGGTGGTGAGGGGATCGTGTGTGGCGTGGGGTGGGGTGCGAGTATGTGCGACCAATTCCCTAGTGTTGGCTTTTTTCGTAGGTTTATTTTCGTAGATTTTTTCCCTGGTTTTTTCTAGATCGACCGTGTGGGAGGTGGAATCGAGCATGTAGGAACCTCACATGGGCATCGTTTTTTATTGGTTCGGCGCTAGTACGTGGGAGGTGGGATGGAGGACGAAAACAAACCATCTCTGGTGGGACGAAAATTGACCGGCGGAGACTACCAACTGCTCCATTAGGAGTAGAGATGCTTATCTTGATGAAAAGAAGATATATCCTATGATTATTAGTGCTAACCTTTCAGAGCAGTAAGAAGAGAAATTATTGAAAACTCTGAAGAAGGACCGTGTTGCTATTGGAAAAAATCTTGATGATCTTAAGGGCATTAGTCCCACTATATGCCAACACAAAATAAAATTGGAGAAAGACGCCAAACCAGTTGTTGATCACCAACGACGATTAAATCCTAAGATGAAAGAAGTGGTAAGAAAAGAAATACTAAAGCTCTTGGAGGCAGGTATAATTTATACTGTTGCTGATAGTCCGCGGGTAAGTCATGTCCATTGTGTCCCTAAGAAAGGAGGTATTACTGTTGTTCCTAATGATAAAGATGAGCTGACCCCACAAAGAATTGTTATAGGTTATAGGATGGTAATTGATTTCTGCAAATTAAATAAAGCTACTAAAAAGGATCATTACCCTTTGCCTTTTATTGATCAAATGCTAGAAAGATTATCCAAACATACACACTTTTGCTTTCTAGATGGTTACTCTGGTTTCTCTCAAATACCTATGTCAAAAGAGGATCAAGAAAAGACCACTTTTACTTGCCCTTTCGATACTTTTGCTTATAGACGTATGCCTCTTGGTTTATGTAATGCACCTGCTACCTTTCAAAGATGCATGATGGCTATATTCTCTAACTTTTGTGAAAAGATTGTTGAGGTTTTCATGGATAATTTCTCCGTTTATGGATCTTCTTTTGATGATTGCTTGAGCAACCTTGATCGAGTTTTGCAAAGATGTGAAGAAACTAACCTTGTCTTGAATTGGGAGAAGTGCCACTTTATGGTTAATGAAGGTATCATCTTGGGGCATAAAATTTCTGAAAGAGGTATTGAAGTTGACAAAGCCAAAGTTGATGCTATTGAAAATATGCCGTGTCCTAGGGACATTAAAGGTATAAGAACTTTTCTTGGTCATGCTGGTTTTTATAGGAGGTTCATCAGAGACTTCTCAAAAATTTCTAGGCCTCTGACTAATCTCTTACAAAAAGATATTCCTTTTGTCTTCGATGATGATTGTGTAGAAGCATTTGAAATACTTAAGAAAGCTTTGATTTCTGCACCTATTGTTCAACCACCTGATTAGAATTACCTTTTGAAATTATGTGTGATGCTAGTGATTATGGTGTAGGTGTTGTTCTAGGACAAAGAGTTGATAAGAAATTAAATGTTATACAATATGCTAGTAAAACTCTAGACAGTGCCCAGAGAAATTATGCTACTACTGAAAAATAATTTTTAGCAGTTGTATTTGCTTGTGATAAGTTCAGACCTTATATTGTTGATTGTAAAGTAAATGTTCACACTGATCATGCTGCTATTAAATATCTTATGGAAAATAAAGATGCTAAACCTAGACTTATTTTATGGGTTCTCTTGCTACAAGAATTTGATTTGCATATTATTGATAGAAAGGGGGTTGAGAATCCCGTTGCAGACAACTTGTCTAGGTTAGAGATTGTTCTTGATGACCCACTACCTATTGATGATAGCTTCCCTAATGAACAATTAGATATCATAAATGCTTCTCGTACTGCTCCATGGTATGCTGGCTATGCTAATTACATTGTTGCTAAAGTTATACCACCTAGTTTCACGTACCAGCAAAAGAAAAAGTTTTTCTATGATTTAAGACATTACTTATGGGATGGCGCACACCTTTATAAAGGAGTAGAGGGTGTTATTAGACGTTGTGTACCTGAGCATGAACAGGAACAGATCCTACACAAGTGTCACTCTGAGGCTTATGGAGGACACCACACTGGAGATAGAACTGCACATAAGGTATTGCAATCCGATTTTTATTGGCCTACTCTCTTCAAAGATGCTCGTAAGTTTGTCTTGTCTTGTGATGAATGTCAAAGAATTGGTAATATTAGGAGACGTCAAGAAATGCCTATGAATTACTCTCTTGTTATTGAACCATTTGATGTTTGGGGCTTACGTCAAGAAATGCCTATGAATTACTCTCTTGTTATTGAACCATTTGATGTTTGGGGCTTTCATTATATGGGACCGTTTCCTTCCTCTAATGGGTATACACATATTTTAGTTGTTGTTGATTACGTTACTAAGTGGATAGAAGCTATTCCAACTAGTAGTGCTGATCATAACACCTCTATTAAGATGCTTAAAGAAGTTATTTTTCCGAGGTTTGGAGTCCCTAGATACCTAATGACTGATGGTGGTTCACATTTTATTCATGGTGCTTTCTGTAAAATGCTTGCTAAGTATGATGTTAATCATAGAATTGCATCTCCATATCACCCACACTCTAGTGGCTAAGTAGAACTTAGTAACAGAGAGCTTAAATTGATTTTGCAAAAGACTGTTAATAGATCTATAAAGAATTGGTCCAAGAAACTTGATGATGCATTTTGGGATTATAGAACTGCATATAAAAATCCTATCGGTATGTCTCTATATAAAATGGTTTACGGGAAAGCATGTCACTTACCTCTCGAACTAGAACATAAGGCATATTGGGCCATTAAAGAGCTCAATTATGATTTCAAACTTGCTGGTGAGAAGAGGTTATTTGACATTAGCTCACTTGATGAATGGAGAACTCAAGCCTATGAGAATGCCAAACTGTTTAAAGAAAAAGTTAAAAGATGGCATGACAAAAGGATACAAAAGCATGAGTTTAATGTAGGTGATTATTGTGATGCTATTCAACTCTCGTTTAACATTTTTTGCAGGAAAACTTCTCTCTAAATGGGAAGGGCCTTACGTTATCGAGGAGGTCTATCATTCCGGTGCCATAAGAATCAACAACTTTGAAGGCACAAATCCAAAGGTGGTGAACAATCAAAGGATCAAACATTATATCTCAGGTAATCCCATAAATTTTGAAACCAATGTTATTGAAACCGTAACCCCGGAGGAATACATAAGGGGCACTTTCTAGAACGTTTTAGACCCCGAAAAAATAGGTACGTGGTACGGTAAGTAAACCGACTCCAAAACAGTTCTAATAGCAATTTTTCTCCGCTTTGGAATATTAAGAAAATAGGAAAATAATAAGTAGTCCAGGAAGGACACAAGGCGTCCACGAGGGTGGAGGGTGCACCCTACCCCATGGGCGCGCCCCCTGCCTCGTGGGCACCTCGTGTGCCCTCCGGACTCCGTTTTCTTGCATGATACTTCTTTTAGTCGGTAAAAATTCATTATATAATCTCTCGAAGGTTTTGACCACCGTATCACACAAATATCCTCTGTTTTTGTCTTGAGCTATTTCTGTCGCAGATTAGAGCAATATGTCATCCCAGGATTTGGAGGGAGAAAGCTATGTGGATGATTACCTTGCAGACCCTAAGGTCTACAGGGACTTGGAGCATTATGGATGGACCACTGAGGAAGAAGAAGACTACGAGACTAAGGGAAAGGAGGAGACGAGCTCAGATGAAGAGGAAGTCCCATTACCTCCACCTGGGGACATGCATGTGGAGTTTAAAAAGTCAAGCCTCCCTGATAGAGCAAAGAAACCTAAGATCGAGTTTATCCCTTTTCGTCTCTTGCAGGAGAACAAATAGGAACTATGCAAAAGGATATTAAGCCTTGAGCAGGAGATCTATGATTTAAAGGAGCAAATCCATCCTCAAGCACAAATTAAGGAAGAAGCCTACATCATCAACAACTCCATCATCACCACCTCCGAAGAAGGAGACATAAACACATGGGTATGGGCACTCCCCTTGGCAACTGCCAAGCTTGGGGGAGGTGCCCCGGTATCACATCACCATCACACTCCTATCTTTACCATATTTCTTAGTTCATTTCTTTTAGTAATATCTTGATCTAGTAGAATAAAGTTTTGGTACGATCTAGTTTTGAGTTTTGCTTTATGATCCCTCTATGTAATTGAGTTCGTGAGCTATATATAATAAAGATTAGTGTTGAGTCAAGGGCTTGATTATCTTACTTTGATCTTGAGGGGATTAAAGAAAGAGTAAAAATAAATAAAAGAGATCATATTGATCTTATGGAGAGTAATGACTTCACATAGAAAGAGTATGATGAATAAAAGTTGTTGAGAGTTGGCAAACATAGTTTTGGTCATCATTGCAATTAATAGGAAGTACTAAAGAAAGAGAGGTTTTCACATATAAATATACTATCTTGGACATCTTTTATGATTGTGAGCACTCATTAAAATATGACATGCTAAAGATTTGATGTTGGATAAGGAAGACAACGTAATGGGTTATGTTTTCTTATATCCGAAATAAACTATATTGTCATGGATCATCCAACTAGTTGAGCTTGCCTTTCCCCCTCATGCTAGCCAAATTCTTTGCACCAAGTAGAGATACTACTTGTGCTTCCGAATATCCTTGAACCCAGTTTTGCCATGAGAGTCAACCATATCTACCTATGGATTGAGTAAGATCCTTCAAGTAAGTTGTCATGTTGTATGCAATAAAAATTGCTCTCTAAATATGTATGACTTATTAGTGTGGAGAAAATAATCTTTATACGATCTTTTGATACGGACTGCATAATAAAGGTTCATATCTCAAGTGGCAATATAAAGTGATGTTCTTTTGCATTAAGATTTCGTGCATCCAACCATAAAAGCACATGACAACCTCTGCTTCCCTCTGTGAAGGGCCTATCTTTTATTCTTGTCTTATACATTATGCAAGAGTCATGGTGATCTTCACCTTTCCTTTTTATATTTTATCCTTTGGCAAGCACCTTGTGTTGGAAAGATCCTGATATATTATCCAATTGGATGTAAGTTAGCATGAACTATTATTGTTGACATTACCCTTGAGGTAAAAGGTTGGGAGGCAACACTATAAGCCCCTATCTTTCTCTGTGTCCGATTTAAACTTCATACCCATAAGTATTGCATGAGTGTTAGCAATTGTGAAAGACTAAATGATAGTTGAGTATGTGGACTTGCTGAAAAGCTCTTATATTGACTCTTTCCGATGTTATGATAAATTGCAATTGTTTCAATGTCACACCCTGCATTTTGTAACGCTTAATTTGCATTAATAAAGCAAGAAAATTTGGACCAACAAAAACTTTTGCATCATTTGGCTTTTATTTTGGTGTTGGTTTTCTCTCTGTGATTCTTTTAAGTGCTCTCAAAAGTCAGCATGATTTCACCTCCTATACTTCAAATCCTTGCCCCAAACTTCTGTCCAATGATCATGCCATGTGTATAGAGCAATATAGTATTTTCTTACAAAAATAATTTGGCCAAAAAGTATTTTCTAAAATTAGTTTTCCAAAAACCCTTGAATTAAGATTTGCACTGCAAGTACTTGATTTGAGGTGTGAAAAATATTTCAAAAGGTATATTTTAATCCTATTAGATGTAAGACTCCTATAAACCACAAAAATACAATTTTAAAAACTATTTTTCTATTTTATTTAAAAGCTTTTTCTTAAGGCCAGAAATGGTCTTTAATAGGGAAAAATTATTTTATTATTTCAAAAATATTTTATAAAAATCAGGGAAACTCAGTGGACATATATTTTCCATATATAAGAGTTTCAACACATGGTCATGTTCAAAATATTGGACAAAACCTCCCAAAACCATTTCTGCCCATTTCAAGGATTTGAAATATTTCTGCAGGAAGTATTTTCACAAAAATCTAAGAAAACTCCAGCAAGTCACAAATGCATATTGTGATCACCTTGCAAAGCCTCATGTCAATTAAAGTCATTTTGGTTCACCAAAATGCCCCAAAACCCTCTCTGACCAGAATCAAATTTGAACAACTTTGTGCTACCAACTTTCTCCCCTTAATCCCAAATTTTGTGAGCATGTTGACATGACCAAATGAGGCCACTACACCAAGTGGTGCATCAAGGAGAAGTGCTATGCTCAACTAGATCTACACAAGTCTATTTTTGCTCATTTCTAGGGTTTACAAAAGTTGCATTGGCAACTTTGCCTGAATAAGCTCCAAATTGGTGGAAGGCCATACTCATATGTGTCATTTCACCCTGTGGAGTCTCATGGCATTTGGAATTCATTTGCTTAACCAAACAAGCATCAAACACCTTCTGCCACTTTACCAAAATTCCATTTTTGACCACTTCCACTAATCTCCATGACCTCCACTTTTTAGCACAGCTCCTCCTAGACCCCTTTCACCTCCAGTAACAATGGCAAGTCCACAGCTCAATTATTGGATGGGTAAAACCCCACTTTCTCTCTCTGGACAGCCCCTTTCTCCCTCTTCCTCACCACTCTCCTCACCCCAGTGGCCATCCAGAGCATCCAATGCCTCCCCCTCCTTCTTTACTCCACCCTTGAGCTACTGGACACGGTTGGCCGCGCCCACAAGGCATAGAAAATGCCATGCCGGCCATTTGGGCGCTCTAGAGCGCGCTATAGTGCGCTCCCGCACTGTAGCCGCCCCCTTCCAACCGCCTCCGGCCACCTCAGGCCTCCCCCGTGCGCCCGCCGATGCGCCTCGGCGTCCGCAACATGCTACGCGGTCGGCCCCCTCCTCTCTCCTCCTCCCCGCGCCTCCGCGCTAGCGAACAGAGGCCGCCCGAGCGCGCCAATGGCACGGCTCACACGCGCGCCCCTCTGACCGCTCCCCACTCCCCCTCTCTATCTACCTCGGCGTAGTCTAAGTCCAGGAACGCCCCAGACACCACACCTGCTTCCCCCGAGCCCTGCAGCGACGAGCGTGGGCTCGCCGGCGCACGGGTCTACTGGACCTCGCCGTTCGCCTATTTAAAGGCCTCCCCGAACCCTTCTCTCTCCACCACTTGCTCCCTGCACCACCCAAGCCTCCCCCTAAACCACTCACCCCTCTCCAGACGAGCCCGAGCTCGAGATCGAGCTCGAGCTCCGCCGCCTCGGGTCGCCGTCGATCTCCGGGTACAGGCCCTCTCCGCCGCTCCTCTTCCTCGATCTGGAACCGCCTCCTCTCACTGACCGTTTCCCCTCTCTCCCCCGCTCCTTTTGCAGCCGGAAACGGACAGAGCCACCGCCACCCGAAGCTCCTCCGCCGCAGCTCCTCGTCGCCGGCGAACCAGGCACCCCCGCCGGCCAAGTCCACCACCCACCGACGTGCGGCAGTCTCCTGAGGCCATCCCCGCACTCGCCGGAGCTCGCCGTGGCCTGCATCGTCGCCGGTGAGCACCGTGACCCCCCTGTCCACGGGTTAGTGATGACAGGTGGGCCCCGCCTATCATCCTCTCCCTCGTTCCCGTATCCCTCTCTCTCTCTGACCTGCGGGCCCCGGCCGTCAGGTTTGAAATGGGTGGGCGGGCGCGTGCGCTGTGCGCTGGCTCGGCTGGGCCGGCCCGCTGGCTGGGCCGGCCCGCTAGCTGGGCCTGCTGCCCCGCAGCTGTTCTGGCCCGGCAGGAACATGTCCCTTTTTCTTTTTCTTTTCTGTCACTTTTTCCAAAAATTCCACAGGGCAAAATGTTTATCCAAATGAATTAATTCCAATTCCTAAATTCCTAGAATATTGCATCCTATTTAATGGTGCAACTTCCATTCTAATCCAACAACCTTTCCTTCACTGTAAATATTTAAATATGATTTTTAGCAATTAAATATACCTTTGTAAATCCATTTCTCCTATTCTGCTACTCCAATTACAAAACTAGGAATTTTCCCCTTCTTAGCTTTCACCCTAGTATTTAACAAAAATGAGTTGACATTTTTCTGAGCACTTTGGTTTTTCTGTTTTATTATTGCCTTATTTTTCTCGTTATTATTTTGCGACGATAGATTGCGTTGCTGACGAAGGAGTTGGACCAGAAGACTTTGAAGACCCAGAAGACTTTGTTGAGCCAGGCAAGCAGCCCTTTGACCATGTCTATGAAACCCTTTTTTATGCATGTCATATAGCTCTTTATTATTGTTGCATCGGAATCATGATGAGGTGGTACCCACGTTGATGGTTTGCCACCGTTAATTCCTCGTTGATACTTGCATTGTGCATGACCCTACCTTCTTATGAGGGTTATGCCGGTGGGAGTAGATAGGATGCTAAAGTAGTGCTACGCAAAAAGGGACGGGAATATGCATGGTGATGGAGACAAAGTATTCTCAAAAGACTTTTCGAAAACCCCACCGGGTGCCACTTATGCCCGGGGGAGATGATGAGATGGGTAGCCACTTGATGATGAAGTGGTGTACCGAGGCAAGTGTGTGTTGTTTTCAAAACGGATTGGTTGAAGTTGCGACCGTTATTCCAACCTTACATGCGCAACCACTCTACCCTTATATGGGAAAGGGCATTATTGATTACCTAGGTCGACACTAGCTTGGAGCTCGCATTACTAGTGACGGGGGAGAGTTGGTGCTCTCTCTCGGGACGGGGTCGTGCCAGGTAGGGCGGCCATGACTGTCTTTACAGCACCGGACACACCGTTGGTACCCCGTGCTTGTGGTATGTGATGAATATGGGAGCGAGGCTCCACAACTTTATGATGTGAAATGTTAGGCACGGGGGTTACTACCAATCGAGTGGACTCCATGTTAGTGTCGTCTAGGGAAAGGTAGTGATCGGGTGCTTACCCCGGGTACTTGAGGTACCGCGGGTCGTGGATGACACGGAAGTTCCCCGGATCTAGTGGGTAAAGTGTGCAACCTCTGCAGAGTGTAAAACTATTCGAATAACCGTGTCCACGGTCAAGGACAGTTGGGTAACCGCTCTTGGGCTACGTGTGTGTTGATAAAATGACTTGGGTCAAGTCAAGGGACTTGACGTGATTGAGATGGGTTGGTGCCCACTCTATTTATGTTGATATCTGTAACCTGTCCTCATGGTTACTTGAATTCTCTTGATGAATGTCTTACAAGTTGTTGAACATGTCATTGCACTCAAAACTAGCTTTCTGCGAAAATTTACCTATATCATGCATTGTTGTATCTTGAACCAAAAACATGGGTTGCTTGCGAGTACATTCAAAGTACTCATTGGCTTGCCACTGGTTATTTAATTGACCAGGCATGGAAGAACCAGAGTTCGAAGAAGAGTTCTTTGGAGACGAACATGCGAACTAGGACGTTTCCCAGTCAGAATGCCTGTAGGGTTAAGGCAGATGGCATGGGTTCTACTTATCGACGAAGATTTCCGCTGCTTGTGTTTCATTTGATGTTCAGCCCTTAAGGCTTTATCAATGTAAGACTTGACCGTAATGGTCATAATTTGTGTAAGACGATATGTATGGATGTAAGACTCTTGTTATTCAGCTTCTGTGTGTTCAGTGAGCATTGATCTCTGGGATCACTGTACACGTGCATTCGGTGATCTCGACTTATGAGTCGGGGTCCCCACATTCAATGACCGAGAGCATAGTTTGTTAGTCCTCAATGAAGTTTCTGATTCATACTTGACATTGTGAATAGATTGTTACTTTAGCGTAAGAAATCATATGACAATATATATATATATATATATATATATATATGTGTGTGTGTGTGTGTGTGTGTGTGTGTGTGTGTGTGTGTGTGTGTGTTGCTATTATAAGAATGATCATGATGCCCTCATGTACGTATTTTATTTTATCGACACCTCTATCTCTAAACATGTGAACATTTTTTTCGTTATCGGCTTCCACTTGAGGACAAGCAAGGTCTAAGCTTGGGGGAGTTGATACGTCCATTTTGCATCATGCTTTTATATCAATATTTATTGCATTATGGGATGTTATTACACGTTATGTCACAATACTTATGCCTATTATCTCTTATTTTACAAGGTTTACATGAAGAGGGAGAATGCCGGCAGCTGGAATTCTAGGCTGGAAAAGGAGCAAATATTAGAGACCTATTTTGCACAACTCCAAAAGTCCTGAAACTCCACAGAAGTTATTTTTGGAATTAATAAAAAATACTGAGCGCAGAAAATACCAGAGGAGGGCCACCCACCATCCACGAGGGTGGGGGGTGCGCCCTACCCCCTGGGCGCGCCCCCTGCCTCGTGGGCCACCTGGCAGCCCTCCGATGGCCATCTTCTGCTATATGAAGTATTTTACCCTGAAAAAAAATCAGAAGCAAGCTTTTGGGACGAGACACCGCCGCCACGAGGCGGAACCTTGGCGGAACCAATCTAGGGCTCCGGCGGAGCTGTTCTGTCGGGGAAACATCCCTCCGAGAGGGGGGAAATCATCACCATCGTCATCACCATCGAACCTCTCATCGGGAGGGGGTCAATCTCCATCAACATCTTCACCAGCACCATCTCCTCTCAAACGCTAGTTCATCTCTTGTATCCGATCTTTGTCCCAAAACCTCAGATTGGTACCTGTGGGTTGCTAGTAGTGTTGATTACTCCTTGTAGCTGATGCTAGTTGGTTTATTCGGTGGAAGATCATATGTTCAGATCCTTTATGCATATTAATACCCCTCTGATTATGAACATGAATATGATTTGTGAGTAGTTACATTTGTTCCTGAGGACATGGGAGAAGTCTTGCTATAAGTAGTCATGTGAGTTTGGTATTCGTTCGATATTTTGATGAGATGTATGTTGTCTCTCCTCTAGTGGTGTTATGTGAATGTAGACTACATGACACTTCACCATTGTTTGGGCCTATAGGAAGGCAATGGGAGTAATAAGTAGATGATGGGTTGCTAGAGTGACAGAAGCTTAAACCCTAGTTTATGAGTTGCTTCGTAAGGGGCTGATTTGGGTCCATATGTTTCATGCTATGGTTAGGTTTACCTTAATACTTCTTTTGTAGTTGCAGATGCTTGCAATAGGGGTTAATCATAAGTGGGATGCTTGTCCAAGAAAGGGCAGTACCCAAGCACCGGTCCACCCACATACCAGATAATCAAAGTAACGAATGCGAATCATAAGACCGTGATGAAAACTAGCTTGACGATAATTCCCATGTGTCCTCGGGAGGGTTTTTCTCTATATAAGAATTTGTCCAGGCTTGTTCTTTGCTACAAAATGGATTGGGCCACCTTGCTGCACCTTATTTACTTTTGTTACTTGTTACCCGTTACAAATTACCTTATCACAAAACTATCTGTTACCGATAATTTCAGTGCTTGCAGAGAATACCTTACTGAAAACCGCTTGTCATTTCCTTTTGCTCCTCGTTGCATGGATTCGATACTCTTACTTATCAAAAGGATTACGATAGATCCCCTATACTTGTGGGTCATCATACAACATAACTATCAACCCTATCGACAATGAATCATATCCAACTGAGCATGGCACAATGACGAGCATGAATATTACAAGTACAACACTACTCATAGCATAACATGACCATTAGCATCAACAATAAGTACCATGCAAGAACACATCAATAACATAATCGAGTAAGCACTTAACCAACTAACCACAAGGAACAATGCATATCACTGGTACTCGGTAACCGACGATAGTCATGCACCGAAGAACATGACCAAACCAGCATGTACTAGTACCAAGCATGGCCAATAACAAAGTAACACTAGCAGGTAGAACATGATAACAGAGGGCAAGAAAACACAGCATGACGGTAATCACCGATCCACAAGCATAACCAAAATAACAAAAGTAGTAGCAAAACAAACATACAGTTATTAACGATTCAAGTTGAAAACCAATTCTACTACATGTCTATCATGCAAATGGTGGTTGTGGCTTGCCTGGGGAGGAAGAAATCATCGGGAAGAAGTGCGGTGAAGCCACGAAAAGAATCGTCGAAAACAGTTCTCTCTCGGAGGGGGCTGAATAAGGGCAGGGGCAAAATAGTCATTTTAAGTATGTCAAAACATGGTTTAAATGATTCCATCGGAACGGGCTCGACGAAACAAAGAAATGGGCTTTGGATTCACCTGATTTGGAGCTACGGTTGAAAAGTTGTGATAGTTTTTCTGCCAGGGACCTCTTTGTAAATAAAAACTTCATAATCTGGGCTTGGATAGAAAAACAGAAAGCGTTCTTTAAAGAATATGCCTTTGCTTTAGGGAAAACGCATTCCTTGCTGAAACAGACACAAAATACGCTTTCAGATAAGGCAAGCGTACTTTGGCTGAAGAAGGAAAAGACGATTTCGGAAAGTGAAAACGCACTCACGGGTTTACGCCTCCACTTAATCCAGTCAGCAGGGGCGGGGCCGCGGCTTGAGCCACTGCCAGGTGGGACCGCGGGGTCCACTGGCCAGCTGGAGAGGAGGGGCGTTGTCTCCTTCTTCTCCTTGCTGGTGCCCGTGCCTGGCCGAGGCAGAGCCGGCGCCCGACGGCAACCGCGGGCAGCTCCGGTCACTGTTCTCGACGACTGGCATACCGACGGGCTCAGTGCGTCGGGCCACACCTAGCCAGAGATAGCACGAACCCCGAGAAAGGCTGGCTCGAGTGCACCTACGGCCGCGGCGGACTGAGGCTTCGGCTGGAGATGGGGATCATGGCGAGAGGCCACCGGAGGAAAAGGAGGAAGGCGGGGAAGGGTCTGCGATGGTGGTGGATGCCTCTAGTGGTGGCTGTAGGATGGGAAGAGCTTGGGCCCGAGCGAATTCGAATGGTGGAGGGCAGTGGCATGGCGGCCAGAGGAGGGCTCGAGGCATCCTCGAGCTTATTTGAACGGACGGGGGCGCTACTGGGAGTTGGAGGGAGCTGCTGGTGAGGTTGGGAGCGGTCGGGGACGGCTTAAATAGGCGCGGGCGAGGTCGCCAACCTGGCGTCGCCGTGGATACGTGTCCAGCACCGTGGACGCGTGTGCGCGTGCATGAGCTCGGGGTTAGGCAACAGAGGATGCACAGGGGAGAGCTCACGGGGGCAGAGACGACCAAGGGAGCGTAGGGAGGAAGAAGACAGCGAGCTTCGAGCCAAACCGCCATTGTTCGCCTGTGCGCACGTGGTGGCTTGTATCAGTGAAGAAGTGGACGGAGGGGGAGAGGGGTCCAAGGGAACGGCGACGACGAGAGTAAGACAAGGGACAAGGTCACGTGCGCGAAGACGACGAGAGGGGAGCGGACAAAGCAGAAACGACGCGCTGGACGCGGCCACTGTGCACAGAGCGTGCGTACAGGCTTGCCAGCTGCACGGTTACCACGGGACAATGCACAGGGAGGGCTGAGGGATTCCTGGATAAGGGAGTATCCGGACAGCCGGGCTATATACTTTGGCCGGACTATTGGACCATGAAGATACAAGACTCAAGACTTCGTCCCATATCCGGATGGGACTCTCCTTTGCGTGGAAGACAAGCTTGGCGATTCGGATGTTAGATCTCCTTCTGTGTAACCAACTTTGTGTAACCCTAGCCTCCTCCGGTGTCTATATAAACTGGAGGGTTTAGTCCATAGAAAAACAACAATCATAATCATAGGTTAGCTTCTATGGTTTAGCCTCTACGATCTCGTGGTAGATCAACTCTTGAAATACTCATATCATCAAGATCAATCAAGCAGGAAGTGGGGTATTACCTCCATCGAGAGGGCCCGAACCTGGGTAAAACATCGTGTCCCTTGCCTCCTGTTACCATTAGCCTTAGATGCACAGTTCGGGACCCCCTACCCGAGATTCGCCGGTTTTGACACCGACATTGGTGCTTTCATTGAGAGTTCCTCTGTGTCATCGCTGCAAGGCTCGATGGCCCCTTCAATCATCAACAACAACATGGTCCAGGGTGAGACTTTTCTCCCCAGACAGATCTTTGTGTTCGGCGGCTTCGGACTGCGGGCCAATTCGCTTGGCCATCTGGAGCAGATCGACAGCTACGCCCCTGGCCATCAGGTCAGATTCGGAAACCTAAACTACACGGCCGATATCTGCGGAGACTTGATCTTCGACGGATTTGGGCCTACGCCAGGAGCGCCGAACAGTCACGATGAGCGCGGCTTAGACCTGCCCCAGACAATACTCGGGATATCGCACCTGCAATAGCTCCGGACCTAAATCCGGGGCAGATTGCGTCGTCCGAGGACGGGTGGATGGACCCTGCCCTAGAGGTCGCATATTCATCGGCGGTAGAGCCGAAGACGGACTCCACCCCCAAGGAAGTCTGCATCACTGGACCACCGGACTTGTGTCTGGCTGTAGGTTCCAGACCGCGCGCCCCCGAGCCCGCCGAATCTGGTTGGGCTCCGGTAATGGAGTTCACCACTGCGGATATCTTCCAGCACTCGCCCTTTGGTGACATGCTGAATTCATTAAAGTCTCTCTCTTTGTCAGGAGACTCATGGCCGAACTATGTCCGGCTCGAGTGGGAAGCAGGCGACGAGGAAATTCGTTGCCCACCCACCTCCCACTTCATTGCCACTGTTGATGATTTGACCGACGTGCTTGACTTCGACTCTGAAGACATCGACGGTGTGGACGACGATGCAGGAGAAGAACAGGAACCACCGCCCACGGGGCGCTGGACAACCACTTCCTTGTGTGATATATATATGGTGGACACTCCCAAAGAAACCAATGGTGACGAGGCAATGGAGGATAACCCCTCAAGGAAGAAATCAAAGCATGGGCGTCATCAGCGCCGCTCCAAGCCCCGCCACAGCAATACCGGCACAGGAGACGAAAACAATCCGGATGGTGCCGAAGATGAATACAATCCCGATCAGCGTGCCTTCGAGCAGGCTGAACAGGAAGTCAGGCAGATTAGCCCAGACGAAGAGGCGACGGACAGATACTTGGAGGAGGACAACTACATGCCCCCCTCCGAAGACGAGGTGAGCCTCGGCGATGATGAATTCGGTGTGCCTGAGGATCCCGTAGAGTAGGAGCGCTTCAAGCGCCGGCTTATGGCCATTGCGAGAAGCCTGAAAAGGAAGAAGCAATAGCTCCAAGCTGATCAAGATCTGCTCACAAACATATGGACCGAGGTCCTGGCAGCCGAGGAACATGGACTCGAGCACCACACAAAAGGTTACCCAAAGCACAAGTTGCTACCTCAACTCGAGGAGGAGCCCATACTACCAGCACAAGACGAGGCTGACTGTCCACCTCATGGCTGGGATAAAACAGCATATCAGCCCTCACCCCCACGCTAATACACTATGGCCCGGGGCAATAGGCAGGACCTGCGAGACATGCTGGAAAACAAAACAGGTCAGCCAAGATCGATCTACGGATCACGGGGGCGCGCCCCAACACATGACGATGATCATCACGCCGGATACACTATCAACAAGTCCGGCCAGGCCGAACATAGCCAACCAGACTTATTCGAACCGCGTAGTATCATAGCCCGGTATAGAGGCGCCGCACACCCCCTATGCTTCACTAACGAAGTAATGGATCACGAATTCCCAGAAGGGTTTAAACCCGTAAACATCGAATCATATGAAGGCACAACAGACCCCGCGGTATGGATCAAAGGTTTCCTCCTCCACATTCACATGGCCCGCGGAGATGATCTACATGCCATCAAGTATCTTCCCCGTAAACTCAAAGGACCGACCCGACACTGGCTAAATAGCCTGCCGGCAAATTCCATCGGCAGTTGGGAAAACCTGGAGGACGCGTTCCTCGCCAACTTCCAAGGCACTTACGTGCGACCACCGGATGCTGATGACTTGAGTCACATTACCCAACAGCCTGGAGAGTCAGCCAGGAAATTCTGGACTCGGTTCCTAACTAAAAAGAACCAAATTGTCGACTGTCTGGACGCCGAAGCCTTGGCGGCCTTTAAGCATAATATCCGCGATGAGTGGCTCGCCCGACACCTCGGCCAGGAAAAACCGAAGTCCATGGCGGCCCTCACGACACTCATGACCCGCTTTTGAGCGGGTGAGGACAGCTGGTTGGCTCACTGTAGCACCACGCCAATAAACTCCGACACTTCAGATGTGTCCGCGACAATAATGGCAAGCCATGGCACAACAGACATAAGCATCGGAACAATGGCGACAACACTGAAGACACGACAGTTAACGCCGGATTTAGTGGCTCAAAATCCGGTCAGCGGAAAAAGCCGTTCAAAGGAAACAATTCGGGATCGTCCAGTCTGGACCGCATACTTGATCGCTCGTGCCAAATTCATGGCACCCCTGATAAGCTAGCCAACCACACTAATAGAGATTGCTGGGTGTTCAAACAGGCCGGCAAGATAAATGCCGAAACCAAGGACAAGGGGCTGCACATCGACGATGACGAGGAGCCCCGGCATCTGAACATTGGGGGACAGAAGAAATTTCCTCCTCAGGTGAAAACGGTAAACATGATCTATGGCACGCACATTCCCAAAAGGGAACGAAAGCGAGCACTTAGGGACGTCTATGCGATGGAGCTAGTCGCCCCAAAGTTCAACCCATGGTCAGCCTGTTCGATCACTTTTTATCGTAGGGACCACCCTACCAGCATCCGTCATGGCGGTTCAGCCGCATTGGTCCTTGACCCAATCATCAGCGGATTCCACCTTACGCGAGTCCTTATGGACGGTGGCAGTAGCCTACACCTGCTTTACCAGGACACAATGCGCAAAATGGGCATTGATCCTTCAAGGATCAAGCCCACCAAAACCACCTTCAAAGGTGTAATTCCAGGAGTAGAGGCCCGTTGTACAGGCTCCATAACACTGGAAAGTGGTCTTCGGATCCCCGAATAACTTCCGAAGTGAGGAGTTAATCTTTGATATCGCCCCTTTCCGTAGTGGCTATCATGCACTGCTCGGACGAACCGCATTCGCTTGATTCAATGCGGTACCACACTATGCATACCTCAAGCTCAAGATGCCAAGACCTCGCGGGGTTATAACAGTCAATGGAAACACAGACCGCTCTCTCTGTACAGAAGAGCACACTGCGGCCCTTGCAGCAGAAGTACAAAGTAGCCTTCTTCGGCAGACCGCCAATTCGGGACAACAACCCCGAGCTCCGTCAAGCGAGTCCGGAGTACTCTGCAACAGGATCGCTAGGCACGCAAAGAGCATGACTAGCAGTCTGGCCTCCGCCCTAGCCCCATCCAGGCAGCATTTGTGCCGCGCGTACACAATTACGCACTTAAAATACCATGGGCATAGGCGGAGGCGCAACGGTGATGCGGTCCACAGTGCGGTTCAACCGCGAAAAGACCCGCATACTTTAAATAACCTTCTTTCTCTTTCAGGACCCTACTTTTGGGCATCCCCTTCAGAGAACCAGATCATCAGACTCATCAAAGGAGGGAAAACCAAGGAGGAAAAAGGCTTTGTGCACAATGGGAATACCCAGGTGGTATCTGTTAATGATCGTTATACCTGTTTTACATACCCGCATGCGGCCCGCCCTTGGATAGGACATGTCAAATAGTCCTATTTGTTCCACTTAACACATTAATTGTACACATATGCTTGGACGTATTATTTAAATAACAAAGGGAAATAATATATAGCGTCAGCTTATTATTCCTATCCTCACATTTTCCCTAAAAATGTTTATTTAATATCGCATCCATACACTTTGGTACGTTCAGTTTGCCAGGGGCTTCTTATGGCGCCCCATAATACGGCAAGGTAAGTCCGAACACTTTCGACAGTGCGGCACCCCGAACTTATAGCATTATATGCATCAACTCTGAATCATGTCTTGGGTCAATAGTTGGGTTTGCCCGGCTCCCTTGTTTTGGTACCTTACATTCCGTTATATCGGCTAAGGTAGCGCAGGAAGAACTACTGCGATTGTGTCCCAGTTCTTTCGGACGAGCACCTTAGTAGAGAAAGCCTAAAACTGACTGTCATGATGCGGCGAGAGCTGGTCGCTGTTCGAGAGGTCTTAAATCCCTAAAGATTTTTTCCGCTTCAGGCGAGGAATCGGCCTTGTCCAATTTAGGCGTGTATAGCACCCCAATTCGGCTTTCCGAATTCTAGGGGCTTCGCCAAAATTTAAAATTGTATACTTCTATGGCTAAGTGAGAGTTATAAAGCCGCATAGTCCGATTGCCTTGTTCGCTGCGCTAAACACCTCCTTAAAGGACCCAAAATATTTGGATAAAGAGTGTTTGGGTTTTCCTAGTACTAGTTACGTGGGGGCAGAAGCCAACGACTGGCCTACTTTCAGAATTTTATAAACAGCCGCACAGAAGGTAATATTTTAAATCAACAAAGCGCCATATAGTGGAAACAAACTCGTTTTCATATTACAAAGATGACATGAGTACATTCACTCAAAGATTATGTCCTTGGTACATCCATCGGCCTCGAGGCGAGCGCCTTTCATAACGCCATCATAATATTTCTTGGGGTAGCGATGCGCCTTTCCCTCCGGCGGTCCATCCTTCACCAGCTTCTCTTCATCCAGCTTGGCCCAATGCATCTTCGCATGGGCAAAGGCCCGGCGGGCACCCTCAATACAAATGGATTGCTTGATAACTTCGAGTCGCGGACAAGCATTTACCATCCGCTTTATAAGGCCGAAGTAGCTGTCGGGCAGGGGCTCACCAGGCCACATCCGGACTATGAAGTCCTTCATGGCCACTTCGGCCGCCCTGTGGAGTTCAACCAATTGCTTCAGTTGGTCACTCAGAGGCACTGGGTGTTTGGCTCCAGCATACGGGTACCAGAACAGCTTCTCCGTCGAGCTCCCCTCTTCGGCACAGTAGAACTCTGTGGCATCCGATATGCTGCATCGCAGATCTGCGAATGCCCCTGGAGAGCTCCGAATTCGGGTAAGTCAAAGAAATGTCTCCTCCACATGCTTGCTTTGCATAATGAATGCCTTGCCCGCCGCTATCTTCTTGGCCGCCTGGATTTCCTGTTGGGCCTTTTGGGCTTCGGCCTTGGCGTCTTTCACGCTCAGAAGGGCCTTCGCAAGCTCAGACCCTTTCGTCCTAAAGTCACACTCCAAGGACTCGAACTTCTAGCCGAGCTCCTGGAGCTCTTGCTGTACCTCGCCCAGCCTAGCATCTTGCTTTTCACGCTCAATGCGCTCTGAGGCCGCCTTGTCTTCAGCCCCGGATAGCGCTTTCCTCAGGGCCGCCACTTCGGTCGTGGCCCCTATTAAAAATCATGACGCTTTTTGTTAGCGTCGCCAAATTTTTCTCCTCTATATGACACATGAACGGGGTATCACTCACCTTTGTTCTCTTTGAGCTGCCTTTTCGTGAGGCTGAGCTCCTTTTCGGCCTGCTTCAGGTCCCATTCAAGTCCGGCGACCTCTGCTATGTGGGCAGCAGTGGCAAGCAGCACCGCCTGCTTATTCACTTAGACACATACGGTTAGATTCCTGTGGTTTAAAGTTGACCCTACGTTTGGCTTTTCTTTCCGAACACCAAACAGAGTATCAGGGGCTACTGTCTATTGGGTGATAATTTCTCACACTTTTGATTACTTACCTCAAAGCCTGTCAGGAGGCTGGTGCAGGCTTCGGTCAATCCGCTTTTGGCGGACCGAACCTTCTGAATCACCTTACTCATAAGAGTACGGTGCTCTTCATCAATGGAAGCGCCACGAAGCACTTCCAGCAGACTATCCGACGCCTCTGGTGCAACGGAGGTCATCGGCACGGACGGCTCGCCCTCCCTAGCGAGGGGCTGCCTACCCGAATCCAGAACCTTTGGAGGTTCCGATGCAGTGTCTGGCTGGGAGCCCAACTTGCTGTGGCTCTCGTCAGCATAATCTATGGGGATCTTACTCCCCATGTGCCCGATGTCTGGAATTTCTCCTTGGGGCATCTCGAGAGCCGCCTCCCCTGCTCTGGTACCCTTTGGGACCACACCTCCGTGTCATCTGCAGGCCGAGGGGAGGTGGCCGAGGGGCGTGTTCGGCGTTATAACAAACTATGAAGTTAAGTCGCGCTAAAAATATTACAGAGTGTGGACACTTACGATCTTGCCAGGGGCTTGCCCCTGGGTAGCTACTCCTCCTCGCTATAGGCGATGGTTGTGGAGTGGTGCGGAGGGAGGGTCTGTCCCTTCTTGGACCCTTCGGCCTCCCTGGAAAGGGTGGCCTTCCTCTTCTTCCCCACCTCATTTTCAGGGAGAGGGTTTTCCTCCTCCTCCTCCTCCTCCTCCTCCTCATTGTCTTTGGAGGAGTGCGCCCCGGTGTCTTTGGATGATGAGTCCAGCACCACGTTGCGCCGGGAACTTCTTCTGGTCCCCGTGGCCTTTTTCTTGGCCTTCTTCTCCGGCACCTCATAGGGTGCCGGAACCAGTATCTCCATCAGGAGTTCGTCTGCTGGGTCCTCAGGCAACGGAGCCGGACATTCGATCCGCTCTGCCGTCGCCACATATTCCTGTTAAAATCAGCACAGTGGCCGAAGTTTCTCCCACGAATATACTGAGGAAAGGCACATCTTGCAAAATGTAGAGTGCTTACCGCATTGGCCTGGCGCCTGGCGCTGAGTCCGCGGTCCTCAGAGGTGGGAGGAGGTACTTCGCTGGCCTTGAACAACACCTTCCAGGCGTCTTTGTGCATTGTGTCATAGAGCTCTTGCAGTGTCTGGTGTTGGGCCGCGTCGAACATCCACATGTTGAATGCCCGTCTTTGACACGGCAGAATCCGGCAGAATAGCATGAACTGGACCACATTGACCAGCTTGATATTCTTGGTTATCATGTTTTTGATGCAGTTCTGGAGTCCGGTCAGCTCCGCGGATGCGCCCCAGGCTTGGCCCTTCCTCTTCCAGGAAGTGAGCCGCAGAGGGACGCCGGATCGGAATTCGAGGGCCGCCACCCAGTTGGCGTCGCGCGGCTCGGTGATGTAGAACCACCCCGATTTCCACCCCTTCACGGTCTCCACAAAGGAGCCTTCGAGCCAGGTGACGCTGAGCATCTTGCCCACCATGGTGCCACCGCACTCCACCTGCTGGCCGACCACTATCTTTGGCTTCACTTTGAAGATCTTGAGCCACAGGCCAAAGTGGGGCCTGATGCGGAGAAAAGCCTCGCACACGACGATAAACGCCGAGATGTTGCGGATGAAGTTAGGGGCCAGATCATCAAAATCCGGCCCATAATAGAACAGGAGCCCGCGGACAAATGGGTGGAATGGGAATCCCAGTCCGCGGACGAAGTGGGCGAGGAACACGACCCTCTCGTGGGGTCCCGGAGTCGGAATAATCTGCCCTGTGTCCGGGAGCCGGTGCACGATATCTGCGGCCAATTATCTGGCCGCCCGAAGCTTCGTAATGTGCTCCTCCTTGACGGTGGAGGCCACCCACTTGCCTCCCGCTCTGGACATGTTTGGCTATGCGGAGAAGGCGTGAACTAGGGCGCTGGAGCTCGAGGGTGCGAGAATGATTGAGCTAAGGAGGGAGAAGGCGTGGATAAAAATAGGAGATCCTTATCCCTTTATAGAGGTGGCCAAAATGGTGCGCCTCCCCGCTTGCCTGATGAAATCGCTTATTTTCCAAGCGCCACGGTTGGGTTACCCATACCCGTATTGATGAGGATCCCGTGATAAGGGGACATGATCTCTGCTTTGACAAGATGTGTCGAGGAAACTGCCTTGCAATATGTGCGGTGGCTAGTTGTGGGAAAATGGTTCGAATAATGACTTGACCTTGGTGTGATGTCACATTATCTAAAGTTGTCAGCAGATTATATTTGTGGAATATTGTTCTTCCTACGGTGGAATGTGAAAATCGTCTCACAGAGCCGGACACGATTTAAGTGTTCGAGATTTACTTTGGAGTATTCAGAGATGGAACCCGCCTTGCAATGCCAAAGACAATCTGCGTGCCGGACTCATCGTCATTGAAGCTTGGTTCAGGGGCTACTGAGGGAGTCCTGGATAATGGGGTATCCGGACAGCCGGACTATATACTTTGGTCGGACTGTTGGACCGTGAAGATACAAGACTCAAGACTTTGTCCCGTGTCTGGATGGGACTCTCCTTTGCGTGGAAGACAAGCTTGGCGATTCGGATGTTAGATCTCCTTCTTTGTAACCGACTTTGTGTAACCCTAGCCTCCTCCGGTGTCTATATAAACCGGAGGGTTTAGTCCATAGAAAAACAACAACCATAATCATAGGCTAGCCTCTAGGGTTTAGCCTCTGCGATCTCGTGGTAGATGAACTTTTGTAATACTCATATCATCAAGATCAATCAAGCAGGAAGTAGGGTATTACCTCCATCGAGAGGGCCCGAACCTGGGTAAAACATCGTGTCCCCTGCCTCCTGTTACCATTAGCCTTAGACGCACAGTTCGGGACCCCCTACCTGAGATCCACTAGTTTTGACACCGAGAAGGGCTGTAGAGGATGGCAAACTATGTCTGGGAGCTTATCCTTCCAGGGTGGGTTGTAACTGAGGTGGTAGCTCGGTGAAATATGCTCTGGTAAAATGGTAAGCAACCTCTAAAGTTTACTGTTGTAAACTTGGCCAAGAACTGCTGATCAACAGGAAACTAACTGGGTCAAATAGTGTTGTCTATGATGATTTGCTTAGGAAGGACTACAGTCTTGGAGGTTTAGAGAAAAAATGGACCAATATTTACTAGGGTTGCTTTGCAACTGCATTTTTGGTCCAGAAACTTGATTTGGATGATGTACTCACTTGGAGTGATGGAATGGGATGCAACTTGGCAAATCCTCATTATATGGACATATAAAGATTCTGTAAAAAGCTCATACCTAATGGACAAGCCAAAATGGCACTTGCTTCAAAAACATCATTTCTGTCCAGAAACTTGGAATAATTTTGGTGATCAAATGGCTCCATGAAATGATGCCAAAGAGATGTTTTATGGGTAGGAGCATGATCTGGTAATTTATCAGAATTTTTGAAGAAATATAAAATATACTTGCTTCACAACCTGAAAATATTGCCAGAATCAAAGATTTGGTCCTGTGCTCACATAGATGATTAGATGGGGCTGAAAATGGGTGTAGGGGGTTAATATGAGCGCATGAAGGAGTGTGCAAAAGTTCAACTCATTTGGATACTCCTAGCTAGTACTTTCTTCACAAAGCCTTCTGTCTGGCAGAAACTTTGAAAAATCACTGAGGAAGATTGGCTAGGAAAATAAAGTTGAACTTGTGCATGAGGCAATGATTTGAACATATAAGCATGCCCAAAAAGCTTGGGAGCCACTAGGAAAATATAAATGACACTTCCTTCACAAAGTGCCATTCAGGGCAGAATAGAAAATGGAATACTGGGGAATTATTTTTGAACTGGGCAAGGAAAGTTTTGGGCATATTTGAGCAATATATGACCCAAAGGAATTATGAGAATTAATTTGGAATTTTTGGATGTACAGAAATATAGGTTGCTTCACAACCTAGGGCAGATATGGTTATTCCTTTAGTGAAAAAGGAATTTTCCCTAGAAAAGAATTTTAGGGTTTGGTCAAGGAGTGAAGTGACATGATCTTGGCAAGATTTTGATAATGATGAGCCACATGGGAGGGGGAATGAGGATGATTTCCCAGGTGGCAAGGCCACATAACCACTCCAAAAAGAAAAACAGAGCAAAATCCAGACAAAACAAAAGAAAAAGGAAAGGGCCAAAATCCAGGTTGTTACAATAAATTATGATCATATGTTCTTGTTTATGACTGTGTGCTACTAAAGTTGATGTGTTGCAAACAAGGGTATTTTATCCATCGGTAACCATTTAGCCTATCTCGGGTTGTTACCATGCTGTAAGGCTACATATGCATAAGGCATACGACCTGATTGAATGGAGATTCTTGGGAACTATGTTAATTAGACTAGGATTCCTTTGTCGATCTCCTCATGGCATCTGCGGCCTCAAGTAGATATACGGTGCATTTAAATGATCAAGATATAGAACTTTTATTTGATTAGGATTTTTGTCCTCAGGCGACACCCCGTCCCCTCACTACAAAAAAATACATTTTCGTGATGATACGTGTTTGTCACAGTAGGTCACGTTTTCTGTCATGCATGTACATCCATGACAATATTATGAAAAAATCAAGATAGTCATACCTGTGCTGTCATAGAAGTGTTCCATGACATTACCAAAATTATCATCACGGAAGTGTCCACTTCCATGACGATAAATCGCGTGTCATAGAAGTGCTTTCGTCAAGGGTGACCGACATGTGGCATCCACCGTAACGGCTCGCCATTAAGATACTGGATTCCGGTTTGGATCCGATAACCCGTTAACAGCCCGGACCAATGGGGATTTTCCATGTGTAAAATTCTCAAAGGTCAGAGGAACCACATGTCGGCTCATCGCTGGGACAGATGTCATACACTCATTGGACTGAAGGCGCCTATGATACATCGACACGTGGCACGGCCCAACAGAGGCCCACTCCAGTGAAAAGGTCGGCCCGTTTGGCTTGGTCAAAAGGTAGCGGACCGGCCCCGGAAAGCCTATTAATGGCATGTTCGCATATAGGCCATTTATAGCCCGCTAAGTCACAGCCCGTTATGGCCTATCCGATTTAGGCCTAGTAGTGTCATCTGGGCCAACCAATATGATTCCAGCCTGATGTAACTTCTGGCCCATGTATGGCCCATGACGTCTTTCGGCCCATATGAGGCCCTTTGTAACTCTTGGCCCATTAATGACCCATGGTGAAACTGGCCCGTAATGAACAGTGTACCACTTTATACCCATTAACGGCCCATTATTGCATTGGGCCGTTTCCATCCTGTGTACCTTTCGGCCTTCTCAGGGCCTATTTATTCTTGGGCTCATTTCTAGCAATCAAATACTTACGGCCCATTACTGGCCTTTTCTGCTTGTGAGCCAAATTCAGCCCGTGGTTACAGTCGGCCTGTTTGTGGCCCGTTAATCCGTTGGGATGTTTTCATAGCATCATCAAATATAGACAATTAATGACGACCCATTATGGTCGGCCCATGAACGGACGATTCCAACTCTAGCCCATTTACGGCCCATAATGCGGTCCGTTATTGGCCGATCATACGGCCCGTAGAAGGCCCATTGATGATACGCCCCGTAGAAGGCCCATTGTTTCTACGGCCCGTAGGAGGCACATGGTAACTACAGTAGATATGTAGCCCATGGTTATTGTGGCCTAGTTTTAAAAAATAGGTTATTGCGGCCACTAGCAAACCGCAAAAAAAAGAACTGCACTGACTACAAGCAAGAAAATTAACAAGACAACAAGGAAATAAATAAGCAAGCAACTTACGCTAGGCTATCATGGCTATTACACATATTACATCCACTGGGCATCAAAGTTCGCCACGAGTGCAAATATAGGGAACAAAGCATCATATCACATACACTAGTTGTCAAAGTTGGAGACTGGTGCAAATAAACACCACAGCAAAACAAGTCTAGAACTGAACTTCAGAAGAGCTCAAGAAACAATATCCTGGGTACCCATAATGCTGGCAAGATGCTTAGCAAGCTTATTAACTTTCTCTTGTTTGGCGCTTAAATCCTCCAGCGCTTGTTGTTGCACCAGAAAGTATGCATATGAATTCTACAGGGACTTCCTCAGTCCTTCGGCTTCTTGCCACAACACAGCTGACTGATGCCTTTTAGCTTGTAGCTGAGACTGAAGAAGCTGAAGTGATTCAGGCAGCAAGTTCAAAGAGCTTGTGCCAGCGGTACTATTCAGTAACTCGAACACTACATGAACGCAAGACTGTGGGGTTGTCTCACTGTTTATAAGATCATTTTTATCACCTTTCTTGGAGACCAACAGGGTTATCTCACTATCTTGAACCTTCTCTGCATTACTTTTCTACCAGTGCATAGTGGGGTGCTCTTCTCCAATATTCTGTTCGAATTCTACAAGAGAAACAAGCAGACACATCGCAGGTTTAGCATGTAGTATATGAAACTCATTTTGGTAAACCAGTTCAGTGTAAGGTGGACATGATAACATCATGAAACAAACATATATCTATGTACTATGGTCACTGTATTGTCCATATCATTCTAGTTCATGTTGCCAAATCAAGATAGAGGCACAGTTGAAATCATATATTTTTAAGACACAAAAGCATAGACAAAATATAAGTGTGAGAAACTACACAACATTGGCAACACTTGTAATGTGCATTAGATGAGAACATAACTGTTTATACAACTAAAACTGAAATCAACATAGAGCAAGAAGTTAGAACAACAATCAAGTTAAAGAAATAGATTTAAAACATACATGTGCGCCATTGGAGTTTCAATTGAATCCTTCAAATTGGAAAGTAGTTGGTATGAGTAAATACAGTGATGCAAGAGCAAAGGAGTATGGACCATAGCTACAGAATCTGACCTGAGAACAGTTGCTCTTCTGCTTTAAATGTGGAGTTTGGGTTCTCTGTGGTGGCCTTCATGCTTTGGGCACTTCAGATGCTTTACAAATTGCTCGTGTGGGGGTACTCTGTGGTGGACATGATGTTGTGTCATCTAGAAGTGGGTTTGTATCCGCTGGGGTTGGGGTTAGGTGGGTTGTAGCCGGTTCTCTGTCCAACGGTGTAAGTGTGCAATCTGGAAGAGTCTCGATATGTGTGGTGGGCTAGTTAGTGGGCTAGTACAACCATGGTTCTATCTGCATCGACAGGTAACACCATCTTTTGGGAAGAACGAGTTTTTGCTCCTTTAGATACTGACATCACCCCCTCCAATTCAAATGGCTGATAAACAAGAAAAGAAATTGAGCGTACAGACATTGTATGATAGACAAATGTGGTAATTCAAATATATGTTATCTAACTAAACAGGACAACATGACACAATTTCACATATATGATGGCTAACTAAACAGGATAGCATGACACAGTTTTAGATATATGATGGATAGCTTAACAGGATATAATGGCATGATTCAACATATGATGAGTACCTAAACATGATGACATGACAAAACTATATGATGTCTTTCTAAAATAGGTTGGGATGAAATAATTCACATACATGTTGTCTAAGTATACAAGATGGCATGATGATTCATATACTAAGCAACTGGCACTCGCATGTATGATCTCTAAACTAAGCAGATGGAATTGAATATTGTGCATATGATTTCTGAACTAAGCAATGCAAGACACCATATGCATGATATGAGAAATACAGACATTGCAAATTAGAGCAAACACCTCAGGTGGGATATAGGACTAGTCATCTGTCTCTGAATCCTCCCTTGAGGAGCTACTTGTAACCATCGAGATATATGCTTCAACAGGTACCATTGCCTGCTCTGAAGACCTTGTTTTCACTCCTGATTTTTCCATAACCGGCCCAAATGGCTGATACACATGAAGAGTAGTTCAATATACATAGATTGTCGACAAATGGAATACGTAATGAAAAAAAGGATGGCATGAGATAATTCACATATATGATGCCTGGCTACATGGTGGTGCATAATTCACATATATGATAACTGGCTGAAAAACATGGCATTGCATAATTCACATATCTGATATAGAAAGCAAACAGGAGGCATTCACACAAAGCATGTCCAATCTAAGCAGATGGCATGGCAATGCAAGACACCCTATGCATGATATGAGAAATATAACCATGCCAAGTTAGAGCATGCACCTCGGGGGGGGGGGGGGATACGACTGGTCATCTGTCTCTGAATCCTCCTCTGAGGAGCTACCTGTAACCAGCAAGAAATCTGCATTGATAGGTAGCACTGACAGCTCAGAAGACCTTGTTTTCACTCTAGATTTTCCCATGACCATCTCAAATGGATGATGCACAGAAAGACTAGATGAATGTATAAACATTGTTGACAAATGGAATACATTATGAAAAAAATGGCACAATACAATTCACATATACGATGACTGGCTAAACAAGATGGCATTGCATGATTCACGTATATGATGCCTAGCTAAAGAAGATGACATTGCATAATTCCCATATACTCCCTTTGTTCCTAAATATTTGTCATTTTAGAGATTTCAAATAGACTACCACATACAGATGTATATAGACATATTTTAGAGTGCACATTCACTCATTTTGCTCTGTATGTAGTCATTTGTTGAGATATCTAAAAAGACAAATATTTAAGAAGGGTGGGAGTATGATATAGAAACCTAATAGGTGGCATTCACACAAAGCAAATCTAAACAAAGCTGATGACATATAAGATGTATAATGTAAGCAATGCGAGGCACCATATGCATGATATGACCAACATCAACATGTCAGGTTAGAGCAAACACCTCAGGGGGTAAATAGGAGTGGTCGGCTCCCTATGAATCCCCCTCTGAAAAGTTATCTTCCTCTGGAATACAATCTAGAATGGCGGGAGGGGGCCAACTTCGCTCACCATGGAGTGGCATCTACATGACATTATATTCCCATGCAACGGTCTTCTATTTTTCTCTACATGTTCAGTACGATTGTGTACGATAATTGACATGCATAATAAAAAAACATAGTTAGATTATGTAAGGCCTAAGGGGTGCATGCAGAAATCAAGACTGATGGTAGCAAACGAGTGGATAGACCCAAAACTAATGATAGTAGGTAGATTATAGCTTCAGTATAAAAAGATAGACGATGGATCATCTACTGTTTGTTGCCCACCCAACATGAACCACATAGAAGACCCCAGATGAACCAGATAGTCGACAGATACTATTCGTTGCTGCCTTGATATGTGCTCCACATGCATTTTAAAACTCAAGTTTGAACATTAGTTTGGACCTAAGTCGGAGTCTAAGAGGTGAACAGGATAATAAAGTAGCAGGTAATAATAACCGTTGAATAACGTAAGCAAACACGAAAGAGTGCGACCTCTCTTCCGGAACTGTGTAGTCCTCAGGTTCATCTACTCAGTCAATGATAGTAATGCAGTTGGCGTGGATACCGGCAACAGGGAAAATGATCTGAGACGGTGAAAGAAAGTCTGCAGGGGGAATCTCTGCTGTAGTGAACACTTTCATCGATGGTGCACCTCAAATGGGGTGGATGACAGCACGGCAGGAGTAGGACATAACACACAGAGTTTTCTTTGACACCTATCTGAAAATGAAGTAAATCTGTAAGGGCCCCTTGGAATTGGAGGATTATATAAACACAGGGATAGGAAAAACATAGGAATAGGATAGGAATGCACGTGCAATACAGAGCATTTCCAAGCATAGGATTTCTATCAACCTCGGTGTTTGGTTCACATGAATTGGAGGAACACAAGAATGGAAAAACATGGTCAAATTAAAGTCAAACCACATGAAAATGAAAAAAGAAGAATCTTATTATGTGAGTAATGCAATTAGTCCTGTTCTCCATGCATATTAATTTGAAAAGGACGTCCAAGTGGATATTAAAATTCCTACGTTTTTTCTTTGAAAGAGACATTAAAGGAAAAAATCCTCCAGTTTTGCTTTGCTCCATTCCTTCTAACCAAATGCACGAATAGTAGTACCATAGTAAAGTTTCCAATTCCTTTGTTTTCCTTCACCTTTTCTTTGAACCAGTGGCAATTCTAGTAGGTAGTCTTCAATAGGCTGAAGCCTGCCCTCGAAATATTTCTTGCTAAACCGATTAAAATTGTGATTCAAAGAGCATTTAGTTTTCTCCCTGTTAACTTTGTGACCATGATTCATTTATTTCTAGATTTGCAACTTCTTTGAACCAAAGGATCCCTGAGGGATCGACATGAATGCATAATAAAAAAGTGATGCAACGAGTGTACAACCTCTTTGGAATAGCCTTGTCGACCTTAGCATCATTGGATTGGACGTGGAGGATGGTGATGCTGGTGTGACTGTCGAAGGCGTGGAAGAAGATCTGAGGCCTCTGGATACGGCGCCGAGGGTACTACTCCACTGTGATGGATGGTTATGTCGTTGGAGTAGCTCCTGTGAGGTGTATGACGGCAAGGCTGAAGCAGGACAAGACAGACAACGTGAATCTGAAGTGGGACTCTAATATCATCTGCAATAGATGATGTAAATTACATCACCAAAAAGTTCTAGATGTAAAATGCATCAGCCGTGCCATGGCCGCTCCGACAGATGCTGTAAATACTATTCATTTTGAACTTAACTGAAGAAACTGAACTTTACAGTCGAAACTGAATTTTACTTTTGAAACTGATTGAACTAGTAGCAGAGCATTGCAATAGAAGTTTAGGGCATTCGAGCACCAATAGCAGAGAAGCAGTGATCTAAATCCGCAGCCGCTCGAGCAGTGAACGCACTAGCAAAGAGCAACTCATGCAACAACATTGCGAGTGAGTGCTAAAGCAGCAACTCTTGTAGCTGCTGGAGGTCGTGCAGCAGCAGCAGCGCGAGCGAGAGCAAGAACAGAGCAACAACATGAACAAGAGCAAGAGCGGAGCAGCTGCGCGACTGACATCAATAGTAGAGCAGAGCAGCAGCACGGATGAAAGCAAGAGTAGTGCAGCAGCGCGACCGACAATAAGAACAGAGCCGCAGCGTGAGCGAGAGCCGGAGCAGCAGCAACAATAGCACAAGCAAGAGCCGGAGCAGCAGCAGCTAGTGCCGGTGTGGAAGTCGACGCCAAGGAAGCAAAGACATGGGAGAGAGACGTCGTGGATGAAGTGGCCGGCGATGGCACCGTCGATGGAGACCCGCCATGGCTGCTTGGTATCGAGCTCCGGCAGCCCCGTGAGATCGAATAAAAGATAAAATACAGCGGTGAGTGCAGAACCTCCTTGGTGGTGTCGAGTAGGCCTCGGCTTCATCGGAGGAATTGGTGAGGGTGATGAGGTTTCCGTGGGGCAGGTCAAGATGGTGCTTTGGGGAAGGAGGTGGCGCGATAGACGAGGCGAACACCGGGGCAACTCCTTGGAGGTGGAGGACGGGGCGGTCAATCCGGCGGGACAATGAGATCCACGGCAGATCCTCATCTGGTGCAGTGGATGAGGGACGGCGAGCTGTTGTGGTGGACGACATCGTCCGAGAAGAGTCCCCGACTGGGAGGCAGTCGGGAGGCTGACGGAGGAGCGTGGGGTTTCACGGGTTTTGGCAGCCTTGGTGTATGAATGGGGCGGGATGAAGGGAAAGGTAGGGGGAGCCATGGCTTAGGGACACGCTTGTACGAAATGTAGGGTAAGTTAGAAACATATTGCCACCGGTTTTGACCATGCGATGCGGAGGCGACATTTTCGGCTAAGGGGTAGAAGGGGGATTTGGCATGTCTGGGCTGCGGGACCGATTTCGGATGACGAGGGATTTTTTGTGTACATCAAAATTTCAGGATAACAAGGCACGGTGCGGTTGAAGAGGCGGGACTTTCACAGGAGAAGAGACAAAAGATACTCAAGCTTAAAAATTTCGGGATAACAAGGCGCCGATTCCATGTTCGGCAGAACAAACTTAACGATACAAAAAAAATCATACAAGAAACAAGAGAGTCATGTCCCTTTTACTATATTGCTATAAATGCCATTGAAAAAACTACAAGAAAAATCTAAAAAAATTGGGAGAACAAGATTACCCAGTACAGTACCAAATAACTTCGCACTTCCCTCAATAAAAACAAAAAACAAATCAATTCCCACCACAAGAAAGAGCCATATCCCTTTTTATATGATTACAAATGCTCCGATGCACCAAAGTTTACATTTTATTAAATTTTTGGAATTATTCCAGGTTAGTTTGGCCTTTTTATACATTAATTGAGTTTCTGGATACTTAATGTGCATAATTCAAATTTCAACCGCAAGCACATGCTCCGGTGCACCAAAGTTGGTTGAAAAATCACATGTGTGTCCTTGGGTGAATTTCTAGTTCCCATGCAAGAAATGGGAATGAAATTCAAACATCTAGGTGTCATGGCTCGGCCGGAAACATTGAGAAACTTGGTTTTCTAATCCCTGTAAATCCAAAACTCGCCTGGAAATCATGAAACTTGGCATGGTGTCATGACATGGCACTAATATGTTGTGGTAAAAAACATGGCCGAATTGGAACAAGTTTTGGTATAATCTTCTTGCAAACCGGAGCTTCTCTCAAGAAGGCATGTGGTTCTGAGAGGGAACGTGTCACATTTCTATGCGAAACGATATCGCTGCCCCCTTGATTTTCTTTACAGAGGCAACATAGAACTATATGACTGTCGTGTTAAATTTTGGTATTTGTCCAGGTTCGTTTGGCCTTGTTTATACATTAGTTGAGTTTCTAGTTAATTAATGTGCATTATTCAATTTTGAACTATAAGCACATGCTCCAATGCATCAAAGTTGGTTGAAAAATAACATGTGTGTCCTCTGATGAATTTCTAGGTCCCATGCAAGAAATGGGAATGAAATTCAAACATTTGGGTGTCGTGGCTTGGCCGAGAACATCAAGAAACTTGGTTTTAAAATTCTTGTAAATCCAAAACACGCCCGAAAATCATGAAACTTGGCATGGTGTCATGTCATGGTACTATCATGCCGTGGTAAAAGTTTTGGCCGAATTGGAACAAGTTTTGGTACAAGCTTCTCGCAAGCCGGAGCTTCTCTCAAGAAGGCTCGTGGTTCTCAGAGGGAACGTGACTGCTTTGTGTGCGAAACGATATATGCTACCCCCCTTGATTTTCTTTATAGAGGCAACATAGAACTATATGAGTGTCGTGTTAAATTTTGGAATTATTCCGGGTTCGTTCGGCCTTTGTTATACACTAATTGAGTTTCTGGTCATTTAATGTGCATAATTCAATTCTGAACTACAAGCACATGCTCCAGTGCACCGAAGTTGGTTGAAAAATTCACATGTGTGTGCTCGAGTAAATTTCTAGGTCCCATGCAAGAAAAGGGAATGAAATTCAAACATCTGGGCGTCATGGCTCGGCCGGAAACATTGAGAAACTTGGTTTTTTTAATTCTTCTAAATCCAAAACACGCCCGAAAATCATGAAACTTGGCATGATGTCATGACATGGCACTATCATGCTGTGGTGAAAATTTTGGCCGAGTTGGAACAAGTTTGGGTATAAGCTTCTTGCAAACTGGAGCTTCTCTCAAAGGCTCGTGGTTCTCCGAGGGAACGTGTCACATTTGTGTGCAAAATGATATACGCTGCCCCCCCCTTGATTTTATTTACAGAGGCAACATAGAATTATATGAGTGTCGTGTTAAATTTTGGGATTAGTCCGGGTTCATTTGGCCTTTTTAATATATCAATTGACTTTCTGGTCAATTAATGTGCATAATTCAAATTTGAACTACAACCACATGCTCCAGCACACCAAAGTTGGTTGAAAAATCACATGTGTGTCCTCAGGAAAATTTCTAGGTCCCATTCAAGAAACGAGAATGAAATTCAAACATCTGGGCGTCGTGGCTCGGCCGGAAACATTGAGAAACTCTATTTTTTAATTCTTGTAAATCCAAAACTCGCCTGGAAATCATGAAACTTGGCATGGAGTCATGACATGGCACTAACATGCATGTTGTGGTAAAAAACTTGGCCGAATTGAAACAAGTTTTGGTATAAGCTTCTTCCAAACCGGAGCTTCTCTCAAGAAGGCTCGTGGTTCTGAGAGGGAACGTGTCACATTTGTGTGAGAAATGATATGCGTTGCCCCCTTGATTTTCTTTACGGAGGCAACATAGAACCATATAGCTGTTGTGTTAAATTTTGGGATCAGTCCGGGTTCGTTTGGCCTTGTTTATACATTAATTGAGTTTCTGGTAATTTAGTGTGCATAATTCTATTTTGAACTACAAGCACATGCTCCAGTGCACCAAAGTTGGTTGAAAAATAACATGTATGTCCTCGGGTTAATTTCTATGTCCCATGCAAGAAATGGCTATGAAATTCAAATATCTGGGCGTCGTGGTTCGTCCGAGAACATTGAGAAACTTGGTTTTAAAATTCTTGTAAATCCAAAACACGCCCGGAAATCATGAAACTTGGCATGGTGTCATGTCATGGTACTATCATGTTGTGGTAAAAAATTTGGCCGAAATGGAACAAGTTTTGGTATAAGATTCATGCAAACCGGAGCTTCTTTCAAGAAGGCTCGTGGTTCTTAGAGGGAACGAGCCACCTTTGTGTGTGAAACGATATACGCTGCCCCCCTTTATTTTCTTTACAGAGGTAACATAGAACTATATGAGTGTCATGTTAAATTTTTGGATTATTACGGGTTCGTTGGCCTTTTTGGTACATTAATTGAGTTTCTTGTCATTTAATGTGCATAATTCAAATTTGAACTACAAGCACATGCTCCAGTGCACCAAAGTTGGTTGAAAAATCACATGTGTGTCCTCGGATAAATTTCTAGGTCCCATGCAAGAAATGGGAATGAAATTCAAACATCTGGGCGTCATGGCTCGGCAGGAAACATTGATAAACTTGGTTTTTTAATTCCTGTAAATCTAAAACTCGCCTGGAAATCATGAAACTTGGCATGGTGTCATGACATGGCACTAACATGTTGTGGTAAAAAACTTGGCCGAATTGGAACAAGTTTTGGTATAAGCTTCTTGCAAACCGGAGCTTCTCCCAAGAAGGCTCGTGGTTCTGAGAGGGAACGTGTCACATTTGTGTGTGAAATGATATATGCTGCACCCCCTTTGATTTTCTTTGCAGAGGCAATATAGAACTATATGACTGTCATTTTAAATTTTAGGATTAGTCCGGGTTCGTTTGGCCTTGTTTATACATTAATTGAGTTTCTGGTCATTTAATGTGCATAATTCAATTTTGAACTACGAGCACATGCTCCTGTGCACCAAAGTTGGTTGAAAAATAACATGTGTGTCCCCGGGTGAATTTCTAGGTCCCATGCAAGAAATGGGAATGAAATTCAGACATATGGGCGTCGTGGCTCAGCCAAGAACATTGCTAAACTTGGTTTTAAGATTCTTGTAAATCCAAAACACGCCCGATAATTATGAAACTTGGCATGGTGTCATGTCATGGTACTATCATGTTGTGGTAAAATTTTTGGCCGAATTGGAACAAGTTTTGGTATAAGCTTCTTGCAAACCGGAGCTTCTCTCAAGAGTGCTCGTGGTTCTCAGAGGGAATGTGCCACCTTTGTGTGCGAAACGATATACGCTGCCCCCTTGATTTTCTTTACTGAGGCAACATAGAACTATATGAGTGTTGTGTTAAATTTTGGAATTATTCCGGGTTTGTTTGGCCTTTTTTATACATTCATTGAGTTTCTGGTCATTTAATGTGCATAATTCAAATTTGAACTACAAGCACATGCTCCAGTGCACCAAAGTTGGTTGAAAAATCACATGTGTGCCCTCGCGTAAATTTCTAGGTCCCATGCAAGAAATGGGAATGAAATTCAAACATTTGGGCGTCATGGCTCGGCCGGGAACATTGAGAAACTTGGATTTTTAATTCCTGTAAATCCAAAACTCGCCTAGAAATCATGAAACTTGGCATGGTGTCATGACATGGCACTAACATGTTGTGCTAAAAGACTTGGCTGAATTGGAACAAGTTTTGGTATAAGCTTCTTGGAAACTGGAGCTTCTCCCAAGAAGGCTCGTGGTTCTGAGAGGGAACGTGTCACATTTGTGTGCGAAATGATATACGTTGCCCCCCTTTGATTTTCTTTATAGAGGCAACATAGAACTATATGACTGTGGTGTTAAATTTTGGGAGTTGTCCAGGTTCATTTGGCCTTGTTTATACATAAATTGAGTTTCTGGTCATTTAATGTGCATAATTCAATTTTGAACTACAAGCACATGCTCCAGTGCACCAAAGTTGGTTGAAAAATAACATGTGTGTCCTCGGGTGAGTTTCTAGGTCCCATGCAAGAAATGGGAATGAAATTCAAACATCTGGGCATCATGGCTCGGCCGAGAACATTGAGAAACTTGGTTTTAAAATTCTTGTAAATCCAAAACACGCCTGATAATCATAAAACTTGGCATGGTGTCATGTCATGGTACTATCATGTTGTGGTAAAATTTTTGGCCGAATTGGAACAAGTTTTGGTATAAGCTTCTTGCAAACCGAAGTGAGGGAGTCCTAAACTAGGGGGTGTCCGGACAGCCGGACTATCATCGTCCGCCGGACTCCAAGACTATGAAGATACAAGATTGAGGACTTCATCCCGTGTCCGGATGGGACTTTCCTTGGCGTGGAAGGCAAGCTTGGCAATACGGATATGTAGATCTCCTACCATTGTAACCGACTCTGTGTAACCCTAGCCCTCTCCGGTGTCTATATAAACCGGAGGGCTTTAGTCCGTAGGACACAACAACCATTACAACAATCATACCATAGGCTAGCTTCTAGGGTTTAGCCTCCTTGATCTCGTGGTAGATCCACTCTTGTACTACCCATATCATCAATATCAATCAAGCAGGAGTAGGGTTTTACCTCCATCGAGAGGGCCCGAACCTGGGTAAAAACATCGTGCCCCTTGTCTCCTGTTACCATCCGCCTAGACGCACAGTTCGGGACCCCATACCCGAGATCCGCCGGTTTTGACACCGACATTGGTGCTTTCATTGAGAGTTCCTCAGTGCCGTCATCGATAGGAAGGATGCCTCCTCCCGTCTTCAAGGACGGTATTTTCGCCAAAGGAGCCCTGGCCGCTGGCCAAACTATTCGGCTAGGTGGTTTTCTTATGACCGCCTGTCCGGCCACCGCTTCGACAATGACCTCTCGGGTCGTCAAAAGCAATCTTCACGTCAACTCGGAATTTGCCGAGCGGCTGGATCCAATAGAGCTCTCGTCCGTAAACGAGCTCTTGGATCGCATCGCCGCCCTGGGAGTCGCTACAGACTACAATCAGATTGGGCTTAAAACCGATCTAAGAGAGATTAACTCTCCCCAGGCCAACCACCACGTTGCAGTGGTAGAGGAACAACGTGGCGACTCTTCTCCTATATGGAAAACTAGTCATGTCTGGGCTGCCGAACCCTCCATGCCGGATTCCGGCGGAGGGACTGACTTCGATCAAGCACTGAACCTAAAGTCAGGCATTGGACCGGACTCGTTGGACAACGTTCCACTTTCCAAGCTTCCAAATTCGGAAACTTCTCGGCCCTTGAGCCTTGAGATGGGTAGGGTTCCGAACTCAATTCCACCCACCCGCCCAGACATATGCGATCTATCTCTAATCCGGCAAGAGCCCGTTGAAACAGTACATCATTACTGGGCCAGATTCCTCCTGGTTATGGACAGGATAAAGGACTGCCGAGAGGAAAACACAATCTCAATCTTTTGCAATAATTGCACGGACAAGGGAATCTTGAACGCCATCAGCCGTCGTAAAGTTACACGCTTCGCCGACCTAGTGTCCATAGTACGAAAGTACTGTGCGATGGAGAGTTTCCGGAAAACTGAAATTAAGTTTTGGGACAATTCGGCCCCGAATACAACCCCAGTCCGCAACAAAAGGGTGCATCACACTCAGGCACCGGGTACAAAAACCAAAAAGCAAAAACCCCATAAAGGGCATGGAACCGTACTGGAGGGGTGGCTTAGCGGACCCTGTAAAATTCACAGTACAGAGGGCGCCACCCCAACACATAGCCTTCGAGCATATTGGATATTACGGCAGGTGGCCAAAAGTGGCGAGGAGCTTCTAGCCCCGGGAAACCACTCCAACAATACCGGCATGGTATCAACAGTCTTCAAGACTTTCGCATCAAATAATATGCGGAAATGAACAATCCGCAGCCTCGCCGAAGTCTACCAAGTAGCAACAACAAATCCATGGAGCGACACAGCCATCACCTTCAACGCCAGCGATGAACCTAAATTCCGAACAGCCCGAGCACCAGCCGCACTGGTACTTAGTCCAATAGTGGACGGCTTTCAACTAACCAAGGTACTCATGGATGGCGGCAGCGGCCTAAACCTCATCTATGAGGAAACTCTTCAAAAAATGGAAATAGACTGGAGCCGCATTGAGCGAAGCAGCACAACCTTCAGAGGAATAATCCCTAGCCGGGAAGCGTGCTGCACCGGAAAAATCACATTCGATGTGGTGTTCGGCTCGCCGGACAATTACAGATCCGAAGAAGTCACGTTCCAAGTGGCCCCATTCAACAGCGGATATCACGCTATATTAGGACGAGAGGCATTCACAATTTTTCAAGCCGTACCCCACTACGGGTACATGAAGCTCAAAATGCCTGGGCCCGGCGGAATAATCACTCTCGTTAGTGATCCGGACATAGCACTCCGCACCGAAAACAAGATAGCCGCATTAGCCCTGGAGGCACTATCCGAAGCCCTAGCGGCAGAAGAACTCACCGCGCTACGCTCTACGGTGAATAGGGACGATGTGATACTCGATAAGAGATCCAAGTCCACCTCCTTTAAACCAGCGGACAAAATAGTAAAATTCCAGGTCCATCCAACGGACCCGACAAAGACGGCCTCCATCGGGGCACAGTTGAACCCTGATGTAGACGCCACACTGCGAGAATTCCTTCGGGAAAATTGGGACATCTTCGCCTGGCACCCTTCAGATATGCCGGGAATCCCACGCAGATTGGCAGAGCACAGCCTAAACATCCTAAAAGGATTCAAGCCAGTCAAACAGGCTCTTCGACGATTTTCCGAACCCAAAAGACAGGCAATGGGAGAAGAGCTAGCCAAACTATTGGAAGCCGGATTCCTCAGACACATCAAACATCCGGATTGGCTAGCAAACCTGGTAATGGTACCAAAGAAGGACAAATCCTGGCGCCTATGTGTCGATTTTAAAGACCTCAACAAGGCTTGCCCAAAGGATCCCTTCCCCCTCCCTCGCATCGACCAGATAATCGATGCTACCGCAGGACACGATTCATTGTGCTTCCTTGACGCATACTCCGGCTACCATCAAATCAAGATGGCAGAAGCGGACCAAGCTGCAACGGCATTCATCACTCCATACGGACCATTCTGCTTCAACATGATGCCCTTCGAACTTAAAATTGCCGGCGCAACATATCAGCGCATGATTCAAACATGTCTGGCCACCCAGATCGGCAAAACAGTAGAGGCATACGTAGACGACGTAGTCGTCAAAACCAAACACGTCGAAACTCTAGTAGACGACTTGAGGCTCACATTCGAAAGCCTCAGAGCATATGACATCAAGCTGAATCCGGAAAAATGCGTTTTCGGCGTACCAGCCGGAAAGCTCCTGGGCTTCGTTGTATCCGGCAGAGGAATCGAAGCGAACCCAGCCAAGATCCGAGCCCTGTCACAGCTGGACATCCCAAAGGACCTCAAACAAATACAAAAATTGACGAGATGCGTGGCAGCTCTAAGCTGCTTTATCTCCCGCCTAGGAGAAAAGGCATTGCCCCTCTACCGCCTCCTTAGGCGCACCGAACACTTCGAGTGGACGGATGCTGCCACCGCCGGACTCGAAGAAATAAAAGCCATATTGGCAACAAATCCGGTCCTAGCTGCGCCCAACCTGGGCGAACCAATGTTGCTATACATTGTGGCAACACATCAAGTTGTAAGCGCAGTACTCGTCGTCGAACGAGAGACAGAAGGGCATAAATTACCCCTTCAAAAACCAGTGTACTACGTATCCACTGTATTAACCCCCTGCAAGTCCCGTTACCCGCACTATCAAAAGATAGCGTATGCGGTGTTCATGGCATCCCGGAAGCTCCGACACTACTTTCAAGAGTGTTCGATAACAGTGGCCTCCGAAGTACCCCTCAACGACATTATAAACAACCGCGACGCGACGGGCAGGATTGCAAAATGGGCCATTGAGCTCTTACCATTCGATATAACTTACAAACCTCGGCGAGCTATAAAGTCACAAGTTTTGGCTGACTTCGTCGCTGAATGGACCGAAGCCGAACTCCCTAAAGAGTACGGCGCATACCCCAATTGGATTATGCACTTCGACGGCTCTAAAATGTTGGCCGGATTGGGGGCTGGCATCGTATTGATGTCCCCAACCGGGGACACAGTCCAATACGTACGTCAGATAATGTACACGGACTCCAACAACACAGCCGAATACGAGGCCTTTTTACATGGCCTTCGGATGGCAATCTCCATGGGCATTCAACGCCTAGAGGTGCGCGGGGATTCAAACCTTGCAATATCCCAAGTAAATGGAGACTTTGATGCCAAGGATCCGAAAATGTCAGCATATCGTAACGTTGTCCTAAAAATGGCAGCTCGGTTTAACAGACTTGAATTCCACCACGTAGCCAGGGATAATAAGCAAGCGGCCGACGTATTGGCACGCATCGGCGCAAAACGCGACGCTGTCCCTCCAAACATCTTCCTGGAACGGATGTTTAAGCCATCCGTACTATGGGAAGAGGAGTCCGGAAATAACAAACCGGAAGCAGCCGCACCAACCGACACAGAGCAATCTGACATAACCGGCGATTCTGCCGATGAAATAACACCTTCAGCCCACGACATAATGGCAGTAATCGCCCCGTGGACAGAGCCATTCCTGGCCTACTTGCTTAGGCAGGAACTTCTCGAAGACCAAAACGAGGCCCGCTGCATTGTCCGGTGATCTAAAGCCTACAAGGTCCATGAGGGGGAACTCTATAAGAAAAGTACAACCGGAGTCCTTCAAAGGTGTATCTCCGAAGAGGAAGGGCGAAACCTTCTGGCTGAAATTCATGCCGGACTAGGCGAACACCACGCAACAGCTTGGGCCCTTGTAGGAAAGGCATTCCGTACAGGATTTTATTGGCCGACGGCCCGGGCAGATGCTCAGGACTTAGTCCGAAGATGCGTCGGTTGTCAGCTCTTTGCTAATCAGAGCCATATGCCACCCACCGCCCTCAAAACTATACCCATTACCTGGCCGTTCACGGTCTGGGGGCTTGACATGGTTGGACCCCTTAAAGGGGGAACCCACAAGCAAAGGTACCTATTGGTCATGGTGGATAAATTCACCAAATGGATAGAGGCCAAGCCAGTTAAAACGGCAGAGTCCGAACCAGTGATAGACTTCATATCCGGGGTAGTACACCGTTATGGTGTCCCCCACAGCATCATCACCGATAACGGCACGAACTTCACGGCCGACGAGGTTAAATCATGGTGCAAAAATATGGGCATTAAGCTTGATTACGCTTCAGTCTATCATCCTCAAACCAACGGTCAAGTGGAACGAGCGAACGGTGTAATAATGAGCGGCATCAAACCCAGACTAGTGCGGTCACTTACGAAATCTGACACGCACTGGGTAGAGGAGCTCGACTCTGTACTCTGGGGGCTGCAGACAATGCCCAACCGTACTACCGGATTCACACCATTTTTTATGGTATACGGCGCAGAGGCAGTTCTGCCCTCCAACATCATTCATGACTCACCTCGAGTGCGCATGTACGAAGAAAGAGAAGCCGAGCTGGATCGGCAGGACAGCTTGGACGCATTGGAGGAAGAACGCGATGTCGCCAAGGCCCGTTCCGCATTCTATCAGCAGCAGGCTTGAAGATATCAAAGCAGAGAAGTACGGGCCAAGACTTACAACATTGGCGAACTAGTTCTACGCCTGCCGGACAAGAAAAAGGACAAGCTCAAGCCCAAATGGGAGGGCCCCTTCATTATCGATGAAGTCCTGACCGGCGGAGCATACCGTCTACGAAATGCGTCGGACAACCGACTCGGGCCGAACCCATGGTACGCAGCCCACCTCCGAAGATTCTATGCCTAGCGTCGGACTAAGAGTTCGTCCCCTTCCCCCGTCCAACCTTTTACACTTCAGGTGTCTTTTGTTTCTCTTTCTTTGTCACGCCCAATATGCAACCCTATCCAAAAGGAACTCGAAGGTCCCACCAAGGATAGACCCGCATATTGAAATGCTTTTGCAAGGTGGATATCATTACATCAATATTACATAATAGATGGGGATACATACAAGAGGTGCACAAAGCCACACGAATACAACAACATCTCATACATAAGATCAACATCCGACTACGGATGAAACACAAACAGAAACTCAAACAACATCCACCCTGCTAGCCCAGGCTGCCGACCTGGAACCTATCCCCTGATCGAGGAAGAAGTAGAAGAAGAACTCCAAATTAAGCAAACATCGCTCTCGCGTCAAGATCATCGCATAACATGTACCTGCAACTGTTGTTGTCATAATCTGTGAGCCACGAGGACTCAGCAATCCCATTACCATGGGTATCAAGACTAGCAAAGCTTAATGGGAAAGGAAGGGGTAAAGTGGTGAGGTTGCAGCAGCGACTAAGCATGATATGGTGGCTAACATACACAAAAGAGAGCGAGAAGAGAAACAAGCGGAACGGTCGTCAACTAGTAATGATCAAGAAGTGATCCTGAACTCCTACTTACGTCAATCATAACACAGACACCGTGTTCACTTCCCGGACTCCACCAAAAAGAGACCATCACGGCTACACACGCGGTTGATGCGTTTTAATTCGGATCTGGTGTCAAGTTATCTACAACCGGACATTAACAAATTCCCATCTGCCACATAACTGCGGGCACGGCTCTCGAAAGTTTATACCCTGCAGGGGTGTCCCAACTTAGCCCATGATAAGCTCTCGCGATCAACGAAGGATATTCCATCTCCCAGGAAGACCCGATCAGTCTCGGAATCCCGGTTTACAAGACATTTCGACAATGGTAAAACAAGACCAGCAAGACCGCCCGATGCACCGACATCCCGATAGGAGCTGCACATATCTCGTTCTCAGGGCAACACCGGTTGAGCAATCCGTACAACTAAAGCCAGACCTCAAGTTTCCTTGAGGGGGCGCTGCAAAGGGCTCTAGTTCGGACCAACACTTAGACAAGCATTGGCCCGGGGGGGGGGGGGGGCTAAAATAAAGATGACCCTTGGGTTGGCCGACCCAAGGGAAGGGTATAAGTGGTGGTGAGGCAAATGGTAAAACCAAGGTTGGGCCTTGCTGGACAAGTTTTATTCAAAGCGAACTGTCAGGGGGGTCCCATAAATCACCCGACCGCGTTAGGAACGCAAAATCCGGGAACATAACACCGGTATGATGGAAACTAGGGCGGCAAGAGTGGAACAAAACACCAGGCATAAGGTCGAGCCTTCCACCCTTTACCAAATATATAGATGCATTAATAATATAAGAGATATTGTGATATCCCAACATAACCCTGTCCACCATGGAGCAATCTTCAACTTCACCTGCAGCTAGCAACGCTGTAAGAGGGGCTGAGCAAAAGCGGTAACATAGCCAAGCAACGGTTTGCTAGGAATGGTGTCAAAGGTTAGAGGTTCATGGCAATTTGGGAGGCTTGATGAGCAAAAAAAATAGGTAACGCAGCATAGCGATAGAACGAAGCAACTAGCATAGCAATGATAGTAGTGAGATCCAGGGTAGCGGTCATCTTGCCTAAAATCCCGCTAGGAATAAGAACGAGTCCATGAAGAAGATGAAGCCATGAAGACGAACCACACGTAGACGAACGAACCCTCACCATCGCAACGAAACGGGAACTATCGAGAAGAAGCACACAACATGGTAAACACACCACACATAGGCAAGACAATATGCACAACAAGCATGATGCATGAGAAAGCTAGATGAGGCTACTCATGGCAAGAGATGATGCAAACAAGAACAACACATCAAGGCAAGTTTAAATGAGGCCGGAAACAACATATAACAATTCCGGTAAGTCCTCATATGCAAATTTCGAAATGGGTCCAGATCTGAATAAGCATTATGTTCAAGTTGTTAAACAACAAGTTAAGATGCACCAAGATGATCCACACAAAATTCTAGTCAAGTTACATATAAAGTTCATTAGATTTGGAGCTACGGCCTAGAAGATATGAGCAAAACAAGTTAAGCATGGCATTGATGTAAAATGCATACAAACATCAAGAAAACACCTCAAAACAAGGATGCAACAAGATAATATGAAACTACATGCAAAATCAAGCAAGTTTCATATAGAGCACACTCAAAACGGAGCAACGGTGCAACACATGCACATGAAACAAGTTATAGTAACAATCTGCCAAAAACAGCAACTAGGCATATTACAAGCATCAAAACAACAAGCTAAAGCACCCCAACATAATAACAAAAGGCATGACATTAATCTACTAATTGCATAGATCAAAAGTCCCTTACTGACCATGAGCCAAAAAGGATCAGAAGATATGATGGCACCCATGTAAACATGGCAAGTTATATTACAGATTCATATATGGCAGAAACAACAATAAGTAGGCATGTTCGTGAGCTTGAACCACTCACTACAGAGCAATACATGGCATGGCAAGGCAACCAACAGTAAGAAGGCATGTTTATGAAGCTAAGCATGGCAATAACAAGTTCATAAGATGCATGGATCACTAGAAAAGCATATGGCCAAAACTGAACTTCATGTTAACAGGTTGACAGCAACATTTTTTAGCAACTTTGGAGCAAGATTACAACAAGATACAATAGTCTATAAATGCAACCAGGGGCATGAATGGATAGATCAAGACATGTATAACAATTCATCCTTAGTGAACATCTCCAGAATAATGCACGAAATGACAAGTAGAAGCATGTTAACATAGCAACAAAATATAATAGAATCTGTCAGGAAACCAGCAACAGCAAGTACCCTACTTAGCAAGCTTGATGCACTCAACACACAACTCACAAAAATACATGGTTGGAACCCCTGGAAATATGGCATGGCATAGATCAAAACACATGTAGACATCAACCTCATAGGATGCACACATCAAACATGGGAAAAATGACAAATGAGCATGTTATAACAGTTTCAGCAGAATAACATCAACATGCACTCTTTCAACAGCATTTCGGGCATCAAGATGAGCTCAAATAAAAATGATGCAATGTAATGAAATGAAGTACTCGTCGAGGCGAACAATTTGACATATTACACGCACAAAACGGAGCTACGGATGCAGAGATATGATGCGATGAGCATGCTATGATAATGTCAAAAACTTCGGGGACTTAGCAAAATTTTACCCCGGGGAAACGTGGACAGAGGGGTTCCGGGACAGAGAGGTACGGGACGGGCGTGCCGTTTGGTTCATGTCCTGGTGGATCTGGTCGGGAGCTCCTGCCTTGGGGACGGCGAGCGCGGCCGGGAGCAGGGAGGAGAGGCGGCGGCGACGGCGGGGCATGCCGGCGAGGACGGCGCCGGCGGCGGGGCCAAGCTGCGGCGGGGCGAGGAGGCCGGGCGGCGCGGAGGCCGCCGGCGCGCGGCTCTAGCGGCCGGGCCGGGCGGCGGTGGCGCGAGGGCCCGCGCGGGCCCGCGATGGGTTCCACGGGCCGGCGGCGAGGTGGGCGCGGGGACGCCACGTGGCGGCGGCGAATGCGACGTGTCACCCTGGGATTGGCCGGGCGACGTGGCGGTGGTGGTGGACATGTCCGGCCGTCGGCGGACGCGTCCGGCGGCGCGGGGAGAGGCTAGGCTAGGGTTTCAGGACCCGAATTTTCGGAGGGGTGCACATATTTATAGGTAGAGGGAGCTAGGAGAGTCCAAAAGAGGAGCGGTTTTCGGCCACGCGATCGTGATTGAACGACCGAGAGCATGGAAGAGACTTAGATGGGTTTTGGGCCACTTTGGAAGGGTGTTGGGCTGCAAAGAGAAAGAGGCTTTTACGTTTACCCGGTTAACCGTTGGAGTATCAAACGACCTCCAAATGGCACGAAACTTGACAGGCGGTCTACCGGTGCTATACCAAGGCCGCTTGGCAAACCTCGGGCCATTCCGAGAACGTTTAACACCCGCTCACAATGAGAGACAAAAAGGGGACGCCGGAGGACATAGGAGTGCTCGGACAACGGGGAAAATGCTCGGATGCACGAGACGAACACGTATGCACAATGAAATGCACATGATGACATGATATGAAATGCATATGATGACATGGCAAAGTGCAACACGCAAGCAAATGACATGGCAACAACGGCGAATAACGGGCGGACACCTGGCGCATCGAATCCGGGGCGTTACATTCTTCCCTCAACCCTTTTTCTAAACAGCCCTTAAGGGCCTACTTGCGCATTGTTCGCACACACTTGATGTGCCATCCGCACTCATTGTACCTGGGGGCTTCTTTACCAGAAGCTTAATTATAAGGGCTTCATGCCCAGCACATGTGTCAAGCTTCCACATGTACCTTTTATTCACCATTATATGCATCGATATGACTTAAGTTTTGGCCAAGCTGGGTTGCCTGGCTCCTGTGCTTACCCCTACGTTCCCGATTGTTCGGCTAGGAGGTAAAGGGAGCACCTCTGCGATTGTTACTGCCGGGTCAGCCGGATGTGTACCTCAGACTAGGTGAAGCCGAAAGCTAGCGTTCTTAAGGGAATATTCGGTCAGTGACTTGAAAGACGATTTTTTACCTACTTATTTATCTGCCCCCAGATGCTTCTCTGCTCTTTTCGCAGTCCGGACATGCACTTTAGGGCATGCCTCCTAGGGAAAGGAACCCTTAACGGAACTATTCTCCCTGGAAGATGTTTCTTACTAACCATGTAATATAACATAACTAGTTGGGCACTTGTCTGATAAAGCACTAATGACCCCTACGCCTGCTCTCCATGCATGCCCCGGTTGTTTTTTAATCGAGAAGGTATTCGGACACACTCCGGACTCTAGGGTACCGAGGTTGAAGCAAAAAGGTCGGCAAAGACAAACGATCTACAATCCGGCTAGAAGGCATTTCACGTGTCATTTTAGAATACATTGTCAAATCTACTGACTGTATTCCTCCTCAATCCCGTCTAACAGGCTGTCTAATTTACAGTCCCATTGGGAAAATTTAGCGGCCAACTCTACTTGGTCGTATACTAAACTCACAGGGATCTCCTTCCCATCGGGCCCCACAGGTCCGACCTCGGCCATGTGGTTGGGATCCGCCTTCTTGTACCGCGTCTTCACCATGGCCCAAGCCTCCCTGGCACCTTGGTGGCAGGCCGAAATCTTCCATAAATGGAAGCACTGCCGCACTCCCTGAAGCTTCTCCGCAAGCTCCCCAAGGCCCTCGGGTAGGGAGAGGGCTGGCCATAAAGCCTGGACGACGACGCTCATTGCCTGCCGAACTCGTTCGAGCAGCTGCAATAGCTCGGGAAGTTGATCACCCGTTGATACGGGCATCTCCTCCGCAGGGCGACCTGTGAGTATACCTACAAGACATATTTTGTCAATTGACTTCCTCGCCGAACTCTTCTTTTCAAAGGAGTCCACTCAAGCACTTACTATAGATGCCGCGACGAAGCCGCTCAGTCTCCTTAACGGAGCCGGACAGCTCGGCCCGAACACCTTTCAGCTCTTCTCCGAGCTGGGCATGGGCATCCTGGAGCTTATTCCTTTCCTGCTGCACCCTATTCAGCACCCTCTCGCCGGCCTTCAGCTGGCGCAGTAGTTCTTGCCTATCCGGATCTTGTCCTGCAGCACCTGCAATGTCATTATTAGACTTGCACACACACCGCACACCACTTATCTTTTTAAAATAATGTGTTACCAGGAGGGGTCTCTGTGTTTCCTCCTGCGGCAGCAAGTGCGGCCTCGAGTTGGGCCTTGCACTCTTGCAGCTCCTGAGACAGTTGGGTATTCTTCTCCATAAGATCCTGCGTTTCAAATGATCCTTAAATCAGTTAATATAACTACTTTAAGTCTTGGGGGCTACTGGCATATACAACTGTTAAATTCTCTTACCCGTATGTCTCTTACATACTGCTCCATGGCTCTGGTAAAACCATCTTGAGTGGCACGGAGGTGCGCGTCCCCCGCGTTAAAGGCATTCAACGCCTCAGGGGAGAAGCACGTGTCACGAAATACTGTCCGGCGGCGCCTGTGGTTCATGGCGCTCTCCACCTCAGACTTGGTGGCGGACAGTCTGTCGGCATCCCCCGTTGGAGGAGTGTCCGGCCCGCGCCTTGCGCTCGCCTCCCCCTCCAGACCAGGTGCTGGAGCCTGGCTGGTAGAGGTTGGATTGGCAACCTCTACGCCCGCAGTCCGGCGGGCGCTTTTTCTCCTACAAAAGTCATGAGCACTCAAACGCTTCCTAGGAACGTTGCTCCAAATAATGAACTGTGAGCTATACCTTCGCGGCGACGTTTCCGTCCACGCTGCGCTCCTCTTCCACCTACTGGTCCGGACTGGCCTTTGTTGGTCAGCCGCCGTGGGCTCGGCTTCCCGCCTTGAAGGCGCTTCCTGCAAAACACCATCGTATGCGAAGGTCAGAAATGAGCAAGGAAGAAATAATGGTGTCGGGACTTCGATCACAATCACCTGGGAAGCCGGATATAGTCCGGGGTAGTCAGCCGTAATGGCGACTAAAGCATTGTCCATGCTGAGCTGGTGGAACACCCCGTCGATTAGCTCCACCTTTATGTACGGATCCTCTTTGGAGGCCGGATCCTGGGATCTCTCTGGATCCTCGGGTTGCGGAGCTGGACTTAGCATGTCCTCCACAACCCGACGCAGCTCCTGCGTCGAAAAACATAATATAACAAACTTAAACTTTGAAAGCATGGGTCGGGCACGTAAAGTGTTCGCTTACCCAGCGCCGTGGGTTATTCATGGAGAACCCGTTCAACGGGTTCGTCTGGAGGAAGTCCTCCTTCTCCCTCTTGTACAGGCCGGACAGGATCTTTGCCAGGTCCTCGGCCGAACCCGGCCCTTTGCGGCCGTGACGGGTGGCATCGTCCTCCCCGTTGAAATCCCACATGGGGTGGCCCCTGTATTGTAGTGGCTGCACCCCCCGCGTAATGCATGTTGCCATGACTCCAATCATGGTCAACCCGGAATGGGCCAGTAACCTTATCCGGCCCATCAAGTAATGGACGCTCTTGTCTTCCTCCAGTTGGGGGCTCCGCGGACGCCAACTAAGGCGCTTCTTCAAAGGAGCATTACTGAACTCCAGAAGGCCGATCCGAACAGGGTCCGGCAGCGGAGCGTCTTCTATATAAAACCATTCTAAAGGCCAGTCTTCGGACGCCTTCTTAGGGGTTCCAGATAGATATCCGGTCCCGGCGATGCGCCAAATTTCGGCACCACCCACTTGATATATGGACCCCTCGTGAGAGCGGGGCACAAGGCAGAACAACCTCTTCCACAGTGCAAAATGGGGATCAACGCCCAGGAATAGCTCGCAAAGAGCTAGGTAACCCGCGATATGCAGGACAGAGGCGGGCGTAAGGTGATGGAGCTGGAGTCCGTAGAACTCCAGGAGCCCGCGGAGGAACGAATGTATAGGAAATCCGAGCCCCCTTATCAGATAGGGGACGAAGCATACCCGCTCCCCTTTGTTGGGACTTGGGGTAGCCTCCGCTTGCTTCCCACCTTGGTAGGTGGCCAACCCGGCTCGAACTGGAACCATGAAGGCCGGAGGGAGATATCCCTTCGCCTGGAGCGTCACCAGCTCGTTGTGCGGGACAGAACATCTCCTCCAATCTCCTGGCGGAGGGCTGGGAGCGCGAGAAGAGGAGCCGCGTCGACGGTCCATGATGGAATGGATTCTTGGTCAGAAGCGCTCCGATGATTACTCGCAGAAGGAAGATGGTGTGATTTGGATCTGGATTCTTGCCTCTCTTATAGGCAGATTATTTGCACAGCTAGGGGGTAAAACATAAAAGATACCCTGGCTTTTCGCATTCGTGCGACGCGTGGAAGATGGCCATTATTGGGCGTGGAAGCCAAGAAGCGCAACATTGATAAGGAAGCCGGACACTGTTCGGCAGGTACACGGAACTTAAGGGAGAACCCGCCTTGCAACGCCGAAGACTATAAACGCGCTGGACTTATCGTCATTGAAGCCTGGTTCGGGGGCTACTGAGGGAGTCCTGGACTAGGGGGTGTCCGGACAGCCAGACTATCATCGTCCGCCGGACTCCAAGACTATGAAGATACAAGATTGAAGACTTCATCCCGTGTCCGGATGGGACTTTCCTTGGCGTGGAAGGCAAGCTTGGCAATACGGGTATGTAGATCTCCTACCATTGTAACCGACTCTGTGTAACCCTAGCCCTCTCCGGTGTCTATATAAACCGGAGGGCTTTAGTCCGTAGGACACAACAACCATTACAACAATCATACCATAGGCTAGCTTCTAGGGTTTAGCCTCCTTGATCTCGTGGTAGATCCACTCTTGTACTACCCATATCATCAATATCAATCAAGCAGAAGTAGGGTTTTACCTCCATCGAGAGGGCCCAAACCTGGGTAAAAACATCATGCCCCTTGTCTCCTATTACCATCCGCCTAGACGCACAGTTCGGGACCCCCTACCCGAGATCCGCCGGTTTTGACACCGACACGAAGCTTCTCTCAAGAAGGCTCGTGGTTCTCAGAGGGAACGTGACACCTTTGTGCGCGAAACAATATACACTGCCCCCCCTTAATTTTCTTTACACAGGAAATATATAACTATATGAGTGTCGTGTTAAATTTTGGAATTATTCCTGGTTCATTTTGCCTTTTTTATACATTAATTGAGTTTCTGGTCATTTAATGTGCATAATTCAAATTTGAACTACAAGCACATGCTCCAGTGCACCAAAGTTGGTTGAAAAATCACATGTGTGTCCTCGGGTAAATTTCTAGGTCGCATGCAAGAAATGGGAATGAAATTCAAACATCTTGGCATCATGGCTCGGTCGGAAACATTGGGAAACTTGGTTTTTTTATTTCTGTAAATCCAAAACACACATGAAAATCATGTAACTTGGCTTGGTGTCATGACATGGCACCAACATGTTGTGGTAATTTTGCTATCCGATTTGCGAAGGCGCACACATTAACAATCAACAAAGTCATTTTGGAACAAGTGCTCACACGTTACAATTGGAAACACAAGTATTATTGAAACCGTGGGCGTTTTACTCACCATTTACGTACCGCCATGCGTCCCCTTTTCTTATTAGCTAGGGGACGCCATGTAGGGTAGCTATTTGAGTACGGGAGGCATGCGATTAGACCCCTGCGTGTGCTTATCGGGAGGAGAGCCCTTTGACTTCCATCTGCCGCCCACCTCTCTCCCAAGGTCTCCATAAATTGTGCCCGAGCCCCTGTTTAATGGCGTGGCTATGTCTCACTCAACTGTGATTTAAGAGAGAGAAAAAGAAAATCTAAAAAGTAAGATCCGACGGACCTATATAGCATCTACTGCAACTTATAGCAAGAATGATGAATATATAAGGACAGTGTCTTACATATCTAGGAAGATAATTAAAAAGGCCACATGAGGCTACGCCCGAAATACACAAGGGCAAAAGAAGAAGGAAGACATATACAGCGATCTGGCTCGTTGATCCCTACTTTCTTGATGCGCTACAGGTCGCGGAGACTAGTTCTCGCAGCGAGCGGCGATGATCTCTTTCATCAGTTTCATCTCCTTAATACGCTGCTCGACAGCATCCACGGATTCCTCCACCAGCCTTTCACGCTCGATGCGGAGCATGGCATTCTCGTCCATAAGTTTCTTGATAATGACGCCCGTCCTCTTCAACAAGGCAGCGGTCTCCTCCGCCTGCTTCGCCCTTCCGGCGATCTTCGCCCTCAGTAGACCGCGCTCAGCCCAGAGCTTCGCATTTCCCTCCCCTAGTTGCTGGATGATGCCGGTAGCCTGTTCAAACGAGGCATTCATCTTGTCCTGCAGCTTCATCCAGCCGTAGATCTGATCCATCTGGCCATGGACGATCGCACTTGTAAGAGTCCTCGCCTGCCCGCAAGACATTTTCCCAAGCTGTCGCGGTGCTGGAGGACACCTCTGCTGCATTCACAGCGCGGCGGGACATTTCTGTTGCTTCCACGGTGCGACTGCACTAGTCTGCTGCATCGATGGCGCGGCAGGACCCCCATGCTGCTTCGGCGGTGCGGTGGGACCTTTGTGTTGCTACTGCCGCGTGGCGGGACATGTCGGCTGCTTTCGTTGCGAGGCGGGACATCTCTCGTGCTTCCGCTTCCATGCTCGCCTCTCCCTGGTGGTAATCTCTTGACCCAAAACTCACGCTGGCCATGGCAGACGCAAGCGAACGATGCTGAATGACTTGTTTGCTTTTGTGGATGAGGAGTTGAGGAGGAATGTGCAGTCATCATGGCATAGTAGTATTTATATCCGAGTACTAATACGCTCCTAAGTGGGAAACGGTTTAGGTTGTGATCGGTGTGAACAGGGTTGGTATTAAATATATCAGCGTGATCAGTGTGAACAGGAGTAGTAATTTGGAATGTGACGAGACACAAGCTCAAAATTTATTGACGGTCCTAGTTTCGAAGTGCGGCACTATTCCCGGATGGCGTAACGTGGGCACGTGTTCTCAGTCATGGTGTAGCTATTTTGTAATATGCCATGATACTTCTTTTTCTACTGCTATGTACGTGCAATAACTGTTGGAAATATGCCCTAGAGGCAATAATAAAAGGGTTATTATTATATTTCCTTGTTCATGATAATTGTCTATTATTCATGCTATAATTGTGTTATCCGGAAATCGTAATACATGTGTGAATATATAGACCACAACACGTCCCTAGTGAGCCTCTAGTTGACTAGCTCATTGATCAACAGATAGTCATGGTTTCTTGACTATGGACATTGGATGTCATTGATAACGGGATCACATCATTAGGAGAATGATGTGATGGACAAGACCCAATCCTAAGCATAGCACAAGATCGTGTAGTTCGTTTCGCTAGAGCTTTTCCAAATGTCAAGTATCATTTCCTTAGACCATGAGATTGTGCAACTCCCGGATACCGTAGGAGTGCTTTGGGTGTGCCAAACGTCATAACGTAACTGGGTGACTATAAAGGTGCACTACAGGTATCTCCAGAAGTGTCTGTTGGGTTGGCATGAATCGAGACTGGGATTTGTCACTCCGTATGACGGAGAGGTATCTCTGGGCCCACTTGGTAATGCATCATCATAATGAGCTCAATGTGACCAAGTGTCTGGTCACGGGATCATGCATTACGGTACGAGTAAAGTGACTTGACGGTAACGAGATTAAACGAGGTATTGGGATACCGACGATCGAATCTCGGGCAAGTAACCTGCCGATTGACAAAGGGAATTGTATACGGGATTGATTGAATCCTTGACATCGTGGTTCATCCGATGAGATCATCGAGGAGCATGTGGGAGCCAACATGGGTATCCAGTTCCCGATGTTTGTTATTGACCGGAGAGGCGTCTCGGTCATGTCTGCATGTCTCCCGAACCCGTAGGGTCTACACACTTAAGGTTCGGTGACGGAAGGGTTGTTGAGATATTAGTATGCAGTAACCCGAAAGTTGTTCGGAGTCCCGGATGAGATCCCAGACATCACGAGGAGTTCCGGAATGGTCCGAAGGTGAAGATTTATATATAGGAAGTTCAGTTTCGGCCATCGGGAAAGTTTCAGGGGTCACCGGTATTGTACCGGGACCACCGAAAGGGTCCCGGGGGTCCACCGGGTGGGGCCACCTATCCTGGAGGGCCCCATGGGCTGAAGTGGGAGGGGAACCAGCCCCAGGTGGGCTGGTGCGCCCCCCTTGGGCCCCCCTGCGCCTAGGGTTGGAAACCCTAGGGGTGGGGGGCGCCTCACTTGCCTTGGGGGGCAAGCCACCCCCTTGGCCGCCGCCCCCCCTTGGAGATTGGATCTCCTAGGGCCGGTGCCCCCCTAGGGGCCCTATATAAAGAGGGGGGAGGGAGGGCAGCCGCACCCTATCCCCTGGCGCCCCTATCTCCCTCCCGTGACACCTCTCCCTCTCGCCGTGCTTGGCGAAGCCCTGCCGAGATCGCTGCTGCATCCACCACCACGCCGTCGTGCTGCTGGATCTCCACCAACCTCTCCTTCCCCCTTGCTGGATCAGGAAGGAGGAGACGTCTTCCCAACCGTACATGTGTTGAGTGCGGAGGTGCCGTCCGTTCGGCGCTAGGATCTCTGGTGATTTGGATCACAACGAGTATGACTCCCTCAACCCCGTTGTCTTGAGCGCTTCCGCGCGCGATCTACAATGGTATGTAGATGCACTCCTCTCTCTCATTGCTAGATGACTCCATAGATTGATCTTGGTGAAGCGTAGAAATTTTTTATTTTCTGCAATGTTCCTCAACAGTGGCATCATGAGCTAGGTCTATGCGTAGTTACATTGCACGAGTAGAACACAAACTTGTTGTGGGCGTAGATGTTTTCAATTTTCTTGCCACTACTAGTCTTATCTTGCTTCGTCAGCATCTTGGGATGAAGCGGCCTGGACTGACCTTACACGTACGCTTACGTGAGACAGGTTCCACCGACGGACATGCACTAGTTGCATAAGGTGGCTAGCGGGTGTCTGTCTCTCCACACTTAAGTTGGAGCGGATTCGATGAAAAGGGTCCTTATGAAGGGTAAATAGAACTTGGCATATCACGTTGTGGTTTTAAGTAGGTAAGAAACGTTCTTGCTAGAAACCTATAGAAGCCACGTAAAAACTTGCAACAACAATTAGAGGACGTCTAACTTGTTTTTGCAGCATATGCCTTGTGATGTGATATGGCCAAAAGGATGTGATGAATGATATATGTGATGTATGAGATTGATCATGTTCTTGTAATAGGAATCACAACTTTCATGTCGATGAGTATGACAACCGGCAGGAGCCATAGGAGTTGTCTTTATTTTTTGTATGACCTGCGTGTCATTGAATAACGCCATGTAAATTACTTTACTTTATTGCTAAATGCGTTAGCCATAGAAGTAGATGTAATCGTTGGCATGACAACTTCATGAAGACACGATGATGGAGATCATGATGATGGAGATCATGGTGTCATGCCGGTGACGAAGATGATCATGGCGCCCCGAAGATGGAGATCAAAGGAGCAATATGATATTGGCCATATCATGTCACTATTTGATTGCATGTGATGTTTATCATGTTTTACATCTTATTTGCTTAGAACGATGGTAGCTTAAATAAGATGATCCCTCTACTTTACTTTATTTCAAGAAAGTGTTCCCCTAACTGTGCACCGTTGTGAAGGTTCGTTGTTTCGAAGCACCACGTGATGATCGGGTGTGATAGATCCTAACGTTCGAATACAACGGGTGTAAGCCAGATTTACACACGCAATACAGTTAGGTTGACTTGACGAGCCTAGCATGTACAGACATGGCCTCGGAAATGGAAGACCGAAAGGTCGAGCATGAGTCGTATAGAAGATACGATCAACATGAAGATGTTCACCGATGATGACTCGTCTGTCTCACGTGATGATCGGACACGGCCTAGTTGACTCGGATCATGTTTCACTTAGATGACTAGAGGGATGTCTGTCTGAGTGGGAGTTCATTGAATAATTTGATTATATGAACTTAATTATCATGAACTTAGTCTAAAATATTTACAATATGTCTTGTAGATCAAATGGCCCATGCTAATGTTGCCCTCAACTTCAACGCGTTCCTAGAGAAAACCAAGCTGAAAGATGATGGCAGCAACTATACGGACTGGGTCCGGAACCTGAGGATCATCCTCATAGCTGCAAAGAAAGATTATGTCCTAGAAGCACCGCTAGGTGAAGCACCCATCCCAGAGAACCAAGACGTTATGAACGCTTGGCAGTCTCGTGCTGATGATTACTCCCTCATTCAGTGCGGCATGCTTTACAGCTTAGAACCGGGGCTCCAAAAGCGTTTTGAGCAACACGGAGCATATGAGATGTTCGAAGAGCTGAAAATGGTTTTCCAAGCTCATGCCCGGGTCGAGAGATATGAAGTCTCCGACAAGTTCTTCAGTTGTAAGATGGAGGAAAATAGATCTGTCAGTGAGCACATACTCAAAATGTCTGGGTTGCACAACCGCTTGACTCAGCTGGGAGTTAATCTCCCGGATGACGTGGTTATTGACAGAATCCTTCAGTCGCTTCCACTCAGCTACAAGAGCTTTGTGATGAACTTCAATATGCAGGGGATGGAAAAGACCATTCCTGAGGTATATTCAATGCTGAAATCAGCGTAGGTAGAGATCAAAAAGGAACATCAAGTGTTGATGGTGAATAAAACCACTAAGTTCAAGAAAGGCAAGGGTAAGAAGAACTTCAAGAAGGACGGCAAGGGAGTTGCCGCACCCGGTAAGCCAGTTGCCGGGAAGAAGTCAAAGAATGGACCCAAGCCTGAGACTGAGTGCTTTTATTGCAAGGGAAGTGGTCACTGGAAGCGGAACTGCCCCAAGTACTTAGCGGACAAGAAGGCCGGCAACACCAAACGTATATGTGATATACATGTTATTGATGTGTACCTTACCAGAACTCGTAGTAGCTCCTGGGTATTTGATACCGGTGCGGTTGCTCATATTTGTAACTCAAAGCAGGAGCTGCGGAATAAGTGGAGACTGGCGAAGGACGAGGTGACGATGCGCGTCGGGAATGGTTCCAAGGTTGATGTGATCGCCGTCGGCACGCTACCTCTACATTTACCTACGGGATTAGTTTTAAACCTCAATAATTGTTATTTAGTGCCAGCTTTGAGCATGAACATTGTATATGGATCTCGTTTAATACGAGATGGCTACTCATTTAAATCCGAGAATAATGGCTGTTCTATTTATATGAGAGATATGTTTTATGGTCATGCCACGCTGGTCAATGGTTTATTCTTAATGAATCTCGAACATGATGTTACACATATTCATAGTGTGAATACCAAAAGATGTAAGGTTGATAACGATAGTCCCACATACTTGTGGCACTGCCGCCTTGGTCACATTGGTGTCAAGCGCATGAAGAAGCTCCATGCTGATGGACATTTAGAGTCTCTAGATTATGAATCATTTGACACATGCGAACCATGCCTCATGGGAAAAATGACCAAGACTCCGTTCTCCAGAACAATGGAGCGAGCAACCAACTTATTGGAAATCATACATACTGATGTGTGCGGTCCAATGAGCGTTGAGGCTTGCGGAGGATATTGTTATGTTCTCACTCTCACTGATGACTTGAGTAGATATGGATATGTCTACATGATGAAACACAAGTCTGAGACCTTTGAAAAGTTCAAGGAATTTCATAATGAGGTAGAGAATCAACGTGACCGAAAGATAAAGTTCTTACGATCAGATCGTGGGGGAGAATATTTGAGTCACGAATTTGGTACGCACTTAAGGAAATGTGGAATCGTTTCACAACTCACGCCGCCTGGAACACCTCAGCGTAACGGTGTGTCCGAACGTCGTAATCGCACTCTATTGGATATGGTGTGATCTATGTTGTTACTCACGGATTTACCGCTATCATTTTGGGGATACACTCTAGAGATAGCTACATTCACTTTAAATAGGGCACCGTCTAAATCCGTTGAGACGACACCGTATGAATTATGGTTTGGGAAGAAACCTAAGCTGTCGTTTCTAAAAGTTTGGGGATGCGATGCTTATGTCAAGAAACATCAACCTGAAAAGGTCACACCCAAGTTGGAAAAATGCGTCTTCATAGGATACCCTAAGGAAACCATTGGGTATACCTTCTACCTCAGATCCGAAGGCAAGATCTTTGTTGCCAAGAATGGGTCCTTTCTGGAGAAAGAGTTTCTCTTGAAAGAAGTAAGTGGGAGGAAAGTGGAACTTGATGAAGTACTACCTCTTGAACCGGTAAGTAGCGCAGCTCAGGAAGATGTTCTTGTGGTGCCTGCACTGAATAAAGAGGAAATTAATGATGATGATCAAGGTACTTCGGATCAAGTTACTACTGAACTTCGTAGGTCCACGAGGACACGTTCCACACCAGAATGGTATGGTAATCCTGTCTTGGAAATCATGTTGTTAGACAACGAAGAACCTTCGAACTATGAATAAGCAATGGCGGGCCCAGATTCCAACAAATGGCTTGAAGCCATGCAATCCGAGATAGGATCCATGTATGAAAACAAAGTGTGGACTTTGACAGACTTGCCCGATGATCGGCGAGCGATAGAAAACAAATGGATCTTTAAGAAGAAGACGGACGTGGATGGTAATGTTACCATTTATAAAGCTCGACTTGTCGTAAGGGTTATCGACAAGTTCAAGGGGTTGACTACGATGAGACTTTTTCTCCCGTAGCGAAGCTAAAGTCCATCCGAATCATGTTAGCAATTGCCGCATACTATGATTATGAGATATGGCAAATGGACGTCAAAACGGCATTCCTTAACAACCATCTTAAGGAAGAACTGTATATGATGCAGCCGGAGGGTTTTGTCGATCCTAAGAATGCTAACAAGGTATGCAAGCTCTAGCGCTCCATCTATGGGCTGGTGCAAGCATCTCGGAGTTGGAACATTCTCTTTAATGAAATGATCAAAGCGTTTGGGTTTATGCAGACTTATGGAGAAGCCTGCGTTTACAAGAAAGTGAGTGGGAGCTCTGTAGCATTTCTCATATTATATGTGGATGACATACTTTTGATGGGAAATGATATATAACTTTTGGACAGCATTAAGGCCTACTTGAATAAGTGTTTTTGAATGAAGGACCTTGGAGAAGCTGCTTACATATTAGGCATCAAGATCTATAGAGATAGATTGAGACGCCTCATAGGTCTTTCACAAAGCACATACCTTGATAAGATATTGAAGAAGTTCAATATGGATCAGTCCAAGAAGGGGTTCTTGCATGTGTTGCAAGGTGTGAAATTGAGCTCGGCTCAATGTCCGACCACGGCAGAAGATAGCGAAAAGATGAGTGTCGTCCCCTATGCCTCAGCCATAGGGTCTATCATGTATGCCATGACGTGTACCAGACCTGATGTAAACCTTGCCGTAAGTTTGGTAGGAAGGTACCAAAGTAATCCCGGCATGGAACACTGGACAGCGGTCAAGAATATCCTGAAGTACCTGAAAAGGACTAAGGACATGTTTCTCGTATATGGAGGTGACGAAGAGCTCGTCGTAAAGGGTTATGTCGACGCTAGCTTCGACACAGATCTGGATGACTCTAAGTCACAAACCGGATATGTGTATATTTTGAATGGTGAGGCAGTAAGCTGGTGCAGTTGCAAGCAAAGCGTCGTGGCGGGATCTACATGTGAAGCGGAGTACATGGCAGCCTCGGAGTCAGCGCATGAAGCAATCTGGGTGAAGGAGTTCATCACCGACCTAGGAGTCATACCCAATGCGTCGGGTCCGATCACACTCTTCTGTGACAACACTAGAGCTATTGCACTTGCCAAGAAGCCCAGGTTTCACAAGAAGACCAGGCACATTAAGCGTCGCTTCAACTCCATCCGTGAAAATGTTCAAGATGGAGACATAGATATTTGTAAAGTACATACGGACTTGAATATAGCCGATCCGTTGACTAAACCTCTCCCTAGAGCAAAACATGATCAACACCTGAACGCTATGGGTGTTCGATTCATCACAATGTAACTAGATTATTGACTCTAGTGCAAGTGGGAGACTGTTGGAAATATGCCCTAGAGGCAATAATAAAAGGGTTATTATTATATTTCCTTGTTCATGATAGTTTTCTATTATTCATGCTATAATTGTGTTATCCGGAAATCGTAATACATGTGTGAATATATAGACCACAACACGTCCCTAGTGAGCCTCTAGTTGACTAGCTCGTTGATCAACAGATAGTCATGGCTTCCTGACTATGGACATTGGATGTCATTGATAACGGGATCACATCATTAGGAGAATGATGTGATGGACAAGACCCAATCCTAAGCATAGCACAAGATCGTGTAGTTCGTTTCGCTAGAGCTTTTCCAAATGTCAAGTATCATTTCCTTAGACCATGAGATTGTGCAACTCCCGGATACCGTAGGAGTGCTTTGGGTGTGCCAAACGTCACAACGTAACTGGGGGACTATAAAGGTGCACTACAGGTATCTCCGAAAGTGTCTGTTAGGCTGGCACGAATCGAGACTGGGATTTGTCACTCCGTATGACGGAGAGGTATCTATGGGCCCACTCGGTAATGCATCATCATAATGAGCTCAATGTGACCAAGTGTCTGTTCACGGGATCATGCATTATGGTACGAGTAAAGTGACTTGCCAGTAACGAGATTAAACAAGGTATTGGGATACCGACGATCGAATCTCGGGCAAGTAACGTACCGATTGACAAAGGGAATTGTAAATGGGATTGATTGAATCCTCGACATCGTGGTTCATCCGATGAGATCATCGAGGAGCATGTGGGAGCCAACATGGGTATCCAGATCCCGCTGTTGGTTATTGACCGGAGAGGCGTCTCGGTCATGTCTGCATGTCTCCCGAACCCGTAGGGTCTACACACTTAAGGATCGATGACGCTAGGGTTGTTGAGATATTAGTATGCAGTAACCTGAAAGTTGTTCGGAGTCCCGGATGAGATCTCGGACGTCAAGAGGAGTTCCGGAATGGTCCGGAGGTGAAGATTTATATATAGGAAGTTCAGTTTCGGCCATCGAGAAAGTTTTGGGGGTCACCGGTATTGTACCGGGACCACCGGAAGGGTCCGGGGGGGTCCACTGGGTGGGGCCACCTATCCCAAAGGGCCCCATGGGCTGAAGTGGGAGGGGAACCAGCCCCAGGTGGGCTGGTGCGCCCCCCCTTGGCCCCCCCTGCGCCTAGGGTTGGAAACCCTAGGGGTGGGGGCGCCTCACTTGCCTTGGGGGGCAAGCCACCCCCTTGGCCGCCCCCCCCCTTGGAGATTGGATCTCCTATGGCCGGCGCCCCCTTTAGGGGCCCTATATAAAGAGGGGGGAGGGAGGGCAGCCGCACCCTAGCCCCTGGCGCCTCCCTCTCCCTCCCGTGACACCTCTCCCTCTCGCTATGCTTGGCGAAGCCCTGCCGAGATTGCTGCTGCATCCACCACCACGCCGTTGTGCTGCTGGATCTCCATCAACCTCTCCTTCCCCCTTGCTGGATCAAGAAGGAGGGGACGTCTTCCCAACCGTACGTGTGTTGAACGCGGAGGTGCCGTCCGTTCGGCGCTAGGATCTCTGGTGATTTGGATCACGACAAGTACGACTCCCTCAACCCCGTTCTCTTGAACGTTTCCGCGCGCGATCTACAAGGGTATGTAGATGCACTCCTCTCTCTCGTTGCTAGATGACTCCATAGATTGATCTTGGTGAAGCGTAGAAATTTTTTATTTTCTGCAACGTTCCCCAACAATAACTGGCACCATCGGATACATAGCGTATGGTTATTGGGGCGTTCGACAGGAATAGCCTTGTGGTGAGCTATAGACTAGTCTTTTTTCACACGCATTGCATCAACACACATCATCTCTCTCCCTCCTTCCCACGCACACACATAGTCTCTCGGGACTTCTCGCACACACCATCTCTAGCTCCCTAGGTCAATGCCACCCACATACACTTGTACTCTGAGTTTAGTACATTATACACGAAGAGAAGAGGTGCATGCACGCACTCGTCCTCTCTCACACACGCATCTATAGCTACACATTATAGTGTTCTCAACCATCCAATTGGCTCTATCATAGGTTCTCATTGCTCCTTGGCCTTGAGATTGAGAAGTTTAAAACGCGGAGGCTAAGCTGGAGGCGTGAGGTTTTGGTTAATGTGTGGGGCACACACGACACAAGCTTCGTCTGCCTGGTGCGTAGTCGAGTGAGTACTACTTTGATGTGTAGCGTCAAATCACACAAGTATGCAACACTTCCTGAACAAACAAGCATACAAGACGCTTATACTTCTTACTCAAAGGATCTTTATATCCAATAGACACAAAATATCCATTCGACTGTTGGAAATTACTCTAACTGTTGATCTGATGTCGAAGTAATTACTGTGTCGCCACCAAAACCCACCATATCTTAAGCTAAAGTAGACCGAGCTAACCCCTATATTAGCATATTACTAAGATAAACAGAAGGCACTGTAGAATCATTTAGGAGTTGAGCTTGTCAATCCGAATGTGGAGGGACACCGTCCTCAACAACCCATCCCCGACCAGCAGCTTGGGCGGAACTGCGAAGAAGCTCAGCTCCTGCACGATGATGTCACCGGGATCCTTGCTGCTTGTCACCTCGATTTCCACCTTGATGGCATAGGTCCTACCATTGGGCTCCCCCGGCGGGCCGTTCGCCCACATCTTGGCTGTGTAGAGCGGTAGTGGGGATGCCCCCACTCTAATGCAGACGACCAACACGGCAATAGGTGCGCCGATGTTGAGCATGTCGCTGACCAAGAAAAATGTGCGGTCGTCCTCCTCCGCGAACAGAAAGAGCCGTATCTCCGACACTGGCACTTGCAGCTGGAGCACCTTGTCGTACTGCATCTTGTGCACGAGCATGGGATGCATGGTGCTGATGTGGTGGGAGAGTGCCGACGGCGGGCCTTCATAGCCGCATACGGGATGTGGCATTTGCAGGGCGCGAGCGGACACACGCTCTCGTGATTGGCGAGCTTGTGACATAGAGCCCACAACCTTCATGTGGCACTCCCCCCTCACCGAGGAGAGGACGACGTCCATCGCCATGTTCCGCACAGCGAACCCGCTGCCGCGCTCACACTTCTAGCACTGTCGCTGGTTCTCGAGGCGCTTGTCGCGGCAGTCCGCGGGCCAGGTGCCCTCCCTGGCACTGCACAAATCAATTGAACAACACATAATTCAAGAAACCTGCACCTTGCTCGATTAGCCGAACGGACGAGGTGTATTCGAACCTCATACACTGGAGGCTTCAAGGGGCGGAGGGATAAGGGGCAGTGGAGCAAGGTGAGGTCCATAGAAACCATAGAGAGCTCCATCGTCTGGTCCTGTTCCATCTCCATGATCTTGCCCTCCTCGTGCACAACCATCTCTTGCTTTAGGGCCAAGGCATTACAAAGTTTTACCATCACATATTCATACTACTTCAAGGTGCATTAAATCAACACATGCAAGTATCAAAAGGAAAGTCACGGCATGCATGCATGCCTTGTAATTAATGCATCGGTAAACACAAATTATTGAAATATATCGAGTGCACTGCTTTGATGTGTCACGTCAACTCGTGTAACAAGGAGAAGTTTGATTACAATTCCCTCTCCCTCTCCCATGAGTGTGGTGGCTTGCAGGACTAGGAGAAGCTTTCGCTACACGCTCTCCCTCCCACGCGCGGTGGACATGCAGCAGTTCATTCTGTGTCCGATGGCCAGAAGCACACTAGTAGTACTCCATTGTAGTAGTACCATCACTGTTTGACTTCCCAAAGAGGCGAAGGGCCAAGCACAACCCGGACACTCGTGTGGCTGTTTCATGTGTAGGGGAGGTAGTATAGTGACGTTGTAGCGACCACCATCCCAATGGACCGAAGTCTCTCTGTTTATGTGTCATCCCTGGATCGGTAATGCTGACACACACAATACTCGAGGAATTATAACAGAGTTCAATCGCACACTTATTACATCGAGTCCTCATAAAGAGTATGATTACACAAAAATAGTATGGCTGAAGGCCATCTAAACTAAATAACTGCGGAAGCTTCGAAGGTAAATGAGTCCATCAACTCCAACGGCATAGCTGAGTGCACGACAACGACCTATCGCACCTTATTCGTCGTCTGAGTAGTCTGCAACATGAGACGTTGCAGCCGTGTAGGTCAGCACATTGAATATGCTGGCAGAGTTACACTGTAGAGAAAATGAAATGCAAGAACTACATCTACATGCAATATTTGGCTGGTGGAGGCTCTGAGTTTATAATTTTTGCATAAAGCTAGTTTTTCCCTACAACAAAGGAATAAAATTTATTTACTACTCCCAAGTTGTACCAATATTTTAGAAGGTTCCTCCAACTCAAATCCCAATTAAACAAGTATCATCATTAAACCAAATTCATATAATTAAAGAGTGATGAGATCAACAATAATATCCAATTACAAATACTCAAGATATCGGGGATATGGCTAACCATGATTAGTTTATACACTCTGTAGAGGTTGTGCACTTTTCCCCACCAAACTCGACCGCATACATTGTCGAAAGATCGATACATAGTCTTTCTAAAGCATTAACTCTCTACTCTGGGCAGACCGGTACACCTACTTTCCCCTACATCTGCTAGTCCACCTCTTCGAGAGCTCATACAACTTACTCAACTATGCCAGAGCCCATAATGGCTTGTGGCTGCACACGGAATGTTCTTGGCATGAAATATCATATGATCCCTTTGAGCTTGGGTGGCGAACCGAGGAAAAATCACACGGGTACTCCGGGATTTCCCAAACGGACTAACACTGGATTCTCCAGGTGCCTCAACCAATCCACCTAGACGTGTATTAAAGTTTCCACCTTAATGTTGTCCAAAATTATTATCTCTCACAACTTCCATGAATATCACGAACCAATCCCTGTCTACGAGCATGGCTAAGAAATATATGAGCATAACATATATTCCCGGGGTGATCAAAAGGTATTTGGTTCCTACCTCAATTACTACAACCAAACCACATGTTCCCGATCCTACTCATGCAAATATTTGAGGGGCAATACTAATGCATACTAAAAACTGGGTATAGAAGAGTATGATCAAAGTGTAACTTGCCTTGCTGACGATCTGCAAACTCTAGAGATTCATTGTAACAAGCTTCGCACTCCGGATAATCTAGCATAGACAAACAGTAGCATACATAAGCAATCACTCAAACGAAAGAAAGAGAAATCGAGAAAAGATCCAAATCAAACTCGAAACAAGCAAATGACTAAACTAAACAGAAAAAAAACCTAATAGCATTATTTTCACGTGGATTTGATTTTAATAGTAGGTACATGTGATTAGCTACGATTTTCAAAAAGAATCAACTCAAACGGGGTTACGGAACTCAAGATACAAACAAAACAATAACGAAAACTAATCTGAACTAAACTCAAATATTAAATTTGCAAAATCATGTTCAAGTTGGTTTACTGGAAAGAAGATATTGTCACGAAGATTTACGCGTTGGTTTCATCTAATTTCGATAAACGAGCAAAAAGTTACGCTAGTTTTAAGATCATGGGCTAAATTGCGATAAAACTATTCGCGGATAGGTCCCTGGCCGAAAATAAAACAAAAAAGAAAAATCTACGGAACGACGTTCGCTAACAGAATTAAACGAACGAATTAGTTCGTTAAAATGATCTAACGGGTGAACGTTCGTAAACTAAACTAAAACAAAAAATGATCTAGCCTAACTAACCAAAAAAACCGAAAGAAGCGGAGAAAAACCGAACGGTTTATACCGGTCAACCGAAACGGCGAGGTCAACGGCGAGATTCAGCGGGTGGGGCGGGGCTCTGGCGGCGGGACGACGATGATGCGGGCGGCGGAGGCAGCAGCGGTGGTGCGGGCGGCGGCTAGCGGTGGCGGCGGCGGCTCTAGGCGGTGGCGCGGGCGGTGGTGTGAGCTACGGCGGAGGCGGGGCGATTGTGAGGAGGAGAGGGACTGGGTCGAGCCAAATATGATGGGCCCCGGGGGGGTCAGACTTGGAGAGGGGGTCGGCGGCGCGGGCGAGCATCGGACTCCCTCGGGAGTCCGGTGGCGGCACGCGAGGAAGGCGGTGGCGGCCTGCTGGGCCGGCCCAAAAAGTTTATTTTAAACGATTTGCATGAAGAAAAATCCTAATAAAATATAAATAAAAACCGAAAAATTGCAGAAAAAAATTTCACCATCCCTACCTAATATTTGGGACAATATGAACATTTTTCTGGACTAAATGCAATTTTTGAAAATGCATGTTTTTCTCTAATTCAAATAAAACTACAAATAAAATTCATATAAAATAATAATTTGATTTCACAATTTCTTCTCCAATATTTCTCTTCTGTTTTGAAGAAGTCATTTTATCTTCACCCATTATTTTTATTGTTGGAAATAATTGGAAAGAAATTATTGAAAATCAAATTGATCCTCTTTTCAAATTTGAGAATTTAAATGAAACCTCCAACTCTCTCCTTGGGTCCTTGAGTTGCTTAAGATTTCTAGGATCACAACAAAATGTGAAATAAATATGATATGCATATGATGATCTATGTATAACATCCAAATTGAAAATTGGGATGTTACAAACCTACCCCCCTTAAGATGAATCTCGCCCTCGAGATTCGGGTTGGTCAGCAAAAAGGTTTGGGTTGTCCTTGCGGAGGTCTTCTTCTCGCTCCCAGGTGGCTTCCTCCTCGGTATGATGGCTTCACTAAACTTTGCAAAACTTGATAACCTTGCTGCGAGTAACATGGCTGGAAAAATCGAGAATCTTGACTGGATTCTCTTCATAGGTCAGATCACTATCCAACTGAATTACTTCCAATGGCACTGTATCTCTCAGAGGAATGACGGCCATCTCTGCGTGGCACTTCTTCAACTGGGAAACGTGAAACACATCATGAACTCCTGACAATCCTTCAGGCAATTCCAACTTGTAGGCAACTTCTCCCATGCGTTCCAAAACTCTGTATGGTCCTACAAATCATGGTGCTAGCTTCCCTTTGACTCCAAAACGCTTAACTCCTCGAAGTGGGGAGACACGAAGACATGCTCAATCTCCGACTTTGTAGGCTTCCTCCTTGCGTTTAGTATCTGCATAACTCTTCTGCCTGGATTGGGCTACCTTGATATACGATCCTGATCATGTATATATTCGCCAACTTAGCACTCATATAAGTTATCTTCACGGGGATGAAATGGGCTACTTTCGTCAAGCGATTAAATACAACCCAAATAGAGTCATAGCCTGAATGAGTCCTGGGTAATCCAATGATAAAATCCGTGCCAAGTTTATCCCACTTCCATTCGGGAATCGGCAAAGGCTGTAGTAACCCTGCTGGTTTCTGATGCTCTGCCTTAACTCTCTGACATACATCACATACTGCTACATACTCAGCAATATCCTTCTTCATTCCTGTCCACGAGAAACTTTCCTTCAAATCTAGATACATCTTGGTGTTGCCTGGGTGAATCGAGTAGGGCGAATCATGATCCTCCTGAAGAATCAACTTCCTGATCTCAAGGTTGTTAAGCACATATATACGATCCTCAAACCATAAGGTGTCGTGCTCAACCTCACGAAATCCTTTAGCCTTTCCTTTACTTATCCTTTCCTTTATCTCAGCAATCTCCTTGTCTGCCTTCTGGGCTTCTCTGATCTTACCCAACAAAGTGGACTGAATTTCCAATGCTGCAACATAACCTCTCGGAACTATCTCCAAGCGTAGTTCTCGAAGGTCATCTGTTAACTCCTTAGGTAATCCTCCGGTTATGAGCGTGTTAACATAACTCTTGCGGCTCAACGCATCTGCTACGACATTGGCCTTTCCTAGATGATAATGCAACCTCATGTCATAATCCTTTATGAGCTCCAACCATCTCATTTGCCCGAGGTTCAACTCCTTCTGCGTGAAGATGTATTTCAAACTCTTATGATCCTTATAAACATCACAACGGTTTTCGATGAGGAAATGTCTCCATGTCTTGAGCGCATGCACTACGGCTGCTAACTCCAAATTATGTGTAGCATAATTCAACTCATGGGGTCAAAGCTGTCGTGAGGCATATGAAACAACTCTTCCGTCCTGCATAAGCACTCCTCCAAGTCCTCGATGTGAAGCGTCGCAATACACTTGGAAATCCTTGCGTATGTCTGGGAGAATCAGCACTGGGGCTGTAACCAAATGTTTCTTCAACTCTTGAAAACTGGCCTCACAATCCCCAGTCCATTTGAATTTGGTGTCCTTCTTCAATAACTTCATCATTGGCTTTACAATCTTGGAAAATAATTCAATAAATCTCCGATAATAACCTGCGAGTCCAAGAAAACTTCTGATCTCTCCCACTGAGGTGGGTGCCAACCATTTAGTAACCGAAGCAACCTTGGTAGGGTCTACTGCTATTCCTTCTCCAGATATAACATGTCTGAGAAATCCAACTTCTTTCAACTAAAACTCACATTTGCTGAACTTGGCATACTACTAATGTTCCCTGAGCTTCTCGAGAACCAAATGCAAATGTTCCTTATGCTCTTCTTCATTCTTCAAGTAGGCCAATATGTCATCAATGGACAACACAACGAATTTATCCAAAAACTCCATGAACACCTTGTTCATCATACTCATGAAATAGGCAGGGGCATTAGTCAAACCAAATGTCATAACTGTATACTCATATAGCCCATACCTCGTGGTAAAAGCTGTCTTAGGTATATCCTGCTCTCGGATATTCAACTGCTGATAACCTGATCGAAGATTGATCTTGGAGAAAACTTTAGCTCCTTGTAGCTAGTCAAACAAATGATTGATCATCGGCAGAGGGTATTTGTTCTTGATCGTCACCTCATTCAGCGCATGATAATCAACAACCATCCTCAAAGATCCATCCTTCTTCTCCACTAGAAGCATTGGGGCTCCCCAAGGTGATGAACTTAGTCGAATATAACCTTTCTCCAGTAACTCCTTAATCTGGTTCTTAATTTCTTCCAGATCATTAGCGGGCATCCAATACAGTCTCTTTGATATTGGTCCGGTGCCTGGCAATAACTCAATCAAAAACTCAATGTCTCGATCTAGTGGCATGTGTGGTAACTCCTCCGGAAATACATCGGGGTAATCCTTCACCACTGATACTTCCTCCTGAACAACTCCTGATAAGGAATTCACCTGAGTCCTCCTCGGCGCATGCCTAGACACATACTTGATCCTCTTTCCTTCCGGGGTGGTGAGAAGAATTGATTTACTGGCGCAATCGATGTTTCCCTCAAACTTGGATAGCCAATCCATGCCTAGTATCACATCCAATCCTTGTGACTCCAGGACAATCAGGTCGGTGGGGAAAACATGTCTACCTATGGTTACTGGCAACTGATAACATCCCCTACTAGCCATATACTCCACTCCTGGGGAACTTACTAACATAGGCGACTTAAGGGTTACTGTTGGCAACTTATACTTATCCACAAATCCCCTTGATATGAATGAATGAGATGCACCATTATCAAAAAGAACAAGTGATGTAAATGCATTAATCAAAAACTTACCGACAACTGCGTCGGGCTGCTCCTCAATCTCCTCCACACTAACGTGGTTCACCTGACCTTTGGTGAAGGGGTTGGTCTTCTTCGCAGAACTTCCATTGCCATTTATATTCTTGGCTTCAGGACATTCGGTGGCGTAATGTCCGGTCTTCCCGCACTTGAAACAAGTAATGTGACTCAGATCCCTCTTGGCTGGTATTGCGGGGTTGGAGCGATTCTGACTGTTGCTTCCTCCATTCCCATTGCCATTCTTAGGGCCACTGTTGTTGTGCGAACTTCCTCCATTGTGCGTATGTCCTCCATGGTTATGGCCTCCATGGTTGTGAGTATGTCCTCCCGAGTACGGGGAATAATGGGGCTTCTGCTGAGCTCCAAAAGTGTACCTCCCTTGTCCATACTTCCTCTTGCAGTTATTAATGTGTTGCTGCTTGCCTTCTATCACGAGGGCCTTGTCTACCAACTCCTGGTAGTTGTTGAAGGTTGCCACCATCAATTGCATGCTTAGCTCATCATTGAATCCCTCAAGAAACTTCTCCTGCTTCATGGCATCTGTGGCCACGTCATCTAGGGCATAACGGGCTAATTTGCCGAACTCATCCACATACTATCCCACTATACGGATTCCTTGGCGCAAGTTGTGAAACTTGCGCTTCTTCATGCTCATAGCTCCTGCTGAAACATGGGCGGTGCGGAATGCCTGCTGAAAATGATCCCATGTAACTGTATCAATGGGGTAAGTGGTGGTGAAGTTCTCCCACCAAGATGCTGCGGGTCCATCAAGCTGATGTGCGGCAAAGCACACTCTCTCTGCATCTATGCATCCTGTAGTAGTCATCTCTCTTCCAATCTTGCGGAGCCAATTATCTGCAACAATCGGCTCGGTGCTGCTAGAGAACACCGACGGATTAAACCTCAGAAAACGGGCTAGGTTGTCAACAGGGGGTGGTGGCGGCGGGTTGTTGTTGTTGCCCTAGTTCTGGTTCTTAACTAGCATCTGCATCAAAGCATTCTGCTGCTGGATCAACTGAGTGAGCTCCGGTGGGAACACGAATCCATTGTGACGTCTCGGAGGCATCTGATGGGTTAGAAGGGGTGAGAAAACAGAATAGAATAAGGTCTAAGAGAGATTCACTACCCATATGCACATGAGACAAATACAATCAATTCACTTCATTCAATATCAAACAAGGTTCACACAAAGGATCTAAAATACGATTACAAATCGATCGATGCTACCTACTTGAAAGAATACTATTAGTAACATGGTGGTCGTCTAGAAATTTTCATCGGAGGAAGACTACATGATATCTGCTCCAGCTTTGTCTACATAGTCATCATCACTGTCAGGATTTGCATCACTATCTGTGTCGGTGTCGTCCAAGATGATGTAGTCCTCTGAACGAATCTCCTTTGCAGGTTCTCGCTTATGGTTCTCCACGGGTAGTCCTAGCTTCCTCTTCAAATCTTCATGCTTCTCTAGTAGTACAGCAATTTCTTCCTCATATCCATCACATGTAAACCTGAGTTCCTCTTCTAGCTCGATATTCTTCTTCACCAGCTTCTTGATCTTGTTCATGTTGAAACACAGGTGATTCTCATATCGGCGAATGTGATCACCCATCTCCTGAATGTATGCTGCAATTGATCCATCCTTCCTGGTATGAATCATCTCCCATTCCTTGTCTCGGTGTCCACATATTTGATAAATGGTGTTTTCAAGCTCGTTGTGATACACCACACATATGCGTCCAAAAGTGATGTGTGCCGCCATGCTCTTTCCCAAACTCCAACTTGGTGCATCCAGGTAGAAATCAATAGGCTCCGTTGTTGGCGCAAATGTCCTCCCAGGTACCCAAACTTTGATCTTCCAGCGCTCCTCTTCTGCTAAAGTTGCAGAGAAAGTCCCAGTGAAGCTTGGTAGTCCAATGTTCAAGTACTTAGTGACTTCCTTCAAGTGTCGTCCGAAAGGGGTGTCATCATCTGGCTGGGTGACTTGTTCGTGGGGTCCGCCATCTATAGTGTAGAAATAGAGGAGAATTAGAAATGAGTGGAGAAGAGTAATCATGTGGCTTATTCCTAGTGGTCGCGTCCTATAGTCTGTGTGTGCTCTGATACCATCTTGTGGCAGCCACAATCCCAATGGACCGAAGTCTCTGTGTTTATGTCTCATCCCTGGATCGGTAATGCTGACACACACAATACTCGAGGAATTATAACAGAGTTCAATCACACACTTATTACATCGAGTCCTCATAAAGAGTATGATTACACAAAAAATAGTATGGCTGAAGGCCATCTAAACTAAATAACTGCGGGTTCGAAGGTAAATGAGTCCATCAACTCCAACGGCATAGCTGAGTGCACAACAACGACCTATCGCATATTATTCATCGTCTGAGTAGTCTGCAACATGAGACATTGCAGCCGTGTAGGTCAGCACATTGAATATGCTGGCAGAGTTACACTATAGAGAACATGAAATGCAAGAACTACATCTACATGCAATATTTGGCTGGTGGAGGCTCTGAGTTTATAATTTTTGCATAAAGCTAGTTTTTCCCTACAATAAAGGAATAAAATTTATTTACTACTCCCAAGTTGTACCAATATTTTAGAAGGTTCCTCCAACTCAAATCCCAATTAAACAAGTATAATCATTAAACCAAATTCAATTAATTAAAGAGTGATGAGATCAACAATAATATCCAATTCCAGATACTCAAGATGTCCATAACCGGGGACACCGCTAACCATGATTAGTTTATACACTCGGCAGAGGTTGCACACTTTTTCCCACAAGACTCGACCGCATCCATGATCGAAAGATCGAGACATAGTCTTTCTGAAGCATTAACTCTCTACTCCAGGCAGACCGGTACACCTACTTTTCCCTACATCTGCTAGTCCACCTCTTCGAGAGCTCATACAACTTACTCAACTATGTCAGAGCCCATAATGGCTTGTGGCTGCACACGGAAGTTTCTAGGCATGAAATATCATATGATCCCTTTGAGCATGGGTGGCGAACCGAGGAAAAATCACACGGGTACTCCGGGATTTCCCAAACGGACTAACATTGGATTCTCCAGGTGCCCCAACCAATCCACCTAGATGTGTATTAAAGTTGCCACCTTAATATTGTCCAAAATTATTATCTCTCGCAACTTCCATGAATATCACGAACCAATCCTCATCTACGAGCATGGCTAATCAATATATGAGCATAACATATATTCCTGGGGTGATCAAAAGGTATTAGGTTCCTACCTCAATTACTATAACCAAACCGCATGTTCCCAATCTTACTCATGCAAATATTTGAGGTGCAATACGCATAGTAAAAACTGGGTATAGAAGAGTATGATCTAAGTGTAACTTGCCTTGCTGACGATCTGCAAACTCTAGAGATTCGTAGTAACAAGCTTCGCACTCCGGATAATCTAGCATAGACAAACAGTAGCATACATAAGAAATCACTCAAACGAAAGAAAGAGAAATCGAGAAAAGATCCAAATCAAACTCGAAACAACCAAATGACTAAACTAAACAGAAAACAAAACCAAACAGCGTTATTTTCATGTGTATTTGATCTTAACAGTAGGTACATGTGATTAGCTACGATTTGCAAAAAGAATCAACTCAAACGGGGTTACGAAACTCAAGATACAAACAAAACAAGATCGAAAACTAATCTGAAATAAACTCAAATATTAAATTTTCAAAATCATGTTCAAGTTGGTTTACTGGAAACAAGAGATCGTTACAAAGATTTAGGCGTTGGTTTCATATAATTTGGATAAACAAGCAAAAAGTTACGCTAGTTTTAAGATGAAGTGCTAAATCGCGATAAAACTATTCACGGGTAGGTCCCTGGACGAAAATAAAACTAAAAAGAAAAATCTATGGAATGGACGTTTGCTAACAAAACTAAATGAATGAATTTGTTCGTTAAAATGATCTAAGGGGTTAACGTTTGTTAACTAAACTAAAACAAAAAGAAAAACCGATCTAACCTAACTAACCTAAAAAAACCCGAAAGAACCAGAGAAAAACCAAACGGTTTATACCGGTCAACCGAAATGGCGATGTCAAAGGCGAGATCCAGCGGGTGGGGCAGGGCTTCGGCGGCGGTGGGGCGACGGCGGCGCGGGCGGCGGCGGCACGGGTGGCGGCTAGCGGCGGTGGCGGCTCTAGGCGGCTGCTCGGGCGGTGGTGTGAGCTGTGGCGGCGGCGGGGCGATTGTGAGGAGGAGAGGGACCGGGTCCGACCAAATATAAAGGGCCTGGGGGGGGGTCCGACTTGGAGAGGGGGTCGGCGGCGCGGGCGAGCATCGGACTTCCTCGGGCGTTCGGCGGCGGCACGGCGACGCGCGAGGAAGGCGGTGGCGGCCTGCTGGGCCGGCCCAGAAAGTTTTTTTTTAAAACGATTTCCGTGAAGAAAAATTCTAATAAAATATAAATAAAAACCTAAAACTTCTAGAAACAATTTTCTCCGTCCCTACCTAATATTTGGGACAATATGAACATTGTTCTGGAATAAATGCAATTCCTAAAAATGCATGTTTTTCTCTAATTCAAATAAAACTACAAATAAAATTCTGATAAAATAATAATTTGATTTCAAAATTTCTTCTCCAATATTTCTCTTTTGTTTTGAAGAAGTCATTTTATCTTCACTCTTTATTTTTATTATTGGAAATAATTGGAAAGAAATTATTAAAAATCAAATTGATCCTCTTTTCAAATTTGAAATAAATTCAAATATGAAATTTAAATGAAACCTCCAACTCCCTCCTTGGGTCCTTGAGTTACTTAAGATTTCTAGGATCACAACAAAATGCAAAATAAATATGATATGCATATGATGATCTATGTATAACATCCAAATTGAAAATTGGGATGTAACAAACGTAGTCTAGGATAGCGTGTACCATGCCTCTAAGCTTAAAATCGTTGGAGTCGGCTCCATGCTATGATACCGTCTCGAAGCATTTTTTCATTAAAATAATCTTCTGGACCTATCTGTCATCCTGGTTATTGTAATTTGCACACTCATCTGGTTAAGACAGGAATATATACTCTAATTTATAGTGGGTTTAATGTTAGAGGTTGCAGCAAATATATTGTACACTACGGGGCTTTTAGCCAAGTTTAGAGGCAAGCATGTGGGGCCAGTGCTATGATGTGTCGCGTCAACTCGTACAATAAGGAGAAGCTTGATTTTACCACTACACGCCCTCTCCCTCGCCCATGCGCGCGGTGGCTCGCAGACAAGGACAAACTTTTGCTGACTACAACAAGCAAGCCCTCCCGCACGCTGTGGACGGACATGCAGCAGTTGATTCGATATTGTAGAAGTTGTAACATCATTGTTCGTCTTCTCGAAGAGGCGAAGAGCCAAGAGCAACCCAAAGATGGCAGTTGCGCATGCTCGTGTGGTAGTCTTTGTGTAGGGGTGGGTGTGGTGAGGAGCCTTGGAGCATGCATATAGCCAGGCTCTTGCATGAGATAAAATTGCCATGTAAGCAGGCTATAAGCCCACTATTGTACTTGCTCTTAATAGTATAGCCATGTAAACCGGAAAGGAGGGACTACTCCCTCCGTTCCTAAATACACCCTTCGTTTTTATTTAGTCCGTGTATTAGATTTGGTAAAAGTCAAGCTTTATAAACTTTGACCAAGTTTATAAAAAAACATTAACATAAGCAATAACAAACCAATACAATTAGATTTGTTATTGAATGTACTTTCACATCATATATACTCTATTTGTTATGATAAGTGTTTATATTATTTTTTACAAACTTGGTCAAACTTTATGAAAATTTGACTTTAGTCAACTCTAATATGCAAAGTAAATAAAAACGGAGGGAGTATTTGCCTTTCTAGAGAGTTCAACAAGTGATTATCCTCTCCGCATTGGTCGCGGTGCACAATATTGAGTATACTACTACTAACTAGTCTCTTCTTGACACGCATTTACGTTGATACGGCTTGAATGCGAACGAGGCAGAGGGTAGCGGTTCCCGAAATGTTGAACGGTCAATGATGCCTCCGCATTGAATTAGCATGCAGAGGTAGGAGTAAGTAATTGTAGAAGTAGAATGGAGCCAGCACGATGTGAATGCAACGCAATTTGGACTCTCATAAAGGCGCCCCACCACTCCAATCCATCTACTCCTAGTCTCTGTGCAACACTGCCCACTCCCATCCAAGACTAAGACCAAGTGACCAGAAACCACAAGCACACATGGCGTCGATGGACGCGAGTGGCAGTCGGCTGTGTCAGATCGTCCAAGACGCCGGCCTGCGGCCCCGCACCGTGCAGCATTTCCAAATGGTGCTAGCGACCGCCGGCGTCATAGCCCTCATCAACGCCGCCTTCACCTCTCGCATGTTCCACATGATGATCAACTCCATCCGCAAGTTCACTACCATCAAGAAGCGTGCGAACGACCTTGCCGTACTGCTCCAGCCGGCGCGCCTAGACTCCTCGTTGCCTGCCACCTTCATCGGCCTCCAAGGTGACGAATTCTTTGAAGCACTGGTGGCCCTGCATCTACCGGAGGTCGCGACGAAGAATGTGCACCTCGAGGCTGCGCTCGTCGCACAGCACCTCGCCTTGCAAGAAACCATCGAACTGCACATCCACGTCTACGAGGAAATCGTCTATATAGGCCACTAAAAGGCTAACGAGGACAGAATGATGTTGGCCTTCTTCCAGTGGCTGGACTCTTTGGACGCCATTGTTCAGAAGCACTTCGATGTGGCAACGAAAGCCGCTGCTACTTAGCCGCCGTTCAGTGGGCCGGTGCCCTGAATCAAGGAGATGGACATCATCGATGGATGCATCTTTCTTCTTGCCTCATGTAACCAGCACTACATCGCCTTGTGGCCTTAATGTTTTATTAGTGTATGACATTTTTATTCCAATCGTAAATGACATGTGTGATCCCTTGATCTTATTTGGCGTTAATTATATGTAGTATCACTGTCTTCGACCTGGTGTACTACCTAGGTCCTGGTTTACTAGTCCCTTTTGTAATTTGTGCTAAATTTTGACCAAAGATTTAACTGACAAAATGTTAGTGCATGTCAACAAAAATTATATCATTTGATTTGTATTTGAACATAGTTTTCAATGATATAATTTTGATGACATGCATGAACATTTTGTTAGTCAAATTTATGGTCAAAAATTTGGCATAGATTACGACGGGGAGGAATAAACCAGGACGGAGGTAGACTGGTCCGTCACCATCATGTTTTGTGTCTAATTTTGACTTCAGCGACCCAACCTACATGGAGGGAGTGCTGTGTATATTGCCGCGACAACCAAACTTATATATTCAAAACTGAGCGTTACTACAAATCATGAGTTCAAAACAAGAAAGTGGAACAAGTACAACATGCCTGTGCCATTCGCGTCGCACCCCCACACGGTCGCGGTGCACAATGTAGTAAATGACTAGTCTCTTCTTGACCCGCATTTACATTGATATGACTTGAATGCCAAGGAGGGGGAGGGTAGCGGTTCCCGAGACATTGAACAGTCAATGATGCATCCTCAATTAGCATGCAGAGGGAATTAATTGGAGAAGCAGAATAGAGCCAACATGTCGGTGTACAAAAGTATGGGTACTTCTGTACCCCTTACTTGTGCACGGACGGTCGCAGCCACCCCTACAGCAAGGCTTGGCGAGACGGAAGATAGCAGAAGGCAAGACAGGTACGAAGAATATCAAGACAGCTGCCTAGAGTAGCAAGCAGCAAGAGGCAAGCAGGGCCACGCCCGACAACAAGCCTTGCCGATGTGACCTACAAGGCCCCCAGCAAGTCCCTTGCCGGGGCAGCTTGGAAAGAGACCAGCAAGGCCACCACCCTTGGGCTTGAGAGCTCTGACACCATCGACAATGTTAAAGACCAAGATTTGAAGAGCACATGCCTGGTAGCATGCGGCTCCTCATGGAGATCGACAACCCACGAGTCCACATGGGATCAAATAATGAAGACCCCCGGTGAGGGAGTCCTGGACTTGGGGGTGTCCGGATAGCCGAACTATCATCATTGGCCGGGCTCCAAGACTATGAAGAGACAAGATTGAAGACTTCGTCCCGTGTCCAGATGGGACTTTCCTTGGCGTGGAAGGCAAGCTTGGCAATACGGATATGTAGATCTCCTACCACTGTAACCGACTCTGTGTAACCCTAGCCCTCTCCGGTGTCTATATAAACCGGAGGGTTTTAGTCCGTAGGATGAATAACAATCATACCATAGGCTAGCTTCTTGGGTTTAGCCTCCTTGATCTCGTGGTAGATCCACTCTTGTACTACCCATATCATCAATGGGAGGAAGTCATTGTGGAGCCCAAGCAGGCGTCACCATCGGAGCCTTTGACAGGCGAGGACCAACTTTAGTCAGGATAAGTGTACCCGTTGTTCCCCTTCAAAATGGCCAATTGTTGGCGCCCTTCCCGCTCAATATTTGGGGAGAGGCCCAGGGCCTTTGCCTATAAATAGGACTAGCCACTCCCAGGGTAGGAGGGGGAGGACCTGGCATACATCTAGAATTAAGAAAGAGAGAGGCAGATAAGGGCGACTGAACTCCTCCTAGCAATTCATCGCACCGGCCAAGAACTGACCCTCGCGAGGCAGTTCTTCCTTGTATTGTTCATCATCAGCCCAAGAGGCAATACACCACACCACACACTGGAGTAGGGTATTACACCACAATGGTGGCCTGAACCAGTATAAACCCTGTGTCTCTTGTGTTGTTCTTTTCGTAGTTTAGATCCTAGCGATTTAGCGAGGAGCAGGTGGATAGAGGGCAAAATCCCCGCGCGCACCCCAGTGTTCGAACCTCAAGGGTCTGCCGGAACCCGAAATCCGACAGGTGCAAAGGGGGCAAGCACAGGTGTGGAGTACCGAGGCATCAGGCAAAGGTTGCCATTTTAGTGCAACGAGACCAAGACCAGCAGAGCGGCAGGATGGAGGTCACCCTGGAGCCCAAGACGGCATCATCACAAGTGCCTTTGGTAGCCGAAGACCAACTTTAGTCAGGATAACTTGCACTAGATGTTCCCCTTCAAAATGGCTATTGTTGGCGCCCTTCCCGCTCAATATTTGGGAAGAGGACTAGGGCCTCTATATATATAGGGATAGCCACCACAGTAGAGGGGGATCATCGGATCAAGTGCTCATTAGATCGAGAGGCGATCGAACTCATCCAAGCAGTTCATTGCACCAGCTCAAGAACACTTCTCGTGAGGCAGTTCTTCCCTGTACTGTTCATCATCAGCCCCTGAAGCAATCCACCACACCACACACTGGAGTAGGGTATTACACCACAACGGTGGCCCAAACCAGTATAAATCTTGTGCCCTCGTGTTGTTCATCGTTTAGCTTAGATTCTCGCGAGGCGATCGGACGTGGAGCGGTAGGGGGAAGATCTTCGCGCGCACCCCTAAGTTCGAACCTTAAGGGTCTGCCGGAACCCAACGTCCGACAGCTCCCTAGAAGGTTTTCGGATATTTGAGAATATATAGGAGGAAGAAATAGGTCGGTGGAGTCACGAGGGGCCCACAAGGGTGGGGGCGCGCCCTACCCCTCTGGGCGTGCCTCCCGACCTTGTGTCCGCCTCGTGGCTTTCCTGACGTTCACTCCAAGCCCTCTGGATGTCTTCTGGTCCAAGAAAAATCATCGCAAAAGTTTCATTCCGTTTGGTATTCCTTTTCTGCGAAACTCTAAAACAAGGGGGAAATAGGAACTGGCACTAGGCTCTAGGTTAATAGGTTAGTCCCAAAAATAATATAAAACAACAATTAATGCATATAAAACATCCAAAACAGATAATATAATAGCATGGAACAATAAAAAATTATAGATACGTTGGAGATGTATCAGTCAGCCCTACCAGGCTGTGGCACAGTGTCGGAGTAAATAACCATGGGTAGCCTTATCTACTCCCCCTGGTTCTTCAAAAACATCGGGCCGACTGCGCCCTCAAACATCCAAGATGAAGGGCCGCCTTCTCTTGGCCGGCTGGCCCAGTAGCCGGCTGTGGGAAGGTGACAAGGTTCAGCAAGCAATCCTGAGATGGGCCGACTCCTAGCAGGCGGCCACCAGAGTGGTCGACTCCTCTCAGGCGGCCTGACATGTACCCTCAAAGTTTGCACCCACATAACGGCGAAAAGACGGGGCGTGGCTATAGTAAAGCCTGCCACCCCCGAATCTCGGAGCAAGCGTGGCCATAGTGCACCATATCGGGCGGCCATCCCTCGTCTGGCGCGGCACTGCTGCCACGTTGACCATGATGTCACCCACGGCGGGCTGTCAGTACGGCCCGCAGGCGGTGGGCCCCTTTTGCCAGAGAGCCACCAGAAGGTGGCTCGACCTGGCTAGTCGGCACGAGGGGAGGCCGGCTCTCAACAGCCGGCCTACCCCCGCCCTAGAAGTTTGTGCTCCATTAAGCAGATAAGACGGGGTAAGGCTACAATGAGTGCCCGCCAGGCGGCGGCACTGCAGCCATGCTTATCCCGACAAAGCCATCTTCATCAAGAGCGAGGCTATAGTAACAAGCAGCCGACAGGACCATGGGCGGTGGGCCCAGCCTGTCGACCAAGAAGCCGGCAGCCGGCGGGACCCACCAGTCGGTGGGCCCCAGCGGCCGGCGGAGATGCCGGCGACCATAGACACTGATGGTCTGGACCCGCATCCAGTCGGATTACCATTGTACCCCTGGGGGTAGGCCTATATAGACCCCCCCAGGGCACCCATGCAAAGGGTTGATCCATTAGAACTACACACACCACATAGGGAGAAGAGGAGATCTAGCCTTAACCTTCTTCTTCCTCTAGCCAAACAGCTCAAGGAGCCTCTTGTAGCTACTTACTGATTTAGTGATCATGCGGAGACCCCGTAGAGCAGGACTAGGGGTGTTATCTCCTAGGAGAGCCCTGAACCTGGGTAAGATTCGCCGGCGTGCATGTGTTCGCCTTATACCGTTTCCAGGCACCGGAGATGTCTTACTGGCTCCCACAATGATTAGCCACCCGTTGGCATAGGTCGCACCTACCACTCGACATTTGGCGCCCACCATGGGGCCAGGTGCACCGTCGTCCGGAGACCTGCTCTGGACGGGAACCCTCTTCCTTCCTAGCGAGCGTAGCCAGCCTGGCACGCCCGATGGCGTTTTCCCCGACGTGCTGCATGGTGTCAACGCCGCCTGCGCAGCGAGCTGCCTCGCCGATCTTCTCGGTGAGGTCAGCCTCTCTGACGAGCCCGCACCAGACGCGGGTGCAACCAGCTCCGAGAGCTACCTCATCGACCTCCTTGGCAAGCTCGACAACACCAGCGAGCCCACCTCTAACCTGGAGTCGATCGGCTCCACCGACCCGATGCTCGTCGACTCCGACACGGCATCCCTCGATGCCTTCCCCACCAACGTGGTGGTCATCGACGACCCTCTTCCTCGTACCGACAGTGGCGGCAGTACCGTCACCAAAGTGCTGGTCATCAGCCATGGCGCTGCATCCGGCGAGAACGCCCACGACAATCTGCAGACGGCGCTGCAAGATCTTTCCGCCCCCATTCCGGCCGACGGCGACGGCAAGATGTTGGAGGCCCACCGCCTTGCCCTCATCGAGAACGGCAAGAAGATAGCCACCATGAGACGCCTCACCGAGGCTTATCAGCGTGAGGTTGATCGTGCCGCCTCCGGCTTGCTGGCCACTGGTGGACCTAGCCGGCTTGGCGCTATCAAGAAGCGCGGCGCGGCCATCGCCAGCATGCTGGGGGCTGACCGCCCAGTCTACGCCACACCACTTGAGAACCTGCATGCCGCTCAGGAGGCAGCAAACGAGTTGGAAGGCTTGGACGATGACGAGCTGCGCTGCATGACAAGACACGTCCAGCAGCTCATCGATGCGGCCGCAAAACAGCAAGAAGCCGGCGCCCATGCCGAGAGTCCCCCCTCTCGCCAAGAGCACAGCGCAACCTCCCGGATGGCGACTACAGGCGGCGCCCGCGAGTAAAGAGAAAAGGAGCCGGCTGCTAGCCGCAGTCAGACACGCCTCACCATCGAGCGCGATGCCGAAGGCCGCTGTCGGTGTCAAAACCGGCGGATCTCGAGTAGGGGGTCCCGAACTGTGCGTCTAGGCGGATGGTAACAGGAGACAAGGGACACGATGTTTTACCCAGGTTCGGGCCCTCTCGATGGAGGTAAAACCCTACGTCCTGCTTGATTAATATTGATGATATGGGTAGTACAAGAGTGGATCTACCACGAGATCAAGGAGGCTAAACCATAGAAGCTAGCCTATGGTATGATTGTTGTAATGTATGTTGTGTCCTACGGACTAAAGCCCTCCGGTTTATATAGACACCGGAGGAGGCTAGGGTTACACAGAGTCGGTTACAATGGTAGGAGATCTACATATCCGTATCGCCAAGCTTGCCTTCCACGCCAAGGAAAGTCCCAGCCGGACACGGGACGGAGTCTTCAATCTTGTATCTTCGTAGTCTTGGAGTCCGACGGACGATGATAGTCCGGCTGTCCGGACACCCCCTAGTCCAGGACTCCCTCAGTAGCCCCTGAACCAGGCTTCAATGACAATAAGTCCGGCGCGCATAATGTTCGGCATTGCAAGACGGGTTCCTCCCTTGAATAATCCAAAGAAGATCATGAACACCAGGATAGTGTCCGGCTCTGCAAAATAAATTCCACATTCCACCGTAGAGAGAATAAAATGTACACTAGTTCAATCTGCTGACGTACTATGCGGCGTGACATCACACCGCTACCAAGCCCTTGTTTGAATCGTTTTTTTACTATACCACATCAGCACATTTAGCGAAGCGGTTTCCTTGGCACGTCTTGTCAAGCAGAGATCGTGTTCCCCTTATTCCGGGATTCTCATCAATACGGACGTGGGTAACCCAACCGCGCCATTGATGGTGGCGCTTGGGAGATAAGCGAGTTTTATCAGGCCAGCGGGACGCATTTTCGTCCGCCTATATATAAGGGATAAGGTTTTACCTTCTCACCTATGCCTTCTTCCTCCTTTGCTTATCCACCTCCGCGTACTCAAGCTCCAACGCCCAAGCTCGCGCATCTCGCCTGGACTTTCTCCGAATATGTCCGGAGCGGGAGGAAAATGGTTGGCCTCCACCGTTAAGGAGGAGAAAATCACCAGACTGTGCAGCGCCGGATATCTTTCCGGCGATATTGCGCATCGGCTGCCCGACGAGGGGCAGCTCGTCCCTACCCCCGGGCCTCACGAGAGGGTCGTCTTCCTTCCCCACTTCCTCCGCGGACTGGGCTTTCCGCTCCATCCATTCGTCCGGAGGCTCATGTTCTATTACGGCCTGGATTTCCACGATCTAGCGCCGAACTTCATCCTCAACATCTCGGCGTTCATCGTCGTGTGTGAGGCCTTCCTCTGCATCCGGCCCCACTTCGGCCTGTGGCTCAAGACCTTCAACGTCAAGCCGAAGGTTGTGAAGGGCACACAAGCAGAATGCAGAGGCGCCATGTTGGGTAAATTACCCAACGTCCTTTGGCTCGAAGGGGCCTTTGTGGACTCCGTCAAGGGGTGGCAATCGGGGTGGTTCTACATCACCGAGTCGCGCAAGCCCACATGGGCAGCGGCCCCCGAGTTTAGATCTGGCGTCCCCATGCAGCTCACCTCCTGGAAAGAGAAGGGCTTGCTGTGGGGCGATCCGAAGGAGGTGACTGGACTCCGAACCTGCATCCAGAAGCTGGTGAGCAATAAGCTCAGGCTCATCGACGTGGTCCAAGTCATGCTCATCCGCCGGATTCTCCCATGCCAAGAACGGGCATTCAATCTGTGGGAGTTCAATCCGGAACAGCACCAGGCACTGAGCGGGCTCTTCGATACGACATACGAAGGCGCCTGGAGGGTGCTGTTTAAGGGCGCCGAAGCCCCCGCATCCGCGACGGAAGATCGCGGATTCAGCTCGCAGTATCCAACTGACGAGGTAAGTGATTCAACCCCATTACGGGACACTTTGTAGTAATCGAATTGATTATAAGAGGGTTTCATCCCTTCCTTTCCTTTGACAGGAATGGATGGAGAAGGCCAGGCAGCTTATCAGCCCGGCTCCCATGCTAGAAGATCCAGTGGACGCCCGCTTAGCAGGGCTGCTGGTTCCGGCACCGCACGTGGTGCCGGAGAAGAAGGCCAAGAAGGTGGCCGCGGGGACTCGAAAGAGCTCCCGCAATCAGGCGTCTGACGACGACGCGGACTCCTCCCTCGAAGACGAGGAGGAGGAGGAATACTCTCTCCCGGAGGGGGGAGAGAAGAAGAGGAAGGCTTCCCCAATAGGGGAGGCCGAAGGGTCCAAGAGGGGAAGAACTATCCCCCTGGACAGTTTCACCAACACCAGCGTTGGCGAGGATGAGTGGCCTCCAAGGGCCAGGCGTCCGGCGAGATCGTAAGTATCCGGATCCTTGATATGCAATATATTTTATGTCGCGTAGTGTCCTTCTAATGCCGCGTTCTGTCCGTAGTCCGGCCGATGATGATCTCCCCGCTTCATCAAGCGGGTCCTTGGCCTCGTCGGATGTGAATTCACTTCCGGCTGCCTCTACCCCACGCGCCGACGAGGACGCCGAGGTGGGATCCCAGAGAGGGACCCATCAGGAGGAGGCTCCGGAGGCGCCGTCAGGCAGCCTCCCGGACTTTGCGCCGGACTGTACATCGGAACCCGCAATGGTTCCAGAGCCGGCAAGCGGCCCCTTCGAAAGAAGGGTAAGACCGTGACACCGGCGGCCTCCGTCCGACCGGACGTGCCAGATAACTTGTTGGAGGCGCTTAAAGGCGCTTCCATCGAGGAAGAACACCGCACTATCATGAGTGCGGTGATTCAAAAGGTTCAGCTCGCCAAAAGCGGGCTGACCGAAGCCTGCAGCAGCCTTCTAACAGGCTTTGAGGTAAGAAGTTAAAATTATGTAATGTAATACCGCATAGACAGTAGCCCCTGATGCTCGGTTCGGTGTTCGGAAAGAAAAAGCCGGACTGAGGATCTAACAAGATATGCGCGGGGTTGCTTAACATATGTCAATATGGGTTTGCAGGCTGCGCTGCTGACCTCTGCCGCACTAATGGCGGAGGTCGATGTGCTGAAAAAGGATCTCGAGCAGTCCGAGCAAGAGCTCGGCCATGCCAAGAAGCAGCTCGAGGACAAAGAAGGTGAGTCACACCGCTTTGAATGGTTACCTTACAGAAAAGGATTTTGGTTGCAATAAAATTAACAAGGATAATATGTGTAATGCAGGGGCCACTAACGAGGTGGCAGCCCTGAAGGAGGCTGTGTCTGCGGCCGAACACAATGCGGACGCGGAACGGGCAGAGAGAGAAAAGCAGGAGGCACGGGTGGCGGAAGTGCGGCAAGAGCTCCAGGCTCTCATGGAGAAACATGAGAGTTTGGAGCGTGACTCCAATACTCGAGAGTCCAAGCTTGCCTCGGCTCTCAAAAGTGCCAAGTCCGCCAAGGCCGAAGCCCATAAGGCCCTTCAGGAGGTTGAATATGTAAAGAAAATAGCAGCGGGTAAGGCATTTTTCATGCAAAGCAAGCATGTTAGTGTAAAATACCTGACACTTACCCGCATTCGGAGCTCTCCAGGGGCGTTTGCAGATCTGCCGCGTAGTGCGTCTGATGCCGCCGCATTCTATCATGGCGAGGAAGGGAGCTCAACGGAAAAAGTCTTCTGGTCTCAGTATGCTGAGGCCGGACACCCGGTGCCCCCAAGCGACCAGCTGAAGCAGCTGGTCGAACTCCACAAGGTAGCTGAAGAGGCCATGAAGGGCCTTATAGTCCGGCTGTGGCCTGGACCGGCCATGCCTGGGAGCTACTTTGGCCTCGTGCGGCGGCTGGTGGATGCATGCCCCTGGGTGGATGTCATCAAGCGCTCCGCCTGTATTGAAGGCGCTCGCCAGGCCCTCGCCCGCACAAAGGTGCAATGGGGCAAGTTGGATGCGGAGAAGCTTCTCACGGACCCACCGCCACCGGGCAAGGAGTATCGCACGCCCGAGATGTATTATAAATCTGTCCTGAAGGGAGCCCGCGATACTGCGGATGAGTGCCCCAGAAATGTAATCTTTGAGTGAATTTGCTATGCATTATCCTGTGCGTTGAAACTTTGTTCATGTGCGCTTTGAGCAACACTTTTTTAATTTAAAATATTACCTTCTGTGCGGCCGTTTATAAAATCTGAGAGATGGCAAGTCGTTGGCTTCAGCCCCCAAGCCATGAGTGCTGGGGTGTTCGGGATAAACTTGAGCACTCTTGTTCCCATTGTTGGGTCCATCGACGGAGGCGCTTAACGCAACGAACAAGGCAACCGGACTTATAATGCTTGAACACTCTCACTTAGCCATAGAATTCTATAATTTTAAATTTCGGTGAAGCCCCTGGTATTCGAAAGACCGAATCCGGGGCGCTATCCACGCCTTCGTCGGACATTGTCCGGAACTTCGCTCGAAGCGGCGTGAGTCTTTAAGGACCCGAAAAAACCTCTCGAACAGCGACCAGTCTCTCGCCTTATCATGCCGGTCAGTTTTAGCTTTCTCCACTGAGGCGCTCGCCCGGCTCAACCGGGGCGCAATCGCAGTGGTTCTCCCAGTGCCACCTTAGCCGACAGAACGGAACGTAAGGCACCAAAACGTGGGAGCCGGGCAAACCCAACTATTGACCCAAGACATGATTCGGAGCCGATTCATATAATGCTATAAGTTCGGGGTGCCGCACTTGTGAAAGTGTTCGGACTTATCACACTATAGAGTGGGGAACATAAGCCCCTGGCGTATTAGGCCGTAACAAAATATACGGGCGCAAGATGTCATATAATGAGCATATATATATAAAAGGTAATGCAATTGCAATCAAAAAGGTGCTGCATTATTAATGAAAGAAAGTCTGCTAGTAGAGAGGACTGATACAAATAGAGCGGTAAGCAAGGGATTTGGACTAAGTAAACATGTCCCCCTTCAGGGGTGAGCTGCGGACTTGGTGTATATAATCGAATTTAATGCTCGTAATTGAGACCACCTAAATGTTCGTCGCAGCCTTCTTTCGTCCCTGACTGTTGCATCATGAGTTCGGCAGGTTCATCGCCGGACAGGGTGAGGGAGTCCTGGACTAGGGGGTGTCCGGACAGCCGGCCTATCATTATCCGCCGGACTCCAAGACTACGAAGATACAAGATTGAAGACTCCGTCCCGTGTCCGGATGGGACTTTCCTTGGCGTGGAAGGCAAGCTTGGCACGGATATGTAGATCTCCTACCATTGTAACCGACTCTGTGTAACCCTAGCCTCCTCCGGTGTCTATATAAACCGGAGGGCTTTAGTCCGTAGGACGACATACATTACAACAATCATACCATAGGCTAGCTTCTAGGGTTTAGCCTCCTTGATCTCATGGTAGATCCACTCTTGTACTACCCATATCATCAATATTAATCAAGCAGGATGTAGGGTTTTACCTCCATCAAGAGGGGCCGAACCTGGGTAAAAACATCGCGTCCCTCGTCTCTTGTTACCATCCGCCTAGACGCACAGTTCGGGACCCCCTACCCGAGATCCGCCGGTTTTGACACCGACATTGGTGCTTTCATTGAGAGTTCCTCTGTGTCGTCACCGATAGAGCGGATGCCTCCACCCGTCTTCAAAGACGGTATTTTCGCCGAAGGGGTCTTAGCCGCCGGCCAAACTATCCGGCTTGGTGGTTTTCTTATGACCGCCTGTCCGGCCGCCGCTTCGACAATGACTTCGCAAGTCGTTAGAAGCAATCTTCGCGTCAGCCCTAAAGCTGCCGAACAGTTGGACCCAATAGAGCTCTCGTCCGTTAATGAGCTCTTGGATCGCATCGCTGCGCTGGGAGTCGCTACGGACTACAACCAGATTGGGCTTAAAACGGATCTGAGAGAGATTAACTCCCTCCAGGCCACCCACCACATCGCAGTGGTAGAGGAGCAATACGGCAACTCTTTGCCCGTGTTAAAAACAATTCATGTCCGGATTCCCGAACCCTCCATGCCGGATTCCCGCGGAGGGACGGACTTCGATCGAGCATTGAACTTAAAATCATGCATCGCCCCGGACTCGCTGGATTGTGTCCAGCAAGCCAAACTTCCGAATTCGGAAACCCCTCGGCCTTTGAGCCCCAAGATGGGCAGGGATCCGGATTTTCGTCCAACCGCCCGCCCAGACATAAGCGATCTATCTAGAATACGGCAAGAGCCCGCTGAAACAGTACATCACTACTGGGCCAGATTCCTCCTGGTTATGGACAGGATAAAGGACTGCCGAGAGAAAAACGCAATATCAATCTTCTGCAATAACTGCACGGACAAGGGAATACTCAACGCCATTGATCGCCGCAAAATTACGCGCTTCACTGATCTGGCATCCATAGTACGAAAGTACTGTGTGATGGAGAGCTTCCGGAAAACCGAAAATCAATTTTGGGATAATCCGGCCTCAAACCCAGTCCGCAGCAAAAGGGCGCCTTACACTCAGGCCCCAGATGCAAAAATGAAAAAAACAAAAACCCAATAAGGGAAACGGAACCGTACTGGAGGGATGGCTCAATGGACCCTGTAAGCTTCATAGTACAGAGGGAGCCGTCCCAACACATAGCCTTCGAGCATGTTGGATATTACGGCAGGTGGCCAAAAGTGGCGAAGAGCTTCTAGCTCCGGGAAACCACTCCAACAATACCAGCACGGTATCAACAGTCTTCGAGACCTTCGCATCAAACAATATGCGAAAGCGAACAATCTGCGAACTCGCCGAAGTCTACCAAGTAGCAACAGCAAATCCATGGAGCGACACAGCTATTACCTTCAACACCAGTGACGAGCCTAAATTCCGAACAACCAGAGCTCCAGCCGCACTGGTACTTAGTCCCATAGTGGACGGCTTTCGACTGACAAAAGTCCTCATGGATGGCGGCAGCGGACTAAACCTCATTTACGAGGAAACTCTGCGAAAAATGGAAATCGATTGGAGCCGTATTGAGCGAAGCAGCACAACCTTTAGAGGAATAATCCCTAGCCGGGAAGCGCGCTGCACCGGAAAAATCACACTCGATGTGGTGTTCGGCTCTCCGGACAATTACAGATCCGAAGAAGTCACGTTCCAGGTGGCCCCGTTCAGCAGCGGGTATCACGCCATATTAGGACGAGAGGCATTCACAATTTTTCAAGCAGTACCTCATTACGGGTACATGAAGCTCAAAATGCCTGGGCCCAGCGGAATAATCACTCTCGCTAGTGATCCGGACATAGCACTCCGCGCCGAAAACAAGACAGCCGCACTAGCCCTCGAGGCACTATCCGAATCCTTAGCGGCAGAAGAACTCACCGCGCTGCGCTCTACGGTGAACAGGGACGATGTGATACTCGATAAAAGATCCAAGTCCACCTCCTTCAAACCAGCAGAGGAGATAATAAAATTCCAGGTCCATCCAATGGACCCAACAAAGACGGCCTCCGTTGGGGCACAATTGAACCCCGAAGTAGACGCCGCACTGCGCGAATTCCTTCGGGAAAATTGGGATATCTTCGCCTGGCATCCTTCGGACATGCCCGGAATCCCACGCAGGTTGGCAGAACACAGCCTAAACATCCTCAAAGGATTTAAGCCAGTCAAACAGGCTCTTCGACGATTTTCCGAACCCAAAAGACAGGCAATGGGAGAAGAGCTAGCCAAACTATTGGAAGCCGGATTCATCAGAGATATCAAACATCCGGACTGGCTAGCAAATCTGGTGATGGTACCAAAGAAGGATAAATCCTGGCGCCTCTGTGTCGATTTTAAAGACCTCAATAAGGCTTGCCCAAAGGATCCCTTCCCTCTCCCCCGCATCGATCAAATTATCGATGCTACAGCAGGGCACGATTCGTTGTGCTTCCTAGACGCATACTCTAGCTATCATCAAATCAAGATGGCGGAAGCAGACCAAGCCGCAACGGCATTCATCACTCCATATGGACCATTCTGCTTCAACACGATGCCCTTCGGACTTAAAAATGCCGGCGCAACATATCAGCACATGATTCAAACATGTCTGGCCACCCAGATCGGCAAAACAGTCGAGCCATACGTAGACGACGTAGTCGTCAAAACAAAACACATCGAAACTCTAGTAGACGATTTGAGGCTCACATTCGACAACCTCAGAGCATATGACATCAAGCTGAATCCAGAAAAATGCGTTTTCGGCGTACCAGCCGGAAAGCTGCTGGGCTTCGTTGTATCCGGTAGAGGAATTGAAGCAAATCCGGCTAAAATCCGAGCTCTGTCACAGTTGGATATTCCAAAAGACCTCAAACAAACACAAAAATTAACAGGATGCGTGGCAGCCTTAAGCCGCTTTATCTCCCGTCTAGGAGAAAATGCGTTGCCCCTCTATCGCCTCCTCAGGCGTACCGAACACTTTGAGTGGACGGATGCTGCCACTGCCGGACTCGAAGAAATAAAGGCCATATTGGCAACAAATCCGGTCCTGGCTGCGCCCACTCTGGGCGAACCAATGTTGTTATACATCGCAGCAACGCATCAAGTTGTAAGCGCGGTCCTCGTCGTCGAACGAGCGACAGAAGGGCATAAATTCCCCCTTCAAAAACCAGTGTATTATGTATCCACTGTGTTAACCCCCTACAAATCCCGTTACCCGCACTATCAGAGGATAGCATATGCGGTGTTCATGGCATCCCGAAAGCTCCGGCACTACTTTCAAGAGTGTTCGATAACAGTGGCCTCTGAAGTACCACTCAATGACATTATAAATAACCGCGACGCAATGGGCAGGATTGCAAAATGGGCCATTGAGCTCTTACCATTCGACATCACTTACAAACCTTGGCGAGCCATAAAGTCACAAGTTCTGGCTGACTTCGTCGCCGAATGGACTGAAGCCGAACTCCCTAAAGAGTACGGCGCATACTCCAACTGGACTATGCATTTCGACGGCTCCAAAATGTTGGCCGGACTGGGGGCTGGCATCGTACTGACGTCCCCAACCGGAGATACAGTCCAGTATGTACTCCAAATAATGTACACGGACTCCAACAATGCAGCCGAATACGAGGCCCTGTTACATGGTCTCCGGATGGCAGTCCCCATGGGCATTCAACGCCTGGAGGTGCGCGGGGATTCAAACCTTGCAATATCCCAAATAAACGGAGACTTTGACGCCAAGGATCCGAAATTGGCAGCATATCGCAACGCTGTCCTAAAAATGTCAGCTCGGTTTGAAGGACTGGAATTCCATCACATAGCTCGAGATAATAACCAAGCGGCCGACGTACTGGCACGCATCGGTGCGAAACGTGATGCTGTCCCTCCTAATATCTTCCTGGAATGGCTCTTCAAGCCATCCGTACTATGGGAAGAGGAGCCCGGTAGTGACAAACCGGAGAAAACCGCACCAACCGGTGATTCGGCAGATGACATAACACCCTCAGCCCACGCCATAATGGCAGTAATCGCCGCGTGGACAGAACCTTTCCTAGCCTACTTACTTAGGCAGGAACTTCCCGAAGACCAAAATGAGGCCCGCTGCATAGTCCGACGATCGAAGGCCTACAAGGTCCATGAGGGAGAACTTTATAAGAAAAGTACAACCGGAGTCCTTCAGAGGTGTATCTCCGAAGAAGAAGGGCGAAACCTCCTGGCTGAAATTCATGCCGGACTAGGCGGACACCACGCAGCAGCCCGGGCCCTTGTAGGAAAAGCATTCCGTACAGGATTTTATTGGCCGACGGCCCGGGCAGACGCGCAGGACTTGGTCCAGCGATGCGTTGGTTGTCAGCTCTTTGCTAATCAGAGCCATTTGCCACCCACCGCCCTCAAAACCATACCCATTACCTGGCCGTTCGCGGTCTGGGGGCTTGACATGGTTGGACCCCTTAAAGGGGGAACCCACAAGCAAAGGTACTTATTGGTCATGGTGGACAAATTCACCAAATGGATAGAGGCCAAACCGGTCAAAACGGCAGAGTCCGGACCAGTGATAGACTTTATATCAGGGGTGGTACACCGTTACGGAGTCCCCCACAGCATCATCACCGACAACGACACTAACTTCACAGCCGACGAGGTCAAGTCATGGTGCAAAAATATGGGCATCAAGCTCGACTACGCTTCAGTTTATCACCCTCAAACCAATGGTCAAGTGGAAAGAGCAAATGGTCTAATAATGAGCGGCATTAAACCCAGATTAGTGAGGTCACTTACTAAATCCGACACACAATGGGTCGAGGAGCTCGACTCCGTACTCTGGGGGCTGCGGACAACGCCTAACCGTACTACCAGATTCACACCATTTTTTATGGTATACGGCGCAGAGGCAGTCTTGCCCTGTGACATTATTCATGACTCACCTCGAGTGCGCATGTATGAGGAAAGAGAGGCCGAGGTTGATCGGCAGGACAGCTTGGACACATTGGAGGAAGAACGTGACATCGCGAAGGCTCGTTCCGCATTTTATCAGCAGCGGGCCCGAAGATATCAAAGCAGAGAAGTACGGGCCAAGACTTACAACGTTGGCGAACTAGTTCTACGCCTGCCGGACAGGAAAAAGGACAAGCTCAAGCCCAAATGGGAGGGGCCCTTCATTATCGATCAAGTCCTGACTGGTGGGGCATACCATCTACGAAATGCGTCAGACAACCGACTCGAGCCGAACCCATGGAACGCAGCCCGCCTCCGACGATTCTATGCCTAGCGCCGGACTAAGAGTTCGTCCGCTTCCCCTGTCCAAACTTTTACACTTCGGCTGTCTTTCGTTTCTCTTTTTATGCCTTTTTATTTAAAAGCCCTTATGGGCCTGTTTTCGCATTTTTCGCATACGCATGATGTGTAATACGCACTCATTATTCCTGGGGGCTTCTTTGACAGAAGCTCAATTACACGGGTTTCATACCTAGCACATGTGTCAAGCTTCCACATGTACCTTTTACTCGCCATTATATGCATCGATATGACTTAAGTTTTGGCCAAGCTGGGTTGCCTGGCTCCTGTGCTTACCCCTACGTTCCCGATTGTTCGGCTAGGAGGTAAAGGGAGCACCTCTGCGATTGTTACTGCCGGGTCAGCCGGATGTGTACCTCAGACTGGGTGAAGCCGAAAGCTAGCGTTCTTAAGGGAATATTCGGTCGGTGACTTAAAAGATGATTTTTTACCTATTTATCTATTTGCCCCCAGATGTTTTACTGCTTTCTTTGCAGTCCGGACATGCACTTTAGGGCATGCCTCCCAGGGAAAGGAACCCTTAACGGAACTATTCTCCCTGGAAGATGTTTCTTACTAACCATGTAATATAACATAACTAGTTGGGCACTTGTCTGATAAAGCACTAATGACCCCTACGCCTGGTCTCCATGCATACCACGGTTGTTTCTTAACCAAAGAGGTATTCGGATACACTCCGGACTCTAGGGTCCCGAGGTTGAAGCGAAAAGGTTGGCAAAGACAAACGATCTACAATCCGGCTAGAAGGCATTTCACATGTCACTTTAAAGGATAACATACATTGTCAAATTTATTGATTGTATTCGTCCTCAATCCCGTCTAACAGGCTGTCTAGTTTACAGTCCCGTTGGGAAAATTTGGCAGCCAACTCTACTTGGCTGTATACTAAACTCACAGGGATCTCCTTCCCGTCGGGCCCCACCGGTCCAACTTCGGCCATGTGGTTGGGATCCGCCTTCTTGTACCGCGTCTTCACCATGGCCCAAGCCTCCCTGGCACCTTGACGGCAAGCCGAAATCTTCCACAAACGGAAGCGCTGCCGCACTCCCTGCAGCTTCTCCGCAAGCTCCCCGAGGCCCTCGGGTAGGGTGAGGGATGGCCATAAAGCCTGAACGGCGCCGCTCATTGCCTGCCAAACTCGTTCGAGTAGCTGCAACAGTTCGGGAAGTTGATCACCCGTTGATATGGGCATCTCCTCTGCAGGACGACCCGTGAGTATACCTACAAGACATATCATGTCAAAATACTTCCTCGCCGAAATCTTCTTTTCAAAAGAGTTCGCTCAAGCACTTACTATAAATGCCGCGACGAAGCCGCTGGTTCTCCTTAACGGAGCCGGACAGTTCGGCCCGAGCGCCTTTCAGCTCTTCTCCAAGCTTGGCGTTGGCATCCTGGAGTTTGTTCCTTTCCTGCTGAACCCTATTCAGCACACTCTCGCCGGCCTTTAGCTGGCGCAGCAGTGCTTGCCTGTCCGGATCTTGTCCGGCGGTACCTGCAATGTCATTATTAGACTCGCGCGCACGCCGCACAACGCTTATATTTATTAATAAAAATGTGTTACCAGGAGGGGTCTTTGCGTCTCCTCCTGCGGCAGCAAGTGCGGCCTCAAGTTGGGCCTTGCAATCTTGCAGCTCCCGAGACAGCTGGGCGTTCTTCTCGGTAAGTGCCTGCATTTTCAAATGATCCTTAAATCAGTTAGCATAACTACTTTAAGTCTCGGGGGCTACTGGTATATACAACCATTGAAGTTCCCTTACCCGTGTGTCTTTCACATACTGCTCCGTGGCTCTGGTAAAACCATCTTGAGCGGCATGGAGATGTGCGTCCCCTGTGTTAAAGGGATCCAATGCCTCAGGGGAAAAGCACGCTTCACGAAGCACTGTCCGACGGCGCCTATGGTTCATGGCGCTCTCCACCTCAGACTTGGTGGCGGACAGTCTGTCGGTGTCCTCCGTTGGAGAAGGATCCAGCCCGCGTCTTGCGCTTGCCTCCCCCCAGGCCGGGCGTTGGAGCCTGGCTGGTGTAGGTCGGATCGGCAGTTCCTGCGCTCGCAGTCCGGCGAGCGCTTTTTCTCCTACAAAGATCATGAGCACTCAGGCGTTTCCTCAGAACGTTGCTCTGAAAATTCAAAAACGAGCTATACCTTTGCGGCGACGTTTCCGCCCGCACCGCACTCCTTTTCCGCCTGCTGGTCCGGACTGGCCTCTGTTGGCCAGCCGCCGCGGGCTCGGCTTCCTGCCGTAAAGGCACTTCCTGCAAAATACCATCGTTCGCAGAGGTTAGAAATGGGCAGGAAAGAGATAATGGTGTCCGGACTTCGGTCGCGGTCACCTAGGAAGCCGGACTTAATCCGGGGTAGTTCGCCGTAATGGCGACCAAAGCATTGTCTATGCTGAGCTGGTGAAACACCCCATCGATCAGCTCCACCTCGATGTCCGGGTCCACTTCGGAGGCCGGATCCAGGGATCCTTCTGGATCCTCGGGTTGCGGAGCAGGACTCACCATGTCCTCCATAGTCTGGCGTAGATCCTGCGCCGAAGACATAATGTAAGAAGCTTAAACTTCGAAAGCATGGGTTGAGCCCTTCAAGGCATTCACTTACCCATCCTCTAGGGTTGATCATGGAAAACCCATTCAAAGGGTTCGTTCGAAGGAAATCCTCCTTCTCCCCCTTGTACAGGCTGGACAGGATCTCCACCAGATCCTCGGTCGAATCCGGCCCTTTGCGGCCGTGCCGGGTGGCATCGTCTTCCCCGTTGAAATCCCACATGGGGTGGCCTCTGTATTGCAATGGCTGTACCCCTCGCTTGACGCACATCGCCATGACTCCGATCATGGTCAAGCCGGAATGGGCCATTAATCTTATTCGGCCCGTCAGGTAATGGACGCTCTTTTCTTCCTCCAATCGGGGGCTCCGCGGGCGCTAGCTGAGGCGTTTCTTCAAGGGAGCAGCACTAAACTCCGGGAGGCCGATCCGGACTGGGTCTGGCAGCGGAGCGTCTCCTATATAAAACCACTCCGAGGGCCAGTCTTCGGACGCCCTCTTGGGAGTACCGGATAGGTATCCGGTTCCGGCGATGCGCCATATTTCGGCACCGCCCACTTGATATATAGACCCCTCGTAAGAACGGGGTACGAGGCAAAACAGCCTCTTCCACAATGCAAAATGGGGCTCGATGCCCAGGAATAGCTCACAAAGAGCTACGTAGCCCGCGATATGCAGGACAGAGGCGGGCGTGAGGTGGTGGAGCTGGAGTCCGTAGAACTTCAGGAGCCCGCGGAGGAACAGATGTATTGGAAATCCGAGTCCCCTTATCAGATAGGGGACAAAGCATACTCGCTCCCCCTTATTGGGGCTTGGAGTGTCCTTCGCCTGCCTCCCACCTTGATAAGTAACCAGTCCGGCCCGGACTGGGACCATGAAGGCCGGAGGGAGAAATCCCCCCGTTTGGAGCTTCACTAGCTCGTTGTGTGAAATAGAGCACCTCCTCCAATTCCCCGGCGGTGGGCTAGGAGCGCGTGAAGAAGAGCCGCGTCGACGATCCATGATGGAATGGATTTCTAGGTCAAAGGCGCTTCGATGGAGTATTCACGGGAGGAAGACGGTGTGGTTTGGATCTGGATTCTTACCTCTTTTATAGGCGGACGACTCGCACGATTAGGAGGTGAAATGCAAAAGACACCCTGGCCTTTCACATTCGTGCGACGCGTGGAAGAGGGCCATTATTTGGCGTAGAAGCCGAGGAACACAGTATTCAAGATGAAGCCGGACACTGTTCGGCAGGTACATGGAATTTGAAGGGGGAACCCGCCTTGCAACGCCAAAGACTATAAACACGCTGGACTTATCGTCATTGAAGCCTGGTTCGGGGGCTACTGAGGGAGTCCTGGACTAGGGGGTGTCCGGACAGCCGGACTATCATTATCCGCCGGACTCCAAGACTACGAAGATACAAGATTGAAGACTCTGTCCCGTGTCCGGATGGGACTTTCCTTGGCGTGGAAGGCAAGCTTGGCAATACGGATATGTAGATCTCCTACCATTGTAACCGACTCTGTGTAACCCTAGCCTCCTCCGGTGTCTATATAAACCGGAGGGCTTTAGTCCGTAGGACGACATACATTACAACAACCATACCATAGGCTAGCTTCTAGGGTTTAGCCTCCTTGATCTCGTGGTAGATCCACTCTTGTACTACCCATATCATCAATATTAATCAAGCAGGACGTAGGGTTTTACCTCCATCAAGAGGGCCCGAACCTGGGTAAAAACATCACGTCCCTCGTCTCTTGTTACCATCCGCCTAGACGCACAGTTCGGGACCCCCTACCCGAGATCCGCCGGTTTTGACACCGACACAGGGCCTCTGGTTAACGGAGTCCTGTGTACACAAAAGAAGGAAAAATAAAAAATAAAAAAAAGGGGGGGCACACTTGCGAGCCCCTGGTGTGGTCGAACCGCACTCTGGGTCCGTTGCGATCGTGCCCCCTCCCCTGTGCCCATGGTATCTCCAAAGCGTAATGATGTACGCGGAGTGTTATTCTTGCGATCATGTGCGGGCGAGGGTTGGGGCCGCATTGCTACGCGTGCTCTGATCGTGCTAGGTGGTCTTGGTTGGCATTGCTCCGGGCGCGTTTTGCTGTATCCGGCCTTTTAACGGCCGGACTCGAAAATTGCCTTAAAAGGCTACTCTGTACTTCTGCCGCGAGAGCCGCTGTATGTTCCTCCGTGCGGAGGGAGCGTTCCGTATTCCCATTGACCGTGATAACTCCGCGAGGGCCTGGCATCTTGAGCTTTAGGTATGCATAATGCGGCACCGCGTTGAATTTTGCAAACACGGTTCGTCCGAGCAGAGCGTGATAGCCGCTGCGAAACAGGATTATGTCGAAGATTAACTCTTCGCTCCGGAAATTATCCGGGGATCCGAAGACCACTTCCAGTGTGACGGAGCCTGTACAGTTGGCTTCCACTCCTGGTATGACACCTTTAAAGGTTGTCTTTGTAGGTTTAATCCTTGAGGGGTCTATGCCCCATTTTGCGCACTGTATCCTGATAAAGCAGGTTCAGGCTACTGCCGCCGTCCATCAGGACTCTCGTGAGGTGAAATCCATCGACGATTGGGTCTAAAACCAATGTGGCGAATCCGCCATGGCGTATGCTGGTCAGATGGTCTCTTCGATCGAAAGTGATCGGACAAGAGGACCATGGATTGAACTTCGGGGCGACTGGCTCCATCGCGTAGACGTCCCTTAGTGCGCGTTTCCTCTCCCTCTTGGGTATATGGGTCGCGTATATCATATTCACCATCCTCACTTGTGGGGGAAAACCCTTCTGTCCTCTATTGTTCGGCGGTCGGGTCTCTTCCTCGTCGTCGCTATTTAGCCCCTTGTCATTGTTTTCGGCAATTAACTTGCCGGCCTGCTTGAACACCCAGCAATCTCTATTAGTGTGGTTAGCTGGCTTTTCAGAGGTGCCATGTATCTGGCATAAGCGGTCGAGTATTCGGTCCAGATTGGACGGACCCGGAGTGGTTCTTTTGAATGGCTTCTTCCGCTGACCGGGTTTAGAGCCTCGGAACCCGGCGTTAGCTGCCGTATCCTCCTTATCGTCGCCGTTAATGCGGCGTTTGTTTTTGTTTTGACGTGACCTGCCGTTGTTGTCCTTAGTATCCGGACTGCCAGAATTTTTACGGAGATTGTTGCTGCGAGCTAGCCAGCTGTCCTCTCCCGCGCAAAAGCGGGTCATTAACGATGTGAGGGCTGCCATGGATTTCGGCTTTTCCTGCCCCAGGTGCCGGGCTAGCCATTCGTCCCGGATGTTATGTTTGAAGGCTGCAAGGGCCTCTGCATCCGGACAATCGACGATTTGATTTTTCTTCATCAAGAACCGTGTCCAGAATTGTCTGGCCGATTCGTCTGGCTGCTGAATGATGTGGCTTAGGTCATCGGCGTCTGGTGGTCGCACATACGTGCCTTGGAAGTTATCAAGGAATGCGGCCTCCAGGTCTTCCCAACACCCAATTGACTCCGCGGGCAAGCTGTTAAGCCAATGCCGAGCTGGTCCTTTAAGCTTGAGTGGGAGATACTTGATGGCATGGAGATCGTCGCCGCGGACCATATGGATGTGGAGAAGATAATCTTCTATCCAAACCGCGGGGTCTGTTGTGCCATCGTAGGATTCAATGTCTACGGGTTTAAACCCTTCAGGGATTTGATGATCCATTACTTCGTCAGTGAAGCATAGCGGGTGTGCGGTGCCTCTGTATTGAGCAATATCGCAACGCAGCTCGAGAGAGCGCTGTCTGCTGTGCTCGGCCCGGCCGTGGTTATTGTATCCGGCGCGACGGTATTCGTCGTGGGTCGTGGGGTGCCCACGTGATCCGTAGGTGGATCTGGATTGTCTTGCTTTGTCCTCCAATATGTCTCACAAGTCCGGTGCGTTCCCTCTTGGCTTCGTACTTTTGGAGCGATGCCGGGGTACGGTCTTGGCTGGGGGCCTGGATGCCTCTCTGTCACGACCACGGGGTGGTCGGTCAGCCATATCGTGCGCTGGTGATGGAGGTATGTATGCTTCCTCCTCTAATCGGGGGAGCAGCTTGCGTCTTGGGTAACTTTTGGAGGGGCATTCGAGTTTATACTCTTCGGCCGCGAGGACCTCGGTCCATCGGTCGGCCAGCAGGTCCTGATCAGCTTGAAGCTGTTGCTGCTTTTTCTTTAGGCTGTTTGCTGTGGCGATAAGCCTGCGCTTGAAGCGCTCTTGTTCAACGGGATCCTCAGGTACGACGAATTCATCATCGTTGAGGCTTGCTTCTTCTTCGGAGGGAGGCATATAGTTATTGTTGGAAATATGCCCTAGAGGCAATAATAAAAGGATTATTATATTTCAATGTTCATGATAATTGTCTTTTGTTCATGCTATAACTGTATTATCCGGAAATCGTAATACACGTGTGAACACTTAGACCCAATGAGTCCCTAGTGAGCCTCTAGTTGACTAGCTCGTTATGATCAATAGATAGTCATGGTTTCCTGACTATGGACATAGGATGTCGTTGATAACGGGATCACATCATTAGGAGAATGATGTGATGGACAAGACCCAATCATAAGCATAGCATAAAAGATCGTATAGTTCGTTTGCTAGAAGCTTTGCCAATGTCAAGTATCTATTCCTTCGACCATGAGATCGTGTAACTCCCGGTTACCGTAGGAGTGCCTTGGGTGTATCAAACGTCACAACGTAACTGGGTGACTATAAAGGTGCATTACAGGTATCTCCGAAAGTATCTGTTGGGTTGACACGGATCGAGACTGGGATTTGTCACTCCGTATGACGGAGAGGTATCTCTGGGCCCACTCGGTAATGCATCATCATAATGAGCTCAATGTGACCAAGGTGTTGGCCACGGGATCATGCATTACGGTACGAGTAAAGTGACTTGCCGGGTAACGAGACTGAACAAGGTATTGGGATACCGACGATCGAGTCTCGGGCAAGTAACGTACTGATTGACAAAGGGAATTGTATACAGGGTTTGATCGAATCCTCGACATCGTGGTTCAACCGATGAAATCATCGAGGAGCATGTGGGAGCCAACATGGATATCCAGACCCCGCTGTTGGTTATTGCCCGAGAGTCGTCTCGGTCATGTCTGCGTGTCTCCCGAACCCGTAGGGTCTACACACTTAAGGTTCGGTGACGCTAGGGTTAGTAGGAAGTCAAGTATGTGACTACCGAATGCTGTTCGGAGTCCCGGATGAGATCCCGGACGTCACGAGGAGTTCCGGAATGGTCCGGAGGTAAAGATTTATATATGGGAAGTCCTGTTTCGGGCATCGGGACAAGTTTCGGGGTTATCGGTATTGTACCGGGACCACCGGAGGGGTCCCGGGGGCCCACCGGGTGGGGCCACCTGCCCCGGGGGGGCCACATGGGCTATAGGGGGTGCGCCTTGGCCTGCATGGGCCAAGGGCACCAGCCCCACATAGGCCCATGCGCCTAGGGTTCAAGGGGGAAGAGTCCTAGGAGGGGAAGGCACCTCCTAGGTGCCTTGGGGGGGAGGGAAACCCCCCTTGGCCGCCGCCCCCCTAGGAGATTGGATCTCCTAGGGCCGGCCACCCCCCCCTTGGCCCTCCTATATATAGTGGGGGAGAGGAGGGACTTCATACCTTGAGTCCTTGGCCTTTGGTTGCCTCCTTCTCCCTCCCCAACACCTCTCCTCCTCCGTTGTGTGCTCGGCGAAGCCCTTTCGGAGTACTGCTTCTCCACCAACACCACGCCGTCGTGCTGCCGGTGGAGCTGTCTTCCTCAACCTCTCCTTCCTTCTTGCTGGATCAAGACGGAGGGGACGTCACCCGTGCCGTACGTGTGTTGAACGCGGAGGTGCTGTCCGTTCAGCACTTGGCATCGGTGATCTGAATCACGTTCGAGTACGACTACATCATCACCTTGCAAGCTTCCGCACGCGATCTACAAGTGGTATGTAGATGCAAACTCTCTCCCATGACTCGTTGCTTAGATGAACTCATAGATGGATCTTGGTGAAGCCGTAGGAAAAATTTTAATTTTCTGCAACGTTCCCCAACAGTGGCATCATGAGCTAGGTCTATGCGTAGTTCTCTAATGCACGTGTAGAACACAATTTGTTGTGGGCGTTGATCTTGTCATCTTACTTGCCTCTACTAGTCTTTTTCTTGCTCAACGGTATTGTGGGATGAAGCGGCCCGGACCAACCTTACACGTACACTTACGTGAGACCGGTTCCACCGACTGACATGCACTAGTTGCATAAGGTGGCTGGCGGGTGTCTGTCTCTCCCACTTTAGTTGGAGCGGAATCGATGAACAGGGCCCTTATGAAGGGTAAATAGAAGTTGACAAAATCACGTTGTGGTGATTCGTAGGTAAGAAAACGTTCTTGCTAGAACCCAATCGCAGCCACGTAAAAGATGCAACAACAACTAGAGGACGTCTAACTTGTTTTTGCAGCGATTGATCATGTGATGTGATATGGCCAGAAGTTGTGATGAATGTTGAATTGTGATGTATGAGATCATGTTCTTGTAATAGGATTCACGACTTGCATGTCGATGAGTATGACAACCGGCAGGAGCCATAGGAGTTGTCTTTATTTTTTGTATGACCTGCGTGTCATTGAAGAACGCCATGTAAACTACTTTACTTCATTACTAAACGCGTTAGTCATAGAAGTAGAAGTAGTCGTTGGCGTGACAACTTCATGAAGACACGATGATGGAGATCATGATGATGGAGATCATGGTGTCAAGCCGGTGACAAGATGATCATGGAGCCCCGAAGATGGAGATCAATGGAGCTTGATGATATTGGCCATATCATGTCACAACCATATAATTGCATGTGATGTTTATTATGTTTATGCGTCTTGTTTACTTAGGACGACGGTAGTAAATAAGATGATCCCTTACAAAATTTCAAGAAGTGTTCTCCCCTAACTGTGCACCGTTGCTACAGTTCGTCGTTTCTAAGCACCACGTGATGATCGGGTGTGATGGATCCTTACGTTCACATACAACGGGTGTAAGACAGTTTTACACAGCGAAAACACTTAGGGTTAACTTGACGAGCCTAGCATGTGCAGACATGGCCTCGGAACACGGAGACCGAAAGGTCGAACACGAGTCGTATGGAAGATACGATCAACATGAAGATGTTCACCGACGATGACTAGTCCGTCTCACGTGATGATCGGACACGGGCTAGTCGACTCGGATCGTGTAACACTTAGATGACTAGAGGGATGTCTAATCTAAGTGGGAGTTCATAATTTTGATTAAGAACTTTATTATCATGAACTTAGTCTAAAACCTTTGCAAATATGTCTTGTAGATCAATGGCCAACGCTAATGTCAACATGAACTTCAACGCGTTCCTAGAGAAAACCAAGCTGAAAGATGATGGCAGCAACTATACGGACTGGGTCCGGAACCTGAGGATCATCCTCATAGCTGCCAGGAAGCAATATGTCCTAGAAGGACCGCTAGGTGCCGCTCCCGTCCCAGAGAACCAAGACGTTATGAACGCTTGGCAAACTCGTGCTGATGATTACTCCCTCGTTCAGTGCGGCATGCTTTACAGCTTAGAACCGGGGCTACAAAAGCGTTTTGAGCATCACGGAGCATATGAGATGTTCGAAGAGCTGAAACTAGTTTTCCAAGCTCATGCCCGGGTCGAGAGATATGATGTCTCCGACAAGTTCTACAGTTGTAAGATGGAGGAGAACAGTTCTGTCAGTGAACACATCCTGAAGATGTCTGGGTTACACGCACGTATGACCCAGTTGAACATTAACCTCCCAGATGAGGCGGTCATTGACAGAATCCTCCAGTCGCTCCCACCAAGCAACAAGAGCTTTGTGATGAACTACAACATGCAGGGGATGGTAAAGACCATTCCTGAAGTGTTCTCGATGCTGAAGTCAGCAGAGGCTGAAATCAAGAAAGAACATCAAGTGTTGATGGTCAATAAGACCACTAAGTTCAAGAAGGGCAAGGGTAAGAAGAACTTCAAGAAGGACGGCAAAGATGTTGCCGCGCCCGGTAAGCCTGTTGCCGGGAAGAAGTCAAAGAATGGACCCAAGCCTGAGACTGAGTGCTTTTATTGCAAGGGGAAGGGGCACTGGAAGCGGAACTGCCCCAAATACTTAGCGGATAAGAAGGCCGGCAACACCAAAGGTATATTTGATATACATGTAATTGATGTGTACCTTACCAGTACTCGAAGTAACTCCTGGGTATTTGATACCGGTGCCATTGCTCACATATGTAACTCACAGCAGGAGCTGCGGAATAAACGGAGACTGGCGAAGGACGAGGTGACGATGCGCGTCGGGAATGGTTCCAGGGTCGATGTGATCGCCGTCGGCATGCTGCCTCTACATTTACCTACGGGATTAGTTTTAAACCTCAATAATTGTTATTTAGTGCCAAGTTTGAGCATGAACATTGTATCTGGATCTCGTTTAATACGAGATGGCTACTCATTTAAGTCTGAGAATAATGGTTGTTCGATTTATATGAGAGATATGATTTATGGTCATGCTCCGATGGTCAATGGTTTATTCTTGATGAATCTCGAGCGTAATATTACACATGTTCATAGTGTGGATGCCAAAAGATGTAAAGTTGATAACGATAGTCCCACATACTTGTGGCACTGCCGCCTTGGTCACATTGGTGTCAAGCGCATGAAGAAGCTCCATGCTGATGGACTTTTAGAGTCTCTTGATTATGAATCATTTGACACATGCGAACCTTGCCTCTTAGGCAAAATGACCAAGACTCCGTTCTCCGGAACAATGGAGCGAGCAACCAACTTGTTGGAAATCATACATACCGATGTATGCGGTCCAATGAGCGTTGAGGCTCGCGGAGGATATCGTTATGTTCTCACTCTCACTGACGACTTGAGTAGATATGGGTATGTCTACTTAATGAAACACAAGTCTGAGACCTTTGAAAAGTTCAAGGAATTTCAGAGTGAGGTAGAGAATCAACGTGACCGTAAGATAAAGTTCCTACGATCAGATCGTGGGGGCGAATACTTAAGTCACGAATTTGGTACACACTTAAGAAAATGTGGAATCGTTTCACAACTCACGCCGCCTGGAACACCTCAGCGAAACGGTGTGTCCGAACGTCGTAATCGCACTCTATTGGATATGGTGCGGTCTATGATGTCTCTTACCGATTTACCGCTATCATTTTGGGGATACGCTCTAGAGACAGCTACATTCACTTTAAATAGGGCACCGTCTAAATCCGTTGAGACGACACCGTATGAATTATGGTTTGGGAAGAAACCTAAGCTGTCGTTTCTAAAAGTTTGGGGATACGATGCTTATGTCAAGAAACTTCAACCTGAAAAGCTCGAACCCAAGTCGGAAAAATGCGTCTTCATAGGATACCCTAAGGAAACTGTCGGGTATACCTTCTACTTGAGATCCGAAGGCAAGATCTTTGTTGCCAAGAACGGATGCTTTCTGGAAAAAGAGTTTATCTCGAAAGAAGTAAGTGGGAGGAAAGTAGAACTCGATGAAGTACTACCTCTCGAACGGGAAAGTGGTGCAGCGCAGGAAACCGTTCCTGTGATGCCCACACCAACTGAAGAGGAAAACGTTGATGATGATCAAGGTACTTCAGATCTAGTTGCTACTGAACTTCGAAGGTCCACAAGGACACGTTCCGCACCAGAGTGGTACGGCAACCCTGTCATGGAAATCATGTTGCTAGACCACAATGAACCTTCGAACTATGAAGAAGCAATGGCGGGCCCGGATTCCAACAAATGGCTTGAGGCCATGAAATCCGAGATAGAATCCATGTATGAAAACAAAGTATGGACTTTGACAGACTTGCCCAATGATCGGCGAGCGATAGAAAATAAATGGATTTTTAAGAAGAAGACGGACGCGGATGGTAATGTTACCATCTATAAAGCTCGACTTGTCGCTAAGGGTTATCGACAAGTTCAAGGGATTGACTACGACGAGACATTCTCTCCCGTAGCGAAGCTTAAGTCCGTCCGAATCATGTTAGCAATTGCCGCATACTATGATTATGAGATATGGCAGATGGACGTCAAAACGACATTCCTTAATGGACATCTTAAGGAAGAGCTGTATATGATGCAGCCGGAAGGTTTTGTCGTTCCTCAGAACGCTAACAAAGTATGCAAGCTCCAGCGATCCATTTATGGACTGGTGCAAGCATCTCGGAGTTGGAACATTCGCTTTGATGAAATGATCAAAGCGTTTGGGTTTACGCAGACTTATGGAGAAGCCTGCGTTTACAAGAAAGTGAGTGGGAGCTCTGTAGCATTTCTCCTATTATATGTAGATGACATACTCTTGATGGGAAATGATACGAAACTCCTGGACAGCATTAAGGCCTACTTGAACAAGTGTTTTTCAATGAAGGACCTTGGAGAAGCTGCTTATATATTAGGCATCAAGATCTATAGAGATAGATCGAGACGCCTCATAGGTCTTTCACAAAGCACATACCTTGATAAGATTTTGAAGAGGTTCAAAATGGATCAGTCCAAGAAGGGGTTCTTGCCTATGTTACAAGGTGTGAGATTGAGCTCGGCTCAGTCACCGACCACGGCAAAAGATAAAGAAGAGATGAGTGTCATCCCCTATGCTTCAGCCATAGGATCTATTATGTATGCCATGCTGTGTACCAGACCCGATGTAAACCTTGCCGTAAGTTTGGTTGCAAGATACCAAAGTAACCCCGGCAAGGAACACTGGACAGCGGTCAAGAATATCCTGAAGTACCTGAAAAGGACAAAGGACATGTTTCTCGTTAATGGAGGAGACGAAGAGCTCGTCGTAAAGGGTTACGTCGACGCTAGCTTCGACTCAGATCTGGATGACTCTAAGTCACAAACCGGATACGTGTATATGTTGAATGGTGGAGCAGTAAGCTGGTGCAGCTGCAAGCAGAGCGTCGTGGCGGGATCTACGTGTGAAGCGGAGTACATGGCAGCCTCGGAGGCAGCGCATGAAGCGATTTGGATGAAGGAGTTCATCACCGACCTAGGAGTCATACCCAATGCGTCGGGGCCGATCAAACTCTTCTGTGACAACACTGGAGCTATTGCCCTTGCCAAGGAGCCCAGGTTTCACAAGAAGACCAGGCACATCAAGCGTCGTTTCAACTCCATCCGTGAAAATGTTCAAGATGGAGACATAGAGATTTGCAAAGTGCACACGGATCTGAATGTCGCAGATCCGTTGACTAAACCTCTCTCGCGTGCAAAACATGATCAACACCAGAACTCTATGGGTGTTCGATTCATCACAATGTAACTAGATTGGTGACTCTAGTGCAAGTGGGAGACTGTTGGAAATATGCCCTAGAGGCAATAATAAAAGGATTATTATATTTCAATGTTCATGATAATTGTCTTTTGTTCATGCTATAACTGTATTATCCGGAAATCGTAATACACGTGTGAACACTTAGACCCAATGAGTCCCTAGTGAGCCTCTAGTTGACTAGCTCGTTATGATCAATAGATAGTCATGGTTTCCTGACTATGGACATAGGATGTCGTTGATAACGGGATCACATCATTAGGAGAATGATGTGATGGACAAGACCCAATCATAAGCATAGCATAAAAGATCGTATAGTTCGTTTGCTAGAAGCTTTGCCAATGTCAAGTATCTATTCCTTCGACCATGAGATCGTGTAACTCCCGGTTACCGTAGGAGTGCCTTGGGTGTATCAAACGTCACAACGTAACTGGGTGACTATAAAGGTGCATTACAGGTATCTCCAAAAGTATCTGTTGGGTTGACACGGATCGAGACTGGGATTTGTCACTCCGTATGACGGAGAGGTATCTCTGGGCCCACTCGGTAATGCATCATCATAATGAGCTCAATGTGACCAAGGTGTTGGCCACGGGATCATGCATTACGGTACGAGTAAAGTGACTTGCCGGGTAACGAGACTGAACAAGGTATTGGGATACCGACGATCGAGTCTCGGGCAAGTAACGTACTGATTGACAAAGGGAATTGTATACAGGGTTTGATCGAATCCTCGACATCGTGGTTCAACCGATGAAATCATCGAGGAGCATGTGGGAGCCAACATGGATATCCAGACCCCGCTGTTGGTTATTGCCCGAGAGTCGTCTCGGTCATGTCTGCGTGTCTCCCGAACCCGTAGGGTCTACACACTTAAGGTTCGATGACGCTAGGGTTAGTAGGAAGTCAAGTATGTGACTACCGAATGCTGTTCGGAGTCCCGGATGAGATCCCGGACGTCACGAGGAGTTCCGGAATGGTCCGGAGGTAAAGATTTATATATGGGAAGTCCTGTTTCGGGCATCGGGACAAGTTTCGGGGTTATCGGTATTGTACCGGGACCACCGGAGGGGTCCTGGGGGCCCACCGGGTGGGGCCACCTGCCCCGGGGGGGCCACATGGGCTGTAGGGGGTGCGCCTTGGCCTGCATGGGCCAAGGGCACCAGCCCCACATAGGCCCATGCGCCTAGGGTTCAAGGGGGAAGAGTCCTAGGAGGGGAAGGCACCTCCTAGGTGCCTTGGGGGGGAGGGAAACCCCCCTTGGCCGCCGCCCCCCTAGGAGATTGGATCTCCTAGGGCCGGCCACCCCCCCCTTGGCCCTCCTATATATAGTGGGGGAGAGGAGGGACTTCATACCTTGAGTCCTTGGCCTTTGGTTGCCTCCTTCTCCCTCCCCAACACCTCTCCTCCTCCGTTGTGTGCTCGGCGAAGCCCTGTCGGAGTACTGCTTCTCCACCAACACCACGCCGTCGTGCTGCCGGTGGAGCTGTCTTCCTCAACCTCTCCTTCCTTCTTGCTGGATCAAGACGGAGGGGACGTCACCCGTGCCGTACGTGTGTTGAATGCGGAGGTGCTGTCCGTTCAGCACTTGGCATCGGTGATCTGAATCACGTTCGAGTACGACTACATCATCACCTTGCAAGCTTCCGCACGCGATCTACAAGTGGTATGTAGATGCAAACTCTCTCCCATGACTCGTTGCTTAGATGAACTCATAGATGGATCTTGGTGAAGCCGTAGGAAAATTTTTAATTTTCTGCAACGTTCCCCAACAGTTATGATCCTCAACCTCTTCGTCTGCCGCCCTCTCGTGAGGGCTTGCTTCTGCATCCTCCTGCGCTGAGTCTTGCTGGAGGGGATTGTCTTCGGCACTCTCTGGAGTATTATTATCTCCTGTGCCGGAATCTCCATTCTTGCTGTGGCGGGATTTAGAGCGGCGCCGCTGACGCCGGCGTTTGGGCTGCTTCTTTAAAGAGTCTGCCTCCGCTGCTTCTTCGCTGTCCCCGTCTTTTGGGGTGTCCACCATGTATATGTCATATGACGAGGTGGTCTTCCAGTGCCCTGTAGGCGCTGGTTCCTGTTCGTCTCCGGCATCGTCGTCCATAGCGTCAATGTCGTCGGAGTCGTAGTCTAGCATGTCGGTTAGATCGTCGACAGTGGCTACAAAGTGGGTGGTGGGTGGGCTCTGAATTTCTTCGTCGTTCGTACCCCAACCATCTTGGCCATAGTCCGGCTAGGACTCTCCTGATAACGAGAGATGCTTTAGTGAATTCAGGATATCGCCAAAAGGCGAGTATTGGAAGATGTCCGTGGCGGTGAATTCCATAACCGGCGCCCAATCCGAATCGATTGGTAGGGGCACGGGAGGTTCAGAGTCCGGCAAGGAGTCCGGCGCCTCGGAATCACGAGTTTCGCAGGGGACAAGATTAGTGTTCGGCTCCATCGCCGTGGATGTTGAAGCCCCCGAGGCGGTGTCTATCCACCGATCCTCTATCCGGGCGATCGGCTCCGGGCTAATGGCCGGAGCTGATTCGTGTGCGGCCACCAAGGCACTGTTCGGCGGCAGAGCTAAATCATGCCCATCGCAACAGTGCGGCGCGCTTGGCTGTGGCTCGGGTCCGTCGAAGATCAAGTCTCCGTGGACATCGGCCGTGAAGTTTAGGCTTCCGAATCTGACCTGACGGCCAGGGGCGTAGCTTTCGATCTGCTCCAGATGGCCAAGCGAATTAGCCCGCAGTGCCAAGCCGCCGAATATGAAGATCTGTCCGGGGAGAAAAGTCTGACCCTGGACAGCGTTGTTGGTTGAAGATGCCATCAAGCCTATCGATGACGACACAGAGGAACTCTCAATGAAAGCACCAATGTCGGTGTCAAAACCGGTGGATCTCGGGTAGGGGGTCCCGAACTGTGCGTCTAGGCGGATGGTAACAGGAGACAAGGGACACGATGTTTTACCCAGGTTCGGGACCTCTCGATGGAGGTAAAACCCTATGTCCTGCTTGATTAATATTGATGATATGGGTAGTACAAGAGTGGATCTACCACGAGATCAAGGAGGCTAAACCCTAGAAGCTAGCCTATGGTATGATTGTTGTAATGTATGTTGTGTCCTACGGACTAAAGCCCTCCGGTTTATATAGACACCGGAGGAGGCTAGGGTTACGCAGAGTCAGTTACAATGGTAGGAGATCTACATATCCGTATCGCCAAGCTTGCCTTCCACGCCAAGGAAAGTCCCATCCGGACACGGGACGGAGTCTTCAATCTTGTATCTTTGTAGTCTTGGTGTCCGGCGGACGATGATAGTCCGGCTATCCAGACACCCCCTAGTCCAGGACTCCCTCAGCCGCCCCCAAGCCGTGGAGCAGCGAGGCGACAACCGGCCTCCTCCTCCGCCCCACAGGGAGAGATATCCTTCCCCGTCGCCTGTTGAGCACCCGACGCTCAGCGGCCGGCTGGGCCGCCGCAAAGGAACCGGCGAGAACGATGCCCGCCATCGGATCAACTGCCTGCCGCGATCCCTGGCGCTAGAAGAAGAAGATGATGTCGACCCGCCTTATTTCGGCCCCCGCATTCGCGACGAGCCCTTTCCCAAGGGGTTCTCGCTCCCAAGAGACATGCCCAAGTATAATGGCTCGATGAAGCCGGAAGACTGGCTGATAGACTACTCCACCGCAGTCAGCATAGCGAACGGCAACAGGCGCGTTGCCACGAAGTACGTCCCTCTCATGCTTCAAGGCACGACACGTACCTGGTTGAACAGCCGCAAGCCTTACAGCATCAACAGCTGGCTGGACTTCACAAAAGTCTTCATCCGCAACTTCACCAGCACGTACAAGCGGGCGCCCAAGCCACGTCAACTTTCCCTGTGCATCCAAGGCCCCACCGAGTCCAGCCGCGACTACCTGACACGCTGGGCCAAGCTCCGCAACTCCTGTGAAGGGGTGCATGAGGTGCAAGCTATAGAATACTTCACTGCCGGGTGCCGAGCAGGCACCCTCCTCAAGCACCGACTTCTCTGCGATGAGCCGGCCACACTCGACGGACTATTGATCATCGCAGACAAGTACGCCACTGCCGACTCCTCAATGAAGTCAGAGCTCCGCGTGGATGCCTCTGGGAAGGTGCTCCCTCCAGCTCCAAAAACGTCGGCTGGCGACACCAATCGGCGCTCACATCAAAATGACAACAAACGCAAGGCCCCGATGTTGACTTCCACCAGCTGGCAAGTGGCAACAGTTGAAGATCAGCAGCCAGAAGGGCAGCCCATACCTAAGTGACAGAAAGGTGGCAGGCCGGCTTGGCAGCCTGCTTTCTCCTACGAGCAAACACTTGACGCCCCCTGCAAGTTCCACAGCGGTGCGAATCTATCCAACCACATAACCCGAAAGTGCCATTGGCTCACCCAAACCTCCAAGGGCGAAGGGCTGCTGCCTCCTCCGCCTGCTGGCCAGCCGCCCGCTTAGCAGTCGGAGCCGTCCAAGACGAGTTCCCAGATGAGCATGCAGCCTATGTTGTCTTAACAAGCAAAGCTGATGACAGGCGCAGTCGGCACCAACAGCACCAAGAAGTCAATGCAGTTGCCTCCAAAGATCCAGAGTTCATGCATTGGTTTGAAAAGCCCATCAGTTGGAGCCGAGCCGATCACCCAGAGGTGATGCCTTCTCCGAGTTCTTACGCTTTGGTGTTGGATGCCACCTTTGCAACGGAGAGGCGGGCTGCTCGTTTATCCCGAGTTATGATTGATGGCGGAAGCAGTATCAACATCCTGTACCGTGACACCATGGAGAAGCTGAACATCAAGACGAAGCAGCTCTTGCCCAGTCGGACCGTCTTCCATGGCATTGTACCCGGCCTGTCGTGCTCACCAATCGGCAAGATCAAGATAGATGTCCTCTTCAGAGACAAAGATCACTTCCGCTGTGAAGCAATTTGGTTTGAGGTAGTGGATCTAGAGAGCCCTTATCACGCTTTACTTGGTCGACCTGCCCTGGCCAAGTTTATGGTTTTGCCCCACTATGCCTACCTCAAGATGAAGATGTCGAGCTCCAAGGGCATCATCACCATAGTCGGAGACTACAAGAAATCCTCTGGCTGCGCTGCAGCCAGCAGTCAGCTGGCCGAGTCCCTCGTGATTGCTGCCGAGAAGAAGATCCTTGACCGGGTTGTGGCCATGGCCGGCAAGCAGCCGGACCTGTCGCCCGGTCCCAAGGAGTCGGAAGCTCAGTGTTCCTTCCAACCGGCCAAGGAAACAAAGAAGATACCTCTGGACCCAGAACACCTGGAGAGGTTCGCTGTTGTAGGAGCAAATCTGGACAACAAATAGGAAAGCAAGCTCGTCGCTTTCCTCCGTGAGAATCAGGATATCTTTGCATGGTCCCCCAGGGACATGCCGAGTGTTCCGACGGATTTTGCCGGGCACAAGCTACATGTCCGAGCAGATGCTAAACCAGTCAAACAGCCTCTCCGCCAACTGTCGGAGGAGAAGAGAAGAATTGTTGGTGAAGAGATAGCCCGGCTGCTGGCAGCCGGCTTCATTACGGAAGTATTCTTTCTAGAGTGGCTTGCCAACCCAGTCCTTGTACTGAAGAAGAACAAGAAGTGGCGCATGTGTATAGATTATACCAGCCTCAACAAAGCTTGCCCCAAAGATTCATTTGCCTTGCCTCGGATTGATAAAGTGATAGACTCCACAACCAGATGCGAGTTGTTGAGTTTCTTGGATGCCTATTCAGGATACCATCAGATGAAGTTGGATCCAGCTGATCGCCTGAAGACCGCCTTCATCACACCATTCATACCTGACTATGAAATTCGGCTTAAGAAATGTTGGTGCCACTTTTTAGCGTTGCATGGAGAAATGCCTCCTCAAGCAACTCGGCAGAAATGCCCACGTCTACGTAGACAATATTGTGGAGAAGACGGAGAAGCATGGCACCCTACTGGAAGATCTCAAGGAAACATTTGACAACTTGCGCCATTTTCATATCAAGCTCAACCCTAAGAAATGCGTGTTCATGGTACCAGCCGACCAGCTCCTTGGCTTCCTGGTCTCCGAACTCGGCATTGAATGCAACCCGGTGAAGATCAAGGCCATAGAAAGGATGGAGATTCCCACCCGGCTGCGAGACATCCAGAAGTTCACCGGGTGCCTGGCTTCCCATAACCGCTTCATCAGTCGGCTAGGGGAGAAGGCTCTCCCCCTTTATCAACTCATGAGGAAATCCACTCACTTTGAGTGGAACGACCAGGCGGACGAAGCTTTTCACCAGTTGAAGAAGATGTTGACCACGCCGCCTGTCCTGGCGGATCTGGCTGACAAAGAGCCTATGCTCCTTTACATTGCCGCAACCAGCCGGGTGGTCAGCACAGTCATCATGGTTTAGCACCCAGAAGAAGGCAAAGCTTAGCTGGTCTAGAGGCCGGTGTATTACCTGAGAGAAGTACTGTCAACCTCGAAACAGAACTACCCCCACTATCAGAAGATGTGCTATGGCGTGTACTTTGCCACCAAGAAGCTCAAGCCCTACTTTCAAGAGCACCCCATCACGGTCGTTTGCACTGCCCCGCTTGCCGAGATCATGGGCAGCCGGGATGCATCTGGCTCGGTAGCCAAGAGGGCCATTGCGCTGGCTCCTTATACCATCTTCTACTAGCCTCGCACCGCCATCAAGTCCCAAGTGCTGGCCGACTTCCTCGTCGATTGGGCCGAGACCCAGTACCTACCACCAGCACCCGACTCCACCCATTGGCGGATGCACTTTGATGGATCCAAGATGCGCACCAGTTTGGGAGCCGGCATCGTCCTCACCTCTCCCAAAAGTGACAAGCTCAGATACACACTGCAAATCCATTTTGCCGTCTCCAACAACGTGGCCGAGTATGAGGCACTCATACATGGGCTCCGGCTGGCCAAAGAGCTCGGCATCCGCCGGATCCTGTGCTATGGCGACTCAGACTTGGTGGTCCAATAGTTGTCTGGTGATTGCGACACCAAGGATGCAAACATGGCGAGCTACCGGTTCCTCATTCAGCAACTCAGCAGATATTTTGAAGGGTGCGAGTTCCTTCACGTGCCACGGGCCGACAACGAGCAAGCAGATGCCCTGGCACGAATCGGCTCCACCCGACAAGCCATACCAACCGGCGTCTCCCTTCAGCACCTCCTCAAGCCGTCTGTCCAACCGTCTCCAGAATCAGATTCTATCTTCGTACCGCCTGACCGTGATGAAGTCGGATCTGACTTGGGGATCATGACAGGCGGCTCGGGTACTTCGGCAGGCAGCTCGGGGACTGCTACGGTCGCACCCGGCCCGGGGACTTCAGAACCCGGACCGGGGACTAGAGCAGTCGGCCTGGGAACTTCAACAACACAGCAGGCGGTGGCCGACTCCAACCCACCACCTCCCAACCCAACCGCCCTAGTCGCAGTAGCCGTGTTGGCAGTAGAAGTAGTCACAGCTCCATCATGGGCCCAGCCCATCCTCTACTTTCTTGTGAACAGAGAGCTGTCGACTGACGAGATCTCAGCAAGACAAGTTCAACGCCGAGCTGGAGCCTACACAATAGTAAACAGAGAGCTCGTTCGGTGCTGCGTGACTGGAGTCTTCCAGCTGTCGGGTGGTAGGTGCGACATATGCCAACGGGTGGCTTATCATTGTGGGAGCCAATAAGACATCGCCGGCGCCTGGAAACGGGATGAGGCGAAGACATGCACGTCGGTGAATCTTCCCAGGTTTAGGGCTCTCCGTGGAGATAACACGCCTAGTCCTGCTCTACGGGGTCTCCGCATGATCACTAGATCAACAAGTGGCTACAAGAGGCTCCTTGAGCTGTTTGGCGAGAGGAAGAAGAAGGGCAAGGCTAGCTCCCTTCTCCTCTCAAAGTTGTGTCTAAAACTATCAGATCCAACCCTTTGCTTGGGTGCCCTGGGGGGTTTATATAGGCCTACCCCCCAGGGGTACAATGGTAATCCGGCAGGGCGCGGGCCCATCCGTCAGTGTCTACGCTCGCCGGCTTCTCCGCCGGCTGCTGGAGCCCGCCGACTGGTGGGTCCCGCCGGCTGCCAGCCTCCTGGTCGACAGGTAGGCCCCACCACTCGGTCTTATCGGGGGGCTGGTTACTGTTGCCTCACTCTTGATGACGAGGGCTTTGTCGAGGTAAGCATGGCTACCGTGCCGCCGCCTGGCGGGTTCTCACTGTAGCCTTACCTCGTCTAGTCTACTTAATGGTGCGCTTACTATGAGGGAGAGAATGAGCCAGCTGGTGAGAGCCGGCTACGTCCCAGGCCGACTAGGGGAAGCGGGGCCGCCTTTAGGTATCTCTCTAACCGAAGGGGCCCGCCGCCTGCGGGCCAAACTGACGGCCCGTCGTGGGTGGCCTCATGGTCAGCATGGCAACAGTGCCACGCCGGACGGGTCATGGTTGCGCCGTACGGTGTATTGTAGCGATGCATACTCCGGGATTCGGGGGTGGCAGGCTTCACTGTTGCCACGCCCCGTCCCATCTCCGTTATGTGGGTGCAGACTTTGAGGGCACGATCTTGGCCGCCTGTCGGGGGCCGGCTTCTTGGAGTCGGTCATGTCGTGGCCGGCTTCTTGGAGTCGTCCCTCTCGACGCTTTCTTCATGAGGGTTTTATGGCCGGGCCTCCTTCCGGTAGTCGGCTTATGGGATAGCCGACCTTGGAAGGCGGCCCCGTGTCTTGGGTGCTTGTAGGCGCGATCGGCCTATTATTTTTTGAAGAGCCAGGGGGAGCCAGCTAGGCTACCCGTGGTCATTTACTAAGACAATAGTCCCTGAAGCTGGTTGTGCTTCGTGGCTGAAGGGGGAACAAGAAGCTCAATCAGCTTCGTATCCTGAAGAGCCGGCAGCTAGGAGCCGGCTTTACTCAAGCGTGCCATCTCGGCGAAGTTTTTTGAAGTCTGAAGGCGGGAACTGCTGGTGCGCAAGCCAGGCTGCGGGCTGGCCGTCCGCTGCCTATGCACCACATGGCACCCTTCGGCTGGAAGGGCCTGCCAGCCAACACGCATGACGGGACGCCGCTGCAGACCGGGGCCTGCTACTACCACGCCTCGGCCCAAGCGCAGATCTTTTGTGGCCCGAGCGGGCCGCTCGCCTTCCAGCGGCAGTTTCCGCACGCCGTTAAGGTGCAATAATCGCGGGGCGTGGGGGAGTGGGCGCAGTTAATCCCACGTCCCCCACGCCTCGCCTCCTCGGCTTCGCCGCGCGAGGCTATAAGTAGGGGGGGAGGGGGAGCGGCAGACGCTCGCACGCTCGCCCTCGCTCCGCCACTCTCTTCTTCTTCCTTCTCTCCATCGCCGTAGCTGCTCTCCACCGCGCCACCGCTCCGCCAATCTTCTTGGCGCACCACAGTCTTGCCGTAGCCGAATCGCGCGCGCTCCGCCACCACGCCTTCCCCGTCGCTTCTCCGTCCTCATGGCTCCAACGTCGAGCTCCTGGGACGGCTCCAATGTCCATGAAGACCACATCGACTTCCTCCACAAGACGCGGCGGTTGCCGGGCAAGGACTACGTGTGAGTCCGTCTTGCGCCGAAGAGGGAGATCTCGCCGGCGCCGGAGGAGGGCGAGCGGGTAATCTTCCGCTCGCACTGCCTGCGTGGTGCCGGCCTGCCCGCGAGCGGCTTCTTCCGCTCGTTCCTCGAGTTTTACCATCTCCAGCCGCACCACCTCACTCCAAATACGGTGGTGCTGCTGTCGGCCTTCGTCACTCTGTGCGAAGGCTTCCTCAGCGTCCTCCCCACCCTCGAACTTTGGGGGGGAATTCTTCTAGTCCAAGCTCGACACCATCGTCGTGGGCGTGCCGGCTGCATGCGGCGCCTTCATCGCCATGCGGAGATCGACGGCCGACAATCCATTTCCAGCCATCACGTCGATCCAGTCGGTGAAGCTCTGGCAAAAATCCTACTTCTACGTGAAGAACATCGCTCCGCAAGGTGACTACATCAATCTGCCGGCTTCCGTAGCCGGCCCGCCGGCTGGGAGGCAGCCTACGTGGTCCTACTGGGCTAGGTCGCTGACGCCGGCTGGGGCTGGCACCGTCGCCCGGCTCCGGGTGCTGGTCCAGTCGGAGGGGCTGACCGGGCCCGACCTGATAGCCGCCTTCGTGGAGCGCTGAGTGCTCCTGCTCCAAGGCCGCCCTCACCTGATTTGCCAGATGAGCGGCCGCTTCGACCCAGTTGGCTAAGCACCAAGGAGATGCCTCATGACGAGGTATCTTACATGGTGCATTATATCGCCAACTGCAAGCTCACCGAGGAATGGTGGTACGGCAAGGAGCCGTACTCTCACGTCGATCCCCTGCCTGTGGTAAGCCTTCTTTCTTTTCTTCTTCTCTTGTTGCCGAGTTCTCACTGGCCGGCTCCTGACCAGTCGGCTTGTTTTTTAATCAGAACCCCCTCCTTCATCCCTCGGCTGGAACCGCGGGGGCGGAACGCGAGTTCGCTCCCGACCGCGCAGCGGACGACTTGGACGACCCCGACTTGGGGGCGGCCGCCTTAGACGACGACGCCGTAGGGGGAGGCAGCGAGGCAGGTGGCTCCGGGCTCTCCACCACTTTTGAGGACTGGTTGGATGACGACGAGGCCGAGCCTATTCCGCGCCGCCGGCCGGCATCCGGCTATCAAGGCGCGGGCTCATCAGCTGGGCCGGCTGCCTGGGGCGGTGCACGGAAGCGCCGGGCGGTGCCGACCCTCTTCGGCAGTCGGCCGAAGAAGCCCAAGGGTACTACGGCGGCGACCAAGCGGGACAAGGCGGTCGCAAAGGCAGCCCGCTTCCACAAGGTGGTGAAGCAGCCGCAGGCGGTTTCGGCGTAAGTATTAATTCTCGCACGCCTTCCTTTTTTCTCTTCGGTCGGCATTCTTCTAAGCCTTTTCTTGACTTACTAAACAGGGCTCTGCTCTCTCTCGAGCGGACTACAGCCGCCTCCATAGTCGGAGGGGTGGGAGGATCGGCCATCTCCCGCTGCGTGGACCCCCGTGCCAAGCTCCAACCGGCAACGGAGCGGAATGCGCAGGAGGCGCGGGAGGAGCGGGAGGCAAAGGAGCGGAGGGCGGCCGCCGCCAAGGCGGCTCAGGAGACGACGGCGGAGTCGGTAGAGGCGCAGGCCGACGCGGCAGCCAAGGCTCAAGCGGAGGCCGCGGCGGCGGAGAAGGCGGCGGAGGCCCTGTGCAGCAGCCTCCACAACTCGTCATCCCCCTCCGCACCGTGGCCCCTGATATCCCGGTGCCTCCGCTAGAGGAAGCCGGCCGCGACCAGCCGGCGATGGAGAGGGAGGAGGGCGACACAGTCGTCCCGGAGGGAGAGGCGGTCCACCACTGTTGGCCGGGATGGGCCAAGGTGGCCAGCCTGAGGCGCCGCCTGAGCAGCCGGCTGGAGGCGAGCCGGCTGTGGGGGCGGATCTCGTGGTCCTCTCGCCGACTCGTCGGCGCCCATGGAAGGCGACTTCAGAGCCGGACCCGCAGAGGGCCGCGGGCTCCAGCTCGTGGTCCCATGACCTGGAGACGGCCAGCGTCAGCTCGCCGGGGTGGACGTAGGGCGGTGGGACGGCCGTGCTGTGGCGGCGCAGGACGTCTGGACCCGGCTTCAGTCCCAGGCTGCCGTGCTGAAGCAGTATACCCAAGAATTTCTTGCAACGCGGTCGGCCATTCGGGTGAGTCTTCTTGCTCTTGATTTCTTCCATGGGGGCGCGTCAGCGCACCCACTGGGTGTAGTCCCCGAGTTCCGAGTCAGCTGCTGAGCAGGCGGCTTGGAACTTTTTAGTAGTCTTTGATTGATGTCTTGTTCTTACTCGCACCTTTTGTCCTATTTGCAGGACTATCACAACCTCCATGCGGCTACCTTCAACTCCCAGGCCCGGGAGATGAATCAGAAGACCGCTGATCTGATGGAGAGCCGGAGTAAGTACTTTATTTTTTATCTCATGTGGGGGCGCGTCAGCGCACCCACTGGGTGTAGTCCCTGAGATTCGGGCCGACTGCTGAGCAGTCGGGTCGGATCTTTCCTGACGACTTCTTCCTTATTTTCTTCTTCTTCATATCTGCAGGGGCCAATGCCGACTTGAGGGAGCAGCTAGGTGTAGCTCAGACCGCCCTTCGCGCCAAGGAAGCCGAGTGCAATGCCTTGGCTCAGGAACGTGATCGCCTGGCCATGAAACTGGCCGACCAGGAGGAGGACCACAAGGCGGCCTTAAATATGGTACAGGACAGCGAGGCCGCCCTCAAAGACGAGTACGAGACCGGGGCGGCGAGCTGGGCCGAGGCGAGCCAGGCGCTGAGCGAGGGTTACGGCCGGGTTGAAGATTTGATTGACGGTAGGCCGCCTTCCTCTTCGTCCCTTTGCTTGCCCCTGTCATCTGATCTATCTTCTGACTTGTTCTACTTCTTTCTTCTTTGTGCAGAATACTTCCCCGGCTACTCCGTTGCCGCCAACCAAGCCATCGAAGCTCACCGCGAGGTCCGACGGCAGGCTGGGGTTGAGATCGCACCGGGTGCCAACCGGACGCTTGAAGAGCAGCTTCTGGCGATTCAAGCCCGCCTCCAGTCGGCTTACCGCATGCTCCACCATCTTCAGCGTGCCGGAGCGCAGGTGCTGGCCGCCCTCTGGCCCGACGAGGTGATTCCCCACATCCCCAGTCAGACTGCCGACTGGCTGGAGGTAGCAGTCGGCCGCTTTGAGGCCTGGAAGGCTTCTGCAGCTGGTGCGGGGCTTGGCGGGCACTAGTGTTCATCCGGGCTTGGTATCTTGGGCTGAGTTTGGCCCAGCTGCGCACCTGGCGGCAGGAGGCTGACGAGGAGCTGGAGGTGGTGCGGTCGGCTATCATCCAGCGCGCCTCGGCGATCGCCGACTTCACTGACACCAGCACCTTTGCCCTTGAGGTGAACGAAGATGGAGTCGCTCAGCCGGAGGAGTGGTTTAGGCTGAACCCGACAGAAGGAGAAGACTCGGCGGAGGAGATTGACTCCAGCGACGAGGGCGAAGAGGAGGAGGAGGAGGATGGTGAGGACGCCGTGCCGGACAGTGGAGCGACCGGCCAGCCTCGGCCTGATTGTGCCTCTAGCAATGAGGCACGTGCGAGCACGCCGCCTGCAGTAGGCGGCGATCAAGCCAAGACTCGCCAGCCGGCCACTCCTCTAGCCGACACTGCCGTCTCCACCAACCTGCCCGACACGCCTGTTGCTCCCTTGGCCTGACTTGCCGTCCTTGCTTTCCTGCTTGTTACTCCTGGAACAATTTTTATTAATTTTCCACAGTTCAACCCACTAGGGGTGTATTCAAACTTTGTTGAATGCTGGCCTTTCGAAGGCCTTTTGTGTAAATATAATTATGCATGTGCTTGGCTTCCGTTCCTACTTGCTTTTCTTCTTTTGGTTGTTTTCCCTTGCCGCCCTCCCTTGGTCGCCGACTTCCCAGCCGGACAGCTGCTCTGCAGTCTGTGGCCGGGTAAGGGCTTGGCCGTCTGGGAGGACATGTACTCGAGCCTTCTTAGATTGTAGCAAAGTAAGAAGGGAAGCTGGCCAGCCGGCTGCTCTGACAGCCGGTTGGCAGGGGGAAGCCGGCTTGTGTTATATAAGTTTGTTAGTCCTTAGCCGTTTTTCGTGTGGGCATCCTTTCCTGCCTTTGACTCTTGCCAGTCGAACAGTCGATTCTTCGAGCTGCGACTTTCAACAAGAGATAGCTTGGGTGCCGGCACACTACTTGTCTGACTGCAGGTAGAACTTAAATATAACCCAAGGTGGCAAGTCCCCGAGCCGACTGATCGAACCCGGTGCCGGACGAGAAAACGAATGTAGTAACATAATCATAGGCATGATACTCATCATTCATAGAGAAAGGAGGGTAATCCCTGAGTACTCCTCGGGGGGCCCGTTGTCTCATACTTAATACAAAAGGTAGCGTGGTACATACTGCATTTTAACTGTAAAATCTTCGGAGGATATTGGCGTTCCATGGTCGTTCCGACTCCTTGCTGAAATCATCCCTCTTGCGTGCCTTCGGCTTCTGTGCATCGATCAGGTAGTAGGAATCATTGCCTAAAGCCCGGCTGATGACGAATGGGCCTTCCCAAGGGGCCGAGAGCTTGTGTTGGCCGGCTGTTCGCTGGATCAGCCGGAGCACAAGATCGCCCTCTTGGAAGGATCTTGGTTGTGGTAATGGCGTAGACCCTGCTGGTAGATGGCGGACCGGCTGAGGGCTAACAGCCGGCCCTCTTCCAGCAGGTCGATGACATCTTCTCGCGCTTCCTTGGCCTCCGCCTCCATGTACATGGTGACCCGGGGTGAGTCGAACTCAATGTCAGTTGGGATGACAGCCTCGGCACCATATACAAGGAAGAAAGGGGTGAAGCCGGTTGACTTGTTCGGGGTAGTGCGCAAGCTCCAGAGGACGGCCGGCAGCTCATCGAGCCAACAGCCAGCCGAACGCTCCAATGGCATGACCAATCGGGGCTTGATGCCGGAGAGGATGAGGCCGTTTGCTCGCTCGACTTGGCCGTTTTACTGCGGGTGGGCAACGGACGCAAAGTCCAGTCGGATGCCCTGTGTCGTGCAGAAACGTGCCAGTGCTCCCTTGGCAAAATTCGTGCTATTGTTGGTGATGATGCTGTGTGGTATGCCATACCGGGTTGTAATATCTGCAATGAATGTCACGGCAGTCGGCCCATTCAGCTTCTTGATCGGCTTTGCTTCAATCCACTTGGTAAATTTGTCCACGGCGACAAGCAGATGTGTCATGCCGCCACGTGCCGTCTTGAATGGGCCCACCATGTCCAATCCCCAGACGGCAAAGGGCCAAGTGAGGGGAATGGTCTTGAGTGCAGAAGCTGGCAGGTGTTGCTTGGAGCTGAAGACTTGGCACCGTTTGCAGTGTTTGACTAATTCCTTGGCGTCGTCCAAAGCAGTCGGCCAGAAGAATCCATGGCGGAAAGCTTTGGTGATGAGCGATCTGGAGACTGTGTGGTGGCCGCATTCACCTTGGTGGATGTCCTTGAGGATTGCTATGCCCTTCTCCGGCTCGACACAACGCTGGAAGACTCCAGTGACACTGCACCGAACGAGCTCTCAGTTCACGATTGTGTATGCTCCGGCTCGGTGTTGGACTTGTCTTGCCGAGATCTCGTCAGTCGGCAGCTCTCAGTTAACCAGGAAATTGAGGATGGGCTGGGCCCATGATGGAGCTGTGACTTCTTCTATTGTCAAAACGGCCACTGTGACCAGGCGGGTGGGCTGGGTGGTGAAGAGTTGGAGTCGGCCAGCGCCTGTTGTGTCGATGCAGTCCCCAGGCCGGTTGCAGTAGTCCCCGGGCTAGGTACAACTATAGCAGACCCCGAGCCCCCTGTCAAAGTCCCCAAGCCGCCTGCTTGATTTCCCAAGCCGGATCCGACTGCGTCGGGGTCAGGCGGCATGAAGATGGAATCAGGTTCTAGAGACAGCTTGACAGGCGGCCTGAAGATGGAATCAGGTTCTAGAGACAGCTTGACAGGCGGCCTGAGGAGGCACTGCAGTGAAACGCCGGTTGGTATAGCTTGTCGGGTGGAGCCTATTCATCCCAGGGCATCTGCTTGCTCGTTGTCGGCCCGTGGCATGTGGAGGAACTCGCATCCTTCAAAATATCCACTGAGTTGCTGAACGAGGAAGCGGTAGCTCGCCATGTTTGCGTCCTTGGCGTCCCAGTCGCCGGATGATTGCTGAACTACCAAGTCCGAGTCACCATAGCACAGGATCCGGCGGATGCCGAGTTCTTTGGCTAGCCGGAGCCCGTGTATGAGTGCCTCGTACTCGGCCACATTGTTGGAGGCGGCAAAATGGATTTGCAATGTGTATCTGAGCTTGTCGCCTTTGGGAGAGGTGAGGATGATGCGGGCTCCCAAGCTGGTGCGCATCTTGGATCCATCAAAGTGCATCCGCCAATGAGTGGAGTCGGGGGCAGGCGGTAGGTACTGGGTCTCGGCCCAGTCGACGAGGAAGTCGGCCAATACCTATCACTTGATGGCGGTGCGAGGTTGGTAGAAGATCATTTATGGAGCCAGCGCAATCGCCCATTTTGCCACCCGGCCAGATGCATCCCGGCTGCCTATGATCTCGGCCAGCGGGACAGTACATACGACCGTGATGGGGTGTTCTTGTAAGTAGGGCTTGAGCTTCTTGGCTGCAAAGTATACACCATAGCACATCTTCTGATAGTGTGGGTAGTTCTGCTTTAAGGTGGACAATACTTCACTCAGATATACACCGGCCTCTAAACTAACTGAGCCCGGCCTTCTTCTAGGCGCTGAACCACGATAACGGTGCTGACCACCCGGCTAGTGGCGGCAATGTAAAGGAGCATGGGCTCTTTCTCAGTCGGTGACGTCAAGACAGGCGGCGTGGACAACATCTTCTTTAGCCTGTGGAAAGCCTGGTCTGCTTGGTCGTTCCACTCGAAGTGTCACATCCCTAATTCTGGTCTGACCTATGCTAGCTTCCATGTGAGCATCATGTTTAAATTCAAATGAAACTTGAATTGAGGAATTTTCAAAGCCTCAGAAAACCTCTAAAAATAACAAACATTTAAATCTTCTCAAATGAGTCCAAGAAAATGTTCCTGTTATTCTATAGAAATATTGGTAAGAGGTAAAATTCAAACCAATATTTTTGGAGTCACAGAAATATTTATTTTGGCCATTTGAATTAATATAATAACTATTTGCTTTGGATTTATATTTAATATATATTAAATATGACTCCAATAATTCTGGAAGTTTGTGAGTGGCTTTGTATATATTTTAGCAAGCCATATGATAACCTACAGAATTTATTAAAATGATTTAGTTGCTAAACTAAATCAAAATAGAGGAAGAAAAATAGAAAACAGAAACAAATAAAAGAGAGAGAGAGAGAGAGAGTCTTACATGGCCTCACCTGGCAGCCCAGCTGGCCCAGCCCCTCCAGCTAGCCCAGCCCACTGGCCGAAGCGGTCGTCTTCGACCTCTGCCAGTAGGCAGAGGCGTGTCGACGTACGCGCGCTCGAGGCCTCCACCTCCTGCTTGCTTGCCGCCCTCTCCCCGACGCGCCTGGAGGCGCCACGCAGCCCCCCTGGTCCCTCTCGCTCACTCCCTCGAACTCATCCCCCTCCTCTGTTCTCTCTCTCGCACGCATCCGAAAGCGACCGCCGCCACCGCTCGCTGCCGCCGAGTCCAGAGCCACCCCCTCACCCTTCCGCCATGTCCAGAGGCTCCGCAACATCTTCATCTTCGTCTCCGACGAGCCAAGCGACGCCGGGCACCCCCGCAGCACCACCTCCGTCGCCTTCTTCAACCTCGGACGACCGAGATCGCCGACTCCGATTCGCCGGCGTCAACGCCTCCCCGAGCCCACTGGCCTGCTCTGCGAGTTCACCGTGAGCACCGGCATCTTTCCCCTCTCTTCTACCTTCCGTCTGAGCGCCCTAACTAACTTCACCGCTAAGCCCGCGAGCACATCGCCGCCAGCCATGGCGCCGCCGCGGCCACAGCCGCTACCGCTCGCGTCCGAGCCCATCAGCGCGCTCAGCACACTCCCAGAAGCCGAGAACACCCACCAGATCCTCCTCCCGTACGCAGTAGCGCCGAACCCTACTGCTCCCGTGCTTCGACCGCCGCCAAACCTCGACGCCGGCATAGTTCCCGGCCACACCGGCTCCAACCAGTGGCACCACTAGATGCGGCGCACTCCCAGGAGTCGAGCAAGCCTAGCCGCGCGTCGAACCCTTGCCGGAGGGCGATTTCCGAAGATCTCCGCCGCGGTTTGTGTCACCGGCGGCTAAACGCCGGTGGGTTGACGTGGCTACGTCATTAGCTGCTAATGACGCCACTAATTAACCCCCTGATCCACTTACACATGGGCCCCACACGTTTAATTAACCAACTAACGAAATTAGTTAGAACTAATCCAACCCGACTGCACCCACGCGTCAGCACTGACTTTGCAGACGTGGCCGTTGACCGGTCCCACCTGTCAGTGAGCTAAACAGCCCTGTGTCACTGACGTGTGGCCCCCACACGTCAGGTTTGACCTGGACCATCGCCTTTGACTTGCTGACGTCACCACGACATCATGCTGACGCAATAACTAATTACTGGAATTTTTCTTATACAGGAAATTCCAGAAAATAACCAAAACTTCTAAAATTCATAGTAATTCAACTGTAACTCCAAATGAAATAAATTATATATGAAAAATGATCAGAAAAATCCAATCTATCCATCTGTACTGGTTTCATGCATGTTAGAACACTTTAACCTTGCTGTTTAGATGAAACAAATTAATGCACTAATATAACCTCGTAAAATGGGTTTGCATTTGAATCTTTGGTTCAAATGGACTCATCTCAATCTGTTCTAGCTTGCATTATCCCAAAACACATTCATATTGCCATGTCATAGCATGCATCATATTGTGCATTGCATTGATCGTGTTTCTTCTCTGTTTGCCGGTGTAGTTCCCCCTCGGTAGACGTGTACCGACGTTGTGATCGTTGACACTGATGAAGACTCAATGCTATCTTCAGAAGTGCCAGGCAAGCAAAACCCCCTTGTTCATTCTGATACAATCCCACTCTCTCACTCCTGCTCTCTTTTATTGCATTAGGACAACAACGATTCATCTGTTACTTGCTGCGGTAGTTGAACCCTTATGCTCTGCATGACATGTCATTGCCACAGTAAATAGATGAAACCCACTAGCATGAGTAGGAGTTGTTTGAGCCCTTATGTGCCTACTCATTCATGCTTGTTTGTCATGCCTGCTACTGCTTAGAGTTGAGTCAGGTCTTATTCATCGGGGATGAATCGGAGGTGTGTGAACATGTCCTGCCGTTGAGAGCTAAGTGTGTGAACACGATTTGGTAAAGGTATTGGTGAGAGGCCATGTAGGAGTACATGGTGGGTTGTCTCATTGAAGCCGTCCTCAGGAACTGAGTTCTGTGTTTGTGATCCATGAAACAGCTACTACCATGCATTGGGCCCTGAATTATGACCCCGCTCGACTTCTTAATCACCCTTGTCCTCTGTCCAGGAGTTGCAAGTAGTTTCTGGTGTTTTTAGTATGCTGGAGGCCGTGCACAGCGCTGACCAGAGGGGTGGGCTGTGATGCGGTAGGCACGTGGCCGGGTATACCGGGCGCCAGTTTGGTGTCACGGAACCCTGTACACATCGTTCGGGGCCGTATGTGGAAACCTCGGCTGGACTCCCCGCGGATGGAAACCTGAATAGGCGATAAACCTGGACTAGAGACTTGAGTGTTTAGGTAGGTCATGGTCTACACCCACGTCGGCTTTCGCTTGAAGTCTGCCGAGCACATGTCGTGTGCAGACGCTATGTGGTGGAAACATGTATGAAGAAGTACACCCCTACAGGGTTAACATCATCTATTCGAATAGCCGTGTCCACGGTAAAGGACTTCTGGGTTGCCTATAACAGTTCATAGACAAGTGAAAGTGGATACTCTAAAATACGCAAGATAAGCATGAGTGCTATGGATGGCGTTCTCGTAGGGAGACGGGAGCGGGTCCATAGTGGTGTATTGATATGGTGAATATGTGGACTCATGTGCACCACCTCAAAAGAGTTACTTGCAGTCGTAGTTCAGGATAGGCACCGAGTCAAAGCTGGCTTGCTACAGTTAAACCCCACCATCCCCTTTGCTGATAATGATGCATATGTAGATAGTTCTGATGTAAGTCTTGCTGGGTACATTTGTACTCACGTTTGCCTATTTTATGTTTTTGCAGAGAGACTTCGGTCTTGTTAGTAGTTCCGCGTGGACTTCGACGGTTAGCTTGTTACCTCAGCTACGATCTTGTGCCCTCGGAAGGATTTGGTAGATAGTCAGGCTTCTCAGCCTTTTTCATTTATAGATGTCTGTACCCAGACATGTTAAGCTTCCGCTTGTGCTTTGACTTGTATGCTCTGGATGTTGGGTCATGAGACCCATGATTGTAATATCTCGCTCCTGGGAGCCTATTGAATAAAATACTTGAGTTGTAGAGTCATGTTGTGATGCCATGTTGTATTTGCACATATCAAGCATATTGTGTGTATGTTATTGAAATGCTTAGTATGTGTGGGATCTGACTATCTAGTTGTTTATCCTTAGTAGCCTCTCTTACCGGGAAATGTCTCCTAGTGCTTCCACTGAGCCTTGGTAGCTTGCTACTACTCCGGAACACTTAGGCTGACCGGCATGTGTCCTTCTTCGTTCCTGTGTCTGTCCCTTCGGGGAAATGTCACGCGATGAATACCGGAGTCCTGTTAGCCTGCTACAGCCCGGTTCACCGGAGTCCTTCTAGCCCAGTGCTACAGCCAACCACTTTGGGTTTACGACTAGCCATGTCAGCCCGGGCTCCTTATCATATGGATGCTAGCGACACTATCATATACGTGTGCCAAAAGGCGCAAATGGTCCCAGGCAAAGGTAAGGCGACACCCGTGGGAATACCGTGCGTGAGGCCGCAAAGTGATATGAGGTGTTACATGCTAGATCGATGTGGCATTGAGTCGGGGTCCTGACACGAAGTGAGTGGATTTCTTCATGAGTCGGTAGAGGGGGAGAGCCTTCTCTCCGAGCCGGCTGATGAAGCGGTTGAGGGAGGCCAACAATCTGGTAAACTTTTGGACGTCTCAGAGCTTGGTAGGAATCTCCATTCTCTCTATGGCCTTGATCTTCACCGTGTTGCATTCGATGCCGCGTTCAGAGATCAGGAAGCCTAGAAGCTGGCCGGCTGGCACTCCGAACACGCATTTCTCGGGGTTGAGCTTGATCTGAAATTGGCGCAGGTTTTCAAATGTCTCCTTGAGGTCTTCCAGCAAGGTGCCGCGCTTCTCCGTCTTCACCACAATATCTTCCACATAGATGTGGGCATTTCTGCCGAGTTGCTTGAGGAGGCATTTCTGCATGCAACGCTGAAAAGTGGCACCGGCATTTCTTAGGCCGAATGTCATAGTCAGGTAACAGAAAGCTCTGAATGGTGTGATGAAGGCAGTCTTCAAGCGGTCAGATGGGTCCAATTTTATCTGGTGGTAGCCTGAGTAAGCATCCAAGAAGCTAAACAGCTTGCATCCGGCTGTGGAATCTATCACTTGATCAATCCTTGGCAGAGTGAAATGATCTTTAGGGCAGGCTTTGTTGAGGCTGGTGTTTTCAATACACATGCGCCACTATTTGTTCTTCTTCAACACCAGGACCGGGTTGGCAAGCCACTCTGGGAAGAACACCTCCATAATGAAGCCGGCCGCTAGCAGCCAGGCTATTTCTTCTCCGACTACTCTTCTCTTCTCTTCTGACAGGCGGCGCAAAGGCTGCTTGACCGGCTTGGCGTCAGATCGGACATGTAGCTTGTGCTCGGCGAAATCCGTCGGGACACCCGGCATGTCTTTGGGAGACCATGCGAAGATGTCCCGATTCTCATGGAGGAAATTGACGAGCTTGCTTTCCTATTTGCTGTCAAGGCCCGTGCCCACGACAGCGTGCCTCTCCGAGTGCTCCGGGTCCAGAGGTATCTTCTTTGTTTCTTTGGCCGGCTGGAAAGAACATTGAGCCTCATATTCCTTGGGGTCGGGGGACAAGGCCGGCTGCTTGCCGGCCATGGCCACGACTCGGTCCAGCATCTTCTTCTCTTCGGCAATCACGAGGGACTCGGCCAGCCGGCTGCTGGCTACCGCACACTCAGAGGATTTCTTGTAGTCTCCGGCTATGGTGATGATGCCCTTGGAACTCAGCATCTTCATCTTGAGGTAGGCATAGTGGGGCACAGCCATGAACTTGGCCAGAGCAAGTCGGCCAAGCAATGCGTGGTAAGGGCTCTCTAGATCCACCACTTCAAACCATACTGCTTCTCGGCGGAAGTGATCTTTGTCCCCAAAGAGAACATCTATTCTGATCTTGCTGATTGGTGCGCAGGACAGGACGGGTACGATGCCGTGGAACACAGTCCGACTCGGCATGAGCTGCTTCGTCTTGGTGTTCGGCTTTTCCATGGTGTCACGGTACAGTATGTTGATGCTGCTCCCGCCATTTATCAGCACGTGGGAGAATCTGGCAGCTCGCCTGTTTGTCATGAGGGTGGCATCCAAAACCAATGCATAGGAACCGGGAGACGGCATCACCTCTGGGTGATCGGCCCGGCTCCAGCTGATGGGCTTCTCCGACCAATGCGTGAACTCGGGGTTGTTGGAGGCGACCGCGTTGACTTCTTGGTGCTAGCGGCGCCGGCTACGCCGGTCTTCAGGCTGGCTTGTAAAGACGACGTAGGCGGCATGCTCGTTGGGGAACTCATCTTGAACAGCTCCGACTGCTGGCCGAGTGGCCGGCTGCTGAGGAGCCGGAGGCGGCTGACCAGCAGGCGGAGGTGGCACCAGCCCTTCGCCCTTGGAGATTCGTGTGAGCCAATGGCATTTCCGAGTAGTGTGGTTGGAGGCCTTCGCGCCGCTGTGGAACTTGCAGGGGGCATCAAGGGCTTACTCATAGGAGAAAGCCGGCTGCCATGCTGGCCTGCCGCCCTTCTGCTTCTTGGGCGCGGGCCACCCTTCGGGTTGTTCGTCTTCGACTGTGGCCACCTGCCGACTGGTGGAAGTCGGCATAGGAGCCTTGCATTTGTTGTCGTTCTGGTATGGGCGTCGGTTGGAGTCTCCAGCCGGTGTCTTGGGAGCCGGAGCGAGCACCTTCCCGGAGGCGTCTACTCGGAGCTTGGTCTTCATTGAGGAGTCGGCCGTGGCGTACTTGTCTGCGATGACCAGCAGCTCATCGAGGGTAGTCGGCTCGTCGCACAGGAGTCGGTGCTTGAGGAGGGTGCCTTCTCAGCACCCGGTGGTGAAGTACTCTATGGCTTGAACCTCGTGCACCCCCTCGCAGGAGTTGCGGAGCTCGGCCCAACACGTGAGGTAGTCGCGGGTTGATTCATTGGGCCCTTGTACACACAAGGAGAGCTGTCGGGGCTTGGGAGCCCGTTTGTAGGTGCTGGTGAAGTTGCGGATGAAGGCTTCGGTGAAGTCTAGACAGCTGTTGATGCTGTAAGGCTTGAGGCTGTTGAGCCAGGTGCGCGCCGTGCCTTGGAGCATGAAGGGAGCATATTTCACGTTAACACGCCTGTTGTCGTTTGCTATGCGGACTACAGTGGAGTAGTCGGTCAACCAATCTTCCTGCTTCATGGAGCCATTGTACTAGGGCGTGTCTCTTGGGAGCGAGAACCCTTTGGGGAAGGGCTCGTCGCGGATGCGGGGGGCGAAGCAAGGCGGGCCGACATCATCTTCCTCTTCTAGCGCCAGGGATCGCGCTAGGCGGTCGATCCGATGGCGGGCATCGTTTTCGCCGACTCCTTCACGGCGACTAAGGGAGTCCCGGACTAGGGGGTGTCCGGATAGCCGAACTATCATCCTCGGCCGGACTCCTGGACTATGAAGATACAAGATTGAAGACTCCGTCCCGTGTCCGGATGGGACTTTCCTTGGCGTGGAAGGCAAGCTTGGCGATACGGATATGTAGATCTCCTACCATTGTAACCGACTCTGTGTAACCCTAACCCTCTTCGGTGCCTATATAAACCGGAGGGTTTAGTACGTAGGACGAACAACAATCATACCATAGGCTAGCTTCTAGGGTTTAGCCTCTCTGATCTCGTGGTAGATCTACTCTTGTACTACCCATATCATCAATATCAATCAAGCAGGAGTAGGGTTTTACCTCCATTGAGAGGGCCCGAACCTGGGTAAAAACATCGTGTCCCTTGTCTCCTATTACCATCCGCCTAGATGCACAGTTCGGGACCCCCTACCCGAGATCCGCCAGTTTAGACACCGACATTGGTGCTTTCATTGAGAGTTCCTCTGTGTCATCGCTATCAGGAAGGATGCCTCATCCCGTCTTTAAAGATGGCACTGTTGCTAAAGGAGCTTTGGCTATCGGCCAAACTCTCCGGCTAGGCGGTTTCCTTATGACCGCCTGTCCGGCCGCCACGCCAATGACGACTTCTCGGATCATCAAAAGCAATCTTCACGTTAGCTCGGAATCGCCGAGCAGTTGGATCCGATGGAGCTCTCTTCCTTAAACGAGCTCTTGGATCGCATCGCCGCCCTGGGAGTCACTACAGACTACGATCAGATTGGGCCTAAACCCGATCTGAGAGAGATTAACTCTCCCCAGGTTACCCACCACGTTGTTGTGGTAGAGGAACAATACGGCGACCCTTCTTCTATCTTAAGGACTAGTGAAAGTGCAACTACCCCTAGGTGGTTTTGGTAATTCATAACAACATATAGCTCATTGAGCTAATGCTATTCCAAGACTATTATTTCAGGAAAGCTCAATGAATGGCATGGCATGGATGATGAAAGTGGATCCCTCAAAATACTAATGACAAAGGATTGGCTCAAGCTCAAAAGCTCAAGACTCTTCATTTTATATTTTAGTGATCCAAGATCACATTGAGTCTATAGGAAAAGCCAATACTATCAAGGAGGGATGAGGTGTTGCTTAATGAGCCTCTTGCTTCATGTGCTTGGTGATATGCTCCAAAAACCCTCAGCTACTTTCTCACATCCACAAATGACCTAAACCTAAAGCAAAAATCGGTCACACCGATTCTTTCTATCCGGCGCCACCGAGTTCAAATGTCATAGCCACTGCCACAAACCCTAGGAAAATCGGTCCTACCAATAGGGATCTCGGTCTCACTGAGATGGGATTGTAATCTCTCTGTTTACCTTCATAACATTTCGGTCTAACCGAAGTGAGCGATCGGTCCCACCGAGATTGCAATGTAAACTCTCTGTTTCCCTTTTGTAACATTTCGGTCTCACCGAAAAGAGCAAATCGGTCCCACCGAGTTTACCTGACCAACTCTCTGGAAAGCCTATTACCAAAATCAGTCTCACCGAGTTTACCTGGTCGGTCTTACCGAGATTACGTTATGCCCTAACCCAAACCGTATCGGTCCTACCGAGTTGCATGTCAGTCCCACCGAAAATCCTAAAGGTCACTAGGTTTACTAAATCGGTCCGACCGAGTCTGTTGAATCAGTCCCACCGAGTTTGGTAAATTGTGTGTAATGGTTAGATTTTGTGTGGAGGCTATATATACCCCTCCACCTCCTCTTCATTCGTGGAGAGAGCCATCAGACTAAACCTACACTTCCAACTTACCATTTCTGAGAGAGAACCACCTACTCATGTGTTGAGGCCAAGATATTCCATTCCTACCATATGAATCTTGATCTCTAGCCTTCCCCAAGTTGCTTTCCACTCAAATCTTCTTTCCACCAGATCCAAATCCTATGAGACAGAGTTGAGTGCTGGGGAGACTATCATTTGAAGCACAAGAGCAAGGAGTTCATCATCAACGCACCATTTGTTACTTCTTGGAGAGTGGTGTCTCCTAGATTGGCTAGGTGTCACTTGGGAGCCTCCGACAAGATTGTGGAGTTGAACCAAGGAGTTTGTAAGGGCAAGGAGATCGCCTACTTCGTGAAGATCTACCGCTAGTGAGTCAATGTCACATCCCTGGTTCTGGCCTGCTCTGGGTTAGCTAGTCTTGTGTTGCATCATGTTTAAATTTCTATTAAATTTGAAATGGGGATTGCTCAAACCCTAGCACCAGATCAAATCAACTAGGTTCAAATAAAAGTATTCTCAATGAACCCAAAATGCCCTTCAGAAAAGTTCATCATTTTTGGATTAGTCTAGAACCTCTCCCAAAAATGGTGCACATTTTTCGAGGCCATTCTAGATTTTTGAATTAAATCATATGGTATTTGCATTTGGTCATTTAATTGCTAAATAATATTTCAAATGCTCAAATAATCACAAACTGAAATGTTTGCTGTTGGAAATATTCCAAACAGTGACAGTGAGCAGTTTCATCATTTTTGGAAATGCCTTGGCATTTTTAATAAAGCCAAACACAAGTACAGAAAATAGAAAAACAGAAAAAAAAATTAAAAAAGAGCAGAAGATTACCTGTCCAGCCCGGCCGGCCCAGCAGGCAGCCCACCTGTGCGGCCCAACCCACCAGCGCCACCGTCCTCAAGCTCCTACCAGGAGGACGCGCGCGTGTGGTCGCCGCGCGCAGGCATGCGCCCTGGCCACCTCCTCTCTGCCTGCTTGCCCGGACACCTCTGGGAGATGCCACGCGCCAGCCCCGACTCTCTCTCACTTTCTCTCGTCCCCATCCCCTCCCCTGGCTCTCTTCCTCGCACGCACCGAACATAGCCGCCGCCGCCGCTCGCCGTTGCTGCGCCCACTGCCATCCCCTCGTCCCCTCGACGCATCCAGAAGCTTCGCTGCAACGCCCGACGTCTCCAAGCTGACGCGCTCGAGCCCGTACGCGCTGCATCGCCGGTATCGGCTTCGTCTTCTTCCTCGAGCTCCGACGAACTCCATCGCCGCTCCGCCGTCTGCAGGCCTTCCCCGAGCCCCTCGAGCCTCCCGTCGAAGCGCTGTGAGCTCCTGCGTCTAACCCCCCTCTTCCCGAGCTCGATTATGCCCCGCAGCCGTCGCTTCGCCGGAGACCGAACCGCACCGCCGCCCGAGCTTCTCGCCGCCATGGCCACAGTTGTCGTAGCTCCCAACCGAGCACACCCATGTGTTCACCACGCCGCATAGGTACCGCAGGAGCTAAGCACGCCACTCCACGGCCACCGCAACCCCGTTCCCGAGTGTGCCCGAACTCCGGCCACCGCCGAGATCGACGCCGCACTCAACTCCGGCCACCCCCGCACCCACCGCCTGCACCACTCGACGCGCGAGTCCACCAGCGTCACGTAGATGCCCTCCACCGACCGTTTGGTCGCCGGAGATGCAAACCCGAGGCTCGCCGCCACGGCTGGCCTCGCCGGCGTCAAGTCGCCGATGGGGTTGACCCCGTTGACAGTTGACTGCGTGGGGCCAGTTTGACCCCCCCAGGGTCACTGACGTGCGGGCCCGTCTCTGTTAACCTTTAGTTAGATTTAGATTAGTGTTAATTAACCCTGACAGTTAGTTTAGTCACTAACCAGTGGGCCTAGGCCCTAATTAACCTAGATTAGTGCTAACGTAACACTAACTAACCCTGTTAGTTAGCTGCTACACTGACATGTGGGCCCCAGCCGTCAGGGTTGACCTGGGCTGGCGCCTTTGACCTGATGATGTCACCCTGACGTCATGCTGACGCAGCTAATCTTTTTCTCTATCTCTCCCTAATAATAATGCACGGATTGGATCTCTGGGTTCACCGTCACGGCGTTTTTACACAAAGGTCCATGTGCTTTTTAGGAACTAACCCGCCATCCAAGTCAAACCGGTACAAAGGAAAAAAAATAAAACGCAGCCAAGCTATGCCTCGACCGCTCCGCCCCGCCCACCTCACCCCGCACGCTGCCGGCCTCCTCCGATCCCCTTCATCCTCCCCACGCACGATCCCCATCCTCCCACGCACGAGCGGGCGCGCCGCTGCCTTCCTCGTGGAGTCCGCGGCCAAATTCCACGCCGGGAGCAACGGTCTCCATCTCTCCAGCTCCTCCCTCTCCCTCAATCTTCAACCTCCCTGGCAACCTTCTTCCCGTCCCAAGTCCAGGAGATGTATGGGGACGGCAGCGGCGGCGACGCGTCTCGCGCGCGCGGACCACGCCACTTGACGCACCAAGGCCAGATCGCGGCTTTCTGGGCGGATTCATGGCATCCGCGACAGGGAGAGAAGAAGGGGGCGACCTAGGAAGGAGCTCACCGGAGCCGGGCGCAGAGACGGAGGGTTCCGGCGCGGCAGCGTGAAGTCCTTGCAGGTGGGGGCTGACCTCCATGGCTGGCAGGGAGACCTCCAAGGCCATGGTGGGGCAGATCAGCGAGTCGATATTGCTGCCCACGCAGTGACGGATCCTCTTCGTGCTTCAACCATTGGTCATGCTCCTGCTCGGCGGATCCTCTCCGTGCTCAACCGTTGGTGCTGCTCCTGCTCTTTCGCAGGCCCGGACCTGGCGCGAGGCCGCCATACAGCACTCGTAGTAGGCGGGACAGGAGTACGAGCTCATCTCAACCACGCATAGTGAGATCTCTTCATGTCGTACTGGTGGCCACACACCCTTTCCTCGACCAACAAGCCCAGGTGAGAGAGATTCAACTCAAAGAAAAATCAGAGGAGGAATGGAAAAGACATTTGTCAGTACCTTGTGGTCTTTCTATGCATCACTCGCCTGCCGTATTCATCCGAGTGGATGGCCTGCTCGTGTAGTGCTTGTGCAGCAGGTCTGTGGCATGGTTTGTACCCCTGGCGGCCATCGCCGCTCCGTAACTGTTCTTTTTATTCTTCGGCCTTTCATCATGCATAGCCCAGTTTGTGTTTTTATTAACAAAAGATACATCAATAGTAGTTTCTGCAACGCCAGTTCGCTAGAAGAATAGTAGACAAAAAGAAAATGTGAAGTAATAAATCTAAAATTCAATGGGGAGAACAGGCGTTCAACTGTGGGGCAGCAAAGAAGGCCAGGTTCATCTTTGAATTGAAGCCTGCCTCACCATGTTCAGTGTCCTATCTATCTGTAGGCTTCTGAATCTAAAGAATTCTGAACCGTCCGCCCACCCGTCTGTCGGGATGGTGACTCAACAACGAACAGTCCTTCACATATATGCTATCCTCATCCTGAAAAATATATTTGGTGTATAGAATTCAGTCTTAGTCCTTGAATACATTTTCATGATTCACTAACTCCAGTAGTGAGTAAAAATATATAAAAGTACGTGACAATGTTTTTTAAATTTTTATGTCCGCCGTGTGCCCTCACGATTCCACCGGCATCGATCCTCCCCTGCCCTGCCGCGGACCGCAGTATCAGCGGTCTCCTTGGAGTCCTGAAGCAGCTCGAGGGCATCGTCCTTGGTGCGCCTCCTCAAGGCTTGATGCTTTCTACAGGAAAAATGGTTCCTTTCTTTGAGATAAGGAAAATTACTTCCCTTTCTACACGAAAAGATGGTTCTGTTAGATAAATGTCTTCCCAAGCTAAAGGCCCATGGCTCTGAAGTACTAATATTCTGTGAGGTACTGATTCTCTCTGTTACTCATGCACCTAGCTTGGTTGCTTCAGAAAGCATCATGACTATGATAAATATATGATAGCAATATGAGTTACAGAAATTCTGCTCATGAGGTGATTTTGTGTCCATGCTCACATTCTATCTTGAGTTTTGTGACCCATCTTATACGGTTATCCCGTATTTTCTTATGTATGCCTGCCATTTCAGTATTTTATCACAGTTGTGTATCCTGCAGATGACCCATCTTTTAGACATCTTGGGAGATTATCAAATATACAGAGGGTATTAGTATTGCTAGATTGATTGCAAAACTGGTGACCGTGATCCTTTTATTTAAGCTTTCAACAAGACAGAGAGTGAAAAGTTCATCTTCTTGCTTTCAACTAGGGAAAGTGGTGGAATCAATCTCTCCACCGTTAATATTGCAGTTCTTTGTGATAGTGACTGGTATAGTCTTCTCAAATAGTATTTTCTTGATGGAATGCACTACCAAGTGATGCTACATCCGCACGATGCTCGCAGTCCGACATGTCATGCCACCATCATCTGCACATGCTTTCAGATGTACGGTAGACACAACTACGAGATGGTCAGACGTTAAACTGCCAGCATGTCCATGCGATAGTTCCCTTTTATTATTGTTACCATGGTGTTTGGGGTTGAATTCTTCTATTTCTTAGGAACACTCGAGTGGGTTTGCAAGGTGAAGACCGTGCATATAGAACTTGTAACAAAAAAGTTCATGTCTTTCCGTTTTTGCACCGAGGTTCTTAATTTCTATTTGGAAATAGAAGGGCAGCAGTATGTTTTACTGTGCCATACAGAAAATGTTCCATTGTAGTATTACTATTGAGGAAAAAGTAATCGAGAGAGCATATAAGAAGCTTGACTTAGATGCTTTAGTCATTCAACAAGATTGATTGCCAGAACAGAAAAGTTGCCTTTGTTTCTTCTCACTGCATGTAATGTAATTAATTTTCTTGTTAAAGTGGAACAAGTATTAATGTGCTTTTGTTGTTGTGTTCTTTATTAGCTGCCAATAAGAATGAGCTGATGGTGAGATTTGTTGCTGAAATGGTATCCAGTTTTGAGAAGATATTGACCACATTATTGCTAGAGGAGAAGAGATAACATCACAACTTGATGGAAAAAAGTGCTCACATTAGTTTTCCTGCTATAAGATTTGGCTGCTGTAGAAGTTATATTCTGTCATGCAAACATAATTTTTATTTTCTTGGATGAAAGTAAGATATATATATATATATATATATATATATATATATATATATATATATATATATATATATATATACTCCCTTCATCCGGAAATACTTGTCATTAAAATGGATAAAAGGGGATGTATCTAGACGTATTTTAGTTTTAGATTCATCTCTTTTTATCCATTTTGATGACAAGTATTTTCGGATGGAGGAAGTATATATATATATATACCCATGTTACATTTGGATGGTTGTGGCGCATGGATATCACAATGCTGTCTGTTGCTACTTCGTTTGTGCCATCCGTTTGGATTATTGGATGCTTAAAACATCTAGCTTAGGCTCAGCAGTGCAGTAACCATATGCTGATCAATCAGCTCCTGTCGTGTTAAGTGCACACATGAATTGTTTGCTTTTGGTACAAGATGCGTGAGTCTGATGCTTATTTTTCTGTTCCCTTTCTAATATAGGTCTGCACCAAACTTTGTGAGAAATTGTGAAGTCATGGCATCATTAAACCTGAACAAGCTGCGCGGAGCCTTGCCATGCCTCTGCATGAATGCGGGGATGGAGGAGGGAGAGTCCGTAGAAGCTAGAGAATATCATGATGTGTTGTAGCCGTCCTCGTATGATAAACACAAGATCAAAGTAAACAGGGGGAAAGAAGAGAGGAAAAGAAGGCGAGTTGTTCACTCCAGATTGCTACATGACAATCTTCCTGTCTTTGATTTGATCGATATTCGACTATACAAAATAAATCTGAATGTTCCTAGTTATTAATATTCTTATGGGGTGTCTCTGAGTTGGGAGCACATAGTATTCAACTGGAACAACAATTCAATTCTCGCAAGAAGATTTTTAAGAGAATTTTAGCGATTACGAAAGGACCTATGACATCAGCAGCAAACATGTGAAGTTTGCACATATTTGTGAGAACGTGGCATAAGTGAGAGATGGACAAACGTGCAAAATAAATGTTGGAATCTACTTGATGTTAATATAAATTAATGAAAGCTTTATTAACATTCCTGCCCCAATAGAAAAGAAATCACTTCTATGGCTGTCAATTAATTTTTTGAACTGTGATACTTGAATTTATCCCTTTATCTCTGGTTAATCTTCAGCACTGAATTAAATCAATTTAAGAGTTATAAATGATATTTTTGTTCAGAATCTACCATGTAAAAAAAATTGCCTTGATTGTCAAAATTTATAATGTGAACTTTTTGTTGTTCACCCGTTGCAACGCACGGGCGCTTTTCAATCCAGGAAATCCAGAAATTCAACCGTAACTCCAAATTAAATAAATTATATATGAAAAATTATCAGAAAAATTCAAAGAATCCATCTGTACCAGTTTCATGCATGTTAGAACAACTTTTGTTCACTGTTTAGGTCAAATCAAATTAAGGCATTTGAATAATAACATATGGAGTTTGAATTTGAACTTAGGGTTCAAACCAACTCCATTTAACTTGCTGCTAGTTGCATTAGCTCAAATCACATCATATTGTCATGTCACATTCATGCATCATATTGTCGCATTGCATTGATTGTGTTCTTTCTTGTTTGTCGGTAATTGTCCCCTCTCGATAGACGTGTACCGGCGATGTGATCGATGACACCGATGAAGAACTATACTATCTTCAGAAGTGCCAGGCAAGCAAAACCCCCTTGTTCATTCCGATACAATCCCACTCTCTCGCTCCTGCTCTCTTTTACTGCATTAGGACAACAACGAATCATCTGTTGCTTGCTGCGGTAGTTGAACCCCTTTATCCTCTGCATGACCTGTCATTGCCACAGTAAATAGATGAAACCCACTAGCATGAGTAGGAGTTGTTTGAGCCCTGATGTGCCTACTCATTCATGCTTGTTTGTCGTGCCTGCTATTTCTTAGAGTTGTGTCAGGTTGGATTCATCGGGGATGAATCAGAGGTGTGTGAACATGTCCTACTGTTGAGAGCTAAGTGTGTGAACACGATTTGGTAAAGGTAGCGGTGAGAGACCATGTAGGAGTACATGGTGGGTTGTCTCATTGCAGCCGTCCTCAGGAACTGAGTTCTGTGTTTGTGATCCATGAACAGTTACTACCACACATTGGGTTCCGGTAACTCGACCCCTCTCGGCTTATTAATCAACTCGATCTTTGTCCAGGAGTTGCAACTAGTTTCTGGTGTTTGTAGGTTGTGTTAGTAGTCTACCAAGTGGTACCCGGTACAGGTGGGCTTGGGACAGACTAGGCACCGTGGCACGGTGTACCAAGCGTAGATCCATCCATCGAGGTGGGCTTGGGAACCCTGCTCACATCGTTTGGGGCCGTGAGCGACACCCCTGCCGGATCTCCTTGCGGATGGAACCCGAATAGGCGATAAACCTGGACAAGAGACTTGTGTGGTTAGTCAGGTCGTGGCCGACTCCCTTGCCCGGCTTCGGCTTGCAGGTTGCCGAGGTACATGACGTGTAAAGGGTGATAAGTGGCGAGAGCGTGTGTGAAGAAGTACACCCCTGCAGGGTTATCATTATCTATTCGAATAGCCGGATTCCTCGGATATGGAAACTTGGACCCCTTGCATAGTTCATAGACAAGTGAAAGTGGATACTCTAAAATGTGCAAGATAAGCATGAGTGTTATGGATGGCATTCTCGTAGGGAGACGGGAGCAGATCCATAGTGGTGTATTGATATGGTGAATATGTGGACTCGTGTGCGCCACCTCAAAAGAGTTACTTGCAGTCGTAGTTCAGGATAGCCACCGAGTCAAAGCTGGCTTGCTTCAGTCAAACTCCACCACCCCCCCTTTGTTGACAATGATGCATATGTAGTTAGTTCTGATGTAAGTCTTGCTGGGTACATTTGTACTCACGTTTGCCTATTTTACGTTTTTGCAAAGATTTCCGTCTCACTAGTAGTTCCGCGTGGACTTCGACATTTAGCTTGTTACCTCAGCTACGATCTTGTGCCCTCGGCAGGATCTGGTAGTTAGTCAGGCTTCTCAGCCTTTTTCATTTATAGTTGTCTGTACTCAGGCATGTTAAGCTTCCGCATGTGCTTTGACTTGTATGCTCTGAGTGTTGGGTCATGAGATCCATGTTTGTAATATCTCGCTCCTCGGAGCCTATTGAATAAAATACTTGAGTTGTAGAGTCATGTTGTGATGCCACGTTGTATTTGCACATATTGAGCATATTGTGTGTATGTTATTGAAATGCTTGGTATGTGTAGGATCTGACTATCTAGTTGTTTATCCTTAGTAGCCTCTTTTACCGGGAAATGTCTCCTAGTGCTTCCACTGAGCCATGGTAGCTTGCTACTGCTCCGAAACACTTAGGCTGGCCGGCATGTGTCCTTCTTCGTTCCTGCGTCTGTCCCTTTGGGAAAATGTCACGCGATGAATACCGGAGTCCTGTTAGCCCGCTACAGCCCGGTTCACCGGAGTCCTGCTAGCCCAGTGCTACAGCCTAGATTCACTCGCTGATGACCGACATGTTCGATGCTGGGTCATGTATGCCTGTCCCTGTAAGTTTGTGCCACTTTGGATTTACGACTAGCCATGTTACCCGGGCTCCTTATCATATGGATGCTAGCGACACTATCATATACGTGTGCCAAAAGGCGCAAACGGTTCCGGGCAAAGGTAAGGCGACACCCGTGGGAATACCGTGCGTGAGGCCGCAAAGTGATATGAGGTGTTACATGCTAGATCGATGTGGCATTGAGTCGGGGTCCTGACAGGTAAGTCCTTCGTGGGCGACAGCCATGGTGGGATAGAAAAGGTTGCTTCTTCATGGACCCTTCGTGGGTGGAGCCCTCCGTCGACTCGCGCAACCATTACCCTTCGTGGGTTGAAGTCTCCATCAACGTGGATGTACGATAGCACCACTTATCGGAACCACGCCAAAAACATCCGTGTCTCCAATTGCGTTTGAATCCTCCAAACCCTTCCCTTTACTTTCTTGCAAGTTGCATGCTTTAATTTCCGCTGCCTATATTCTCTTTGCATGCTTGCTTGAATTGTGTGATGATTGCTTGACTTGTCCTAAGATAGGTAAAATCTGCCAAACTCTAAAATTGGGAAAAGGTTAAGTTTTTAATTGGTCAAGTAGTCTAATCACCCCCCTCTAGACATACTTCAAGGTCGTACAAGTGGTATCAGAGCTTTGGTCTCCATTTGCTTTGATTTCCATAGCTTTTGGTGGTCATAGCCTTGGTTTCACAACCTAGGAGAGTATGGCGTCTGGCGAGGGAAATTATCACCGTAGAGGTCCTTACCTTGATGGTACTAATTTTGCTAGTTGCAAGCATAAGATGAAAATGCATATTCTCGGAGATAACCCCGCCGTTTGGGCAATTATTTGTATTGGCTTGCAAGGTGAATTCTTTGATGGGAGAGAGCCAAACCGTGAAGCAAATGCGGAAGAATTGAAGATGCTGCAATACAACGCTCAAGCTTGTGATATCATCTTCAACGGATTGTGCCCCGAAGAATTCAACAAAATCATCCGTCTTGACAATGCAAAGGAAATTTGGGATACATTGATTGATATGCATGAAGGTACCGACTTCATCAAGGAATCCAAGTTGGATGTGCTCCAAAGTCAGCTTGACAAGTTCAAAAGGAAGGATGGTGAAGGTGTCGCTGAAATGTACTCTAGGCTTGCTCTTATCACAAATGAGATTGCCGGCTTAGGGAGTGAAGAGATGACCGACAGATTCATCATCAAGAAGATCCTAAGAGCATTGGATGGAAAGTATGATACCGTGTGCACATTGATCCAAATGATGCCAAACTACAAAGATCTCAAGCCAACAGAAGTCATTGGAAGAATTGTTGCTCATGAGATGTCACTCAAGGATAAGGAGGAACTTCACAACAAGTCAAGTGGTGCTTACAAAGCCTCAAGTGAAGCCCCCACATCATTAAGTGAGAAACAAACCTTCAATGAAGAATTGAGCTTAATGGTGAAGAACTTCAACAAATTCTACAAGAGCAGAAGCAAAGAAAGAAGCTCCAAGTCAAGGTCTTACAATGACAAAAGATCTTCTAGTAGAGAGCGAAACTGCTACAATTGTGGGAGACCCGGACACTATTCCAATGAGTGTACGGCACCCTACAAAAGAAGAGAAGATTCTCCAAAAAGAAGAAGCAAAAGAGAAGAATCACCACCGAGAGAGAGGAGGAGTAGAGATGATCGTTATGAACGAAGACCCTCACGGAGAAGTAAGGATTCGGAAAGGAATGACAAGTCATCAAGGAGCTACACAAAACGAAGACATCAAGCTCATGTTGGTGAATGGGTATCCGGCTCCAACTCCGACAATCACTCCGAGAGAAGCTATCACTCCGACTCCGAATATACTCAAGATTAAGATGTTGCCGGTCTAGCACTTGTGTCAACCAATTCCTACGACATATTTGATTCACCAAATGAAGGAATTGGAAGATGCTTCATGGCCAAAGGTTAAAGGGTAACACATCCTGAGTATGTTGATTTCGATAATGATGAAGATGACTTACTTGTGGATGATGATTTACTTGTTGACAACTCTATGTAACGCCCTCGATGCGGCTATATCTCCCACGTGTCGAAGCACAACTTAGAGGCATAACCGCATTGAAAGCAATGTCGCAAGTGAGGTAACCTTCACGCAACCCATGTAATACATAAGGGAAAGAGATACATAGTTGGCTTACAAGCGCCACTTCACACAATTACATGAATAAAGCATTACATCATCCAGATACAATCAAGGTCCGACTACGGAACCAAAATAAAAGAAGAACCCCAAATGCGACAAAGGTCCCCGATCGACCCCAACTGGGCTCCACTACTGATCAACTGAAACGAAACAACACAAAGAACAAGATCTTCATCGAGCTCCTCCTTGAGCTCGGATGCGTCACCTGCACGGTTTCATCGGCACCTGCAAACTGGTTTTGGAAGTATCTGCGAGCCACGAGGACTCAGCAATCCCATTACCATGGGTATCAAGACTAGCAAAGCTTAATGGGTAAGGAAGGGGTAAAGTGGTGAGGTTGCAGCAGCGGCTAAGCATGATATGGTGGCTAACATACGCAAATGAGAGCGAGAAGAGAAACAAAGGAATGGTCATGAAGCTAGCAATGATCAAGAGGTGATCCTGAACACCTACTTACGTCAAACATAACCCAGAAACCGTGTTCACTTCCCGGACTCCGCCGAGAAGAGACCATCACGGCTACACACGCGGTTGATGCATTTTAATTCGGATCTGGTGTCAAGTTATCTACAACCGGACATTAACAAATTCCCATCTGCCACATAACCGCGGGCACGGCTCTCGGAAGTTTATACCCTGCAGGGGTGTCCCAACTTAGCCCTTGACAAGCTCTCGCGATCAACGAAGGAATAGACCTTCACCCGAGACACTCCGATCAGACTCGGTATCCCGGTACATCAAGACATTTCGACAATGGTAAAACAAGACCAGCAAAGCCTCCCGCTGTGCCGACAAATCCTGATAGGAGCTGCACATATCTCGTTCTCAGGGCACACTGGATGAGCCAGACGTCGGGTTAGCATAGACCTTGGTTGCCCAGGGGGCGCCGGACATCGCTCGGTTTGGACCAGCACTTAGACAAGCACTGGCCCGGGGAGGGGGCTAAAATAAAGATGACCCTTGGGTTAATTACTCCCAAGGGAAATGTAGGTGGTGGTGAGGCAAATGGTAAAACCAAGGTTGGGCCTTGCTGGACAAGTTTTATTCAAAGCGAACTGTCAGGTGGGTCCCATAAATCACCCGACCGCGTTAGGAACGCAAAGCCCGGAAACATAACACCGGTATGACGGAAACTAGGGCGGCAAGAGTGGAACAAAACACCAGGCATAAGGCCGAGCCTTCCACCCTTTACCAAATATATAGATGCATTAATAATATAAGAGATATTGTGATATCCCAACATAAACCCTGTCCACCATGGAGAAATCTTCAACTTCACCTGCAACTAGCAACGCTATAAGAGGGGCTGAGCAAAGCGGTAACATAACCAATCAATGGTTTGCTAGGAAGGGTGTCAAAGGATAGGGTTCATGGCAATTTGGGAGGCTTGAAGAGCAAATGATAGGTATCGCAGCATAGCGATAGAACGAGGCAACTAGCATAGCAATGATAGTAGTGAGATCCAGGGTAGTGGTCATCTTGCCTGAAATCCCGCTAGGAAGAAGAACGAATCCATGAAGAAGACGAACGGGAGTAGTCGAACGATCCTCACAATCGCAACATTACCGGAACTAAGAAGCAACACCGGAAAGAAGCAAACAACATGGTAAACAACCATCACATAAACATGGCATGATGCACAAACAAGTATGATGCATGTCCTGTATAATGAGGCATGGCATGGCAAAGTGCAACAAACAATACTACAAGTTAAGTGGAGCTCAATATGCAACGAGTTGCATATTGACAAAACACCACATGCAATTATTTAGTTCCCTCTCGTTATAAGCTACTCAACAATATTAAATGTTATTAAACATGGCAAGGGGTGAAGCAAAAGTAAACTAACTATTTAGGCAAGTTTAAATGAGGCCGGAACAACAAACAACAATTCCGGAAAAACCTCATATGCAATTTATGAATTTGGTACTGTTCTGCCCTAAAACATATTTTAAAGTTGTTAAACAGGAAAATAAAGTGGACCATGTTAATCTAGGCATTTTTCCACCCCATTTACATATAAAGAACATTTAAAACCGAGCTACGGTTATTTAGTTATGAATTAAATCATTTTAGCATGGCATTTAGCAAATTTAAACAAACAACATTTTAAATATTTTAAACATGGATGAAAGTGGGATATTATTAATCTACACAAAATTCTAAGCATTTTTCATATATAAAACATTTTAATCCGATGCATGGTTGTTGAGTTATTAATATGCAAGAACAAGAGGGTTTTTCTATAAAACTGTTAATTCACTGGTTAATTAGCAAATTCGCAGCAGCGGGAAAAAAACACTATGGGCCGAAACTAGCTGGCCCAACAGAGAGGAGGGGCTTGATTTGGTGCTCACCATGGGCCTAGGCCCAGATCGGTGGAAGAGGTAGCAGGCCGGTTGAGGAGGGAAGCAGGCTGGGCTTGGCAGCGGTCCAAGCAAGGCGCTGGACGAGCGGGCGCCTCGACCTGGAAGCAGAGGACGCAGGCGGCGGTGGACCTAGCGCTGGCGTCTCCCAGCGACGAGTGGAAGGACGAGGGGGACGGCGGCGCGGTGTGAAGCAGAACGGCGGCGAGCAGGCGATGGAAGCGGCGGGTTGGCAAGAAGGTTCTAGTGGTGGTCGCCGACAGTGGCTGGCGCGTACCGCATGCGAGGAGGTCAACGCGAGGCCGGCGGGGACTTGGCGCGGTCCAGGACGAAGCAGAGGACGAACGGGCTCCGTGGCTCCAGGAACATGGCGGGGCGGCGAGATCCGACGGGCCACGACCGGATCTGACGAGGAAGGGCGGTGACGGTTGACTCGGAGCAGAGCATGGGCGTCCATGGCGTCAGTTCCCTATGAAGAGGAACGAGAGAGGGATGAGATGAGGAAGAGGTCAGAGAAGGGGAGAAACGAGAAGAGGAGGACAGGGAGAAGGAGCGGGCGGCCTGGCCTGGAGGATGCTCGTCGGCGATGAGGCGAGGAAGAGGGGGTCTGTCAGCGCGGGGACTCCCCGGATCGAGCGGGAGGAGCTCGGGTGTGGCGCCGAACGGGCTCAATGGCGCGGTGAAGAAAAGCCTGGCTTGCTCTGGTGATTGCTCCAGCGAGGGATGGATTGGGTGCTCGGGGTCGAGGAGAAGGAGCTCGTGCTCCTGTTGGTGGGTGTAGGAAAACGAGGAAGGGATGGATCTGGATCCTGAGGAAGATACGGTAGGTGGCGGCGGCTCGACGGGACAAAGTCCCTAGATTTTAGGGTTTGTCCAAAATGACTAAAGGTAGACTATATATACCTCACAGATTAGGTTAGGGGTTATCTTATCTCGGTCGAAAATGGACGGTCGCGAATAAATAGTTAGGGAGTCCAAACAAAGAAAACGGAGATATTTTGGGGATGATCCGGACCCAACGGTAATGACTGAGCGGGTCAGGTTCGGGAAGTTTCGGATGCGGGCAAGGGGTCGATGCACTGATCAAAGAGGGTCAAACGGTCGGACAACAATGAACGGTTGGTCTCGAAAAGGGATAAAAAGGCAAGGGGGGACGCGGCAACTACGAGCCGATGCAAGTTTTATGAAAGTGATGCCGATGCAATGCACATGATGCCATGAGATGAGATGCATGACATGAACAAAATGCAAAAACAAAAGACAAAAACCCAACCACGGAGAAAAAAAATATATCGCATCTCCGGAAAAGGCAGGAGTTGGAGTTACGAATATGGAAAGCTACATCCGGGGCGTTACAACACTCCACCACTACGAGAGGATCTTGTCCCGAGATCTAGGATGGCAGCGGAGGGAAAACGGAAGTGGAAGAGAAGAGGTAAAACTAAGTTGCTTCTTTGACCAATGAGTGAAACCAAAGAACCTTGAGAGGTTGATCACATTGAAAGAAACAAAATAACGGAGATGACCAAGATTGCAAACAATTCGTTGGCCAAGAGGAACAAGGAATATGATGAGAACCAAGAGGTTTAGTGATGAGATAGATATTGAAACCACTCCGGTTAAAACTAGATAGAGAAGGAATAAGATTGATATAATTTGGGCAGCACTCCGACTGAAAGAAGAAGGAAAACTTGATAGGATGAGATGATATTGAGGAAATGATACAACACTCCGGTTGGAAATGGAGGAATAGAATTTGAACTTGGCAAAATGAACGCACTTGGATGAGACTCCGGTTAAAAGAGGAACGATAGACACAACACTCCGGTTAAATAGATAACCAAGGAAAAAGGAACATGATCTTGGCAAAACGAGACTATTGGACGAAGGGAGCAACTTCACAATGCCTCCGGGACGGATGAATAGAAGATAGATCATCGGAATAAGAGAACGGAGAAGGAAATGCCAACTTCTGCCACGGATGAGCTTGGAAAGCACCCTTTCAAGAAGATTAGAACGGAGTTGTTGGAAAAAAACCAACAACGAAAAGAATAAGCTTGATATGGTCTTAAGGAATGCATCTCAAATTATGAGGCGACAACCTACCAAGCACGGGAAAAGAATTTCATTGATACGAACAAGGAGACGAGAAAGCTATATCACCGGGAGGATAAAGAAGAACTTGGGTCATTTATAAGCACCATAAATAGCAACAATCCTTAGGGAAAGCTTTAGGTGAAATATAACCCAAGATAACTCCAACAAAGGGATTGATGGATTTAAAATACCTCATTCTTGACAACATATGAATCATGAAACAAGAAGGAAATCGTCAAGAGTGACATAACACCACCTCAAAAGATAAGGTAGAAAGAATTGCACTTCGGAATGCAAGACAAAGAATACTTGAGCGCCTCAAAACAAAACATGTGTTGAGCATCATGTTTATTTTTAGAGTATAGCTTGGCGGATCATAACTACGAGAGAAATCTTGAAGAACAACTGAAGAATGAAAAGAATCCTTGAGGAACCACCATGAAGAAACTCCGGTATTAAAAAGGATGGTGGAAAGAAGGAGAAGTTGAAAACACAAGGTGTACCTTGCAATGATTTAGAATGAGCTTCGCGACGATAATGCGGAAAACTTGGAACTCCGGAAAAGAAAAAAAATGAAACACTAGGAACCGAGAATTACTTCGTCATGAACAATCTCCGGAAGAAAAGAATTGAATCACCTTGAGGAAATAGGAATAAGATTTATTGTATGCTTATCCTTCATCAAATTAAATTGATGACAAGCAATGGATTTGGCATATTACTTATTCCCATTGAAAAAAAGGATTAAGAGAGATATAGCGTAAACTTGAGAAGGTATTGATGGAACCACCGGTGGGATTTTGAAACAACGAATGAATTGATATGATAACAAAGGAAAAGAAATCTTGAACGAACCACCATAAGAATTGAAAATGAAAATAGCAAAGGCACAAATCACCGAGAAGAATTGGAAAACGAATGAAGATACTTGAGGGGATTTAGATACATGAGAATGAAGAGGCCACGAACTCCTTAGAGGTTACTTGAACGATGCACCGGTAAGATTTGGAGAACGATAGCTACACGCTGAGAATGAAGAATTATGACATGATGGCCTTCTGAGGAAAGAAATGGAAACAACTCATGAAATGCTCCAGATGGGTGAAAAGAATTCTCACAATCGAAAACAATTATGAGAGGATGGCATCAAGCTAGAACCATGAATCTTCAAGAGAACGGACAAGATTTAAGAGAACCTCTTCTTCAGTCTTCACATGCTGAGAATGATGACAAGAACCACCAAAATTTGTTGAGAAACTCTGGAAGGATTAAAAGAGGAAACGTTGAGACAAAGATGAAAAGAATTTGAAATATCTTGGAGAAAAACATTTGACTGATGATAACTCATTCTTACGTAAAACTTTGAAAGGAATTTGAGAATCGCTCCGGATAAATTAGAAGAGTCAGGTAAGATCCTGGGAAAAGACCTGTGGGTTAGGGCCCACTCAAAAGATACACCATTGGAAATGATTTTAAAGAGAAATTGCACCGGTTGAATTAAATGGCTTGAATGAGATAACAACCTTGAAATATCTTGAATGGATTGAGAATGGAAACACAATTCTTGTGAGATATCTTCAGCACTCCAGAACAAATGAATAGGAAGAAGTGAATGATTAAGAGGCGCATCGGCATGACAAAGCATTAGAAACGAGGAAATGAATATGATGAACATCAAAAGCTTGAATTGGATCCGCCGGAGAAGAATACGAGAATGAAGAATGATGAACTTGAAGCTCGTGAGCATCTTCACGAGGGATCACCGGATCAGAACATTGATTGAAAAGAGTGAAGTGACTTCACATGAATAAATGGATGCTTGATTAAAATAAATGAGTCCTTGAAGAAAAAGGGTGGGAGGGCGGGAAAAACAAAGGCAACTTGGAACAGATGAAATAAACACCGTTGAGAAAACTTAGAATTGATCTTGCGGATGGGAAAAATGATGGGATCCACTTGAAGAGAAGCACGCCGGTTGGAAAAGAATTAACATGACGACCTCGATGATCAAGAAGGATTAGTACTCCCATAGAAATATGAGAACACCATTTAGGAAAGGTATAGAATCAACACTTGACATTGAAGCAACTCGAATACCACAAATAAAACAAAACAAAGGATTTGGCATGCAGAATAAGCCGGAACAAATACATATGATAGAGATTTACCCAATCCCATATCATGCATTTGTCGAAAAGATATTCTAGGAGCTACTTGAATTCCCACCTATAAAACTCCCGAAACTTTCTGGTTATGCAATCTGGTGTTGGGGATACAGGGGAAGCAATATATCTCACCCAAACTAACAAATCCTACATCCAGCTGTATCCATCCTTCAACACATAACCAAGAAACCTTCGGAAATCGTCTACCTCAACCTTCGAAAAGCATCCGTTATACGAGTCATGGCAATACTCCCGTACTCACCTCAGTACTGGGTTATCGGGGTTATCTCACCAACAACTGCATAAAAGAGATTTTCGATGTCGGCGTACTAAACTCAGGTATTCCAGAACTGCAACGATAAAATTATGATGACAACACCTTAGAGCTCAACTCCCCGGGACACTTCCACTAAACCCCTCACAGGAGGCACCAAGACAATGTTCTCATCATAAAACCATCGGAACGATTCCAAAATACCCGCGTGATCCTAAAAAAAATTAGTGAAATTCGAGAAGAGAAGAGTCAAAACTCTACGTCAGGATGCCTCACCAGAGCGACGAAGGGACTGAGGAGTAAAAAGAATTCCTAACTCTCCGATATATATAATCCTAAATGACTCAAAACATTTTTCTAGACACAACTCGGCCGCTAAAAATGATCAAGCAGTGGGGCTCCTAAGGTCGGGGAAGGCTCTGATTACCAACTTGTAACGCCCTCGATGCGGCTATATCTCCCACATGTCGAAGCACGACTTAGAGGCATAACCGCATTGAAAGCAATGTCGCAAGTGAGGTAACCTTCACGCAACCCATGTAATACATAAGGGAAAGAGATACATAGTTGGCTTACAAGCGCCACTTCACACAATTACATGAATAAAGCATTACATCATCCAGATACAATCAAGGTCCGACTACGGAACCAAAATAAAAGAAGAACCCCAAATGCGACAAAGGTCCCCGATCGACCCCAACTGGGCTCCACTACTGATCAACTGAAACGAAACAACACAAAGAACAAGATCTTCATCGAGCTCCTCCTTGAGCTCGGATGCGTCACCTGCACGGTTTCATCGGCACCTGCAAACTGGTTTTGGAAGTATCTGTGAGCCACGAGGACTCAGCAATCCCATTACCATGGGTATCAAGACTAGCAAAGCTTAATGGGGGAAGGGGTAAAGTGGTGAGGTTGAAGCAGCGGCTAAGCATGATATGGTGGCTAACATACGCAAATGAGAGCGAGAAGAGAAACAAAGGAACGGTCGTGAAGCTAGCAATGATCAAGAGGTGATCCTGAACACCTACTTACCTCAAACATAACCCAGAAACCGTGTTCACTTCTCGGACTCCGCCGAGAAGAGACCATCACGGCTACACACGCGGTTGATGCATTTTAATTCGGATCTGGTGTCAAGTTATCTACAACCGGACATTAACAAATTCCCATCTGCCACATAACCGCGGGCATGGCTCTCGAAAGTTTATACCCTGCAGGGGTGTCCCAACTTAGCCCTTGACAAGCTCTCGCGATCAACGAAGGAATAGACCTTCACCCGAGACACTCCGATCAGACTCGGTATCCCGGTACATCAAGACATTTCGACAATGGTAAAACAAGACCAGCAAAGCCTCCCGCTGTGCCGACAAATCCCGATAGGAGCTGCACATATCTCGTTCTCAGGGCACATCGGATGAGCCAGACGTCGGGTTGGCATAGACCCTGGTTGCCCAGGGGGCGCCGGACATCACTCGGTTTGGACCAGCACTTAGACAAGCACTGGCCCGGGGGGGCTAAAATAAAGATGACCCTTGGGTTAATTACTCCCAAGGGAAATGTAGGTGGTGGTGAGGCAAATGGTAAAACCAAGGTTGGGCCTTGCTAGACAAGTTTTATTCAAAGCGAACTGTCAGGGGGGTCCCATAAATCACCCGACCGCGTTAGGAACGCAAAATCCGGGAACATAACGCCGGTATGACGGAAACCAGGGCGGCAAGAGTGGAACAAAACACCAGGCATAAGGCCGAGCCTTCCACCCTTTACCAAATATATAGATGCATTAATAATATAAGAGATATTGTGATATCCCAACATAAACCCTGTCCACCATGGAGAAATCTTCAACTTCACCTGCAACTAGCAACGCTATAAGAGGGGCTGAGCAAAGCGGTAACATAGCCAATCAATGGTTTGCTAGGAAGGGTGTCAAAGGATAGGGGTTCATGGCAATTTGGGAGGCTTGAAGAGCAAATGATAGGTATCGCAGCATAGCGATAGAACGAGGCAACTAGCATAGCAATGATAGTAGTGAGATCCAGGGTAGTGGTCATCTTGCCTGAAATCCCGCTAGGAAGAAGAACGAATCCATGAAGAAGACGAACGGGAGTAGTCGAACGATCCTCACAATCGCAACATTACCGGAACTAAGAAGCAACACCGGAAAGAAGCAAACAACATGGTAAACAACCATCACATAAACATGGCATGATGCACAAACAAGTATGATGCATGTCCGGTATAATGAGGCATGGCATGGCAAAGTGCAACAAACAATACTACAAGTTAAGTGGAGCTCAATATGCAACGAGTTGCATATTGACAAAACACCACATGCAATTATTTAGTTCCCTCTCGTTATAAGCTACTCAACAATATTAAATGTTATTAAACATGGCAAGGGGTGAAGCAAAAGTAAACTAACTATTTAGGCAAGTTTAAATGAGGCCGGAACAACAAACAACAATTCCGGAAAAACCTCATATGCAATTTATGAATTTGGTACTGTTCTGCCCTAAAACATATTTTAAAGTTGTTAAACAGGAAAATAAAGTGGACCATGTTAATCTAGGCATTTTTCCACCCCATTTACATATAAAGAACATTTAAAACCGAACTACGGTTATTTAGTTATGAATTAAATCATTTTAGCATGGCATTTAGCAAATTTAAACAAACAAAATTTTAAATATTTTAAACATGGATGAAAGTGGGATATTATTAATCTACACAAAATTCTAAGCATTTTACATATATAAAACATTTTAATCCGATGCACGGTTGTTGAGTTATTAATATGCAAGAACAAGAGGGTTTTTCTATAAAACTGTTAATTCACTGGTTAATTAGCAAATTCGCAGCAGCGGGAAAAAAACACTATGGGCCGAAACTAGCTGGCCCAACAGAGAGGAGGGGCTTGATTTGGTGCTCACCATGGGCCTAGGCCCAGATCGGTGGAAGAGGTAGCAGGCCGGTTGAGGAGGGAAGCAGGCTGGGCTTGGCAGCGGTCCAAGCGAGGCGCTGGACGAGCGGGCGCCTCGTCCTGGAAGCAGAGGACGCAGGCGGCGGTGGACCGGGCGCTGGCATCTCCCGGCGACGAGTGGAAGGACGAGGGGGACGGCGGCGCGGCGTGAAGCAGAACGGCGGCGAGCAGGCGATGGAAGCGGCGGGTCGGCAAGAAGGTTCTGGTGGTGGTCGCCGACAGTGGCTGGCGCGGCCCGCATGCGAGGAGGTCAACGCGAGGCCGGCGGGGACTTGGCGTGGTCCAGGATGAAGCAGAGGACGAACGGGCTCCGTGGCTCCAGGAACATGGTGGGGTGGCGAGATCCGACGGGCCACTACCGGATCTGACGAGGAAGGGCGGCGACGGTTGACTCGGAGCAGAGCATGGGCGTCCATGGCGTCGATTCCCTGTGAAGAGGAACGAGAGAGGGATGAGATGAGGAAGAGGTCAGAGAAGGGGAGAAACGAGAAGAGGAGGACAGGGAGAAGGAGCGGGCGGCCTGGCCTGGAGAATGCTCGTCGGCGACGAGGCGAGGAAGAGGGGGTCTGTCAACGCGGGGACTCCCCGGATCGAGCGGGAGGAGCTCGGGTGTGGCGCCGAACGGGCTCAATGGCGCGGGGAAGAAAAGCCTGGCTTGCTCCGCTACTTGCTCCAGCGAGGGATGGATTGGGTGCTCGGGGTCGGGGAGAAGGAGCTCGGGCTCCTGTTGGTGGGTGGAGGAAAACGAGGAAGGGATGGATCTAGATCCCGAGGAAGATACGGTAGCTGGCGGCGGCTCGACGGGACAAAGTCCCTAGATTTTAGGGTTTGTCCAAAATGACTAAAGGTAGACTATATATACCTCACAGATTAGGTTAGGGGTTATCTTATCTCGGTCGAAAATGGACGGTCGCGAATAAATAGTTAGGGAGTCCAAACAAAGAAAACGGAGATATTTTGGGGATGATCCGGACCCAACGGTAATGACTGAGCGGGTCAGGTTCGGGAAGTTTCGGACGCGGGCAAGGGGTCGATGCACTGATCAAAGAGGGTCCAACGGTCGGACAACAATGAACGGTTGGTCTCGAAAAGGGATAAAAAGGCAAGGGGGGACGCGGCAACTACGAGCCGATGCAAGTTTTATGAAAGCGATGCCGATGCAATGCACATGATGCCATGAGATGAGATGCATGACATGAACAAAATGCAAAAACAAAAGACAAAAACCCAACCACGGAGAAAAAAAAATATCGCATCTCCGGAAAAGGCAGGAGTTGGAGTTACGAATATGGAAAGCTACATCCGGGGCATTACACTCTAGTGATGAATACTATGATGAAACATCAATTAATCATACTAATCAATATAAAACGAATGACAATGATAAGGAGAAGATTTAGCTTCTAACCTAAGAACTAAACACTCTTAAGTTAGCTCATGAAACTATCTTCGAAGATCATCGAGAACTTTTAAGGGTTCATGAGAAGTTACGTTTTGAAAAGCTCAATCTTGAGCAAGAGCATGAGTTCTTAAAAGCAATCAATGATGATCTCCGTAAGAAAAGTTCTTATATTCCCAAGCGTTTATTCTTATCTACTTACATGCCTCAAGTCAAGTCTAGTAACAAGTAAAAGAAAGATCCTTCCGCTAGTAGTAACAATAATAATGTCAAATCCAATATTGTTGCTTCTAGTAGTTCTCTTGATTCCACTAATGATTCTCTTAGCCAAGTTACACTTAAGCAAGAAAATAGCTTATTGAAGGGAATTATAGAGCAAGGTGTTTACAAGAGCCTTGCCAGGAGTTAGCAATTCGAGGAAATTGTACGCAAGGAAGGAAGGCACCGGAAGAATCAAGGTGTTGGTTTTGAACGAAAGTTCAATGCCAATGGAGTTGAGTGGGAAGAAGATCAATACCCCAAGATGAAGTTTGTTCCTCAAAAAGAGAAGTATGATCCTACTTCCTTCAAAGGAACACAAGCACAAGATGATCTTCCACCACAAGACCACAAGAACAAAGGCAAGGACAAGCTTCAAGAAGAGATTGATGCATTTGAAGAAGCACCTAAGGTCTCGGTCAAGTGGGTTCCCAAGACTATGTCAAGTTCTACTTCATCAAGTACAACTACAACTCCAAGGATTCCCATAAAGATGATGTGGATCCCAAAGAAGAACTAGAGAGTTCTTGAGGGTGACTCCGCCAACATTCTTCACTCATATCATTATGGCAAGAACAAGTGCAATCAACTTCCACATCTTGCACTAGTTCAAGGAGTCACAAACCCTCATGTTGGTAAGGCAAGGGACAAGGTAACCTAATGATTTCATGGACATCATCTTGTGTGTGCATCACTCTATGTCTATGGATATTCTTGTTTGTTCCTTGTGGGACTAACCCATGTAGCTAAGTTGAAAGTGCAACTCACTCCAAAGGATTGCTCCAAATGATCTACATCAACATTGAACATCCACATCTTCAACACCTACATGAAGTCATCATCGACAAAACCCAAGGTTAGTTCATCCCTCTAAAAGGGGATCTCACATCTAGGGGGAGCTTAACTCTAAGAATTGAGTCAAAGCAACTCTAATGGTGTGAACACATCAATGCATTATGTAAAAGTGGTAACCCCACTTGAGCTTAAACGATGAGTATGACCTATGATCAAATGTTTTCATTTGACTCCTAAGTCAATATACTCATATATAGATGACCTAGTCATCGCCAATTGTTTGATAGATGCTAGAATTGGTTGTGCATGTTTTGCCACATATTTCATTTGCCATCTTATTGTGTGAGCATGTTGGTGCACATTTTACTCATTCAAGGACATCCACTTGTTCTTTTGATTGATTGGCTCCTTTTTCTTTTTGCCAAGTGGATGGACAAGAATGCCTAAGAACCTTCTCTAGCTATCTATGCTTTTCTCATCTCAAACTCTATTCATGCTACATCACAAAATTTGATCAAGTCAAATTCAAACCACTCTGTGTGAGGAGCACTCGGAGTCCCCGATTCGTCATAGACTTCAACTTCCAAAACTTGTTTGTGATTCTCGGTCTGACCGATTCCTCCATTTTGGTCCTACCGAGATCACTAAGTCGATCTAGGTTTTCAATCTCGGTGCAACCGATTTGAACTTTTCAGTCACACCGAGTTGCTGTAACTGTACACAGTTATGCATCTCGGTGCCACCGAGTTGTTCCACTCGGTCACACCGACAGGGTCGGGCTATATATAGTCACGGGCAAAAATTTGGAAATTTCTCCGAACCTCTTCGCCCGCGCAATAGCTCGCTCTGCCATCAGGGTCTCCGGATCGTCTCCTCATCGCCAGCCGCCTCCTATCGCTGGTCTCCCCCGCCGTCAACGGATTTCACCCCCGCCGTTGCCGCTGTAGCGAGTTCATCGCCAAGCTAGGGTATGGACTCGATCACAGTGCTATCCTCGTCTGATTCCTAGCACATTGTGTTCTTAATGATTCTTGCCACGATTGAAACACTCCTATCCAGTCAATGCAATCCTTAGGTTAGATGGGATTCGAAAATTTAGGGTTAGGTTTCCGCCGAAACCATCTCGGACCCACCGAGTTGAAAAACTCGGTGTCGGTGTCAAAACCGGCGGATCTCGGGTAGGGGGTCCCGAACTGTGCGTCTAGGCGGATGGTAACAGGAGACAAGGGACACGATATTTTTACCCAGGTTCGGGCCCTCTCGATGGAGATAAAACCCTACTCCTGCTTGATTAATATTGATGATATGGGTAGTACAAGAGTGGATCTACCACGAGATCAAGGAGGCTAAACCCTAGAAGCTAGCCTATGGTATGATTGGTAATGGTTGTTCGTCCTACAGACTAAAACCCTCCGGTTTATATAGACATCGGAGAGGGCTAGGGTTACACAGAGTCGGTTACAATGGTAGGAGATCTACATATCCGTATTGCCAAGCTTGCCTTCCACGCCAAGGAAAGTCCCATCCGGACACGGGACGAAGTCTTCAATCTTGTATATTCATAGTCTTGGAGTCCGGCCGATGATGATAGTCCGGCTATCCAGACACCCCCTAGTCCAGGACTCCCTCAGTAGCCCCTGAACCAGGCTTCAATGACGACGAGTCCGGCGCGCATATTGTGTTCGGCATTGCAAGGCGGGTTCCTTCCTCCGAATAGTTCATAGAAGATTGTGAACACCAGGATAGTGTCCGGCTCTGCAAAATAAATTCCACATACCACCGTAGAGAGAATAATATGTACACAAGTTCAATCTGCTGACGTATTTTGTGGCGTGACGTCACACCACTACCAAGCCTTTACTTGAATCGTTTTTATTATACCACCTCAGCGCGTTTAGCGAAGCGGTTTCCTTGGCACGTCTTGTCGAAGCAGAGATCGTGTTCCCCTTATTCCAGGATTCTCATCAATACGGACGTGGGTAACCCAACCGCGCCATTGATTGTGGCGCTTGGGAGATAAGCGAGTTTTACCAGGCCGGTGGGGACGCATAGTCTTCGTCCGCCCATATATAAGGGGATAAGGATCCACCTTTCTTACGTACGCCCTCTTCCTCCTTTGCTTATCCATCTCCGCACACTCGAGCTCCAGCGCCCAAGTCTGCACATCTCACCTCAACCTTCTCCAGCCATGTCTGGAGCGGGAGGCAAGTGGATGGCCTCCTCCGTTATAGAGGGGCACATCGAGAAGCTGCGCGGCGCCGGATACCTGTCCAGCGACATCGCGCACCGGCTGCCCGATGAGCGGCAGCTCATCCCCACCCCCAGGCCCCATGAGAGGGTCATATTTCTTCCCCACTTCCTCCGCGGACTGGGCTTCCCACTTCACCCCTTCGTCCGGGGGCTCATGTACTACTACAGCCTGGACTTCCATGATCTGGTGCCAAACTTCATCCTCAACATCTCGGCGTTTATCGTCGTGTGCGAGGCCTTCCGCTGCATCCAGCCCCACTTCGGCTTGTGGCTAAAGACCTTCAATGTCAAGCCGAAGGTGGTGAAGGGCGTCCAAGCGGAGTGCGGAGGCGCCATGGTGGGGAAAATGCCCAATGTTACTTGGCTTGAGGGCGCCTTCGTGGAATCCATCAAAGGGTGGCAATCGGGGTGGTTCTACATCACCGAGCCACGTGACCCTAAATGGGCAGCGGCCCCCGAGTTCAGATCTGGTACCCCCATGCAGCTCACCTCCTAGAAAGAGAAGGGCTTGCTATGGGGTAGTTCAGAGGAGCTGACCGGACTCCAGTCCTGTCTCCAGACACTGGTGAACAAGAAGCTTAAGCTTGTCAACGTGATCCAGGTCATGCTCGTCCGCCGGATTCTCCCGTGCCAGCAATGGGCCTTCAATTTGTGGGAGTTTGATCCGGCACAGCACTGGACCTTGAGCGGGCTCTTCGACACGACATACGAAGCTGCCTGGAGGGTGCTGTTCAAGGGCGGAGAAGCCCCCGCATCCGCAACTGAAGAAGATCGCGGATTCAGTACGCAGCGCCCGGTCGGCGAGGTAAGCTATGTTATCCTTTATGGGACACTCATTTCTTTCATAGTTTGACTCTATGTGGGATCTAAACTCCCAATGCCTTTAACAGGACTGGCAGAAGACGTCCGGACAGGTTAACTATCCGGCTCCCCTTCCAGAAGACCCAGCGGACACCCGTTTGACGGGGCTGCTGGTCCCGGCACTTTACGACGTGGTGCCGGAGAAGAAGGCCAAGAAAAAGGCCACGCGAACCCGAAGGAGTTCCCGGCACTAGGTGGTATCGGACTCATCGTCCGATGACTCCGAGGCGGACTCCTCCCCCGAGGAGGAGGAGAAAGAGGCCTCTCCCCCAGCGGGGGGAGCGAAGAAGAGGAAGGCCTCCCCAACGAGGGCGGCCGAAGGGTCCAAGAAAGGACGGACCCTTCCTCCGGACTGCTCCGCCAATGCCGACGACGGCGATGAGGAGTGGCCCTCAAGGGTCAAGCCCCTGGCAAGATCGTAAGTGTCTGAATTCTTGGGTGATTTATAATTTCTCCTTTTGTCACGTGGTGTCCTTCTAATGCCGCATACAACCTGTAGTCTGGCCAAGGATGATCTCCCTGCTTCGTCGAGCGGGTCCTTGGCTACATCGGATATGGATTCCCTTCCGACCGCCTCCACCCCTCGTGACGCTGATGACGCCGAGGTGGGATCCCGGGAGGGGACCCGCCAGGAGGGGGAGGCTCCGGAGGTGCCACAGGGCAACCTCCCGGACTTCGCACCGGACTCCGCACCGGAACCTGCAGTGGTTCCGGAGTCCGGCAGGCGGCCCCTTCGTAAGAAGGGCAAGACTATGACACCGGCGGCCTCCGTCCAACCGGAGGCGCCGGATAACTTGTTGGAGGCGCTCAACGGCGCTTCCATCAAGGAAGAACACCGCACTATCATGAGTGCGGTGATTCAGAAGGTTCAGTTCGCCAAGAGCGGGCTGACCGAAGCCTGCAACAGCCTTCTAACAGGCTTTGCGGTAAGAAATTTAAAATATGTAATATAATACCACATAGACAGTAGCCCCTGATGCTCGGTTCGGTGTTCGGAAAGAAAAGTCGGACTGAGGATCTAAAAAGATATACGCAGGAGGTCTAAAAAATATGTCAATATGGGATTGCAGGTTGCGCTGCTGACCTCTGTCGCACTGACTGCGGAGGTCGATGCTTTGAAGCAGAAGCTCGAGCGGTCCGAGAGCGAGCTCGGCTGCGAGGACAAGGAAGGTGAGTAACACCGTATTAAATTTGTAGCTTACAGAAAAGGATTTTGGTTGCAAGAGAAATAACAAGGATAACATGGGTACTCAGGGGCCACGAACGAGGTGGCGACCCTGAAGGAGGCAGTGTCTACGGCCGAACGCAATGCAGCCGCAGAGCGAGCCGAGCGGGAGAAGCAGGAGGCGCGGGTGGCGGAGGTGCAGCAAGAGCTCCAGGATCTCATGGAAAAACATGAGGGTTTGGAGCGCGACTCAAGGACTCGAGAGTCCGAGCTTGCATCGGCTCTTGAGAGCGCCAAAGCTACTAAGGCTGAAGCCCACAAGGCCCTCCAGGAGGTCGAGGATTTGAAGAAAATAGCAGCGGGTAAGGCATTTTTCATGCAAAGCAAGCATGTGAATGTGAATTACCTATTACTTACCCGAATTCGGAGCTCTCCAGGAGCATTCGCGGATCTGCCCTGCAGCGTGTCAGATGCTGCCGCTTTCTACTGGGCCGAGGAGGGGAGCTCGACGGAGAAGGTCTTCTGGTCTTAGTATGCTGAGGCCGGACATCCGGTGCCCCTTAGCGACCAGCTGAAGCAGCTGGTCGAGCTCCACAAGGTAGCCAAACAGGCCATGAAGGGCCTCATAGTTCGGCTGTGGCCCAAGGAGGCCATGCCTGGGAGCTATTTTGGCCTGGTACGGCGGCTGGTGGACGCGTGTCCCTGGGTGGAGGTCGTCAAGCATTCCGCCTGCATTGAAGGTGCACGTCGGGCCCTTGCCCGTGCAAAGGTGCACTGGGGCAGGATGGACGCTGAGAAGCTGCTGACGGACGCGCCGCCGGCGGGCAAGGAGTATCGTATGCCCGAAATGTATTATAAGAGTGTCCTGAAGGGTGCCCGCATGATTGAGAGTGAGTGCTCCAAAGATGTAATATTTGAGTAGACTCGCATTTTGTTATCCTGTGCGCTGAAAACCTTGTTCATATGCGCTAAGCAACGCTTTTTAATTTAAATATTACCTTCTATGCGGCCGTTTATCAAATCTGAGAGATGGCAAGTCGTCGGCTTCATCCCCCATGCCACTAGTGCTGGGGTGTTTGGGATAAACTTGAGCACTCTTGTTCCCATGTTTGGGTCCATCTAGGGAGGCGCTCAACACAACGAACGAGGCAATCGGACTCATAATGCTTGAACACTCTCACTTAGCCATAGAATTCTATAATTTTAAATTTCGGCGAAGCCCCTAGTGTTCGGAAGACCGAGTTTGGGGCGCTATCCACGCCCGGGCCGGACGAAGCTGGTTCCTCGCTCTAAGAGGCATAAGTCTTTAGGGACTTGGAAAAACCTCTCGAACAGCGACCAGCTCTCGCCTTATCATGACGGTCAGTTTTAGCTTTCTCCACCGAGGCGCTCGCCAGCTCAACCGGGGCGCAATCGCTGTGGTTCTCCCAGTGCTACCTTAGCCGATAAAACGGAACGTAAGGTACCAAAACATGGGAGCCGGGCAAACCCAACTATTGACCCAAGACATGATTTGGAGCCGATGCATATAATGCTATAGGTTCGAGGTGCCGCACTTGTGAAAGTGTTCGGACTTATCACACCATAATGCGGGGAATTTTAAGCCCCTGGTGTATTCGGCCGTACCAAAGTGTACGGATGCAAGATTTCATAAATGAACATATATATAAGAAAGAAATGCAATTCTAAGTAGAAAGCAATGCATTGTTTATTCAAGGAATTCTGCGATGAATGCAGAACAATACAAATAGTGCGGTAAGCAAGGGGTAAGACTATTAAACATGTCCCCCTCCAGGGGTAGGCTGCGGATTGGTGTATGAAAATGGATTTAATGCTCGTAATGGAGACCACCTGGATACTCGCCGTAGCCCTTCTTATCCCCTGGCTGTTGCATCGTGTGTTCGGCAGGTCTACTGCCGGACAGGGCTTCTGGTGAACGGAGTCCTGTCCGTAAAAAAAAGAAAAATAAAAAGAGTCACACACTTGGGAGCCCCTGGTGCGGTTAAGCCGCATTCTGGGCCTGTGGTGGCCGTGCCCCTCCCCCTATGCCCATGGTATCTCCAGAGCGTAATGATGTACGCGAAGGACCAGTCTTGCAACTTGGCAGGGGCTGGGGTTGGGGCTGCATTGCTACGCATTCTCGGAACGTGCCAGGTGGTCTTGTTGTAGGTTACTCCGGGCGCGTTTGGCCGTGTCCAGTCGCTTAACGGCCGGACTTGAAAATTGCCTTAAGAGGCTGCTCTGTACTTCTGCCGCGACAGCCACTGTGTGTTCCTCTGTTCGGAGGGAGCGTTCAGTGTTTCCGTTGACCGTGATGACTCCTCAAGGGCCTGGAATCTTGAGCTTGAGGTATGCGTAATGCGGCACTGCGTTGAACTTTGCAAACGCGGTCCGTCCAAGCAGAGCGTGATAGCCGCTGTGGAACGGGACTATGTCGAAGATTAACTCCTCGCTTCGGAAGTTATCCGGGGATCCGAAGACCACTTCCAGTGTGACTGAGCCTGTACAATTGGCCTCTACACCTGGTATGACGCCTTTTAAGGTCGTCTTTGTAGGTTTAATCCTTGAGGGGTCTATGCCCATCTTGCGCACTGTGTCCTGATAAAGCAGGTTCAGGCTGCTGCCGCCGTCCATCAGGACTCTGGTGAGGTGAAATCCATCGACGATTGGGTCTAAAACCAATGCGGCGAATCCACCATGGCGGATACTGGTGGGGTGGTCCCTTCGATCAAAAGTGATTGGGCAAGAGGACCATGGATTGAACTTCGGGGCGACTGGCTCCATCGCATATACGTCCCTAAGTGCATGCTTCCGCTCCCACTTGGGTATGTGGGTTGCATATATCATGTTTACCGTCCGCACTTGTGGGGGGAAACCCTTCTGTCCTCTATTGTTCGGCGGCCGGGTCTCTTCCTCGTCGTCGCTATGCAGCCCCTTGTCACTGTTTTCGGTGATTAACATGCCTGCCTGCTTGAATACCCAACAATCCCTGTTGGTGTGATTTGCTGGCTTTTCGGGGGTGCCATGTATCTGGCACGAGCGGTCGAGTATTCGGTCCAAATTGGACGGACCCGGAGTAGTTCTTTTGAATGGCTTCTTCCGCTGACCGGGTTTGGAGCCTCTGAATCCGGCGTTCACTGCCGTATCCTCAGTGTTATCGCTGTTAACGCGGCGTTTGTTTTTGTTGCGACGCGACCTGCCATTGCGGTCCTTGTTATCCGGACTGCCAGAATTTTTGCTGAGGTTGTTACTGCGGGCTAGCCAGCTGTCCTCTCCCGCGCAGAAGCGGGTCATGAGTGATGTGAGGGCTGCCATGGATTTCGGCTTTTCCTGTCCTAGGTGCCGGGCCAGCCACTCGTCGCGGATGTTATGTTTGAAGGCTGCGAGGGCCTCTGCATCCGGACAGTCGACGATTTGATTTTTCTTTGTTAAGAACCGTGTCCAGAACTGTCTGGCCGATTTGTCTGGCTGCTGAATTATGTGGCTTAGGTCATCGGCGTCTAGTGGTCGCACATATGTGCCCTGGAAGTTGTCAAGGAATGCGGCTTCCAGGTCCTCCCAACACACAATTGACTCTGCTAGCAAGCTGTTAAGCCAATGCCGAGCTGGTCCTTTAAGCTTGAGTGGGAGATATTTGATGGCGTGAAGATCGTCACCGCGGGCCATGTGGATATGAAGGAGATAGTCTTCGATCCAAACCGCAGGGTCTGTTGTGCCATCGTAGGATTCAATGTTTACGGGTTTAAACCATTCAGGGATTTGATGATCCATTACTTCATCTGTGAAGCATAGTGGGTGTGCGGCGCCTCTATATTGGGCAATATCACGACGTAGCTCGAGCGAGCTTTGTCTACTGTGTTCGGCCCAGCCGGAGTTGCTATATCCGGCGCGACGGTAGTCGTCGCGCATCGTGGGGCGCCCACGTGATCCGTAGATCGATCTTGATTGTCTTGCCTTGTCCTCCAATATGTCTCGCAAGTCCGGTGCATTCCCCCGTGGCTTCGTGCTTTTCAAGCGGTGCCGGGGAACGGTTCTGGCGGAGGGTCTAGAGGCCTCTCTATCGCGGCCACGAGGTGGTCGGTCTGCCGTATTGTGTGCTGGTGATGAAGGTTTATATGCCTCCTCCTCTAATCGGGGGAGCAACTTGCGTTTTGGGTAGCTTTTGGAGGGGCGTTCGAGTTCATGCTCCTCGGCCGCGAGGACTTCGGTCCATCTGTCGGCCAGCAGGTCTTGATCAGCTCGGAGCTGTTGCTGCTTTTTCTTTAGGCTGTTCGCCATGGCCATTAGCCTGCATTTGAAACGTTCTTGTTCGACGGGATCCTCAGGTACGACGAATTCGTTGTCGTCGAGGCTTGCCTCGTCTCCGGAGGGAGGCATGTAATTATCATCCTCTACCTCTTCGCCTGCCGCTCTCTCATGAGGGCTGGCTCTCCGTCCTGCTGTGCTGAATTTTGCTGGAGGAGGTTGTCTTCGGCACTCTCTAGGGTGTTATTATCCCCGGTGCCGGAATCTCCATTCTTGCTGTGGCGGGATTTAGAGCGGCGCCGCTGACGCCGGCGCTTGGGCTGTTTCGTTGAGGAATCTGCCTCTGCTGCTTCTTCGCCATTCCCATCCTTTGGGATGTCCACCATGTATATGTCGTATGATGAGGTGGTCTTCCAGTGCCCCGTAGGCGCTGGTTCTTGGTCATCTCCAGCATCGTCGTCCATACCGTCGATGTCTTCGGAGTCGTAATCTAGCATGTCGGTTAGATCGTCGACAGTGGCTACACAGTGGGTGGTGGGTGGGCTTTGAATTTCTTCATCGTCTGCATCCCAACCGTCCTGACCGCAGTCCGGCCAGGGCTCTCCTGATAACGAGAGATACTTTAGCGAATTCAGGATGTCGCCAAAGGGTGAGTGCTGAAAGATGTCTGCGGCGGTGAACCCCATGATCGACGCCCAATCGGATTCGATTGGTAGGGGCGCAGGAGGTTCGGAGTCCGGCACCTCGGAGTCACGAGCTTTACAAGGGACAAAGTCAGTATTCGGCTCCATCGCCGTAGAGGTTGCAGCCCCCGAGGCAGTGTCTAGCCACCCATCCTCGATCTGCGCGGTCGGCTCCGAACTAAGGGTCGGAGCGGACTCATGTGCGGCCTGCAGGGCACTGTCCGGCAGTAGAGCTAAATCATGCCCATCGTGACAGTGCGGCGCGCTCGGCTGTGGCTCGAATCCGTCGAAGATCAAGTCTCCGCGGATGCCAGCCGTGAAGTTTAGACTTCCAAATCTGACCTGACGGCCAGGGGCGTAGCTTTCGATCTGCTCCAGATGGCCAAGCAAATTGGCCCGCAGTGCAAAGCCGCCGAATACGAAGATCTTTCCGGGGAGAAAAGTCTCACCCTGGACTGCGTCGTTGTTGATGATCGAAGGAGCCATCAAGCCTATCAGTGACGACATAGAGAAACTCTCAATGAAAGCACCAATGTCGGTGTCAAAATCGGCGGATCTCGGGTAGGGGGTCTCGAACTGTGTGTCTAGGCGGATGGTAACAGGAGACAAGGGACATGATGTTTTTACCCAAGTTCGGGCCCTCTTGATGGAGGTAAAACCCTGCTCTTTCTTGATTAATATTGATGATATGGGTAGTACAAGAGTGGATCTACCACGAGATCAAGGAGGCTAAACCCTATAAGCTAGCCTATGGTATGATTGTTGTAATGGTTGTTCGTCCTACGGACTAAAACCCTCCGGTTTATATAGACACGGGAGAGGGCTAGGGTTACACAGAGTCGGTTACAATGGTAGGAGATCTACATATCCGTATTGCCAATCTTACCATCCACGCCAAGGAAAGTCCCATCCGGACACGGGACGAAGTCTTCAATCTTGTATCTTCATAGTCTTGGAGTCCGGCCGATGATGATAGTCCGGCTATCCGGACACCCCCTAGTCCAGGACTCCCTCACTCGGTCCCACCGATTTGGCTAACGCCATTGCACTAGTAACTCTCGGTCTGACCGAGAATTGCTAATCGGTGAGACCGATTTTAGGACTTTGTGAAACCCTAGCAGTCTCGATGCCACCGAACTGTGACTCGGTCCAACCGAGTTCATCAGTTTAGGTTCCAAAACTGCTTCGGTATCACCAAGTTTGAAAATCAGTTGATCCGAAATGCTTTCTGTGGAAAACTAAAACTGAATTTTTGAATCATTCTTTTGCAAAAAATCTCTGCATTTTGTGATGCTCATCCACTCTATCTCATCTATAACTCTTCACAGGGTCAGCAGTCAGTGTTTGCAGCATGTCAGACCAAAGTGATAGCCAGAACAGGGAAGAAGAGCAGATTCACATGAGTGAGGGCACTAGTCCCTCCAGTTCCTCAAATGATGGCAGCAGGAGCACCCCAAGCAATCTGCCTAAAGCTGCCACCAGGACAAGGAAGAAGAGAACCTCAGATTCTAAGGATGAGGATTATAGAGCAGAAGAGGATGAGGCTACCTCCAAGAAGGTAGTGCTCAAAAAGGAGTATGCCTCAGCACAGAACACTAAACCTGGACTCAATAGGAAGGTTCCTGCCAAGAGGACACCTATGCTAAAGGTCAGAGGATCTACTCAAGTGCCTGAACCCAAAGAGGCACCTGCAAAGAGAGTCACAACTTCCAAACCCAAGAAAGTTCCCACTGGAGAAACTATGAAGTTTACCATTGAATCAGAAGATGAAGCTTCTCAGGATAAGAAGAAGAAGAGAGCCAGAACCACTACTGCCCAGGTTCTTGGAAATCCCTCAATGAGGAGAGACTCTGAAGAGGAAGAAGAGGTTGCTGCACCAGCACCCAAGGCACAAAAGCTTATGGGTGATGCTATTAGATCAGGGGCTGCAACATCAAAGCCCAAGGAAGCACCCAAAGCTGCCCCCAAGCCCAAGCTTGCACCAAAAAGGAATACCATGAGTATTCCAGCTGCTGAGAAGAACAAGGCCCCAGTGCCTGAAGTTGCCGATGAGGAAGATGAAGAAGGACAAGTTCTGAGGAAGCTCAAGCCCAAGATACTAGACCACAATGATGCCCATCCTGTGGTTGAGGACATGAAGATCAGAAGAGACTCAGGGTTGAGGCTATGGAGGATGACAGTTCCATATGCCACAAGGAGAAGAACTGCTGTTGATTACAGGTTCCATACAAAGGAACAGCAGGACTTCTATGAGACAATCATGTTGGACAAGAAGCCCATAGTGTGTGATATGAGGTGGGTCGACTGGACCTACATGAAAGACAATGAAGAACACTATCCTGGAGTGCAAGACAGTTTTGTTGCTTGTGGAGTTGCAGATTTTGTTGGGCAAAAGCTCACCAACTGGAATGATGAACTCATTATGCAATTCTACTCCACAGCACACTTCTATCCAGATGGGAGGATAGTTTGGATGTCTGAAGGTACAAGGTACCAGTCAACTGTTGAGGAATGGGAAAAACTGATCAATGCCCCAAAGGAGAGTGAAGATGACTTGGATATCTATGCCCAGAAGAAGGTGGACCACAATTCCATGGCACACATGTACAAGGATATCCCAGACAAAACTATAGAGACACATAAGTTTGGGTCAGTCCACTTTCTTCTGTCAGGGCTGCCAACAATCAACTGGATCCTAAGGCACAATCTGTTGCCTAAGTCTGGTGACCACAACATGATTAGAGGGCATGCAATCAATATGTTGCATTTGTTTGATGTGCCACAGAAATTCAAGGTCATGAGCCTTATGGTTGAGACCATTAAGAGGACTGCAGCAGACCAGAAAAGAAGTTGTGGATATGCCCCTCAGATTCAGGAGTTGATTAACTCAAAGAAGGCCACGAGCAAATATCTATTGGATAAGGAACATTTTCCTCTCTATCCAGACTTTGAGGACAATCAGGTTGTCATGAATGAGAATGAACCATCATCAGTACAAGCTCAAGAGAAGAAGGAGAAAGCAAGGAAAGAGAAGGCTGCCAAGATGCCAACTCAAGAGGAGGCATCTGAGTACTTTTTGAAGAACAAACAGGAGCAGCTTGGTTACTTGATAGCATCAACACTGAGGATTGAGAAGGGATTGGCCACCCTCACTCAAAATCAGGAGAGCTTGGAAAGAATCATGGAACTAAAATTCCATGATCTAGATGTCAAAGTAACTGAGATTCAGTCAGTTGTGGAGCAGCTACAGGTTGACATGCAGGAGAGGCAGGGCAAGACTACCACTAATGTATTTGCCAGAGTGCCTAGAGCTCAGAGGTCAACTGCAGTGCCTGTGATAGACACCAGAGCCACATCATCTGCACTAGCTACAGCTTCTACAGCTCCAGTGCAACCAGCTCCAGCACCAACTCCTCCAGCTCCATCCACTTCAACTGAAGCCTTCGTTCTTGGAGTTATCCGGACACAACCACCTGAAGATCAAGCCTGAGAGTCGATCTAGCACTATGCATTTTCTATGAACTTTTTGGTAACTTGTTGCCAAAGGGGGAGAAAAATGTACAGATCATAGGCTTCAAGAGAGAGAGTGTGTTGCTTTTGTTCTCTCTTGCTTTGGTGGTTAAACTTGTTTGCTTTTGATTGCTTGAGATACTATGCTGTTTTGTGAGACATTGATGATCATGTGTTTGATCATAAGCTACACTTATGCATGTTTGATGATATTATCTTACCTATCCATATGTGATCATTCACTTTGCTTGGTGATGAGTGCATGTATTCAATCTTTATCATTTTGAGCGCTCCACCAAGATGTATGTGACATGGAAGAGTAACCCATGAGCCTAATTCCTTGTGCATTTGCAGTCCAAAGCAAATCTTAAACTATGCACAAATTTACGGTGAGCTCTTGCTTATCACATACTTCTCAAAGCGACGATGTTTGACAATCTTATTATTATTTGTCGAAGCTTTGATCTATATGTTGTCATCAATTACCAAAAAGGGGGAGATTGAAAGTGCAACTATCCCTAGGTGGTTTTGGTAATTCATAACAACATATAGCTCATTGAGCTAATGCTATTCCAAGACTATTATTTCAGGAAAGCTCAATGAATGGCATGGCATGGATGATGAAAGTGGATCCCTCAAAATACTAATGACAAAGGATTGGCTCAAGCTCAAAAGCTCAAGACTCTTCATTTTATATTTTAGTGATCCAAGATCACATTGAGTCTATAGGAAAAGCCAATACTATCAAGGAGGGATGAGGTGTTGCTTAATGAGCCTCTTGCTTCATGTGCTTGGTGATATGCTCCAAAAACCCTCAGCTACTTTCTCACATCCACAAATGACCTAAACCTAAAGCCAAAATCGGTCACACCGATTCTTTCTATCCGGCGCCACCGAGTTCAAATGTCATAGCCACTGCCACAAACCCTAGGCAAATCGGTCTCACCGATAGGGATCTCGGTCTCACCGAGATGGGATTGTAATCTCTCTGTTTCCCTTCGTAACGTTCCGGTCTAACCGAAGTGAGCGATCGGTCCCACCGAGATTGCAATGTAAACTCTTTGTTTCCCTTTTGTAACATTTCGGTCTCACCGAAAAGAGCAAATCGGTCCCACCTAGTTTACCTGACCAACTCTCTGGAAAGCCTATTACCAAAATCGGACTCACCGAGTTTGCATGATCGGTCTTACCGAGATTACGTTATGCCCTAACCCTAACCGAATCGGTCCTACCGAGTTGCATGTCAGTCCCATCGAAAATCCTAAAGGTCACTAGGTTTACTAATCGGTCCGACCGAGTCTGTTGCATCGGTCCCACCGAGTTTGGTAAATTGTGTGTAACGGTTAGATTTTGTGTGGAGGCTATATATACCCCTCCACCTCCTCTTCATTCATGGAGAGAGCCATCAGACTGAACCTACACTTCCAACTTACCATTTCTGAGAGAGAACCACCTACTCATGTGTTGAGGCCAAGATATTCCATTCCTACCATATGAATCTTGATCTCTAACCTTCCCCAAGTTGCTTTCCACTCAAATATTCTTTCCACCAGATCCAAATCCTATGAGAGAGAGTTGAGTGTTGGGGAGACTATCATTTGAAGCACAAGAGCAAGGAGTTCATCATCAACGCACCATTTGTTACTTCTTGGAGAGTGGTGTCTCCTAGATTGGCTAGGTGTCACTTGGGAGCCTCCGACAAGATTGTGGAGTTGAACCAAGGAGTTTGTAAGGGCAAGGAGATCGCCTACTTTGTGAAGATCTACCGCTAGTGAGGCAAGTCCTTCGTGGGCGACGGCCATGGTGGGATAGACAAGGTTGCTTCTTCGTGGACCCTTCGTGGGTGGAGCCCTCCGTGGACTCGCGCAACCATTACCCTTCATGGGTTGAAGTCTCCATCAACATGGATGTACGATAGCACCACCTATCGGAACCACGCCAAAAACATGCATGTCTCCAATTGCATTTGAATCCTCCAAACCCTTCTCTTTAATTTCTTGCAAGTTGCATGCTTTAATTTCCGTTGCCTCTATACTCTTTGCATGCTTGCTTGAATTGTGTGATGATTGCTTGACTTGTCCTAAGATAGCTAAAATCTGCCAAACTCTAAAATTGGGAAAAGGTTAAGTTTTTAATTGGTCAAGTAGTCCAATCACCCCCCTCTAGACATACTTCAAGGTCCTACAACTAGCTATGTCCGGATTCCCGATCCCTCCATGCCGGATTCCCGCGGAGGCGAGGATGTTACTCAAGCCCTGAACCTAAAGTCAGGCAGCGGGCTAGACTCATTGGACAACATCCAAGAACCCAAGCTTCTGAGTTCGGAAACTACTTGGCCCCTGAGTTTTAAAGTGGATGGGGTTCCGAATTTAATTTCACCCGCCCACCCAAACATAAGCGATCTATCCCAAATCCGGCAAGAGCCCGCAGAAACAGTACCGCGAGGAGGATGCAATTTCTCCTGGTTATGAACAGGATAAAGGAGTGCCGCAAGGAGGATGCAATTTCATTCTTCTGCAATAATTGCACGGACAAGGGAATCCTCAACGCCGTAAGTCGTCATGAAATTACACGCTTCGCTGACTTAGCGTCCATAGTACGAAAGTACTGTGCAGTGGAAAGCGCCTGGAAAACCAAAATCAATTTTTGGGACAATCCGGCCATGAATACATCCCCAGTCCAAAATAAAAGGGTGCATTATTGCCAGGCACCTGGGTTAAACACCAAAAAGCAAAAACCCTCTATAGGGCATGGAACCGCACTGGAAGTATGGCTCAATGGACTCTGCAAAATTCATAGTACAGAGGGTGCCACTCCAACTCACAGCCTTAGAGCATGTTGGATACTACGGCAGGTGGCCAAAAGTGGCGAAGAGCTTCTAACTCCAGAATACCAGTCCAAGGATACCAGTACGGTATTAACAGTCTTCGAGACTTTCGCATCAAATAATATGCGAAAGCGAACACTCCGCAGCCTTGCCGAAGTCTACCAAGTAGAAACAATAAACCCATGGAATGACACGGCTATTACCTTTAATGCCAGTGACGAACCTAAATTCCGAACAGCCCGAGCACCAGCCGCATTGGTCCTCAGTCCAATAGTGGACGGCTTTCGCCTTACCAAGGTACTCATGGATGGTGGCAGCGGACTGAACCTCATTTATGAGGAAACCCTCTGAAAAATGGAAATAGATTGGAGCCGCATTGAGCAAAGCAGCACAACCTTTAGAGGAATAATCCCCAGTCGGGAAGCATGCTGTACATGAAAAATCACACTGGATGTGGTGTTCAACATGCCGGATAATTACAGGTCCGAGGAGGTCACGTTCCAAGTGGCCCCGTTCAGCAGCGGTTATCACGCTCTATTAGGGCGAGAGGCATTCACAATTTTTCAAGCTATACCCCATTACGGGTACATGAAGCTCAAAATGCCCGGGCCCAACGGAATCATCACTCTTGCTAGTGACCCAGACATAGCACTCTGCGCCGAAAACAAGACAGCCGCATTGGCCCTGGAGGCACTATCTGAAGCCCTAGCGGCCGAGGAACTCACTATGCTGTGCTCCACGGTAAATAGGGACGATGTGATACTCGATAAGAGATCCAAGTCCACCTCCTTTGAACTAGCGGACGAAATAGTCAAATTCCAAGTCCATCCAACGGACCCTACAAAAACGGCCTCCATTGGGGCACAATTAAACCCTGATGTAGATGCTGCACTACGAGAATTCCTACGCGAAAATTGGGACATCTTTGCCTGGCACCCTTCAGACATGCCAGGAATCCCACGCCGGCTGGCCTAGCACAGCCTAAACATCATAAAAGGATTCAAGCCAGTCAAACAGGCTCTTCGGCGTTTCTCCGAACCCAAGAGACAGGCCATGGGAGAGGAACTAGCCAAATTATTGGAGGCCGAATTCATCAAAGATATAAAACATCCGGACTGGCTAGCAAACCTGGTGATGGTACCAAAGAAGGACAAATCATGGTGCCTATGCGTCGATTTTAAAGAGCTCAACTAGGCTTGCCCAAAGGATCCCTTCCCCCTCCCCCGCATCGATCAAATTATCAACGCTACCGCAGGACACGATTCATTGTGTTTCCTCGACGCATACTCTGGCTACCACCAAATTAAGATGGCAGAGCCTGACCAGGCTGCAACGGCATTCATCACCCCATACGGCCCATTCTGCTTCAACACAATGCCCTTTGGGCTCAAAAATGCCGGCCCAACACATCAGCGCATGATTCAGACATGTCTGGCAAACCAGATCGGCAAAACAGTGGAGGCATACGTAGATGATGTGGTCGTCAAAACCAAGCACGTCGAAACTCTAGTAGATGACTTGAGGCTCACGTTCGATAATCTCCGAACATATGACATCAAGCTTAACCCGGAAAAATGTGTTTTCGGCATACCAGTCGGAAAGCTCTTGGGCTTCATTGTATCCGGTAGAGGAGTTGAAGCAAACCCAGCCAAGATCAGAGCTCTACCACAATTGGATATCCCAAAGGACCTCAAACAAATACAAAAATTGACAGGATGTGTGGCGGCTTTAAGCCGCTTTATCTCCCGTTTAGGAGAAAAGGCATTACCCCTTTATCGCCTCCTCCAACGCACCGAACACTTCGAGTGCACGGATGCTGCCACGGCCGGCCTCAAAGAAATAAAATCCATATTGGCAACAAACCCGGTCCTGGCCGCGCCCAACATAGGCAAACCAATGCTATTATATATCGCGGCAACTCATCAAGTGGTGAGCGCGGTGCTCGTTGTCAAACGAGAAATGGATGGACACAAGTTCCCCCTTCAAAAACCAGTTTACTACGTGTCCACTGTCCTAACTCCATGCAATTCACGGTACCCGCATTATCAGAAGATAGCGTACGCGGTGTTCATGGCATCCCGGAAGCTGCGACACTACTTTCAAGAGTGTTCGATAACAGTAGCCTCCGAAGTACCCCTTAATGACATTATAAATAACCGCGACGCGACGGGCCGGATTGCCAAATGGGCCATTGAGCTCCTCCCGTTCGACATAACCTATAAGCCACGGCGAGCTATCAAGTCGCAAGTTTTGGCCGACTTCATCGCCGAATGGACTGAAGCCGAACTCCCTAAAGAGTATGGCGCATATTCCAACTGGATCATGCACTTCGACGGCTCTAAAATGTTGGATGGTCTGGGGGCTGGCGTCGTCCTGACGTCCCCAACCGGAGACACGGTTCAATACGTACTCCAGATAATGTATACAAACTCCAACAACGCAGCCGAATACGAGGCCCTTCTGCATGGCCTCCGGATGGAAGTCTCCATGGGCATTCAACGCCTAGAGGTCCGCGGGGATTCGAACCTCGCAATATCCCAAATAAATGGAGACTTCGATGCCAAGGATCCAAAAATGGCAGCTTATCACAACGCCGTCCTAAAAATGTCAGCTCGGTTTGAGGGGCTTGAATTTCACCATATAGCCCGGGATAACAACCAGGCAGCAGACGTATTGGCATGCATTGGTGCAAAGCGCGATGTCGTCCCCCCAAACATCTTCCTAGAGAGGCTGTTCAAGCCATCCGTACTATGGGAGGGGGAATCCGGAAATAATAATCCGGACCCAACCGCACTGCCCGACACCGAACATTCTGACACAATCGGCGGTTCTGCCAACGAAGTAACATCCTCAGCCCACATAATAATGGCAGTCATTGCCCCATGGACGGAACCATTCCTAGCCTACCTAACCAGGCAGGAACTTCCCGAGGACCAAAACGAGGCCCGCTGCATAGTGCGGCGATCTAAAGCCTATAAGGTCCATGAGGGAGAGCTTTACAAGAAAAGCACAACCGGAGTCCTTCAAAGGTGTATCTCCGAAGAGGAAGGGCGGAACCTTCTGGCTGAAATTCATGCCGGACTCGGCGGGCACCACGCTGCAGCCCGAGCCCTTGTAGGCAAGGCCTTCCGTACAGGATTTTATTGGCCGATGGCCCGGGAAGATGCTCAGGACTTAGTCCAACGATGCGTCGGTTGCCAGCCCTTTGCTAATCAAAGCCACATGCCACCCACCACCCTCAAAACTATACCCATAACCTGGCCCTTCACGGTCTGGGGGCTTGACATGGTTGGACCCCTTAAAGGAGGAACCCACAAGCAAAGATACCTACTGGTCATGGTGGATGAGTTCACCAAATGGATAGAGGCCAAGCCTGTCAAGACGGCCGAATCGGGACCGGTGATAGACTTCATATCAGGGGTCGTACACCGTTACGGCGTCCCCCATAGCATCATCACTGACAACGGCACGAACTTTACGGCCGACGAGGTTAAACTCTGGTGCAAAAACATGGGCATCAAGCTCGACTATGCTTCAGTCTATCACCCTCAAACTAACGGTCAAGTCGAGCGAGCAAATGGTCTAATCATGAGCGGCATCAAACCCCGATTAGTGCGGTCCCTTAAGGAATCTAACACGCACTGGGTAGAGGAGCTCGACTCCGTACTCTGGGGGCTGCGGACCACTCCAAATCGCACGACCGGATTTACACCATTCTTTATGGTATACGGCGCAGAGGTAGTTCTGCCTTGTGACATAATTCATGACTCACCTCGCGTGCGCATGTATGAAGAAAGAGAAGCCGATCTCGATCGGCAGGATAGTTTGGATGCATTGGAGGAGGAGCATGACGTGGCAAAAGCCCGTTCCGCATTCTATCAACAGCAAGCTCGAAGATATCAAAGCAGAGAAGTACGGGCCAAAACTTACAACGTTGGCGAGTTAGTTCTACGCTTGCCGGACAAGAAAAAGGACAAACTCAAGCCCAAATGGGAAGGTCCCTTTATCATTGACCAAGTCCTGACCGGTGGAGCGTACCGTCTATGAGATGCATCGGATAACCGATTCGAGCCGAACCCATGGAACGCAGCCCATCTCCGAAGATTCTACGCCTAGCGCCGGATTCTGAGTTCGTCTCCGTCCTCCGTCTATATTTTACATATTAGCTGTCTTTTGTTTCTCTCCTTCTTCCCCCTTTCCTATTACAGCCTTTGAAAGCTTGTTCGTGCATTGTTCGCACACACTTGACGCACTATCTGCGCTCATTATACCTGGGGGCTTCTTTAACAGAAGCTTATTTATACTGGCTTCATGCCCAACACATGTGTCACGCTTCCGCATGTACCTTTTATTCACCATTATATGCATCGATATGACTTAATTTTTGGCCAAGCTAGGTTGCCTGGCTCCTGTGCTTACCCCTACGTTCCCGATTGTTCGGCTAGGCAGTAAAGGGAGCACCTCTACGATTGTTACTGCCGGGTCAGCCGGATGTGTACCTCAGACTGGGTGAAGCTGAAAGCCAGCGTTCTTAAGGGAATATTCGGTCGGTGAACTAAAAGACGATTTCTTACCTATTTATTCATCTGCCCCCAGATGTTTTTCTGCTTTTTTCGCAGTCCAGACATGCACTTTAGGGCATGCCTCCCAGGGAAAGGAACCCCTAACGGAACTATTCTCCCTGGAAGATGTTTCTTACTAACCATGTAATATAACATAACTAGTTGGGCACTTGTCTGATACAGCACTAATGACCCCTGCGCCTGGTCTCCACGCATGCCCCGGTTTTTATATAACCGTGAGGGTATTCGGACACACTCCAGACTATTGAGTCCCGAGGTTGAAGCGAAAAGGTCCGCTATGACAAACGATCTACAATCCGGCTAGAAGGCATTTTACATGTCATCTTAAATTACATAGTCAACTTGACTAGGCATATTCCTCTTCAATGCCATCCAGCAGGCTGTCTAGTTTACAGTCCTGTTGGGAGTACTTTGTGGCCAATTCTACTTGGCCGTACACTAAGCTCACAGGGATCTCCTTCCCATCGGGCCCTGCAGGTTCGACCTCGGCCATATGGTTTGGGTCAGCCTTCGTGTACCACGTCTTCACCATAGCCCAGGCCTCCCTGGCGCCTTGACGGCAGGCCGATATCTTCCATAAGCGGAGGCGCTGTCGTGCTCCCTGAAGCATCTCTACAAGCTCTCCAAGGCCTTTGGGCAGGGAGACAGATGGCCACAAGGCCTGGGCGACGCCTTTCATCACCTGCCGAACTCGTTCGTGCAGTTGCAAGAGCTCGGGAAGAAGGTCACCCGTAGAACCGGGCATCTCCTCTACAGGACGGCCTGTGAGCATACCTACAGACATAGCTCTGTTAAACGACTTCCTCGCTGAACTCTTTTTCAAAGTTCGTTCAAGCACTTACTAAAAATGCCGCGTCAAAGCCGCTGATTCTCCGTAATAGAATCAAATAGCTGGGCACAAACATCCTTTAGTTCCTCACCCAGCTGGGTGTTGGCAAATGTCGCGTTGAAGCCGCTGATTCTCCTTAACGGAGTCAGATAGCTGGGCACGAACATCCTTTAGTTCCTCACCCAGCTGGGTGTTGGCATCTTGGAGATTATTTTTCTCCTGCCTCACCCTTGTAAGCACATTCTCGCCGGCCTTTAACTGGCACAGGAGCTGTTGCTTGTCCGGATCTATCCCGGCGCCATCTGCAATATTATTGTCAGACTTATACACACGCCGCACTTCACAAATTACTTATCTTTTGAAGCATATATTACCAAAGGGGGTCTCTTTGGCTTCCCCCGCTGCGTCTAGTGCGGCCTCAAGTTGGGCTTTGCACTCCTCCAGCTCCTGGGACAGTTGGGTATTCTTTTCGGTAAGACCCTGCACAACAAATGATCCTTAAATCAGTTATTCTAACTATTTCAAGTCTCGGGGGCTACTGGCATATATAACTGTCAAATTTTCTCACCTGTATGTCCTTTACATACTACTCCGTGGCTCTGGCTAGACCATTTTGAGCGGCACGGAGGTGCGCATCTCCCGAATTAAAGGCATTCAATGCCTCTGGGGAGAAACATGCGTCATGAAGAACTGTCCGGCGGCGCCTGTGATTCATGGCACTCTCCACCTCGGAATTGGTGACAGATAACCTGTCGGCATCCTCTGTCGGAGGAACATCCGACGCACGCCCCGTGTTCGCCTCCGCTTCTGGACCTGGCTTTGGAGCCTGGCGAGCGGAGGACTGATTGGCAACCTCTCCGGATATAGTCCGACGAGTGCTCTTCTTCCTGCAAAGGCACGAGCGTTAGTATGCCTCCCAGGAATAAAGCCGAGGAGTAAGGTGACGCGCTATACCGTTGCGCCGGAGTTTCGATCCGGACCGCACTTCTTTTTAGCCTGCTAGGCCGTGTTGCCCCTTGTTGGCCAGCCGCCGCGGGCTCGGCCTTCCGCCTCAAGGGCGCCCCCTGCGAAACACCATCAGTATACGGTGATCGAAAACACGCATGGATGGGTCATTTTCAAAGTATCAGGACTTCGGTCTCAGTTACCTACGAGGCGGGAAGTATTCCGGGGTAATCGGCCGTAATGGCGACCAAGGCATTATCGATGCTCAGTTGATGGAAAACCCCGTCGATCAGCTCCACCGATATGTTTGGATCCTCTTGGGAGGTCGGATCGAGGAACCGTTCCGGATTCTCGGGTTGTGGAGGCGGGCTGTTTATATCCTTTATGGCCCGGCGCAGTTCCTGCACCAAAATCACAAAATGAGATACTTGACTATGGGAGTACGGATCGGATAGGCAAAAATGAATGTCCACTTACCCAGCTTGGAGGATTGTTCATAGAAAATCCGCCCTGCGGATTGATGCGGAGGAATTCCTCCTATTCTCCCTTCTACAATGCGGACAAGATCTTCGTCAGATCGGCGACCGATCCCGGCCCCTTACGGCCGCAGCGGGTGGCATCATCCTCCCCGTTGAAATCCCACATGGGGTGGCCCCTATATTGGAGCGGCTGCACCCCCCGCATAATGCATATGGCCATGACTCCCATCATGGTCAGTCCGGAATGAGCTAACAACCTTATCTGGCTCATCAGGTAAATAACGTCCCTGTCGTTTTCCCTCTGAGGGCTCCATGGACGCCATCTTAGGCGTTTCTTCAAAGGAGCGTTATTAAACTTAGGGAGGCCGACCCGAACAGGGTCCAGCAGGGGGACATCTTCTATGTAAAACCATGCCGAAGGCTAGTCTTCGAACGCCTTCTTCGGGGCTCCAGATAGATATCCGGTCCCGGCGATGCGCCATAGTTCGGCTCCGCCCACTTGATATATCGACCCCTCTTGAGAACGGGGCACAAGACAGAACAGCTTCTTCCACAGCGCAAAATGAGGCTCGATGCCCAGAAACAGCTCGCAAAGGGCCATGAAGCCCGCGATATGCAAAATGGAGGCAGGCGTAAGGTTGTGCAACTGGAGGCCATAGAACTCCAGGAACCCCGGAGAAACGGATGAATTGGAAATCCGAGCCCTCTTATCAAATAAGAGACAAGGCATACCCTCTCTCCTTTGGAGGGGCTGGGGACGTTCTCCGCTTGCTTTCCACCCTTATAGGTGGCGAGTCCGGCTCGAACTGTAACCATGAAGGCTGGGGGAAGAAATCCCTTGGTTTGGAGCGCCGCTAGCTCACTGTGCGGGACGGAGCATCTCCCCCAATCTCCAGGCTGAGGCTGGGAGAGCGAGAGGAGGAGCTGCGTCGACTGTCCATGATCGAATGGATTTCTGTCAGATGCGCTCTGATGAATGCTCGCAAAGGGAGGATGGTGTGATTCGGATCTAGATCCTCGTCTCTTTTATAGACAGCTCATTTGCGCACCTAGGGGGGTAAATGTAAAAATACCCTGACTTTTCACATTCGTTCAACACGTGGAAGACGGCCATTATTGGGCGTGGAATCCGAGGAGCGCAGTATTCACAGGAAGCCGGACACTATTCAACATGTACACAGGATTTGAAGAAGAACCCGCCTTGCAATGCCGAAGACAATCTACGCGCCGGACTCATCGCCATTGAAGCCTGGTTCGGGGGCTACTGAGGGAGTCCCGGACTAGGGGGTGTCCGGATAGCCGAACTATCATCCTCGGCCGGACTCCTGGACTATGAAGATACAAGATTGAAGACTTCGTCCCGTGTCCGGATGGGACTTTCCTTGGCGTGGAAGGCAAGCTTGGCGATACGGATATGTAGATCTCCTACCATTGTAACCGACTCTGTGTAACCCTAACCCTCTTCGGTGCCTATATAAACCGAAGGGTTTTAGTCCGTAAGACGAACAACAATCATACCATAGGCTAGCTTCTAGGGTTTAGCCTCTCTGATCTCGTGGTAGATCTACTCTTGTACTACCCATATCATCAATATCAATCAAGCAGGAGTAGGGTTTTACCTCCATCGAGAGGGCCCGAACCTGGGTAAAAACATCGTGTCCCTTGTCTCCTGTTACCATCCGCCTAGACGCACAGTTCGGGACCCCCTACCCGAGATCCGCCGGTTTGGAGACCAACAGCGACCTAGTCGACCGCTGAGAGTCGGATGCGTGATAGGCGGCGGGGTGGGGTATCTCTCCCCACGAGGCGGAGGAGCAGGAAGATCGCCTCGCGGCTCCACAGCTCAAGGGCGGCCTTCTACGTCGCGCTCAATGGTGACTCGGATCCAACTGCGACTAGCAGCCGGCTCCTTTTCTTGTCTTGTGGGGGCGCCGCCCGCAGTCGGCGTTCGTGATGTCGCGCCGTGCTCTCGGCGTGGGGGAGGGCTTTCCGCGCGGACGCCGGCTTCATGTCGCTTTGCAGCCGCGTCGATCAACTGCTGGTGCGTCTGGTCATGTAGGGGAGCTCATCGGCCCCCACTCCATTCAGCTCGTCTACGACCGACTCGACGGCGCATAGGTTCTCGAGAGGCGTGGCGTAGACTAGGCGTTCTGCTCTCAGCATGTTGGCGATGGCCGCGCCGCGCTTCTGGACGACGCCGGCCCGGCTCGGCCCGTCGGGAGGCGGCGCGGTCGACTTCGCGCTAGTGAGCCTCAGTGAGGCGTCTCATGGTGGCTAGCTTCTGGCCCACCGCAATGAGGGCAAGACAGCGTGCCTCCAGCGCCTCAGCGTCCGCGTCGGCCGGGATGGGGGCGGACAAATCGTGCAGCACCGCTTGCAGGGCATTGTGGGTGTTCTTGATACGTCTCCGTCATATCTATAATTTTTTATTGTTCCATGCCAATATTCTTCAACTTTCATATACTTTTGGCAACTTTTTATACTATTTTTGGGACTAACATAATGATCCAGTGCCCAGTGCCAGTTCCTGTCTGTTGCATGTTTTTTGTTTCGCAGAAACCCAATATCAAACGGAGTCCAAATGGGATAAAAATGGACGCAGATTTTTTTTTTGAATATTTATGATTTTTGGGAAGTAAAATCAACGTGAAACGGTGTCCGGGGTGGCCACAAGACAGGGGGCACGCCCTTCCCCCTTGGGCGCAGCCTGGGCTCTCGTGGGCCACCCGTAAGGCGGTTGACGATCTTCTTTTGGCGCAAGAAAGCTAATTTTATGAGAAAGATCTGGGCAAAAGATTCACCCCAATCGGAGTTACGGATCTCCGGATATTTAAGAAACAGTGAAGGGGTAGAATCTGGGAACGCAGAAACAGAGAGATAGATCCAATCTCGGAGGGGCTCTCGCCCCTCCCACGCCATGGGAACCAAGGACCAGAGGGGAAACCCTTCTCCCATCTAGGGAGGAGGTCAAGGAAGAAGAATAAGAAGGGGGGCCCTCTCCCCCTTGCTTCCGGTGGCGCCGGAGCGCTGTCGGGGGCCATCATCATCACCGCGATATTCACCAACAACTTCACCGCCTTCATCACCAACTCTTCCTCCCTCTATGCAGCAGTGTAACGTCTCTCTTACCCGCTACAATCTCTACATAAACATGGTGCTCAATGCTATATATTATTCCCCAATGATGTATGGCTATCTTATGATGTTTGAGTAGATCCGTTTTGTCCTATGGGTTAATTAATGATCGTGATTGTTTTGAGTTGCATGTTTTATTATTGGTGCTGTCCTATTGTGCCCTCCGTGTCGCGCAAGCATGAGGGATTCCCGCTGTAGGGTTTGCAATATGTTTATGATTTGCTTATGGTGGGTTGCGTGAGTGACTGAAACACAAACCCGAGTAAGTAGGTTGTTTGCGTATGGGATAAAAGGGGACTTGATACTTTAATGCTATGGTTGGGTTTTACCTTAATGAATCTTTAGTAGTTGTGGATGCTTGCTAGAGTTCCAATCATAAGTGCATAGAATTCCAAGTAAGGGATGATATGTTAGCTTATGCCTCTCCCTCAAATAGAATTGCAATAGTGATTACCGGTCTAGTAACGTAGTCAATTGCTTAGGGGCAATTCCACAACTCCTACCACCACTTTTCCACACTCGCTATATTTACTTTATTGCTTCTTTATCTAAACAGCCCATACTTTTTATTTATGTGTTATTTATTATCTTGCAAGCCTATCCAACAACACCTACAAAGTACTTCTAGTTTCATACTTGTTCTAGGTAAAGCGAACGTCAAGCGTGCGTAGAGTCGTATCAGTGGCCGATAGGACTTGAGAGAGTATTTGTTCTACCTTTAGCTCCTCGTTGGGTTCGACACTCTTACTTATTGAAAGAGGCTACAACTATCCCGTATACTTGCGGGTCATCAAGACATTTTTCTGGCGCTGTTGCCGGGGAGTCATAGCGTGGGGTGAATATTCTCGTGTGTGCGTGTTTGCTTTATCACTAAGTAATTTTTATTTGCTGTTCTAAGTTGTTCTCTATCTTTAGTTATGGATATGGAACGCAAAATACCAAAAAAATTAGATGTACTTGCTACTCATGAGGATGGGGTAACTCCTAAATCCCTCGATTCTCATTATGCGAGAGATATTATATACTACTTTGATAATCCTGAGAAAACCCCATTCAACTTTATAATGGGAGACACGTTGGATCAACGTGAATACTTTAGGGATTATCGCTCGACACAAAAAGGGAAACTATTATGGGATCAATTTATTATGTTGCGTTGGTATGCCTGGAATCTATGCTTGAGTTATGATATTACTTGTTGCTCTAGGATGGAGGCTCCACACCTTCCCTTTTCATGCAAATTTGATGATAATGAACACTTAGCTTCTTATGCTAATGGTATATATGATTACTATGATGTGGAACAAATAGAAGAATTTGTTGCTTTTAAGGCTGCTTATGAAATTGAATCTTTGTTTGAAAAGTATGAAGCTTTAGATGATGATGCTTATAGGCCAGAAAATCTTGCTATACTTGGATATTGCTATGAAAATTATGAATACAATTACTATATTAATGCTTTTATGAAGAAAGTCAACACTGTCCAAGAAGAGACTAATATTTTGCAGGAAGCTATCGAAGAAGAAATTGATGAAACAGTGAGCTCATTGGATGAAAAAGATGATGAGGAGAGCGAAGAACAAAAGGAGGAAGAGCGGATTAGCTACCCGTGCCCACCTTCTAATGAGAGTAACCCTCCAACTCATACATTATTTAATTCCCATTCGTGCTTACCGAAGGATGATTGCTATGATGATTGCTATGATCCCTTTGATTCTCTTGAAATATCCCTTTTTGATGATGCTTGCTATGCTTGTGGCCAAGATGCCAATATGAGTTATGCTTATGGAGATGAACTTGCTGTAGTTCCTTATGTTAAACATGAAATTGTTGCTATTGCACCCACGCATGATAATCCTATTATCTTTTTGAATTCTCCAAACTACACTATATCGGAGAAGTTTGTGCTTACTAAGGATTATATTGATGGGTTGCGCTTTACTACTTTACATGATGATTTTAATAGATATAATATGCATGTGCTTGCTGCTCCTACTTACAATTATTATGAGAGAGGAACTACATCTCCGCCTCTTTATGATTCCAACACGACAAATTTGCAAGAAACTATTTATACTATGCATTGGCCTTTACTATGTGTGCATGAATTGTTCTTTTATGACATGCCGATGCATAGGAAGAGAGTTAGACTTTGTTGTTGCATGATATATGTTACTTTGTGCTCACTACTAAATTACAAATCATTGTTAATTAAAATTGGCTTTGATATACCTTGGGATTCGGGTGGATTCATTACTTGAGCACTTAATGCCTAGCTTAATGGATTTAAAGAAAGCGCTACCAGGGAGACAACCCGGAAGTTTTAGAGAGTCATTTATTTCTGTTGGGTGCTTTTATATAGTTTAAAAACAAAAAAATAAAGAGGGGAACACAAAAACTTTTCAAAAAGGAAAGTGAAAGTGAGAAAGACAAGCATTGTTGAAGTGGGAGAGCTCCTTGAACTTTGTTCATGCTCACAGAAACTTTGTGAATCTTGATTACAGGAACTTTTCATAAAAAATAATTATCCCCTTTTACAATTCCATTTTATTATAAAAATAATGTGCCAAGGTTTGCCTTTAGGATGTTTACATTGCTTGTTGGTTTGTATGGTGCAGGACAGAAACTTTGGCTGTAGAGCATGATTTTACATTTTTAACTGGAACGTCAAATGGTTCTGATTCCTTTTGAACTGTATTTCTATACAACTTTTTTATTTTTCCTAATTTTGGTAGAATTTTTGGGGTACATAAGTATGGTGGTTGTTCAGATTGCTACAGACTATTCTGTTTTTGACAGATTCTGTTTTTGATGCATAGTTTGCTTGTTTTGATGAATCTATCAATTTGTATCAGTGAATTAAGCCATGGAAAAGCTATATTACAGTAGACACAATGCAAAAACAAATTATGAATTGGTTTTCAACAGTACTTAGAGTGGTGATTTGCTTTATTATACTAACGGATCTTACTGAGTTTTCTGTTGAAGTTTTGTGTGGATGAAGTGTCTAAACGAGGAGGTCTCGATATGAGGAAAAGGAAGAGAGGCAATAGCTCAATCTTGGGGATGCCTGAGGCACACCAAGTAAATATTCAAGGAGACTCAAGTGTCTAAGCTTGGGGATGCCCCGGAAGGCATCCCCTCTTTCTTCAACAAGTATCGGTATGTTTTCGTATTCGTTTCATTTATGCATTATGTGCAAGTCTTGGAGCATCTTTTGCATTTAGTTTTCACTTTTTTTTATGCACCATGCTGGTATGAGATGTCTTCGGTTGATTTATAGAATGCTCATTGCACTTCACTTAAATCTTTTGAGTATGGCTTTATAGAATGCTTCATGTGCTTCACTTATATCATTTGAAGTCTGGATTGCCTGTTTCTCTTCACATAGAAAACCTCCTTTGTAGAATGCTCTTTTCCTTGACTTATATTTGTTAGAGCATGGGCATACCTTTTGTAGAAAGAATTAAACTCTCTTGCTTCACTTATATCTATTTAGAGAGATGACAGGAATTGGTCATTCACATGGTTAGTCATAAAATCCTACATAAACTTGTGGATCGCTGAATATGATATGTTTGATTCCTTGCAATAGTTTTGCGATATAAAGGTGGTGATATTAGAGTCATGCTAGTGGGTGGTTGTGGATTAGTAGAAATACTTGTGTTGAGGTTTGTGATTCCCGTAGCATGCACGTATGGTGAACCGCTTTGTCATGAAGTTGGAGCACAATTTTATTTATTGATTGTCTTCCTTATGAGTGGCGGTCGGGGACGAGCGATGGTATTTTCCTACCAATCTATCCCCCTAGGAGCATGCGCATAGTACTTTGTTTTCAATGGCTTGTAGTTTTTTGCAATAAGTATATGAGTTCTTTATGACTAATGTTGAGTCCATGGATTATACGCACTCTCACCCTTCCATCATTGCTAGCCTCTTCGGTACCGTGCATTGCCCTTTCTCACCTCGAGAGTTGGTGCAAACTTCGCCGGTGCATCCAAACCCCGTGATATGATACGCTCTGTCACACATAAGCCTCCTTATATCTTCCTCAAAACAGCCACCATACCTACCTATCATGGCATTTCCATAGCCATTCCGAGATATATTTCCATGCAACTTCCATCATATCATATACATGACATGAGCATTCATTGTCATATTGCCTTGCATGATCGTAAGATAGCTAGCATGATGTTTTCATGGCTTGTCTGTTTTTTGATGTCATTGCTACGCTAGATCATTGCACATCCCGGTACACCGCCGGAGGCATTCATATAGAGTCATATCTTTGTTCTAGATATTGAGTTGTAAGTAAATAAAAGTGTGATGATCATCATTATTAGAGCATTGCCCCAGTGAGGAAAGGATGATGGAGACTATGATTCCCCCACAAGTCGGGATGAGACTCCGGACTTTATGAAAAATAAAAGAGGCCAAAGAAGCCCAAATAAAAAAGGAGACCAAAGAAGCCCACCAAAAAAAAAGAAAAAAAGAAATAAAAAAATGATGAGAGAAAAAGAGAGAAGGGGCAATGCTACTATCCTTTTACCACTCTTGTGCTTCAAAGTAGCACCATGTTCTTCATAGAGAGAGTCTCATATGCTTTCACTTTCATATACTAGTGGGAATTTTCATTATAGAACTTGGCCTGTATATTCCGATGATGGGCTTCCTCAAATGCCCGAGGTCTTCATGAGCAAGCAAGTTGGATGCACACCCACTTAGTTTCAGTTTGAGCTTTCATACACTTATAGCTCTAGTGCATCCATTGCATGGCAATCCCTACTCCTCGCATTGACATCAATTGATGGGCATCTCCATAGCCCGTTGATTAGCCGCGTCGATGTGAGACTTTCTCCTTTTTTGTCTTCTCCACATAACCCCTACCATCATATTCTATTCCACCTACAGTGCTATGTCCATGGCTCACGCTCATGTATTGCGTGAAAGTTGAAAAGTTTGAGATTAAGTATGAAACAATTGCTTGGCTTGTCATCGGGGTTGTGCATAATTAAATAATTTGTGTGATGAAGATAGAGAAACAACCAGACTATATGATTTTGTAGGGATAACTTTCTTTGGCCATGTTGTCTTGAAAAGACATGATTGCTTTATTGGTACACTCGAAGTATTATTGTTTTTATGTCAAATGATAGACTATTGCTTTGAATCACTCGTGTCTTAATATTCATGCCATGATTAGACATATGATCAAGATTATGCTAGGTAGCATTCCACATCAAAAATTATCTTTTTTATCATTTACCTACTCGAGGACGAGCAGGAATTAAGCTTGGGGATGCTGATATGTCTCCGTCGTATCTATAATTTTTGATTGATCCAGTGCCCAGTGCCAGTTCCTGTCTATTGCATGTTTTTTGTTTCACAGAAACCCAATATCAAACGGAGTCCAAACGTGATAAAAACGGACGGAGATTTTTTTGAATATTTATGATTTTTGGGAAGTAAAATCAACGCGAAACGGTGTCCGTGGTGGCCACGAGACAGGGGGCGCGCCCTCCCCCCCTGGGCGCGGCCTCGGCTCTCGTGGGCCACCCGTAAGGCGGTTGACGCTCTTCTTTTGGCGCAAGAAAGCTAATTTTATGAGAAAGATCTGGGCAAAAGATTCACCCCAATCGGAGTTACGGATCTTCGGATATTTAAGAAACGGTGAAGGGGTAGAATCTGGGAACGCGGAAACAGAGAGATAGATCCAATCTCGGAGGGGCTCTCGCCCCTCCCACGCCATGGGAGCCAAGGACCAGAGGGGAAACCCTTCTCCCATCTAGGGAGGAGGTCAAGGAAGAAGAAGAAGAAGGGGGGCCCTCTCCCCCTTGCTTCCGGTGGCGTCGGAGCGTTGCCGGGGGCCATCATCATCACCGCAATCTTCACCAACAACTTCACCGCCTTCATCACCAACTCTTCCTCCCTCTATGCAGCGGTGTAACCTCTCTCTTGCCCGCTGAAATCTCTACTTAAACATGGTGCTCAATGCTATATATTATTCCCCAATGATGTATGGCTATCTTATGATGTTTGAGTAGATCCGTTTTGTCCTATGGGTTAATTAATGATCGTGATTGGTTTGAGTTGCATGTTTTATTATTAGTGCTGTCCTATTGTGCCCTCCGTGTCGCGCAAGCATGAGGGATTCCTGATGTAGGGTTTGCAATATGTTTATGATTTGCTTATGGTGGGTTGCGTGAGTGACTGAAACACAAACCCGATTAAGTAGGTTGTTTGTGTATAGGATAAAAGGGGACTTGATACTTTAATGCTATGGTTGGGTTTTACCTTAATGAATCTTTAGTAGTTGCGGATGCTTGCTAGAGTTCCAATCATAAGTGCATAGAATTCCAAGTAAGGGATGATATGTTAGCTTATGCCTCTCCCTCAAATAGAATTGCAATAGTGATTACCGGTCTAGTAACGTAGTCAATTGCTTAGGGGAAATTCCACAACTCCTACCACCACTTCTCCACACTCGCTATATTTACTTTATTGCTTCTTTATCTAAACAGCCCCTACTTTTTATTTACGTGTTCTTTATTATCTTGCAAGCCTATCCAACAACACCTACAAAGTACTTCTAGTTTCATACTTGTTCTAGGTAAAGCGAACGTCAAGCGTACGTAGAGTCGTATCAGTGGCCGATAGGACTTGAGAGAGTATTTGTTCTACCTTTAGCTCCTTGTTGGGTTCGACACTCTTACTTATCGAAAGAAGCTACAACTATCCCGTATACTTGCGGGTCATCAGTTCTCGCCCGAGGCGACACCGTGGCTAATGACCAACACCTCGGTGACGGTGCTGCCACTGTTGTCGGCTTGGGGAAGAGGATCGTTGAAGACCACCACGTTGGTGGGGAAGGCGTCAAGCGATGCCGTGTCGAAGTCGACAAGCATCGGGTCGGTGGAGCCAACCGACTCCAAATCGACAACAGGCTCTCTAGAGACGTAGAGTTGGTCGAGGAGGCTGACGAGGCGGCTCTCAGGGTAGCCGGTGCCCGTGTCGGACGCAGGCTCGTCAGAGATGCGAGCCTTGCCAAGAAGATCGGCGAGGTAGCTCGCTGCGCAGGCGTCGTCGACACCTTGCAGCGCGTCGGGGCAAGCACCATCTGGCGTGTCGGGCTGGCTATGCTCGCGAGGGAGGAAAAGGGTTCCCATCCAGAACAGGTCTCCGGACGACGGTGCACCTGGCCCCATGGTGGGCGCCAAATGTCGGGTGGTAGGTGCGACATATGCCAACGGGTGGCTTATCATTGTGGGGGCCAATAAGACATCGCCGGTGCCTAGAAACGGGATGAGGCGTAGACATGCACGCCGGCGAATCTTACGCAGGTTCGGGGCTCTCCGTGGAGATAACACCCCTAGTCCTGCTCTACGGGGTCTCCGCATGATCACTAGATCAACAAGTGGCTATAAGAGGCTCCTTGAGCTGTTTGGCGAGAGGAAGAAGAAGGGCAAGGCTAGCTCTCTTCTCCTCTCAAAGTTGTGTCTAAAACTATCAGAGTCCAACCCTTTGCATGGGTGCCCTGGGGGGTTTATATAGGCCTACCCCCCAGGGGTACAATGGTAATCCGGCTGGGCACGGGCCCATCCGTCAGTGTCTAGGCTCGCCGGCTTCTCCGCCGGCTGTTGGGGCCCGCCGACTGGTGGGTCCCACCGGCTACCGGACTCCTGGTCGACAGGTAGGCCCCACCGCTCGGTCTTATCGGGGGGCTGGTTAATTTTGCCTCACTCTTGATGACGAGGGCTTTGTCGAGGTAAGCATGGCTACAGTGCCGCCGCCTGGCGGGTTCTCACTGTAGCCTTACCTCGTCTAGTCTTCTTAATGGTGCGCTTACTTTGAGGGAGGGAATGAGCCGGTTGGTGAGAGCTGGCTACGTCCCAGACCGACTAGTGGCCCAACGCCTGCGGGCCGAACTGACGGCCCGTCGTGGGTGACGTCATGGTCAGCATGGCAACAGTGCCACGCTGGACGGGTCATGGCTGCCCCGTACGGCGTACTGTAGCCATGCATACTCCGGGATTCGGGGGTGGCAGGCTTCACTGTTGCCATGCCCCGTCCCATCTCTGTTATGTGGCTGCAGACTTTGAGGGCATGATCTTGGCCGCCTGTCAGGGGCCGGCTTCTTGGAGTCGGTCATGTCGTGGCCGGCTTCTTGGAGTCAGCCCTCTCGACGCTTTCTTCATGAGGGTTTTAAGGCCGGGCCGCCTTCCGGTAGTTGGCTTATGGGATAGCCGGCCGGGGGAAGGCGGCCCCGTGTCTTGGGTGCTTGTAGGCTCGATCGCCTATTATTTTTTGAAGAGCCAGGGGGAGCCGGCTAGGCTACCCGTGGTCATTTACTTCGACACCAGCGCTGCGTTGAATCAGAGAAAGGCATTGCAATCCTCAAATACATCCATCAAGGCGAGTGGGGTCACCACGCGGCCTCAAGATCACTTGTCGCCAAAGCTTTCCGCCATGGTTTCTTCTGGCCGACTGCTTTGGAAGACGCCAAAGAGTTAGTCAAACACTGCAAAGGGTGCCAAGTTTTTAGCTCCAAGCAACACCTGCCGGCTTCCGCACTCAAGACCATCTCCCTCACCTGGCCCTGTGCCGTCTGGGGGCTGGACATGGTGGGTCCATTCAAAATGGCACGCGGCGGCATGACACATCTGCTTGTTGCTGTGGACAAGTTCACCAAGTGGATTGAAGCAAAGCCAATCAAGAAGTTGAACGGGATGACTGTTGTGACCTTCATCGCAGATATCACTACCGGTATGGCATACCACACAGCATCATCACCGACAATGGCACAAATTTTGCCAAAGGAGCCTTGGCCCATTTCTGTGCGACGCAGGGCATCCGACTGGACTTAGCGTCCGTTGCCCATCCGTAGTCAAACGGCCAAGTTGAGCGAGCAAACGGCCTCATCCTCTCCGGCATCAAGCCCCGACTGGTCGAGCCTTTGGAGCGTTCGGCCGGCTGCTGGCTCGAGGAGCTGCCGGCCGTCCTCTGGAGCCTGCATTGTCGGTGTTCTGGGAACGGGGGTCCCCAGACTTGCCTGCCTGCGGCCCGTGGCATGGCTCCACCAGTGGCCCAGTATGGCCCATCTTCATCAACCAACACTCAAGACCCTCGCGAGGGGCCAAGCCTTGTGAGGCGGACGACACAAGGCCTCCTCAGGAGCGACCTCACTAGGCAGGCTCACGAGGGTGCGGAGAGATCAAGGCAAGGGGTATCTCGTGAGGTTCCCGTGACGCAAGCCATGATGACCAAGGCCAGGCGGGCGCCAGCGCGCGCAGTGTCCTCGTTTCCCCTTTGGTGCTAAGGGGGAAAGCGTAGGCACGGGGTACCGAGGCATCAGGCAAAGGTTTCCATATCGGTGCAACAAGACCAAGACCAACAAGACGGCAGGATGGAGGTCATCGTGGAGCCCAAGACAGCGTCACCACCAGCGCCTTTGACAGGGGAAGACCACCTTTAGTCAGGATAGCTTGTACTAGTTGTCCCCTTTCAAATTGGCCGTTGTTGGATCCCTTCCTGCTCAATATTTGGGGAGAGGACCAGGGCCTCTATAAATAGGACTAGCCACCACAGTATAAGGGACCAAAACAAGAACAAGTAGAACACCACCCAAGCACAAGAACACCTCTCCTCGGGAGGCCGTTCTTCCCTTGTATTGTTCATCATCAGCCCAAGAGGCAATCCACCACCACCATACTGGAGTAGGGTATTACACCACAACGGTGGCCCGAACCAGTATAAATCTTGTGTCTCTTGTGTTGTGAGTTCATCGAGCTAAGCTTAGAGATCGCAGTGAGGCTGAGAGTGAGATTCGATAGGGGGAAATCTTCATGCGCACCCGAGTGTTCGAACCTCAAGGGTTTTGCCAGAACCCTAAATCCGACATGCGTACCACTCCGAACAAGTCAACCGGCTTCACTCCTTTCTTCCTTGTGTATGGTGCCGAGGCCGTCATCCCAACTGACATCGAGTTCGACTCACCTCGAGTCACCATGTACACGGAAGCAGAGGCGAAGGAAGCACGAGAAGACAGTGTCGATCTGCTAGAAGAGGGCCGGCTGTTAGCACTCACCCGGTCCGTCATCTACCAGCAGAGCCTACGCCGCTACCACAGTCGGAAGGTCAAGCCAAGATCCTTCCAAGAGGGCGACCTTGTGCTCCGGCTGATCCAGTGAACAGCCGGCCAACACAAGCTCTCGGCCCCTTGGGAAGGCCCCTTAGTCATCAGCAAGGCCTTGGGCAACGACTCCTACTACCTGACCGATGCACAGAAGCCCAAGGCACGCAAGAGCAATGATTCCGGCAAGGATCCGGAACGTCCATGGAACGCCAATCTCCTTCGAATATTTTACACTTAATGCAGTATGTACCATGCTATCTTTTGTATTAAGTACAAGACATCGGGTCCCCCGAGGAGCACTCGGGGACTATCCTCTTTTTATCTATATGATGAGTATTATGCCTATGAATGTGTTAGTACACTTGTTCTTTCGTCCTGCACCGGGTTCGACCAGTCGGCCCGGGGACCTGCCGCCTTGAATTATGTCAGCACTACCTGCAGTCAGACAAGTAGTGTGCCGGCATCTAAGCCCTCTCTTGCCGAAGGTCGCAGCTTGCAGAAGCGGCTGTTCGACTAGCAAGAGTCAAAGGCAGGACATGATGCCCACACGAAAAACGGCTAAGGACCAAAGAGATCACATAACACAAGCCGACTCTCCACCCTGCCAACCGACTACTAAGCAGCCGGCTGGTCGGCTTCCCACTCAACTTGCCACAATCTAAGAACGCTGAAGTACTTGCCCTCCCAAAAGGCTAAGTACTTTCCTAGCCACAGACTGCAGAGCAGCTGTTCGGCTAGGAAGACGGTGACCAAGGGAGGGCGGCAAAGGAAAAAGCCAGAAAAAGATTAAAATCAAGTAAAGTCGGAGACCGACACCAGCATAGCACATGGAAGATAGTATTTACACAAAAGGCCTTCGAAGGCCAGAATTCAACATAGTTTGAATACACCCCAGTGGGTGGAACTGCACAAATTTAATTGGCATTGTTCAAAATATTAACGAGCGGGAAAGCAAAGATAAAATTGGCCGCTCAGACCAAGGGAGCAACAGGCGAGTCTCGGCAGGTTGGCGGAGACAGTGGAGCTGGCTGGTGGAGTGGCCGGGTGGTGAGTCTCGGCATGATCATCACCAGCAGCCGTCGGCGCGCTCGCACGCGCCTCGTTGCTGGAGGCACGGTCAGGCTGAGGCTGGCCGTCTGCTCCACCATCTGGCGCAGCATCTCCACCATCCTCGTCCTCACCCTCGTCGTTGGAGTCGATCTCCTCCGCCGAGTCCTTGTCGTCTGCCAGGTTCAGCCCGAACAAGTCCGTCAGCATCTCAGCACCGTCCTCATTCAGCTCAGGGACAAAGATGCTGGTGTCGGTGTAGTCGGCAATCGCTGCGACGCGATGAATGATAGCCAGCCGCACCGCCACCAGCTCCTCGTTGGTCTCCTGCCGGAACATGGCCAACTGGCTAGATCTAGCCCAGGGTACCATGCTTTGACAAACTCCAATGCCCGCCTGGTGCCTGCCCGGGCCGAAGAAGCCTTCCATGCCTCGAAGCGGCCGACTGCCACTTCGAGCCAGTCGGCAGTCCGACTGGGGGTACGCGGCGCCGTCGTGTCGGGCTAGAGGGCGGACGGCACTTGGGCCCCGACGCGCTGAAGGCGGCGGAGCATCTGGTGGCCGGCTGGAGACGGGCCTAGATGGCCAGGAGCTGCTCTTCAAGAGTCCGCCGAGCATTCGGTGCAATCTCAGCGCCAGCCTGCCTTCATGCTTCGTGGTGGGCCTCGATGACCTAGTTAGCGGCAACAGAGTGGCCAGGTAAGTACTCTGCGCAAAGAAGAAAAAATAATATACAAAGTCAGAAGCCGGACTTAATAACAGGCGGCAAACAAAGGGAAAAGGAGGAAAGCAACTAACCGTCAATCATGTCCTTGATTTGGCCATAGCCGACGCTCAGCGCTTGCTTCGACTCGGCCCAATTTGCCGCTTGGGTCTCATACTCGGCTTGGAGGGCGGCCTCGCTGTCCTTCACCGTCTAGAGTGCCGCCTTGTGACTCTTCTCCTGGTCAGCTAGCTGCTTGGCCAGGCAGTCACGCTCCTAAGCCACCGTGCTGCACTCCGCCTCCTTGGCGCGCAGCGCAGTCTGGGCCTCACCCAGTTGCTGCTGCACGGCGGCGTTGGCCTCTGCAAAGGCAACAAAGAAGAACAAACAATAAGCAAGAAGTCGCCAGGAGAGGTCCAGCCTGACTGCTCAACAGTCGGCCCGAATCTCGGGGACTACACCCAGTGGGTGCACTGACGCGCCCCATGAGAGAAAGAAGACGGAATACTCACTCCGGCTTTCAGACAGGTCGGCAGTCTGTTGAGTCGGCTCTCAGACGTGGGAGTTAAAGGCGGCCGCGCGGAGGTTATGATAGTCCTGCAAAAAGGACAGATAAACAAAAGAAGACAAGTCAGCACCCGAGTCTACTTAGAAGTTCCAGGCCGCCTGCTCAGTAGCCAACCCAGAACTCGGGGACTACACCCAGTGGGTGCACTGACGCGCCCCCACGGAAGAATACAAGAGCAAAAAGTAAGAGGCTTACCCGGAGGGCTGTCCACGTCGCCAGGAACTCCTGGTTGTAGTTCTTCAGGGTGTTGGCCTACGACTGAAGCCAGGTCCGGACATCCTGCGCCGCCTCGTTCAGCACGGCCGTCCCGCCTCCTGGCATCCAGTTTGGAGAGCTGACGCTTGTCACCTCCAACTCCTGGATCGACGAGCCGGAAACCCTGGCCCTCTGTGGGTATGGTGCCGAGGCCTCCTTCCCCGCGCGCTGGCGTGCTGGAGACAAGACCACGAGGTTCGCTCCCGCAGCTAGCTCGCCTCTAGACGGTGGCACAGGCGGCACGGTGGGCTGGCCGCCTTGGTCCGCCACAGTCGCCGCTAGCGGAGTCACCTCCATCTCCGGGGCGACGTCGTCGCCCCTCTCCCTCTCCATAACCGGCTGGTCGCCACCGGCTCCTTCTGGCGGCGCCACCGAGACTGTAGGTGCAGGCGCCATGGCGCGGAGCGGGATGACGAGCTGTGGGGGTTGGTTGCGTAAGGCCTCCCCCGCCTGCGCTGCAGCCATGGCGTCCGCCTGGGACTTGTCCGCGACGTCGGCCTACGCCCTCGCGGCTGTTGGGGAACGTAGTAATTTCAAAATTTTCCTATGCACACGCAAGATCATGGTGATGCATAGCAAAAAGAGGGGAGAGTGTGTCCACATACCCTCGTAGACCGAAAGCGGAAGCGTTAGCACAACGCGGTTGATGTAGTCGTACGTCTTCACGGCCCGACCGATCAAGCACCGAAACTACGGCACCTCCGAGTTCTTGCACATGTTCAGCTCGATGACGTCCCCCGTACTCCGATCCAACAGAATGTCGAGGGAGAGTTCCGTCAGCACGACGGCGTGGTGATGATCTTGAAGTTCTACCGTCGCAGGGCTTCGCCTAAGCACCGCTACAATATTATCGAGGAGAATTATGGTGGAGGGGGGCACTGCACACGGCTAAGAGCTCAAGAGATCAATTGTTGTGTCTATGGGGTGCCCCCCTCCCCCGTATATAAAGGAGTGGAGGAGGGGGCCGGCCAAGGGGGGTGGCGTGCCCTAGGGGGGGGGGGAGTCCAACTCCCACCGGGAGTAGGACTCCCCCCTTTCCTATTAGGAGAGGGAGAGGGAAGGAAGAGGGAGGAGGGAGGAAGGAAAGGGGGGACCGGCCCCCCTCCCAATTCGGACTGGGCTTGGGAGGGCGCGCGCCCCCTCCCTTGCTCCTTTCCCCTCCTTTCCACTAAGGCCCAAAAAGGCCCATATACCTCCCGGGGGGTTCCGATAACCTCCCGGAGCTCCGGTATTGTCCCAATCTCACCCGGAACCTTTCCGGTGTCCAAATATTGTCGTCCAATATATTGATCTTTATGTCTCGACCATTTCGAGACTCCTCGTCATGTCCGTGATCACATCCGGGACTCCGAACAACCTTCGGTACATCAAAACTCATAATAAAACTGTCAACGAAACCTTAAGCGTGCGGTTAAAACAATTCTAGCATGAATAATAAACATTTATCATGATATAAGGAAATAAATAATAACTTTATTATTGCCTCTAGGGCATATTTCCTTCAGTGGCCTCATCTGCCACCTCTGGCACCGCCTTAGCGGCAGCCGTTCTCTGCCGCTCTGCCTCCTGCTTCTCACGCGCCTCCTGCGTGTTCCTCTCCGTTGCCGCCTGAAGCTCGGCGCGCGGGTCCACGCGGTGGGCGCTAGCGAAGGCCCCTGCCGTTCCAACCACGGAGGTGGCTGCCGACCGCTTAAGAGAGAGCGGAGCCCTACTCGAACAAGAAGAAGAAAAATTAGAAGAACATTTGCAAGAAAGAAGGAAGAATGCATTAAGAGGCCGACACTTACGCAGAACCATTTGAGGCTCCTTCACGACCTTGCGGAAGTGGTTCGCCTTTGCGGCCGCTTCCTCTCGCTTGGTTGCTGCGGCCGAGCTTTTTGGCTTCTTTGGCCGGTTACCGAACATCGATGGTGCGGCCCGGCGCTTTTGCGCGTCGCCTCGGGCAGCCGGCATGGTGGATGAGCTTGCGCCCACTTGGTCCGATGATGGCTGGCGGCGCTGGACGGCTTCTTCCTCGTCATCATCAGGCCAATCTTCAAGGCCGCCTCCAGCTCCAGAGTTGCCTGCCTTGCCACCTCCACCGACTGCATCATCCTCCAAGGCGGCCGCCCCCAAGTCGGGGTCGTCTATATCGCTCTCCTCCCGGTCAGGGAGGAACTGACGCTCCATCCCTGCAGCGCCAGCTGCTGGCTGGAGGAGGGCACTCTGTTTGATAAGCCGACTGGTCAAGACGGCAAAAGAGAACTCGGCAACTAAAGAGAAAAGAAGAAGCGAAGACTTACCACTGGTGGTGGATTCGCGCGCGAGTACGGCTCCTTGCCAAACCACCATTCCTCCTTCGGGAGCTTGCAGTTTGAAATATAGTTCACAAAGTGAGCTACCTTCGAGTGCGGCATCTCCTTGGTGCACATCCGGCTTGGGTCATGATGCCCGCTCATCTGGCATATCATGTGAGGCCGGCCTTGGAGCAGGAGCACCCGGTGCACCATGAAGGCGGTCAACAAGTCGGGCCCTGTGAGGCCCTCCGACCTCACCATCACCCTGAGCCGTGCGACGGTGGCGGCTCCAGAAACCGACAGTGTCCAGGGCCGGTACGACCAGTTGGCCCGTGTCCCAGCCGGCGGGCCGGCTGCGTAGGCCGGCAGGTTGACCCAGTCGCCTTCTGGGTGGATGCTCTTCACATAAAAGTATGATTGTTGCCACATCTTCATCGACTGAATCAGCGTGACGGGCGGGAACGGATTCTTGGCGGCCGACCTCCACACTGCAACGAAGGCGCCGCACTGCGCCGCCACCCTCTTGATGACGGTGCCGAGATCGAGTAAAAGAACTCGCTCCAAATCTCGAGGGTGGTAAGGACGCTGAGAAAGCCATCGTAGAGGGTGACGAAGGCGGACAACAGCACCACCGTGTTCGGTGTGAGGTGGTGCGGCTGAAGGCCGTAAAATTCGAGGAAGGCGCGGAAGAAGCCGCTCGCTGGCAAGCCGAGGCCGTGCAAGCAGTGCGACCGGAAGATGACGCATTTGCCCTCTTCCGGTGCCGGCGAGATCTACCGTTCCGACGCCACGCAAACCCTCACGAAGTCCTCGCCGGGCAGCCGCCGCGTCCGGCGGAGGAACTCAATATGGTCCTCATGGACGTTGGAGCCGTCCCATGCTCCTGCACGTGCCATGAGGACAAGAAGCTCGACGAAGGAGCCCGCGGCGACATGTGCGCGGCTCCGCGGCGGTGAATCACGGCGCGGCGGGGTGGCTGGAACACTACAAGAAATATGTCAACTAGTGACCTTCTGTCAGTGACCCTGGAAGAATTGGTCATAGATCTATGACCATTTCAGACCAATTGGTCAAAAGCTGTTCGAGGGGCTCCAAACCCTAAACTATAAGGACCATTTTGGTTAGAAAGGTCGTAATTTCCTTACATGAAATGGTCATAAAGCAGATAACACTGGTCCGCTGCCTTATTTCTAGCTGATCATGACCAATATAGATGGTCATAACCTTGTAAATTGTGGTGGGTTGCTATGACTAGGCGCCACCTCATCAGTTTTGCCTATGTGTCATGTCCATGTGGCAGTTTTTGCCCTAGGTTGTGAAGCAACCTATATTTCTGTCATTCCCAAAATTCCCAAAAAAATCTCATAAATTCTTTGGGTCATATCTTCGTCAAATATGTAAAAAAAAAACCTTCCTTGCCTAGATCAAAAATAATTCAAAAATATTCATTTTCCTATTCTGTTCAGAAAAACACTTTGTGAAGGAAGTACCACTTTGGCATGTACAAATGGTATACATTTTCTATAGTGCTTTCCTATGCCCAAATAACCATCCTCCACCAAATGCCAGCTCAATCCATTCATTATTTTGAGCCCTGCTTCAACATTTGTATTTATGTCCAGTGTGGTACTTTGCAAAGCAAGTACCACCTAGGCTCCTCCTTTTGAGCTAAATTTTTTTGAAGACGGTCTTCTTAGTAACTGATCATCCTCAGCCAAAACTCACGCCCATTAGCCATGTGCATTTCCCGTACCGCTAATCAAACACTTGGCTGCTTATTCATGTTTGAGCATCAATCGGTCTCCTCGTGAGAATCTTATGTTGTGATTTTCTTCCTAGCACCTACATGGGGAGTGCCCAACCCACTAGACATGCCTAGGCCGCCCAGAACACATGGAAATGCCACGGTCATGCGGTGACCACGCGACGGGCATGTGAGTTTACGCGCTCTAGAGTTGGGGCCCTCGGCCACCATCCAAACCTCGATGTATCGCCACCAAACCATGTATTTATGATTAAATAGGTACTTATGTAACTAGAAATGATTTTTGGAAAAAATTAATAGCAAACTATGAGGCAGCTGCAGTTCAAATTTGACCCGCTTCCTACTGAATCGGCGGGAATTTGTCTTTATCACCAGAGGTGGATCAAAACTTTTGACACCCAACCATTTTGTCAATTCTGCATTAACTATGGCCTAGTATTTTATAAAGTTGATTTGGTCCAATTTTGCAACAAATATATGGTAGGTCCTTCACAAAAAAACTCATTTCAGGCACTTGGAAAATGGAAAATGAATTTTCCGTGCAAAGAAAATGAAAACTCCCTTATGCAACATTGTTTGGAATTCCAAGATGCACCCTTGTGCACAATATGAGATCATTTTAACAAACTATGCCATGAATGTGGCCATAAGATTGATCATTTGGCTTGAAAGCCATGAATCTTCACGCATGATAGCTCATTTTTAGAACACTTTTTTAAAATAATTTTTGTATTACAAGTTCATTATTTTTCCTGGAAACTTGGTCACATATAATGACACAATGCGAAGGTTTTCCAATTTTTTGATTTTTTTTTGAATTTTTTATGCCCATTTGAAAATGCGGTCAAAACGGCGGGCTTCACAGTTCCTAGCTAGTGGTTGAATCTTGGAATTTTTTTTGGTGTTTCTCTGATTAAATAGATACTTTTGTACCTAGAAATGATTTTTGGAAAAAAAAAAGAGCAAACTATCAGGTAGCCGCAGCTCAAATTTGACTCGCTTCCACCTGAAACGGCGGAAATTTGTCTTTTTCACCAGAGGTGGATCAAAACTTTTTACACCCAACCATTTGGTTAATTGTGCATTAAATATGGCCTAGTATTTTAGAAAAATGATTTGGTCCAATTTCGCAACAATTATTTGGTAGGTTCTTCACAAAAAAAACTCCTTTTGGGCACTGGAAAAATGGAAAATGGTTTTTTCGTCCAAAGAAAATGAAAACTCCCTTAGGCAACATTGTTTGGAATTCCAAGATGCACCCTTGTGCACAATATGAGATCATTTGAACAAAGTATGCCATGAATGTGGCCATAAGATTGATCATTTGGCTTGAAAGCCATGAATCTTCATGCATGATAGCTCATTTCTGAGAACACTTTTTAAAAAGAATTGCCATATTACAAGTTTATTATTTTTTCTGAAAACTTGGTCACATATAGTGACACAATGTGAAGGTTTTCCAATTTTTTGATTTTGTTTGAATTTTTATGCCCGTTTCAAAATGCGGTCAAAACGGCAGGCTTGACCGTCCTAGCTAGTGGTTGAATCTTGGAATTTTTTGGTGTTTCTCTAATTAAATAGATACTTTTGTACCTAGAAATGATTTTTGGAAAAAAAAAGAGCAAACTATCAGGTAGCCGCAGTTCAAATTTGACTCGCTTCCACCTGAAACGGTGGAAATTTGTCCTTTTCACCAGAGGTGGATCAAAACTTTTTACACCAAACCATTTGGTCAATTGTGCATTAAATATGACCTAGTATCTTAGAAAAATGATTTGGTCCAATTTTGCAACAATTATTTGGTAGGTTCTTCACAAAAAAACTCATTTGGGGCACTCGAAAATTGGAAAATGATTTTTTCGTCCAAAGAGAATGAAAATTTCCTTAGGCAACATTGTTTTCCATTCCAATATGCACCCTTGTGCACAATATGAGATCATATGAACAAACTATGCCATGAATGTGGCTATAAGATTGATCATTTGGCTTGAAAGCCATTGATCTCCACACATGATAGCTCGTTTCTGAGAACATTTTTTTAAAGGAATTGTCGTATTGTAAGTTTATTATTTTTCCTGGTAACTTGGTCACATATAATGAAACAATGCGAAGGTTGTCCAATTTTTGATTTTTTTTTAAATTTTTATGCCGTTTCAAAATGCGGTCAAAACGGCGGGCTTGACCGTTCCTAGCTAGTGGTTGAATCTTGGAAAACTTTTGATGTTTATATGATTAAATAGATACTTATGTACCTAGAAATGATTTTTTGAAAAAATAAAGAACAAACTATGAGGCAGCCGCAGTTCAAATTTGACCTGCTTCCACCTGAATCGGCGGAAATTTGTCTTTTTCACCAGAGGTGGATCAAAACTTTTTACACCCAACCATTTGGTCAACTATGGATTAAATATGGCCTAGTATTTTATAAAAATGATTTGGTCCAATTTTGCAACAATTATTTGGTAGGTTCTTCACAAAAAAACCTCATTTGGGGCACTCGAAAAATGGAAAATGAATTTTCGTTCAAGGAAAATGAAAACTTCCTTAGGCAACATTGTTTGCCATTACAAGATGCACCCTTGTGCACAATATGAGATCATTTGGACAAACTATGCCATGAACATGACCATAAGATTGACCATTTGGCTTGAAAGTCATGAATCTTCACACATGATAGCTCATTTCTAAGAACACTTTAAAAAAATAATTGTGGTATTACAAGTTTCATTTGTCTTTTTCACCAGAGGTGGATTGAATCTTTTGACACCCAACCATTTGGTCAATTGTGCATTAAATATGTCCTAGTATTTTAGAAAATTTATTTGGTCCAATTTTGCAACAAATATATTATAGGTCCTTCACAAAAAAACTTATTTTGGACACTCAAAAAATGAAAAAATGATTTAAGAGAACTCATTTCTCATAACTCTTTAAAAAATGTCTTATTTTAATATGTGATTACTCCTGAAAACTATAGTCAAATTTGCTGACACAATGAGAAGGTTTTTTTTCAATTTTTCAGGTCATAATAAAATAGCTAACATGATTTAGCACCTTACTTTTAGTCAATTACGACCAATTTAAATGGTCAGAATATCATATTTGTATACTGCGTTCTGATTGGTCTAAGGGCCTCTCACGCGGATCATGGATAAACCACCGTCGGATACTTCTGGATCCAACGGCCCACACCTCACCGTCTCACCCACCCACCACGAGCTACCCCTAAAAAACACACCGCACACCACTCCTCTCTCTCCCTGCGCAGCAAACCGTAGCGCTCTCAGCCTCGCACTTCCTACCTCCCTCTAGATCTCGACGTGTCGCCGCCCCCAACCCCACTCCCTTCCTCTGGATCTCGATGCACCGCCACCCCCACCCCACTCCCTCACACGATGTCCACCGGCGTTTCCCTCGAGCGCCGCCTTTCCTTCTCCCCAACCCCGGCAGTGACCTCGTTTCCCTCAACAGCCAGATCCCACTCACGCTCACATCGTGCTCCTCAACCTGCTCCTTCACGCCGGCGTCCACCACGCCTCCGCACATAGCCTCCTCGACCAGGCCAGGGGCTTCCACTTCCACTTCCACACACAGCAGCAACTCCTTCTCCTCTTCTCCACTGCTTCCGCCTTCGATCGATCACACCGGAGCACCACCACCTGTAGCCGCCGTTGCGCGGATCGGAGCGGGGCGCCGATGGAGGTGGTGAAGAGCCTCCTGAAGTTGAAGCCGACACCGCAGCAGCAGCTGCGTGAGTGGCAGCGCCGCCTTCGCAACAAGGGCCGCAACATCGAGCGCCAGATCCGAGGTTCCCCTCCCCTCCCTCCCCGATTTGATCCAATCTAGGGCTCTAGGCCTTCAACTGGTTGCTGATTTTTGGTTTTGGGGCCGGTGCGCAGACGTGCAGAAGGAGGAGAAGAAGGTGGAGAAGGCCATCCGGGACGCTGCCAAGGTACCTACCTACATATATACTCTGCGCCATGGATCGATTTGGGCTGATTTACTGATTTGGTTTCCTTTACTGGTGATGCTTGTTCCTGAAGGCGCCGACCAAGGAGCTGGTGCAGTCCAGGAAGGCGGTCAACCACCTCTACGAGAACAAGGCCCATCTCAACTCCATCTCCATGCACCTCAGCAAGATCGTCGGTAATGGACACCGCCTGCATCGTATCTATCTTTCTAGATAGAATTCAGTATGGTAACATTTAGTAATTTACAGCGTTGTTCATGAGGCTATTACAAACTCTGAAATCTGGTACTTTAGTCAAATGTGCTTCCTTTCTGAACAACTGTGCACCTTGGCAAGCTCGTCGGTAGCAAACATTTTCTACTCGCCTCGTATCATTCTATACTAGTATGGATAGATAGCATCCAAGTTTGTTGTCTACTGACCTCTGTTGGTGTCTTAAAATGCTTGGGAATGGCCCGTCCTTCTGGACATGCAGTTAGTCTGACTCTGTTTTGGCAGCTAACATGCCTCGTCATTCTGACTACCTGCTTGCTCAATTCATGGCACTTGAGAACATTCATGTTCTGTTTTATCCATTCTTACATTCTGGCATCTAGTACTTCAACGATCTCACAGTGGCGCCGTGGCGGTTTAGGACATGCCTATCCTTGCAAAAAAAATTGAGCTCAGGCAATACTACTGTTTATATCTACTCCCTCCATCCCAAAATTCTTGTCTTAGATTTGTCTAAATACGGATGCATCAAGTCATGTTTTAGTATTAGATACACCCGTATCTAGGCAAATCTAAGACAAGAATTTTGGGACGGAGGGAGTATCATTCAGTACTATTGTTTATATCTAATCAAGACCTTATGATTTGGGGATCATGTAATACCGGTGCTTATATGTTTTGCGCTGATGAAAAATATCTGACCATGGCGACAGGATGCTGCAGTCGACGGCCTGAACAGCAAGACCCACATGAAGATCCTGCTGAAGTCGATGTGGGGCAGGAGGATCATCAAGCTCTCGAGCGCGTAGCGAGGAGCTGCTCTTTGCCTCGCCTCGCCTCGCACAAGCGACGTCATTAGGTTGCAAGCAAATATTCCTATCTGCTCTTTCACTAGTTTTGGCTGTTGCTTTCTTTGCTAATAATACACGCATGCTCCACAACTAATACAGAAGATGCATTTCCATCCCATCTAGTAGGTGCTGACTCGATGCAAACAAGTAAAATAAAATTAGTAGGTGTTATATGCTGAACGATGCTAGTTGTTGTACGAATATGGATCATTGGCAGCAACTTAACACTACATTAGCTTAGGTAGTTGGGTACTGTACTTTGGACAGTGTTGCTTACCAGTTACATTTGGTTTGGTCCTCAGCGTTGATTTGGTGCATTTTGGACGTAGCTTACTTCCTGTTTGTCTTGGTCTGTGTGGTTCCCTCTCACTACCTATTTGCGCAGCTACTTTCAGAGTTATTAGTCAAATATGATTACTCCTGGCTGTGGAGGGGCTTTTTCTGTAGCAATCAGTCAGTAGGTGGGGCTTTTTTCTGCTGCTTGTTTTTGCTTCAGTTGGGTACATGAATATCTGGTTATAAGGATTTCAGAGCCAGGACTTGTTCTGAATCTCTGGTTGTTTCATGATGCTAGTCCGCACTTACAGTATATACTCCTAAGGTGATGCATGCATGATCAATACCAGTGTGAGATGTCGATTCATGTATCTGTGTTTGGTGCGACATTCATGCACCTCGCCGTGTGTAATTATTCAGTGTACAAGACCTACGGTATATATTTACCAGTACTGTCTACTGTGATTGAGTATTTATTGATGGTGCTTCGACTGCACTGCTATAGTGATACATTCTGTACTACACTGCTAATGCTTATCCGAGTTCATTGTTTTATTTTCATGGTAACTAAATGTTGACATATTAGCTAATTGTGTACCTAAATATGACCTAGGTACAGCGGCGCTGCTGGTTCCTTGAGGCCAGGTCGAGTTGAGGTAGGGGATAGGAAGGTTGAGCCGCTCGGGTGCTGATCATGTACAGCAGCGCTCTTTTCAGCATCGACCGACCAAACCAATGATGCAAGGCTTCTCCTGCTACTGCATGTCTTCATCAACTTAGTTCTTCCACAGGGAGAGATTTAAATCCTTCACTTGTTCACTGTGTAATCTGCAGATTACTTCTTCCATTAATCACCTAGTGCTCCCGTTAGTGAGATTCATTGACACGTCTCCAACGTATCTATAATTTTTGATTGTTCCATGCTATTATATTACCCCTTTTGGATGTTTATGGGCTTTATTTACACATTTATATCATTTTTGGGACTAACCTACTAACCGGAGGCCCAGCCCGTATTGCTGTTTTTTTGCCTATTTCAGTATTTCGAAGAAAAGGAATATCAAACGGAGTCCAAACGGAATGAAACCTTCGAGAGCGTGATTTTTGGAACGAACGTGATCCACAGGACTTGGAGTGCAAGTCAAAAAGCAGCCAAGGCGGCATTGAGATAGGAGGGCATGGCCCCTGTCTTGTGGGCCCCTCGGGCAGCCACCGACGTACTTCTTCCTCCTATATATGCCTATGTACCCCGAAAACATCCAGGGAGCCAACGAAACACAATTTCCACCACCGTAACCTTCTGTATTCACGAGATCCAATCTTGGAACCTTCGCCCGCGCTCCGCCGGAGGGGGAATCGACCATGGAGGGCTTCTACATCAACACCATAGCCCCTCCGATGAGTTCTGAGTAGTTTACCACAGACCTTCGGGTCCATAGTTATTAGCTAGATGGCTTCTTCTCTCTTTTTGGATCTCAATACAATGATCTCCCCCTCTCTTGTGGAGATCTATTCGATGTAAACTCTTTTTGCGGTGTGTTTGTCGAGATCCGATGAATTGTGGGTTTATGATCAAGTTTATCTATGAGAAATATTTGAATCTCCTCTGAATTCTTTTATGTATGATTGAGTTATCTTTGCAAGTCTCTTCGAATTATCGGTTTGGTTTGGCCTACTAGATTGATCTTTCTTGCCATGGGAGAAGTGCTTAGCTTTGGGTTAAATCCTGCGGTGTCCTTTCCCAGTGACAGCAGGGGCAGCAAGGCACGTATTGTATTGTTGCCATCGAGGATAAAAAGATGGGGTTTATATCATATTGCATGCGTTTATCCCTCTACATCACGTCATCTTTCTTGATGCGTTACTTTGTTCTTTATGAACTTAATACTCTAGATGCAGGCAGGAGTCGGTCGATGTGTGGAGTAATAGTAGTAGATGCAGCCAGGAGTCGGTCTACTTGTTGCGGACGTGATGCCTATATACATGATCATGCCTAGATAATCTCATAATTATTCGCTTTTCTATCAATTTCTCGACAGTAATTTGTTCACCCACCATAATACTTATGTTATCTTGAGAGAAGCCTCTAGTGAAACCTTTGGCCCCCGGGTCTATCTTTTATCATATAAGCTTTCAATCTACTTTTATTTGCATCTTTACTTTTTGCATCTATATTATAAAATACCAAAAATATATTTATCTTATCATACTAGCTCTATCAGATCTCACTTTCGCAAGTGGCCGTGAAGGGATTGACAACCCCTTTATTGCGTTGCTTGCGAGCCCTTTGTTTGTTTGTGTAGGTGCGTGAGACTTTTGAGGAGCCTCCTACTGGATTGATACCTTGGTTCTCAAAACTGAGGGAAAAACTTCTGCTACTATTGCTGCATCACCCTTTCCTCTTCAAGGAAAACCAACACAAGCTCAAGACGTAGCAAGAAGGATTTCTGGCACCGTTGCCGGGGAGGTCTTCACTCAAGTCAAGACATACCAAGTACCCATCACAAACTCATCTCCCTCGCATTTACATTATTTGCCATTTGCCTCTCGTTTTCCTCTCCCCCACTTCACCCTTGCCGTTTTATTCGCCCTCTCTTTCCCAATCTTCTCCTCTCTTTTTCGCTTGCCTTTTCCTGTTTACTTGTGTGTTGGATTACTTGTTGCCATGGCGCAAGATAATACCAAATTGTGTGATTTCTCCAATACCAATAATAATGATTTCCTTAGTACTCCGATTGCTCCTCTTAATGATGTTGAGTCTTGTGAAATCAATACTGCTTTGCTGAATCTTCTTATGAAAGATCAATTCGCCGGCCTTCCTAGTGAAGATGCCGCTACTCATCTAAACAACTTTGTTGATTTGTGTGATATGCAAAAGAAGAAAGATATGGATAATGATATTGTTAAACTAAGTTTATTTCTGTTTTCACTTAGTGATCGTGCTAATGTTTGGTTTTCGTCTTTGCCTAAAAATAGTATTGATTCTTGGAACAAGTGCAAAGATGCTTTTATCTCTAAGTATTTTCCTCCCGCTAAGATCATCACTCTTAGGAACGATATTATGAATTTTAAACAACTTGATCATGAGCATGTTGCCCAATCTTGGGAAAGAATGAAATTGATGATTCACAATTTCCCTACTCATGGTTTGAATTTATGGATGATCATACAAAAATTTTATGCCGGTTTGAACTTTGCTTCTAGAAATCTTTTAGATTCGGCCGCGGGAGGCACGTTTATGGAAATCATGTTAGGAGATGCTACAAACCTTCTTCATAATATTATGGCTAATTATTCTCAATGGCACACCGAAAGATCTTCTAGTAAAAAAGTGCATGCTATAGAAGAAATCAATGTTTTGAGTGGAAAGATGGATGAACTTATGAAGATGTTTGCTACTAAAAATACTCCTCTTGATCCCAATGATATGCCTTTGTCTACTTTGATTGAGAATAATAATGAATCTATGGATGTGAATTTTGTTGGTAGGAATAGTTTCGGTAACAATGCTTATAGAGGAAACTTTAATTCTAGACCGTTCCCTAGTAGTTCCTCTAATAATTATGGAAATTCCTACAATAATTCTTATGGTAATTTTAATAAGATGCCCTCTGATTTTGATAATAGTGTGAAAGAATTTATGATTTCTTAAAAGAATTTTAATGCTTTGCTTGAAGAAAAATTGCTCAAAGTTGATGATTTGGCTAGGAACGTTGATAGACTTTCGCTTGATGTTGATTCTCTTAAACTTAGATCTTCTTCTCCTAAGCATGATATCAATGAGTCTCTCAAAGCCATGAGAATTTCCATTGATGAGTGCAAGGAAAGAACCACTAGATTGCGTGCTAAGAAAGATTGCTTTGTAAAGGCGTGTTCTTCTAGTTTCAATGAAAATAATGATGAAGATCTTAAAGTTATTGATGTGTCTCCTATTAGATCTTTGTTTTGCAATATGAATCTTGATAATAATGGGACTGGAGATGAGTCAACTTTAGTTAGAAGGCGTCCCAAGAATTCGGAGTTTTTAGGTCTTGATGCTAAATTTGGTAAAAGTGGGATTGGAGAGGTCATGACTTTAAATAGCATTGAACCCACTATCTCGGATTTCAAGGAATTTGATTATGATAATTGTTCTTTAGAAGGTTGTATTTCCTTGTTGCAATCCGTTGTTAATTCTCCTCATGCTTATAGTAAAAATAAAGCTTTTACCAAACATATCATTGATGCCTTGATGCAATCTTATGATGAAAAACTTAATTTGGAAGTTTCTATACCTAGAAAACTTAATGATGAGTGGGAACCTATTATAAAGATTAGAATTAAAGATCATGAGTGTTTTGCTTTGTGTGATTTGGGTGCTAGTGTTTCCACGATTCCGAAAACTTTATGTGATATTCTAGGTTTCCATGATCTTGATGATTACTCTTTAAATTTGCACCTTGCGGATTCCACCATTAAAAAGCCAAAGGGAAGGATCAATGATGTTCTCATTGTTGCAAATAGAAATTTGGTGCCCGTAGATTTTATCGTTCTTGATATAGATTGCAATCTTTCTTGCCCTATTATTCTTGGTAGACCTTTCCTTAGAACGATTGGTCCGATTATTGATATGAAGGAAGGGAATATTAGATTCCAATTTCCATTAAAGAAAGGCATGGAGAACTTTCCAAGAAAGAAAGTCAAATTAACTTATGAATCTATCATGCAAGCTACTTATGAATTTAGTGCCAAAGATGGCACTACTTAGATCTATCTTCGCTTTTATGCCTAGCTAGGGGCGTTAAACGTTAGCGCTAGTTGGGAGGCAACCCAATTTTATTTGTGTTTTTTGTTTTTGTTCCTGTTTAGTAATAAATTTTGCATCTACCTTCTGTTTGGATGTGTTTTTATATTTTAATTAGTCTTTGTACCAAGTAGAACCTATAGGATAACCTATGATGATAGTTGATTTGATTGTGCTGAAAAAAAGAAACTTTGCGCGCACGAAATTAGTTTTGTTAAATCATAAAAACGTGCTTTTGCGTTGATTCTTTTTTCTTCTGATCAATAGACAAATTTTCCAGGACTTCCTATTTTGGTAGGATTTTTAGAGTTCCAGAAGTTTTCATTAGTTACAGATTGCTACAGACTATTCTGTTTTTGACAGATTCTGTTTTTCGTGTGTTGTTTGCTTATTTTGATGCATCTATGGCTAGTAAAATAGTTTATAAACCATAGAGAAGTTGGAATTCAGTAGGTTTAACACCAAAATAAATGAATGAGTTCATTACAGTACCTTATGTTGTGGTTTTATTTTCTTTCACTAACGGAGCTTATAAGATTTCCTGTTGAGTTTTGTGTTGTGAAGTTTTCAAGTTTTGGGTAAAGCATTGATGGACTATGGAATAAGGAGTGGCAAGAGCCTAAGCTTGGGGATGCCCATGGCACCCCAAGATATTCAAGAATAGCCAAAAGCCTAAGCTTGGGGATGCCCCGGGAAGGCATCCCTCTTTCGTCTTTGTTCATTGGTAACTTTACTTGGAGCTATATTTTTATTCGCCATATGATATGTGTTTTGCTTGGAGCATCATGTATTATATTAGTCTTTGCTTTTTAGTTTACCACAATCATCCTTGCTGTACACACCTTTTGGGAGAAGCCCACTTGATTGGAATTTGCTAGAATACTCTATGTGCTTCACTTATATCTTTTGAGCTTGATAGTTTTTGCTCTAGTGCTTCACTTATATCTTTTAGAGCACAGCGGTGGCTTAATTTTGAAGAAATTGCTAGTCTCTCATGCTTCACTTATATTATTTTGAGAGTATTTTAGAACAGCATGGTATTTGCTATGGTTACAAATTTGAACCTAGAATGATGAGCATCCAAGTTGGGTATAATAAGAACTATCATAGGAAGTGAATTGGATGCTATGATCAATTTGATGCTTGATAATTGTTTTGAGATATAAAGGTAGTAATGTTAGGGTCATGCTAGTGGGTAATTATGAAATTGAGAAATACTTGTGTTGAAGTTGGCAAGTCCCGTAGCATGCACATATGGTAAAAGTTGTGTGACAAATTTGTTGCATGAGGTGCTCTTTTGATTGTCTTCCTTATGAGTGGCAGTCGGGGACGAGCGATGGTCTTACCCTACCAATCTATCCCTCTAGGGGCATGCGTAGTAGTACTTTGCTTCGAGGGCTAAGTAGACTTTTGCAATAAGTATATGAGTTCTTTATGACTAATGTGAGTCCATGGATATACGCACACTCACCCTTCCACTTTGCTAGCCTCTATTGTGCCGCGCAACTTTCGCCGGTATCATGCACCCAATATTTACCTTCCTCAAAACAGCCACCATACCTACCTATTATGGCATTTCCATAGCCATTCCGAGATATATTGCCATCAACTTTCCACCATTCCGTTTATTATGACACATTCCATCATTGTCATATTGCTCTTTGCATGATCATGTAGTTGACATCGTATTTGTGGCAAGGCCACCTACATAATTTTCATACATGTCGCTCTTGATTCATTGCATATCCCGATACACCGCCGGAGGCATTCATATAGAGTCATATCTTGTTCTAGCTTTGATTTGTAATTCTTGAGTTGTAAATCAATAAAAGTGTGATGATCTTCATTATTAGAGCATTGTCTCAGTAAGGAAAGGACGATGAAGACTATGATTCCCCCACAAGTCGGGATGAGACTTCGGACTTTACAAAAAAAAGAAAAAAAAAGAAGAAAAAAAAAGAGAAAGGCCAAAAGAAAAAAAGGGGAAGGCCAAAGAAAAAAGAAGAAAAAAAATAAAAAAAATAAGAAAATCAAAAAATAAAATGAGAGAAAAAGAGAGAAGGGACAATGCTACTATCTCTTTTTCCACACTTGTGCTTCAAAGTAGCACCATGATCTTCATGATAGAGAGTCTCCTATGTTGTCACTTTCATATACTAAGTGGGAATTTTTCATTATAGAACTTGGCTTGTATATTCCAATGATGGGCTTCCTCAAAATGCCCTAGGTCTTCGTGAGCAAGCGAGTTGGATGCATACCCACTTAGTTTCTTTTGTTGAGCTTTCATATATTTATAGATCTAGTGCATCCGTTGCATGGCAATCCCTACTCACTCACATTGATATCTATTGATGGGCATCTCCATAGCCCGTTAATACGCCTAGTTGATGTGAGACTATCTTCACCCTCTTTTTGTCCTCACAACCACCACCTTATACCACCATAGTGCTATGTCCATGGCTTGTGCTCATGTATTGCGTAAAAGTTGAAAAAGCTGAAGCGCGTTAAAAAGTACAAACCAATTGCTCGGCTCGTCATCGGGGTTGTTCATGATGGGAGTATGTTGTGTAATGAAAATGAAGCATGACCTAACTATATGATTTTGTAGGGATAAGCTTTCTTTGGCTATGCTATTTTGATAGGACATGATTATTTATTAGTATGCTTTGAAGTATTATTATTTTTATGTTTTATAACCTTTTATATTGAATCATTTGGATCTGAACATTCATGCCACAATAAATAAAATTACATTGAGAATTATGCTAGGTAGCATTCCACATCAAAAATTCTATTTTTATCATTTACCTACTCGAGGACGAGCAGGAATTAAGCTTGGGGATGCTTGATACGTCACCAACGTATCTATAATTTTTTTATTGTTCCATGCTATTATATTACCCCTTTTGCATGTTTATGGGCTTTATTTTACACATTTATATCATTTTTGGGACTAACCTACTAACCGGAGGCCCAGCCCGTATAGCTGTTTTTTTGCCTATTTCAGTATTTCGAATCAAATGGAGTCCAAATGGAATGAAACCTTCGGGGGCGTGATTTTTGGAATGAACGTGATCCGGAGGACTTGGAGTGCAAGTCAAGAAGTAGCCGAGGCGGCCACGAGATAGGAGGGCGCGCCCCCTGTCTTGTGGGCCCCACGGACGGCCACCAACGTACTTATTCCTCCTATATATGCCTACGTACCCCGAAAACATCCAGGGAGCCAACGAAACACAATTTCCACCACCGTAACCTTCTGTATCCGCGAGATCCCATCTTGGAGCCTTCGCCAGCGCTCCACCGGAGGGGGAATCGACCATGGAGGGCTTCTACATCGACACCATAGCCCCTCCGATGAGTTGTGAGTAGTTTACCACAGACCTTCGGGTCCATAGTTATTAGCTAGATGGTTTCTTCTCTCTTTTTGGATCTCAATACAATGATCTCCCCCTCTCTTGTGGAGATCTATTCAATGTAAACTCCTTTTGCAATGTGTTTGTCGAGATCCGATGAATTGTGGGTTTATGATCAAGTTTATCTATGAGAAATGTTTGAATCTCCTCTGAATTCTTTTATGTATGATTGAGTTATCTTTGCAAGTCTCTTCAAATTGTCGGTTTGGTTTGGCCTACTAGATTGATCTTTCTTGCCATGGGAGAAGTGCTTAGCTTTGGGTTCAATCTTGCGGTGTCCTTTCCCAGTGACAGCAGGGGCAGCAAGGCACATATTGTATTGTTGCCATCGAGGATAAAAAGATGGGGTTTATATCATATTGCATGAGTTTATCCCTCTACATCACGTCATCTTTCTTAATGCGTTACTCTATTCTTTATGAACTTAATAATCTAGATGCAGGCAGGAGTCGGTCGATGTGTGGAGTAATAGTAGTAGATGCAGGCAGGAGTCGGTCTACTTGTTGCGGACGTGATGCCTATATACATGATCATGCCTAGATAATCTCATAATTATTCACTTTTCTATCAATTGCTCGACAGTAATTTGTTCACCCACCGTAATACTTATGCTATCTTGAGAGAAGCCTCTAGTGAAACCTATGGCCCCCGGGTCTATCTTTTATCATATAAGCTTTCAAGCTACTTCTATTTGCATCTTTACTTTTTGCATCTATATTATAAAATACCAAAAATATATTTATCTTATCATACTATCTCTATCAGATCTCACTTTCGCAAGTGGCCGTGAAGGGATTGACAACCCCTTTATTGCGTTGGTTGTGAGTTCTTTATTTGTTTGTGTAGGTGCATGGGACTTTTGAGGAGCCTCCTACTGGATTGATACCTTGGTTCTCAAAACTGAGGGAAATACTTACGCTACTATTGCTACATCACCCTTTCCTCTTCAAGGAAAACCAACGCAAGCTCAAAATGTAGCATTCATCTAGTATTTGTTTTGCAAAGCATGCAATGGTTTGGAGTGGTTGATCATGACCTGATGGAACCTTTATGTCGTTAGCATGTATATATGTAGTACTACAGCAGCCATAAGCAATCCATTTTATTAAATGCATTTTGCTAGCTTGTCCTCCCTGTCCCAAATTCGTTGATGCCAAAATTAGCAAGCCGTTTTGCTCTGTTTCTGCAATATTTGCCAGCTGATCCGCCTCATGGTCTCTGCTTCATTCTATTCATTAAGTGGTCTTCTTGATATTTAGCAATCTTGATGCCTCATATAACTACTTGTTGAACTAGAGAATTGATTTGACCACTTGATCAATGGTTTTCATAACAGTCAAGTTTCAGCGTGTTTCCTGTTTGCACCCTTAGTCGTAGCTGACACTGAGAAGATGCGTATTTTTCTTCGTGCTGGCATGCAAGATGCACCTGACATGTGGAATACTGTGGAGCATTGCTGACTAAATTAGTTGCTTGCACGATGCATCATATCCAACTTCCCCATGAAGTATTCTGTTATAGTAATTCAGTTTTCTTCATGCATCTATCTACTGGACGCATCTACCACTGTGCATGGTGGTTGCTTGTGTTACTGGTTGTAATGCTCGTTGCCACAAGTCTGGCGAACTGGTGATAGCGTGTCTGCGTAGGCACAAGTTCTTTGTTTTTTGAGGGGTCATAGGCACAAGTTTAACTTGGAAAAATGCTTGCTACAGCAGACAGCGACTGGTACGACTATGCACAAGTTTAATCTGGCTAGTTCAGTTGGTATCTAGTCTAAAATAAATTATTTTTCCCATTTTTGTTTCCTTGCTGGACATGTCATGGTACAAGTGTTGATGCTGCTGTTTACTACTCCCGCCGTAAAGAAATATAAGACCGTTTAGATCACTACTTTAGTGATCTAAATTCTCTTATATTTCTTTACAAGAGAGGACATGGTATTATTGCTAGCTATATATATGCCTGTTGCTGATTGATGCTCTTGTGGTTAGGATTCTACACCTCGAAGTGATGCTTTTGCATTGCTTCCTTCCTCATGCACTTGCAAACTATATGCTATTCCCTTTTCGATTTGACCTCAAAATGTTTGACTCCTCCTATCCATGTGCAACAGTGATGCTTTGGATTTCATCCGTGCAGCAGAGGACAAGGGCTTCATGGCCAACCAAGGTGCATGGTGCTCGCAAGCGATGAACGGAGGCTGTTCGACATTGGCTACACAAACCACCACTGTGAGCTCCTCCCTTTGCTATGCTACAACCATGCTCTGTTTCATGGGTCAGTTAGGATTTTGATGCTTTTAGCACCGTGGTCGAGTCCTTGCCGACTGTTGTGTCGATGATCAAGTGTTGGTGCTTCATCTGGCTGTTTGATTTGCTGCTGCGAATTAGTAGTATTAGAGTGCCGTTGGTTTATTAGGATGTGGCTGAAACCATTGGATGGCCTTCCTGGACATGTTATCCAGAATTAGTACTTGTCCCATTTTTTGTTTCCTTGTTGGACATGCTATGGTTCAAGTGTCGATGATGTCTAGTAGTAGTTTGCTAGCTATATGCCTGCTACTGATTGATGCTCTTTTGGTCTCCTGATTGATGCTCTTTTGGTCTCCTGGAATCATATTGTACTATATCTAGTGTTCTTGTGGTTATGTGAAGATGCATCACAAACATCTAGGTCTTTGAAGTTGGCTGAATCTATTGCTTTATCATATATTTGGTCCATAAATCTACATTTCTATGAGATCTCTTTCATCATATAATTTTTTGATTGTCCAGGAATAATAGCGACTCTAATGCTGGTAGCCTATGTGTTCACTCTTTTACAGGAGCTCCAAGTCTATGAAATTTGAAGTTTGAAGCCATATAGTATAGCCTTACTCAGCAAAGAGTTGTCTCTTATGTTTGACTGTAATATTGTAATATTGTAACAGTAGGCATATTGGGGTTGTAATAGACTATGTACAGATTGTAATAGACTTAGTGTTATTTGATGAACTACATTTGTATTGTTGGGTCTGAAATATTGATTATGTATGTGATTTGAAAACATGTGGAATGGAAACCTGACTTGTGGGACCCACTTATGAAAATAATCTGAGCAGTTTTGAAATTTCTGTCAAGTGGGCCCAATGTGTGTGATGATGACAAGTGGGACCCATCTGATTGGTGGGACCAGCTTCAAAATATAATGGCCCAAACAATGCTAAAAGGCCACGGCCCAGAAATAAATAAAAGGTTGAATTGTTGGTCCAGGCCCAGGTAGCTAACAAAAATTGGCAGGAAAAATATATAATAAATGGGCTGATTTAATGGGCTTGGCCCATATAGACACCTTGAAAGTGCAACTATCCCTAGGTGGTTTTGGTAATTCATAACAACATATAGCTCATTGAGCTAATGCTATTCCAAGACAAATATTTCAGGAAAGCTCAATGAATGGTATGGCATGGATGATGAAAGTGGATCCCTCAAAATATTAAGGACGAAGGATTGGCTCAAGCTCAAAAGCTCAAGACTCTACATTTTACATTTTAGTGATCCAAGATCACATTGAGTCTATAGGAAAAGCCAATACTATCAAGGAGGGATGAGGTGTTGCTTAATGAGCCTCTTGCTTCAAGTGCTTAGTGATATGCTCCAAAAACCCTCAACTACTTTCTCACATCCACATATGACCTAAACCCAAAGTCAAAATCGGCCCTACCCATTCTTTCTATCCGGCGCCACCGAGTTCAGATGTCATAGCCACTGCCACAAACCCTAGGCAAATCAGTCTCACCGATAGGGATCTCGGTCTCATAGAGATGGGATTGTAATCTCTCTGTTTCCCTTCATAACATTTCGGTCTAACCGAAGTGAGCGATCGGTCCCACCGAGATTGCAATGTAAACTCTCTGTTTCCCTTTCGTAACATTTCGGTCTCACCGAAAAGAGCGGATCGGTCCCACTGAGTTTACCTGACCAACTCTCTGGTTAGCTAATTACCAAAATCGGTCTCACCGAGTTTGTGTAATCGGTCTCACCGAGATGACGTTATGCCCTAACCCTAACCATATCGGTCCTACCGAGTTGCATGTCGGCCCCACCGAAATCACTAACGGTCACTAGGTTTACTGAATCGGTCCGACCAAGTTTGTTGATTCGGTCCCACCGAGATTGGTAAATTGTGTGTAACGGTTAGATTTTGTGTGGAGGCTATATATACCCCTCCACCTCCTCTTCATTCCTGGAGAGAGCCATCAAAACAAACCTACACTTCCAACTTACCAGTTCTGAGAGAGAACTACCTAGTCATGTGTTGAGGCCAAGATATTCCATTCCTACCATATGAATCTTGATCTCTAGCCTTCCCAAGTTGCTTTCCACTCAAATCTTCTTTCCACCAGATCCAAATCCTATGAGAGAGAGTTGAGTGTTGGGGAGACTATCATTTGAAGCACAAGAGCAAGGAGTTCATCATCAACGCATCATTTGTTACTTCTTGGAGAGTGGTGTCTCCTAGATTGGCTAGGTGTCACTTGGGAGCCTCCGACAAGATTGTGGAGTTGAACCAAGGAGTTTGTGAGGGCAAGGAGATCGCCTACTTCATGAAGATCTACCGCTAGTGAGGCAAGTCCTTCGTGGGCGACGGCCATGGTGGGATAGACAAGGTTGCTTCTTCGTGGACCCTTCGTGGGTGGAGCCCTCCATGGACTCGCGCAACCGTTACCCTTCGTGGGTTGAAGTCTCCATCAACGTGGATGTACGATAGCATCACCTATCGGAACCACGACAAAAACATCCGTGTCTCCAATTGTGTTTGAATCCTTCAAACCCTTCCCTTTACATTCTTGCAAGTTGAATGCTTTAAATTCCGCTGCTCATATACTCTTTGCATGCTTGCTTGAATTGTGTGAAGATTGCTTGACTTGTGCAAAGATAGCTAAAATCTGCCAAAGTCTAAAATTGGGAAAAGGTTAAGTTTTTAATTGGTCAAGTAGTCTAATCACCCCCCCCCCCTCTAGACATACTTCAAGGTCCTACAAGTGGTATCAGAGCTTTGGTCTCCATTTGCTTTGATTTCCATAGCTTTTGGTGGTCATAGCCTTGGTTTCACAACCTAGGAGAGTATGACGTCTAGCGAGGGAAATTATCACCGTACAGGTCCTTACTTTGATGGCACTAATTTTGCTAGTTGGAAGCATAAGATGAAAATGCATATTCTCGGACATAACCCTGTCGTTTGGGCTATTGCGTGTATTGGCTTGCAAGGTGAATTCTTTGATGGGAGAGAGCCGAACCGTGAAGCTAGTGCAGATGAATTGAAGATGCTGCAATACAACGCTCAAGCTTGTGATATCCTCTTCAATGGCTTGTGCCCCGAAAAATTCAACAAAATCAGCCGTCTTGAGAATGCAAAGGAAATTTGGGATACTTTGATTGATATGCATGAAGGTACCGACTCCGTCAAGGAATACAAGTTGGATGTGCTCCAAAGTCAGCTTGACAAGTTCAAAATGAAGGATGGTGAAGGTGTCGCTGAAATGTACTCTAGGCTTGCTCTAATCACAAATGAGATTGCCGCTTAGGAAGCAAAGAGATGACCGACAGATTCATCATCAAGAAGATCCTAAGAGCATTGGATGGAAAATATGATACCATGTGCACATTGATCCAAATGATGCCAAATTACAAAGATCTCAAGCCAACAGAAGTCATTGGAAGAATTGTTGCTCATGAGATGTCACTCAAGGATAAGGAGGAACTTCACAACAAGTCAAGTGGTGCTTACAAAGCCTCATGTGAAGCCCCCACATCATCAAGTGAGAAACAAACCTTCAATGAAGAATTGAGCTTAATGGTGAAGAACTTCAACACATTCTACAAGAGTAGAAGCAAAGAAAGAAGCTCTAAGTCAAGGTCCTACAATGACAAAAGATCTTCTAGTCGAGAGCGAAATTGCTACAATTGTGGGAGACCCGGACACTATTCCAATGAGTGTACGGCACCCTACAAAAGAAGAGAAGATTCTCCAAAAAGAAGAAGTAGAAGAGAAGAATCACCACCAAGAGAGAGAAGGAGTAGAGATGATCGTTATGAACGAATACCCTCACGGAGAAGCAAGGATTCGGAAAGGAAGGACAAGTCATCAAAGAGCTACACAAAACGAAGACATCAAGGTCATGTTGGTGAATGGGTATCCGGCTCCGACTCCGACAATCACTCCGAGAGAAGCTATCACTCCGACTCCGAATATACTCAAGATGAAGGTGTTGCCGGTCTAGCACTTGTGTCAACCAACTCCTACGACATATTTGATTCACCAAATGAAGGAATTGGAAGATGCTTCATGGCCAAAGGTCCTAAGGTAACACACCCCGAGTATGTTGATTTTAATAGTGATAAAGATGACTTGTTAGGTATGATGATTTACTTATTGACAACTCTAGTAATGAATACTACGATGAAACGTCAATTAATCATGCTAATCAAGATAAAACGGATGACAATGATAAGGAGAAGATTGAGCTTCTAACTAAAGAACTAAACACTCTTAAGTTAGCTCATGAAACTATCTTCAAAGATCATCGAGAACTTTTAAGGGCTCATGAGAAGTTATGCTTTGAAAATCTCAATCTTGAGCAAGAGCATGAGTTCTTAAAGGCAATCAATGATGATCTCCGTAAGAAAAGTTCTTCTTACATTGCCAAGCGTTTACTCTTATCTACTTACATGCCTCAAGTCAAGTCTAGTAACAAGAACAAGAAAGATTCTTCCTCTAGTAGTAACACTAATAATGTTAAATCCAATATTGTTGCTTCTAGTAGTTCTCTTGATTCCACTAATGATTCTCTTAGCCAAGTTACACTTGAGCAAGAAAATAGCTTATTAAAGGGAATTATAGAGAAAGGTGTATACAAGAGCCTTGCCAGGAGTAAGCAACTCGAGGAAATTGTACGCAAGCAAGGAAGGCACCGGAAGAATCAAGGTGTTGGTTTTGAACGGAAGTTGAATGCCAATGGAGTTGAGTGGGAAGAAGATCAATACCCAAGACGAAGTTTGTTCCTAAACAAGAGAAGTATGATCCTACTTCCTTCAAGGGAACACAAGCACAAGATGATCTTCCACCACAAGACCACAAGAACAAAGGCAAGGACAAGCTTCAAGAGGAGATTGATGCATTTGAAGAAGCACCTAAGGCCTTGGTCAAGTGGGTTCCCAAGACTACGTCAAGTTCTACTTCATCAAGTACAACTACAACTCCAAGGATTCCCATCAAGATGATGTGGATCCCGAAGAAGAAGAACTAGAGTGTTCTTGAGGGTGACTCCGCCAACATTCTTCACTCATATCATTATGGCAAGGACAAGTGCAATCAACTTCCATATCTTGCACTAGTTCAATGAGTCACAAACCCACATGTTGGTAAGGCAAGGGACAAGGTAACCTAATGTTTTCATGGACATCATCTTGTGTGTGCATCACTCTATGTCTATGGATATTCTTGTTTGTTGCTTGTGGGACTAACCCATGTAGGTATTGACAGTGCAACTCACTCCAAAGGATTGCTCCAAATGATCTACATCAACATTGAGCATCCACATCTTCAACACCTACATGAAGTCATCATCGACAAAACCCAAGGTTATTTCATCCCTCTAAGGAGGGATCTCACATCTAGGGGGAGCTTAACTCTAAGAATTGAGTCAAAGCAACTCTAATGATGTGAACACATCAATGCATTATGTAAAAGTGGTAACCCCACTTGAGCTTAAACGATGAGTATGACCTATGATCAAATGTTCCCATTTGACTCCTAAGTCAATATACTCATATATAGATGACCTAGTCATCGCCAATTGTTTGATAGATGCTAGAATTGGTTGTGCATGCTTTGCCACATATTTCATTTGCCATTTTATTGTGTGAGCATCTTGGTTGCATATTTTACTCATTCGAGGACATCCACTTGTTGTTTTGATTGATTGGTTTCTTTTTCTTTGGCCAAGTGGATGGACAAGAATGCCTAAGAACCTTCTCTAGCTATCTATGCTTTTCTCGTCTCAAACTTTATTCATGCTACATCACAAAATTTGATCAAGTCAGATTCGAACCACTCTGTGTGAGGAGCACTCGGAGTCCCCGATTTGTCATAGACTTAAACTTCCAAAACTTCTTTGTGCTTTTCGGTCTGACCGATTCTTCCATTTCGGTCATACCAAGATCACTAAGTCGATCTAGGTTTTCAATCTCGGTGCAACCGATTTGAACTTTTTGGTCTCATCGAGTTGCTGTAGCTGTCAACAGTTATGCATCTCGGTGCCACCGAGTCATTCCACTCGGTCACACCGACAGTGTCGGGCTATATATTCATACGGGCAAAAATTTGGAAAGCTTTCTCCAAACCTCGTCGCCCGCGCATAGCTCGCTCTGCCTTCTAGGTCTCCGGATCGTCGACTTCGTCGCCAGCCGCCTCTTGTCACTGGTCTCCGCCGCCGTCAACGGATTTCATCTCCGCCATTGCCGCCATAGCGAGTTCATCGCTGAACTAGGGTATGAACTCAATCACAGTGCTATCCTCGTCTGATTCTCAGCACATTGTGTTCATTATGATTCTTGCCACGATTGAAACACCTCTATCCAGTCAAAACAATCCTTAGAATAGATGTGATTTGAAAATTTAGGGTTAAGTTTTCGCCGAAACCATCTCGGACCCACCAAGTTGAAAAACTCGGTCCCACCGATTCGGCTAACGCCATTGCACTAGTAACTCTCAGTCTGACCGAGAATTGCTAATCGGTGTGACCGATTTTAGAACTTTGTGAAACCCTAGTAGTCTCGGTGCCACCGAACTGTGACTCAGTCTGACCGAGATCACTAGTTTAGGTTCCAAAACTGCTTCGGTATCACCGAGTTTGAGAATCGGTTGATTCGAAATGCTTTTTGTGGAAAACTAAAACTAAGTTTTTGAATCATTATTTTGCAAAAATCTCTGCATTTTGTGATGCTCATCCATTCAATCTCATCTATAACTATTCACAGGGTCAGCAGTCAGTGTTTGCATCATGTCAGACCAAAGTGACAGCCAGAACAGGGAAGAAGAGCAGATTCACATGAGTGAGGGCACTAGTCCCTCTAGCACCTCAGGTGATGGCAGCAGAAGCACTCCTAGCAATTTGCCTAAAGCAGCCACAAGAGCCAGAAGGAAGAGAACCTCAGACTCTGAGGATGAGGACTAGGTGGCAGTTGAAGATGAGGCTACTTCCAAGAAGGTAGTGCTCAAAAAGGAGTATGGCTCAGCAAAGACCACAAAGCCTGGACTTAATAGGAAGGTCCCTGCCAAGAGGACACCTATGCTGAAGGTCAGAGGATCTACAAAAGTACCTGAAAAACCTGACCCCAAAGAGCCAGCTGCAGAAGGAAAGAAGAGGAAGGAAAGGGTCAAAAAGACCATGGCCAGAGTTGTTGGACAACCTTCCATGATGGAAGAGGAGGAAGAAGAGGTTGCTGCACCAGCACCCAAGGCACAAAAGCTGATGGGTGATGCTATAAGGTCAGGGGCTGCAACATCAAAGCCCAAAGAAGCACCCAAAGCTGCCTCCAAGCCCAAGAATGCACCAAAGAGGAATACCAGAAGTATACCAGCTGCTGAGAAGAACAAGGCCCCAGTGCCTGAAGTTGCTGCTGAAGATGATGAAGGACAAGTCCTGAGGAAGCTCAAACCCAAGATTCCAGACCACAATGATGCTCATCCTGTGGCTGAGAACATGAAGATCAGGAGAGATTCAGGGTTGAGGCTATGGAGAGAGTCAGATCCATATGCCACCAGGAGAAGGACTGTTGTTGATTATAGGTTCCACACAAAGGAACAGCAGGATTTCTATGAGACAATCTTGTTGGACAAGAAGCCTATAGTGTGTGATATGAGGTGGGTCGACTGGACCTACATAAAGGAAAATGAAGAACATTATCCTGGAGTGTATGACAGCTTCTGTGCGTGTGGAGTTGCAGACTTTGTTGGGCAGAAGCTCACAAACTAGAATGATGAGCTCATTATGCAATTCTACTCCACAACACATTTCTATCCAGATGGCAGGATAGTTTGGATGTCTGAAGGTACGAGATACCAATCAACTATTGAGGAATGGGCCAATCTAATCAATGCCCCAAAGGAGAGTGAAGATGACTTGGACGTTTATGCCAAGAAAAAGATGGATCACAATTCTATGTCACATATGTACAAGGAGATCCTAGACGAAACTCTTGAGACTTTCAAGTTTGGGTCAGTCCATTTTCTTCTGTCAGGGCTGCCAACGATCAACTGGATCCTAAGGCACACTCTTTTGCCCAAGTCAGGTGACCACAACATGATCAGAGGACATGCAATTAATTTGCTACACATATTTGATGTGCCACAGAAATTCAAGGTCATGAGCCTCATGGTTGAGACTATCAAGAGGACAGCAGCAGACCAAAAGAGAAGTTGTGGATATGCCCCACAAATTCAGGAGTTGATTAACTCAAAGATGGGCACAGGAAAATATCTGTTGGATAAGGAACACTTTGTTCTCTATCCAGACTTTGAGGACAATCAAGTTGGGATGAATGAGAATGAACCATCATCAGTACAAGCTCAAGAGAAGAAGGAGAAAGCAAAGAAAGAGAAGGCTGCCAAGATGCCAACTCAAGAGGAGGCATCTGAGTACTTTTTGAAGAACAAGCAGGACCAGCTTGGTTACTTGATAGCATCAACTCTGAGGATTGAGAAGGGGTTGGCCACCCTAACTCAAAACCAGGAGAGCCTAGAAAGAATCATGGAACAAAAATTCTATTATTTAGATGTCAAAGTAACTGAGATTCAGTCAGTTCTGGAGCAGCTACAGGATGACATGCAGGAGAGGAAGGGCAGAACAACAACTGATGCATTTGCCAGAGTGCCTCGAGCTCAGAGATCAGCTGCAGAGCTAGTAACAGACACCAGAGTTACTTCATTTGCACCAGCTACAGCTCCAGTGCAACCAGCTCCAGCACCAACTCCTTCAGCTCCATCCACATCAACTGAAGTCTTCGTCCAAGGAGCCATCTCTACGCCACCAACTGAAGACCAAGCCTGAGAGACGATATAGTACTATGCATTTTCTAGGAACTTTTTGGTAACTTGTTGCCAAAGGGGGAGAAAAATGTATAGATCATAGGCTTCGAGAGAGAGAGTTTCCTTTTGTTCGCTCTTGTCTTCTTGGTTGAACCTTGTTTGCTTTTGATTGCTTGAGATACTATGCTATTATCTGTGAGACATTGATGATCATGTGTTTGATCATAAGCTACACTTATGCTTGTTAGATGATATTATCTTACTTATCCTTATGTGATCATTCACTTTGCTTGGTGATGAGTGCATGTATTCAATCTTTATTATTTTGAGCGCTCCACCAAGATGTATGTGACATGGAAGAATAACCCATGAGCCTAATTCCTTGTGCAATTGCAGTCCAAAGCAAATCTTAAACTATGCACAAATTTAGGGGGAGCTCTTGCTTATCACATACTTCTCAAAGCGACGATGTTTTTCAATCTTATTATCATTTGTCGAAGCTTTGATCTATATGTTGTCATCAATTACCAAAAAGGGGGAGATTGAAAGTGCAACTATCCCTAGGTGGTTTTGGTAATTCATAACAAAATATAGCTCATTGAGCTAATGCTATTCCAAGACAAATATTTCAGAAAAGCTCAATGAATGGCATGGCATGGATGATGAAAGTGGATCCCTCAAAATATTAAGGACAAAGGATTGGCTCAAGCTCAAAAGCTCAAGACTCTACATTTTAAATTTTAGTGATCCAAGATCACATTGAGTCTATAGGAAAAGCCAATACTATCAAGAAGGGATAAGGTGTTGCTTAATGAGCCTCATGCTTCAAGTGCTTAGTGATATGCTCCAAAAACCCTCAACTACTTTCTCACATCCACATATGACCTAAACCCAAAGTCAAAATCGGTCCTACCGATTCTTTCTATCCAGCGCCACCGAGTTCATATGTCATAGCCACTGCCACAAACCCTAGGCAAATCGGTCTCACCGATAGGGATCTCGGTCTCACAGAGATGGGATTGTAATCTCTGTGTTTCCCTTCGTAACGTTTCGGTCTAACCGAAGTGAGCGATCGGTCCCACTGAGATTGCAATGTAAACTCTCTGTTTCCCTTTCGTAACATTTCGGTCTCACCAAAAAGGGCGAATCGGTCCCACCGAGTTTACCTGACCAACTCTCTAGTTAGCTAATTACCAAAATCGGTCTCACCAAGTTTGTGTAATTGGTCTCACCGAGATTACGTTATGCCCTAACCCTAACCATATCGGTCCTACCGAGTTGCATGTCGGTCCCACCGAAATCACTAACGGTCACTAGGTTTACTGAATTGGTCCGACCGAGTTTGTTGATTCGGTCCCACCGAGATTGGTAAATTGTGTGTAACGGTTAGATTTTGTGTGGAGGCTATATATACCCCTCCACCTCCTCTTCATTCATGGAGAGAGCCATCAAAACAAACCTACACTTCCAACTTACCAGTTCTAAGAGAGAACTACCTACTCATGTGTTGAGGCCAAGATATTCCATTCCTACCATATGAATCTTGATCTCTAGCCTTCCCAAGTTGCTTTCCACTCAAATCTTCTTTCCACCAGATCCAAATCCTATGAGAGAGAGTTGAGTGTTGGGGAGACTATCATTTGAAGCACAAGAGCAAGGAGTTCATCATCAACGCATCATTTGTTACTTCTTGGAGAGTGGTGTCTCCTAGATTGGCTAGGTGTCACTTGGGAGCCTCCGACAAGATTGTGGAGTTGAACCCAGGAGTTTGTAAGGGCAAGGAGATCGCCTACTTCGTGAAGATCTACCGCTAGTGAGGCAAGTCCTTCGTGGGCGACGGCCATGGTGGGATAGACAAGGTTGCTTCTTCGTGGACCCTTCGTGGGTGGAGCCCTCCATGGACTTGCGCAACCGTTACCCTTCGTGGGTTGAAGTCTCCATCAACGTGGATGTACGATAGCATCACCTATCGGAACCACGACAAAAACATCTGTGTCTCCAATTGCGTTTGAATCCTCCAAACCCTTCCCTTTACATTCTTGCAAGTTGCATGCTTTAAATTCCGCTGCTCATATACTCTTTGCATGCTTGCTTGAATTGTGTGAAGATTTCTTGACTTGTGCAAAGATAGCTAAAATCTGCCAGAGTCTAAAATTGGGAAAAGGTTAAGTTTTTAATTGGTCAAGTAGTCTAATCATCCCCCCTCTAGACATACTTCAAGGTCCTACACACCTAATCGGACCGGGCTGATTCTTGTCAATGACCTTTTCATTTGGTCGTAATTTTGCCACATCAGCTTGCCACGTTGGATCCGACGTGGCCTGGGCAGACAGCTAGTGACCAAAACAAAACAGTAGGCATATTTTGGTCGTAAACGTCTACGACCTTCTCAATTTCAGTTTACGACCGCCAGCTTTTGACCATCTGTTTTTGGTCACAAAAAGGTCACAAATGGAAAATAATGACCATTCAGTGACCAATAGTCAAGGTCACAAGTTGACATATTTCTTGTAGTGGAAGCACGGCGCGGCGGCGAACAGCAGCAGTGGCGGAAGAAGGAAGAAGAAGAAGAATGGCGAAGGAGGAGGAGGGCGCGCGTGTGTCTGCCGCCCCCCTCCTCCCCCTACTTATAGCCCCAGAGCGGCGAAGCTGAGGGGGCGGGACGTGCGGGACATGGGATTAACTGCGCCCACTCCCCCACGACCCCGCGTTTATCGCGCCAGTAAAGGCGTGTATTAATCGCCCCAGAATGCCAACCGCCCGCCTCAGCCACAGCGGATCCGCGCGTGGGCCAAGGCGCTATAGTGGCGGGCCCCAGCCTGCAGCAATGTCCCGTCGCGCGCGTGGGCTGGCAGGCTGGCCCGTCCAACGAGCGCCACATGGTGCGCGGGCGGCGGGTGGCCGGCCCGACTCCTGGCGCACGAACCATCTGGTTCCCGCCTCCGGGCTTCAAAATATTCCAAGCGGCGCGCTTGGATGTGGCCGACTCCTAGCTGTTGGCTCCTCAAAGTGGGAAGCTGCTTGGGCTTCTTGCTCTCCTTTTAGCCGCGAAGCCCCACCAGCTTCGGGGACTACTGTCGGAGTAAATAACCGCGGGTAGCCTTATCCGCTCCCCCTGGTTCTTCAAAAACATCGGGCCGACTGCGCCCTCAAACATCCAAGACGAAGGGCCACCTTCTCTTGGCCGGCTGGCCCAGTAGCCGGCTGTGGGAAGGCGGCAAGGTTCAGCAAGCCATCCTGACATGGGCCGACTCCTAGAAGGCGGCCACCAGAGTGGCCGACTCCTCTCAGGCGGCCTGACATGTACCCTCAAAGTTTGCACCCACATAATGGCGAAAAGACGGGGCGTGGCTACAGTAAAGCCTGCCACCCCCGAATCCCGGAGCAAGCGTGGCCACAGTGCACCGTACCGGGCGGCCATTCCTCGTCCGGTGCGGCACCGTTGCCACGTTGACCATGACGTCACCCACGGCGGGCTGTCAGTACGGCCCGCAGGCGGCGGGCCCCTCTTGCCAGAGAGCCACCAGAAGGCGGCTCGACCTGGCTAGTCGGCACAAGGGGAGGCCGGCTCTCAACAGCCGGCCTACCCCCGCCCTAGAAGTTTGTACTCCATTAAGCAGATAAGATGGGGTAAGGCTACAGTGAGCGCCCGCCAGGCGGCGGCACTGCAGCCATGCTTACCCGGACAAAGTCATCGTCATCAAGAGCGAGGCTATAGTAACGAGCAGCCGACAGGACCATGGGCGGTGGGCCCATCCTATCGACCAAGAAGCCGGCAGCCGGCAGGACCCACTAGTCGACGGGCCCGAGCGGCCAGCGGAGAAGCCGGTGACCATAGACACTGATGGTCTGGACCCGCATCCAGTCGGATTACCATTGTACCCCTGGGGGTAGGCCTATATAAACCCCCAGGGCACCCATGCAAAGGGTTGATCCATTAGAAGTACACACACCACATAGGGAGAAGAGGTGAGCTAGCCTTGCCCTTCTTCTTCCTCTAACCAAACAGCTCAAGGAGCCTCTTATAGCTACTTACTGATTTAGTGATCATGCGGAGACCCCGTAGAGCAGGACTAGGGGTGTTATCTCCTAGGAGAGCCCTGAACCTGGATAAGATTCGCCGGCGTGCATGTCTTCGCCCTATCCCGTTTCCAGGCACCGACGATGTCTTACTGGCTCCCACAATGATTAGCTACTTGTTGGCATATGTCGCACCTACCACCCGACACACAGCGAGCCCCACGACTATGCCCGCCATGGCCACGCAGACGCAAGCTGCAGAAGCAGCAACGACCGAGCGGGAGCAGTAGGTGTGGCGACCGGCGCGGCGGGGCGGGGCCGACCGGCGAGGCGGGAGCACCGCAGCAGGAGGCGGCTGGGAGCGCGGCCACAGGCACAGGGGGTGATCGCGGGGGAGGAGGCGTGCGGGCACGGGCGGTCTCCGGCGGGTGTGGCAAGGTGCACGCACGGACGGCGTCGGCAGCGGAAGGGGGGCGGAATGCGTGGCCGCGACCGAGCAAGGCGCAGGCTCGCGGCCAGGGGCGCTAGGGCGTGGGCGGATGAGCCCCAGGTGCGCACGCGAAGCAGGGCGGGAGCGCGGTGAGCGCAGTCACATGTTCGGGCAATGGCGGGACGATGGCAGAACGGACAAGATTCGAGAAGGGGAGGAGGGGAATCAGGCGGGGGCTCACCGAGGAGTGCAGGGGCGAGCTTGGGGCGGTCCGGGGAGGATGGGGAGGGCGCGGTGGAGCAGATCGAGCGAGGTCGCGCCGTCGACCATAGTTGAAGGAGGCGGTCAGTCGCGACGATCCTCGGTGCTCCAGCTCGTATTGCGCCATGTAGATGAAGAAGACGACTCCATGCAGCTTCTGGACAACAGTTGACGGCGCGGGGAGGCCGGTGTACGTGCAGGCAACGGTGGTACGGCGACGCCCACATTCAGATGGCTCTGGATCGAGCAGAGAGAGAGAAACACGCGCGCGCGGGGGAGGGGGGTGGCCGCCACGGCACCATCGATGGGCAATGGCCATGGTGCTAGTGGATGAGCGCCACGACCACCCCTACTTCTATAGCTGGAGGTGGGGACAAGTGGGGTGTGGGCTGGGCCTTCCAGCCCCACTTGGGCCTTTTTTGTATCTTTTCTTTGTTTATATTTTCTTCTCTGTTTTCTAGTTTCTTCTGCTACTAAAAGAATTTTGTAAAAAGTGAAACTTTGCACATAACTCAAATGCAACGTTGTTAGTCCCCTCACAAAGTCTCAAGTGGTTTGGAATTGTATAAATATGTTTTTATATTTAAAAGCTTATATTAGTTACCATTGGACCACTTTATAAATGGCCAGGGACATCTGGGGAATTCAAATTATGTTGTTTTCTTCATGAAAAATAGTTAGTGAATATTTGCAACACAACGAACATTTTTACTTTGTTGTTTGAAGAAATAATTATTTGATTTATTTTAAATTGAAAATGGCCTTGATTTTTGGACAAGTGTCAATTTGCATAGTAATCATGATGACATGACCAACATTAGGGAGAGATTACTGAAGCATGATTCTCGGGGTGTTACATGAACCTATGGCCCCAGGTCTATTATCCATTAAAAAAATTTCAATTTTTGCTATTTTTGTTTTACCGTTTAACTTCACTATTATCTGTCTATTATTGCTCTTAACCTTGTAACTAGCAAGAAAAAGGGCTTGACAACCCTCTTGCCGCGTTGGGTGCAACTATTTTATTTTGTTTGTGCGCGGGTGCTGCTTATCTTATTAGCTTAGAAGCTTCCACTGGTTCGATAAACCTTGATTCTTAATCAAGGAAAAAACTTTGCTGCTATCAACTTCACCCATTTGGGAAACTCAACGACTCCTGCAGGAATAGCACACCGATTCAAGTGGCATTGGATCTTTAATTTGAGCACTTTGAAAAACAACATAATTGGCGCTAAAAATGCATCCCAACTTTGGCCTGTGTGTACCCATAACTTTGGCCAATTTGGGTTGACAACTTGAGAATCAAGATTTGAAATGCACATGACATGTTATTTTTTATTGTGTATAATTGTTACAATATTTATTGAACATAAGTAGAATAACTGAATGAAAAATATTTTCTCATGCATGGTTAAATATTATGATGGGCATTTTTTCGTGCATGATTGCAGGTTGAGGTGAGTCTTATCCCATTCGTAATTATATGTGAGGTCGTATGCGTGCATGTTGAGATAAATAAGTTAGTGGGATAAGTCTCTTAGGTAGGATGCATTAATTTCAACTCAATTTTTTTCTTCACCACAATGCAACGTGCCTTTTTGTGTTTTCTCAAAAAGAAAATCATACGTTTTTTAGATGGAATCACCGTGATTGGTTTATTGTTGAGTTATATAGGTGGTATTTAGTTGTGCTTTAGATTTGAAACACGTACATTCTATTTTCGGATGCACAAGCGAAAAATCTCATGTGCGTTATGCGAAGCAAACAACCCGCTTGGCCTACCCGTGGACGAACCGACCGTTGTGGCGGCGTTGTTTCTTTAGTGGCAACGATGAAAACTTGTGAAAGGAATCATGATTTAAAATCTTGAAAAAACAACATCGTCTATTCGCATCTTTTTTCCGCGCTTTTATTGTTTAAAAGATTTAAACATTACACCCGGGCTCTGCATAATTAAGATGCACACAGTCAAATAAGGTCCTCCCACATAAACGAAAAAATGTGAAATATAAAGAAACTTAGAGTCTGTATAACGCCTAAAGCGGAGGGGGCCAATCATAAGATCATGCTGCCACCCATGTTGGGTAAAAGTATTCCTTGTTGTATCCTTCAATTGTGTACACACCTCCATAAAAAGGTCTCGGTTCTCCACGTGTTGTAGAGAAGACCATAAACGAAGAGTCCCGGTACATATGTAGATAACCTGCAACAGAAAAGTACTTTTATCGTTAAAAACATTATCATTTCTACATAGCCAAAGCGACCAAATAATGGCCGATCCCATATGAGAAGAGTTCTAAACTTGTGATCGATCCCATGTAACCAGTTGCCAAATACATTAGCAACACTACAGGGAGGATACAAGGCAGAAGCTATTTGGATGACTGACCATATAGAACGAGCTAATTTGCATTGGAAGAATAAATGTTTTATTGCTCCTCATGGTGACAAAAGACACACTGCGGACTTCCATACCACCCTCTTAGGTTATCTTTAGTAAGAATGACTCCGCGACGAAAATACCATGCAAAGATTTTATTCTTAAGAGGTATCTTCATCTTTAAGATCTTCTTGTTATTATCAACTGGCACATCAGACCGGATTAACGCTCTATACATAGACTTCACTGAGAATTCTCCATTCCTATGGAGGTTCCATCGGAATACATCAGACCTATGTGCGAATTGCACCGTGGACAACCGCTGAAGCAGAATGTTCCATGATTCTAGTCTGGTTCCAATTAAATCTCTTTTGAACGTCATATTCGACGGAAATGATTCCATCACCGTGGCGATAGTATCACCCCTGTGGTGCACAATGTTGTATAGAGCCGGATATCGTTCACGGAGTGTGGCATTTTGATAGAGGCAAAGGTGTCCCATCTTTCGATGAGATGGTGGCTATCGTTTTTGGTGGAGTGGACTTCGATGAACCGATTACAAACGTGCGAGGACGCCGCGCCTTAGCAATCACTAAACCAACTCCGAGAGGTTATTGACCACGCCAGAGCACGATCAACCTGATCATGAGGGTCTATTTCCTGCAAGCAAACGAAGAACAAGCAAGAAACTAAGATTGCAATCTGGATATTGTGAATTTAAGAGGAAAGCTTTATTGATGAAAGTGGGGTTCTATGACGTCTTTGTCTGGTCGTTGAACACAAACGAAGTACGCAAAGTTGCAACTATGGCTAACTTTAATCTAAACAAAACCCAAAGTTTGAACAACACCCTAAGGGCTGTATATATGGAGGAAGAGGGGGAAATTTTGTGACCCTTGGAGGAGGGGTCCGAAACCAACCCTAACTCTTGTTTCCCCACACATACGAACTCTAAAAACAGTCTATACTCAAGTATTTTGAAATTACATGGGCCTGGCCCAAAAATAAGATGACATAACACCTAAATAAGCCATGGACGAAATTTATGAAGGGGCTTCTTGTATATTTCGTCCATGTCCTTGTATGTCATCGCTGAGGCTTCAAAGTGCTGAAATATGCACTAGAAACGCCATTCTGGTTCCCTTCGTGCATGCCTTCATCTCCATGCTTGATCCTGCTCCAGTGTTCATCCCTCTTGTCCATACTAGGCCCTTCATTAGTAATCAACACAAATGTATCCAATTTAGGCAACATCATATTCTCATGGACATTAGAATTGTTACCAAAAAACGAAAGTACCTGGTAATTCAATTGGCCTGTGCGAGCTCTAATAATTGGTACAATCTGTATAGCAACATGTGTTGTGGGTGTAACAATGGTATTGGTGTCATCATCACATTTTCCTACCCACTTGTCCTCCCAAAATCTAATTTATGAGCCGTCCTTAATCTAGAAGGATCCATAGCAGAAGAAATATTTCTTCGTAGCCATTAGACCCGCCCAAAAGTGGGAATCCCTAGGCCTCCAATATATCTGGGATACCGCCTTGAAACCCACATATTTCCTTCTTAGGAGGTTTTGCCATACACCATCATTCGTTAGTAATTTAAACAACCATTTGCCGAGGAGGGCCCTAATCTTAACCTCAAGGCCATGAATGACCAACCCGCCTTGGTCTTTGGGATGACAAACCACACTCCATTTAGCCAGCCGATATTCCTTTCTCTTGCTATCTCCTTGCCAAAAGAATCTTGATCGGAAGTAACCCAATCTATGTAAAACTCCTTTCGGCAACTGAAAGAAGGAAATCATATATAGTACCATATTACTTAGTACTAAATTTATGAAGACCAATCTTCCACCCAGAGATAACAATTTACCTTTCCAACTGCTAAGTCTTTTTTGCAGTCTCTCCTCGACGTGTTTCCATTCAACATTTGTGAGTCTCCGGTAATGTATCGGTATCCCCAAATATGTGATAGGAAATTGGCCCAACCCGCATCCAAATAGTTCAGCGTACAGGTGGGCCTTGTCTTAAGCCTTGCAAAAGCAAAACAATCCACTTATATGAAAATTGATCTTAAGACCCGAGAGTTGCTCGAATGCTGATAAAATCAGTTTCAGATTTCTCGCTTTCTTGAGGTCATGATCCACAAAGAGAATCGTATCATCGGCATATTGAAGTATAGAAAGACCACCATCAACTAGATGATTTACTACCCCATCAATTTGGCCATCAACCTTGGCAAGCTCAATCATGACCACTAGCATACCCGCCACTATATTGAATAGCATGGGCGATACCGAGTCGCCTTTTCGCAATCCCTTCTTCATTTGGAAATAGTGTCCAATGTCATCACTGACCTTAATGGCAACACTACCTTCAGAAACGAAGCTATGGATCATAGCGCGCCACTCTACAAAAAATCCTTTCATTCTGAGAGACTATTGAAGAAAGGGCCACTTGACTTTTTCATAAGCCCTTTCAAAGTCTATTTTGAGTACCACCCCATTCAACTTTTTTCGGTGTAATTCATGGACTGTTTCATGAAGGATAACAACTCCATCTAGGATGTGTCTCCCTTGCATAAAAGTTGTCTGTGAAGGCCGAATCACATGTTCAGCAACTGAATTTAGCCTAATAGTCGCAACCTTCGTGAATATTTTAAAACTAACATTAAGTAGGCAAATAGGTCTATATTGGTGTATCCTTTCAGCCTCATTAACCTTAAGTAATAAAATAATCTCACTGAAGTTTAAGCGAAACAATTCTAGTTGGCCAGCATGTAGGTCGCTAAACAAAAGTAGGAGATCCCATTTGATGACTTCCTAGAAGTTCTAATAGAACTCAGCAGGAAAACCATCCGGACCCAGGGCTTTGTTATGGTCTATTCGCGTCTTAGCTACAAATTACATCAGATAGATGTCTCCAAAGCTCTGACTCGAAAGAAAGAACATATGTGGCAAAATTAGTCTCATGGACCGGTCAAGGTTAATGTAGATGCAGCTTGGTTTTTTCCGATGCCTGAGATGTTGATTTAGTATAGCTCATGGCAATTAGAAATGGAATATGGTTGTTTGCAAATTTGGGGTGCAACAATGTGGGGATTTAATCTAATTACTCGTTTGCGGTGGAGACAGTTCAACAAATAGACTCTTATCCAGGACCCAATGTTGCACTGGTCTCTGAATTCAAGTAATTGGCAGTGGACTTTGCCAAAATATCATTTAAACACTGTTTTTAGGAAGCTAATCAGGTCACATATGAGCTAGCATTTTTTTAATGCTAGATCTTCGGTGTAATCCCTACTTTGTAATACAAGAAATAAAGTCTATCTGCAACATTTTGAAGTCAAGACCGAAGAAGGGTTCATCATACACTTGGCAAAGTATTGTCGCGGTCATACAAACGTTCCAAATGGTTTGTATTTGGCCATTTGGGTAAGGGTGAAGGAAATATGCCCTAGAGGCAATAATAAAGTTATTATTTATTTCCTTATATCATGATAAATGTTTATTATTCATGCTAGAATTGTATTAACCGGAAACATAATACATGTGTGAATACATAGACAAACTTAATGTCACTAGTATGCCTCTACTTGACTAGCTCATTAATCAAAGATGGTTATGTTTCCTAACCATAGACATGAGTTGTCATTTGATTAATGGGATCACATCATTAGTAGAATGATGTTATTGACATGACCCATTCCGTTAGCTTAGCACTTGATCATTTAGTATGTTGCTATTGCTTTCTTCATGACTTATACATGTTCCTACAACTATGAGATTATGCAACTCCCGTTTACCGGAGGAACACTTTGTGTGCTACCAAACGTCACAACGTAACTGGGTGATTATAAAGGAGCTCTACAGGTGTCTCCAAAGGTACATGTTGAGTTGGCATATTTCGAGATTAGGTTTTGTCACTCCAATTGTCAGAGAGGTATCTCTGGGCCCTCTCGGTAATGCACATCACTATAAGCCTTGCAAGCAATGTATCTAATGAGTTAGTTACGGAATGATGTATTACGTAACGAGTAAAGAGACTTGCCGGTAATGAGATTGAACTAGGTATTGGGATACCGACGATCGAATCTCGGGAAAGTAACATACCGATGACAAAGGGAACAACGTATGTTGTTATGCGGTTTGACCGATAAAGATCTTTGTAGAATATGTAGGAGCCAATATGAGCATCCAGGTTCCGCTATTGGTTATTGACCGGTAACGTGTCTCGGTCATGTCTACATAGTTCTCGAACCCGTAGGGTCCGCACGCTTAAGGTTTCGTTGACAGTTTTATTATGAGTTTATGAGTTTTGATGTACCGAAGGTTGTTCGGAGTCCCGGATGTGATCACGGACATGACGAGGAGTCTCGAAATGGTCAAGACATAAAGATCGATATATTGGACGACTATATTTGGACACCGGAAAGGTTCCGGGTGAGATTGGGACAATACCGAAGCTCCGGGAGGTTATCAGAACCCCCCGGGAGGTATATGGGCCTTATTGGGCCTTAGTGGAAAGGAGGGGAAAGGAGCAAGGGAGGGGCGCCCCTCCCCAAGCCAAATCCGAATTGGGAGGGGGGCCGCCCCCCCCCCCCTTTCCTTCCTCCCTCCTCCCTCTTCCTTCCCTCTCCCTATCCTAATAGGAAAGGGGGGAGTCCTACTCCCGGTGGGAGTTGGACTCCCCCCCTAGGGCGCGCCACCCCCCTTGGCCGGCCCCCTCCTCCACTCCTTTATATACGGGGGAGGAGGGCACCCCATAGACACAACAATTGATCTCTTGATCTCTTAGCCGTGTGCGGTGCCCCCCTCCACCATAGTTCTCCTCGATAATATTGTAGCGGTGCTTAGGCGAAGCCCTGCAACGGTAGAACATCAAGATTGTCACCACGCCGTCGTGCTGACGGAACTCTCCCTCGACACTCTGCTGGATTGGAGTACGGGGGACGTCATCGAGCCGAACGTGTGCAAGAACTCGGAGGTGCCGTAGTTTCGGTGCTTGATCAGTCGGGCTGTGAAGACGTACGACTACATCAACCGCGTTGTGCTAACGCTTCCGCTTTCGGTCTACGAGGGTACGTGGACACACTCTCCCCTCTCATTGCTATGCATCACCATGATCTTGCGTGTGCGTAGGAAAATTTTGAAATTACTGCGTTCCCCAACAGTGGCATTCGAGCTAGGTTTTATGCGTAGACGTTATATGCACGAGTAGAACACAAGTGAGTTGTGGGCGATACAAGTCATAATGCTTACCAGCATGTCATACTTTGGTTCGGCGGTATTGTTGGATGAAGCGGCCCGGACCGACATTACGCGTACGCTTACGCGAGACTGGTTCTACGGACGTGCTTTGCACGCAGTTGGCTGGCGGGTGTCTCTTTCTCCAACTTTAGTCAAACCGAGTGTGGCTACGCCCAGTCCTTGCGAAGGTTAAAACAGCACTAACTTGACAAACTATTGATACGTCTCCAACGTATCTATAATTTTTTTTATTGCCCCATGCTACTTTATCTACTGTTTTGGACTATATTGGGCTTTATTTTCCACTTTTACATTATTTTTGGGACTAACCTATTAACCGGAGGCCCAGCCCAGAATTGCTGTTTTTATGCCTATTTCAGTGTTTCGAAGAAACGGAATATCAAACGGAGTCCAAACGGAATGAAACCTTCCGGAACGTGATTTTCTCACCAAACGTGATCCAGGAGACTTGGACCCTACTCCAAGACGTAACAGAGGCGGACGCGAGGGTGGGGGGCACGCCCCCCTGCCTCATGGCCCCCCTGTTGCTCCACCGGCGTACTCCTTCCTCCTATATATACCTACGTATCCCCAAACGATCAGAACAGGAGCCAGAAACCTAATTCCACCACTGCAACCTTCTGTATCCATGAGATCCCATCTTGGGGCCTGTTCCGGAGCTCCGCCGGAGGGGGCATCCACCACGGAGGGCTTCTACATCAACACCATAGCCCCTCCGATGAAGTGTGAGTAGTTTACTTCAGACCTTCGGGTTCATAGCTAGTAGCTAGATGGCTTCTTCTCTCTTTTTGGATCTCAATACAATGTTCTCCCCCTCTCTCATGGAGATCTATACGATGTAATCTTCTTTTTGCGGTGTGTTTGTTGAGATTGATGAATTGTGGGTTTATGATCCAACTTATCTATGAATAATATTTGAATCTTCTCTGAATTATTTTATGTATGATTGAGTTATCTTTGCAAGTCTCTTCGAATTATCCTTTTGGTTTGGCCAACTAGATTGGTAGTTCTTGCAATGGGAGAAGTGCTTAGCTTTGGGTTCAATCTTGCGGTGTCCTTTCCCAGTGATAGAAGGGGCAGCAAGGCACGTATTGTATTGTTGCCATCGAGGATAACAAGATGGGGTTTTTATCATATTGCATGAATTTATCCCTCTACATCATGTCATCTTGCTTAAGGCGTTACTCTGTTTTTAACTTAATACTCCAGATGCATGTTGGATAGCGGTCGATGAGTGGAGTAATAGTAGTAGATGTAGAATCGTTTTGATCTACTTGTCTCGGACGTGATGCCTATATACATGATCATACCTAGATATACTCATAACTATGCTCAATTCTGTCAACTGCTCAATAGTAATTTGTTCACCCATTGTAGAATATCTATGCTCTTGAGAGAGGCCACTAGTGAAACATATGGCACCCGGGTCTATTCTCATCATATCAATCTCTATCGCTTTATTACTTGCTTTGTTTTTACTTTGCCTTTTACTTTTCACTTTGCATCTATCTATCAAAAATACCAAAAATATTATTTATCATCTCTATCAGATCTCACTCTCGTAAGTGACCGTGAAGGGATTGACAACCCCTAATCGCGTTGGTTGCGAAGAGCTATCGTTTTGTGTAGGTACGAGGGACTTGTGCGTACTCTCCTACTGGATTGATACATTGGTTCTCAAAAACTGAGGGAAATACTTATGCTACTTTGCTGCATCATCCTCTCCTCTTCGGGGAAATCCAATGCAGTGCTCAAGAGGTAGCAAGGAGAATTTCTGGCGCCGTTGTCGGGGAGGCTCACGCAAGCAAGTCAACCATACCAAGTACCCATCACAATCCCTATCTCTCGCATTACATTATTTGCCATTTGCCTCTCGTTTTCCTCTCCCCCACTTCACCCTTGTCGTTTTATTCGCCCTCTCTTTCCCAATCTCCTCCTCTTTTTCCCATTGCCTTTTTCTAGTCCATTTGTTTGCTTGTGTGTTAGTTTGCTTGCTTGTCGTCATGACTAGTCTCATATCTTCTCCGTTATCTCCCGAGAATGAAGTTCTAAATTTTAAGCAAAGGGAGGGAGAAAATCTAAAAGACGCTTGGTATAGAATTTGCAATGCTCAAAAGAGATCTACCAGGAAGCAATCTACTTCAGTTATTCTTCGTAATTTTTACGTAGGTGCTAATCCTTAGTATAGATATATCCTTGACACCATTACCGGAGGGAATTTCTTGGGTAGCCATACTTTTGATTCTTATAATGCTTTAATAGATTTATTAGGCTCACCACCTCTTTTGATTAATGGAACTACGTTAACTTTGGAGCATATTATGCAAAGACTTGAAACTATTGAGAATAAAGTTGCTACCATTGAATCAATTGAAAATCTTGATAAAAAGATCCACAATCAAATTACCCAATATGGATCTAAGGTAGGAATGACTTTGAAAAGTATTAAAGAAAAAGAACCCATAGTTAATGAGAAAATAAATCTAGATTCCACAAGAATCGATAAACTTGAGGGTATCATTACCAACTTGGGAACCGCTTTTTCTTCCGTTCAAAACACTCCAAGTTCGTCTACTAAAAATACTAAGCTTATTTATGTTCCTAAGAATAAGGGAGAATCATCTAGTAAGGAAACTGCGGATCTTAAATCTATAAGTGTTCATCCCAATCTTTTTACCATCATTAAGGAATCATTTGCTATAAATAAATTTTTTGATCTTTTGCCTGAAAATTTGACAATTCCTAGAGAGAAAGAAAATTCTAAAATAAAATAGGTCGATACCTTATCGAAGAATTGCCTACCAAAGATGGCAATACCTAGATCTATCCTTGCTTTTATGCCTAGCTAGGGGCATTAAACGATAGCGCTTGTTGGGAGGCAAACCCAATTTTATTTTTGTTTTTTGTTTTTGCTTCTGTTTAGGAATAAATAATCCATCTACCTTCTGTTTGGATGTGGTTTTATGTTTTAATTAGTGTTTGTGCCAAGTAGAACCTATAGGATAACCTACGATCATAGTTGATTTGATTCTGCTGAAAAACAGAAACTTTGCGCGCACGAATATAATTTTTTTAAATCACAGAAAGTGCTTTTGCGTTGATTCTTTATGATGCTGTTCAATAAACAAATTTTCCAGGACTTCCTATTTTGGTAGAACTTTTAGAGTTCCAGAAGTTTGCGTTAGTTACAGATTGCTACAGACTGTTCTGTTTTTGACAGATTCTGTTTTGCGGGTGTTGTTTGCTTATTTTGATGAATCTATGGCTAGTAAAATAGTTTATAATCCATAGAAAAGTTGGAATACAGTAGGTTTAACACCAATAAAAATAAAGAATGAGTTCATTACAGTACCTTAAGTAGTTCTTTGTTTTCTTTCTCTAACGGAGCTCACGAGATTTCTATTGAGTTTTGTGTTGTGAAGTTTTCAAGTTTTGGGTGAATTATTTTGATGGATTATGGAACAAGGAGTGGCAAGAGCCTAAGCTTGGGGATGCCCATGGCACCCTCAAGATAACCCAGGGACACCAAAAAGTCAAAGCTTGGGGATGCCCCGGAAGGCATCGCCTCTTTCGTCTACTTCCATCGGTAATTTACTTGGAGCTATATTTTTATTCACCACATGATATGTGTTTTGCTTGGAGCGTCTTGTATTATTTGCGTCTTTGCTTGTTAGTTTACCACAATCATCCTTGCTGTACACACCTTTTAAGAGAGCCATACATGAATTGGAATTTTTTAGAATACTCTATGTGCTTCAGTTATATCTTTTGAGCTTGATAGTTTTGCTCATAGTGCTTCACTTATATCTTTTGAGCGTGATAATTTTTGCTCTTGTGCTTCACTTAGATCTTTTAGAGCACGGTGGTGGATTTATTTTAAAGAAACTATTGATCTCTCATGCTTCACTTAGATTATTTTGAGAGTCGTTAATAGCATGGTAATTTGCTTAATGTTAATATACTTGGTATTCAAGATATGTGAAACTTTCTTTTGAGTGCGTTGAATACTAAGATAAGTTTGATGCTTGATAATGGTTTTGAGATATGAAGATGGTGATATTAGAGTCATGCTAGTTAAGTAGTTGTGAATTTAAAGAATACTTGTGTTGAAGTTTGTGATTCCCGTAGCATGCACGTATGGTGAACCGTTATGTGATGACTCGGAGCATGATTTATTTATTGATTGTCTTCCTTATGAGTGGCGGTCGGGGACGAGCGATGGTCTTTTCCTACCAATCTATCCCCCTAGGAGCATGCGCATAATACTTTGCTTTGATAACTTCTAGATTTTTGCAACAAGTATATGAGTTCTTTATGACTAATGTTGAGTCCATGGATCATACGCACTTTTCCCATCCTTCCACCATTGCTAGCCTCTCTAATACCACGCACTTTTCGCCGGTATCATACACCCAACATATGCATTCCTCAAAACAGCCACCATACCTACCTATCATGGCATTTCCATAGCCATTCCGAGATATATTTCCATGCAACTTTCCACCGTTCCGTTTATTATGACACGCTCCATCATTGTCATATTGCTAGCATGATCATGTAGTTGACATCGTATTTGTGGCAAAGCCACCGTTCATAATTCTTTCATACATGTCACTCATGATTCATTGCATATCCCGGTACACCGCCGGAAGCATTCATATAGAGTCATACTTTGTTCTAAGTATCGAGTTGTAATTTTTGAGTTGTAAGAAAAATAAAAGTGTGATGATTATCATTATTAGAGCATTATCCCAAGTGAGGAAAGGATGATGGAGACTATGATTCCCCGACAAGTCGGGATGAGACTCCAGACGAAAAATAAATAAATAAATAAGAGGCCAAAAAAAAGAGAAAGGCCCAAATAAAAAATGAGAGAAAAAGAGAGGAGGGACAATGTTACTATCCTTTTACCACACTTGTGCTTCAAAGTAGCACCAAGATCTTCATGATAGAGAGTCTCTCATTTTGTCACTTTCATATACTAGTGGGAATTTTTCATTATAGAGCTTGGCTTGTATATTCCAATGATGGGCTTCCTCAAAATGCCCTAGGTCTTCGTGAGCAAGCAAGTTGGATGCACACCCACTTAGTTTCTTTTGTAGAGCTTTCATATACTTATAGCTCTAGTGCATCCGTTGCATGGCAATCCCTACTCACTCACATTGATATCTATTGATGGGCATCTCCATAGCCCGTTGATATGCCTAGTTGATGTGAGACTATCTTCCCTCTTTTTGTCTTCTCCACAACCCCCATTCTATTCCACATATAGTGCTATATCCATGGCTCACGCTCATGTATTGCGTGAAGATTGAAAAAGTTTTGAGAATGTCATAAGTATGAAACTATTGCTTGGCTTGTCATCGGGGTTGTGCATGATTTAAATATTTTGTGTGGGAAAGATGGAGCATAGCCAGACTATATGATTTTGTAGGGATAACTTTCTTTGGCCATGTTATTTTGAGGAGACATGATTGCTTTGATTAGTATGCTTGAAGTATTATTATTTTTATGTCAATATGAACTTTTGTCTTGAATCTTTCAGATCTGAATATTCATATCACAATTAAGAAGATTTACATTGAAATTATGCCAAAGTATCACTCCGCATCAAAAATTATTTTTTATCATTTACCTACTCGAGGACGAGTAGGAATTAAGCTTGGGGATGCCTGATACGTCTCCAACGTATCTATAATTTTTGATTGATCCATGCTACTTTATCTACTGTTTTGGACTATATTGGGCTTTATTTTCCAATTTTATATTATTTTTTAGACTAACCTATTAACCGGAGGCCCAGCCCAGAATTGCTGTTTTTTGACTATTTCAGTGTTTCGAAGAAACGGAATATCAAACGGAGTCCAAACGGAATGAAACCATCGGGAACGTGATTTTCTCACCGAACGTGATCCAAGAGACTTGGACCCTACTCCAAGACGTAACAGAGGCGGTCACGAGGGTGGGGGGCGCGCCCCCTGCCTCGTGGCCCCCCTGTTGCTCCATCGACGTACTCCTTCCTCCTATATATACCTACGTATCCCCAAACAATCAGAACAGGAGCCAAAAACCTAATTCCACCACTGCAACCTTCTGTATCCACGAAATCCCATCTTGGGGCCTGTTCCGGAGCTCCGCCAGAGGGGGCATCCAAGATGGAGGGCTTCTACATCAACACCATAGCCCCTCCGATGAAGTGTGAGTAGTTTACTTCAGACCTTCGGGTCCATAGCTAGTAGCTAGATGGCTTCTTCTCTCTTTTTGGATCTCAATACAATGTTCTCCCCCTCTCTCGTGGAGATCTATTCGATGTAATCTTCTTTTTGCGGTGTGTTTGTTGAGACCGATGAATTGTGGGTTTATGATCCAACTTATCTATGAATAATATTTGAATCTTCTCTGGATTATTTTATGTATGATTGAGTTATCTTTGCAAGTCTCTTCGAATTATCCTTTTGGTTTGGCCAACTAGATTGGTAGTTCTTGCAATGGGAGAACTGCTTAGCTTTGGGTTCAATCTTGCGATGTCCTTTCCCAGTGACAGAAGGGGCAGCAAGGCACGTATTGTATTGTTGCCATCAAGGATAACAAGATGGGGTTTTTATCATATTGCATGAATTTATCCCTCTACATCATGTCATCTTGCTTAAGGCGTTACTCTGTTTTTAACTTAATACTCCAGATGCATGCTGGATAGCGGTCGATGAGTGGAGTAATAGTAGTAGATGTAGAATCGTTTCGATCTACTTGTCTCAGACGTGATGCCTATATACATGATCATACCTAGATATACTCATAACTATGCTCAATTCTGTCAATTGTTCAACAGTAATTTGTTCACCCACTATAGAATATCTATGCTCTTGAGAGAAGCCACTAGTGAAACCTATGGCCCGCGGGTCTATTCTCATCATATCAATCTCTATCGCTTTATTACTTGCTTTGTTTTTACTTTGCCTTTTACTTTTCACTTTGCATCTATCTATCAAAAATACCAAAAATATTATTTATCATCTCTATCAGATCTCACTCTCGTAAGTGACCGTGAAGGGATTGACAACCCCTAACCGCGTTGGTTGCGAAGAGCTATCGTTTTGTGTAGGTACGAGGGACTTGTGCGTAGTCTCCTACTGGATTGATACATTGGTTCTCAAAAACTGAGGGAAATACTTACGCTACTTTGCTGCATCATCCTCTCCTCTTCGGGGAAATCCAACACAGTGCTCAAGAGGTAGCAAGGAGAATTTCTGGCGCCGTTGTCGGGGAGGCTCACGCAAGCAAGTCAACCATACCAAGTACCCATCACAATCCCTATCTCTCGCATTACATTATTTGCCATTTGCCTCTCGTTTTCCTCTCCCCCACTTCACCCTTGTCGTTTTATTCGCCCTCTCTTTCCCAATCTCCTCCTCTTTTTCCCATTGCCTTTTTCTAGTCCATTTGTTTGCTTGTGTGTTAGTTTGCTTGCTTGTCGTCATGACTAGTCTCATATCTTCTCCGTTATCTCCCGAGAATGAAGTTCTAAATTTTAAGCAAAGGGAGGGAGAAAATCTAAAAGACGCTTGGTATAGAATTTGCAATGCTCAAAAGAGATCTACCAGGAAGCAATCTACTTCAGTTATTCTTCGTAATTTTTACATAGGTGCTAATCCTTGGTATAGATATATCCTTGACACAATTACCGAAGGGAATTTCTTGGGTAGCCATACTTTTGATTCTTATAATGCTTTAATAGATTTATTTGGCTCACCACCTCTTTTGATTAATGGAACTACGTTAACTTTGGAGCATGTTATGCAAAGACTTGAAACTGTTGAGAATAAAGTTGCTACCATTGAATCAATTGAAAATCTTGATAAAAAGATCCACAATCAAATTACCCAATATGGATCTAAGGTAGGAATGACTTTGAAAAGTATTAAAGAAAAAGAACCCATAGTTAATGAGAAAATAAATCTAGATTCCACAAGAATCGATAAACTTGAGGGTATCATTACCAACATGGGAACCGATTTTTCTTCCGTTCAAAACACTCCAAGTTCGTCTACTAAAAAGACTAAGCTTATTTATGTTCCTAAGAATAAGGGTGAATCATCTAGTAAGGAAACTGCGGATCTTAAATCTATAAGTGTTCATCCCAATCTTTTTACCATCATTAAGGAATCATTTGCTATAAATGAATTTTTTGATCTTTTGCCTGAAAATTTGACAATTCCTAGAGAGAAAGAAAATTCTAAAATAAAATAGGTCGATACCTTATCGAAGAATTGCCTACCAAAGATGGCAATACCTAGATCTATCCTTGCTTTTATGCCTAGCTAGGGGCGTTAAACGATAGCGCTTGTTGGGAGGCAAACCCAATTTTTTTTGTTTTTGCTTCTGTTTAGGAATAAATAATCCATCTACCTTCTGTTTGGATGTGGTTTTATGTTTTAATTAGTGTTTGTGCCAAGTAGAACCTATAGGATAACCTACGATGATAGTTGATTTGATTCTGCTGAAAAACAGAAACTTTGCACGCACGAATATAATTTTTTTAAATCACAGAAAGTGCTTTTGCGTTGATTCTTTTTGATGTTGTTCAATAAACAAATTGTCCAGGACTTCCTATTTTGGTAGAATTTTTAGAGTTCCAGAAGTTTGTGTTAGTTACAGATTGCTACAGACTGTTCTGTTTTTGACAGATTCTGTTTTGCGGGTGTTGTTTGCTTATTTTGATGAATCTATGGCTAGTAAAATAGTTTATAATCCATAGAAAAGTTGGAATACAGTAGGTTTACCACCAATATAAATAAAGAATGAGTTTATTACAGTACCTTAAGTAGTTCTTTGTTTTCTTTCTCTAACGGAGCTCACAAGATTTCTATTGAGTTTTGTGTTGTGAAGTTTTCAAGTTTTGGGTGAATTCTTTTGATGGATTATGGAACAAGGAGTGGCAAGAGCCTAAGCTTGGGGATGCCCATGGCACCCCAAAGATAACCCAAGGACACCAAAAAGTCAAAGCTTGGGGATGCCCCGGAAGGCATCCCCTCTTTCGTCTACTTCCATCGGTAATTTACTTGGAGCTATATTTTTATTCACCACATGATATGTGTTTTGCTTGGAGCGTCTTGTATTATTTGCGTCTTTGCTTGTTAGTTTACCACAATCATCCTTGTTGTACACACCTTTTAAGAGAGCCATACATGAATTGGAATTTGTTAGAATACTCTATGTGCTTCACTTATATCTTTTGAGCTTGATAGTTTTGCTCATAGTGCTTCACTTATATCTTTTGAGCGTGATAATTTTTGCTCTTGAGCTTCACTTAGATGTTTTAGAGCATGGTGGTGGATTTATTTTAAAGAAACTATTGATCTCTCATGCTTCACTTAGATTATTTTGAGAGTCGTTAATAGCATGGTAATTTGCTTAATGTTAATATACTTGGTATTCAAGATATGTGAAACTTTCTTTTGAGTGCGTTGAATACTAAGATAAGTTTGATGCTTGATAATTGTTTTGAGATATGAAGATGGTGATATTAGAGTCATGCTAGTTAAGTAGTTGTGAATTTAAAGAATACTTGTGTTGAAGTTTGTGATTCCCGTAGCATGCACGTATGGTGAACCGTTATGTGATGACTCGGAGCATGATTTATTTATTGATTGTCTTCCTTATGAGTGGCGGTCGGGGACGAGCGATGGTCTTTTCCTACCAATCTATCCCCCTAGGAGCATGCGCATAATACTTTGCTTTGATAACTTCTAGATTTTTGCAACAAGTATATGAGTTCTTTATGACTAATGTTGAGTCCATGGATTATACGCACTTTTCCCATCCTTCCACCATTGCTAGCCTCTCTAATACCACGCACTTTTCGCCGGTATCATACACCCAACATATGCATTCCTCAAAACAGCCACCATACCTACCTATCATGGCATTTCCATAGCCATTCCGAGATATATTTCCTGCAACTTTCCACCATTCCGTTTATTATGACACGCTCCATCATTGTCATATTGCTAGCATGATCATGTAGTTGACATCGTATTTGTGGCAAAGCCACCGTTCATAATTCTTTCATACATGTCACTCATGATTCATTGCATATCCCGGTACACTGCCGGAGGCATTCATATAGAGTCATACTTTGTTCTAAGTATCGAGTTGTAATTGTTGAGTTGTAAGAAAAATAAAAGTGTGATGATTATCATTATTAGAGCATTATCCCAAGTGAGGGAAGGATGATGGAGACTATGATTCCCCCACAAGTCGGGATGAGACTCCAGACGAAAAATAAATAAATAAATAAATAAGAGGCCAAAAAAAAGAGAAAGGCCCAAATAAAAAAATGAGAGAAAAAGAGAGAAGGGACAATGTTACTATCCTTTTACCACACTTGTGCTTCAAAGTAGCACCAAGATCTTCATGATAGAGAGTCTCTCATTTTGTCACTTTCATATACTAGTGGGAATTTTTCATTATAGAACTTGGCTTGTATATTCCAATGATGGGCTTCCTCAAAATGCCCTAGGTCTTCGTGAGCAAGCAAGTTGGATGCACACCCACTTAGTTTCTTTTGTAGAGCTTTCATATACTTATAGCTCTAGTGCATCCGTTGCATGGCAATCCCTACTCACTCACATTGATATCTATTGATGGGCATCTCCATAGCCCATTGATACGCCTAGTTGATGTGAGACTATCTTCCCTCTTTTTGTCTTCTCCACAACCCCCATTCTATTCCACATATAGTGCTATATCCATGGCTCACGCTCATGTATTGCGTGAAGATTGAAAAAGTTTTGAGAATGTCATAAGTATGAAACTATTGCTTGGCTTGTCATCGGGGTTGTGCATGATTTAAATATTTTGTGTGGGGAAGATGGAGCATAGCCAAACTATATGATTTTGTAGGGATAACTTTCTTTGGCCATGTTATTTTGAGGAGACATGATTGCTTTGATTAGTATGCTTGAAGTATTATTATTTTTATGTCAATATGAACTTTTGTCTTGAATCTTTCAGATCTGAATATTCATATCACAATTAAGAAGATTTACATTGAAATTATGCCAAAGTATCACTCCGCATGAAAAATTCTTTTTTATCATTTACCTACTCGAGGACAAGTAGGAATTAAGCTTGGAGATGCCTGATACGTCTCCAACGTATCTATAATTTTTGATTGATCCATGCTACTTTATCTACTGTTTTGGACTATATTGGGCTTTATTTTCCAATTTTATATTATTTTTTAGACTAACCTATTAACCGGAGGCCCAGCCAAGAATTGATGTTTTTTGCCTATTTCAGTGTTTCGAAGAAACGGAGTCCAAACGGAATGAAACCTTCGGGAACGTGATTTTCTCACCGAAAGTGATCCAAGAGACTTGGACCCTACTCCAAGATGTAACAGAGGTGGTCACGAGGGTGGGGGGCGCGCCCCCCTGCCTCGTGCCCCCCCTGTTGCTCCACCGACGTACTCCTTCCTCCTATATATACCTACGTATCCCCAAACAATCAGAACAGGAGCCAAAAACCTAATTCCACCGCTGCAACCTTTTGTATCCACGAGAGCCCATCTTGGGGCCTGTTCCGGAGCTCCGCCGGAGGGGGCATCCACCATGGAGGGCTTCTACATCAACACCATAGCCTCTCCGATGAAGTGTGAGTAGTTTACTTCAGACCTTCGGGTCCATAGCTAGTAGCTAGATGGCTTCTTCTCTCTTTTTGGATCTCAATACAATGTTCTCCCCCTCTCTCGTGGAGATATATTTGATGTAATCTTCTTTTTACGGTGTGTTTGTTGAGACCGATGAATTGTGGGTTTATGATCCAACTTATCTATGAATAATATTTGAATCTTCTCTGAATTCTTTTATGTATGGTTGAGTTATCTTTGCAAGTCTCTTCGAATTATTCTTTTGGTTTGGCCAACTAGATTGGTAGTTCTTGCAATGGGAGAAGTGCTTAGCTTTGGGTTCAATCTTGCGGTGTCCTTTCCCAGTGACAGAAGGGGCAGCAAGGCACATATTGTATTGTTGCCATCGAGGATAACAAGATGGGGTTTTATCATATTGCATGAATTTATCCCTCTACATCATGTCATCTTGCTTAAGGCGTTACTCTGTTTTTAACTTAATACTCCAGATGCATGCTGGATAGCGGTCGATGAGTGGAGTAATAGTAGTAGATGTAGAATCGTTTCGATCTACTTGTCTCAGACGTGATGCCTATATACATGATCATACCTAGATATACTCATAACTATGCTCAATTCTGTCAATTGCTCTACAGTAATTTGTTCACCCACCGTAGAATATCTATGCTCTTGAGAGAAGCCACTAGTGAAACCTATGGCCCCCGGGTCTATTCTCATCATATCAATCTCTATCGCTTTATTACTTGCTTTGTTTTTACTTTGCCTTTTACTTTTCACTTTGCATCTATCTATCAAAAATACCAAAAATATTATTTATCATCTCTATCAGATCTCACTCTCGTAAGTGACCGTGAAGGGATTGACAACCCTTAATCGCGTTGGTTGCGAGGAGCTATCGTTTTGTGTAGGTACGAGGGACTTGTGCTTAGTCTCCTACTGGATTGATACCTTGGTTCTCAAAAACTGAGGGAAATACTTATGCTACTTTGCTGCATCATCCTCTCCTCTTCGGGGAAATCCAACGTAGTGCTCAAGAGGTAGCAACTATCATTGTGGTTTTGATGCGTAGGTAAGAACGGTTCTTGCTCAGCCCATAGCAGCCACGTAAAATTTGCAACAACAAAGTAGAGGACGTCTAACTTGTTTTTGCAGGGCATGTTGTGATGTGATATGGTCAAGACGTGATGCTATATTTTATTGTATGAGATGATCATGTTTTGTAACTGAGTTATTCGCAACTGGCAGGAGCCATATGGTTGTCGGTTTATTATATGAAATGCAAGCGCCCTGTAATTGCTTTACTTTATCACTAAGCAGTAGCGATAGTCGTAGAAGAAATAGATGGCGTAACGTCAACGATGCTACGATGGAGATTAAGGTGTCGCGCCGGTGACGATGGTGATCACGACGGTGCTTCGGAGATGGAGATCACAAGCACAAGATGATGATGATGGCCATATCATATCACTTATATTGATTGCATGTGATGTTTATCCTTTATGCATATTATTTTGCTTTGATTGACGGTAGCATTTTAAGATGATCTCTCACTAATTATCAAGAAGTGTTCTCCCTTAGTATGCACCATTGCGAAAGTTCTTCGTGCTGAGACACCACGTGATGATCGGGTGTGATAGGCTCTACGTTCAAATACAAGGGGTGGAAAACAGTTGCGCACGCGGAATACTCAGGTTAAACTTGACGAGCCTAGCATATACAGATATGGCCTCGGAACATGGAGACCGAAAGGTCGAACGTGAATCATATAATAGATATGATCAACATAGTGATGTTCACCATTGAAAACTACTACATCTCACGTGATGATCGGACATGGTTTAGTTGATTTGGATCACGTGATCACTTAGATGACTAGAGAGATGTCTGTCTAAGTGGGAGTTCTTTAGTAATATGATTAATTGAACTTAAATTTATCATGAACTTAGTACCTGATAGTATTTTGCTTGTCTATGTTTGTTGTAGATAGATGGCTCGTGCTGTTGTTCCGTTGAATTTTAATGCGTTCCTTGAGAAACCTAAGTCGAAAGATGATGGTAGCAATTACATGGACTGGGTCCGTAACTTGAGGATTATCCTCATTGCTGCACAGAAGAATTACGTCCTGGAAGCACCGCTGGGTGTCAGGCCTGTTGCAGATGCAACTGACGACGTTAAGAACGTCTGGCAGAGCAAAGCTGATGACTACTCGATAGTTCAGTGTGCCATGCTTTACGGCTTAGAACCGGGACTTCAACAACATTTTGAACGTCATGGAGCATATGAGATGTTCCAGGAGTTGAAGTTAATATTTTAAGCAAATGCCCGGATTGAGAGATATGAAGTCTCCATTAAGTTCTATAGCTGCAAGATGGAGGAGAATAGTTCTATCAGTGAACATATACTCAGAATGTCTGGGTATAATAATCACTTGATTCAACTGGGAGTTAATCTTCCTGATGATAGTGTCATTGACAGAATTCTTCAATCACTACCACCAAGCTACAAGAGCTTTGTGATGAACTATAATATGCAAGGGATGGACAAGACTATTCCCGAGCTCTTCGCAATGCTAAAAGCCGCGAAGGTAGAAATCAAGAAGGAGCATCAAGTGTTGATGGTCAATAAGACCACCAGTTTCAAGAAAAAGGGTAAAGGGAAGAAGAAGGGGAACTTCAAGAAGAACAACAAACAAGTTGCTGCTCAAGAGAAGAAACCCAAATCTGGACCTAAGCCTGAGACTGAGTGCTTCTACTGCAAGCAGACTGGACACTGGAAGCGGAACTGCCCCAAGTATTTGGCGAATAAGAAGGATGGCAAGGTGAACAAAGGTATATATGATATATATGTTATTGATGTGTACCTTACTAATGCTCGTAGTAGCACCTGGGTATTTGATACTGGTTCTGTTGCTAATATTTGCAACTCGAAACAGGGAGTACGGATTAAGCGAAGATTGGCTAAGGACGAGGTGACGATGCGCGTGGGAAATGGTTCCAAAGTCGATGTGATCGCGGTCGGCATGCTACCTCTACATCTACCTTCGGGATTAGTTTTAGACCTGAATAATTGTTATTTGGTGCCAGGGTTGAGCATGAACATTATATCTGGATCTTGTTTGATGCGAGACGGTTATTCATTTAAATCAGAGAATAATGGTTGTTCTATTTATATGAGTAATATCTTTTATGGTCATGCACCCTTGAAGAGTGGTCTATTTTTATTAAATCTCGATAGTAGTGATACACATATTCATAATGTTGAAGCCAAAAGATGCAGAGTTGATAATGATAGTGCAACTTATTTGTGGCACTGCCATTTGGGTCATATTGGTGTAAAGCGCATGAAGAAACTCCATACTGATGGACTTCTGGAATCACTTGATTATGAATCACTTGGTACTTGCGAATCATGCCTCATGGGCAAGATGACTAAAACGCCGTTCTTCGGAACTATGGAGCGAGCAACAGACTTGTTGGAAATCATACATACTGATGTATGTGGTCCAATGAATGTTGAGGCTCGCAGTGGATATCATTATTTTCTCACCTTCACAGATGATTTGAGCAGATATGGGTATATCTACTTAATGAAGCACAAGTCTGAAACATTTGAAAAGTTCAAAGAATTTCAGAGTGAAGTGGAAAATCATCGTAACAAGAAAATAAAATTTCTACGATCTGATCATGGAGGAGAATATTTGAGTTACGAGTTTGGTTTGCATTTGAAACAATGTGGAATAGTTTCGCAACTCACGCCACCCGGAACACCACAACGAAATGGTGTGTCCGAACGTCGTAATCGTACTTTACTAGATATGGTGCGATCTATGATGTCTCTTACTGATTTACCGCTATCATTTTGGGGTTATGCTTCAGAGACGGCCGCATTCACGTTAAATAGGGCACCATCAAAATGCATTGAGACGATGCCTTATGAACTGTGGTTTGGCAAGAAACCAAAGTTGACGCTTCTTAAAGTTTGGGGCTGCGATGCTTATGCGAAGAAACTTCAACCAGATAAGCTCGAACCCAAATCGGAGAAATGTGTCTCCATAGGATACCTAAAAGAGACTATTGGGTACACCTTCTATCACAGATTTGAAGGCAAGACTTTTGTTGCTAAATTCGGATCCTTTCTAGAGAAGGAGTTTCTCTCGAAAGAAGTGAGTGGGAGGAAAGTAGAACTTGATGAGGTAACTGTACCTGCTCCCTTATTGGAAAATAGTTCATCACAAGAACCGGTTCCTGTGACAACTACACCAATCAGTGAGGAAGCTAATGATATTGATCATGAAACTTCAGATCAAGTTACTACCGAACCTCGTAGGTCAACCAGAGTAAGATCCGCACCAGAGTGGTACGGTAATCCTATTCTGGAAGTCATGTTACTAGACCATGGAGAACCTACGAACTATGAGGAAGCGATGATGAGCCCAGATTCCGCAAAATGGCTCGAGGCCATGAAATCTGAGATGGGATCCATGTATGAGAACAAAGTATGGACTTTGGTTGACTTGCCCGATGATCGGCAAGCCATCGAGAATAAATGGATCTTCAAGAAGAAGACTGACGCTGATGGTAATGTAACTGTCTACAAAGATCGACTTGTTGCGAAAGGTTTTTGACAAGTTCAAGGGGTTGACTACGATGAGACTTTCTCACCCGTAGCGATGCTTAAGTCTGTCCGAATCATGTTAGCAATTGCCGCATTTTATGATTATGAAATATGGCAAATGGATGTCAAAACTGCACTCCTGAATGGATTTCTGGAAGAAGAGTTGTATATGATGCAACCAGAAGGTTTTGTCGATCCAAAAGGTGCTAACAAAGTATGCAAGCTCCAGCGATCCATTTATGGACTGGTGCAAGCCTGTCAGAGTTGGAATAAATGCTTTGTTAGTGTGATCAAAGCATATGGTTTTATACAGACTTTTGGAGAAGGCTGCATTTACAAGAAAGTGAGTGGGAGCTGTGTAGCATTTCTAATATTATATGTAGACGACATATTGTTAATTGGAAATGATATAGAATTTCTGGATAGCATAAAGGGATACTTGAATAAAAAAATTTCGATGAAAGACCTCGGTGAAGCTGCTTACATATTGGGCATCAAGATCTATAGAGATAGATCAAGACACTTAATTGGACTTTCACAAAGCCCTTGATAAAGTTTTGAAAAAGTTCAAAATGGATCAGGCAAAGAAAGGGTTCTCGCCTGTATTACAAGGTGTGAAGTTGAGTCAGACTCAATGCCCGACCACAGCAGAAGATAGAGAGAAAATGAAAGATGTTCCCTATGCTTCAGCCATAGGCTCTATCATGTATGCAATGCTGTGTACCAGACTTGATGTATGCATAGCAATAAGTTTAGTAGGGAGGTACCAAAGTAATCCATGAGTGGATCACTGGACAGCGGTCAAGAATATCCTGAAATACCTAAAAAGGACTAAGGATATGTTTCTCGTTTATGGAGGTGACAAAGAGCTAGTCGTAAATGGTTACGTCGATGCAAGCTTTGACACTGATCCGGACGATTCTAAATCGCAAACCGGATACGTATTTATATTGAACGGTGGAGCTGTCAGTTGGTGTAGTTCTAAACAAAGCGTCATGACGGGATCTACATGCGAAGCGGAGTACATAGCTGCTTCGGAAGCAGCAAATGAAGGAGTCTGGATGAAGGAGTTCATTTCCGGTCTAGGTGTCATACCTAGTGCATCGGGACCAATGAAGATCTTCTGTGACAATACTGGTGCAATTGCCTTGGCAAAGGAATCCAGATTTCACAAGAGGACCAAACACATCAAGAGACGCTTTAATTCCATCCGGGACCAAGTCCAGGTGGGAGACATAGAGATTTGCGAGATACATCCGGATCTGAATGTTGCAGACCCGTTGACTAAGCCTCTTCCACGAGCAAAACATGATCATCACCAAGACTCCATGGGTGTTAGAATCATTACTGTGTAATCTAGATTATTGACTCTAGTGCAAGTGGGAGACTGAAGGAAATATGCCCTAGAGGCAATAATAAAGTTATTATTTATTTCCTTATATCATGATAAATGTTTATTATTCATGCTAGAATTGTATTAACCGGAAACATAATACATGTGTGAATACATAGACAAACTTAATGTCACTAGTATGCCTCTACTTGACTAGCTCATTAATCAAAGATGGTTATGTTTCCTAACCATAGACATGAGTTGTCATTTGATTAACGGGATCACATCATTAGTAGAATGATGTGATTGACATGACCCATTCCGTTAGCTTAGCACTTGATCGTTTAGTATGTTGCTATTGCTTTCTTCATGACTTATACATGTTCCTACAACTATGAGATTATGCAACTCCCGTTTACCGGAGGAACACTTTGTGTGCTACCAAACGTCACAACATAACTGGGTGATTATAAAGGAGCTCTACAGGTGTCTCCAAAGGTACATGTTGAGTTGGCATATTTCGAGATTAGGTTTTGTCACTCCAATTGTCGGAGAGGTATCTCTGGGCCCTCTCGGTAATGCACATCACTATAAGCCTTGCAAGCAATGTAGCTAATGAGTTAGTTACGGAATGATGTATTACGTAACGAGTAAAGAGACTTGCCGTTAACGAGATTGAACTAGGTATTGGGATACCGACGATCGAATCTCGGGAAAGTAACATACCGATGACAAAGGGAACAACGTATGTTGTTATGCGGTTTGACCGATAAAGATCTTTGTAGAATATGTAGGAGCCAATATGAGCATCCAGGTTCCGCTATTGGTTATTGACCGGTAACGTGTCTCGGTCATGTCTACATAGTTCTCGAACCCGTAGGGTCCGCACGCTTAAGGTTTCGTTGACAGTTTTATTACGAGTTTATGAGTTTTGATGTACCGAAGGTTGTTCGGAGTCCCAAATGTGATCACGGACATGACGAGGAGTCTCGAAATGGTCGAGACATGAAGATCGATATATTGGAGGACTATATTTGGACACCGGAAAGGTTCCGGGTGAGATTGGGACAATACCGGAGCTCCGGGAGGTTATCGGAACCCCCCAGGAGGTATATGGGCCTTATTGGGCCTTAGTGGAAAGGAGGGGAAAGGAGCAAGGGAGGGGGCGCGCCCCCCCAAGCCCAATCCGAATTGGGAGGGGGGCCGCCCCCCCTTTCCTTCCTCCCTCCTCCCTCTTCCTTCCCTCTCCCTCTCCTAATAGGAAAGGGGGGAGTCCTACTCCCGGTGGGAGTTGGACTCCCCCGAGGGCGCGCCACCCCCTTGGTCGGCCCCCTCCTCCACTCCTTTATATATGGGGGAGGAGGGCACCCCATAGACACAACAATTGATCTCTTGATCTCTTAGCCGTGTGCGGTGCCCCCCTCCACCATAGTTCTCCTCGATAATATTGTAGCGGTGCTTAGGCGAAGCCCTACGACGGTAGAACATCAAGATCGTCACCACGTCGTCGTGCTGACGGAACTCTCCCTCGACACTCTGCTGGATCGGAGTACGGGGGACATCATCGAGCTGAACGTGTGCAAGAACTCCGAGGTGCCGTAGTTTCGGTGCTTGATCGGTCGGGCCGTGAAGACGTACGACTACATCAACCGTGTTGTGCTAACGCTTCCGCTTTCGGTCTACGAGGGTACGTGGACACACTCTTCCCTCTCGTTGCTATGCATCACCATGACCTTGCGTGTGCGTAGGAAAATTTTGAAATTACTGCCTTCCACAACAAAGGGTCACAAATTAATATTTGGAGAGACCCTTGGATCCCAGAAAGTCCTTCACGGAAGGTAATCACCCCGAGAGGTGCATCGATGCTCACTTATGTTGACGAACTTATTTAATCCGCATGATGGGCAGTGGGATGAAGTATTGATTAGAGATATATTCTCCTTGGTGGATGCCAATAGGATTTTCCAAATTTTGTTAAATGTCCAGCTCGTGGAAAACTTTGTTGCTTGGCACTATACACGGTCGAGGATGTTCTCAGTCTTATCAGCGTATCGCAGAGAATTTGAACATCAGTTCAAGCAGCGACTTGTGCGACCAGACGGACATGGGAATATAAATACTAATACAATTGGAAAGAGATTTGGAACCTCAAAATTCCAGGCAAGATCAAACATTTTGCGTGGAAGGCACTAAATGGTTCACTTCCTTGCTACATAATTCTGGCAAATAGACACATACTACTCGTCCCTCAATGCCCGTCCTGTATGATCGGTATTGAGGATATCAAGCATTGTCTGTTTACCTGTAAGAGAGCAATGGAGGTTTGGTCAGAGCTGGGGGTGAAGGACAGGGCATAGGAAGAAGTACGACATGATCGCTCATGGTCTATAACTGTTGAAATCTTGTGCCGGACGAATGGAGTCATTGACGGACTGCCTGCTGCGGAACTTATGATGGTAGCCGCCTGGTACCTGTGGTGGCAACTGCGTCAGCATGTTAAGAGCGAACCAATCCGGACCCTTGACGGAGCTGCAGTCTCTATTTAAGGTTTTAGCCACGAACTATACTCGGGCTTATACAGCTGGATAGCCGACGAGGATCCATGATAATATGCGGAAGAAGCCGACTAGTGATGTGGTTAAAATCAACGTCAATGCGACGTTCCAAGCCGAACCTTTATCTTGTGCAACTGGCGCTATTGCTCAGGATTGGAGAGGAAATTTTATTGCGGCTGCAACACGGTTTGTTCCTCATGTGGTCGGTGTTGATTATGCGGAGATGACAACAATTCAGAACAGACTATATCTAGCAGAGAGGATCGGTTGCAACAAAGTGATCATTGAGTCCGATAGTAGCTATGTGGTGGAAGGGGTGCAACACAAGATACATATGTTGGCTCAGATGTTGCAATGGTGCTCGAGTGCAAACAGTTAGCAATGAACTTCGTAAGTGTTTCTTACACACAGTGCCCACGTGAAGCTAATGAAGTGGCTCATATCCTAGCCAAGAACTTATTTAGTGAAAATTCCTCTCTGTTTTGGGAATCTATAATCTCTGATTTTATTTCTCATTCACTTGTAAACGATATGTCCATTATATCAGGAATAAAATCTGCAAAAATCCAATTCGGTGCCCAGGCTCATCTGCTCCCGCTCAGAAAAAAATTTTCAAAATAAATACTAGAAAAATTCAAAAAAATCCAAATTTTTTTGGGTGGTAGATATTTTGATGCGTGAGGTCCGCCCTAAATTTCAACACATTTGGACATTTTGGCAGCTCTCGGCAAAAAAGACAAATCGGGTCAGAACAGTGCATGAACAGTAAACATTTTTACAGACCCCCATTTTGTTTTTTTTGCCGAGAGCTGTCTAAATGAGTTTAAATTTAGTGCGAACCTCACGCATCAAATTATCTACCATTCAATTTTTTTTTTGGAATTTTTTAAATTTTTTTAGCATTTGTTTTGAATTTTTTTCTGAGAGGAGGTGCAGATGAGCCTGGGAGCAGAAACTCCGCGTCCTAAAATCTGTTGCTTTTAAAAAAAGTATATGTGCTGAAAAAAAAGACCCGCGGCACCCGCAAATAAATATCCTAGGCTCCTATTTCCCTCTTCCCACCCTGCATTTTTCCAGTCCGCGAGTAAAACATACAGTACTACTACACGAAGAGAGAGAGAAAGTTCGAGGGGCCAACAGGGGAAAAGGCAAAGAGAACCCCGCGAAGCGAGAGAGAAGAGCGAGAGGGAGAGGGAGGGAAAGAGAGATAGGGAGGTGAAGAGAGGCGAGGGGAGGGGAGGGAGCTCGCCAATGGCGGTTAGGGTTTCGCCTCCAGCCTCCTCCCACTGCTAGCCGCGGTGCGATTCGAGAAGCTGCCGCACCGTCCCCCCGTCGAAACGCGAGCGGGGTCTCCGCGATGGGGGAGAGGCCAGGCCAGGGCAGGAAGGAGGCGTGGCAGGGCGAGTCGCTGCGCACGCGCATGAAGGTGAGCTCCTACCGCTTATTGCCCCTCATCGGAGTTCCTAGAAGCATCCAGCGGCGAGCTGGCGCGGTAGATCCACTCGCGGCAGTTTCCTTGGCGCGCCCGTGCCTTCGGTTTGCGGCTTGGGGCGCGGGCTGTCATCGGAGCTCCCGTCTGATCCCCATTTCGAGGTACCTGATGTTTCTAGAAGTCCGCGCGCTCTGGGATTGACGAGGTCGCTCCTCTGGAACTGAGAGGTGGTAATTCGATGTTCCGTTCATTTCCGGACAGTGCAGAGTGGGCATAGTTTTGGGGATTTTCAAGCGCACGGCTGTTTGGAGAAATCTAGGATGTTTTCGCTATGTTCTGTGCGACTTTCTGCAGCAGCAAGCCCTACAAGTGACGATCTCTTGCTAATTGGCACATACAATCGTTTTTCTTTTTAAGTCAGCACCTACAGATTATAATACTTCGATACAGCCATATAGGAGTACCAGAGGTATTTCACTTGTCCAGTTCATTCACGTGAATGCAGTATGCCGCCTCGTGTATATCTAGAAGAACGGTGCAGCATGGGTTTGCTGAATAGTTTTTACTCAAGACATTTTAGTTCCATTTGCCGAAAAAGGCTCACGCCACGCTTTATGTATAAAGCGACTTTTTAGTTCCATTTCAAGCTTCAGCTAATTTGTTGACTATGCTGCAAACAAGGATTTACACAAACCCCGTTGCTGCTGCGGAATTGTTATTCACAAGGGAATTTTCCTGCTTAGTAGTAGCAAGCATGTAACATGTTTGTTTAGTTGTTTTTGAGCTTCGTGCTTCAAGGATATGACACGTACACCTGCTCGATCTTGTATGAACTATCAGGTTTTATCTAAATATATGTCAATTAGTAACCTGATGTCTGCATTGGGCTAGCTACCTGTAGAAGAAGGCCAAACTTCATGCCATAAACGGGATTAAAGCATCAGAAGTGGGATATAGTGTATGGGTGCTACTGTACTGGTGTGCAATACAGCCTTGGATCATAAATAGGTCTGAGTAAGGAATTTAGGCCACTATGCTCTCTGTTTGGTTCAATTAAAAATCACCATCACAGAAGTGTTGCTATCTCCTTATTGTAATGATTAGATTTCGGCTTATCCGGTTCTGTTTGGTAAGGAGGATAGCATTGTCCTGTTGGCTAAAGGCGTGGGTCGGTGCTGACCCACTGTGTTCGAGGCTTAGTCTCCATGGGGTATGCTCGTGATCATGGTTATCTTCTTAATTGAAATGCCATGGGTGCTAGTGCCTTCTTGGTGCTGGTTGAGTTTCTACATATACTGATATGTATTTTTTCCAGACATTAGTTTGATTATTCAAATGTAGGTTGTTAACGTTCCCAAGCATGAAATTTCAGTGTCATAGCAGAGCAGTAATTTGTTTTGGAGTGGGTAAATCAGGATGCCACACAGTTCATCATTTTCTGCTGTGTGTGGTAAAGATTTTACAAGTAGCTTGGCATGACTATATGGTATCCTTCACCTCATTTACTAGGCCCGTTTTACTGGGTCACTCAAATGTGCAATATGCTTTGCCTGTAACTGTTAATCTACTTATTATCTTATCCCCACTTATTTATGCATTTTGTGCTATGCTGTATAAGCATTAGCCATTAAGACATTTGACACTTTAAAAATTGCTCCAGCGTGTCAAAGTGTACCGGTTGGAAGATAATGGGAAGTGGGATGACCAGGGAACGGGTCATGTAACCATTGACTATATAGAGGTATGATTTGACAATATTTTTTAGTTATATATGGTTTCTCTGCTGATGCACCACATAATTTAAATTTTCTAGAAGCATGTGGTGATGTACATGTCGTTATTCACACTATTACTGGATTTTATTTCTATCTTGATAGTTTTGCTATGTTGTTGATGGCTTTATCGTCCTTCTGTTTTTCTGTGTTTTGTACAATTACATTGGAGTTGAACAGGCCAGCATATTTGCAGTATGGGAGCTTAATATTACTACACATATTCATAGTGCCTCTGATGGCATTAGGGATGCAAGTGCGCCGAGCCAACCCATTGACTTATCCTGCGTTTGCTAGATACATATTTTTAAAGTATACTAGAGATGACACCTGTGCGTTGCTGTGGAAATTGGTTCAATTATTTCAATGAGATTTGGTTGTATGAAACATTAGTTTTTGGATAACAATGTGAGAATTTAAACTAAAATAATGTAATCTATTGCATTTTATTATACTATACAGTTGTAGAATATTTATTGAATATGAGTATCATCCATGGTGCATGTTAACGTGTGTCTTTTCCCATGCATGGTGGTATGCCATGGTGAGTTGGCATAGTTGCATGTGAAGTGTTTTCTATGGTGGGTCTTTTTACATGCGTGGTGACATAGTTGCATGTTGAGAGAATTAGAGTTAGTGGGGATCAACTATTTAGATATATAGGATATGCAAAGTGGACCACCAGTTAAGTTAACACCAAAGTGGCCAATTGGGCCGACCCACTTGCATCCCTACATGACAGTGAAGTTTGGCCTGTTTATCACTGAGAAAAAAGTAAGGCATGAAGCAGTGTTGGTGACAAGATTTTTCTTTTTAAGCGTTATTGTTTGTCCTTCGAGATTTACTTTCTCAGCTTTTTTCTTACCTAGGGGTCAAAAGATCTCGCTCTGGCTGTCGTGGATGAAGAGGATAATGACACTCTGCTGCTTCACAACATTACACCTGATGATATCTACAGGAAACAAGAAGGTGAACTGGCATGCTATCCTTTTTTTTATAGCCATTTCTTTCTTTCTCCTAACGAGTGGTTTGCCCATTTTATTTGGTAGAAACAATCATCTCATGGAGGGATCCTGAAAAGGCACTAGAATTAGCACTGAGCTTTCAAGAAGCCGAATCATGCTCATTCATATGGTGATTCAACAATACATGGTGTTATTTCTGTGTCCCTTCAGTGGCTTAATCATGTCTAATTTGCATTCTGATGGCTTTATGTAGGGAGAATATGTGTACCATACAGCTTGAACTACAATCTAAAATCCTTGGCTGTGAGTTTGTTAAATCAGTTGGTTTTTCGTCTGGTTGTTCTCATTCGTCCTTGTAATTATTTTGCCATGTCTTGCAGCTCATGAAGTTCGTCCACAACGAACAGTGAAATCTCTAGAAGCTCCAAGAGATTTGCTTTCGCGTGGTAGGTAACTACTTATTCTCTCGTGTGCAACATGTGCTCTATAATGTACTGCCTCCATCCCATATTAATTGTCGCTCAAACGGATGTATCTAGCACTGAAATACGTCTAGATACATCCGTTTGAGCGACAATTAATATGGGACGGAGGGAGTATTTGATAACTTAGTATCAAAGTAATCTTTACAATTAACTCTTGATTGTTATGTTGCAATATGTGAACATGATCTCTTTAGTATTGCTAATGTTCAGTACTGAGTTATTGGAACTGATTTACCATTTCAATTCAACAACCCCAAGAACTCTGCTTAATTCTTGAGTGGATTATTTGGTGGCCTGATCACATTATATTCAATTTCACAAGCTCTGTATGAAACATTACATTCTTATGTTTATTTATTCAACTGAGAAGTCATGCTAAGGATCCTTTTTTTATTTGTGATGATCACTTAGAAAGTTCAGAATATTAATCAGTTATTGCTTTACCTGCAGGTAAATCCTTAGCATTTGAACTTCCTCCTCTTGAATTGTCCAGTCTCCCTGTTATTTTAAAGGTGTGAGCAACCTTCAGTGTTCTTTTCATGTAAACCTTTTAACACTTAGTGTTTTTATGATGCTTTATTTAATGACATCTTTTCAGTTGCCAAGTAGAAGCATCATATACTTTGCAAGCAGATATTAGGAGCTCAAAAGTATTGTGAAGTCATTTAGGACATGGGATGTCTTCATGTATTTGTAGGATTCAACTTGGTCAATGTGCATGTAGTAAACATACAGAATGAATCATACAATGTTTTATTCTTAAAAAATTATACAGCCAGCCCACCAGGGTTCGACCATCACCGACTGAAAGTCTGGTGTCTTATTCTTCTATATTAATTGTAGCAAGGGGCTTCTCGCCCCTTAGGCCCTTCCTTTTTCTTGAACAATTATACAATATTTTACACACTGAATATTGAAATATTGTTCACCAAATGTACAGACTATACTGCTATGTGATGTGACGCAGCAGACACGTCTCGCAGATTTGATATTGAAAGATGTAAGTCATTCACTTGTTTATTTGTGGTTATGATGCTGTATGTAGCATGTCTCTCTCCCTGCAGTTAGGTGCATACATGTAGATTTGACGCAAATATCAAGTCAAATGCAGCACAACGAGATTTATCCTGTGGAGCCAACACATGATCAATTATTTTTTTAAATGTTAAACACATAATAAAAAATGTAATTTGTTTAAATCACATATTGTTCTTATACGGCGGATTCACAAGATATCAAAGGAAATATGAATTATGAATCATGCAATTAGCTGATGAGATTAAGGCTAATAAGTTTTTCAAGTATTCATCTTCCAAATGTTTGTCTGCTTTCACAAAATCTTCCAAGAGCCAGAAAGTTCCTCTTACATATTTTTACTTCGAACCTGATTTTCAAATGGGCACATGCTTTAATACACACAGCTTTAAGTTTTGGATTCATATCTTCATAGAATCAATTTATATGTGTAAATTTCATCGCAAAATTCTCTCATACTTGCACAACGTAGGTGCAATCAGCCCCCATCTGTCTAGTAGAAACTAGACAAATGAATGCTTCTATTTTGGTAAGAGAAATGAATGTAGCTAACTAGACTGTCAACAAATTGCATCTGCACATAAGGTTTTCTGAATTTTGATTTATTTATGTATGTGAACCGTGATGTTTTGAACTTATCTGTTTCACTACAACATATTGCAGCGTGATTTTTTCCCCAAGATGGTGAACCTTTTCAGAACATGCAAGGGTTTAGGAGACATGGATGGTCTCCACAAGATCTTCAGATTAGTCAAGGCAATCAGTAAGTACATACTCCCTCCGTCCGGAAAAGCTTGTCCCAAGCTTGTGTCTCAAATGGATGTATCTAGCACTAACTTGGTGCTAGATACATCCATTTGAGAGACAGACTTTTTTGGACGGAGGGAGTACTTAGTAAGCTTCAGCATAGATTATTTCAGCTTGCTACTTACATTGTTTCTGATTGTGCAGTATTATTAAACAGTGCTGCTATATTTGACAAGATTTTCTCCGATGATTTTATTCTTGACATAATCGGCGTCCTTGAATGTAAACACTATACCCTGTACCTCTCATTTGTGCTTTACATCAGTAAATTATAAACTCTGCTGTGTTCTACACAACGACATGCCTGTAGAACTACATGCACCGTTCTTTACTTATTTATTAACGAGTCCCGATCTATACAGACGATCCAGAGGCTCGTAATGTGCAAAATCATAGTGCTTTCCTGAAGGAGCATGCAGTTTTCAAGGAGGTAAATCGTGTGTCATCTTTTATGCATCTTAAACTGTTTGAGCTGTAATGATTTTTAGTGACGCTTTCTCTCTCATAGGCTATACCCATTAGAAATGCTTCTGTGGTTTCAAAGATTCATCAAACATACAGAATATGCTATATAAAGGTCAGGGCTCTGCTGCACTACCCTGCCCCCGCTAGCTAGAGTTTTCGTTTATTTGATCTCTGTTGCCAACTTTTGTGCTAATTATTTCAAACTGGAGTGCTTGTCATCCACAGGATGTTATATTACCGAAAGGACTGGATGAAGCTACTCTGGCAAGCCTTAACGCAATTATTAATGCGAACAATGCTTTTGTTAGTGTTTCAACTTTACCAAGTTTTCACGTGCTTTAAATAATAATTTCCTTCTGTAATTTTGGACTGCATGATTCTCCTGCAGGTTGTTTGTTTACTGAAGGATGACACTTCTTTTATGCAAAGACTGTTTGCTACTATGAGGTCTTCAAATATTTCTGCTGAATCAAAAAGAGAACTGGTGAAACTAGCATTTCATTTTGCTGTTTATTTCTTTAGATATACCCTTCTGTATCAGAACCTGGATTAATGTATGATTAGTAGTCATAATGGCTATATTATATTATGATCTGTTCTGTTAACTTTGTTTGAACTATTCAGTCGTAGTTGTTGAACTGCCAGAGAAGAAGAAAGGCTAATTAATGTTCATTTCCTTTAATGGATCACCGTAGTTCCATGATGTGTTTTAGGCAGTTGGCACTTAGGAAATGAAACAAACCATGAACCCAAGGATGTGTTTGAGTGAACCGGGTTTTGCGTCTGGATGAAGTAGTTTATTTGTTCACCATGTACTGTTACGTGACTATTGTAAATTAGATTGGAAAATATATTTGAGCACTGCTGAGCATTGTCTTCCATCATTTGGGAGTTGATATGAGTGTGGACTATTTTATGAATCTTTGCACTAAGTTGCTCAAAAAAAACTTTGTTACTTTATTACTCCCTCCGTCCCATAATGTAAGACGTTTTTTGATACTATTGTAGTGTCAAAAGACGTCCTATATTATGGGACGGAGGGAGTACCTTTCTAGTCGATCTGCTAGTTCTTTGTGTTGAAATTATATATCATTGTGTGTGTTGGGGGAGTGTGGCGTGCCAGTGTGCGCTCAATTCAGCAATGGTTCTCCTTTTGTATGCCATTTACATGGACAACATTTGGTTCTTTGCAGGTCTTGTTTTTGCGCGAGTTTTGTACTGTCAGCTCAAGTTTGCAGCCTGCTCAACGAATGCAACTATCTAGGTTGGTATATGGATGATGTATTTTCTCTTGCGCACTTCAGAATTTCTTTCTTTCTTTTGTTGGAATATATTGCAGTTATCACAATATTATCTGGGGGCCTGCCACACTGTATTCATGGTCATTTCGATCAGGTTTTGTTCATCACTGACAACAACAACAACAAAGCCTTTTAGTCCCAAACAAGTTGGGGTAGACTAGAGTTGAAAACCATAAGATATCGAAACCAGGTCATGGTTCAGCTAACTTCCACGCACCCCTGTCCATGACTAAATCTTTAGTGATATTCCAGTCCTTCAGATCTCCCTTTACATTATCTAGGTTTTGTTCATGATCATGGCATTTTTTTTTGTTAGTTGGTGGGTATTCGTGGCAGCATTTTATGGATGTAAATGTAATAAGCAAATAGTGATCAGCTTTTCCTTTCTCTCCCTCTAGATTGGCTCACACTTGTTATAACAACTTCTCTGTCAAGCCCATTCTTAGATAGAGAAACATAACTAATACTCCCTCCATCCGGAATTACTTGTCACGGAAATGGTTGTATCTAGACGTATTTTAGTTCTAGATACATTCATTTCTATCCATTTCTGCGACAAGTAATTGGGACGGAGGGAGTAGTAAGTTTCTGTTCCACATTCGTTGCCAAGCCTTGTGGTAAATGTATATTACAATCTTAGCTTTTGTTGGTTATAGGGTGATTCTGTCCATTTGTCATGTTATTCCTGTGTGTATGACTGCAGCCTTTTCAGTTACATGATGACTTTATGACAAGCCAACACTTCTACGAGTTGTGTTTACTCTGTGCTAGCAATATGCTTTATGCCAAAATCATTTATTGTACTTATTGTTTTTGACAATATACGGCATGGATGTGCTAAAGGATTGTGCATATCATGTACGTAAAGGGAACACTGTTGACCTCTCGTTTGTGTTTTGATCATTATCTTACCTTCTTTGATGCAATGCAGACATGCCTCTCAGGCAGTTTAGTCAGTTCAAACTAAACATCATTCAAACTAAGCATCATTCAAGTACAATTTCTTGTAAGCTGTACCATTAGAGTCTGTTGTAGTAGTTGAGTAATCATGTTTCTCTATTCAGGGATCTAGCAAGTCGAGGTGTCTTTGATATAATTTCTGATGTGTTGCGGAGTCAGGAAAAAGTGCTTGTCTCAGCCGGGTAACTTCTGGCGCAGTGAATGAATTCTTCTTTGGTTGTTTCTGTATCTTATCCTTCTAAGTCTCACCATTTTTTGGGCAAATGCAGGACAGACATCCTACATTATCTTACTCAAGATCCTAACTTACTGAGATCATATATTGCAAACCATGAGGAAAATTCTAGAGAAGGCATTTCTCTTCTTGGGCTTCTGGTAAGTGAATTTTGGTCTCCATACAGGATTTGTTGCAGTACTTTTGGTCCAAGCAGTGAATTACATTCCTGTAAAGCCATCATGTTTTTGGGTCTGTTCAAGCTTGTGTCGGGGGAGAGCCAATTGTGCTCTCCTACCTTGGCAAGGTTTTCCGTGCCCCAACTACTCTCTCTCTCTCTCTCGCCTGGCAAAGCTAATGTTATTGTGCTGCTACAAAACACCAGGTCTGGCCGGCTAAGGCTAGAAATAGTGTAATCTTGCTTTGGATCCAAATGCACCCTAAATGTTGCACCTTCTCGTATTGTGGGTATGTCCTGTCCATTTGTTGTGAACTGCGAGTATCTTACCTTTTAGTGGAGCATTTGGACATTGTGTATTTGCATGGCATCTCTACCTTTCTTCTTCTTTGAATCCATGCAAACGGTTTGCCTTTTCCTGTTCATTTTAGACACTGGAAATGATAGCATGGCTTCACAGGTGACTGTGATTTACATCTGATTAACTCGCCAATTTGCAGCATCTCGTGCAAGGTTTATTTTGTTTGCATAGTGAATGTTGAGTAATGAAATGGGAGCATCGTTGTCATTTCAACCTCTCGTCGACAACTATGACCGCTACTTGTCAGGCTGTGGGGTGCTCTTCTACTTACTAAGGGTAGCAGGCTGGTCCTCCTATCTGCGGTACTCAACCTCCCAACGTAATTCATGGGTTGTTTCATTCTCCCCAGGAAGATCATTGATTTGTTTGACAAGCGACGATGATGCTTCTTTCGGTCAAACGTTGAAACTTGCTCTGGGGCGCAATGCCTGGTCGCGTGAGGCAAAGTTTGCATGCCTAAGAGTTCAGGTGGACTATGGGTTAAAAGCATTCAAACATAGAACTTTTGCCTTATGATGAAGTTTGCTTACAAGTTCCTTTTTTTTTTTTTGGAAAAGGAGGATGTCCCCCGGCCTCTGCATCTGGGAGATGCATGCGGCCATTTTATTGATTATTCTCGAGGACCTTACAAAGTAGAACAACAATATGTCTGAATCCGCCATCTTGGCAACATCTGCCGCTACTCCTATCCAAATGATGAAGGGGTGCAAGCTGGGCCACATACCCAGACCTCTCACCGAAGCCTAACATCTAAAGCCAAAGGCCTTGACCGAGCCATCTGCCGGGTCCGGGGCTCAAACTGGTCTGACGCACTCACATGTGTCGTCGCCGCCATCTTCACTGGTCCATCTTCAGAACAGATTGAGGTGACAACCTTGGCAGGTCCTCCGCTATCGACGCCACCACGACGCCAAACGACGACCTCCACCTACGCGAGCCTTGGCAGGTCCTCCGCCATTGACGCCACCACGATGCCTGCCGACGACCTCCACCTACGCGAGTCCATCTCCAAGCGACGGACGTAAATCCATGCTAGGATAGGGCCGCACCACTGCCGTCGCCCACCACCCACAAGCGCCTCCCAACCCCAAGGTCCCTAAAGCGGCGCCTTCAAGAAGGGAACGGCGCCGTGAGCACCGCCGCCGCCCAACAAATTTAGGGCTTTCGCCCGGGAGACATAGGGGAAGGTGAAGTGAGGAGATCAGTCCATACCGACGCCTCCAAGGAGGGGAACGGCGCCCTCAGGCGTCGCCGTCGGCGCGGCCGGCCAGGGATTTCGCCCGAGCTAGGTCCCCGCCACCAGCAGCGCTTCCTGTACAGAACCGGCGACCAAGAGGAAGCGCGGCCCGCACGCCTAACAGGGGAGGAGGGGAGGCGCCAGATCGCGCGCACCGACCACCGCAGAATCCGCCGCCGGCCGCCAACGACCACCGGATCCCGCTGCCCGCGACCGGGACACCAGATCCACCACCCGCACGGCTGCTAGCCGGCCGTGCCTTGCCAATGGAGCCGACGCTCCAGATCCGGGGTTCCCCACGCAGAAGCAGGGCAACCGAGGCCCCGCCGCCGCCATCCTCGGCGCCCCGGGCTTGCCCGGCGGCTCCCTCAGGCGGCGGCAAGGAAGGGAGGGGGGGGGGGGGGGGGTGAGGAGGAGGGGCGGCTAGGGTCGTGAGATGAGCTTGTGCCCGCCCTGTATCAAGAGCTACGCAGAAATGGGGATGGATTTGCTTGCCTGCAGTTTCAGGAAGAAAAGGAAAATCCTGCTTACAAGTTCCTACATAGCTGAAATTTGCCTTGGAAAGAATGGATACTTTACAGGTCTTCGCTGCCTATTTCCCATGGCAAAAATGCCTCCTTCCTTGCCAAAGTAGTCCACAAGCACCTCTCCAAGCCTCTGAAATTTCACATTGTCACGTAGGCAATGGATAATCCACCTTTTTCTGGCAAGACTGCTGGCTACTACAGCCAGAACCGCTAGCTACTGCTTCCGTGCCACCTTCTCCCACCACTAAAACCAACAAGCACCTGCATCAGAACTCCTGCACGATGGGATCGAACTAGCCTTGCGCATCCGGATAACTGGGGCTGCAGCCTCTGAATTTTCATCTCTTCAGTCTTTGCCGCAGGCTTTTGCTCTTTCAGGTGAGCCTGACATGAGGACTCTCACCAGTGGGGAGGATTTCTTTACAAACGGGGAATATGTTGCGCTATCTCTCCAGCTCTCAGACCCCAAACTTGACAGCATCTGGAGCTCGAGGGTGCCAGCAAAAGTTAAGATCTTTGGCTGTCTACTCCACTTGGATCCGCTCAGTGCACGAGTTAACCTACATCGCAAAACGCTTCCACTGAAGCCAGTTGCCCCGTTGCATGTCACACGACGAAGATTGACAACACTTATTTGTACGACGCACTGCCGCTGCTAGGGTTTGGAAGAAGCTCGCCTTCCACCCCTCCACCTCCCCCTTCTAGGAAATTAAGCAAACCACGATGCCGCCAGGGCTACCCGAAATACTCGATGCTCATTATTCTCTGGAAAAGTTGAGTTTCCTGACAACAAACTCTTAAGTGTCAGGAAACATCCTCTCTAATCTCACACTCTGGTCCCATAGGCTAAAGACAGCCGAGCTCAAACTTACGCCTGGATGTGGCGAGACTTTCTATCCTCATGCTGGTGTTTGCACTAGCGTAATCTTTTTGACATAGTTCAGGTGGGGATTCTCTCCTCCCTAGTGAAAGTTTTTTTTAAATGCCCCCAAAGCTTTATCACGTGTCTTGCTAGTTGAGCCATTAAGTTACTCCCTCCAATTCATTTTACTTGTCGCTCAAGTGGATGTATCTAGCACTAAAATACATCTCGATTCATCCATTTAAGCGACAAGTAATATGGGTCGGAGGGAGTACCAATCATTGTGTCATTTTTATCAGGTGATTGTTCTTTTGTCTAATGATTTTCAGAATATCATTTTAGCAAAACTCAAATTGCCTTATCTAGCATAATTGTGGATACTGCTAACAGTTAGTCAAATTTCAGATTGAAGGCATTGTAACTGACTTCGGTGGCGAAATGCTCTGCCAGTTTCTGGAAATTCTAAAGGTGCTGCTGGATGGATGTGCTGCGGATACGGTTACACAATGTGTAAGATGCTTTAGATTAATTGATGAACTTCTGTCATCCTCTAAATGTATAATCTCCTGATTCTACATTAGGATACATTAGGAATTATTTGTATCAAGGACATTATGTAATGCACATCCTTGGTATGATGAATCTCTTCGGGAAATAGTGATTTTCTCATGTTTCTGCTCCTCTGCTCTCCAATGTGTAGCTTTTGGTCTTCATTTTGGTTTAGCCAATATGTTTGTTTATAGAAGCCAATATGAACTTTGTGGCCAAAATATTACATTTTTTTCAAATGTTGGTGTTTAACTAGATTGTGGTATGAAAATTTTGTCTCTGTCCTGTTGCAGAGAGACTTCATCGAGTTATTTTATGAGAAGTGTTTTGATAAGTTGATCGATATAATAGAATCGTCAAGAGTTGAAGAATATTCTACTAAGGTTGAAATATTGTACAACATTTGTGAGCTCTTATGCTTTTGTGCACGCAATCACCCCTACAAGATCAAGTAATGCTCGGTGCCCCCCCCCCCCCCCCCCCCCCCCCCAAATCATTTTTTGGCGTCTTTGTTAACATGCGGCTCTCATTCTTGCAGGATCACCTTTTTTGGAAGCAATTCAATGGAGAAGATCCTTACTCTAACTCGTCGAAGAGAGAGGTCTTTGGTTGTGGCAGCTGTCCGAATCATGCGTACTATTATTGGTGCTGGCAGAAATGTAAGAAATTTACTTTGTCCCATACATAAATTAAGCACTGCATCATTGAGGGCTCTTTACATCCAGGAAATGTACTATATAATTGAAATTTTTGGTTCTTCTGCGCATCACTAAGTCTATTGGTCCTTCTTGACTACATTATGACTGCCAACTTAAAACCAGATACAGTCTACCAAGCATTCCATGTTGACCACTGGATAATGGATCAGATTCACTGGGATGTAATTATTGCAGCACAACTGACAAATTCTTAATTAACCCACTCACATGCTGAACGTATTTATGATGGTTTCCACGTCCTGTGGAGTTCAGTATCATGACCACCCAAATCCAACCTATCTTTCATCCAGTGATCCACATGTGAGTTTATCATACACCTAGGCTTGTTTGCTTATATGCATCACATACACCCCTATATCTTATTACTGCAAAAAAAGAGTCTTTGCAGCTTAAAATATTTAACAGCAGTGGCGACTTTTTAGTAGCGAAGGCAAATCTCTTGATTTGTATAGTTGAATCCGCCCTTTATGTACAAGTGTACTAGAAGTGGTACCAGCTGGTGCAGCACGGTATAAAGCCGAATAGAAGGACTGATGATTCCAAGATGAGGATTTAGCTTCCTTCGTCGGAGGCAATAGTAAACATGTTTGTCAATCATGCTGCTTGCTTCTATTAGCAAAACTGTGTGGTACACCTTATATTGCTGATCGTTAGAGAATAGGCGTACCAGCTGGCAAGCATATCCTAACTGCAATGTTCTTGTCATATCTGAATTTGAGTTGAATATTTTTTTTTGCTGTGTTCTCTAGGACGAGGTTCTAATTAGCCGTGTCATTGAATTCAACACGTTGAAACCAATTATTGAAGTATTTGTTGAAAATGGGAATAGATACAACATGCTACACTCTACGGTCCTCGAACTGTTGGACTTCATAAGAAAGGTACATCCTTATCCATTGACGTCTATGGGAAGAATACCTGTCTCTCTCTCTCTCTCAAAAAAAGGAAAACCATTATCTACTGGGCTTTGCCATCTGATGCATTTTTGTGAACAGGAAAATCTAAAATCCCTCGTCGTATATGTTGTTGAGTCTTTTTGGGATCAACTATTGATGTTTCAACAACTGACAAGCATTCAGGCCTTCAAACTCAAGTATCAAGAGGTGGGGAGTTGAGACTTTGTCTGTTCTCGCATTCTGTCATTACTGTCAATTTTGTCACTCTAGTAAGTTAGGCCTTAGTATACATGTACTATTGACATGAACAGTGATGGTATTTTGTTTTCCTGCTAGTACGTGGATATTGCTGAGGAAACGCAAACTACTAGTGTGGATCATACGAGAAAGGAAGATGAAAGAGGTCTTGATAAGGAAGATGAAGATTATTTCAGTAAAGACAGGTCTTAAGTTTATTTCCTCATTTGCTTCTTATTTTATGTTGCTGGGTTGAATGGATTCCAGGTGTTCTTTGTAACTCTTGATGTTGCATTGTTTACTTAGCTGACGTGAAATTTCTGTTTTACCTTTAGCCATGAAGAAGATATTACCAGCTGTACTGTGTTTAAGATTAATGTGCTGTCTTTTACTGGTGTACATGATAACTCGTCGATTTTTCTGGGTCCTATTTTCTGTGCTAATCATGTAATTTCTGTACTCTTAAACATAATTCGTTTCTTGTGCTAAATTCATCTCTTGGCATTTTCAGGCTTAAATCTGGTGGTCTTGTGGATAATGGCTCTGACAAAAATTATAACCCATCTCCCAAGCGACCCGTAAAAGCCGATGAAGCCTTAAATATACCCATGGCGAGCCGTAGCTCATTGGACAGCAAAGATGCAGATGGGAATATTCTAAAGAAGCCCAAGCTAGAAGATAAGCCGTCACCACTCTCACCTGCTTCAAGCATAAAAAATTCTGACGGCAAGGATGATGTAGGGAAGGCAAGCCCAGGCTCTCCAGATCAACAACAACATGCCTCGGAAAGCCTGGATTCTGGCCATCAAACTGGAGACGACTGTATGGAAGATGCTGAGGATACAACAAAAACAACCGACTCTGAGCCTTCTACAGCAGGATGAGTCATTTTTCTCCATCAATTGGCTTCTACCCGGTCTTTCCTTGCAGCTACAAGGATAAGGAATCACGTTTGGCTCCAATGAAGGCTAGATCCATAATATGCTAAACTTCAAGCCCGCAAGCTTGACTGGAAGTGAGAAAGCTTTGGGCACAGCCATATATATCTTGGATGTGATATCGACTGAACGTGTAAAATTGATCTTCAGGAATGGATTCTGAAGCTGAGAATGAGTGCAGCTTTCGTCACGGCAACATAGGAATTTTTTGGTTGCATTAGTCTAGTATGGACAATATGACATTTCACAGGGGCACGGAATGTGCCCTTTGCCAGAAGCTTCCACCCATGTGGAATGAAAGGCAGAGGAGATGTTATCTTGTAAAACTGCCGGTAGAGATTAGAATGGTTCACAACAGCTTGCTCTATTTTGCAAGTCCAAATTAATGGTAGTCTAGCAATCTAGTTTCTGGTAGTACGGTGTCTATGTAACACGGGCTGTGCGCTGTGCATTACGTTGTTTCCTGGTTTGCCACTCTGGTGCGGCCGTCTCATGATTTGGCGATTTCAATTGGTTTATTAATCCTAGGCCATTTCTTTGAGCATTCATTACCTGTTTGTTTTTCTGCGTTTGCTAATCGTGAGGTACCTGATTTTTTTTGTGTCGGCCGATTACGGCTTTGCGTGAGACCGAAGGCGGGACTGTGAGGAGTGCCGGCCATGGCGAGACTGACTGAAACTTGACGGGTGACCTTTAGGTGGATGGTTGTTGGAGTTGTGTCGAATATAGTGTACGAGGTAGGTTACAGTTGGATTTGTAGTTGTATCGTGTTTACATAGGATGTGGAGTCGTGTCCTAGTAGGACACTTGTATTCTAGGCCTCTCATATATAGCGGGGGTAGACACACGATGTAACCTATGCCAACATAATAGCACCGGAACGCAGGGGAAGCCGGCGGCATGTGCCGGTGTCCAGGGCGACCGGGTGCGGTATTGTGACGGTGTCATGGGGAGGAGCGCCCGTAGTCAGGCCCCGGGGATGTAGCCATATCGGTGAACCTCGTTAACAAATCTCGGTGTCGTGCCTCGTGTGATTGCTTGATCCTCGGATGATCGACGGTATGCCTCAGATTTATTTTAACAAGTGGTATCAGAGCAAGGTTCGAAGGATCCGCGGAAGTTGATCTGGAGGAAGTGGAAGATATCGTTGGAGTTCTGCAGGAGCGATTGCAGTCGGAGCGATCTAGTAAGGAGCAGAGGTGTTCCAGCGGTTGTCATCTTCTCGGAGAAGCAATCCGGATCAGAAGCAGCGAGGCGTTGGTGCAGGTCCTTCGTGGGCAGATTGGATCGATCCAGATCGATTGGAAGCAGCGACGGCGGAAGAAGCGGAACTGCTGGGAATCGGCGCGTGCAAGTCGACGTGGACATGGACGAGGCGACTGCGGCTGCGTGCGAGACGGTCGAGGCCATGTCGGGCGAGGCTGGGTCCTTTGCTGGCCCATGTTATTTTCTGCTTGCTGGCCGGAGCCAGGTCGGGCAGCCGATGGCCCAGACGGGGCTGCTGTTGCGCGATGCCCATGGTGCAATGCGCGGCCTGGCTAAGTTGTGGAGGCACCTAACGCGAGATTTGTTTGACAAAAAAAGAGGACACATGGCAGACCCAATCGGCGGAGGAACATCCATGGATACGTATCCATTGAAGTTAGCAGGGACATTGACAAAGCAACGACCAGCATCGGGATTGAGCCAAGAGACACCACGTGAAGGCCAATTTTTGGTTGGATTTGCTACTGTGCACGCTCTGTGTACTTGTGCATCGTGGTAAGAATCTCAGTTATTTTTTCACAGGGTCAGCCGTACAAAGAACCATGGCGCCAACGGGTACCTGGTTTGAGGTGGAGAAGTTCAACGGAACTAGAAGCTTTGGGTTATGGCAGACATGGGTGAAAGATTTGTTGGCACAACATGGATGCTTGAGGGCGTTGCGGGAAGTCAGTTCAGCTAAGATGGAATTATCATGTGATGGATGGAGATTCGCGGAAGACGATTTGGGAGTCTCGAGTGTGTCATGCAGTCGGAGAAGTTCGGCTGGGTCAGACTAGATAGTCTGACGGATCGACGTGAGTCGGTTGGTACAGAAGACGGTGGTGGGATCGGCGACGACGACATAGGAGCGTGATGCTGATGGTGACCGACTTCTGGGCGTGGAAACACGTGGCGCAGGTCCAGAGGGCTTGTGTGGCTTCGACAAGACTATGGCGCGGGATTGATTCAAGGTGGTGTATACACGGAGCTTGAAGTCGATGAGGCGCAGGGGTGGACTGATCATCTACCATGGAGTCATGTTGAAGGTGGAGCTGGATTGAGAGGCTACGGTGTAAGGATCCAGAATCGAAGCCTATTCAGCAACGGGGAAAAGCAAGTGGCACGCAGTTCGGACTGGAGCCCAGTGGTCTGATGGAAGCGTGAAACTCGTCATCGGTCGGTGATGATCGGTGGTACTCTGCAGTGGGGGTTGAGTGGTGTGGTCGCGACCCTTGAGACTCAACCGAGACAGCGGAGGCTCGACGCGGTAATAGCGACGAGGCGTGCGGTATGCACGGTGCATGGAGACGGACCAGGGTTCTGGTGGTCATACATGTGGTGAGACAACTGCGAATTTGACTCGGGGTGACTACAAGCAATGGTGAAATTCTTTCAAGTTTCAGACAGACGGTCAAGAAAGGAGCGGTGATGTTGAGTTCAGATAACTCTTATGTGTGACACCCAATATGTGAGTTGTTCCCTTTCACGCAGGTCAGTGATCGGGGTGTGATGGCGTTGACGGATACTCTGGAAGTTGGGAGCGCAAACTAGAGTAACAAGGAACTTAATTTTGCTCGAGTGTTGACTGTGGTCAAGAAAAGAAGGGACTACAAGTTGCAGGTGCAGTCGCATGGAGTCTTTGGAGTAGCAGCGGTACTCATGGGATAAGCTCAAGTCCAATGTACATGGAAGTTTAACGCATGGACAAATCCAGGATGGTGGAGTATATTCGCCAAGGTGGAGTTTGTTGGAGTTGTGTCGAATATAGTGTACGAGGTAGGTTACAGTTGGACTTGTAGTTGTATCGTGTTTACATAGGATGTGGAGTCGTGTCCTAGTAGGACACTTGTATCCTAGGCCTCTCATATATAGCGGGGGTAGACACACGATGTAACCTATGCCAACATAATAGCACCGGAACGCAGGGGAAGCCGGCGGCATGTGCCGGTGTCCAGGGCGACCGGGTGCGGTATTGTGACGGTGTCATGGGGAGGAGCGCCCGTAGACAGGCCCCGGGGATGTAGCTATATCGGTGAACCTCGTTAACAAATCTCGGTGTCGTGCCTCGTGTGATTGCTTGATCCTCGGATGATCGACGGTATGCCTCGGATTTATTTTAACAATGGTCATGGCAGGCGGCAAGCAATGCTGATAGGGGGAGGTTGAGAGGATGATCAGGTGGCGTGCACCGACCGTCGTGGGCAAAGGCAGATGGGCGGCTGTGTGGGGAAGAAGGTGAACATGGATAGGCTTGAGGAGGAAGACACATTGAGATCTGTTGGATATCGATCTGATGGCCAGGAAAGAAACTGACTGATTGAAACGTTTCTTTAGGATGAATAGCCACTCTCTTTTCCTGTTTCTCAGATTTGCCGTCCAGCAGCTAACACTGTAATCTGCATAGCCAATTTGGTGGGAAAATAAGAAAAAGTTAGTTAGCCAAATGATAAATCAGAGAGATTAAAGAATCAAGATTAATATAAGGGTGTGTCTAGAACTCAGTCGACTGAGACTTAACGCAGTTGAGTGACGTTAGCGTGGTTTTTTTGCTACAACCGGCACCGCTAGATGCTACAAGCGGCGACGAAAAATGTTGCGACGGTTTTGTAAGCAACAACAATAAATGCTACAACCGTTCTATCTGAAATGCTACAACCGTCAATGAAGGATGTTGCAACCGGTGAGATAACGCGCTACAACCGATGACGGACGACATGCTACAACCAGCAACATAGATGTTGCAACCATAGAAAAAAAAAGTTGCAAACGATGGCATAAAATGTTGCATGGTCGACTGAGACTTGATTAAATCTCAGTCGACTGATTTTTAGCAGGCCCGTTAACATAATCCTTAGAGTGTAGCCTAACTTGTTGGCTACAGAATTGCCCTCCTTGCATTGCCGAGCTTCTGCCAACTGACTGTAACTCTGATCACATGGAATAAAAACTCTTTTACTTCGACAAAAGAAAAATATAACCCACAGGTGCCAAACACAGCCTCACCGTGATGGTACTCTGCTGAAGGCCCAGAGACGAGCATCCATGCTGCATTTAGAAGTCATGCCTCAAGAGTGACAATTTGCTACACCACGAGCTTATTTCTAAGGCGGGTTTGCACTCGAATTAAGTCCGAAACTAAAGTAACCATTCATCACCTCATACAATTCTCCCAGTCTAGAGATTATTGGCAACAAAAGCCTTCTGCTTGGCCATCCAGGTCCAGGCAGCAAGACGCACGAACCCGGAATTCAAACTCAGAGGTGCTTGAAGATGAGGCCGCCGTGCGCGGCGAAGAATGGCGCGAAGACGAGCGCCTCGACGGCCATGAGCTTGATGAGGATGTTGAGCGACGGGCCGGAGGTGTCCTTGAGCGGGTCACCGATGGTGTCGCCGATCACCGCCGCCTTGTGCGCGTCCGACCCCTTGGGCCCCAGCGCCCGCGCCTCCGCCGACGCGCCGGCCTCGATGTACTTCTTGGCGTTGTCCCACGCGCCGCCGCTGTTGGACGCCGAGATCGCCACCTGGACCCCCGACACCAGCGCGCCGGCGAGGAGCCCGGCCAGCGTCTCGGTGCCGAACAGCGTGCCGGCGACCAGCGGGCTGAGCATGACGAGCGCGCCGGGCGCCAGCATCTTCTTGAGCGACGCGTCGGTGGAGATCTTGACGCACGTGGCGTAGTCCGGCTTCGCCGTGCCCTCCATGAGCCCCGGGATGCTGTCGAACTGCCGCCGCACCTCCTCCACCATCGCCAGCGCCGCGCTCCCCACGCTCCGCATGGTCATCGCCGAGAACCAGTACGGCAGCATGGCCCCCACCAGCAGCCCCGCGAACACCCGAGGGCTCAGCACGTCCACCGCCGCGACCCCGGCGCGGCTCACGTAGGCGCCGAACAGCGCCAGCGACACCAGTGCCGCCGACCCGATCGCGAACCCTTTGCCGATGGCGGCGGTGGTGTTGCCGGCGGCGTCGAGTGCATCCGTGCGCTCGCGGACCACGTGAGGCATGCCGGACATCTCGGCGATGCCGCCGGCGTTGTCGCTGATGGGACCGTAGGCGTCGATGCTGAGCCCCGTGGCGATGGTGCTGAGCATGCCCAGCGCCGCCAGCGCAATGCCGTACATGGCGGCGAGGCGGAAGCTGGCGTAGATGGCCGTCGCGATGGCGAAGATGGGCACGATCACCGACTTGTATCCCACCGCCAGCCCGAAGATCACGTTCGTGGCCGCGCCCGTCCGGCACGAGTTCGCCACCGCCTGCACCGGCCTACGCAAGTCGCCACACAGACCAAAACAATTTAATAACCATTACCCCAGTTCAATTTTTTTGAGGGGAAATTCGTGCAATTTTAGTACGTTATGTTACTCGACTTCTATAATTTGCTTCTTTTACCTATAAGCGTTGCTTGTGAAGTACTCCGTGACATAGCCGATGACAAGACCTGCCCACAAACCGGCCGACACACAGATGAACAGGTACCTGCATTTGCAAAATCATACAAAATCAAAGGTCAAACCTATCGATAATTGGCCATGAATCTAAAAGTGTATCAGTTTACATTTTGTAAATTAAGGATCTAAAGGAAAATGGCGTAGTATGAAGAACGAGTTGGCGTGTAGCGGCGTACCAGTTCTTGACGAGCTTGCGCCTGCCGAAGTCGAAGAGGGTGAAGCTGTGCGGCAGGACGAGGAAGCTGACGATGGCGATGCCGACGGTCATGAGCACGGTGGAGATGAGGATCTGCCGCTTGAGCGCCGGCCCGATCTCCTCGACGGTCTTCACCTCGGCGAGGTCGGTGGCGACGACCGTGGTGGCCAAGCACACCACGATGCCCATGGCGCTGATGAGCAGCGGGTACATCATCGCCGCGAAGTTGTGGTCCGTCCCGAACGACGAGATGGACGCCACGAACAGCGCCGCGCACGACGACTCCGCGTACGACCCGAACAGGTCCGACCCCATCCCGGCGATGTCGCCGACGTTGTCCCCCACGTTGTCAGCGATCACCTGCACGCGCACACGATCGTCTCAGGGTCGGGGACATGGAATACATAAGTTTTTCCAACTTTGCCAGTGATTCTCAGTACGTACCGCGGGGTTGCGAGGATCATCCTCGGGGATGTTGCGCTCCACCTTGCCGACGAGGTCGGCGCCGACGTCGGCGGCCTTGGTGTAGATGCCGCCGCCGACGCGGCCAAAGAGGGCCATGGACGAGCCGCCGAGGCCGTAGCCGGTGATGGACTCGTAGAGCCCGCCCCAGTCGTCGCCGTAGTAGACGCCGAAGAGGTTGATGGCGACGTAGAGGACGAACAGCGCGCTGGACGCGAGGAGGAAGCCCATGGCGGCGCCAGACCGGAACGCCACGACGAAGGCGCGCCCCACGCCGCGGCGAGCCTCGAGCGCCGTGCGCGCGTTCGCGAACGTCGCCACGCGCATCCCGAGGTACCCGGACATCACGGAGGTGAGCGCGCCCAGGAGGAACGCGATCATGCTGAAGGCCGCGTTCGCTAGCGCCGGCCGGCACATGCGCGACGGGTCGTACGTGCACGGCTCCGCCCGCGTGCTGAAACGCTGCGCCGACCCCAAGAACATGAAGATCACCACCGCGAACCCAGCCATGAACACGGCGAGGTACCTGAATTCCGGACATTTCAATAGGATATAATTTTTTCTGACAATCTGTCAAAAATATTTCGCTTGACACACGAGTTCAAGCTAGACTCAATACAATTCATATTTTAATGAATTTCTTCAAACTTCGGTAGGAATCCACCCATTTCAAGTTAAAATTTAGTTCATCATCCGGTAATATTTTTTGGGCATGCTTAGATGGTGGGTACCCTTCATACCAATTTTTCGACAAATGTTTTTGCTTGTTTGGATGTTTGCAGATTTTTGGTACGTGCCAATCCCTTTATTTTTCCTGTAAATGTTGGCCGACAGCGGCAAGCAAAATTTTGATGAAACTTTTGTTAGGCTAAATATTTGTTAGGAGAACATTCGCTAAGACAAACATATACCCCTGGAAGCACGGCATTTACGAGTGTCTTTTATGGCAAGTTCTTCAAACACAGATGACAAACTCTTCAAAACACATGGCAAATTCTGGTAAACAAAGAATTTTGCTACAAAATCGCCGTGTTCGCTTGAAAGAAGTGCCATGCTACAACACGTTAATTGCTGCGAAAGACATTTGTTTGGCCATGCACACCTAGAGAACATTCGCTGAATAACATTACCCTAATATTTTATTAGTATTTTCCGCAAATAATATATCTTTCGTCATGTACCTTGATTTCCTTTGCGGGGAATGTACCTTGATTTCAGTTACTCATATAGTGCTTTCTTAAGTTTAATCACCACATAAGATAAAACATGCAAATGTTAATTGCTAAAAATAACAATATGAGAAAAATATTATATTATACTCCTTCCGCATCAAAATATAAGTTTTTTGACACTATGATAGTGCCAAAAAACATCTTATATTTTTGTTATAGAGGAAGTATTATATAGAAGCCAAACATATTTTTTTTGTCATTTTCCGCAAAAAGTGTTTTTTTTTCATTGTACCATGATTTTTGTTAGTCATCCATAATTATTTAAGTTTAATCACCACGCAACCTCAAAAACATGCCAATATTACTTGCTACAAATAATAGTAATGAAGAGAAACAATATATCATTATGTAGCGTGTTTTTTATTTTTCATCTCCATACAAATACAAGTGACACCCGAAACATGCATTTCGGAAAGGAAATTTTGACATGAAGGGCTCATTTGGTAGCCAGGGGATCCTGGAGGATCCCGGCCCATTCCCTGGGTGGAAAGCCCGCGAGGAAAATCAGCCCCGGGCCAGGTGCCTGGCCATCTGGACGCTGGAATATACGAAGTTTTATCGGCCCGATCTCCGTGATTTCCCCGGGACAGGATCCACGTCCCACGACATCGGGACGAAATCCCCTGTCTCGCTCGCTCTCGACGCCCATCTCGAATGCTCACGCGGCCGCCGCCTCCCTCTCCTGCAACACCATCCTCTTCTCCTCGGTCTCTGTCTGCGCCTCGTACTCGTGCCTCCGCCTGCGTCGTGCTCATCAACGGCGGCAGCAGCCGCATCGTCAGATCTCCTCCCATTGGAGTTCTGCGTCTTGCCCACTAGATCGCGCCACCAGGGAGGCTGCCGGCGGCGCCGGCTGCTGCTGGTGAGGGCCGTGAAGACAGTGATGACGGCGGGGATACACGTCCAGAGAGGGCTCACTGCCAACAAGATCCGATGGGGTATGATGTTGCTTCAGTTCGTCACGTTTTGATTTTGCTTCAGTTCTAGCATGGTCCTTTCTCTCTAGGGGGGATTAGCCCCTTTGATCCAAATGACAGCGCCAATTTTCCTGGGGGCTTCTAATTGGTGAAAGAAAATTTCAACCGGGCCACCTATTCCCGGGAAATATCGCTCCTAGCATCCAAACGAGCCCGAAAGGTGTGTATACCTGTACTCGGTGAAGAGGAAGGAGGTGGCGCCGATGGAGATGGCGTGCTGGATCTCGGCGCACCGGGCTTCCACCTGCCGGTAGTTTACGCCGTCCTCCGCACTCTCATCGTGCCCGCTGCGGCCTTTCTGGGCGGCGCCGGCGCCATCCTCGCCGTCGTGGGACGGGACCGGCACCTTGGCCACCACGTACCACTGGAACACCGCGAACGCGATGCCGATCACCGCCGCCAGCGGTATCAGCACCTCCGCCCCTGCCGTCCCGATGACAGCCATCCGAACACCCTTCGATGGACCAGTGACTAGAGGCTTTTGCTCCTGAGCTCCAATGGCAGGAAAGAGTTCAGGCGAGAGCAGTGGCTTGGTGGCTGAGATGAGGATGCGAGCCCCCGTTAAAAACAGGGCGCTGAGCCCAGAAACTTCAACCAGAACCCTCACTTCAGCGCTTACCACACATTGGTCATCGACTCACTGTATATCTGCTAGCGCGAGGGCGGGCCGAGGATGGTTGATACCTGCGAGGGCTGGGACGAAAAGTTGCCGCCTCGCCTCGTGCTCTGCATGCATGCATGACGATCACGCACAAGCCATGCACGTACGTCCAAGCTTGCACATGTGGCTCATGTCCACCTCTGCCGTTGCTGTGCTGTGCAGTGCACAGTTAGCCAAGGCTATGGGTTCGCCGGCCATCTGGCTCATGTCCTGCTCGGCCGCCGCTGTGCTGTGCACAACAGCCAGCTGAAGCTATGGGTTCGCCGTCCACGTACGTTGCTCACGTCCTGCTCGGCCATCTATTGTCGTGAACAGCTAGCTAAAGCTCTGGCGTCGTCGTCGGCCACCGTAGATGCATGGGTGTGCATGCTTCACGGCGTGTCAATTTTGGCAAATGTGTGTTGTTTTCGCAACGTATTTTGTCACTGCCTTCCGCTTTATGGGAAGAGTATCCAAAGACTCCCAACTCAAAGCACCCGGAGACGTCCAAGAAAAAAAGGGTATCCAAAGACTCCAGCAGAGGATGTGGCCAGCGGTCTAGAGTTCTCTGTTGCCGGATATACGATGGTGCGTCGGCGATGAGTTGTCCACTGCTGCTAATTAAAGGCGGGCATGAACGGGCGATGGAGAGACCGACGGCGTGGCGGGAGGGAAAATGCAGGCAGGCATATGTCCATCCAAGAAGAGGTGTCGTTCGAAGCTCGATAGCTTGCATGGGGTCACGTTTCTTTTTGCCCGCCCCAAGGAACTATTGGAGCCGGCTGCAGTTTAATTGTCTGCTTCCTCTTTCTTTCGAAGAGTTTGTGAGAATAAAAATACGCTGAGAAGATCATGATGAAAAATGTGAACGGTAATGCTAACAGTTTATGTGTATGGCAAAACGTACGTTTTTCGCAGCAGTTTATGTGTTGGGACTTGGGAAGTATGGCAATTCCTTCAAGTGAACAGGGCAGTTTCCATAGAAAACCCTTTGGTTTGCCAGAATTTGTCATGTATTTTGGTAGAAATCGCCATCTGTTTTTGAAGAATTTAACACTAAAAAGGTTTGTAATTGCCATGCCATCACCCCTTCCAGCGAACGTTCGCTAGCTATTAGGGTCCTTACTAATTAACCTTAGGGGTGAGATAAGACCTAACCAAGGTTAACAATAGCACACCCTCTGCATAGACGTTGAGTCGTTGGCCCGCTCCCTCAAATCTTTGAAATGGGTGTCAGTATGATAGTTGGTGGTCATACACAATTTCAGAGATGCTAGAAGCCTATAGATTTGATAGAATCCTTTTGTATTTCCTCCTAGATTTTAGGATAAGAAATCTTTTAAGGACAAGTATACCGTGAGGCTCAAAGACCGAAAACCCATAAGCCACTGGTGCATCTTTATCACTAAACCCAAGTTCATTCAAAACTGATGGACACGAACTTGATACATACTTCTATGAGCAACATAGTCTTGTAGAAAATCACTGTTCAAGAACTCATCCAATTAACCAATTAATTTACCAATTAATCTCTATTTGTAGGGTCATCAAGTTGCCGATAAACTGATAAATCATCCGATTGAGTGATTAAATGGCCGATTAACTTGTCGATTAGCCTATTAATCCCCTACTCGCTAGCCCACCAAGCAGCTACTAGTTAAAGATTTCCTCAACAATACAAAAAGTTTTACTATTGATAATCAAAACTGCTCTGACACACCCCCATGACGGCAACCATTCCGGCCATGCTGCCCACCACCATTTTTCCTGTGGTCATGCTTGCCATATGCAAATCTGATCCTGCCATTGGAGGATGGATGGTGGGGGCGCTCGCTCCTTCCCTAGGCTACGAAGACACCAACTCTGGACCCACTGCCCTAGCCGGTGCCTCCACCAGCCAGCTACAACTCCCCCGACACCGATCCCTCTTTAGGTCCAGTCCAGTGATGACCCGTCTTCCTCCGCCACCCTTGCCTGTTCCATATTGGGAGGAGCTGGACCCGATCATTGTGTTGCCTCTGCCATGCCTGGGAATGGGTTGGGCGCCGAGCTCTGGCCCCCTCACAATAGGTACATGTGTGTCCACTCCTAGAAGGCTCGGGTCCCCACCGCCGCCTCTGCATAGGCGCCCCTACCAGCCTCGCGACCTGCCTCCTCTGGCATTGGCCATCCCGGGCATTGCGCCTCATTTGGAGTCCGCCTCCGCCGCCTCTGGAGGGTCATGCCCTTGACCAGATCGACGAGGTGCTTGGGTCCCCACCACCTTCTATGCGCAACCATCCATGCGGACCCCACGTCTAGCCTCCCCCAGCGAGGACCGCCCTGGCTAATGAAGCCATGCACCTAGGGTAGGGTCATGGACCTGTCCAAGGTACCCTCCCCAAGGACATCTTTAGAAGAAACTGCCTTTCAGTCGACCTGAAAGGATTCCACTCGACAGACTCGAAGACACTCGACCATGAAAACTCACTCGACCACCAGGAGATCTAGGGTCATTCTGCACCCAAACGGTCTGTTATTAAGTAGTCTTTATGGCCATGATAGCACTTTATATAAGGCGTTACCAGTAAAGCCAGGCCTTTATGTACATTGAACCCTCCGCTACGTGGGCTGGCTGGGGTCCTGGCACACTCTATATAAGCCACCCCCCTCCACAGGCAGAAGGGTTCGCACCCCTGTAACTCTTACGCATATAATCCAGTCGACCGCCTCCGGGCTCCGAGACGTAGGGCTATTACTTCCTCCGAGAAGGGCCTGAACTCGTAAATCCCTCGCGTACACAACTACTCCATAGCTAGGATCTTGCCTCTCCATACCTACCCCCCTATTCTACTGTCAGGCTTAGAACCACGACACCAGCCACAACGCTCACCATTCCCTGAACGTTGCTGCCACCTCTGCACCGGCCGTCCTCGCAAGTTTGCCGCGTGCCGTTGCTGAATGCGACATGTTCGCCCGGATTAGGGTGGAGGGTGTGGGTGTATCGCCGAGACATGGAGCCCTTCATTAACCTGAATATGCCGCTCCGACGTGTTGCACCACTGCTTCCCACAACACCTTTACCCGCCAACGTTGCAACCCCGGTAGATGTACCGCTACAGACCATCCTCCTGGAGCTAGCTGAGATGCAAGGCTACCTAGCGAGAGTTGGGAGGATTTTGGTGACAACGGAGGCTCTTCTTAGCATGCTACCAGTTGTGCGTCTGCTAGCCTAGCTTTGTGTTGGTTCCGCGAGTGAGGGTAAAACATACCTCTATGGTTGTTTCTCACCTTGTGCCAGGCCTTGAAGTCGTCGTCCTTTGTGTCGTCTGCCTCTGGAAGGGAGGCCGTCATCATGGCTTCTCAAACCACGTTAGAACTTCAACAACTATGTGGGGTGCTTGCTTTGCCTCTTTTGATGGTGAATCTAGGGGCAGTCTCGCTTGAGACCTCATCGCCCACACCACCATTGCTGGAACCCAACCAACCTCTCGCCTTCATGGAGCGTGCGGGTATGGATTCTGTTGTGTTTCTCTCACTGGAGTCCATCGTGTAGGTGGTTCAGAGGTTCACGAGGTCATTTCATCCGGTGCATTTGCACCTACTCGCAAGGTACTATCCGCATTAAAGCTTTGCAACTTTATTGCCAGCTTGGAGGCCGGTAGCCCTAAATTTGGCAAGACAACTGGCTGGCTCCTAACCGTGAGGGCAATTGAGAAGAGGCACGCTGGCTGATCCGCAGCCTGAAGGAGAAGTATTTTAGAATCAAAAGCAAGAAGAGTGGAGGTATTAGGAAGGCGTCTGCAGCTGTTTGATGGATGCAACGTCGATATTAGGAAGTCATCCACGACTGCTTGATGAATGCACCGTCGATTTGGTGTTGTCCGATGTGTTGATCTATGTATTTTTTTGGGGTACGTTTGTGATGTGGTGATCCATGTGTCGTGGGTTTGTGATTGTAGCATGCTCCAAGATTAAGATAAATTAAATTGAGAGTGCCTTTTTTTGAATGGTTTGGATTGCTTACCACATGTATCATGTGGTATGAATTGAGAGTGCCCTAAGAATATGAGAATGCAGAATTGATTGGGTATTTAGGATTCTCCAAAGTTGGATGTCCGGTTGATTAGCTACCAAACTTTTATTTATTTATTACATGACAAAAATTCACAGTATCTATTAGTATTGCCTTAATTTTGATATACACTAATCATTTGCATGTATGCAAGTATTTGCATTATAGCAAAACATATGGTTTTTTAGTGGGGATAAAAAAGATAAGGACTTGATCTTCTGAAGCATCGTCAAGTCTTTCCGATTCTAGACTAAGCAGGTATAGAGCAATTACTGCCTTTGGATTGTAAATATGGAATAAAACTCTCTTTTCCCTGAAAAAAAAAGAAAACAAGCCATAAGTAGCACGATTTTAATGCATCCGCACATAATGCACAAATGTTGCTCCTCTTGCCTTGTCTTCCGCTTGAGCCAAAGATTTGTTTTTTTTTCGTTCGAGCTGACTTGAGTCAAAGATTGAAACAATTAGCAACACACCGCCTTGGCATTATCAAGCACGAATTAATTACCCTATGCCTATATATTCACCGGACATATTCACCTCTCTCCGTCAAGTAGAAGTGGCATACCCCTGCAAAAAAAGAAAAAAAAACGGAAAAAAGAAGAAGAGACATACACACTGGTGGTTACCATGGGGAAATTGCTCATTTTTTTGCTCTGCATTTCCCTGTTTGAAGGTTAGTTTTCCCAAGTTCATTTTACCCCAGTTTGTATTTCCAACACCAGGGAAGTTCCTTGCGGTTTGTTGTACTATATGTTTCAAGTTTTCACCGATTGCACATTGTAAGATATTCTAATGGCGTGACGCATCTCTGTTTCCCCCTTGCACATTGTAGGGTGGATGGTCCAGTCGGTTCCCTATGATTATACCGCGAGCATTAAGGCAAGTAGTACCTTTAATTTTTCTGCCAATTACTGGATCAGATATATTGTTGGATTTGTGTTCCTTCTTCTTCTTTGCAACTAAAGGATGTTGTTTTCATCTTGTTATCCAGTGCTTGGGCATCCCGATACGAGCCCTGTACAAAGGCGGCATTATTGAGAACAGCGAGTTCAACAGCGGCCTGACGGGCTGGTCGGTGCCGTGGGGCGTGACGGCCAACGTGAGCAGCTCGCCGTCCGGCAACAACTTCGCGTTGGCGTCGGCGAGCAACAATGGCCAGCCGTCGCGCAGCGTCTACCAGAAGATCCAGATGGAAACCGACCACCACTACTCCCTCTCGGGTATGTAAACTCAACCATGCGTACTGCACCATCGTCATTTACTTGTGATCTTGTACTGTATTTTCTTGTTGCTCATGTGCCCGTATATGTATGGCTCCATGCATGCATGCAGCATGGTTGCAGGTTTCGTCCGGCGAGGCGGTGGTGAGAGCCGTCTTCAAGGCTCCCAACGGCGCGTTCATCGCCGGTGGAGCCACCGTCGCCAAGTCCGGCTGTTGGAGCATGCTCAAGGGCGGCATGACCGCCTTTGCTTCCGGCCCAGGCGAGCTCTTCTTCGAGGTAGATCGAAAAATTACACATGAATTAATTGTTCAACGCCAAAAAGGGAAACTTATAAGTTTGCATGCACAAGCCGATGGTAGGGTGGACATCTGGGTGGACAGCGTATCCCTGCAGCCCTTCTCCTTCCCCGAGTGGGACGAGCAACGCCGTCTGTCGGCCGGGAAGACCCGCCGGAGCGCCGTCAAGGTGGTCGCCCGGGGCGCCGACGGCGTCCCACTGCCGAACGCCAACCTGAGCGTCAAGCTCCTCCGGCCCGGCTTCCCGTTCGGCAACGCCATGACCAAGGAGATCCTCGACATCCCGGCCTACGAGCAGTGGTTCGCGTCCCGGTTCACCGTGGCCAGCTTCGAGAACGAGATGAAGTGGTACAGCACCGAGTGGATGGAGAACCGCGAGGACTACACCGTCGCGGACGCGATGCTGCGGCTCGCCGAGAAGCACGGCATCGCGGTGCGCGGCCACAACGTGCTCTGGGACACCAACGACACGCAGGTGTCGTGGGTGAAGCCGCTGGACGCGCAGCGGCTGAAGGCTGCCATGCAGAAGCGCATCAGCTCCGTGGTGTCGCGGTACGCCGGCAAGGTCATCGCGTGGGACGTGGTGAACGAGAACCTCCACGGGCAGTTCTTCGAGAGCAGGCTCGGCCTCAACGCGTCGTCCGAGGTGTACCAGCGGGTGGCGCGGATCGACCGGACGGCGAGGCTGTTCATGAATGAATTCGGCACGCTGGAGGAGCCCTTGGACGTGGCTGCCATGTCCAGCAAGTACGTCGCCAAGCTGAAGCAGATACGCTCCTACCCCGGCAACCGCGGCCTCAAGCTCGCCGTCGGCCTCGAGAGCCACTTCGGCACGCCCAACATCCCCTACATGAGGGCGACGCTGGACATGCTCGCGCAGCTCCGGATCCCCATCTGGCTCACCGAGGTCGACGTCGGCCCGAAGGGCGCCCCCTACGTGCCGGTCTACCTGGAGGAGGTGCTGAGGGAAGGCTACGGGCACCCCAACGTGGAGGGCATGGTGATGTGGGCGGCCTGGCACGCGCAGGGCTGCTGGGCCATGTGCCTCACGGACAACAACTTCAACAATCTCCCCGCCGGCGACCGCGTCGACAAGCTCATCGCTGAATGGAGGACACACCCGGAGGGCGGCACCATGGACGCCAACGGCGTGACCGAGCTGGACCTCGTCCACGGCGAGTACAACTTCACGGTGACCCACCCGTCGCTTGGCTCGCCTGCCGTGCGCACTTTGACGGTGGGCGCGTCGTCGTCTGCGGTGGAGCACACTATAGACATCAAGGTGTAGGGACTAGGGATCGACACATACACAATACACAGCAGCTTAGTTTCATCTGCTATATACAATATATTCTTGAAAAGAAATATCTTTTTAATAATAATAAAGCATGTATTGCTTCCGCTCTTTCGTCATAAGATTACCCATGAAGTTATCAATAATGGACTCGCTAAATATCAGTCGACGCGTCATCCGTTGGATCTTTGTTCGCTTCAAGATTCGCGCTGGAAGTGGGTTGTCTTGTTTCGGCCTGTGTAACGCGCATGTCCAGCCCGTTTGGTTGTTTTTCTTTTTTCTGTCGGGCTTCTTTGTGTCCGGGGACAGGGACGGTTTGCTCTATGGGCTGGGTAGGTGTTCCTCCGATTATACTTTTTCAGCTGTCACACTGTTAGATTTGGGCCACGGGCAAGGAGGCAAGAGTGCTTTACATTTTCACTGACCACAGTACTACACGGCCTAGCCAGCTACCACGTGCAGCAATTAGTTGGTCCGCCTTTAGTTAACTCAGTCTGTATGGAGGTCTGTACCACTATCGCCATACGTTTTCACCCACTGCTCCTGTACCCGTCTGCGCGCACACACATGCACGCCCGTGCTCGGCCCAGCTCAAAATACACAAACAAAGTAAGAAGCCCAGTCCAACTAAAAGCTGAATACAATCCAGCAAATGTCCAGCGAAACAGGCCTATTCTATATACCGTAGAACGATTGTTCTACGGGTTGATGCTCAAAAAAAAAGAAAAGATTGTTCTACGGGTTTCGGTTCAAAAAAACAAACAAACAAAAAAAAACAGGCCTATTCTCCTATCAGGTGACGGCCGACCGAGACTTCGTGAAGTTGATTGAGTCCCAAACTTTATATCTGTAGTCTATTGATGATTTCAATTGAGCTGGCCGTTATTGATCAGTATAACCTATCACTGTGAATATTTTTCATCAATAGCAGTTCCTTTCAGTATATTGATTCCCCCTTGATGATTGCACTGAAAAAAACAGATCATAGAAAAACTTCAGACAAGGGATTAACTAGCAATCCAGCGGCAATGCAGAGGGGCCGTTGTACTATTTTTGTGTACACGTTTGTTCTGTGCACGACCGTCAGAATCAGTAGTGCCGTAGTGGTGAGAATGTTTACCAGGTGACCAACCATCTTCTGATTAAAAGAGGTGAAACGTACTGTGCTTGCTCCTTTGGTCGTTGGGTCATTTGTCACTCGCATCAGTTCAAAGGTGGCTTGCAGGCTGCAGCACTAGAAGGGCCAGCAGCCGACCAGCGGCGGCATGCAAATTGGATGACACAGTAAGCGTTCGGCGACCGGCTCTGAGTTCGGCGCGAACAAGGTCGTCCCCTCGCAAGTGCTAGCTGTACTGTCAGCGCTGCATCGCCCACATCACCAGTGCTGGACTCGGCGACCGCGTAGACCAGAGTTTGGTTGGTTTTTTCCACCCAGCATGGACTCGCCGCCGGTAACATCCAATCTGTGGAAAAGAAGAGAGCACACTACGTACAAAGCTGCCTAGCTAGTTACAGCGATCACCACTACAAAAAAGAGCGACGGCACGCAACATACCTGTCAAACCGGATGTGGTAGGAACTCGATCCATCCTCTCCCGCCTCCGTCGTCGCCATGGCTCTAAGCTCGTCGAGTTGTGCGGCGCCCGACGGGATAGACCTCGGCCGTCGATTCGTTGTGTCAGGAAACATGGTGTGGCCTATACCGCCATCAATTGCTAGTGCCGTCGTGTAGACTGACCTCTCATACTGATACTGTGTGATTTCTGCATAAGAAAAGAAAAATCCTATCTAGTCTGTATCTAACTAACATGACCATCTACTGATTTTTGCACGACATGTCCAAGATGGCGGGCGGAAGAATCAAGATTAGTCTGTATCTGGACACAGAAAAATCCTATCTAGTCTGTATCTAACTAACATGACCATCTACTGATTTTTGCACGACATGTCCAAGATGGCGGGCGGAAGAATCAAGATTAGTCTGTATCTGGACACAGTAACGCTGTGGTGTTCATTCCTGAAATGGCAAAGGGAAAGGAGTGCGTACCTAGCATACCCATGGACGGCATTCAGATATTGGGATTTTGTTCTTTCAAGCACACGCAAAAGGCTTGCACGCTTTCTGTGTTAAGGTGAGAGGAGTTTACAAATGTTACAAGGCACTGAAGTCAGTGCAGTCCACAGAGAAGCAAAATTGAAGTTACATCTCTCGCTATCCCATCTATCTTAGCTTTCATCCACAGTTTGAAATCATCATTTATGCGACGTGTAACCATGCAAGGCATTGTTGCTACCTTGTTAAAAACATGGCTGTTTCGTTCCAGCCAAATGCAGCGTAACATAAGGCAAACCAGAGTGTTTATCTTCCTACGTCTTCCAGCAGTAGTTGCATTGCTCAAGGCCGGCCACCAATCCTGAATTTTTGCCTCCGGGGTCGGCATAAATCTATGGAGACTGCCTATGACCAGTTTAAATTGGATTTCATTAATGAACTTCACAACCTGCTAACTGGCTGGGCGGGTCCCACCCTGGTTGGTGGTGATTTCAATCTTATTAGAGAGGCTAGTGATAAGAGCACTGGTGCTATTAATTAACACTGGGATGATCTCTTTAATAATTGGATTAATAAATTTGACTTGTTAGAGCTTAAGATTTGTTATATGTGTATAACCCTTTTCGGTTTATCCCCATTGTATAAGGGGTCTCTTGCACTTTATCACACACCCGTATATGTATTGGCCTTAGGCCCTCCCGAGAATACAGTTGCTATTCATCCAACATGGTATCAGATGTTAGGTTCCCCTCTCTCCCGCACGCTGCAACTCCGTGCTAGCTCCTCCCCCGATCTTGCCCTCCGGCTATCGCTGCTCTCTCTCTCGTTGTGGATCCTGTCGCCCCTGGCCCGTCTCCTGCCCGGTTGGCCTCCCCTGCACCAAGCTCCGCTCGGTCCCGGTCGCCGCGGATCCGAGAGCAGTCACCGCAGCTACGACCAGTCCCGGTCGCCGCAGATCCGAGAGCAGTAGCCGCAGCTACGATCGGTCCCAGTCGCCGCGGATTCGGCTGTCTCCGCCGCGGATCTGGCATCCCCGATCCCCACCAACCCCGTCCCATCCGCTGCTCCCTGCGGGCTGGTCGGCGCCGCCTGGTTTCTTTGCTCCAGCTGGGGCCAACTCCTCGGAGCCAGCCCGTCCCGCGCCCGTATCCTTCTCGGCCGGGAGCTCCTGTCTCGCTCGCTCTGGCTGGGCTTCGGGCCTTGTTCCCCGTCGCTCGTACGTGAGGGCTCCCGCTTCTGCCGCTTCCTCGATCCAGATCGAATCTTGAGCAGTTGACAAAAAAGAGAGAGCAAGGGTTTGCCATGTCCTCTTCGGGCTATGTTGTTGTTCCTCGCTGTTCGGTGATCTTCGATGGCACTAACTATGCTGAGTTTGTGGGCTTTATGCGCATTCATATGCGTGGCCTTCTTCTGTGGGGTGTTCTCTCTGGCGAGGTCCCTTGTCCGCCATGCCCGGTTGCGCCAGTGGCCCCAATCCCACCAGTGCCGCCGGTCCTTACTGCTGATGCTTCTCCGGCTGACCGGGATGCTGCCAAGGCTCTGGATGATGCTGCGGTTGATGCTTATGATCAGCATGTATCTGCTTATTCGATGCTCTCTCTGTGTACCGGGATGATCTGTCTGCTTACACTCAGTGGTGCAATGATGATGCTCGAGCTGCTGCTGTTCTCACTGCAAGTGTTCTCCCTCAGTTTGCCTCCGAGTTCATGGGACTTGGCACAGTTGCAGCGATGTGGTCTTATCTTTGTCAGCGCTATCAGCCCTCTGGTGATGCTCTCTATCTCTCTGTGGTGCGTCAGGAGCATGCCCTCCAGCAAGGTGATTCCTCTGTTGATGAGTTCTATTCACAGTGCTCTGCCATCTGGCGTTAGCTTGACTCCCTGCGGACAGTTGTTTGTGGCACTTGCCGTTGCTGTCAGGCTACGCGGTCTGACTTGGAGTTTCAGAGGGTTCATGAGTTCTTATCTCGTCTCCGCTCTGAGTTTGAGCCCCGACTGTTTGGGGAACGTAGCATAAATTCAAAATTTTCCTACGTGTCACCAAGATCTATCTATGGAGTCATCTAGCAACGAGGGAGGAGTGGATCTACATACCCTTGTAGATCGCGCGCGGAAGCGTTCAAGAGAATGGGGTTGATGGAGTCGTACTCGTCGTGATCCAAATCACCGATGATCCTAGCGCCGAACGGACGGCACCTCCACGTTCAACACATGTACGGAACGGAGACGTCTCCCATGCCTTGATCCAGCAAGGAGGAGGGAGAGGTTGATGGAGATCCAGCAGCACGACGGCGTGGTGGAAGTAGCGGGATTCCAACAGGGCTTCGCTAAGCGCTGCGGGAGGAGGGAGATGTGTCACGGGAGGGAGAGGGAGGCGCCAGGCCTTAGGTATGGTTGCTCCTCCTTTTCCCCACTATATATAGGGCCAAGGGAGAGGGGGGAGGCGCAGCCCTTGCCCCTTCCTCCAAGGAAAGGGTGCGGCCAAGGGGGGGAGGAGTCCATCCTCCCCAAGGCACCTCGGAGGTGCCTTCCCCTTTTAGGACTCTCCCCTTTTTCTCTTCTCTTGGCGCATGGGCCTCTTGGGGCTGGTGCCCTTGGCCCATGTAGGCCAAGGCGCACCCCCTACAGCCCATGTGCCCCCCCGGGGCAGGTGGCCCCACCCGGTGGACCCCCGGGACCCTTCCGGTGGTCCCGGTACAATACCGATGACCCCGAAACTTGTCCCGATGGCCGAAATAGCACTTCCTATATATAATTCTTTACCTCCGGACCATGCCGGAACTCCTCGTGACGTCCGGGATCTCATCCGGGACTCCGAACAATTTTCGGGTTACCGCATACTAATATCTCTATAACCCTAGCGTCACCGAACCTTAAGTGTGTAGACCCTACGGGTTCGGGAGACATGCAGACATGACCGAGATGACTCTCCGGTCAATAACCAACAGCGGGATCTGGATACCCATGTTGGCTCCCACATGTTCCACGATGATCTCATCGGATGAACCACGATGTCAAGGACTTAATCAATCCCGTATACAATTCCCTTTGTCTATCGGTACGATACTTGCCCGAGATTCGATCGTCGGTATCCCGATACCTTGTTCAATCTCGTTACCGGCAAGTCTCTTTACTCGTTCCGTAACACATCATCCCGTGATCAACTCCTTGATCACATTGTGCACATTATGATGATGTCCTACCGAGTGGGCCCAGAGATACCTCTCCGTTTACACGGAGTGACAAATCCCAGTCTCGATTCGTGCCAACCCAACAGACACTTTCGGAGATACCTGTAATGCACCTTTATAGCCACCCAGTTACGTTGTGATGTTTGGTACACCCAAAGCATTCCTACGGTATCCGGGAGTTGCACAATCTCATGGTCTAAGGAAATGATACTTGACATTAGAAAAGCTTTAGCATACGAACTACACGATCTTGTGCTATGCTTAGGATTGAGTCTTGTCCATCACATCATTCTCCTAATGATGTGATCCCGTTATCAATGACATCCAATGTCCATGGTCAGGAAACCGTAACCATCTATTGATCAACGAGCTAGTCAACTAGAGGCTTACTAGGGACATATTGTGGTCTATGTATTCACACGTGTATTACGATTTCCGGATAATACAGTTATAGCATGAATAAAAGACTATTATCATGAACAAAGAAATATAATAATAACCAATTTATTATTGCCTCTAGGGCATATTTCCAACAGTCTCCCACTTGCACTAGAGTCAATAATCCAGTTCACATCGCTATGTGACTAACACTCAAGGTCACATCCCCATGTGACTAACACCCAAAGAGTTTACTAGAGTCAATAATCTAGTTCACATTACCATGTGATTAACACTCGATGAGTTCTGGGTTTGATCATGTTATGCTTGTGAGAGATGTTATAGTCAACGGGTCTGAATCTTTCAGATCCGTGTGTGCTTTACAAATCTCTATGTCATCTCCTAGATGCAGCTACCACGTTCTATTTGGAGCTATTCCAAATAACTGTTCTACTTGGAGCTATTCTAAATTGTTGCTCCATTATACGTATCCGGTATCTCTACTCAGACCTATCCGGATAGGTGTTAAGCTTGCATCGACGTAACCCTTTACGACGAACCCCTTTACCACCTTCATAATCGAGAAAATTCCTTAGTCCACTAGTTACTAAGGATAACTTTGACCGCTGTCCCGTGATCCATTCTTGGATCACTCTTGTACCCCTTGATTGACTCATGGCAAGGCACACTTCAGGTGCGGTACACAGCATAGCATACTGTAGAGCCTACGTCTTATGCATAGGGGACGACCTTAGTCCTTTCTCTCTATTCTGCCATGGTTGAGCTTTAAGTCTTAACTTCATACCTTACAACTCAGGCAAGAACTCCTTCTTTGACTGATCCATCTTGAACACCTTCAAGATCATGTCAAGGTATGTGCTCATTTGAAAGTACTATTAAGCATTTTGATCTATCCTTATAGATCTTGATGCTCAATGCTCAAGTAGCTTAATCCAGGCTTTCTATTGAAAAACACCTTTCAAATAACCCTATATGCTTTCTAGAAATTCTACATCATTTCTGATCATTAATATGTCAATAACATATACTCATCAGAAATTCTATAGTGCTCCCACTCACTTCTTTGGAAATACAAGTTTCTCATGAACTTTGTATAAACCCAAAATCTTTGATCATCTCATCAAAGCGCACATTCCAACTCCGAGATGCTTACTCCAGTCCTTAGAAGGATTGCTGGAGCTAGCATACCTTTTAGCATCCTTAGGATCGACAAAACCTTTCTGATTGTATCACATACAACCTTTCCTTACGAAAGTTGGTAAGGAAACTCGTTTTGACATCCATCTGCCAGATTTCATAAATGCAGCTTATGCTAACATGATTCCGACGGACTTAAGCATCGCTACGGATGAGAAAATCTCATCGCTGTCAACTCCTTGAACTTGTGAAAAAACTCTTCGCCACAAGTCGAGCTTCATAGACGGTGACATTACCGTCCACGTCCGTCTTCTTCTTAAAGATCCATTTATCTTAATGGCTTGCCGATCATTGGGCAAGTCCACCAAAGTCCATGCTTTGTTCTGATACATGGATCCTATCTCGGATTTCATGGTTTCTTAACCATTTGTCGGAATTTGGGCCCACCATCGCTTCTCCATAGCTCGTAGGTTCATTGTTGTCTAGCAACATGACCTTCAAGACAGGATTACTGTACCACTCTGAAGTAGTACGTATCCTTGTCACCCTACGAGGTTCGGTAGTGACTTGATCCGAAACTTCATGATCACTATCATAAGCTTCCACTTCAATTGGTGTAGGTGCCACAGGAACAACTTCCTGTGCCCTGCTACACACTTGTTGAAGTGACGGTTCATTAACCTCATCAAGTCTCCACCATCCTCCCACTCAATTCTTTCGAGAGAAACTTTTCCTCGAGAAAGGACCCGATTCTAGAAACAATCCCTTATTGCTTTCGGATCTGAGACAGGAGGTATACCCAACTGTTTTGGGTGTCCTATGAAGATGTATTTATCCGCTTTGGGTTTGAGCTTATTAGCCTGAAACTTTTTCACATAAGCGTCGCAGTCCCAAACTTTTAAGGAATGACAGCTTAGGTTTCTCCAAACCATAGTTCATACGGTGTCGTCTCAATGGAGTTTCGTGGTGCCCTATTAAAGTGAGTGCGGTTGTCTCTAATGCCTAACCCATGAACGATAGTGGTAATTCGATAAGAGACATCATGGTATGCATCATATCCAATAGGGTGCAGTTATGATGTTCGGACACACCATCACGCTATGGTGTTCCAGGCTGTATTAGTTGTGAAACAATTTCCACAATGTCTTAATTCTGTGCCAAACTCATATATTCATCTCTATGATCATATCATAGATATTTTATCCTCTTGTCACGACGATCTTTCAACTTCACCCTGAAATTACTTGAACCTTTCAATAATTCAGACTCGTGATTCATCAAGTAAATGTACTCAACATCTACTCAAATCATCTGTGAAGTAAGAACATAACGATATCCACTACACGCCTTAGCACTCATTGGACAGCACACATCAAAATGTATTACTTCCAACAAATTGCTTTCTAGTTCCATTTTACTGAAAACGAGGCTTTCAGTCATCTTGCCCATGTGGTATGATTTGCATGTCTCAAGTGATTCAAAATCAAGTGAATCCAAACGATCCATCTGTATAGAGTTTCTTCATGCATATCTACCAACAAACATGGTTCGCATGTCTCAATCCTTTCAAAAATGAGTGAGTCCAAAGATCCATCAACATGGAGCTTCTTCATGCGTTTTATACTGATATGACTTAAGTGGCAGTGCCACAAGTAGGTGGTACTATCATTACTATCTTATATCTTTTGGCATGAACATGTGTATCACTACGATCGAGATTCAATAAACCATTCATTTCAGGCGTAAGACCATTGAAGGTATTATTCAAATAAACAGAGTAACCATTATTCTCCTTAAATGAATAACCGTATCGCGATAGACATAATCCAATCATGTCTATGCTCAACGCAAACACCAAATAACAATTATTTAGGTTTTAATACCAATCTCGATGGTAGAGGGAGCGTGCGATGCTTGATCATATCAACCTTGGAAACACTTCCAACACATATCGTCAGCTCACCTTTAGCTAGTCTCCGTTTATTTCGTAGCCTTTTGTTTTGAGTTACTAACACTTAGCAACCGAACTGGTATCTAATACCCTGATGCTACTAGGAGTACTAGTAAAGTACACATCAACACAATGTATATCCAATATACTTCTATCGACCTTGCCAGCCTTCTCATCTACCAAGTATCTAGGGTAATTCTGCTCCAGTGGCTGTTCCCCTTATTACAGAAGCACTCAGTCTCGGGTTTGGGTTCAACCTTGGGTTTCTTCACTAGAGCAGCAACTGAATTGCCGTTTCATGAAGTATCCCTTTTTGCCCTTGCCCTTCTTGAAACTAGTGGTTTCACCAACCATCAACAATTGATGCTCCTTCTTGATTTCTACTTTCGCGGAGTCAAACATTGCGAATATCTCAAGGATCATCATATATGTCCCTGATATATCTTAGTTCATCACGAAGCTCTAGCAGCTTGGTGGTAATGACTTCGGAGAAACTTCACTATCTCATCTGGAAGATCAACTCCCACTCGATTCAAATGATTGTTGTACTCAGACAATCTGAGCACAAGCTCAAGAATTGAGCTTTTCTCCTTAGTTTGTAGGCTAAGAAAATCGTCGGAGGTCTTATACCTCTTGACGTGGGCACGAGCCTGAAATCCCAATTTCAGCCCTCGAAACATCTCATATGTTTCGCGACATTTCAAAACGTCTTCGGTGCCTCAACTCTAAACCGTTTAACCGAACTATCACGTAGTCATCAAAACGTGTATGTCAGATGTTCGCAACATCCACAGACGACGTTCGAGGTTCAGCACACTGAGCGGTGCATTAAGGACATAAGCCTTCTACGAAGCAACGAGGACAATCCTCGGTTTACGGACCTAGTCCGCATAATTGCTACTATCAACTTTTAACTAAATTTTCTCTAGGAACATATCTAAACAGTAGAACTGAAGCGCGAGCTACGACATAATTTGCGAAGACCTTTTGACTATGTTCAGGATAAACAAGTTCATCTTATGAACTCCCACTCAGATAGACATCCCTCTAGTCATCTAAGTGATTACATGATCCGAGTCAACTAGGCCGTGTCCGATCATCACGTGAGACGGACTAGTCAACATCGGTGAACATCTTCATGTTGATCGTATCTTCTATACGACTCATGCTCGACCTTTCGGTCTTCTGTGTTCCGAGGCCATGTCTGTACATGCTAGGCTCGTCAAGTTAACCCTAAGTGTTTCGCGTGTGTAAATCTGTCTTACACCCATTGTATGTGAACGTTAGAATCTAACACCCGATCATCACGTGGTGCTTCGAAACACGAAGTGTCGCAACGGTGCACAGTTAGGGGAGAACACTTCTTGAAATTGTTGTAAGGGATCATCTTATTTACTACCGTCGTTCTAAGCAAATAAGATGTATAAACATGATAAACATCACATGCAATCAAATAGTGACATGATATGGCCATCATCACTTTGCTCCTTTTGATCTCCATCTTCGGGGCTCCATGATCATCATCGTCACCGGCATGACACCATGATCTCCATAATCATGATCTTCATCATCGTGTCTTCATGAAGTTGCCTCGCCAACTATTACTTCTACTACTATGGCTAACGGTTAGCAATAAAGTAAAGTAATTACATGACGTTTAAGTTGACACGCAGGTCATAAATAAATAAAGACAACTCCTATGGCTCCTGCCGGTTGTCATACTCATCGACATGCAAGTCGTGATTCCTATTACAAGAACATGATCAATCTCATACATCACATATATCATTCATCACATCCTTTTGGCCATATCACATCACATAGCATACCCTGCAAAAACAAGTTAGACGTCCTCTAATTGTTGTTTGCATGTTTTACGTGGCTGCTATGGGTTTCTAGCAAGAACGTTTCTTACCTACGCAAAGACCACAACGTGATATGCCAATTGCTATTTACCCTTCATAAGGACCCTTTTCATCGAATCCGATCCGACTAAAGTGGGAGAGACAGACACCCGCCAGCCACCTTATGCAACTAGTGCATGTTTGTCGGTGGAACCGGTCTCACGTAAGAGTACGTGTAAGGTTGGTCCGGGCCGCTTCATCCCACAATGCCGCCGAATCAAGATTGGACTAGTAACGGCAAGCATATTGAACAAAATCAACGCCCACAACTACTTTGTGTTCTACTCGTGCATAGAAACTACGCATAGACCTGGCTCATGATGCCACTGTTTGGGGAACGTAGCATAAATTCAAAATTTTCCTACGTGTCACCAAGATCTATCTATGGAGTCATCTAGCAACGAGGGAGGAGTGGATCTACATACCCTTGTAGATCGCGCGCGGAAGCGTTCAAGAGAACGGGGTTGATGGAGTCGTACTCGTCGTGATCCAAATCACCGATGATCCTAGCGCCGAACGGACGGCACCTCCACGTTCAACACACGTAAGGAACGGAGACGTCTCCCATGCCTTGATCCAGCAAGGAGGAGGGAGAGGTTGATGGAGATCCAGCAGCACGACGACGTGGTGGAAGTAGCGGGATTCCAACAGGGCTTCGCTAAGCGCTGCGGGAGGAGGGAGATGTGTCACGGGAGGGAGAGGGAGGCGCCAGGCCTTAGGTATGGTTGCTCCTCCTTTTCCCCACTATATATAGGGCCAAGGGAGAGGGGGGAGGCGCAGCCCTTGCCCCTTCCTCCAAGGAAAGGGTGCGGCCAAGGGGGGGAGGAGTCCATCCTCCCCAAGGCACCTCGGAGGTGCCTTCCCCTTTTAGGACTCTCCCCTTTTTCTCTTCTCTTGGCGCATGGGCCTCTTGGGGCTGGTGCCCTTGGCCCATGTAGGCCAAGGCGCACCCCCTACAGCCCATGTGCCCCCCCGGGGCAGGTGGCCCCACCCGGTGGACCCCCGGGACCCTTCCGGTGGTCCCGGTACAATACCGATGACCCCGAAACTTGTCCCGATGGCCGAAATAGCACTTCCTATATATAATTCTTTACCTCAGGACCATTCCGGAACTCCTCGTGACGTCCGGGATCTCATCCGGGACTCCGAACAACTTTCGGGTTACCGCATACTAATATCTCTATAACCCTAGCGTCACCGAACCTTAAGTGTGTAGACCCTACGGGTTTGGGAGACATGCAGACATGACCGAGATGACTCTCCGGTCAATAACCAACAGCGGGATCTGGATACCCATGTTGGCTCCCACATGTTCCACGATGATCTCATCGGATGAACCACGATGTCAAGGACTTAATCAATCCCGTATACAATTCCCTTTGTCTATCGGTACGATACTTGCCCGAGATTCGATCGTCGGTATCCCGATACCTTGTTCAATCTCGTTACCGGCAAGTCTCTTTACTCGTTCCGTAACACATCACCCCGTGATCAACTCCTTGATCACATTGTGCACATTATGATGATGTCCTACCGAGTGGGCCCAGAGATACCTCTCCGTTTACACAGAGTGACAAATCCCAGTCTCGATTCGTGCCAACCCAACAGACACTTTCGGAGATACCTGTAATGCACCTTTATAGCCACCCAGTTACGTTGTGACGTTTGGTACACCCAAAGCATTCCTACGGTATCCGGGAGTTGCACAATCTCATGGTCTAAGGAAATGATACTTGACATTAGAAAAGCTTTAGCATATGAACTACACGATCTTGTGCTATGCTTAGGATTGGGTCTTGTCCATCACATCATTCTCCTAATGATGTGATCCCGTTATCAATGACATCCAATGTCCATGGTCAGGAAACCGTAACCATCTATTGATCAACGAGCTAGTCAACTAGTGGCTTACTAGGGACATATTGTGGTCTATGTATTCACACGTGTATTACGATTTCCGGATAATACAGTTATAGCATGAATAAAAGACTATTATCATGAACAAAGAAATATAATAATAACCAATTTATTATTGCCTCTAGGGCATATTTCCAACACCGACGTGCTCACTTGCTTGGTCGTGGTCGTGTTCCTATCTCGGAGGTGCTTGCCGAGCTTCGTGCTGAGGAGACCCGCCTTCGTTCTGCTGGATTGCTGGTGGTCCCGTCTGTGTTGGCTGCTCGTGCTCCTGTGTCGTCTGCTCGGCCCACCGCTCCACCGCTCCTCCCCACACCTTCAGGGGGCGTGAGTCGACCTGCTTACCCTGAGAGGGGCCGATCGCGCCGTGACACCTTCTGTGGCTACTGCTCTCGGCCAGGTCACCCAGAGTCTGATTGCCGTGAGAAGAAGCGAGACTAGCGGCGCTCCTCTTCCAGTGGGACTCCTGGATCTTCCTCGACTCCGTCACTCACTGACCAGGACATTGTGAGGCTCAAACGTCTCTTGGCCTCCTCAGGCTCTTCGTCGACTGGTTCAGCTGCTGCTGTGACTGCAGCCACTTCTCCACCACCGCAGGCATCCACACAGTCAGGTACATATTCGTGGGTTTTGGATTCTGGATCCTCCTTCCATATGTCTTGTAATTCTTCTGTATTGTCTTCTCTTCGACCTCTTGATTCGCCTATTAATGTTCTTACTGCCGATGGCACATCTCTTCCTGTTGCTAGTCGTGGTATTCTTTCCACTCCGTCCTTTTCTGTTCCGAGTGTTTCACATGTTCCTCGTCTTACCATGAATCTTTTTTCCGCTGCCCAACTTACTGATTCTGGTTGTCGTGTCATTCTTGATACCGACTCTTGCTCCATTCAGGATCATCACACGAAGGTTTTGGTTGGAGCTGGCCCTCGGCGCCGTGAGTCAGAGGGCCTTTGGGAGGTTGACTGGCTTTGTGTTCCTTCCGCTGCCACCACTTCTGCCAGCTCCCATGCTCTTGCTACCTCTTCGTCTGCGTCCTTCCAGCAGTGGCATCATCGCCTTGGTCACATCTGTGGCTCTCGCTTGTCTTCTTTAGTTCGTTAGGGCCTCTTAGGGTCTGTATCTGGAGATGTCTCCTTACATTGTAATGGTTGCAGACTTGGCAAACAAACTCAGTTACCCTATCCTACTAGTGAGTCAGTATCTCAGCATCCGTTTGATTTAGTTCATTCTGATGTCTGGGGTCCTGCTCCCTTTGATTCAAAAGGTGGTCATCGCTACTATGTTTTGTTTATTGATGATTTCTCTCGCTACACTTGGCTCTACTTCATGAAATCTCGTAGCGAGGTTCTCTCCATATACAAATGTTTTGCTGCCATGGTTCACACTCAGTTTGCCACGTCCATTCGTACTTTTCGTGCTGACTCCGCTAGGGAGTATACCTCTCAGCTATTGCATGGTTTTCTAGCGGAAAAGGGTACTCTTGCCTAGTTCTCATGTCCTGGGGCTCATGCTTAGAATGGCGTTGCCGAATGCAAGCATCGTCATTTGCTTGATACGGCTCGTGCGCTAATGATTGTTGCTTCCCTTCCATCCCATTTTTGGGCTGAGGCTGTTTCCGCATCCACCTATCTCATCAACGTTCAGCCATCGACTGCTCTTCAGGGTGGTATTCCTATGGAGTGTCTCACTGGTCGCTCTCCTGACTACTCAGCTCTTCGTATGTTTGGATGTGTGTGCTATATTCTTCTTGCCCCCCGAGAACGCACCAAACTGACTGCTCAGTCAGTTGAGTGTGTCTTCCTTGGCTACAGCGATGAGCACAAGGGCTATCGATGTTGGGATCCTGTAGGTCGTCGCTTATGCATCTCGCGTGATGTGACTTTTGACGAGTCTCGTTCTTACTACCCACGTTCTTCTTCCTCGAGTTTCTCTGTCGATGACCTTTCTTTCCTTCTCCTTCCCGATACACCCCGGTACGTGCCTCCTGTGTCACCTCTTCCTCCGACACCCCTCATTCCTTCTCATTCACCATCGACCCCGTCTTCTCCATCCTCCTCCTCCACCTCTCCACCATCATCTCCAGTCCATCGTCCTCTCTCCCCGTTTCCTCTCCACTATACTCGTCGATGTCGTACTGAGGATGTCTCCTCTGACGAGCCTTCCACCTCTGCTGCACCTCTCACGCCTCCCCTGGTTCACAATCTCCATGCTCGGCCTCGCCCTCCACCTGATCGCCAGTCCCCTGATCGGTACGGTCTCTCTGTTCTTGCTGAGGCCACTTCCTACCGGACTGCCATGACTCCGCCTGAATGGCAACTTGCGATGGCCGAAGAGCTTGCTGCTCTTGAGCGCTCTAGCACATGGGATCTGATTCCCCTTCCTTCCGGTGTCCGTCCCATCACCTGCAAGTGGGTCTACAAGATTAAGACTCGCTTCGACGGTTCTCTTGAGCGCTACAAAGCTCGTCTTGTGGCCCGTGGTTTTCAGCAGGAGCAGGGGCGCGATTATGATGAGACTTTCACTCCTGTGGCCCACATGACCACTGTCCGCACTCTTCTTGCTGTGGCTTCTGTTCGTCAGTGGTTCATCTCTCAACTTGATGTTCAGAACGCTTTCCTCAATGGTGAATTGCGTGAGGAGGTTTATATGCAGCCACCACCGGGGTACTATGCTCCTGATGGTATGGTCTGTAGACTTCGCCGCTCCCTCTATGGTCTCAAACAGGCCCCTCACGCCTGGTTTGAGCGTTTTGCCTCTATGGTGACTGCCGCTGGTTTCTTGCCCAGTAATCATGATCCAGCGTTGTTTGTTCACACGTCTCCTCGTGGTCGGACTCTTCTCCTTCTCTATGTTGATGACATGATCATCACTGATGACGACTCTGATTACATTGCCTTTGTTAAGGCTCGTCTTCACGATCAGTTTCTTATGACTGATCTTGGTCCACTTCGCTATTTTCTTGGAATTGAGATCTCCTCGACCTCTGATGGCTTCTACATCTCCCAAGAAAAATATATTCAGGATCTTCTGGCTCGCGCTGCTCTCGGTGATGAGCGCATTGTTGTCACTCCCATGGAGCTCAACGTTCAGCTTCATGCCTCTGATGGTGACCCTCTTCCTAATCCCACTCGCTATCGTCACCTTGTTGGCAGTCTTGTCTATCTTGCTGTTACACGTCCTAACATCTCCTATCCTGTCCACATTCTGAGTCAGTTCGTTTCAGCCCCCACCTCTGTCCATTATAGTCATCTACTCCGTGTTCTATGATATCTTCGTGGCACGATCTCTCAGCGCCTTTTCTTTCCCTGCTCCAGCTCTCTTGAGCTCTAGGCCTATTCTGATGCTACCTGGGCTAGTGATCCCTCTGACCGACGCTCACTGTCTGCTTATTGTGTCTTTCTTGGTGGCTCTCTTATTGCCTGGAAGACAAAGAAACTGAAGGAAATATGCCCTAGAGGCAATAATAAAGCTATTATTTATTTCCTTATTTCATGATAAATGTTTATTATTCATGCTAGAATTGTATTAACCGGAAACATAATACATGTGTGAATACATAGACAAACATAGTGTCACTAGTATGCCTCTACTTGACTAGCTTGTTTATCAAAGATGGTTATGTTTCCTAGCCATGGACAAAAGAGTTGTCATTTGATTAACGGGATCACATCATTAGGAGAATGATGTGATTGACATGACCCATTCCGTTAGCCTAGCACTTGATCGTTTAGTATGTTGCTATTGCTTTCTTCATGACTTATACAATGTTCCTACAACTATGAGATTATGCAACTCCTGTTTACCGGAGGAACACTTTGTGTGCTACCAAACGTCACAACGTAACTGGGTGATTATAAAGGTGCTCTACAGGTGTCTCCGAAGGTACATGTTGGGTTGGCGTATTTCGAGATTAGGTTTTGTCACTCCGATTGTCGGAGAGGTATCTCTGGGCCCTCTCGGTAATGCACATCACTATAAGCCTTGCAAGCAAAGTGACCAATGAGTTGGTTACGGGATGATGCATTACGTAACGAGTAAAGAGACTTGCCGGTAACGAGATTGAACTAGGTATTGGATACCGACGATCGAATCTCGGGCAAGTAACATACCGATGACAAAGGGAACAACGTATGTTGTTATGCGGTTTGACCGATAAAGATCTTCGTAGAATATGTAGGAGCCAATATGAGCATCCAGGTTCCGCTATTGGTTATTGACCAAGAATAGTTCTAGGTCATGTCTACATAGTTCTCGAACCCGTAGGGTCCGCACACTTAACGTTACAATGACAGTTATATTAGGAGTTTATGAGTTTTGATGTACCGAAGGAGTTCGGAGTCCCGGATGAGATCGGGGACGTGACGAGGAGTCTCGAAATGGTCGAGACGTAAAGATCGATATATTGGACGACTATATTCGGAGTTCGGAAAGGTTCCGAGTGATTCGGGTATTTAGCGGAGTACCGGAGAGTTTCGGGAATTCGCCGGGGAGAAGTATTGGGCCTTATTGGGCCCTGCTGGAAAGAGAGAGGGGCTGCCTGGGGCAGGCCGCACGCCCCCCCAAGGCCTAGTCCGAATTGGACTAGGGGGAGGGGCCGCACCCCCTCCTTCCTTCCCTTCTGTCTTCCCCTTCCTTGTCTCCTACTCCTAATACATGGAAGGACTCCTAGTTGGACTAGGAAAGGGGGAATCCTACTCCCGGTGGGAGTAGGACTCCCCATGGCGCGCCCCTCCTAGGGCCGGCCTCCTCCTCCCTCCCTCCTTTATATACGGGGGCAGGGGGGCACCCCATAGACACACAAGTTGATCTACGGATCATTCCTTAGCCGTGTGCGGTGCCTCCTTCCACCATATTCCACCTCGGTCATATTGTCGCGAAGCTTAGGCGAAGCCCTGCGCCGGTAGAACATCAAGATCGTCACCACGCTGTCGTGCTGTCGGAACTCTCCCTCGACACTCGGCTAGATCAGAGTTCGAGGGACGTCATCGAGCTGAACGTGTGCTGAACTCGGATGCTCCGTACGTTCGGTGCTTGGATCGGTCGGATCGTGAAGACGTACGACTACATCAACCGCGTTGCGATAACGCTTCCGCTTACGGTCTACGAGGGTACGTGGACGAACACTCTCCCCTCTCGTTGCTATGCCATCACCATGATCTTGCGTGTGCGTAGGAAAATTTTGAAATTACTACGTTCCCGAACAGTGGCATCAGAGCCTAGGTTTTTTATGGTTTGATGTTATATGCACGAGTAGAACACAAGTGAGTTGTGGACGATATAAGTCATACTGCCTACCAGCATGTCATACTTTGGTTCGGCGGTATTGTTGGATGAAGCGGCCCGGACCGACATTACGCGTACGCTTACGCGAGACTGGTTCTACCGACGTGCTTTGCACACAGGTGGCTGGCGGGTGTCAGTTTCTCCAACTTTAGTTGAACTGAGTGTGGCTACGCCCGGTCCTTGCGAAGGTTAAAACGGAGTCTATTTGACAAACTATCGTTGTGGTTTTGATGCGTAGGTGAGATTGGTTCTTGCTTAAGCCCGTAGCAGCCACGTAAAACTTGCAACAACAAAGTAGAGGACGTCTAACTTGTTTTTGCAGGGCATGTTGTGATGTGATATGGTCAAAACGTGATGAGATATAAGTTGTTGTATGAGATGATCATGTTTTGTTGAAGTTATCGGCCACTGGCAGAAGCTCTATGGTTGTCTCTTTGTTGCATAAGATGCAAGTGCCAAATAATTGCTTTACTTTATCGCTATGCGATAGCAATAGTTGCAAGAGCAATAGTTGGAGAGACGACCATGTGATGACACATTGATATAGATCAAGATGATGAAGATCATGGTGTCGTGCCGGTGACGATAGAGATCATGACAGTACTTTGGAGATGGAGATCAAAGGCGCAAGATGATCATGGCCATATCATGTCACATATTTTGATTGCATATGATGTTTATCTGTTATACATCTTATTATGTTTTGTTTGACGGTAGCATTTTAAGATGATCTCTCACTAATTATCAAGAAGTGTTCTCCCTGAGTATGCACCGTTGCCAAAGTTCATCGTGCCCAGACACCACGTGATGATCGGGTGTGATAAGCTCTACGTCCATCTACAACGGGTGCAAGCCAGTTTTGCACACGCAGAATACTCAGGTTAAACTTGACGAGCCTAGCATATGCAGATATGGCCTCGGAACACGGAGACCGAAAGGTCGAGCGTGAATCATATAGTAGATATGATCAACATAGTGATGTTCACCATTGAAAACTACTCCATCTCACATGATGATCGGTTATGGTTTAGTTGATTTGGATCACGTGATCACTTAGATGACTAGAGAGATGTCTGTCTAAGTGGGAGTTCTTAAGTAATATGATTAATTGAACTTAAATTTATCATGAACTTAGTCCTGGTAGTATTTTGCAAATTATGTTGATCAATAGCTCGCGTTGTTGCTTTCATATGTTTATTTTGATATGTTCCTAGAGTAAACTGTGTTGAAAGATGTTAGTAGCAGTGATGCGGATTGGATCCGTGATCTGAGGTTTATCCTCATTGCTGCACAGAAGAATTATGTCCTTGATGCACCGCTAGGTGACAAACCTATTGCAGGAGCAGATGCAGACATTATGAACGTTTGGCTAGCTCAATATGATGACTACTTGATAGTTTAGTGCACCATGCTTAACGGCTTAGAATCGGGACTTCAAAGACGTTTTGAACGTCATGGACCATATGAGATGTTCCAGGAGTTGAAGTTAATATTTCCAGCAAATACCCGAGTTGAGAGATATGAAGTCTCCAACAAGTTCTATAGCTAAAAGTTGGAGGAGAATCGCTCAACTAGTGAGCATGTGCTCAGATTGTCTGGGTACTTCAATCGCTTGAATCAAGTGGGAGTTAATCTTCCAGATAAGATAGTGATTGACAGAATTCTCTAGTCACCATCACCAAATTAGTAGAACTTTGTGATGAACTATAATATGCAAGGGATGACGAAAGTTATTCCTGAGCTCTTCGCGATGTTGAGATCGGCGAAGGTAGAAATCAAGAAAAGAGCATCAAGTGTTGATGGTTAACAAGATCACTAGTTTCAAGAAAAAGGCAAAGGGAAAAGAAGGGGAACTTCAAGAAGAACGACAAGCAAGTTGCTGCTCAAGTGAAGAAACCCAAGTCTGGTCCTAAACCTGAGACTAAGTGCTTCTACTGCAAAGAGACTGGTCACTGGAAGAGGTACTACCCCAAGTGATTGGCGGATAAGAAGGATGGCAAAGTGAACATAAGTATATTTGATATACATATTATTGATGTGTACATTACTAGTGTTTATAGCAACCCCTCAGTATTTGATACTAGTTCAGTTGCTAAGATTAGTAACTCGAAATGGGAGTTGCAGAATAAGCAGAGACTAGTTAAGGGTGAAGTGACGATGTGTGTTGGAAATAGTTCCAAGATTGATATGATCATCATCGCACACTCCCTATACTTTCGGGATTAGTGTTAAACCTAAATAAGTGTTATTTGGTGTTTGCGTTGAGCATGAATATGATTTGATCATGTTTATTGCAATACGGTTATTCATGTAAGTTAGAGAATAATTGTTGTTCTGTTTTCATGAATAAAACCTTCTATGGTCATACACCCAATGAAAATGGTTTGTTGGATCTCGATCGTGTGATACACACATTCATAATATTGAAGCCAAAAGATGCAAAGTTAATAATGATAGTGCAACTTATTTGTGGCACTGCCGTTTAGGTCATATTGGTGTAAAGCGCACAAAGAAACTCCATGCTGATGGGATTTTGGAATCACTTGATTATGAATCACTTGATGCTTGCGAACCATGCCTCATGGGCAAGATGACTAAGACTCCGTTCTCCGGAACAATGGAGCGAGCAACTGACTTATTGGAAATAATACATACTGATGTATGCGATCCGATGAGTGTTGAGGCTCGCGGCGGGTATCGTTATTTTCTGACCTTCACAGATGATTTGAGCAGATATTGGTATATCTACTTGATGAAACATAAGTCTGAAATAGTTGAAAGGTTCAAAGAATTTCAGAGTGAAGTGGAAAATCATCGTAACAATAAAATAAAGTTTCTGTGATCTGATCGTGGAAATGAATATTTGAGTTACGAGTTTGGTCTTCAATTAAAACAGTGTGGAATAGTTTCACAGCTCACGCCACCTGGAACACCACAACGTTATGGTGTGTCCGAACGTCGTAACCGCACTTTATTGGATATGGTGCGATCTATGATGTCTCTTACTGATTTACCAATATTATTTTGGGGTTATGCATTAGAGACAGCTGCATTCACATTAAAAGGGCACCATCTAAATCCGTTGAGACGACAACATATGAACTGTGGTTTAGCAAGAAACCCAAGTTATCATTTCTTAAAGTTTGGAGTTGCAATGCTTATATGAAAAAGTTTTTCAACCTGATAAGCTCGAACCCAAATCGGAGAAGTGCGTCTTCGTAGAATACCCAAAGGAAATTGTTGGGTAATCCTTCTATCACAGATCCGAAGGCAAAAACATTCGTTGCTAAAAATGGATCCTTTCTGGAGAAGTAGCTTCTCTCGAAAGAAGTGAGTGGGAGGAAAGTAGAGCTTGATAAGGTAATGTGTACCTTCTCCCGAATTGGAAAGTAGTTCATCACAGAAATCAGTTCCAGTGATTCCTACACCAATTAGTGAGGAAGCTAATGATGATGATCATGAAACTTCAAATCAAGTTACTACAGAACCTCGTAGGTTTTTCAGAGTACGGTCCGCACCAGAGTGGTACGGTAATCCTGTTCTGAAAGTCATGTTACTAGACCATGATAAACCTACGAACTATGAGGAAGCGATGATGAGCCCAGATTCCGCAAAATGGTTTGAGGCCATGAAATCTGAGATGGGATCCATGTATGAGAACAAAGTGTGGACTTTGGTGGACTTGCCCGATGATCGGCAAGCCATAGAAAATAAATGGATCTTCAAGAGGAAGACGGACGCTGATAGTAGTGTTACTATGTACAAAGCTAGACTTGTCGAAAAAAGGTTTTTGACAAAGTTCAAGGTGTTGAATACAATGAGACTTTCTCACTCGTATCGATGCTTAAAAGTCTGTCCGAATCATGTTAGCAATTGCCACATTTTATGAAATTTGGCAAATGGATGTCAAAACTACATTCCTTAAATGGTTTTCTTAAAGAAGAGTTGTATATGATGCAACCAGAAGGTTTTGTCAATCCTAAAGGTGTTAACAAAATGTGCAAGCTCCAGCGATCCATCTATGGACTGGTGCAAGCATCTCAGAGTTGGAATATACGCTTTGATAAGTTGATCAAAGCATATAGTTTTGTACAGACTTACAGTGAAGCCTGTATTTACAAGTGAGTGGGAGCACTACAACATTTCTGATAAGTATATGTGAATGACATATTGTTGATCGGAAGTAATGTAGAATTATTCTGCAAAGCATAAAGGAGTATTTTGAAAGGAGTTTTTCGAAGAAAGACCTCAGTAAAGCTACTTACATATTGAGCATCAAGATCTATTGAGATAGATCAAGACGCTTGATAAGATTTTCAATGAATACATACCTTGACAAGATTTTGAAATAGTTCAAAACAGTCAAAGAAGGAGTTCTTGCCTATGTTGCAAAGGTGTGAAATTGAGTAAGACTCAAGAGGCAGAAAATAGAAAGAGAATGAAAATCATTCCCTATGCCTCAGTCATAGGTTCTATAAAGTATGCTATGCTGTGAACCACACATATTGTATACCTTGCTATGAGTTTGGCAAAGGAATACAATTTTGATCTAATAGTAGATCACTGGACAGCGGTCAAGAATATCCTTAGTAAGGACTAAGGAGATGTTTCTCGATTATGGAGGTGATAAAAGAGTTCGTTGTAAAAGTTACATCAGTGCAAACTTTTACACTGATCCAGATGACTCTAAGTCTCAATCTGGATACATATTGAAAGTGGGAGCAATTAGCTAGAGTAGCTCCATGCAAAGCATTGTGGACATAGAATATTTGCAAAATACATACGGCTCTGAATGTGACAGACCCGTTGACTAAGATTCTCTCACGAGCAAAACATGATCACACCTTAGTACTCTTTGGGTGTTAATCACATAGCGACGTGAACTAGATTATTGACTCTAGTAAACCCTTTGGGTGTTGGTCACATAACGATGTGAACTATGGGTGTTAATCATATACAGATATGATTATTGGTGTTAAATCACATGGCGATGTGAACTAGATTATTGACTCTAGTGCAAGTGGGAGACTGAAGGAAATATGCCCTAGAGGCAATAATAAAGCTATTATTTATTTCCTTATTTCATGATAAATGTTTATTATTCATGCTAGAATTGTATTAACCGGAAACATAATACATGTGTGAATACATAGACAAACATAGTGTCACTAGTATGCCTCTACTTGACTAGCTTGTTTATCAAAGATGGTTATGTTTCCTAGCCATGGACAAAAGAGTTGTCATTTGATTAACAGGATCACATCATTAGGAGAATGATGTGATTGACATGACCCATTCCGTTAGCCTAGCACTTGATCGTTTAGTATGTTGCTATTGCTTTCTTCATGACTTATACAATGTTCCTACAACTATGAGATTATGCAAGTCCCGTTTACCAGAGGAACACTTTGTGTGCTACCAAACGTCACAACGTAACTGGGTGATTATAAAGGTGCTCTACAGGTGTCTCCGAAGGTACATGTTGGGTTGGCGTATTTCGAGATTAGGTTTTGTCACTCCGATTGTCGTAGAGGTATCTCTGGGCCCTCTCGATAATGCACATCACTATAAGCCTTGCAAGCAAAGTGACCAATGAGTTGGTTACGAGATGATGCATTATGTAACGAGTAAAGAGACTTGCCGGTAACGAGATTGAACTAGGTATTGGATACCGACGATCGAATCTTGGGCAAGTAACATACCGATGACAAAGGGAACAACGTATGTTGTTATGCGGTTTGACCGATAAAGATCTTCGTAGAATATGTAGGAGCCAATATGAGCATCCAGGTTCCGCTATTGGTTATTGACCAAGAAAGTTCTAGGTCATGTCTACATAGTTTTCGAACCCGTAGGGTCCGCACGCTTAACGTTACGATGACAGTTATATTATGAGTTTATGAGTTTTGATGTACCGAAGGAGTTCGGAGTCCCGGATGAGATCGGGGACATGACGAGGAGTCTCGAAATGGTCGAGACGTAAAGATCGATATATTGGACGACTATATTCGGAGTTCGGAAAGGTTCCGAGTGATTCGGGTATTTATCGGAGTACCGGAGAGTTACGGGAATTCGCCGGGGAGAAGTATTGGGCCTTATTGGGCCCTGCGGGAAAGAGAGAGGGGCTGCCTGGGGCAGGCCGCGCCCCCCCAAGGCCTAGTCCGAATTGGACTAGGGGGAGGGGCCGCACCCCCTCCTTCCTTCCCTTCTCTCTTCCCCTTCCTTGTCTCCTACTCCTAATACATGGAAGGACTCCTAGTTGGACTAGGAAAGGGGGAATCCTACTCCCGGTGAGAGTAGGACTCCCCATGGCGTGCCCCTCCTAGGGCCGGCCTCCTCCTCCCTCCCTCCTTTATATAGGGGGGCAGGGGGGCACCCCATAGACACACAAGTTGATCTACGGATCATTCCTTAGCCGTGTGCGGTGCCTCCTTCCACCATATTCCACCTCGGTCATATCGTCGCGAAGCTTAGGCGAAGCCCTGCGCCGGTAGAACATCAAGATCGTCACCACGCCGTCGTGCTGTCGGAACTCTCCCTCGACACTCGGCTGGATCGGAGATCGAGGGACGTCATCGAGCTGAACGTGTGCTGAACTCGGAGGCTCTGTACGTTCGGTGCTTGGATCGGTCGGATCGTGAAGACGTACGACTACATCAACCGCGTTGTGATAACGCTTCCGCTTACGGTCTACGAGGGTACGTGGACGAACACTCTCCCCTCTCGTTGCTATGCCATCACCATGATCTTGCGTGTGCGTAGGAAAATTTTGAAATTACTACGTTCCCCAACAGAAACAGGCTGCAATTTCTCGCTCGAGTACAGAGGCTGAGTTGCGAGCCATGGCTATGCTGACGGCTGAGGTGATCTAGTTACGATGGCTACTTGAGGATTTTGGTGTGTCTGCTACTACATCGACTCCTTTATTGTCAGACAATACTGGTGCTATCAGCATTGCGCGTGACCCGGTGAAACATGAGCTCACCAAGCACATCGGTGTGGATGCCCACTTTGTGCATGCTGCTGTGCAGGATCAGACTCTCGCTCTTCACTATGTGCCCTCTGAGTTACAGTTGGCAGACTTCTTCACGAAGGCACAGACTCGAGCGCAGCATAGTTTTCTTCTCTCCAAACTCAGTGTTGTCGACCCACCATGAGTTTGAGGGGGGGTGTTAGATGTGTATAGCCCTTTTTGGTTTATCCCCATTGTATAAGGGGTCTCTTGCACTTTATCACACACCTGTATATGTATTGGCCTTAGGCCCTCCTGAGAATACAGTTGCTATTCATCCAACAAGATTAATGGGAGGAAGTACACTTGGGGCAACAATCAAGACAATCTAGTGACGGCTACTATAGATAGAGTCTTCATGTCCATTGATTGGGCCTCTGCTTTCCCTGGTGTCTACCTTAAAGCCGTACCTAGGCTAGGGAGTGATCACACCCCTTTGGTGGTTAACACCTGTGCTTTCTCCATCCCGAAGGAGAAAATTTCAGATTTGAAAAATGGTGCCTTGTGGTTGAAGGGTTTAGAGAGGTTGTTCATAAAGCTTGGACTGCTAAATGCTCTTTCAAGAAGGCCATAGACGTTTGGCAATTTTAAAATTAGGAATTCCAAAAAAGCCATTAAAGGGTGGATGGCCAACTATGAGGCAGAGCAGAACATACATAAACAAGCTCTGGTGGCTGAGTATAACTGTCTGGATATTATTTCTGAATCTAACCCTCCATCTCCTAACACTAACAGAAGAATCAAAAAGTTTGCAGGTGACCTGGAGGATATCTGGAAAAGGGAAGAAGTCAAGGCCAGGCAGAGATCCAGAGAGAGTGAGTGAGAGAGAGAGAGAGAGAGAGAGAGATTGGAAGGAGATCTGAATGCTGGCTACTTCAAAGCTATAGCTAACCAAAAGAGGAGGAAAAAATAGATCATGGTGCTGGAAGGGGATGAAGGTACTGTAATTGATCCTGAAGGTATTATGAGAATTGTTGTTAACTATTACAAAAATATTTTTGGCTTCCAAGATAAAATAAATATCAACCTGAAAGATGACTTTTGGAAGATGGTGATAGGGTCTCTGATGCTCATAACTGTATCTTAGATGCCCCCTTTACTGAGAAGGAAATCAAGGAGGCTGTCTTTGTCTCCTATGCTGAAGGAGCTCCTGGGCCAGATGGCTTTCCATTTTTATTCTACCAGCAATTCTGGGACCTTATTAACGGTGACCTATTTGCTTTATTTAATGATTGGGAGAAAGGTGATCTTGACTTATTTCGATTGAACTTCTTCCTATTAACTTTAGTCCCTAAAGAGGCTGATGCTATTAGAATGGAGAAATTTAGGCCTCTTGCAATGATTAATTGCAGCTTTAAGATCTTTGCTAAATGTGCCACTAATAAGTTTGGCCCCATCTGCAATGATCTAATTTCTTTGAATCAGACAACCTTCATAAAAGGCAGATATATTACTGAGAGTATTATCACAGCACATGAGATTATACACTCTATGCACTCCGTTAAGCAGTCTGCTTTTGTGTTTAAATTGGAATATGAGAAATCTTATGACATGATCAATGGAGAATTCCTGTTGGACATGATGCATAAGAGAGGTTTCAGTAGTAAATGGATGAAGAAAGTTGAATCCCTCTTGCTTGAAGGCTCTGTTGGAGTTAGAATTAATAACAACAACAATGACTTCTTTATTGCTAGTAAAGGGGTCAGACAAGGGGACCCTTATTCCCCTTTGCTCTTCAACCTAGTAGCAGATGTCTTTACTAGAATTCTTGTTAAAGCCTCCAGAAATAATATACTGAAAGGTCTTTTTCCTAGTGCTAATCCAGCTGGCATCATTAGCATGCAATATGCTGATGACACTCTACTTTTCCTGAGCAACAACTCATCCCATGTTAGAAACTTCAAATGGCTACTCTCCTGCTTTGAGCAGTTATCTGGGATGAGGATTATTTTTCACAAATGTGACCTGGTTCCCACTAATATCAATGGCGATGATGCTAATATTTTTGCTCAAATACTTGGTTGCAAATTAGGTGAGTTCCCCATTAAATACTCGGGGCTCCTCTACATCATAGAAAACTCAAGAAGAGAGAGTTGCAGCCTACTATTGATAAAATTATCAAAAAAGGGGCTGGATGGAGAGGTAGATTGCTCTCCTCTGGCAAGAGCCTCACTCTAGTTAAAACTTGTTTAGCTAGTATTCCTGGTTACCTTATGGGGATTATTAAATTCCCCAAATGGGCTATAAAGTTGATTAATTCTCAGCTAGCCCACTGTTTCTGGGATGACTATGTGGGGCATCATAAATATCACCTTCATGATTGGGGGAGTGTGACCCTCAAAAAATAGCATGGTGGTCTTGGCATACCTGCTACCTCTTGAGCTTGCGTTGGTTTTTCCCTTGAAGAGGAAAGGGTGATGCAGCAAAGTAGCGTAAGTATTTCCCTCAGTTTTGAGAACCAAGGTATCAATCTAGTAGGAGACGGCACACAAGTCACCTAGTACCTACACAAACAAGCAAGAACCTTGCAACCAACGCGATCAATCCCTTCACGACCACTCGCAAAAGTGAGATCTGATAGAGATACTAAAGTAAATATTTTTGGTATTTTTGTTGTATAGATTGGAAAGTAAAGATTGCAAAATAGTAAACGAGATGCGATGTAAATAATAGAGATGTAATATAATAAGAAAGATACCCGGGGAACATAGGTTTCACTAGTGGCTTCTCTCAAGATAGCCTGTATTACGGTGGGTGAACAAATTACTGCCGAACAATTGATAGAAAAGCGCATAACTATGAAGACATCTAAGGCAATGATCATGAACATAGGCATCACGTCCGTGTCAAGTAGACTGAAACGATTCTGCATCTACTACTATTACTTCACACAACGACCGCTATCTAGCATGCATCTAGAGTATTAAGTTCATAAGAATGGAGTAACACATTAAGCAAGATGACATGATGTAGAGGGATAAAGTCAAGCAATATGATATAAACCCCATCTTTTTAGCCTCGATGGCAACAATACAATACGTGCCTTGCTGCCCCTACTGTCACTGGGAAAGGACACTGCAAGATTGAACCCAAAGTAAGCACTTCTCCCATGGCAAGAAAGATCAATCTAGTAGGCCAAACTAAACCGATAATTCGAAGAGACTTGCAAAGATACCAAATCATGCATATAAGAATTCAGAGAAGAACCAAATAATATTCATAGATAATCTTGTTCACAAATCCACAATTCATCGGATCATGGCACACACACCGCAAAAGAATATTACATCAAATAGATCTCCAAGAACATCGAGGAGACTTTGTATTGAGAATCAAAGAGAGAGAAGAAGCCATCTAGCTAATAACTATGGACCCAAAGGTCTGTGGTAAACTACTCACGCTTCATCGGAGAGGCAATGGTGTTGATGTAGAAGCCCTCCATGATCGATTCCCCCTCCCTCCCCCCTCCGGAAGATCGCCGGAAAAGGCCCCAAGATGGTTCTCACGGGTACAGAAGGTTACAGCGGTGGAAAAGTGGTTTCGTGGCTCCCCCTGATGTTTCTAGGGTATAAGAGTATATATAGGCAAAAGAAGTACGTCGGTGGAGCTACGAGGGGCCCACGAGGGTGGGGGGCGCACCTACCCCCCTGGGCGCGCCCTCCTGCCTCGTGGCCTCCTTGTAGAGTCCCATACTTCAACTCTAAGTCTTGTGGATTGCCTTTGGTCCAAGAAAGATCCTCGCGAAGGTTTCATTCCGTTTGGACTCCGTTTGACATTCCTTTTCTGTAAAACTCTAAAATAGAAAAAAAAGAAACTGGCACCGGGCCTCCGGTTAATAGGTTAGTCCCAAATATAATATAAAAGAGCATATTAAAGCCCATTAAACATCCAAACCAGATAATATAATAGCATGGAACAATAAAAAATTATAGATACGTTGGAGACGTATCGATACCTAATATTGCTGACATGAATCTTTGCCTATTAGCTTTCTGGATTAAGAGATATTTCCTGGATGAGGGTAAGATTTGGAAGCAAATCATTGATGCCAAATATAGAACTCATAGCCCCAATATTTTTGCATGCCGTGATAATGGTGCTTCCCCTTTTTGGAAAGGGATTATTTGGGCTGCTAAAGCTGCCAGGATTGGATTTTCCTGGAGCATTGGTAATGGTAAGAGTGTCAGATTTTGGGAAGACCAATGGATTGGTTCTACCGCCCTAGCTACCCAGTATTGGGACTTATATACAATTGCCAATGACCATAACATTTCCACTAGTGAAGTGTGGGATGGTACTAATCTCAAAATTACTTTTAGGAGATGCTTTACTCAAGATATGCTAGCTGATTGGGATGAATTATTTAGTATCAGTAAAAAATTTGTGCTGGATGACAGGGAGGATACTGTTCGCTGGAATTATGAATCCAAGGGTATCTACATTGTGAAATCCTTTTATAATTTCATCAATTTTTGGGGGATGCAGCCGTACAACCTACCTGTTGTCTGGAAAGTTAATTTCCCCTTGAGGATTCAGATTTTTCTCTGGCTTCTGGCTAAAAACAAATTATTGACTAGAGATAACCTGCAAAAAAGACAATATGTAGAAGATCCTACCTGTCTTTACTGTAGTGAATCTGAATCTGTTGATCATTTATTTTTTGGTTGTGTCGTTCGATAGAGCTCTGGAGAGTGGGTTTTGACATATCCAATAAGCATGCTGGGTTTTCCCTAGATGACATGCTAGATTGGTGGTTCAAAAACAAAAACAACTCAACGGATTGCATACTACATTCTGCTGTTCTATGGACTCTGTGGAGATATCATAACGACATTTGTTTTAATCATGTGCCATGGCTCGGTATGCAAGTTCTGTGGGGGAAGACTGCTACCATGCTGGCCAGCTGGGTGGTTCGATGCTCTGGCCCTGTCAAAGAAAGAATGTTGCACTTGGTGCTGAAGCTGGAATAGGTAGCGCGAGCTCTCCCCATTGCTCTGGCTGGACCCTGGCTAGGACTTCTGAAGTGCTCTGAGGTGCTGAACAACCATGCTACGGAATGAGATCAGATGATTCCTTAAGTTCTTAGGCTATATTTCGGATCTAATCGTTTGTTCTACTGGTTGGAGAACTTTTCAGGCCTAGAATGATCCTAGTAGTTGCTGTAGTATCATTTGTGGCTCAGTTTTTTAACTTTTGCTGGGGCAGCGTGTTGGCTGTCCCCCCCCCCGCGTGCTTGTAACAGGATGGATACTATGTCTGCTGGTTTTGTTTGTTCAATACAAATGGTGCCGGTGCTTTCGAGAGCCCTTTTCCTCTAAATCTATGGAGAAGCCAAGGCAGGAGAACGCTGTACCAGATATTGGGATTCACAAGAATCAGGAATAAAGAGTGAAATACGCAAAATAAGAACATTTCTGTGTCTATAGGGTTGATGACTCAACAACAAGACCAGTCAGTCATTAGCGTGAGGTATAAGTGCATTCAGACTTGAGATGCTACAGGCCGGCCAACGGAAAACTAGCTGTCAGTTCGTGTGCCAGATAAATATAGTGGGCTTCCGTCAAGTTGGATTGCTCAGAGCATCTACAACCGGGCACCTCAAACCTGGGCATACGTCTTGGCAGGCTCCTCGTTCATTGTCCGATCGCAAAATTTTGACCTAGACAGGCGCCTTAAATGGCCCTCAAATGTCTGGACTGACCGACACCTCTCATATCCAGCCCAAATATGGGACGAATATGGGGACGCCCGGTCGCATCCGGGCATGCCCGTCATGTTGGACCTAGTCCACGCTGGCCCATCCGGAGTCATGGTGGGCGCACGACAGATGCCAAAGGATGGCTAAAGAGAGGGACATGCTCGAGGGCACCGGTGGGCTCCAGAGGTGAGGTCAGCATGAGCGAGTGAGGATGCAAGACATACCCAGGTTCGGGACTCTCCAGAGAGATAACACCCCTAGTCCTGCCGAGTGTGGTTTATATGTGGATATTACAAGCTTGCTCCTAGAGCTGTTTGGGGGAGGAAGGGAGGTAGGCTAAGGCTCAGGCTGCTCCTTCTCCTTACGTATTTGTGTATTCTACTGATCTGAACCCCTTTGCATGGAGGCCTTCTGGGGGTTTTTATAGGTCAACCCCCAGGGCTATAATGGTAAAGTTACATGGGCATGGGGTCGGGATGTCAGCGTCTGGGAAGCCGGCGCTGGGGCCGACCGGGTGCCAGGATTCGCCGGGTTCTCCGGGCGCAGGCCCCATGCGCTAGGGGGCACTGTTATTCGTCTTGTTGTGCATGACCGAGTGGTTGAGCCGGCTCACCTATAGTGGCACATCACCTGGTTGCCATCGGCTTGCGTCAGCAGGACTAGGGGGGCACTGTGCCATGCAGGCCCTGGTCAGCGGAGTAGGTGGGCCACTATTGCCACGCTCCTGCCGGTCAGCAGGGTTGGTGGGCCACTGTAGCCATGCTTATCTCCTTTATGGGGACTTGATTCGTCGTATGCCCTAGATGGGACGGGAGCTGACCCGTGGCCGGGTTGAAGGGCACACCATGGTGGCGCTTGCTTGTGGGAGAAGTCTTGGTTTGGCGGGGTTGGCCGACATGCGCCAGCGGGCCTGGCCGGGTTGCGAGGCTTGGCTGGGTTGAGGAACCCGACCAAGGACGAGCCAGATTGAGGGGCGATGCCGGCCCCGATGTTTTGAAAAAGATCCTAGTTCCGTTGCCTGCCCGGGGTTCATCCCCCCGACAGTAGTCCCCAAAGCTGCGAAGGCTCGCCAACTTCGAGCAAGGGGGCCTTTGTAGTTTCACCCCTTGAGGAGACGATAGATGTTGATGAAGCTTGCGACCGCCGGGTCCGGCAACACCCGCTGTGTGCCGGCTTACGGAAGCTGGATCGCGGCATCTCGGCATGGGCGGGAAACCGAAGAGTCCATCGAATCTTGGAGAAGATGGAACGCACCCCCTCGGTTTCCGTGTGAGTGCCACATGGCAAATAGTAGCTGAAGAGGCCTGATAGGCCATGCGTGCGACGAGACGGAATAGCGGGCTAGGGCTCGCCACTCTGCGCTCTCGTCCCACGCGCGGGGATTTATTGTGGCGGCCGCAGACGGTTGCCCTTCTCGACGTAATTAATTGCCGCGTGGATCGTGCCCACACATCACGAGGAAGTGTGAAAGGTGGGCGCAACCAATCCCACTTCCCCACGTCCTTGTCGTGGTTATAAATCGGGGGGAGGGAGCAGCGGAGATCATTCACGCACGCGCCTTCCACCTTTCTTCTTTGTCTCTTGCCCTTGCTCTCGAGCTCGCTACCCACCAAAGCGTCGAGCACCGCCCGAACTGCCCTCCGGCCACGCCAGCTCTCTTCTGCCGCCGCATCGCACGCCCTAGCTAAGCTCCATAGATGGCGCCACAAAAGGGCACGTGGGAGAGGTCGGAGGTCACCGACACTGCCATCCATTATCTTCGCGACACCCAACGACTACCATCGGCGGAGGACGTAGCCGCACGTGTGCTGGGGCGGAGAGGGAGCCCGAGCCGCAGGAGGGCGAGCGTGTGGTCTTCCTTAGCCATTTCCTCCGTGGGTTCCACCTGCCCGCGATGACTTCTTCTGCACCTTTCTTTCTTTCTTCGGGCTGCAGTCGCATCACCTAGGTGCGAACGCCGTGCTGCAGCTCTCAGGCTTTGTCACCCTCTGCAAGGGCTATCTGGGGGTGGAGCCAGACATGGATCTCTGGAGCCTCCTCTTCTTCCTCAAGCAATAGGGGCCGGAGGCTGGGGTCATGGCCGACTGTGGAGCCGTTGTCGTCTCGATCCACCCCAATGGGGTGTTCCCTAAGATGCCCTTGGAGGATTCTACCAAAAAGTGGCAGAACACGTTCTTCTACGTGCGCAATGTCAGCGGGAGGGGCGACGCCATCAACCTGCCCCCATTCATCAACGAGTGGCCAGACGCCAAGATGAATTGGGGCTACACGCTTAAGAACCCGTTGCAGGGGTTGGTGAATCTGCATAATCGGATCCAGGAGATGGCGGCGCGGGAGGTTCTGAAGCGGACAAATCTTATCTCCTCCTTCACCATGCACCGCATCCTGCCGCTGCAGCACCGGTCACACATCATCGGCCAGATGGGTGACCGCCGGGTCCTACCCGGATGAGGTTGGGGAGGATGACGTTGGCGCAGGTCGCTGACCACCTGAACGACATCTCCAAGGCCGGGCTGACCGAGAACTGGCGCTTCAGCAAGGCGCCCCACAACGCCGAGCACCCAGCGCCAACTGTTAGTCCTTGGTATCCTTTCTTTGCCATGTCTCAACTACTGCTTCATCCTGACGCGATGAGGGAAGTGCTGCGATCCGGTCAACGCATGAAGAAACGAGGACGCATGTACTGGAAGTCGCACATTCCTGCTCGGAGGGTGCGAGATCGTCCGCCAAGAATCCGGAGCTGACCGATGCCGAAGCCGGCGCCGCGTGCTATGCGGGTAAGCCTCCGTGCTCAGATCCCCTTTGGGATTGGTCGGACGACGACAACATGGAGATTCTGATGCCGGCTGGTGCTGCAGCGCCGGCGAGGGGAGGAGACGGCACCGTCGACCCCCCAAAGTGTAAGTGCATCTAGTGCCCCTTAGTGATTTTGGTGTATTGAAGACTTATAGGTTAAGGGACTTATGTGTTTATGAGTGTACACAGGTCTATAAGTCTATGAGGAGTTTGATATTTACAGAGAAAGTCGACACCTAAAAATGAATATCTTCGACTGAAGATTTTGGTATTCCGGAAGACTTTGGAAGTGAAGAAATTGGTGTGTCCGTGAAGATTTGATATTCATGCAAGGAATATGAAGCTTGAAGACTTTCGTTTTCATAGTTTTGTTTTTCTCTTTCTTGAGTCATAGGAAACACCGTACTGTTAAAGGGGGTCGAGGAAATACTAAGGAAAAATTTCCATGTGATGCTCAACTCAAAATCCTACACCTACCAATCCATTCGAGTGAAGCCATTGGAAATCTCATACAGTTCAGTCAATTTCTTCAGTGACAGAGACGAAGTTCTTCTGGTCGCTGAGGAATTTGTTCTGACTGAGGAGTTAGGAATTTGCCAATGCGGATTGCCTACATAGTGAGGAACATGATAGCCCTGAGGAATTGGAGAGTCAAATTTCTGACCGTTGCTGTGCTACGCGCCAGCTGTCCCAAAATATCTTATCCACCTAACGGTCATATCATTGAAGGGCATTTATGTCTTATCATGTCGGGCTGCTCCCTATGCTATAAATAGCCGCCCCCTACAACCACTAGCTGGTTGGCTGCTCCGAGAGAAACTGACACTTGTCATTTGAGAGCAACCCATCCTCCGAGGACTTTGAGCGAAAATCCATCGAGTGAGGAAAATCCCAAACCCCAAACACCTACAACCCAAAGTGATTGAGCATCACTGAAGAGATTGATCCTGCGTGGATCCGATGCTTGTTACCTTTGAAGACTGTGCTTCTTCCAGACGGTTAGGCGTCATGGTCTAGAGCATCCAAGAGGAATTTTGGATCGCCGAGTGACCGAAGTCTGTGAAGGTTTGGAAGTCGCCTGAAGACTTACCACGAGTGATTGGACGAGGTCTGTGTGACCTTAGTTCAAGGAGAATACGGTGCTCAGTGACTGGGTGTCCGGGACTGTGTGTCCTCGAGTTTAAATACTCAGCCTCTCCAACCAGACGTACAACTGAGACAGCAGTTGGAACTGGTCTACCAAATCATTGTCTTCACCAACCTTACTGGTTCTATTTCCTCAGCTCTTTCATTTCCTCATTATTGTGTTGAGTGATTGTTCATATCTGTGTTTGAAGACTTTGACTGAAGACTTACTCAATTTCCTCAGTTCAATTTCTTCAGTCTGTTTGTCTTCATCTTGTGTTATCCTGTGTTTACGCTTTCTGTACTCTGTGTTTGTCTTTATTTCATCATGATGACTATGTGTGTATTCTGTCATGCTTACTTCTGAGTACTTATTCCGCTGCAAGTAGTTCTTCACTAAGGAATTTCCTCACTGGCAAATTCCTAAGTGAAGAATTCATAAAAATCACCTATTCACCCCCCTCTAGTCGATATAACGCACTTTCAATTAGTATCAGAGCAAGGTACTCCCTTGTTCTGTGTGATTTTGGTTTAACCACCTAGAGTTCTAGTTATGTCGACCGCAGGTATGATCAAGGTCTCTGCTGGGTGTCCTACCTTCGATGGCACGGACTACCCCTACTGGAAGAATAAGATGCGAATGCATCTTGAAGCAATTGACAACGATCTCTGGTACGTTGTGGAAAATGGTGTTCCCTCAGTCACCCCTTCCCTGAATGCTGCTGATGTGAAGAGATTCAAGCAACTCGATTCTCAAGCGAAGAATATCATATGTGGACATCTGAGTAAAGGGCAGTATGGTATAGGCTCTCCAAACTAAACGAAGGAGTCTCAACTCAACGTGACTCTCGTGTTGACGTTCTTCGCAATCTCTTCAACCGCTTCAAAAGACTCGACAATGAAAATGTTCAGCAAACCTTCGATCGCCTCACTGATATCTCAAATGAGCTTCAAGCGCTCGGTGCCACTGACATCACCGATCATGAGGTGGTGAAGAAATTGCTGAGATCACTCGATTCCTCATTTGACACTTTGGCACTGATGATTCAAGAGCCTGCTGATTACAAGTCACTAGATCCCGCTGATATCCTCGAGAGGCTAAATACTCATGAGTTCCAGCTTGCTGAAAAGAGAGATCTCTATGGTTCAAGCTATGGCAAAACACGTGCCCTGAAGGCCAAGGCTGTGTCTGATTTTGAATGTGACGATTCTGGTAGTAGCCTTGGTGATCCTGAAGAATTGAGCCAGGAGCTAGCACTGCTCGTGAAGAAGTTCCAGAAATTATCAAGACGTGGTCGCTTTGGAAAATCTTCAAGGAGCAGTGATTCCTCATCAAGTGACTATAAGAGAAGGCTATGCCACAAATGCAAGAAGCCTGGTCACTACATTCAAGATTGTCCTCAGTGGGACAAGGAATTAAAGAAGAAGAAATACAAGGATTATAGTTCTGATGATGCCAAGAAGAAGAAGAAATCTTCAAAGTCTTCATCATCAAAATCCTCAAAGTCTTCATCCCACAAGAAGAACAGGTGGCATCCGAGGATAATGAGGAAGAGGAGGCATCCGAGGAGTCTGAGTCAGGTGTGGCAAGTCTAGCTCTTGCTACCGCATTTGTCAGCACGTCTATCTTCAACTCCGAAGAAAATGGCAACACCAGCAACGCTGATGAAGGCAATGACGACTACGCTCCCACCTATTGCTTCATGGCAAAGGCTGCTAAGGTAACTAAATACCCCTCCTCTGAATCAAGTGAGGATGAATCTGATGAAAATCTTAAGCCTAGCTACTCTAAACTTGCTAAGATTGCTGTGAAACAACAAAAGGCTATTGAAAAACTTCAAAACATGCTAGACAAAAGTGATGATATGTTGGGTGATGAAATGGACCGCACTAAAGACTTAACTGAAAATCTTCAGAGACTTCAGTCTAAGTTTGACAACCTTCAAAGTCATCATAAAAATCTCTTATCTGATCACGAGAAGCTTTCTTATGAATTTCTTCAAAGAAAGCAAGATCTTGAGAAGCTAAGAGTGAGTTATGAAGATCTTCAGAAGGAGCGCGATTCATTACTTGCTCAACAAATCAGCGCTACTGAGGAAGAATTTGATCCTCCATGCTTAAAGTGCATTGAACATGAATCTGCTAATTCTTCACCTGAATGTTCAAATGCTTCAAATGTTACAAATTCTTCACCTGTCTCTGCTATCACTAATTCCTCATCTGAGGACATTGCTAGTATCACTGATGATGCAGGGCTGAAGGAATTGTATATGACAAGCATGTACAAAAGCCTCAAAGGGCATCAGACTCTTTGTGATGTGCTTAAAAAGCAGATCCTCAACAGAAACCCTAGGAAAGAGGGTATTGCCTTTGAGAGGAAACTCAATGCTGATGGAATATATTGGAAGCTTGAGCAGTACCCCAAAACCTCATGGGTTGCTGCAAAGGGACCTCCAGTTGATCCATCTAACTTATCTGGCTTTACATGTGAATCTCCTCCTTCTTCTGATGAGTCAGTTGACTCCAACTATAAACTGTTCAAAAATCATAATGGTGAAGTATTTGCTAGATATGTTAGCACTAACTGCAGGAACGGTTCCCCCATGAAGAAAATCTGGGTTCCCAAAAGTTATGTTGAAAGTCTTCAGGTGAATGTCCTAACACCACCAGTGAAGAATACAAACCCCAGATCAAACTCTTCATATGAACCAAATTCTTCATATGGATCCAAGTCCTCATACGGACAAAATTCCTCACGTGGATCAAATTCCTCAAAAGGATCAAATTCCTCATATGAACATCATCGTGCTAACAACTCTGTTTCGCAGGGTAGAGCTAAGGGCTATGATTATGAGCATTATTCTTCTAATCATTATGTTCATAAGTCCTCGAAGAATTTCTCTGCTTATTCATATGCTTACCCTAACCCCTCTTATGTGAAACGAAATGGTTTGGCATCTTTGCCACCTTTCTCATATGGTGCTCGCAGAGTGATGAACTCTTTGCCTCCCCTTCAGATGTGGGTGGTGAAGAAAAAGAACTAATCTCTTATGCAGGGTCAGGTCTCCACACATGCTTTAACGTCTGAAGAATTTGCTGGAGACCTGAACAGTGATTCAAAGGACGCAGGCGAATCATGATGAAATGAACTTTCATTTCACACGTCCTCACACTGCTTATCTGTGCTATTGCTTGATGAAATTGAACTAATGATACTGATTTTATATTCTTCACTGATGAAGTATATGAGTTTGTAAGCTGCACTAATTCATTTGCAGGATGATCAACCCAAAGCAAATGAGTGGGTCCTCGATAGTGGATGTACAAATCACATGACTGGTGACAAGAATCTACTGATGGATGCTCCCTTAACACCGTCACATCTGAAGCATATCATCTTCGCTGACAAAGGCAAAAGTCAGGTATTGGGTCTAGATAAGGTTGCGATCTCTAAGGACATACACATGGACAAAGTCATGCTTGTCGAGTCCTTAGGATACAACCTCATGTCTATCTCAATGCTTTGTGATATTGATATGGTTGTTGTCTTTGGCAAGTATCATTGTGTTGTGATCATGGAAGTTGACAATTCCAAAGTCTTCGAAGGCTTTAGGAGAGGAGACTTGTACATTGTTGATTTCTCTACAGGACCACAACCTGCTGTGTGCTTACTTACAAAAGCTTCAGAAGGCTGGCTATGGCATCGACAACTTGGTCATGCTAGCATGAGGAATCTGCACACGCTCGCGAAGAAGAAGCATGTCATTGGCATTGAGAATGTCAAATTCCTCAAGGATCACTTGTGCGGAGCTTGTGAAGCTGGGAAGATGACTAAGGCCAAGCATCCAGCGAAGACTATCATGATCACCACTCGACCATTTGAATTGCTTCACATGGATCTCTTCGGTCCTAATCATTATTCTGCTGTGACTAATGATGCATATCTATATGGCTTTGTTATTGTTGATGATTACTCTCGTTACACATGGGTACACATTGTTACTTACAAACATGAAGTGCAGGAAGTCTTCAAACGATTTTCCTCGAGGGCTTCAACCAACTTTGGTGTGAAGATCAAGCACATCAGGAGTGACAATGGAACTGAGTTCAAGAATTCTGGTCTTAATGACTATCTTGATGAACTTGGTATTACTCATGAGTTATCTGCTCCTTATACTCCTCAGCAAAATGGCGTCGTGGAGCGCAAGAACAGAACTCTTGTTGAGATGGCTTGCACTATGCTTGATGAATACAAAACGCCTCATCGTTTTTGGATTGATGCAATTGATACCGCGTGCCACATCATCGATAGAGTATATCTTCACAAATTCTTCAAGAAGACTGCCTATGAACTCCTCACTGACAAGAAACCCAATGTGAGTTATTTCAAAGTCTTCGGTGCTAAATGTTGGATTAGGGATCCTCATCACAATGCTAAATTCACACCAAAAGCACATGAAGGTTTTATGCTTGGTTACGGAAAGGACTCGCACACCTACAGAGTCTTCAACATCGCTCTGCACAAGATTGTTGAAACTGTAGATGTGCGGTTCGATGAAACTAATGGCTCGCAAAGAGAGCACCTACCTTCTGTGATAGATGAACCAGCACCTGAAGATTCTATCAAGTTCAAGGCTACTGAGGATGTCATTCCTACCGAAGAATCTACTGAAGAATTCATTCCAGAACACGAAGATCGTCGAGCTAATGTACCTGAGGAAAATGCTGAAGAAAATGGTGCTGAAGAAAATGCTGATCAAATTCCTCAACGACAACCAGCTCATCCTCGCGTTGCAAAAGAAGTGCAAGTTGAAAAGATCATCGATGAAATTGAAGCACCAGGTCCTCTCACACGCTCAAAAGCTTCACATTTATCTAACTTTTGTGGGCACTATGATTTTGTCTCTATCACAGAGCCCACTAAGGTAGATGAAGCATTTCTGGAGCCTGAGTGGATTCAGGCCATGCAAGAAGATTACATCAGTTCGAGCTCAACAATGTCTGGGAACTGGTCAAACGTTCAGATCCTCGCAAGCATAATATCATTGGCACAAAGTGGATCTACTGCAACAAGCAAGATGAAAATGGCCTTGTGGTGAGGAATAAGGCACGACTTGTAGCTCAAGGCTACACACAGGTTGAAGGAATTGATTTCGATGAAACTTTTGCACCTGTTGCTAGACTTGAGGCTATTCGCATATTACTTGCTTATGCTAACCATCATAATATCACTTTATATCAAATGGATGTGAAAAGTGCATTCCTCAATGGTAAGCTTGAGGAAGAAGTATATGTTGCTCAACCCCTAGGTTTTGAAGATCCAAAGAATCCTGACAAAGTCTTCAGACTCAACAAGGCTCTCTATGGCCTCAAGCAGGCCCCTCGGGCGTGGTATGATACTTTGAAGGAATTCTTCGTGAAGAATGGCTTCACACCCGGTTCACTCGACCCTACTCTCTTTACTAAATCTTATGATGGTGAACTGTTTGTGTGTCAAATATACATTGATGATATTATCTTTGGCTGTACTGACCAACGTTATAGCGATGAATTTACCTATATGATGAGTGAAGAATATCAAATGTCTATGATGGGAGAGTTGAAATTCTTCTTAGGTCTTCAAATTCGTCAACAGCACAATGGCATATTCATATCTCAGGAGAAATACCTCAAGGATGTTCTGAGGAAATTCGGCATGCAAGATTGCAAAGGAGTCAAAATTCCTATGCCCACAGATGGCCATCTATGCACTGATGAAAATGGTATTGACTTCGATCACAAGGTATACTGCTCCATGATTGGTTCGTTATTGTACTTATGTGCATCTAGGCCAGATATAATGCTTAGTGTTTGCATGTGTGCCCGATTTCAAGCTACACCGAAGGAATCACACCATAAGGCTGTGAAGCATATTCTTCGATATCTAGCTCACACACCAACACTAGGATTATGGTACCCCAAGGGCTCTACATTTGATCTCATTGGATATTCTAACTCTGACTATGCTGGTGATCGTGTGGACCGCAAGTCAACATCTGGTACTTGTCATTTCCTTGGACGATCTTTGGTCTATTGGTCCTCGAAGAAACAGAACTGTGTATCACTGTCTACTGCTGAAGCTGAGTACATTGCTGCTGGTTCTTGCTGTGCTCAATTGCTGTGGATGAAGCAAACTCTCAAGGACTACGACATCAACATGAAGAATGTGCCTCTCTACTATGACAATGAGAGTGCCATCAAGATTGCTCACAACCCTGTTCAGCACTCGAAGACAAAGCACATTCAGATTCGTCATCATTTTCTTCGTGATCATGTGTTGAAGGGCGACATTTCTATTGAGCATGTGAAGACTGAAGAACAGCTAGCCGATATCTTCACAAAGCCCTTGGATGAGAAGAGATTTAGCAAGTTGCGGTGTGAGCTAAATATCTTAGAGTCTTCGAATGTTCTTTGAAAAGGACACTCATCCTAACACTTATGAAAAATTGATGACTTAGATGTGCAACACATGAAGAAACATATTTATTCAATCAATGAAGAATAACACTCTAAGTGTGAAGAAATTAATGAAGAATTTGATTCTCAAAACCCTATGACAATTGTACGCGGTGTCTGAAATCATCATTCTTATACGGTGGGTCACGCCACCACCAAAGGTTGAAAATCTTCAATTTGAGTTTTTCCTCAGTTTTGAAATTCTTCAGTTTTTCAAATTCTTCAACTTTGCAAAATCTTCACTGTTTCCGTCGTTTTTCTTCATTGTCTATATATATATGGGTTTATGTCCTCAACAACATTCACTTATGGCTATTTCTTCAAGTTGCATTTTCTGCTAAGTGAATGTGATCGGACCCTTCCCCCTCTATGCTATACTCAACCCAATCTATTCACAAATTCTTCATGTGCGTTCTACTTGAAACTCGTTCAAAATCTTCACTGTGTCCTTGTCAGCTGAAGAAATTGTGAACGAAACTTTAAAATTAATCTTATCCAAATTTTCGGTTTTGCCGCTCAAACCGTCCCGTATCCCATGATAGACTTCTCTATTCACCCACGATCTAACACGATCTCCACTTTTCAGTACGTGGGTGACACATGTCAAGCGAATGAGAAGGGTCAGGGGCATGTTCATCCTAAATCTTCGGGCGAACAATTTTTCACTGCGACTATAAATACCCCCTCACCCCTTCCTCACTTCCTTTACTCCGCTCGACCGCTCTCTCTCTCTCTCTCGCTCGAGCTTCTCAAACCCTAGCGCCGCCGCTACTCCATCATCGCCGGTGAGGAAGAGCTTCACTGCCTCGACCTCGTCACCGTCGTACTCACGCCGGCCGCGGAAATATTCACTCCGCCGCCGCCGTAGCTATCTTCCTCCGCCGAGTTAGGGCGTGGAAGATCTGAACTGACGAGCTTCAAATCTACACTTCTCAGTTCATCGTGTTCTTCATCAGGGTAATTAAAAGTTACTTTTACTGCCCTCTTTGATTCAAATTTTCTCTACAAAATTTTCAAAGGTGTTTTATTCTTCAAATCCTCACACACAAAACACCTCACTAGTCATCTGCTCTTGATTCGTTTCCCTAAGCATCATTTTTCTTCAAGATTCCTCAATTGTGTGGATTGTCGATCTATACAACTCTGGAACCTAAGACAAAGTACGCTTAGTGAAATTCTTCAAGACTCATCTAGTCAAATTCCTCAAACTTGTTCATTTTGAAAACCTTCTGAGAACGCATATGACCTCTTCAAATTCCTCGCAACTATACTCTGTTCATAGGTACTCATATCCGCTGCTGAATCACTAGGTTCTCATCAACTTAACTCATTTGCAGCGTTCCTCGAAGAAAAGTTGCATACTTCTTCAGAGAATTTGATTGTTCAAATTCCTCAACTGAAGAATATGGCAGAAGGTAAGAAACCATAGAAAGAGGAAAGAAGCCTGAAGTCATGACTGGGTTTGAAATACCTGAGGACATCTATGCTGACTATTGCACACATGATGAGGCTAAGTTCGGAAAGGAGAACAAAAATCAGCGCAAGGTGCGCATACAGAGGATTGAAAGGAGATGGGCAAGAGAATGGAGGGAGTACTGATATGTAACTCCAAAGTATATGAAGAAATTCACTCTAAATCCTCCATGCCCGAGAGCTCCATTGGCACCTGGTCAAGAAGCTGACCCCACCAGCATCAAGCGTGGTGAGGATTTTCCTGAAGAATGGGCCAAACGCCAAGCCAAGTTGGCAAGACAAGCCAAAGAAGCAGTGAGGAAATTTAATGAAGACTCTGCTACTGCTGCTGCTGCCACAAAGGCCTCTGACAAGCCTAGAAAATCAATGGCAAAGAAGCCCGCTCACAAGCCAAGTGCTTCACCAACTGTGCCCTCACGGCCAAGTTCCTCAGCAATGCCCTCACGGCTAGAATCTTCAAAGCCCTCACGGCCAGATTCTTCAAAGCACTCACTGCCAGTTCCTCATGCTGCTCTTGCTTCTCCAAAGTCCTCAGCTCCTCCCCCAAAGTCCTCAGTTGCTCCGGCAAAGTCCTCAACACCTGTACATTTGGCCACATTCCAAAGGACTGCAGGCATCTCTATTGCCTCTGGTGTCTCAGCGAGTTCCTCGGCTGCACCAAACTCTTCATCAGGCCCCACTCTGCTGAAGACCAAGGCAACTGCTGGACGAGGTCCTCGGCCTAGTCCGAAGAAGAAACAGGTTGCCTTCCAAGTGCCATCTGACGATGAAGCTAATGATGGTGAACTTGAAGAAATCATCAGAGATAGGCAAGAAAGGGCCGCTAGAGCCAAAGGCACAACTGTGCCACTGCTTTTGGATCCAAAGGTGATCCTCGACTACATTGATCTCTGGCACAAGGACCCAAACACTCCTATGCCTGATTTTCATTTGACTCATGACCAAAGTCACGTGCTGACCCATTTCATCAATGAAGAAAAATGGAAATTTGAGAAGGCCAGACAAATCAAGAAGGCTCAGTTCAGGAAAGAGAAGTTCCTGAGGAAAAACATTGTCAAAATGACAACTGATGAACTCCTCATGATCCAGTCTGAAACCAAAGCCCTTGGCGATGATTTCAATGCTTATTATGCTGATTGGCAAGGAGCCAAAGTCAGGTTCGTTAAACTGACTGAGAAGTTCACCAATGTTGCAACCCCATCGCAACAAGAAATTCCTCAAGCTGAAGCCTCTGTTCAGCAAACTGAAGAACATGCCAGCATCGCTGATGATTTTCAGGTTGCTGATGAAAATGCTAGCTCCAGGGATGATGACTCCATTCTAGCCGCTGAAGACATTGCCAGGGCATCCACTAGTGGTGCGCCTGAAGAAAATGAAGAAGTCAGGGCAACTGCATCAGTTGCGCCTGAGGAAATTCAAACAGATTCCTCAGCTCCTCCTGCGCCTACACCAACTTCTACCCTTCCATCTGCATCAGATGTGAGGAAGACCAAGGCAACAGAGAGAACTGCAGTGAAGAAAAGGAAAGCATTATCTGCTTCAGATTCTTCAGCTCCGAAGAAAATGAAGACTATGACCAGCTCACTTGAGAATCCAATTGATGCTGTTCCGATTTCCACCATGCCATCAAAGGACCTTGTTCCTTTTGGTGAAGAATATGTGATCCCTAGCTGATCTGATGAAGAAAATCATTCTGCTGCTTCGTCAGAGCAGATTGATGAAGAAATTGAAGTGGATGCAATCCCTTCAACACCTGGTGCTTCCTCGCCAATGCCTCAATTCACGGCTGAAGAGGCTGGCGTTGAAGAAATTGAAGATGAAGATGTGGATATTGGATGCACTACGCCTATGATGAATGATGACTTTTGGGAAAGTCAGCATCCCAATTCTCCACACTTCACCCCACTACAGCAAATACCTTAGTCCCCTGCACCAACAATTCAAATGGGCTCTGAAGAAACTCATCCCACCTCGTCTGTGCATGAAGAAGTTCCAGCCACTAGTGCTGAAGAAACTGCTGCTGCTGATACTTTGAACATGCAGACTGCCACTAAAGAGGAACCAGAAATTCCTCAGCCTGAAGAACCGGAGATTGCGATTCCCGAGGTTGGGATGCAACTCACTGACACTCCGGTGCCCAAGCCAAAGGATCCATTCTCAAAGAAGCAAAAGTTCAAGGCTGCTGATTTCTTCAACGAGCATGTTTTCTTCACTGACTACAATCCCTATGATTCTGCTCGCATAAGGAAGAGGCGTTTCTGGACTGCTAGTCAAGCAAATTTCTATTCCACTGTGCTATTCAACAAAGACAAAGTCTTCAATCATGCACACATTCCTCACGTGGACATGGAATCTCTGCCATGCTTCGAGCCAGTCCTTAGTGTTCTTCACGATGCTGGATTGCTGAATTTCTGCACTGACATCTGTGATTGGAATGAAGAACTCATTCTTCAATTCTTTGCAATGCTGCACGTCATAGGAAATTCTGAAGATGTGAACTCATGGGTGCTGGACTGGATGTCAGAAAATACTCACTACAAGGCACCAGCAACTGAATTGCTTCGTGCCCTCCCACTCAGTCCTCCCCTTGATGGTGCTCGTTGCATCTACAGTGAACCTGAGCTTACAAATCATTACATGCAAGTGCTGATGAAGCCTTTGAAGCCAGGGCAGGCCCCACGAACCAAATTCCTCGTCAAGGAATTACTGTATGTGCCTCGGACAATCTATCGCATTCTGACGAAGACAATGAGTCCTATCAAAGGCCACGACTCAAATGATGAAGAAGTCGTTGGCATCATGAAGAATATGCTTTTCAATATCATTCATGGCATTCCCGTCAACTTCCATGATTTCTTCATGAGGACTCTAGCAAATATTGCTATGTCATCATTTGAGCTGAAGCCTTATGCGCCATGGATTATGAGGTTCATCAGGACAAGGTCTTCGCTCAACTACAAGGCTGATACTCTGAACCATGGCAGCTACTTGCCTCCAATTGAAGTCCTCAAACGGACATTTTCCTCAGCTGATGACAAAGGCAAGGCAACTGCTGTGATAGATGAAGGCATTCGTCCATTGGATGGTCAATTTCGCAAGGCTGCATCCTACTCCACCAATGATGACTCTGCCACACATGACTCTATCGCCAACACCTCTGCCAAGCAAATTCCTCAAGCCACAGCACCCAGGGTGATGACTGATCGTGAGTTACTCCTCAGTCTTCATCAGAAAGTTGATCGCAATCATAAATGGGTCAAGCGTCAGTTTGGTTCCATTCTTTACAACATGACCTCAACACACAATGCAGTGAAGAAAAACCAATACTACCCCCATGAAACCTTCAACCGTACCTGGGCTGTTCTATCTCATGTCTACAGCGCAGAAGATCTGAAGAGCATGGGTCTCAAGGAAGAATTTGACTGGTCTGCACCTCCACCGAAGAAATTCAAGAAGGTCAAGGTTCCTTCCTTGGTGGCCAGATCCTATTCTTCATCGCGTGACACGGATGAAAATGAAGACTTGGACGACACTGCGGCAGGCCCTACTACGACAACTGACCCCGACAACGCTGGCGCTCCTCCATCAACTTGATATTTTTCAGGGGCGTTAGTCCTCAGTTTCGATCCTTTTGGTCATTCGATGACAAAGGGGGAGAAATCCGAGTTAGTCTTCAAGCGGGTCTATTATATGGGCGTTTTTTTTGCTAAGTTACAACTCTCGCTCTTCTGAAACTTTTATTGGATCGAGTTGTAACCTTAAACCCGATGGTGCTCTGATACTTTTATGCACTGTGCTCTGATCCTGCATGCTTGTTCCTCGTTGATATTATTTCACGCATGCTGAATCACTTCAGGCACCATATTTCATCATGCATTTCAAATTCTTCATATTATATGTCAAATGCATGTATGAATTACAAGATATAGGGGGAGATCTCCATGATTCAACTCTTCAAGTGTGCATTGCTTCAAAAGCAAATTCCTCACTATGCACATCTTCAGGGGGAGTTCTTCTATATCTTGCAATCAAATTCCTCAATATCAGTACTTACACTTCATATGTTTATCCCCGTTGAAAACTTAACCTATATTGTCATCAATCACCAAAAAAGGGGAGATTGTAAGTGCATCTAGTGCCCCTTAGTGATTTTGGTGTATTGAAGACTTAAAGGTTAAGGGACTAATGTGTTTATGAGTGTACACAGGTCTATAAGTCTATGAGGAGTTTGATATTTATAGAGAAAGTCGACCCCTAAAAATGAATATCTTCGACTGAAGATTTTGGTATTCCTGAAGACTTTGAAAGTGAGGAAATTGGTGTGTCCATGAAGACTTGATATTCATGCAAGGAATATGAAGCTTTAAGACTTTCGTTTTCATAGTTTTGTTTTTCTCTTTCTTGAGTCATAGGAAACACCGTACTGTTAAAGGGGGTCGAGGAAATACTAAGGAAAAATTTCCATGTGATGCTCAACTCAAAATCCTACACCTACCAATCCATTCGAGTGAAGCCATTGGAAATCTCATACAGTTCAGTCAATTTCTTCAGTGACAGAGACGAAGTTCTTCTGGTCGCTGAGGAATTTGTTCTGACTGAGGAGTTAGGAATTCGCCAGTGCGGATTGCCTACATAGTGAGGAACATGATAGCCCTGAGGAATTTGAGAGTCAAATTTCCGACCGTTGCTGTGCTACGCGCCAGCTGTCCCAAAATATCTTATCCACCTAACGGTCATATTATTGAAGGGCATTTATGTCTTATCATGTCGGGCTGCTCCCTATGCTATAAATAGCCGCCCCCTACAACCACTAGCTGGTTGGCTGCTCCGAGAGAAACTGACACTTGTCATTTGAGAGCAACCCATCCTCCGAGGACTTTGAGCGAAAATCATCGAGTGAGGAAAATCCCAAACCCCAAACACCTACAACCCAAAGTGATTGAGCATCACTGAAGAGATTGATCCTGCGTGGATCCGACGCTTGTTACCTTTGAAGACTGTGCTTCTTCCAGATGGTTAGGCGTCATGGTATAGAGCATCCAAGAGGAATTGTGGATCGCCGAGTGTCAGGACCCCGACTCAATGCCACATCGATCTAGCATGTAACACCTCATATCACTTTGCGGCCTCACGCACGGTATTCAATGGGTGTCGCCTTACCTTTGCCCGGGACCGTTTGCGCCTTTTGGCACACGTATATGATAGTGTCGCTAGCATCCATATGATAAGGAGCCCGGGCTGACATAGCTAGTCGTAAACCCAAAGTGGCTCAAACTTACAGGGACAGGCATCCATGACCCAACATCGAACGTGTCGGTCATCAGCGAGTGAATCCAGGCTGTAGCACTAGGCTAGCAGGACTCCGGTGAACCGGGCTGTAGCGGGCTAACAGGACTCCGGTATTCATCGCTTGACATTTCCCCGAAGGGACAGACACAGGAACAAAGAAGGACACATGCCGGCCAGCCTAAGTGTTCCGGAGCAGTAGCAAGCTACCATGGCTCAGTGGAAGCACTAGGAGACATTTCCCGGTAAGAGAGGCTACTAAGGATAAACAACTAGATAGTCAGATCCCACACATACCAAGCATTTCAATAACATACACACAATATGCTCGATATGTGCAAATACAACATGGCATCACAACATGACTCTACAACTCAAGTATTTTATTCAATAGGCTCCCAGGAGCGAGATATTACAAACATGGGTCTCATGACCCAACATTCAGAGCATACAAATCAAAACACAAACGGAAGCTTAACATGTCTGAGTACAGACATCTACAAATGAAAAAGGCTAAGAAGCCTGACTATCTACCAGATCCTGCCGAGGGCACAAGATCGTAGCTGAGGTAACGAGCTAAACATCGAAGTTCACGTGAAACTACTAGTGAGACTGAAGTCTCTCTGCAAAAACATAAAATAGGCAAACGTGAGTACAAATGTACCCAGCAAGACTTACATCAGAACTAACTACATATGCATCATTATCAACAAAGGGGATGGTGGGGTTTAACTGCAGCAAGCCAGCTTTGACTCGGTGGCTATCCTGAACTACGACTGCAAGTAACCCTTTTGAGGTGGCGCACATGAGTCCACATATTCACCATATCAATACACCACTATGGATCCGCTCCTGTCTCCCTACGAGAACGCCATCCATAGCACTCACGCTTATCTTGCGTATTTTAGAGTATCCACTTTCACTTGTCTATGAACTGTACAGGCAACCCAGAAGTCCTTTACTGCGGACACGGCTATTCGAATAGATGATATTAACCCTGCAGGGGTGTACTTCTTCACACACGCTCTCACCACTTACCGCCGTTTACACGACATGTACTCGGCAACCTTCAAGCGGAAGCCCAGCGAGGGTGTCGGCCACGACCTGACTAACCACACAAGTCTCTCGTCCAAGTTTATCGCCTATTCGGGTTCCATCCGCAAGGAGATCCAGCCGGGGTGTCGCTCATGACCCCAAACGATGTGAGCAGGGTTCCCAAGCCCACCATCCGGGTGCCACTTGGTACACCGTTCCACTGTGCCTAGTCTGCCCCAAGCCCACCTGTACCAGATGCCACTTGGTAGACTACTAACACTACCTACAAACACCAGAAACTAGTTGCAACTCCTGGACAAAGATCAGGTTGATTAATAAGTCGAGAGGGGCACTTAAGCATTCCAATGCGTGGTAGTAGCTGTTCATGGATCACAAACACAGAACTCAGTTCCTGAGGACGGCTGCAATGAGACAACCCACCATGTACTCCTACATGGCCTCTCACCGCTACCTTTACCAAATTGTGTTCACACCCTTAGCTCACACACAATAGGACATGTTCACACACCTCTGATTCATCCCCAATGAATCAGACCTGACTCAACTCTATGCAGTAGCAGGCATGACAAACAAGCATGAATGAGTAGGCACAACAGGGCTCAAATAACTCCTACTCATGCTAGTGGGTTTCATCTATTTATTGTGGCAATGACAGGTCATGCAGAGGATAAAGGGGTTCAGCTACCGCAGCAAGTAACAGATGAATCGTTGTTGTCCTAATGCAGTAAAAGAGAGCAGGAGCGAGAGAGTGGGATTGTATCAGAATGAACAAGGGGGTTTTGCTTGCCTGGCACTTCTGAAGATAGTATAGCTCTTCATCGGTGTCATTGATCACATCGTCGGAACCACGTCTATCGAGAGGGGACAAACACCGACAAACAAGGAAGAAACACAATCAATGCAATGCACAATATGATGCATGATCATGACATGGAAATATGCTGTGATTTGAGCTAATGCATCTAGCAGTAGGTTAAATGGAGTTGGTTTGAATCCAAGATTCAAATTCAAACCCCACATGTAGTTATTTAAATGCCATTTAATTGATTTGACCTAACAGTGAACAAAAATTGTTCTAACATGCATGAAAATGGTACAGATGGATAGATTGGATTTTTCTGATTATTTTTCATATATAATTTATTTCATTTGGAGTTACGGTTGAATTTATATGATTTTTAGAAGTTTAGGGCATTTTCTGGAATTTCCTGAAATAAAATAAATCCAGAAAATACATATTGCATCAGCATGACATCACCCTGATGTCAGCAGGTCAACTGGGCGCCTCCAGGTCAAACCTGACCAGTGGGGTCCACTGGTCAGTGATTGGGGCTGGTTAGTGACGCTGACAGGTGGGCTCGGTCAACAGACACGTCAGCGAGGTCAACGCCGACGCGTGGGGCCACTTTGATTAACTTAAACTAAACAGGGTTTACTCCGTGGTTAATTAGGGTGGTGGGGCCGGTCTGTCAGTGACACAGGGCGAGATTAACGCGGTAATTAGCTTCAGGCTAATGACGCCACGTCACCTCACCGGAGTTGGGCGCCGGCGAGCACATCCGACGACGGAAGTTCATCGGAATCGAGCTACGGGCAACCATTTGCCTCACCGTTTGTTTCTACGGGTTCGTCGAGTTCGCGCGCATCCATAGGGGCAGGCGAGAGGAGCTGTGATGGGCTGTGGCGTCGGCGGTAGCGAGCGAGGCGGCGACTGGAGTTTGGGCGCACTCGGGAACGAGGCTGCGGTGCGCTAGGGGAGAAGCTGATGGGCTAGGTGGCATCCCCGGGCCACCAGAAGCACGCTGGTGCCACGGGTTCGAGCAGAGGGGCTCGGGTCAGGAGAGCTACGTGGCCATGGCGAACGGCGGTGCTCGGGAATGTGGGCGAGGGTGCTACGGCACGGGAACGAGCAAAACGAAGGGGAGGAAACGGAGTGGAGCTCACAGCGAGTTCGTCGGCGGTCTCATTGGGCTCGGGGACGAGTTGTGGACGACGTATCGGCGACGGTGATCGGCGGTGCCCGAGGTTGAAGATGATGTTTATGGCGGCGATACGGCGCGTCCCCGGTTGCTTGGCTCGTCTAGGAGGCATAGAAGGCGGAGGTGGAGCTCTCGGGCACGCCAGACGGGCAAGGAGGAAGCGGTGGCCGCGGCAACTACGAGCGGCGGCGGTGGTTGCGCTCGGGCGCGAGAGGGAAAGAGGGCAGAGGAGGGGAGAAGCACGGGAGAGAGTGAGAGAGGTCCAGAAGGGTGCGTGGCGTTGCCAGACGCGGATTAGGACGAAGGAGAGGCCTCCAGCGCGAAGCAGGAGGTGGCCGGCGTCGACGCGCGTGCGTCCAGCACGCAGCTGCTTCGAGGCGAGGGGGAGGAAGATGACTGGCAGCTGGGCTGCACAGTAATGGCCGCGCAGGTGGGCTGGTATCCCTGGTGGGCCTCAAGGTAAGTCCAGGTAAGGTTGCTCTGTTTTATTTCCTGTTTTCTATTTTTCTGTAAATATTGGGCTTTATTAAAAATGGTAAAACGTTTCCAAAAATCCTGCAAATAATTGCGGGCTCTGTTGGGATTACTCCTAACAGCCCACACTTAAGTTCAGAATTAATTGAGCACTTAAAATAATATATACCATTTAAATGCCCAATTGCAAATACTGTATGATTTAATTCAGTGACCAAATATGTCATGGAAAAATGTGCAACACCATTGGTTATGGTTCTATCATTATCCAGAAATGATGAACATTTTTTAAAGCCATTTGGATTCACTGAAATTATTTTTAGGTTGAACCTAATTGAATTCCATTTGGTACTAGGGTTTGGACATCCCCATTTCAAGTTTCTTTCAAAGTTTAAACATGATGCACACATGAAGGCTAGCCTAGTGCATACCAGAACTAGGGATGTGACACCGAGTGACCAAAGTCTGTGAAGGTTTGGAATTCGCCTGAAGACTTACCACGAGTGATTGGACAAGGTCTGTGTGACCTTAGTTCAAGGAGAATACGGTGAGGACTTGGTGTCCTGAGCTGCGTGCTCAGCGACTGGGTGTCCGGGACTGTGTGTCCTCGAGTTTAAATACTCAGCCGCTCCAACCAGACGTACAACTGAGATAGCAGTTGGAACTGGTCTACCAAATCATTGTCTTCACCAACCTTACTGGTTCTATTTCCTCAACTCTTTCATTTCCTCATTATTGTGTTGAGTGATTGTTCATATCTGTGTTTGAAGACTTTGACTGAAGACTTACTCAATTTCCTCAGTTCAATTTCTTCAGTCTGTTTGTTTTCATCTTGTGTTATCCTGTGTTTACGCTTTCTGTACTCTGTGTTTGTCTTCATTTCATCATGATGGCTATGTGTGTATTCTATCATGCTTACTTCTGAGTACTTATTCCGCTGCAAGTAGTTCTTCGCTAAGGAATTTCCTCACTGGCAAATTCCTCAGTGAAGAATTCACAAAAATCACCTATTCACCCCCCTCTAGTCGATATAACGCACTTTCACAAAGCGGATACGGAAGACGGCCGATGCCGAGTCATCCAGCGCGTCGGCTGTGGCAAGCAGGCCGCACGGCAAGGAGGACATGGTGCCGATAAAACCGGCCGCCAAACACACGGCGGACCTCGGCCACTGGCGGCAAACCGCCCGCCAAGAAAAGGCACTGCGCTACCCGGAGGCGCTGACGAGGCCGGTCATCCCGATGGTGATTAAGTAAGTTCTTCTTGCTAGCTCTGGCGTGCTGCCAGGCCGTTCTTTTCTCATGCTTCTCTTGTTGGTGTGATCCAGGTCGCTGATGGAGTTGACACTGGTGGCGACGGATGCCGCGTCCAGGGGCGGCTTCTCGTTCTGACGGACCCGGAGCAGCACCATCGACCGGGAAGAGGAGATGCTCGAGGAGGACCTCGGCCTGAATCTGGATGACGCCGAGGGCCTGGCCTGGCGGGACCGAAATAGGGTCATGGAGGAGATGGAGGTGACATCGGATCAGGCTTCCGCCAGGGCCTCGAAGGCGAGGGGGTGGGCCGCCGGGGAGCCAGCTTGGCCGGAGATGCCGATGGGCACGGAGCCGGCGGGGACGGTTTTCGTGCCACCGATGGAGGAAGGGCGCAACCCGGCCGGCCGGGCAGAGATGGTGGTGGGCGACCGGGAGTTCGTGGAGATTGACGACGACGACGACTCAGCACCGTGGACCGACACGACCGAGCGGGTGGAGGCAAGAGGAGGCAGAGGTGGGGCTGCCCCGGAGAGGACGCCGCAGGTGATGCCGGACGGGACGCCAGATGGGGCGCCGAAGGCGACACCGGATGGGATGTCGGAGGGGACACCGGTCGGTGTGCCGGAGCCGAGGCCGGCCGGCGAGGGGACGACAGGCAGCGAGCATGCCCTAGTAGTCAGCTAGCCGCAAGCGGCGCCTGGAGGCTGGTCTACCACTGGGTCGCAGCAGGTCCAGGCCGGGTCCAGCAGGACCGTCTTTGGGCCATTGATGCAGGAGGATGCATCGATGACCACTGTGCGCCAGAATCTTCACGGGAGCGTGGAGCGGGTTCAGGCCTTTGCTCAGGCCGATATAGAGCGGGCGCGGGAGCTGGAGCGCTCCGTATTTGTAATTTTCTCTTCATCTGGCCTTTTCCCTTTCCATGTAGCTGGTCAGTGGGGGCATGCTAGCGCATCCACTGGGTGTAGCTCCCGAGATTCGGGCCAACTACATAGTACTTGGGTCGAATCTTAAAAGGTTTCTTGTGTTGATGCTTGCTTTTCTTCAGCACCTGGATGCCCTCCGAGTTGGTATCTACAACTGGCTCCTGGAGAAGCACTAGCAGGTCTTGGCATAGCTCGCCACCAAGGAGGAGGCGCTCTGCCTTGCCCAAGGTACATCTTGTGTGCTCTTAGTGGGGGTGCGCTAGCACACCCACTGGGTGTAGCCCCCGAGATTCGGGCCAATTACATAGTAGTTGGGTCAAATCTTAAAATGCTTTGTCTTTTCTTCCGTTGTCTTGATCTTGAATCTTCGCTGCCCAGCCGCCGTGGCCGAGGTGCCGGTCTTGCGAACCCGGCTGGCCAAAGCCGGTCTGTAGCATGATCTAGCAGTTGCCAATGCCGCTGACTCTAGTCTGAGGTGGCGCGGCTGAGGGCAGAAGCCGTCAAGGTGGTGGAGGCCTAGCAGGTGCTTGCCGAGGCCAGCCAGTAGCGCGACCAGCTGGCTGGCGACAACAGCCGGCTTCAGGCCGACATGAAGCGCGTCGATGTAGAGGCGACCAAGGCGGTGGAGGCCCAGCGGGCGCTCGCTGAAGCCAGCCAATGGCGGGATCAGCTGGCCGACGACAAGGGTCAGCTCCAGGCCGAGGTGGTGCGCCTAAAGGCGGAGGCCGTCAAGGCGGCGGACGCCCATCAAGCGGAGCTTGTTCGCTTAAGGAGGAGCATGAGAAGGCGACCTCTGCTAAGGATGCCAAATTTAAGGTGGCTATCGACAAGGGCGTCGAGCTGGAGAAGGCGCTTGAAGCGCACAACCATGCCGGGGACTTGGAGCGGCACGGTACATTGCTTGAAGCGCAGCACCTAGACGAGGCCTTCGCCAGTAAGTGCTTCTTTATTGAATTTGCTGGGTTGTGAAGCCGGCTTTGCTTTTTTTGTTGCTAACTATTTTTCTTTTCTTCTTCATAGGGCACTTTTCGGAGACGCAGAGGACGGCGGAGGAGGCCGATCATGTTCAACGGTCCCCAGGGAACCCGGGCGTTGGGCTTGACCCGAACGTCGTCTGGAGTTTCTCGGAGATCATGAATGTTGCCGAGTCCCGCCTGCAGGTCTTGGGCGAGCAGACGGCGCGGGTCTCCACAGCCGACGTGGGGATGATGACGACCCTCTAGCCTGGCGCCGTTGAGCCCAACAGCTTCGCGCGGGTAGGGCGGTGGCTGGAAGCCGGGCCGGTGCGGCTTCACGCATGGCACGTCTCTGCCGCCCGTGCCGGCTCCGATGATACGTCTCCAACGTATCTATAATTTTTGATTGTTCCGTGCTGTTATAATATTTGGATGTTTTACAATCATTTAATAGCAACTTTATATCATTTTTTGGGACAAACCTATTGACATAGTGCCAAGTGCCACTTGCTGTATTCTGCTTGTTTTTAACATCGCAGGAAATCAATATCAAACGGAGTCCAAATGCAGCGAAACATTTTGTGAATTTTTTCTGGACCAGAAGACACCTTTTGGGCCAAGAAAGTACCTGAAGGGATATCCGAGGGGAGTACAACCCACCAGGGCGCGCCTGGGTAGGTGGGTTGTGCCCACCTCGGCCGCCTCCCGCACCGCCTCTTTGCTCTATAAATACCCCAATATTCCAGAAACCCTAGGGGAGTCGACAAAAATCAATTCCAGCCGCCGCAAGTTCCAGCACCACCAGATCCAGTGTAGACACCATCACGGAGGGGTTCATCATTCTCATTGGTGCCTCTCCGATGATGCGTGAGTAGTTCATTGTAGACCTATGGGTCCGTAGTTAGTAGCTAGATGGCTCCCTCTCTCTCTCTATTGATTCTCAATGCAATGGTCTCTTGGAGATCTATTTTATGTAACTCTTTTTGCGGTGTGTTTGTTGGGATCCGATGAACTTTGAGTTTATGATCAGATCTATGTTTTGATCGATGAAAGTTATTTGAGTCTTTTGATCTCTTATATGCATGATTACTTATAGCCTCGTATTTCGTCTTCGAATCTTTAGTTTAGTTAGGCCAACTAGATCGATTTTTCTTGCCATGGGAAGAGGTGCTTTATGACGGGTTCGATCTTACGGTGCTTGATCCCAGTGACAGAATTATGTATCGTTGCTATTAAGGATAACAAGATGGGGTCTTTTTCTACATAAATGGATCTTGTCTACATCATGTCATCGTTCTTATTGCATTAATCCGTTTCTCCATGAACTTAATACACTAGATGCATGCTGGATAGCGGTCGATGTGTGGAGTAATAGTAGTAGATGCAGGCAGGAGTCGGTCTACTAATCTTGGACGTGATGCCTATATAATGATCATTGCCTGGATATCGTCATGATTATTTGAAGTTCTATCAATTGCCCAACAGTAATTTGTTTACCCACCGTATGCTATTTTAATCGAGAAAAGCCACTGGTGAAATCTACGCCCCCCGGGTCTCTTCTTTATTATATTTGCTTTTGAGATCTATTTTATTTGCTTTTCTTTCCAGATATATTAATCCAAAAATACAAAAATACCTTGCTGCAATTTTTTATTCATTTTATCCCGCGTTCCCGCGAGATATATTTATCCAAACTACTACAATTTTACCTATCCGTTTACCCGCGAGGGATTGACAACCCCTCTCTTACGTCGGGTTGCAAGTATTTGTTCTTTGTGTTCAGGAGCTGTTTACGTGGTGTTGCATGGTTCTCTTACTAGTTCGATAACCTTGGTCTCATCACTGAGAGAAATACCTATCGTTGCTTTGCTGCATCATCCCTTCCTCTTTGGGGAAATACCAACGTAGTTCAAGCCAACATCAAAAGGAATTTCTGGTGCTGTTGCCAGGGAGACATCACCAACACCTACCAGGTTCCTAATCACAAATCTTAGCTCCTTGCAATTTAAATTATTAGCCATTTCCCTCTCCCCCACTTCACAAAAATTTGCCGTTTTATTTGCGCTCTTTTTCGTTCGCCGTTTTCTCGTCAGGTATGTTTTTGAGTGCAATCTTGTTGACCACTTTTTGGCGTTATGGATATTTCTTCCTCTATTGCATGCACTCCCAAGAACAAGGTTCTCAAGTTTAAATAGAGGGGAGGGGAGAATTTAAAAGATGCTTGGTATGGGATTTGCAATGCTCATAATAGATCTATCAGTAAGCAATCTACCATTGTTCTTCTTATCTGTTTTTATGTGGGTATCACCACTTGGTATAGATTTGTCCTTGATATGATTACCAGTGGAAATTTCTTGATGTGTCCCTCTCTTGATGCTTTTAATGCTATGGGAAATTGAGTGGGTTCACCACCGCTTATGATTAATGAAACAACTTTGACTCTCGAGCATGTTATGGAAAGACTAGATGCTATTGAAAATAAAATGCTTACCGAAGAACATTTTGAAAACTTGGATAAGAAGATGCATAATTTTTCTACTAAATTTGGGTCAAAAGTGGGAGAAGTTTTTAAGTTGTTAAAAGAAAAGGGGACCGTAATTCATGAAATACCTCAAGGATGTTCTGAGGAAATTCGGCATGCAAGATTGCAAAGGAGTCAAAATTCCTATGCCCACAGATGGCCATCTATGCACTGATGAAAATGGTATTGACTTCGATCACAAGGTATACTGCTCCATGATTGGTTCGTTATTGTACTTATGTGCATCTAGGCCAGATATAATGCTTAGTGTTTGCATGTGTGCCCGATTTCAAGCTACACCGAAGGAATCACACCATAAGGCTGTGAAGCATATTCTTCGATATCTAGCTCACACACCAACACTAGGATTATGGTACCCCAAGGGCTCTACATTTGATCTCATTGGATATTCTAACTCTGACTATGCTGGTGATCGTGTGGACCGCAAGTCAACATCTGGTACTTGTCATTTCCTTGGACGATCTTTGGTCTATTGGTCCTCGAAGAAACAGAACTGTGTATCACTGTCTACTGCTGAAGCTGAGTACATTGCTGCTGGTTCTTGCTGTGCTCAATTGCTGTGGATGAAGCAAACTCTCAAGGACTACGACATCAACATGAAGAATGTGCCTCTCTACTATGACAATGAGAGTGCCATCAAGATTGCTCACAACCCTGTTCAGCACTCGAAGACAAAGCACATTCAGATTCGTCATCATTTTCTTCGTGATCATGTGTTGAAGGGCGACATTTCTATTGAGCATGTGAAGACTGAAGAACAGCTAGCCGATATCTTCACAAAGCCCTTGGATGAGAAGAGATTTAGCAAGTTGCGGTGTGAGCTAAATATCTTAGAGTCTTCGAATGTTCTTTGAAAAGGACACTCATCCTAACACTTATGAAAAATTGATGACTTAGATGTGCAACACATGAAGAAACATATTTATTCAATCAATGAAGAATAACACTCTAAGTGTGAAGAAATTAATGAAGAATTTGATTCTCAAAACCCTACGACAATTGTACGCGGTGTCTGAAATCATCATTCTTATACGGTGGGTCACGCCACCACCAAAGGTTGAAAATCTTCAATTTGAGTTTTTCCTCAGTTTTGAAATTCTTCAGTTTTTCAAATTCTTCAACTTTGCAAAATCTTCACTGTTTCCGTCGTTTTTCTTCATTGTCTATATATATATGGGTTTATGTCCTCAACAACATTCACTTATGGCTATTTCTTCAAGTTGCATTTTCTGCTAAGTGAATGTGATCGGACCCTTCCCCCTCTATGCTATACTCAACCCAATCTATTCACAAATTCTTCATGTGCGTTCTACTTGAAACTCGTTCAAAATCTTCACTGTGTCCTTGTCAGCTGAAGAAATTGTGAACGAAACTTTAAAATTAATCTTATCCAAATTTTCGGTTTTGCCGCTCAAACCGTCCCGTATCCCATGATAGACTTCTCTATTCACCCACGATCTAACACGATCTCCACTTTTCAGTACGTGGGTGACACATGTCAAGCGAATGAGAAGGGTCAGGGGCATGTTCATCCTAAATCTTCGGGCGAACAATTTTTCACTGCGACTATAAATACCCCCTCACCCCTTCCTCACTTCCTTTACTCCGCTCGACCGCTCTCTCTCTCTCTCTCGCTCGAGCTTCTCAAACCCTAGCGCCGCCGCTACTCCATCATCGCCGGTGAGGAAGAGCTTCACTGCCTCGACCTCGTCACCGTCGTACTCACGCCGGCCGCGGAAATATTCACTCCGCCGCCGCCGTAGCTGTCTTCCTCCGCCGAGTTAGGGCGTGGAAGATCTGAACTGACGAGCTTCAAATCTACACTTCTCAGTTCATCGTGTTCTTCATCAGGGTAATTAAAAGTTACTTTTACTGCCCTCTTTGATTCAAATTTTCTCTACAAAATTTTCAAAGGTGTTTTATTCTTCAAATCCTCACACACAAAACACCTCACTAGTCATCTGCTCTTGATTCGTTTCCCTAAGCATCATTTTTCTTCAAGATTCCTCAATTGTGTGGATTGTCGATCTATACAACTCTGGAACCTAAGACAAAGTACGCTTAGTGAAATTCTTCAAGACTCATCTAGTCAAATTCCTCAAACTTGTTCATTTTGAAAACCTTCTGAGAACGCATATGACCTCTTCAAATTCCTCGCAACTATACTCTGTTCATAGGTACTCATATCCGCTGCTGAATCACTAGGTTCTCATCAACTTAACTCATTTGCAGCGTTCCTCGAAGAAAAGTTGCATACTTCTTCAGAGAATTTGATTGTTCAAATTCCTCAACTGAAGAATATGGCAGAAGGTAAGAAACCATAGAAAGAGGAAAGAAGCCTGAAGTCATGACTGGGTTTGAAATACCTGAGGACATCTATGCTGACTATTGCACACATGATGAGGCTAAGTTCGGAAAGGAGAACAAAAATCAGCGCAAGGTGCGCATACAGAGGATTGAAAGGAGATGGGCAAGAGAATGGAGGGAGTACTGATATGTAACTCCAAAGTATATGAAGAAATTCACTCTAAATCCTCCATGCCCGAGAGCTCCATTGGCACCTGGTCAAGAAGCTGACCCCACCAGCATCAAGCGTGGTGAGGATTTTCCTGAAGAATGGGCCAAACGCCAAGCCAAGTTGGCAAGACAAGCCAAAGAAGCAGTGAGGAAATTTAATGAAGACTCTGCTACTGCTGCTGCTGCCACAAAGGCCTCTAACAAGCCTAGAAAATCAATGGCAAAGAAGCCCGCTCACAAGCCAAGTGCTTCACCAACTGTGCCCTCACGGCCAAGTTCCTCAGCAATGCCCTCACGGCTAGAATCTTCAAAGCCCTCACGGCCAGATTCTTCAAAGCACTCACTGCCAGTTCCTCATGCTGCTCTTGCTTCTCCAAAGTCCTCAGCTCCTCCCCCAAAGTCCTCAGTTGCTCCGGCAAAGTCCTCAACACCTGTACATTTGGCCACATTCCAAAGGACTGCAGGCATCTCTATTGCCTCTGGTGTCTCAGCGAGTTCCTCGGCTGCACCAAACTCTTCATCAGGCCCCACTCTGCTGAAGACCAAGGCAACTGCTGGACGAGGTCCTCGGCCTAGTCCGAAGAAGAAACAGGTTGCCTTCCAAGTGCCATCTGACGATGAAGCTAATGATGGTGAACTTGAAGAAATCATCAGAGATAGGCAAGAAAGGGCCGCTAGAGCCAAAGGCACAACTGTGCCACTGCTTTTGGATCCAAAGGTGATCCTCGACTACATTGATCTCTGGCACAAGGACCCAAACACTCCTATGCCTGATTTTCATTTGACTCATGACCAAAGTCACGTGCTGACCCATTTCATCAATGAAGAAAAATGGAAATTTGAGAAGGCCAGACAAATCAAGAAGGCTCAGTTCAGGAAAGAGAAGTTCCTGAGGAAAAACATTGTCAAAATGACAACTGATGAACTCCTCATGATCCAGTCTGAAACCAAAGCCCTTGGCGATGATTTCAATGCTTATTATGCTGATTGGCAAGGAGCCAAAGTCAGGTTCGTTAAACTGACTGAGAAGTTCACCAATGTTGCAACCCCATCGCAACAAGAAATTCCTCAAGCTGAAGCCTCTGTTCAGCAAACTGAAGAACATGCCAGCATCGCTGATGATTTTCAGGTTGCTGATGAAAATGCTAGCTCCAGGGATGATGACTCCATTCTAGCCACTGAAGACATTGCCAGGGCATCCACTAGTGGTGCGCCTGAAGAAAATGAAGAAGTCAGGGCAACTGCATCAGTTGCGCCTGAGGAAATTCAAACAGATTCCTCAGCTCCTCCTGCGCCTACACCAACTTCTACCCTTCCATCTGCATCAGATGTGAGGAAGACCAAGGCAACAGAGAGAACTGCAGTGAAGAAAAGGAAAGCATTATCTGCTTCAGATTCTTCAGCTCCGAAGAAAATGAAGACTATGACCAGCTCACTTGAGAATCCAATTGATGCTGTTCCGATTTCCACCATGCCATCAAAGGACCTTGTTCCTTTTGGTGAAGAATATGTGATCCCTAGCTGATCTGATGAAGAAAATCATTCTGCTGCTTCGTCAGAGCAGATTGATGAAGAAATTGAAGTGGATGCAATCCCTTCAACACCTGGTGCTTCCTCGCCAATGCCTCAATTCACGGCTGAAGAGGCTGGCGTTGAAGAAATTGAAGATGAAGATGTGGATATTGGATGCACTACGCCTATGATGAATGATGACTTTTGGGAAAGTCAGCATCCCAATTCTCCACACTTCACCCCACTACAGCAAATACCTTAGTCCCCTGCACCAACAATTCAAATGGGCTCTGAAGAAACTCATCCCACCTCGTCTGTGCATGAAGAAGTTCCAGCCACTAGTGCTGAAGAAACTGCTGCTGCTGATACTTTGAACATGCAGACTGCCACTAAAGAGGAACCAGAAATTCCTCAGCCTGAAGAACCGGAGATTGCGATTCCCGAGGTTGGGATGCAACTCACTGACACTCCGGTGCCCAAGCCAAAGGATCCATTCTCAAAGAAGCAAAAGTTCAAGGCTGCTGATTTCTTCAACGAGCATGTTTTCTTCACTGACTACAATCCCTATGATTCTGCTCGCATAAGGAAGAGGCGTTTCTGGACTGCTAGTCAAGCAAATTTCTATTCCACTGTGCTATTCAACAAAGACAAAGTCTTCAATCATGCACACATTCCTCACGTGGACATGGAATCTCTGCCATGCTTCGAGCCAGTCCTTAGTGTTCTTCACGATGCTGGATTGCTGAATTTCTGCACTGACATCTGTGATTGGAATGAAGAACTCATTCTTCAATTCTTTGCAATGCTGCACGTCATAGGAAATTCTGAAGATGTGAACTCATGGGTGCTGGACTGGATGTCAGAAAATACTCACTACAAGGCACCAGCAACTGAATTGCTTCGTGCCCTCCCACTCAGTCCTCCCCTTGATGGTGCTCGTTGCATCTACAGTGAACCTGAGCTTACAAATCATTACATGCAAGTGCTGATGAAGCCTTTGAAGCCAGGGCAGGCCCCACGAACCAAATTCCTCGTCAAGGAATTACTGTATGTGCCTCGGACAATCTATCGCATTCTGACGAAGACAATGAGTCCTATCAAAGGCCACGACTCAAATGATGAAGAAGTCGTTGGCATCATGAAGAATATGCTTTTCAATATCATTCATGGCATTCCCGTCAACTTCCATGATTTCTTCATGAGGACTCTAGCAAATATTGCTATGTCATCATTTGAGCTGAAGCCTTATGCGCCATGGATTATGAGGTTCATCAGGACAAGGTCTTCGCTCAACTACAAGGCTGATACTCTGAACCATGGCAGCTACTTGCCTCCAATTGAAGTCCTCAAACGGACATTTTCCTCAGCTGATGACAAAGGCAAGGCAACTGCTGTGATAGATGAAGGCATTCGTCCATTGGATGGTCAATTTCGCAAGGCTGCATCCTACTCCACCAATGATGACTCTGCCACACATGACTCTATCGCCAACACCTCTGCCAAGCAAATTCCTCAAGCCACAGCACCCAGGGTGATGACTGATCGTGAGTTACTCCTCAGTCTTCATCAGAAAGTTGATCGCAATCATAAATGGGTCAAGCGTCAGTTTGGTTCCATTCTTTACAACATGACCTCAACACACAATGCAGTGAAGAAAAACCAATACTACCCCCATGAAACCTTCAACCGTACCTGGGCTGTTCTATCTCATGTCTACAGCGCAGAAGATCTGAAGAGCATGGGTCTCAAGGAAGAATTTGACTGGTCTGCACCTCCACCGAAGAAATTCAAGAAGGTCAAGGTTCCTTCCTTGGTGGCCAGATCCTATTCTTCATCGCATGACACGGATGAAAATGAAGACTTGGACGACACTGCGGCAGGCCCTACTACGACAACTGACCCCGACAACGCTGGCGCTCCTCCATCAACTTGATATTTTTCAGGGGCGTTAGTCCTCAGTTTCGATCCTTTTGGTCATTCGATGACAAAGGGGGAGAAATCCGAGTTAGTCTTCAAGCGGGTCTATTATATGGGCGTTTTTTTTGCTAAGTTACAACTCTCGCTCTTCTGAAACTTTTATTGGATCAAGTTGTAACCTTAAACCCGATGGTGCTCTGATACTTTTATGCACTGTGCTCTGATCCTGCATGCTTGTTCCTCGTTGATATTATTTCACGCATGCTGAATCACTTCAGGCACCATATTTCATCATGCATTTCAAATTCTTCATATTATATGTCAAATGCATGTATGAATTACAAGATATAGGGGGAGATCTCCATGATTCAACTCTTCAAGTGTGCATTGCTTCAAAAGCAAATTCCTCACTATGCACATCTTCAGGGGGAGTTCTTCTATATCTTGCAATCAAATTCCTCAATATCAGTACTTACACTTCATATGTTTATCCCCGTTGAAAACTTAACCTATATTGTCATCAATCACCAAAAAAGGGGAGATTGTAAGTGCATCTAGTGCCCCTTAGTGATTTTGGTGTATTGAAGACTTAAAGGTTAAGGGACTAATGTGTTTATGAGTGTACACAGGTCTATAAGTCTATGAGGAGTTTGATATTTATAGAGAAAGTCGACCCCTAAAAATGAATATCTTCGACTGAAGATTTTGGTATTCCTGAAGACTTTGAAAGTGAGGAAATTGGTGTGTCCATGAAGACTTGATATTCATGCAAGGAATATGAAGCTTTAAGACTTTCGTTTTCATAGTTTTGTTTTTCTCTTTCTTGAGTCATAGGAAACACCGTACTGTTAAAGGGGGTCGAGGAAATACTAAGGAAAAATTTCCATGTGATGCTCAACTCAAAATCCTACACCTACCAATCCATTCGAGTGAAGCCATTGGAAATCTCATACAGTTCAGTCAATTTCTTCAGTGACAGAGACGAAGTTCTTCTGGTCGCTGAGGAATTTGTTCTGACTGAGGAGTTAGGAATTCGCCAGTGCGGATTGCCTACATAGTGAGGAACATGATAGCCCTGAGGAATTTGAGAGTCAAATTTCCGACCGTTGCTGTGCTACGCGCCAGCTGTCCCAAAATATCTTATCCACCTAACGGTCATATTATTGAAGGGCATTTATGTCTTATCATGTCGGGCTGCTCCCTATGCTATAAATAGCCGCCCCCTACAACCACTAGCTGGTTGGCTGCTCCGAGAGAAACTGACACTTGTCATTTGAGAGCAACCCATCCTCCGAGGACTTTGAGCGAAAATCATCGAGTGAGGAAAATCCCAAACCCCAAACACCTACAACCCAAAGTGATTGAGCATCACTGAAGAGATTGATCCTGCGTGGATCCGACGCTTGTTACCTTTGAAGACTGTGCTTCTTCCAGATGGTTAGGCGTCATGGTATAGAGCATCCAAGAGGAATTGTGGATCGCCGAGTGTCAGGACCCCGACTCAATGCCACATCGATCTAGCATGTAACACCTCATATCACTTTTCGGCCTCACGCACGGTATTCAATGGGTGTCGCCTTACCTTTGCCCGGGACCGTTTGCGCCTTTTGGCACACGTATATGATAGTGTCACTAGCATCCATATGATAAGGAGCCCGGGCTGACATAGCTAGTCGTAAACCCAAAGTGGCTCAAACTTACAGGGACAGGCATCCATGACCCAACATCGAACGTGTCGGTCATCAGCGAGTGAATCCAGGCTGTAGCACTAGGCTAGCAGGACTCCGGTGAACCGGGCTGTAGCGGGCTAACAGGACTCCGGTATTCATCGCTTGACATTTCCCCGAAGGGACAGACACAGGAACAAAGAAGGACACATGCCGGCCAGCCTAAGTGTTCCGGAGCAGTAGCAAGCTACCATGGCTCAGTGGAAGCACTAGGAGACATTTCCCGGTAAGAGAGGCTACTAAGGATAAACAACTAGATAGTCAGATCCCACACATACCAAGCATTTCAATAACATACACACAATATGCTCGATATGTGCAAATACAACATGGCATCACAACATGACTCTACAACTCAAGTATTTTATTCAATAGGCTCCCAGGAGCGAGATATTACAAACATGGGTCTCATGACCCAACATTCAGAGCATACAAATCAAAACACAAACGGAAGCTTAACATGTCTGAGTACAGACATCTACAAATGAAAAAGGCTAAGAAGCCTGACTATCTACCAGATCCTGCCGAGGGCACAAGATCGTAGCTGAGGTAACGAGCTAAACATCGAAGTTCACGTGAAACTACTAGTGAGACTGAAGTCTCTCTGCAAAAACATAAAATAGGCAAACATGAGTACAAATGTACCCAGCAAGACTTACATCAGAACTAACTACATATGCATCATTATCAACAAAGGGGATGGTGGGGTTTAACTGCAGCAAGCCAGCTTTGACTCGGTGGCTATCCTGAACTACGACTGCAAGTAACCCTTTTGAGGTGGCGCACATGAGTCCACATATTCACCATATCAATACACCACTATGGATCCGCTCCTGTCTCCCTACGAGAACGCCATCCATAGCACTCACGCTTATCTTGCGTATTTTAGAGTATCCACTTTCACTTGTCTATGAACTGTACAGGCAACCCAGAAGTCCTTTACTGCGGACATGGCTATTCGAATAGATGATATTAACCCTGCAGGGGTGTACTTCTTCACACACGCTCTCACCACTTACCGCCGTTTACACGACATGTACTCGGCAACCTTCAAGCGGAAGCCCAGCGAGGGTGTCGGCCACGACCTGACTAACCACACAAGTCTCTCGTCCAGGTTTATCGCCTATTCGGGTTCCATCCGCAAGGAGATCCAGCCGGGGTGTCGCTCATGACCCCAAACGATGTGAGCAGGGTTCCCAAGCCCACCATCCGGGTGCCACTTGGTACACCGTTCCACTGTGCCTAGTCTGCCCCAAGCCCACCTGTACCAGATGCCACTTGGTAGACTACTAACACTACCTACAAACACCAGAAACTAGTTGCAACTCCTGGACAAAGATCAGGTTGATTAATAAGTCGAGAGGGGCACTTAAGCATTCCAATGCGTGGTAGTAGCTGTTCATGGATCACAAACACAGAACTCAGTTCCTGAGGACGGCTGCAATGAGACAACCCACCATGTACTCCTACATGGCCTCTCACCGCTACCTTTACCAAATTGTGTTCACACCCTTAGCTCACACACAATAGGACATGTTCACACACCTCTGATTCATCCCCAATGAATCAGACCTGACTCAACTCTATGCAGTAGCAGGCATGACAAACAAGCATGAATGAGTAGGCACAACAGGGCTCAAATAACTCCTACTCATGCTAGTGGGTTTCATCTATTTATTGTGGCAATGACAGGTCATGCAGAGGATAAAGGGGTTCAGCTACCGCAGCAAGTAACAGATGAATCGTTGTTGTCCTAATGCAGTAAAAGAGAGCAGGAGCGAGAGAGTGGGATTGTATCAGAATGAACAAGGGGGTTTTGCTTGCCTGGCACTTCTGAAGATAGTATAGCTCTTCATCGGTGTCATTGATCACATCGTCGGAACCACGTCTATCGAGAGGGGACAAACACCGACAAACAAGGAAGAAACACAATCAATGCAATGCACAATATGATGCATGATCATGACATGGAAATATGCTGTGATTTGAGCTAATGCATCTAGCAGTAGGTTAAATGGAGTTGGTTTGAATCCAAGATTCAAATTCAAACCCCACATGTAGTTATTTAAATGCCATTTAATTGATTTGACCTAACAGTGAACAAAAATTGTTCTAACATGCATGAAAATGGTACAGATGGATAGATTGGATTTTTCTGATTATTTTTCATATATAATTTATTTCATTTGGAGTTACGGTTGAATTTATATGATTTTTAGAAGTTTAGGGCATTTTCTGGAATTTCCTGAAATAAAATAAATCCAGAAAATACATATTGCATCAGCATGACATCACCCTGATGTCAGCAGGTCAACTGGGCGCCTCCAGGTCAAACCTGACCAGTGGGGTCCACTGGTCAGTGATTGGGGCTGGTTAGTGACGCTCACAGGTGGGCTCGGTCAACAGACACGTCAGCGAGGTCAACGCCGACGCGTGGGGCCACTTTGATTAACTTAAACTAAACAGGGTTTACTCCGTGGTTAATTAGGGTGGTGGGGCCGGTCTGTCAGTGACACAGGGCGAGATTAACGCGGTAATTAGCTTCAGGCTAATGACGCCACGTCACCTCACCGGAGTTGGGCGCCGGCGAGCACATCCGACGACGGAAGTTCATCGGAATCGAGCTACGGGCAACCATTTGCCTCACCGTTTGTTTCTACGGGTTCGTCGAGTTCGCGCGCATCCATAGGGGCAGGCGAGAGGAGCTGTGATGGGCTGTGGCGTCGGCGGTAGCGAGCGAGGCGGCGACTGGAGTTTGGGCGCACTCGGGAACGAGGCTGCGGTGCGCTAGGGGAGAAGCTGATGGGCTAGGTGGCATCCCCGGGCCACCAGAAGCACGCTGGTGCCACGGGTTCGAGCAGAGGGGCTCGGGTCAGGAGAGCTACGTGGCCATGGCGAACGGCGGTGCTCGGGAATGTGGGCGAGGGTGCTACGGCACGGGAACGAGCAAAACGAAGGGGAGGAAACGGAGTGGAGCTCACAGCGAGTTCGTCGGCGGTCTCATTGGGCTCGGGGACGAGTTGTGGACGACGTATCGGCGACGGCGATCGGCGGTGCCCGAGGTTGAAGATGATGTTGATGGCGGCGATACGGCGCGTCCCCGGTTGCTTGGCTCGTCTAGGAGGCATAGAAGGCGGAGGTGGAGCTCTCGGGCACGCCAGACGGGCAAGGAGGAAGCGGTGGCCGCGGCAACTACGAGCGGCGGCGGTGGTTGCGCTCGGGCGCGAGAGGGAAAGAGGGCAGAGGAGGGGAGAAGCACGGGAGAGAGTGAGAGAGGTCCAGAAGGGTGCGTGGCGTTGCCAGACGCGGATTAGGACGAAGGAGAGGCCTCCAGCGCGAAGCAGGAGGTGGCCGGCGTCGACGCGCGTGCGTCCAGCATGCAGCTGCTTCGAGGCGAGGGGGAGGAAGATGACTGGCAGCTGGGCTGCACAGTAATGGCCGCGCAGGTGGGCTGGTATCCCTGGTGGGCCTCAAGGTAAGTCCAGGTAAGGTTGCTCTGTTTTATTTCCTGTTTTCTATTTTTCTGTAAATATTGGGCTTTATTAAAAATGGTAAAACGTTTCCAAAAATCCTGCAAATAATTGCGGGCTCTGTTGGGATTACTCCTAACAGCCCACACTTAAGTTCAGAATTAATTGAGCACTTAAAATAATATATACCATTTAAATGCCCAATTGCAAATACTGTATGATTTAATTCAGTGACCAAATATGTCATGGAAAAATGTGCAACACCATTGGTTATGGTTCTATCATTATCCAGAAATGATGAACATTTTTTAAAGCCATTTGGATTCACTGAAATTATTTTTAGGTTGAACCTAATTGAATTCCATTTGGTACTAGGGTTTGGACATCCCCATTTCAAGTTTCTTTCAAAGTTTAAACATGATGCACACATGAAGGCTAGCCTAGTGCATACCAGAACTAGGGATGTGACACCGAGTGACCAAAGTCTGTGAAGGTTTGGAATTCGCCTGAAGACTTACCACGAGTGATTGGACAAGGTCTGTGTGACCTTAGTTCAAGGAGAATACGGTGAGGACTTGGTGTCCTGAGCTGCGTGCTCAGCGACTGGGTGTCCGGGACTGTGTGTCCTCGAGTTTAAATACTCAGCCGCTCCAACCAGACGTACAACTGAGATAGCAGTTGGAACTGGTCTACCAAATCATTGTCTTCACCAACCTTACTGGTTCTATTTCCTCAACTCTTTCATTTCCTCATTATTGTGTTGAGTGATTGTTCATATCTGTGTTTGAAGACTTTGACTGAAGACTTACTCAATTTCCTCAGTTCAATTTCTTCAGTCTGTTTGTTTTCATCTTGTGTTATCCTGTGTTTACGCTTTCTGTACTCTGTGTTTGTCTTCATTTCATCATGATGGCTATGTGTGTATTCTATCATGCTTACTTCTGAGTACTTATTCCGCTGCAAGTAGTTCTTCGCTAAGGAATTTCCTCACTGGCAAATTCCTCAGTGAAGAATTCACAAAAATCACCTATTCACCCCCCTCTAGTCGATATAACGCACTTTCACAAAGCGGATACGGAAGACGGCCGATGCCGAGTCATCCAGCGCGTCGGCTGTGGCAAGCAGGCCGCACGGCAAGGAGGACATGGTGCCGATAAAACCGGCCGCCAAACACACGGCGGACCTCGGCCACTGGCGGCAAACCGCCCGCCAAGAAAAGGCACTGCGCTACCCGGAGGCGCTGACGAGGCCGGTCATCCCGATGGTGATTAAGTAAGTTCTTCTTGCTAGCTCTGGCGTGCTGCCAGGCCGTTCTTTTCTCATGCTTCTCTTGTTGGTGTGATCCAGGTCGCTGATGGAGTTGACACTGGTGGCGACGGATGCCGCGTCCAGGGGCGGCTTCTCGTTCTGACGGACCCGGAGCAGCACCATCGACCGGGAAGAGGAGATGCTCGAGGAGGACCTCGGCCTGAATCTGGATGACGCCGAGGGCCTGGCCTGGCGGGACCGAAATAGGGTCATGGAGGAGATGGAGGTGACATCGGATCAGGCTTCCGCCAGGGCCTCGAAGGCGAGGGGGTGGGCCGCCGGGGAGCCGGCTTGGCCGGAGATGCCGATGGGCACGGAGCCGGCGGGGACGGTTTTCGTGCCACCGATGGAGGAAGGGCGCAACCCGGCCGGCCGGGCAGAGATGGTGGTGGGCGACCGGGAGTTCGTGGAGATTGACGACGACGACGACTCAGCACCGTGGACCGACACGACCGAGCGGGTGGAGGCAAGAGGAGGCAGAGGTGGGGCTGCCCCGGAGAGGACGCCGCAGGTGATGCCGGACGGGACGCCAGATGGGGCGCCGAAGGCGACACCGGATGGGATGTCGGAGGGGACACCGGTCGGTGTGCCGGAGCCGAGGCCGGCCGGCGAGGGGACGACAGGCAGCGAGCATGCCCTAGTAGTCAGCTAGCCGCAAGCGGCGCCTGGAGGCTGGTCTACCACTGGGTCGCAGCAGGTCCAGGCCGGGTCCAGCAGGACCGTCTTTGGGCCATTGATGCAGGAGGATGCATCGATGACCACTGTGCGCCAGAATCTTCACGGGAGCGTGGAGCGGGTTCAGGCCTTTGCTCAGGCCGATATAGAGCGGGCGCGGGAGCTGGAGCGCTCCGTATTTGTAATTTTCTCTTCATCTGGCCTTTTCCCTTTCCATGTAGCTGGTCAGTGGGGGCATGCTAGCGCATCCACTGGGTGTAGCTCCCGAGATTCGGGCCAACTACATAGTACTTGGGTCGAATCTTAAAAGGTTTCTTGTGTTGATGCTTGCTTTTCTTCAGCACCTGGATGCCCTCCGAGTTGGTATCTACAACTGGCTCCTGGAGAAGCACTAGCAGGTCTTGGCATAGCTCGCCACCAAGGAGGAGGCGCTCTGCCTTGCCCAAGGTACGTCTTGTGTGCTCTTAGTGGGGGTGCGCTAGCACACCCACTGGGTGTAGCCCCCGAGATTCGGGCCAATTACATAGTAGTTGGGTCAAATCTTAAAATGCTTTGTCTTTTCTTCCGTTGTCTTGATCTTGAATCTTCGCTGCCCAGCCGCCGTGGCCGAGGTGCCGGTCTTGCGAACCCGGCTGGCCAAAGCCGGTCTGTAGCATGATCTAGCAGTTGCCAATGCCGCTGACTCTAGTCTGAGGTGGCGCGGCTGAGGGCAGAAGCCGTCAAGGTGGTGGAGGCCTAGCAGGTGCTTGCCGAGGCCAGCCAGTAGCGCGACCAGCTGGCTGGCGACAACAGCCGGCTTCAGGCCGACATGAAGCGCGTCGATGTAGAGGCGACCAAGGCGGTGGAGGCCCAGCGGGCGCTCGCTGAAGCCAGCCAATGGCGGGATCAGCTGGCCGACGACAAGGGTCAGCTCCAGGCCGAGGTGGTGCGCCTAAAGGCGGAGGCCGTCAAGGCGGCGGACGCCCATCAAGCGGAGCTTGTTCGCTTAAGGAGGAGCATGAGAAGGCGACCTCTGCTAAGGATGCCAAATTTAAGGTGGCTATCGACAAGGGCGTCGAGCTGGAGAAGGCGCTTGAAGCGCACAACCATGCCGGGGACTTGGAGCGGCACGGTACATTGCTTGAAGCGCAGCACCTAGACGAGGCCTTCGCCAGTAAGTGCTTCTTTATTGAATTTGCTGGGTTGTGAAGCCGGCTTTGCTTTTTTTGTTGCTAACTATTTTTCTTTTCTTCTTCATAGGGCACTTTTCGGAGACGCAGAGGACGGCGGAGGAGGCCGATCATGTTCAACGGTCCCCAGGGAACCCGGGCGTTGGGCTTGACCCGAACGTCGTCTGGAGTTTCTCGGAGATCATGAATGTTGCCGAGTCCCGCCTGCAGGTCTTGGGCGAGCAGACGGCGCGGGTCTCCACAGCCGACGTGGGGATGATGACGACCCTCTAGCCTGGCGCCGTTGAGCCCAACAGCTTCGCGCGGGTAGGGCGGTGGCTGGAAGCCGGGCCGGTGCGGCTTCACGCATGGCACGTCTCTGCCGCCCGTGCCGGCTCCGATGATACGTCTCCAACGTATCTATAATTTTTGATTGTTCCGTGCTGTTATAATATTTGGATGTTTTACAATCATTTAATAGCAACTTTATATCATTTTTTGGGACAAACCTATTGACATAGTGCCAAGTGCCACTTGCTGTATTCTGCTTGTTTTTAACATCGCAGGAAATCAATATCAAACGGAGTCCAAATGCAGCGAAACATTTTGTGAATTTTTTCTGGACCAGAAGACACCTTTTGGGCCAAGAAAGTACCTGAAGGGATATCCGAGGGGAGTACAACCCACCAGGGCGCGCCTGGGTAGGTGGGTTGTGCCCACCTCGGCCGCCTCCCGCACCGCCTCTTTGCTCTATAAATACCCCAATATTCCAGAAACCCTAGGGGAGTCGACAAAAATCAATTCCAGCCGCCGCAAGTTCCAGCACCACCAGATCCAGTGTAGACACCATCACGGAGGGGTTCATCATTCTCATTGGTGCCTCTCCGATGATGCGTGAGTAGTTCATTGTAGACCTATGGGTCCGTAGTTAGTAGCTAGATGGCTCCCTCTCTCTCTCTATTGATTCTCAATGCAATGGTCTCTTGGAGATCTATTTTATGTAACTCTTTTTGCGGTGTGTTTGTTGGGATCCGATGAACTTTGAGTTTATGATCAGATCTATGTTTTGATCGATGAAAGTTATTTGAGTCTTTTGATCTCTTATATGCATGATTACTTATAGCCTCGTATTTCGTCTTCGAATCTTTAGTTTAGTTAGGCCAACTAGATCGATTTTTCTTGCCATGGGAAGAGGTGCTTTATGACGGGTTCGATCTTACGGTGCTTGATCCCAGTGACAGAATTATGTATCGTTGCTATTAAGGATAACAAGATGGGGTCTTTTTCTACATAAATGGATCTTGTCTACATCATGTCATCGTTCTTATTGCATTAATCCGTTTCTCCATGAATTTAATACACTAGATGCATGCTGGATAGCGGTCGATGTGTGGAGTAATAGTAGTAGATGCAGGCAGGAGTCGGTCTACTAATCTTGGACGTGATGCCTATATAATGATCATTGCCTGGATATCGTCATGATTATTTGAAGTTCTATCAATTGCCCAACAGTAATTTGTTTACCCACCGTATGCTATTTTAATCGAGAAAAGCCACTGGTGAAATCTACGCCCCCCGGGTCTCTTCTTTATTATATTTGCTTTTGAGATCTATTTTATTTGCTTTTCTTTCCAGATATATTAATCCAAAAATACAAAAATACCTTGCTGCAATTTTTTATTCATTTTATCCCGCGTTCCCGCGAGATATATTTATCCAAACTACTACAATTTTACCTATCCGTTTACCCGCGAGGGATTGACAACCCCTCTCTTACGTCGGGTTGCAAGTATTTGTTCTTTGTGTTCAGGAGCTGTTTACGTGGTGTTGCATGGTTCTCTTACTAGTTCGATAACCTTGGTCTCATCACTGAGAGAAATACCTATCGTTGCTTTGCTGCATCATCCCTTCCTCTTTGGGGAAATACCAACGTAGTTCAAGCCAACATCAAAAGGAATTTCTGGTGCTGTTGCCAGGGAGACATCACCAACACCTACCAGGTTCCTAATCACAAATCTTAGCTCCTTGCAATTTAAATTATTAGCCATTTCCCTCTCCCCCACTTCACAAAAATTTGCCGTTTTATTTGCGCTCTTTTTCGTTCGCCGTTTTCTCGTCAGGTATGTTTTTGAGTGCAATCTTGTTGACCACTTTTTGGCGTTATGGATATTTCTTCCTCTATTGCATGCACTCCCAAGAACAAGGTTCTCAAGTTTAAATAGAGGGGAGGGGAGAATTTAAAAGATGCTTGGTATGGGATTTGCAATGCTCATAATAGATCTATCAGTAAGCAATCTACCATTGTTCTTCTTATCTGTTTTTATGTGGGTATCACCACTTGGTATAGATTTGTCCTTGATATGATTACCAGTGGAAATTTCTTGATGTGTCCCTCTCTTGATGCTTTTAATGCTATGGGAAATTGAGTGGGTTCACCACCGCTTATGATTAATGAAACAACTTTGACTCTCGAGCATGTTATGGAAAGACTAGATGCTATTGAAAATAAAATGCTTACCGAAGAACATTTTGAAAACTTGGATAAGAAGATGCATAATTTTTCTACTAAATTTGGGTCAAAAGTGGGAGAAGTTTTTAAGTTGTTAAAAGAAAAGGGGACCGTAATTCATGAAATAATTGAAGAAAGCCCGTCTCGATTGATAAACTGGAAGAAATCTTTAGTAACCTAAGTACGGCTTTTGCTTCCTCCAAAACTATCGAAAATACTCCATTAAAAATTGGCAAGATTATCCAAGCCACTAAAAACAAGGGTGCAACTTCCAATAGCAACAGAGAAGATCTTAAGATGATCAGTATTCACCCGGATTTTGTTGAAGTTATAAGAGATCCTTTGTGCAAGAATGAGTTCCTTAAACTTGTTCCTAGGAGTATTGTCATTGAAAACTTGTATGCTAAATCCTTGAAGAATTCCAAGTGTTTGATTGAAGAGTTGGAAACTAAAGATGACAATACTTAGATCTTTGCTTTATGCCTAGCTAGGGGCGTAAAACAATAGCGCTCGTTGGGAGGCAACCCAACTTGTATCTTTTTGCCTTTTGGTTTTCTTGCTATTTCCAATAAAATACCCAATTATGCCTTTGATGAGATGTTTTTTGGTTTAAATTAGTGTTTGTGCCAAGCAAAGCCTTTGGCATAATTTGGGAGATAGTTGATTCGATCTTATTGAAAAATAGAAACTTTTGCGCTCAGAAAAATAATTTTCATAAATCACAGAAACGTGATTTTGCTCTAAATGTTTTACACAAGATTTATATAGCAATTTCCCATGTTGTCCTAATTTTTCAGAATTTTTGGAGTTACAGAAGTATACGAAGTTCTCTGATTACTATAGACTGTTGTGTTTTTGACAGATTCTATTTTCATTGTGTTATGTGCTTGTTTTGATGATTCTATGGTTTCCTTTGAAGAGTGTTTGCCATGGAAAAGTTAAAATATAGTAGATATAATAAAATAACAAAATATGAATGGGTTTGCAACAGTACTTAAAGTAGTGATTTGCTTTCTTATACTAACGGATCTCACGAAGGTTTTGTTGAGTTTTGTGTGATTGAAGTTTTCAAGTTTTGGGTGAGATCGTGATGGATGAAGGAATAAGGATTAGCAAAAGGCTAAGCTTGGGGACGCCCGAGGCACCCCAAGATAATATTGAGGAAATATCAAGCAACTAAGCTTGGGGATGCCCCCGAGTGACATCCCCTCTTTCTTCTAACAACCATCGATATTTTACTTGAAACTACATCGTCATATATTATGAGTTTTGCTCGGAGCGTCTTGTATGATATGAGTCTTTGCTTGTTTTTTTGAGTTTAAGGTCATCTATCCTTGCTGGACACACCTAGTTGAGGGAGCCAAAATTATGCTATGACTTGCTCTCTATGCTTCCCTTTAATCTTTATGAGCTATGGAATTGCTCTAGTGCTTCACTTATATCTTTTTGAGCATGGGGTGCTTTACTATTTTTGAACAAATGCTCTCATGCTTCGCTTAGATTTATTTGAGAGTTAGTAATTTTTTAAGAAATTCTCTCTTGCTTCACTTAAATTATTTTGAGAGAAGAAATTTTTTTATGCTCATGTTCTTCACTTAGATTTGTTTGAACTATCAAAAGCAACATATAAAATTAGTCCCAAAGTGATAGATATTCAAGAGGGATATAATAAAAACTTTCATGAAGATCATTGGACAAAATAAACTTGATTCTTTGTAATAGTTTTGAGATATGATGATAGTGATATGTGAGTCATGTTGATGAATAATTATGCTTTAGTAAGAATATTGGTGTTAAGGTTTGTGATTCCCTATGCAAGCACGAAAGTCAATAGTTATGCAATGAAATTACATCCTACTTGTGGTGCATTATTCAGTGTTAGTTATGCTTAATGCTCGCTTATGAGATTTTTCGTTTCTTGGTTGGATGCTTCCCAATCTTTTTCTAGCCTTCATTTGCACTAAGTATGATCACTACTTGTGCATCCAAAATCCTTTAAACTAGTTTTTGCCTCATGAGTCCAATATACCTAACTATATGCGGTATTATTTTGCCGTTCCAAGCAAATTTGTATGTGCCATCTCTAATTTTCAAAATAAATTTCTCTTTTGTGTGCTCGTACCGCTCATGAAATGGTAGGGGTGGCTGATATATATCCATGCTAGGTGTGTTATTCTCAAGATGAGTGTTTATTCACTTGTCATTGCACGAGAGTACAACAAAGGTATTATGGATGCCCAGTCCCGAAATGAAAAAAATGAATTTACTTTATGTTATCAAATAATAAATTCCTTGAAAAGTGTTGGTATGGAAGTGTGACACCCGGATAATTAAGCTACAGTGAACCTCTGCTAATGATGCCACGTCACCTCGATTACTGTCGATAAACTCGCATTAGTTTAAAAACGATTCAGACTCAAATTTGAATTGAAGTCAAACGATAAAAGTTTTCAAATATTAACTAAAATGTTCGGGTTTTGCCAAATAATGCATAGGCAATTATGGTGGAGGAATCACACTTTTGTAAAATGCTTAAATACTCTAAAGTGGTTAAAACAATAGTTGAAACAATTAAATAAATGCCTTTGATATTTTACAAAATACTAATCTATTTTGTTTTGTGTAAAACTTTTTGTGGTAGTGGGTGATGATGTGACACTAAATTAGGAATTCACTTTTGATGTATAGAAAAAAATTAGTTCAAGAATTAAAATAAAACCGTAAAAGAAAATAAGCAAAGGTAAAAAGAAAAGCAAACAAAAATAAAAGACCCCCCCCCCCCCCCGCTGGGCCCCGGCCTTTGGGCCAACCAGGCCGGCTCAGCCGCGCCTACATACCCCTGGTCCGCCCGACCGAAACCCTAACCCCCCACTTCTCTCCCCGACCCCCACTCTTCCCTCGCGCCCCTCCACTCGGTCCCGATCTGGATCGGGGCAGGCAACCGACGCCCTGGTGCCTCGTTGTTCGCCGCCCATCGCCCCTGTCGCCGCTGCACGGAGGACCACCTCGCCGGAGTTTCCCCTGCCGCTGGATCTGGATCGGCACCTGAGCAGATCCCCGGTGCCAGCGCTCGCCACCGCTCCACCGTCGCTACGCCACCTCGACCTGTCTCCTCCCCACCTTGCGTCGTCCCCAGCCTCCTCCTCACCGGCTCAACCGAGCCTCGCCGCCCCTATACCCCTGCAACGAACGTGAGCAGGACCCCCCCTCCTTCCCTCCCGCCCTGCGGTCACCGTCCTACGCTCGCGCTTCGCCCCTCGCCGTGGCCATTGCCCGGAAACGCTCTGCCCGCAGCCGCGAACCCCCCCCCCCCCATGCCCTACGTGCGTCGTCCGGCCCGGCCACTCTGGCAGCGCCGGAGCCACCACCGTTAGCCCGCTGACCGCGCCAGGTCCGCCCCTCTATGCCGCCTCCTTCGCCCGCTAACCACCGCGCCCGCTCGGGCTGTGCCCGACGCCCGCACCCGCTAAGGCCCACTGGCCCTATGACATGTGAGGCCCAGCCCCAGAACGTCTATAAAAAAGATTAAAATAAATAGTTAGTTAGTTAGTTAATTAATTAACTTAAATAATTACTTTTAATTAAACTAATGAAACTTAGTTAACCTAATTAACTAATTAATAAATCCTGTTTAGTTAGTCTTAGTCAATGGCGAACGGGACCCACACGTCTGTTGATCCAGTGAACAGATGGCTGACTGCTGACATCACGCTGACATCATATTTACAATTTATAATTAAATTAATCCTGTTAATATAAAAATGAATTAAAACTTTAAAAATTAATATAAAATAAACCGTAACTCGGATGAAAATACTTTGTACATGAAAGTTGCTCAGAACGACAAGACGAATCTGCATACATAGCTCGTTCGTCCGCCACACATCCCTAGTATAGCAAACACGCAACTCTCTCCATCTGGTTCATCTGTCTGAAAACACGAAACACCGGGAATACTTTCCCGGATGTTTTCCCCCCTTCGCCGGTATCACCTCCTATTGCGTTAGGGCACACCTAGCACCGTTACTTGTCATGTCATGCATCGATATGCATCTGTTTGCATTGTATCCATTGTTTCTTCCCCCTCTTCTCTTCGGTAGACTACGAGACTGACACCACTGCTGGTGCCCGTACGACTACGGTGTAGACGACCCCCTTCTTCTCGGTTGAGCTTCCAGGCAAGCCCCCCCTTGATCACCAGATATCGCCTATTCTTCTCTCTACTACTTGCATTAGAGTAGTGTAGTGATAATCCCCAAGTGCAGGGAATCATCGTAGCAATTCCCAAAGGTGGAAGTGATAAGTATGGAGTGTCGAACCCACAAGGAGCCAAAGGTAAGATCAATATTCTCTCAAGCCCTATCTACCACTAATACGACTCTACGTGCACCGAACCTTTGCTTCCAACTAGAAACAAGAAATAAAACTGTGTTGTGGGTATAAAGAGGATAACTTTGTATGATATCGGAGAGCTAAAATATAAAAGTAGGTGCTGTAATCATAAATTTAGAATATATTACTAAATAATATAAATAGCGAGTGAGGAATAATGATGGATCGGTATGCGGAATTGTCCTACACAATTGTTAACAAGACCGATAGTCGTCATTGCAATTTCATATGAGGGAGAGGCATAAGCGAACATACTTTCTCTACTTGGATCATATGCACTTATGATTGGAACTCTAGCAAGCGTCCGCAACTACTGAAGATCATTAAGGTAAAACCCAACCATAGCATTAAAGCATCAAGTCCTCTTTACTCCCATACGCAACAACCCCCTTACTCGGGTTTGTGTTTCAGTCACTCAAGCGAATCATGAACGTATTGTAACACCCTACAGCAGGAATCCCTCACGCTTGCGCGACACGGAGGGCACCATAGGACAACACCAAAATAAAACATACAACTCGTACCAATCTAGGCCATCAGTCAAGCCAAGGACAAAAGATATCTACTCAAAACATCATAGGATGGCAACACATCATTGAATCATAATATGCGGCATGAAGCACCATGTTCAAGTAGGGATTACAGCGGGGTGCGGGAGAGTGGAAGGTGTAAAAGAGATGAGGGTGGTGATGATGATGGTGATGTTGATGAAGACGATCTCCGCGGCGATGATTCCCCTCTTGATGGCACTCCGGTACCACCAAGAGAGAGGAGGAGAGGTTCTCCCCCTTGTGCTTCCTCCTCCATGGCTTTCCCCCTCTGGTCCTTGGCCTTCATGGCGATGATGGCCCCTCCGAGATCCTCCTCCATGGCCTCCGGTGATGATGGCCCCCTCCGGAAGGGTGCCGGAGAGGGCCTAGATTGATTTCTTGTGGCTATAGAGGCTTGCAGCGGCGGAACTTCCGATCTAGGTTATTTCCTGAAGGTTTCTGTATTTATAGGAATTTTTGGCGTAGGTTTCACGTCAGGGGGTCTCCGGGCTGTCCACGAGATAGGTGGGCGTGCCCTAGGGGGGTGGGTGCGCCCCCCACTCTCGTGGGCAGCCCGGAACTCTTCTGGCCCAACTCCGATGCTCCGTGGTCTTCTTTTGGTCCATAAAAAATCGTCAAAAATTGGCACGCCAATTGGACTCCGTTTGGTATTCCTTTTCTGTAAAACTCAAAAACAAGGAGAAAACAGAAATTGGCACTGGGATCTAGGTTAATAGGTTAGTCCCAAAAATCATATAAAATGGCATATAAATGCATATAAAACATCATAGATGGATAATATAATAGCATGAATACTTCATAAATGATAGATACATTGGAGACGTATCAGCATCCCCAAGCTTAATTCCTGCTCGTCCTCGAGTAGGTAAATGATAAAAGAAATAATTTATGAAGTGTGAACGCTAGCAGGTGCACAAGTTTGATCAATGATAATTTCAATCACCTTTTCTAGCATCAATATGTGTCATAATAGTAGCTTATCTCATAAAACTTTTCATGGTCAAGTAACAATCTATTCACAATGTCAAGTATGGTTCAGAAACTTCATTGAGAACTAACAAACTATAATCTCAGTCATTGAAGCAATTGCAATTTATCATAACATCAGAAAGAGTCAAGAATAGAGCTTTTCAGTAAGTCCACATACTCAACTATCATATAGTCTTCTACAATTGCTAACACTCACACAATACTTGTGGTTATGGAGTTTCAGCCGGACACTGAGAAAGATAGGGGCTTATTGTGTTGCCTCCCAACGTATTCACCTTTAGGTGATGTCAACAATAATATCCCATGCTAACTTACATCCAATTGGATATATATATATCATGATCTTTCAAACACGAGGAGCTTGCCAAAGGATAAAATGAAAAAGGGAAAGGTGAGGATCACCTTGACTCAAGCATAAAGTAAAAACATAAAGTGAAAGATAGGCCCTTCGCAGAGTGAAGCAGAGGTTGTCATGTGCGTTTAGGGTTGGATGCATAAAATATTAATGCAAAAGAACGTCACTTTATATTGCCCCTTGTATGTGGACCTTTATTATGCAGTCCGCCGCTTTTATTGCTTCCACAACAAGATCGTACAAAGCTTATTTTCTCTGCACTAATAAGTCATACATATTTAGATAGCAATTTTTATTGCCTGCAACGTGAAAACTTACTTGAAGGATCTTACTCAATCCATAGGTAGGTATGGTGGACTCTCATGGCAAAACTGGGTTTAAGGATATTTGGAAGCACAAGTAGTATCTCTACTTGGTGCAAGGAATTTGGCTAGCATGAGGGGGAAAGGCAAGATTAACATGTTTGGAAGGTCAATGACAATATACTTTAACTGAGATGTGAGAAAACATAAACCATTACGTTGTATTCCTTGTCCAACATCAACTCTTTTAGCATGTCATACTTAATGAGTGCTTCACAATCATAAAAGATGTCCAAGATAATATATTTGTATGTGAACCTCTCTTTCCTTATTACTTCCTATTAATTGCATCGATGACCAAAACTAAGTTTGTCAACTCTCAACAACTTTTATGCCTCATACTCTTTATATGTGAAGTCATTACTATCCATGTTATAAGCATATGAAACATATATAAATTCAGATTTATGACATTCAATTCATTCCCCCATTTACTCATAGGATATACATGAAGCACATGAGTAAATGACAAACTACTCTAAAAGATATGAGTGAAGGACACTGAGTAGTCAAATAATTAACTAGCCATGGGAGGGTTCCTTTTTTATTCAATATTTCAGATCCAATGATTTTATTCAAACATCAATTAAAATTGAAAATACACTCCAAGCAAAACACATATCATGTGACGAATAAAACTATAGCTCTGAGTAAGGTATACCAATAGTTTTGAAGACGAAAGAGGGGATGCCTTCCGGGGCATCCCCAAGCTTAGGCGCTTGAGTCTTCCGTAAATATTACCTTGGGGTGCCTTGGGCATCCCCAAGATTAGGGTCTTCCCACTTCTTATTCTCCTCCTATCGATATCTCACCCAAAACTTGAAAACTTCAACCACACAAAACTTAATGGAACTTCGTGAGATAGGTTAGTATGATAAAGAGTAAACCATTCACTTTGGTGCTGTAAAAGACAAGGTTCATAATTGTTTTCACACAATGCCTACTGTACCATATCATTTCTACAATTTATATTGTGAAATATAAGCCATAGAAACTAGAAAACAAGCAAACTATGCGATGAAAACAGAATCTGTCAGAAATAGAACAGTCTGTAATGATCTGAACAATAACCATACTTATGATACTCCAAAAATTATGAAATAAATTGGTGGACGTGAGTAATTTGTCTATTAATATTATATGAAGAGAATCAACTTAAAAGCACTCTTCTGTAAAAAACGACAGCTAATATCGTGAGCGCAAAGTTTCTGTTTTTTACAGCAAGATCACATTAACTTTCACCCAAGTCTTCCCAAAGGTCTTACTTGGCACTTTATTGAAACAAAAGCTATAAAACATGATTAATACAATAGCTTAATCATGTAGACACACAAAAACAGTAATGGTAAATATTGGGTTGTCTCCCAACAAGCGCTTTTCTTTAATGCCTTTTAGCTAGGCATGATGATTTCAATGATGCTCGCATAAAAGAAAAGAGTTGAAACACAAAGAGATCATCATGAAGAATATGACTAGCACATTTAAATCTAACTCACTTCCTATGCCTAGGGATTTTGTGAGCTCACAATTTATAGGAACAAAAGTCAACTAGCATAGGAAGGCAAAACAAGTATAACTTCAAAACTTTAAGCACATAGAGAGGAAACTTGATATTATTGCAACTCCTACAAGCACATATTGCTCCCTCATAATAATTTTCAGTAGCATCATGGATAGCAACTTTGTTCTCATACTCAACTAGAACCTCTTCCGAAATAGTGGAATACTAACTAAAGTTGACACTCTTCCAAATCCACTTTCACAAATATCGTACGAAGATTCAACACCCTCAAAGATAGTGGGATCACTATTTCCTAAAGTTGACACTCTTCCAAACCCACTTTAAATTATAATATTATTCATACTCAAAAATATATAAGTGAAGTTCCTGGAGCATTCTACAATTAATATAGACTAGCCAATATCCAAGCTCAAAATATATAAGTGAAGCGCACGAAGCATTCTATAAAACCATACTCAAACGATTTAAGTGAAGAACAAAGAGCAATTCTATAAGATCATACTTAAAAGATATAAGTGAAGAACATGAAGTATCCTATAATTCAATGAAGAGCTATCTCATACTAGCATGATTTTTAAAGAAAAGTAAAAACACAAAGGACACAAATCATGTGAACAAAACAAAAACTGAGGTATACCGATATTTGTTGAAGAAGAAAGATGGGATGCCAACCGGGGCATCCCCAAGCTTAGATGCTTGAGTATCCTTTGAAATATTTACTTGGGGTGCCTTGGGCATCCCCAAGCTTGAACTCTTGTCTCTCTTTATTCTTCTCACATCGGTAACTCCTCGTTCTTCAAACACTTCATTCACAAAAACATAAACAAAAACTTGTGAGACCCGTTAGTGTAATAAAGCAAACTACCACTTTAAGGTACTGTAATTAGCTCATTCTTTGTTTATATTGGTGTTAAACCTACTGTATTCCAACTTCTCTATGGTTCATACCCTTACATACTAGCCATAGATGCATCAAAATAGGCAAACAACACACGAAAAACAGAATCTGTCAAGAACAGGACAGTCTGTAGTAATCTGGAAGTTTAGTAAAATTCTGTAACTCCAAAAATTATGAAATAAATTTGACCATTTGAAAAATTTGTACAGAAGTAATGTGAAAAAAGTTTCAGACACATTTGACTTTCCAGTAAAAAATGTAAATTCATGCACTACAGCCAAAGTTTCTGTTTTTGTTCTGCACATAGTAAGCTAGCAATCTTATCATACTAAAACCAAAGCTTGGCACATTATTTTTATAATACAATGGATATATACAAGGGGATAATTATTTACAGAGAAACTTCCATGAAAAATTCTACATTGTTTCCGTGAGCATGAACACAAGTGCTCAAGGTCGACCCCCACTTCTTCAATGCATAACTTTCCAATCAATTCTCTTTTTAAAAAACTTTTTTAGGCATGAGAGGCAAGTAAATATTTTTTGGTATTTTCATTCTTTTTAATTTTTTTTGTATGTTTCACCCAAAACTAAACAGAAACAAAAAGGAAAAACAAAATCTACTTAGTGAAGGAAGCAAACAAGCACACACGAGAACATCAACCCCACGCTATTGCTCCCCGACAACGGCGCCAAAAAAGAGCTTGATAATCCCCAAGTGCAGGGAATCATCGTAGCAATTACCAAAGGTGGAAGTGATAAATATGGAGTTTCGAACCCACAAGGAGACAATGGTAAGATCAATATTCTCTCAATCCTTATCTGCCACTGATACGACTCTACGTGCACCGAACGTTTCCTTCCAACTAGAAACATGAAATAAAACTGTGTTGTGGGTATAAAGAGGACAAGTTTGTATGATATCGGAGAGCTAAAATATAAAAGTAGGTGCTGTTATCATAAAGTTAGAATATTACTAAATATTATAAATAGCGAGTGTGGAATAATGATGGATCGGTGTGCGGAATTGTCCTAGGCAATTGTTAACAAGACCGATAGTCATCATTGCAATTTCATATGAGGGAGAGGCATAAGCTAACATACTTTCTCTACTTGGATCATATGTACTTATGATTGGAACTCTAGCAAGCGTCCGCAACTACTAAAGATCATTAAGGTAAAACCCAACCATAGCATTAAAGCATCAAGTCCTCTTTATTCCCATACGCAACAACCCCCTTACTCGGGTTTGTGTTTCAGTCACTCAAGCGAATCATGAACGTATTGTAACACCCTACAGCAGGAATCCCTCACGCTTGCGCGACACGGAGGGCACCATAGGACAACACCAAAATAAAACATACAACTCGTACCAATCTAGGCCATCAGTCAAGCCAAGGACAAAAGATATCTACTCAAAACATCATAGGATGGCAACACATCATTGAATCATAATATGCGGCATGAAGCACCATGTTCAAGTAGGGATTACAGCGGGGTGCGGGAGAGTGGAAGGTGTAAAAGAGATGAGGGTGGTGATGATGATGGTGATGTTGATGAAGACGATCTCCACGGCGATGATTCCCCTCTTGATGGCACTCCGGTACCACCAAGAGAGAGGAGGAGAGGTTCTCCCCCTTGTGCTTCCTAGATGCATAATATAATAGCATGAATACTTCATAAATTATAGATACGTTGGAGACGTATCATGTAGCATGTTACTGCTTTCCGTTAATCCTATTCTGCTGCATAGCATGTCATTGTTGTCACAGTTGTTACCCTTACCTGCAATCCTAAATGCTTAGTATGGGATGCTAGTATTCCATCAGTGGCCCTACACTCTTGTCCGTATGCCATGCTATACTACTGGCCCGTGATCACTTAAGGAGGTGATCACGGGCATATGCTATATACTTTATACTGTTACATTACTTATGATACTGTTTGGAGATGGGGGTTGAAGGGGCAGGTGGCTCCATCCCGGTAGAGGTAGGCTTGGGTTCCCGACGGCCCCCGACTGTTACTTTGTGGCGGAGCGACAGGGCAGGTTGAGACCACCTAGGAGAGAGGTGGGCATGGCCCTGGTCGGTGTTCGCGGATACTTCAATTAACACGCTTAACGAGATCTTGGTATTTGATCTAAGTCTGGCCACTGGCCTATATGCACTAACCAACTACGCGGGAACAGTTATGGGCACTCGACGTCGTGGTATCAGCTGAAGCCTTCTTGATGTCAGCGAGTGAGCGACGCGCGTTGGGTTGGACCGCGTAACGCAACTTCCTTTGTAATGGAGGTTGCTAGGTCTGCTCACCGGCCGCCCACGCAACGTGCAGGTGTGCAATGGGCGATGGGCCCAGACCCCTGCGCGCATAGGATTTAGATTGACGTGCTGACCTCTCTGTTGTGCCTAGGTGGGGCTGCGACGTGTTGATCTTCCGAGGCCGGGCACGACCCAGGAAAGTGTGTCCGGCCAAAGGGGATCGAGCGTGTTGGGTTATGTGGTGCACCCCTGCAGGGAAGTTTATCTATTCGAATAGCCGTGTCCCTCGGTAAAGGGACGACCCGGAGTTGTACCTTGACCTTATGACAACTAGAACCGGATACTTAATAAAACACACACAGACAAGTTCCAGAGACAACCCGGTGATCGCTTTCCCACAGGGCGACGATGGGAGGATCGCCGGGTAGGATTATGCTATGCGATGCTACTTGGAGGACTTCAATCTACTCTCTTCTACATGCTGCAAGACGGAGGTTGCGAGAAGCGTTGTCTTTGATAGGACTAGCTATCCCCCTCTTATTCTGGCATTCTGTAGTTCAGTCCATTGATATTGCCTCTTTACACATATACCCATGCATATGTAGTGTAGATCCTTGCTTGCGAGTATTTTGGATGAGTACTCACGGTTCTTTGCTCCCTCTTTTCCTCCTCTTTCCTACTCTTCTCGGATGCCGCAACCAGATGTTGGAGCCCAGGATCCAGACGCCACCGTCGACGACGACTCCTACTACACTGGGGGTGCCTACTACTACGTTCAGGACGTTGACGACCAGGAGTAGTTTAGGAGGATCCCAGGCAGGAGGCCTGCGCCTCTTTCGATCTGTATCCCAGTTTGTGCTAGCCATCTAATGGCAACTTGTTTAACTTATGTCTGTACTCAGATATTGTTGCTTCCGCCGACTCGTTTATGTTTGAGCACTTGTATTCGAGCCCTCGAGGCCCCTGGCTTGTAATATGATGCTTGTAAGACTTATTTTACTTTTAGAGTTGTGTTGTGATATCTTCTTGTGGGTCCCTGATCTTGATCGTACATATTTGCGTGCATGATTAGTGTACGGTTGAATCGGGGGCGTCACAAGTTGGTATCAGAGTCGACTGCCTATAGGAATCCCCCTTTCCAACTCCTTGGCCGAAGTTGAGTCTAGTCATTGAAAAAGTTTTTACTAACATGGCTGTGCAGCTTACGGGCCCATGTCACCATTGGGTGGTATTAGGATATTTTATTCCCCGACCTATACTCTGGGGCTGATCTCTCTCCTATTCGGGTTAAATGAACTTTGCTAAATCTAACATTAGGATCTCGTGATCACTTTCACCCGGAGAGCACCTTATTATTGATGATTGTCTGCTGCACCAGAAGATTCCGAGGATACTCTATGATGTTCTCTCGAGACTTTGGCCATCGCTATTGCAATTCCCTCCCATCGATAAACCCCTATGGATAACCACGTGCACTTGCCATCAATACAATCATTCCCCGATGTTCTTGTTTTTACAAGATACCCCGAAATTCTCTCTATTGTTTCGAGAATACTTTTTGCCTACTGCCTTGCAGTTCTTGCCACATGAATACCCCCTATGGATAATTCCTCGCACTTACCGAGTATCTGCTCAACCCCACTGATCAAGTGTTTTGCATAAGACTTCAAAATAACATTCGATCTTTTGAAAATCCTGAGCAGCCTATTGCTCTTGAAATTCTTGCTTGCTTTTATGGTTAATCCCATAAGTCTCGTAATACTATTGGCATCCCTTGACTTTATCATTTTAAGTTTGTTGATTCAATATGTTGAGGATGCTCGCATTCCTGAGTCGAATCCTATAATTCATCCTTTAGGCTCAATGTCAGTTTGAACATGAGTTGGTTCTCAACCAATTAAATTGCCGTCGATTGTACCCCTAAGTCTATTCAACTTATCCATCCTTAATCAGAGCGTTTGTTTCTGATCCCTTGAATTTGAAATCATAATTCCTTTGCATTGAGCTTTGAATTATCCAGTTGCTTCTATAATCCAATGCCTTTGCATTGTTTCTTCCTCTGGTTGTGTGCCAATACTCACATCAGCTTCGCTATGGACCGTCAGATCCTTTGTTGAAATATCATCCGACAGTGTCCTTCGTATACAAAACCTCGAGAAGTTCTTTCCCTGATACATAATGCCTTCGGTAAATTGTATCTTCTCGTTTTTTCACCCATGCTGTACTATCGAGCTTGTGTTATTTACTATTGAAGCTTGTGGTATATGTTTCTAAGATGCCTTGATGGGTTGAACATAGACCTTCCTTAATTTCTGTGACCCCAAAAGTTTTCATGGGTCATACTCCTCTGGTAATTCACCAGGTAGGTTTCCACAATCAATTCATTTTTAATAAGAGCGAGAAGTGATTGAAAGGTTATACATTGAAGAAGTGGGAGTCGACCTTGAACTTTGTGTTCATGCCCATGGACATGATGTAGATCTTATCATGAAAGCTTCTCATAAAATAATTGCCCCCTTTGTTATAAGTTCATCTTCTATCTATGTTTGGTCATTTGCAACCGTGGTTCCGATCATGATCGTTCTTATTTGATTCCTTTTCTCGGACAAGTAAAGTACTTGTCTTCTGTAGAGCAATCCCCTAGTCCAACCTCCACTTTGATCTATTGTCGAGTATTACCCCCCTAGTATCTCGAGATTATCATGGAACTGCATAACTTCTTACGAGTTCTTCATCAAGTACTACATTCTCACTGATTCCAATTTTGCACGGGCTTCGAGTTATTAAACACTCAAAGACACCGATAAGTGAACTGAGTTTGCACTGCGGTTCAACAACTCTTAGTAATCTTCCTTGCGTACGAGTTTGTACTCGATCACGCCACTCATAGCCTGTTTGGCTATATCATTGTCGTGATGATTTTAACGGTGCTACTTGGTCCTTATTCTTGGAGAACCACTTTTGACGATGAGCTAAGCTTACCTCGATTTTCCTTGTCATATCATTTCACCTTGAACAGCAAGCTTGATTTCGAGTTTGTGTCGTACTCGTGGTTCCAATAACCTTTCGCTTCATCATTCCTTTGACTTGATGTCATCACCGATTGATTACATCTTCATCAATTCTCTTGACAAATGTGTCATGATCATCATCAACATTTTGATTCTCTTCCAAGATACCTGTTGAATTCTTCATGGGAAATACCATCCTTGTCCCTTGGTAAATTGTGTTGTCATCGACTACTTCCTTACCTTCTTTCCAACACAAACTTGTTTGTGTTGTGGCTGTACCTTGAGTTCCTGGCTATCCAACTTGTCTTATGTCCTACCCTGAAGTATTACCATCTTTTATGACAAGAAGGTCGTGAGAATTTCACCACCTCTTGAGAATTCTTGATACAGGTGATACCTTCTGCCATATCCATTCACTCCTTGGTCCCCGTGTTATTTCTAAACCGGAAAACCAAGAATCGAACTATGATGCGTGACTTTAAACTTCTAGCAACCCTATTGCTTCGAAGTTAATGGTCAATTTTTCATTCTTAGACCATTGGTTATCGAACCACCATTCTAACATTGATCATGCTACTTAAGCCCATATTTCGGGTGCACCTTTCAACCAATGTTTAACTGTGTATGTTTTCCTTGAGCATACATCATTATATCATTTGACCTGACTAATGTTATCTCCTTGTTCACATAATTGTGCAAACCCATCTTTTGGAAGTCTCATGAATTGTCGCTGAGTTCATCAGCTACCACCTTATCCCTTCATTGGTTTAATGATGAGCTCTTGTTTCGGAACTCGCTTCCATAGTTCATTGCCCAAGGATCTTATAATGTCATCTCGTCAATTGCGTTGCACCTTGTCTTCTTAGGCATCCTGGGTCTGAGGTATCCTACCCCCAATCAGGTTTGAATCTCGGTCATATATGATGGTTGGAACATATGTTCCAAGAGTTATAATGTTGGTTTTTATATGACCCGGTAATGTGGTGTCATGCCTAGCACACCTGGCCGGAGGCCCTATTGGTATCGTTTCCTTTTTAGCAAAGATAACCATTCTTCCATGAGGAAATTGCAAGACTTATTCTATAAGTTGTTCCTGATGGATCCTTTGTGCATCCAAATTCTCAACCTTACTTGATGACAATGTCAATGCTATCTCGATGCATGTTTGTGGTACTCCGATTTTCAACAAGAACATTTGAAGCCCAATGCTAAATGTTTCTTGCTCAATTATCCAAACATCGTTGCCTGGGTAATGTCATGAAATTTCTCTCCCCTTACCTAAAGGGTTTTCTACATTATATCTTGTCATGGATATCATGCTCTGCTTGTCCTTGGGAAGGATATACTCCTGAAATATGTGTTTAAACACATTTTCCTTTCCATTATTCTGTTTAATCTGATAATCATACTATCCTTTCCATTGTTTTGTTTAACCTTTCCAGTAATCAGACTTAACCGAGCAGTGATAATTCCCTGCTTAGGTAAGCACCTCGTTGCACCACTCTGTCAGTAAGACCCTGTTACTATTGTTGATGACATTCCGGTAACCACCGATGGACGAGAACTTTGCCTATTGGTCCGCCTCGTTCAACGAGCAGGAGAATGGTTCTCTTCATCCCTCGCCCTTGGTACCAACATTGTTGCCAACATAACTGACAGGCTATCCTCCAACATGCCTTTCTACCGTAACCGTGCAAGATGTCAGCGCCCTTCCTCCTTTTAACCCACATGGTGGGCCCATAACCCACCGTTCCACAGGATCGAAACCTGACTCTCCTGTACATCCACAGTTACCAAAGTTATCCCTCACGCGTGGCCTCGTATGTAATTCACGGGCCACCGTCCTAGTGATCTATTCTGGTAACAGACGCAATACTCAATCTCGTTGCTCTAGACCCCTTTTCACATGTTGTTTTAGACATCGAACGATTGCCTATCCATTTGAAACTTATCATGGTACCTTCTTACTTTGCTCTCGATATCTTCTTAAGTTTTGATTCGAGAGATACTTATGCTTCTTCCCTTGAGTTAACCGTACGATGCTCAATTTTGTTAGAATCCGTCCTTATAGAGTTTTCCCCCTCTTATCCTTTCGTAAGTACGGAGAAGATCCTGAAGGAAGGACGACAACTTCATCGTGATGCATTGATTCAGAGAAATGAAGACATCAATGTAATGGATCGACCTCTTCGAGAAGAGCAACTAAGACCAAGAAGAATCGCTAGAATTTCGTAACCAGATCTTTCCCCTTACTCCACCTCTTAAAATCTCGGGACGAGATTTCTTGTAGTGGAGGAGAATTGTGACGCCCGGACAATTAAGATACAGTGAACCTCTGTTAATGATGCCACGTCACCTCGATTACTGTCAATAAACTCGCGTTAGTTTAAAAACGATTCAGACTCAAATTTGAATTAAAGTCAAATGATAAAAGTTTTCAAATATTAAAACTAAAATGTTCGGGTTATGCCAAATAATGCATAGGCAATTATGGTGGAGGAATCACACTTTTGTAAAATGCTTAAATACTCTAAAGTGGTTAAAACTATATTTGAAACAATTAAATAAATGTCTTTCATATTTTACAAAATACTAATCTATTTTGTTTTGGGTAAAACTTTTTGTGGTAGTGGGTGATGATGTGACACTAAATTAGGAATTCACTTTTGATGTATAGAACAAAATTAGTTCAAGAATTAAAATAAAATCGTAAAAGAAAATAAGCAAAGGTAAAAAGAAAAGCAAACAAAAATAAAAGACCCCCCGCTGGGCCCCGGCCCAGCTGGCCTTTGGGCCAACCAAGCCGGCCCAGCCGCGCCTACATACCCCTGGTCCACCTGACCGAAACCCTAACCCCCCCACTTCTCTCCCCGACCCCACTCTCCCCTCGTGCCCCTCCACTCGGTCCCGATCTGGATCGGGGCAGGCAACCGACGCCCTGGTGCCTCGTCATTCGCCGCCCGTCGCTCCTGTCGCCGCCGCACGGAGGACCACCTTGCCGGAGCTTGCCCTCCCGCTGGATCTGGATCGGCACCCGAGCCGATCCCCGGTGCCAGCGCTCGCCACCGCTCCGCCGTCGCCATGCCGCCTCGACCTCGTCTCCACTGCACCTCGCGTCGTCCCCAGCCTCCTCCTCACCGGCTCCACCGAGCCTCGCCGCCCCTGTACCCCTGCAACGACGTGAGCAGGACCCCCCTCCTTCCCTCCTGCTCCGAGGTCACCGTCGTACGCTCGCGCTTCGCCCCTCGCCGTGGCCATTGCCCGGAACCGCTCTGCCCGCAACCGCGAACCCCCCCATGCCCTACGTGTGTCGTCCGGCCCGGCCACTCTGGCAGCGCCAGAGCCGCCGCCGTTAGACTGCTGACCGCGCCAGGCCCGCCCCGCCACGCCGCCCCCTTCGCCCGCTAACCACCGCGCCTGCTCGGGCTGTGCCCGACGCCCGCACCCGCTAAGGCCCACTGGCCCTATGACAAGTGGGGCCCAACCCCAGAACGTCAATATAAAAGATTAAAATAAATAATTAGTTAGTTAATTAATTAATTACTTTTAATTAAACTAATGAAACTTAGTTAACCTAATTAACTAATTAATAAATCCTGTTTAGTTAGTCTGAGTCAATGGCGAACGGGACCCACACATCTGTTGACCCAGTCAACAGATGGTTGAGGGATGGCATCATGCTGACATCATAATTACAATTTGTAATTAAATTAATTCTGTTAATATAAAAATGAATTAAAACTTTAAAAATTAATATAAAATAAACCGTAACTCAGATGTAAATACTTTGTACATGAAAGTTGCCCAGAACGACGAAACGAATCTGGATACACAGCCCGTTCGTCCGCCACACATCCCTAGCATAGCAAACATGCAACTTTCTCCCTCCGGTTCATTTGTCTGAAAACGCGAAACACCGGGAATACTTTCCCGGATGTTTCCCCCCTTCGCCGGTATCACCTCCTATTGCGTTAGGGCACACCTAGCAGTGTTACTTATCATGTCATGTGATACGTCTCCAACATATCTATAATTTATGAAGCATTCATGCTATTATATTATCTGTTTTGAATGTTTACGGGCTTTATTATACACTTTTATATTACTTTTGGGACTAACCTATTAACCAGAGACCCAGCCCATATTGCTGTTTTATTGCCTGTTTCAGTGTTTCGAAGAAAAGGAATATCAAACGGAGTCCAAACGGAATGAAACCTTCGGGAGCGTGATTTTTGGAACGAACATGATCCGGGAGACTTGGAGTACAAGCCAGGGAAGCTTCGAGGAGGTTAGGAGATAGGAGGGCGCCCCCCTGTCTCGTGGGCCCCTCGAGCCTCCCTCGACCGACTTCTTTCGCCTATATATTCTAATATACCCTAAAACCATCGAATACGAAGATAGATCGGGAGTTCCACTGCCGCAAGTCTCTGTAGCTACCAAAAACCTCTCGGGAGCCCGTTCCAACACCCTGCCGGAGGGGGAGCCCATCACCGGTGGCCATCTTCATCATCCAGGTGCTCTCCATGACGAGGAGGGAGTAGTTCGCCCTCGGGGCTGAGGGTATGTACTAGTAGCTATGTGTTTGATCTCTCTCTCTCTCTCTCTCTCTCTCTCTCTCTCTCTCTCGTGTTCTTGACTTCGCACGATCTTGATGTATCGCGAGCTTTGCTATCATAGTTGGATCTTATGATGTTTCTTCCCCTCTACTCTCTTGTAATGGATTGAGTTTTCCCTTTGAAGTTATCTTCTCGGATTGAGTCTTTAAGGATTTGAGAACACTTGATGTTGGGGATATGACTACTAAGTATAAACCGCCCAGGAGGGGCCGGATTACACTCACAAGGAGTCCTATATAAGAGCCCATGAAGATGAAGGATATGGCACGTTAACTATGGAAGCTTAGAGGCCCAAAGCCCAATGGCGTATTAGGGCCCATAGTAATAAACCGCCATAGATGTATAACTTGTATTGTAAGTTAGGGAAAGGAAGAAATCGAGCCGTACACTTGTATGAGCCGGCCTCGGGATTCTGTAGACCGGCCGGGCGTCAAGCTATGTATATAAAGGGACGACCAGACAGCGGTTCAGGAACAAGAAACAATAGCTCGAGAGATAGGTAAAGCGGATTGGCTCCTTGCTCATCGAGATCAATCAATCCCACAACAACTGCATTGTAGGCTTTTACCTTCACCGCAAGGGGCCGAACCAGTATAAACTTCTCGTGTCCTTTGTTACGGTTTAACCCCTTTAAGCTAATCTCGTTGCGATGGCTCCAAGACTAAGTCTTCCGCTAGGACTGACGTGTTAATTCCACAACAGTTGGCGCCCACCGTGGGGCTATCGCACGATGGTTTCGAGTTCTTAAAGGGCAACTTTAAAGGACTCAAGGGATACGAGGTTGGCCGGATGACCAAGAGTCGTCGCGGCAAGCTCTACACTGATGATGCAGGATGGGGCCCCGAGGCCGGCTCAATTGAGTACGGGGCCGGGTCCCCTTTGGCGGAATTCACGTTTTCATCGGCAAGATCGACGAACCGGGCCCTGAGCCGGACATCTCCACCGACCTCGTCGATACGGCTCAGCGTGCAAGTCCTGCCCGGGTTCAGCCTGCCAGGAAGCATGCGTTCGTAGGATTCATCCACGGTGCAGGATCTGAACCAGTGTCCGACGGTGAGATGGTCATCTAATCAGATGGCGAATCATCCACTGGCGAAACCGAGTCGCTGTACCAATTGCAAGATGGCCGGATTGGGGGCTGTTCCGATGGCGACAGTATTCCAGACCCCTTTGAACCGCCGAACTGGGTTGCAATATTCATGGTCGGTACGCAGCCCACCTTGCAATCTTCATCTGCAGTAGCAATGATTTCCGGATCGGCAGCCGGGGCAGGAGGCCATGTGCGCCGACCGACTCAAGTTCTTGTCGGTTTGTTGGATGCTTTGACGACATTGTTGACCACGACAGTCACCCCGGATTCCCAGGATCAGCATAATGTGGAGGTTACAAAGCTGAGGGACCAGATAACTCAGGCCAAGGAGGACTTGGCGGCTGAGGAAGCCATCATGACTGAAGAGCGGGCCGCTTTAGATGCCCAATCATAGCAGATCCAGGCACAGAATTACCGGTTTATGTTGGATCAGAACGCGTCCAACGAAGTACTGCGGAGGAAGTACCGGTCTCGTCTACCGCCGGTTTACGAAGGAATGAATCTCTTCAATACGCCGGGAGCCGGGCCAAGTAATCCGGCAGAAGTAAACCGGACTGAGGCACCCGGGACTGGAGCTCTGGGTCAGCCACGGGTGATGGACCCACCTTGACGAACGGACAACCCGCCGCAATATGTACCAACGCCGCCAGGTCACTTCTCTAGCCCTTTGGATAACATGATTGCTGAAACGTCACGTTTGGCAGCTATTCTGAGGGAGGGTGACTCGCTGGGGGCGGTTGAAACACGACGGGTCAGGGATCTTCTTCAAACCGCTGTTGTGCAGCAGCAGGCTTATTCCTACAGCCGAGACATAATACATTCAACCCCCCGTCCGAGCAAGAGTTACAACAAGCACATGGACGAACCGGCTGTGTCAAGCAGTGCGCGACACCGTGATGCCCCTCGAGGGCCTAAATCAGCGCGCGGTGGTATGAATGCTCAGGATGTGGTGAACAACGACAGAGCACGACGAGAGGCAGAGTTAGCGGCGCAGTTAGCGGCACATGATGATCCACAAGTATAGGGGATCTATCGCAGTCCTTTCGATAAGTAAGAGTGTCGAACCTAACGAGGAGCAGAAGGAAATGATAAGTAGTTTTCAGCAAGGTATTCTCTGCAAGTACTGAAATAAGTGGTAACGGATAGTTTTGTGATAAGATAAATGGTAACGAGCAACAAGTAACAAAAGTAAATAAAGTGCAGCAAGGTGGCCCAATCCTTTTTGTAGCAAAGGACAAGCTTGGACAAACTCTTATAATAGGAAAACCGCTCCCCAGGACACATGGGAATATCGTCAAGCTAGTTTTCATCACGCTCATATGATTCGCGTTCGGTACTTTGCTAATTTGATATGTGGGTGGACCGGTGCTTGGGTACTGCCCTTACTTGGACAAGCATCCCACTTATGATTAACCTCTATTGCAAGCATCCGCAACTACAACAAAAGTATTAAGGTAAACCTAACCATAGCATGAAACATATGGATCTAAATCAGCCACTTACGAAGCAACGCATATACTAGGGTTTAAGCTTCTGTCACTCTAGCAACCCATCATCTACTTATTACTTCCCAATGCCTTCCTCTAGGCCAAAGAATGGTGAAGTGTTATGTAGTCGATGTTCACATAACACCACTAGAGGTTAGACAACATACATCTTATCAAAATATCGAACGAATACCAAATTCAGATGACTACTAATAGCAAGACTTCTTCCTTGTCCTCAGGAACAAACGTAACTACTCACAAAGCATATTCATGTTCATAATCAGAGGGGTAATATTGTGCATAAAGGATCTGAACATATGATCTTCCACCAAATAAACCAACTAGCATCAACTACAAGGAGTAATCAACACTACTAGCAACCTACTAGCACCAATCCCGGACTTGGAGACAAGAATTGGATACGAGAGATGAACGAGGGTTTGGAGATGAGATGGTGCTGGTGAAGATGTTGATGGAGATTGCCCTCTCCTGATGAGAGGAGCGTTGGTGATGATGATGGTGATGATTTCCCCCTCCCAGAGGGAAGCGTCCCCGACAGAACAGCTCTGCCGGAGCCCTAGATTGGTTCCGCCAAGGTTCCACCTCGTGGCGGCGGAGTCTCGTCCCGAAAAGTTCTCTTCGATTTTTTTCTCATCGAAAGACTTCATATGGGAGAAGATGGGCGTCGGAGAGCCACCAGGGGGCCCACGAGGTAGGGGGGCACGCCCAGGGGGGGGGGGGGGGCGCCCACACCCTCGTGAGCAGGGTGTGGGCCCCCTGGCCTTCATCTTTGGCGATGATTTTTCTTTAATTATTATAAGGTATTCTGTGGAGTTTCAGGACTTTTGGAGTTGCGCAGAATAGTCCTCCAATATTTGCTCCTTTCCCGCCCAGAATTCCAGCTACCGGCATTCTCCCTCTTCATGTAAACCTTGTAAAATAAGAGAGAATAGCCATAAGTATTGTGACATAACGTGAAATAACAGCCCATAATGCAATAAATATCGACATAAAAGCATGATGCAAAATGGACGTATCAACTCCCCCAAGCTTAGACTTTGCTTGTCCTCAAGCGAAAAGCCGATAAAAATAAATATGTCCTCATGTTTAGAGGTAGAGGCGTCGATAAAAATAAAATACGGACATGAAGGCATCATAATTACTTCATAACAGCAACATATATAAATTTTGTCATATGATTACTTATGTTCTAGTGGTGATCTTTTCACAAAGCCAAAATATGAATCAAAAACTTTATTGGGCACCAACAATTATAACCTTAGTCATTGAAGCAATTGCAATTTATCATAACATTGGAAAGAGTCTATGTCAGAGCTTAAAAGCAAGTCCACATACTCAACTATCACTTAGTCCTTCATAATTGCTAACACTCACGCGATACTTGTGGTTACGGAGTTTTAATCGGACACAGAGAAAGATAGGGGATTATAGTTTTTGCCCCACAACCTTTTACCTCAAGGGTAATGTCAACAATAATAATTCATGCTCCCCCACATCCAATTAGATATATATATCATGTTCTTTCCAACATGCTGAGCTTGCCAAAGGATAAAATGAAAAAGGAAGGGTGAAGATCACCGTGACTCTTGCATATGGTAAAGGATAATAATAAAGGATAGGCCCTTCGCAGAGGGAAGCAGAGGTTGTCATGCGCGTTTAGGGTTGATGCACAAAATCTTAATGCAAAAGAACGTCACTTTACATTGCCCCATGCATGTGAACCTTTATTATGCAGTCCGTCGCTTTTATTGCGTCCACAACAAGTTCGTGCAAAGTTTATTTTCTTCGCACTAATAAGTCATGCATATTTAGAGACCAATTTTTATTGCTTGCACCGATGACAACTTACTTGAAGGATCTTACTCAATCCATAGGTAGTTATGGTGGACTCTCATGGCAAAACTGGTTTAAGGGTATTTGGAAGCACAAGTAGTATTTCTACTTAGTGCTGAGAATTGGCTAGCATAAGGGGGAAAGGCAAACTCAACACGGTAGAGGAACCATGACAACATACTTTATCTCAGATGTAGGAAAACATAAATCATTATGTTGTCTTCCTTGTCCAACCTCAACTCTTTAGCATGTCATATTTTAATGAGTGCTCCCAATCATAAAAGATGTCAATGATAATATATCTATATGTGAAACTCCTCTTTCCTTATTACTTCCTATTAATTGCAACAATGACCAAAGCTATATTTGCCAACTCCCAACAACTTTAGATCATCATACTCTTTCTATGTGGAGTCATTACTTTCAATAAGATCAATATGAACTCTTGATTCTTTTTATTCTTTTTCTTCTAATCACCCAAGATCATGGCAAAATACTCAAGCCCTTGACTCAACACTAATCTTTATTATATAGCTCACGGACTCGATTACAAAGAAGGATCATAAAGTAAAACTCAAAACTAGATCATGCCATGACTTTATTCTACTAAATCAAGATACTACTAATAGGATCAAACTAAGAAAAAATGGTAAAGATAGGAGTTGTGATGGTGATACGATACCAGGGCACCTCCCCCAAGCTTGGCAGTTGCCAAGGGGAGTGCCCATACCCATGATTATGCCCTTGGAGGTGACGGAGGTGGTGATGATGACGGTGGATAATCGCACATTGAGCGTAAAAGTTCTTCCAACTTGCAGATAATATTCTTGAGCCCAGCAATATGATCCTTCAACAAAATATTCTCCTGTGTAAGATACTTTTTCTGTATGCGGGCTAACTCAATCATCTTGAAGGCTTCAAGCTCTATTGGAGTAAAAAGCTTAGGTAAAGGTTGAGGGATGTCTTCTTCTTTCACCACCGGAGCTTGGACCTCCATGGCCTTCTTGATCCCTTCATCCTTGTTGACTTCTTCTGGTTCCTCTCTTTTCAACTCTATCTCCAATAGCCAAGCATCCTTGTCTTCGTTGTTGGAGGAGGGAGGAGTCATGGTGCTCTATGTCGGATTTTGGGTTCCGGCAGACCCTTGAGGTTCGAACACTGGGGTGCACGCGAAGATTCAACCCTCTACCGGCCCGCTCCTCACCGAATCGCTAGGATCTAAACTACCAAACAGAATAGCACAAGAGACACAAGATTTATACTGGTTCAGGCCACCATTGTGGTGTAATACCATACTCCAGTGTGTGGTGTGGTGGATTGCCTCTTGGGCTTGATGATGAACAATACAAGGCAGAACAGCCTCGCGAGGGTCTGTTCTTGGCTGGTGCGACGAACTGCTGGGGGGAGTTCAGTCGCCTCTCTCTCTCTGTGTCTTTCTATCCTTGTTCTCTCGATGCCCCTACCCTGCGGGTGGCTGGCCCTATTTATAGGCAAAGGCCCTGGGCCTCTTCCCAAATATTGAGCGGGAAGGGCACCAACAATTGGCCATTTTGAAGGGGAACAGCGGGTACACTTATCCTGACTAAAGTTGGTCCTCGCCTGTCAAAGGCTCTGGTGGTGACGCCGGCTTGGGCTCCACAATGACTTCCTTCCGGCCGTTGGGCTAGTCTTGGTCTTGTTGCACCAAAATGGACGCCTTTGCTTGATGCTCTCGCCTGCGCTTGCCCCCTTTGCACCAAAGAGGAAAGGAGGACACTGCGCGGGGTGGCGCCCGACTGGCGCCCTTGATCGTCACGGCTTGCGTCATGGGCACCTCGCGAGGTACCCCGCCTTGAACTCTCCGCCTCCTCATGAGCCAGCCTGACGAGGCCATGCCTAAGGAAGCTCCTTGCCGTCCGCCCCGCGAGGCTTGGGCCCTCGCGAGGGTCCTGAGCTTGTGTTGATGAAGATGGGCTGTGCTGGGCCTCCCTTGAGCCACGCCGCAGGCCGCAGGCAGGCAAGTCTGGGGACCCCCGTTCCCAGAACGTCGACAGTAGCCCCCGGGCCCATGGCGCGCCCGAACTTTGCTGAGCAGAGAGGCGAAAGGGAAAGTGCGAAGCGTCGCGGGCCCTAACGGCCTGCGGCCTTGGGCGCCGCGTGGCGGTTGATTGGTCGGGGGCGACTCTGCTTCCCCACGATGCCTTGGTAACTGCATGGATTCAACAAGTCCCCGCATGCAAAGCGGGTCATGATTACCTGCGATTGTGGAGGTCGACAGTTGGCCTTCGCCAGCTATAAGTATGGAACGGCATGCGCCCTTCCAGCCTATCCCCTCTTGCTTCTCCTTCTTCTCCATGGCTCCACCAAGGAAGTTTTCGGCCGCTGAGAAAGGAAAGGCCCGCCAGGTCGAGTCTTCCCCTCCCCCGCCCAAGCGCGGTCGAGGTCGCCCTCGCAAGCACCCTGTGGCCTCCATGGCGGTCCCCCGTGGTCGCGGAGGTGGCTCTCAGCGCGGCGATGAGCGGCTGGCCATGGTCGGCGGGCGTGCTCCGGCCGTGCGACCCCCGAGGCCGCGCCTCCACACTGCGGAGGTGCTGCCGGAGTTCATGGTGTGGGCGGTAGAGCCGTCCGGCGCCCGGCTTCAGCTCCCTCGCTTCCTCCTGGGTGAGCTCCCAGCTGGCGCCTTGGGTGGCCTCTGGCTCCAGGTGGATGGCTGCTGCAGCCGGGCTTCGTGGGCTTCGCTGGAGGTCTCTGCTGCAGGGAACCTGGCCCTGACCCGCGGCTGGCAGACGTTTGCTCGCGCGCATGGTCTCCGCCGCCGGTGCTCTCTGCACTTCAAGTTCGACGGCGACGTGTGGGGTGCTGCCCTGAAGTCGACGACCGCGGCCAGGGACTCAGCCCTGGCGAGGATGGAGAGGGCAGCGCGCGGGCGGTTGGCGATGCCCGCGACTCCTCAAGCTTTACCAGCTCTTCCTCGGGCAGCGACTCTTCTAGCAGCGGCCGCGGCCAGCCTCCACGCCGTCGCGCCTGCTTGGAGGGCGGCAGCGGGTCCGCTCGCCGCCGTGCCCTGGTGGAGTGCGAGAGGGAGTTCGCCTGAGCTCCGGAGGCGGCTCGAGTCTTCCAGGAGGGCCGATGCGGGACGTGCTTCGCCTGCTTTTGTTCTTTCCTTTCTTTTCTCCTGCACAAAAAGACAGCAATGTGTGGCCCCATGGGGGCGCGTTTGGGTTAACGTCGTCAATCATTGTACTGTTTTTGTTATCCCGGTATTGTTCCTTTCTGTTGTATGCCCATTCGCAGGTAATCCCGAGCCTCAGCCGCAGGGGCGACCGACCCAGGCCCTGTATTCGCGTCGTGGTGCCCGTGAGGCATGGTCCGGAGGGGTGCTTCGGTAGTGGACCCGGGCCGTGAAACTTGAGCGATAGGGGCAGGAACACTCGCGAGGGCTCCCGGGGCTTCCGCCTCGCGAGCCCCCTGTAACGGCCCGAGCCCGATGCTCCAATAGACTTCCAGATATTCCGAGTTTCACCGTGCGATGTATTTGTTTGTTGCATTGCATCATGTCATCATGCCATCATGTCATTTAATTTTGCAACTCACCTAAATAAATTGCATAGATCGTTGATCTATTTAAATCTAGGGATATTCACATGGTGATTTCTCTTTATAACATATCCTCCAATATTAGGGAGCTATAATAAAATTATTCCATTTTTTTGGAATTAACCATAACCCCCTTGCAAAATATCCCATGCTGTTGTTATCTCAATTCTTGTTCTCCAACCTTGCCCGTATTTATTTCATCATTTTCCGGAGCTCCATCAAAAATCCGAACATTTTTGAACCTTCCTTTTAACAAGTCCTAGTTCAAACCCATTTGAATTAAATTCAAATGAGTTTGAATTTAAATCTTTTGGTCATGCCCACTTCTATTTTTCTTGGATCAAGCTCATTTTTATGAGTCCGGGAAAATTGTCCGCATGCGCAAATTCTTTCCCTAACCCTCTCTTCTTTTCTTCTCTCTAATTCTTTTCTGCTAAAGAATATGAGGGAGACAGAGAGCCCAGCCAGGCCTCTCTCCACTTCTTTCTCCACCTAAGCCGGCCCAAGGCCCAGCCGCGCCCCTACCTAACCCTAGCCCGACCACGCTCTCCCCCTGATCCCCAGCGCTCGATCCCCATCCTCTCCTCGACCCCTTCGCCGCCACCCAAGCGCAGCCTCGATCCCCATCTCCTCCTCGCGCCTCCGCCTCCGCCCAAGGCCTCGCCCTTCCTTCTCCCCCGCGTCCCCATCGCCACCCGCCACTGTCGGCGACCCCCAGGAGGGCCACCCCGCGCGTGGCCCCATCCTCTCCGCCGCGAGTCCTTCCCCTCGTCGCCTCCTCCCTCCGCTGCGCGCGAGGCCGTTCAACCCCGTGCCCCTGCATCGCGCTGTTGTTTCCTCTCCTTCAACCCGCGCCGCCTCTGCCAGCCCTGTGCTGCTGCTTGCATCCGCCAAGCTCCTCTGCCCCGTTTTGCCTCAGCTTCGACCGAGGAGGACGAGCAGCGTTGCTGCCTGCTCAATCCGCCTGCACGCGAGCCTGCATTGACTTTCCCTGCTCCACCACCATCAGCGCCCGGTAGCACCTCCTCTGTCCGTGACTTGTGATGCTGCCCCTTTTGTCGTTGCCAAGGCAACTGAATCTAGGGACACAAGACAGCCTCGGTGGATTCCATTTGACAAGTTTCTCTCGGCGACCCTGAACATCTACGTGGATTCACCAAGTAGCACGATGACCATCGCTTGCCAAGTTCGACTACACGATGACGCGTCAAGTACCTCTACCGCGTCTACGGGATCGGCAAGAACGCGTACCTCGACGACCCGCCAAGTACCCCTTCGGATCACCAAGTTCATCTACCATGTGTACCACTACTGTCGCCGTGTACCACTACTTCCACTAACGTCGCCGTGTACCATTACTTCCACTACCGTCGCCGTGTACCACTACGCCCAAGTTCCTCTCCAAACGTGTACAACTACCGTCACCGTGTACAACTACTTCCTCTACGTCGCCACGTGAACGTATACCTCCACTACGGCCGTGAACGACTACTTCCTTCGCCGAACCCGAACCGCTCCGAAGATGCACACTTCGAAGGTATAACACCGAGACGATGTCCGTGGACCGAATGCATTTGTTGTATGAGATACACCCTATGTTTGGACCGTGTCCGAATTGTTCCTTGCACGTTCGCCGTAAGCCATGCCACCATTATGTCGGACACCCGGAACCCGGGATCACCCCTCCTTTTGCACCGGTATCTCCGTGAGCTACCGAAACCGATATGTTGCCCTGGCATCATTTTCGGATATGTTGCCGTGGCATCATTTTCGGATATGTTGCCGTGGCATCATTTTCGGATATGTTGCCGTGGTTGTGAGGATCTCTCGTTAGCTTCGGGTTGCTTCTCTCGTTAGCTTCGGTTTCGTTCTGGAGTTGTGAGGATCCATTCGACTTCGTCCGTTTGTCTTCTTCATGGACTCGTTCTTCTTCCTTGCGGGATCTCAGGCAAGATGACCATACCCTCGAAATCACTTCTATCTTTGCTTGCTAGATGCTCGCTCTTTTGCTATGCCTATGCTACGATGCCTACCACTTACTATATCATGTCTCCCATGTTGCCATGTCAAGCCTCTAACCATCCTTTCCTAGCAAACCGTTGTTTGGCTATGTTACCGTTTTGGTCAGCCCCTCTTATAGCGTTGTTAGTTGTAGGTGAAGATGAAGTTTGTTCCTTGTTGGAACATGGAGATGTTGTTCCTTGTTGGAACATGTTTACTTGTTGGGATATCACAATATCTCTTATTTAATTAATGCACCTATATACTTGGTAAAGGGTGGAAGGCTCGGCCTTATGCGTGGTGTTTTGTTCCACTCTTGCCGCCCTAGTTTCCGTCATACCGGTGTTATGTTCCCGGATTTTGCGTTCCTTACGCGGTCGGGTGATTTATGGGACCCCCTTGACAGTTTGCTTTGAATAAAACTCCTCCAGCAAGGCCCAACCTTGGTTTTACCATTTGCCTACCTAAGCCTTTTTCCCTTGGGTTCTGCAGACTCAAGGGTCATCTTTATTTTACCCCCCCGGGCCAGTGCTCCTCCGGGTGCTGGTCCAAACCGAGCGATGTCCGGCGCCCCCTGGGCAACCAGGGTCTATGCCAACCCGTCGTCTTGCTCATCCGGTGTGCCCTGAGAACAAGATATGTGCGGCTCCTATCGGGATTTGTCGGCACATCGGGCGGCTTTGCTGGTCTTGTTTTACCATTGTTGAAATGTCTTGTAAACCGGGATTCCGAGACTGATCGGGTCTTCCTGGGAGAAGGTCTATTCCTTCGTTGATCGCGAGAGCTTGTCATGGGCTAAGTTGGGACACCCCTGCAGGGTATAAACTTTCGAGAGCCGTGCCCGCGGTTATGTGGCAGATGGGAATTTGTTAATGTCCGGTTGTAGATAACTTGACACTAGATCCGAATTAAAACGCATCAACCGCGTGTGTAACTGTGATGGTCTCTTTTCGGCGGAGTCCGGGAAGTGAACACGGTGTTGGAGTTATGTTTGACGTAAGTAGTTTCAGGATCACTTCTTGATCGCTACTAGCTTCACGACCGTGCCTTGCTTCTCTTCTCGCTCTCTTTTGCGATTGTAGCCACCACATATGCTAGTCGCTTGCTGCAGCTCCACCTCATTACTACATCCTTCCTATAAGCTTAAATAGTCTTGATCTCGCGGGTGTGAGATTGCTAAGTCCTCGTGACTCACAGATACTTCCAAAACCAGTTTGCAGGTGCCGATGAAACCGTGCAGGTGACGCATCCGAGCTCAAGGAGGAGCTCGATGAAGATCTTGTTCTTTGTGTTGTTTCGTTTCAGTTGATCAGTAGTGGAGCCCAGTTGGGACGATCGGGGATCTGTGTAGCATTTGGTGTAGTCTTCTTTTATTTTGGTTCCGTAGCCGGATCTTGATTGTATCTGTATGATGTAATGCTTTACTCATGTATTGTGTGAAGTGGCAATTGTAAGCCAACTATGTATCTCTTTCCCTTATGTATTACATGGGTTGTGTGAAGATTACCTCACTTGCGACATTGCTTTCAATGCGGTTATGCCTCTAAGTCGTGCTTCGACACGTGGGAGATATAGCCGCATCGAGGGCGTTAAAAGTTGGTAATCAGAGCCATCCCCGACTTAGGAGCCCCCTTCTTGATCGAATCGCTGGCGTTGTTGAGTCTAGAACAAAAATATTTTGAGTCTTAGGATTATATATATCGGAGAGTAGGATTCTTTTTACTCCTCAGCCCCTTCATCGCTCTGGTGAGGCATCCTGACGTAGAGTTTTGACTCTTCTCTTCTCAAATTTCACTAAATTTTTTTTAGGATCACGTGGGTATCTTGGAATCGTTCCGATGGTTTTATGATGAGAACATTGTATTGGTGCCTCCTGTCAGGGGTTTAGTGGAAGTGTCCCGGGGAGTTGAGCTCTGAGGTGTAGTCGTCATAATTTTATCGTTGCAGTTCTGGAATACCCGAGTTTACTACGTCGACATCGAAAATCTCTTTTACGCAGTTGTTGGTGAGATAACCCCGATAACCCAGTACTGAGGTGAGTTCGGGAGTATTGCCATAGCTCGTATAACGGATGCTTTTCGAAGGTTGAGGTACACGATTTCTGAAGGTTTCTTGGTTATGTGTTGACGGATGGATACAGCTTGGATGTAGGTATTGTTAGTTTGGGTGAGATATATATTGCTTCCCCTGTATCCCCAACACCAGATTGCATAACCAGAAAATTTCGGGAGTTTCATAGGTGGGAATTCAAGTAGCTCTTAGGATATCTTTCCGACGGATGTATGATATGAAATTGGGGTTCGACGTCTAGTGGTCCGCCTATTCACGGTTGGTTTTACAGTGGTCTCGTTGTGTCTTAAAGAGTCCTTGGCTATGCCGACTCGGGGACGCTTCGTATGTCATGTGCACTGCCTTGTACATGATGGTGCTGTACGATCGAGCCCGTGTAGGCCCCACCACGAAAACTTCGGACGAAATCTCTATCATATGTTTGTTCTGGCTTATTCTGCAAGCCAGTCCTTTGTTTTTGTTTTGAGTTGTGGTATTCGAGTTGCTTCAATGTCAAGTGTTGATTCCATACCTTTCCAAAATGGTGTTCTCATACTCCGATGTAAATACCAATCCTTCTCGACAATCGAGATTGTCATGTCAATCCTTTTCAACCGGCGTGTTTCTCTTCAAGTGGATCCGATCACTTCAACATCAGCAAGACCAATTATCATTTCTTCTCAATGGTGTTTGTTTCATCCGTCTCCAAGTTGCCTTTGTTTTTCCCGCCCACCCACCCTTTTTCCTCAAGGACTAAGATTTCTTTACCAAGTATCCTTTTATTTTTGTGAAGTTTCTCCATTCTTTTCCGTCAATGTTCTTACCCGGTGGTTCTCAAGAAGATGTTCTACTAGTTCGTCATTCCTCATTCCTTTCTCTTCTCCGGTGGATTCAAGTCAAGTTTTGTTGATCATACCTTTTTCCTCATTTCAATGTCTTCTCATACCGGTGCACCTCATTATCATTCTACTTCTCGCTATTTGTTATTCCAGAGTGCTCAAGATATCTCGAAGATTCGTGTTTCCACTCTGCATTCGTTCAAGCTCTTTCGAGGTTGTTATCTCATTCAAGCCATTTAATTCAACTAGTGCAATCTCTATTCAAAATCATTCAATGGTGTTTTCTTCTGAGTGGGCCCTAACCCACAGGTCTTTTTCCAGAATCTTACCTGACTCTCCTAATTTTCCCGGAGCTATTCCCAAATTCATTTCAAAGTTTGATGTAAGAATGATTTATCATCAGTCAAATGTCTTTCTCCAAGATCTTTCAAATTCGTTCGTCGTTGGTTCAACCTTTCTAATTTTCATTCTGGGGTGTCTCAACAATTCAGGGTGGTTCTCATCATCATTCTCAACATTTGAAGACCGAAGAAGAGTTTCTCTTTAATCTTGCTCTATTCTCTTCAAGATTCATGGTGCTAGCTTGTTGCCATCCTCTCATAATTGTTTTCGATTGTGAGAATCTTTTTCACACATCCGGAGCATTTTAGGAGTCTTTTCAGTTTCATTCTCCGGAGCCAATCATCTCAGAATTATTCATTCTCAGCTTTCAGCTCTCGTTCTCAAATTCTTCCGGTGCATCATTCAAATACCCTCTAATCAGTTCATGATCTCTTCGTTCTCATGTATCTAAATCCCCTCAAGTATCTTCATTCATTTTTCAATTCTTCCCGGTGAATTGTGCCTTTGCTACTTTCATTTTCAATTCTTACGGTGGTTATTTCAACATTCCTCTTCTGTTGTTATCGTATCAATTAATTCGTTCTTTCCGAATCCTACCTGTGGATCGTTGAAGACTTTTCGGAAGTTTACACTATATCTCTCTTAATCCTTTCTACAAGAATAAGTAGTATGCCAAATCCATTGCTTGTCATCAATTTAAATTGGGGAAGGATACGCATAACATAATTCTTATTCTGGTTTCATCCAAGTGATTAATCCTTTCCTTCGGAGTTTGTTCAGGAGTAATAAATTCTTGGCTTCTTGTTGTTCATCTTTCTTCCGGAGTTCTAAGTTTTCCGCATTATCTCATCACGAAGCTCCATCTAAATCATCGCAAGGCTTCACCTTGTGTTTTCAACTTCTCTTTCTTTTTATCATCCGTTTATTACTGGAGTGGTGGTTCGTCAAGGATTCTTTTCATTCTTCAATTGTTCTTCAAGATTTCTCTTGAAGTTAAGATCAGCCAAGCTATACTCAAAAATTAAACATGGTGTTCAACACATGTCTTGTTTTGAGGAGTTCAAGCATTCTTCATCTTGCATTCCAAAGTGCAATTCTTTCTACCTTATCTTCTGAGGTGGTGTTAGGTCATTCTTGATAATTTCCCTTCGCGTTTCATGATTCACAAGTTTTCAAGAGTGACATATTTAAATCCATCATTTTCTCTTTGTTCAAGAGATCTTTTCAACCGTCAATCTCTTCATTGGAGTTATCTTGGTATAGATTTCACCAAAAGCCTTCCATTGTGAATGTTGCTATTTGTGGTGCTTGCCAATGATCCAAGTTATCTCTTTATCATCTTGGTGGAAGATGTGTTCATCTCTTCGTCGATCTAAAGCTAGCAATTGTTTCCTTTAGTGGTCGGTTGTCACCTCATAATGTTGAGATGTTTCCATAAGCCCACTACAAACTTATTCTTTTCGTTGTTGATCTTCCAACAATTCTATTCTAACCTTCTTGCAAGGATGCCTTCCAAATTCAATTGTGGTAGAAGTTGTCATTTTCTTCTCCGTCCCTTTATCCCAACGGTCTAGCATCTATTCTTTCGTTACAGAGGCATTGTGATGTTGCTCTCTTCACCCATCACCTCGTTTTGTCAAGATCAGGTTATTTTCTTGCTTATCCATTTAACCGGAGTGTTGTGTCCTCTTTTCAAGTTCTTTTCATCTTATCAAGTCTTGCATCTCTTTTCAACTAGAGTGATGTCCGAATTTGATTGTCCTTGTTCCTTGTTTATCTCATTTCAACCAGAGTGGTTTCAATTCTACCTTGTCCATTAAACTCTTGATTTATGCCTTTGCAACCTTCAAGTCCTCGTAATGTTCCTTGTTCCTCTTTTCTAACGGATTGTTTGCAATCTCGTTCTTCTCAGTTGTGTTCTTTCTTTCAAATTTTCAACCTCTCAAGGTTCTTTGGTTTCACTCTTTTGTCGAAGAAGCAACTTAGTTTTACCTCTTCTCTTCCTCTTCCGTTTCTCTCCGGTGCCATCCTAGATCTCGGGACGAGATCCTCTTATAGTGGTGGAGTGTTGTAACGCCCCGAGCCCGATGCTCCAGTAGACTTCCAGATATTCCGAGTTTTGCCGTGCGATGTATTTGTTTGTTGCATTGCATCATGTCATCATGCCATCATGTCATTTAGTTTTGCAACTCACCTAAATAAATTGCATAGATCGTTGATCTATTTAAATTGAGGGATATTCACATGGTGATTTCTCTTTATAACATATCCTCCAATATTAGGGAGCTATAATAAAATTATTCCATTTTTTTGGAATTAACCATAACCCCGTTGCAAAATATCCCATGCCGTTGCTATCTCAATTCTTGTTCTCCAACCTTGCCCGTATTTATTTCATCATTTTCCGGAGCTCCATCAAAAATCCGAACATTTTTGAACCTTCCTTTTATCAAGTCCTAGTTCAAACCCATTTGAATTAAATTCAAATGAGTTTGAATTTAAATCTTTCGGTCATGCCCACTTCTATTTTTCTTGGATCAAGCTCATTTTTATGAGTCCAGGAAAATTGTCCGCATGCGCAAATTCTTTCCCTAACCCTCTCTTCTTTTCTTCTCTCTAATTCTTTTCTGCTAAAGAATATGAGGGAGACAGAGAGCCCAGCTAGGCCTCTGGCCACTTCTTTCTCCACCTAAGCCGGCCCAAGGCCCAGCCACGCCCCTACCTAACCCTAGCCCGACCACGCTCTCTCCCTGATCCCCAGCGCTCGATCCCCATCCTCTCCTCGACCCCTTCGCCGCCACCCACACGCAGCCTCGATCCCCATCTCCTCCTCGCGCCTCCGCCTCCGCCCAAGGCCTCGCCCTTCCTTCTTCCCCGCGTCCCCATCACCACTCGCCGCCGTCGGCGACCCCCAGGAGGGCCACCCCGCGCGTGGCCCCATCCTCTCCGCCGCGAGTCCTTCCCCTCGTCGCCGCCTCCCTCCGCTGCGCGCGAGGCCGTTCAACCCCGTGCCCCTGCATCGCGCTGTTGTTTCCTCTCCTTCAACCCGCGCCGCCTCTGCCAGCCCTGTGCTGCTGCTTGCATCCGCCAAGCTCCTCTGCCCCATTTTGCCTCGGCTTCGACCGAGGAGGACGAGCAGTGTTGCTGCCTGCTTGATCCGCCTGCACGCGAGCCTGCGTTGACTTTCCCTGCTCCACCACCATCAGCGCCCGGTAGCACCTCCTCTGTCCGTGACTTGTGATGTTGCCCCTTTTGTCGTTGCCAAGGCCACTAAATCCAGGGACACAAGACCGCCTCGGTGGATTCCATTTGACAAGTTTCTCTCGGCAACCCTGAACATCTACGTGGATTCACCAAGTAGCATGACGACCATCGCTTGCCAAGTTCGACTACACGATGATGCGTCAAGTACCTCTACCGCGTCTACGGGATCACCAAGAACGCGTACCTCGACGACCCGCCAAGTACCCCTTCGGATCGCCAAGTTCATCTACCACGTGTACCACTACCGTCGCCATGTACCACTACTTCCACTACCGTTGCAGTGTACCACTACTTCCACTACCTTCGCCGTGTACCACTACGCCCAAGTTCCTCTCCAAACGTGTACAACTACCGTCGCCGTGTACAACTACTTCCTCTACGTCGCCACGTGAACGTCTACCTCCACTACGGCCGTGAACGACTACTTCCTTCGCCGAACCCGAACCGCTCCGAAGATGCACGCTTTGAAGGTATAACACCGAGACGATGTCCGTGGACCGAATGCATTTGTTGTTTGAGATACACCCTATGTTTGGACCGTGTCCGAATTGTTCCTTGCACGTTCGCCGTAAGCCATGCCACCATTATGTGGGACACCCGGAATCCGGGATCACGCCACCATCCGTGCACGCATCCGCACGCCTCCTTTTGCACCGGTATCTCCGTGAGCTACCGGAACCGATATGTTGCCGTGGCATCATTTTCGGATATGTTGCCGTGGCCTCATTTTCGGATATGTTGCCGTTGCATCATTTTCGGATATGTTGCTGTGGCACCATTTCCGTTTCGCCGCCGTGGCACCCGTTTTGTTCCGCCATAGTGACCAAATGCTTCATAACATGCTCATGTCAACATTTTCATAAAAATTGCATAAGTCTTGCATATGTCATCCGCATCATGATAACAACAATTAAAATGTTTAAAATTGTTGTTTGCGTTAAATTGCTAAATAACATATGGGGTTTTCCGGAATTATCGTTTGTTGTTTCCGGCCTCACTTAAACTTGCCTAGATAGATAGCTTAATTATGCTTCACCCTTTGCCATGTTTAACAACATTTAATATTGATGAGTAGCATAACCGAGAGAGAACTAAATAATTGATGTGGTGTTTTGTCAATATGCAACTTGTTGCATATTGAGCTCCACTTAACTTGTAGTATTGTTTGTTGCACTTTGCCATGCCATGCCTCATTAAACCGGACATGCATCATACTTGATTGTGCTTCATGCCATGTTTATGTGATGGTTGTTTACTATGTTGTTTGTTTCTTTCCGGGTTGCTTCTCTCGTTAGCTTCGGTTTCGTTCTGGAGTTGTGAGGATCCATTCGACTTCGTCCGTTTGTCTTCTTCATGGACTCGTTCTTCTTCCTTGCGGGATCTCAGGCAAGATGAACATACCCTCGAAATCACTTCTCTCTTTGCTTGCTAGATGCTCGCTCTTTTGCTATGCCTATGCTACGATGCCTACCACTTGCTATATCATGTCTCCCATGTTGCCATGTCAAGCCTCTAACCATCCTTTCCTAGCAAACCGTTGTTTGGCTATGTTACCGTTTTGCTCAGCCCCTCTTATAGCGTTGTTAGTTGTAGGTGAAGATGAAGTTTGTTCCTTGTTGGAACATGGAGATGTTGTTCCTTGTTGGAACATGTTTACTTGTTGGGATATCACAATATCTCTTATTTAATTAATGCACCCATATACTTGGTAAAGGGTGGAAGGCTCGGCCTTATGCCTGGTGTTTTGTTCCACTCTTGCCGCCCTAGTTTCCGTCATACCAGTGTTATGTTCTCGGATTTTGCGTTCCTTACGCGGTCGGGTGATTTATGGGACCCCCTTGACAGTTCGCTTTGAATAAAACTCCTCCAGCAAGGCCCAACCTTGGTTTTACCATTTGCCTACCTAAGCCTTTTTCCCTTGGGTTCTGCAGACTCAAGGGTCATCTTTATTTTACCCCCCCGGGCCAGTGCTCCTCCGGGTGCTAGTCCAAACCGAGCGATGTCCGGCGCCCCCTGGGCAACCAGGGTCTATGCCAACCCGTCGTCTTGCTCATCCGGTGTGCCCTGAGAACGAGATATGTGCAGCTCCTATCGGGATTTGTCGGCACATCGGGCGGCTTTGCTGGTCTTGTTTTACCATTGTTGAAATGTCTTGTAAACCGGGATTCCGAGACTGATCGGGTCTTCCTGGGAGAAGGTCTATCCCTTCGTTGATCGCGAGAGCTTGTCATGGGCTAAGTTGGGACACCCCTGCAGGGTATAAACTTTCGAGAGCCGTGCCCGTGGTTATGTGGCAGATGGGAATTTGTTAATGTCCGGTTGTAGATAACTTGACACTAGATCCGAATTAAAACGCATCAACCGCGTGTGTAACCGTGATGGTCTCTTCTCGGCGGAGTCCGGGAAGTGAACACGGTGTTGGAGTTATGTTTGACGTAAGTAGTTTCAGGATCACTTCTTGATCGCTACTAGCTTCACGACCGTGCCTTGCTTCTCTTCTCGCTCTCTTTTGCGATTGTAGCCACCACATATGCTAGTCGCTTGCTGCAGCTCCACCTCATTACTACATCCTTCCTATAAGCTTAAATAGTCTTGATCTCGCAGGTGTGAGATTGCTGAGTCCTCGTGACTCACAGATACTTCCAAAACCAGTTTGCAGGTGCCGATGAAACCGTGCAGGTGACGCATCCGAGCTCAAGGAGGAGCTCGATGAAGATCTTGTTCTTTGTGTTGTTTCGTTTCAGTTGATCAGTAGTGGAGCCCAGTTGGGACGATCGGGGATCTGTGTAGCATTTGGGGTAGTCTTCTTTTATTTTGGTTCCGTAGCCGGACCTTGATTGTATCTGTATGATGTAATGCTTTACTCATGTATTGTGTGAAGTGGCGATTGTAAGCCAACTATGTATCTCTTTCCCTTATGTATTACATGGGTTGTGTGAAGATTACCTCACTTGCGACATTGCTTTCAATGCGGTTATGCCTCTAAGTCGTGCTTTGACACGTGGGAGATATAGCCGCATCGAGGGCGTTACACCCCCGGGCAAGAGAAATCGTGGCTGGAGAGTGAAAAAAGTCGAAGAACCACAGGTCAAAAGGCGGCGACAATTTCGATAAAAAACTCCAAATGAGAATGAACTAGCCAACTGCAGAAAGCAAATGAAAAAGCCGCGTCCGGCACCTAGGCTAGTCTTCGATGTCTTCTTACCAGCGCGGAGCTAAGTGCTGCCACTGGGCGTGGGAGGGAGCCCCAGGGCCTGAGGCCGGCACCCCTGAGTCTCCGGGGCGTGTACAGCCCCAACTCATTATTACGTGTGAGTGTCACGGGCGGCGAGCTTCACAGGCGTTGGCCTTCTTCACAAGCTCCGGCCTTTCTTCGGGGAAGCAAGCTTCATGGGCATTGGCCCTCTTCAGAGGCTCCGGACCTTTTCCAAAAAGGTGAGCTTCACAGGCATTCGCCTTCTTCACAGGCTCTGGGCCCTTTCCAAAAAGATGAGCTTCACAGGCATTCGCCTTCTTCACAGGCTCTGGGCCTTTTCCAAAAAGATGAGCTTCACAGGCATTTGCCTTCTTCACAGGCTCTGGGCCTTTTCCAAAAAGATGAGCTTCACAGGCATTTGCCTTCTTCACAGGCTTTGGGCCTTTTCCAAAAAGTTGAGCTTCACAGGCATTTGCCTTCTTCATAGGCTCTGGGCCTTTTCCAAAAAGATGAGCTTCACAGGCATTCGCCTTCTTCATAGTCTCTGGGCCTTTTCCAAAAAGATGAGCTTCACAGGCATTTGCCTTCTTCACAGGCTCTGGGCCTTTTCAGGGGTAAAACCTCCGGAGGTGCTGGATGTTCCATGCGTTCTGTACAGGTACTCCCTCCTAAGTCTCCAAGTGCACGGAGCTGGGCCTGGAAACATGAACAACCTTGAACGGGCCCTCCCACATAGGAGAGAGCTTATGCAGTCCCTCCCTGGAGAGGACCCACCGGAGCACGAGGTCCCCTACCTCGAGAGTTCTGGAGCGGATGTTGCGGTAGTGGTATCGCCGGAGTGCCTGCTGGTACCTTGCCGCTCGCAGCGCAGCTTCTCGACGATGCTCCTCCCCCAGCACGAGGTCCGTCCCCCGCATGGCGTCCTGCAGCGTCTCATCGAACGCCAGGACCCGCGCGGATCGACGCCTGACCTCATGAGGGAGGACCGCTTCGGCTCCGTAGACTAGGAAGAAGGGGGTCTCTCCAGTCGGCTTGGTCGCGGTTGTGCGGATGGACCACATCACGGACTGAAGCTCGTCATACCAGCCTCTGCCGCAGGCCTCCAGTTTCTTCTTGAATGTCCTGGTCTTGAGGCCCCTCAGGACTTCTGCGTTGGCCCGCTCAGCCTAGCCGTTGCTTCGGGGGTGCGCCACCGAAGCGTAGCATATCTGCGTCCCAAGGTTAGCACAATATGTTTTGAAAAGGTTACTGGTGAACTGCAAACCGTTGTCAGTGATGATGCGGTTCGGCACTCCGGACCGGCTCACGATGCCCTTGATGAACTTGACCGCAGAACCAGCAGGGATGGTGCGGACGGCCTCGACTTCGGCCCACTTGGTGAACTTGTCCACGGCGACGTAGAGGTAATGATAGCCCCCTGGCGCCCGAGGAAAAGGGCCCAGGATATCCAGCCCCCAGACCGCGAATGGCCATGTGAGGGGTATGGTTTGTAGACCTCCTGCCGGCTGATGGATCTTCTTGGCATGGAATTGGCAGGCCTCGCAAGCCTTCACAAGTTCAACAGCGTCATTGAGCGCAGAGGGCCAATAGAAACCGCTGCGGAACGCCTTGCCGACGAGGGTCCGTGATGACGAATGATGCCCACAGTCTCCACCGTGTATATCTGCCAGCAGTTCCTTCCCTTGTTCCCTGGTGATGCAGCGCAGGGACACATCGTTCGGTCGTTTCTGGTAGAGCTCTCCATCCATGATGCAGTACGCTGTGGCCTGCCGCGCCACATGCTCTGCCTCCTCCTCCTTCTCCGGCAAGGTCCCTTGCGTTAAGTAGCTCCTGAGCTTTGTGATCCAGCATCCCTCCTGAGGCTCCATCGTCAGGAGTAGGCGTGCTCCTGAGGCCGGGCCACAGGCTGGGGCTCCCGAGGCAGGTGGCTGAGGAAGCTCCACCTGAGGCTGTGCTGTGCTCGACAATGGTGGCAGGGCCGAAGGCTTGAAGAGCCGTTACTCAAAGACGCCCGGCTCCTGGGGCAACCGCCTGGAGGCTCGTTTTGCGATGTCGTCGGCCTCTTGATTAGTGCCGCCGGGCACGTGCTGCAGCTCCAACCCCCAGAACTACTTCTCCATCCTGCGGACCTCCGCAAGGTAGGCCTCCATGTGCTCATCTCTTGTCTCGTATACCTTGTTGGAGCAAGGAGCTGCGAATCGCCCTTAATAGTAAGACGCTTCACTCCCAGGGCAGCGGTGGCCTTCAGGCCCGCTATCAGTCCCTCATACTCTGCTATATTGTTGGAGACCTTCTCTCCTTGCTGGAAACAGAGTTGCACGGCGTAGTAGAGCTTGTCCTGAGTGGGAGATATGAGCACCGTCCCAGCCCCAGCGCCCTGCCTGGAGAACGCTCCGTCGAAGTACATGACCCAACCTTCTGGCGCCTCGCTTCCTGGGGAGAGGGATCGATCCTCACCGGCCTTGATCCCGGTGCCTTTGTCCATTTGGCCATGAAATCTGCCAGCGCGCCCCCCTTGATGACTCTGGTCGTGCTGAATTCGAGCTGGAGTGCTTGCAATTCAATGTTCCACTCGGCGACCCTTCCGGCCGAGTTAGGAGTGCCGCAGCTTGCGCGAAGCCACCAACAGCGCGAGGAGGAGCTTCTGCGGCATGGGGTACCGTGCCCTCGCATCCCGTAACACCGTGCTGACGAAGTACACCGGGTGCTCGACGAGGCTTGGGGCGTCGGTGCTAGTGGCGTCCTCCGGAAGCCGTGGTGCCTCCTGAGGTGGTGGAGCCTCCAGAAGCTGGGTGCCTGGAGGGAGGGCCTCTCCCGCCCCTGGTGCGCTCTGCTGCGGCGGCTGATTTCCTCCGTCACGGTGGTGACTTTCGCAAGTCCCTTTTGATCTAGCTTTTCCTTGGCTCGGGTGGCTGCCGCGGTCTTGGCCCGACGCTCCTCTCTAACTGCCACCAGGGCTGCGCTAGCGGAGTAGGGAGTGGCGGCGAGGTAGAGTACCAAGGGCTCTTGAGGGCGCGGGGCCACCATCACTGGAGGGCTGGTTAGGTATCTCTTGAGATCTTGGAACGCCTTGTCGACCTCTTCAGTCCATTCAAAGGGCCCCTTTTTCTTCATCAGCTGGAAGAAAGGCAGCGCCCGCTCCCCCAATCAGGAGATGAAGCGCCCCAGTGCCGTCACGTGCCCCGTGAGCTTCTACATTTCCCTGAGGGTCTTTTGTGGGCTCATGTCCTCAACTTCCTTGACCTTTTCTGGGTTGGCCTCGATGCCTCGGTGGGATACGAGGAAACCCAAGAGCTTGCCCGAGGGGACTCCAAACACACACTTCTCCGGGTTGAGTCGTAGGCTCACTGCGTTGAGGCTCGCGAAGGTTTCCTCCAGGTCTTGTATCAGGGTCTTGGCCTCGCGAGACTTCACTACGATGTCGTCAACGTAAGCCTCCACATTCTTCCCGAGCTGCGGGCCCAAGGTGATGTGCATGAGCTGCTGGAAGGTTGCCCCCGCGTTGCACAGTCCGAATGGCATGCATGTATAGCAGTACACCCCACACGGGGTTAGGAAGGACGTCTTCTCCACATCTTCCACCGCCATCTTGATCTGGTGATACCCGGAGAAGGCATCCAAGAAGCATAGCAGGTCACACTCAGCGGTGGAATTGACAATCTGGTCGATGCGAGGGAGCGAGAACGGATCTTGTGGGCATGATTTGTTGAGGTTGGTGAAGTCGACACACATGCGTTCCTTTCCTCCCTTCTTTGGCACAACCACGGGGTTGGCCAACCAATCCGGGTATCGGACCTCCCGAATAACCCCTGCGGCTTCTAGCTTGCGGGTCTCTTGGACGATGAAGGCCTGCTTCTTAGTGGACTGCCTCCTCGCCTTCTGCTTCATGGGACGCACGTTGGGACATACGTTGAGGTGGTGCTCGATTACGCCCCGTGGGATCCTTGCCAGCTGATCGGGCTCCTAGGCGAACACCTTCTTGTTTGCACACAGGAACTTGACCAGGGCTTCCTCCTGCTCAGGCTCGAGGTTGGCGCCTATGGTGAAAGTGGCGTTAGTGGACCCGTCCTCGTCGACAGGTACCTGCTTGGTCTCCGCCTTGTCTTGGGTGAACAACTGCTTCTTCTTGGTCGGCACAACCCCCTTGGGCTTGGGGGTTTCGACGTCGGCGGGCCGCGCCGCTGCCGCCGTCTTGAGGGCGAGCTTGAGTACTCGTAGCGCACCTTCGGTGTCCCCGGGCACGGTGAGGACGCCGTTGCTCCCGGGCATCTTCATGAGGTTGTACCCCGGGTGAGTCGCGGCCATGAATTTGACCAATGCTGGATAGCCGAGGATGGCATTGTAGGGGAGGCCGATGGGGGCGATGTCGAAATTGACCAGCTTCGTGCGGAAGCTGTCGTAGGTGCCGAAAGTCACCGGAAGTCGGATCTACCCCAAGGAGCTGGACGACCCGCCTCCGATGCCCGAGAAAGGCCGGCTGGGTTGCAGCCGCTCCCGGGGTATGTAGAGGAGGTTGAAGGCCTTAACTGAGAGCATGTTGAGGCCCGCGCCACCGTTGATGAGGGTCCTGGTGACGGCCACCTGGGAGATGGTGGGTGTGCAGAGCATGGGGAGCGCACCCGAGCAGGCCGAGTTGGTGGGGTGGTCCTTAGAGTCGAAGGTCAGCCCGGCCGACCGCTCCGTCCGGCCCGAGGGAGCCCCCTGTCATGTGGAGGCGGCGCCGACCCGGCGGACGAATGGCTTGACGTGGCGGCTGGAGGGCGGCGCCTACGAGCCGCCCAGGAGGGCCGCGACGACCGAAGGAGCCGGCGCGACGGGGTGGGTGAGGAAGAAGCTGCGCGGCTCCTCCCTAAAGGTCACTGGGGAGTGCAGGGACGATGCCTGCTGCCCGTTCCCCGCCGGGCCGGTGGCGGTGTTGATGGCAGGGGACGGGGAATGACGAGGACGCCCGCCGACGGGAGCCGTTTGGACGACATGGGAAGCGAGGGCGGCTCGGCGCCTGGTGCGAGCCCGACGAGCGTCAGACATGGATGCGATGGTCGGAGAAGAACGAGACGACGGAAGGCAAATTCCGGCGCACCCCTACCTCGTGCACCAAATGTTGGATTTTGGGTTCCGGCAGACCCTTGAGGTTCGAACACTAGGGTGCGCGCGGAGATTCAACCCTCTACCAGCCCGCTCCTCACCGAATCGCTAGGATCTAAACTACCAAACAGAACAGCACAAGAGACACAAGATTTATACTGGTTTAGGCCACCATTGTGGTGTAATACCCTACTCCAGTGTTTGGTGTGGTGGATTGCCTCTTGGGCTTGATGATGAACAATACAAGGCGGAACAGCCTCGCGAGGGTCTGTTCTTGGCTGGTGCGACGAACTGCTGGGGGGAGTTCAGTCGCCTCTCTCTCTCTCTCTGTGTCTTTCTATCCTTGTTCTCTCGATGCCCCTACCCTGCGGGTGGCTGGCCCTATTTATAGGCAAAGGCCCTGGGCCTCTTCCCAAATATTGAGCTGGAAGGGCGCCAACAATTGGCCATTTTGAAGGGGAACATCGGGTACACTTATCCTGACTAAAGTTGGTCCTCGCCTGTCAAAGGCTCTGGTGGTGACGCCGGCTTGGGCTCCACAATGACTTCCTTCCGGCCGTTGGGCTGGCACTACTAGGGAAAAGCCTATATACAGAATCTTATCAGCAGTGCGCTTCAAAATAACTCGCTGCTGCTAACTAGCCATAGCGCGGACAGACTAAACTCGCTGCTGAGACAAATATAGCAGTAGCGTGTCCTCCCAAAGACGTGCTGCTGCTATAATTCCTACGAGGCCGCCGCGAGGCTAGTTATAGAAGCAACACGTTATAGTGATGCGCGCTACTGCTACGTTGCATAGTAGCAGCGCATTTCTCAGATAAGCGCTACTGCTAAGTTTCCTACAAAAATTTAGTCCCACCTCGCTCCGTGAAGAGAGTTTCTACCACCTTAAATATGTTACTTCTTCAACTTTGACAAGCACTTGATCTTCATTGAACTCTATGTGTAGAATTTGTGGCTGCAATATGAGTCTTCACCTGTTCCTAAACCGGTGAGGACTCATATTGACAAATCAGATTGTACACAAAAAGATCGTTGATGATCAATGTGTTTTTGATATATTGAACAAAGTCTATTTTTACATGATGACACATAGTAGTAGCGCTTTATTGTGAAAGGCGCTGCTGCTAGATAGCTTAGCAGTAGCGTCTTTTCCTGAAGAGCGCTACTGCTAAGCCATTCATCTCCCCCATCTCCTCCATTCCGATCCACTCACACACACACACAGCCACTCAATCCTCTCCGATCCGTCTGCGCCGCGCGCCGTCACCTCCTCCTCCTTGCTGGACTCGGTACCGGCCTCCTCCTCCGTCCTCCCTCTCCACTTGCCGCTGGCCTGCCCCTCCTCGCTCCGCCTTCCTCCTCCGTCCTCCCTCAACTGGCCGCGCCGGCTGGCCCCTCCTCGCTCCGCCTTCCTCCTCCGTCCTCCCTCAACTGGCCGCGCCGGCCGGCCCCTCCTCGCTCCGCCTTCCTCCTCCATCCTACTCTCTTCTCCCTCCTCGAGTCGCCCCTCCTTCTCCCTCCTGCTCATATGCAACATTTTGATTTAGTTGATATAATTTAGTTGACTTAGTAGGCTAGTTGATTTAGTTGACTTAGAACATTTTGATTTAGTTGATTTAGTAGGCTAATTCATTTAGTTAATTTAGTTGACTTAGAACATTTTGATTTAGTTGATTTAGTAGGCTAGTTGATTTAGTTGACTTAGAACATTTTGATTTAGTTGATTTAGTAGGCTAGTTGATTTAGTTGACTTAGAACACTTTGATTTAGTTGATTTAGTAGGCTAATTCATTTAGTTAATTTAGTGGACTTAGAACATTTTGATTTAGTTGATTTAGTAGGCTAGTTGATTTAGTTCACTTAGAACATTTTGATTTAGTTGATTTAGTAGGCTAGTTGATTTAGTTGACTTAGAACATTTTGATTTAGTTCATTTAGTAGGCTAGTTGATTTAGTTCACTTAGAACATTTTGATTTAGTTGATCATTAATCCTTTGCTCATATTGCTTTAGGAAGAATGGCGCCACCACCACCACCACTATGTCAACTGTGCAAGTCAAGATGCGCCAGCAGCCTTGCAACTGGCAAGCTGTTCGGCATCTACTTCCAGCCGAGTTTTCGTCATGCGGCGGTAAGAAATTAGATGAAATGTAATAACTATTTTATTTTAGTGTTGGCATTACTGCATTGTGTCATTTTGCTTATTTTACACAGATCGTCCCATGCAATGTGAGGTTGAAATTCAACAAGCTGACAGGAGACACTGTGAAATTTGAGGCTCCTGGGGGGCCGTACACTATGGAGGTCGAGAAAGGACACAATATGTCGCAGATTGGAGGAGATGGATGGGCCCGTTTTGTCGCTCGCATGCATCTTACTGGTGGTGAGTTGATCAGCTTCAACTTCCGAGCAGAAAGACCCAAGCTAGCTGTCATTTATCTCAACCTGGTGGAAGATGATGAAGATGATGAAGATGATGAAGATGATGAAGATAATGAGGACCCACTCGATGAAGATGATGAGGACCCACTTCATGAAGCCATCGTAGCTCAAAGAACAAGGCTGAGTGAGGAGGAGGTGTCCAACCTGTGGGACATAATTCCGCCACGTGCTGACTTTGTCGGGGTGCCATTCGTGATCCGCTTGACAAATACCATGGTTGATCGACATGATATGGTATGTTATACTTACAAATGCAAATTAATAGTGTGAATTACTTAGTGTACAGTCCAATGATATGGTATGTTGTGTGGAATCTAGTCGATGATATATATGTTTTAGTGTAGAGTTCGATCACATGCTTATTAATTGATATGTTTTTCTTATTCAGAAATTGGCAAAGAGAATATCTGTGAGTTATGGTATCGAGCCCGATGAAGAAGGCTCATCTGGACTATGCCTTACTGCAAGGGGCTCCGTCACAACCTGTACTTACCGCGTGGACACGGACGGTCGCACACACTTAAACTCGGTTGGGTGGAAGAAATTCCTCGATGGCAAGAATCTTCGTGTTGGATAGGGCATCCTAATTACTATCAGGAACACCAACCGCCCAGGCTTGAGGATGATGATTGTCTTCGATATCATCTAGAACTACATATGTGTGTGTGGCTATATCATCTAGAACTACATATGTGTGTGTGGCTATATCATCTAGAACTACATATGATGATCGTCGTCGATATCATCTAGAACTAGATATGATGATGGCCGTTGATATGACCTTGTACTGCTTGAGGATGCATGTTGGCTATGCATGAAATTGTTATCTAGTACTCCCTTCGTTCCAAATTACTCGTCGTGGTTTGAACTAAAACCACGATGAGTAATTTGGAACGAAGGGAGTACTACCGTACCTAGTAATGGTTTATGAATTTGATATCTACTAGCAGTACCTAGTATCTAGTATCTGAAAGGAGAACTGAAAGGGAATGGGGCAGTGGGAAAATGATGAAAGATATAGCAGTAGCGAGGGATGGCGAAATCACTACAGCTAGTTAATAGTAGCGCGTTCACAAAAAGCGATGCTGATATCGTCAACAGTAGTAGCGCGGGTTAGGGCCGCGCTACTACTATGAGTTAGCTGTAGCGCCTTATTAGTAGCGCGGCCACCCGCGCTGCTGCTAGCCTAAAAACCCGCGCTGCTGCTAGCCTAAAAACCCGCGCTGCTGCTAGCCTTTTCCCTAGTAGTGTGGTCATGGTCCTGTTGCATCGAAATGGACGCCTTTGCTTGATGCTCTCGCCTGCGCTTGCCCCCTTTGCACCAAAAGAGGAAACGAGGACACTGCGCGGGCTGGCGCCCGACTGGCGCTCGACTGGCGCCCTTGATCGTCATGGCTTGCGTCATGGGCACCTCGCGAGGTACCCCGCCTTGAACTCTCTGCCTCCTCATGAGCCAGCCTGACGAGGCCGTGCCTGAGGAAGCTCCTTGCCGTCTGCCCCACGAGGCTTGGCCCCTCGCGAGGGTCCTGAGCTAGTGTTGATGAAGATGGGCCATGCTGGGCCTCCCTTGAGCCACGTCGCAGGCCGCAGGCAGGCAAGTCTGGGGACCCCCGTTCCCAGAACACCGACACTCTAGACCTGTCAAAAAAACAGCTCGAAACAAGAATAGGAGAGATTTGCGTGATACGAGAGTCAAAACCTTCGGGAGTATATATAATGAATTTTTACCGACCAAAATACGTATCGTGCAAGGAAACGGAGTCCGAGGGAACACGAGGTGCTCACGAGGTAGGGGGGCACGCCCAGGGGGGTAGGGCGCGCCCTCCACCCTCGTGGAGGCCTCGTGTCCTCCTCGGATTGCTACATATTTTTCTATTTTTCTAAATATTCCAAAACGGAAAGATATTGCCTTAGAAATTGTTTTGGAGTCGGTTTACTTACCGTACCACATACCTATTGCTTTTTGGAGTGTGGAACGTTCTAGAAAGTGTCCCTTATGTATTCCTCCGGGGTTACGGTTTCAATAACATTAGTTTCAATATTTATAGGATTACCTGAGATATAGTTCTTTGACCGTTCACCACCTTCGGATTTGTGCCTGCAAAGTTGTTGATTTTTATGGCACCGGAACGATAGACCTCCTCGATAACGTAGGGACCTTCCCATTTGGAGAGAAGTTTTCCTGCAAAAAATCTTAAACGAGAGTTGTATAGCAATACATAATCACCTACATTAAACTCACGCTTTTGTATCCTTTTATCATGCCAATGTTTGACTTTTTCTTTAAACAACTTGGCATTTTCATAAGCTTGGGTTCTCCATTCATCAACTGAGCTAATATCAAATAACCTCTTCTCACCGGCAAGTTTGCAATCATAGTTGAGCTCTTTAATAGCCCAATATGCCTTATGTTCTAGTTCGAGAGGTAAATGACATGCTTTTCCATAAACCATCTTATACGGAGACATACCCATAGGATTTTTATATGCAGTTCTATAGGCCCATAATGCATCATCCAGTTTTTTGGACCAATTCTTTCTAGACCTATTGACAGTCTTTTGCAAAATTAATTTGAGCTCTCTATTGCTCAATTCTACCTGACCACTAGACTGCGGGTGATATGTAGATGCAATTCTATGATTAACGTCGTATTTAGCAAGCATCTTACGGAAAGCACCATGAATAAAGTGTGAACCACCATCAGTCATTAAGTATCTAGGGACTCCAAACCTCGGAAAAATAACTTCCTTAAGCATTTTAATAGAAGTGTTATGATCAGCACTACTAGTTGGAATAGCTTCTACCCACTTAGAAACGTAATCAACAGCAACTAGAATATGAGTGTAACCATTCGAGGCAGGAAAAGGTCCCATATAATCAAAGCCCCAAACATCAAATGGCTCAATAACAAGTGAATAATTCATAGGCATTTCTTGACGTCTACTGATATTACCAATTCTTTGACATTCATCACAAGACAAAACAAACTTACGGGCATCCTTGAAGAGAGTAGGCCAATAAAACCCGGATTGCAATACCTTATGTGCAGTTCTATCTCCAGCGTGATGTCCTCCATAAGCTTCGGAGTGACACTTGCGTAGGATCCGTTCCTGTTCATGCTCAGGTACACAACGTCTAATAACACCATCTACTCCTTCTTTATAAAGATGTGGGTCATCCCAAAAGTAATGTCGCAAGTCATAGAAAAACTTTTTCTTTTGTTGGTATGTGAAGCTAGGCGGTATAAATTTAGCAACAATATAGTTCGCATAATCAGCATACCAAGGAGTGCTACGAGAGGTACTTATGACATTTAATTGCTCATCAGGAAAGCTATCATCAATAGGTAGTGGGTCATCAAGAACATTCTCTAGCCTAGACAAGTTGCCTGCAACGGGGTTCTCAGCTCCTTTTCTATCAACAATATGTAAATCAAACTCTTGGAGCAAGAGAACCCATCTAATAAGTCTAGGTTTTGCATCTTTATTTTCCATAAGATATTTAATAGCAGCATGATCTGTATGAATAGATACTCTAGAATCAACAATATAGGGTCTGAATTTATCACAAGCAAATACAACCGCTAAAAGTTCCTTTTCGGTAGTAGCATAATTTCTTTGAGCATTGTCTAAAGTCTTACTAGCATAATGGATAACATTCAATTTCTTATCAACTCTTTGCCCTAGAACAACACCTAGAGCATAATCACTAGCATCACACATAATTTCAAAGGGTAAATTCCAATCAGGTGGCTGAACAACAGGTGCAAAGACTAATGCTTTCTTAAGTATTTCAAATGCTTCTACACAATAATCATCAAAGACAAATGGTACATCTTTTTGTAATAAATTAGTCAGAGGCCGAGAGATCTTTGAGAAGTCCTTAATGAATCTCCTATAAAATCCGGCGTGACCAAGGAAACTTCTTATACCTTTGATGTCTTTGGGACATGGCATCTTTTCAATAGCATCAACCTTGGCTTTATCAACTTCAATACCTCTTTCAGAAACTTTGTGCCCCAAGACAATACCTTCATTAACCATAAAGTGGCACTTTTCCCAATTCAAGACAAGATTAGTTTCTTCACATCTCTGCAAAACTCGAGCAAGATTGCTCAAGCAATCATCAAAAGAGGAACCATAGACAGAAAAGTCATCCATGAAAACCTCACAAATGTTCTCACAAAAGTCAGAGAATATAGCCATCATGCATCTTTGAAAGGTAGCAGGTGCATTAGATAAACCAAAAGGCATACGTCTATAAGCAAAAGTACCAAAAGGGCATGTAAAAGTAGTCTTTGATTGATCTTTAGCCGACACAGGTATTTGAGAAAAACCAGAATAACCATCTAGAAAGCAATAATGTGTATGTTTGCATAGTCTTTCTAGCATTTGATCAATAAAAGGTAAGGGGTAATGATCTTTCTTAGTAGCCTTATTTAATTTGCGGAAATCAATTACCATCCTATAACCTGTCATAATTCTTTGCGGAATCAATTCATCTTTATCATTAGGGACAACAGTAATACCTCCCTTCTTAGGGACACAATGGACAGGACTTACCCACTGACTATCAGTAACGGGATAAATTATACCTGCCTCCAGAAGCTTGAGTATTTCTTTTCTTACCACTTCTTTCATTTTAGGATTCAAACATCGTTGAGGATCACGAACCAGTTTGGCATCCGCTTCCAAACTTATTTTATGTTGACATAGAGTGGGACTGATGCCCTTAAGATCATCCAGAGTATATCCAATAGCGGCACGATGCTTCTTCAGAGTTTTCAATAATCTTTCTTCTTCATGCTCTGAAAGGTTAGTGCTAATAATAACAGGATATATTTTCTTTTCATCAAGATAAGCATATTTATCATTATCAGGCAACGGTTTAAGTTCAAACACGGGATCACCCTTGGGTGGAGGAGGATCCCCTAGGATTTCAACAGGCAAATTGTGTTGCAGAATAGGTTCCTGTTTAAAGAATACCTCATCTATTTCCCTTCTTTCATTCATGAACATATCATTTTCATGGTCTAGCAAATAATGTTCTAAAGGATCACTAGGAGGTACAACAATAGAAGCAAGACCAATAATTTCATCCTTACTAGGCAATTCTTCCTCACGATGTTGTTTACTAAATTTAGAGAAATTAAACTCATGAACCATATAATCCAAGCCAACAGTAACAACATTCTTTTTGCAATCGATCTTAGCATTAACGGTACGCAAGAAGGGTCTACCAAATATAATGGGACAAAAGCTATCTTGTGGAGAACCAAGAACAAGAAAATCAGCGGGATATTTGGTTTTCCCACACAAGACTTCAACATCTCTAACAATTCCCATTGGAGATATAGTATCTCTATTGGCAAGTTTAATTGTAACATCAATATCTTCTAACTCAGTAGGTGCAATATCGTGCATAATTTCTTTGTATAAGTCAGTGGGTATAACACTAGCACTAGCACCCATATCACATAAGCCATGATAACAATGATCTCCTATTTTAACAGAAATAACAGGCACGCCTACCACAGGTCTATGTTTATCTCTATCACATGGTTTAGCAATTCTAGCAGTTTCACCAGTGAATTGAATAACATGCCCATCAATATTATCAGACAAGAGATCTTTAACAATAGCAATATTGGGTTCTACTTTGACTTGCTCAGCAGGTGTATAAGTCCTAGTATTGCTTTTGCGAACAACAGTTGAAGCTTTAGCATGATCCTTCATTCTAACAGGGAAATGGGGTTTCTCAACATAAGAAGTGGGAACAATAGGATCATTGTAAGTGACAATCTTCTCTTCAACTTTAATGGGTGCAGCTACTTTTACTTCTATGGGAGGATGATATTTAAACCACTTCTCCTTGGGGAGATCAATATAAGTAGCAAAAGATTCACAGAAAGAAGCTACTATCTCAGAGTCAAGTCTATCTTTAGTGCTAAACTTACGGAAAATATCAGTATCCATAAAAGATTTAACACAATCAAACTTAGGTGTCATACCTGACTCCTTACCTTCTTCGAGGTCCCAATCTTCAGAGTTGCATTTAATTCTATCCAATAAAATCCATCCAAATTCAATAGACTTCATCATAAAAGAGCCAGCACAAGAAGTATTGAGCATGTTGCGATTTTTTTTAGAAAGCCGAGCATAAAAATTCTGGAGAATTGTCAATTTTGAAAGCTCATGATTGGGGCATGAGTATAACATTGATTTAAGCCTCCCCCAAGCTTGAGCGATGCTTTCTCCTTCATGAGGCCAAAAATTATATATATAATAGCGATCACGATGAACAAGATGCATAGGGTAATACTTTTGATGAAATTCCAATTTCACTCTTTTATAGTTCCATGATCTCGTATCATCACATAGCCTATACCATGTCAATGCGTCTCCCTCCAAAGATAAAGGGAAAGCCTTCTTCTTAATGGCATCATCGGGTATACCTGCAAGCTTAAATAATCCACAAATATCATACACAAAGCGTAGATGTTCGCCATGATGCTTTGTTCCATCTCCTGCGAAATTGTTAGCTAGCAGTTTTTCCATCATACTCGAAGGGATCTAAAAAGCAGTTTCATTTTCAATAGGTTTAGTAGGTTCAGTAGGTTGAGGAGAAACTCTTGGCTCAATTGTACGGGGTGAAGATACCCCGAACAAGCTCCTCCGACAATTACTTTCCATGGTAACAAGTGACAGAAAATTTCAGCACACTAAATAAATTTTTCCTTACCAAATTCCACCTACCAAAGGCGCTTCACTCTCCGGCAATGGCGCCAGAAAAGAGTCTTGATGACCCACAAGTATAGGGGATCTATTGTAGTCCTTTCGATAAGTAAGAGTGTCGAACCCAACGAGGAGCAGAAGGAAATGATAAGCAGTTTTCAGCAAGGTATTCTCTGCAAGTACTGAAATAAGTGGTAACAGATAGTTTTGTGATAAGATAAATGGTAACGAGCAACAAGTAACAAAAGTAAATAAAGTGCAGCAAGGTGGCCCAATCCTTTTTGTAGCAAAGGACAAGCCTGGACAAACTCTTATAATAGGAAAAGCGCTCCCGAGGACACATGGGAATATCGTCAAGCTAGTTTTCATCACGCTCATATGATTCGCGTTCGGTACTTTGATAATTTGATATGTGGGTGGACCGGTGCTTGGGTACTGCCCTTACTTGGACAAGCATCCCACTTATGGTTAACCTCTATTGCAAGCATCCGCAACTACAAAAAAAGTATTAAGGTAAACCTAACCATAGCATGAAACATATGGATCCAAATCAGCCCCTTACGAAGCAACGCATAAACTAGGGTTTAAGCTTCTGTCACTCTAGCAACCCATCATCTACTTATTACTTCCCAATGCCTTCCTCTAGGCCCAAAGAATGGTGAAGTGTTACGTAGTCGACGTTCACATAACACCACTAGAGGTTAGACAACATACATCTTATCAAAATATCGAACGAATACCAAATTCACATGACTACTAATAGCAAGACTTCTCCCTTGTCCTCAGGAACAAACGTAACTACTCACAAAGCATATTCATGTTCACAATCAGAGGGGCAATATTGTGCATAAAGGATCTGAACATATGATCTTCCACCAAATAAACCAACTAGCATCAACTACAAGGAGTAATCAACACTACTAGCACCCTACTAGCACCAATCCCGGACTTGGAGACAATAATTGGATACAAGAGATGAACTAGGGTTTGGAGATGCGATGGTGCTGGTGAAGATGTTGATGGAGATTGCCCTCTCCCGATGAGAGGAGCATTGGTGATGACGATGGTGATGATTTCCCCCTCCCGGAGGGAAGTGTCCCCGGCAGAACAGCTCTGCCGGAGCCCTAGATTGATTCCGCCAAGGTTCCGCCTTGTGGCGGCGGAGTCTCGTCCCGAAAAGTTCTCTTCGATTTTTTTCTCATCGAAAGACTTCATATGGGAGAATATGGGCGTCGGAGAGCCACCAGGGGGCCCACGAGGTAGGGGGGCGCCCAGGGGGGACCCACCCTCGTGAGCAGGGTGTGGGCCCCCTGGCCTTCATGTTTGGCGATGATTTTTCTTTAATTATTATAAGGTATTCCGTGGAGTTTCAGGACTTTTGGAGTTGCGCAGAATAGTCCTCCAATATTTGCTCCTTTTCCAGCCCAGAATTCCAGCTGCCGGCATTCTCCCTCTTCATGTAAACCTTGTAAAATAAGAGAGAATAGCCATAAGTATTGTGACATAACGTGAAATGACAGCCCATAATGCAATAAATATCGACATAAAAGCATGATGCAAAATGGACGTATCAACTCCCCCAAGCATAGACTTCGCTTGTCCTCACGCGAAAAGCCGATAACAATAAATATGTCCTCATGTTTAGAGGTAGAGGCGTCGATAAAAGTAAAATACGGACATGAAGGCATCATAATTACTTCATAACAGCAACATATATAAATTTTGTCATATGATTACTTATGTTCTAGTGGTGATCTTTTCACAAAGCCAAAATATGAATCAGAAACTTTATTGGGCACCAACAATTATAACCTTAGTCATTGAAGCAATTGCAATTTATCATAACATCGGAAAGAGTCTATGTCAGAGCTTAAAAGCAAGTCCACATACTCAACTATCACTTATTCCTTCATAATTGCTAACACTCACGCGATACTTGTGGTTACAGAGTTTTAATCGGACACAGAGAAAGATAGGGGCTTATAGTTTTTGCCCCACAACCTTTTACCTCAAGGGTAATGTCAACAATAATAATTCACGCTCCCCCACATCCAATTATATATATATATATATATATATATATATATATATATATATATATATATCATGTTCTTTCCAACATGCTGAGCTTGCCAAAGGATAAAATGAAAAAGGAAGGGTGAAGATCACCGTGACTCTTGCATAGGGTAAAGGATAATAATAAAGGATAGGCCCTTCGCAGAGGGAAGCAGAGGTTGTCATGCGCGTTTAGGGTTGATGCACAAAATCTTAATGCAAAAGAACGTCACTTTACATTGCCCCTTGCATGTGAACCTTTATTATGCAGTCCGTCGCTTTTATTGCGTCCACAACAAGTTCGTGCAAAGTTTATTTTCTCCGCACTAGTAAGTCATGCATATTTAGAGAGCAATTTTTATTGCTTGCACCGATGACAACTTACTTGAAGGATCTTACTCAATCCATAGGTAGATATGGTGGACTCTCATGGCAAAACTGGTTTAAGGGTATTTGGAAGCACAAGTAGTATTTCTACTTAGTGCTGAGAATTGGCTAGCATGAGGGGGAAAGGCAAACTCAACACGGTAGAGGAACCATGACAACATACTTTATCTCAGATGTAGGAAAACATAACTCATTATGTTGTCTTCCTTGTCCAACCTCAACTCTTTAGCATGTCAGATTTTAATGAGTGCTCCCAATCATAAAAGATGTGAATGATAATATATCTATATATGAAACTCCTCTTTCCTTATTACTTCCTATTAATTGCAACAATGACCAAAGCTATATTTGCCAACTCCCAACAACTTTAAATCATCATACTCTTTCTATGTGGAGTCATTACTTTTAATAAGATCAATATGAACTCTTGATTCTTTTTATTCTTTTTCTTCTAATCACCCAAGATCATGGCAAAATACTCAAGCCCTTGACTCAACACTAATCTTTATTATATAGCTCACAGACTCAATTACAAAGAAGGATCATAAAGCAAAACTCAAAACTAGATTATGCCATGACTTTATTCTACTAAATCAAGATACTACTAATAGGATCGAACTAAGAAAAACGGTAAAGATAGGAGTTGTGACGGTGATACAATACCAGGGCACCTCCCCCAAGCTTGGCAGTTGCCAAGGGGTGTGCCCATACCCATGATTATGCCCTTGGAGGTGACGGAGGTGGTGATGATGACGGTGGATAATCGCACATCGAGCGTAAAAGTTCTTCCAACTTGCGGATAATATTCTTGAGCCCAGCAATATGATCCTTCAACAAAATATTCTCCTATGTAATATACTTGTTTTGTATGCGGGCTAACTCAATCATCTTGAAGGCTTCAACCTCTGTTGTAGTAAAAAGGTTAGGTAAAGGTTGAGGGATGTCTTCTTCTTTCACCACCGGAGCTTGGACCTCCATGGCCTTCTTGATCCCTTCATCCTTGTTGACTTCTTCTGGTTCCTCTCTTTTCAACTCTATCTTCAATATCCAAGCATCCTTGTCTTCGTTGTTGGAGGAGGGAGGAGTCATGGTGCTCTAGACCTGTCAGGAAAACAGCTCGAAACAAGAACATGAGAGATTTGCGTGATACGAGAGTCAAAACCTTCGGGAGTATATATAATGAATTTTTACCGACCAAAATACGTATCATGCAAGGAAACGGAGTCCGGAGGGCACACGAGGTGCTCACGAGGTAGGGGGGCGCGCCCAGGGGGTAGGGCGCGCCCTCCACCCTCGTGGAGGCCTCGTGTCCTCCCCGGACTGCTACTTATTTTTCTATTTTTCTAAATATTTCAAAACGGAAAAATATTGCCTTACAAATTGTTTTGGAGTCGGTTTACTTACCGTACCACATACCTATTCCTTTTCGGAGTCTGGAACGTTCTGGAAAGTGTCCCTTATGTATTCCTCCGGGGTTACGGTTTCAATAACATTAGTTTCAACATTTATAGGATTACCTGAGATATAGTGTTTGATTCTTTGACTGTTCACCACCTTCGGATTTGTGCCTGCGAAGTTGTTGATTTTTATGGTACCGGAACGATAGACCTCCTCGATAACGTAGGGACCTTCCCATTTGGAGAGAAGTTTTCTTGCAAAAAATCTTAAACGAGAGTTGTATAGCAATATATAATCACCTACATTAAACTCATGCTTTTGTATCCTTTTTATCATGCCAATGTTTGACTTTTTCTTTAAACAACTTGGCATTTTCATAAGCCTGGGTTCTCCATTCATCAACTGAGCTAATATCAAATAACCTCTTCTCACCGGCAAGTTTTAAATCATAGTTGAGCTCTTTAATAGCCCAATATGCCTTATGTTCTAGTTCGAGAGGTAAATGACATGCTTTTCCATAAACCATCTTATACGGAGACATACCCATATGATTTTTATATGCAGTTCTATAGGCCCATAATGCATCATCCAGTTTTTTGGACCAATTCTTTCTAGACCTATTGACAGTCTTTTGCAAAATTAATTTGATCTCTCTATTGCTCAATTCTACCTGACCACTAGACTACGGGTGATATGGAGATGCAATTCTATGATTAACATCGTATTTAGCAAGCATCTTACGGAAATCACCATGAATAAAGTGTGAACCACCATCAGTCATTAAGTATCTAGGGACTCCAAACCTCGGAAAAATAACTTCCTTAAGCATTTTAATAGAAGTGTTATGATCAGCACTACTAGTTGGAATAGCTTCTACCCACTTAGTAACGTAATCAACAGCAACTAGAATATGAGTGTAACCATTAGAGGCAGGAAAAGGTCCCATATAATCAAAGCCCCAAACATCAAATGGCTCAATAACAAGTGAATAATTCATAGGCATTTCTTGACGTCTACTGATATTACCAATTCTTTGACAATCATCACAAGACAAAACAAACTTACAGGCATCCTTGAAGAGAGTAGGCCAATAAAACCCGGATTGCAATACCTTATGTGCAGTCCTATCTCCAGCGTGATGTCCTCCATAAGCTTCGGAGTGACACTTGCGTAGGATCCGTTCCTGTTCATGCTCAGGTACACAACGTCTAATAACACCATCTACTCCTTCTTTATAAAGATGTGGGTCATCCCAAAAGTAATGTCGCAAGTCATAGAAAAACTTTTTCTTTTGTTGGTATGTGAAGCTAGGCGGTATAAATTTAGCAACAATATAGTTCGCATAATCAGCATACCAAGGAGTGCTACGAGAGGTACTTATGACATTTAATTGCTCATCAGGAAAGCTATCATCAATAGGTAGTGGGTCATCAAGAACATTCTCTAGCCTAGACAAGTTGTCTGCAACGGGGTTCTCAGCTCCTTTTCTATCAACAATATGTAAATCAAACTCTTGGAGCAAGAGAACCCATCTAATTAGTCCAAGTTTTGCATCTTTCTTTTCCATAAGATATTTAATAGCAGCATGATCTGTATGAATAGTTACTCTAGGATCAACAATATAGGGTCTGAATTTATCACAAGCAAATACAACCGCTAAAAGTTCCTTTTCGGTAGTAGCATAATTTCTTTGAGCATTGTCTAAAGTCTTACTAGCATAATGTATAACATTCAATTTCTTATCAACTCTTTGCCCTAGAACAGCACCTACAACATAATCACTAGCATCACACATAATTTCAAAGGGTAAATTCCAATCAGGTGGCTGAACAACAGGTGCAGAGACTAATGCTTCCTTAAGTATTTCAAATGCTTCTACACAATCATCATCAAAGACAAATGGTACATCTTTTTGTAATAAATTAGTCAGAGGCCGAGAGATTTTTGAGAAGTCCTTAATGAATCTCCTATAAAATCCGGCGTGACCAAGGAAACTTCTTATACCTTTGATGTCCTTGGGACATGGCATCTTTTCAATAGCATCAACCTTGGCTTTATCAACTTCAATACCTCTTTCAGAAACTTTGTGCCCCAAGACAATACCTTCATTAACCATAAAGTGGCACTTTTCCCAATTCAAGACAAGATTAGTTTCTTCACATCTCTGCAAAACTCGAGCAAGATTGCTCAAGCAATCATCAAAAGAGGAACCATAGACAGAAAAGTCATCCATGAAAACCTCACAAATTTTCTCACAAAAGTCAGAGAATATAGCCATCATGCATCTTTGAAAGGTAGCAGGTGCATTACATAAACCAAAAGGCATACGTCTATAAGCAAAAGTGCCAAAAGGGCATGTAAAAGTAGTCTTTGATTGATCTTTAGCCGACACAGGTATTTGAGAAAAACCAGAATAACCATCTAGAAAGCAATAATGTGTATGTTTTCATAGTCTTTCTAGCATTTGATCAATAAAAGGTAAGGGGTAATGATCTTTCTTAGTAGCCTTATTTAATTTGAGGAAATCAATTACCATCCTATAACCTGTGATAATTCTTTGCGGAATCAATTCATCTTTATCATTAGGGACAACAGTAATACCTCCCTTCTTAGGGACACAATGGACAGGACTTACCCACTGACTATCAGTAACGGGATAAATTATACCTTCCTCCAGAAGATTGAGTATTTCTTTTCTTACCACTTCTTTCATTTTAGGATTCAAACATCGTTGAGGATTAGGAACCGGTTTGGCATCCGCTTCCAAACTTATTTTATGTTGACATAGAGTGGGACTGATGCCCTTAAGATCATCCAGAATATATCCAATAGCGGCACGATGCTTCTTGAGAGTTTTCAATAATCTTTCTTATTCATGCTCTGAAAGGTTAGCGCTAATAATAACAGGATATATTTTCTTTTCATCAAGAAAAGCATATTTAAGATTATCAGGCAACGGTTTAAGTTCAAATACGGGATCACACTTGGGTGGAGGAGGATCCCCTAGGATTTCAACCGGCAAATTGTGTTGCAGAATAGGTTCCTGTTTAAAGAATACTTTATCTATTTCCGTTCTTTCATTCATGAACATATCATTTTCATGGTCTAGCAAATAATGTTCTAAAGGATCACTAGGAGGTACAACAATAGAAGCAAGACCAATAATTTCATCCTTACTAGGCAATTCTTCCTCACGATGTTGTTTACTAAATTTAGAGAAATTAAACTCATGAACCATATCATCCAAGCCAACAGTAACAACATTCTTTTTGCAATCTATCTTAGAATTAACGGTACGCAAGAAGGGTCTACCAAATATAATGGGACAAAAGTTATCTTGTGGAGAACCAAGAACAAGAAAATCAGTGGGATATTTGGTTTTCCCACACAAGACTTCAACATCTCTAACAATTCCCAGTGGAGATATAGTATCTCTATTCGCAAGTTTAATTGTAACATCAATATCTTCTAACTCAGCAGGTGCAATATCGTGCATAATTTGTTTGTATAAGTCAATGGGTATAACACTAGCACTAGCACCCATATCACATAAGCCATGATAACAATGATCTCCTAATTTAGCAGAAATAACAGGCACGCCTACCACAGGTCTATGTTTATCTCTATCACATGGTTTAGCAATTCTAGCAGTTTCACCAGTGAATTGAATAACATGCCCATCAATATTATCAGACAAGAGATCTTTAACAATAGCAATATTGGGTTCTACTTTGACTTGCTCATCAGGTGTATAAGTCCTAGTATTGCTTTTGCGAACAACAGTTGAAGCTTTAGCATGATCCTTCATTCTAACAGGGAAATGGGGTTTCTCAACATAAGAAGTGGGAACAATAGGATCATTATAAGTGACAATCTTCTCTTCAACTTTAATGGGTGCAGCTACTTTTACTTCTGTGGGAGGATGATATTTAAACCACTTCTCCTTGGGGAGATCAACATAAGTAGCAAAAGATTCACAGAAAGAAGCTACTATCTCAGAGTCAAGTCCATATTTAGTGCTAAACTTACGGAAAATATCAGTATCCATAAAAGATTTAACACAATCAAACTTAGGTGTCATACCTGACTCCTTACCTTCGTCGAGGTCCCAATCTTCAGAGTTGCGTTTAATTCTATCCAATAAAATCCATCCAAATTCAATAGACTTCATCATAAAAGAGCCAGCACAAGAAGTATCGAGCATGTTGCGATTATATTTAGAAAGCCGAGCATAAAAGTTCTGGAGAATTGTCAATTTTGAAACCTCATGATTGGGGCATGAGTATAACATTGATTTAAGCCTCCCCCAAGCTTGAGCTATGCTTTCTCCTTCGCGAGGCCAAAACATATATATATAATTGCGATCATGATGAACAAGATGCATAGGGTAATACTTTTGATGAAATTCCAATTTCACTCTTTTATAGTTCCATGATCTCGTATCATCACATAGCCTATACCATGTCAATGCGTCTCCCTCCAAAGATAAAGGGAAAGCCTTCTTCTTAACGGCATCATCGGGTATACCTGCAAGCTTAAATAGTCCACAAAGCGTAGATGTTCGTCAGGATGCTTTGCTCCATCTCCTGCGAAATTGTTAGCTAGCAGTTTTTCCATCATACCTGAAGGGATCTGAAAAGAAGTTTCATTTTCAATAGGTTCAGTAGGGTCAGTAGGTTGATTAGCAACTCTTGGCTCAACTAGACGGGGTGAAGATACCCCGAACAAGCCCCTCACACAATTACTTTCCATGGTAACAAGTGACAGAAAATTTCAGCACACTAAATAAAATTTTCCTTACCAAATTCCACCTACCAAAGGCGCTTCACTCCTCGACAACGGTGCCAGAAAAGAGTCTTGATGACCCACAAGTATAGGGGATCTATCATAGTCCTTTTGATAAGTAAGAGTGTCGAACCCAACGAGGAGCAGAAGGAAATGATAAGCAGTTTTCAGCAAGGTATTCTCTGCAAGTACTGAAATAAGTGGTAACAGATAGTTTTGTGATAAGATAAATGGTAACGAGCAACAAGTAACAAAAGTAAATAAAGTGCAGCAAGGTGGCCCAATCCTTTTTGTAGCAAAGGACAAGCCTGGACAAACTCTTATAATAGGAAAAGCTCTCCCGAGGACACATGGGAATATCGTCAAGCTAGTTTTCATCACGCTCATATGATTCACGTTCGGTACTTTGATAATTTGATATGTGGGTGGACCGGTGCTTGGGTACTGCCCTTACTTGGACAAGCATCCCACTTATGATTAACCTCTATTGCAAGAATCCACAACTACAACAAAAGTATTAAGGTAAACCTAACCATAGCATGAAACATATGGATCCAAATCAACCCCTTACGAAGCAACGCATAAACTAGGGTTTAAGCTTCTGTCACTTTAGCGACCCATCATCTACTTATTACTTCCCAATGCCTTCCTCTAGGCCCAAAGAATGGTGAAGTGTTATGTAGTCGACGCTCACATAACACCACTAGAGGTTAGACAACATACATCTTATCAAAATATGGAACGAATACCAAATTCAGATGACTACTAATAGCAAGACTTCTCCCTTGTCCTCAGGAACAAACGTAACTACTCACAAAGCATATTCATGTTCATAATCAGAGGGGTAATATTGTGCATAAAGGATCTGAACATATGATCTTCCACCAAATCAACCAACTAGCATCAACTACAAGGAGTAATCAACACTACTAGCAACCTACTAGCACCAATCCCGGACTTGGAGACAAGAATTGGATACAAGAGATGAACTAGGGTTTGGAGATGAGATGGTGCTGGTGAAGATGTTGATGGAGATTGCCCTCTCCGATGAGAGGAGCGTTGGTGATGACGATGGTGATGATTTCCCCCTCCCGGAGGGAAGTGTCCCCGGTAGAACAGCTCTGCCGGAGCCCTAGATTGGTTCTGCCAAGGTTCCGCCTCGTGGCGGCAGAGTCTCGTCCCGGAAAGTTCTCTTCTATTTTTTTCTCATTGAAAGACTTCATATGGGAGAAGATGGGCATCGGAGAGCCACCAGGGGGCCCACGAGGTAGGGGGCACGTCCCGGGGGGGGGGGGGGGGGGGGCGCCCCCACCCTCGTGAGCAGGGTGTGGGCCCCCTGGCCTTCATCTTTGGCGACGATTTTTCTTTAATTATTATAAGGTATTCCGTGGAGTTTCAGGACTTTTGGAGTTGCGCAGAATAGTCCTCCAATATTTGCTCCTTTTCCAGCCCAGAATTCCAGCCGCCGACATTCTCCCTCTTCATGTAAACCTTGTAAAATAAGAGAGAATAGCCATAAGTATTGTGACATAACGTGAAATAACATCCCATAATGCAATAAATATCTACATAAAAGCATGATGCAAAATGGACATATCAGCACAGTACCCAAATCATCAAACCGCTCCGGTTCAACCAGCGGCATCAGTTGAACGTGGAATGGCTTTTAGCTCTTGGGGGGTGCCGTGCCTTACCCCAGCTCTGCGTAATGTGCGGCTACCCAAGGATTTTAAGGGTCCGCGTAAAGTGCCTAATTATACCGCCGATCAACCCCCCGAGGCATGGATTGAAAGTTATGAGATGGCAATGGAGATGCTGGATGTGGATGAAGCGGCGTGTGCAAAGTACTTCACCATGATGTTGGAAGGAATAGCTCGCACTTGGTTAAAAAGCCTACCCGCTAACTCCATCGGTTCACGGGATGAGTTGAAAGCCCGGTTTATAGCAAACTTCAAAGATACATGCAAGCAACCCATGTCAATTGTGGATCTGGCTGCTTGTGTCCAAGGGAAAACTAATCAACCACTCATTGGGTACGCCGGGTTTCCGAAATTCTGCATTCATCGGACCGTATCAGGGCTGATTCAGCAATCCTAACATTGGAGGGTAATTGCCGGTTTAAGTCGCTAAATATGAAATTGGGATGGCTCAAACGCCACTGCAATGACATGGGAACACTTATGGCAGCCTTGGTTAAGTATGATGATTCTGATAATACCAAGGATCCCGATTCTGACAAAGAGAAGTTGGAGAAGGGAAAGAAGAATGGCAGTGCAAAGGGATAGCAACATAACCAGGCGGGCCATGGGAATAATGGTAAGCGTAAAGCGTACAATTCAGATTTGTGGCTAACACCAATATGCAGGGCAATGCGCAACGTCATAAGGGTAAACCGCCCCAGCGCGGTGGAGGCATAAATTTGGAGCGCCTGTTAAACCAGCCCTTCCCAAAGCACGGGACAAAGGAGGTTCCAGCCACTCACCTCTGGAAAGATTGCTTCATTATGAAGGAACTCAAAAACTTTGATCTCTTCCAGTACGATTAGTGTCCGTCTGGCAGTTCAGGTCCAGGGTCTCACGGAACGGGTTATGGCGGTGGCGGTTCAAACTCAGGATTTTAGAATAATCAGGGCAACCAGAACAACTAAGGTGGTCACAATCAGCAGAGTAATCAAGGGAATCAGCATCAGTCGGGTTATCAGAGCAACCTGAAGCAGTTAAATGGTGGACAGTACCATGTCTTCACTACTAGTCTGTGCAAGCGCGATCAGAAGCTCCATAAAAGGGCAGTAAACTCTGTTGAACCGGTAGTGCCCCGTTATCTGCGCTGGTCTGAACAGCCTATTGTTTGGAGTCGGGAGGATCATCCGCCCCGTGTTGATAATCCTGGCCATCTAGCTTTGGTAGTTGCACCGCAGGTTGGAGGTTATATGTTCACCAAAGTGCTCATGGATGGAGGGAGCACTATCAATATCTTGTATTATGAAACCTTCCGGCGTATGGGGTTAACAGATAAGAATCTTAAACTGTCAAACACCGTTTTTCACGGTGTGGTGCCTGGTAAATCGGCTTACCCGGTCGGTAAGATAGCTCTGGGGGTGGTTTTTGGAGATGATCATGATTCAAGATCCGAGACGATGACCTTTGAAGTGGTTAAAATCAGAAGTCCGTACCATGCTCTGTTTGGACGACCGGTTTATGCTAAATTCATGGCAAGTTCGTGTTATGTTTACTTGTAGCTCAAGATGCCAGGTCATAAGGGGACCATCACGGTTCACGGTAGCTGCAAGATTGCTCTGGAGTGCGAGGAAGGTGATGCGGCTTATGCTGAGTCGGTTTGTGCAATGGAGGAGTTGAAGTTCTATAAGGACAATGTTGATCCGGCAGATATGACTTCTCTGAAGAAGCCCTCTATAGAGCATGATCCAGCTTTGAAGTTCAAATTGGCTGATGAGACTAAATTGGTTGATTTTGTTCTTGGTGATTCATCCAAGCAGTTCAGCATCAGCGTCAACTTGGATCCGAAATAGGAAAGCGCGCTCATCGATTTCATCTGTGAGAACCGAGACATCTTTGCATGGAAACCGTCTGACATGCCAGGTGTACCGAGGGAACTCGCTGAGCACACTCTTAATATTGATCCAAAGTTCAAACCGGTCAAACAGTTTCTTCGCCGTTTTAATGAAGAGAGGCGTAAAGCCATTGGTGAAGAGGTAGCCCGGCTATTTGCCGCATGGTTTATTGTGGAAGTGTTTCACCCTGAGTGGTTGGCTAATCCGATGCTGGTACTTAAGAAAAACGGCACTTGGCGTATGTGTGTGGATTACAAAGATTTGAACAATGCTTGCCCAGCTAGTCCCTTTGCCCTCCCTCGTATTGATCAAATCATTGATGCTACGGCGGGTTGTGAGCGTTTGAGTTTCCTGGATGCTTATTCGGGTTACCATCAGATCAAAATGGCAGTTAAGGACCAGGAGAAGACAACTTTTATAACTCCTTTTGGAGCCTTTTGTTATGTGTCCATGCCTTTTGGGCTCAAGAGGGCTCAGGCGACTTATCAACAGTGTGTGCAGAATTTCCTCCATAATCAGATTGGGCGTAATGTTCATGCTTATATGGATGATATCGTGGTGAAATCCAGGAAAGCAGAGACGCTCATAGCTGATTTGCAAGAAACTTTTGATAACCTGAGAGTTTATAAAATGATGAAGTGTGTTTTTGGTGTACCGGCTGCCAAGCTCTTGGGTTTTCTGGTATCCAACAGGGGCATTGAGGCTAATCCAGAAAAGATCAAGGCTATCACATCCTTGGCTAAACCGGCATGTATCAATGACATTCAAAGACTAGTAGGTCGGATTGCAGCGCTAAGCCGGTTTATGGGCCGGTTGGGAGAGAAGGCGATCCCGCTTTATCAGATGATGAAGAAAACAGACAATTTTTTTGGAGTGATGCTGCTGATGCGGTGTTTGAGGATTTGAAGAAGCAGTTGGCTGAACCGCCCGTCCTTGCTGCCCCTATTGATAAGGAACTATTGCTGTTATACGTGGCTGCTAATGCCCGGGCTGTCAGTGTGGCTATTGTGGTGGAGCGCAACGAGGCTGGTAAGGAGTATCCGGTTCAACGACCGGTTTATTATATTAGTCAGGTGCTTATAGAGTCCAAATAGCGATATCCCCATTGGCAGAAGCTGGTGTATGGAGTGTTTATGGTAAGTCGGAAGCTTAAGCAATACTTTCAAGGCCATCCCATCACTGTGGTCAGTTCTTCTCCATTGGGAGACATCATTCAAAACAAGGAGGCAACTAGCCGAGTCGCTAAGTGGGCTATTGAGCTTGGGCCTCACGGGTTGAAATATATGCCTCGCACGGCTATCAAGTCTCAAGCGCTTGTAGACTTCATCCACGACTGGACAGAGTTGCAGGCACCGGAGGACAAACCGGATAATACATACTGGACTATTCACTTTGATGGATCCAGACAATTGGAGGGCTCGGGGGCTGGAGTTGTCCTTCCCCTCAAGGTGACAAATTTTGTTATGTTCTCCGCTTAATGTTTCCCTGTACTAACAATGCAGCTGAGTATGAGGCTTTGCTCCATGGCCTGCGAATGGATAAGGAGATGAACTTAATCTGGGTACTTTTCTTTGGTGACTCCGATTTAGTGGCTCAGCAAGTATCCGGTACGTGGGACTCCAAGGACCCACTCATGGCGGCTTATCAGCGAGAGGTGGACGCTATCGCTAGTCATTTCAAAGGTTATCAAGTCAAGCACATTGATCGGTGCAAAAATGAAGCGGGAGATGCTTTAAGCCGGCTTGGGTCCCAGCGTAAACCGGTGCCGCCTAATGTTTTTCTGGATGTGTTGCGTAATCCGCCGGTCAAGGTATCAATGGAGGAGGATTTGGCGATTCCTGATCCGGAGGCTCAACTGGTGGCAGTTCTTCATGCTATCCCTAATTGGACGTTGCCGTACCTCGCGTACATGAACCGGGGCGAGTTACCAGAAGATGAAGTTTTAGCCAAGCAGATAATCCGGCGTTCTAAGTCCATGGCTATTGTCAATGGCGAGTTGCACCACTGCAGTGTCTCAGGGGCGTTTCAGCATTGTGTTTCTTCTGAAGAAGGCTGTGAGATCTTGCGTGAAATCCACGAAGGAGATTGTGGTCATCATGCCGGTTCAAAGTCCTATGTGGCTAAGGCTTTCCGGCACGGTTTTTACTGGTTAACAGCTCATGCTGATGCGGAAGATCTGGTTAGAAGGTGTGATGGCTGTCAGAAGTTTGCACATCGAGCTCATGTTCCGGCCCAGGAGTTGAGAATGATTCCAATTACCTGGCCGTTTGCAACTTGGGGGCTGGACATGGTTGGGACTTTTAAGAGATCCAAGGATGAGAAGACCCACCTCCTGGTGGCGGTTGACAAATTCACCAAGTGGGTGGAGGCAGAGCCAGTGAGCAAGTGTGATGCGGCCACGGCGGTTCAGTTCATGAAAAAGGTGATCTTCCGGTTTGGTTTTCCACATAGCATTATAACAGATAATGGCATGAATCTCTCCAAGGGAGCTATGGAAGAGTTCTGTCAACATGAGCATATCCGGCTTGATGTGTTGTCGGTAGCCCACCCCCAATCCAATGGTCAAGCAGAGAGAGCTAATCAGGAAATCTTAAAGGGTATCAAGCCCCGGCTTATTGTCCCTTTGAAGCGGACGCCAGGTTGTTGGGTGGAGGAGTTGCCTTCTGTTCTATGGAGTATCAACACCACCCCCAATAGATCTACAGGGTATACACCCTTCTTCATGGTCTATGGAGCGGAAGAAGTTCTCCCAAGTGATATACATCATGACTCGCCCCGAGTAGCAGCTTACGTTGAAGCGATAATGAACGAGCACGCCAGGATGCCTTGGACCTGTTGGATGAACAACGGGATATTGCGGCAGCTCGCTCAGCGATTTATCAGCAAGATCTGCGGTGTTATCACAGCCGCCGTGTTAAAACCAGGACTTTCCAAGAAGGCGACTTGGTGCTCCGGCTTATCCAAGATCAGACTGACATGCATAAGTTATCTACACCTTGGGAAGGACCCTTTGTGGTCAGCAAGAATTTGAACAACAGGTCATACTACCTCATCGATATTTGAGAGCACAAAGACTCACGCAAATCAGAGGAGGAGACTCGCCCGCCGTGGAATATAGCTCATCTTCGGCGTTACTACACCTAAGCCATAGGCTCCCATTATGTACATATTTTGACAATGTATATATTATGATCAATATAATAAACCAGCATCCTTGCTACAAGCAGGGCTTCTGCCATTTCTTCCAATATTTCTTGGTACAAGGGGGCTTTTGCTTATACAGCGATGTCCTATTTGTTCATTAAACCGGCTATCATGCCACAACAAAGCTTGGGAGCTTCACACCCAAGGGGCCAAAGAGAGTTTTGTTGCTAAAGCACAGCTCAAACATAGGAACCTATTGAGCACAGCTCACAAAGTTACTTGGGGGCTCTTTGTGCACAGCAACAAAGAGTTAGAAAGGATGCTTGTAATACGCTATCAAGCCATGGCTTGGAAGCCTGGTGTATTCACCTAAAACCCCGGGTTAACCTGCCTTCATCAAATAAGCCACTCCTGTCCAGGTAATCCTGGTATGACCCACCGAACGTTTGACAAGTCAATCTTATATAGACCCTGAACTTGTCAAAGTTAAAACGACGATTGGTTAATTGGAGGCCCATCTTAAAAGGCTTTGTCAAATGGTTCAACTCAGCAGCCTGGCAGCCCATGAAAAGCCTCGAATTTGGGCCTGGCAGCCCTTTAAAAGCCTCGACTACAAGTTTTTATTTGATTTTGTTTTGTGCAAGTTTTATTTCCTTTGCTAAGGTTTTGAGGTAAACCGGCGTCCATTGACCCGGCCTGACTATAAGTCATTTCATCAGTCCGGTGTTTCTTAACCCGGCACAAGCTTTCAACTATCAGTTGTTTAGCACATAATCAATTATGAGCTGGCATTTCTCAGCCCGGTCTAGCATCGACTATAAGTTGCCAGGATGATCAACCGGTGTTTATCATAACCCGGCATGGTTCATTATGCACTAGTACAACATGGTGGGAGTGATCAACACTCAAGATTTGGGTTATCACCCTTACTACGCAAGTTGGTAAACCAACGATATGATTCAATATCACATGTATGATATATTTCATATTTTATTGCTTTATAGCCTTGGTTATAAAAACTCTGGTTCTGTATTGGGTATCATAACCCGTCTGGCGGTAAACCGCCAGGGCACATGTAAGTTTCTCAAATGCAGAAAGCAGGATTTTCTGAAAATACTAAGGTGCATGAGTCAGCATAGCAACAATCCTGACGGATTACATAGTGTCATGTAGCAATGCATGATGGCAGAAGATCAAAGTATTTCAACTAGCCTATTACAGGGCGCTTTGATGCCCAAAAGAATAATTATTTGTTGCCCAGCACACAATCTGCAGAAATAAAGCCGACTGCTGGATTATGATTCATCACCAGGTTGACGTGAAGTTGATGGATCATCTCGCGTCGGTTCAACCTCCTCCTCCCCACCCAGTGGCTGGAAGTCAATGGTGGCCCAATCAATCCCAGTTAAAGCTTGGAAGACGACTTCGTTGCTTATAAGATTGGACGGTTAAACGTCAGGGGCGTAAGTGTGCTTACGGATTGGCGGGATAAGATTTTGCGCTTCTTTTAAGCTGCATCAACCCAATTGTTGTCCGCGTCATAGTTGGACTGGTGGACAGACAAGTCAATTTCTTCAGCCAATCTTCTTGCCAATGGGCGCATCTCCTTTGTCAAGGCTTTGAGAGCTTCACTATCAAATTCTGACCCATCTTCTTGTTGGCTTGGATAGCCCTTTCCGATGTCTTCCGGATCAAGATCAGCTATCCAAGCTTTGGCCCGAGTCAGTGCAGATAGATCGCCAGCCCTTGCAGTAGATCTATTTACTTCTTCTATCTGGGCAGGAGTCATAGATAATTTGGCCAAAGTATCCTTGATCAAGGTTGATGCCGGTTTATTGTATGAGGCCGCACAGATGACTCGTTGAGCGCCGGTATACAGTTCTTCTATCAAAGTATAGGCTGCTTTCAACTTTTTCCGCATATCTGAGCCCAGATGAGCAACATGACTACCTGCAACGGTTTAAGAATTTGCTGTTAAACCGGCAGTTTCAAAGATGATTATGATAGGCTCTTACAAAGAGTACTTACCAAATATAGCAGAAGTCATAGCATTGATCTGATGTTTTAAACCGGTTAGCTCTTCCGCCACCGGTTTAAGAGCTGCTTCGGCATCCTCAACCCGTTTTAACAAAGAGGCCCTCTCAGTTTCCCAGTCTGCCCGCTCGCTTTTAAAGCCATCCTTTAATTGCTCCATGGCAGTTAAAGTGCCCTTTAATTCATCTTTGGCCTTGGAGGTTTCTGCTTGCTGGGACTTGATATTTTCTTGAAGATCGGCGATTTGGGAATCCTTATTGTTCAAGTCAGCCTGCAACAGACAGATAATAAGTTGTTAATATTTTCTCAAAAGTCCTAAGCACATAACAAGTTATACACTTGGCACTTGGGGGCTAATGCGGATTGCTTCGTCTTAACTGATATTTTAAGTCCCAATGCTTAGTATAGGTATTAATCTTGGCACTTGGGGGCTAATGCTTAATTGATCAGATAAATTGGAGGTGAAGGAAATCAACAAGCTTTACAACAGAAAGTCCCGATTCATCTTGAAGAGATAAACCGTCCCTTGGGGGCTACACAGTTGAAGTCCTTTTTATCCAAAGTCCCGGTTCATCTTGAAGAGATAAACCGGCCCTTGGGGGCTACAATGGAGTCGATATACTGTACAAAGAAAACTTTATAAAATGTTTGAATAGAAGTTACTTCATAGCGCTCCTTCATCAAGTTGACTAAACCGGACTCGTAATCACGGCTTGTATATAGGCGGTTTAAGTATCCAGAATGGATGTCTTGAGCACTGAGATGAGCATAACTTGACAGATTAGTCTTCCACTTTCCTTTGTCCACAGCAATAAATTCCTCTTTGGCACTGTGTTTTGATAAAGCGACAGGGTCGCCAGGAGTAGTGTGGCCGAAACCGGTAATCACCACATCATCAGTCTTTCCATCAACAATCTCATCTGCGTTGGACGATTTGGCAGCAGTTCTTGCTGGACTTGGTGGATCAATATGAGGACTAGCTGGGTTATTCTCTAGCGGATCAACATAAGTGTCCTGACCTTGTGGCACAGGATCATCTAGAGCAATATCAGTATCTCCATCAGCTGCTTCTAAGGTCCTCTCCGGTTCAAAAGACGGATTCTCCTCAGTGGGAGCACTCAGTTTGACCTTTTTGCTGAGTTGGGCTTTGGCGCTGCAAGTAACAAACAGAGGTTAATATGGTAAACCAGTGCAAGAAAGCAAAGCTAAAATTACTATACTTACCTAGGGACGGTCTTGAGGGGAGGCATTTGTGTGGTTGATGAGTCGCCAGAGGATGAATTGGAAGTGCCCTGATAATTTGAATCAGACGGATTAAGAGGGTATCGGAAGTAACCCGCCAAGGGATAAGATTTGTTAGAATTACAAGAGACCTCTGCACGGTGCTTCCGAACCGGTGTGTCCAGTAAACCGGAGGAGGTGACTTGTTGGCCAGTGTGCCGGGTTGTGCGACGAGCTTCAGGGTGCTGTGTCTTCAAAGAAAAGTGTGGATCCAAATGAGTGAGAGGATGTGAACGTTTCACTTTCCGGACTGCACGACGGAGTTTTCATACTAGCACAATATCTGAATTGGAGGAAAGGGAGATTACCTCTATGTGGTCAGCACGGCTGGCTTCCGCATCATCTTGATAATGATCACTTCCAATAAGATGCATGAAAAATGAACAAAGGGGGTCAAGTTCTACCTCTGGTTCCGAGTCATCAACATCTTTCGGTGGATCAGAGGACTCGTCGGTTTTCTTCTTTGCTGGCCTCTTTGTGGCCTTGCTCTTAGGACGAGGTGCTATCACTGGTTTGTCTTGTGGTTTCACCGGTTTGTCTTGAGTTTTTCTCTTCAGAATGGATCTTTGTCCTATAAGGATAAATAGAAGGCTATCAGGAAATGTTAAAAAGGAGGTGGATTAAAAACAGAGAGATAAAATCTTACAGCTGGCGGTTTGTTGGAGGCATAAAAGGGACGCAGCCCAGTCTTGCTGCACTCAGATATCTGTTCATCTAACATCTTTTTGACAGACACAGTGATCTCGTCGTCAGTCATCTGTATTTTAGTGTGCCATTGAGGGTCCTTGACATCCCCAGTATATTTGTACATTAATCTGGTGCGACGGCTTAAGGGCAGATACCCCATGAAACCCAGCAACGGACAAGATCAATACTGGTTAAACCGTTTGCCATAAGAGCCCAGAGCTTAGAAAGCTGTGGTGCATATGTTTGTCATTCTCTGGCAGTAAGCCGTTGAGGCAGTGGATGTTCATTGCTGAGTCGGTAAGCATGATAACCCGACAGAGGATTTTCATCAGTAGGAGTAGTGTTCCGGCAGTAGAACCACGTCTGATTCCAATCCTTGGGGTGGCTGTGATGTTTGGCATGAGGAAAATTGACTTCTTTCCTTTTTTGATTCGACACTCTGCCAAGTTCAGTATTGGGGCTGTCAGTAAATTCAGTACGGCGGTTCAAGTGGAAGAAGTCTCCGAAAAGTTCAACAGTCGGTTCTTCTTGCAGATAAACTTCACAGAACACTTGGAAATTGCAAATGTTGGACACAGAGTTCGGTCCAATGTCTTGAGGGTGGAGTTGGAAATTGGCAAGTACATCACGGAAATTTTTTGATCCGGGAGGGCTAAACCCTCGGTCCAGATGCTGCATAAACATAACTACCTCTCCATCTTGAGGTTCAGGAGGATTTTCAGTACCCGGGACTCTCCAATGAATGATCTCCTTCTTTGCTAAAGCGCCAGTCACAACATACCTAGTAAGTTGCTCTTCTGTAATCCGGGAGGGAACCCAATTGCAAGAGGAGAACTGTTTGGCCATTTTTGATGACAAACTGTAAAGGAAGTTCAAATGCTGGTTCACGGTTCAAGATTGATAGGCATAAACCGATGTCAAACCGGGGAATTTAATCAAAGCATGTGTGCACATTAAACCGGATACTGATGATTAAGTGAAGACGGCGGTTTACGTGAGGGCTAATGGTACCTGGAGGATGAACCGGATACTGATCATTTTCTACAAGTTAAACCGCCTACAGTGGTATGAAAGAAACAGATCTGAAAATTGCTAAGTGATACGCAAACAGGTTTTACAAGCTAAGGTTATCATTATGGATCTAGCGCACTTCAGAAAAGGAAAATATCAAAGATCTAAAATGGCAACAGCAGCATAGCAAAGGTTCAGATGGGATCTGTTCATAAAAGAGGGGATACTATGGCAAGACAAAATAAAACTATAGCTTCGGCCGCAAAGGGAAGATGTCAAGTTTGTCTAGATTCGATGAGACAGTAAGGGAAATCAAACGAACAAACGATGAACACTGATGAACACCGTCGATGGTATGAAACCCTAATGCAGATCTAGGGTTGAAGAAGGAAGGCTTACCGGCTTCACAGGAGCGGCAGAGAAGTGCTTCAATTCTCTGGTATGATCAGGTTGATGCAGCGGCCAGGGACGATGCAGAGCTTGAAAGTCGAGGGCGGCGGCGGAGCTGTAGGGCTCAGGAGTCGCAAGGAGGAAGAAGAAGCATGGAAGGGGAAAAGAAAAAGACGTTCCAGTCCTATTTATAAGGCGAATGGATAAGTAAGGCAAGCACAGGAATCGAGGAGCCTAAAATGGAGAATGGGGCACAGTTGTCGCCTCGGTTTTGGAGATCAATTAATAAAAGGGAAATCTTTATGAGTTTTTTTACACAGATGATGTCATGGCGGTTTACGGTGATTTCAGAAGTTGACGTCACGACGATTTACAAGGTCAACACGAAGATGTTCAAATCAGAATTTTTCTAAGTTGAAGATTGACATGAACAAGTTCAAACCAATCTGGGGCCTAATGTTGGGGATATGACTACTGAGTATAAACCGCCTAGGAGGGGCCAGATTACACTCACAAGGAGTCCTGTATAAGAGCCCATGAAGATGAAGGATATGGCACGTTAACTATGGAAGCTTAGAGGCCGAGAGCCCAATGGCGGATTAGGGCCCATAGTAATCAACCGCCATAGATGTATAACTTGTATTGTAAGTTAGGGAAAGGAAGAAACTGAGCCGGACACTTGTATGAGCCGGCCTCGAGATTCTGTAGACCAACCGGGCGTCAACCTATATATATAAAGGGACGACCCGGCGGCGGTTCGGGAACAAGAAACAACAGCTCGAGAGATAGGTAAAGCGGATTCGCTCCTTGCTCATCGAGATCAATCAATCCCACAACAACTGGATCGTAGGCTTTTACCTTCACCGCAAGGGGCCGAAACAGTATCAACTTGTTGTGTCCTTTGTTCCGGTTTAACCCCTTTAAGCAAATCTCGTTGCGATGGCTCCACGACTAAGTCCTTCCGCTAGGACATCTGACGTGTTAATTCCACGACACTTGATGTATGTCTTGCCGTGCTTATCTGTGGTGACAATGGGATATCACGTGATCCACTTGATGTATGTTTTGGTGATCAACTTGCAGGTTCCGCCCATGAACCTATGCATAGGGGTTGGCACACGTTTTCGTCTTGACTCTCCGGTAGAAACTTTGGGGCACTCTTTGAAGTACTTTGTGTTGTTGAATAGATGAATCTGAGATTGTGTGATGCATATCGTATAATCATGCCCACGGATACTTGAGGTGACAATGGAGTATCTAGGTGATATTAGGGTTTTGGTTGATTTGTGTCTTAAGGTATTATTCTAGTATGAACTCTACGATAGATTGAACGGAAAGAATAGCTTCATGTTATTTTACTACGGACTATTGAATAGATAGAATAGAAAGGATAACTTTGAGGTGGTTTCATACCCTACCATAATCTCTTCGTTTGTTCTCCGCTATTATTGGCTTTGGAGTGACTCTTTGTTGCATGTTGAGGGATTGTTATATGATCTATCTATGTTATTATTGTTGAGAGAACTTGCACTAGTGAAAGTATGAACCCTATGCCTTGTTTCCTACCATTGCAATACCGTTTGTGCTCACTTTTATCATTAGTTACCTTGCTGTTTTTATAATTTCAGATTACAAAAACCTATATCTACTGTCCATATTGCACTTGTATCACCATCTCTTCGCCGAACTAGTGCACCTATACAATTTACCATTGTATTGTGTGTGTTGGGGACACAAGAGACTCTTTATTATTTGGTTGCAGGGTTGCTTGAGAGAGACCATCTTCATCCTACGCCTCCACGGATTGATAAACCTTAGGTCATCCACTTGAGGGAAATTTGCTACTGTCCTACAAACCTCTGCACTTGGAGGCCCAACAATGTCTACAAGAAGAAGGTTGTGTAGTAGACATCATCATGCATCGATATGCATGTGTTTGCATTGTATTCATTGTTTCTTCCCCCTCTTCTCTTCGGTAGACTACGAGACTGACGTCGCTGCTGGTGCCCCGTACGACTATGGTGTAGACGACCCCCTTCTTCTCGGCTTAGATTCTAGGCAAGGCCCCCCTTGATCACCAGATATCGCCTATTATTCTCTCTACTGCTTGCATTAGAGTAGTGTAGCATGTTACTGCTTTCCATTAATCCTATTCCGCTGCATAGCCTGTCATTGTTGTTACAGTTGTTACCCTTACCTGCAATCCTAAATGCTTAGTATAGGATGCTAGTATTCCATCAGTGGCCCTACACTCTTGTCCGTCTGCCATGATATACTACTGGGCCGCGATCACTTTGGGAGGTGATCACGGGCATATGCTATATACTTTATACCGTTATATTAGTTATGATACTGTTCGGAGATGCGGGCTGAAGGGGCAGGTGGCTCCATACCGGTAGAGGTAGGCCTGGGTTCCCGAGGACCCCCGACTGTTAATTTGTGGCGGAGCGATAGGGTAGGTTGGGACCACCTAGGAGAGAGGTGGTCCTGGCCCTGGTCGGTGTTCACGGATACTTCAATTAACACGCTTAACGAGATCTTGGTATTTGATCTGAGTCTGGCCACTAGCCTATACGCACTAACCAACTACGCGGGAACAGTTATGGGCACTCGACGTCGTGGTATCAGCCGAAGCCTTCTTGACGTCAGCGATTGAGCGGCGCGCGCCGGGTTGGACCGCATAACGCAACTTTCTTTGTAATGGAGGTTGCTAGGTCGGCTTACCGGCCGCCCAGGAAACATGTAGGTGTGCAATGGGTGATGGGCCCAGACCCCTGCACGCATAGGATTTAGACCAGCGTGCTGACCTCTCTGTTGTGCCTAGGTGGGTCTGCGATGTGTTGATCTTCCGAGGCTGGGCATGACCCAGGAAAGTGTGTCCGGCCAAAGGGGATCCAGCGTGTTGGGTTGTGTGGTGCACCCCTGCAGGGAAGTTTATCTATTCGAATAGCCATGTCCCTCGGTAAAAGGACAACCCGGAGTTGTACCTTGACCTTATGACAACTCTAACTGGATACTTAATAAAACACACCCAGACAAGTTCCAGAGACAACCCAATGATCGCTTTCCCACAGGGCGACGAGGGGAGGATTGCCGGGTAGGATTGTGCTATGCGATGCTACTTGGAGGACTTCAATCTACTCTCTTCTACATGCTGCAAGACGGAGGCTGCCAGAAGCGTAGTCTTCAATAGGACTAGATATCCCCCTCTTATTCTGGCATTCTGCAGTCGAGTCCACCGATATTGCCTCTTTACACATATACCCATGCATATGTAGTGTAGATCCTTGCTTGCGAGTACTTTGGATGAGTACTCACGGTTGCTTTGCTCCCTCTTTTCCCCCTCTTTCCTACTCTTCTCGGATGCCGCAACCAGACGTTGGAGCCCAGGATCCAGACGCCACCGTCGACGACAACTCCTACTACACTGGAGGTGCCTACTACTACGTTTAGGCCGCTGACAACCAGGAGTAGTTTAGGAGGATCCCAGGCAGGAGGCCTGCGCCTCTTTCGATCTGCATCCCAGTTTGTGCTAGCCATCTTATGGCAACTTGTTTAACTTATGTCTGTACTCAGATATTGTTGCTTCCGTTGACTCATTTATGTTCGAGCACTTGTATTCGAGCCCTCGAGGCCCCTGGCTTGTAATATGATGCTTGTAAGACTTATTTTACTTTTAGAGTTGTGCTGTGATACCTTCCCATGGGTCCCTGATCTTGATCGTACACATTTGCGTGCATGATTAGTGTACGATTGAATCGGGGGCGTCACAGGAAGGCACCTGTGGATATGGTTAGCCATGGAAAGTGAAAGTATGGCAGAAAAAGAAATAAACTTTATTTTCTGTTTGGGAACTGCCTACGATATATCTAGCATGGAAAGTATTGGGAACTACTCGGTCGTTTTCGTTGACAGGAAAATCATGCCACGCAAAATGTTTTAGCTCTATCTTTTTTGCTTTGTTCTCTGGCACCTCAACAAATCCCTACTTCCCTTCGCGAAGGGCCTTTCTATTTACTTTATGCAATTTTTATTTTACTTGAGTCTCCATCTTCTCTTATAAAGCACCAACTAAGGGGCACTATGATCGTACTTGAGCATTGGGTGTAGCTAATATGCGAGTGTGTTTCATGAATGGATCAATGATTGAGAATAATGGGCTAGGGATAACTTGCTTTAGTGTTGATATTTTGAAAGACATGGTTGCCTGTTGATATGCTTGAGTATTAAAGTCTTCATGTCAAAACTAGACTATTGCTTTGAGTCATATAAAATTCCAAATGTCCATTCTACAAAGAAAAGAATATGTGATGAACATGTTAGGCAGCATTCCACATCAAAAATTCTGTTTTTATCATTTACCTACTCGAGGACGAGCAAGAATTAAGCTTGGGGATGCTGATACGTCTTCAACATATCTATAATTTTTGATTGTTCCATGCTGTTATACTATCATTCTTGGATGTTTTACAATCATTTTATAGCAGCTTTATATCATTTTTTGGGACTAACCTATTGACATAGTGCCAAGTGCCAGTTGCTATTTTCTGCTTCTTTTTTACATCACAGGAAATCAATATCAAACGGAGTCCAAACGGAGCGAAACTTTTTGTGGATTTTTTCTGGACCAGAAGACACATGTTGGACCAAGAAAGTACCTGAGGGGAGCTCCGAGGGGAGCACAACCCACCAGGGCGCGCCCGAGGGCCCAGGCGCACCCAGGTGGGTTGTGCCCACCTCGGCTGCCTCCCGCACCACGTCTTTGCTCTATAATTACCCCAATATTCCAGAAAATCAATTCCAAGCGCCGCAAGTTCTAGAACCACTAGATCCAATCTAGACACCATCACGGAGGGGTTCATCATCCTCATTGGTGCCTCTCCGATGATGCGTGAGTAGTTCATTGTAGTCCTACGGTTCCGTAGTTAGTAGCTAGATGGCTTCCTCTCTCTCTCTCTCTCTCTCTCTCTCTCTCTCTCTCTTGATTCTCAATACAATTGTCTATTGGAGATCTATTTGATGTAATTCGTTTTGCAATGTGTTTGTTTGGATCCTATGAACTTTGAGTTTATGATCATATCTATGTTTATATCCATGAACGTTATTTGAGTCTTTTGATCTCTCATATGCATGATTACTTATAGCCTCGTATTTCTTCTTCTAATCTTTTGTTTAGTTAGGCCAACTAGATCGATTGTTCTTGCCATTGGAAGAGGTGCTTTGTGATGGGTTTGATCTTATGGTACTTGATCCCAGTGACAGAAGGGGAACCAACACGTATGTATCGTTGCTATTAAGGATAACAAGATGGGGTCTATTTCTACATAAATAGATCTTGTCTACATCATGTCATTGTTCTTATTGCATTACTCCGTTTCTCCATGAACTTAATACACTAGATGCATGCTGGATAGTGGTCGATGTGTGGAGTGATAGTAGTAGATGCAGGCAAGAGTCGGTCTACTAATCATGGACGTGATGCCTATATAACGATCATTGCCTGGATATCATCATGATTATTTGAAGTTCTATCAATTTCCCAATAGTAATTTGTTTACCCATAAATGCTATTTTTCTTAGGAGAAGCCACTAGTGAAATCTACGATCCCCGTGTCTCTTCTTTATTATATTTTCCTTCGAGATCTATTTTTATTTGCTTTTATTTTTAGATCTATTAATCCAAAAATACAAAAATATCTTGCTGCAATTTTTATTTATTTATTTTACATCGGGTTGCAAGTATTTGTTCTATGTGTGCAGGAGCTGTTTACGCGGTGTTGCGTGGTTCTCCTACTGGTTCGATAACCTTGGTCTCATCACTGAGGGAAATATCTATCGTTGTTGTGCTGCATCATCCCTTCCTCTTTGGGGAAATACTGACATAGTTGAAGCCAACATCAGCCAACATGGCGCTGAGGTTCGTCATGTACTGGTACCCGGACCTGGCGCTGAACTAGCTGATGGACCAACGAGCCGGTGCGGAGCGCCAGCTGCAAGCGGAGGCCGGCCGGATCACCGTCTGGGCCAGCTACATGGCCTCGTTCATGCTACATGACAAGTTCCAGGTGGAACGGATAGAAGACGGCAGGGTGGTGCCACCTGACGACTTCGGCCTACTGCTGGATGACCCGTCGGGCAGCTCCGAGGAGTTAGGCCCTTACGCGGACGAGGACGCCGGGCGGGCTGACACCAGCACCTCGACGAACCCGGAGGCCGCTGAGGAGGAGCGGGCTACCGCGCAATCCGACACGGGAGACGTATGAAGCCGTCCTATTTATCTTTTCCGCACTTTTGTTAAGTAGCAGGTCCACCCGCCCACTGAGGTGTATTTGAGTGAATGTAATGAACTCTGGCCTTGGGCCCATTTGGCAATGTAAATATTTTTTGAATGTTTGTGCCTTTGCTCTTTGTGCATTAAGATTTTTTCCCGCTTGCTCTTTCTTTGGGCCTCTCCCCGCGAGCTGAGTAGCCGGGTTCCGGTCTGTGACAAGGAGTTTGGTCCTTAGAAAGAGCGCGTGGTACTTAGGCCCTTCGAACATTGAGCGTGAGCGAAACACCCACCGGGTCGGCTGGCGAGTAGCTGGTCATGCGACAACTTAGTGCGGTAGGGCCGGATTGGCCAACCCGGCAGATCTAACTTAGTCTGTCTCCACGTGTAGGTGCTTCGGCCCATAGTTCTTGCCAGTCATCAGCTGAAGCCGGACTATGGCGCTGGGCGAAGTGGAGGGCCTAGGCTGCCTGAACACTCCGGGATGTGCTAAGGAGGATGGTGGGTTGTGGGCTAGCCGGCCAGCCCCCGAGGCCCTCGGTTGGTCAGGCCAACCTGGCGGTGGAGGTTTTAAAGAAAATTTGCAAGGATGTGTGGAACACAATAACTTGGCAGGAAAAGGCAGCCTCCGAGTATCATTTGGGGGTCCCATAGTTTTTTCATAGAATTACGAAAGGCAGCAATACATACATGCATACAGCTAACTGTAAAATGGGCAGAGGAGCTCTGCATTCCAGGGCCGGCTTGTCTCTTCGCCGGCGGTATCTCTCTTGCGCTTGTTCGGCTTGCGGGCGTCGATGAGGTAGTAGGCGTTGCGGTCACACAGGGCTTTGTTGACGATGAAGGGGCCCTCCCATGGGGAGGCCAACTTGTGCTAGCCGGCTTGCTGCTGGATGAGCCGGAGGACGAGGTCTCCCTCGCGGAACGCGAGGGGCTTGATTTTTTTGCTGTGGTAGTGCCTCAGGCCTTGTTGATAGATGGTGGATTGGCTAAGGGCCAAAAGGCACGCTTCTTTGAGAAGGTCGACTCCGTCTTCGCGGGCTTCGTTGGCCTGTGCTTCTGTGTACTTGTGACTTGTGGCGAGTCAAACTTGATGTCAGTCGGGATGACGGCTTCTGCTCCATAGACGAGGAAGAACGGGGTGAACCCGGTCGACCAATTCGACGTTGACCGGTGACTCTAGAGGACGGCCGACAGCTGATGTCTGCTAGAACTACATCGGTATTTCCCCAAAGAGGAAGGGATGATGCAGCACAACGAAGGTAGGTATTTCCCTCAGTGATGAGATCAAGGTTATCGAACCAGTAGGAGATCCAAGCAACACAACGTAAACAGCCCCTGCACACAAATAACAAATACTCGCAACCTAAAGTGTTAAATGGGTTGTTAATCCCTTTCAGGTAACGGCGCCAGAAATTGGCACGGAGACGTGATAAAGTTGTAATAGATTGGATAAATGGATCGCAAATGAAATAAAGTGCAGCAAGGTATTCTTGTATTTTTGGTTTAATAGAACTGAAAATAAAAGCAAATAAAAATAGATTGAAGGCAAATATAATGAAGAAGAGACCGAGGGGCCGTAGGTTTCACTAGTGGCTTCTCTCGAGAAAAATAGCAAACAGTGGGAAAGCAATTACTGTTGGGCAATTGATAGAGCTTCAAATAATCATGAAGATATCTAGGCAATGATCATTATATAGGCATCACATCCAAGATTAGTAGACCGACTCCTGCCTGCATCTACTACTATTACTCCACACATCGACCGCTATCTAGCATGCATCTAGTGTATTAAGTTCATGGAAAAACGGCATACTGCAATAAGAATGATGGCATGATGTACAGAAGATCTATTTATGTAGAAACATACCCCATCTTGTTATCCTTAATAGCAATGATACATACGTGTCATTTCCCCTTCTGTCACTGGGATCAAGCACCGTAAGATTGAACCCATCACAAAGCACCTCTTCCCATTGCAAGATAAATAGATCAAGTTGGCCAAACAAAAACCAAATATCGGAGAAGAAATACGAGGCTATAATCAATCATGCAAATAAGAAATGAAAGAAGACTCAAATAACTTTCACGGATAAAAACACAGATCTGATCATAAACTCAAAGTTCATCGGATCCCAACAAGCAAAAAGACTTACATCATATGTATCTCCAAGAGACCATTGTATTGAGAATCAAGAGCGAGAGAGAGAGAGAGAGAGAGAGAGAGAGAGAGAGAGAGAGAGAGGAAGCCATCTAGCTACTAACTACGGATCCATAGGTCTACAAAGAACTACTCACGCATCATCGGAGAGGAACCAATGGACATGGTGAACCCCTCCGTGATGGTGTCTAGATTGGATCTGGTGTTTCTAGAACTTGCGGCGGCTGGAATTGATTTTTGTTGACTCCCCTAGGGTTTCTGGGGGTATTTATAGAGCAAAGAGGAGGTGCGGGAGGCCACCGAGGTGGGCACAACCCACCTGGGCGCGCCTGGCCCCCCAGGCGCGCCCTGGTGGGTTGTGCTCCCTGATACCTCTCCAACATATCTATAATTTTTGATTGTTCCATGCTATTATATTATCTATTTTGGATGTTTAATGGGCTTCAATATGCTCTTTTATATTATTTTTGGGACTAACCTATTAACTGGAGGCCCAGTGCCAGTTTCTGTTTTTCCCCTATTTTAGAGTTTTACAGAAAAGGAATATCAAACGGAGTCCAAACAAAATGAAACCTTCGCGAGGATCTTTCTTGGACCAAAAGAAATCCAGAAGACTTGGAGTTGAAGTCTGGGACTCTACGAGGAGGCCACAAGGCAGGAGGGCACGCCCAGGGGGGCTAGGTGCGCCCCCACCCTCATGGGCCTCTCGTAGCTCCACTGACATACCGCTTTCGCGTATATATACTCTTATACCCTAGAAACATCAGGGAGAGCCATGAAACCAAATTTCCACTGCCGCAACCTTCTATACCTGTGAGATCCCATCTTGGGGCATTTTCCGGCAATCTGTCGGAGGGGGAATCGATCACGGAGGACTTCTACACCAACACCATTGCCTCTCCGATGAAGCGTGAGTAGTTTACCATAGACCTTCAGGTCCATAGTTATTAGCTAGATGGCTTGTTCTCTCTCTTTGATTCTCAATACGAAGTTCTACTCGATGTTCTTGGAGATCTATTCAATGTAATACTCTTTTGCGGTGTGTTTGCCGAGATCCGATGAATTGTGGGTTTATGAACAAGATTCTCTATGAATATTATTTGGTTCTTCTCTGAATTCTTAGATGCATGATTTGATATCTTTGCAAGTCTCTTCGAATTATCGGTTTAGTTTGGCCTACTAGATTGATCTTTCTTGCAATGGGAGAAGTGCTTAGCTTTGGGTCCAATCTTGCGGTGTCTTTTCCCAGTGACAGTAGGGGCAGCAAGACACATATTGTATTGTTGTCATCGAGGATAAAAAGATGGGGTTTATATCATATTGCTTGAGTTTATCCCTCTACACCATGTCATCTTGCTTAATGTGTTACTCCGTTCTTATGAACCTAATACTCTAGATGCATGCTGGATAGCGGTCGATGTGTGGAGTAATAGTCGTAGATGCAGAATCGTTTTGTTCTACTTGACATGGACGTGATGCCTATATTCATGATCATTGCCTTAGATATCTTCATAACTATGCGATTTTCTATCAAATTGCTCGACAGTAATTTGTTCACCCACCGTAATACATGCTATCTTGAGAGAAGCCACTAGTGAAACCTATGGCCCCCCGGGTCTCTTTCCTATTATATTACATCTCTTTTATTTACATCCCATCTCGTTTACTATTTTGCAATCTTTACTTTTCAATGTATACAACAAAAATGCCAAAAATATTTACTTTACTATCTCTATTAGATCTCACTTTTCCGAGTGACCATGAAGGGATTGAAAACCCATTTATCGCGTTGGTTGCAAGGTTCTTGATTGTTTGTGCAGGTACTAGGTGACTTGTGCGTTGTCCCCTACTAGATTGATACCTTGTTTCTCAAAACTGAGGGAAATACTTACGCTACTTTGCTGCATCACCCTTTCCTCTTCAAGGGAAAACCAACGCATGCTCAAGAAGTAGCAAGAAGGATTTCTGGCGCCATTGCCGGGGAGATCTATGCCAAGTCAAGACATACCAAGTACCCATTGTAAAGTCTTCTCCCTCGCATTACATTATTTGCCATTCGCCTCTCGTTTTCCTCTCCCCCACTTCTAAAACGATTTTCGAAAACCTTTGCCTTTTCTTTGCCTCTTTTCTGTTCGTCTCTTTTCGCTTCTTCTTGTGTGCTTGTGTGTTGGATTGATTGTTTATCACGATGGCTCAAGATAATACTAAATTGTGTGACTTTTCCAATACCAACAATAATGATTTTATTAGCACTCCAATTGCTCCTTTTACCGATGCCGAATCTTGTGAAATTAATACCGCTTTGTTGAATCTTGTTATGGAAGATCAATTTTCTGGCCTTCCTAGTCAAGATGCCGCAACCCATCTAAACAGCTTTGTTGATTTGTGTGATATGCAAAAGAAGAAAGATGTGGATAATGATATTGTTAAATTGAAGCTATTTCCGTTTTTGCTTAGAGATCGTGCTAAAACTTGGTTCTCTTCTTTGCCTAAAAATAGTATTGATTCATGGAATAAGTGCAAAGATGCTTTTATCTCTAAGTATTTTCCTCCCGCTAAGATCATCTCTCTTAGGAACGATATTATGAATTTTAAGCAACTTGATCATGAGCATGTTGCACAAGAATGGGAGAGGATGAAATCAATGATACGTAATTGCCCTACACATGGTTTGAATTTGTGGATGATTATACAAATTTTTATGCCGGATTGAATTTTTATTGTAGAAATCTTTTAGATTCGGCTGCGGGAGGCACTTTTATGGAAATCACTTTAGGAGAAGCTACTAAACTCCTAGACAATATTATGGTTAATTATTGTCAATGGCACAATGAAAGATCCACTAGTAAAAAGGTTCATGCAATTGAAGAGATTAATGTTTTGAGTGGAAAGATGGATGTGTCGGCGTTCTGCGAACGGGGGTCCCCAGACTTGCCTGCCTGCGGCCTGCGGCGTGGCTCAAGTGGGGGCCCAATGCAGCCCAGCTTCATCAACTCAAGCTCAAGACCCTCGCGAGGGGCCAAGCCTCGTGGGGCGGACGACATGAAGCTTCCTCAGGAGCAGCCTCCTCAGGCAGGCTCGCGAGGAGGCGGAGATATCAAGGCAGGGCACGTCCTGAGGGGCCTGTGACGCAAGACATGACGATCGAGGACCAGGCGGGCGCCAGGCGGGCGCCGGCCTGAGTGTCCTTGTTTCCTTTTCAGTGCAAAGCGGGCAAGCACAGGCCAAGGCACCAGGCAAAGGTTACCGTTTTGGTGCAACAAGACCAAGACCAGCAGAACGGCAGGATGGAGGTCATCGTGGAGCCCAGGGCGGCGTCACCGTCAGAGCCTTTGGCAGCCGAAGACCAACTTTTGTCAGGATAAGTGTATGAGATGTTCCCCTTCAAAATGGCCAATTGTTGGCGCCCTTCCCGCTCATTATTTTGGGAGAGGCCCAGGGCCTCCGCCTATAAATAGGACTAGCCACCCACAGGGTAGAGGCATCTAGATCATTTAGAGATCGACCGGAGAGAGAGAGAGAAGCGACTGAACTCGCCCAAGCAGTTCATCGCACCAGCTCAAGAACAGCCCCTTGCGAGGTTGTTCTCCCTTTGTACTGTTCATCATCAGCCCCTGAGGCAATCCACCACACCACACACTGGAGTAGGGTATTACACCACAATGGTGGCCTGAACTAGTATAAATCTCATGTCTCTTGTGTGTTCATCTTTCTTGCTTAGATCCTTGCAAGACTTCGAGACATGATCTGGTAGGGGAGAGATCTTCGCGCGCACCCCAGTGTTCGAACCTCAAAGGTCTGCCGGAACCCAAAATCCGACATTTGGCGCGCCAGGTTGGGGTGCACCGGAGTCCTCCTTCCGCCTCCTCGCGTTTCGTCGCCTCACCGTCCTGATGTCAAGCGACCCGACTGCCAACGCCGACCGCTGGGCGGCATGGCCTGCCCATGCTGTGCCGCCGGCCCAGGGAGACCGCAACCTTGCGCCTTAGGCACCCCGCGCTCTGCAGGGCATTGCGGGGTGCGGGCGATGCGTCCAAACGCCGCCTGCCCTCACACCGCGGCAGGTGCGGTCAGCAGCAAGAGCTTCGAACCACACCGCGGCCACAGTGCCGCACACCCGACGGGAGCAGGCGAACTACAGGGCCGCGCTCACGGTGGCCGAGAACTGCTACGGTGCCGGCTGCTGGAGGGCGGCCCTGACGTGTTGCTGGAGCGAGTAGCCGAACTCCTGGACGCCGCCGGCTCGGGAGCGCCTCCCTTCTGCGTCCAGCTGCCACCCCAAGTCCAAGGCAGGCTGTATGGCGGCCCCATACGTGCCCACATGACTCCAAGCGGGCTCCAGGCCCAGCTCAACGCCAACCCGGCCGTCAGCATTGGGCGCCAAGTCGCACCACCCCCATCTCTGGCCGGCGAAGGAGCATACCCCGCGACCTTCGGCCTCGGCAGGCCACCATGCCATCACCCTCAAGACAACACTCCAGGCTGAGCTGCGTGGCATGTGGGGCACTACGGCGAGAACCGTGGAGTCGCGGTGCCAGAAGGTTATGTGCCCCACATGGTGGATCGAGAATGCGCACTGGAAGAAGACCATGGCTCGTTCCTTGGACCAGGCTGGGGCGAGGAGCCACCAGAATCTGTGCTCTTTTAAGAGCCCCAAGAGGGCCTCGACGACCGCGCCGGTGGCAACAACTATCTGGTACCACTACTTCCTCAGGAGCAAACTTATACCAACCATGGGTCACAGGAGGTACAGGTCGCCACAGCAGATGGCTGCCCCAATGCTGCAGCCTCCTACCCCTCGGGAGGAGGGCATTGGGGGCTGCAGGAGAGGGGTCGGGATTCGGGTTCGTCCCCGCGGTGCTCAGCATCAGACGCACTCCGGAGGTAGGCCCTCTGCCGGGGAGGTGCCACAGGGCCTGCCCCAGGCAGAGGATCCGTGGTCGTCGGGAGAACCGCTGGCGACCGCTCTACCCCATTGGCGTCGTCCTTGGTTTCCGGTCGCCGCCAGTGGTGGTAGAGTGTGGCGCAAGGCGGGCCCCTCGTCTGGTGATATGAAGCAAGGCCGGTACCTGTGAAGCTCGCCGCCCCGTGACACTCTCACGTAATAATGAGTGGGGCTGTACACGCCCTGGAGTCTCCGGAGAGCCGCCCTCGAGCCTCGGGGGCTCCCACCCACGCCCAATGGCAGCACTTAGCTCCGCGCTGGTGAGAAGACGTCGAAGACTAGACTAGGTGCCGGACACGGCTTTTTGCCTTTTTGCCTTTTGCCTTTTCCTTTGTTGACAAGTTTCTTCGATTTGAATTTAAGTTGGATTTGAGCTTGAGACTTGCGTGTGTTTGGGGAAGGGGAGATTAGTCTCGTTCGAGCAATCTCTCATGTTCTGATTTCGGCTTTACATCCAAGTTAGCGTCAGCTGCCTCCCCTTGCGAGCCCCTCGCGAGCCGGGCCAGGCCAGGCACGTATGCAATCCGGACCGCTGTCGCCGCACCCTCTCCGGAGGTTCTCACCACAGGGTCAATGGGACCATCCAGACGACACTCGAGGCGTCGCCGCCTCCACAGGCCCGCTTGGGACTCGTCGGGGTCAAGAGGTAAACAGGTCAGCTGGCCCGCCGCCATGCCAGTAGCTAAGTTCACGCGCAGTGTTACACCTACAAGAATATTTTTCGCAAACCTTTACATGAGGGGCTTCCCCTCCCAAAATTCTCTTACAGTCTTCAGGGCCAAGCCCGAACCTTCTTCACGCAGGGTGAACCACGGAGACGCACGCTCAGTCGGACATATCACTCGCTGCGTCGTCTGGGGCACCTCCAGTGGCCAGGCGCGTCCACCACGCCACCTTCATCGGCGGCCAAATGTCGATCACGCCAGCTGCAGAGAGGTCTGTGCCCCGTGTCACTTCGTCCAGCTTGGCCTTGAGGGCCATGGTCCTACCTTCAGCTTCGGCCCTGATCAGCTCCAACCTTGCTTCATATTGGCGCTCGAGACCCGAACGGGCTTTCGCAACTCGGCGGTCGATCTCCTCCTGGGATCGGGCTTCGCGCGCAGCGACGTCATCCTCTGCCTGAGCCACCAGGCGCTCCCTCGTCTCCAGCTGCTCAAGATCAAGGTTGCGCTCGGTGGTCTCCAGCGTCAGCACTTCTTCGTGCTTCTGGAGCTCTACCTGGTCAACAGAGGCCTCCTTCAGCGACACAAGGGCCGCCTGGCGCAGTTCCACCAGCTCCTCTGGAGAGTTGCTCCAGGCTTGAAGCTCCCACACGTGCTCCTCCGCGTCCTTGCGCCGACGGTCTGCTTCCCGGGCCTCCTCGATGGCTCGGGAGCAGGCCTCTCGCGAGGCCACCAGTGACGCCTCATCCTTCATGTCGGTGTCAAAATCGGGGGATCTCGGGTAGGGGGTCCCGAACTGTGCGTCTAGGCGGATGGTAACAGGAGACAGGGTACACGATGTTTTTACCCAGGTTCGGTCCCTCTCGATGGAGGTAGAACCCTACTCCTGCTTGATTTATATTGATGATATGGGTAGTAAAATAGTATACATACCATGAGATCAGAGAGGCTAAACCCTAGAAGCTAGCCTATGGTATGATTGTTATTCGTCCTACGGACTAAAACCCTCCGGTTTACACAGAGTCGGTTACAATGGTATGAGATCTACATATCCGTATCGCCAAGCTTGCCTTCCACGCCAAGGAAAGTCCCATTCGGACATGGGACAAAGTCTTCAATCTTGTATCTTCATAGTCCAGGAGTCCGGCCGAAGATGATAGTTCGGCTATCCGGACACCCCCTAGTCCGGGACTCCCTCAGTAGCCCCTGAACCAGGCTTCAATGATGACGAGTCCGGCGCGCATATTGTCTTCGGCATTGCAAGGCGGGTTCCTCCTCCGAATACTTCATAGAAGATTTTGAACACAAGGATAGTGTCCGGCTCTGCAAAATAAATTCCACATACCACCGTGGAGAGAATAATATTTACACAAATTCAATCTGATGACGTATTTCATGGCGTGACATCACACCATGGCCAAGCCTTTATTCGAATCGTTTTTACTTTGCCACCTCAGCGCGTTTAGTGAGGCGGTTTCCTTCCACGTCTTGTCAAAGCAGAGATCGTGTCCCCTTATTCCGGATTCTCATCAATACAGGCGTGGGTAACCCAACCACGTCATTGATTACGGCGCTTGGGAGATAAGCGAGTTTTACCAGGCTTGTGGGGACGCATAGCTTCGTCCGTCCATATAAGGGGATAAGGATCCACTTTTTCACACACCCCTTCTTCCTCCTTTGCTCATCCATTTCCGCGCACTCGAGCTCCAGCGCCCAAGTCCGCACATCTCGCCTCAACCTTCCCTAGCCATGTCCGGAGGGGGAGGCAAGTGGATGGTCTCCTCCGTCACGGAGGGGCACATCAAAAAGCTGCGGAAGGCCGGATACTTGTCCAGCGACATTGCGCATCGGCTGCCTGACAAGGGGCATCTCATCCCCACCCCCGGGCCCCATGAGAGGGTGGTGTTCCTCACCCACTTCCTCCGCGGACTAGGTTTTCCAGTTCACCCATTTGTCCGGGGGCTCATGTTCTACTACAGCCTGGATTTCCACGATCTGGCCCCAAATTTCATCCTCAACATCTCTGCGTTCATCGTCGTGTGCGAGGCCTTCCTCTGCACCCCACCCCACTTCGGCTTATGGCTGAAGACCTTCAATGTCAAGCCGAAGGTAGTGGGCGGCTGCCAGGCGGAGTGCGGAGGTGCCATGGTGGGCAGGATGCCCAACGTCCTATGGCTCGAGGGCTCTTTTGTGGAGACCATAAAGGGGTGGCAATCGGGGTGGTTCTACATCACCGAGCCGCGTGACCCTAAATGGGCGGCGACCCCCGAATTCCGATCTGGCTTCCCTACACGGCTCACCTCCTGGAAGGAGACGTGATTGACGTGGGGTAACTCGGAAGAGCAGACCGGACTTCAATCCTGCGTCCAAAGCCTAGTGAACAAGAAGCTCAAGCTTGTCAACGTAGTCCAGGTCATGCTCATCCGCCGGATCCTCCCGTGCCAACAACGGGCCTTCTGCTTGTGGGAGTTTGATCCGGCACAGCACCAAACCTTGAGCAGGATCTTCGACACTACAGACGAAGATGCCTGGAAGGTGTTGTTCAATGGCGTCGAGGCCCCCGCATCAGCTACCGAAGATCGCGGATACAGCTCGCAGCGTCAAGCTAGCGAGGTAAGCTACTTTACCCTTTACAGGACTCTTGTTTTCCATAATTTGACTCTATGCGGTATCTAAACTCCCTTACCTTTGACATGCCTAGCGAAAGACGTCCGGGTAGGTTAACTGTCCGGCTCCCTTGCCAGAAGACCCAGCGGACGCCCGATTGACGGGGCTGCTGGTTCCGGCACCTCACGTGGTGCCGGAGAAGAAGGCCAAGAAGAAGGCCACGGGAACTCGAAGGAGTTCCCGGCGCCAGGTGTTGTCGGACTCATCGTCTGATGACTCCGAGGAGGACTCCTCCCGCGAAGACGAGGAGGAGGAAAAAGAGGCCTCTCCCCCAGCGGGGGGAGAGAGGAAAAGGAAGGCCGCCCCAACGTGGGAGGCCAAAGGGTCCAAGAAGGGAAGGACCCTCCCTCCGGATTACTCCACCAACACCGACGATGGCGAAGAGGAGTGGTCATCGAGGACTAAGCCTCTGGCGACATCGTAAGTGTCCGGATACCAGAATAATTCATGGCATTTCGTTTGTAGCATAGAATCTCCTAACGCCGAATATAACCCTGTAGCCCGCCCAAGGACGGGCTCGACACTTCAACGAGTGGCTCCCTGGCTTCGTCGGATGTGAATAGCACTTCACTTTCGGCCGTCTCCTCTCCTCGCGCTGCGGATGACACCGAGGTGGGGTCCCAAAAGGGGCCCAGCCAGGAGGAGGAGGTCCCAGAGGTGCCGCAAGGCAACCTCCCGGACTTCGGGCAAAAGGGGGATCAAACCCCGAAGGGTTCTGAGTCCGGCCCTGGCCAGACTCCGCACCGGAACCTTCAGCGGTTCCGGAGTCCGGCAGGCGGTCCCTTCATAAGAAGGGCGAGACTGCGACACCGGTGACCTCCATCCAACCGGAGGCACCGGATAATTTGCTGGAGGCATTTAACGGCGCCTCCATCGATGAGGAGCACCGCACTGTTATGAGTGTGGTGATCCAGAAAGTTCAGTCCGCCAAGAGCGGGCTGACTGAAGCCTATGCCAGCCTTCTGACAGGCTTTGAGGTATGTATTAAGATATGTAAAAATATTACCGCATAGACAGTAGCCCCTGATGCTTAGTTTGGTGTTCAGAAAGAAAAGCCAAATTGAGGATCTAAAAAGATGTACGCAGGAGTCTAACATAAGTATGTCAATATGGGAATGCATGCTGCGCTGCTGACCTCTGCCGCACTGACTGCGGAGGTAATTGCATTGAAGCAGAGCCTCGAGCGGTCTGAGAACGAGCTCGGCCTTGCCAAGAAGCAGCTCGAGGACAAGGAAGGTAAGTAATACCTTATGGAAGTATATAAAAGATGTGGTTGCAAAAAATAACAGGAATAACGTGAGAGTTGCAGGGGCCACGAACGAGGTGACGACCCTGAAGGAAGCGGTGTCCAGGGCCGAAAGCAATGCGGCCGCGGAACGTACCGAGCGAGAGAAGCAGGAGGCACGGGTGGCGGAGGTGCGGCAAGAGCTCCAGGCTCTCGTGGAAAAACACAAGAGTTTGGAGCGTGACTCAAAGACTCGAGAGTCCGAGATCGCCTCGGCTCTTGAGAGCGCCAAAGCCGCTAAGGCCGAAGCCCAAAAAGCCCTCCAGGAAATTGTGGCAATAATGAAGATAGCGGCGGGTAAGGCATTCTTCATGCAAAGAAAGCACGTGAAAGTGAATTACTTTTTACTTACCCGAATCCGGAGCTCTCCAGGAGCATTCGCAGATCTGCCCCGCAGCGTGTCCGACTCTGCCGCATTCTACCGGGCTGAGGAGGGGAGCTTGATGGAGAAGGTGTTCTGGTCTCAGTATGCTGGGGCCGGGCACCCGGTGCCCTTGAGTGACCAGCTGAAGCAGCTGGTTGAGCTCCATAAGGTGGCCGAACAGGCCATGAAGGGCCTCATAGTTCGGCTGTGGCCTAAAGAAGCCATGCCTGGGAGTTACTTCGGGCTAGTGAGGCGGCTGGTGGACGCCTGTCCATGGATTGAAGTCGTCAAGCGCTCCGTCTGTATCGAAGGTGCCCGTAGGGCCCTTGTCTGTGCTAAAGTGCACTGGGGCAAGATGGACGCTGAGAAGCTTGTGACGGACGCTCCACCGCCGGGCAGGGAGTATCGCACGCCTGCGATGTATTATGCGGGCGTCCTGAAGGGTGCCCGCCTTATAGCGGGCAAATGCTCCAAAGATGTAATTTTTGAGTAAACTCGCATTTGTTATCCTGTACGCTTGAAAACTTGTTCATATGCGCTAAGCAACGCTTGTGAATTTAAAATATTACCTTCTGTGCGGCCGTTTATTAAATTTGAGAGATGGCGAGTCGTCGGCTTCTGCCCCCATGCCACGAGTGCTGGGGTGTTCAGGATAAACTTGAGCGCTCTTTTTCCCATTCTTGGGTCCTTCGAGGGAGGCGCTCAACGCAACGAACAAGGCAACCGGACTATAGTGCTTGAACACTCTCACTTAGCCATTGAATTCTATAATTTTAAATTTCGGCGAAGCCCCTAGTATTCGGAAGACCGAATTCGGGGCGCTATCCACGCCTGGGTCGGACAAAGCCGACTCCTCGCTCTAAGCGGCATAAGCCTTTAGGGACTCGAAAACCTCTCGAACAGCGACCGACTCTCGCCCTATCATGACGGTCAGTTTTAGCTTTCTCCACTGAGGTGCTCAACCCAGCTCAACCGGGGCACAATCGCAGTGGTTCTCCCAGTGCTACCTTAGCGGATGTAACGGAACGTATGGTAACAAAACATGGGAGCCGGGCAAACCCAACTATTGACCCAAGACATGATTCGGAGCCGATGCATATAATGCTATAAGTTCGGGGTGCCGCACTTGTGAAAGTGTTCGGACTTATCACACCATATTTTGGGGTACTTAAGCCCCCGGTGTATTTGGCCGTACCAAAGCGTACGGATGCAACATGTCATAAGTGAACATATATAAATAAAAAAAGGAATGCAATAATAGGCAAAAGCTATGCATTGTTTATTCAAGAAAGCTGCGGTAAAAGCAGAACAATACAAATAGTGCGATAAGTAAGGGACAAGACTATTTGACATGTCCCCCTCCAGAAGCGAGCTGCGGGATGTTATGTAAAACAGGTATACTGCTCGTTATAGAGACCACTTGGACACTCGACGTATCTTTCTGCTTCCCTGGCTGTTGCATCGTGTGTTCGGCGATTCCACTGCCGGACAGGGCTTCTTGATAAAGGAGTCCTGAAAGTAAGAGAAAAAAAAGAAGAATGACACAATTGGGAGCCCCTAGTGCGGTTGAGCCGCATTCTGGGCCTGCCGTGGTCGTGCCCCTCCCCCCAATGCCCATGGTATTTCCAGAGCGTAGTTATGTACGCGTAGTACTGGTTTCGCAATTTCGCGAGGGCTGGGGTTGGGGCCGCATTGCTACGTGTGCTCGGGACGTGCCAGGCGGTCTTGTTGTAGGTTACTCCGGGCGTGCTTGACGGTGTCCGGACGTTTAATAGCCGGACTCAAGAATTACCTTAAGAGGCTGCTTTGTGCTTCTGCCGCTAGGGCCGCTATATGCTCCTCCGTTTGGAGAGAGCGTTTGGTGTTTTCGTTGACCGTAATGACTCCTCGAGGGCTTGAGGTATGCGTAGTGCGGCACCACATTGAACTTTGCAAATGCGGTTTGTCCGAGTAGTGCGTGATAGCCGCTGCAGAACGTGACTATGTCGAAGATTAATTCCTCGCTTCGGAAGTTATCCGGTGATCTGAAGACCACTTCAAGTGTAACTGAGCCTGTACAGTTGGCCTCTACACCTGGTATGACGCCTTTGAAGGTCGTCTTTGTGGGTTTAATCCTTGAGGGGTCTATGCCCATCTTACGCATTGTATCCTGATAAAGCAGGTTCAGGCTGCTGTCGCCGTCCATTAGGACTCTAGTGAGGTGAAATCCGTCAATGATTGGGTCTAAAACCAATGCGGCGAATCCGCCATGGCGGATGCTAGTGGGGTGGTCCCTTCGATCAAAAGTGATCGGGCAGGAGGACCACGGATTGAACTTTGGGGCGACTGGCTCCATCGCATATACGTCCCTTAGTACACGCTTCCGCTCCATTTTGGGTATGTAGGTTGTGTATATCATGTTCACCGTCCGCACTTGTGGGGGGAAGCCCTTCTGTCCTCTATTGTTCGGCGGCCGAGGCTCCTCCTCGTTGTCGCTATGCTGCCCCTTGTCATTGTTTTTCGCATTTAACTTGCTTTCCTGCTTGAACACCCAACAATCCCTGTTGGTGTGATTGGTTGGCTTTTCGGGGGTGCCGTGTATCTGGCACGAGCGATCGGGTATTCGGTCCAAATTGGACGGGCCTAGAGTATTTCTTTTGAATGGCTTTTTCCGCTGACCGGGTTTAGAGCCTCTGAATCTGGCATTGACTGCTGTATCTTCAGCATTATCGCCATTAATGTGGCGCTTTTGTTTGTTGCGACGCGACCTGCCGTTGCTATCCTTGATATCCGAATTACCAGGGCTCTTGGTCATGTTGTTACTACGAGCTAGCCAGTTGTCCTCTCCCGCGCAAAAGAGGGTCATGAGTGTTGTGAGGGCTGCCATGGATTTCGGCTTTTCCTGTCCTAGGTGCCGGGCAAGCCACTCGTCGCGGATGTTATGTCTAAAGGCTGCAAGGGCCTCTGCATCGGGACAGTCGATGATTTGATTTTTCTTGGTTAGGAACCGTGTCCAGAATTGTCTGGACGATTCTTCCGGCTGCTGAATTATGTGGCTTAGGTCATCGGCGTTTGGTGGTCGCATGTAGGTGCCCTGGAAGTTGTCGAGGAATGCGGCTTCCAGGTCTTCCCAACAACCAATTGACTCTGCTGGCAAGCTGTTAAGCCAATGCCGAGCTGGTCCTTTAAGCTTGAGTGGGAGGTATTTGATGGCGTGTAGATCGTCACCGCGGGCCATGTGGATATGAAGGAGATAGTCCTCGATCCAGACCGCAGGATCTGTTGTGCCATCGTATGATTCAATATTTACGGGTTTGAAACCTTCAGGGATTTGATGATCCATCACTTCTTCTGTGAAGCATAGTGGGTGTGCGGCGCCCCTGTATTGGGCTATATCACGGCGTAGCTCAAATGAGCTTTGTCTACTGTGTTTGGCCTGACCGGAATTGCCATATCCGGCGTGACAGTTATCATCACGCATCGTGGGGCGCCCACACGATCCTTAGATCGATCTTGTTTGTCTTGCCTTGTCCTCCAATATATCCCACAGGTCTGGTGCATTTCCCTGTGCCTTGATATTTTTTGAGTGGCGCCGGGGTGCGGCTTGAGTGGAGGGCCGAGAGGCCTCTCTGTCGCGGCCACGAGGTGGCCGGTCGGCCGTATCATGCGCTGGTGATGTAGGTTTAGGTGCTTCCTCCTCTAATCAGGGTAGCAGCCTGCGTTTTGGGAAGTTCTTGGAGGGGCGTTCGAGTTCATACTCTTCGGCCGCGAGGACTTCAGTCCATCTGTCGGCTAGCAAGTCTTCGTCAGCTCTAAGCTATTGCTGCTTTTTCTTGAGGCTGCTTGCCGTGGCCATAAGCCTGCGTTTGAAACGCTCTTGCTCGACGGGATCCTCAAGCACGACAAATTCGTCGTCGTCGAGGATTGCCTCGTCTTCGGAGGGAGGCATGTAATTATCGTCATCTACCTCTCTGCCTGCCGCTCTCTCATGAGGGCTGGCTTCTCCATCCTCTCGCACTGAATCCTGCTGGAGGGAGTTGTCTTCAGCACTGTCCGGGGTGTTATTGTCTCCCGTGCTGGAATCACCGCTGACGCCGGCACTTAGGCTGTTTCTTGGAGGGGTCATCCTCCGTTGTTCCATTGCCATTCCCATCTTTTGGGATGTCCACCATGTAAATGTCGTATGACGAGGTGGCCTTCCAGTGCCCTGTAGGCGCTGGTTCTTGGTCGTCTCCTGCATCGTCGTCCATACCGTCAATGTCTTCGGAGTCGAAGTCGAGCATGTCGGTTCAATCATCGATAGTGGCTACGAAGTGGGTGGTGGGTGGGCTTTGAATTTCTTCGTCGTCCGCATCCCAACCTTCCTGACCATAGTCCGGCCAGGGCTCTCCTGATAAAGAGAGAAACTTTAGTGAATTCAGGATGTCGCCAAAGGGCGAGTGCTGAAAGATGTCCGCGGTGGTGAATTCCATGACCGGCGCCCAATCGGATTCGATTGACAGGGGCGCGGAAGGTTCGGAGTCCGGAGAGGAGTCCAGCACCTTGGAGTTACGAGCCTTGCAAAGGACAGGGTTGGTGTTCGGCTCAATCGCCATAGAGATCGCAGCCCCCGAGGCGGTGTCCAGCCACCCGTCCTCGATTGGCATAGTTGGCTCCGAGCTAAGGGTCGGAGCGGACACTGGTGCGGCCTCCAGGGCACTGTTCAGCGACAGAGCTAGATCATGCCCATCGTGACAGTGCGGCGCGCTTGGTTGTGGCTCGAACCCGTCGAAGATCAAGTCTCCGCGGTTAGCCGTGTAGTTTAAACTTCCAAATCTGACCTGATGGCCAGGGGCGTAGCTTTCAATCTGCTCTAGATGGCCAAGCGAATTGGCCCGCAGTGCAAAGCCGCCGAATACGAAGATCTGTCCGGGGAGAAAAGTCTCACCCTGCACCACATCATTGTTGATGATCGAAGGAGCCATCGGGCCTAAAGATGACGACACAGAGGAAATCTCAATGAAAGCACCAATGTCGGTGTCAAAACCGGCGGATCTCGGGTAGGGGGTCCCGAACTGTGCGTCTAGGCGGATGGTAATAGGAGACAAGGGACACGATGTTTTTACACAGGTTCGGGCCCTCTCGATCGAGGTAAAACCCTACTCCTGCTTGATTGATATTGATGATATGGGTGGTACAAGAGTAGATCTACCACGAGATCAGAGAGGCTAAACCCTAGAAGCTAGCCTATGGTATGATTGTTGTTCGTCCTATGGAGTAAAAGCCTCCGGTTTATATAGGCACCAAAGAGGGTTAGGATTACACAGAGTCAGTTACAATGGTAGGAGATCTACATATCCGTATCGCCAAGCTTGCCTTCCACGCCAAGAAAAGTCCCATCCGGACACGGGATGAAGTCTTCAATCTTGTATCTTCATAGTCCAGGAGTCCGGCCAAAGATGATAGTTCGGCTATCCGGACACCCCCTAGTCCGGGACTCCCTCACTTCACATTGTCAAGATCACGCCGGTGACGCGCAAAGGCAACGACTACCTTTAGCTTGCGCCTCTCTTCAGCGAGGCGCAAGCCTTCAGCCTTGAGGCGCGCATCCTCGCCAGCAAGCTTTGCTCCGATCCGGCTTACTGCGTCTGGCGCCCCCTGGAGGAATTCTTGGTGAAGGGCGCGGCGCTCGCGAGCACGCCTGAGTACATCTTCCTCGTCACCCTCTGCCGTTGGCGAACCAGGGGGCACTGGGGCGGCATGCCCCCTCCCGGCGTAGGGATGGGGGCTGGTGCCCCAGCAATCGTCAGACGAGCCATGCCAGGAGCCCGGCCGGGCACTGGTCTGTCACCAGAAGAGAAGCTTAAGATGACTTCAGCCACTCGCCGTTCACGATCAGGGAAGGAGCACGGGGCAAGTTGGTCGTGCCCCAGGAGAGCTCGTGAAGGGAGGACAGCAGGCACTCAGGCTCGAGACGCCCCACAGGACGGGCCGCTTCTCTGACTGGCCGAGCTGCAGGAGTGCCGCTCGAGCCCGGCACGCCCGGGGTCAGCAGCAAAGACGAGGCTTGGGGGGATGGCTCCTTGGCCGTCTTCGCGAATTCAGCAGGAAGGGCCCCGAGAAGGCCGCGGTCAGCTGCAAGAACCGGAAATGAAGAAGCAAAGAAGAATGAGGACTTACTCATTCGTGGCAAAGTAATTCCTACGCTTCAGCAGGCGGCAAGGGCGATCTTTGCCGCCCAAGGCCTCCTTCCTCTTGCAGAGGGCCTCGAAATCTACTCGAAATCGACCCAAGCGCTTGGCGCAGGGGTCGGCTTGCAGCATGTTGGAGGCGTCAGGACGATCGGCGCTAATGGGACCGTCCCGAGGAGCGCCACCGGGCGCCACCTCGTGAGGGACAACCGGAGCCTCGGGGGCCCCAACCTCGGGGGCCGTAGGCCGGAGCTCCTCGCCTGCCACTGCTCCAGGACAGGCTTCATGAGATGTCGCCTCCGGAGCCCCACGCAGCATCTGCACCTCCACAACATCATCCTTTTCGGCTCTCCGCTGTTCTCGTCTCCCTGCTTCATCACCAGGGATGGGACCACTTTGGGCAACTGGAAGGGCAACCACGGCGACAGGATTCTCGCGGGGCCCCCTGAGGCCAGTCGGGCGTAGTCCCCATTCATCGAAGCTGGGCATCTGCTTCACAAAATGGGCCATGCCCGAACAAAGATACAGGAGGGCACCATCATGTCAGAGGCTGCCTGGGGAAGGGTCGCCAGTCAGGACCTTGAGCACCGTCCTCAGTGCTTCAGGCGCCAGGTCCTCCTCCTGGAGCCGCATGTGGTCCTTGTGCCCCGCATAACCCCACATTCGGCGAGAGTGGCGCTGGAGAGGAGCAATGCGACACTGGGGTAACTCCTTCACCACCTTGGGCGCCGTCACGTTGAGCGCCCTCAAGGTCTCGAAGCGGCGCCAGACGAAGACGAGCCGGGGGCTCATGAGTGCTTCATGAGCCCAGCCTGAGCTAGGAACAGCCGGTGCGGTTGGGTGCGAGAGCAGGGGGCTGGGTACCCCAACGTCCACATACAGCCACCGCTCTCTGAACTTGGCCTCAGAAGGAGGAAGGCCGAAGTCGATCCCTGAAGAAGTCGTCTCTGGCACGGCAAGAAAGCTCACACACCCTGAGCATTGAGTAGGATCGCTCAGGCGCAAGGAGAAGAAATGGCGCAGCAGGGCAACAGAAGGAGGAATGCCCAGCATTGCCTCGCAGACAAAAGCAAAGACAGCCAGGAGAGTAATGGACTCAGGTTCGAGGTGCATCATGTGGATCTGATAATGGGAGAGCACCGCATTGAAGCAGAGAAAGGGGGAATCATACTCGCCCACAAGGCGTCGGCAAAGAACCAGACCTCCGTGACGACCCTGTCAATAGAAGCATCGGACACAAGCCAAGCTGAGGTCCTGCCGCACTTGTTGAAGATGGTGGCAAGAGTAGAGTGGACCTTGCGCAGGGCCTTGGGATTGAGTATGATTGACCGATCGACAGCGGGGGCTGCTACCGCCGGAGTTGAGTGGGATGAAGGCGCGGGCTTCTTCCCCTTTTCCTTCTTCGTCGGCGCCATGGCGGGCAAGAAAGGGGACAGCTTAAGTTGGATTGGAGGCGGAGGTTGTGGCTTGAGGAAGGAGGAAGGGCAAGAAGCGCGCGGGCGGCGAAAGGGAGTAGCTGTGTGCAACCACGGGTCCGCCTAGCCGAGCGCATAATGAGGCATCATGGGGAAGCGGAGACACCCACATCCAATCAAACGCCACGTGGCGCCCAAGGCCGCAGGCTGTTGGGGCCCGCGGTGCTTCGCACTTGCCCCTTCGCTTATCTGCTAAGCCAAGTCCGGGCGCGCCTTGGGACCGGGGGCTACTGTCGGTGTTCTGGGAACGGGGGTCCCCAGACTTGCTTGCCTGCGGCCCGCGGCGTGGCTCAAGTGGGGGCACAATGCAGCCCAGCTTCATCAACTCAAGCTCAAGACCCTCGCGAGGGGCCAAGCCTCGCGGGGCAGACGACAGGAAGCTTCCTCAGGAGCAGCGTCCTCAGGAAGGCTCGCGAGGAGGCGGTGAGATCAAGGCAGGGCACCTCCCGAGGGGCCCATGATGCAAGCCATGACGATCAAGGACCAGGCGGGCACTGGCCTGCGCAGTGTCCTTGTTTCCCTTTCGGTGCAAAGGGGGCAAGCACAGGCCAAGGCATCAGGCAAAGGTTACCGTTTCGGTGCAACTAGACCAAGACCAGCAGAACGGCAGGATGGAGGTCATCGTGGAGCCCAGGGCCACGTCACCGTCAGAGCCTTTGGTAGCTGAAGACCAACTTTATTCAGGATAAGTGTACCAGATGTTCCCCTTCAAAATGGCCAATTGTTGGCGCCCTTCCCGCTCATTATTTAGGGAGAGGCTCAGGGCCTCCGCCTATAAATAGGACTAGCCACCCACAGGGTAGAGGCATCTAGATCATTTGGAGATCGACCGGAGAGAGAGAGAGAAGCGACTGAACTCGCCCAAGCAGTTCAACGCACCAGCTCAAGAACAGCCCCTCGCGAGGTTGTTCTCCCTTTGTACTGTTCATCATCAGCCCCTGAGGCAATCCACCACACCACACACTAGAGTAGGGTATTACACCACAATGGTGGCCTGAACCAATATAAATCTCGTGTCCCTTGTGTGTTCATCTTTCTTGCTTACATCCTTGCGAGACTTCGAGACGTGAGCTGGTAGGGGAGAGATTTTGCACGCAACCCAGTGTTCGAACCTCAAGGTTCTGCCGGAACCCGAAATCCGACAGGATGAACTTATGAAATTGTTTGCTAATAAAAGTGTTTCTTCTGATCCTAATGATATGCCTTTGTCCACTTTGATTGCGAATAATAAGGAATCTATGGATGTGAATTTTGTTGGTAGGAACAGTTTTGGTAACAACGCGTATAGAGGAAATTTTAATTCTAGGCCGTTTCCTAGTAATTACTCTAATAATTATGGTAATTCCTACAACAACTCTTACGGAAATTTTAATAAGTTGCCCTCTGATTTTGAGAATAGTGTTAAAGAATTTATGAGTTCGCAAAAGAATTTCAATGCCTTGGTTGAAGAAAATTTGCTCAAGATTGATGAGTTGGCTAGGAACGTGGATATAATATCTCTTTATGTTGATTCTTTGAAACTTAGATCTATTCCACCCAATCATGATATCAATGAGTCTCTCAAGGCCATGATAATTTCCATTGATGAGTGCAAAGAAAGAACCGCTAGGATGCGTGCTAAAAAAGATTGCTTTGTGAAAGCGTGTTCTTCTAGTTTTCATGATAATAACGATGAAGATCTAAAAGTGATTGATGTGACTCCTATTAAATCTTTGTTTTCCAATATGAATCTTTATAAAGATGGGACTGGAGATGAGTCAACTTTAGTTAAAATGCGTCGCAATGATTTGGAGTTTTTAGATCTAGATGCAAAAATTGATAAAAGTGGGATTGAAGAGGTCAAAACTTTACATAGCAATGAACCCACTATTTGGGATTTCAAGGGATTTAATTATGATAATTGTTCTTTGATAGATTGTATTTCCTTGTTGCAATACGTGTTAAATTCTCCTCAGGCTTATAATCAAAATAAAGCTTTTACTAAACATATCATTGATGCTTTGATGCAATCCTATGAAGAAAAGCTTGAACTAGAAAACTTTATGATGAGTGGTAACCTACTATTAAAATTAAGATTAAAGATTATGAATGCTATGCTTTGTGTGATTTGGGTGCTAGTGGTTTCATGATTCCAAAAACTTTGTGTGATGTGCTAGGTTTCCATGAATTTGATGATTGTTCTTTAAATTTGCATCTTGCGGATTCCACCATTAAGAAACCTATGGGAAGGATTAATGATGTTCTTATTGTTGCAAATAGGAATTATGTGCCCGTAGATTTCATTGTTCTTGATATAGATTGCAACCCTACATGTCCTATTATTCTTGGTAGACCTTTCCTTAGAACGATTGGTGGAATTATTGACATGAAAGAAGGAAATATTAGATTCCAATTTCCATTAAGGAAAGGCATGGAAAACTTTCATACAAAGAAATTAAATTTCCTTATGAATCTATTATGAGAGCCACTTATGGATTGCATACCAAAGATGGCAATACCTAGATCTATTCTTGTTTTTATGCCTAGCTAGGGGCGTTAAACGATAGTGCTTGTTGGGAGGAAACCCAATTTAATTTTTGTTCTTTTATTTTTGCTCCTGTTTAGTAACAAACAATTCATCTAGCTTCTGCTTAGATTTGGTTTTATGTTTTAATTAGTGTTTGTGCCAAGTAGAACCTTTGGGAAAGACTTGGGTGAAGTCTTTGCGATCTTGCTATAAAAAACAGAAACTTTTGCGCTCACGAGAATAGGTGTCAAATTTTTACAGGAGAGTGATTTTTAGGTTGATTCTTTTTGTAGATGATTAATAGACAAATTCCTCATGTCAAACAATTTATTTCAGAATTGTTAGAGTTACATAAGTATTTGAAAGTTACAGATTCCTACAGACTGTTCTGTTTTTGACAGATTCTGTTTTTCCTGTGTTGTTTGCTTATTGTGATGAATCCATGAGTAGTATCGGGGGGTATGAACCATAGAGAAGTTGGAATACAGTAGGTTCAACACCAATATAAATAAAGAATGAGTTCATTACAGTACCTTAAAGTGGTGGTTTATTTTCTTATACTAACGGAGCTCATGAGATTTTCTGTTGAAGTTTTGTGTTGTGAAGTTTTCAAGTTTTTGGGTAAAGATCTGATGGATTTTGTAATAAGGAGTGGCAAGAGCCTAAGCTTGGGGATGCCCAAGGAACCCCAAGGTAATTCAAGTACAACCAAAAGCCTAAGCTTGGGGATGCCCCTGAAGGCATCCCATCTTTCGTCTTTATCTATCGGTAACTTTACTTGAGGCTATATTTTTATTCACCACATGATATGTGTTTTGCTTGGAGCGTCTTGTATGATTTGTGTAATGCACCGAATCCGATGCGTCAGGTGTCTTCCAGTTATTCGCTGTCGTTGCCATGTCATTTGCTTGCGTGTTGCATTTTGCCATGTAATCATCTGCATTTGATTTGCATGTTTTTAAAAACCTGCATCCGTTCGGGTTCCGCCGGTTCTCTCCGTTGTCCGTTCTGAGCACAGACACACTCGCACATGCCCGCCGCACCTCTCAGACCTTGTTTCAGGAGTGGGAGAAAAACGTTCTCGGAATGGGCCAAGATTTGCCGAGTGGCCTTGGTATATCACCGGTAGACCGCCCGTCAAATTTTGTTCCATTTGGAGGTCGCTTGATGCCCCAACGGTTAATCGAGTTAACCGAAAGCCCATTTTGTCTTGCAGCCCAACACCCCTCTAAATCATCCCACTAACACAACAAAACCCCCTACATTCTCTCCGCCGTTCGATCACGATCGTGTGGGCGAAAACCGCACCTCATTTGGATCTCCTAGCTCCCTCTACCTATATAAACACCCCTACCCCGAAATTCGCAGATGAATCCCCCTAAACCCTAGCTTCTTCCTCCTCCCGCCGCCGGACATGTCCGCACCGTCACCGGACGTGTCCCCCCGTCGCCGTCGGCCAATCCGAAGCCGCCACCTCGCCCCGTCGTCCCTCTCTCTCCTCCCTTCGCCGCCAGGCCCGCGGAGCCCAGATCGGGCCCGCCCCGGGCCGCGCCGGGCCCGAGGGAGCCCGCGCCTCCGCCGCCGTCCTCCAGCCCCGCTATCCGTCATCATTCCCGCCGGCCGAGCGCCGCCGCGCCGTCCCGAGCGCCGCCGCGCCTGGCCCCCGCCGTCTTCTCGCTCGTCGCCACCGTGCCGGATCCGCGCCGCCCCGCTGGTGCCCGCCGACCGCCGCCGCCTCCCGCGTCCTCGCACCTCGCCGCTGGTGCGCAGTCGTCAACTCCGGCTGGATCTGGCGAGATCCGGCCCGGAACCCTGCAGGTGGATGAGATCCACCAGGAGTTGAACCAAACGCCTCGCGCATTTCGGATCCCTCCGTCCCGCTCGACCTCATTCCGTTTTTCCCGAGGTTCCTATTTCGTTGCGATCATGAGGATTCGTTCGTCTACGCTTGGTTCGTCTTCGTGGCTTCATCTTCTTTATGGACTCGTTCTTCTTCCTAGTGGGATTTCAGGCAAGATGGCCGTCACCTTGGATCTCACTACTATCATTGTTATGCTAGTTGCTTCGTTCTATCGCTATGCTGTGCTACCTATCACTTGTTCATCAAGCCTCCCAAATTGCCATGTCAGCCTCTAACCTTTTACAACCTTCCTAGTAAACCGTTGCTTGGCTATGTTACCGCTTTTGCTCAGCCCCTCTTATAGCGTTGTTAGTTGCAGGTGAAGTTGAAGATTGCTCCATGAGGTACAGGATTATGTTGGAATATCACAATATCTATTATTTAATTAATGCATCTATATACTTGGTAAAGGGTGGAAGGCTCGGCCTTATGCCTGGTGTTTTGTTCCACTCTTGCCGCCTTAGTTTCTGTCACACCAGTGTTATGTTCCTCTATTTTGCGTTCCTTACGCGGTTGGGTGATTTATGGGACCCCCTTGACAGTTCGCTTTGAATAAAACTCCTCCAGCAAGGCCCAACCTTCGTTTTACCATTTGCCTACCTAATCCTTTTTTCCTTGGGTTTCCGGAGCCCGAGGTTCATCTTTATTTACCCCCCGGGCCAATGCTCCTCTGAGTGTTGGTCCAAACTAGAGCCCTTTGCAGCGCCCCCTCAGGGAAACTTGAGGTCTGGATTTAGTTGTACGGATTGCTCATCCATTGTTCCCTGAGAACGAGATATGTGCAGCTCCTATTGGGATTTGTCGGCATAGTCGGGTGGTCTTGCTGGTCTTGTTTTACCATTGTCGAAATGTCTTGTAACCGGGATTCCGAGACTGATCGGGTCTTCCTGGGAGAAGGGATATCCTTCGTTGACCGTGAGATCTTGTGACGGGCTAAGTTGGGACACCCCTGCAGGGTATAAAGTTTTGAGAGCCATGCGCACGATTATGTGGCAGATGGGAATTTGTTAATATCCGGTTGTAGAGAACTTGACACCAGATTCGAATTAAAACGCATCAACCGCGTGTGTAGCCATGATAGTCTCTTTTCGGTGGAGTCCGGGAAGTGAACATGGTTTTGGGTTATGTATGAACGAAAGTAGTTTCAGGATCACTTCTTGATCACTTCTAGCTTCTCGACCGTTCCGTTTGCTTCTCTTCTCGCTCTTATTTGCATAAGTTAGCCACCATATTTTGCTTAGCCGCTGCTGCAACCTCACCACTTATCCTTTCCTTACCCATTAAGCTTTGCTAGTCTTGATACCCATGGTAATGGGATTGCTGAGTCCTCGTGGCTCACAGATTACTACAACAACAGTTGCAGGTACAGGTTATGCGATGATCCTGATGCGAGAGCGATGTTACTTGTTTTGGAGTTCTTCTGCTTCTTCTTCGATCAGGGGATAGGTTCCAGGTTGGCAGCCTGGGCTAGTAGGGTGGATGTCATTTGAGTTTCTGTTTGTGTTTCATCCGTAGTCGGATGTTGCTCTTATGTATGATGATATTGTATTTGTGTGACATTCTATGCCTCTTGTATGTATCTCCAACTATTATGTAATGGTACGATGTAATGATATCCACCTTGCAAAAGCGTCTCCAATATGCACTTCTATCCTTAGTGGGACCTTCGAGTTCCTTTAGGATAGGGTCGCATATTGGGCGTGACAAGTTGGTATCAGAGCCTCGACCGACTATAGGAGCCCCCTTGATTGTTCGTAGTTGGCCGTTGTCGAGTCTAGAAGAAAATTGTTTTTTTCGAAGTCTAGTTATATCGAAGAGTAGGAATTCTTTTTACTCCTTAGCCCCTTCATCGCTCTGGTGAGGAATCTTGACATAGGATTTTTGAATTACTCCTCTTCCCTTTCAAACTTTCTTTAGGATCACGCAGTTGGTTTTTCGATCGTTGTTCCTTAGCTTTTTGCATCCGGTGCATTTCTCGTCAAGTTAACTCGAGCCCCTTCATCTTTGCCAAGTTCAATCCTCAGTTGTTTTCTTTTTCCCGCCCGCCCACCCCTTTTTCTCCTCGGAGCCGGAGTCCGTAATCGAGTATCCATCCTACTCGTGTGAAGCATTTGTATTCTTTCAACCGGTGTTTCCTCTTGAAGTTATTCATCGTTTTTCCCCTTCCAAGTTGCCTTTGTTTTCCCGCCCTCCCACCCTTTTTCTTCCCGGAGTCTGAGTCTCTTTCGACCATCAATTTCATTTGTGCGGAGCCTCTTCATTCTTTATCAATTGTTTCAACCGGTGAATTCTCGTTTTGTTCGACATTCTTCATCTCCTTTTCTTCTCCGGTGGACTCAATTCAAGTTTTTCGGGTTGATCATATTATTTTCCTTGGATCAAGTGTTTTCCCTGCTCATTCGCCTCTCGCTAGTTTATCCTTTCAGAGTGCTCAAGAATTCTCTGGAGATTCGTCTGTGTTTGCATTAATTCGAGGTTGTCACCTCATTCAAATATTTCAATTGTTCCGGTGCATCATCTATCTCGTCAACAATCCTTTTCAACGGTGTTTTCTTTTAGTGGGCCCTAACCCACAGGTCTTTTCTCAAGATCTTACCTGACTCTTCTAATTATTCCGGAGCTATTCCTAATTCCTTTCAATGTGTGACGTAAGAATGAATTTCATCAGTCAGATGCCTTTCCAAGATCGTTTCTTAATAATTTCATTGTTTGGTCAACCTTTTCGGTTTTCATTCTCCCGGAGTATCTCAGTAATTTTGGTGGTGTTTCCCGTCGTCATTTGAAGACCGAAGAAGAGTTCCTCTTAAATCTTGTCCGTTCTCTTGAAGTTTCGTGGTTCTAGCTTCATGTTATCCTCTCGAATTATTCCGTTTGCCAGAAATTCTTTTTCTCAACCATCCGGAGTATTTCAGGAGTTGATTTCTGTTTCGTTTCACCGGAGGCCATCATTCCAGCTATCGTTCTATATTTACCCCGGCGCATCTATCAAGTATTCTTTAATCAGCTTGTTATCTCTTTGTTCTTTTGCATCTAAATCCCCTCAAGCATATTTGTTCTCTAATTCTTCCCGATGATTCATTCTCTTCCATCAATCATTTTTGAATTCTTACGGCAGTTCCTTCATATTCTTTTCCATTCTTATCATATCAATCCATTCTTTCTTTCCGATCCTACTGGTGGTTCATGAAGACTTTCTCAAGTTTGGTGCTATATCCCCCTTAATACTTTTCAACAAGAATATGTAGAATGCAAAATCCATGCATGTCATCAATTTAATTTGATGAAGGAAAAGCATACAATAAATCTTATTCTTATTTCCTCCAAGTGATTAATCCCTTCCTTCGGAGTTTGTTCTTGATGAATAAATTCTAGTTCCAAGTGTTTTCCATCTTTTCTTTTCCGGAGTTCAAATTTTCCTCGGCCATCTCGTTGGAACCTCCATCTAAATCATCACAAGGCTCATCTTATTCTTTCATCCTTCATTCTATTTCACCATCCTTTTGTCACCGGAGTTCTTCATGGTGGTTCTTCTTGATTTCATTCATTCTTTCAAGCGTTCAACAAGATTTTGTTGGAGGAGTTCAAGTATCTTTTCTTCTCACGTCTCGAAGTGCAAATAATTCTCCATTTTCTTCTAAAGTGGAGTTTTGCATTTCTTCGTTCTTCTCAGCTATTCAAACATTGGTTGTAGTATAATTTCACATCAAGTTTTGAGTTTTTTTGATAAGTCCACAACAAGCTTATTCTTTTGTTGTTGAATTCCTCAACAACTTTGTTCAATCCTTCCTTCTAAGGGTGCTATCGAATTCATTCGTGGTGTAAGCTGTTGTTCTCTCATCCCTTCTTTTCATTCCATTCTTTGAACTCTTCCGGAGGCATTGCGTTGTTCATCTCATCAAGTGCCATCCCATCTTGTGAAGTTCATGTTAAATTCCTCCATTTTCAGTCGGAGTGCCGCCCAAATTCTTTTATTCATTCCTTTTCTATGTTGTTCTAACCGGAGTGGTTTCAGAGTCTGTCTTATTCCATGAGCTTTGATTCTCGTCATACTCATCATTCCTCTTTTCTACCCGAGTTCTCTCAACTTTCTTCTTTCTTCTGGTCTTATTTCACCTCTTCCTCTCTCTCTTCCGTCTCGTTCCTAAAATCTCGGGACGAGATCTCTTGTTGGTGGAGGAGAGTTGTAACGCCCCGAATCCGATGCGCCAGGCGTCTTCCAGTTATTCACTGTCGTTGCCATGTCATTTGCTTGCGTGTTGCATTTTACCATGTCATCATCTGCATTTCATCTGCATGTTTTTCAAAACTTGCATCCGTTCGGGTTCCGCTGGTTCTCTCCGTTGTCCGTTCTGAGCACAGACACACTCGCACGCGCCGGTCGCACCTCTCAGACGTTGTTTCGTGAGCGGGAGAAAAATGTTCTCGGAATGGGCCGAGATTTGCCGAGTGGCCTTGGTATATCACCGTTAGACCGCCCGTCAAATTTCGTTCCATTTGGAGGTCGTTTGATGCCCCAACGGTTAACCAAGTTAACCGACAACCCCTTTTGTCTTGCAGCCCAACACCCCTCCAAATCAGCCCACTAAACCAGCAAAACCCCCTCCATGCTCTCCGCCATTCGATCACGATCGTGTGGGCAAAAACCGCACCTCATTAGGACTCTCCTAGCTCCCTCTACCTATATAAACACTCCCTCCCCCGAAATTCACGGATGAATCCATCTAAACCCTAGCTTCTTCCTCCTCCCGCCGCCGGACATGTCCGCGCCATCACTGGACGTGTCCCCCGGTCGCCATCGGCCAATCCGAAGCCGCCACATCACCCCGCCGGCCCTCTCTCTCCTTCCTCCGCCGCCAGGCCCGTGGAGCCCAGATCGGGCCCGCCCCGGGCCGTGCCGGACATGAGGGAGCCCGCGCCTCCACCGCCGTCCTCCGGCCCCGCTGTCCATCGTCATCCCTGCCGGCCGAGCGCCACCGAGCCGCCCCGAGCGCCACCGCGCCTGGCCGCCTCCCCGCCGTCTTCTCGCTCATCGCCACCGCGCCGGATCCGCGCCGCCCCGCTGGTGCCCGCCGACCGCCGCCGCCTCCCACGTCCCCGCGCCTCGCCGCCGGTGCGCCGTCGTCAACTCCGACCGGATCTGGCCCGGAACCCCGCAGGTGGATGAGATCCACCAGGAGTTGAACCAAATGCCTCGCGCATTTCGGATCCCTCCGTCCGCAGGTGGATGAGATCCACCAGGAGTTGAACCAAATGCCTCGCGCATTTCGGATCCCTCCGTCCCTCTCGACCTCATCCCATTTTTCCCGAGGTTCCTGTTTTGTTGCGATCGTGAGGATTCGTTCGTCTACGCTTGGTTCATTTTTGTGGCTTCATCTTCTTCATGGACTCATTCTTCTTCCTAGCGGGATTTCAGGCAAGATGACCGTCACCTTGAATCTCACTACTATCATTGCTATGCTAGTTGCTTCGTTCTATCGCTATGTTGTGCTACCTATCACTTGTTCATCAAGCCTCCCAAATTGCCATGTCAGCCTCTAACCTTTTACAACCTTCCTAGCAAACCGTTGCTTGGCTATGTTACCGCTTTTGCTCAGCCCCTCTTATAGCGTTGTTAGTTGCAGGTGAAGTTGAAGATTTCTCCATGAGGTACATGATTATGTTGGGATATCACAATATCTCTTATTTAATTAATGCATCTATATACTTGGTAAAGGGTGGAAGGCTTAGCCTTATGCCTGGTGTTTTGTTCCACTCTTGCCGCCTTAGTTTCCGTCATACCGGTGTTATGTTCCTTGATTTTCTGTTCCTTACGCGGTTGGGTGATTTATGGGACCCCCTTGATAGTTCGCTTTGAATAAAACTCCTGTAGCAAGGCCCAACCTTGGTTTTACCATTTGCCTACCTAAGCCTTTTTCCCTTGGGTTTCCGGAGCCCGAGGGTCATCTTTATTTACCCCCCCGGCCAGTGCTCCTCTGAGTGTTGGTCCAAACTAGAGCCCTTTGCAGCGCCCCCTCAGGGAAACTTGAGGACTGGTTTTAGTTGTACGGATTGCTCATTCGTTGTGCCATGAGAATGAGATATGTGCATCTCCTATCGGGATTTGTCGGCATAGTCGGGTGGTCTTGCTGGTCTTGTTTTACCATTGTCTAAATGTCTTGTAACCGGGATTCCGAGACTGATCGGGTATTCCTGGGAGAAGGGATATCCTTCGTTGACCTTGAGAGCTTGTGATGGGCTAAGTTGGGACACCCCTGCAGGAATAAACTTTCGAGAGCCGTGCCCGCGGTTATGTGGCAGATGGGAATTTGTTAATATCCGGTTGTAGAGAACTTTACACCAGATTCGAATTAAAACGCATCAACCGCGTGTGTAGCCGTGATGGTCTCTTTTCGGCGGAGTCCGGGAAGTGAACACGGTTTTGGGTTATGTATGAACGTAAGTAGTTTCAGGATCACTTCTTGATCACTTCTAGCTTCTCGGCCGTTCCGTTTGCTTCTCTTCTCGCTCTTATTTGCGTAAGTTAGCCACCATATTTTGCTAGGAGTTGCTGCAACCTCACCACTTATCCTTTCCTTACCCATTAAGCTTTGCTAGTCTTGATACTCATGGTAATGGGATTGCTGAGTCCTCGTGGCTCACAGATTACTACAACAACAGTTGCAGGTACATGTTATGCGATGATCCTAACGCGAGAGCAATGTTACTTGTTTTGGAGTTCTTCTTCTGCTTCTTCTTCGATCAGGGGATAGGTTCCAGGTTGGCAGCCTAGGCTAGCAGGGTGGATGTTGCTTGAGTTTCTGTTTGTGTTTCATCCGTAGTCGGATGTTGCTCTTATGTATGATGATATTGTATTCATGTGGCATTCTATGCCTCTTGAATGTATGCCCAACTATGATGTAATGGTATGATGTAATGATAACCACCTTGCAAAAGCGTCTCCAATATGCACTTCTATCCTTAGTGGGACCTTCGAGTTCCTTTAGGATAGGGTCGCATATTTGGCGTGACAGTTTGTGTCTTTGGTTTTTAGTTTACCACAATCATCCTTGTTGTACACACCTTTTGGGAGAGACACGCATGAATCAGAATTTATTAGAATACTCTATGTGCGTCACTTATATCTTTTGAGCTAGACAATATTGCTCTAGCGCTTCACTTATATCTTTTTAGAGCACGATGGTGGTTTTATTTTATAGAAAATATTGATCTCTCATGCTTCACTTATATTATTTTCAGAGTCTTTTGGAACAACATGGTAATTTGCTTTGATTATAAAATTAGTCCTAATATGATGGGCATCCAAGATGGGTATAATAAAAAGTTTCATATGAGAAGTTTGATGCTTGATGATTGTTTTGAGATATGAGGATGGTGATATTAGAGACATGCTAGTTGATTAATTGTGAATTTTAATAATACTTGTGTTAAAGTTTGTGATTCCCGTAGCATGCAGGTATGGTGAACCGTTATGTGATGAAGTTGTAGCATGATTTATGTATTTATTGCCTTCCTTATGTGTGAAGGTCGGGATCGCGTGATGGTAATTTGCTTTGTGTTAAAGTTTGGGGGAATCACATTTTGTTCTAAGTATTGAGTTCTAATTATTGAGTTGTAAGTAAATAAAAGTGTGATGATCATCATTACTAGAGCATTGTCCCATGCGAGGAAAGGATGATGGAGACTATGATTCCCCCACAAGTCGGGATGAGACTCCGGGGGAAAAATTAAAAAAGAGAAAAAAGAGGCCAAAGAAGGCCACAAAAAAAGAGAGAAAAGAGGAAGGGGCAATGTTACTATCCCTTTTCACACTTGTGCTTCAAAGTAGCACCATGATCTTCATGATAGAGAGTCTCCTATGTTGTCACTTTCATATACTAGTGGGAAATTTTCATTATAGAACTTGGATTGTATATTCCAATGACGGGCTTCCTCAAATGCCTTATCTATTGATGGTCTTCGTGAGCAAGCGAGTTGGATGCACACCCACTTAGTTTGTTTTTGAGCTTTCATAAACTTATAGCTCTAGTGCATCCATTGCATGGCAATCCCTACTCACTCACATTGATATCTATTGATGGGCATCTCCATAGCCCGTTGGTACATCTAGTTGATGTGAGACTATCTCCTTCTTTTTGTCTTCTCCACAACCACCATATTCACTCATATTCTTGAGAGGCTCAATACTCATGAATTTCGACAAGCTGAGAAGAGAGATATGTATGGCCCCAGCTATGGACGACCTCGCACTTTGAAGGCAAAGGTTAAAGCTAAGGCAATTTCTTCATATGAAGAAGAAGAAGAAGAAGTATCTCATTGCAGTACAGATGATGCTGAGGAAATTGGCAGAGAACCGGCTATGCTCGTGAGGAAGTTCCAGAAGTTCTCCAAAAGGAACTGCTTTGGAAAGTCTTCAAAGTACGACTCAAAGATGAAAGCACAGGTGCTCCCTGGGTGGTTTTGGTAATTAATGTCAACATATCTCTTGCTGGACTAACACTTTTACCTAGTATGTTTCAGATAAGTTCAACAATGGAGTGGCATGGACTAGAGGATGTGGAACCCCTTCAAGAAGCTAAGGACAAAGGATTGGCTCAAGCTCCAAGCACAAGACTCTACTCTTTCTATTTTAGTGATCTAAGATCACATTGAGTCTATAGGAAAAGCCAATACTATCAAGGAGGGATGAGGTGTTGCTTAATGAGTTTCTTTCTTAAAGTGCTTAGTTATCTGCTCCAAAGCCCTCAACTACTTTCTCACATCCACATATGACCCAAACCAAAAGTCCAACTCGGCTCTACCGATTCTTTCTATCCGGCGCCACCGAGTTTAGATGTCATAACCACCGCCACAAACCCTAGTCTTTTCGGTCTCAATGATAGGGATCTCGGTCTCACCGAGATGGGATTGTAATATCTCTGTTTCTCTTTCGTAACGTTTCGGTCTCACCGAGATGAGCAAATCGGTCCCACCGAGTTTGCCTGACCAACTCTCTGGTTAGCTTATTACCAAAATCGGTCTCACCGAGTTTTTGTAATCGGTCTCACCGAGATTACGTTATGCCCTAACCCTAACCATATTGGTCCCACTGAGTTGCATGTCAGTCCCACCGAAAATCCTAACGGTCACATTATTTGCTAAATCGGTCCGACCGAGTTTAACGATTCTGTCCCACCGAGATTGGTAAGTTGTGTGTAACGGTTAGATTTTGTCTGGAGGCTATATATACCCCTCAACCCACTCTTCATTCGTGGAGAGAGCCATCAGAACGTCCCTACACTTCCAGCATTCATTTTCTGAGAGAGAACCACCTACTCATGTGTTGAGACCAAGATATTCCATTCCTACCATATGAATCTTGATCTCTAGCCTTCCCCAAGTTGCTTTCCACTCAAATCTTCTTTCCACCAAATCCAAATCCTGAGAGAGAGAGAGAGAGAGTTGAGTGTTGGGGAGACTATCATTTGAAGCACAAGAGCAAGGAGTTCATCATCAACACACCATTTGTTACTTCTTTGGGAGTGGTGTCTCCTAGATTGGCTAGGTGTCACTTGGGAGCCTCCCACAAGTTTGTGGAGTTGAACCAAGGAGTTTGTAAGGGCAAGGAGATCGCCTACTTCGTGAAGATCTACCCTAGTGTGGCAAGTCTGTCATGGGCGATGGCCATGGTGGGATAGACAAGGTTGCTTCTTCGTGGACCCTTCGTGGGTGGAGCCCCCCGTGGACTCGCGCAGCCATTACCCTTCGTGGGTTGAAGTCTCCATGAACATGGATGCACGATAGCACCACCTATCGGAACCACGACAAAAACATCCGTGTCTCCAATTGCGTTTGCACACTCCAATCCCATCCCTTTACATTCTTGCAAGTTGCATGCTTTACTTTTCGCTGCTCATACACTCTTTGCATGCTTGCTTGTTATGTATTGTGAATGTTAAACTTGTGCCAAAACTCCACTTAAACTTAAAGAGATTAAAAACTGTAACCTTTTTCACTTAGTGTCTAATCACCCCCCAGACACCTCTTCTCGATCCTTTCAATTGGTATCATGGCTTTGGTCTCCATTGCTTTGGTTTAAACACCATTGGAGGAAGATGGATGAGTGTACTTTGGGGAGTCTTAGACATAGAGTGCCTATACTTGATGGGGAGTACTTTCATGAGTGGAAAAATGAGATGCTTGTGATTTTCAATGAATATCATTTGAACAAGTACATTGCTAGCCCTTGTGCACCTCATGTTGATCCTATGCATCCTACCCTTGATGAGTCAATTGACATGATTCACAATCTTAGAACTGTTAATCTTATCACTAGAGGTTTGCCTAGAAACTTGATTGGTTGCTTGCCTACTCTTAAGTGTGCCTACACCATATGGAAATTTCTTGAGGAACGATTTCCAAATTATTCCTTGAAAAATCTAGATGAAATTCTCCATAAGTCTATTGCCTTGAGTAAGATGAATTCCAATGATCCTATGTTTGGTGATTGTCTATTTGAGCTTACAAACCTTATGCGTGCCAAAGGAGATGTTGGAATCATTAGCAATATTATTTCCGAAGCTATTAAAATTCATAAAGAAGATCATTGTCAAACTCACTCTAACGAATCGCCCTCTCTAGGATTTGATCCACCACATGACGATGTTGAACATGGATACTATGATGAGGATCATGATAGTGACTTTGATCTTGATGATGCAATGAGACACTTTGGGGATATATGGCAGGAGGAAAGGAATGGGTTCTTAACAGTGGATGTACCAAATCACATGACCAGAGATAAAGATATGTTTCGTGAGCTTGCTGAAAATGACGGCCCTCGAAAGTATGTCACTTTTGGGGATAACTCAAAGGGTAAGGTGGTTGGCCTCGGTAAGGTGGCCATCTCACTTTTGGGTATGTCACTTTTGGGTATGTCACTTTTGGGGATAGCTCCATTCAAAATGTCATGCTCGTTGAATCTCTTGGCTACAATTTACTTTCAGTATCTAGACTTGCTGATTTTGGTTTCAATGTCCTATTCACTGAAGTAGATTGCCAAGTGTTTCGTAGAGATAATCATGAAATGGTCTTTACCAGTATTCGTAGAGGTGATCTTTACATTGTTGATTTCACTAAAAAGGCCCAACCTAGAACTTGCTTTATTGCTAAATCCTCTAAAGGTTGGTTATGGCATAGATGATTAGGTCATGTGGGCATGCGAAACCTTGACAAGCTTATTAAAGGAAATCGTATCCTTGGCATTAACAATGTCATATTTGATAAGGATAGACATTGCAGCACTTGTCAAGAAGGTAAACAGGTTGGAGGAAGGCATCCCGTGAAGAACATCATGACCACAAGGAGGCCACTCGAGCTACTTCACATGGATCTTTTTGGTCCCAATGCTTACAAAAGTCTCGGTGGAAACTCTTTTGGTCTAGTTATAGTTGATGATTTTTCAAGATTTACGTGGGTGTTCTTTCTCAATGATAAATCGCAGGTCCAAAAGATCTTCAAAAACTTCGCTAGGAAGGCCCAAAATCAATTTGAAGTGAAGATCAAGAAGGTTCGCAGCGACAATGGAACAGAGTTCAAGAACGCAAATGTGGACACCTTTCTTGATGAAGAAGGGAGTTCACATGAGTTCTCGGCTACATACACACCTCAACAAAATGGGGTTGTTGAGAGGAAGAACCGGACGCTCATCGAAATGGCGAGAACAATGCTTGATGAGTACAAGACGCCGAAGCACTTTTGGGCGGAAGCGGTTGAGACAGCTTGTCACGCAACAAATCACTTGTATCTTCACAAGCTACTCGGCAAGACGGCATACGAGCTCCTCACCGGTAATAAACCCCAAGTTGGATACTTTCGAGTATTTGGCTCAAAGTGCTACATTCTTGATAAGCATCGTAGTTCTAAATTTGCTCTTAAGTCTCATGAAGGTTTCCTACTTGGTTATGGCTCAAACTCTCACACTTACCGGGTCTACAACAATTTCACCCAAAAGGTTGAAGAGACAGTAGATGTGAAGTTTGATGAATCTAACGGCTCGCAAGTACAGCAATTTCCAATTGATGTAGGAGATAAAGACCTTCAGAAGCAATCCAAGACTTGTCTATTGGCAAGATTCATCCAACGGAGGTGAAGGAGAGTACCTCGTCCGTCCAAGTGGAGGCTTCCACCTCATGACAAGGTGAACCAAGAGTTGATACGGAAGCATCCACAAGTGGGACACACCAAGATGAAGAAAATGAGGAAGTACACCAAGATGAACGTCAACAACCTCCTTATCCACCACGACAAGAGAACGACAACGTCAACAATGAAGAAGGCCAAGAAGAAGAACAAGATGAAGAAGATGTTTCACCTAGATACAAGCAAAAGCTTTCACGAGTTTGAGCAAGAGTTGCTAAAGACCATCCCGTCGAGCAAATCTACAATGGTATCCAAACCGGGAGAATCACTCGATCTAAAACTCGTTTAGCTAACTTTTGTGAACACTATTCATTCATCTCTAGCATTGAACCTATGAAGGTTGAAGAAGCATTGGAAGATTCGGATTGGATAAACGCTATGCATGAAGAGCTACACAACTTTGAGAGAAATCAAGTTTGGACATTGGTTGAGAAGCCCGACAACAACCACAACATCATCAGTACCAAATGGGTGTTTCACAACAAGCAAGATGAAGATGGACAATTAGTTCGCAATAAAGCATGTCTCGTCGCCCAAGGCTACACCCAAGTCGAATGTATGGACTATGGTGAGACATACTCCCCCTTTGATAGACTTGAGTCCATTCGCATCTTACTTGCCTATGCTAATCACCATGATATCACCTTGTACCAAATGGACATTAAAAGTGCTTTTCTAAATGATGAAATAGAAGAGGAAGTTTATGTTAAGCAACCTCCCGGCTTTGTCAATCCTAAGAAACCTAATCATGTTTACAAACTTCACAAAGCTCTTTATGGTCTTAAACAAGCTCCTAGAGCATGGTATAAATGCTTGACCAAGTTCCTTATTGAAAAAGGCTTTGAAATTGGAAAAACTGATTCTACCCTTTTTACTAAAAAGGTTAATGGAGAAATATTTGTGTGCCAAATCTATGTTGATGATATTATATTTAGTTCAACTAACCCTCACTTTAGTGAAAAGTTTGGAAAGCTAATGTCAGACAAGTTTGAGATGTCGATGATGAGTGAACTCAAATTCTTTCTCGGTTTGCAAATAAAGCAAACTAAGGAAGGTACCTTTGTCTCTCAAACAAAGTACACCAAGGACTTATTCAAGAAGTTCAATATGCAAGAATGCAAAGGTATGACTACACCCATGCCTACTAGTGGACATCTTGATTTGACCAAAGATGGTGAACCGGTTGATCAAAAGGTTTAACGCTCTATGATTGGCTCATTGTTATATCTATGTGCTTCACATCCCGATATTATGCTAAGTGTGTGCATGTGTGCACGATATCAAGCCGCCCCTAAAGAATGTCATCTTAAGGCTCTGAAAAGGATAGTGAGATACTTAATTCACAAACCAAATTTTGGCATTTGGTATCCAAAGATGGCCTCCTTTAATCTTGTTGGCTACTCCATCTCGGACTATGCCGGTGACAAGGTTGATAGAAAGTCCACTTCGGGTACTTGTCAATTTATTGGTAGATCTCTTGTGTCTTGGTCTTCCAAGAAACAAAACTCGGTATCCTTATCCACCGCCGAAGCGGAATGTATTGCCGCTGGTTCATGTTGTGCTCAATTACTATGGATGACCCAAACTCTTAAAGATTATGTGATATATGTGAAACATGTTCCATTGCTTTGTGACAATGAAAGTGCTATCAAGATTGCTCACAATCCCGTGCAACACTCTCGAACTAAGCATATTGAAGTTTGTCATCATTTCATTCGAGATCATGTTGCCAAAGGGGACATTAATCTTAAACATGTTCGCACCGATAAGCAATTAGCAGATATTTTCACTAAACCACTTGATGAGAAAGTGTTTTGCAGGTTAAGAGGTGAATTGAACATCATTGATTCTTCAATCTTGGAGTAGGAACTCCATTTTATACATGCAAGACATGAGCCTATGACTAATCCTTGATATTTCTCTTATGATGAAAATCTTATGTCTTGGATATATTTACACCTTGCATGTTATCTAACCCGTGTAGGTACTTGGATGAATCTAAACCTATGAGATTGCAACTCACTCACATCTTGAGCAATCTTTACATCACCAAGTATCTACACAATGTTGGTTGAAGACAAGGAAGCACGAAACCATTCTAAAATATCATTTGACAAATTCTATTTTGAACTTTATGCTTGTCATTTTGGATACACAAGTGCTATTCCTTGCAAAACTAACACATGTAGGTAGATGAACTCACATTCCAAGTGGTGTTTCCAACTCTTGATGAGCTACATCAACCTTGAGCAACCCACATAAGTTCAACTACATGATCACGATCAACACCACCACCCAAGGTATGTTATTCCATCTTAGAGAAGCTTTACTCCAAGTCATGAGTCAAAGCAACTCAACAAGATGTGAATACATCAAGATGCTTAAACGAAAAATGGTAACCCCATTTTGAGCTTAAACGATGAGTATGACCTATTTGTCTGTGCTCTTGCATTTGTCTCATGCATATTTATTTCCCCTTTAAAAAACACTTCTTCTAGATTTCTTTTCTTTTATTTTCTGTTCTGCATTCCCTGCATCCAATTCATTGCAAATCTTTCAGTTTATTCCTTGCAAATCCTTGTGAGATCTTACTCGTCTAGTGAGCTGAGGTGACAAGTGTTTTCTCTGTGATGAACTCGGTCTCACCGGTCTGATGCCTTCGGTCCAACCGAATTCGTTCGGTGCAACCGAAGCATAAAACTCGGTGCCACCGATTTCACTACAGGAAAGACACCTTGTCACTTGTTTCTGCATTCTTTTTGATCCAGCTCCACTCAATGATTCTTGTCCTCTACCAGCATCACATTCAACTTGTTGCTTTGTTTTGTGACTCAAGGACCAAACCCTTTTGAAACAAAAATCTAGAAGAACCCTTCTTGGAAATTGATGTCAAAGGGAGAGAGAGATCACATCAAAGCTTAATCATATCTACAGGGGAAATAATACTCAAGGGGAGAGAGGACCCCAGATGCTTGGTGTTCAAGAGGAGAGAAGTCACATGTCTTTAAGAGGGGAAAGACATGTTCATATTTGTTTGTTTGCATTAGCTCTGTTTCTTTTCTTTGAGCTCTGATTTTCTATTCCCTATCTTCTCCCAGTATTCCATGCTAGATTCAGGGGGAGCAAGACACATAAGGGAAGGAAATCCTTGAATTTATTGCACATCTTTACCTTTGGGGACATGTACATATCAAATGGAGTACTCAGTACTCACTCTCTACGTGTCATCCCAGTCTTGGTACTCTTGTGGTTTCTTTTGTTTGCTCTGGCCAGTAGGTGCATCTGTGTTATCTAACCTTGTTTACGCAGGTTCATTCCATCCTAAGCCAACTCAAGACCACAAGGTAAGTATATGCATCACAGTCATGTGTATGAGGAATTCTTGCTGATGTACATATTGTTTGCAAGAAGGACTCATGAGCATGAAGGTACATTTTCCATATTCACATCTTTTGCTCTGATGCATATAGCCAAGATACATGTAACACATTGCTACTCTGTCATGCTTATGCATTCACTTGCTCCTATATTCCATATTCACATGATTGCATACATGTAGGGGGAGCCTATGCATGTTACAGGCCTTTCCAAAGCTTTACTTGTTATTCTCTATATCTTTATCTAAAGCTTTGATGTATGTTGTCATCAATTACCAAAAAGGGGGGGATAAAGCACAAGTGCTCCCTGGGTGGTTTTGGTAATTAATGTCAACATATCTCTTGTTGGACTAACACTTTTACCTAGTATGTTTCAGATAAGTTCAACAATGGAGTGGCATGGACTAGAGGATGTGGAACCCCTTCAAGATGCTAAGGACAAAGGATTGGCTCAAGCTCCAAGCACAAGACTCTACTCTTTCTATTTTAGTGATCCAAGATCATATTGAGTCTATAGGAAAAGCCAATACTATCAAGGAGGGATGAGGTGTTGCTTAATAAGTTTCGTGCTCAAAGTGCTTAGTGATATGCTCCAAAGCCCTCAACTACTTTCTCACATCCACATATGACCCAAACCAAAAGTCCAACTCGGCTCTACCGATTCTTTCTATCCGGCGCCACCGAGTTCAGTTGTCATAGCCACTGCCACAAACCCTAGTATTTTTGGTCTCACTGATAGGGATCTCGATCTAACCGAGATGGGATTGTAATCTCTCTGTTTCTCTTTCATAACGTTTCGGTCTGACTGAGATGAGTGAATCGGTCCAACCAAGTTTGCCTGACGAACTCTCTGGTTAGCTTATTACCGAAATCGGTCTCACCGAGTTTGTGTAATCGGTCTCACCGATATTACGTTATGCCCTAACACTAACCATATCGGTCCCACCGAGTTGCATGTCGGTCCCACCGAAAATCCTAACGGTCACATTATTCACTAAATTGGTCCGACCGAGTTTAACCATTCGGTCCCACCGAGATTGATAAGTTGTGTGTAACGGTTAGATTTTGTGTGGAGGTTATATATACCCCTTCACCCACTCTTCATTCGTGGAGAGAGCCATCAGAACGTCCCTACACTTCCAGCATTCATTTTCTAAGAGAGAACCACCTACTCATGTGTTGAGACCAAGATATTCCATTCCTATCATATGAATCTTGATCTCTAGCCTTCCCCAGGTTGCTTTCCACTTAAATCTTCTTTCCACCAAATCCAAATCCTGTGAGAGAGAGTTGAGTGTTGGGGAGACTATCATTTGAAGCACAAGAGAAAGGAGTTCATCATCAACACACCATTTGTTACTTCTTGGGGAGTGGTGTCTCCTAGATTCGCTAGGTGTCACTTGGGAGCCTCCGACAAGTTTGTAGAGTTGAACCAAGGAGTTTGTAAGGCAAGGAGATCGCCTACTTCGTGAAGATCTACCCTAGTGAGGCAAGTCCTTCGTGGGCGACGGCCATGGTGGGATAGACAAGGTTGCTTCTTCGTGGACCCTTCGTGGGTAGAGCCCTCCATGGACTCGCGCAGCCGTTACCCTTCGTGGGTTGAAGTCTCCATCAACATGGATGTACGATAGCACCACCTATCCGAACGATGACAAAAACATCTGTGTCTCCAATTGCGTTTGCACACTCAAATCCCATCCCTTTACATTCTTGCAAGTTGCATGCTTTACTTTCCACTGCTCATACACTCTTTGCATGCTTGCTTGTTATGTATTGTGAATGTTAAACTTGTGCGAAAACACCACTTAAACTTAAAGAGATTAAAAACTGCAACCTTTTTCACTTAGTGTCTAATCACCCCCCTCTAGACACCTCTTCTTGATCCTTTCAAAAGAACGCCGAAGCTTTTGCTTGCGACTACGAGAAAAGAACTTGCTACAAATGCAAGAAGATAGGCCATTACATCGTTGATTGCCCCCTATGGAAAAATGGGTCAAAGAAGAAAAGATCTAGCAAAGATGACTATTCTGATGACAAGAAGAAGAAGAAGTCGTCAAAGTCCTCATCAAAGTCCTCATCAAAGAAGAAAAGCACGTCCGACATTGCTCGTGCTTTCATTGGGAAGGAAATGGATTCTGAGGAATTTGAGGAAGAATCTGACTCTGGGGTTGCAAGCTTGGCCCTCACTATGGAGTTCGTCAGCAAGTCCATCTTCGACTAGGAAGAAAAGGGTGACTCCACCAACACTAAATACCGTGCTGATGACTATGCTCCCACCTATTGCTTCATGGCAAGAGGTGCCAAGGTAACCTCACGAGAAGCTTACTTTAATACTTCCATTGATGATGACTCTAAATGTGAAGCAAAACCTAGCTACAAGAAACTTGTTAAAATTGCAACTGAACAAAAAAATGCCATGGAAAAGATCAAAAACTGCTAGACAAAAGTGATGCTCTATTAGATGAGGAAATGGATCACAGTCAAGGTTTATCTGAGGATCTCAGACGCCTAAAGTCACAATATGACAAACTTGAAAGTCGTCATGTATCCCTCTCAGCCAAACATGAGAAGTTGTCCTATGAATTTCTTCAAAGGAAGCAAGATCTCGAGAAGCTGAGAGCGTCTCATGATGATCATAAAAAGGACAACGATTCATTGTTCTCTCAACAAATCAATGCTTCTCAGGAAGAATTTGTTGCTCCATGCTTAAAATGCCTTGAACGCGATAATGCAAATTCTTCACTTGAATGTTCAAATGCTTCAACTGCTGCTATTTCTTCAAATATCTGTGTGGTTTCAATTCCCTCATCTAAGGAGACCTCAAGTGTTACTGACAAAAATGCAGGTCTGAAGGAATTGTACGTCAGAGGCATGTACAAAAGCCTCAAAGGGCCCCAAACTCTTTGTGATGTGCTCAAGAAGCAGATTCTTAACAGGAACCCTAGGAAAGAGGGTATTGATTTTGAGAGAAAGCTTAATGCTGATGGATCTTATTGGAAACCTGAGCAGTATCCCACAACCACATGGGTTGTTGGAAAAGGACCTCCAGCTGATCCATCCACTCTATCTGGCTTTAACTATGATAGTCCACATTCTTCTGATGAGTCATTTGACTTGAACTATAAGCTATTCAAAATTCAGAATGGTGAAGTATTTGCTAGATTTGTTTGTACTAACTTCAGGAATGGTTCCCCTGTGAACAAAATCTGGGTGCCCAAAACTGTTCTTCAAAATCTTCAGGTGAATGTCATCATGACACCACCAAAGAAAAGAAACAATCCCTAAGCAAATTATTCACCGGGAACAAATTCATCAAATAGATGCAAGTCAACCCATGCTCGTACTAACACTTCAATGCAGGGAAACAAACAGCAATATGATGAATATGTGCATTATTCTTCAAATCACTATGTGCACAAAACTTCTAAGAATTTCTTTCCATATTCTTATGAGTACTATACTCCTCCTATGAAGAGAAAAGCATATCGTCAATGCCCAAGTTCTCTATCAATGCCTCGTGTTACATTGCTTCTCAGCCACCCATTCAGATGGGGGTGGTTAAGAAGAAGAACTAATCTCTTCTGCAGGGCCAGGTCTCCAGACACAATAGATGTCCGATGAATTTGCTGAACACCTGACATAAATGCTTGTTGGGATGCAAGCTAATCATGATGAAATGAATTCCTCATTTCACAGACCCCCATGCTGCTTGTTATATGCTTATTGATGAAATCCACTGACGAAATTGATCATCATATTCTTCAACTGATGTTTTCTTCAGGGGCGTTAGTTCTCAACTTCCTCACCTTTTTGGTCATTTGATGACAAAGGGGGCGAAGTTTGAGTTAGTCTTCAAGCGGGTCATTATATGGGCTGTTTTTGCTTAAGTTGCAACTCTTGTCTGGTGATAACCCATAAGTGTAGGCAATAAGTACGAGGAGCTAGAGGTAGAACAAATATTCTCTCAAGCCCTATCTGGCACTGATATGACTCTACGCACGCTTAGTGTTCTCTTTACCTAGAACAAGTATGAAACTAGAAGTACTTTGTAGGTGTGATAGGATAGGTTTGCAAGATAATAAAGAGCGTGTAAATATAAACTAGGGGCTGTTTAGATAAAGAAGCAATAAAGTAAATATAGCGAGTGTAGAAAAGTGGTGGTAGGAGTTGTGAAATTGCCCCTAAGCAATTGACTACTTTTCTAGACCAATAGTCACTATTGCAATTTTATTTGAGGGAGAGGCATAAGCTAACATACTTTCTCTTCTTGGATCATATGCACTTATGATTGGAACTCTAGCAAGCATCTGCAACTACTAAAGATCATTAAGGTAAAACCCAACCATAGCATTAAAGTATCAAGTCCCCTTTATCCCATACGCAAACAACCTACTTACTCGGGTCTGTGCTTCTATCACTCACGCCACCCACCATAAGCAAATCATGAACATATTGCAAGCCCTACATCGGGGATCCCTCACGCTTGCGCGACACGGAGAGCACCATAGGATAGCACCAATAATAAAAAATGCAACTCAAACCAATCATAGCAATTCATCAATCACCGATAGGACAACGAAAATCTACTCAAACATCATAGGATGGCAACACATCATTGGATAATAATATGAAGCATAAAGCACCATGTTCAAGTAGAGGGTACAGCGGGTTGCGGGAGAGTGGACCGCTGAATATAGATGGGGGAAGGTGATGGAGATGTTGGTGAGGATGACGGAGGTGTTGGTGAAGATCGCGGTGATGATGATGGCCCCCGGCGGTGTTCCGGCTCCACCGGAAGCAAGGGGGAGAGAGCCCCCCTTCTTCCTCTTCTTCTTCTTCCTTGATCTCCTCCCTAGATGGGAGAAGGGTTTCCCATCTGGTCCTTGGCTCCCATGGCGTGGGAGGGGCAAGAGCCCCTCCGAGATTGGATCTATCTCTTTGTCTATCTCCGTTTCTGCGTTCTGGGATTCTGCCCTGGCACCGTTTCTTTTATATCTGGAGATCTGTAACTCTGATTGGATTGAAACCTTCGTCCAGATATTTTTCCAAAATTAGCTTTCTTCCGGTCAAAGAAGGGCATCAACCGCCTTACAAGGGGCCCACGAGGGTGGGGGCGTGCCCACCTGGAGTGGTGGAGTGGGCCACCCTCGTGGCCACCTCGGGCACCGTGTCGTGTTGATTCTTCCTCCCAAAAATCACAAATATTCCAAAATAATTCTCCGTCCGTTTTTATCCCATTTGGACTCCGTTTGATATGGGGTTTCTGCGAAACATAAAAAATGCAACAAACAGGAACTGACACTGGGCACTGCATCAATATGTTAGTCCAAAAAAATAGTATAAAAAGTTGCCAAAAGTATATTAAAGTTGTAGAATATTGGTATGGAACAATAAAAAACTATAGATACGACAGAGATGTATTAGCATCCCCAAGCTTAATTCCTGCTCGTCCTCGAGTAGGTAAATGATAAAAAATAATAATTTTTGATGTGGAATGCTACCTAGCATAATATTGATCATATATCATATCATGGCATGTATATTAAGACACGAGTGATTCAAAGCAATAGTCTATCATTTGACATAAAAACAATAATACTTCGAGCGTACTAATAAAGCAATCATGTCTTTTCAAAACAACATGGCCAAAGCAAGCTTATCCCTACAAAATCATATAGTTTGGCCATGCTTCATTTTCGTCACACAAAATGCTCCCATCATGCACAACCCCGATGACAAGCCGAGCAATTGGTTCATACTTTTTAACGCGCTTCAGCCTTTTCAACCCTCACGCAATACATGAGCGCAAGCCATGGATATAACACTATAGGTGAAATAGAATATGACGATGGAGGTTTATGTGGAGAAGACAAAAAGGGAGAAAGTCTCACATCGATGCGGCTAATCAACGGGATTTGGAGATGTCCATCAATTGATGTCAATGCGAGGAGTAGGGATTGCCATGCAACGGATGCACTAAGAGCTGTAAGTGTATGAAAGCTCAAACTGAAACTAAGTGGGTGTGCATCCAACTTGCTTGCTCATGAAGACCTAGGGCATTTGAGGAAGCCCATCGTTAGAATATACAAGCCAAGTTCTATAATGAAAATTCCCACTAGTATATGAAAGTGACAACATAAGAGACTCTCTATATGAAGAACATGGTGCTACTTTGAAGCACAAGTGTGGAAAAAGGATAGTAACATTGCCCCCCTTTTTTCTTTTTTCTCTTTTTTGGATGGGCTTCTTTGGCCCCCTTTTTTATTTAGGCTTCTTTGGCCTCTTTTTTTTATGGGGAAATGCTCTATAATGATGATCATCACACTTTATTTACTTACAACTCAATATTACAACTCGATACTAGAACAAAGATATGACTCTATATGAATGCCTCCGGCGGTGTATCGGGATGTGCAATGATCTAGTGTAGCAATGACATGAAAAAATGGATAAGCCATGAAAACATCATGCTAGCTATCTTACGATCATGCAAAGCAATATGACAGTAAATGCTCAAGTCATGTATATGATGATGATGGAAGTTGCATGGCAATATATCTCTGAATGGCTATGGAAATGCCATGATAAGTAGGTATGGTGGCTGTTTTTAGGAAGATATAAGGAGGCTTATGTGTGATAGAGCGTATCATATCACGGGGTTTGGATGCACCGGCGAAGTTTGCACCAACTCTTGAGGTGAGAAAGGGCAATGCACGGTACCAAAGAGGCTAGCAATGATGGAAGGGTGAGAGTGCGTATAATCCATGGACTCAGATTAGTCATAAAGAACTCATATACTTATTGCAAAAGTTTATTAGCCCTCAAAGAAAAGTACTACTATGCATGCCCCTAGGGGGATAGATTGGTAGGAAAAGACCATCGCTCGTCCCCGACCGCTTCTCATATGGAAGACAATCAAAGAAACACCCCATGCTTCAAATTTGTCACACAACGGTTACCATACGTGCATGCTACGGGACTTGCAAACCTCAACACAAGTATTTCTACAATCCACAACTACCCACTAGCATGACTCTAATATCATCATCTTTATATCGCAAAGCTATTGCAAGGAATCAAACATCTCATATTCAGCGATCTACAAGTTTTATGTAGGATTTTATGACTAACCATGTGAACGACCAATTCCTGTCATCACTCTAAATAGATATAAGTGAAGCAAGAGAGTTTAATTCTTTCTACAAAAGATATGCCCATGCTCTAACAAATATAAGTGAAGCAAAAGAGCATTCTACAAATGGCGGTTTTCTATGTGAAGAGAAACAAGCAATCCAAACTTCACATGATATAAGTGAAGCACGTGAAGCATTTTATAAAGTCATACTCAAAAGATTTAATTGAAGCACAATGAGCATTCTATAAATCAACCAAGGACAATCTCATACCAGCATGGTGCATAAAATAAAAATGAAAACTAAATGCAAAATACGCTCCAAGACTTGCGCATATCGCATGAACGAATCGAATCCGAAAACATACTGATACTTGTTGAAGAAACAGGGGATGCCCTCCAGGGCATCCCCAAGTTTAGACGCTTGAGTCTTCTTGAATATTTACTTGGTGTGCATTGGGAATCCCCAAGCTTGAGCTCTTGCCTCTCTTCCTTTTCCTCATATCAAGACCTCCTCGATCAAACACTTCATCCATAGAAAACTTCAACAGAAAACTCGGTAAGATCCGTTAGTATAGTAAAGCAAATCACTACTATAGGTACTGTTGCAAACCAATTCATATTTTGTTTTTGCATTGTGTCTACTGTAATATAGCTTTTTGATAGCTTAATCCACTGATATAAATTGATATTTTCATCAAAACAAGTAAACTATGCATCAAAAACAGAATCTATTAAAAAACAGAACAGTCTGTAGCAATCTGAACATTCACCATACTTATGGTACACAAAAAATTCGACCAAAATTAGTAAAAATGAAATTTTTTTATAGCAAGACAGTGCAAAAGGAGTCCGAACCATTTGACGTTCCAGTAAAAAATGTAAAATTGCGCACTATAGCCAAAGTTTCGGTCCTGCACCGTACAAACCAACAAGCATTGTAAACATCCTAAACGAAAACCCTGGCACATTATTTTGATAATACAATGGAATTGTACAAGGGGATAATTATTTTTGATGAAAAGTTTCTATAATTAAGATTCACAAAGTTTCCGTGAGCATGAACAAAGTTCAAGGGTAGCTCCCACTTCAACAATGCTTGTCTTTCTCACTTTCACTTTCCATTTTGAAAAGTTTTGGGTTCCCCTCTTTATTTTTTGTTTTTAAACTATATAAAAGCACTCAGCAGAAATAAATGACTCTCTAAAACTTCCAGGTTGTCTCCCTGGCAGCGCTTTCTTTAAAGCCATTAAGCTAGGCATATAGTGCTCAAGTAATGAATCCACCCGGATCCCAAGGTATATCAAAGCCAATTTTAATTAACAATGATTTGTAATTTAGTAGTGAGCACAAAGTAACATATATCATGCAACAACGAAGTCTAACTCTCTTCCTATGCATCGGCATGTCATAAAAGAACAATTCATGCACACATAGTAAAGGCCAATGCATAGTATAAGCAGTTTCTTGCAATTTTATCATATTGGAAACATAGAGAGGTAGAGATATAGTTCCTCTCCCATAATAATTGCAAGTAGGAGTAGCAAGCACATGCATATTATATCTATCAAAATCATCATGCGTAGTAGTAAAACACAACCCATCAATATAATCCTTAATAAGGGCAAACTTCTCCAATATAGTGTAGTAGGGAGAATTCAAAAAGATAATAGGACTATCATGCGTGGGTGCAATAGCAACAATTTCATGTTTAACATAAGGAACTATAGCAAGTTCATCTTCATAAGCATAATTCATATTGGCATCTTGGCCACAATAATAGAAGTATCATCAAAAAGGGATATTTCAAGAGAATCGACGGGATCATAACAATCATCATAGCAATCATCCTTCGGAAAGCGCAAAGGGGAATTAAACAATGTATGAGTTGCAGAGTTACTCTCATTAGAAGGTGGGCACGGGTAGCTAATCCTCTCTTCCTCCTTTTGTTCTTCGCTCTCCTCATCATCTTTTTCATCCAATGAGCTTGCAGTTTCATCAATTCCTTCTTCCATAGACTCCTGCAAAATATTAGTCTCTTCTTGGACAGCGGAGGAGTCCTCAATATATGGTTTAACATAGGCATTAGAAGCATAATTAAAGAAGCATAATTAAACAATATTTAAATATGGCAAAAAATTTAGATTTGTAGAGAGTAGCATCATACTTTTCAATCAAAGAAGCAATTTCATAAGCACCCTTAAAAGCAACAAATTCTTCAATTTGTTGAACATCATAGTAATTATTAACACCCTTAGCATTCGAAGATACGATTCCATTATCACTAAACTCACATTGGTAGGGAAGGTGTTTCTTAGGGTTTTCAGAACACCAAGTAAAATTATATATTTCACATAAATTCCAGGCATAGCATCGCAAACGATGTATTTGATCCAGTAAAAGTTTCACTTTTTTAGATATATGGTGTCGCACATAACAAGCATGCTCATCTAAAGATTTGCCCTCAACTAAGATAGTTGGGGTTTCAGCACGAGCACAAAGGGATCAAAGATGATCCAAGTAAAAAGCTTCAGGAGTGTGATAGATTTTGAGTGGTTCTTCAACCATTGGTTTAGTAGGTACAACTAATTTTTTGGTATTTTGCATTTCCTACCCGTAACTAAAGATAGAAAACAACTAAATACAGCAAATAAAAATTACTTAGTGATAAAGCAAACAAGCACACACGAGAATATTCACCCCACGCTATGACTCCCCGGCAACGGCGCCAGAAAAAGGTCTTGACAACCCACTAGTGGAGGGGATAATTGTAGCCTCCTTTGATAAGCAAGAGTGTCGAACCCAACGAGGAGCTCAAGGTAGAACAAATATTCTCTCAAGCCCTATTTGCCACTGATACGTCTCTACGCACGCTTAGTGTTCGCTTTACCTAGAACAAGTATGAAACTAGAAGTACTTTGTAGGTGTGATAGGATAGGTTTGCAAGATAATAAAGAGCGCATAAATATAAACTAGGGGTTGTTTAGATAAAGAAGCAATAAAGTAAATATAGCGAGTGTGGAAAGTGGTGGTAGGAGTTGTGAAATTGCCCCTAAGCAATTGACTACTTTACTAGACCAATAATCACTATTGCAATTTTATTTGAGGGAGAGGCATAAGCTAACATACTTTCTCTTCTTGGATCATATGCACTTATGATTAGAATTCTAGCCAGCATCCGCAACCACTAAAGATCATTAAGTTAAAACCCAACCATAGCATTAAAGTATCAAGTCCCCTTTATCCCATACGCAAACAACCTACTTACTTGGGTCTGTGCTTCTGTCACTCACGCCACCCACCATAAGCAAATTATGAACATATTGCAAACCCTACAGCGGGGATCCCTCACGCTTGCGCGACACGGAGAGCACCATAGGACAGCACCAATAATAAAACATGTAACTCAAACCAATCATAGCAATTCATCAATCCCCGATAGGACAATGAAAATCTACTCAGACATCATAGGATGGCAACACATCATTGGATAATAATATGAAGCATAAAGCTCCATGTTCAAGTAGAGGGTACAGCGGGTAGCGGGAGAGTGGACTGCTGAATATAGATGGGGGAAGGTGATGGAGATGTTGGTGAGGATGATGGAGGTGTTGGTGAAGATCGCTGTCGGTGTCAAAACCGGCGGATCTCGGGTAGGGGGTCCCGAACTGTGCGTCTAGGCGGATGGTAACAGGAGACAAGGGACATGATGTTTTTACCCAGGTTCGGGCCCTGTCGGTGGAGGTAAAACCCTACTCCTGCTTGATTAATATTGATGATATGGGTAGTACAAGAGTAGATCTACCACGAGATCAGAGAGGCTAAACCCTAGAAACTAGCCTATGGTATGATTGTTGTTCGGCCTACGGACTAAAACCCTCCGGCTTATATAGACACCGGAGAGGGCTAGGGTTACACAAAGTCAGTTACAATGGTAGGAGATCTACATATCCGTATCGCCAAGCTTGCCTTCCACGCCAAGGAAAGTCCCATCCGGACACGGGACGGAGTCTTCAATCTTGTATCTTCATAGTCCAGGAGTCCGGTCGGCGGTGATAGTTCGGCTATCCGGACACCCTCTAATCTGGGACTCCCTCAGTAGCCCCTGAACCAGGCTTCAATGACGATGAGTCCGGCGCGTAGATTGTCTTCGGCATTGCGAGGCGGGTTCTTCTCCAAATTCCATATAATTGTCGAATAGTGTCCGGCTTCTTACAAATGCTGCGCTCCTTGGCTTCCACGCCCAATAATGGCCATCTTCCACGTGTCGAATGAATGCGAAAAGCCAGGGTATTTTTACACTTTCCCCCCTAGCTGCGCAAATGAGCCGCCTATAAAAAGAGACGAGGATCTAGATCCGAATCACACCATCCCCCCTCCGCAAGCTTTCATCGGAGCGCTTCTGACAAACAATCCATTCCATCATGGACAGTCGACGCGGCTCCTCCTCTCGCGCTCCCAGCCCTCGGCCTTGGGATTGGGAGAGATGCTCAGTTCCGCATAGCAAGCTAGTGACGCTCCAAACCAAGGGATTTCTTCCCCTAGCCTTCATGGTTCCGGTTCGAGCCGGACTTTTCACCTACAAGGGCAGAAAGCAAGCAAAGAGCGTCCCCGATCCTTCCAAAGGAGAGCGGATATGCTTTGTCTCTTATCTATTAAGAGGACTCGGATTTCCAATACATCCATTTCTCCGGGGGCTCCTGGAGTTCTACGGCCTCCAGCTGCACCACCTTACGCCCGCCTCCATTCTGCACATTGCGGGCTTCGTGGCCCTTTGCGAGCTATTGTTAGGCGTCGAAGCTCATTTTGCGTTGTGGAAGAGATTATTCTGCCTCGTACCCCGTTCTCATGAGGGGTCAATATATCAAGTGTGCGGAGTCGAGCTATGGCGCATCGCCGGGACCGGATATCTATCCGGAACCCCGAAGAAGGCGTTCGAAGACTGGCCTTCGCAATGGTTTTATATAGAAGACGCCCCGCTACCAGATCCAGTTCGGATCGGCCTCCCGGAGTTCAGTAATGCTCCTCTGAAGAAACGCCTAAGTTGGCGTCCGCGGAGCTCCCAAAGGGAGAATGACAGGGACATCTTTTACGTGATGAGCCGAATAAGGTTGCTAGCTCATTCCGGACTGACCATGATCGGAGTCATGGCCACATGCATTATGCGGGGGGTGCAGCCTCTCCAGTATAGGGGCCACCCCATGTGGGATTTCAACGGGGAGGATGATGCCACTCGCCATGGCCGTAAGGGGCCGGGATCGATCGCCGATCTGGTGAAGATCTTGTCCGGCCTGTACAAAGGGGAAAAGGAGGATTTTCTCCGTGTTAGTCCACTGAACGGATTTTGTATGAGGAATCCTCGAAGCGGGTAAGCGGACATTTCTTTTTGCCTATCCGATCGCGATTCCCATGGTTAAGTATCTCACTTTGTGATTTCGACGCAGGAACTGCACCGGGCTGTAGAGGATATACACAGCCCGCCTCCACAACCTGAGGATCCGGAACGGTCCCTCGATCCGGCCTCCGAAGAGGATCCGGATATAAAGGTGGAGCTGATCGAGGGGGTGTTCCACCAACTTAGCATCGACAATGCTTTGGTCGCCATTACGGCCGACAACCCTGGAATATTTCCAGCTTCCCAGGTAATTGTGACCGAAGTCCTGATACCGTGACCCATCCGTGCTTATTTCTGATCACCGCATACCAATGGTGTTCCGCAGGAGGTGCCTTTGAGGCGGGAAGCCGAGCCAGCGGCGGCTGGCCAACAAGGGGCAGCTCGGCCCAGCAGGCAGAAAAGAAGTGCGGTGCGGATCGAGACGTCACCGCAACGGTATGGCGCGCCACCGTGTTTCAAGGAAAGATTCCTGGAAGGCATATTAACATCCGTGATCTTTTCAGGAAAAAGAGCGCTCGCTGGACTGTGTCCGGAGAGGTTGCCAATCGAGCCTCCTCCAGCCAGGCTCGAACGCTAGGTCCGGAGGGGGAGGCGAACACAAGGCGCGCATCGGATGCTCCTCCAACGAAGGATGCCGACAGGTTGTCCGCCACCAGATCTAAGGTGGAGAGTGCCATGAATCACAGGCGCCGCCGGACAATTCTTCGTGACGCATGTTTCTCCCCAGAGGCATTGAATGCCTTTAATTTGGGAGATGCGCACCTCCGTGCCACTCAAGATGGTCTAGCCAGAGCCACGGAGCAGTATGTGAAAGACATACGAGTGAGGAATTTTGACAGTTATATATGTCAGTAGCCCCCGAGACTTAAAATAGTTAGAATAACTGATTTAAGGATCATTTGTTATGCAGGATCTTACAGAGAAGAATGCCCAACTATCTCAGGAGCTTCAAGAGTGCAAGGCCCAACTTGAGGCCGCACTAGCCGCCACAGGGGGAGCCACAGAGACCCCCTCCGGTAATATATACTTCAAAAGATAAGTAGTTTGTGAAGTGCGACATGTGTATAAGTCTGACAATAATATTGCAGATGGCGCCGGACTAGATCCGGACAGGCAACAGCTACTGCGCCGGTTAAAGGCCAGCGAGAATGTGCTTACAAGGGTGAGGCAAGAGAAAAATAATCTCCAAGATGCCAACACCCAGATGGGTGAGGAACTGAAGGATGTTCGAGCCCAGCTGTCTGACTCCGTTAAGGAGAATCGGCGGCTTCGTCACGGCATTTATAATAAGTGCTTGAGCAAACTTTTGGAAAGAAGAGTTTGGCGAGGAAGTCGATTAACAGAAATATGTCTGTAGGTATGCTCATAGGTCATCCTGCAGAGGAAATGCCCGGTTTAACGGGTGACCTACTTCCCGAGCTGCTGCAACTGCACGAACGAGTTCAGCAGGTGATGAGAGGCGTCGCCCAGGCCTTGTGGCCATCCATCTCCCTACCCGAAGGCCTTGGAGAGCTTGCAGAGAAGCTTCAGGGAGCACGGCGGCGCTTCTGGCTATGGAAGATATCGGCCTGCTGTCAAGGCGCCAGGGAGGCCTGGGCCATGGTGAAGACGTGGTACATGAAGGCTGACCCAAACCACATGGCCGAGGTCGGACCTGTGGGGCCCGATGGGAAGGAGATCCCTGTGAGCTTAGTGTACGGCCAAGTAGAGTTGGCCGCAAAGTATTCCCAGCAGGACTGTAAACTAGACAGCCTATTAGATGGTATTGAAGAGGAATACAATCAGTCAATTTGACTATGTAATTTAAAATGACATGTGAAATGCCTTCTAGCCGGATTGTAGATTGTTTGTCGTAGCGGACCTTTTCGCTTCAACCTCGGGACCCGACAGTCCGGAGTGTGTCCGAATACCCTCGCGGTTATGTAAGAACCGGGGCATGCATGGAGACCAGGCGTAGGGGTCATGAGTGCTTTATCAGACAATGCCCAACTAGTTATGTTATATTACATGGTTAGTAAGAAACATCTTCCAGGGAGAATAGTTCCGGTAGGGGTTCCTTTCCCTGGGAGGCATGCCCTAAAGTGCATGTTCGGACTGCAAAAAAAGCAGAAAAACATCTGGGGGTAGATAAATGAATATGTAAGAATTCGTCTTTTAGTTCACCGATCGAATATTCCCTTAAGAATGCTAGCTTTCGGCTTCACCTAGTCTGAGGTACACGTCCGGCTGACCCAGCGGTAACAATCGCAGAGGTGCTCCCTTTACCACCTAGCCGAATAATCGGGAACGTAGGGGTAAGCACAGGAGCCAGGCAACCCAGCTTGGCCAAAACATAAGTCATATCGATGCATATAATGGTGAATAAAAGGTACATGTGGAAGTGTGACACATGTGTTGGGAAGAAAGCCCGTATAAATAAGCTTCTGTTAAAGAAGCCCCCAGGTATATTGAGCGCGGATAACACATAAGGTGTGTGCGAACAATGCGCAAACGAGCCTTCAACGGCTTCAGAAAAAAGGAGGGAGAAGGAGAGAAATAAAAGACAGTTAAAGTATAAAATATAGACGAAGGAAGGAGACGAACTCAGAGTCCGGCGCTAGGCGTAGAATCTTCGGAGACGGATTGCGTTCCATGTGTTTGGCTCAAGTCGGTTATCCGATGCATTCCGTTGACGGTATGCTCCGCCGGTCAGGACTTGGTCGATGATGAAGGGACCCTCCCATTTGGGCTTGAGTTTGTCCTTTTTCTTGTCTGGCAGGCGTAGAACTAATTCGCCAACATTGTAAGCTTTGGCCCGTACTTCTCTGCTTTGGTATCTTCGAGCCTGCTGTTGATAGAATGCGGAACGCGCTTTTGCCACGTCGTGCTCCTCCTCCAAGGCGTCCAAACCATCCTGCCGATCCAGCTCGTCTTCTCTTTCTTCGTACATGCGCACGCGAGGTGAGTCATGAATTATGTCGCAGGGCAAAATTGCCTCTGCGCCGTATACCATAAAAAATGGTGTGAATCCGGTAGTGCAATTCGGCGTGGTCCGCAGCCCCCAGAGTACAGAGTCGAGCTCCTCTACCCAGTGCGTGTTAGATTCCTTGCGGGACCGCACTAGTCTGGGTTTAATGCCGCTCATGATTAGACCATTTGCTCGTTTCACTTAACCGTTAGTTTGAGGGTGATAGACTGAAGCGTAGTCGAGCTTGATGCCCATGTTTTTGCACCAGAGTTTAACCTCGTCGGCCGTGAAGTTCGTCCCGTTATCAGTGATGATGCTATGGAGGACGCCATAACAGTGTACTACCCCTGATATGAAGTCTATCATGGGTCCAGATTCGGCCGTCTAAACTGGCTTGGCCTCTATCCATTTAGTGAATTTATCCACCATGACCAATAGGTATTTTTGCTTGTGGGTTCCTCCTTTAAGGGGTCCAACCATGTCAAGCCCCCGGACCGCGAACGGAAAGGTGATGGGTATAGTTTTGAGGGCGGTGGGTGGCATGTGGCTTTGATTAGCAAAGAGCAGGCAACCGACGCATCATTGGACTAAGTCCTGAGCATCTGCCCGGGACGTCGGCCAATAAAATCCTGTACGGAAGGCCTTGCCTACAAGGGCCCGAGCTGCGGCGTGGTGCCCACCGAGTCCGGCGTGAATTTCATCTAGAAGATTTCGCCCTTCCTCTTCGGAGATACACCTTTGAAGGACTTCGGTTGTGCTTTTCTTATAAAGCTCTCCCTCATGGACCTTATAGGCTTTAGATCACCGTACTATGCAGCGGGCCTCGTTTTGGTCCTCGGGAAGTTCCTGCCTAGTTAAGTTGGCTAGGAATGGTTCCATCCATGGGGCAATGACTGCCATTATTTCGTGGGCTAAATGTGTTATTTCATTGGCAGGACCGCCGATTATCTCAGAATGTTCGGTGTTGGGTGGTGCGGTTGGGTCCGGATTGTTGTTTCCGGACTCCCCTTCCCATAGTACGGATGGCTTGAATAGCCGCTCTAGGAAGGTATTGGGAGGGACGGCATCGCGCTTTGCGCCAATGCGTGCCAATATGTCCGCCGCCTGGTTATTATCCCGGGCTATAGGTGAAATTCAAGCCTTTCAAATGGAGCTGACATTTTTAGGACGGCGTTACGGTAAGCTGCCATTTTCGGATCCTTGGCGTCGAAGTCTCCATTTATTTGGGATATCGCAAGGTTCGAATCCCCGCGCACCTCTAGGAGTTTAATGCCCATGGAGACCACCATCTGGAGACCATGTAGAAGGGCCTCGTATTCGGCTGCGTTGTTGGAGTCCGTGTACATTATCTGGAGTACGTATTGAACTGTGTCTCTAGTTGGGGACGTCAGGACGACGCCAGCCCCTAGGCTGGCCAACATTTTGGAGCCGTCGAAGTGCATGATCCAATTGGAATATGCGCTGTACTCTTTAGGGAGTTCGGCTTCAGTCCATTCGGCGACGAAGTCGGCCAAAACTTGCTACTTGATAGCTCGTCGTGGTTTATATGTTCTGTCGAACGGGAGGAGCTCGATGGCCCATTTTGCAATCCGGCTGGTCGCGTCGTGGTCGTTTATAATGTCATTGAGAGGTACTTCGGAGGCTACTGTTATCGAACACTCTTGAAAGTAGTGTCGCAGCTTCCGTGATGCCATGAACACTGCGTATGCTATCTTTTGATAATGTGGATACTGGGACTTGCATGGAGTTAGGACAATGGACACATAGTAAACTGGTTTTTGAAGGGGGAACTTGTGTCCGTCCGTTTCTCGTTCGACGACGAGCACCACGCTTACAACTTGATGTGTTGCCGCGATATATAATAACATTGGTTCGCCCATGTTGGGCGCGGCCAAGACCGGATTTGTTGCCAATATGGCTTTTATTTTCTCGAGTCCGGCCGTGGCGGCATCCGTCCACTCGAAGTGTTCGGTGCGCCGGAGGAGGTGATAAAGGGGTAATGCCTTTTCTCCCAAACGGGAGATAAAGCGGCTTAGAGCTGCCACGCATCCAGTCAATTTCTGTATTTCTTTGGTGTCTTTTGGGATATCCAATTTTGACAGAGCTCGGATCTTGGCTAGGTTTGCTTCAATTCCTCTACCGGATACAATGAAGCCCAAGAGTTTTCCGGCAGGTATGCCGAAGACGCATTTTCCGGATTCAACTTAATGTCGTATGTTTGGAGATTGTCGAATGTGAGCCTCAAGTCGTCTACTAGAGTTTCGACATGCTTGGATTTGACGACCACATCATCTACGTATGCCTCCACTGTTTTGCCGATCTGGTTTGCCAGACATGTCTGAATCATGCGCTGATATGTTGCGCCGGCATTTTTGAGCCCGAAGGGCATTGTGTTGAAGCAGAATGGGCCGTATGGAGTGATGAATGTCGTTGCGGCTTGGTCTGGCTCTGCCATCTTAATTTGGTGGTAGCCGGAGTATGCGTCGAGGAAGCACAATGAATCGTGTCCTGCGGTAGCGTCGATAATTTGATCGATGCGGGGGAGGGGGAAGGGGTCCTTTGGGCAAGCCTTGTTAAGGTCCTTGAAGTCAACAAATAGGCGCTAGGATTTATCCTTCTTTGGTACCATCACCAGGTTTGCTAGCTAGTCCAGATGTTTTATATCTCTGATGAATCCGGCTTCCAATAGTTTGGCTATCTCCTCTCCCATTGCCCGTCTCTTGGGTTCGGAAAATTGCCGAAGAGCCTGTTTGACTGGCTTGAATCCTTTTAGGATATTTAGGCTGTGCTCGGCCAGCCGGCGTGGGATTCTTGGCATGTCTGAAGGGTGCCAGGCAAAAATGTCCCAATTTTCCCGTAGGAATTCTCGTAGTGCGGCGTCTACATCAGGGTTTAACTGTGCCCCAATGGAGGCCGTCTTTGTAGGGTCCGTTGGATGGACTTGGAATTTGACTATTTCGTCCGCTGGCTTAAAAGAGGTGGACTTGGATCTCTTATCGAGTATCACATCGTCCCTGTTCACCGTGGAGCGCAGCGTAGTGAGTTCCTCGGCCGCTAGGGCTTCGGATAGTGCCTCTAGGGCTAGTGCAGCTGTCTTATTTTCGGCGCGGAGTGCTATTGTCGGATTTCGGGTTCCGGCAGACCCTTGAGGTTCGAACACTGGGGGGCGTGCGGAGATTCAACCCTCTACCGGCTCGCTCCTCGCCGAATCGCTAAGACCTAAACTACCAAACTGACCAGCACAAGAGACACAAGATTTATACTGGTTCAGGCCACCATTGTGGTGTAATACCCTACTCCAGTGTGTGGTGTGCTGGATTGCCTCTTGGGCTTGATGATGAACAACACAAGGCAGAACAGCCTCGCGAGGGTCTGTTCTTGGCTGGTGCGACGAACTGCTGGGATCAGTTCAATCGCTCTATCTACTGGCTTCTTGGTGAGGATCCCGATTGCTAGGTCAGGTCCAGATGCCTCTACCCTGGGGGTGGCTAGTCCTATTTGTAGGCAAAGGCCCTGGGCCTCTCCCCAAATATTGAGCGGGAAGGGCGCCAACAATTGGCCATTTTGAAGGGGAACAGCGGGTACACTTATTCAAACTAAAGTTGGTCCTCGCCTGTCAAAGGCTCTGGTGGTGACGCCGGCTTGGGCTCCACAATGACTTCCTTCCGGTCGTTGGGCTGGTCTTGGTCTTGTTGCACCGAAATGGACGCCTTTGCTTGATGCTCTCGCCTGTGCTTGCCCCCTTTGCACCAAAGAGGAAAGGAGGACGCTGCGCGGGCTGGCGCCTGACTGGCGCCCTTGGTCGTCATGGCTTGCGTCATGGGCACCTCGCGAGGTACCCTGCCTTGAACTCTCGGCCTCCTCATGAGCCAGCCTGAAAAGGTCGTGCCTGAGGAAGCTCCTTGTCGTCCGCCCCGCGAGGCTTGGCCCCTCGCGAGGGTCTTGAGCTTGCGTTGATGAAGATGGGCTGTGCTGGGCCTCCTTTGAGCCACGCCACAGGCCGCAGGCAGGCAAGTCTGGGGACCCCCATTCCCAGAACACCGACAGCTATGTCCGGATCACTAGCAATAGTGATGATTCCGTTGGGCCCGGGAATTTTGAGCTTCATGTACCCGTAATGGGGTATAGCTTGAAAAATTGTGAATGCTTCTCGCCCTAATAAAGCGTGATATCCGCTGCTGAACGGGGCCACTTGGAACGTGACCTCCTCGGACCTGTAATTGTCTGGCGAGCCGAACACCACATCCAGTGTGATTTTTCCTGTGCAGCATGCTTTCTGACTAGGGATTATTCCTCTAAAGGTTGTGCTGCTTCGCTCAATGCGGCTCCAGTCTATTTCCATTTTTCGAAGGGTTTCCTCGTAAATGAGGTTTAATCCGCTGCCGCCGTCCATGAGTACCTTAGTAAGGCGAAAGCCGTCCACTATTGGACTAAGGACCAATGCGGCTGGTGCTCGAGCTGTTCGGAATTTAGTTTCATCACTGGCATTAAAGGTAATAGCCGTGTCACTCCATGGGTTTATTGTTGCTACTTGGTAGACTTCCGCAAGGCTGCGGAGTGTTCGTTTCCGCGTATTATTTGATGCAAAAGTCTCGAAGACTGTTAATACCGTACTGGTGTTGCTGGGCTGGTTCTCTAGAGCTAGAAGCTCTTCGCCACTTTTGGCCACCTGCCGCAGTATCCAACATGCTCGAAGGCCATGAGTTGGAGTGGCGCCCTCTGTACTATGAATTTTGCAGGGTCCATTGAGCCATCCCTCCAGTATGGTTCTGTGCCCTTTAGGGGGTTTTTGCTTTTTGGTATTTAACCCAGGTGCCTGGCGATGATGCACCCTTTTATTTCGGACTAGGGTTATGTTCGGGGCCGGATTGTCCCAAAAATTGGTTTCGGTTTTATAGGCACTCTCCATCGCACAGTACTTTCGTACTATGGACGCCAAGTCGGCAAAGCGTGTAATTTCACGACGACTTATGGCGTTTAGGATTCTCTTGTCCGTGCAATTATTGCAGAAAAGTGAAATTGCATCTTCCTCGCGGCAGTCCTTTATCCTGTCCATAACCAGGAGGAATCTGGCCCAGTAATGGTGTATTGTTTCAGCGGGCTCTTGCCGGATTCGGGATAGATCGCTTATGTTTGGGTGAGAGGGTGGAATTAAATTTGGAAACTCGTCCAGTCTAAGACTCAAGGGCTGAAAAGTATCCGAACATGGAAGCTTGGTTTTTGGATATTGTCCAATGAATCCAGCCCGCTGCCTGACTTTAGGTTTAGGACTTGATAGATGTCCGTCCCTCCACGGAATCCGGCATGGAGGGGTCGCGAATCCGGACATAGCTAGTCCTTAATATAGAAGAAGGGTCGCCGTACTGTTCCTCCACCACAGCAACATGGTGGGTAGCCTGGGGAGAGTTGATCTCTCTCAGATCGGTTTTAGGCCCAATCAGATCGTAGTCTGTAGCGACTCCCAGGGCGGCGATGCGATCCAAGAGCTCGTTTAAGGAAGAGAGCTCCATCGGATCTAGCTGCTCGGCGAGTTCCGAGTTGACGTGAAGATTGCTTTTGATGACCCGAGAAGTCATCGTCGTCGCGGCGGTCGAACAGGCGGTCATAAGAAAACCACCTAGCCGGAGAGTTTGGCCAATGGCCAAAGCTCCTTTAGCAATGGTGTCGTCTTTAAAGATGGGACGAGGCATCCTTCCTGATGGCGACGGCACAGAGGAACTCTCAATGAAAGCACCAATGTCGGTGTCAAAACCGGCGGATCTCGGGTAGGGGGTCCCGAACTGTGCGTCTAGGCAGAAGGTAACAGGAGACAAGGGACATGATGTTTTTACCCAGGTTCGGGCCCTCTCGATGGAGGTAAAACCCTACTCCTGCTTGATTAATATTGATGATATGGGTAGTACAAGAGTAGATCTACCACGAGATCGGAGAGGCTAAACCCTAGAAGCTAGCCTATGGTATGATTGTTGTTCGTCCTACGGACTAAAACCCTTCGGCTTATATAGACACCGGAGAGGGCTAGGGTTACACAGAGTCAGTTAGAATGGTAGGAGATCTACATATCCGTATCGCCAAGCGTGCCTTCCACGCCAAGGAAAGTCCCATCCGGACACGGGACAGAGTCTTCAATCTTGTATCTTCATAGTCTAGGAGTCCGACCGACGGTGATAGTTCGGCTATCCGAACACCCTCTAATCCGGGACTTCCTCAATCGCGGTGATGATGATGGCCCCCGGCGGCGTTCCGGCGCCACCGGAAGCAAGGGGGAGAGAGCCCCACTTCTTCTTCTTCTTCTTCCTTGACCTCCTCCCTAGATGGGAGAAGGGTTTCCCCTCTGGTCCTTGGCTCCCATGGCATGTGAGGGGCGAGATCCCCTCCAAGATTGGATCTGTCTCTTTGTCTCTCTCTCTCTGTTTTTGCGTTCTGGGATTCTGCCTTGGCATCATTTCTTTTATATCTGGAGATCCGTAACTCCAATTGGTTCGAACACTGGGCCCATGAGGGTGGGGGGTGCGCCCACCTGGAGTGGTGGCGTGGGCCACCCTCGTTGCCACCTCAGGCACCATCTCGCGTTGATTCTTCCTCCCAAAAATCACAAATATTTGAAAATAATTCTCCGTCCATTTTTATCCCGTTTGGACTCCGTTTGATATGGGGTTTCTGCAAAACATAAAACATGCAACAATCAGGAACTGGCACTGGATCAATATGTTAGTGCCAAAAAATAGTATGAAAAGTTGCCAAAAGTATATGAAAGTTGTAGAATATTGGCATGGAACAATAAAAAATTATAGATACGATGGAGATGTATCATCTGGTTGTGCTCTTGATGAGTTGTAACTTAATAACTGTCGGTCATTTGACTCTTTTGCTTCATTCGATATGCATGCTCTGATCTTAAATATATATCTGCTCATGCATGCACAATTTCATCAGACACCAATTTTCATCATGCATTCATATTATTCAAATATCTTATGATCATGCATGATTGGATTCCAAGATATAGGGGGAGATCTCCACAGATTCAACCTACCATGTGCATTTGCCATCCAAAGCAAATTACTCATATGCACATCTTCAGGGGGAGTTCCTCAATATCTTGTAACCAATTTCTTCAAACTCTATACTTACACTTCCATCATTTTTACTCGCATTGAAACCTAACCAATTTGCCATCAATCACCAAAATGGGGGAGATTGTAAGTGCATCAAGTGCCCCCTTAGTGGTTTTGGAGTGTTGACGACAAATATGTTGGGGAACTAATGAGTTTGTGAGTATACACAGGAGATAGAGTCCCAGAAGATTTGGTTTAACACATGGAAGACGACCCCGAAAAATATATTTCTTCAAGTGAAGAAGTTTGTAATGAAATTGGTATGGCCTTTGAAGAAATTGATGTGAAGACTTTGAAGCTTGATGACTTTGTTTCCATAGTTTATTTTCTTCTTCTTTGAGTCATTGGAAAAAACATTATATTAAAGGGGGTCTAGGTGAATCATATTTCACATTTCCAAAGTGATGCTCAAACTTACTCAAACCCATACACAAAAAGCCGCTTCGAGTGAAGCCTTTGGAAATCTCCAGTACAGCTGACGTATTATTTGCTAGCGACGGTGAAGAAGTTCATCTGGTCACTGATGAATTTTTTCATGCTGAGGAGTTAGGAGTTCGCCAATGCGTTCTGCCTAAAAAGTGAGGAAATTGAGTGCCCCAACGAATTTCAGAATTCAAATTCTGACCGTTGCTGCACCGTGTGCCAGCTGTCGAGTGGATCTTTATCCTGACAACGGTTGAATTAGAGAAGGGCATTTATGACAATTCATGTCGGGTTGCCCCGGCTATAAATAGCCGTCCCCACGACCATTAGTTTGTTGGCTGCTCCGAGAGAATTTGACACTTGTCATAAGAGAGCAACCCGTCCTCCGACGACTTTGAGAGAATACTAAGTGAGGAAAAACCCAGAGGCAAAGTAATTGGGCATCACAGAAGAGATTGATATGTGTGATCCGACGCCTGCTACATTTAAAGACTGTAATTCTCGAGGCGGTTAGGCGTCAAGTTCCTAGTACACCAGGAACATTGTGGTGTGCTGGTGAACAAGTCTATGATGGTTTTGGAAGTCTACCTTGAAGACTTAACATGAGCGATTGGGCGAGGACTAAGTGACCTTAGCTCAGAATACGGTGAGGGCTGTGTGTCCTTTGAGTTGCGACTCAGCCGCCTCAACCAGACGTACAGTTGAGGCAGCAACTGGAACTGGTCTACCAAATTCCATTGTCTTCCCCGAGCCTACCTGGTTTCAAATTCCTCAACCCACTCTTACTTTATCCCGCTATTGAAGAATTTGTGATCTGTGCTCTGATGAATTTGAAATGAAAAATTTCATCATGCTATCTTTATTTCCTCAGTTCATCTTCTTCATGCATGTATGATTGTATGATTGCATGTTCTGCACCCTTATGTATCTTGGTTGCATGTACTCTGAATCTGTGATGACTTAGTTTCCCTCGTGTTTCTATTTCTTCACTCTGATCTTCGTCAAATTCTTAAGAGTTTGACGAATTTATAAAAATCTCCCATTCACCCCGTGTCGTGGTCCTAAGACTGACAGTAGAAAGGGGGGTAGGTATGGAGAGGCAAGATCTCACCTATGGTGAAGGTGTACACACAAGATTTACGAGTTTAGGCCCTTCTCGGTAGAAGTAAAATACCTACGTCTCGGTGCCCGGAGGCGGTCGACTGGATTATATGTGTGAGGTGTTACAGGGGTGCGAACCCTTGTGCCAGAGGAGGGGGGTGGCTTATATAGAGTGCGCCAGGACCCCAGCCATCCTCCATTACAAGAGGTTCAATGTACATAAAGACAAGGCATTACTGATAACGCCAGCCATAAGTGCTATTAATGATCTTAAAGACTACGGAGTGAACGCCTGACCGTTGCAGTGCTAAGCGACTCCTGGTCTTCAGTAGGTCGAGTGATTGCTTGTATGGTCGAGTGACTTCAGGTAGGAGGGGTACCCGAGTGATATGGTTGGTCGAGTGGATTGCACTCGACACCTTTGACTCGGGGTTCCTTGTTGTCTCTTGGACTTCTTTGCTTCTAGGGTAGTGACCTTGGGTAGGACGTATAGGTCAGGTCTATGACCCCACCCCGGGTCTATATCCTCATCAGTAGCCCCCGAATGGATTAAGGTCCAAGTGGAAAGTAGGTTGAAGTTGAACTTGCTTTGAGCTTTGCATCTCGCGAGTGTTTTACGCAGGACGAAGGACTCTCGTTGGAACTTCAGCTTCGATTCAGTCACCTTGATCGATTCAGAAAATCGCCGAGTGAACTTGTAACATCATCTATCGAGCATTGCTTTGGGGCGCAGAATCTTTGGCGCGATTGATTGCAGTGTATCCCGGATTTCACGGGATTTGAAATTTTGGGGAAGCGCGCGGGATGGAGCATGCCGAAGTAAGTGGGATGGATAAACAAGAGCGCCTCGATCTCAGTGCCACCTTTTTCGCCACGTACGACGTGCGCGACTATTGTGGGATTTGAAAGGATCATCTGGTCCCACGCGTCAGCCACTCGGAAGCAGCCCTTTATAAGGTGACGGAGCCGAGGCGCCTATACTGTGCGCGTCTGTTTTCTCTCTTCTTCCTCTGCTTTTCCACCGCATCCGGCTCCTCCGCTCTCGACGCCGCCGGTCTGCCACTATGGTGAAGGACAAGACGGCGGCACTAGAACGCGCGTAGAAGGCGACGGGGGCGGCGAAGGGCAAGAAACAGAATTGCGGGTCGTCGTCGCGCTCGGGGCTGCCGCCAGGTTGGATCCAAGGCGATTGGATCCGGTCTTCGCTCCGACAAGAAGATCTGGACGAGCTGGTGGAGTCCGGGCTGATCGCCAAGGTTGCAGCAAGGCTGCCTGAGAGGGAGACGGAGCCGCAGCCTCGACCAGGTGAGTGTGTACTGCGCACTACCCATGTCGACCAGGGCTTCTCACTTCCTCTGCACCCCTTCTTCTGGGGCCTCTTGAATTTCTTTGGTGCCCAACTCCATCACTTTTCTCCCAATACCATCACGTACCTTGCTACATTCGTGTCTATGTGCGAGAACTTTCTTGGGTGTCGATTGCACTGGGATCTTTTCAAGCATATTTTCACCATCCGTTCTCAGTCAGTAAAGAAAGCAAACATGAGTGACGATAAAACCCATGTCATTCAGATGTGTGGGGGTTCGGGTATCCAAAAGAGGCAGAGGAGCTCTTTCCCTTCCATGACTCTTCCTGAATCGGTTAGAGGCTGGCAGTCGACCTGGTTCTACTGCTAGGACCTCGCAACCCCAGGTCAGTCGGCCGGACTTCCCCACTTCACTTTTGACCGTGCCCAGACTCCTCCCTCGCTGAAAGTGACTGCTGCTGAGAATGTGGAGACAAACATGCTAGTTGAGAGGATGGTCCAACTGATCAACGAGGGCGTCACTGGTATGGAACTGCTGGAAGTATTCCTCAGTTGACGCATCCAGCCCCTCCAGGCCCGTGACCATCCCATGTGGATGTACTCTGGGGCTGATGACACTGCTTGGGTTCATCTAGAGGAAGTGCCAGCCAAGACCGTGGCCATGTGGTTGAAGAGCATTAAAGGAAACAAGGACAACCTAGAGGAGCCAGGAGAGTCGTCCCCTTCAGTGATGACAATCAACCCGACAAGGTACATTCTTCATTCCGACTGTTTTTGCATATACATTCCGACTGCTCTTGAGCTCGACTGACTTTTACTCGACTTCTTGTCTTGTAGGTTTTTACCGACATGTATTCGATGCCCAACGGTGAACAAATTCTGGAGCAGGGCTAGGAGGGAGAGGCCAGTGCGGAGGAGAGTGGTCAATGGGAATCTTCGGATGGAGAAGAGGAGGAGGAAAGCGAGGAGTCAGACGACGAGGATGCGGTCGACTTGCTGCCTTGCTCTGAACGCCGATCCAAGCAACACCATGACCCGGCGGGTGGGTGCGGAAAGAACGTGGCTCGAAGCACCCAAACACAGAAGTGCACTCGGACGTCGACTCCGGAGCCAACAGAGAAAGTCGCCAAGCAGCCCAAGGTTGCTCCTCCAAAGACTCGGAACACTCTACCGAGGATCAAGATGGACGTCCCTATTGCCTCAGGGTGAGCATCTTTCTTGTGTTTATCTAGGCCAATTGATACTTCTGTTCTGACCGAATGGATCATGTACCTTTCCAGCCCAACCTTTGCTGCGACTGACATGGATATTGATAAGGCACCAGGAGATGAGGAAACCGACGATGAGGCCACCTCCCGAGCTGGTAAGTCCGCTCGACCAGAACTCATTTAGTCGATTGAGTTATCGGTTAGTTGAATTTCTGATGTTTTTCTTTTGCTGCAGTTCTGCGAGACATTGTCGTGCTTCCCGATGATGAAGAAGAGGAAGTGCCTCTACAGGAGAGGAGAAGGAGAGGCAGGGACTCAAGCAGGAGAGGGCTTGAAGTTCAAGTCCCTCCGTCGACGCCGGTGCTTCAGGCGGTGGTCGAGCGATCCGGAGATCTGGTTCGGACCAACGCCACATTCGCCGACCTGCTGACGACTGATCGTCCGTCAGGGTCGACTGCTCCGGCTCGTACTGTTCCAGTGCAACTCCACACATCTAACCCAGTGGCTGCTTCAGCCGCCATGGAGCCATCACTTTTTGGTGCATACCAGACCCCAGATGACTCGCCAAGTGCTGCCAGGGAGGCTCTTCGCTAGGTCAACCTTGTTATGGAGCAGATGAAGGTGATGCACGAGGCCAGCCAGGTGGCCTATAATGCCAGCACCGCTCCCGACTGAACTTTTGAACGCTGTCTACATGAGCATATGTTTCATATTTGATTGCCCACTAGGGTGTTCCTATTTTAGAGTTTAAGAGGTCTTCCACTCCACTCGACTCGTGCTGAGTCTTATGTTCTGTACGAACCAGTGGGGGCACGTCGAGTGCACCCACTGGGTGTAGTCTCCGAGACCACGGTCGACTGCTGGCAGTCGGCTGAGGTCTTAGAATCTACTATCTTTTTTTGACTCACGCTGGGCAGACCATGCTGAGTGTTGATCTAGATCAGTGGGGCCACGCTAAGTGCACCCACTGGGTGTAGTCCCGAGACTACTGTTGAATATTTGATTCGGCAGTAGTCTTAGAGTAACTTTCACTATCATTGTCTTTTGTTTCTGTCGACTGACATATCTCTCTTGCTGACTGCAGAGGTCTTGTGATCTTGGAGCTCGACTTTCTGAGTTGAACAAGAAGCACATCAGCCTCGAACTTGACCTTGAACTGGCAAAGAAGAACCTCAAGACTGCTCAAGAAGAAACTGCCATCATGGGAGGTAACGAATCGATACTTGCCCACCTTGTGGCTCGCGCTTTTCAGTGTTGTTTCTTTCAGTCTCTTTGAACCGAGTGACTTCACACGAGAAGATGTGAGTAGTGAAAACCATCAGCTTCAAGCTCGTCTGAAGAGTGTTGTTTCTTTAGAGAAAATGAAGGAAGCTCTGGAGAAGAAGGATCTGGATCTTGCTGCCGCTCATAAGGAGGCGCGAGAGAAGACAGTGCTTGCAGACAAGAAGCTGGCTTCGGTCAGCAAGTTGGAAAAGGAGAACTCGAAGCTGAAGACTGCCATCTCTGAAGCCAATCGGGAAGTTGAGCAACTGAAGATGGACAAGGAGAACCTGACCAATGAAGTTGGAAGCCTCAAAGCCAAGAAGGGCGAGCTGGAGTCCTATCTGGGATAACTTGCTGCAAAACTGGTCCTGAAGCTTGAAGGTATCAGCGTTCGACTGGTTAATTGCCGTCAACTGGAATGTCTTGTTATACCGTCGACTCACTATTTTTCCTGATTGTGCAGAACTTTGTCAGGACTTTGAAGCTGAGACTGGGTGGGTCGAGACTGGTCTCGACCCCATCAATTGTCCTGTGAAAGATGACGTTGTGATGAACTTGCTGCAGTTGTAATCACGCATGGACAATGATGTCGCTTATGTGGCTCGACTAAAGGCGGCGATGACTTGGGTTGATCCCGAACTCTGGCCCCAGGCGGAACTTTCACAAGATCTCGAGTCGTTGATGACTCGACTGAATCAGATCCCTGGCCAAGTGCAGGAATGGAAGAAGTCATCTGCTCGCTGTGGCGCTGACATTGCCCTGTCATTGGTCCGAGTGCACTGCAAAGATGCCAAAGAAGACCAGCTGGTGGCCCTCAAGGTTGCGAATACAAAGAAGCACTCCTTCCAATCCTTCATGGACACCTTCCTTGAGGCTGCCACTCGTATTGCAGACAACATTGACTTTGAAAGCTTCTGTGATCCAGCCAGCCCTTCCCCTTACGAGTGAAAAACATTATGCCTCACCTTTATTTGCCTCAGAATGCCGAGTGATTTTGTAATCGCTGAAAACTCCTTCGGGCTCGATGCCCGAGCGCTTTAATTCGTGGTTTGGAACCTTTGGATTTATCTGAACTTGGTTTATCTTTGAATATGTTGTGTTTTTTCTTTGAGTGGAACTTGTTCTTCACTCGGATTAGTTTTTGTACTTTTGATGCAGTTCTGAGGAAGAGATCGCAGTCGACCTGTTCCTCGTTGTCCTTGCGGGTCGGGTTGGAGTACCCGTTGGATGAGCCCTTCGGCTGCATTGATCAGCTCATCAGCAAGGCACTCAACGATGGTCTTGACATTCCTGAAAGCGGTTTGCCGTGGCATTAGCTATTGGATGAGTCCTTGGTAGCATTTGTCGGATTTCGGGTTCCGGCAGACCCTTGAGGTTCGAACACTGGGGTGCGCGCGGAGATTCAACCCTATACGGGCTCGCTCCTCGCCGAATCGCTAGGATCTAAACTACCAAACAGAACAGCACGAGAGACACAAGATTTATACTGGTTCAGGCCACCATTGTGGTGTAATACCCTAATCCAGTGTGTGGTGTGGTGGATTGCCTCTTGGGCGGATGAGGAACAGTACAGTGGAAGAACAGCCTCGCGAGGGTCTGTTCTTGGCTGGCGCGACGAACTGCTAAGGGGAGTTCAGTCGCCTCTCTCTCTCTGTGTGTCTTTCTATCCTTGTTCTCTTCATCCCCCTACCCTACGGGTGGCTAGCCCTATTTATAGGCAAAGGCCCTGGGCCTCTTCCCAAATATTGAGCGGGAAGGGCGCCAACAATTGGCCATTTTTGAAGGGGAACAACGGGTACACTTATCCTAAATAAAGTTGGTGGTGACGCCGGCTTGGGCTCCACAATGACTTCCTTCCGGCCGTTGGGCTGGTCTTGGTCTCGTTGCACCGAAATGGACGCCTTTGCTTGATGCTCTCGCCTGCGCTTGCTCCCTTTGCACCAAAGAGTAAAGGAGGACACTGCACGTGCTGGCGCCCGACTGGCGCCCTTGGTCGTTGAGGGAGTCCTGGACTAGGGGGTGTCCGGATAGCCGGACTATCATCGTCGTCCGGACTCCAAGACTATGAAGATACAAGATTGAAGACTTCGTCCCGTGTCCGGATGGGACTTTCCTTGGCGTGGAAGGCAAGCTTGGCAATACTAATATGTAGATCTCCTACCAATGTAACCGACTCTGTGTAACCCTAGCCCTCTCCGATGTCTATATAAACCGGAGGGTTTTAGTCCATAGGACGAACAACCATTACAACAATCATACCATAGGCTAGCTTCTAGGGTTTAGCCTCCTTGATCTCGTTGTAGATCTACTCTTGTACTACCCATATCATCAATATTAATCAAGCAGGAGTAGGGTTTTACCTCCATCGAGAGGGCCCGAACCTGGGTAAAAACATCGTGTCCCTTGTCTCTTGTTACCATCCGCCTAGATGCATAGTTTGGGACCCCCTACCCGAGATCCGCCGGTTTTGACACCGACATTGGTGCTTTCATTGAGAGTTCCTCTGTGTCGTCTCCGATAGGCTTGATGGCTCCTTCAATCATCAACAACAACGCAGTCCAGAGTGAGACTTTTCTCCCCTGACAGATCTTCGTGTTCGGTGGCTTTGCACTGTGGGCCAATTCGCTTGGCCATCTAGAGCAGATCGAAAGCTACGCCCCTGGCCATTAAGTCAGATTTGGAATCGTAAACTTCACGGCTGACATCCGCGGAGACTTGATCTTCAACGGGTTCGAGCCACAGCCGAGCGCGCCGCACTATCACGATGGGCATGATTTAGCTCTGCTGCCGGACAGTGCCCTGGAGGCCGCACATGAGTCCGCTCCGACCCTTAGTTCTGAGCCGACCGTGCAGATCGAGGACGGGTGGCTAGACACCGCCTCGGGGGTTGCAACTTCTATGGCGATAGAGCCGAATAATGACTTTGTCCCTTGTAAAGCTCGTGGCTCCGAGGTGCCGGACTCCTCGCCGGACTCCGAAGCTCCCGCGCCCCTGCCAATCGAATCCGATTGGGCGCCAATTATGGAGTTCACCGCCGCGGACATCTTTCAGCACTCACCATTTGGCGACATCCTGAATTCGCTGAAGTATCTCTCGTTATCAGGAGATCCTTGGCCAGACTGCGGCCAGGTCGGTTGGGATGGGGACGACAAAGAAATTCAAAGCCCACCCACCACCCACTTTGTAGCCACTGTCGACGATCTAACCGACATGCTAGACTACGACTCCGAAGACATCGACGGTATGGACGACGATGCCGGAGACGACCAAGAACCAACGCCTACGGGGCACTGGAAGACCACCTCGTCATATGACATATACATGGTGGACATGCCAAAGGATGGGAATGGCGAAGAAGCAGTGGAGGTAGATTCCCCCAAGAAACAACCCAAGCGCCGGCGTCAGCGGCGCCGCTCTAAATCCCGCCACAGCAAGAATGGAGATTCCGGCACCGGAGATAATAACACCCCAGAGAGTGCCGAAGATAACCCCCTCCAGCAAGATTCAGCACAGGAGGACGGAGAAGCCAGCCCTCACGAGAGAGCGGCAGACGAAGAGGTAGAGGATGATAATTACATGCCTCCCTCCGGAGACGAGGAAAGCCTCAATGACGACGATTTCGTCGTGCCAGAGGATCCCGTTGAACAAGAGCATTTTAAACGCAGGCTTATGGCCACGGGAACAGCCTAAAGAAAAAGCAGCAACAGCTTTGAGCTGACCAAGATCTGCTAGCTGAGAGATGTACTGAAGTCCTTGCGGCCGAAGAGTATGAACTCGAACGCCCCTCCAAAAGCTACCAAAAACGCAAGTTGCTCCCCCGATTAGAGGAGGAGGAGTATAAACCCTCATCACCAGCGCAAAATACGGCAGACCGACCACCTCGTGGTCGCGATAGAGAGGCTTCTAGGCCCTCCATCAGGACCGCACCCCGGCACCGCTCGAAAAGTACGAAGCCACGGGGGAAAGCACCGGACTTGCGGGACATATTGGAGGACAAGGCAAGACAATCAAGATCGATCTACGGATCACATGGGAGCCCCACGATGCACGACGATTACCGTCGTGCCGGATACAGCAACTCCGGCTAGGCCGAACACAGTAGACAAAGCTCGCTGGAGCTACGTTGTGATATTGCCCAATATAGAGGCGCCACACACCCACTATGCTTCACAGATGAAGTAATGGATCATCAAATCCCTAAAGGGTTTAAACCCGTGAACATTGAATCCTACAATGGCACAACAGACCCCGCAGTTTGGATCGAAGACTATCTCCTTCATATCCACATGGCCCGCGGTGACGATCTTCACGCCATCAAATATCTCCCACTCAAGCTTAAAGGACCAGCTCGGCATTGGCTTAACAGCTTGGTAGCAGAGTCAATTGGGTGTTGGGAGGACCTGGAAGCCGCATTCCTTGACAACTTCCAGGGCACATACATGCGACCACCAGACACAGATGACCTAAGCCACATAATTCAGCAGCCAGATGAATCGGCCAGACAGTTCTGGACACGGTTCTTAACAAAGAAAAATCAAATCGTCGACTGTCCGGATGCAGAGGCCCTCGCAGCCTTCAAACATAACATCCGCGACGAGTGGCTGGCCCGGCACCTAGGACAGGAAAAGCCGAAATCCATGGCAGCCCTCACATCACTCATGACCCGCTTCTATGCGGGGGAGGACAGCTGGCTAGCCCGCAGTAACAACCTCAACAAAAATTTTGGCAGTCCGGATACCAAGGACCGCAATGGCAGGTCGCGTCGAAACAAAAACAAACGCCGCGTTAACGGTGATAACACCGAGGATACGGCAGTCAACGCCGGATTCAGAGGCTCTAAACCCAGTCAGCGAAAAAAGCCATTCAAAAGAACTACTCTGGGTCCATCCAATTTGGACCGAATACTTGACCGCTCTTGCCAGATACATGGCACCCCCGAAAAGCCAGCTAATCACACCAACAGGGATTGTTGGGTATTTAAGTAGGCAGGCAAGTTAATTGCCGAAAACAACGACAAGGGGCTGCATAGCGACGACGAGGAAGAGACCCGGCTGCCAAACAGTAGAGGACAGAAGGGTTTCCCCCCACAAGTACGGACGGTAAACATGATATACACAACCCACATACCCAAGAGGGAGAGGAAGCGTGCACTTAGGGATGTGTATGCGATGGAGCCAGTCGCCCCCAAGTTCAATCCATGGTCCTCTTGCCCGATCACTTTTGATCAAAGGGATCACCCCACCAGTACCCGCCGCATTGGTTTTAGACCCAATCGTCGATGGATTTCACCTTACCAGAGTCCTGATGGACGGCGGCAGCAGCCTGAACCTGCTTTATCAGGATACAGTGCGCAAGATGGGCATAGACCCCTCAAGGATTAAACCTACAAAGACGACCTTCAAAGGCGTCATACCAGGTGTAGAGGCCAATTGTACAGGCTCAGTCACACTGGAAGTGGTTTTCGGATCCCTGGATAACTTCCGAAGCGAGGAATTAATCTTCGACATAGTCCCGTTCCGCAGTGGCTATCACGCTCTGCTCGGATGGACCGCGTTTCCAATGTTCAACGCGGTGCCGCATTATGCATACCTCAAGCTCAAGATGCCAGGCCCTCGAGGAGTCATCACGGTCAACGGAAACACTGAATGCTCCCTCCGAACGAAGGAACACACAGCGGCTCTCGCGGCAGAAGTACAGAGCAGCCTCTTAAGGCAATTTTCGAGTCCGGCCGTTAAGCGACCGGACACGGGCAAACGCGCCCGGAGTAACATACAACAAGACCACCTGGCACGTTCCGAGCATGCGTAGCAATGCGGCCCCAACCCCAGCCCTTGCATAATTGCAAGACCAGTCCTTCGCATACATCATTACGCTCTGGAGATACCATGGACATAGGGGGAGGGGCACGACCACGACAGGCCCAGAGTGCGGTTTAACCACACTAGGGGCTCCCAAGTACGTCGGTCTTTTTCTTTTTCTTTTTTCTTATCCACAGGACTCCGTTCACCAGAGGCCTTGTCCGGCAGTAGACCTGCCGATCTCACGATGCAACAGCCAGGGAAGGAGAAAGGCTACGACGAACACTAAGGTGTCTCCATTACGAGAATTAAACCTGTTTAATACACCATTCCGCAGCCTACCCCTGGAGGGGGACATGTTTAAATAGTCCAATCCCTTGCTTACCGTACCATTTGTATCGCCCTGCATTCATGGCAGTATTTCTGAATAAACAATGCATCGCTTTTCGCTTATAATTGCATTTCTTTCTTATATATATATATGTTCATTTATGACATCCTGCATCCGTACACTTTGGTACGGCCGAATACACCAGGGGCTTAAGTTCCCCGCATTATGGTGTGATAAGTCCGAACACTTTCCCAAGTGCGGCACCCTGAACTTATAGCATTATATGCATTGGCTCCGAATCATGTCTTGGGTCAATAGTTGGGTTTGCCCGGCTCCCACGTTTTGGTACCTTACGTTCCGTTTTATCGGCTAAGGTAGCACTGGGAGAACCACTGCGATTGCGCCCCGGTTGAGCTGGGCGAGCGCCTTAGTGGAGAAAGATAAAACTGACCGTCATGATAAGGCGAGAGCTGGTCGCTGTTCGATAGGTCTTTTCGAGTCCCTAAAGACTTATGCCGCTTAGAGCGAGGAACCGGCTTTGTCCGGCCCAGGCGTGGATAGCGCCCCGAACTCGGTCTTCCGAATACTAGGGGCTTCGCCGAAATTTAAAATTATAGAATTCTATGGCTAAGTGAGAGTGTTCAAGCATTAAAAGTCCGGTTGCCTTGTTCGTCGTGTTGAGCGCCTCCCTAGATGGACCCAGAAATGGGAACAAGAGCGCTCAAGTTTATCCCGAACACCCCAGCACTCATGGCATGGGGGCTGAAGCCGACGACTTGCCATCTCTCAGATTTGATAAACGGCCGCACAGAAGGTAATATTTTAAATCAATAAGCGTTGCTTAGCGCATATGAACAAAGTTTTCAGCGCACAGGATAACACATTGCGAGTCTACTCAAATATTACATCTTTGGAGCACTCATCCGCAATCTTGCGGGCACCCTTCTGGACACTTTTATAATACATTTCGGGCGTGCGATACTCCTTGCCCGCCGGCGGCGCGTCCTTTAGAAGATTCTCAGCATCCAGCCTGCCCCAGTGCACTTTTGCACGGGCAAGGGCCCGACGGGCACCTTCAATGCAGGCGGAGCGCTTGACGACCTCCACCCAGGGACACGCATCCACCAGCCGCCGCACTAGGCCGAAGTAGCTCCCAGGCATGGCCTCCTCGGGCCACAGCCGAACTATGAGGCCCTTCATGGCCTGTTCGGCTACCTTGTGGAGCTCGACCAGCTGCTTCAGCTGGTCGCTAAGGGGCACCGGATGTCCGGCCTCAACATACTGAGACCAGAAGACCTTCTCCGTCGAGCTCCCCTCCTCGGCCCGGTAGAATGCGGCAGCATCGGACACGCCGCGAGGCAGATCTGCAAACGCTCCTGGAGAGCTCCGAATTTGAGTAAGTAACAGGTAATTCACATTCACATGCTTGCTTTGCATGAAAAATGCCTTTCCCGCCGCTATTTTCTTCACCGCCTCAATCTCCTGGAGGGCCTGGTAGGCTTCGGCCTTAGCGGCTTTGGCACTCTCAAGAGCCGAGGCAAGCTCGGACTCTCGAGTCTTCGAGTCGCGCCCCAAGCTCTCATGCTTTTCTAGAAGAGCCTGGAGCTCTTGCTGCACCTCCGCCACCCGCGCCTCCTGCTTCTCTTCCTCAGCTTGTTCCGCGGCTGCATTACGTTCGGCCGCGGACACGGCATCCTTCAGGGTCGCCACCTCGTTCGTGGCCCCTGGAGTACCCACGTTATCCTTGTTATTTCTCTTGCAACCAAAATCCTTTTCTGTAAGGTACAAATTTAATACGGTGTTACTCACCTTCTTTGTTCTCGAGCTGCTTCTTGGCAAGGCCGAGCTCATTCTCGGACCGCTCGAGGCTCTGCTTTAAAGCACCGACCTCCGCAGTCAGTGCAACAGAGGTCAGCAGCGCAGTCTGCAATCCCATATTGACATAATTTTTAGACCTCCTGCGTATATCTTTTTAGATCCTCAGTCCGGCTTTTCTTTCCGAACACTGAACCGAGCATCAGGGGCTACTTTCTATGCAGTATTACATTACATATTTTAAATTTCTTACCTCAAAGCCCGTTAGAAGGCTACTGCAGGCTTCGGTCAGCCCTCTCTTGGCGAGCTAAACCTTCTGAATCACCGCACTCATGATAGTGTGGTGTTCTTCCTCGATGGAAGCGCCGTTGAGCACCTCCAAAAAGTTGTCCGGCGCCTCCGGTTGGACGAAGGCCGCCGGTGTCACCGTCTTGCCCTTCTTACAAAGGGGCCGCCCGCCGGACTCCGGAACCACTGCTGGTTCCGGTGCGGAGTCCGGTGCAAAGTCCGGGAGGTTGCCTTGCGGCACCTCCGGAGCCTCCTCCTCCTGATGGGTCCCCTTCTGGGATCCCACGTCGGCGTCATCAGCGTCACGGGGAGTTGAGGCGGTCGGAGGGGAATCCACATCCGGCGGAGCCAAGGACCCGCTCGATGAAGCGGGAAGATCATCCTCGTCCGGACTACAGGTAGTATGCGGCATTAGAAGGACACTACGTGGCACAAAGAGAAATTATAAATCATTCAGGAATCCGGATACTTACGATCTTGCCAGGGGCTTGGCCCTTGAGGGCCACTCCTCGTTGTCGTCGCCGGCGTTGGCGGAGCAGTCCGGAGGAAGGGTCCTTCCCTTCTTGGGCCCTTCGGCTTCCCTCGCTGGGGAAGCCTTCCTCTTCTTCTCTCACCCCTCTTGGGGAGAGGCCTCTTTCTCCTCCTCGTCTTCGGGGGAGGAGACCGCCTCGGAGCCATCGGACGATGAGTCCGATACCACCTGGCGCTGGGAACTCCTTCGGGTTCCCGCGGCCTTCTTCTTGGCCTTCTTCTCCGGCACCACATAAAGTGCCGGGACCAGCAGCCCCGTCAAACAGGTGTCCACTGGGTCTTCGGGGAGGGGAGCCGGACAGTTAACCTGGCCGGACGTCCTCTGCCAGTCCTGTTAAAGGCATTGGGAGTTTTAGATCCCACATAGAGTCAAACTATGAAAGAAATGAATGTCCCATAAAGGATAACCTAGCTTACCGCGCCGGCCGGGCGCTGCGTGCTGAATCCGCGATCTTCAGTTACGGATGCGGGGGCTTCTCCGCCCTTGAACAGCACCCTCCAGGCAGCTTCTTGATGTGCCCCTCCGTGACGGAGGAGGCCATCCACTTGCCTCCCGCTCCGGACATGACTGGAGAAGGTTGAGGCGAGATGTGCGGACTTTGGCGCTGGAGCTCGAGTGCGCGGAGATGGAGAAGCAAAGGAGGAAGAAGGCATAGGTAAAAAGGCGGATCCTTATCCCCTTATATATGGGCGGACGAAGACTATGCGTCCCCCCGGCCTGGTAAAACTCGCTTATCTCCCAAGCGCCGCAATCAATGGCGCGGTTGGGTTACCCACGTCCGTATTGATGGGAATCCCGGAATAAGGGGAACACGATCTCTCCTTCGACAAGACGTGCCAAGGAAACCGCTTCGCTAAACGCGCTGAGGTGGTATAATAAAAACAATTCAAGTAAAGGCTTGGTAGTGGCGTGACGTCACGCCACAAAATACGTCAGCAGATTGAACTTGTGTACATATTATTCTCTCTACGGTGGTATGTGGAATTTATTTTACAGAGCCGGACACTACCCTGGTGTTCACAATCTTCTATGAATTATTTGGAGGAGGAACCCGCCTTGCAATGCCGAAGACAATATGCGCGCCGGACTCATCGTCATTGAAGCCTGGTTCAGGGGCTACTGAGGGAGTCCTGGACTAGGGGGTGTCCGGATAGCCGGACTATCATCATCGGCTGGACTCCAAGACTATGAAGATACAAGATTGAAGACTTCGTCCCGTGTCCGGATGGGACTTTCCTTGGCGTGGAAGGCAAGCTTGGCAATACGGATATGTAGATCTCCTACCATTGTAACCGACTCTGTGTAACCCTAGCCCTCTCCGGTGTCAATATAAACCGGAGGGTTTTAGTCCGTAGGACGAACAACCATTACAACAATCATACCATAGGCTAGCTTCTAGGGTTTAGCCTCCTTGATCTCGTGGTAGATCTACTCTTGTACTACCCATATCATCAATATTAATCAAGCAGGAGTAGGGTTTTACCTCCATCGAGAGGGCCCAAACCTGGGTAAAAACATCGTGTCCCTTGTCTCCTATTACCATCCACCTAGACGCACAATTCGGGACCCCCTACCCGAGATCCGCCGGTTTTGACACTGACAGTCGTCATGGCTTGCGTCATGGGCATCTCGCGAGGTACCCCGCCTTGAACTCTCCGCCTCCTCATGAGCCAGCCTGACGAGGCCGTGCCTGAGGAAGGTCCTTGTCGTCCGCCCTGCGAGGCTTGGCCCCTCGCGAGGGTCTTGAGCCTGTGTTGATGAAGATGGGCTGTGCTGGGTCTCCTTTGATCCACGCCGCAGGCCGCAGGTAGGCAAGTCTGGGGACCCCCGTTCCCAGAACGCCGACAGTAGCCCCCGGGCCCACGACGCGCACGGACTTGGCCGGCAAGTGTGAAGCGTCGCGGGCCCTAACAGCCTGCGGCCTCGGGCGCCGCGTGGCGGTTGATTGGACGTTGGCGACACTGTCCCACCACGCCTCCTTATTTTGTGCCTTGCTAGGCGGACTCGCTGCCGCACACAGCCGCTCCCCTTTCTGCTGCTTGAGCGCTCCCTGCCCCTTCTTCTCTCGAACTCCAGCTTCCGCATCCAATCCAATCTCGATCCTTCCCCCTCCCTCTCCTGCCGTCATGGCTCCGCCGAGGAAGGGAAAAGGGAAGAAGCCCGTGCCGCCGCCTCGCTCGTCGTCGACGGTGGCCCCCGCCGTCGATTGGCCGGTCATAATCAATCAAGAAGGCCTAGGCAAGGTCTGTCCAGCCCTGGCCACCATCTTCAATGAGTGCGGGAGGACGACGGCCTGGCCTGCGTCTCGCTTCTTCGTTGACAGGATTCCCACCGAGGTCTGGTATTTTGCCGACACCCTGTGGGCGGGACTGGTTCCCCCCTTCTCCGATTTCTTCAACGCCGTGCTTTCCCATTATCAGATCCATATGATGCACCTGGGTCCTGAGTCCATCACCCTTCTCGCGGTATTTGACTTCGTTTGCAAGGCAATGATGGGCATCCTTCCTTCGGTTGCCTTGCTACGCCACTTCTTCTCTCTGCGCCTTGTTGACCCCACCCAACGCTCGTGTGCGTGAGCTTCATTGTTGTGCCTGAGGTAGTGGCTTCTAGAATTGACTTCAGTCTTCCTCCGCCCGCGCCTGGGTTTCGCGAGCGGTGGCTGTATGTGGACATAGGGGTGCCCAGCCCCCTGCTGACGGAGCCATCTTCACCTGCTGTCCCCAATTCAGGCTAGGGCCAGGAGACGCTCGCGAGCCCCCGGCTCGCCTTCGTCTGGCGTCGCTTCGAGTTCCTGAGGGAGCTTGGCGTGACGGCGCCCAAGGTGCTGATGGAGTTCTTGCTACGCCGCGTCGCCCCCCTCTAGCGCCATTCTCATCGAATGTGGGCCTTCAGCGGCCGTGGGGACCGTATGCGGCTCCAGGAAGAGGACATGACGCCTGAAGCGCTGAGGAAGGTGCTCTTAGTCTTGACTGGGGATCCTTCCCCCGGTGGCATTCGCCAAGGGGGGGCCTTGTTGTACCTTTGCTCGAACAGGGGTGACTTCGTGAGGCAGATGCCCATCTTCGACGAATGGGGGCCGCGACCTGCTGACCTCCAGGGGCCTTGCGAGAACCCAGTGGTGGTAGTTGCCCTCGCAGCGGTTCAGGGCGGTTCTTCCTCAAGTGGCGGGGCAGGGAGGCATGAGCCTCCGGAGGCGGAAGGTGCCCTCGCCGGGGCGACAGCACTGGGCGGCGCTCATGAGGGAGCAGCCCTCGAGGCCCGTGCTGCCGTAGTTGAGGGTGGCGAGCGGCCGCTCGCAGTGCCTGCGGCGGAGGCCCCTGAGGCCCCAGCCGCTCTTCTGGGTGAGGCGACCGGCACCGCGCCCCAGTCGGACGCCCCTCACGCGAGTCACCTCGGAGCTTCCTCTTCATCACAGGCCGACCCCTGCGCTCAACTCTTGTCTCGCTTTCGTGTGGACTTTGAGGCCCTACGGAAGAGGAGGGAGGCCCTGGGCGATGACTACCCTTGTCGCCTGCTGAAGCGTAGGAAGTACTACGCCATCGACGCGTAAGCCTTCTCCCTTCCCTGCTCCTGACTCTTTCATTGCTTGCTCTGATCCTTGCCCTGCAGGGACCTTCCTTCCGAGCTCACGGGGGTGGATGAGGAGCCATCCCCCTCGCCTCCACCTCCTCCGTCGTCTTTGATCATCCCGAGCAGTCGGGCCCTTGTGGCGAGGCCGGTTGGTGAGGAGAACCTTCCCGAGGCGCAGCGCGGCCCTGCGCTCCCCGCGGCCTTCCTTCGCGGGTCTCCTCGTGGCATAGCTAGCCTGCCATGGTCTTCTCGTCTGGCCGTGGACCGTGATTGGCTAGGGTACTCCCGGCGCTCTTCACATGGAGATGGACTGGCTTTAGGTCGGGCCTTCGGCAGGGTGCGCCCGTTCATCTTGAGGGCGCCAGCCCCCAGCCCCTGCCCGAGAGGGGAGTGCTGATCCGAGCCCCACGGCACTCGCTTGGGGCGGATGATGGTGTGGAGGACGTACTTGTGCGCGCTAGGGAGCGTCGCGCTCTTCGCCAAGGGTTCCTCTGGAGGGCGGCTGACGCGGTGAGCCTGCTTGGTGAGGAACTGGCTGATGAGGATGCGCGCCTCAAGGCCGAGGGCCTTTGGCTGGTTGCGGAGAGGCGCGAGCTGGAGGCGGCTGCCGCCCTCGTGCACCGTTGGCGCGATCTTGATGATGAGGAGGCCAAGGCATCGCTGGCGGCCTCTCGGGAGGCCCGTTCCCAGGCCGTTGAAGAAGCCCCGGAAGCTGACCGGCGGCGAGAGGCCACGGAGGAGCGGGCACAGGAACTCTTGGCCCGGTGCCGCTCACTGGAGGAGCAGGTGGAGCTGCGCAAGGCGGCCCTTGCATCGATGAAGGTGGCCTCCGGCGACCCAGCGGAGCTCCAGAAGCGAGAGGAGGCATTGACACTGGAGGACGCCAAACGCGCACGCGAGCATGAGCGCCTGGAGACAAGGGAACGCTGGGTGACATGGGCGGAGGACGACGTCGCTGCGCGGGAAGCCCATGTCTCGGAGGAGGTCGGACGTCGGGTGGCGACGGCGCGCCTCAACCTCGAGCGCGAGTTCAAGGAGAGGCTGGAGTTGGTCCGGACCGAGGCTGAAGGTAGGACCAACGCCCTCAGTGCCAAACTGGAGGAAGCAACGCGGCGGGCCGATGCCTTGCGGGCCGCACTTGAGGCGACGCAGGGGGAGTCAGCTACTTCCGATGCCGAGGTGCTTCTTCTTCGCCAACAGGTGGTTGTGGCTGAGGCCGTTGCCCGTCAGAATGCGGATGAGATGCGTCAGCGGCGGCTCTTGGAACACGAGCATGCCCCCATGCTCACCACGCTTCGGGAGAGGGCTAACACGACCTTAGGTAACATCTGCGAGGCGGCTGTCGGCGAGCCGCGTGCGATTAAGTACGTCGGCAACCTTCAGTTCTTCACCGACATCGTGACATAGCTAGAGGCACGGTCGGTTCATGCCAACGGGTTGGTGGAGGAGAGGAGCCGAGCCCTGCTCGGGCGCGCCTTTTCCCACGTCTTCAGCCATCTCCGGAATATGGATCCCCATTTTGACTTCGACGCTGCCATCGCCCCAGTCCCCCAGGCCGTCCAAGATGACCTGGCGTATTGGGTGGAAGACAACGTGGACGCCCTTGTCAGGGCCTTCGCTTCAGACAATGACGGCGTGATTGTGGCCGCCGACGAGGGCGGCGTGGTGAACGGCCCTGACACCACTGGCGGCAACACGGAGAGCGATGGCGAGGCCAGCGACAGCTCGGGCGGCGCTCCTGAGGATGCATTGGGGGATTTATTTGACTGACAGCACGCCGTCCCTGTTTCCTTACCCTGCATGAATAGAACTTAGGCTTTCGTCCCGATGATCGTGAGAGCATTTTGGGAGGGGGTGCCCCTCATGTAAAACCAATGTTTTAGCGCACTAGTCAATGCTACATTGCTCATAGGCCCGTGCCAAGTGGTTGGCTAGGCGACGAGCCGGCTGGTTAGTTTACCTTCGTCCTGTGTGGGTCCTGAGATAATTTGTGGGAGGCTGTGGTGCCTCGAACGCCTCCTGATCAAATCCGTAGGATCTGCAGTGAAAAACCCTCCCGAGGGGGGTATGACAGCGGCAGTCTAGGTGTAGCGACCCGACCTCAAACGGTCAAGTCTCTGTGCTTACGTGTCATCCCTGGATCGGTATGCTGACACACACAGTACTCAAGGATTTATAACAGAGGTAAATCACATGTATAACATAACGTAGAATACTATTACCTCAATCCAATTAGCGGAAGCAACAAGGTTGTGGATTCCCATCAACACCAACGGCAAAGTTGAGTATAGGAAATCGTAACCCTAACGTATCACTTACTCGTTGTCTGAAAAGTCTGCAACATGAAACGTTGCAGCCCGAAAACGGGTCAGCACATGGAATATGCTGGCAATGTAACACATAGAGAGTAATGAAAGAATAAGCTATACTACATGCATATATGGCTGGTGGAAAAGCTCTATGGTTACAGTTCTTGCATAAAGCCAGTTTTTCCCTACTGCAAAGGAATCAATTTATTTAACTATCATGGTGGTTGTTAAACATTAAGAATGGTTGACAGCATCCTCAATCCCAATTAAAAGTACTCATTAACAAACCCATCAATATTAAATTAGAGTAACATGTTGAGATTCACAGAATATTCAAGTACTAGATACTCAAGATGTCCATAACCGGGGACACGGCTAATCATGATTAGTTTGTACACTCTGCAGAGGTTTGCGCACTTTTCCCCACAAGACTCGATCGCCTCCGCTTGGTTTCTCGCACTACATGGTGTTTGAGAAACGGATGACCGAGACACAGTCTTTCAGAAGCGCTAGCACCTTACGATGGGTGGACCGGTACACCTACATCCCCTACATCTGCTAGTCCACCACTATAAGAGTTCGCATGACTTAGTCAACTATGCCAGAGCCCATAATGGCTTGTGGCTGCACACGTAAGTTACTAGTATGAATTATCTTATGATCCCTTTGAGCCTGGGTGGCGGTCCATAGGAAAATCACGCGGTCACTCCGGGATTTCCAAAAAAATAGGCAAGTCCTGGTAACTCCAGGTGCCTCAATCCACCCAGATGTGTATTTAAGTTGCCACCTTAGATAAACCATTAATTAACAATCTCACATCTATCATGGATATTCACTCACCCAATCCACGTCTACTAGCATAGCATGGCATAATAAGAAAACGCAGAAGTAACTCCCAAAGGTTTCATAAGTAAAATAGGTAATAGGTACTACCTCATCTACTTCCCATCCCACAATTTAATTAGATCCTAATCATGCAATGTGTGAGGATAGATCTAATGCAATAAAACTGGGTAGTAGAAAGGTATGATCAAGTGTTACTTGCCTACAATGTTGATGAAGATGATTCGCACTCAACTCCTGATAGTTCTATTCGTCACCCTCCGGTCAATCTATCGTGATCAAGCAATAGTAACCACACATAAGCAATCACTCAAAAGATCGGAAGAACGAAGAGAACAGCTCGGAAAAACATCAAAACCAAACAAATAACTCTTGCAGCATAAAAAAATTCCTAACAGTACCAAAACTATGTGTATTTGGCCTTATCAGAAAGTTTAGGTCAAGAGCTTCGATTTGCAAAAAGAATCAACTCAAACGGAGTTTTAAAACTCAAGTTACGGTCAAACGAAGTTCAAATAAAATCTGATCTAATTCAAATTTTAAACTTTCAAAAACATGTTTAAGTTGTTTTACTGGATAGAGGGGATCATAACGAAGAAGTGGGCGTTGGTTTCGTTGGATTTGGATAAACGGTTGAAAAGTAGTGATCGTTTGAAAAACAGGGGCCAATCTGTAAATAAAATATTCACAAACGAGTCCCTGGCAGAAAGCTAAAATAAAAAGAAAAAAGACTAAATAGCGAACGTTCGCTACAGTGGCTTATAGGACGAAAACTATTCGCTGCAAACACTAAAAGAACGGACGTTCACTACTTAAAGAAAACGGTTGGAAAAAAACGAACAGATCTAATCCTAACCGTAGATCTCGGATCGGACGAACGAGGGGAAGAGGCGGTGGTTACCGCGGCGGTTTGGCTCGACGTCGCCGGAGAAGACAGCGGCAGCGGCGTCGGGGTCGTCGGGGTGGCTGCTCCGGCGGTCCTCCGGCGTGGCCGCGGGCTCGGGGAGAAGCGGCGCGAGGAGGGGAAGGTGTTGGTGGCGTCGGCGGAGGTCGAGGGTGATGGAACGGGGCGCGGCGGCAGCGGCAGATCTCGCCGGCGGCGGTGGTTGCGGCGAGTCGGGGGGCGGCGGCGGCGAAAACGGGGTCTCGGGTCCCAGGCGGAGTATTTATAGGAGGGGGGAGGGGCTCCGAGGCGTGGAGGAGGGGGCAAGGTGGCGGCGGCTTCCTTGGAGGCCACGGCGCGGTGGCGTGCTGGCTCGGGAGTCCCTCCCGAGCTCGGGGACGATGAGGAGGTGGGCTGGGCCGCGGCCTGGGAGCTGGGTCGGCCCAGTCGGCGGGAAGGGTTTTTTTTAACATTTTCCAAGAGAAATAAAAATAATAAAACCAACTAAATAAATATATTATATAGGCATATAATATATCAAAATCTTTAGAAAAAATATTTTCTACAGCATGGACATTTTTTTAACATTAAATAAAATTCACACAAATTCAGATAATTCAAAGAGTGCTACTGGTCTAATAAAATCCAACAAAAATCATTTAAAAAAAATACCAAAATTAGTTCAAATTTATTTCTCTCCAATTTTCTGATGTAGGGAATCATGTTACCCTATTTTCCATATATTTTATTTTTGGAGAAAAATAATTTGAATAAAACACAAATAACTCCAAATTGAAAATAAATTCGAAAGAACTTTGAATTTAATTCTTTGAAACTCCCAACTCATATTTCATAAGTTTTGAAGAAGTCATTTTATCTTCGCTCGTGAAAATCATTGAGTTGCATAAAGTTCCAGAATTGGAAGTATTTTCCAAATGAAATTCAAATATTTTCAACACCCCTTATCATTTAAATAAATGGAAGAAGTCATGTCATCTTCGCTCAAGGGTTTTGTATTTGAAAAGAATTTTGAACTCACGGAGATCATAAAAGCAAGATGAAAGTTTGGGAAAGTCCTTTTATTCCCTCTCATTTAACTTTCAAAAGTTTCGAATTTCACTCAATCAATCACACAACAATCAAACAATCAATCAAAACTATCTATTTATTATAAAATTCCAAAATTTAGAATTTTGGGATGTTACAAACCTACCACCCTTAAAATGAATCTCGTCCTCGAGATTCGGAGAGGCTAGCAAGAAATAGGTTGGGGTAGGGGTCTTCACAATCCAACGTTCGTCTCCGGGGTCTCGGGTGCTACCACCCTTAGAAGCATGGTTATGGTTCCATCAAAACTCATATACACCATCCTTATTGTTGACAGTGTCGGTCTTCTTAGATCTTCTGGATAATTCCTTCTCTGGGCTCTTCCGGTGGTGGCATAACCTTTTCCTCAATTCCTGTGTCCATTTCATCTTGGTAAGGTTATTTCATGACTGGTCTTCTTAGCTGACTGGTCTGGCGCCAATGCTAAACAACTATCGATATCTCATGGTGGTCAACAATTTATGGTTTCTCCTGCAGAAAAACGGGTCTGGGCTGAACCTCACCGTATAACCTACGGTTGGCAACAACTGCCGTGTACAAGGGGAAAAATACTTATACCATTCTAAGGTTTAAACAAGGTTTTGATCGTCGTCTCTGTATTATAGGTAAGTCAATCAGATTTACCATCTAATATAGCACGGCGAACAATAAGAGTAAGTCGGTATGGTGATCAATCCATCCCACACCCAAATCATTACCTTGTATATGATTTAGCGAATCTCGCATTCTAACACTCGGTCATCCTCACAAGCATTGCAGAATTTCTCTTGTCGACGAACCAAGTTTGGATAAATCCATTGATTCTCAAGTCAAACAAACATCTATCGTTCCTTAACAACTCTCAGGTTTTGCGTTGCTCCTGTAAAATCGTCGGTGGGTAAAGGCATATCCTCTTCCAAGGGTTTTTCCTTCAGCAAGAGTGTGCTTGCTTCTTGGCAAGTCCTGGGTCCTATGGGTTATGGCCCATCTCATCACTTGTAAACCTTGAACTCATCCTCGGGGCAACTGATCGTTATTCCATCATCCAACTTCCAGCTTCCTAGCATACTTAAAATCCATCCAATTGTACTGTCTTCCTTCCTTATATTGGTACCAAACTAGGACATGATTACTTAGACTCATCATGGAATTTCCATTGATCCATATTACCAACATCATACCTCCTTTATATGCAATAGTAATGCATCTCTTCATCCTCATGGGATATCCCACATACCAAGATAAAAAAAACTTAGACTTATGAAGTCCATACTCCACTTCGTGGAACATCATTATCTTTTCCAGGGTCAAGCGTCCTTACAGTGGAATATTGGCCATCTCTGCATGGCACTTCTTCAACTGGGAAACGTGAAATACAACATGAACTCCTGACAGTCCTTCGGGTGACTCCAACTTGTTGGCCACTTCTCCCATACGCTCCAAAACTTGGTATGGTCCTACAAATCTCAGGGCTAACTTTCCCTTAACTCCAAATAGTTCAACTCCTCGCAGAGGGGACACACGAAGGCATGCTCTATCTCCAATTTCATAGACTACCTCCTTGCGTTTTTGAGTCTGCATAACTCTTCTGCCTGGACTGAGCTACCTTCAGTCTATCTTGAATCATCTTAACATCCTCTTCTGACTCCTTGATCACATTTGATCCAAACAACTGACAGTCTCCAACTTCGTCCCACATCAACGGTGTCTGGCACCTTCTCCCATACAAAGCTCCAATCTCATCCATAGACCATGTTTCTCATATCCTCGAAAATGGTCAAAATCTTTCTTCATAGAGTAACAACTCATAAAATCCAAAACAGTACCAACGATGATAACTTTATTTATTCTCCAATTACTACAATCTCCTGTATTTCCATTACATGCCTCAACTCAACATCTCAACACAGAAGAGATGTTCTCACTACTACTACTACATTCACATTGCTGCTAACTCACATATTAGCACAAGTCTCCTTCTTCTTGAGACAATCCCTCGCAAGGTGTCCTGCTTCATTACAACGAAAGCATAACACTTCTGAAAAGTCTCGAGGTTTCCTCATGATCACATAGCCTCCTTGGGTCCTCGGCTTCCTTCTTGGGCAAGTGTTGATGTAGTGCCCTGACTCCTTGCACTTGTAACAGGCGACATGACTCAGGTCCTTCCTGGAATCCTAATCTATTCCTCTTCCTGGACTTTTCTGTTCCAATCAGGGCTTCTATTTCCTGTGGGTCATACTCTACTTCCTCTGTCAGGAATTCTACTAGATCTCCATTCAGACAATCTTGGGAGATGTGTCCTTCTTCTCCACATGAATAGCATGACTTGGTGCAGGCTTTAATTTTGTTTCCTTTGTGTGTGTCCTCGACATCTTCCTTCGTCACAGGTTCTTCTAACATCTCCTTGAGGGCTCCTTTCATTTCTTCTTTCTTCTGCTGGATGGTTCTCTGTACTATAGGGTAAATGTGACACTGAGCAGGGTAGTGGGTAGTTCCTTCACACAAGAAACAAGTAATCTGCTTAGTTGGGCATTCTTCAGCTGGGTGACTTCCTTCACAAATAGGGCATTCATCCTTGTGTTTCTTATGGGTGTGTCCTATTTCTCCACAAAGCTTGTATGCACAAGGTTTCTTCATATCCTTTCCATAAGGCTCCAATTTCTAGGACACAAACTAAGACTTTAGCAAAGTCTACTTAAATTCCTTCCAAGTGGTTACTCTTTGCCATCCATTGATGTTTTGGTACATCCTCCACCAAGTAGCAACACCTCTTTCAAAACACTGAAAAGCATGCTGGTCATATCCTTTCTGACTATAATGTCATTCTCCATATGATCCTCCATGTTCTTTATCCATTGGTCCATCTCCAATTGACTCATCGGTCCAGAAAATATAAGCTCATCTCCATTCATCCTCTATTGGGTCCATGGGTTTAGGGTGGGATAAGAGAGATCGAGAGGGATGCACACAATACAAACAATAGTTTTGAAAAGGCATGTTTTATTGTGGCTGTCGAAAAAACAACAAACAAATGACAGCTCACAATTGTCGCATCTAACGTAAGTATATAACAGGGGTTTGGTCTTCTAAAGGTCTATAGATCTCAACATCATCAAACTCTTCAAGTCTTGGTCATGTTTTCGATGGTTTCTTCTGATCATGCTTGTCCTTCTCAAGTTCCTTCGCCAGATCATCTCTATTGTCAAGAAGTCTCTCGTGGCATCCTTTAATATTCCTGGAGTTGCATTCCAACTTCCAGTTTCAACATCCTTGACATGATCCATGGTGCTACTGTCCTTCAGTTCCTGACTAATCTCCGGTATCTCGAGGTCTTACTCCTCCAGCTTGGCGACTTTCAGCTTCTGGTTCCTGAGTTCTTCACGAATTGCCTCCTTGTCAAATATGACTTCCTGCATGTCCATCGTAAACTTCTTGATGTAATACTCCAGATCCTGCTGATACACCAGTTAAGGTTAAAACTTCATCCTTTGCTAACAGATGATCCATCAGCCTTCTACCATCCCATCCTTCCATGCATATGCATGCTTAACTCCGCACGATGACTCAAAACTTTGAGTTCTAATGCTCCATGTTTTGGTCTTTCTCCGATTCACCTTTATCTCGGGTATTGACAGCTTCCATAGTCTTCCAGGTTCCATAATTGTAGCCTTCCTTGGTCATAAAAATCTGGAAATTCTTCATATCCCTCAAATTCTCCTAGTCTTCAGAGTCTTCAACAGTTGTAGTTTCCATTATCATAATGTATGGTAAAATCCTCTTTATTCCGAAGTGGTCTTAGTTGTCCGATATCTTGTCCTTCTTGAGTGGTCTCATCAGTCGAATCTTCGAGTGGTCAAAAGGGAAAAGGGGTATGGTCTCACTAAAAGGGAATATTTGAATAAGCTCAGAAGACATGAGCCTATGACTAATCCTTGATATTTCTCTTATGATGAAAATCTTATGTCTTGGATATATTTGCACCTTGCATGTTATCTAACCCGTGTAGGTACTTGGATGAATCTAAATCTATGATATTGCAACTCACTCACATATTGAGCAATCTTTACATCACCAAGTCTCTACACAATGTTGGTTGAAGACAAGGAAGCACCAAACCATTCTAAAATATCATTTGACAAATTCTATTTTGAACTTTATGCTTGTCATTTTGGATACACAAGTGCTATTCCTTGCAAAACTAACACATGTAGGTAGATGAACTCACATTCCAAGTGGTGCTTCCAACTCTTGATGAGATACATCAACCTTGAGCAACCCACATAAGTTCAACTACATGATCACGATCAACACCACCACCCAAGGTATGTTATTCCATCTTAGAGAAGCTTTACTCCAAGTCATGAGTCAAAGCAACTCGACAAGATGTGAATACATCAAGATGCTTAAACGAAAAATGGTAACCCCATTTTGAGCTTAAACGATGAGTATGACCTATTTGTCTGTGCTCTTGCATTTGTCTCATGCATATTTATTTCCCCTTTAAAAAAACACTTCTTCTAGATTTCTTTTCTTTTATTTTCTGTTCTGCATTCCCTGCATCCAATTTATTGCAAATCTTTCAGTTTATTCCTTGCAAATCCTTGTGAGATCTTACTCGTCTAGTGAGCTGAGGTGACAAGTGTTTTCTCTGTGATGAACTCGGTCTCACCGGTCTGATGCCTTCGGTCCAACCAAATTCGTTCGGTGCAACCGAAGCATAAAACTCAGTGCCACCGATTTCACTACAGGAAAGACACCTTGTCACTTATTTCTGCATTCTTTTTGATCCAGCTCCACTCAATGATTCTGGTCCTCTACCAGCATCACATTCAACTTGTTGCTTTGTTCTGTGACTCAAGGACCAAACCCTTTTGAAACAAAAATCTAGAAGAACCCTTCTTGGAAATTGATGTCAAAGGGAGGGAGAGATCACATCAAAGCTTAATCATATCTACAGGGGAAATAATACTCAAGGGGAGAGAGGACCCCAGATGCTTGGTGTTCAAGAGGAGAGAAGTCACATGTCTTTAAGAGGGGAAAGACATGTTCATATTTGTTTGTTTGCATTAGCTCTGTTTCTTTTCTTTGAGCTCTGATTTTCTATTCCCTATCTTCTCCCAGTATCCCATGCTAGATTCCGGGGGAGCAAGACACATAAGGGAAGGAAATCCTTGAATTTATTGCACATATTTACCTTTGGGGACATGTACATATCAAATGGAGTACTCAGTACTCACTCTCTACGTGTCATCCCAGTCTTGGTACTCTTGTGGTTTCTTTTGTTTGCTCTGGCCAGTAGGTGCATCTGTGTTATCTAACCTTGTTTATGCAGGTTCATTCCATCCTAAGCCAACTCAAGACCACAAGGTAAGTATATGCATCACAATCATGTGTATGAGGAATTCTTGCTGATGTACATATTGTTTGCAAGAAGGACTCATGAGCATGAAGGTACATTTTCCATATTCACATCTTTTGCTCTGATGCATATAGCCAAGATACATGTAACACATTGCTTACTCTGTCATGCTTATGCATTCACTTGCTCCTATATTCCATATTCACATGATTGCATACATGTAGGGGGAGCCTATGCATGTTACATGCCTTTCCAAAGCTTTACTTGTTATTCTCTATATCTTTATCTAAAGCTTTGATGTATGTTGTCATCAATTACCAAAAAGGGGGGGATAAAGCACAAGTGCTCCCTGGGTGGTTTTGGTAATTAATGTCAACATATCTCTTGTTGGACTAACACTTTTACCTAGTATGTTTCAGATAAGTTCAACAATGGAGTGGCATGGACTAGAGGATGTGGAACCCCTTCAAGATGCTAAGGACAAAGGATTGGATCAAGCTCCAAGAACAAGACTCTACTCTTTCTATTTTAGTGATCCAAGATCACATTGAGTCTATAGGAAAAGCCAATACTATCAAGGAGGGATGAGGTGTTGCTTAATAAGTTTCGTGCTCAAAGTGCTTAGTGATATGCTCCAAAGCCCTCAACTACTTTCTCACATCCACATATGACCCAAACCAAAAGTCCAACTCGGCTCTACCGATTCTTTCTATCCGGCGCCACCGAGTTCAGTTGTCATAGCCACTGCCACAAACCCTAGTATTTTTGGTCTCACTGATAGGGATCTCGATCTAACCGAGATGGGATTGTAATCTCTCTGTTTCTCTTTCATAACGTTTCGGTCTCACTGAGATGAGTGAATCGGTCCAACCAAGTTTGCCTGACCAACTCTCTAGTTAGCTTATTACCGAAATCGGTCTCACCGAGTTTGTGTAATCGGTCTCACCGATATTACGTTATGCCCGAACACTAACCATATCGGTCCCACCGAAAATCCTAACGGTCACATTATTCACTAAATCGGTCCAACCGAGTTTAACCATTCGGTCCCACCGAGATTGGTAAGTTGTGTGTAACGGTTAGATTTTGTGTGGAGGTTATATATACCCCTTCACCCACTCTTCATTCATGGAGAGAGCCATCAGAACGTCCCTACACTTCCAGCATTCATTTTCTAAGAGAGAACCACCTACTCATGTGTTGAGAACAAGATATTCCATTCCTATCGTATGAATCTTGATCTCTAGCCTTCCCCAGGTTGCTTTCCACTCAAATCTTCTTTCCACCAAATCCAAATCCTGTGAGAGAGAGTTGAGTGTTGGGGAGACTATCATTTGAAGCACAAGAGAAAGGAGTTCATCATCAACACACCATTTGTTACTTCTTGGAGAGTGGTGTCTCCTAGATTGGCTAGGTGTCACTTGGGAGCCTCCGACAAGTTTGTAGAGTTGAACCAAGGAGTTTGTAAGGCAAGGAGATCGCCTACTTCGTGAAGATCTACCCTAGTGAGGCAAGTCCTTCGTGGGCGACGGCCATGGTGGGATAGACAAGGTTGCTTCTTCGTGGACCCTTCGTGGGTAGAGCCCTCCGTGGACTCGCGCAGCCGTTACCCTTCGTGGGTTGAAGTCTCCATCAACATGGATGTACGATAGCACCACCTATCCGAACGATGACAAAAACATCCGTGTCTCCAATTGCATTTGCACACTCAAATCCCATCCCTTTACATTCTTGCAAGTTGCATGCTTTACTTTCCACTGCTCATACACTCTTTGCATGCTTTCTTGTTATGTATTGTGAATGTTAAACTTGTGCGAAAACACCACTTAAACTTAAAGAGATTAAAAACTGCAACCTTTTTCACTTAGTGTCTAATCACCCCCCTCTAGACACCTCTTCTTGATCCTTTCAAAAGAACGCCGAAGCTTCTGCTTGCGACTACGAGAAAAGAACTTGCTACAAATGCAAGAAGATAGGCCATTACATCGTTGATTGCCCCCTATGGAAAAAGGGGTCAAAGAAGAAAAGATCTAGCAAAGATGACTATTCTGATGACAAGAAGAAGAAGAAGTCGTCAAAGTCCTCATCAAAGTCCTCATCAAAGAATAAAAGCACGTCCGACATTGCTCGTGCTTTCATTGGGAAGGAAATGGATTATGAGGAATTTGAGGAAGAATCTGACTCTGGGGTTGCAAGCTTGGCCCTCACTATGGAGTTCGTCAGCAAGTCCATCTTCGACTAGGAAGAAAAGGGTGACTCCACCAACACTAAATACCGTGCTGATGACTATGCTCCCACCTATTGCTTCATGGCAAGAGGTGCCAAGGTAACCTCACGAGAAGCTTACTTTAATACTTCCATTGATGATGACTCTAAATGTGAAGCAAAACCTAGCTACAAGAAACTTGTTAAAATTGCAACTAAACAAAAAAATACCATGGAAAAGATCAAAAACTGCTAGACAAAAGTGATGCTCTATTAGATGAGGAAATGGATCGCAGTCAAGGTTTATCTGAGGATCTCAGACGCCTAAAGTCACAATATGAAAAACTTGAAAGTTGTCATGTATCCCTCTCAGCCAAACATGAGAAGTTGTCCTATGAATTTCTTCAAAGGAAGCAAGATCTCGAGAAGCTGAGAGCGTCTCATGATGATCATAAAAAGGACAACGATTCATTGCTCTCTCAACAAATCAATGCTTCTCAGGAAGAATTTGTTGCTCCATGCTTAAAATGCCTTGAACGCGATAATGCAAATTCTTCACTTGAATGTTCAAACGCTTCAACTGCTGCTATTTCTTCAAATATCTGTGTGGTTTCAATTCCCTCATCTAAGGAGACCTCAAGTGTTACTGACAAAAATGCAGGTCTAAAGGAATTGTACGTCAGAGGCATGTACAAAAGCCTCAAAGGGCCCCAAACTCTTTGTGATGTGCTCAAGAAGCAGATTCTTAACAGGAACCCTAGGAAAGAGGGTATTGCTTTTGAGAGAAAGCTTAATGCTGATGGATCTTATTGGAAACCTGAGCAGTATCCCACAACCACATGGGTTGTTGGAAAAGGACCTCCAGCTGATCCATCCACTCTATCTGGCTTTAACTATGATAGTCCACATTCTTCTGATGAGTCATTTGACTTGAACTATAAGCTATTCAAAATTCAGAATGGTGAAGTATTTGCTAGATTTGTTTGTACTAACTTCAGGAATGGTTCCCCTGTGAACAAAATCTGGGTGCCCAAAACTGTTCTTCAAAATCTTCAGGTGAATGTCATCATGACACCACCAAAGAAAAGAAACAATCCCTAAGCAAATTATTCACCGGGAACAAAGTCATCAAGTAGATGCAAGTCAACCCATGCTCGTACTAACACTTCAATGCAGGGAAACAAACAGCAATATGATGAATATGTGCATTATTCTTCAAATCACTATGTGCACAAAACTTCTAAGAATTTCTTTCCATATTCTTATGAGTACTATACTCCTCCTATGAAGAGAAAAGCATATCGTCAATGCCCAAGTTCTCTATCAATGCCTCGTGTTACATTGCTTCTCAGCCACCCATTCAGATGGGGGTGGTTAAGAAGAAGAACTAATCTCTTCTGCAGGGCCAGGTCTCCAGACAAAATAAATGTCCGATGAATTTGCTGAACGCCTGACATAAATGCTTGTTGGGATGCAAGCTAATCATGATGAAATGAATTCCTCATTTCACAAACCCCCATGCTGCTTGTTATATGCTTATTGATGAAATCCACTGACGAAATTGATCATCATATTCTTCAACTGATGTTTTCTTCAGGGGCGTTAGTTCTCAACTTCCTCACCTTTTTGGTCATTTGATGACAAAGGGGGCGGAGTTTGAGTTAGTCTTCAAGCGGGTCATTATATGGGCTGTTTTTACTTAAGTTGCAACTCTTGTTTGGTGATAACCCATAAGTGTAGGCAATAAGTACGAGGAGCTAGAGGTAGAACAAATATTCTCTCAAGCCCTATCTGGCACTGATATGAATCTACGCACGCTTAGTGTTCTCTTTTCCTAGAACAAGTATGAAAATAGAAGTACTTTGTAGGTGTGATAGGATAGGTTTGCAAGATAATAAAGAGCTTGTAAATATAAACTAGGGGCTGTTTAGATAAAGAAGCAATAAAGTAAATATAGCGAGTGTAGAAAAGTGGTGGTAGGAGTTGTGAAATTGCCCCTAAGCAATTGACTACTTTTCTAGACCAATAATCACTATTGCAATTTTATTTGAGGGAGAGGCATAAGCTAACATACTTTCTCTTCTTGGATCATATGCACTTATGATTAGAACTCTAGCAAGCATCTACAACTACTAAAGATCATTAAGGTAAAACCCAACCAAAGCATTAAAGTATCAAGTCCCCTTTATCCCATACGCAAACAACCTACTTACTCGGGTCTGTGCTTCTATCACTCACGCCACCCACCATAAGCAAATCATGAACATATTGCAAACCCTACAGCGGGGATCCCTCACGCTTGCGCGACACGGAGAGCACCATAGGATAGCACCAATAATAAAACATGCAACTCAAACCAATCATAGCAATTCATCAATCACTGATAGGACAACGAAAATCTACTCAGACATCATAGGATGGCAACACATCATTGGATAATAATATGAAGCATAAAGCACCATGCTCAAGTAGAGGGTACAGCGGGTTGCGGGAGAGTGGACCGCTGAATATAGATGGGGGAAGGTGATGGAGATGTTGGTGAGGATGACGGAGGTGTTGGTGAAGATCGCGGTGATGATGATGGCCCCCGGAGGCGTTCCGGCTCCACCGGAAGCAAGGGGGAGAGAGCCCCCCTTCTTCCTCTTCTTCTTCTTCCTTGACCTCCTCCCTAGATGGGAGAAGGGTTTCCCATCTGGTCCTTGGCTCCCATGGCGTGGGAGGGGCAAGAGCCCCTCCGAGATTGGATCTATCTCTTTGTCTATCTCCGTTTCTGCGTTCTGGGATTCTGCCCTGGCACCGTTTCTTTTATATCTGGAGATCTGTAACTCTGATTGGATTGAAACCTTCGTCCAGATATTTTTCCAAAATTAGCTTTCTTGCGGTCAAAGAAGGGCATCAACCGCCTTACGAGGGGCCCACGAGGGTGGGGGCGTGCCCACCTGGAGTGGTGGAGTGGGCCACCCTCGTGGCCACCTCGGGCACCGTCTCGTGTTGATTCTTCCTCCCAAAAATCACAAATATTCCAAAATAATTCTCCATCCGTTTTTATCCCATTTGGACTCCGTTTGATATGGGGTTTCTGCGAAACATAAAAAATGCAACAAACAGGAACTGACACTGGGCACTGGATCAATATGTTAGTCCCAAAAAATAGTATAAAAAGTTGCCAAAAGTATATTAAAGTTGTAGAATATTGGTATGGAACAATAAAAAACTATAGATACGACAGAGACGTATTAGCATCCCCAAGCTTAATTCCTGCTCGTCCTCGAGTAGGTAAATGATAAAAAATAATAATTTTTGATGTGGAATGCTACCTAGCATAATATTGATCATATATCATATCATGGCATGTATATTAAGACACGAGTGATTCAAAGCAATAGTCTATCATTTGACATAAAAACAATAATACTTCGAGCGTACTAATAAAGCAATCATGTCTTTTCAAAACAACATGGCCAAAGCAAGCTTATCCCTACAAAATCATATAGTTTGGCCATGCTTCATTTTCGTCACACAAAATGCTCCCATCATGCACAACCCCAATGACAAGCCGAGCAATTGGTTCATACTTTTTAACGCGCTTCAGCCTTTTCAACCCTCATGCAATACATGAGCGCAAGCCATGGATATAACACTATAGGTGAAATAGAATATGACGATGGAGGTTTATGTGGAGCAGACAAAAAGGGAGAAAGTCTCACATCTATGCGGCTAATCAACGGGATTTGGAGATGTCCATCAATTGATGTCAATGCGAGGAGTAGGGATTGCCATGCAACGGATGCACTAAGAGCTGTAAGTGTATGAAAGCTCAAACTGAAACTAAGTGGGTGTGCATCCAACTTGCTTGCTCATGAAGACCTAGGGCATTTGAGGAAGCCCATCGTTAGAATATACAAGCCAAGTTTTATAATGAAAATTCCCACTAGTATATGAAAGTGACAACATAAGAGACTCTCTATATGAAGAACATGGTGCTACTTTGAAGCACAAGTGTGGAAAAAGGATAGTAACATTGCCCCCTTTTTTTCTTTTTTCTCTTTTTTGGATGGGCTTCTTTGGCCCCCTTTTTTTATTTAGGCTTCTTTGGCCTCTTTTTTTTATGGGGCAATGCTCTATAATGATGATCATCACACTTTATTTACTTACAACTCAATATTACAACTCGATACTAGAACAAAGATATGACTCTATATGAATGCCTCCGGCGGTGTACCGGGATGTGCAATGATCTAGTGTAGCAATGACATCAAAAAAATGGATAAGCCATGAAAACATCATGCTAGCTATCTTACGATCATGCAAAGCAATATGACAGTAAATGCTCAAGTCATGTATATGATGATGATGGAAGTTGCATGGCAATATATCTCGGAATGGCTATGGAAATGCCATGATAAGTAGGTATGGTGGCTGTTTTTAGGAAGATATAAGGAGGCTTATGTGTGATAGAGCGTATCATATCACGGGGTTTGGATGCACCGGCGAAGTTTGCACCAACTCTTGAGGTGAGAAAGGGCAATGCACGGTACCAAAGAGCCTAGCAATGATGGAAGGGTGAGAGTGCGTATAATCCATGGACTCAGATTAGTCATAAAGAACTCATATACTTATTGCAAAAGTTTATTAGCCCTCAAAGAAAAGTACTGCTATGCATGCCCCTAGGGGGATTGATTGGTAGGAAAAGACCATCGCTCGTCCCCGACCGCTTCTCATATGGAAGACAATCAAAGAAACACCCCATGCTTCAAATTTGTCACACAACAGTTACCATACGTGCATGCTACGGGACTTGCAAACCTCAACACAAGTATTTCTACAATCCACAACTACCCACTAGCATGACTCTAATATCATCATCTTTATATTGCAAAGCTATTGCAAGGAATCAAACATCTCACATTCAGCGATCTACAAGTTTTATGTAGGATTTTATGACTAACCATGTGAACGACCAATTCCTGTCATCTCTCTAAATAGATATAAGTGAAGCAAGAGAGTTTAATTCTTTCTAAAAAAGATATGCCCACGCTCTAACAAATATAAGTGAAGCAAAAGAGCATTCTACATATGGCGGTTTTCTATGTGAAGAGAAACAAGCAATCCAAACTTCAAATGATATAAGTGAAGCACGTGAAGCATTTTATAAAGTCATACTCAAAAGATTTAATTGAAGCGCAATGAGCATTCTACAAATCAACCAAGGACTATCTCATACCAGCATGGTGCATAAAATAAAAATGAAAACTAAATGCAAAATACGCTCCAAGACTTGCGCATATCGCATGAACGAATCGAATCCGAAAACATACCGATACTTGTTGAAGAAACAGGGGATGCCCTCCGGGGCATCCCCAAGTTTAGACGCTTGAGTCTTCTTGAATATTTACTTGGTGCGCATTGGGAATCTCCAAGCTTGAGCTCTTGCCTCTCTTCCTTTTCCTCATATCAAGATCTCCTCGATCAAACACTTCATCCATAGAAAACTTCAACAGAAAACTCGGTAAGATCCGTTAGTATAGTAAAGCAAATCACTACTATAGGTACTGTTGCAAACCAATTCATATTTTCTTTTTGCATTGTGTCTACTGTAATATAGCTTTTCCATAGCTTAATCCACTGATACAAATTGATATTTTCATCAAAACAAGTAAACTATGCATCAAAAACAGAATCTATCAAAAACAGAACAGTCTGTAGCAATCTGAACATTCACCATACTTATGGTACACAAAAAATTCGACCAAAATTAGTAAAACTGAAAAAAATTTACAGCAAGACAGTGCAAAAGGAGTCCGAACCATTTGACATTCCAGTAAAAAATGTAAAATTGCGCACTATAGCCAAAGTTTCGGTCGTGCACCGTACAAACCAACAAGCATTGTAAACATCCTAAAGGAAAACCCTGGCACATTATTTTGATAATACAATGGAATTGTACAAGGGATAATTATTTTTGATGAAAAGTTTCTATAATTAAGATTCACAAAGTTTCCATGAGCATGAACAAAGTTCAAGGGTAGCTCCCACTTCAACAATGCTTGTCTTTCTCACTTTCACTTTCCATTTTGAAAAGTTTTGGATTCCCCTCTTTATTTTTTGTTTTTCAACTATATAAAAGCACTCAGCAGAAGTAAATGACTCTCTAAAACTTCCGGGTTGTCTCCCTGGCAGCGCTTTCTTTAAAGCCATTAAGCTAGGCATATAGTGCTCAAGTAATGGATCCACCCGGATCCCAAGGTATATCAAAGCCAATTTTAATTAACAATGATTTGTAATTTAGTAGTGAGCACAAAGTAACATATATCATGCAACAACGAAGTCTAACTCTCTTCCTATGCATCGGCATGTCATAAAAGAACAATTCATGCACACATAGTAAAGGCCAATGCATAGTATAAGCAGTTTCTTGCAATTTTATCATATTGGAAACATAGAGAGGTAGAGATATAGTTCCTCTCCCATAATAATTGCAAGTAGGAGTAGCAAGCACATGCATATTATATCTATCAAAATCATCATGTGTAGTAGTAAAACACAACCCATCAATATAATCCTTAATAAGGGCAAACTTCTCCGATATAGTGTAGTAGGGAGAATTCAAAAAGATAATAGGACTATCATGCGTGGGTGCAATAGCAACAATTTCATGTTTAACATAAGGAACTATAGCAAGTTCATCTTCATAAGCATAATTCATATTGGCATCTTGGCCACAAGAATAGAAGTATCATCAAAAAGGGATATTTCAAGAGAATCGACGGATCATAACAATCATCATAGCAATCATCCTTCGGAAAGCGCGAAGGGGAATTAAACAATGTATGAGTTGCAGAGTTACTCTCATTAGAAGGTGGGCACGGGTAGCTAATCCTCTCTTCCTCCTTTTGTTCTTCGCTCTCCTCATCATCTTTTTCATCCAATGAGCTTGCAGTTTCATCAATTCCTTCTTCCATAGACTCCTGCAAAATATTAGTCTCTTCTTGGACAGCGGAGGAGTCCTCAATATATGGTTTAACATAGGCATTAGAAGCATAATTAAAGAAGCATAATTAAACAATATTTAAATATGGCAAAAATTTTAGATTTGTAGAGAGTAGCATCATACTTTTCAATCAAAGAAGCAATTTCATAAGCACCCTTAAAAGCAACAAATTCTTCAATTTGTTGAACATCATAGTAATTATTAACACCCTTAGCATACGAAGATACGATTCCATTATCACTAAACTCACATTGGTAGGGAAGGTGTTTCTTAGGGTTTTCAGAACAACAAGTAAAATCATATATTTCACATAAATTCCAGGCATAGCATCGCAAACGATGTATTTGATCCAGTAAAAGTTTCACTTTTTTAGATATGCGGTGTCGCACATAACAAGCATGCTCATCTAAAGATTTGCCCTCAACTAAGATAGTTGGGGTTTTAGCACGAGCACAAAGGGATCAAAGATGATCCAAGTAAAAAGCTTCAGGAGTGTGATAGATTTTGAGTGGTTCTTCAACCATTGGTTTAGTAGGTACAACTAATTTTTTGGTATTTTGCATTTCCTACCATAACTAAAGATAGAAAACAACTAAATACAGCAAATAAAAATTACTTAGTGATAAAGCAAACAAGCACACACGAGAATATTCACCCCACGCTATGACTCCCCGGCAACGGCACCAGAAAAAGGTCTTGACAACCCACAAGTGGAGGGGATAATTGTAGCCTCCTTTGATAAGCAAGAGTGTCGAACCCAACGAGGAGCTCAAGGTAGAACAAATATTCTCTCAAGCCCTATTTGCCACTGATACATTTCTACGCACGCTTAGTGTTCGCTTTACCTAGAACAAGTATGAAACTAGAAGTACTTTGTAGGTGTGATAGGATAGGTTTGCAAGATAATAAAGAGCGCATAAATATAAACTAGGGGTTCTTTAGATAAAGAAGCAATAAAGTAAATATAGCGAGTGTGGAAAGTGGTGGTAGGAGTTGTGAAATTGCCCCTAAGCAATTGACTACTTTACTAGACCAATAATCACTATTGCAATTTTATTTGAGGGAGAGGCATAAGCTAACATACTTTCTCTTCTTGGATCATATGCACTTATGATTAGAATTCTAGCAAGCATCCGCAACTACTAAAGATCATTAAGTTAAAACCCAACCATAGCATTAAAGTATCAAGTCCCCTTTATCCCATACGCAAACAACCTACTTACTCGGGTCTGCGCTTCTGTCACTCACGCCACCCACCATAAGCAAATCATGAACATATTGCAAACCCTACAGCGGGGATCCCTCACGCTTGCGCGACACGGAGAGCACCATAGGACAGCACCAATAATAAAACATGTAACTCAAACCAATCATAGCAATTCATCAATCCTCGATAGGACAATGAAAATCTACTCAGACATCATAGGATGGCAACACATCATTGGATAATAATATGAAGCATAAAGCACCATGTTCAAGTAGAGGGTATAGCGGGTAGCGGGAGAGTGGACTGCTGAATATAGATGGGGGAAGGTGATGGAGATGTTGGTGAGGATGATGGAGGTGTTGGTGAAGATCGCTGTCGGTGTCAAAACCGGCGGATCTCGGGTAGGGGGTCCCGAACTGTGCGTCTAGGCGGATGGTAACAGGAGAGAAGGGACATGATGTTTTTACCCAGGTTCGGGCCCTCTCGGTGGAGGTAAAACCCTACTCCTGCTTGATTAATATTGATGATATGGGTAGTACAAGAGTAGATCTACCACGAGATCAGAGAGGCTAACCCCTAGAAGCTAGCCTATGGTATGATTGTTGTTCGTCCTACGGACTAAAACCCTCCGGCTTATATAGACATCGGAGAGGGCTAGGGTTACACAGAGTCAGTTACAATGGTAGGAGATCTACATATCCGTATCGCCAAGCTTTCCTTCCATGCCAAGGAAAGTCCCATCCGGGCACGGGACGGAGTCTTCAATCTTGTATCTTCATAGTCAAGGAGTCCGGTCGGCGGTGATAGTTCGGCTATCCGGACACCCTCTAATCTGGGACTCCCTCAGTAGCCCCTGAACGAGGCTTCAATGACGATGAGTCCGGCGCGTAGATTGTCTTCGGCATTGCGAGGCGGGTTCTTCTCCAAATTCCATATAATTGTCGAATAGTGTCCGGCTTCTTACAAATGCTGCGCTCCTTGGCTTCCACGCCCAATAATAGCCATCTTCCACGTGTCGAATGAATGCGAAAAGCCAGGGTATTTTTACACTTTCCCCCCTAGCTGCGCAAATGAGCCGCCTATAAAAAGAGACGAGGATCTAGATCCGAATCACACCATCCCCCCTCCGCAAGCTTTCATCGGAGCACTTCTGACAAACAATCCATTCCATCATGGACAGTCGACGCGGCTCTTCCTCTCGCGCTCCCAGCCCTCGGCCTGGGGATTGGGAGAGATGCTCAGTTCCGCATAGCAAGCTAGTGACGCTCCAAACCAAGGGATTTCTTCCCCTAGCCTTCATGGTTCCAGTTCGAGCCGGACTTTTCACCTACAAGGGCAGAAAGCAAGCAAAGAGCGTCCCCGATCCTTCCAAAGGAGAGCGGGTATGCTTTGTCTCTTATCTATTAAGAGGACTCGGATTTCCAATACATCCATTTCTCCGGGGGCTCCTGGAGTTCTACGGCCTCCAGCTGCACCACCTTACACCCGCCTCCATTCTGCACATTGCAGGCTTTGTGGCCCTTTGCGAGCTATTGTTGGGCGTCGAAGCTCATTTTGCGCTATGGAAGAGATTATTCTGCCTCGTACCCCGTTCTCATGAGGGGTCAATATATCAAGTGGGCGGAGTCGAGCTATGGCGCATCGCCGGGACCGGATATCTATCTGGAACCCCGAAGAAAGCGTTCGAAGACTGGCCTTCGCAATGGTTTTATATAGAAGACGCCCCGCTACCAGATCCAGTTCGGATCGGCCTCCCGGAGTTCAGTAATGCTCCTCTGAAGAAACGCCTAAGTTGGCGTCCGCGGAGCTCCCAAAGGGAGAATGACAGGGACATCTTTTACGTGATGAGCCGAATAATGTTGCTAGCTCATTCCGGACTGACCATGATCGGAGTCATGGCCACATGCATTATGCGGGGGGTGCAGCCTCTCCAGTATAGGGGCCACCCCATGTGGGATTTCAACGGGGAGGATGATGCCACTCGCCATGGCCGTAAGGGGCCGGGATCGATCGCCGATCTGGTGAAGATCTTGTCCGGCTTGTACAAAGGGGAAAAGGAGGATTTTCTCCGTGTTAGTCCACTAAACGGATTTTGTATGAAGAATCCTCGAAGCGGGTAAGCGGACATTTCTTTTTGCCTATCCGATCCCGATTCCCATGGTTAAGTATCTCACTTTGTGATTTTGACGCAGGAACTGCACCGGGCTGTAGAGGATATACACAGCCCGCCTCCACAACCTGAGGATCCGGAACGGTCCCTCGATCCGGCCTCCGAAGAGGATCCGGATATAAAGGTGGAGCTGATCGAGGGGGTGTTCCACCAACTTAGCATCGACAATGCTTTGGTCGCCATTACGGCCGACAACCCCGGAATATTTCCAGCTTCCCAGGTAACTGTGACCGAAGTCCTGATACCATGACCCATCCGTGCTTATTTCTGATCACCGCATACCAATGGTGTTCCGCAGGAGGTGCCTTTGAGGCGGGAAGCCGAGCCCGCGGCGGCTGGCCAACAAGGGGCAGCTCGGCCCAGCAGGCTGAAAAGAAGTGCGGTGCGGATCGAGACGTCACCGCAACGGTATGGCGCGCAACCGTGTTTCAAGGAAAGATTCCTGGAAGGCATATTAACGTCCGTGATCTTTTCAGGAAAAAGAGCGCTCGCCGGACTGTGTCCGGAGAGGTTGCCAATCGAGCCTCCGCCAGCCAGGCTCGAACGCTAGGTCCGGAGGGTGAGGCGAACACAAGGCGCACGTCGGATGCTCCTCCAACGAAGGATGCCGACAGGTTGTCCGCCACCAGATCTAAGGTGGAGAGTGCCATGAATCACAGGCGCCGCCAGACAATTCTTCGTGACGCATGTTTCTCCCCAGAGGCATTGAATGCCTTTAATTCGGGAGATGCGCACCTCCGTGCCGCTCAAGATGGTCTAGCCAGAGCCACGGAGCAGTATGTGAAAGACATACGGGTGAGGAATTTTGACAGTTATATATGTCAGTAGCCCCCGAGACTTAAAATAGTTAGAATAACTGATTTAAGGATCATTTGTTATGCAGGATCTTACATAGAAGAATGCCCAACTGTCTCAGGAGCTTCAAGAGTGCAAGGCCCAACTTGAGGCCGCACTAGCCGCCATAGGGGGAGCCACAGAGACCCCCTCCGGTAATATATACTTCAAAAGATAAGTAGTTTGTGAAGTGCGACATGTGTATAAGTCTGAAAATAATATTGCAGATGGCGCCGGACTAGATCCGGACAGGCAACAGCTACTGCGCCGGTTAAAGGCCGGCGAGAATGTGCTGACAAGGGTGAGGCAAGAGAAAAATAATCTCCAAGATGCCAACACCCAGATGGGTGAGGAACTGAAGGATGTTCGAGCCCAGCTGTCTGACTCCGTTAAGGAGAATCGGCGGCTTCGTCGTGGCATTTATAGTAAGTGCTTGAGCAAACTTTTGGAAAGAAGAGTTTGGCGAGGAAGTCGATTAACAGAAATATGTCTGTAGGTATGCTCATAGGTCATCCTGCAGAGGAAATGCCCGGTTTAACGGGTGACCTACTTCCCGAGCTGCTGCAACTGCACCAACGAGTTCGGCAGGTGATGAGAGGCGTCGCCCAGGCCTTGTGGCCATCCATCTCCCTACCCGAAGGCCTTGGAGAGCTTGCAGAGAAGCTTCAGGGAGCACGGCGGCGCTTCTGGCTATGGAAGATATCGGCCTGCCGTCAAGGCGCCAGGGAGGCCCGGGCCATGGTGAAGACGCGGTACATGAAGGCTGACCCAAACCACATGGCCGAGGTCGGACCTGTGGGGCCCGATGGGAAGGAGATCCCTGTGAGCTTAGTGTACGGCCAAGTAGAGTTGGCCGCAAAGTATTCCCAGCAGGACTGTAAACTAGACAGCCTATTACATGGTATTGAAGAGGAATACAATTAGTCAATTTGACTATGTAATTTAAAATGACATGTGAAATGCCTTCTAGCCGGATTGTGGATTGTTTGTCGTAGCGGACCTTTTCGCTTCAACCTCGGGACCCGACAGTCCGGAGTGTGTCCGAATACCCTCGCGGTTATGTAAGAACCGGGGCATGCGTGGAGACCAGGCGTAGGGGTCATGAGTGCTTTATCAGACAAGTGCCCAACTAGTTATGTTATATTACATGGTTAGTAAGAAACATCTTCCAGGGAGAATAGTTCCGGTAGGGGTTCCTTTCCCTGGGAGGCATGCCCTAAAGTGCATGTTCGGACTGAAAAAAAGCAGAAAACATCTGGGGGCAGATAAATGAATAAGTAAGAATTCGTCTCTTAGTTCACCGATCGAATATTCCCTTAAGAACGCTAGCTTTCGGCTTCACCCAGTCTGAGGTACACGTCCGGCTGACCCAGCGGTAACAATCGCAGAGGTGCTCCCTTTACCACCTAGCCGAATAATCGGGAACGTAGGGGTAAGCACAGGAGCCAGGCAACCCAGCTTGGCCAAAACATAAGTCATATCGATGCATATAATGGTGAATAAAAGGTACATGTGGAAGTGTGACACATGTGTTGGGCAGAAAGCCCGTATAAATAAGCTTCTGTTAAAGAAGCCCCCAGGTATATTGAGCGCGGATAACACGTCAGGTGTGTGCGAACAATGCGCAAACGAGCCTTCAACGGCTTCAGAAAAAAGGAGGGAGAAGGAGAGAAATAAAAGACAGTTAAAGTATAAAATATAGACGGAGGAAGGAGACGAACTCAGAGTCCGGCGCTAGGCGTAGAATCTTCGGAGACGGGTTGCGTTCCACGTGTTTGGCTCAAGTCGGTTATCCGATGCATTCCGTTGACGGTATGCTCCGCCGGTCAGGACTTGGTCGATGATGAAGGGACCCTCCCATTTGGGCTTGAGTTTGTCCTTTTTCTTGTCCGGCAGGCGTAGAACTAATTCGCCAACATTGTAAGCTTTGGCCCGTACTTCTCTGCTTTGGTATCTTTGAGCCTGCTGTTGATAGAATGCAGAACGCGCTTTTGCCACGTCGCGCTCCTCCTCCAAGGCGTCCAAACCGTCCTGCTGATCCAGCTCGTCTTCTCTTTCTTCGTACATGCGCACGCGAGGTGAGTCATGAATTATGTCGCAGGGCAAAACTGCCTCTGCGCCGTATACCATAAAAAATGGTGTGAATCCGGTAGTGCGATTCGGCGTGGTCCGCAGCCCCCCAGAGTACAGAGTCGAGCTCCTCTACCCAGTGCGTGTTAGATTCCTTGCGGGACCGCACTAGTCTGGGTTTAATGCCGCTCATGATTAGACCATTTGCTCGTTCGACTTAACCGTTAGTTTGAGGGTGATAGACTGAAGTGTAGTCGAGCTTGATGCCCATGTTTTTGCACCTGAGTTTAACCTCGTCGGCCGTGAAGTTCGTCCCGTTATCAGTGATGATGCTATGGAGGACGCCGTAACAGTGTACTACCCCTGATATGAAGTCTATCATGGGTCCATATTCGGCCGTCTAAACTGGCTTGGCCTCTATCCATTTGGTGAATTTATCCACCATGACCAATAGGTATTTTTGCTTGTGGGTTCCTCCTTTAAGGGGTCCAACCATGTCAAGCCCCCGGACCGCGAACGGACAGGTGATGGGTATAGTTTTGAGGGCGGTGGGTGGCATGTGGCTTTGATTAGCAAAGAGCTGGCAACCGACGCATCATTGGACTAAGTCCTGAGCATCTGCCCGGGCCGTCGACCAATAAAATCCTGTACGGAAGGCCTTGCCTACAAGGGCCCGAGCTGCGGCGTGGTGCCCATCGAGTCCGGCGTGAATTTCAGCTAGAAGATTTCGCCCTTCCTCTTTGGAGATACACCTTTGAAGGACTTCGGTTCTGCTTTTCTTATAAAGATCTCCCTCATGGACCTTATGGGCTTTAGATCGCCGTACTATGCAGCGGGCCTCGTTTTGGTCCTCGGGGAGTTCCTGCCTAGTTAAGTAGGCTAGGAATGGTTCCGTCCATGGGGCAATGACTGCCATTATTTCGTGGGCTAAATGTGTTATTTCATTGGCAGGACCGCCGATTATGTCAGAATGTTCGGTGTTGGGTGGTGCGATTGGGTCCGGATTGTTGTTTCCAGACTCCCCTTCCCATAGTACGGATGGCTTGAATAGCCGCTCTAGGAAGGTATTGGGAGGGACGGCATCGCACTTTGCGCCAATGCGTGCCAATATGTCCGCCGCCTGGTTATTATCCCGGGCTATAGGTGAAATTCCAGCCCTTCAAACCGAGCTGACATTTTTAGGATGGCATTACGGTAAGCTGCCATTTTCGGATCCTTGGCGTCGAAGTCTCCATTTATTTGGGATATCGCAAGGTTCGAATCCCCGCGCACCTCTAGGCGTTTAATGCCCATGGAGACCACCATCCGGAGACCATGTAGAAGGGCCTCGTATTTGGCTGCGTTGTTGGAGTCCGTGTACATTATCTGGAGTACTATTGAACTGTGTCTCCAGTTGGGGACTTCAGGACGACGCCAGCCCCTAGGCTGGCCAACATTTTGGAGCCGTCGAAGTGCATGATCCAATTGGAATATGCGCCGTACTCTTTAGGGAGTTCGGCTTCAGTCCATTCGGCGACGAAGTCGGCCAAAACTTGCGACTTGATAGCTCATCGTGGTTTATATGTTATGCCGAACGGGAGGAGCTCGATGGCCCATTTTGCAATCCGGCTGGTCGCGTCGTGGTTGTTTATAATGTCATTGAGAGGTACTTCGGAGGCTACTGTTATCGAACACTCTTGAAAGTAGTGTCGCAGCTTCCGTGATGCCATGAACACCGCGTATGCTATCTTTTGATAATGTGGATACTGGGACTTGCATGGAGTTAGGACAATGGACACATAGTAAACTGGTTTTTGAAGGGGGAACTTGTGTCCGTCCGTTTCTCGTTCGACGACGAGCACCACGCTTACAACTTGATGTGTTGCCGCGATATATAATAACATTGGTTCGCCCATGTTGGGCGCGGCCAAGACCGGATTTGTTGCCAATATGGCTTTTATTTTTTCGAGTCCGGCCGTGGCGGCATCCGTCCACTCGAAGTGTTCGGTGCGCCGGAGGAGGTGATAAAGGGGTAATGCCTTTTCTCCCAAACGGGAGATAAAGCGGCTTAGAGCTGCCACGCATCCAGTCAATTTCTGTATTTCTTTGGTGTCTTTTGGGATATCCAATTTTGACAGAGCTCGGATCTGGGCTAGGTTTGCTTCAATTCCTCTACCGGATACAATGAAGCCCAAGAGTTTTCCGGCTGGTATGCCGAAGACGCATTTTCCGGATTCAACTTAATGTCGTATGTTTGGAGATTGTCGAATGTGAGCCTCAAGTCGTCTACTAGAGTTTCGACATGCTTGGATTTGACGACCACATCATCTACGTATGCCTCCACTGTTTTGCCGATCTGGTTTGCCAGACATGTCTGAATCATGCGCTGATATGTTGCGCCGGCGTTTTTGAGCCCGAAGGGCATTGTGTTGAAGCAGAATGGGCCGTATGGAGTGATGAATGTCGTTGCGGCTTGGTCTGGCTCTGCCATCTTAATTTGGTGGTAGTCGGAGTATGCGTCGAGGAAGCACAATGAATCGTGTCCTGCGGTAGCGTCGATAATTTGATCGATGCGGGGGAGGGGGAAGGGGTCCTTTGGGCAAGCCTTGTTAAGGTCCTTGAAGTCAACACATAGGCGCTAGGATTTATCCTTCTTTGGTACCATCACCAGGTTTGCTAGCTAGTCCGGATGTTTTATATCTCTGATGAATCCGGCTTCCAATAGTTTGGCTATCTCCTCTCCCATTGCCCGTCTCTTGGGTTTGGAAAATTGCCGAAGAGCCTGTTTGACTGGCTTGAATCCTTTTAGGATATTTAGGCTGTGCTCGGCCAGCCGGCGTGGGATTCCTGGCATGTCTGAAGGGTGCCAGGCAAAAATGTCCCAATTTTCCCGTAGGAATTCTCGTAGTGCGGCGTCTACATCAGGGTTTAACTATGCCCCAATGGAGGCCGTCTTTATAGGGTCCGTTGGATGGACTTGGAATTTGACTATTTCGTCCGCCGGCTTAAAAGAGGTGGACTTGGATCTCTTATCGAGTATCACATCGTCCCTATTCACCGTGGACCGCAGCGTAGTGAGCTCCTCGGCCGCTAGGGCTTCGGATAGTGCCTCTAGGGCTAGTGCAGCCGTCTTATTTTCGGCGCGGAGTGCTATTGTCGGATTTCAGGTTCCGACAGACCCTTGAGGTTTGAACACTGGGGTGCGTGCGGAGATTCAACCCTCTACCGGCTCGCTCCTCGCCAAATCGCTAAGACCTAAACTACCAAACTGACCAGCACAAGAGACACAAGATTTATACTAGTTCAGGCCACCATTATGGTGTAATACCGTACTCCAGTGTGTGGTGTGCTGGATTGCCTCTTGGGCTTGATGATGAACAATACAAGGCAGAACAGCCTCGCGAGGGTCTGTTCTTGGCTGGTGCGACGAACTGCTGGGATGAGTTCAATCGCTCTATCTACTGGCTTCTTGGTGAGGATCCCGATTGCTAGGTCAGGTCCAGATGCCTCTACCCTGGGGGTGGCTAGTCCTATTTGTTGGCAAAGGCCCTGGGCCTCTCCCAAATTATTGAGTGGGAAGGGCGCCAACAATTGGCCATTTTGAAGGGGAACAGCGGGTACACTTATTCTAACTAAAGTTGGTCCTCGCCTGTCAAAGGCTCTGGTGGTGACGCCGGCTTGGGCTCCACAATGACTTCCTTCCTGCCGTTGGGCTGGTCTTGGTCTTGTTGCACCGAAATGGACACCTTTGCTTGATGCTCTCGCCTGCACTTGCCCCCTTTGCACCAAAGAGGAAAGGAGGACACTGCGCGGGCTGGCGCCTGACTGGCGCCCTTGGTCGTCATGGCTTGCGTCATGGGCACCTCGCGAGGTACCCTGCCTTGAACTCTCCGCCTCCTCATGAGCCAGCCTGACAAGGCCGTGCCTGAGGAAGCTCCTTGTCATCCGCCCCGCGAGGCTTGGCCCCTCGCGAGGGTCTTGAGCTTGCGTTGATGAAGATGGGCTGTGCTGGGCCTCCTTTGAGCCACGCCACAGGCCGCAGGCAGGCAAGTCTGGGGACCCCCATTCCCAGAACGCCGACTGCTATGTCCGGATCACTAGCAATAGTGATGATTCCGTTGGGCCCGGGAATTTTGAGCTTCATGTACCCGTAATGGGGTATAGCTTGAAAAATTGTGAATGCTTCTCGCCCAAATAAAGCGTGATATCCCTGCTGAACGGGGCCACTTGGAACGTGACCTCCTCGGACCTGTAATTGTTGGGCGAGCCGAACACCACATCCAGTGTGATTTTTCCTGTGCAGCATGCTTCCCGACTAGGGATTATTCCTCTAAAGGTTGTGCTGTTTCACTCAATGCGGCTCCAGTCTATTTCCATTTTTCGAAGGGTTTCCTCGTAAATGAGGTTTAATCCGCTGCCGCCGTCCATGAGTACCTTAGTAAGGCGAAAGCCATCCACTACTGGACTAAGGACCAATGTGGCTGGTGCTCAGGCTGTTCGGAATTTAGTTTCGTCACTGGCATTAAAGGTAATAGCCGTGTCACTCCATGGGTTTATTGTTGCTACTTGGTAGACTTCCGCAAGGCTGCGGAGTGTTCGTTTCTGCGTATTATTTGATGCGAAAGTCTCGAAGACTATTAATACCGTACTAGTGTTGCTGGGCTGGTTCTCTGGAGCTAGAAGCTCTTCCCCACTTTTGGCCACCTGCCGCAGTATCCAACATGCTCGAAGGCCATGAGTTGGAGTGGCGCCCTCTGTACTATGAATTTTGCAGGGTCCATTGAGCCATCCCTCCAGTACGGTTCCGTGCCCTTTAGGGGGTTTTTGCTTTTTGGTATTTAACCCAGGTGCCTGGCGATGATGCACACTTTTATTTCGGACTAGGGTTATGCTCAGGGCCGGATTGTCCCAAAAATTGGTTTCGGTTTTATAGGCACTCTCCATCGCACAGTACTTTCGTACTATGGACGCCAAGTCTGCAAAGCGTGTAATTTCACGACGACTTATGGCGTTTAGGATTCTCTTGTCCGTGCAATTATTGCAGAAAAGTGAAATTGCATCTTCCTCGCGGCAGTCCTTTATCCTGTCCATAACCAGGAGGAATCTGGCCCAGTAATGGTGTATTGTTTCAGCGGGCTCTTGCCGGATTCGGGATAGATCGCTTATGTTTGGGTGAGAGGGTGGAATTAAATTTGGAAACCCGTCCAGTCTAAGACTCAAGGGCTGAAAAGTTTCCGAACATGGAAGCTTGGTTTTTGGATATTGTCCAATGAATCCAGCCCGCTGCCTGACTTTAGGTTTAGGACTTGATAGACATCCGTCCCTCCGCGGAATCCGGCATGGAGGGGTCGCGAATCCGGACATAGCTAGTCCTTAATATAGAAGAAGGGTCGTCGTACTGTTCCTCCACCACAGCAACATGGTGGGTAGCCTGGGGAGAGTTGATCTCTCTCAGATCAGTTTTAGGCCCAATCTGATCGTAGTCTGTAGCGACTCCCAGGGCGGCGATGCGATCCAAGAGCTCGTTTAAGGAAGAGAGCTCCACCGGATCTAGCTGCTCGGCGAGTTCTGAGTTGACGTGAAGATTGCTTTTGATGACCCGAGAAGTCATCGTCGTCGCGGCGGTCGAACAGGCGGTCATAAGAAAACCGCCTAGCCGGAGAGTTTGGCCAATGGCCAAAGCTCCTTTAGCAACGGTGCCGTCTTTAAAGACGGGATGAGGCATCCTTCCTGATGGCGACGACACAGAGGAACTCTCAATGAAAGCACCAATGTCGGTGTCAAAACCGGGGGATCTCGGGTAGGGGGTCCCAAACTGTGCGTCTAGGCGGATGGTAACAGGAGACAAGGGACATGATGTTTTTACCCAGGTTCGGGCCCTCTCGGTGGAGGTAAAACCCTACTCCTGCTTGATTAATATTGATGATATGGGTAGTACAAGAGTAGATCTACCACGAGATCAGAGAGGCTAAACCCTAGAAGCTAGCCTATGGTATGATTGTTGTTCGTCCTACACAGAGTCAGTTAGAATGGTAGGAGATCTACATATCCGTACCGCCAAGCGTGCCTTCCACGCCAAGGAAAGTCCCATCCGGACACGGGACAGAGTCTTCAATCTTGTATCTTCATAGTCCAGGAGTCCGACCGACGGTGATAGTTCGGCTATCCGGACACCCTCTAATTCGGGACTCCCTCAATCGCGGTGATGATGATGGCCCCCGGCGGCGTTCCGGCGCCACCGGAAGCAAGGGGAGAAGGGTTTCCCCTCGTTGACCTCCTCTGAGCCCCACTTCTTCTTCTTCTTCTTCTTCCTTGACCTCCTCCCTAGATGGGAGAAGGGTTTCCCCTCTGGTCCTTGGCTCCCATGGCATGTGAGGGGCGAGATCCCCTCCAAGATTGGATCTGTCTCTTTGTCTCTCTCTCTCTATTTTTGCATTCTGGGATTCTGCCTTGGCACCGTTTCTTTTATATCTGGAGATCCGTAACTCCGATTGGATTGAAACCTTCGCCCAGATATTTTCCAAAAATTAGCTTTCTTGCGGCATAAGAAGGGCACCAACTGCCTTACGAGGGGCCCATGAGGGTGGGGGGTGCGCCCACCTGGAGTGGTGGCGTGGTCCACCCTCATTGCCACCTCAGGCACCATCTCGCGTTGATTCTTCCTCCCAAAAATCACAAATATTTGAAAATAATTCTCCGTCCATTTTTATCCCGTTTGGACTCTGTTTGATATGGGGTTTCTGCAAAACATAAAACATGCAACAATCAGGAACTGGCACTGGATCAATATGTTAGTGCCAAAAAATAGTATGAAAAGTTGCCAAAAGTATATGAAAGTTGTAGAATATTGGCATGGAACAATAAAAAATTATAGATACGATGGAGATGTATCATCTGGTTGTGCTCTTGATGAGTTGTAACTTAATAACTGTCGGTCATTTGACTCTTTTGCTTCATTCGATATGCATGCTCTGATCTTAAATATATATCTGCTCATGCATGCACAATTTCGTCAGACACCAATTTTCATCATGCATTCGTATTATTCAAATATCTTATGATCATGCATGATTGGATTCCAAGATATAGGGGGAGATCTCCACAGATTCAACCTACCATGTGCATTTGCCATCCAAAGCAAATTACTCATATGCACATCTTCAGGGGGAGTTCCTCAATATCTTGTAACCAATTTCTTCAAACTCTGTAATTACACTTCCATCATTTTTACTCGCGTTGAAACCTAACCAATTTGCCATCAATCACCAAAAAGGGGGAGATTGTAAGTGCATCAAGTGCCCCCTTAGTGGTTTTGGAGTGTTGACGACAAATATGTTGGGGAACTAATGAGTTTGTGAGTATACACAGGAGATAGAGTCCCAGAAGATTTGGTTTAAGACATGGAAGACGACCCCAAAAAATATATTTCTTCAAGTGAAGAAGTTTGTAATGAAATTGGTATGGCCTTTGAAGAAATTGATGTGAAGACTTTGAAGCTTGATGACTTTGTTTCCATAGTTTATTTTCTTCTTCTTTGAGTCATTGGAAAAAACATTCTATTAAAGGGGCTCTAGGTGAATCATATTTCACATTTCCAAAGTGATGCTCAAACTTACTCAAATCCATACACAAAAAGCCGCTTCGAGTGAAGCCTTTGGAAATCTCCAGTACAGCTGACGTATTATTTGCTAGCGACGGTGAAGAAGTTCATCTGGTCACTGATGAATTTTTTCATGCTGAGGAGTTAGGAGTTCGCCAATGCGTTCTACCTAAAAAGTGAGGAAATTGAGTGCCCCAACAAATTTCAGAATTCAAATTCTGACCGTTGCTGCACCGTGTGCCAGCTGTCGAGTGGATCTTTATCCTGACAACGGTTGAATTAGAGAAGGGCATTTATGACAATTCATGTCGGGTTGCCCCGGCTATAAATAGCCGTCCCCACGACCACTAGTTTGTTTGCTGCTCCGAGAGAATTTGACACTTGTCATAAGAGAGCAACCCATCCTCCGACGACTTTGAGAGAATACTAAGTGAGGAAAAACCCAGAGCCAAAGTAATTGGGCATCACTGAAGAGATTGATATGTGTGATCCGACGCCTGCTACCTTTAAAGACTGTAATTCTCGAGGCGGTTAGGCGTCAAGTTCCCAGTACACCAGGAACATTGTGGTGTGCTGGTGAACAAGTCTATGATGGTTTTGGAAGTCTACCTTGAAGACTTAACACGAGCGATTGGGCGAGGACTAAGTGACCTTAGCTCAGAATACGGTGAGGGCTGTGTGTCCTTTGAGTTGCGACTCAGCCGCCTCAACCAGACGTACAGTTGAGGCAGCAACTGGAACTGGTCTACCAAATTCCATTGTCTTCCCCGAGCCTACCTGGTTTCAAATTCCTCAACCCACTCTTACTTTATCCCGCTATTGAAGAATTTGTGATCTGTGCTCTGATGAATTTGAAATGAAAATTTTCATCATGCTATCTTTATTTCCTCAGTTCATCTTCTTCATGCATGTATGATTGTATGATTGCATGTTCTGCACCCTTATGTATCTCGGTTGCATGTACTCTGAATCTGTGATGACTTAGTTTCCCTCGTGTTTCTATTTCTTCACTCTGATCTTCGTCAAATTCTTAAGAGTTTGACGAATTTATAAAAATCTCCCATTCACCCCGTGTCGTGGTCCTAAGACTGATAGTAGAAAGGGGGGTAGGTATGGAGAGGCAAGATCTCAGCTATGGTGAAGGTGTACACACAAGATTTACGAGTTTAGGCCCTTCTCGGTAGAAGTAAAATACCTACGTCTCGGTGCCCGGAGGCGGTCGAATGGATTATATGTGTGAGGTGTTACAGGGGTGCGAACCCTTGTGCCAGAGGAGGGGGGTGGCTTATATAGAGTGCGCCAGGACCCCAGCCATCCTCCATTACAAGAGGTTCAATGTACATAAAGACAAGGCATTACTGATAACGCCAGCCATAAGTGCTATTAATGATCTTAAAGACTACGGAGTGAACGCCTGACCGTTGTAGTGCTAAGCGACTCCTGGTCTTCAGTAGGTCGAGTGATTGCTTGTATGGTCGAGTGACTTCAGGTAGGAGGGGTACCCGAGTGATATGGTTGGTCGAGTGGATTGCACTTGAAACCTTCGACTGGGGGTTCCTTGTTGTCTCTTGGACTTCTTTGCTTCTAGGGTAGTGACCTTGGGTAGGACGTATAGGTCAGGTCTATGACCCCACCCCGGGTCTATATCCTCATCAGTAGCCCCCGAATGGATTAAGGTCCAAGTGGAAAGTAGGTTGAAGTTGAACTTGCTTTGAGCTTTGCATCTCACGAGTGTTTTACGCAGGACGGAGGACTCTCGTTGGAACTTCAGCTTCGATTTAGTCACCTTGATCGATTCAGAAAATCGCCGAGTGAACTTGTAACATCATCTATCGAGCATTGCTTTGGGGCGCAGAATCTTTGGCGCAATTGATTGCAGTGTATCTTGGATTTCACGGGATTTGAAATTTTGGGGAAGCGCGTGGGATGGAGCATGCCGAAGTAAGTGGGATGGACAAACAGGAGCGCCTCGATCTCTGTGCCACCTTTTTCACCACGTACGACGCGCGCGACTATTGTGGGATTTGACAGGATCATCTGGTCCCACGCGTCAGCCACTCGGAAGCGGCCCTTTATAAGGTGACGGAGCCGAGGCGCCTATACTGTACGCGTCTGTTTTCTCTCTTCTTCCTCTGCTTCTCCACCGCATCCGGCTCCTCCGCTCTCGAGCCGCCGGTCTGCCACTATGGTGAAGGACAAGACGGCGGCACTGGAACGCGCGAAGAAGGCGACGGGGGCGGCGAAGGGCAAGAAACAGAATTGCGGGTCGTCATCACGCTCGGGGCTGCCGCCAGGTTGGATCCAAGGCGATTGGATCCGGTCTTCGCTCCGACAGGAAGATCTGGATGAGCTGGTGGAGTCCGGGCTGATCGCGAAGGTTGCAGCAAGGCTGCCTGAGGGGGAGACGGAGCCGCAGCCTCGACCAGGTGAGTGTGTACTGCTCACTACCCATGTCGACCGGGGCTTCTCACTTCCTCCGCACCCCTTCTTCTGGGGCCTCTTGAATTTCATTGGTGCCCAACTCCATCACTTTTCTCCCAATACCATCACGTACCTTGCTACATTCGTGTCTATGTGCGAGAACTTTCTTGGGTGTCGATTGCACTGGGGTCTTTTCAAGCATATTTTCACCATCCGTTCTCAGTCAGTAAAGAAAGCAAACATGAGTGACGATAAAACCCATGTCATTCAGATGTGTGGGGGTTCGGGTATCCAAAAGAGGCAGAGGAGCTCTTTCCCTTCCATGACTCTTCCTGAATCGGTTAGAGGCTGGCAGTCGACCTGGTTCTACTCCTAGGACCTCGCAACCCCAGGTCAGTCGACCGGACTTCCCCACTTCACTTTTGACCGTGCCCAGACTCCTCCCTCGCTGAAAGTGACTGCTGCTGAGAATGTGGAGACAAACATGCTAGTTGAGAGGATGGTCCAACTGATCAACGAGGGCGTCACTGGTATGGAACTGCTGGAAGTATTCCTCAGTTGACGCATCCAGCCCCTCCAGGCCCGTGACCATCCCATGTGGATGTACTCTGGGGCTGACGACACTGCTCGGGTTCATCTAGAGGAAGTGCCAGCCAAGACCGTGGCCATGTGGTTGAAGAGCATTAAAGGCAACAAGGACAACCTAGAGGAGCCAGGAGAGTCGTCCCCTTCAGTGATGACAATCAACCCGACAAGGTACGTTCTTCATTCCGACTGTTTTTGCATATACATTCCGACTGCTCTTGAGCTCGACTGACTTTTACTCGACTTCTTGTCTTGTAGGTTTTTACCGACATGTATTCGATGCCCAACGGTGAACAAATTCTGGAGCAGGGCTAGGAGGGAGAGGCCAGTGCGGAGGAGAGTGGTCAATGGGAATCTTCGGATGGAGAAGAGGAGGAGGAAAGCGAGGAGTCAGACGACGAGGAGGCGGTCGACTTGCTGCCTTGCTCTGAACGCTGATCCAAGCAACACCATGACCCGGCGGGTGGGTGCAGAAAGAACGTGGCTCCAAGCACCCAAACACAGAAGTGCACTCGGACGTTGACTCCGGAGCCAACAGAGAAAGTCGCCAAGCAGCCCAAGGTTGCTCCTCCAAAGACTCGGAACACTCTCCGGAGGATCAAGATGGACGTCCCTGTTGCCTCAGGGTGAGCATCTTTCTTGTGTTTATCTAGGCCAATTGATACTTCTGTTCTGACCGAATGGATCATGTACCTTTCCAGCCCAACCTTTGCTGCGACTGACATGGATATTGATAAGGCTCCAGGAGATGAGGAAACCGACGATGAGGCCACCTCCCGAGCTGGTAAGTCCGCTCGACCAGAACTCATTTAGTCGATTGAGTTATCGGTCAGTTGAATTTATGATGTTTTTCTTTTGCTGCAGTTCCGCGAGACATTGTCGTGCTTCCCGATGATGAAGAAGAGGAAGTGCCTCTACAGGAGAGGAGAAGGAGAGGCAGGGGCTCAAGCAGGAGAGGGCTTGAAGTTCAAGTCCCTCCGTCGACGCCGGTGCTTGAGGCGGTGGTCGAGCGATCCGGAGATCTGGTTCGGACCAACGCCACATTCGCCGACCCGCTGACGACTGATCGTCCGTCAGGGTCGACTGCTCCGGCTCCTGCTGTTCCAGTGCAACTCCACACATCTGACCCAGTGGCTGCTTCAGCCGCCTTGGAGCCATCACTTTTTGGTGCATACCAGACCCCAGATGACTCGCCAAGTGCTGCCAGGGAGGCTCTTCGCTAGGTCAACCTTGTTATGGAGCAGATGAAGGTGATGCACGAGGCTAGCAAGGTGGGCTATAATGCCAGCACCGCTCCCGACTGAACTTTTGAACGCTGTCTACATGAGCATATGTTTCATATCTGATCGCCCACTAGGGTGTTCCTATTTTAGAGTTTAAGAGGTCTTCCACTCCACTCGACTCGTGCTGAGTCTTATGTTCTATATGAACCAGTGGGGGCACGTCGAGTGCACCCACTGGGTGTAGTCTCCGAGACCACGGTTGACTGCTGGCAGTCGGCTGAGGTCTTAGAATCTACTATCTTTTTTTGACTCACGCTGGGCAGACCATGCTGAGTGTTGATCTAGATCAGTGGGGGCACACTAAGTGCACCCACTGGGTGTAGTCCCGAGACTACTGTTGAATATTTGATTCAGCAGTAGTCTTAGAGTAACTTTCACTGTCATTGTCTTTTGTTTCTGTCGACTGACATATCTCTCTTGCTGACTGCAGAGGTCTTGTGATCTTGGAGCTCGACTTTCTGAGTTGAACAAGAAGCACATCAGCCTCGAACTTGACCTTGAACTGGCAAAGAAGAACCTCAAGACTGCTCAAGAAGAAACTGCCATCATGGGAGGTAACGAATCGATACTTGCCCACCTTGTGGCTCGCGCTTTTCAGTGTTGTTTCTTTCAGTCTCTTTGAACCGAGTGACTTCACACGAGCAGATATGAGTAGTGAAAACCATCAGCTTCAAGCTCGTCTGTAGAGTGTTGTTTCTTTAGAGAAAATGAAGGAAGCTCTGGAGAAGAAGGATCTGGATCTTGCTGCCGCTCATAAGGAGGCGCGAGAGAAGACAGTGCTTGCAGACAAGAAGCTGGCTTCGGTCAGCAAGTTGGAAAAGGAGAACTCGAAGCTGAAGACTGCCATCTCTAAAGCCAATCGGGAAGTTGAGCAACTGAAGATGGACAAGGAGAACCTGACCAATGAAGTTGGAAGCCTCAAAGCCAAGAAGGGCGAGCTGGAGTCCTATCTGGGATAACTTGCAAAACTGGTCCTGAAGCTTGAAGGTATTAGCGTTCAACTGGTTAATTGCCGTCGACTGGAATGTCTTGTTATACCGTCGACTCACTATTTTTCCTGATTGTGCAGAACTTTGTCAGGACTTTGAAGCTGAGACTGGGTGGGTCGAGACTAGTCTCGACCCCATCAATTGTCCTGTGAAAGATGACGTTGTGATGAACTTGCTGCGGTTGTAATCACGCATGGACAATGCTATCGCTTATGTGGCTCGACTAAAGGCGGCGATGACTTGGGTTGATCCCGAACTCGGGCCCCAGGCAGAACTTTCACAAGATCTCGAGTCGTTGATGACTCGACTGAATCAGATCCCTGGCCAAGTGCAGGAATGGAAGAAGTCATCTGCTCGCTGTGGTGCTGACATTGCCCTATCATTGGTCCGAGTGCACTGCAAAGATGCCAAAGAAGACCAGCTGGTGGCCCTCAAGGTTGCGAATACAAAGAAGCACTCCTTCCAATCCTTCATGGACACCTTCCTTGAGGCTGCCACTCGTATTGCAGACAACATTGACTTTGACAGCTTCTGTGATCCAGCCAGCCCTTCCCCTTACGAGTGAAAAACATTATGCTTCACCTTTATTTGCCTCAGAATGCCGAGTGATTTTGTAATCGCTGAAAACTCCTTCGGGCTCGATGCCTGAGCGCTTTAATTCGTGGTTTGGAACCTTTGGATTTATCTGAACTAGGTTTATCTTTGAATATGTTGTGTTTTGTCTTTGAGTGGAACTTGTTCTTCACTCGGATTAGTTTTTGTACTTTTAATGCAGTTCTGAGGAAGAGATCGCAGTCGACCTGTTCCTCGTCGTCCTTGCGGGTCGGGTTGGAGTACCCGTTGGATGAGCCCTTCGGCTGCATTGATCAGTTCATCAGCAAGGCACTCAACAATGGTCTTGACATTCCTGAAAGCGGTTTGCCGTGGCATTAGCTATTGGATGAGTCCTTGGTAGCATTTGTCGGATTTCGGGTTCCGGCAGACCCTTGAGGTTCGAACACTGGGGTGCGCGCGGAGATTCAACCCTCTACCGGCTCGCTCCTCGCTGAATCGCTAGGATCTAAACTACCAAACAGAACAGCACGAGAGACACAAGATTTATACTGGTTCAGGCCACCATTGTGGTGTAATACCCTAATCCAGTGTGTGGTGTGGTGGATTGCCTCTTGGGCAGATGAGGAACAGTACAGTGGAAGAACAGCCTCGCGAGGGTCTGTTCTTGGCTGGCGCGACGAACTGCTAAGGGGAGTTCAGTCGCCTCTCTCTCTGTGTGTCTTTCTATCCTTGTTCTCTTCATCCCCCTACCCTGCGGGTGGCTAGCCCTATTTATAGGCAAAGGCCCTGGGCCTCTTCCCAAATATTGAGCGGGAAGGGCGCCAACAATTGGCCATTTTTGAAGGGGAACAGCGGGTGCACTTATCCTGAATAAAGTTGGTCCTTGCCTATCAAAGGCTCTGGTGGTGACGCCGACTTGGGCTCCACAATGACTTCCTTCCGGCCGTTGGGCTGGTCTTGATCTCGTTGCACCGAAATGGACGCCTTTGCTTGATGCTCTCGCCTGCGCTTGCTCCCTTTGCACCAAAGAGGAAAGGAGGACACTGCGCGGGCTGGCGCCCGACTGGCGCCCTTGGTCATTGAGGGAGTCCTGGACTAGGGGGTGTCCGGATAGCCGGACTATCATCGTCGGCCGGACTCCAAGACTATGAAGATACAAGATTGAAGACTTCGTCCCGTGTCCGGATGGGACTTTCCTTGGCGTGGAAGGCAAGCTTGGCAATACTGATATGTAGATCTCCTACCATTGTAACCGACTCTGTGTAACCCTAGCCCTCTCCGATGTCTATATAAACTGGAGGGTTTTAGTCCGTAGGACGAACAACCATTACAACAATCATACCATAGGCTAGCTTCTAGGGTTTAGCCTCCTTGATCTCGTTGTAGATCTACTCTTGTACTACCCATATCATTAATATTAATCACGCAGGAGTAGGGTTTTACCTCCATCGAGAGGGCCCGAACCTGGGTAAAAACATCGTGTCCCTTGTCTCTTGTTACCATCCGCCTAGCTGCACAGTTTGGGACCCCCTACCCGAGATCCGCCGGTTTTGACACCGACATTGGTGCTTTCATTGAGAGTTCCTCTGTGTCGTCTCCGATAGGCTTGATGGCTCCTTCAATCATCAACAACAATGCAGTCCAGAGTGAGACTTTTCTCCCCGGACAGATCTTCGTGTTCGGCGGCTTTGCACTACGGGCCAATTCGCTTGGCCATCTAGAGCAGATCGAAAGCTACGCCCCTGGCCATTAGGTCAGATTTGGAATCCTAAACTTCACGGATGACATCCGCGGAGACTTGATCTTCAACGAATTCGAGCCACAGCCGAGCGCGCCGCACTATCAAGATGGACATGATTTAGCTTTGCTGCCGGACAGTGCCCTGGAGGCCGCACATGAGTCCGATCCGACCCTTAGTTCTGAGCCGACCGTGCAGATCGAGGACGGGTGGCTAGACACCGCCTCGGGGGCTGCAACTTCTACGGTGATAGAGCCGAATAATGACTTTGTCCCTTGTAAAGCTCGTGGCTCTGAGGTGCCGGACTCCTCGCCGGACTCCGAACCTCCCGCGCCCCTGCCAATCGAATCCGATTGGGCGCCGATTATGGAGTTCACCGCCGCGGACATCTTTCAGCACTCACCATTTGGCGACATCCTGAATTCGCTGAAGTATCTCTCGTTATCAGGAGATCCCTGGCCGGACTGCGGCCAGGACGGTTGGGATGGGGACGACAAAGAAATTCAAAGCCCACCCACCACCCACTTTGTAGCCACTGTCGACGATCTAACCGACATGCTAGACTACGACTCCGATGACATCGACGGTATGGACGACGATGCCGGAGACGACCAAGAACCAGCGCCTATGTGGTACTGGAAGACCACCTCATCATACGACATATACATGGTGGACATGCCAAAGGATGGGAATGGCAAAGAAGTAGTGGAGGTAGATTCCCCCAAGAAACAGCCCAAGCGCCGGCGTCAGCGGTGCCGCTCTAAATCCCGCCACAGCAAGAATGGAGATTCCGGCACCAAAGATAATAACACCCCAGAGAGTGCCGAAGATAACCCCCTCCAGCAAGATTCGGCACAGGAGGACGGAGAAGCCAGCCCTCACGAGAGAGCGGCAGACGAAGAGGTAGAGGATGATAATTACATGCCTCCCTTCGGAGACGAGGCAAGCCTCAATGACGACGAATTCGTCGTGCCAAAGGATCCCGTCGAACAAGAGCGTTTTAAACGCAGGCTTATGGCCACGGGAACAGCCTAAAGAAAAAGCAGCAACAGCTTCGAGCTGATCAAGATCTGCTAGCCGAGAGATGTACTGAAGTCCTTGCGGCCGAAGAGTATGAACTCGAACGCCCCTCCAAAAGCTACCAAAAACGCAAGTTGCTCCCCCGGTTAGAGGAGGAGGAGTATAAACCCTCATCACCAGCGCACAATATGGCAGACCGACCACCTCGTGGTCGCGATAGAGAGGCTTCTAGGCCCTCCATCAGGACCGCACCCCGGCACCGCTCGAAAAGTACGAAGCCACGGGGGAATGCACCGGACTTGCGGGACATATTGGAGGACAAGGCAAGACAATCAAGATCGATCTACGGATCACATGGGTGCCCCACGATGCACGACGATTACCGTCGTGCCGGATACAGCAACTCCGGCCAGGCCGAACACAGTAGACAAAGCTCGCTGGAGCTACGTTGTGATATTGCCCAATATAGAGGCGCCGCACACCCACTATGCTTCACAGATGAAGTAATGGATCTTCAAATCCCTAAAGGGTTTAAACCCGTGAACATTGAATCCTACGATGGCACAACAGACCCCGCAGTTTGGATCGAAGACTATCTCCTTCATATCCACATGGCCTGCGGTGACGATCTTCACGCCATCAAATATCTCCTACTCAAGCTTAAAGGACCAGCTCGGCATTGGCTTAACAGCTTGCGAGCAGAGTCAATTGGGTGTTGGGAGGACCTGGAAGCCGCATTCCTTGACAACTTCCAGGGCACATACATGCGACCACCAGACGCAGATGACCTAAGCCACATAATTCAGCAGCCAGATGAATCGGCCAGACAGTTCTGGACACGGTTCTTAACAAAGAAAAATCAAATCGTCGACTGTCCGGATGCAGAGGCCCTCGCAGCCTTCAAAAATAACATCCGCGACGAGTGGCTGGCCCGGCACCTAGGACAGGAAAAGCCGAAATCCATGGAAGCCCTCACATCACTCATGACCCGCTTCTGTGCGGGGGAGGACAGCTGGCTAGCCCGCAGTAACAACCTCAAAAAAAAATTTGGCAGTCCGGATACGAAGGACCGCAATGGCAGGTCGCGTCGAAACAAAAACAAACGCCGCGTTAACGGTGATAACACCGAGGATACGGCAGTCAACACCGGATTCAGAGGCTCTAAACCCAGTCAGCGAAAAAAGCCATTCAAAAGAACTACTCTGGGTCCGTCCAATTTGGACCGAATACTCGACCGCTCTTGCTAGATACATGGCACCCTCGAAAAGCCAGCTAATCACACCAACAGGGATTGTTGGGTATTTAAGCAGGCAGGCAAGTTAATTGCCGAAAACAACGACAAGGGGCTGCATAGCGATGACGAGGAAGAGACCCGGCTGCCGAACAGTAGAGGACAGAAGGGTTTCCAACCACAAGTACGGACGGTAAACATGATATACGCAACCCACATACCCAAGAGGGAGAGGAAGCGTGCACTTAGGGATGTATATGCGATGGAGCCAGTTGCCCCCAAGTTCAATCCATGGTCCTCTTGCCCGATCACTTTTGATCAAAGGGATCACCCCACCAGTACCCGCCATGGCGGATTCGCCGCATTGGTTTTAGACCCAATCGTCGATGGATTTCACCTTACCAGAGTCCTGATGGACGGCGGCAGCAGCCTGAACCTGCTTTATCAGGATACAGCGAGCAAGATGGGCATAGACCCCTCAAGGATTAAACCTACAAAGATGACCTTCAAAGGTGTCATACCAGGTGTAGAGGCCAATTGTACAAGCTCAGTCACACTGGAAGTGGTCTTCGGATCCCCGGATAACTTCCGAAGCGAGGAATTAATCTTCGACATAGTCCCGTTCCGCAGTGGCTATCACGCTCTGCTCGGACGGACCGCGTTTGCAAAGTTCAACGTGGTGCCGCATTACGCATACCTCAAGCTCAAGATGCCAGGCCCTCGAGGAGTCATCACGGTCAACGGAAACACTGAATGCTCCTTCCGAACGGAGGAACACACAGCGGCTCTCGCGGCAGAAGTACAGAGCAGCCTCTTAAGGCAATTTTCGAGTCTGGCCGTTAAGCGACCGGACACGGCCAAACGCGCTCGGAGTAACATACAACAAGACAACCCGGCACGTTCCGAGCATGCGTAGCAATGCAGCCGCAACCCCAGCCCTTGCATAATTGCAAGACCAGTCCTTCGCATACATCATTACGCTCTGGAGATACCATGGGCATAGGGGGAGGGGCACGACCACGACAGGCCCAGAGTGCGGTTTAACCACACTAGGGGCTCCCAAGTACGTCGGTCTTTTTCTTTTTCTTTTTTCTTATCCACAGGACTCCGTTCACCAGAGGCCTTGTCCGACAGTAGACCTGCCGATCTCACGATGCAACAGCCAGGGAAGGAGAAAGGCTACGACGAACACTAAGGTGGTCTCCATTACGAGAATTAAACCTGTTTAATACACCATTCCGCAGCCTACCCCTGGAGGGGGACATGTTTAAATAGTCCAATCCCTTGCTTACCGTACCATTTGTATCGCCCAGCATTCATGGCAGTATTTCTGAATAAACAATGCATCGCTTTTCGCTTATAATTGCATTTCTTTCTTATATATATATGTTCATTTATGACATCCTGCATCCGTACACTTTGGTACGGCCGAATACACCAGGGGATTAAGTTCCCCGCATTATGGTATGATAAGTCCGAACACTTTCCCAAGTGCGGCACCCCGAACTTATAGCATTATATGCATCGGCTCCGAATCATGTCTTGGGTCAATAGTTGGGTTTGCCCGGCTCCCACGTTTTGGTACCTTACGTTCCGTTTTATCGGCTAAGGTAGCACTGGGAGAACCACTGCGATTGCGCCCCGGTTGAGCTGGGCGAGTGCCTCAGTGGAGAAAGCTAAAACTGACCGTCATGATAAGGCGAGAGCTGGTCGCTATTCGAGAGGTCTTTTCGAGTCCCTAAAGACTTATGCCGCTTAGAGCGAGGAACCGGCTTTGTCCGGCCCAGGCGTGGATAGCGCCCCGAACTCGGTCTTCCGAATACTAGGGGCTTCGCCGAAATTTAAAATTATAGAATTCTATGGCTAAGTGAGAGTGTTCAAGCATTAAAAGTCCGGTTGCCTTGTTCGTCGTGTTGAGCACCTCCCTAGATGGACCCAGAAATGGGAACAAGAGCGCTCAAGTTTATCCCGAACACCCCAGCACTCATGGCATGGGAGCTGAAGCCGACGACTTGCCATCTCTCAGATTTGATAAACGGCCGCACAGAAGGTAATATTTTAAATCAATAAGCGTTGCTTAGCGCATATGAACAAAGTTTTCAGTGCATAGGATAACACATTGCGAGTCTACTCAAATATTACATCTTTGGAGCACTCATCCGCAATCTTGCGGGCACCCTTCTGGACACTTTTATAATACATTTCGGGCGTGCGATACTCCTTGCCCGCCGGCGGCGCGTCCTTCAGAAGATTCTCAGCATCCAGCCTACCCCAGTGCACTTTTGGACGGGCAAGGGCCCGACGGGCACCTTCAATGCAGGCGGAGCGCTTGACGACCTCCACCCAGGGACACGCATCCACCAGCCGCCGCACTAGGCCGAAGTAGCTCCCAGGCATGGCCTCCTCGGGCCACAGCCGAACTATGAGGCCCTTCATGGCCTGTTCGGCTACCTTGTGGAGCTCGACCAGCTGCTTCAGCTGGTCGCTAAGGGGCACCGGATGTCCGGCCTCAACATACTGAGACCAGAAGACCTTCTCCGTCGAGCTCCCCTCCTCGGCCCGGTAGAATGCGGCAGCATCGGACACGCTGTGAGGCAGAACTGCAAACGCTCCTGGAGAGCTCCGAATTTGAGTAAGTAACAGGTAATTCACATTCACATGCTTCCTTTGCATGAAAAATGCCTTACCCGCCGCTATTTTCTTCACCGCCTCAATCTCCTGGAGGGCCTGGTAGGCTTCGGCCTTAGCGGCTTTGGCACTCTCAAGAGCCGAGGCAAGCTCGGACTCTCGAGTCTTCGAGTCGCGCTCCAAGCTCTCATGCTTTTCCAGAAGAGCCTGGAGCTCTTGCTGCACCTCCGCCACCCGCGCCTCCTGCTTCTCTTCCTCAGCTCGTTCCGCGGTTGCATTATGTTCGGCCACGGACACGGCCTCCTTCAGGGTCGCCACCTCGTTCGTGGCCCCTGGAGTACCCACGTTATCCTTGTTATTTCTCTTGCAACCAAAATCCTTTTCTGTAAGGTACAAATTTAATACGGTGTTACTCACCTTCTTTGTTCTCGAGCTGCTTCTTGGCAAGGCCGAGCTCGTTCTCAGACCGCTCGAGGCTCTGCTTTAAAGCACCGACCTCTGTAGTCAGTGCAGCAGAGGTCAGCAGCGCAGTCTGCAAGCCCATATTGACATAATTTTTAGACCTCCTGCATATATCTTTTTAGATCCTCAGTCCGGCTTTTCTTTCCGAACACCGAACCGAGCATCAGGGGCTACTGTCTATGCGGTATTACATTACATATTTTAAATTTCTTACCTCAAAGCCCGTTAGAAGGCTGCTGCAGGCTTCGATCAGCCCGCTCTTGGCGAGCTGAACCTTCTGAATCACCGCACTCATGATAGTGCGGTGTTCTTCCTTGATGGAAGCGCCGTTGAGCACCTCCAACAAGTTGTCCGGCACCTCCGGTTGAACGGAGGCCGCCGGTGTCACCGTCTTGCCCTTCTTACAAAGGGGCCGCCTGCCGGACTCCGGAACCACTGCTGGTTCCGGTGCGGAGTCTGGTGCAAAGTCCGGGAGGTTGCCTTGCGGCACCTCCAGAGCCTCCTCCTCCTGATGGGTCCCCTTCTGGGATCCCACGTCGGCATCGTCAGCATCACGGGGAGTTGAGGCGGTCGGAGGGGAATCCACATCCGGCGGAGCCAAGGACCCGCTCGATGAAGCGGGAAGATCATCCTCGGCCGGACTACAGGTAGTATGCGGCATTAGAAGGACAGTACGTGGCACAAAGAGAAATTATAAATCATTCAGGAATCCAGATACTTACAATCTTGCCAGGGGCTTGGCCCTTGAGGGCCACTCCTCGTCGCCGTCGCCGGCGTTGGCGGAGCAGTCCGGAGGAAGGGTCCTTCCCTTCTTGGACCCTTCGGCTTCCCTCGCTGGGGAAGCCTTCCTCTTCTTCTCTCCTGCCTCTTGGGGAGAGGCCTCTTTCTCCTCCTCGTCTTCGGGGGAGGAGACCGCTTCGGAGCCGTTGGACGATGAGTCCGATACCACCTGGCGCCGGGAACTCCTTCGGGTTCCCGCGGCCTTCTTCTTGGCCTTCTTCGCCGGCACCACATAAAGTGCCGGGACCAGCAGCCCCGTCAAACGGGTGTCCGCTGGGTCTTCGGGGAGGGGAGCCGGACAGTTAACCTGTCCGGACGTCCTCTGCCAATCCTGTTAAAGGCATTGGGAGTTTTAGATCCCACATAGAGTCAAACTATGAAAGAAATGAATGTCCCATAAAGGATAACATAGCTTACCGCGCTGGCCGGGCGCTGCGTGCTGAATCCGCGATCTTCAGTTACGGATGCGGGGCTTCTCCGCCCTTGAACAACACCCTCCAGGCAGCTTCTCGATGTGCCCCTCCGTGATGGAGGAGGCCATCCACTTGCCTCCCGCTCCGGACATGACTGGAGAAGGTTGAGGCGAGATGTGCAGACTTGGGCGCTGGAGCTCGAGTGCGCGGAGATGGATAAGCAAAGGATGAAGAAGGCGTAGGTAAAAAGGCAGATCCTTATCCCCTTATATATGGGCGGACGAAGACTATGTGTCCCCCCGGCCTGGTAAAACTCGCTTATCTCCTAAGCGCCGCAATCAATGGCGCGGTTGGGTTACCCACGTCCGTATTGATGGGAATCCCGGAATAAGGGGAACACGATCTCTGCTTCGACAAGACGTGCCAAGGAAACCGCTTCGCTAAACGCGCTGAGGTGGTATAATAAAAACAATTCAAGTAAAGGCTTGGTAGTGGCGTGACGTCACGCCACAAAATACGTCAGCAGATTGAACTTGTGTACATATTATTCTCTCTACGGTGGTATGTGGAATTTATTTTACAGAGCCGGACACTATCCTGGTGTTCACAATCTTCTATGAATTATTTGGAGGAGGAACCCGCCTTGCAATGCCGAAGACAATATGCGCGCCGGACTCATTGTCATTGAAGCCTGGTTCAGGGGCTACTGAGGGAGTCCTGGACTAGGGGGTGTCCGGATAGCCGGACTATCATCATCGGCTGGACTCCAAGACTATGAAGATACAAGATTGAAGACTTCGTCCCGTGTCCGGATGGGACTTTCCTTGGCATGGAAGGCAAGCTTGGCAATACGGATATGTAGATCTCCTACCATTGTAACCGACTCTGTGTAACCCTAGCCCTCTCCGGTGTCTATATAAACCGGAGGGTTTTAGTCCGTAGGACGAACAACCATTACAACAATCATACCATAGGCTAGCTTCTAGGGTTTAGCCTCCTTGATCTCGTGGTAGATCTACTCTTGTACTACCCATATCATCAATATTAATCAAGAAGGAGTAGGGTTTTACCTCCATCAAGAGGGCCCAAACCTGGGTAAAAACATCGTGTCCCTTGTCTCCTATTACCATCCGCCTAGACGCACAGTTCGGGACCCCCTACCCGAGATCCGCTGGTTTTGACACCGACAGTCGTCATGGCTTGCGTCATGGGCACCTCGCGAGGTACCCCGCCTTGAACTCTCCGCCTCCTCATGAGCCAGCCTGACAAGGCCGTGCCTGAGGAAGCTCCTTGTCGTCCGCCCCACGAGGCTTGGCCCCTCGCGAGGGTCTTGAGCCTGTGTTGATGAAGATGGGCTGTGCTGGATCTCCTTTGATCCACGCCGCAGGCCGCAGGTAGGCATGTCTGGGGACCCCCATTCCTAGAACGCCGACAGTAGCCCCCAGGCCCACGATGCGCACGGACTTGGCCGGCAAGTGTGAAGCGTCGCAGGCCCTAACAGCCTGCGGCCTCGGGCGCCACGTGGCGGTTGATTGGACGTGGGCGACAGTGTTCCCCCACGCCTCCTTATTTTGTGCCTTGCTAGGCGGACTCACTGCCGCACACAGCCGCTCCCCTTTCTGCTGCTTGAGCGCTCCCTGCCCCTTCTTCTCTCGAACTCCAGCTTCCGCATCCAATCCAATCTCGATCCTTCCCCCTCCCTCTCCTGCCGTCATGGCTCCGCCGAGGAAGGGAAAAGGGAAGAAGCCCGTGCCGCCGCCTCGCTCGTCGTCGACGGTGGCCCCCGCCGTCGATTGGCCGGTCATAATCAATCAAGAAGGCCTAGGCAAGGTCTGTCCAGCCCTGGCCACCATCTTCAATGAGTGCGGGAGGATGACAGCCTGGCCTGCGTCTCGCTTCTTTGTTGACAGGATTCCCACCGAGGTCTGGTATTTTGCCGACGCCCTGTGGGCGGGACTGGTTCCCCCCTTCTCTGATTTCTTCAACGCCGTGCTTTCCCATTATCAGATCCATATGATGCACCTGGGTCCTGAGTCCATCACCCTTCTCGCGGTATTTGCCTTCGTTTGCGAGGCAATGATGGGCATCCTTCCTTCGGTTGCCTTGCTGCGCCACTTTGTCTCTCTGCGCCTTGTTGACCCCACCCAACGATCGTGTGCGTGAGCTTCATTGTTGTGCCTGAGGTAGCGGCTTCTGGAATTGACTTCAGTCTTCCTCTGCCCGCGCCTGGGTTTCGCGAGCGGTGGCTGTATGTGGACATAGGGGTGCCCAGCCCCCTGCTGACGGAGCCATCTTCGCCTGCTGTCCCCAATTCAGGCTGGGGCCAGGAGACGCTCGCGAGCCCCCGGCTCGCCTTCGTCTGGCGTCGCTTCGAGTTCCTGAGGGAGCTTGGCGTGACGGCACCCAAGGTGGTGATGGAGTTCTTGCTACACCGCGTCGCCCCCCTCTAGCGCCATTCTCATCGAATGTGGGCCTTCAGCGGCCGTGGGGACCGTATGCGGCTCCAGGAAGAGGACCTGACGCCTGAAGCACTGAGGAAGGTGCTCTTAGTCTTGACTAGGGATCCTTCCCCCGGCGGCATTCGCCAAGGGGGGGCCTTGTTGTACCTTTGCTCGAACAGGGGTGACTTCGTGAGGCAGATGCCCATCTTCGACGAATGGGGGCCGCGACCTGCTGACCTCCAGGGGCCTCGCGAGAACCCAGTGGTGGTAGTTGCCCTCGCAGCGGTTCGGGGCGGTTCTTCCTCAAGTGGCGGGGCAGGGAGGCATGAGCCTCCGGAGGCCGAAGGTGCCCTCGCCGGGGCGACAGCACTGGGCGGCGCTCATGAGGGAGCAGCCCCCGAGGCCCGTGCTGCCGCTGTTGAGGGTGGCGAGCGGCCGCTCGCAGTGCCTGTGGCGGAGGCCCCTGAGGCCCCAGCCGCTCTTCTGGGTGAGGCGACCGGCACCACGCCCCAGGCGGACGCCCCTGACGCGAGTCACCTCGAAGCTTCCTCTTCATCGCAGGCCGACCCCTGCGCTCAACTCTTGTCTCGCTTTCGTGTGGACTTTGAGGCCCTACGGAAGAGGAGGGAGGCCCTGGGCGATGACTACCCTTGTCGCCTGCTGAAGCGTAGGAAGTACTACGCCATCGACGAGTAAGCCTTCTCCCTTCCCTGCTCCTGACTCTTTCATTGCTTGCTCTGATCCTTGCCCTGCAGGGCCCTTCCTTCCGAGCTCATGGGGGTGGATGAGGAGCCATCCCCCTCGCCTCCACCTCCTCCGTCGTCTTTGATCATCCCGAGCAGCCGGGCCCTTGTGGTGAGGCCGGTTGGTGAGGAGAACGTTCCCGAGGCGCAGCGCGGCCCTGTGCTCCCCGCGGCCATCCTTCGCGGGTCTCCTCGTGGCATAGCTAGCCTGCCATGGTCTTCTCATCTGGCCGTGGACCGTGATTGGCTAGGGTACTCCCGGCGCTCTTCACATGGAGATGGACTGGCTTTAGGTCGGGCCTTCGGCAGGGTGCGCCCGTTCATCTTGAAGGCGCCAGCCCCCAGCCCCTGCTCGAGAGGGGAGTGCTGATCCGAGCCCCACGGCGCTCGCTTGGGGCGGATGATGGTGTGGAGGACGTACTTGAGCGCGCTAGGGAGCGTCGCGCTCTTCGCCAAGGGTTCCTCCGGAGGGCGGCTGACGCGGTGAGCCTGCTTGGTGAGGAACTGGCTGATGAGGATGCGCGCCTCGAGGCCGAGGGCCTTTGGCTGGTTGCGGAGAGGCGCGAGCTGGAGGCGGCTGCCGCCCTCGCGCACCGTCGGCGCGATCTTGATGATGAGGAGGCCAAGGCGTCGCTGGCGGCCTCTCGGGAGGCCCGTTCCCAGGCCGTTGAAGAAGCCCGGGAAGCTGACCGGCGGCGAGAGGCCACGGAGGAGCAGGCACAAGAACTCTTGGCCCGGTGCCACTCACTGGAGGAGCAGGTGGAGCTGCGCAAGGCGGCCCTTGCGTCGATGAAGGTGGCCTCCGGCGACCTAGCGGAGCTCCAGAAGCGTGAGGAGGCGTTGACGCTGGAGGCCGCCAAACGCGCACGCGAGCACGAGCGCCTGGAGACAAGGGAACACTGGGTGACACGGGCGGAGGACGATGTCGCTGCACGGGAAGCCCATGTCTCGGAGGAGGTCGGACGTCGGGTGGCGACGGCGCGCCTCAACCTCGAGCGCGAGTTCAAGGAGAGGCTGGAGTTGGTCCGGACCGAGGCTGAAGGTAGGACCAACGCCCTCAGGGCCAAACTGGAGGAAGCAACGCGGCGGGCCGATGCCTTGCGGGCCGCACTTGAGGCGGCGCAGGGGGAGTCAGCTACTTCCTATGCCAAGGTGCTTCTTCTTCGCCCACAGGTGGTTGTGGCTGAGGCCGTCGCCCGTCAGAATGCGGATGAGATGCGTCAGCGGCGGCTCTTGGAACACAAGCACGCCCCCATGCTCACCACGCTTCGGGAGAGGGCCAACACGGCCTTAGGTAACATCTGCGAGGCGGCCGTCGGCGAGCCGCGTGCCATTAAGTACGTCGGCAACCTTCAGTTCTTCACCGACATCGTGACGCAGCTAGAGGCACGGTCAGTTCATGCCAACAGGTTGGTGGAGGAGAGGAGCCGAGCCCTGCTCGGGCGCGCCTTTTCCCGCGTCTTCAGCCATCTCCGGAATATGGATCCCCATTTTGACTTCGACGCTGCCATCGCCCCAGTCCCCAAGGCCGTCCAAGACGACCTGGCGTATTGGGTGGAAGACAACGTGGATGCCCTTGTCAGGGCCTTCGCTTCAGACAACGATGGCGTGATTGTGGCCGTCGACGAGGGCGACGTGGTGAACGGCCCTGGCGCCGCTGGCGGCAACGCGAAGGGCGATGGCGAGGCCAGCGACAGCTCGGGCGGCGCTCCTGAGGATGCATTGGGGGATTTATCTGACGGAGAGCACACCGTCCCTGTTTCCTTACCCTGCATGAATAGAACTCAGGCTTTCGTCCCGATGGTCGTGAGAGCATTTTGGGAGGGGGTGCCCCTCATGTAAAACCAATGTTTTAGCGCACTAGTCAATGCTACATTGCTCATAGGCCCGTGCCAAGTGGTTGGCTAGGCGACGAGCCGGCTGGTTAGTTTACCTTCGTCCTGCGCGGGTCCTGAGATAATTTGTGGGAGGCTGTGGTGCCTCGAACGCCTCCTGATCAAATCCGTAGGATCTGCAGTGAAAAACCCTCCCAAGGGGGGTATGACGGCGGTAGTCTAGGTGTAGCGACCCGACCTCAAACGGTCAAGTCTCTGTGCTTACGTGTCATCCCTGGATCGGTACGCTGACACACACAGTACTCGAGGATTTATAACAGAGGTAAATCACATGTATAACATAACATAGAATACTATTACCTCAATCCAATTAGCGGAAGCAACAAGGTTGTGGATTCCCATCAACACCAACGGCAAAGTTGAGTATAGGAAATCGTAACCCTAATGTATCACTTACTCGTCGTTTGAAAAGTCTGCAACATGAAACGTTGCAGCCCGAAAACGGGTCAGCACATGGAATATGCTGGCAATGTAACACATAGAGAGTAATGAAAGAATAAGCTATACTACATGCATATATGGCTGGTGGAAAAGCTCTATGGTTACAGTTTTTGCATAAAGCCAGTTTTTCCCTACTGTAAAGGAATCAATTTATTTAACTATCATGGTGGTTGTTAAACATTAAGAATGGTTGACAGCATCCTCAATCCCAATTAAAAGTACTCATTAACAAACCCATCAATATTAAATTAGAGTAACATGTTGAGATTCACAGAATATTCAAGTACTAGATACTCAAGATGTCCATAACCGGGGACACGGCTAATCATGATTAGTTTGTACACTCTGCAGAGGTTTGCGCACTTTTCCCCACAAGACTCGATCGCCTCCGCTTGGTTTCTCGCACTACATGGTGTTTGAGAAACGGATGACCGAGACACAGTCTTTCAGAAGCGCTAGCACCTTACGATGGGTGGACCGGTACACCTACATCCCCTACATCTGCTAGTCCACCACTATAAGAGTTCGCACGACTTAGTCAACTATGCCAGAGCCCATAATGGCTTGTGGCTGCACACATAAGTTACTAGTATGAATTATCTTATGATCCCTTTGAGCCTGGGTGGCGGTCCATAGGAAAATCACGCAGTCACTCCGGGATTTCCAAGAAAACAGGCAAGTCCTGGTAACTCCAGGTGCCTCAATCCACCCAGATGTGTATTTAAGTTGCCACCTTAGATAAACCATTAATTAACAATCTCACATCTATCATGGATATTCACTCACCGAATCCACGTCTACCAGCATAGCATGGCATAATAAGAAAACGCAGAAGTAACTCCCAAAGGTTTCATAAGTAAAACAGGTAATAGGTACTACCTCATCTACTTCCCATCCCACAATTTAATTAGATCCTAATCATGCAATGTGTGCGGATAGATCTAATGCAATAAAACTGGGTAGTAGAAAGATATGATCAAGTGTTACTTGCCTGCAATGTTGATGAAGATGATTCGCACTCAACTCCTGATAGTTCTATTCGTCACCCTCCGGTCAATCTATCGTGATCAAGAAATAGTAACCACACATAAGCAATCACTCAAAAGATCGGAAGAACGAAGAGAACAGCTCGGAAAAACATCAAAACCAAACAAATAACTCTTGCAGCATAAAAAAATTCCTAACAGTACAAAAACTATGTGTATTTGGCCTTATCAGAAAGTTTAGGTCAAGAGCTTCGATTTGCAAAAAGAATCAACTCAAACGGAGTTTTAAAACTCAAGTTACGATCAAACGAAGTTCAAATAAAATCTGATCTAATTCAAATTTTAAACTTTCAAAAACATGTTTAAGTTGTTTTACTGGATAGAGGGGATCATAACAAAGAAGTGGGCGTTGGTTTCTTTGGATTTGGATAAACGGTTGAAACGTAGTGATCGTTTGAAAAACAGGGGCCAATCTGTAAATAAAATATTCACAAACGAGTCCCCGACAGAAAGCTAAAATAAAAAGAAAAAAGACTAAATATAGAACGTTCGCTACAGTAGCTTATAGGAGGAAATCCATTCGCTGCAAACACTAAAAGAACGGACGTTCACTACTTAAAGAAAACGGTTGAAAAAAAACGAACAGATCTAATCCTAACCGTAGATCTCGGATCGGACGAACGAGGGGAAGAGGCGGCGGTTACCGCGGCGGTTTGGCTCGACGTCGCCGGAGAAGACAGCGGCAGTGGCATCGGGGTCGTCGGGGTGGCTGCTCTGGCGGTCCTCCGGCGTGGCCGCGGGCTCGGGGAGAAGCTGCGCGAGGAGGGGAAGGTGTTGGTGGCGTCGGTGGAGGTCGAGGGTGATGGAACGGGGCGCGGCGGCAGCGGCAGATCTCGCCGGCGGCAGTGGTTGCGGCGAGTCGGGGGGCGGCGGCGGCGAAAACGGGGTCTCGGGTCCCGGGCGGAGTATTTATAGGAGGGGGGAGGGGCTCCGAGGCGTGGAGGAGGGGGCAAGGTGGCGGCGGCTTCCTTGGAGGCCACGGTGCGGTGGCGTGCTGGCTCGAGAGTCCCTCCCGAGCTCGGGGACGATGAGGAGGTGGGCTGGGCCGCGGCCTGGGAGCTGGGCCGGCCCAGTCGGCGGAAGGGTTTTTTTTAAACATTTTCCAAGCGAAATAAAAATAATAAAACCAACTAAATAAATATATTATATAGGCATATAATATATCAAAATCTTCAGAAAAAATATTTTCTACAGCATGGACATTTTTTTAACATTAAATAAAATTCACACAAATTCAGATAATTCAAAGAGTGCTACTGGTCTAATAAAATCCAAGAAAAATCATTTTAAAAAAATACCAAAATTAATTCAAATTTATTTCTCTCCAATTTTCTGACGTAGGGAATCATGTTACCCTATTTTCCATATATTTTATTTTTGGAGAAAAATAATTTGAATAAAACTCAAATAACTCCAAATTGAAAATAAATTCGAAAGAACTTTGAATTTAATTCTTTGAAACTCCCAACTCATATTTCATAAGTTTTGAAGAAGTCATTTTATCTTCGCTCGTGAAAATCATTGAGTTGCATAAAGTTCCAGAATTGGAAGTATTTTCCAAATGAAATTCAAATATTTTCAACAACCCTTGTCATTTAAATAAATGGAAGAAGTCATGTCATCTTCGCTCAAGGGTTTTGTATTTGAAAAGAATTTTGAACTCACGGAGATCATAAAAGCAAGATGAAAGTTTGGGAAAGTCCTTTTATTCCCTCTCATTTAACGTTCAAAAGTTTCGAATTTCACTCAATCAATCACACAACAATCAAACAATCAATCAAAACTATCTATTTATTATAACATTCCAAAATTTAGAATTTTGGGATGTTACAAACCTACCACCCTTAAAATGAATCTCGTCCTCGAGATTCGGAGAGGCTAGCAAGAAATAGGTTGGGGTAGGGGTCTTCACAATCCAACGTTCGTCTCCGGGGTCTCGGGTGCTACCATCCTTAGAAGCATGGTTATGGTTCCATCAAAACTCATATACTCCATCCTTATTGTTGACAGTGTCGGTCTTCTTAGATCTTCTGGATAATTCCTTCTCTGGGCTCTTCCGGTGGTGGCATAACCTTTTCCTCAATTCCTGTGTCCATTTCATCTTGGTAAGGTTATTTCATGACTGGTCTTCTTAGCTGACGGGTCTGGCGCCAATGCTAAACAACTATCGATATCTCATGGTGGTCAACAATTTATGGTTTCTCCTGCAGAAAAACGGGTCTGGGCTGAACCTCACCGTATAACCTACGGTTGGCAACAACTGCCGTGTACAAGGGGAAAAATACTTATACCATTCTAAGGTTTAAACAAGGTTTTGATCGTCGTCTCTCTATTATAGGTAAGTCACTCAGATTTACCATCTCATATAGCAAGGCGAACAATAAGAGTAAGTCGGTATGGTGATCAATCCATCCCACACCCAAATCATTACCTTGTATATGATTTAGCGAATCTCGCATTCTAACACTCATTCATCCTCACAAGCATTGCAGAATTTCTCTTGTCGACGAACCAAGTTTGGATAAATCCATTGATTCTGCAAGTCAAACAAACATCTATCGTTCCTTAACAACTCTCAGGTTTTGCGTTGCTCCTGTAAAATCGTCGGTGGGTAAAGGCATATCCTCTTCCAAGGGTTTTTCCTTCAGCAAGAGTGTGTTTGCTTCTTGGCAAGTCCTGGGGCCTATGGGTTATGGCCCATCTCATCACTTGTAAACCTTGAACTCATCCTCGGGGCAACTGATCATTATTCCATCATCCAACTTCCAGCTTCCTAGCATACTTAAAATCCATCCAATTGTACTGTCTTCCTTCCTTCTATTGGCACCAAACTAGGACATGATTACTTAGACTCATCATGGAATTTCCATTGATCCATATTACCAACATCATACCTCCTTTATATCCAATAGTAATGCATCTCTTCATCCTCGTGGGATATCCCACATACCAAGATAAAAAAACTTAGACTTATGAAGTCCATACTCCACTTCGTGGAACATCATTATCTTTTCCAGGGTCAAGCGTCCTTACAGTGGAATATTGGCCATCTCTGCATGGCACTTCTTCAACTGGGAAACGTGAAATACAACATGAACTCCTGACAGTCCTTCGGCTGACTCCAACTTGTTGGCCACTTCTCCCATACGCTCCAAAACTTGGTATGGTCCTACAAATCTCAGGGCTAACTTTCCCTTAACTCCAAATAGTTCAACTCCTTGCAGAGGGGACACACGAAGGCATGCTCTGTCTCCAATTTCATAGACTACCTCATTGCGTTTTTGAGTCTGCATAACTCTTCTGCCTGGACTGAGCTACCTTCAGTCTATCTTGAATCATCTTAACATCCTCTTCTGACTCCTTGATCACATTTGATCCAAACAACTGACGGTCTCCAACTTCGTCCCACATCAACGGTGTCTGGCACCTTCTCCCATACAAAGCTCCAATCTCATCCATAGACCATGTTTCTCGTATCCTCGAAAATGGTCAAAATCTTTCTTCATAGAGTAACAACTCATAAAATCCAAAACAGTACCAACGATGATAACTTTATTTATTCTCCAATTACTACAATCTCCTGTATTTCCATTACATGCCTCAACTCAACATCTCAACACAGAAGAGATGTTCTCATTACTACTACTACATTCACATTGCTGCTAACTCACATATTAGCACAAGTCTCCTTCTTCTTGAGACAATCCCTCGCAAGGTGTCCTGCTTCATTACAACGAAAGCATAACACTTCTGAAAAGTCTCGAGGTTTCCTCATGATCACATAGCCTCCTTGGGTCCTCGGCTTCCTTCTTGGGCAAGTGTTGATGTAGTGCCCTGACTCCTTGCACTTGTAACAGGCGACATGACTCAGGTCCTTCCTGGAATCCTAATCTATTCCTCTTCCTGGACTTTTCCGTTCCAATCAGGGCTTCTATTTCCTGTGGGTCATACTCTACTTCCTCTGTCAGGAATTCTACTAGATCTCCATTCAGACAATCTTGGGAGATGTGTCCTTCTTCTCCACATGAATAGTATGACTTGGTGCAGGCTTTAATTTTGTTTCCTTTGTGTGTGTCCTCGACATCTTCCTTCGTCACACGTTCTTCTGACATCTCCTTGAGGGCTCCTTTCATTTCTTCTTTCTTCTGCTGGATGGTTCTCTGTACTATAGGGTAAATGTGACACTGAGCAGGGTAGTGGGTAGTTCCTTCACACAAGAAACAAGTAATCTGCTTAGTTGGGCATTCTTCAGCTGGGTGACTTCCTTCACAAATAGGGCATTCATCCTTGTGTTTCTTATGGGTGTGTCCTATTTCTTCACAAAGCTTGTATGCACAAGGTTTCTTCATATCCTTTCCATAAGGCTCCAATTTCTGGGACACAAACTAAGACTTTAGCAAAGTCAACTTAAATTCCTTCCAAGTGGTTACTCTTTGCCATCCATTGATGTTTTGGTACATCCTCCACCAAGTAGCAGCACCTCTTTCAAAACACTGAAAAGCATGCTGGGTCATATCCTTTCTAACTATAATGTCATTCTCCATATGATCCTCCATGTTCTTTATCCATTGGTCCATCTCCAATTGACTCATCGGTCCAGAAAATATAAGCTCATCTCCATTCATCCTCTATTGGGTCCATGGGTTTAGGGTGGGATAAGAGAGATCGAGAGGGATGCACACAATACAAACAATAGTTTTGAAAAGGCATGTTTTATTGTGGCTATCGGAAAAACAACAAACAAATGACAGCTCACAATCGTCGCATCTAACGTAAGTATATAACAGGGGTTTGGTCTTCTAAAGGTCTATAGATCTCAACATCATCATACTCTTCAAGTCTTGGTCATGTTTTCGATGGTTTCTTCTGATCATGCTTGTCCTTCTCAAGTTCCTTCGCCAGATCATCTCTATTGTCAAGAAGTCTCTCGTGACATCCTTTAATATTCCTGGAGTTGCATTCCAACTTCTGGTTTCAACATCCTTGACATGATCCATGGTGCTACTGTCCTTTAGTTCCTGACTAATCTCCGGTATCTCGAGGTCTTACTCCTCCAGCTTGGCTACTTTCAGCTTCTGGTTCCTGAGTTCTTCACGAATTGCCTCCTTGTCAAATATGACTTCCTGCATGTCCATCGTAAACTTCTTGATGTAATACTCCAGATCCTGCTGATACACCAGTTAAGGTTAAAACTGCATCCTTTGCTGACAGATGATCCATCAGCCTTCTACCATCCCATCCTTCCATGCATATGCATGCTTAACTCTGCACGATGACTCAAAACTTTGAGTTCTAATGCTCCATGTTTTGGTCTTTCTCCGATTCACCTTTATCTCGGGTATTGATAGCTTCCATAGTCTGCCAGGTTCCATAAGTGTAGCCTTACTTGGTCATAAAAATCTGGAAATTCTTCATATCCCTCAAATTCTCCTAGTCTTCAGAGTCTTCAACAGTTGTAGTTTCCATTACCATAATGTATGGTAAAATCCTCTTTATTCCGAAGTGGTCTTAGTTATCCGATATCTTGTCCTTCTTGAGTGGTCTCATCAGTCGAATCTTCGAGTGGTCAAAAGGGAAAAGGGGTATGGTCTCACTAAAAGGGAAGATTTGAATAAGCTCAGAAGAGAAGAGAGGTAAAAGATTCTTTTGAAAAGAAAGTTGTAGAGAAAAATCTTTCCTATGGGCTTGCCAGTTTCTAGGGTCACGTCCTACAGTCAACATGTGCTCTGATACCATCTTGTAGCGACCCTACCTCAAACGGTCAAGTCTCTATGCTTACGTGTCATCCCTGGATCGGTATGCTGACACACACAGTACTCGAGGATTTATAACAGAGGTAAATCACATGTATAACATAACATAGAATACTATTACCTCAATCCAATTAGCGGAAGCAACAAGGTTGTGGATTCCCATCAACACCAACGGCAAAGTTGAGTATAGGAAATCGTAACCCTAACATATCACTTACTCGTCGTCTGAAAAGTCTGCAACATGAAACGTTGCAGCCCGAAAATGGGTCAGCACATGGAATATGCTGGCAATGTAACACATAGAGAGTAATGAAAGAATAAGCTATACTACATGCATATATGGCTGGTGGAAAAGCTCTATGGTTACAGTTTTTGCATAAAGCCAGTTTTTCCCTACTGCAAAGGAATCAATTTATTTAACTATCATGGTGGTTGTTAAACATTGAGAATGGTTGACAGCATCCTCAATCCCAATTAAAAGTACTCATTAACAAACCCATCAATATTAAATTAGAGTAACATGTTGAGATTCACAGAATATTCAAGTACTAGATACTCAAGATGTCCATAACCGGGGACATGGCTAATCATGATTAGTTTGTACACTCTACAGAGGTTTGCACACTTTTCCCCACAAGACTCGATCGCCTCCGCTTGGTTTCTCGCACTACATGGTGTTTGAGAAACGGATGACTGAGACACAGTCTTTCAGAAGCGCTAGCACCTTACGATGGGTGGACCGGTACACCTACATCCCCTACATCTGCTAGTCCACCACTATAAGAGTTCGCACGACTTAGTCAACTATGCCAGAGCCCATAATGGCTTGTGGCTGCATACGTAAGTTACTAGTATGAATTATCTTATGATCCCTTTGAGCCTGGGTGGCGGTCCATAGGAAAATCACGCGGTCACTTTGGGATTTCCAAAAAAATAGGCAAGTCCTGGTAACTCCAGGTGCCTCAATCCACCCAGATGTGTATTTAAGTTGCCACCTTAGATAAACCATTAATTAACAATCTCACATATGTCATGGATATTCACTCACCCAATCCACGTCTACTAGCATAGCATGGCATAATAAGCAAACGCAGAAGTAACTCCCAAAGGTTTCATAAGTAAAACAGGTAATAGGTACTACCTCATCTACTTCCCATCCCACAATTTAATTAGATCCTCATCATGCAATGTGTGAGGATAGATCTAATGCAATAAAACTGGGTAGTAGAAAGGTATGATCAAGTGTTACTTGCCTGCAATGTTGATGAAGATGATTCGCACTCAACTCCTGATAGTTCTATTCGTCACACTCCGGTCAATCTATCGTGATCAAGCAATAGTAACCACACATAAGCAATCACTCAAAAGATCGGAAGAACGAAGAGAACAGCTCGGAAAAACATCAAAACCAAACAAATAACTCTTGCAGCATAAAACAATTCCTAACAGTACCAAAACTATGTGTATTTGGCCTTATCAGAAAGTTTAGGTCAAGAGGTTCGATTTGCAAAAAGAATCAACTCAAACGGAGTTTTAAAACTCAAGTTACGATCAAACGAAGTTCAAATCAAATCTGATCTAATTCAAATTTTAAACTTTCAAAAACATGTTTAAGTTGTTTTACTGGATAGTGGGGATCATAACGAAGAAGTGGTCGTTGGTTTCGTTGGATTTGGATAAACGGTTGAAAAGTAGTGATCGTTTGAAAAACAGGGGCCAATCTGTAAATAAAATATTCACAAATGAGTCCCTGGCAGAAAACTAAAATAAAAAGAAAAAAGACTAAATAGCGAACGTTCGCTACATTGGCTTACAGGACGAAAACCATTCGCTGCAAACACTAAAGGAACGGACGTTCACTACTTAAAGAAAACGGTTGGAAAAAAAACGAACAGATCTAATCCTGACCGTAGATCTCGGATCGGACGAACGAGGGGAAGAGGCGGCAGTTACCGCGGCGGTTGGGCTCGACGTCGCCGGAGAAGACAGCGGCAGCGGCGTCGGGGTCGTCGGGTTGGCTGCTCCGGCGGTCCTCCGGCGTGGCCGCGGGCTCGGGGAGAAGCGATGCGAGGAGGGGAAGGTGTTGGTGGCGTCGACGGAGGTCGAGGGTGATGGAACGGGGCGCGGCGGCAGCGGCAGATCTCGCTGGTGGCGGTGGTTGCAGCGAGTCGGGGGGCGGCGGCGGCGAAAACGGGGTCTCGGGTCCTGGGTGGAGTATTTATAGGAGGGGGGAGGGGCTCCGAGTCGTGGAGGAGGGGGCAAGGTGGTGGCGGCTTCCTTGGAGGCCACGGCACGGTGGCGTGCTGGCTCGGGAGTCCCTCCCGAGCTCGGGCACGATGAGGAGGTGGGCTGGGCCGCGCCCTGGGAGCTGGGCCGGCCCAGTCGGCGGGAAGGGTTTTTTTAAACATTTTCCAGGCGAAATAAAAATAATAAAACCAACTAAATAAATATATTATATAGGCATATAATATATCAAAATCTTTAGAAAAAATATTTTCTACAGCATGGACATTTTTTTAACATTAAATAAAATTCACACAAATTCAGATAATTCAAAGAGTGCCACTGGTCTAATAAAATCCAACAAAAATCATTTTAAAAAAATACCAAAATTAATTCAAATTTATTTCTCTCCAATTTTCTGATGTAGGGAATCATGTTACCCTATTTTCCATATATTTTATTTTTGGAGAAAAATAATTTGAATAAAACTCAAATAACTCCAAATTGAAAATAAATTCGAAAGAACTTTGAATTTAATTCTTTGAAACTCCCAACTCATATTTCATAAGTTTTGAAGAAGTCATTTTATCTTCGCTCGTGAAAATCATTGAGTTGCATAAAGTTCCAGAATTGGAAATATTTTCCAAATGAAATTCAAATATTTTCAACACCCCTTGTCATTTAAATAAATGGAAGAAGTCATGTCATCTTCGCTCAAGGGTTTTGTATTTGAAAAGAATTTTGAACTCACGGAGATCATAAAAGCAAGATGAAAGTTTGGGAAAGTCCTTTTATTCCCTCTCATTTAACTTTCAAAAGTTTCGAATTTCACTCAATCAATCACACAACAATCAAACAATCAATCAAAACTATCTATTTATTATAACATTCCAAAATTTAGAATTTTGGGATGTTACACTAGGCTGCACGCAAGCCAGGCCAGACCCGGCTCGCGAGGGGCTCACGAGGGGAGGCAGCTGAGGCGAGGTTGTAATCGAAACACGAAAGATTGCTCGAAAGAGACTAATAACCCCTTCCCCAACACACGTAAATCTCAAATTCGAGTTCAACTTAAATCCAGCGGGGGAAAGCAACAACCAAGGGAAAAGCAATGAAAGCAAACAAAAGGCCGCGTCCGGCACCTAGTCTAGTCTTGGATGTCTTCTCACCAGCGCGGAGCTAAGTGCTGCCACTGGGCGTGGGAGGGAGCCCCAGGGCCTGAGGCCGGCACCCCTGAGACTCCAGGGCATGTACAGCCCCACTCATTATTACGTGAGAGTGTCACGGGGCGGCGAGCTTCACAGGCACTAGGCCTTCTTCACAGGTACCGGCCTTGCTTCATATCGCTAGACGAGGGCCCCGCCTTGTGCCACAATCTAGTGCCATCAACGACGACCGGAAACCAGGACGCCGCCGATGGGGTAGAGCGGTCGCCAGCGGTTCCCCCGACGACCACGTGTCCTCCGCCAGGGGCAGGCCCTGAGGCACCTCCCCAGCGGAGGGCCTACCTCCTGGGAACGCCTTGTTCCGAACGCCGCAGTGGTGATGTCGGATCTTGGCCCCTCTCCTGCAGGCCCCGGTGCCCTCCTCCTGAGGGGTAAGAGGCTGCTGGAGCGGGCAGCTGCTCGCTGTGGCGACCTGCACCTCCTGCGATCCATGATTAGTGTATGCCTGCTCCTGAGGGATTAGTGGTACCCGATAATTGTCGCTCCCAGCGTGGCCGGAGGGGCCGTCCCGGGGTTCCTGGAAGAGCTCAGCTTCTGGCGCCTCGTCCCCCCAGCTTGGGCGGAGGAGCGAGCCTTGTTCGCCCTCGTGCGGGTGCCCTTGATCCATCATGTGGGGCACGTACTCTTCCGTGGCCGTTACCCCGAAGGCTGTGCCATAGGGCTCCGCATGCCATGCAGCTCTACTTGATGTGCCAGTCTGGTGATGGTAGCGCGACGGCCCATGGTGGCCGTGGGTCGCAACGAGTCCTTCTTCGCTGGCGGGGAGCGGAGTCGGTGCTGCCGCCGGCCCTGTGCTAACGGCTTCGCTGGTGTTGGAGTAGCTTTGGAGCCTGCGGTTGCACGCGGGGCCGCCGCGCGGGGCGCCCTGGGCCTGAGGCGAGAGTGGAGTGCAGAAGGGGTGAGCCCCCGAGGCGGCGAAGCCCAGGAGCTTCGCCACCCGCTCTAGCAGCACGTCGCGGCCGCCTTCCATCAGTCTGCACTGTAGCAGCTCCCGGGCCACCGTGAGCGTGGCCCTTGAGTTCGCCTGCTCCCGGCGGGTGTACGGCGTCGTGGCCGCGGCGTGGTTGGAGGCCCTTGCTGCCGACCGCGTCTGCCGCGGTGTTAGAGCCGTCGAGGCCTATCCACATCGCCCACGGCCCACAGCGCCCAGTGGACCGCGAGCTGCCTGGGGCATGGGGTCGCCCGGGGCGAGCGGCTCTGCGCGGGTGGGCCAAGCCGCCCAAGGATCAGGGTTGCCCGCCTGGTCGCCGTACATGGTGATGACGATGCGACGGGGCGCGAAGCGGCAAAAGGCGGATCCCGGCGCACCCCTACCTGGCGCGCCAAATGTCGGATTTAGGGTTCCGGCAGACCCTTGAGGTTCGAACACTGGGGTGCGCGCGGAGATTCAACCCTCTACCGGCTTGCTCCTCGCCGAATCGCTAGGATCTAAACTACCAAACAGAACAGCACGAGAGACACAAGATTTATACTGGTTCAGGCCACCATTGTGGTGTAATACCCTATTCCAGTCTGTGGTGTGGTGGATTGCCTCCTGGGCGGATGAGGAACAGTACAATGGAAGAACAGCCTCGCGAGGGTCTGTTCTTGGCTGGCGTGACGAACTGCTAAGGGGAGTTCAGTCGCCTCTCTCTCTCTGTGTGTGTCTTTCTATCCTTGTTCTCTTCATCCCCCTACCCTGCGGGTGGCTAGCCCTATTTATAGGCAAAGGCCCTGGGCCTCTTCCCAAATATTGAGCAGGAAGGGTGCCAACAATTGGCCATTTTTGAAGGGGAACAGCGGGTACACTTATCCTGACTAAAGTTGGTCCTCGCCTATCAAAGGCTCTGGTGGTGACGCCGGCATGGGCTCCACAATGACTTCCTTCCGACCGTTGGGATGGTCTTGGTCTCGTTGCACCGAATGGACGCCTTTGCTTGATGCTCTCGCCTGCGCTTGCTCCCTTTGCACCAAAGAGGAAAGGAGAACATCGTGCGGGCTGGCGCCCGACTGGCGCCCTTGGTTGTCATGGCTTGCATCATGGCACCTTGCGAGGTACCCTGCCTTGAACTCTCCGCCTCCTCATGAGCCAGCCTGACGAGGCCGTGCCTGAGGAAGCTCCTTATTGTCCGCCCCGCGAGGCTTGGCCCCTCGCGAGGGTCTTGAGCCTGTGTTGTTGAAGATGGGCTGTGCTGGGCCTCCTTTGAGACACGCCGCAGGCCGCAGGCAGGCAAGTCTTGGGACCCCTATTCCCAGAACGCCAACAGCATTGATCAGCTCATCAGTGAGGCACTCAGCAATGGTATTGACATTGCTGAAAGTGATTCGGCTTGGCAACATGCTCAATCTTGTCCTTCTTCTTGATGGTGCAACTCTGAGGAGGGGGTCGGGGTCGACCGGCACCTCGCTGTCCTTGTGGATCGGAATGGAGCGTATGGCTAAGTCCCGAAGCGAGAAGATCGGTCACCACTCGGTAGGATTTTTCATACTTAGGCGAGTACGGGACTGCAGCTAAGCCCCCGAGTGGGAGGATTGCTCACCACTCGGTAGGATTTTTCAAACTTAGGCGAGTACTGGACTGCATCTAAGCCCTCGAGTGGGAGGATTGCTCACCACACGGTAGGATTTTTTAAACTTAGGCGAGTACTAGACTGCAGCTAAGCCCCCGAGTGGGAGGATTACTCACCACTCGGTAGGATTTTTTAAACTTAGGCAAAACGGATTCGCAGATAAGCCCCCGAGTGAGAGGCTTGCTCACCACTCGGTAGGATTTTTGAAACTTAGGCGAAACGGATTCGCGGCTAAGCCCCCAAGTGGATGGATTGCTCAGCAATCGGTAGGATTTTTCAAACTTAGGCGAGTACTGGACTGCAGCTAAGCCCCCGAGTGATAGGATTGCTCACCACTCGATAGGATTTTTCAAACTTAGGCGAGTACTGGACTGGAGCTAAGCCCCAGAGTGGGAGGATTGCTCACCACTCGGTAGGATTTTTCAAACTTAGGCGAGTACTGGACTGCAGCTAAGCCCCCAAGTGAGAGGATTGCTCACCACTCGGTAGAATTTCTCAAACATAGGCGACTACTGGACTGCAGCTAAGCCTCCGAGTGAGAGGATTGCTCACCACTCGGTGGGATTTTTCAAACTTAGGCGAGTACTGGACTGCAGCTAAGCCTCCGAGTGAGAGGATTGCTCGCCACTCGGTAGGATTTCTTAAACTTAGGCGAAATGGATTCGCAGCTAAGCCCCCGAGTGAGAGGCTTGCTCACCACTCGGTAGGATTTTTCAAACTTAGGCGAGTACTGGACTGCAGCTAAGCCTCCGAGTGAGAGGATTGCTCGCCACTCGGTAGGATTTTTTAAACTTAGGTGAAACGGATTCTCAGGTAAGCCCCCGAGTGATAGGCTTGCTCACCACTCAGTAGGATTTTTTAAACTTAGGCAAAACGGATTCGCAGCTAAGCCCCCGAGTGAGAGGCTTGCTCACCACTCGGTAGGATTTTTTAAACTTAGGCGAAACAGATTCGCAGCTAAGGCACCCACTGGGGGATTTAACATGTGTAGAAAAGGAACAACAATCATTCAGGAGACTGTAAAATCTTTTATAATCAAAGTAGAAGGTATCTCCTATTACATCTTATCAGTCTGAATGCTTAAGTGTAAAATGGGTGGAGCAGCTCCGCATTCCAAGCGCGTGGCTCGTCTTTATTGTGCTCGACGTTGAAAAGACGGTATGCTCCGTTGTGGAGCAATTTGGTGATGATGAAGGGGCCTTCCCAAGTAGGAGCGAGCTTGTGTGGTTTCTGCTAGTCCACACGGAGAATCAAGTCTCCCTCCTGAAATGCTCGATCCCTCACGTTTCTGGCGAGGAATCGACGTAGGTCTTGCTGATAAATGGTCGACTAGATCAATGCCATCTCTCTTTCCTCTTCGAGGAGATCAACTGCATCTTGACGAGCCTGTTCTGCTTCATTTTCTGAGAAAAGTTTGACTCGGGTTGCATTGTGAAGCAAATCACTTGGGAGCACGGCTTCAGCTCCATAGACTAAGAAGAATGGAGTTCGGCCAGTCGAACGATTAGAAGTTGTCCTCAATCCCCAAAGTAATGATGGAAGTTCATCGATCCAGGTGCCTGCTGCATGCTTGAGGTCACACATCAATCAGGGTTTCAGTCCTTTGAGAATCAATCCATTTGCTCTTTCATCTTGTCCATTCGACTGAGGATGAGCGACTGAAGCATAGTCGACCCTAGTGCCTTGGGAAGCACAAAAGGCTCTGAATTCGTCAGAATTGAAGTTCGACCCATTATCAGTGATGATGTTGTGTGGAACACCATATCTAAATGTCAATTCTCTGATGAAACTCACAGCTGTACTTGCTTCAAGGTTTTTAATGGGCTTGGCTTCAATCTATTTGGTAAACTTGTCGACTGCTACGAGCACATGGGTAAATCCACTCCTGCCAGTCCTCAGAGGTCCAACCAGATCCAATCCCCAGACAGCAAAAGGCCAGACAAGTGGAATAGTCTTCAGAGCTGACGCAGGTTTGTGGGACATGTTGGAGTAAAACTAACAGCCTTCACATTTGTCTACTATTTCTTGCCATCTCGTTGGTGTGTGGCCAGTAAAATTCGGCTCGGTATGCTTTGGCCATGATGGTCCGAGAGGACGCATGGTGACTACAGGTCCCCGAGTGAATATCATTGAGGATCATTCGGCCTTCTTCTGGCGTGATGCATTTCTGGCTGACTCCAGTTACACTTTCTCTGAACAACTGTCCTCTTATCACAGTGAAGGCTTTGGATTGTCGGACGATCTGTTGAGCCTCTTCTTCATCCTCTGGAAGTTCTTTCCTGAGAATGTATGCGATGTATGGCACTGTCCAGTCGGGAGTGATGACCAAGACCTCCATGATCAAGTCGACCATGGCTGGTACTTCGACTTCAGTCGGATCTGTGGCACTCTTAGGCTGTGGGGGCTCCTCAGTGAAAGGATCTTCCTGAACTAAAGGTGAGTGAACATGTTCCAAAAACACATTGCTGGGAATGGTCTCTCTCTTGGATCCTATCTTTGCCAATTCATCTGTAGCTTGATTTTTCAGTCGGGGTATATGGTGAAGGTCCAACCCTTCAAACTTCTTTTCCAACTTTCTTACTGCGGTGCAATAACCAGTCATAGCCGGGCTCCTGACATCCCACTCTTTCATCACTTGATTGACCACCAAATCTTAGTCGCCGTAGACCATGAGGCGACGGACGCCGAGTGAAATGGCCATACGCAACCCGTATAAAAGTGCTTCATATTCAGCTTCATTGTTGGAGGAATCAAAATGAATCTGGAGAACAAAGCTGAGCTTGTCTCCACGGGGGGATACGAATACCACCCCAGCACCGGATCCATTCAGCATCTTGGAGCCATCGAAGAACATGGTCCAATGCTCCAAGTTAACTTGAGTCGGCAGTTGCTGTTCAATCCACTCGGCAAGGAAATTTGCAATTGCTTAGGACTTGATAGCCTTCTTTGCCTCAAACTTGATATCCAATGGAAGGAGTTCAATCAACCATTTTGCGACTCGACCAGTTGCATCTCTGTTGTTCAGAATTTCAGATAATGGCGCATCGCTGATGACTGTAATGGAGTGATAAGAGAAATAATGTGCAACCTTCTTTATGGTCATGTAAATTCCATAAACAAGCTTCTGATAATGCGGATATCTCTGCTGGGATGGTCTCAAAACTTCAGAGAGATAATACACTGGGCGCTGAACTTTATAGGCCTTTCCTTCTTCTTCCCGCTCGACCGTGAGTACTGTACTGACAACTTGTCTAGTGGATGCAATGTAAAGCAGTAAAGGCTCTTTGTTGATTGGTGCAGCAAGCACCGACTGGGTGGAAAGCAGGGTTTTGAGCTCTGCAAACGCTGCATCAGCTTCATCAGTCCACTCGAACTTATCAGACTTCTTCATCAATCAGTAAAGATGTAAAGCCTTTTCACCGAGACGAGAAATGAATCGACTCAAGATGGCCAAACAACCAGTAAGCTTCTGAACGTGATGCACACACACAGGGCGTTTCATTAGGAGGATGGCACCGACTTTCTCTGGGTTCGTGTCGATCCCTCATTCGGAAATGAGAAAACCGAGTAGCTTTCCACCCGGGACTCTGAATGTGCACTTCGACGGATTAAGCTTGATATCATACCCTCTTAGGTTGGCAAAGGTTTCTACGAGGTCGGTCAGCAGGTCGGAACCTTTAAGCGACTTGACCACAATGTCATCCATATATGCTTCCAAATTCCGACTGATTTGAGTGAGCAGGCACTTCTGAATCATCCTCATGAATGTGGCGCCAGCATTTTTGAGACCAAATGGCATGGTGACATAGCAAAAGCACCCGTATGGGGTGATGAAAGCCGTTTTTATTTCATCGGGACCACACAGTCGGATCTGAGGGTACCCGGAATAGCATCTAGAAAAAACAAGCGCTCACACCCCACAGTCGAGTCGACAATCTGATCGATGCGGGGGAGAGGGAAGTGATCTTTCGGGTAGGCCCGATTGATATGCCTGAAATCGATGCACATACGAAGTGAATCATCCTTCTTAGGGACCATAACTACATTGGCGAGCCACTCGGAGTGGTAGATCTCTCGGATGAACTCCGCTGCTAGGAGTCGAGCCACTTCCTCGCCAATTGCTTTTCTCTTCTACATGGCGGACCGTCGAAGATGCTCTTTGATGGGTTTTGCCTTCGGATCGACATGCAAACGATGCTCAGCCAGTCCCCTGGGTACACCCGGCATGTGAGAAGGTTTCCATGCAAAGATGTCCCAGTTCTCATGGAGGAACTGGATGAGCGCTTCTTCCTATTTACTGTCGAGTGTTGTTGAGATATGAGTCGGTGCAGCATTGGGATCGGTCGGGTGAATATGAATCATCTTCATTTCACCAGACGACTGAAATGGAGAATCTATGGCAGGCTTCTTGGTTCGTAACAAATCACTCGGATCTACATTCTTCTAATACTCTTGTAACTCAACCACTGCCATTTGTGCATCGGCGATTTTGGAACCCTTCTGGAAGCATTCCTCTGCCTTCTGCCGATTGCGAGTGACTGTGATCACACCCATGGGGCCAGGCATCTTCAGCTTGAGGTACACATAACATGGCCGAGCCATAAAATGCGCATAGGCAAGCCTACCCAGAATAGCATGATAAGCACTCTGGAAATCCACTACTTCAAATGTCAACTTTTCCTTACGGTAATTTTTGGAATCACTGAAAACCACGTCAAGGGCGATCTGGCCGAGTGATTCGACTTTCTTTCTAGGGATAACGCGATGAAAACTCATATATCTTTCGCTAAGCTTGGACATCGGAATGCCCATCCCCTTCAAGGTTTCAGCATAAAGGATATTCAGGGCGCTACCACCGTTCATTAGAAATTTGGTCAGTCGAGTGCCTTCAACCACTGGGTCTACCACCAACGCTTGCCTCCCAGGGGTGGCTATACGCGTCGGGTGATCAGACTGGTCGAATGTGATGGATATTTGTGACCATTTTAGGTATGTGGTCGTAGTCGCCGAAGCAATCATATTTACTTCTCTATTGATAACTTTCAATCGACTTTTGCTTTCAACATCAGCAAAAAATCACCAGGGTGGAATTGACTTTAGGATAACCATCGTCTTCCTCTTCGTCCTCGTCCTTGTCCGACTCTTTCTCCTTCTCACTGGGCTGTTTCTCTCGGAATTGCTGGATCAGGAGTCAACATTGTCGAGTGGTGTGTTTAGGATAAATCAGATTACCCTCTTCATCCTTCTTCGTATGAATGTGACATGGTAAATCCAACACATCGTTTCCCGCTTGATCTTTTACCTTCTTAGGGGTCCAGGGCCCCTTAGGTTTTCCCTTAAACATTCCTTGAACTACCGCTGCAATTTCACCAGGCGCTGCAGGTTCAGCCTTACGTTTTGGTTTTCGATTGGAATTGCCACCGCCGGTGTCCTGGCCGACTGGTTTACCCTTTCCACTGCGGAGTCGATCCTCTTCTTCCCCGTTAGCATACCGGGTGGCTATTTCCATCATCCGAGTCAGGGACATATCTCCAGTCCGATCGAACTTCAGGACCAGCTCTCGATACTTAACGCCTTCCTTGAAGGCACACACTGCTTGGTGTTCAGATACATTTTCCACTGTGTGATGCAAAGTGGCCCAACTCTGAATGAAATCGCTTAGAGTCTCACTCGGTTTCTGCACACAATGCTGCAATTCTATAATCCCTATTGGCCGCTTACAAGTACCTTCAAAAGTTCTGACCAATACTCGGGCAAGCTCTTCCCAACTGAATATACTGCCCGGGGCTAACCGAGTCAACCACGCTTTGGCTGACCCTTCCAACATCAGAGGAAGATGCTTCATGGCCACTTCATCATTTCCACCACCAATCTGCATAGACACTCGGTAATCCTCCAACCAAGTTTCAGGCTTGGACTCTCCAGTGAACTTGCTGACTCTAGTCGCCAACCTGAAGTTGGGAGGAATCACGACAGCCCTGATGGCTCTGCTGAAACATTCTGGACCCGAAACATGAACTCTGCTTCCAGTCAGACGATCTCTGTCAAGGTCTTCTCTTTGCGCTCTATTCCGGTCGACTAGACCTTGAATGAGAATAGATCTCGCATCAAAGCTTGGCTCTCTTGGGTCGACCGATACTCTGCGCTCACCACCATGAAGGCGTCTGTCATTGTATTGCCGAGGCACATATGACCCACTCCTCGGAGGAGGTGTGGGCAGTCGACAACGGTCGTCACGGCCGAGTCGGTGATCATACTGCCCATGATTCCTGTACTGATCTTGCTGATGCCCACGATCTTCACGCCGCAGGGGCAATCTTGGGCTATGGGCCGACTGAACTGTATCCGCCACCACGGATCTGCTATGAATCCTATTCCGTGACTGAGACACTGCTGTCTTCTGTTCTCCCGCTGCCCGGAGTAAGGCCCGGTGTCGGTGTCAAAACCGGCGGATCTCGGGTAGGGGTTCCTGATCTGTTCGTCTAAGGCTAATGGTAACATGAGGCAAGGGACACGATGTTTTACCCAGGTTCGGGCCCTTTCGACGGAGGTAAAACCCTACTTCCTGCTTGATTGATCTTAATGATACGAGTATTACAAGAATAGATCTACCACGAGATCGTAGAGGCTAAACCCTAGAAGCTAGCCTAGGATGATTATGATTGTTCTTGTCCTACAGACTAAACCCTCCAGTTTATATAGACACCGGAGGGGGCTAGGGTTTACACAGAGTTAGTTACAAAGAAGGAGATCTAACATCCGGATCGCCAAGCTTGTCTTCCATGCAAAGGAGAGTCCCATCCGGACACGGGACGAAGTCTCGAGTCTTGTATCTTCACGGTCCAATAGTCCGGCCAAAGTATATAGTCCGGCTGTCCGGATACCCCCTAATCCAGGACTCCCTCAGTAGCCCCTGAACCAGGCTTCAATGATGATGAGTCCGGCGCGTAGATTGTCTTTGGCATTGCAACGCGGGTTCCATCTCCGAATACTCCAAAGTAAACCTTAAACACTTAAATCGTGTCCAGCTCTGCAAGACGATCTTCACATACCACCGTAGAGAGAACGATATTCCACAAATATAATCTGCTGACAACTTTAGATAACGTGCCATCATACCACAGTCGAGTCATTATTTGAACTATTTTCCCACAAGCAGCCACTGCACAAATTGTGAGGCAGCTTCCTCGGCACGTCTTGTCGAAGCAGAGATCATGTCCCCTTATCATGGGATTCTCATCAATACGGGTACGGGTAACCGAACCGCGCCATCAATCGTGGCGCTTGGGAAATAAGCAATTTTTAACGGGCAAGTGGGGAGGCGCACCGTTTTCGTCGCCTCTATAAAGGGATAAGGATTCCTGATTTTTACCCACGCCTTCTTCCTCCTTTGCTTATCCATTCTCGCACCCTCGAGGTCTAGTGCCCTAGTTCACACCTTCTCCACACAGCCAAACATGTTCGGAGCAGGAGGCAAGTGGGTGACCTCCACCGTCAAGGAGGAGCATATTACGAAGCTCCAGGTGGCCAGATACTTGGCCGCAGATATCGCGCACCGGCTGCCGGACACAGGGCAGATTATTCCGACTCCGGGACCCCACGAGAGGGTCGTGTTCCTCGCCCACTTCGTCCACGGACTGGGATTCCCCCTCCACCCATTCGTTCGTGGGCTCATGTTCTATTACTGGCTGGATTTTCACGATCTGGCCCCTAACTTCATCCTCAACATCTCGGCTTTAATCGTCGTGTGCGAGGCCTTTCTCCGCATCAGGCCCCATTTTGGCCTGTGGCTAAAGATCTACAACGTGAAGCCGAAGATAGTGGTCGGCCAGCAAGCGGAGTGTGGTGGTGCCATGGTCGGCGATATGCACAATGTGACCTGGCTTGAAGGCTCCTTTGCGGAGATCGTGAATGGCTAGCAATCGGGGTGGTTCTATATCACCGAGCCGCACAACGCCAACTGGGTGGCGTCCCCCGAATTCCCATCCGGCATCCCTATGCGGCTCACTTCCTGGAAGAGGAAGGGCTTGGCCTGGGGTGCATCTGCGGAGCTGATCGGACTCCAGAACTGCATCCAAAACATGCTAACCAAGAGTATCAAACTGGTCAATGTGATCCAGGTCATGCTATTCCGTCGGATTTTCCCGTGTCAGAGACGGGCATTCAACCTGTGGGAGTTCGACGCAGCCCAACACCAGACACTGCAAGAGCTCTTTGACACGACGCACAAAGATGCCTGGAAGGTGTTGTTCAAGGCCAGTGAGGTTCCTCCCCCCACCTCTGAGGACCGCGGACTTAGCGCCATGCGCCATGCCAACGCGGCAAGCATTCTACATTTCAAGATGTACCTTTCTCCAGTATATTCGTGGGAGAAACTTAGGCCACTGTGCTTATTTTAACAGGAATATGTGGCTATGGTGGAGCGGATCGACTGTCTGGCTCCATTGCCTGAGGACCCAGCAGATGAACTCCTGATGGAGATGCTGGCTCCGGCACCCTATGAGGTGCCGGAGAAGAAGGCCAACAAAAAGGCCACGGGGACCAGAAGAAGTTCCCGGCGCAATGTGGTGCTGGACTAATCGTCCGAAGACACCAGGGCGCACTCCTCCAACAACAACGAGGAGGAGGAGGAGGAGGAAAACCCTCTACCCCAAAAATGAAGGGGGGAAGAAGAGGAAGGCTACCTTTTCGGTGAGGCCGAAGGGTAGAAGAAGAGACGGACCCTCCCTCCGGACCACTCCACAACCGCCGCCTACAGCGAGGAGGAGTGGCTACCCAGGGGCAAGCCCCTGGTGAGATCTTAAGTATCCGCACTCTGCAATACTTTTAGTGCGACTTAGCTTCATAGTTTGTTATAACACCGAACACGTGTATGCAGTCCGGCCAGTGCCCATCCCGAGGTATCCTCTTCGGATGGGTCTCTGAGAGATCCGGCGATGAATTTGCTCCCGACGGCCACCTCCCCTCGGCTTGCGGATGACACGGAGGTGTGCTCCCAAAGGGCACCAGAGCAGGGGGAGGCGACTTTGGAGATGCCCCAAGGCGAAACTCTAGACGCCGGGCACGTGGGGAGTAAGATCCCCACAGATTATGCTGACGAAAGCCGCAGCAAGTTGGCCTCCCAGCCGGACACTGTACCGGAACCTCCAAAGGTTCCGGATTCGGGTAGGCAACCCCTCGCTAAGGAGGGCGAGCTGGCCGTGCCGATGACTTCCGTTGTGCCAGAGGCGTCGGATAGTTTGTTGGAAGTGCTTCGTGGTGCTTCCATGGATGAAGAGCACCGTACTCTTATGAGTGCGGTGACTCAGAAGGTTCGGTCCGCCAAAAGCGGACTGACCGAAGCCTGCACCAGCCTCCAAATAGGCTTTGAGGTAAGTAATCAAAAGTGTGAGAATTATCACCCAATAGACAGTAGCCTCTGATACTCTGTTTGGTGTTCGGAAAGAAAAGCCAAATGGAGAGTCAACTCTAAACCGCAGGAGTCTAACAATATGTGTCTATGTGAATAAGCAGGCAGTGCTGCTTGCCACTGCCGCCCGCACGGCAGAGGTCACCAGACTCAAACGGGACCTGGAGCAGGCCGAAGAGGAGCTCAGCCTCACAAAGAGGCAGCTCGAAGAGAACAAAGGTAAGTGATACCCCGTTCATGCATCGTGCAGAGGGGAAAAATTTGGGGATGCTAACAAAAAGCGTCATGATTATTTAATAGGGGACACGACCGAAGTGGCGACACTGAGGAAAGCGCTATCCGAGGCCGAAGACAAGGCGGCTACAGAGCTCATTGAGCGTGAAAAGCAAGATGCTAGGGTGGGCGAGGTACAGCAAGAGCTCCAGGAGCTCGGCAAGAAGTTCGAGTCCTTGGAGCGTGACTTCAAGACGAAAGAGTCTGAGCTTGCGAAGGCCCTTCTGAGCATGAAAGACGCCAAGGCCGAAGCCCACAAGGCCCAGCAGGAAATCCAGGTGGCCAAGAAGATAGCGGAGGGTAAGGCATTCAGTATGCAAATCAAGCATGTGGAGGAGACATTTCTTTTACTTACCCGAATTCGGAGCTCTCCAGGGGCATTCATAGATCTGCAACGCAGCATATCGGATGCCACGGAGTTCTACCGTGCTGAAGAGGGGAGCTCGACAGAGAAGCTGTTCTAGTCCCAGTATGCTGGAGCCGAACATCCAATGCCTCTGAGTGACTAACTGAAGCAATTGGTTGAACTCCATAGGGCGGCCGAAGTGGCCATGAAGGACTTCATAGTCCAGATGTGGCCTGGTGAGCCCCTGCCCGACAGCTACTTCGGCCTTATAAAGCGGATCGTAAATGCTTTTCCGCGGCTTGAAATTATCAAGCGATCCGTTTGTATTGAGGGTGCCCGCCGGGCCTTTGACCGCGCAAAAATGCATTGGGCCAAGCTGGATGCAGAGAAGCTGGTGAAGGATGGATCACCAGAGGGCAAGGCGTATGGCTACGCCGAGAAATATTAAGATGGCGTGATGAAAGGCGCTCGCCTCGTGGCCGATGAATGTACCAAGGACACAATCTTTGAGTGAATGTACTCATGTCATCTTTGTGATATGAAAACGAACTTGTTTGCGCTATATAGCGTTTTGTTGATTTAAAATATTACCTTCTATGCAGCTGTTTATAAAATTCTGAAAGTAGGCCAGTCGTCGGCTTCCGCCCCCATGTAACTAGTACTGGGGTGTTCGTGGAAAACCCAAACACTCTTTATCCAAATTTTTGGTCCTTGAAGGAGGTGTTTGGCGCAGCGAACAAGGCAATCGGACTATGCGGCTTTATAACTCTCACTTAGCCACAGAAATCTACAATTTTAAATTTCGCCGAAGCCCCTAGAATTCGGAAAGCCGAATTGGGGCGCTATACACGCCTAAATCGGACAAGGCTGATTCCTCGCCTAAAGCGGAAAATATCTTTAAGGATTTTAAGACCTCTCGAACAGCGACCAGCTCTCGCCGCATCATGACAGTCAGTTTTCGGCTTTCTCTACTGAGGTGCTCGTCCGGAAGAACTGGGACACAATCACAGTAGTTCTCCTTGCGCTACCTTAGACGATATAACGGAATGTAAGGTACCAGAACAAGGGAGCCGGGCAAACCCAACTATTGACCCAAGACATGATTCGAAGCTGATGCATATAATTCTATAAGTTCGGGGTGCCGCACTGTCGAAAGTGTTCGGACTTATCTTGCGGTATTATGGGGCACCATAAGAAGCCCCTGGCAAACTGAACGTACCAAAGTGTACGGATTCAATATTAAATAAACATTTATAGGAAAAATGTGAAGATAGGAATAATAAGCCGACGCTATATATTGTTTCCCATTGTGAAATAATACGTCTGAGCATATGTGTACAAATAATGCGTTAAGCAGAATCAAATAGGACTATTTGACAAGTCCTATCCAAGGGCGGGCCGCATGCGGGTATGCAAAACAGGTATAATGATCATTGACAGATACCACCTGGGTATTCCCTTTGTGCGCAAAGCCTTTTGCCTCCTCAATTTTTCCTCCTGTGATAAGTTCGATGATCCGGCTCTCTAAAGAAGCTGCCCGAAAGTAGGGTCCTGAAAGAGAAAGATGGTTATTAAAGCATGTTGCGGCTGAACTGCACTGTTGACCGCATCACCATTGCGCCTCCTCCTATGCCCATGGTATTTTGAGTGCGTAATTGTGTACGCGTGGCCCAAATGCTGCCTAAATGGGGCTAGGGCGGAGGCTGGACTGCTAGTCGCGCTCTTGGCGTGCCTGGAAATCCTGTTGGAGGGTACTCCGGACTCGCTTGACGGTGTTCGGGGTTGTTGTCGCCGGATTAGTGGTTTTGCCGGCGAAGGCTGCTTTGTACTTCTGCCGCGAGGGCCGCAGTGGGCTCTTCTGTACGGAGAGAGCAGTCTGTTTTTCCATTGACTGTTATAACCCCGCGAGGTCCTGGCATCTTGAGCTTGAGGTATGCGTAGTGTGGTACCGCATTGAATCGAGCGAATGCGGTTCGTCCAAGCAGTGCATGATAGCCACTACGGAAAGGGACGATATCGAAGACTAACTCCTCGCTTTGGAAGTTATCCGGGGATCCAAAGACCACTTCCAGTGTTATGGAGCCCGTACAACAGGCCTCTACTCCTGGAATTACACCTTTGAAGGTGGTTTTGGCTGGCTGGATCCTTGAAGGATCGATGCCATTTTGCGCACTGTGTCCTGATAAAGCAGGTTCAGGCTACTGCCACCGTCCATAAGGACTCGCGTAATGCGGAATCCGTTAATGATTGGGTCTAGGACCAATGCGGCTGAACCGCCGTGACGGATGCTGGTAGGGTGATCCCTACGATCAAAAGTGATTGGACAGGCTAACCATGGGTTAAACTTTGGGGCGACTGGCTCCATCGCGTAGATGTCGCTTAATGCTCGCTTTCGTTCCCGTTTGGGAATGTGGGTGGCATAGATCATATTGACCATTTTCACCTGGGGAGAAAATTTCTTCTGCCCCCCCCCCCCCCCGTGTTTGGACGCCGGGGCTCCTCGTCATCGTCGCTGTGCAGCCCCTTGTCCTTGTTTTTGGCATATATTTTGCCGGCCTGTTTGAACACCCAGCAATCTCTGTTAGTGTGGTTTGCTGGCTTATCAGGTGTGCCATGAATCTGGCACGAGCGATCAAGTATGTAGTCCAGACTGGACAATCCCTGATTGTTTCTTTTGAATGGCTTTTTCCGCTTGTCGGTGTACTAAAATAGGGGTACCTTAGTACCCCGAACTTGTGCACGGGCAGTCGCAGCGACCCGTGGCAGGGCTTGCCGGGCATCCGCCAAGATCCTCCACGACTACTTTGATACCATTCAAGAACAAAGTTCTCAAACCAAGGCCCCGGCAAGAGGAGCTTGCTGGGAAGGCCAACCGAGGCCCCGGCAAGAGGAGCTTGCCGGGAAGGCCAACCAAGGCCCCGGCAAGAGAAGCTGGCCGGGAAGAAGACAAGACCCCGGCAAGAGGAGCTTGCCGGGAAGGCCGCTCAAGGCACTTCAAGAAACTTGCCGCAACGCCCCGCGTGTCCCGGCAAGGCCCGGCGAGCGGCAAGCTTGCTAGTGCGACAAGATAAGGGCCGCGGCAAAGCGCTTGCCGCGGCAAGGCTGCCACTCTACGCCCACGCTCCAGCGCATCCGACGACGTGTCGCCACAAGATCGCTCCTGGTGCACGTGGCGGGTAGCTGTGCAGCATGGCGGTGCGAGGTGGCAAGCGAAACAGACAAGGAGGCCATCGTGGCGATCGGTGGCACCCCTAACGGTCGTTTCCTCGCACTGTTGGGGCGACCGGACGGGCATTAAATGCCCCTGTCCCCTGCCGTCAGATTAGGTAGGGGACACTGTTGGTAGCAGTTGTACCAACCCGCGTTTTTACTCTTCTACCCCTCTTTCTACGCTGCCACCTGTCGGTGACCCCTTTAGCCTATAAAAAGGAGGCCCATGCGCACGTAGAAGGGGTTCGGAATTTTGGTTCCGCAGCTTGGGGGTTCGGCTGATTCGACGCCACACCCGCTCTCTCGAGCAAGAACAGAATACAAACACAAAGCAGCAGTAGGAGTTTTATCTCTCCGGAGAGCTCCGAAGCTGGGTAAAAATCCCCCGCGCGCTCTCGCCTCGATCTGCTCTTCGTGCGCCCTCCGCCCCCTTGCCGTACTAAAAAGGGGCACTGCCCCATAGGTGCTCGCTCCCCACGCCACGACATCTCTGGCCGACAAGTGTGCACGTGCTGAGGAGGGGAGGAATCTCCCCGGAGAGAACGCAGGAGCAGAAGGATCTGACAGTGAGGATGCCACCCCGGCGAAGAAGAACCGGAGGCGGAACAACAGAAACAGAAGAGCTAAGGATGTGCTAGTCGTCGAGCAGTCCGGCAGTGGAGGTGGCGCCGAGAAGGCCAAAGCTGGTGACTCCGGCGAGGCTGCGGTGGCCGCCGACAAGCAGGACGGCTCCAGGAAGCGGTACTGCAAGATCCACCGCACCACGGGCCATGACCTCCAGGCCTGCAAGAAGGTTGAGCAGCTCGTTGAGCTACAGAAAGCTGAATACGAGCGCCGCGACAAGGAGAAGGCCCAGGGAGGTGGTGGAGGATCCGGCAAGAAGCGTCCCGCCTAGGGAGGGCGCCGCGGAAAGGCCAAGGAGCGGCAAGGAGACAGGCCCCCCCGCGGCCGCGACAAGGACGAAGACGAAGATGATGAGATGGAGGAAGATGAGGCCGACGAGCAGGAGTATCAGAAGGCAACAGACGTTTTGTGCGTCGACGGCGGTGCCTCTCTGCACACCTTGCACCGCCAACTCAAACATTGGATGCGGGAGGTGAACGCAGCAGAACCGTCCGTTGAGTCGCGCAAGCCCCTGAAGTGGTCCAGCACGCCCATCATCTTCGACGTTGAGGATCACCCTGACCGCATAACTGCGGTCGGGTGCTTGCCGATGTTGGTTTCGCCTATGATCCGCAACCTCAAGGTCACGAAGATGCTGGTTGACGGTGGGGCCGGCCTGAATCTGATCTCTTCCGCGGTACTCAAGAAACTACAGATCCCCGACAGCGAGCTCGAAGAAACTGGCACCTTTCAAGGGATCAATCCGGGAAGGAGCAAGCCGAAGGGGAAGATCACGCTGCCAGTAACGTTTGGCAGTGAGCTGAACTTCAGGACAGAGAGAGTCACATTCGACATTGCTGATTTTCCATTGCCCTACAATGGGATACTTGGCCGTCCGGCGCTTGCCAAGTTCATGGCAGCCTCTCATCACGCCTACAACATGCTCAAGATGCCCGGTCCGATAAGTGTCATTTCTGTCCATGGCGACAAGAAAGATGCACTTATCTGTACCGACAAGATCTACCGGGAAGCAGCAGCCGCGGCAGAACACAAACCACTTGCCGCTGAAGCTCCCGGGGGGAAGAAGAAGACCAAGTCCGGCAAGAGTAGCTCTGATGCCTACTCCGGCAAGCGCGCCTCTTCGGAGTGCTGCGCTACCGTCGAGGACGCACCTTCGAGCTCCACCGGCAAGTGCAAGAAGGCAAAGACAGCTTCACCACAGACCAAGAAAGTGGCCGCCAAGGAGGACGGCACTAGTGGTACCTTCACCATTAGTGCCACGCTTGACCCTAAATAGGAAAGCGCGCTCGTTGCTTTCCTGCGGGCAAATGCCGATGTATTTGCATGGCAACCATCTGACATCCCCGGTGTTTCCAGGAAAGTAATTGAGCACCACCTTGCCGTCTGCCCTCACGCGCGGCCCGTCAAGCAAAGAGTCCGAAAACAAGCAGTAGAACGCCAAGAGTTCATTGCAGAAGAAATCAAGAAATTGGAAGCAACCGGCTTGGTCCGGGGAGTACTCCATCCAACGTGGTTAGCCAATCCAGTAGTCATGCGCAAAGCAAACGGGAAGTGGAGGCTTTGTATTGACTTCACTGATGTTAATAAAGCTTGCCCCAAGGATCCATTTCCCTTGCCGCACATTGACCAGATTGTCGACTCCACGGCAGGATGTGATCTGCTTTCATTCCTTGATGCATACTCAGGATATCATCAGATCTTCATGGAGGAAGAGGATGAAGAGAAAACCGCATTCATTACTCCATGTGGCACGTACTGCTTTATACGGATGCCTTTCGGACTAAAGAATGCCGGTTCAACATTTGCAAGAATAGTCAGTCATGCTTTTGAGCCACAGCTGCACAGAAATGTAGAAGCTTACATGGGTGACATAGTGGTCAAGAGCAAGGACAAAGAAACTTTGATCCGAGATCTGGACGAGACCTTCACAAATCTGTGCAAGATCAATCTCAAGTTGAATCCCGAGAAGTGTGTGTTTGGAGTTCCTTCCGGCAAACTCCTCGGATTCTTCGTGTCTCAGCGGGGGATCGAAGCCAATCCCGACAAGATCAAGGCCATCGAGCAAATCGAAGCACCGAAGCGAGTCAAGGATGTGCAAAGGCTTGCCGGCTGTGTTGCTGCTCTCAGTAGGTTCATCTCTAAGTCTGCTGAGCGCGCCCTGCCATTTTTCAATGTTTTGAAAAAGGCAGGTCCAATGAAATGGACTCCGGAAGCGGAGGCTGCGCTGCAGGACCTGAAGAGATACCTATCCTCTACTCCAACACTTGTCGCACCTAAGCCACAAGAGAAGTTGCTGCTATATCTGGCGGCAACCAATCAAGTGGTTAGTGCTGCGTTAGTAGCGGAGAGGGAGGCAGATGGTGAGCCAGCGACCGCGGCAAGCGAGTCCAGCGACAAGCAGGGGGCTTCCCCGACAAGCTCTGGCCCAACAAGCCCTGATCCGGCAAGTTCCGGTTCCGGCAAGGATGGATCTGCGCAGCCACAAGAAGAGAAACAGAAGAAGATGGTGCAGCGCCCAGTTTACTTTGTCAGTTCCCTTCTGCAGGGGGCTAGATCAAGGTACTTTGGTGTGCAGAAGTTGCTTTTCGGCCTCCTAATGGCCTCGAGGAAGCTGCGCCATTACTTTCAAGCACATGAGATCACAGTGGTCACTCGCTTTCCGTTGAAGAGGATATTGCAGAATCCAGAGGCAACGGGCAGGATTGTCGAGTGGGCACTGGAATTGTCAAGCTTTGGCCTCAAGTTCGAGAGTACCTCAACTATCCAGAGCCGAGCATTGGCAGAATTCATAGCAGAATGGATGCCAACACCTGATGAAGAAATTTCGGAGAGGAGCATCCCCGTCGAGGAAGTAAGCAAAGAATGGATCATGTACTTTGACGGTGCCTTCTCGCTGCAAGGCGCCGGTGCGGGCGTGCTACTTGTCGCACCCACCGGAGAGCACCTCAAGTACGTGGTCCAGATGCACTTTCCCAAGGAGCAAGCAACAAATAATACTGCAGAGTATGAAGGCTTGCTTGCCGGACTCAGAATCGCGGCAGACCTTGGGATCAAGAAGCTTATTGTCCGGGGTGACTCACAGCTTGTCGTCCATCAAGTAAACAAAGATTATCAGAGTCCATTGATGGAAGCATACATTGATGAAGTGAGGAAGCTGGAAGAGCGTTTTGACGGCCTGCAAATGGAACATGTTCCAAGAGCTCAAAATGACATTGCAGACGGCCTGTCAAAGTGCGCCGCACTCAAGTTACCTGTGGAACCAGGGATTTTTGTGCTCAAGCTGACTCAACCATCTGTAACACCATCAACTGGACAGAGCAAGAAGAGGAAGTTGATTATTGGCGACTACCTCCGGCAGAGCCCCCCGAAGCCGCCGTCAAGAAGGTCCCCAAGATCAACACAGAGAGCGCTGAGGAGCAGCCTGCTCCGACAAGCCCCAGGGTTTGTTTCGTTGAAGCAGACGCTCTCGACAAGCTGTGTCCCGACACGCTTGCCGGGGAGCATCACGCTCCGGCTGAATCACAGATTCTTGCCGTGGAAGCGGATGTTCCCGCAGCAGCATTTGCGCCTTTAGTCCTTGTCGTCGAGCCACAGGCTCCGGCATGGGCACAGCGGATTGTCCATTTCCTTCAAACAGGAGAACTCCCTGAAGAGCAAGAAGAAGCGGAGAGAGTAGCCCGGCAATCAAGTATGTACCAGTTTGTCGACGACATACTGTACAGAAAAAGATTCAACGGAGTGAAATTGAAGTGCATTTCCCGGGAAGATGGACAAGAGCTGTTGGCGGAGATACATGGAGGCATATGTGGTCACCACATTGGCGCAAGAGCACTTGCTGGCAAAGCTTTCCAGCAAGGTTTCTTCTAGCTGACAGCCCTCTAGGATGCAACTGCACAAGTAACCAAGTGTGAAGCGTGCCAGTTCCACTCCAAGCAAATACATCAGCCAACTCAAGCTCTCCAAACAATCCCTTTATCCTGGCCATTTTCGGTCTGGGGGCTCGACATCCTCGGCCCCTTTCCCCGAGCAGTCGGGGGCTTTGAGTACTTGTACGTCACAATCGACAAGTTCACAAAGTGGCTTGAAGTGGAAGAAGTGAGGAAGGCGACCGGACAGTCAGCCGTCAAGTTCTTCCGGTCGATTGTTTGCCGTTTCGGAATACCTAACAGGATCATCACCGACAATGGCACACAATTCACGAGCCGCACCTTCATGCAGTACGTCCAAGATCTTGGCGCCAAGATCTGCTTCGCTTCTGTTGCTCACCCGAGAAGCAACGGTCAAGCGGAGAGGGCAAACGTTGAAGTGCTGCGCGGGCTCAAGACCAGAACTTTCGACAGGCTACACAAGTGCGGAAGAAATTGGATCGAGGAGCTGCCGGTGGTTCTTTGGTCGATCAGAACAACGCCGAATCGAGCCACTGGCTAGACACCTTTTGCTCTAGTATATGGAGCAGAAGCAGTTCTCCCCACGGAACTCGTATACGGATCGCCTCGAGTACTCGCTTATGATGAGCTTGAGCAAGAGCAGCTACGCCAAGATGACGCGCTGCTCCTCGAGGAAGATCGTCTTCAGGCTGCTGTACGAGCCGCTCGCTACCAGCAAGCTTTGCGCCGCTACCACAGCCGCAAAGTTAAAGCCAGAAGCTTCGAGGAAGGCGACCTTGTTCTTCGGCGCGTTCAATCCGCCAAGAATTCCAACAAGTTGACGCCGAAGTGGGAAGGCCCTTATCGGGTGAAACGAGTCACTAGGCCTGGCGCTGTCCGCCTTGAGACCGAAGATGGCTTTCCGGTGAGCAACTCCTGGAACATAGAGCATCTTCGTAAGTTTTATCCGTAAGGCGCGGTTGTCGGACCCTGTCCAGCAACCACCTTTCTGTACAAGCCTTGCCGCTATTGCATGTAACCCTTTGTACAGAGCCAGGCGCAGACCCTGAGCACAAGTAAATGAAGCGCTGATACCCCGGGGTTATAGCATGCATGCTAGGTCGAGTCTCGTCCTTGGTTAGGGTTGATAGTGCCTAACAGCAGCTAACCCTTAGCTTAGAGGTCGAGAGTCCGTCCTTTTGCTTTTCCTTCGTTCGCAGGGCTCGCATATCCTGGCCAGGCCGCTTGAGAACGAAAAGGAGAAGAAGGGCGCGCCGGCACCTAGGCCCCGGCAAGCCAGTATCGCTGGGGGCTGCGAGTGCCAAGATTCGTCCCCGGCAAGCCAGAGTTGCCGGGGGCTGCAATATCAGATAAGTCTTTCGTCCCTCTTCATGCATCCTCTTATGGACTGGGGAATGCGAAACCGCGTTTCTTCCAAAAAACTGCCGTGCTCCCTCAACTCTAGGCCCTGGAGCCCGTTCTCGGGGCCAAGTTTGGTCGTAGTCGCGGCAGCAGAAGGATGAAACGAGGAGGCCGCACCCACATCGTTCCCGCCTCCGTCAAAGGCGTGAGAAAGGTCGAGCGACGTGGGAAGGCGGCAGGGCCTATTGCCGGGAGGCGAATTGTCTGTCCGAGGGATACCAAGGATTTGCTCCTTGGCGTGGGTTTAACCCGCGAGACAAATAACCCGGCAAGCAACCCCTTTTTCATTAAAAAAACATCCCACTCAGGTACAGTCCATAAAGGATGAAAAACATGAAAGAGAGGATTACAAGTTTTAGATACAGCTAAGGCCCGAAGGCTTACAAATTAAAAACATAAGATGCCCGTAATGCCTTTCCTGTCCCTCTCTTCAGGAGGTAGGTCAAGGAGGCGAAAAGGGCAAAAGGAGCGCCTAGGCGAGCTACGGGTGCCAGAAGACACCGAGAGAACAGCCCGGGGGCTGTCCGAAGGCTGGACGGTGATGGCAGCGCCAGAAGCGGGGCTCGAAGACGGGGCGGCAGGACGTCAGCACGCTGTCGAGGGCACCACACCCCCGTACTCTGACCTGACGGCCTTGCCAGCCCTCTTCCCCTTCCGCAGCCTCCCTGCGCCAGCCGCCCAAGGAGACGACCCCGGGGAGTTCAAGGAGCCGGCGACACGGATGATGGGGTCGCCGGTGCCGCGCAAAGCGGCGCCCGACACCTAGTCGGACCCGCCATCCCACCGCCCGCTACCCTCGTCGTCGCTGTCGCTCCCCTCCTCGTCACTCTCACTCGAGGGAGAGCCTTCGCTATCGGAGGAGCTGTCCACGCAGCACTTCGCCCGAGTGCCGAAGCACCCGAAGACCTTGACGGAGAGGAGATCGCCCTCCATCAACTTAAAATGGAGGGTGCACCCCTCCATCAGGCTGTGGATACGGGCGAACGTCTTCCACCCTCGATCAAGATACATCACGCTGGGGGTTGGGAATGCAACGCGGACTCGCGTGCCGCTGATCCCACAGCCCCTCATCTGCAGTCTTAGCGTCTCGGGCGGGTCCGATTCCATCGCGATCGCGAACGGAGTTGGAAGCCGGAGGCGACGACAAGGCGCCCGGCGCAGCCTGACGAAGAACTCGCAAGGATCGTCCCCTATGTGGACCGCCGTGGGGGGAGGAACCGCCGGCGGATGCGAAGCTAGCGCGCCGCCCCGTCCGCCTCTTCCCCGAGCGCCTCGACCTCGTCCTCGACCTCGTCCGCGACCTCGCCCCCTCCCTCTCCCCCCTATGGCCGGCTCTCCCGCCAAGGGTGCGAGAGAGGGAGAGGTGCGCTGTCTGGCAGCGACCCTCGCCGCCACCGATGAAGGGCCAGGGTTCCCTTTCTCCATGGCGACTGGGAGAAAGGAGAGCAGAAGCTAAAGAAAGGAGGAGATGAGAGAGTGCGGGCTTCTGTGCCCCCCCTCCTGCTCTTTATAAAGGAGCAGGGTGGGGGGCCGGCCGCCCCGCTCAGCGAATCAAAGCACGGGAAGAGCAGGGAATCGGGACCGACCCGCTGCCCCAAGCGCATGGGAGCCGTGTGGCGGGGACGCAGAGCCGAGGCGACGGGTGAGGTGGCCTCGCCCCACCCTGTGATCGTGGGATTGGACGCCTCGAAAACCGCGCACTGGCCCCGTCCAGTAAATTCACCACGCCCCCACGCCTACCTCCGTTTAGTTAGGAGGGCGTGAGCCGTCCCCTTCATCATGGCTTGATGCATGCTCACGGGGCTCAGCCCCGCACACGCCGCCCACGTCACCCACGACGCCGCATTTGACGCGTGCCGTTCTGGGCGTGCGCGGTGGAAGCGGAGAGATATGCGGTGTGACCTAGGCCGCGCGTGCCCATGCACTGTTTTGGCCCTGGCCCAACAGCGCTCGGCACCGTGTATGGCCCAGGCCCGGGGGCTCCTGTCGGTGTACTAAAGAGGGGTACCTTAGTACCCCGAACTTGTGCACGGGCAGTCACAACGACCCGCGGCAGGGCTTCCCAGGCGTTCGCCAAGATCCTCCACGACTACTTTGATACAATTCAAGAACAAAGTACTCAAACCAAGGCCCCGGCAAGAGGAGCTTGCCGGGAAGGCCAACCGAGGACCCGGCAAGAGGAGCTTGCCGGGAAGGCCAACCAAGGCCCCGGCAAGAGAAGCTGGCCGGGAAGAAGACAAGACCCCGGTAAGAGGAGCTTGCCGGGAAGGCCGCTCAAGGCACTTCAAGAAACTTGCCGCAACGCCCCGGGCGTCCCGGCAAGGCCCGGCGAGCGGCAAGCTTGCTGGTGCGACAAGATAAGGGCCGCGGCAAAGCGCTTGCCACGGCAAGGCTGCCACTCTGCGCCCACGCTCCAGCGCATCCGACGACGTGTCGCCACAAGATCGCTCCTGGTGCACGTGGCGGGTAGCTGTGCAGCATGGCGGTGCGAGGTGGCAAGTGAAACAGACAAGGAGGCCATCGTGGCGATAGGTGGCGCCCCAAACGGTCATTTCCTCGCACTGTTGGGGCGACCGGACATGCATTAAATGCCCCTGTCCCCTTCCGTCAGAGTTAGGTAGGGGACACTGTTGGTAGCAGTTGTACCAACCCACGTTTTTACTCTTCTACCCCTCTTTCTACGCTGCCACCTGTCGGTGACCCCTTTAGCCTATAAAAAGGAGGCCCATGCGCACGTAGAAGGGGTTCGGAATTTTGGTTCCGCAGCTTGGGGGTTCGGCTGATTCGACGCCACACCCGCTCTCTCGAGCAAGAACAGAATACAAACACAAAGTAGCAGTAGGAGTTTTATCTCTCCGGAGAGCTCCGAAGCTGGGTAAAAATCCCCCGCGTGCTCTCGCCTCGATCTGCTCTTCGTGCACCCTCCGCCCCCTTGCCGGACTAAAAAGGGGCCCTGCCCCATAGGTGCTCGCTCCCCATGCCGCGACACCGCTGATCGGATTTTGGGCCACTGAATCTGGCGTTGACTGCCGTGTCTTCATTGTTGTCGCTATTGTTCCGATGCTTATGTCTGTTGCACCGTGGATTGCCATTATTGTCGCGGACATCTGAAGTGCCGGAGTTTATTGGCGTGGTGCTACTGCGAGCCAACCAGCTATCCTCGCCCGCGCAAAAGCGGGTCATGAGTGTCGTGAGGGCCGCCATGGACTTCGGCTTTTCCTGGCCAAGGTGTCGGGTGCTACCTCTTGAGCACTGCGTTGGATTTCCCCGAAGAGGAGAGGATGATGCAGCAAAGTAGCATAAGTATTTCCCTCAGTTTTTGAGAACTAAGGTATCAATCCAGTAGGAGACCACGCACAAGTCCATCGTACATACACAAAACGATAGCTACTCGCAACCAACACGATTAGGGGTTGTCAATCCCTTCACGGTCACTTACGAGAGTGAGATCTGATAGAGATGATAAATAATATTTTTGGTATTTTTGATAGATAGATGCAAAGTGAAAATTAAAAGGCAAAGTAAAAACAAAGCAAGTAATAAAGCGATAGAGATTGATATGATGGGAATAGACCCGAGGGCCATAGGTTTCACTAGTGGCTTCTCTCAAGAGCATAGATATTCTACGGTGGGTGAACAAATTACTATTGAGCAATTGACAGAATTGAGCATAGTTATAAGTATATCTAGGTAATGATCATGTATATAGGCATCACGTCCGAGACAAGTAGATCGAAACGATTCTGCATCTACTACTATTACTCCACACATCGACCGCTATCCAACATGCATCTAGAATATTTAGTTAAAAACAGAGTAACGCCTTAAGCAACATGACATGATGTAGAGGGATAAATTCATGCAATATGATAAAAAAAACATCTTGTTATCCTCGATGGCAATAATACAATACGTGCCTTGCTGCCCGTTCTGTCACTGGGAAAGGACACCGCAAGATTGAGCCCAAAGCTAAACACTTCTCCCATTGCAAGAACTACCAATCTAGTTGGCCAAACCAAAAAGGATAATTCGAAGAGACTTGCACAGATAACTCAATCATACATAAAAGAATTCAGAGAAGATTCAAAGATTTTCCATAGATAATACTGGATCATAAACCCACAATTCATCGGTCTCAACAAACACACCGCAAAAAGAAGATTACATGGAATAGATCTCCATGAGAGAGGGCGAGAACATTGTATTGAGATCCAAAAAGAGAGAAGAAGCCATCTAGCTACTGGCTATGGACCCGAAGGTCTGAAGTAAACTACTCGCACTTCATCGGAGGGGCTATGGTGTTGATGTAGAAGCCCTCCGTGGTGGATGCCCACTCCGGCGGAGCTCCGGAACAGGCCCCAAGATGGGATCTCGTGGATATAGAAGGTTGCGGCGGTGGAATTAGGTTTTTGGCTCCCGTTCTGATCGTTTGGGGATACATAGGTATATATAGGAGGAAGGAGTACGTTAGTGGAGCAACAGGGGGGCCACGAGGCCGGGGGCGCGCCCAGGGGGGCGCCCTCCACCCTCGTAACCGCCTCTGGCACTTCTTGGAGTAGGGTCCAAGTCTCCTGGATCACGTTCTGTGAGAAAATCACGTTCTCGAAGGTTTCATTCCGTTTGGACTCCATTTGATATTCCGTTTCTTCGAAACACTGAAATAGGCAAAAAACAGCAATTCTGGGCTCGGCCTCCGGTTAATAGCTTAGTCGCAAAAATAATATAAAAGTGGAAAATAAAGCCCAGTATAGTCCAAAACAGTAGATAAAGTAGCATGGAGCAATAAAAAATGATAGATACGTTGGAGACGTATCAGGCATCCCCAAGCTTAATTCCTGCTCGTCCTCGAGTAGGTAAATGATAAAAAGAGAATTTTTGATGCGGAGTGATACTTTGGCATAATTTCAATGTAAATCTTCTTAATTGTGATATGAATATTCAGATCCAAAAGATTCAATACAAAAGCTCATATTGACACAAAAAGTAATAATACTTCAAGCATACTAATCAAAGCAATCATGTCTTCTCAAAATAACATGGCAAAAGAAAGTTCATCCCTACAAAATCATATAGTTAGGCTACGCTTCATTTTCGTCACACAAATATGTTCCCAACTTCTATACCCCCAATGACAAGCCAAGCAATTGTTTCATACTTAAATAATCTCAAACTTTTTCAACCTTCACGCAATACATGAGCGTGAGCCATGGATATAGCACTATGGGTGGAATAGAATATGATGATGGGGATTGTGTGGAGAAGACAAAAAGAGAGAAAGTCTCACATTGACGAGGGTAATCAACGGGCTATGGAGATGCCCATGAATTGATGTCAACATAAGGAGTAGGGATTGCCATGCAACGAATGCACTAGAGCTATGAATGCTCAACAAAAGAAAACTAGTGGGTGTGCATCCAACTTGCTTGCTCATGAAGACCTAGGGCATTTGAGGAAGCCCATCGTAGGAATATACAAGCCAGGTTCTATAATGAAAAATTCCCACTAGTATAAAAAGACAACTTATGAGACTCACTACATGAAGAACAAGGTGCTACTTTGTAGCACAAGATATGAGACTCACTACATGAAGAACAAGGTGCTACTTTGAAGCTCAAGTGTGGAAAAAGAGATAGTAGAATTGCCCTTTATTTATTTATTTATTTATTTTCTCTTTTTTTGGGCCTTTCTTTTTTTTCTTTTGGCCTTTTTTTTGGGCAATGCTCTAATAATGATGATCACCACACTTCTATTGATTACAACATAAGGCTTACAACTCAAAACTTAGAACAAGATATGACTCTATATGAATGCCTCCGGCGGTGTATCGGGATGGTGCAATGAATCAAGAGTGACACATATGAAAAATAATGTATGGTGGCTTTGCCACAAATACGATGTCAACTACATGATCATGCAATGGCAATATGACAAAAGTAATGTATGTCATGATGATGATGATGGAAGTTGCATGGCAATATATCTCGGAATGGCTATGGAAATGCCATGATAGGTAGGTATGGTGGCTGTTTTGAGGAAGATAAAAGGAGGTTTATGTGTGATTAGAGCGTATCGTATCACGGGGTTTGGATGCACCGGCGAAGTTTGCACCAACTCTCAAGGTGAGAAAGGGCAATGCACGGTACCGAAGAGGCTAGCAAAGGTGGAAAGGTGAGAGTGCGTATAATCCACGGACTCAACATTAGTCAAAAGAACTCATATACTTATTGAAAAAATTTAGAAGCCATCAAAAATCAAGTACTACGCGCATGCTCCTAGGGGGATAGATTGGTAGGAAAAGACCATCGCTTGTCCCCAACCGCCACTCATAAGGATGCACAAGCCAGGTACACTTCATGTTTCAAATTTGTTACACAACTTTAAACATACGTGCATGCTATGGGACTTGCAAACTTCAACGCAAGCATTCTTTGAATTCATAATTACCCAACTAGCACGACTTTGATATTATCACCTCCATATCTCAAAACAATTATCAATCATCAAACTTATCTTAGTATTCAACGCACTCAAAAGACAGTTTCACATATCTTGAACACCAAGTATATTAACATTAAGCAAATTACCATGCTATTAATGACTCAAAATAATCTAAGTGAAGCATGAGAGATCAATAGTTTCTTTAAAACAAATCCACCACCGTGCTCTAAAAGATCTAAGTGAAGAACTAGAGCAAAAATTATCACGCTCAAAAGATATAAGTGAAGCACTATGAGCAAAACTATCGAGCTCAAAAGATATATGTGAAGCACATAGAGTATTCTAACAAATTCCAATTCATGTATGGCTCTCTAAAAAGGTGTGTACAGCAAGGATGATTGTGGTAGACTAACAAGAAAAGACGCAAATAATACAAGACGCTCCAAGCAAAACACATATCATGTGGTGAATAAAAATATAGCTCCAAGTAAATTACCGATGGAAGTGGACGAAAGAGGGGATGCCTTCCGGGGCATCCCCAAGCTTTGACCTTTTGGTGTCCTTGGATTATCTTGGGGGTGCCATGGGAATCCCCAAGCTTAGGCTCTTGCCACTCCTTGTTCCATAATCCATCAAAAGAATTCACCCAAAACATGAAAACTTCACAACACAAAACTCAACAGAAATCTCGTGAGCTCCGTTAGGGAAAGAAAACAAAAGACTACTTCAAGGTACTGTAATGAACTAATTATTTATTTATATTGGTGTTAAGCCTACTGTATTACAACTTCTCTATGCATTATAAACTATTTTATTAGCCATAGATTCATCAAAATAAGCAAACAACACACGCAAAACAGAATCTGTCAAAAACAGAACAGTCTGAAGAAATCTGTAACTAACGCAAACTTCTGGAACTCTAAAAATTATACCAAAATAGTAAGTCCTGGAAAATTTGTTTATTGATCAGCAGCAAAAAGAATCAACCCAAAAGCACGTTCCTGTGATTTAACAAAATTATTTTCGTGCGTGCAAAGTTTCTGTTTTTCAGCAGAATCAAATCAACCATCATCGTAGGTTATCCTATAGGTTCTACTTGGCACAAACACTAATTAAAACATAAAACCACATCCAAACAGAAGGTAGATGGATTATTTATTCCTAAACAGAAGCAAAAACAAAAACACAAAATAAAATTGGGTTGCCTCCCAACAAGCGCTATCGTTTAACGCCCCTAGCTAGGCATAAAAGCAAGGATAGATCTAGGTATTGCCATCTTTGGTAGGCAACCCATAAGTGGCTCTCATGATAGATTCATATGGTAATTTTATTTTCTTTCTAGGGAAGTGTTCCATGCCCTTCTTTAAGGGAAATTGGAATCTAATATTCCCTTCCTTCATATCAATAATTGCACCAATCGTTCTAAGGAAAGGTCTACCAAGAATAATAGGACATGAAGGATTGCAATCTATATCAAGAACGATAAAATCTACGTGCACATAATTCCTATTGGCAACAATAAGAACATCATTAATTCTTCCCATAGGCTTTTTAATAGTGGAATCTGCAAGATGCAAGTTTAGAGAGCAATCATCAAAGTCACAGAAATCTAGCAAATCACACAAAGTTTTGGGAATAGTAGAGACACTAGCACCCAAATCACACAAAGCATGAAACTCATAATCTTTAATTTTAATTTTGATAGTAGGTTCCCATTCATCATAGAGTTTTCTAGGGATAGAAACTTTCAACTCAAGTTTTTCTTCATAAGATTGCATCAAAGCATCAACAATGTGTTCGGTAAAGGCCTTATTTTGACTATAAGCATGAGGAGAATCTAGCATGGATTGCAACAAGGAAATACAACCAATCAAAGAGCAATTTTCATAATTAAATTCCTTGAGATCCAAAATAGTGGGTATAGCAACATCTAGGTTTTTATTTCTTTCAATCCCACTTCCATCAATTTCATCATCAAGATCTAGAAACTCTGAATTCTTAGAACGCCTTCTAGGTAAAGGAAGATCATATTCAGTTTCACCAAGATTCATATTGCAAAACAAGGATTTAATGGGGGACACATCAATAACTTTTAGATCTTCATCTTGATTTTCATAGGAATTCGGTTTAGCGGCCATCTTATTGACTAAGGTAGCTTTCATATCCGAAATTTCAGTGGTCATCTTTTCAAGACGAGCAATTTGGGCTCTCATACCATCAAATTCTTTAGACATATCATCGAGTTCTTTATTCATATAACTCATAAAACTTTTTTCTTCCTTAAGCTCGTTTCTAAAGAAATTATTATGCTCAAATAGCAAAACCATGAACTTTCTGACATTGCTTTTGATCACCTCTAGCCTTTTTAGATGAAGATCACCAAATCTAGGTAGAGCCATCGCGACAAGCAAGCAAACTAACACACGAGCAAATAGAAAGGCAACGGAAGAAAGGCAAATGGAAAGAGAGGAGGATATTGGAAAAGAGAGGGCGAATAAAACGACAAGGGTGAAGTGGGGGAGAGGAAAACGAGAGGCAAATGGCAAATAATGTAATGCGAGAGATAGGGATTGTGATGGGTACTTGGTTTTGTTGACTTGCTTGTGTGAGCCTCCCCGGCAACGACGCCAGAAATTCTTCTTGCTACCTCTTGAGCACTGCGTTGGATTTCCCCAAAGAGGAGAGGATGATGCAGCAAAGTAGCGTAAGTATTTCCCTCAGTTTTTGAGAACCAAGGTATCAATCCAGTAGGAGATCACGCACAAGTCCCTCGTACCTACACAAAACAATAGCTAGTCGCAACCAACGCGATTAGGGGTTGTCAATCCCTTCACAGTCACTTACGAGAGTGAGATCTGATAAAGATGATAAATAATATTTTTTGGTATTTTTGATAGATAGATGCAAAGTGAAAAGTAGAAGGCAAAGTAAAAACAAAGCAAGTAATAAAGCGATAGAGATTGATATGATGGGAATAGACCCGGGGGCCATAGGTTTCACTAGTGGGTTCTCTCAAGAGCATAGATATTCTACGGTGGGTGAACAAATTACTGGTGAGCAATTGACAGAATTGAGCATAGTTATGAGTATATCTAGGTAATGATCATGTATATAGGCATCACATCCGAGACAAGTAGATCGAAACGATTCTTCATCTACTACAATTACTCCACTCATCGACCGCTATCCAACATGCATCTAGAGTATTTAGTTAAAAACAGAGTAACGCCTTAAGCAAGATGACATGATGTAGAGGGATAAATTCATGCAATATGATAAAAACCCCCCATCTTGTTATCCTCGATGGCAACAATACAATACGTGCCTTGCTGCCCCTTCTGTCACTGGGAAAGGACACCACAAGATTGAACCGAAAGCTAAACACTTCTCCCATTGCAAGAACTACAAATCTAGTTGGCCAAACCAAAAAGGATAATTCGAAGAGACTTGCAAAGATAACTCAATCATACATAAAAGAATTCAGAGAAGATTCAAATATTTTCCACAGATAAATACTGGATCATAAACCCACAATTCATCGGTCTCAATAAACACACCGCAAAAAGAATATTACATCGAATAGATCTCCACGAGAGAGGGGGAGAACATTATATTGAGATCCAAAAAGAGAGAAGAAGCCATCTAGCTACTGGCTATGGACCCAAAGGTCTGAAGTAAACTACTCGCACTTCATGGGAGGGGCTATGGTGCTGATGTAGAAGCCCTCCATGGTGGATGCCCCCTCCGGCGGAGCTCCGGAACAAGGCCCAAGATGGGATCTCGTGGATACAGAAGGTTGCGGCGGTGGAATTAGGTTTTTGGCTCTCGTTCTGATCGTTTGGGGATACGTAGGTATATATGGGAGGAAGGAGTACGTCGGTGGAGCAACAGGGGGGCACGAGGTAGGGGACGCGCCCAGGGGGGGCGCCCTCCACCCTCTTGACCGCCTCTAGCACTTCTTGGAGTAGGGTCCAAGTCTCCTGGATCACGTTCGGTGAGAAAATCACGTTCCCGAAGGTTTCCTTCCGTTTGGACTCCGTTTGATATTCCGTTTCTTCGAAACACTGATATAGGCAAAAAACAGCAATTCTGGGCTGGGCCTCCGTTTAATAGGTTAGTCCCAAAAATAATATAAAAGTGGAAAATAAAGCCCAATATAGTCCAAAACAGTAGATAAAGTAGCATGGAGCAATAAAAAATTATAGATACGTTGGAGACGTATCATCGGGCGAGCCACTCGTCGCGGATATTATGCTTAAAGGCCGCCAAGGCTTCGGCGTCCGGATAGTCGACAATTTAGTTCTTTCTAGTTAGGAACCGAGTCCAAAATTTCTTGGCTGACTTTCCGAGCTGTTGGGTAATGTGACTCAAGTCATCTGCTTCCGGTCGTCGCACGTATGTGCCCTGGAAGTTGTCGAGGAACGCGTCGTCCAGGTTTTCCCAACTGCCGATGGAATTTGCCGGCAGCTATTTAGCCAGTGCTGGGCCGGTCCTTTGAGTTTAAGGGGAAGATACTTGATGGCATGTAGATCGTCTCCGTGGGCCATGTGAATGTGGAGAAGGAAATCTTCAATCCATACTGCGGGGTCTGTTGTGCCATCGTATGATTCAATGTTTATGGGTTTAAACTCTTATGGGAATTCGTGATCCATCACTTCGTCGGTGAAGCAGAGGGGGTGTGCGGTCCCTCTATGCTGGGCTATGTGGCTACGCAGTTCGAATAAGTCTGGTGGGCTATGTTCGGCCCGACCGGACTTGTTGATGGTGTATCCGGCATGACGATCATCGTCACGTGTTGGGGCACGCCCCTGCGATCCGTAGATCAATCTTGGTTGTCATGCCTTGTTTTCCAGTATGTCTCGCAGGTCGTGCCTATTGCCCCGGACCGTAGTGTATTGGCGTGGGGGTGCGGGCTGGTATTCGAGCAGATACGCCATTTTAGCCCGGCCACGAGGTGGCCGGTCAGACTCGTCCTGTGCTGGTAGTATAGGCTCCTCCTCGAGTTGAGGTAGCAACTTGTGCTTTGGGTAACCTTTGGTGTGGCGCTCGAGTCCATATTCCTCGGCTGCCAGGACTTTAGTCCATCTGTCTGTGAGCAGATCTTGATCAGCTTGGAACTGCTGCTGCTTCTTTTTCAGGCTCCTCGCAGTGGCCATAAGCCGGCGCTTGAAGCACTCCTGCTCTACGGGATCCTCAGGAACGCCGAATTCATCATCGCTGAGGCTCACCCCATCTTCGGAGGGGGGCATGTAGTTGTCCTCCTCCGGGTATCCGTCCGTCGCCTGTTCATTTGGGCTGACCTGCCCGTCTTCCTGTTCGGCCTACTTGAAGGCAGGCTGATCGGGGTTGTATTCGTCTTCGGCACCATCCGGATTGTTTTCGTCTCTTGTGCCGGTATTGCTGTGGCGGGGCTTGGAGCAGCACCAATGACGCCCATGCTTTGCTTTCTTCCTTGAGGGGTTATCCTCCATTACCTCATCGCCATTGGTTTCTTTCAGAGTGTCCACCATATATATATCATATGAGGAGGTGCTGTCCAGCGCCCCGTGGGCGGTGGTTCTTGTTCTTCTCCTACATCGTCGTCCACACCGTCGATGTCTTCAGAGTTGAAGTCAAGCACGTAGGTCAAATCATCGATAGTGGAAATGAAGTGGGTGGTGGGTGGGCAACGAATTCCCTCGTCGCCAGGTTCCCACTAAAGCCAGACATAGTTCGGCCAAGAGTCTCCTGACAAATAGAGAGACTTTAATGAGTTCAGCATGTTGCCAAAGGGTGAGTGCTGGAAGATATCCGCAGCGGTGAACTCCATTACCGGAGCCCAACCAGATTCGGCGGGCTCGGGGGCGCGCGGACTTGAACCTACAGCCGGACACGAGTCTGGGGATCCGGTGACACAGGCTTCCTCGGGGGTGGAGCCTGTGCTCGGCTCTACCGCTGATGAGTGTGCAGCCTGCGGGGCGGGTCCATCCACCCATCCTCAAATGACGCGATCTGCCCCGGATTTAGGTCCGGAGCTTCTGCAGGTGCGATATCCCGAGTATTGTCCGACAATAGGTCTAAGTCGTGCTCATCGTGACTGTTCGGCGCTCCTCGCGTAGGCCCGAATCCATCGAAGATCAAGTCTCCGCGGATATCGGCCGTGTAGTTCAAGTTTCCAAACCTGACCTGATGGCCAGGGGCATAGCTATTAATCTGCTCCAGATGGCCAAGCAAATTGGCCCGCAATGCAAAGCCACCGGACACGAAGATCTGTCCGGGGAGAAAAGTCTCACCCTGGACCGTGTTGTTGTTGATGATTGAAAGGAGCCATCGAGCCTTGCAGCGACGACACAGAGGAACTCTCAATGAAAGCACCAATGTCACTGTCAAAACCGGCGGATCTCGGGTAGGGGGTCCTGATCTGTGCATCTAAGGCTAATCGTAATAGGAGGCAAGGGACACGATGTTTTACCCAGGTTCGGGCCCTCTCGATAGAGGTAAAACCCTACTTCCGGCTTGATTGATCTTGATGATATGAGTATTACAAGAGTAGATCTACCATGAGATCGTAGAGGCTAAACCCTAGAAGCTAGCCTATGATGATTATGATTGTTCTTGTCCTACGGATTAAACCCTCCGATTTATATAGACACCGGAGGGGGCTAGGGTTTACACAGAATCGGTTACAAAGAAGGAGGTCTAACATCCGGATCGCCAAGCTTGTCTTCCATGCAAAGGAGAATCCCATCCGGACACGGGACAAACTCTCGAATCTTGTATCTTCACGGTCCAATAGTCCGGCCAAAGTATATAGTCCGGCTGTCCGGATACCCCCTAATCCAGGACTCCCTCACCTAGATATGCATCAAACCTCTGCCAGCCTCTGACTAGGAAGGCTGAATTCACTCTGCTATTCAGGCCGCAGCTGTGAGATTTTGAATCAGAGTGCGGTATACCTTAGGTGTAGGCGGAAAAAGCTGCCGTTGACTAGACTCAGGGATCCTCTCCGAGCATGCTCGTCGAGTGCGCGCTAGAGGTTCTCTAGTCGAGTGTGCTCTGCCAAATTAGCCAAGCGCACCTCTTCCAAGGCCCGAGCCTCGGGGGTTTCTCCAACGATGGGCGTGTGGAGTGCATCCATGTTGCGGCGATGAAGTTCTTCCCTCTGGGGTCCGGGATGGTACTCCTCGTGGACGCGCGACGGATCACCGCCACCATCTCCGCCGTCTTCACGGCGGAAACCAGGCGGGCTACATGGTCCGTCGACCATCAAGACTCCAGCCGCAGGGTCGCTGCTATCGCACTCGGAGGTGGTCTCGACGGAGCCAGTCGACAGGTCGAACATGCCGTAGAGAGTTTCGTTGGGCTCGATTGCCGCGACTTGATGGGTGGCTGAATAATGAGCCACCGCATGTTTCACCCACCGTTGAAGCCGTGACCGACCGGATCGCTTGCGGCGGCGAACAATGGAGAGAGAAGAAACCATGGGGGCCGACCGATACTGGGTCAACGGCTGCTGAAGAAGGACATCGCGTACGCACGCGCGAAAGTGCGTCGCCCCTCGGACGGGGAGCGCTTTGACGTCAAGGGGAGCTTCCTGAAGCCAGGCGGAGTCGTCGGCGATGAAAACGAGCGTGCCGAGACGGATCTCGCGGCCCTCAGGCAATCCACTGCCGGAAACCATGATGATGGGGATCGTAAAACTTGCAACTTCACCAACAAGTCGCTAAGACACCAGCCCCATGGTGGGCGCCAACTGTCATGCTCCTAAGACTGATAGTAGAAAGGGGGTAGGTATGGAGAGGCAAGTTCTCAGCTATGGTGAAGGTGTACACACAAGATTTACGAGTTCAGGCCCTTCTCGGTAGAAGTAAAAGCCCTACGTCTCGGTGCCCGGAGGTGGTTGAATGGATTATATGTGTGAGGTGTTACAGGGGGTGCGAACCCTTGTGCCAGAGGAGGGGGTGGCTTATATAGAGTGCGCCAGGACCCCAACCATCCTCCATTATAGGAGGTTCAATGTACATAAAGACAGGGCGTTACTGATAACGCCAGCTGAGGGAGTCCTGGATTAGGGGGTGTCCGGATGGCCAGAAAATAGCCTTCGGCCGGATTCCTGGACTATGAAGATACAAGATTGAAGACTTCGTCCCGTGTCCGGATGGGACTTTCCTTGGCGTGGAAGGCAAGCTTGGCGATACGGATATGTAGATCTCCTACCATTGTAACCGACTCTGTGTAACCCTAACCCTCTTTGGTTCCTATATAAACCAGAGGGTTTTAGTCCGTAGGACGAACAACAATCATACCATAGGCTAGCTTCTAGGGTTTAGCCTCTCTGATCTCGTGGTAGATCTACTCTTGTACTACCCATATCATCAATATCAATCAAGCAGGAGTAGGGTTTTACCTCCATCTAGAGGGCCCGAACCTGGGTAAAATCATCGTGTCCCTTGTCTCCTGTTAACATCCGCCTAGACGCACAGTTCGGGACCCCCTACCCGAGATCCGCCGGTTTTGACACCGATACCAGCCATAAGTGCTATTAATGGTCTTAAAGACTACGGAGTGAACGCCTGACCATTGCAGTGCTGATCGACTCCTGGTCTTCAGTAGGTCGAGTGATTCCTTGTATGGTTGAGTTACTTCAGGTAGGAGGGGTACCCGAGTGATATGGTTGGTCGAGTGGATTGCACTTGACACCTTTGGCTGGCGCTTCCTTGTTGTCTCTTGGACTGGTTTGCTTCTAGGGTAGCGACCTTGGGTAGGACGTATAGGTCAGGTCTATGACCCTACCCCGGGTCTGTATCCTCATCACCCCCTCTGGGAGTAAACCTTCGCTTCAACTGCGGCCACCGGATCTAGCGGGAGCCACTGGATCAGGTGGCATCCTCCTCCACCTGCCTCCTCCCACCCCTGTGCTGCGGTCACCGGATCCGGCGAGATCCTCCTCCTTCCCCGTCCAGCCAACTACCCTGGCCCTATGACCGCCTGAGCCGGTGGGATCCTCCTCCCTTTTCTGCATGACGACACACGCATCCTAGAATAGAGGTGAGGCGCCCCTCACCCAGGTCCCCCGCCCCCTCCGCACGCTAATTCCTGCTCGTCCTCGAGTAGCTAAATGATAAAAATAGAATTTTTGATGTGGAATGGTACCTAACATATTTATCAATGTAATTATTTCTTTATTGTGTCAAGAATATTCAGATCCATAACATTCAAAACAAAATTTTAATATTGACATGAAAACAATAATACTTCAAGCATACTAACAAAGCAATCATGTCTTCTCAAACTAACATGGCCAAAGAAAGCTATCCCTACAAAATCATATAGTCTGGCTTGCTACCTCTTGAGCATGCATTGGTTTTCCCTTGAAGAGGAAAGGGTGATGCAGCAAAGTAGCATAAGTATTTCCCTCAGTTTTTGGGAACCAAGGTATCAATCCAGTAGGAGGCTACACTCAAATCCCTCGTACCTGCACAAACACATAAGAACCTTGCAACCAACGCGATAAAGGGGTTGTCAATCCCTTCACGGCCACTTGCAAAAGTGAGATCTGACAGAGATAATACGATAAATATTTTGGTATTTTTATGATATAGATTGGAAAGTAAAGATTGCAAGATAAAATAAATCGGAAACTTATATGATGGAAAATAGACCCGGGGGCCATAGGTTTCACTAGTGGCTTCTCCCAAGATAGCATAAGTATTACGTTGGGTGAACAAATTACTGTCGAGCAATTGATAGAAAAGTGCATAGTTATGAGAATATCTAGACATGATCATGTATATAGGCATCACATCCTCGACAAGTAGATCGAAACGATTCTGCATCTACTACTATTACTCCACACATCGAACGCTATCCAGCATGCATCTAGAGTATTAAGTTCATAAGAACAGAGTAACGCATTAGGCAAGATGACATGATGTAGAGGGATAAACTCAAGCAATATTATATAAACCCCATATTTTTATCCTTGATGGCAACAATACAATACGTGCATTGCTGCCCCTGCTGTCACTCGGAAAGGACACCGCAAGATTGAACCCAAAGCTAAGCACTTCTCCCATTGCAAGAAAGATCAATCTGGTAGGCCAAACCAAACTGATAATTCGAAGAGACTTGCAAAGATAACAAATCATACATAAAAGAATTCAGAGGAGATTCAAATATTGTTCATAGATAATCTTGATCATAAACCCACAATTCATCGGATCTCGACAAACACACCGCAAAAAGTATTACATCGAACAGATCTCCAAGAAGATCGAGGAGAACTTTGTATTGAGATCCAAAGAGAGAGAAGAAGGCATCTATCTAATAACTATGGACCCGAAGGTCTGAGATAAACTACTCACACTTCATCGGAGAGGCTATGGTGTTGATGTATAAGCCCTCCATGATTGATTCCCCCTCCGGCGGAGCGCCGGAAAAGGCCCCAGGATGGGATCTCACGGGTACAGAAGGTTGCGGCGGTGGAAATAGGGTTTCGTGGTGCTCTCGGATGTTTTTAGGGTATATGAGTATATATAGGCGAAAGAAGTTGGTCTAGGGAGCCACGAGGGGCCCACGAGGGTGGGGGGCGCGCATACCCCCTGGGCGCGCCTCCCTGCCTCGTGGCCGCCTCGTTGCTTCCTTGATGTCCACTCCAAGTCTCCTGGATTGCGTTTGTTCCAAAAACGACTCTCCGGAAGGTTTCATTCCGTTTGGACTCCATTTGATATTCCTTTTCTGCGAAACACTAAAATAGGCAAAAAACAGCAATTTGCACTGGGCCACCGGTTAATAGGTTAGTCCCAAAAATAATATAAAAGTGTATAATAAAGCCCATTAAACATCCAACATAGATAATATAATAGCATGGAACAATTAAAAATTATAGATACGTTGGAGACGTATCAAGCATCCCCAAGCTTAATTCCTGCTCGTCCTCGAGTAGGTAAATGATAAAAACAGAATTTTTGATGTGGAATGCTACCTAACATAATTTTCAATTTAATTCTCTTTATTGTGGCGTGAATGTTCAGATCCAAAAGATTCAAGATAAAAGTTTAATATTGACATAAAAATAGTAATACTTCAAGCATGCTAACCGAGGAGTTTATGTCTTATCAAAATAGCATAGCCAAATAAAGCTTATCCCTACAAAATCATATAGTTTGGCCAGGCTTCATTTTCGTCACACAAAATGCTCCCATCATGCACAACCCCGGTTTCAGCCACGCAATTGGTTCATACTTTTTAACGCGCTTCAGCCTTTTTAACCCTCACGCAATACATGAGCGTAAGCCGTGGACATAACACTATTGGTGGAGTAGATTATTATGATAGGGATTATGTGATAAAACAAAAAAAAGAAAGTCTCACATTGACGCGGCTAATCAACGGGCTATGGAGATACCCATCAATTGATGTCAATACGAGGAGTAGGGATTGCCATACAACGGATGCATTAGAGCTATAAATGTATGAAAGCTCATAAAAAAGAAACTAAGTGGGTGTGGATCCAACTTGCTTGCTCATGAAGACCTAGGGCATTTTGAGGAAGCCCATCATTGGAATATACAAGCCAAGTTCTATAATGAAAAATTCCCACTAGTATATGAAAGTGACAAAATAAGAAACTCTCTATCATGAAGATCATGGTGCTATTTTGAAGCACAAGTGTGGAAAAAGGATAGTAACATTGTCCCTTCTCTCTTTTTCTCTCATTTTTTTATTTGGGCTTCTTTGGCCTCTTTTTTTCTCTCCTTTTTCTTATTTCGTCTGGAGTCTCATCCGGACTTGTGGGGGAATCATAGTCTCCATCATCCTTTCCTCACATGGGAAAATGCTCTAATAATGGAAATCATCACACTTCTATTTATTTACAACTCAAGAATTACAACTCAATACTTAGGACAAAATATGACTCTATGTGAATGCCTCCGACGGTGTACCGGGATATGCAATGAATCAAGAGCGACATGTATGAAAGAATTATAAAGGTGGCTTTGCCACAAATACGATGTCAACTACATGATCATGCAAAGCAATATGACAATGATGGAGCATGTCATAATAAACAGAACGTTGGAAAGTTGCATGGCAATATATCTCGGAATGGCTATGGAAATGCCATAATAGGTAGGTATGGTGGCTGTTTTGAGGAAGATATAAGGAGGTTTATGTGTGATAGAGCGTATCGTATCATGGGGTTTGGATGCACCGGCGAAGTTTGCACCAACTCTCAAGGTGAGAAAGGGCAATGCACGGTACCGTAGAGGCTAGCAAATTGCGGAAGGGTAAGAGTGCGTATAATCCATGGACTCACATTAGTCATAAAGAACTCATATACTTATTGCAAAAGTTTATTAGCCCTCAAAGCAAAGTACTACTACGCATGCTCCTAGGGGAAGGGTTGGTAGGACTTAACAATTGCGCGATCCCGACCTCCACTCATAAGGAAGGCAATCAAAGAACACCCCATGCTTCAAATTTGTCACACAACGTTCACCATACGTGCATGCTACGGGACTTGCCAACTTTAACACAAGTATTTCTCAATTTCATAATTACCCACTAGCATGACTCAAACATTACCACCTTTATATCTCAAAACAATTATCAAGTATCAAATTTATCATAGTGTTTAATGCACTCCATATGAAAGTTTTTATTTTACCCAACTTGGATGCCCATCATATTAGGATTATTTTTATAACGAAAGCAAATTACCATGTTGTTCTAAAAGAATCTCAAAATAATATAAGTGAAGCATGAGAGATCAATAATTTCTACAAAATAAAACCACCAGCGTGCTCTAAAAAGTTATAAGTGAAGCACTAGAGCAAAATTGTCTAGCTCAAAAGATATAAGTGAAGCACATAGAGTATTGTAATAAATTCTGATTCATGTGTGTCTCTCCAAAAGGTGTGTACAGAAAGGATGATTGTGATAAACTAAAAAGAAACAACTCAAATCATACAAGACGCTCCAAGCAAAACACATATCATGTGGTGAATAAAAATATAGCCTCAAGTAAAGTTACCGATAGACGAAGACGAAAGAGGGGATGCCTTCCGGGGCATCCCCATGCTTAGGCTTTTGGTTGTCCTTGAATTTTACCTTGGGGTGCCTTGGGAATCCCCAAGCTTAGGCTCTTGCCACTCCTTATTCCATAATCCATCAAATCTTTACCCAAAAAAATTGAAAACTTCACAACACAAAACTCAACTGTAAATCTCATGAGCTCCGTTAGTGCAAGAAAACAAACCACCACTTTAAGGTACTGTAATGAACTCATTATTTATTTATATTGGTGTTAAACCTAATGTATTCCAACTTCTCTATGGTTCATACCCCCCGATACTAGCCATAGATTCATCAAAATAAGCAAACAACACACGAAAAACGGAATCTGTCAAAAACAGAACAGTTTGTAGCAATCTCCCAAGCCTGTGCAACATGTTCATGATCAAGTTGCTTAAAATTCATAATATCGTTGCTAAGAGAGATGATCTTAGCGGGAGGAAAATACTTAGAGATAAAAGCATCTTTGCACTTATTCCATTAATCAATACTATTTTTAGGCAAAGACGAAAACCAAGTTTTAGCATGATCTCTAAGTGAAAACGGAAATAGCTTCAATTTAACAATATCATTATCCACATCTTTCTTCTTTTGCATATCGCACAAATCAAGAAAGTTGTTTAGATGTGTAGCGGCATCTTCACTAGGAAGGCCAGAGAACTTATCTTTCATGACATGATTCAACAAAGGAACATTTATTTCGCAAGATTCAGTATCGGTAATAGGAGTAATCGGAGTGCTAAGAAAATCATTGTTGTTGGTATTGGGAAAATCAAACAATTTATTATTATCTTGAGCCATCGTGACAAACAATCCAATACACAAGCACACAAGAGGCAAGCGAAAAAGAGGCGAACGGGAAAAAAGAGGGCGAATAAAACGGCAACGGTGAAGTGGGGGAGAGGAAAACGAGAGGCGAATGGCAAATAATGTAATGCACGGGATAAGAGTTTGTGATGGGTACTTGGTATGTCTTGACATGTGCGTAGACTCCCCGACAACGGCGCCAGAAATCCTTCTTGCTACCTCTTGAGCATGCATTGGTTTTCCTTTGAAGAGGAAAGGGTGATGCAGCAAAGTAGCGTAAGTATTTCCCTTAGTTTTTGAGAACCAAGGTATAAATCCAGTAGGAGGCTACACTCAAATCCCTCGTACCTACACAAACAAATAAGAACCTTGCAACCAATGTGATAAAGGGGTTGTCAGTCTCTTCACGGCCACTTGCAAAAGTGGGATCTGATAGACATAAGAAGATAAATATTTTTGGTATTTTTATGATGTAGATTGGAAAGTAAAGATTGCAAGATAAAATAGATCGGAAACTTATATGATGGAAAATAAACCCGGGGGACATAGATTTCACTAGTGGCTTCTCTCAGGATAGCATAAGTATTTTGGTGGGTGAACAAATTACTGTCGAGCAATTGATAGAAAAGTGCATAGTTATGAGAATATCTAGGCATGATCATGTATATAGGCATCACGTCCACGACAAGTAGATCGAAACGATTCTGCATCTACTACTATTACTCCACATGTCGACCGCTATCTAGCATGCATCTAGAGTATTAAGTTCATAAGAACAGAGTAACGTATTAGGCAAGATGACATGATGTAGAGGGATAAACTCAAGCAATATGATATAAACCCCATCTTCTTATCCTCGATGGCAACAATACAATACGTGCCTTGCTGCCCCTGCTGTCACTGGGAAAGGACACCACAAGATTGAACCCAAAGCTAAGCACTTCTCCCACTGATAATTCGAAGAGACTTGCAAAGATAACAAATCATACATAAAAGAATTCAGAGGAGATTCAAATATTGTTCATAGATAATCTTGATCATAAACCCACAATTCATCGGATCTCGACAAACACACCGCAAAACGTATTACATCGAATAGATCTCCAAGAAGATCGAGGAGAACTTTGTATTGAGATCCAAAGCGAGAGAAGAAGGCATCTAGCTAATAACTATGGACCCGAAGATCTGAGATAAACTACTCACACTTCATCGGAGAGGCTATGGTGTTGATGTATAAGCCCTCCGTGATTGATTCCCCCTCAGGAGGAGCACCGGAAAAGGCCCCAAGATGGGATCTCACGGGTACAGGAGGTTGCGGCGGTGGAAATAGGGTTTTGTGGTGCTCTCAGATGTTTTCAGTGTATATGAGTATATATAGGCAAAAGAAGATGGTCAGGGGAGGCACGAGGGGCCCACGAGGGTGGGGGCGTGCCTACCCCCCCGGGCGTGCCTCCCTGCCACATGGCCGCCTTGTTGCTTCCTTGACGTCCACTCCAAGTCTCCTGGATTGCGTTTGTTCCAAAAACGACTCTCCCGAAGGTTTTATTCTATTTGGACTCCGTTTGATATTCCTTTTCTGCAAAACACTAAATAGGTAAAAAACAACAATTTGCACTTGGCCTCCGGTTAATAGGTTAGTGCCAAAAATAATATAAAAGTGTATAATAAAGCCCATTAAACATCCAAAACAGATAATATAATAGCATGGAACAATCAAAAATTATAGATACATTGGAGACGTATCATGGCTATGCTGTATCTTCATCACACAAAATATTTAAATCATTCACAACCCCGGTTTCAGCCAATCAATTGTTTCATACTTTAGTATTCTCAAACTTTTTCAACTTTCATGCAATACATGAGCATGAGCCATGGACATAGCACTATAGGTGGAATAGAATGGTGGTTGTGGAGAAGACAAAAAGGAGAAGATAGTCTCACATCAACTAGGCATATCAACGGGCTATGGAGGTGCCCATCAATAGATATCAATGTGAGTGAGTAGGAATTGCCATGCAATAGATACTCATCATTCAAATATTTTATGCCAAACATTTTAATACATTCTTCTTCTAACACTTTGGCATAATTTTCCTTAACATCATTTTCACGAAAGATATTAAAAAGATGAAGCATATGAGGCATCCTCGATTCCTTTTTTTTGGTAGTTTTCTTTTATAGACTAAACTAGTGATAAAACAAGAAACAAGAAGATTCGATTGCAAGATCTAAATATATACCTTCAAGCACTAACCTCCCGGCAACGGCGCCAGAAAAGATCTTGATGTCTACTACACAACCTTCTTCTTGTAGACGTTGTTGGGCCTCCAAGTGCAGAGGTTTGTAGGACAGTAGCAAATTTCCCTCAAGTGTATGACCTAAGGTTTATCAATCCGTGGGAGGCGTAGGATGAAGATGGTCTCTCTCAAACAATCCTGCAACCAAATAACAAAGAGTCTCTTGTGTCCCCAACAAACCCAATACAATGGTAAATTGTATAGGTGCACTAGTTCGGCGAAGAGATGGTGATACAAGTGCAATATGGATGGTAGATATAGGTTTTTCTAATCTGAAAATATAAAAACAGCAAGGTAACTAATGATAAAAGTGAGCACAAATGGTATTGCAATGCTTCCAAACAAGGCCTAGGGTTCATACTTTCACTAGTGAAAGTTCTCTCAAAAAGGATAACATAATTAGATCATATAACAATCCCTCAACATGCAAGAAAGAGTCACTCCAAAGTCACTAATAGAGGAGAACAAAGGAAAAGATTATTGTAGGGTACAAAACCACCTCAAAGTTATTCTTTCCGATCGATCCGTTGGGCTATTCCTATAATTATCACAAACATCCCTAGAGTTCGTAGTAAAATAACACCTTAAGACACACATCAACCAAAACCCTAATGTCACCTAGATACTCCAATGTCACCACTAGTATCCACGGGTATGATTATATGATATGCATCACACAATCTCAGATTCATCTATTCAAACCAACACAAAGAGCTTTAAAGAGTGCCCCAAAGTTTCTACCGAAGAGTCAAGACGAAAACGTGTGCAAACCCCTATGCATAAGTTCACAAGGTCACTGAACCCGCAAGTTGATCACCAAAACATACATCAAGTGAATCAATAGAATACCCCATTGTCACCACGGGTATCCCACGCAAGACATACATCAAGTGTTCTCAAATCCTTAAAGACTCAATCCGATAAGATAACTTCAAAGGGAAAAATCAATCCATTACAAGAAGGTAGAGGGGGAGAAACATCATAAGATCCAACTATAGTAGCAAAGCTCGCAGTACATCAAGATCGTGCCATATCAAGAACACGAGAGAGAGAGAGAGAGATCAAAGACATAGCTACTGGTACATACCCTCAGCCCCGAGGGTGAACTACTCCCTCCGCGTCACAGAGAGCGCCGGGATGATGAAGATGGCCACCGGTTATGGATTCCCCCTCCGGTAGGGTGCCAGAACGGGCTCCCGAGAGGTTTTTGGTGGCTACAAAGGCTTGCGGCAGCGGAATTCCCGATCTAGGTTTATTTCTGGGGGTTTCTGTATTTATAGGAATTTTTGGCGTCGGTCTCACGTTAGGGGGGGGGTCTTCGAGTCATCCACGAGATGGGGGGCACGCCCAGGGGGATAGGGCGCGCCCTCCACCCTTGTGGGTGGCTCGGGACTCCTCTGTCCCAACTCTTTCACTCTAGGGGCTTCTTTTGGTCCATAAAAAATCATCAAAAATTGGCACGTCAATTGGACTCCGTTTGGTATTCCTTTTCTGTAAACTCAAAACAAGGAAAAAAATAGAAACTGACACTGGGCTCTAGGTTAATAGGTTAGTCCCAAAATTCATATAAAATAGCATATAAATGCATATAAAACATCCTAGATGGATAATATAATAGCATGGAACAATAAAAAAATTATAGATATGTTGGACATGTATCACACGCCGGCGTGCCCTAGTGGTCGTTGGGATTTAGGCGCCTCCATCTTCCAAAGGTCACCGACTTTGCCAGTACCTCGTGCTTGTTGCTGGATCAGACTTCCTTTCTCGCCCTTGGGAACCAAAAGGCTGCCGCGTCGACGAGGGGGAGAAAAAGGACTGCGCCCCACTCCCTTCCCCATTGAACTGCATCTCCCCTGGACATTGCAGAAGCCCTTTCGTCATCCAGATCGGGGCCACGACTGCCTCCCCCAAGCTCCTCCTTTCTCTCCTCGCTAGGATCCATGGTGAGCGAGGTACTTATTGCTGGATCCGTCCTCATGCACGAGATGGCCAAAAAATCAACATGGATGCATCTTCAGGTTCATCCATGGTGGATTCTGGGATCGGTCAGGTTGCAGTCCAGCATCGCTGCAATGTAGTTCACTGTGATACATGGTGCAGCTCATGTGCATGCAGTTTAGACATAGGAACATGCAGTTTTATGTTTTATGTTTTTTTGCTGTACACTCCTCGCTCGCTGAAGTGCGCACAGTGGGCCTTTGCAACACATAGCAACACTAGGTGCGGTCCAGTCCCCCCTCGTCGACGGCGAAGGTGGTGACAGCGGCAATACAGCTCAACCCTCCATGGTTTGTGGTCCCAGGTGAGCACCTTTGCATGGCCGACCGACGGTGGAATTGCCTTCAGTACGATGTTCTTTTCCTATAGTTTGCTTGCTCGTGTGTGTCTGTGCGCGCACGCGCGCATGTGTGTGTGTGTGTGTGTGTGTGTGTGTGTGTGTGTGTGTGTGTGTTTGTGGAGCACGGCCCGGTGGCGCCCGGCGATGCATTCCAGCTCATGCCGACATGCGTTTTCCAGGCGTGACCATGCATTTATATAGAAAACGCTAGAGGTTCACTGTATCATCTTTTCGTAGTTCACTATATCTTCTTTTTCCTCATGGTTGACAATTTGGAGTTTTTTAGTTTTTGGTTGCAGTCCCATGGGCGCACAAGTGCAGTGTTGTTGAGGTTGGACGTGCAGTGCGCCATGGATTGTCCTGCATTTCATGGAAGAAATGTCTGTCATTGTATTTTGTATGTGTATGTACCGTGGATTAAAAAAAGGAGCATTGCGGTTCTTTCGCCCCGTCGTCCATAGACGTATCGATTGCATCAATTTTTTCCCTCATAGTGCATTCATGAAGAAAACAACAGTATTTTGTTTAAAGTGTGGCTCACTTGTTTCATCACCTCGTGCTATTCTCTCTCCCCCGCAGCTTGCTATGTTGGCAAGTGTAAAGAAAATTGGAAGAAAAATAAATAGGAAAATGTGGACTTTTTCTATGCAGCTCCCTCTCTTGTGCTATGTAGTGGAAAAAAATGGAAGAAAAATTGATGTAGTAGACTCACCTTGTCCATGCAGCACATACTCGTTGATAAAAAATTGCCTTGTAGTTTAGTTCGGTTCATGCTCGCGGTTCAGTTTTCCATTGTATGCAGTTCTCTCTATCGATATATTGCTTAGTAGTTCACTTTGATACATGTCGCGGTTCGCTTGCCTCGTCTCTACGGTCCACTCTTTGTCATAAAAAGGTCTTTGTGGTCCATTCTTTGTCATGAAATAGTTAGAAGGACAACAAAAACTCAAGTGGTTCACTTTTCGGTAGTCTCGTGGTTCATTTTCGGTAGTATTGCGGGTTCACTTACTACCAAATATTAAGTGCAAAAAAATATTACACGAACGATAAAAAGAAGTAATGCAGTTCACTTCTCAATGGTTGTTTGTGGTTCACTTGTGTCCAATGTGAAGCGCACTTCACTTCCTCATGTGAGAAAACTTAGGTCAGATCAAAAAATCCATGCAGTCCTCTTGCCCGTCCAATGCAGTGCGGTTTTCAGTCTAATGTAGTGCGGTTTCCTGTCTGATGCAGTTCCCCGTCAATTTTGGTGTCGCGAAAAACAGTGTGCCCGCATTTCGGTAATTTCAAAATTGCTCCTAAACTGTAAGGAATTACAGAGAGTGCTCTACATGAAAAAGTTGTGTCTCGTCGATATCTTTCCAATGGCGTATCAATTAAATCATTCCGACCAGTTGTTTGTAAAATTCGCCGAAAAACTGTCACTGCCACTCGTCGTCCGCCGCATCATTTTCAAAATTAATTTAAAAATAAAAAAATCTACATATGAAAGTGGCGCCTCGTCCGTAGCTTCCCAACGGCGTATCACACGCCTCATTTCGAAAAAAGGTTAATAAAATTGGAGCAAAAATAGTACCAAAAATTCGCAAAAATTTTAAAAACAGAATTCCGTGATTTAGTAAATTTAAAACTGCTCTTAAACCATAAAGAATTGGAGAAAGAAATATATGTGAAAAAGTTGCGCCCCGATGATATCTTTCCAAGGCGTATCATTTGTTTCATTCCGATGAGCGGTTTAGAAAAAATCATGAAAATACGCTCGCCGCCACTCATTGTGCGCAGCACCAGTTTTGAAACTGCTCTTAAATCGTAAGGAATCTCTGAAAAATTCTACATGGCGAAGTTGCGCCTAATCCATATCTTTCCAACGGTATATTACACGCCTTGTTCCAACAAACGGTTTAAAAACTGGAGCGAAAATAGTACCAGTTTTTTGGAACGGGAAGTTCACTCGCCTCAGTACTGCAGTGCTCTTGCTTCAACAATGTTGTGCACTTGCGTTGAGCATGCAGTGCGGAAGTGTTAGAAGAATAATTATTCTCTTAATATTAGTAGAATAGACCGGGTTAGTACTCCTACGAGTACATACCCTTACCTCCATCACGCTCATTGTCCACGGGTTCATTTCTGCTACCGGACCGCACCATGTGGACCCGTTAGTATTGTATTAATGAGCCCCTGATTAAACTACATGTACGCCGATTTTATTGGTTCTTAAATCCTTGATTCCCGTCTAATCCTCTCGTCCACCTCATGGGAATGGCATATGGGCCGGGCGGCGGCGATGGCGAGGACGACGGCATATGCATGTAGAAGCTACGGTTTTCCAAAATTTTATATTTCCCAAGATCAAATGCACGCATGGTCTTCTATGAACTGGATGTCACTTTGCACCACACGTCCGCATTCATCATCAATTCACGAGTTTGTGCAGGGTGTCGGCCCTGAGCGGCGACGTTGTGCGTTGGCATCTACAGCAGTACAAAGTTAGATCAAGGACCAACAACAATTCATGCGTCACTAGAAGCAAGAGAAGGAGGACCATTCTCTAACCCAAGGTACCTAACTAAGATGTCTCACCCCAAGTAGCTAATAAATCTATTTAGATCTCACATTTCACGGCAGCAAGTTGTATCTATTGATTTCTTTCGAGAGTACGCAAAATGCGTGCGGTAGCTTTATAGAAGATAGAAAGCGTATTTACAAGAACTTGTTGCCTCGGAGCCACAGGTTGGCTAAGGCAAAATGACACTCCACTCCTACTCCTACTACCTCACGCTACTACTCACACCACACGCTAACTCCTCTTCCCCCTGCTAGGGTCCACAAATGTAGCCCTTCAAAGATCTTCGTGACTAAATCCGTAGCATTCATCCAACTAGAGGTATCGCGAAACACACGGTTGTTTCTTTGTTTCCAAAGGCTCCAGCATACCAAGCTCACCAGCGAGTCAAAATCTTGGCGGTGTGTTTTGTGAATGTTCTTGCGAGTAGTGCCCCGCCAATGCTCTAGAGAAACATTTCCCTCGGGTATGAGCAGTGGATCTATCCTGCTCCTGGTAAATGTCATGAACCATACTTTCTTGGAGTAGGCACACTAAAGCATGATGTGGTCAATGTTGTCCTTGTCTTGGTCGCAAAGAAAGCAAGCAGATGTTTCTTCTTGCAGACCATGTCATAGCCTCCTGTCAGACGTACAAATGCGATATTGGATCACGAGCCACATGAAAATTTTGATGGGGAGAGGAGCCCAACACTTCCATATCCAGCTTGCAAAGGTGGCCTTAATCGCACCCATGAAGAGCATCTTGTAAGCCAATGCAGATGTGTAAACTCCACGTTCATTCCATGGCTAGATCGCCTCATCTTGTTGGTTAGGATCGAGATGAATGTTCAACATGATCTCCCACAGCCGGATCAGTTGGATCAGGCCATCAGTGGACAACTCTCCTGTGATATCCAAAGCCCATCTATGGTTCAACAACCCTTCTTTCACCGATCTCTTGTTAGCAGTTTGGGTGTGGATTAGGGCCGATATCCGGGGCAATGCCATCGATCGAGGCTCCATCGATCCATCAATCCTTCCAAAATAACACCTTGTCGCCTGACCCCAGCCGCCAGTGGACCAAACTGTTGAATGCCATCTGAACTTGTGGGTCACTTGTCATCGGTAGACCGTGCCAAGGTCTTTATCTATTGATTAATACTGATCTTTCTTGTTTTTACAGCAGTAGTCTTGTAAGATGTGGCCTAAACATTTTCTGTGAGATCAGGTCCCTTACCTGATTTTGTCTCCCTACAAATCATTAGAACATCGTCTTGTTACTATTTTCGTCACCGGTCGCACGGGGCGCTTTCTCATTCAGTACTTTTTTTGTTTCAAGTATATACTTGTGGTTACTTGAGAATACCGTTACCATCTCATAGTTACGTACTAATTAACGTGTGCTCTAATTGTTTGTAAATACAGCTAGAGAAAATTGTCGATGATCGTTCTACATGGGATATTCGTGGATGCAAAGCAATTATAGATATTCATTCATGTGATAGAGGAATATATTGAAGCTTCTCCTTTGATTATGTCCCAGGGGTATACATATATGATTGGTGGATGTACTAGTTTCTTATTATCATGTTAAATTTTGTACCACTTGTCGGGGAAACCGATCCACGGACACCTATGGGACCAGCGGACCGAGCCCCTTTCGGTTTGGCGGGGGGCGGAGGTCGCGCGAAGAGCAGATCGAGGCAAAGCACACAAGCAGTTTACCCAGCTTCGGAGCTCTTCGGAGAGATAATACTTCTACTGCTGCATGTCTGAGTGTATTGAGTTCTTGCTCGGGAGCGCTGAGTGCTACAGTACACACTAGCTGCTAACGAGGCCAAGCGTGAGTGTTTTTCTGCCTTCCAACCCCCCTCTACGTTGCGCATGGGCCTCCTTTTATATGCTCAAGGGGTCACCGACAGGTGGCAACATAGACAAGGGTAAAAATGGAAAGGTGTTGCGGTTGGTACAACTACCTGTACAGTGTACCATACCTAATCCTGACGGCAGGGGACAAAGGCATTAAATGCCCGTCTGCATCGCCCGAATAGTGCAAAAAGGGACCGTCAGGGACGCCACCGCTTGCCACGATGGCAATCTTGTCAGCGCCGCTAGCCACAGCGCACCGCTGGCTGCACAGCCTCTTGCCGCGCGCGCCTGGAAAGGTCCCAGGGCGACACGTTGGTGGATGTGCTGGAGCGCGGGTACAGAGTGGTAGCTTGCCGCGGCAAGCTCCTTGCCGCGGTCGTTGTCTTGTCACGTCCGGAAGCTTGTCGCTCACCGGGCCTCGCCGAGACGCGTGGCGCGTCGCGGCAAGTTCCTTGAGATGCCTCGGTTGGCCTTCCCGGCAAGCTCCTCTTGCCGGGGCCTTGTCTCCTAGGCTTGAATACTTTGTTCTTGAATGGCTCCAAAGGAACCACGGAGGACCTTGGCGGTCACCCGGCAAGCCTTGCCGCGGGGTGCTGCGACTGCCCGTGCACAAGTTCGGGATACTAGGGTACCCCTACTCTAGTACACCGACAGGAGCCCCTGGGCCTGGGCCACACACGGTGCCGAGCGCTGTTGGGCCAGGCCCAAAACAGCGGCCTGGGTTACGCCGTATCTTACTCCGTATCCACCGCGCCCTCCCCGAACGGCACGCGTCGAATGCGGCGTCGTGGGAGATATCGTGGGTGGTTTCTTTATTCGGAAAGACGAGACGTCCGCCCCCTCCCTCTTTATAAGCAGGGGAAACAGGGGCAGTTCGCCCATTTCGCCGGTTGCTATTCCAATCTCAGAAACCTCCGCCGCCCCTCCCTTTCTTCCCAAAGCTGAAAGAGAGCAGCGCTCCGCCCCCCATCGCCTCCAGCACTACCAACACCGTCGATCTCCCCCACCACCTCCGCCATGGCTCCGAAAGCCGACAAGGGGAAGGTCGTGAAGTAGACCGAGGCGCAGCGGCTCGCGGTGCTGTGAAAGGAGCGGGCAACCTTCCCCCCCAAGATCGCCGCGAAGGAGCTGAGGGAGTATTACTACCTCTTCTGGTCGACGAAGACGCGAGCGCATCCGCGCACGAAGTTACTCTCAGCCGTCGCTTTGAAACGGGCTCCGAATGGATATCCCTTCTTCGCGTTGTTCTTCTACTGCGGGCTCTGCCCGCCTTTCTCTGTGTTTTTCTGCGATGTTATGAACACCTACGGGTTCCGCCTCCTTGACTTCACCCCCAATGCCGTTCTGACCATGGCAGTTTTCGCACATCTCTGCGAAAACTTTGTCGAAGTCTATCCAAATGTAGCTCTTTTTCGCCACTTCTTTATGCCCCGAGTTGAGAGAGGGGAGCCTTTATCCGGCGGAATCGCCTGGATCTCGAGAGCTGGCAAGAAGGAAGCTTATCTGGAGGGAGAGCTCCGCGGCAAGTGGGAGGAATGGAGAGCAGACTGGTGCTGGATTGTCGAGGAGAACCCGCAATCATTTACCGCCCGGCGCCAAGCCCCAGTAGCGCGCGGCAACGATTGGAGCAACGTGGCCTCGGAAGACGATAGGCTGAAGATTGCCATCACCTGGATCCAACGCCTCAGGCTTGCCGGGCTCACTGTAGGCGCTGTTGGCGCAGATTTTCTTCGCTGCCGCATCGCCCCCCCCTGCAGGAGAGGAGGAGACCTGCCTAAGAGTTCAGGAATGCGGCGGACATCATGAGGCTGCACCCGGGCCTCAACTTCAACTTCACTGTCCTAGAACTGGACGCGATGCTCCAGGAACTGTTCAAGCATGACCCTCAACATCCCGAAGTGTTCAGGTTGCCGAAGGATGTCGTTCCACTGTGCAACAACTCCTCGCTCGACCGCATCCGTGCAATGATGCCGCTGTGCGATTCGCATGGAATTTTCCCAACTTGGCAAGAGCCTATAGACGACGTCGTGCAGGAGTTCTTTGACGGCTTGGTAGAAGTACCGGTCCGCTCCGATGAACAGAAAAGCCTTACTCGTGACACCACCGATGCGGAGATGCAGCGCATCGCCACTAGGCTGGAAGAGGCGGCGGCACCCGCTGCCGCGGGCGAGTTTGGATTCACCATGGAGGAGGCAGAGGCAGCAGAGGCGGCAAGCCTTGCCGAGCGAGAGGGGCTTGCCGGCGAGGGAGAGCTTGTCGGGCCTAAAGTCGAGTCGAGCGAGCCCGCCGAGGGTGCGAGCGGCTCGTTGAAGACCAACTCCTCTTCCTCCTCATCTTCAGACAGCTCGACGCAAGCAGAGCCCCCAGCTCCACCAAGAAGGCGTCTCCGCAAGGCCGGGGACGTAGCGGGGCAGAAGACGAGTCAACAGCAGCCGCGCCGCGCGAAACGCTCCACCGTGGCAAGCGCTGTTGCCGCGGGAGCACCTCACGCCGCTGCGGCAACTGGAGCGGGGTCCTCCCGGACCACCGCTTCTGCTCCTGCCGCTCCTCATGCCGCGGCGGCGGCCGGAGTTGGGCCGTCTCAGACCACCGCCACTGCCCCCGCCAAGCGGCTAAGGGAACCTATTCCTCCGCCTCATCGCGCCGGAGGTGTGCCGGACTTCGACCTCTCCACGCTGAGCTCCGACGAGGAAGAAGAAGAGTAAGATTCTTTGCTGTACTTGTAGTTCTTCAATTCTTGCTGTTTTGTCTTGTATCTGATTTGCTTTACTCCGAACTCATTCCTTTTCAGGACTCTAGCCCAGAGAGCGGCGAAGAGAGCCAAGGTCCCGGTGATTGTCATCGAGGATGAACCCACCGCGACAGAGGGGGGTGTGTCCGAGACCACCTTGCTGGACCCGGCAACTATTCCCCAAAGCAACCCCCAGCGCAGCCCCCAGCGTAAGTATATGGTTTACTTCCCGCTGTTAGGCGCGCATGGGTGCTCTTTCTTTGCTGACATCTAACTATCGGTTTGCGTAGGAGCAGAGCAGCCTCACCAGGAGCGCTCGGAAGCTGCCCCCGACATGCCATCTGCTTCGACTACACTGCCAAGGGAGGGTTCCCCGGTAAGGGAGCGTTCTCCGGTAAGGGAGAACCGGTAAGGGAGAAGTCTCTGGCAAGGGAGAGTTCTCCGGCAAAGGACAGCACCAGCAACCTCCTGGTGGCGGAGACCACGACTGTAGAACCCAGTACAGGTAATCCTCTTGCTTGAAAACTTCCCTTGGGTTCTTCTTCTTCTGATTTTCTTTTTGGATATTTGCTTGACTTTTCTCCCTTTTCCGGCCGTCAGATCCCTCTACCACGGAGCCGATGGAGACCGAGGTCGCCGGCGAGGAGAACGCGCGCGGCAATACCGACGACGCCGCTGCCACCGAAGAAGCAGCTGGCGCTGATGATCCCACCGGCGAAGAGGCTGCCAAAGCTGCCGCCGCAAAAGCTGGCGAGGGGTCTGGCGATCGCACTGATGGCCCCGAGGCCGCAGGAGCGCCAGGCGCTACGCCGACCGCCGATCCCTCCGCCGCTGCCGCAGCGTCAGGCTCCAAAGAGCCCCAGCCCGGCGCCTATTTGAAGGCCGGCGATGGCTTCTTCATCAAGCTCCCCTGGGCGTCAAGCTCCAGGGCGCCGGTCGAAGGAGAAATCTTGGATGGAGGGGTGCTCGCCTCCACTGGGCTGATGCTGGTTGATGCACCGAGCAGCAGCAGCGGCGAGCCTAAGGAGGAGTGGCTGCTACGGAAGCTGGTGTCGCTCTACCGCGCTCGAGAGGCCAAGGTGGAATCCCGAGAAGCACTTGTCACGAAGGCGGGAGTGGACATCGAGAAGCGCGCGGAGGAGCTCCGGGGTCTTAACCAGGAAACTCTCTGGTCCCTGGCAGAGGAGCGGGAGCAACTCGCCGAGGAGCGGAAAGCCTTCTTCCTCAAGAAGGCTGAAGTTGAAGAGCAACAGCGGCTTGCCGCCGAGAATCTGTCTGCGCGGGAGGGCGAGTTGGCGCAGCGGAAGGTCAACCTTGACAGCCACGAGGAGGTGCTTGCTGCGCGCGAGCAAACATTCGGCGGGGCTCTCAAGGAAGCAGAGGATGCTGCCGCAGCTACCGAGGCCACGAAGAAGGAGCTGGAGACGAAGGTGGCGCAGCTAGAGGCCGATCTCAAGGCGAGCGGTGAAGAGCTTGCCGCGCTCAAGCGTGAGCGCGAGAAGGACGCCTACACCTTTGGCGAGCTGCAGGGTCGTCTCGCCGAGAAGGGCAAGGAGCTTAGCGCCGCCAAGGACTCCAACTCAGATCTTGAGTTGAAGCTGTCTACTTTGACCAAGACGCTGGACGGCGCCAGGGAGCAGGAGGTGGCCTTGAAGGAGAAGATCAAGGCCGACGAGGCGCTGCTGGCAAGGGCTGTTGCCGCCCAGAACACTTTTAGGGAGAATGTGGAGCACTAGACAGAGGGTCTCGTGGATGTTGCCGCATCCATTGACAGGGAGCTGGCGCGGCTGGGGATGGAGGATCTCGGGTATCCCTCCGATGAGAATCTCCAACCCAGCGCCAAGCTCACCTTGTTCTTCAAAGGCGCGGCGACGGCCCTCCAGCGACTCCGGGAGAAGATCCCAAAGCAGCTGGCCGACGAGTCGTGCAAGATCTGCGCGGGAGCTCTTCAAAAGGTGTTGGTGAAGGTGGCCTTCCGCAACCCAGGCCTCAACCTCACCAACGTCCTCAGGACCTTGCCGCCGGATGCTGATCTGGAAGCGCTCAAGACCCTTGTCGCACCCATTGTGGACAAGGTGAGCGGGATCAAGAGGGTTGAGGGCGATCGCGTAGATTAGGCCGCCCGTTTTCTCCTTTTCTTGTCGCTGCTGGTCATGTTATGAGAACAATCTGTTAGAGCTGCGACAAGCTATTTTGTAATATAACTCTATTTTGGGTAGCGATTGCTATGTTATTTCCTTTACTTGCTTCCTTGCTTTGTATGTTTTTGCCGTATGCTTTTAGGGAACTTGCCGGTGCAGGCGCCTTAGCCGCGAGCGCTGAGTGCGGGACGTTAGTAGCCTGCTGGCGGTGCCGCTACCGACAAGAAACCTTGTCGCAACTAGTCGCAGCTCACTTAAGTTGTTGAGCGGACTCGAAACAAAGTAAGGGCGCAACTAGTTACGAGTTGGTTCCTCCGCGCACAGGTTTTCCATACAAAGCACGGTCGTTCGAGGAAGATAACTTAAAAATTTTAAAACTGATTGCTCAAACTTTGGCAACTTAGCTTTTCTGTCGTTTGCTTCCTGGTAAAGCGAAACTTTCTTGAATGACGCCTGGTCCACACCATTATCTTCTCCTTTCCCGCCGGCAAACTTGTGGGCGAGGGAACCTTCCTTTCTTTGAGAAAGAGAAAGAAGAGAAAATAAAGATATGGAGCCTTACGGCTCGTTATTGCTTACCGGGGGTAGGCGCTGCACAAAGTGTCAGATAACACATGCAAAAAATAGAAAGCATGAAATTGACAAGATATGCGGAGCACATGAGCTTTACTTATGCACGGGGTCTGTGCCCGGCTTTTTACAAAGGATTACATGCAACAGCGGCAAGACTTGTACAAAAGGTGGTTGCCGGAACAGGTTCTGGCAACCGCGCCTTACGGGTAAAACTTACGAAGATGCTCAATGTTCCAAGAGTTGCTCACCGGAATGCCATCTTCGATCTCAAGGCGGACAACGCTAGGCCTAGTGACTCGTTTCACCCGGTAAGGGCCTTCCCACTTCGGCGTCAACTTGTTGGAATTCTTGGCAGACTGAACGCGCCGAAGAACAAGGTGGCCTTCCTCGAGACTTCTGGCATTAACTTTGCGGCTATGGTAGCGGTGCAAAGCTTGCTGGTAGCGAGCAGCTCGTACAACAGCCTGAAGACGGTTTTTCTCAAGGAGCAGCGCGTCATCTTGTCGCAGCTGCTCTTGCTCAAGCTCATCATAAGCGAGCACTCGAGGTGACCCGTATACGAGTTCTGTGGGGAGAACTGCCTCTGCTCCATAGACTAGAGCGAAAGGTGTCTGGCCAGTGGCTCGATTTGGCGTTGTCCTGATGGACCAAAGAACTTCCGGCAGCTCCTCAATCCAGTTCTTTCCACACTTGCGGAGCCTGTCGAAAGTCCTGGTCTTGAGCCCGCGCAGCACTTCAGCATTTGCCCTCTCCGCTTGACCGTTGCTTCTCGGATGAGCAACAGAAGCGAAGCAGACCTTGGCGCCAAGATCTTGGACATACTGCATGAAGGTGCGGCTCGTGAATTGCGTGCCGTTGTCGGTGATGATCCTGTTAGGGATCCTGAAGCGGCAAACAATCGACCTGAAGAACTTGACTGCTGACTATGCTGTCACCTTCCTCACTGCTTCCACTTCTGTCCACTTTGTGAACTTGTCGATTGCAACGTACAAATACTCAAAGCCCCCGACAGCTCGGGGAAAGGGGCCGAGGATGTCGAGCCCCCAGACCGAAAATGGCCAGGATAAAGGGATCGTCTGGAGAGCTTGAGCAGTTGGAACTGGCACGCTTCACACTTTGTTACTTGTGCAGTTGCATCCTGGGGGGCTGTCGGCCAAAAGAAACCTTGCCAGAATGCTTTGCCGGCAAGTGCTCTTGCGCCAATGTGGTGACCACATATGCCTCCATGTATCTCTGCCAACAGTTTTTGTCCATCTTCCCGGTGAATACACTTCAATTTCACACCGTTGAGTCTTCTTCTGTACAGTGTGTTGTCGACAAACTGGTACATACTTGACTGCCGGGCTACTCTTTCCGCTTCTTCTTGCTCTTCGGGAAGTTCTCCTGTCTGAAGGAAACGGACAATCTGCTGTGCCCATGCTGGAGCTTGCGCCTCGACAACAAGGACTAAAGGCACATCTGCTGCTGCGGGAACATCCGCTTCTACGACGAGAACCTGCGGCTCAGCCGGAGCTTGACGTTCCCCGGCAAGCTTGCCGGGGCAAAACTTGTCGGGAGCGTCTGCTTCAATGGAACAAACCCTAGGGCTTTCCGGAGCAGACTGCTCCTCAGCACCCTTGGTGTTGATCTTGGGGACCTTCTTGGCGGCGGCTTCGGGGAGCTCTGCCGGAAAATAGTCACCAGAAATCAACTTCCTCTTCTTGCTCTGTCCAGTTGATGGCGTTACAGACGGTTGAGCCAGTTTGAGCACAAAGATCCCTAGTTCCACAGGTAACTTAAGTGCGGCGCACTTCGACAGGCCATCGACAATGTCGTTCTGAGCTCTTGGAACATGTTCCATCTGTAGGCCGTCAAAGTGCTCTTCTAACTTTCTCACTTCATCAACGTAAGCTTCCATCAATGGACTCTGATAATTCTTTTTCACTTGGCGGACGACAAGCTGCGAGTCACCCCTGACAATGAGCTTCTTGATCCCAAGGTCTGCTGCGATCCTGAGACCGGCAAGCAAACCTTCATACTCTGCGGTATTGTTTGTTGCTTGCTCCTTGGGAAAGTGCATCTGGACTATGTACTTGAGGTGCTCTCCGGTGGGCGCAACAAGTAGCACGCCCGCACCGGCGCCTTGTAGTGAGAAGGCACCATCAAAGTACATCAGCCACTCTTTGCTTGCTTCCTTGACGGGGATGCTCGTTTCTTGAATTTCTTCATCTGGTGTTGGCGTCCATTCTGCTATGAATTCTGCCAATGCTCTGCTTTGGATAGTTGAAGTGCTCTCAAACTTGAGGCCAAAGCTTGACAGTTCAAGTGCCCACTCGACAATCCTGCCTGTTGCTTCTGGATTCTGCAGTATCCTCTTCAGCGGAAAACGAGTGACAACTGTGATCTCATGTGCTAGGAAGTAATGGCGCAGCTTTCTCGAGGCCATGAGAAGGCCGAAAAGCAATTTCTGCACACCAGAATACCTTGAACTAGCCCCCTGCAGAAGGGAACTGACAAAGTAAACTGGGTGCTGCACCATTCTGTTCTGTATCTCCTCACGCGCCTGCACAGATCCATCTTTGTCGGGACCAGAGCTTGTCGGTGAAGTCCCCTGCTTGTCGCTGGATGCATCTGCCGTGGTTGCTGGCTCATCATCCACCTCCCTCTCTGCTACTAACGCAGCACTAACCACTTGATTGGTTGCCGCTATATACAGCAGCAACTTCTCTTGTGGTTTAGGTGCGACAAGTGTTGGAGTGGAGGACAGGTATCTCTTTAAGTCCTGCAGTGCAGCTTCCGCTTCCAGAGTCCATTTCATTGGACCTGCCTTTTTCAGTATTTTGAAAAATGGCAGGCGTGCTCAGCAGACCTAGAGATAAACCTGCTGAGAGCAGCCACGCAACCGGCAAGTCTTCGTACATCCTTGATGCACTTTGGTGCTTCAATCTTCTCAATGGCCTTGATCTTGTCGGGATTGGCTTCAATTCCCCGCTGAGACACGAAGAACCCGAGAAGCTTGCCGGAGGGGACTCCAAACACACACTTCTCGGGCTTAAGCTTGAGGTTGATATTGCGCAGACTTGCAAAGGTTTCGTCTAAATCCTGAATCAGAGTTGCCTTGTCCTTGCTCTTGACCACTATGTCATCCATGTAGGCTTCCACATTTCTGTGCATTTGTGGCTCAAAAGCGTCATGGACTATCCTTGCAAATGTTGAACCAGCATTCTTTAAACCGAAAGGCATCCGTATGAAACAGTATGTGCCACATGGAGTGATGAATGCGGTCTTCTCCTCATCCTCTTCTGCCATGAAGATCTGATGGTATCCTGAATATGCGTCAAGAAATGAAAGCAAGTCACATCCAGCCGTGGAGTCAACAATCTGGTCAATGCGCGGTAAGGGAAATGGGTCTTTGGGACAAGCTTTATTGACATCGGTAAAGTCGATACAAAGCCTCCATTTCCCGTTTGCCTTGCGCACGACCACAGGATTGGCCAACCACGTAGGATGGAGCACTCCTCTGACAAGGCCTGCTGCTTCCAATTTCTTGATTTCTTCTGCGATGAATTCTTGGCACTCCACTACTTGTTTCCTGACCTTCTGCTTGACGGGCCGCGCATGAGGACAGACGGCAAGATGGTGCTCGATTACTTTCCTGGGAACACCGGGGATGTCAGACGGTTGCCACGAAAACACGTCGACGTTCGCCCGCAAGAAAGCAACGAGCGCGCTTTCCTATTTAGGGTCGAGAGTGGCACTGATGGTGAAGGTACCACCAGTGCCGTCCTCCTTGGCGGACACCTTCTTGGTCTCTGGCGGAGCTGCCATTGTCTTCTTACGCTTGCCAGTGGAGCTCGATGGTGCGTCCTCGACGGTAGCGCAACACTCCGAAGAGGTGCGCTTGCCGGAGTGGGCATCCGAACTCTTGCCGGACTTGGTCTTCTTCTTCCCCCCGGGAGCTTCAACGGCAAGTGACTTGCGATTTGTTGCGGCTGCTGCTTCCCGGTAGATCTTGTCGGCGCAGATAAGAGCATCCTTCTTGTCGCCAGGGACAGAGATGACACTTATCGGGCCTAGCATCTTCAGCATGTTGTATGCGTAGTGAGAGGCTGCCATGAATTTGGCGAGTGCTGGACGGCCGAGTATCCCATTGTAAGGCAATGGAAAGTCAGCAACGTCAAAAGTGACCTTCTCAGTCCTGCAGTTCAACTCGCTGCCAAATGTCACCGGCAACGTGATCTTTCCCTTCGGCTTGCTCCTTCCCGGATTGATTCCTTGGAATGTGCCGGTCTCTTCGAGCTCGCTATCAGGGATCTGGAGTTTCTGGAGTACCGCGGAGGAGATCAGGTTCAAGCCGGCCCCGCCGTCAACTAGCATCTTAGTGACTTTGAGGTTGCGGATGAAGGAAATATGCCCTAGAGACAATTATAAAGTTATTATTTATTTCCTCATATCATGATAAATGTTTATTATTCATGCTAGAATTGTATTAACTGGAAACATAATACATGTGTGAATATATAGACAAATAGAGTGTCACTAGTATGCCTCTACTTGACTAGCTTGTTAATCGAAGATGGTTATGTTTCCTAACCATGAACAAGGAGTTGTTATTTGATTAACAAGGTCACATCATTAGTTGAATGATCTGATTGACATGACCCATTCCGTTAGCTTAGCAGCTGATCGTTTAGTATGTTGCTATTGCTTCCTTCATGACTTATACATGTTCCTGGACTATGAGATTATGCAACTCCCGTTTACCGGAGGAACACTTTGTGTGCTACCAAACGTCACAACGTAACTGGGTGATTATAAAGGTTCTCTACTGGTGTCTCCGAAGGTACTTGTTGAGTTGGCGTATTTCGAGATTAGGATTTGTCACTCCGAATGTCGGAAAGGTATCTTTGGGCCCTCTCGGTAATGCACATCACTTAAGCCTTGCAAGCAATGTGACTAATGAGCTAGTTGCGGGATGATGCATTACGTAACGAGTAAATAGACTTGCCGGTAACGAGATCGAAATAGGTATTGGATACCGACGATCGAATCTCGGGTAAGTAACATACCGATGACAAAGGGAACAACGTATGTTGTTATGCGGTTTGACCGATAAAGATCTTCGTAGAATATGTAGGAACCAATATGGGCACCCAGGTCCCGCTATTGGTTATTGACCGGGGACGTGTCTCGGTCATGTCTACATTGTTCTCGAACCGTAGGGTCCGCACGCTTAAGGTTTCGATGACAGTTATATTATGAGTTTATGTATTTTGATGTACCGAAGGTTGTTCGGAGTCCCGCATGTGATCACGGACATGACGAGGAGTCTTGAAATGGTCGAGACATAAAGATTGATATATTGGACGGATATATTTGGACACCGGAAAGGTTCCGGGTGAGATTGGAAATATGCCGGAGTTCCAGGAGGTTACCGGAACCCCCCAGTAAGTATATGGGCCTTATTGGGCCTTAGTGGAAGGGAGGGAGAAGGAGCAAGGGAGGGGGCGCCCCCCCCCCAAGCCCAATCCGAATTGGGAGGGGGGCCGGCCCCCCCTTTCCTTCTCTCCTCCCCCCTCTTCCTTCCTTCTCCTACTCCGAATAGGAAAGGGGGGGCCAAACCTACTTGGAGTAGGTTTGCCCCGCTAGGGCGCGCCTCCCCCTTGGGCCGGCCTCCTCCTCCCTCCCTCCTTTATATACGGGGGCGGGGGCACCCTAGACACACAAGTTGATCATTAAGATCGTTCCTTAGCCGTGTGCGGTGCCCCCCTCCACGATATTACACCTCGGTCATATTGTAGTGGTGCTTAGGCGAAGCCCTGCGACAGGAGAACATCAAGATCGTCACCACGCCGTCGTGCTGACGGAACTCCTCCCCACGCCTCTGCTGGATCGGAGATCGGGGTGCGTCATCGAGTGTACGTCTGTCAAGAACTCGGAGGTGCCGGAGTAACGGTGCTTGGACCGGTTGGACCGGGAGGACGTACGACTACTTCCTCTACGTTGTGTCAACGCTTCCGCTTCGGTCTACGAGGGTACGTAGACAACACTCTCCCCTCTCGTTGCTATGCATCACCATGATCTTGCATGTGCGTAGGAATTTTTTTGAAATTACTACGTTCCCCAACAGTGGTATCAGAGCCTAGGTTTTTATGGTTTGATGTTATATGCACGAGTAGAACACAAATGAGTTGTGGGCGATATAAGTCATACTGCTTACCAGCATGTCATACTTTGGTTCAGCAGTATTGTTGGATGAAGTGGCCCGGACCGACATTACGCGTACGCTTACGAGAGACTGGTTTTACCGCCGTGCTTTGCACACAGGTGACTAGCGGGTGTCAGTTTCTCCAACTTTACTTGAACCGAGTGTGGCTACGCCCGGTCCTTGCGAAGGTTAAAACAGCATCAACTTGACAAACTATCGTTGTGGTTTTGATGCGTAGGTGAGATTGGTTCTTGCTTAAGCCCGTAGCAGCCACGTAAAACTTGCAACAACAAAGTAGAGGACGTCTAACTTGTTTTTGCAGGGCATGTTGTGATGTGATATGGCCAAGACATGATGCTATATTTTATTGTATGAGATGATCATGTTTTGTAACCGAAGTTATCGGCAACTGGCAGGAGCCATATGGTTGTCGCTTTATTGTATGAAATGCAAACGCCCTGTAATTGTTTTACTTTATCACTAAGCGGTAGCGATAGTCGTAGAAGCAATAGATGGCGTAAATGACAACGATGCTACGATGGAGATCAAGGTGTTGCGCCGGTGACGATGGTGATCATGATGGTGCTTCGGAGATGGAGATCACAAGCACAAGATGATGATGGCCATATCATATCACTTATATTGATTGCATGTGATGTTTATCCTTTATGCATCTTATCTTGCTTTGATTGACGGTAGCATTTTAAGATGATCTCTCACTAAAAACTATCAAGAAGTGTTCTCCCTGAGTATGCACCGTTGCCAAAGTTCGTCGTGCCCAGACACCACGTGATGATCGGGTGTGATAAGCTCTACGTCCATCTACAACGGGTGCAAGCCAGTTTTGCACACGGGGAATACTCAGGTTAAACTTGACGAGCCTAGCATATGCAGATATGGCCTCGGAATACGGAGACCGAAATATCGAGCGTGAATCATATAGTAGATATGATCAACATAAGATGTTCACCATTGAAAACTACTCCATCTCACATGATGATCGGTTATGGTTTAGTTGATTTGGATCACGTGATCACTTAGATGACTAGAGAGATGTCTGTCTAAGTGGGAGTTCTTTAGTAATATGATTAATTGAACTTAAATTTATCATGAACTTAGTACCTGATAGTATCTTGCTTGTCTGTGTTGATTGTAGATAGATGGCCCGTGCTGTTGTTCCGTTGAATTTTAATGCGTTCCTTGAGAAAGCTAAGTTGAAAGATGATGGTAGCAACTATGCGGACTGGGTCCGTAACTTGAGGATTATCCTCATTGCTGCACAGAAAAATTACGTCCTGGAAGCACCGCTGGGTGTCGGGCCTGCTGCTGATGCAACTGACGACGTTAAGAACGTCTGGCAGAGCAAAGCTGATGACTACTCGATAGTTCAATGTGCCATGCTTTACGGCTTAGAACCGGGACTTCAACGACGTTTTGAACGTCATGGAGCATATGAGATGTTCCAGGAGTTGAAGTTAATATTCCAGAAGAATGCCCGGATTGAGAGATATGAAGTCTCCAATAAGTTCTATAGCTGTAAGATGGAGGAGAATAGTTCTGTCAGTGAGCACATACTCAAGATGTCTGGGTATTGTAATCACTTGATTCAACTGGGAGTTACTCTTCCGGATGATAGCGTCATTGACAGAATTCTCCAATCACTTCCACCAAGCTACAAGAGCTTCGTGATGAACTATAATATGCAAGGGATGGATAAGACGATTCCCGAGCTCTTCGCAATGCTAAAGGCTGCGGAGGTAGAAATCAAGAAGGAGCATCAAGTGTTGATGGTTAACAAGACCACTAGTTTCAAGAAAAAGGGCAATGGGAAGAAGAAGGGGACTTCAAGAAGAACAGCAAACAAGTTGCTGCTCAAGAGAAGAAACCCAAGTCTGGACCTAAGCCTGAAACTGAGTGCTTCTACTGCAAGCAGACTGGTCACTGGAAGCGGAACTGCCCCAAGTATTTGGCGGATAAGAAGGATGGCAAGGTGAACAAAGGTATATGTGATATACATGTTATTGATGTGTACCTTACTAGAGCTCGCAGTAGCACCTGGGTATTTGATACTGGTTCTGTTGCTAATATTTGCAACTCGAAACAGGGACTACGGATTAAGCGAACACTGGCAAAGGACGAGGTGACGATGCGCGTGGGAAGCGGTTCCAAAGTCGATGTGATCGCGGTCGGCACGCTACCTCTACATCTACCTTCGGGATTAGTATTAGACCTAAATAATTGTTATTTGGTGCCAGCGTTGAGCATGAACATTATATCTGGATCTTGTTTGATGCGAGACGGTTATTCATTTAAATCAGAGAATAATGGTTGTTCTATTTATATGAGTAATATCTTTTATGGTCATGCACCCTTGAAGAGTGGTCTATTTTTGATGAATCTCGATAGTAGTGATACACATATTCATAGTGTTGAAGCCAAAAGAGGCAGAGTTGATAATGATAGTGCAACTTATTTGTGGCACTGCCGTTTAGGTCATATCGGTGTAAAGCGCATGAAGAAACTCCATACTGATGGACTTTTGGAACCTCTTGATTATGAATCACTTGGTACTTGCGAACCGTGCCACATGGGCAAGATGACCAAAACGCCATTCTCTGGTACTATGGAGAGAGCAACAGATTTGTTGGAAATCATACATACAGATGTATGTGGTCCGATGAATGTTGAGGCTCGTGGCGGATATCGTTATTTTCTCACCTTCACAGATGATTTAAGTAGATATGGGTATATGTACTTAATGAAGCATAAGTCTGAAACATTTGAAAAGTTCAAAGAATTTCAGAGTGAAGTTGAAAATCATCGTAACAAGAAAATAAAGTTTCTACGATCTGATCGTGGAGGAGAATATTTGAGTTACGAGTTTGGTCTACACTTAAAACAATGTGGAATAGTTTCGCAACTCATGCCACCCGGAACACCACAGCGTAATGGTGTGTCCGAAGGTCGTAATCGTACTTTGCTTGATATGGTACGATCTATGATGTCTCTTACAGATTTACCGCTATCATTTTGGGGTTATGCTTTAGAGACGGCCACATTCACGTTAAATAGGGCACCATCAAAATCCGTTGAGACGACACCTTATGAACTATGGTTTTGCCAGAAACCAAAGTTGTCGTTTCTTAAAGTTTGGGGCTGCGATGCTTATGTGAAAAAGCTTCAACCTGATAAGCTTGAACCCAAATCGGAGAAATGTGTCTTCATAGGATACCCAAAGGAGACAGTTGGGTACACCTTCTATCACAGATCCGAAGGCAAGACATTTGTTGCTAAGAATGGATCCTTTCTAGAGAAGGAGTTTCTCTCGAAAGAAGTGAGTGGGTGGAAAGTAGAACTTGATGAGGTAATTGTACCTACTCCCTTGTTGGAAAATAATACATCACAGGAACCGGTTTCTGTGACGTCAAAACCAACTAGTGAGGAAGTTGATAATGATGATCATAGAACTTCAGATCAAGTTATTACAGAACCTCGTCGGTCGAACAGAGTAAGATCCGCACCAGAGTGGTATGGCAATCCTATTCTGGAAGTCATGCTGCTAGATCATGATGAACCTGCGAACTATGAAGAAGCGATGGTGAGCCCAGATTCCGCAAAATGGCTTGAAGCCATGAAATCTGAGATGGGATCCATGTATGAGAACAAAGTATGGACTTTGGTTGACTTGCCCGATGGTCGGCAAGCAATTGAGAATAAATGGATCTTCAAGAAGAAGACTGACGCTGACGGTAATGTTACTGTCTACAAAGCTCGACTTGTTGCAAAAGGTTTTCGACAAGTTCAAGGGGTTGACTACGATGAGACCTTCTCACCCGTAGCGATGCTTAAGTCTGTCCGAATCATGTTAGCAATTGCCGCATTTTATGATTATGAAATTTGGCAAATGGATGTAAAAACTGCATTCCTGAATGGATTTCTGGAAGAAGAGTTGTATATGATGCAACCAGAAGGTTTTATCGATCCAAAGGGAGCTAACAAAGTATGCAAGCTCCAGCGATCCATTTATGGACTGGTGCAAGCCTCTCGGAGTTGGAATAAACGTTTTGATAGTGTGATCAAAGCATTTGGTTTTATACAGACTTTTGGGGAAGCCTGTATTTACAAGAAAGTGAGTGGGAGCTCTGTAGCATTTCTAAAATTATATGTGGATGACATATTATTGATTGGAAATAATATAGAATTTCTGGATAGCATAAAGGGATACTTGAATAAAAGTTTTTCAATGAAAGACCTTGGTGAAGCTGCTTACATATTGGGCATTAAGATCTATAGAGATAGATTAAGACACTTAATTGTACTTTCACAAAGCACATACCTTGACAAAATTTTGAAGAAGTTCAAAATGGATCAAGCAAAGAAAGGGTTCTTGCCTGTATTGCAAGGTCTGAAGTTGAGTAAGACTCAAATCCCGACCACCGCAGAAGATAGAGAGAAAATGAAAAATGTTCCTTATGCTTCAGCCATAGGCTCTATCATGTATGCAATGCTGTGTACCAGACCTGATGCGTGCCTTGCTATAAGTCTAGCAGGGAGGTACCAAAGTAATCCAGGAGTGGATCACTGGACAGCGGTCAAGAACATCCTGAAATACCTGAAAAGGACTAAGGATATGTTTCTCCTATATGGAGGTGACAAAGAGCTCATCGTAAATGGTTACGTTGATGCAAGCTTTGACACTGATCCGGACGATTCTAAATCGCAAACCGGATACGTGTTTACATTAAACGGTGGAGCTGTCAGTTGGTGAAGTTCAAAGCAAAGCGTCGTGGCGGGATCTACGTGTGAAGCGGAATACATAGCTGCTTCGGAAGCAGCCAATGAAGGAGTCTGGATGAAGGAGTTCATATCCGATCTAGGTGTCATACCTAGTGCATCGGGTCCAATGAAAATCTTTTGTGACAATACAGGAGTGATTGCCTTAGCGAAGGAATCCAGATTTCACAAGAGAACCAAGCACATCAAGAGACGCTTCAATTCCATCCGGGATCTAGTCCAGGTGGGAGACATAGAGATTTGCAAGATACATACGGATCTGAATGTAGCAGACCCGTTGACTAAGCCTCTTCCACGAGCAAACATGATCAACACCAAGACTCCATGGGTGTTAGAATCATTACTGTGTAATCTAGATTATTGACTCTAGTGCAAGTGGGAGACTGAAGGAAATATGCCCTAGAGGCAATAATAAAGTTATTATTTATTTCCTCATATCATGATAAATGTTTATTATTCATGCTAGAATTGTATTAACCGGAAACATAATACATGTGTGAATATATAGACAAACAGAGTGTCACTAGTATGCCTCTACTTGACTAGCTTGTTAATCGAAGATGGTTATGTTTCCTAACCATGAACAAGGAGTTGTTATTTGATTAACAAGGTCACATCATTAGTTGAATGATCTGATTGACATGACCCATTCCGTTAGCTTAGCACCCGATCGTTTAGTATGTTGCTATTGCTTCCTTCATGACTTATACATGTTCCTATGACTATGAGATTATGCAACTCCCATTTACCGGAGGAACACTTTGTGTGCTACCAAACGTCACAACATAACTGGGTGATTATAAAGGTGCTCTACAGGTGTCTCCGAAGGTACTTGTTGAGTTGGCGTATTTCAAGATTAGGATTTGTCACTCCGAATGTCGGAAAGGTATCTCTGGGCCCTCTCGGTAATGCACATCACTTAAGTCTTGCAAGCAATGTGACTAATGAGCTAGTTACGGGATGATGCATTACGTAACGAGTAAAGAGACTTGCCGGTAACGAGATTGAACTAGGTATTGGATACCGACGATCGAATCTCGGGCAAGTAACATATCAATGACAAAGGTAACAACGTATGTTGTTATGCGGTTTGACCGATAAAGATCTTCGTAGAATATGTAGGAACCAATATGGGCATCCAGGTCCCGCTATTGGTTATTGACCGGGGACGTGTCTCGGTCATGTCTACATTGTTCTCGAACCGTAGGGTCCGCACGCTTAAGGTTTCGATGACAGTTATATTATGAGTTTATGTATTTTGATGTATCGAAGGTTGTTCGGAGTCCCGGATGTGATCACGGACATGACGAGGAGTCTCGAAATGGTCGAGACATAAAGATTGATATATTGGACGGATATATTTGGACACCGGAAAGGTTCCGGTTGAGATTGGAAATATGCCGGAGTTCCGGGAGGTTACCGGAACCCCCCGGTAAGTATATGGGCCTTATTGGGCCTTAGTGGAAGGGAGGGAGAAGGAGCAAGGGAGGGGGCGTGCCCCCCAAGCCCAACCGAATTGGGAGGGGGCCGGCCCCCCCTTTCCTTCTCTCCTCCCCCCTCTTCCTTCCTTCTCCTACTCCGAATAGGAAAGGGGGGGGGGGCAAACCTACTTGGAGTAGGTTTGCCCCCCTAGGGCGCGCCTCCCCCTTGGGCCGGCCTCCTCCTCCCTCCCTCCTTTATATACGGGGGCGGGGGGGGCACCCTAGACACACAAGTTGATCATTGAGATCGTTCCATAGCCGTGTGCGGTGCCCCCCTCCACGATATTACACCTCGGTCATATTGTAGCGGTGCTTAGGCGAAGCCCTGCGACAGGAGAACATCAATATCATCACCATGCCGTCGTGCTGACGGAACTCCTCCCTGCGCCTTTGCTGGATCGGAGATCGGGGTGCGTCATCGAGCTGTACGTGTGTCAAGAACTCGGAGGTGCCGGAGTAACGGTGCTTGGATCGGTTGGACCGGGAGGACGTACGACTACTTCCTCTACGTTGTGTCAACGCTTCCGCTTCGGTCTACAAGGGTACGTAGACAACACTCTCCCCTCTCGTTGCTATGCATCACCATGATCTTGCGTGTGTGTAGGAATTTTTTTGAAATTACTACGTTCCCCAACAGCAGATAGTTGGTGAAACCAACATCGGCAAGCACCCGACCGCAGTTATGCAATCAGGGTGGTCCTCAATATCAAAGATGATAGGCGTGCTGGACCATTTCAGAGGCTTGCGTGACTCGACGGGTGGTTCTGCCGCATTGACTTCCCGCACCCACTGCTTGAGCTGGCGGTGTGAAGTATGCAGAGAAGCACCGCCGTCAACGCACAGGACCTCTGTGGCTTTCTGGAACTCCTGCTCACCGGTCTCATCATCATCCATATCTTCATCGTCGTCGTCTTCATCCTTCTCGCGGCCGCGGGGAGGTCTATCTCCTTGCCGCTGTTTGGCCTTGCCGCGGCGTCCTCCTCGGCCGGGGCGTTTCTTGCCGGATCCTCCAGTACCTTCTTGGGCCTTCTCCTTGTCGCGTCGCTCGTATTCAGCCTTTTGCTGCTCGACAAGCTGCTCGACCTTCTTGCAGCTCTGGAGGTCATGGCCCTTGGTGCGGTGGATCTTGCAGTACTGCTTGTTGGTGCCGTCCTGCTTGTCGGCGACCGCCACAGCCCAGCAGTTGGTGCATGTGGCAATCTCCTTGCCGGAGCTACCAGCTTTGGCTTTCTTGGCGCCACCTCCGTTGCCGGACTGCTCAACGACTAGCACATCTTTACCTTTCTTCTTCTTGTTGTTCCGCCGCCGGTTTTTCTTTGCCGGGGCAGCATCCTCGCTGTCAGATCCTCCTGCTCCTGTATTCTCTCTGGGGAGTTTCCTCCCTTCCTCAGCACGTGCACACTTGTCGGCCAGGGCATATAGCTCACTGACGTCTTTGATCTTGCACATCACCATCTCCTCCCGCATCCTGCGGTTTCGCACGTTCTGATGGAACGCGCTGATGACTGCATCAGGGTGGACATCTGGGATGTTGTGCTGTACACGGCTGAATCTCTGAATGTACTTGCGCAGGGGCTCTCCTTCCTTCTGGGCGGGTAGATGAAGGTCGCTCTCTTGGCCATGAGGTTTGTGGCCGCTTGTAAAGGCGCCGACAAACTGATGGCATAGGTCTGCCCAGGAGGATATGGATTTATCCGGCAAGTGCATGAGCCAGGACCTGACATTGGGCTGGAGCACCAGCGGGAAGTAGTTGGCAAGTATCTTGTCGTCCCGCCCCCCGGCAGCTTGCACCGCGATGGTGTAGATGCTGAGGAACTCCGTCGGATGCGACTTGCCGTCGTACTTCTCTGGTACGTCGGGCTTGAAATTCTTCGTGCTGGGCCACTGGACTTGCCGTAGCTCACGAGTGAACGCAGGGCAACCTACCGCGTACGGCAAGTCGCCTGGTTCCCCTGGCGCATGCATGTCGACAGAGGGCCCAGCGCGCTGGTCCGATTGACGCTGCGCTTCTTTTCGGCGCTCGATGCGAGTACGAGCGTCTTCTTGGTGTCGTTCGTGAAGAACTTGGCGTTGATCGCGACGAGCTCGTGGATCTGATGATGCGGTGGAGTCGCTGTCGAGGTAGATCCGGCGAGTCGGCGATCTTGGCCTTCGGGGTGGAGAGTGCACGGTGGTTGCACCCCCACTGGTTTTGTCGCCATCGGCTCGTTCCTGGCAATCTTGGCACGGCTGCGATGTACTCGGCTGCCGTGAGGTGTCGCCGTTGGCGAAGCCGATGAGACTCTGAATGGTGGCCCTCCATTCGTCGATCTTGTCTGCCGTTGGAGGGTAATCCAGGAGCAGTTGAGCTCGCGCCAAAGCTTCTGCTGAAGTGGTGGGAGGCAGTGGCGAACGGTGCGAGGAGCGGGATATGCTCGGACTTCTAACTATGTTAGAAGGAGCAGTATCCCGTCCAGGCGACCGTGTCTCGCTCGTGCCAGCATGTTGGCATGCATGCTGGTCTTTAGCACCCCGAGATCCACCGGCTCGATCTTGGTCCAACGAACATATGGTGCCGTGAGTACCATGACGCTGTCGGTCCCGCGCCTCCTGAGATGGGCGCGGTGCATGTACGGACGCCGAGGTCTGCGCAGCCTTGTCCTTGGACCTGGCAGCACCGTGAGCTCCCTCGTCGACGCCCGTTCTTCCGCCGGCGTCTAGCCCACCACCCGTTTGCTCCGGTGGTGGTGGGATCGATGCGGACGGAGCAGCTGCCTCCGAAGCCTTCTTCTTCGGTGGCATGTCGATGAAGAAGATGAAGATCTAGCTCGTGTGAACGCCGGATCAGGTTCACACAGCCTCGACGCCCCCTACCTGGCACACCAAAGATGTCGGGGAAACTGATCCACGGACACCTATGGGACCGGTGGATCGAGCCCCTTTCGGTTCGGCGGGGGGCGGAGGTCGCGCGAAGAGCGGATCGAGGCGAAGCACACGAGCAGTTTACCCATCTTTGGAGCTCTCCGGAGAGATAATACTCCTACTGCTGCATGTCTGAGTGTATTGAGTTCTTTCTCGGGAGCGCTGAGTGCTACAGTACACACTAGTTGCTAACGAGGCCAAGCGTGAGTGTTTTTCTGCCTTCCAACCCCCCTCTACGTTGCGCATGGGCCACCTTTTATATGCTCAAGGGGTCACCGACAGGTGGCAACGTAGACAAGGGTAAAAATGGAAAGGTGTTGCGGTTGGTACAACTACCTATATAGTGTACCATACCTAACCCTGACGGCAGGGGACAAAGGCATTAAATGCCTGTCGGGGCCGTTCCTTTTCTGCGGCTGCGAGCACCTATGGGGCATGGGGGGCCCCTTCTAGTCCAGCAAGGGGGGCGGAGGCCGCGCGCAGAGCAGATCGAGGTCGGGCGCGCGCGGGGAGACGAGACGGGCGATTTTTACCCAGCTTCGGAGCTCTCTGGAGAGATAAAACTCCTACTGCTGCTTTGTGTTTGTCGGTGTACTAAAGTAGGGGGGAACCTTAGTATCCTGAACTTGTGCACGGGCAGTCGCAGCGACCCGCGACAGGGCTTGCCGGGCGTCCGCCAAGATCCTCCACGGCTACTTTGATGCCATTCAAGAACAGAGTACTCAAGCTAAAACCCCGGCAAGAGGAGCTTGCCGGGAGGGCCAACCAAGGCCCCGGCAAGAGAAGCTGGCCGGGAAGAATACAAGGTCCCGGCAAGAGAAGCTGGCCGGGAAGAATACAAGGTCCCGGCAAGAGAAGCTGGCCGGGAGGAAAACAAAGGCCCCGGCAAGAGGAGCTTGCGGGGAAGGCCGACCAAGGCATCTCCAGAAGACTTGCCGCGGCGCCCCGCGCGTCCCGGCAAGGCCCGACGGCCGGCAAGCTTGCCGGCACGACAAGAGAAGGGCCGCGGCAAGGCACTTGCCGCGGCAAGGCGGCCACCCAAAATCCAGCGCATCCAGCGACGTGTCACCCTAGGGCCACCCCAGGGGCACGTGGTGGGGCGTTGCGTAGCCATGCAGAGCGAGGTGGCAAACGGAGCTGACGGAGACGCCATCGTGGCAATCGGTGGCGCCCCTAACGGTCGTTTCCTTGCACTGTTGGGGCGACCAGACGGGCATTAAATGCCCTTGTCCCCTACTGTCAGAGTTAGGTAGGGGACACTGTTGGTAGCAGTTGTACCAACCCGCGTTTTTACCTTTCTACCCTTCTTTCTACGCTGCCACCTATCGGTGACCCCTTTAACCTATAAAAAGGAGGCCCATGCGCACATAGAGGAGGTTCGGAATTTTTGTTCCGCAGCGGAGAGGTTCGGTCCAGCCGACACACGCAACACCACCATATGCTCACTCTCGAGCAAGATCAAATACAAACACAAAGCAGCAGTAGGAGTTTTATCTCTCCGGAGAGCTCCGAAGCTGGGTAAAAATCGCTCGTGTCCCCGCGCGCGCCCGACCTCGATCTACTCTGCGCGCGGCCTCCGCCCCCCTTGCCGGACCAGAAGGGGCCCCCCGTGCCCCATAGGTGCTCGCGGCCGCAGAAAAGGAACGGCCCCGACATCTTTGGCGCGCCAGGTAGGGGAGCGTCGAGATCGTGAGCATCTGATCCGGTCTCCGCGCGCGGTGCATCAACGCCTTCGTCAACATGCCACCGAAGAAGAAGCCTTCGGAGGTGGCCGCTCCATCTACATCGATTCCGCCACCACCGCCGGAGCAAACGGGCGGTGGAGTGGACGCCGGTGGAGGAATGGGCGCCGACGTTGGGACTCACGTCATCACCAGATCCAAAAACAAGGCCCCGCAAGCGTCGGCGACCATGCAGACTCCGCACCCTTCCCAAGAAGTGCAAGGTCGACAACGCCCTGGTGCTCCTAGCACCGTGCTCGCGTTGGAACAAGGCCAAGCTGGTGGGTTGCGAGACGCTCAAGGTCAGCATGCACGCCCGCATGCTGGCGCGAGCGAGGTACGGTCGCCCGGGCGGGGTGTTGCACCTCCCAATCCAGTTGGGAGTCCGAGCACATCCCGCTCCTTGCGCCGCTCGTCGCCACCACCACCCAAGACAGCAGAGGAAGCGCTGGCCCGAGCCCAGCTGCTTCTAGACTACCCTCCGGTGCCGCACAAGATCGACGACTGGAGGATGACCATATACAGTCTCATCGGCTTCGCCAACGGCGACAAGCCCCGGCAACCGAGCGCATCGAGGCCACAGCAAGGCGCCCAGGCGCAAGCCGACGCCGACAAGACCGCTGGGGGTGCCACCTCCGTGCACTCCCAACCCCGAAGGCCAAAATCGCCGGCTCGTCAGGCCAACCCCGACGGCGACTCCACCGCGTCGTCGGACCCGCGAACCCGACGCGATCAACGCCACGTTCTCCAAGAACGGCGGCACAAAGACACTCGCACTCGCATCGAGAGCAGAAGGGAAGCGCGACGTCAATCTGACCAGCGCGCTGGGCCCACTGTCGACATGCATGCACCCGGGGAACCGAGCGACTTGTCGTACGCGGCAGGTTGCCCTGCGTTCACCCGCGAGCTGCGGCAAGTCCAGTGGCCCAGAGCCAAGAACTTCAAGCCAGACGTGCCCGAGAAGTTCGATGGCAGGATACATCCATCGGAGTTCCTTAGTATCTACACCATCGCGGTGCAGGCTGCCGGAGGGCGCGACGAGAAGATCCTCGCCAACTACTTCCCGCTGGTGCTCAAGCCCAACGTCAGATCTTGGCTCATGCACTTGCCGGACGGTTCCATCTCTTCATGGGCGGACCTGTGTCATCAGTTTGTCAGCGCCTTCACAGGTGGCCACAAGCCTCATGGCCAGGAGAGTGACCTCCACTTGCTCGTCCAGAAGGAGGGAGAACCCCTGCGCAAGTACATACAGAGATTCAGCCAAGTGCAGCGCAACATCCCAGACGTCCACCCTGCCGCAGTTATCAGCGGGTTTCATCAGAACGTGCGTAACCGCAGGATGAGGGAGGAGATGGCGATGTGCAAGATAAGAGACGTCAGCGAGCTCTATGCTCTGGCCGACAAGTGTGCACGGGCTGAGGAGGGGAGGAAAATCCCTGGAGAGGTTGCGGGAGCAGAAGGATCTGACAGTGGGGATGCCGCCCCGGCAAGGAAGAACCGGAGACGGAACAACAGGAAGAGAAAGGCTAAGGATGTGCTAGCTGTTGAGCATTCCGGCAACGGAGGCAGCTCCGACAAGGCCAAAGCCGATGACTCCGGCGAGGCTGTGGTAGCCGCCGACAAGCAGGATGGCTCCGGCAAGCGGTATTGCAAGATCCACCGCACCAAGGGCCATGATCTCCAAACCTGCAAGAAAGTGGAGCAGATGGCGGAACTATAGAAAGCCGAATACGAGCGCCGCGATAAGGAGAGAGCCCAGGGAGGTGGCGGAGGATCCGGCAAGAAGCTTCCCGCCCGGGGAGGACACCGCGGCAAGGCCAAGCCGCGGCAAGGAGATAGGCCTCCCCGCGGCCGCGACAAGGACGAAGATGAGGATGAGGATGATGAGATGGAGGAAGATGAGACCGATGACCAAGAGTTTCAGAAGGCGACAGAGGTGTTGTGCATCGACGGCGGCGCCTCTCTGCACGCCTCGCACCGCCAACTCAAGCAGTGGGTGCGAGAGGTGAATGCAGCGGAGTCGTCCGTCGAGGCGCGCAAGCCTCTGAAATGGTCCGGCACGCCCATCATCTTCGATGTTGAGGACCACCCTGATCGCATCACTGCGGTCGGGTGCTTGCCGATGTTGGTCTCACCAACAATCCGCAAACTCAAGGTCACGAAGATGTTGGTTGACGGCGGGGCCGGCCTGAACCTGATTTCCTCCGCAGTGCTCAAGAAGCTCCAGATCCCCGACAGCGAGCTCAAAGAAACTGGTACCTTTCAACGGATAAATCCGGGAAGGAGCAAGCCCAAGGGGAAGATCACGCTGCCAGTGACATTTGGCAGCGAGCTGAACTTCAGGACAGAGAGGGTCACCTTCGATGTTGTTGATATCCCATTACCCTACAATGGGATACTCGGCCGTCCAGCGCTTGCCAAGTTCATGGCAGCCTCTCACTACGCATACAACATGCTCAAGATGCCTGGTCCGATAAGTGTCATCTCTGTCCAAGGCAACAAGAAGGATGCACTTATCTGCACCGACAAGATCTACCGGGAAGCAGCAGCCGCAGGAGAGTGCAAGCCACTTGCTGCTGGAGCTCCCCGGGGGAAGAAGAAAGTCAAGTCCGGCAAGACCAGCTCTGATGCCCACTCCGGCAAGCGCACCTCCCTGGAGTGCTGCGCTGCCGTCGAGGACGCACCATCGAGCTCCACCGGCAAGTGCAATAAGGCAAAGGCAGATCCACCAAAGACTAAGCCCGGCAAGAACAGCTCTGGTGCCTGCTCCGGCAAGCACGCCTCCCAGGAGTGCCGTGCTGCCATCGAGGATGCGCCATCGAGCTCCACCGGCCAGTAGGGCGAAGGAAGCGTCCAGTTTCGAGCTTTTGAGTCGTGTTCCCCGAGAATCCGTACCTTGTATGAAGAACATGTGCGCAGAAGGGTCGAATTGTGGCTAAGTTGCGCCCTTGATCTGTTTCGAGTCCGCTCAACGATGAAAGCGCGCCGCAACTAGCCCGACGAGTTCTTCCTGCCGGAAGCAACACCGCCAGCGGGCTGCTGATGTCCCGCACTCAGCAAGTGTGTTTGCACCGGCGGGTTCCCTGAAAGCGTGGGGGTGAAAACGTACAAGGGAGGAAGTCAAGGGAGAAGTGCGGCTTCGTCGGATCGCGGAGGACGGAAAAGCTAAGTCGCCCGAGCTTGAGTACAGAGCACTTTTTTTAATTCTAAGCTCTTATGTTATATTCCTCGAACGTTCGTCCCTTGTACGAAAAACCTGTGCGCGGAGGAACCAACTCGTGGTTAAGTTGCGTCCTTGCTTTGTTTTCGAGTCCGCTCAACAATACAAGTGCGCTGCAACTGGCCCGAGAAGGTTTCTTGCCGGGTACAACACCGCCAGCGGGCTGCTGATGTTCCGCACTCAGCAAGTGTGTTAGCGCCGGCAAGTTCCCTAGAAGCACAGGGTAAAAACGTACAAGGGATGTAATGAAGTAGAGGGCATAACATAGCAAGCCTTGCCGTGGGACGTCCTTCATATGTAAAACTTGTGCGCAGAGGAGCTAACTCGCGGCTGAGTTGCACCCTTGATTTGTTTCCGAGTCCGCTCGGCAATGAAAGCACGCTGCAACTAGCCCGACGAGGTTTCTTGCCGGAGGCAACACCGCCAGCGGGCTACTGATGTTCCGCACTCAGCAAGTGTGTTAGCGCCGGCAAGTTCCCTAGAAGCGTAGAGTGTAAACATACGAAGGGCGAAGCATGGCATTGCGTTGCCCAACCTAAATAGTCACGCCACGAAAGAGTAACTTATTACGGCGCTGTCTTAGTTATTTTCGTGACTATAATAACAGCGACAGGGAAAAACCAGAAGGGCGCATTGGAGCAGAGGCCCCGGCAAGCCGATTTCGCTGGGGGCTGCAAGTACCGAAGTTCCTTCGCGGCAGGCCAGGATCCTCGGAGGCCGCAGCGTCCACGACAAGGGCAGGAAAGGCGCACCGGCACCTAGGTCTCGGCGGAGCCAGAGTTGCCGGGGGCTGCAAGTGCCAAGATTCATCCCCGGCGAGCTAGAGTCGTCGGGGGCTGCGGTATCAGATAAGTTTTTCATCCCTCGTCATGCATCCTCTTATGGGCTGGGGAAAGCGAGGCCACGTCCTTGAACGTTCATGCCTTGTATAAAAAAACCTGTGTGCGGAGGAACCGGCTCGTAGCTAGTCGCGCACCGATTGTTGTTTCGAGTCCGCTCGACAACTTGTAGCTAGTTGGTGCGAGCACCTTGCCGTGAGCGCCGAGTGCGGAACGTCGGCAACGGAACTGCAATCGACAGGAAACCTTATCGCGGAGCTAGTCGCGGCTTACTTAAGTTGTTGAGCGGACTCGAAACGATAGTAAGGCAACTAGCTACAAGTTGGTTCTCTGCCGGCGGTGCCGCGACCGACAAGAAACCTTGTCGTTGAGCTAGCCGCAGTTCACAACTAGCTACAAGTTGTCGAGCGGACTCGAAACAACAATCGGTGCGCGACTAGCTACGAGCCGGTTCCTCCGCACACAGGTTTTTTTATACAAGGCATGAACGTTCAAGGACGTGGCCTCGCTTTCCCCAGCCCATAAGAGGATGCATGACGAGGGATGAAAAACTTATCTGATACCGCAGCCCCCGACGACTCTAGCTCGCCGGGGATGAATCTTGGCACTTGCAGCCCCCGGCAACTCTGGCTCCGCCGAGACCTAGGTGCCGGTGCGCCTTTCCTGCCCTTGTCGTGGACGCTGCGGCCTCCGAGGATCCTGGCCTGCCGCGAAGGAACTTCGGTACTTGCAGCCCCCAGCGAAATTGGCTTGCCGGGGCCTCTGCTCCAATGCGCCCTTCTGGTTTTTCCCTGTCGCTGTTATTATAGTCACGAAAATAACTAAGACAGCGCCGTAATAAGTTACTCTTTCGTGGCGTGACTATTTAGGTTGGGCAACGCAATGCCATGCTTCGCCCTTCGTATGTTTACACTCTACGCTTCTAGGGAACTTGCCGGCGCTAACACACTTGCTGAGTGCGGAACATCAGCAGCCTGCTGGCGGTGTTGCCTCCGGCAAGAAACCTCGTCGGGCTAGTTGCAGCGTGCTTTCATTGCCGAGCGGACTCGGAAACAAATCAAGGGTGCAACTCAGCCGCGAGTTAGCTCCTTTGAGCACAAGTTTTACATACGAAGGACGTCCCACGGCAAGGCTTGCTATGTTACGCCCTCTACTTCATTACATCCCTTGTACGTTTTTACCCTGCGCTTCTAGGGAACTTGCCGGCGCTAACACACTTGCTGAGTGCGGAACATCAGCAGCCCGCTGGCGGTGTTGTACCCGGCAAGAAACCTTCTCGGGCCAGTTGCAGCGCACTTGTATTGTTGAGCGGACTCGAAAACAAAGCAAGGACGCAACTTAACCACGAGTTGGTTCCTCCGCGCACAGGTTTTTCGTACAAGGGACGAACGTTCGAGGAATATAACATAAGAGCTTAGAACTAAAAAAGTGCTCTGTACTCAAGCTCGGGCGACTTAGCTTTTCCGTCCTCCGCGATTCGACGAAGCCGCACTTCTCCCTTGACTTCCTCCCTTGTACGTTTTCACCCCCACGCTTTCAGGGAACCCGCCGGCGCAAACACACTTGCTGAGTGCGGGACATCAGCATCCCGCTGGCGGTGTTGCTTCCGGCAGGAAGAACTCGTCGGGCTAGTTGCGGCGCGCTTTCATCGTTGAGCGGACTCGAAACAGATCAAGGGCGCAACTTAGCCATGATTCGACCCTTCTGCGCACAGGTTCTTCATACAAGGTACGGATTCTCAGGGAACACGATTCAAAAGCTCGAAACTGGATGCTTCCTTCGCCCTACTGGCCGGTGGAGCTCGATGGCGCATCCTCGACGGCAGCGCGGCACTCCGGGGAGGCGTGCTTGCCGGAGTAGGCACTAGAGCTGTTCTTGCCGGGCTTAGTCTTTGGTGGATCTGCCTTTGCCTTATTGCACTTGCCGGTGGAGCTCGATGGTGCGTCCTCGACGGCAGCGCAGCACTCCGGGGAGGTGCGCTTGCCGGAGTGGGCATCAGAGCTGCTCTTGCCGGACATGACCTTCTTCTTCCCCCGGGGAGCTCCAGCAGCAAGTGGCTTGCACTCTACTGCGGCTGCTGCTTCCCGGTAGATCTTGTTGGTGCAGATAAGTGCATCCTTCTTGTCGCCTTGGACAGAGATGACACTTATCGGACCAGGCATCTTGAGCACGTTGTATGCGTAGTGAGAGGCTGCCATGAACTTGGCAAGCGCTGGACGGCCGAGTATCCCATTGTAGGGTAATGGGATATCAACAACATCGAAGGTGACCCTCTCTGTCCTGAAGTTCAGCTCACTGCCAAACGTCACTGGCAGCGTGATCTTCCCCTTGGGCTTGCTCCTTCCCGGATTTATCCCTTGAAAGGTACCAGTTTCTTTGAGCTCGCTGTCGGGGATCTGGAGATTCTTGAGCACTGCGGAGGAAATCAGGTTCAGGCCGGCCCCGCCGTCAACCAACATCTTCGTGACCTTGAGGTCGCGGATTGTTGGTGAGACCAACATCGGCAAGCACCCGACCGCAGTGATGCGATCAGGGTGGTCCTCAACATCGAAGATGATGGGCGTGCCGGGCCATTTCAGAGGCTTGCGCGCCTCGATGGACGGCTCCGCTGCATTCACCTCTCGCACCCACTGCTTGAGTTGGCGGTGCGAGGCGTGCAGAGAGGCGCCGCCGTCGATGCACAACACCTCTGTCGCCTTCTGAAACTCTTGGTCATCGGTCTCATCTTCCTCCATCTCATCATCCTCATCCTCATCTTCGTCCTTGTCGCGGCCGCGGGGAGGCCTATCTCCTTGCCGCGGCTTGGCCTTGCCGCGGTGTCCTCCCCGGGCGGGAAGCTTCTTGCCGGATCCTCCGCCACCTCCCTGGGCTCTCTCCTTATCGCGGCACTCGTTTTCGGCTTTCTGTAGCTCCGCCATCTGCTCCACTTTCTTGCAGGTTTGGAGATCATGGCCCTTGGTGCGGTGGATCTTGCAGTACCGCTTGCTGGAGCCATCCTGCTTGTCGGCGGCTGCCACAGCCTCGCCGGAGTCATCGGCTTTGGCCTTGTCGGAGCTGCCTCCGTTGCCGGAATGCTCAACAGCTAGCACATCCTTAGCCTTTCTCTTCCTGTTGTTCCGTCTCCGGTTCTTCCTTGCCGGGGCGGCATCCCCACTGTCAGATCCTTCTGCTCCCGCAACCTCTCTGGGGATTTTCCTCCCCTCCTCAGCCCGTGCACACTTGTCGGCCAGAGCATAGAGCTCGCTGACGTCTCTTATCTTGCACATCGCCATCTCCTCCCTCATCCTGCGGTTACGCACGTTCTGATGAAACCCGCTGATAACTGCGGCAGGGTGGACGTCTGGGATGTTGCGCTGCACTTGGCTGAATCTCTGTATGTACTTGCGCAGGGGTTCTCCCTCCTTCTGGACGAGCAAGTGGAGGTCACTCTCTTGGCCATGAGGCTTGTGGCCACCTGTGAAGGCGCCGACAAACTGATGACACAGGTCCGCCCATGAAGAGATGGAACCGTCCGGCAAGTGCATGAGCCAAGATCTGACATTGGACTTGAGCACCAGCGGGAAGTAGTTGGCGAGCATCTTCTCGTCCCGCCCTCCGGCAGCCTGCACCGCGATGGTGTAGATGCTGAGGAACTCCGATGGATGTATCCTGCCATCGTACTTCTCGGGCACGTCTGGCTTGAAGTTCTTGGTTCTGGGCCACTGGACTTGCCGCAGCTCGCGGGTGAACGCAGGGCAACCTGCCGCGTACGGCAAGTCGCTCGGTTCCCCGGGTGCGTGCATATCGACAGTGGGCCCAGCGCGCTGGTCGGATTGACATCGCGCTTCCCTTCTACGCTCGATGCGAGTGCGAGCGTCTTCGTGCCGCCGTTCTTGGAGAACATGGCATTGATCGCGTCGGGTTCGCGGGTCCGACAACGCGGTGGAGTCGCCGTCGGGGTTAGCCCGACGAGCCGGCGATCTTGGCCTTCGGGGCTGGGAGTGCACGGAGGTGGCACCCCCACCGGTCTTGTCGGCGTTGGCTTGCGCCCGGGCGCCTTGCCGGGGCCTCGATGCGCTCGGTTGCCGGGGCTTGTCGCCGTTGGCGAAGCTGATGAGACTGTATATGGTCATCCTCCCATCGTCGATCTTGTGCGGCGCCGGAGGGTAGTCTAGAAGCAGTTGGGCTCAGGCCAGCGCTTCCTCTGCTGTCTTGGGTGGTGGTGGCGACGAGCGGCGCGAGGAGCGGGATGTGCTCGGACTCCCAACTGGATTGGGAGGTGCAACACCCCGCCCGGGCGACCATACCTCGCTCGCGCCAGCATGCGGGCGTGCATGCTGACCTCGAGCGTCCCGCCACCCACCAGCTTGGCCTTGTTCCAATGCGAGCACGGTGCTAGGAGCACTGGGGCGTTGTCGACCTTGCACTTCCTGGGAAGGGTGCGGTGTCTGCACGGTCGCCGACGCTTGCGGAGCCTTGTTTTTGGATCTGGTGACGACGTGAGTCCCACCGTCGGCGCCCACTCCTCCGTCGGCGTCCACTCCACCGCCCGTTTGCTCCGGCGGTGGTGGCGGAATCGATGTAGACGGAGCGGCCACCTCCGAAGGCTTCTTCTTCGGTGGCATGTTGATGAGGGCGTTGATGCAGCGCGCGCGGAGACCGGATCAGATGCTCACGACCTCGACGCGCCCCCTACCTGGCGCGCCAAAGATGTCGGGGCCGTTCCTTTTCTGCGGCCGCGAGCACCTATGGGGCACGGGGGGCCCCTTCTGGTCCGGCAAGGGGGGCGGAGGCCGCGCGCAGAGCAGATCGAGGTCGGGCGCGCGCGGGGAGACGAGACGGGCGATTTTTACCCAGCTTCGGAGCTCTCTGGAGAGATAAAACTCCTACTGGTGCTTTGTGTTTTTATTTGATCTTGCTCGAGAGCGAGCGTCTGGTGGTACTGCGTGTGTCGAATGGACCGAACCTCCCAGCTGCGGAACCAAAAATCCGAACCTCCCAGCCGCGGAACCAAAATTCCGAACCTCCTCTACGTGCGCATGGGCCTCCTTTTTATAGGTTAAAGGGGTCACCGACAGGTGGCAGCGTAGAAAGAAGGGTAGAAAGGTAAAAACGCGGGTTGGTACAACTGCTACCAACAGTGTCCCCTACCTAACTCTGACAGTAGGGGACAAGGGCATTTAATGCCCGTCTGGTCGCCCCAACAGTGCAAGGAAACGACCGTTAGAGGCGCCACCGATTGCCACAATGGCATCTCCGTCAGCTTCGTTTGCCACCTCGCTCTACATGGCTACGCAACGCCCCGCCACGTGCCCCTGGGGTGGCCCTGGGGTGACACGTCGCTGGATGCGCTGGATTTTGGGTGGCCGCCTTGCCGCGGCAAATGCCTTGCCGCGGCCCTTCTCTTGTCGTGCCGGCAAGCTTGCCGGCCGTCGGGCCTTGCCGGGACGCACGGGGCACCGCGGCAAGTCTTCTGGAGATGCCTTGGTCGGCCTTCCCGGCAAGCTCCTCTTGCCGGGGCCTTTGTTTTCTTCCCGGCCAGCTTCTCTTGCTGGGACCTTGTATTCTTCCCGGCCAGCTTCTCTTGCCGGGGCCTTGGTTGGCCTTCCTGGCAAGGCTCCTCTTGCCGGGGCCTTGGTTTGAGTACTTCGATCTTGAATGGCATCAAAGTAGCCGTGGAGGATCTTGGCGGACGCCCGGCAAGCCCTGCCGCGGGTCGCTGCGACTACCCGTGCACAAGTTCGGGATACTAAGGTACCCCCTACTTTAGTACACCGACAATGCCCGTCTGCGTCGCCAAAATAGTGCAAAAAGGGACCGTCAGGGACGCCACCACTTGCCACGATGGCAATCTTGTCAGCGCCGCTAGCCACCGCGCACCGCTGGCTGCATAGCCTCTTGCCACGCGCCCCTGCAAAGGTCCCAGGGCGACACGTTGGTGGATGTGCTGGAGCGCGGGTACAGAGTGGTAGCTTGCCGCGGCAAGCGCCTTGCCGCGGTCGTTGTCTTGTCGCGTCCGGAAGCTTGTCGCTCACCGGGCCTCGCCGGGACGCGTGGCGCGTCGCGGCAAGTTCCTTGAGATGCCTCGGTTGGCCTTCCCGGCAAGCTCCTCTTGCCGGGGCCTTGTCTCCTTGGCTTGAATACTTTGTTCTTGAATGGCTCCAAAGGAACCACGGAGGACCTTGGCGGTCACCAGGCAAGCCTTGCCGCGGGGTGCTGCGACTGCCCGTGCACAAGTTCGGGATACTAGGGTACCCCTACTCTAGTACACCGACACCACTTGTACGTGTTTACCAGTTACCATGCCACTACTTGAATAATACTTTTGGATTATTGTAACTCTGAATGTGCAGGACATACTTCTTTCGTAATTAGTGGTATATCTACTTCTTTTGTTGTATATATTCAGTATATACTTTTTTTAACACATGCAGTATATACTTCTTTGTGATATAAGATAAGCATATCAATAATATATACGACCATCGAGGGATTTAAGAAGTCGTGACCATGCATAGTGAAGTATATTGTCTGTTCCTGTAACCGAAAGATGCATAAAAGTACTTTGGAAACCAAATATTGTACGCCAGCCCTGCAAAAAGAAACATCATATACCCTTGGAAAAGTTGGGTTCTACATCATATACCCTTGGAAAAGTTGGGTTCTTGTCTTATGATATTATTTCACTATGCAAATAAATTATATACTGCTATCGCAAGACATAGAAAGTTGTATATACTACCATGCATGCACAGTGAAGTATATACAATCTATATACATATACTCCGTCGCAAAATAATGTGGCACATACCACAGCACAAAAATGTACTATATACTCCCATCTCCACGCATGTGGCATATACTCCATTGCAAAAAGTGAATGTACACTTCATTGGAAATATGGTTTTCACGCCATCACAAAATATGGTGTGTACTTAAGAACATAAGTTGCACTCCACAATGCACAAAATTAGTATATACCTCACGTGCATATACTACTTCCCTTAAAGGTATATACTTGGAATTTTTTGGGGGAGGGGGGTATATAAGATATTGTCCCATCCTTAATTCCAGGACCAAGCATCTAGGCGCTGGTAACACTGCCTAGAAGGAAGCCTATGCATCGGGTCGTTCTCTTTTTTCTTGTGTCTGTTAGTTTTTTTAGTAGAGTATGTTAGTTTGTTAGACACGTTAAGGGTGGGAGTATGTACACTCGGGAGTATAAAAGAGGAGTCCTACATATCAAAACTGTGCGGCAACTACATTTGGGTGTTAACAAAAATCATTTGTGTGTCGCTTTGCTAGTTTTCATTCATTGTCCAAGAAACAGGGAGAATTTTCAAATATTTCGGCCGTGAGGTGCGGCCATCGGCGTAGGCCTTGTTGTTATTTTAATTACAGAAAATGCATATAGAGTCCGAAGATCACGAAAATCGGTATGTCATCGTGGCGTGCACACGGCCCCATGGAATTTTTTTGACAAAGTTTGGCACAAGTTTGGATGATCACTCCTTGGAAACCGGAGCATCTCACAAGAAAGATCATAGTTTCCAAAAGGAGACATGATAATTCGGACTCTAATCATCTATGACTTCATCATTTCGCCTCAATTTTTTTTTCACGGTAAGCAATCACCAATATACCCTAGGTTTGATTTTCTGGCCCATTTCAGGTCTCGTTTTCTATATTGAAGCCATTTTTTTGCATTTAGTGCATATAAAATCAACACCCTACTACAACTACATGTGGGTGTTAGCAAAGAAGGTGTACAAATTATTTATGTGTCGCGTGCATTTTCATCCATTGTCCGAGAAGCAAAGAGAATTTTCAAACATTTCGACTGCAAGGTGCGGCCACTGGCGTAGGCCTTGTTGTTATTTTAATTACAAGAAATGCAGATGGAGTCCAAAATTCATGAAAATCGGTGTGTCACCGTAGCGTGCTCTCACAACCCCATGGAAAAAATGGTGAACTTTGGCACAATTTTTGATGATTGCTCCTTGGAAATCGGAGCATCTCACAAGAAGGACCATAGTTTCCAAAAGGAGACATGGCTATTCAAACTCCACTGACCAGTGACTTCATCATTTCGCTTCATAAAAATGTCCACGATACGCAATTAATAACCATTATACCACATGTTTGAATTTCTGGCGCATTTCATGTCTCGTTTGTTATATTTAAGCCATTTTTTGCATTTACCGTGCATTTTCTCAATATAAATCAAATCCCAACCGCAACTGCATGTGCTGATGAAGCGGACGAGGATTGCCGTTCGATCTGGGAGCATCCAACGGCGCAGACGTATGATCCGCGGGGTTCGGGTTCTAGCCAATCAGAAGACATGATACGTCCATTTTGCATCATTCTTTTATATCGATATTTATTGCATTATGGGCTGTTATTACACATTATGACACGATACTTATGCATTTTCTCTCTTATTTTACAAAGTTTACATGAAGACGGAGAGTGCCGGCAGTTGGAATTCTGGACTGGAAAAGGAGCAAATATTAGAGACCTATTCTACACAACTCCAAAAGTCCTGAAACTTCACGGAGAGTCATTTTGGAATTAATAAAAAATATTGGGCGAATAAAGCACCAGAGGGGGGCCACCTGCCATCCACAAGGGTGGAGGGCGTCCCCCTACCTTGTGGGCCACCTGGCAGGCCCCCGATGCCCATCTTCTGCTATATGGTGTGATTTGACCTGGAAAAAAAAATCAGAAAGAAGCTTTCGGGACGAAGCGCCGCCGTCTCGAGGCGGAACCTAGGTAGAACCAATCTAGGGCTCCGGCGGAGCTATTCTGCCGAGGAAACTTCCCTCCGGGAGGGGGAAATCTAATCCATCGTCATCACCAACGATCCTCTCATTGAGAGGGGGTCAATCTCCATCAGCATCTTCACCATCACCATCTCCTCTCAAACCCTAGTTCATCTCTTGTATCTGATTTCTGTCTCAAAACCTCAGATTGGTACCTGTGGGTTGCTAGTAGTGTTGATTATTCCTTGTAGTTGATGCTAGTTGGTTTATTCGGCGGAAGATCATATGTTCAGATCCTTAATGATAATTAATACTCCTCTGATTATGAACATGGATATGCTTTGTGAGTAGTTACGTTTGTTCCTGAGGACATGGGAGAAGTCTTGTTATAAGTAATCATGTGAATTTGATATTCGTTCGATATTTTGATGAGATGTATGTTGACTTTCCTCTAGTGGTGTTACGTGAACGTCGACTACATGACACTTCACCATGATTTGGGCCTAGGGGAAGGCATTGGGAAGTAATAAGTAGATGATGGGTTGCTAGAGTGACAGAAGCTTAACCCCTAGTTTATGCGTTGCTTTTGTAAGGGGCTGATTTTGATCCGTATGTTTCATGCTATGGTTAGATTTATCTTAGTTCTTCTTTCGTAGTTGCGGATGCTTGCGAGAGGGGTTAATCATAAATGGGAGGCTTGTCCAAGGAAGGGCAGCACCCAAGCATCGGTCCACCAACATATCAAATTATCAAAGTAATGAACGTGAATCATATGAGCATGATGAAACTAACTTGACAATAATTCCCATGTGTCCTCGGGAGCGCTTTGCTTTATATAATAGTTCGCCCATGCTTGTCCTTTGCTACAAAAAGGATTGGGCCACCTTTGCTGCACCTTGTTTACTTTTGTTACTTGTTACTTGTTATGAATTATCTCATCATACAGCTATCTATCACTGGTAATTTCAGTGCAGGTAGAAAATACCTTGCTGAAAACCAATTGTCATTTCCTTCTACTCTTCATTGGGTTTAACACTCTTACCTACCAAAAGGACTATGATAGATCCCCTATACTTGTGGGTCATCAAGACTCTTTTCTGGCACCGTTGCCGGGGAGTGAAGCACCTTTGGTAAGTGGAATTTGGTAAGGAAACATTTATATAGTGTGCTGAAATTTACTATCACTTGTTACTATGGAAAATAATCTTTTGAGGAGCTTGTTTGGGGTATCTTCACCTCGACCGAAAGAGCAAAGAGTTGCTCCTCAATCTACTCAACCTACTGAAAATATTTTCTCTGAAATTCCTTCGGGTATGATAGAGAAACTGCTGGCTAATCCCTATACAGGAGATGGAACATTACATACTGATATGCACCTAATCTACGTGGATGAAGTTTGTGGATTATTTAAGCTTGCAGGTTTGCCCGAGGATGTTTTTAGGAAGAAGGTCTTCCCTTTATCTTTGAAAGGAAAGGCGTTGACATGGTATAGGCTATGTGATTATATTGGATCATGGAACTACAACCGATTGAAATTGGAATTTCATTAGAAGTTTTATCCTATGCATCTGGTTCATCGTGATCGGAATTATATATATAATTTTTGGCCTCGTGAAGGAGAAAGTATCGCTCAAGCTTGGGGGAGGCTTAAGTCAATGTTATATTCATGCCCCAATCATGAGATCTTAAGAGAAATTATTGTTCAAAATTTTTATGCCCGGCTTTCTCATAATGATCAATCCGTGCTCGATACTTCTTGTACTGGTTCTTTTATGAAGAAGGATATTGAATTCAAATGGGATTTATTGGAAAGAATTAAATGCAACTCTGAAGAATTGGAACTCGGCGAAGGTAAGGAGTAAGGTATAAACCTTAAGTTTGTGTTAAATCTTTTATGGATACTGATGCTTTTCATGATTTTAGCACTAAATATGGACTTGACTCTGAGATAGTAGCTTCTTTCTGTGAATCTTTCGCTACTCATGTTGATCTCCCTAAGGAGAAGTGGTTTAAATATCGTCTTCCCATTGAAGTTAAAGTAGTAGAACCTATTAAAGTTGAAGAAGAATTACTTGTAATGTTGATCCTATTGTTCCGACTGCTTATATTGAGAAACCATCTTTTCCTGATAGAATAAAGGATCATGCTAAAGCTTCAACTATGGTTCGTCAGAGTTATACTAGAACAACTACACCCATGAACAAATTAAAGTTGAATCTAGTATCGCTATGGTTAAAGATCTCTTGGTTGATAATATTGATGGGCATGTTCTTTATTTCTGTAATGAAGCTGGTTGGATTGCTAAACCTGATATTAAAGATAAACATAGACCTGTTGTTGGCATGCCTGTTGTTTCTATTAAAATAGAAGATCATTATTATAATGGCTTATGTGATGTGGGTGCTAGTGTGAGTGCAATACCTTATACCAAGAAATTATGAATGATATTGCACCTACTGAGATAGAAGATATTGATGTTACTATTAAGCTTGCCAATGGAGACACTATATCTGTTGGAAATATGCCCTAAAGGCAATAATAAAATGGTTATTATTATATTTCCTTGTTCATGGTAATTGTCTATAGTTCATGCTATAATTGTGTTATTCGAAAACCGTAATACATGTGTGAATACATAGACCACAACAAGTCCCTAGTGAGCCTCTAGTTGACTAGCTCGTTGATAAATAGATGGTCATGGTTTCCTGACCATGGACATTGGATGTCTTTGATAACGGGATCACATCATTGGGAGAATGATGTGATGGACAAGACCCAATCCTAAGCATAGCACAAGATCGTGTAGTTCATTTTTGCTAGAGCTTTTCTAATGTCAAGTATCATTTCCTTAGACCATGAGATTGTGTAACTCCCGGATACCGTAGGAGTGCTTTGGGTGTACCAAATGTCACAACGTAACTGGGTGACTATAAAGGTGCACTACAGGTATCTCCGAAAGTGTCTGTTGGGTTGGCACGAATCGAGACTGGGATTTGTCACTCCGTATGACGGAGAGGTATCTCTGGGCCCACTCGGTAATGCATCATCATAATGAGCTCAATGTGACCAAGTAATTGGTCACGGGATCGTGCATTACGGAATGAGTATAGTGACTTGCCAGTAACGAGATTGAACGAGGTATTGGGATATCGATGATCGAATCTCGGGCAAGTAACGTACTGATTGACAAAGGGAATTGTATACGGGATTACTCGAATCCTCGACATCGTGGTTCATCCGATGAGATCATCATGGAACATGTGGGAGCCAACATGGGTATCCAGATCCCGCTATTGGTTATTGGCCGGAGAGCTATCTCGGTCATGTCTGCATGATTCCCGAACTCGTAGGGCCTACACACTTAAGGTTCGATGACGATAGGGTTATAAGGAAGATATGTATGTGATTACCAAATGTTGTTCGGAGTCCCGGATGAGATCCTGGATGTCACGAGGATTTCCGGAATGGTCCTGAGGTGAAGATTTATATATGTGAAGTTGTTATACGGTCACCGGAAATATTCGGGGGCATACCGGTATTGTACCGGGGCCACCGGAGGGGTTCCGAGGGTCCACTGGGAGGGGCCACCTGTCCCGGAGGGCCTTATGGGCTGTAGAGGGAAGGAAACCAGCCCCTTGGAGGGCTGGGCTCAACCCCCCCTAGGGCCCATGCGCCTAGGGTTGGGGGAACCCTAACGGGGGGCGCTTCCCTTGCTTGGGGGGCAAGCCCCCTCCCCCCTTGGCTGCCGCCCCCCTCTAGATCCCACCTAGAGGGGCCGACCCACCTTCCCCCTTCTCCTATAAATAGAGGGGCAAGGGGAGGGCTGCAGAACCACATCGAAGGCGCAGCCCCTCCCCTCCCCAACACCTCTCCTCCTCTGTAAGGGCTTGGCGAAGCCCTGCCGGAGAATTGCCGCTCCATCACCACCACACCGTCGTGCTGCTGCTGGAGCCCTCTTCCTCAACATGTCCCTCCTCCTTACTGGATCAAGGCACGAGAGACGTCACCGGGCTGCACGTGTGTTGAACGAGGAGGTGTCATTGTTCGGCACTTAGATCGGAGTCCACCGCGATCTGAATCGCTTTCAAGTACGACACCCTCATCCACGTTCTTGCAATGCTTCCGACTTGCGATCTTCAAGGGTATGAAGATGCACTCCCCTCTCTCTCATTTCTAGTTACTCCATAAATTGATCTTGGTGATGCGTAGAAATTTTTTAATTTCTGCAACGATCCCCAACAGTGGTATCAGAGCTAGGTCTATGAGTAGTTTCTATGCACGAGTAGAACACAAGTTTGTTGTGGGCGTCGATTTTGTCAATTTACTTGCCACTACTAGTATTATCTTGTTTCGGCGACATCGTGGGATGAAGCGGCCCAGACCTACCTTACACGTACACTTACGTGAGACAGGTTCCACCGACTGACATGCACTAGTTGCATAAGGTGGCTAGCGGGTGTCTGTCTCTCCCACTTTAGTCAGATCGGATTCAATGAAAAGGGTCCTTATGAAGGGTAAATAGCAATTGTCATATCACGTTGTGGTTTTGGCGTAGGTAAGAAACGTTCTTGCTAGAAACCTATAGCAGCCACGTAAAAACATGCAACAACAATTAGAGGACGTCTAACTTGTTTTTGCAGCATATGCCGTGTGATGTGATATGGCCAAAAGGATGTGATGAATGATATATATGTGATGTATGAGATTGATCATGTTCTTGTAATAGGAATCACGACTTGCATGTCAATGAGTATGACAATCGGCAGGAGCCATAGGAGTTGTCTTAATTATTGTATGACCTGCGTGTCATTGAATAACGCCATGTAATTACTTTACTTTATTGCTAAACCGTTAGCCATAGTAGTAGAAGTAATCGTTGGTGTGAGAACTTCATGAAGACACAATGATGGAGATCATGATCATGGAGATCATGGTGTCATGCCAGTGACGATGATGATCATGCGCCCCGAAGATGGAGATCAAAAGGAGCAAAATGATATTGGCCATATCATGTCACTATTTGATTGCATGTGATGTTTATCATATTTTACATCTTATTTGCTTAGAACGATGGTAGCATAAATAAGATGATCCCTCATAATAATTTCAAGAAAGTGTTCCCCCTAACTGTGCGCCGTTGCGAAAGTTCGTTGTCTCAAAGCACCACGTGATGATCGGGTGTGATAGATTCTAACGTTCACATACAACGGGTGTAAGCCAGATTTACACATGCAAAACACTTAGGTTGACTTGACGAGCCTAGCATGTACAGACATGGCCTCGGAACATAGGAGACCGAAAGGTCGAACATGAGTTGTATAGAAGATACGATCAACATGAAGATGTTCACTGATGATGACTAGTCCGTCTCACGTGATGATCGGACATGGCCTAGTTGACTCGGATCATGTATTACTTAGATGACTAGAGGGATGTCTATCCGAGTGGGAGTTCATTAAATAATTTGATTAGATGAACCTAATTGTCATGAACTTAGTCTAAAATCTTTGCAATATGTCTTGTAGATCAAATGGCCCACGCTAATGTTGCCCTCAACTTCCACACGTTCCTAGAGAAAACCAAGCTGAAAGACGATGGTAGCAACTATATGGACTGAGTCCGGAACTTGAGGATCACCCTCATAGCTGCCAAGAAAGCATATGTCCTAGATGCACCGCTAGGTGAAGCACCCTCTTTCCCAGCAACTCAAGACGTTATGAACGCCTGGCAGTCGCGTAGTGATGATTACTCCCTGGTTCAGTCACTACTAGGGAAAGGGCTAAAAATGGGATGGACACTAATGGCGCACCAGGGAAGTAGTGCGCCACTACTATATACTAATGGCGCACCAGTTGGTGATGCGCCATTAGTATGGAAGACACTAATGGCGCACCAGACAAAAGGTGCGCCACTAGTGATAATTTTTTTTCATTTTTACATACATACTAATGGCACATCCGGCCGAAGTGCGCCATTACTAGTTCTAACTAGTACTGGCGCACCAGCCACAGAGTGCGCTAGTACTATAATTTTTTTTATTCTTTTTTTTGCAAAACTACTAATGGCGCACCGTGTCACAGTGCGCCATTACTAGTTTAAACTAGTAATGGCGCACCTACTGCAGGTGCGCCATTAGTATATATATATATATATATTTTACTTTTTTGCAAAACTACTAATGGCGCACCACCAACAGGTGCGCCATTAGTAACCAAGGTTACTAATGGCGCATTTGCAGGTGGTGCGCCATTAGTAACCTGGGACCCCAACAAGATATTTTGGACAACCAGACCTACCCACCTACTTTTCCCACTTCATTCCCTCCATCTCCTTCTCCAAGCTTTCGGCTGCCTCCTCCTCCTCACCTCATTTGCACCATAGATTCATCAAAATTAAGTGGTGAAATTACCTTTTTTTGATAGGTAAGTAAGGGGAAAGCTATCTTCATGATGTATATCTACTTTTTTTCTCCCTAGCTCGCTCCAACAACGTGCATATGCACTTTTTGTGCCCTAGCTAGATCTATGTATGTTTGTGGTGTTGCATGTGTTTGTGGTGTTGCATATATGTTTGTGTTTGCAGGTACCGGTATTTGAAATGCGATAGTTGCCAATATTTTGTCGGAATGTTGATTCATTTCCGTTTTGACGAGAATTTTGGCAATATGCATTCTTTTTGGTCTTATTTTGTGGAAGGTCATGCCAAAATTTTCTTGGTTCTAAAATATCGTTTTGCTCTACCCCGTAGGCGACCATGGTCCGCACGATGACCGAAGGCATCGTGAATAGGTTTTTGAGCTCTGCGAAGGCCGAGATGCTTAAAAAGAACGAGACGGAGAAAAGATGTCCGTGTCGAAGATGCAAGCTGAAGAGCCTTATTGCGGACCCAAATTTTGGGCAGGTGCGGGACCACCTGCTCTTGCATGGTTTCATGGATGGCTATCGGTGGCAAGGTGATGAAGATGACTATGAAGTCGTCCATGTGGACCGGGCAAGAAATGAGGAAGGGAAATAAGACAACCACCGCGGCGAGGGCGGGCGAGAAGACGAAGAATCTCCAGGACATGATCACGACGGTGATGCTGTACACAGTCATCATGTAGAAGATGTCGTACATGATGATGAGGAAGATCAAGACGAAGGTCATGATCATGAAGATGAAGATGCCGGAGCAGACGACGATGGAGGCTGGGTGCAGGACCCTCATATTCAAGAGCTGCTTCTCAAGCAGACGGATAACGCAAGAGATATCGCCCGAGAGAAAGCCAAGCTGGATCAACTGGAGATAGACGCGGTTACTCCATTGTATGAAGGATGCAGGCCCGAGGATACCCGCCTGAAAGTAACGCTCATGGCTCTGGAGATGAAGGTAAAACACAAAATGACCGACGCATGCTTCGATGAGAATATGTCATTCTGGCACGAACGTCTTCCCAAGGAGAACCAGTGCCCGACCAGTTTCGAGGAGGCGAAGAAAATCATGTGTCCTCTGGATTTACCGCACGTGAAATACCATGTGTGCAGGAACAATTGCATCATTTATCAGGACGAGCACGCGAAGTCTACCATATGTCCGGTGTGCGGCGTCACTCGATACAAGAAGAGGAAGAAAGCTCCTCAAAAATCCGTGTGGTACTTTCCGATCACTCCTCGTCTGCAGCGGTATTTCACGGACCCTAAGGTAGCAAAGCTCCCGCGTTGGCACGCGGATAGGGAGGAGAAGAAGCGGGAAGATGACGGAAATGATCCAGAGATAAATAAAAAAGACAAGATGCTGAGTCACCCTAAGGATGCGAGCCAGTGGCAAGCGTTGAACTTCGAATACCCAGAATTTGGGAAGGATCCAAGGAACATCGTGCTGGGCGCGAGCACCGATGGAGTCAACCCGTTTGGCAGCCAGTGAAGCACACATAGCACCTGGCCTGTGTTTGTGTGGATGTACAACCTTCCCCCTGGTTGTGCATGAAGAGGAAGTACATTCACATGAGTCTGCTAATTGAAGGGCCGAAACAACCAGGGAACGACATCAATCTATATCTGGGGCTGCTGAAAGAGGAGCTAGACATGCTGTGGAAAACGCCAGCCAATACATGGGACGCTGCAGAGAAAGAATATTTCCCTATGAGAGCCGCACTGCTCACGATGGTGCACAACTATCTCGGTTACGGATATCTCGCGGGGCAAGTAGTCCACGGATTTTCTGGATGCACAAGGTGCATGGATGACACAACGTATCGCCAGCTAGATAGAGATCCCGGGTCTTTGAAAACCGTGTTCATGGGACATCGAAGGTGGCTTCGCGACGATGACCCGCGGAGGAAACGCAAGGATCTATTCGATGGTGAAACCGAACCCCGAAAACGCCCGCGTACGAGGAGCGGTGAGGAAATAGACGAGCTATTGAAAAATTGGAAAGATTGCCCACTGCCGGGAAAGAAGCAAAAGGCGCCAGAGCTGGGCAAGAAGCGAAAGGCGCCAGAGCCGCTGCTGAAGGTATGGAAAACGAGGTCTGTTTTCTGGGACTTGCCGTACTTGAAGATCCACCGTGTGGCTCACAGCCTTGATGCCATGCATATCACGAAGAACGTGTGCGAAAGTCTGCTTGGTACCCTTCTCAACATGCCAGAGAGGACCAAAGATGGGCCGAAAGCAAGGGCAGACTTGAAATCAATGGGCATCAGGCAGGAGCTTCACGCTAATGATGATGATGATGATGATGATGATGATGAGGCGAAGCAGGACACAAAAACTCGTCGCAAAGGCAAAAAGGCCAAGAAGATCGGAAATGACTACCCTCCCGCATGCTTCACTCTAAGTCAGGAGGAGATCGAGCAGTTTTTCACCTGCCTCGTAGGAGTAAAACTTCCTTATGGTTACGCGGGGAAGATAAGCAGATACCTAGACCCAGCGAAGCAGAAGTTTAGCGGGATGAAGTCTCATGACTGTCACTTGCTGATGACGCAGATACTTCCAGTTGCAATCCGTGGGATCATGGATGCACACGTCCGTGAAACGCTATTTGGCCTATGCAACTTTTTCGACATGATCTCTCGGAAGTCGATTGGCGTGAGGCAACTCAGAAGGCTACAAGAAGAGATCATGGTGATACTATGCGAGCTTGAGATGTACTTCCCGCCCGCATTCTTCGACGTTATGGTGCATCTGTTGGTCCATATCGTGGAGGATATCATCCAACTCGGGCCGACATTCCTACATAGCATGATGCCGTTCGAAAGGATGAATGGTGTCATCAAAGGATACGTTCGCAACATGTTACGTCCAGAGGGAAGTATAGCCAGGGGCTTTCTGCCCGAAGAGTGCATCTCCTACTGCACGAATTATCTAGGCATCGAGAACCCTGTTGGTCTGCCCGTCAACAGAAACCTCGGCAGGCTCGCTAGATGGGGTCACCGTGAGGGTCGCCGCGAAATGCATGTCGACTTCGAGGGTCGACCTGCCGACTTTGAAAGAGCAAACCTAGTCGCGCTACAACACATAGACGTGGTCAATCCTTGGGTGGTAGAGCACAAAACCTTTATTGAGAAGACGTACAATGACCAAGGCCAACAGAGGACGGACGGAGATATAATCAAAGAGCACAACTCATGTTTCACGCCTTGGTTCAAGCAGAAGCTTCTGTCGTACCCTTTACATGAGGATTCTTCCGTGGAAGAACAACTCATATTCGCCTTGTCATAGGGCGTCGAGCACAACCTGATGACATATGAGGCGTACAATATCAACGACTACACATTCTACACCAAGAACAAGGACATGAAGAGCGATGGTTATCAGAACTCCGGGGTAACGATGGAATCCTAGACCAGTAACGACAAGGACAGATACTACGGAAGGATCTAGGAGATCTGGGAGCTGAGCTACGCTGGAGAGAAGGTCCCGATGTTCCATGTCAGATGGGCCAAGAGCGTCCTAAAAGAAGACCGGTATTTCACCACCATGGTTATACCCAAAGACAAATCCAAGACCGCGGGCGCAAACGTCACCGTGCAAAATGAGGCATGGGTACTGGCTTCCCAAGTGGACCAATGCTTCTTCATTACCGACCTGTCAAAGCCCAGTCATGTTGTTGTGAGGAGAGGCAAAAGGAAGATCATCGGAACGGATGGAGTAGCCAATGAGCAAGACTTCGACAGGTACGGTGACCCAAAGATCGAACATGACGACGACGATGAAGTAGCAGCACACACCACAAGAAGAAGCAGGACCACCCTACCTAAAGGACGTCCGTTCCACAGAAGATCTACATTTTTGAAAAAGAAGGGCAAGAAGATTGTGAATAGATAGCTAGCTAAGATCGATTGTATTTAAATCGTAGTCTTCATTTCTCGATTGTATTTCATGGGAAATTTTTGATATCATGAATATTTTCAAATTTCATGGGCACTATTTGAATTCATGAGGACACTCGATCTCGATCACCCTCCATCTCGATCTCGATTCCCCCTCCATCTCGATCTCGATCCCCCTCCATCTCGATCCCACCCGCACCCTCCCCCGCTAGCTCCACCGCCGCTGATGACCCACCGCAACCCTCCCCCGCTCCACCGCCGCCAACGTGCACCCTCCGCACCCTCCCCCGCTCCACAGTCGCCACCGATGATATTTTCAAGTAACAAATTTGAACATATTTTTTAAAAAATTATTACTGTTTTTATAAAAAAAAAATATTACTGTTATGATTTAAATAAGTTTGAACATTATTAAACACAAATAAATATCAGACAGCATTTAAAATGCATAAAAAAATATTGGGGAGCCTCGAAATCGAACCCAGGACCTCCTAGTGTGTGTGCTGTGTGCTGACCAATCGGGCTAGTGGGCAGGTTCTAATGTAGATAGGGTTAGGTGGTATATAACCTGAGAAGTCGGGCTAGATTAAAACAAAATTCTAATGGCGCACCGAGGGGAGGTGCGCCATTAGAATAGTCGTACTTATGGCGCACGCGGGGGAGGTGCGCTATTAGAATAGTCCCCCCACTCCACCTACTGCCCTCGCACTGTGTCCTCCCTCCCTCCCTCGCCAGATTCCCCTCGATCGACCCCAACCATACGCCACCGCCGCAGCTGCCCATGCGCCCCCGCCATCCGCTGCCTCCGTTGGCCGCAGCCGCCCACGCGCCCCCGCCGCCTCCGTCTCCCCTTCCTCCCCCTCGAGCACCGCCTCCCCCCCGAGCTCCGCCTCCCCCGCAAGCGCCGCCCCCTCCGTCCCCTCCGTCCGCCGCGCCTGCATGCCCTAGGGTTCCGGCTCCAAGGTGGGTGGGAAGCTCGACACGCCGCCTCCTCCTCGACGCGCCGCCTCCTCCTCGACGCGCCTCCTCCTCGATGCGCCGCCGTCCTCCTCGACGTGCCGCCTCCTCCTCGACGCGCCGCCGCCCGCCGCCTCCTCGATGCCGGCGCCCTCCTACGGTAGCCTGCCGTTATCCCATAGGTGATTCCTCACCTCTCCCCCCTTCCCCTCCTCCCCCCTAGGCTACCTCCCGCGAGTACCACAGCCCTCTTCCCTCGTGTTCTAAGATTAGCAACTTTGAGTGTCCTCTAGTGAGCCTCTCTTCAACTGTTTTTGCTGCTGTTTGGTTCTGAAGATGAGTAGCAAGTATAGTAGGAAGATAATGCATAGTAGGAAGATGATGAGGAGCTACATGTTGTAGTAGCTAGTTACATGGTTGTTTGGTGAGACATGCTAGTATGATGTGATGACTGAAAAGGTGATGTAGCATTATCTCCTACTAGATGTGTCCATGGGAATATATATGATGTTTTACAATTTATATTGCTGCATGGGCTTTAATTGATGATTTTTTTCTTATGAAACTGAAATTATTAACTCCCTCTATAATTTGTAAGACATCCACTAATTTTCCTAAGTAATTGAGAAGAATTTATATACCAGAACATAATAAGAACCCTAATTAGTACAGTTTCCGTTAGCACACTGGTAAGATATAACTTACAACTTTACAAGTATCTCTAGTCAAGTCTGATATTGCTTTTGCTTATATGTGGTCAATTTCTCAACTTGATAACTAGTAGATCAGTAGTTTATATATTGTCACATTGACTAGGTTTCATACAAAAAAAACCAGGTTACATAAATTTGTGATTTTATATGACAATATTATATAGTGGTGAAAGGCTCAGCTCTGTCTGACTAATGCTATGCAATGTTATAAAATGGCATCCATTTTGGGCTGAAAAAAATGTTATTTCATGAGTTGACAAACTATCTGCTAATACTTCTTCATTGTGAGTAGTTCCACTTTTAGTTTATAAGAAGTATACTATGCTTATAACTAAGCCAAATGTTTACATTATTCTTATTACTGTGCATGCTGTGATGTTCTAGACAGTTAAGTATTTGCAACCTGCTGCTAAACTAGATCATGAATATGTCATTGCTTTTCAGTGAGCTCCTAAGTGTACTATTATTCCTTTATGATAGTTTGTGAGATACAGAAATAGATAAATTTAAGTTTGTAATGTCTAACAGCCACACATGTGAATCTGTTCCTGATACACCTTTTCCCTTTTCTTAGAATCATCATATACAAATTAGAACCTTTCTAACATCTGCATATTTCAGGTTTCCATGGAGGTAAAGGAAGTGAAGTTCAGACAGTGCAGCAGCAGCAACACCTGCAAGGTGAGAAATATGTTCAGTTAGGTACAGTTAGCATCATTTAAGAAAATGGCCCTAATGTGCCCTGATAATGATGTATTTTGTCATAAAAATATATAGTGGACTGCCATGATAATGACATGGTCCTGTGTTTGCAAGCTGTCATAATCTTCAGTTTACTTGACTTTTGAGCCTACTAGTAGTTTACTTCCATGAGTTGTTTTATTGACATGGCACATTTGCAATGGAGTTTTATATATCTTTAGCCATTGTTCATTAACAGCAAGTCAGTTTTTTTATAGTGAAAGTAAGTGTGTGGTTTCAAATTTTGACTGTTGAGGCGTAGTATTGTAACTAGAAGACCATGTATTTTCAGAATTGAGCTAAAGATTTGGGGGGTAGTATTTCTGATTTTAGAGCACCTTTGCTGGATGTATTTTACAGCAGCTGTTGGAATCAAAACAATGCTTGTGGGTTGTCCTGTTAAGTTGAGTGAGTCATTAGAGGGCAGATAGAGTCACCCACACCAATTAATGTTGATGAAGAAGAAGAATAAACCTGTTGTTGCTGCTGTTATGCCTGTATTCACTTCTGCTGCTGCTGTACTTGTGATGATGTTGTACTTGTGATGAGCTACTTGTGATCTTCTAAAATGACCCATTGGCGACTTCATTACGCGGGGATAATGATTTTGCAGGTACCCCGAGAAGCCCTTGAGTTTGCCGGAATGTTGATTAACTTCCGTTCCGGCAAATTCGGGTACTCCATATGTCCTATTTTCAGCAAAGGTCATGCTGGAATTTTCCGTGAATTTTAGCATGACTTTGCTAAAAATCGGACATATGAGGTACTTGCTACTAATGCATGGGCCGGGGTTTCTTAGTACTTAATTAAGTAGGATCAACTGCCCCTTTATTCTTGCTGCATTAAACCATAGGTGGCAATAGAGCCAAGTGATTAGGCCCAACTTAGAAATTCTCCTCAGCATCGATAAACCCTAGATAAACCCAACATAGGTGGCAATAGAGCCAACTGATTAGTGCCAAGTGATTTGGCCCAACCTAGGGTGCCTCGGCATAGATAAACCCTAAATGATGAAAACTTAACTTAGCATTTAGGATGCCTCGGCGTCGACAAACCTTAAATGATGAAACCTTGGCTTTTAGGGTGCCTCGGTGACGATGAGAACCTAAATGATGTATGCTTAGGCTTTTAGGGTGCCTCAGCGTCGACAAACCCTAAATGATAAAAGCTTAGCTTTTAGGATGCCTCGGTGTCGACAAACCCTAAATGATGAGACCATGATCTTGTTCCTTAACAATAACCAACTTTTCGACCAAACTTTTTTCCTATTTAGAGCGAAACATGGCCCACAACAATGAGGCCGGCGGTTCGGGCGGCAAGCAATTCTGGGAGCTGTCCCAGGAGTTGGAGGAACAACCTCACCGCTATGAGGACGCCGTGGAAGACACCAATCCTGACTACACAACCCTAGTGGCATCGGGGATGACACCACTGATGGTGTCGTCGAGGATGCCACAACTGATGATGGCGGCGCACACACAGATGGCAGCCAACCGAAGAGGCAACGGAAGGACCGGCGCCCGAGTGCGCTCGGCACCGTCAAGGAGGAATTTACTGAAGTGGACTCCGATGGGAATCCGACGGTGCCCAAACAAGTAGTCAAGGGGTACTCGGATTAGCTCGGGTGCATTCTCCGGAGCACCGTCTCGATCAACACCGAGAACCTAAGGCATAAGGACCACAGGAAATTGCCCAGCCTCCTCTTCATGAAGCTGCACGAACGATACATGTTCCCCGCTGAGTTTGCAAACACATGCCTCTTAGGGAATAAAGTGAACAGTACCGCCCTCACGAGGATGAGCACGGCCCTATCTACTTGGAGAAGCACGGTGAAGGCAATGATTGACAAAGGTGGTAGTTATGACAAGATCAAGGCGAAATATCCTTTGATGAGCGAAGATGAGTACAAGGAGTTCAAGATCAAGTGCGAGAGCAGCGCAACCTCCGAATCAAGTCAGTGGGGGAAAGAAATGCGGAAGTTGAACTTAGGGGTCCACCAACTTGGTCCCGGCGGTTACAGAGTGGCGTGCCGAGCAAGGCCTACCGCCCTGCTTCGAGAAATACCGTGACAAGCAGACCAGGAACTTTCTCAAGGCCCGGTACAAGGAGGACCCGGTAACAAAGGAGCTTACCACGGATCCGAAGATCAAGGCGCTAGAGCTTGTTCTGGTAAGGAATACACCCCCGCGTAATTAGCTCCATATGGTTGTATTCTAATTAATCCCCAATATTTCTAAATGGATCACGTTCCTTCTGTAGGACACTGAAAGCAGTAGCGCGGGGTCGTCTCAGAGCTCCCCTTTCGACACCCCTTTAAATAGGGCGTTGAACGTAATGAAAAACAAGGATAAGCTCAGTAAGCCGACGTCAGCTGGCCGTGTGACTGGCAAAGGCTTGTCCACAAAATGGTCGTCATACTATACCGCTGGTGTGCGAAAGGAGAAAAAGACCAGCTCAGAAAGCCAGTCGCGCGAAGTTGAAGCACTCAAGGCACAAGTGGCACGGATTCTGGAGCTTGTCCAAGAGCAAGTGGAACAACAACTCGGCACGAAGATCAATGCCATGGTGCCTACGTTGATTCATGGGCTGACGACGTGGATTGCGGGCGGCCAACAGGGGCCTCCCCCGGTTCCCAGCTTCATGGCCTGCAACTCGCACAGCACGCAGGTGGCGCCATTGGTGTCTCGGGTGACGCCATTGGTGTCTCCGGTGGCGCCATTGGTGTCTCCGGCGGAGGTGGTATTCGTGTCTCCGGCGCCGGCACGGGCATTGGAGCTTAATGCACTCGGGTGTACGCCGGCCGGCACCTCGCCAGCAAGCGGCCCCTCCGTTAGTTGCACGCCCGCCGTTGGCGGTGCCTCGACATTAGCCGAGCTCGACGGCATCACGGTAACTAAGCCTCTCGGCCAATGACTTCATCTCCTTGCCTTTGACTGGGCATCCGTGACGCCCTATATGTTTTCGCAGGGCGCCGCCGACGTTCCTTGCACTCTTCTGCACTTCGTGGGCGGTGAGTTGGTCGTTGTCGCTAAGGGCAGAATCATTCAACCGGGCAACCCAATGTTCCACGGTAATCCAATGACACCCACAGTGTATAGGGTTGAAGTGGTTCGGGTACTGCCAGGCTGCGACGAGTTGTTACCTCCGATTCAACCCGCTGGGGCCGACGAAGAAGATGAGATGACCCTCAGCGCCTGTGTAAACTGGCCCCTGCTTTTTCCGAAGAGCCAGATTCGTTTGGGGGCGGGGGACACCACCCCACAGACAAGACCGCCAGTCGTGCCGGCGCCAAGCCATGGCAAGAACGCCGCAATGCTACCGGACCTACCGGACATCCCTATGCCGGACATCCCTATGGCACAGGATCCGGACAGCCCTATGGCACAGGATCCGGATGACAACGACAACGAAGATGGTACATTTATCAAAGTCAATAAGTACTTTGCCGAACATGGTTACGCTGACAAGTTCTGCGGGCCTCTTTCTCAAGAACCCAACCAAGACGACCGCAATCTAGCTGGTACGACGGAGAAATCCAATTGGAACAGGCGTCATCTGGCGTTTAGTTCTCAGGAGATGCCTCCAGCTCCCACCTTCACCGAGCCTCAGATAGCTGAGGTGCAAAATATTATCAGCCCCAACACGCTCAAGAAGGCGGTCTGTGAGCAGAACTCGGTCCCATTACAGGAGATCATGAAGAAGGGACAGAAACAAAAGACTAACAAGGGCGCCGGTGCGAGCCAGCCGGCACCGAGTTTGATCCATGCTTAGGACGGGCCACCTTCACCTAAGGATATCTCGAGGAGGGTGCATGTGGTGGGTAGGGCGATGCTACCGCCAAATATGCTCAATGCTGCAACCGGTGCTATGCGGAGTCTGCACGACAGTGTTCTTTCTTTGGAGAAGTGGCGTCTCAGAGAGAATGATGTGTTCTTTCTTTGGAGAAGCTCAATGTGACCAAGTAATTGGTCACGGGATCATGCATTACGGAACGAGTAAAGTGACTTGCCGGTAACGAGATTGAACAAGGTATTGGGATACCGACGATCGAGTCTCGAGCAAGTAACGTACTGATTGACAAAGGGAATTGTATACGGGATTACTCGAATCCTCGACATCGTGGTTCATCCGATGAGATCATCGTAGAACATGTGGGAACCAACATGCGTATCCACATCCCGCTGTTGGTTATTGGCGGGAGAGCTATCTCGGTCATGTCTGCATGATTCCCGAACCCGTAGGGTCTACACACTTAAGGTGCGATGACGCTAGGGTTATAAGGAAGATATGTATGTGATTACCGAATGTTGTTCGGAGTCCCGGATGAGATCCGGATGTCACGAGGAGTTCTGGAATGGTCCGGAGGTGAAGATTTATATATGGGAAGTTGTTATACGGTCACCGGAAATATTCGGGGGCATACCGGTATTGTACTGGGGCCACCGGAGGGGTTCCGGGGGTCCACCGGGAGGGGCCACCTGTCCCGGAGGGCCTTATGGGCTATAGAGGGAAGGGAACCAGCCCCTTGGAGGGCTGGGCTCAACCTCCCCCCCCAGGGCTGGGGGGAACCCTAAGGGGGGGCGCCTCCCTTGCTTGGGGGGCAAGCCCCCTCCCCCCTTGGCCGCCTCCCCCTCTAGATCCCATCTAGAGGGGCCGAACCCCCTTCCCCCTTCTCATATAAATAGAGGGGCCAGGGAAGGGCTGCAGCACCACTGTCGGTGTCAAAACCGGCGGATCTCGGGTAGGGGGTCCCAATCTGTGCGTCTTAGGCTAATGGTAATAGGAGACAAGGGACACAATGTTTACCCAGGTTCGGGCCCTCTCAATGGAGGTAAAACCCTACTTCCAGCTTGATTGATTTTTATGATATGAGTAGTACAAGAGTTGATGTACCACGAGATCGTAGATGCTAAACCCTAGAAGCTAGCCTATGCTGATTATGATTGTGATCGTCCCTCTAAGGACCAACCTCTCCGGTTTATATAGACACCGGAGAGGGCTAGGGTATACATGGAGTCGGTTACAAAGAAGGAATTATAATATTCGGATTGCCAAGCTTGTCTTCCACGCAAAGGAGAGTCCCATCCGGACACGGGACGGAGTCATGGGTCTTGTATCTTCACGCTCCAATAGTCCGGACAAAGTATATAGTCCGGCTGTCCGGATACCCCCTAATCCAAGACTCCCTCAGTAGCCCCTAAACCAGGCTTCAATGAGGATGAGTCCGGTGCGCAGTTTTATCTTCGACATTGCAAGGCGGGTTCCATCTCCGAATACTCCAAAATAATTATCGAACACTTAGGCCGTGTCCGGATATGCAAGATGATCTTCATACACCACCGTAGAGAGAATGATATTTCACAAATATAACCAGCTGACAACTTTAGACAAAGTGACATGACACTACGATCGAGTCATTTTTCGAACCATTTTCCCACAACCAGCCTCAGCGCATATCGCGAGGCGGTTTCCTATGCATGTCTTGCCAAAGCAGAGATCGTGTCCCCTTACTGCGGGATTCTCATCAATACGGGTACGGGTAACCCAAACGCACCACTAATTGCGGCGAGTGGAGAACGAGCGGGTTCCACCAGGCAAGTGGGGAGGCGCAAAATCTTTTACCGCCTCTATAAAGAGATAAGGCCTCTTCCTTTTTACCCACGCCTTTTCCCTCCGCTAGTCCATTCCCCTCTGCTCGAGCCCCAGCGCGCAAGCACTCTTCTTTTCCAGTGAAGAGAGGTTCTCCGAAGATGTCCGGATCTGGAGCAGGAGGCAAATGGATGGCCTCTACCATCCAAGAGAAGGATATCAAGAGGCTCCGAGAGGCCGGGTACCTGGCCCAAAACATCGGCCATCGTCTTCCGCTGGCGGGACAGATCGTCCCTACTCTGGAGCCCCACGAGAGGGTCGTGTTTCTTCCTCATTTTGTCCGCGGGCTCGGGTTTCCCCTTCACCCATTCGTTCGCTGTATCATGTATTATTACGGGATTGACTTTCGTGATCTATCCCCCAATTCTTTCCTTAATATCTCGACGTTCATCGTCGTGTGTGAGGCTTTTCTCCAAATTTCGCCTCACTTCGGCCTATGGCTGAAGATTTTCAATGTGAAGCCCAAGGTAGTGAGTGGCGAGCACGCCGAGTGTGGCGGCGCCATGGTGAGCAAGATGCCCAAGGTTGTATGGCCGATGAGTGCCTTCAATGACTCCGTCAAGGAGTGGCAGCAGTAGTGGTTCTATATCCCCGAACCGCGCGGCAAAAAGTGGGCTCGGCTCCCGAGTTCAGATCCGGAGCCCCACTGCGGCTCACGTCCTGGCCCGAGGCATGAGCTGGTCCTCGTCCGATGAGCTGTAAATGCTCCAGACGCACGTCCAGACTATGGTCGACAAGGACGTCAAAATCGTTGACGTAGTCCAGGTGATGTTAGTTCGCCTGGTTCTCCCCTGCCAGCGTCGAGCCTGCAATTTGTGGGAATACGACCCAACCGAGCACCAGACCCTTCGGGAGCTCTATGGTTCCTCCCACAAGGATATCTGGAAGGTGCTCTTTAAGTCTGGCAAATCATGGTCGGGCTCCGCCGAGGACCGTGGGTATCAATTATCCCACTCTGCAAGTCCGGTAAGTTATTGCTACGCTCTGTCCATCCACGCTTCAGTTGGCATGTCCTGAGGGAGACACTTTTATCATGCTTTATCATAACCCCGGGGATGGATAAAAAAGGTGTGGCGGATACATTGTCCTGCCCCGCTGCTGGAGGAACCAGCCAGACCTCTTCTGATGAAGATGTTGGTCCCAGCGCCTTACGAGGCGCCGAAGAAAGAGGCTTCCAAGAAGGTCAAAAAGGCCGGGAGTGGCCTCCGTCGTTGTGATGCTTCGGACGCAAAATCTGAAGACTCCGGCGACCATCCTTCTTCCGAAGATGAAGAGGAGGAGGCGGCGGAAGACGAGCCTCCCACAGGAGGTTGGAAGAAAAGGACGGCTTCCTCATCCCTGGAGGCCGAATCGCCAAAGAGGGGGAGAGTTTCCCTCCTAGAGGCATCCACCACGGCTGCTGATAGTAGCCCGAAGTGGGATCCCAGGGGCCAGCCCCTGTAAAAGTCGTAAGTATACGAAATCCGAACACGCATACGCGCCTTTGAATGTAATAGTTTTAACTGGCACCATATTTCGTATAGCCCGGTGGGGTCCCACGCCGAATAGTCCTCATCGGAGGATTCGCTGAGCTCAGATGCCCTGTCAAGCGAGACGGCTCCAGAGGCCCCTTCCCCGAAGCCTAGGTGCGACACCGAGGTGTCGTCTCAGCGGGGCCTGGACCAGGGGGGCATATCCTTGGGGCTGGACACTCGGGAGCAGCGGCTCCTATGTGTGTCGACGGCGGGGGTGATCTTCGGTCCGGACCCCAGCCGGACACAGCCTTGGAGACCTTTAAAGCTCCGGGATTGGGTGAGCAGCCGCCTTTGGGGGGCTTGCCTGTTCCGCCAGCGGCTTGTGCCCAAGCAGGGCTATTGGGCAGTCTATTGACATCGCTAAGAAGCACGTCTATCATCCATGAACATCGTGCCATCATGGGTGCGGTGATTGAAAAGATTCAGTCCGCTGAGAGCGGACTGAATGAGAGCCGAACAGGGGATCAATTTTTTCCGTTTGGGAGATTGTCATAATATGAGTAGTATCCCCTGATGCACTGTCCGGCGGAAGAGAGCCGAACAGGGGATCAAATTTTTCCGTTTTGCAGGAGACTCATCTAATGACGTGTATCCCTTTGTTTGAAAACAGGCGTCTGCAGGGACGACTGCCGCTCATAGTGCGGAGGTGTCCGAACTAAAGCAGCGTCTGGAATGGGTCGAAAGGGAACTTGGCCGCGTGAAAAAGCAGTTGGAGGACAAGCAAAGGTATGCCGGAACCTTGTGCTGAGTTGAGCACGAATTAGAAGTTGTGCCTAATTAAGATATTTGCATTGTATGCTCTAGGGGCGAGTGCCAAAATTGAGGCACTGAAGAAGGCTGTGGCCGAAGCCGATAGTAAGGCCGCCACCGAACAAGCTCTTCGTGAGAAGCACGAGGCCAGGGTCATTGAAGCTGAGCGAGAGCTCCTGGAGGCCGTGAAGAAAAGCGAGGGCTTGGAGCAGAGTCTAGTAGGGAAAGAATCCAAACTCGCCCAAGCTCTCCAAGCTGCAGAGGATGCTCGGGAGGAAGCCCGAGGTGCTTTGAGGGACATTGAGGAGGCCCGGAAGGTTGCGGCTGGTAAGGCCTGTTGTATTCCTGGCCATTTTTACATGATAATGGGAGGAACTCTGAGTGCTAAGATGAATTCTTATTTATCCAGGGGCGTTTGCGGATCTGCCTCTCAGCATATCAGATGCTGCCCAATTCTTCCGGACCGAGGAGAAGAAGTCTACGGAGAGGGATTTCTGGTCGCAGTATTTGGCACCAAATTATCCGGTGCCCTTTATTGATCAGCTGAAGTAGCTGGTCGAACAGAACCAAGCGGCCGAACTAGCCATGAAGGACTTGGTTGTCCGGCTGTGGCCCGCGGAGCCAATTCCAAGCAGTTACTTCGGACTCGTGAAGTGGATTGTTGGCGCTTTCCCTCGGCTTCATGTCATTAAGTGATCGGTCTGCATAGAGGGTGCGCGCATGGCGTTTGCCCGTGCGAAGGTGCATTGGGGAAAGCTTGATGCTGAGAAGCTGATGACTGAGGGGCCGCCGGAGGTAAGAAGCATCGCAAGCCCGAGTTGTACTACGAAGGTGTACTAAAAGGAGCCCACCTTGTGGCGGATAAGTGTACCAAAGACACTATATTTCCCTGAAGGCAGTCTTGCCATTCTTTGTAATGTGGGATAATGGCACTTTTATTATTTATTGTCTGTTTTGTTTGAATGTTTGTTCTTCCTGTGCGGCTGTTTTATGTAAATCCTGAGACTTAGCTAGTCGTCGGCTTCTGCCCCCACGTAAAAAGTACTAGGGTGTTCGGGACATATCTGAACACTCTTTATCCCATTGTTGGGTCCTTTTAAGGAGGTGTTCCTCACCATGAACCAGGCAATCAGACTATAAGGCTTTATCACTCTCACTTAGCCATAGGAATTCGAGTATGGTGGGTGCAACCCCTAGTGTTCGGAAGGCCGAACTAGGGGCTCTATTGGCGCCTGATGGGAAGATCGATCCGTTGCACTTTGCATTTATACTGTCATTATGTGGAATAAATATTTAAAGATTTTACAACCTCTCGAACGGCTGACCAACTCTCGTTGTATCATGACAGTCAGTTTTCGGCTTTCTCTACTGAGGTGCTTGTCCGGAAGAACCGAGACACAATCGCAGTAGTTCTCCCAGTGCTACCTTAGCCGATGGAGCGGAACGTAAGGTACCAAACCTTGGGAGCCGGGCAAACCCAACTAATGACCCAAGACATGATTCAGAGCTAATGCATATAGTGCTATAAGTTCGGGGTGCCGAGCGACCGAGAAGGTGGTCGGGCTTTATTGCCGTACTATGAAGCCCCTAGCGTAATCAGGCATAGCACAAGGCGTGGGTGCCATTTGTGACAAAGAGGCGTCAATGAGAAACGACGGTCGGTAAGTGTTATTTAAGTCTACGCACTGTAGTAAAATGACATGTCTATGCATATGAGTATGGTTTATGCTTATGAGAAGGAGTATTTTTTGTAGAACATGTCGTGGCCGGACTGGAGGAGGCTGTGTGTGGATCTCGGGTGTATCCGGACTGCCTTATGCTTTCCTTCCTTGTGCGTCAGAGCTGATTCCGCGTCGCCAGTCCTGTTCTACGCCAAAGTTGGTTTGTAAAAACAGATGCTTAAAGGCAGCTGCATGTACCGTTGTGGTTGAACCGTGGGTTCCTGAGCGGAGCCTGTCTTGAACCATGCCATAAAGTAGTTCGGATTCCTCAATTGGTGTCCGGGTGTTTGGCTGCCAAATCAAAATTTGATAAACAGGCACGACTCGCTATTCCAGCGGCGGTATGATTTCCACTCTAAGGGTGGGGTTCGACCTTGCCCATAACTGTGACTATGTCATGCGGGACTAGCCTAATGTTGTACCTCATTGAATCTAGCCAACGTGGTTCGTCCCGGTAGTATGTGGTAATTACTATATAAGGGGATAATGCCGAAGACTTATTCTTTGGCGTGGTATTTGTTTTGTGATCCGAAGACAACCATTAGTATGGTGAGTCAGTTTAAAACTTGGCCTTTGAACCTTGCATCTTTGAAGAGATGTTATTGATAGTTTTATGCCTGTGGGGGCTCGTGTAAAATGGAGCCCCCAAGCCATTGGGTAGATAGTGAGTGCCAAAAAATTGCTATGGCTGGTGTTGTCCGGACGGTCGATGTGATTAGAGACGATCGGCCGTATTTTTGTACTATGAGGGGATCTTCCTCACCATGTTTGACTGGTCTTTTGTTGTTTGAGATCTCCCTTCATTGTTTCCGGTGCAAGATCGGCCGTTTTGTTTGGAAGATCCGACATTCTATATTGGTATGCTTGGCCGACCTTCTAGGGGTACCATGAATTTCACATGGTTGATCGAGTATGCTGCTAGGGCCGAATGGGCCTGAGCTATTCTTTTTCTGCTGACCGGACTGGGGGCAGCTGGCTTCGGCACCAACTTCCCTGACTTTACGTTTATGACGATTGCGCCGAGGCTCGAGGATGCCTCCTCATGTTTCCTTCGTATTATCTTGGACCGTGGTGGTATGTTGACATCGGGGTATGTGCCTTAGGTTCTCCTTCTTAGGTTGAGGTAGAAAATTATGCCGTGTGTGCCCTTTGTCGGGGCGGTCGAGTCCGTATTCCTCGGTGGCCAGGACCTTGGTCCATCTATCCATGAGCAAATCTTGGTCAGCTTTGAGCTACTATTGCTTTCTTTGCAGGCTCCTCACAGTGGCCGTGAGCCGTCGCTTGAAGCGGACTTGTTCCACATGATCCTTAGGCACGCCGAATTTATCATCGCCGAGGCTTACCTCATCTTCGGAGGGGGGCATATAGTTGTTCCTCTCTAAGTATCAGACCGTGGCCAGTCCGGCCTGCTTGAAGGCAGGCTGATCAGGGTTGTATTCATCTTTGGCACCATCCGGATTGTTTTTGTCTCCTGTGCCGGTATTGTTGTGGCAGGGCTTGGAGCGGTGTTGACGACGCCCATGCTTAGCTTTCTTTCCTGAGGGGTTATCCTCCATTGCCTCGTCGCCATTGGTTTTCTTCGGAGTGTCCACCATATATATATCGTATGAGGAGGTGGCTGTCCACCGCCCCGTGAGCGGTGGTTCCTGTTTTTCTCCTGCACCGTCATCCATACCGTCGATTTCTTCGGAGTCGAGGTCAAGGATGTCGGTTAAGTCATCGACAGTGGCTATGAAGTGGGTGGTGGGTGGGCAACGAATTCCTTCGTCGCCTGCTACCCACTCGAGCCGGACATAGTTCGGCCGAGAATCCCCTCACAAGGAGAGAGACTTTAAAGAGTTCGGCACGTCGCCAAAGGGCGAGTGCTGGAAGATATCCGCAGCGGTGAACTCCATTACCGGAGGCCAACCGGGTTCGGTGGGCTCAGGAGCGCGCGGACTGGAACCTACAACCGGATACGAGTCTGGGGGTCCGGTGTCACAGGCGTCTTTGGGGGTGAGGCCTATATTTGGCTCTACCGCTGATGAGTGTGTGGCCCGTGGGGCAGGGTCCATCCACCCATCTTTGGGGAACGCAGTCTGCTCCGGATTTAGGTCCGGGGCTACTGCCGGGGTGATATCCCGAGCATTGTCCGACAGCAGGTCTAAGCCGTGCTCATCGTGATTGTTTGGCGCTCCTAGCGCAGGCCCGAACCCATTGAAGATCAAGTCTCCGCGGATACCAGCCATGTAGTTCAGGTTTCCGAACCTGACCTAGTGGCCAGGGGCATAGCTGTCGATCTGCTCCAGTTGGCCAGGCGAATTGGCCTGCAGTGCGAAGCCACCGAACATGAAGATCTGTCCGAGGAGAAAAGTCTCACCCTGGACCGTGTTTTCGATGATTGAAGGAGCTATCAAGCCTTGCAGCAACGACACAGAGGAACTCTCAATGAAAGCACCAATGTCGGTGTCAAAACCGGCGGATCTCGGGTAGGGGGTCCCGATCTATGCGTCTTAGGTTAATGGTAACAGGTGACAAGGGACACAATGTTTACCCAGGTTCGGGCCCTCTCGATGGAGGTAAAACCCTACTTCCTGCTTGATTGATATTGATGATATGAGTTGTACAAGAGTTGATCTACCACGAGATCATAGAGGCTAAACCCTAGAAGCTAGCCTATGCTGATTATGATTGTGATCGTCCCTCTAAGGACCAACCTCTCCGGTTTATATAGACATCAGAGAGGGCTAGGGTTTACATGGAGTCAGTTACAAAGAAGGAAATATAATATCCGGATCGCCAAGCTTGTCTTCCATGCAAAGGAGAGTCCCATCCGGGCACGAGACGGAGTCTTGAGTCTTGTATCTTCACATTCCAACAGTCCGGACAAAGTATGAAGTCTGGCTGTCCGGATACCCCCTAATCCAGTAGTCCCTCAACCACATCCAAGGCGCAGCCCCTCCCCTCCCCAACACCTCTCCTCCTCTGTAAGAGGTTGGCGAAGCCCTGTCAGAGAATTGCCGCTCCATCATCACCACGCCGTCGTGCTGCTGCTGGAGCCCTCTTCCTCAACCTCTCCCTCCTCCTTGCTGGATCAAGGCGCGGGAGACGTCACCGGGCTGCACGTGTGTTGAACGCGGAGGTGCCGTTGTTCGGCGCTTAGATCGGAGTCCACCGCGATCTGAATCGCTTTCGAGTACGACTCCCTCATCCACGTTCTTGCAACGCTTCCGACTTGCTATCTTCAGGGGTATGAAGATGCACTCCTCTATCTCTCGTTGCTAGTTACTCCAAAGATTGATCTTGGTGATGCGTAGAAATTTTTTTATTTCTACAATGATCCCCAACAATATCACCAATTGAGATTGTTAGAGATGTTGAAGTCTTGTCTAGGAAAATAAAATACCCTACTGATTTTCTTGTTCTTGGTTCCCCACAAGATGAATTTTGTCCCATTATATTTGGTAGACCTTTTTTGAATACTGTTAATGCTAGGATAGACTACAAGAATGATATTGTTACTGTTGGTTTAGGGGATATGTCTCATGAATTTAATTTCTCTAAATTTCATAGACAACCCCATGATAAAGAATTACCTAGTAAGGATGAAATTATTGGTCTTGCTTCTATTTCCATGCCTCCTACTGATCCTTTTAAGAACAATATTTGTTAGACCATGAAAATGATATGCTTATGAATGAAAGAAGGGAAATAGGTGAAATATTCTTTAATCAAGTGCCTATTTTGAAACACAATTTGCCTATATAAATCCTTGGGGATCCTCCTCCACCAAAGGGTGATCCAGTATTTGAGCTTAAACAATTACCTGATACTTTGAAATATGCTTATCTCGCTGAAAAGAAGATATATTCTGCTATTATTAGTGCTAACCTTTCAGAGCATGAAGAAAACAAATTATTGAAAACTCTGAAGATGCGTTGTGCTGCTATTGGATATACTCTTGATGATCTTAAGGGCATTAGTCCCACTCTATACCAACGCAAAATTAATTTGGAGCCTGATGCTAAACCAGTTGTTGATCATCAACGACGGTTGAATCCTAAGATGAAAGAAGTGGTAAGAAATGAAATACTAAAGCTTCCGGAGGCAAGTATAACTTATCCTATTACTGATAGTGGACGGGTAAATCCTATTCATTGTGTCCCAAAGAAGGGAGGTATTACTGTTGTTCCTGATGATAAGAATGAATTGATCCCACAAAGAATTGTTACAGGTTATAGAATGGTAACTGTTTTTTTCTTAAACAAAGCTAGTAGAAAAGATCATTGCCCTCTACCTTTTATTGATCAAATGCTAGAAAGGCTATCCAAACATACACATTTTTTGCTTTCTAGATGGTTATTCTGGTTTCTCTCAAATACTTGTGCCAAAAGATGATCAGGAAAAGACCACTTTTACTTGCCCTTTCGGTACTTTTTCTTATAGACGTATGCCTTTTGGTTTATGCAATGCACCTGCTACCTTTCAAAGATGTATGATTTCTATATTCTCTGAATTTTGTGAAAAGGTTGTTCAGGTTTTCATGGATGATTTCTCCGTTTACAGAACTTCTTCTGATGATTGCTTAAGAAACATTGATCGAGTTTTGCAGAGATGTGAAGAAACTAATCTCATCTTGAATTGGGAGAAGTGCCACTTTATGTTTAGTGAAGGAACCTGGGAAGAACCAATCTAGGGCTCGGTGGAGCTGTTCTCTCGGGGAAACTTCACTTCAGGAGGGGGAAATCAAAGCCATCGTCATCACCGACGATCCTCTCATCGAGAGGGGGTCAATCTCCATCAACATCTTCACCAGCACCATCTCCTCTGAAACCCTAGTTCATCTCTTGTATCCGATCTCTGTCTCAAAACCTCAAATTGGTACCTGTGTGTCGCCGGAAACCGCGACCACCTATGGGACCAAGGGGCCCCTTGCTAGTTCGGCAGGGGATGTCACATTGCGCAAAGAGCAGAGGAGCGTGGGGCAGCACGACAGGGTTCACATGAGCAATTTTACCCAGGTTCAGGCCGCTGCGAGGCGTAACCCTACTCTTGCTTTGGTGCATTGATGGTGAAAGAATGGCGGTGGAGCGTAGTACACTTGCCTGGAAGGGGCGACAGTGGCTACGCGCGTATGGGCGTCCAACTTTCTAGCCTCGCGAACCCTGTCTACGGTTGCCATGGGCCTCCTTTTATAGGTTAAGGGGTCACCACAATGGCAAATCAGTCACTATGCACTCATAAGATAGCAAACAATGCTATCATAACTAACTCTACAGGCTGATAGAGCGCATTAAATGCGCCTCTCAACGTCACATCGTTGCTCGCCTGGCAAGCCTTGCCGGGCTTGTTTTGCCAGCTCCATGCCTGCTTGTTCGACACATCGTGGGACGGGTGTCAGCTGTAGGTTTTTCTGTAGAAAGAGGCTGCCATGTGGCTGATGTCTGCCACTTAATCACTTTGCGGCTTGACACCACACTGATTTAAGGGTTGTGGGGGAGTGGTTGATGAGGTGTTTCTTGCTCCGGGACGTCTTGGACGCTGTCTTCCGGGGGTGGCTCTGCCCTTGCCAAGCCCATTTGCCCGACAAGGGAGGCTTTTCTCCTTGTGGTATTTTGCTTCTCTGGCTTGATCTTGGTCCTTTTGTTCTGCATGCTGGGCCTTCGAAGATCTTGGTCTCTTGTACTCTGGGATGGCGTGATGCCATAATCTTGTTCCCGTGCCTGTGCATAGTTAGGGCAACATACCCAGGGTCTATTGCACCAACAGAAGCCCTCGGGCCTGCCCTAATCCCGCTGCCGGGCGTCATCAGGATAGGCCCTAATAAGTGCACAGGCAGGGTTGCTTAAGAGGCTGGCCTCTTGGGGTCTTCTTTGCTTCTTCTATAATCTTGAGTTTGGGCCAGTTTTCGGTTTTCCCGTGCGTCGTGCGCAACATTATGGAAAAACTCAGAATGTGGCCCGCATGGCGCTCGCATCCCACAATCATGGGGTGAAAACTGCCATCCCACTTGCCTCTACTTGCCTCCATGCTTTGGGCACATCCACCACATGTACCCCATGCATTAGGAGGGGTAGGTGGTGGATTCGAAGAGCACGGGTGTGAGTGCCACGGCGGGAAATCAGGCGTCGCTGGTTGGGGCAGCGGGTCGGTCATAATCCCCTGCGCCTCTAGATGGGCGGGGAAGCAGCGTTGGATGAGTGGGGCGGCCGCCCTCTGAGCGAGAGGCCAGCCCCCTGCCTCGTCCTTCTATAAAAGGGGGTAGAAGCGATGCATCTCCATACGCACCTGCTTCTTCATCTTTCCCCGTAGTCTTTCTTTACTCACCATGGTGAGAGGACAAGGGCGTGGTGGTGTTCCAGCGACGGCGAGGAGGGCTTCTGCTTGACAGTGCATGCCCCCTCATCTGGATCCTGTGGCGCCGGAACCTGCTGCGAGGGGCGGAGGGAGGGGGCGCAGTCATCGTCGCTGCAGTGCTCGAGGGAGAGGAGGACGGGATGGCGCTTTGGCCGCGCCCCCGCAGGCGGTTCCTCCCCTGATGGAAAGCCATGTTGGAGATCAGCCTCGGGAGTTCGTAATCAGGCTGTACAAGCCTCTGTGCGGCCACCTCCTTCTTCCTACTCCATTCACATGGGAAATGGAGCTTGACCCATCACACGATTTGAGTTTGCACATGAGGGGCTGCAGGAATGACGGCATGTGGGTTGATGTCGACATCCCCGCTCCTCATGTCATGTACCTCCGCCATGGTTGTAAGACCTTTGCCCGTTCCCATAGCTTGTCGGAGGGGCACATTCTCTAGTTTAAATTAATGGAGAGCGGCCTGCTCTCTGTCAAGATCTTCGAGCGCTCGGGAATTCGCTTAGGGTGCTGTGCGGAGAGCTCTACCAACGACGAAAGCTACTCCCCGAGCGAAAGTGACGGGGAGGACAGTGGCGGAGATGACGACGGTAGCGGGCGGGAGGGCGACGACTCTGACTCCGGCTGAACATCGCCTGCACCATCTCACTACAAAAAAATACACTTCCGTGATGATACGTGTTTGTCACAGTAGGTCGCGTTTTTGCCATGCATGTACATCCATCAAGATTTTATGACAGAATCAGGATAGTCATACCTATGCTGTCATAGAAGTGTTCCATGACATTACCAAAATTATCATCACGGAAGTGTCCACTTCCATGACGATAAATCGCGCGTCACAGAAGTGCTTTCGTCAAGGGTGACCGACACATGGCATCCACCATAATGGAACGCTGTTAAGCTATCGGGTTTGGTTTTGGATCCGATAACCCATTAACAGCCCCGGCCAATGGGGATTTTCCACATGTAAAATCATCATTGGCTGGAGCAAACACGTGTCGGCTCACCGTTGGGACAGATGTCATCCACTCATTGGACCCAAGGTGCCTATGATACGTCGACATGTGGCACGGCCCAACGGAGGCCCATTCCTGTGAAAAGGCCGGCCCGTTTGACTTGGTCAAAAGGTGGCGGGCTGGCCCACGGAAAGCCTGTTAACGGCATGTTCGCATATAGCCCATTTACAGCCCACTAACCCAGGGCCCGTTACGACCTCTCCAAATTATGCCCAGTAGCTTCATCTAGGCCGTCCAATATGATTCCAGCCCGTTTAACTTCTGGCCCATGTATGGCCCATGACGTCTGATACGTCTCCGTCGTATCTATAATTTTTGATTGTTCCATGCCAATATTCTTCAACTTTCATGTACTTTTGGCAACTTTTTATACTATTTTTGGGACTAACATATTGATCCAGTGCCCAGTGCCAGTTCCTGTTTGTTCCATGTTCTATGTTTTGCAGAAACCCAATAACAAACGGAATCCAAACGGGATAAAAACGGACGGAGAATTATTTTGGAATATTTGGGATTTTCTGGAGGAAGATTCAACGCAAAACGGTGCCCGAGGTGGCCAGGAGATAGGGGGCGCGCCCACCCCCCCTGGGCGCGCCTGGCACTCTCTTGGGTCACCCTAAGGCGGTTGATGCTCTTCTTTTGCCGCAAGAAAGCTAATTTTACGAGAAAAATCTGGGCGAAAGATTCACCCCAATCGGAGTTACGGATCTCCGGATATAAAAGAAATGTTGAAGGGGCAGGATCTGAGAAAGCAGAAACAGAGAGATAGATCCAATCTCGGAGGGGCTCTCGCCCCTCCCAAGCCATGGGAGCCAAGGACCAGAGGGTAAACCCTTCTCCCATCTAGGGAGAAGGTCAAGGAAGAAGAAGAAGAAGGGGGGCTCTCTCCCCCTTGCTTCGGGTGGCGCCGGAGCGCTACCGGGGGCCATCATCATCACCGCGATCTTCACCAACACCTCCGCCATCTTCACCAACATCTCCATCACCTTCCCCCATCTATATTCAGCGGTCCACTCTCCCGCAACCCGCTATACCCTCTACTTGAACATGGTGCTTTATGCTTCATATTATTGTCCAATGATGTGTTGCCATCCTATGATGTTTGAGTAGATTTTTGTTGTCCTATCGGTGATTGATGAATTGCTATGATTGGTTTGAGTTGCATGTTTTATTATTGGTGCTGTCCTATGGTGCTCTCTGTGTCGCGCAAGCATGAGGGATTCCCGCTGTAGGGTTTGCAATATGTTTATGATTCGCTTATAGTGGGTTGTGTGAGTGACTGAAACACAAACCCGAGTAAGGGGATTGTTGCGTATGGGATAAAGAGGACTTGGTGATTTAATGTTATGGTTGGGTTTTACCTTAATGATCTTTAGTAGTTGTGGATGCTTGCTAGAGTTCCTATCATAAGTGCTTATGATCCAAGAAGAGAAAGTATGTTAGCTTATGCCTCTCCCTCAAATAGAATTGCAATAGTGATTACCGGTCTAGTAACATAGTCAATTGCTTAGGGAAAATTTCACAACTCCTACCACCACTTTTCCACAATCGCTATATTTACTTTATTGCATCTTTATCTAAACAGCCCCTAGTTTATATTTAGGTGCTCTTTATTATTTTGCAAACCTATCCTACCACACCTACAAAGTACTTCTAGTTTCATAGTTGTTCTAGGTAAAGCGAACGTCAAGCGTGCGTAGAGTTGTACCGGTGGTCGATAGAACTTGAGGGAATATTTGTTCTACCTTTAGCTCCTCGTTGGGTTCGACACTCTTACTTATCGAAAACTGTTGCGATCCCCTACGCTTGTGGGTTATCAAGACCTTTTTCTGGCGCCGTTGCCGAGGAGTCATAGCGTGGGGTGAATATTCTCGTGTGTGCTTGTTTGCTTTATCACTAAGTAATTTTTATTTGCTGTTCTTAGTTGTTTCCTATCTTTAGTTATGGATATGGAACACAAAATACCAAAAAAATTAGGTGTACTTGCTACTCATGGAGATGGGGAACCTCCTAAAACCCTCGATGATCATTATGTGAAAAATATTATGTACTACTTTGATAATCCTGAGAAAACCCTATTCAACTTTATAATGGGAGTGACGTTGGATCAACGTGAATACTTTAGGGATTATCACTTGACACAAAAAGGGAAACTATTATGGGATCAAATTAATATGTTGCGTTGGTATGCTCGGGATCTATGCTTGAGATATGATATTACTTGTTGCTCTAGGATGAAGGCTCCACACCTTCCATTTGCGTGCAAATTTAATGATAATGAAACATTAGCTTCTTATGCTAATGGTATATATGATTACTATGATGTTGAACGGATTGAAGAATTTGTTGCTTTTAAGGCTGCTTATGAAATTGAATCTTTGTTGGAAAAGTATGAAGCTTTGGATGATGATGTTTATAGGCCAGAAAATTTTGCTATATTGAAATATTGCTATGACAATTATGAATACAACTACAATATTGATGCATTTATTGAGAAAGTCTCCTCTGTCCAAGAAGAGACTAATATTTTGCAGGAAGCTATGGAAGAAGAAATTGATGAAACTGTGAGCTCATTGGATGAAAAAGATGATGAGGAGAGCGAAGAACAAAAGGAGGATGAGCGGATTGATCACCCGTGCCCACCTTCTAATGAGAGTAACTCTTCAACTCATACATTGTTTAGTTCCCCTTCGTACTTACCGAAGGATGATTACTATGATCCTGTTGATTCTCTTGAAATATCCCTACTTGATGATGCTCGCTATGCTTGTGGCCAAGATGCCATTATAAATTATTCATATAGAGATGAACTTGCTATAGTTCCTTATGTTAAACATGAAATTGTTGCTATTGCACCCATGCATGATAGTCCTATTATCTTTTTGAATTCTCCCGACTACACTATATCGGAGAAGTTTGTGCTTATTAAGGATTACATTGATGGGTTGCCTTTTACCATTGCACATGATGATTTTGATAGATATAATATGCATGTGCTTGCTTCTCCGGCTTGCAATTATTATGAGAGAGGAACTATATCTCCGCCTCTTTATGTTTCCAATATGATAGAATTGCAAGTAACTGTTTATACTATGCGTTGGCCTTTACTATGTGTGCATGAATTGTTCTTTTATGACATGCCGATGCATAGGAAGAGGGTTAGACTTTGTTGTTGCATGATATATGTTACTTTGTGCTCACTACTAAATTACAAATCATTGTTAATTAAAATTGGCTTTGATATACCTTGGGATCCGGTTGGATCCATTACTTGAGCACTATATGCCTAGCTTAATGGCTTTAAAGAAAGTGCTGCCAGGGAGACAACCCGGAAGTTTTAGAGAGTCATTTATTTCTGTTGAGCACTTTTATATAGTCTAAAAACAAAAAAAATAAAGAGAGGAACCTAAAAACTTTTCAAAAAGGAAAGTAAAAGTGAGAGAGACAAGCATTGTTGAAGTGGGGGGGCTCCTTGAACTTTGTTCATGCTCACGGAAACTTTGTGAATCTTGATTACGGAAACTTTTCATCAAAAATAATTATCCCCTTGTACAATTCCATTGTATTATAGAAATAATGTGCCAAAGTTTTCCTTTAGGATGTTTACCATGCTTGTTGGTTTGTACAGTGCTGGACAGAAACTTTGGCTGTAGTGCGCGATTTTACATTTTTAACTGGAAAGTCAAACGGTTCTGATTATTTTTGCACTGTATTTCTGTACAACTTGTTTATTTTCCCTAATTTTGGTAGAAGTTTTGGGGTACCATAAGTATGGTGAATGTTCAGATTGCTACAGACTGTTTTGTTTTTGACAGATTCTGTTTTTGATGCATAGTTTACTTGTTTTGATGAAACTATCAATTTATATTAGTGGATTAAGCCATGGAAAAGCTATATTACAGTAGACAAAATTCAAAAACAATATATGAATTGGTTTTCTACAGTACTTAGAGTGGTGATTTGCTTTATTATACTAACGGATCTTACCGTGTTTTCCGTTGAAGTTTTGTGTATATGAAGTGTCTAATCGAGGATGTCTCGATATGAGGAAAAGGAAGAGAGGCAAGAGCTAAAGCTTGGGGATGCCCGAGGCACCCCAAGAAAATATTCAAGGAGACTCAAGTGTCTATGCTTGGGGATGCCCCGGAAGGCATCCCCTCTTTCTTCAACAAGTATCGGTATGTTTTCGAATTCATTTCGTTCATGTGATATGTGCAAGTCTTGGAGCGTCTTTTGCATTTAATTTTCACTTTTCTTTTATGCACCATGCTGGTATGAGATAGTCCTTGGTTGATTTATACAATGCTCATTGCACTTCACTTAAATATTTTGAGTATGGCTTTATAGAATGCTTCATGTGCTTTACTTATATCATTTGAAGTTTAGATTGCCTGTTTCTCTTCACATAGAAAACCGCCATTTGTAGAATGCTCTTTTGCTTCACTTATATTTGTTAGAGCATGGGCATATCTTTTGTAGAAAGAATTAAACTCTCTTGCTTCACCTATATCTATTTAGAGAGATGACAGGAATTGGTCAATCACATGGTTAGTCGTAAAATCCTACCTAAACTTGTAGATCGCTGAATATGATATGGTTGATTCCTTGCAATAGTTTTGCGATATAAAGGTGGTGATATTAGAGTCATGCTAGTGGCTGGTTGTGGATTGTATAGATACTTGTGTTGAGGTTTGCATGTCCCGTGGCATGCACATATGGTAACCGTTGTGTGACAAATTTGAAGCATGTGGTGTTTCTTTGATTGTCTTCCTTATGAGTGGCGGTCGGGGATGAGCGATGGTATTTTCCTACCACTCTATCCCCCTAGGGGCATGCGTAGTAGTACTTTTCTTCAAGGGCTAATAAACTTTTGTAGTAAGTATATGAGTTCTTTACGACTAATGTGAGTCCATGGATTATAAGCCTCTTCGGTACCGTGCATTGCACTTTCTCACCTCGAGAGTTGATGCAAACTTCGCCGGTGCATCCAAACCCCGTGATATGATATGCTCTATCACACATAAGCCTCCTTATATCTTCCTCAAAACAGCCACCATACCTACCTATCATGGCATTTCCATAGCCATTCCGAGATATATTGCCATGCAACTTTCATCATCATCATATATTTGACTTGAGAATTCATTGTCATATTGCTTTGCATGATCGTAAGATAGCTAGCATGATGTTTTCATGGCTTGTCCGTTTTTTGATGTCATTGCTAAGCTAGATCATTGCACATCCCGGTACACCGCCAAAAGCATTCATATAGGGTCATATCTTTGTTCTAGTATCGAGTTGTAATATTGAGTTGTAAGTAAATAAAAGTGTGATGATCATCATTATAGAGCATTGCACCATGAAAAAAAAGAAAAAAAAGGAAAGGCCAAAGAATCTTAAATAAAAAAGGGGGCCAAAGAAGCCCACCGAAAAAAGAAAAAAAAGAAAAAAAGAAAATAAAAGGGTCAATGTTACTATCCTTTTTCCACACTTGTGCTTCAAAGTAGCACCTTGTTCTTCATATAGTGAGTCTCCTATATTGGCACTTTCATATACTAGTGGGAATTTTCATTATAGAACTTGGCTTGTATATTCCAACGATGGGCTTCCTCAAATGCCCTAGGTCTTCATGAGCAAGCACTACTAGGAAAAGGGCTATAGATGAAATTGACACTAATGGCGCACCACAGAAGTAGTGCGCCACTACTATATACTAATGGCGCACCACCTGGTGATGCACCATTAGTGTGGAAGACACTAATGGCGCACTAGACGCAAGGTGCGCCACTAGTAACAATTTTTTTTCCATTTTTCCACACATACTAATGGCGCATCCTAGCTAAGTGCGCCATTACTAGTTCTAACTAGTAATGGCGCACCAGCCACAGAGTGCGCCAGTACTGTATTCATTTTTATTCTTTTTTTGCAAAACTACTAATGGCGCACCGTGTCACAATGCGCCATTACTAGTTTAAACTAGTAATGGCGCACTATGCCACGGTGCGCCATTAGTATATATATATATATATATATATTTTTTACTTTTTTGCAAAACTACTAATGGCGCACCACCTGCAGGTGCGCCATTAGTAACCAGGGTTACTAATGGCGCATTTGGATGTGGTGCGCCATTAGCAACCTGGGACCAACAAGATATTTTGGACAACCACACCTACCCACTCACTTTCCCCACTTCATTCCCTCCACCTCCTTCTCCAGGCTTGTCGGCTGCCTCCTCCTCCTCACCTCATTTGCACCATAGATTCATCAAAATTAAGTGGTGAAATTACCTTTTTTTGATAGGTAAGTAAGGGGAAAGCTATCTTCATGTTGTAGATCTACTTTTTTTCTCCCTAGCTCGCTCCAACAATGTGCACATGCACTTTTTGTGGCCTAGCTAGATCTATGTATGCTTGTGGTGTTGCATATGTTTGTGGTGTTGCATATATGTTTGTGTTTGCAGGTACCAGTATTTGAAATGTGATAGTTGCCAATATTTTGCCGAAATGTTGATTCATTTCTGTTTCGGCGAGAATTTTGGCACTATGCATTCTTTTTGGTCCTATTTTTAGGGAAGGTCATGCCAAATTTTTTCTTGGTTCTAAAATACCGTTTTGCTCTATCCCGCAGGAGACCATGGTCCGCATGATGACCGAAGGCATCGTGAATAGGTTTTTGAGCTCTTCGAAGACCTAGATGCTTCAAAAGAATGAGATGGAGATAAGATGTCCGTGTCGAAGATGCAAGCTGAAGAGCCTTATTGCGGACCCGGATTCCGGGCAGGTGCGGGACCACCTGCTCCTGCGTGGTTTCATGGATGGCTGTCGGTGGCAAGGTGATGAAGATGACTATGAAGTCGTCCATGGGGGCCGGGCAAGAAATGAGGAAGGGCAACAAGAGAACCACGGCGGCGAGGGCGGGCGAGAAGACGAAGAATCTCCAGGACATGATCACGATGGTGATGCTGTACACAGTCATCATGTAGAAGATGTCGTACATGATGATGAGGAAGATAAAGATGAAGGGCATGATCATGAAGATAAAGATGCCGGAGCAGACGATGATGGAGGCTGGGTGCAGGACCCTCATATTCAAGAGCTTCTTCTCAAGCAGACGGATAACGCAAGAGCTGCCGCCCGAGAGAAAGCCAAGCTAGATCAACAGGAGATAGACGCGGTTACTCCATTGTATGAAGGATGCAGGCCCGAGGATACCCGCCTAAAAGTAATGCTCATGACTCTGGAGATGAAGGTAAAACACAAAATGACCAACGCATGCTTCAACGAGAACATGTCATTCTAGCACGAATGTCTTTCCAAGGGGAACAAGTGCCCGACCAGTTTCGAGGAGGCGAAGAAAATCGTGTGTCCTCTGGATTTACTGCACGTGAAATACCATGTGTTCATGAACAATTGGATCATTTATCGGGACGAGCACGCGGAGTCTACCATATGTCCGGTGTGCGGTGTCACTCGATACAAGAAGAGGAAGAAAGCTCCTCGAAAATCGGTGTGGTACTTTCCGATCACTCCTCGTCTGCAGTGGTATTTCGCGGACCCTAAGGTAGCAAAGCTCCTGCGTTGGCACACGGATAGGGAGGAGAAGAAGCGGGAAGATGACGGAAATGATCCGGAGATAAATAAAAAAGACAAGATGCTGAGTCACCCTAAGGATGTGAGCCAGTGGCAAACGTTGAACTTCGAATACCCAGAATTTGGGAAGGATCCAAGGAACATCATGCTGGGCGCGAGCAACGATGGAGTCAATCCGTTTGGCAGCCAGAGAAGCACACATAGCACCTAGCCTGTGTTTGTGTGGATGTACAACCTTCCCCCCTGGTTGTGCATGAAGAGGAAGTACATTCACATGAGTATGCTAATTGAAGGGCCGAAACAATCAGGGAACGACATCAATCTGTATCCGGGGCTCCTGAAAAAGGAGCTAGACACGCTGTGGAAAACGCCAGCCAATACGTGGGACGCTGCAGAGAAAGAATATTTCCCTATGAGAGCCGCACTGCTCACGACGGTGCACGACTATCTCGGTTACGGATATCTCGCGGGGCAGGTAGTCCACGGATTTTCTGGATGCGTAAAGTGCATGGATGACACTACGTATCGCCAGCTAGATAGAGATCCCGGGTCTTCGAAAACCGTGTTCATGGGACATCGAAGGTGGCTTCACGATGATGACCCGTGGAGGAAACGTAAGGATCTGTTCGATGGTGAAACCGAACCCCGAAGACGCCCGCGTACGAGGAGTGACGAGGAAATAGACGAGCTGTTGAAAAATTGAAAAGATTGCCCACTGGCGGGAAAGAAGCAAAAGGCGCCAGAGCCGGGAAAGAATCGAAAGGCGCCATAGCCGCTACTGAAGGTATGGAAAACAAGGTCTGTTTTCTGGGACTTGCCGTACTAGAAGATCCACCGTGTGCCTCACAGCCTTGATGCCATGCATATCACGAAGAACAGGTGCGAGAGTCTGCTTGGTACCCTGCTCAACATGCCAGAGAGGACCAAGATGGGCCAAAAGCAAGGGCAGACTTGAAATCAATGGGCCTCAGGCAGGAGCTTCACGCTAATGATGATGATGATGATGAGGCGAAGCAGGACATAGAAAATCGTCGCAAAGGCAAAAATGCCAAGAAGACCGGAAATGACTACCCTCCCGCGTGCTTCACTCTAAGTTAGGAGGAGATCGAGCAGTTTTTCACCTGCCTCGTAGGAGTAAAACTTCCTTACGGTTACGCGGGGAAGATAAGCAGATACCTAGACCCAGCGAAGCAGAAGTTCAGCAGGATGAAGTCTCACGACTGTCACGTGCTGATGACGCAGATACTTCCAGTTGTAATCCGTGGGATCATGGACGCGCACGTCCGTGAAATGCTATTTGGCCTATGCAACTTTTTCGACGTCATCTCTCGGAAGTCGATTGGCGTGAGGCAACTCAGAAGGCTACACGAAGAGATCGTGGTGATACTATGCGAGCTTGAGATGTACTTCCCACCCGCATTCTTCCACGTTATGGTGCATCTGCTGGTCCATATCATGGAGGATATCATCCAACTCGGGCTGACGTTCCTGCACAGCATGATGTTGTTCGAAAGGATGAATGGTGTCATCAAACGATACGTTCGCAACATGTCACGTCCAGAGGGAAGTATAGCCAGGGGCTTTCTGACCGAAGAGTGCATCTCCTACTACACGAATTATCTAGGCATCGAGAACCCCGTTGGTCTGCCCGTCAACAGGCACCTCGACAGGCTCGCTGGATGGGGTCACCGTGAGGGTCGCCGCGAAATGCATGTCGACTTCGAGGGTCGACTCGCCGACTTTGAAAGAGCAAACCTAGTCGCACTACAACACATAGACGTGGTCGATCCTTGGGTGGTAGAGCACAAAACCTTTATTGAGAAGACGTACAATGACCGAGGCCAACAAAGGACGGACGTATATATAATCAAAGAGCACAACTCGTGTTTCACGCGTTGGTTCAAGCAGAAGCTCCTGTCGTACCCTTTACACGAAGATTCTTCCGCGGAAGAACAACTCATATTCGCCTTGTCACAGGGCGCAAAGCACAACTTGATGACCTATGAGGCGTACGATATCAACGGCTACACATTCTACACCGAGAACAAGGACATGAAGAGCGATGGTTATCAGAACTCCGGGGTAACGATGGAATCCTACACCGGTAACGACAAGGACAGATACTACGGAAGGATCGAGGAGATCTGGGAGCTGAGCTACGCTGGAGAGAAAGTCCCGATGTTCCGTGTCAAATGGGCCAAGAGCTTCCTAAAAGAAGACCGGTATTTCACCACCAAGGTTATACCCGAAGCCAAATCCAAGACCGCGGGCGCAAACGTCATCCCGAAAAATGAGCCATGGGTACTGGCTTCCCAAGTGGACCAATGCTTCTTCATTACCGACCCGTCAAAGCCCAGTCTTGTTGTCATGAGGAGAGGCAAAAGGAAGATCATCGGAATGGATGGAGTAGCCAATGAGCAAGACTTCGACAAGTACGGCGACCCCAAGAATGAACATAACGACGATGATGAAGTAGTAGCACACACCACAAGAAGAAGCAGGACCACCCTACCTAAAGGACGTCTGTTCCACAGAAGAACTCCATTTGTGAAAAAGAAGGGCAAGAAGATTGTGAACAGATAGCTAGCTAAGATGGATTGTATTTAAATCATAGTCTACATTTCTCGATTGTGTTTCATGGGAACTTTTTGATATCATGAATATTTTTAAATTTCATGGGCACTTTTTGAATTCATGAGGACACTCGATCTCGATCCCCCTCCATCTCGATCTCAATTCCCCCTCCATCTCGATCTCGAGCCCCGTCCCTCCATCTCGATCGCTATCCCCCTCCATCTTGATCTCAATCCCACTCGCACCCTCCCCCGCTAGCTCCACCGCCGCCGACGACCCACCGCACCCTCCCCCGCTCCACCGCCGCCGACGAGCACCCGGCCCCCCGCAACCTCCCCCGCTCCACCGCCGCCAACGAGCACCCCCCGCACCGTCCCCCGCTCCACCGCCGCCGCCGATGATATTTTCAAGTAACAAATTTGATGATATTTTTTTAAAAAATATTACTGTTTTTATAAAAAATTATTACTGTTTCATATTCATATTCATTTTCTTAAAAATAATAATAAAAAAGTGTCGACTACAATTGTTGTTAAACAACAATTATTACTGTTTTTATAAAAAAATATTACTTTTTCATATTCATATTCATTTTTTAAAAATAAAAAAAACATACTAATGGCGCACTGGCCTAGTGGTGCGCCATTGCTATCAAAAAAAAGATTTCTAATGGCGCACCGACGGGTGGTGCGCCATTAGTAAGCTTACCCCTAGCTAATTCCTCCCTCTCCCTCGCCAGATCCCCTTCGTCCCTCTCTCCCTCGCCAGAACCACCCGCACGCTGCCCCGACCCACGACGCCGCCGCCCCGACTCTCACCGGACTCCACCCCCGCCACCCCCGCGCCCCGCTCCCCCACCCCCGTCGCTCCGACCCTCGCCGGACTCCACCCCCGCCGCCCCCGCGCCCCCGCGCCCCCACCCCCGCTGCCCCGACCCCCTCCGGAGTCCACCCCCGCCTTCTTCCTCGCCGTGGGCACCGAGCAGTGACGTAGCACCATACGCCCCCCAACCCTCCTCCTCCCCTTGCCCCTCCTCCTCCCCTTGCCCCCAGCCTGCGCAGCTGACAGCCCTTTCTTTGTCTCGCAGGGCAAGGTCTCCGGCGCCTCTATGACACCGACGCCTCCACCGTCTACGGCGTCTGCGCCTTCTTCCACCTCCGGCCACTGCGGCCTCACCGTCGATCCACGTCACCTCGTCAACCCCGGCCCCGCACGAGCTCGCCATCGTCTTCCTCTCGGTGAGCTGGACCGGTTCCCCTCCCCCCCCCCTCGTCCCCTGGCCACGCCCTGGCCGCGCCCTGGACCCTGGCCCCGTGCTCCCCTTGGCCCCTGGCCGCTCCATGCCAAACCTGGTATTTAAAGTATTTTCTGAATCAGGATCACAAAGTAATTTTGCAATCATCCTGTTGTTACTTTTGTCCTTACATTGTTATGGTGAAATGATTTACCTATTGATTGCAACATGCTTGTTTTGATTTTTTGCAATCTAGTCATAATTGTTGTCTCTTTTATGTAATGGTTACCAAAGTAGAATATTTTGAGGTTACCAAAGTAGATTTATCCCTAGTAAGTGGTAATAGCATTCTAATTGTTGACACTGCTCTACAAATGGGTGTTTAGCATCACATTGTTAGGAAGTCTACCCCCTTCATCTCAGCTTATAAGGCACGCACGTAGTTCTAGGTTGACAATTTAACTAGCTAAATATGTATTATATTATATGTGATGAAAAATATATGTTTAGAAACTACATCCTCTTGAGAAACCAATGATATGCACGTCTAGGTTGACAATTTTACTAGCTAAACTTGGTATGAGTGCTAGCCTGTGATTTTCAGTTGCTATTGTAGGCTGGGCAACCAATGTCCTCGCTGTTCCTGTATGCACAGTTGCTTTCTTGGTAGTATTAAAAGAAGAAGTGAGAATAGTGCCGTTCAAAACTGAGATTTATCTGCTTTCCTATATGCACAGTTGCTATTGTTTATTCTTTAGTCTATAGCCTGAACAAGTGATCATAGGTTGCAACATAATTTGTTACATGCGACAAGGCTGTCAGTAATTTCTCAGTCCAGTAACAGAAGTCCTTGTGTGCATGTATTTACTTTTTAGCTCTGTGACGTTGTTAATAGCTCAAGTAGCATGGGCATATCTGGTTCTATGCGTGGTTATGGACTGTTATGAGTTTGGTTGTGTGTTACAATTAGCAAATTTTGTCTTGCTGGGTTGTGTAATGACTTGCAAAGATGATGATCATCTTGCTAGTTTGCTGGGTTTTGTCTCCGACCATTGTGTCGTGATGATATTGCAGGTACCCCGAGAGGCCCTTGAGTTTGCCGGAATGTCGATTAACTTCCGTTCCGGCAAATTCGGGTACTCAATATGTCCTATTTTCAGCAAAGGTCATGCTGAAAATTTCCGTGAATTTTAGCATGACTTTGCTAAAAATAGGACATATGGGGTACTTGCGACTAATGCATGGGCCGGGGTATCTTAGTACTTAGTTAAGTAGAATCAACTGCCCCGCCATTCTTGCTGCATGAAACCATAGGTGGCAATAGAGCCAAGTGATTAGGCCCAACTTAGAATTCTCCTTAGCATCGATAAACCCTAGATGATAAACCCAACATAGAAGGTGGCAGTATAGCCAAGTGATTAGTGCCAAGTGATTAGGCCCAAGCTAGTGTGCCTCGGCATCGATAATCCCTAAATGATGAAAACTTAACTTGGCTGCCCCGGATGCCTCGGTGTCGAATAACTCCTGCAACATAAAACAATTCCTAATGGTACCAAAATTATGTGAATTTGGTCTTATCAGAAAGTTTAGGTCAAGATCTTCGATTTGCAAAAAGAATCAACTAAATCGGAGTTACAAAACCCAAGTTTTGATCAAACGAAGTTCAAATTCAAATCTGATCTAATTCAAATTTTAAACTTTCAAAAACATGTTTGAGTTGTTTTACTGGATAGAAGGAATCATAACGAAGAGGTGGGCGTTGGTTTCGCTGGATTTGGATGAACGGTTGAAAAGTAGTGACCGTTTGAAGTCCAGGGGCTAAATTGTAAATAAAACATCTACAAAGATGTCCCTGAATAAAACAAACAGAAAAAGAAAAAGTCTAAATAACGAATGTTCGTTACTGAACGCTAACGAACGAAACGTTCGCCGAAACTAACTAAACAGAAAACGTTCGCTACTTAACTAACTGTATAAAAAACACGTTTTAAACAAAAACCGAACCCTAAAGGAAAAACCGGAGAAAACCGGGTGGTTTATTACCGGACCGGGAAAACCGGTGGGTCGGGCGGCTGATTTGGTGGTTCCGGCGAGGCGGCGGACTCCGGCGAGACGGGGCGGCGGCGCGGCAACTCCGGCGAGGTGCGGCGTGGGCGGCGCAGCGACGGCGCGAAGCAGCGATGTCGGGCGGCGCGAAGGCGGCGGCTGCGGCGCGGGAAGGCGAGGAGATGGCGGCGGCGGCAGATCTCACCGGGGCGGCGGTGGTGACATGATGCGGCCCAAGGCGGCGGCGAAAACGGGATCCAGGGGGTCCCGGGGCGCGCTTTATAGGAGGGGGAGGGGGCTCCGAGGCGTGGAGGAGGGGCAAGGCGGCGTAGAGTCCGGCCGGCGTACGGCGGCGGCAAAGGGCATGCAGGTGCGGGAGTCCGTCCCGAGCTCGGGGACGAGCGGGGCGCGGCGCTGGGCTAGGCCGGCTGGCTGGGCTTCGGCCCAGTTGGCCCGCGGGGAAAGGAAGTCTTTTTTTTAATAAAAACGTTTTCCAGGCAAACAAAAATAATAAAAACCAAATAAATAAGTATATTCTATAGGCATATAATATATCAAAATTTTCAGAAGAGATTTTCTACGACGTGGACATTTTTCTAGAGTCGAATAAAATACACAAAAATTCAGATAAATCAAACACTGCTGCTGGTCTAATAAAATCCAACGAAAATCATTTTGAAAATACCAAAATGAATTAAAATTTATTTCTCTCCAATTTTCTATTGTAGGGAATCATGTTACCCTAATTTTTGTATATTTTATTTTTGGAGAAAAATAATTTGAATAAAACTCCAATAACTCCAAATTGAAATGAATTCAAAAGAACTTTGAATTTAATTCTTTTAAAACTCCCAACTCATATTTCATATAATTTGAAGAAGTCATTTTATCTTCTCTCATGAAGATCATTGAGTTGCTTGAAGTTTATGAATTGGAAATAATTTCAAATGAAATTCAAATATTTTCAACACCCTTGTCATTTAAATAAATGGAAGAAGTCATGTCATCTTCTCTCCAGGGTTTTGTGGTGAAAAGAATTTGAAGTCACGGAGATCATAAAAAGCAAGATGAAAGTTTGGGAAAGTCCTTTTATTCCCTCTCATTTAACTTTCAAAAGTTTCGAATTCACTCACTTTCAGTCAATCAATCAAACAATCAATCAAAACTATATATTTATTATAACATTCCAAAATTTAGAATTTTGGGATGTTACAAACCTACCACCCTTAAAATGAATCTCGTCCTCGAGATTCGAAGAGGCTAGAAAGAAATAGGTTAGGTTTGGGGTCTTCACAAAATCCATTGATCATCACTGGGGTCTCGGGTGCTACCACCCTTAGAAGCATTTTTACGGTTCCATCAAAAATCATATACTCCATCGTTATTGTTGACAGTGTTGGTCTTCTCAGTTCGTCAGGATAATTCCTTCTCTGGGTTCTTCCGGTAGTGGCATAACCTTTTTCTTAATTCCTGTATCCATTTAATCCTGGTAAGGTTATTCCATGACTGGGTCTTCTTAGCTGATGGGTCTGGCACCAATACTAAACAAATATCGATATCTCATGGTGGTCAACAATTTATGGTTTCTCCTGCAGGAAATGGGTCTGGGTTGAACCTCACCGTATGACCTATGTTTGGCAACAACTGCCTTGTACAAGGGAAAATACTTATACCTTTCTAAGGTTCAAACAAGGTTTTGATCGTCATCTCTCTACTATAGGTAAGTCACTCAGATTTACCATCCCATATAGCAAGGCGAACAATAAGAGTAAGTCGGTATGGTGATCAATCCATCCCGCACCCAAATCATTACCTTGTATACGGTTTAGCGAATTTTGCATTCTAACACTTGGTCATCATCACTGGCATTGCAGACTTTCTCTTGTTGACGAACCAAGTTCGGATAAATCCTTTGATTCTGCAAGCCAAACAAACAACTATCGGTCCTTCACAACTCTCAGGTTTTGCGTTACTCTATAAATTCGTCTATCGACTAAAATCGTACTTCTTTCAGGGTTTTTCCTTCAGCAAGAGTGTGCTTGCTTCTTGGCAGGTCCTAGGGCCTGTGGGTTACGGCCCATCTCATCACTTGTAAACCTTGAACTCTTCCTCGAGGCAACTGATTGTTATTCCAACATCAAGCTTCCAGATTCCTAGCATACTTAAAATCCATCCAATTGTATGGTCTCTCTTCCTTCTATTGGTTCCAAACTAAGACGTGATTACTCCGTCCCAACGTGGAGTTACAATTGCTCCACATTACCAACATCATACCTATTTCATAATCAATAGTACTTCCTCCCTCCATACTCTTGGGGTATCCCACATATCGAGGCAAAACTCATACTTATTTCTCCGAAATCCACTCCGTGGAATATCATTATCTTTACCAAGGGTCAAGTGCCATCACAGGGTACTACCACCCTTAAAATGCTCCAACCCTTCCATAGACCAAATTTCTCATATCCTCGAAAATGGTCAAAATCTTTCTTCATAGGGTAACAACTCATAAAATTCAAATCAGTACCAATGATGCTAACTTTATTGATCCTCAAATTACTACAATCTCCTACATATCTATTACATGCCTCAACTCAACACCTCAATATAAGAGAAGTGTTCCCTCTACCACTACTATTACTTCTTTTGTTGCAACTCAACTATTTATCCCAAGTCTCCTTCTCTTTGGGACAATCTCTGGCAAAGTGCCCTGCTTCATTACAGCAGAAAAATACCACTTATGACAATTGTCATGGTTTCCTCATGATTACATAGCCTCCTTGGGTCCTCGGCTTCCTTTTTGGGCAAGTGTTAAGGTAGTGCCCTGACTCCTTCCATTTGTAACAAGTGATATGACTCAGGTCCTTCTTCGAATTCAATCTACTTCTCTTCCTGGACTTTTCCGTTCCAATCAGGGCTTCTATTTCCTGTGGGTCATACTCTACTTCATCCGTCGGGAATTCTACTAGATCCCCATTCATACAATTCTAGGAGATGTGTCCTTCTTCTCCACATGAATAGCATGACTTGGTACAGGGTTTAATTGGTTCTTCTTTGGGTGTGTCCTCCACCTCTTTCTTCAACACTGGTTCTTCTAGAATCTCCATGAGGGCTCCTTTTATTGCTTCTTTATTCTGCTGGATGGTTCTTTGTACCACGGGGTAAATGTGACACTGAGCAGGGTAGTGGGTAGTCCCTTCACACAAGAAACAAGTGATCTGCCTAGTTGGGCATTCTTCAGCTGGGTGACCTCCTTCACAATTTGGGCATTCATCCTTGTGTTCTTTATGGATGTGTCCTATTTCTCCACAAAGCTTGCATGCACAGGGTTTCTTCATATCCTTTCCCGAAGGCTTCAATTTCTAGGACACAAACCGAGACATTAGCAAAGTCAACTTAAATTCTCGCCCAAGTGGTTACTCCTTGCCATCCATTGATGGTTTGGTACATCCTCCACCAACTAGCAGCAACTCTTTCAAAACACTGAAGAGCATGCTGGGTCATATCCTTTCCGGTTATAGGGTTATTCTCCATTTGATTCTTCCATGTTCTCAATCCATCGGTCCGTCTCCAATTGACCCATCGGTCCAGAAAATATAAGCTCATCTCCATTCATCCTCTATTGGGTCCATGGGTTTAGGGTGGGATAAGAGAGATCAAGAGGGATGCACACAATACAAACAAAAGTTTTGAAATGGCAGATTTTATTGTGGCTGTCGAAAAAACAACAAACAAATGACAGCTCACAAACGTCGCATCTAGCATGGGTATAACGGGGTTGGGTGTTCTAATGGTCTATAGACCTCAACACCATCAAACTCTTCAAGTCTTGGTCATGTCTTCGATGGCTCCTTCTGATCATGCTTGTCCTTCACAAGTTCCTATGCCAGATCTCTGTTGACGCAAAGTCTATCATGCTAACCTTTAATATTTTTGGAGTTGCGTTCCAAACTTCTGGGTTTCAACATCCTTGGCATGAAACATGGTCCTAATGTCCTTCAGTTCCTGACAAATCTCTGGTATCTCGAGGTTTTAGCTCCTCCAGCTTGGCTACTTCAGCTTCTGATCCTGAGTTCTTCACGAATTGCCTCCTTGTCAAATATGACTTCCTAAAGTCCATCTTAAAATTCTTGATGTAATACTCCAAATCCTGGCGATACACCAGCTAAGGTTAAAACTGCATCCTTTGCTGACAGATCCTTCATCAGCCTTCTACCATCCAATCCTTCCGTGCATATGCATGCTTAACACCTCATGGTGACAATAACATGAGCGAGCGATAGCATCATGGATAACCGTGTTTATGCCCATGTTATTACCATGAGCTATCATTCCATAATTGATATCTCCTGCCTTGGGGCTTTCTTGACAAAACCTTTGAGTTCTAACGCTCCATGTTCCGGTCTTTCTCCAGCACACCTTGATCTCGGGTATTGACAGCTTCCATAGTCTGTCAAGTTCCATAAGTGTAGCTTTACTTGGTCATACCAAATTTGGAAATTCTTCATATTCTCCTAGTCTTCGAAGTCTTTATCCGTCGTAGTTTCCATCATTATAATGCCCGGTAAAATCCTCTTCATTCCGAAGTGGTCTTAGTTGTCCAATATCTTGTACTTCTTGGAGTGGTCTCATCAGTCGAATCTTCGAGGGGTCAAAAGGTGAAAGGGGTATGGTCTCACTAAAAGGGAATATTTGAATAAGCTCAGAAGAGAAGAGAGGTAAAATATCCTTTTGAAAAGAAAGTTGTAGAGAAAAAAATCTTTCCTATGGGCTTGCCAGTTTCTAGGGTCACGTCCTACAGTTAACATGTGCTCTGATACCATCTTGTAGCGACCCGACCCGAATGGGTCAAGTCTCTGTGCTTAAGTGTCATCCCTGGATCGGTATGCTGACACACACAGTTCTTGAGGATTTATAACAGAGGTAAATCACATGTATAAAGTAACGTAAATACTATTACCTCAATCCAAAATAGCGGAAGTACCAAGGTTGTGGATTCCCATTAACACCAACGACAAAGTTGAGTATAGGAATCGTAACCCTAACATATCACTTACTCGTCGTAAGATCCTGCAACATGAGACGTTGCAGCCACAAAGGGTCAGTACATTGAATGTACTGGCAAATTCACACCATAGAGCAATGATGAATAAAGGCTATCACTACATGCATATTTGGCTGGTGGAGGCTCTATGGTTATAATGTTTTTGCGAAAAGCCAATTTTTCCCTACTACAAAGGAATAAATTTATTTAACTATCATGGTGGTTGTTAAACATTGAGAATGGTTGACAGCATTCTCAATCCCAATTAAAAGTACTCATTAACAACCCAACAATATTAATTAAAGTAACATGATGAGATTCACAGGAAAATCCAAGTACTAGATACTCAAAACGTCCATAACCGGGGACACGGCTAACCATGATTAGTTTATACACTCTGCAGAGGTTTGCGCACTTTTCCCCACAAGACTCGATCGCCTCCGTTGGATTCCTCGCACTACATGACGTTTGAGAAACGGATGACCGTGACATAGTCTTTCGTAAGCGTTAGCACCTTACATGTGGGTCGACCGGTACACCTACTTTCCCCTACATTTGCTAGTCTACCCGTAAGAGTTCGCACAACTTAATCAACTATGCTAGAGCCCATAATGGCTTGTGGTTGCACACAGAAGTTTCTAGTTTGAATAATCTCATGATCCCTTTGAGCCTGGGTGGCGGTCCTTAGAAATACAGGCAAGTCCTGATAGAAACCAGGTGCCTCAATCCACCCAGATGTGTGTTTAAGTTGCCACCTTAAATAAACCATTAATTCACAAACTCACATCTGTCATGGAAAATCACTCACCAAATCCACGTCTACGGGCATAGCATGGCATAATAAGCAAATGTAGAAGTAACTCCAGTGGTTTGAAAATAAAACAGGTAATCGGTACTACCTCAAACTACTTCCCGTCCCACAATTTAGTTAGATCCTAATCATGCAATGTTTCAGGATTGATCTAATGCATAAAAACTGGGTATGAGAAAAGGTATGATCAAAGTGTGAACTTGCCTGCAATGTTGATGAAGATGATTCGCACTCAAAACTCTTGATAGTTCTACTCGTCACACTCTGGTCAATCTATCATGAGCAAGCAATAGCAACCACACATAAGCAATCACTCAAAAGATCGGGAAGAACGAAGAGTACGATTCGGAAAACATCAAAACCAAGAGAATAACTCTTGCAACATAAAACAATTCCTAACGGTACCAAAATTATGTGAATTTGGCCTTATCAGAAAGTTTAGGTCAAGAGCTTCGATTTGCAAAAAGAATCAACTAAATCGGAGTTACAAAACCCAAGTTATGATCAAACGAAGTTCAAATTCAAATCTGATCTAATTAAAATATTAAACTTTCAAAAACATGTTTGAGTTGTTTTACTAGATAGAAGGAATCATAACGAAGAGGTGGGCGTTGGTTTCGTTGGATTTGGATAAACGGTTGAAAAGTAGTGACCGTTTGAAGTCCAGGGGCTAAATTGTAAATAAAACATCTACAAAGAAGTCCCTGAATAAGACTAACCGAAAAAGAAAAAGTCTAAATAACGAACGTTCGTTACCGAACGCTAACGAAGGAAAACATTCACCGAAACTAACTAAACAGAAAACGTTCGCTACTTAACTAACTGTATAAAAAAAGTTAAACAAAAACCGAACCCTAAAGGAAAAACCGGAGAAAACCGGGTGGTTTATTACCGGACAGGGAAAACCGGCGGGTCGGGCGGCGGATCTGGTGGTTTCGACAAGGCAGCGGACTCCGGCGAGACGGGGCGGCAGCGCGGCAACTCCGGCGAGGTGCGGCGTGGGCGGCGCGGCGACGGCGCGAAGCAGCGGCGTCGGGCGGCGCGGGAAGGCGAGGAGATGGCGGCGGCAGCGGATCTCACTGGGGAGCGGCGGTGACGCGATGCGGCCCGAGGCGACGGCGAAAACGGGATCCAGGGGGTCCCGGGCCGCGCTTTATAGGAGGGGGAGGGGGCTCCGAGGCGTGGAGGAGGGGCAAGGCGGCGCAGAGTCCGGCCGGCGTACGGCGGTGGCGAACGGCGTGCAGGTGCGGGAGTCCGTCCCGAGGTCGGGGACGAGCGGGGCGCGGCGCTGGGCTGGGCTTCGGCTCAGTTGGCCCGCGGGGAAAGGAAGTCTTTTTTTTAATAAAAACGTTTTCCAGGCAAACAAAAATAATAAAAACCAAATAAATAAGTATATTATATAGGCATATAATATATCAAAATTTTCAGAAAAAGATTTTCTACGATGTGGACATTTTTCTAGAGTCGAATAAAATCCACAAAATTCAGATAAATCAAGCACTGCTGCTGCTCTAATAAAATCCATCGAAAATCATTTTAAAAATACCAAAATGAATTCAAATTTATTTCTCTCCAATTTTCTATTGTAGGCAATCATGTTACCCTAATTTGTGTATATTTTATTTTTGGAGAAAAATAATTTGAATAAAACTCCAATAACTCCAAATTGAAATAAATTTAAAAGAACTTTGAATTTAATTCTTTTAAAACTACCAACTCATATTTCATATAATTTGAAGAAGTCATTTTATCTTCTCTCATGAAGATCATTGAGTTGCTTGAAGTTTATGAATTGGAAATAATTTCAAATGAAATTCAAATATTTTCAACACCCTTGTCATTTAAATAAATGGAAGAAGTCATGTCATCTTCTCTCCAGGGTTTTGTGGTGAAAAGAATTTGAACTCACGGAGATCATAAAAGTAAGATGAAAGTTTGGGAAAGTCCTTTTATTCCCTCTTATTTACCTTTCAAAAGTTTCGAATTCACTCACTTTCAGTCAATCAATCAAACAATCAATCAAAACTATATATTTATTATAATATTCCAAAATTTAGAATTTTGGGATGTTACAAGGACGCCGTGGAAGACACCGATCCTGACTAGACAACACCTAGTGGCGTCGGGGATGACACCACTGATGGCGCCGCCGAGGATGCCACCACTGATGATGGCGGTGCACACACAGATGGCAGCCAACCGAAGAGGCAACGGAAGTACCGGCGCCCGAGCGTGCTCGGCACCGTCAGAGAGGAATTTACTGAAGTGGACTCCGACGGGAATCCGACGGCGCCCAAACAAGTAGTCAAGGGGTACTCGGTTTAGCTCGGGTGCATTCTCCGGAGCACCGTCTCGATCAACACCGAGAACCTAAGGAATAAGGACCACGGGAATTTGTGCAGTCTCCTCTTCACGAAGCTGCACGAACGATACAAGTTCCCCGCTGAGTTTGCAAACACACGCCTCTCAGGGAATAAAGTGAACAGTGCCGCCCTCACGAGGATGAGCACGGCCCTGTCTACTTGGAGAAGCACGGTGAAGGCAATGATTGACAAAGGTGGTAGTTATGACAAGATCAAGGCGAAATATCCTTTGATAAGCGAAGATGAGTACAAGGAGTTCAAGATCAAGTGCGAGAGCAGCGCAACCTCCGAATCAAGTCAGTGGGGGAAAGAAATGCGGAAGTTGAACTTAGGGGTCCACCAACTCGGTCCCGGCGGTTACAGAGTGGCGGAGCCTATATGGTACAAGGAGGACGCGGAGCGTGCCGAGCAAGGCCTACTGCCCCGCTTCGAGAAATACCGTGACAAGCAGACCAGGAAATTTCTCAGGGCCCGGTACAAGGAGGACCCGGTAACAAAGGAGCTTACCACAGATCCGAAGATCAGGGCGCTCGAGCTTGTTCTGGTAAGGAATACACCCCCGCGTAATTAGCTCCATGTGGTTGCATTCTAATTAATCCCCAATATTTCTAAATGGTTCATGTTCCTTCCGCAGGACACTGAAAGCAGTAGCGCGGGGTCGTTTCAGAGCTCCCCTTTCGACACACCTTTAAATAGGGCGTTGAACGTAATGAAAAACAAGGATAAGCTCAGTAAGCCGACGTCAGCTGGTCGTGTGGCCGGCAAAGGCTTGTCCACAAAATGGTCGTCATACTATACCGCTGGTGGGCGAAAGGAGAAAAAGACCAGCTCAGAAAGCCAGTCGCGCGATGTTGAAGCACTCAAGGCACAAGTGGCGTGGATTCCGGAGCTTGTCCAAGAGCAAGTGGAACAACAACTGGGAACGAAGCTCAACACCATGGTGCCTACGTTGATTCATGGGCTGACGACGTGGACTGCAGGCGGCCAACAGGGGCCTCCCTGGGTTCCCAGCTTCACGGCCAGCAACTCGCACAGCATGCAGGCGGCGCCATTGGTGTCTCCGGCGGCGCCATTGGTGTCTCCGGCGGAGGCGGTATTCGTGTCTCCGGCGCCGGCACGGGCATTGGAGCTTAATGCACCCGGGTGTACGCCGGCCAGCACCTCGCCAGCAAGTGGCCCCTCCGTCAGTTGCACGCCCATCGTTGGCGGTACCTCGACATTAGCTGAGCTCGAAGGCATCACGGTAACTAAGCCTCTCGGCCGATGAATTCATCTCCTTGCCTTTGACTGGGCATCCCTGACGCCCTACATGTTTTCGCAGGGCGCCGCCAATGTTCCTTGCACTCTTCTGCACTTCGTGGGCGGCGAGTTGGTCGATGTCGTCAAGGGCAGAATCGTTCAACCAGGCAACCCCATGTTCCACGGTAATCCGATGCCACCCACAGTGTATAGGGTTGAAGTGGTTCAGGTGCTGCCAGGCTGCGACGAGCCGTTACCTCCGATTCGACCCGCTGGGGCCGACGAAGAAGATGAGATGACCCTCAGCGCCTGTGTAAGTTTGCCCCTGCTTTGGCCGGAGAGCCAGATTCGTTTGGGAGCGGGGGACACCACCCCACAGACAAGACCGCCAGTCGTGCCGGCACCAAGCCATGGCAAGAACGCCGCAACGCTACCGGACCTGCTGGACATCCCTATGTCAGACATCCCTATGGCACAGGATCCGGACATGCATATGGCACAGGATCCGGAAGACGATGACAACAACGACGGTACATTTACCAACGTCGATAAGTACTCTGCCGAACATGGGTACGCTGACGAGTTCTGCGGGCCTCTTTCTCAAGAACCCAACCAAGACGACCGCAATCTAGCTGGTACGGCGGAGAAATCCAATTGCAACAGGCGTCGTCTGGCGTTCAGTTCTCAGGAGACGCCTCCAGCTCCCGCCTTCACCGAGCCTCAGATAGCTGAGGTGCGAAATATTATCAGCCCCAACACGCTCAAGAAGGCGGTCTGTAAGCAGAACTTGGTCCCATTACAGGAGATCAAGAAGAAGGGACAGAAACGAAAGACTAACAAGGGCGCTGGTGCGAGCCAGCCAGCACCGAGTTCGATCCGTGCTGAGGACGGGCCACCTTCACCTAAGGATATCTCGAGGAGGTGCATGTGGCGGGTAGGGAGATGCTACCGACAAATATGCTCAATGCTGCAACCGGTGCTATGTGGAGTCTGCACGACAGTGTTCTTTCTTTGGAGAAGCAGCGTCTCAGAGAGAATGATGTGGCATACCCGGTTTTCGTGGCCAAGGTGCCAGAGGGCAAGGGCTTTGTGGATGGCGACATGACGGTTACGATCGTCCTGCGGTTTGATGATCGTCCTGCGTCTAAGAGTTCGTCTCCTTCCCCCGTCCAAATTTTTTACACTTGAGCTGTCTTTTGTTTCTCTTTTTTCTCTCACCCCTTTTCATAAAAGCCCTTAAAGGCCTACTTGCGCATTGTTCCCACACACTTGATGTGCTATCCGCACTCATTATACCTGGGGGCTTCATTACCAGAAGCTTACTTATAAGGGCTTCATGCCCAGCACATGTGTCAAACTTCCACATGTACCTTTTATTCACCATTATATGCATCGATATGACTTAAGTTTTGGCCAAGCTGGGTTGCCTGGCTCCTGTGCTTACCCCTACATTCCCGATTGTTCGGCTAGGAGGTAAAGGGAGCACCTCTGTGATTCTTACTGCCGGGTCAGCCGGATGTGTACCTCAGACTGGGTGAAGCCGAAAGCTAGCGTTCTTAAGGGAATATTCGGTCGGTGACTTGAAAGATGATTTTTTTACCTATTTATTTCTCTGCCCCCAGATGTTTTCCTGCTCTTTTCGCAGTCCGGACATGCACTTTAGGGCATGCCTCCCAGGGAAAGGAACCCTTAACGGAACTATTCTCCCTGGAAGGTGTTTCTTACTAACCATGTAATATAACATAACTAGTTGGGCACTTGTCTGATAAAGCACTAATGACCCCTACGCCTGGTCTCCACGCATGCCCCGGTTTTTTATTAACCGAGAAGGTATTCGGACACACTCCAGACTTTAGGGTCCCAAGGTTGAAGCGAAAAGGTCGGCAAAGACAAACGATCTACAATTCGGCTAGAAGGCTTTTTACATGTCATTTTAAAATATACTGTCAAATCGACTGACTGTATTCCTCCTCAATCCCTTCTAACAGGCTGTCTAATTTACAGTCCCGTTGGGAATATTTAGCGGCCAACTCTACTTGGCCGTACACTAAACTCACAGGGATCTCCTTCCCATCGGGCCCCACAGGTCCAACCTCGGCCATGTGGTTGGGATCCGCCTTCTTGTACCGCGTCTTCACCATGGCCCAGGCCTCCCTGGCACCTTGGCGGCAGGCCGAAATCTTCCATAAACGGAAGCGCTGCCGCGCTCCCTGAAGCTTCTCCGCAAGCTCTCCAAGGCCCTCGGGTAGGGAGAGGAACGACCACAAGGCCTGGATGACGTCGCTCATTGCCTGCCGCACTCGTTCGAGCAGTTGCACCAGCTCGGGAAGTTGATCACCCGTTGATACGGGCATCTCCTCTGCAGGGCGACCTGTGAGCACACCTACAGACATATTTTTGTCAATTGCATTCCTCGCCGAACTCTTATTTTCAAAAGAGTTCGCTCAAGCACTTACTATAGATGCCGCGACGAAGCCACTGATTCTCCTTCACGGAGCCAGACAGCTCGGCCTGAACACCTTTCAGCTCTTCTCCAAGCTGGGCGTGGGCATCCTGGAGCTTGTTCCTTTCCTGCTGCACCCTCGTCAGCACCCTCTCGCCGGCCTTCAGCTGGCGCAGTAGTTCTTGCCTGTTCGGATCCTGTCCGGCAACACCTGCAATGTCATTGTCAGACTTACACGCACGCCGCACACCGATTATCTTTTTGAAATCATGTGTTACCAGCAGGGGTCTCTGTGTTTCCTCCTGCGGCAGCTAGTGCGGCCTCAAGTTGGGCCTTGCACTCTTGTAGCTCCTGGGACAATTGGGTATTCTTCTCCGTAAGATCCTGCATATCAAATGATCCTTAAATCAGTTATTCCAACTACTTTAAGTCTCGGGGGCTACTAGCATATATAACTATTAAAATCTCTTGCCCGTATGTCCTTTACATACTACTCCGTAGCTCTGGTCAAACCATCTTGAGCAGCACGGAGGTGTGTGTCCCCCGCGTTAAAGGCATTCAACGCCTCGGGGGAGAAGCACGCGTCACGAAAAACTATCCGGCGGCGCCTATGGTTCATAGAGCTCTCCAACTCAGACCTAGTGGCGGACAGTCTGTCGGCATCCTCCGTTGGAGTAGTATCCGGCTCGCGCCTTGCGCTCGCCTCCCCCTCCAGACCAGGCGTTGGAGCCTGGCTGGTAGAAGCTGGGTTGGCAACACCTACGCCCACAGTCCGGCGGGCACTCTTTCTCCTGCAAAAGTCATGAGCATTCAAACACTTCCTAGGAACTTTGTCCTAAATAACAACCGCGAGCTATACCGTTGCGGCGACGTCTCGATCCGCGCCGCACTCCTCTTCCGCCTGCTGGGCCGGACTGACCCTTTTTGGCCAGCTGCCGTGGCCTCGGCCTCCTGCCCTGAAGGCGCCCCCTGCGAGACACCATTGTATACGGTGGTCAGAAATCCGCAAGGGCGGAATAATGGTGTCAGGACTTCGGTCACAATCACCTGGGGAACCGGAGATAGGCCGGGGTAGTCAGCCGTAATGGCGACTAGAGCATTGTCCATGCTGAGTTGATGGAACACCCCGTCGATTAGCTCCACCTTTATGTCCGGATCCTCTTTGGAGGATGGATCAAGGGATCTTTCTGGATCCTCGAGCTGTGGAGCCGGGCTATGAATGCTCTCCACAGTCCGGCGCAGATCCTGTGCCAAAACCATAAAGTAAGGTACTTAACTTTGAAAGCGTGGGTCGGATAAATGAACATTCGCTTACCCAACTTCGAGGGTTGTTCATGGAGAACCCATTCAATGGGCTCGTCTGGAGGAAGTCCTCCTTCTCCCCCTTGTATAGGCCGGACATAATCTTCACCAAGTCTTCGGCCGATCCCAGCCCTTGGCGGCCATGACGAGTGGCATCATTCTCCCCGTTGAAATCCCACATGGGGTGGCCCCTGTATTGCAGCGGCTACACCCCCCGCATAATGCACGTGGCCATGACTCCAATCATGGTCAGTCCGGAATGGGCCAGTAACCTTATCCGTCCCATGAAATAATGGACGCTCTTGTCTTCCTCCAGCTGGGGGCTCCGCGGACGCCAACTCAGGCGTTTCTTCAGAGGAGATTTACTGAACTCCGGGAGGCCGATCCGAACAGGGTCCGGCAACGGAGCGTCTTCTACATAAAACCATTCTGAAGGCCAGTCTTCGGATGCCTTCTTAGGGGTTCCGGATGGATATCCGGTCCCGGCGATGCGCCATATTTCGGCACCGCCCACTTGATATATGGACCCCTCGTGAGAGCGGGGTACGAGGCAAAATAACCTCTTCCACAGCGCAAAATGGGGCTCGATGCCCAGAAATAGCTCGCAAAGAGCTACGAAGCGCGCGATATGCAGAATTGAGGCGGGCGTGAGGTGATGGAGCTGGAGTCCGTAGAACTCCAGAAGCCCGCGGAGGAACGGATGTATAGGAAATCCGAGCCCCCTTATCAGATAGGGGACGAAGCATACCCGCTCCCCTTTGTTGGGACTTGGGGTAGCCTCCTCTTGCTTCCCACCTTTGTAGGTGGCCAGCCCGGCTCGAACCGGAACCATAAAGGCCGGAGGAAGATATCCCTCCGCTTGGAGCGTCACTAGCTCGTTGTGAGGGATAGAACATATCCTCCAATCTCCTGGCAGAGGGCTGGGAGCGCGAGAGCAGGAGCCGCGTCGACGGTCCATGATGGAATGGATTTTTGGTCAGAGGCGCTCCGATGAGTACTCGCGGAAGGAAGATGGTGTGATTTGGATCTGGATTCTTGCCTCTCTTATAGGCAGATTATTTGCGCAGCTAGGGGGTAAAACGTAAAAGATACCCTGGCTTTTCGCATTCGTGCGACGCGTGGAAGAAGGCCATTATTGGGCGTGGAAGCCAAGGAGCGCAACGTTTACAAAAGAGCCGGACACTATTCGGCAAGTACATGGAACTTAAAGGAGAACCCACCTTGCAACGCCGAAGACTATATACGCGCTGGACTTGTCGTCATTGAAGCCTGGTTCGGGGGCTACTGAGGGAGTCCTGGACTAGGGGGTGTCCGGACAGCCGGACTATCATCGTCAGCCAGACTCCAAGACTATGAAGATACAAGATTGAAGACTTCGTCCCGTGTCCGGATGGGACTTTCCTTGGCGTGGAAGGCAAGCTTGGCAATACGGATATGTAGATCTCCTACCATTGTAACCGACTCTGTGTAACCCTAGCCCTCTCCGGTGTCTATATAAACCGGAGGGTTTTAGTCCGTAGGACACAACCATTACAACAATCATACCATAGGCTAGCTTCTAGGGTTTAGCCTCCTTGATCTCTTGTACTACTCATATCATCAATATCAATCAAGCAGGAGTAGGGTTTTACCTCCATCGAGAGGGCCCGAACCTGGGTAAAAACATCGTGTCCCCTATCTCCTGTTACCATCCGCCTAGACGCACAGTTCGGGACCCCCTACCCAAGATCCGCCGGTTTTGACACCGACAGGGAGCATTTTGTGTGACGAAAATGAAGCATGACCAAACTATATGATTTTGTAGGGATAAGCTTGCTTTGGCCTTGTTGTATTAAAGAGACATGATTGCTTTATTAGTACGCTCGAAGTATTATTGTTTTTATGTCAAATGATAGACTATTGCTTTGAATCACTCGTGTCTTAATATTCATGCCATGATTAGACATATGATCATGATTATGCCAGGTAGCATTCCACATCAAAAATTATCTTTTTTATCATTTACCTACTCGAGGACGAGCAGGAATTAAGCTTGGGGATGCTGATACGTCTCCGTCGTATCTATAATTTTTGATTGTTCCATGCCAATATTCTTCAACTTTCATATACTTTTGGCAACTTTTTATACTATTTTTGGGACTAACATATTGATCCAGTGCCCAGTGCCAGTTCCTGTTTGTTGCATATTTTATGTTTCGCAGAAACCCAGTATCAAACGGAATCCAAACAGGATAAAAACGGACAGAGAATTATTTTGGAATATTTGGGATTTTCCGGAGGAAGAAACAACGCGAAACGGTGCCCGGGGTGGCCAGGAGATAGGGGCGCGCCCACCCCCTGGGTGCGCCTGGCACTCTCCTGGGCTACCCGTAAGGCGGTTGACGCTCTTCTTTTGCCGCAGAAAGCTAATTTTACGAGAAAAATCTGGGCGAAAGATTCACCCCACTCGGAGTTACGGATCTCCGGATATAAAAGAAACGGTGAAGGGGAAGGATCTGAGAACGCGGAAACAGAGAGATAGATCCAATCTCGGAGGGGCTCTCGCCCCTCCCAAGCCATGGGAGCCAAGGACCAAAGGGGAAACCCTTCTCCCATCTAGGGAGAAGGTCAAGGAGGAAGAAGAAGATGGGGGCTCTCTCCCCCTTGCTTCCGGTGGCGCCGGAGCGCTGCCGGGGGCCAACATCATCACCGCCATCTTCACCAACACCTCCGCCATCTTCATCAACATCTCCATCACCTTCCCCCATCTATATTCAGCGGTCCACTCTCCCGCAACCCGCTGTACCCTCTACTTGAACATGGTGCTTTATGCTTCACATTATTGTCCAATGATGTGTTGCCATCCTATGATGTTTGAGTAGATTTTCGTTGTCCTATTGGTGATTGATGAATTGTTATGATTTATTTGAGTTGCATGTTTTATTATTGGTGCTGTCCTATGGTGCTCTCCGTGCCGCGCAAGCATGAGGGATTCCTGCTATAGGGTTTGCAATATGTTTATGATTCGCTTATAGTGGGTTGCGTGAGTGACTGAAACACAAACCCGAGTAAGGGGATTGTTGCGTATGGGATAAAGAGGACTTGGTGCTTTAATGCTATGGTTGGGTTTTACCTTAATGATCTTTAGTAGTTGCGGATGCTTGCTAGAGTTCCAATCATAAGTGCATATGATCCAAGAAGAGAAAGTATGTTAGCTTATGCCTCTCCCTCAAATAGAATTGTAATTGTGATTACCGGTCTAGTAACATACTCAATTGCTTAGGGACAATTTCACAACTCCTACCACCACTTTTCCACACTCGCTGTATTTACTTTATTGGATCTTTATCTAAACAGCCCCAAGTTTATATTTACGTGCTCTTTATTATTTTGCAAACCTATCCTATCACACCTACAAAGTACTTCTAGTTTCATACTTGTTCTAGGTAAAGAGAACGTCAAGCGTGCGTAGAGTTGTATCGGTGGTCGATAGAACTTGAGGGAATATTTGTTCTACCTTTAGCTCCTCGTTGGGTTCGACACTCTTACTTATCGAAAACTGTTGCGATCCCCTACACTTCTGGGTTATCAACGTCTTTCGGCCCATATGAGGCCCTTTGTAACTCTTGGCCCATTAACGGCCCGTGGTGAAACTGGCCCATAATGAACAGCGTATCACTTTATACCCATTAACGGCCCATTATTCCATTGGGCTGTTTCCAGCCCAAGTTATCTTTCGGCCTTCTCAGGGCCCATTTCTTCTTGGGCTCATTTCCAGCATTCGGTTACTTACAGCCCGTTACTATCATTTTCTGCTTGTGGGCGAAATTCAGTCCGTCGTTACAGTCGGCCCGTTTGTGGCCCGTTAATACGTTGGGCCGTTTTCATGTTAAACAAAAACCGTTGGGCTGTTTTCATAGAGTTATCAAATACGGCCTATTAACGGCCTGCTATGGTCCACGAATAGTACGGCCGATGATTGGCGAAATGATGATACGCCACGTAGAAGGCCCATGGATCGTATGGCCGGTAGAATGCCCATGGAACCTATGGCCTATATAGAAGGCTGTAAGTGCATCTAGTGCCACCCCTAGTTGGTTTTGGAGTATTGACGACAAAGTTGGTTGAGGGACTAATGCGTTTGTGAGAATTGCAGGATAACGCAGGTAGTGTCCCTCATCGATTCGGTTTACCTATCGGAGATGACCCCTAAAAATGTATGAAGACATTGAAGACAATGGTGGTATAAGAAGATATTCATATTGAAGACTATGCCATGAGAAGACATTGCGTGAAGACTATGGAGCGCGAAGACTGTGTGGTTTCGTACTTTCCTTTTCTTGTTTGTTGAGTCATAGGAACCACCGTACTATTAAGTGGGGTCCAAGTGAACTAAGTCAGAGTGACTGAAGTGATGCTCAACTCAAATCCTATGTCTTCGAGCGAAGACAATGAGAGCAAATCTTATCCAGAGCTGGATGAGTCAGCTTTGCTTGTAGCCCAAGTAAAGTTGCCGCGTGTGTTTGAAATCTGACCGTTGGAACACGTGTCAGTTCCTTAGTGACCCAGGATCATTTTGGACAAATCAGGTCGGGTTGCCTAGTGGCTATAAATAGCCCACCCCCTACACCACGAATTGGTGGCTGCTCAGAGTTTGTGCACAGCTTTTGTCATTTGAGAGCAACCCACCTCGAAGCATTTGAGAGAGAGAGATATCCTTGCGAGGACAATGCCCAAACACCCAGAGCCAAAGAGTGTTAGGCATCACTGAAGTCTTTCTGTCTGTGTGACCTGAAGACTTATTACACTTGAGGACTGTGAATCCTCCAGCCGGTTAGGCGTCGCGTTCTGAGCATACAAGAGTCATTGTGGATTGCCGGTGAACGAAGTCTGTGAAGGTTTGGAAGTCTCCGTTGAAGACTTACCAGAGTGATTGGGCGAGGACTGGGTGTCCTTAGCTCAAGGGGAATAAGGTGAAGACACGGTCTTCTGAGTTAAATCTCAGCCTCCCTAACCAGACGTACAGTTGTCACAGCAACTGGAACTGGTCTAACAAATCCTGTGTCTTCAACAAGCATCTGGTTCTATCCCTTCCCAACCTTACTTTAGTTTGTCTTCGTGAAGTCATTGCCTATCTGTGTATCTATTTGACTTCATTGCTTGACTACTACTGTTGATTGGCTTCATACTATCTTCCATCCTGATCCTACTACCTAGCTGCTATTAGTCCTATACTTTCACATCATTGCATACCTGACTATGGCTTGCTTAGGGTAGTTTATCTTCCGCTGCATATCAATTAGGTCATTTCTGTTGTTTGTCTTCGAAACTTCTAAGTTTAGAAGACTTTCATAAAAATCGCCTATTCACCCCCCTCTAGTCGATACTAGCACTTTTAATTGGTATCAGAGCAAGGTACTCCCTTGTTCTGTGTGATTCGGTTTAACCACCTGGAGTTTCAGCTATGTCTACTGCAGGGATAATCAAGGTCTCCGCTGCTTGCCCCGTGTTCGATGGAACTGAATATCCCTACTAGAAGAATAAGATGCATATGCATCTTGAAGCCATTGATGTCGACGTCTGGTATGTCATCAAGAATGGCGTTCCCAAAACTGGTGAAGGTGTCACCCCCACTGATGTCAAGAAGTTCATTCAACTGGACTCGACTGCAAAGGACATCATCTGTGGTCATCTGACCAAAGGACAGTATGGCTGTGTGAGTGCTCTGGAAACGTCGAAGCTAGTCTAGGACTGGCTATCCAAGGTCAATGAAGGCGTATCAACCCAGAGAGATCAAAGAATCAGTGTTATTCGCAACCTCTTCAACCGCTTCAAGAGAAACGACAATGAAAATGTCCAGCTCACGTTCGATCGCCTCACTGACATCACAAATGAACTTCAAGCTCTCGGTGCAACTGAGATTACCAAGCATGAAATCGTCAAGACACTACTGAGATCACTCGACAGCTCCTTTGACACCCTTGCCCTCATGATACAAGAACGTCCTGACTTCAAGACACTCGATCCGTCTGATATACTTGAAAGGCTCAACACACATGAGTTCCAGCTTTCTGAGAAAAGAGACATCTATGGCCCAAACTATGGTCGTACTCGGGCTTTGAAGGCAAAAGTTGTTTCCTCATCTGAAGAAGAATCTGACTGCAGTTCTGAAGATCCTGAAGACATGGGAAAGGAACTTGCTATGCTTGTGAAGAAGTTCCAGAAGTTCACTAAGAAGAAAGGCTTCAGAAAGTCTTCACGATCCAGCTCAAGAAATGATGAAGCTTCCACCCATGACCACAAGAAGAGAACCTGCCACAAGTGCAAGAAACATGGTCACTACATATCTGAGTGTCCACAGTGGGACAATGAGAAGAAGAAGAAGAAGAGAAAGGAATATGATTCTGATGACAAGAAGAAAAAGAAATCCTCAAAGTCTTCTTCTAAGTCCTCTTGCATGTCTTCATTGTACAAGAAGAGCTCATCTGGCAAGGCTCGTGCTTTTGTTGGCAAGGAAATGGATTCAGAGGAGGAGTCTGCTTTTGAGGAGGCGGAGGTGGAGTCTGGAGAGGAGTCTGACCCTGGCGTTGCAAGTCTGGCTCTAGCCACAGCCTATGTCGCCAAGTCCATCTTCAACAGTGAAGACAATGACTTCCACACCAACGCTGAAGCTAATGACGAAGACGATCCTACTCCCACCTACTGCTTCATGGCACGTGGTGCCAAGGTAAAATCACGCAATGCCTACTTTCAAACATCAAGTGAAGATGACTCTGATTGTGAATCCAAACCCAGCTACAAAACACTTGCTAAAATTGCAACTGAACAACAAAAGGCTATTGAACATACTCAAAATCTGTTAGACAAAAGCCATGACCTGTTGGACGCTGAAATGACACGTTCACAGTCCTTAGTTGATGACATAAAAAATCTTCATGATAAGTACCAGGAACTTGAAGGTCGTCATGAATCGCTCTCAACTACTTATGAAAGGCTCTCCTATGATTATCTTCAAAGGGAACAAGAGCTTGAGAAATTGAGAGCGGCTCATGAAGATCTTCAAAAGGTGAATGAGTCACTTCGCGCTCAACAGATCAGTTCTGCTCAGGTTGGATTTGAACCACCATGTCTAAAATGCATTGAGCGTGATAATGCTACATCTGTTGCTAAATGTTCCACTGCTGCTACTGTTTCATTGTCTTCACCTACTGATGTGGTTACTAACCCCTCTGCGGAGGATACTACCTCTGTTGCTGATGAAAATGCTATGTTGAAGACATTGCTTGAAATAGGAATGTACAAAAGTTTGAAGGGATATCAGACTCTCTGCGATGTCCTCAAAAAGCAGATTCTGAACTGAAACCCTAGGAAAGAGGGTGTTGGGTTCGAAAGGAAAATGAATGTTGATGGCTCGTACTGGAAGCCTAAGCAGTACCCCAAAACCACATGGGTTGCTGCAAGGGAACCTTCAGTAGATCCATCCACCTTATCTGGCTTTACCTGTGCTAATCCTATTATCATTGATGAATCCTTTGATGCAAACTATAAGCTATTCAAAAATCAGAATGGTGAAGTGTTTGCCAGGTACATTGGTACTAACTGCAGGAATGGACCACCTATGAGAAGATCTGGGTACCTAAGCAGTATATTGAGAATCTTCCTGTGAATGTCGTCATGACACCACCAAGGAAGAAGACAAACCCCAGACCTATAGCTTCATGTGGCCCAAAGGCTTCATACAGATACATGACTCACATGAGTCACCCTAACGCCAATGTTTTGCAGGGAAATCATGCTCAGACTTATGAATATGAGCGTGTATCTTCGAACCGCTATGTTCATAGGACTCAGAACTTTTCAGCTTATTCATATGAGTATCATTCATCTCCTGCAAGGCTATTTGCTAGGGCTTCAAAGCCAAAATTCTCAGATGCTGCACTTAGACTCATTGCTTCTAAGACACCACTGAAGATGCGGGTGGCTAAGAAGAACTAACTCTCTTTTGTAGAAAATGGTCTCCAGCCAGCAATCAATGGCGTCCGATACTATTGCTGGGGACCTAAAACTCATTTAGGACGCACGATAAAATTTCATTCTGTATACTTCACATCTGAATCTCTTATCAGTCATATTATGTCCTAACTTTGATATAAGCTGTGACTGTCCCTATATGTGTCAAATGCTCATGCTTCACAACACTCGTGTGAAGCCTATCCTCCTAACTGCACTGTAGGGTACATCACCAAAAGCTTCAGAATGGATTATGGACAGTGGATGCACAAATCATATGACTGGTGATCGAAGTCTTCTCATGGACTCAACCTTACGTCCATCCGACAAGAGTCACATTACATTTGCTGACACTGGTAAAAGCAAGGTATTGGGTCTAGGTAGAGTTCCAATCTCAAAGGATCAACACATGGATAAAGTGATGCTTGTTGAATCCCTTGGTTTCAACTTAATGTCTGTCTCAATGCTTTGTGACTTGAACATGATTGTGATATTTGGCAAATATCGTTGCCTTGTACTAATGGAATCTGACAAATCTCTAGTCTTTGAAGGGTATCGAAAAGATGATCTATACATGGTAGATTTCTCAGCAGGTCCACAGCTTGCCGTATGTCTTCTCACGAAAGCTTCAGAATGCTGGCTCTGGCATCGAAGGCTAGGACATGCTGGCATGAGAAACTTACACTCACTTGTCAAGAAGAAGCATGTCATTGGCATCGAAGATGTCAAGTTCAAGAAGGATCATCTGTGTGGTGCCTCTGAAGCTGGAAAGATGACAAGGGCAAAGCACCCCTTGAAGACAATCATGACAACGTATCAACCCTTCGAGCTGTTACACATGGACTTATTTGGACCTACTCACTACTCCACCCTCACAACAACTGCCTGTCTCTATGGCTTCGTCATTGTTGATGACTACTCAAGATACACATGGGTTCATATAATTCTTTACAAGACTGAAGTGCAAGATGTCTTCAGGCGCTTCGCAGATCGAGCAATAAACAATTATGGCGTGAAGATCAAGCACATCAGAAGTGACAATGGCACTGAATTCAAGAACACTGGACTTGATCTGTATCTGGATACAATGGGAATCACTCATGAGTTCTCTGCTCCATACACACCTCAGCAAAATGGCATCGTTGAGTGCAAAAACAGAACCCTCATTGAGATGGCTCGAACAATGCTAGATGAGTAAAGACACTAAGAAAATTCTGGCCTGAAGCTATTGATACAGCATGTCACATCATCAACCATGTGTACATCCATAAACTTCTGAACAAAACTTCTTATGAGCTCCTTACTGGCAAGAAGCCAAACGTCAGTTACTTCGGAGTATTTGGAGCTAGATGCTGGATCAAGGATCCCCATCACAAGTCAAAATTTGCACCTAAGGCTCATGAAGGCTTCATGCTTGTCTATGGAAAGGATTCACACTCCTACAGAGTCTTCAACCTTTATCTCTACAAAATCGTTGAAACTGTGGATGTGAAATTTGACGAAACCAATGGTTCACAGAGAGAGATTCTGCCAAGTACACTAGATGAAGGTTCTCCAAGCGAGTCTATCAAGCTGATGGGAACTGGTGAAATCATGCCCTCTGAAGCACAGCCTGAAGAGGAACTTATCATCTCTGCACCAAATCAACCTAAAGACAATGCTCAGACCGAAGACAATCCTCCCAATGATGAAAATGATCAGCCACAGCAAAATCTTCGTCCTGTTCATCCTCGTGTTGCAAATGAAGTTCAAATAGAGAAGATAATTGACAGCATCAATGCACCTGGTCTGCTCACTCGATCAAGAGCAACACAGCTAGCAAACTTCTGTGGGCACTTTTCATTTGTGTCAATATCAGAACCCAAGAAAGTTGCTGAAGCTTTTATGGAACCTGAATGGATTCAAGACATGCAAGAAGAACTTCAATAGTTCAAGCTGAATAATGTTTGGGAACTCGTCAAGCGACCTGACCCTCGCAAGCATAACATTATTGGAACAAAGTGAATATATCGAAACAAGCAAGATGAGCATGGTCAAGTCGTCAAAAACAAAGCACATCTTGTGGCTCAAGGATATACTCAAGTTGAAGGAATTGACTTCGATGAAACATTTGCTCCTGTTGCTAGGCTTGAAGCTATACGCATACTGCTAGCCTACGTTAATCATCACAACATCTTGCTATATCAAATGGATGTGAAGAGTGCATTTCTCAATGGCAAGACTGAAGAACAAGTATATGCCGCACAACCACCTGGATTTGAAGATCCAAAACATCCTGATATGGTGTACAAGCTAAACAAAGCACTGTATGGCCTCAAACGAGCTCGTCGTGCCTGGTATAATACAATCAAAGACTTCCTGAAGAGCAAAGGCTTCAAACCTGGATCCCTCAATCCCACACTCTTCACGAAGACATATGATGGTGAACTGTTTGTGTGCCAAATATATGTGGATGACATAATCTTCGGCTACACCAACCAGAAGTATAGTGACGAGTTTGGGTACATGATGCAAGAGCAATATCAAATGTCTATGATGGGTGAGCTGAAGTTCTTCCTTGGTCTTCAAATTCGTCAGCAAAGAAATGGCATCTTCATATCTCAAGAAAAATACCTCAAAGATTGTCTGAAGAAGTTTGGAATGGAAGACTGCAAAGGCTACACGACGCCAATGCCAGCCAAACACCATCTTGGTCCCGACGACAATGGTAAAGAGTTCGATCAAGAGGTATACCGCTCCATGATTGGTTCTTTGCTTTATTTATGTGCATCTAGGCCAGATATTATGCTTAGAGTTTGCATGTGTGCTCGATTCCAAGCAGCACCAAAGGAATCGCATCACTTAGCTGTGAAGCGAATTCTTCGATATTTGGCTTACACCCCAATACTCGAATTATGGTATCCCAAGGGCTCAAAATTTGATTTATTTGGATTCTCGGATGCTGATTATGCTGGTGAAAAGGTGGATCGCAAGTCTACATCAAGCACATGTCAGTTTCTTGGTCGATCACTTGTCTGTTGGTCTTCAAAGAAGCAGAACTGTGTATCACTCTCAACTGCTGAATCTGAATGCATTGCCGCTGGATCCTGCTGTGGTTAGCTTCTATGGATGAAGCAAACTCTCAAGGATTATGGCATCAACCTGAAACAAGTACCTCTCTTCTGCGACAACGAAAGTGCCATCAAGATAGCCAACAATCCAGTCCAACACTCGAAGACAAAGAACATTGAAATTCGTCATCACTTTCTCAGAGATCATGTTGTGAAGAAAGATATCGATATCATTCACGTCAACACTGAAGAGCAATTGGCAGATATCTTCACGAAGACCTTGGATGAGAAAAGGTTTTGCAAGTTACGATGTGAGCTAAATATCTTGGAATCCTCTAATGTCCTGTGATCAGGCACACATCCTAACACTTATGCATGTTGATGACTTAGATGTGAAACACACAAAGTAATGTATATCTTCAATCAATGAAGATTTACACTCTGAGTGTGAATACATTAACATGGAATATGACTTTGGAGCACCACGATAATTGTGCGCCATGTCTGAGTCTAATACTTCCTATACGGTGGGTAACGCCACCACCAACTTTCTCTGTTTGAAGTGTTTCACTCGCGGCGTTATATTGCAATGATTTCGCATTTGGTTTGTCTTCAGTTTCAATTTATCTTCATGACTTTCAACACTATGATGATTTGATTGGTTTCTGATATATATATATATATATATACTAGTGTTCTGTCCTCTACAGCATTCACTTATAGCTATGTATTCAAGATTGGATCTTTTGAACTAAGTGAATGTGATCGGACCCTAACCTCTCTATGCTTCCTATCTCAAACTCTATCTGTCCAAATCATATGTATTCTATTGAAACTGTCGAATGTCTTCTCTGCGTCCTAGTTAGCAAAAGGCAAAGAGACAAACATTAAATCTGTTTTAAATGGCTTATCTTTATTGTTGAAATCCGGAGAAGCCTGAACAACTCTTCGACATGCCTGGCGGGCGTGGGAACGTGGGACAACTCTGAGTATGTTGCATGCTTGCCACGTGCCCCTCAGATGTGAACCGCCAGGGGCACCAGCGTAATTGCACTATGTCTCTCACCTACTTATAAATACTTGTCCCCTGCGGTAAAGATATCCTTCTTCCACCTCTCCACCTCCGTCAAAACCCTAGCGCCACCGCTAGCTCGCGACGACAATGGCGACGAAGCGCTTAGCTGCCGTGACTTCTCCGACGCCGTCCTCGCGCCGGCCGCGGACATCGTCCTCTCCGCCGTCGTCGTAGGTGTCCTTCGTCTCCAAGTTAGGGCACGGTGGGCTGAATTGCTCGGTCTCCTATTCATCCCATCTAGCAGTTCTTCGTGCGGTAATTATAACTCTATTTTTACCACCTTTTTGATCTTCAAGATTCATCCTGTTTACCGAAAGTGGTTTCTGCCTATTCAAAAGTTAGATCTGTTCTTTCTGCATCTCATACTGCTTAGTCAGTTCACTTAGATTTCCTGTCTAGTTTGATTACTCACTTGTACTTATTCATGGATTGGTACAAATCTGGAACCAACTCACCTATATAAGTGAATGTCTTCGCATCATGAGGTCAATATCTTCAAACTGATTTATCTTCAAAATCTTATGAGAATGCATATGACCTCTTCCCCTTCCCTCGCATCTCTAATGCTGTCACAGGTACATGTCCGTGGGAGAATCCCTTGGTTCTCATAGTCTGCATTCGTTTGCAGAATACTTACAGCATGATATCAATTCTCCTGAAGCCAGTTCCTGCTTGACCAGCAAGCGTAAGTCTCTGAAGCCTTTGAACGTATTGAAGCCATTCAGTTTGAAGTTCATGGCTGCAGAAAAATCAGCAAGGAAGGGTGGCAGACAGCACAGAGAAGGAACATCCAAAGATCTGCCTGATGACTTAGCCGAACTCTACAAGACAGATCCCGAGGAGAATTATCATCAGAGAAAGACGCGAATCCAATGGATTCGACGCTATTGGGCTGAGGAATGGTTCAAGTACAAGTTTGTGACGAAGGAATATGCAGAGAAGAATGCCATCAAGAGACCTTGGGGTGATATCCTCTATCGAGGCCTTCAACCCAAGAACAAAGCTGAAGCCATTGCTCAAGACCTCTATCCTTGCATGGTTCATGGACCATAGCCTGAGAACGCCGATCCCACCTCACTACTCTGGTGTCGTGACGACTCTCTCTTCAAGCGCAACTGCCAGTTTGCTGTAGCTTCGGCCAAGAAGAACAAGAAGTCCTTAGGCTTGGACTTCAACCCAGGTCCCTCTGCTCCCCGTGCTGACGGCTCCCGTGATGCTGATCCCAATGTGATCGGTCCCTTCTCCAACCTTGACGGCCTCATCACCTACATCGTGGTCCAAGGCGCCAGAGTAGATCATTCTGAAAATGAGGCTGACTCCGATGACGCCCCTGCTCCTCCTCCAAAGCCGCAGAAGCAAAAGAAGCCAAAGGCTTCAAGATCAACTGCACCTCCGAAGACTTCTCGTGCGAAGCCACTGGCCACTGCACCTCCTGAAGCCAATGTGCAGTCTGAAGATCAATCCCGTGTCTCCAAGAAACGGAGAAGAAAAAGCAACTTGTCAGACCATCTGATCAAAGAGCCTTGACTCCTGCTGCCATTCTACGCGAAGAACCCATTGATCTGTCAAGTGATGAAGATCTTGCTGATGATGCCCTTGAGCAGCTGATAAAGAGCAAGGAAGAAGCAGAAATATTCAACAACTTGCCTCTCTTTGATGTGGCAATCATCCACAAAGAGCTTCGAAGATTTACAGCTTCCCATTGGCCTCAGTGTCGCCTTCAATGGTGCCATTGCTTCTGAACTAGCTCTCGCTCAGCGCATCGTTGAGCTCAAGAACAAGATTGATTATGAGAAGGCTCAATTCAAGAAGCATGTGGCCAAACTAAGTGTTCAAGATGTCAGAAATTTCAAAGTCATGCTACATGAGCTTAAAGAAGCTTTTCTGAAGAAGCGTGAAGAAGCTCAGGGCTCTCGAGAGCGCATGAAGAGTTTGGCTGATAAGTGTGTGCTTGCCTACAATGAGGCTGAGAAGCGCAAGTCACTTAGCCGTCCTGGCATTGACCCTAGGATGGCTGCAAAGAAGAAGAAGAAGCTTCCTGCTGAACAGGCTGAACCTTCAAGCCAAGAAGCCCCTCGGATTATCTTTCCAAGCAGCATGACTGGCTCGAAGCCAAAGGTCACCACAACCGCTTCAGAACAGAAGAAGACGAGGGCCGCTGAGGCTGAAGACAGAAAGAGAAAGAATACTGAAGCCTCTGATGCCGCTCCCTCCCAGAAGAAGCGCAAGACCAAGAGGACTAGGGCTGCTTCCACAGAGCCCTTAGTTGTTGAACCCATTTCAGTGGTTTGCCCAGCGTCAAAACATCAAGAACGAAGGATGATAGTCCATGAGCCTGCTCCCACAGAGGCTCATGAAGCTGAAGATATTCCAGCAGTTGAACCCACCGCTACTGAAGACATTGGTCATGATGACCATGTAGCTAATGATGAAGTTCTTCCTCAGATCGAACATGACGTGGTATCATCGCCTGTTCATACGAACAGCGAACTCATCAGCATTGGTCGTCCTCTAACGCCAATTGCTCAGGATGCATCGTGGGCTGATCACCCACAACTACAAGACTCCCCCAGTACTCCCCAACAACAACAACAAGCTACACCCCCCGTGCAAGAAGAGGATGAAGACTTTGAGGCCCAGCCAACTCCATCTCCTAAGGCGTTGCCAGCATTTCGCAGGTTTCGCAAAGGACAAAGGCCTCAAGTCCCTCTGTCGAGCGTTCCAGAAGGAGATGTGCAACGTTCATCTGTTGCACGCCAAGTATTTTCTGAACCTGCTCCAACTGTGAATGTCTCCGAGTCTGAAGCACATGCTGCTAAAGACATTCCGGCTGCATCAGCAGAAGAACATCAAGAAGAGGTACGTGTACCTACTCCCCTAGTGATTGAAGAAGAAGCAGTTCCTGATGTGAACGTGCCTGTGCCCGACCCTCCTGTTCGTCAAGAGGAGGTTGACAATGTTGAGGCTGCCACCGCCAACGCCAATGAAGCCAATGACGTAGTCATGGCTGACGCTAATGTGGAGCCTGCACCAACCAGTGTGCCTGAAACCAATGAGGCCACTGTGCCTGAAGCTTATGAGGCCCTTGCACCTGAAGCTAATGCGACAACAGCTCCTGAAGCACCTGTTGTGCAGCCTGACGCCTCAGCTGTTTCCCCTGCTCCTGTTCCGCCACCAAGGCCTCACACCATTGAGCAAGCATACAGTCATGGTCAGCTTACCACTATCCGATGGCCCATTCTGGTGCCTCCGCCTACTGCCTCAGGACCTCAATTTGACTATCATGTTGAGCATAGGCCTCAGGTCCAGAAGCCAAAGCCTAGGTTGCCAAGGTTTCCCGGTACTGCCAACTCACCGGGGTCCTTCAATGCAAATGGCTTCAAAAGCCACAATACCTTCTTTGACAGCACCAAGAACCCATACTCCAAGCCAAGGATATCATCAGATTGGTTCTGGAGCTATCAACAGAGAAGCTATTACTCCTGCGTTCTATATGATCAAGGCTGCATTTTCCCTCATATGCGCCTTGATATTGAAGCCATTGCCGGACTACCGTGCTTAGAAGAAGCACTTGATTGCTTTCGTGATGCTGGTCTGCTCCACTTTGTGACAGACAAATAACATTGGAATGAAGAGCTATTGCTTCAATTCTATGCTACTCTACACATTCGTGGCTACAACAGAGAAATCAAGACATGGGTTCTCGAGTGGGTGACTGGAAATGTTCATCATGAAGCCAAAGCTATGGATATCATCGAGCTTACAGGGCTAGCCACTCCTGGAGAACTATATGAACCTGACTGTCAGCTACACCGCAATGCTGTAGAGAGTATCTTCCATAAGCCAGAACCCAATATGAGCCAGATGTTGAGCATGATGAAGCCCTTGCCATCTGACGCTGAATATCCAACAGATTTCTTTGTTGAAGACCTTGAGTATCTGCCTCGCACCATATATCATATCATCAGGCGAACTCTATGGCCTGTCAAAGGACATTCATCAGCGGCCAAGCTTGAAGGAGCTATGAAGACATTGGTCTTCTATATTCTCAATCGCATCAGCTTCAACACTCAGCAATTCTTCATCAGGCAACTTGCTGCTTCCGGCTCTGACCTGTTTGGTCTGAAGTTTTATGCTCCATGGGTCATGCGCCTCATCAAGAGACACTCATCTGTCAATTATCAGCCTTTTACTCGCAATCATATGATTTTTCTGCCAGAAGTTGATATGTCAGTTGAAGCTATATACTCAGACCCTGCCAAGCGGCCTCTTTGTCTTCAGAATGTCGAGCACCAAAGCTTCACTCAACCTATTGAAGGTGTTCAAGCAGCGACACGAATCTATCCATTGGCTGGAAACACTCGTCTACCTCATCGAGCACCCACTGAAGCCACTAAAAGCACCATTGCACAACGGCCTTGGAAGCATTCTCGTGTTCTCAATGACAGAGAACTTCTTGTGGCCCTTCATCAGAAACAGGATAAGCATCATTTCTGGCTCAAGAGACAGATGCAAAGCATTTTGGTGGATGTCAATCGCATTCGCAACCTTGCCACCAAGAATGCCTTTGTTGCTCATGAAACTTGCCGGCGATCATGGAAGAGTTTGACCCTGCTTAGTGCTGAAGCTGATCTTTAAGACGATGGCTTCAATGAAAGATTCCAGTTTGACTCCACTCCTCCATGGACTGATGTCTTATGTCGCACTCCATCTCTTGAAGACTCTGAATATTCTTCCTCCGCGGCAACGGTAAATGCAGAGTGATCGATGATGAAGATGATGCTACTTCACCACCTGCTGCTACTGCACGCATCAACACTGCACCAAGTTCATCTGCACCGCCAACCAACGACGACAACCCTGCTGCTTCACCTACTCATGCTGACGAGTAGATGCTCTATGTCTTCAAACCTTTTTTGTCCTTACTGACAAAAGGGGGAGAAGCGTATGAGTTGATAGTCTTCAAGCGGGTTCATATGGGCGGTTGCATTATATATTGCTTCGTGCTTACAACTCTTGCCTTTTGAAACTCTTGGTTCTCTGAGTTGTAACACCTAAACTTGAAGGTCGTCTGCTACTTATTTTCTTTACTGTGATGCGATGATAAATTCTGCATGTGCGATGATAACTTCCGCACTTTGATCATTCTGCAGACGTCCATTTTTCATTATGCATGTCATTCTATTTGCTATATCATTTCATGCATGATGAATTATCTTCATAAGTTGAAGAGGATCTCCACAAGTACAACCTGCCATGTGCATTTGCATTCCAAAAGCAAATTACTTATATGCACATCTTCAGGGGGAGCCCTTGCAACTTATGAAGACAATTCCCTATCCTTACAATTTCACATATTTATCCCCGTTGAAAACTTCAACCAGTTTGTCATCAATCACCAAAAAGGGGGAGATTGTAAGTGCATCTAGTGCCACCCCTAGTTGGTTTTGGAGTATTGACGACAAAGTTGGTTGAGGGACTAATCCGTTTGTGAGAATTGCAGGATAACGCAGGTAGTGTCCCTCATCGATTCGGTTTACCTACCGGAGATGACCCCTAAAAATGTATGAAGACATTGAAGACAATGGTGGGATGAGAAGATATCCATATTGAAGACTATGACATGAGAAGACATTGCGTGAAGACTATGGAGCGCGAAGACTGTGTGGTTTTGTAGTTTCCTTTTCTTGTTTGTTGAGTCATAGGAACCACCGTACTATTAAGTGGGGTCCAAGTGAACTAAGTCAGAGTGACTGAAGTGATGCTCAACTCAAATCCTATGTGTTCAAGCGAAGACAATGAGAGCAAATCTTATCCAGAGCTGGATGAGTCAGCTTTGCTTATAGCCCAAGTAAAGTTGCCGCGTGTGTTTGAAATCTGACCGTTGGAACACGTGTCAGTTCCTTAGTGACCCAGGGTCATTTTGGACAAATCAGGTCGGGTTGCCTAGTGGCTATAAATAGCCCACCCCCTACACCATAAATTGGTGGCTGCTCAGAGTTTGTGCACGGCTTTTGTCGTTTGAGAGCAACCCACCTCGAAGCATTTGAGAGAGAGAAATCCTTGCGAGGACAAAGCCCAAACACCCAGAGCCAAAGAGTGTTAGGCATCACTGAAGTATTTCTGTCTGTGTGACCTGAAGACTTATTACACTTGAGGACTGTGAATCCTCCAGCCGGTTAGGCGTCGCATTCTGAGCATCCAAGAGTCATTGTGGATTGCCGGTGAACGAAGTCTGTGAAGGTTTGTAAGTCTCCCTTGAAGACTTACCAGAGTGATTGGGCGAGGACTGGGTGTCCTTAGATCAAGGGGAATAAGGTGAAGACACGGTCTTCTAAGTTAAATCTCAGCCTCCCTAACCAGACGTACAGTTGTCACAGCAACTAGAACTGGTCTAACAAATCCTGTGTCTTCAACAAGCATATGGTTTTATCCCTTCCCAACCTTACTTTAGTTTGTCTTCGTGAAGTCATTGCCTATCTGTGTATCTGTTTGACTTCATTGCTTGACTACTACTGTTGATTGGCTTCATACTATCTTCCATCCTGATCCTACTACCTAGCTGCTATTAGTCTTGTACTTTCACATCATTGCATACCTGACTATGGCTTGCTTAGGGTAGTTTATCTTCCGCTGTATATCAATTAGGTCATTTCTGTTGTTTGTCTTCAAAACTTCTAAGTTTAGAAGACTTTCATAAAAATCGCCTATTCACCCCCCCCCCCTCTAGTCGATACTAGCACTTTCAAAGGCCAATGGATCCTATGGCCCGTAGAAGGCCCGTGGATCATACGGCCCGCAGGAGGCCCATGGTTACAGCAGTCCATTTGTTGCCACGATTATTTTGGCCTAGTTACCAAAAATCGGCTATTGTGGCCACTAGAAAAACACATAAAAATAACTGCAGTGAATACAAGCAAACAACTAAACAAGACAATAAGGAAATAAATAAGCAAGCAACTAATGCTAGCCTATTACCGCTACTAACATATTACATTCACTAGACTTCAAAGTTTGCCACCAGTGCAAATATAGGGAACAAAGCAGCATATTACATACACTGGCCGTCAAAATTGGCCACCAGTGCAAATAAACGCGGCAGCAAAACAAGAGCATAACTGAAAAAACTTCAGAAGAGCTCAAGAAACGTTATCCTAGGTATCCACCGTGCTGGCAATAAGCTTAGCAAGCTTAATAGCTTTGTCCTGTTTGGCGCTAAAATCCTCCAACGCTTGCTGTTGCACCAGAAAGTATGCATCTGAATGCTCCAGGGACTTCCGCAGTCCTTCTGCTTCTTGTCGCAGCATAGCTGATCGATGTCTTTCAGCTTATAGTTGAGACTCAAGAAACCGAACTGATTCAGATAGTGAGTTTGAATAGCTTGTGCAAGCAGTAGTGGTCAGTAACTCGAACACTAAACCAAGACAGGACATTGGGTTGTCTCACTGTCTTCAAGATAGTCTACCTTAGCTGTTTTATCAGCTTTGTTGGAGACCAACAAGGATGTGTCACTATCCTGAACCTTATCTACATCACTTCCTTTACCATTGCTTAATAAAGCACTCTTCCCCAATATTCTGTCAGCATTCTAAAAGAAGAAACAAGCAGACACATGAGTGGTTTAGCATGTACTAGTATATGAAACTCATTTCGGTGAACCAGTTCATTAGTAAGGTGGACAGGATTAAACTACCAAGAATTCTATTGCCAAGTACTAGTACATAATAAAAGCATCAAACAAACATATATCTATGTACTGGTCACTACATTGTCTTGCCAAATCAAAATAGAGACACGGTTCAAATCATATCAGTTCAAGACAAAGCAGCAGCGAAAGAATACAAAGCGTGAGAAACTACATGGCACAACAATATTTCAGATGGGTACCACGGGTCTAGGCGTTGGCAAAACGCATTGTGCATAACTACGCTTAATCTGTGCATAACTGCACATAAGCATGCACTTTGGTCAGTAAAGGGCAAGGCGGTGGCAAAATGCATAATTAACGCCTAGAGCTTTTTGAACTATGATAGCAATGGAATCTTAAATTAGAACAGTTGTTCATCAGGTTTAGGCACTTGTTCTACATGAACAGAGTATAGTAAGACGCAAGAATATAGTACTTAAAAATATGAAATTAGCTCATAGACCTTACCACATTCTTGGTTCGGGACCAGTACAGAATAAGGCGTTCAGAGTCATCGTCCAGTAAATGTGTCTTAGAAGAACGTAAGGGAATTTGATGAGTTTCTTTGCCGGTGAAGTACGTTTTCTTCAGGTAATTCCGATACTACCACCAAGCATTCTTGAAGATAGCAGAGGTATTAGCACAGGTTACCTCATCCCGAGTTTCCAAATTGGTCCTTCTCTATAGAGAAAATGGGAACATTTGTTGTATTATAACCATCATGGAGGTAGGATATATGGGACAAAGCAAAGTAATTGCCATGAATAACATTACTTAAACATAACCCCTAGACAAACACCTGCAACTGGCATTTTCCTTCATCTTCAATATAATATTTCCAAGATGGGAAGATACGCACATACGATTTAACAACATCAAATGCGATAGATGCTAAACTATGACTAGCTGGTTGTGCTTCCTCCACAGGAATAGGCGTACTAACTGGTGGAGTTGGGGTCCGCCATGGTAGTACTGGCCCTTTGGGCATTGGAGCTGCCTTACTAACTGCTCTTGTTTGGGAGCTCTGTGGTGGAGATGGTGCTGTGTCAACAGGAACTGGGTTACTATCTGCTGGGGTTGGGGTTAGATTGGGTGAAGCTGGTTCTCTGTCCATCGCAGTAGGGGTACAATCTGCAAGAGTTTGGGATATGTGTGGTAGGGTTGGTTCTCGTGCATGTACAACCGGGGTGCTATCTCCACCAAGAGGTAGCACTGTTTTATTTGAAGACCGTGTTTTTAGTCCGCTAGATACTGGCATCACCCGCTCCAATTCAAATGACTGATAAACAAGAAACATAGTTGAATGTACAAACATTGTATGAGAGATAGATGCAATAGATAGTGTGGAAAAAAGAGGACATGAAATAGTTGACATGTATATTGTTTAACTAAAATGGATAGCATGACATAATTTTACATATATGATGTCTATCTAAACTGGATAGCATAGCATAACATAATTCAAAGATATGATGAATAACTAAACAGGATCACATGACATAATTCACCTACATGTTATCTAAGTAATCAGGTTTGCATCATTTAATTCACATATGTGATTCATATGCTAAACAAAGGGCATTCGATATGATGTCTGAACTAAGAACATGGTGTTGAATATTGTGTATATGATGTCTAAACTATGCAATGCAAGGCACCATATGCATGATATGAGAAGTATAATTGTGCCAAGTTAGAGCATACACCTCGGGGGGGGGGGGGGAGGGGGGAATAGGACTGGTCATCTGTCTATGAATCCATCTCTGAGGAGCTATCGGGACCCAACAAGAGATCTGCTTCGACAGGTAGCACTGTCTGCTCTAAAGGACTTGTTTTCACTCCAGATTTTTCCATCTCCCACCCAAATGGCCGATTCACAGGAAGAGTAGTTTAATGTACAAACATTGTCGACAAATGGAAATGTAATGAAGAAAAGGATGGGCAAGATATCATTCAAATATATGATTCCTGGTTAAAGAGGATAGCATTGCACATTTCACATATATTATGGCTGGCTAAAAGACAAGAGATAGCATGATTCCCATATATGATATAGAAACTAAACAGGTGGCATTACAGAACATGTCTAAACTAAGCAGATGACGTATGTGATGTCAAAAGTAGGCACTTCAAGGCAACATATGCATGATATGACTAACATCATCATGTAAAGGTAGAGCAAACACCTTGGGGGGTAAATAGGAGTGGTCAGCGGCGTCTGAATCCGCCTCAGAACAGATATCTTCCTCTGGATTACAATCTAGAGAGGGTGGGGAGCGTTTGCCATTGAACCCACCATGGAGCGATGTCTGCATGACATTGTATTGCCGCGCAAAACTCTTCTCCTTTTCTCTACATGTTCAGCATGACTGTGTACAATATCTGACATGCATACGAAAAAATATGGTGAGATTATGTAAGGAGAGCATGCAGAAATTTAGAGTGATGGTAGCAACCAGTGGATGGATCCAAAAAATGATAGCAGGCTAATAATTGCTTTAATTTAATAAAAAGACAGATGATGATTGCTTTACTATTTGTTTCCCACCCAAGATGAACAACATAGGCATACCCTAGGTGAACCAGATATTAGACAGAGATAATATTCATTGCTTCCTCGATATGTGCCCCACAACTAATTTATAACTCAAGTTTGAACATTAATTTGGACCTGACTTGGAGTCCAATAGATGATGTAAAATAGATGTAAAATTTACATCACCAAAAACCACCTGACTAGAACAAATGAGGTAAAAACTGTTGACTCTGAACTTAACTGTCGAAACTGAAATTTACTGTGGAATCTGAATGTTACTGTCGAAACTGAATGCAATTGTAGCAGAGAGGCACTTGACATGTAGTTTAGGGAGGGTCTGCAGTTCATCTTCAACCTGCACCCTCCTGAGTCACCAGCCACTACCCGCCGAACCGCCGGCCCCAGCGTCGCCTCGCCGCCCCGAACAACTCTCCACCGCCGGTCCACCGCCGCCCCGCCGCCCCGGCCCGCCCTCTAGGCCCCCCGCCCCCACCCTAAACCCTAAGATAGATAGTGGGATACCTCTCCAGCGAGCCCCCGTCCCCACTGCAGGTGGTTCTTCCTTAACTCCGGCGAGCCCCCCACCCCCTGTAAATCGACTGACCCAAAAGTCGATTCAGTCGACTGAAGTGTAGCTAAATTAGAGCAGAGCAGCTGCACGAGCGAGGGGGGGAGCAGCAGCAGCAGCGTGAGCGAGCGACCGAGAGCCGGAGCAGCAGCAGCTAGGCGAGCGAGCAATCAAGCAAGAGCCGGAGCAGCAGCAGCGCGAGTGACCGAGCGAGAGCCGGAGGAGCAGCAGCAGATCCGGCTGGTATGGACGCCATGGAAGGAGCCTCGCACTGGGGGAGAGCCGCCGTGGAGATGTCGCCCGCGGCGCCGGCTTCCAGGTAGTCGCTCCATGGGGGTGCGGGATGGAGCACCGTCGGTGCCGGGAGGTTGAGTTAAGGAGAAGGTGCGATGCGATGAGTGTACAACCTCTTTGGTGGCGCCGAGTAGGCCTCAGCTTCGTCCGAGGAGTCGGTGAAGATGCTGCGGTTCCGGTGGAGCAGGTTAAGGCGGCACTGCGGGGACGGAGCAGCCGCGATAGATGAGATGATCGTCGGAGCAGCTCCTTGGAGGTGGAGGACGGGGCGGCTGAACCGGCGAGACGACGAGATGGACGATGGATCCTCATCTGGGGCGGTGGACGAGGAGTCGAGCTATTGCAGTGGATGACGTCATTGGGGAAGAAGCTCTGGCTAGGCGGCGGTGAGGTGGCGGACGGAGGAGGGTGGGGTATCGCGGCTGGAGCAGAGAGGTTATGGCGGCCTAGGATTTTGAATGGCGAAAAGGAGGCGATGGGAGGGGGTGAACCATGACTTAGGGACGCGCTTGTCCAAAATGTAGGGTGTGTTACAAAAGTACCCCCCACCTATTTGAACTAGCGGCCCTTTCGGCTCAGGGTTAGAAGGGGGATTTCACGTGTCGGGATTTGGCAGCTGGAGGGAGTTTTCGTGCGCGTTGTAATTTCGGGATAGCAAGGCGCGGGTTGTGAAGGCGCCAGTTTTGGGAGCATGATATCTGAATTTTCGGGATATAACAAGGCGCGGGTTGAATTTTAGGGACAAGCCTAACATGTAGTAATATTGTACTTGTACGTACCAAATCAATTCGCACTTCCCTCAACCAAAAAGAAAACGAAAAAAATAAACTATTCACACCAGACAAAGAGAGAGTCTTGCCCCGTTTTACTATACAAATGCTATTCAAAGCTACTCCCTCCTTCCATCTATATAGGGCCTAATGCATTTTTTGATGCTAACTCTGACCAAATATTAGAGCAATAATATATGACATGCAACTTAGACAAAGCACACCGTTAAATTCGTCTGTGAAAGGTTCGTTAAATTATATAATTTTCACATTGTGCATGTCATGCACTATTAGTCTTGTCAATAGTCAAAGGCAGTCTTAAAAAACTCATTACGCCCTATATAGATGGAAGGAGGGAGTATGAATCCATGTTATGTCCAATTAAATTTTTTAGCTTGCTGTATAATGCATTTAACCTACTCATACCAACATTTTAGTGCATTCCAAATGTCTATACTACCGCTGCAATTTGAACTAAATTTGAATTCGTTTCTCTATTTCAATAAGAATCTACAATCATGATTGTTGCCAACTTCAACCATCATTCGTGTACTACCTTAATAACACACCACATGATTACTATAGAGATAGATATGAACTATGTGTACTACATGAACTCGAATTCTATTTTTTGAATACACTTGATGTTGATTCCAAATAATAGTACATTTGATGTACTAACTATATATTCATAATCTAACCCATGTTCCATATGTACACCGTGTTTATTACACAAAGTATAGTGCCCCGCCCCCTACATTATGACAAGTATTTAGACCTGAGCTGCAAAAGCCACACAGTAGCCCAAATTATAATCAATGTTCTATGTATTATATGTAGTACTAGCAAGATGCCCATGCATTCCACAGAACATCAACATGATAAAGGGGCCTAATTTGCAAATATGGAGAGGGGTGTGGGTATGTTTTTTCAAAATTACCATAGTTCCCTTCCTATCCGCCAGATATAAATCGAATGTCCTATATTGCAGGATGGCAGGCACACCATCATCAACAACTCTGTTTTTATAAGAGTAGAGATAAAATATATTATATGTAGTATAACATGTTCATAACCACACCATGTGTATCACCGTTATATATATTCACACATGCATCGGTTTAAAACACTATGATAAATTCTGCAAATATCGTAATTCGCTTTTTATAGTGAAGTATGATCTCTATTCGTCTTTTACACCCACACAATCCTCTTATCTTTGTAGCTAGCGCTAACTTTCTCTCATGCATGAACACGCCCACATCCCTCTCACCCTCCCTCAGCATTCTCTAGCTCCACCGCGCAAATTCGTCTTTTCACTTTAGGTAGTTCACCCACGGTGTGTGTAGGACCCCAGCTCCTTCTTTACGGCACACATCGATCGATATGCCTCTCTAGCCAGGTGTGGCTAGCACAAACACAAGCTTCCCCTCTTCTCTTATCACCGTCGATGCCTCACTCCCACCACTCTTTTCATCGATCTCGTACTCGCACACTCCTTTCCCCTCGATATCGTATGCCTCTCATACCACCTCCTAGATGTATCCCTCTCTCTCTATCCTTCTCCCCGTGCCTCATTTGCTTCTAACACACACATGCATGTATACCGATCGATCTTCCAACATATACCTAGATCGACTTTAACTATTCCGCCCCCATCGATCGACGTACCTCACAAGTTATGTCTCTCATTTCTCTAACAAAGGGCGATTGATCTTCCTATGTAGTTATGTCTGCTTACCACAGCCATATCTTCCTCCCTCATCATTCGTGCATGCCTCCTGACCTGTCTCTCACACACACGTGCACAGACATCTCCTCTCTTATTGATATTGCGGGTGTGCCCTCCGTTTGTCTAGCAAGCCTATCCCACCATTTGTTAGAAGCAACTCCACTACCACCCCCTCCAACACTCTAGATCTGTCTCTCTCCCAACCTTGTTCCTCTCCTACACATATGCATGGATGCTGATCGATCTCCCTTAATACATGAGGTAGATCGATCTCCTTAATACATGAGGTAGGCCTCTCTCCTCCTCCACACATATACCAGCCATTGTACCTCTATAGTTAATTAGGCCTCCCTCTTCCCCCACCACACACCGATAGTCAAGCGCTGTAGGTAGGTATCCATGCCACAGAGACAAACTGCACATGTCCCCTCTCACGTTCTAGTAGGCCAGCCACTCTATATCTTTGACGTGGGCACACACAAATTCGATGGCACTCTTTATCGATTGCGCGCGCGCACACACACACACATCATCCCTCTCTTCGATTCTATGGACACCTCAAGCCGATGATACCTCCACTCTCTTCTCGTGGATCGCCCCCTATATATATATGATATATCTAGGACTCTATTTCACACATATTGCATATGTTACATTTTTTGATTGACCCCCCCCCCTCCCAAAAAAAAACTCTCACGAACCCACACATTATATCTCTCTAGGTTTGTATCTCTCTCACACAACCCCACGTAGGTGGTGTACGTATACAAGAAGAAAATAGGTGCACCGTACACGTACTTACGCTTCGTGACCAGCCACACCCGCGCGGGTACACGGTGGAGCTCATTTCTTTACGAAATGGCAGCCCACGTGCTAATTTGAACGTGTGTAGGGGTTGTTTACCTAGGGAGGTCGCGGTACCACACGTGCACGAAACAAAGTTTGACTTGACGCATTATTTTTAAATAAAGTTATAGCGCTCAATGGCACGTACACAGAATATAAAATGATTTTTATGGAGAAAATGGTAGTCCGCTCCACTATATACAATGGAGCCTGCCTGCCTGGTTTGTATCTCTTCAGAGTATCTAACACATCGCTGCGGTGGCCTCTTTCTCTCTCTCTTTCTCAGTTTGTCGTGGATTTGTCACGGCAGATGTCCTTGTGAAAGGACTTAGTCGTGGAGCCATCGCTACGGGTTAACTTGAAGGGGTTAAAGCGGACACAAAGACACAAGGGTTTATACTAGTTCAGCCCCTTCGATGAAGGTAAAAGCCTACGTCTAGTTGTGATGGAATTGATGTGGTCTCGATGACTAGGGAGCAAACAAGCTTCGCCTAGGCCTCGAGTTGTTGTTGTCTGTCCTTGAACCGCAGCCGGGTCGTCCCCTTATATATACGGGTGACGCCCGTCGGTCCATAGAGTCCCACACCGGTTCATATTCGTATCCCGGTTGGTCTCTCTCTATTCCTAACTTACAATACAAGTTTACATATCAAGCCGGTTTACGGCTACAGGTTCTAAACCGACTACAGGCCTTGGGCCTTCATCTGCTTAACCACTTTTATACTACTAATGAAGTTAACCCGGCCTAGGTAGGCCGGTTCACGCCCAGTGGTAATACCCCAACATTAGGCCCCAGATTGATTTGAACTGGTTCATGTCAATCCTTCACGAGAATCTTTGTCTTCAACATCTTCTGGTAATCAGTAAACCGCCATGTCGTCATCATCTCTGGTTGCTGTAAACCGGCATGACGTCATTACGAAGTTAACATTTATGACGCCTTCTTTTATTAATAGATCTGTGATACCCAAGGCAGCAGCTCCACTTCCGAAATTTTTGGCTCCTGGATTCGCGCGCCTGACACACGTCTTTTGCCTTATAAATAGGACCGAAGGGTCATTTCCTTTTCTACCCTCGTCCCCTTTCTCTTCATCTTCCTCGCGTCGCCAGCCTCGGAGCTCCGCCGCCGCCGTTGACCTCTACACCGTCTTGGGCCGCTGCATCAACCTGAACGCACCAGAGCATTGCGGTAACTTTCTGCGTCTTCCTCGATTCTGGTAAGCCTTCTGTTCTTCTTAACATAGATCTGTTCTAGGGTTTCGTGTTCTTCACTTGTTCATGTTCATACCCAGACTCCTGGATAGATCTGTGAAACCCTGCTCTGATTAGCAGTAGCTTTTTAGCATCCACATGTAGTTTCATGCTCAAGTCCATAGATCTCATCAATCTTCCTGTTTCTTGAATCCATACTGTTCTGCGTCAAGCTTGTAGACAGTTTTCCCTTTTTTTTCTGAACTGGCTGTAGATCCATTATTATAGAGAGATTACGTGAAACCTGTTTCTGCACACTTACAGAACCTCAATCTCCTTCAATGTTTAGATCCGGCGGTTTAACTTAATATAGAAAAAGTTAGCAAACCGGTATACACCATTAGTCCCCTTGTTGAACCGCCAGAATTCTTTAGCCAGATTATGCCTCCTCATAGAAATCCGGTTTAGATGTACTGCCTCTGGTTTAACATTGTTCATACCAGCGCCTTTCTTTATCCAACATATTCTTGAACCGGTATCACCTATTTCTTGTAGATCTCACCCTGGCCAAACAAGTATATGAGTGCAACTGGGTTCCTTCTCGCGTCACAGAAACTTAGTTGGATAATTTAGTCTTGATCGGCGCTTTAGACAGCAAAGATACTATCCACTGGAGGGTTCCTGGTGATGAATGTCCTCCCACACCTCAAGAGGGAGAAGTTGTGATCTTTGTGGACCATTTAGCCCGGGGCTTCAAACCACCCGGCTCTAAATTTTACCGGGATGTATTAGCCAATTTTCAACTCCGCCCGCAAGACACTGGCCCCAATTCTGTTACCAACCTATGTCACTTCCAAGTGCTCTGTGAGGTATACCTTCAAGAGGAGCCCTTAGTTGAATTGTTTAGGGACTGCTTCCACTTAAACCGCCGCACATAATTCACTAATGGCCCCAATACCAAATTGGGTGGTATGGCAATTCAGAAAAGGAAAGAGATCACTTATCCCCACGCCAGACTACACAGTCACCCCTAGGAGTGGAATTCAACATGGTTCTACTGCAAAGATACCTCTCCTGATGATGAAAATCCTTTGCCTGGCTTTCGTCCGGAGCGGCTCAGCAACACACACCCCTTCCCTTAAAGGTTAAGTGCCAAGGAGAGAAGTAAATATGCTCCGCAACTGTCCAAGCTCCGAGCCTTCATGGCCAATGGTTTGACAGGAATAGATCTTGCACGCTGTTGGATATCCTGGAGCATACTGCCTCTGAGCCGGCGCTCCGGTTTAATGTGTAAGTATACTGGTAGCATCGATGACCCACTCCGACACACCAACATCCAGCTCTCGGATGATGAAGTCACAGAGGCTGTGAGGAAAATGTTGAACGAACCGGAACAACTCTGTGCCCAAACCGGCCTGCTCCCTTTCAGTGCTATCAACAAACCGCCAGCTGTAAGATTTTGATTGCATTTTTTACTGAACCTGTTATTGCTATTTCTGTCTAACATCAACTGCTGCTTACTCAGGGTGATAATCCGTTTTGGAGCAAGAAGCTTCCACAAGAAAAACCAGAGAAAACGGAACGGTCAACCCGGCCAAAGACTAAGGTTGTCAAGAGGCCTGCTCAAAAGAGGAAAACCACCGCTTCATCTGATCCGGCTGTTGATGATAATGTGGGTAACTCGGACCTTGAGGTAGAACTCGATTCACTAGGCTTACTTTTTACACGCCTTATTGATGATGATACTTGTCAGGACGACGCTGAAGCCAGTAATGCTGATGTTGCTGAGGTAACCATTCTCTCTTCCGATTTAGATCTTTTTCCTTTGCCAAAACTTTGCCAGGCAAACCGGAAAGTTAAATTTTCTCATCCTCTTGCTTACTTGGATCCCAAATTTCTTATGAAGACTCAGCAACATGAAGCTCGCCGCACAACCCGGCACAGTGGCCAGGTAGTTACCTCCGCCGGTTTACCAAACAGTCTGGTTCGAAAACGCCGCTCAGAGGTCTCCGACCTTTTTATGATTTTTTATCCTAAAGCAGGTTTCATCCGTCAACCTCTTAATCCGTCCGACTCTGATTATCAGGTTACTTCTCATTCCTCTTCTGGTGAATCATCGGCCACTCAGCTGCCACCACTGAAAACGGTTCTTGGGTAAGCTAGGCTGAACATATGCTTCTAGTATACTGTGTTATAACTTATGTTGTTCCTTAACTCTTTGTTTCTCTTTCAGGGCTAAACCTAAACCGAGCAAGAATGCCCGCCTGGATAAAGCGGCCGAGGAGGACGTTGCCCCTGAACAGGATAAAGCACCAGATCTTGAAGCGTTTGTTCATGAAGATGTTCCCAATGATCCTCCCTTGCAAGATGATGCTATTACTGAGAAGAGGCCTGTCAATACTTCAGTCCCTGTTGACCATCCTACCAGCCCCGTCCGGATTGAAAAATCCTGCAGTACTTCAAAACCTGCCGATAAACCGATAGCACCAATGCAAACCGGCAAGTCCAAGGATGATGACGTTGTAATTACCGACGTAGGTCGCTTTGAACCAGGGAATCCTGTCGCTTTAGCTAAGCATACTGTGAAAGAAGATTCTTCTGCCATGAACAAAGGAAAATGGGATGTTGATCTGGAAACGTATGCTGCTCTGAGTGCCCAAGATCTTCATTCTGGTTACTTGAACCGACTATATACTAGTCTTGACTGTGAAGCTGGTCTGGTAAAGATGATGAGAGATAAATTTGAGGTAACTTCCTTGTGCTTCTTCTTTCTTTAATTACTGCCACTCTATGAATCCTCCTAGCCCCCAAGGGCCGGTTTGTAACCTTCTTCAATCCGGGACTTTAATATAGTCCTCAATGCTTTAAAATCCATCAATGTAGCCCCCAAGGGCCGGTTCAACTTAGTATAGTTAAACTAGGACTCCAATAAAAATTCTAACACCAGAACATCATTGAGCAAATAGCCATTAGCCCCCAAGTGCCAAGTTGAATACCTGTATTGAGCTTGGGACTTTGCGATTTAGTAATAGATGAAGATTGAAGATGCATTAGCCCCCAAGTATCAAGCGCATAACTTGTTATGTGGTTGGTACTTCAAATTCTTGTACCGTTTGTTTAAAGCCAAGCACTGTCTTTATGCAGGCTGAAGTGAGGATCAAAGAGGACCGGATTACTGATCTGCAAGAAACTTTGAAAACCCAACAAGCCGAAAACGACAAAGCAAGGGAGGAATTAACCAGCGCTTTGAGCATCACGGAACAGCTAAAGGAGGGCTTCAAGAAGGAGCGGGCTGATTGGGCCACTGAGAAGGCCGCTTTAATAAAAAGAGCTGAAAACGCTGAAGCTGCCCTTAAACCGGTGGTAGATGAGCTGACCGCCGTAAAGCGGCAAGTGCATGCCATGACCGCTGCTATCTTTGGTAAGTTCCTTTTGGTTTCTTTGACAACTTTGCCGTCTTATAATAGATCCGGTTTGTGATCTTTCCTGTATTGTTGCAGGTACACGCATTGGTCACTTAGGGTCAGATGTTCGGAAGAAGTTGAAAGCTGCCTACACTTTAATTGAACAGCTGTATACCGGAGCGCAGCGGATCATCACCACTGCATCTCATAACAATCCGGCACCCACTTTGATCCAAGATACTCTGAAGAGGTTGCCAATGCTTCCTGCTCGGATTGAAGAACTGGAAAAATCTGCTGCTCGAACCGGAGCCATTAATGCCTTGATCCGGGCAAAAGCATGGGTGCCGGATTTCGATCCTATTGAAGCAGCTCAAGGCTATCCCAGTTTGAAGGAAGATGGCTCAAAGTTCAATGAAGATGATCTGAGAGTGATAAACCGTGCAGTGCGCCCTCTGGCTTGTCAATTGGCTGAAGAGGCAGACTTGTCGCATTATCAAGCTCCATATAATGATCAGAACAAATGAGTGGCTGCACCAATTCCTGAAACGGAGAATCTGATCCCTCCAATCCGTAAGCATACTTACGCTCCTGATATTGAACCGTCTTCTCTGATCCATGAAGAGGCTGTCTTTCAAGGTTTAATGGGAATCGACTGGACCACTGTTGATTTCCAGCCAATGGATATAGATGAGGAAGCTGAAGCGGCACGGGACGACCCACAACCATCAGACCGGGGCAATGAGCAGGCTTGAACCGGAAGCCGGTTTAAATAGCTGCTTTATTATGATCCGCCAGAACAACAATGATCTTATTTGGGCACCGCGTTGCCTTGTAATAGAATAGCAAATACTGTTGCTTTAAATATGCCTTCGTGCATAAGTACTGATGCTTTTGCTTGAAATCCTCAATTTATATTTCCTGCAATCAGAAAATCTTGAACTGCGATGATGGTTATACCACCAGCCGGTTTATGACCTTTATGTATATATCATTAATGTATTTAAGACATATAATCAAATATGCGATACAAAATACCTGCCATCGCTGGGCATGAAGTTGGCTTAGCCATGTAAACCGTGCTGGGTCATTGTAAGCCCCCCTGCTACTCCATGATGTTAACAGGAAGGTTAAACCGGGCACATTGTCTCCGGATTAAAAATAAACCAAATTCCGTCTGCTGATCCGGTTAAAAAAGTGTTGTCGGTTTAAAGAAAACGCAACAATAATCAAAGAATAGTCATAAAAGAATCATGGAAGCAAAGGTAATAATAAAACCGTTTGCAAAAACATGCTTTACAGAGCTGATCAGATGGTGTTACCATGGTCGGACAGGACCAAGCCCCCAATAGGTGTGGCGATGGTTCAAGTCAGCCAGGTCCCCAAATGAAACCGTGGCATTTATGCCGATCAAAAGGCATGGCAATGGTTTGGGTTCGACCAAGCCCCCAAGTGATTCTATGGCCTTAGGCCGATCAAGAGGCGTGACTGGTTCAGACTTGACCATGTCCCCAAGTGATCTGGTGGCTTTCGCCTATCAAGAGGTGTTGCATTGGTTCGGACACGACCAAGCCCCCAAGTGATATCACAAAGCTTTGTTGAAAAGCAAATGTCAAGGGGTAAACCGGAGGCCGCTTTAAGACAGAACAACTCCATGTAACCACACATGATATGAAAGGACAGAGACCCCGCTTTAGCTGAGGCTCCGGTTTTATTATATCAAAGATAATATATACACTGTCATAATATTTACATAGATAGAGCCAATGGCTCAGGTGTAGTAAGGCCGAAGATGAGCTATGTTCCACGGCCTGTTGGTCTCCTCCTCTGATGTGTGTGAGTCTTTATGCTCTCGAATATCAATCAGATAGTACGACCCGTTGTGCAGATTCTTGCTGACCACGAAAGGTCCCTCCCAAGGTGGGGATAACTTGTGCATATCCGTCTGGTCTTGGATGAGTCGAAGCACCAAATCTCCTTCTTGAAAAGCTCTGGTTCTAACCCGGCAAGTGTGATAGCGATGAAGATCCTGATTGGTAAATCGCCGAGCGGGCAGCTGCTACGTCACGCTCCTCATCCAATAGGTCCAAAGAATCTTGCCGTGCTGTCTCATTGTCCGCTTCAACATAAGCCGCCACACGAGGCGAATCGTGCCGGATATCACTAGGGAGAACCGCCTCTACTCCGTAGACCATGAAAAACGGCGTGTATCCTGTAGACTGGTTGGGCGTAGTATTTATACTCCATAGCACAGACGGTAGCTCTTCAACCCAACAACCCGGTGTTCTTTGTAATGGAACCATAAGCCGGGGTTTGATGCCTCGTAAGATCTCTTGATTAGCCCGTTCTGCCTGCCCATTGGACTGGGGGTGAGCCACTGATGATACGTCAAGTCGGATGTGCTCACGTTCACAGAATTCCTTCATAGCGCCCTTGGATAAATTGGTACCATTGTCAGTAATGATACTGTGTGGAAAGCCAAACCGGAAAATCACCTTTTTAATGAACTACACCACGGTACCATTGTCACGGCAGATGTCCTTGTGAAAGGACTTAGTCGTGGAGCCATCGGTACGATTCGCCGCTTTACCTCTGCGCCGCTGACCCTTGTCCTGCGCATTAGTGTCCGCCGCTTTACGCTTGCCACCGTTCCCATGGCCCGCCGGTTTGTGTTGATGCCCCTTGGAGTTGCTGTTCTTCTTTCCCTTCCCTGCTTCGTCATCGTCAGTCTCGGGATCCTTGGTACTATCAGAATCAGCATACTTCACTGAAGCGGCCATGAGAGTTCCCATGTCGTTACAGAACCGCTTCATATGCCCCAACTTCAACTTTAGAGGCTTAAACCGTTAGTTGCCCTCCAGGGTTAAGATCGCAGAGTCAGCATTGATCCTGTCAGACGAGTGCAAGACTTCCGAAACACGGCATACCCAATGGGTTGTTGACTCTCCGTCCTCTTGAACACAAGCCGCCAAGTCTACTATGGACTTAGGTTGCTTACACGTATCTTTGAAATTATGGATAAACCGGGTCCACAACTGGGCCCATGAACTGATAGAATTAGGCGGCAGGCTCTTCAACCAAGTACGGGCCGTGCCTTCAAGCACCATGGTGAAGTACTTTGCACACGCGGTCTCATCCACGTCCAGCATCTCCATGGACATCTCATAACTCTCTACCAACGCTTCTGGAGATAAATCAGCGGTGTAATTCGGCACCTTGCGTGGACCCTTGAAGTCTTTGGGCAGGCATACATTGCGTAAAGCGGGGACTAAACAGGGCACTACCAAGCTAGATGCGACCCCTGGCCCGGCAGAGGTGGTAGGACGAACCGGTGTAAGCTGACCCGCCTCGTTCTATGCTGCTAACTCGGCCTCCCTTCGCGCCCGGGCCCGGTCCACTACATCCTGAGCATCGCGAACACCACCTGCCGGGTTATTGCCACGGGCCGCTTCTCGTGCATTGCTTGATACAGCCGGTTCATCCATGCGCCTACTATAGCTCCGGCTTGGACGAGGTGTGGAATGAATCCGATCGCGGCTGTATGAATATGCCTCCTGCTGAATCAAAGCGGTCCAGAGAAGATCCTTAACCCGGCGCGTCTCTATTGCTTGCGGAGAGTCTCCTTCGATCGGGATAGCTTCTAATCGTGCAGCAGCTGCGACAAGATTGTCCATAGGATTAGAATAATGACCCGGAGGTGTCTCGACCGGCGGAGGAGTCACAATGTTCTGCCGAGGAGGTTCCGTCAAGCGGGGTTGGACCGTCGCTCCTGGCCCTAGTGCCTCGACCCGGTTTACCTCCCGGTGCCCCGGCGGATTGCTGGTCCAGCTTCCGGAGTGTGAAAGAGATTTCTAGGGTCGAACCCTAGCGGCAGGCATGATCTGTGCTTCCGCTTCAGGACCTCCTGTGATGCGTTCTGGTCGAGCATGAGCTTATAGGCCTGGGCGTCCAAAGCGGCCCGCTCTGCGGCCATTCTGTCCTTCTCTGCTGCCAGGTCGGCTTTGGCCTGTACGATCTGCTCTCTCACCTTTGCAACCTCTGCATCATGGGCCTCCTGATCCGCCGGATTGGCCTCTGCCATAAGTACAGCTAGTGCGTCAAATAGGTCAGACAGAACTTGAACCGGTGGGCGCACAAGGCCTCCTGCCCCTGCTACCGCTGCCGCTGCTGATCCGGAGAGCATTGCTGCTGCGGTCGAAGAGTGGTTCGCCGCCTGCGTGCCGGCCATGAATATTCCAACCCGGTTGATCTGATCTGAGGGGTCCGGAATACTGTCGCCATCGGAACAGCCCCTAATCTGGTCGTCTTGCAACTGGTACAATGATTCGGTCTCTCCGGTTGAGGACTCGTTGCCGGAATAGACGACGGTCTCGCTACCATATTTTGACTCGTCCTCCTGCTCTCCTCCGTGGATGACTCCCATGAAGGCACGCTTCACGGCCGGTTTAACCTGGGTAGATCTCGCACGCTGAGCCGTCTCGACGAGGTCGGTGCAGATGTCCGGCTCAGGCCCAGGCTCACCAATCTTGCCAATAAAAACATGTATGCCACCAAAGGGGACCCGGTACCCGTACTCAATTGAGCCGGCTTCGGGACCCCATCCTGCATCGTCGATGTAGAGCTTGCCGCGACGACTCTTGGTCATCCGGCCCACAGCATAGCCTTCGAGTCCTTCGAACTTGCCCTCCAAGATCATCAAACCGTCGTGCGATAGCCCCACGGTGGGCGCCAACTGTCGTGGATTTGTCACGGCAGATGTCCTTGTGAAAGGACTTAGTCGTGGAGCCATCGCTACGGCTTAACTTGAAGGGGTTAAAGCGGACACAAAGACACAAGGGTTTATACTAGTTCGGCCCCTTCGATGAAGGTAAAAGCCTACGTCTAGTTGTGATGGAATTGATGTGGTCACGATGACTAGGGAGCAAACAAGCTTCGCCTAGGCCTCGAGTTGTTGTTGTCTGTCCTTGAACCGCCGCCGGGTCGTCCCCTTATATACACGAGTGACGCCCATCGGTCCATAGAGTCCCACACCGGTTCATATTCATATCCCGGTTGGTGTCTCTCTATTCCTAACTTACAATACAAGTTTACATATCAAGCCGGATTACGGCTACAGGTTCTAACCCGACTACAGGCCTTGGGCCTTCATCTGCTTAACCACTTTTATACTACTAATGAAGTTAACCCGGCCCAGGTAGGCCGGTTCACGCCCAGTGGTAATATCCCCAACACTGTTGGTCACTGATCCGGCCGCACCCTGTTCGCCGGGAGAAAGGGAGGAAGTGCATCATTTCTCCGTTTGACGGCACCGAGGCAGCACGTCTCGATCTGCGGTACACGCCGTTCTCTCTGACAAAGCTCCGGCGCGGTAGGGCCTACGCCACCTGCTCGCTGCCGCAGTATCGGAAGATTCCGCCCGCCGTCCCTCACCTAGTTACATCCCGATGACCTCCAGGTATCCCCTCCGGACTTGCTCCACTGCCCGTCTTCCCACGTCGCTGCATGTGGATCTTCCATAGTTCTTTGCCCAAAACATAGCTCGTCCGGCGTACTTTCCATATCGCAATCTCGTCCTCACACCGTTTTAGACAAACACAACCGTGTTGTTATCTTCCCTTAGGACAAGGAATATGCTTCTTTTTTGTCGTCGCATGTGTCACCAACTGTTATTGGCCAGTAATTGTTTCCTTTCTACCTCTTTTCTGCAAACAGGGCTATCCATTTCACCTCGTTGCTATTGCGACCTTTTGCTGAACTGCACAAATCACTTTTTTCTTAAGATTGTTTTGTGCAGTTGTACTAAAATATCACACCAGCAATGTCTCTACATTTCAGTGCGACTGCACAAAGGGAGATTGGTTTTTCTCTATCATCCTCATCCAACTCCGAGCCTAATCTTCTCCAACTAGTTAGTCCTAAGAGAGACTGCAAAGGTGACCGGCTTCTATTTTTGTGTTTATTGTTTCATCAGCAGTCCTCTATTATCGTAATCACACTTAATATCTTTGGAACAGGGACGCTCAGCTCTATTTTAGTGGAACTGCACAAAATGATCAGAATGTTGCATGCTCCAGACAACTACTTTTTTTCCCAACATGCCTTGTTGATTTAGATAGAGTTGGGTGGACGTTGCTGCCAATGAAAGCATGGATCAATTTTAGTTTAACACCTTCTCACAACTTTGTCTTCAGTTGTGATGTAAATATTAGCTCTGATCTGCTAATAATTGAGATGCATTAGCAAGGAAGTTAGTTTTTTATTGTTTCCGAAAGAGCATCGATGGCAAGACACACGAAACAAAAGCTGAAAGCTCACACCATTGTACAATTTCATGTCACTGGAAAATTATTTGTATAGTATGTCAATTATGTAAACAAATGCTAGAAGATTGATAGCATTGCCAGAAGCCTCTTCAGCATCCGGGTCCATGTGCCATGCACAAAATTATACTCCTTTCCTAAATATTCGTCTTTTTACAAATTTCAAATGGGCATATTTTAGAGTGTAGATTCACTCATTTTGCTTCGTACTCCCTCCATTCCTAAATACTCTATTTGTATTTCTAGATATTTCAACAAGTGACTACATACGGAGCAAAATGAGTGAATCTACACTCTAAAATATGTCTATGTACATCTGTATGTAGTAGTCCATTTGAATCTCTAAAGAGACAAATATTTGAGTAGTCACTCGTTGAAATCTCTAGAAAGACAAATACTCCGGAGTGTATTTAAGAACCGAGGGGGGTAGTGCAGAACCGCATGGGAGACTCAGCCCGGTCGTTGCACCGCATTAATAGTGAGTAATGAGCAGTCAAATCATAACCCCCACCTTTCCCACTGTAAGTTGCTCGGAAGAAGCAACCATCAATACGCTCTTCTTTGAATCCGCTCATACTACTCCATCCGTAACTGTTTATAGAGCGCACTTCAGAAAAAAGAAAAAATCTGTGGTACCAAGGCGACTAGCGATCGGCCTAAAAAATAGCATTGGTAGTTATAGCACATCGTCTATTACTAGAGGAAATAATGCGTACACATATGCATGCAGTGCTTCCACCACGGGTATACACATGCATGCACTTACTCCATTCCGTAGTAGTACATCGAGAGAAAATTGTGGACTTGATTGCGATTACCACGCCCTAATTAATTGAGCATTAAACCAAACGCGTCTAAAGTCTCTCTGGTGGTGGAAATGCATTGAGAGAAATGCATCATAATGAAGCGCGCCCTGTAAACTGTGACGGAGGGAGGAGTAGTATATGAAGGTGCAAAACCAAGTACGCGTATGGCCAGTTGGTCAACGCACCTCGTCTTGGCATATCACTGACATGTGGGACAGGAGTGTGAGCAAACCGATCTCAATTGATGGCAAGGCCAACCCTCTGTTCCTTGAGACAAACGAGGAGTGAGAACACACAGACGGGCTCACACGGAGGCCAAGATATATTCGAGCATGGTTGGTTGATCGATATCATCATTACATGTTGGGCTGTCGTTTTCCGCCCTTCCCCGGAATAAACGTGCACTTTATCAGAGATTTTAAACAATAAGAGTACAAATGCTCCACCATGCGGTTCTAGTAGTAGTAGTACAACTCGTACTACTAAACCTTGCGCTTGGCTCTTCGCCTCTTCGTGAAGTCGAACAATGATGGTACTCCACATGTTGGGTACTACAGTGTATGCCTCTGACAATCTGACACCGAATGGACTGATGCATGTCCACCGAGGGTAGGTTGCATTAGTTAAAAGGCGTCATGCAAGCTTCTCATGGCTCTGCGAGTTGACGGGACACACCAAAAGTAGTGCTAGTCCATACTCCCTCCGTTCCGGTTAATATGGCTTAATCTTTTTTGCGGGTAAATGAGAGAGCTTTATTCATATCTAAGCATTCTGAGGACGATCAGCCAAGACACTAGTCACTAGGAAGCAAGGTACCCCGAAAAAAAAGAAGTAGGAAGTGAGGTGTTTCATCAAGCCAGCTCCCGACCACATTCAAAGTGCAGCAAGCATGGTTCGCATAAAGATGCACCGCAAGGTTTGCTGACCTGTTTACATGCTGAATAACAAAAAAGAGGAAATATTACCAAGCGCTCCTATTTGTAACAGGATATGAGCTAGAATTAAGCAAGAATTGTGACGAGTGTTCCATGCAATCAACTTCCATTATCACATGCGAGAACCCTCAAAGAGAACCAAATGTGTTGAAGATTGCTTTATCACAGTTTAAAATTATAATAAGAGTGCAGGCGCTCCTCCATCCGGTTCCTGGTACTAGTATAGTACATACCTCTGTAGACTATAGTAGTAGTACTAGTACTACTAGTAAACTTTGCGCTTGGCTGTTCGCCTATTCGGGAAGTCGAACAATAATAGTACTAGTATAGTGTATGGTTCTGGCAATCTGACACCGAATTAACTGTTGCATGTCCACCGCCTGAGCGAGGGAGAGCTTGCATTAGTCAAAAGTTTCTCCTTGTCCTGCGAGCCACCGCGCGCAAGCTTCTCCTGTCCTACAACCTTCTCCTCGTTTGGCAAGTTGACGGGACACAACAAAGTAATGCTAGCCCATACTGCCTCCTCTCCGGTTAATATGGCTTAATTTCAAACGAGATAAATACATTGTCTGTCACTGTATATTTGTAAAAATACGGTTAGTGGACTTCATAATATGCTCACTGCGCTCAATATATATATTTTCCGGTGTTTATACGGTCACTAGCTCACCATGACTGAGTATGTGTGTGCATGCACGTGTAGGTTGAGCACTTGAGCATGACCATGTGTGTTCCGTCGTGTGCTCGGACATGCATGCATTAGGGCGTCGCGCGCGTTTTTGCATCCGTGTATTCGTGTGACTGTTGCGTACACGTAGGGGGAGTACGTGTAGGGGCCACTAAGGAGCAGACAAATCACACAATAAGTTAGTCGGAAGAAGCAACCATCATTTCACTCTTCACTGACACGTACGCAATATAAAATGGTTAATATGGAGAGAAAAAGAAAACCACTATATATACACTAGCAGGAGCCTAAGCTACAAGCTTGCTTGCTTAGGTTGCTCTCTTCACAAGCATAGAACAATAGTGGCCACACCGCTGGTCACATATCCGGCCTGATCCCGCAGCTGGGGGAAGGGAACAATGTTTTGCGTAGAAGCGGCCGACATCGGCGAGGGAGAAAACCCACAGTCGATGCATCCCAATCGGGGGTCACCGCGGTATGGGCCGATGCCTCGTCCCAACCGCCCTTCCAGCTACAACCCGACGTCCCAGGTAGTCCATCTTCCTTTTGGAGCCGGCTTGCTCCACTGTCGTAGCTCCATCTCCATGTCGATCTTTCTCTACTTCTACCGGCTTCTACTTGTGATGAGTTTATGTCTCATGAACTAGTGCTAGTACTATTATTCTAATCACACTTCTTCAATATATTTGCCATCAGGGATGCTCAGGTCGATTTTAGTGGAACTGCACAAAAGCATCGTATGATCCGAGGGTGCCAGCCGTCTTTCCTTCGACAGGTTCTACCTGGTGCTACGTCTTGAGCTTGCGTTGGTTTTCCTTAAAGAGGAAAGGGTGATGCAGCAATAGTAGCATAAGTATTTCCCTCAGTTTTTGAGAACCAAGGTATCAATCCAGTAGGAGGCTCCTCAAAAGTCCCACGCACCTACACAAACAAACAAAGAACTCACAACCAACAAAATAAAGGGGTTGTCAATCCCTTCACGGCCACTTGCGAAAGTGAGATCTAATAAACATAGTATGATAAGACAGATATATTTTTGGTATTTTATAAGATAGATGCAAAAAGTAAAGATGCAAATAAAAGTAGATTGAAAGCAAATATGATAAAAGATAGACCCGGGGGCCATAGGTTTCACTAGTGGCTTCTCTCAAGATAGCATAAGTATTACGTTGGGTGAACAAATTACTGTTGAGCAATTGATAGAAAAGCGAATAATTTTGAGATTATCTAGGCATGATCATGTATATAAGAATCATGTCCATGACAAGTAGACCGACTCCTGGCTGCATCTACTACTATTACTCCACACATCGACCGACTCCTGCCTGCATCTAGAGTATTAAGTTCATAAGAATAGAGTAACGCCTCAAGCAAGATGACATGATGTAGAGGGATAAAATCATGCAATATGATATAAACCCCATCTTTTTATCCTCGATGGCAACAATACAATACGTGCCTTGCAACCCTTTCTGTCACTGGGTAAGGACACCGCAAGATTGAACCCAAAGTTAAGCACTTCTCCCATGGAAAGAAAGATCAATCTAGTAGGCCAAACAAAACTGATAATTTGAAGAGACTTGCAAAGATAACTCAATCATACATAAAAGAATTCAGAGGAGATTCAAATATTTCTCATAGATAAACTTGATCATATTCTCACAATTCATCGGATCTCGACAAACACACCGCAAAAAGAGTTTACATCGAATAGATCTTCAAAAGAGAGGGGGAGAACATTGTATTGAGATCCAAAAAGAGAGAAGAAGCCATCTAGCTAATAACTATGGACCCGAAGGTCTGTGGTAAACTACTCACAACTCATCGGAGGGGCTATGGTGTCAATGTAGAAGCCTTCCGTGGTTGATTCCCCCTCCAGCAGAGCGCCGGCGAAGGCTCCAAGATGGGATCTCGCGGATACAGAAGGTTATGGTGGTGGAAATTGTGTTTCGTTGGCTCCCTGGATATTTTCGGGGTATGTAGGCTTATATACGAGTAAGAAGTACGTCGGTGGCCGCCTGAGGGGCGCACGAGACAGGGGGCACGCCCTATAGGGGGGCCCTACCCTCTCGTGGCCGCCTCGGCTGCTTCTTGACTTGCACTCCAAGTCCTATGGATCACGTTCGTTCCAAAAATCATGCTCCCGAAGGTTTCATTCCGTTTGGACTCCGTTTGATATTCCTTTCTTCGAAATACTGAAATAGGCAAAAAAACAGCAATACGGGCTGGGCCTCCGGTTAGTAGGTTAGTCCCAAAAATGATATAAATATGTAAAATAAAGCCCATATACATCCAAAAGGGGTAATATAATAGCATGGAACAATAAAAAATTATAGATACGTTGGAGAAGTATCACTTGGCCGGGAAATTAGATCCTATTTAGGGTTTAGGGTTAAGTTGTAGTGACCCGATCAGTAGTTTTTCTTTCGTACACGCTCTCACAACTTTTGTCTTTAGTTGTGAAGTAAATATTGGCTATGATCTGTGAATCATTGAGATGCATCAGCATGCGTGTTAGTTTTCCTTTGTATTTGATGGAATGTTGTAACGGGGCAACCTTGGAATAGGAACGAAAATAGAGTGGAAACTTTCCGTTTTTCCGGAGAAAAAATGGAAATGGAGAGAAACCAACGTTTCGTTTCATTGGATCACGCCATCGAGCAAAACTAACATTTAAATCACTTCTGTCGTGTTCGTGTCTCACCCTCCTCCATGGCTCGACCCCACATGGTTGCTCGGCATGCCACTCACCGCAAACCGAGTATACAATAACTTTCCCGCCTGCTTGTCGATGGATCGCGCCATGGATTACTAGCACTACTTGAAGAGATTGACGAGTTGGTGGAGGACAGCTAGCTGTAGCATGGACTCCCAAGAACTTTATACATGCATGTTGTGGCCGGCTATTGCGACTTTTGAACACGGAGTAGTCGCGTGCACCAGGAAGCGGCGCAGGCGACGCTCTCTCGTACGGTGCGCTGCTTCAATGCCGGCGCCAGTGAGAGGTCGCGTCCACTCTGGTCGGGCATGAATGTGGCACTAACCGTTTCGGGCGAGAAGCACGTGCGGGTGATGAAAAGGGTTCGGGTTGGTCAGGCCTGGCCGTGGCAGCGGTCCGGGCACCCGCAAACAAGAGATGTTGTACGCTAATATTGCTGCGTATATAATTAACAACGTAAATAATGTGCCAGTTGGACAAATATGATTGGAGATGGAGATGTAAATGGAATTCTACGTAAACACGGATATGCATGTCTATGTCTATGTTTGTGTGCACGATGACTCTCGCGACCTGGAAGCGGGGGCATGTATTTGATCGAGTTTTCTTTCTTGGTACGTTAAAAAATTGTCCGCCAGTTTTCGTTTCTTTTTTCCGGGAACGCGCGTATTCCATTTAAAACCACTTCTATGGAGAGATTTTTTTACTCCATTATAGCCTCTTGTTTGATAGAGTTTCTCGCGTCTCGCTCTCTCACCCTCTTCATATCAAAACAAGATGACATTGCCCACTCTATCTCTCTCCTCACTGGTGGTCACAGATCCAGCCGAATCCCATCTGCTGCGGGAGGTGAGGAGGTGCAGCGTTGACGTTGTCGCCGTCAGCGATGGAGGAAGCCGATGTGCACCATCCTCTCGGAGCCGGTGCTGGCGCGGACGAAGGTCCTCTGCACCCTTGTTCGCTGCCGTCGTGTGGGCAGATCCCGCCCGCCCGCCTAAACGACATCTCGCCCACCTGAGGTATAACTTCTTGTACTGGTCCAACTCCCCAGGTCGCTGCGTGCGGGTTTTCTTGTATGCGACTACTCCCCAGCTCCCCATGTATAGTAGCTAGGGTTCGTCGGCTGGTCCAACATCACCTACTATTATCGAGGAAATGCCGCTCGAAAAGTTGTCCTGATTTATGCCTCCGTGGAGGTATACATGTTGTTTCGACAAAAAGTACATGGTGGTTGTGCGGTCATTGTCCATATGCTCCTATTGCTGCTGCTAATCTAATACTATCACTGGTTAAATGAAGAAATGCTTTTTTTCTCGGGTATCTTGGTTTAGTTCCCATCAAGATAATCATGATGCTTCTGTTTGTTGGTGTACTTTTCATTAATTCTTATTGACAATTGAGATGTCGTTGCTAATCTTGTAAAACAAAGTAACAACACTATATCCCTTTTTTATATTTTTGGAAACAGCGATGCGTATCTCCATACCCGGGCATGTCTTCCTCAATTTTAGTGGAACTACACAAAATTGGATGGCCATTGTTGTTCCGCCTCACTGTCCTATGCCACGTGGTTCTTCCTTCCTCAAGCTTGATTACTCAGAAGAAACATACCACAGTGAGGTTTTGTCGAACTTCATAGGTGCCTCACCCAAACTTGATGCCAAATGGATGATGCATCACCACGATGACCTATCGATGCTCATGGTTGCGCCTCATGGTTGCGTTGGCTGGTGAAGCTGATCGATTTTCAATGAAAAACAAGTTGTCTTCCATCAGTGCACTTTGCTTGTTACACACAAAGATGATATCCTTCGTCAGTTCACCTTGGTTGCATTGGAGACACAGTAGTCTTTCACGTTGTTGCAATTTTATCACACAATTGGCTATGAACCAAATGTTTCCTCGAAGAAGGATCGACGTTGGTACTAAAAGCATAAGTTTTGTATTGATTTCTAAGCCTTCTCACAACTTTGTCTTCACTCCCCTGTAATTTTATTTGTCCAGCTATTAACTTTGATTTAAAAAATGGTGTGGACTAAAAACCCGGATGGACGTAGTAGCCCTCCATTTTTATTTACTCCGCATATTAGATTTGACTGAAGTCAAATTTTGTAATACTCTCAAACCTTTCTGATAATTGAAATTAAAATTCTTTATTTGTACACACTCTCACACGTTTCCGATAATTTGGCGCATGTGTGGTTGTTCACTTAAGGTAGGGCAGTGTACCGCACGTGAAGGACAGGAAGTGCAACCAGGACGCGTGGATCGTTGGTTCATTGGTAGTAGTAGTAGTTTTCTTCACTGTACATTAAATAAAGATTTTCATTTCATACTTACATAATTTAAAACGATTGTTATGGAGAGAATAAGAAAATCACTCCACTATATATTAGTCGTATACATGAGTACTATAAGGACGCAGCATCATTGACTTAGTGCACCTGCCTTTGGGTTTATGACAGGTGGGTCCAAAATGTTGCTGGCTCACCTGTCATACAGCCAAAAGCAGGTGCAGTTAAGGCACCGGAGCTTGGTCCGTACTACAGTAGTATATATATAAGCTGGAGCCTCAGCGCTTGTTCGCTAGGGTTTGCACTCTCCACACTCCCGCTGCACTACATATATATACACGCTGGAGGCTCACCGTACATTTGCTAGGGTTTGCTATATTCCAAGTCTCTCACCCTCTCTTCACCAGATCTAAACAAGACTGCGTTCGCCTCTTGTCTCTCTCTCTCCCCCCTCACAGCTAGTGAAGGAGGCGTCCGGATCCCGTCGCACCGGGAAGGGGAGGAGGTGCAGCGTTCACTCTATCACCTTCGATGAGGGAGGCAATCCACTACTGGATGCTCTGTTCTCTTTCACCCAACGCCTGTTTGGGAAGGCCACTGACCCCTTCTTCCTCACTTCCATACATAGTGTGGGCAGATCTGGCCTCCCACTACACGCCTTGCCACATCCCGACGACGCTAAGGTATAAGTTTCTTTGAAACCGTCATTGCTCTAGTTGCATGTGGATCTTTTTCGATCTGTAGTCGAATCTAGGTCTTGGTTCAAAGAGGAAAGAAGGGTGCGGTGGGCTGGAGCATGAATCTAGGACGTGCTTCAATGAGGAAAGGAGGGAGGGAAAGTAGTATAGACTGGCTATCCAGCCGCTTTGTTGGTCGAAAAGGGAAAAAGGGGGTAACCCAAAACTGGGGGGTCGGGTAGTTTGTGTAGGACTAGATTTGCTGCCCTCACATAGGAAAAAGGTTGAAGAGAACAAATATGGGACCAACGCAGATATGCTGCTTGTCTACATACTCTGCATCACCCATTTATACGTGTGGACGCACATGGTGCTGGCATGTCCCATGTCCCATGTCCCATACAACTATTTTGCTGTTGTTAATCTAAGAATGCCGCCGGAAAATTGAAGCAATGCCACTATTAAAAGTAAATTACATTTTTTAACGAATGTTGTTCTAAGAAAATGTCTCTGTTAATATGAATCAATGCAACTGTTTTAGAAATGATACTATCCTACTTTGTTTTCCATCAAGATAAGTTAGATGCTTCTTTTTGTTGCCATTTGTTTCATCCTCCTTTATCGGCAAGTAATTGTTTCCTTTTTTGCCTCTGTTAAAACAGGGGTATCTATTCAACTTGTTGCTATTGCAAGATTTTGCTTTGCTACGCGAAACACTTATGTTTTATGAGTGTTTTGTGCAGTTCAACTTGAATGTCACACCGGTGACTTTGCTTAATTTTGGTGGAACCGCACAAAAGGAGATCGAGATTTATTTCCAGTCTTCATGGCGAGTTGTTTCAAATCTTGGTCTCATCCACATGATGTGCAGTGTGCTTTGAGATGTTGTGCTACTTGTTTTGGTAAATAAATGTTGAATTGAAGCTATTGTATTGTTGTCTTTTCCCATTAAGTAGTGAACAAAAATGGGACCAACCCAGACATGATGCTTGTTGCTTTGTTACAACAAATTAAGCATCACCCCCTTTATAAGTAGATGGAAGCACATATTGTTGTTGCTCCCACTCTCCCTGGAAATGTTTATGCTTTTCGTTAATCTAATACAACTGGTAAAATTAAGCAATGCCACTCTCAGAATTAACTACTGAATCTTATTTCAAAACAGCAACACTTGTTAGGGATTGGCGGGATTACCAATTTTGTGGCCGCCTGTTTCATCCTCCTTGTTTAGCCAGTAATTGATTCCCTTTTTGCCTCTATTTAAACAGGGATATCTATTCAACTTGTTGCTATTGCAACAATTTGCTTTGCTACATGAAACACTTATGTTTTAAGAGTGTTTTGTGCAGTTCAACTAGAATGTCACACCGACGACTTTGCTTAATTTGGTGGAACTGCACAAGAGGAGATCCGGATTTCATATATGTGTTGGGATATGTGAACAGTCTTCCTCTCGAGCTTTTTCAAATCTTGGTCAAGAAAGGTCAGTACCGACTTTCATCCACATGATGCTGCTGTGTGCTTTGAGATACTTGTATTGGTACTGTTTTGGATAAATGTTGAATTGAAGCTATTGAACTGTTGTGTTTTACCATTAGGTGAGCAAAAATTGTTCCAACCCAAACATGATTCTTGTTTCTTTGTTACAACAAAACTCTGCATCACCCCCTTTATAAGTAGATGGAAGCACATGCTGTTATTGCGCCCACTCTCCCTGGAACTGTTTATGCTTTTTGTTAATCTAATGCCGCTGTTAAAATTAAGCAATGCCACTCTCTGAATTAATTAACTACTGAATCGTAGTTCAAAACTACAACACTTGTTAGGGATTGGCGGGATTACCATTTTTGTGGCCGCATGTTTCATCCTCCTTTAATGGCCAGTAATTGATTCCTTTTTTGCCTTTGTTAAAATGAATCAGTCGCATTGTTTTAGGAATGCTACTATCCTGCTTTGTAGTTCTTTCTACATGTTTAACCAAGGTATTGTTTAGATAATGTCTCTGTTAAAATGAATCAGCCGCATTGTTTTTGGAATCGTACTTTTCTGCTTTGTCGTTCTTTATACATGTTGAAACAAGGCTTTCTTAAGATAATGTCTCAGTAAGTATGAATGAATTACACTGATGGAGAATTGCTACGACTACTAGGGAAAACCTTATACACAGAATGTTACCAGTAGCGCTATACAAAATCAAACGCTACTGCTACTTAGTAGCAGCGCGCATAAATAAACCGCGCTACTACTATGACTTTAGCAGTAGCGCGTACAAGCGAAAAGCGCTGCTGCTATGTTTGAACTGGGCGCACATGGCTAGCCCAACCTAGCAGTAGCGCGTATACTGGCCCAGCGCTACTGCTACTCCTTAGCTGTAGCGTGCTTACGTGTAAGGCGCTGCTGCTAACGGAAATAAAATAAAGTGAAAAACAAGTAGAAAAGTAAATGAAAATGAAAGAAATAGAAAAAGGAGAAAGGAAAAAAATGTAAAGAAAAATAAAAGAAAAAATGGAAAAAAGAGAAATGAATAGCGGTAGCGGGTTTCAAGAAACGCGTTGTAGCTAACTTAGCAATAGCGCGTTTTGGAAACGCGCTACCGTTACGTTTCACTTAAACAGCGGTTTCACCCCCGCCCCCCGGCCACCACACTTCTTCCCCAAATCCCTCGCCCTCGCCGCCGTCTCCCCAATTCGCTGTCGCCCCACTTTGCCGTCGTCTCCTGCCGGCATGGACGCCTGCAACCTCACCGTCTCCCCCCGAGGCCGCTATCATCCTCACCGCCACCGCCCAAGGCCGCCCTCAGCCTTACCACCGCCGCCCGAGGCCGCCCTTGACGTCACCGTCGGCGCCTTCCACCTCACCGCCGCCCGAGCCCACCCAGGACCGCCGTTGCCCGTGCCCGAGCCCGCCCTCTCTGCCCCTGCCTCCGCCACCGAGCACCTCCCCGCCACCGTCTCTCCCCTCTCTGTAAGTACCCCACCCCTCCCCCTGACTCCTCTCTCTCTGCATTTTAGAGAAAAAATTAGTAGAGCAAAAGTTTGTTTATAGCAAAAAAATTAGTTTAGAGCAAAGGATGTTAAGTAGTAGATGTTAGAGCAAAAATTAGTTTAGAGCAAAAAATTTGGTTTACAACAAAAGTTAGTTAGGGCAGTAGGGTTTAATTAGGGTAGATGTTGCTTGTATAGTATATAGTGATACTATTAGATGTTAATTAGGTTAGGGCAATAGTGGTACTAGTAGATGTTAATTAGATGTTTTTCAGTTAGGGCACTAGAGTTTTGCTAGGTTAATTAGGTTAGTAGTGCTGCTAGTAGTAGTGGTACAGTAGGTTAATTAGGTGATGTTAAATGAATAACCTAAATGAATGAAATTAGTAGTTAACTGAATTTTTTTCCTTTCATCATTATAGAGCACTAAAGTTAACTGAATTTTGTTCTATTATATAGTAGTTAAATGAATTTTCTTCTACACTTTGTTTTTGAATTATGTCGGTGTACTAAATAGGGTTACCTTAGTACCCCGAACTTGTGCACGGGCAGTCGCAGCGACCCGCGGCAGGGCTTGCCGGGCGTCCGCCAAGATCCTCCACGACTAGTTTGATACCATTCAAGAACAAAGTACTCAAACCAAGGCCCCGGCAAGGTGAGCTTGCCGGGAAGGCCAACCGAGGCCCCGGCAAGAGGAGCTTGCCGGGAAGGCCAACCAAGGCCCCGGCAAGAGAAGCTGGCCGGGAAGAAAACAAGACCCCGGCAAGAGAAGCTTGCCAGGAAGGCCTCTCAAGGCACTTCAAGAAACTTGCCGCAACGCCCCGCGCGTCCCGGCAAGGCCCGGCGAGCGGCAAGCTTGCTGGTGCGACAAGATAAGGGCCGCGGCAAAGTGCTTGCCGCGGCAAGGCTGCCACTCTGCGCCCACGCTCCAGCGCATCCGACGACGTGTCGCCACAAGATCGCTCCTGGTGCACGTGGCGGGTAGCTGTGCAGCATGGCGGTGCGAGGTGGCAAGCGAAGCAGACAAGGAGGCCATCGTGGCGATCGGTGGCGCCCCTAACGGTCGTCTCCTCGCACTGTTCGGGCGACCGGACGGGCATTAAATGCCCCTGTCCCCTGCCGTCAGAGTTAGGTAGGGGACACTGTTGGTAGCAGTTGTACCAACCCGCGTTTTTACTCTTCTACCCCTCTTTCTACGCTGCCACCTGTGGGTGACCCCTTTAGCCTATAAAAAGGAGGCCCATGCGCACGTAGAAGGGGTTGGGAATTTTGGTTCCGCAGCTTGGGGGTTCGGCTGATTCGACGCCACACCCGCTCTCTCGAGCAAGAACAGAATACAAACACAAAGCAGCAGTAGGAGTTTTATCTCTCCGGAGAGCTCCGAAGCTGGGTAAAAATCCCCCGCGCGCTCTCGCCTCGATCTGCTCTTCGTGCGCCCTCCGCCCCCTTGCCGGACTAAAAAGGGGCCCTGCCCCATAGGTGCTCGCTCCCCACGCGGCGACATCTCTGGCGCGCCAGGTAGGGGGCGCGTCGAGGTTGTGCGAACCTGATCCGGCGTTTGCGCACGCTACAACAACATCTTCATCGACATGCCACCGAAGAAGAAGGCTTCGGAGGTGGCCGCTCCGTCCACGTCTATCCTACCGCCACCGGAGCAAAAGGGCGGTGGGGTGGATGCCGGCGGAAGAGCGGGCGCCAGCGGAGGGACTCACATCGTCACTCGGTCCAAGGACAAGGCCCCGCAAGCTTCAGCGTCTGTACATCCGCTGCACCCCTCCCAGGAGGTGCAGGATCGACAATGCCACGGTGCTCCTAGCACCGTACTCGCGCTAGAACAAGGCCAAACTGGTGGGTCGCGGGACGCTCAAGGCCAACATGCGCGACAACATGCTGGCGCGAGCGCGAGACGGTCGCCTGGACGAGATGTTGCTCCTTCTAACAATGTTAGAAGTCTGAGCATATCCCGCACCTCGTGTCGCTCGCCACCGCCACCCAAGACTCCAGAGGAAGCGCTGGCCCGAGCCCAGCTGCTTCTAGATTGCCCTCCAATGCCAGACAAGATCGACGACTGGAGGGCCACCATTCAGAGCCTTATCGGCTTCGCCAACGGCGACAAGCCCCGGCAACCGAGCACATCGAAGCCCCAGAGAGACGCCCAGGCGCAAGCCGACGCCGATAAGACCGCTGGGGGTGCCACCACCGTGTACTCCCCACCACGAAGCCCAAGATCACCGACTCGCCGGGCCAACCTCGACGCCGATTCCACCGCGTCGTCAGACCCACGAGTTCGCCGCGATCAACGCCAAGTTCTCCAAGAACGATGACAAGAAGACGCTCGTACTCGCATCGAGCGCCAAAGAGAAGCGCGGCGTCAGTCAGACCAGCGCGCTGGGCCCACTGTTGATATGCACGCGCCGGGGGAACCAGGCGACTTGCCCTACACGGTAGGTTGCCCTGCGTTCACCCATGAGCTGCGGCAGGTCCAGTGGCCCAGTACCAAAAACTTCAAGCCAGATGTACCCAAGAAGTACGATGGCAGGATACATCCGTCGGAGTTCCTCAGCGTCTACACCATCGCGGTGCAGGCTGCCGGGGGGCGCGACGAGAAGATCCTCGCCAACTACTTCCCGCTGGTGCTCAAGCCCAACGTCAGATCTTGGCTAATGAACTTGCCGGACAACTCCATCTCTTCGTGGGCGGACCTGTGTCATCAGTTTGTCGGCGCCTTCACAGGCGGCCACAAACCCCATGGCTAGGAGAGCGATCTTCATCTGCTCGCACAGAAGGAAGGAGAACCCCTGCACAAGTACATACAGAGATTCAGCCAGGTGCAGCGCAACATCCCAGACGTCCACCCTGCCGCGGTTATCAGCGCGTTCCATCAGAACGTGCGTAACCGCAGGATGAGGGAGGAAATGACGATGTGCAAAATCAGAGATGTCAGCGAGCTATATGCTCTGGCCGACAAGTGTGCACGTGCTGAGGAGGGGAGGAAACTCCCCGGAGAGAACGCAGGAGCAGAAGGATCTGACAGTGAGGATGCCGCCCCGGCGAAGAAGAACCGGAGGCAGAACAACAGAAACAGAAGAGCTAAGGATGTGCTAGTCATCGAGCAGTCCGGCAGTGGAGGTGGCGCCGAGAAGGCCAAAGCTGGTGACTCCGGCGAGGCTGTGGTGGCCGCCGACAAGCAGGACGGCTCCGGCAAGCGGTACTGCAAGATCCACTGCACCAAGGGCCATGACCTCCAGGCCTGCAAGAAGGTTGAGCAGCTCGTTGAGCTACAGAAAGCTGAATATGAGCACCGCGACAAGGAGAAGGCCCAGGGAGGTGGTGGAGGATCCGGCAAGAAGCGTCCCGCCCAGGGTGGGCGCCGCGGCAAGGCCAAGGAGCGGCAAGGAGACAGGCCCCCCCGCGGCCGCGACAAGGACGAAGACAAAGATGATGAGATGGAGGAAGATGAGGCCGACGAGCAGGAGTATCAGAAGGCAACAGACGTTTTGTGCGTCGACGGTGGTGCCTCTCTGCACACCTCGCACCGCCAACTCAAACAGTGGATGCGGGAGGTGAACGCAGCAGAACCGTCCGTTGAGTCACGCAAGCCCCTGAAGTGGTCCAGCACGCCCATCATCTTCGACGTTGAGGATCACCCTGACCGCATAACTGCGTTCGGGTGCTTGTCGATGTTGGTTTCGCCAACGATCCGCAACCTCAAGGTCACGAAGATGCTGGTTGACGGCGGGGCCGGCCTGAATCTGATCTCTTCCGCGGTACTCAAGAAGCTCCAGATCCCCGACAGCGAGCTCGAAGAAACCGGCACCTTTCAAGGGATCAACCCGGGAAGGAGCAAGCCGAAGGGGAAGATCACGCTGCCAGTAACGTTTGGCAGTGAGCTGAACTTCAGGACAGAGAGAGTCACATTCGACGTTGCTGATTTTCCATTGCCCTACAATGGGATACTTGGCCGTCCGGCGCTTGCCAAGTTCATGGCAGCCTCTCATCACGCCTACAACGTGCTCAAGATGCCCGGTCCGATAAGTGTCATTTCTGTCCATGGTGATAAGAAAGATGCACTTATCTGTACCGACAAGATCTACCGGGAAGCAGCAGCCGCGACAGAACACAAACCACTTGCCGCTGAAGCTCCCGGGGGGAAGAAGAAGACCAAGTCTGGCAAGAGTAGCTCTGATGCCTACTCCGGCAAGCGCGCCTCTTCGGAGTGCTGCGCTACCGTCGAGGATGCACCATCGAGCTCCACCGGCAAGTCCAAGTCTGGCAAGAGTAGCTCTAATGCCTACTCCGGCAAGCGCACCTCTTCAGAGTGCTGCGCTGCCGTCGAGGACGCACCATCGAGCTCCACCGGCAAGTGCAAGAAGGCAAAGACAGCTTCACCACAGACCAAGAAAGTGGCCGCCAAGGAGGACGGCACTGGTGGTACCTTCACCATTAGTGCCACGCTTGACCCTAAATAGGAAAGCGCGCTCGTTGCTTTCCTGCGGGCGAATGTCGATGTATTTGCATGGCAACCATCTGACATCCCCGGTGTTCCCAGGAAAGTAATTGAGCACCACCTTGTCGTCTGCCCTCAAGCGCGGCCCGTCAAGCAGAGAGTCCGAAAACAAGCAGTAGAACGCAAAGAGTTCATTGCAGAAGAAATCAAGAAATTGGAAGCAGCCGGCTTGGTCCGGGGAGTACTCCATCCAACGTGGTTAGCCAATCCAGTAGTCGTGCGCAAAGCAAACGGGAAGTGGAGGCTTTGTATTGACTTCACTGATGTTAATAAAGCTTGCCCCAAGGATCCATTTCCCTTGCCGCGCATTGACCAGATTGTCGACTCCACGACAGGATGTGATCTGCTTTCATTCCTTGATGCATACTAAGGATATCATCAGATCTTCATGGCGGAAGAGGATGAAGAAAAAACCGCATTCATTACTCCATGTGGCACGTACTGCTTTATACGGATGCCTTTCGGACTAAAGAATGCCGGTTCAACATTTGCAAGAATAGTCAGTCATGCTTTTGAGCCACAACTGCACAGAAATGTAGAAGCTTACATGGATGACATAGTGGTCAAGAGCAAGGACAAATAAACTTTGATCCGAGATCTGGACGAGACCTTCACAAATCTGCGCAAGATCAATCTCAAGTTGAATCCCGAGAAGTGTGTGTTTGGAGTTCCTTCCGGCAAGCTCCTCGGATTCTTCGTGTCTCAGCGGGGGATCGAAGCCGATCCCGACAAGATCAAGGCCATCGAGCAAATCAAAGCACCGAAGCGAGTCAAGGATGTGCGAAGGCTTGCCGGCTGTGTTGCTGCTCTCAGTAAGTTCATCTCTAAGTCTGCTGAGCGCGCCCTACCATTTTTCAAAGTTTTGAAAAAGGCAGGTCCAATGAAATGGATTCCGGAAGTGGAGGCTGCGCTGCAGGACCTGAAGAGATACCTATCCTCTACTCCAACACTTGTCGCACCTAAGCCACAAGAGAAGTTGCTGCTATATCTGGCGGCAACCAATCAAGTGGTTAGTGCTGCGTTAGTAGCGGAGAATAAGGCAGATGGTGAGCCACCGACCGCGGCAAGCGAGTCCAGCGACAAGCAGGGGGCTTCCCCGACAAGCTCTGGCCCGACAAGCCCTGATCCGGCAAGTTCCGGTTCCGGCAAGGATGGATCTGCGTAGCAACAAGAAGAGAAACAGAAGAAGATGGTGCAGCGCCCAGTTTACTTTGTCAGTTCCCTTCTGCAGGGGGCTAGATCAAGGTACTCTGGTGTGCAGAAGTTGCTTTTCGGCCTCCTAATGGCCTCGAGGAAGCTGCGCCATTACTTTCAAGCACATGAGATCACAGTGGTCACTCGCTTTCCGTTGAAGAGGATATTGCAGAATCCAGAGGCAACGGGCAGGATTGTCGAGTGGGCACTGGAATTGTCAAGCTTTGGCCTCAAGTTCGAGAGTACCTCAACTATCCAGAGCCGAGCATTGGCAGAATTCATAGCAGAATGGACGCCAACACCTGATGAAGAAATTCCGGAGAGGAGCATCCCCGTCAAGGAAGCAAGCAAAGAATGGATCATCTACTTTGACGGTGCCTTCTCGCTGCAAGGCACCGGTGCGGGCGTGCTACTTGTCGCACCCACCGGAGAGCACCTCAAGTACGTGGTCCAGATGCACTTTCCCAAGGAGCAAGCAACAAATAATACTACAGAGTATGAAGGCTTGCTTGCCAGACTCAGAATCGCGGCAGACCTTGGGATCAAGAAGCTTATTGTCCGGGGTGACTCACAGCTTGTCGTCCGTCAAGTAAACAAAGATTATCAGAGTCCGTTGATGGAAGCATACATTGATGAAGTGAGGAAGCTGGAGGAGCGTTTTGACGGCCTGCAAATGGAGTGTGTTCCAAGAGCTCAAAATGACATTGTAGACGGCCTGTCAAAGTGCGCCGCACTCAAGTTACCTGTGGAACTAGGGATTTTTGTGCTCAAGCTAACTCAACCATCTGTAACACCATCAACTGGACAGAGCAAGAAGAGGAAGTTGATTATTGGTGACTACCTTCCGACAGAGCCCCCCGAAGCCGCCGTCAAGAAGGTCCCCAAGATCAACACACAGAGCGCTGAGGAGCAGCCTGCTCCAACAAGCCCCAGGGTTTGTTTCGTTGAAGCAAATGCTCCCGACAAGCTGTGTCCCGACACGCTTGTCGGGGAGCATCATGCTCCGGCTGAATCACAGATTCTTGCCGTGGAAGCGGATGTTCCCGCAGCAGCTTTTGCGCCTTTAGTCCTTGTCGTTGAGCCACAGGCTCCGGCATGGGCACAGCGGATTGTCCATTTCCTTCAAACAGGAGAACTTCCCGGAGAGCAAGAAGAAGCGGAGAGAGTAGCCCGGCAATCAAGTATGTACCAGTTTGTCGACGACATACTGTACAGAAAAAGATTCAACGGAGTGAAATTGAAGTGCATTTCCCGGGAAGATGGAAAAGAGCTGTTGGTGGAGATACATGGAGGCATATGTGGTCACCACATTGGCACAAGAGCACTTGCCGGCGAAGCTTTCCGGCAAGGTTTCTTCTGGCCGACAGCCCTCCAGGATGCAACTGCACAAGTAACCAAGTGTGAAGCGTGCCAGTTCCACTCCAAGCAAATACATCAGCCAGCTCAAGCTCTCCAAACAATCCCTTTATCCTGGCCATTTTCGGTCTGGGGGCTCGACATCCTCGGCCCCTTTCCCCGAGCAATCGACAAGTTCACAAAGTGGCCTGAAGTGGAAGCAGTGAGGAAGGTGACCGCACAGTCAGCCGTCAAGTTCTTCCGGTCGATTGTTTGCCGTTTCGGAATCCCTAACAGGATCATCACTGAAAATGGCACACAATTCACGAGCCGCACCTTCATGCAGTACGTCCAAGATCTTGGAGCCAAGATCTGCTTCGCTTCTGTTGCTCACCTGAGAAGCAACGGTCAAGCGGAGAGGGCAAACACTGAAGTGCTGCGCGGGCTCAAGACCAGAACTTTTGACAGGCTGCACAAGTGCGGAAGAAATTGGATCGAGGAGCTGCCAGTGGTTCTTTGGTCGATCAGAACGACGCCGAATCGAGCCACTGGCCAGACACCTTTTGCTTTAGTATATGGAGCAGAAGCAGTTCTCCCCACGGAACTCGTGTACGGATCGCCTCGAGTACTCGCTTATGATGAGCTTGAGCAAGAGCAGCTGCGCTAAGATGACGCGCTGCTCCTCAAGGAAGATCGTCTTCAGGCTACTGTACGAGCCGCTCGCTACCAGCAAGCTTTGCGCCGCTACCACAGCCGCAAAGTTAAAGCCAGAAGCTTCGAGGAAGGCGACCTTGTTCTTCGGCGCGTTCAATCCGCCAAGAATTCCAACAAGTTGACGCCGAAGTGGGAAGGCCCTTATCGGGTGAAACGAGTCACTAGGCCTGGCGCTGTCCGCCTTGAGACCGAAGATGGCTTTCCGGTGAGCAACTCCTGGAACATAGAGCATCTTCGTAAGTTTTATCCATAAGGCGCGGTTGTCGGACCCTGTCCGGCAACCACCTTTCTGTACAAGCCTTGCCGCTGTTGCATGTAACCCTTTGTACAGAGCCAGGCGCAGACCCTTAGCACAAGTAAATGAAGCGCTGATACCCCGTGGTTATAGCATGCATGCTAGGTCGAGTCTCGTCCTTGGTTAGGGTTGATAGTGCCTAACGGCAGCTAACCCTTAGCTTAGAGGTCGAGAGTCCGTCCTTTTGCTTTTCCTTCGTTCGCAGGGCTCGCATATCCTAGCCAGGCCGCTTGAGAACGAAAAGGAGAAGAAGGGCGCGCCGGCACTTAGGCCCCGGCAAGCCAGTATCGCTGGGGGCTGCGAGTGCCAAGATTCGTCCCCGGCAAGCCAGAGTTGCCGGGGGCTGCAATATCAGATAAGTCTTTCGTCCCTCTTCATGCATCCTCTTATGGACTGGGGAATGCGAAACCGCGTTTCTTCCCGAAAACTGCCGTGCTCCCTCAACTCTAGGCCCTGGAGCCCGTTCCCGGGGCCAAGTTTGGTCGTAGTCGCGGCAGCAGAAGGATGAAACGAGGAGGCCGCACCCACATCGTTCCCGCCTCCATCAAAGGCGTGAGAAAGGTCGAGCAACATGGGAAGGCGGCAGGGCCTGTTGCCGGGAGGCGAACTGTCTGTCCGAGGGATACCAAGGATTTGCTCCTTGGTGTGGGTTTAACCCGCGAGACAAATAACCCAGCAAGCAACCCCTTTTTCATTAAAAAAACATCCCACTCAGGTACAGTCCATAAAGGATGAAAAACATGAAGGAGAGGATTACAAGTTTTAGATACAGCTAAGGCCCGAAGGCTTACAATTTAAAAAGATAAGATGCCCGTAATGTCTTTCATGTCCCTCTCTTCAGGAGGTAGGTCAAGGAGGCGAAAAGGGCAAAAGGAGAGCCTAGGCGAGCTACGGGTGCCAGAATACACCAAGAGAACAGCCCGGGGGCTGTCCGAAGGCTGGACGGTGATGGCAGCGCCGGAAGCGGGGCTCGAAGATGGGGCGGCAGGACATCAGCACGCTGTCGAGGGCACCACGCCCCCGTACTCCAACCTGACGGCCTTGCCAGCCCTCTTCCCCTTCCGCAGCCTCCCTGCGCCAGCCGCCCAAGGAGACGACCCCGGGGAGTTCAAGGAGCCGGCGACACGGATGATGGGGTCGCCAGTGCCGTGCAAAGCGGCGCCCGACACCTAGTCGGACCCGCCATCCCGCCGCCCGCTACCCTCGTCGTCGCTGTCGCTCCCCTCCTCGTCACTCTCGCTCGAGGGAGAGCCTTCGCTATCGGAGGAGCTGTCCACGCAGCACTTCGCCCAAGTGTCGAAGCACCCGAAGACCTTGACGGAGAGGAGATCGCCCTCCATCAACTTAAAATGGAGGGTGCACCCCTCCATCAGGCTGTGGATATGGGCGAACGTCTTCCACCCTCGATCAAGATACATCACGCTGGGGGCTGGGAATGCAACGCGGACTCGCGTGCTGCTGATCCCACAGCCCCTCATCTGCAGTCTCAGCGTCTCGGGCGGGTCCGATTCCATCGCGATCGCGAACGGAGTTGGAAGCCGGAGGCAACGACGAGGCGCCCGGCGCAGCCTGACGAAGAACTCGCAAGGATCGTCCCCTATGTGGACCGCTGTTGGGGGAGGAACCGCCGGCGGAGGCAAAGCTGGCGCGCCGCCCCGTCCGCCTATTCCCCGAGCGCCTCGACCTCGTCCTCGACCTCGTCCGCGACCTCGCCCCCTCCCTCTCCCCCTTATGGCCGGCTCTCCCGCCAAGGGTGCGAGAGAGGGAGAGGTGCGTTGTCTGGCGGCGACCCTCGCCGCCACCGATGAAGGGCCAGGGTTCCCTTTCTCCATGGCGACTGGGAGAAAGGAGAGCAGAAGCTGAAGAAAGGAGGAGATGAGAGAGTGCGGGCTTCTGTGCCCCCCTCCTGCTCTTGATAAAGGAGCAGGGTGGGGGCCCGGCTGCCCCGCTCAGCGAGTCAAAGCACGGGAAGAGCAGGGAATCGGGACCAACCCGCTGCCTCTGCTCGCGACGGCCCAGATTCCCACTCCCACCGTCCGTGACCCCAAGCGCATGGGAGCCGCGTGGCGGGGATGCAGAGCCGAGGCGACGGGTGAGGCGGCCTCGCCCCACCCTGTGATCGTGGGATTGGACGCCTCGAAAACCGCGCACTGGCCCCGTCCAGTAAATGCACCACGCCCCCACGCCTACCTCCGTTTAGGTAGGAGGGCGTGAGCCGTCCCCTTCATCATGGCTTGATGCATGCTCATGGGGCTCAGCCCCGCACACGCCGCCCACGTCACCCACGACGCCGCGTTTGACGCGTGCCGTTCTGGGTGTGCGCGGTGGAATCAGAGAGATATGCGGTGTGACCTAGGCCGCGCGTGCCCGTGCACTGTTTTGGCCCTGGCCCAACAGCGCTCGGCACCGTGTATGGCCCAGGCCTGGGGGCTCCTGTCGGTGTACTAAAATAGGGGTACCTTAGTACCCCGAACTTGTGCACGGGCAGTCGCAGCGACCCGCGGCAGGGCTTGCCGGGCGTCCGCCAAGATCCTCCACGACTACTTTGATACCATTCAAGAACAAAGTACTCAAACCAAGGCCCCGGCAAACCAACCGAGGCCCCGGCAAGAGGAGCTTGCCAGGAAGGCCAACCAAGGCCCCAGCAAGAGAAGCTGGCCGGGAAGAAGACAAGACCCCGGCAAGAGGAGCTTGTCGGGAAGGCCGCTCAAGGCACTTCAAGAAACTTGCCGCAACGCCCCGCGCGACCCGGCAAGGCCCGGCGAGCGGCAAGCTTGCTGGTGCGACAAGATAAGGGCCGCGGCAAAGCGCTTGCCACGGCAAGGCTGCGACTCTGCGCCCACGCTCCAGCGCATCCGACGACGTGTCGCCACAAGATCGCTCCTGGTGCACGTGGCGGGTAGCTGTGCAGCATGGCGGTGCGAGGTGGCAAGCGAAGCAGACAAGGAGGCCATCATGGCGATCGGTGGCGCCCCTAACGGTCGTTTCCTCGCACTGTTGGGGCGACCGGACGGGCATTAAATGCCCCTGTCCCCTGCCGTCAGAGTTAGGTAGGGGACACTGTTGGTAGCAGTTGTACCAACCCGCGTTTTTACTCTTCTACCCCTCTTTCTACGCTGCCACATGTCTGTGACCCCTTTAGCCTATAAAAAGGAGGCCCATGCACACGTAGAAGGGGTTGGGAATTTTGGTTCCGCAGCTTGGGGGTTCGGCTGATTCGACGCCACACCCGCTCTCTCGAGCAAGAACAGAATACAAACACAAAGCAGCAGTAGAAGTTTTATCTCTCCGGAGAGCTCCGAAGCTGGGTAAAAATCCCCCGCGCGCTCTCGCCTCGATCTGCTCTTCGTGCGCCCTCCGCCCCCTTGCTGGACTAAAAAGGGGCCCTGCCCCATAGGTGCTCGCTCCCCACGCGGTGACAAATTAGCTTGTGAAATTTGGACATGTGGTTGCTCGTGTATATTTGGACATGTGTTGCGGGGTCGAAGAGGGATATTTGAACAATATTTCTAGGGAATGATGCTAAGTGGCCTATGTTTTGTCGGAATGTTGATTCATTTCTGTTCCGGCAAATTTCAGGTTCTCGATTTGTCCACTTTTTAGCAAAGGTCATGCCGAAATTTTCCGTGAATTTCGGCATGACTTGTGCTACAAACTAGGACATATCGAGTGCCCGGGATTTGCTGCACCAGGAAGGAGTCAACATTCCTGCAAAACAATAGGCCTTTTTTATGTCATTATTCATTTTATTAGGTCTAGAATTAATTGATTAGATTTAATCATAGGAAACATGGCTAGCAACGATGAAGGACAGGGTTCTGGTGATTGCGACGACGTCTATCGGGCGGCAGATGAATTTTTTAGCCTTGCCGACTATCAACCGATGTTGTTGCTGGGCCCACCGGTGGCATCGGGGACTGAGATCGACACGCAGACCGGTGCTGAGACTGAGACCCGCGCTGAGACTCAGACCGGCATCGATACCGGCGCTGAGACTGAGACCGGCGCTGCCTCGGGGAGCGGAGCCGGTGTAGAACCGAAAGCAAAGAGGCAACGGCTTCCTAACAAACTCAGGACTACTAGACTGGTGGTCACGGAGGTGGACGACTGCAATTTTGAGCCAAAGGCGCCCGAGGAAGCGCGCGCGTGCTACGGCAATCAAATAGGCTGCATCGTACGGACAACCGCCACCATCAACGATGAGAAACTACAAAAGATAGAAAATATGAGGGAGCTCCCTCCTAAAGAAGTTTCACCAGATATTCTTGTTCCCGGGCCGGAATGAGAAGGATTATGAAGATCCAGACGAGGACCCGGCAATGAAGAAGATAAACAAACACACCATGACCAAGTTTAGCGACGCGTTGGCCGTCTGGAAAACTCGAGTGAAAGCAAGGATCATCGACAAGAAGGAACCCTACTCCAAGATTGTAAAGGGTAATCCGACAATCACGGAAGAGCAGTTTCAAATATTCAAGGAGGCTTGCGAGGCCGAAGCTGCCAAAAAAAAGTCTAAGTACATGAAGGGGCTTCAAGAGAGGAACATTGGGAGCCACCACCTCGGAAGCCATGGTTACAGCAGAAAGAGGTCCAAATGGGCCAAGGAGGACGCGGAACCCGCGAGTCTGGGCATCCCAGACCCCTTGGCGGATTTCACCGTCCCGCAGGAGCGTGACGTCCTGAGGGCCCGGCACCATTGGGACCCAGTGAAGAAGGTTTACGAGACAACAGCGGTCATTACGGAGTTCATGAGACTGCTGGTAATTTTAGTTTCTGATCAATTCGACTGCACATGTTAGTCATATTTGTAAATGATCCTTGTGCCTTTTGCAGAGACAGCAGCACCAGATTGCGGCCGAAAGCGACTCGCTGTCTGAGGCATTGGCGAGGCCCAAGTGGGACACTCCATTCAACCGGGCGTTGAACATATTGAAACGACAACCGGTGGATACTCAACCCTCGTATGAACGCGTGCACGGTGTCGGAGATGGTGCCACGTGGAAGAAGTACTACAGTGAGACCACGGAGGTGAGAAAGGAAAGACGGAGGTTAACTAAAGAAAACCTCGACAAGAAGGTTGATATTGCGGTTGAGAAGAAATCATCTCATATACTCGCAACAGTGGTAGCTGCCGCAAAACAGGTGGTTGCAGATTTGTCTACTTCCTTGGTGACGGGCGTTTTCACTTGGACAAGGCAAAATCCAGAAAAAAATGCAGAGGACTTTCCCCTTGCTGACTTCTTGGGAGCACCTGCTCCCGCACCGGCTCCTGCACCTGCTCCCGCACCGGCTCTCGCACCTGCTCACGCACTGGCTCCCGCACCGGACGTGCTCGGCGGTGCTTTGTCTTTGGCTGAGCTCGATGCCCTCACGGTATCTGTCACACCGGCCCCCTTCAATATAAATGTATAATCTCCCGCTTTCGTTGCCTTTCGGATGTCTCACGTTGCAGACTTTTCTTTGCAGGCCGACGAAACCCCGTGCACCATATTGTACACCATCGGCGACCAGAAGGTGGACGTGGGGAAGGCGATGATAATGGAGCCGAAGGAACCATTGTTCTACAGCCGGCCGATCCCCCCGAATGTCTTTAAGGTTTCCGTGGCCAGTGTCGAATCGGGCCACGAGAATTTGCCTCCTCCAATACTACTGGTGGATGACGAGGAGACACCACGGTGGTTGGTGATTGTTGCAATGGGTGGGTCCTGTTGTGGCCAAAGAGTCTGCTTCGTCTGGAGGCGGTCGGGAGCACACCCACGAGCATGCAGCCTCAGCAAGGTATGAACATCAACACCCCACCTACCCAATTAGCGTCGGGTGTCGGGTTGGGTGATAGCGGACGGGGTAAGGAGGAGGCTCCATTAGTCGCTGATGATGTCGCCATGGATGAGGATGAGGACGACGGTGGCGCTGAGTAGTATGTCTATACTGGCGCCTCCTCAGGGTTTGAGCGTCATAAGTCGGTGCCTGAATTGCCGTCTCAACGTATTATGGACGACCTTCCGGTAGTAAAGAAGTCTAGGAAGAGAGCAAGGAAAGGCAAAAAAGCTGATTCTATGATCCAGCCGCCTCAGCAGCCTCGGCTTCAGGACCGTATAGATATCCCCGATGTAGATAAATGGCATATTCCCGGTCAACCAACCCTACCTGCAATAGCGCTACAGGCCAGATTCGGCGATCTAAGGAGACTTCATGACGATGTGTTGCGGGTGGAGAAAGGCCTCATCGCCTCGACAGATCCAGGTTACCCACTCTACGTGGTTAACGTTCCACGGCAAATGTCGTACGTCGACAGCTTCCCCGCGGATAAGTTCTTCCTCCGATTCGATTACATATTAGACATGTTTCACGTGAAGAAGCTGGATTTTACGTTTGTCCGCCTTTATGCCTTGCACATGAACTACATCATCAGGTTTGAGCAGATATCTCATATCTGTGTCGCTCACCCTACTACATGCACGAGGGCTTCTTGGGAGTCTGCGCAGAGCACCGTGTATACGCGAGGGAATACATCGTCAATTTCATGCTCGCCAATAAGGACAAGGTGGCGATTCTTGTGCCTTATCATCCCATGTAAGTCATCCGCGCTGCTATCCTTCCTTCGATTTCAATCATTCATTTGCACGGTGGAGGCTAAGTAATTTTAGGTGTACTTATTTTGCGCAGCGGCTGGTGCGCCGTCCTCATCATCGAATAACATTCACAAAAAGGATTACACCCACATCAAGGATGTTCTCGACAGTGCTATGTTTTACTACCAAGCAAGGGGTGGAGAGGTCAGGGACAAGAAGAGAAGGGGCGGCAGGGTCGCCTTCGGCCATAAGACCGACTTCTGCTGCATCCAGCAACCGAACAGTTCTCTTAATGATGGATTCTATGTCCTACACCACATGCTGGAGTACAGACGGGATCACCAGAACCTTCGCATGTCACCTAGATCCGGCAATGCCCATATTCTGCAATGGGCAAAGAACGTAGGAGATATCGAGGATCATCGACTTCGAGCCGAGTTCTATCACATCCAGCGTGAACTTGCCCAAATCATCATGAAGGTGGTCGTCGGAAAAACAGGGATGTTCTACGAAGAAGGACAAATGTCGCGGGAAGACGTCCGAACATGGGTAGCCGCTCAGCATCTCGACTGAAGCCTTTCACTAGGCTCGGGGACTATCTCCCTGACATGGATGGATGGAACAACATGTTGGAGTGATTGTCGATATATGACAATGTGTCCGTTTAGTCCATACTTTCTGTATGACAAAACTTTGAGTTATGCACGGTGAAACTTTATTTGTGATGTAATTAAACCGTCCTCCTCCTCGACTAGCGAAAATCACTCTAGTTAGGGCATTTTGGGGTACGATGAACTTTGTTATTTATGCTTATGATATGTTGTTTCTATTTTTGCCAAGTCTATCTCTTTCTGTTGCTCAACTATATATGTTGCATATCATCGACTCATGTGACGATGCAGGTGCTTAGATCATAGATCGTGAATAAGTGCCACGCCAGGAGTATATATACGACAAGTGGCCGGAGTGTCAGGCCCAGGTGTACCGGTTTCTGGTTTCCGAGCGACAGGCTGTAGTTAGTTTACGTTCACGCTAATGCGGGAGAGGGATACGAACTCATGTACTCAAAGTGATAGCTCTTCTCGCGTATACCATTGTTTAGATGGATGGCGATGTATTTGCAAGTAATCGAGACTTGTATCGCTATTTTCGAGATGATGACGAGAGACCACTTTGTGTTGGATGATGATTATGATGATGACATGATTTGATCAGACTAATTGTATGTATATGCTATGACTACATTTGTATGTGTATGATATGCTAAAGATTATTGTATAAAGCTTATTCAAATACAAAAATAAATATGCTGGAAAAAAAATAAAACTAGTAGTAGCGAGGGGGAAAAATTTAGAAGTAGCGCCGCATTACCAGTAGCGCTTCCCGGTAAACATCGCTGCAGATAATATCAGCAGCACCCTTTTCTAAACACCGCTACAGCTATTCATGTATAGCAGTAGCGTGGGACAACAGGCGCTACTGCTATACGTTAGCTGTAGCACCTTATTAGTAGCGCCTGTCCCCGCGCTACTGAGAGGCCCAAAACCCACGCTGCTGCTAGGCTTTTCCCTAGTAGTGTACTCTCCTGCTTTGTTTCCCATTAAGATAAGGTAGATCAGTAGATGCTTTTCTTTTGTGAGTACAAGTCATCAACCGTTATTTCTCAGTAATTGTTTCCCTTATACCTATTGTTGCTTAGAGGGGTATCAAAATTAAAGCTCGGTTTTATTCCGACTTTGATTTTAGTTGAACTGCACAAAAGGAGCCAATGTGTCCAAGGCAAACTGCTGCATTACTGGGTGCGGTTGGTCGTTCCACTTTGCAAAAAGAAGCAGTCACTATTTGTGCTACATTACAGAAGGAATGACCGAGAAGCTTACAGAGTGTTAGTAGACGCTGGTGACATGACTAGTCTGCAGAGAGCATAGGCAATTCTACAACACGTGGAGTGTGGTGGGCAAAAAGTGCCCAAACAAGTACAAGAAGCCACGACTGGACTCCACGATCATAGGCATTACATATTTTGAATGGGAAAAGCTTGTCAAAGTTTAATCATTGATGTTAGCAAGAAGACGTTAGTTTAATATATTGGAATTGGAAAACCTTGTGAAAATTTGCTCATTGATGTTAGCCAGAAGACATGCATTTGATATTTTTGAGTGGGACGCCCTTTGCTGTGAGCAGCGTCGATCAGTTTTTCCTATTCATGTGTTCAGTTAGAAGTAAATAGTTACTCCACTGAGATATTCCTATTTTAAGAGTTTGTTCTGAATATTGTCTATGTAATGCCAGGCCTTGTGTTTATTGCAAAGTTGATCTTGGAATGTTGTGGCATGCGGCATCACAAGCTTTTCACCGTTCCTCCTGAGAATAATGCTTCGTATTGTTGTCCATGTCAATCTAATGCCAGTGATTTGCTTGCTAAGAAGATCATCCTCTTCTGTTGTTTCTGTGCTTAAGAAGTTCATCGTCTTATGTTTCATTCATAGCCTATACGACAAGTCGGGTAGGTAACACGTGAAACCATATGATCTTCCGACCAACTCATCATCTTAGACCATGATTGGATCGTCGTTTTCCAACCAAAACCGCTTGTATAACTGACACTTGTAAATAAAAGCAGATGGACTCGGGCGAAGCACTTGGTTGGTCGCTTTCGACTAGTAAAATATAAACTGGTCTCTCAAATTACGCGCATAACCTGCCAGTTTTACTTACAGACCTCGGTTTCATTACGCTTGTATTTTATGCGTTGTTTCCGATGACGAGTAAATTACACTTGTATGTTAATACAGGTGTGAAATAAACCTGAGCTCCCAAGCGCGGCCTTACCGTTTCATGCCATCTCAATCTCTCGAAGGTGCTCATAGGTGTCCGATGATCCTGGATTCCTCAATGAGCAGCGGGCGCTGTATCAGACTATCGAGGCCCTCTCCGTCGTCGTTCGAGTTGTTGCTCTCACCGTGGCACCGAGCACTGTTAACATGGTCAATGAACATGAGGATTCAGGAGATGACTTTATTTTGACTGGATGATAGTAGGGACCCACTAGGGCCATATCCGTACGTATGCAAGTGCCTCCTTATTATGTACAACTATATATTTTTTGGCTTCCTCCTGGTTTCCTGACATCACAGTCCCACACCATTGTCAACCTATGTAGTCAATATAAACGAGAGAATTGCACAAGGTGCGGCCGACAACTGGGACGAAGCAGCTCGAGCAGTATTTGTGTTTTTGAGGCGTGAGCACTGCAGAGCTTTTTTTGGCGATGTTTTCGTTGTTATTCAGAGGAGAGCGGGGTATTAACTGGGCGGGTTGTGGCCCGTCTAGCCCAGGCCAGATATCCAGCCCAGTTATTAATTTTTTTCAAGATGAAAATGGCTAGCCCAGCTATACTTTTTTTGAGGAATACCCACGCAAGGACAACTTGTTATTCTCCGCCCCGCTGGGCTGCCAATCTTTCCTAGGAGGAATGCATTAGGATTAAAAGGAAAATGGGCTTTAAAAAATAATAAAAGGGATGTATTATAAAAACTGGGCAGTAACTATAAAAAGAATGCACCAAACACGAAATTAGTTTCTAAAATATTGTTTATGGATTTTGAAAATGTTAATTTTTAATTGTTGCGCGTGCAATGTTTCGTTGGATTTTTACGTAATACAAATTTATATTTAATCTGACTAGAAATTTCGGGATAAAAATATTTCGGATCCCACCAAAATGTGGGAGATGTTATTGAATTCTGTCTTGAACGGTTGGTTGAAATTATTAATCGTTGTCCTAGCTAGAAAATGGGTTGTACTTTTAACAAACTGTAAATGGGTTGTTGTAAATTCTATTAGAATTCAAAAATGGGTTGTACATTCTTACAAATCAAAAATGGGCTATAAGTTCTTTGCCACACACTTATGGGCCTACTAAGTTGACGCGTCCCCTAAAAAAAGAAGTTGACGCGTATTCCACTCCGCGTGGGCATCCACTGCCGCATCTTTCCCGGCTCCGCGTCGTCCCCTTCCTAGGCCTCACCGTCGTCCACCGCCGTGGTGCTCTCGACGCGGTGTGGTCAATGTGGTCAACGACCGACTTCCATCGGAAGAGTACTGTACGTGAAGAGGCTGACAGCTGGGTCCACGGCAGCGGCAAGGAAGTGCCTCCTTATTATGCGCAAAATAATTATTCCTCCACCTGACAGCAGGGACCCACGGACGGGCCACCGTATTTTGTGAAAAAAACGTTTCCCCCTGACTGCTGGGACCCACTGGACAGGACACCGTATTTCGCGAAAAAAACCTTCCCCCCTCTGTTAGCTCGGACCCACCGGAAGTGCCTCCTTATTATGCACAAAAAAATAATACTCCCCCTGCTAGCTGGGACCCTCCTTGGTGGGAGGCTGACTTGTGGGCCTACTAAGTTGATGGGGACGGAGGGCTTTGTCAACTTAGTCAATATGAACGATTCTAGCTCCAGTGACCGTATAATGTCCATCCAACGGCCGTATTGCTTCTTCAACCTCTGGTCTTCTTGCTCCAGCCGCCCAAAGTAGCGCCGGTCGTGCCGCGTGCTCCCGCCTCCCGTGGCTGGCTATGCTGCCGCGGAGGCCTCACCGCCCCCTACTATTCCCACCGCTAGCCAGGCCCTGCGGTGATGGCAGCCTCACACCGCAACCGAACAAGTGAACCCCCGTACTCCTCTCTGCGCGGGCTTCCACTGTCGCGTCTTCCCCGGCTCCGCGTCGTCCCCTTCCTAGGCCTCGCCGTCGTCCACCGCCCTGGAGCTCTCGGCGCGGCGTGGTCAACGTGGTCAAGGAACGACTTCCATCGGAAGAGTACTGTACGTGGAGAGGCTGACAGCTGGGTCCACGACGACCGCAAGGAAGTGCCTCCTTATTATGCGCAAAATAATTATTCCTCCACCTGGCAGCGGGGACCCACCGGTCAGGAGATGATATTTCGTGAAGAAAACGTTCCCCCCTCTGTCAGCTCGGACCCAGCGGAAGTGCCTCCTTATTATGCACAAAAAAATGAATACTCCCCCTGCTAGCTGGGATCCTCCTTGGAGGGAGGCTGACTTGCGGGCCTACTAAATTGACTGGGATGGAGGGTTTTGTCAACTTAGTCAATGTGAACAATTCTAGCTCCAATGACCGTATGATGTCCATCCAACGTTCGTAGTGCTTCTTCAACCTCCGGTCTTCGTGCTCCAGCTGCCCAAAGCAGCGCCGGTCGTGCCGCATGCTCCTGTCTCCCGTGGCCGGATGTGCTGCCGCGGAGGCCTCACCGCCCCCTACTATTCCAACCGCTGGCTAGATTCTACGACGACGGCAGCCTCACACCGCAGCCGAACGAGTGAACCCTCGTACTCCTCTCCACGTGGGCATCTACTGCCGCATCTTCCCTGGCTCCGCGTCGTCCCCTTCCTAGGTTTCGCTGTCGTCCACCGCCGTGGTGCTCTCGGTGTGGCGTGGTCAACGTGGTCAAGGAAAGATTTCCATCGGACATGGAATGTACATCGAGAGGCTGACAGCTGAGTCCACGGCTGCAGCAAGGAAGTGCCTCCTTATTACGCGGAAAATAATGATTCCTCCACCTGACAGCTGGGACCCACCGGACGGGCCACTGTATTTCGCGAAAAAATCGTTTCCCCCTGACTGCTAGGACCCAACAGCTACATCTTCGCACACAAGGAAGTGTGTCCGGGCCAAAAAAATGATTCACCCCCCTAACTACTGGGACCCACCAGCTACATCATCGCACGCAAGGAAGTGCCTGACAGTCGGGACCCATCTGGTTGAAGCCTACGTAGCATTGTCATTCTGGTCGCGAATGTGTACGTACATACTGGTCGATGTAGAGGCGCGCACGTGTCATAGTAGAGGAGCGCACGTAGCATGTACACGTACGTACATCAGCCAGTGTGCAAAAAAGAAAATACGGCCACGTACATACATACGGGCGGGGTCTCGAATGCCTACTCCTGCATATATACGTACGGCCAGGGCTCGTGTACATGGCTGGGTCATAACGGAGAAACAACGTCGTCATCGTGTTCATGGGGAGCCAACCGGCTGGGTCGGAACGGAATGCGTCGTCGTGTTCATGGGGAGCCAACCGGCTTGGTCGGAACGGAATGCGTCGTCGTGTTCATTGGGAGGGCTTGGACGGAACAGGAGATGGAAACGAGGCCTGGCGTACCGCAGAACGGAGGAAACGGCCTTGTGTTCGACTGGCCACGTTTGAAATGGGATCCTGTTCATCGGTAGGGGTCTGGCGTACCGCAAAACGGAGGAAACAGACTTCTGTTGGACCTCCTACGGTCGAAATGGGTCCTATTGATCGGGAGGGGTGTAGCGTACTGCAAAACGGGACTCCACGGGATAGTGTTGATCTCCACCGTCGACCTCCTCTAGCCTCCACGGGATACTGTTCATCCACCGTCGACCTCCTCCAGCCTCCACCTGCTCCTGTTCATCCATGGGCTCCTGTTCATCCAGCCTCCATTGCGCGCTACTCCACCGGCTACTGTTCAACCACCCCTCTCCACGGGCTCCTGTTCAACCACCCCTCCACGGGCTACCGTTCATCCCCCCCCTCCACCATCTACTGTTCATCCAGCCCTCCATGGGGTCGTCCTGTTCATCCAGCTCTCCACGGGGTCCTGTTCATCCAGCCCCAACCGGCTCGATCCTTCGGGGTCCTGTTCATCCAGAGGCAACACCACGGGGTCCTGGTCATCCACCCCCCCCCCCCCGCAATGCTCACTGTTCATCCAGAGGAAGCATCGATCTGCTTCAGTTAGCAGCCGTAGCGAAGGAATCGCTCGATCGGGTTCAGTTAACAGCCATCGATCGATCGCTCCGGTTCAGTAACGCGTAGCATGCAGTGCAATCGCTTGGGTTCAGTTAGAGCCAATGCCTCACACACACACGCACGTATGTGTATGAGAGAAACGCGCATCGCTCGGCCCCGGCCACCCACCGTAACTGGGAACACCACAATATTTTCCTCTCCCTCGCTTCTACCACGGTTTTTCTGTCATGAACGGCGCAAAGAATGTCATGCAGCTGCGTCTCCGGCCCGCCCCGGATGAAAAGCCCATTTTCTGTCATGATTTTTTGTCATAGAAGTAGGAGCCCACCACATCTATGATGATACCGGGTTTTGTCACAATTATCGTCATAGAAGTGTCATAAGTATGACATAATTTTTTTTCATTTGGCCCAAAATGTCACGGATGTGTCTTTTTTTTGTAGTGAAACTAGACGTGTCTTTCTCTCCAAGTCGCACTTTGTATCGTTCATACCACTAGTACTACTACGTGTGGTCTCCGACCCAGAAGTGGAAGAAGTGGAGACGCTCTACCACGCTGTTTTTTTTGCGTTGGGCTCTACCACGTTGTTCATGTCCCACTCCTTTCGCTGACGTGTGGGACATCCAACACGTGCCGTGTTTGGCACTCTTCGTCGTAAGAGTTGAAACACTAGCATTCATCAGAAATAAAAAAATATAAATCAGCAGTGATACGATTTTTTTGAGAACCAATCAGCAGTGATACTATACCACGCGGTTTCCTTGCTCCTCGATATCGGAAAGAATACTTCCGTTCGCCAACATGTGGGACGTTGACCATCCTGGTCCACTTGCCATGCACGCAGAACTCCAAGGAAGTGTCACCCCGGTCGCCGTGCCACTGTAATAATGACTAATGAGCCGTCAAATCACAGGCCCAACCTTTCCCACTTTGAAGTTGCTCAGACGAAGAAACCATCATGACTTCGTTGAATTCCGCTTCTTGAAGAAAACTACTATACCAGCAGTACTGCTAGCTACAATAGTTACTCCAACAGAGGCCTCCTTTCGTTCATAGGATAGGTATTTTATAGGAATATGAAAATCATAGGAAGTGAGATGACATGCATCTCAATTCCTATAGAGAAAGAGATGCCATTTGATGCATAGGATAGGAATTTTTTCATTGAGTCTAGGCTAATGTACTGGTAATTTACTCTAAAAACTACAATAGTAACTAGTAGTACTGGTACATGCTCGTACTCAGACACAGACACACACACTAACTACTAGTACTACTACTTCTCACATGTTGGCCAAACACCATCGTTCTCCTTCCCAGCTTTGTCAGTGACACCCCACCGTTCTTGCTCCGCCGACCTCTCCGCAGCAGCGTGTGCATCCTCTTCTTTCTTGCGGCAGAGGGCCTCCCTATTCTTGAGTGCTTTTTGAATTTTCCGCCCCCTCTGTGCAGCTTTCTCTGCCTCTTGATCTACCGCTCACTCGGCCTTGGCAGCTTCAAATTCCTCCCACATAGGTGTGAGGTCGTGAGCGCCGATGAACTCGGCACGGCGGGATGCCATCGCGTCCGTACCATTTTGTGTGCGGACGTGGGAGGCGAGGAACTCGGCGCGGCGGGATGCCATCGCTTCCTTAGCGGTTAGTATGCGGCGCGGTGGCATGAACGACGCTTGGCGAGAGCTCTGGGGTGGAGTGGCCGGACAACCGTATAGTGCATTGGTTTGTCAAGAGCTCAAGGACAGAAGATGAAGGAAATTTGGATTCCCCTTCAATCCTGGTCATTTATTACTGAGTAAAATGCATTGGCGGTCATCGAACTTGTCTTGATAGCTCACTTTGATCATTGTATACGAGATATGGTGATTATACGGTCACTAGCTCAGCGTATAGCTCCGTATTTGTTTGGTTCACCAGTCAAATAGTCCGCATGCGCCTCATCAGCTCGTGTTATTTATATATCTACGCGGGCCTACCTATCAGTGGAGAGAGAAATAAAAACCAAAATTATGCGTATGTGGGGAATCAAACCACGATCTCATCACTGCAACGCACACTCGTCAGCCAAATGAAAATGAAATACTTTGCATGAGACACTCACGCTCACGTTGTCAAAGCATGCTAATGCATGCACGTCGCCCTCTCAATCAAAGTCCTGCTCATGGCACAACGCAAACAGTGAGCCCATCGCCTGCGCGCCCCGGCGGTGCCTGATATTACTGTTTAGACGTTTGATGGAGGCCTATGCGAACGCTGAGCATGTATTCACCTGGCTCAACACCAATGGTCATACTCGGAGCGCCTTGCTCATGTATATCATCTATCACTACGACAATCTATAAAGCAGCCTAGCTAGAGAGGGTACTATGGTACGGAGTATGTACTATCGTGAGCGACCGATCTTAGTGCCACTGCACACGAGTGTGTGTCTGATCGTAAGTTATGCATGGTTGTGTGGTGTCTAATGGTGGTCGTCGGAGGCTAGCTGGCGACAAGAGCGGTTGCATGGATGCCTGGTTGTCAATACTTGCCGCATATGCTTCAAAGGATCATCATCCATGAGTTCACACTTTACCACCACGCCAGCGTCTGACCGCACTGGCCTACCGAAACCCCTTCCATCGCTAGCGCATGCTTCCCGCCTGAAAATGTCATCGTCTCTCCAGAACCTCAATGCCGCATTCACCGGACTTAACTCCAGGTGCAGTTGGTGTGCCACTGACATGCAGGCTAGATGCCCATTAGGCCCACATGTCAGTAACCCAACGCACCTGCAGTTAAGTCAGCGTCCGCATTCACACCCGACGGACCTACTTCGCCGCCAAACGTCCATCCTTCTGCCGTGGCTCATTGCCATTTGCCCGCTATATTAACCTGAGCCCCAGCTCCCAGCCATAGCCAAAGACCCACACTCATTCTCCTCCGGTCCCTTCCTTTTGTTGGCACCACTCCAACCATGGCCTCCTAGCGCTCCGAAGCTCTCTTGGACGTACTGTGGCAGGAGTAGACGAGGGACATCGGCGGCTCTGCTTCGGGTGCGCTCCAAAGCTCTCTTCGACATACTGTCACAGGAGCAGATGAAGGAGATCACCGGCACCCCCCGGCCGCCCTCCGCCGCCACGACCACGAAGACGGCGCGCGTGCGCGGGCGCAACTGGCAGTGAGCAAGAGTAGTACACGGTAGGTTGCCGTTGCTCTGGTCCCAGGAAGGCCAACACTACTCCACTCATTCGACGCCAAGCTTGGTGGGGTAAACATCGGTGGCCGGAAATCTTCAGAACCTTGTGCTCTGGAGGAGGAGGTTATCGAGGCGGATGAGGAAGAGGCAAAGGCAATGGCCGGCTTTCCCGGGTTCATGGCCGGACATGGTGGTCGGGCGCCGGCGACCGTTTCGATTAGGTTTACAGTAGGTATTAGTACGGTTTGTACGAAATATGCAATCAATTTCGTCCAGTTTGTAGAGAAAGTTTTCGAAATGTAATGAATTTCATCCGGCTAATTTGAAATTTGCTTTGTTTGCACGAATTTTGTCTGGTTAGTTCATATAGTTGTCGAAAGGTATGCGGGCAACATCGGATGGCATCCACCAGTGTCCTCGGATAGATGCCGGTGTAAATTTTTGGGCCAGCGCTGGAGATTCCCTAACTATCATGCTATAATCGCTAACAGTGCTCCATTATTTGGCAGGGAACAGTTATCCCTCGATCAAAATCAGATCCGTGGTGTTTTGCACTCCTCCCACGTAAGAGTGTAAACTCTTGGTTACATAAAAATGGAGCAAGTGGACGGCCCTGTAGCATGTCATATCACTCAAACTAGCCCGCCTAACGAGCGGGAAAGCACTGCCCTCGTCATTTTGTTCTAGATTTCTATTGATCGATGGCGCGAAAATATTACGCTTTGCAAGTTCTAAAGGAAAAGGCGGCACACTTACGATTCGCACGCGTCACACCCCCGACAGTCTGGCTCGCACGCTGCTCACAAGAGGGGACACACGTTGTCTTGCAATTTCACTGACATGTGGGACTGTAATTGAATAAACCGTTGATAGCCGAAATCTAATCGCTCGGCAAGCGTCGGCTGAGAAGAGAGAGACGGGGGAGGGAGAAGAGATCGCCCGCCCGCCACGCACGGATTCCAAGAAATATATGGTGATAATGTGAGGTGGGCCATGTGGGAGTCCGGACCGCTTCCAAGCCCACTCTAACCGCCCTGGCCCCTCAGACGCCAGCTGCGCGCCACATGCATGCATAGAAGTACTCCCTCCGTTCCTAAATCTAAGTATTTTTAGAGATTCCAATGTGGACTACATACAGAGCAAAATGAGTGAATCTACACTCTAAAATATGTCTATATGCATCCGTATGTAGTTTGTAATGGAATGTCTAAAAAGACTTACATTTAGGAACGGAGGGAGTAGTACCAATAAAATACTGGGCTATAAGCCTGCTTATGTGGAGGAGAGAGAGGCATTGACAAAGTCAAGGAGTGGGCTCTGCAAGAGCCCGTCTCTACACGTGCTCCTAGGTATAAAAAATAATTCTAAAAAAAGAGGCATAAAAAACAATTGTGTCTAAAAAAAGAAAGGTAAAAAACATTTGAGAGGAAATAGATAGAGAGAAAGTGAGAAAAAGTTGTAACCTTATAGCCAACCTTATAGTCAACAGTACGGTAGTATTACATGAGGAAGGAGGGAGTGGTTCACATGCCAAGTTCACTGGACTGCCGTGTTTCACACTTCCCCGTCGTAACAGTGGGGACAATAGCTTTCATAAAAAATAAGCAATGAATACTCATTGCTCGTCCTCTATATCGAAAGGAATACTTACATTCACCGACATGTGGGACGTCGACCATCCTGGTCCACCTGCCATGCACAAAATTATCCTGGTCTACCCGGTCGTATCGCAGGCCCAACCTTTCCCACTGTAAGTTGGTCGGACGAAGGAACCATCATGACTTCGTTGAATTCCGCTTCTTCATGAAAATATAATGTACCCGTAATACTGCTACCACATGCGAAGACTGGACGGCACTGTACCACGTCATATCAGTGAAACCCACTAGGCCATCCTAAAAAAAACCACTCGGCCAAACTAGCCCGCCTATAGGTCATCTATTTTGGAACAGAGGGAGTACGTATCTGTACTGCTATGATTTTGTGTTGTATGTCTCGGTACTTTTGCTACGATTTTCCTACCCTATGAACCAAATGAGGCCTGAGTGTATCCGTGTCGACTAAGCCTACAATTTTAGGAGCTTGGGCTATTGGCCGATCAACGACGGATAAGTATAAGCGTACCGCGAGCTCATCAGCCCCAATGTTTCTGTTCGATGAGTGTTTTGCAAGTACTATAGCTCGCCCAGTAGCTAGCCTACTAACACCAAGAATCATCAAACAAGCCCTACTGATATGATAAACAGTTCAAACTTACATCTAAGCATGCCATATATTACATCAAAAGCTAGTGAGGATACATCTGTTTCCATAACTCGGAGAGGGTTCGCATGATTCAGTATCAAACAAAAGTAGCAAGTACCACCCACACAAGATAGTGCACTAGCCCTAACATGGTTTGATAACACACATTGTTCTGGTAATTAAACACAGGGCAATGCAAACTACCCTAAAGGATTAGCGCGACCAACTATTTCTTTTCATCAATCTCTCGGGCAATGACCACAGCACGGACATCGGCATGGGAATCGATCTCTGGGGCGATGTTCACAGGACTGACCGCGACATCGGGATCTCTGGGGCGATATCCACAGGATGGACAGCGACATCGGAATCGATCTCCGGAGCGATGCCAACAGGACGGACCGCGACATCGAAAACGATCTCTGGGGCGTTGTCAATAGGACGGGCCGCGACATCGGAATCATCAAGGACGTCCATCTGCACCTACACAACCCTAACATATTAGCAAGCACATTGCAAATAATCAAAAACCACAACTTTGGTAATAAGCCATTATTTTTTACCTTGTGCAGCTCACTAGGGGATCCCATCCCTCCGGTGCCATCTCCTCGTCCTCGATGGGGGGTCATCACCATGGTAGGGGAATACTGCTTCTCAACGGCGACTATCTCCTCAAACTCGGCCTTGAGCCTCGCATAGGTGGCCATCAGAGTTTCTGCGGTAGGCACGGTGGGGCCCTTGCTGTTCTTCCAGCTTTCTTTGAGGTGTTCATCTGCCAACGTCGTCAACTCTTTGTCCAGTGCTTGTTTCTTGGAGTTCCTCGTCTCAATGGGTTGTCCGCCGGCAACTCTTTTCCTAGTGCTCCAGGATCCATCAATGAACTGACAAACAAAAAGCAATCAAAAGGAAACCAGAATCACAATGAAAACGGGAAAAGAACAGGCTGTGAGAATCGGTCGGTGCTTTGCAAAAAGAAGATTCTTGGATTGAAAATATAGTAGCATCACTAATTCGCCCACCTTTCCTTCGTCGGTACAGAAGAAAAATGGCAGAAGTGAGTAGCCTGGAGTGAGGTTTTCTTCAAGAAAGGGGAGAAAGAGCTTCAATGAGCGTTCCAGTGAAATGATGGTTGCTTCGTCCAGTCCAACTTCGAGGCCACTTTACCACTTCTGGTAAAGGTGTGGGTTTTGTGATATGACGGGTCATGACGTCCACACCGGGGTGACCGGTGAGTCTCGACTGTAGCACCTCGCTGTGATTTGGTGGATGGCACGCGGGCCCAGATGCTTTGATGTCCCGCATGTAGATAGAGCGGCTAGTCATATAGGATTGCTCAATATTGTGCACCGCGACCAAGGCAGAGAGGAAAACAAGAGAACTATGTAATTAATGCATGAGTTTAATTAGGGTAGTTTTGTAAAGTATGAGATACATTCCTCCAATCGCAAAATGCCTTGGTTGATGAGATTTGATATTTGAGCCCTATAAACCGGAAGGGAGGGAGTACTGCATGCGGTGTGGTCTAGTCACTTGTTGCAATCTCTAGAAAGGCAAATACTCCTTTCCGGTTTACGGGGCTATAATAGTAAGTACTAGTACTACAATAGTGGGCTCAAATAGCAATTTTGTCTGATGCAAGAGCCTAGCTTTATGCGTGCTCCAAGGCTCCGCACCACGCGAGCGTTCGCAACTGCCACATTCGGGTTGCGCTTGGCTCTTTGCCTCTTCGAGAAGACAAACAATGATGTTGCTCCTACTTCTACAGTATCGAATCCACTGCTGCATGTCCGTCCACCTCGTGCGGGAGGGATAGCGTGTAGAGAAAGCTTCTACTAGTCCTGCCAGCCACCACGCTCATGCGCGAGGGAGGGACGCAACTTCATTGACTTACTGCTCCTGCCTTTGCGTCTATGACAGGTGGGCCCAACAGGTGGTTGGCCCACCTGTCATGCAGCCAAAGGCACGTGTAGTTAAGGCACCGGAGCTCAGTCCGCGAGGGAGAGGGCATTGTAGAAATCAAACTTCTCGGTCTTGTACGAGTTGACGCGACACATCAAAGCACTGCACTCGATATATGTCTTTTGACACATTTCAAATGGACCACAACATACAGATGTATGTAGACATATTTTGCTTCGTATGTAGTCATTTGTTGCAATCTCTAAAAAGACTTATATTTGGAAATGGAGGGAGTAAAACTGGTTTAAAGGGTTTTGGATGCACAAGTAGTGATCAAAGTTAGTGCAAAATCATGGCTAGCAAAAAGATTGAGAAGCGACCAACACGAAACGAAAAATCTCATATACCCCAGCATTAAGCATAAGTAACACCGAATAATGCACCACAAGTAGGATGTAAATTTCATTGCATAACTATTGACTTCTGTGCTTGCATATATAGGGAATCACAAACCTTAACATCAATATTCTTACTAAGGCACAATTACTCATCAACGTGACTCACATATCATATCGTCATATCTCAAAACATTATTAAGAATCAAGTTTATTTTGTCCAATGATCTTCATGAAAGTTTTTATTATGTCCTCCTTGGATATCTATCACTTTGGGACTATTTTCATATGTTGCTTTTAATAAGCTCAAAACAAATTAAGTGAAGAACATGAGCATAATATTTCTTTCTCTCAAAATAATCTATGTGAAGCAAGAGAGAATTTCTGAAAAAATTTACTAACTCCCAAATAAATCTAAGTGAAGCATGAGAGCATTTCTTCAAAAATAACAAAGAACACCATGCTCAAAAAGATATAAGTGAAGCACTTGAGGAATTCCATGGCTCTAAAAATGTAAGTGAAGCATAGGAGCAAGCATAGCATAATTTTTGGCTCTCTCAAAACGGTGTGTCCAGCAAGGATTCAAGACTTAAAACACAAAGTAAAACAAGAAAATACTCATATCACACAAGCCGCTCCAAGCAAAACTCATAATATGCGACGAATAAAAATATAGTTCCAAGTAAAATACCGATGGTTGTTAGAAGAAAGAGGGGATGCCACTCGGGGGCATCCCAAAGCTTAGTTGCTTGCTACTTCTTGAGTATTATCTTGGGGTGCCTCGGGCATCCCCAAGCTTAGATTTTTGCTAATCCTTATTCCTTCATCCATCGTAAGATAACCCAAAACTTGAAAACTTAAATCACACAAAACTCAACAAAACCTTCGTGAGATCCGTTTGTATAAGAAAGCAAACCACTACTATAAGTACTGTTGCAAACCCATTCATATTTTATTTTTGAAACATCTATTGTATTCCAACTTTTATATGGCAAAAACTCTTCAAATAAAACCATAGAATCATCAAAACAAGCACACAATGCAAAGAAAACAGAATCTGTCAAAAACAGAACAGTTTGTAGAAATCTGACTACTTCGAATACTTCTTTGACTCTACAAATTCTGAAAATTAGTATGACGTGAATAATTTGTTTATTAATATTATGCAAAAAGAATCAACTCAAAATCACTCTTCTGATAGAAATGAAAAATAATTTCGTGAGCACAAAAGTTTCTGTTTTTCAGCAAGATCAAATCAGCTCTCACCCAAATCATCCTAAAGGCCTTGCTTGGCACAAACACTAATTTAAACCACAAAAACACATATAACTAGAGGCATAATTGTGTATTTTATTGAAAACTGCAAGAAAGCCAAAAAGCAAAAAGATACAAGTTGGGTTGCCTCCCAACGAGCGCTATCGTTTTACGCCCGTAGCTATGCATAACGCGCAGGATCTAAGTGTTGTCATCTTTAGCCTCGTTTTCCTTGGAGTTGTTTGTGTCGGGGGGTTTTGTGAATAGAACATCAAAGACATTATCCATGGAAACATTAGCACTATCAAGTTGCTTTTTATCATAACCTTTTTGATTTCTGGTAGTAATCCAAGAATAGTGTTGTTAACATCATTGAAATTTGTTGGATCATGTCTAAAATGGGTACTTGCTTTTTGAGATTTTGATCGAAGATTTGGTTATCTCCAAGAAAATGTCTCAACGAATAATCACTATTATAAAGAATTTCATCAACCATTTGTTTTTCACGATTTATACCATAAAACTCAAAGATTTCCCTAGATTCCCGTATTATGTAGTCAAATTCATTCATTAGAACAAGAGTGGCTAACTTTTTAGCTTTAGGATTCTTTATAATGGGCAACTCATAGGACAATATTTGCAAGGTAGGATGAGTACGAATAAATCTAGTTTCAAGTTTCGGAACAAGTGCCGAAATAGCTTCCGCATAAGATTTAGTCCTTTTAAGTATAGGAATATCATCAAGACTTAATTTTCTGGCACAATTGAAAATTCTTGGATATGTTATTTTCCCATAAAATTCCCTTGCTCCAAGACAAATATTTTGGCATCCAGATTACTCGTATGCTCCATTTTAGGAGTAAGGACATCATCTGTTTCTGCCATACCAAAATCACTCATGGTGACTTCACAACAAGATTGCACTCAAAGACAGATCTGATAAGAAAACAACGAATGAAAAAGACGGCGAATAAAATGGCAAATTTTTGTGAAGTGGGGGAGAGGAAAACGATAGGCAAATGGAAAATATTGTAAATTGCGAGGACATGAGAGTTGTGATTAGGATCCTGGTTGATGTTGAAGATCCTCCCCGGCAACGGCGCCAGAAATTCCTTTTGATGCCTGCTCGAACTACGTCGGTATTTCCCGAAAGAGGAAGGGATGATGCAGCACAGTGACGGTAGGTATTTCCCTTGGTGATGAGACCAAGGTTATTGAACCAGTAGGAGAACCAAGCAACACAATGTAAACAGCCCCTGCACACAAATAACAAATACTTGCAACCCGAGGTGTTGAAGGGGTTGTCAATCCCTTTCGGGTAACGGTGCCTCAAATTGGCGAGAAGACGTGATAGATAGGATAAATAGATCGCAAATAAAATAAAGTGAAGCAAGGTATTTTTGTATTTTTGGTTTAATAGATTTGAAAATAAAAGCAAGGAAAATAGATTGCAAAGGCAAATATGATAAGAGACCCGGGGGACCCTAGGTTTCGCTAGTGGCTTCTCTCGAGAAAAATAGCAAACGGTGGGAAAACAATTACTGTTGGGAAATTGATAGAACTTCAAATAATCATGACGATATCCAGGCAATGGTAATTATATAGGCATCACATCCAAGATTAGTAGACCGACTTCTGCCTGTGTCCACTACTATTACTACACACATCGACCGCTATCCAGCATGCATCTAGTGTATTGAGTTCATGGAAAAATGGAGTAATGCAATAAGAATGATGACATCATGTTGACAAGATATATTTATGTAGAAATAGACCCCATCTTGTTATCCTTAATAGCAACGATACATTCGTGTCGTTTCCCCTTCTGTCACTGGGATCAAGCACCGTAAGATCGAACCCATCACAAAGCACCTCTTCCCATTGCAATATAAATAAATCAAGTTGGCCAAACAAAGCCCAAATATCGGAGAAGAAATACGAGGCTATAAGCAATCATGCATATAGGAGATCAAAGAAGACTCAAATAACTTTCATTGATAAAACATAGATCTGATCATAAACTTAAAGTTCATCGAATCCCAACAACCACACCGCAAAGAGACTTACATCATATGGATCTCCAAGAGACCATTGTATTCAGAATCAAGAGAGAGATGAAGCCATCTACCTACTAAATATGGACACATAGGTCTACAAAGAACTACCCACGCAGCATCGGAGAGGCACCAATAACATAATAAACCCCTCCGAGATGGTGTCTAGATTGGATCTGGTGTTTCTGGAACTTGCGGCGGCTGGAATTGATTTTCGTCGACTCTCCTAGTGTTTCTGGAATATTGGGGTATTTATAGAGCAAAGAGGCGGTGTGGGAGGCCACCATGGTCGGCACAACCCACCAGGTCTGTGAGAATCAAAGAGAGAGAAGAAGCCATCTAGCTACTAGCAATGGACCCGTAGGTCTGTGGTAACTACTCACGCATCAATTGAGAGGTAACGGTGTTGATGAAGAAGCCCTCCACGATCGAATCCCCCTACGGTAGGACATTGGAAAAGGCCCCTAGACGGGATCTCACGAGTACAGAAGGTTGTGGCAGTGGAAAAGTGGTTTCGTGGCTCTCCTGGATGTTTTCAGGGTATAACCGTATATATAGGCGAAGGAGCTAGGTTAGGAGATCCACGAGGGTCCTACAAGGTAGGGGGCACGCCCTACCCCCTGGGGCGCACCCTCCTACCTCCTGGCCACCTCGCTGCGTCTTCGACTTCATCTCCAAGTCTTCTGGTTTCCTTCTGGTCCAAGAAAGATCATCGCGAAAGTTTCATTCCATTTGGACTCCATTTAGTATTCTGTTCTGCGAAACTCTAAAATAGGCAAAAAAACAGAAACTGGCACTCGGCTCTCGGTTAATAGGTTAGTCCCAAAAATAATATAAAATAGCATATAAATGCCTATTAAACATCCAAAACAGATAATATAATAGCATGGAACAATAAAAAATTATAGATACGTCGGAGAGCGGCAACACCTAGCCTGAACATTAGTATCTACAATTTCCTAGTCCAATTGTGGGAAGGTGAGAGTACGTATAATCCATGGACTCAACATTAGTCATAAAGAACACACATACTTATTGTCGGTGTCAAAACCGGCGGATCTCGGGTAGGGGGCCCGAACTGTGCGTCTAAGGCTGATGGTAAGAGGAGGCGGGGGACACAATGTTTACCTAGGTTCGGGCCATCTCTATGGAGGTAATACCATACTTCCTGCTTGATTGATCTTGATGAATATGAGTATTACAAGAGTTGATCTACCACGAGATCGTAATGGCTAAAACCTTAGAAGTCTAGCCTATGATTATGATTGTTGTCGTCTCTACGGACTAAACCCTCCTGTTTATATAGACACGGGAGGGGGCTAGGGTTACACAAAGTCGGTTACATCAAAAGTAATCTACATATCCGAATAACCAAGCTTGCCATCCATGCAAAGGAGAGTCCCATCTGGAAAAGGGAAGAACCCTTCTGTCTTGTATCTTCATAGCCCAACAGTCCGGCCCAAGTATATAGTCCTGCTGTCCGAGGACCCCTTAATCTAGGACCCCCTCAGTAGCACCCGAACCAGGCTTCAATGACGAGGTGTCCGGCACGCAGATTGTCTTCGGCATTGCAAGGCGGGTTCCTCCTCCGATTATTTCACAGTACCTGACTTAAAGAGTAGTATGTGGCTTTTCATTTAATGTTGCGCTCATCGGATTCTGCACCTTCATGATTTCAGCTTCCAAGGTCGGGGCATTTTTGCACATACCACCCTGACAATGAGAGAAAATCGTCTATTTAAATAGACGGGGATCTTTAGATCCAGCCCACACCAAGCGCAGAATCCTAAGAGCTTGCCAGCAGAAACCACCCTAACATGGCTAGCGCTCCCAGCTCTTCCTCCTGCCCTCATGGCCCCAAACAGGATGATTGGGAAAAGTGTTCCGTATCCCATGACCAACTGGTGAAGCTACAGACACAGGGATTTCTTCCCCATGCAGATCTAGTCCCCATTCGAGCCGGATTGGCTTCCTTCGACTGTGGGGAGTAGGCGAAGGGTGTCCCCAACCCATCCAAGGGGGAATGAGTATGCTTCGTTCCCTATTTATTGAGAGGTGTCGGATTTCCAATCCATCCGTTCCTCTGAGGTCTTCTGGAGTATTATGGCCTCCAACTGCACAATTTTACTCCTGCCTCTATCCTGCACATCGCGGGTTACGTTGCTCTTTGTGAGCTATTTCTAGGTTGCAATGCCCATTTTGAGTTATGGAAGAAGTTGTTTTGCCTCGTCCCTCGTAATCAAGAGGGATCAATATTTCAAGTGGGCGGCGCCAAAATATCGCGCATTGCCGGGCACGCTGAAGAAGGCATCCAAAGACTGGCCTTCCGAGTGGTTCTATGTTGAGGACGTCTCCCTTTCCGACCCAGTCCGAATGGGTCTTCCTGAATTTACCGAAAAAGGCTCTTGCCCCGCTTTATATATAAAGCACTGACCATCAGACAAATCGATACAAACGCACACACCACCACACACGACACACGCACCCAAGGCAAGATACATAGGTGCCGGGCACCGCCACACCACCCCAACGCTACCAAGCATGGCCACCGAGGAGGGGTGAGACATCCCACGACGGAGCACAGACTCCAAGACAGTGCCTCCAAGAAGGGAAACGACTACAAAGCGACGCCACCGTCCGATCCCAAAGATCAAGTTTTCACCCGGAGCGACGCGATGGGGAGGGAACAACCGCGACGGGGCCTTCAAGAAGAGAACGACGTCCGCGGACGCCGCCGCCGTCGGCAGTACAACTGGGCAAGTAATACACCCCGGCTCACCCCCCGCCATTGCACCCAAGCTTCGCCGACCACCAGCACCCATGCCACCCGCATGGCCATGGCTGCCTGCCCGCACCTGAGATGCTCGCTCCGCCCACAAACGCCGCGCCTCCCACCTCCAGGGCCGCCACCCTGCATCCAAACACCCCCGGGACCAGCCAAAGGCCTTGGCTTTGGTCCAATCGGCAGCCCAAAACCAACTAAACAACAGTAGACGCCCCGCCTCGAAAATCGCGGAGTTGCGGCCGCGCGCACTCGGCCGAGGAAACGGGGAGGAGGGGGAGCGGACGCATCCGGACCGGCACACCCCTGTGCCAGCGACGGGTGGCCCGACCTCGTCAGCACCTCCCATCCCTCCAGCCAACCTCCCCACCGGACACCCCCTGTGTCGCCCCACCACGGCGCCGGTGCAGATCCGCGTAAGGCCACTGACAACCACCTGTTCACCAGCAAGGGACACCCATCCACCAGTACCAAGCGCCAAGGATGCTCACCAGGGAGTCAACCCGCGCTGCTCGCCGCCGTCCAACCGCCAGAATCAGCTGGAGTCCGGCTAGCACACCAACCAGCCCGCCTCTGTTGCGCCTCCACCACCACCGGCCAGGGCCAAGCCATGGGGTGGACGCCCGCGGCCCGCGCCGCCTGTGCCAGATCTGACTGCGTCGGCGCAGCAGCCACCTCTGAGCCCCAGGCGCGCCCAACCGCCAAGCTGCCTGTCGCGCAGCAGCGAAGACGCAGGGACGCCGCGCCCGTCCGCTGCTCCGCCGTGACGCCCAGCACCGCGACACGCTCTGGCCCGGAGCGCCGGCCCGCGCCGGCCCAACGCGAGCGGGAAGACCAAGAGGCCCCGCCGCCGCCGGCAACGGCTGGGCTTTGCCCGGCCGCGCCCTCAGGCGACGGTGAGGGAGGAGGACGAAGGGAGGGAGGCGAGGGCCGGGGACGATCTAGGGTTTCCCCCCGGTCGCCTCGCGGGGGGCGACACGGGAGGGAGGGAGGGGGAGAGCACTTGACCCCACTCTTTCTCCAAGCCCCTCTTCCTGAATTTTCAAGGGCTCCATTGAAGAAACGCCTCAGCTAGTGTCCCTGGAGCCTCGGGGAGGAAGATAGCATGGAAGTCCACCAATTGATGAGCAAGACAAAGATGCTTGCTCAGTCCGGATTGTCAATAGTCGAGGTTATGGCGATATCCATAATGCGAGGGGTTCAGACACTCCAATACCGAGGGCGTACTATGTGGCACTTCAATGGAGAAGATGATGCCACCCGCTGCGGTCGGAAGGGTCCGGACACCCCCGCCACTTTGGCGAAAATACTGTCCAGATTATACAAAGGGGAGAAAGAAGAGTTCATCCACATTAAGCCCAGAGATGGATTTTTCATGTACAACCCTCCCAGCTGGGTGAGTTTCCATCCCATTACTCAATTTACTCCCTGAGTCCGTTTCCATAAATATTTATCCTTCCATTTGAAACAGGAATGGCGGAAGATCACCAAGGAGTTCCACAGTCCCACAACACAGCTAGAGGACCACAACCGGGCTCTTGACCCCGGATTCATAGAAGATCCATACATATTCGTGGAGCTCGGGGAAGGAGTGTTCTACCAGGTGAGCTATGACGGCACAGAAGTGGCCATCACCGCTGACTATCCCGGCCTTCTCCCTGCGTCACATGTAAGTAATCAGGAGACTTATCCTTCGAAAGAATTTCCTCTTTCCTCCTTACCCATCGCACTATCTTATGCTCCAAAGGGAAGGCGATCGGCATGCCACGCTGCACCTGAAGTGACTCACAAGGAAGCAGCGCCTACGCCGAGCAGGCTTTCAAAGAGGTATGGTTTTAAATATGCTCCATGGCTGTCATCTTGGAGGATGACACTATCCGTTGTGTCTTATCAAGAAAAACATTCGCCGGACTGTGCCGAGGATCCTGCCGGTGATGCCTCTACTAGCCGGATTCCGGACCCTATCTCAAGGACTAAGGCTAACGTGGAAATGACACCTGATTGTCCTTCTGTGGAGGATTCGGATAAATTATCCATCACAAACTCCGAAGTGGAAAGCGCCATGAATCATCAGCGCCGGCGGGCCGCTCTTCATGACCCTGGTTTTTCAGAAGAGGATTTCAACGCCTTCAACTCAAGTGGTGCGTACATCCGAGCTGCTCGAGATGGAATTACTAGAGCCAAAGGCCAGTATTTGAAAGATATGCGGGTAAGTACACATTTGTACAATTCTGATAATCATATACCAGTAGCCCCCGAGACTTGAAACAGTTGGTACAACTGATTTAAGGATCATTGTTCAACCAGGTGCTCACAAAGAAGAACAGCCTGTTGTCTCAAGAGCTAAAAATGTGTCAGGCCCAGCTAGCTACTGCTACCACCAACCTGGAAAAATCCAAGAAGGCAGTGTCTGGTAATATTCCCCTCTATCGAGAAAACATAATCATATACCGAAATTATTAATGCAGGTGCACAGCTTATGGCAGAGTCGTCAGATCATCTGGGAGAGGTACCGGAAGTCGCACGGGCGAGAGGTTCAGGAGCTTAAAGGCAACTGGCCGCAGGCGAACGTATACTTACACGGGTCAGGGTGGAGAAGAACAAACACCAAGATGCCAACACCGAGCTGGGCATGGAACTAAAAGATGTGTGTTCCCAGCTGGCTGACTCCGTGAAGGAGAATAGGAGGCTACGAGGCGGCATATTTAGTATCTGTTCGGACTTACCTTTACATAGTTTGGCAAGGAAAGGAACTGATAGAGTTATGTCTGTAGGTATACTGACCGGCCGTCCCGAAGAGGACATGCCCGGATATCTTGGGGTGATCTGCTAAAAGAGCTATCACAAATGCACGAGAGAGCTCGGGAGGCGATGCAAAGTATTGCCAAGGCCTTATGGCCATCTGACTCCCCTCCAGGAAGTATGGAGGAGCTTGTATAGCTATTCAAGAGAGCACGGCGGTGCTTCCAATTATGGAAGATATCGGCCTGCCGGGAAGGTGCGCGAGAGGCCTGGGCCATGGTGAAAACGCGGTATACCAAGCTCAACCTGAATCACATGGCCCGAATCGGACCTTTAGGGTCAGATGGAAAAGAAATTCCTGTTAGTTTGGCATATGACCAGGTACAAGTAGCTGCCAATCATTCCCAACATGATTGTAGGTTAGATAGCCTATTGGATGGGCTAGAGGAAGAAGTTTTTGAGTCTAAGTGACTACATACTTAAATTGAAAAATTATGTCTCTAGCTGAATTGTGAAATGATTGTCATGGCGGACCTTTTCGCTTCGACCTCTGGACCAGATGGTGCGGAGTGCTTCCGAATACCCGCTCGATAATGTAGACCAGGGTATGCGTGGAAACCAGTCGTAGGGGTCATAGTTGCTTGAACAGACAAGTATCTGGCTAGCTATGTTATATTACATTTTGATCGTAATTAACATCTTCCAAAGAGAATAGTTCCGTTAAGGGTTCCTTTCCCTGGGTCGACATGTGTTTAAGGTGCACATCCGGACTGTGATCGAAAAAATCGCAGCATACTTAACATATGGGGGTTCATAGTGTAACGAGTAAAGAACATCTTTAGTCCGCCGACCAAATATTCCCTTATGAACGCTAGCTTTTGGCTTCACCCAGTCTGAGGTACACATCCGGATGACCCGACAGTAACAACCGCAGAGGTGCTCCCTTTATGTCCTAGCCGAACTAATGGGAACGTAGGGCATAAGCACAGGAGCCAGGCAACCCAGCTTGGCCAAAACTTAAGTCATATCGATGCATATAATGGCAAACAAAAGGTACATATGCGAATAAGACACATATGTGGTGAGCTTGATGCTCAGAAAATAATAATAATAACAATAAGCTTCTGTACAAGAAGCCCCTAGGTATAATTGACGTACATGTTTGCGAATGTGTGTGTCGTAGTTGTAGTTGTATGGCTTAGCCGCACAAGAGCTTTATGGCTTTAAAAAAATGAAATGTGAAAAGAGAGGAAAAATCAATAATGGAAACAAAAGGGAAACAGGAGACGAACGAAGAGTCCGGTGCTAGGCATAGAATCTTTGGAGTCTGGCCACGTTCCATGGGTTTGGCTCTAGGCGATGATCTGATGCATCACGGAGGCAGTATGCTCCTCCGGTGTGGACTTCGTCAATGATGAAGAGACCCTCCCACTTGGGCTTGAGTTTGTCCCTTTTCTTCTACGGAAAGGGTAGAACGAGTTCACCAACATTATAAGTCTTGGCCCATACTTCTCTGCTTTGATACCTGTGGGCCTGTTGTTGATAAAATGCGGAATGGGCTTTTGCGACGTCGCGCTCCTCCTCCAGAGCATCTAAGCTGTCATGTCGATCCAACTCGTCTTCTCTCTCTTCATACATGCGCACTCGAGGTGAGTCATGAATGATGTCGTAGGGTAACACAGCCTCTGCGCCGTACACCATGAAGAAAGGTGTATATCCGGTAGAACAATTGGGCATGGTCCGCAACCCCCAGAGTACAGATTCGAGCTCCTCCACCTAGTGCTTGTCTGATTCTTTCAAAGACCGCACTAGTCTAGGTTTAATGCCGCTCATAATAAAACCATTGGATCGTTCGACTTGACCGTTGGTTTGTGGGTGATAGACGGAGGCATAGTCGAGCTTGATGCCCAGATTAGCACACCAGGATTTTACCTCATCGGCTATGAAATTGGAGCCTTTGGCGGTGATGATACTATGTGGAACTCCATAACGGTGCACAACACCGGATATAAAGTTTATCACTGGCCCGACTTCGGCCGTTTTAACTGGTTTGGCTTCTATCCACTTGGTGAATTTATCGACCATGACCAACAAGTATTTTTTCTTATGGCTTCCTCCTTTAAGGGGTCCGACCATATCAAGCCCCCCAAACCGCAAAAGGCCAAGTGATGGGGATTGTTTGTAAAGCGGTGGGTGGCATATGGCTTTGGTTGGCGAAAAGCTGGCATCCGACGCAATGTTGGACAAGGTCCTGTGCGTCTGCTCGGGCCGTCGTCCAATAGAAACCTGTACGGAAGGCCTTGCTTACAAGGGCCCGAGACTAGCATGAATTTCAGCCAAGAGCTGCCGCCCTTCTTCCTCGGAGATACATCTTTGAAGTACTCCGATAGCACTTTTCTTGTAGAGTTCCCCCTCATGAACCTTGTAGGCTTATGGCACCGCACAATGCAGCGTGCCTCATTCTGATCCTCAAGAAGTTCTCGACTATTAAGGTTGGCCAAGAAGGGTTCGGTCCATGGGGCAATGACTGCCATGATGAGGTGGGCCGATGGTGTACTTTTGGTGGCTGAGCCACCGGTGACGTCGGTGTGTTCGGGGTCTGGGGTTGTAGCCGGATTTGGATTGGTGTTGCCGCTCTCCCCTTGCCACACCATGGATGGCTTGAAAAGCCTTTCCAAGAAGATGATAGGTGGGACGGGGTCGCACTTGGCGCTGATGTGAGCAAGGACGTCCGCCGCTTGATTACTTTCTTGAGCCACATGGTGAAACTCGAGCCCCTCGAACCGAGCCGACATTTTGAGAACGGCGTTGTGGTAAGCCGCCATCTTTGGGTCTTTGGCATCAACATCTCCATTTATTTGGGATATTGCAAGGTTTGAATCCCCGCGCACTTCTAGGCGTTGTATGCCCATGGAGACAGCCATCCGAAGACCATGCAGCAAGGCCTCGTATTCGGCTGCATTGTTGGAGTCTATATCCCCAGTACGTATTGAACTGTATCCCCAGTGGGGGATGTTAAGACAACGACTGCTCCTAGGCTTGCCAGTATTTTGGAGCCGTCGAAGTGCACGACCCAGTTTGAATATGCGTCGTACTCTTTGGGAAGTTTGGCCTCTATCCATTCGGCGACGAAGTCGGCCAGTACTTGAGATTTGATGGCCCGGTGCGGTTTGTATGATATGTCGAAAGGGAGGATCTCAATGGCCCATTTGGCAATCGGGACCATAGCGTCGCGACTGTTTATTATGTCATTGAGTGGTACTTCGGAGGCCACCATTATTGAGCACTCTTGAAAGTAGTGTCGTAGCTTCCAAGATGCCATGAAGACCGCGTATGCTATTTTTTGGTAATGGGGCACCAGGGTTTGCACGGTGTGAGGATAGTGGATACGTAGTATACTGGTTTCTGAAGCGGGAATTTGTGTCCGTCCTCCTCTCGTTCGACGATGAGCACCGCGCTTACGACTTGGTGTGTGGCCGATATGTATAATAACATTGTTCGCCAATGTTCGACGCAGCCAGGATTGGGTTGCTTTCTAGAAGAGCTTTTATATCTTCCAGTCTGGGCGTTTCCGCGTCCGTCCACTCGAAGTTATCGGTGCGTCGGAGAAGGCGATAGAGGGGCAATGCCTTTTCTCCTAGTCTGGAGATAAAGCGGCTTAAAGCTGCCACACATCCGGAAAGTTTTTGAAATTGTTTGAGGTCTGTTGGTGTAGCCAACTGTGAGAAAGCTCGGATTTTAGCTGGGTTCGCCTCAATTCCCATATTGGAAACGATGAAGCCCAGTAATTTTCCAGTGGGAACGCTGAAAACGCACTTTTCCGGATTGAGCTTGATGTTATATGTTCGGAGGTTGTCGAATGTGAGACGCAGATCGTCTATTAATGACTCGACATGCCTAGTTTTGATGACTACGTCATCCATGTATGCTTCAGCTGTCTTGCCGATTTGTTTCTCCAGGCATGTTTGAATCATGCGTTGATAGGTGGCACCAACGTTTTTGATCCCGAAAGGCATAGTGTTGAAGTAGAAAGGCCTGTATGGGGTGATAAATGCAATTGTGGCTTGATCAGACTCCTTCATCTTGATTTGATGGTATCCGGAGTATGCGTCGAGGAAACACAGTGAGTCGTGTCCTGCAGTAGCATCAATAATCTGATCGATGCGGGGGAGGAGAAAGGGATCCTTAGGGTAGGCCTTGTTGGGGTCTTTGAAATCGACACATAGGCGCCAGGATTTATCCTTCTTTGGTACCATCACCAGGTTTGCTAGCCAATCCGGGTGTTTTATCTCTCTGATGAATCCGGCCTCGAGTAACTAGGCTAGCTCCTCTCCCATGGCTTGTCGTTTGGGTTCAGAAAAGCGTCGTAATGTTTGCTTGACCAGCTTATATCCCTTCAGTATGTTTAGGCTGTGTTTGGCCAGCCTGCGTGGGATCCCTGGCATATCAGAAGGGTGCCAGGCGAATATGTCCCGGTTTTCGCGTAGGAACACCCGCAGTGCAGCGTCGACTGTGGGGTCCAGTTGTGCCCCGATAGATGCTGTCTTCGTGGAGTCCGTTGGGTGGACCTGGAATTTGACTATTTCGTCTGCTGGTTTAAAGGAGGTGGATTTGGGTCGCTTATTGAGGATCACGTCGTCCCTATCCACCATGGAGCGCCACGCGGTTAATGTTTCAGCCGCGAGGGCTTCAGACAATGCCTCGAGGGCCAAGGTTGTGGTTTTGTTTTTGGTGCGGAGTGCTCTGTCCGGATCACTGGCAAGAGTGATGATACTGTGGCACCCCGGCTTAGAGAAACCGGAACGCCCCGTATTCCAGCCCAGAGATCGAGAAGAAGTCTCTGGAATACGGCACTGCTTGACATAGAACAAATCAGCTCTTATTACAAGAATAATAATACACAGGTCTGATGTTACAAACAATCACATCAGCACAACAACACTACGCCTGCGATACTACACTTGCTCTATGCTAGCAGCGGAACAACTCGAAGCAGCGGAAATCTTCAGCAGCGGAACAACGATGAAGGTGGTGAACTCCACTCCGCAGGGACTCTTGCTGGGAGACGATCTAGCTCGCACGAATGGAAACCACGACAAGCAATCAAGCAATAACACCATCACCTGCAATCTGGCATGACACGCCAGGTCAGTACATTGAATGTACTTGCAAGCTCACAACAACCAAAAACATCAAGGAAAGACAATAACATAGCAATAAGCATGTTAATTAAATTAACAGCTACGATGATGCAATAGCCACTACTAAGCATGATATGAAACTACTACAATACTGATAAATCACCATCTCAGATCTCTATAACCATATCTCTCTTGGCTAACCAGCCAAGCAATATACCATCTCGATCACCTCGTGATCAAAACCAAACGGTGATCATTCACGGATCACCAACGGCCAACCTCGTGGTCTTGGATCGGGTTACCTTGTAACCAAACGGTGATCTTTCCGGCGATCACAACCATTACCCACACTTGGTCTCAAACGGTGAACTTTCCGGCGATCACTACTATTGTCGGTGTCAAAATCGGCGGATCTAGGGTAGGGCGTCCGGAACTGTGCGTCTAGGCGGATGGTAGTAGGAGACAAGGGACACAATGTTTTTACCCAGGTTCGGGCCCTCTCGATGGAGGTAAAACCCTACTCCTGCTTGATTTATATTGATGATATGGGTAGTACAAGAGTAGATCTACCACAAGATCAGAGAGGCTAAACCCTAGAAGCTAGCCTATGGTATGATTGTTGTCCGTCCTATGGACTAAAACCCTCCGGTTTATATAGGCACCGAAGAGGGTTAGGGTTACAATGGTAAGAGATCTACATATCCGTATCGCCAAGCTTGCCTTCCACGCCAAGGAAAGTCCCATCCGGACACGGGACGAAGTCTTCAATCTTGTATCTTCATAATCCAGGAGTCCGGCCGAAGATGATAGTTCGGCTCTCCGGACACCCCCTAGTCCGGGACTCCCTCAGTAGCCCCTGAACCAGGCTTCAATGGAAACGAGTCCGGCGCACAAATTGTATTCGGCATTGCAAGGCGGATTCCTCCTCCGAATACTTCATAGAAGATTTTGAACACAAGGATAGTGTCCGGCTCTGCAAAATAAGTTCCACATACCACTGTAGAGAGAATAATATTTACACAAGTTCAATCTGCTAACGTATATCGTGGCGTGACATCACACCACAGCGAAGCCTTTATTCAAATCGTTTTTACTGTTCCACCTCAGTGCGTTTAGCGAGGCGGTTTCCTTGGCACGTCTTGTCAAAGCAGAGATCGTGTCCCCTTATCCCGGGATTCTCATCAATATGGGCGTGGGTAACCCAGTCGTGCCCGTTGGCCCGTCTCCTCCATCGAAGGCGAGTCCTGAACGGTCACGGGGAAGGCCCTTGGTATTCAACCTCTTTATAAAGAGACCAAGGCTCCACTCCTTTCTTTCAATCTCAATTGAATCCGCCCCTCGCCTCGAGGTCCAACACCCAAAGCTCCAGATACAGGCGCTTCGGACCTTCGATGATGTCCGGCTCTGACCTGCAAGGCCGGTGGATGCCTTCCTCCGTTACGGATAAAGATGTGCTAAAGCTAAGAGATGCCAGGTATCTAACCAACGAAATTTCGCATAGGTTGCCTGCCCAAGGGCAAGTTATTCCCACTCCCAAGCCTTGTGAAAGCGTGGTGTTCGCGTCTCACTTCCTTCGAGGGCTAAGCTTCCCGATGGACCCCTTCGTGAGGGGGCTCATGTTTTACTATGGGTTGGAATTTCACGACTTGGATCCGGAGTCCATCCTCCACATCTCATCATTTGTTGTCTTGTGCAAAGCCTTCCTCCGCATTACCCCTCACTTCAGATTGTGGCTCAAGACCTTCAAAGTGGAGCCGAAGATGATCAAGGGGCAACAGGAAGAGTGCGGAGGGGCTGTTATAAGAAAGAATGTTGATGCTTCGTGGCCCGAGGGCTCTTTTCAAGAGGAGCTCAGTTTATGCAACAAGAGTGGTTTTATATCACAGCTCCTAGGGGCACCAAATGGGTGGCGCCACCTGCCTTTCGCTCGGGTCCTCCACCGCGGCTGGCGTCATGGGTCAATAAAGGACTTGACTGGGGGCCGTCCAAGGACGTGCCCGTGCTGCAAGGCCGCATTCAAGATCTCCTAGAGAGAGAGAGATCACTCTGGTCGTAATAGCGCAGGTCATACTGATTCGTCGCATCCTGCCCTGCAGACGTCGTCCCCTCCGCCTGTGGGAATTTAACCCGAAGGGACCACGAGCTCTCCAACATTTTATGGGTGCGACGCCCGTGGAGATGTACAAGCTTTTCTTCGGATCACAAGCGATGTGTCCGGACTTGACCGAGGATGCAGGTCTGAGCTGCAATCGCCCAGATAATCAAGTAAGTAGCCCTGTAGCCGGACATGCTATCCCATATTTATCATGAATTTGCTCTCAAAGGAGTTGTCCCTTGAACAGGAGTGGATAGCGAAAGCAAAGCTAATCAGGTGTCCGGCCCCCCTCCCTGAGACCACACCGGATCCTGTTTAACAAGGATGCTGGAGGTTGCGCCTTCGAAAGAAGGTGAAGGGGGGAACAAGGAAGCTACCGCCTCCGCGAAGGAGGCTGCCAGGAAAGGAGGGATCGAGAATCCCTCCATCCAGGGGAAGAAGAGGACCGCCTCTGAAGACCCGGAGACCATGGTCTCAAAGCGGGGGAAGAAATCTTCGTTAGAGGGTCCTGCTCCAAGGGATGCCTTGGGCGCATTGTGCCCCCAAGGGGATCAGCCCTCCACCGAGCCATAAGTAAAAAGCGGAGTTTTTATTAAAGTAAAGGATATCCCTGCCCTATTTCTGATGAAGATAACCGAAGTTTTACCTTGTAGTTCGGATCTCAGCCCTTCTCAGCAGAGCTCATCTTCTGGGGATCTTCGTCTGGAGATGATAGAGAGCGAAACGCCTCCCCTTGCCGTACCGTTGCGCGAGGCGGGCGACCCGGAGGTGTCGTCACGGAGGGTTTCTCCGAGTCCGACGGGGGAGCTGAAGGATCTACTCGGGCGAGCGTCTATCTCAGAAGATCACCGTGCGTTAATGAGTGCGGTGATTGAAAGGATTTCATCCGCTGAGAGCGGATTGCACGAAGCCGTCAGAAGTTTACTAACAGGTTTTGAGGTACGCAAAGTGATGTACCTTTTGACAGTTCCGCATATGAAATGCGCCCTGTGTAGATAGTAGCCCCTGAGACACGGTGTGTTGTCAAAAATGACAGCGCGCCGAGGATCATAATCCCAGGTATAATATGTCGCCCTTCCTATGTAGGTGGCGAAGTATCCGGTGGCTAGCCGGACTGATGGATTTGCCAAACTAAAGCGGCAACTTGACATGGCGGACGCCGACATCGCGCTTGTCAATAAGTGGCTGGACGAGTCACAAGGTATGTGATTTCTCCGCGGACACCTAGTAAGGGAGCTTGATGCCCGTGCCTTACAACATGTATGCTTGATGCAGATGGTGCCGCTGCCATGGAGTACCTTCGGGCGGAGCTCGCCTGAACCAAGGAGCAAGCCAGAAAGAGTGACGCGGCTGCCTTAAAGGCGGCCGAAGAGTTAAAAGCCGAACAGGCTGCTCACTGTCGAAGCAATAAGGAAATGGCTGAGATGGCCGTGGAGTTGAAGAATGCTGCCGACCGCTGCGAGCTTCTTGAAAAAGAAGATCGAGTGGTACGAGAGGACCTGAAGAAGGCCACTACCGAGGCCAAGGATGCTCGCTTTGTGATGAGAGCTATGAAGGAGGAGCTGCGTCAGGCCGGAGATATCGCGGCTGGAAAGCCCTTCCTGCTGCGGAGGAAGTTCACGGATCCTGAATATGCTCAGTTGGACTGGCTGTGGAGTTCAAAGGATGCTTATCTGGACTTGGCGGAAAGTGCAGCGGACGCGGCCGAACACTTCCGAGATCAAAAGGATCACGAAATGGGAAAGGTTTTTTGCTCGCAGTTCCATAGTCCAGAGCGCCCTCTTCCATTAACCGATCGCTTGGCTGAATGGGCGGAGCTGAATTGGTTATCCGGACTTGCGATGAAGGGTGTCGTGAGTCTTTTGTGGCTGAAAAGGCCCGAGCCGAAGAGTTATTTCGGCTTAGTGCAGCAGTTCCTTGGTGCGGTGTCGCATATCAATGCAATGAGGAGGTCTGCATGCGTAGAGGGTGCGCGGATGGCTCTTGCCCGTGTCAAGACATACTGGGCAGAGATGAAGGCCACCGATGTTGCATCCCCAGATTCGGACGGAAGCCGAGTACCTGTCGAGCAATATTTTCAGGAAGTTCTGCAGGGCGCTCGTTTGATAGAGACGCGGTGCTCGAAGGATATTATGTTCGAATAACATGTATTATTGTGAAACAATGTTCTGATGAAATATAAAAGCTTTTTATACTTGTGCCTTCAAGAATTAAAATACCTCCTGTGCGGCCATTAATGTATATGTGTATATAACCTGAAAGATGGTAGTCTTCGGCTTCAGCCCCCACGCATATAATGGGGGGTGTTTGCAAAAGGCGCATTTTCACACTTGATCCAACATCTTGGTCCTATAAAGGAGGTGGTAGCGTAGCAAACTAGGCAACTGGACTATAATGCTTTATCACTTTCACTTAGCCATAGAAGTTTCACAGTGGGACTACTATATAGCCCCTAGGGGCACCGCGCTCACCTGAATTCGGGGCGCGTATGTGCCTGACCGGGAAACGGCCCTTCTTCAATGCGGAGCAATCCTATAGATTCCGGCGGGTCATCGAGTGGTTGACCAGTCTCACGCTATATCATTACAGTCAGTTTTCGGCTTTCTCTACTGAGGTGCTCGCCTGGACGAACCGGGCCACAATCACAATAGTTCTCCTGGTGCCGCGTTAGCTGATAGAGCGGAACGTAAGGCAGCAAAACGCAGGAGCCGGGCAAACCCAACATTAGACCAAAGACATGATTCGGAGCTGATGCATATAAGGCCTAACTCGAGACGTCGAACACTCCCTAAGGTATTCGGTCTTTATGAAAACGGGCCGAACACGCCCTTGATAATAAGCCCCTGGTGTCCAGGTACGCGCAAAATTCTGACGTGGCCTATGCCAAAACGCCAGCCTCCTCCTCAGTTATAGTAAGAAAGCAGGGGATGTGTACCAACAAGAGACAGTAAAAAAGGTTTACACAAGGTCTTAATCTGAAAAGAATCCTTGCAACGGGTCCCTACTGCACGTCTGCGCCTGTGTCTCTGTTGTGCCGTATCCTGGACGAGTGTCGCACGGTGTTCATCTGTAAAAGAGAGGAACTTAGTTGAAAAAGATCATGCGAAAATGTACGTTATATTAAGTAAACAAAGTACGTTTCAAAAAATGAATAAAATTGAGCTTTATTGTCTCTTGTTGTATATGTGCGGAGCCCCTTGTGCGAGGTTGTGCGGCTGGTAAGCCCTTGTATGTTTACGCCGGACTCGTCTAACCGTGTCCGGGGTCCAAACGACCTATTTGGGTGCTTGAATTAGTGAAGCCGGTTTAGTGTGTGGCTGTCGAGGCAGTCACACAATCTTCCACGCTCGAGGAACACTCGATATTTCCATTTAAGGAGATGATGCCTCGTGGACCGGGCATTTTAAGTGTGAGGGTTGCATAATGCAGTATTGCGTTAAAGCGGGCGAAAGCTTCGCGCCCCAGTAGTGCTTGATAGCTACTTGTAAATGGGGCGAGGTGGAAGGTTAACTTTTCGCGGCGGAAGTTGTCGGGTGAGCCGAACACAACTTCTAGCAGTAGAGAGCCCGTACAATGGGCATCTAGGCCTGGCATTACCCCTTGAAAGGAAGTGTTGCTATGGCGAATTTTGGTTGGGTCTATCCCCATTTTGCGGATTGTGTCCTGATATAGCAGGTTTAGATCACTACTGCCGTCCATTAGGACTTGTGTAAATTGGAGTCCGCCAATTATCGGATCTAATATCAAGGCAGTCCATCCTGCATTCCGGATACTTCTAGAGTAATCCTGATGGTCGAAGGTGATTGGTTTTGACAACCAGTGGACGGACTCCTCTGGGATAGGCCGTATGGCGCGTATATCTATGGGCATCGTTCTGTTTTTCCCTTTTGTCACGTAAAGTGAGTTTACTGATTTGACTTCTTGTGAGAAATTCTTTTGTTGTCCGGTGCTTTGCTTGTGGGGTTCGTCATCGTCCTCGCTTGGTGTGTCGAGCCCCTTGTGTTCGGCGTTGAGTTTGCCGGACTGCTTGAAGACCCAACAATCTCTATGGGTATGATTTGCAGGCTTCCCGAGGGTACTGTGGATTTGGCATACCTTGTCCAAGATTTTGTTTAAGTTAGATAGCTCGCCCCTATTATCCTTAGGGGGAAGTTTTTTATGATTCTGCTGTGAGCTTTTGAATCCGGCGTTGACTGCCGTGCTATCGGCTGTTTCCCTTAGTCCGGCGCTGGTCTTTGCTTCATCGAGGTTTCCCGTTTCCATCCCTGACTTCGGATGTACTTGGGTTGCTGGTACTGCATCTTGCCAGCCAGCTATCCTCTCCCGCGCAAAAGCGGGTCATGAGGCTTGTTAATGCGGCCATTGTTCTTGGCTTTTCTTGGCCGAGGTTTCTGGCGAGCCATTCGTCTCGGACGTTGTGTTTGAAAGCTGCTAAGGCTTCGGCGTCCGGACAGTCGACTATTTGGTTCTTTTTAGTAAGGAATCTGTTCCAGAATTTTTGGGCTGACTCTCCGGGTTGTTGAACTATGTGACTTAAATCGTCTGCATCCGAAGGTCGGACATAGGTCCCATGAAAATTTGCCCAAAAAGCATCCTCAAGCTCTTCCCAACTTCCAATGTTGTTTTCGGGGAGGCTTTTGAGCCAACGCCTGGCTGGCCCTTTGAGCTTGAGGGGTAAGTATTTTATGGCGTGGAGGTCATCCCCTCTAGCCATGTGTATGTCTAGGATGTATTCCTCGATCCAGACTCCAGGGTCTGTTGTTCCATCATATTCCTCTATGTTTACAGGCTTGAATCCCACTGGAAATTCATGATCCAGAACCTCATCAGTAAAACATAGGGGGTGTGCGGCACCCCTATATTTAGGTGTGTCGTAATATTCGGATACTTGATGTGTTGCATTGCTTACTAGAGCTTGCTTTCTTGGCCCATAGATAGATCTAACTGGGCCATCTTTTTGATGCGAATCCGTGTGCGGATCGCGTGCCGGCTTGTGTGCGGCGCCGTTTGCCGCTCTATGTTTGCCATGGGGTCATCTATCCGAACGGGTGGTCTCCTTGTTCTTTGATTGCGGGGGCTCTACGGCCTCCTCATCAAATTCGGGCAGTAGTTTTCGCTTCGGGTAGCTCTTTTTTCGGTGACTGTCGCCGTATTTGTCTGCGGTGTTGAGTACTTTGCTCCAACTGATTTTGAGCGCATCTTCCGCTATTTTGAGCTTCCGCTTCTGCTTTTTCAGGCTACGTGCAGTGGCGACGAGCCTTTTGTGGAGGTTCTTCTGCTCTGGCAACTTGTCCGTCGTGAGATCGCCTGGACTGTTATCTTCACCGGGGACGGATTGTTTATCCATATTGTCCTGTTCGGACGGTTGCTCGATAGCATGTTCGTCGTCCACTAGTTTGCCCTACTCAATGGCTGGGTCTGTATGGCTGCTGTCTTTGTCGAGGCGGGATTTTGAGCGGCGCTTACGTCACTGTTTTGACTGCTTTTCGAGGGAATGATCCCTCGAGGCGTCCCGTTGTTCCTTGTCGTTGCTTCCTTTAGGTGTGTCCACCATGTATACATCGTGAGATGAGGTGGCTGTCCAGTGCCCTATAGGTGTTAGTTCATTCTTATCTCCTACATCGTCATCCATACCGTCGATGTCTTCGGAGTCAAAATTGAGCACGTCGTTTAAACTTTCGACAGTGGCTACGAAGTGGGTGGTGGGTAGGCTTTGAATTTCTTCGTCGTACGCATCCCAACCTTGCTGACCATAATCCGGCCAGGGCTCTCCTGATAAAGAGAGAGACTTAAGTAAATTCAGGATGTCGCCAAAGGGCGGGCGCTGAAAGATGTCCGCGGCGGTGAGCTCCATGATCGGTGCCCAGTTGGATTCGATTGGCAGGGGCGCGGAAGGTTCGGAGTCCGGCACCTTAGAGTCACAAGCTTCGCAAAGGACAGGGTTGGTGCTCATCTCAATCGCCGTAGAGATAGCAGCCCCCGAGGCGGTGTCCAGCCACCCGTCCTCGGTCGGCGCAGTCGGCTCCGAGCCAAGGGTCGGAGCGGACACTGGTGCAGCCTCCAGGGCACTGTTCGGCAGCAGAGCTAGATCATGCCCATCGTGATAGTGCGACGCGCTTGGCTATGGCTCGAACCCGTCAAAGATCAAGTCTCCATGGGCGTCAGCCGTTTAGTTCAAACTTCCAAATCTGACCTGATGGCCAGGGGCGTAGCTTTCAATCTGCTCTAGATGGCCAAGCGAGTTGGCCTACAGTGCAAAGCTGCCGAATACGAAGATCTGTCTGGGGAGAAAAGTCTCACCCTGGACCGCATCGTTGTTGATGATCGAAGGAGCCATCGGGCCTAAAGATGACGACACAGAGGAATTCTCAATGAAAGCACCAATGTCGGTGTCAAAACCGGTGGATCTCGGGTAGGGGGTCCCGAACTGTGCATCTAGACGGATGGTAACAGGAGACAAGGGACACAATGTTTTTACCCAGGTTCGGGCCCTCTCGATGGAGGTAAAACCCTACTCCTGCTTGATTGATATTGATGATATGGGTAATACAAGAGTAGATCTACCACGAGATCAGAGAGGCTAAACCCTAGAATCTAGCCTATGGTATGATTGTTGTTCGTCCTACGGACTAAAACCCTCCGGTTTATATAGGCACCAAAGAGGGTTATTGTTACACAGAGTCGGTTACAATGGTAGGAGATCTACATATCCGTATCGCCAAGCTTGCCTTGCACGCCAAGGAAAGTCCCATCCGGACACGGGACGAAGTCTTCAATCTTGTATCTTCATAATCCAGGAGTCCGGCCGAAGATGATAGTTCGGCTATCCGGACACCCTCTAGTCCGGGACTCCCTCAACCATGACCAACACTTGGTCCCCAACATTATCATCAACATCCTGCCAATCTGTACTACTCAAAATATCAACATATAAATCACCTATTAGTCATTCCGTCATGTGAGTGTTGATTGAACGGTGTGACCTAGTACGAACCCATGCCCATGACCAAGGACGCGGCTATCGATAGTTTAAACAAACACACTCTACAGAGGTAGCGCACTTTACGCACACCACGGAACCCATGGCCTCGCACTCCCATTCGGGTGGACCAACGGCGTTCCAACAAAGCCGATCTACTTCCATGACACTCTCCCATCCACTCCGACTCACTCCCCACTGGGCTAGTCTTGGGTGGCCCCGTGTCTACCAAAGACACCAACGACAACCGTCGTGGCCAAAACAATAAACCGTCCAAAACAGGGACATGTGCACATAACAAAAACAACGGGCACACAAGGCTTATGTCCGCCTACCTGATCAGGGTAGCGCGCACCCATAACCTTCCCTCGTGTGAGGCACCGGCGAGAGACATGGCAATAGCATCGCATTAGGGACTTCCCATAAAGGAAAATTTGGTTGCATTGGAGAAAGCCCGGTTCGGTGGCACCTGACCAACTTAATGATGGAATTTATACCCAAAAATAGAATTGTGATAACAGATACTCCGATATAAACTATCAAACTATAATCCAAGTCCTAGCAATATCCAACAAATAATCTAAGCATAATATCATCATATCAAAATACTCCTAGGATAGTGTTGACGCTAGAACGCGTCACACGAACACGTTGATGTGTACCCGCGGCGCCGAGGGAGATGCTCCGCAACTCACACCGCAGGAGGCCGACTTCCAGCGCGGTACGCAAGACAGCAAGCCGATGCTTTTGGGACCCAAAACCCCACACGCCCGGGAGGGACCCCATCTGGGCGCGCGGCGGCTATGGGCTGCCCTAGGTCGACCTGATCGCCCCTAGGGCCTCGAGGTTCGCCGCCCTGCAATGAAGAAGAACGAACGAAAAACGAGGAAGAAGAATAACTAGGGTTAAGGAGAAAAGAAAAAAGATAAAAAGTGGTAGATTGATTGATCGATTGTGTGTTGTTCAATCAGCCGTCACCCCTTAGGTATATAAGAGGCGGCTGGACTTCCCGTGCAAGGAAAAGGCTTGGATTCACGTCCAAAACCCTAGTCAAATTCGGATTGGTTTTGTCCGAACTTTTAGAACTGTTCGGTTTAAACTGGCTGCACCTTGCGGGTCTTTTTTGTGGTGGTAAACTATCTCGGATGGAAACGAGCCCAAAAGCAATCTTGACCGCTTCGACGAGGCGAACAACTTTTATGTTGAACGTTTTTTGATTAGAGGTCATCTTGAGGGTCAAGTGGGACGCGCAAAACAGGCTATCCCTCGCGCTACCCATCAGACAGGGTGTCTGGTGGGGCGCGCCAGTTTTCGCCTCTTGACAGGGCTGTATTCCAATGGCTCTAACTTTTGCATACGAACTCGGATTGGAATGACTTTTATTTCAAAATCGATCGTTTCGACGAGATGAAGACAATCCGTGTAGATAATTTTTCCATTTGAGGTCGTCTTGGGAGCTTAATCAGCCAAACTGTACTCTGAATATAAGATTTTAGTACTTTGAGCATAGTTTCGGCCTTCGAGATAAAATCGGACTGCGATGACCCAAACATAAAAGATGTTCATATCGACAACACGGAACTCTTTCATGAAGATCACTTCTCCATTTGAGGCCATCTTAAATAAGTTATTGAGCGTGCCAAAATCTGGTGTCAACACATGCCCCCCTGTTTTTCGGCAAAGTTGGTGTGCCGAAAAATAACTTCCGCATAGCTTGTTCTAAGGACGATGTCAACACTCCATCCGACATTTTGCATGTTCTTAGGACGACAAGTATATATCGGCCATTGCTTGTTTGAACCTCTCGATGCAAACTTGGGTGAAAACTTCTCAGCTTCTATAACAATCCGGTGATAAGGTTCCATAGATCAAAACCATCCTTCGAACCATATTGTTCACCCTTTCGCTGGGATTTTGCAGATAATCAAGAATGAACTTCCTTCAATCCTTACTTCGCCTACATAAAAGTTTCATTAGTGGCCGAAGCGGTGGGCTTCGATTCAGCCTTACCTATGTTGACAAGACCTAGCATCGGCTATTGATAGAAATGCAATACACCATGGTTAACATACTAGCCGGACGCTTGCTGTGCCAACTCTTTCGAATTGTCATGCCTAGATATATGAACAATTTCAAAGCAACCCAAGGTAAATCTTGCATCTAGACATACCAAAAGATAAACTATAAGTGATCCGTCAAAACATTGATAACCCTTGGATATTTGTTGCACTACTAATAACGAATCACCGGAAGCCTCAATATATATAGCACCTATATCAAGGCAAAGCTCCAATCTGAATGACAATGCATATTCGGCTTTGATGATTGTGCAAAAATATTATAAGCGGCCTGAGGCTTCACAAAATAGCTCCATATGAAGATAAATAAGCAACACCAACACCTTGGCCATTGCCACAAATTTACCGTCGAAAATAATCTCCATAGTACTAGAAAGACAAGGGCAATATCAATGAACATGTACCTCGTTTTGGCCTCTAATTAAACTAAGGACGATGTTAGGATACTACATCAGCCATGCTTTGACATATTCTTAAGGCGATAGATAAATACCAGTCATCAACATAATGCCCATGTAGAATTCATTCACCAAATCATGTATAGACGAAATAAACAAATGAAATAGCAATCAAATATTTCGGCCCTTTGGATTAGCAAGAAAAAATGTAGCTAATAAAATGTATAGAGATTTGGTAATACCCTGTCATGATGCAGAAAATTATGTCGCTTCCATGGATTAAAATAAATCCAGGGAGGGTAATTTATCATACCTGATGATGAATTCCATGGCAAAGGCATCGATGGTATGGTTGAAGAATATGGATGATGTGCTAACCGAAGATTTTGATGGGGTGATGCAAACCTTCGGCTTAACTGTTTTTGGCTTCCATCCTTCTCTTTCTTCACTTTTGTAACACTTGTTGCAATAGAAGGTTGCACATCACTTTTATTTTGGCTACTCCTTTTCGAAACCCATGCCATGTTCTTCTTTTTCAGCTCTTATGCACTAAGTTTTTGTAATTCCTTCTTTCGCCAATATAATAAACTGAGTGGGCATCTCGGCTGTGATTTTGTTTCAACAAATGGCAACTCTTTTTGGGCCTTGTGCACCCTCAACTTCTTTTCTTCAGATTTGGCACTCTGATTTTTATCAATTGATTGTTTTGTCTCATTGCCTTTAGTAGCCAATGTCAACACTTTCAGTGGCTCTTTTTCATTTGAGATCAAATCTGAAATTGCACTCTTACGACCATCTCTTTTAATGCGGTAAACCTGCTTGACCAGCTCTTTCTTGTTCCTTGAGCTCTGGACCGATTCCTTATGATTGAAACGGTCTTTGACGCGTGATTGTTCAAATGTTGATCTTCTTTGAGCTGCATAGTATTGGTGAGATGGTCTAGAATAAGATGTAGAATGTGCCCTTGTACCATACCTGTCCCATGATGAATATGTATCTATATGAGCATAGGGAGGCATCCACGACATTGGCATTGGTGGCCCAAAATAAGGATATGAATATGTTGCATTAAAATTATCACTTTGCCAATACCAATCCTCATATTTGCGCCTTGGGGGTGATCTTGGTTTCTTTGCATGATTTGGCCGATAAGCATTCTTCTCTTCACTCATCTTTTGATATTTATCCAATAGTTCAGCAAAGGTGATTTTTGATCTCTTACACTTGCGCTCATTTCGGCCTTTGTTTTCTTTTGGTTTGCTTTCATCGATCATTGGATTTGCTTGCTGCCCCCCAGTCCTTGGCATCTCCATTGTAGCTTCGATGGAATTTTCGCCCTCAAGATTATGTTCATTATGCTCTTCAACAACTTCTTTACTTGAAACCTTGATCCCATCACCTGCAGTTTTTACATTCTCTTTAAATGGATCGTCTTGAAGCAGCCGATGCAAAAATCTTTTGCCATCGGGACCAATCGGAATAGACTGGTCATCTCTTGGTGTTTCAACAAACTTCAATCGTCCTTTTTCAATGGCCAATTTAACTATTTGCCGAAACATGTCGCAATCCTCAAAATTATGTTTGGACGAACGATGCAACTTACAATACATTCGTCGTTGGATTGATGGCTTAACATGGTGATCGAGAATTGTAATGTAATTATTTTTCAGCAACAAATCAAATATTTGATCACACATGCTTGAATTGAAGGTATACTTCTTGTTTTCTAGCCGATCTTGCTGTTTGAACGGCTTTGGAGATAAGCAAATGAATGGTTTAGATTTGGAATCTCCCCATTCGGCTATGCATTCTGTTTTCCACTCTATCTCCGATGTCATTGGATAAGATATTGTATTAGCATCGGTTTTCTCAATAGAATTTAACCTTGGCTTTAAATTTTTTGGAAACGAAGATATTTAGAACATACATGTCTCAGTTGAGACCAAGTGCAAGCCAAGTACGAAATAAGCAAAGCTACACAACTAGATATGAACTTTAGATAAAGCAACAAGGAAAGCTTTGGCTGTAACAATAGGTCATTATCGGTCTTTATAAATGGCGCAATGGTTTGACCGATATGTTCCATAATAATTTTATTGCTAACAAGTAAATTACCCTTCTTCATTGGTCTTTCAAAATTACTTATGAGAATATTTCTTATAGATGCATCAATAATGAAGTTGCGACCAAATCTGAAAATAGGTAAATTACTCGCTATGCATACCTCTTCAAATATGTTGGGAGAACATGATGGTGGTGCCATTTGAAGAACATCTTGCTCTGTCTTTGGATGGCTCCCCAACACCTTTTCATCATCTTTTTCTTGAATCCGTGCATCATTGCTTTGAAAAATTTTGTCGGACGAACTTTGTTCGGCTACTTGTTCTTTTCCTTGAAGCTTGTCAATTTCTACGGCATGGAACTCATAGGGCAGGAAGTAGGTTCCATTAACTTCAGAAAAATCAAGCACCGTTGTTTTCCTATGCTTGCCATGCCCTTTCTCAATAATGCTCGCCTCGTTGGATTTGATGGATTCAGAATATATACTACTTGATTCGGATTTTTCAACCGAAGCACTTTCATGTTCCGAATCATCCTTCTTTTCATTGATAGTACCAATTGGCAATGCTTCTTTTATCTGAGCCAATTCTTTTTCTATTTGTTTCTGATGGCGAGCGGCAAAATTAGCTTTAAGCTTTTTCTCAATTTCAGCCCACTCCGGATATGATTACCCCCCAATGCTTTTAGATTCTTTCGGCAATGATACACGGTTGTTGCCGAAATTTTGCAATAGTGTAGGGGGTGTATAATATGATGTAGTACTAGGTGAAGGCATATGAAGTGTTGTAAGACCATACTTTTGCTCGCCAATTTTATCAATTGGCAAGGATTCATCTTCTTGCAAAACTCTAGCTTTTATTGCGGCATAATCAGGAAATAGCCCCTTTTCAAGTTGTTCAAGGCAAAGAGCACTAATTCTCTTATTTTGGGCTAAACTCTTCAATGCAACCACCACTACCTCATATTCTACAATGTTGGGCACAACCGCTCCTGTAAAATTTACATTCATTCGGCTATAACCAGGAAGGTGTGAAGCCAAATTATGAGCATCTACAGTTGTGTATGATGCCGAAGAATTACTAACATGAGGTGTAGCATATGACGGTTGAGAGTAACTGGCCAAATAGCCATTAGTAGCATGGCCAATTCTCTCATTCATCGGCATGGTTGGTTTACTATATTGCTCATTAGCTGCTGATGAATAAAAGGGTGAAACACTTTCTTGTATGGCATTGGAAATTCTAACTTGGGGTGTTTCAAATTGATTAATCGAACTCATCATGTTGCTCATCGGCATATGAATTTGTGGGGTTGCCGATGCATGGGAGTTGGGATACATATGTTGCCTGTTGCTAAATTTATAAGAATTTGAAACATGAAGATTGTTTTGCGTCGGCCCTTGTAGATAATTAGATGCATGATTGATAAAACTAGGGCTAGCCGATACATTATGCTCAATAGGTGATCCAACAACAACATATGGATTATTTGCATCTACAAAGGGGAATTGGGTATTCATATTACCTTTGTAGATTGCAGCAACTTGATGACGATCTCTTCGTAGCAAGAACGGGCTGGAGACCGTCCAAAGCTTCGTCCCCAGCGGAGTCGCCAAAAAGTGTGTTGACGCTGGAACGCGTCACACGAACACGACGATGTGTACTCGCGGCGCCGAGGGAGATGCTCCGCTAGTCACACCACGGGAGACTGACTTCCAGCGCGATACGCAAGACAACAAGTCGGCGCTTTTGGGACTAGACGCCCCGCTCGCCCGGGAGGGACCCCGTCAGGGCTCGCGGCGACGATTGGTTGCTCGAGGTCGGTCTTACCGCCCCTAGAGCCTCGTGGATTCGCAACCTCCAATCTTGAAGAACGACGAAAAATGAGAAGAAAGATACAAGGGGAGAGATAAAAGTAGATGAACCTTGTACCTCCAACGCCGAGGGTGATACACCGCAGCTCACGTCGAAGGAGACCCGTCCGGAAGCGCGGTACGCAGGCAATCCGAAGGGTGCTTTTGAGGACCCGAAACCCCACACGCCCGGGAGGGACCCTGTCTGGGCGCGCGGAGGCTATGGGCTGCCCTAGGTCGACCTGATTGCCCCTAGGGCCTCGAGGTTCACCGCCCTGCAATGAAGAAGAACGAACGAAGAACGAGGAAGAAGAAGAACTAGGGTTAAGGAGAAAAGATAAAAGATAAAAAGTGGTAGATTGATTGATCGATTGTGTGTTGTTCAATCGGCCGTCACCCCTTAGGTATATAAGAGGCGGCTGGACTTCCCGTGCAAGGAAAAGGCTTGGATTCACGTCCAAAACCCTAGTCAAATTCGGATTGGTTTTGTCCGAACTTTTCAAAACTGTTCGGTTTAAACTGGCTGCACCTTGCAGGTCTTTTTTGTGGTGGTAAACGATCTCGGATGGAAACGAGCCTAAAAGCAATCTTGACCGTTTCAATGAGACGAACAACTTTTATGTTGAACGTTTTTTGATCAGAGGTCATCTTGACAGTCAAATCGGACACGCAAAACAGGCTATCCCTTGCGCTACCCATCAGACAGGGTGTCTGGTGGGGCGCGCCAGTTTTTGCCTCCTGACAGGGCTGTATTCCGATGGCTCTAACTTTTGCATATGAACTCGGATTGGAACGACTTTTATATCGAAATTGATCGCTTCGACGAGACGAAGACAATCCATGTACATAATTTTTCCATTTGAGGTCATCTTGGGAGCTTAATCAGCCAAACTGTACTCTGAATATAAGATCTTAGTACTTTGAGCATAGTTTTGGCCTTCGAGATGAAATCGGACTGCGATGACCCAAACTTCAAAGATGTTCATATCGACAACACGGAACTCTTTCATGAAGATCACTTTTCCATTTAAGGCCATCTTAAATAAGGTATTGACCGTGCCAAAATCTGGTGTCAACAGATAGCATAACATTTCTATCATGATGAATCTGAAAACAATAACTCTACTACACCAATAACAAGAACAAAGCTATCCAGCTAAGATCCACATGTAAACATCATCTCCGAAAATAGTAATCCAGGCAATAGAACATCAACTATCATCATAAAGATAATCATACTAACCACTAATAATCCAAAGGCTGCATGACATCCAAAGTAATTCTCCAAAATATAATAACAAATATCATCATGAAAACAATCATAATATCAACCACTAATATTCCAATGGCAACATGATACTCATCAACTACAAACATAACTCCTAGTAATCCAAACAATAGCATGGCATCAACAAGATCAAAATAATACTCCGAGAAAATGCCATGCACAGATCACAAGTAGTTAAAACAATATTTTAAACAAGTTCAAATAAGTTAAACCATCTCACTGCATTGCAATCATGCAAATAGAGGGTGTGGCTTGCCTGGGGTGGAAGAAATCACCGGGAGAAAGTGCGAGAAGCTCGCAGAAAGAATCGCCGGAAATCATTCTCTCTCGGAGGGGACTGAATAAGGGCAGGGGAAAAATGGTCATCTTCAGAATGTCAAAACATGGTTAAATGGAACCAACAGAACGCGCTCGACGAAACGAAGAAGTAGGCTTTGGAATCACCTGATTTGGAGCTACTGTTAAAAAGATATGGTAGTTTTTCTGCTAGGGACCTACCTGTATAAAAAATAATCACAAACAGGCCCTCCTGGAAAAACAGAACGCGCACTCGAAGAAATACACTTTCGGAAAATGTATTCTTGCAAATACGCTTTCACTTAACCATGTCAGCGGGGGCGGGGCCGGCCTCTAGGACGCTGACAGGCGGGGCCCACTTTATCCACTTCTCTCTCTCTCTTCCCTTCTCTTCTTCTTCTCTCCTCCTCCCCGACCAAAATAGGGCAGAGGTGAGGCCGCACACTCTGGCGAGGCTCCCAGGCGGCTCTGGCCATCTCCCGCACCGTGCAGCACACCGGCGCGCTCAGGGAGACCGACCGCACCCGACTGGCGCATTCACACACCATGGGGAGGACGGCGTCAAGCAGAGCCGCGGTTGCAGCAGACGGTGGCTCCGGGCGGATGGGGCTTGCGGCCAGAGGCCATCGGAGGGGAACGACAAGCGCTGGGGTAGCTCTAGGGGGAAGTTGGGGCTCTGCTGGAAGTGGATGGGCGGAGGGAGGAGGCTCGGTGAAGTGATGGCGTGCGGAGACAGAGAGCGACGGCGGTGGCCGACCTATGGGGGCGTGATGACCCGCAAGTATACGGGATAATTGTAGCCTGTTTCGATAAGTAAGAGTGTCGAACCCAACGAGGAGCTAAAGGTAGAACAAATATTCTCTCAAGTCCTATCTGCCACTGATACGACTCTACGCACGCATTGTGTTCGCTTTACCTAGAACAAGTATGGAATTAGAAGTATTTTGTAGGTGTTGTTGGATAGGTTTGCAAGATAACAAAGAGCATGTAAATATAAACTAGGGGCTGTTTAGATAAAGATGCAATAAAGTAAATATTAGTAGAGAGCTTTTTGTTACGAGAAAGTTATTTGTCCAAGGCAATCGATAACTAGACCGGTAATCACTATTGCAATTTTATTTGAGGGAGAGGCATAAGCTAACATACTTTCTCTTCTTGGATCATATGCACTTATGATTGGAACTCTAGCAAGCATCCAAAACTACTAAAGATTCATTAATGTAAAACCCAACCATAGCATCAAAGCACCAAGTCCCCTTTATCCCATACGCAAACAACCTACTTACTCGGGTCTGTGCTTCTGCTCACTCACGCCACCCACCATAAGCAAATCATGAACATATTGCAAACCCTACAGCGGGGATCCCTCACGCTTGCGCGACACGGAGAGCACCATAGGACAGCACCAATAATAAAAAATGCAACTCAAACCAATCACTATCATCAATTAACCCATAGGACAAAACGGATCTACTCAAACATCATAAGATAGCCATACATCATTGGGAAATAATCTATAGCATTGAGCACCATGTTTAAGTAGAGATTACAGCGGGTAAGAGAGAGGTTACACCGCTGCATAGAGGGGGGAAGAGTTGGTGATGAAGGCGGTGAAGTTGTTGATGAAGATCACGATGATGATGATGGCCCCCGACGGAGTTCCGGCGCCACCGAAAGCAAGGGGGAGAGGGCCCCCCTTCTTCTTCTTCTTCCTTGACCTTCTCCCTACATGGGAGAAGGGTTACCCCTCTGGTCCTTGGCTCCAATGGCGTGGGAGGGGCGAGAGCCCCTCCGAGATTTGATCTATCTCTCTGTCTCTCTCTGTTTCTGCATTCCGGGATTCTACCCCTTCACCGTTTATTTTATATCCGGAGATCCGTAACTCCGATTGGGGTGAATCTTTCGCCCAGATTTTTCTCATAAAATTAGCTTTCTTGCCACAAAATAAGTGCGTCAACCGCCTCATGGGTGGCCCACGAGGGTGCCAGGCGCACCCATGGGGGAGGGCGCACCCACGGGGGAGGGCGCGCCCCCTGTCTCGTGGCCACCTCGGGCACCGTTTCGTGTTGGTTCTTCCTCCGGAAAATCCCAAATATTCCAAAATAATTCTCCGTCCGTTTTTATCCCGTTTGGACTCCATTTGATATTGGGTTTCTGCGAAACATAAAACATGCAACAAACAGGAACTAGCACTGGGCACTGGATCAATATGTTAGTCCCAAAAATTAGTATAAAAAGTTGCCAAAATTATATGAAAGTTGAATAATATTGGCATGGAACAATCAAAAAATATAGATACGACAGAGACGTATCAGCATCCCCAAGCTTAATTCCTGCTCGTCCTCGAGTAGGTAAATGATAATAAAAGATAATTTTTGATGTGGAATGCTACCTAGCATAATTTTGATCATATGTCTAATCATGGAAAGAATATTAAGACACGAGTGATTCAAAGCAATAGTCTATCATTTGACATAAAAACAATAATACTTCGAGCGTACCAATAAAGCAATCATGTCTTTTCAAAACAACATGGCCAAAGAAAGTTATCCCTACAAAATCATATAGTCTGGCTGTTACTCTATCTTCATCACACAAACTATTTAATCGTGCACAACCCCGATGACAAGCCAAGCAATTGTTTCATACTTTAGTAATCTCAAACTTTTTCAACTTTCACGCAATACATGAGCGCGAGCCATGGACATAGCACTATAGGTGGAATAGAATATGATGGTGAGGGTTTATGTGGAGAAGACAAAAAGGATGAAAGTCTCACATCAATGCGGCTAATCAACGGGCTATGGAGATGCCCATCAATTGATGTCAATGCAAGGAGTAGGGATTGCCATGCAACGGATGCGCTAGAGCTATAAGTGTATGAAAGCTCAAACTGAAAACTAAGTGGGTGTGCATCCAACTTGCTTGCTCATGAAGACCTCGGGCATTTGAGGAAGCCCATCATCGGAATATACAAGCCAAGTTCTATAATGAAAATTCCCACTAGTATATGAAAGTGATAACTCAAGAGACTCTCTATATGAAGAACATGGTGCTACACAAGTGTGGTAAAAGGATAGTAACATTGCCCCTTCTCTCTTTTTCTCTCATTCTTTTTATTTTCTTTTTTTTTCTTTTTTTCTTTTTTTGAATAGGCTTCTTTGGCCTCTCCCTTTTTTTATTTAGGCTTTGTTGGCTTCTCTCTCTTTTTTATTAAGTCCGGAGTCTCATCCCGACTTGTGGGGCAATCATAGTCTCCATCATCCTTTCCTCACTAGGGCAATGCTCTAATAATGATGATCATCACACTTCTATTTACTTACAACTCGATATCTATAACAAAGATATGACTCTATATGAATGCCTCCGGCGGTGTACCGGGATGTGCAATGATCTAGCGTAGCAATGACATCAAAAAACGGACAAGCCATGAAAACATCATGCTAGCTATCTGATACGTCTCCAACGTATCTATAATTTTTTATTCTTCCATGCTATTATATTACCCCTTTTGGATGTTTATGGGCTTTATTTTACACATTTTATCATTTTTGGGACAAACCTACTAACCGGAGGCCCAACCCATATTGCTGTTTTTTTGCCTATTTCAGTATTTCGAAGAAAAGGAATATCAAACGGAGTCAAAACGGAATGAAACCTTCGGGAGCATAATTTTTGGAACAAACGTGATCCGGAGAGCTTGGAGTGCAAGTCAAGAAGCTTCTCGTGGGCCCCTCGGGCGGCCACCGACGTACTTCTTCCTCCTATATATACCTACGTACCCCGAAAACATCTAGGAGCACCACGAACCACAATTTCCACCGCCGTAACCTTCTGTATTCGCGAGATCCCATCTTGGAGCCTTCGCCGGCACTCTACCGGAGGGGGAATCAACCACGGAGGGCCTCTACATCAACATCCTTGCCCCTCCAATGAGTTGTGAGTAGTTTACCACAGACCTACGGGTCCATAGTTATTAGCTAGTTGGCTTCTTCTCTCTTTTTGGATCTCAATACAATGTTCTCCCCCTCTCTTGTGGAGATCTATTCGATGTAAACTCTTTTTGCGGTGTGTTTGTCGAGATCCGATGAATTGTGCGTTTATGATCAAGTTTATCTATGAGTAATATTTGAATCTTCTCTGAATTCTTTTATGTATGATTGAGTTATCTTTGCAAGTCTCTTCGAATTATCAGTTTGGTTTGGCCTACTAGATTGGTCTTTCTAGCCATGGGAGAAGTGCTTAGCTTTGGGTTCAATCTTACGGTGTTCTTACCCACTGACAGAAAGGGTTGCAAGACACGTATTGTATTGTTGCCATCGAGGATAACAAGATGGGGTTTATATCATATTGCATGTGTTTATCCCTCTACATCATGTCATCTTGCTTAATGCTTTACTCTGTTCTTATTAACTTAATACTCTAGATGAGGGCAGGAGTCGGTCGATGTGTGGAGTAATAGTAGTAGATGCAGGCAGGAGTCGGTCTACTTGTTATGGACGTAATGCCTATATACATGATCATGCCTAGATAATCTCATAACTATGCGCTTTTCTATCAATTGCTCGACAGTAATTTCTTCACCCACCGTAATACTTATGCTATCTCGAGAGAAGCCTCTAGTGAAACCTATGGCCCCCGGGTCTATCTCTTATCATATTTGCTTTCAATCTACCTTTATTTGCATCTATATTATAAAATACCAAAAATATATTTATCTTATCATACTATGTTTATTAGATCTCACTTTCGCAAGTGGTCGTGAAGGAATTGACAACCCCTTTATTGTGTTGGTTGTGAGTTCTTAGTTTGTTTGTGTAGGTGCGTGGGACTTTTGAGGAGCCTCCTACTGGATTGATACCTTGGTTCTCAAAACTGAGAGAAATACTTACGCTACACTTTGTTGCATCACCCTCTCCTCTTTGAGGAAAACCAATGCAAGCTCAAGACATAGCAAGAAGGATTTCTGGCGCCGTTGCCGGGGAGGTCTTCGCTCAAGTCAAGACATACCAAGTACCCATCACAAACCCATCTCCCTCGCATTTACATTATTTTACATTTGCCTCTCGTTTTCCTCTCCCCACTTCACCCTTGCCGTTTTATTCGCCCTCTCTTTCACAATCTCCTCCTCTCTTTTCGCTTGCCTTTTTCTGTTTGCTTGTGTGTTGGATTACTTGTTGCCATGGCGCAGGATAATACCAAATTGTGTGACTTCTCGAATACCAATAATAATGATTTCCTTAGTACTCCGATTGCTCCTCTTAATGATGTTGAGTCTTGTGAAATCAATACCGCTTTGCTGAATCTTGTTATGAAAGATCAATTCGCCGGCCTTCCTAGTGAAGATGCCGCTACTCATCTAAACAATTTTGTTGATTTGTGTGATATGCAAAAGAAGAAAGATACGGATAACAATATTGTCAAATTGAAGTTATTTCCGTTTTCACTTAGAGATCGTGCTAAAGTTTGGTTTTCCTCTTTGCCTAAAAATAGTATTGATTCTTGGAACAAGTGCAAAGATTCTTTTATCTCTAAGTATTTTCCTCCCGCTAAGATCATCACTCTTAGGAACGATATTATTAATTTTAAACAACTTGATCATGAGCATGTTGCCCAATCTTGGGAAAGAATGAAATTGATGCTTCACAATTGCCCTACTCATGGTTTGAATCTATGGATGATCATACAAAATTTTATGCCAGTTTGAACTTTGCTTCTAGAAATCTCTTAGATTCGGCCACGGGAGGCACCTTTATGGAAATCACATTAGGAGATGCTACAAAATTGCTTGATAATATTATGGCTAATTATTCTCAATGGCACACCGAAAGATCTTCTAGTAAAAAAGTGCATGCTATAGAAGAAATTAATGTTTTGAGTGGAAAGATGTTTGCTACTAAAAATACTCCTCTTGATCCGAATGATATGCCTTTGTCTTCCTTGATTGAGAATAATAATGAATCTATGGATGTGAATTTTGTTGGTAGGAGTAGTTTTGGAAACAATGCTTATAGAGGAAATTTTAATGCTAGACCGTTCCCTAGTAATCCCTCTAATAATTATGGAAATTCCTACAATAATTCTTATGGTAATTTTAATAAGATGCCCTCTGATTTTGAGAATAGTGTTAAAGAATTTATGAGTTCTCAAAAGAATTTTAATGCTTTGCTTGATGAAAAATTGCACAAAGTTGATGATTTGGCTAGGAACGTTGATAGACTTTCGCTTGATGTTAATTCTCTTAAACTTGGATCTTCTTCTCCTAAACACGATATCATTGAGTCTCTCAAAGTAATGAGAATTTCCATTGACGAGTGCAAGGAAATAACCCCTAGATTGCGTGCTAAAAAAGAAAGCTTTATAAAAGCGTGTTCTTCTAGTCTTCATGAAAATAATGATGAGGATCTTAAAGTTATTGATGCGTCTCTGATTAGATCTATGTTTTGCAATATGAATTTTGATGATTATGGGAGTGATGATGAATCCACTTTGCCTATAAGGCGTCCCAAAAATTTAGAGTCTTTAGATCTTGATGCTAAATTTGGTAAAAGAGAGATTAGAGAATCCTCAACTTCTAATAATATTGAACCTACTATCTCGGATTCAAGGAATTTTATTATGATAACTGCTCTTTAAAAGGTTGTATTTCCTTGTTGCAATCCGTTGTTAATTCTCGTCATGCTTATAGTCAAAACAAAGCTTTTACCAAACATATTGTTGATGCCTTGATGCAATCTTATGATGAAAAACTTAATTTGAAAGTTTCTATACCTAGAAATCTTAATGATGAGTGGGAACCTACTATAAAGATTAGAATTAAAGATTATGAGTGTTTTGCTTTGTGTGATTTGGGTGCTAGTGTTTCCACGATTCCAAAAACTTTATGTGATATTCTAGGTTTCCATGATCTTGATGATTGCTCTTTAAATTTGCACCCTGCGGATTACACCATTAAAAAGCCTATGGGAAGGATCAATGATGTTCTTATTGTTGCAAATAGAAATTTGGTGCCCGTAGATTTTATCGTTCTTGATATAGATTGCAATCTTTCTTGCCCTATTATTCTTGGTAGACCTTTCCTTAGAACGATTGGTGCGATTATTGATATGAAGGAAGGGAATATTAGATTCCAATTTCCCTTAAAGAAAGGCATTGAGCACTTTCCAAGAAAGAAAGTCAAATTACCTTATGAATTTATCATGCGTGGTACTTATGAATTTAGTGCCAAAGATGGCACTCGTTAGATCTATCCTTGCTTTTATGCCTAGCTAGGGGCGTTAAACGATAGCGCTAGTTGGGAGGAAACCCAATTTTCTTTATGTTTTTTTGCTCCTGTTAAGTAATAAATCTTGCATCTACCTTATGGTTAGATGTGTTTTTATCTTTTAATTAGTGTTTGTGCCAAGTAGAACCTATAGGATAACCTACGATGAGAGTTGATTTGATTCTACTGAAAAACAGAAACTTTGCGCGCATGAATATAATTTTTTTAAATCACATGAACGTGCTTTTGCATTGATTCCTATTGCTTATGTTAAATAAACAAATTTTCCAGGACTTCCTATTTTGGTAGGATTTTTTGGAGTTCCATAAGTTTGCGTTAGTTACAGATTGCTACAGACTGTTCTGTTTTTGACAGATTCTGTTTTTTGTGTGTTGTTTGCTTATTTCAATGCATTTATGGCTAGTAATTCAGTCTATGAACCATAAAGAAGTTGGAATACAGCAGGTTTAACACCAAAATAAATAAATAATGAGTTCATTGCAGTACCTTATGTGGTGGTTTTGTTTTCTTTCACTAACGGAGCTTATAAGCTTTCCTATTGAGTTTTGTGTTGTGAAGTTTTCAAGTTTTGGGTAAAGCTTTTATGGACTATGGAATAAGGAGTGGCAAGAGCCTAAGCTTGGGGATGTCCATGGTACCCCAAGATATTCAAGGATAGCCAAAATCCTAAGCTTGGGGATGCCCCGGGAAGGCATCTCCTCTTTCGTCTTCGTTCATTGGTAACTTTACTTGGAGCTATATTTTTATTCGCCACATGATATGTGTTTTGCTTGGAGCGTCGTGTATTATATTAGTCTTTGCTTTTTAGTTTACCACAATCATCCTTTCTGTACACACCTTTTGGGAGAAGCCTATTTGATTATAATTTGCTAGAATACTCTATGTGCTTCACTTATATTTTTTGAGCTTGATAGTTTTTGCTCTAGTGCTTCACTTATATCTTTTAGAGCACGGTGATGTCTTAATTTTTACAAAATTGCTAGTCTCTCATGCTTCACTTATATTATTTTGAGTCTTTTAGAAGAGCATGGTATTTTCTATGATCATAAAGTTGGTCCTAGAATGATGAGCATCCAAGTTGGGTATAATAAAAACTATCGTATAAAGTGAATTGGATGCTATGATCAATTTGATGCTTGATAATTGTTTTGAGATATGGAGATAGTGATATTAAAGTCATGCTAGTTGGGTGATTATGAATTTAAAGAATTCTTGTGTTGAAGTTTGTGATTCCCGTAGCATGCACGTATGGTGAACCGCTTTGTGATGAAGTTGGAGCACAATTTTATTTATTGATTGTCTTCCTTATGAGTGGCGGTCGGGGACGAGCGATGGTGTTTTCCTACCAATCTATCCCGCTAGGACCATGCGCGTAGTACTTTGGTTTTTGATGACTTCTAAATTTTTTCAACAAGTATATGAGTTCCTTTGATTAATGTTGAGTCCATGGATTATACGCACTCTTTCACCCTTCCACCATTGCTAGCCTCTCTTGTATCGTGCAATTTTCGCCGGTACCATACACCCACCATTTACCTTCCTCAAAACAGCCACCATACCTACCTATTATGGCATATCCATAGCCATTCCGAGATATATTTCCATGCAACTTTCCACCGTTCTGTTCATATGACACGCATTACTTTTGTCCTATTGCTTTTTGCATGATCATGTAGTTGACATTGTATTTGTGGGAAGGCCACCTTCATAATTTTCATACATGTCGCTCTTGATTCATTGCATATCCCGGTACACCACCGGAGGCATTCATATAGAGTCATATCTTGTTCTAGCTTTGAGTTGTAAATCCATAAAAGTGTGATGATCTTCATTATTAGAGCATTGTCCTAGTGAGGAAAGGATGATGAAGACTATGATTCCCCCACAAGTCGGGATGAGACTTCGGACTTTACAAAAAGAAAAAAAGAGAAAGGCCACAAAGAAAAAAAAGATAGGCCAAAGAAAAAAGGGAAAAGAAAGAAAAAAATAAAATGAGAGAAAAAGAGAGAAGGGACAATGCTACTATCTCTTTTTCCACACTTGTGCTTCAAAATAGCACCATGATCTTCATGATAGAGAGTCTCATATGTTGTCCCTTTCATATACTAGTGGGAATTTTCCATTATAGAACTTGGCTTGTATATTCCAATGATGGGCTTCCTCAAAGTGCCCTAGGTCTTCGTGAGAAAGCAAGTTGGATGCACCCCACTTAGTTTCTTTTATTGAGCTTTCATAAATTTATAGCTCTAGCGCATCCGTTGCATGGCAATCCCTACTCACTCACATTGATATCTATTAATGGGCATCTCCATAGCCCATTGATACGCCTAGTTGATGTGAGACTATCTTCTCCTTTTTGTCTTCTGCACAACCACCATTCTGTTCCACATATAGTGCTATGTCCATGGCTCATGCTCATGTATTGCATGAAAGTTGAAAAAGTTTGAGATTATTAAAGTGTGAAACAATTTCTTGGCTTGTCATCGGGGTTGTGCATGATTAAATACTTTGTGTGATGAAGATAGAGCATAGCCAGACTATATGATTTTGTAGGGATAACTTTCTTTATCCATGTTATTTTGAGAAGACATGATTACTTTGATTAGTATGCTTGAAGTATTACTATTTCTTATGTCAATATGAACTTCTATTTTGTATTCATTTGAGTCTGAACATTCATGCCACAATAAGGAAAATTACATTGAGAAATAGGCTAGGTAGCATTCCACATCAAAAATTCTCTTTTTATCATTTACCTACTTGAGGACGAGCAGGAATTAAGCTCGGGGATGCTTGATATGTCTCCAATGTATCTATAATTTTTGATTGTTCCATGCTATTATATTACCCCTTTTGGATGTTTATGGGCTTTATTTTACACATTTATATCATTTTTGGGACTAACCTACTAACACGAGGCCCAGCCCATATTGCTGTTTTTTTGCCTATTTCAGTATTTCGAAGAAAAGGAATATCAAACGGAGTCCAAACGGAATGAAAACTTTGGGACCATGACTTTTGGAACATACGTGATCCGGAGAGCTTGGAGTGCAAGTCAAGAAGCTTCCGAGGGCCCCACGAGATAGGGGGCCACGCCCCCCCCCCCCCCTGTAGGGCGTGCCCCCTGTCTTGTGGGCCCCTCAGGCGGCCACCGACGTACTTCTTCCTCCTATATATACCTACGTATCCTGAAAACATCCAGGAGCACCACGAAACACAATTTCCACCACCGTAACCTTTTGTATCCGCGAGATCCCATCTTGGAGCCTTCGCCGGCACTCTGCCGGAGGGGGAATCAACCACGGAGGGCCTCTACATCTACATCCTTGCCCCTCCGATGAGTTGTGAGTAGTTTACCACAGAGCTACGGGTCCATAGTTATTAGCTAGATGGCTTCTTCTCTCTTTTTGGATCTCAATACATTGTTCTCCCCCTCTCTTCTGGAGATCTATTCGATGTAAACTCTTTTTGCGGTGTGTTTGTCGAGATCCGATGAATTGTGGGTTTATGATCAAGTTTATCTATGAGTAATATTTGAATCTTCTCTGAATTCTTTTATGTATGATTGAGTTATCTTTGACAGTCTCTTCGAATTAACAATTTGGTTTGGCCTACTAGATTGGTCTTTCTTGCCATGGGAGAAGTGCTTAGCTTTGGATTCAATCTTGCGGCGTTCTTACCCAGTGACAGAAAGGGTTGCAAGAAACGTATTGTATTGTTGCCATCGAGGATAACAAGATGGGGTTTATATCATGTTGCATGTGTTTATCCCTCTACATCATGTCATCTTTCTTAATGCGTTACTCTGTTCTTATGAACTTAATACTCTAGATGCAGGTAGGAGTCGGTCGATGTGTGGAGTAATAGTAGTAGATGCAGGCAGGAGTTGGTCTACTTGTTATGGACGTAATGCCTATATACATGATCTTGCCTAGATAGTCTCGTAACTATGCGCTTTTCTATCAATTGCTCGACAGTAATTTCTTCAGCCACCGTAATACTTATGCTATCTCGAGAGAAGCCTCTAGTGAAACCTATGGCCCCCGGGTCTATCTCTTATCATATTTGCTTTCAATCTACCTTTATTTGCATCTTTACTTTTTGCATCTATATCATAAAATACCAAAAATATATTTATCTTATCATACTATCTTTATTAGATCTCACTTTCGCAAGTGGTCGTGAAGGGATTGACAACCCCTTTATTGCGTTGGTTGCGAGTTCTCAGTTTGGTTGTCTAGGTGCATGGGACTTTTGAGGAGCCTCCTACTGGATTGATACCTTGGTTCTCAAAACTGAGGGAAATACTTATGCTACACTTTGCTGCATCACCCTCCCCTCTTCGAGGAAAACCAACGCAAGCTCAAGACGTAGCACTATCTTACGATCATGTAAAGCAATACGATAAATGAATGCTCAGGTCATGTATATGATGATGATGGAAGTTGCACGGCAATATATCTTGGAATGGCAATGGAAATGCCATGATAGGTAGGTATGGTGGCTGTTTTGAGGAAGATATAAGGAGGCTTTTGTGTGACAGAGCATATCATATCATGGGGTTTCGATGCACCGGCGAAGTTTTTACCAACTCTCGAGGTGAGAAAGGGCAATGCACGGTACCAAAGAGGCTAGCAATGATGGAAGGGTGAGAGTGCGTATAATCCATGGACTCAACATTAGTCATAAAGAACTCATATACTTATTGCAAAAATCTACAAGCCATTGAAAACAAAGTACTACACCCATGCTCCTAGGGGGATAGATTGGTAGGAAAAGACCATCGCTCGTCCCCGACCGCCACTCATAAGGAAGACAATCAATAAATAAAATTGTGCTCCAACTTCATCACAAAGCGGTTCACCATACGTGCATGCTTCGGGAATCACAAACCTCAACACAAGTATTTCTACTAATCCACAATCACCCACTAGCATAACTCTAATATCACTACCTTTATATCGCAAAACTATTGCAATGAATCAAACATATCATATTCAGCGATCTACAAGTTTATGTAGGATTTTATGACTAACCATGTGAATGACCAATTCCTGTCACCTCTCTAAATAGATATAAGTGAAGCAAGAGAGTTTAATTCTTTCTACAAAAGATATGCCCACTCTCTAACAATTATTAGTGAAGCAAAAGAGCATTCTACAAATGGCGGTTTTCTATGTGAAGAGAAACAGGCAATCCAAACTTCAAATGATATAAGCGAAGCACATGAAGCATTCTATAAAGCCATACTCAAAAGATTTAAGCGAAGTGCAATGAGAATTCTATAAATCCACCAAGGACTATCTCATACCAGCATGGTGCATAAAAGAAAAGTGGAAACTAATTGCAAAAGACGCTCCAAGACTTGCACATATCGCATGAACGAAACGAATACAAAAACATACCGATACTTGTTGAAGAAAGAGGGGATGCCTTCCGGGGCATCCCCAAGCTTAGACGCTTGAGTATCCTTGAATATTTACTTGGGGTGCCTCGGGCATCCCCAAGCTTGAGCTCTTGCCTCTCTTCCTTTTCCTCATATCGAGTCATCCTCGATCAAACACTTCATCCACACAAAACTTCAACAGAAAACTCGGTAAGATCCGTTAGTATAATAAAGCAAATCACTACTCTAAGTACTGTTGCAAACCAATTCATATTTTTTTTTGCATGGTGTCTACTGTAATAGAACTTTTCCATGGCTTAATACACTGATATAAATTGATAGATTCATCAAAACAAGCAAACTATGCATCAAAAACAGAATCTGTCAAAAACAGAACAGTCTGTAGCAATCTGAACATTCACGATACTTATGTTACCCCAAAAATTCTACCAACATTAGGGAAAATAAACAATTTGTACAGAAAGACATTGCAAAAGGAATTAGAACCATTTGACGTTCCAGTTAAAAATGCAAACTCGCGCACTACAGGCAAAGTTTCTGTCCTGCACCGTACAAACCAACAAGCATTGTAAACATCCTAAAGGCAAACCTTAGCACATTATTTTTATAATTAAATGGAATTTTACAAGGGGATAATTATTTTTGTTGAAAAGTTTCTGTAATCAATATTCACAAAGTTTTCGTGAGCCTGAAGAAAGTTCAGGGCTAGCTCCCACTTCAACAATGCTTGTCTTTCTCACTTTCACTTTCCTTTTTGAAAAGTTTTCAGTTCCCCACTTTATTTTTTTATTTTTAAACTATATAAAAGAATTCAACAGAAATAAATGACTCTCTAAAACTTCTGGGTTGTATCCCTGGTAGCGCTTTCTTTAAAGCCATTAAGCTAGGCATATAGTGCTCAAGTAATGGATCCACCCAGATCTCAAGGAATATCAAAGCCAATTTTAATTAACAATGATTTGTGATTTAGTAGTGAGCACAAAGTAACATATATCAAGAAACAACGAAGTCTAACTCTCTTCCTATGCATCGGCATGTCATAAAAGAACAATTCATGCACACCAAGTAAAGGTCAATGCATAGTATAAGCAGATTCTTGCAATTCTATCATATTGGAAACATAGAGAGGTGGAGATATAGTTCCTCTCTCATGATAATTGCAAGTAGGAGCAGCAAGCACATGCATATTATATTCATCAAAATTATCATGTGCAATGGTAAAAGGCAACCCATCAACATAATCCTTAATAAGCACAAACTTCTCCGATATAGTGTAGTTTGTAGAATTCAAAAAGATAATAGGACTATCATGCGTGGGTGCAATAGCAACAATTTCATGTTTAACATAAGGAACTAAAGCAACTTCATCTCCATACGCATAATTCATATTGGCATCTTGGCCACAAGCATAGCAAGCATCATCAAAAAGGGATATTTCAAGAGAATCAACGGGATCATACCAATCATCATAGCAATCATCCTCCGGTAAGCACGAAGGGGAATTACACAATGTATGAGTTGAAGAGTTACTCTCATTAGAAGGTGGGCACGGGTAGCTAATCCGATCTTCCTCCTTTTGTTCTTCGCTCTCCTCATCATCTTTTTCATCCAATGAGCTCACAGTTTCATCAATTTCTTCTTCCATAGCTTCCTGCAAAATATTATTCTCTTCTTGGACAGCGGAGAATTTCTCAATATATAGTTTAACATAGGCATTAGAAGCATAATTATCATAACAATATTCAAGTATGGCAAAATTTTCAGATTTGTAGAGAGTAGCATCATAATTTTCGATCAAAGAAGCAATTTCATAAGCACACCCTTAAAAGCAACAAATTCTTCAATTTGTTGAACATCATAGTAATTATAAACACCCTTAGCATACGAAGATACGATTCCTTTATCAATAAACTCACATTGGTAGGGAAGGTGTTTCTTGGGGTTTTCAGAACAACAAGTAACATCAGAAATTTCACATAAATTCCAAGCATAACATTGCAAACAATGAATTTGATCTAGTAAAAGTTTCCCTTTTTCAAATATACGGTGTCGCGCATAACAAGGATGCTCATCTAAAGATTTGCCCTCAACTAAGCTAGTGGGGGTTTTAGTACGAGCACAAAGGGATCGACGATAATCCAAGTAAAAAGCTTCAGGAGTGTGATATATTTTGAGTGGTTCTTCAACCATTGGCGTAGTAGGTACAACTAATTTTTTTGGTATTTTGCATTTCCTACCCATAACTAAAGATAGAAAACAACTAAGAATAGCAAATAAAAATTACTTAGTGATAAAGCAAACAAGCACACACGAGAATATTCACCCCATGCTATGACTCCCCGGCAACGGCGCCAGAAAAAGGTCTTGATGACCCGCAAGTATACGGGGTAATTGTAGCCTCTTTCGATAAGTAAGAGTGTCGAACCCAACGAAGAGCTAAAGGTAGAAAACATATTCTCTCAAGTCCTATCTGCCACCGATACGACTCTACGCACACCTTGTGTTCGCTTTACCTAGAACAAGTATGGAACTAGAAGTATTTTGTAGGTGTTGTTGGATAGGTTTGCAAGATAATAAAGAGCATGTAAATATAAACTAGGTACTGTTTAGATAAAGATACAAGAAAGTAAGTATTAGTAGAGAGCTTTTGGTTACGAGAAAGTTATTTGTCCACGGCAATCGATAACTAGACCGGTAATCACTATTGTAATTTTATTAGAGGCAGAGGCATAAGCTAACATACTTTCTCCTCTTGGATCATATGCACTTATGATTGGAACTCTAGCAAGCATCCACAACTACTAAAGATTCATTAAGGTAAAACCCAACCATAGCATTAAAGCATGAAGTCCCCTTTATCCCATATGCAAACAACCTACTTACTCGGGTCTATGCTTCTATTCACTAACGCCACCCACCATAAGCAAATCATGAACATATTGCAAACCCTACAGCGGGGATCCCTCACGCTTGCGCGGCATGGAGAGCACCATAGGACAGCAGCAATAATAAAACATGCAACTCAAACCAATCACGATCATCATTAACCCATAGGACAAAACGGATCTACTCAAACATCATAAGATAGCCATGCATCATTGGGAAATAATATATAGCGTTGAGCACCATGTTTAAGTAGAGATTACAGTGGGTAAGAGAGAGGTTACACCGCTGCATAGAGGAGGGAAGAGTTGGTGATGAAGGCAGTGAAGTTGTTGATGAAGATCGCGGTGATGATGATGGCCCCCGGCGGCGTTCCGGCGCCACCAGAAGCAAGGGGGAAAGGCCCCCCCTTCTTCTTATTCGTCCTTGACCTTCTCCCTAGATGGGAGAAGGGTTTCCCCTTTGGTCCTTGGCTCCCATGGCGTGGGAGGGGCGAGAGCCCCTCTGAGATTGGATCTATCTCTCTGTCTCTCTCTGTTTCCGCGTTCGGGGATTCTACCCCTTCACCGTTTCTTTTATATCCGGAGATCCGTAACTTTGATTGGGGTGAATCTTTCACCCAGATTTTTCTCATAGAATTAGCTTTCTTGCGGCCAAAGAAGAGCGTCAACCGCCTTACGGGTAGCCCACGAGGGTGCCAGGCGTGCCCAGGGGGGAGGGCACGCCCCCCTGTCTCGTGGCCACCTCGGGCACTGTTTCGTGTTGATTCTTCCTCCGGAAATTCCCAAATATTAAAAAATAATTCTCCGTCAATTTTTTTTCCCGTTTGAACTCCGTTTGATATTGGGTTTCTGTGAAACATAAAACATGCAACAAACAGGAACTTGCACTGGGCACTGGATCAATATGTTAGTCCCAAAAAGTAGTATAAAAAGTTGCCAAAAGTATATGAAAGTTGATTAATATTGTCATGGAACAATCAAAAATTATAGATACAATGGAGATGTATCAGGGTGCGAGGCCACAGCCGCTCCGGCGCCAAGAGGCGGGTGCCGCCGGGCACATCCGGCCGAGGCCCTAGCGAGGGCAGCGATCACGGGGAGGCACAGGAACGTGACGAGGGAGAACACGGGGAGGCACAGGAACGTGACGAGGGAGGCACAGGAACGTGACGAGAAAGTTATCCCTACAGGGTGCACTTGGCAGCAGGACCCAAGGGAGGGGCAGAGGAAGAGGCCGGGCGCCATTAATGCACTGTCAGCCACAGTGCTCCCGTGGGCGAGCGGCGACGAGCGCCGACGAAGAGGCTTCGGCAGAGGGAGATGAGTCCAGGGGGACGGCGACAACTCTGGCCAGCTGGTGGACACACTCACGCGCGCGAAGACGACGAGAGGGGGAGGGGCCCGAGCAAGAAATTGTCCAGCTCTAGTCCATGGCATGCCAGAGAGGTGGTCACCATGCGCACTGGTGCACACAGTGCCACAAGCAATGCCAAACAATGTCTGGAGGTTAGTCCTTCCAGGGTAGGTCTCTACTACGGTGGTAGCTCGCTTAAAAGCACTCTGGTTAAATGGTAATCAACTTCTGAAGTTTACTGCAGTAAACTTGAATGAGAACTGCTGATCAAGAAGAAAGGAACTGGAGCCAAAGAGTTTGTCTGCGAGGTTTATCTATCGAAGTACTATGGTCCTGGGGGTTTTGAGGAGAAATGGACCAAGAATGAATATAGTTGCTTCACAACTGCATTTTTGGTCTAGAAATGAAGATTGTGATGATGCTCTCACATAGAGTATCTACTTGGGCTAAGATTGGGCAAAGCTTGTTTATTTGGACATATGAAGATGCTGTAAAAAGATCATGCCAAATGGACAAGCCAAAATGGCACTTGCTTCACAAACATCATTTATGTCCAGAAACTTGGAATATTTTTGGTGATCAAATGGCTCATTGAAATGGGTGGAGGGGGGGGGGGTAAAATTATCACATTGAGGAGTGTGAAAAAGTTCAATTCATTTGGGTACTCCTAGCTAGTACTTCCTTCACAAAGCCTTCTGCCTGACAAAAATTTTGAAAATTCACTGAGGAAGATTGGCTAGGAAAATAAAGTTGAACTTGTGCATGAGGAAATTATTTGGACATATAAACATGTCCAAAAAGGTTAGGAGCCACTTGGAAAAATATAAATGATACTTCCTTCACAAAGTGCCATTCAGGGCAAAATAGAAAAGGGAATATTGGGGAATTATTTTTGAACCGGCCAAGGAAATGTTTGGACATATTTGAGCTATATATGACCCAAAGGAATTGTGGGAATTATTTGGGGATTTTTGGATGGACAGAAATATAGGTTGCTTCACAACCTTGGGCAGATATGGTTATTCCTTTAATGAAAAAGGAATATTCCCTAGAAAAAGATTTTAGGGTTTGGTCAAGGAGTGAAGTGACAAGATCTTGGCAAGGTTTTTAGAATGATGATCCACTTGGGAGGGGGAATGAGGATGATTTCCCAGGTGGCAAGGCCATGGAACGACCCCAAAAAGAAATACAGAGCAAAAACCAAATAAATCAAAAGAAAAAGAAAAGGGCCAAAAACAAGGCTGTTACAAACCTTCCCCCCTTAAAGAAATCTCGGCCTCAAGATTTGGTTGCTCAAGGAACAAGTAGGACTTGAGGACACCATTTCCAACTTGAGTATCCTTTTTCCTTTATTTATTGTTCCCACAAGAATTTCAGATGATCAATTTACCTTGCTCTGGGATGGTTTGCTTCACCTTTCCCAAATGCTGACAGGTCTTTGCTCATATACCCAATCTTTTTGTTGACGCAAATTTTCTCATATCTGCGGTGGTATCCAATGGATCCGAGTATAAATTTTCCTTTGGTCATGAAACCTTTTGCCTCTGTCATGGGGTTGCTTTAAATAAATGCAGGCCCTCTGGTTTCAATAAATGCTGAGAATTATCATGGACATCTTTGACGGGATCTAACTGCTCACAGGTGGCACTGATTTATCTTGATTTATTTCCTTGGCTCGAGCATGAGAAAGATTTGACTATCTTCTGTCGGGAGTGATATAACAAAGTGTCATACCTCCAATATTTACATCTTGAGACTGGCCCGACAGGGGATGACGGACAAATGCTTTTCCTGACAGACTGGCCATGTACTTGATTCCGTCGGTGAGTATACGAGGTCTGAGCATGATCGGCTTTTGATTTTTTTCATGTGGTCGATATACCCATCTGTGGTAATAGGCTGTGATTTGCTTTCATGTTGCCGCTGAAGTCAAACTGCTGAGGTTGCAAAGTAATCTTGGATAGCGGGATATGAAAATCCTTGTAAATAGAGTAGGCCGCTGAGAGTATGCCATTGGGGATCCATATGGAATAATGGCCTCCGACTGACTTGGGTATCCGGACCCTGATGGTCGTGCAAAAATCATCATAACTTTGCTGTCAGTCTCATCCTTTTTACGGTCATGATTTACTTTATTAGGATACCTTACTGAAATAACTTTGTCCTTGATTCTTCGTATGACCATGGATGTGATTAATATTTTTGGCATTATTCCTTATGCTTGTTTTTCTGACCTATGTCCGCACACGTATGACATATACCTGGGGTTTGTTGCTGTAAGGAGCTCATTGCTGAGGCCAATCATACAAGAAGGTGACAAAATTTCATGATATCACTTTGTCAGTTGCGGGAATAATGACCTTGATGACCATCGTAAGGCTGTGGATTCTATGATGTCATCCCCATATCTTGTCGATCCTTGTAATTCATGATATGTATTGCTGCTCATCTTTATTTTCCTTTGCCTAACTCACGAGGTTGGGGGATCCTTACTTTTCTTAGGTATATCTGCTGGATCACTGTTGCCTCACGTATGAGTGACTGATATGACTGGGGATGCATGCTCACCATATATAAGAAGGATATGCCACCGACCACTCAATCCTTGCGGTAGGCATATGTTTTGAGTGAATTTTACCTCTGACAAAATTATTGTAAGTCTATTCCTTCAACTGTATTGCCATACATTTGCAACTCTTCATATAATCTCTGAGGATGGTGCAATATTGTGGTACGGACGCGGACTGGGAGGCTTACGGGAGAAGCCATCCGAGTAGCTTGTTGAGGAAGACTTGTTAACTTCTGCTCAAATCTTTTATCTGGGTATCGTGCAGAAGAAGGCTCTATAGCTTAAACACGAAGCTTGCTCTGATTTATGTGCTGGAGAAGCATGAGTTCCGTACGTGAGAAGCTTCTCCTCAGGTTTACTTGTCGAGAAAATTTTATTTCTGTCTATCAGAAGCCTTTACTAAGGTGTCTTGTTGAGAAAGACCGGGTATCGTGGGCCAGAAATTGCTCACATATCATGCTGAGGAAAAATTGAGGATCCTTGCCCCATTAATTTCTTCCAATAGCATGTGGAAGGATACTAGGTTTCTTATATCCAAAAGTTCATACTGATAGGTAGACTGAAATCCATACATACGCCCATAATATTCTAAGGTTGATTATTTGCATGAGAAAAAATTTGTTTGACTGTCTTTCTTGAGCATATCACATCCTAACTTTATTTCGAATAGTAACATATTTCAAGCATCATGCATTGCTGAGCCAAAATTTTGCATATGACCCATACCTCTATCTGAAAATATACCTGACTTGTCTTGCTGCTGACTTGATCATTACTGCTGTGAGGATTTGGTACTGATGTAGACTCGATGCTGATAGTCAATCCAATACACCATTGGTATTCTGAGCAGATATCAATGCTATAATGCAGTTGACTGGGTAGACCATAATTTTTAGCTGAGCTTCTTCCAAATATTTGAAATCCTTATTACTTCTCGGAGTCCGATGTCAGTTGATGAGCAACTCTTTATAGGGAAAAAATAATGTAACACCGGGGCCCAAAAAGAAAGAAGCAAAAGAAAACTCAACTAAACAAAAGCCCACAACAACAATCAATTCACACACAATCAATGTCACATATTACTGCTAGTCACACAATATGCATGCCTACTTAAGCACACAAATCTCGCGGGATCTCCGATTCTACGATCTAGCATGTTGTGACTATGTGCACGAGGACGAATAAATGTATGGAAGAATTGGTGTAAACAGCGCTACACCAAGTGCTAGCTTAGACAGGTGGCAACCTGAACTAGCTCGGAGGCGAGGACGCACTCGGTAATCTTGTAGTGGGACACGAAGGTCGCAACCACATTATTATCAAGTGGACCGAAAAAGATCCGTACTCGTCCAAGAAATAGGATAGCAGGGAAAATCTGAGGCTGCTGACATTGCCCTTTCTTGATAACTAAGATCATTAAGGGTTGCCAACACGAAAAAATAAAAGAACAATCCGGGATAGAAGCATTTCTATCACCGAAACGATAGGCGAGACTGAAAGAAAGACATCGGCGCGATACCTGAGCACCATTTTTGCAAACAGTGTCAGGATCACTTGGCATCACTGTGCTGGGACAGGAATGACACCAAACACCGAAAGAAAAAGGAACTGGAGAAATGTAGAGGCTGAGATGTAGTGGATCCGAACTGATGTCAGCTACACTCACAGATAAACCGTTAGCACAAATATTAAGGCTATATGCATGCTATGCAACAAACAAATGCAGCAACCAAATGCAATCATCAAGCCAGACTCTATACTACCAATTTCTACCGCTCGCGCTAACTAGTGCGTCCTACAGCCAGACCTGATCTGATACCAAGCCTGTGGCACCCCGGCTCAGAGAAACCGGAACGCCCCATATTCCAGCCCAGAGATCGAGGAGAAGTCTCTGGAATACGGCACCACTTGACATAGAACAAATCAGCTCTTATTACAATAATAATAATACACGGGTCTGATGTTACAAAGAATCACATCAGCACGGCGACACTATGCCTGTGATACTACACTTGCTCTATGCTAGCAGAGGAACAACTCGAAGCAGCAGAAATCTTCTAGCAGCGGAACAACGACGAAGGTGGTGAACTCCACTCCGCAGGGACTCTGGCTGGGACACGATCTAGCTCGCACGAACGGAAACCATGACAAGCAATCAAGCAATCACGGCATCACCTGCAATCTGGCATGACACACCAGGTCAGTACATTGAATGTACTTGCAAGCTCACAACAACCAAAAACATCAAGGCAGGACAAGAACATAGCATTAAGCAGGTTAATTAAATTAACATCTACCATGATACAACAACCACTACTAAGCATGATATGAAACTACTACAACACTGATAAATCACCATCTCAGATCTCCATAACCATGTCTCTCTTGGCTAACCGGCAAAGCAATATACCATCTCGATCACCTCGTGATCAAAACCAAACGGCGATCATTCACGGATCACCAAAGGGCCAACGTCATGGTCTTGGATCGGGTTACCTTGTAACCAAATGGTGATCTTTCCGGCAATCACAACCATGACCCACACTTGGTCTCAAACGGTGATATTTCCGGCGATCACAACCATGACCAACACTTGGTCCCCAACATCATCATCAACATCCTGCCAATCTGGACTACTCAAAATATCAACATATAAATCACCTATAAGTCATTCCGTCATGTAAGTGTTGATTGAACGGTGTCACCTAGTACGAACCCATGCCCATGACCGAGGATGCGGCTATCCATAGTTTAAACAAACACACTCCGTAGAGGTAGCGCACTTTACCCACACCACGGAACCCATGGCCTCACACTCCCATTCGGATGGACCAACGATGTTCCGACAAAACCGATCTACTGCCATGACACTCCCCCATCCACTCCGACTCACTCCCCATTGGGCTAGACCTGGGTGGCCCCGTGTCTACCAAAGACACCAACGGCCACCGTCGTGGCCAAAAAAATAAACCGTCCCAAACGGGGACATGTGCACATAACAACAACAACGGGCACATAAGGCTTATGTCCGCCTACCTGATCAGGGTAGCACGCACCCACAACCTTCCCTTGTGGGAGGCACCAACGAGAGACATGGCAATAGCATCACATTAGGGCCTTCCCATAAAGGCAAATGTGGTTGCATTGGAGAAATCCCGGTTCGGTGGCGCCTGACCAACTTAATGACGGAATTTATCCCCAAAAATAGAACTGTGATAACTGATACTCCGATATCAACTATCAAACTATAATCCAAGTCCTAGCAATATCCAACAAACAATCTAAGCATAATATCATCATATCAAAATACTCCTAGGATAGCATAACATTTCTATCATGATGAATCTGAAAACAATAACTCTACTACTCCAATAACAAGAACAAAGCTATACAGCTAAGATCCACATGTAAACATCATCTCCGAAAATAATACTCCAAGTAATAGAACATCAACTATCATCATAAAGATAATCATACTAACCACTAATAATCCAAAGGCAGCATGACATCCAAAGTAATTCTCCAAAATATAATAACAAATATCATCATGAAAACAATCAGAATATCAACCACTAATACCCCAATGGCAATATGATACTCATCAACTACAAACATAACTCCGAGTAATCCAAACAATAGCATGGCATCAACAAGATCAAAATAATACTTCGAGAAAATGCCATGCACAGATCACAAGTAGCTAAAACAATATTTTAAACAAGTTCAAATAAATTAAACCATGTCACTGCATTGCAATCATGCAAATGGTGGGTGTGGCTTGCCTGGGGTGGAATAAATCACCGGGAGAAAGTGCGAGAAGCTCGCGGAAAGAATCGCCGGAAATTGTTCTCTCTCGGAGGGGACTGAATAAGGGCAGGGGAAAAATGGTCATCTTCAGAATGTCAAAATATGGTTAAATGGAACCAACAGAACAGGCTCGACGAAACGAAGAAGTAGGTTTTGGAATCACCTGATTTGCAGCTACTGTTAAAAGGATATGGTAGTTTTTCTGCCAGGGACCTATCTGTAAAAACATCATCACAAACATGCCCTCGGCTGGAAAAACAGAATGCACACTCGAAGAAATACGCTTTCGGAAAACGTATTCTTGCAAATACGCTTTCGCTTAACAACATCAGCGGGGGCGGGGCCGCCTCTGGGACGCTGACAGGCGGGGCCCACTTTATCCACTTCTCTCTCTCCTCCCTTCTCTTCTTCTTCTCTCCTCCTCCCCGACCAGAACAGGGCAGAGGCGAGGCCGCACGCTCCGACGAGGGTCTCGGGCGGCTCCGCCCATCTCCCGCGACGTGCAGCACAGCGGCGCTCTCAGGGAGACCGACCGCACCTGATTAGCGCATTCACACACCATGGGGAGGACGGCGTCGAGTAGAGCCGCGGTTGCAGCGGACGGCGGCTCCGGGCGGATGGGGCTTGCGGCCAGATGCCATGGGAAGGGAACGACCAGTGTTGGGGTAGCTCTAGGGGGAAGTTGGGGGTCTGCTGTTAGTGGATGGGCGGAGGGAGGAGGCTCGATGAAGTGACGCCGCGCAGAGACAGAGAGCGAAGACGACGGACGATCTATGGGGGCGCGGGGCCATAGCCGCTCCGGCACCAAGAGGATGGGGTGGGAGGAGTTCCGGAGTGGTGGGGGTCTGCTGGTGGAGAAAAGAAGAGAGGAAGAGCTCCGGTGTTTATCTGGAGGAGCCGAGCGGCGACCATGGAGGTCAACCGAGGCGAGGGGAGCTCTTCTGGCTCGGGAGAGAGGCTAGGCGGGATCCTGGGGGAGGAGTGAAGCTAGAGGTTAGCTCGGACGATGAGGGGAAGGGCTATAAATTGCCGGGGCGAGAGGCACGGGCTCGGGTGCCGCCGGGCATGTCCGCCCGAGGCCCTGGCAATGGCAGTGATCACGGGGAGGCGCGGGAACGCGACGAGGGAGAACGCGGACAAGCAATAGAGCGCATAGGGCAGTAGGAGCCAAGGGAGAGGGAGACGAGTCCAGGGGGACGGTAACGATGCGGGCCAGCTGGTGGACACGCTCACGCGCACGAAGACGACGAGAGGGGGAGGGGCCCATGCAAGAAATCGTCTAGCTCGCGTCCATGGTATGCCAGAGAGGTGGTCACCACGCGCACTGGTGCACACAGTGCCACAAGGAATGCCAAACGATGTCTCGGGGTTAGTCCTTCATGGGTACGTCTCTACTAAAGTGCTAGCTCGGTTAAAAGCGCTCTGGTTAAATGGTAATCAACTTTTGAATTTTACTGCAGTAAACTTGAAAGAGAACTGCTGATCAACAGGAAAGGAACTGGAGCCAGAGAGTTTGTCTGCGAGGTTTATCTATCGAAGGACTATGATCCTGGGGGTTTGAGGAGAAATGGACCAAGAATGAATATAGTTGCTTCAGAACTGCATTTTGGTCCAGAAATGGAGATCATGATGATGCTCTCACGTAGGGTATCAACTTGGGCTAAGATTTGGCAAAGCTTGTTTATTTGGACATATGAAGATGCTGTGAAAAGCTCATGCAAATGGACAAGCCAAAATGGCACTTGCTTCACAAACATCATTTCTGTCCAAAAACTTGGAATAATTTTGGTGATCAAATGGCTCACTGAAATGATGCTGAAATGGTTGGAAAGATGTTTTATGGGTTTAAGAATGATCTGGTAATTTTACAGGATTTTTGAAGCAATATAAAATACACTTGCTTCACAACCTGAAAATATTGCCAGAATCAAAGATTTGCCCTGTGCTCACATAGATAATTGGATGGGGCTGCAAATGGGTGGAGGGGGTTAAAATGAGCACATTAAGGAGTGTGCAAAAGTTCAACTCATTTGGGTACACCTAGCTAGTACTTCCTTCACAAAGCCTTCTGTCTGACAGAAATTTTGAAAATTCACTGAGGAAGATTGGCTAGGCAGATAAAGTTGAACTTGTGCATGAGGCAATTATTTGGACATATAAACATGTACAAAAAGGTATGGAGCCACTAGGAAAAATATAAATGATACTTCCTTCACAAAGTGCCATTTAGGGCAGAATAGAAAAAGGAATATTGGGGAATTATTTTTGAACTGGCCCAGGAAATGTTTGGACATATTTGAGCTACATATGACCCAAAGGAATTATGAGAATTATTTGGGGATTTTTGGATGGACAGAAATATAGGTTGCTTCACAACCTAGGGCAGATAGGGTTATTCCTTTAATGAAAAAGGAATATTCCCTAGAAAAAGATTTTAGGGTTTTGTCAAGGAGTGAAGTGACATGATCTTGGCAAGGTTTTTTAGAATGATGAGCCACTTGGGATGGGGAATGAGGATGATTTCCCAGGTGGCAAGGCCACGGAACCACTCCAAAAAGAAAAATAGAGCAAAAACCAAATAAATCAAAAGAAAAAGAAAAGGGCCAAAAACCAGGCTGTTACAGATACCATTGGGCCCGGGCATCTTGAGCTTCATGTACCCGTAATGGGGTATAGCTTGGAATCTTGCAAATGCATCTCGCCCTAATAAGGCGTGATATCCATTGTTGAATGGGGCCACTTGAAAGGTTATCTCTTCGGACCGATAATTCTCCGGCGTGCCGAACACCACATCAAGTGTGATTTTTCCCGCACATCGCCCCTCCCGACTGGGAATAATTCCTCAGAAGGTCATCCTACTTTTCTCAATGCGGCTCATGTCTATTTCCATTTTGTTGAGAGTTTCCTCGTAAATGAGATTTAGTCCGCTACCGCCATCCATGAGCACTTTGGTGAGCCGAAAGCCGTCCACGATCGGACTGAGGACCAATGCGACTGGTGCCCGGACTGTTCTGAATTGTGGTTCATCACTAGCATTGAAAGTTATGATCGTGTCGTTCCAAGGATTTATTGCTGCGACTTGGTAGACTTTAGCAAGGCCGCGGAGTGCCCTTTTGCTCCTATTGTTTGCGGCAAAAGTCTCGAAGACTGTTAGTATTGTAGGGTCGTTGGGATATTGTTCTACGGTATTTTTGGTGAGGAGATCCTCACCGCTCTTGCCCACTTGTCGGAGTATCCAACATGCTCTAAGGCTGTGGGTTGGTATGGTATCCAGTGTTGTGTGTATTTTGCATGGCCTATCGAGCCATCCCTCCAGAACGGTTCCGTGCCGTGTAATGGGCTTCGATTTTTTTACTATTGGATCAGGCGACCGACGAGGGTGCATCCTTTTTATCTGCACGAGGGGTTGAGTGGGAACCGGTGGCTCCCAGGAAACCGCCTGTGTTTGCCAGGCACTTTCCATTGCGCAGTACTTCTGTACTATGGTTGCCAAGTCACCGAAGTGTGATACACGACGGCGGTTGATGGCATTGAGGATTCTCTCGTCCGTACATTTTTTGCAGAATAATGAGATTGCGTTTTTGTCACGGCAGTCTTTGATCCTGTCTTTGACAAGGACGAATCTGGCCCAAAAGTGATGGACCATTTCTTGAGACTGCGGTCTGATGTGGATAAGATCGCGTGTATCTGGGTGGGCGGGTGGATTTAAGTCCGAATCCTGACCCAATCTGGGATCCGGAGTTTGAGAAACTTCCGAGATTAACAGCTCGGGCTCCGGGATGTCAACCAATTTTTCAGGCCCACAGTCCGACTTTAGGTTCAGAGTACGGGGTACGTCTGTCCGCGGGGGGTATCCGTCTCTGTGAGCTCAGAAATCCGAACATAGTTCGTCCTCAATATAGAGGAAGAGTTGTCGTATTGCTCCTCCACTACCGCTATGTGATGGGTGATCGGCGGATATTCAATTTCTCTCTGATCAGGTTTAAGCCCAATCCGATCGTAGTCCGTAGCGACTCCCAAGGCGACGATGCGATCTAGGAGTTCATTTAAAGACGACAACTCTGTCAGATCCATCTGTTTCGAGTATTCTGAGTTGATGCGGAGGCGATTTTTGATGACCCGAGAAGTCATTGTCGGCCCGACGGCCGAACGAGCGGTCATAGTGAAGCCGCCCAGCCAGAGGGTTTGGCCTAAGGCCAGGCCTCCTCCTGAGGTGATGTTGTCCTTGATAACAAGGCGAGCCATCAAGCCTATCTTCGACGTCACAGCGGAACTCTCATTGAAAGCACCAATGTCGGTGTCAAAACCGGCGATCTCGGGTAGGGGGTCCCGAACTGTGCGTCTAAGGCTGATGGTAACAGGAGGCGGGGGACACAATGTTTCCAAGGTTTGGGCCCTCTCTATGGAGATAATACCCTACTTCGTGCTTGATTGATCTTGATGAATATGAGTATTACAAGAGTTGATCTACCACGAGATCGTAATGGCTAAAACCCTAGAAGTCTAGCCTATGATTATGATTGTTGTCATCTCTACGGACTAAACCCTCCGGTTTATATAGACACCAGAGGGGGATAGGGTTACAAAAAGTTGGTTACAGAGAAAGGAATCTACATATCCAAATCACCAAGCTTACCATCCACGCAAAGGAGAGTCCCATCCGGACACGGGAAGAAGCCTTCCATTTTATATCTTCATAGCCCAATAGTCCGGCCCAAGTATATAGTCCGGCTGTCCGAGGACCCCTTAATCCAGGATTCCCTCACTTATTGCAAAAGTTTATTAGCCAGCGAAGAAAATTACTAATACGCATGCTCCTAGGTAGATAGATTGGTAGGAAAAGACTATCGCTCGTCCCCGACCGCCACTAATAAGGAAGACAATAAAAAATAAATCATGCTCTAATTTCATCGCATAATGAGAGGCTATACGTGCATGCTTCTGGAATCACCAACCTTAACACCAATATTCTTACTAAACCACAATCATTCACTAGTACCCCCCTCATATTACCATCTCTATATCGCAAAACTACTGCAAGGAATCAAACCTATCATATTCAGTGATCTACAAGTTTTACGTAGGATTTTATGACTAACCATGTGAATGACCAGTTCCTGTTAACTCTCTAAATTGATATAAGTGAAACAAGAGAGTTCAATTCTTTCTATAAAAGATTTTCCCACGCTCTAACAAATATAAATGAAGCAAAAGAGCATTTTACAAATGGTGGTTTTCTATGTGTAGAGAAACATGCAATCCAAACTTCAAATGATATAAGTGAAGCACATGCAGCATTCTATAAAGCCATACTCAAAAGATATAAGTGGACTGCATAGAGCATTCTATAAATCAACCAAGGACTATCTCATACCAGCATGGTGCATAAAATAAAAAGTGGAAATAAAAATAGAAGGCGATCCAAGATTTTGCGCATATCATGTGACGAACAAAAATATAGCTCCAAGTAAAATTCCCGATAGTGGTTCGAAGAAAGAGGGGATGCCTTCCAGGGCATCCCCAAGCTTACTTGCTTGGGAGTCCTTGAACATTACCTTGGGGTGCCTCAGGTATCCCCAAGCTTAGGCTCTTGACACTCCTTATTCCTTCATCCATCGTGATCTCACCCAAAACTTGAAAACTTCAATCACATAAAACTTAACAAAACCGTCGTGAGATCCGTTAGTATAATAAAGCAAATCACTACTTTAAGTACTATTGCAAACCCATTCATTTTTTTGCATTATAACTACTGTATTCTAACTTCACGATGGCTTATATCACCAATACAATCCATAGATTCATCTAAACAAGAGAATAATGCATAGAAAACAGAATCTATGAAAAACAGAACAATATGTAGTAATCTGAACATTAACCATATTCTGTAACTCCAAAAATTCTAAACAAGTAGGAAAAATAAACAATTTTTATAGAATTATTGTGTAAAGATTTAAGAAACTTTTGGCATTCCAATAAAAAATGTAAATTCACGCTCCACAGGCAAAGTTTATATTTTTTCACTGCGCATGCCAAACAAACAATCTAATCATCCTAAAGGCAAATCTTGGCACATTATTTTTATAATACAATGTATTTGTACAAGGGGTAATTATTTTTGTTGAAAAGTTTCGGTAATTGAAGATTTGCAAAGTTTCCATGGGCATGAACTGTCGGATTTCGGGTTCCGGCAGACCCTTGAGGTTCGAACACTGGGGTGCGCGCGGAGATTCAACCCTCTACCGGCTCGCTCCTCACCGAATCGCTAGGACCTAAACTACCAAACTGAACAGCACAAGAGACACAAGATTTATACTAGTTCAGGCCACCATTGTGGTGTAATACTCTAATACAGTGTGTGGTGTGGTGGATTGCCTCTTGGGCTGATGATGAACAATACAAGGAAGAACAGCCTCACGAGGGTCTGTTCTTGGCTGGTGCGATGAACTGCTAGGAGGGGTTCAGTTGCTCTAGCTACTGGTTTCTTGGTGAGGATCCAGATGCTTGATGCCTCTAGCTGCTAGATCAGGTCCAGATGCCTCTACCCTGGGGGTGGCTAGTCCTATTTATAGGCAAAGGCCCTGGGCCTCTCCCCAAATATTGAGCGGGAAGGGCGCCAACAATTGGCCATTTTGAAGGGGAACAACGGGTACACTTATCCTGACTAAAGTTGGTCCTCGCCTGTTAATGGCTCTGGTGGTGACGCCAGCTTGGGCTCCACAATGACTTCCTTCCGGCCGTTGGGCTGGTCTTGGTCTTGTTGCACCGAAATGGATGCCTTTGCTTGACACTCTCGCCTGCGCTTGCTCCCTTTGCACCAAAGAGGAAAGGAGGACACTGCGCGGGCTGGCGCCTGACTGGCGCCCTTGGTCGTCATGGCTTGCGTCATGGGCACCTCGCGAGGTACCCTGCCTTGAACTCTCCGCCTCCTCATGAGCCAGCCTGACGAGGCCGTGTCTGAGGAAGCTCCTTGTCGTCCGCCCCGCGAGGCTTGGCCCCTCGCGAGGGTCTTGAGCTCGCGTTGATGAAGATGGGCTGTGCTGGGCCTCCTTTGAGCCACGCCGCAGGCCGCAGGCAGGAAAGTCTAGGGACCCCCGTTCCCAGAACACCGATAGTAGCCCCCGGGCCCACGGCGCACCCGAACATGGCTGAGCAGAGAGGCGAAAGGGCAAGTGCGAAGCGTCGCGGGCCCTAACAGCCTGCGGCCTTGGGCGCCGCGTGGCGGTTGATTGGACGCGTGCGCCTCTGCAACCGCGCGAGTTGATAAGAGAGCGGCATCTCCCTTGCCTCCTTTACTTCCTCCAGTTGCTGCTCAGATCCCCTTTCTTGCGCCTCTCCTCTCTGCTTCCAAAATCTCCAGATCTACTCCGCCTGCATGCCCTAGCCAGTCATGGCGCCTCGCCAAACCCCGGCCGGAGCTTGGTACGCGCCTGCCCTGGACCCGCCAAATGTTTCAGGGGCGAGCCTTGCCCTGGTGCGCCGGATGGCGGAGGCGCAGGGCATCAACGGAACGAAGGCGTTCAAGGCCGGCTCTTCCGTCCCTAAGGGTCGAGGGAGCACCTTCTATCCGCTCTTCGTGAGCGCCATCATCGCCGGTCTGGTGCCTCCCTTTTCCGAGTTCTTCTTCTCTGTCCTCCGCCACTACAATATTCAAGCTCTGCACCTCCATCCCAACTCCGTCCTTCTTCTGGCAATCTTTGCCTACTATTGTCAGGCTCACGTAGGGGTGAAGCCCTCGGTGGCCTTGCTATGCCACTGCTTCTCCCTCCGAACCTCCCATGGTTCCGCCTCCGTGTGCGCGAGCTTCGTCGCATACGGTGGTGCCATCGCCATTTCAAACCCTGGGAAGAGGATTGAGGGCTTCAGGATCAAGTGGGTCTTGGTGGATGCTGGGCCCATCCATCCTCGGCTGATCCTGCCCATGGAGCACCCCGCGAGCTCCGACGACTGGTCCTGAGTGGAGCTTCTGGATCCCTGCACGAAGCTGGTGCTGGAGAAGATGGACGCAGATCTGAGGCCGGCCAGCGTGGCGGCGGCGAAGCTGACCGGTGTGTCGCTGCTAAGGGATTTCCTGGAGCATCAACTAGCTGCACTCCGTCAGTACTCGCTTCTGATGTGGAGGCCTCACTCGGGCCCCATGGTCCTGGCCGACGAGGACCTGGCGGCGGTCCTCCAGTCCTTGGTTGGGGGCGACGTGGCGAGGCTGGAGGGTGCTCCCACGCCCCTGTTCCTTCGCGAGGATTGGGAGCAAGTAGTGAGGTCCATGCCTGTCTTCAATGGTGACGGGCTCGTGCCCGTGGAGGCTCCAGAGGACCTGGTGGACGTGTCCTCCGACGACTCTAGCAAAGAGGAGGAGGAAGGGGAGCAAGAAGAGGGGGTTAACTCGGGGGCGGAGTCAAGAGCTCCTCCCCTTCGGCGCAGGTCCCGCACTCTCCGCCTCCCCCATAGTGACGACGACGAGGATGAGGATGAGCAGGGCGGCGGGAGCCTGCCCCCGATCCCGAAGAAGGACCGGACTGGGCTGGTCCCCCGCGGGTCTGCTCCGGCCCCGGGGCGATCCGCAGGCGCGCCTCCTACTCCCGAGCCCCTTGAAGCCGACCCTTGCAGCTGGCTCTCGGGCTTTAAGTTCGGCCGGAGGCTGCTCGAGTCCACCGGCGATGACCTGTAAGTGCCTGCTTCCTGTCTTGATTATTGTTCTGTCGCCGAGATCTGATGCCCATGTCCCTCGGCCAGGCTGGCACCTGCGGCGAAGAAGCCGAAGGGAGCTCCTGAGGTCCCATCCGTGGCAGTGCCTCTGCCCGAGAAAGAAGGTGATCGTGACGCGCAGGCCTCTCCTGCCCGGGCGTCCTCGCGAGGCCAGGATGAGCCTGCTAGGGCAAGCTCAGCCCCCTTGACCCAGGCGACTCCCAAGGTGCCCTTACTTGACGCTGCCTCCACTGTCGTCATGGCGCCGCTGGTTCCGCCTCAAGGCGCAATGGTCACACAGCCGTCTTCTCCTCCTTCTCCATCGGCTGCTGCTTCTCCGAATACTGTTCTGAATCGCGCCATTGCCGGACTGGACCGTCTGCGGCAGGATCTTCTGGGTGCCGACCCCCGTCTGGTGGCCGGGCACTTGGAGCTGGCTTCAGGCTGGATTCGCTCCGATGCTTCGATACGGGCGGCGCTGGTCCAGGCCTCGACGGCTTGCGACGAGGAGAAACAGGCTGTCCGTGAGGCGAAGGTTGCCCGCGATGCTGCCCTGGGGGAGACAGCTAGTGTCCAAGGTCGCTGTGAGACGTTGGAGAACGAGCTGAAGGGCCTGCAGAACCAGCTTGCCGAGGAGGCCCGCCTTCGCCAAGAGCAGGAGGAAAGCATGAAGGTTCGCGAGGCGGCCGTCAAGGACCTGGAGGCCAAGCTCAGGAAACGCCGTGGCCGCCTAGGTGTGATGGAGCAATAGCTGGAGGCGAGGAAGGTTGAGCTGGACGGCAAGGCCTGGGTTCTCACCGAGGATTGTGTGGCCTTCGCGGATATGGAAGAGAAGGCTCGCACTTCGCTGAAGACGCTTTATGACAGCGGCCCTGAGAGCTCGTTGGCCACCGAGGAGGATGTCCCCGCCAAGCTGCTTCCCTTCCTGGTTCGGGCCTTTAACGACGTCACCCTTGGCCTTGGCCCTACGGCTAAGGCCGAGGCGCGCATCTTGTCTTCTGCAGCGCTGACGCGGGTCTTCACCCACATCTATCTTTGCGACCCCAACATCGACCTTGACAGCCTGCTGGAGCCAGTGAGCGGTGAGCGTGCCGCTGCCGCTGCTGAGGCCGTGAAGGGTCATGCGGAGGCTCTGCTGGGGAAGTTCCGGGGCTTTAGTACTAGGCCGAAGCGGAGCGCTGCTAGCCCTGCTGCTCCACAAGGCGAACCTACTCCACGCGGCTCCCCCGCCGGCAAGTGACTCCGCCGTGGTTCCCGTCCTGTTTTTAATTCCTGCGCATGTACCATGCCTCGGGGAGGCATTAAAACTTATGTTTGATGCTGTGATAACATCACGGACTATAATATTTGCTTTTGAATTCCCTGAAATTTGCATTATTCCTTCCTACTTGCTTATGTTCTACGCCGGCAGAGCCCGGCCCCGCGCATACCTCAGCCGTCGTTGGCCCCGACCGGAAACCAGGACGAGACCAAGGAGTGAGGGGCTACGTGACAAGTTAGGCTCCTGAGTCGGGATGCTCAGGAGTCCCCCTTGGCGCTCGAGTAGCAAGCAGGGAGGTGAGATGTGGGCGGATCTGCCGTTCTACGTCTGCAGGGCCCGGCCCCGCGCATACCTCAACCGCCATTAGCCTTTCGGAACTAAGGAGTGAGGGGCTACGTGAATAGTTAGGCTCCTGAGTCGCGATGCTCACGAGTCCCCCTTGACGCTCAAACAACCTTCATACATTGGCTCCGCTCGGGGAGGGACGTGCGACGAACCAGGCCCGGGGAGGCCTGGCTAGGTGGGGTGCATCTGGGCGAGACCCAGGCGGAGCCCCCTTGCCCAGGCCCTTCGCGCGGCACTCCTGAGGGGAGGCGTTGCGACATGGCCAGACACTGAGCTCCGGGATCCTCAGTTGTTTATCACCAGCGCGGAGCATAGCGCTTCCGTATGTGTACGGGCATAGCCGCTCCTCGGCAGTGTTGTCAACCAGCGCGGAGCATGGTGCTTCCACTGGTACGTGGGAGGGGGCTCCCCTCCGGGAGGAGCCCCCGGGGCGTATACAGCCCTACCCTGACACGTGGCTGGCACGGTAGGGCTGGACAAGGTGTATCTTGGCACCCGTGAGCCAGCGCGGGACTCACGGGGCCCTACCTCAAGGCGGGTTGCGCCTGGCTCTAGGCCTTATCTTGGAGTGTGTTCCTGCAAATTTGGCCAGATGCCGGTGCTCTATGTCTTCGGGTCCCAGCTCTCGGGCTGGTCTCAGCCGTCGCTGGCATGCCAGGTCGCGATGCCATGGACAAGACCAGAGGGTGAGGGCCAGAGAGCCGGTAGGAGCCTTGAGTCGCGATGCTCAGGCACCCCCCCTTTAACGCGCAAGCTGGATTAGATGATGAAACTCTACGTCCTCGGGTCCTGGTGTCGGTGTACTAAAGTAGGGGTACCTTAGTACCCCGAACTTGTGCACGGGCAGTCGCAGCGCCCCGCGGCAAGGCTTGCCGGGCGTCCGCCAAGACCCTCCGCTATTCTTATTTACTGCCATTCAAGAACAAAGTGTTAGCTGAGAAGACAGAACCCCGGCAAGAGGAGCTTGCCGGGAAGGACAAGACCCCGGCAAGAGGAGCTTGCCGGGAAGGCCAACCAAAACCCAGCGAGCGGCAAGCTTGCGGGTGCGACAAGACAGCGACCGCGGCAAGGCGCTTGCCGCGGCGAAGCCACCACTCTGCGCCCAAGCTCCAGCACATCCGGTGACGTGTCGCCGCAGGATCACTCCTGGTGCACGTGGCGGGTAGCTGTGCAGCCAAGCGGTGCGAGGTGGCAAGTGAAGATGACTAGAAGGCCATCGTGGCGATCGGTGGCGCTCCTAACGGTCGTTTCTTACACTGTTTGGGCGACCGGACGGGCATTAAATGCCCTTGTCCCCTGCCGTCAGAGTTAGGTAGGGGGCACTGTTGATAGCGGTTGTACCAACCCCCGTTTTTACTTTTTTACGCCTCTCTCTACGCTGCCACCTGTCGGTGACCCCTTTGGAGTATAAAAAGGAGGCCCAGCGCACGTAGAAGGGGTTCGACTCATTCGAAACTACAACACACCACGCTTTGAAGCAAGAACAGAATAGAAACACAAAGCAGTAGTAGGAGTTTTATCTCTCCGGAGAGCTCCGAAGCTGGGTAAAATCCCTCGCGTGCTTCGCCTCGATCTGCTCTTCGCGCGCCCTCCGCTCCCTTGCCGGGCCGAAAAGGGGCCCTGCCCCATAGGTGTTCCTTCCCCACGACATCTTTGGCGCGCCAGGTAGGGGGGCATCGAGGTCGTGCGTATCTGATCCGGCGTCTGCGCGCGCTACATCAACATCTTCATCGACATGCCACCGAAGAAGAAGACTTCGGAGGTGGCCGCTTTGTCTGCGGCTATCCTGCCGCCACCGGAGCAAACGGGAGGTGGGGTGGACACCGGCGGAGGAGCGGGCGCCGACGGGGGGACTCACATCGTCACCAGGTCCAAGGACAAGGCCCCGCAAGCTTCAACGTCTGTACATCCACCGCAACCCTCCCAGGGGGTGCAGGATCGACAACGTCACGGTGCTCCTAGTACCGTACTCGCGTTGGAGCAAGGCCAAGCTGGTGGGTCGCGGGACGCTCAAGGCCAACGTACGCGTCAACACGCTGGCACGAGCGCAGTGCGGTCGCCTGGACGAGATGTCGCTCCTTCTAATACTGTTAGAAGTTTGAGCGTATCCCGCACTTCGCGTCGCTCGCCACCGCCACCCAACACTCCAGAGGAAGCGCTGGCCCGAGCCCAGCTGCTTCTAGATTACCCTCCAGCGCCAGACAAGATCGACAACTGGAGGGCCGCCATTCAGAGCCTCATCGGCTCCGCCAACGGCGACAAGCCCCGGCAACCGAGCACATCGAAGCCCCGGCAAGACGCCCAGGCGCAAGCCGATGCCGACAAGACCGCTGGGGGTGCCACCACCATGCACTCCCCGCCCTGAAGGCCAAGGTCGCCGACTCGCCAGGCCAACCTCGACACCGACTCCACCGCGTCGTCGGACCCGCGAGCTCGCCGCGATCAACGCCAAGTTCTCCAAGAACGATGACACGAAGACGCTCGCACTCGCATCGAGCGCCGAAGAGAAGCGCGACATCAGTCAGACCAGCGCGCTGGGCCCACTGTCGATATGCATGCGCCAGGGGAACCAGGCGACTTGCCGTACGCGGTAGGTTGCCCTGCGTTCACCCGTGAGCTGCGGCAGGTCCAGTGGCCAGTACCAAGAACTTCAAGCCAGACGTGCCCGAGAAGTATGATGGCAGGATACATCCGTCGGAGTTCCTCAGTGTCTACACCATCGCGGTGCAGGCTGCCGGGGGGCGCAACGAGAAGATCCTTGCCAACTACTTACCGCTGGTGCTCAAGCCCAACGTCAGATCTTGGCTCATGCACTTGCCGGACAACTCCATCTCTTCGTGGGCGGACCTGTGCCATCAGTTTGTCGGCGCCTTCATAGGCGGCCACAAACCCCATGGCCAGGAGAGCGACCTTCATCTGCTCGCCCAGAAGGAAGGAGAACCCCTGCGCAAGTATATACAGAGATTCAGTCAGGTGCAGCGCAGCATCCTAGACGTCCACCCTGCTGCGGTTATCAGCGCGTTCCATCAGAACGTGCGTAACCGTAGGATGAGGGAGGAGATGGCGATGTGCAAAATCAGAGATGTCAGCGAGCTATATGCTCTGGCCGACAAGTGTGCACGGGCTGAAGAAGGGAGGAGGCTCCCCGGAGAGAACGCAGGAGCAGAAGGATCTGACAGTGAGGACGCCCCTCCGGCAAAGAAGAACCGGAGGCGGAATAACAGAAAGAGGAAAGCTAAGGATGTGCTAGTTGTCGAGCAGTCTGGCAACGGAGGCAGTTCCGAGAAGGCCAAAGCTGGTGACTCCAGCGAGGCTGTGGTAGCCGCCGACAAGCAGGATGGCTCCGGCAAGCAGTACTGCAAGATCCACCGCACCAAGGGCCACGACCTCCAAGCTTGCAAGAAGGTTGAGCAGATGGCAGAGCTACAGAAAGCTGAGTACGAGCGCCGCGACAAGGAGAAATACCAGGAAGGTGGCGGAGGATCCGGCAAGAAGCGTCCCGCCCGGGGAGGGCGCCGCGGCAAGGCCAAGCAGCGGCAAGGAGATAGGCCTCCCCGTGGCCGCGACAAAGACGAAGCCGAAGATGAAGATGATGAGATGGAGGAAGATGAGACCGACGAGCAGGAGTTCCAGAAGGTAACAGAGGTGTTGTGCGTCGACGGCGGTGCTTCTCTGCACACCTCGCACCGCCATCTCAAACAGTGGATGCGGGAAGTGAACGCAGCAGAACCGTCCGTTGAATCGCACAAGCCCCTGAAGTGGTCCAGCACGCCCATCATCTTTGATGTTGAGGATCACCCTGATCGCATCACTGCGGTCGGGTGCTTGCCGATGTTGGTTTCGCCAACCATCCGCAACCTCAAGGTTACAAAGATGTTGGTTGACGGCGGGGCCGGCCTAAATCTGGTCTCCTCCACAGTGCTCAAGAAGCTCTAGATCCCCGACAGCGAGCTCGAAGAGACTAGTACCTTCCAAGGAATCAACCCGGGAAGGAGCAAGCCGAAGGGGAAGATTACGATGCTAGTAACGTTTGGCAGCAAGCTGAATTTTAGGACAGAGAGAGTCACATTTGACGTTGCTGATTTCCCATTGCCCTACAATGGGATACTTGGCCGTCCAGCGCTCGCCAAGTTCATGGCGGCCTCTCATTACGCCTACAACGTGCTCAAGATGCCTGGTCCGATAAGTGTTATTTCTGTCCATGGCAACAAGAAAGATGCACTTATCTGTACCGACAAGATCTACCAGGAAGCAGCAGCCGCAGTAGAACGCAAACCACTTGCCACTGAAGCTCCCGGGGGGAAGAAGAAGACCAAGTCCGGCAAGAGTAGCTCTGATGCCCACTCCTGCAAACGCACCTCTTCGGAGTGCTGTGCTACCGTCGAGGACGCACCATCGAGCTCCACCGGCAAGTTCAAGAAGGCAAGGACAGCTTCACCAGAGACCAAGAAAGTGGCCGCCAAGGAGGACGGCACTGGTGGTACCTTCACCATCCGTGCCACGCTTGACCCTAAATAGGAAAGCGCGCTCATTGCTTTCCTGCGGGCGAATGTCGATGTGTTTGCATGGCAACCATCTGACATCCCCGGCGTTCCCAGGAAAGTAATTGAGCACCACCTTGCCGTCTGCCCGCACGCACGGCCCGTCAAGCAGAGAGTTAGGAAGCAAGCAGTGGAACGCCAAGAGTTCATTGCTGAAGAGATCAAGAAACTGGAAGCAGCAGGCCTGGTCCGAGGAGTACTCCATCCAACGTGGTTAGCCAATCCAGTAGTCGTGCGCAAGGCGAATGGGAAGTGGAGGCTTTGTATTGACTTCACTGATGTTAATAAAGCTTGTCCCAAGGATCCATTTCCCTTGCCGCGCATTGACCAGATTGTCGACTCCACGGCAGGATGTGATCTGCTTTCATTCCTTGATGCATACTCAGGATATCATAAGATCTTCATGGCTGAAGAGGATGAAGAGAAAACCGCATTCATTACTCCATATGGCACGTACTGCTTTGTACGGATGCCTTTCGGACTAAAGAATGCTGGTTCAACATTTGCAAGAGTAGTCAGTCATGCTTTTGAGCCACAGCTGCACAGAAATGTAGAAGCTTACATGGATGACATAGTGGTCAAGAGCAAGGACAAAGAAACTTTGATCCAAGATATGGACGAGACTTTTGCAAATCTGCGCAAGATCAATCTCAAGTTGAACCCCGAGAAGTGCGTGTTTGGAGTCCCTTCCGGCAAGCTTCTCGGGTTCTTTGTATCCCAGAGGGGGATTGAAGCCAATCCCGACAAGATCAAGGCCATTGAGCAAATCGAAGGACCGAAGCGTGTCAAGGATGTGCGAAGACTTGCCGGCTGTGTTGCTGCTCTCAGTAGGTTCATCTCTAAGTCTGCTGAGCGCGCCCTGCCGTTTTTCAAATTTTTTGAAAAAGGCAGGTCCTATGAAATGGACTCCGGAAGCGGAGGCTGCGCTGCAGGACCTGAAGAGATACCTATCCTCTACTCCAACACTTGTCGCACCTAAGCCACAAGAGAAGTTGCTGCTGTATCTGGCGGCAACCAATCAAGTGGTTAGTGCTGCGTTAGTGGTGGAGAGGGAGGCGGATGATGAGCCAGCGACCGCGGCAAGCAAATCCAGCGACAAGCAGGGGGCTTCCCCGACAAGCTCTGGTCCCGACAAGGATGGATCTGCGCAGCCACAAGAAGAGAAACAGAAGAAGATGGTGCAGCGCCCAGTTTACTTTGTCAGTTCCCTTCTGCAGGGGGCTAGATCAAGGTACTCTGGTGTGCAGAAGCTGCTTTTCGGCCTTCTCATGGCCTCGAGGAAGCTGCGCCATTACTTTCAAGCACATGAGATCACAGTTGTCACTCGCTTTCCGTTGAAGAGGATATTGGAGAATCCAGAAGCAACAGGCAGGATTGTCGAGTGGGCACTGGAATTGTCAAGCTTTGGCCTCAAGTTTGAGAGTACCTCAACTATCCAGAGCCGAGCATTGGCATAATTCATAGCAGAATGGACGCCAACACCTGATGAAGAAACGCCAGAGAGGAGCATCCCCGTCAAGGAAGCGAGCAAAGAATGGATCATGTACTTTGACGGTGCCTTCTCGCTGCAAGGCGCCGGTGCGGGCGTACTACTCGTCGCACCCACCGGAGAGCACCTCAAGTACGTGGTCCAAATGCACTTTCCCAAGGAGCAGGCAACCAACAATACTGCAGAGTATGAAGGCTTGCTTGCCGGACTCAGGATCGCGGCAGACCTTGGGATCGGGAAGCTTATTGTCAGGGGTGACTCACAGCTTGTCGTCCGTCAAGTAAACAAAGATTATCAGAGTCCGTTGATGGAAGCATACATTGATGAAGTGAAGAAGCTGGAAGAGCATTTTGACGGCCTGCAAATGGAACATGTTCCAAGAGCTCAGAATGACATTGCAGACGGCCTGTCAAAATGCGCCGCACTCAAGTTGCCTGTGGAACCAGGGATTTTTGTGCTCAAGCTGACTCAACCATCTGTAACACCATCAACTGGACAGAGCAAGAAGAGGAAGTTGGTTACTGGCGACTACTTTCTGGCAGAGCTCCCCGAAGCCGCCGTCAAGAAGGTCCCAAAGATCAACACAAAGAGTGCTGAGGGGCAGTCTGCTCCGACAAGCCCCAGGGTTTGTTTCGTTGAAGCATACGCTCCCGACAAGCTGTGTCCCGACACGCTTGCCGGGGAGCATCACGCTCCGGCTAAATCACAGATTCTGGCCGTCGAAGCAGATGTTCTCGTAGCAGCATTTGCGCCTTTAGTCCTTGTCGTTGAGCCACAAGCTCCGGCATGGGCACAGCAGATCGTCCATTTTCTTCAAACAGGAGAACTTCCCGAAGAGCAAGAAGAAGCGGAGAGAGTAGCCCGGAAATCAAGTATGTACCAGTTTGTCGATGACATACTGTACGGAAGAAGATTCAACGGAGTGAAATTGAAGTGCATTTCCCGGGAAGATGGACGGGAGCTGTTGGCAGAGATACATGGAGGCATATGTGGTCACCACATTGGCGCAAGAGCACTTGCCGGAAAAGCCTTCCGGCAAGGTTTCTTCTGGCCGACAGCCCTCCAGGATGCAGCTGCACATGTAACCAAGTGTGAAGCGTGCCAGTTCCACTCCAAGCAGATACATCAACCAGCTCAAGCTCTCCAAACAATCCCTTTATCCTGGCCATTTTCGGTCTGGGGGCTCGACATCCTCGGCCCCTTTCCCCGAGCTGTCGGGGGCTTTGAGTACTTGTACGTTGCAATCGACAAGTTCACAAAGTGGCCTGAAGTGGAAGCAGTGAGGAAGGTGAAAGCACAGTCAGCAGTCAAGTTCTTCAGGTCAATTGTTTGCCGTTTCGGAGTCCCTAACAGGATCATCACTGACAATGGCACACAATTCACGAGCCGCACCTTCATGCAGTACGTCCAAGATCTTGGCACCAAGATCTGCTTCGCTTCTGTTGCTCACCCGAGAAGCAACGGTCAAGCGGAGAGGGCAAACGCTGAAGTGCTGCGCGGGCTCAAGACCAGAACTTTCGACAGGATGCGCAAGTGCGGAAGAAATTGGATCGAGGAGCTGTCGGTGGTTCTTTGGTCGATCAGGATGACGCCAAATCGAGCAACTGGCCAGACACCTTTTGCTCTTGTCTATGGAGCAGAAGCAGTTCTCCCCACGGAACTCGTATACGGATCGCCTCGAGTGCTCGCTTATGATGAGCTTGAGCAAGAGCAGCTACGGCAAGATGACGCGCTGCTCCTCGAGGAAGATTGTCTTCAGGCTGCTGTACGAGCTGCTCGCTACCAGCAAAGCTTTGCGCTGCTACCATAGCCGCAAAGTTAACGCCAGAAGCTTCGAGGAAGGCGACCTTGGTCTTCGGCGCGTTCAATCTGCCAAGAATTCCAACAAGTTGACGCCAAAGTGGGAAGGCCCTTATCGGGTGAAACGAGTCGCTAGGCCCGGCGCTGTCCGCCTTGAGACCGAAGATGGCTTTTCGGTGAGCAATTCCTGGAACATAGAGCATCTTCGCAAGTTTTACCCATAAGGCGCGGTTGCCGGAATCTGTTCTGGCAACCACCTTTTGTACAAGCCTTGCCGCTGTTGCATGTAACCCTTTGTACAAAGCCGGGCGCAGATCCCGTGCATAAATAAAGTTCATGTGTGCTTCGCATGTCTTGTCAAATTTCATGCATTCTTTCTTTTTTGCATGTTTTACTTGACACTTTGTGCAGCACTTACCCCCGGTAAGCAATAACGAGCCTTAAGGCCACATACCATTATTTTCTCTTCTTTCATTTTCTCAAAAAGAAGGTTCCTTCGCCCACAAGTTCACGGGGGGGGGGGGGGGGGGAGGGGAGGATAAAGGTGTGGACCGGGCGTCGTTCAAAGAAGTATGGCCTTGCCGGGACACAGACGACAGAAAAGCAAAGTTACCAAAGTTTGAGCACAGTCAGTTTGAAATTTTTAAGTTATATCCCTTGAACGACCGTTCCTTGTATGGAAAACCTGTGCGCGGAGGAACCGGCTCGTGGCTAAGTTGCGCCCTTATTTGTTTTGAGTCCGCTCAACAATGAAAGTGTGCTGCGACTAGTCCCGACAAGGTTTCTTGCCGGAGGCAACACCGCCAGCAGGCTGCTGATGTTCCGCACTCAGCGCTCGCGGCAAGTGTCCTTGCGCCGGCAAGTTCCCTAAAAGCGTAGGGTAAAAACATACAAGGGATGGAGTCTAATAAAGGAAGTAACATAGCAGATAGTACCCAGAATAAAGTTATATTACAATAAACAACTTGCCGCGCTCTAATAGATTGTTTCCATGACATATCTAGTAGCGGCAAGAAGAAGAAAAGGGGAAGAAGAGTGGCCTAATCCGCGCGCTCGCCATCGATCCTCCTGACTTCGTTCACCTTGTCCATGATGGGTGCGACGATTGCTTTGAGCTCCTCAAGATCAGCACCCGCCGGCAGCTTCTTGAGGACGCGGGAGATGTCGAGGCCTGGATTGCGGAAAAGGATCTTCACCAGCACCTTCTACAAGACCTTGGCGCAGATAGCGCGCGACTCGTCCGCCAGCTTCTTCGGGATCCTTTCCCGGAGTTGCTGGAGGGTCGTCACCACGCCCTTGAGGAAAAGAGTAAGCTTGGCGCTGGGCTGGAGGTTCTCATCGGTGGAGTACCCAAAGCCCGCCAAGTCCAGCTCCGCCAACTCCTCGTCGATGGCTGCAGCAATGTTGACGAGGCCCTCCGTCCAGAGCTCCACTGTGGCCTTGAAAGTGTTCTGAGTCTCGGCGGCCCTCGTCAGTAGCTCTTCGTTGCCCTTGACCTCTTTCTTCAAGTCATCTTCTCGCTTCTTGGCGGCGTCCAGCGTCTCCGTCAAGGTGGCCAGCTTCATCTCCAGATCAGCGCGCGAGTCCTTGGCGGCGTTCAGTTCCTTGATCTTGTTGGCGAGCTGAACTTGCAGATCGCCATGGGTGCGGGCATCCTTCTCGCGTTCGCGCTGGAGTGCGGCAAGCTCTTCGTTCTTCCCTTTCATCTCCGCCTCCAGCTGCGTCACCTTCACCTCTAACTCCTTCTTGGCGGCCTCAGCAGCCGCGGCGGCATCCTTCGCCTCCTTGAGTGCCCCGCCAAGTGATTGCTCCCGGACAGCGAGCTCCTCCTCGTGGCTGTCCAAGACCACCTTCTTCTGTATCAGCTCACCTTCCTGCTTGGACTGCTCCTCGGCGGCGAGCCTCTGCTGCTCCTCGGCTTTAGCCTTCTCCAGGATGAACGCCTTCTTCGCCTCGTCGAGTTGTGCCCTCTCCTCGGCAATGGACCGGAGGGCCTCCTAGTTGCGGTTCCGGAGCTCCTGCGCGTGTTTCTCTATATCAACTCCCGCCAGCGCGACAAGCTCTTCCCGGGACTCAAGCTTCACTTGCCGGACGCGGTAGAGTGACACCAACTTCCGGAGCAGCTGCTCCTCTTCGGACACGCCGCTGCTGCTGCTTGGCGCGTCAACCACTGCCAGCCCAGCAGAGGCGAGTACTTCTCCATCAAACTCCTCTCCTTCAACCGGCGCCCTGGAGCTCGATGCCCAGGGAAGCTTGATGTATATGCCCTCGCCGGCCTTCAAGTATGCGCTTGGCTGGGGCTCCTCGGAGCCCGGCGCTGCACCAGTGGCGGAGGGGTCGGCGGACGGTGCAGCGCCTTGCGCTCCTGCGCCCTTCGGGTCGTCAGTACGATCGCCGGACCCCTCGCCGGCTCCTGCGCCAGCAGCCTTGGCGACCTCCTCGTCGGCGGGTTCATCATCGCCGGCCTCTTCCTCGCCAGCGGCGGCATCTTCAGTATTGCCGTGTGCGCCTTCCTCACCGGTGGGCTCGGTCTCCATCGGGTCTGCGAGAGGGGGGTCTGAGGATAGGAAGAGGAAGGAAAAGTCAAGCAAATATCCAAAAAAGAAGAAAGAAGATCAGAAGAAGAACCCAAGGGAAGATTTCCGACAAGGAAGGTTACCTGTGCTGGGCTCTGTGACCATGGGCTCCTCCACCAAGGGCTCACTGGTTCCGTCCCTTGCCGGGGACCTCTCCCTTGCTGGCGAGCGCTCCCTTGTCGGGGAATCGACCCTTGGCGGTGTAGTCGAAGCAGACAGCACCTCCGGGGCGGTTTTTGATTGCCCCTGATGGGCCTGCTCTGCTCCTACACAAATGAATCAGCAATCAAGATGTCATCCAAAGAAGAAGCACCCATGCACGCCCCACAACAGGAAGTGAACCAAACACTTACGCTGGGGGCTGTGCTGGGGGCTGCTGCGAGGAGAAGGAACCGGGTCCGTCAAGGTGGTCTCGGACGTATCTTCTGCCGTCACAACAGGATCGTCCTCGATGACGACCACGGGGACCTTGGCCCTCTTCGCCGCTCTCTCAGCCAGAGTCCTGAAATAGAACAGGGATTCAGAGAGAAGCAAATCAGATGCGAAACAAGCAACAACAAAGATTGAAGAAATACAAGTACAATAAGAAGAAAGCCTTACTCCTCCTCCTCTTCTTCCTCCTCGTCGGAGCTCAGCGCAGAGAGGTCGAAGTCTGGTACCCTTTCTGCGCGGAGAGGCGGAGGAGTGGGCTCCCTTGGACGTTTGCCGGGAGCTGCGGCAGGATCGGGTGTGGCAGCCCGGGAAGACCCCGCCTCAGTTGCCGGCACGGCCTGAGATGCTCCTGCGGCGACCGTACTTGCCGCGGTGGAGCGCGTCCCACGACGCTGTGGCTGTTGGCCTGCTTGCCGCCCTGCTGGATCTCCAACTCGACGCAGGCGCCTTCTTGGTTGGAATTGGGGCTGCGCTGGGGGCTCCGCCTGCGGCAAGCTGCTCGAGGACGGCTGGCCGCTCGCGCCCCCGGCGGGCTCGCTCGCTTCGGCCTCGGGCTCCCCCTCGCCAACGACCTCTCCGGCAAGGTCTTCCCGGTCGGCAAGACTTGCCGCCTCGGTCGCCTCCGCCTCCTCCAACGTGAAGCCAAACTCGCCCGCGGCAGCGGCTGCTGCCGCCTCTTCGGCCCGGGTGGCGATGTACCACATCTCGTCGTCGGTGGTGTCGCGGGTGAGGAGCCTCTGCTCGTCGGAGTTGACTGCTACCTCCGTCAAGCCATCGAAGAATTGCCGCACGACATCGTCGGCGGGCTCTATCCAAGTTGCGCTTATCCCGTGCGAGTCGCACTCTGGCATCATTGCGCAGATGCGATTGCGCTGGGAGTTGTTGCACAACGGGATGACGCCCTGCGGTAACCTGAACCACTCTGGATGGTTGGCGTCATGCTTGAACAGCTCCCTCAGCATCCCATCAAGCTCCAGAACCGTGAAGTTGAAGTTGAGGCCTGGATGCAGCCTCATAATATCCGTCGGGCCGCCAAACATCCAGGCGGGCCTCCCCCTCTTCTGCAGAGGGGCGATGCGACGGCGAAGGAAATCCGCGCCAACTGCCCCTGATGTGAGACCGGCAAGCCTGAGCCGGAGGATTCGGGTAGTGGCAATCTTCAGCTTGGCGTCGTCCAGCGACAGGGCGCTCCAGTCGCCACCACGCACTACCCGGGTCTGGCGCAGGTTGGTGAATGGCTGTGGGTTGGCGTCAATGATCCAGCACCACTCCGCCCTCCACTCATCCCACTTGCTGCGGAGCTCGCCCGTCAAGTACACCTCCTTCATGCCGATTCGTGAGCTCCAGGTGATTCCGCCAGCCAGTGGCTCCCCTTTCTCGGCCCGGGGGGTGAAGTAATGACGAAAAAGAGCGACATTCGGGAGGATGCCAACGAAGTTCTCGCAGAGGTGTGCGAAAACCGCCATTGTCAGAATGGTGTTGGGGGTGAAATCAAGAAGATGAAACCCGTAGGTATTTATGATGTCGCAGAGGAAATCAGAAAAAGGTGGGCAGAGCCCGCAATAGAAGAACACAGGAAAGAAATGGTACCCTTTTGGGCACCGCTTCGATTTGGAAGCCTCAGCGGAAAGCACCGGCGTGCGTGGATGCGCCCGCGTCTGCGTCGACCAGAAGAGGTAAAATTCCTCCCGCAGCGCCTTCGGGGTGAGCTCGGGGGTGAAAAGCACTCGCTCCTTGCGCAGCGCCTCGAGCCGCAACGCCTCGGCCGACTTGGTGCTCGACTTTGAGCCCTTGCCGGTCTTCAGAGCCATGGCGGAAGCGGCGGGGGAGCGCGGAGGTGTTGAGGGCGACGGCGACGACGGGCGGCGGAGCGCTGCTCTCTTTCGGCTCGTGAAGCGGAGGGGAGCGGCGGAGCTTTCGGAGGAAGGAACTGCAAGTGGCGAAGGTGGGGGGAACGGCCCTGTTTCCTCTGCTTATAAACAGGGGATGCGAACGTTACGCATTTCCTGGATTTAAGTATTGCCCACGATCTCTCCCATGACGCCGCGATTGACGTGTGCCGTTACGGGAGAGTGCAGCGGGTACGGAGTCAGATTTAGTATGGACCCAAGTCGCGTGTGCCCGTGCCCTGTTTTGGGCCTGGCCCAACAGCGCTCGGCACCGTGTATGGCCCAGGCCCGGGGGCTCCTGTCGGTGTACTAAAGTAGGGGTACCTTAGTACCCCGAACTTGTGCACGGGCAGTCGCAGCGCCCGGCGGCAAGGCTTGCCGGGCGTCCGCCAAGATCCTCCGCTATTCTTATTACTGCCATTCAAGAACAAAGTGTTAGCTGAGAAGACAGAACCCCGGAAAGAGGAGCTTGCCGGGAAGGACAAGACCCCGGCAAGAGGAGCTTGCCGGGAAGGCCAACCAAAACCCAGCGAGCGGCAAGCTTGCGGGTGCGACAAGACAGCGACCGTGGCAAGGCGCTTGCCGCGGCGAAGCCACCACTCTGCGCCCAAGCTCCAGCACATCCGGCGATGTGTAGCCGCAGGATCACTCCTGGTGCACGTGGCGGGTAGCTGTGTAGCCAAGCGGTGCGAGGTGGCAAGTGAAGATGACTAGAAGGCCATCGTGGCGATCGGTGGCGCTCCTAACGGTCGTTTCTACACTGTTTGGGCGACCGGACGGGCATTAAATGCCCTTGTCCCCTGCCGTTAGAGTTAGGTTGGGGGCACTGTTGATAGCGGTTGTACCAACCCCCGTTTTTACTTTTTTACCCCTCTCTCTACGCTGCCACCTGTCGGTGACCCCTTTGGACTATAAAAAGGAGGCCCATGCGCACGTAGAAGGGGTTCGACTCATTCGAAACTACAACACACCACACTTTCAAGCAAGAACAGAATAGAAACACAAAGCAGTAGTAGGAGTTTTATCTCTCCGGAGAGCTCCGAAGCTGGGTCAAATCCCTCGCGTGCTTCGCCTCGATCTGCTCTTCGCGCGCCCTCCGCTCCCTTGCCGGACCGAAAAGGGGCCCTGCCCCATAGGTGTTCGTTCCCCACGACACCCAGCTCTCGGGCTGGTCTCAGCCATCACTGGCATGCCAGGTCGCGATGCCATGGGCAAGACCAGAGGGTGAGGGCCGGAGAGCCGGTAGGAGCCCTGAGTCGCGATGCTCAGGCACCCCTCCCTTTAACGCGCAAGCTGGGTTAGATGACAAAAATCTACGTCCTCGGGTCCCGGCTCTCGGGCTGGTCTCAGCCGTCGTTGGCATGCCAGGTCGCGATGCCATGGGCAAGACCAGAGGGTGAGGGCCGGAGAGCCGGTAGGAGCCCTGAGTCGCGATGCTCAGGCACCCCCCCCTTTAACGCGCAAGCTGGGTTAGATGATGAAACTCTACGTCCTCGGGTCCCGGCTCTCGGGCTGGTCTCAGCCGTCGCTAGCATGCCAGGTCGCGATGCCATGGACAAGACCAGAGGGTGAGGGACGGAGAGCCGGTAGGAGCCCTGAGTCGCGATGCTCAGGCACCCCCCCTTTAACGTGCAAGATTCCGACACCCAGGAGAAAAAGGCACCAAATAACAAGCATGGTGGATCGAAAGCATAGTCCTAAGATAAACGCAAGAAGGATACATGCCACTGGGACAGGCCCGAGAGGCTTGGGGATGATGCAGCCCGAGGGGGGCCCCCGATAAGATAAGCTAAGGACATCAAATAAAAGGGATACATGCCGCAAGGACGAACCCACACGGCCTGGGAATAATGCGGCCCTGAAGGCGCTCCCAGCCAGAAACGAAACTTAACAGATGTCACCTGATGATGTTGGGGACGAAGGGTTGTTGGTGTAGCAGACTCAGTGGGCTGCCAGAGCCAATCCTCACGAGCCCCCAGGCCCAGGGGCCTCGGGAGGCTCCGGAGGCGCTGGCGGCTCCTCGCGGGCCATCTCCATCTCCGCCAGGGCTGCGGCATGCCTGATCTCTTGAGCCTCCAGGATGGCCCTCATGAGACGCTGGTGCGCAGCAGCTGCGTTCGGCAGGTCGTAAGGCATGCATACGTAGCTGTGGGGTGGACCCTCAGAACGTCCCACTCGCGAGGGCCAGAGGCGCTCTTGAGATGCGGCTTGGTTGAGCCCTGGTATGTCGATGCAGACGCGCAACCCACCATCCTCGCCTGGATGGGGGGCCACAGTGGGTAGGCGGCGGCTGCCTCTCATGACCCTTGACTCCTGTAACTCCTGAATGGCCTTGCTGACGAACTCCTGAGGGTTTGGCCCTCCTTGCCTTGCTCCTTCTTGAGGGAAACGTGCTTCGAAGCACGCCTCCACGTGGTGCCCAAGCGCCTCCCTTGTGACCTTGGCGAGGTCGGCTGCCCTCCAGGGGAGAGCCCCCGAGCCCTTCCCAAGGAGGGTGCCGAGCGCGCCTCCCTATGCGATGGAAGGAGGCTCCTCTTGGCCAGGCGCGGGCCCTGAGGGGCCTGCCTCCTGAGGAGCCGGGTCGGTCGATGTCTTCTTCTTCTTGGGTGCGGCCTCGGAAGGCCTCCTGCTGCTGCAGTCTGGGTTTTCCAGTGATGCGGCCTAAAAGGCTAGCTCCAGGGAGCACACTGCGTCTCTCTCTTCGCAGGGCACCGTGATGACCCCGCCGCTTCCTGGCATCTTGAGGACGTTGTAGCTGTGGTGGGTCACGGCCATGAACTTGGCCAGCGCTAGGTACCCGAGGATGGCGTTGTACTGCAGGCGAATGTGGGCGACGTCGAAGTTGGTGAGCTCGGTGCGGTAGTTGTCGCGAGCCCCGAAGGTGACAGGAAGGCGGACCTGCCCTATCGGGACCGTGGAGCCGTCGGTGACTCCAGAGAAGGGCTTGGTTGGCTGAAGCTGACTATAAGGCACTTGAAGATTGTTGAATGTTTCCACAGATAGGACGTTGAGCCCTGCCCCGCCGTCGATGAGGGTCCTGGTGACTAGCACGTTGCTGATGATTGGGGAACAAAGCATCGGGAGGACTCCGGCTGTGGCCGCGCACTTGAGCTGATCCGCTGAGCTGAACGTGATGGCGCATGCTGACCACCTGAGAGGGCGCGTGGCCTCGAGCTTGGGGAGGACTGCGTTTACTTCGCGGGCAAACTGCTTGAAGATGCGTTGAGAGGCTGGGGCTTGAGCTCCGCCCAGGATGCAGGCGATTGCACGTGGTTCCTGGAAGCCCCCAGCCCCCTCATCCTCATGACGGTCTTCATTCCTTCTTGGCTGCGGTGGCAACAGAGGGAGGCCTGCGTTCCCTTGCGGGCGATCCTCGCGAGACTGATCCCTCCAGCCTCCCTCGCGAGGCGGGTCCTGCCACCAGTCCTCGCGAGGTTGGTTGCGCCACCCTTGGCGCGGGCCGCGGTCTTCCCAGCGTCCCGCATTCCTTCCTCCTCCTCGGCCGTAGCCCCGGTCGCTGCGGTCGGGACGTCTGCCGACCCTTCCTTCGCGCACGGCCCGGAGCTCTTGGCATTCATTTGTGTTGTGAGTGTGGAGGTCGTGGTACACGCAGTACCGGCTGCCCTTGGAGGATTCGGGCTAATCTCTGCCCCGTTTGGTGTCTAGCTCGGCCGCGAGCACGGTAGCCCCCTTGCACTTCACGTCCTTGGCCTTGGGCTTCTTCTCTTCGGGGTTCGCGGCAGGCAGCTCGAGGAGGGAGAGGCAACCCTCCTCAGCCCTGGCGCACTTGGTCGCCAATTTGAACAGCTCCAAGGAGGTGCACAGGTCTTCATGCATCGCCAGCTCCTCCTTCATCTTGACGTCGCACACACCGTCGGAGAAGGTAGAGATGATTGCCTCCTCCGTTACCCTGGAGATCTTGAGGAGCGCGTTGTTGAAGCGCTGGATGTACTTCTGCAGGGTTTCCCTTGGCTGCTGCTTGATACGGCGCATGTCGCTCACGGCGGGTGGCCGGTCGCGAGAACCCTGGAAGTTGGCGATGAAGCGGGTGCCAAATTCAGGAGCCAGGTGCGGGCTCCGTCCTTGAGCGCCATGGGAAACCAGTTCACCATGACCTTTTCGTCTCCGTTGGCAGCCTCGATGCCCAACTCGTAGAGCTGGAGGAACTCCGTAGGGTCAGCCGTGCCGTCGTAGCGAGGGGGCAGGTCTGGCTTGAACTTGCCGGGCCACGCGACGCTGCGCAGCTCAGAGGTGAAGGCGCAGCAGCCCGCCATGGTCACGGGGGTCCTTGGGCGACGGAGAGCTTGGTCCTGCGGATCCCCATGCGCCGCGGCTGGGGGCAGCGCGGGGTCTTGACGTGCTGGAGGAGGGAGCGCTCGGGCAGCTTCTCGTGGGCGAGGGACTTCTTGGCAGCTCTGCTCTTGCCGCGCTAGCGCCTGGCGGAGCGGGTTCCGCCTAGGGGCCGCGCGCCTTGGGGCCAGGGCGCCTTCTTGAGGAGGAGACGGCTGAGGCGCCCGAGGAGCTTCATCGCCCGCGCAGGGTAGGGTGCGGTGCAGCGAGAAGGACGGTGCGGGGGCGCCTCCGGCGGCACGGACGAGCTCAGCGACTCGGTCGAGCCATTCTTCGTAGACGTCGTCGATGGGGCGGTAGCGCAGGAGCTCGTTTGCCGTGATGAGCGCAGCTCGGGCCTCCATGGCCGCGCGGGACGCACGTGACGAAGAACCAGCGGGGTTGAGTGAGGCCATGGCAGTGCGGCCGTCCCGCCTCATGGACGGGTGCTGGGACGATGCTTGCTGTTCGTTCCCCACCGGGCCGGTGGCGGTGTTGACAGCAGGTGACGGAGAACGACGAGGGCGCCCGCCGACGGGAGCCGTCTGGGCGACATGGGAGGCGAGGGCGGCTTGGTGCTCGGCGCGAGCCCGACGAGCGTCAGACATGGTTGCGGTGGTCGGGGAAGAACGAGACGACGGAAGGCAGATTCCGGCGCACCCCTACCTGGCGTGCCAAATGTCAGATTTCGGGTTCCGGCAGACCCTTGAGGTTCGAACACTGGGGTGCGTGCGGAGATTCAACCCTCTACCGGCTTGCTCCTCACCGAATCGCTAGAACCTAAACTACCAAACTGAATAGCACAAGAGACACAAGATTTATACCGGTTCACGCCACCATTGTGGTGTAATACCCTACTCCAGTGTGTGGTGTGGTGGATTGCCTCTTGGGCTGATGATGAACAATACAAGGAAGAACAGCCTCGCGAGGGTCTGTTCTTGGCTGGTGCGATGAACTACTACGAGGGGTTCAATTGCTCTAGCTACTGGTTTCTTGGTGAGGATCCAGATGCTTGATGCCTCTAGCTGCTAGATCAGGTCCAGATGCCTCTACCCTGGGGGTGGCTAGTCCTATATATAGGCAAAGGACCTGGGCCTTTCCCCAAATATTGAGCGGGAAGGGCGCCAACAATTGGCCATTTTGAAGGGGAACAATGGGTACACTTATCCTGACTAAAGTTGGTCCTCGCCTGTCAAAGGCTCTGGTGGTGACGCAAGCTTGGGTTCCACAATGACTTCCTTCCGGCCGTTGGGCTGGTCCTGGTCTTGTTGCACCGAAATGGATGCCTTTGCTTGATACTCTCGCCTGCGCTTGCTCCCTTTGCACCAAAGAGGAAAGGAGAACACTGCGTGGGCTGGCGCCCAACTAGCGCCCTTGGTCGTCATGGCTTGCGTCATGGGCATCTCGCGAGGTACCCTGCCTTGAACTCTCCGCCTCCTCATGAGCCAGCCTGACGAGGCTGTGCCTAAGGAAGCTCCTTGTCGTCTGCCCCGCGAGGCTTGGCCCCTCGCGAGGGTCTTGAGCTCGCGTTGATGAAGATGGGCTGTGCTGGGCCTCCTTTGAGCCACGCCGCAGGCCGCAGGTAGGCAATTCTGGGGACCCCCATTCCCAGAACGCCGACATGAACAAAGTTCAAGGAGCTCCCCCCCTCACTTCAATAGTGCTCATCTTTCTTACTTTCACTTTTCTTTTTGAAAAGTTTTAGGTTCCCCTCTATATTTTTTGTTATTAAACTTTCTAAAATCACACAACAGAATAAAATGACTCTCTAAAATTTTGGGTTGTCTCCCTGGCAGCGCTTTCTCTAAAGCCATTAAGTTAGGCATAAAGTGCTCAAGTAATGGATCCACCTGGATCCCAAGGTATATCAAAGCCAATTTTAATTAGCACTGATTTGTAATTTAGTAGTGAGTACAAAGTAACATATATCATGCAATGATGAAGTCTAACTCTCCTCCTATGCATTGGCATGTAATAAAAGAACAATTCATGCACACCAAGTAAAGGCCAATGCATAGTATAAATAGTTTCTTGCAATTTTATCATGTAGGAAACATAGAGATGTGGAGATGTAGTTCCTCTCTCATAATAATTGCAATTAGGATCAGCAAGCACATGCATATTATAATTATCAAAATCATCATGTGTAGTAGTAAAATGCAAGCCATCAACATAATCCTTAATAAGCGCAAACTTCTCCGGTAGTGTACTTGGGAGAATTCAAAATGATAATAGGACTATCATGTGTGGTTGCAATAGAAACAATTTCATTCTTAACATAAGGAACTATAGCAAGTTCATCTCCATAAGCAATATTCATATTGGCATCATGGCCACAAGCATAGCAAGCATCAATTTCATCAAAAAGGGATATTTCAAATGAATCCAAGGGATCATAGCAATCATCATAGCATTCATCCATTGATAAGCACGAATGGAAATTAAACAGTGTATGAGTTGAAGAGTTACTCTCATTAGAAGGTGGGCACGTGTAGCTAATCCTCTCTTCCTCCTTTTGTTATTTGCTCTCCTCGTCATCTTTTTCATCCAATGAGCTCACAGTTTCATCAATTTCTTCTTCCATAGATTCCTGCAAAATATTAGTCTCTTCTTGGAAAACGGAAACTTTCTCAATAAACTCATTAATATCAACAATATATTCATAATTCTTATAGCAATATTTAAGTATAGCAAAATTTTCAGGTCTGTAAACAGCATCATCATAATCTTCATAATTTTCAAACAAAGATCAAGTTCATAAGCACCCTTAAAAGCAACAAATTCTTCTATTCGTTCCACATAATAGTAATCATCTCTACCATTAGCATAAGAAGCCAAGGTTTCATTATCATTAAATTTACATGAAAAGGGAAGGTGTGGAGCCTTCATCCTAGAGCAGCAAGTATAACCATATCTCAGGCATAAATTCCAAACATACCAATGCAACATTTCAAATTGACCCCATAAGAGTTTCCCTTTTTAAGTCAAACAATAATCCCTAAAGTATTCATATTGATCCAAGGTGTGTCCCATTATCAAGTTGAATGGAGTTTTCTCAGGATTATCAAAGTAGTGTTTAATATTTTTCTCATAACAAGCATCAAGGGTTTTAGGAGGTTCCCCATCTCCATGAGTAGCAAGTACACCTAATTTTTTTGGTATTTCATATTCCATATCCATAACCAAAGATAGAGAACAACTTAGAACCAAAAATAAAATCTACTTAGTGATAAAGCAAACAAGCACACACGAGAAAATTCACGCCACGCTATTGCTCCCTGACAACGTTACCAGAAAAAGGTCTTGATAACCCACATGTATAGGGGATCAATTGTAGCCTTTCTCGATAAGTAACAGTGTCGAACCCAACGAGGAGCTAAAGGTAGAATTCGTATTCCCTTCAAGTTCTGTCGACCAACGATACAACTCTACGCGCACTTAACGTTCGCTTTACCTAGAACAAGAATAAAACTAGAAGTACTTTCGTAGGTGTGATAGGATAGGTTTGCAAGATAATAAAAACAGGTAAATAAAAGATAGGGGGTGCTTTGATACAATTAAGTTAGTTTTAGTAGAGACCTTTTTGTCACACAAGAAAGTTATTTGTCCCTAGGCAATTGATAACTAGACCGGTAATCATTATTGCAATTTTATATTAGGGAGAGGCACAAGATAACATACTTTCTCTACTTGGATCATATGCACTTATGATTGGAACTCTAGCAAGCATCTGCAACTACTAAACATCATTAAGGTAAAACTCAACCATAGCATTATAAGGTATCAAGTCCTCTTTACTCCCATATGCAACAACCCCCTTACTTGGGTTTAAGCTTCTGTCACTCTAGCGACCAACCATAAGCGAATCATGAACATATTGCAACACCCTACAGCGAGGATCCCTCACGCTTGCGCGACACGAAGAGCGGCACAGGACATCACCAATAATAAAACATACAACTCAAACCAATCATGATCATCAATCAACCAATAGGACAAAACGGATCTACTCAAACATCACATGGTAACAATACATCATTGGGAAATAATATATAGCGTTGAGCACCCTGTTTAAGCAGATATTACAACGGGTAAAAGAGAGGTTACACTGCTGCATAGAGGGGGAGATAGTTGGTGATGATGGTGGCGAAGTTGTTGGTGTAGATCGCCGTCATGATGGTGGCCCCGGCGATGTTCCGGCGCCACCGAGAGAGAGGGGGAGAGAGCCCCATCCTTCTTCGTCTTCCTTGACCTCCCCCTATATGGGAGGAGGGTGTCCCCACTGGTCCATGGCTCCCATGGCGGCGGAGGGGCGGGAGCCCCTCCGAGATTGGATCTATCTCTCCCTCTCTCTGTTTCCTTCTGTTTCCGCGTTTCTGTTTTATGGCCTTTCACCGTGTCTTAAATTTCCGGAGATCCTTAACTCCAATATGAGGACCTTTGTAACTCTTGGCCCATTAACGGCCCGTGGTGAAACTGGCCCATAATGAACAGTGTATCACTTTATACCCATTAACGGCCCGTTATTCCATCGGGCCGTTTCCAGCCCAAGTTATCTTTCGGCCTTCTCAGGGCCCATTGATTGTTGGGCTCATTTTTAGCATTTGGTTACATACGGCCCGTTACTGTCATTTTCTGCTTGTGGGCCAAATTCAGCCCGTTGTTACAGTCGGCCCGTTTGCGGACCGTTAATACGTTGGCCGTTTTCATGTAAAAAAACCTGTTGGGCTGTTTTCATGGAGTTATCAAATATGGCCTATTAACGGCCCGTTATGGTCCACGAATAGTACGGCCCATGATTGGCGAAATGATGATACGTCCCGTAGAAGGCCCATGGATCCTACGGCCCGTATGAGGCCCATGGATAGTACGGCCCGTAGAAGGCCCATGGATTGTACGGCCCGTAGAAGGCCCATGGACCCTAAGGCCCGTAAAGAAGGCCGATGGATCCTACGGCCCGTATAGAAGGCCAATGGATCCTATGGCCGGACGAAGGCCAATGGATCATACGGCTTGCAGGAGGCCCATGGTTACAACAGTCCGTGTGTTGTAATGATTATTTTGGCCTAGTTACCAAAAATAGGCTATTATGGCCACTAGAAAAAAACAGAAAACGAACTGAAGTGACTACAAGAAAATAACTAAACAAGACAATAAGGAAATAAATAAGCAAGCAATTAACGCTAGCCTATTACCGCTATTACACATATTACATCGACTGGGCATCAAAGTTTGCCACCAGTGCAAATATAGGGAACAAAGCAGCACATTACATACACTGGCCATCAAAATTGGCCACCAGTGCAAATAAACGCGGCAGCAAAACAAGAGCATAATGGAAACAACTTAAGAAGAGCTCAAGAAACGTTATCCTAGGTGTCCACCATGCTGGCAATAAGCTTAGCAAGCTGACTAGATTTGTCCTTGTCGAAGTAATGGGCCACGGGTAGCCTCACCCGAGTCCCTGGATTTATCAAGACTTTGGGCCAGCTTCGCCTTGCTGCACCCCAAGCTGAGGCTCCGCCCTCTGGGGGCGGGCTAGCTCGACGGCCGGCCACCAGAAGGTGGTCAACCACCAGCAGACGACACTGCAAGCGGCCGGCTCTAGCTAGCCGACCTGTAGGGAGGACGGCATTGAGCAGGCGGCCAACGTGCGCCCTTAGAGTTTGTGCCCCCATCAAGAGGACGAGATGGGGCGTCGTTACAGTGAAGCCCTCACCCCCAAATCTTGGCTTTGGCGTGGCCATAGTGCCCCGTATAGGCGGAGATCTCCGCACGACGTGGCATTGTTGCCACCCTCCCTTGACGTCACTCTGAACAGGCGGAGCCCTGTTCCCCACGATGGCCTATCGGTACGGCCCGCAGGCTGCGGGCCCTACGGGGCAGTGACATCCCAGAAGATGGTGCACGCCGAACCAATCGGACCAGGAGAGGGCCGGCCTCCAGCAGGCGGCCGTCCCCTCCCTCGAAGCCCGTGCACCATTAACTTGATAACATTAGGTGTGGCTACCGTGGTTTCCCACCAGGCGGCGGGACTGTAGCTGCACTGAGATGACCAAGCCAGCGTCATTAGCAGCACGGCTACAGTGAGCAGCCACCAACCAGACCCGCCAGCGGTGGGAGCTGCCTGTCGGCTCCGTACCAAACCAGTCGGCGGGGCCCACCAGGCGGCGGGCCCTAGTAGTCGGCGGAGAAGCCGGAGGCTGGAGACGCTGACGGCCGGGCCCAGCAGCCGGCCAGCTTACTATTGTACCCCTGGGGGGTAGGCCTATATAAACCCCCCAGGGCACCCATCCAAAGGGTCCCCACCCCATTAGACCTAGCCACATTCCTAGAGGAGGAGAGAGCTAGCCTTGCCTTCTCCTACCTCTAGCATACAGCTCAAGGAGCAACTCTGTATCACTTGGGCCAATAGTGATCATGCGGAGACCCCACAGAGCAGGACTAGGTGTGTTATCTCCTAGGAGAGCCCTGAACCTTGGTAAAGTACACCGACGTTTGTGTCTACGCCTCATCCCGCTTCCGGGCATCGGGGACATTCTACTCGCTCCCACCAAGATAAGCCATCCTTTGGCATATGTCGCACCCAACCCCCGACATTTGGCACCCACCGTGGGGCGAGGTGCACCATCTCCCGGAGACCTGCTCTGGACGGGAACCTTGTTCCTTCCTGGCGAGCAAAGCCAGCCCGGCACGCCCGACGGCGTCAGCCTCGACGCCCTGCATGGCACGGAGATCGCCTGCGCGGCGAGCTGCCTCGCCGACCTCGTTTGTGAGATTCACCTCTCTGACGAGCCAGACTCCGACGCAGGCACCGGCTGCCCCGAGAGCAACCTCGTCAGCCTCCTCGACCAGCTCCACATCACCAGCGAGCCTGCTGTGGACATGGAGTCTGTTGGCTCCACCGACCCGATGATCGTCGACTCTGACACGGCGTCGCTTGACGCATTCCCCACCAACGTGGTGATCTACGACGAGCCGCCTCCTCGCGAGCACAGCGGTGGGAGCACCATCACGGAGGTGCTCGTCATTAATAGTGGCGAGCGCTCGAATGGAGATGCTCGAGACCCACTCGATGCGGCGCTGCGAGACTTGACAGCGCCCATCCCAGAAGACGCAGACGCTGAGACGCTGGAGGCACGCCACGTCCAGCTTCTTGAGAGCGTTGGCCGACTGGCCAGCATGCGACGCCTCTCGGATGCCTGCTCCTGGGGGGCCTAGCCGCACTGGCCCTATTCGGCAGCGTGGCGGGACCATCGCCAGCATGTTCGGGGCTGAACGCCCCATCTACGCCACACCTGCAGAGAACATCCGGGCCTCCCGGGCGGTGACGGGTGAACTGGACAAGTACGAGGGCGACGAGCGTCGCCACATGACGGATCTAGTCCAGCAGCTCCTAGACGCGGCCGCCGCGTTGCACGAAGCCGGCTGCCGCGCCGAAGAGCTCGCCCCGCGGAACGAAGAGCCGCCCCATCGCCAAGACCACGATGCGACATCCCGGACTCCGACTGGCGGCGCCCACGGAAGATGAGGCAACGAGCCGGCGGCTAGCCGAAGCCGGACTCGCCTTTCCATCGAGCGAGACGAAGATGGCCGCCCTCGAGCGGTGGAGCGCCGAGGCGATCCTCCGCCTCCTTCACCTCGCGGAGCAAGACATCCCACTCCGCCGCCTATCATGCACCCGACACTCGGCAACCGCCTTGGACGCCGAGGAGTCGGAGAGAATGACGCCCACCATCGGATCAACCACCTCAACCGATCCCTAGCGCTAGAAGAAGAAGATGCGCTGGGCCCGCCCTGTTTCGGCCCACGAATCTGAGATGAACCCTTTCCCAAAGGGTTCACCCTCCCGCGAGATATGCCCAAGTACACCGGCTCCATGAAGCCGGAGGATTGGCTGGTCGACTAATCGACGGCCGTCAGCATAGCAAACGGCAACAAGCGCGTGGCCGTGAAGTACGTCCCACTCATGCTTCAGGGCACAGCCCGAACATGGCTCAACAGCCTAAAGCCCCGCAGCATCAATAGCTGGGTTGATTTCACCGAGTCCTTCATCCGCAACTTCACCAGCACGTACAAGCGGCCTCCCAAGCCCCGACAGCTCTCCTTGTGCGTCTAGGGGCCCACATAATCGACTCGCGACTAGCTCACGCGCTGGGCCGAGCTGCGCAATTCCTGCGAAGGCGTGCACGAGGTGCCGAGAGGGCACCCTCCTCAAGCATCGACTCCTCTGCGATGAGCTTGATACGCTCGACGAGCTGCTGATCATCACCGACAAGCACGACACGTCCGACTCCTCCATGAAGGAGGAACTCTTAGTTGATGCATCCGGCAAAGTGGCACCTCAGGCCCCTTGGACTCCGGCTGGTGACACCAGTCGGCGATAGCAGCCAAGTGACAACAAGCGGAAGGCCACTCAACCGGCTTCCACCAGCCGGCAAGTGGCGACAATCGAGGATCAGCAGCCGGAAGGGTAGCCAGCACCCAAGCGGCAGAAGGGCGGCAAGTCCAATTGGTTGCCTGCCTTCTCTTATGAGCAAACCTTAGATGCACCCTGCAAGTTCCATAGTGGTGCAAAGCCATCCAACCACACCACTCGGAAGTGTCACTAGCTCGCCAGAATTGCCAAGGGAGATGGACTCCTGCCTCCTCCGCCTGCAGGACTGCCGCCTCCTCAGCCCTAGCAGCCGGCGGCCCAACCAGTTGACGCCATACAAGACGAGTACCCTGAGGAGCATTGAGCATATGTTGTGTTCACCAGTGTGGCCGATGATAGATGCAGCAGACGGCAGCAACAACAAGAAGTGTAGGTAGTGGCCTCGAGTACTCCAGAATTCATGCATTGGTCTGAGAAGCCTATCAGTTGTAGCAGGGCCGACCACCCGGAAGTGATGCCTTCCCCAGGTTCATACGCCCTGGTCCTAGATGCTAACTTTGCAACGGAGAGGCGGGCTGCGCGTTTCTCCAGAGTCTTGATAGATGGTGGCAGCAGCATCAATATCCTGTATCGTGACACAATGGAGAAGTTGGGAATCAAGCAGAAGCAGCTCATCCCTAGTCGGACTCTATTGCATGGCATAGTCCCTGGCCTTTCCTGCTCACCAATCGGCAAGACCCAAGTTGATGTTCTCTTTGGAGACAAGAATCATTTCCGTCGTGAGCCGGTTTGGTTTGAAGTGGTGGACCTCAAAAGCCCCTACCATGCACTGCTTGGCCGACCTGCTCTAGCCAAGTTCATGGCAGTCCCCCACTATGCTTACCTCAAGATGAAGATGCCGAGCACCAAGGGGATCCTGACCGTAGTCAGAGACTACAGGAAGTCGGTCGCTTGCGCCGCAGATAGCAGCCGGCTGGCCGAGTCCCATGTAATTGCAGCTGAGAAGCGACTCCTTGACCGGGTGGTGGCGTTGGCAGGCAAGAAGCCGGAAATGTCACCCATCCCCAAGGAGTCGGAGGTTGAGGGCTCGTTCAAGCCGGCCAAGGAAACAAAGAAGATACCCTTGGACCCGGAGCACCCAGAGAGGCACGATGTCATAGGGGCAAACCTTGACAGCAATTAGGAAAGCGAGCTTGTCGATTTCCTCCGTGAGAATCGGGATGTCTTCGCATGGTCTCCCAAAGACATGCCGGCTGTTCCGACGGATTTCGCCGAGCACAAGTTACATGTCCGACTTGAAGCCAAGCTGGTCAGGCAGCCTTTGCACCGCCTATCAGAAAGAGAAGAGAAGAGTTGTCGTAGAAGAAATAGCCCGACTTCTAGCAGCCGGATTCATCATGGAAGTGTTCTTTCCAGAGTGGCTGGCCAACCCAGTCCTAGTATTGAGGAAGAATAAGCAGTGGCGCATGTGCATTGACTATACTAGCCTCAACAAAGCCTGCCCCAAAGATCCCTTTGCTCTGCCAAGAATTGATCAAGTGATAGACTCCACAGCCGGATGCGAGCTGTTGAGCTTGTTGGATGCATACGGCGGAGAGATAGCAGCACAATCATGGGCTCAACCCATCCTCGCACAAGTTGCTGTCGTAGCAGTCGGAGAGATAGCAGCACCATCATGGGATCAACCCATCCTCAAATTCCTGGTAAACAAAGAGCCGCTAGCCGACGAGATCCTGGCCCTACAAGTGCAGCGGCGGGCGGCGGCATACACCATAGTCAACAAAGAGCTGGTTCGGCGCAGTGTCATTGGTGTGTACCAGCGCTGCGTGGAGCCGGAAGCAATCCTCAAAGATATTCACCAAGGTGAATGTGGCCACCACGCAGCCTCAAGAGCACTTGTTGCCAAAGCCTTTCGCCATGGTTTCTTCTGGCCGACTGCTCTTGAAGAGGCCAAGGAGTTGGTCCAGAAGTGCCAAGGGTGCCAGAGATTCCGCTCCAAGCCTCATTTGCCAGCTTCTGTACTCAAGACTATTCCCATTGCTTGGCCCTTTGCTGTTTGGGGTTTAGATATGGTGGGGCCATTCAAGACAGCCCATGGCGGCACGACTAATCTGCTTGTCGCTGTGGACAAGTTCGCCAAGTGGATAGAGGCCAAGCCAATCAAGAAACTGAATGGGCCGACTGCCATGACTTTCATCGCCGACATCACCACTCGGTACGGCATACCGCATAGCATCATCACCGACAATGGCGCAAACTTTACCAAACGAGCCTTGGCTCGTTTCTGCGCCACGCAGGGCATCTGACTGGACTTATCATTCGTTGCCCACCCGCAATCAAACAGACAGGTTGAGCGCGCAAACGGCCTCATCTTGTCCGGCATCAAGCCCCGACTGGTCGAGCCTCTTGAGCGTTCGGCTGGCTGCTGGCTCGATGAGCTGCCAGCCGTCCTCTGGAGCCTGCGCACAACTCCGAACAAGTCAAACAGCTTCACGCCCTTCTTCCTCGTCCACGGTGCTGAAGCCGTCATCCCGACGGACATAGAGTTCGACTCCCCGCGAGTCACCATGTACACCGAGCGGACGCCAAGGAGGCACGAGAAGACGGCTCGACCTGCTGGAAGAGGGCCGGCTATTAGCACTCAGCCGGTCAGCCATCTACCAGCAGAGTCTGCACCGATACTACAACCGAAAGGTGAAGCCAAGATCCTTCCAAGAGGGAGATCTTGTGCTCCGGCTGATCCAGCGAACAGCCGGCCAGCACAAGCTCTCGATGCCTTGGGAAGGCCCCTTCATCATCAACAAGGTGCTGGGCAACGACTCCTACTATCTGATGAACGCTCAGAAGCCCAGAGCACGCAAAAGAGATGATTCAGGCAAGGAGACGGAGAGGCCGTGGAATGCAAACCTCCTCTGGAGATTTTACAGTTGAAAGCAGTATGTATCATGCTACCTTTTGTATTATGTACAAAGACTCCGGGTCCCCCGAGACGAACTCGGGGACTGCCCTCCTTTTATCTATATGATAAGTGTTATGCCCATGAGTGTGCTTCTGTTTTATTATTTCCGCCTGGCACCGGGTCGACCAGTCGGCCCGGAGGTTTGCCGCCTTCTCCTTTATGCCGTCTCCTGCAGCCGGACAAGTAATGTGTTGGCACCTAAAACTTCCTCTATCAGAAGCCGGAGCTTGCAGAGCGACTGAATGGCAGGCAGGGGTCGCAAGACTGTGTCCACGTGAAAAATGGCTAAGGAAAACGCATATAGTTGAGGCCGGCGCGACGCTTGTTCGGCCGGCTTCTACTTCCCTTGCCAAAACCTCCAAACGGCTAAGTACTTGCCCTCCTGCAAAAAGCTAAGTACTCAAACCAGCCACAGTCCGCTGAGCGGCTGCTTGGCTGGCAAGAGGATAGCTAAGGGAGGGCGGCAAAGGAAAAAAGCAAGGAGTATAGGCAAGGAAAGTTAGAAATTGGCAAAACAAAGCATAAAGTTAAGATAGAATATTTACATAAATACAGGCCCATCACCCGGCATTCAGCAAAGTTTGATATACACCCCGTCGGTGGAATTGTGCGAATTTAACAAAAGTGTCCAGACCAAGCAAGCAGGAAAAGAAAAAGATAAACACCCTAGGGAGCAGCGGAGGATTCCGGCTGGGCCCTGGGGTCGGCGGTGCTAGTTGGTGCAGCAAGCGGCTCCAGCTGGATGACGGAGTCAGCTGCGTCGGTTGGCACGACAGACGGCTCCGACTGGACGCTGGGATCTGCGGTGCCAGTTGGTGCAGCAGGCGGCTCCAGCTAGATGACGGAGTCAGCTGCGCCGGTTGGCACGGCAGACAGCTCCAGCTGGGTGCTCGAGTCAGCGGCGCCAGTCAGGACGGCGGAGGGCTGGATGGCGGAGTTGGTGGCGTCTGTCGGAGGAACGGGCGGTTGGTCAGTCACCACCTGGCTGCCCTTAGTAGCAGTCAACGCTTTGGATCACGGGTCGTTGCTTGAGGCCCGGTCGGGGTGGGGCTAATCACCCGCACCAGCCTCCGGCATGTCGATGTCGCTGTCCTCCTCCTCCTCCTCCTTCCCTTCGTCACTGGAGTCGATGACTTCAGCCGAGTCCATGCTGTCCTCCGGGTTCAGCCCGAGCCACTCCTGCGGCGCTTCGGCGCCTTCCTCGACCACCTCCGGAACGAAGATGCTGGTGTCGGTGAAGTCGGCGATCATCGCCGCCCTGTTGATAAGCTCAGCCTCCACTGCCGCCAGCTCCTCCTGCGCCTCCAGCCGGAACATGGCCAACTAGGCTAAGTCTAGACCAGGATACCATGCCTTGACGAACTCAAGGGTGTGGCGCGCTCCTGCCCGGGCTGCAGAGCCCTTCCACGCCTCCAGGCGGCCGGCCGCCACCTCCAGCCAGTCGGTGGTCCGGCTTGGAGTGCGCGGAGCTGGCAAGCCTGGCTAGAGGGCGGAGATCTCCTGGGCCCCGACGCACTAAAGATGGCGCAACACTTGATGGGCGGGCCGAAGATGGGCCTGGATGCTGAGGATCCGCTCATTAAGGGTTCGGGGGGCGTCAGCAGCAATCTGCGCACCTTCCGCCCTCCGCTCCTCGCGCTGGGCCTCGATTACTTGGCTCGCGGCGACGAAGTGACCCGGGAAGAAATCTGCTCGGGCAGAAGGCAAGAAAAACAAAGTCAGAAACAAGCAGTCGACTTAGACAAAGCCGGCAGCTCAAGACAATGAACAAGAAGAATAAAACATACCATCGACCAAGTCCTCGATGCTACTGAAGTAGGCCGTCGTCTGCGCCCCCTTGTCGGCCCAGGCGACGCGCTCGGTTTGAAACTCGGCGAGGAGATGGGTCTCCTTCGCCTTTGCCTCCCGCTGGGCCATCTTGAGAGCCTCCGTCTGCTCGGCGAGCTTGGTGATCAGCCGGTCATGCTCCTCGGTCAGCTTGCTGCACTCCGCCTCCTTGCCGCGCAGAGCAGTGTTGGCTTCACCCAGCAGCTGCTGCAAGGCAGCATTGTCCTCTGAAAAAGGGGAAAGAAGAAAGAACATCAGTCAAAGACAAAGAGGGACGTAGTGGTCGGAGAGATCCGGCCCGACTGCTCAGTAGTTAGCCCAAATCTCGGGGACTACAGCCCGCGGGTGCGCCGTCGCGCCCCCACAGAGGAGAAGTAATTAACAAAGGTCGAAACACTGAGGAGATTCGGCCCGACTACTCAGCAGTCGGCCCGAACCTCGGGGACTACAGCCCGCAGGTGCGCCAGCGCGCCCCCGCGAAGAAAGGAAGTCGGAGCTTACTCCGGCTCTCGGACAGATGGGCGGTCTACGTCTCCAGCTCCCAAACCCTGGAGTTGAAGGTGACAACGCGAAGATTGTGGTAGTCCTGCAGAGGGGATATCAGATAAATTCAACATTTGACGCATACAACTTAAAGTTCCGGACCACCTGCTTAGCAGCCGGCCCGAAACTTGGGGACTACACCCAGTGGGTGCGCTAGCGTGCCCCCACGAAGAAAGCAAGAAGATTAAGGAAAAAGGAAAAGCGAAGAAAACTTACACGGATGGATGCCCGCCACTCCGGGAAGGCTTCGTTGCAGTGCTTGAGGGCTTCGGCTTCAGCCCAGAGCTTGGCCTGGACGTCAAGGGACGCCTGGGCCAGGGCGCCCGTCCCTCCCCCGGTACCCAGCCGGCCGGTGCGGCGCTGGTCGCTTCGGTGTCGGGGATCGACGAGCTCGTGGCGCTGGCTTGTAGCGGTCTTGGCGCCGAGGCCGCCTTTGCAAAACGACGGCGCGCGGGTGTGCAGACCTCAGGAATCAGGTCCGTAACCACCAGTTCCCCGACTGGTGGCACCGGCGGCTCGGCCGGCTGCTCGTCCTGCGTTCTGCTAGGTGGTGGCGGCGGCGGCACGAGGACGTCCGACATGGCCACGTCACCGCCCTCCTGCTCCCGGATCGGATGCTCGTCGCCGGCTCCCCCGGTTGTCGCCTCAAACACGGGCGGAGGTGGCGCGGTGTTCAGGGGCATCACGAGCAGTGGCTCTTGGCGGCGTGCGGCTTCCGCGAGCCGCTCCTTCTCTGTGGCTTCGGCCTCCGCCTGTGCCAGCTTCCTCTCCGCGGACGCAGCAGCCTTGTCCGCCTGCGCCTTCGCCAGACGGTCGGCTTCTTCCTCACGCGCCTCCCGCGCAATCCGCTCTGTCGCCTCCTGGAGGTCAGCGGCCGGGTCAATTCGCCGACTGGAGGAGGAAGTCGCTGCCGACCTGATGACCGAGGCGGCGCCCGACTTCTCGAGAGTTATCGGGGCCCTGAAATAAGAAGACAAGTCAGAATTTTTTTAAGGCCGGATTGAAGAAAAGACGGAAAACATGAAAAGAATACTTACGCCGACACCATGACTGGCACCTTCGGCTGCCTCTGATATTTGGCCACCTTGGCCGCGGCTTTTGTAACGCCCCGGATTCGATGCGCCAGTTGTGTGGCAGTTATTCGCCGTCGTTGCCATGTCATTTGCTTGCGTGTTGCACTTTGCCATGTCATCTTATGCATTTCTTATCATGTCATCATGTGCATTTCATTTTGCATATGAGTTCGTCTCATGCATCTGAGCATTTTCCCCGTTGTCCGTTTTGCAATCCGGCACTCCTATGTCCTCCGGCGTCCCCTTTTGCCTCTTTTTATGTGCGGGTGTTAAACTTTCTCGGAATGGCCCGAGGTTTGCCAAGCGGCCTTGGTATAGCACCGGTAGACCGCCTGTCAAGTTTCGTGCCATTTGGAGGTCGTTTCGTACTCCAACGGTTAACCGGGTAACCGTAAAAGCCTCTTTTGTGTGGAGCCCAACACCCCTCCCCTGAAATTCGTGGATCATTTCCACCCTAACCCTAGCCTTTCCTCTTCCTCCCGCAGCCGGACGCGTCCGCCCGCGCCGGACACGTCCGTGCCACCGCCGCGGCCCACGTCCCGCCTCGCCCCGCGCTGGCGCCCCTCCGCCGCCTCGCCGGCCGGAGCCGCCGCCGCCCCGAGTGCCCGCTGCCCCGCCGCCGTGCGCCGCCCGGCCGCGTGCCGCTTCGCGGCTCCCGCGCCCTCCGCGCCGCCCTCCGCCGTCCGCGGCGACGCCCGTCGCCCGCCGCTCCACCTTCCCCGGCCTGCAGCGCCGCCGTTCACCGGAGCTCCTCCACCAGCGCACCTCGCCTGCGCCGCCCCACCGCCTCTCTCCGGCACCGTCGCACCCCGCGCCCTCCGCTGCCGTCCCATCTCGCCGCCGGCCGGATCCGGCCAGATCCGGGCCGGGGCCGTCTCCCCCGCGCCTCCCGAGCTCCCTCGACCTCGCCGGCAACTTCCCGGCAACAACTCCGGCGAGATCCGGCCCTGCCTCGACGTCCGTGCCCGGGTCAACTCTAGATCCGGAGGTGATTTTGGCCTGTCCCGAAATATTGTCATAATATGTTTCTCTGTTCATCGCATGATATCTCTGCATTCGCTGCTCCGTTTCATGCGTGTAATATGTCAAATTGTTCGCCTCGACGAGTACTTCATTTCATTCCATTGCATCATTTTCATTTGAGCTCATCTTGATGCCCTAAATGCAGTTGGAAGAGTGCATGTTGCTGTTAATCTGCTGAAACTGTTATAACATGCTCTTCTGTCATTTTTGCCATGTTTGATGTGTGCATCCTATGAGGTTGATGTCTACATGTGTTTTGATCTATGCCATGCCATCTTTCCAGAGGTGCTATCCATGTATTTTTGTGACTTTTGTACTGAGTGCATCAAGCTTGTTAAGTAGGGTACTTGCTGTTGCTGTTTTCCTGACAGATTCTGTTATATTTTGTTGCTATGTAAACCTGCTGCTACAAGTCATTTCGTGCATTATTTGGGAGATGTTCACTAAGGATGATTTGATATATATATCATTATCTATCCATTCATGCCCTTGGTTACAATTATAGCCTGCTGTAACTTGTTGTAATCTTGCTCCAATGTTGCTAAATAATGTTCCCGTCAACCTGTTAACATGAAGTTCAGTTTTGGCCATGTGCTTTTCTAGTGATCCATGCACCCTATGAACCTGTTCTTGCCATTCTTAGCTTCATAAACATGCCTTCTTACTGTTGGTTGCCTTTCCATGCCATGTATTGCTCTGTGGTAAGTGGTTCAAGCTCACCAACCTGCCTACTTATTGTTGTTCCTGCCATGTATGAATCTGTCATATTACTTGCCATGTTTACATGGGTGCCATCTTATCTTCTGATCCTTGTTGGCTCATGGTCAGTAAGGGACTTTTGTTCTATGCAATTAGTAGATTCATGCCATGCATTTTTTTGCCATGATAAGTTCCTGTAACATGTTGTTTGATAGCTCTAAACATTGCAACCTGATGTTATTTCTGCTAAGTCTGAAACTGTTATTATTTGCAATCTTTCCATATCTTTTTGAGCAGGTTCTAGTTGTTTCTGGAGATAGCTCAGTGTTCATGTTTTGTTATGCTTTACCTGTACTTCATGCCCTTTCCTTTTGTTATTATGTTGGGGTGCTGTAGCTTGTTGTTTTGATGCTTGCAAGATGCCTAGTTGCTGTTTTGGACAGATTGTTGCTATGACTTGTATAGAGTGTGTGTGTTGAACCGTTGCTCCGTTTTGAGTGTGCTCTATATGAAACTTGCTTGATTTTGCATGTAGTTCCAAATTACCATGTTGCACCCTTGTTTTGGTGTGTTTGCTTGATGTTTGTATGCATTTTGCATCAATGCCATGTTTAACTTGTTTTGCTCATATCTTCTAGGCCGTAGCTCCGAACTAAATGAACTTTATATGTAACTTGACTAGAATTTCGTGTAGATCATCTTGGTGCATCTTAACTTGCTGTTTAACTACTTGAACTTAAGGTTTATTCAGATCTGGAACAGTTTCGAAATTTGCATATGAGGACTTACCGGATTTGTTATATGTTGTTCCCGGCCTCATTTAAACTTGCTTTGATGTGTTGTTCTTGTTTGCATCATCTTTTTCCATGAGTAGCTCCATGTAGCTTTGTCATGCATCATGCTTGTTGTGCATCATGTCTTGCCTATGTGTGGTGTGTTTACCATGTTGTGTGCTTCTTCTCGATAGTTCCTGTTTCGTTGCGATCGAGAGGATTCGTTCGTCCACGCTTGGTTCGTCTTCGTGGCTTCATCTTCTTCATGGACTCGTTCTTCTTCCTTGCGGGATTTTAGGCAAGATGACCGCTACCCTGAATCTCACTATTATCGTTGCTATACTAGTTGCTTCGTTCTATCGCTTTGCTGCACTTCCAATAACTTGTTCTACAAGCCTCCCCAAATTGCCATGAACCTCTAACCTTTGACACCCTTGCTAGCAAACCATTGCTTGGGTATGTTACCACTTTGCTTAGCCCCTCTTATAGCGTTGTTAGTTGCAGGTGAAGTTGAAGATTTGCTCCATGGTGGACATGGTTATGTTGGGATATCACAATATCTCTTATATTATTAATGCATCTATATACTTGGTAAAGGGTGGAAGGCTCGGCCTTATGCTTGGTGTTTTGTTCCACCCTTGCCGCCCTAGTTTCCGTCATACCGGTGTTATGTTCCCGGATTTTTGCGTTCCTAACACGGTCGGGTGATTTATGGGACCCCCTGACAGTTCGCTTTGAATAAAACTTGTCCAGCAAGGCCCAACCTTGGTTTTACCATTTGCCTCACCACCACCTATACCCTTCCCTTGCGTCGGCCAACCCAAGGGTCATCTTTATTTTAGCCCCCCCGTGCCAGTGCTTGTCTAAGTGTTGGTTCGAACCGAGCAGCCTGCGGGGCCACCTCGTGGCAACTCGAGGTCTGGTTTTACTCGTAGCTTGACTTATCCGGTGTTGCCCTGAGAACGAGATATGTGCAGCTCCTATCGGGATTGTCGGCGCATCGGGCGGCTTTGCTGGTCTTGTTTTACCATTGTCGAAATGTCTTGTAAACCGGGATTCCGAGACTGGTCGGGTCTTCCTGGGAGAAGGAATATCCTTCATTGATCGCGAGAGCTTATCATGGGCTAAGTTGGGACACCCCTGCAGGGTATAAACTTTCGAGAGCCGTGCCCGCGGTTATGTGGCAGATGGGAATTTGTTAATGTCTGGTTGTAGATAACTTGACACCAGATCCGAATTAAAACGCATCAACCGTGTGTGTAGCCGTGATGGTCTCTTCTCGGCGGAGTCCGGGAAGTGAACACGGTCTTTGGGTTATGTTTGACGTAAGTAGGAGTTCAGGATCACCTCTTGATCATTGCTAGCTTCATGACCGTTCCATTGCTTCTCTTCTCGCTCTTATTTGCGTATGTTAGCCACCATATCATGCTTAGTCGCTGCTGCAACCTCACCACTTTACCCCTTCCTCTCCCATTAAGATTTGCTAGTCTTGATACCCATGGTAATGGGATTGCTGAGTGTGGCACACAGTTTACTACAACAACAGTTGCAGGTACAGGTTATGCGATGATCATGACGCGAGAGCGATGTTTGCTTGTTTTGGAGTTCTTCTTCTGCTTCTTCTTCGATCAGGGGATAGGTTCCAGGTCGGCAGCCTGGGCTAGCAGGGTGGATGTCGTTTGAGCTTATGTTTGTGTTTCATCCGTAGTCGGATGTTGCTCTTATGTAATATGATGTTGTATTCATGTGGCATTGTATGCCTCTTGGATGTATCCCCTCTATTATGTAATGTTGATGTAATGATATCCACCTTGCAAAAGCGTTTCAATATGTGGGTCTATCCTTGGTGGGACCTTCGAGTTCCTTTTGGATAGGGTCGCATATTGGGCGTGACAAGTTGGTATCAGAGCCTCGACCAACCCTAGGAGCCCCCTTGATTGATCGTGTAGTTTGGCCGTTGTTGAGTCTAGAAGAAAACTGTTTTCGGAGTCTAGTTATATCGGAGAGTAGGAATTCTTTTTACTCCTTAGCCCCTTCGTCGCTCTGGTGAGGATTCTTGACGCAGGTGTTTTGATTTACTCCTCTTCCCCTTCAAATTTTTCTTTAGGTTCACGCAGTTGGTTTTTCGATCGTTGTTCCCCAGCTCTTTGATCCGGTGCATTTCTCGTCAAGTTGACTCGAGCCTCTTCATCGTTGTTAAGTTCAATCCTCAGTTGCTTTCTTTTCCCACCTGCCAACCCTTTTTTCTCCTCGGAACCGGAGTCCATAATCGAGTATCCATCCTACTCGTGCGTAGTCTTGGTTTCTATCCTCATTGTTTTTAACCGGTGTTTTCTCTTCAAGATATTCGTCGTTTTCCCCCTTCCAGTTGCATGTGTTTTTTCCCGCCCTCCCACCCCTTTTCTTCCCGGAGTCTGAGCATCTATTCGAGAAGCTATTTCATTCGTGCGGAGCCTCTTCAGTCTTTTGTCAATCATTTCAACCGGTGAATTCTCGTCTCCTTCGTCATTCTTCATCCCTTTCTTTTTCCGGTGCACACAATTCAAGTTTTTCGGGTTGATCATATTCTTTCCCTCGGCTCAAGTGTTTTCCCTGCTCGTTCGCCTCTCGCCATTCATTCATTCCGGAGTGCTGAAGACATTTCAAGAGATTCATCTGTGTTCGAATTAATTCGGGGTTGTCACCTCATACAAATATTTCAATTGTTCCGGTGCATCATCTATCTCTTCAACATCCCTTTTCCAACGGTGTTTTCTTTAGTGGGCCCTAACCCACAGGTCTTTTCCCAGGATCTTACCTGACTCTTTTATTTTCAGGAGCGATTCTCAAATTCTTTTCAAAGTGTGATGTAAGAATGGATTCCATCAGTCACATGCCTTCTCCAAGATCGCTTTTAAATTCTTTTCATTGTCGGCTCAACCTCTTCGCTTTTCATTCTCCCGGAGTATCTCAGTAATTTTGGTGGTGTTTCTTGTCATCATTTGAAGAAGAGTTTTTCCTCTAAATCTTGTTCGTTCTCCCGGAGATTCGCGGTGCTAGCTCGATGTTATCCTATCAAATTGTTTCAAGTCATGCAAATTCTTTTCATCCATCCGGAGCATTTCAGGAGTTGCTTTCTCTCGCGATCATCCGGAGGCCCTCTTTTAGGAAGATTTCTTCGTTCTAAGTTTTCAGATTCGTTCTCCAATTATTCTATATCCGTGCCCTTTCGTTCGTCTCAATATTCTTCCGGTGCTTCGTTCAAGTATTCTTCAATCAGTTCGTGATTCTCTTTGTTCTTTTGCATCTAAATCCCCTCTAGCTTATTGGTTCTTCTAATTCTTCCCGGTGATTCATTCTCTTTCGTCATTCAATTTTCGAATTCTTAGGGTGGTTCATTCAAGATTCCTTTTCCTTGATTATCATATTAATTCATTCGATCTTTCCAATCCTATCGGTGGTTCATGGAGACTTTCTCAAATTCTACGCTATACCCCCTTAATCCTTTTCAAGAAGAATAAGTAATATGCAAAATCCATTGCTTGTCATCAATTTAATTTGATGAGGATAAGCATACAATAAATCTTATTCTTATTTCCTCTAAGTGTGTAATCCCCTCCTTCAGAGTTTGTTCGTGATGGATAAATTCTAGTTCCAAGTCTTGTCATCTTTTCTTTTCCGGAGTTCAAATTCCCTCGGCCATTTCGTTGGAACCTCCATCTAAATCATCGCAGGGCCTTAATCTTATTCTTTCCATCCTTGAACTCTATCTCATCATCCTTTTGTCACCAGAGTTCTTTATGGTGGTTCTTCATGATTTAATTCATTCTTCAAGTGTTCATCAAGATTTTGTTGGTGGAGCTCAAGTATCCTTCTTCTTGCTTCTCGAGGTGCAATTAATTCTCCGTTTTCTTTTGAATTGGAGTTTTTCATTTCTTCGTTCTTCTCAGCTGTCCAATCATTTTTCCGCTTGTGGTCAGCGATCACCTCATAATTTTGAGATGTTATCCATAAGTCCACAACAAGCAATTCTTTTCGTTGTTGATTTTCTCAACAAATCCGTCGAATCCTTTCTTCTAAGGATGCTTTCAATTTCATTCGTGGCACAAGTTGTCATATCCTTATCCGTTCTTTTCATTCAACTCTTTCAATTCTTTCCGGAGGTTTTGTGTCATGTCTTCATCAAGTATCATTCCATCCTCTCAAGCTCGTGTTCTATTCCCCCATGTTTCAGCCGGAGTGCTACCTAAATTCTTTCAGTCTTATTCGTTTTTTTCTCATTCTAACCACTCCGGTTAGAACGAGTCGTTTCATAGTCTATCTGATTCCGTGAGCTTTTGATTCTTGTCATTCTAGCCGTTCCTCTCTTCTTCTCGAGTGCTCTCGATTATGTGCTTCTTCTTTTGAGTTCTTGTTTCACCTCATCCCTTTTCCCTTCCGTCTCGGTCCTAAGATCTCGGGACGAGATCTCTTGTTAGTGGAGGAGCGTTGTAACGCCCCGGATTCGATGCGCCAGTTGTCTGCCAGTTATTCGCCGTCGTTGCCATGTCATTTGCTTGCGTTTTGCACTTTGCCATGTCATCTTATGCATTTCTTATCATGTCATCATGCGCATTTCATTTTGCATACGAGTTCGTCTCATGCATCCGAGCATTTTCCCCGTTGTCCGTTTTGCAATCCGGCACTCCTATGTCCTCTAGCGTCCCCTTTTGCCTCTTTTCATGTGCGGGTGTTAAACTTTCTCGGAATGGCCCGAGGTTTGCCAAGCGGCCTTGGTATAGGACCGATAGACCGCCTGTCAAGTTTCGTGCCATTTGGAGGTCGTTTGGTACTCCAACGGTTAACCGGGTAACCGTAAAAGCCTCTTTTGTGTGCAGCCCAACACCCCTCCCCCGAAATTAGCGGATCATTTCCACCCTAACCCTAGCCTTTCCTCTTCCTCCCGCAGCCGGACGCGTCTGCCCGCGCCGGACACGTCCGCGCCGCCGCCGCGGCCCGCGCCCCGCGTCGCCCCGCGCCGGCGCCCCTACGCCGCCTCGCCGGCCGGAGCCGCCGCCGCCCCGAGCGCCCGTTGCCCCGCCGCCGTGCGCCTCCCGGACGCGTGCCGCTCCGCGGCTCCCGCGCCCTCCGCTCTGCCCTCCGCGGTCCGCGGCGACGCCCGTCGCCCGCCGCTCCACCTTCCCCGGCCTGCAGCGCCGCCGTTCGCTGGAGCTCCTCCACCAGCGCACCTCGCCGGCGCCGCCCCACCGCCTCTCTCCGGCGCTGTCGCACCCCGCGCCCTCCGCTGCCGTCCCATCGCGCCGCTGGCCGGATCCGGCCAGATCCGGGCCGGGGCCGCCTCCCCCGCGCCTCCCGAGCTCCCGCGACCTCGCTGGCGACTTCCCGGCAACAACTCCGGGGAGATCCGGCCCTGCCTCTACGTCCATGCCCGGGTCAACTCTAGATCCGGAGGTGATTTTGGCCTAAGTCCCGAAATATTGTCATAATATGTTGCTCTGTTCATCGCATGATATCTCTGCATCCGCTGCTCCGTTTCGTGCGTGTAATATGTCAAATTGTTCGCCTCGACGAGTACTTCATTTCATTCTATTGCATCATTTTCATTTAAGCTCATCTTGATGCCCTAAATGCTGTTGGAAGAGTGCATGGTGTTGTTAATCTGCTGAAACTGTTATAACATGCTCTTTTGTCATTTTTGCCATGTTTGATGTGTGCATCCTATGAGGTTGATGTCTACATGTGTTTTGATCTATGCCATGCCATCTTTCCAGAGGTGCTATCCATGTATTTTTGTGACTTGTGTACTGAGTGCATCAAGCTTGTTAAGTAGGGTACTTGTTGTTGATGTTTTCCTGACAGATTCTGTTATATTTTGTTGCTATGTAAACCTGCTGCTACAAGTCATTTCGTGCATTATTTGGGAGATGCTCACTAAGGATGATTTGATATACATGTCATTATCTATCCATTCATGCCCTTGGTTGCAATTATAGCCTGTTGTAGCTTGTTGTAATCTTGCTCCAATGTTGCTAAATAATGTTGCTGTCAACCTGTTAACATGAAGTTCAGTTTTGGCCATGTGCTTTTCTAGTGATCCATGCACCCTATGAACTTGTTCTTGCCATTATTAGCTTCATAAACATGCCTTCTTACTATTTCTTGCCTTGCCATGCCATGTGTTGCTCTGTGGTGAGTGGTTCAAGCTCACCAACCTGCATACTTATTGTTGTTCCTGCCATGTAGTAATCTGTCATATTAGTTGCCATGTTTACATGGGTGCCATCTTATCTTCTGATCCTTTTTGGCTCATGGTCAGTAAGGGACTTTTGTTCTATGCAATTAGTAGATTCATGCCATGCCTTTTTTTGCCATGATAAGTTCCTGTAACATGTTGTTTGATAGCTCTAAACATTGCAACCTGATGTTATTTCTGCTAAGTCTGAAATTGTTATTATTTGCAATCTTTCCATGTCTTTTTGAGCAGGTTCTAGTTGTTTCTTGAGATAGCTCAGTGTTCGTGTTTTGTTATGCTTTACCTGTACTTCATGCCCATGCCTTTTGTTATTATGTTGGGGTGCTTTAGCTTGTTGTTTTGATGCTTGCAAGATGCCTAGTTGCTGTTTTGGACAGATTGTTGCTATGACTTGTATAGAGTGTGTGTGTTGAACCGTTGCTCTGTTTTGAAAGTGCTCTATATGAAACTTGCTTGATTTTGCATGTAGTTCCAAATTACCATGTTGCACCCTTGCTTTGGTGTGTTTGCTTGATGTTTGTATGCATTTTGCATCAATGCCATGTTTAACTTGTTTTGCTCATATCTTCTAGGCCGTAGCTCCGAACTAAATGAACTTTATATGTAACTTGACTAGAATTTCGTGTAGATAATCTTGGTGCATCTTAACTTGCTGTTTAACTACTTGAACTTAAGGTTTATTCAGATCTGGACCAATTTCGAAATTTGCATATGAGGACTTACCGGAATTGTTATATGTTGTTCCTGGCCTCATTTAAACTTGCTTTGATGTGTTGTTCTTATTTGCATCATCTTTTGCCATGAGTAGCTCCATGTAGCTTTGTCAGGCATCATGCTTGTTGTGCATCATGTCTTGCCTATGTGTGGTGTGTTTACCATGTTGTGTGCTTCTTGTCGATAGTTCCTGTTTCGTTGCGATCATGGGGATTCGTTCGTCCACGCTTGGTTCGTCTTTGTGGCTTCATCTTCTTCATGGACTCGTTCTTCTTCCTTGCGGGATTTCAGGCAAGATGACCGCTACCCTGGATCTCACTACTATCATTGCTATGCTAGTTGCTTCATTCTATCGCTTTGCTGCGCTTCCTATAACTTGTTCTACAAGCCTCCCCAAATTGCCATGAACCTCTAACCTTTGACACCCTTCCTAGCAAACCATTGCTTGGATATGTTATCGCTTTTCTCAGCCCCTCTTATAGCGTTGTTAGTTGCAGGTGAAGTTGAAGATTTGCTCCATGGTGGACAGGGTTATGTTGGGATATCACAATATCTCTTATATTATTAATGCATCTATATACTTGGTAAAGGGTGGAAGGCTCGGCCTTATTCCTGGTGTTTTGTTCCACTCTTGCCGCCCTAGTTTCCGTCATACCGGTGTTATGTTCCCGGATTTTTGTGTTCCTAACGCGGTTGGGTGATTTACGGGACCCCCCTGATAGTTCGCTTTGAATAAAACTTGTCCAGCAAGGCCCAACCTTGGTTTCACCATTTGCCTCACCACCACCTATACCCTTCCCTTGGGTCGGCCAACCCAAGGGTCATCTTTATTTTAGCCCCCCCGGGCCAGTGCTTGTCTAAGTGTTGGTCTGAACCGAGCAGCCTGCGGGGCCACCTCGTGGCAACTCGAGGTCTGGTTTTACTCGTAGCTTGACTTATCCGGTGTTGCCCTGAGAACGAGATATGTGCAGCTCCTATCGGGATTGTTGGCGCATCGGGCGGCTCTACTGGTCTTGTTTTACCATTGTTGAAATGTCTTGTAAATCGGGATTCCGAGACTGATCGGGTCTTCCTGGTAGAAGGAATATCCTTCGTTGATCGCGAGAGCTTATCATGGGCTAAGTTGGGACACCCCTGCAGGGTATAAACTTTCGAGAGCCGTGCCCGCGGTTATGTGGCAGATGGGAATTTGTTAATGTCCGGTTGTAGATAACTTGACACCAGATCTGAACTAAAACGCATCAACCGTGTGTGTAGCCGTGGTGGTCTCTTCTCGGCGGAGTCCGGGAAGTGAACACGGTCTTTAGGTTATGTTAGACGTAAGTAGGAGTTCAGGATCACCTCCTGATGATTGCTAGCTTCACGACCGTTCCATTGCTTCTCTTCTCGCTCTTATTTGCGTACGTTAGCCACCATATCATGCTTAGTCGCTGCTGCAACCTCACCACTTTACCCCTTCCTCTCCCATTAAGCTTTGCTAGTCTTGATACCCATGGTAATGGGATTGCTGAGTCCTCGTGGCTCACAGTTTACTACAACAACAGTTGCAGGTACAGGTTATGCGATGATCATGACGCGAGAGTGATGTTTGCTTGTTTTGGAGTTCTTCTTCTACTTCTTCTTCGATCAGGGGATAGGTTCCAGGTCGGCAGCCTGGGCTAGCAGGGTGGATGTCGTTTGAGCTTCTGTTTGTGTTTCATCCGTAGTCGGATGTTGCCCTTATGTAATATGATGTTGTATTCGTGTGGCATTGTATGCCTCTTGGATGTATCCCCTCTATTATGTAATGTTGATGTAATGATATCCACCTTGCAAAAGCGTTTCAATATGCAGGTCTATCCTTGGTGGGACCTTCGAGTTCCTTTTGGATAGGGTCGCATATTGGGCGTGACAGCTTCTTTCTGCCTGGTCGCCGCCGCCGGGTTCTTGAGCTTCTTCGGGGCGCTGCCAAACAGGGCAGCACCTTGCCTCCGCTTGCGTTTGTCGCAACGGGCGGGCGGCCCAGTAGAGGGGCCTGCACCGGTGTTGGCAGTGCTCCGGGCGGGGCGTGCTACCTCTTGAGCACTGCGTTGGATTTCCCCGAAGAGGAGAGCATGATGCAGCAAATTAGTGTAAGTATTTCCCTCAGTTTTTGAGAATCAAAGTATCAATCCAGTAGGAGACCACGCACAAGTCCCTCGTACCTACACAAAATGATAGCTACTCACAACCAACGCGATTAGGGGTTGTCAATCCCTTCACGGTCACTTACGAGAGTGAGATCTGATAGAGATGATAAATAATATTTTTGGTATTTTTGGTATAGAGATGCAAAGTGAAAAGTAAAAGGCAAAGTAAAAACAAAGCAAGTAATAAAGCGATAGAGATTGATATGATGAGAATAGACCCGGGGGCCATAGGTTTCACTAGTGGCTTCTCTCAAGAGCATAGTTATTCTACGGTGGGTGAACAAATTACTGTTGAGCAATTGACAGAATTGAGCATAGTTATGAGTATATCTAGGTAATGGTCATGTATATAGGCATCACGTCCGAGACAAGTAGATCAAAACGATTCTGCATCTACTACTATTACTCCACTCATCGACCGCTATCCAGAATGCATCTAGAGTATTAAGTTAAAAACAGAGTAACGATTTAAGCAAGATGACACGATGTACAGGGATAAATTCATGCAATATGATAAAAAAAACCTTCTTGTTATCCTCGATGGCAACAATACAATACGTGCCTTGCTGCCCCTTTTGTCACTAGGAAAGGACACCGCAAGATTGAACCCAAAGCTAAGCACTTCTCCCATTGCAAGAACTACCAATCTAGTTGGCAAAACCAAAAAGGATAATTCGAAGAGACTTGCAAAGATAACTCAATCATACATAAAAGAATTCAGAGAAGATTCAAATATTTTCCATAAATAATACTGGATCATAAACCCACAATTCATCGATCTCAACAAACACACCGCAAAATGAAGATTATATCGAATAGATCTCCACGAGAGAGGGGGAGAACATTGTATTGAGATCCAAAAAGAGAGAAGAAGTCGTCTAGCTACTAGCTATGGACCCCAAGGTCTAAAGTAAACTACTCACACTTCATCGGAGGGGCTATGGTGTTGATGTACAAGCCCTCCGTGGTGGATGCCCCCTCTGGCGGAGCTCCGGAACAGGCCCCAAGACGGGATCTCATGGATATAGAAGGTTGCGACGGTGGAATTAGGTTTTTGGCTCCTGTTCTAATTGTTTGGGGATACGTAGGTATATATAGGAGGAAGGAGTACGTCGGTGGAGCAACAGGGGGGCCACGAGGCAGGGGGGCGCGCCCGTGGGGGGAGGGGAGCCCTCCACCCTCATGACCTCCTCTGGCACTTCTTGGAGTAGGGTCCAAGTCTCCTGGATCACGTTCGGTGAGAATATCACGTTCCCGAAGGTTTCATTCCGTTTGGACTCCGTTTGATATTCCGTTTCTTTGAAACACTAAAATAGGCACAAAAAAACAATTCTAGGCCGGGCCTCCGGTTAATAGGTTAGTCCCAAAAATAATATAAAAGTGGAAAATAAAGCCCAATATAGTCCAAAACAGTAGATAAAGTAGCATGGAGCAATCAAAAATTATAGATACGTTGGAGATGTATCAGGCATCCCCCAAGCTTAATTCCTGCTCGTCCTCAAGTAGGTAAATGATAAAAAGAGAAATTTTTTATGCGGAGTGATATTTTAGCATAATTTCAATGTAAATCTTCTTAATTGTGATATGAATATTCAGATCCGAAAGATTCAAGACAAAAGTTCATATTGACACAAAAAGTAATAATACTTCAAGCATACTAATCAAAGCAATCATGTCTTCTCAAAATAACATGGCAAAAGAAAGTTCATCCCTACAAAATCATATAGTTAGGCTATGCTTCATTTTCGTCACACAAATATGTTCCCAACTTCTATACCCCCAATGACAAGCCAAGCAATTGTTTCATACTTAAATAATCTCAAACTTTTTCAACCTTCGCGCAATACATGACGTGAGCCATCGATATAGCACTACGGGTGGAATAGAATATGATGATGGGGATTGTGTGGAGAAGACAGAAAAAGAGAAAGTCTCACATTGACGAGGGTAATCAACGGGCTATGGAGATGCCCATAAATTTATGTCAACATGAGGAGTAGGGATTGCCATGCAACGGATGCACTAGAGCTATGAATGCTCAACAAAAGAAAACTAGTGGGTGTGCATCCAACTTGCTTGCTCATGAAGACCTAGGGCATTTGAGGAAGCCCATCATAGGAATATACAAGCCAAGCTCTATAATGAAAAATTCCCACTAGTATAAAAAGACAACCTATGAGACTCACTACATGAAGAACAAGGTGCTACTTTGAAGAACAAGATATGAGACTCACTACATGAAGAACAAGGTGCTACTTTGAAGCACAAGTGTGGAAAAAGAGATAGTAGCATTGCCCTTTTTTTCTTTTCTCTTTTTTTGGGCCTTTTTTCTTTTGGCCTTTATTTTTTTTATTTTTGGGCAATGCTCTAATAATGATGATCATCACACTTCTATTGATTACAACATAAGGATTACAACTCGAAACTTAGAACAAGATATGACTCTATATGAATGCCTCCGGCGGTGTACCGGGATGGTGCAATGAATCAAGAGTGATACGTATGAAAAATAATGTATGGTGGCTTTGCCACAAATACGATGTCAACTACATGATCATGCAATGGCAATATGACAAAAGTAATGTATGTCATGATAATGATGATGGAAGTTGCATGCCAATATATCTCGGAATGGCTATGGAAAGGCCATGATAGGTAGGTATGGTGGCTGTTTTGAGCAAGATAAAAGGAGGTTTATGTGTGATAGAGCGTATCGTATCATGGGGTTTGGATTCACCGGCGAAGTTTGCACCAACTCTCAAGGTGAGAAAGGGCAATGCAAGGTACCGAAGAGGCTAGCAAACGTGGAAAGGTGAGAGTGCGTATAATCCATGGACTCAACATTAGTCAAAAGAACTCATATACTTATTGCAAAAATTTAGAAGCCATCAAAAATCGAGTACTACGCGCATGCTCCTAGGGGGATAGATTGGTAGGAAAAGACCATCGCTCGTCCCCGACCGCCACTCATAAGGATGCACAAGCCAGGTACACTTCATGTTTCAAATTTGTTACACAACTTTAACCATACGTGCATGCTACGGGACTTGCAAACTTCAACACAAGCATTCTTTGAATTCATAATTACCCAACTATCACGACTTTGATATTATCACCTCCATATCTCAAAACAATTATCAAGCATCAAACTTATCTTAGTATTCAATGCACTCAAAAGAAAGTTTCACATATCTTGAACACCAAGTATATTAACATTAAGCAAATTACCATGCTATTAACGACTCTCCAAATAATCTAAGTGAAGGATGAGAGATCAATAGTTTCTTTAAAACAAATCCACCACCGTGCTCTAAAAGATCTAAGTGAACCACTAGAGCAAAAATTATCACTCTCAAAAGATATAAGTGAAGCACTATGAGCAAAACTATCAAGCTCAAAAGATATAAGTGAAGCACATAAAGTATTATAACAAATTCCAATTCATGTATGGCTCTCTCAAAAGGTGTGTACAGCAAGGATGATTGTGGTAGACTAACAAGCAAATACGCAAATAATACAAGATGCTCCAAGCAAAACACATATCATGTGGTGAATAAAAATATAGCTCCAAGTAAATTACCGATGGAAGTGGACGAAAGAGGGGATGCCTTCCGGGGCATCCCCAAGCTTTGACTTTTTGGTGTCCTTGGATTATATTGGGGGTGCCATCAGCATCCCCAAGCTTAGGCTCTTGCCACTCCTTGTTCCATAATCCATCAAAAGAATTCACCCAAAACTTGAAAACTTCACAACACAAAACTCAACAGAAATCTCGTGAGCTCCGTTAGAGAAAGAAAACAAAAGACTACTTCAAGGTACTATAATGAACTCATTCTTTATTTATATTGGTGTCAAACCTACTGTATTCCAACTTCTCTATGGATTATAAACTATTTTATTAGCCATAGATTCATCAAAATAAGCAAACAACACACGCAAAACAGAATCTGTCAAAAACAGAACAGTCTGTAGCAATCTGTAACTAACGCAAACTTCTGGAACTCTAAACATTCTACCAAAATAGGAAGTCCTGGAAACTTTGGTTATTGATCAGCAGCAAAAAGAATAAACGCAAAATCACGTTCCTGTGATTTAACAAAATTATATTCGTTCGCGCAAAGTTTCTGTTTTTCAGCAGAATCATATCAACCATCACCGTAGGTTATCCTATAGGTTCTACTTGGCACAAACACTAATTAAAACATAAAACCACATCCAAACAGAAGGTAGATGGATTATTTATTACTAAACAGATGCAAAAACAAAAACACAAAATAAAATTGGGTTGCCTCCCAACAAGCGCTATCGTTTAACGCCCCTAGCTAGGCATAAAAGCAAGGATAGATCTAGGTATTGCCATCTTTGGTAGGCAACCCATAAGTGGCTCTCATGATAGATTCTTATGGTAATTTTATTTTATTTCTAGGGAAGTGTTTCATGCCCTTCTTTAAGGTAAATTGGATCTAATATTCCCTTCCTTCATATCAATAATTGCACCAATCGTTCTAAGGAAAGGTCTACCAAGAATAATAGGACATGAAGGATTGCAATCTATATCAAGAACGATAAAATCTACGGGCACGTAATTCCTATTGGCAAAAATAAGAACATCATTAATTCTTCACATAGGCTTTTTAATAGTGGAATCCGCAAGATGCAAGTTTAGAGAGCAATCATCTAGCAAATCACACAAAGTTTTGGGAATAGTAGAGACACTAGCACCCAAATCACACAAAGCATGAAACTCATAATCTTTAATTTTAATTTTGATAGTAGGTTCCCACTCATCATAGAGTTTTCTAGGGATAGAAACTTTCAACTCAAGTTTTTCTTCATAAGATTGCATCAAAGCATCAACAATGTGTTCGGTAAAGGCCTTATTTTGACTATAAGCACGAGGAGAATCTATCACGGATTGCAACAAGAAAATACAACCAATCAAAGATCAATTTTCATAATTAAATTCCTTGAGATCCAAAATAGTGGGTTTAGCAACATCTAGGTTTTTATTTCTTTCAATCCCACTTTCATCAATTTCATCATCAAGATCTAGAAACTCTGAATTCTTAGAACGCCTTCTAGGTAGAGGAAGATCATATTCAGTTTCATCAAGATTCATATTGCAAAACAAGGATTTAATGGGGGACACATCAATAACTTTTAGATCTTCATCTTGATTTTCATAGGAATTGGAGAAACACGCTTTAATAAAGGCATCTTTGGAAGCACGCATCCTAGTGGTTCTTTCTTTGCACTCATCAATGGAAATTCTCATGGCTTTGAGAGACTCATTGATATCATGCTTAGGAGGAATAGATATAAGCTTTAAAGAATCAATTTCAAGAGAAATTCTATCAATGTTCCTAGCCAAATCATCAACTTTAAGCAATTTCTCTTCAACCAAAGCATTAAAATTCTTTTGTGAGTTCATAAACTCTTTCACACTACTCTCAAATTCAGAGGGCATCTTATTAAAATTTCCATAAGAGTTGTTGTAGGAATTTCCATAATTATTAGAAGGATTACTAGGATAAGGCCTAGGATTAGAATTCCCTCTATAAGCATTGTTTCCAAAAATATTGCTACCAACAAAATTCACATCCATAGATTCATTATTATTCTCAAGCAAAGTAGACAAAGGCATATCATTGGGATCAAGAGGAGTATTTTTAGTAGAAAACATCTTCACAACTTCATCCATCTGTTCACTCAAAACATTGATTTCTTCTATAGCATGCACTTTTTTACTAGAAGATCTTTCGGTGTGCCATTGAGAATAATTAGCCATAATATTATCAAGCAATTTTGCAGCATCTCCTAACGTAATTTCCATAAACGTGCCTCCCATGGCCGAATCTAAAAGATTTCTAGAAGCAAAATTCAATCCGGCATAAAAACTTTGTATGATCATCCATAAAATCAAACCATGAGTAGGGCAATTGCGAAGCATCAATTTCATTCTTTCCCAAGATTGGGCAACATGCTCATGATCAAGTTGTTTAAAATTCATAATATCGTTCCTAAGAGTGGTAATCTTAGCAGGAGGAAAATACTTAGAGATAAAAGCATCTTTGCACTTGTTCCAAGAATCAATACTATTTTTAGGCAAAGATGAAAACCAAACTTTAGCACGATCTCTAAGTGAAAACGGAAATAACTTCAATTTGAAAATATTGTTATCCGTATTTTTCTTCTTTTGCATATCACACAAATCAACAAAATTGTTTAGATGAGTAGCGGCATCTTCACTAGGAAGGCCGGCAAATTGATCTTTCATAACAAGATTCAACAAAGCGGTATTGATTTCACAAGACTCATCATTATTAAGAGGAGCAATCAGAGTACTAAGGAAATCATTATTATTGGTATTCGAGAAGTCACACAATTTGGAATTATCTTGCGCGATGCAACAAGTAATCCTACACACAAGCAAACAGAAAGGCAACGGAAAAAGGCAAGCGGGAAATAGAGGAGGGGATTGGGAAAGAGAGGGCGAATAAAACGGCAAGGGTGAAGTGGGTGAGAGGAAAAAGAGAGGAAAATGGCAAATAATGTAATGCGAGAGATAGGGATTGTGTCGTGGGAAACGAACACTTATGGGGCAGGGCCCTTTTCGGTCCGGCAAGGGAGCGCAGAGCGCACGAAGAGCGGATCGAGGCGGAGCACGTGAGCTATTTTTACCCAGCTTCGGAGCTCTCCGGAGAGATAATACTCCTACTGCTGCTTTGTGATTGTATTCTGTTCTTGCTTGAGAGCGTGAGAGTGATGTAGTTTCGAATGAGTCGAACCCCCTCTACGTTGCGCATGGGCCTCCTTTTATAGGCTAAAGGGGTCATCGACAGGTGGCAACGCAGACAAGGGTACAAATATAAAAAGAGGGGTTGGTACAACTGCCTATATAGTGCACCCTAACTAACTCTGACGGCAGGGGACAAGGGCATTTAATGCCCGTCTGTGTCGATTAAACAGTGCAGAAAAGCGACCGTTAGGGGCGCCACCGCTTGCCACGATGGTCTTCTCTTCATCTCCACTCGGCACCTCGCACCGCTTGGCTGCACAGCTCCCCGCCACGTGCGCCTGGAACGGTCCTGTGGCGACACGTTGACGGATGCACTGGAGCGTGGGCACAGAGTGGTGGCTTCGCCGCGGCAAGTGCCTTGCCGCGGTCGTTATCTTGTCACGCCCGGAAGCTTGTCGCTCATCGGGTCTTGCCGGGAAGCGCGGCGCGCCGCGGCAAGTTTCTTGAAACGCCTTGGTTGGCCTTCCCGGCAAGCTCCTCTTGCCGGGGCTTCATCCTTCCCAGCAAGCTCCTCTTGCCGGGGCCTTGTCTTCTCAGTTAAAACACTTTGTTCTTGAATGGCTCCAATAGGAAATACGGAGGATCTTGGCGGGCACCCGGCAAGCCTTGCCGCGGGGCGCTGTGACTGCCCGTGCACGAGTTCGGGATACTAGGGTACCCCTACTTTAGTACACCGACAGGAGCCCCCGGGCCTGGGCCATACACGGTGCCGAGCGCTGTTGGGCCAGGCCCAAAACAGGGCACGGGCACGCGCGGCCTGGTCCACACCGGATCTAACTCTGTATCCACCGCACCCTCCCGTAACGGCACGCGTCGAATGCGGCGTCGTGGGAGAGATCGTGGGTGATTCTTTATTTGGAAAAAACGTAACATTCGCCTCCTCCTCTTTATAAGCAGGGGAAACAGGGGCTATTCCCCCAACTTCGCCACTTGCAGTTCCTTCCTCAGAAATCTCCGCCGCTCCCCTCTGCTTCCCAAAGCCGAAAGAGAGCAGCGCTCCGCCCCCCGTCGCCGCCGTCGCCGCCAACGCCCTCGCTCTCCCCCACCGCCTCTGCCATGGCTCCGAAGACCGGGAAGGGTGCGAAGTCGGCCGAGGCGCTGCGGCTTGAGGCGCTGCGGAAGGAGCGAGCACTCCTCCCCTCTGATCTCTCCGCGAAGGAGCTGAGGGAATGGTTCTATCTCTTCTGGTCGACGGAGACGCGGGCGCATCCGCGCATGCAGGTACTCTCCGCCGAAGCTTCTACTTCGAAGCGGTGTCCAAAAGGATACTACTTCTTTCCATTGTTATTCTATTGCGGGCTCTGCCCGCCCTTTTCCGATTTCTTCTGCGACATCATGAACACATATGGGCTCCATCTCCTCGATTTCACCCCCAACGCCGTTCTGACCATGGCGGTTTTCGCACATCTCTGCGAGAACTTCGTCGGAATCCACCCAAACGTAGCCCTTTTCCGCCACTACTTCATGCCCCGGGTCGAGAAAGGAGAGCCCTTATCTGGCGGGATCGCCTGGATCTTGAGAGCCGGTAAGAAGGTGGTCTATCTGGAGGGGGAGCTCCGTAGCAAATGGGAGGAGTGGAGAGCGGAGTGGTGTTGGATTGTTGATGAGAACCCACATCCATTCACCAACTTGCGCCAAGCCCGAGTAGTGCGCGGTGTCGATTGGAGCGCCCTGGCGGTGGACGATGCCAGACTGAAGATTGCCACCACCCGGATCTTGTGGCTCAGGCTTGCCGGGCTCACAGTTGGTGCTGTTGGCGCGGACTTTCTTCGCCGCTGCATCGCCCCTCTACAGGAGAGGGGGAGACCAGCCTGGCTGTTCGGGTGTCCGGCGGATATCATGAGGATGCGCCCAGGCCTCAATTTTAATTTTACTATCATGGAGTTGGATGGGACGCTGAAGGAACTATTCAAGCACGACCCCAACCATCCCGAGTGGTTCAGGCTGCCGCAGGGCGTCGTCCCGTTGTGCAACAACTCCCAGCTCGACCGCATCCGCGCAATGATGTCGGAGTGCGACTCGCATGGGATTATCCCAACTTGGCAGGAGCCCGTTGACGACGTCGTGGAGCAGTTCTTCGATGACTTGGTGGAGGTGGCGGTCCGTGCCGACGAGCAGAGGCTCCTCACCCGCGACACCACTGATGATGAGATGCAGCGCATTGCCACCAGGGCGGAGGAGGCGGCAGCACCCGCCGCCGCTGGCGAGTTTGGTTTTACTTTGGAGGAGGCAGAGGCGCCCGAGGTGGCAAGCCTTGCCGACCGAGAGGAGCTTGTCGGGGAGGTCGTCGGCGAGGGAGAGCCCGAAGCCGAAACGAGTGAGCCCGCCGAGGGCGCAAGCGGCCATCCGTCTTCAAGCAACTTGCCGCAAGCGGGGCTCCCAGTGCAGCCCCCAGCTCCACCAAGAAGGCTCCTCCGCAGGACCGGAGACATAGCAGGGCGGCAAGCGGGTCAACAGCTGCAGCGCCGCGGAACACGCTCTACCGCGGCAAGCACCGTTGCCGTGGGAGCGCCCCATGCTACACCGGCAACTGGAGCAGGGTCCTCTCAGGCCGCCGCTTCTGATCCTGCCGCAGCTCCCGCCAAACGGCCAAGGGATCCTACTCCTCTGCCTCGTCGCGCCGAAAGGATACCGGACTTCGACCTTTCTGCGCTCAGCTCCGACGAGGAGGAAGAAGAGGAGTAAGTTCTTCTGTTGTACTTATTTTTCTTCAATTCTTGTCGATTCTTGTCTTGTATCTAACCTGCTTTCCTTTGAACCTCGTTCCTTTTCAGAACTCTGGCCGAGAGGGCGGCGAAGAGGACCAAGGTCCCCGTGGTTGTCATCGAGGACGATCCTGCTGTGGCTACAGAGGACGCGTCCGAGACCACCTTGTCGGACCCGGCAACTACTCCTTGAAGCAGCCCCCAACGCAGCCCCCAGCGTAAGTATTTGTTCACTTCCTGTTGTGGGACGTGCATGGGTGCTCTCTCCTTGCTGATATCTTGATTGTTGGTTTGCTTGTGTAGGAGCAGAACAGGCTCACCAGGAACAACCAGAAGCTGACCCTGAGGTGCTATCTGCTTCGACTACACCGCCAAGTGGTGATTCTCCGGCAAGGGAGCGCTCTCCAGCAAGGGAGAGGTCCCCGACAAGGGAGGAGTCTCCGGCAAGGGGCAGCACCAGCGACCCTCCAGTGGTGGAGCCCATGACCGTGGATCCTAGTACTGGTAATTTCCCTTGCTTGAAACTTCCCTTGGATTCTTCTTCTTCTGATCTTCGTTTTTGGATATTTGCTTGACTTTTTCTCCCTCTTCCTGTCTTCAGACCCTCCCTCCACTAAGCCGATGGAGACCGAGGCCACCGGCGAGGAGAACGTGCGCGGCAATACTGACGAAGCCACTGCCACCGAGGAAGAGGCCGGCGCTGATGACCCTGCTGACGAAGAGGCTGCCAAGGCTGCCGGTGCTGGAGCTGGCGAGGGGTCCGGCGATCGCACTGACGACCCGGGGGCCGCAGGAGCGCAAGGCGCTATGCCGACCACCGATCACTCCGCCGCTGACACAGCGCCAGGCCCCGAAGAGCCCCAGCTCGGCGCCTACTTGAAGGCCGGCGAAGCTGTCTTCATCAAGCTCCCCTGGGCGTCAAGCTCCAGGGCGCCGGTCGAGGGAGAAGCTTTTGACGGGGAAGTGCTCGCCTCCGCTGGGCTGACAGTGGTTGACGCGCCAAGCAGCAGCAGCGGCGAGTCTGAGGAGGAGCAGCTGCTCCGGAAGCTGGTGTCGCTCTACCGCGCCCGACAAGCCAAACTGGAGTCCCGGGAAGCGCTTGTCGCGCAGGTGGGAGTGGACATAGAGAAACATGCGGAGGAGCTCTAGAGCCGCAACCAAGAGGCCCTCTAGTCCATTGCAGAGGAGAGGGCGCAGCTTGCCGAGGCGCGGAAGGCCTTTCTCCTCGAGAAGGCTGAAGCTGAAGAGCAGCAACAGCTTGCCGCCGAGGAGATGTCCGTGCGAGAAGGCGAGCTGACGCAGAAGAAGGTTAACTTGGACAGCTACAAGGAGGAGCTTGCCGCGCGCGAGGAGACACTTGGCGGAGCCCTCAAGGAAGCGAAGGATGCTGCTACAGCTGCCAAGGCCGCCACGAAGGATCTGGAGGTGAAGGTAACGGAGCTAGAAGCCACTCTCAAGGCGAAGAACGAAGAGCTTGCCGCGCTCCAGCGCGAGCATGAGAAGGACGCCCTTGCCCATGGGGAGCTGCAGGGCCGAGAGGGGCAAAGAGCTGAGTGCCGCCAAGGATTCAAAAGCTGATCTGGAGCTGAAGCTGGCCACACTGACGGAGATGCTGGACGGCGCCAAGAAGCGGGAGGAGGACTTGAAGGGAGAGATCAAGGCCAATGAGGCGCTGCTGACGAGGGCCGCCGAAACCCGGAACACCTTCAGGGCTACTATGGAGCTCTGGACGGAGGGCCTCGTCAACATCACCGCAGTCATCGACGAGGAGCTGGCGCAGCTAGAATTGGAGGGCTTCGGGTACTCTTCTGATGAGAACCTCCAGCCCAGCGCCAAGCTCACTCTGTTCTTCAAGGGCGTGGCAACGGCTCTCCAGCAACTCCGGGAAAGGATCCCGAAACAGCTGGCTGACGAGTCGCGCGCAATCTGCGCCAGAGTTCTGGAGAAGGTGTTGGTGAAGGTGCTCTTCCGCAACCCGGGCCTCAACCTCACCAACGTCCTCAAGAAGCTGCCGGCGGGTGCTGATCTTGAAGAGCTCAAGGCCCTTGTCGCACCCATTTGGACAAGGTAAATGAAGTCAGGAGGATCGACGGCGAACGCGTGCATTAGGCCGCCCGTTTTCTCCTTTTCCTTGCCGCTGCTAGACATGTTACGGGAACAATCTATTAGAGCGCGGCAAGTTATCATTGTAATATAACTTTATTTTGGGCAGTATTTGCTATGTTATTCCCTTTACTTGATTCCTTCCTTTGTATGTTTTTCTACCCTACGCTTTCAGGGAACTTGCCGGCGCAGGCACCCTTGCCGCGAGCGCTGAGTGCGGAACATCAGCAGCCTGCAGGCGGTGTCGCTTCCGACAAGAAACCTTGTCGCAACTAGTTGCAGCACACTTAAGTTGTTGAGCGGACTCGAAACAAAGTAAGGGCGCAACTAGCTACGAGTTGGTTCCTCCGCGCACAGGTTTTCCATACAGAGTACGGTCGTTCGAGGAAGATAACTTAAAAAAATTTAAAACTGATCGTGCTCAAACTTTGGCAACTTAGCTTTTCTGTCGTTTGCGTCTCGGAAAGGTGATGCTTTCTTGAACGACGCCTGGTCCATACCATTATCTCCTCCTTCCCCCCCGGTGAACTTGTGGGCGAGGGAACCTTCCTTTTTCTTGAGAGAAAGAAAGAAGGGAAAATAAAGATATGGAGCCTTAAGGCTCGTTATTGCTTACCGGGGGTAAGTGCTGCACAAAGTGTCAGATAATACATGCATAAAAGAAAAAAGCATGAAATTTGACAAGACGTGCGGAGCATATGATCTTTATTTATGCACGGGATTTGCGCCCGGCTTTGTACAAAGGGTTACATGCAACAGCGGCAAGGCTTGTACAAAAGGTGGTTGCCGGAACAGGTTCCGGCAACCGCGCCTTATGGGTAAAACTTATGAAGATGCTCTATGTTCCAGGAGTTTCTCACCGGAAAGCCATCTTCGGTCTCAAGGCGGACTGCGCCAGGCCTAGTGACTCGTTTCACCCGATAAGGGCCTTCCCACTTCGGCGTCAACTTGTTGGAATTCTTGGCGGATTGAACGCGCCGAAGAACAAGGTTGCCTTCCTCGAGACTTCTGGCCTTAACTTTGCGGCTATGGTAGTGGCGCAAAGCTTGCTGGTATCGAGCAGCTCGTGTAGCAACCTGAAGACGATCTTCCTCAAGGAGCAGCGCGTCATCTTGTCGCAGCTGCTCTTGCTCAAGCTCATCATAAGCGAGCACTCGACGCGATCCGTATACGAGTTCCGTGGGGAGAACTGCCTCTGCTCCGTAGACTAGAGCGAAAGGTGTCTGGCCAGTGGCTCGATTTGGCGTCGTCCTGATCGACCAAAGAACCACTGGCAGCTCCTCGATCGAATTCTTTCCGCACTTGTGCAGCCTGTCGAAAGTCCTGGTCTTGAGCCCGCGCAGCACTTCAGTGTTTTCCCTTTCTGCTTGACTGTTGCTTCTCGGGTGAGCAACAGAAGCGAAACAGACCTTGGCGCCAAGATCTTGGACGTACTGCATGAAGGTGCGGCTCGTATATTGTGTGCCATTGTCGGTGATGATCCTGTTAGGGACTCCGAAACGGCAAACAATCGACCTGAAGAACTTGACCGCCGACTGTGCTGTCACCTTCCTCACTGCTTCCACTTCCGGCCACTTTGTGAACTTGTCGATTGCAACGTACAAGTACTCAAAGCCCCCGACAGCTCGGGGAAAAGGGCCGAGGATGTCAAGCCCCCAGACCGAAAATGGCCAGGATAAAGGGATCGTCTAGAGAGCTTGAGCTGGTTGGTGTATTTGTTTGGAGTGGAACTGGCATGCTTCACACTTGGTTACTTGTGCAGTTGCATCCTGGAGGGCTGTTGGCCAAAAGAAACCTTGCCGGTAAGCTTTGCCGGCAAGTGCCCTTGTGCCAATGTGATGACCACATTTGCCTCCATGTATCTCTGCCAACAGCTTCTGTCCATCTTCCCGGGGAATACACTTCAATTTCACTCTGTTGAATCTTCTTCTGTACAGTATGTCATCGACAAACTGGTACATACTTGATTGCCGTGCTACTCTCTCCGCTTCTTCTTGCTCTTTGGGAAGTTCTCCTGTCTGAAGGAAACGGACAATCTGCTATGCCCATGCTGGAGCTTGCGGCTCGGCAACAAGGACTAAAGGCACAAATGCTGCTGAGGGAACATCTGCTTCTACGGCAAGAACCTGCGGTTCAGCCAGAGCTGGATGTTCCCCGGCAAGCTTGCCGGAGCAAAACTTGTCGGGAGCGTCTGCTTCAACGGAACAAACCTTAGGGCTTGTCGGAGCAGACTGCTCCTCAGCACCCTTGGTGTTGATCTTGGGGACCTTCTTGGCGGCGGCTTCGGGGAGCTCTACTGGAAAGTAGTCACCAGAAACCAACTTCCTCTTCTTGCTCTGTCCAGTTGATGGTGTTACAGATGGTTGAGTTAGCTTGAGCACAAAAATCCCTGGTTCCACAGGTAACTTGAGTGCGGCGCACTTTGACAGGCCATCTGCAATGTCGTTCTGAGCTCTCGGGACGTGTTCCATCTGTAGGCCGTCAAAGTGCTCTTCTAACTTTCTCACTTCATCAATGTAGGCTTCCATCAACGGACTCTGATAATCTTTATTAACTTGCCGGACGACAAGCTGCGAGTCACTCCTAACAATGAGCTTCTTGATCCCAAGGTCTGCAGCAATCCTGAGTCCGGCAAGCAAACCTTCATACTCTGCAGTATTGTTTGTCGCTTGCTCCTTGGGAAAGTGCATCTGGATCACGTACTTGTGGTGCTCTCCGGTGGGTGCGACAAGCAACAAGCCCGCACCAGCGCCTTGCAGCGAGAAGGCACCATCAAAGTACATGATCCATTCTTTGCTTGCTTCCTTAACGGGAATGCTAGTCTTTGGAGTTTCTTCATCAGGTGTTGGCGTCCATTCCGCTATGAATTCTGCCAATGCTCGGCTCTGGATAGTTGAAGTACTCTCAAACTTGAGGCCAAAGCTTGACAATTCCAGTGCCCACTCGACAATCCTGCTTGTTGCTTCTGGATTCTGCAATATCCTCTTCAACGGAAAGCGAGTGACAACTGTGATCTCATGTGCTTGAAAGTAATGGAGCAGCTTTCTCGAGGCCATGAGAAGGCCGAAAAGCAATTTCTGCACACCAGAATACCTTGATCTAGCCCCCTGCAGAAGGGAACTGACAAAGTAAACTGGGCGCTGCACCATTCTCTTCTGCTTCTCTTCTTGTGGCTGCACAGATCCATCCTTGTCGGGACCAGAGCTTGACGGGGAAGCCCCCTGCTTGTCGCTGGATGTGCTTGCCGCGGCCGCTGGCTCATCATCTGCCTCCCTCTCTGCTACTAACGCAGCACTAACTACTTGATTGGTTGCCGCTAGATATAGCAACAACTTCTCTTGAGGCTTAGGTGCGACAAGTATTGGAGTGGAGGACAGATATCTCTTCAAGTCCTGCAGCGCAGCCTCCGCTTCCGGAGTCCATTTCATTGGACCTGCCTTTTTCAAAATTTTGAAAAATGGCAGGGCGCGCTCAGCAGACTTAGAGATGAACCTGCTGAGAGCAGCTACGCAGCCGGCAAGCCTTCGCACATCCTTGACGCGCTTTGGTGCTTCGATCTACTCAATGGCCTTGATCTTGTCGGGGTTGGCTTCAATTCCTCGCTGAGACACAAAGAACCCGAGAAGCTTGCCAGAGGGAACTCCAAACACGCACTTCTCGGGGTTGAGCTTGAGATTGATCTTGCGCAGATTTGCAAAGGTCTCGTCCAAATCTTGGACCAGAGTTGCTCTATCTTTGCTCTTGACCACTATGTCATCCATGTAAGCTTCTACATTTCTGTGCAACTGTGGCTCAAAAGCTTCGTGAACTACCCTTGCAAATGTTGAACCAGCATTCTTTAGTCCGAAAGGCATCCGTACAAAGCAGTATGTGCCACATGGAGTAATGAATGCGGTTTTCTCCTCATCCTCTTCTGCCATAAAGATCTGGTGATATCCTGAATATGCATCAAGAAATGAAAGCAAATCACATCCTGCCGTGGAGTCGACAATCTGGTCAATGCGCGGCAAGGGAAATGGATCTTTGGGACAAGCTTTATTAACATCAGTGAAGTCAATACAAAGCCTCCATTTCCCGTTCGCCTTGCGCACGACTACAGGATTGGCCAACCACGTAGGATGGAGCACTCCTCTGACAAGGCCTGCTGCTTCCAACTTCTTGATCTCTTCAGTAATGAATTCTTGGCGCTCCACTGCTTGCTTCCTAACTTTCTGCTTGACGGGCCGCACGTGGGGACAAACGGCAAGGTGGTGCTCAATTACTTTCCTGGGAACACCGGGGATGTCAGATGGTTGCCACACAAACACATCGACATTCGCCCGCAGGAAAGCAACGAGCGCGCTTTCCTATTTAGGGTCAAGCGTGGCACTGATGGTGAAGGTACCACCAGTGCCGTCCTTCTTGGCGGCCACTTTCTTGGTTTCTGGCGGAGTTGCCTTCGCCTTCTTACACTTGCCGGTAGAGCTCGATGGTGCGTCTTCAACGGTAGCACAGCACTCCGAAGAGGTGCGCTTGCCGGAGTGGGCATCAGAGCTCTTGCCGGACTTGGCTTTCTTCTTCCCTCCGGGAGCTTCAGCGGCAAGTGTCTTGCGATCTGCTGCGGCTGCTGCTTCCCGGTAGATCTTGTCGGTACAGATAAGAGCATCTTTCTTGTCGCCAGGGACAGAGATGACACTTATCGGACCTGGCATCTTGAGCATGTTGTAGGCGTAGTGAGATGCTGCCATGAACTTGGCGAGCGCTGGACGGCCGAGTATCCCATTGTAAGGCAATGGAAAATCAGCAACGTCAAAAGTGACCTTCTCTGTTCTGAAGTTCAGCTCGCTGCCAAATGTCACTGGCAATGTGATCTTCCCCTTCGGCTTGCTCCTTCCTGGATTGATTCCTTGGAATGTACTGGTCTCTTCAAGCTCGCTGTCGGGGATCTGGAGCTTCTTGAGTACCGCTGAGGAGATCAGGTTCAAGCCGGCCCCGCCGTCAACTAGCATCTTTGTGACCTTGAGGTTGCGGATAGTTGGTGAAACCAACATCGGCAAGCACCCGACTGCAGTTATGCGATCAGGGTGGTCCTCAATGTCAAAGATGATAGGCGTGCTGGACCACTTCAGAGGCTTGCGCGACTCAACTGGTGGTTCTGCTGCATTCACTTCCCGCACCCACTGTTTGAGCTGGCGGTGCGAAGTATGCAGAGAAGCACCGCCATCAACGCACAGAACCTCTGTTGCTTTCTGAAACTCCTGCTTGTCGGCCTCGTCATCTTCCATATCCTCATCTTCGTCCTCATCTTCATCCTTGTCGCGGCCGCAGGGGAGGTCTGTCTCCTTGCCGCTGCTTGGCCTTGCCGCGGCGTCCTCTCCTGCCGGGATGCTTCTTGCCGGATCCGCCAGTACCTTCCTGGGCCATTTCCTTGTCGCGTCGCTCGTACTCAGCTTTCCGCTGCTCGACAAGCTGCTCAACTTTCTTGCAACTCTGGAGATCGTGGCCCTTGGTGCAGTGAATCTTGCAGTATTGCTTGTCGGAGCCGCCCTGCTTGTCGGCGGCCGCCACAGGTTCTGCTTCCTTGGCGCCACCTCCGTTGCCGGACTGCTCGACAGCTACCACATCTTTGCCTTTCCTTCTTCTGTTGTTCCGCCGTCGGTTTTTCTTTGCCGGGGCAGCATCCTCACTGTCAGACCCCCCTGCTCCTCTGTTCTCTCCGGGGAGTTTCCTCCCTTCCTCAGCACGTGCACATCTGTCGGCCAGGGCGTAGAGCTCACTGACGTCTCTTATCTTGCACATCGCCATCTCCTCCCGCATCCTGCGGTTACACACGTTCTGATGGAACGCGATGATGACCGCGGCGGGGTGGACATCTGGGATGTTGTGCTGCACTTGGCTGAATCTCGGAATATACTTGCGCAGGGGCTCTTCTTCCTTCTGGGAGAGCAGATGAAGATCGCTCTCCTGGCCATGGGGCTTGTGGCCGCCTGTGAAGGCGCCGACAAACTGATGACACAGATCCTCCCATGAGGAGATGGAGTCGTCCGGCAAGTGCATGAGCCAGGATCTGACATTGGGCTTGAGTACCAGCGGGAAGTAGTTGGCAAGGATCTTCTCGTCGCGCCTCCCGGCAGCTTGCACCGTGATGGTGTAGATGCTGAGGAACTCCGACGGGTGCAACCTGCCATCATACTTCTCTGGTACATATGGCTTGAAGTTCTTGGTACTGGGCCACTAGAGTTGCCGCAGCTCACGAGTGAACGCAGGGCAACCTACCGCGTACAGCAAGTCGCCTGGTTCCCCTGGCGCATGCATGTCAACAGCGGGCCCAGCGCGCTGGTCTGACTGACGCCGCGCTTCTCTTCGGCGCTCGATGTGAGTACGAGCGTCTTCTTGTTGTCGTTCTTGAAGAACTTGGCGTTAATCGCGACGAACTCGTGGATCCGACGACGCCATGGAGTCGGTGTCGAGGTTGACCCGGCGAGTCGGCGACTTCGGCCTTCGGGGTGGGGAGTGCACGGTGGTTGCACCCCCACCAGTCTTGTCACCATCGGCTTGCGCCTAGGCGTCTTGCCGCGGCTTCGACGTGCTCGGTTGCCGGGGAGTGTCGCCGTTGGCGAAGCCGATGAGGCTCTGAATAGTGGCCCTCCAATCGTCGATCTTGTCTGGTGCTAGAGGGTAATCTAGAAGCAGTTGGGCCCGGGCCAACGCTTCTTCTGGAGTCTTGGGCGGCGGCGGCGAACGGCGCGAGGAGCGAGATATGCTCGCACTTCTAACAATGTTAGAAGGAGCAGCATCTCGTCCAGGCGACCGCGCCGCGCTCGTGCCAGCATGTTGACGTGCACGCTGATCTTGAGCGTCCCGAGATCCACCAGCTTGGCCTTGACCCAACGAACGTATGGTACCGCGCGTACCATGACGTTGTCAGTCCCGCGCCTCCTGAGATGAGCGCGGCGTGTGTACGGACGCCGAGGTCTGTGCAGCCTTGTCCTTGGACCTGGCAGCATCGTGAGCCCCCTCGTCGGCGCCCATTCCTCCGCCGGCGTCTACTCCACCACCCGCTTGCTCTGGTGGCGGTGGAATCGACGCAGACGGTCCAGCCACCTCCGAAGCCTTCTTCTTTGGTGGCATGTCGATGAAGATGATGATGTAGCTCGCGCAAACGCCGGATCGGGTTCACACAACCTCGAGCCCCCCTACCTGGCGTGCCAAAGATGTCGTGAGAAAAGAACACCTATGGGGCAGGGCCCCTTTCGGTCCGGCAAGGGAGCGGAGAGCGCACGAAGAGCGGATCGAGGCAGAGCATGCGAGCGATTTTTACCCAGCTTCGGAGCTCTCCGGAGAGATAATACTCCTACTGCTGCTTTGTGATTGTATTCTGTTCTTGCTTGAGAGCGTGAGAGTGATGTAGTTTTGAATGACTCGAACCCCCTCTACGTTGCGCATGGGCCTCCTTTTATAGGCTAAAGGGGTCACTGACAGGTGGCAACGCAGACAGGGGTACAAATGTAAAAAGAGGGGTTGGTGCAACTGCCTCTATAGTGCACCCTACCTAACTCTGACGGCAGGGAACAAGGGCATTTAATGCCCGTCTGTGTCGCCTAAACAGTGCAGAAAAGCGACCGTTAGGGGCGCCACCGCTTGCCACGATGGTCTTCTCATCATCTCCACTCGCCACCTCGCACCGCTTGGCTGCACAGCTCCCCGCCACGTGCGCCTTGAACGGTCCTGTGGCGACACGTTGACGGATGCACTGGAGCATGGGCACAGAGTTGTGGCTTCGCCGCGGCAAGTGCCTTGCCGCGGTCGTTGTCTTGTCGCGCCCGGAAGCTTGTCGCTCACTGGGTCTTGCCGGGACGCGCGGCGCGCCACGGCAAGTTTTTTGAAACGCCTTGGTTGGCCTTCCCGGCAAGCTCCTCTTGCCGGGGCTTCATCCTTCCCGGCAAGCTCCTCTTGCTGGGGCCTTGTCTTCTCAGTTAAAACACTTTGTTCTTGAATGGATCCAATAGGAAATACGGAGGATCTTGGCGGGCACCCGACAAGCCTTGCCACGGGGCGCTGCGACTGCCCGTGCACAAGTTTGGGATACTAGGGTACCCCTACTTTAGTACACCGACAGATTGTGATCGGTACTTGGTTTTGTTGACTTGCTTGCATGAGCCTCCCCGGCAATGGTGCCAGAAATTCTTCTTGCTACCTCTTGAGCACTGCGTTGGATTTCCCCGAAGAGGAGAGGATGATGCAGCAAAGTAGCGTAAGTATTTCCCTCCGTTTTTGAGAACCAAGGTATCAATCCTGTAGGAGACCACGCACAAGTCCCTCCTATGTACACAAAACGAGATCTACTCGCAACCAACGCGATTAGTTGTTGTCAATCCCTTCACGGTCACTTACGAGAGTGAGATCTGATAGAGATGATAAATAATATTTTTGGTATTTTTGGTATAGAGATGCAAAGTGAAAAGTAAAAGGCAAAGTAAAAACAAAGCAAGTAATAAAGCGATAGAGATTGATATGATGAGAATAGACCCGGGGGCCATAGGTTTCACTAGTGGCTTCTCTCAAGAGCATAGATATTCTACGGTGGGTGAACAAATTACTGTTGAGCAATTGACAGAATTGAGCATAGTTATGAGTATATCTAGGTAATGATCATGTATATAGGCATCACGTCCGAGACAAGTATATCGAAAAGATTCTGCATCTACTACTATTACTCCACTCATCGACCGCTATCCAGCATGCATCTAGAGTATTAAGTTAAAAACAGAGTAACGCCTTTAGCAAGATGACATGATGTAGAGGGATAAATTCATGCAATATGATAATAACCCCATCTTGTTATCCTCGATGGCAACAATACAATACGTGCCTTGCTGCCCCTTTTGTCACTGGGAAAGGACACCGCAAGATTGAACCCAAAGCTAAGCACTTCTCCCATTGCAAGAACTACCAATCTAGTTGGCCAATCCAAAAAGGATAATTCGAAGAGACTTGCAAAGATAACTCAATCATACACAAAAAAATTCAGAGAAGATTCAAATATTTTCCATAGATAATACTGGATCATAACCCAGAATTCATCAGTCTCAACAAACACACCGCAAAAAGAAGATTAAATCGAATCGATCTCCACGAGAGAGGGGGAGAACATTGTATTGAGATCCAAAAAGAGAGAAGAAGCCATTGCTACGTCTCGAGCTTGCGTTGGTTTTCCCCGAACAGGAGGGGGTGATGCAGCACAGTAGCGTAAGTATTTCCCTCAGTTTTTGAGAACCAAGGTATGAATCCAGTAGGAGTTCATGCGCAAGTCCCTCGTACCTGCACAAAACGATAGCAACTCGCAACCAACGCTTAGGGGTTGTCAATCCCTTCACGTTCACTTACGAGAGTGAGATCTGATAGAGATAGTATTATTGGTATTTTTGGTATAAAGATGCAAAGTAAAAAATAAAAGGCAAAGTAAAAACAAAGCAAGTAAATAAAGTGATATAGATTGATATGATGAGAATAGACCCGGGGGCCATAGGTTTCACTAGTGGCTTCTCTCAAGAGCATAAGTATTCTACGGTGGGTGAACAAATTACTGTTGAGCAATTGACATAATTGAGCATAGTTATGAGTATATCTAGGAAATGATCATGTATATAGGCATCACGTCCGTGACAAGTAGATCGAAACGATTCTGCATCTACTACTATTACTCCACTCATCGACCGCTATCCAGCATGCATCTAGAGTATTAAGTTAAAAACAGAGTAATGCTTTACGCAAGATGACATGATGTAGAGGGATAAATTCATGCAATATGATAAAAAACCCCATCTTGTTATCCTCGATGGCAACAATACAATACGTGCCTTGCAACTCCTTCTGTCACTGAGTAAGGACACCGCAAGAACTACCAATCTAGTTGGCCAAACCAAACGGATAATTCGAAGAGACTTGCAAAGATAACTCAATCATACATAAAAGAATTCATAGAAGAATCAAATATTTTCCGTAGATAATACTGGATCATAAACCCAAAATTCATCGGTCTCAACAAACACACCGCAAAAAGAATACTACATCGAATAGATCTCCACAAGAGAGGGGGAGAACATCGTATTGAGATCCAAAAACATCGTATTGAGATCCAAAAAGGTCTGAAGTAAACTACTCACACTTCATCGGAGGGGCTATGGTGATGATGTAGAAGCCCTCCGTGGTGGATGCCCCCTCCAGCAGAGCTCCGGAATAGGCCCCAAGATGGGATCTCGCGGATACAGAAGGTTGCGGCGGTGGAATTAGGTTTTTGGCTCCTGTTCTGATCATACGGGGATACGTAGGAATATATAGGAGGAAGGAGTACGTCGGTGGAGCTTCGAGGGGCCCACGAGGTAGGGGGCGTGCCCAGGGGGGGAGGGCGCGCCCTCCACCCTCGTGACTACCTCGTGGCTTTCTTGACGGAGGGTCCTAGTCTCCTGGATCTTATCTGATGAGAAAATCACGTTCCCGAAGGTTCCATTCCGTTTGGACTCCGTTTGATATTCTGTTTCTTCGAAATACTGAAAAAGGCAAAAAACAACAATTCTGGGCTGGGCCTCCGGTTAATAGGTTAGTCCCAAAAATAATATAAAAGTGGAAAATAAAGCCCATTATAGTCCAAAACAATAGATAAAGTAGCATGGAGCAATAAAAAATTATAGATACGTTGGAGACGTATCAAGCATCCCCAAGCTTAATTCCTGCTCGTCCTCGAGTAGGTAAATGATAAAAAAGAATTTTTGATGCGGAGTGATACTTTGGCATTATTTCAATGTAAATCTTCTTAATGATGGTATGAATATTCAGATCCGAAAGATTCAAGACAAAAGTTCATATTCACACAAAAATAATAATAATTCAAGCATACTAATCAAAGCAATCATGTCTTCTCAAAATAACATGGCAAAAGAAAGTTCATCCCTACAAGATCATATAGTTAGGCTATGCTTCATTTTCGTCACACAAAAATGTTCCCAACTTCTATACCCCCGATGACAAGCCAAGCAATTGTTTCATACTTAAATAATCTCAAACTTTTTCAACCTTCACGCAATACATGAGCATGAGCCATGGATATAACACTATGGGTGGAATAGAATATGATGATGGGGATTGTGTGGAGAAGACAAAAAAGGAGAAAGTCTCACATCAACGAGGCTAATCAATGAGCTTTGGAGATGCCCATCGATTGATGTTAATGCAAGGAGTAGGGATAGCCATGCAACGGATGCACTAGAGCTATGAATGCTCAACAAAAGAAAACTAGTGGGTGTGCATCCAACTTGCTTGCTCATGAAGACCTAGGGCATTTGAGGAAGCCCATCGTAGGAATATAGAAGCCAAGTTCTATAATGAAAAATTCCCACTAGTATAAAAAGACAACTTATGAGACTCACTACATGAAGAACAAGGTGCTACTTTGAAGCACAATATATGAGACTCACTACATGAAGAACAAGGTGCTACTTTGAAGCACAAGTGTGGAAAAAGAGATAGTAGCATTGCCCCCTTTTTTATTTTCTTTTTTTGGGCACCTTTTTTTATTTTGGCCTTTCTCCTTTTTTATTTTGGGCCTTTCCTTTTTTTTTGGCCTTTCTTTTTTTTATTTGGGCAATGCTCTAATAATGATGATCATCACACTTCTATTGATTACAACACAAGGATTGCAACTCGAAACTAGAACAAGATATGACTCTATATGAATGCCTCCGGCAGTATACCGGGATGGTGCAATGAATCAAGAGTGACATGTATGAAAAATAATGCATGGTGGCTTTGCCACAAATATGATGTCAACTACATGATCATGCAATGGCAATATGACAAAAGTAGTGTATGTCATGATGATGATGATGATGGAAGTTGCATGGCAATATATCTCTGAATGGCTATGGAAATGCCATGATAGGTAGGTATGGTGGCTGTTTTGATGAAGATATAGGGAGGTTTATGTGTGATAGAGCGTGTCGTATCACGGGTTTTGGATGCACCGGCGAAGTTTGCGCCAACTCTCAAGGAGAGAAACGGCAATGCACGGTACCGAAGAGGCTAGCAATGGCGGAAAGGTGAGAGTGCGTATAATCCATGGACTCAACATTAGTCAAAAGAACTCATATACTTACTGCAAAAATTTAGAAGTCATCAAAAATCAAGTACTACGCGCATGCTCCTAGGTGGATAGATTGGTAGGAAAAGACCATCGCTCGTCCTCGACCGCCACTCATAAGGATGCAAAAGCCAGGTACACTTCATGTTTCAAATTTGTTACACAACTTTAACCATACGTGCATGCTACGGGATTTACTAACTTCAACACAAGTATTTCTCAAATTCATAATCACCCAACTAGCACGACTTTGATATTATCACCTCCATATCTCAAAACAATTATCAAGCATCAAACTTATCTTAGTATTCAATGCACTCAAAAGAAAGTTTCACATATCTTGAATACCAAGTATATTAACATTAAGCAAATTACCATGCTATTAAAGACTCTCAAAATAATCTAAGTGAAGAATGAGAGATCAAGTTTCATTAAAACAAATCCACCACCATGCTCTAAAAGATCTAAGTGAAGCACTAGAGCAAAAATTATCATGCTCAAAAAGATATAAGTGATGCACTATGAGCAAAACTATCAAGCTCAAAAGATATAAGTGAAGCACATAGAGTATTCTAACAAATTTCAATTCATGTATGGATCTCTCAAAAGGAGTATACAGCAAGGATGATTGTGGTAGAATAACAAGCAAAGACACAAATAATACAAGACGCTCCAAGCAAAACACATATCATGTTGGTGAATAAAAATATAGCTCCAAGTAAATTACCGATGGAAGTGGACGAAAGAGGGGATGCCTTCCAGGGCATCCCCAAGCTTTGACTTTTTGGTGTCCTTGTATTATCTTGGGGGTTCCATGGGCATCCCCAAGCTTAGGCTCTTTCCACTCCTTGTTCCATAATCCATCAAAAGAATTCACCCAAAACTTGAAAACTTCACAACACAAAACTCAACAGAAATCTCGTGAGCTCCGTTAGAGAAAGAAAACAAAAGACTACTTCAAGGTACTGTAATGAACTCATTCTTTATTTATATTGGTGTTAAACCTACTGTATTCCAACTTCTCTATTTTTTATAAACTAAATTACTAGCCATAGATTCATCAAAATAAGCAAACAACACACGAAAAACAGAATCTGTCAAAAAGAGAACAGTCTGTAGTAATCTGTAACTAACGCAAACTTCTGGAACACTAAAAGTTCTACCAAAATTGTAAATCCTGGAAAATTTGTTTATTGATCAGCAGCAAAAAGAATGAACACAAAAACACTCTCCAGTAAAAAATGGCAGCTAATCTCGTGAGCGCTAAGGTTTCTGTTTTTCAGCGGAATCAAATCAACTATCATCGTAGGTTCTCCTATAGGTCTTACTTGACACAAACACTAATTAAAACATAAAACCACATCCAAACAGAAGGTGGATAGATTATTTATTCCTAAACAGAACCAAAAACAAAAAACACAAAATAAAATTGGGTTGCCTCCCAACAAGCGCTATCGTTTAACGCCCCTAGCTAGGCATAAAAGCAAGGATAGATCTAGGTATTGCCATCTTTGGTAGGCAATCCTTCAATGAGGCATTTACCTCCCTTAGAATTTTCTTTCTTTCTAGAAATTATCAAACCTTTAGGCATAAGATCGAAAAATTCATTCGTAGCAAATGGTTCCTTAATGATAGTAAAAAGATCGGGATGAATACTTATAGATTTAAGATCCGCATTTTCCTTACGAGATGATTCACCCTTATTTTTAGGAACATACATAAGCTTGGCAATTTTAGTAGGAGGACTAGGAGTGTTCTTTACGGAAGAAAAAGTGGTTCCCAAATTGGTAATGATACCCTCAAGTTTATCGATACGAGTAGAGTCTAGATTTATTATTTCATTAACCATGGGTTCCTTCTCCTTAATATTTTTTGAAGTCATTCCTACCTTAGATCCATATTGAGTAATTTGATTATGAATCTTTTTATCTAGATTTTCAATGGATTCAATGGTAGCAACTTTGTTTTCAATAATTTCAAGCCTTTGCATAACATGCTCCAAAGTTAACATAGTTCGATTAACCAAAAGAGGAGGTGAGCCAAATAAATCAATTAAAGCATTATAGGAATCAAAAGTATGGCTACCCAAGAAATTCCCTCCGGTAATGGTATCAAGGATATATCTATACCAAGGATTAGCACCTACATAAAAATTGCAAAGAAGAACTGAAGTAGATTGCTTCCTGGTAGATCTATTTTGAGCATTTCAAATTCTATACCAAGCATCTTTTAGATTTTCTCCCTCACTTTGTTTAAAATTTAGCACTTCATTCTCGGGAGATAACGGAGAAGATATAATACTAGTCATGATGACAAGCAAGCAAACTAACACACGAGCAAAGAAAAGGACGGGGAAAAGGCAACGGGAAGAGAGGAGGAGCTTGGGAAAGAGAGGGCGAATAAAACGGCAAGGGTGAAGTGGGGGAGAGGAAAACGAGAGGCAAATGGCAAATAATGTAATGCGAGAGATAGGGATTGTGATGGGTACTTGGTATGTTGGCTTTTGCGTAAGCCTCCCCAGCAACAGCGCCAGAAATCCTTCTTGCTACGTCTCGAGCTTGCATTGGTTTTCCCCGAAGAGGAGGGGGTGATGCAGCACAGTAGCGTAAGTATTTCCCTCAGTTTTTGAGAACCAAGGTATCAATCCAGTAGGAGGTCACGCGCAAGTCCCTCGTACCTGCACAAAACGATAGCAACTCGCAACCAACACTTACGGGTTGTCAATCCCTTCACGGTCACTTACGAGAGTGAGATCTGATAGAGATAATATTTTTGGTATTTTTGGTATAAAGATGCAAAGTAAAAAGTAAAAGGCAAAGTAAAAACAAAGCAAGTAAATAAAGTGATATAGATTGATATGATGAGAATAGACCCCGGGGCCATAGGTTTCACTAGTGGCTTCTCTCAAGAGCATAAGTATTCTTCGGAGGGTGAACAAATTACTATTGAGCAATTGACAGAATTGAACATAGTTATGAGTATATCTAGGCAATGATCATGTATATAGGCATCACGTCCATGACAAGTAGATCGAAACGATTCTGCATCTACTACTATTACTCCACTCATCGACCGCTATCCAGCATGCATCTAGGGTATTAAGTTAAAAACAGAGTAACGCTTTACGCAAGATGACATGATGTAGAGGGATAAATTCATGCAATATGATAAAAACCCCATCTTGTTATCCTCGATGGCAACAATACAATACGTGCCTTGCAACTCCTTCTGTCACTGAGTAAGGACACCGCAGGATTGAACCCAAAGCCATGCACTTCTCGCATTGCAAGAACTACCAATCTAGTTGGCCAAACCAAATGGATAATTCGAAGATACTTGCAAAGATAACTCAATCATACATAAAAGAATTCAGAGAAGAATCAAATATTTTCCATAGATAATACTGGATCGTAAACCCACAATTCATCGGTCTCAACAAACACACCGCAAAAAGAAGATTACATCAAATAGATCTCCATAAGAGAGGGGGAGAACATTGTATTGAGATCCAAAAAGAGAGAAGAAGCCATCTAGCTACTAGCTATGGACCCCGAGGTCTGAAGTAAACTACTCACACTTCATCGGAGGGGCTATGGTGATGATGTAGAAGCCTTCCGTGGTGGATGCCCCCTCCGGTGGAGCTCCGAAACAGGCCCCAAGATGGGATCTCGTGGATACAGAACGTTGCGGCGGTGGAATTAGGTTTTTGGCTCCTGTTCTGATCATACGGAGATACGTAGGTATATATAGGAGGAAGGAGTACGTCGGTGGAGCTTCGAGGGGACCACAAGGTAGGGGGCGCGCCCAGGGGGGAGGGCGCGCCCTCCACCCTCGTGACCGCCTCGTGGCTTTCTTGATGGAGGGTCCAAGTCTCCTTGATCTTATCTGATGAGAAAATCACGTTCCCGAAGGTTTCATTCCATTTGGACTCCGTTTGATATTCTGTTTCTTCAAAATACTGAAAAAGGCAAAAACAGCAATTCTGGGCTGGGCCTCCGGTTAATAGGTTAGTCCCAAAAATAATATAAAAGTGGAAAATAAATCCCATTATAGTCCAAAACAATAGATAAAGTAGCATGGAGAATTCAAAAATTATAGATACGTTGGAGACATATCAGCCATCTAGCTACTAGCTATGGACCCGAAGGTCTGAAGTAAACTACTCACACTTCATCGGAGGGGCTATGGTGTTGATGTAGAAGCCCTCCGTGGTGGATGCCCCCTCCGGCGGAGCTCCGGAACAGGCCCCAAGATGGGATCTCGTGGATACAGAAGGTTGCGGCGGTGGAATTATGTTTTTGGCTCCTGTTCTGATCGTTTGGGGATACGTAGGTATATATAGGAGGAAGGAGTACGTCGGTGGAGCAATAGGGGGGCCACGAGGTAGGGGGGCGCGCTCAGGGGGGCGCCCTCCACCCTCATGACCGCCTCTGGCACTTCTTGGAGTAGGGTTCAAGTCTCCTGTATCACGTTCGGTGAGAAAATCACGTTCCCGAAGGTTTCATTCCGTTTGGACTCCGTTTGATATACCGTTTCTTCGAAACACTAAAATAGGCAAAAACACAGCAATTCTGGGCTGGGCCTCCGGTTAATAGGTTAGTCCCAAAAATAATATAAAAGTGGAAAATAAAGCCCAATATAGTCCAAAACAATAGATAAAGTAGCATGGAGCAATCAAAAATTATAGATATGTTGGAGACGTAGCAGGGCGCGGCTCGTCTTCATCATCGTCGTCGTCGGGCCAAGTCTCCACGCCGCCGCCCTCCTCGGAGCCGCCTGCTCCGCCGCCACCGCCTGGTGCGTCGTCCGCTAGGGCGGCCGCCCCCAAGTCGGGATCGTCCAAGTCGCTCACTGCCCTGTCCGGCAGGTAGTCACCACCCGACCCCACGACGGCGGTCCTCGCCTCAGACATATAAATCTGCATTCCAGAAGGGAGTCGCATCACGACAAGAACAAGACTGAAAAAACAGGGCGGGAGAAAGAGATGAAGAAACTTACGGCAGGCGGCAGATCGTCGCACGAGTACGACCGCTTGCCGTACCGCCACTCTGCCTCCTACACCTTGAGGTCGGAGATCTCATTCACCATCCGCGCGACCTTAGCAGTCGGCATCTCCTTCGTGCACAGCCGGCTGGGGTCGCGGTGCCCGCTCATCCGGAATATTGAATGAGGGCAGCCCTGGAGCGGGAGAACCCGACGCTCGACGAAGGCGATGAGGAGGTCGGAGGCCACGAGGCCCTCCGACTCCTGGAGCACCCGGAGTCGGCCGATGGCGGCCGCTGCATCCGGCGACACCAGCTTCGGTTTGTAGCCCCAGTTGGGCCGAGCCCCAGTGGGAGGGCCGGCCTCATAGGCCGGCAGGTTGATGAAGTCGACAGCCGGGTCGACGTTCTCGATGTAGAAGTAGGACTGCTGCCACATCTTCACAGACTATGCTAGCTTGATGACGGGGAAGGCGTTCCGTTTCGCCGGCCGGCGCACGACAACGAACCCGCCGCACTCGGCCACCGTATCTTTGGCGGAGGTGCCGAGCTTCCCATAGAAGAATGCTCCCCACAGCTCAAGTGTTGGGAGGTTGCCGATGTAGCCCTCACACGCCGTGACGAAGGCGGAGAGCAAGGTCACGGCGTTCGATGTAAGATGATGAGGTTGGTGGTTGTTGAAGTCGACGAAGGAGCGGAGTAAGCCGCTGACCAGAAGGCCGAAGCCGTGGAGGAAGTGCGAGCTTAAGACGACCCGCTCGTTCCCCCTCGGCGCCGGCGAGATCTCCTCCTCCGGCGGCACCCGCTCCTTGACGAATGCCGCGTTGGGCATCCGGCGCGTGTCGTGGAGGAAGGAGATGTGATCTTCGATCACTGTCGACCCCTCCCAATCGCCACCCTTCTCGCGCGCCATGGCTTCAGGCGGGCCGCCTGAGGAGGAGGGGTGCGTCGGCGACGAACGGTGGCAGCACCACGGCAACACGGAGCGGCAGCGACAGCTATGGAGGAGAGAGCTGAGGAAGAAGAGAGAGTGGGAGGGGGCGCGCAAGCTTTGCCGCAACCCTCCCTCCCCCCTACTTATAGCCCTCGGGCTACGAAGCCGAGGGGGAGGGGCCTGGGTCGTGGGATTAACTGCCCCCACGACCCCATGATCCCACATTTACCGCGCGCATTCACCACGCCTCGAGCGGTCATGGGAATTGCAACCGCCCCCCTCGGCACAGCAGATCCGCCTGGGTGCCGAGGCGCGGTAGTGGCGGGCCCGGCCCACTGTCACGTCCAATCGGGGGCGTGGGGTGGTAGGCTAGCCGAGCTGGCGCGCGCTGCATGGCGTGTCTGCGGCGGCCGGCGGCCCGGGAATCCTAGCAGGCACGCCACCTGTTTTCCTGCCTTGGAGTTCAAAATCGACCAACGGCCCTGCCTAGACGAAGCCGGCTTCAGCAGTCAGCCAACCGCAAGGCGGATCAACGTTCTCTTGGAGCTTGGTGAGGGGGGAAGCCATTGAGACTTTGTGGCCCCTCGACCACAAGGCCTCACTGGCTTCGGGGACTACTGTCAGAGTAATGGGCCACGGGTAGCCTCACCCGAGTCCCTGGATTTATCAAGACTTTGGCCCCGCTTCGCCTTGCTGCGCCCCAAGCTGAGGCTCCGCCCTCTGGGGGCCGGCTAGCTCAACGGCCGGCCACCAGAGGGCGGTCAACCACCAGCAGATGACATTGCGAGCGGCCGGCTCCAGCTCACCGGCCTCTAGGGAGGATGGCATTGAGCAGGCGGCCACCACGCGCCCTCAGAATTTGTGCCCCCATCAAGAGGACGAGTTGGGGCGTGGCTACAGTGAAGCCCTCACCCCCGAATCTTGGGTTTGGCGTGGCCACAGTGCCCCGTACAGGCGGAGATCTCCGCATGACATGGCACTGTTGCCACCCTCCCTTGACATCACTCTGGACAGGCGGAGCCCTGTTCCCCACGATGGCCTGTCGGTATAGCCTGCAGGCTGCAGGCCCAACCGGGCAGTGACATCCTAGAAGACAGTGCATGCCGAACCAATCGGACCAGGAGAGGGCCGGCCTCCAGCAGGCGCCCATCCCCTCCCTCGAAGCCCGTGCACCATTAACCTGATAAGACTAGGTGTGGATACAGTGATTTCCCACCAGGCGGCGAGACTGTAGCCGCACTGAGATGACCAAGCCAGCGTCATTAGCAGCACGGCTATAGTGAGTAGCCACCAACCAGACCCGCCAGCCAGTCCAGTCGGCAGGGCCCACCAGGCGGCGGGCCCTAGTAGTCGGCAGAGAAGCCAGAGGCCAGAGATGCTGACAGTCGGGCCCAGCAGCTGGCCAGATTACTATTGTACCCCTGGGGGTAGGCCTATATAAACCCCCAGGGCACGCATGCAAAGGGTCCCCACCCCATTAGACCTAGCCACATTCCTAGAGGAGGAGAGAGCTAGCCTTGCCTTCTCCTACCTCTAGCATACAGCTCAAGGAGCAACTCTGTATCACTTGTGCCTATAGTGATCATGCGGAAACCCCGTAGAGGAGGACTAGGCGTGTTATCTCCTAGGAGAGCCCCGAACCTGGGTAAAGTACGCCGGCGTTCGTGTCTATGCCTCATCCTGCTTCCGGGCACCGGGGACGTTCTACTCGCTCCCACCATGATAAGCCATCCTTTGGCATATGTCGCACCCAACCCCCGACAGTCCTGTTTGGCGCTAAAATCCTCCAACGCTTGCTGTTGCACCAGAAAGTACGCATCTGAATGCTCCAGGGACTTCCGCAGTCCTTCCGCTTCTTGTCGCAGCACAGATTGTAGTTGAGACTCAAGAAACCGAACTGATTCAGACAATGAGTTTGAATAGCTTGTGCAAGCGGTAGTGGCCAGTAACTCGAACACTAAACCAAGAAAGACTTTGGAGTTGTCTCGCTGTCTTCAACATAGTCTTCCTTAGCTGTTTTATCAGCTTTGTTGGAGACCAACAAGGATGTGTCACTATCCTGAACCTTATCTGCATTACTTCCTTTACCAATAAGGCACTCTTCCCCAATATTCTGTCAGCATTCTAAAAGAAGAAACAAGCAGACACATAACAAGTTTAGCATGTACTAGTATATGAAACTCATTTCGGTGAACCAGTACATTAGTAAGGTGGACAGGATTAAACTACCAAGTCTTCTATTGCCAAGTACTAGTACATAATAAAAGCATCAAAAAAACATATATCTATGTCCTATGGTCACTGCATTGTCTTGCCAAATCAAAATAGAGACACGGTTCAAATCATATCAGTTCAAGACAAAGCAGCAGTGGAAGAATACAAAGCGTCGGAAACTACACGGCACAACAAGATTTCAGATGGGTACCACGGGTCTACATGTACAACAACACTATTGGCTCTGTTGTGATGCTAGTAATGTAAATGATATGAAAGTCAACTGTATACACAATTGAAATTGAAATCAACAGAGCTATTGATAAGAACAAACCTGTTAAAGAAACATGCGTGAACATACCTGCTGTGCCACTGGAGTTTCAATTGGATCCTTCAATTTAAAAATAAGTTTGTATGAGTAAATACAGTGATACAAGAGCAAAGCAATCATAGTTAAAAAAGGCGCGCCTAAGCGAGCGCTTAAGCGCGTCTAGGCTCTAGGCGTTGGCAAAACTCATTGCGCATAACTACGCATAATCTGTGCATAACTGTGCATAAGCATGCGCTTTGGTCAATAAAGCGCAAGGCGGTGGAAAAATGCACAATAACGCCTAGCGCTTTTTGAACTATGATAGCAATGGAATCTTAAATTAGAACAGTTGTTCTTCAGGTTTAGGCACTTGTTCTACATGAACAGAGTACAGTAAGACGCGAGAATATAATACTTAAAAATAGAAAATGAGCTCATAGACCTTACCACATTCTTGGTTCGGGACCAGTACAGAACAAGGCGTTCCCAGTCATCGTCCAGTAAATGTGTCTCAGGAGAATGTAAGGGAATTTGATGAGTTTCTTTGCCGGTGAAGTACGTTTTCTTCAGGTAATTCTGATACTGCCACCAAGCATTGTTGAGATAGCAGAGGTATTAGCATAGTTTACCTCATCCTGAGTTTCCAAATCGGTCCTTCTTTATAGAGAAGAATGGGAAAATTTGCTGTATTATAACCATCATGGAGGTAGGATGTATGGGACGAAGCAAAGTAATTGCCATGAATAACATTACTTACACATAACTCCTGGACAAAGACCTGCAACTGGCATTTTCCTTCATCTTCAGTATAATATTTCCAAGATGGGAAGATACGCACATACGATTTAACAACATCAAATGCGATAGATGCTAAACTACGACTAGCTGGTTGTACTTCCTCCACAGGAATAGGCGTACTAACTGGTGGAGTTGGGGTTCACCGTGATAGTACTGGCCCTTTGGGCACTGGAGCTACCTTACTAACTGCTCTTGTTTGGGAGCTCTTTGGTGGAGATAGTGTTGTGTCAACAGGAACTGGGTTACTATCGGCTAGGGTTGGGGTTAGATTGGGTGAAGTTGGTTCTCTGTCCGTCGCAGTAGGGGTACAATCTGCGAGAGTTTGGGTTATGTGTGGTAGGGCTGGTTCTTGTGCATGTACAACCGGGGTGCTATCTCCACCAAGAGGTAGCATTGTTTCATTTGAAGACCATGGTTTTATTCCGCTAGATACTGGCATCACCTGCTCCAATTCAAATGGCTGATAAACAGGAAACATAGTTGAATGTACAGACATTGTATGAGAGACAGATGCAATAGATAGTGTGGAAAAAAGAGGGCATGAAATAGTTGACATGTATATTGTTTAACTAAAACGGATAGCATGACATAATTTCACATATATGATGTCTATCTAAACTGGATAGCATAGCATAACATAATTCAAAGATATGATGAATAACTAAACAGGACCGCATGACATAATTCACCTACATGTTATCTAAGTAATCAGGATCGCATCATTTAATTCACATATGTGATTTATATGCTAAACAGAGGGCATTCGATATGATGTCTGAACTAAGAACATGGTGTTGAATATTGTGTATATGATGTCTAAACTATGCAATGCAAGACACCGTATGCATGATATGAGTAGTATAACCGTGCCAAGTTAGAGCATACACCTTAGTGGGGGAATAGGACTGGTCATCTGTCTCTGAATCCATCTCTGAGGAGCTATCGGGACCCAACAAGAGATCTGCTTCGACAGGTAGCACTGTTTGCTCTGAAGGCCTTGTTTTCACTCTAGATTTTTCCATCTCCCACCCAAATGGCTGATTCACAGGAAGAGTAGTTTAATGTATAAACATTGTCGACAAATGGAAATCTAATGAAGAAAAGGGTGGGCAAGATATCATTCAAATATATGATGCCTGCTCAAACAGGATGGCATTGCACATTTCACATATATTATGGCTGACTAAAAGACATGAGGCTGCATAATTCCCATATATGATATAGAAACTAAATAGGTGGCATTATAGAACATGTCTAAACTAAGCAGATGACATATATGATGTCAAAAGTAGGCACTGGAAGGCAACATATGCATGATATGACTAACATCATCATGCCAAGGTAGATCAAACACCTTGGGGGGTAAATAGGAGTGGTCAGCGGTGTCTGAATCCGCCTCAGAACAGATATCTTCCTCTGGATTACAATCTGGAGAGGGGTGGGGAGGGTTTGCCATTGAACCCACCATGGAGCGATGTATGCATGACATTGTATTGCCGCGCAAAACTCTTCTCTTTTTCTCTACATGTTCAGCATGACTGTGTACAATATCTGACATGCATATGAAAAAATATGGTGAGATTATGTAAGGAGAGCATGCAGAAATTTAGAGTGATGGTAACAACCAGTGGATCGACGTTTTTCCGTTGACCCAAAATAGCCCTAATGGATTGACGTGAATGTATAGTAATAAGTGATGCAACAAGTGTACAACCTCTTTGCCGTAGCCTTGTCGACCTCAGCATCATTGAGTTGGTCGCTGAAGCAGTTGAGACAGAGGTGGCTGTCAGAGGTGTGGAGGAAGATCTGAGGAATCTGTAGACGGCGTCCAGGGCACTGCTCTGTTGTGATGGATCGTTCTGTCGTTGGAGCAGCTCCAGTGAGCCGTAAGACGTCAAGACTGAAGTAGCACAAGACAGACATCATCAATCTCAAGTGGGATTCTAATAGCATCTCCAATAGATGATGTAAAATGGATGTAAAATTAACATCACCAAAAACCACCTGACTACAACAGATGAGGTAAAAACTGTTGACTCTGAACTTAACTGTCGAAACTGAAATTTACTGTGGAATCTGAATGCTACTGTCGAAACTGAACGCAATGGTAGCAGAGAGGCACTTGACATGTAGTTTATGGAGGGCCTGCAGTTCATCTTCAACCTGCACCCTCCCCCGAGCCGCCAGCAACCACCGGTCGAACAGCCGGCCCTAGCGCCGCCTCGCCGCCCCGAAGCAACTCGCCACCATCGCCCCGGCCAGCCCTCTAGCCCCCCCGCCCCACCCTGAACCCTAAGATAGATAGTGGGGTACCTCTCCGGCGAGCCCCCGTCCCCGCTGTAGGTGGTTCTTCCATAACTCCGGCGAGCCCCCCAACCCCTGAAAATCGACTGATCCAAAAGTCGATTTAGTGGACTGAAGTGTGGCTTAATCAGAGCAGAGCAGCAGGACGAGCGAGGGGGAGAGCAGCAGCAGCAGCTGGGCGAGCGAGCGATCGAGCGAGAGCCGGAGCAGCAGCAGCAGCGCGAGCGAGCGAGCGAGAGCCGGAGCAGCAGCAGCAGATCCGGCCGGTATGGCCGCCGCCGCCAAAGGGGCCTCACACTGAGGGAGAGCCGCCGTGGAGATGTCGCCCGCGGCGCCGACTTCAAGGTAGTTGCTCCATGGGGGTGCGGGATGGAGCACCATCGGCTCCGAGAGGTCGAGTTAAGGAGAAGGTGCGATGCAATGAGTGTACAACCTCTTTGGTGGCACGATACCTAAATTTTCGGGATATAACAAGACGCGGGTTGAATTTTAAGGACAAGCCTAACGTGTAGTAATATTGTACTTGTACGTACCAAATCAATTTGCACTTCCCTCAACCAAAAGAAAACGAAAAAAATAAAACTATTCACACCACACGAAGAGAGAGTCTTGCCCCGTTTTACTATACAAATGCTATTCAAAGCTACTCCCTCCTTCCATCTATATAGGGCCTAATGCGTTTTTTGATGCTAACTTTGACCAAATATTAGAGCAATGATATATGTCATGCAACTTACACAAAGCACGCCGTTAAATCCATCTGTGAAAGGTTCTTTCAATGATATAATTTTCACATTGTGCATGTCATGTACTATTAATCTTGTCAATAGTCAAAGGCGGTCTTAAAAATCTCATTACTCCCTATATAGATGGAAGGAGGGAGTATGAATCCATGTTATGTCCGATTAAATTTTTTCGCTTGCTGTATAATGCATGTAACCTACTCATACCAACATTTTAGTGCATTCCAAATGTCTATACTACCGCTGCAATTTGAACTAAATTTGAATTCATTTCTCTATTTCAATAAGAATCTACAATCATGATTGTTGCCAACTTCAACCATCATAGTTTCCTTGCTCTCCGCCAGATATAAATCGGACGGCTTATAATGCAGGATGGCAGGCACACCATCATCAACAACTCCATTTTTTATAAGAATAGAGATAAAATATATTAAATGTAGTATAACATGTTCATAAACACACCATGTTCCCGATAAACGACACCCTTATTATTTTACCTGCAATTGACTCTCAGCTAATTGCCCTCAAGAAGATGCTCGAAGTTTTTGCTGCCTCCACTGGTTTGAGAGTTAACTTCAGTAAGTCTTTGATGATCCCGATAAATATGTCTGATGATGAGGGTTCTAGACTTGCCAGTTTGCTTGGTTGCTCTGTTGATTCTCTTCCCTTTACGTATCTCGGTTTTCCTATGGGAACAATGAGACCTACAATAGCTGATCTGACGCCTTTGGTTGATCGTATTGAGAGAAGGTTGTCAGCTTCTTCTTGCCTCCTCAATCAAGGTAGTAGACTGCAGCTGCTTCAATCAGTCCTCACTTCAATGCCAATATACTTTCTCTGCACTTTGTCGATCCCTCAAGGCATTCTTAAACAGATAGAGAGAATTGAACGCCAATGTCTTTGGAGAGGGAACTCGGAAGTGCCTCGGCAGTCGCTGGCAGCTTGGGATCTGGTTACTAGGCCAACGAAATATGGTGGTTTGGGAGTTCTTGATCTGAGTGTGCAAAATGATGCTCTTCTGATGAAACATCTCTTCAAATTATTTAACAAGATGGATATTCCTTGGGTGAACTTAATCTAGGACTCCTATTACCAATCCTCGGCTCCACAAGCTACCCAGATGTGTGGTTCCTTCTGGTGGCGTGATGTTCTTAAGCTCTATGACAAATTCTGTAATCTGGCAAGGCCGCAGGTTCATGCTGGCGATTCAGTGGTGTTCTGGTTAGACAAATGGGAAATTAGTGGAAATCTTGTTATTCTTAAGGATCGGTTTCCAAGACTCCATTCCTTTGTAGTTGATGACTTGGCCACTGTTAAGGATGTCCTCGAGCTACCAAATTTGACGGAGAGCTTCCATCTACCTCTGTCTCTAGAGGCCTTCCAGGAGCTTGATCAACTTCAGTCCTTGCTTCTCTCTATTGAACTTGATCCTAGCAGTAAGAACATTTGGAGATGGCCATCTAAGTCTGGCAACTTTCAGACCAAGATCTATTATGACTATGCTTTCTCTAGCATTGTGGTTGATCCTATTTTCAAATGGATATGGAAATGCTCTTGCACTCTCAAGATCAGAGTCTTCGGATGGCTTCTTCTTATGGACCGCCTAAATACAAGGGATATGATGCAGCGCAGGCACTGGATTATCCAAGATGCTTCCTGTGTACTTTGCCTATCCCAAACACACGAAGACAGAATTCATCTTTTCACGTACTCACGCTTCGTGCCCAGCCACACCCGCGCGGGTACACGGTGGAGCTCATTTCTTTACGAAATGGCAGCCCACGTGCTAATTTGAATGCCTGTAGCGGTTGTTTACCTAGGGAGGTCGTGTACCACGCGTGCACGAAACAAAGTTCAACTTGACATGTTGCCGCATTATTTTTAAATGAAGTTATAGCGCTCAATGGCACGTACACAGAATATAAAATGATTTTTATGGAGAAAAAGGTAGTCCGCTCACTATATACAATGGAGCCTTGCGTGCCTGGTTTGTTGCTCTTCAGAGTATCTCACACAAGGCTGCGGTGGCCTCTCTCTCTCACCGTTGGTCACTGATCCGGCCGCATCCCGTCCGCCGGGAGAAAGGGAGTGCGGTGGCCTCTCTCTCTCTCACCGTTGGTCACTGATCCGTCCGCATCCCGTCCGCCGTGGGAAAGGGAGGAAGTGCATCGTTTCTCCGTTCGACGGCGCCGAGGCAACACGTCCCGATCTGCGGTACACGTCGTTATCTCTGACCAAGCTCCGGCATGGCAGGGCCTACACCACCTGCTCGCAGATTCCGCCCGCCGCCGCTCACCTAGTTACATCCCGATGACCTCTAGGTATCCCCTCCGGCCTTGCTCCACTGCCCGTCTTCCCACGTCGCTGGTTGTGGATCTTCCATAGTTCTTTGCCCAAAACGTAGCTCGTCCAGCATACTTTCCATATTGCATTCTCGTCCTCACACCGTTTTAGACAAACACAACTGTGTTGTAATCTTCCCTTAGGACAAGCAATATGCTTCTTTTTTATTGTCACATGTGTCATCAACTGTTACTGGCCAGTAATTGTTTCCTTTCTACCTCTTTTTTTGCAAACAGGGCTATCCATTTCACCTCGTTGCTATTGCGACATTTTGGTGAACTACACAAATCACTTTTTTCTTAAGAGTGTTTTGTGCAGTTGTACTAAAATGTCACATGGGCAACGTCTCTACATTTCGGTGCGACTGCACAAAGGGAGATTGGTTTTGCTCTATCCTCCTCATCCAACTCCGAGCCTAATCTTCTCCAACTAGTTAGTCTTAAGAGAGACTGCAAAGGTGACCGGCTTCTATTTGTGTGTTTATTGTTTCATCAGCAGTCCTCTATTATCGTAATCACACTTAATATCCTTGGAACAGGGACGCTCGTCTCTATTTTAGTGGAACTGCACAAAATGATCGGAATGTTGCATGCTCCAGACAGCTACTTTTTTCCACAACATGCCTTGTTGATTTAGACAGAGCTGGGGGGACATTGCTGCCAATGTAAGCATGGATCAATTTTAATTTAACACCTTCTCACAACTCTGTCTTCAGTTGTGATGTAATTATTAGCTCTAATCTGCTAATAATTGACATGCATTTGCAAGGAAGTTAGTTTTTTATTGTTTCCGAAAGAGCATCGATGGCAAGACACACGAAACAAAAGCTGAAAGCTCACACCATTGCACAATTTCATGTCGCTAGAAAATTATTTGTATAGTACGTCAATTATGTAAACAAATGCCATGCACAAAATTATAGTCCTTCGTTCCTAAATGTTTGTCTTTTTAGAAATTTCAAACGGGCATATTTTAGAGTGTAGATTCACTCATTTTGCTTCGTATGTGTACTCCCTCCGTTCCTATATATTCTATTCGTCTTTCTAGAGATTTCAACAAGTGACTACATATGGAGCAAAATGAGTGAATCTACACTCTAAAATATGTCTATATACATCCGTATGTGCCAATCCATTTGAAATCTCTAAAAAGACAAATATTTGAGTTGTCACTCATTGAAATTTCTAGAAAGACAAATACTCCGGAGTATATTTAAGAACCGAAGGGGTAGTGCACAACCACATGGGAGACTTAGCCCTGCCGTTGCGCTGCATTTATAGTGAGTAATGAGTAGTCAAATCATAAGCCCCACCTTTCCCACTGTAAGTTGCTCTAAAGAAGCAACCATCAATATGCCCTTCTTTGAATCCGCTCATACTACTCCATCCGTCACTGTTTATACAGCGCACTTCTAAAAAAAGAAAAAAAATCTGTGGGACCAAGGCGACTAGCGATCGGCCTACAAAATAGCATTGGTAGTTATAGCACGGCATCTATTACTAGAGGGAATAATGCGTACACACATGCATGCAGTGCTTCCACCCCGGGTACACACATGCATGCACTTACTCCACTCCGTAGTAGTACAGAGTACATGGAGAGAAAATTGTGGACTTGATTGCGGTTACCATGCCCTAATTAATTGAGCATTAAACCAAACGCGTCTAAAGTCTCTCTGGTGGTGGAAATTCATTGAGAGAAATGCATCATAATGAAGTGCGCCCTATAAACTGTGATGGAGGGAGGAGTAGTATGAAGGTGCAAAACCAAGTACGTGTATGGCCAGTCGGTCAACGCACCTCCTCTTGGCATATCACTGACATGTGGGACAGGTGTGTGAGCAAACCGATCTCAATTGACGGCAAAGAGCCAACCCGCCGTTCCTTGAGAGAGACGAGGAGCGAGAACACACAGACGGGCTCGCACGGAGGCCAAGATATATTCAAGCATGGTTGGTTGATCGATATCATTCATTACATGTTGGCTGCCGTTTTTCGCCCTTCTCCAGAATAAATGTGTACTTTATAAGAGATAAAAAATAAGAGTACAGACGCTCCACCATGCGGTTCTAGTAGTAGTACTACTCGTACTACTGTGCTTGGCTCTTTGCCTCTTCGTGAAGTCGAACAATGATGGTACTCCGCATGTTGGGTACTATAGTGTATGCCTCTGACAATCTGACACCGAATGGACTGATGCATGTCCACCGAGGGTAGGTTGCATTAGTCAAAAGGCGTAAGCGAGCTTCACCTTGTCCTGCAAGCTTCTCCTCGATCTACGAGTTGATGGGACACACCAAAAAGTAGTCCTAGTCCATACTCCATCCTTCCCGGTTAATATGGCTTCATCTTTTTTGCGGGTAAATGAGAGAGCTTTATTCATATATAAGCATTCTTAGGACGATCAGCCAAGACACTGGTCACTAGGAAGCGAGGTACCCCGCAAAAAAAGACGTAGGAAGCGAGGTGTTTCGTCAAGCCAGCTCCCGGCCACATTCAAAGTGCAGCAAGCACGGTCCGCACGAAGATGCGCCGCAAGGTTTGCTGACCTGTATACATGCTGAATAACAAAAAAAGAGGAAATATTACCGGGTGCTACTATTTGTAACAGGATATGAGCCAGAATTAAGCGAGAATTGTGGCGAGTGTTCCATGCAATCAACGTCCATTATCACATGCGAGAACCCTCGAAGAGAACCAAATGTGTTGAAGATTGCTTTATCACATTTTAAAATTATAATAAGAGTGCAGACGCACCTCCATCCGGTTCCTAGTACTACTATAGTACATACCTTTATAGACTATAGTAGTAGTACTAGTACTAGTAAACTTTGCGCTTGGCTGTTCGCCTATTCGGGAATTCGAACAATAATAGCACTGGTAGTATAGTGTATGCTCCTGGCAATCTAACACCGAATTAACTATTGCACATCCACTTCCTGAGCGAGGGAGAGCTTGCACTAGTCAAAAGTTTCTCCTTGTCCTGTGAGCCACCGTGCGCAAGCTTCTCCCGTCCTGCAACCTTCTCCTCGTTCGGCAAGTTGACGGGACACAGCAAAGGAATGCTAGTCCATACTGCCTCCTCTCCGGTTAATATGGCTTAATTTCAAACGAGATAAATACACTATCTGTCACTGTATATTTGTAAAAATACGGTCAGTGGACTTCATAATACGCTCATTGCGCTCAATATATATATATATATTCCGGTGTTTATACGGTCACTAGCTCACCCTGACTGAGTATGTGTGTGCATGCACGTGTAGGTTGAGCACTTAGCGTGACCGTGTGTGTTCCGTCGTGTGCTCGGACATGCATGCATTAGGGCGTCGCGGGCGTTTTTGCGTCCATGTGTACGTGTGACTGTTGCATACACGTAGGGGGAGTACGTGTAGGGGCCACTAAGGAGCAGTCAAATCACACAGTAAGTTAGTCGGAAGAAGCAACCATCATTTCACTCCTGAATGACACGTACGCAATATCAAATGGTTGATATGGAGAGAAAAAGAAAACCACTATATATACACTAGCAGTAGCCTAAGCTACCAGCATGCTTTCTTAGGTTGCTCTCTTCACAAGCATAAAACGATGGGCCTGATCCCGCAGCTGGGGGAAGGGAACAATGTTCTGCGTAGACGCGGTCGAAATCGGCGAGGGAGAAAACCCACAGTCGGTGCGTCACAATCGGGGGTCACCATGGTATGGGCCGATGCCGCGTCCCAACCGCCCTTCTAGCTACACCCCGACGTCCCAGGTAGTCCATCTTCCTTTTGAATCCGGCTTGCTCCACTGCCGTAGCTCCATCTCCATGTCGATCTGTCTGTACTTCTTCCGGATTCTACTTCTGATGAGTTTATGTCTCATGAACTAGTGCCAGTACTATTATTCTAATCACACTTCTTCAATATCTTTGCCATCAGGGATGCTCAGGTCGATTTTAGTGGATCTGCACAAAAGCATCGTATGATCCGAGGGTGCCAGCCATCTTTCCTTCAACAGGTTCTACCTGTCCAGGGAATTAAATCATGTTTAGGGTTTACGGTTTAAGTCGTAGTGACCCCATCAGTAGTTTTTCTTTCGTACACGCTCAAACAACTTTTTTCTTTAGTTGTGAAGTAAATATTGGCTATGATCTATGAATCATTGAGATGCATCAGCATGCGTGTTAGTTTTCCTTTGTATTTGATGGAATGTTGTAATAGGGCAACCTTGGAATAGGAATGAAAATGGAGTGGAAAGTTTCCGTTTTTCCGGAGAAAAAATGGAAACGGAGAGAAACCAACGTTTTCGTTTCGTTGGATCATGCCATCGAGCAAAACCAACATTTAAATCACATCTATCGTGTTCGTGTCTCACCCTCCTCCACGGCTCGGTCCCACACAGTCGCTCGGCATGCCACTCACCGCAAACCGAGTATACGATAACTTTCCCACCTACTTGTCGATGGATCGCGCCATGGAGTACTAGCACTACTAGAAGAGATTGACGAGTTGGGGGAGGACAGCTAGCTCTAGCACGGACTCCTAAGAACTTTTTACATGCATGTTGTAGCTGGCTATTGCGACCTTTGAACACGGATCAGCCGCGTGCACCCAGAAGCGGCACGAGCGACGCTCCCTCGGCCGGCGTGCCGCTTCAATGCCGGCGCCAGTGAGAGGTTGCGGCCGCTCTGGCCGGGCATTAATGCGGCACTGATCGTTTCGGGAGGGAACCACGCGCGGGTGATGAAGAGGGTTCGGGTTGGTCAGGACCGACCGTGGCAGCGGTCCGGACGTGCGCAAACAAGAGATGTTGTACGTTAATATTGCTGCGTATATAATTAACAACGTAAATAATGTGCCAGTTGGACAAATATGATTGGAGATGGAGATGGAAATGGAATTTTACGTAAACACGGATATGCATGTCTATGTCTATGTGTGTGTGCGCGACGACTCTCGCGACCTGGAAGCGGGGGTGTGTTTTTGATCGAGTTTTCTTTCTTGGTACATTAGAAAATCAATTTGTCTAATTCACATGTAGATGTTATTTAAGGATATCGCATCTAAAATCCCACAAGTATATAATGTAGCAACAAGAAACAAAAAAACTAGGACAAAAAAATAGACCACAAACAGAGTGGACATCAACTTAGATGTGACATAACTGTGTCACATCTAGATGTATCCTAGACAGACCCTTAAAAAATTGTCCGCTAGTTTTCATTTCTTTTTTCTAGGAACGCACGTATTCTATTTAAAACCACTACTATGGAGAGATTTTTTACTCCATTATAGCCTCTTGTTTGATAGAGTTTCTCGCGTCTCGCTCTCTCACCCTCTCCATATCAAAGCAAGATGATAGTGTCCACTCTATCTCTCTCCTCACCGGTGGTCACAGATCCGACCGAATCCCGTCCGCTGCGGGAGGTGATGAGGTGTAGTGTTGACGTTGTCACCGTCGGCGATGGAGGAAGCCGATGCGCACCGTCCTCTCGGAGCAGGCGCTGGTGCGGATGAAGATCCTCCACGCCCTTGTTCACTGCCGTCGTGTGGGCAGATCCCGCCCGCCTGCCTAAACGACATCTCGCCCACCTGAGGTATAACTTCTTGTACTAGTCCAGGTACCCAGGTCGCTGCGTGCGGGTTTTCTTCTATGCGACTACTCCCCAGCTCCCCATGCATAGTAGCTAGGGTTTGTTGGCTGGTCCAACATCAACTACTAGTACTATTATAGAGGAAATGCCACTCGAAAAGTTGTCCTGATTTATGCCTCGGTGGAGGTATACATGTTGTTTCGACAAAACGTACATGGTGGTTGTGCGTTCATTGTCCATATGGTGGTAGTACTATCACTAGTTAAATGAAGAAATGCTTTTTTTTCTCGGGTATCCTGGTTTAGTTCCCATCAAGATAATTATGATGCTTCTGTTAGTTGGTGTAATTTTCATTAATTCTTATTGACAACTGAGATGTCGTTGCTAACCCTTTTTATATTTTTGGAAATAGCGATGTGTGTCTCCATACCCGGGCATGTCTTCCTCAATTTTAGTGGAACTGCACAAAATTGGATGGCCATTGTTGTTCCGCCTCACTGTCCTCTGCCACGTGGTTCTTCCTTCCTCGAGCTTGATTACTGAGAAGAAACATACCACAGTGAGGATTTGTCGAACTTCATAGGTGCCTCACCCAAACTTGATGCCAAATGGATGATGCATCACCACGATGACCTATCGATGCTCATGGTTGCGCCTCATGTTTGCGTTGGCTGGTGAAGCTGATCGATTTGCAATGAAAACAAGTTGTCTTCCATCAGAGCTCTTTTCTTGTTACGCACAAAGATGATATCCTTCGCAGTTCACCTTGGTTGCGTTGGAGACGCAGTCGTCTTTCATGTTGGTGCAATTTTATCACACAATTGGCTATGAACCAAATGTTTCCTCGAAGAAGGATCGACGTTGGTACTAAGAGCATAAGTTTTGTACTGATTTGTAAGCCTTCTCACAACTTTGTCTCCAGCTCGCCTGTAATTTTATTTGTCCAGCTATTAACTTTGATTTAAAAATGGTATGGATTAAAAACCTGGATGGACGTAGTAGCCCTCCATTTTTATTTATTCCGCATATTAGATTTGACTAAAGTCAAACTTTGTAATACTCTCAAACCTTTCCGATAATTGAAATTAAAATTATTTATTTGAACACACTCTCACACGTTTCCGATAATTTGGCGCATGTGTGGTTGTTATCTTAAGGGAGGGTAGTGTACCACACGTGAAGGACAGGAAGTGCGACCAGGATGCGTGGGCGTGGATCGTTAGTTAATCGAAAGTAGTACTAGTTTTCTTCACTATACATTAAATAAAGAGTTTCGTTTCGTACTTACACAATTTAAAATGATTGTTACGGAGAGAATAACAAAACCACTCCACTATATATTAGTCGTATACACGAGAGTACTATATGGACGCAGCTTCATTGAGTTAGTACACCTGCCTTTGGGTTTATGACAGGTGGGCCCAAAATGTGGCTAGCTCACCCGTCATACAGCCAAAAGCAGATGTTGTGAAGGCACCGGAGCTCATTCCATACTACAGTAGTATATATATATATATAAGCGGGAGCCTCAGCGCTTGTTCGCTAGGGTTTGCACTCTCCACACGCTCGCCGCACTACATATATGTTACACGCTAGAGGCTCAGCGTTCATTTGCTAGGGTTTGCTATATTCACAGTCTCTCACCCTCTCTTCACCAGATCTAAACAAGACTGCATTGGCCTCTTGTCTCTCTCTCCCCCCTCACAGCTGGTGAAGGAGGCGTCCGTATCCCGTCGCACCGGGAAGGGGAGGAGGTGCAGCGTACACTCTATCGCCTTCGGCAAGGGAGGAAATCCACTGCCGGCTGCGCTATTCTCTTTCACCCAGCGCCTGTGCGGGAGGGCCACCAACCCCTTCTTCCTCGCTGTCGTACATAGTGTGGGAAGAGCCGGCCTCCCGCCGCACGCCTTGCCACATCCCGACGACCCTAAGGTATCAGTTTCTTTGAAATCGTCGTTGCTCTAGCTACATGTGGATCTTTTTCGATCTGTAGTTGAATCTAGGTCTTGGTTCAAAGAGGAAAGAAGGGTGCGGTGGGGTGGAGCATGAATCTAGGACGTGGTTCAATGAGGAAAGGAGGGAGGAAAAGTAGTATAGACTGGCTATCCAGCCGCTTTGTTGGTCGAAAAGGGAAAAGGGGGGTAACCCAGTACACACATCTGTAAGGAACCGATCTCTTTGTTGAAAAGGGAAAGAAACTGGGGGGGTCGGGTAGTTTGTGCAGGACTAGATTTTCTGCCCTCACATAGGAAAAAAGTTCAAAGAGAACAAATATGGGACCAACACAGATATGATGCTTGGCTACATACTCTACATCACCCATTTATACGTGTGGACGCACATGGAGCTAGCATGTCCCATATAGCTATTTTTCTGTTATTAATCTAAGAATGCCGCTGGAAAATTGAAGCAATGCCACTATTAAAAGTAAATTACATTTTTTTAACGAATGATGTTTCAAGAGAATGTCTCTGTTAATATGAATCAGTGCAACCGTTTTAGAAATGCTACTATCCTACTTTGTTTTCCATCCAAGATAAGTTAGATGCTTCTTTCTGTCACCGTTTGTTTCATCCTCCTTTATCAGCAAGTAATTATTTCCTTTTTGCCTCTGTTAAAATAGGGGTATCGATTCAACTTATTGCTATTGCGACATTTTGCTTCGCTACTCGAAACACTTATGTTTTAAGAGTGTTTTGTGCAGTTCAACTTGAATGTCACACCGGTGACTTTGCTTAATTTTGGTGGAACTGCACAAAAGGAGATCGAGATTTGTTTCCAGTCTTCATGGCGAGTTGTTTCAAATCTTGGTCTCAACCACATGATGTGCAGTGTGCTTTGAGATGTTGTGCTACTTGTTTTGGTACTGTTTTAAATAAATGTTGAATTGAAGCTATTGTATGGTTGTATTTTCCCATTAAGTAGTGAACAAAAATGGGACCAACCCAGACATGATGCTTGTTGCTTTGTTACAACAAATTCAGAATCACCCCCTTTGTAAGCTAGTAAATGATGCCATTCTCAGAATTAACTACTGAATCTTATTTCAAAACTGCAACACTTGTTAGGGATTGGCAGGATTACCATTTTTGTGGCCGCATGTTTCATCCTCCTTTATTAGCCAGTAATTGATTCCTTTTTTGCCTCTGTTTAAATAGGGATATCTATTCAACTTGTTGCTATAGCGACATTTTGCTTCGCTACGCGAAAGACTTTGCTTGATTTCAGTGCAACTGCACAAAACGAGATTGGATTTCCTATTCGTGTTGGCAGATTCGTATTTTATCCTGGTGTTCTCATGAAAGGTCAGTACAGGCCTTCATCCACATGATTGTGCAGTGTGCTTTGAGATGTTGTGCTACTTGTATTGGTACTATTTTAAATAAATGTTGAATTGAAGCTATTGTATTGCCATCTTTTCCCATTAAGTAGTGAACAGAAATGGGACCAACCCACACATGATGCTTGTTGCTTTGTTACAACAAAATCTGCATCACCCCCTTTATAAGTAGATGGAATCACCTATTGTTGTTGCGCCCACTCTCCCCTGGAACTGTTTATGCTTTTCATTAATCTAATGCTGCTAGTAAAATTAAGCAATGCCACTCTCAGAATTAATTAACTACTGAATCTTAGTTCAAAACTGCAACACTTGTTAGGAATGGTACTATCCTGCTTTGTAGTTCTTTCTACATGTTTAACCAAGGTAGTGTTAAGATAATGTCTCTGTTGCATTGTTTTAGGAATGGTAGTTTTCTGCTTTGTCATTCTTTATACATGTTGAAACAAGGCATTGTTAAGATAATGTCTCAATCAATATGAATGAATCACACTAATGGAGAATTGCTACCCTCCTGCTTTGTTTCCCATTAAGACAAGTCATCAACCATTATTTCTCAGTAATAGTTTCCCTTATAGTTATTGTTGCTTACAGGGATATCAAAATTAAAGCTCGGATTTATTCCGACTTCGATTTTAGTTGAACTGCACAAAAGGAGCCAATGTGTCCAAGGCAAACTGCTGCGTTATTGGGTCCAGTTGGTCGTTCCACTTTGTAGAAGAAGCAGTCACTGTTTGCGCTACATTACAGAAGGAATGACCGAGAAGCTTTATAGAGTATTATTAGACACCGGTGACATGACTAGTCTGTAGAGACCATTGGCAATTTAACAACACGTGGAGTGCCCTGGGCAAAAAGTGGCCAAACAAGTACAAGAAGCTACGACAGGACTCCATGATCATAGGCATTACATATTTTGAATGGGAAAAGCTTGTCAAAGTTTAATCATTGATGTTAGCAAGAAGACGTTAGTTTAATATATTGGAATTGGAAAACTTTGTCAAAATTTGCTCATTGATGTTAGCCAGAAGACATGCATTTGATATTTTTGAGTGGGACGCTCTTGCTGTGAGCAGCATCAAGTGTTTTTTCCTATTCTTGTGTTCAGTTTAGAAGTAAATAGTTACTCTGCTGAGATATTCCTGTGTTAAGAGTTTGTTCTGAATATTGTCTATGTAATGCCAGGCCTTGTGTTTGATTTGCAAAGTTGAGCTTGGAATGTTGTGGCATGCGGCATCACGAGCTGTTCACCGTGCCTCCTGAGAATAATGCTTCGTATTGTTTTGCATGTCGATCTAATGCCAGTGATTTGCTTGTTAAGAAGATCATCCTCTTCTGTTGTTTCCGTGTGTAAGAAGTTCATCGTCTAATGTTTCATTCATAGCCTATACAACATGTCGGGTAGGTTAGACGTGAAACCATATGATCTTCCGACCAACTCATGATATTAGGCCGTGATTGGATCGTCGTTTTCCAACCAACACCGCTTTTAAAACTGACGCTTGTAAATTAAAGCAGATGGTCTCGGGCGAAGGCGCTTGGTTGGTTGATTTCGACTAGTAAAATATCGGAAGTGCTTCACACACGATAAAAATGCTGAACGACACTCGGACGATTGCTAATCCAGCCGTTAGCTGCTGTTTCAGCCTTGCCCATGGATGGCATGATACGCACGTCATGCATGTATCGTCTGGTAATGTCGTCCATATAGCAGTGCTAGTAAAATATACACTGGTCTCTCAAATTACACGCGTAACCCGTCGGTTTTACTTACAGACCTCGGGCCCTCGATTTCATTACGCCTGTATTTTACGCGTTGTTTTCGATGACGAGTAAATTACACTTGTATTTTAATACAGGTTTGAAATAAACCAGAGCCCCAAGCACTGCCTTACCATTTCATGTCGTCTCAGTTTCTCGAAGGTGCTCATAGGTGTCCGATGATCCTGGCTTCCTGAATGAGCAGCGGGCACTGTATCAGACCTCCGTAGGGCCCGCGAGGCCCTCTCCGTTGTCCTTCAAGTTGTTGAGCTTGTCGTGGCGCCGAGCATTGATAACATCGTCAACGAACATAAGGATTCAGGAGATGACTTTATTTTGACTGGATGAAAAATGGGACCCACTAGGGCCATAGCCGTACGTACGCAAGTGCCTCCTTATAATGTACAACTATATTTTTTCTTTGCTTTCTCCTGGTTTCTAGACATCATGGTCCCACACCATTGTCAACCTATGTAGTCAATATAAACGAGAGAATTGCACAAGGTGCGGCCGACAGCTGGGACCAAGCAGCTCGAGCAGTATTTGTGTTTTTGAGGCGTTAGCACTGCAGAGTTTTTCTTGGCGATGATTTCGTTGTTGTTTAGAGGAGAGCAGGGTATTAACTGGGCGAGTTGTGGCCCGTCTAGCCCAGGCCAGATATCCAGCCCAGATACTAATTTTTTCAAGATGAGAATGGCTAGCCCAGCTATACGTCTTTTTGAGGAATACGCAGGCAAGGTCATCTTGTTATTCTCCGCCCCGCTGGGCTGCAAATCTTTCCTAGGAGGGATGCATTAGGCTTAACAGAAAAATGGGCTCTAAAAAATAATAAATGGGATGTAATTATAAAAACTGGGTAGTAACTATAAAAAATGCACCAAACACGAAATTAGTTTATAAAATATTATTTATGGATTTTGAAAATCTTAAATTTTCATTGTTGCACGCGAAATGCTTTGTTGGATTTTTATGTAATGCAAATTTATATTTAATCTGACTAGAAATTTCGGGATAAAAATATTTCGGATCCCATTAAAATGTGGAAAATTTTATTGAACTTTGTCTTCAATGGTTGGTTGAAATTATTAATCATTGTCCTAGCTAGAAAATGGGTTGTACTTTTAACAAACTATAAACGGGCTGTTGTAAATTCCATTAGAATTCAAAAATGGGATGTACATTCTTACAAAACGCAAATGGGCTATAAGTTCTCTGCCACACACTTGTGGGCCTACTAAGTGACGCGTCCCCTAAAAAATAAGTTGACGCGTATGCAAGGCTTTGTCAACTTATTATAGTCAACACACGGTTCTAGCAGCTGTGGCCGTTGGATGTCTATCCAACGGATGTCGTGCTTCTTCTTCAATCTCGGATATTCTTAGCTTCGGCCGCCCAAAAAATGATTCCTCCCCCTGACATCTGGGCGCACTGTTTCGGAGGCTGGCCTGTGGGCCTACTAAGTTGGAGCATACCAAGGGCTTTGTCAACTTAGTCAATATAAACGATTCTAGCTTCAGTGACCGTACGATGTCCATCCAACGGCCGTAGTGCTTCTTCAACCTCTGGTCTTCTTGGTCCAGCCGCCCAAAGCAGCGCCGATCATGCTGCCTGCTCCTGCCTCCCGTGGCCGGTTGTGCTGCCGCGGAGGCCTCACCGCCCTCATACTACTCCCACCGCTGGCCAAGCCATCCCTCCACTCACCCACACCCCCTGTTATTCTGCGGCGACGGCAGCCTCACACCACAGTCGAACCAGTGAACCCTCGTACTCCTCTCCGCGCGGGCTTCCACTGCTGCGTCTTCCCTGGCTCCGCGTCGTCCCCTTCCTAGGCCTCGTCGTCGTCCACCGCCCTGGTGCTCTCGTCGCGGCGTGGTCAACGTGGTCAATGACCGACTTCCATCCAAAGAGTACTGTACGTGGAGAGGCTGACAGCTGGGTCCACGACGGCCGCAAGGAAGTTCCTCCTTATTACACGCAAAATAATTATTCCTCCAGCTAACAGCAGGGACCCACCGGATGGGCCACCTTATTTCGCGAAAAAATGTTTCCCCCCTGACTGCTGGGAGCCACCGGACGGGCCACCGTATTTCGCAAAAAAAAACGTTCCCCCCGCTGTCAGCTCGGACCCACCGGAAGTGCCTCTTTATTACGAACAAAAAATGAATACTCCCCCTGTTAGCTGGGACCCACCTTGGTGGGAGGCTGACTTGTGGGCCTACTAAGTTGACGGGGACAGAATGCTTTGTCAACTTAGTCAATATGAACGATTCTAGCTCCAGTGACCGTACGATGTCCATCCAACGGCCGTAGTGCTTCTTCAACCTCTGGTCTTCTTGCTCCAGCCACTCAAAGCAGCACTGGTCGTGCCGCCTGCTCCTGCCTCCCATGGCCGGCTGTGCTGCCACGGAGGCCTCATCGCCCCCTACTATTCCCATCGCTGGCCAGGCCCTGCGGCGACGGCAGCCTCACACCGCAGCCGAACGAGTGAACCCTCATACTCCTCTTAGTGCGGGCATCCACTGCCGCATCTTCACCGGCTCCGCGTCGTCCCCTTCCTAGGCCTCGCCGTCGTCCACCGCCCTAGTGCTCTCGACGCAGCGTGGTCAACATGGTCAAGGAACGACTTCCATCGGACATGGACTGTATGTGGAGAGGCTGACAGCTAAGTCCACGGCCGCAGCAAGCAAGTGCCTCCTTTTTTTGACCTTGAAGACTGTAGGGCTTGCCCCCACAGAATTTTATTAATGCAAAGTAAAAACAGTGCTAGGACAAGGTATCCTCAAGATGAGGAATAAAAAACAGCAGAAGAAAGCTATACAAGTTGACTAGTCCTGATATATACAAATATACAAAAGAGAACAAAAGCAACTCCCCTCAAGGAGGAAGGAAATCAATCCATTTAAGTAAGGCGTCCTTGTGCTTCTGATTGATTCTATGAGAAAGCAGAGTGAGATCATGAATGAATCCATATCTCCATGCTCTGAAGGAAGGCTTGATGTTCCTGAAAGCTCTGTCATTTCTAACCTTCCAAATATTCCACCAGGTAGTAAAAACCACCTCCGCAATGAAAGGTTTGTTGAACTCCTTTCTATCATGGAAGGCAATCTCCACCATGTCCTCACTGTCTTTCAAGACAATTTGCAGAGAGACCCAGACGCGAGCACTGAAGTTGCACTGGAAAAAAAAGGTGGTTTTTGTCCTCCAAAATCCCTGTTGGACATAGAACACATTGTGGACCCTCATTAATCTTGCATTACCTTCTCTGAATCATGTCCTTGGTGTTAACCCTGTCCATTATAACTAGCCAAGCAAACATCTCGATCGACATGGTACATCAGCTTTTCCAAATCCAGCTCAAAATGGGGTTTGCTACCATTGGCTGGTAAGCAAAATCATAAAACTTTTTTGCAGTATAAGAAGACTTCTTTCCATGCCTCCATTCCCAAGAGTCATGGCAGCTAGACTCCAAATGAAAGATCCCATTAGGGTCAAAAGCTACTGTAATTCTTGAAAAGCTTATTCAGCGAGGGGCAAGTAAAAAAGATCTTGCAAGCTACCGCCATAAAGACTTCCTTGACTGAAAGGTTTTTCTGGAGACAAAAAGAATATAGTCTATGAAATCGATCTTGAAGGGGCACATGGCTGTTCCCAATTTGCCAATAGTCAGACCAGAACAACACAGTGTCTCCACTACGAACATCAACCTCAGTGACTGCTCTGAAATTATCCATCAACTTGCAGACATCCCTCCACCAAAAAGAATACCAAATTAACTGAACCCAAGGCAAATCCATTTTATTGTAAAATTTATTCAGAAATTTCAGTACCAGAGCTTGGTTTTGCAAACCCAAATTTAAGATTCCAAGTCCCCCCTTTGTTTTGGGCCTGCAAACAAGAGGCCAAGCAGCCAGAGAATGGCCCTTCTCCTGACCATATTTCCTCCATAAACACTGCCTTTGGATCCTTTCCAACTGCTTCAAAATACCCTTAGGGATTGACAGGGTAAGCCAGAGAATGGCCCTTCTCCTGACCATATTTCCTCCATAAACACTGCCTTTGGATCCTTTCCAACTGCTTCAAAATACCCTTAGGGATTGACAGGGTACAAAGGAAGAAGATAGGCAAAGAGGAAATGACAGAATTAACTAATTGCAACCTGCTTCCCTGAGGCAAGAACCAAGAACTTGCTGTCAATCTTCTCTCCATACAATCCACTAATGGAAGTAGATCCACAATCTTAGGCCTGGTAGTCCCAACAGGCAGGCCCAGATATGTGAAGGGCATTTTGCCTAACTTACAGCCAAAGAAAGCAGCAAGATCAATAGCATCCTGGTCAATCACATTAATGGGATACATGGAAGATTTATGAAAGTTAATGTGAAGACCAGTTGCCTCAGAAAAAGAATATAACACTGATTTCAATGCCCCCAAATGATCCCTGTCAGCCTTTAAGAATAACAGTGTGTCATCAGCATATTGTACCACTGGAAAATCAGGATCATGTGTTGGCAGAGGCCTTCTTATCAAACCCTGCTGAAGAAGGTTATTAATCAAAGTATGCAAAAGATCAGCAGCAATAACAAAGAGCAAGGGAGAGATTGGATCCCCTTGCTTAACTCCACATTTGCATTTGAAATGATTTCCAAGAACTCCATTGAGCAAGACAGAAGAAGTGCCTGATGACAGTAACTGCCTAATCCATGTAATCCATCTACTGTCAAAACCTTTTGCAGCAAGAATCCTTAATATAGCCTCATGCTGAATGGAATCAAAGGCCTTTTCAAAATCCAACTTGAGCAAAAGGATGGGCTGCTTAGACTGGTTGCACTGATGGATATATTCAAAAGTCCATGCAAGACAATCCTGGATTGTTCTTGATTTTATGAAGCCATATTGGTTTTTATGGATACATTTAATGATTTCCTGCTGAAATCTATTAGCAGCCAATTTTGTAAGGAATTTCAGGCCAACACTAGTAAGGGAGATAGGCCTAAAGTCTCCCACCCCCTCAGGCGACTGTTTCTTTGGTATCAGTGTAATGTAAGCATCATTGAGGTTTTCTAACTGCACTGTACCAGCATGAAACTCATGCACCAACTGAATAAAATCAGCAGAAATTATTGGCCAGCACTTTTTAAGAAAAAGACCATTGAAGCCATCAGCCCAGGTGGCTTATCAATAGGCATTTCATTAATAACCTGCTCAATCTCCTTAATCTCAAAAGGTTTTGTAAGTACCTCCAAGCCCTGAACCCTAGGTATTAATGAAAGAATGATCTCATCCAAAACTATTGGCCTAATCATCCCCATTCTGTTCTTGAAGGATATCAAGAACTCTCTGGCCATAACCTCATGATTAGATGTGACAGATCCATCAGGCAACATCAGACTAGCAATTGAATTTTTTCTGTATCTTTCAGTTGCCATGGCCTGAAATTTTTTGGAGTTTTCCTCTCCAACTTTAATATACCTGATAGTACATCTCTTCCTCCAGTAAAGATATTGCATGTGCAGCAGGTGCTCGTGGTGCTGCTTGATGATTTTTCTGAAGTTACTCTCAGGCCTAGAAAGATGTCTCATGTCCTCAAGATTGTCCAACCAAAGAATTACCCAGTTACATTTCTCAATCAGCCCTTTAATATGAGATAAACCTTTCTGCCATTTCTTCAAAGCAAACCGCAAAGCCTTTAATTTGTCAACAATAATTGCTGCAATATGATTTTTACGAGAAGGACGATTCCAAACCTCCTGCACACAATCAAATAAACCAGCCTGATGCACCCAAAAGTTTTCAAACCTGAAAATATGTGCCTTTGGGATGGATGTACTGATGTTAACCAGGCAAGGCACATGATCGGACGCAGTTTTTGCCAAAGGAGTCACTTGTGTCATGGGATATGAGTTAATCCAACAAGCATAAGTAAACACCCAGTCCAGTTGCTCCAAAAGAGGCATGTCCTGCATGTTGGACCAAGTAAACCTTATTCCCTTTAAGGGGAGCTCAAGTAGTCCCAAATGGCCAATAATTTCATTGAAAATAAACATATCATTTATGTCACCACCCGGGAGGTTCCTATTATCAGTGCAACGAATAAAATTGAAATCCCCCATCAACATCCACAATTGGCCAGGATCAATATCCAAATTGTATATCCATGAGGCAAACTCATCCCTAAGTTCACCCTGACAAGGACCATAAACATTAACTAGAAACTACTGTTCATTGTTATGAACAGAAGTAAACTTCATGACAATAGCGTAGCGTTTAACTTGTAAGAGGGTGCCATGGAACACATCCGATAGCCATGCAGTCAGCAGGCCCCGCGAGGCACCTCTAGATGGAGATTCAACAAATTGATCAAAACCATGAGGACAGATGGATTTCATAGTTGCCTGAGAGCAGGAGGAAAGCTTAGTTTCTTGAAGACAAACTACTGAACATTGACTTTCAGTCACTTTCTCTCTGACAGAGCGCTGCCTCGTATCTGAGTTCAAGCCACGGACATTCCAACATAAAACCTTCTAACTACGCGTTTTGATACGATTCATTAACCACCGATGAGCAGAAAAGTATATAAAGCATGACATACAATGCCATACGACCCAAAAGATAACATAGTTCAGAGCCACAAAATGACAGTTCCCTAAACTGACATAGATCAACCATAAAGAGAACATGCATAACATGCACCCAAGGCGAAGACAAATAAGATGACATAATCATTAAGCTGAAGATGCGGATGAGTCTTCCTGTGGATTAGCCATAAGCTTATCCACCGACAGCAGAGAAGGATCGATCTCCAGGTCCGCGCCAACCGCCTGAAGAACTCGAATTGGAGTGTGTGGTGGTGCAGGAGTCGAAGCATCTTCAGCGCCATCCGCAGAAGTGGGCTGGGCCTTGTCCTCCATGGGCTTGGCACGTGGGCGCTTCTTTGGTGGCTGAAGCGAGAGCTGCTCAAAAACCACATTTTTGAAGCCATCTAACTTTGCCGCACTCCGAGTGCAACGTCTCAGTGTCGTATCGACTACAGGAGGCTTCTTCTTCTCTCTTCGCTTTCTGACAGTTTGTTCCACAGAGAAAACCATAGGTGTTGATTCAGTAGAGGCAGAAACAGGTGTTGATGCAGCAGAAACTGAATTGGCAGGAATAGCAGGTGCCACATCTTCAGAAGCAGAGGAAGAATCTGCAGGCAGGTTCTCAAATAAAGCTCTGGCCACCGGTCGCTTCACCACAACAGCTCTTCTGTCAGCCACAACCAAGGGCAAAGAAGCATGCAAGCAAGACATCTGCTTGGACACATCAAAAGCAATGGACCAAGTCCTCTTGGAATAAATGAATGTGCCCAACGGCTTGCAAAAGATAGACCTGGGCACTTCCTTCACTGAGAAATCAAACATGAAGTTCTAGAAAGACCTCTTCCAGATCATTTCCGGAGGGAGAGGAGGGCCAGCGACAATACACGCCATGCCAATGAATATCTCATGATACTGAATGACAGGAGGTTGGTAGGGCACGATTGCCAACTGATTCTCCTCAAAGACTTGATGCTGCTGAAGATCTGGTGGAGGAACATGCTGAATGCCCGGCTCTGGTTGATCCACAGACACTGAGCCTCTGGTTGGTCAATCACAAAAGAAAAAGCAAGTGCCTCCTTATTATGCGGAAAATAATGATTCCTCCACCTTACAGCAGGGATCCATCGGACGGGCCACCGTATTTCGCGAAAAAATGTTTCCCTCCTGACTGCTGGGACCCACCAACTACACCTTCGCACGCAAGTAAGTGCGTCCAGGCAAAAAAAAATGATTTGCCCCCCTGACTGCTGGGACCCACCAGCTACATCTTCGCACGCAAGAAAGTGCGTCCGAAAAAAAACAAAACGATTCGCCCCCCTAACTGCTGGGACCCACCAGCTACATCTTCGCAGGCAAGGAAGTGCCTGACAGTCGGGACCCACCTGGTCGAAGCATATGTAGTGTTGTCATTCTGGTCGCAAACGTGTACGTACATATATACTGGTGGATGTAGAGGCGTGCACGTGTCATAGTAGAGGCGCGCATGTAGCATGTACACGTACGTACAGCGGCCAGGGTGCAAGAAAGAAAATACGACCACGTATGTGTACATACGGGCGGGGTCTCGAATGCCTACTCGCGCATACGTACGGCGAGGGCTCGTGTACATGGCTGGGTCGGAACGGAGAAACAACATCGTCGTCGTGTTCATGGGGAGGCAACGGAATGCGTCGTGTTCATGGGGAGGCAACGGAATGCGCCGTGTTCATCGGGAGGCAACGGAACGCGTGGGAGCCAACCGGCTGGGTCGGAACGGAATGCGTCGTCGTGTTCATCGGGAGGGCTTGGACGGAACAGGTGATGGAAACGAGGCCTGGCGTACCGCACAACGGAGGAAACGGCCTTGTGTTTGACCGGCCACATTCAAAACGGGATCCTGTTGATTAGGAGGGGTCTGGCGTACCGCAAAACGGAGGAAACGGACCTCCTACGGTCGAAACGGGGGTCCTGTTGATCGGGAGGGGTGTGGTGTACCGCAAAACGGACGAAACAGACCTCCTACGGTCGAAACGGGGGTCCTGTTGATCGGGAGGGGTGTGGCGTACCGCAAAACGGATGAAACGGCCTTGTGTTGGAGCGCTACGGTCGAAACGGGGGTCCTGTTCATCGGGAGGGGTGTAGCATACAGCAAAACGGGACTCCACGGGATACTGTTCATCTCCACCGTCGACCTCCTCCAGCCTCCACGGGCTACCGTCGACCTCCTCCAGCCTCCACGGGCTCCTGTTCATCCATCCTCCACCGCGTGCTACTCCACCGGCTACTGTTCAACCACCCCTCCACCATCTACTGTTCATCTAGCCCTCCACACCACGGGGTCCTGTTCAACCACCCCTCCACAGGCACCCCTCCACCGTCTACTGTTCATCCAACCCTCCACCACACCACGGGGTCATGTTCATCTAGAGGCAACACCACCGCTCACTGTTCGTCCAAACCGCCTCGCAACGCTCACTGTTTATCCAATCGATCGGCTTCAGTTAGCAGCAGTAGCGAAGGAATCGCTCGATCGGGTGCAGTTAACAGCCATCGATCGATCGCTCGGGTTCAGTAACGCGTAGCCTGCAGTGCAATCACTCGGGTTCAGTTAGAGCCCAACGCCTCCCTCGGGTTCAGTTAGAGCCAACGCGTTGCACACACGCGCGTATGTGTACAAGAAAAACGTGCATCGCTCGGCCCCCGACCTCCCACCGTAACCGGGAACTCCCCGAAATTTTCCTCCCCCTCGCTTCTACCACTGTTTTTTCTGTCATGGACGTCCCAAAGAATGTCATGCAGCTGCGTCTCCGGCCCGCCCAGGACGAAAAGCTTATTTTCTGTCATGATTTTTTGTCATAGAAGTAGGAGCCCACCACATCTATGATGATACCGGGTTTTGTCAAAATTATCGTCATAGAAGTGTCATATGTATGACAGAAAAAAATTCGTTCGGCCCAAAATGTCACGGATGTGTCTTTTTTTGTAGTGTCTAGTGAAACCTATGGCCTCGGTCTATTTTTATCATATTATTTTCAGATCTATAAAACTAAAAACCCAAAAATACCTTGCTGCAATTTATCTATCGTTACTTCATTTTACACTTATACTTATCTTTTATATCAATCTCTATCAGATCTCACCCTTGCTAGTGACCGTAAAGGGATTGACAACCCCTTTGCGCGTTGTGTGCAAGTGTTTGTTAGTTTGTGCAGGTGCATCCATTGGGGACTTGTGTGTTCCTCCGAATGGATTGATACCTTGGTTCTTAACTGAGGGAAATACTTATCTCTACTTTGCTGCATCACCCTTTCCTCTCAAGGGAAAAATCAACGCAAGTTCAAGAAGTGGCAGTGATCTTTCCGTAAGAACCTACGATGATGCAAATACACAGTTTTGTGCGAGTTGGGAAGAATCTGCTCGCTTTCCTATCCATGCATGTTACGCACCCTACATCTCCCCTTGTTTTCTGCCTCCGCGTGTTGCCTAATGTTGGAATATCTTGAATGGTGTGCAGCAGGATCACATGTAGATAGAAAAACTCAACAATTTACAACAGGCTCTTTTACCCACAATGTCAATAGTTCTTCTACAAATAGCTGAAAGTAAATGTCGATGTCATTTCCATGTTGCTTTGGGACTTGCATAATCATTGACATCATGATGTATTTTTTTCTTCATACACAAACAAGAAGCAAGGTTATATATGCACAGAAGCATCGGCCATGTGTTGTGTTGGTTGCTCATATCGCCAAATGGATTCATCCCGTCAGTACACTCCCCGAGCATTTACTTCTAGGATCCTTGGCAAAGTCTTTATACATGTTGTCAATTAATTCCCACTTAGCCCATCTTTCGGGTGCCTTATATATTTACCACAGTTTTCTCATCATGATTCCACTTCAACCTCTTTGCCTCTCTAGGGTTTGCAAACAAACGCCTCAACCATGGAATTAAAGGCAGCTACCAAACAACCTTGAACGGGGTTCCTTTCTTGATCTTGTTGTCCAATTTGTATTTGTCCTTTGCACTCCTACACTTGTATTGTGCATGCTTGCATGTGGGACATGCACGCAAATCTTTGTAGTCACCACAGTATAATATACAATCATTCACACAAGCTTGTATCTGATGTCTACTACACAACCTTCTTCTTGTAGACGTTGTTGGGCCTGCAACTGCACGGGTTTGTAGAATAGTAGCAAATTTCCCTCAAGTGGATGACCTAAGGTTTATCAATCCGTAGGAGGCATAGGGTGAAGATGGTCAATCTCAAGCAACCCTACAACCAAATAACAAAGAGTCTCTTGTGTCCCCAACACACCCAATACAATGGTAAATTGTATAGGTGCACTAGTTCGGCGAAGAGATGGTGATACAAGTGCAATATGGATGGTAGATAAAGGTTTTTGTAATCTAAAAATGTAAAAACAGCAAGGTAACTAATGATAAAAGTGAGCGTAAACGGTATTACAATGGTAGGAAACAAGGCATAGGGTTCATACTTTCACTAGCGCAAGTTGTCTCAACAATAATAACATACTTGGATCATATAACTATCCCTCAACATGCAACAAAGAGTCACTCCAAAGCCACTAATAGCGGAGAACAAACGAAGAGATTATGGTAGGGTACGAAACCACCTCAAAGTTATCCTTTCTGCTCGACCTATTCAAGAGTCCGTAGTAAAATAACACGAAGCTATTCTTTCCATTCAATCTATCATAGAGTTCATACTAGAATAACACCTTAAGACGCAAATCAACCAAAACCCTAATGTCACCTAGATACTCCATCGTCACCTCAAGTATCCATGGGCATGATTATATGATATGCATCACACAATCTCAGATTCATCTATTCAACCAACAAAAAGTACTTCAAAGAGTGCCCCAAAGTTTCTACCGGAGTGTCAAGATGAAAATGTGTGCCAACCCCTATGCATAGGTTCATGGGCGGAACCCGCAAGTTGATCACCAAAACATACATCCAGTGGATCACGTGAATATCCCATTGTCACCACAGATAAGCACGGCAAGACATACATCAAGTGTTCTCAAATCCTTAAAGACTCAATCCGATAAGATAACTTCAAGAGGAAAACTCAATTCATCACAAGAGAGTAGATGGGGGAGAAACATCATAAGATCCAACTATAATAGCAAAGCTCGCGATACATCAAGATCGTGCCATAGAGAGAACATGAGAGAGAGAGAGAGATCAAACACATAGCTACTGGTACATACCCTCAGCCCCGAGGGTGAACTACTCCCTCCTCGTCATGGAGAGCACCGGGATGATGAAGATGGCCACCGATGAGGGATCCCCCCCTCCGGCAGGGTGCCGGAACAGGTTCCCGAGAGGTTTTTGGTGGCTACAGAGGCTTGCGGCGGCGGAACTCCCGATCTATCTTCGTATTCGATGGTTTTAGGGTATATGGGAATATATAGGCGAAAGAAGTCAGTCGGGGGAGCCATGAGGGGCCCACGAGACAAGGGGCGCGCCCTGGGGGGGTGGGCGTGCCCTCCTATCTCCTGGCCTCCTCGAATCTTCCCTGGCTTGTACTCCAAGTCTCCCGGATCATGTTCATTCCAGAAATCACGCTCCTGAAGGTTTCATTCCGTTTGGACTCCATTTGATATTCCTTTTCTTCGAAATACTGAAACAAACAATAAAACAACAATATGGGCTGGGCCTCCGGTTAATAGGCTAGTCCCAAAATTAATATGAAAGTGTATAATAAAGCCCGTAATCATTCAAAACATATAATAAAATAGCACGAATGCTTCATAAATTATAGATACGTTGGAGACGTATCAGCATCACCAAGCTTAATTCCTACTCGTCCTCGAGTAGGTAAATGATAAAGAAAGAATTTATGAAGTGTGAATGCTAGTAGGTGCACAAGTTTGATCAATGATAATTTCAATAACCTTTTCTAGCATGATTATATGTCATAACAATAGTTCATCTCATAAAACTTCTCAAGATCAAGTAACAAGCTAATCACATGTTAAAGCATAGACCATAAACTTTCTTGAAAACTAGCAAACTTCATTCTTAGTCCTCAAACAATTACAATTCATCTTATTTTCAGGAAGGGTCTATGTTAGAGCTTTGATTTAGAAAACTCCACATACTCAAGTATCATATAGTCTTCTACAATTGCTAACACTCACCTAGTACAATGGTTATGGAGTTTTAATCGGACACTGAGAAAGATAGGGGCTTATAGTGTTGCCTCCCAACGTATTCACCTTTGGGTGATGTCAACAATAATAGTTCATGCTAACTTACATCCAATTGGATATATATATCAGGATCTTTCCAACACGAGGTGCTTGCCAAAGGATAAAATGAAAAAGGGAAAGGTGAAGATCACCTTGAATCTTGCATAAAGTAGAAGACATAAAGTAAAAGATAGGCCCTTCGCAGAGGGAAGCAGAGGTTGTCATGCGCTTTTATGGTTGGATGCACAAAATCTTAATGCAAAAGAACATTACTTTATATTGCCACTTGTATATGGACCTTTATTATACAGTCCATCGCTTTTATTGCTTCCATAACAAGATCGTATAAAGCTTATTTTCTTCACACTAATAGATCGTACATATTTAGAGAGCAATTTTTATTGCTTGCACCGATGACAACTTACTTGAAGGATCTAACTCAATCCATAGGTAGGTATGGTGGATTCTCATGGCAAAATTGGTTTTAAGGATATTTGGAAGCACAAGTAGTATCTCTATTTGGTGCAAGGAATTTGGCTAGCATGAGGGGAAAGGCAAGCTCAACACGTTTGAATGATCCATGACAATATACTTTAACTGAGATGTGAGAAAACATAACCCATTATGTTGTCTTCCTTGTCCAACATCAACTCTTTAGCATGTCATACTTAATGAGTGCTCACAATTATGAAAGATGTCTAAGATAGTATATTTATATGTGAAATCTCTCTTCGTTCAATATTCTTTCATGAATTGTTCAAATGACCAATACAATGCTTACTAACCTTCAATAAATTTACAGCCTCTACTTCTTAGATGTGAAGTCATTACTCCCCATGGGATAAGCAAATTAGACATATATAATTTCAGATTTATGACAATCAACTCATTTAACCATTTACTCATAGGATATAAGTGAAGCACACGAGTAAATGAAAAAACTAATCCAAAAAGATATAAGTGAAGATCAATGAGTAGCTAAATAATTACGTAACTATGTGAAGACTCTCTCTCATTAAAGAATTTCAGATCTTGGTATTTTATTCAAACAGCAAGCAAAGCAAAATAAAATGACATTTCAAGGATATCACAACTCATGTGAAGAAGCACAAACTTAGGCTCAACCGATACTAACCGATAGTTGTTGAAGAAGAAAGGTGGGGTGCCTACGGGGCATCCCCAAGCTTAGATGCTTGAGACTTCTTGAAATATTATCTTGGGGTGCCTTGGGCATCCCCAAGCTTGAACTTTTGTGTCTCCTTAATTCCTCTCATAACATGGTTTCTCTATTTCTCAAAAACTTCATCCACAACAAACTCAACAAGAACTCGTGAGATAGGTTAGTATAAACCAATGCAAAACCTTATCATTTTCTACTGCAACAAATCACTATAATTATTATTCAACATTGCATAGTAAATGTCTCTGCATATTTAATACTCCTATCCTCAAATAGAATCATTAAATAAGCAAACATATGCAAACAATGCAACCATAACAGCAATTTGCCAAAACAGTACAGTCTGTAAAGAATGCAAGAGTATCAATACTTCCCTAACTCCAAAAATTATGATAAAAATACTAAGATGTAGAAGATTTATCATATCTCAATATGCAAAAACTTTCAACATTATACCATTATCTGGATTTTCTAGGGGATTTTTGCAACAGCGGTAAACTTTCTGTTTTCAAACAGCAACATGTATACTAGCAAAATAAGCATGGTAAAGGCTATCCTTGACATTTTTATTGAAAATATAGATGCAAAACATTATTATAAATATCAGCAACCAAATACTAACAAAAGAAAATGACGCTCCAAGCAAAACACATATCATGTGGTGAATAAAAATATAGCTCCAAGTAAAGTTACCGATGGACGAAGACGAAAGAGGGGATGCCATCCGGGGCATCCCCAAGATTAGGCTCTTGGTTGTCCTTGAATATTACCTTGGGGTGCCTTGGGCATCCCCAAGCTTGTTCTTGCCACTCCTTGTTCCATAGTCCATCAAATCTTTACCCAAACCTTGAAAACTTCACAACACAAAACTCAACAGAAAACTCGTAAGCTCCGTTAGTATAAGAAAATAAAACCACCACTTAGGTACTGTAATGAGCTCATTGTAAATTCATATGTGTGTAATATCTACTGTATTCCAACTTCTATATGGTTCATACCCATTGATACTACTCATAGATTCATCAAAATAAGCAAACAACACATAGAAAACAGAATCTGTCAAAAACAGAACAGTCTGTAGTAATCTGTAACAAACGTATACTTATGGAACTCCAAAAATCCTACCAAATTAGGAAGTCATAAGAAATTTGAGTACAAATCCATAGCAAAAAGAATGAGATCAAAATCACGTTTTTGTGAATTACCAAAACTAATTTACTGGGTGCCAAGGTTTCTGATTTTCAGCAGGATCAACGCAACTATCACCGTAAGCTATCCTAAAGGTCTTACTTGGAACTTTATTGAAACAAAAGCTATAAAACATGATTACTACAGTAGCATAATCATGTGAACACACAAAAACAGTAGGGGTAAATATTGGGTTGTCTCCCAACAAGCGCTTTTCTTTAATGCCTTTCTAGCTAGGCATGATGATGACAATGGTGCTCACATAAAAGATAAGAATTGAAACATAACGGGAGCATCATGAAGCATATCAGGAGCACATTTAAGCCTAACCCACTTCGTATGCATTTGGATTTTTTGAGCAAACAACTTATGGGAACAATAATCTACTAGCATAGGAAGGTAAAACAAGCATAACTTCAAAACTTTAAGCACATAGAGAGGAAACTTGATATTATTGTAATTCCAGCAAGCATATGTTCCTCTTTCATAATAATTTGCAGTAGCATCATGAATGAATTCAACAATATAACCAGCACCTAAAGCATTCTTGTCATGATCTACAAGCATAGAAAATTTACTACTCTCCACATAAGCAAATTTCTTCTCATGAATAGTAGTGGGAGCAAACTCAACAAAATAATTATCATGTGAGGCATAATCCAATTGAAAACTAAAATCATGATGACAAGTTTCATGGTTATCATTATTCCTAATAGCATACAAGTCATCACAATAATCATCATAGATAGCAACTTTGTTCTCATAATCAATTGGGACCTCTTCCGAAATAGTGGAATCATCATTAAATAAAGTTGACACTCTTCCAAATCCACTTTCATATTCATCCCAATAAGATTCAACATCCTCCAAAATAGTGGGATCATTACTTTCTAAAGTTGACACTCTTCCAAACCCACTTTCATCAATATAACCATCATAGGCAAGAGGCATGCTATCATCATAACAACTTTGCATATCAAAACTTGGGGGACAAAAAATATCATCTTCATTAAACATAGCATCCCCAAGCTTGGGACAAACATTAATTGCAGGAAATATATTCTAAAATATTTCATCCTCATCAAACATAGCTTCCCCAAGCTTGGGCCTTTTCATATCATTAGAATCATGGATATTCAAGGAATTCATACTAACAACATTGGAATCATGCTCATCATTCAAAGATCTAGTACCAAACATTTTAATGCATTCTTCTTCTAGCACTTGAGCACAATTTTCCTTTTCATCATACTCACGAAAGATATTAAAAAGATGAAGCGTAATAGGCAAACTCAGTTCCATTTTTTTGTAGTTTTCTTTTATAAACTAAACTAGTGATAAAACAAGAAACAAAAAGATTCCATTGCAAGATCTAAAGATATACCTTCAAGAACTCACCTCCCCGGCAACGACGCCAGAAAAGAGCTTAGTTGACGGGGTGTGAGTGCCGCTTACCTAGCCTCCTCGGCAACGGCGCCAGAAAAGAGCTTGATGTCTACTACACAACCTCATTCTTGTAGACGTTGTTGGGCCTGCAAGTGCACAGGTTTGTAGGACAGTAGCAAATTTCCCTCAAGTGGATGACCTAAGGTTTATCAATCCGTAGGAGGCGTAGGATGAAGATGGTCTCTCTCAAGCAACCCTGCAACCAAATAACAAAGAGTCTCTTGTGTCCCCAACACACCCAATACAATGGTAAATTGTATAGGTGCACTAGTTCGGCGAGGAGATGGTGATACAAGTGCAATATGGATGGTAGATAAAGGTTTTTGTAATCTGAAAATGTAAAAACAGCAAGGTAACTAATGATAAAAGTGAGCGTAAACAGTATTGCAATGGTAGGAAACAAGGAATAGGGTTCATACTTTCACTAGTGCAAGTTCTCTCAACAATAATAACATATTTGGATCATATAACTATCCCTCAACATGCAACAAAGAGTCACTCCAAAGCCACTAATAGCGGAGAACAAACGAAGAGATTATGGTAGGGTACGAAACCACCTAAAAGTTATCCTTTCTGCTCGATCTATTCAAGAGTCCGTAGTAAAATAACACGAAGCTATTCATTCCGTTCAATCTATTATAGAGTTCATACTGGAATAACACCTTAAGACACAAATCAATCAAAACCCTAATGTCACCTAGATACTCCATTGTCACATCAAGTATCCGTGGGCATGATTTTACGATATGCATCACACAATCTCAGATTCATCTATTCAACCAACACAAAGTACTTCAAAGAGTGCCCCAAAGTTTCTACCAGAGAGTCAAGATGAAAACGTGTGCCAACCCCTATGCATAGGTTCATGGGCGGAACCCGCAAGTTGATCACCAAAACATACATCCAGTGGATCACGTGAATATCACATTGTCACCACAGATAAGCACGGCAGGACATACATCAAGTGTTGTCAAATCCTTAAAGACTCAATCCGATAAGATAACTTCAAGAGGAAAACTCAATTCATCACAAGAGAGTAGAGGGGGGGGGAGAGAAACATCATAAGATCCAACTATAATAGCAAAGCTCACAATACATCAAGATCGTGCCATAGAGAGAACACGAGAGAGAGAGAGAGAGAGAGATCAAACACAAAGCTGCTGGTACATACCCTCAACCCCGAGGGTGAACTACTCCCTCCTTGTCATGGAGAGCGTCGGGATGATGAAGATGGCCACCGGTGGGGGATCCCCCCTCCGGTAGGGTGCCGGAACAGGCTCCTGAGAGGTTTTTGGTGGCTATAGAGGTTTGCGGCGGCGGAACTCCCGATCTATCTTTGTATTCGATTGTTTTAGGGTATATGGGAATATATAGGCGAAAGAAGTCGGCCGCGGGAGCCACGAAGGGCTCACGAGACAGGGGGCGTGCCCAGGGGGTGGGCGCGCTCTCCTATCTCCTGGCCTCCTCGAAGCTTCCCTGGCTTGTACTCCAAGGCTCCCGGATCATGTTCGTTCCAAAAATCACGCTCCCGAAGGTTTCATTCCGTTTGGACTCCGTTTGAGATTCCTTTTCTTCGAAATACTGAAACAGGAAATAAAACAGCAATATGGGCTGGGCCTCCGGTTAATAGGTTAGTCCCAAAAGTAATATAAAAGTGTATGATAAAGCCAGTGATCATTCAAAACAGATAATAAAATAGCATGAATGCTTCATAAGTTATAGATACATTGGAGACGTATCAGTATCTTCTATACTTCAAGTTCCAATGGGCAAACAACTTTCTTCGCTTAGTTCTTGCTTTTGGGGAGCACATTATCTTCTAGAAGAATTTGTTTGAAAGGACCTAACAACTCTATGAAACCCTTGTTTGATAGACCATTTGCTACTTTAAATCTGAGAAGCGCTAGGGTGGCACTCAACTTGGAATATTTCTTTTTGCAACCTGGATACAAATTTTTCTTGGAGTCCACATCAATGGATGGCAGATCCTTGTACCCAACCATATCTTTATCTGGGCCCTTGAAATCTACAATCATAGCAGCAAAATCTGGAATATCAAGATTGTCATATGTGTCACCATCTTGGTTTTTCACTGGGGGTTTTGGCTTGTTTGTGTTCCGTTGGTAGCTTGATGCCTCAGCCCCGATGTTAGATTCAACATCCTTATGACTCTGATCAGGGTTTCTAAGGAAATATGCCCTAGAGACAATAATAAAGTTGTTATTTTATATTTCCTCATTCATGATAAAGGTTTATTATTCATGCTAGAATTGTATTAATCAGAAACTTAAATGCATGAGTGAATACATAAACAAATGCCGTGTCCCTAGTAAGCCTCTACTAGAGTAGCTCGTTGATCAAAGATGGTTAAGGTTTCCTAACCATAGACATGTGTTGTCATTTGATAACGGGATCACATCATTAGGAGAATGATGTGATGGACAAGACCCATCCGTTAGCTTAGCATAATGATCGCTCAGTTTATTGCTATTGTTTTCTTCATGTCAAATACATATTCCTTCGACTATGAGATTATGCAACTCCCGAATACCAGAGGAATGCCTTGTGAGCTATCAAACATCACAACGTAATTGGGTGATCATGAAGATGCTCTACAGGTATCTCTAAAGGTGTTTGTTGAGTTGGCATAGATCAAGATTAAGATTTGTCACTCCGAGTATCAGAGAGGTATCTCTGGGCCCTCTCGGTAATACACATCATAAGCTTGCAAGCAAATGACTATGGAGTTGGTCGCGAGGTGATGTATTAAGAACCTGGAAAGAGACTTGCCGGTAACGAGATTGAACTAGGTATGAAGATACCGAAGATTGAATCTCGGGCAAGTAACGTACCGATGGACAAAAGGAATTATGTATGTTGTCGTAACAGTTCGACCGATAAAGATCTTCTTAGAATATGTAGGAGCCAATATCGGCATCCAGATTCCACTATTGTTTATTGACTGGAGAGGTGTCTCGGTCATGTCTACATTGTTCTCGAACCCATAGGGTGCCGGGGGAATGCTGACCCACGAGCACCTATGGGACCGACGGACCGGGCCCCTTTCGGTTCGGCGGGGGGCGAAGGTCGCGCGAAGAGCAGATCGAGGCGAAGCACATGAGCAGTTTTACCCAGCTTCGGAGCTCTCCAGAGAGATAATACTCCTACTGCTGCATGTCTGAATGTATTGAGTTCTTGCTCGGGAGCGCTGAGTGCTACCGTACACACTAGCTGCTAACGAGACCGAGCGCGAGTGTTTTCTGCCTCCGAACCCCCCTCTACGTTGCGCATGGGCCTCCTTTTATATGCTCAAGGGGTCACCGACAGGTGGCAACGTAGACAAGGGTAAAAATGGAAAGGTGTTGGGGTTGGTACAACTACCTGTACAGTCTATCATACCTAACCCTAACGGCAGGGGACAAAGGCATTAAATGCCCGTCTGCGTCGCCCAAATAGTGCAGAAAGGGACCGTCAGGGACGCCACCGCTTGCCATGATGGTAATCTTGTCAACGTCGCTTGCCACCTCGCACCACTGGCTGCACAGCCTCTCGCCACGTGCGCATAGAAAGGTCTCATGGCGACACGTTGGTGGATGTGCTGGAGCGCGAGTACAGAGTGGTAGCTTGCCGCGGTCGTTGTCTTGTCGCGTCCGGAAGCTTGTCGCTCACCGGGCCTCGCCGGGACGCGTGGCGCATCGTGGCAAGTTCCTTGAGATGCCTTGGTTGGACTTCCTGGCAAGCTCCTCTTGCCGGGGCCTTGTCTTCTTGGCTTGAATACTTTGTTCTTGAATGGCTCCAAAGGAACCACGGAGGACCTTGGCGGTCACCCGACAAGCCTTGCCGTGGGGTGCTGCGACTGCCCGTGCACAAGTTCGGGATACTAGGGTACCCCTACTCTAGTACACCGACATGAGCCCCCGGGCCTGGGCCACACACGGTGCCGAGCGCTATTGGGCCAGGCCCAAAACAGGGCACGGGCACGCGCGGCCTGGGTTACGCCGCATCTTACTCTGTATCCACCGCGCCCTCCCCGAACGGCATGTGTCGAATGCGGCGTCGCGGGAGAGATCGTGGGTGGTTTCTTTATTCGGAAAGACGGAACGTCCGCCCCCTCCCTCTTTATAAGCAGGGGAAGCAGGGGCAGTTCGCCCATCTCACCGGTTGCTATTCCAATCTCAAAATCCTCCGCCGCTCCCCCCTTCTTCCCAAAGCAGAAAGAGAGCAGCGCTCCACCCCCCATCGCCACCAGTACCACCAACGCCGTCGATCTCCCCCACCACCTCCGCCATGGCTCCGAAAGCCGGCAAGGGGAAGGTCGTGAAGTCGACCGAGGCGCAGCGGCTCGCGGCGCTGCGAAAGGAGCGGACAACCTTCCCCCCAAGCTCGCCGCGAAGGAGTTGAGGGAGTATTACTACCTCTTCTAGTCGACGGAGACGCGAGCGCATCCGCGCACGAAGGTACTCTCAGCCGCCGCTTCGGAACGGGCTCCGAATGGATATCCCTTCTTCGCGTTGTTCTTCTACTAGGGGCTCTGCCCACCTTTCTCTGAATTTTTCTGTGACATTATGAACACCTACGGGTTCCACCTCCTTGACTTCACCCCCAATGCCGTTCTGACCATGGCCGTTTTCTCACATCTCTGTGAAAACTTTGTCTAACTTACAGCCAAAGAAAGCAGCAAGATCAATAGCATCCTGGTCAATCACATTAATGGGATACATGGAAGATTTATGAAAGTAAATCTGAAGACCAGTTGCCTCAGAAAAAGAATATAACACTGATTTCAATGCTTCCAAATGATCCCTGCCAGCCTTTAAGAATAACAGTGTGTCATCAGCATATTGTACCACTGGAAAATCAGGATCATGTGTTGGCCGAGGCCTTCTTATCAAACCCTACTGAAGAAGGTTATTAATCAAAGTCTGCAAAAATCAGCAGCAATAACAAAGAGCAAGGGAGAGATTGGATCCCCTTGCTAACTCCACATTTGCATTTGAAATGATTTCGAAGAACTCCATTGAGCAAGACAGAAGAAGTGCCTGATGACAGTAACTGCCTAATCCATGTAATCCATCTACTATCAAAACCTTTTGCAGCAAGAATCCTTAATATAGCCTCATGCTGAATGGAATCAAAGACCTTTTCAAAATCCAACTTGAGCAAAAGGATGGGCTGCTTAGACTGGTTGCACTGATGGATATATTCAAAAGTCCATGCAAGACAATCCTCGATTGTTCTTGATTTTATGAAGCCATATTGGTTTTTATGGATACATTTAATGATTTCCTGCTGAAATCTATTAGCAGCCAGTTTTGTAAGGAATTTCAGGCCAACACTAGTAAGGGAGATAGGCCTAAAGTCTCCCACCCCCTCAGGCGACTGTTTCTTTGGTATCAGTGTAATGTAAGCATGAAACTGCACTGTACCAGCATGAAACTCATGCACCAACTGAATAAAATCAGCAGAAATTATTGGCCAGCACTTTTTAAGAAAAAGACCATTGAAGCCATCAGCCCAGGTGGCTTATCAATAGGCATTTCATTAATAACCTGCTCAATCTCCTTAATCTCAAAAGGTTTTGTAAGGACCTCCAAGCCCTGAACCCTAGGTATTAATGAAAGAATGATCTCATCCAAAACTATTGGCCTAATCATCCCCATTCTGTTCTTGAAGGATATCAAGAACTCTCTGGCCATAACCTCATGATTAGATGTGACAGATCCATCAGGCAACATCAGACTAGCAATTGAATTTTTTCTGTATCTTTCAGTTGCCATGGCCTGAAAAAATTTGGAGTTTTCCTCTCCAACTTTAATATACCTGATAGTACATCTCTTCCTCCAGTAAAGATATTGCATGTGCAGCAGGTGCTCATGGTGCTGCTTGATGATTTTTCTAAAGTTACTCTCAGGCCTAGAAAGATGTCACATGTCCTCAAGATTGTCCAACCAAAGAATTACCCAGTTACATTTCTCAATCAGCCCTTTAATATGAGATAAACCTTTCTGCCATTTCTTCAAAGCAAACCGCAAAGCCTTTAACTTATCAACAAGAATTGCTGCAATATGATTTTTACGAGAAGGACGATTCCAAACCTCCTGCACACAATCAAATAAACCAGCCTGATGCACCCAAAAGTTTTCAAACCTGAAAATATGTGCCTTTGGGATGGATGTACTGATGTTAACCAGGCAAGGAACATGATCGGACGCAGTTTTGCCAAAGGAGTCACTTGTGTCATGGGATATGAGTTAATCCAACAAGCAGAAGTAAACACCCAGTCCAGTTGCTCCAAAAGAGGCATGTCCTGCATGTTGGACCAAGTAAACCTTCTTCCCTTTAAGGGGAGCTCAAGTAGTCCCAAATGGCCAATAATTTCATTGAAAATAAACATATTATTTATGTCACCACTCGGGAGGTTCCTATTATCAGTGCAACGAATAAAATTGAAATCCCCCATCAACATCCACAATTGGCCAGGATCAATATCCAAATTGTATATCCATGAGGCAAACTCATCCCTAAGTTCACCCTGACAAGGACCATAAACATTAACCAGAAACCACTGTTCATTGTTATGAACAGAAGTAAACTGCATGACAATAGCGTAGCGTTTAACTTGTAAGAGAGTGCCATGGAACACATCCGATCGCCATGCAGTCAGCAGGCCCCCCCGAGGCACCTCTAGATGGAGATTCAACAAATTGATCAAAACCATGAGGACAGATGGATTTCATAGTTGCCCGAGAGCAGGAGGAAAGCTTAGTTTCTTGAAGACAAACTACTGAACATTGACTTTCAGTCACTTTCTCTCTGACAGAGTGCTGCCTCGTATCTGAGTTCAAGCCACGGACATTCCAACATAAAACCTTCCAACTACACGTTTTGATACGATTCATTAACCACCGATGAGCAGAAAAGTATATAAAGCATGACATACAATGCCATACGACCCAAAAGATAACATAGTTCAGAGCCACAAAATGACAGTTCCCTAAACTGACATAGATCAACCATAAAGAGAACATGCATAACATGCACCCAAGGCGAAGACAAATAAGATGACATAATCATTAGGTTGAAGATGCGGACGAGTCTGCCTATGGATTAGCCATAAGCTTATCCACCGACAGCAGAGAAGGATCGATCTCCAGCTCCGCGCCAACCGCCTGAAGAACTCGAATTGGAGTGTGTGGTGGTGCAACAGTCGAAGCATCACTACTAGGGAAAAGCCTATACACAGAATCTTATCAGCAGCGCGCCTCAAAATAACTCGCTGCTGCTAACTAGCAGTAGCGCGGACCACTGAAACTCGCTGCTGAGACAAATGTAGCAGTAGCGCGTCCACCCAAAGATGCGCTGCTGCTACAATTCCTACGAGGCCGCCGCGAGGCTAGTTATAGCAGCAACGCGTTAATACGACGCGCGCTACTGATATGTAGCATAGTAGCAGCGCATTTCCCAGACAAGCGCTACTGCTAAGTTTCCTACAAAAATTTAGTCCCATCTCGCTCCGTGAAGAGAGTTTCTACCACCTTAAATATGTTACTTCTCACACTTTGACAAGCACTTGATCTTCATTGAACTCTATGTGTAGAATTTGTGGCTACAATATGAGTCTTCACCTATTCCTAAACCGGTGAGGACTCATATTGTTAAATCAGATTGTACACAAAAAGATCGTTGATGATCAATGTGTATTTTTGCATGCTGACATATAGCAGTAGCGCTTTATTGTGAAAAGTGCTGCTGCTAGATAGCTTAGCAGTAGCGTGTTTTTCTGAAGAGCGCTACTGCTAAGCCATCCATCTCCTTGATCTCCTCCCTTCGGATCCACTCACACACAGCCACTCAAAATCTGCACCGCGCGCCCCCGTCGCCCCTCTCCTCCACGCGTGTGCGCCGCGCGCCCCCGTCGCCGCTCCTCCGTCTGCGCCGCGCGCCGTCACCTCCTCCTCCTTGCTGGACTCGATACCGGCCTCCTCCTCCTCTGTCCTCCCTCTCCACTCGCCGCTGGCCGGCCCCTCCTCGCTCCGCCTTCCTCCTCCGTCCTCCCTCAACTGGCCGCGCCGGCCGGCCCCTCCTCTCTCCGCCTTCCTCCTCCATCCTACTCTCTTCTCCCTCCTCGAGTCGCCCTCCTTCTCCCTCCTGCTCATATGCAACATTTTGATTTAGTTGATATAATTTAATTGACTTAGTAGGCTAGTTGATTTAGTTGACTTAGAACATTTTGATTTAGTTGATTTAGTAGGATAGTTGATTTAGTTGACTTAGAACATTTTGATTTAGTTGATTTAGTAGGCTAATTCATTTAGTTAATTTAGTTGACTTAGAACATTTTGATTTAGTTGATTTAGTAGGCTAGTTGATTTAGTTGCCTTAGAATATTTTGATTTAGTTGACTTAGTAGGTTAGTTGATTTAGTTGACTTAGAACATTTTGATTTAGTTGATTTAGTAGGCTAATTCATTTAGTTAATTTAGTTGACTTAGAACATTTTGATTTAGTTGATTTAGTAGGCTAGTTGATTTAGTTGCCTTAGAATATTTTGATTTAGTTGACTTAGTAGGTTAGTTGATTTAGTTGACTTAGAACATTTTGATTTAGTTGATTTAGTAGGCTAGTTGATTTAGTTGACTTAGGAACATTTTGATTTAGTTGATTTAGTAATCCTTTGCTCATATTGCTTTAGGAAGAATGGCGCCACCACCACCACCACTATGTCAACTGTGCAAGTCAAGATGCGCCAGCAGCCTTGCAACTGGCAAGCTATTCGGCATCTACTTCCAGCCGAGTTTTCGTCATGCAGCAGTAAGAAATTAGATGAAATGTAATAACTATTTTATTTTTAGTGTTGGCATTACTTCACTGTGTCATTTTGCTTAGTTTACACAAATCGTCCCATGCAATGTGAGGTTGAAATTCAACAAGCTGACAGGAGACACTGTGACATTTGAGGCTCCTGGGGGCCGTACACTATGGAGGTCGAGAAAGGACGCAATATGTCGCAGATTGGAGGAGATGGATGGGCCCGTTTCGTCGCTCGCATGCATCTTACTGGTGGTGAGTTGATCAGCTTCAACTTCCGAGCAGAAAGACCCAAGCTAGCTGTCATTTATCTCAACCTGGTGGAAGATGATGAAGATGACGAAGATGATGAAGATGATGAAGATAATGAGGACCCACTAGATGAAGATGATGAGGACCCACTTCATGAAGCCATCGTAGCTCAAAGAACAAGGCTGAGTGAGGAGGAGGTGTCCAACCTGTGGGACATAATTCCGCCATGTGCTGACTTTGTCGGGGTGCCATTCGTGACCCGCTTGACAAATACCATGGTTGATCGACATGATATGGTATGTTATACTTACAAATGCAAATTAATAGTGTGAATTACTTAGTGTACAGCCCAATGATATGGTATGTTGTGTGGAATCTAGTCGATGATATATATGTTTTAGTGTAGAGTTCGATCACATGCTTATTAATTGATATGTTTTTCTTATTCAGAAATTGGCAAAGAGCATATCTGTGAGTTATGGTATCGAGCCTGATGAAGAAGGCTCAGCTGGACTACGCCTTACTGCAAGGGGCTCCGTCACAACCTGTACTTACCGCATGGACACGGACGGTCGCACATACTTAAGCTCGGTTGGGTGGAAGAAATTCCTCGATTGCAAGAATCTTCGTGTTGGACAGGCCATCCTAATTACTATCAGGAACACCAACCGCCCAGGCTTGAGGATGATGATTGTCTTTGATATCATCTAGAACTACATATGTGTGTGTGTGGCTATATCATCTAGAACTACATATGTGTGTGTGGCTATATCATCTAGCTAGAACTACATATGTGTGTGTGGCTATATCATCTAGAACTACATATGATGATCGTCGTCGATATCATCTAGAACTAAATATGATGATGGCCGTTGATATGACCATGTACTGCTTGAGGATGCATGTTGGCTATGCATGAAATTGTTATCTTAGTACTCCCTTCGTTCCAAATTACTCGTCGTGGTTTGAACTAAAACCACGATGAGTAATTTGGAACGAAGGGAGTACTACCGTACCTAGTAATGGTTTATGAATTTGATATCGACTAGTAGTACCTAGTATCTAGCATCTGAAAGGAGAACTGAAAGTGAAAGGAGAACTGAAAGGGAAAATGATGAAAGATATAGTAGTAGCATGGGATGAAGAAATCGCTACAGCTAGTTAATAGTAGCGCGTTCCTAAAAAGCGCTGCTGATATCGTTCAACAGTAGTAGCGCTGGTTGGGGCCGCGCTACTACTATGAGTTAGCTGTAGTGCCTTATTAGTAGCACGGCCACCCGTGCTGCTGCTAGCCTGAAAACCCGCGCTGCTGCTAGCCTTTTCCCTAGTAGTGCATCTTCAGCGCCATCCGCAGAAGTGGGCTGGGCCTTGTCCTCCATGGGCTTGGCACGTGGGCGCTTCTTTGATGGCTGAAGCGAGAGCTGCTCAAAAACCACATTTTTGAAGCCATCTAACTTTGCCGCGCTCCTACTGCAACGTCTCAGCGTCGTATCGACCACAGGAGGCTTCTTCTTCTCTCTTCGCTTTCTGACAGTTTGTTCCATCGAGAAAACCATAGGTGTTGATTCAGTAGAGGCAGAAGCAGGTGTTGATGCAGCAGAAACTGAATTGGCAGCAATAGCAGGTGCCACATCTTCAGAAGCAGAGGAAGAATCTGCAGGCAGGTTCTCAAATAAAGCTCTGGCCACCGGTCGCTTCACCACAACAGCTCTTCTGTCAGCCACAACCAAGGGCAAAGAAGCATGCAAGCAAGACATCTGCTTGGACACGTCAAAAGCAATGGACCAAGTCCTCTTGGAATAAATGAATGTGCCCAACGGCTTGCAAAAGATAGACCTGGGCACTTCCTTCACTGAGAAATCAAACATGAGGTTCTGGAAAGACCTCTTCCAGATCATTTCCGGAGGGAGAGGAGGGCCAGCGACAATACGCACCATGCCAATGAATATCTCATGATACTGAATGACGGGAGGTTGGTACTGATTCTCCTCAAAGACTTGATGCTACTGAAGATCTGGTGGAGGAACATGCTGAATGCCCGGCTCTGGTTGATCCACAGACACTGAGCCCTCTGGTTGGTCAATCACAAAAGAAAAAGCAAGTGCCTCCTTATTATGCGGAAAATAATGATTCCTCCACCTGACAGCAGGGATCCATCGGACGGGCCACCGTATTTCGCGAAAAAAACGTTTCCCTCTTGACTGCTGGGACCCACCAACTACACCTTCACACGCAAGTAAGTGCGTCCAGGCAAAAAAATGATTTGCCCCCCTGACTGCTGGGACCCACTAGCTACATCTTCGCACGCAAGAAAGTGCGTCCGAAAAAAAAACCAAAACGATTCGCCCCCCTAACTGCTGGGACCCACCAGCTACATCTTCGCACGCAAGGAAGTGCCTGACAGTCGGGACCCACCTGGTCGAAGCATATGTAGTGTTGTCATTCTGGTCACAAACGTGTACGTACATATATACTGGTGGATGTAGAGGCGCGCATGTAGCATGTACACGTACGTACAGCGGCCAGGGTGCAAGAAAGAAAATACGGCCACGTATGTGTACATACGGGCGGGGTCTCGAACGCCTACTCGCGCATACGTACGGCGAGGGCTCCTGTACATGGCTGGGTCGGAACGGAGAAACAGCGTCGTCGTTGTGTTCATGGGGAGGCAACGGAATGCGTCATGTTCATGGGGAGGCAACGGAATGCGCCGTGTTCATCGGGAGGAAACGGAACGCGTGGGAGCCAACCGGCTGGGTCGGAATGGAATGCGTCGTCGTGTTCATCGGGAGGGCTTGGACGGAAAAGGCGATCGAAACGAGGCCTGGCGTACCGCACAACGGAGGAAACGGCCTTGTGTTTGACCGGCCACGTTCAAAACGGGATCCTGTTGATTGGGAGGGGTCTGGCGTACCGCAAAATGGAGGAAACGGACCTCCTACGGTCGAAACGGGGGTCCTGTTGATCGGGAGGGGTGTGGCGTACCGCAAAACGGACGAAACAGACCTCCTACGGTCGAAACGGGGGTCCTGTTGATCGGGAGGGGTGTGGCGTACCACAAAACGGATGAAACGGCCTTGTGTTGGAGCGCTACGGTCGAAACGGGGGTCCTGTTCATCGGGAGGGGTGTAGCGTACAGCAAAACGGGACTCCACGGGATACTGTTCATCTCCACCGTCGACCTCCTCCAGCCTCCACGGGCTACCGTTGACCTCCTCCAGCCTCCACGGGCTCCTGTTCATCCAGCCTCCACCGCGTGCTACTCCACCGGCTACTGTTCAACCACCCCTCCACCATCTACTATTCATCCAGCCCTCCACACCACGGGGTCCTGTTCAACCACCCCTCCACAGGCACCCCTCCACCGTCTACTGTTCATCCAGCCCCTCCACCACACCATGGGGTCCTGTTCATCTAGAGGCAACGCCACCGCTCACTGTTCATCCAAACCGCCCCGCGATGCTCACTGTTCATCCAATCGATCGGCTTCAGTTAGCAGCAGTAGCGAAGGAATCGCACGATCGGGTGCAGTTAACAGCCATCGTTCGACCGCTCGGGTTCAATAACACGTAGCCTGCAAGGCAATCACTCGGGTTCAGTTAGAGCCCAACGCCTCCCTCGGGTTCAGTTAGAGCCAACGTGTTGCACACACGCGCGTATGTGTACGAGAAAAACGCGCATCGCTCGGCCCCCGACCTCCCACCGTAACGGGGAACCCCCCGAAATTTTCCTCCCCCTCGCTTCTACCACTGTTTTTTCTGTCATGGACGTCCCAAAGAATGTCATGCAGCTGCGTCTCCGGCCCGCCCAGGACGAAAAGCTTATTTTCTGTCATGATTTTTTGTCATAGAAGTAGGAGCCCACCACATCTATGATGATACCGGGTTTTGTCAAAATTATCGTCATAGAAGTGTCATATGTATGACAGAAAAAAATTCGTTCGGCCCAAAATGTCACGGATGTGTCTTTTTTTGTAGTGTCTAGTGAAACCTACGGCCTCGGTCTATTTTTATCATATTATTTTCAGATCTATAAAACTAAAAACCCAAAAATACCTTGCTGCAATTTATCTATCGTTACTTCATTTTACACTTATACTTATATTTTATATCAATCTCTATCAGATCTCACCCTTGCTAGTGACCGTGAAGGGATTGACAACCCCTTTTCGCGTTGTGTGCAAGTGTTTGTTAGTTTGTGCAGGTGCATCCATTGGGGACTTGTGTGTGTCCTCCGAATGGATTGATACCTTGGTTCTTAACCGAGGGAAATACTTATCTCTACTTTGCTGCATCACCCTTTCCTCTCAAGGGAAAAATCAACGCAAGCTCAAGAAGTAGCAGTGATCTTTCCATAAGAACCTACGATGATGCAAATACACAGTTTTGTGCGAGTTGGGAAGAAATTTGCTCGCTTTCCTATCCATGCATGTTACGCACCCTACATCTCCCCTTGTTTTCTGCCTCGGTGTGTTGCCTAATGTTGGAATATCTTGAATGGTGTGCAGCAGCATCACATGTAGATAGAAAAACTCAACAATTTACAAAAGGCTCTTTTACCCACAATGTCAATAGTTCTTCTACAAGTAGCTGAAAGTAAATGTCGATGTCATTTCCATGTTGCTTTGGGACTTGCATAATCATTGACATCATGATGTATTTTTTCTTCATACACAAACAAGAAGCAAGGTTATATATGCACAGAAGCATCGGCCATGTGTTGTGTTGGTTGCTCATATCGCCAAATGGATTCATCCCGTCAGTACACTCCCCGAGCATTTACTTCTAGGATCCTTGGCAAAGTCTTTATACATGTTGTCAATTAATTCCCACTTAGCCCATCTTTCGGGTGCCTTATATATTTACCACGGTTTTCTCATCATGATTCCACTGCAACCTCTTTGCCTCTCTAGGGTTTGCAAACAAACGCCTCAACCATGGAACTAAAGGCAACTACCAAACAACCTTGAACGGGGTTCCTTTCTTGATCTTGTTGTCCAATTTGTATTTGTCCTTTGCTCTCCTACGCTTGTATTGTGCATGCTTGCATGTGGGACATGCACGCAAATCTTTGTACTCACCACAGTATAATATACAATCATTCAGACAAGCTTGTATCTGATGTCTACTACACAACCTTCTTCTTGTAGACGTTGTTGGGCCTGCAACTGCACGGGTTTGTAGAATAGTAGCAAATTTCCCTCAAGTGGATGACCTAAGGTTTATCAATCCGTAGGAGACATAGGGTGAAGATGGTCAATCTCAAGCAACCCTACAACCAAATAACAAAGAGTCTCTTGTGTCCCCAACACATCTAATACAATGGTAAATTGTATAGGTGCACTAGTTCGGCGAAGAGATGGTGATACAAGTGCCATATGGATGGTAGATAAAGGTTTTTGTAATCTAAAAATGTAAAAACAGCAAGGTAACTAATGATAAAAGTGAGCGTAAACGGTATTGCAATGGTAGGAAACAAGGCATAGGGTTCATACTTTCACTAGCGCAAGTTCTCTCAACAATAATAACATACTTGGATCATATAACTATCCCTCAACATGTAACAAAGAGTCACTCCAAAGCCACTAATAGCGGAGAACAAACGAAGAGATTATGGTAGGGTACGAAACCACCTCAAAGTTATCCTTTCTGCTCGACCTATTCAAGAGTCCGTAGTAAAATAACATGAAGCTATTCTTTCCATTCAATCTATCATAGAGTTCATACTAGAATAACACCTTAAGACGCTACTCCATCGTCACCTGAAGTATCCATGGGCATGATTATATGATATGCATCACACAATCTCAGATTCATCTATTCAACCAACACAAAGTACTTCAAAGAGTGCCCCAAAGTTTCTACCGGAGAGTCAAGATGAAAACGTGTGCCAACCCCTATGCATAGGTTCATGGGCGGAACCCGCAAGTTGATCACCAAAACATACATCCAGTGGATCACGTGAATATCACATTGTCACCACAGATAAGCAGGGCAGGACATACATCAAGTGTTCTCAAATCCTTAAAGACTCAATCCGATAATATAACTTCAAGAGGAAAACTCAATTCATCACAAGAGAGTAGAGGGGGGGAGAGAAACATCATAAGATCCAACTATAATAGCAAAGCTCACAATACATCAAGATCGTGCCGTAGAGAGAACACGAGAGAGAGAGAGAGAGAGAGTGTCACGTCCCTAGTTCTGGTATGACCTAGACTAGCTAGTCATTTGTGCATCATGTTTAAGTTCCATTTAAATTTGAAATGGGGATTTGTGAAACCCTCAGAATCATTTCTAGAAATGACCCAAATAAAAATTGCTCCAAGAAGGTCCAAGAAAATGTTCATGTTGCTCTCTGGAAATATTGGGCAGAGATAAAAATCAAACAAATATTTTTAGGAGCTCATAAGTATTTATTTTGGGCATTTGGAATTAATGCATAATTAATTGTTTTGGATATATATTAGTTATATATTTAATATATGTCCAAAAATTATGCCAGTTGTTGAGGAGCTCTGGAATAATTCCACTAGCCCCTAAACAAATTTGCATAAGAAAATAAAATGGTTTAGTATTTTTATTAAATCAAAACAAATGTCAGAAAATAGAAAAGAAAAATAAAAGGGAGAAGAGACTTACCTGGCGCTTACCTCCCTGCAGCCCCTGTGCAGCCTGGCCTGGCCCAGCGGCCCAGCAGGCCGGCCCAGCCCAACTGCTAGGAGCTTCTTCAAGCTCCTGCCTGTAGGAGCTGCTGCGTGGCCGCGCAACAGCCGGCCGTGGCCACGTCTCCCCGCCACCTCCTGCTTCTCCCCCTATCGCCTGGATCACGCGCACGTCGCCACGCGCCGCCCCGGTCCTCTCCCACTCTCTCTCGCTCCCCCTCCTCCCCTGGACCTCTCCCTTTCCCCGCGCCCGAAGCGCTGCCGCCGCCGCAGCTCACCACCGACGCGCTCCCTACCGTCCCCTCACCCCTCCGTAGAGTCCACGAGCTCCGCCACGACTCCCTCGTCCTCTTCGTCAAGCCACAAGACGCCGGACGCCCCATGGAGCCATCGCCGCTGCCTTCTTCAACCCATGGCCTAAAGATCTCCGGCGACCATACGCCGCCGTCAGCGCGTCCCCGAGCCCGCTGAGCTGCTCTTCCGGCCCGCGATGAGCTCCGCCACCGTTCCCCCCTCTCCGCTTAGTCGCTCGCGCGCCGTAGCATCATTCCCCGCCATGGCCGTAGCGCCTCGCCGCCGTCCATGACGCCGTCGTCGTCTCGGCCCGCCTCCGCCCAAACCGAGCACCCCATAGCGCTCCTGGTGCCACGAGGGTGCCACAGAGCCCCTCGGGTGGCCTCCCAGCACCCCGCAGCCCGCTCCCGCTCGAAGCCGAACTCCGGCCGCCGCCCTGAGCTCTGCTCCGGTGAGCTCCGCCACCTCCGCCGCCTCTCCCTGGCTCCCCTGGATGCACGAGAGCGCGGGCGACCTCCTCGTGCCCCCAGCTACCGCTCTCGTGGCCTCTAGCGGCGACTCCGTCGAGCCCCATGGTCGCCGGCGGCTAAACGCCAGCGGGATTGACCGGGTCAACCCCGCTAACTAACCCCCCCTGTGAAACTGACATGTGGGGCCCGGCGCTGCTAATTTTTAGTTTAAGATTAGCTTGACAACTAATTAACTCCGTTAATTAACCATGACACTGACGTACGGGGCCCACTTGTCAGGTTTGACCTGGACCTGGCCGTTGACTCGCTGACGTCACGCTGACGTCAGGCTGACGCAGTTATTCATTTTCTGGATTTAAATTAAATCAGGAAATTCCAGAAAATGCTTTAAACTTCAAAAAATCATATTAATTCAAACCGTAACTCAGATTGAAATAATTTATATATGAAAAATTATCAGAAAAATGCAATCTTTCCATATGTACTTATTTCATGCATGACAAACCAACTTATACCTACTGTATAAGTGAAACACTAATAATGGCATATATAAGAGCTTATTTTAGAGTTGCATTTGAACCCTTGGTTCAAATGGATCTCTTCCAAATAGAATGCTAGATGCATTAGCACAAACATCATCACATCTACATTCCATGTTCATGCATCATGTTGTTGCATATGATTGTGTTTTGATTGTCGACACCGTTCCTTCTCGATAGGTCCTGCTCCGGAGATCGTTCCAGAGTACCTGTCTATGAAGCAGTGCCTTCCTTGTTGATCTACCAGGCAAGCAAACCCCCTTGTTCATTCCGATACAATCCTACTCTCTCTCTCCTGCTCTCAATTATTGCATTAGGACAACAACGATTCATCTGCTACTTTGTGTTGCGGTAGTTGAACCCATTCCTCTGCATGACCTGTCATTGCCACAGTAAATAGTTGAAACCCACTAGCATGTGTAGGAGTTGATTGAGCCCATGTTGTGTTCCTACCATGCTATGCCTGCTATTGCTTAGAGTTATGTCAGGTCTGATTCATTGGGAATGAATTGGAGTGTTACGATATGTTCTGATGCTGAGAGTGAAGTGTGTGAACACGATTTGGTAAAGGTAGCGGTGAGAGGCCATGTAGGAGTACATGGTGGGTTGTCTCGCTGGAACCGTCCTTAAGCACTGAGTTCTATGTATGTTGTCCAATGACTCGATACTACCACACATTGCGTTCCGGTAACTCGACCCCTCTTGACTTATTAACCAACTTGTTCTCTTTCCAGGAGTCGCAACTAGTTTCTGGTGTTTGTAGGTAGTGCTATTTTTCTACCAAGTGGCACCCGGCAGGGTGGGCTTGGGACAGACTAGGCACACGTGGCCTGGTGTACCGAGTGGCACCCGGATGGTGGGCTCGGGAACCCTGCACACATCGTTTGGGGCCGTGAGCGACACCCCGGCCGGATCTCCTTGCGGATGGAACCCGAATAGGCGATAAACCTGGGCTAGAGTCTTGTGTGGTTAGTCAGGTCGTGGCCGACTCCCTCGCCAGGCTTCCGCTTGAGGGTTGCCGAGATACACGATGTGTACATGGTGGTAAGTGGCGAGAGCGTGTGTGAGGAAGTACACCCCTGCAGGGTTAACATGATCTATTCGAATAGCCGGGTCCGCGGTTATGGACTTCTTGGATGCTTACATGGTACATAGACAACTTGAAGTGGATACTCTAAAATGCTCAAGACAAGTGTGAGTGCTATGGATGGCCTTCTCATAGGGAGACGGGGATGATTCCATAGTAGTGTATTGTGTGGTGATTAGTGGACTCGTGTGCGCCATATCACCTCAAAGAAGTTCTGGTAGTCGTAGAACAAGATAGCCACTGAGTCAAAGATGGCTTGCTGCAACTAAACCCCACATTACCCTCTTGATACAAATGCATGTATGATAGGATCTGATGTAAGTCTTGCTGAGTACCTTTGTACTCATGGTGCTTTATTTATGTTTTTGCAGCGGAGACTTCGGTCTTACTAGTGTTCTCGTGGACTTCGACAAGTAGCTTGTACCTCAGCTACGATCTTGATCGGATGTTGTAGATAGTTAGGCTCTTCAGCCTTTTTCATTTGTAGATGTCTGTACTTAGACATGTAATGCTTCCGCTTGTTGCTTGTATGCTCTGTATGATGGGTCCTGTGACCCCTGTTTGCAATAAATGCTATGATGGCTCTTCTGAGCCTTTATCTATATGAGTTGTTGAGTTATGCTGTGATGCCATGTTGTACAACACATACTTGCATGTTATGCGTACGTGTAATGTGTATTGCTATGTGTGGGATCTGACTATCTAGTTGTTTATTCTTAGTAGCCTCTCTTACCGGGAAATGTCTCCTAGTGCTTCCACTGAGCCCTGGTAGCTTGCTACTGCTCCGGAACACTTAGGCTGGCCGGCATGTGTCCTTCTTCGTTCCTGTGTCTGTCCCTTCGGGGACATGTCATGCGGTGTCTACCGGAGTCCTGTTAGCCTGCTACAGCCCGGTTTACCAGAGTCCTGCTAGCCCAGTTGCTACAGCCCGGATTCACTCGCAGATGACCGACACGTTCGTTGTTGGGTCATGTATGCCTGTCCCTGTAAGTTAGTGCCACTTTGGGTTTACGACTAGCCATGTCAGCCCGGGCTCCTTATCATATGGATGCTAGCGACACTATCATATACGTGTGCCAAAAGGCGCAAACGGTCCCGGGCAAAGGTAAGGCGACACCCGTGGGGATACCGTGCGTGAGGCCGCAAAGTGATATGAGGTGTTACATGCTAGATCGATGTGGCATTGAGTCGGGGTCCTGACAGAGAGAGAGATCAAACACATAGCTGCTGGTACATACCCTCAGCCCCGAGGGTGAACTACTCCCTCCTCGTCATGGAGAGCGCCGGGATGATGAAGATGGCCACCGGTGAGAGATCCCCCCTCCGGTAGGGTGCCGGAACAGGCTCCTGAGAGGTTTTTGGTGGCTACAGAGGTTTGCGGCGGCGGAACTCCCGATCTATCTTTGTATTCGATTGGTTTAGGGTATATGGGAATATATAGGCGAAAGATGTCGGTCGCGGGAGCCACGAGGGGCCCACGAGACAGGGGACATGCCCAGGGGAGTGGGCGTGCCCTCCTATCTCCTGGCCTCCTCGAAGCTTCCCTGGCTTGTACTCCAAGGCTCCCGGATCATGTTCGTTCCAGAAATCACGCTCCCGAAGGTTTCATTCCATTTGGACTCCGTTTGAGATTCCTTTTCTTCGAAGTACTGAATCAGGAAATAAAACAGCAATATGGGCTGGGCCTCCGGTTAATAGGTTAGTCCCAAAAGTAATATAAAAGTGTATAATAAAGCCAGTGATCATTCAAAACAGATAATAAAATAGCATGAATGCTTCATAAGTTATAGATACGTTGGAGACGTATCAGTATCTTCTATACTTCAAGTTCCAATGGGCAAACAACTTTCTTCCCTTAGTTCTTGCTTTTGGGGAGCACATTATCTTCTAGAAGAATTTCTTTGAAAGGACCTAACAACTCTATGAAACCCTTGTTTGATAGACCATTTGCTGCTTTAAATCTGAGAAGCGCTAGTGTGGCACTCAACTTGGAATATTTCTTTTTGCAACCTGGATACAAATTTTTCTTGGAGTCCACATCAATGGATGGCAGATCCTTGTACCCAACCATATCTTTTTCTGGGCCCTTGAAATCTACAATCATAGCAGCAAAATCTGGAATATCAAGATTGTCATATGTGTCACCATCTTGGTTTTTCACTGGGGGTTTTGGCTTGTTTGTGTTCCGTTGGTAGCTTGATGCCTCAGCCCCGATGTTAGATTCAACATCCTTATGACTCTGATCAGGGTTTTGAAGGAAATATGCCCTAGAGACAATAATAAAGTTGTTATTTTATATTTCCTTATTCATGATAAAGGTTTATTATTCATGCTAGAATTGTATTAATCAGAAACTTAAATGCATGAGTGAATACATAAACAAATACCGTGTCCCTAGTAAGCCTCTACTAGAGTAGCTCGTTGATCAAAGATGGTTAAGGCTTCCTAACCATAGACATGTGTTGTCATTTGATAACGGGATCACATCATTAGGAGAATGATGTGATGGACAAGACCCATCCGTTAGCTTAGCATAATGATCGCTCAGTTTATTGCTATTGTTTTCTTCATGTCAAATACATATTCCTTCGACTATGAGATTATGCAACTCCCGAATACCAGAGGAATGCCTTGTGAGCTATCAAACATCACAACATAACTGGGTGATCATAAAGATGCTCTAGAGGTATCTCTGAAGGTGTTTGTTGAGTTGGCATAGATCAAGATTAAGATTTGTCACTCCGAGTATCAGAGAGGTATCTCTGGGCCCTCTTGGTAATACACATCATACGCTTGCAAGCAAATGACTAAGGAGTTGGTCGCGAGGTGATGTATTACAGAACCTGGAAAGAGACTTGCCAGTAACGAGATTGAACTAGGTATGAAGATACCGAAGATTGAATCTCGGGCAAGTAACGTACCGATGGACAAAGGGAATTATGTATGTTGTCGTAACAGTTCGACCGATAAAGATCTTCCTAGAATATGTAGGAGCCAATATCGGCATCCAGATTCCACTATTGTTTATTGACTGGAGAGGTGTCTCGGTCATGTCTACATTGTTCTCGAACCCATAGGGTGCCGGGGGAATGCTGACCCACAAGCACCTATGGGACCGGCGGACCGGGCCCCTTTCGGTTCGGCGGGGGGCGGAGGTCGCGCGAAGAGCAGATCGAGGCGAAGCACACGAGCAGTTTTACCCAGCTTCAGAGCTCTCCGGAGAGATAATACTCCTACTGCTGCATGTCTGAATGTATTGAGTTCTTGCTCGGGAGCGCTGAGTGCTACCGTACACACTCTGCGGTTTTCTGCCTCCGAACCCCCCTCTACGTTGCGCATGGGCCTCCTTTTATATGCTCAAGGGGTCACCAACAGGTGGCAACATAGACAAGGGTAAAAATGGAAAGGTGTTGCGGTTGGTACAACTACCTGTACAGTATATCATACCTAACCCTAACGGCAGGGGACAAAGGCATTAAATGCCCATCTGCGTCGCCCAAATAGTAATCTTGTCACCGCTTGCCACAATGGTAATCTTGTCAGCGTCGCTTGCCACCTCGCACCGCTGGCTGCACAGCCTCTCGCCACGTGCGCCTGGAAAGGTCTCAGGGCGACACGTTGGTGGATGTGCTGGAGCGCGGGTACAGAGTGGTAGCTTGCCGCGGCAAGCGCCTTGCCGCGGTCATTGTCTTGTCGCGTCCGGAAGCTTGTCGCTCACTGGGCCTCGCCGGGACGCGTGGCGCGTCGTGGCAAGTTCCTTGAGATGCCTTGGTTGGCCTTCCCGGCAAGCTCCTCTTGCCGGGGCCTTGTCTTCTTGGCTTGAATACTTTGTTCTTGAATGGCTCCAAAGGAACCACGGAGGACCTTGGCGGTCACCCGACAAGCCTTGCCGCGGGGTGCTGCGACTGCCCGTGCACAAGTTCGGGATACTAGGGTACCCCTACTCTAGTACACCAATAGGAGCCCCCGGGCCTGGGCCACACACGGTGCCGAGCGCTGTTGGGCCAGGCCCAAAACAGGGCACGGGCACGCGCGGCCTGGGTTACACCGCATCTTACTCCGTATCCACCGCGCCCTCCCCGAACGGCACGCGTCGAATGCGGCGTCGTGGGAGATATTGTGGGTGGTTTCTTTATTCGGAAAGACGGAACGTCCGCCCCCTCCCTCTTTACAAGCAGGGGAAACAGGGGCAGTTCGCCCATCTCACAGGTTGCTATTCCAATCTCAAAATCCTCCGCTGCTCCCCCCTTCTTCCCAAAGCAGAAAGAGAGCAGCGCTCCGCCCCCCATCGCCACCAGTACCACCAACACCGTCGATCTCCCCCACCACCTCCGCCATGGCTCCAAAAGCCGGCAAGGGGAAGGCCGTGAAGTCGACCGAGGCGCTGCAAAAGGAGCGGAAAACCTTCCCCCCAAGCTCGCCGCGAAGGATCTGAGGGAGTATTACTACCTCTTCTGGTCGACGGAGACGCGAGCGCATCCGCGCATGAAGGTACTCTCAGCCGCCGCTTCGGAACGGGCTCCGAATGGATATCCCTTCTTCGCGTTGTTCTTCTACTGCGGGCTCTGCCCGCCTTTCTCTGAATTTTTCTGTGACATTATGAACACCTACGGGTTCCACCTCCTTGACTTCACCCCCAATGCCGTTCTGACCATGGCAGTTTTCGCACATCTCTACGAAAACTTTTTCAGAGTCCATCCAAATGTAGCTCTTTTTCGCCACTTCTTTATGCCCCGAGTTGAGAGAGGGGAGCCTTTATCCGGCGGGATCGCCTGGATTTCGAGAGCTGGCAAGAAAGAAGCTTATCTGGAGGGAGAGCTCCGCGGCAAATGGGAGGAATGGAGAGCAGACTGGTGCTGGATTGTCGAGGAGAACCCGCAGCCATTTACCGCCCAGCGCCAAGCCCGAGTAGCGCGCGGAAACAATTGGAGCAACGTGGCCCCGGAAGATGATAGGCTGAAGATCGCCGTCACCCGGATCCTACGCCTCAGGCTTGCCGGGCTCACTGTAGGCGCCGTTGGCGCAGATTTTCTTCGCCGCCGCATCGCCCCCCTGCAGGAGAGGAGGAGACCCGCCTGGGAGTTCCAGAATGCGGCGGACATCATGAGGCTGCGCTCGGGCCTCAACTTCAACTTTACTGTCCTAGAACTGGAGGTGATGCTCCAGGAACTGTTCAAGTACGACCATCAACATCCCGAAGTGTTCAGGTTGCCGAAGGGTGTCGTTTCGCTGTGCAACAACTCCTCGCTCGACCGCATCCGTGCAATGATGCCGCTGTGCGATTCGCATGGAATTGTCCCAACTTGGCAAGAGCCTGCAGACGACGTCGTGCAGGAGTTCTTTGACGGCTTGGTAGAAGTGCCGGTCCGCTCCGATGAGCAGAAAAGCCTCACCCGCGACACCACCGATGCAGAGATGCAGCGCATCGCCACTAGGCTGGAGGAGGCGGCGGTAGCCGCTGCCGCGGGCGAGTTTGGATTCACCGTGGAGGAGGCAGAGGCAGCAGAGGCAGCAAGCCTTGCCGAGTGAGAGGAGCTTGCCGGCGAGGGAGAGCTTGCCGAGCCTGAGGCTGAGTCGAGCGAGCCCGCCGAGGGTAGGAGCGCCTCGTCGAAGACCAGCTCCTCTTCCTCTTCATCTTCAGACAGCTCGCCGCAAGCAGAGCCCCCAGCTCCACCAAGAAGGCGTCTCCGCAAGGCCGGGGACGTAGCGGGGCGGCAGACGAGTCAACAGCCGCCGCACTGTGCGACACGCTCCATCGTGGCAAGCACTGTTGCCGCGGGAGCACCTCACGCCGCTGCGGCAACTGGAGCGGGGTCCTCCCGGACCACCGCTTCTGCTCCTGCCACTGCCCCCGCCAAGGTGGGCCGGACTTCGACCTCTTCGCGCTCAGCTCCGACGAGGAAGAAGAAGAGTAAGATTCTTTGTTGTACTTGTAGTTCTTCAATTCTTGCTATTTTGTCTTGTATCTGATTTGCTTTACTCCAAACCCATTCCTTTTCAGGACTCTGGCCCAGAGAGCGTCGAAGAGAGCCAAGGTCCCGGTGATTGTCATCGAGGACGAACCCACCGCGACCGCGGGGGGTGTGTCCGAGACCATCTTGCCGGACCCGGCAACTATTCCCCAAAGCAGCCCCCAGCGTAAGTATATGGTTTACTTCCCGCTGTTAGGCGCGCATGGGTGCCCTTTCTTTGCTGACATCTGGATATTGGTTTGTGCATAGGAGCAGAGCAGCCTCACCAGGAGCGCTCGGAGGCTGCCCCCGACATGCTATCTGCTTCGACTACACCGCCAAGGGATGGTTCCCCGGCAAGGGAGCGTTCTCCGGCAAGGGAGAAGTCTCCGGCAAGGGAGAGTTCTCCGGCAAGGGACAGCACCAGCGACCCCCCGGTGGCGGAGACCGCGACTGTAGAACCCAGTGCAGGTAATCCTCTTGCTTGAAAACTTCCCTTGGGTTCTTCTTCTTCTGATTTTCTTTTTGGATATTTGCTTGACTTTTCTTCATTTTCCGGTCGTTAGATCCATCTGCCACGGAGCCGATGGAGACCGAGGTCGCCGGCGAGGAGAACGCGCGCGGCAATACCGACGATGCCGCTGCCACCGAAGGAGAAGCCGGCGCTGATGATCCCGCCGGCGAAGAGGCCGCCAAAGCTGCCACCGCAGAAGTTAGCGAGGGGTCTGGCGACTGCACTGACGGCCCCGAGGCCGCAGGAGCGTCAGGCGCTACACCGACCGCCGATCCCCCCGCCGCTGCCGCAGTGTCAGGCTCCGAAGAGCCCCAGCCCGGCGCCTATTTGAAGGCCGGCGATGGCGTATTCATCAAGCTCCCCTGGGCGTCAAGCTCCAGGGTGCCGGTTGAAGGAGAAGTTTTGGATGGAGAGGTGCTCGCCTCCGCTGGGCTGACGCTGGTCGATGCGCCGAGCAGCAGCAGCGACGAGACTGAGGAGGAGCGGCTGCTGCGGAAGCTGGTGTCACTCTACCGCGCTCGGCAGGCCAAGCTGGAATCCTGAGAAGCACTTGCCGCGAAGGCGGGAGTGGACATCGAGAAGCGCGCGGAGGAGCTCCGGGGTCTTAACCAGGAAGCTCTTCGGTCCTTGGCAGAGGAGCGGGCACAACTCGTCGAGGCGCGAAAAGCCTTCCTCCTTGAGAAGGCTGAAGTTGAAGACCAGCAGCGGCTTGCCACCGAGGAGCTGTCTGCGCGGGAGGGCGAGTTGGCGCAGCGGAAGGTCAACCTTGATAGCCACGAGGAGGAGCTTGCTGTGCGTGAGCAAACATTCGGCGGGGCTCTCAAGGAAGTAGAGGATGCTGCCGCCGCTGCCGAGGCCGCCAAGAAGGAGCTGGAGACGAAGGTGGCGCAGCTGGAGGCCGATCTCAAGACGAGCGGTGAAGAGATTGCCGCGCTCAAGCATGAGCGCGAGAAGGACGCCTACACCCTTGGCGAGCTGCAGGGTCGTCTCGTCGAGAAGGGCAAGGAGCTTAGCGCCGCCAAGGACTCCAACGCAGATCTTGAGTTGAAGCTGACTACTTTGACCAAGACGCTGGACGGCGCCAGGGAACAGGAGGTGGCCTTGAAGGAGAAGATCAAGGCCGACGAGGCGCTGCTGGCGAGTGCTGCTACCACCCAGAACACTTTTAGGGAGAATGTGGAGCACTGGACGGAGGGTCTCGTGGATACTGCCGCATCCATCGACAGGGAGCTGGCGCAGCTGGGGATGGAGGATCTCGGGTATTCCTCCGATGAGAACCTCCAACCCAGCGCCAAGCTCAGCTTGTTCTTCAAAGGCGTGGCGACGGCCCTCCAGCGACTCCGAGAGAAGATCCCAAAGCAGCTGGCCGATGAGTCGCGCAAGATCTGTGCGGGAGCTCTTCAAAAGGTGTTGGTGAAGGTGGCCTTCCGCAACCCAGGCCTCAACCTCACCAACGTCCTCAGGACCTTGCCGCCGGAAGCTGATCTGGAAGTGCTCAAGACCCTTGTCGCACCCATTGTGGACAAGGTGAGCGGGATCAAGAGGGTTGAGGGCGATCGCGTAGATTAGGCCGCCCGTTTTCTCCTTTTCTTGTCACTGCTGGTCATGTTATGAGAACAATCTGTTAGAGCTGCGACAAGCTATCTTGTAATATAACTCTATTTTGGGTAGCGATTGCTATGTTATTTCCTTTACTTGATTCCTTCCTTTGTATGTTTTTGCCCTACGCTTTTTGGGAACTTGTCGGTGCAGGCACCTTAGCCGCGAGCGCTGAGTGCGGGACGTCAGTAGCCTGCTGGCGGTGCCGCTACCGACAAGAAACCTTGTCGCAACTAGTCGCAGCTCACGTAAGTTGTTGAGCGGACTCGAAACAAAGTAAGGGTGCAATTAGCTACGAGTTGGTTCCTCCGCGCACAGGTTTTCCATACAAAGCACGGTCGTTCGAGGAAGATAACTTAAAAATTTTAAAACTGATTGCTCAAACTTTGGCAACTTAGCTTTTCTGTCGTTTGCGTCCCGGTAAGGCGAAACTTTCTTGAACGACGCCTGGTCCACACCATTATCTTCTCCTTTCCCCCCGGCAAACTTGTGGGCGAGGGAACCTTCCTTTCTTTGAGAAAAAGAAAGAAGAGAAAATAAAGATATGGAGCCTTATGGCTCATTATTGCTTACCGGGGGTAGGCGCTGCACAAAGTGTCAGATAACACATGCAAAAAATAGGAAGCATGAAATTGACAAGATATGCGGAGCACATGAGCTTTACTTATGCACAGGGTCTGCGCCCGGCTTTGTACAAAGGATTACATGCAACAGGGGTAAGACTTGTACAAAAGGTGGTTGCCGGAACAGGTTCCGGCAACTGCGCCTTATGGGTAAAACTTACGAAGATGCTCAATGTTCCAGGAGTTGCTCACCGGAATACCATCTTCAGTCTCAAGGCGGACAGCGCCAGGCCTAGTGACTCGTTTCACCCGGTAAGGGCCTTCCCACTTTGGCGTCAACTTGTTGGAATTCTTGGCGGACTGAACGCGCCGAAGAACAAGGTCGCCTTCCTCGAGACTTCTGGCATTAACTTTGCGGCTATGGTAGCGGCGCAAAGCTTGCTGGTATCGAGCAGCTCGTACAGCGGCCTGAAGACGGTCTTCCTCAAGGAGCAGCGCGTCATCTTGTCGCAGCTGCTCTTGCTCAAGCTCATCATAAGCGAGCACTCGAGGTGACCCGTATACGAGTTCCGTGGGGAGAACTGCCTCTTCTCCATAGACTAGAGCGAAAGGTGTCTGGCTAGTGGCTCGATTTGGCGTCGTCCTGATCGACCAAAGAACCACCGGCAGCTCCTCAATCCAGTTGTTTCCGCACTTGCGCAGCCTGTCGAAAGTCCTGGTCTTGAGCTCGCGCAGCACTTCAGAATTTTCCCTCTCCGCTTGACCGTTGCTTCTCGGATGAGCAACAGAAGCGAAGCAGACCTTGGCGCCAAGATCTTGGACGTACTGCATGAAGGTGCGGCTCGTGAATTGCGTGCCGTTGTCGGTGATGATCCTGTTAGGGATCCCGAAGCGGCAAACAATTGACCTGAAGAACTTGACTGCTGACTGTGCTGTCACCTTCCTCACTGCTTCCACTTCCGACCACTTTGTGAACTTGTCGATTGCAACGTACAAGTACTCAAAGCCCCCGACAGCTTGGCGAAAGGGGCCGAGGATGTCGAGCCGCCAGACCGAAAATGGCCAGGATAAAGGGATCGTGTGGAGAGCTTGAGCTGGCTGGTGTATCTGCTTGGTTACTTGTGCAGTTGCATCCTGGAGGGCTGTCGGCCAAAAGAAACCTTGCCGGAATGCTTTGCCGGCAAGTGCTCTTGCGCCAATGTGGTGACCACATATGCCTCCATGTATCTCTGCCAACATCTTTTGTCCGTCTTCCCGGTGAATACACTTCAATTTCACACCGTTGAGTCTTCTTCTGTATAGTGTGTTGTCGACAAACTGGTACATACTTGACTGCCGGGCTACTCTTTCCGCTTCTTCTTGCTCTTCGGGAAGTTATCTTGTCTGAAGGAAACGGACAATCTGCTGTGCCCATGCTGGAGCTTGCGGCTCGACAATAAGGACTAAAGGCACATCTGCTACTGCGGGAACATCCGCTTCTACGGCGAGAACCTGCGGCTCAGCCGGAGCTTGACGTTCCCCAGCAAGCTTGCCGGAGCAAAACTTGTCGGGAGCGTCTGCTTCAACGGAACAAACCCTAGGGCTTGCCGGAGCAGACTGCTCCTCATCACTCTTGGTGTTGATCTTGGGGACCTTCTTGGCGGCGGCTTCAGGGAGCTCTGCCGGAAAATAGTCACCAGAAATCAACTTCCTCTTCTTGCTCTGTCCAGTTGATGGCGTTACAGACGGTTGAGCCAGTTTGAGCACAAAGAACCCTGGTTCCACAGGTAACTTAAGTGCGGTGCACTTCGACAGGCCATCGGCAATGTCGTTCTGAGCTCTTGGAACATGTTCCATTTGTAGGCCGTCAAAGTGCTCTTCTAACTTTCTCACTTCATCAATGTAAGCTTCCATCAACGGACTCTAATAATTCTTGTTCACTTGGTGGACGACAAGCTGCGAGTCACCCCTGACAATGAGCTTCTTGATCCCAAGGTCTGTTGCGATCCTGAGACCGGCAAGCAAACCTTCATACTCTGCGGTATTGTTCGTTGCTTGCTCCTTGGGAAAGTTCATCTGGACTACGTACTTGAGGTGCTCTCCGGTGGGCGCAACAAGCAGCACGCCCGCTCCGGCGCCTTGCAGCGAGAAGGCACCATCAAAGTACATCAACCATTCTTTGCTTGCTTCTTTGACGGGGATGCTCGTTTCTGGAATTTCTTCATCTGGTGTTGGCGTCCACTCTGCTATGAATTCTGCCAATGCTCTGTTTTGGATAGTTGAAGTGCTCTCAAACTTGAGGCCAAAGCTTGACAGTTCCAGTGCCCACTCGACAATCCTGCATGTTGCTTCTGGATTCTGCAGTATCCTCTTCAGCGGAAAGCGAGTGACAACTGTGATCTCATGTGCCTGGAAGTAATGGCGCAGCTTTCTCGAGGCCATGAGAAGGCCGAAAAGCAATTTCTCCACACCAGAGTACCTTGACCTAGCCCCTTGCAGAAGGGAACTGACAAAGTAAACTGGGCGCTGCACCATTTTCTTCTGCACCTCCTCATGTACCTGCGCAGATCCATCCTTGTCGGGACCAGAGCTTGTCGGCGAAGCCCCCTGCTTGTCGCTTGATGCGCTCGCCGTGGTTGCTGGCTCATCATCCGCCTCCCTCTCCGCTACTAACGCAGCACTAACCACTTGATTGGTTGCCGCTAGATATAGCAGCAACTTCTCTTGTGGCTTAGGTGCGACAAGTATTGGAGTGGAGGACAGGTATCTCTTCAAGTCCTGAAGCGCAGCCTCCGCTTCCGGAGTCCATTTCATTGGACCCGCCTTTTTCAGTATATTGAAAAATGGCAGGGCACGCTCAGCAGACTTAGAGATAAACCTGCTGAGAGCAGCCACGCAGCCGGCAAGCCTTCGTACATCCTTGACGCGCTTCGGTGCTTCAATCTGCTCGATGGCCTTAATCTTGTCCGGGTTGGCTTCAATTCCCCGCTGAGACACGAAGAACCCGAGAAGCTTGCCGGAGGGAACTCCAAACACACACTTCTCGGGGTTAAGCTTGAGGTTGATCTTGCGCAGATTTGTAAAGGTCTCGTCCAAATACTGAATCAGAGTTGCTCTTTCCTTGCTCTTGACCACTATGTCATCCATGTAGGCTTCCACATTTCTGTGTAACTGTGGCTCAAAAGCATGATTGACTACTCTTGCAAATGTTGAGCCAGCATTCTTCAAACCGAAAGGCATCCGTACGAAACAGTACATGCCACAAGGAGTGATGAATGTGGTCTTCTCCGCATCCTCTTCTGCCATGAAGATCTGATGATAACCTGAATATGCATCAAGAAATGAAAGTAAATCACATCCGGCCATGGAGTCAACAATCTGGTCAATGCGCGGCAAGGGGAATGGGTCTTCGGGACAAGCTTTATTAACATCGGTAAAGTCGATACAAAGCCTCCATTTCCCGTTTGCCTTGTGCACGACTACAGGATTGGCCAACCACGTAGGATGGAGCACTCCTCTGACAAGGCCTGCTACTTCCAATTTCTTGATTTCTTCTGCGATGAATTCTTGGTGCTCCACTGCTTGTTTCCTGACTTTCTGCTTGACGGGCCGCGCATGAGGACAGACGGCAAGATGGTGCTTGATTACTTTCCTGGGAACACCGGGGATGTCGGACGGTTGCCACGCGAACACGTCGACGTTCGCCCGCGGGAAAGCAACAAGCGCGCTTTCCTATTTAGGGTCGAGAGTGGCATTGATGGTGAAGGTACCACCAGTGCCGTCCTCCTTGCCGGACACCTTCTTGGTCTCTGGCGGAGCAGCCATTGTCTTCTTATGCTTGCCGGTGGAGCTCAATGGTGTGTCCTCGACGGTAGCGCAGCACTCGAAGAGGTGCGCTTGCCGGAGTGGGCATCAGAACTCTTGCCAGACTTGGTCTTCTTCTTCCCCCTGGGAGCTTCAACGGCAAGTGACTTGCAATCTGTTGCAGCTGCTGCTTCCCGGTAGATCTTGTCGGCGCAGATAAGAGCATCCTTCTTGTCGCCAGGGACAGAGATGACACTTATCGGGCCTGGCATCTTCAACATGTTGTATGCATAGTGAGAAGCTGCCATGAATTTGGCGAGTGCTGGACGGTCGAGTATCCCATTGTAAGGCAATGGAAAGTCAGCAACGTCAAAAGTGACCCTCTCAGTCCTGAAGTTCAACTCGCTGCCAAATGTCACCGGCAACGTGATCTTTCCCTTTGGCTTACTCCTTCCTGGATTGATTCCTTGGAATGTGCCGGTCTCTTTGAGCTCGCTGTCAGGGATCTGGAGTTTCTGGAGTACCACGGAGGAAATCAGGTTCAAGCCGGCCCCGCCGTCAACTAGCATCTTAGTGACCTTGAGGTTGCGGATAGTTGGTGAAACCAACATCGGCAAGCACCCGACCGCAGTTATGTGATCAGGGTGGTCCTCAATATCAAAGATGATAGGCGTGCTAGACCATTTCAGAGGCTTGCGTGACTCGACAGGTGGTTCCGCCGCATTGACTTCCCGCACCCATTGCTTGAGCTGGCGGTGTGAAGTATGCAGGGAAGCACCGCCGTCAACGAACAGAACCTCTGTGGCTTTTTGGAACTCCTGCTCATCGGTCTCGTCATCATCCATATCATCATCGCCGTCGTCATCTTCATCCTTGTCGTGGCCGCGGGGAGGTCTGTCTCCTTGCCGCTGCTTGGCCTTGCCGCGGCGCCCTCCTCGGCCGGGGCATTTCTTGCTGGATCCTCTAGTACCTTCTTGGGCCTTCTCCTTGTCGCGTCGCCCGTATTCAGCCTTTTGCTGCTCGACAAGCTGCTCGACCTTCTTGCAGCTCTGGAGGTCATGGCCCTTGGTGCGGTGGATCTTGCAGTACTGCTTGTTGGTGCCGTCCTGCTTGTCGGCGACCGCCACAGCCTGGCAGTTGGTAGCTCCGGCTTTCTTGGCGTCACCTCCGTTGCCGGACTACTCAACGACTAGCACATCTTTGCCTTTCTTCTTCCTGTTGTTCTGCCGCCGGTTTTTCTTTGCCGGGGCAGCATCCTCGCCATCAGATCCTCCTGCTCCTGTATTCTCTCCGGGAAGTTTCCTCCCTTCCTCATCACGTGCACACTTGTCGGCCAGGGCATATAGCTCACTGATGTCTCTGATCTTGCACATCGCCAGCTCCTCCCGCATCCTGCGGTTTCGCACGTTCTGATGGAACGCGCTGATGACCGCGGCAGGGTGGACATCTGGGATGATGTGCTGTACACGGCTGAATCTCTGAATGTACTTGCGCAGGGGCTCTCCTTCCTTCTGGGCGAGGAGATGAAGGTCGCTTTCTTGGCCATGGGGTTTGTGGCCGCCTGTAAAGGCGCTGACAAACTGATGGCATAGATCTGCCCAGGAGGATATGGAGTTATCCGGCAAGTGCATGAGCCAGGACCTGACATTGGGCTTGAGCACCAGCGGGAAGTAGTTGGCAAGGCTCTTGTCGTCCCGCCCCCCGGCAGCTTACACCGCGATGGTGTAGATGCTGAGGAACTCCGACGGATGCGACTTGCCGTTGTACTTCTCTGGTACGTTGAATGCTGACCCACGAGCACCTATGGGACCGGCGGACCGGGCCCCTTTCAGTTCGGCGGGGGGTGGAGGTCGCGCGAAGAGCAGATCAAGGTGAAGCACATGAGTAGTTTTACCCAGCTTCGGAGCTCTCCGGAGAGATAATACTCCTACTACTGCATGTCTGAATGTATTGAGTTCTTGCTCAGGAGCGCTGAGTGCTACCGTACACACTAGCTGCTAACGAGACCGAGCGCGAGTGTTTTCTGCCTCCGAACCCCCTCTACGTTGTGCATGGGCCTCCTTTTATATGCTCAAGGGGTCACCGACAGGTGGCAACGTAGACAAGGGTAAAAATGGAAAGGTGTTGCGGTTGGTACAACTACCTGTACAGTGTATCATACCTAACCCTGACGGCAGGGGACAAAGGCATTAAATGCCCGTCTGCGTCGCCCAAATAGTGTAGAAAGGGACCGTCAGGGATGCCACCGCTTGCCACGATGGTAATCTTGTCAGCGTCGCTTGCCACCTCGCACCGCTGGCTGCACAGCCTCTCGCCACGCGCGCCTGGAAAGGTCTCAGGGCGACACGTTGGTGGATGTGCTGGAGCGCGGGTACAGAGTGGTAGCTTGCCGCGGTAAGCACCTTGCCGCAGTCATTGTCTTGTCGCGTCCGGAAGCTTGTCGCTCACCGGGCCTCGCCGGGACGCGTGGCGCGTCGTGGCAAGTTCCTTGAGATGCCTTGGTTGGCCTTCCCGGCAAGCTCCTCTTGCCGGGGCCTTGTCTTCTTGGCTTGAATACTTTGTTCTTGAATGGTTCCAAAGGAACCATGGAGGACCTTGGCGGTCACCCAACAAGCCTTGTCGTGGGGTGTTGCGACTGCCCGTGCACAAGTTCGGGATACTAGGGTACCCCTACTCTAGTACACCGACATAGGGTCTGCACGCTTAACGTTCGTTGACGATATAGTATTATATGAGTTATGTGATTTGGTGACCGGATGTTGTTTGGAGTCCCGGATGAGATCTCATACATGAAGGGGAGTCTGAAAATGGTGGAGAGGTAAAGATTGATATATAGGACGATGGTGTTCGGATGCCGGAAGTGTTTTTCGGGGGTTACCAGGTACTTATCGGGTCACTGGAAGGGGTTCCGGGCACCCCCAACAAAAGATATGGGCCACCAGCCCCTTGTGGCTGGTGGCCCATATCTTTTGTTGGGGGTGCCCGGAACCCCTTCCAGTGACCCGATAAGTACCTGGTGTGCCCCACCATAGCAGGCCAACCAATAGGAGGATAAGGAAAGAGGGGAAGGGAAAGGAAAGTGTGGAGTTGTGTGGAGTAGGACTCCCCCTTCCTTCCCTCTCCCCCCTCTTTCCTTCCCCCTCGGTTATATATGGCAGGGGGGCGCGGCTTGGGAGTGACTCCAAGTAGGATTCCTCCTACTTGGGTGCCTCCTATGGATGCTCCTCCCTCCCTCCCACCTATATATATGTGGGAGGGGGGCACCTAGCACACAACAGACAATTGCCTAGCGGTGTCGGCGCCCCCTCCACCATTTACACCCCGGTCAAATTTTCGTAGTGCTTAGGCAAAGCCTTGCGGAGATAACTTCGGCATCACCATCACCACACCGTCATGATTCCGGAACTCCTCTACTACCTCGCCATTTTGCTGGATCAAGAAGGCCGAGGACGTCACCGAGCTGAACGTATGCTGAACGCGGAGGTGCCATGCGTACAGTACTAGATCTGTTGGAGCGTGAAGAAAATTCGACTACATCAACCGCGTTGTAAAACGCTTCCGCTTATGGTCTACAAGGATATGTAGACACACTCTCCCCCTCGTTTCTATGCATCTCCTTGATAGATCTTGTGTATGCGTAGATTTTTTTTATTTTCCATGCAATGTTTCCCAACAGTGGCATCATGAGCTAGGTGTATGCGTAGATGAGATGCACGAGTAGAACACAAAGAAGTTGTGGGCGGTGATGTTTATACTACTTACCACCAATGTCTTATTTTGATTCAGCGGCATTGTGGGATGAAGCGGCCCTGACCAACCTTACATGTCCACGCACATGAGACTAGTTCCACCGACTGACATGCAACTAGTTTTGCATAAAGGTGGTTGGTGGGTTTCTATTTCTCCTACTTTAGTTGAATCGAATTTGATTGCAAACGGTCCTTGAAGAAGGTTAAAACAGCAAACTTGATAAATCACAGTTGTTGTTTTTGCCGTAGGTAAGAACGGTTCTTGCTAGAAACCCGTAGCAGCCACGTAAAACATGCAATAACAAAGTAGAGGACGTCTAACTTGTTTTTGTAGGGTATGTTGTTATGCGATATGGTCAAGACATGATGTGATATACGTTATTGTATGAGATGATCATGTTTTGTAACTTATCAGCAACCGGAAGGAGCCTCATGGTTGTCTCTTTATTGTATGAAATGCAAACGCCATGTAATTGCTTTACTTTATCACTATGCATTAGCAATAGTTGTAGAAGCAATAGTTGGCGAGATGACCACAACGCAATGATGGAGATCAAGGTGTCGAGCTGGTGATGATGGAGATCACAGCGATGCTTTAAAGATGGAGACCAAAAAGGACGAGATGATGATGGCCATATCATGTCACATATTTTGATTGCATGTGATGTTTATCTTTTCTGCATCTTATTTTGCTTATAACAACGGTAGCATTATAAGATGATCCCTTCACGAAATTTCAAGACATAAGTGTTCTCCCTGAGTATGCACCGTTACGAAAGTTCGTCGATTTGAGACACCACGTGATGATCAGGTGTGATAGACTCTACATTCACATACAACAAGTGTAAGACAGTTTTACACACGCGGAATACTTGGGTTAAACTTGACGAGCCTAACATGTACAGACATTGTCTCGGAACACTAGAGACCGAAAGGTCGAATGTGAGTCATATAGTAGATATGATCAACATAGAGATACATGTTCACCATTGATGACTAACCCATCTCACGTGATGATCGGACATGGGTTAGTTTATTTGGATCACGTATCACTTAGATAACTTGAGGAATGTTTATTTAAGTGGGAGTTCATTAGTAATTTGATTAAATTGAACTTAATTTATCATGAAATTAGTCCTGATAATATTTGCAAATCTATGTTCTAGATCAATAGCTCGCGATATAGCTCCCCTATTTTTTGATATGTTCCTAGAGAAAATTAAGTTGAAAGATAATAGTAGCAATGATGCGGACTGGGTCTGTGATTTGAGGATTATCCTCATTGCTGCACAGAAGAATTGTGTCCTTGATGCACCGTTAGGTGACAGATCTATTGCAGGAGTAGATGCAAACGTTATGAACATTTGAGAAGCTTGGTATGATGACTACTTGATAGTTTAGTGTGCCATGCTTTACGGCTTAGAACTAGGATTGAAATGTTGTTTAATGCCACAGATCCTATGAGATGTTCCAAGAGCTGAAATTGGTATTTCAGACTCATGCTCGTGTCGAGAGGTATGAGACTTGTAACAAGTGCTTTGCCTACAAGATGGAGGAGAATAGCTCAGCCAGTGAGCATGTGCGCTGAATGTCTGGGTACTACAATCGCTTCAATCAAATGGGAGTTAATTTTCCAGATAAGATAGTGATTGACAGAGTTCTCTAATCACTATCACTAAACTACTAGAACTTCGTTATGAACTATAATATGCAAGCGGTGACGAAAACGATTCCCGGGCTCTTCGCGATGCCGAAATCGGCGAAGTAGAAATCAAGAAAGAGCATCAAGTGTTGATGGTTAACAAGACCACTAGTTTCAAGAAAAAGGGCAAGGGAAAGGAGGGAACTTCAAGAAGAATGGCAAGCAAGTTGCCACTCCCGTGAAGAAGCCCAAAGCTGGACCTAAGCCTGAAACTGAGTGCCTCTACTATAAAGGGAATGGTCACTAGAAGCGGAACTGCCCCAAATACTTGGCGGATAAGAAGGATGGCAAAGTGAAAAAACATATATTTGATATACATGTTATTGATGTGTACCTTACTAGTATTTGTAGTATCCCCTGGGTATTTGATACTGGTTCAGTTGCTAAGATTAGTAACTCAAAATAGGAGTTGCAAAATGAACAGAGATTAGTTAAGGGCGAGGTGACAATGTGTGTTGTAAGTGATTCCAAGGTTGATAAGATCACCATCGCACACTCCCTATACCTTTGGGATTAGTGTTGGACCTAAATAATGTTATTTGGTGTTTGTGTTGAGCATGAATATGATTGGATCATGTTTATTGCGATACGGTTATTCATTTAAGTCTGAGAATAACTGTTGTTCTGTTTCAAAAATAAAACTTTCTATGGTCATACCCCCAATGTAAATGGTTTATTGAATCTCGATCATAGTGATACACATATTCATAATATTGATGCCAAAAGATGCAAAGTTGATAATGATAGTGCAACATATTTGTGGCACTGCCGTTTAGGTCATATTGGTGTAAAGCGCATGGATAAACTCCATGCGGATGGACTTTTAGAATCACTTGATTATGAATCACTTGATTATAAATCATTTGATACTTGTGAACCATGCCTCATAGACCAGATGACTAAAACTTTGTTGTCCGAAACAATGGAGCAAGCTAATGACATATTGGAAATAATACATACCGATGTATGCGGTCTGAGGAGTGTTGAAGCACGCGGCGGGTATTGTTATTTTCTAACCTTCACAGATGATTTGAGTAGGTATGGGTATATCTACTTAATGAAACACAAGTCTGAAACATTTGAAAAGTTCAAAGAATTTTCGAGTAAAGTGGAGAATCATCGTAAGAAGAAATTAAGGTTTCTACGATCTGATTGTGGAGGCGAATATTTGAGTTACAAGTTTGGCCTCCATTTAAAACAATGTGAAATTGTTTCACAACTCACGCCACCTGGAACACCACAATATAATGGTGTGTCTGAATGTCGTAACTGTACTTTATTAGATATGGTATGATCTGTGATATCTCTTACCAATTTAGCACTATCTTTTTGGGGTTATACATTAGAGATAGCCGCATTCACGTTAAATAGGGCACCTTCTAAATCCGTTGAGACGACACCTTATGAACTATGGTTTGGCAAGAAACCTAAGCTATCATTTCTTAAAGTTTGGGGATGCGATGCTTATCTTAAAAGCTTCAGCCTGATAAGCTCGAACCTAAATCGGGGAAGTGCGTCTTCATAGGATACTCTAAAGGAACTATTTAGTACACCTTCTACCACAGATCCAAAGGCAAGATCTTTGTTGCTAAGAATGGGTCCTTTCTGGAGAAGGAGTTTCTCTCGAAAGAAGTTAGTGGGAGGAAAGTAGAACTTGACGAGGTAATTGTACCTTCTCTCGAATTGGAGAGTAGAACATCAGAGAAATCCGTTCCAGTGATGCCTACACCAACTTGAGAGGAAGCTAATGATGATGATCATGAAAAATTGGATCAAGTTACTAATGGACTTCGTAGGTCGAACAAAGCATGTTCCACACCAGAGTGGTACGGTAATCCTATCCTGGAAGTCATGTTATCAGACCATGGTGAACCTACGAACTATGAAGAAGCTATGATGAGCCCAAATTCTAACAGATGGCTTGAGGCCATGAAATCTGAGATAGGATTCGTGTATGAGAACAAAGTGTGGACTTTGGTGGACTTGCCCGATGGTCGGCAAGCCATAGAGAATAAATGGATCTTCAAGAAGAAGACTGACGTTGATGGTAATGTTACCGTCTACAAAGCTCGACTTGTCGCAAAAGCTTTTTGACAAGTTTAAGGAGTTGACTACGATGAGACTTCCTCACCCGTAGCGATGCTTAAGTCCATCCAAATTATGTTAGCAATTTCCACAATTTATGATTATGAAATATGGCAAATGGATGTCAAAACTGCATTCCTTAGTGAATATCTCAAAGAAGAGTTGTATATGATGCAACTAGAAGGTTTTGTCGATCCTAAAGGTGCTAACAAAGTGTGCAAGCTCCAGCGATCCATTTATGGACTGGTGCAAGCATCTCGGAGTTGGAATATACGCTTTGATGAGGTGATCAAAGCATATGGTTTTATACACACTTACGGTGAAGCTTGTATTTACAAGAAAGTGAGTGGGAGCTCTGTAGCATTTCTGATATTATATGTGGATGACATATTGTTGATTGGAAATGATATACAATTTCTGGATAACATAAAAGGATACTTGAATAAGAATTTTTCAATGGAAGACCTCGGTGAAGCTGCTTACATATTGGGCATCAAGATCTATAGAGATAGATCAAGACGCTTGATAAGATTTTCAATGAGCGCAAACCTTGACAAGATTTTGAAGGAGTTCAAAAGGGATCAGTCAAAGAAGGAGTTCTAGCCTGTATTGTAAGGTGTGAAGTTGAGTAAGACTCAAAACCCGACCACGGCAGAAGATAGAGAGAGAATGAAAGTCATTGCATATGCCTCAGCCATAGGTTCTATAAAGTATACCATGGTATATACCAGTCCTATTATATACATTGCCATGAGTTTGGTAAGGGGGTATGATAGTGATCCAGGAGTGGATCACGGGACAGCGGTCAAAGTTATCCTTTGTTACCTAAGAGGACCGCAAATGTTTCTCGATTATGGAGGTGATATATAAAGAGTTCGTCATAAAGAGTTACGTCGATGCAAGCTTTGACACCGATTCAGATGACTATAAGTCTCAATCTGGATACTTATTGAAAGTGGGAGCAATTAGCTAGAATAGCTCCATGCAGAGCATTATATACATAGGAATTTGCAAAATACATATGGATCTGAATATGGCAGACCCGTTAACTAAACCTTTCTCACAAGCAAAACATGATCACACCTTAGTACACTTTGGGTATTAATCACATGGTGATGTGAACTAGATTATTAACTCTAGTAAACCCTTTGGGTGTTGCTCACATGGCGATGTGAACTATGGGGTGTCAATCACATGACGATGTGAACTATTGGTGTTAAATCACATGGCGATGTGAACTAGATTATTGACTCTAGTGCAAGTGGGAGACTAAAGGAAATATGCCCTAGAGGCAATAATAAAGTTGTTATTTTATATTTCCTTATTCCTGATAAAGGTTTATTATTCATGCTAGAATTGTATTGATCGGAAACTTAAATACATGTGTGAATACATAAACAAATACCGTGTCCCTAGTAAGCCTCTACTAGACTAGCTCGTTGATCAAAGATGGTTAAGGTTTCCTAACCAAATACATGTGTTGTCATTTGATAACGGGATCACATCATTACGAGAATGATGTGATGGATGACCCATCCGTTAGCTTAGCATAATGGTCGTTCAGTTTAGTGCTATTGCTTTCTTCATGTCAAATACATATTCCTTCGACTATGAGATTATGCAACTCCTAAATACCGGAGGAATTCCTTGTGTGCTATCAAACATCACAAAGTAACTGGGTGATCATAAAGATGCTCTACAGGTATCTCCGAAGGTGTTTGTTGAGTTGGCATAGATCAAGATTAGGATATGTCACTCCGAGTATCGGAGAGGTATCTCTGGGCCCTCTCGGTAATACACATCATAAGCTTGCAAGAAAATGACTAAGGAGTTGGTTGCGAGGGGATGTATTATAGAATGAGTAAAGAGAATTGCTGGTAATGATATTGAACTAGGTATATGAAGATACCGACGATTGAATCTCGGGCAAGTAACATACCGATGGACAAAGGGAATTACGTATGTTGTCATAACGGTTCGACCGTAAAGATCTTCGTAGAATATGTAGGAGCCAATATGGGCATCCAGGTTCCGCAATTGGTTATTGACCGGAGAGGTGTCTCAGTCATGTCTACATAGTTCTCGAACTCGTAGGGTCCGCACGCTTAATGTTTGTTGACGATATAGTATTATATGAGTTATGTGATTTGGTGACCGAATGTTGTTCGGAGTCCTGGATGAGATCACGGACATGACAAGGAGTATCAAAATGAGAGGTAATTATTTATATATAGGACGATGGTATTCGGACACCGGAAGTGTTTCAGGTGGTAGCGGGTACTTATTGGGTCATCGGAAGTGGTTCCGGGCACCCCAGCAAAAGATATGGGCCTTATGGGCCAAGAGAGGGAACGCACCAGCCACAAGAGGCTGGTGCGCCCCCCATAGTAGGCCAACCTAGGAGCAGAAGGAAAGAGGGGAAGGGAAAGGAACGTGTGGAGTAGGACTCCCCCTTCCTTCCGTCTTCCCCCCTCTTTCCTTCCCCCTCGGTTATATATGGCAGGGGGAGCGGCTTGGGAGGACTCCAAGTAGGATTCCAACTACTTGGGCACCTCCTATGGCTGCTCCACCCTCCCTCCCATGCCTATATATATGTGGGAGGGGCCGCCTAGCACACAACAGACAATTGCCTAGCCGTGTGCGGCGCCCCCCTCCACCGTTTACACCCCGGTCATATTTTTGTAGTGCTTAGGTGATGCCCTGCGGAGATAACTTCACCATCACCGTCACCACACTGTCGTGCTGCCGGAACTCATCTACTACCTCGCCATCTCACCACACCGTAGTTCTTAGGACGTCACCGAGATGAACGTGTGCAGAACGCGGAGGTGCCGTGCGTTCGGTACTAGATCGGTTGGAGTGCGAAAAAAGTTCGATTACATCAACTGCATTGTAAAACGCTTCCGCTTATGGTCTACGAGGGTACGTAAGACTCTCCCCCTCATTGCTATGCATTTCCTTTATAGATCTTGCGTGTGCATAGAATTTTTTTTGTTTTCCATGCAACGTTTCCCAACAGGTTTGGCATCTCGTAGCCCTGGGTACATTCATCCATGACTGGCTCTTCATCATGTTTTGCCAACGTCGATATCCATCCATGAAGCCCCATTTCAGTAAGTGGTACTCGACATCTGTCACTTCACGTGACTCTATATTGACACAATGACTGCATGGACACAGGATGTAATCGTCATTACGAACTCTCTTCTTTGTCCTTTCAGCCAAATTGATTAACTCCGTCACACCACGGATAAAATCTGAGCTTCTTCAATCCTTCATCCATTCAAATCGTTCCATTTGCACCACATGAGGGGCAATTACAAAAATAATAACATTAATACATGGATTAATTGATGCCCAAAGATGCTTGCATAAATCACAAGATTTAATTTTCATCATTACCGAGGGTGCTCCATATTGTTGTCAAGCCGTGCGATGAAAAAAATTAATGGCCATTCTATTTACACGTAGAGTACTACAGTACTACTCTTATGAATTGAATGCCTTAATTAAGCCACTCAACGAAAAGAATACCTTAATTAATTGGCCACATGGCGAACTCCACCCAGCACACAAAGAAGCGTGATGTCACGGCACGCCGAGACAACAGGGTCGAGGAGCAACCGCCTGAAGTTCGAGCTCCACTATCCCGCCATCGACCGCGACGGATGTGCTCCAATCACGCCGCCGCCGAGCTCGAGGATTGAGCTCCTCCGATCTCCCACCGCAGACAAAGGATTGACCTCCTATCATGCCGCCACCGCCGATCGAATGAGGATTGACCTCCTATCCGGTAGTCGTTGCCTCGGCCGCCACCGCCATATCTATCTATAGAGCGGTTGTTCTTATTTGTTGACGGCTATCTGTAGAGAGGCTATTTATGCTAATTATTAACTCAATTATTGCATCCTCATATGTACAGGGTAGTACATCACATACGGTTATGTCACAGCAACCGTGTCTCACCTATGTTGTCTTCTCACACAGTTTGGTGTGGAAATCGTGTGTGAAGTTGCAATACTGAACACAAACGACAAGTATAAACCATGTGCCGTATACAATAGAGTGCGATAAGTAGTTCTCGGCCATTATCAGATCTCCATAGTTTCCCCATTTCTCCCAAATCCCTAGATAGCCTCCAAATCTCTAGCCCCCAAATTCCCTCGCGTGGCGCTAACAATGGGGGAATGCGAATGAGTGGTGCTGATGGTTTCAGTGTGGTTGCTCCTGCTAATATCGCTGCTCTCGGCGGCATGATGGGCGGCACCGCCATGACGGCGGTCACCGTCGAGGATTTTCCTAAGGTCATCAGAAGGCAGGTGTACTACGGTTCCGAAACGCCTTCTTAGGTTTCAATCTATCCTGATCTTTTTTAGCATGTCCAAAGTAGCTCCCTACTTAGTCCATCCTGAATTACCCCCCCCCCCTCCCACACACACACGCACACCCAGGAAAGCGATCAACCGAACGATCCGGAGTATGACTCCAGAGTCCTGCAACATGAGTTTGACTCCGAGATTTGTGCCACCGAGAAGCACCAAAAGCTGAGTTTTGTGCATGGACACACTCCCACTCGACGTGTAGAGGTATTCTACATTGGCAGACGGTTTCTCAGTTGCTCCTTAGAGGTTAGTGCTAAGTTCATCATTTTACTTGAGTTAATGCCACCGCTCATCCTGAATACTATTTAACATTGGTGGTGATATGAGGCTTGTGCCTTTGTTAACTGGCTGGATGAAGAATGGCATGGAAAGGCTCGGAGTGTTATCACCAAGCTCGCAGAAGATAACATAAAGCTGAAGAAGAAACTGACTAATCTAGAGTATACAATTAGTATGATGAAGCAAGAAAGAATCAATCACAGGCAACAGATGAAAGCAAGAGACAAGAAGGAACTAGCATGTGTAGTTGTGGTTGTCGCATCAGCCATCTTCTATGTGTTGTTTGCAATGATGATTAAGGGTTTTGTTTGATTATTACTAGCTATATCAATAAGCAGAACTCCATCTATTGCTTGCCAACAGTCCTACTCCCTTCGTACCGGTGCATAAGTCACATTACGAAAACCAAATAATCCCAAAACTCGCTCCCTATTTTTGGCCCGGAAAAAGGAAATGCTAAAATAGGAGTCGTGGGGCATGTATGCATTCAATGACTTGAGACTACTTAGCCTAACATGTAATAGTCAATTCTCTGCATGCAATGGTATTGATTATCAAATAAACATCATGTTCTCTCGTTTTTTTCCACCTTGGTCGTCGGTACGGAGGGGGTATGAAAAATGCTTGTTTCACATTTGGATGATCCAACCCGTGTGCGTAATTATCACATTGAGAACTAATAAACCACGGGAATTTGGAGTTACTGGGTACTAATAATTGTGGTGGTGGTTAGATAATCTGTCAATCCCCTGCTTCAATTGGCATTCCTCTTCTCTCCATACCCTGCTTCAGTGTCTACCATCTTCATCGTCTCGTCCGGCCGCGCTACACACTTGCACACACTCTGTAATCTCGCTTTCTCGCGGTTTGTATATGTAGCACAACCATGTCGAGTAACAGCAAGGATGATAGTTCTGCCAGCAGTCTGGCGCCCGATGATAGGTCAACATCGAAATTATCTTGCTCATCTTCCATGTGTCCGGCATCGAGCCTAGACCTCAATGTTATCCTGATCATGGAAGGGAAGCCGCCGCCCGAGTCGTCAGACGACAGCCAGACGGACTAGGAGCCATCGATCGAAAGATGAACGAGAGGACGACGATGATGATGAGGAGGAATGGTCGAATGAGGAGGAGGAGGAGGACGATAGCAACGACGATAGTGATGAAAAGCCATCGGTCAGCGGCAAGAAGTGTCCTCGCCAAGACGATGTCGCGGGGCCATCCAATAATAAAAAGAAGAAGAAATACTAAATTAAGCAGACTGTATATATCTTTGGTGTCATTATCTTTGTTTCCCCTGTCAATCTCATCTCAAACAGTTAGCAATACGTGTTCGACAAAGATCGTTTACATTCTCACCCACATGTTGGTTTCTTGAATTGGATGCCCTGTCGAGTACACAATTCACAACAAAAAATTGTATGCGCTGCCTATAATGATCGCGCACAATTCTGATTACCGACATGTTTGCCGTGTATCACACAAATCTTGTTATGCCGAATCATTTGTGTTCTTCTCGGTCATCACAAGTAGCTCATCCGACTGACTGTATGCTGCCTATCGCACAGATATGGCTGACCGTTTCTGTTGTTTTATCTCATCGCAAGCAGTTCGTATGGACTAATTGTATACCATGCATCGCACACGCACATATAATTTGAATTGTGCTTGATGCCTCCACCATCCCAAATGGTTCGTATTATTTGTGACGGTTTAACTACAACACTGTTTGTGATTTATGCATCACACACAGTTTCGTCAAAGGGTCTTTGATTGTAGTGTCACATTAGCAACATCCTGCAGTAGTGGGGTAGGATGTCTGTCTTTGACTCCATCAGGTGGATTCTCTAGGAGCTCAAGATCAGAATTAGGTAAACGTCCTTCATTGTCATATTGATGGTATATCGGACGCCCTTTTAGTTTATTCAATTTTGAATTGAGCAAAATGCCAGCTAATTTTCGTCGAAAGTGTTTCATATCCTCCTACAAAATATAAAAAAACAAATTTTATATGATATTTTGAGATAAAATAATGAGATAATGTATAAAAGGGCAATATCTAGGGGAATTTATACGATAATGCATCTGTCCAACATTCCATATAATTTAGCATAAACAGTCCACATGATGCGCTATAATATTATGAAATAATACTTTAGAATATTACCTAGAGGAATCAAATAAACAAACCATTTGAACAAATAATAGTGTTCATTATACCCACCTGCTTACTATCAATATTTTCCATTTTATGATATCTTTGTGTTCATGAGTACCAAACACAATAATTTTCAATTTGTGGCAAGTGCTTACCCATATGTTTGTATTGCCTCATGGAACTGTTCTACGACCTTCCATTTTGTAACATTGAGATCAAGCCACTTAAGATCTATGGTAAACTCCTCCGGACTATGTTCTCCAGTTTCCAGACGCTTCTCAAGTCCTAGTAACTGTTAATAGATGAAAAATAGTAGGGATTAAGGCAAACAAACATATGTCAGGAGGACCAAAAACAATAGATAGTTACCATAGTAGTAAGGTCACTCTGTTTGACCCAAGAACCAAGTGAGTCCAATATTTGAACCTCATGTTCTTTTTTGGAGTTGACAACTGCTAGATACCAATGGTACCGAGGAATGTTAATCGGAAAGAATAGCTGGTGTAAATATCATATAAGTCGTAGTCACAATTAGATATAAATTATAATAAATCATTATACACATGGATTAATTTAAAACAATATATCATTATATGCATGGATAATGAGGCGAGACTAACCATATATTGTTGTAGCTAAGTATTAACATGTTGTACGATGTGACGATATTTGTATGGGTCTATGTCTTTTTATCCATCTTCTTTTTTCTAGCCAATACAAATGTGCTAATAATATGTACCTTTTCACCCGCCCTGTCTTGTAGATGGCCATGAGCAAGCATGCAATATATGTAAGCATTTATCACATGTAACTCCACGTTTAGATTATATTTATGTTTTATGATATTATATATTGTTTATATTATTAATTACAAAGTTTATGCAATTGGTCTTACACCATCGTGTAAGAACATATCATCTTTCATAAGGCATTCCAAATCGTCGTTTGGTAACAAGTCATCTCCAATGTCCATGAACTTGGTTTTCTTGGGGCGGACATGATTGATTTGATGACTATAAGGGGTACAAACGTAATCTGTCGGCATGATACAAAAACGAGCGAAATTAGTTGAATACAAAAGGCAATATGAAGAGGAAAGATCGATAATAACATTGAAAATATACCATGTGCGATAACATTTAAATTGACATAATTTTTGTTTTTTCAGAGATATCACCGCTTCCATATCATTTGTTCTGAAGGTGTGGCCAATTGTGCTCACTGGTATAGAGTCACCTACATCTGGACAAGGTATTGCAATTGATTCAGCAGGGTGCTCAATAGAGCCTTCCGCCGTTGGTTGCGTTGAGCACTCACCTCCCATTCTTCTCGGGTGTCAAGTTATCTCGGCATTGACCATCTATTTTATGTCTTTGTGCGTTTATGTGTTCCCTTTTTTCTGGTAAGCTGCTCTTCTCTGCGTGTTTATCTTATCCCTCTTTTCGTGGTATAAGACATCACCAGAGTTCATTTCCTCTTCCCCTTTCTTCTGATAATCTGTTGTCTTCGCGTGTTTCTAATGTCCCTTTGTTCCTTTGATAAGATCTTGTTATGATCCCCATCAAGTTCCCTCGTACCTGGCATTATGTCATGAAGTTCAACCTCGATGTGGTTTGTGGTTACAATAGTAATGATTATACTTAGCTAAGGGAAAATGGCTCCTACCATGTGAACTACAATCTTGATCTATTAGAAAAGCAGTTGTGAGATTTCTTGGAGAAGGGAATGATGGCAAATTGCTATATGTGTTGTCAGCAATGTAGGGTGCATAGTTGGAGCTCGAAGGGATTGTCGTTTCACGTATGAACAAGGTTAAAGGTTCATGAGGGACGGCTTTCAAATCTGATTGTTGAGAAATCTTTCTTCAAATCAAGAGAACTGATATTAAAACCAAACCATAGTATTGATTGTACGGTAATATAATTAGGCATAACAAATCAATTGCAGTTTGCCTCCTTCATTCAACTCATTTTGGTGATATATACCTGGACTCCATTGGCGGAGTTGATCCACGTTGGTGATATCACTAAGAGCACGTCGGCGGGCATTTGTCGCATCAACCACTTCATTTCTCTTGTGCTCTCTTAGTTCTTCATCAAGATTTACCATATTGTAGAGAGATCCAATCAGGGTCAACTCTTGTGAGGCCACTGCTGGAATTGTCAATTTACAATCGGATCAACCATATGTATGGACCTATACTACAAACCTCTTCCAATTAGGTGGAAATTATCCTACCTTGCGCTGCCACTGCAGTCATTCTGGAATGTTAATGAACATTAGAGATATCACCGAGAGGGGATCGACGTCGATTTGTCGCCTCCGCTTTTTCAAGTGTCATCGTCTGTCATTGCAGATTATACCGAAAAATGCTTTACGCCCTACTTTATAAATAAAGCAAACCGCCAGAGCACACATACATTGACTAGTCCACACACACACACCTGAGTCTCACAAGGAGTACAATAGGTTCTGCTGAGGGCACATCTCAACAAGCCCAAAAACAAAAAAAGAAAGGCGCCAGAGAGTATGACACATGCCTAATCTATCACCGGAGGAAGTGGAGGGGGAGGCGGCGACAGACGGACGACCATCGAGCAAAGGTCAGTGATGAAGAAGGAGATGGCATCCCGATACTGAGGGCGGCTAAGCGGCCGCCAGAGCTGCAAGTAACCAGACAGTTTGAAAAGAGCGTCAGTAGCCCATCGAAGAGGAATGCGCTGAATCACAAGTTTATTGCGGATCGTCCAGAGGGTCCAAGCTAGGGCCCCAATCTCAAGCCACCTAATGTGGAGAGAAGGTAGGGGGGTGTTTTGGAGTTCGGAAAATAGGTCAGGGAAGTTGGAGTGGCACCAAGTTCCACAAACCACCTCTCTAAAGCAGCTCCACACAAATTTGGAGGACACACAAGAGAAAAAGATGTGATTCGAGTCTTCGGGACACCACAGAGAGGGCAGAGGCCAGATCCGGGGCCATTGTGCTTGCGAACCTCCACCCAGGACGAGATCCGGCCGCGGATCCACTGCCACATGAAGATCCAGATCTTGAGTGGCAGACGGATGGACCACACCACTGAGAGGGGAGTAGGGAGGTGGAGGGGGCGATGGCCTGGTAGAGGGACTTGGTGGAGTATTAGCCTAACGGCTCGAGGTGCCACCTAACCAACTCTGGGCCCGCATCCACAACCAGTTCGTGAAGAGCGACGCAATCCAGGAGCTCATGTCAGGCGGCAGTGTCCGGAGGCCCAAATGGCCTCCGGAATGCGAGACGCCCTAAGTCAATAAGGGCCCTCTCGACAGATATCAAAGGGGCGATGGCGATGGAGAAGAGGTCGGGGAAGCGCGGAACAAAGGGGTTGTCACCAGCCCATCAATCAAACCAGAACATTGTCGGAGCTCCGGATCCAATTGAGATGGAAGTTCCAATGCGGAGGATAGGGAGAAGTTGGACGACCGACTGCCAGAACTGGGAACCGCCAGATCTCTAGCAGAAGGCTAGAGGCTGTCCATGGAGGTACTTGTTCTAGATGATGTCAAGCCAGAGGACACCATGCCCTTGGGAGATGTGCCAAAGCTGGCAAGACAAGAGGGCGATATTCATGCGCTTAGAGCACATAATCCCGAGACCACCTTGATCTCGAGGCTTGCAGATGTCAGGCCAGCTGACCATATGGTATTTCTGCTTATTGTTATCTCCTACCCAGTAGAACTGAAACTGGACTTGGCAATCTCATGGTGCAGGGTCTCATGAAGGTTGTAGAAGCTCATGAGGAACAAGAGGAGGATGGAGAGGGAGGAGTTGATGAGGATCGTCCGGGCCGCCTTCGACAGCCACCGGCCCTGCCACGGCTCTATGTGTGTTTGCATCTTGGCCACAGTCAGGCGCAATTCTGTGACGGTGAGCCTAGAGTCACTAAGGGGAGTTCCGAGGTAAGTCGTGGGGAAGGAGCCCAGGCGGCAGTTGAGCCGATTGGCAATGTTGAGTGATTCTGCCATGGAGTAGCCCATCACAATCACATCACTCTTGTCGAAGATGATCTTGAGGCCAAACATTTGGTGGAAGCAGCGGAGAAGGAACTGAAGATTGGAGATGTCCGCCTCCGAGCCTTCGACCAAGATGATGGTGTCGTCAGCGTACTGGAGGAGGGAGATCCCAGAGCCGCCAGCCAGGTGGGGGTGATCCCATGAATATGGCCAGCCGCCTTAGCCTTGTCCAGGATGGTGGCAAGCACGTGTCCACCACCATGTTAAACAAGAATGGGGAGAAGGGGTTGCCTTGTCTAACCCCACAAAGAGTGGGGAAGTAAGGGCCGATCTCCCCATTGATATTCATGGCAGTGCGGCCGCAGGAGACCATCTGCATCATTCTAGAGATCCACTTGTCGTCGAAGCCTTTCTGGAGCAGAACTTCCTGAAGGAAGGGCCAATGATGACCCACAAGTGTAGCGGATCTATCGTAATCCTTCCGATAAGTAAGAGTGTCGAACCCAACAAGGAGCAGAAGGAAATGACAAGCGGTTTTCAGTAAGGTTTTCTCTGCAAGCACTGAAATTGTAGGTAACTAAAAGTTTTGTGATAATATAATTTGTAAAGGGTAACAAGAAATGAAAGTAAATAAAGTGCAGCAAGGTGGCCCAATCCTTTTTGTAGCAAAGTACAAGCCTGGACAATTTCTTATAATGAGAAAAGCGCTCTCGAGGACACATGGGAATTATCGCGAAGCTAGTTTTCATCACGCTCATATGATTCGCGTTCGGTACTTTGATAATTTGACATGTGGGTGGACCGGTGCTTGGGTACTGCCCTTACTTGGACAAGCATCCCACTTATGATTAACCCCTATTGCAAGCATCCGCAACTACAAAATAAGTATTAAGGTAAACCTAACCACAACATTAGACATATGGATCCAAATCAGCCCCTTACAAAGTAACGCATAAACTTGGGTTTAAGCTTCTGTCACTCTAGGAACCCATCATCTACTTATTACTTCCCAATGCCTTCCTCTAGGCCCAAATAATGGTGAAGTGTCATGTAGTCGACGTTCACATAACACCACTAGAGGAGAGACAACATACATCTCATCAAAATATCGAACGAATACCAAATTCACATGACTACTAATAGCAAGACTTCACCCATGTCCTCAGGAACAAACGTAACTACTCACAAAGCATATTCATGTTCATAATCAGAGGAGTATTAATATGCATTAAGGATCTGAACATATGATCTTCCACCAAGTAAACCAATTAGCATCAACTACAAGGAGTAATCAATACTACTAGCAACCCACAAGTACCAATTTGTGGTTGTGATACAAGAATGGATACAAGAGATGAACTAGGGTTTTGAGAGGAGATGGTGCTGGTGAAGATGTTGATGAAGATTGACACCCTCCCGATGAGAGGATCATTGGTGATGACGATGGTGATGATTTCCCCCTCCCGGAGGGAAGTTTCCCCGGCAGAACAGCTCCGCCGGAGCCCTAGATTGGTTCCGCAAAGGTTCCGCCTCATGGCGGCGGAGTTTCGTCTCGTAAACTTGCCTATGATTTTTTCTAGGGTAAAAGCCTTCATATAGCAGAAGCTGGGCACCGGAGGGCCACGGGCCACCAGGGGGCCCAGGAGACAGGGGGCGCGCCCAGTAGGGGTGGGCGCGCCCCCACCCTCCTGGTCAGGGTGTGGGCCCCCCTGGTGTTTTCTTTGCTCAATAATTCTTATTAATTCCAAAAATGACTTCCGTGGAATTTCAGGATTTTTGGAGCTGTGCAGAATAGGTTTCCAATATTTGCTCCTTTTCCAGCCAGAAATCCAGCTGCCGGCTGTCACGCCCAATATGCGACCCTATCCAAAAGGAACTCGAAGGTCCCACCAAGCATAGACCCGCATATTGGAACGCTGACAAGTTGGTATCAGAGCCTCGACCGACCCTAGGAGCCCCCTTGATTGATCGTGTAGTTTTGGCCGTTGTTGAGTCTAGAAGAAAACTGTTTTTGGAGTCTAGTTATATCGGAGAGTAGGAATTCTTTTTACTCCTCAGCCCCTTCGTCGCTCTGGTGAGGAATCTTGACGTAGGTTCACGCAGTTGGCTTTCCGATCATTGGTTCTCAGCTCTTTTCATCTGGTGCATGTCTCATCAAGTTGACTCGACCATCTTCATCTTTGAATTCAATCCTCAGTTGTTTTTCTTTTCCCACCCGCCCACCCCTTTTTCTCCTTGGAACTGGAGTCCGTAATCGAGTATCCATCCTACTCGTGTGAAGTCTTTGCCTTCTTTCCTCAATGTTTTCAACCGGTGTTTCCTCTTGAAGTTATTCATTGATTTTTTTTCCTTCCAAGTTGTCTTTGTTTTCCCGCCATCCCACCCTCTTCTTCCCGGAGTCTGACTCTCTCTCGACCATCAATTTCATTCGTGTGGAGCCTCTTCAGTCTTCCCTCAATTATTTCAACCGGTGGATTCTCGTCTCATTCGTCATTCTTCATCCCTTTCTTTTTCCGGTGCATTCAATTCAAGTATTCGGGTTGATCATATTCTTTTTCCTTGGCTCAAGTGTTTTCCCTGCTCGTTCGCCTCTCACCAGTTTATCCTTCCGGAGTGTTCAAGACATCTCAGGAGATTCGTATGCATTCCAATTAATTCGAGGTTGTCACCTCATTCAAATATTTCAATTGTTCCGGTGCATCATCTATCTGTTCAACAATCCTTTCCAACGGTGTTATCTCTTCAGTGGGCCCTAACCCACAGGTCTTTTCCCAGGATCTTACCTGACTCTTCTAATTCCCCCGGAGTCGTTTCACAGTCTATCTGATTCTGTGAGCTTTCGATTCTCATCATTCTCGTTGTTCCTCTCTTCTTCTCGAGTGCTCTCGATTCTTTGATTCTTCTCTTGAGTTCTTGTTTCACCCCATCCCTTTTCCCCTTCCGTCTCGGTCCTAAGATCTCGGGACGAGATCTCTTGTTAGTGGAGGAGTGTTGTAACGCCCCGAATTCGATGTGCCAGGTGTCTGCCAGTTATTCGCCGTCGTTGCCATGTCATTTGCTTGCGTGTTGAATTTTATCATGTCATCATGTGCATTTCATTTTGCATACGTGTTTGTCTCATGCATCCGAGCATTTTCCCCGTTGTCCGTTTTGCAATCCGGCGCTCCTATGTCCTCCGGCGTCCCCTTCTTGACTCTTTTCATGTGCGGGTGTTAAACGTTCTCGGAATGGCCCAAGTCTTGCCAAGTGGCCTTGGTATAGCACTGGTAGACCGCTTGTCAAGTTTCGTGCCATTTGGAGGTCGTTTGGTAATCCAACGGTTAACCGGGTAACCGTAAAGCCCTCTTTTGTTGCAGCCCAACACCCCTTCAAAAGTGGCCCAAAACCCATCTAACTCCCCTCCAAGCTCTCGGTCGTTCGATCACGATCGCGTGGCCGAAAACCGCTCCTCATTTGGACTCTCCTAGCTCCCTCTACCTATAAAACTAGACCTCCCCCGAAATTTTCGGATCATTCTACCCCTAACACTAGCAAATCGCCCTCCGCCGCCACCGGACGCGTCCACCCCATGCCGGACACATCCGCGCCCGCGCCCGCAGCCAATCGTGGCTTGCCACGTGGCCTCCCCGCCGTCAGCCGCCGCCGCCCCGAGCCGCCGGCCCGCTCGGGCCCGTGGCTGGCCCGCGCAGGCCCGGCCGCGCCGCCGCCAGCGCCCGCCTCCCGCGGCAGCCCCGCCGTCCGCCGGGCGCCTCGCCGCCTCCGCCGCCGCCTTGCCCGCCGCCGCGGCGACCCCACCGTCCGCCTTGCCCGCCGCCGCGGCGACCCCGCCATCCACGGGCAGCCTCCCGCGCGCCGCCTGCCGGAGGGTTGCCAGCGCCCTCAGCCGCCGCCGTGCCGCCTCGCGGCCGGGCTCCAGCCACGCCGCCGGGCGCCGTCCGGCGCCCGCCTGCGCCCGGCCCGCGGCCTCCTCCGCCGGAGCTGCGCCGGCCCCGCCGCCTCTCCCTCCGGCCAGATCCGCCCCCCCCCCCCCCCCGAGCATCTCCGGTGAGATCCGGCCGATCTCCGGCGAGATCAGGCCCTGCCTCGAAATCCGTGCCCGCAGGTTGACTCTCCCCCCCTCCGAAAATCCACTAAGTCCCTGAAGCATTTTGCATAATCATGCCATATTCCTCATGCTGTATCTCTGCATTCGTAGCTCCGTTTCGTGCTTATAATATGTCAAATTGTTCGCCTCGGCGAGTACTTCATTTCATTCCATTGCATAATTTTCATTTTAGCTCATCTTGATGCCCGAAATGCTGTTGGAAGAGTGCATGTTGATGTTAATCTGCTGAAATTGTTATAACTTGCTGTTTTGTCATTTTTGCCATGATTGATGTGTGCATCCTATGAGGTTGATGTCTACATGTGTTTTGATCTATGCCATGCCATCTTTCCAGGGGTGTATGCCATGTATTTTTGTGATCAATGTGGTGACTAGCACAAGAATGCAAACTAGGCTTCGTGATATTGCTGATTTTAGTCCCTGTTCTGCTGTTATTTTGATGCCATGTAAACTTGATGCTACAGAGAGATGCATGCATATTTTGAGATACTTCAGTAAGGGTGTTTTGAACATATGGTTATTGTCTATCCATTAATGCCCTTGTTTGCAATTATGGAGTAGTCTAGCATGTCATTTTAGTGCTCTACTCTTGCTTCAAAATGTTTCCTGGCAGATTGTTTACGTGTTATTCAATTTAGCCAAGGTTGCTGTAGTTGATCCTTGCATGCTATGGACTTGTTCTTGCCTTGGTTGATTACATAAACATGCCTTCTTGATGATGCTATGATTATATTGTCATGCAATGACTTGTGGTGAGTGAATCGAGCTTGTTAAGTAGTGTACTTGTTGCTGTTTTGCTAGGCTGAATCTGTTATTTCGTGATGCTATATAAACATGTTGCTACTAATCGTTCTATGCATATTCTGGAGATGTTCTATAAACATGTTTTGATCTACATGTTATGCCCTATCCATCCATGCCTCTGGTTGCATTTATAGCTTGCTGTAGGTTGTTCATATCTTGCTCCAAAGTTGCTTGGTAATGTTGCTATCAACCTGTTAACATTAAGTTCCATGTTTCCATGATTGTTTACTAGTGATCCATGCACCCTATGAACTTGCTCTTGCTATGCTTAGCTTCATAAACATGTCTTCTTACTGTTGGTTGCCTTGCCATGCCATGTATTGCTCTGTGGTGAGTGGTACAAGCTCACCAACATGCCTACTTATTGTTGTTTCTGCCATGTTTGAATCTGTAATATAACTTGCCATGTTTACATGGGTGCCATCATATTTTCTGATCCTTTTTGGCTCATGGTCAGTAAGGGACTCTTGTTCTATGCTTTTAGTAGATTCATGCCATGCCTTTGTTTGCCATGATAAGTTCCTGTAACATGTTGTTTGATAGCTCTAAACATTGCAACCTGATGTTATTTCCTGATAAGTCTGAAACTGTTATTATTTGCAATCTTACCATGTGTTTTGGAGCATGTTCTAGTCTTTTCTGGAGATAGCTCAGTGTTCATGTTTTGTTATGCTTTACCTGTAATTCATGCCCATGCCTTTTGTTATTATGTTGGGATGCTGTAGCTTGTTGTTTTGATGCTTGCAAGATGCCTAGTTGCTGTTATGGACAGATTGTTGTTATAACTTGTATAGAGTGTATGTGTTGCACCGTTGCTCCGTTTTGAGTGTGCTCTATATGAAACTTGCTTGATTTTGCATGTAGTGCCATATTATCATGTTGCATACTTGTTTTGAGGTGTTTGCTTGATGTTTGTATGCATTTTGCATCGAGGCCAGGTTTAACTTGTTTTGCTCATATCTTCTAGGCCGTAACTCCGAATCTAATGAACTTTATATGTAACTTGACTAGAATTTCGTGTAGATCATCTTGGTGCATCTTAACTTGCTGTTTAACAACTTGAACGTAAGGTTTGTTCAGATCTGGACCAATTTCGAAATTTGCATATGAGGACTTACCGGATTTGTTATATGTTGTTCCCGGCCTCATTTAAACTTGCCTTGATGTGTTGTTCTTGTTTGCATCATCTCTTGTCATGAGTAGCTTCATGTAGCTTTGTCATGCATCATGCTTGTTGTGCATCATCTCTTCTTCATGTGTGGTGTGTTTACCATGTTGTGTGCTTCTTCTCGATAGTTCCCGTTTCGTTGCGATCGTGAGGATTCGTTCGTCTACGTGTGGTTCGTCTTCGTGGCTTCATCTTCTTCATGGACTCGTTCTTCTTCCTTGCGGGATTTCAGGCGAGATGACCGCTACCCTGTATCTCACTACTATCATTGCTATGCTAGTTGCTTCGTTCTATCTCTATGCTGCGCTACCTATTACCTGTTTATCAAGCCATCCCAAATTGCCATGAACCCCTAACCTTTGACAACATTCCTAGCAAACCGTTGTTTGGCTATGTTACCGCTTTTGCTCAGCCCCTCTTATAGCGTTGCTAGCTGCAGGTGAAGATGAAGATTACTCCATGGTGGACAGGGTTTATGTTGGGATATCACAATATCTCTTATATTATTAATGCATCTATATATTTGGTAAAGGGTGGAAGGCTCGGCCTTATGCCTGGTGTTTTGTTCCACTCTTGCCGCCCTAGTTTCTGTCATACCGGTGTTATGTTCCCGGATTTTGCGTTCCTAACGCGGTCGGGTGATTTATGGGACCCCCCTGACAGTTCGCTTTGAATAAAACTTGTCCAGCAAGGCCCAACATTGGTTTTACCATTTGCCTCACCACCACCTACTTTTTCCCTTGGGAGTCGCTCTCTAGAGGGTCATCTTTATTATAGCTAAGTGTTGGTCTAAGTGTTGGTCCAAACTAGAGCACCGTGCGGGACCATCCCTTGGCAACTTGGGTTACGTCGGTACCTGTACGCTTAGCTTATCCGGTGTTGCCCTGAGAACGAGATATGTGCAGCTCCTATCGGGATTGTCGGCGCATCGGGCGGTCTTGCTGGTCTTGTTTTACCATTGTCGAAATGTCTTGTAAACCGGGATTCCGAGACTGATCGGGTCTTCCTGGGAGAAGGTCTATTCCTTCGTTGATCGCGAGAGCTTGTCATGGGCTAAGTTGGGACACCCCTGCAGGGTATAAACTTTCGAGAGCCGTGCCCGCGGTTATGTGGCAGATGGGAATTTGTTAATGTCCGGTTGTAGATAACTTGACACCAGATCCGAATTAAAACGCATCAACCGCGTGTGTAGCTATGATGGTCTCTTCTCGGCGGAGTCCGGGAAGTGAACACGGTTTCTGTGTTATGCTTGACGTAAGTAGGTGTTCAGGATCACCTCTTGATCATTGCTAGTTCACGACTGTTCCTTTGTTTCTCTTCTCGCTCTCATTTGCCTATGTTAGCCACCATATCATGCTTAGTCGCTGCTGCAACCTCACCATTTTACCCCTTCCTTTCCCATTAAGCTTTGCTAGTCTTGATACCCATGGTAATGGGATTGCTGAGTCCTCGTGGCTCACAGATTACTACAACAATAGTTGCAGGTATAGGTTATGCGATGATCTTGACGCGAGAGCGATGCTTGCTTGCTTTGAGTTCTTCTTCTGCTTCTTCGATCAGGGGATAGGTTCCAGGTCGGCAGCCTGGGCTAGCAGGGTGGATGTCGTTTGAGTTCCTGTTTGTGTTTCATCCGTAGTCGGATGGTGCTCTTATGTATGATGATGTTGTATTCGTGTGGCATTGTATGCCTTTTGTATGTATCCCCATCTATTATGTAATGTTGATGTAATGATATCCACCTTGCAAAAGCGTTCCAATATGCGGGTCTATCCTTGGTGGGACCTTCGAGTTCTGTTTGGATAGGGTCGCATATTGGGCGTGACACCGGCATTCCCCCTCTTCATGGTAAACCTTGTAAAATAAGAGAGAATAGCCATAAGTATTGAGACATAATGTGTGATAACAGCCCATAATGCAATAAATATTGATATAAAAGAGTGATGCAAAATGGACGTATCAACTCCCCCAAGCTTAGACCTCGCTTGTCCTCAAGTGGAAGCCGAAATCGAAAAATATGTCCACATGTTTAGAGATAGAGGTGTCGATAAAAATAAAATACGGACATGAGGGCATCATGATCATTCTTGTAAAAGCAACATATATAGATTTTGTCATATGATTTCTTATGCTCAAGTAACAATCAATTCACAGTGTCAAGTATGGTTCATAAACTTCATTGGGAACTAGCAAACTATAATCTCAGTCATTGAAGCAATTGCAGTTTATCATAACATCAGAAATAGTCAAGAATAGAGCTTTTCAGCAAGTCCACACACTCAACTATCATATAGTCTTCTACAATTGCTAACACTCACGCAATACTTGTGATTATGGAGTTTAAATCGGACAGTGAGAAAGATAGGGGCTTATTGTGTTGCCTCCCAACGTATTCACCTTCGGGTGATGTGAACAATAATAATTCATGCTAACTTACATCCAATTGGATATATATATCAAGATCTTTCAAACACGAGGGAAAGGTGAAGATCACCTTGACTCAAGCATAAAGTAAAAGATAGGCCCTTTGCAGAGGGAAGCAGAGGTTGTCACATGCTTTTAGGGTTGGATGCACAAAATCTTAATGCAAAAGAACGTCACTTTATATTGCCACTTGTGATATGAACCTTTATTATGCAGTCCGTTGCTTTTATTACTTCCATATCACTCGATTGTATAAAGCTTATTTTCTCTGTACTAATAAGTCATACATATTTAGAGAGCATTTTTTATTGCTTGCAGCATGACAACTTACTTGAAGGATCTTACTCAATCCATAGGTTGGTATGGTGGACTCTCATGGCAAAACTGGGTTTGAGAATATTTGGAAGCACAAGTAGTATTCTACTTGGTGCAAGGAATTTTGGCTAGCATGAGGTGGAAACGCAAGGTTAACATGTTGGGAAGATCAATGACAATATACTTTAACTGAGATCTTAGAAAACATAAACCATTACGTTGTCTTCCTTGTCCAACATCAACTCTTTAGCATGTCATACTTAATGAGTGCTCACAATCATAAAAGATGTCCAAGATAGTATATTTATATGTGAGAACCTCTCTTTCTTTCTTACTTCCTATTAATTGCAACGATGACCAAAACTACGTTTGTCAACTCTCAACAACTTTTATGCCTCCTACTTTTTATGTGTGAAGTCATTACTATCCATAAGATCAATATAAACTCTTTTATTCTTTTTATTTTTTCTACTTCCTCAAGATCATAGCAAAATAGCAAAGCCCTTGACTCAACACTAGTCTTTATTATAGAAAGCTCACGGACTCGATTACACAAAGAGATCACAAAGCAAAACTCAAAACTACTTGATACCAAAACTTCAATCTACTAGATCAAGATACTACTAAAAGGATCAAACTAAGTAAAACGGTAAAGATAGGAGTGTGATGGTGATACGATACCGGGGCACCTCCCCCAAACCTTGGCAGTTGCCAAGGGGAGTGCCCATACCCATGTGTATACGTCTCCGGAGGTGGTGAAGTAGGAGTTGTTGATGATGTAGGCTTGTAGTCCATCTTCCAAGGCATAGGCTCACCATCATAGAAGGATGATCGAGTTTCCGGGATCCTCAAATCTGCAGCCAAACTCATCCTCTTGAATCTATATTCATACTCACAGTTTTGGTTCCGCAGGTCATAGATCTGGGCTTGGAGGTGCTCGATTTTCTCTTGAAGCTTAAAGATGGTCTCCCCAATGATCTTGGCATCCAGCTTGTGATTGTTGGTGAACTCCGTGATCATCATTTGGTTGGCGTTGAGTCCACGCTCCACCATCCCTTGGCACTTGAAAACTTGTTGCTCCATGGCTTCGATCTTTGTCTCCACACTTCCGGTACGCCTTGGTCCCTCCACATCACGGATGTGCAGCACCCCTCATGCATCTCAATGGTTTGAGGGTGTTGCAGCACCTCCGCGAGATAGGGGTTGATAACCCTCTCCAAAAACTTATCCTTGGGAGCGCTTGGAGACGTCATGGTGCTCTAGATCTGTCAGAAAAATAGCTTGAAACGAAAACAGAGGATATTTGCGTGATGCGGTGGTCAAAACCTTCGGGAGATTATATAATGAATTTTTACCGACCAAAATACGTAACGTGCAAGAAAACGGAGTCCGAGAGGCACACGAGGTGGCCACGAGACAGGGGGGCGCGCCCAGTAAGGGTGGATGCGCCCTCCACCCTCGTGGAGGCCTCGTGTCCTTCCCGGATTACTTCTTGCTTTCCAAAATTCTTAAATATTCCAAAACAGAGGAAAACTGCCATTAGAATTGTTTTGGAGTCGGTTTACTTACCGTACGACATACCTATTCCTTTTCGGCGTCTGAAATGTTCTGGAAAATGTCCCTTACGGTTTCAATAATATTAGTTTCAACATTGATAGGATTACCTAAGATATAATGTTTGACTCTTTGACCGTTCACCACCCTCGGACTTGTGCCTTCGAAGTTGTTGATTTTTATGGCACCCGAACGATAGACCTCCTCGATAACGTAAGGACCTTCCCATTTAGAGAGAAGTTTTCCTACAAAAAATCTTAAACGAGAGTTGAATAATAACACATAATCACCTACGTTAAACTCACGCTTTTGTATCCTTTTGTCATGCCAGCGTTTGACTTTTTCTTCGAACAGCTTGGCATTCTCATAGGCTTGGGTTCTCCATTCATCAAGTGAGCTAATATCAAATAACCTCTTCTCACCGGCAAGCTTGAAGTCATAGTTGAGCTATTTAATATCCCAATATGCTTTATGTTCAAGTTCAAGAGGTAAGTGACATGCTTTTCCATAAACCATCTTATACGGAGACATACCCATAGGATTTTTATATGTAGTTCTATAGGCCCATAATGCATCATCAAGTTTCTTGGACCAGTTCTTTCTAGATCTATTGACAGTCTTTTGCAAAATTAATTTGAGCTCTCTATTACTCAACTCTACTTGACCACTAGACTGCGGGTGATAAGGAGATGCAATTCTATGATTAACATCATACTTAGCAAGCATCTTACGGAAAGCACCATGAATAAAATGTGAACCACCATTAGTCATAAGATATCTAGGGACTCCAAATCTCGGAAAATAACTTCTTTAAGCATTTTAATAGAGGTGTTATCATCAGCACTACTAGTTGGAATAGCTTCTACCCACTTAGTAACGTAATCAACAGCAACTAAAATATGTGTGTAACCATTAGAGGCCGGAAAAGGTCCCATATAATCAAAGCCCCAAACATCAAATGGTTCAATAACAAGAGAATAATTCATAGGAATCTCCTGACGTCTACTAATATTACCAATTCTTTGACATTCATCACAAGATAAGACAAACTTACGAGCATCTTTGAAGAGAGTAGGCCAATAAAAACTGTATTGCAATACCTTATGTGCAGTTCTATCTCCAGCGTGGTGTCCTCCATATGGTTCAGAGTGACACTTCCGTAGGATATGTTCCTGTTCATGCTCAGGTACACAACATCTAATAACACCATCTACTCCTTCTTTATAAAGGTGTGGGTCATCCCAGAAGTAATGTCTTAAATCATAAAAAACTTTTTCTTTTGCTGGTATGTGAAACTTGGAGGTATAACTTTAGCAACAATGTAATTAGCTTAATCAGCATACCAAGGAGCGGCACGAGAAGAATTAATGACCGCTAATTGTTCATCAGGAAAGCTATCATCAGTAGATAGTGGGTCATCAAGAACATTCTCTAACCTAGACATCTGCAACGAGGTTCTCAGCTCCCTTTCTATCAATACTATGCAAATCAAATTCTTGAAGCAAGAGAACCCATCTAATAAGTCTAGGCTTAGCGTCTTTCTTTTCCATAAGATATTTAATAGCAGCATGATCAGTGTGAATAGTAACTTTATAATCAACAATATAAGGTCTAAACTTATCACAAGCAAACACAACTGCTAAGAATTCTTTTTCAGTAGTAGCATAATTTCTCTGGGCAGTGTCAAGAGTTCTACTAGCATACTGGATAACATTCAATTTCTTATCAACTCTTTGCCCTAGAACAACACCTACATCATAATCACTAGCATCACACATAATTTCAAAGGGTAAATTCCAATCAGGTGGCTGAACAATAGGTGCAGTGATCAAAGCTTTCTTAAGTATTTCAAATGCTTCCACACAATCATCATCAAAGACAAAAGGAATATCTTTCTGTAATAAATTAGTCAGAGGCCTAGATATTTTAGAGAAGTCCTTAATGAGCCTCCTGTAAAAACCGGCATGACCAAGGAAACTTCTTATACCTTTTATGTCCTTAGGACATGGCATCTTTTCAATAGCATCAACTTTAGCTTTATCAACTTCAATACCTCTCTCGGAAATCATATGCCCCAAGAAAATGCCTTCATCAACCATAAAGTGGCACTTTTCCCAATTCAAGATGAGACTAGTGTCTTCGCATCTCTGCAAACTCACTCAAGGTTGGTCAAGCAATCATCAAAAGAGGATCCATAAACGGAGAAATCATCCATGAATACCTCACAAATCTTTTGACAAAAGTTAGACAATATAGCCATCATGCATCTTTGAAAGGTAGCAGGTGCATTACATAAACCAAAAGGCATACGTCTATAAGCAAAAGTACCAAAAGGGCAAGTAAAAGTAGTTTTTGATTGATCCTCCGCTGACACATGTATTTGAGAGAAACTAGAATAATCATCAAGAAAGCAGAAATGTGTATGTTTGGATAGACTTTCTAGCATTTGATCAATAAAAGGTAAAGGGTAATGATCTTTCTTAGTAGCTTTATTTAATTTACGGAAATCAATTACCATCCTATAACCTGTAATAATTCTTTGCGGGATCAATTCATCTTTATCATTAGGAATAACAGTAATACCTCCCTTCTTAGGTACGCAATGGACAGGACTTACCCAATCACTATCAGCAACGGGATAAATTATACCTATCTCAAGGAGCTTTAGTATCTCCTTTCTTACCACTTGTTTCATCTTAGGATTTAACTGTCGTTGAGGATCTCTAACTGGTTTGGCATCTTTCTTCACTTTAATTTTGTGTTGGCATAGAGTGGGGCTAATGCCCTTAAGTTCATCCAGAGTATATACAATAGCAGAACGGTGCTTCTTCAGAGTTTTCAATAATCTTTCCTCTTCTTGCTCTGAAAGAAACACTAATAATAACAGGATATATTTTCTTTTCATCAAGATAAGCATACTTAAGATTATCAGGTAATGGTTTGAGATCAAACACGGGATCACCCTTGGGTGGAGGGGATCCCCTAGGATTTCAACAGGTAGGTTGTGTTTCAAAATAGGACCCTGTTGAAGGAATACTGTATCTATTTCCCTTCTTTCATTCATAAACATATCATTTTCATGGTCTAGCAATTATTGTTCTAACGGATCAGTAGGAGGCACAACAATAGAAGCAAGACCAATAATCTCATCCTTACTAGGTGATTCTTTATCACGGGGTTGTCTATGAAACTTAGCAAAATTAAACTCATGAGACATATCGCCTAAGCCAATTGTAACAACATCCTTTTTGCAATAGATCCTAGCATTAACAGTATCAAGAAGGGTCTACCAAAAATAATGGGACAAAAATCATCTTGTGGGGAACCAAGAACAAGAAAATCAGCAGGATATTTAACTTTCCCACACAAAACTTCAACATCCCTAACAATCCCAACTGGCTTAATGGTGTCCCTATTGGCAAGCTTAATAGTAACATCAATATCTTCTATTTCAGCAAATGCAATATCGTGCATAATTTCTGAACATAAGTCGTAGCGTATTGCACTAGCACTAGCACCCATATCACATAAGCCATGATAACAATAATCTCCTATTTTAACAAAAATAACAGGCATGCCTACAACATGCCTATGTATCTTAGCATCTGGTCTAGCAATATTAGGAGTCTCACCACAGAAATAAATAACATGCCCATCTAAATTATCATCCAAGAGATCTTTAACCATAGCAATACTAGGTTCAACTTTGATTTCCTCAGGAGGTGTATAAGTCCTAGTATTACTCTTACGAACAACAGTCAAAGTTTTAGCATGATCCTTCATCCTAATAGGAAAAGGTGGTTTCTCAACATAGGTAGTAGGAACAATAGGATCATTATAAGTGACAGCCTTTTCTTCAACTGTAATAGGTGCAACTACTTTTACTTCAATGGGAGGATTATATTAAAACCACTTCTCCTTAGGGAGATCAACGTGAGTAGCAAAAGATTCACAAAAAGCAGCTACTATCTCAGAGTCAAGTCCATATTTAGCGCTAAATCCACGAAAAGCATCAGTATCCATAAAATATTTAACACAATCAAACTTAGGTGTTATACTTGACTCCTTACCATCGTCGGAACCCCAATCTTCAGAGTTGCGTTTAATTCTTTCCATAAGTCCCACTTGAATTTAGTAGTCTCAGCATATAAGAACTAGCACAGGAAGTATAAAGCATGGTGCAATCATTGAGAGAAAGCCGAGCATAAATTTTTTGAATAATTATTTCTCTTGAGAGCTAATGATTGGGGCATGAATATAACATTGACTTAAGCCTCCCCAAGCTTGAGCGATGCTTTCTCCTTCGCGAGGCCAGAAATTATATATGTAGTTACGATCACAATGAACAAGATGCATAGGATAGAATTTCTGGTGAAATTCCAACTTCAATCATTTATAATTCCAAGATCCCGTATCATCACATAGCCTATACCTTGTCAATGCATCTCCCTTCAAAGATAAAGGGAAGACCTTCCTCTTGAAAACATCATCGGGAATACCTACAAGCTTAAATAATCCACAAACTTCATCCACAAAGATAAGGTATAAATCAGGATGCAATGTTCCATCTCCTGCAAAGGGATTAGCTAGTAGTTTCTCTATCATACCCGAAGGAATCTCAAAGTAAATATTTTCAGTAGGTTTAGTAGGTTGAGGAGCAACTCTTTGGTCTACTGGTCGGGGTGATGATACCCCGAACAAGCCCCTCAAAGGATTAGTTTCCATAGTAACAAGTGACAGAAAATTTCAGCACACTATATAAATGTTTCCTTACTAAGTTCCACTCACCAAAGGCGCTTCATTCCCTGGCAACGACGCCAAAAAAGAGTCCTGATGACCCACAAATGTAGGGGATCTATCATAGTCATTTAGATAAGTAAGAGTGTCGAACCCAACGAGGAGCAGAAGGAAATGACAAGCGGTTTTCAGTAAGGTTTCCTCTGCAAGCACTGAAATTGTAGGTAACAAATAGTTTTGTGATAAGATAATTTGTAACGGGTAACAAGCAATGAAAGTAAATAAAGTGCAGCAAGGTGGACCAATCCTTTTTGTAGCAAAGGACAAGCCTGGAAAATTTATTATAATGAGAAAAACGCTCCCAAGGACACATGGGAATCATTGTCAAGCTAGTTTTCATCACGCTCATATGATTCGCGTTTGGTACTTTGATAATTTGATATGTGGGTGGACCGGTGCTTGGGTACAGCCCTTACTTGGACAAGCATCCCACTTGTGATTAACCCCTCTTGCAAGCATCCGCAACTACAAAATAAGTATTAAGGTAAACCTAACTACAACATTCACTACAAAAAAAAGACACATCCGTGACATTTTTGGCCGAATGAAAAAAATTTCTGTCGTACATATGACACTTCTATGACGATAATTGTGACAAAACCCAGTATCATCATAGATGTGGTGGGCTCCTACTTCTATGAGAAAAAATCATGACAGAAAATGGGTTTTTCATCCTGGGCGGGCCGGAGACGCAGCTGCATGACATTCTTTGGGACGTCCATGACGGAAAAAACCATGGTAGAAGCGACGGGGAGGAAAATTTCGGGGAGTTGCCGGTTACGGTGGGAGGTCAGGGGCCGAGCGATGCACGTTTCTCTCGTACACGTGCGAGGCGTTGGCTCTAACTAAACCCGAGCGAGGCGTTGGGCTCTAACTGAACCCGAGCGATTGCACTGCAGGCTACGCGTTACTGAACCCGAGCGATCGATCGATGGCTGTTAACTGAACTCGATCGAGTGATTCCTTTGCTACTGCTGCTAACTAAAGTCAATCAATGCTGCCTCTGGGATGAATAGTGAGCGTTGCGGGGGGGGGGGGGGGGGGGTTGGATGAATAGTGAGCGGTGGCGTTGCCTCTGGATGAACAGGACCCCGTGGTGTTGTGGAGGGCTGGATGAACAGTAGACGGTGGAGGGGTGGTTGAACAGTAGCCGGCGGAGTAGCGCGCGGTGGAGGCTGGATGAACAGGAGCCCATGGAGGCTGGAGGAGGTCGACGGTAGCCCGTGGAGGCTAGAGGAGGTCGACGGTGGAGATGAACAGTATCCCGTGGAGTCCCGTTTTGTAGTACGCCACACCCCTCCCGATGAACAGGACCCCCGTTTCGACCGTAGCACTCCAACACAAGTCCGTTTCGTCTGTTTTGCGGTACGCCACACCCCTCCCGATCAACAGGACCCCCATTTCGACCGTAGGAGGTCCGTTTCCTCCGTTTTACGGTATGCCACACCCCTCCCGATCAACAGGACCCCCATTTCGACCGTAGGAGGTCCGTTTCCTCCGTTCTGCGGTACGCCAAGCCTCGTTTCCATCGCCTGTTCCGTCCAAGCCGGTTGGCTCCCACGCGTTCTGTTGCCTCCCGATGAACACGACGCATTCCATTGCCTCCTGATGAACACGACGCATTCTCTTGCCTCCCAATGAACACGACGCATTTCGTTGCCTCCCCATGAACACGACGCATTCCGTTGCCTTCCCATGAACACAATGCATTCCGTTGCCTCCCCATGAACACGACGACGACGTTGTTTCTCCGTTCCGACCCAGCCATGTACGTATGCGCGAGTAGGCGTTCTTGCACCCTCACCGCTGTACGTACGTGTACATGCTACGTGCGCGCCTCTACTACGACACGTGCGCGCCTCTACATCCACCAGTATATATGTACGTACACGTTCGCGACTAGAATGACAACACTACGTACGCGTCGACCAGGTGGGTCCCGACTGTCAGGCACTTCCTTGCCTGCGAAGATGTAGCTGGTGGGTCCCAGCAGTCAGGGGGGCAAATCATTTTGGTTTTTTTTTGCCCGGACGCACTTCCTTGCGTGCGAAGATGTAGCTGGTGGGTCCCAGCAGTCAGGGGGAAACATTTTTTCGCGAAATACAGTGGCCCGTCCGATGGGTCCCAGCTGTCAGGTGGAGGAATCATTATTTTCCGCGTAATAAGGAGGTACTTCCTTGCTGCGGCCATGGACCCAGCTGCCAGCCTCTCCACGTACAGTCCACGTCCGATGGAAGTCGTTCCTTGACCATGTTGACCACGCCGCACCGAGAGCACCAGGGCGATGGATGACGGCGAGGCCTAGGAAGGGACGACGGGGAGTCGGGGAAGACGCGGCAGTGGAAGCCCGCGCAGAGAGGAGTACGAGGGTTCACTGGTTCGGCTGCGATGTGAGGCTGCCGTCGCCGCAGGGCCTGGCCAGCGGTGTGAATAGTAGGGGGCGGTGAGGCCTCAGCAGCAGGACAGCCGGCCACGGGAGGCAGGAGCATGCGGCACGACCGGTGCTACTTTGGGCGGTTGGAGCAAGAAGACCAGAGGTTGAAGAAGCACTACGGCCTTTGGATGGACATCGTACGGTCACTTGAGCTAGAATCGCTCATATTGACTAAAGTTGACAAAGGCCCCCATCCCAGTCAACTTAGTAGGCCCACAAGTCAGCCTCCCACCATGGTGGGTCCCAGCTAGCAGGGGGAGTATTCATTTTTTTGTGCATAATAAGGAGGCACTTCTGGTGGATCCGAGCTGACAGCGGGGGGAATGTTTTTTTTCGCGAAATACGCTGGCCCGTCCGGTGGGTCCCAGCAGTCAGGGGGGAAATGTTTTTTCGCGAAATAAGGTGGCTGGTCCGGTGGGTCCCTGCTATCAGGTGGAGGAATAATTATTTTGCGCGTAATAAGGAGGCACTTCCTTGCGGCCGCCTGGACCAAGCTGTCAGCCTCTCCACGTACAGTACTCTTCCGATGGAAGTCGGTCGTTGACCACGTTGACCACGCCGCGCCGAGAGCACCAAAGTGGTGGTCTGGACGACGGCGAGGCCTAGGAAGGGGACGACACAGAGCCGGGGAAGACGCAGCAGTGGAAGCCCCCGCAGAGAGGAGTACGAGGGTTCACTGGTTCGGCTGCGGTGTGAGGCTGTCATTGCTGCATAATAACAGGGGGTGTGGGTGAGTAGAGGGATGGCCTGGCCAGTGGTGGGAGTAGTACGGGGCAGTGATGCCTCCGCGGCATCATAGCCGGCCACGGGAGGCAGGAGCACGCGACACGACCGGCTTTGGGCGGCTGGAGCAAGAAGACCATAGGTTGAAGAAGCACTACTGCCGTTGGATGGACATCGTACAATCACTGCAGCTAGAATTGTTTATGTTGACTAAGTTGACAAAGCCCTTGGTACGCGTCAACTTAGTAGGCCCATAGCTCGGATTTGGCAGAGAACATATAGCCCATTTACGATTTGTAAGAATGTACAGGCCATTTTTTAATTCTAATGGAATTTACTACAGCCCATTTACAGTTTGTTAAAAGTACAACCCAACTTCTAGCTAGGACAATGATTAATAATTTCAAACAACCGCTCAAAACAGAATTCAAAAAAAATTCCCACATTTTGATGGGATCGAAAATATTTTTTATCCGAAATTTCTAGTCAAGTTAAATATAATTTCAAAATAAAGTTGTATTACGTTAAAATCCAACGAAATATTGCGCACGCAACAAGTAACGAAATTAAAATTTCCAAATTCCAAAAATAATATATTTTTCAAACTAATTACATGTTTGGTGCATAGTAACTGCCCAGTTATTATAATTACATCCCATTTATTATTTCTTAAAGTCCATTTTCTTGTTAAGCCTAATGCATACCTCCTAGGAAAGTTTGCAGCCCAGCGGGGCGGAGAATAACAAGTTGACCCGGATATTGTGTACAACTGTTGGCCCAGTTGCATTGCTGATGTTTAAAAAAAGGCACGTGTAGTACAGTACAACCTAACATGGTTACTCAGCCCATATTCAGCGACGCCGGAAAGGCCCAAAGAAGGCTTCTGTACAAATTTTTGAAGTCACTGAGCTCAATTAATAACTTAAGAAAAAAGTTAGATTATAGTGGAACCTAATTAAAAGCTGTCACGAGCAAATAAATAATTCAACGGGTCCCACTTGTGCGTCTGCGCATGTGTGCGTGTGTGTGTGTGTGTGAGAGAGAGAGAGAGACAGAGATAGAGAGAGAGACCCATCGGTCGATGCTCATAAATATATCCTTCAGCCATATGCATTGCTGATGCTCAGTCAAAACTTATATAGTTGACACAATCATATAGAACATCATAGCACAGTGAACTTGCATACAAAAATTTTACGCAGGCGGCACAATCATGATGGAAGTAGTGGATCGCTACCGGAAGGGCTATGTTGAAACCAACGAAGTCATACATAACGGTTCATCGTCTTTATAAATGACGCGAAAAAATCTTGAATGTTGTGCAAAGAAAACAGACAGACAACACTATAAGTTCTGCTAGCACATTAAGTTGACGTACAACCCTTCCTAAAATAAGTTCAGGTACAAAATTAGAACAGGTCATAATCAAATGTACTAGCATGTCAGTGCTTCAGACCCATAGCTTGGATTTAACTTGTACTATCTGACAAGATTCAGTTGTTACCTCAAATTAGAGCACATCCAGGCAGCCAACCCTGCCTCTTCTCCCAAAGAAGTAGTGGCCTCCGCTGTGCGATGGAGTAGGCCCTGTGCCATCCATCGTTCCGAGCAACATGGGGAAAGTCTGATGTTGACTCCTATAATGGACGTCATCAACGGACCCTGGCACCAGCGGTGGCGGCAGGACTTTGATTGATGGATTGACCACTTCTTCGACATGCACGAACACTCAATACAGGTACATCCCTAACGTGGTCCGCAGCGGCCTTGGTGGCGAAGAATAGTACAACCCCGGTTCCTGCACCGGTATCTCAACACCAATCACCTTCAGTATGGTGGATGGCTTCTTCATCCATGCCATAACCGTCAGAGCCCAGCTGTCTGGAGGAACAAACATACTTACGAGCTCACCTCCAAGGTCGTTGATAAGCTCGTTCATGGACTCGTTGTTCCAAGCACGTCGAGGCATGCCATGGAAGGTAAGCTTTGTTAAAAACTCAAGCTCAGAGGTCACCGAGCCCCATCCTGGGTGCCATCGATCAAAGCTCACCAGCGTGCCATCGCAGAACAAACGCCGGGAAGATTCGAACACACGACTGTAGTCGAAAGTTGTCCGGAACCTGACAAAGAAATCAGCCGGTGGCGGATAGACTTCAATGAGCAAGTCACTTATTTGGATGCCGTGCGCAATGCCAAGAGCTTTGACAAGGTCGTCCGGTGAGAGGGAAGCCGTTCGTCGTTGAAACCATCAGTACTTTGCCGGCAAACTGGTCGTCAAGCGCCTCCATGCCACTGTTGAGCGACAGCACGCAGCGACTGAAGGCAGGACGGGCCTCAGGATCTCCGGCTCGGAGATCCGCGTTGACCGGCGACACGATAGTGTGCTTGAGTACAGGGAGTACACGAGGGGGATTTGGGGGAGCTGGAGTAGGAATCGATATTCTAGAGGTGGGGGAGGGACGGTAGATTGGGGATTAAAAGGTAGCATGAATTTCGAGCACGCGCCAATATGCTCTCGGCACGCAAGCGCAGGAAAACACCGGTGGCGCCCACATGTCGGCCTAAGAGTCCTTATTCTTTCTTTTTTGGAGAGCCCGACCTTTTTTTTCAGGATCTTTTGACAGCCCGGCCTGAGAGTCATAATTGACCTGTTTGGCATTGCGTTACTACTCGGTCCATATTCAACGACACCTCACTGGCCCGAACAAGTGTACATCATCGAAAAGACAGTGAGCTCAAATTATATAACTTGAAAAAAGGAGATATACTCTGAACACTGGAGAATGGTGATGCCCTCATTTAGCCCACCAGTAGTTTGAGACAATAAACAGTTTGAAACAACGATATATACAACATTCAAACACTGACTAGTGACTACTACTGACATAAACAGCAAGACATGATAGTTCATAAGAAGTCTTGATACACCACAAAAACGCACCCATCTGCAGTGCTCAGACTATCGTGATCCAGACGAGAATGACATTCTAAACATAAGCAACTATTACATAGTAAGAGTGACATAGACGAGGATGACCAAATGGCAAGGAATATGCATAACAAAAGAAAGAACTACCCATCCAGAACCAGCAGCAAAGACAACAAAGTCATTCGAAGAGATGATCCAACACCATCATAATTTGCAGCCCCGCTTCAGCGACCAGTGATCCGGAGACACCAGTACTCCACCCTTTCGATGCAATAGCCCAATTACCTATCAACCTGAAGGCTTGAACCACATCACTGCCTCTCGTAATTGAGACATCCAAGGATCAAAGTTAATCTGGATGCCTTTGTCATTCTCACCTTCTTTTGGCTGCAGGCTGTATCGTTGACAATCAGGGGAGTTTGCTCCCGAACTCCTAGGGCTTGCTGTGTAGACACAGTTTTCCATAGCAAACAGAGCCTCTCTGCCATTAAGGTCCTCGCCAACGGTGATCTCTTGGTTAATCGGATAATTGAGTCCGAGAAACAGAGAGTGTGAACCAAGGCTGTTTACCCGCCTCCAACTAAAAAATCCTAAAGGCCCCAACAAGCTGGTATCCTGCTCATAGGCGTAACATCCACTATCCGGATACTCACGTATTACACGGTGCTTGTATACAGTGGGGTTTTTGCAATATAAATTTTCTGGCTCATGTGTCCGAATGATCATCAGTCTTTTGTCGTCGTCTTATCGAGTGAGGAACCAGTTGTGCCTCCCTATTTTTGGCAAAGGTGGTGTGATTACAAAGGGCAGTAACTGTAGGGACACTGCATCATATCAAAAAGGACAGGCATTGTTAATGTAAGATCAGCATTGTTCAGAGTATGAGTAGGATAATGCAAGAAACAACATTGATATGTCCCTGTTGGAACTGGGAGGAAAATACAGGGAAATGTATACTGGGTTTGAAAATATAGAAGTGCCATGCATGGTTATACTCATGTTATCTCGCAATCGATTCTTCACAGGAAACTACCATGTCATGCATGTTGTGTAATCATGTTCTGTCCTCACAAAAAAATTCTTCAAGGTAACTAACAGACCATGCATTGTTATAATCTCATGTTGTGTGGGAAAAAGAATTGTGAGGATATTATTCTAGCCATTGATTGCTGAAGGGCGAATATAGGTATGTACACATGGTAAGCATTGCATGATTTCACTACTTCCAAATATAGAGTTCTCCGTATGCACATTTACTTCCCCAATGTATGGTTAGATGAAACCAACAGTGTGGTGCATGTTTCTACATCATGAAAATGAGAAAACTAACATGGCCATTGATACACACTCATATTTAGTAGTAGTATATAGATTACTGTAAAATAAGGATAATATCCATATAGTCCTAACCGTTTGATTATTCAGGGTACAAATTGGCTGTAATGACATGGTCACAATCGCATGAATTAACTCATTCCGAATATAGCTGATTTACGGCGTCTCTAATATATTGCCATAGTTCTACTCAAATTCTGCTCAAACAGGGATATGCCAATCATCACAAAAAGTTCAAACAGTGTCATGGCGTCGTCATTAACATGAGATGGAAACAACTTACATGCGCCGTCTCAGCAATACATGGTGCCATCTGCTTTGTCGATCGCGTAGATGATGCCATTGTGTTCAATAGCATCACAGAAGTGTGTATCATCTTTGACGATGATCCACTACGAGCCGAGTTGTCTCCAGCTAAATAAGGCACTAGCGTAAAGATAGGCGAGTCCGCGGTCGAACAAGGCAATTAGCTTGAAGTCTGCGTAATTCGCATGTTGTGTGGGCACTTGGCAGATTAAAATCTTCTGCAAAACAAGGTCCGTCCAACTGACGTAGTAATCTAGATGACTTGGACCGCGATGGTAATACTCTATATAATCCAACGGAGGAAGGATAATCTCATGGGAGGTCTGGAAGTTCACGAGCACCAACTTTTTACCGTCTTCTCTGAAGGCAGCCATCTAGTGGGAGTTCATGCCGACCCAGTACATACCTGCCAAGAATTTTCGGGCGATGGTGATCGGATCGATGTTGAGGGAAATGATGTACCGCGACACACTACATACCTGCAAAGAAGTTTCGGCTAATAGAGATCGGATTGAAGTCGAGGGGCATCATGCACGCCTCCGTATCATGGTGAGCCAATCCCGCATGACTAGATAGCAGCAAGCAGGGTGTCTTGAAAAGCTTAGGCCTCGCTTCGATGATGGCTGTGTGCATGTCCCTTGAGCATGCAGCCAGCCGCAGGGTGGTCAACATATCCATACACGAACAACAAAGGTCGAGGATGTCACTGGGGAGATTGCTCCAATCACGGCTCATATGGATGCTACGCGGCTCACATTCGGCCATGGTGGAGTTTGGAAGGGGGCTTGATTTACGGGGGAGAAGGATGTCGGTGCTGGAGCGGCTAGCGAGGGAATAGTGGTACTGGGGGAGGCGAGTGAGGCGACGGTACACGGGGGCACAGTGAGATGGAGAGGGAGAGAGAAACAGAGAAGGAGATGGAGATGGAGTGGTGCTATGGGAGCGGAGAGGGAGACGAGGCGAGGCGCCAATGTGCTGTATAGCGGCGGTGACAGTCTACACAGTGCACAGGGTGAGGCTGACTTTGGTAACCCGAACACGCTGCCTCGCCTGGACTAGTGTCAGGCGCAGGGTGTTGTCACTTCACTGTGAGGACCAGATGAATAGTATTTTGACCATCAAGTGTACCACAGTTGTACTACTACTACTACTACTAGTAGTAGGAACATGAGTAGTCCAGTATGGTATAGCGGAAATAGGTCTCCCGTGCTAGCATGCCTGTTCACTTCATCGTTCAGGTATGATCCATATTGCGAGCAGAACCAAATTCTCGTGCATGCCCAATCAACGCCCTGCCGCGATGCATGCAGTGGTCGTTCTGGTGCATCAAGGACGGCATGCAGATCGTTCCACACTTGAGAAGAGGAAAAATGGAAAGGTAGAACACGGCAGCAGAGGAAGAGAACGCTGGCTAATGAGGCTGGGAGGGGATCGAGCAAGAAGTTAATGCTCCACGCCTAAAGGTTTTGGGAAAACCTGATTTTCATAAGGTGACTTATACTCACCTAAATGGAGGGACTATTCCTTAACCAGAGAATGTTGTGTCTCCCACTCACGCGCTCAAAAATAAAAAAGCTATGACATATTTTTTTATTTTTTGCATATGTCCCACCTATCAGGAAGGATGGGCACGTACACGAACAGGTACGACTCATCAGTCTACCCGCATAGCCTTTTCGTTTAGTCTACCTAGCCGTCTAATCAACTGCCTGCACGCCACTTCTCCCATTTACTTCTCCATCGGGAACCGATTCTCCTCGGCTTCTTCACCTCCCCTTTGTCTTAATTTGCATCCAAACCCCACTACATTCACATTGTTTTAACCTCTTTAAATAATCATCTACCACTTCAGTTAGACTAGCCATCTAATCCTAATTCTCCAAACCATAGCCCTCGTTCCAGCAGTTCCAAATGGCGAAAGAGATCGAGATGCAGGTTTTTAGCGTCCAACATGTCCTCGTCGAAGGCTCGATGCGCATAGTTGCCACCATCACCGTCCACCCAAGGGTTGTTCGGCAGTGGATCAACAATGTATCCAACTCCCTCAAAAAGGTAGAGACGAGGGTCATCGTTCTCGACGCAGAGTACACGAAGCGTGCCCCTGGGAAGATCCAGCGCGCCGCCGTCCTTCAGCTGTGCCTCGAAGATGATGTTTTGGTGTACCACATCATACACTCGCCCTCCATACCAGGTGAGCTTCATGATTTCTTGTCTTGGGAGGACGTATACTTCTGTGGGGCAGCCATCGAAGGGGACAAACAAAAGCTGGAGCCGTACAACCTTAATTTGAAAAGCATCGCTGACCTACAAACCAGAATCAAAATTACTGTAGAAGATTGTGCTAAACATACACCATCCCTATTTGACGTAGCAAATTTTGTGCTCGGTACAAATGTTTAGAAGGGTGACGAGACGGTGGCATTAAGGTCGTCTGGATGGGAGAATTATCCCTTGACGTACGAGCAGATAAAATATGCTCCCTCGATGCCCGTGTGAGTTTCGAGATAGCTGCAAGGTCCAAAGAGCTTGTTGCGAAGCCGTCTCCCACAGAGAATGGGAAGAAGAAGAAGAAGAAGAAGAAGAAGAAGAAGAAGAAGAAGAAGAAGAAGAAGAAGAAGAAGAAGAAGAAGAAGAAAACGTTGCACTAGCAGGAGGGCATTATGGATGGATGAACTATTTCCTCTCTTGTAAAAAAATTATTCCCTCTCGGTGTATATTGATATAGATGGACTATTTCGATGGTGTGCATGTCTTTGGAACAGAGTAGTAGCATGGGTCCGCTTGACTATAAGGAACTATTTATCCGCATATATAGCTTTCTCTGCTACTCCTTCTAGTGATCGGTATGCAGTGCATGTGTCCGTAGACATGACAACTTGTCCATGGAAGTTCAACTACAGCGACCATCACGTTTCATCTCGCGATTCCCACGACGCCTCTCCAACCCATGGCACCACGCCCCCCGACGTGCGCCTCACCCCTCTCGGCCGCACCGCCCCTCTGCCTTTGTGTGCATGACATGTGGGCCACCTAAAATGCGGCGAGCATCAAGTTTCTACCACGGCCACCCGCGATTCCCACGATGCCGCTCGAACCCATGAAACCACACGTCCCCCGACCTGCGGCTCACCCCTCTTGGCCCCACTGCCCCTCTGCCTTCGGGAGCATTACATGTGGACCAGTCACCTATCGGGTCCACGTGTTATTGACTCAAAGGTAGGTGTAGTAAGGCGCTGAAGCTCAGTCCCGACGGCCCCAGGGCTTGTGGTGCTCCCGCAGCACGAACTCGTGCCAAACTCGAGATTTGTTTCTTAACTATACATGCACGCAACGATTTAATGGACATTGTAATCTCAACATGTGATGGGGAGCTCTAAATTTGAATTTGAAACTTATAAAACAAAAAGATTCAAAACAAATAAACTGGGAGAGAGGGAGTATATCGTAGGATGTGTCCCATACAAAATAAGTCCCCTGGTTTGTCACCGCGAAGATGCGGTTAGAAAGGAGCATAGCGTCTTCCTACTCGTACGGCAACAAATCGGCCGCAGACAGCATGGTCCGCATTTGACCGCCATGTGCAAGGTTCGTGCTATCTTATTCAATCTCACCGTGGTTCCATCATACCAATTCATGCGGTGGCCCGTTGCATGCCTGATCCCAATGTTGGACAAAGGTTCTACGGGAACCGTGTCACCGTTGTAAATGTTGTGCAAATTAATGTTGGTATCCTCTCGTACATATGCAAGCCAATCTCCACTCGCACTGAGCCTATCCTGTGAAACAGCGGGCAGGGGGAGAATTAGGAAATGGACACGGAAGTAGTCTTTAGAATGCATTTACTACGTGATCAAACTCATCTTACCTGCTCATTGGAGAAAATCCGAGTGCCCCTCAACGTCGGCATCTCAAGGGGCGTCAACTTGCAACTACGGCCACGCCGTGCTGGAGAGACCCCCAAGGAAACATCCTCGTGCATTCCACGGAACATCAAGATGCATTTGCATGAGTAGTTTATCTTGTGAGAGAAAAGGATGGACGAGGGAAGGCCTCTAGGGATAGAGATGGACACTACTACTACCAATGTGCTGGCCCGTGCGTTGCAATGGATCCAAACTAGTGGAATAATACTTGTTCACGTGCTTGAAATATAAACACTCTAGTTTTGATATACATGTCTCAGCAGACATGACAGCTTGTCCATGGAAGTTGAACCACGGCGACCATCACGTTTCTTGCTTCTACCACTGCCACACCCACACGCGATTCCCACGATGCCGCTCCAACCAACGGCACGACGTCCCCCAACGTGGACATGGATCCTCTGACGTGGCTATCACTGCCTTGCCCTGCCTTTCCTTCGCTGACAGGTGGGACCCACGCTTATGGGTCCCACATGTCAGTGACAGAATGGTAGGATTGTTCGCGTCAGGGGATCCTCGTCCCCCCGAGAGAGAAATGTAACTCCTGCGGCAGGCCTTGTGGTGCTCCCGCAGTACGAGCTCGTGCCAAAACTAGAATTTGTTTCTTACTACTACCAACTAGTACTAGTAAGGTACACGTGCATTGCACGCATGAGATTCTAGTGGTTTGTGCATTATGCTTCTACATGTGGAGTTTTTTGGATTCTAACATGTGGCAAAATCTGGTGGAATGTAAGGTTAGGCAAGTTTGATTAACTTAGGTGAGTGTTTGGTTCAAGCCACACTTTAGGCAAGCCACACTAAGGCCCCACATGACATACACACACAAAATGTGGCAAGATTCCCTTAGGCTTGCCAACTTGTGGCTCTCATTTTGAGGAACTATAACTTTGCCTAAGCTTAGTTGTGGCAAAGTTAGTCATGAATTAAGCTCAACCATGGAGTCTTCTAGATTATACATGTGGCAGAATCTGGTGGATGATATCCAATGGCCAGTAGTGCTCGGATTTTCCATCTTTGTACGGTCGGATTGGCTTCATCCAACGACAAACTTTCAAAGTTTTTCACACACTATATAGGGGGTATAGATATAGATGTGCCGGTCCGTTGCAATGGATCCAAAGTATATCTATTTAGTGGAGTGCACTCTAAACACATTATCTATTTATTTTTCTTTAACCTTTCGTAGCCATGCAACCAAGCCACATAAGCTTCATGGGTGCCCCCCACATCATATTATTCATACTACGTTGATTGAAAAAAAGATAAATCACCCAAAACAAGATCTTCCCGTTTTTTGTTCCTACGATGTTGTGTCGTGCACGTACCTACTAGTTGTATAGTGGTAGTACTAGTAATATAGTATTAGGAGTACAAACATGGTACTAGTAGGAGTAGTACTAGTACGGAATGCTCCTACTCTATCAACGAGCCCCGTCTGACACACAATTTCTTGGCTTCCATGCTACAGCTATATCTTCCCCTTGTTTCTGTTTTCCAACCCGGCGGCGGGCAGGGTGTCGGTTTGCTCAACGGCGGTCCCACATGAAAGTGAAAATGCTAGGCAACACGCCTTCCCTAAGCTATGTGTCGTGCCGGTTGGGCCGTGTTGTACTCCTGATTCCCAGGCGTGTGGGGGTGCGACGCGAACGCGGCAGGCCTTTTCCTTTTACTAGCAATGTGCCGTGCGTTGTGACGGATCCAAAGTATTACAATAGTAGTATTTTGTTCACAAACTTGAAAGAATTCACTATTGTTTTGATATACTCCTAATATATTACTCCCTCTGTATCTAAATATTTGTCTTTTTTGAGATTTCAAATGGACTATCACATACGGATTATATAGACATATTCTAGTGTTTCTAGCAAGATGCCCGCGCATTACACGAAGTTGATGGAAAAGGTAAGCACAACTTATAAATTGACGGATGGAGTACTAGTTACAGTGATGCATATAATTAAGCAAAGGGATCGCACATGTCGGTATTGACTGGAACGAGAATGCAACAACACAATAAGAATTAAGCCCAAGATGATGTGATCGCAGTGGTGGTTATAGAAGGCAAGAAGAAAGATGGATCCACGAACTTACGACCTCCTCCTCCTCAAATTAGTGCGTCGGGCCACCGACCGGCGGCTAAGGAGCGGCGGCTTTTGTGGCGAGGTCGAGGTTCTTCTCAGCAAAGGCATCCAAGGCTTCCAGCCGGTTGAGGAAGGCTAACATCGTAGCGTCCTCACTAGCCTTGTAGATACCTATGTACACGATTTGCTCATACACATGGATGTGTCGGTCAATGAATTCTTGCAGGGCATGGCGCCTCGCGGCGAGCGTGACCTCCAGGTGGACATTCCTCATGGCGTCGGCGGGCAGTCGCAGGGCCACCAGTGCTTGAAAGAGGTTCTGGCCATGGAGGCCGATTAGGGTGGCAAGCAATGAGGAGCCCGGGCACGCGGGCTGGAGGAGTACGGCGATATCGTCCGCGGGCTTCTTGAGGATGGTGAACTTGTTGCTGGTGGCAACGATCATCTGGTCCAACTAAGAGTCATAGTTGGCGTCGATGACGGCCATCCACCAGCCGGTCTCCAACACCGTCTGGAGACGATCCTCAGCGCCATGCCGCAGGCCGGCGTCGTGGACCATCTGGCGCAGCCGCTGGCCGCTCACGCGCATCGCCGCCATGGGTCTGGAGTGAGCTCTTTCGCGCTTAGTGTAGGTGCTTAGGCAAATGCTTAGGTGCGTACGATGTGGTAGATGCATTGGAATGGAGGGGCGCCTTTATAAGAGGGCAATGAGGGCAAACTGTGTTGCATTCACATCGTGCAGCCTCTTTTCCCGGACCTCCTCCCATTACTTCCCTCATGCATTAATTGAAGGAGGATGCATTGGTCGTTCAACATATCGGGAACCGCTACTCCCTCCCTCGTCTGTATTAAAGCCGTATCGGGAACTGCGCCGCCCGCTGTCAAATCGAATACTCCCTCCATCTAGGTGAGTATTAAGTCATCTTACGAAAACCAAATAGTAAACAAATAGGCATGGTGCATTAACTCTCATGTTGTTTCTTATTTTTTGACATAAATAGAGGAATCAACCAAGAAGAGATGTGGGGCTTGTATGCTTTTAATGACTTGAGACTATCAAACATGACATGCAGTGGTCAGTTCGTTAGACAAGAACAAATACAACCCACGTCAGCACACACGCATCTTATAGCATCACATCCAATGGCTATAAAAGATGAATGAGACCAAATTATATCTCATCTAGATGAGTTCTAGCAAAACTGTATTAATAATACTTAGTACTCCTGCGCCATGTATCATATATTAGTATCATGTAGTACTTTATTTATTGCCATGTATGACACATAGTTCACGAGCGGTCTCTATATGTACCACCTTTTTTAATTTCAAGTTTTGCTCCATGGCGCAATCCATCGATACTACTACTGTACAAAAGTGGAGTATATACATTATTTAAAAGGCTAGAGGGTGGGGCAGTCTGCTTGGTTCGATTCATGAGAGGCGAGGGCCTTTGTGATTTGACGGCTCATTACTGCTGACAAATCAAATAGTATTGCGCCTCCCGCTGCAAGCCCGGCGCCTCCATTAAACCTCTCTGTTAAACCCGCATGCAAACCGAGAATCCTACTCCGGCCACACGTCTGTTCATGAGCGGGCCGGAATTAAACGCAACACCGGCCGAGCTCCTCCCGTCCGCTCTCAGTTTAAACGAGGCCAGACGCCGACCAAGCTCCTACCGTGTGCCCTCTATTTACACGAGGCCAGATAGACATCGGGCAAGAATCGCACCCCTTCGCCGCTCCCCCATCTCCTCCTTCACCATTTTCTCCACCCTTCCGATGGCTTCCGATGAGCCATTCTCCAGCATATGACCCGGCTGGGTGGCCCGCCGAGCCCTCCGGATACGGGTGAGGCCGCTCGGTGCTTCACCAACCTTGCTTGGCCCGACGGAGCCAGTTGCCGCCCCAAGCAGGCGCATGGTTCAGCAACTCGCCGCTCTAGTTCAGCTCGATGAGGAGTGGTGAGTTGCTCCACGCCAGCACGGTGGCGAACACGCTGGTACGGGCGCCGTCGCTGTCGCGTTGTACCACGCCACCAGTGTCTGCGGTGGTCGTGCCTCCCGTGTCTGTGGACGTGCCTCCCTTGCCTGCGGCAGCGCCATGCAGGCAGAGACAGAAGCCGGGTGCATGGAGAGCGACGAGTTGGTGGCCAGCTTCTCCGTGTCCGCCGCCATCATCGAGGAGAAGTAGAACACGGGAGGCCGCCGCCACTTGGGACCCATGAAGGCCACCGCCAAGGCGACGACCACTGATTCAGGTGGTTTCTTTGCTGCTTCTTCTCTTCCGAGGAGCTTCGTCGACCCCGCAAGTGTTTGACGGACATAGGAAGACAAAGGGATCCGCGGGCGGCCATGTAGAACTAAAATAAGTCTAGATACATCCATTTCTAGGACAAATATTTCCGGACGGAGGGAGTATTAATTGTACAAGAGAGCCGGATTGGCACCTCTTAGTTCATGTAAATGTAATGAAATACATCATGTTTATATGAAGATCCGGCGTTTTTATACGAAATCCTTCATGCTTATATGAAATCAGTCCGTGTTTGCACGAATTTCATCTAGTTGGTTAGAGTTGTTAAAATGTATGCCGCTGGTGTTTGATGTTGTCCTTCGCGGAAGGAAGCGGGAGGAAATTTGCCGGCTGTCGTTGGAGATGCTCTTTATGCTAGAAATAATAGAGTGACATCCAATCCATTTGAGTTAATTTTCTGTATGATTGTCCCTCTATTGAAAGTTAATTTCATGTATAGTGTACTAGTGACTTGTAGGGTGTCTATAGCTTCGTACAGAAAGTTAAAAAGAAACAAGTCCATCCTTAATCTTGTATTCTAAGTACTCTGTGGGTTCCACTGTCTGTACAGTAGTGAAAGAAGTATATATTAAATAAGTAGAGTAATATATAATATAAAAATCTAAAGTTAAAATACAGAATTCGAACTCATGTCATCGCATTGCGAGCATCCAGCGCTAACCAGCCCAGCACATTTTTGTTGTAGACCATGCTGGAGATATATCTCCATGTCTACTCTTATATATACTCCATTCGTTCCTAAATATTTGTCTTTTTAGATTTCAAATGGACTACCACATACGGATGTGCATGTAGACATATTTTAGAGTGTAGATTCACTCATTTTGCTACATATGTCTTTTCAGGAAGGGGTCAGATTTGTCCTTGATTTATTTATGAGGTATCCAGATGGCACTGCACCGCCAAGAAAAGAGGGTAACATCAAAATTATGGACTACTTTTTTGAGTATGTTGGTAAGGTCCGGTCATAGTCACTTGTTGAAATCTCTAAAAAGACAAATACTCCCTCCGTACGGAAATACTTGCCATCAAAATGGATAAAAGGAAATGTATCTAGACGTATTTTAGTTTTAGATACATCTCTTTTTATCCATTTTGATGACAAGTATTTTCGGACGGAGGGAGTAGAAAATAGAGTTGGTGATGATGGTGTGCATGCCATCCTGCAATATAGGCCGTCGGATTTATATCTAACGGATAGGAAAGAAACTATGGCAATTTTGCAAAAATATACCCACACGTCTCTCCACGTTCGCAAATAAGGCCTTCCCTCGTTCAGCCTTTTCTCTCACAAGATAAACTACTCATACAAATGCATCTTGATGTTCCGTGCAATGCACGGGCAGTGTCACGACCGGTTTTTCAATAAAAAGCTTATTGAACAACCGACCTTTATGCAGACCAGTATAGGAAAATCTTCCTTACTGGTAGACAAATCTTTGATACAGAAATCCAGTAGTATTAAATATTATACATGGTTGAGCTGAGGTTGCTCAACAATTTATTACAAGCACGCCAATATTTTACATAAGGGCGAATATAACACAAGGGTATGGTGGCATACTACTGGCTCGATATAAAAGTGGTGGTGGATATGTCACAGTGGAGTGGGTAACAAGACTCCCAATCTTTCAGCTCATCGAGCATCGAGGTGAGGCTCGATGAATTTATTCGGGTAGCGGAAGCGGATATAATACAAGTGACCAAATCCAGGATCGCGTGGGACTGATTGGGACTCCTCTAGGCATCGGACTCGCTATCGTACTCTTCATCCATGAGATCGCCTTCGTCAACATCTGGCCAAATCAACAAGCCAGGTGAGTACTTTCAATGTACTCGCAAGACAGTTCGGACATAAGATATAACAAATGCAAACACGATGCACCATGAGCAGTTAGCAATGCACACTCAAATAATGAATTTGCACGGCATGTAAAATAAAAAGGAAGTCAGGCGGTAGTCCTCCCGAAATCCTAATAAAATAACTGAAAACCGATCGGGTGTCTGAAGCGACGCCTCGAAAGGTGGGATAAATAAATTATCATGCCGCAGTCGGGCGTCGGGGCGACACCACATAAAGGGCTTATATTGAAAAGTAAATGACAGTGCGTGCCACAGTCGGACGTCTATGCGACATCTCGGAAAGGGCTTATAATGAAAGTAAATAACAGCGATGCCATAGTCGGACGTCTGAGTGACATCTCGAAAAGGGCTTATAATGAAAATAAATAACAGAGATGCCACAGTCGGACGTCTGAGCGACATCACGTAAAGGGCTTATATTGAAAATAAACAACAAGAGTGCCACAGTCAGACGTCTGAGCGACATCACAGAAAGGGCTTATATTGAAAGTAAATAGCAAGCATGCCATAGTCGGACGTCTGAGTGACATCACAGAAAGGGCTTATGTTTCATCATTTATATTCAATAAATTCATGAAGATATATCACTCACAGGAAATACTCAGCACATGATAATAAAACGGGTTAGTCCAACCATAGGAATAAACCATTAGCTGGACGAAACACTCATGTTTGTTCACCGGAGTCTTGTCACTGAGACTGATACTAACAAAGATAGGTTGAACACAGTCGTTGATCAAGATATGATTACTTGAATGATTTTGACTCTGTAGAGTTTGTACTATTTAACCACAGCCAACGGATTTCAGTAGTCACGAAGGACTAGTTCCATTTACGGTATTTCAGTAGAAACACATCTAACAAGTACACACCCATTTCCACCTCACGATGCCAGGAATCACCCTAGGCAACGTTCAAGAAAAACTTTGAGACGGGGAGGCTACAACCTCGAATAGCATGGGATCAAATTTATATACGCGTGCTCTAAGGGGTGCCCACTCTCGGTCCCAACCGGAAACACCCATGCCCCCTGACCGGATGACTAGCTTTAATCCAGGGCCATGGAACCCTCATCACGGCCTCTCTATCTGGTGTGTACGAGGAAAGCGGTTTGCAACTTACTAAACCAAATTCTTTACAGAAAACATGTGGTAGCACATAAGGAAACGGATGGTAACGTGATTTGATTCACGTTGACACTAGAGTTAAACGGTTTGGCCTAAGACTGGCATGCTTCAACACTACCATCTTACCACCTCTCATGTAACCACATGATCATGTAAACTCACATCAAAAGGCATATGGAGTTTCAAAGCTCACTTGCATCAGCTTTGCTTGCAATATAACACTTACTGCCACATATATGAACATGCCATAAGCTAGCTACTCAAAGCAAACATGCAAAACACTCATCATATCAAAGGTTCAAACATGCTTACCTGGTTCGAAGTAGTCGGAGTCTAGCTCGGTGAAGTTTGCGGTTCCGTCACCTCCTCCGGTATCTACGGTATAGAGAAAAATACGTTCTAACGTAAATACCGTGTGTGCACAAAAAGTGCTCTAAATATTTTTCAAATAAATATGATAAAAAACTAGACAGAAAAATAAAGGTTACAGAAAAAGAATCACTCAAAAATCATTTTCTGTTTAAAAGATATTAAAGTTTTAGCCTAGGGACTTGTCTGTAATGAAACAGAAACTTTCCAGGGGATGAACAAAAAAAGCCAGAAAAACGCTTCAGATCGAAAGCGTATTTTGCCCAAAGGCGTTTTCCAGAGAAAATGGTTCGAATAGAAATGAGAGGCTTACGAGGGGGTCCCACTCGTCAGGTTTGAAAATTGGAGGGAGAAACAGAGCGCGCCGGCGCCCGAAGGCTGCGGTGGTCGCTGGCGGCGATCCACGGCAAGTTAGGAAGAGTGGGTGGTACCTACGGGTCCCTTGGGTTCTTCCGCACCTGTGGGTGGTGGAGTTGGTCATCAGCGAGCACCACGTCGACGGCGGCCTCAACTCCGGCGGATGGTGGTTCGGGCATTGCTGGATCTCGTTGGGGAGAGCTATGGAGGTGGAATTGAAGCTCGGGTTAGAGTACTGGGTGCACAAGAGGGCTACTGACGAGGTTTGGGAGGCGTGGGTGGCCTCACCTGAGTGGATCGAGCTGGAGCCCGAGGCGGAACGGGGCGGCCGGAGACGGAGAAGGAGACCTCCTTGGGTCCTCCTGGTGCCTTGGCGGGGTTCTGGTGAGGTGGAGGGAGTAGTGCTGGTCGAAGGCGAGCTCGGGATGGCTATTTATAGCCGGCCCAAGATGGTTCCCGTGAACGGGGTAACTCTGGCGGCAATTACAGTGATGCAATGGCCAGACGGGTGGTTTAGGTGGCAGGGAATCAACGTGGAGATCCGCTGGTTTCAATCAGAAGCTAACGTTGGTTTGATTTGGCTTGCTCCGCGGTTTCGACGGAACGGCGCCTCGCGGGCCCGTCGGCGGCAGAGAGCGCGCACTGTGCTCGCCAGGCCACGGCGACGGTGCTGCAGCGTGTGCTGGCAAGTAGACGGCCACGTGGAGGTCTCAGTTGCTTTGGGCGGTGCTGGACGGCGCAGAAAGCTGGCGCTGGCTCCCGCTGGTCGCCACGGGTGGCTCTGCCACCGCAGAAGCTGCCAGCGTCGGCGAGGCACGCCGCCACCGACACCTGCTCCCGTCCAAGAGAGCGTGCGGCGTTCTGGATAAGAAGGAGAAGCAGTGTGCAAGGCGCCAGAGTGTGCACTGGTGAGATCGACGCCAAGACTCTGAAGAAAACGACACTGACTGTCGACTGAAACACTGCATTTCTGAACTTGAACAGTAACAGTGCAAGCAAGGTGTTCGATGAAATGATTTTGGCATGTGGGCAATTTATCTGGAGCTGATTTTTGGTGAGGTGGCAACTCATTGCACCTAGGGGCTGCCTGATTTTTGGTAGAATTTTTGGAGAAGAGAAAATATGAATTTCACCGAAAATGGTGAATCTGGTCCAAACTTGCAGTGAGTGAAACTTGAAAAATTTCAGTTGTGGAAGAGTAGATCTTGATGGATCTAGGTTGTGGGTGCTAAGGACTAGGCAGAGAAGTTGATTTGAGATCAAAACTCAAAAGGGATTTGGTACTTCCTTTGTAAACCACCTAGGTCCAAAAATAAAAATAGAATTAGTTTTTGGGGAAAAATAAATGGAATAAAAATAAAAAATGAGTTGAACTTGCTGGGATTGGTTACTTGGCTTGACCCAAAGTGGAAGGAGGTGCTTTGGGGAAATTTTTTAATATGAGACATGGTGAAAGGGGATGGTTGGAATAAAAAGGAATAAACCAAAACTTTAAGGATTTCTTTTTAAATGAAAAACTTTCAAAAATAAATTGTGGTGAGTCAACACCAATGAAGAACCTTCAAATCCAACCATCAAGGTTGAGGATAACCCCAAAAAGATTTTATCATAAGAGAAAATATTTGAGAGGGAGAGTCTTTTTAAAAGATTTTGAATAGCCTCCTTCAAATCAAAAAAGGAATTTTGTTGAAAACCAAATGAAATTTTTTGGAGTGTCACAACACCTACCCCCTTAGGAAAAATCTCGTCCCCGGGATTTCAGCTGATCCTCAAATAGGTGTGGATGCTCTGTCCGAAGAAAATCCTCTCTCTCCCATGTTGCTTCATTCTCGGTGTGATTACTCCACTGAACTCTGAAAAACTTGATTGTTTTCTGACGGGTCCTCCTTTCAGACTCCTCCTATATTTTTATTGGACGTTCCCTATAGGTGAGATCTAGTTGTACGTCAATGTCTTCATGGGATACATGCTTCTCAGGGTTGCTTACGCACTTCCTTAACTGTGATACGTGGAACACGCCGTGGACGTCTGTCAATTCTTTGGGTAAGTCTAGCTGATAGGCTACGGTGCCTCTTCGTGCAACTACACAGAAAGTTCCGATGAATCTTGGTGCTAGCTTTCCTTTAACTCTGAATCGTTGCAGGCCCCTCATAGGGGATACTCGTAGGTACACATACTCACCAGGTTCAAAACTGACTCCCCGATGTTTTTGATCGTAATAACTCTTCAGTCGACTTTGAGCTGTCTTGAGTCGGTCCCTGATTAGCTTAACCTTTTCCTCGGCTTATTTGAGCATGTCTAGGCCGAAGATACATCTGTCTCCGGTCTCTGACCAATTTAGCGGGGTACGACATCTCCGCCCGTACAAGGCTTCAAAGGGTGCCATTTGTAGGCTGGCTTGGTAACTGTTGTTGTATGAGAACTCTGCATATGGCAAGCTTTCTTCCAAACTGGTTCCATAGGTCAGGACACATGCCCTCAGCATGTCTTCTAGAATTTGGTTTACCCGTTCAGTTTGTCCATCTGTCTGGGGGTGGTATGCTGTACTGAATGCTAGTTGAGTTCCCAGAGCCTGTTGTAAGTGATCCCAAAATCTAGAGACGACTTGTGTGCCTCTGTCAAAAATTATAGTCTTTGGAACTCCATGCAGACAATGATTTTTGGAGTGTCACAGGCAGCTAGCTAATTTCTTTTAAAATAGTTGCTGCGATAATTGGGTTGAAGTGATATATTTTATGTCTGCCCCGAATGATTTCAGATTCACTAGTAGTAACAAAGAAAAGGTTGCCTTGTTAATTAAGAGAAAACAGGGTGAAAACTATCACATGAGGCTGGTAAAAACAAGGCACACTGGGTTCAGCGTCATCGTCACTACAACTGTGTGCGCGTGAGAAATCTACATATCGAGGGGGCTACCGAGCGAGGCACCGAGACACAATGTTTGAGAGAGAAACCAATTGACAAATTATGATCAGATCGAGTTGTCACCCTTCTACTGTCATTGTTGGGGGAGGGGGAGGGAGAGAAATACGTACGAGAGTGTGCGTGGTAGGCACAGAGGCACAACTAGCGAGTGTGTGTGTGTGTGTGTGTGTGTTTGAAAGAGGATTAGATAGATTATTATCAAGATCGATGTGCCACCCTACTCCTTCAGTGCCGGGTAGTGTGTGTGTGTGTGTGTGTGTGTGTGTGTGTGTGTGTGTGTGTGTTTGAGAGAGAATCCAGTCGGTAGATTAGTATCAAGATCGAGGTGCCACCCTACTCCTTCGGTTCCGGGTAGTGTGTGTGTGTGTGTATGTTTGAGAGAGAAGCCAGTCGATAGATTAGCTGCTGGAGACCATGAGAATGAGGGGCGGCGCCAAAGGGAGGAGCAGCCAGGGAGATTTGCCCCTACCCGCCGGCCATGTAGCCTAGCTGGACATAGCATCGTCGAGGACCAGGCCAGATGGGACCAGTGGCGACGGCTCGCTGGAGGAACATAAGAGCTGCAGGTAGGGGATCGAGGTAGAGGGAAAGGGGAGAGGAGATGCAAGCAGGCAGGGCAATGAATGCTTGCGTGTTTGTTTTTACTTGAGGGTCAGGTGTGACACGGGTGTTAGCAGTTGCATTTTGAGTGTAATATAGGCAGACAACAGAGTCATTTCACTATTCCCCTTCCCTTCAATTTTTAGTGAGCTTCTACCCGAAACACCCCCCTCCAAAGCGAAATTAGTTAAGCCCAAGCCCATAACTCAAAAATGACTTCTTTACATCTTTTATGGCTTATTTTCACAATATGCCCTGAAAAGGCGGAATCGAACTGGCCCTTAACATGCAATTCAATTGTGTGTGCAATGATGAATCACTCCTGCCTGCTATCTGTACATTTAGGCATCATCATACATGGCATAACCTAATACATGTGCATTCCATTATAGAATCTGGAATATGCAATGTTTATGTTAGTTCATACGTTGCACATGATGTTTAAATGCCCCTTAAATCTGGTCAGTCAAGTGATGGTCTTTAAGCCTCCTTCTTTCCTTCTTTTCTTGATATGTAAGATTTGCTCACACATCTGTTCAATTGCTTGTTTGCATCAGCCAGCCATACTAGGACTGTTTTCTTTGATTACTTGTTGTTCTTGACCTAACACTCTAACAGAGCTTGTCAACGATTTAAACACTAAGGGCTGATGTAGTGGGGCCTTGTCTAACTCATAGGTGGCATAAAGGTTTGGCTGTACACTACAGTAGGCTCTCCAAGAGTACCTGGAGATCCAGTTCGAAGGTATGCCTAGTTTTTACATAGTAAATGCTCATTTCATTGTGTGCAAGTGCAAGAGATGTGGCATGTTTCATTATGTGGTGTTGTTTTGTTATAATCTCATCCTTTTGTGTTCACAGACTGGAAAGTATGCATATTTATCTTCCAAGGAGACGAGTAACTAGTTTGTGTCACCTTGCAGAGGGGGTGCAATGAAGATAAGATTAAGGATTTCCAAGTACAAGATGTTAGGAAGGAGCCTCGCAAGAGAAGTAGGAGCTGCGCTGAGCCTGTTTAACCTGCTAAGGTAAGTCATTGTATGCAACTCAACAGTTCAATTCCTTGTTTGTTTCAGGCAGAGTTGATTTTCTCTTTTCAATTGCTTTATTTTTCCTCAGTTAATGAGATGCCCAAATAATCATGCCTGATGTTCGGTACTTGTATCACTATTAGTTGACATAATTAAAGGCCTTACCATTTAATTACTCTGCCGAAGTGTGCCTCAAGCTTTGAAGTCTATTAACCAACTATTATTGCATGAGGCTCACAATCTAGTTTATAATACGCTAATGATTGCATAGTTTTGCCTGCTATAGTATGTTTGTATGAAACCCTCTACTGTTCATTATGCTCCCTAAGACTTTAATTGAGGTACAGAATGGCCAACTGCTTGCTTACTTATATGCAACGTGCTATCTAAATTTGTAACTTGCCTTTGTTTTCGATTGGGCCCCAACATCATGCTCTTGTGGTGAGCTAAGAGGGATTTTTGTATGCAGGTTGCACAGACTATCTTTTATATAATTTTTAAAATATCACCTGCTTATGCTTCATGACGTGTAACATTTTTTGTGAAAGTGACGTGTAACATTATTGTTAGTCATGTTTTGCCATGTAGTACAAAATAGTGTCTTGTTCGCTTCACTTTTGTAACTATATTTTTGCCCTAGTCATGTGTACTTATAGAAACATTTCAGGATGAAGTGACATCAACACAAAAATCTGCGAGCAGTTCGGCATGGCCGTTACCGAATGATTATGTATTGGAATTGGAATGTGCTGATGTTCTCGGGCATCAACTTGAGGTGGCAAGACAACGTGTACATGATTGTCAACATATAATCAACAAGTTGAGACTGGACATACAGGTATTAGATGCAGGAGTCAAAAAAATGAAACAAGACACCGAGGTAACCATGAAGGAATTGGAGATTTTGTAGACTGAAATTTGTGCTATCTGAATCTGGCCAATCCTATTTTCTGAAGAGATTATAGTTCAAATGGAGTTAAGTTGATGCGCGTCCATGATGTATGAGTTGTATTTGCCTAGTGTATGTAATTTGTTGTTTGTGTATGCTTTATTATCACCTATGCCGAACCATAATGCCTAGTGGGTATAATCGGCTGTAATTTCTTTATTGTATAGTGTAGGATTATTCCACCTTTCTATGCCTTGATATCTTTGTTGTATAGTGTATGCTTTTTAGGGGTGATAGTATTGAGTAGGATAATTCTTTGAATATGCTATATCATTCAAACGGGGGCCAACTCGCATGACCATGGCCCTTCACAGGCCGTCGGATCCATGGGCCTTCTACGTCTCGTAGGATCCATGGTCCTTCTACGTCTCATAGGATCCATGGGCCTTCTACGTCTCATAGGATCCATGGGCCTTCTACGTCTCGTAGGATCCATGGGCTGTCGACTCATTTATGGGTCTTGTACGGGCCTTTAATGGGCCGTAGACGGGCCTTTAATGGAAATCGTACGTTTTATGGGCTGACCATAATGGGCCGTTAATAGGCCGTATTTGTGATGCTATGAAAATGGCCCAACAGACTAACAGTCCACAAACGGGCCGACTGTAACGACGGGCTGAATTTGGCCCACAAGTAGAAAATGACAGTAACGGGCCGTAAGTAAGCGAATGCTGCAAATGAGCCCAAGAATAAATGGGCCCTCAGAAGGCCGAAAGTTAACTTGGGTTGGAAACGGCCCAACGGAATAAAGTGTTACACTGTTCATTACGGGCCAGTTTCACCGCGGGCCATTAATGGGTGTAAAGTAATACACTGTTCATTATGGGCCTGTTTCAGCACGGGCCGCTAATGGGCCAAGAGTTACAAAGTGCCTCATATGGGCCGAAAAACGTTATGGGCTATACATGGGCCAGAAGTGAAAACGGGCTGGAATCATATTGGATGGCCCAAATGACGCTAATGGGCCTAACTCGCATAGGGCGTAACGGGCCTTGGGTTAGCGGGCTGTAAATGGGCTATATGCTAACATGTCATTAACAGGCTTTCCATTGGCTGGCCCGCCAGCTTTTGACCAAGTCAAATGGGCCAGCCTTTTCACAGGAGTGGGCCACTGTTGGGTCGTGCCACATGTCGACGTATCATAGGCGCCTTCTGTCCAGTTAGTGGATGACATCTGTCCCAATGATGAGACGACACGTGTTTCCTCCAGCCAATGATGATTTTACACATGGAAAATCCCCATTGGTCGGGGCTGTTAACGGGTTATCGGATCCAAAACCCGACCCGATAGCTTAATGGCGTTCCGTTACAGTGGATGCCATGTGTCGGTCACCCTTGACGAAGCACTTCTGTGACGCGCGATTTATCGTCATGGAAGTGGATACTTCCGTGATGATAATTTTGGTAATGTCATGGAACACTTCTACGACAGCACATGTATGACTATCTTGATTCTGTCATAAAATCATCATGGATGTATATGCATGACAGAAAATGCGACCTACTGTGACAAACACGTATCATCACGGAAGTGTATTTTTTTGTAGTGATTAGACATATGGATCCAAATCAGCCCCTTACGAAGCAACGCATAAACTAGGGTTTAAGCTTCTGCCACTCTAGCAACCCATCATCTACTTATTACTTCCCAATGCATATCATCAAAATAATGGTGAAGTGTCATGTAGTCGAAGTTCACATAACACCACTAGAGGAGAGACAACATACATATCATCAAAATATCGAACGAATACCACATTCACATGACTACTAATAGCAAGACTTCACCCATGTCCTCAGGAACAAACGTAACTACTCACAAAGCATATTCATGTTCATAATCAGAGGAGTATTAATATGCATTAAGGATCTGAACATATAACCTTCCACCAAGTAAACCAATTAGCATCAACTACAAGGAGTAATCAACACTACTAGCAACCCATAGGTACCAATTTGTGGTTTTGATACAAGATTGGATACAAGAGATGAACTAGGGTTTTGAGAGGAGATGGTGCTGGTGAAGATGCTGATGGAGATTGACTCTCTCCCGATGAGAGGATCGTTGGTGATGACAATGGTGATGATTTCCCCCTCCCGGAGGGAAGTTTCCTCGGCAGAACAGCTCCGCCGGAGCCCTAGATTGGTTCCGCCAAGGTTCCGCCTCGTGGCGGCGGAGTTTTGTCTCGTAATCTTGCTTACGATTTTTTCTAGGGTAAAAGCCTTCATATAGCAGAAGATGGGCACCGGAGGGCCACCAGGGGGCCCAAGAGACAGGGGCGCGCCCCCCACCCTCCTGGCCAGGGTGTGGGCCCCCTCTGGTGTTTTCTTCGCTCAATAATTCTTATTAATTCCAAAAATGACTTCCGTGGAGTTTCAGGATTTTTGGATCTGTGCAGAATAGGTTTCCAATATTTGCTCCTTTTCCAGCCAGAATTCCAGCTGTCGGCATTCCCCTCTTCATGGTAAACCTTGTAAAATAAGAGAGAATAGCCATAAGTATTGAGACATAATATGTAATAACAGCCCATAATGCAATAAATATTGATATAAAAGCATGATGCAAAATGGACGTATCAGCCAACTAACAGTGTCGTACGCCTCATGGAAATCGATCTTCAGGAAAACCGCCCTAAGGTGTTTAGACCGGACCTCATGGAGGACTTCATGAAGAACAAGCACCCCATCTAGAATATAACGCCCTTGGATGAAGGCGGATTGGTTGGGGTGAGTAATGCGGTCGGCAAGAAGGGTCACCCTATTGGTGTACCCTTTGGCCAGAATCCGTAAGATCACATTAATGACCATGATCGGACAGAGCTGGCAGATGTCGGAAGCCCCAGGCACCTTAGGGATGAGCGAAATTATCCCATAGTTGAGGCGCTCAAGGTCGATGGAGCCCTTGTAGAACTCGTCGAAGATGGCCATGATCTCAGGCTTAATCACGTTCCAGAAGGACTGGAAGAATTTAACCGGGGGGGCATCCGGACCAGGGGCCGAAGTAGGGTTCATGCCTCTAATGGCAGCCCAGACCTCGTCCTCGGAGAAAGGGGCCTTAAGGGCCGCGTTCTCGGCCTCGAAAACTAACTAGAAGCCGGTCCAACAATCATGAGCCAGGGGAAAGCCCGCTCTGAGGAGCGGCGGAGAACCGAGACCTGTAGAACCCGTTGACATGGGACCGAATGTTGCCGAGGGACTACAGGAGCGTCACGCCATCCCATAGAAAGGGGATGGTGTTGTGTATACGGGGGCCATTTGCAATGGCTTGAAAGTAGGTCGTATTCGCGTCACCTTTCAAGACCCATTTCTAGGCACCGTGAAGACGCCAATATGCCTCCTCGTCAATGTAGATGATGGGCAGCTGGTCTTCCAAGTCGTACCGAGAAAGCCACTCATCAGGGGAGAGGCCAGACGCGTCCGCCCGCATATCCAGGGCCTGGATGGCGGATAGCACGGCCTTCTTCCGTTGGCGGAGGTCACGCCCCAGGTTGGCTCCCCATCCCTTCATGAACTGTCGGCCACGCTTGGCACAGAATTGCCATGAGTCAATGGCTGAGGGGGACGGGGATGTGGGTGTGCACGAGCCTCAACCCAACGGGCGCTGACCGCCGCCACGAATCCATTCTGGGACAAGCAGAATGTCTCAAACCGGAATCAAGGGGGAATCAGTGGACATTCGTCGGTGCAGGACCCGGTCCAAGACGGACTAGGTCAGGGATAATTGGCGATTGGTCCAAGTAAACCTAGCACCAATCCTATCTATCTCATGGAGACCAAGGTCAGCGATGCATCCATTAAAAATTTGCATCCGCGCAAGGTTGACATTCGAGTTGCTCTTGTCTTTCACGAAACGGAGGAGGTTAAAATCGCCACCAACCACCACCGGGAGAGAGGCAGCCGAGACCTTTCGGTGGAGCTCCTCGAGGAAGGAAGCGGACCTACTATGGTCGGCCGGGCCATAGACGATGATAACCTCCCACTTGAAGTTAAGCGCCCGTTCAAAGAGTTCCGTGCTAACAAAGAACTGACCCTGGTCCATACTACCAACCTCAAATGTGGCATCCTTCACACATAAAAGGACGCCACTCGAATGGCCGGTGCTCCCACTAGAAGGGAGCCAATGCCACGCAAAGAGGTGGGAGCTCATACGGTCGAGTCCCGGGAGAGAGAATTCCGTGCGCATGGTTTCTTGGATGGCGACAATGTCAATATGTTCATCATGCAAGTCCTCGATGAGTTGATGGTGTCGGCCATCATGGCCGAAGCCGCGGATGTTCTAGAAAAGGGCATGCATTAAGGGGCCGTTGGGGCTGCTTGACCCCAGGATGCGAGACACGCTTTGTGCGTGGAGGGCAGCAGTACGAGAGCATGTGCGGCCGCGGAGCTCGGCAGCAGCGAGCCAGAGGAGGCCGCCAGCCCGCCGGGACGGGGCAGGGGTGGTGCTCTCCTCAAAGGACGGGGGAACGGGAGGCAAGAGCAAAGTCTTGCGGGCTTTTGTAAGCCTACCATCGAGAATCTCGCGGGCACGGATGGCCTTGATCTGAACTAAGGGGGGAGCAGCCTCCCCCTAAAAATGATCGCGGAGTCGGTCACAACCTTCGCAAGGTGACCGAGCAAGATCGACTCAAGAGCAGAAAATGAACAGGTAGATGTAGAGGGGGTAACAACAAGTGTACATGGCTCCAGGTTCCGTGCCGCGGCCCGAAGCTCTGCCCGCGCGGGGATGGGCAGAGCCGGACTGCCGTCGGGTCGCGCAGCGTCGAGCCGAGCGCTCCGGCGGGAGGCGATCACCGGAGAGGAACCAGACCGGCAGCGACGGGAGTAGGCCGCAGACCGTGGAGGGGGAGGCTGGGAGGCCATGGGAGTAGGCACCCTGGACTCCTCATCCATGTCGGGGTCCACCACGGGGAATATCTGGAGAGCCAGTCCCACGCAACCAAGGTGTGAGGTGGTCGGGGTCGGCGCCTGCGGTGACAAGGGGAGCTGGAGGAGGGGCATCGGGGCGGACGGCCCTGGTGGCGTGGGCGCGGTGTCAGGGGGAGCCATCGGGCCCTGCGCAGGGGTGTTGACGGAGCCAGGGAGAGGGGGCCGACGGCAGCAGACGGGTCTGCCCCCTGGTCCACGACGATGCACACTAGGCCGGTCACAGCCGAAGAAAGGATGAAAGTGAAGGCATCTGGGCCGTCCATGGGAGGGAGCGGCGCCTCCCCCATGAACTGCAGGTCGGTGGAGACGTCGACGGGAGAGCGGGGCGAGGAGGCCGGGAAGACCATGAGTCCCACGCTAGACGTGTCATTCCCCTCCAAGATCTCGCCACCGGGGTCCAAGGGGTCGTCCTGGTACAGCAAAGAAGCAGGGAGGGGGGTGGGCGCGGCCTGGCAACCAAGTCTACTAGCCGCAGGCAGAGGAGGAGAAGGCGAGCGAGAACGTGAGTCGTCGTAACCTGCGTCATCATCAGAGCAAGGAGAACGGTGGGAGCAGTGGTGGCGACGGTCGTGGTAGTCTCCGTTGGCCCCGGGGTTTCCACCGGGAGGCCCGTCGTCAGAGAAGCGAGGGCGACCCACGTGGTTGGGAGGGTCGGGAGCGATCCGAAGGTCAAAGCCCTCGTCATTGAAGAAGACCCGGATGGTGGCACAAAGCTTGGAGGAGTCTAGGCACTTGACCTTCACCCGGACCTCCTCCTCTTTGCAGAGAGAGAGCTCGTCGACCACCACCAACTTGCCCAGGATTCGGGACATCTGGCGGATAACGACCTCAGAGCGAGCAATGTCTGGGAGGCCGCCCACGAGGATCCAGGCCGTGTCCAGGACGACCACCGCCTTCGGATCGAGGACCAGCTCGATGATGTCGACGACAAGCTGGTGGAGGTTGAGAGTGATCTAGCCACTACGAGTAGCATAGCCATAGCTGATGCCATCAGGGAAGATGACGGTGAAGACATTGCCGACGGAAGGAGTGACCACCCAATCCAACTGGCACCGGTAGAGGTGGTTGAGCTCGGCCTCGATCATCTCCGGGGAGGCCACCCCATCCACCACCATGACGATCGCCTACAGCGAGGGAGGGGGTGGAGGAATGTAGGGGACCTCGAGGTGGAAGAACCCCGGCCCCTCGATGCCATGGCCATACATCATGAGCTCAGCCGACACTGGACGATACAGGCACAGCAGGGTGGGGTGGCCCGGGTCCTTGCAGATGTAGCAGCACTAGGGGTTAACGAAGTTGACTTGAGAGTGGCCCGCCACGCCGCAATTGAAGCAGGAGGACGGGGAAGACCGGACACCAGCCCTGCTACCTCTTGAGCATGCGTTGGTTTTCCCTTGAAGAGGAAAGGGTGGTGCAGCAAAGTAGCGTAAGTATTTCCCTGAAATTTTGAGAACCAATGTATCAATCCAGTAGGAGTCTGCTACGTCTTGAGCTTGCGTTAGTTTTCCTTGAAGAGGAAAGGGTGATGCAGCAATAGTAGCGTAAGTATTTCCCTCAGTTTTTAAGAACCAAGGTATCAATCTAGTAGGAGGCTCCTCAAAAGTCCCACGCACCTACAAAAACAAACAAAGAACTCGCAACCAACACAATAAAGGGGTTGTCAATCCCTTCACGGCCACTTGCGAACGTGAGATCTGATAGAGATAGTATGATAAGATAAATATATTTTTGGTATTTTATGATATAGATTGGAAAAGTAAAGATGCAAATAAAAGTAGATTGAAAGCTTATATTATAAAAGATAGACCCGGGGGCCATAGGTTTCACTAGTGGCTTCACTCGATAGCGTAAGTATTACGGTGGGTGAACAAATTACTGTCGAGCAATTGATAGAAAAGCGGATAATTAGAGGATTGTCTAGGCATGATCATGTATATAGGCATCACATCCGCGACAAGTAGACCGACTCCTGCCTGCATCTACTACTATTACTCCACACATCGACCGCTATCCAGCATGCATCTAGATAATTAAGTTCATAAGAACAGAGTAATGCATTAAGAAAGATGACATGATGTAGGGGGATAAACTCATGTAACATGATATAAACCCCATCTTCTTATCCTCGATGGCAACAATACAATACATGCCTTGCTGCCCCTGTTGTCACTGGGAAAGGAGACCACAAGATTGAACCCAAAGCTAAACACTTCTCCCATTGCAAGAAAGATCAATCTAGTAGGCCAAATCAAAGTGTTATTCGAAGAGACTTGCAAAGATAACTTAATCACACATAAAAGAATTCAGAGAAGATTCAAATATTTCTCATAGATAAACTTGATCATGAACCCACAATTCATCGGATCTCGACAAACACACCGCAAAAAGAGTTACATCGAATAGATCTCCAAGAAGATCGAGGAGAACATGGTATTGAGATCCAAAAAGAGACAAGAAGCCATCTAGCTAATAACTATGGACCCAAAGGTCTGTGGTAAACTACTCAATGGTTTCATTGCATTTGGACTCCGTTTGATATTCCTTTTCTTCGAAACACTAAAATAGGCAAAAAAAAAGCAATATGGGCTGGGCCTCCGGTTAGTAGGTTAGTCCCAAAAATGATATAAATGTGTAAAGTAAAGCCCATAAACATCCAAAACGGATAATCTAATAGCATGGAACAATCAAAAATTATAGATACATTGGAGACGTATCAAGCATCCCCAAGATTAATTACTGCTCGTCCTCGAGTAGGTAAATGATAAAAACAGAATTTTTGATGTGGAATGCTACCTAGCATAATTCTCAATGTAATTTTCTTTATTGTGCATGAATGTTCAGATCCAAATGATTCAAAATAAAAGTTCATATTGACATAAGAAATAATAATACTTCAAGCATACTAATCAAAGCAATCATGTCTTCTCAAAATAACATGGCTAAAGAAAGTTATCCTTACAAAATCATATAGTCTGACTGTTGCTCTATCTTCATCACACAAAGTATTTAATCATGCACAACCCCGATGACAAGCCAAGCAATTGTTTCATACTTTTTCAATCTCAAACTTTTTTCAACTTTCACGCAATACATGAGCGTGAGCCATGGACATAGCACTATATGTGGAATAGAATGGTGGTTGTGAAGAAGAGTAAAAAGGAGAAGATAGTCTCACATCAACTAGGCGTATCAATGGGCTATGGAGATGCCCATTAATAGATATCAATGTGAGTGAGTAGGGATTTCCATGCAACGGATGCACTAGAGCTATAAATGTATGAAAGCTCAACAAAGTAAACTAAGTGGGTGTGCATCCAACTCGCTTGCTCACGAAGACCTAGAGCATTTTGAGGAAGCCCATCATTGGAATATAAAAGCCAAGTTCTATAATGAAAAATTCCCACTAGTATATGAAAGTGACAACATAGGAGACTCTCTATCATGAAGATCATGGTGCTACTTTGAAGCACAATCATGGTAAAAAGGATAGTAGCATTGTCCCTTCTCTCTTTTTCTCTCACTTTTATTATAGATATTATTTTTTTTCTTTTGGGCCTTTCTCTTTTTTTGGCCTTTCTCCCTTTTTTTAAAGTCCGAAGTCTCATCCCGACTTGTGTGGGAATCATAGTCTCCATCATCCTTTCCTCACTGGGACAATGCTCTAATCATGAAGATCATCACACTTTTATTTACTTACAACTCAAGATTACAACTTAATACTTAGAACAAGATATGACTCTATATGAATGCCTCCGGCGGTGTACCGGGATATGCAATGAATCAAGAGCGACATGTATGAAAATTATGAAGGTGGCATTGCCACAAATACGATGTCAACTACATGATCATGCAAAGAGCAATATGACAATGATGATGTGTGTCATAAAAACGGAACGGTGGAAAGTTGCATGGCAATATATCTCGGAATGGCTATGGAAATGCCATATATGTAGGTATGGTGGCTGTTTTGAGGAAGGTATATGGTGGGTGTATGGTACCGGCGAAAGTTGCGTGGCACAAGAGAGGCTAGGAATGGTGGAAGGGTGAGAGTGCGTATAATCCATGGACTCAACATTAGTCAAAAAGAACTCATGTACTTATTGCAAAAATCTACAAGTCATCAAAAACAAAGTACTATGCGCATGCTCCTAGGGGGATAGATTGGTAGGAAAAGACCATCACTCGTCCCCGACCGCCACTCATAAGGAAGACAATCAATAAATAAAATTGTGCTCCAACTTCACCACAAAGCGGTTCACCATACGTGCATGCTACGGGAATCACAAACTTCAACACAAGTATTCTTTAAATTCATAATCACCCAACTAGCATGACTCTAATATTACCACTTCTAATATCTCAAAACAATTATCAAGTATCAAATTGATCATAGCATCCAATTCACTTCCTATGATAGTTTTTATTATACCCAACTTGGATACCTACCATTCTAGGACCAATTTTATAACCATATCAAATACCAAGCTGTTCTAAGAGAATCTCAAAATAATATAAGTGAAGCATGAGAGACTAGCAATTTCTACAAAATTAAGCCACCGCCATGCTCTAAAAGATATAAGTGAAGCACTAGAGCAAAAACTATCGAGCTCAAAAGATATAAGTGAAGCACATAGCATATTCTAATAAATTCTAATCAACTGGGCTTCTCCCAAAAAGTGTGTACAGCAAGGATGATTGTGGAAAACTAAAAAGCAAAAACTAATATCATACAAGACGCTCCAAGCAAAACGCGTATCATGTGGAGAATAAAAATGTAGCTCCAAGTAAAGTTACCAATGAACGAAGACGAAAGAGGGGATGCCTTCCGGGGGCATCCCCAAGCTTAGGCTTTTGGATATTCTTGAATATCTTGGGGTGCCTTGGGCATCCCCAAGCTTAGGCTCTTGCCACTCCTTATTCCATAGTCCATCAAATCTTTACCCAAAACTTGAAAACTTCACAACACGAAACTCAATAGGAAATCTCATAAGCTCCGTTAGTGAAACAAAGCAAAACCACCACATAAGGTACTGTAATGAACTCATTCTTTCTTTATATTGGTGTTAAACCTACTGTATTTCATGTTATCTATGGTTCATACCACTTAATACTAGCCATAGATGCATCAAAATAAGCAAACAACACACGAAAAACAGAATCTGTCAAAAACAGAACAGTTTGTAGAAATCTGTAACCCACTAATACTTCTGGAACTCTAAAAATCCTAAAAAATGGGAAGTCCTGGGCAATTTGTCTATTGATCTACAGCAAAAAGAATCAACACAAAAGCACGTTACTGTGAATCAACAAAACTAATTTCGTGCGTGCAAAGTTTCTGTTTTTCAGCAGAATCAAATTAACTATCACCATAGGTTATACTATAGGTTCTACTTGGCACAAACACTAATTAAAACATAAAAACACATCCAAACAGAAGGTAGATGCAAAATTTATTACTAAACAGGAACAAAAACAAAAAACACAAATAAAATTGGGCTGCCTCCCAACTAGCGCTACCGTTTAACGCCCCTAGCTAGGCATAAAAGCAAAGATAGATCTAAGTAGTGCCATCTTTGGCACTCAATTCCTCAATAGAGCACTTATAATTTTTAGGGGTTTCTCCCTTTTTAGCAATAATTAAACCCTTAGGCAAGAATTCAAGAAATTCATTTGTAGCAAAAGGTTCCTTAATGATAGAGAGACAATTGGGATGAACACTTATTGATTTGACCGCATTTCCCTTACTAGAAGATTCACCCTTATTTTTAGGAACATAGATAAATTTGGTAGTTTTGGTAGGAGGAATTGGAGTGTTTTTCACAGAAGCAAACGCCAACCCTAAGTTGGTAATGATATCCTCAAGTTTACCGATTCTCATAGAATCTAGATCTATTTTCTGTAGCGACCAGACCTCAAACAGTCTGATCTCTGTGCTTTAGTGTCATCCCTGGATCAGTAATGCTGACACGCACAGTACTTGAAGGATTTATAATAGAGTAGCAATCACACACTTATTACATCGAATGTCTCAAAAGAGAGCTTATTACAATAAATTTGGCTTAAGGCCATCTAATAACGATAACAGCGGAAGGCTTGGAAGATAAGTGAGTCCATCAACTCCAACGGCATCACTGAGTATAAGACCACGACCTAAGGCACCTTACTCGTCGTCTGAAAAGTCTGCAACATGAAAGTTGCAGCCCGTAAATGGGTCAGCACATGGAATATGCTGGCAATGTAACACATAGAGAAATATGAAAGAAATATGTTATTCGAAATGCATATATGGCTGGTGGAAAGCTCTATGGTTATAGTTTTGCATAAAGCCAATTTTTCCCTACTGCAAAGGAATAAATTTTATTTAACTATCATGGTGGTTGTTAAACATTGAGAAGGTTCACCCAACTCAATCCCAATTAAGCATCATCATTAAACCCAACAGAATTAATTAAAGTAACATGATGAGATTCACATGATAATCCAAGTACTAGATACTCAAAACGTCCATAACCGGGGACACGACAAATCATGATTAGTTTATACACTCTGCAGAGGTTTGCGCACTTTTCCCCGCAAGACTCGATCTCCTCCGTTGGAATTCTCGCACTACATGGTGTCTGAGAAATGGATGACCGAGACACAGTCTTTCAGAAGCGTTTGCACCTTACGATGGGTAGACAGTTACACCTACTTTCCCCTACATCTGCTAGTCTACCACTATAAGAGTTCACATGACTTAGTCAACTATGCTAGAGCCCATAGTAGCTTGCGGCTGCACATGGAAGTTTCTAGCATGAATAATCTCATGATCCCTTTGAGCCTGGGTGGCAGTCCATAAAGAAAATACCAGGCAATCACTGGAATCCCAGGTGCCTCAATCCACCCAGATGTGTATTAAAGTTGCCACCTTAAATAAACCATTAAATTGAAAATCTTACATCTGTCACGGAAACACTCACCCAATCCACGTCTACTAGCATAGCATAGCAATATAAGCAAACGTAGAAGTAACTCCCATAGGTTTGAAAATAAACAGGATATAGGTACTACCTCAACTACTTCCCAAACCCACATATTAATCAGATCCTAAACATGCAATTGTTTGAGGATTGATCTAATGCAATAAAATTGGGTAGTAAAGAGGTATGATCAAAGTGTTACTTGCCTTGTTGATGATCCGTGAAACCTAGAGATTCGAAGTAGCAAGCGGCGCACTCCGGGTACTCTGTCGCAAACAAACAAGCATACAATAAGCACTCATCCAATGCACAGGTAAAACAGAAATAAGAGATCTAACAAAAACTTCAACTTAAGAACTCTGATTTGGAAAAAGAATCAAATCAAACGAAGCAACGAAACTCAAATGGCGAAAGAAACAAGCTTCATTTTACTAATATGGACCTAAGTCAAATTTTACAGTAGCAAAAACTTATTTGAGTTGGTTAAACTGAAAGAGGGTTTCGAGACGAAACTCTAGGCGCTTGAATCGCCTGATTCTGATAAATGAGCGAAAAGTTATACTAAAACAAAAATCGGATCAGAAATCGCGATCAGAAATAATCGCGGAAAATCCGAGAAGAAGAAAATGGACGAACAAGCTAACGAACGAACGTTCGCTGTCTGCGGCTAAACGATGAAAACCGTTCAATAAAACGAACATATGGACAAACGTCCGCTAAATAAACTAAAATGGAAAATAATGAAAACGATCTAAAAAACGGATCTAGGGTTTAAATAAAAACCAGCGGTTTTTACCTAAACCGAAAAAAACGGCGGCTTCGGCGAGGTGAGGTGGCGTATCCGGCAGGAGAGGCGGGGCTCTGCGGGGCGGCGGCATCGGCGGGTGGTGCGGCGGTGATGACAGGGTGCTGCGACGGCGGCGGAGTGCGGCGGTGGCGGCGGAGTGCGGCGGCGGCGGCGCTGCTGCTACTGCGGCTCGGGTGGCGATTAGGGGCGGCGACGGTTATTTAAGAGGGGGAGGGGGCGGGGTCGGCTTGGGGGAGGGGCAACCCGAGGCGGCGGCAATCTCCCGGACTCCGGCGGAGTCCGGTGCGGGCACGGGAGGGACGACGGCGCGGGCTGGGCCTGCTGGGCCTTCGACCCCTGTAGGTCCGAACATTTTTTTTTAATTTCACCAAAATTTAATTAAATCCTAGAAAATAAAATAAAATTCTAAAAATGCCAAAACAAATTTTCACCGTCTAACTAAAATATTTAGAACTAGATGAACATTTTCTTGGCCCTAAAATACAGTTTTGAAAACGTGCATTTTTTTCTAAATTCAAATAAAACACAAAATAAAATCTTATTTGATTTTATTATTAAATCCTCAATATTTCTTTATTTTGGGAAATTCATTTTATTCCCTCTCTTTTATTTTTGTATAAGAAATATTTGGAGATAAGATAATTAAAATCAAATAATCCTATTTTCAAAATTTGAGAAAACTCAAATATGAAAATAACGAAATCTTCAACTCTCTCCTTGGGTCCTTGAGATGCGTGAAATTTCTAGGATCAAGCCAAAATGCAATAAAATATGATATGCAATGATGATCTATGTATAACATGCCAAATTGAAAATTTGGGATGTTACAAACCTACCCCCCTTAAGATGAATCTCGCGCTCGAGATTCGGGTTGGCTAGAAAATAGGTGAGGGTGGTCCTTCCGTAGATCTTCCTCTCGCTCCCAGGTGGCTTCATCCTCGGTATGGTGGCTCCACTAAACTTTGCAAAACTTGATAACCTTGCTGCGGTTCACTCGGCTGGCATATTCGAGAATCTTGACTGGCTTTTGCTCGTAGGTCAAATCACTATCCAACTGAATTGCTCCCAGCGGCACTGTATCTCTCAGCGGCATATCAGCCGTCTTTGTGTGGCACTTCTTCAACTGGGAAACGTGGAACACATCGTGAACTCCTGACAATCCTTCGGGCAATTCTAACTTGTAAGCAACTTCTCCCATATGCTCCAAAACTTTGTATGGTCCCACAAAACGTGGCGCTAACTTTCCCTTAACTCCAAAGCGCTTAGTGGAGATACACGAAGATAAACTCTGTCTCTAACTTTGTAAATTATCTCCTTGCATTTAGAATCTGCGTAGCTCTTCTGCATGGATTGGGCTACCCTGAGCCTATCGCGAATCAACTTCACCTTCTGTTCAGACTCCTTAATTAAATTTGGTCCAAACAACTGACGGTCTCCAACTTGATCCCACAACAACGGTGTCCTGCACCTCCTTCCGTACAGAGCTTCGAAAGGGGCCATATTCAAACTGGATTGATAACTGTTGTTGTAAGAGAACTCTGCATATGGCAAATTGTCGTCCCAACTAGATCCATAATCTAGCGCACAAGCTCTCAGCATGTCCTCCAGAATCTGATTTACTCTCTCGGTCTATCCATTTGTCTCCGGATGAAAGGCTGTACTGAACTCTAGCCTGGTACGCAAGGTTTCGTGCAACTAATTCCAGAACTTTGAGGTAAACTGGGTTCCTCTATCCGATACAATACTCCTCGGAACTCCATGAAGACATACGATCTTGGTCATGTATATGTTTGCCAACTTAGCACTGGTGTAAGTGGTCTTCACGGGGATGAAATGAGCTACCTTCGTCAAACGATCAACAACAACCCATATCGAGTCATAGCCTGAACGAGTCCTGGGCAATCCCGTGATAAAATCCATGCCTAGCTTATCCCACTTCCATTTGGGTATCGGCAATGGTTGTAGCAATCCTGCTGGCTTCTGATGCTCTGCCTTCACTCTCTGACATACATCACATACGGCTACATACTCTACAAAATCTTTCTTCATTTCGGTCCACCAGAAAATGTCTTTCAAATCCAAATACATCTTGGTATTTCCTGGGTGAATCGAATATGGAGAATCATGGGCCTCTTGCAGAATCAACTTTCTGATCTCCGGGTCATTAGGCACATAAACACGGTTCTCAAACCATAGGGTATCGTGCTCATCCTCACGAAATCCCTTAGCTTTTCCTTTGCTCATCTTCTCCTTTATCTCGGCAATCTCCTTGTCAGTCTTCTGAGCTTCTCTGATCTTATCCATCAAGGTAGACTGAATCTCCAACGCTGCTACATAGCCTCTCGAAACTATCTCCAAACATAGCTCATGAAGTTCCTCGGCTAACTCCTTTGGTAACTCTCCGGTCATGAGTGTGTTGACATGGCTCTTGCGGCTCAACGCATTGGCTACTATGTTAGCCTTTCTGGGGTGATAATGCAATCTCATATCATAATCCTTGATGAGCTCCAACCATCTCCTTTGCCTGAGATTCAACTCCTTCAGTGTGAAGATGTACTTCAAACTCTTGTGATCCGTGTACACCTCACAATGGTTTCCAATGAGAAAATGTCTCCATGTCTTCAATGCATGTACTACGGCTACTAACTCCAAATCAAGCGTAGCATAATTTAACTCATGAGGTTTAAGCTATCGTCAGGCATACGAAACAACTCTTCCCTCCTACATAAGCACTACTCCAAGTCCTCGATGAGAAGAGTCGCAATAAACTTCATAATCCTTGCGCTGATCAGGCAGAATCAAAACTGGTGATGTAACCAAATGTTTCTTGAACTCCTGGAAACTAGCCTCACATTCCTCAGTCCATATGAACTTGGTGTCCTTCTTCAATAACTCTGTCATGGGCTTCACAATCTTCGAGAAATTCTCAATGAACCTCTGGTAGTATCCTGCAAGTCCAAGAAAACTCCGGATCTCTCCAACTGTTGTTGGGGCTTCCCAGTTTGTCACTGTGACAACTTTGGTGGGGTCTACTACTATCCCTTCTCCGGATATAACATGTCCGAGAAATCCAACTTCCTTCAACCAAAAGTCACATTTGCTGAACTTGGCATATAACTGATGTTCTGTGAGTTTCACAAGTATCATACGTAAATGCTCCTTATGTTCCTCTTCATTCTTCGAGTAGACCAAGATATCATCAATGAACACCACGACAAATTTATCCAGAAACTCCATAAACACCTTGTTCATCATGTTCATGAAATAGGCAGGTGCGTTAGTCAGACCAAATGACATAACCGTATACTCGTACAGCCCGTACCTGGTGGTAAAAGCCGTCTTAGGTATATCCTGCTCCTGAATCTTCAACTAGTGGTATCCTGACCGCAAATCGATCTTGGAAAATACTATAGCTCCTTGCAATCGGTAAAACAAGTCATTGATCATTGGAAGTGGGTACTTGTTCTTGATTGTCACTTCATTTAATCCTCCATAATCAACAACCTTCCTCAATGATCCATCCTTCTTCTCCACTAGAAGCACTGGCGATCCCCAAGGTGAAGAGCTTGGGCGAATATAGCCTTTATCCAATAACTCCTTGATTTGCTTCTTAATTTCCTACAAATCTTTTGCAGGCATCCTATACAGTCTCTTAGATATCGACACTGTGCCTGGCAAAAGCTCAATCAAAAACTCAATGTCTCTATCCGGTGGCATGCCTGGCAACTCCTCTAGAAATATGTCAGGGAAATCCTTCACGACTGGTACTTCCTCCTGTACAACTCCTGATAAGGAATTTACTTGAGTCATCTTCGGCTCATGCCGTGATACATACTTAATCCTTCTTGCTTCTGGGTTGTAAGCAAAATCGACTTACTGGTGCAATCGATGTTTCCTCCATACATCGATAGCCAATCCATACCCAGAATCACATCCAAACCTTGCGATTCCAGAATGATTAAATCCAAGGGGAAAACATGCCTACCTATACTCAATGGCACTTGAAAACATCCTTGACTGGCCATATACTCCGCTCCTGGTGAGCTTACTAGCTTAGGTGTTCTAAGAACCTTGGTGGGAAGTTTATACTTATCCACAAATCCCCTTGATATGTATGAATGCGATGCACCAGTATCAAAAAGAACGAGTGCAGTAAATGACTTAACCAAAAACTTACCTATTACTGCATCTGGCTGAGATTCAACCTCCTCCACGTTAACCTGGTTCACCTGTCCCCTGTTGAAAGGGTCCGGCTTCTTCCCAGAGCTTCCATTGCCATTTCCATTCTTAGCTTCAGGACATTCATTGGCATAATGTCCAGTCTTCTGACACTTGTAGCAAGTGACTTGGCTCAGATCCCTTTTGTCTGGGGTTGATGGGTTGGTACGGTTCTGGCCGTTGCCTCCTCCATTCCCATTACCATTCTTGGAGCCACTATGGTTGTGCGAGCTCCCTCCTCCATGAGTATGCTGAAAAGGTCCTCCCGTATTTGGAGTAAAGCGGGGCTTCTGCTGAGCTCCAGAATTGTTCTTCCCTTGTCCATACTTCCTCTTGCAGTTGTCAATCTGCTGCTGCTTCCCTTCAATCATGAGAGCTCTATCTACCAACTCCTGGTAGTTGTTGAAGGTTGCTACCATCAACTGCATGCTCATCTCATCATCCAGTCCTTCCAGAAACTTCTCCTGCTTAGCTGCATCCGTAGCAACGTCATCTGCGGCATAACGTGCTAGCTTACTAAGGTCATCCACATACTGGCCAACTATACATCCTCCTTGGCGCAAGTTGTGGAACTCACGCTTCTTCATGGCCATAGCTCCTGCTGAAACATGGGCAGTACGGAAAGCCTACTGGAATTGATCCCATGTGACAGTGTTGATAGGATAAGTGGCTGTGAAATTCTCCCACCATGATGCTGCGGGTCCATCAAGCTGATGTGCGGCAAAACGCACCTTCTCCGCATCTGTGCATCTTGCAGTAGTTAACTCCCTTCCCATCTTGTGGAGCCAATCATATGCAACTATCGGCGGATTCGGCCTCAAGAAACGGGCTAAATGATCAACAGTTGGTGGTCGTGGTGGGTTGTTGTTGTTGTTGTTGTTCCCCTGATTCTGATTCTGGACTAGCATCTGCATCAATGCATTCTGCTGCTGGATCAACTAAGTGAGCTCCGGTGGGAAAGCAAATCCATTGTCACGTTGTAAGGGCATATTTATCCCCAAGATGTTTGGGTGATTGATGACAATGCTTTTGCAGACTAATCATGTGCGTTAAGTTCTTTCAGAGATTCATCCATTGGCACGAGACGATTACCTCCCCTCGGTGTTTTATTCAAGACGGTGTAGCTCCTTCGTTTCTCTGTCGATGGACTAGTTTCGTAGGAGTCACCGTACTATCAAGAGGGGATCTGCTTTGGTAAGGCTAGGGTGGAATCAACATGTACACATCCGTATCACACCCGATGTTTTCCTTCCGCTTCATCGGAGCTGTCTTTCCCTCCGTTCCTGCTCCGTCCTGTCCCAGTGGTAGTACCGCGGTCCTCAGCGGTAGTACCGCCGAAGCTCGTCAAGCGGTAGTACCGCTCCAAGCGGTAGTGCTGCTCCTAGAGCGGTAGTACCACTTGTGGGCTTCGGCCGTAGTACCGCAGTGGTTCCGGGCTACTACCGCCTCGACTCGAGCCCGGTGTTTTCCGTGTCGGGTTTTACGGTACTAGGAGCGGCAGTAGTGGCGGTAGTACCGCTCCAAGCGGTAGTACCGCTCTTACTCCTGCGGTAGTACTGCTCTAGGGCCAGGACCCTGCCTTCCTCGTCAGCGCGGTAGTACCGCTGGGTGGAAGCGGTAGTACCGCTCTTCAGCGGTAGTACCGCCCTGCCCAAGCGGTAGTACCGCTCTGTGCGTGGCTGTTCAGTGGGGTAACGGTTGGATTGTTTCCCCCACTATATATAGGTGTCTTCTTCCTCAAAGTTGACCTACCTCTTTCCCCCAAAGCTCCATTGTTGCTCCAAGCTCCATTTTCGCCCGATCTCTCTCCCTAGACAATCAAACTTGTTGATTTTCTCAGGATTGGTTGAGAAGGCCCCGATCTACACTTCCACAAAGAGAAATTTGATTCCCTCTCTTATCCCTAGCGGATCTTGTTACTCTTGGGTGTTTGAGCACCCTAGATGGTTGAGGTCACCTCGAAGCCATACTCCATTGTGGTGAAGCTTCGTGGTGTTGTTGGGAGCCTCCAATTGTTGTGGAGATTGCCCCAACCTTGTTTGTAAAGGTTCGGTCGCCGCCTTCAAGGGCACCAATAGTGGAATCACGACATCTCGCATTGTGTGAGGGCGTGAGGAGAATTCGGTGGCCCTAGTGGCTTCTTGGGGAGCATTGTGCCTCCACACCGCTCTAACAGAGACGTACTTCCCCTTAAAAGGAAGGAACTTCGGTAACACATCCTCGTCTCCACCAGCTCCACTCTTGGTTATTTCGTGCCTTTACTTTTGCAAGCCTACTTGTGTTGTATCCCTCGCTTGCTTATGTGCTAGTTGTTTTTGCATCATATAGGTTGCTCTTATAGTTGCATATCTAGACAACCTATTTTGTTGCAAAGGTTAAATTGGTAAAGAAAAGCTTAAAAATTGTTAGTTGCCTATTCACCCCCCCCTCCTCTAGTCAACCATATCGATCCTTTCAATTGGTATCAGAGCCTCGTCTCTGTATTAAGGACTTTGCCGTCCGAAGAGTATGGTTGACACCACAGACGGTGCGGAGGAGCACTCCCGTGTGAATCCTATCTCGTCTACGGCTGATGGGGGAACCTCGGTCTCTCGTGAGGATCTCAATGTGGCTCTAGACACATTGAGAGACTCCATGACGACCAAGGTTGAAATCATGCTTACTAAATTTCTTGAAGGACTCAAACCGTCCACCTCGCCTATGAAAGTGGGTGATCCCACTAACAAGGTGACGGATGCTTCCTCCGACAAGGGGGAAGCCAACAGTGAAAAGAGTCCTTCTACTAGTGGTAGAAATGGCACCGACATCTTTGCCCATGTGGAACCTCCAATTTATGGAGGGCCGATTCCCTCTACTCATTTAAATCATGCCGGTCGTCCTCCTAAGTATGATAAACATGAAGATTTTGATTCTTTGGTTTCTCGCTTCAAGCGTCATTTAAAACATGTGAATACTAACCTTTGGAGAATCATTGAAGAAGGTTTCTATCCTCATGACCCAAGCAACTTCACCCCTCGAGAAGCCGTGGATAATCAATTCAATGAGAGTGCTCTCTTCATCATCCAAGATGCATTCCTTCCCGAAGATCTCCCTCATCTTCGACCTCATGCCATGGCTAAGGACGCATGGAAATGTGTTGTGTCTCTCTATAGAGGAAGTGCTAGCATTCAACGCTCCAACTATGAAGTGGTGCAAGATGAAGCCAATGAGTTTGCAATGAAAGAAGATGAAGAACCTCGTGAGCTCTTTCGAAGAGTGACCAAACTCACGGTCTCACTCCGAGATCATGGAAGCAAGGACAAGGATGACAAATTGGATCAAGCGCAAATTCCTCAAGGCCATGATGCCCTACAACAAGGACATGTCCTCCGTCATTCGTCAAAGACCGGACTTCCACTCCATGACCTCAAGTGAAGTGTTGGATGAGTTCGTTGCTATGAGCATCTTGGACAAGACCGCCGACAATGCGGCGCTCCGTTCTCAAAGGGCAAAGAAGCCCAACCTTGCTTTGAAGGCCAAGGTTATTATGGAAGAAGAGGAAGAAGTGGAAGATGAGGAGAGCAACCCCAAAGACACCAAGTATGATTATCATGAGCACATGGCCCTTGCTTCAAGACAATTTTGGAGCAAGAATAACACAAGACCAAACTTCAACAAGAACAACTCAAGTGGCGTCAAGGGCAAGCAACGAGTTAGAACTTGCTTCAACTGTGGCAATGTGAGCCATTTCATTGCGGATTGTCCTTACGAGAAGCGGGAAGACAATGGTGGCAAGTTCATTCGAAAAGACAAAGCCAAGTCCTTCCCCAACAAGAACAACTTCGCCAAGAAGACTCCCACTCGTGGGTTGGTGTTTCAAGAAGAATACCAAGAGGATGACGATGATGATGAAAATGGAGAAGCAATGGCCATGGCATCCGTTGCCATTGCTACTACTCCCCGGGTGTCTCTCTTTGATTCACCCAACGAAAACATCACCGCCAAGTGCCTCATGGCTAAAGCTTCAAACAAGGTAACCCCCAACATCACAACCACCATCATTACTAATCCCTCCTTGGAGGATTGCATTGATGAACATGATGAGTCTAATGATGAAGTGAATGAATTGGAGCCTTTTATGAGTAAGCTCAAGGGCAAGTCCAAGAAGCATTTTGTTGCTCTCTTGGAACAACTTGGTGAGGCCAATGACATGATCGAGGCTCACGAAGAAACCATCTCTAAGATGGAAGGTCATAGTCGTGACTATGCCGATGAGATATCGGATCTCTCTAATGCTCTTGAGGAAGAGCGCGTGCATCGTTTGACTTTTGAGGAGTCACACAATGATGACCATGCTAAGTTAAAGAAAGATCTTGATCATGCTCTTGTTGTGTCTCGTGTGCTAACTTCCGAGAAGGCTAAACTTGGGGTTGATCATGCTAGACTCAAAGAGGAGTTTGAGATACTTGACAAGGCCCACAAGGTCTTGAAGGGTGCTCACGCTAACCTCAAGGAGTCTCATGCTCAACTCCAAGTTAAGCTAACCAAGGAAAAGGCCACCTCCCACACATGATATTAATTGATAATGCATGTGCTACTAACCCGTGTTGTGAGCATGTGAATCTTGTGGAGGAGAATGCCAAATTGAAGGATCAACTTGAGAAAGGCCTTGTGACATGCATTCAAGGTGAGAAGAACCTCAACGACCTTTTGAGCAATCAAAAGGAAGTTGTGGCCAAGGAAGGAATTGGGTTTGCACCCAAGTCCAAGAGCAAGAAGAAGAAGAACGACAAGACCAAACGTCCTCCTCCTCTCAAGCAAACTTTTGTGAAAGAGGGAGAGGGTGCTCCTAAGGAGAAGAAATAAAGAGTGAATGGAGTTGACTTCCAAAAGGGCAAAAGCATTTCCTCCAACAAAGCCGGCGACTTTAACCCATCATATGTGTTGTGCCGTGCTAGTGATGGACATGTTTATGCTAAATTCGTTGGTTCTCCTTATGAGTACATTGATTGGTCTATTTGGGTTCCTAAGACCCTTGTTACTAACATCAAAGGACCCATTACTAAATGGGTACCTAAAACCAAGCATTAATCTCTTGTAGGTGTTTTCTTCCGGTGGGGGATCATGGTTGCTCGATAGTGGAGCAACAAACCATATGACCGGAAGCAAGGACTTGGTGGTGGATGTACAAAAGATTCCATCTATGCCCACCAATGTTGAGTGGGGTGATGCCTCACATTCTAAGGTATTGGGACTTGGCAAGGTTGTCATTTCTCATGATCTAACGATCGAGAAAGTCATGCTTGTTGAGTCCCTTGCATACAATTTACTTTCCGTTCGTCAACTTGCACTCATGGGTTTTGCTACCTTCTTTGACATTGATATCGTGGCCCTCTTGTGGAGAAAGACTCTTAAAGTAGCATTTGTTGGGCATATCGAGAACGGTCTCTATGTGCTTAACTTTTCGGAGCGACTCACTAAGACCGCGACATGCCTAATGGCTAAAGTTAACGTGGGATGGCTTTGGCATCGCCGTTTGGCCCACGTCAATATGAGATCTTTGCAAAGTCTTCTCAAGTGGGACCATGTCCGTGGACTAACAAAGGTTAGTTTTGCCAAAGATCGTGCTTGCAGTGCTTGTATTGAAGGAAAGCTTCATGAGAAGGCTCACCCTCCCTCGACCATCATCTACTCGAAGAGACCCTTGGAGCTCCTTCACATGGATCTCTTTGGGCCTCTATCTTTTGATAGTCTTGGAGGTAGAAAGTATTGCTTGGTGATTATGGATGATTATTCAAGATACACTTGGGTATACTTCTTCAAGAGGAAGAGTGAGACTCAACAAACCATCATCGACTTTGCAAATGAAGCTCAATGTCAACATAATGCAAAGATCTTGTCAATCAGAAGTGACAACGGCACAGAGTTCAAGAACTACACCTTGGATGAGTTTCTTAGTGATGAGGGGATCAAGCACCAATATGGTGCTCCATATACCCCTCAACAAAATGGTGCTGCGGAGAGAAAGAACCGGACGTTGATGGATGCGGCAAGGACCATGATGGCGGAGTTCAAGTCTCCATACAACTTTTGGGACAAAGCCATCAACACCGCATGTCATGCATCCAATCGACTCTATCTCCGCAAATGCTTGAACAAGACTCCTTATGAGATACTCACCGGCAATAAGCCCAACCTCAAGTACTTCCGGGTGTTCGGTTGTAAGTGCTTCATTCTCAAGAAAGGTGTTTGTTTGTCTAAATTTGAGGCTAGAGCTCATGAGGGCATATTTGTTGGTTATGCTACAAACTCTGATGCCTACTGTGTCCTCAACAAGTCCACCGGACTCATTGAGGAGACGTGTAACGTGGAGTTTGACGAAAATAACGGCTCCCAAGTGGAGCAAAGTGGTACTTGTGATGTAGGTGATGAAATTCCTCCCCAAGCCATAAGAAGAATGGGTATTGGTCATATTCTACCCATTGAGGAACCCCTTGTGGCCGAAGGAGAAGGACAATGCTCCACTCAAGTGGAGCCATCACCTCCCCAAGACCCACATGCTTCCTAAGAAAAAAGTGAAGGCCCTCAACCTCGTGAACAAGACCAAGGGCAAGATCAACCTCAAGATGGTGGTGAACCTCTAAATGATGCCCAAGGTCAAGTTCTCCCCCTCGAGCAAGTTCAAGATCATGAGCAAGCTCAAGATCAAGAACAAGCTCATGACGGCGCTCAAGATAATCAAGTTAACCCTCCTCCTTCCACACCCAAGGAGGAATTAGAGCGTCGTGCCGCAAAGATTGCTTCCAAGCTCACCACCCAAGGCCATCTCATGGAAAATGTGGTTGGAAGCCTAAGAAAGGGGGTAAGCACTCGTAGACAATTAGCAAACTATTGTCAACATCACGCGTTTGTCTCTTGTGTTGAACCCCAAAAGGTCTATGAGGCGCTCGAACACTCGGATTGGCTCAATGCCATGCATGAAGAACTCAACAACTTCGAGTACAACAAGGTGAGGAGATTGGTGCCAAGGCCATCGGGGGACCACAACGTCATTGGAACCAAGTGGATTTTCAAGAACAAGCAAGATGCTCATGGGAACATCGTTCGCAACAAGGCAAGATTGGTAGAGGCTACTCCCAAGTCGAGGGTATCGACTACGGTGAAACCTTTGCTCCCGTTGCTCGTCTTGAATCCATACGTTTGTTGATTGCTTATGCTTCCCATCACAACTTTAAGTTGCAATGAATGGATGTGAAAAGTGCTTTTCTTAATGGTCCTATTAATGAGTTGGTCTATGTCAAGCAACCCCCTGGGTTCGAGGATCCCTACTTCCCAAATCATGTGTATCAACTCGATAAGGCACTCTATGGCCTTAAACAAGCCCCACGTGCGTGGTATGACCACCTTACCGAGTTGTTACAAGATCGTGGATTTGAGTTGGGGCTAATCGATCCCACTGTTTTTACTAAGAAGGTCAAAGGGGAGTTGTTTGTATGCCAACTATTTGTTGATGATATTATCTTTGGTTCCCCTAACAAAGCTTTCAATGAGAAATTTGCCGCTCTCATGACCTCCAAGTTCAAGATGTCTTCAATGGGAGAGTTGAAGTTCTTCCTTGGTTTTGATATCAAACAAAGAAGAGAAGTAACCTTCATCAACCAAGCCAAATACACTCAAGACATGCTAAAAAGATTCAAGCTAAGTGATGCCAAGCCGGCTACTACACCAATGCCCACCAAGTGCCAACTTGACATTGATCCCAATGGTAAAGCGGTGGATCAAAAGGTATATCGCTCCATGATTGGCTCCTTGCTTTACCTTTGTGCATCTAGACCGGATATCATGTTGAGTGTGGGGATGTGTGCACGGTTTCAAGCCGCACTGAAGGAAAGTCACTATGTGGCGGTCAAGCGAATCTTTCGATATTTGGCTCATACCCCAAACTTTGGCTTATGGTACCCAAGAGGGGAAAACTTCAAGCTTGAAGGATTTACGGATTCCGATTGGGCGGGAGACAAAGTGGATAGGAAGTCCACCTCCGGAGGGTGCCAGTTTCTTGGGTGCTCTTTGGTGAGTTGGTCTTCCAAGAAGCAAAGTTGTGTGTCTCTCTCGTCCACCGAAGCAGAATATGTGGCGGCCGGTAGTTGTTGTGCACAACTCTTATGGATGAGGCAAACTTTAAGGGAATACGGTGTCATTTGTGACAAAGTGCCTCTTTGGTGTGACAACGAAAGTGCCATCAAGATTTCTCTCAACCCGGTGCAACACTTCAAGACGAAGCATACTGAGATTCGGTATCATTTCATCCGGGATCACATTAGGCGAGGGGAGATCGAGCTCAAGTATGTCAACACTCATGATAACCTTGCAGATATTTTCACGAAGCCCTTGGATGAAGCAAAATTTCGCGAGTTAAGGCATGAGCTAAATATCATTGATTCAAGCAATGTGACTTGAACCCTTGCACACCCCACCTCACTCAACTTGGTGTCCAGTTTAGATGTAGGCATGGACATGGGGGAGTGTTGTTCTCTCAATGAACTCTCCCTCCCCCCATTATGCATAAAACGATCAACTCTTTCACATTAGCCATTTTCGATGGTACTTGTACTTCAAAGACGAGTTTTGGTCATGGGCCCAAGGATAATTCTTCATGGTGCCATACCAATTGACTCAAACATAGGTGGCTCCGGCCACCACCCTCTCTTGAGAGAGGCCAGAGCTCGCTCTGCTTTCGTGTGGTTGTTTTGAAGGAGTAAGTTCTGGACCATTGTTAGTGTGTGTGTTGCCTTGTTGGTCTTTCCTTTTTCTTGGCCTTGATTTCTCGTATCTTTTTGTGCTTTAGTCATTTGTCTAGAGGCCATCTGGTTGCTGAGCGGTACTACCGCTGGTGGCGAGCGATACTACCGCTCCGAGCGGTACTACCGCCCTCCAACGCGGTACTACCACTGCGAGGCGGGAGCAGGGGTTATATCGGGGGCAGGGGGAGTTTTCTTCCCCCCATACCCATTCGCACGCCCCCTCGCTCTGTCATCTCTCCAGCAACCAGCGCCGCGGGAGGGGTCCAGCGGATCTCCCTCTCTGGGGCATTCTTCTCCATTTCCTTCGGTGGAGACGATCCCCACCTTGTCCTCTTGCCATGGATGTCGGTATTGCCCCCGTTCCCTCTCTCTTCTTGTCTAGATTTCCAATCTAGCATCTTAGGGGCAATAGCAGTTGCATCTCTAGATTTTTGGCCAAATCTAGGCTTGAGTAGGATGGAGAAAGCTTCTAGGCAGTTTGGATTGGTGTTTGGTTGGAGTATTTTTTTTAATTTGGTAGGACGGTAGTGCCGGATCTGACCACGGCAGTAGGAAACTGCTGTTTCCCCGTCTCGAGCGGTACTACCGCTCTCTATGGAGCGGTACTACCGCTCGTAGGTTGTGGTACTACCGCCCTCTACCAGGTTCCACCATGCTCTCACCTCTCAGTGATCTTTTTGGTTGTATTTTGTGGCTTATGCTCGTTCTTTCTGGTTGTTTGCGTGTTCTTGTGTGTGGTTCCAGGTGATGAGGTTCCTGAGCATCAGGCTCGTCGTATCAACCCCGGTCGTGCCACGTCCAAGCGTTACCACACAACTGAGTCTGCAGGAGGTTCCTCAAGTGCTCCGCCTCCACCTCAACTCAAGAAGACGTCTGGTGTCAAGCCGAAGACCGCTGGCAAAACCGTGCTAGAAATGCAACCCAAGGAGTTCTGGGCAAGGCGTCGCCGCAACCCGTATGAGGCAGACCAAGATCCCACTTTGGTCAACCGTCCGTTCTGGAACAGGTTTCAGTTTGCCATCTTCTTTGATGTTCTCAAAGCCAAGAAGACCCTCTTTGTCAACGTGCACTCCATCGACACCGACCATATGGAGAAGAATCCTGAATACTTTGGTGAAGCTCTTCAGATGTGCACTCAACTGAACATTCTTGGGGTCATGCAATTCAACAAAGATTATGATGCTGATATTGTGGCCCAATTCTATGCGACGGTTCGTCTCGGGACTGATGAGGATAGGACACTGACTTGGATGACCAATGGCAAGCTGCTTTCAGTCAAGTGGAAGGCATTCATGGAGTTGATTGGGGTGGAAGATCAAGTACTTGAGTCTCCTCTCGGCTTTCGCCCACACCACAGCACTACCTCCACTCACAAGCAAGCTCTATGGCCCTACTGCACTTTGAAGATCAACCATGAGACAAAGAAGGAAACATATGAGTTGCCTGCCTTTCTGGATATTCTTCACCATGTCTTCCGAGAGACTCTTTTCCCTCGTATCGGGAATCTGGATATGGTTCATTCTAATCTCGTGGACATGCTTCTCTTCTGCCAACGTAAGAAGGAACAGAACACTGGAGAGTCCCTGGATATCTCTCATGTTATGTGGTCTGAGCTGTTATCTGCTATCTCCGAGCGCAAGTGCCCGATTTATGGTCCGTTCATCATGCTACTTATTGAGAAGGCCTGGGCTCGTGTCTATCCCAAGGTGATGCTGGAGACTGGAGAACTGGTGTCTCATGACATCAGGCGTCTGCGGAAGAAGGACAACTGGGGCACTCAGGTCCCTAAATCTCGAGTTCCTTCGTCTGCTACTGCCATAGAGACCGAGGAGGAGATTGGGGCTGAGGCTGAGGATGATGATGATGACTATGTGTCTTCTGAGGCAGAGCCCTCTTGGGCAAAGAAGCTCAAGCTCAAGATGAAGAAGCTGTTCTGCATGGAGTCTCACGGTCAGTACATGAATCATGTGGCTGAGAAGAAGGCCCGAGGTCGCCACAAGGAGCTCATGCGTCAGTTGGGTGCCACAGTTAACAGTGGATCTGAGGACCAGCTTACTGAGGAGGAGGAGTGGATTCAGCAGCACTGCCCGTGGACCGATTCTGATGCCGAGCACTTCCCGACCGACGACGGTGGCGCAGATGATCCCGCTAAGATCTGATATTTGTGTCCCCCTATTGCCATCACCTGGAGCCGTATCAACACTCCCTCTCCTTTTTGGTGTCTCGATGCCAAAGGGGGAGAGAGTTTAGGGATTTGTGCTTTGTGTCTTCCGTCTTCTGTGTTTGTGTTTTCCTTGCAGTTTGCTTTGTTTGGTTTGTGTCAGTGAGACCTAAGTTCCAGTCATATGGTGTGAGACATATGCTACCTTATCTTTCTAGTATCATTATCTATGCCACTATCTAGCTTATGAGTTGCATGCTTTTCCTGTTAAGTTATCTATGCTACTCTCATATACCCTGCTTAGGTGTTTGGTCTCTAAAATGTAGGGGGAGCGTTGATCCTAGTATGTGTGCCGTGCAGTCCAAAGCACTTATCTAGATAGCACACATCTAGGGGGAGCCCATCTACATTTTAGGACGGCGGGGTTTTTGCGCTTGTCCTGTATCTCTCATGTTTGTGCAAATCCCGTATTGTCATCAATCCACCAAAAAGGGGGAGATTGTAAGGGCATATTTATCCCCAAGATGTTTTGGTGATTGATGACAATGCTTTTGCGGACTAATCATGTGCGTTAAGTTCTTTCAGAGATTCATCCATTGGCACGAGACGATTACCTCCCCTCGGTGTTTTATTCAAGACGGTGTAGCTCCTTCGTTTCTCTGTTGGTGGACTTGTTTCATAGGGGTCATCGTACTATCAAGAGGGGATCCGCTTTGGTAAGGCTAGGGTGGAATCAACACGTACACATCCGTATCACAACCGATGTTTTCCTTCCGCTTCATTGGAGTTGTCTTTCCCTCTGTTCCTGCTCCGTCCTGTCCCAGCGGTAGTACCGCGGTCCTCACCAGTAGTACCACCGAAGCTCGTCAAGCGGTAGTACCGCTCCCCAAGCGGTAGTACCGCTCCAAGCGGTAGTACTGCTTGTGGGCCTCGGCCGTAGTACCGCAGTGGTTCCGAGATACTACCGCCTCGACTCGAGCCCGGTGGTTTTCGTGTCGGGTTTTACGGTACTAGGAGCGGCAGTAGTGGCGGTGCTCTTACTCCCGCGGTAGTACCGCTCTGGGGCCAGGACCCTGCCTTCCTCGTCAGCGCGGTAGTACCGCTGGGTGGAAGCGGTAGTACCGCTCTGTGCATGGCTATTTAGTGGGGTAACGGTTGGATTGTTTCCCCCACTATATATAGGTGTCTTCTTCCTCAAAGTTGACCTACCTCTTTCCCCCAAAGCTCCATTGTTGCTCCAAGCTCCATTTTCGCCCGATCTCTCTCCCTAGACAATCAAACTTGTTGATTTGCTCGGGATTGGTTGAGAAGGCCCCGATCTACACTTCCACCAAGAGAAATTTGATTCCCTCTCTTATCCCTAGCGGATCTTGTTACTCTTGGGTGTTTGAGCACCCTAGACGGTTGAGGTGACCTCGAAGCCATACTCCATTGTGGTGAAGCTTCGTGGTGTTGTTGGGAGCCTTCAATTGTTGTGGAGATTGCCCCAACCTTGTTTGTAAAGGTTCAGTCGCCGCCTTCAAGGGCACCAATAGTGGAATCACGGCATCTCGCATTGTGTGAGGGCGTGAGGAGAATACGGCGGCCCTAGTGGCTTCTTGGGGAGCATTGTGCTTCCACACCGCTCTAACGGAGACGTACTTCCCCTTAAAAGGAAGGAACTTCGGTAACACATCCTCGTCTCCACCGGCTCCACTCTTGGTTATTTCGTGCCTTTACTTTTGCAAGCCTACTTGTGTTGTATCCCTTGCTTGCTTATGTGCTAGTTGTTTTTGCATCATATAGGTTGCTCACATAGTTGCATATCTAGACAACCTATTTTGTTGCAAGGTTTAAATTGGTAAAGAAAAGCTTAAAAATTGTTATTTGCCTATTCACCCCCCCCCTCTAGTCAACCATATCGATCCTTTCACACGTCTCGGAGGCATCTGAGGGTTTAGAAAAGATGAGAAAATAGAATAAAATGAGATCTATAGATAAAACACTACCCATATGCACATGAGACAAATTTAATCAATATCACTTCAATCAATTCAAACAAGGGCATGCAATGGTCTAGCTATCATTACAAAAGTGCTCGGACTATACTATATACATGGGGGAATACTACTACTGTTATGGAGGTCGACTAGAAAAACTGCTTGGTCGAAGACTCCATGATATCTGCTCCAGCTTTATCAACAAAGTCATCATCGCTATCATCTGGGTCCAAGTCGGTGTCGTCGATGATGATGTAGTTCTCCGGGCAAGTGCAATCATCGTCTTCTCCTCCAGTCGCGGGAAATCCCAAGAATACTTTTAGCTTCTTCTTCAGACCATCATTCTTCTCCACAAGCATTGCTATTTCATCCTTATATCCATCGCGTGTAGACTTCAGTTCTTCTTCCAGCTCCGTGATCTTGGTCATAGCCTTCTTCAGGTCTATCATGCCTGTGCACATCTGGTTCTCCTGGCAACGAATGTGCTGGTTTAACTATTGGATGAAAGCTGCAATTGATCTATCCTTCCTGGTGCTGATCATCTCCCATTGCTCATCTCGGTGCCCACAAATCTGGTAAATAGTATCCTTGAGTTCCTTGTGGTAAACTTCTCCAATGCGTCTCATGGTGATGTGAGCTGCCATTCTCTTTCCTAAACTCCAGGTTGGTGCATCAAAAGAAAACTCTATGGGCTCGGTGCCGGGCATGAACGTCCTTCCTGGAACTTGAACTTGAATCATCCAGTGCTCCTCTTCAGGTAAAGTGGCGATGTAGGTCCCGGTGAAGCTTGGTACTCCAATGTGCAGGTATCTAGTGACTTCCTTCAAGTGGCGTCCAAAGGGTGTATCTTCATCCGGTTGCATGAACTTGTTCCTTGCATCCGCCATCCTAAAAGAGTAGAAAAGATGAGGACTCAGAAATGAGAACAGAGAGTAGTGATTTAGGGCTGTAGCTTAGTGGTCGTGTCCTACAATCAGCGTGTGCTCTGATAACATCTTGTAGCGACCAGACCTCAAACAGTCTGATCTCTGTGCTTTAGTGTCATCCCTGGATCAGTAATGCTGACACGCACGGTACTTGAAGGATTTATAACAGAGTAGCAATCACACACTTATTACATCGAATGTCTCAAAAGAGAGCTTATTACAATAAATATGGCTTAAGGCCATCTAATAACGATAACAGCGGAAGGCTTGGAAGATAAGCGAGTCCATCAACTCCAACGGCATCACTGAGTATAAGACCACGACCTAAGGCACCTTACTCGTCGTCTGAAAAGTCTGCAACATGAACGTTGCAGCCCGAAAACGGGTCAGCACATGGAATATGCTGTCAATGTAACACATAGAGAGATATGAAAGAAATATGCTATTCTACATGCATATATGGCTGGTGGAAAGCTCTATGGTTACAGTTTTGCATAAAGCCAATTTTTCCCTACTGCAAAGGAATAAATTTTATTTAACTATCACGGTGGTTGTTAAACATTGAGAAGGTTCACCCAACTCAATCCCAATTAAGCATCATCATTAAACCCAACAGAATTAATTAAAGTAACATGATGAGATTCACATGATAATCCAAGTACTAGATACTCAAAACGTCAATAACCGGGGACACGGCTAATCATGATTAGTTTATATACTCTGCAGAGGTTTGCGCACTTTTCCCTGCAAGACTTGATCTCCTCCGTTGGAATTCTCGCACTACATGGTGTTTGAGAAACGGATGACCGAGACACAGTCTTTCAGAAGCGTTTGCACCTTACGATGGGTAGACAGTTACACATACTTTCCCCTACATCTGCTAGTCTACCACTGTAAGAGTTCATACGACTTAGTCAACTATGCTAGAGCCCATAGTAGCTTGCGGCTGCACACGGAAGTTTCTAGCATGAATAATCTCGTGATCCCTTTGAGCCTGGGTGGCGGTCCATAAAGAAAATATCAGGCAATCATTGGAACCCTAGGTGCCTCAATCCACCCAGATGTGTATTAAAGTTACCACCTTAAATAAACCATTAAAATAACAATCTCACATCTGTCATGGAAACACTCACCCAATCCACGTCTACTAGCATAGCATAGCAATATAAGCAAACGTAGAAGTAACTCCCAAAGGTTTGAAAATAAACAGGATATAGGTACTACCTCAACTACTTCCCAAACCCACATATTAATCAGATCCTAATCATGCAATTGTTTGAGGATTGATCTAATGCAATAAAACTGGGTAGTAAAGAGGTATGATCAAAGTGTTACTTGCCTTGCTGATGATCCGTGAAACCTAGAGATTCAAAGTAGCAAGCGGCGCACTCCGGGTACTCTATCGCAAACAAACAAGCATACAATAAGCACTCATCCAATGCACAAGTAAAACACAAATAAGAGACCTAACTAGAAATTTCAACTTAAGAACTCCGGTTTGCAAAAAGAATCGAATCAAACGAAGCAACGAAACTCAAACGGCGAAAGAAACAAGCTTCGTTTTACTAATCTGGACCTAAGTCAAATTTTACAGTAGCAAAAACTTGTTTGAGTTTAATAAACGGAAAGAGGGTTTTGAGACGAAACTCTAGGTGCTTGAATCGCCTGATTCCGATAAACGAGCGAAAAGTTATACTAAAACGAAAATTGGATCAGAAATCGCGATAAAAAATAATCGCGGAAAATCCGAGAAAAAGAAAACGAACGAACAGGCTAACGAAGGAACGTTTGTTGTCTGCGGGTAAACGACGAAAATCGTTCGTTAAAATGAACGTACGGACGAACGTCCGCTAAATAAACTAAACCGGAAAAAAATAAAACCAATCTGAAAAAACGGATCTAGGGTTCAAATAAAAACCGACGGTTTTTACCTAAACCGAAAAAACACCGGCGGCTCTGGATCGGATCGGCGGCTCCGGCGACGCGAGGCAGGGCGCTGCGGGGCGGCGGTGTCGGCAGGTGGTGCGGCGGCGACGGCGTGGTGCTGCGGCGGCGCTGCTGCTGCTGCGACTCGGGTGGCGATTGGGGGCGGCGGCGGCGGCTATTTAAGAGGGGGAGGGGGCGGAGTCGGCTTGGGGGAGGGGCAACCCGAGGCGGCGGCGGTCTCCCGGACTCCGCCGGAGTCCGGTGCGGGCACGGGAGGGACGGCGGCGCGGGCTGGGCCGGCTGGGCCTTCGTCCCGGTCGGTCCGAACAGTTTTTTTTTTAAAAAAATTCCGCCGAAAATTAAATAAATCCTAGAAAATAAAATAAAATTCTAAAAATTCCAAAATAAATTTTCACCGTCTAAATAAAATTTTTAGAACTAGATGAATATTTTCTTGGCCCTAAAATGCAATTTTGAAAACATGCATTTTTTTCTAAATTCAAATAAAATAGTGATAAAATGCCAAAATAAAATCTTATTTGATTTTATTATTAAATCCTCAATATTTCTTTATTTTGGGAAAGTCATTTTGTTCCCTCTCTTTTATTTTTGTATAAGAAATATTCGGAGATAAAATAATTAAAATCAAATGCTCCTTTTTTCAAAATTTGAGAAAACTCAAATATGAAAATAACGAAATCTCCAACTCTCTCCGTGGGTCCTTGAGTTGCGTGAAATTTCTAGGATCAAGCCAAAATGCAATAAAATATGATATGCAATGATGTTCTATGTATAACATTCCAAATTGAAAATTTGGGATGTTACATTTTCTCATTAACTATAGGTTCTTTCTCTTTAAAAAATTTCAAAGTAACTCCAGCCCTAGATCCATATTGGGTAATTTCAAAGTAACTCCAACCCTTTGCATCACATGTTCCAAAGTTAAAACAGTTCCATTAACCAAAAGAGGTGATGGTCCAAACAAATCTAACATAGCATTATAAGCATCAAACGTATGGCTACTCAAGAAATACCCTCCGGTAATGGTGTCAAGAATGCATCTATTCCAAGGAGTAATGCCTACATAAAAATTGCGAATAAGAACGGAGGTAGAAAGCTTCCAAGTAGATTTATTTTGAGCATTGAAAATTCTATGCCAAGCATCTTTTAAATTCTCTCCCTCCCTTTGCTTAAAATTAAGAATTTCAAGTTCGGGAGTAATAACAAGGATAGGAGGACTAACCATGACAACGAGTAAACAAAAGACAAGCGAGAGAGAGAGAGAAGAAGATTGGGAAAAAGAGAGGCAAATGGCAAATAAATGTAAATGCGAAGGAGATGAGTTTGTGATGGGTACTTGGTACGTCTTGACTTGAGCGAAGACCTCCCTGGCAATGGCGCCAGAAATCCTTCTTGCTACGTCTTGAGCTTGCGTTGGTTTTCCTTGAAGAGGAAAGGGTGATGCAGCAATAGTAGCATAAGTATTTCCCTCAGTTTTTGAGAACCAAGGTATCAATCCAGTAGGAGGCTCCTCAAAAGTCCCACGCACCTACATAAACAAACAAAGAACTCGCAACCAACGCAATAAAGGGGTTGTCAATCCCTTCACGGCCACTTGCGAAAGTGAGATCTGATAAAGATAGTATGACAAGATAAATATATTTTTGGTATTTTATGATATAGATTGGAAAACTAAAGATGCAAATAAAAGTAGATTGAAAGCTTATATGATAAAAGATAGAACCGGGGGCCATAGGTTTCACTAGTGGCTTCTCTCAAGATAGCATAAGTATTACGGTGGGTGAACAAGTTACCGTCGAGCAATTGATAGAAAAGAGAAAAATTATGAGATTATCTAGGCATGATCATGTATATAGGCATCACGTCCGCGACAAGTAGACCGACTCCTGCCTGCATCTACTACTATTACTCCACACATTGACCGCTATCCAGCATGCATCTAGAGTATTAAGTTCATAAGAATAGAGTAACGCATTAAGAAAGATGACATGATGTAGAGGGATAAACTCATGCAATATGATATAAACCCCATCTTTTTATCCTCGATGGCAACAATACAATACGTGCCTTGATTCCCCTGCTGTCACTAGGAAAGGACACCGCAAGATTGAACCCAAAGCTAAGCACTTCTCCCATTGCAAGAAAGATCAATCTAGTAGGCCAAACCAAACTGATAATTCAAAGAGACTTGCAAAGATAACTTAATCACACAAAAAAGAATTCAGAGGAGATTAAAATATTTCTCGTAGATAAAATTGATCCTAAACCCACAATTCATCAGATCTCGACAAACACACCGCAAAAACAGTTACATCGAATAGATCTCCAAGAAGATCGAGGAGAACATGGTATTGAGATCCTAAAAGAGAGAAGAAGCCATCTAGCTAATAACTATGGACCCGAAGGTCTGTGGTAAAATACTCACAACTCATCGGAGGGGCTATGGTGTTGGTGTAGAAGCCCTCCATGGTGGATTCCCCCTCCGGTGGAGCGCCGACGAAGGCTCCAAGATGGGATCTCGCGGATACAGAAGGTTGCGCTGGTGGAATTAGGTTTTCGTGGCTTGTTCTGATGTTCTCGGGGTACATGGGTATATATAGGAGGAAGAAGTAGGTCGGTGGCCGCCTGAGGGGCCCACAAGATAGGGGGCGCGCCCTGTAGGGGTGGGCGCGCCCTCCACCCTCGTGGCCACGCCCTCCACCCTCGTGGCCACCTCAGCTGCTGTCGTGGGGAACGAACACCTATGGGGCAGGGGCCCCTTCTCGGTCCGGCAAGGGAGCGGAGGGCGCACGCAGAGCAGATCGAGGCGAAAGCACGCGGGGGATTTTACCCAGCTTCGGAGCTCTCCGGAGAGATAAAACTCCTACTGCTGCTTTGTGTTTGCATTCTGTTCTTACTCAAGAATATTGGTGTGCTGTGGCTTCGAATGAGTCGAAAAACCGAACCTCTTCTACGTGCGCATGGGCCTCCTTTTTATAGGCTAAAGGGGTAACCGACAGGTGGCAGCGTAGAAAGAGGGGTAAAAGAGTAAAAACGCGGGTTGGTACAACCGCTACCAACAGTGCCCCCTACCTAACTCTGACAGCAGGGGACAAGGGCATTTAATGCCCGTCCGGTCGCCCAAACAGTGCAAGGAAGCGACCGTTAGGAGCGCCACCGCCTGCCACGATGGCCTTCTCGTCATCTCCTCTTGCCACCTCGCACCGCTTAGCTGCACAGCCACCCACCACGTGCACTAGGAGCGAACCTGCGGTGACACGTCATTGGATGTGCTGGAGCGTGGGCGCAGAGTGGTGGCCTTGCTGCGGCAAACGCCTTGCCGGGGTCACTGTCTTGTCGCACCCGCAAGCTTGCCGCTCGCCGGGTCTTGCTGGGACGCGCGGAGTGTCGCGGCAAGTTTTCTGAAGTGCCTTGGTTGGCCTTCCCGGCAAGCTCCTCTTTCCGGGGTCTTGTCCTTCCCGGCAAGCTCCTCTTGCCGGGGTTCTGTCTTCTCAGCTAACACTTTGTTCTAGAATGGCAGTAAATAGGAATGGCGGAGGATCTTGGCGGACGTCCGGCAAGCCTTGCCGCGGGACGCTGCGACTGCCCGTGCACAAGTTCGGGGTACTAAGGTACCCCTACTTTAGTACACCGACAGGAGCCCCCGGGCCTGGGCCATACACGGTGCCGAGCGCTGTTGGGCCAGACCCAAAACGGGGCACGGGCACGCACGGCCTGGGTCCAAACCAAATCCACTCCGTATCCACCGCGTCCTCCCGTAACGGCACGCGTCAATCGCGACGTCATGGGAGAGATCATGGGCAATACTTAAATCCAGGAAATGCGTAACGTTCGCCTTGGTTCTGCATCCCCGCCACGCGGCTCCCATGCGCTTGGGGTCGTGGACGGTGGAAGTGGGAAACTGGGCCGTTACGAGCAGAGGCAGTGGGTCGGCCCCAACTCCCTGCTCTTCCCGTGCCCTGATTCGCTGAGCGGGGCGGCCGAGCCCCCACCTCGCTCCTTTAAGAAGAGCGGGAGGGGAGCGCAGAAGCCCGCACTCTCTCATCTTCTCCTTTCTTCAGCTTCTGCTCCCCTTTCTCTCATTCGCCATGGAGGAAGGGAACCCTGGCCCTTCATCGATGGCGGCGAGGGTCGCCGCCAGACAGCGCACCCTTTCCTATCCCGCGCTCGTGGTGGCAGAGCCAGCCATAAGGGGAAGAGGGAGGGGGCGAGGTCATGGACGAGGTCGAGGACGAGGTCGAGGCGCTCGGGGAAGAGGTGGACGGGGCGGCGCAGCATCTCCGCCTCCGCCGGCGGTTCCTCCCCTCGCGGCGGTCCATACAGGGGACGACCCTTGCGAGTTCTTCGTTAGGCTGCGCCAGGCGCCTCGTCGTCGCCTCCGGCTTCCAGCTCCGTTTGCGAGCGCGATGGAGTTGGACCCGCCCGAGACACTGAGACTGCACAGGAGGGGCTGTGGGATCAACGGCACGCGAGTCCGCGTTGTATTCCCAGCCCCTAATGTGATGTATCTTGATCGTGGGTGGAAGACGTTCGCCCGCATCCACAGCCTGATGGCGGGGTTTACCCTCCATTTTAAGTTAATGGAGGGCGATCTCCTATGCGTCAAAGCCTTCGGGGACTCTGGCATTCGGGCGAAGTGCTGCGTGGACAGCTCCTCCGATAGCGAAGGCTCCCCCTCGAGCGAGAGTGACGAGGAGGAGAGCGACAGCGACGATGAGGGTAGCGGGTGGTGGGATGGCGGGCCCGACTAGGTGTCGGGCGCCGCTTCGCGCGTCACCGGCGACTTCATCATCCGCGTCGCCAGCTCCTTGAACTCCCCGGGGTCGTCTCCTTGGGCAGCTGGCGTAGGGAGGCTGCGGAAGGGGAAGAGGGCTGGCGACAAGGCCATCAAGTCGGAATACGAGGGCGTAGTTCCCTCGACAGCGTGCTGACGTCCTGCCGCCCCATCTTCGAGCCCCGCTTCCGGCGCCGCCATCACCATCCAGCTTTTGGATAGCCCCCGGGATGTTATCTTGGTGTCTTCTGGCACCTGTAGCTCGCCTAGGCGCCCCTTTTGCCCTTTTCGCCTCCTTGACCTACCTACTGAAGAGAGGGACAGGAAAGGGATTACGGGCATCTTATCTTTTTAAATTGTAAGCCTCCGAGCCTTAGCCGCATTTAAAACTTGTAATCCTCTCTTTCATGTTTTTCATCCTCTATGGACTGTACCTGAGTGGGATGTTTTTTAGTGAAAAAGGAAAGCTTGTTATGTTATATCCTTTACTCAATTCCATCCCTTGTATGTTTTTACCCTACGCTTTTAGGGAACTTGCCGGTGGGAACACACTTGCCGCGAGCGCTGAGTGCGGAACATCAGCAGCCTGCCGGCGGTGTTGCTTCTGGCAAGAAACCTTGTCGGGGCTAGTTGCAGCACACTTTCATCGTTGAGCGGACTCGAAACAAATTAAGGGCGCAACTTAGCCACGAGTCAATTCCTCCGCGCACAGGTTTTCCATACAAGGCACGGTCGTTCAAGGAATATAACATAAAAATTTAAAAATAACTGTGCTCAAACTTTGACGACTTAGCTTTTCTATCGTCTGTGTCTCGGCAAGGCTGTACTTCTTCGAACGACGCCCGGTCCACACCTAGCTCCTCGATCCAATTTCTTCCGCACCTGCGCAGCCTGTCGAAAGTTCTGGTCTTGAGCCCGCGCAACACTTCAGAGTTTGCCCTCTCCGCTTGACCGTTGCTTCACGGGTGAGCAACAGAAGCGAAGCAGATCTTGGCGCCCCGGCAAGCGTGTCGGGACACAGCTTGTCGGGAGCGTCTGCTTCAACGAAACAAACCCTAGGGCTTGTCGGAGCAGACTGCTCCTCAGCGCTCTTTGTGTTGATCTTGGGGACCTTCTTGACGGCGGCTTCGGGGAGCTCTGCCGGAAAGTAGTTGCCAGTAATCAACTTCCTCTTCTTGCTCTGTCCAGTTGATGGTGTTACAGATGGTTGAGTCAACTTGAGCACAAAAATCCCTGGTTCCACAGGTAACTTGAGTGCGGCGCACTTTGACAGGCCGTCTGCAATGTCATTCTGAGCTCTTGGAACATGTTCCATTTGCAGGCCGTCAAAATGTTCTTCCAGCTTCCTCACTTCATCAATGTAGGCTTCCATCAATGGACTCTGATAATCTTTGTTTACTTGACGGACGACAAGCTGTGAGTCACCCCTGACAATAAGCTTCCTGATCCCAAGGTCTGCCGCGATCCTGAGTCCGCCAAGCAAGCCTTCATACTCTGCAGTATTGTTTGTTGCTTGCTCCTTGGGAAAGTGCATCTGGACCACGTACTTGAGGTGCTCTCCGGTGGGTGCGAAAAGTAGTACGCCCGCATCGGCGCCTTGCAGCGAGAAGGCACCATCAAAGTACATGATCCATTCTTTGCTCGCTACCTTGACGGGGATGCTCCTCTCCGGAGTTTCTTCATCGGGTGTTGGCTTCCATTCTGCTATGAATTCTGCCAATGCTCGGCTCTGGATAGTTGAAGTACTTTCAAACTTGAGGCCAAAGCTTGACAATTCCAGTGCCCACTCGACAATTCTACCTGTTGCCTCTGGATTCTGCAATATCCTCTTCAACGGAAAGCGAGTGACCACTGTGATCTCATGTGCTTGAAAGTAATGGCGCAGCTTCCTTGAGGACATGAGAAGGCCGAAAAGCAACTTCTGCACACCAGAGTACCTTGATCTAGCCCCCTGCAGAACGGAACTGACAAAGTAAACTGGGCATTGCACCATCTTCTTCTGTTTCTCTTCTTGTGGTTGCGCAGATCCATCCTTGTCGGGACCAGAGCTTGTCAGGGAAACCCCCTGCTTGTCACCGGATTCGCTTGCCGTGGTTGCTGACTCATCATCCACCTCCCTCTCCGCCACTAACGCAGCACTAACCACTTGATTGGTGGCCGCCAGATATAGCAGCAACTTCTCTTGTGGCTTAGGTGCGACAAGTGTTGGAGTGGAGGACAAATATTTCTTCAAGTCTTGCAGCGCAGCCTCCGCTTCCGGAGTCCATTTCATTGGACCCGCCTTTTTCAAAATTTTGAAAAACGGCAGGGCGCGTTCAGCAGACTTGGAAATAAACCTGCTGAGAGCAGCAACACAGCCGGCAAGCCTTCGCACATCCTTGATGCGCGTTGGTGCTTCGATTTGCTCAATGGCCTTGATCTTGTTGGGATTGGCTTCAATCCCCCTCTGGGACACAAAGAACCCGAGAAGCTTGCCGGAAGGAACTCCAAACACGCACTTCTCGGGGTTCAACTTGAGATTGATCTTGCGCAGATTTGCAAAAGTCTCGTCCAAATCTTGGATCAGCGTCTCTTTGTCCTTGCTCTTGACCACTATGTCATCCATGTAAGCTTCTACATTTCTGTGCAGCTGTGGCTCAAAAGCATGACTGACTACTCTTGCGAATGTTGAACCAGCATTCCTTAGTCCGAAAGGCATCCGTACAAAGCAGTACGTGCCACATGGAGTAATGAATGCAGTTTTCTCTTCATCCTCTTCAGCCATGAAGATCTGATGATACCCTGAGTATGCATCAAGGAATGAAAGCAGATCACATCCTGCCGTGGAGTCGACAATCTGGTCAATGTGCGGCAAGGGAAATGGATCCTTGGGACAAGCTTTATTGACATCAGTGAAGTCAATACAAAGCCTCCACTTTCCGTTTGCCTTGCGCACGACTACTGGATTGGCTAACCACGTTGGATGGAGTACTCCTTGGACCAGGCCTGCTGCTTCCAACTTCTTGATCTCTTCTGCAATGAACTCTTGGCGTTCTACTGCTTGCTTTCTGACTCTCTGCTTGACGGGCCGCGCGTGAGGACAGACGACAAGGTGGTGCTCAATTACTTTCCTGGGAACACCGGGGATGTCAGATGGTTGCCATGCAAACACATCGACATTCGCCCGCAGGAAAGCAATGAGCGCGCTTTCCTATTTAGGGTCGAGCGTGGCACTGACGGTGAAGGTACCACCAGTACCGTCCTCCTTGGCGGCCATTTTCTTGGTCTCAGGCGAAGCTGTCTTTGCCTTCTTGCACTTGCCGGTGGAGCTCGATGGTGCGTCCTCGACGGTAGCGCAGCACTCCGAAGAGGTGCGTTTGCCGGAGTGGGCATCAGAGCTACTCTTGCCGGACTTGTTCTTCTTCTTCCCCCCGTGAGCTTCAGCGGCAAGTGGTTTGCGTTCTGCTGCGGCTGCTGCTTCCCGGTAGATCTTGTCGGCACAGATAAGTGCATCTTTCTTGTCGCCATGGACAGAAATAACACTTATCGGACCAGGCATCTTGAGCACATTATAGGCGTAGTGAGAGGCTGCCATGAACTTGGCAAGCGCTGGACGGCCAAGTATCCCATTGTAGGGCAATGGGAAATCAGCAACGTCAAATGTGACTCTCTCTGTCCTGAAGTTCACCTCGCTACCAAAAGTTACTGGCAGTGTAATCTTCCCCTTCGGCTTGCTCTTCCCGGGTTGATTCCTTGGAAAGTACCAGTCTCTTCAAGCTCGCTGTCGGGGATCTGGAGCTTCTTGAGCACTGCGGAGGAGATCAGATTCAGGCCGGCCCCGCCGTCAACCAGCATCTTTGTAATCTTGATGTTGCGGATTGTTGGCGAAACCAACATTGGCAAGCACCCGACCGCAGTGATGCGATTAGGGTGATCCTCAACATCGAAGATGATGGGCGTGTTGGACCACTTCAGGGGCTTGCGCGATCCAACGGACGGTTCTGCTGCGTTCACTTCCCGCACCCACTGTTTGAGTTGGCGGTGCGAGGTGTGCAGAGAGGCACCGCCGTCGACGCACAACACCTCTGTTGCCTTCTGGAACTCCTGCTTGTCAGTCTCATCCTCCTCCATCTCATCATCTTCATCTTCGTCTTCGTCCTTGTCGCGGCCATGGGGAGGCCTATCTCCTTGCCGCTGCTTGACCTTGCCGCGGAGCCCTCCCCGGGCGGGACGCTTCTTGCCGGATCCTCCGCCACCTTCTTGGGCCTTCTCCTTATCGCGGCGCTCGTATTTAGCTTTCTGTAGCTCTGCCAACTGCTCAACCTTCTTGCAAGCTTGGAGGTCGTGGTCCTTAGTGCGGTGGATCTTGCAGTACTGTTTGCCGGAGCCATCCTGCTTGTTGGCGGCTACCATAGCCTCGCCGGAGTCACCAGCTTTGGCCTTCTCGGAACCGCCTCCGTTGCCGGACTGCTCAACAACTAGCACATCCTTAGCCTTCCTCTTTCTGTTATTCCGCCTCCGGTTCTTCTTTGCCGGAGGGGCGTCTTCACTGTCAGATCCTTCTGCTCCTGCGTTCTCTCCGGGGAGTCTCCTCCCCTCTTCAGCCCGTGCACAGCTCGCTGACATCTCTGATTTTGCACATCGCCATCTCCTCCCTCATCCTGCGGTTACACACGTTCTGATGGAACGCGCTGATAACCGTGGCAGGGTGGACGTCTGGGATGTTGCGCTGCACCTAGCTGAATCTCTGTATGTACTTGCGCAGGGGTTCTCCTTCCTTCTGGGCGAGCAGATGAAGATCGCTCTCCTGGCCATGGGGTTTGTGGCCGCCTGTGAAGGCGCCGACAAACTGATGGCACAGGTCCGCCCACGAAGAGATGGAGTTGTCCGGCAAGTGCATGAGCCAAGATCTGACGTTGGGCTTGAGCACCAGCGGGAAGTAGTTGGCGAGGATCTTCTCGTCGCGCCCCCCGGCAGCCTGCACCGCGATGGTGTAGACGCTGAGGAACTCCGACGGATGTATCCTGCCATTGTACTTCTCAGGCACGTCTGGCTTGAAGTTCTTGGTACTGGGCCACTGGACCTGCCGCAGCTCACGGGTGAACGCAGGGCAACCTACCGCGTACGGCAAGTCGCCTGGTTCCCCTGGCGCATGCATATCGACAGTGGGCCCAGCGTGCTGGTCAGATTGACGCCGCGCTTCTCTTCGACGCTCGATAAGAGTGCGAGCGTCTTCGTGTCGTCGTTCTTGGAGAACTTGGCATTGATCGCGGTGAGCTCGCGGGTCCGACGACGCGGTGGAGTCGGTGTCGAGGTTGGCCCGGCAAGTCGGTGATCTTGGCCTTCGGGGTAGGGAGTGCACGGTGGTGGCACCCCCAGTGGTCTTGTCGGCATCGTCTTGCGCCTGGGCGTCTTGCCGGGGCTTCGATGTGCTCGGTTGCCGGGGCTTATCGCCGTTGGCGAAGCCGATAAGGCTATAAATGGCGGCCCTCCAGTCGTCGATCTTGTCCGGCGCTGGAGGGTAATCTAGAAACAGCTGAGCTCGAGCCAGCGCTTCCTCTGGAGTCTTGGGTGGCGGTGGCGAGCGACGCGAGGTACGGGATATGCTCAAACTTCTAACGGTGTTAGAAGGAGCAACATCTCGTCCAGGCGACCGCACTGTGCTCGTGCCAGCGTGCTGACGTGTATGTTGGCCTTGAGCGTCCCGCGACCCACCAGCTTGGCCTTGTTCCAACGCGAGTACGGTGCTAGGAACACCGTGGCGTTGTCGATCCTGCACCCCTTGGGAGGGTTGCGGTGGATGTACAGACGTTGAAGCTTGCGGGGCCTTGTCTTTGGACCTGGTGACGACGTGAGTCCCACCGTCGGCGCCCGCTCCTCCGTCGGCGTCCACCCCACTGCCCGTTTGCTCCGGTGGCGGTAGGATAGTCGCAGACGGAGCGGCCACCTCCGAAGCCTTCTTCTTCGGTGGCATGTCAATGAAGATGTTGATGTAGCGCGCGCAGACGCCGGATCAGATACGCACGACCTCGACGCCCCCCTGCCCTGGCGCGCCAGAGATGTCGTGGGGAACGAACAGCTATGGGGCAGGGGCCCCTTCTCGGTCCGGCAAGGGAGCGGAGGGCGCACGCAGAGCAGATCGAGGCGAAAGCACGCGGGGGATTTTACCCAGCTTCGGAGCTCTCCGGAGAGATAAAACTCCTACTGTTGCTTTGTGTTTGTAATCTGTTCTTACTCAAGAATATGGGTGTGCTGTGGCTTCGAATGAGTCGAAAAACCGAACCTCTTCTACGTGCGCATGGGCCTCCTTTTTATAGGCTAAAGGGGTCACCGACAGGTGGCAGCGTAGAAAGAGGGGAAAAAGAGTAAAAACGCGGGTTGGTACAACCGCTACCAACAGTGCCCCCTACCTAACTTTGACGGCAGGGGACAAGGGCATTTAATGCCCGTCCGGTCGCCCAAACAGTGCAAGGAAGCGACCGTTAGGAGCGCCACCGCCTGCCACGATGGCCTTCTCGTCATCTCCTCTTGCCACCTCGCACCGCTTAGCTGCACAGCCACCCGCCACGTGCACCAGGAGTGATCCTGCGGCGACATGTCGTCGGATGTGCTGGAGCGTGGGCGCAGAGTGGTGGCCTTGCCGCGGCAAACGCCTTGCCGGGGTCACTGTCTTGTCGCACCCGCAAGCTTGCCGCTCGCCGGGTCTTGCCGGGACGCGCGGAGCATCGCGGCAAGTTTTCTGAAGTGCCTTGGTTGGCCTTCCTGGCAAGCTCCTCTTGCCGGGGTCTTGTCCTTCCCGGCAAGCTCCTCTTGCCAGGGTTCTGTCTTCTCAGCTAACACTTTGTTCTTGAATGGCAGTAAATAGGAATGGCGGAGGATCTTGGCGGACGTCCGGCAAGCCTTGCAGCGGGACGCTGCGACTGCCCGTGCACAAGTTCAGGGTACTAAGGTACCCCTACTTTAGTACACCGACAGCTGCTTCTTGACTTGCACTCCAAGTCCTCTGGATCACGTTCGTTCCAAAAATCATGCTCCCGAAGGTTTCATTGCATTTGGACTCCGTTTGATATTCCTTTTCTTCGAAACACTGAAATAGGCAAAAAAACAGCAATACGGGCTGGGCCTCCGGTTAGTAGGTTAGTCCCAAAAATGATATAAATGTGTAAAGTAAAGCCCATAAACATCCAAAACGGGTAATCTAATAGCATGGAACAATCAAAAGTTGTAGATACGTTGGAGATGTATCAGAGGCTACCCTCAAATCTCTCGTACCTGCACAAACAAATAAGAACCTTCCAACCAACGAGATAAAGGGGTTGTCAATCCCTTCACGGCCACTTACAAATGTGAGATCTGATAGAGATAATAAGATAAATATTTTTGGTATTTTTATGATATAGATTGGAAAGTAAAGATTGCAAAATAAAATAGATCGGAAACTTATATGATGAAAAATAGACCCGGGGGCCATAGGTTTCACTAGTGGCTTCTCTCAAGATAGCATAAGTATTACGGTGGGTGAAAAAATTACTGTCGAGCAATTGATATAAAAGTGCATAGTTATGAGAATATATAGGCATGATCATGTATATAGGCATCATGTCCGCGACAAGTAGATCGAAACGATTCTGCATCTACTACTATTACTCCACACATCGACCTCTATCCAGCATGCATCTAGAGTATTAAGTTCATAAGAACAGAGTAACGCATTAGGCAAGATGACATGATGTAGAGGGATAAACTCAAGCAATATGATATAAACCCCATCTTTTTATCCTCAATGGCAACAATACAATACGTGCCTTTCTGCCCCTGCTGTCACTGGGAAAGGACACCGCAAGATTGAACCCAAAGCTAAGCACTTCTTCCATTGCAAGAAAGATCAATCTAGTAGGCCAAACGAAACTGATAACTCGAAGAGACTTGCAAAGATAACAAATCATACATAAAAGAATTCAGAGGAGACTCAAATATTGTTCATAGATAATCTTGATCATAAACCCACAATTCATCGGATCTTGACAAACACACCGCAAAAGTATTACATCGAATAGATCTCCAAGAAGATCGAGGAGAACTTTGTATTGAGATCCAAAGAGAGAGAAGAAGCCATCTAGCTAATAACTATGGACCCGAAGGTCTGAGGTAAACTACTCACACTTCATTGAAGAGGCTATGGTGTTGATGTAGAAGCCCTCCATGATCGATTCCCCCTCCGGCGGAGCGCCGGGAAAAGCCCCAAGATGGGATCTCACGGGTACAAAAGGTTGAGGCGGTCAAAATAGGGTTTCGTGGTGCTCTCGAATGTTTCCAGGGTATATGATTATATATAGGCGAAAGAAGTCGGTCAAGCGAGCCATGACGGGCCCATGAGGGTGGGGGCGCGCCTACCCCCTGGGCGCGCCTCCCTGCCTCGTGGCCGCCTTGTTGCTTCGATAACGTCCACTCCAAGTCTCCTAGATTGCATTTGTTCCAAAAACGATTCTCCCGAAGTTTTCATTCCATTTGGACTCCGTTTGATATTCCTTTTCTGCCAAACACTGAAATAGGCAAAAAAACAGCAATTTGGACTGGGTCTCCGGTTAATAGGTTAATCCCAAAAATAATATAAAAGTGTATAATAAAGCCCATTAAACATCCAAAACAGATAATATAATAGCATGGAACAATAAAAAATTATTGATACGTTGGAGACGTATCAAGCATCCCCAAGCTTAATTCCTGCTCGTCCTCGAGTAGGTAAATGATGAAAACAGAATTTTTGATGTGGAATGCTACCTAGCATAATTCTCAATGTAATTTTCTTTATTGTGGCATGAATGTTCAGATCCGAAAGATTCAAGAAAAAGGTTTAATATTGACATAAGAGTAATAATACTTCAAGCATACTAACAAAGTAATCATGTATTCTCAAAATAACATGGCCAAAGAAAGTTATCCCTACAAAATCATATAGTCTGGCTATGCTCTAACTTCACCACACAAAATATTTAAATCATGCACAACCCTGATTTTAGCCAAGCAATTGTTTCATACTTTAGTATTCGCAAAAAATTTCAATCTTCACGCAATACATGAGCGTGAGCCATGGACATAGCACTATAGGTGGAATAGGATGGTGGTTGTGGAGAAGACAAAAAAGGAGAAGATAGTCTCACATCAACTAGGCGTATCAACGGGCTATGGAGATGCCCATTAATAGATATCAATGTGAGTGAGTAGGGATTGCCATGCAACGGATGCACTAGAGCTATAAGTGTATGAAATCTCATCAAAAGAAACTAAGTGGGTGTGCATCCAACTTGCTTGCTCACGAAAACCTAGGGCAATTTGAGGAAGCCCATCATTGGAATATACAAGCCAAGTTCTATAATGAAAAACTCCCAATAGCATATGAAAGTGACAACATAGGAGACTCTCTATTATGAAGATCATGGTGCTACTTTGAAGCACAAGTGTGGTAAAAGGATAGTAATATTGTCCCTTCTCTCTTTTTCTCTATTTTTTTGGTGGGCTTCTTTGTCCTCTTTTTCTTTATTTGGGCTTCTTTGGCCTCTTTTACTTTTCATAAAGTCCGGAGACTCATCCCAATTGTGAGGGAATCATTGCTTCCTTCATCCTTTCCTCACATGGAACAATGCTCTAATAATGAAGATCGTCACACTTTTATCTACTTACAACTCAAGAATCTTAAAACAAAAATATGACTCTATGTAGATGATTCCGGCGGTTTACCGCGATAATGAATCAAGAGTTACATGTATGAAAGAATTATGAATGGTGGCTTCGCCACAAATATGATGTCAACTACATGATCATGCAAAGCAATATGACAATGGTGGAGCGTGTCATAATAAACGTAACAGTGGAAAGTTGCATGGCAATATATCTCGGAATGGCTATGGGAAATGTCATAATAGGTAGGTATGGTGGCTGTTTTGAGGAAGGTATATGGTGGGTGTATGATACCGGCAAAAGTTGTGCGGCACAATAGAGGCTAGCAATGGTGGAAGGGTGAGAGTGCGTATAATCCATGGACTCAACATTAGTCATGAAGAACTCACATAATTATTGGAAAAATCTACAAGTTATCAAAACAAAGTACTATACGCACGCTCCTAGTTGAAGGGTTGGTAGGAGTTAACCATCGTGCGATCACGACCTCCACACATAAGGAAGACAATCAATAAATAAATCATGCTCCAACTTCATCACATAACGGTTCACCATACGTGCATGCTACGGGAATCACAAAATTTTAACACAACAATTCCTCAAATTCACAACTACTCAACTAGCATGACCCTAATATTACCATCTTCATATCTGAAAACAATCAAGTATCAAACTTCTCATAGTATTCAATGCACTTTATATGATAGTTTTTATTATACCTATCTTGGATGCTCATCATATTAGGAATAAAATTTTAACCAAAGCAATTACCATGCTGTTCAAAAGGACTCTTAAAATAATATAAATGAAGCATGAGAGATCAATAATTTCTACAAAATAAAACCATCGTCGTGCTCTAAAAAGATATAAGTGAAGTACTAGAGCAAAATTATCTTGCTCAAAAGATATAAGTGAAGCACATAGAGTATTCTAATAAATTATGGTTCATGTGTGTGTCTCCCAAAAGGTGTGTGTGATGTCTACTACACAACCTTATTCTTGTAGACGTTGGCCTGCAAGTGCACAAGTTTGTAGGACAGTAGCAAATTTCCCTCAAGTGGATGACCTAAGGTTTATCAATCCATGGGAGGCGTAGGATGAAGATGGTCTCTCTCAAACAACCTTGCAACCAAATAACAAAAAGTCTCTTGTGTCCCCAACACACCCAATACAATGGCAAATTGTATAGGTGCACTAGTTCGGCGAAGAGATAGTGATACCAGTGCAAAATAGATAGTAGATATAGGTTTTTGTAATCTGAAAATATAAAAACAGCAAGGTAACTAATGATAAAAGTGAGCTTAAACGGCATTAAAATGATAGGAAACAAGGCCTAGGGTTCATACATTCACTAGTGCAAGTTCTCTCAACAATAATAACATAGATAGATCATGTAACAAGCCCTCAACATGCAACAAAGAGTCACTCCAAAGCCACTAATAGCGGAGAACAAACGTAGAGATTATGGTAGGGTACGAAACCACCTCAAAGTTATTCTTTCGGATCAATCTATAAAAGAGTTCGTACTAGAATAACACCTTAAGATACAAATCAACGAAAACCCTAATGTCACCTAGATACACCATTGTCACTTCAAGTATCCGTGGGCATGATTATACGATATGCATCACACAATCTCAGATTCATCCAACCAACACAAAGTACTTCAAAGAGTGCCCCAAAGTTTCTACCGGAGAGTCAAGAACGTGTACCAACCCCTATGCATAGGTTCATGGGCGGAACCCGCAAGTTGGTCACCAAAACATACATCAAGTGGCAGATGATATGCCATTGTCACCACAGATAAGCACGGCAAGACATGCATCAAGTGTTCTCATAAAAGACTCAATCCGATAAGATAACTTCAAAGAGTAAACTCAATTCATCACAAGAGAGTAGAGGGGGAGAAACATCATAAGATCCAACTACAATAGCAAAGCTCGGGATACATCAAGATCGTGCCATAGAGGGAACACGAGAGAGAACACGAGAAAGAGATATCAAACACATAGCTACTTGTACATACCATCAGCCCCGAGGGTGAACTACTCCCTCCTCGACATGGAGAGCGCCGGGATGATGAAGATGGCCACCGGTGATGGGTTCCCCCTCCGGCAGGGTGCCGGAACGGGCTCCCGAGAGGTTTTTGGTGGCTACAGAGGCTTGCGGCGGCAGAACTCACGATCTATCTTGCTTTTTGAAGGTTTTAGGGTACGTAGGTATATATAGGCAAAAGAAGTCGGTCGGGGTGTGCTCGAGGGGTCCACGAGACAGGGGGTGCGCCCTGTAGGGGGGGCGCCCCCCCTATCTTTTGGGCTCCTCGAGTATCTTCTGACGTGGACTCCAAGTCACCAGGATGATAATCTTCCAAAAAATCATGTTGCCGAAGGTTTCATTCCGTTTGGACTCCATTTGATATTCCTTTTCTTCGAAATACTGAAACAGGCAATAAAACAGCAATATGGGTTGGGCCTCCGGTTAGTAGGTTAGTCCCAAAAATGATACAAATGTGTAAAATAAATCCCATAAACATCCAAAAGGGGTAATATAATAGCATGGAACAATCAAAAATTATAGATACACTGGAGACGTATCAAGCATCCCCAAGCTTAATTCCTGCTCGTCCTTGATTAGGTAAATGATAAAAACAGAATTTTTGATGTGGAATGCTACCTAGCATAATTCTCAATGTAATTTTCTTTATTGTGGCATGAATGTCCAGATCCAAATGGTACAAAATAAAAGTTTATATTGACATAAGAAATAGTAATACTTCAAGCATACTAATCAAAGTAATCATGTCTTCTCAAAATAACATGGCCAAAGAAAGTTGTCCCTACAAAATCATATAGTCTGGCTATTGCTCTATCTTCATCACACAAAGTATTTAATCATGCACAACCCCGATGACAAGCCAAGCAATTGTTTCATACTTTAATAATCTCAAACTTTTTCAACTTTCACGCAATACATGAGCGTGATCCATGGACATAGCACTATATGTGGAATAGAATGGTGGTTGTGGAGAAGATAAAAAGGAGAAGATAGTCTCACATCAACTAGGCGTATCAACGGGCTATGGAGATGCCCATTCATAGATATCGTGAGTGAGTAGGGATTGCCATGCAACGGATGCACTAGAGCTATAAATATATGAAAGCTCAACAAAGGAAACTAAGTGGGTGTGCATCCAACTCGCTTGCTCACGAAGACCTAGGGCACTTTGAGGAAGCCCATCATTGGAATATACAAGCCAAGTTCTATAATGAAAAATTCCCACTAGTATATGAAAGTGACGACATATGAGACTCTCTATCATGAAGATCATGGTGCTACTTTGAAGCACAAGTGTGGAAAAAGAGATAGTAGCCTTCTCTCTTTTTCTCTCATTTTCTTTTTTTTCTTTTCCCTTTTTTTCTTTGGCCTTCTTTTTTCTTTCTTTCTTTTTTTTCTTTTTGTAAAGTCCGAAGTCTCATCCCGACTTGTGGGGGAATCATAGTCTTCATCATCCTTTCCTCACTAGGACAATGCTCTAATAATGAAGATCATCACACTTTTATGGATTTACAACTCAAAGCTAGAACAAGATATGACTTTATATGAATGCCTCCGGCGGTGTACCAGGATATGCAATGAATCCAGAGCGACATGTATGAAAATTATGAAGGTGGCCTTGCCACAAATACAATGTCAACTACAGAACGGTGGAAAGTTGCATGGCAATATATCTCGGAATGGCTATGGAAATGCCATAATAGGTAGGTATGGTGGCTGTTTTGAGGAAGGAGTATGGTGGGTGTATGGTACCGGCGAAAGTTGCACGGTACAAGAGAGGCTAGCAATGGTGGAAGGGTGAAAGGGTGCGTATAATCCATGGACTCAACATTAGTCAAAAGAACTCATATACTTGTTGCAAAAATTTAGAAATCATCAAAAACCAAAGCACTACGTGCATGCTCCTAGGGGATAGATTGGTAGGAAAAGACCATCGCTCGTCCCCGACCGCCACTCATAAGGAAGACAATCAATAAATAAAATTGTGCTCCGACTTCATCACAAAGCGGTTCACCATACGTGCATGCTACGGGAATCACAAACCTCAACACAAGAATTTTTTATAATCACCTCAACTAGCAATGACTTTAATATCACTACCTCCATATCTCAAAACAATTATCAAGCATCAAATTGATCATAGCATCGAATTCACTTTCTATGATAGTTTTTATTATACCCAACTTGGATGCTCATCATTCTAGGACCAACTTTGTAACCAAAGCAAATACCATGCTGTTCTAAAAGACTCTCAAAATAATATAAGTGAAGCATGAGACACTAGCAATTTCTACAAAATATAACAACCGCAGTTCTCTAAAAGATATAAGTAATGCACTAGAGCAAATGACAAACTACTCTGAAAGATATAAGTGATGATCAATGAGTAGTCAAATAATTGTGCAACTATGTGAAGACTCTCTAACATTAAAGAATTTCAGATCTTGGTATTGTATTCAAACAGCAAGCAAAATAAAATAAAACGACAATGCAAGGATAGCACAACTCATGTGAAGAAGCAAAAACTTAGGCTCAACCGATACTAACCGATAGTTGGTGAAGAAGAAAGGTGGGATGCCTACCGGGGCATCCCCAAGCTTAGGCGCTTGAGACTTCTTTGAAATATTACCTTGGGGTGCCTTGGGCATCCCCAAGCTTGAACTTTTGTGTCTCCTTAATTCCTCTTATATCATGGTTTCTCTTTTTATCAAAAGCTTCATTCACAACAAACTCAACAAGAACTCGTGAGATAGGTTAGTATAAACCAATGCAAAACCTCATCATTTTCTACTGTAACAAATCACTAAAATTATTATTCAACGTTGCACAATAAATGCCTCTGCATATTTAATACTCCTATCCTCAAGTAGAATCATTAAACAAGCAAACATATGCAAATAATGCAAACATAACAGCAATCTGCCAAAACAGTAAAGTCTGTAAAGAATGCAAGAGTATCCATACTTCCCTAACTCCAAAAATTATGAAATAAAATTCCCATTGTATTAAATTTATCAGATCTCATTATGCAAAAGGTTTCAACATTATAACATTCTCTGACTTTTCTAGGGAATTTTTGCAACAGCGGTAAACTTTCTGATTTCAAACAACAACATGTATACTAGCAAAATAAGCATGGCAAAGGCTATCCTTGACATTTTTATTGAAAATAAAGATGCAAAACATTAATATAAACAACAGAAAATACTAACAAAAGAAAATGACGCTCCAAGCAAAACACATATCATGTGGTGAATAAAAATATAGCTCTAAGTAAAGTTACCGATGAACGAAGACGAAAGAGGGGATGCCATCCGGGGCATCCCCAAGCTTAGGCTCTTGGCTATTCTTGAATATTAAATTGGGGTGCCTTGGGCATCCCCAAGCTTAGGCTCTTGCCACTCCTTATTCCATAGTCCATTGAATCTTTACCCAAAACTTGAAAACTCCACAACACAAAACTCAACATCAAACTCGTAAGCTCCGTTAGTATAAGAAAATAAACCACCACTTAGGTACTGTAATGAACTCATTATAAATTCATACAGGTGTAATATCTACTGTAATTCAACTTATCTATGGTTCATACACTCTGATTCTACTCATAGATTCATCAAAATAAGCAAACAACACATAGAAAACAGAATCTGTCAAAAACAGGACAGTTTGTAGTAACCTGCATCAAGCGTATACTTCTCGAACTCCAAAAATCCTACCAAATTAGGAAGTCCTAAGAAATCCGTGTACCAATCCAGAGCAAAAATAATCAGATCAGAAGCACGTTTCTGTGAATTAAAAAAACTAATTTACTGGGTGCAAAAGTTTCTGATTTTCAGCAGGATCAACACAACTATCACCGTAAGCTATCCTAAAGGTCTTACTTGGAACTTTATTGAAACAAAAGATATAAAACATGATTACTACAGTAGCATAATCATGTGAACACGCAAAAACAGTAAGGATAAATATTGGGTTGTCTCCCAACAAGAGCTTTTCTTTAATGTCTTTCTAGCTAGGCATGATGCTGACAATGATGCTCACATAAAAGATAAGAATCGAAACATAACGGGAGCATCATGAAGCATATGACTATCACATTTAAGCCTAACCCTCTTCCTATACATAGGTATTTTGTGAGCAAACAACTTATGGGAACAATAATCAATTAGCGTAGGGAGGCAAAACAAGCGTAGCTTCAAGATTTTAAGCACATAGAGAGGAAACTTTGCATTATTGCAATTCCTACAAGCATATATTCATCCCTCATAATAGTTTTCAGTAGCATCATGAATGAATTCAACAATATAACCAGCACCTAAAGCATTCTTTTCATGATCTACAAGCATAGAATTTTTACTACTCTCCACATAAGCAAAATTCTTCTTATTCGGAATAGTGAGAGCAAACTCAACAAAATAATTATCATGTGAGGCATAATCCAATTGAAAACTAAAATCATGATGACAAGTTTCATGGTTATCATTATTCTTAATAGCATACAAATCATCACAATAATCATCATAGATAGCAACTTTGTTCTCATAATCAATTGGAACCTCTTCCGAAATAGTGGAATCATCACTAAATAAAGTTGACACTCTTCCAAACCCACTTTCATAAATATAATCATCATAAATAGGAGGCATGCTTTCATCATAATAAATTTGCTCATCAAAACTTGGGGGACAAAAAATATCATTTTCATCAAACATAGCTTCCCTAAGCTTGTGGCTTTGCATATCATTAGCATCATGGATATTCAAGGAGTTCATACTAACAACATTGCAATCATGCTCATCATTCAAAGATTTAGTACCAGGCATTTTAATGCATTCTTCTTCTAGCACTTGAGCAGAATTTTCCTTTCCATCATACTCACGAAAGATATTAAAAAGACGAAGCGTATGAGACAAACTCAAATCCATTGTTTGTAGTTTTCTTTTTATAAACTAAACTAGTGATAAAACAAGAAACAAAAAGATTCGATTGCAAGATCTAAAGATATACCTTCAAGCACTCACCTCCCCGGCAACGGTGCCAGAAAAGAGCTTAGTTGATGAGGTGTGAGTGAGTGCCCTTTACCTAGCCTCCCCGGCAACGGCGCCAGAAAAGAGTTCGATGTCTACTACACAACCTTCTTCTTGTAGACGTTGTTGGGCCTGCAAGTGCACAGGTTTGTAGGACAGTAGCAAATTTCCCTCAAGTGGATGACCTAAGGTTTATCAATCCGTGGGAGGCGAAGGATGAAGATGGTCTCTCTCAAACAACCCTGCAACCAAATAACAAAAAGTCTCTTGTGTCCCCAACACACCCAATACAATGGCAAATTGTATAGGTGCACTAGTTCGGCGAAGAGGTAGTGATACAAGTGCAAAATAGATAGTAGATATAGGTTTTTGTAATCTAAAAATATAAAAACAGCAAGGTAACTAATGATAAAAGTGACCTTAAACGGTATTAAAATGATAGGAAACAAGGCCTAGGATTCATACTTTCACTAGTGCAAGTTCTCTCAACAATAATAACATAGATAGATCATATAACAAGCCCTCAACATGCAACAAAGAGTCACTCCAAAGCCACTAATAGCGGAGAACAAACGTAGAGATTATGGTAGGGTACGAAACCACCTCAAAGTTATTCTTTCAGATCAATCTATAAAAGAGTTCATACTAGAATAACACCTTAAGATACAAATCAACGAAAACCCTAATGTCACCTAGATACACCATTGTCACTTCAAGTATCCGTGGGCATGATTATACGATATGCATCACACAATCTCAGATTCATCCAACCAACACAAAGTACTTCAAAGAGTGCCCCAAAGTTTCTACCGGAGAGTTAAGAACGTGTGCCAACCCCTATGCATAGGTTCATGGGCGGAACCCGCAAGTTGGTCACCAAAACATACATCAAGTGGCACATGATATCCCATTGTCACCACAGATAAGCACGGCAAGACATACATCAAGTGTTCTCGTAAAAGACTCAATCCGATAAGATAACTTCAAAGAGGAAACTCAATTCATCATAAGAGAGTAGAGGGGGAGAAACATCATAAGATCCAACTACAATAGCAAAGCTCAGGATACATCAAGATCGTGCCATAGAGGGAACAGAGAGAGAACACGAGAAAGAGAGATCAAACACATAGCTACTGGTACATACCCTCAGCCCCGAGGGTGAACTACTCCCTCCTCGTCATGGAGAGCGCCGGGATGATGAAGATGGCCATCGGTGATGGGTTCCCCCTCCGGCAGGGTGCCGGAACGGTCTCCCGAGAGGTTTTTGGTGGCTACAGAGGCTTGCGGCGGCGGAACTCCCGATCTATCTTGATTTTTGAAAGTTTTAGGGTACGTAGGTATATATAGGCGAAAGAAGTCAGTCGGGGGTGCTAGAGGGATCCACGAGACAGGGGGCGCGCCCTGTAGGGGGGCCCTATCTCCTGGGCTCCTCGAGTATCTTCTGACTGGACTCCAAGTCTCCAGGATGACAATCTTCCAAAAAATCACGTTGCCGAAGGTTTCATTCCGTTTGGACTCCATTTGATATTCCTTTTCTTCGAAATACTGAAATAGGCAATAAAACAGCAATATGGGCTGGGCCTCCAGTTAGTAGGTTAGTCCCAAAAATGATATAAATGTGTAAAATAAAGCCCATAAACATCCAAAAGGGGTAATATAATAGCATGGAACAATCAAAAATTATAGATACATTGGAGACGTATCAGTGTGTACAGCAAGGATGATTGTGGTAAACTAAAGAAAGACTCAAATCATACAAGACGCTCCAAGCAAAACACATCATGTGGTGAATAAAAATATAGCATCAAGTAAAGTTACCGATGGACGAAGACGAAAGAGGGGATGCCTTACGGGGCATCCCCAAGCTTAGGATTTTGGTTGTCCTTGAATTTTACATTGAGGTGCCATGGTCATCCCCAAGCTTAGGCTCTTTCCACTCCTTATTCCATAATCCATCAAATCTTTACCCAAAAACTAGAAAACTTCACAACACAAAACTCATCAGAAAATCCCATGAGCTCCATTAGTGAAATAAAACAAACCACCACTTTAAGGTACTGTAATGAACTCATTCTTTATTTATATTGGTGTTAAACCTACTGTATTACAACTTCTATATGGTTCATACCCCCCGATACTAGCCATAGATTCATCAAAATAAGCAAACAACACACGAAAAACAGAATCTGTCAAAAACAGAACAGTCTGTAGCAATCTGTAACTTTTGAATACTTCTGGAACCCCAAAAATTCTACCAAAATAGTAAGTCCTAGATAATTTGTCTACTAATCTTCTGGAAAAATAATCAACTGAAAAGAACGTCTCTGTGATTTATGAAAATTATTCTCGTGCGTGCAAAAGTTTCTGTTTTTTCAGCAAGATCAAATTAACTATCACCCAAGAAGATCCTATCGGTTTTACTTGGCACAAACACCAATTAAAACATAGAACCACATCTAACCAAAGGCTAGATGAATTATTTATTACTAAACAGGAACAAAAAGCAAAGAACAGAAATAAAATTGGGTTGCCTCCCAACAAGCGCTATTGTTTAACGCCCCTAGCTAGGCATTGAGATTTCGATGATGCTCACATGAAAGACAAGAATTGAAGTGCAAAGAGAGCATCATGAAACACGTGACAAACACATTTAAGTCTAACATACTTCCTATGCATAGGCATTTTATAACCAAACAAATTATCAAGGCAAGCAAAAACTACCATATGCAAGGAAGAAGAGAGAAACAATGGCAATCTCAACATAACGAGAGGTAATTTAGTAACATGAAAATCTCTACAACCATATTTTCCTCTCTCATAATAATTACATGTAGGGTCATAAGCAAATTCAACAATATAGCTATCACAAAACATATTCTTAACATGATCCACATGTATGCAAAGTTGACACTCTTCCAAAATAGTGGGATTAACATTAACTAAAGTCATGACCTCTCCAAACCCACTTTTATCAAAAACTTCATAAGATTGAACATTCTCCAAATATGTGGGATCTAAAGTTGACACTCTTCCAAACCCACTTTCAATATTATTGCAAACATTATTATCAATCTCATATTCATCATGGGGCTTAAATAAATTTTCAAGATCATAAGAAGAATCACCCCAATCATGATCATTGCAACAAGTAGTAGACATAGAAAAACTAGCATCCCCAAGCTTAGGGTTTTGCATATTATTAGCACAATTGACATCAAGAGAATTTATAATAACATCATTGCAATCATGCTTTTCATCGAAGGAACTATCAAGTATGGGTGCAATAGCAACGATCTCATGTTTAACATAAGGAACTATAGAAAATTCATCTTCATAAATATTAGCATCATGGCCACAAGAATAGCAAGCATCATGTTCATCAAGGGGTATTTCAATCAAATCACGGAATCATAATTACCTATAGATTCATGCATATCATTATTTTCTTCCAAAGCAACGGTCATTCTCTCAATAAATTCCTTAACATAGGCATTATGACAATAGTTTTAATAGCAATATTTAAGTATGTCGGAATTTTCAGACTTGTAGAGAGTAATATCATACTTTTCAATCAAAGAAGCAACTTCATGAGCACCCTTAAAAACGACAAATTATTCAATTGGTTCAATATCGTAGTAACTATAAACACCCTTTCCATAAGAAGATAAGATTTCATTATCATTAAACTCACATAGGTAGGGAAGGTGTTTTTTAGGGTTCTTAGAGCAACAAGTAAAATCATAAATTTCACAAAGATTCCAAGTATAGCATAGGAAAATATTTATTTGATAACATAAGAGCTTCCCCTTTTCAGACAAACGATGATGCACAAAATGAGCATGCTCATCTAAAGATCTTCCCTCAACTAAACTAATTGGGGTTTCAGCACGAGCACAAATAGATCGAAGATGATCCAAGTAGAACACTTTAAGTGGATCCATATCAATAGATTTTTAGGAAGCAAAGATGCAAGCAAATAGAAGGAACATGAGAACACAAGATCGAATGGAAGGAAGGCGAAGAAGAGGCAAAGGTGAAGTGGGGGAGAGGAAAATGAGAGGCAAATGGCAAATAATGTAATGCGAGGGATAAGAGTTTGTGATGGGTACTTGGTATGTCTTGACTTGTGCGTAGACTCCCCGGCAACGGCGCCAGAAATCCTTCTTGCTACCTCTCGAGCATGCGTTGGTTTTCCCTTGAAGAGGAAAGGGTGATGCAGCAAAGTAGCGTCAGTATTTCCCTCAGTTTTTGAGAACGAAGGTATCAATCCAGTAGGAGGCTACACTCAAATCCCTCGTACCTGCACAAACAAATCAGAACCTTGCAACCAACGCAAAAAAGGGGTTGTCAATCCCTTCACGGCCACTTGCAAAAGTGAGATCTGATAGAGATAATAAGATAAATATTTTTGGTATTTTTATAGATTGGAAAGTATAGATTGCAAAATAAAATAGACCGAAAATTTATATGATGGAAAGTAGACCTAGGGGCCATAGGTTTCACTAGTGGCGTCTCTCAAGATAGCATAAGTATTACGGTGGGTGAACAAATTACTGTCGAGCGATTGATAGAAAAGTGCATAGTTATGAGAATATCTAGGCATGATCATGTCTATAGGCATCACGTCCGCGACAAGTAGATCGAAACGATTCTACATCTACTACTATTACTCCACACATCGAGCGCTATCCAGCATTCATCTAGAGTATAAGTTCATAAGAACAGAGTAACACATTAGGCAAGATGGCATGATGTAGAGGGATAAACTCAAGCAATATGATATAAACCCCATCTTTTTATCCTCGATGGCAACAATACAATACATGCCTTGTTGCCCTTGCTGTCACTGGGAAAGGACACCGCAAGATTGAACCTAAAGCTAAGCACTTCTCCCTTTGCAAGAAAGATCAATCTAGTAGGCCAACACAAACTGATAATTCAAACAGACTTGCAAAGATAACAAATCATACATAAAAGAATTCAGAGGAGACTCAAATATTGTTCATAGATAATCTTGATCATAAACCCACAATTTATCGGATCTCGACAAACACACCGCAAAAAGTATTCATCGAATAGATCTCTAAGAAGATCGAAGAGAACTTTGTATTGAGATCCAAAGAGATAGAAAAGCCATCTAGCTAATAACTATGGACCCGAAGGTCTGAGGTAAACTACTTACAATTCATCAGAGAGGCTATGGTGTTGATGTAGAAGCCCACCGTTATCAATTCCCCCTCCGGTGGAGCGCTGAAAAAGGCCCCAAGATGGGATCTGACGGGTACAGAAGGTTGTGGCGGTGGAAATAGGGTTTCGTGGTTCTCTCGGATGTTTTTAGGGTATATGAGTATATATAGGCGAAAGAAGTCCATCAGGGGAGCCATGAGGGGCCCACGAGGGTGGGGGGCGCGCCTACCCCCCTTGGCATGCCTCCCTGCCTCGTGGCTGCCTCGTTGCTTCCTTGACGTCCACTCCAAGTCTCCTGGATTGCGTTTGTTCCAAAAAGGATTCTCACGAAGGTTTCATTCCGTTTGGACTTCGTTTGATATTCCTTTTCTACGAAACACTAAAATAGGGAAAAAAACAGCAATTTGGACTGGGCCTCCGGTTAATAGGTTAATCCCAAAAAATAATACAAAACTGTATAATAAAGGCCATTAAACATCCAAAACTGATAATATAATAGCATGGAACAATCAAAACTTATAGATAAGTTGGAGACGTATCAGGCCCCGGCACGGTCGCGGAACCCGGGGCGACCGGGGGAGGAGCACCCAAGATGCTGCGCTGACCACAGCGCTTCTTCTTCTTGTTCGGGTCTTGGCGGCCGCGGACCGGAGCTCCACCCGTAGAGCCCACACGGGCCGGAGCAAACGCGGAGGTCGCGTGGGGAGGGACGTCCTTCCTGGCCGCGGCAGGAGGCGGCCGAGCTTGGAACCGAGGGGGCGGGACGCAGAGAGGGCGCGAGGCTAACGGGCTTCGGCCTCGACTCGGAGCCGGGAAGGGGGAGCGGCGTCGGCCACGACGGTCACCCGTAGCACCCGAGGAGGAGCGGGACCGGCCACGACGGTCGCCATGGCCCCGGGAGCACCGGTCCTCCCGCTGGCCGCCATGGAGCTCGCGCAGCTCCCGCCGAAGCTCCTCCTCACAACGGATCGCGTCGGGAGAGGGGCGAGGCCGGTCGTCATAGCGCCACTTGCGGTGGACCACTCCTCAGAAAATAACATGTGTTGAGCACCATGTTTATTTTTGAGTATAGCTTGGCGGATCTTAGCTTCAAGAGAAATCTTGAAGAGCAATTGAAGAATGAAAAGAATCCTTGACGAACCACCATGTAGAGCCTCCATGAAGAACTTCGGTAATAAAAGGATGATAAAAAAGAGAAGTTGAAAACACAAGGTGAAGCCTTGTGATGATTTAGATGGAGCTTCGCGACGAGATAATGCAGAAAACTTGGAACTCCGGAAAAGAAAAGAAGAAAGACATATATCTGAGAAATTGATATCACTACAAACTCCGGAAGAAGGAACTAACCACTTGGATGAAACAAGATCAAGAATTATGTTATGCGTATCCTTCACCAATATAAATTGATGACAAGCAACGGATTTGGCATACTACTTATTCTTCTTTAAAAGATTGAAGAGAGAAATAGCGCAACTTGGGAAGGTCTTCCATGGACCACCGGTAGGATTTGGAAAGAGCGAATGAATTGGTATGATAACAACGGAAGAAGAATGTTGGACGAACCACCATAAGAATTGAAAAAGAACAAAGAAAAGATAGAAAAACACCGGGAAGAGTTTGAAAACAAACGAAGATACTTGAGAAATTCAGATACATGAGAACGAAGGGATCATGAGATGACTAGAGAATATTTGAACAATGCACCGGTAAGATTTGGAGAACGAGAACTAAAAGATGGAATGAATAATTGTGAGATGATGGGCTCCGGAGAATCAAACTGAAAAGACACCTGAATTGCTCTGGATGAATAATTCTTCAACCTGGCTCTGATACCAACTTGTAACACCCACGATGCGGCTATATCTCCCACGTGTCGAAGCACGACTTAGAGGCATAACCGCATGGTGGTTTTTGTCACAAGAAGGGTCATCTTCACACAATCCCATGTAATGAACAAGAATGGGGTAAAGAGTTGGCTTACAATTGTCACTTCACACAATGAACATATAATTCATACAACATTCAGTGTACACACATAGTCTGACTACGGACGAAGCCAAAAGAAAAAAGATAACCCAACTTCTAGATCCCCGATCGTCCCAACTGGGCTCCCCTACTGATCAACATGAAATGAAACATAGTAACGACCAAGATCATTGTTGAGCTCCCACCTGAGCTCGGTTGCATCACCTGCACTGGTATCATCGGCACCTGCAACTATTGTGATAGTATCTGGTGAGTCACGAGGACTCAGCAATCTCGAAACCCGCGAGATCAAGACTATTTAAGCTTATGGGTAGGAAGTGGTAATGAGGTGGAGTTGCAGCAAGCACTAAGCAAATATGGTGGCTAACATACGCAAACAAGAGCGAGAAGAGAAGAAACGGAATGGTCGAGAAGCTAGAAGTGATCAAGAAGTGATCCTGAAACTACTTACGCACAATCATAACACAAAGACCGTGTTCACTTCTCGGACTCCGCTGAAAAGATACCATCACGGCTACACACGCGGTTGATGTGTTTTAATTAAGTCAAGTGTCAAGTTCTCTACAACCGGGCGTTAACAAATTCCCGTCTGCCACATAACCGCGGGCACGACTTTCGAAAGATAATACCCTGCAGGGGTGTCCCAACTTAGCCCATCACAAGCTCTCATGGTCAACGAAGGATATTCCTTCTCCCAGGAAGACCCGATCAGTCTCGGAATCCCGGTTTACAAGACATTTCGACAATGGTAAAACAAGACCAGCAAGACCACCCAACTGTGCCGACAAATCCCGATAGGAGCTGCACATTCAAGTATTCTTCTTCTTGCATTTCGAAGTGCAATTCTTTTAACCTTATCTTTTGAGGTGGTGTTATATCATTCTTGACTATTTCCATTCATGTTTCGCGATTCACATGTTGTCAAGAATGAGATATTTTAAAACCATCATTTTCTCTTCGATCATGAGTTGTTTCAACCCATCATAATTGCTTCGTTGGAGGTTATCTTGGTATAGATTTCGCCTAAAGCCTTCCCTAAGGAATGATGCTATTGTGGTGCTTGTCAATGATCCAACTTTTCTCCTATCCTCTTGGCGAAAGCAGTTTTCATCTCTCCATTGATATCAAGGAAGCAATTGTTTCCGCTAGTGGCCGGTTGTCACCTCATAATTTTGAGAAGTTTTCCATAAGCCCACTACAAGCATATTTGTTTTGTTGTTGGTTTTCCAACAACCCCATTATAACCTTCTTGGAAAGATGCTTTCCAAGCTCAGTTGTGGCAGAAGTTGGCATTTTCTCCTCCATTCTGTTATTCCAATGATCTATCTTCTATTCTTTCTTCCGGAGGCATTGTGATGTTGCTCTCTTCACTCATCATCGGAAATTGGGGTTCGTGTTCTTTTCATGCTTATCCATTTAACCGGAGTGTCGTATTCTCTTTTCAAGTTCTTGCGTGAGGTGAAATCCGTCAATTATTGGGTCAAGGACTAGTGCGGCTGAATTACCCTGATTGGTATTGGTCGGACGATCCGTACGATCGAAAGTGATCGTCCATAGTTTATATTGTGGGGCGACTAGCTCCGTTAAGTCGACATCCCTAAGAGTGCACATCCGTTCGAGCGCCGGAATGTGGGTGGCGTTTATCATATTCAATGTTTTGATTTGCGGGGTAAATTTCTTTTGCCCTCCTGTGTTTGGTGATCGGGGCTCCTCGTCGTCGTCATTGCTTTGAGACCCCTTCTCCTTGTTTTCGGCGCCTGACCTGTCGGCTTGTCTGAAGACCGCATTCTCTGTTTGTATGATTGGCTGGTGTTCCTGGGGTGCCATGAATCTGTTGGGGAACGTTGCAGAAATTCAAAATTTCTACGCATCACCAAGATCAATCTATGGAGATTCTATCAACAATAGAGGGAGAGGATGAGCATCTTCATACCCTTGAAGATCGCTAAGCGGAAGCGTTTCAAGAACGCGGATGATGGAGTCGTACTCACGGCGATTCAAACCGCGAAATATCTGATCTAGCGCCGAACGGACGGCTCCTCCGCGTTCAACACACTATAGCCCGGGGACATCTCCTCCTTCTTGATCCAGCAAGGGGAGAGGAGAAGTTGAGGGAGAACTCCGACAGCATGACGGCGTGGTGGTGGTGGAGCTCGTGGTTCTCCAGTAGGGCTTCGCCAAGCACTACGGAGGAGGAGGAGGTGTTGGAAGAGGGAGAGGGCTGCGCCAAGGGAAGGGTGTGCGGCTGCCCTCTCTCTCCCTCACTATATATAGGGGTAAGGGGGTTCCCGTCATCCCACTCCTGAGGCACGTCGGCACGCACCACGGGGAGAGGGGAGGGAGGGGGATGGGGGCGAGCAACAGGGGGCAGGGCAGGTGGCTGGAGCGACACGGCGGTCGGGGGGTCGGGGAGGAGGTGACCAGTGTGTTGGAGGCGGCTGGAGTCGGGGGAGAGGAGACCAGCAAACTGGTGGCGGGGGGGGGGGGGGGAAGGGAGAGGACGCGTGCGGGAGGCCGTAAGGGGGCCAAATGCCTGGGAAGGCCGAGGCAGGCCTAGGGCATGGGAGAGGCCCAGACGGGATGGGCTGGCCCAGGCCACTTAGGGAGGACCCAGCCAGCGCCAAAGGCCGCTGGGACGGGCATGGGCCCAGTAGGCCACGACCCAGAGCAGGGCAGCCCAGGAGGCGGGGTGGGGGAGTAAACCGAAGGGTTTCTCCTCCACGGGCAACCGCCACCGACACCGCCACCTCCGGCACGCAGCCACTGGACGGGATCAACCGGGGCTGGCTCAGAGGTTGGAGCGCCAGGAAACGGAGAGAGGAAGACCCAAACGACGCGATGAAGGGGCGGATAGGGTTGGAGCGCACAACGGCCGGAGCAAAGTCGCCGATGCGGCGAGCCACTGACGAGGGCTGCGCCCGCAAGGGAGAGTGGCCGGACGAGGCACGAGGCCACGAATCCTGAGCCCGCCCAACCTAAGACCGGCCAACCATGCCCCAGGAGCACTGGCGGCGGTGGCGGGCACTAGCTCCCCTCAAGGACGAGCCTTGCAATCCCGGCGCCCGGGCGGAGCGCGGTGGCCGCCGCGAGCCAGCAGCAGAGCCTCGCACGAGGGAGGCTGAGCTGTCAGCAATGCTGGGTGGCGCGGCTCGCCGGGGAACAGGGGAGGTGAGGAGTGGGCGCGTGGAGGGGGAAGAGGGGAGGGGGCATCTGCGTCATCCTTGGCCAAATTGGCCCACCGGAGCCATGCCGATGGGCAGAGGGGCTAGCGGCAGGGGCCGGGGAAGGCGATGCGGGGGACGGCGGGGGCGGCGGGGACTCCGGCAAAGGGGCGGGAAAGGCTAGAGCGCCGGCCGCGCGGGCACCACGGGCGGGGCCACGGCAGGGAGCGAGACGCCAGAGCCCGAGTCAGCCATACCTCCCGTATGAGCCCCTTCGTGTTGCTTTTATCACACAACACTATTACCACTCATGGCATGTCATAGACGTGCATCGAGCTCTCTTCTGGGAGGTGGACCGCGGCGGTGAGGTGGTGGACTTTGATCGACCGACGGTCTCATTGCAGATTATGATGAGTGAATGAACAATTTTATGGCATTGCAGAAAAAGGAGATAATTGTAGCACTACACAACAAACATTAGTTATCATTCTCTTACTTGGAGCATTTCCAAACCTTGAAAAGTTGCATAAGAATGATTTTTTTATGTGAGTACATGTCCTTTGGATGTAATGTTTTATGATCTATGTTCTTATTGCCTATTAATTTACCAATTAATACTTATAATGGGACTAAAAGAGTACTTATACATCAGTTATTTGTGCCTATAAATCGGGTGGAATGGAATGATCCTTTTGCCCATTCCTCAAAGGGCACACACTATCCTAGTCAAGAAACTGGGTGGGTGGATGTCGTACCAACATTTTCTTTTAGGTAACTATTGTGAGTAAAACTTGTAATCTGCACAACTTTACCTGTAAAAAGTCGGTAACAGGAGCTAACAAAACCTGTAACTATTGTGAGTAAAAACATGCCTGCAAGTTCTTGAGTGGTACTTCATGAACATGTCACTTATTCATTTCTCAGCTCACAAGATTCATACAAATGCACACCTATTAGTGATTGACACTTCATACATCTTATCCTATAGCAATGTGTGATGGTCAGTTTGTAATACGTATATGAGATGGGTGTATATGAGATGGGTCATCGGGATTCCCTACGAGGTTTGTATGAATGTATGTCTATCATTGGTTGATGATTCATACATATGATGGTTTGAATACATTGAAACTCATAAGACCATGGATATGAATAGGCTGACCTTTGAGGAAGATGGCTATGCATACGGTGAAGGCGGTCGAACAACAGTCTGAGTAGCAGCTCCTCCACTGGCTCTATGAGGAACAAGAGCAGCGGCTACCAGCCTATTCAAACCGTAGCCACTGGGGCTTGCCGCTGCACAGAGATTTTTGTTTAATTTGGTAAGAAGTGAGGCAGGGGACTTTTAGGAAAGGGGCAGCATAGCCAGCCTATTCGAACTGATTTGTAATGTAGTTTGGTATGTTTTTTATAAAGGGCACTTTTATTATCTCGAAATGTAGCATCAAGCGGATACAAATCATGATGAGCAACACCCGGTCTCTGCATATTTAAGATGCACACAGCCACAAAAAGAACCATCTGACAAAGTATGTAAAAAAAGGACAATTCAGCAACAGTAAAGCCAAATGAGACTGAAACTATACCTATGTAGACGAAGAAGGTGGACCAATCCGGAGATTATGCTGCCACCCATGTTGGGTAAAGGTCTCCCTATCCACCTGTCGGCGTCAAAACTGGGAGATCTCGGGTAGGGGGTCCCGAAATGTGCGTCTAAGGATCGAAGGTAACAGGAAGTAGGGGACACGATGTTTACCTAGGTTTGGGCCGTCTTAATGGAGGTAATACCCTACTTCCTGCTTGATTGACTTTCATGAATATAGGGGTTACAAGTGTTGATCTACCTCGAGATCGTAATGGCTAAACCCTAGATGTCTAGCCTATATGATTTTGATTATCTCTATGGACTAAACCCTCCAGTTTATATAGACACCAGAGGGGACTAGGGTCATACAAAGTCGGTTTATAGATGAAGTAAAATACACATCCGGATGCCAAGCTTGTCATCCACGCAAAGGAGAGTCCCATCCGGACACGGGGGAAGGCCTTCTATCTTGTATCTTCACGTCCCATCAGCCCGGCCCATATCACATAGGCCGGCTCCTCGGGGACCCCATAATCCAGGACTCCCTCAGTAGCCCCCGAACTTGCCTTCAATGAAGATGTTATATCCGGCTTCATGTCTTCGGCTTTGCAAGGCGGGTTCTTTGTACTTCATATAGCTCGGCTTTTACATTAAATACCATACCCTTCAGCTTCTGTGCCGCCGTCGCCTCGGCATCCACTGTCGAACGAATATGAAGGGCCTAAGCATTTTTGCAAGTAACCTCTTGTCCATATGGGGAAGGCATCTATTTAAAGAGACTGAATCTCAGATACCATTCCTCACCAGGTGAAAATCCTTAGAGCTTGCCATAGGAATTCATCCAAACATGCCTAGCGCTCCTAGCTCTTCCTCGTTCCCCCTCGGCCCTCAAAAAGGCGATTGGGAGAGGTGCTCAATATCCCACGCCGAGTTGACCAAGCTTCAGACGCAGGGATATCTCCCACCCTCGGATCTAGTCCCTGTTCGGGTGTGACTAACTTCCATCAATGGTGAAACCTTCACAGAGAACTTCCCCAATCCTACTAAAGGGGAATGGGCGTGCTTTGTTTCTTTCCTGCTGAGAGGCGTGGGATTTCCATTTCATCCTTTCCTCAGAGGTCTTCTGGAGTATTATGGCCTCCAACTGCACAATTTCACGCCGGGCTCCATCCTGCACATTGCGGGTTATATTCCTAGGCTGTGAGGCCCATTTCGAGTTATGGAGGAAATATTTCTGCCTCATCTCCCACTCCCAAGAGGGATCCATATTTGAGGTGGGCGCTGTCGGTGTCAAAACCAACGGATCTTGGGTAAGGGGTCCCGAACTGTGCATCTAAGGTCGATGGTAACAGGAGGCGGGGGACACGATGTTTACCCAGGTTCGGGCCCTCTCTATGGAGGTAATACCCTACTTCCTGCTTGATTGATCTTGATGAATATGAGTATTAAAAGAGTTGATCTACCACGAGATCGTAATGGCTAAAACCCTAGAAGTCTAGCCTGTATGATTATGGTTGCCTCTACAGACTAAGCCATCCGATTTATATATACACCGGAGGGGACTAGGGTTGTACAAAGTCGGTTACAGATAAAGGAATCTTCATATCTGGGCACCAAGCTTGCCTTCCACGCCAAGGAGAGTCCCTATCTGGACACAGGTTAGAGTCTTCGGTCTTGTATCTTCACAACCCATCAGTCTGGCACATGTCAACAGGTCGGACGCCTGAGGACCCCTTAATCCAGGACTCCCTCAGTAGCCCCCGAACTAGTCTTTCAATGACGATGAGTTCGGTGCGCAGAATGTCTTCGGCATTGCAAGGCAGGTTCCTCCTCCAATTTCTTCAAAGTACCTGACTTAAAGAACACTATTCGGCTTTCCATTAAATGTCGCACCCATCGACTTCCACACCTTCATGACTTCAGCTTCCACGTGTCGAGGGAATACGAGAGGTCGGGGTATTTTTGCACATATCACCCTGACCATGTAAGAAAGGCGTCTATTTAAAGGGATGGGATATACAGATCCATTCCACACCGAGCAAGGAATCCTCAGAGCTTGCCAGGAGAAACCATTCCAACATGGCTAGCGCTCCTAGCTCTTCCTCCCGTCCCCACGGCCCCGGAAAAGGCAATTGGGAGAAATGTTCCGTATCCCATAGTCAGCTAGTGAAGCTGTAGACACAGGGATTTCTTCCCCCCGCGGATCTAGTCCCTGTTCGAGCAGGATTGACTTCCTTCGATGGCGGGGCTCAGTCGGAGAATTTTACCAATCCATCCAGGGGGAATGAGTGTGCTTTGTTCCCTACTTGTTGAGAGGCATTGGATTTCCAATCCACCCGTTCCTCCGAGGACTTCTGGAGTATTATGGCCTCCAACTGCACAATTTCACTCCTGCCTCCATCCTGCACATCGCGGGTTATGTTGCTCTTTGTGAGCTATTCCTGGGTTGTGAGGCCCATTTTGAATTATGGAGGAAACTATTCTGCCTCGTCCCTCGTAGCCAAGAGGGATCAATATTTGAAGTGGGCGGAGCCGAGGTATGGTGCATCACCGGGACCGGATACCTGTCTGGCATGCCGAATAAGGCATCCCAAAAGTGGCCTTCCGAATGGTTCTATATCGAGGACGTCGCCCTTCTTGACCCATTCTGAATGGGTCTTCCCGAATTTTCAAGCGTTTCGTTGAAGAAACGTCATAGCTGGCGCCCTCGGAGCCTCGAGGAGGAAGATAGTGCGGAAGTCCATCAATTGATGAGCAAGATAAAGACGCTCGCCCAGTCCGGATTATCAATAGTCGAGGTAATAGCGACTTCCATAGTACGAGGGGTTCAGCCACTCCAATACAGAAGGCTTCCCATGTGGCACTATAATGGGGAAGATGACGCCTCCCGCTGCGGTCGGAAGGGTCCGGATACCCCCGCCGCTTTGGCCAAAATACTGGCCGAACAATACAAAGGGGAGAAAGAGGAATTCACTCATATTAAGCACCGAGATGGATTTTCCATGTACAATCCTCCTAGCTGGGTGAGTTCCAATCCAACTACTCCACTGAATCTACTCTCTGAGTCGCTTTCCATGGACATTAATCCGTCCATTTGTAACAGGAATGGCGGAAGATCACCAAGGGGCTCCACAGCCCCACCCCACAGCCAGAGGACCACAACCGGTACCTTGACCCCGGATTCAAAGAGGATCCAAACATATTCGTGACGCTCAAAGATGGGGTGTTCTACCAGGCGAGCTATGACGGCACAGAAGTGTCCATCACCACTGACTATCCCGGTCTTCTCCCTGCCTCACACGTAAGTAACCAGGAGGCATCTCTTCTAAAAGAGCTTCCTCGTTATGCCTCACCCACCGCACTGCCTCGTGCTCCAAAGGGGAGGCGCTCGGCACGCCATGCTGCACCAGAGGCGACTGACAAGAGAGCGGCGCCTACGCCGGGCAGGCCTTCGAAGAGGAAGGCAAATAAAAACACGGCCGAGCCTTCATCAAAGAGGTATGGATTTTTAAATACGCTCCTTGGCTGTCACATCAAAGTGTGACATTGTCCGTTGTGTCTTATTAGGAAGAACATTCGCCGGACTATGTTCGGGGATCCTGCCGGTCATGCCTCCACCAGCCAGATTCCAGACCCTGCCTTAAGGACAGAGGCTGACGCGGGAGTGACGCCGGATTGTCCTTCTGTAGAGGATTCGGATGATGTATCCATTACAAACTCTAAAGTGGAAAACGCCATGAATTATCGGTGCCGGCGGGTTGCTCTTCGCGACCCCGGCTTTACAAAAGAGGCATTCAATGCCTTCAGCTCGGCTGATGCATACATCCGAGCTGCTCGAGATGGGCTTACCAGAGCCACAGACCAACATTTGAAAGATATGCGAGTAAGTACACATTTGTACAAATCTGATAATTATATACCAGTAGCCCTCGAGACTTGAAACAGTTGATACAACTGATTTCAGGATGATTGTATAACCAGGTGCTCACAGAGAAGAACAACCTGTTGTCTCAAGAGCTGGAGAAGTGTGGGACCCAGCTAGCTGCTGCTACCGCCGAACTGGAGAAATCCAAGAAGGCATCGCCTGGTAATGTGTCCCTCCATCGAGAAAAAAACATAATTACATACCAGCAATGCTAACACAGTTGCATATCTTATGGCAGGATCGTCAGATCATCTGGGAGAGGCACTAGAAGTTGCACAAGCGGGTGAAAAAGGAGCCAAAAGGCAACAGGCCGCGGGCGAACGTATACTGACACGGGTCAGGGAGGAGATAAACAAACTCCAGGATTCCAACCCAGCTGGGAGAAGAACTGAAAGATGTGCGGGCACAGCTGGCTGACTCCGTGAAGGAAAATAAGAGGCTGCGAGGCAGCATATTTAGTATGTGTTCAATCTTACCTCCGTGTAATTCGGTGAGAAAAGGAACTGATAGAGTTATGTCTGTAGGTATGCTAAGTGGCCGTCCCGAAGAGGAGATGTCCGGATCTTCAGGTGATCTGCTACAAGAACTGTCGCAAATGCACGAGCGAGCTCGACAGGCGATGCAAAGTGTTGCCAAGGCCTTATTGTAACGCCCCGAATCCGATGTGCCAGGTGTATTCCAATCATTACTCGTTGTTGCCATGTCATTTGCTTGCATGTTGCATTTTGCCATGTCATCATCTGCATTTTATCTGCATGTTTTTCAAAACTTGCATCCATTCGGGTCCTCCCAGTTCTCTCTGTTGCCCGTTCTGATCCCAGACACACTCGCACGCGCCCTGGCACCTCCGAAATATTATTTTATAAGTGGCATAAAAATGTTCTCGGAATGGGTCAAAAGTGGGCATGCGGTCTTATTATAGCGTAGGTAGACCGCCTGTAAAATTTCGTCGCATTCGGAGTCCGTTTGATAGCCCAACCGTCATTCGTAGCGGCACCATTGCCGGTTTATTCGTCGGACGTTTCGGTCTCCGAAACTGCAGCCGGGCTGCCCTTCTCTTCTCTCCCCTCATCCCAAGCCCTCTCTTCACAGCCCACCTAGGGCTGCTAACCCCCCTCTCGATCGGGTCCGTCGGATCGCGATCGAAGGCTCCGAAACGCTCCAAAACCCCCTAACCCTTAGCCCCCTTCCATATACATACACCTCCCCCACGCCATTTTGACCTAACCTAGTCTAAACCACCCATAACCCCTCTCCTCCTTGTTTTCACCGCCTCCTCCCACCTCGGGGGCTGCGCTGCCGCCTCCCCCCTCCAAATTCGGCGCCAGCCACCTCACCCGTGCCACATGGCGCGCCCTGAGTGGCCAGCCGACACCCAGCCGACGCAGTAGCCACTCAGGCTGCCACGCGTCCCCCAGTCGCCTCCCTCCGCCGCCAGGCCCGTCGGGGCCCGGATCTGGCCCGCCTGGCCCGAAGCCGCGCCGCCGTAGCCCGGGAGGGCCCGGGCGCCTCGCTCCCCGTGCCCCCGCACCTCTTCGCCGCCCGCTCAACACCACCCGCCGCCGCCCGACCAACCTCGCCGGCAGTCCTCGCCGGCCCATCACGCCCAGCCGCCGGAGCGTGCCGCCTCGCCCGGAGTCCGCCGCCTTCACCCTAGGCCACCGTCCCCATCGCCATCTTCCTCTCTCTCTCCTTCCCCTGCCTCACCCTCTCTCTCCCTTTGCAGGTCGCCATGGACGCCCCGAGCTTGGCCTCGGGTCAGATCCGGGCGGAAACAGGGCCCCGCCTCCTCCCGTGGCTGGATCCGCCCTCCCCCCTCCATGCCGACGCCTGCCGCCTCGTCTCCGGCGAGTCCCCGTCGCGCCGGCCAGCCGCTTCAACACCATGGCCGCGACCTCCTCTGCCCGTGCCTTTGCCGTGTGGGCCCCAACCGTCGGACGTGTCCGACCCAAGAGCGGACATGTCCGCCCAGACCTGTCCCACGAGGTTGTTTTTTTGGCTGTCGCAAGTTTTTCCAGCATCATATGTTCTTGTTTGAGATGGCATAACTATGTGCATGTGGCTCCGTTTTGCGTGTATAATATGTCAAAATGTTCATCTCAGAGTGCTCTTCATGATGGAGTAGTTTGCATTCATGTTAGAATTCATCTTGATGGCTTAATCTTTGTTGCAAAACTGTTATGTGATATGAACTGCTGTAATCTACTGATTGTTAACATCGTGTATGCATCTTGTGAGTGTTATAACTTTGTCTCTGTTGATTCTATGGTGATGATCTTGATATGCAAATGTTATGCTCTTCATGCTCTTAATGGTGATGTGATTTGTATTCATGTTAGGGTGCATATTGATATCTTAATCCCTAATGCAAAAGTGCATGTTGCTGTTAACTACTAAAAGCTGTTGTAACTTGCTGATTTGTCATTTTTGTTGCATTTTGTGTGTGCATCCTATTACCATGATGTCTACATGTTATAGGAGCATATTTATGCCATCTTTATAGAGGTGCGTATTTTTATATGCCTTTTAGTGAGTGCATCAAGTTTGTGAAGTGGGCTAGTTGTTGTTAATGTTCTGTCAATGCTGAATCTGTCATATCATGTTGCCATGTTTGCTTGATGCTACCAATTAATCCATGCAAAATTTGGAGATGATTAGTTGACATGTTTGTTGTTTATGTTATGATCTATCATGCCATGCCTTTGGATGCCTCATATATGTCCTGTAACATATGTTTTAATTGCCATGATGCTTATATAATGTTCCAGATTTCTTTTAACTTCATGATGCTATGTTGTGAGCTTGCTAGAAATTATTCTATGCCTCTTATGGAGATGCTCCAGTTACATGATTTGAATTATGCTATGATTAATTTGTTCACATGCCATGGTTGTTAATTTTGGAGATCATATGCCTCTGTTCCATGCTTGCAAACATGCTATAATAATGTTGTTGTTTTATACTTGCTGAAACTGTTTCAACATTCAATCTTGTCATGTTGGTTCCCACTAATCCATGAGCCATATGTATATGATGCCATGATGTTATTTGCTCTTTATTATGTGTAATTTGATTTCATGCCCTTTTTTGCTATGTTTACTTGCTGTAGCTTGTCTCTTTCTTGCTCTCAAATTGTCATCATATTAACTCTCCTCATGCATATGCTGCTGTGTTATAAAGTTGCATTTTGCATTGATCATATTGGTTTAGTCTTGATGCCTATGAACCTGAACCTTAATGATATTTGAATTTTGTTATCTTTACATGAAGTGCATGTCAAGTTTATGCTCATTTGGTTTCTGTAGCATGTTGTTTTGATGTTTGCAAAGTGCCTACTTGCTGTTTTGGGCAGATTGTTGTTATGTCTTGTTTGGAGTGTATGTGTTGCACCGTTGCTCCGTTTTGAGCATGCTCTATATGAAACTTGCTTAGAATTGCATGTAGTTTCATCATGTCTTGTTGAATCCATATTTTGAGAGTGTTTGCTTGATGTTTGCATGCATTTTGCATCAATGCCATGTTTGACTTGTTTTGCCCATATCTTCTAGGTCGTAGCTCCGAACTAAATGAACTTTATGTGGAACTTGACTAGAATTTCGTGTAGATCATCTTGGTGCATCTTAACTTGCTGTTTAACAACTTGAACATAAGGTTTATTCAGATCTGGACCAATTTCGAAATTTGCATACGAGGACTTACCGGATTTGTGATATGTTATTACCGACCTCATTTAAACTTGCTTTGATGTGTTGTTCTTGTTTGCATCCTCTCTTGCCATGAGTAGCATCACTCTGTCATGCATCATTCTTGGTTGTGCATCATGTCATGTTTATGTGTTGTGTGTTTACCATGTTGTTTGCTGCTTTCCGGTTGTGCTTCTTCTCGATAGTTCCTATTTCGTTGCGATCGTGAGGATTCGTTCGACTACGCTTGTTTTGTCTCGCCCGTTCATCTTCTTCATGGACTCGTGCTTCTTCCTAGCGGGATTTCAGGCAAGATGACTGTCACCCTGGATCTCACTACTATCATTGTTATGCTAGTTGCTTCGTTCTATCGCTATGTTGCGCTACCTATCACTTGTTGATCAAGCCTCCCAAATTGCCATGTCAGCCTCTAACATTTTCACCCTTCCTAGCAAACCATTGTTTGGCTATGTTACCTCTTTGCTCAGCCCCTCTTATAGCGTTGTTAGTTGCAGGTGAAGTCGAAGATTGCTCCATGTTGGATAGGATTATGTTGGGATATCACAATATCCTTTATTTAATTAATGCATCTATATAATTGGTAAAGGGTGGAAGGCTCGGACTTATGCCTGGTGTTTTGTTCCACTCTTGCCGCCCTAGTTTCCGTAATACCGGTGTTATGTTCCTTGATTTTGCATTCCTTACGCGGTCGGGTGTATGGGAACCCCTTGACAGTTCGCTTTGAATAAAACTCCGCCAGCAAGGCCCAACTTTGGTTCTACATTTGCCTAACAACCTATAACCTTTCCCTTGGAAGTAATCAACCCAAGGGTCATCTTTATTTTAACCCCCCCCCCCCCCGGGCCAGTGCTTCTCTTAGTGTTGGTCCGAACCGAGCAACCTGCGGGGCCACCTCGGGGAAACTTGAGGGCTGGTTTTACTTGTAGCTTGACTCATGCACTGTCCCCTGAGAACGAGATATGTGCAACTCCTATCGGGATTTATCGGCACATTCGGGCGGTCTTGCTGGTCTTATTTTACCATTGTCGAAATATCTTGTAACCGGGATTCCGATACTGATCGGGTCTTCCCGGGAGAAGGAATATCCTTCCTTGGTCGTGAGAGCTTATAATGGGCTAAGTTGGGACACCCCTGCAGGGTTTAAACTTTCGAGAGTCGTGCCCGCGGTTATGTGGCAGATGGGAATTTGTTAATGTCCGGTTGTAGAGAACTTGACACTTGACTTAACTAAAACGCATCAACCGCGTGTGTAGCCGTGATGGTCTCTTCTTGGCGGAGTCTGGGAAGTGAACACGGTTTGGGTTATGTATGAACGTAGGTAGTTTCAGGATCACTTCTTGATCATTACTAGTTTGTGAACATTTGCGTAGCTTCTCATCTTATTCTTGTATTCGTAAGTTAGCCACCATATCATGCTTAGCCGCTGCTGCAACCTCACCTCTATCCATTCCTTACCCATTAAGCTTTGCTAGTATTGATACCCATGGTAATGGGATTACTGAGTCCTCGTGGCTCACAGATTACTACAACAACAGTTGCAGGTACAGGTATTGCGATGATCATGACGCGAGAGAGATGTTGCTTGTTTTGGAGTTCTTCTTCTGCTTATTCTTCGATCAGGGGATAGGTTCCAGGTCGGCAGCCTGGGCTAGCAGGGTGGATGTCGTTTGAGTTTCTGTTTGTGTTTCATCCATAGTCGGATGTTGCTCTTATGTATGGTGATGTTGTATTCATGTGGCATGGTATGCCTCTTGTATGTATCCCAAACTATTATGTAATGGTACGATGTAATGATATCCACCTTGCAAAAGCATCCCCAATATGTGGTTCTATCCTTGGTGGGACCTTCAAGTTCCTTTAGGATAGGGTCGCATATTGGGCGTGACACTTATGGCCATCTGCCTCCCCTCCATGAAGTATGGAGGAGCTTGTACGTCTATTCAAGGGAGCGCGGCGGCGTTTCCAATTGTTGAAGATATCGGCCTGCCGGGAAGGTGCGCGAGAGGCCTGGGCCATGGTTAAAACACGATACACCAAGCTTGATCCGAATCATATGGCCCGGGTCGGGCCTAAAGGGTCAGATGGAAAAGAAATTCCAGCTAGTTTGGTATATGACCAGGTAAAGATAGCCGCCAAGTATTCCCAACAGGATTGTAAGCTAGATAGCCTGTTAGATGGCATAGAGGAAGAAGTTTTTGAGTCCAGTGACTATGTACTTCAATTGACAAATTTTTCCCTAGCCGGATTGTAAAACGATTGTCATGGTGGACCTTTTCGCTTTGACCTCTGGACTCGAAGGTGCAGAGTGTTTTTGTATACCCGCTCGGTAATATAGACCGGGGTACGCGTGCAAACCAGGTGTAGGGGTCATAGTTGCTTGAACAGACAAGTTGTATCCGGCTAGCTATGTTATATTACATTGCAATTGTAAGAAACATCTTCTAGAGAGAATAGTGCCGTTAAGGGTTCCATTCCCTAGGTGAGCATGTGTTAACGTGCATGCCTGAACTGTGATTGAAAAATCGCAGCATATGTAACATCTAGGGGTTCATAGTGTAATGAGTGAAAAACATCTTTAGTCCGCCGACCAAATATTCCCTTAAGAATGCTAGCTTTCGGCTTCACCCAGTCTAAGGTACACATCCGGATGACCCGCCAGTAACAATCACAGAGGTGCTCCCTTTATGCCCTAGCTGAACTAAAGGTAACGTAGGGCATAAGCACAGGAGCCAGGCAACCCAGCTTGGCCAAAACTTAAGTCATATCGATGCATATAATGGCGAAGAAAAGGTACATACGAGGAAAAGACACATATGTGGTGAGCTTGATGCTCGGAAAATAATAATAAGCTTCTGTAAGAAGCCCCCAGGTATAATGGACGTACATATTTGAGGATGTGTACGTCGTAGGTGCACGGTATAGCCGCACGAGAGCTTTAAGGCTAAAAAAAGGAAAAACGAAAAGAGAGGGAAAAAATAATGCAAATGAAAGGGAGAAGGAGACGAACAAAGAGTTCGGTGCTAGGCATAGAATCTTCGGAGTCTGGCCGCGTTCCATGGGTTCGGCTCTAGGAAATTGTCTGATGCATCACGCAGGTGGTACGCTCCTCAAGTGAGAACTTCGTCAATGATGAAGGGACCCTCCCACTTGGGCTTGAGTTTATCCTTTTTCTTCTCCGGCAAGTGTAGAATGAGTTCGCCAACATTATAAGTCTTGGCCCGCACTTCTCTGCTTTGATATCTGCGGGCCTCTTGTTGATAAAATGTGGAACGGGCTTTTGCGACGTCGCGCTCCTCCTCCAGGGCATCTAAGCTATCCTGCCGATCAAGCTCGGCCTCTCTCTCTTCATACATGCGCACTCAAGGTGAGTCATGAATAATGTCGCAGGGTAACACAGCCTCTGTGTCGTACACCATGAAGAAAGGTGTATATCCGGTAGTGTGATTGGGCATGGTCCGCAGTCCCAGAGTACGGAGTCGAACTCCTCAACCCAGTGCTTGTCTGATTCTTTCAAAGACCGCACTAGTCTAGGCTTAATGCCGCTCATAATAAGGCCATTGGCTCGTTCGACTTGACCGTTTGTTTGCGGGTGATAGACGGAGGCGTAATCGAGTTTAATGCCCAGATTAACACACCAGGTTTTCACCTCATCGGCTGTGAAATTGGAGCCGTTATCGGTGATGATGTTGTGTGGGACACCATAACGGTGCACAACACTGGATATGAAGTCTATCACTGGTCCAGCTTCGGCCGTTTTAACTGGTTTGGCCTCTATCCACTTAGTGAATTTATCCACCATGACCAACGGATATTTTTTCTTATGGCTTCCTCCTTTAAGAGGTCCGACCATATCAAGCCCCCAGACCGCGAAAGGCCAAGTGATGGGGATTTTTTGTAGAGCGGTGGGTGGCATATGGCTTTGGTTGGCGAAAAGCTGGCATCCGACGCAACATTGGACAAGGTCCTGTCCGTCTGCTCGGGCTGTCGGCCAATAGAAACCTGTACGGAAGGCCTTGCTTACAAGGGCCCGAGCCGCGGCGTGGTGACTGAGGGAGTCCTGGATTAGGGGGTATCCAGACAGCCGGACTGTATACATCGTCCGGAATATTGAAGCGTGGAGATACAAGACTCAAGATTTCGGCCCGTGTCCGGATGGAACTCTCCTTTGCGTGTAAGACAAGCTTGGCGATCCGGATATTGTGTTTCCTTCCTTGTAACCAACTCCATGTAAACCCTAGCCCTCTCCGGTGTCTATATAAACCGGAGAGGTTGGTCCTTACACTACAAAAAAATACACTTCCGTGATGATACGTGTTTGTCACAGTAGGTCACGTTTTTTGTCATGCATGTACATCCATGACAAATTTATGACAGAATCAAGATAGTCATACCTGTGCTGTCGTAGAAGTGCTCCATGACATTACCAAAATTATCATCATGGAAGTGTCCACTTCCATGACGATAAATCGTGCGTCACAGAAGTGCTTTCGTCAAGGGTGACCGACATGTGGCATCCACCGTAACGGAACGCCGTTAAGCTATCGGGTCGGGTTTCGAATCCGATAACCCGTTAACAGCCCCGACCAATGGGAAATTTCCACGTGTAAAATTCTTATTGGCCGGACGAAACACGTGTCAGCTCCCCAGTGGGTCAGATAGGCGCCTATGATATGTCGACACGTGCCACGGCCCACCACTGGCCCATTTAGCTTACAAAGCCGGCCCGTTTGACTTGGTCAAAAGTTAACGGGATGGCCCATGAAAAGCCTGTTAACAGTCTCTTTGCAAATAGCCCATTTTATGGCCCATTGGGCACTAAAGGAAATCGGCCCAACAACATCATGTGGCCCGTCGAATATAACACCAGCCCATTTCACTTTTGGCCCATGTATGGCCCACGACATCTTTCGGCCCATATGAGGCCTTCGTATCTTTCGGCCCTTTACAGGCCCACGGTGACTCTAGCCCATAATGAACAGTAATTTTCTGTGTACCCGTTAACGGCCCGTGATTTACATGGGCCGTTTCCAGCCCGTGTTAGCTTTCGGCCTATTGACGACACATACGTTGTTGGGCTCCTTTTCGGCCCTCGATTACTTCCAGCCCGTTACTGGCCTATTCCCCTAATGGGCCAAATTCGGACAATGGCAAGAGTCGGCCCGTTACTGGCATGTTCCTCAATGGGCCAAATTCGGCCCATGGCAAGAGTCGGCCCGTTACTGGCCTGTTACCCTAATGGGCCAAATTCGGCCCATGGCAAGAGTCGGCCAGTTTTTGGCCAGCTCGTCCTATATTCTGGCCCATTAATGACCCGTTATGCCTATGATAGAATTAAGCTTTTGCAGTCCTATGGCCTGTTAACGGCCTGTTACCATGCTGGGCCGATACCAATTACGCCCGATTACGGCCCATGTACACCCTTGACGGCCCGAGGCCCACCGATTACAGGCCCATTTATCGACGGCCCGTAGGAGACCCATGGATCCTACGGCCCGTATATGGCCCATGGGTAGTTGCGCCCACTAGCAAACCAGGGAAAAAGAAGACTAGGAAATAAATAAGGCCCAAACTAACGCTAGGCTATTAAGGCGATTGCATAGATTACATCCACTTGGCATCAAAGATCGGCACCAGTGCAAATATAGGGAACACCCTACACTATACAAAAATGGCTTGCTGTTTTCTTCAGCGGGTGGCTGCACGTTAAGAATAAATTTTGTATCGCACCAAAACAAATTACAACTATATAACAAAAGGAAGGTTGGCATAAAACATAACAGTCTAGCAGATAAATGCACCACCAGAAGTTCAGAAGCTCGGTTCATTTGACCTGACTGTTACGTTTTCATGTTGTATTGTCCGACGGAACACCATAACCCTCACCTTCATTTCCCCTAGGCTCCTGAACAACATAGCAAATGTCTGATAGTCTGGTTCCAAAACCATGCATATCTTGACAACGTTGAGCAATGTTTCTCCTTGTTTCACAAAGGGCCTCTGTTAGGGAATGGACTCTGGAGCGCAGATACAACATTGCTTTGAGCTTGCATATCTTGATCATGAGGCAGTTTGGACGATATTGCCTTAACAACCAACCCAGTATTACGCAGGAACGTGCTTTTGGCACTATTAGTGGACAGGTACTGACCCACTGCAGCAAGAGCTGACATTGCGGTTATAGTTGCCTCGCCACCTTCAAAAGGTGGCGGTTCCACCATTTTTTCCATAGCTCGCTAAAAAGTTGAGGTTTTACATTAGTAGTACCAGAACAGAAGATATTAAGGAGGTGGCAAAACCAAACAAAATAGCTTTGGTCTATATACAGAACTTATTTTGGTGAACCCATGTAAAATATTAGTTGTATTTTATTACAAAGTACATAATAAAACCAGGTTCCAAACATATGACCATGTACCATCGCTAATGTATTGTCTATTTCTTCACATTGTATTGAGGGCTAAGGATAAAGAGACGAAGTTTATAATACGGTAAGCATAGTATGACATCATTCATATCACAAAACAACTGAGAACAGACAAACAGGCAATTGTAACATTGTGTGGGCAAGTCCAGCACGGAACTAGATTACGGGTCAAGATCAAAGGAACATCACTCCTCCCTTTTAAACCTTGTAAGGTGCAATGATACTCTAAGACAATTGTGTATAAAATTGAAAAGAGTAATAGACATTGGCTGCAAACCATGCAGTTCAAGGCACAAGTTAGAGTAAGTAGTAGTTAAAAGGCATGAGGATTAAGGACTTACAACAGCGGCTTTGACTGGTGTAGTCATGCCCTTCTTCTTGCTGGTGTGACAGTCCTTGAAGATTTCCACAGCATTTGGTTCAGGTACTTTTTGGTCCTTGCGGGCTTTCCTCTGCATTTCGAACAAGTCAATATAGATCTAATAATATGGTACAGCGAAAAGAGTGAAATAGCAGCTAATTACAAGAGCCTCGCAGTGTGCAATATAGCTACGAGATCCTGTCGTCTGTTGGAATTTCACTTTCGTACGGTTGGCCTTATTCTTTAAACAGTTCACCTACAAGAAGATAGATTTGTGTGGCACATGCGTCAATAGGACTTCAACATGTGATCTGATCACATATATATAATGTACCTGATACTTCGGATCAGACCAGTGTTTAACAAGGCCCCTCCAGTCTTCATCCGATATATTTTCCACTGGAGATGTTTGGGAAAGTTCACTGTTAGCCTTGCCTTCAAAGTGAGTTTTCCTCAAGTTATACCGATACTATCGCAGAGCAGACTTGAAAACATGGGTGCAAGCTTGTCTGGTTGCATCATCTTGGCTATCCAACTTGAACCTCATTTGTTGAAAATTATGGAAGTCTCATTATCAGCAACCTAGAAAGTATGGGACAGAGCAAGACGATATTACTAGTTTCCATACATAACCATACTTACAGATAAATGGTCGAGGAAGGTGTTGAACTGGGTTTCATCTTTGTCATTCCTATACTGAATCCATGTTGGGAGGATACGTACATGACACCTAACGGCAACCGCTGCCCCTGATACTAACTTGGCTGACTCTGTAGCATCACGTGGCCTTTTTAAACCTACCTCAAAACGGATCTCCATTCTTCCTCGTCTAGATTTAGTTAACCTATCGAGCATTATCCCTGATGTTTGTTTCCTCTTGCGCCTAGGTGCTAGTCCAACAACAAACATAGGAAGTGTTAGTGTACATCAAACTGTGAGACTACATATAAAGAAGCATGCAACTGTAACTTCACTCCAGCAACTACCTTCTTGCTGTTGAAGCTCACAAGGTTCATCTGATATTGCCAACTCATCTTGTGTCAAGAGTGCTTGGGAAGTAGTGTCAGGTGGCAAGGGAGCTTGGGAACATGCTGCTAGCTCAGTTGACGCACGAGTATGTCGTGCAGCTGGTAGTACTGTGGTAGGTGTTGCAAGAACTAGGGCTGTCTCTGCTTGTTTGGTGGCAGCTACTTGTTTCTGTTTGGCTTTTTTTGCAGTTCGTGTAGCATGGGATGCCGTGTTTGTAGAATTTTCCGCTAGACTTTCACCTTCTATTGCACCATCAGTACCAGCAGAATCTGCAGGATTCATCCACTTCTCATTCCCTGCCATTCTCTGTTTCTTCCTCTTTCTCTGTGCCATGTTAAGTCAAGCCGACAAGAAAAACGAATAAAATTTAGTTCTTCAGAACAAATTGATGCGTGATGCAGACGAATAAAACTTTGATGTTAGACAACCACATGATAGGAGGATGTAATATGTATGAAAAACAGGACGGAAGAGATAACCAGAACTATGATGTGTAAACTAAGAAGAAGACATTTCACCAAATTAGAAGCAATGCAATGGAAGGTAGACACCATATGAAAGATGCTACAAATATCGCTCTGCCAAGTTAACAGTGTCTCAGCACAAATGGCGTTTAAACAAATGTGAAGCAGTACAAGAAATAAATCATATGCAAGATGCAAACAACATCACACTACCATGTTAGAGGTCTCTCGTAATTAGTTCCATTGCATATTCACATCATTGCATATTCACAGCTTATGATGTGTAAACTAAGGAGAAGGCATTTCAACAAATTAGAAGCAATGAAAGCTAGAAACCATATGAAAGATGCAAATAATATCACTCTACCAAGTTAAAATTGTCTCGTCATAAGTGCCATTTCAACAAATTAGTAGTACAAGCTAGAAAAGTATGTGAGATGTAACCTATATCACACTCCAAAGTCAAACGTGTCTTATGATAAGTGATTGTTGCAGGTTACACAACAGTAGTAATTTGATGTAAGAACATGGTGTGATAGACAAATATTGTATGTTCTAGAAACAGGAACACATGTCTTATTCAAGTATAATGTGTAAAGTAAGCAGATGGAATTCAACAAAATTAGAAGCAATACAAGCTAGACATCACACATAACATGCAACCACATATAACAGTGCCAAGTTAGAGGGAGCACCAGTGATGCTGCACTATGGGAGACGTGCTCATCATAAACACCGCTTTGTTGAGTGTCTATGCATGTGTTGTCTTGGAAATCATCTTGGGGGTGTGGAGGAGTAGAAACTGTAGAGGCCCTCCGTTTGGAAGGAGCACCTTTATCCGCTGCCTTGCTAACTTCCTTCCGCTTTATTGATTTTGAATTGTCAAGTAAAACCAACAAGAAAAAGCAATAAAATTCTCTCTTCATAACTCATTCATGCATGATACTGACAATCACTACTTTGATGTAAGGCAAACACATGATACCAGGATGGATTATGTACGAAAAATAGGACGGCATGGCATGTTCACAACTGTTTGTGTAAACTAAGCAGAAACCATTCCAGCAAATAAGAAGCAATGCAAGCTAGACACCACATGAAAGATGCAACCAATATGACTGCCAAGTTAAAAGCGTCCCATCATAAATGGAATTTCAACAAATTAGAAGCAGCGCATGCTATAAATCATATGAAAGATGCAACTAATATCGCACTGCATATACTAAAGGTGTCTCATCATATTGATTGATGCAGGATACAAAAAAACAATAGTTTTATGTAAGGACATGCTTAATAGATAGATGTACTATGTACTAAATACAGGAAGGCATGTCACATTAACAGGTATAATGTCACATTTATAAGAGTATAAGCTAAGCAGACTAGCACATGCAGTTTAACCAGATTGGAAGAATTACAATCTAGACACCATATGCAACATGCAACCACATATCATGCTGCCAAGTTAGAGCAAGCACCTGCAATGCTAGTGTAGGGGAAATGCTGTAATCAACTACAGAGCTACGTTCACTATCCTCATCTAGCATTTCTGTTTCTTGAGAATCATGTCGGGAGGCTGAAGCTACATTCTTTAAGTGAGGAGTAGTCCCCTTGCCTGCCTGCCTCGTCATAAGTGATTGATGAGGGATACACAAGAACATTAGTTTGATGTAAGAACATGGTTAATACACAGATGTACTAGTATGTACCAAAAACAGAAAGGCATGTCATATTCAAAGGTATAATGTGTAAGCTAAGCAGATGTAATTTAACCAAATTGGAAGCAATACAAGCTAGACATCCGGCTGGAGTGGTGAACAAGATCATCTAGGACCTGAGAGCCTGGTGGGAGGCGGGCTGCTTTACCACCATCGCTGCTTTTTAGTTGGCTTCCAGGTGATGCCTGTCTTTGCTGGGCTTGTCACTGGCTCGGCCAGTGCCCTGACTAGCTATTTGTCTTCTGGTGCTCACGGGATGGTGGTTCATGTAAAAAATATCTTTCCTTATCTTAATAAAGACCGACTTCGGCCTTTCGAATACAAGCTAGACACCAACATGCAACCACATATGACACCGCGAAGTTAAAGCAAGCACCTGGGATGGTGGTTCATTGTGAGCGAGGTCATCAACTACAGAGCTACGTTTACCGTCTCCATCTGCTGACACTGCACCCTTTATAGTGTTGTAACGTGTCTTGCCTACCCGTATACCAAGCTGGAGCGACTTCTCTCTTTTCTTTGCTGCTTCTCTTTCAGCAGGAGAGTCTGGAATACCCTTGCATAAAAACACAATAGTGAGAGTATGGGTGAAGTGTGTGCAGAACTAGTGCACTGTAAAAGTAGCAGATAGCAGGTGGCTTAAAAATAAATGACAGGAGACATATGATAGCTCTACAACATTGCATTGCAAACAAAACTAGATTCTACTCCGTATGATTTTGTAATATATGAGCACAGGAAATGCAGGTACTCCTCCAGCACACCACCACATGTGGTCATATCTAAGATAATAGTCGACTGAAAATAAATAGGTCAGTCGATTTTTTTAATGAACCGTCCGATCTATAAGGAACGGGCAGATGGCCTTCGTCGACCTCCCGCAAGTCACTCTTGACAATCTTTCACGAACCGCCAGCGACCACTAGCCCAGACTCATGCCTCCGCCGCCCCGCCCTCCCATCGACATCACACCACCGACGTGCTTGGCAGTGCCCCCAAGCCATCCCTTTAATCCTGGCCGACCTCCAGATCAGGCGCCAGTAGCTCTAGGCTGCAGATGCCCCTAAGATAACCACCAAGGCGCTGCTTCCCCGGCGTAATAGTCGTACTAACGCCTGTTACGCCAGGGAATGCTTCCGTTAATTGGGAATCAACTGGCCAGAAACTAAAATTCAGGGGGGCGACGAACCTCTAGCTAAGGTGAAATAGTATATGAGGAGAAACCTTGTGCATCGCGAGTTACTAGGAACATCTAGTATCAAGAAGAAGCGGCCAACTAGTGTCTTCTGTGGGATGAATACCGTGCAAGCAGAGACGTAAGATTTGCACGAATAAGGGAAGAGATGTACCTTCTTCGGTTGCCGGTGTGGTCACCTCCACATGTCGCGCTGATCTTCTTGTTTTTACCGGGGAAACCGATGTTCTGGAGGGTGCAGGCTTGGACGAACCCATGGCCAAATTGTTGACTGTGTTGCCGTGGCTGTATGTCGGCGGAGGGGAAGCAGATCCGAGGCGGCGAAGGACAGCGTAGCAGGAACAGCTCCGGTGCGGTGGAGGGTGGCGAAGTTGGAGCGGCAGCGGTGAGGCGCAGGATGGCGTGGTTGAACTGGCTTGGGTATGGACGGCTCGGCCTCGGCTTCAACTACTAGCCGTGAAGGGCGTTGCGGTTGAGGTTGCGGTGGACGACGATGTCGGGGTATCGGCTCCGGCGTGATGGAGGAGGGCGGCGGTTGATGGGTGGGATAGGGTGGCGGACGGAGGACGCCGGGGTTTCGCGGCTGGTGGAGAGGTAGTTTTGGCGCCCACGGAGTACGAATGGGGAATCGGACGGTGGGGGGGAACCATGTTTCGGTCTGGGACGCATTTGTTTTTGGATTTTTTGAACAGGAGATGGGACGCGCTTGTTTGAAATTTGGGGAAAGTACAAACTTTGCCCCCTCTTAAATTCCGGACCTACTGCGGGTCGGGGGTAGGATGGTAATCCCAGGTGTCCCAAATAGTGGGCGGGAGCGATTTCGGCCACGCGCATGTGTGCTTAGGCGGCCATTGTGTATGAATGTTTTTCGGAGGCGGTTGCGTGGCGTCTAGATGAAGCTACAAACCTACCCCGATTTAGACCTTTGGACGTCGGGCGGGTAGGTTCCACAGGTCGGAGTTATTAGAAAAGTAATTTCCTTGTACTACCAAACATTGGTCTCACGCGGTTTCGGGCGAGTAGAGGCTCTTTTGGCGCTTTGTTCGAAATTTTGAAACACAAGCATTCACGTTTAGAGTACTCTTGAACTATGAGGATTGACCTAAATAGACAATGTTATATTTGACCTTGTATGTTTGAAAACCTCATTAAATTATCCGCTTCCTTTTGAAATTTTGACACTTGAAAATCCTATAACTACGATTATTTTGGAATGGAGGAGCTAAATTTGAATCTATTTTGTACACGACTACATATGCTATTATGTACAAAATCAGAGCAAAGATTGGTACCCCCATAGTTTAGGTATGGTTTACAAATGCCATGATATCAAATTCAAATAATTGAATGGACTTCATGTTGAATTCGATTTTTTTTAAACCACCTTAGGTTGAATTCAAATGTATACTAGTTCATAGATAGCTATTTATAAATGTCCATTGTGTAACTTTGGTATGTATAATGTGCTTTACACACACAACATGAACTATACTCACATTTATATTCGATTGCTAAAGTGATGCATTTTCTGGAGTTCAAAATACTAACTATGTGGATCAATTGTGTCGAATAATAACATAGACATGCTCAAATTCGATAGAATCTAGATGTCTGATGGATCAATGACCGCTCCTTACGTGAATTGCAAATATCATGATCCCATCCTAATATTTGGATACAATTTATATCTTTAATCAATGTGTAGAGCAGTCTTTTACGTGTAGTTTCACTCTCCATCGGTGGTCTCTCACACATGCTCACACACTCTCTCCCGAGGTGTCTTTCTCGCACACATTCTCTAGATATAACCCTCCCTTCCCATCGTAACCATTTACAACTGTTTACACTAACCTTTATCACAAGCACTCTTCCTCTCGCAAACATACACACGCACAATCCTCATCGACCCTTTCTATATACATGGACCTGCCTACATGTCTCATGTACGCACATTATCTTTACGCCTGTCTCTCACGCATTATCTCACACCTCTCTTCCTAATCGACGAGTATGATTCTAGCAGAGCATTATGTAGGATGCCCCTTAAAGTTAGGTTGGATGAATAGTAATATCAGAGAAAAAGGGGTTACCTTAGTCCGAGAACCTAGGGTTACAAATCCTAGCCAGCTTTGTCAGTGGACACAGAGTCCTTCACAATTCTGCTATCTTTGCCTTGTACGACTAGTCATCCATGGGTCTTCCTAAATGTGTCATGGGCCGACCAATGTGGCGCAGGACGGAACCGAACAAAGGGCCTCACCTCGACCCACCGGACCTCACGCGGTGACACACCCTCTGCCCCCACGTCTCATTATCTTCTCACACCCACACATACCAACACAAACACCACACACACACAGAAAGTTTCTCCTGGTTCCTCTATTCCCTCCCCCCTTGCATATACTCGTCTCTCTCTCTCTCTAGACCACCCCCATTTCTCGTGCTATCTCTCCCCCCCCCCCCCCCGTCGGCCCCTCTATCCATGCCTCTCTCGAATACGTAATACACACACATACCTCTCTAGGCCCAGCCAAATGCATCAACTACACATTCACACATGTTACATCACGTACCCCATTGATCTAAAAAGCCCTCTCTTCACGTTTATTTCGCATACAACATTCCTTTTGAATAAAGTGTGGCCAAAAATTATTTTAGAGTTTCTACGTATATACAACATTACAAAGTTATATGGAGGAGTACGGACGCTAATTTGCATTGCATTGTGCCCACAATGATATTTATTTTGCACTGTGAATTTGTATATTTTTATACTATATACAAAGTTAGTCATAATAAAGATAAATGAAAAGCATCTCTCTCCATCACATACCCCCCCCTGTACGCCCCTTTCACGTATGCACACAAAACTATCTCCAGGTCCTCTAAAAGTAAGCCCCCAGAAAATTCACGCGTGTTTCATCTTTCTCTCGCGATATATGCAATGATGATCATTGTATTTGAAGTGAAAGCACGATACATACATTGGACTTCATAATCCACTCATTACGGTCACCGTTTACGTTTAGTGGTTATTATACAGTCACGGGCTCACCGTACAACTTTGTATTTGCTCATGACATGACTAGTTGACCAGTTGAACGCTCCACGTGGCACCTCGAGTGTTGCATCACATTATCTCACTAACATCGTGCCCACCTGTCGACTTGTATTTACTCTACATCTACACTATTATAAAATACATAAAATACACTCTTATAAAAATAGAGTTGGTGATGATGGTGTGCCTGCCATCCTGCAATATAGGCCGTCCGATTTATATCTGACGGATAGGAAAGAAACTATGGCAGTTTTGCAAAAAGGTACCCACACACCTCTCCACATTTGCAAATAAGGCCTTCCCTCGTTCATTCTTTTCTCTCACAAGATAAACAAGTCATACAAATGCATCTTGATGTTACATGCAACGCACGGGCATCTTGCTAGTAAGAATGAAAACAAACGACAAAAAAATATTTTGACGATGGTGCGAAGTCATGACCGCGGGCACAACGGACAAGGTGGCCTTGTATTGGTATGCTGAGCCGTCTGTTTTAACACACAGGAGCTGGTGTGGTGATTATACACACACGCACGCATGCACACGAACTCCATCCACGGAACACTCACACAAACACATGCACCCACGCACGCAACGCAACACTCACACATACACATGCAGCCATGCACGCATGCAACACTCACACGCACACACGCATGCATGCATGCACACACCAGTACACCACACGACCAACACACACTCTCACGCTCAAGTGCTCAACCTACACGTGCATGCGCACACATCAGGCCCTGACAAACACATACACAACCAGGTGATTCCCGGGCACGGGTTGGAGCCTTGTCGCGCCTGCATAAATTTGTGTTTATCTGACCTTTTCCCTATGCGAACTGACAGGTGGGACCCACAAGGAACGTGGTCAATTTAACTAGTCAACATGGCGCCACGCAGACTATTTGGCCGGTCAACAGAGTGCAATCCGATGCTGAACTATGAGAAAGTGACCGGATAATCACCGCAAAGCGTATATAGTGACCGTAATCAGCTTATTCTGAAGTTCGGTGACCGTACTACGCTTTTCTCTCTGTAGGCCCTCCAAAACTACATCTCTACACGTTCTCGCATGTTACATCTAACAACTATGCAATACAACACTAGTAATACACTCTAACACAATAAATCATATGTGTTTTTAGTTTTACTAGATATCATATTGTTACTTATAATTATTCAGTTTGCATACATTAAAATTGCCTTTGAAATGTATGGCCAGTATCATCTACTGCGCGGGAAAAATCCCGCCCTTTCCTGTTTAATCGGGTTTGTATCGATGGATCGTGCGAAACAGCAAAACTATAGTACTATATAGTACAAGTGACAGTTCACTGGGTCGTCGTGTCGTCTACTCCTCCGTCGTAAGAGTGGAGCGCTCGCTTTCATAAATCTTCTAGTCCTTTTCGCCGACATGTGGGACATGAAGCTACCAGGTCCACGTGCCATACCGGAATACAGTGCAGAGCAGCCGGGGTGAAGCACACCAGTCATGGCGCCGGCGTAGTAATGAGCAATGAGGCGTCAAATCACAAAGTTGCATCTTTCCCGCAGTTAAGTTGGAGGGACGAAGTAATAATGCTAAAAAAAGAAGTTGGAGGGACGAAGCAACCATCATTTCACTCGTTGCTGAATCCGCTTCTCCCCCATCTTCTTCAACTTAACCACGTGTTGCTTCTGCCGTTGTTCTGCCTCATGTGGGACGCGGATCAGCTTGGTCGCTTCTCCCTCATCTTCTTCAACTTAACCACGTGTTGCTTCTGCCGTTGTTCTGCCTGATGTGGGACGCGGATCAGCTTGGTAAAGCACTGACACGTGGGACTGCATGTTAGCAAACCGCCAGGACAACGTCCTCCAAAAATAAGAAACCTTCCCCGCCATCCGCGCAGCAAAATCACCTCCTTTTTACTAATCTTTGATTCTATAATTTTTTAGATCAATATAATTGAGATTTGTATAGATAGCACACAGGAGCAAAACCAAGTGGTACGTTTAAGGGCATCCACAATGTGTAGCCAAATGTGAAAATAGCTTTTGGCATCGTGGGAACCATTGTGGACGGCGTTGCCAAAGCCAAAAAGATGGAACCGAAGCTCCCTGATTGATTGATTGAAGGAATAGAAAAATGCAACGTCGCTCCTCTTTCTCCCATGCTTGGACGCATGTAGGAGTAGTACAGTATAGAGCACAGAGTCTACTCCCCTGTCTCGTCTATCACAAATCACAAAGCAGTGAGGCGTCAAATCACAAAGCACGGACGAAGCAACTATCATTTCACCCTTCGCTGACTCCGCTTCTCCATCGTCTTCTTCGAGAAACCATCTCACCGCACTAGTACTCCTAGTAGTAGTACTAGTAAAGGACTTCCTGGATGCAAATAAGGCAGTTGTCTCGTCTTGCAGGCGGCACTTGCGAACGACTTACCGTGGTCTCCCTCAATGGTGTTCTCCGTCGAACGCACTTCGCCAAACCAGAAAAAAAAAGTCATCGACATCACCGCAATGGGCAAGGAATTCAAATATAGTTACTACCTCCATTTTTTTAACACAAGGCTAGTATATCAAAATTACAATCTGCAAAGGGCCACTAACACTAATCGAGGCAAAATTGATGGGGTTAGCAACCAAGGACATTACTATCCCCTGCATGCATGCGGAAGTGAAAAGGTTCGTTTGCATGGCGCTGCATTAATCAAGCGATGAGGAGTGAGATGGTTAGCTCTTTGGTCTTTCGAGAAAAAAAACGCATTAATTGACACGTGAAACAAGGATTTGTATCGAAGGAAAACCTCGCCTTTCTTTTTTAACACTAGTACTCCTAGTACGTACTACCTCCGTCCTGGTTTATAGGTCCCTTTTATAGTTTGTGCCAAATTTTGACTAAAGATTTAACTAACAAAATGTTAATGCATGTCAACAAAAATTATCTCATTGGATTCATATTTGAACATAGTTTTGAAAAGTATAATGTTTGGTGACATGCGTGAACATTTTCTTAGTTTAATCTATGGTCAAAATTTGGCACGAAATACAATGGGGACCAATAAACCCAGACAGAGGTAGTACGTACTTATCCTGTTTGGGTCTAGGCCTTGCATTGCCAAACTTCGCCACACATTTTCGCCAAGCTTGCCTAAAGTTTTCAAAATGAGAAGGAGGTACACTTGCTATCACATCCTGATTTTCGTGGCACAACACTTAAGATGATAAATCATGATAAAATGTGGTTTGACAAAAACTTTTGCATTATTTGACTTTTTATTTTGAGTTGGTTTTCTCTCTGTGTTTTTTCAAGTGCTCTTTAAAGTCAACACAACTCCACCTTCTATACTTCATCTCCTTGCCCCAAGCTTCTGCCCAATGATCATGCCATTTGTATAGAGCAACATAGTATTTTCTTACAAAAATAATTTGGCCAAATAGTATTTTCAAAAATTAGTTTTTCAAAAACCCCTAAGTTGAGGTTTGCACTACAAGTAATTGACTTGGGGTGTGAAAAATCATTCAAAAGGTATATTTGAATCCTATTAGATGTAGGACTCCCATAAACCACAAAAATATAATTTTAAAAGTTATTTTCCTATTTTATTTAAAAGCTTTTTCTTAAAGCCAGAAATGGTCTTTAATAGGGAAAACTTATTTTATTGTTTCAAAAATATTTGACAAAAACCTAGGGAAACTCAGTGGACATATATTGTCCATATATAAGAGTTTCAACACATGGTCATGTTCAAAATATTGGTCAAATCCCTCAAAAACCCTTTCTGGATATTTCAAGCTTTTGAAATATTTACAAAGGAAATATTCTCCAAAAATTCCAAGAAAATCATGTCACATATGACATGTTGGATGACCTTGACAAGTATCATGTCATGGAGAATAGTATAACCCCATGAAATCCCCTCAAAACCATTTCTGTCCATTTTGAAGTTTGAGCAACCTTACATTGCCAAACATGTCCAAATGCTCTCAAATCTTGTGAACATGCTCAAATGGTCTAATCATTCATCTATACCAAATGTCACAAGTTGGAGAAAATGTTATATTGATCAAAGTGCCCCAAAACCCTCTCTGACCAGAATCTAATTTGAACAACTTTGTACTACCAACTTTCTCTCCTTGACCCCAACTTTGGTGAGCATATTCACATGACCAAATGAGGCCACTACACCAAGTGGTGCATCAAGGAGAAGTGATTTGCTCAACTAGATCTACACAAGTTCATTTCTGCTAATTTCTAGGGTTTACAAAAGTTGCATTGGCAACTTTGCCACAAATAAGCTCCAAATTGGTGGAAGGCCCTAATTATATGTTTCATTTCACCCTGTGGAGTCTCATGGCAGTTGGAAATCATCTGCTGGCCCCAACCATTATCAAACACCTTCTGCCACTTTTCAAAAATCACCATTTTGACCACTAACACTATTCTCCTTGAGCGCAACTCTTTACCACAGCCCCTCCGAGTCCCCTTTCACCTCCAGTAACTCTTCCCTAGCCTCAACTCAATGATTGAAGGGTGAAACATCCCCATTTAACCTTCTGGACAGTAGCATTCTTCTCCTTTCTCACCTCCCTCCTCACTCCAGTGGCCACCCAGGGCATCCAATGCCCCTCCCCCATTATTTACTCTCCCTAGAGCTACCAGACATGCTTGGCCGTGCCCACTTTGCCAAAAAATGGCATGCCGGCCATTTGCACGCTCTGGAGCGCGCTACAGTGCGCTCCCGCACTGTAGTCGCCCCCTGCCAAGCACCTCTGGCCACCTCGGCTCTCCCCCTCACGCCAGCCGATGCTCCTCGACGTCCGCAGCACACCACGCCTCTGTCCCCCTCCTCCTTCTCCCTCCTCCTGCCTCCTCTCGCACGCGCACAGGCCACCCGAGCGCTCCAATGGGCAACCTCACACGCGCGACGCCTCTGAACCTTCCCCGCTCCCTCTATTCTCTCCCTGGTCATAGACCACGTCCACGACCACCCCGGACATGGCCCAGTGTGCCAATTCGGCCCCTAGCGTTGCCTAGGCCGCGGCCGTGGTCGCCGTCCACGGTGCTCCATGGCCTCGCCATATAAGGCCACCCCGAGCCCTCTCTGTTCTCCGTCTGCTCTCTCCCCCTCCCGTGCATCCCCTAGACCAACCTACCTCTCCCTCTCGTGCCCTCCGCCCACCTCCATGGCCGGAGCCATATCGTTTGCCTCCTCCTAAATTCGCGCTTTGTGGCCTCTCCCCTCCCCTTTAGATTCCACCAGAGCATCACCAACCTCCCCAAGGACATCTCCCGAGCTCCGTTTGTTCCTCTCCGCAGTTGCAGCGTCGTGTCCCACCCTCACCATCGCCGCCGTCGGCGGGTGATGTGCTCCTCGTGTCTGACCACCCCAGCGATCGTGGCGCACCTCGACGGATGCGGCACGCTCTCCTGAGCACGCCGGTGTGCTGGGCGTCGACGTAGGTGGCCGGTGCCGTCGGGGAGAGCGCCGGCGCCGCTCGGCCTCGCCTCGTCTGTTTCCCGTCGCGCCGCGCGGGAGGTTGAAGGCGACCTGCAGCTGGGCCCCGCGCGTCAGCAACCCAGTGGGCAGGCCTCGCCGTTTAAGTGGAGACGGCTTCGGCAATGACGCCTTCGACGTCGCCCTGTCGCCCGCGTGGCCGAGCCGCTGGGCCGGCCCAGTGCGCTGCCCCGCTATGTCTCGCCCAGTGCACGCTGTCGCCGCCCAGATCCAGCCCGTTTGGGTAAAAACCTTGTTCCTTTTTCTTTTCTGTACAACTTGTAAAATCTCCCAAATATTCATATTACCTCCAAATTGGATGATTCAAATTTCTGGTAACTCATAAAATCATGCTGTACCTGTTGGTGCAACATGCACATTTTTCCAGAAACTTTTTCTTCACAAACATTTATCAAACCTTGTTTTCCCATTTCTGTAATGAACTTTAGAAACTCACAGAGAGCCCATTTTTGATCCAAATTCCATGGTTCAAAATCCTAGATGTCTATAAGTTCAAAACTTAGTTTTCGAACATTTTTACTAATACTTTCTGTACCACCTCAAATAATGGTCTGTTTCCTCATGTATAGCCAACTTTGCAAATTCATAGAGAAATCATTTGAACTCCAAATCTAGTGAAACCAATTCCTAGATGCTTCTAAAATCATCATTTGTTAAATGGGTGCCTCTTCTCATTTTTGAAAATAATGTTTCTGTACACTTCTTGCAAACCCATTAATCACGTGATTCCATCATATTGAATGTTCAGAGATGTCCATTGATCAAATCCTAATGTAACCACTTTGGTCATCCCCCATATGACCAGAGGTATCCTAGAAAAGTCCAACTCATATTTCAGAGCACTTTTATTTCTGCCTGGTTGTGTTGCTTATTATGGTTGTTTTCGGCGATAGTTGACAAAGTAGACGAAATGCTCGGAGTTGGACCAGAGATATTTGAAGACCTCGAAGACTTTGTTAAAACAGGCAAGCAGCCCTTTGACCATGTATATGAAACCCTTTTTATGCATGTCATATAGCACCATATTGTTGTTGCGACGGAATCATGATGAGGTGGTAACCACTTTGATGGTTTGCCATCGTACTTCCTTGTTAATACTTGCATTATGCATGACCCTACCTTCTTATGAGGGTTATGCCGGTGGGGGTAGATAGGATGCTAAAGTAGTGCTACGCAAAAAGGGACGGGAATATGCATGGTGATGGAGACAAAGTATTTTCAAAAGACTTTTCGAAAACCCTATCAGGTGCCACTTATGCCCGGGGGAGATGATGAGTTGGGTAGCCACTTGATGACGAAGTGGTGTACCGAGGCAAGTGTGTGTGTTGTTTTCAAAACGGATTGGTTTAAGTTGTGACCGTTATTCTAACCTTACATGCGCAACCACTCTACCCTTATATGGGAAAGGGCATTATTGATTACCTAGGCTGATACTAGCTTGGAGCCCGCATTACTAGTGACGAGGGAGAGTTGGTTCTCTCTCTCGGGACGGGGTCGTGCCAGGTAGGGCGGCCATGACTGTTTTCACAGGGCACCGGATACACCGTTGTGTCCCCTCGCGGGTCACGATCTCGAGTGAGTCTCGTATGATGTACATTGTGAGGATACGGAACAACGAGTGGACTCTTTGTTAGTGTCGTCTAGGGAAAGGTAGTGATCGGATGCTTACCCCAGGTACTTGAGGTATCGCGGGTCGTGGATGACACAGAAGTTCCCCGGATCTTGTGGGTAAAGTGTGCAACCTCTGCAGAGTGTAAAACTATTCGAATAGCCGTGTCCACGGTCAAGGACAGTTGGGTAGCCGCTCTTGGGCTACGTCCACATGTTTACAAACCAATGTGTGTGTTTGGATAAGTGGGAAGATCTACTTGGGTCAAGTCAAAGGACTTGACATGATTGAGTTGGGTTGATGCCCACTCTATTTATGTTGATATCTGTAACCTGTCCTCATGGTTACTTGAATTCTCCTGATGCATGTCTTACAAGTTGTTGAACATGTCATTGCACTCAAAACTAGCTTTCTGCAAAATTTACCTATATCATGCATTGTTGTATCTTGAACAAAAACATGGGTTGCTTGCGAGTACATTCAAAGTACTCATTGGCTTGCCACTGGTTATTTTATTGGCCAGGTATGAAAGAACAGGATATAATGAAGAGTACCTTGGTGACGAACATGCGAGCTAGGACGCTTCCCAGTCAGAATGCCTGTAGGGTTAAGGCAGATGGCATGGGTCCAAGTTGTTATTGAAGATTTCCGCTGCGATGATACGCTCAAGACTTGACCATAATGGTCCTACTTGTGTAAAACGGTATGTATGGATGTAACTCTTGTTATTCAGCTTCTGTGTGTTCACTGAGCATTGATCTCTGGGATCACTGTACACGTGCATTCGGTGATCTCGAATTATGAGTCGGGGTCCCCACACTTACGCATGGCTATCGCGGTCACACCACACCCTCACACGGTCGCTCCTGCACGTCGCGGTTGCACTGCACCCTCACACTTCGCTCCTGCACGCCGCAAACCCAACCAAGAGAACACACCCTCATTGACACGTGTTGTCGCATGTGAACAAACCAAACTCAGCCATCCTATCACTGACACATAATTTTCGTTCATAGAGTATATTTATCCAACCGGAGTATCCGTACGGCCCATGCGGTGGTCTGTTGGGGAAGAAGAAGAGGTGAGGAAGAAAGAAAGAAGGGTTAGGAGACGTAGGATATTCATCCAACCGCCTGAAATGGTAGACTCAGGTGACTTGCATAACAAATAGTATGTTTTTACACAGCAAAAGATCGATAATAATAAAAACAACAACATAAAGAAAAACTATCACTGCTCGCAGAAAGAGATGGCCTCGTCGTCTTTGGCTGCCGGCGCGAACCAGCCGTCGCTGCCGACGTGTGTCTCCGCACCGTGGTTGTCCTCGGCCTCCAGCTGCTCGTTCAAGCAGAGCGTGCGGGCGCTCTGCACGGACGAGAGCATAGCCCGATTCAAGTCGAGGACGTCCGGTTCCGCCTGCAGGAGGGCCTCGATGGCAGCGGCATCTGCGCGCTCCGCGTCGAGTCGAGCTTCCGCCGCCCGGTTCAAGTCCAGGACTTCCGGTTCCGCCTGTAGGAGGGCGTCGATGAGAGCGACATTCGCGCGCTCCACGTCGAGTCGAGCCTCTGCCGCCCGGTTCAAGTCCAGGACTTCTGGTTCCGCCCGTAGGATGGCGTCGATGAGAGCGGCATCCGTGCCCTCTGCGTCGAGTTGAGCCTCTGCCGCCCGATTCATGTCCAGGACGTCTGGTTCCGCCTGCAGGAGGGCCTCGATGGCAGCGGCATCTGCGCGCTCCGCCTCAAGTTGAGCCTCCACTGCCCAGTTCACATCCATGACATCCGGTTCCGCCTGCAGGAGAGCCTCGATGGCAGCGGCATGCGCGGGCTCCGTGTCGAGTTGAGCCTCTGCCTCCCGGTCCTCCTTTAGTATCGCCATGTTGAACCGCTGGTCCGCCTGCACCATGGGGGACTCGGACGCCGGCACGAAGTCGACGTCCATCGTCTCATACCCATCGGGGGCCTTCTGTGCCGCGACCTCCGCAGTGAACATTGGATCGGCTTCCTCCTCCTTGTAGCTTGGCTCCAGAGAACTCGGGGATTGGCCCGCCGCAAAGCGAGCTTAGGAACGGAGGTCTGTGGTGCCGACCGCCGCCGCGATTTCTGCGCGGCGCTCCGGCATCAGCATCTTGTAGTAAGTGATCTTGCGGCGCACCATGGCTTTACGGCGAACTAGGGGACGCTTGATGCAGGCTAGGGGATCGAAAGGTGGGGGAATGGGCTGGAGATTTGGTGTGGTTTTAGGGCAATGGCTGGTGTAGGCCGAGCAGCGAAGGTTCTGGTGTGAATTGTGGTTCCGGTGACGACCGGCCAATCGGTTTTGACTGTACATCGCTCTTGTCGCGTTCGCGTTGCAGCCCAGCACGCTAGACCCTCCACGTCGCTCACCGAATGGAACGCGCTACGTCTTGCATTTTCGCTCGCTTGTGGGACCCTAGTTGAGAGAAAACGGACGTCCCTCCCCCTCCCCCACCCGCGTCATTTATTATACCACTACTGCCTCCGTTTTATGCGGAGTAAATAAAAATAGAGGGAGTATACTACGGATGAGGATCCCCTGACGTGGCCGAACCCATTGAGTAACTGACATGCGGGGCCTAGCAAGCATGGGGTCCGCCAGTAAGTGACCGAAAGGGAGGGTAAGTCAGGGATACCTACGTCAGAGGATCCACTTCCACTATACTACTTTGACCAAATGTTAGAGTAATAATATATGACATGCAACTTACACAAATGTTAGAGTAATAATATATGACATGCAACTTACACAAAGCATACAGGGTCTAATGCGTTTTTCGAGGCTAACTTTGACCAAATGTTAGAGTAATAATATATGACATGCAACTAACACAAAGCATATGGTCAATTTTGTATGTGAAAGGAGTTTCCAATGATATAATTTTCACATTATACATCTCATGTACTCCCTACGTCTAGGTGTGTAAGTCATCTTACGAAAACCAAATAATCCCAAAACACGTAGGCGCGGTGCATTAACTTCTACCTCGTTTCTTGTTTCTGGACATATGAACCAATAAGAGATGAGGGTGTGCATGCTTTTAATGACCTGAGACTATCAAACATGACATGCAGTGGTTAGTTCATTGCATGCAATACTATTAATTAGCAAATAAACATTAATGTCTCTCGTTTTCCCCTCCTCCTTGGTCAGGGTGCACAGCCTAAGATGACTTACTCACCTATGTGAAAGGAGTACTATTAATCTTGTCAATAGTCAAATTGGAAACCATCTCCAGTATAAATCTAGGAGTACGTACGAATCTAACAATATTGATTGGGCGTTGTTGAATGTTGATACCTTTTTTATCATAGTAGAGATACTTTGACTACACATAAAACTTATATGTAAGGTAGAAAGGATAGGAGGGAGTATATTGTACGTTCAAAAACGAAACGAACATTGAATAGCCTTTATATATGATTTGCGGATGCTATGATCACCGGTTCAAAATTTTGAATCCGCCTTAGGTATCACGTGCCCCCACTCGTTCCCTCTCAATTTCATCTCGGGGTCTGGAGATCTATTGAAAGAGGACTAGGGTGGGTACATGCGAATGATACTCGGCGGAATGTTCAAATGAGGCATGCGGGAGGATGGACTCGACTGGAGGGCAACATGATCTATGGAGAAGAGGGTTGGAGAGGAATGAGAAATAAGCAAACGCCAAATGATTACACTTGAACGGCTCAAATAAACAATAAGTTGTCTCGCTTGGCCTACATAGTGAAAGGCCTAATGCGCAACGCGGAGCACTGATGCTCGAATATGGCCGGGAAAATAGGGAAACTGACATGTGGGGCACACCCGTCGAGACAATGTAGCACAGACTAGTCCAATGGAGGAGCTGGACCACGAGCTCCTCGCCACCGACAACCGTTGATGTGGGTCTTTGGGGCCAACAACGGGGCGCAGCTCCATCACCACCTCTAGACACGGCGACCGTGGTGAGCGACACGCTCATATCGTCAATAGACACGGTCGGTTTCAGTGTGCCGAGGGTGGCGTTTGTGTTGTGGCACGACCAACGGTATGTTTGGTTTGTGCCCAAGGTTGCCCCATCAAAGCATTGGGTAGCCAAAATTTTGGTTGAGGTATTGGTTGCCCATGATTTTGCCGACATTGGCGAGAAAAATGAACTAGAGTTGGCTAGAGTTCATTGGCATGCCAAAGAAATGGCAACCATCCAAAAAAAGACCAATCTTTGGGTCATGACCAAAATTTTGGTAAGGTGCACTTTGGCCACAATCCAAACACACCCCAATACCCGGCCCGTCGAGGATGCACGGGGCGCCGCGACGCGTCCGCGGAGTGCTGTAGCGCGGCCAACTGCATCCTCTGGACCTGAGACCATGCCGGGTCATCTTGCTTTTTCAATGACATGCGGGGATCACATTTGAGCAAAGGGCATCTCCAACGTTGCCACGACTGCAGCTGACTAACCTAGCACACCAAAGCCCTCGTCCCTCGCGCCGTCATGCGGTGCGTTCCCAGCCGGCGCCAGCTGCCCGCATTCATGTCGTCCGTTTGTATGTCGTCGTTAAGAGGCTCGGTGCCTGAGGAACCAACTCCGGCGACTTAATGACGCACCCGGACGCTTGGCCTCACCGGAATGCGCTACTTAAAGCGGCAACGCCCAGCTAACCTCCACACCATAGCGCGTCGTCCTCCTACCTGACACCACATCCGCCATGACCGCAAGTGCGAACGCTCTGTGGGAGAGCTTGTCTTCGGGGATGAAGATCGAGGTCTCCGTCCTCACTCAAGTCGCCTCTCGCGACGCAATAGCGGCGTAGCCGGACGCAGACGCGACCGCACAAGCGGTGGCCACGCTGGCGGCCGACGATGGGAACACCATCAGCCACGCGTCCTACTTGCCGCCGTCCAATATCCGGCACCGCCGAGGTCGGGGACTCCTCCGAGGATGAGTAGGGCATGGGAGGCGGCAGGGCATGGTGTGCCAACTGGCCGGCCCGTATCCCATGTTCTACTCTTCCTCGCCAGAGACCACACCTTCACTTCACGGGTCTTGAACCCCGCTCCCGTACATAGAGATCGCAGATGGCGGACGTCGGTCGGCGCTGTAGAATAGGTTTAGGGTCGGGTTTCTTTTATTTTTTTGTCTTATAAAAGTTCGAAATGTAATGAAAATCTGCCGTGTTTGCATTAATCTCAGCCGGTGTATATGAACTTTCACAATAATATACATATTGTAGGAGTACTTGTGCCCGGAAGATCAAGATCTTGTGGGAGAAAAGGATGAGCGAGGGAAAGCCTTATCTGCAAATGTGGAGAGGAGTGCGGGTAAATTGTCATAGTTTCCTTCCTATCCGTTAGATATAGATCGGACGGCCTATATTGCAGGATGACAGGCACACCATCATCACCAACTCTGCTTTTTATTGAATCGAGACAAATCTAAAAAACCTAACTAAGCCAACCTCCCAGCATATCGCGCGGGAAAAGACCCGGCCGCGCCTTTTTAGTCCGGATTACCGGATTACTAGTAGTAGTATCGATGGATCGCGTGAAGCAACATTTTTTTGAGGGGGCGAAGCACCTAGTTTAAAAGGAAAAAAGGCGGTACGCTCACAGCACTCCTGTCGCGGTCGCATTGCACCCCACATACGTTTGGTCCTGCACACGGCTCACGCAAATGGGACGTGCTTCGGCTTGCCTCTTCACTAACACGTGGGACTGCACTTGGAGAAACCGACCATGCGCCAAACTCCCCCCGCCCACCGCGCGAAAATCATCCCCCCCCCCACACAAAAATTCCCCCCAAATTCGATTCAACCGCCCTTCGGCAAAATATTCCCCAAACCCCCTCTCCCCCGTCCCCCCTCCACTCCATTTGCTCCGCCAAAGCCGCCCTCCCCGCCGCGCCGATACGTCGGCGCCGCGGTTCGTCGAGGGGACGCACGGCGATCCTCTCGCTCCCACAGTACGCTCTCGTAGACTGCTGTCCTCTAGCCGCGCCGCCACCTCTGGTTACGTTCTTGTGGAGGCGCACGGCGGTCAGCACCGCCACCGCTGGCGACGTTCATGTGGAGACACACGGTGGTAAGCTTCTCCCACGGTATGCGCATTCTAGACTAAGGCCCTGTTCATGTCGGTGTAGCGCTGAATGTTAGCTGATAGACGCTGTTAATCTCACTGTTTGCCGAAGTAGTTTACTGTCAATATGCTCTGCTTAAGAAGCTTGCCCTGTTCTGCACTCAATCTACTTAGCTGAGATGGCATGCCAAGGACGATTAGTTGCTAAAATGTCCTGCCATATATTTATTGGGACATAGATTGCCATGGTCTAGTAGCCAATATGTTAGGTGAAATAGCTCTACACCGTTTTATACTCGATCTTTGTTACTGCGATGGCCTTCGATAGTTCGATGGCTGTGTGCTCGGGCTCATTGACTACTGAAACAGCCTGCCATAATTTAGCACTCAAATCTGTTTGCTGAATTAGCTTTACATATATTTCGTTACTTAGATCTGCTCGTCCAAATATCTTGCCATAGCTTTAGACATCGACCTAGGTATTTTTTTCTGGACTTCATAAAAAAGCATATATGTTTTTCCTATAATATCTAGTAGAAGAACTAATTTGTATGTCTAACAGATGGACAGGACTTGGATAACTTCTGCTCGAAGATTCTCCGCTGCATATGTCGAGGGGGTTGAAAACTTCACGAACTTTATCAGAGCTGAGTACGGTGGTCCGAAATCAGATGTGCTCTGCCCGTGTAGCAGTTGTATGAATTCAGTTACAAGACCCCAGTCAACTGTGCAAAATCATCTACACTTGTATGGGATGTCGGTCACATATACTAGGTGGGTTCATCATGGTGAAGCCGTGAACATCAATGTTATTGACTACGTGGAAGCAGCAGATCACCATCTTGATCTGCCTAATGCTCAGGTGGAAGAGGAGGAGGAGGTGGTGGTGGCGGAGCCGGTGAGTTTGACCAACATTGAAACAATGCTACGAAATGCTCGTGCATTCCGTGAACTTTCACCTACAGAAGAAAAATGGTGGGCCCGCATGTTGGAACAATGCAACGTTGCTGTCACCCCGGGAAATAAGCTGTCAGTATTCTCAGCTATGGTCACCTTTCTTCAGGTGAAGACATCTGAGCGGATGACCAACAAATCATTCGATGCGATGTGGGCTGCTTTCCGCAAATCTTTCCCAGATGCGTCTGAGCTGCCACACACCTACAGTAAAATGAAGAATTTCCTTCGTGCAATTGGAATTGGATATGATATGATCCATGTTTGTAAGAATGTGTTCTGTTCCAGAAGGATTATGCCAACTTAAGTGAATGCCCGAAATGCAAATCATCAAGATGGAAAGATGGCGATGCTGTGAAGAGGGTTCCTCATAATGTTTTGAGACATTTTCCAATTACACCAAGATTGCAGAGGTTGTTTCATGATGCTGAAACAAGAGAGGATGTACTGTGGCATTCTAGGAACCAGGAGTACAGAGATCAAAATGTAATGAGCCATCCATCTCATGGTAGTGAGTGGAAAAGCTTCAATGATAAACACAAAGAGTTTGCTGCTGACCCAAGAAACATTAGACTTGGCTTAGCTTCAGATGGATTTAACCCATTTGGCCACTAGAGCGCCACATATAGCATGTGGCCAGTGCTTGTTACCCCTTACAACATGCCTCCAAATGTCTGCACCAAAGAATCAAACTACATGATGGCCTTGCTCATCCCAGGTCCAAAAAGTCCTGGAAAGGATTTTGATTTGTTCATGGAGCCTCTTGTGGAGGAACTTCAACAGCTATGGAAGGGTGTTCTCACTCGAGACCTATATAGCAGCCCACCAGCTGATTTCTTTCTGCGTGATGTTGTAATTTGGTGCATCCATGATTATCCGGCTTTGGGCACTATGTCAGGGCGAACGACACATGGTTACAATGCATGTGTTCACTATGACAGGAATCCGCTGTCATACGCAATACTTAGCAAGATCTGTTACATTGGACACCGCCGTTTCCTTGCCAAGGACAAGCCGCATCCTAGAAAATACCGAAGACATGTGTTCAATGCAAAGCATGAAAACCGTGGTGCGCCAAAGAGGCTCACCGCCGATGAGTTGCAAGTGGAATTAGAGAAGGTCAGGCATATTACACCAGGAAACCATCCTGGTAATGGTATCGGGAAAAGGAAGCGTGGCACGGTAGAAGAGAGATTATTGTTTACCCGCAGGTCCACTTTGTGGGACTTGGAGTATTGGAAAGATTTGGATCTGCGGCATAATCTTGATGTGATGCACATCGAGAAGAATATATGTGACAACACTATTGGCACACTTCTTAACATTGAAGGCAAGACGAAAGATACCTTAAAATCTAGGATTGATTTGACACACCTGGGTATCAGAAAGGATTTGCAGGTGCAAGATGAAGGTAAACCACAGGATATGGCACCAGCTGTGTACGTCTTGGACAAGGTAAAAAGAAAAGAATTCTGCGAGGTCCTGTCACGTGTGAGATTCCCACATGGATTTGCTTCCAACCCTGAAAGGAGAGTCGGTGCAGATGGAAACAAGGTACAAGGGTTGAAAACTCATGACTGCCACGTCCTACTTCAAAGGGTTTTACCTGTTATCCTTAGAGGATTGGGCCGCCCTGACTTATACAGAGCAGTTGCAGAGTTGGGAAAATTCTTCAGGGAACTCTGCAGTAGAAATATCAGGATAGATACTTTGGAGCGTCTTAGAGACAAGATACCAACTATCCTATGCGACCTTGAGAAGATATATCCTCCAACCTTCTTTGATGTGGTGGTGCATTTGGCTGTTCATCTACCTAATGAGGCACTACTTAGAGGTCCAGTACAGTATGGCTGGATGTACCCTATTGAAAGGCGGCTAGGCACTTTCAAGGGCTATGTTAGGAACAGAGCTAGACCCGAGGGTTCCATTGCAGAGGCCTACATTGCTACAGAAGCATTGACATTCTGCTCAAAATACATTGAAACAGCTAATCAGCTTAGCAAAGAGGTGGGTGAAGACAATCCCGGGCTCAATGTTTTTGATTATTCTGTTCGAGTTACAGGGAAGAGTCGACAAGAGGACAAGCCTAAAGATTTGGACAAAATGGTTTGGTATGTGTTGAATAACTGTCCTAAGATACTACCTTATATCAAGTAAGTGCAGTACTGCAGCTTATACATCGTAATCTACTAAACTTGCAGCACATTCTTATATATTTAGATGTTTGACGCGATCACTATGTTGTGCAGCATGTACAAAGAGGAGTTACTTCCGCAAAATCCAAGAAACATTGACAAACTGGTTATGGCAGGATTTGCGAAATGGTTCAAGAACCATGTAAGCTTTGTGCACTGACAATTTTTTAATATATTGAGTACATAAGATGATCAGCTTGTCTACTTTCTAACCATAGGTTAAGAAGATGCGGGAGGATGGGTAGGCAGTTGATGATGCCCTTTACTCACTAGCAATGGGTCCTGATACTCGGGTAAGACATTATGAATCTTGCGTTGTTGGAGATGTGCGCTACAACACCCTTGCATGAGAAGAAGGCAGGAAGACACAAAACAGTTCCATCATGAGCACGGATACGTATGACAAAGAGATAACTGAAATGTATGCTAACATAACAGACATTGTTCAGTTGCAGTGTATCTCCAGTTTCGAGAATCATCGGTGTGTGGTTCTGTTGTGTTGTCGTTAATATAACATGTTTTCCAGGATCGCAAAACCCAGAGCTGATGATTATTTCAAATCCATCAATGTCAAGGCGGTGTACCAGACCAACAAGCCTTTTATTTTGGCAAATCAAGCAACACAGATATTTTTCTTGGAAGACACATTTGCACATAGCGATTACTGGAGAGTATTGCAAAGGTTTGAGCAGAGGAATTCGTTTAATGAAGTTGCACAACAAGATGATGCTTACACTGCTCCTGATGTACAAGATAACACAGATGTTGTTAATATATTTGAGAACCATCACGTCAATGACGCTGGTGAAAAGATTGCCTGTCATGTTGTGGACATACAAGGGTTGATCAAGAAGAAGCCAACGTTCGAGGACGTTGAGGACGAAGAAGAATATGACACCATGGGGAATTACGATTCAGACTGATACACATGGCGAAGATGTTGACGCTACTGCTGCCGATGATCATTACATTGCTTTTGTTGTATTTGCCTGTCAGAAGACGTTTTTTAATCTACTTTGTGAAATTGTGTTTGCTATGACAACTGAAACCTGATGAACATGTTGTTTAGTATTTTGCTGTGAGAACATCACTTGTTATGTATGCTGATTTGTGTTTGGTGATTGTATGACAACTAAAACATGATGACATTGTTGTTTAGTTGTACTCATATTTGGCTGTGAAACTTGAATTTGATGACATAGTTTGCTGTTGGACTACAATTTGCTCGACGTCTTCGAATGAGAACAAAGTTGACCCGACAGGGCCTCTGCTATCTACTTATTTATATGAGCAAAAGGGGATACCCCCTGATTTCCGTTAATAGAAATCATTAGATGTTCACAACACTATGCCCAGCCTGTTACACAGGTTTCATTCATTACTAGTTTCAGCAAAGTGATCATGTCGTAGCCACTGAATACATCACGAGTGCTACATACACTGCAAATAAAAAGACAATCATCCTACAGAGCACATCGATTTTGCCCATTATCTGCACAAGCTCTTTCATCTCCTCATTGCTGTCAAGGCCGTTCAGCAGCTGTTGCTTGGCCATGATCAAAGGAACTGGGTCTTTAACCTTCTGCTCTGCATCTTACTCTTCTGTCGTTCCTTTAGTTACTTGTCCAACACCCCAACTTGCTGGTATTGGGATTCCTCGGCTAACCAAATAATCAGCGTAGTTGCATTCCCCCACATCAGCCACTTCCCAGAAATACAAATCACACGAATCTTCCCTTTTCTGCACGAATCAAATTGGAAGATCATCAACCAAACTATTAATAAAATCAGCAACTGAAAGCAGCAGAACAACACTTAAACATATTATTACCCCATGATTCGGGCATTTGTAGAAGACTCGGCCAGGGTTGCGGATTGTGGTTGAGGCGCGATGGATGACTCTACGTGATTTGCAGCAGTGGCACCACACCAATGGCAGCGGGTTGCGATGAGCAATCGGCTGCGGTGCGCATGCCGGCGGGGGTGTGATGTGACCCACAGGCGATGGTACGGGTGGCGACTTGGCGCATATCTGGTTGTTGCCTGCTGAAGAGCAGGTGGACGAGCAGCCAGCGGACATGGTTGTTGCAGCCAGAGCTTCTGATGCTAGGCAGAGTAAGTAGAAAAGAGGAGAAGCGAACGTTGGATATGTCAGTTTCATTACTTGCAGAGTAGCATAGCACCATATATAGTCATAGTCTAGGTTTGGATTCGAACCAGCTACAGGAGCACGTCTTTCTTTTTTCTAAAACTCGGCAACGTCTCTTTACTGGTACACTAGCTTGTTCTGTACGCCTTCCCAAGTCTTTGATTTTCTTTCCCTTTTTTGTGAGGAAGGAAGGAGGACAAAATTGAGAGTTCCTCGGACTCGAACCCAAGACCTCTCGGTTGAAAACCAAGGGTGCTAGTCACTTATGTGGCAAATGTTCCCTGTGAGGAGGACGATAGACGAACGCATTTTCCTCGCAGTTTTCTTCCTATATATAAAAAAATATGCTACTTGGTGTCCGCTTAGTCGAAAAACGATTGTGCCAACCTTAACCGTTCGATTGACATTCAACGTCTATCGCGTTTCTTCAGTCTCTTCTTCCTCGAGCCGCCAAAGCCAAACCAGCGCCGGCGGGACCGCCTGGTCCCGCCTCCCACGGCTGGCTGTGATCTTCCCCGGCTCCTGTTCGTTCCCGTCCGAGGCCTCACCATCGTACTCCGCGCTCGCCGTGGCGCCGCCCTCCGGTGTTGTCAACATGGTCAACAACCAACAGTAATAAGGAGATGACTGTACATGGTGAGGATGACAATAGGGACCCAGCAGCGCGCGTAGTAATTTTGTTTTTTCGGGACGGAGAAAGGTATCAACTGGGTTGTGCGGGACCTGTGGCCCGTCTAGCCCAGGCTTTTATTTCATATGTTTAGCACATGACCAGCCTAGTTTGTTTTTTTCCTTTCTGAAAAATGGCTAGCCAGCTATTTTGTTTTTTGCAGAATAATCAACAAAGGCCTACTTACTTTTCTACTCCCTGTAGGGCCGGAAATCTTTCAAGATGAGGAGGGATAAATTTTGCCCAGAAAATGGGCTATAACTAATAAGAAATGGGCTATAAGTAATAAGAAATGGGCTATAAGTAATAATAAATGGGCTATAAGTAATAATAAATGGGCTGTAAAATGAAAAAAATACAGCAAACAGGCAATTAGTTCCCAAATACTGTTTTCTTTCGGATTTTGATATTTTAAATTTCATTGTTTTTGTGCGGGTAAAATTTCATTGAATTTAAATTAAGGTATATTTAGATTAAAAATTAATTTGAATCCGGCTAGAAATTTTGGGCTGTATGCTATTTGGGACAGATTTGGAGGCTGACTTGTGGGTCTACTAGGTTGACGTGTACTTTGGCTTTGTCAACTTAGTCCACAAATGATTCTAGCAGCAGTGACCGTTGGATGTTAATCCAACGGTCGTGCTGCTTCTTCAATATCTGATCTTCTTGCTCCAGCCGCCCAAACCAGCTCCGGTGGGACTGCCTGCTCCCGCCTCCCGTGGTCGGCTGTGCTGCCGCACCGCCCCACCCTACTTCATTGCTGGCCAGGTCATTCCTCTACTCACCCACACCTCCTGTTATTTTCCGGCGACGGCAGCCGGACCAGTAAGCCCTCGTACTCCCCACCGCGTGGGCAACCATTGCCGAGTCTTCCCCGGCTTCGTGTCGTTCCCTTCCTAGGCCTCGCCGTCGTCCACCGCCATGGTGCTCTCGGCGCGGCCTGGTCAACGTGGTCAATGAACGACATCCATCGGCTGTGGACTGTATGCGCAAAATAATGATTCCTCCACCTGACAGTTGGGACCCACCAGAAGGGCCTCTCTATTTCGAAAAAAAAATGTTCCCCCCGCTGACATGTCGGACCCACCAGCTATATCTTCGCACGCAAGGAAGTGCCTCCTTATTACGCACAAAAAATGAATACCCACCCTGCTAGATGGGATCCACTATAGTGGGAGGATGAATTGTGGGCCAACTAAGTTGACGGGGACGGAGGGCTTTGTCAACTTAGTCAATATGAACGATTCTAGCTCCAGTGACCGTACGATGTCCATCCAACGGCCATAGTGCTTCTTCAACCTCTGGTCTTCTTGCTCCAGCCGCCCAAAGCAGCGCTGGTCGTGCCGCGTGCTCCTGCCTCTCATGGCCGGCTGTGATGCCGTGGAGGCCTCACAGCCCCCTACTACTCCCACCACTGGCCCAGGGTATCCCTCTACTCACCCACACCCCCTGTTATTCTGCGGCGACGGCAGCCTCACGCCGCAGCCGTACCAGTGAACCCTCGTACTCCTCTCCGCGCGGGCTACCACTGTTGTGTCTTCCCTGGCTCCGCATTGTCCCCTTCCTAGGCCTCGCCGTCATCCAGACCACCGCCCTGGTGCTCTCGGCGTGGCGTGGTCAATGTGGTCAACGACCGACTTCCATCGGAAGAGTACTGTACGTGGAGAGGCTGACAGCTGGGTCCAGGCGGCCGCAAGGAAGTGCCTCCTTATTACGTGCAAAATAATTATTCCTCCACCTAACAGCAGGGACCCACCGGATGGGCCACCTTATTTCGCGAAAAAAAAACGTTTCCCCCTGACTGCTAGGACCCACCGGACGGGCCAGCGTATTTTGTGGAAAAACGTTCCCCGCGCTGTCAGCTCGGACCCACCGGAAGTGCCTCCTTATTACGCACAAAAAAATGAATACTCCCCTTGCTAGCTGGGACCCACCATGGTGGGAGGCTGACTTGTGGGCCTACTAAGTTGACTGGGATGGGGGCCTTTGTCAACTTTAGTCAATATGAACGATTCTAGCTCCAGTGACCGTACGATGTCCATCCAACGGCCGTAGTGCTTCTTCAACCTCTGGTCTTCTTGCTCCAGCCGCCCAAAGCTGCACCGGTCGTGCCACATGCTCCTGCCTCCCATGGCCGGCTGTGCTGCCGCGAAGGCCTCACCGCCCCTACTATTCCCACCACTGGTCAGGCCCTGCGGCGACAGTAGCCTCACACCGCAGCCGAACCAGTGAACCCTTGTACTCCTCTCCGCGCGGGCTTCCACTGCCGCGTCTTCCCCAGCTCTCCGTCGTCCCCTTCCTAGGCCTCGCCATCTTCAACCGCCCTAGTGCTCTCGGTGCAGCGTGGTCCATGTGGTCAAGGAACGACTTCCATCGGACGTGGACTGTACGTGGAGAGGCTGACAGCTGGGTCCACGGCCGCAGCAAGGAAGTGCCTCCTTATTACACGGAAAATAATGATTCCTCCACCTAACAGCTGGGACCCACCAGACGGGACACTGTATTTCGTGAAAAAAATGTTTCCCCCTGACTGCTGGGACCCACCAGCTACATCTTCGCACGCAAGGAAGTGCGTCCGGGCAAAAACACAAAACGATTCGCCGCCTGACCGTTGGGACCCACCAGCGACACCTTCGCATGCAAGGAAGTGCGTCCGGGCAAAAAAAAAGATTCGTCCGGGCCATGTTCGAAACGGGGTCCTGTTGATCGGGAGGGGCCTGGCGTACCACAAAACGGAGGAAACATACCTCCTATGGTCGAAACGGGGGTCATGTTGATCGGGAGGGGTGTGGCGTACCGCAAAACGGAGGAAACGGACCTCCTACGGTCGAAACGGGGGTCCTGTTGATCGGGAGGGGTGTGGCATACCGCAAAATGGACAAAACGGACTTGTGTTGGAGTGCTATGGTCGAAACGGGGGGGAGGGGTTTGGCGTACCGCAAAACGGGACTCCACAGGATACTGTTCATCTCCACCGTCGACCTCCTCCAGCCTCCACGGGCTACCGTCAACCTCCTCCAGCCTCCACGGGCTCCTGCTCATCCAGCCTCCACCGCGCGCTACTCCACTGGCTACTGTTCAACCACCCCTCCACGGACACCCCTCCACCGTCTACTATTCATCCAGCCCTCCACACCACGGGGTCCTATTCAACCACCCCTCCACGGCCACCCCTCCACCATCTACTGTTCATCCAGCCCTCCACACCACGGGTTCCTGTTCATCCAGAGGCAACGCCACCGCTCACTGTTCATCCAACCCCCCCCCACCGCAACGCTCACTGTTCATCCCAGGGGCAGCATTGATCGACTTCAGTTAGCAGCAATAGCAAAGGAATCGCTCCATCGGGTTTAGTTAACAACCATCGATCGATCGCTCGGGTTCAGTAACGCGTAGCCTGCAATGCAATCGCTCGGGTTCAGTTAGAGCCCAACGCCTCACTCAGGTTCAGTTAGAGCCAACGCCTCGCACACACGTGCATACCTGTACGAGAGAAACGTGCATCGCTCTCCCATCGTAATCGGTAACTCCCCGAAATTTTCCTCCCCCTCGCTTCTACCACAGTTTTTTCCGTCATGGACGGCCCAAAGAATGTCATGCAGTTGCGTCTCCGGCCCGCCCAGGACGAAAAGCCCATTTTCTGTCATGATTTTTTGTCATAGAAGCAGGAGCCCACCACATCTATGATGATACCGGGTTTTGTCACAATTATCGTCATAGAAGTGTCATATGTATGATAGAAAAAAATTCGTTCGGCCCAAAATGTCACGGATGTGTCTTTGTTTTGTAGTGTTAGAAGGCCGATCACAATTACAATCATACCATCATAGGCTAGCTCTTAGGGTTTAGCCTCTACGATCTCGTGGTAGATCTACTCTTGTACTACTCATATCTTCAATATTAATCAAGAAGGAAGTAGGGTTTTACCTCCATCGAGAGGTCCCGAACCTGGGAAAACATCGTGTCCCTTGCTTCCTGTTACCATCAGCCTAGACGCACAGATCGGGACCCCCTACCTGAGATCTGTCGGTTTTGACACCGACATTGGTGCTTTCATTGAGAGTTCCTCTGTGTCGTCACTGCAGGGCTTGATTGCATCTTCAATCATCAACAACACGGTCCATGGGGAGACTTTTCTCCCCGGACAGATCTTCGTGTTCGGCGGCTTCGCACTGCGGGCCAATTCGCTTGGCCATCTGGAGCAGATCGACAGCTACGCCCCTGGCCACCAGGTCAAGTTCGGAAACTTGAACTACACGGCGGATATTCGCGGAGACTTGATCTTCGACGGATTTGGGACTACGCCAGGAGCACCGAACAGTTACGATGGGCACGGCTTAGACCTACTGTCGGATGATGCATGGGATATCGCCCCTGCAGTAGCCCCGGATCTAAATCCGGAGCAGGTTGTGTTGCCTAAGGACGGAGGGGTGGACCCCGCCCCACAGGCCGCACACTCATCGGCGGTGGAGCCGAATACATGTCTCACCTCTGTGGAAGCCTGTAACCCCGGGCCCCCAGACTCGTATCCGGTTGTTGGTTCCGGTCCGCATACCCTCGAGCCAGCCGAGCCAGGTTGGGCTCCGGTAATGGAGTTTACCGCTGCGAACATCTTCCAGCACTCGCCCTTTGGCGACATGCTGAACTAGTTAAAGTCTCTCTCTTTTTCAGGAGGCTCTAGGCCGAACTATGTCCGGTTCGAGTGGGAAGCAGGCGACGAAGGAATTCGCTGCCCACCCACCACCCACTTCATTGCCACGGTCGATTATTTAACCGACGTGCTTGACTTCGACTCCGAAGACATCGACGGTATGGACAATGATGCAGGAGAATTATAGGAGCCATCGCTTACAGGGTGGTGGACGGCCACCTCCTCATACGATATATATACATGGTGGACACTCCGAAGGAAACCAATGGCGACGAGGCAATAGAGGATAACCCCTCAGGGAGAAAAGCAAGGCATGGGCATCGTCGGCGCTGCTCCAAGCCCCGCCACAGTAATACCGGCCCCGGAGATGAAAGCAATCCGGATGGTGCCGAAGAGGAATACAACCCTGACCAGCCCACCTTCGACCAGGCTGAGCAGGAGGATGAGCAGGTCAGCCTAGAGGAACAGGCGACTGACGGATACCCAGAGGAGGACAACTATATGCCCCCCTCCGAAGATGAGATTAGCCTCGGCGACGACGAGTTCGGCGTGCCTGAGGATCCCGTGGAGCAGGAGCGCTTCAAGCGCCGGCTTATTGCCACTGCGAGGAGCCTAAAGAAGAAGCAGCAGCAACTCCAGGATGATCAAGACCTGCTCACAAACAGATGGACCGAAGTCCTGGCAGCCGAGGAATACGGACTCGAGCGCCAAACGGCTGACCGTCCACCCCGTGGCCGGGATAAAACGGGATATAAGCCCGAATACCAGCCCGCAATCCCACGCCAATACACTACGGCCCGGGGCAACAGGCAAGACCTACAAGATATTCTCGAAAACAAAGAAGGACAACCAAGATCGATCTACGGATCGCAGGAGCGCGCCCCAGCGTGCGATGATGACCGTCACGCCGGACACATCATCAACAAGTCTGGTCGGGCCGAACACAGCAACCCAAACCAATTTGAACTGTGTAGCCACATAGCCCGGCACAGAGGCGCTGCACACCCCCTCTGCTTCACTGACGAAGTGATGGATCATGAATTCCCAGAAGGGTTCAAACCCGTAAACATCGAATCATACGATGGCACAACAGACCCCATAGTATGGATCGAAGATTTCTTTCTCCACATTCACATGGCCCGCGGAGATGATCTACACGCCATCAAATACCTTCCCCTTAAGCTCAAAGGACCAGCCCGGCAATGGCTAAACAGCCTGCCAGCAAATTCCATTGGCAGTTGGGAAAACCTGGAAGACGCATTCCTCGACAACTTCCAGGGCACATATGTGCGACCACTGGACGCTGATGACCTGAGCTATAGGAGATATGCCCTAGAGGCAATAATAAATGATATTATTTATCTCCGAGTTCATAATTATGTTTATGGTCCATGCTATAACTGCAATGATTCTCGAGTCTACAATACCCACGAGGCTCGGAGGAAGACTCATATGCATGTGTGGAATAATAAACGGTAAGAAGTATTCCTAGTTTGGCCTCTAAGACTAGCTCAAGTGTTGCATGATGGTTCCGTTTTCCTGATCATGGGCATGTCTATGCCAGCAACTTTGAGGGCACAATGTTAAGAAAACATTTGTGTTGAATCGACTCGGTTTGATGTTATGCCATGAGATTCATTCGTCACATGTTAATGGTAAATAACACAGAGATGGTTAACGTTTGCATGATTCCTTAGACCGTGAGAGTATCGAGTTTCTTCATGCTTGCTTCATGAACTTTGGGATTTGTTAAACGTCATCCGTAAATGGGTGGCTATTACGGCGGCTTACGGGTTCATGGAAAAGTGTGTCAAGTAACTTGATAGCTCAAGATTGGGATTTGCTCCTCCGACGATGGAGAGATATTCTCGGGCCCTCTCAATATTACGGTATCCATCATCGTCTGGCCAGACATAGTCTGATTTGATCACAGGGATGCCGGAACACGGTAACGAGAAAAGAGAACAATACCGGTAACGAGGTAACTGGCATAGTGGACAAGTTGTTGATCCACGAGAATGCCAGCATGTCTCACCTCGGGTATTTGTAACATATCACGAAGCAACGGGAATAGCACACGGCAACTGGAGGTTCACTCGAATATTCATTCGTGTGGGTATAGGGGTCAATATGGGTGTCCACGGCTCCGATGTTGATCATTGATCGGAAGGGGTTCCGGGTCATGTCTATACTTCACCGAACCTATAGGGTCACACACTTATGGGTCATCTATCTGTTGAATACTAGACAGGGAGTCTGAGAGAAAATCACCGAAAAAGTTTCGGACACCGGAAAAGTTTCGGACAGCGGAATCGTACCGCAGAGAGAGGTCATCGGATGAGTTTCGATGATACCGAAAGGTTGTTTCGGGATATACCATTAAGTAAAATTGGTTTCGGCACATGCCTGATATTTCTTGGAGGGTGCCAGAATCATTCTGGAAGCTTTTTGGAATTTTCTGAGATAAAAACCGGAAATGTTCCAGAGCTGCCGGAACCACTTCAGATGCGTTTCGCAGATGAAAATCACTAAAATGGAATTGTTCCAGAACGCGTTGAAAATTATTATGGTGGGTATTGGAAATGTTCTAAGCCCACATAAATATTTTCAGTTCGAACGGACGCTGAAAAATGTCGTCGTGAATAGTGAAAGTGCTTTTTGGGTTACTTTTTGGAAAGCCATTATTTTGGGCTTTGTCCCAAGATATTTTTGGGGGTGACATGGATGGATGAGGCTCCCTTGGGGGGGACCTCCTAGGTGTGGCCGGCCACATGGGGACTCCTCCTTGGATCCCCCTCTTGTCCCTTGGTTTCACACTTGGGTCCTTGTGGAAGGACTTCCTTCATGTGCACTTTCGGTTTTCTTGTGAAACCACCCTACCCCTTGGGTTTCCTATAAAAGGAGGAGGAGAGGAGCTCTCCACACTCATCCCTTTACTCTCATACAAGTGCCATGCAATGATCTGGCTTCTTCTCTCCCTCCCAGCGAAATAGTTTCGTAGAGCCGAAAGGCTGTCTGGGTTCCGGCAGGAACAAGTTCTGGACAGCGAAGCCCTGCCGGATAGATGACACTGTATGTGTGCAACTCTATAGAGAGATCGTAGTTTCGGTCTTAGTTCGTGAGTGCCTCCCAAAGGGCTGTCCGTGTGACCGTCCGAGTTTTGAAGGTCCTCCCGAAGGGCTGTCCGAGTGACCGTTCGAGTTTCGAAGGTCCTCCCGGAGGGCTGTCCGCGACACCGTCCGGAGGGCTGTTCGACCGCCTCCCGGAGGGCTGTCTGAGGAGTAGATGAGGGTATACATCCTTGCGGTTGGGAGGTTGTAAATCCTAGCTGCGGGGATCTGCACCGCCGTTCGTCATCGACTCTACTTCCCGCTGCGCTACGAGTCGGTAACGAAAAAGATCAAACCATGTATGCAGTCTCCATAGTGGTCCTGGGCTGGTGCGTAGGTCGGCAAATTTTTGTTTTCTGCTGCGTTCCCCTACAGTGGCATGAAGAGTCGTGCTATGCGTAGATGCAGGTTACGATTTAGAATACATGGAGATGTATGGGTATTGCATAATATAATTTTGGAGTAGATGAGATCTATTGCTGAAAATTATTTATGCGGGTGACAGATGAAATCTGTTACTCGACGTTCTTGTTGCTTCCCTAGAATTTGTGTTTGCTCAATCTCAAGACAGCATGGTGGAATTTGACAAAGTTCTGGCAATCCGTGATCCGGATTGATCATGGAAGTGCTATCAGTTCTTTGGGTTCTGCCATAGTCAAAAGAAAGATGAAATTCGCAGATGAAAGGGCATTGCAGATATGATCTACACGGGGGTCATGCGTATGACGAAGTTTAGTATGGGGTTCGAGATTTTATGATCTCGTGCTTCATACATCCCGAGATGTTAATCTAGGAACTTGAATAATCATACTTGATGATAAAACGTTGGTAGCTGCGGTTTAAGTCAAAACCTTAGAAGCCACGTAAAACTTTTTTTGTATGAACCTGTTAGAGGCGTCTAACTTGGTTTTGCAGGATGGTTTGCATGTGATGTGGTATAGCAGTGCTCATAATAATTTAATTATGTATGAGATGACTATATAATGTAATTAACATGACCTGTGTGTCATGATTCGGCATGATGGCTGGAGCCATATGATTGCACTTTAATAACCTGTGTGTCAACCTTAAGTAATGCATTTATTTTATCCGCTATGGAGATAGCGATATTATCTGGTGTACCGACAAGGTGGTGGCAATCTTCGCGAGGGTGAACACCGATGCGAATGCTGAAGACGAAGAAATACAAGACTTCTCCGTCAGAAAGGGCTATACCATATCATGCCATTATGAATTGCCTGAGATGTTTATCTGTTTGATGCACCCTTCTTGATTGCGCGGTAGTCGCTTTTTATTAGGGTGATCTCTCACAAAAATATCAAGTAGTTAGTATTCTCCCAAGTGTAGCACCGTCACGGCACCTAACTTTTCGGGGTGCGCCATGTCACACGGGTACAAACGATTAGGGATGTGTGAGGCGGGTGAGTTGAGACCTCGCAGCGAGATCACTTGGTTGACTTGACATTCAGGCATGACCGTCATGAGCTTGGAACACTCGCATCGAAAGATGAACAAGAGTCACATAGAGATGTGATTAGCAAGTTGGCCTACCGGTTGAGATTTTCGTCATCAGTGGTGTTACACCAATGGCGAACAATTGAAATACAGATCTTGAATCACTCACAATCAATTATGAGAGATATTGATTTGAGTGGGAGCGCACTGTTGAATTAACATGCTTAATTCTCAGTGCAATTAATTATGAACACTGTCTAAGTGTTTCTTGCAAAATAGTTGTAGAATAATGGCTCGCGTTTCCACCTTCCCTATTAAAATTGAATAGCTGTTAAATATCTGGTTAAAACTTTACAGTTGGTAACGTAATGTGAGGATTGTCCTCAAGAGTGCCGAGAAGGACTTTGTCCTATCGCATACTTTCGGTATTCTCCCGCTAATGCTATGGATCATGTGACTCTCGTCCTTCGATCCAAAAGCTAGAATTCCGTTTTCAGTCAAGTGCAATATGTTTGCTTCCATGAGACCCGAACTTCGAAAGTTTGGATAGTTATGTGATATTCATGGAATCTGAAAATCATTTTCAGACACAAACAAAGGCTAACAGATATGTGATATCCAAAGCAATGTTTGTTTTGCAAACTGTTAGTAAAAGTGTTTACTAGGCATTTGACTGATAAGAGAGGGATCCAGAAGAAAGCCTTTCATATGATGAAGTTGGATGCTTTTTCTGGAAGTAGGAGAAATACTAAAAGTTAAACTATTAGAAGTAAAATGGCAAAAAGAAAAGAAGTCTGGAATATCCAGCTCATGTATGAATATCATACAAGTTTTTGATGTATAGTAGGCTGTTCAAAGATATAGTTCTTGGGAATTATGGTTAAACATGTTAATCACTAAATCTTGGGTATTGTGAGTTAATCACAAAGATACCCGCTCGATTGCATTCTGTTACGAATCAATGTAAGAGCTACTATGGCCTAAAAGGCTAGCCAGAAATGAGGTTAAGGTATACACAGGGAACATAGTAAATGTTACTATACCGGTGTATTGTCGTCTGTATTTATTTTCATAATTCATTTAGAGTTTTTCAAACTCTAGCCCATTGCATAAGGTAACTTGCAAGAAGGTTGTTCATAAGAGAACTTTTTATGTTCGATGTTATGAATAACACAAGGGCCATACTTTCATTATGAATGAGATGTATGTTATGAATATTGATAATAATACAATACCTCTGGGTTTACTTTCATGATTCATTTTAGAGTTTCGTACACTCTAGCCCACTGCACAATGTTTGTTGCAAAATAATTGTTCATAAAAACAACAATTGTTGTTAAGTATTATGAATAAACATGAAGGGCCATGCTTCCATCCAAGATGGGATATATGTTATGAATATTGATGGTAATATGATACATCCATAACACTGACGCTAAATGTCGCAAGACTAAAAGAATACCACACAAGTGTGGCACTACATTTGGTCACATTGGAGAAACCCGCATGGAAACTTCCATTATGATGGACTTTGAAGTCGTTTGATTTTGAATCATCTAACACTTGCAACTTTCCTCCGAAAAGTGAAGTGACTAAAATACCGTTCACAGGCCATAAGGAACGAACAACAAACTTATTGGTGATCATACATTTTGATGTGTGTAGTTCAATAAATGTTGTTGCAAGTAGTGAATTTATATATCTTCATAAATGACTCAAGTAGATATAAGGATATTTGCTTGATGAGACGTAAGTCTGGATCTTTTGAAATCATTCGAAAGGTTTTCAAAAATTAAGTACAAGTTATTGTAACAAGGAAATTACGTTTCTACAATTTGATTGCAGAAAGGAATATTTTTGTTACAAGTTTAGCGAATGTCTGATGAGTTGTGAAAAGAGTTTCATAACTTACACCTCCCAAAACACCACTGCAAGTGAAAAGTCCGTGGAGATGTAATCTAACCATTTATGACATGGTAAGATCAAAGATGACATAAATAAATTTGCCATTATCCCTTTTAAAGCGATGCTTTAGAGACTGCGACTTTTACACTGAAAAGAGCTACATCGAGTCTGATGAAATGAAGCCATGGTATGGTACGCCCAACCATGTTATATCTTTTCTTAACATTTGAAATATGGGGCTTGTGTAAAAGGTTACAAACCTATTCCAAATCAGACAAGTGCTACTTTGTAGGTTATACCAAAATGTTGGGTATTCCTCCCTCACTATACCGAGGCAAATAGTTTTGCCGCGAAACGGTCTGCTTTTAAAGAGAATGGTTCTTTCAAAAAGGTGAGTGGGAGAATAGTGCAGCTCGATGAGATAAACAGTATCTCCGTCATCAGATCAAAGGAAAGAGACCTTGGAAGTAATTCCAGAGTTTCCTACTGCGACTCATACGAAAGTCTCTACAATAAAATGTATGAACTTCGGTCGAACTTGCAGCTGAACCACGTAGGCAAGGCTCGTGCAAACCTCTCAGGTGCGCAGACGAGATATTGTTGTTGAACAACAGTATACTTATGATACACAAGGAAGCATTGATGGGCCCTGACTCCAGAATTGGCTAAATGCCAATACAAACCGAGTTAGTTTCCATATAAGTGATTCCAGATTAAAACCTTGATACACCTTTCGGAAGACTTAGAGTCTAACGAATATTTATGGAACTTAAAACTAATACGGATAAAAATGTTTATCCATAAAGCTCAACTTGTTGCAATAACAAGTTCAAGGAGTTGACTACGATGAGGTTGTTTCATCGTAGCAATGCTTAAAGTCGGTTCGGGTTGAACTAGCAATTAATACATCTTTCAATCTTGAGATATGAAACATGGATGACAAAAGGATTTCCATCTGATGGAAATGAAACCTAGGACTTGTATGTGATACAGTTCAAAGTAATTTGTCGATCCAGAGGATGCTAGTAAGGATGCAAACTTCAGAGTTCCAGCGATGGACAGAAGAGAGCAAAATGGAGTTGGAATCTTCGTGTTTTGATGAAATGCTCAAAAGGGGTTTTGATTTCATCAATGGGTAATGAAGATGCTTGTAATTCAAGAAAGTAAGTGGGAGCGCAATAATATTTCTAAAAACCTTGTGCGCTTGACACATTGGTAATTGGAAATAAATTTCTTGACACGAATTAGGACTTCATTTGAAAATAGTTTTTCGATGAAGTGCTTAGGCTAAATAGCCTTGATATTAGGCATGATGATCTATGGAGATAGATTTACCTAATAGGGCTAAGCGATAAATACATATTGACAAGATGCTAAAACCGTTTAGCACTAAAAACAACAAGGAGTGATTCTTGCCGAAGTCACATGGAAAGAGTTTTTGCAAGAATCAGTGTCCCAAAACACTGATGATCAAAATACATGATGTAGATTCCACACACTTTTGTGTTTGGATTAATCATGTATTCCATGGTATGTAAAACAACCAGATATGTCCAATACTCCCAAGATGTTGCGAGTATGGATACTAAAGTGATCAAAGTACTGATCATGGGACAACAGTGAAAGATGTCATTGAGTACTAGAGTAAGTACTGATGATATGTTTTCTCGCAAGCGGAGATCATGAAGAGTTCGTTGTAAAATGTTACATCGATACGGTCTTCATCTTTTCTCCATGCGATTTTCGATTTAAGTTAAGGGTTTTGTGTAATACACAATATGGTGGCACGGTAGTTGGAAATTGTTCCCAACAGGATACTGTGGCGAATTCTATAACAAATGACTAAGTATGTTGATGCTTTAGAAGCGACAAACAAGATGTTGAATCATATAGTTCATTCATGAACTTAGTATGGTTCCAAGATGGCTTTTGTCAATGGGACACTACTGCAAGTAGTTTCTCCATAACTCAGTCTGAGGAATCCATGTTCAACCTGTGATTCACATTTATACAAAACCAAGTCCACACAAAATATGAATTTTGTGAAAGCGTGAAGACGCGAGGATATGAAAAGATACACACGGATCTGAAGTGGTCAGATCCGTTGGACATCAGGCTATACCACAAGCGAAGTATATTTACACCAATGTGCCATAGGTGTAAAGTGCATTAGCATTGACTAGATTATTGACTCTAGTGAAAGTGGGAGTCTATAGGAGATGTGCCCTAGAGGAAATAATAAATGATATTATTTATCTCCGAGTTCATAATTATGTTTATGTTCCATGCTATAACTGCAATGATTCTCGAGTCTACAATACCCACGAGGCTCGGAGGAAGACTCATATGCATGTGTGGAATAATAAACGGTAAGAAGTATTCCTAGTTTGGCCTCTAAGACTAGCTCAAGTGTTGCATGATGGTTCCATTTTCCTGATCATGGGCATGTCTATGCCAGCAACTTTGAGGGCACAATGTTAAGAAAACATTTGTGTTGAATCGACCCGGTTTGATGTTATGCTATGAGATTCATTCGTCACATGTTAATGGTAAATAACACAGAGATGGTTAACATTTGCATGATTCCTTAGACCATGAGAGTATCGAGTTTCTTCATGCTTGCTTCATGAACTTTGGGGTTTGTTAAACATCATCCGTAAATGGGTGGCTATTACGGCGGCTTACGGGTTCATGGAAAAGTGTGTCAAGTAACTTGATAGCTCAAGATTGGGATTTGCTCCTCCGACGATGGAGAGATATTCTCGGGCCCTCTCGGTATTACGGTATCCATCATCGTCTGGCCAGACACAGTGTGATTTGATCACAGGGATGCCGGAACACGGTAACGAGAAAAGAGAACAATACCGGTAACGAGGTAACTGGCATAGTGGACAAGTTGTTGATCCACGAGAATGCCAACATGTCTCACCTTGGGTATTTGTAACATATCACGAAGCAACAGGAATAGCACACGGCAACTGGAGGTTCACTCGAATATTCATTCGTGTGGGTATAGGGGTCAATATGGGTGTCCACGGCTCCGATGTTGATCATTGATCGGAAGGTGTTCCAGGTCATGTCTATACTTCACCGAACCTATAGGGCCACACACTTAAGGGTCATCTATCTGTTGAATACTAGACAGGGAGTCTGAGAGAAAATCACCGAAAAAGTTTTGGACACCGGAAAAGTTTCGGACAGCGGAATCGTACCGCAGAGAGAGGTCATCGGATGAGTTTCGATGATACCGAAAGTTTGTTTCGGGATATACCATTAAGTCAAATTGGTTTCGGCACATGCCTGATAATTCTTGGAGGGTGCCAGAATCATTCTGGAAGCTTTTTGGAATTTTCTGAGATAAAAACCGGAAATGTTCCGGAGCTGCCGGAACAACTTCAGATGCGTTTCGCAGATGAAAATCACTAAAATGGAATTGTTCCAGAACGCGTTGAAAATTATTATGGTGGGTATTGGAAATGTTCTAAGCCCACATAAATATTTTCAGTTCGAACGGACGCTGAAAAATGTCGTCGTGAATAGTGAAAGTGCTTTTTGGGTTACTTTTTGGAAAGCCATTATTTTGGGCTTTGTCCCAAGATATTTTTGGGGGTGACATGGATGGATGAGGCTCCCTTGGGGGGGACCTCCTAGGTGTGGCCGGCCACATGGGGACTCCTCCTTGGATCCCCCTCTTGTCCCTTGGTTTCACACTTGGGTCCTTGTGGAAGGACTTCCTTCATGTGCACTTTCGGTTTTCTTGTGAAACCACCCTACCCCTTGGGTTTCCTATAAAAGGAGGAGGAGAGGAGCTCTCCACACTCATCCCTTTACTCTCATACAAGTGCCATGCAATGATCTGGCTTCTTCTCTCCCTCCCAGCGAAATAGTTTCGTAGAGCCGAAAGGCTGTCTGGGTTCCGGCAGGAACAAGTTCTGGACAGCGAAGCCCTGCCGGATAGATGACACTGTATGTGTGCAACTCTATAGAGAGATCGTAGTTTCGGTCTTAGTTCGTGAGTGCCTCCCGAAGGGATGTCCGTGTGACCGTCCGTGTTTTGAAGGTCCTCCCGAAGGGCTGTCCGAGTGACCGTTCGTGTTTTGAAGGTCCTCCCGGAGGGCTGTCCGCGACACCGTCCGGAGGGCTGTTCGACCGCCTCCCGGAGGGCTGTCTGAGGAGAAGATGAGGGTATACATCCTCGCGGTTGGGAGGTTGTAAATCCTAGCTGCGGGGATCTGCACCACCGTTCATCATCGACTCTACTTCCCGCCGCGCTACGAGTCGGTAACGAAAAAGATCAAACCATGTATGCAGTCTCCATAGTGGTCCTGGGCTGGTGCGTAGGTCGGAAAATTTTTGTTTTCTGCTGCGTTCCCCTACAAGAGCCACATTACTCAACAGCCCGGAGAGTCAGCCAGGAAATTCTGGACTCGGTTCCTAACTAAAAAGAACCAAATAGTCGACTGTCCGGACGTCGAAGCCCTGGCGGCTTTTAAGCATAATATCCGTGACGAGTGGCTCGCTCGACACCTCGGCCAGGAAAAACCCAAATCCATGGCAGCTCTCACAACACCAATGACCCGCTTTTGCGCGGGCGAGGACAGCTGGTTGGTTCACAGCGGCACTACGCCACATTCCGGCACCTCGGATGGCCGCGATACTAATGGCAAGCCATGGCGTAACAGACATAAGCGACGGAACAACGGCGACAGCACTGAAGACACGGCAGTCAACGCCGGATTCAGCGGATCCAAGTCCAGTCAGCGGAAGAAGCCGTTCAAAAGAAATAACCAGGGATCATATAGTCTGGACCGCATACTAAAGCGCTCGTGCCAAATTCATGGCACCTTGGACAAGCCAGCCAACCACACGAATAGAGACTGCTGGGTGTTCAAACAGGCCGGCAAAATAAATGCCGAAAACAAGGACAAGGGGCTGCACAACGACGATGACGAAGAGCCCCGGCGTCCGAACACGGGGGGACAAAAGAAATCCCCCCCCCCCCCCCCCCCCCGCGGTGAAAACGGTCAACATGATCTACGCCACTCACATCCCCAAGCGGGAACGGAAGCGGGCACTACGGGACGTCTACGCGATGGAGCCTGCTACCTCTTGAGCACTGCGTTGGATTTCCCCGAAGAGGAGAGGATGATGCAGAAAAGTAGCATAAGTATTTCCCTCAGTTTTTGAGAACCAAGGTATCAATCCAGTAGGAGACCACCCACAAGTCCCTCATACCTACACAAAATGATAGCTCCTCGCAGCCAACGCGATTAGGGGTTGTCAATACCTTCACGGTCACTTACGAGAGTGAGATCTGATAGAGATGATAAATAATATTTTTGGTATTTTTGGTATATAGATGCAAAGTGAAAAGTAAAAGGCAAAGTAAAAAAACAAAGCAAATAATAAAGTAATGGAGATTGATATGATGAGAATAGACCCGGGGGCCATAGGTTTCACTAGTGGCTTCTCTCAAGAGCATAGATATTCTACAGTGGGTGAACAAATTATTGTTGAGCAATTGATAGAATTGAGCATAGTTATGAGTATATCTAGGTATGATCATGTACATAGGCATCACGTCCAAGACAAGTAGATCGAAACGATTCTGCATCTACTACTATTACTCCACTCATTGACCGCTATCCAGCATGCATCTAGAGTATCAAGTTAAAAACAGAGTAACGCCTTAAGCAAGATGACATGATGTAGAGGGATAAATTCATGCAATATGATAAAAAACATCTTGTTACCCTCGATGGCAACAATACAATACGTGCCTTGCTGCCCTTCTGTCACTGGGAAAGGACACCGCAAGATTGAACCCAAAGCTAAACACTTCTCCCATTGCAAGAACTACCAATCTAGTTGGCCAAACCAAACAGATAATTCGAAGAGACTTGCAAAGATAACTCAATCATACATAAAAGAATTCAGAGAAGATTCAAATATTATTCATAGATAAGCTGGATCATAAACCCACAATTCATCGGTCTCAACAAACACACCGCAAAAAGAAGATTACATCTAATGGATCTCCATGAGAGAGGGGGAGAACATTGTATTGAGATCCAAAAAGAGAGAAGAAGCCATCTAGCTACTAGCTATGGACCCGAAAGTCTGAAGTAAACTACTCACACTTCATCGGAGGGGCTATGGTGTTGATGTAGAAGCCCTCCGTGGTGGATGCCCCCACCGGCGGAGCTCCGAAACAGGCCCCAAGATGGGATCTCGTGGATACAGAAGGTTGCGGCGGTGGAATTAGGTTTTTGGCTCCTGTTCTGATCGTTTGGGGATACGTAGGTATATATAGGAGGAAGGAGTATGTCGGTGGAGCAACAGGGGGCCCACGAGGCAGGGGCACGCCCTGGAGGGGCGCGCCCCCCACCCTCGTGACCGCCTCTTTTGTTCCTTGGAGCAGGGTCCAAGTCTCCTGGATCAAGTTCGGTGAGAAAATCACGTTCCCGAAGGTTTCATTCCGTTTGGACTCCGTCTGATATTCCGTTTCTTTGAAACACTGAAATAGGCAAAAAATAGCAATTCTGGGCTGGGCCTCCGGTTAATAGGTTAGTCCCAAAAATAATATAAAAGTGGAAAATAAAGCCCAATATAGTCCAAAACAGTAGATAAAGTAGCATGGAGCAATCAAAAATTATAGATACGTTGGAGACGTATCAGGCATCCCCAAGCTTAATTCCTGCTCGTCCTCGAGTAGGTAAATGGTAAAAAAGAATTTTTGATGCGAAGTGATACTTTGGCATAATTTCAATGTAAATCTTCTTAATTGTGACATGAATATTCAGATCCAAAAGATTCAAGACAAAAGTTCATATTGACATAAAAATAATAATACTTCAAGCATACTAATCAAAGCAATCATGTCTCTTCAAAATAGCATGGCAAAAGAAAGTTCATCCCTACAAAATCATATAGTTAGGCTATGCTTCATTTTCGTCACACGAAGATGTTCCAAACTTCTATTCCCCCGATGACAAGCCAAGCAATTGTTTCATACTTAAATCATCTCAAACTTTTTCAACCTTCACGCAATACATGAGCGTCAGCCGTGGATATAGCACTATGGGTGGAATAGAATATGATGATGGGGATTGTGTGGAGAAGACAAAAAAGGAGAAAGTCTCACATTGACGAGGATAATCAATGGGCTATGGAGATGCCCATTTTGATGTCAACATGAGGAGTAGGGATTGCCATGCAACGGATGCACTAGAGCTATGAATGCTCAACAAAAGAAAACTAGTGGGTGTGCATCCAACTCGCTTGCTCATGAAGACCTAGGGCATTTGAGGAAGCCCATTGTAGGAATATACAAGCCAGGTTCTATAATGAAAAATTCCCACTAGTATAAAAAGACAACTTATGAGACTCACTACATGAAGAACAAGGTGCTACTTTGAAGCACAATATCTGAGACTCACTACATGAAGAACAAGGTGCTACTTTGAAGCACAAGTGTGGAAAAAGAGATAGTAGCATTGCCCTTTTTATTTATTTTCTTTTTTTGGGGCCTTTCTTTTTTTTGGACTTTTTTTCTTTGGGCAATGCTCTAATAATGATGATCATCACACTCTATTGATTACAACATAAGGATTACAACTCGAAACTTAGAACAAGATATGACTCTATATGAATGCCTCCGGCGGTGTACCAGGATGGTGCAATGAATCAAGAGTGACATGTATGAAAAATAATGCATGGTGGCTTTGCCACAAATACGATGTCAACTACATGATCATGCAATGGCAATATGACAAAAGTAATGTATGTCATGAATATGATGATGGAAGTTGCATGGCAATATATCTCGGAATGGCTATGGAAATGCCATGATATGTAGGTATGGTGGCTGTTTTGAGGAATATATAAGGAGGTTTATGTGTGATAGAGCGTATCGTATCACGGGGTTTGGATGCACCGGCGAAGTTTGCACCAACTCTCAAGGTGAGAAAGGGCAATGCACGGTACCGAAGAGGCTAGCAAAGGCGGAAAGGTAAAAGTGTGTATAATCCATGGACTCAACATTAGTCAAAAGAACTCATATACTTATTGCAAAAATTTAGAAGTCATCAAAAATCAAGTACTACGCGCATGCTCCTAGGGGGATAGATTGGTAGGAAAAGACCATCGCTCGTCCCCGACCGCCACTCATAAGGATGCACAAGCCAGGTACACTTCATGTTTCAAATTTGTTACACAACTTTAACCATACGTGCATGCTACGGGACTTGCAAACTTCAACACAAGCATTTCTCAAATTCACAATTACTCAACTAGCACGACTTTGATATTATCACCTCCATATCTCAAAACAATTATCAAGCATCAAACTTATCTTAGTATTCAACGCACTCAAAAGAAAGTTTCACATATCTTGAATACCAAGTATATAAATATTAAGCAAATTACCATGCTATTAACGACTCTAAAAATAATCTAAGTGAAGCATGAGAGATCAATAGTTTCTTTAAAACAAATCCACCACCGTGCTCTAAAAGATCTAAATGAAGTGCTAGAGCAAAAAATTATCACGCTCGAAAGATATAAGTGAAGCACTATGAGCAAAACTATCAAGCTCAAAAGATATAAGTGAAGCACATAGAGTATTCTAGCAAATTCCAATTCATGTATGGCTCTCTCAAAAGTTGTGTACAGCAAGGATGATTATGGTAAACTAACAAGCAAAGACGCAAATAATACAAGACGCTCCAAGCAAAACACATATCATGTGGTGAATAAAAATATAGCTCCAAGTAAATTACCGATGGAAGTAGACGAAAGAGGGGATGCCTTCCGGGGCATCCCCAATCTTTGACTTTTTGGTGTCCTTCTATTATCTTGGGGGTGCCTTGGGCATCCCCAATCTTAGGTTCTTTCCACTCCTTGTTCCATAATCCATCAAAAGAATTCACCCAAACTTGAAAACTTCACAACACAAAGCTCAATAGAAATCTCGTGAGCTCCATTAGAGAAAGAAAACAAAAGACTACTTCAAGGTACTGTAATGAACTCATTCTTTATTTCTATTGGTGTTAAACCTACTGTATTCCAACTTCTCTATGGTTCATAAACTATTTTACTAGCCATAGATTCATCAAAATAAGCAAACAACACACGCAAAACAGAATCTGTCAAAAACAAAACAGTCTGTAGTAATCTGTAACTAACGCAAACTTATGGAACTCTAAAAATCCTACCAAAATAGGAAGTCCTGTAAAATTTGTTTATAGAACAGCATCAAAATGAATCAACGCAAAATCACGTTTATGTGATTTAACAAAATTATATTCGTGCGCACAAAGTTTCTGTTTTTCAGCAGAATCAAATCAACTTATCATCGTAGGTTATCCTATAGGTTCTACTTGGCACAAACACTAATTAAAACATAAAACCACATCCAAACAGAGGCTAGATGGATTATTTATTCCTAAACAGAAGCAAAAACAAAAAACAAAAAATAAAATTGGGTTGCCTCCCAAGAAGCGCTATCGTTTAACGCCCTAGCTAGGCATAAAAGCAAGGATAGATCTAGGTATTGCCATCTTTGGTAGGCAATCCATAAGTGGCTCTCATGATAGATTCATATGGTAATTTTAGTTTCTTTATAGGGAAGTGTTCCATGCCCTTCTTTAAGGGAAATTGGAATCTAATAGTCCCTTCCTTCATATCAATAATTGCACCAATCGTTCTAAGGAAAGGTCTACCAAGAATAATAGGACATGAAGGATTGCAATCTATATCAAGAACGATAAAATCTACGGGCACATAATTCCTATTTGCAACAATAAGAACATCATTAATTCTTCCCATAAGCTTTTTAATAGTGGAATCCGCAAGATGCAAGTTTAGAGAGCAATCATCAAACTCACGGAAATCTAGCAAATCACACAAAGTTTTGGGAATAGTAGAGACACTAGCACCCAAATCACACAAAGCATGAAACTCATAATCTTTAATTTTAATTTTAATAGTAGGTTCCCACTCATCATAGAGTTTTATAGGGATAGAAACTTTCAACTCAAGTTTTTCTTCATAAGATTGCATCAAGGCATCAACAATGTGTTCAGTAAAGGCCTTATTTTGACTATAAGCATGAGGAGAATCTAGCACGGATTGCAACAAGGAAATACAATCAATTAAAGAGAAATTTTCATAATTAAATTCCTTGAGATCCAAAATAGTGGGTTTAGCAACATCTAGGTTTTTATTTCTTTCAATCCCACTTTTATCAATTTCATCATCAAGATCTAGAAACTCCGAATTCTTAGAACGCCTTCTAGGTAAAGGAAGATCATATTCAGTTTCATCAAGATTCATATTGCAAAACAAAGATTTAATGGGGGACACATCAATAACTTTTAGATCTTCATCTTGATTTTCATAGGAATTGGAAAAACACGCTTTAATAAAGGCATCTTTGGAAGCACGCATCCTAGCGGTTCTTTCTTTGCACTCATCAATGGAAATTCTCATGGCTTTGAGAGACTCATTGATATCATTCTTAGGAGGAATAGATCTAAGCTTTAAAGAATCAATTTCAAGAGAAATTCTATCAACGTTCCTAGCCAAATCATCAACTTTAAGCAATTTCTCTTCAAGCAAAGCATTAAAATTCTTTTGTGAATTCATAAACTCTTTAAAACTACTCTCAAATTCAGAGGGAATCTTATTAAAAATTCCATAAGAGTTATTGTAGGAATTTCCATAATTATTAGAAGGATTACTAGGATAAGGCCTAGGATTAAAATTCCTTCTATACGCGTTGTTTCCAAAACTATTCCTACCAACAAAATTCACGTCCATAGATTCATTATTATTCTCAATCAAAGTAGACAAGGGCATATCATTGGGATCAAGAGAAGTATTTTTAGTAGCAAAAATCTTCATAAATTCATCCATCTTTTCACTCAAAACATGGATTTCTTTTATAGCATGCACTTTTTACTAGAAGATCTTTCGGTGTGCCATTGAGAATAATTAGCCATAATATTATCAAGCAATTTTGTAGCATCTCCTAACGTAATTTCCATAAACGTGCCTCCCGCAGCCGAATCTAAAAGATTTCTAGAAGCAAAATTCAATCCGGCATTAAAATTTTGTATGATCATCCATAAATTCAAACCATGAGTAGGGCAATTGCGAAGCATCAATTTCATTCTTTCCCAAGATTGGGCAACATGCTCATGATCAAGTTGTTTAAAATTCATAATATCGTTCCTAAGAGTGATGATCTTAGCAGGAGGAAAATACTTAGAGATAAAAGCATCTTTGCACTTGTTCCAAGAATCAATACTATTTTTAGGCAAAGACGAAAACCAAACTTTAGCACGATCTCTAAGTGAAAACATAAATAACTTCAATTTGACAATATTGTTATCCGTATCTTTCTTCTTTTGCATATCACACAAATCAACAAAATTGTTTAGATGAGTAGCGGCATCTTCACTAGGAAGGCCGGCGAATTGATCTTTCATAACAAGATTCAGCAAAGCGGTATTGATTTCACAAGACTCATCATTATTAAGAGGAGCAATCGGAGTACTAAGGAAATCATTATTATTGGTATTCAAGAAGTCACACAATTTGGTATTATCTTGCGCCATGGCAACAAGTAATCCAACACACAAGCAAACAGAAAGGCAACGGGAAAAGGCAAACGGGAAAAAGAGGAGGAGATTGGGAAAGAGAGGGCGAATAAAACGGCAAGGGTGAAGTGGGGGAGAGGAAAACGAGAAGCAAATGGCGAATAATGTAATGCGAGAGATGGGGATTGTGATGGGTACTTGGTATGGTTGACTTGCTCTTGCGTGAGCCTCCTCGGCAACGGCGCCTGAAATTCTTCTTGCTACCATTTGAGCACTGCGTTGGATTTCCCCGAAGAGGAGAGGATGATGCAGCAAAGTAGTGTAAGTATTTCCCTCAGTTTTTGAGAACCAAGGTATCAATCCAGTAGGAGACCACCCACAAGTCCCTCATACCTACACAAAATGATAGCTCCTCGCAACCAACACGATTAGGGGTTGTCAATCCCTTCACAGTCACTTACGAGAGTGAGATCTGATAGAGATGATAAATAATACTTTTAGTATTTTTGGTATATAGATGCAAAGTGAAAAGTAAAAGGCAAAGTAAAAAAACAAAGCAAATAATAAAGTAATGGAGATTGATATGATGAGAATAGACCCGGGGGCCATAGGTTTCACTAGTGGCTTCTCTCAAGAGCATAGATATTCTACTGTGGGTGAACAAATTACTGTTGAGCAATTGATAGAATTGAGCATAGTTATGAGTATATCTAGGTATGATCATGTATATAGGCATCACGTCCAAGACAAGTAGATCGAAACAATTCTGCATCTACTACTATTACTCCACTCATCGACCGCTATCCAGCATGCATCTAGAGTATTCAGTTAAAAACAGAGTAACGCCTTAAGCAAGATGACATGACATAGAGGGATAAATTCATGCAATATGATAAAAAAACCCATCTTGTTATCCTCAATGGCAACAATACAATACGTGCCTTGCTGCCCCTTCTGTCACTGGGAAAGGACACCGCAAGATTGAACCCAAAGCTAAACACTTCTCCCATTGCAAGAACTACCAATCTAGTTGGCCAAACCAAACGAATAATTCGAAAAGACTTGCAAAGATAACTCAATCATACATAAAAAAATTCAGAGAAGATTCAAATATTATTCATAGATAAGCTGGATCATAAACCCACAATTCATCGGTCTCAACAAACACACTGCAAAAAGAAGATTACATCGAATAGATCTACACAAGAGAGGGTGAGAACATTCTATTGAGATCCAAAAAGAGAGAAGAAGCCATCTAGCTACTAGCTACGGACCCGAAGGTCCGAAGTAAACTACTCACACTTCATCGGAGGGGCTATGGTGTTGATGTAGAAGCCCTCCATGGTGGATGCCCCCTCCGGCGGAGCTCCAGAACAGGCCCCAAGATGGGATCTCATGGATACAGAAGGTTGCGGCGGTGGAATTAGGTTTTTGGCTCCTGTTCTGATCGTTTGGGGATACGTAGGTATATATAGGAGGAAGGAGTACGTCGGTGGAGCAACAGGGGGCCCACGAGGCAGGGGGCGCGCCCCCCACCCTAGTGATCGCCTGTTTTGTTCCTTGGAGCAGGGTCCAAGTCTCCTGGATCACGTTCGGTGAGAAAATCACGTTCCCGAAGGTTTCATTCCGTTTGGACTCCGTTTGATATTCCGTTTCTTTGAAACACTGAAATAGGCAAAAAAAACAGCAATTCTGGGTTGGGCCTCCGGTTAATAGGTTAGTCCCAAAAATAATATAAAAGTGGAAAATAAAGCCCAATATAGTCCAAAACAGTAGATAAAGTAGCATGGAGCAATCAAAAATTATAGATACATTGGAGACGTATCAGAGCCAGTCGCCCCCAAGTTCAACCCATGGTCAGCTTGTCCGATCACCTTTGATCGTAGGGATCATCCTACTAGCATCCATCACGGCGGCTCAGCCACATTGGTCTTAGACCAAACCATCGACGGATTTCACCTCACGCGAGTCCTTATGGACGGTGGCAGCAGCCTGAACCTGCTTTATCAGGACACAGTGCGCAAAATGGGCTTTGACCCTTCAAGGATCAATCCCACCAAAACCACCCTTAAAGGCGTGATTCCTGGAGTAGAGGCCCGTTGTACGGGCTCTATAACATTGGAAGTGGTCTTCGGATCTCCGGATAACTTCTGAAGCGAAGAGTTAATCTTCGATATCGTCCCTTTCCGCAGTGGTTACCACGCACTGCTCGGACGAACCGCATTTGCTAGATTCAATGCGGTACCACACTACGCATACCTCAAGCTCAAGATGCCAGGACCACGTGGGGTCATAACAGTCAACGGAAACATGGACTGCTCTCTTCGAACAGAGGAGCATACTGCAGCCTTCGCGGCGGAAGTACAATACGGCCTACTCCGACAAACCAATCCGGCAGCAACAACTTTGAGCACCGTCAAGAGAGTCCGGAGCACCCCCCAATAGGATCATCAAGCATGCCAAGAGCACGACTAGTAGTCCGGCCTCCGCTCAAGCCCCATCAAAGCAGCATTCGTGCCATGCGTACAAAATTACGCACTCAAGATACCATGGGCGTAGATGGAGGCGCACCAACGACTCAGCCAATAGTGTGGGTAACCGCTACATACCTTCATAATCTTTCCCTTTTACATTGCTTTAGTGCAGCCTCTTCAGAAGAGCCAGATTGACGGACTCACATAGGGGAGAAAACCAAGGAGGCAACAGGCGTTGGCACAGAAGGAAATGCCCAGGTGGAATCTATTTACGATCGTTATACCTGTTCTTATCTATCTGTACGCGGCCTGCCCTGGATAGGACATGTCAAATAGTCCTATTTATCTCCGCTTAATGCATCCATTGTAAACATACGCTTAAACGTATTATTCATCAATGGGAGATCATATATAGCATCAGCTTATTATTCCTATAAATGTTTATTTGATATTGCATCCGTACACCTTGGTACGGTCAGTTTGCCAGGGGCTTCTCATGGCGCCCCGTAATACGGCAAGTAAAGTCTGAACACTTTCAACAGTGCGGCACCCCAAACTTATAGCACTATATGCATCAGCTCTGAATCATGTCTTGGGTCTACAATTGGGTTAGCCCGGCTCCCTTGTTTTGGTACCTTACGTTCCGTTATATTGGCTAAGGTAGCACAAGGAGAACTACTGCGATTGTGTCTCGGTTCTTCCGGATGAGCACCTCAGTAGAGAAAGCCGAAAACTGACCGGCGTGATGTGGCGAGAGCTGGTCACTGTTCGTGAGGTCTTAAAATCCTTAAAGATTTTTCCGCTTTAGGCGATAAATCGGCTTCGTCCAATCTAGGCGCATATAGCGCCCCATTCGGCCTTCCGGATTCTAGGGGCTTCGCCGAAATTTAAAATTGTAGACTTCTATGGCTAAGTGAAAGTTATAAAGCCGCATAGTCCAATTGCCTTGTTCGCTGCGCCGGACACCTCCTTAAGTACCAAATATTTGGATAAAGAGTGTTCAGGTTTTCCACGAACACCCCAGTACTAGTTACGTGGGGGCGGAAGCCGACGACTGGCCTACTTTCAGAATTTTATAAATAGCCGCATAGAAGGTAATATTTTAAATCAAACAGTGCTACATAGCACAAGTAACTACGTCTTAAAATTACAAACATGAAAGAAGTGAATTCATTCTAAAATGGTGTCCTTGGTACATTCATCGGCCACGAGACGAGCGCCCTTCATCACGCCATCATAGTACATCTCAGGATGGCGATGCGCCTTGCCCTCCGGTGGCCCGTCCTTCACCAGCTTCTCCGCGTCCAGCTTGCCCCAATGCACCTTTGCGCGGGCAAAGGCCCAGCGGGCACCCTCAATGCAAACGGATCGCTTGATCACTTCAAGCAACGGATAGGCATCCACCATCCGCTTGATCAGGCCGAAGTAGCTAGTGGGAAGGAGCTCACCAGGCCACATCCGGACTATGAAATCTTTCATAGCCACTTCAGCCGCCCTGTGGAGTTCGACCAACTGCTTCAGTTGGTCACTCAGAGGCATTGTCTGCTCGGCCCCAGCATACTTGGACCAGAATAGCTTCTCCGTTGAGCTCCCCTCTTGGGCACGGTAGAAGTCCATGGCATCTGAAACGCTACATGGCAGATCTGCGAATGCCCCTGGAGAGCTCTGAATTTGAGTAAGTAAAAGAAACGCCTCCTCCACATGTTTGCTTTGCATAAAGAATTTCTTACCCGTCGCTATCTTTTTGGCCTCCTGGACTTCCTGCTGTGCCTTCTCGGCTTCGGCCTTGGTGTCCTTCACACTCACAAGGGCCTTCGCAAGCTCGGCCTCTTTCATCTTCAGATCATGCTCCACGGACTCGAACTTCTTGCCGAGGTCCCGGAGCTCTAGCTGTACCTCGCCCACTCTAGCACTTTGCTTTTCACGCTCCTTGCATTCCAAGGCCGCCTTGTCTTCGGCCTCGGACAGCGCAGGGATGCCACTTCGGCGGTGGTCCCTGTTACACAGTCACGACGCTTTGGCGTTAGACTAACCAATTTTTTCTATCCTTAACTACATAAGAGCGGGGAATCACCTACCCTTGTTCTCTTCGAGCTGCCTCCTCGTGAGGTCGAGCTCTCCCTGCGCCTGCTCCAGGTCCCGCTTTAGTTCGGCAACCTCGGTTGTGTGGGCAGCAGCGGCAAGTAGCACAGCCTGCTTATTTACATGAATATTTATTATTAGACTCCTGCGGATTATAATTGACCCTCCGTTCGGTCTTCTTTCCGAACACCAAACAGAGTATCAGGGGCTACTACCTATCGGGTTGTAATCTTACACACATTTATTACTTACCTCAAAGCTTGTCAGGAGGCCGGTGCACGCTTCGGTTAGTCCGCTCTTGGCAGACGAAACCTTCCGAATCACCGCACTCATAAGACTACAGTGCTCTTCATCCATGGAAGCGCCGTGAAGCGCTTCCAGCAGACAATTCAGTGCCTCGGGAGCAACGGAAGTCCTCGATGCAGACGGCTCGCCCTCCCTAACGAGGGGCTGCCCGCCTGAGTCCGGAACCATTGAAGGTTCCGGAATAGTGTTCGGCTGAGAGCCCGGCCTGCTATGGCTCTCATCGACACGATCCGCGGGGATCTTGAACCCTGCGTGTCCGACATCTGGAATCCCGCCTTGGGGCGTCTCCAGAGTCACCTCCCCCCGCTCTGGGAGCCTTCGGGACAACACCTCCGTGTCATCCGCGGGCTAAGGAGTAGTGGCCGTCGGAAGTGAATTCATCTCCGAATCGCTCAGGGACCCGGAAGAAGATACCTCGAGGTGAGCCCTGGCCGGACTGCACATATGTTCGGCGTTATAAAAAAGCTATGGAGTGAAGACATGATAGAGTGCGGACACTTACGATCGCACTGGGGGCTTCCCCCGGGGCAGCCACCCCTCCTCGCGGAGAGAGGCCGTGGCGGAATAGTCCGGAAGGGACACCTTTCCCTTCTTGGACGCCCCGGCCTCCCCCTCCGGGGCGGTTTTCCTCTTTTTCTCCTCCCCAGTGCGGGGAGGTAGAATTTCTTCTTGCTTCCTCCCGCCTCCGCGGGAGGAATCTTTCTCGTCATCATCGGACGACGTGGGTATGACGGCCTTGCACCGAGGGCCCTTTCCGGCCCCCTGGTCCGCCTCCCCAGGCCCCTCATCCTTTCCGGATGGGGTGTCTTTTTCCTCTTGTTCCTCCCCTTCGTGGGAGGAGTGCGCCTCGTCGTCTTCGGACGAGGCTTCTGGCACAACCTTACACCAGAGACCCTTTCGGATCCCTGGGGTCTTCTTTTCGGCCTTCTTCTCTGGCACCTTGTAGGGTGCCGGGACTAGCATCTCCGTCAGGAGAGCATCAACGGGGCCTTCTGGCAGTGGAGCCGGACAGTAAATCTGCTCCGTTGTCTCCACATACTCCTGAGCAAATATGCACAGTTACTTAAGATTTCCCCCATGAATATATTGGGAAGAACTGAATCCGGTGGTAGCCTGAAAACTCACCTTACAGGGAGGCCGCGCAGCGTGGAGCCCACGGTCCTCGGATGTGGGAGGGGGTACTTCGGAGGCCTTGAACAACACCTTCCATGCGCCTTTATGCGTCATGTCGTAGAGCCTCTGAAGCGTCTGGTGTTCGGCCGGGACGAACTCCCACAGATTGGATGCCCGCCTTTGACACGGCAGAATCCGACGAACGAGCATGACTTGGATCATGTTGAAAAGCTTGATGTTCTTGTCCTTCATGCTCCTGATGCAGGTTTGGAGTCTGGTCAGCTCTGTAGATTCGCCCCAGGACAGGACCTTCCTTTCCCAGGAGGTGAGCCTCATGGGGGTGCCGGGTCGGAACTCGGGGGCCGCCGCCCAGTTGGTGCTGCGCGGCTCGGTGATGTAGAACCATACCGACTACCATCCCTTCACGGTTTCCGTGAAGGACCCGTCTAGCCAGGTGACGTTAGGCATCTTGCCCACCATGGCTCCTCCGCACTCCGCTTGCTGGCCGCTCACAATCTTCGGCTTCACGCAGAAGGTTTGCAGCCACAAGCCAAAATGAGGCTTGATGCGGAGGAAGGCCTTGCATACGATGATGAACGCCGAGATGTTGAGGACGAAATTTGGGGCTAGATCATGGAAATCTAGCCCATAGTAGAACATGAGCCCGCGAACAAAGGGATGAAGTGGAAATCCCAGTCCACGGACGAAGTGGGTGACGAACACGACCCTCTCATGGGGTCCTGGGGTCTGAATGACCTTCCCGGCGTCCGGTAGCCGATGCGCTATGTCTGCGGCCAAGTATCCGGCCGCCCGAAGATTTGTGATATGCTTCGCCTTGACGGTGGAGGCCACCCACTTGCCTCCTGCTCCGAACATGTTTAGCTGTGCGGAGAAGACTTGGGCTTGGGCGCTGGAGCTCTAGGGGGCAAGGGTGGGCAAAGGAGGAAGAAGGCGTGGGTAAAAATGAGGAAATCTTATCCCTTTATACAGGCGATGAAAGCGGTGCGCCTCCCCACTTGCCCGTTGGGAATCGCTTGCTTCCCAAGCGCCACGATTGATGGCGAGGTGGGATTACCCATACCCGTATTGATGAGAATCCCGTGATAAGGGGACACGATCTCTGCTTTGACAAGAGGTGTCAAGGAAACCGCCTCACAATATGCGGTGTGGCTGGTTGTAGGAAAATGGTTCAAATAATGACCCAACCGTAATGACACGTCGCGTTGTCTAAAAAGTTGTCAGCAGATTGCATTTGTGAAATATCATTCTCTCTACAGCGGTATGTGAAGATCATTTTCCGGACACGGTCTATGTGTTCGATAATTACTTTGGAGTATTCGGAGAAGGAACCCGCCTTGCAATGCCGAAGACAATACTGCGCGCCGGACTCATCATCATTGAAGCCTGGTTCAGGGGCTACTGAGGGAGTTCTGGATTAGGGGGTATCCGGACAGCCGGACTATATACATCGTTCGGATTATTGAAGCGTGAAGATACAGGACTCAAGACTTCGGCCCATGTCCGGATGGGACTCTCCTTTGCGTGGAAGACAAGCTTGGCGATCCGGATATTGTGTTTCCTTCCTTGTAACTGACTCCATGTAAACTCTAGCCCTCTGCGGTGTCTATATAAACCGGAGAGGTTGGTCCTTAGAAGGCCGATCACAATTACAATCATACCATCATAGGCTAGCTCTTAAGGTTTAGCCTCTACGATCTCGTCGTAGATCTACTCTTGTACTACTCATATCTTCAATATTAATCAAGCAGGAAGTAGGGTTTTACCTCCATTGAGAGGGCCCGAACCTGGGTAAACATCGTGTCCCTTGCTTCCTGTTACCATCAGCCTAGACGCACAAATCGGGACCCCCTACCCGAGATCGGGACCCCCTACCCGAGATCCGCCGGTTTTGACACAGACAGTGACCACCGAGACCGGCATGAATTTCAGCCAAGAGTTGTCGCCCCTCTTCCTCAGAGATGCATCTTTGAAGTACTCCGGTAGTGCTTTTCTTGTAGAGTTCTCCATAGTGAACCTTGTAGGCTTTCGAGCGCCGGACAATGTGGCGTGCCTCATTCTGATCCGCAGGGAGTTCTCACCTATTAAGGTAGGCCAAGAAGGGTTTGGTCCATGGGGCAATGACTGCCATGATAAGATGGGCCAACAGTGCTATTTCGGTGGCTGAGCCTCCGATGATATCGGTGTGTTCGGAATCTAGGGTTATAGTTGGATCCGGACTAGTGTTGCCGCTCTCCCCTTGCCACGCCACGGATGGCTTGAAGAGCCTTTCCAGAAAGATGTTAGGTGAGACAGGGTCACGCATGGCGCTGATGCGAGCAAGGACATCCACCGCTTGATTACTTTCTCGAGCCACATGATAAAACTCGAGCCCCTCGAACCAAGCCGACATTTTGAGAACGGCGTTACGGTAAGACGCCATCTTTAGATCTTTGGCGTCGAAATCTCCATTTATTTGAGATATTGCAAGGTTTGAATCCCCGCGCACTTCTAGGCGTTGTATGCCCATGCAGACAGCCATCCAAAGACCATGCAATAAGGCCTCATATTCGACTACATTGTTGGAGTCTGTGTATAATATCTGGAGTACGTACTGAACTGTATCTCCAGTGGGGGATGTTAGGACAACGCCCGCTCCTAATCCCGCCAGCATTTTGGAGCCGTCGAAGTGCATGACCCAGTTGCAATATGTTTCGTACTCTTTAGGGAGTTCGGCCTCCGTCCATTCGGCGATGAAGTCGGCCAGTACTTGGGATTTAATGGCCCGGCGCGGTCTGTATGTTATGTTGAATGGGAGGAGCTCAATGGCCCACTTAGCAATCCGGCCGGTGGCCTCGCAGTTTTTTATTATGTCATTGAGTGGTACTTCGGAGGCCACCGTGATTGAGCACTCTTGAAAGTAGTGTCGTAGCTTCCGGGATGCCATGAAGACCGCGTATGCTATTTTTTGATAATGAGGGTACCGGGATTTGCATGGTGTGAGGACAGTAGATACGTAATATACCGGCTTCTGAAGCAGGAATTTGTGTCCGTCCTCCTCTCGTTCGACGACGAGCACCATACTCACGACCTGGTGTGTTGCCGATATGTATAATAACATGGGTTTGCCGATGTTCGGTGCGGCCAGGATTGGGTTGCTCGCTAAAAGAGCCTTTATTTCTTCTACTCTGGCCATTGCCGCGTCTTTCCACTCGAAATGATCGATGTTGGAGAAGGCGATAAAGTGACAATGCTTTTTATCCTAGTCTGGAGGTAAAGCGGCTTAAAGCTGCCACACATCCGGTTAGTTTCTGGACTTGTTTAAGGTTTGTTGGCGTAGCCAACTATGATAAAGCTCGGATTTTAGCTGGGTTCGCCTCAATTCCTCTATTGGAAATGATGAAGCCCTGCAGTTTTCCAGCGGGAACGCCGAAAAACACACTTTTCCAGATTGATCTTGATGTCATATGTACGGAGGTTCTCAAATGTGAGACGTAGATTGTCTATTAATGACTCTACGTGCTTAGTTTCGATGACGACGTCATCCACATACGCTTCAACTGTCTTGCCAATCTGTTTCTCCAGGCATGTTTGAATCATGCATTGGTAGGTGGCGCCGGCGTTTTTAAGTCCGAAGGGCATAGTGTTGAAGTAGAACGGCACATATGGGGTAATGAATGCTATTGTGGCTTGGTCTGACTCCTTCATTTTGGTTTGATGGTATCTGGAGTATGTGTCGAGGAAACACAGTGAGTCATGTCCGGCTATAGCATCAATAATCTTATCGATGCGAGGGAGGGGAAATGGATCCTTAGGGCAAGCCTTGTTGAGGTCTTTGAAATCGACGCATATGCGCCAGGATTTATCCTTCTTTGGCACCATCACCAGGTTTGCCAGCCAGTCTGGGTGTTTTATTTCTCTGACGAATCCGGACTCGATTAACTTGGCTAGCTCCTCTCCCATAGCTTGTCGTTTGGGTTCGGAAAAGCGCTGTAGTGTTTGCTTCACCGGTTTATATCCCTTCCGTATGTTTAGGTTGTGTTCAGACAACCTGCGTGAGATTCCTGGCATATCAGAAGGGTGCCAGGCGAATATGTCCCAGTTCTCACGCAGGAACTCTCGTAGTGCGGCGTCAACCGTTGGGTCCAGTTGTGCCCCGATGGATGTTGTCTTCTTGGGGTCCGTCTGGTGGACTTGAAATTTTACTATTTCATCTGTTGGTTTAAAGGAGGTGGATTTGGGTCGCTTGTACAGGATCACGTTGTCCCTATCCACCATGGAGCGTAGTGCGGTTAACTCTTCAGCAGCGAGGGCTTCAGACAATGCCTCGAGGGCCAGGGCTGCGGTTTTGTTTTCGGCGCGGAGTGCTATGTTCGGATCACTGGCAAGAGTGATAATACCATTGGGCCCGAACATCTTGAGCTTCGTGTACCCGTAATGAGGTATAGCTTGGAAGCGTGTAAATGCATCTCAGCCTAATAAGGTGTGATATCCACTGTTGAAAGGGGCCACTTGGAAGGTTATCTCTTCGGACCGATAATTCTCCGGCGTGCCGAATACCACGTCGAGTGTGATTTTTCCCGCGCATCGCGCCTCTCGACTGGGAATGATTCCTCGAAAGGTCGTGCTACTTTGCTCAATGTGGCTCCTGTCTATTTCCATTTTGTTGAGAGTTTCCTCATAAATGAGGTTTAGTCCGCTGCCGCCGTTCATGAGCACTTTGGTAAGCCGAAAATCTTCCATGATTGGACTGAGGACCAAGGAGGCTGGTGCCCGGACTGTCCTAAATTTTGGTTCATCGCCGGCATTGTAAGTTATGGCCGTGTCGTCCCACGGGTTTATTGTTGTGACTTGGCAGACTTCAGCGAGGCCGCAGAGTGCCCTTTTGCGCCTATTGTTTGAGGCGAAAGTCTCAAAGACCGTCAATACTCTGAGGTCGTCGTCTTCCGTGGGGTGTTGCTCTGCGGTATTTTTGGTGAGGAGATCCTCGCCGCTCTTGGCCACTTGACGGAGTATCCAACATGCTCTAAGGCTGTGGGTTGGTATGGTATCCGGTGTTGTGTGTATTTTGCATGGCCTATCGAGCCATCCCTCCAGAACGGTTTCGCGCCCCATGATGGGCTTTGATTTCTTTACTATTGGATCGGGCAACCCACGAGGGCGCATCCTTTTTGCCTGGACGAGGGGTTGAGTGGAAATTGATGGCTCCCAGGGAGCTTCCTGAGTTTTCCAGGCGCTTTCCATTGCGTAGTACTTCTGTACTATGGTTGCCAAGTCAGCGAAGTGTAATACGCGACGGGGGTTAATGGCAATGAGGATTCCCTCATTCATGCAATTGTTGCAGAATAGTGAGATCGCGGCTTCATCGCGACAATTTTTGATCCTGCCTTTGACCAGGAGGAATCTGGCCCAAAAGTGATTGACCATTTCTTGAGATTGCTGTCGTATGTACATAAGATCGCATGTATCTGGGTGGGTGGGTGGATTTTAGTCCGAACCCTGACCCAATTTGGGATCCGGAGTTTGAGAAACTTCCAAACTTAATAGTTCGGGCTCCGGGATATCAACAGATTTTTCAGGCCCGTTGCCCGATTTTAGGTTCGTAGGGCAGGGCGTGTTGTTCCGTAGACGGGTATCCGGCTCTTCAAGCCCAAAAATCCAAACATAGTTTGTCCTCAATATAGAGGGAGAGTTGTTGTTTCGCTCCTCGATTACCGCTACCTGATGGGTGATCGGTGGAGATTTCATTTCTCTCTGATCGGGTTTAACCCCAATCTGATCGTAGTCTCTAGTGACCCCCAGGGTGGCGATGCGATCAAGGAGTTCGTTTAAAGATGACAACTCCATCGGATCCATCTGTTTGGAGTGTTCAGAGTCAACACGGAAGCGATTCTTGATGACCCGAGAGAAGTCATCGTTGGCTCGACGGCCGAATGGGCGATCATGGTAAAGCCGCCCAGCCGGAGGGTTTGACCTGGGGCTAGGGCTCCTCCGGAGGTGATACTGTCCTTGACAACAAGGCGAGCCATCAATCCTGTCTTGGACGTCACAGCGGAACTCTCAATTAAAGCACCAATGTCGGTGTCAAAACCGGCGGATCTCGGGTAGGGGGTCCCGAATTGCGTGTCTAAGGTCGATGGTAACAAGAGGCTGGAGACACGATGTTTACCCAGGTTCGAGCCCTCTCTATGGAGGTAATACCCTACTTCCTTCTTGATTGATCTTGATGAATATGTGTATTACAAGAGTTGATCTACCACGAGATTGTAATGGCTAAAACCCTAGAAGTCTAGCATGTATGATTATGATTGCCTCTACGAACTAAGCCCTCCGGTTTATATAGACACCGGAGGGGACTAGGGTTGTACAAAGTCGGTTACAGAGAAAGGAATCTTCATATCCGGGCGCCAAGCTTGCCTTCCACGCCAAGGAGAGTCCCTATCCAGACACAGGTAAGAGTCTTCGGTCTTGTATCTTCATAGCCTATCAGTCCGGCCCATGTCAACCGGCCAGACGCCCGAGAACCCCTTAATCCAGGACTCCCTCAGGCGGCGTCGAAGTATGGCGCATAGCCGGAACAGGATACCTGTCCGGCACTTCGAAGAAGGCATCTGAAGAGTGGCCCTCAGAGTGGTTCTACATCGAAGACGTTGTTCTCCCGGACCCAATCCGACAAGGTCTTCCCGAATTTTCCGCTGCTCCTTTAAAGAAGTGCGCCAGCTGGCGTCCCCGAAACTATGAAGAAGAAGACAGTGCAGAGATTAAGAGGCTAGTGGGCAAGATCAGAATACTCGCCCACTCCGAACTGTCCATAGTTGAGGTAATGGCGACTTCAATAACGCAATGCATCCAACCACTTTTCAATTCAGAAGGCTTCCCATGTGGCATTACAATGGGGAGGATGGCGCATCACGCTGTGGGCGCAAGGGTCCGGACAATTATGCCGCTTTGGGTGCCATGTTGGCTAATATTTACAAAGGGGAGAAGGAAGACTTCACTCGCCTTAAATGCTGAGAAGGTTTCTCCATGTATAACCCCATTGATTGGGTAAGTTTTCAACCATAGGCCTCACCCAATCTTTTTCTTTAATTAAGTTTAGTCGAATTTTAATACGGCTACTCTTAACAGGAATGGAGAAAGGTCGTCGCAGGGATCTACAGCCCCGCTCCACAACCGGAGAACCATAATCGAGACCTAGATCCCTGATTTGAAGAGGATCTGGATATATTTATAGAATTGAAGGAAGGAGTCTTTCATTATACGAGCTACAATGGCACGGAAGTGGCCATTATAGCCGATTACCCTGGCCTTCTCCCCTCCTCCCATGTAAGTACCCAGGAGACACCCTCTCAAAGAGAGTTTTCCCCTTGCGACTCACCTGTCGCACTATATCATGCTCCAAAGGGGCGACGCTCATCCCATCGTACTGCGGCAAAGGCGTCTTCTAGGAAGATGACACTCGCACAGGGCACGTCTTTGAAAAGAAAGGCAAACGACGATATTGCCGGGCCCTCTCTCCTTCGTCAAAGAGGTATAATTCTTTAACATGCACTCAGTGGATAGATCAGACGGTGACATTTCCTACTGTACCATATCGCAGGAGAAGTATATGCCAGACTATATCTGGAGACCTGGCTGGCCATGCGTAGACTAATCCGTCCCCGGACCCTGCCACAAGGACTGGAGGGGATGGGGGAGCAATGCCGGATTGTCATCTCCCAGAGGATTCAGATAATGTATCCGTCATGAACTTTGAAGTGGAGAGTGCAATGAATCATCGGCGACGGAGAGCGGCTATGCGTGGCCCAAATTTCACCGAAGAGGCATTCAACGCTTTCAGCTCAACGGATGCTTACATTTGAGCTGCTCAGGATGGACTTGCTAGAGCCACTCACCAGCTTTCAAAGGATATGTGGGTAAGTACTTTTGTGCAGATTCAATAATCATATGCCAGTAGCCCCCGAGTCTTGAAGCAGTTGGCCCAACTGATTTAAGGGCCGTTACATTCTCAGGTACTCACGAGGAGAAATAACACATTATCCAAGGAGCTAGAAGAATGCCGAACTAAGCTAACTATTGCCACCGCCGAACTAGAAAATTTCAAGAAATCCAAGAAGGCACTTGATGGTAAGTACAATAGTAGCCCGAAAATAAGATTTCGTTCCTACAACGATGTTGCTTAACTATGCATCGTTTCGTTGGTAGGGTCAACAAATCAACTGGAGGAGAGGCTAAGGGCTCCTCAAGCGGACAAACAACATGCCGAAGGGCAAGAAGCCGCTAGTCAATGTGTATTGACACAGACAATTAATGAGAAGAACAAACTACAGGATGCAAATATCAAGCAAGCCAAAGAACTGAAGGATTTAAGAGCCCAACTATCGGATGCTTTGAAGGAGAACATGAAGCTGAAAGGCGGCATATTCAGTATGCTCTTTAACCTGACTTTCACACGGTCTCCTGTTTGAAAATTTTACAAGTTTGTTTCTATAGGTGTGCTAACCAGACGTCCCGAGGGAGAAGTGTCTGGATTCCAAGGCGACCTGCTACAAGAGCTATCCAAATTGCACGAGCGAGCTCAGAAAGCATTGAAGAACATAGCTAAGGCTTTATGGCCATCCGATCCACCTCCAGGAAGTATGGAGGAGCTCGTGAATTTATTCAAGGGAGCTCATCGTTGTTTTGAGCTATGGAAGATATCAGCATGTCGGGAAGGCGCACAAGAGGCCTGAGCCATGGTGAAAACGCGGTACACCAGACTTGATCCGAATCATCTGGCCCGGGCCGGACCTCGGGGACCAGATGGACAAGAAATTCCTGTTAGCTTAATCTACGACCAAGTGAGATAGCTGCTAAGTTTTCTCAACAGGATTGTAAACTAGACAACTTGTTAGAGGGTCTAGAGGAGGAAGAAGTTTTTGAGTCCAAGTAGCGATGTACTTTTATCAACAAACTTATCTCCAGCCGAATTGTAAAACGATTGTCATGGCAAACTTTCTTCTTCGACCTCCGAAACCCGAGGTTTGGAGTGTTTCCGGATATTATACCGTCGGTAAACACCAAAGTATGTTCGGAAACCAGGCAGTTCGGTCATAGTTGCTTGAATAGACAAGTTGTATTCGGGGAGTTATGTTATATTACATTTGATCGTAAGAAACATCTTCCAGAGAGAATAGTTCCGTTAAGGGTTCGTTTCCTTGGGTCTGCATGCGTTTTTGTGCATGCTGGAGCTGTAATGCTAAGAATCACAGTACACGCTATATTTTGGGGGCTCATATTGCTGCGAGGGCTGTTTGTCTTTTGTCCGCCGACCAATTATTCCCTTAAGAATGCTAGCTTTTGGCTTCACCTGTCTGAGGTACACGTCCGGATAACCCGGCTGTAATAATCGCAGAGGTGCTCCCTTTATGCCCTAGCCGAACAAGCGGGAACGTAGGGCATAAGCACAGGAGCCAGGCAACCCAGCTTGGCAAAAACTTAAGTCATAAAGGTGCATATAATGGCGAAAACAAGACATATATGAGTAGACAACACATATATATGGTGAGCTTGATGCTCGAAAAATAATAATGATAATAAGCTTATGTGAAAAGAAGCCCCCAGGTATTGTGGGGTGTGTACATTTGAGGATGTATGCCCCTCAAGTGTGCGGTTTATCCGAACACGAGCTAGAAGTCATATAAAAACGAGAAAGAAGAAAAAGATGAAAAGGGAGAACAGAAGGGACGAGTATAAGTGCGGACTTAGGCGTAGAATCTCCGGAGCCGGGTAGCGTTCCATGGGTTTGGTTCCAAGCGATTATCCGAAGCATTGCGAAGGCGATAGGCTCCTCCCATGAAGACTTCATCTATAATGAAGGGGCCCTCCCATTTGGGTTTGAGCTTGTCCTTTTTCTTCTCTGGTAGGCGTAGAACGAGTTCACCGACATTATAAGTCTTTGCTTGTACTTACCTGTTTTGATATCGCCGAGCCTGTTGTTGGTAGAATGCGGAACGGACCTCCGTGACATCGCGCTCCTCCTCCAGGTCGTCCAGATCGTCCTGTCGATCGAGCTCGGCTTCTCTCTCTTTGTACATGCGCACTCGAGGTGAGTCATGAATAATGTCGCAAGGCAAGACTGCCTCCGTGTCGTACACCATGAAGAAAGGTGTATATCCGGTTGTGCGATTGGGCGTGGTCCGCAGCCCCAGATATGGAATCGAGTTCCTCGACCCAGTGCTTGTCTGATTCTTGCAGTGATCGCACAAGTATGGGTTTGATGCCGCTCATTATCAGGCCATTAGCCCGTTCGACCTGACCGTTTGTCTGAGGGTGATATATGGAGGCGTAATCAAGCTTGATGCCCAAATTAGCGCACCAAGTTTTCACCTCATCAGCCGTAAAGTTAGAGCCGTTGTCAGTAATAATATTGTGCGGGACACCATAACGGTGTACGACACCAGATATAAAGTCTATAACCGGTTCGGCTTCGGCCGTTTTGACTGTTTGGCTTCTATCCACTTGGTGAACTTGTCGACCATAACCAGTAAATATTTCTTCTTATGGATGCCCCCTTTAACGGGTCCGACCATGTCTAGCCCCCAGACCGCAAAAGGCCAGGTAATCAGGATTGTTCGTAGGGCAGTGGGCGGCATGTGTCTTTGATTGGTGAAAAGCTGGCATCCCACGCAGCACTGTATGAGATCCTCTGGGTCTGCTCGGGTCGTGGGCCAAAAGAAACCCATACGGAAGGCCTTACTTACAAGGGCCCGAGCTGCGGCGTGATGGCCACCAAGACCGGCGTGTATTTAAGCCAAAAGTTGTCGTCCCTGTTCTTCAGAGATACATCTTTGAAGTACTCCGGTAGTACTTTTCTTGTGCAGTTCCCCCTCATGGACTTTGTAGGCCTTCGAGCGTCGAACAATACGACGGGCCTTAGTCTGATCATCAGGGAGCTCATTCCTAGTAAGGTAGGTGAGGAAAGGTTTAGTCCATGGGGCAATTACAGCCATGATTTCGTGGGACGATGGTGTTATTTCGGTGCCCGAACCCCCGATGATATCGGAACTGTGTTCAGAATCTGGGGGCATGATCGGCTCCGGAACGGTGTTGCTGCTTTCTTCCTACCACACTACATATGACTTGAAGAGCCTCTCCACAAAGGTGTTAGGTGGTACGGGGTCACGTTTGGCGCCCATGCAGGCAAGAATGTCCGCAACTTGATTACTCTCTCGGGCCACATGATGAAACTCAAGCCCCTCAAACCGAGCTGATATTTTGAGTACGACATTGTGGTAAGCCACCATCTTCAGATCTTTTGCATCGAATTCTCCGTTTATTTGGGATATTGCGAGGTTTGAATCCCTGCGCACCTCGAGGCATTGTATGCCCATGGAGACAGACATACGGAGACCATGCAATAGGGCCTCCTATTCGACTGCATTGTTAGAGTCTGTATATAGTATTTGGAGCACATAACGGACTATTCTCCTATTGGGGATGTCAAGACGAAACCAGCCCCAAGTCCGGCTAGCATTTTAGAGTCGTCGAAGTGCATCACCCTGTTGGAATATGTGCCATACTCTTTAGGGAGTTTGGCCTCTGTCCATTCGGCGATGAAGTCAGCCAACACCTGAGATTTAATAGCTCGACGTGGCTTGTAAGTTATTTCAAATGGTAAGAGCTCAATGGCCCATTTGGCAATCCGGCTGGTGGCACCCCGGTTGTTTATGATGTCATTAAGTGGTACTTCACAAGCCACCATGATCGAGCACTCTTGAAAGTAGTGTCGCAGCTTGTAGGATGCCATAAAGACCGCATATGCTATCTTTTGATAATGCGGGTATCGGGATTGCATGGTGTAAGGACCGTCGATACGTAATATACTGGTTTTTGAAGGGAGAATTTATGTCCCTCTTCATCTCATTCGACGACGGGCACCGCACTCACCACCTGGTGAGTTGCAGATATGTAGAGCAACATCGGTTCGCTGGCATTTGGGCGGCCAGGATTGGGTTACTTGCTAACAGAGTTTTTATTTCTTCCGGTCTGGCTGTGGCAGCGTCCGTCCACACGAAGTGGTTGGTGCGGCGGAGCAGGCGATATAATGGCAACGCCTTTTCCCCTAGTCTGGAGATAAAACGCCTCAAAGTTGCCACTGTCACGCCCAATATGTGATACTATCCTAAAGAGACTCGAAGGTCCCACCAAGGATAGAACCGCATATTGAGACGCTTTTGCAAGGTGGATATCATTACATCAACATTACATAATAGTTGGGGATACATCCAAGAGGCATACAATGCCACATGAATACAACATCACAATACATAAGATCAACATCCCACTACGGATGAAACACAAACAGAAGCTCAAACGACATCCACCCTGCTAGCCCAGGCTACCGACCTGGAACCTATCCCCTGATCGAAGAAGAAGCAGAAGAAGAACTCCAAATCAAACAACATCGCTCTTGCGTTATGAACATCGCAAAACCTGTACCTGCAATTGTTGTTGTAGTAATCTGTGAGCCACGAGGACTCAGCAATCCCATTACCATGGGTATCAAGACTAGCAAAGCTTAATGGGAAAGGAAGGGGTAAAGTGGTGAGGTTGCAGCAGCGACTAAGCATGATATGGTGGCTAACATACGCAAATGAGAGCGAGAAGAGAAGTAACGGAACGGTCGTGAAGCTAGCAATGATCAAGAAGTGATCCTGAAACTACTTACGTCAAACATAACCCAAAACTGTGTTCACATCCCGGACTCTGCCGAAAAGAGACCATCACAGCTACACACGCGGTTGATGCGTTTTAATTCGAATCTGGTGTCAAGTTATCTACAACCGGACATTAACAAATTCCCATCTGCCACATAACCGCGGGCACGGCTCTCAAAAGTTTATACCCTGCAGGGGTGTCCCAACTTAGCACATCACAAGCTCTCACGGTCAACAAAGGATATTCCTTCTCCCAGGAAGACCCGATCAGTCTCGGAATCCCGGTTTACAAGACATTTCGACAATGGTAAAACAAGACCAGCAAAGCCGCCCGATGTGCCGACAAATCCCGATAGGAGCTGCACATATCTCGTTCTCAGGGCACACCAGATGAACACTACGTACAACTAAAACCAGCCCTCAAGTTTCCCCGATGTGGCGCTGCAAGTGGCTCTAGTTCGGACCAACACTCGAAGGAGCACTGGCCCGGGAGGGTAAATAAAGATGACCCTCGGGCTCCGGAAACCCAAGGGAAAAAGGCTTAGGTAAGGCAAATGGTAAAACCAAGGTTGGGCCTTGCTCCAGGAGTTTTATTCAAAGCGAACTGTCAAGGGGGTCCCATAAATCACCCAACCGCGTAAGGAACGCAAAATCAAGGAACATAACACCGGTATGACGGAAACTAGGGCAGCAAGAGTGGAACAAAACACCAGGCATAAGGCCGAGCCTTCCACCCTTTACCAAGTATATAGATGCATTAATTAAGTAAGAGATATTGTGGTATCCCAACATAATCCTGTCCACCATGGAGCAATCTTCAACTTCACCTGCAACTAACAACGCTATAAGAGGGGCTGAGCAAAAGCGGTAACATAGCCAAGCAACGGTTTGCTAGGAAGGGTGAAAAAGTTAGAGGCTGACATGGCAATTTGGGAGGCTTGAAGCGCAAGTGATAGGTAGCGCAGCATAGCGATAGAACGAAGCAACTAGAATAGCAATGATAGTAGTGAGATCCAAGGTGACGGTCATCTTGCCTGAAATCCTGCAAGGAAAAGAACGAGTCCATGAAGAAGATGAAGCCACGAAGACGAACCAAGCGTAGACGAACGAATCCTCATGATCGCAACGAAACAGGATCTAACGAGAAGGAGCACAACCGGAAAGAAGCAAACAACAAGGTAAACACACAACACATAGACATGGCATGATTCTCAACCAAGCATGATGCATGACAAAGACTATATGAGGCTACTCATGGCAAGAGATGATGCATACAAGAGCAACACATCAAAGCAAGTTAAAATGAGGCCGGAAACAACATATAACAATTCCGGTAAGTCCTCATATGCAAGTTTCAAAGTTGGTCCAGATCTGAATAAACCTTATGTTCAAGTTTTTAAACAACAAGTTAAGATGCACCAAGATGATCTACACGAAATTCTAGTCAAGTTACATATAAAGTTCATTTAGTTCGGAGCTACGGCCTAGAAGATATGAGCAAAACAAGTTAAACATGGCATTGATGCAAAATACATCCAAACATCAATCAAACACACTCAAAACATGGATGCAACATGGTAATATGAAACTACCTGCAAAATCAAGAAAGTTTCATATAGAGCACACTCAAAACGGAGCAACGGTTCAACACATACACATGAAACAAGTTTAAAGGACAAGCTGTCCAAAACAACAACTAGGCATCTAGCAAGCATCAAAACAATATATTACAGTACCTCACCATGAAGACAAAAGGCATGTACATGATGTACAGGTAAAGCACGACAAAACATGGACACTGGGCTATCTCCAGAAATCACTAGAACATGCTCAAAAGGACATGGCAAGATTGCAAATAATAACAGTTCACAGACTTAGCAGAAAATCACTGAGCATGACAGAAATAACATCAGGTTGCAATGTTTAGAGCTATCAAACAACATGTTACAGGAACTTATCATGGCAAACAAAGGTATGGCATGCTAATACTAAAGACAATAAAACTCCCTTACTGAACTTATTCCAAAGATCAACAGAAAAGATGGTAGCATCCATGCAAACATGGCAAATGATATGACAGATTCAGACATGGCAGGAATAACAACAAGTAAGCATGTTGGTGAGCTTGTACAACCCACCACAGAGCAATACATGGCATGACAAGTTGACTAGCAGTAATATGACATAATTATGAAGCTAAATATGGCAATAGCAAGTTCATAGGGTGCATGGATCACTAGCAACACACATGGCAAAACTAAACTTAATGTTAACAGGCTGAGAGCAACATTATTTAGCAATTTGAGAGCAAGATTGCAACAAGCTACATCAGGCTATAAATGCATACAGGGGCATGGATGGATAGAGCATGACATGTATAACAAAACATCCTTAGTGAACATCTCCAGATTATGCATAGAATGACTTGTAGCAGCAGGTTTACCTAGCATCATGATATAACAGTTTCAGCCTAGCAAAACAGTAACAGCAAGTACCCTACTTCATGAGCTTGATGCACTCACCACAAGACTCACAAAAATACAAGACAAGCACCGCAAAGATGGCATGATGTAGCTCAAAACTGATGTAGACATCAAGCTTATAGGATGCACACACAAAATGCAATGAAAAAGACAAATCACCAAGTTCTGTTAACAGACAGCAGTTAACATCATATAGCACTTTGAAACGATGATTAGGGCATCAAGATGGATTCAAACAAGCATGGCACAATGGAATCAAATGAAGAGCATCTCTCAATGAACATTTTGATATATTATATGCACAAATCGGAGTAGCACACAAGAAGTTACGACATGATGAACAGAGCAACATAATGCAACAATTTCGGGACTTAGCAGAAAATTATACCTCACAGAAAACCGGATGGAGGGATACGGGATGGCTCGGGGATGCGTGTGAAGGGGTGTTGGGCTGCAAAGAGAGAGGGGTTATGGGCTACGCGGTTAACCGTTGGGGCATCAAACGACCTCCAAATGGAACGAAATTTGATGGGCCGTCTACCAGTGATATACCAAGGCCACTCGGCAAATCTCGGCCCAATCCGAGCATGTTTCTCGGCAGCTCACAAAACAAGGACTGAGAGGGGCGACGGGCGCGGGGAGTGTGTCGAAACGCAAAACGTACAGCGGGGAAAGTGACCGGATGCAAGTTTTGAAAAACATGCAGATGAAATACAGATGATGACATGGAAAAATGCAACACGCAAGTAAATGACATGGAAACTATGGTGAATAACTGGAGGACACCTGGCGCGTCGAATCTGGGGCGTTACAGCCACGCAGCCATCTAGTTTTTGGACCTGCTTGAGGTCTGTTGGTGTTGCCAACTATGACAGGCTCGAATTTTGGCTGGGTTTGCTTCGATTCCTGTATTGGAGACAATGAACCCAGGCATTTTTCCAGCTTGAACGCCGAAAACGCATTTTTCCGGATTGAGTCGTATGTCATATGCTCGGAGGTTGTCGAATGTAAGGCATAAGTCATCCACCAATGATTCGACATGCTTGGTTTTGATGACTACGTCATCTACATATGCCTCCACAGTTTTGCTGACTTGCTTTTCCAGGCATGTTTGAATCATGCGTTGGTAGGTTGCGCCGGCGTTCTTGAGCCTGAAAGGCATAGTGTTGACGCAGAAGGGCCCATACTGAGTGATGAATGCCGTTGCGGGTTGGTCGGATTCTTTCATCTTAATTTGATGGTATCTGAAGTATGCGTCGAGGAAGCACAGGGAATTGTGTCATGTGGTTGCGTAAATAATCTGGTCAATGCGAGGTAGTGGGAAGGGGTCCTTAGGGCAAGCCTTATTAAGGTCTTTGAAATCGACACACGGGCGCCAGGACTTATCCTTATTTGGTACCATGACCAGGTTTGGTAGCCAGTCCGGATGTTTGATCTCTCTGATAAACTCGGCTTCGAGTAGCTTGGCTAGCTCCTCCCCAATAGCATGTCGTTTGGGTTCGGAAAATTGGCGCAGAGTTTGCTTGACTGGTTCATATCCATTTAGTATATTGAGACTATGCTCGGCCAGTCTTCGTGGGATACCTGGCATATCAGAAGGGTGCCAGGCAAAAATGTCCCAGTTCTCACGTAGGAATGCGCGTAATGCGGCGTCGACCGTCGGATCCAGCTGTGCCCCAATGGAAGCTGTCTTCTTGGAGTCCGTCGAGTGGGCTTGAAATTTGACTATTTCGTCTGCTGGCTTGAAGGAAGTGGATTTGGGTCTCTTTCAAGGATTACGTCACCCCTATCCACTGTGGAATGTAGGGTGGTTAGTTCTTCGGCCGCGAGGGCCTCGGATAAAGCCTCGAGGGCCAGAGAGGCGGTTTTGTTTTCAGCGCGGAGTGCTATGTCCGGATCACTGGTGATAGTGATAACTCCATTGGGCCCGGGCATTTTGAGCTTCATATACCCCTAATGGGGTACGGCTTGGAAGCGTGTGAATGCGTCTCGCCCTAGCAGGGCATGATACCTGTTGTTGAAAGGTGCCACATGGAAGAGTAACTCTCCGGACCTATAGTTTTTCGCGTGCCGAATACCACGTCGAGTTTGATTTTTCCCAAGCATCTTGCTTCCTGATTGGGGATAATACCTCGAAAGGTTGTGTTACTTTGCTCAATGTGACTCCTGTCCATTTGCATTTTATTGAGCGTGTCTTTGTAGATGAGGTTCAGTCCGCTGCCGTCGTCCATTAGCACTTTAGTGAGCTGAAAGTCGTCCACGATTGGGTTTAGCACCAAAGTAGCTGGTGCCCGGACTGAGCGGGATCTTGGTTCGTCATCAGCATTGAAAGTGATCGCCGTATCGTTCCAAGGATTTACTGTTGTCACCTGGCAGACTTCGGCGAGGTCACGGAGCGCCCTTTTGCGCTGATTATTTGATGAAAAGGTCTTGAAGACCGTGAATACTTTGAGATCGTTGTCCTCCAAAGAGTAGTTCTCTGGGGTGTTGTTAGTGAGGATACCCTCGCCGCTCTTGGCCACTTGCCGGAGTATCCAACATCCTTGGAGGCTATGCGTTGGTTCAGTGTTCGGAGTCATGTGAATTTGACAGGGCCTGTCGAGCCATTCCTCGAGGACCGTTCTATGCCCCGTAAAGGGCTTGATTTTCTTGTCCATGGGATGATGATTAGGTGCTCCGCGAGGGTGCATCCTTTTTGCCCGTCTGGGAGGTGGCCTAAAGGCATGTGGTTCCCAGCGGGTTGTCTGGGTTTTCCGGGCACTTTCCATTACGTAGTACTTCTGTACTATGCATGCCAAATCTGCAAAGTGCAGTACGCGACGGCGGTTGAGGGCATTAAGGATTCCCTCATCCATACAATTGTTGCAAAATACATTAAGTCGTCGCAGCAATCTTTTATCTTGTTTTTAACAAGAATCTGGCCCAAAAGTGGTGGACTGTTTCCTGAGGCTGCTGCCGCACGTACATTAAGTCGCATATGTCTGAAGGACCGGGATTGCTTGGGGAATATTGCTTGTGGTGGGTGGGAGGGCTTAAATCCAAACCCTGACCTACTATGAAGTTCGGATTCTGAAGAATTTCCACGGTTACAAGCCCGGGCTCCAGGGCGTCCGATGAGTTTTTAGGCTCAACGCCCGATTCTATGTTCGGAGGACAAGAAGTGTCCTCCCGAAGATGGGTGTCCGGATATTCGAGCTCGGGAATCCAAACATACTTTGTTCTCAACGTAGGGGAAGAGTTATTGTCAGCTTGTTCCTCCACAGTTGCCACCTGATTGGTGATCGGTGAAGATTTGATTTCTCTCTGATTGGGTTTAAGCCCAATCCGATCATAGTCGGTTGCGACCCCTAGGGCGGCGATGCGATCTAGCAGTTCATTTAAGGCCGATACATCTGCCGGATCCATCTTAGCGGAGTATTCAGGGCTGACGCGGAGAAGATTTTTGGTGACGGGTTGGGCTGCCTTTGGCTTAATGGCCGAACGAGCGCCCATAGTGAAGCTGCCAAGCCGGAGGGTTTGCCCTAAGTCTAGGGCTCCTTCGAAAGTGATACTGTCCTTGATGACAAGGCGAGCCATCAACCCTTCTGTCGACGGCACAGAGGAACTCTCAACGAAAGCACCAATGTCGGTGTCAAAACGGGCATATCTCGGGTAGGGGGTCCCGAACTGTGCGTCTAAGGATCAAAGGTAATAGGAGGCAGGGGACACGATGTTTATCCAGGTTCGGGCCCTCTTAATGGAGGTAATACCCTACTTCCTGCTTGATTGACTTTGATGAATATAGGGGTTACATATCTACCTCGAGATCGTAATGGCTAAACCCTAGATGTCTAGCCTGTATGATTGTGATTATCTCTACGGACTAAACCCTCCGGTTTATATAGACACCAGAGGGGACAAGGGTCGTACAAAGTCGGTTTACAAATGAAGGAAAATACACATCCGGACGCCAAGCATGTCATCCACTCAAAGGAGAGTCCCATCCGGACACGGGGGAGGGCCTTCTATCTTGTATCTTCACGGCCCATCAGCCTGGCCATATCACATAGGCCGGCTCCTCGGGGACCCCATAATCCAGGACTCCCTCACCACCCACTCCAACTGCATACACGCCACCTTGAATAGCGACTAATACTCCGTTTGGTGCAGCATAGACCACATACGAAGCCAATGCGTACAACGGTAGATAACCTGGATAGGAGAGGAGATTTTGCCATTATCATTTCTACATAGCCAAAGCAACCATAGTAAGTCAAGCGCTCCCACCCGAATTAGCATACTAATTGTATTTGGTATTACGTCAAGCTAGTGACCATATATATTCGCAACACTTGTCAGTGGATACAAATTAGACGCTATTTGGATGACGGACCATGTAGAACGCGCAAACTTGCATTGAAAGAAGAGGTGTTTGATTGTCTTATCGTGAGTACAAAAGCTACACTTCTTGCTTCCTTTCCAGTTACATCTAGTAAGATTGTCTTTAGTCAGCACAACTCCTCTCCGAAGATACCACATGAAAATCTTAACTTTCAGTGGCATCTTCGATTTCCATATTAGGTTATTATTGTCCACTGGAATCTCTGAGTGCAATAATGCATGGTACATAGAGTCAATTGTGAAGGACCCCCACCCCAATGTAGTTAGATTCCGGCGAAACACATCCCGCTCACGTGTCAAGTTAATCAAATCCAAACGGGATAGTAGATGTTGCCCTGACACAAGGCGGGGGCCAATCAAATCCCTCCTAAATGATACATCCAGTGGGGAAGAGCTGGGAACGTGTGCAAGAGTATCATTCTTATCGCGTACTATGCGGTACAAGGCTAGATATTGTTCCCGAAGAGTGGTGTTTCCTAGCCACTTGTCCTCCCAGAAACGTATCCCAGAGCCGTCCTTTATCGCGAAGGATCTGAAGCATAAAAGATGTTTATTTACCGCCATCATACCAACCCAAAAATGCGAGTCACTAGGCTTCCAATATGCCTGGGATATCACTTTTTTGGCCTAGATACTTGTTGCGCAGTACAGTTTGCCAAACACCATCCTCAATAAGTAGCTTGAATAGCCATTTACTAAATAAGGCATCATTTTTGACCTGGAGGGCCTGAATACCTAAACCTCCCTAATCTTTTGGTCCACAAACCATGCTCCATTTGGTTAGCCTATACTTTTTCTTTTCATTGTCTCCTTCCCAAAAGAATCTGGATCTGAAGTAATCCAGTCTTTGCAGAACCCCTTTCGAAAGTTGGAAAAATGAGAGCATGTAGAGAACCATGTTTATGAGAACATAATTGATCAAAACTAGTCGTCCTCCAATGAAGAGCAACTTGCCTTTCCAACTGCTCAACCGTTTCCCCAATCGCTCTTCAACATGTTTCCACTCCGCATTGCTTAGACGCCGATAATGAACTGAAATTCTCAAATATTTAATCGGGAATTGGCCTTGCGCACAACCGAATAATTCAGCATATTGTGCAGCCGCGTCCTTGGCTTCTCCAAAACAAAGCAATTCATTTTTATGAAAGTTAATTTTCAGACCAGACATTTGTTCAAAAGCTAAAAGCAAGAGTTTCAGATTTCGAGTCTTATCTAGGTCGTGTTCGATAAAAAGAATTGTACCGTCCGCATATTGCAAGATAGAAAGTCCCCATTCACAAGATGTGGCACTACTCCTGCAATTTGGTCGTCCTATTTGGCAAGTAGTAATTTCTATATTGTAATCTGGCAAGGAAAGATATATGACATGTGTTGTTATACGAAAGTTGTGATCCCCATGTGACCTGCCCAGATTTGGGTACGTGAGATGTAAAAACCAGATTGTATTTGTGGTTAATTTTGGGGGGAAATCGGTGGATGGAATGTGGGGTAGCGATGAGAAAAATCGGTGGTGGGGTGTTCCATTAATCGGTTGCGTTCGTAAGGGACGAACGGCGTACAAACTGCCTGTTTAAAGAGTAGAGATTTCCCCCTCCTTTGATTTGAAGGATTTTTCATAGGAAAAACGCAGGAATGCTCATTCCATAGGATTTGTTACTGTAGCACCGTTTGATTTGCAGGAACCAGTCCGGAGGAATACTGTTGCGATCCAGAGGAACACTGTTGATTTCCTATGATTTTGCAGGAAGTGAAACATTGAGTCGGACCTCTTTTTTACACGAAGACCGAGGTAAGAGGGACAGAGCTGCGTACCAGATTCCTCTCGTGACTCAACAAATGCTTTCCGTGAACGTGTTCCAACGAAAAGGCCTGTGCAAGTACAGAGCATGTGTGAGTTCGGTGCATGGCTTGTGTCTAGCCTAGTTTGGAGTGGTGCATGGTTTCTCTACTAAATAATGCATTCCTTCGTTTTCAGTTCCTGCATTTCAAACGTTCGATTTGTTTCATATCCCTCTACTTTTCCTCTGTTTTTCAATCCTCTGTTTTACACTTGCATTCCTATAGTTTTCCAATATTTTTCCTATTCCTGTATTTTTGCAACGCTGTGAATCAAAGAGGCCCTTCATGTGGTTCTATGTTCACTGCGGATAGCGCCTCCATTGAAGGGGAGAGCCCCGGTACTGCTCACAGCTCTCCATTGCTTTGGAACTTATCAGATGAACTAGAAAGAAAAGAAAATTACGTTTTTCACCAGCTGGCTATGTGGGCCACCAGGATAAAAACTTGAACACTCACAGCTTTTCCACTACTTGGGAGCTAAAAACACAAAACGCTCATATCTCCATTCCCTGTGATCCCTTGCTCCTGCGCAAGCTTTGCTTTTAGCTCACCTGTGAGCCTTGTTCCCTTATCTTACATTCCGCGTATGCTTTGGAACTGTTGCCTGTTAGGATAGTTAGTTATGTAGGTATCATTGGGTTTTCGCCCCATGGTGAGCTACTCGATGACGAGTGCTTGCAATGGGTTTTCCATTGATGCCTTGAACTCGCTTTTCCCCTTTCTAATTTCCTTTGAACCTTGTTAAGACAGTTGTATTTTCATCATGAGAGTAATGAAAAGGGGTTATACCCGGTTAAAAAAAAATATCCCCATTCCTTGGGAGCTTATCAGATTTTTTTAGAGGAAAAGAGCTTATCAGATTAATTTAAAAAGAAAAGAAGAATACAATTTTCATCAGCTGGCGAACAGGGTCCACCAGGTGAAAAGAACTGGAAACGCTCACGGCTCTCCATTCCTCAAAAGTAGGGTACTCGGAGAAGTCTAACATCTACCCAGCGTAAGGTGAAAAGAACTGGAAACGCTCACGGCTCTCCATTCCTCAAAAGTAAGGTACTCGGAGAAGTCTAACATCTACCCAGCGTAATGTTGATCAAAGCCATAGCGGCAGAACCAGGAAACAGAGGGAGGGACCTGGCTATAACATGTGCGTGAAGAAGCTGGTTTATGGCAGAGGAAGGCAGAGGAATGAGGTTGTTTCCCAAGGTGGAACTAATTCTATGGACCTAAATGTGACTGACTGTCAAAATAATTGGTAGAAGTAGAGCACAAATAAGCAACAACGGCAGCCAATATCCTCTGTAACAGGGGCATCTGCAAATGTGGAATCCACGATGTCACCAAGGGCTACGCACTCTGAAATTCCTTAGAGCAAGCAAAATCATTAGCCTACCAACAATCTCTTCTCCCATCCTATCAAAGGAGACAGATTTAGCTTCCATATATCCATCGGAGAAATAAGATATCTACAAGAAAAAACAGTGTAAAACGCATAACTAATGGATACCAATGTACCACGGAAGAGTGACACACATCATAGCTCGAGTAAAAAATCAGGTAATTAAGGTAATTGCTCAAATGATGCATTGCAATATAAGATAAGAAACATCAGTGATGCACAAAATATTCACATCAAAAGCAAGCAGCCAAATTATTAAGTTCCAGCTTAGCAGCAAATGAGCTTAGACCACATAACTGGACATCAAACTCCAAATTCCCGTCATAGATTCTTCGGGTCAAGAAACACGGTGTGCCGTGGATGACCTTCTGTACTGCCTCTTCATATATCTCTAAAGAAAAGACTTGCCCTTGGTATAATTGGACTTGGAGGTAGGAATTGTCTTGTCCTAGTGTGTAAGTTGGACACTAACCAAAGTTATAGTGCGTTGCTTCCAAGTATGGTAGCCATAGCAGTATACTTATATTGCAGTGAACAACCAGCCTCTAACTATGCATTGATCCCAGTGTAGCTATTCCATTACTTTGAAAGCAAACACAAGAAACCCCTCAAAGCAACCACGCAGAAAAAACCCTCAAAGCAACCACCGCGATGAACTCCAGCGAAGTTAAGCTTTTGCTGTTGTTATGCTTAGCGGCAGCCATGCCACCCCAAGCATCTCTAGTGGCCGGAGGTGGTAGGAACCTGCGTGCCCCTACCGCTGCAGAACTGGCACACTGCCCCTCCAGCTGTGGCGGCGTGAACATCACCTATCCCTTTGGGATAGGATCTGGCTGCTTCCGGGATGGTTTCGAGCTAATATGCAACAACACAAGTCATCATAGTTCCAGGCTCTTCCTTGCAAACACTACAGTTGCAACCCAGATTTATACCCTGCAAGATTCATTCCTGAATACCGAAGTAGCCATCCAATTCAAGACCATGGGAGTAGGTGTGCATTCCTATGATATGTGGTGGGATGCCCCTCAGGGTCTTTCTCTAACTGATGACAACTTCGACAACTTCCTGTATGTTGTTGGGTGTGGCGTTGATGCATATTTGTTCGAGCATAATACCACCATTCCTATTGGTTTCTGCAGGAGTATTTGCCTACAGAATCAGAAGGCAAGCATGGATGAGACATGCAATAATGGATTGGGCTGCTGCAGTATCAAAATCGGGAATAGCAAAGCAAGCTTTGGGTTCAGACTTGTGCGCCGGCATAACATGCACCCTCTCACGGATGTCAAGGTTTTCATGTCAGCCTATGGATACGAATTTCACACAAGTGATATTTATGCAGCTCAGTTAGACCCAAGCGATTACCCAACGGCATTATTAGCTTCGGCCATCAGAGATCAACCAAACTGTGAAAGTGCAAAACTAAATAGTGCAAGCTACGCCTGTGGAGGTTCAAGCTACTGCAAAAATCTGTCATCTGGACCAGGCCACACATGTCAGTGCCCAACTAAAGGGAATCCCTACATTATTGATGGCTGTGAAGGTATGTCTTTTCAAGCAATATTTGATTTCAGATTCGGTTACTCATTACTGCGATCTACTCCCACTTCAAGTTCAGAATTTCAACATAGCAACAACTTAGCAACACAGCCCAATCCCTGCATTACTTTTATGTAAAAATAACACCTGTGGTATAAATAGATAGACAACTCTTATAGATTGCCTGCTTCATATATTCGTCAGTTAGATAGGTAAGACAATCAAAGGCATAACCAATACAAAATTCTGTGTTATCTACACTAGTACTAAAAGCAAATGACCAGGCTTTGGATATTAACTACCTCAACCCACATACAATATGATCGATGGCTCCCCTGACTGCCAACTAAATTCTCATAATAGCTGATTTTTTTATGTATTGGTTCTAGCAAAGTGCCCAATGATCTTCTAAAGTATGCTTAAGAGTGGCTTGCAAGTTTGAACACTTATGATGGTAGATGCTATGCTGTTTATAGCATAGGTATTTGCTACTGTATTCATTTCTATCTCTGCAGTGCAAGTTTCATATCAATTTGTAATAGTTGAGATATGTTAGTAGTACTATAAAATAAATTGGTTGACACCAACCATAACAATTATTCATGTCCCATCCAATGGCTCACAATTTTAGTTTGATCATTCGAAGTTGCCATTTGGTTACAAACTTATGGTGCAACCAACCCCTGACCACCTAGTTACAATCTTTAAAAAATAGACTTATGGCTCATGATTTACGACCAGCTCTTTCTTCTTTTAGTGGTTTATGGGAGAAATAAATTTAATGATGGTTATGCTTTTTACAAGTGTGAGTATATATCATGAAATGTATGCAGTGAAGATGTCCATTACACATGTGGGGTTGCTAGTATTTCTGAAAATAATGAGCCACACAGTGATTAGAGTAGAGTGCTACAGTATAGCATACGTAATTTTCTTTGCCAAATGACATCAAAAGCTCTTCTTTCACACAAAAATAAATATGTAACATTATATTTCAAATTTAATCACCACGATTTGTTTTGAGCTTTATTTCAAGCTACTAAAGAAAGGCAGGATTGAGTAATATCTATTTGGTTTCTTCAAATCAACGCTACATCTGCTTTTTATTTGTCATTTTAGATATTAACATATTTTAATTAGTGTACACTTTTGATATCCATATGTGTTAGTAAAATTTACTGAAATATATTTTAATTCATGACATAATAATATACTTTCTATGTCAATCTATTGGCAACAGAGTACAACCCCAATCCTAACAGAAATTGCACGAGATCGTGTGGGGGCACAAACATTCCATTCCCTTTTATATTCGTGTGGGAGTACAACCCCAATCCTAACATTCCATTCCATTCCATTCGTGTGGGAGTACAACCCCAATCCTAACATTCCATTCCATAATAATATACTTTTGCCCTTGAGCAGTTCCAGCTTCGGTGCACACCAGGAAATGTGACAGTCCTCAACAGAAACGAGATGAAGTATCATGTTGGCCACATTGCAGTAAATGAAGGATATCTGAGTATTGTGGGTTTAGATTCCGACAACGCAGGAATCGAAATAGGTTATCGAACACCGGATAGTTATGATTTCCGTGTTACTACAGGGGATCTCTTCGATTTATCTGAAGAGATTGATACAAAGATGTGGTGGGTTGCGGCGAATACGACATGTGCAGTAGCCATGAGCAGGCAAAAACAGGATATCTACGCATGCCGCAGCGTCAATAGCACTTGCCTGGATGTCACATATGGGAATGTGATGACGCAGCTTGGGTATCGTTGCAAGTGCCTTCAAGGCTATGAAGGAAATCCTTATGCAGTAGATGGCTGCAAAGGTAATCTAACTTAACCTGTTATTCTACCGCAAGCATTTTATAAATTGCTACTAAACAGAAAGGAATGGGAAGTTTGTTGGCACTAAACTGAAAGACTTAAAATAGAACATGTGAATTAAAGTGATCTAATGCATTCTTCCATGCTTAATTATATATTATATTTACAGATATCAACGAGTGCTTATTACCAAGGAGATGCAATGGAACATGTGAGAACCATACTGGAGGCTTTAGCTGCAAAGATTGTACTCATGGAGAAGAGTTCGATGCAACAAAAGGGACATGTGTGATACCAGCTAAGAGGCACATCCTATCGTTGGGTAAGTCACTAGTGAACCTAACTATTTGCTAGCATTCACGGTCTAGAAAATACATAATTATTCGTACTGACTTATTGAATGCACAGGTATTGCAATCGGCATTGGATGTGGTATTGCTGTCGTACTTATTGCATTTGGTATAACTATGCTCATCAAGAAGTGGAAGAGTGATATACTAGATGGAATTCGAAGAACAAACTTCAAGAAAAATAAGGGCTTGCTCTTGGAGCAACTAATCTTAGATCAAAATGCTACAGATACAACAAAGATATTCTCACTGGAGGAATTAGAAAAGGCAACCAACAATTTCGATAGGAGTCGTATTCTTGGCAAAGGAGGACAGGGCGAAGTTTATAAGGGGATCGTATCTGATCAACGTGTGGTGGCAATTAAAAGGTCAAAAGTAGTGAATCAACATGAGATAGAACACTTTATCAATGAGGTTGCCATATTGTCACAGATCATTCATCGCAATGTTGTCAAGCTCTTAGGTTGTTGTTTGGAAACAGAGGTACCGCTTCTGGTCTATGAGTTCATATCAAATGGAACTTTATATAACCTTTTACACAATTCTGTAAGTGGTATTTCATGGGATGAGCGTGTGAGGATTGCATTAGAAACTGCAACAGCTCTGGCTTATCTCCACTCAGCTGCTGCAGTTTCTATTTTTCATAGAGATATCAAGTCAGCTAACATATTGTTAGATGACAGTCTTACTACAAAGGTAGCTGACTTTGGTATTTCAAAGTCTTTACCAATCGGTCAGACTCGTGTGAAGACAGTTGTACAGGGTACATTCGGTTACTTGGACCCAGAGTACCTCGAGACACAACAACTCACTGGTAAAAGTGATGTTTACAGCTTTGGGGTCTTGCTTGTGGAGATTTTCACGAGAAAGAAGCCATTCTACTATAATGAACATGATGAAGTGCAGAGGTTGCCTCATAACTTCAGGGAAGCAGTTCATCACGGAGATCTGATGGATATTATAGATCCTCAACTTGTCGAAGAAGTAACTGGTGAAGAAATTGATGCTATTGCATCAATAGCAATATCATGTTTGAGTGATAGAGGAGAAGAGAGACCAGTCATGGGAGATGTACAAATGAGGCTGCAACTCATTCAGAGTAAAAGATTAAGAAAGAGGCAAATTTTCACAAGAGATGATGAGGAGATCGAACCTTCTCTATGCCCAAATATCGGTACCTCTCGTGCAAAGAGCAATTCTATCAATCGAATATTTAGTGGGGAGCGAGACATGTCCTCAACAATGCCACGCTAAGGATATATGCAACAACATGATAAACTGGAGGTTGATGCACACACTTAATTAATTATTTACCTTGTATTCCAAGAAGAATTATGTCATCTAGAAGAGTACGTATTGTAATTGTACTTCCTATGTTATTTCCACATTATATCTGCAGCCTCTTTTTCATTTGTGTGCTTAGTTATTGATTTTAAATGCCTAGTGCACGTATCAACTAGTGTTATACCCGCCAGTTGCCATGGGAATATTCACCAAACTGGTTTTGATTGTCATTCACTCACATGGCCGCAGTCACGGATTGAGTTGCCGTGGAAGGCGCAACTCCGCCGCTTGCTCTGCTCGGCGCAACGGTGCCTGTGATCCCGGTCAACCGAACACACCTTTAATTTCAATTTATCCATTCCTCCGCCGTGCTTCATCTGTCGCTGCGGGAGACTGAGATGGACACCACCCAGCTCAGGAAGACATAAATTGGCGGGCAAATCTTTAGGGAGTGTCTATTGAACAGTGGACTGATTTTCATTTTAGTCTCGTCGAATTTTTATCCAGTCAGATTTAGCGATGTGTAGTCCTCATTTATTCACCACGCTACTAACCAGCAGAGTGGAGACATTCCTAACAGGCTTTGGGTTCTCTTGGGCCTTTTTATCGTTTCAATAAGTTATTTTTTACTAGAGCACCTCGCCAGGCAGCCTGTGGTTGGTCATAGTGTCTTTAAAAAAAATTATACGAAACATCCTGTACACTTCTAAATATGTTTTGTTTTCTTCTGATGGCAATAAGTCCTGACTAAAAGATATAACAGTAAAAAACTAAATTAAAGCCTGGTACATCATGTAAATATTGGTGAACAAATGGTTGTCTTGGTCAATTTGACAGCTTACAGAAAAGGTACACATATTCATAAAACACAAAATGTGATGTCCAAAACAAACTAACTGGTGACACATAACTCAATAACTGAATGTCCCATACCGATTAAACTGAAGAAATTTGTTTTAAGCTATTCCTATATCGAAGTCAGCCCTTAGAACAAGCATACATACTGCCTTTAAAACTAGATACGCTCATCAGGTGCAGTGTCATATACCTGAATTTGTGTTGTGTCCTTCACCCATCGTCAGTGCAACCACTCCGCTCCTCAGATGTTGAGCTTGGAAACAATTTCCTTGGGGATTTTCTGCAACACAAAAACACACACAAAAAATATTGTAACCAACATCAATGGAAAAAGAAGAGGACCAAAAGAATCATGTAAATAAATGAGAAAAAAAAAGACCGACGTAGAAGAAAGAGAACAAATGAGGGGTTGATTCCTTGTTTCTCTGCACAAGGTCCAAAAGGCACCAGCACACATTGCAAACAATCTATAAAATGAGACAAGGGAGGAATGATGAAAGACAAGGCAAAATAAACAGAAAAGAAGAATTAGAATGAGAAGTGATAAGGGAAGACATAAAAATGTGACTACAAATATTTAACGAGGAAACAAAATGAAGAAAAATACTTAAGAGAATGAAGACAAAAGAAACTATAAAATGGGACCAAAGAAATATAGAATGAAGAAACAAAATTGAAAAGGAAAAAAAAAAGGAACACATCGCACACATCCCTGAATCAACCCGAAAGGACTAATGCACTCGCATAGGAAAAGGAGAAGGATAGGAAAGCTGCAAACACTATGGAGCGGTGCTGTACGAGAGGCTGAGATAAAATACCAAAGATGTTTTAATGTAATCTGATAGAGATGAAAGAGGTTTGCTCTCCGCATGCTCATTCTCGGTTGCGAGAAAATGCTAGATGAGATAAGTACTGAAAATTGATACTGAAGAAAACACTCAAGACTGAGAGACTGAACAATGAAGTAAGATCAGAAAATGAGAAATGATAACTGAATACTGAGGAATAATGAATAACTGGCTGGAGGAAAAAAAATGATGACTGAGAACTGAAGCTACTGATTATAATCTCATCTGATAGATGACAAAAGATGACTGAGAAAACAGAACTAACTGAAGATAAAACTAAACTGTTGAAACTGAACCGTGACAAGCTTAACACTAACAAGGACAAACTAAACAAGTTAAAAACAAACCGTAGATAATCTCATCTGATTACTTGTTGCATTCTCTCCCGTAGACATAGAAAAAAATTAGAATCCCTCAAAACTAATAAACTTTATGCACATGGTGAAATTCCATTTTCTCCAAGAATTCCTGAGAAGTTTTATACCGTTATCTAAATAAAGGAAAAATCTTAACGCTGCTACATACAAAAAAAAACACTGCTACATAGCTAAATGCGAATTCACATTAAGAGAAAGACAAAAAAGACTCGAGAAAGTAAAACTTAATCACAGATAAAACCAAGATCAAACTAAATTGTCTTAGCCATGTAAACTTAATCTCATGTAAAGGAAAACCTAAACATGAATGTCTAAAACCCCGAAACTGGTCTAATAGACAAAGAACTTTTAAACTGAATGTCTAAAAATAATAACCTAAAAATTGACTGGTCTAATTAACGTACTGATGAACTGACCAAGAACTGAAGAAGAACAAACTGACGTAATGACTATCTCTCATTGCTGAAAGAATACTAAAAAGGAATGGAAGACTCCTGATGTTGACTATACTCATGCCGTCTATGATAGAAATGGTAGTCTGAAGAATCAATCAATGAAAGACTGAGCACATGCCCTCTGATCTCTGAATGATAACATTTGATCTGAATGAATGGATAAAACTGAGGAACAGCTAAAACTATACACAGACTGAACAAACAAACTCCATGCAAAAAGAAAAAAGAAAAGACTGAACAAACAAACTGATGGGAAGCAGACCAATGTGAGTTTTGGCCAGCGATCCGTCCACACGTCCTCGCCATGTTTGACTAGTATGTCTATATACATGGTATATAACGGAATTATGTGTGCTAAATCTGGTTAAAAGTGTCAAGATATAGTTTACTCTAAGCAAACAAATTTAGATAGAGAAGCATCCATGCATGGGAGCTGACGCACTACAAAAGATGAGAAGCAGAACAATGTTCATGCTCCAGCGATGGGTAAAGTCGACTATTTGTATGCTCTTGCATTTTGCTCAACTACAATTCTTTGCCATTTCCATACAGCCAGGTTAGTAAATAAGAAGTTACAAAAGGATGGATTACTGCAAGCAAGGAAAAACTGAAACAATTGCCACTGTCCAGTGCATTATAATGAGTTTAAGGCATCTCAGAAGAAGAAAAAATGCATACACAGAAGCTAGTACTCTCATAAGGTCATATTTCCACTCTGCTCATAGGACTGGCAGGCAGCAGCAGTCTAGCAGATGACTGATTCAACCAACAAATTTCAGTCGTTTACAGCATGGGAGAAGAAAATGCTTCAGAATTCTGACCACAGTATCTGCTTTGCAAATTTACACTTCTCCCCAACTATGTGTGTAGATAAACTGGGGGAGAAACTACACAAGAATCCAGTGTACAAAACGCCAAAGGAGGTAAGTAATGACACTCATGACAGCAGCATCGGTTGAGACCCACATCTAAACTCTGCTTCACCTTCGCTATAAACACTATACATCAGGCCGCTGACTAGTAACTACAACTAAAAAATCAGGGCGTCTCGCCAATCCCAATAGGAAATCACATAAAAATCCGACGCTATTTCGTCCCGTTTTCCCCCAAAAATCACTAGCAGATGAGGACTGATTAAGAGGAGGGGAATAGTCGGTGGACAAAGCTCACACCGAGTCTACGGCTACGGGATGTGCCGATACCGCCATCCTTAGCAGCCGGCGTAATGTGGGGCTCCCTTAGGTGATACGAGCGGCTGGGGCTCCTGTTCTTGCCATTATGCTCGATCTCGAGCTCCCAACGGAAGCTCTCCTTGCTGGGGACCTGGGGTAGGAATACTACCTGCCATGGCTGGTCTGAACGGGGAAGGGTGAAGAGAGAAGATCAACCAATGGCAGCACCGCTGGGGGTGGGGGAGGAGAAGGAGAGAGAAAAGAAAACTCACAGATGGGGGAATGCAAGCACCGAAGCCGACGGCCGGATCCTCCTTCAACAGCGGCGGCGAGCACAGCACGGACCGGGGGCAAGGAATGACCAGTGGGTCATTGCCACCCGGGACATGGACGCGAGAGCTATGTCTCGCATTAAGCGAGACAAAAGCTTACACTCGCGTCGAAGTCTACAGTGATGGGCCGGCCCATTAGAGCGAACATAAAACAAAGATGCCCGTGCGTATTCTCAAAAAGAAAAAGTAAGATGTCCGTGTGTTGCACGTAACACCGAAATGCATTGATCCGGGTCATCTCATGTTTAACCAATACTGATAGGTTCCTTCGGATATTTTTCTTCTCTAGCATCCGGGTGAATAGTAAATTAGGGAAAATAGATAAAAAAATATCTTTTGCAAACAAAAGTGTTCCAAGTGTTCAACCTGCATCCAAAGCTTCATGAAGAAATAACACTTATTGTGCTTTGCAAAAATGATCTTTAAAAAATATTTTTTGAGTACCGATTTTGTTTATTTTTTCTAGACCGTCATGAATGTAACTCAGAATGACTTAGAAGGGGCGGAGGAGATGGCGAGAAGGAGGGGGGCGTGGTGGTGGTCGGCAATGCGGTCTAAGAGAGGGCACGAGAGGCGTTGGGGGCAAACGATGCCAAGAGCAGCGACCTCTCTAGATCCTTCTTGTTTTTTTTCTGAGATGGCTAGATGAGTTGAGAGATAAGGGGTTATCTACAAACAAGGAGTGGAGTGTGGAGGTCTTTTTACAAACTGACATAATTTGTCTCGGATGCGTTGAATGTAAATCGAGGTTGTAAATGAAGGATGGCAGACACACCATCATCACCAACTCAGCTTTTTATAGGAATAGAGATATTAGTATATTACAAAGAAAAAGAAGCTTGTTTCAAAAGAAAAGAAAAAACAGAAAAGAAGTGCACACCGGTGAGATACATCCCAACTGTACTACTCCCTCCGTTCGGAATTACTCGCCCAAAAAATGAATGTATCTAGATGTATTTTAGTTGTAGATACATCTATTTTTATCCATTATTGTTAAGTAATTCCGAACGGAAGGAATAGATCACAACGTTTATTTTTGGAATTAAGCGAGATGCTCTCGCGTCGGGAGCTACAGTGTCAGTACCTGTTACGCACGCGCGGGCAAAAAAGGCAAAGGAAAATGGGGATCCTGGAAGAGAGGTGCTAGGCATACCATGAATTTTTGTCCGATGCTGTACGACTTTGCTGAGTCACCCTCCGATCAAATCTATGCATCAACAGCAATCGTTGGATCACTGGGTCAGCCGTGAATCGTACGTACGAAGTCGTACGCAGAGCAATTTCGATCCTGGAAAGGCCTACAACTTGTTGGGCAGAGCTCCACGGATCAATGCATCCAAGACAGGGTGCATCCGAGATAGTGTTAAAGTAGCTGGGTGCGGCCTACTTGAGGCATAAAAAGTCGATTTTCACTGGTTTTTCTGTTTTTTTCTTTTTTTCCTTTTTTCGTTTTTCTTTTTTTCTTTTCTTTCTTCATATTCTTCTGTGTTATTCGATTTTTCGCCTTTTTGTTCTTTTTTCTTCTCCGTTTTTTGTTTTTCTCATTCCTTTTTTCGTTTTGTTTCTTCGGTTTTCAATGCTTTTTTTGTTTTCTTTCTTTTTTCATACATGTTAAAATCATTTTTTGTAACAAGTGATCAACACTTTTTGTATACACGTTCAACATTGTCCGAAAGTTGCTTCAATACTTGTTCAACATTTTGATAGTCATTCAACATTTTTCTAAATACTTCTTCAACATTTTTAGTTCTTATTCAATATTTTTAAATACTTGTTCCAGTTTTCATATACTTGGTCAATATTTTATAATACTTATTCAACATTTTTCAAATACTTGTTCATCAATTTTTAATAGTTGTCAAAAAAATTCAAATTCTTGTTCAACATTTTTAAATACTTGTTCAACATTTGACGGGGGATAGACCCCGGGTAGCCTCATCAACACTTCAACACTTTTTAAGCACATCGGGGCTGGCCATGCCCCTTAGCCCGACTGATCGCAAGGCCGACCCTTAGAGCCGGCTGGAGCCAGAGGACCGCCTCCTAGAAGGCGGCGGACCCCAAGAAGGCGACACGATCCAGAAGGCGGCAAGGCCTGGGCCGACTCCTAGCGGGCGGCCTATCCTTTCCCTCTGAGTTCGGGCCCGACTAAGAGACAAGCTGGGGCATGGCTACAGTGCGCCATGCCTCCCCCGAATCCCGGTCGTATGGTTACAATGACCACTGCCAGGCGGCTGTCGACCCGTCCGGCGCGACACTGTAGCCACGGCGCGCCCGAAACGGCCTCCGTCAGCACGGATGGCGCCACAGTGGAGAGCCGTTCGTGGGACCCACAGGCGGCAGGTCCCACCTGTCGGCCAGTTCCTTGGCAGCCGGCAGGGGCCACCAGAGGCGGGCCCCGGCAGCCGGCAAAGGACCCAGCCTCCTTAGTCACTGACGGTCGGGACCTACCACCCGGCCGGATTACCATTTACCCCTGGGGGGTAGGCCTATATAAACCCGCCAGGTTCACCCATGCAAAGGGTTCACACTCCATTTCCGTCCACCCATAGCTAGGGAAGAGATAGAGCTAGCCTTGCCCTTCTTCTTCCTTTAGCCGAATAGCTCAAGGAACAACCTTATAGCTACCATACTGATCATAGTCATCATGCGGAGACCCCACAGAGCAGGACTAGGGATGTTATCTCCAGGGAGAGCCCCGAACCTGGGTAAGACTCGTCGCCGTTCGAGGTCTTGCCTACTCCCGCTTCTAGAGCCCGACAATGTACTCCTGTCCCCACACATGATAAGCCATCCTGTGGCATATGTCGAGGAAATACCACGACATTTGGCGCCCACCGTGGGGCTAAGCGCACCGTTGGTCGGAGACACGTTCTGGACAGGAACTATTTTCTTTCCCAGCGAGCGCAGCCAGCCCGGCACGCCGGATAGCGCTTGCACTGACACATTGCACGACGTGGAGGCCGCCTGCGCCGCGAGCTCCCTCGCTGATCTTCTCGGCGGGATCCGCCTCGCCGATGAGCCCGCGCCCGATGCGGGATCGGCCAGCTCCTAGAGCTGCCTCGTCGACCTCCTCTGCAAGCTCCACATCGCCAATGAGCTCGCCTCCGACTTGGAGTCCATCGGCTCCACCGATCCACCCGTCGAGATGCTCATCGACTTTGACGCGGCGAACGCCGATGTCTACCCCGACCACGTGGAGATTGTCGACGACCCGCTCCCTTCCGCGGACAGCAATACCAGTGCCAGGACCGTCACATAGGTGCTGGTCATTAGCCAGGACGGAGCCTCTGCCGGAGTGGGCCGGGACCCACTACAAGCGGCTCTACGGGCCATGTCCGCCTCGATGAGGCAGGCACGGATGGTGCGACGCTGAAAACACTCCGCGTCTCGCTCCTCGACAACGCCAACAAGTTGGCTGCCATGAGGCGCCTCATTGAGGCCTACCAGCGCGAGATCGACCGCGTCGTGGGCGGCACGCCGGCTGCTGGCGAGCCCACCTGACTGGGCGCAATCCGGCAATGCGGCGCGGCCATCGCCGGCGTGCTGGGTGCCGACCACCCAGTCTACACCACCCCGATGGAGAACCTGCGCGCCGCCCAGGCGGCGGTAGACGAACTGGACCACCTGGAGGAGGGCAACGAGCAACGCTACATGATGGAGCGCCTCCAGCAGCTCCTCGACGCGGCTGCCATGCAGCAGGAAGCCGGCCGCCGCATGGTGGAACCTGACGTACAAGACGAGAATCGTCTCCCTCGCCATGAGCACGGAGCGACCTCCCGGACCCCAACAGGCGGCACCCACGGTCGGAGGAATCCGGAGCCGGCTGCTAGTCGCAGTCGGCGCACCCACATCATGTTTGAGCGCGACCAAGATGGTCGTCCTCGAGGAGTGGAACGGCGGGACAATCGTCCGCCTCCCCCATGCAGGGAAAGGCGCTCCTCCCCGCCGCCTGTTGAGCATCCGACTCTCGGAGGCCGGTTGGGCCCCGCAAAGGAGTCAGAGAGAACGACGCCCGCCACCGACTCGACCGACTCGCTCGGTCCCTGGCGGTAGAAGAAGAAGATGCAACCGGTCCGCCTTGTTTCGGCCCCCGCATACGTGACGAGCCCTTCCCCAAAGGGTTCTCACTCCCACGAGACACTCCCAAGTACAACAGCTCTGTGAAGCCGGAGGACTAGCTGGTCGACTACTCCACAGCCGTCAACATAGCAAACGGCAACAAGCGTGTTGCCGAGAAATATGTTTCGCTCATGCTCCAGGGCATGACCCGGACATGGATGAACAGCCTCAAGCCGTATAGCATCAACAGCTGGCTGGATTTCACCGAAGTCTTCAACCGCAATTTCACCAGCACCTACAAGCGGCCGCCCAAACCTCGCCAACTCTCCATGTGCGTTCAAGGCCCAATTGAGTCCACCTGCGACTACCTGACGCGTTGGGCCGAGCTGCGCAACTCCTGCGAAGGGGTGCATGAGGTGCCGGCCATAGAATACTTCACTGCTGGATGTAGAGAAGGCACCCTACTCAAGCACAAGCTCCTCTGTGACGAGCTGGCCATCCTAGACAAACTGCTGATCATAGCGGAAAGTATGCCACGGTCGACTCCTCCATGAAGTCAGAACTCCGAGTGGACGCGTCTGGGAAGGTGCTCCCTACGGCTCCCCAAACGCCGCTTGATGACACCAACCGACGCCAGCCGAATGACAACAAGTGCAAGGCCCAGCAACCGGCTTCTAATAGCCGGTAGGTAGCAGCAGTCGAAGATCAGCAGCCAGGGAGTATGGCAGCCCGCCTTCTCCTTCGAGCAGGCCCTCGACGCCCCGTGCAATTTCCATAGCGGCGCGAAGCCGTCCAACCACACCACTCGAAAGTGCAACTGGCTCGCTCGGATCGCCAAAGGCAAGGCCTGCCCACCTCCCCCACTAGCCAGCCCGGCAGCTTCGGCCGCTCAGTGGTCGGCAGCGTGACCTGTTGGCATGCTCCAAGATGTGTTCCCCGACGAACACGCCGCCTACATCGTCTTCACAAGTGAAGCCGGCAACAAACACAACAGACGGCAACAACACCGCAAGGTGAACACTGTCAGCTCAGAGGTCCCCACCCGCATGCACTGGTCCGAGAGGCCCATCACCTGGAGTTAAGCTGACCACCCGGCCGTGATGCCCTCACCGGGTGCATACACCTTGGTGCTGGAAGCAACCTTCGCAGCGGAGAGGCGGACTTGCCGTTTTGGCCGAGTTCTGATAGATGGCGGCAGTAGCATCAACATCCTGTACCGCGAGACCATGGAGCGGTTGGGCATCAAGGCCAAGCAGCTTCAGCCAAGCCGGACCGTCTTCCATGGCATAGTTCCTGGCCTTTCCCGCTCTCCAATCGGCAAGATCAAGATTGATGTCCTGTTCGGCGACAGGGACCACTTCCGCCGCGAACCAATCTGGTTCGAGGTGGTCGACCTAGACAGCCACTACCACGTGCTCTTGGGCCGCCCTGCGCTGGCCAAGTTCATGATGGTCCTGCACTACGCCTATCTGAAGGCCAAGATGCTGGGCACCAAGGGCATCATCACCATTGTTGGCGACTACCAGAAGTTGCTAGATTGCGCCACTGCCAGCAACCGGCTGGCCGAGTCCCTCGTCATCGCTCAAGAAAAGCGTATGCTTGACCGGATGGTGGCCATGGCCAGCGAGAAGCCGGCCGTGCCGACTGATCCCAAGGAGATGGAAGCAGGGGCCTCCTTCCAGTCGGCCAAAGAGACCAAGCGGATCCCCCAGGCACGGTGCACCCGGAAAGGTTTGCTGTCTTAGGCACTGGCCTCGACAGCAAATAGTAAGGCGAGGTCGTTGATTTCCTCCATGAGAATCGAGACATCTTTGCATGGTCCCCCAAAGACATGCCGGGTGTCCCAACGGATTTCGCCGAGCACAAACTGCATGTGAGGCCGGATGCCAAGCTAGTCAAGCAACCCCTCCGCTGCCTATCAGAAGAGAAGAGAAGAGAAGGATTGTTGGTGAAGAAATCGCCCGGCTTCTGGCAGCCGACTTCATCATGGAAGTGTTCCACCCGGACTGGCTTGCCAACCCAGTCCTCGTCCTGAAGAAGAACAACAAGTGGCGCATGTGCATCGACTACACTAGTCTCAACAAAGCCTGCCCCAAAGATCCGTTTGCTCTGCCACAGATAGATCAAGTGATCGACTCCATAGCCGTATGCGAGCTACTGTCTTTCCTTGACGCCTACTCCGGCTACCACTAGATTAAGGTGGATCTGGATGATTTCCTGAAGACCGCCTTCATCACACCATTCAGCGCTTTCTGCTACATCACCATGACATTCGGCTTGAGAAATGTTGGTGCCACCTTCCAACGCTGTATGCAGAAGTGCTTGTTGCAGTAACTCGGATGCAATGCCCACGTCTATGTGGACGAAATTGTGGTGAAGATGGAGAAGCATGGTACCCTGATGGAAGACCTCAAGGAGACCGTTGAGAACCTGTGCCGTTTCAACATCAAGCTCAACCCAGAGAAGTGTATCTTCGGTGTACCAGCCGATCAGCTCCTTGGTTTCCTTGTCTCAGAACGTGGCATCGAGTGCAACCCCATAAAGATCAAGGCCATCGAGCGGATGGAGAAATCCACCAAGTTGAGTGATGTCCAAAAGTTCACCGGGTGCCTGGCATCCCTCAGCCGCTTCATCAGTCGGTTGGGCGAGAAGGCACTCCCTCTGTACTAGCTCATGAAGAAAACCACTTGTTTCGAGTGGAATGACCAGGCGGACGCCGCCTTCCTCTAGCTCAAGCGCATGATGTCTATGCCACCTATCCTGGCAGCTCCGGCTGCTAAAGAGCATGCTCCTCTACATCGTCACCACCAACCGAGTCATCAGCACGGTGATCGTTGTAGAGCGTACAGAAGACGGCAAGGTACAGTCGGTCTAGAGGCCGGTGTACTACCTGAGCGAGGTCTTGTCCGCCTCCAAGTAGAACTGCCCCCATTGCCAGAAGATGTGCTACGGCGTGTACTTCGCCGCTAAGAAGCTGAAGCAATATTTCCAAGAGCACTCCATCACGGTTGTATGCACCGTCACCCTCGCCGAGATCATGGGCAATAGAGATGCCTCAGGCCGGGTGGCCAAGTGGGCCATTGAGCTGGCTCCCTACACCATCCTCTACCAGCCCCGCACCGCCATCAAGTCGCAAGCGCTTGCCGACTTCCTCGTCGACTGGGCTGAGTCCCAGTACCTGCCACCAGCGCCGAATTCTATGCATTGGCGGATGCACTTTGATGGCTCAAAGATGTTCACCAGCTTGGGAGCCGACATCGTCCTCACCTCTGCCAAAGGAGACAAGCTGAAGTACACACTGCAAATCCACTTCGCCACCTCCAACAACGAAGCCGAGTACGAGGCGCTCATCTTTGGGCTCTGACTGGCCAAAGAAATCGCATCCGCTGCATCCTCTGCTATGGTGACTCGGACTTGGTGGTCCAGCAGTTATCCGGCGATTGGGACGCCAAGGACACCAACATGGCAAGCTACCGCCTCCTCGTCCAGCAGATGAGCGAGCACTTTGATGGATGCGAGTTCATTCACGTACCACAAGCCGACAATGACGCAGCAGATGCCCTTGCCCGCATTGGCTCCACCCGGCAAGCTAGCTGACGTCTCCCTCAAGTGCCTGCGCAAGCCGTCTATCAAGCCCTCGCCGGAGTCCGACTCCATCTTCGTGCTGGCTAACCCCGGAGCAGTCGGATTCGGCTCGGGGACTTCAGCAACTGGTCTGGGGACTTCAGTAGTCGGCCCAGGGACTTCACCAGGCGGCCTGGAAGCTCCAGCAGGTGGCCCGGGGGCTACGACAGTCGACCCAGGGACTTCATCGGCACCATCAGGAGAAGCCGGCTCTAGCCCGCCGCCTCCCAACCCGGCCTCCCTCATACCAGTCGCGGTATTCATAATGGTGGCGGCCCCGTCTTGGGCCCAGCCCATCCGCGACTATCTGGTGAGCCGCGTGCTACCAGCCGACAAAGTACTAGCTTGGCAGATCCAGCGCAGAGCAGGCGCCTACACCATCGTCAACCAAGAGCTCACCAGGCGGAGTGTGACCGGCGTCTATTAGCGCTGCGTGGAGCCGGAGAAGGGCATGGAAATCTTCAGGGATAGCCATCAAGGCGAATGTGGCCACCATGTCGCCTCCAGATCCCCCGTAGCCAAAGCCTTCCACCATGGTTTCTTCTGGCCACCATGGTTCCATGCTATTATATTATCCATTTAGGATGTTTTATATGCATTTATATGCTATTTTATATGATTTTTGGGACTAACCTATTAACCTAGAGCCCAGTGCCACTTTCTGTTTTTTCCTTGTTTTTGAGTTCTACAGAAAAGGAATACCAAACGGAGTCCAATTGACGTGCTAATTTTAGACGATTTTTCATGGACCAAAAGAAGCCCCCGGAGTAAAAGAGTTGGGCCAGAAGAGTCCTGAGCCGTCCACGAGGGTGGAGGGCGAGCCCTACCCCCTGGGTGCGCCTCCTACCTCGTGGATGACTCGAAGACCCCCTTGATGTGAGACCGACCCCTAAAATTCCTATCAATACAAAAACCTCCAAAAATAAACTTAGATCGGGAGTTCCACCGCCGCAAGCCTCTATAGCCACCAAACACCAATCGGGACCCTGTTCCGGCACCCTGCTGGAGGGGGGATCCATCACCAGTGGCCATCTTCATCATCCCGGCGCTCTCCATGAGAGGAGGGAGTAGTTCACCCTCGGGGCTGAGGGTATGTACCAGTAGCTATGTGTTTGATCTCTCTCTCTCTCTCTCTCTCTCGTGTTCTTGATATGGCACGATCTTGATGTATCGCTAGCTTTGCTATTATAGTTGGATCTTATGATGTTTCTCCTCCTCTACTCTCTTGTAATGGATTGAGTTTTCCCTTTGAAGTTATCTTATCGGATTGAGTCTTTAAGGATTTGAGAACACTTTATGTATGTCTTGCATGTGCTTATCTGTGGTGACAATGGGATATTCACGTGATCTACTTGATGTATGTTTTGGTGATCAACTTGCGGGTTCCGTAAAATTGTGAACTTATGCATAGGGGTTGGCACACGTTTTTGTCTTGACTCTCTAGTAGAAACTTTGGGGCACGCTTTGAAGTACTTTGTGTTTGAATAGATGAATCTGAGATTGTGTGATGCATATCGTATAATCATACCCACGGATACTTGAGGTGACATTGGAGTATCTAGGTGACATTAGGGTTTTGGTTGATTTGTATCTTAAGGTGTTATTCTAGTACGGACTCTAGGATAGATTGAACGGAAAGAATAGCTTCGTGTTATTTTACTACGGACTCTTGAATAGATCGATCAGAAAAGATAACTTTGAGGTGGTTTCATACCCTACAATAATCTCTTCGTTTGTTCTCCGCTATTAGTGACTTTGGAGTGACTCTTTGTTGCATGTTGAGGGATAGTTATATGATCCAGTTATGTTATTATTGTTGAGAGAACTTGCACTAGTGAAAGTATGAACTCTAGGCCTTGTTTCCTAGCACTGCAATACCAATTGTGCTCATTTTTATCATTAGTTACCTTGCTGTTTTTATATTTTCAGATTACAAAAACCTATATCTATCATCCACATTGCACTTGTATCACCATCTCTTCGCCGAACTAGTGCACCTATACAATTTACCATTGTATTGGGTGTGTTGGGGACACAAGAGACTCTTTGTTATTTGGTTGCAGGGTTGTTTGAGAGAGACCATCTTCATCCTACGCCTCCCACGGATTGATAAACCTTAGGTCATCCACTTGAGGGAAATTTGCTATTGTCCTACAAACCTCTGCACTTGGAGGCCCAACAACGTCTACAAGAAGAAGGTTGTGCAGTAGACATCAAGCTCTTTTCTGGTGCCGTTGCCGGAGAGGTGAGTGCTTGAAGGTATATCTTTAGATCTTGCAATCAAATCTTTTAGTTTCTTGTTTTATCACTAGTTTAGTTTATAAAAAAACTACAAAAAATGGAATTAAGGTTGCCTCATATGCTTCATCTTTTTAATGTCTTTCGTGAAAATGATGGGAAGGAAAATTGTGCTCAAGTACTAGAAGAAGAATTACATAGAATGCTTGGCATAAAATAGTGAATGATGAGCATGATTGCAATGTTGTTAGTATGAATTCTTTAAATACCCATGATGCTAATGATATGCAAAGCCACAAGCTTGGGGATGCTATATTTGATGAAGATGATATGTTTAGTGCCCCCAAATTTTGATTGGAATATTTATTATGATGAAACCATGCCTCCTATTTATGATGATTATATTGATAAAGTGGGTTTCGAAGAGTGTCAACTTTACGAAGTAATGATCCCACTATTTTGGAGGATGTTGAATATTATTGTGATAATTATGAAAGTGGATTTGGAGAGGTCATGACTTTATTTAGTGATGAATCCACTATTTCGAAAGAGGTTCCAATTGATTATGAGAACAAAGTTGCTATCTATGATGATTATTGTGATGACTTGTTGATAACCCACAAGTATAGGGGATCGCAACAGTTTTCAAGGGTAGAGTATTCAACCCAAATTTATTGATTCGACACAAGGGGAGCCAAAGAATATTCTCAAGTATTAGCAGCTGAGTTGTCAATTCAACCACACCTGGAAACATAGTATCTGCAGCAAAGCGTTTAGTAGCAAAGTAATATGATAGTGGTGGTAACGGTAACAAAAGTAAAGACAGCAAAAGTAATGTTTTTGGTATTTTGTAGTGATTGTAACAGTAGCAACGGAAAAGTAAATAAGCGTAAACCAGTATATGGAAAACTCGTAGGCACCGGATTAGCGATGGATAATTATGCCGGATGTGGTTCATAATGTAACAGTCATAGCATAGGGTGACACAGAACTAGCTCCAGTTCATCAATGTAATGTAGGCATGTATTCCGAATATAGTCATACATGCTTATGGAAAAGAACTTGCATGACATCTTTTGTCCTACCCTCCCGTGGCAGCGGGGTCCTATTGCAAACTAAGGGATATTAAGACCTCCTTTTAATAGAGAACTGGAACAAAGCATTAGCACACAGTGAAAGTGCAACTATCCCTAGGTGGTTTTGGTAATTCATAACAACATATAGCTCATTGAGCTAATGCTATTCCAAGACTATTATTTCAAGAAACCTCAATGAATGGCATGGCATGGATGATGAAAGTTGATCCCTCAAAATACTAAGGACAAAGGATTGGCTCAAGCTCAAAAGCTCAAGACTCCTCATTTTACATTTTAGTGATCCAAGATCACATTGAGTCTATAGGAAAAGCCAATACTATCAAGGAGGGATGAGGTGTTGCTTAATGAGCCTCTTGCTTCATGTGCTTTGTGATATGCTCCAAAACCCTCAACTACTTTCCCACATCCACAAATGACCTAAACTCAAAGCCAAAATCGGTCACACCGATTCTTCCTATCCGGCGCCACCGATTCCAAAAGTCATAGCCACTGCCACAAACCCTAAGCAAATCGGTCTTACCGATAGGGATCTCGGTCTCACCGAGATGGGTTTGTAATCTCTCTGTTTCCCTTTGTAACGTTTTGGTCTAACCGAAGTGAGCGATCGGTCCCACCGAGATTGCAATGTAAACTCTCTGTTTCCTTTTTGTAACATCTTGGTCTCACCAAAAAGAGCAAATCGGTCCCATCGAGTTTACCTGACCAACTCTCTGGAAAGCTTATTACCAAATCGGTCTCACCGAGTTTGTGTAATCGGTCTTACCGAGATTACGTTATGCCCTAACCCTAACCGAATCGGTCTCACCGAGATGCATGTCAGTCCCACCGAAAATCACTAACGGTCACTAGGTTTACTAAATCGGTTCGACCGAGTTTAACGATTCTGTCCCACCGAGTTTGGTAAATTGTGTGTAACGGTTAGATTTTGTGTGGAGGCTATATGTACCCCTCCACCTCCTCTTCATTCGTGGAGAGAGCCATCAGAACGAACCTACACTTCCAACTTACCATTTTTGAGAGAGAACCACCTACTCATGTGTTGATACCAAGATATTCCATTCCTACCATATGAATCTTGATCTCTAGCCTTCCCCAAGTTGCTTTCCACTCAAATCTTCTTTCCACCAGATCCAAAACCTATGAGAGAGAGTTGAGTGTTGGGGAGACTATCATTTGAAGCACAAGAGCAAGGAGTTCATTATCAATGCACCATTTGTTACTTCTTGGAGAGTGGTGTCTCCTAGATTGGCTAGGTGTCACTTCGGAGCCTCCACAAGATTGTGGAGTTGAACCAAGGAGTTTGTAAGGGCAAGGAGATCGCCTACTTCGTGAAGATCTACCACTAGTGAGGCAAGTCCTTCGTGGGCGATGGCCATGGTGGGATAGACAAGGTTGCTACTTCGTGGACCCTTCGTGGGTGGAGCCCTCCGTGGACTCGCGCAGCCGTTACCCTTCGTGGGTTGAAGTCCAACGTGGATGTACGATAGCACCACCTATCGGAACCACGCCAAAACATCCGTGTCTCCAATTGCGTTTGAATCCTCCAAAACCCTTCCCTTTACTTTCTTGCAAGTTGCATGCTTTAATTTCCGCTGCCTATATATTCTTTGCATGCTTGCTTGAATTGTGTGATGATTGCTTGACTTGTCCTAAAGTAGCTAAAATTTGCCAAACTATAAAATTGGGAAAAGGTTAAATTTTTATTGGTCAAGTAGTCTAATCACCCCCCCTCTAGACATACTTCAAGGTCCTACAAGTGGTATCAGAGCTTTGGTCTCCATTTGCTTTGATTTCCATAGCTTTTGGTGGTCATAGCCTTGGTTTCACAACCTAGGAGAGTATGGCGTCTAGCGAGGGAAATTATCACCGTAGAGGTCCTTACTTTGGTGGCACTAATTTTGCTAGTTGGAAGCATAAGATGAAAATGCATATTCTCGGACATAACCCCGCCGTTTGGGCAATTATTTGTATTGGCTTGCAAGGTGAATTTTTCGATGGGAGAGAACTGAACCGTGAAGCTAATGCGGAAGAATTGAAGATGCTGCAATACAACGCTCAAGCATGCGATATCATCTTCAATGGATTGTGCCCCGAAGAATTCAACAAAATCAGCCGTCTTGAGAATGCAAAGGAAATTTGGGATACTTTGATTGATATGCATGAAGGTACCGAGTCCGTCAAGGAATCCAAGTTGGATGTGCTCCAAAGTCAGCTTGACAAGTTCAAAATGAAGGATGGTGAAGGTGTCGCTGAAATGTACTCTAGGCTTGCTCTTATCACAAATGAGATTGCCGGCTTAGGGAGTGAAGAGATGACCGAAAAATTCATCATCAAGAAAATCCTAAGAGCATTGGATGGAAAGTATGATACCGTGTGCACGTTGATTCAAATGATGCCAAACTACAAAGATCTCAAGCCAACGGAAGTCAATGGAAGAATTGTTGCTCATGAGATGTCACTCAAGGATAAGGAGGAACTTCACAACAAGTCAAGTGGTTCTTACAAAGCCTCAAGTGAAGCCCCCACATCATCAAGTGAGAAACCAACCTTCAATGAAGAATTGAGCTTAATGGTGAAGAACTTCAACAAATTCTACAAGAGTAGAAGCAAAGAAAGAAACTCCAAGTCAAGGTCTTACAATGACAAGAGATCTTCTAGTCGTGAGCGCAACTGCTACAATTGTGGGAGACCCAGACACTATTCCAATGAGTGTACGGCACCCTACAAAAGAAGAGAAGATTCTCCAAGAAGAAGGAGCAAAAGAGAAGAATCACCACCAAGAGAGAGGAGGAGTAGAGATGATCGTTATGAATGAAGACCCTCACGGAGAAGCAAGGATTCGGAAAGGAAGGACAAGTCATCAAGGAGCTACACAAAACGAAGACATCAAGCTCATGTTGGTGAATGGGTTTCCGGCTCCGACTCCGACAATCACTCCGAGAGAAGCTATCACTCCGACTCCGAATATACTCAAGATTAAGGTGTTGCCGGTCTAGCACTGGTGTCAACCAACTCCTATGACATATTTGTTTCACCAAATGAAGGTGTTGGAAGATGCTTCATGGCCAAAGGTCCAAAGGTAACACATCCTGAGTATGTTGATTTCAACAGTGATGAAGATGACTTGCTTGTGGATGATGATTTACTTGTTGACAACTCTAGTGATGAATACTATGATGAAACGTCAATTAATCATGCTAATCAAGATAAAACGAATGACAATGATAAGGAGAAGATTGAGCTTCTAACTAAAGAACTAAGCACTCTTAAGTTGGCTCATGAAACTATCTTCGAAGATCATCGAGAACTTTTAAGGGCTCATGAGAAGTTACGCTTTGAAAAGCTCAATCTTGAGCAAGAGCATGAGTTCTTAAAAGCAATCAATGATGATCTCCGCAAGAAAAGTTCTTCTTATATTGCCAAGCATTTACTCTTGTCTACTTACATGTCTCAAGTGAAGTCTAGTAACAAGTACAAGAAAGATACTTCCTCTAGTAGTAACAATAATAATAATGTCAAATCCAATATTGTTTCTTCTAGTAGTTCTCTTGATTCCACTAATGATTCTCTTAGCCAAGTTACACTTGAGCAAGAAAATAGCTTATTGAAGGGAATTATAGAGAAGGGTGTTTACAAGAGCCTTGCCGGGAGTAAGCAATTCGAGGAAATTGTACGCAAGCAAGGAAGGCATCGGAAGAATCAAGGTGTTGGTTTTGAACGAAAGTTCAATGCCAATGGAGTTGAGTGGGAAGAAGATCAATACCCCAAGACGAAGTTTGTTCCTCAACAAGAGAAGTATGATCCTACTTCCTTCAAGGGAACACAAGCTCAAGATGATCTTCCACCACAAGACCACAAGAACAAAGGCAAAGACAAGCCTCAAGAAGAGATTGATGCATTTGAAGAAGCACCTAAAGCCTCGTTCAAGTGGGTTCCCAAGACTACATCAAGTTCTACTTCATCAAGTACAACTACAACTCCAAGGATTCCCATCAAGATGATGTGGATCCCGAAGAAGAAGAACTAGAGAGTTCTTGAGGGTGACTCCGCCAACATTCTTCACTCATATCATTTTGTCAAGAACAAGTGCAATCAACTTCCACATCTTGCACTAGTTCAAGGAGTCACAAACCCTCATATTGGTAAGGCAAGGGACAAGGTAACCTAATGATTTCATGGACATCATCTTGTGTGTGCATCCCTCTATGTCTATGGATATTCTTGTTTGTTCCTTGTGGGACTAACCCATGTAGGTAAGTTGAAAGTGCAACTCACTCCAAAGGATTGCTCCAAATGATCTACATCAACATCGAGCATCTACATCTTCAACACCTACATGAAGTCATCATCGACAAAACCCAAGGTTAGTTCATCCCTCTAAAGGGGGATCTCACATCTAGGGGGAGCTTAACTCTAAGAATTGAGTCAAAGCAACCCTAATGGTGTGAACACATCAATGCATTATGTAAAAGTGGTAACCCCACTTGAGCTTAAACGATGAGTATGACCTATGATCAAATGTTCTCATTTGACTCCTAAGTCAATATACTCATATATAGATGACCTAGTCATCGCCAATTGCTTGATAGATGCTAGAATTGGTTGTGCATGCTTTGCCACATATTTCATTTGCCATCTTATAGTGTGAGCATGTTGGTGCATATTTTATTCATTCAAGGACATCCACTTGTTGTTTTGATTGTTTGGTTTCTTTTTCTTTTTGCCAAGTGGATGGACAAGAATGCCTAAGAACCTTCTTTAGCTATCTATGCTTTTCTCATCTCAAACTCTATTCATGCTACATCACAAAATTTGATCAAGTCAGATTCGAACCACTCTGTGTGAGGAGCACTCGGAGTCCTCGATTCATCATAGACTTAAACTTCCAAAACCTCTTTGTGACTCTCGGTCTGACCGATTCCTCCATTTCGGTCCTACCGAGATCACCAAGTTGATCTGAGTTTTCAATCTCGGTGCAACCGATTTGAACTTCTCGGTCTCACCGATTTGCTGTAACTGAACACAGTTATGCATCTAGGTGCCACTGAGTTGTTTCACTCGGTCACACCGACAGGGTCGGTCTATATATAGCCACGGGCAAATTTTTTGGAAATTTCTCCGAAACCCTTCGCCTGCGCAATAGCTCGCTCTGCCATCGGAGGTCTCCGGATCATCTCCTCATCGCCAGCAGCCTCCCGTCGCTAGTCTCCGCCGCCGTCAATGGATTTCGTCCCCGCCGTTGCCGCCGTAGCGAGTCCACCGCCAAAGTTAGGGTATGGACTCAATCTTTGTGCTATCCACGTCTGATTCCTAGCACATTGTATTCTTATTGATTCTTGCCACGATTGAGACTCTTCTAAACAGCCAAAGTAATCCATAGATTAGATGAGATTCAAATTTCTAGGGTTAGGTTTCCGCCGAAACCATCTCGGACCCACCGAGTTGAAAAACTCGGTCTCACCGATTTGGCTTATGCCATTGCACTAGTGACTCTCGGTCTGACCGAGAATTACTAATTGGTGTGACCGATTTGAGGATTCTGTGAAACCCTAGCAGTCTCGGTACCATCGAACTGAGACTCGATCCAACCGAGATCATCAGTTTAGGTTCCAAAACTGCTTCGGTATCACTGATTTTGAAAATCGGTTGATCCGAAATGCTTTCTGTGGAAAACTAAAACTGAACTTTTGAATCATTCTTTTGCAAAAATCTCTGCATTTTGTGATGCTCATCTATTCTATCTCATCTATAACTCTTCACAGGGTCAACAGTCAGCTTTTGCAGTATGTCAGATCAGAGTGACAGCCAGAACAGGTCAGAAGAGCAGATGGACTTAAGTGAGGGCACTAGTCCCTCAACTACAGATGAAGGGAGCAGAAGTACTCCTAGCAATTTGCCTAAGGCTGCTACTAGGCAAAGGAGGAAAAGAACTTCAGATTCAGAGGATGAAGATTACAAAGCTGAGGAAGATGAGGCTACTTCCAAGAAGGTAGTTCTCAAGAAAGAATATGGCTCTGCAAAGAGCACAAAACCAGGTCTGAAGAAGAAAGTTCCTGCCAAGAGGACACCAATGCCAAAGGCCAGAAAGTCCACTCAAGTGCCAGCTCAGGCTCAACCCAAAGAGGCACCTGCAAGGAAAGATACATCATCCAAACCTCAGAAAGTTCCTACTGGAGAGACTATGAAATTCCAAATTGAGTCAGAGGATTTTGGGGCTCAAGACAAGAAAAAGAAGAGAGCAAGAACCACAACTGCCAAGGTCCTTGGAAAGCCCTCAATGAGAAGAGATACTGAAGAAGAGGAAGAGGATGCTGCACCAGCACCTAAGGCACCTAAGCTTATGGGTGATGCAATCAGATCAGGGGCTGCAACATCTAAGCCAAAGGATGCACCCAAAGCTGCCTCCAAGGCCAAGCAAGTTCCAAAGAGGAATACTAGGAGTATTCCAGCTGCTGAGAAGAACAAGGCCCCAATGCCCAATGTTGCTGAAGAAGAAGATGAAGAAGGTCAAGTCTTAAGAAAGCTCAAGCCCAAGATACCAGACCACAATGATGCCCATCCTGTGGCTGAGGACATGAGAATCAGGAAGGATTCAGGGTTGAGACTGTGGAGGATGGAAGATCCATATGCTTCAAGAAGAAGAACTGCTGTTGACTACAGGTTCCATACAAAGGAACATCAGGACTTCTATGAAACAATTCTGTTGGACAAGAAGCCCATAGTTTGTGACATGAGGTGGGTCGACTGGACCTACATCAAGGACAATGAGCAGCACTATCCTGGAGTGCAAGAAAGCTTTGTTGCTTGTGGAGTTGCTAATTATGTTGGACAGAAGTTCACCCATTGGAATGATGAGCTTATCATGCAGTTCTACTCCACAACACATTTTTACCCAGATGGTAGAATTGTTTGGATGTCTGAAGGTACAAGGTACCAATCCACTGTTGAAGAATGGGCAAGTCTGATAAATGCCCCCAAGCAAAATGAGGATGACCTGGACATTTATGCAAAGAAGAAGATGGATCACAATTCAATGGCTCACATGTACAAGGAAATCCCAGACAAGGCAGTAGAGACTCACAAGTTTGGATCAGTTCACTTTCTGCTGTCAGGGTTGCCAACCATCAATTGGATCCCGAGGCACACTTTGTTGCCCAAGTCTGGTGACCATAACATGATCAGAGGGCATGCCATTAACATGCTGCATGTGTTTGATGTGCCACAAAAGTTCAAAGTCATGAGCCTGATGATTGAAACAATCAAGAGGACTGCAGCAGATCAGAAGAGGGGCTGTGGATATGCACCTCAGATTCAGGAATTGATCAACTCAAAGATGGGCACAGGGAGATATCAGTTGGATAAGGAACATTTTCCACTTTATCCAGACTTTGAGGACAATGAGGTTGTCATGAATGAAAATGATCCACAATCAGTTCAAACTCAGGAGAAGAAGGAGAAGGCAAAGAAGGAGAAGGCTGCCAAGATGCCAACTCAAGAGGAGGCATCTAAATATTTCTTGAAAACCAAACAGGAGCAGCTTGGTTACTTGATAGCATCTACACTGAGGATTGAGAAGGGACTGGCCACCCTCACTCAGAATCAGGAGAGCCTTGAGAGAATCATGGAACTCAAGTTTCATGACCTTGATGTTAAAGTAACTGAGATTCAGTCAGTTGTAGAGCAGCTGCAGGATGATATGCATGAGAGACAGGGCAAGACTACCACAAATGTGTTTGCCAGAGTGCCCAGAGCCCAGAGGTCAGTTGCAGTGCCAGTGACATACACTAGAGCAACAACTTCAGCACCAGCCACAACACCTACAGTTCCAGTGCAACCAGCTCCAGCATCCACTCCAGCACCCTCTACTTCAACTGAAGCCTTCGTCCTTGGAGTTATCAGGACACCACCACCAGAAGATCAAGCCTGAGAGTCGATCTAGCACTATGCATTTTCTATGAACTTTTTGGTAACTTGTTGCCAAAGGGGGAGAAAAATGTATAGATCATAGGCTTCGAGAGAGAGAGTGTTGCTTTTATTCTCTCTTGCTTTATTTGGTGGTTTTTCAAAGTTTGTTTGCTTTTGGTTGAGATACTATGCTTGTGAGACATTGATGATCATGTGTTTGATCATAAGCTACACTTATGCATGTTTGACGATATTATCCTATCTACCTTATGTGATCATTCACTATGCTTGGTGATGAGTGCATGTATTCAATGTTTATTATTTTGAGCGCTCCACCAAGATGTATGTGACATGGAAGAGTAACCCATGAGCCTAATTCATTGTGCATTTGCAGTCCAAAGCAAATCTTAACCCATGCACAAATTTAGGGGGAGCTCTTGCTTATCACATACTTCTCAAAGCGACGATGTTATTCAATCTTATTATCATTTGTCGAAGCTTTGATCTATATGTTGTCATCAATTACCAAAAAGGGGGAGATTGAAAGTGCAACTATCCCTAGGTGGTTTTGGTAATTCATAACAACATATAGCTCACTGAGCTAATGCTATTCTAAGACTATTATTTCAGGAAAGCTCAATGAATGGCATGGCATGGATGATGAAAGTGGATCCCTCAAAATACTAAGGACAAAGGATTGGCTCAAGCTCAAAAGCTCAAGACTCTTCATTTTACATTTTAGTGATCCAAGACCACATTGAGTCTATAGGAAAAGCCAATACTATCAAGGAGGAATGAGGTGTTGCTTAATGAGCCTCTTGCTTCATGTGCTTTGTGATATGCTCCAAAACCCTCAACTACTTTCCCACATCCACAAATGACCTAAACTCAAAGCCAAAATCGGTCACACCGATTCTTCCTATCCGGCGCCACCGATTCCAAAAGTCATAGCCACTGCCACAAACCCTAAGCAAATCGGTCTTACCGATAGGGATCTCGGTCTCACCGAGATGGGGTTGTAATCTCTCTGTTTCCCGTCGTAACGTTTTGGTCTAACCGAAGTGAGCGATCGGTCCCACCGAGATTTCAATGTAAACTCTCTGTTTCCTTTTTGTAACATTTCGGTCTCACCGAAAAGAGCAAATCGGTCCCACCGAGTTTACCTGACCAACTCTCTGGAAAGCTCATTACCAAATCGGTCTCACCGAGTTTGTGTAATCGGTCTTACCGAGATTACGTTATGCCCTAACCCTAACCAAATCGGTCTCACCGAGATGCATGTCAGTCCCACTGAAAATCACTAACGGTCACTAGGTTTACTAAATCGGTTCGACCGAGTTTAATGATTCGGTCCCACCGAGTTTGGTAAATTGTGTGTAACGGTTAGATTTTGTGTGGAGGCTATATATACCCCTCCACCTCCTCTTCATTCGTGGAGAGAGCCATCAGAACGAACCTACACTTCCAACTTACCATTTTTGAGAGAGAACCACCTACTCATGTGTTGAGACCAAGATATTCCATTCCTACCATATGAATCTTGATCTCTAGCCTTCCCCAAGTTGCTTTCCACTCAAATCTTCTTTCCACCAGATCCAAAACCTATGAGAGAGAGTTGAGTGTTGGGGAGACTATCATTTGAAGCACAAGAGCAAGGAGTTCATTATCAATGCACCATTTGTTACTTCTTGGAGAGTGGTGTGTCCTAGATTGGCTAGGTGTCACTTGGGAGCCTCCGACAAGATTGCGGAGTTGAACCAAGGAGTTTGTAAGGGCAAGGAGATCGCATATTTCGTGAAGATCTACCGCTAGTGAGGCAAGTCCTTCGTGGAGCCTTCGTGGGTGGAGCCCTCCGTGGACTCGCGCAGCCGTTACCCTTCGTGGGTTGAAGTCTCCATCAACGTGGATGTACGATAGCACCACCTATCGGTACCATGCCAAAAACATCCGTGTGTCCAATTGCGTTTGAATCCTCCAAAACCCTTCCCTTTACTTTCTTGCAAGTTGCATGCTTTAATTTCCGCTGCCTATATACTCTTTGCATGCTTGCTTGAATTGTGTGATGATTGCTTGACTTGTCCTAAAGTAGCTAAAATTTGCCAAACTATAAAATTGGGAAAAGGTTAAGTTTTTATTGGTCAAGTAGTCTAATCACCCCCCCTCTAGACATACTTCAAGGTCCTACACATAGTGAATACACGAACTCCTCAAACTACGGTCATCACCAGCCCGATTATTGTCACTTCGGGGTTGCCGGATCATAGCACATAGTAGGTGACTATAGACTTGCAAGATAGGATCTAGAACACACATATATTCATGAAAACATAATAGGTTCATATCTGAAATCATGGCACTCGGGCCCTAGTGACAAGCATTAAGCATAGCAAAGTCATAGCAACATCAATCTCAGAACATAATGGATACTAGGGATCAAACCCTAACAAAACTAACTCGATTACATGATAAATCTCATCCAACCCATCACCGTCCAGCAAGCCTATGATGCAATTACTCACGCACGGCGGTGAGCATCATGAAATTGGTGGTGGAGGATGGTTGATGATGACGACGGCGACAAACCACCCTCTCCGGAGCCCCGAACGGACTCCAGATCAGCCCTCCCGAGAGAGATTAGGGATTGGCGGCGGCTCCGTATTGTAAAACGCAATGAAACTTTTTCTCTAATTTTTTTCTCCTCGAAAGCCAATATATGGAGTTGGAGTTGGCGTCGGAGGGCCACCAGGGGGCCCACGAGGTAGGGGGGCGCGCCCAGGGGGGAGGGGCGCGCCCCCACCCTCGTGAACAGGGTGTGGGCCCCCTGGCCTTCATCTTTGGCGAGGATTTTTTATTATTTATTCTAAGATATTCCGTAGAGTTTCAGGTCATTCCGAGAACTTTTGTTTTCTGCACATAAAACAACACCATGGCAATTCTGCTGAAAACATCGTCAGTCCGGGTTAGTTCCACTCAAATCATACAAGTTAGAGTCCAAAACAAGGGCAAAAGTGTTTGGAAAAGTAGATACGACGGAGATGTATCAACTCCCCCAAGATTAAACCCTTGCTTGTCCTCAAGCAATTCAGTTGACAAACTGAAAGAGAAAAAGAAAAACTTTTACAAACTCTATTTGCTCTTGTTGTTGTAAACATGAAAAGCCAGGATTCAAGTTTCAGCAATTATTATGAACTAACCATACTCACAATAACACGTAGGTCTCACAATTACTCATATCAATAGCATAATTAGCTAGCTAGCCATAATAATAAAACTCGGATGACAACACTTTCTCAAAATAATCATAACATGATATAACAAAATGGTATCTCGCTAGCCATTTCTGAGACCACAAAACATAAATGCAGAGCACCTTTAAAGATCAAGGATTGACTAAACATTGTAATTCATGGTAAAAGAGATCCAGTCAAGTCATACCCACTATAAACCAATAATAATGAATGCAAACGATAGTGTGCTCTCCAGCGGGCTCTTTTTAATAAGAAGGGTGATGACTCAACATAAAAGTAAATAGATAGGCCCTTCGCAGAGGGAAGCAGGGATTTGTAGAGTTGCTAGAGCTCGGTTTCGAAATAGAGATAAATTATATTTTGAGCGGCATACTTTCATTGTCAACATAACAACTAAAAGATGACGATATCTTCCATGCTAAATAGATTATAGGCGGTTCCCAAACAGAATGGTAAAGTTTATACTCCCCCTCCTCCAGAAGCATCAATCCATGGCTTGCTCGAAACAACGAGTGCCTCCAACATTCAACGGGTCCCAGGGGGAGTTTTGTTTGCAGTTATTTTGATTTAGTTTGCATAAAGCATGGGACTGGGCATCCCGAATACCAGCCATTTTCTCGTGAATGAGGATCGGAGTCCACTCCTCTTGAGAATAACCCGCCTAACACGGAAGATAAGGGCAGCTCTAGTTGACATATGAGCTATTCGAGCATGCAAAACAGAATGTTTATTTGAAGGTTTAGAGTTTGGCACATACAAATTTACTTGGAACGGCAGGTAAATACCGCATATAGGAAGGTATAGTGGACTCATATGGAACGACTTTGGGGTTTAAGGAGTTTGGATGCACAAGCAGTATTCCCGCTTAGTACAAGTGAAGGCTAGCAAAAGACTGGGAAGCGACCAACTGAGAGAGCGACAACAGTCATAAACATGCATTAAAATTAATTCACACCGAGTACAAGCATGAGTAGGATATAATCTACCATGAACATAAATATCATGAAGGCTATGTTGATTTGATTCAACTACATGCATGAACATGTGCCAAGTCGATTCACTCAATGCATTTAAAGGAGGATACCACTCCATCATACCATATCATAATCATTCTAATAGCATGTTGGCACGCAAGGTAAACCATTATAACTCATAGCTAATCAAGCATGGCACAAGCAACTATAATCTCTAAATGTCATTGCAAATATGTTTACTTCATAATAGCTGAATCAAGAACAATGAATCATCATATTTACAAAAACAAAAGAGGTCGAGTTCATACCAGCTTTTCTCTTCCCAGTAAGTCCATCATATATCATCATTATTGCCTTTCACTTGCACGACCGAATGGTGCGTATAATAGTAAGAGTGCACGTGCATTGGACCAAGCTGGAATCTGCAAGCATTCAACTCAAGAGAGAAGACAAGTAATATGGGCTCTAGGTATAAATAATCAACCATGCATAAAAGAGCCACTAAGCATTTTCAATATGGTCTTCTCGACCCCTAAAGAAAGAAAAAGAAATAAAAACTATTTACACGGGAAAGCTCCCAACAAATAAAAGAAGAACGGGAAATATTTTTGGGTTTTCTTTTTAATTCTACTACAAGCATGAAAAGTAAACTAACTAATTTTTTTGGTTTTTTCTTAAGGTTTATCAAACACACAAGAAGAAAGCAGGAAAAAGAAAATAAACTAGCATGGATATTACAGTGAAAGAGTATGAGCACCGACATCTAGCAATGAGTGTGTCTGAACATGAATGTAATGTCGGTGAGAAATACGTACTCCCCCAAGCTTAGGCTTTTGGCCTAAGTTGGTCTATTGCCAGGGATGGCCTGGCGGATATCTGTAGGTGAAGCTGGGGTCGTACTGTGATGAAGAAGACTCCGGCTACCACTGGCTGGCGGCCTCCTCTGGATCCCAAGAATATACAGATAGTCGTGGAAGCTCATCTTGTGGCTCCGGCTCCGGGGCTGGTGCAGGGTTCTGATAGGTTTGAACAGCCGACCATGGAACAATGTGAGGCTCTTCATACAAGTTAAACAAAGAAGGAGCAGGCAAAGTAATAGTCTTAGGGTGATGTTTATCAAAGTATAATTTATATTTAAGCTCCCCATCGCGACTCTTAACAAGAAAATCATGCGCTATCATACTCTTGTAATCTAAATAAGCACGGGGCAGCGATGTTTCTTCTTTCTCCGCATGCCTAATAGGTATTTCAAAATGTTCAGCTAGGCGCGAAGCATAAATGCCTCCAAAGATGGGGCCCTTAGTACGGTTTAGACTTAACCGTCTAGCAACAATTCCACCCATACTAACAGAGTTATCGCGGTATAAACCATGGAGCAAAATAATAATATCAGGAATACTAAGGTTCCCATAGTTCCCGCGTCCAATCAAGCAACGACTAGCAAATAAGGCAAACTAGCGTAAAACAGGATAATGTATGCTAGTGATCCTTGCATCAGAAACCTTCCTGGTTTCTCCCACCGTGATAGTGTTGACAAAAGCTTCTAATTCATTACGGTGGGGTTCAAGTGCCCTCAAAGGGTATTCTGCAAACCTCGCAGAATTCTGCTAATGTCATCTCTTTAACAACGTCATATAAATGAAGCTCTACTGTTGGAGGTGATTTCTTAGGGAAAAAGTAGAAGTTTTGCACAAAAGTATTTGTGAGTAAGAGATACTGATGCCGTTGGTCGTGGAGGAAGTCGGTGAGGCCGGCGTTCTCAATCAATAAATAGAAATCTTCATGAATCCCAGCTCTCCTCAAGAAGTCATCGGGAGGCCATTCACACGGCCGGACCTCCGCAGTGCGAGGTAAATTAAATTTGGGCTTCTCCTCTTCTTCCTTTTGTTTTTCCTTAGAGCTTCGGCTCGACGAGCCCCTCAAAAGTCTCTTCATTATTTCTGAAACAATCTGAAATTTTTAGTAACCTCAAATAAAAGTGAACCAACTTCAATAAAATTGATAGCAACAACTCCCACAAGTGCCTAGGGCCTATATCAGGCATTAGAACTACTTGGAACCATATAAATTTGACATGCAAGCTCAAGAACATGGTCACCTATGCAGCACAAATTTGCAATGAATAAAGCACTAGAAAAAAAACTAATTGGACCAATGGAGGAGTCACATACCAAGGAACAATCTCCCCAAGCAGTTTTGCGAGAGATGCTTTGAGCAAGGAGATCGAAAATCACAGCAACGGGGGCTGGAACTCGTGCTTGAGTTGGTTTTTCGTGTTTGTGTGAGACAGAGGAAGAAGATGGGTGCATGAATAAGTGGAGGAGGACCACCGTGGGCCCACGAGGCAGGGGGGTGCGACCAGGGGGGTAGGGCGCGCCCTCCACCCTCGTGGCCAGGTGGCAGCTCCCCCCGTGGTAATTTTTGCACAGTAAATTCTCAAATATTCCCGAAAAAATCATATTAAATTGGCTTGGCATTCTGAGGACTTTTATTTTCGGGGTATTTTTATATTGCATGGATAAGTCAAAAACAGACAGAAAAATATTATTTTACTTTATTTCTACTAAATAATAGAAAATATAAAAAGGGTACAGAAGGTTGTGCTTCTAGTTTCATCCATCTCGTGACCGTCAAAATGAACCCACTAACAAGGTTGATCAAGTCTTGTTAACAAACTCATTCCAAATAATCACGGAACCGGAGAAATTTCGAATGACACTAAGTTACCTCAACGGGGATATGAAAATCCCCAACAATAAGAGTATCATACTTTTTCTTGATAGTAGGGAGAGGAAATTCAAAACCTCCAAATATAATCGATGGGGTTTTTCCAATAGAGTTGATGCTATAAACTTGAGGTTGTTTCCTCGAAAAGTGTACCATATGCTCATTACCATTAACATGAAAAGTGACATTGCCTTTGTTGCAATCAATAACAGCCCCTGCAGTATTAACGAAAGGTCTTCCAAGAATAATAGACATACTATCATCCTCGGGAATATCAAGAATAACAAAGTCCGTTAAAATAGTAACGTTTGCAACCACTACAGGCACATCCTCACAAATACCGACAGGTATAGCAGTTGATTTATCAGCCATTTGCAACGATATATCAGTAGGTGTCAACTTATTCAAGTCAAGTCTACGATATAAAGAGAGAGGCATAACACTGACACCGGCTCCAAGATCACATAAAGTAGTTTTAACATAATTTCTTTTAATGGAGCATGGTATAGTAGGTACTCCTGGATCTCCAAGTTTCTTTGGTATTCCATCCTTAAAAGTATAATTAGCAAGCATGGTGGAAATTTCAGCTTCCGGTATCTTTCTTTTATTAGTAATGATATCCTTCATGTACTTAGCATAAGGATTTGTTTTGAGCACATCAGTTAATCGCATACGCAAAAAGATGGGTCTAATCATTTCAGCAAAGCACTCAAAATCCTCATCATCCTTTTTCTTGGATGGTTTGGGAGGAAAAGTCATGGGTTTCTGAACCCATGATTCTCTTTCTTTACCATGTTTCCTAGCAACAAAGTCTCTTTTATCATAACGTTGATCCTTTGATTATGGGTTATCAAGATCAACAGCAGGTTCAACTTCTACATCATTATCATTACTAGGTTGAGCATCAACATGAACATTATCATTAACATTATCACTAGGTTCATGTCCATCACCTGATTGTGTTTCAGCATCATACATAGAGATATCATTTGGATTATCAGGTGGTTCAGCAATAGGTTCACTAGAAGTTTGCACAGTCCTATCATTTTTCTTTTTCTTCCTCTTAGAAGAACTAGGCATATCAATATTATTTCTCTGAGAATCTTGCTCGATTCTCTTAGGGTGGCCTTCAGGATACAAAGGTTCCTGAGTCATTCTACCAGTTCTAGTAGCCACTCTAACAGCATAATCATTTTTCTTACTATTCATTTCATCAAGCACTTCTTTCTGAGCTTTAAGTACTTGTTCTACTTGAGTGGTAACCATAGAAGCATGTTTGCTAACAAGTTTAAGTTCACCTCTAATATCAGCCACATAATCACTCAAGCGTTTAATCATAAAGGTATTCTATTTTAATTGTCTACCAAAATAAGCATTAAAGTCATCTTGCTTAAACATAAAGTCATCAAACTCATCCAAGCATTGACTAGCAATTTTAGTAGGAGGAACTTCAGCTTTATCATATCTATAGAGAGAATTTACCTTTACTACCTGTGTCGGGTTATCGGGAGGTTCTTCAGTAAATAAGTAATTGAGATCATATACTTCTTCAACAGGCGGTACATTAAGACCATGTATTTCTTCAATAGGAGGTAAATTCTTAACATCTTCAGCTTTAATACCTTTTTCTTTCATAGATTTCTTTGCCTCTTGCATATCTTTGGGACTGAGAAATAGAACACCTCTCTTCCTCAGAGTTGGTTTAGGAATAGGCTCAGTAATTGGCTCAGGAGCTGGCTCAGGAGTTGGCTCAGGAGTTGGCTCAGGAGGTGCCCAATTATTTTCATTTGCCAACATATTATTCAATAAAATTTCAGCGTCATCCGGTGTTCTTTCCCTGAAAAGAAAACCAGCACAACTATCCAGGTAATCTCTGGAAGCATCAGTTAGTCCATTATAAAATATATCAAATATTTCAGGTTTCTTAAGAGGATGATCAGGCAAAGCATTAAGTAACTTGAGAAGCCTCCCCCAAGCTTGTGGGAGACTCTCTTCTTCAATTCGCACAAAATTGTATATTTCCCTCAAAGGAGCTTGTTTCTTATGAGCAGGGAAATATTTAGCAGAGAAGTGATAAATCATATCCTGGGGACGTTGCACACAACCAGGATCAAGAGAATTAAACCATTTCTTAGCATCACCCTTTAATGAGAACGGAAATATTTTGAGTAAATAAAGGTGGCGCGATCTCTGATTATTAGTAAACAGGCCAGCTATATCATCTAACTTAAGAAGATGTGCCACAACAGTTTCAGATTCATAGCCATAAAAAGGATCAGATTCAACCAAAGTAATTATATCTGGATCGACAGAAAAATCATAATAATCCTGATCAGGAACACAGATAGGTGAAGTAGCAAAAGCAGGGTCGGATCTCATCCTACCTCTAAAAGATTCTTTACTCCACTTAATTAGCAACCTCTTACGTTCAAGACTATCCTGGCAAGCAAGAACAACTTCAATAGATTCAACATTAAAAAGATAACCCTCAGGAATAGCAGGCATAGGTTCATCATCACTCACATCATCGTGTTCAGGTTCAATAATTTCTCTTTCTCTAGACCTAGCAATTTGCTCACCAAGTGGCACAGTAGTATCAAGCATAGAAGTAGTTTCATCATAAGTATCATGCATAGTAGAAGTGGCATCATCTATAACACGCGACATATCAGAATCAATAGCAGTAGTAGGTTTAGGTGTCGCAAACTTACTCATAATAGAAGGAGAATCTAGTGCAAGGCTAGATGGCAATCCCTTACCCCCCTCGTAGTTGAGGGCAAAATAGTAGTTCGATCATCTTTCAAATTCTTCATAGTGTCCAGCAGATATAAATCCCAAGTGACTCAAGGAATAGAGTTATGCTCCCCGGCAATGGCGCCAGAAAAAGGTCTTGATAACCCACAAGTATAGGGGATCGCAACAGTTTTCGAGAGTAGAGTATTCAACCCAAATTTATTGATTTGACACAAGGGGAGCCAAAGAATATTCTCAAGTATTAGCAGCTGAGTTTTCAATTCGACCACACCTGGAAACTTAGTATCTACAGGAAAGTGTTTAGTAGCAAAGTAATATGATAGTGGTGGTAACGGTAACAAAAGTAAAGACAACAAAAGTAATGTTTTTGGTATTTTGTAGTGATTGTAACAGTAGCAACGAAAAAGTAAATAAGCGTAAACCAGTATATGGAAAACTCGTAGGCACCGGATTAGCGATGGATAATTATGCCGGATGTGGTTCATCATGTAACAGTCATAACATAGGGTGACACAGAACTAGCTCCAGTTCATCAATGTAATGTAGGCATGTATTCCGAATATAACCATACATGCTTATGGAAAAGAACTTGCATGGCATCTTTTGTCCTACCCTCCCGTGGCAGCGGGGTCCTATTGGAAACTAAGGGATATTAAGGCCTACTTTTAATAGAGAACCGGAACAAAGCATTAGCACATAGTGAATACATGAACTCCTCAAACTACGGTCATCACCGGGAGTGGTCCCGATTATTGTCACTTCGGGGTTGCCGGATCATAACACATAGTAGGTGACTATAGACTTGCAAGATAGGATCTAGAACACACATATATTCATGAAAACATAATAGGTTCAGATCTGAAATCATGGCACTCGGGCCCTAGTGACAAGCATTAAGCATAGCAAAGTCATAGCAACATCAATCTCACAACATTGGATACTAGGGATCAAACCCTAACAAAACTAACTCGATTACCTGATAAATCTCATCCAACCCATCACCGTCCAGCAAGCCTACGATGCAATTACTCACGCACGGCGGTGAGCATCATGAAATTGGTGATGGAGGATGGTTGATGATGACGACGGCGACGAATCCCCCTCTCCGGAGCCCCGAACGGACTCCAGATCAGCCCTCCCGAGGGAGATTAGGGCTTGGCGGCGGCTCCGTATCGTAAAACGCGATGAAACTTTCTCTCTGATTTTTTTCTCCCCGAAAGCCGATATATTGAGTTGGAGTTGGCGTCGGAGGGCCACTAGGGGGCCCACGAGGTAGGGCGGTGAACAGGGTGTGGGCCCCCTGTCCTTCATCTTTGGTGAGGATTTTTTATTATTTATTCTAAGATATTCCGTGGAGTTTCAGGTCATTCCGAGAACTTTTGTTTTCTGCACATAAAACAACACCATGGCAATTCTGCTGAAAACAACGTCAGTCTGGGTTAGTTCCACTCAAATCAGACAAGTTAGAGTCCAAAACAAGGGCAAAAGTGTTTGGAAAAGTAGATACGACGGAGACGTATCACTTGTATGCTATTAGGAATAATGATAACCATGAAACTTGTCATCATGATTTTAATTTTCAATTGGATTATGCCTCACATGATAATTATTTTGTTGAGTTTGCTCCCACTACTATTCATGAGAAGAAATTTGCTTATGTGGAGAGTAGTAAATTTTCTATGCTTGTAGATCATGAAAAAAATGCTTTATGTGATGGTTATATTGTTGAAATTATTCATGATGGTACTGAAAATTATTATGAGGGAGGAATATATGCTTGTAGGAATTGCAATAATATCAAGTTTCCTCTCTATGTGCTTGAAATCTTGAAGTTATGCTTGTTTTGCCTTCCTATGCTAGTTGATTATTGTTCCCATAAGTTGTTTGATCACAAAATCCCTATGCATAGGAAGTGGGTTAGACTTAAATGTGCTAGTCATATGCTTCATGATGCTCCCGTTATGTTTCAATTCTTATCTTTTATGTGAGCATCATTGTCATCATCATGCCTAGCTAGAAATGCATTAAAGAAAAGCGCTTGTTGGGAGACAAACCAATATTTACCCTTACTGTTTTTGTGTGTCCACATGATTATGCTACTGTAGTAATCATGTTTTATAAGACCTTTAGGATAGCTTACGGTGATAGTTGTGTTGATTCTGCTGAAAACCAGATACTTTTGCGCCCAGTAAATTAGTTTTGATAATTCACAGAAACGTGCTTTTGATATGATTATTTTTTATCTGGATTGGTAAACAAATTTCTCAGGTTTTCCTAATTTGGTAGGAGTCTTGGAGGTCCGAAAGTATACGTTTGATACAGATTACTACAGACTGTTCTGTTTTTGACAGATTCTGTTTTCTATGTGTTGTTTGCTTATTTTGACGAATCTATGAGTAGTATCGGAGAGTATGAACCATAGAAAAGTCGGAATACAGTAGATATTATACCAATATGAATTTAGAATGAGTTCACAACAGTACCTAAATGGTGATTCATTTTCTTATACTAACGGAGCTTCCGAGTTTTCTGTTGAGTTCTGTGTTGTGAAGTTTTCAAGTTTTGGGTAAAGATTCGATGGACTATGGAATAAGGAGTGGCAAGAGCCTAAGCTTGGGGATGCCCAAGGCACCCCAAGGTAATATTCAGTACAACCAAGATCCTAAGCTTGGGGATGCCCCGGATGGCATCCCCTCTTTCGTCTTCGTCTATCGGTAACTTTACTTGGAGCTATATTTTCATTCACCACATGATATGTGTTTTGCTTGGAGCGTCTTGTATGATACGAGTCTTTGTTCTTTAGTTTACCACAATCATCCTTGCTGTACACACCTTTTGGGAGAGACACACATGATTCGGAATTTATTAGAATACTCTATATGCTTCACTTATATCTTTTGAGCTAGACAATCTTGCTCTAGTGCTTCACTTATATATTTTTAGAGCACGACGGTGGTTCTATTTTGTAGAAATTATTGATCTCTCATGCTTCACTTATATTATTTTGAGTCTTTTAGAACAGCATGGTATTTGCTATGGTTATAAAATTGGTCCTAGAATGATGGGCATTCAAGTTGGGTATAATAAAAACTATCATAGAGAGTGCATTGGATGCTATGATCAATTTGACGCTTGATAATTGTATTGAGATATAGAGGTGGTAATGTTAGAGTCATGATAGTTGGGTAATTATGAAATTGAGAAATACTTGTGTTGAAGTTGGCAAGTCCCGTAGCATGCACGTATGGTAAAAGTTGTGTAACAAATTTGTAGCATGGGGTGCTCTTTTGATTGCCTTCCTTATGAGTGGAGGTCGGGATCGCGCGATGGTTAACTCCTACCAACCCTTCCCCTAGGAGCATGCGTAGTAGTACTTTGCTTCAAGGGATAATAAAATTTTGCAATAAGTATATGAGTTCTTTATGACTAATGTGAGTCCATGGATTATACGCACTCTTACCCTTCCGCAATTTGCTAGCCCCTACGGTACCGTGCATTGCCCTTTCTCACCTTGAGAGTTGGTGCAAACTTCACCGGTGCATCCAAACCCCGTGATACGATACGCTCTATCACACATAAACCTCCTTATATCTTCCTCAAAACAGCCACCATACCTACCTATTATGGCATTTGCATAGCCATTCCGAGGTATATTGCCATGAAACTTTCCACCATTCCGTTTATTATGACACGTTCCATCATTTTGTCATATTGCTTTTGCATGATCATGTAGTTGACATCGTATTTGTGGCAAAGCCACCATGCATAATTTTTCATACATGTCGCTCTTGATTCATTGCATATCCCGGTACACCACCGGAGGCATTCATATAGAGTCATATTTTTTTCTAGTATCGAGTTGTAATCCATGAGTTGTAAGTAAATAGAAGTGTGATGATCATCATTATTAGAGCATTGTCCCTTGAAAAGAAAGGCCAAAAAAAGAGAAAGGCCAAATAAAAAAAAGGAAGGCCGAAAAAAAGAATGAAAAAGGGGGGAAAATGTTACTATCTTTTTCCACACTTGGGCTTCAAAGTAGCACCATGATCTTCATGATAGAGAGTCTCCTATGTTGTCACTTTCATATACTAGTGGGAATTTTTCATTATAGAACTTGGCTTGTATATTCCAACGATGGGCTTCCTCAAAATGCCCTAGGTTTTCGTGAGCAAGCAAGTTGGATGCACACCCACTTAGTTTCTTTTGTTGAGCTTTCATACATTTATAGCTCTAGTGCATCCGTTGCATGGCAATCCCTACTCCTCATGTTGACATCAATTGATGGGCATCTCCATAGCCCATTGATTAGCCTCATCAATGTGAGACTTTCTCCTTTTTTGACTTCTCCACACAACCTCCATCATCAAATTCTATTCCACCCATAGTGCTATATCCATGGCTTACGCTCATGTATTGCGTGAGAGTTGAAAAAAGCTGAAGCGCGTTAAAAAGTATGAACCAATTGCTTGGCTGAAACCGGGGTTGTGCATGATGGGAGTATTTTGTGTGACGAAAATGAAGCATAGCCTAACTATATGATTTTGTGGGGATAAGCTTTCTTTGGCTATGTTATTTTGATAAGACATGATTATTTGTTAGTATGCTTGAATTATTATTACTTTTATGTCAATATGAACTTTTCTCTTGACTCATTTGGATGTGAACATTCATGCCACAATAAAGAAAGTTACATTGAGAAATATGCTAGGTAGCATTCCACATCAAAAATTCTGTTTTTATCATTTACCTACTCGAGGACGAGCAGGAATTAAGCTTGGGGATGCTTGATACATCTCCAACGTATATATAATTTTTGATTGTTCCATGCTATTATAGTATCCATCTAGGATGTTTTATATGCATTTATATGATTTTTGGGACTAACCTATTAACCTAGAGCCCAGTGCCAGTTTCTATTTTTTTCCTTGTTTTTGAGTTCTACAGAAAAGGAATACCAAACAGAGTCCAATTGACGTGCCAATTTTTGATGATTTTTTATGGACCAAAGCCCCCGGAGTAAAAGAGTTGGGCCAGAAGAGTCCCGAGCCGTCCACGAGGGTGGAGGGCGAGCCCTACCCCCTGGGCGCGCCCCCTGCCTCGTGGACAACTCGAAGACCCCCTTGACGTGAGACCGATGCCAAAAATTCCTATAAATACAGAAACCACCAGAAATAAACCTAGATCGGGAGTTCCGCCGCTGCAAGCCTCTATAGCCACCAAAAACCAATCGGGACCCTGTTCCGGCACCCTGCCGGAGGGGGGATCCATACTGGTGGCCATCTTCATCATCCTGGCGCTCTCCATGACGAGGAGGGAGTAGTTCACCCTCGAGGCTGAGGGTATGTACCATTAGTTATGTGTTTGATCTCTCTCTCTCTCTCTCTCTCTCTCTCTCTCTCTCTCTCTCTCTCTCTTTCTCTCGTGTTCTTGATGTGACACGATCTTGATGTATCGCGAGCTTTGCTATTATAGTTGGATCTTATGATGTTTCTCCCCCTCTACTCTTTTGTAATGGATTGAGTTTCCCCTTTGAAGTTATCTTATCGGATTGAGTCTTTAAGGATTTGAGAACACTTTATGTATGTCTTGCATGTGCTTATCTGTGGTGACAATGGGATATTCACGTGATCTACTTGATGTATGTTTCGGTGATCAACTTGCGGGTTCCGTAACATTGTGAACTTATGCATAGGGGTTGGCACACGTTTTCATCTTGACTCTCCGGTAGAAACTTTGGGGCACTCTTTGAAGTACTTTGTGTTGGTTTGAATAGATGAATCTGAGATTGTGTGATGCATATTGTATAATCATACCCACGGATACTTGAGGTGACATTGGAGTATCTAGGTGACATTAGGGTTTTGGTTGATTTGTATCTTAAGGTGTTATTCTAGTACGAACTCTATGATAGATTTAACGGAAAGAATAGCTTCATGTTATTTTACTACGGACTCTTGAATAGATCGATCAGAAAGGATAACTTTGAGGTGGTTTCGTACCCTACAATAATCTCTTCGTTTGTTCTCCGCTATTAGTGACTTTGGAGTGACTCTTTGTTGCATGTTGAGGGATAGTTATATGATCCAGTTATGTTATTATTGTTGAGAGAACTTGCACTAGTGAAAGTATGAACTCTAGGCCTTGTTTCCTAGCATTGCAATACCGTTTGTGCTCATTTTTATCACTAGTACAAATGCCCGTGCGTTGCACCGGGAAAAAATAAATCTTAAAAACTAATATGCGTCCCACTACGCGCCACTTCCAGTGTGCTCATGGTCAGTGAAGGGTGTGTGGATCTTTTTCCCTGGCGGTTCTGATCCGGATCTGTTATGTTTAGGTTTTAGGGGGATCTGTCCGAATTCAACCGGTTCTTGTGGTCTTCGGAGTTTCTACAACTTCGCAGCCCCTTCTTCCATGTTTGTAAGGACACGTGTTACTTAATATTTGGCCTTAGGCGTTTTTGCAAAAAAAAAACAATAGAAAGGATGTCTTTTGGGATCCATATCAACTGTTACAAGTTTAATAATTCATGTAAAGTTGTACTAAACCTGCGACAAGTGATATAGATCGGAGAGAGTAACTAAGTTACGGTGAAAGATATGTTTCATACAAAATTTATTAGTTACTTTTATTTTGAAAAATATAACTAAAAATTTTAATAGTAAGAAAAATAGGTCAAAAAATACATCTGAACAGAAGTATGCAACGTTTGTGGTTGCAAGGCTGCCTACTTGATATACTGTAGCAGACAATACATAGTCTGTGAGTTTCAGCTAGTTAAGTAAAGATGATTTTATATATCATGTTGACTTAAGATGACCTTTTTTTTTGAAATAGAACACTTGTATTCCATTATGACACGGCTTAGTCGCCGGTCATAGCACTGATTACATCATTGGGGTAATTGGTGAACCACTCACAGTACCCACCATCAGCTAAACTTGCACCTAAGGACGCCTTGATCCATTACACTGTCTCGACACATACACCACATGAGCCTCGATGAAATGGGTCCTAAGTTTGAACCTGATATCACTAAATAAAACACCCAGTTGCGCCAACTCATAGTCGTTTGAGTTCATTGCTTGCTTAAGGACTATACAGTCAGTTTCAAAAATGACGCGCCCAACTCCTAACCTATCCGCCAGAGTCACTGCCTTGGAAAGAGCAACAACTTCAGCTTGTAGGGCGCTGTGCAGATCATGCTGGGCTCCAGCCGCTGCAAAACGAATGTCTTGAGCGTCTTCTCTGCAGATTAGGCCCCAGCCTCCAACTCCTCTTTGTTCAGCAAATGCAGCATCGACATTTATTTTCACCATATTGCTTGGAGGCTTCTCCCACTTATGTTGCTGCACGATCGGTTCAATAGGCTTAGCGCTAAAAAACTCTTTCCATTCATCAGCGTGGTGACAGACAGTGTATCGAAAAGCTTCAACTTGTCGCTCCCCATGATTGCCCCTGTTCCGTTTCGTCCACCAACACCAGAGAAAAGCGATGGATAGCAGCTTCCTCTCTTCTGGCAGGTTAAGGATTATAGACAGAATTTCTTTAGAAGATGTACACTGGAGCACTCTAAGTCTGATATCCTCAAGCAGCAGTGCTCGCCATCGTTGCTTGATCAGTTTACAATAAAGAAACAGGTGGTCACCATCCTCAAAGTTGGAGAACTGCAGATAGAAAGCGTGTCCTGCCACCGTCGGTGCTGTATTCGGTAAAGGAATTTATGTGATCCTTATAGCATCTTACGGAAGACACCTATGCGACAAATTAACTGCATGAAGAAAGAAACGATACTAAAATCAAACCAGAAAGAAATATATTAAGATAACTTAAAGAATTCCTGATCCTAGCATATATGCATTTTGCTTTCTTTGAGGCATAAAAAGTTCTAGTAACCATAAGTCCAATCAATTTTAGGCCAGGCTGGTTCATTAATAACTTTGAAAAGTAGGAAATCACACATCACATAAAAAAATGCTAGGAGACAAATAAGGTAACTGAAAGAACTTGGATTGTATGGAAGAGAGCCTTGTTCCATGGCACACACATCCTCAGGAAACCTTGACAACATCCTCAGGCACACTTCTCTGATTCTGAAATGTGACACAAACCTTGCAAATGTTGTCTGGAGAGGACGCCATGAGTCCAGTACTTGAACCTCACGTTTTTTTGTATTCACAACAGCTAGATACCAATGTGTGTTGTTCGCATTTATTGGAAGTTTAATCTGTAATAAAGATAATTAGGAAAATAATTAATGAAAATGTATGAAACCTAGAACATGTAAATTATGAATATGGATATTACCATGTCATGTTGCATATATTCAATGACGGTCTCTGTCATGAAGGCACTATATTTTTGTATTCCATGTTCGCCATCTCGTTTAAATAGTGAGGTAACAAATGGACTCTCAAAATATACTTTATTATCATTCTGGACATGTATTTGGTCCTTCATACAACATATATATGCATTGATCACCTATAATTTTGAAAGTTAAAAATACATCATTACTAATAGATATAAGTGATTAGAATCTTTTTCCTGTTTGAGTAAGGGTACTTACATCATCATTTACCCATTCCTTTTCATTTAGCAGGCACATCAATTGATTTTGCAAGACACAACTTCCATCTATCTGAGCAACTGTTTTCTCAAAGATGATTCTATTGCTATATGAGCACATAGATCATGGTCGGTCAATGTATAGTCTGCATAAAAAAATATTTTTAGAATATATAAAATGCAAAAGTATACATAATAAATAAATAAATACCTTGTGGGAGATAATCATATGTCTCATCAACTTTGATCCCTTTATTTGGATCTGGTCCCTTGACATCATGTAATATTAAAACAGGAGTTAATGTCGAGCTAGACGGTGATGTAGGTGATTGCAATGGTTCATGATCTATCTGATTATCTGATTCAGGCACAATCGATTCAAAACATTCAGAAACTGGATTAGATGCTGACATAGTTGGTGACATTGGTGATGTCTCCAAAACACCTGATTCAGAAAATTTTCCTTTTTTTGAAGGTCGGTTATCGAAATCCTCTCGAATGTTCATTTTAGTGATGTCATCTGTTTTCTGCAGTTACAACATAAAAAAACTGCTTTAGAAAACCCACCTAAGGTATATATAAAGGTAGATGCAGTTGTTGATTGCTGAACTAAATTGACTTGCTCTATTTAACAACAACAAATGTTCACAGCAACAACATATATCAAAATATGCAATTTGAATGGGGAAACTTACAGTGTGCATGTTGCTATCATCAAGTGTTACTGGTGGCATGTCCGAGAGCCGAATCTCCTTGGCCTCCACCTGAGTTCTATCAGTCTTTGGGATCTGCAAGTGCACACACATAAGTTAATAAACTTTTAATACATGTACTCTCAAGGATTGAATCATGCATTTGAATGGCAGAGATGTTCTATTCAACAAGGCTTCAGGAGAGTTTGATTTTCCAAAAAAAAACATTGTAAAGATGATATTTTAGGTGCCTACTATATCTACCGTCTTTAACATAAGGAAGGGGAAGATCACAAAGACTTGTTTGTGGCGAGTTTGGCACTATGATCAGCCTAGGGTGGTCTGCTCATGGTGGTTCTCGATCTCGAGCAGAATCATTTACTCTAGCTTCAGCAGATATTTACTTTACCTTGAGCAATCATTATCCAAAGACGCATCTTATATTTTCAAAGCGGACTGAATAAACAGGACTCAAGGGTGGTTGAATAGTAAGATGACTCAATCACTGAAAAGTATAATATTGAAGACTGAGATGAAACGTTTTCACTAAAGGCTGAAGAAAGATGACTTAAAAGAAAATGAATGGAGAAGAAAAGAGTCAAGAACGACACCCAGGAATAAAAACCACTGAGTGAGATCAATAGTGTACAACTATTGCCCAAAACTAAGATGGCAACTACCACTGAAACAACTGACATGACTGAAGAAACTGAGGATTGTTGTCGACGCCTCACAAGCACCATAAAACAACTACTGTAAGAAGGAACAGAGGAACCACAAGTTCAGCAAACTTTCCAGCCTCGACATGATTTCTATTGTATTGTCTCAGCCCATGATCTCTAGGGTACACCACAAGTTCAGCAATTTCTGAACACACAAAAGCTTGAGGGATAGGCACCACAAGTTCAGCAAACTTTCCAGCCTCGACATGATTTCTATTGTATTGTCTCAGCCCATGATCTCTAGTGTACACCACAAATTCAGCAATTTCTGAGCAGACAAAAACTTGAGAGGGTTGTTTTTGAGGGAGGTAGAAGCACCACATACCTCTGTTGTAGCCACCGTTGGACTCACGGTGCTTCTCTGGACCAAGAATTCCGGCAAACATGGTGTCGGTTCGTCCGGCGTACTCAAAGGCGAACTCGGTGCCTGTTCCTCCGGCGCACTCAAAGGCGACATGATGCTGAGCATGGTGTTATGACTGGCAAATCCTTACCTATCATTATCAAGCAAAAAATCATCCAAAGCTAATTGGATATGGCTTTGAACTTTGGATCCATAGTAGCAGTTGAATTGCAACATTATACGACAGGAAACAGGAGAAGCAAGGGAAGAATTGTCTATATCATACCCCAAGTGACGGTGCAATGCTCGCTGGTGGCGCTGGCCTGATTCACGATTCCGGCAGAGAACAATTCAACGGTGCACTACTCGCTGGTGGTGCTGGCCTGGTTCTGGATTCCGGCAGAGAACAAGTCAATATATAGCATCGAACTACAAATCCGGGTCGGTACTGTTTCTTTGTTTGAGAAGGACACGGGAGCAGGAGTTTCACAAGGACACGGAGGCGGAACGGGCATCCCGCTCGCTCGTTCTCGACGAACAGAGCAACGACAACAAGGGCGAGGAGGCGAGCAGAGGTTGGGCACGGGCGGAGGTGCGAGCGGTGGAGTCCAGGCACGCAGCAGCGGGAGACAAAGCAGACGACGACGGGGATGAGGAGGCCTCGGGCATGGGATCAGCAGCCATGGCGCTCCTGTAGAGAAGAAACCAGGGAGGGAGTTGAGCAGGGGGAACCGGAGGGAGAGGTGAGAAAGGAGTGGGGCGGCCTGCTGGTGGTGGTGCTGCTGGCCACCGGCGAAAGCGAGCTTCGGCTCGAGGAGTCGAGGAGGCGGCGAGGCAGAGCACAGGCAGCGATGGCACGCTGTTGCGGGCGCGACGCGGACGACGGGAGGCGGGATCCGGCGGTGGGTAGCGGGCTGCGTGCGGCGGCGCAGGAAACCGCGGCGACGCGGCTTGCGGGCGGCGGGGCGGCTCGAGGAGCTCGCGGGCACGGGCGTCGTCGCCGTCGCCATAGCCATCGCCAGAGAAATGGATAAGACTACGAGGCTAGCGGTTGCAAATCAAATGAGTACAGGGTTTTCTTTGCAAAATTGTAACGTTATATATAGACTCACTAAAACAAGGACTGCGGGTTAATTTCATGTAAACCGAGGGAATTTTATGCAAAATCACGCTCGATGACGGACGAAGGAAACCCAATTCTCTTTATTATTAGGTAAAGATTAGTTACCTTGCTGTTTTTATATTTTCAGATTACAAAAACCTATATCTATCATCCATATTGCACTTGTATCACCATCTCTTTGCCGAACTAGTGCACCTATACAATTTACCATTGTATTGGGTGTGTTGGGTACACAAGAGACTCTTTGTTATTTGTTTGCAGGGTTGTTTGAGAGAGACCATCTTCATCCTATGCCTCCCACGGATTGATAAACCTTAGGTCATCCACTTGAGGGAAATTTGCTACTGTCCTACAAACCTCTGCACTTGGAGGCCCAACAACGTCTACAAGAAGAAGGTTTTGTAGTAGACATCATTCACCACCAAGCAACACTAGCTGGCCTCCGCCCTCAAGACCATCCCCATCACCTGGCCATTTGTCGTGTGGGGTTTGGATATGGTGGGTCCTTTCAAGATAGCACGCAGCGGCATGACTCATTTGCTGGTCGCCATGGACAAATTCACCAAGTGGATAGAAGCCAAGCCAATTAAGAAGATGAATGGTCCGACTACTCTCACATTCATCGCCGACATCACCGTCCGATACGGCATTCCCCGCAACATCATCACCGACAACGGCACCAACTTCACCAAAGGTGCCTTGGCCCGTTTCTGTGCAAATCAGAGCATCCGCCAAATGCGACTATCTGACTGGCAAAGAGCCAAAGGCTGGAAACAATGTCCACACGAAAGCCAACTAAGGAAAACGCCAACTAAGGCCAAGCCGGCCTCTCGCCTCCCTTGCCCGGCTGCTTAGCAGCTGGCAGGCCAGCTTCTCACTCGATTAGCTATGCTCTACGCGGCTGAAGTAATTTGCCCATTCTAGAAACGGCCAAGTCCATGACCCAGCCATAGACCACAAAGCGGCTGTCCGGCCGGCAGGGAGGCGGCCAAAGGAACACGTCAAAGAAAAAAGCCAAAGAGAGAAAAGCAACACATGCAATAATGTGGGGATTTAAATTTTATACACTGCAAAAGGCCCAAGGCCAGCATTCATCAAAGTTTAAACATACACCCCCAAGTGGGTGGAATTGCGCATAATTAACATTATTTTTGAAGCACAAAGGAAGAAAAAACTTGAAAGAAGATAAACAGGCCGTTTAAGAAGACGACCCCTCGGGTTGAATGGACTGGTTGGCGGCAGGGGTAGCTCTGGCTGGTGGGGCTTCCGGCTGCTGGGGCTCGGCTCGGTTGTCGGCGGCGGCTGACGAAGTCTCAGGCAGGTCGCTAGTCAGCGCTGGGTCGGGATGATTCCGGTTGGTCGCTCTGCCATCTGGAGCAACATAGTTGCCGTCCTCGCCCTCGACGTCCTCGTCGCCTTCGTCGCTGGAGGCGATCTCCTCCGCCGAGTCCTCCCCGTCCGACGAGTCCAAACCGAACGAGGAGGGGGGAACGATGGCGTCGTCATCTGCCCGCTCCGGGAAGAAGACACCGACATTGGCATAGTCGGCAAGGGCAGACACCTGAATGGCGATGTTCTCACTCTCCGCCGCTAGCTCCAGCAGTGCCTCCTAGCGTAAGGTCGCCAGCTGCAACATGCGCACGCCAAGGTACTAGGCCTTGACGAACTCCAGCGCCTTGGTGGCGCCAGCTCGCGCGGCAGAGATCTTACAGGCGTCGAGCCGCTGGACCGCCACCTCCAACTAGTCGGCCATCCGACTGGGAGTCCGCAGAATCGGGCTACCCGGCCACAAGGCCTCCAAGACTGAGACCCGGCGCACTAAAGCCAGTGGAGCAGGCAGCGCGTCGGCTCAAGGTGCATCCTAACGGCCGTGAGCTGCTCACCACAGCCCGAGGCCGGTCCCGAGGAATCTGCTTGCCCTCGCGCCGGCTCGCCTCGCGCTCAGCCTCGATGGCCATGCAGACGGCGACGGAGTGGCACGGGAGGAACTCTGCGCCAAAGAAGATAGCGGCGTTAGAAGATGGCCCCCGATAGCAGTCTGCGAAGAGAAGTCAGAACAAAAGGAAAAGGGCTCACCATCAAGAATGTCCTCAATCACGGAGTATCCGCCATCAAGGAGCTTCTCCCTCTCGACCCAGCCCGCGTGCTCGGTCTTGAACTCAGCGTTGAGCTCTGCCTCATCCGCCTCCAGCTTCTTGCCCTGCTTCATGTGCCGCACGGCCAGCTCCGCCAGCTCTTTCTCCAGTCGGTCGCGCTTAGAAGCCGCCTAGTCACGCTCCTGCCTCATGGCCTGGAGTTGGCTTTCAAGGTCGGCCACACGTTGGACCAGCTGGGCGTTGGCCATTGCAAAGAGAAAAATGAGCAGGCGGCATCAACCATCTACTTCAATAGAAACTAAAACAAGCAGCCGGAGAAGATCCGGCCCGACTGCTCAGCAGTCGGCCCGAATCTCGGGGGCTACACCCAGTTGGTGCGCTGGCGCGCTCCCACTGAAAGATGGCATACCAAGTTCGTCTCTAAGCCAGCTCGAAAGTCCGGGTGGCGAGCGTCTGCTTCTGCGTGTTGTACGCAGCCACCCGCATGTTGTGGAGGTCTTGCGACAGCAGCAAGCATTTCAACAAATGAACTTAATGCCTTGGAATTCCAACCCGCCTGCTCAGCAGCCGGCTCAGAACTTGGGGGCTACACCCAGTGGGTGCGTTGGCACGCCCCCATGAAGAACTACAAGAAAAAGAAGCAAAAAGAAGATATACATACCCGGGAAGCCGACCGCGTCGCCAGCATTTTGTCCCTTGCCTTCAGAATGGAGGCGTTCTAGGCGAGGAACTGTTCCTCCATCTCCTGCACCGCCAATTCAAGGCGGCGGGGCTGGCTTCTTCCACCCGGACTGAGGAGACGACACTCGTGGCCCCGGGAGCGCGCACCACTAAGGCCTGACCTGCCGTCTGGCCGGTGCCGGTTGGTGGAGCCTCCGGCTGGGTGGGCTCGCCTCCTCCTCGTCCTCCGGCAGCTGGCTCGCGCTGGATCCCCTCCACCCTAGGAACGATGGTGTCGGGTGTAACACCCCGGATGTAACTTTCCATATTTGTAACTCCAACTCTTGCCATTTCCCGCTATGTGATATGTTATCTCCTCCATGGTTGGGTTTTGTCTTTCATTTTGCATTTCATTCATGTCATGCATTTCATCTCATAGCATCATGCGCATTGCATCTGCATGTTTTCATAAAACTTGCATCTGCTTGTAGTTGCCGCTCCTCGCTTCTCTCCATTGCATTCGTTGACCGTTCCGAGACTAATCGTGTTTTTGTTTCCCTCTTGTCAAACCACCTAACCTCTCTACACAACCACTGACCCCTCTCTTGCGCGCGTATGAAAACATGCCCCGAACTTGAACCGCTCAGTCATCACCGTTGGGTGTGGATGATCTTCAAACATCCCTAAAATATCTTCGGCTTCTTCTTTGACTATCCTAGACTATTTTTCTCAACCGATCGATTTTGATCGGAGGGTCCGTTTTGTCCCTAAGCTAGTCCACCTAGATATTTAAGCAGTCAAACCCTAGCTCCAGCCGTCCCATCCATTCTATCCGTCCCATCCGTCGGCACCTCCTCGTTTTCATCTCCTTCCCAATCCATCCACCGACCAGCCTCCTCCTTCCTCGAGATCGAACTCGAGCCAACACGCGAAGCTCCTGATCCCCTCCTCCTTGATTTCGGTCACCAACCAACCAAATCCATCCAATCCATCGATCCACTGCATCCCTCGATTCCCCACTATGCCAACCACCAGCCAATTCCATCGATCCAACCCGTCCTCGACCTCCAGGACAGTCCTCGCGATCCGTTCTTCTCCTCCTTCCTTCTTTTTCTTCTCTGCGTCCCTTCTCAACTCCCCCTCTCTCCCATGTCTCTGCAGGAACCGAACAACGCTGCCGCCCCATGGAACCTTCTCCGCCTGGAGCTTCTTCACCTGCATTCGCGGCCCTCGCCCGCTTGGGCCAGATCTGGCCGCTAGGTGAGCAGCCCAGTTCCAGCGCCCTGCCTCTGCGCTAATGGGCCGGCTAGTTTCAGCCCGTGGACGTTTTTTTCCCTGGACGATTTTGCTAAATAACCCGTGCATGCATAATTACAGAAAAATGCCATCATATTAAAGTGTTAATAAGTAATTATCCATGCATCCAAATTAAACATGTCATATATGTAAAATGCTTAGAATATCATATAGTTTCATAATCTGCAACTTTCATCCATGTTTGAAATGTTTAAAATGTTGTTTGTTTAAATTTGCTTAAATGCCATGCTAAAATGATTTATTTCATAACTAAATAACCGTAGCTCCAATTTTAATAAACTTTATATGTAAATGGGGTGGAAAAATGCATAGATTAACCCGCTGCACTTACTTTGCATGTTTAACAACTCTAAAATTATGTAATAGGCAAAACAGTACCAAATTCGAAATATGGACAACTTGTAACGCCCATGATGCGGCTATATCTCCCACGTGTCGAGGCACGACTTGGAGGCATAACCGCATTGCTGTCCGTTGTTCTTCCTTGTTCCTTGTTTATCTTGTTTTTCTTGTTTTATTGTTTAATAACATTAAAATATGGTTTAGGGCAGAACAATAATTAGTTCGAAATATGGACATGAGGATTTTCCGAAATTGTTGTTTGTTGTTTCCAGCCTCATTTAAACTTGCCTAAATAGTTAGTTTACTTTTGTTTCACCTCTTGCCATGTTTAATAACATTTAATATTGTTGTGTACATGAATGAGAGCAAACTAAATAATCCGAATGTGGTGTTTCATGAGCTCCACTTAATTTGTAGTATTGTTTGTGCACTTTGCCATGCCATGCCTCATTAAACCGGACATGCATCATACTTGTTTGTGCATCATGCTATGTTATGTGATGGTTTTTTACCATGTTGTTCGCTTCTTTCCGGTTACGCTTCTCCTTGATAGTTCCGGTAACGCTGTGTTTGTGAGGATTCGTTCGACTACGTTGGTTCGTCTACTTCTTGGACTCGTTTTTCTTCCTTGCGGGATCTCAGGCAAGATGACCATTACCCTCGATATCACTTCTATCTTTGCTTGCTAGTTGCTTTGTTCTATCGCTATGCTGTGCTACCTATCACTTGTTTACCATGCCTCCCATATTGCCATGTCAGCCTCTAACTTTTTCACCCTTCCTAGCAAACCGTTGTTTGGCTATGTTACCGTTTTTGCTCAGCCACTCTTATAGCGTTGCTAGTTGCAGGTGAAGTTGAAGATTGCTCCATGTTGGCACAGGATTATGTTGGGATATTACAATATCTCTTATTTTAATTAATGCATCTATATACTTGGTAAAGGGTGGAAGGCTCGGCTTTATGCCTTGTGTTTTGTTCCACTCTTGCCGCATTAGTTTCCGTCATACCGGTGTTATGTTCCTTGATTTTGTGTTCCTCACACGGTCGGGTTAATGTGAACCCCTTGATAGTTCGCCTTGAATAAAACTCCTCCAGCAAGGCCCAACATTGGTTTTCCGTTTGCCTAACAACCTATAACCCTCCCTTGGGGTCTGCAGCCCCGAGGGTCATCTTTATTTTAACCCCCCCGGGCCAGTGCTTCTCTAAGTGTTGGTCCGAACCAAGTAGACTGCGGGGCCACCTCAGGGAAACTTGAGGGTTGGTTTTACTCGTAGGATGTCTCATCTGGTGTGCCCTGAGAACGAGATATGTGCAGCTCCTATCGGGATTTGTCGGCACAGTCGGGTGGTCTTGCTGGTCTTGTTTTACCATTGCCAAAATGTCTTATAACCAGGTTTCCAAGACTGATAGGGTCTTCCCGGGAGAAGGAATATCCTTCGCTAATCGTGAGAGCTTGTGATGGGCTAAGTTGGGACACCCTTGCAGGGTATAAACTTTCGAGAGCCATGCCCACAGTTATGTGGCAGATGGGAATTTGTTAATATCCGGTTGTAGAGAACTTGACACTTGAATTAATTAAAATGCATCAACCGCATGTGTAGCCATGATGGTCTCTTTTCGGCGGAGTTCGGGAAGTGAACACGGTCTTTGTGTTATGTTTGTGCGTAAGTAGTTTCAGGATCACTTCTTGATCACTTCTAGCTTCTCGACCATTCTGTTGCTTCTCTTCTCGCTCTTATTTGCGTATGTTACCACCATATTTGCTTAGTGCTTGTTGCAACTCCACCTCAATACCTTGTCCTACCCTTAAGCTTAAATAGTCTTGATCTTGCGGGTTTTGAGATTGCTGAGTCCTCGTGACTCACAAGATACTATCACAACAGTTGTAGGTGCCGATGATACCAGTGCAGGTGATGCAACCGAGCTCAGATGGGAGCTCAACGAAGATCTTGGTCGTTGCTATGTTTTGTTTCATGTTGATCAGTAGTGGAGCCCAGTTGGGACGATCGGGGATCTAGCATTTGGGTTATTTTCTTTTCTTTTGGCTTAGTTCGTAGTCGGACTATGTGTGTACTCTGAATGATGTATGAATTATATGTTCTTTGTGTGAAGTGGCGATTGTAAGCCAACTCTATTTATCCCTTTCTTGTTCATTACATGGGATTGTGTGAAGATGACCCTTCTTGCGACAAAACCACAATGCGGTTATGCCTCCAAGTCGTGCCTCAACACGTGGGAGATATAGCTGCATCGTGGGCGTTACATCGGGGACCTCCAACTCTGGCGCCGACTGCTCAATCCTAGCTACTCCAGGCGGCGTCTGGTTCTCCGCTGCCTCCACCTCCGGCCGGTCGAGGGGGATGGTCCCCAGGAACCCACCACCGGCCGGATCCGTCGTGCCCCTAGCGTCGGCCTCCTCCTGGACCTTGGTCGCGGCCTCCGCCTGGGCTTTCCTCGCCACCTCTGCCTTCGCCTCCGCCGCAGCCCGGACCTCCGCCTGCGCTGCCACCTCCGCCTGCTCGTCAGCCTGCGCCTTCTCTGCGGCCTGCTGCGCCTCACACGCCTCCCGCACATTCCTCTCCCGTGCCTCCTGGAGGGCGGCAGCCAGATCTAGATGCCGAGCGTCCGTAGAACTATCCACCGGGTCCATCACTGCGGTGGACAAAGCCCGCGAGGTGGCACAGGATGCCCTGTTCAACAGGAAAGCAAAGATAAGGAAACACCCCAAGAAAGAGGGCATTGCTCGTCGTCGCCTTCGTCGTTGTCCGGCCAAGACCGGATGTCGCCGGCTCCTCCACCTCCGCCTCCTGCAGAGCCGCCCGCTCTGGGGCCGCCCGATCCACCTCCGCATGCTGCGGATCCACCTGCCTCAGCGCCGCCATCTCCTCCGGCGACCTCCTCATCGCCGCCTTCCTCCATGGCGGCCGCCCCTAGCTCGGGGTCCTCGACGTCGCTATCCTCGCGGTCTGACATCTATTGGTAGCCCAGAGTCGGCGTACCTTGGACCGCAAAGCGCTGCCGCAAAAAACTGACTGGTCAAGTCAGAAGAGCAAGGAATGTGAAGAACGGAGCAGTCGGATCTGGCACTTACCACAGGAGGAGGGTTGGCCCTACTGTAAGGCTCCTTGCCGATGCGCCATTCCGCCTCGTTGAGCTTGCAGTTGGTTATGTCGTTGATGTGGAGGGCCACCTCTGCCCTCGGCATCTCCTTCATAGACATCAGACATGGATCTCGGCGGCTGCTCATCTCGTAGATGAGGTGTGGTTGGAGCTAGAGAGGTGACGCTCGATGCATGATGAAGCCGGCCAGCAGGTCGGCCGGGTGGAGGCCCTCCCGGCTGGTCATCTCCTCCAGCCGGATGAGCACGCTAACGATGTTGGGCGGCAGTGGGCACTTGGGCGGCTGCTGCTGCCAATTTCCGCGTGGTCCAGCAGGCGGCCCGGGCGCGTAAGGCGGCATGTTGATGTAGTCTATGTTTCGGAGGTTCCGGACATAGAATTACGACCTCTGCCAGAGTTTGGCCGACTCATGCAGAGGAATCAGAGGGAAGCACGTGCCGCTTCCTGAGCGCCTCATGGCCACGCACGCCCCGCACGGGGCCGGCTCGTCCTTCGCCGCCGTACCAAGCTTGAGGTAGAAGAATCTACCCAGAGCTCGATAGTCGGCAGAACGCCAAGGTACCCCTCACAGAAGGAGACGAAGGCGGAGAGGCACACCACCGTGTTGAGGGTGAGGTGTGATACGTCTCCAACGTATCTACTTTTCCAAACACTTTTGCCCTTGTTTTGGACTCTAACTTGCATGATTTGAATGTAACTAACCCGGACTGACGCTCTTTTCAGCAGAACTACCATGATCTTGTTTTATGTGTAGAAAAGAATAGTTCTTGGAATGTCCTGAAAATCCACGGAGGCACTTAATAAGAATTATTGGGCGAAAGAAATACACCAGGGGACCCACACCCTGTCCACGAGACAGGGGGGCGAGCCCCCCCTATAGGGCGCGCCCCCTATCTCATGGCCCCCCTGGACCTCCACTGACCTCAACTCCAACTCCATATATTCACGTTCGGGGAGAAAAAAAATCAGAGAGAAAGTTTCATCGCATTTTACGACACGGAGCCGCCACCAAGCCCTAATCTCTCTCGGGAGGGCTGATCTGGAGTCCGTTCGAGGCTCCGGAGAGGGGGATTCATCGCCGTCGTCATCATCAACCATCCTCCATCACCGATTTCATGATGCTCACTGCCTTGCGTGAGTAATTCCATCGTAGGCTTGCTGGACGGTGATGGGTTGGATGAGATTTACCATGTAATCAAGTTAGTTTTGTTAGGGTGTGATCCCTAGTATCCACTATGTTCTGAGATTGATGTTGCTATGACTTTGCTATGCTTAATGCTTGTCACTAGGGCCCGAGTGCCATGATTTCAGATCTGAACCTATTATGTTTTCATGAATATATGTGTGTTCTTGATCCTATCTTGCAAGTCTATAGTCACCTATTATGTGTTATGATCCGACAACCCCGAAGTGACAATAATCGGGATACTTCTCGGTGATGACCGTAGTTTGAGGAGTTCATGTATTCACTATGTTCTAATGCTTTGTTCCGGTTCTCTATTAAAAGGAGACCTTAATATCCCTTAGTTTCCGCTAGGACCCCGCTGCCACGGGAGGGTAGGACAAAAGATGTCATGCAAGTTCTTTTCCATAAGGACGTATGACTATTTATGGAATACATGCCTACATTACATTGATGAACTGGAGCTAGTTCTGTGTCACCCTATGTTATAGCTATTACATGAGGAATCGCATCCGGCATAATTATCCATCACTGATCCATTGCCTACGAGCTTTCCACATATTGTTCTTCGCTTATTTACTTTTCCGTTGGTACTGTTACAACTACTACAAAAACCCAAAAACTATTACCTTTACATTTGCTACCATTACCTTTATTATCATATTACTTTGCTACTAAATACTTTGCTGCATATACTAAGTTATCCAGGTGTGGTTGATATGACAACTCAATTGCTAATACTCAAGAATATTCTTTGGCTCCCCTTGTGTCGAATCAATAAATTTGGGTTGAATACTTTACCCTTGAAAGCTGTTGCGATCCCCTACACTTGTGGGTTATCAAGGTGGTGCGGCTGTAGTCAGTAGTAGCGCAAGAATTCCTGGAAGAAGCCGAAGGCCGAAAGCGCGAAGCCACGGAGGAAGTGGGCGCAGAAAACTAGGTACTCACCGGGCTCCGGCTGCGGTGAGACCTTCGGCCCGGGGATGCGTACTCCCATGTTGGCGGAGCGAGGTATCCTCTGTGTCGCGCGGAGGAAGTCGATGTGGTCTTGATGAATAATGGACCCCATCCATCCACTTTTCGCCATTACGTATGGACGGCGAAGAAGAGCTCGTCGGAGAAGAAAGGAAAAGGGTGCCGCGGCGACAGAGATGAAGACGATGGCGACATGCGGCAGCGAAGCCGTAGCGGGATGGTTGCTTCGACGGAGCGGCGACCACTGCAAGGCGATGACAACGATGGAGGCAGCCGCAGCGGCGCGTCGGCAGCAACGGAACGGAGCAGCACGATGACGACAATGGAGAGTGGAAAGTATAGGGTGGGGAGTGGGCGCTCAAGCGTTTTGCTACTCCTCCTCCCCTCCCTCCTTTTTATAACCGGGAGGGGCGAAGCCGAGGCGACGTGCGTGCGTGGGATTAACTGCGCCCCAAGCCGCGCACGACCCCGCGCATTCCACGCATTAAGGCGTAGTTACGGCGCCACGGAAGGGCAAACGACCGCCTCGGCCGCAGTGGATCCGCACGCGGGCCGAGGCCCTATAGCGGCGGGCCCTAGCCTGCGGTGACGTCCTGTCGCGCGTGTGGGATGGTAGGCCGGCTTGGCCTGCGAGCGCCACATGGTGCGCACCAGGCGGGCGGCGCCGCCCCAACTCCTGCCTTCCGATTCGAATTCCAACAGGCGGCCGTGGACTCGTCCGGCTCCTGGCATCCGACTCCTCTCAGCCAGATAGAGCAGAAGGCAGAGGATCACTTGAGAGGGAAACTGCTGAGGCCCTCCAGCTGTTGAAAGCCGTAGATCCTCACCAGCTTCGGGGACTACTGACGTGGGGATAGACACCGGGTAGCCTCATCAACACTTCAGCACTTTTTAAGACATCGGGGCTGGCCAAGCCCCTCAGCCTGACTGGTCACAAGGCCGACCATTGGGGCTAGCTGGAGCCAGAGGACCGCTTCCTAGAAGGCGGCGGACCCCAAGAAGGCGGCACGCTCTAGAAGGCGGCAAGGCTTGGGCCGACTCCTAGCGGGTGGCCTGTCCTTTCCCTCGGAGTTCAGGCCTGACCAAGAGTCAAGCTGGGGCATGGCTACAGTGTGCCATGCCTCCCCCAAATCCCGGGCTTATGGTTATAGTGACCGCCGCCAGGAGGCCGCCGACCTATCCGACGCGGCACTATAGCCAGGGCGCACCCGACACGGCCTCCGTCAGCACGGATGGCGCCATAGTGGAGAGCTGTCCGTGGGACCCACAGGCGGCGGGTCCCACCTGTCCGCCGGTTCCTCGGCAGCCGACACAGCCCACCAGAGGCGGGCCCCAGCAGCCGGCGAAGAACCTGACCTCCTTAGTCATTGACGGCCAAGACCTACCACCCTGCCGGATTACCATTGAACCCCTGGGGGTAGGCCTATATAACCCCCCAGGTTCACCCGTGCAAAGGGTTCATACTAAATTTCCCTCCACCCACATCTAGGGAAGAGATAGAGCTAGCCTTGCCCTTCTTCTTCCTTTAGCCGAACAGCTCAAGGAGTAACCTTGTAGCTACCATATTGATCATAGTCATCATGGGGAGACCCCGCAGAGCAGGACTAGGGGTGTTATCTCCATGGAGAGCCCCGAACCTGGGTAAGACTCGTCGTCGTTCGAGGTCTTGCCTACTCCCGCTTCTAGAGCCCGGCAATGTACTCCTGTCCCCACACATGATAAGTCGGGCGCCACGGCGGGGGTGGTGCGGGGCGGGGCGGCGAGGCCAGCCGGGCCGGGGCGATGGGGGGGGGGGGGGGCGCCGGGCCGGCGCGGCGTGCCGGCAGGGCTGTGGGGCGATGGGACGGGGCGGCGGGGCAGAGCGGGTGGTGAAGAGGAGATCGAGAGAGAGAGAGAGGGGAGGGGCTGCGGGTGCGGTCCCTTTTCTATAGTAGGTCAGTTCTTTGCCGTCTACTAGCAGATGACAAAGAACGTACCTAGTGGGGTGGGTCCTAGCGAAATCGGAGGACTTAACGTCCTTTGTCTTTGTCGTCTGCTGGCTGACGGCAATGAAGTTTTGCTGTCAGCCAGCAGACGGCAAAGAAAACGGCCGTTAGGTCATCCCCGTACGTCCGCCACCCATGCTCTTTGCCGTCCGCTAGCAGACGACAAAGTTTGCTGGCGGATGACAAAGATTTGCTGATGGCAAAGCCCTCCGTTGCCATCCGCTGACTCTTTGCCGTCCGTTTTTTGGTGGCTGATGGCAAAGCCTCTCTTTTCCGTCCACCAGCTGACGGCAACGAGTTGGCAGACGGCAAATTAGCAAATTACAGTAGTGAGAAGGCAACTTGGAAGCCAAGGAAGCACCTGGATGGGTTGTGGGGCCCATGGGGGTCTCCTCCATCGCCTCTTAGCTATATAAATACCCAAATATTTCAGAAACCCTAGGGGAGTCGACGAAACACAATTCCAGCCGCCGCAAGTTCAACAACCACGAGATCCAATCTAGATCCCTATTCCGGCACCTTGGCAGAGGGGAACACGATCACGGAGGGGTTCATCATCCTCATTGGTGCTCCTCCGATAATGCGTGAGTAGTTCACCATGGACCTACGGGTCCGTAGGCAGTAGCTAGATGGCTTCTTCTCTCTCTTTGATTCTCAATACAATGGTCTTTTGGAGATCTATTTGATGTAATGACTTTTTGTAGTGTGTTTGTTGGAATCCGATGAAGTTAGAGTTTACGATCAGATTTTTATCCATGAATATTATTTGAGTTTTCTTCTCCTTATATGCATGATCTTTATAGCATCGTATTTCTGCTCTGAATCTTTGGTTTAGTTAGGCCAACTAGATTTATTTTTCTTGCAATGGGAAGAGGTGCTTTGTGATGGGTTCGATCTTGCGGTGTCCTCACCCAGTGACATAAGGGATAGAGAGGCACGCATGTATTGTTGCTATTAAGGATAAAAAGATGGGATCTATTCCTACATGAATAGATCTTGTCTACATCATGTCATCATTCTTATTGCATTGCTCCATTTCTCCATGAACTTAATACACTAGATGCATGCTGGATAGCGGTCGATGTGTGGAGTAATAGTAGTAGATGCAGACATGAGTCGGTCTACTAATCTTGGACGTGGTGCCTATATACATGATCATTGCCTTGGATATCGTCATAATTATTTGTTCTTCTATCGATTGCCAAACAGTAATTTGTTTACCCACCGCGCGTTATATTCTCGAGAGAAGCCACTAGTGAAATCTACGGCCCTGGGGTCTATCTTTTATCATATTTGCTTTCCGATCTATCTTTTGTTGTATTTTTTTTAGATATATTATTCTAAAAACTCAAAAATAGCTTGCTGCATTTTTTCCTTACTTATTTTATTTCACGTTTTATTCAGATCTATTTATCCAAACTCATACAAATTAATTTATCATTTAACCGAGGAGGGATTGACAACCCCTCTTACGCGTCGGGTTGCAAGTATTTGTTCTTTGTGTGCAGGTATCGTTTACATAGTGTTGCTTGGTTCTCCTACCGGATTGATAACTTGGTTTCACAACTGAGGGAAATACTTACCGTAGCTGTGCTGCATCATCCCTTCTTCTTTGGGGAAATACCGACGCAGTTTCTAGCCACGTCAAAGGAATTTCTGGCATCGTTGCTGGGGAGACATCATCAACATCTATTAGGTTCCTAATCACAAATCTCATCTCCTTGCAATTTACATTAGTTGCCATTTGCCTCTCATTTTCATCTCCCCCACTTACAAAATCTGCCTTTTTATTCACCCTCTTTTTCGTTCACCTTTTTCTCGTTAGATCTATCTTTTTGTTTGCAATTTTGTTTGCGTAGTTACGATGTCTCAAGAAAATACCAAATTGTGTGATTTTTCCAATACCAATAATAATGATTTTATTAGCGCTCCGATTGCTCCTCCCGCCACTAGTGCGTAGTCTTGTGATATTATGCCGCTTTGCTGAATCTTGTTATGAAAGATCAATTTTCTGGTACTCCTAATGAGGATGCCGCGTCCCATCTAAACATCTTCATAGAATTCTGTGATATGCAAAAGAAAAAAATATGTGGACAATGATATTGTGAAGTTGAAATTGTTTCCTATCTCTTTGAGGGATCATGTAAAAATTTGATTTTCTTCTTTGCCTCGCAATAGTATCAATTCTTGGGATAAGTGCGAAGATGCTTTTATTACTAAGTAATTTCTGCCCACAAAAATTATTTCCCTTAGTACTCAAATCATGAACTTTAAGCAACTTGAGCATGAACAAGTTGCATAATCTCGGGAAAGAATGAAATTGTCGCTAAGAAACTGTCCTACTCATAGTTTAAATCTTTGGATGATTATACAGATTTTTTATGCGGGAATTAAATTTGTTTCTAGAAATCTTTTAGATTCCGCCGTGGGTGATACTTTTATGGAAATACCTTGTGTGCTATCAAACGTCACAACGTAAATGGGTGATCATAAAGATGCTCTACAGATATCTCCGAAGGTGTTTGTTGAGTTGGCATAGATCGAGATTAGGATTTGTCACTCCGAGTATCGGAGAGGTATGTCTGGGCCCTCTCGGTAATTGATGTCTGCTAGAACTACGTCGATATTTCCCCAAAGAGAAAGGGATGATGCAGTATAGTGACAGTAGGTATTTCCCTCAGTGATGAGATCAAGGTTATCGAAGCAATAGGAGAACCTCCTAACACCACATAAACAACACCTGCACACAAATAACAATACTTGCAACCCGACGTGTTAAAGGGGTTGTCAATCCCTTTCGGGTACGACACCTCAAGTAGGGAAGATAACATGAGATAAATGTGGTAGATATGATAAATAGATCGTGGAACAAATAAATTGCAACAAGGTATTTTTGTATTTTGGTTTAATAGATCTGAAAATAGAAGCAAAGGAAAATAGATCGCAAAGGAAAATATGATGAAAAAAGACCTGGGGGCCGTAGGTTTCACTAGTGGCTTCTCTCGAGAAAAATAGCAAAGGGTTGGAAAACAATTACTATTGGGCAATTGATAGAACTTCAAATAATCATGACGATACCCAGGCAATGATCATTATATAGGCATCACGTCCAAGATTACACTACTAGGGAAAAGGCTAGCAGCAGCGCGGGTTTTCAGGCTAGCAGCAGCGCGGGTGGCCACGCTACTAATAAGGCGCTACAGCTAACTCATAGTAGTAGCGCGGCCCCAACCCACACTACTACTGTTGACGATATCAGCAGCGCTTTTTGCGAACGCGCTACTATTAACTAGCTGTAGCGATTTCGTCATCCCTCGCTACTGCTATATCTTTCATCATTTTCCCACTGCCCCATTCCCTTTCAGTTCTCCTTTCACTTTCAGTTCTCCTTTCAGATACTAGATACTAGGTACTGCCAGTAGATATCAAATTCATAAACCATTACTAGGTACGGTAGTACTCCCTTCGTTCCAAATTACTCGTCGTGGTTTTAGTTCAAACCACGACGAGTAATTTGGAACGAAGGGAGTACTAAGATAACAATTTCATGCATAGCCAACATGCATCCTCAAGAAGTACATGGTCATATCAACAACCATCATCATATGTAGTTCTAGATGATATCGACGACGATCATCATATGTAGTTCTAGATGATATAGCCACACACACATATGTAGTTCTAGATGATATAGCCACACACACATATGTAGTTCTAGATGAAATAGCCACACACACACATATGTAGTTCTAGATGATATCAAAGACAATCATCATCCTCAAGCCTGGGCGGTTGGTGTTCCTGATAGTAATTAGGATGGCCTGTCCAACACGAAGATTCTTGCCATTGAGGAATTTCTTCCACCCAACCGAGCTTAAGTGTGTGCGACCGTCCGTGTCCACGCGGTAAGTATAGGTTGTGACGGAGCCCCTTGCAGTAAGGCGTAGTCCAGCTGAGCCTTCTTCATCAGGCTCGATACCATAACTCACAGATATGCTCTTTGCCAATTTCTGAATAAGAAAAACATATCAATTAATAAGCATGTGATCGAACTCTACACTAAAACATATATATCATCGACTAGATTCCACACAACATACCATATCATTGGACTGTACACTAAGTAATTTGCACTATTAATTTGCATTTGTAAGTATAACATTACCATATCATGTCGATCAACCATGGTATTTGTCAAGCGGGTCACGAATGGCACCCCGACAAAGTCAGCACGTGGCGGAATTATGTCCCACAGGTTGGACACCTCCTCCTCACTCAGCCTTGTTCTTTGAGCTATGATGGCTTCATGAAGTGGGTCCTCATCATCTTCATCGAGTGGGTCCTCATTATCTTCATCATCTTCATCATCTTCGTCATCTTCATCATCTTCCACCAGGTTGAGATAAATGACATCTAGCTTGGGTCTTTCTGCTCGGAAGTTGAAGCTGATCAACTCACCACCAGTAAGATGCATGCGAGTGACGAAATGGGCCCATCCATCTCCTCCAATCTACGACATATTGCGTCCTTTCTCGACCTCCATAGTGTACGACTCCCCAGGAGCCTCAAATGTCACAGTGTCTCCTGTCAGCTTGTTGAATTTCAACCTCACATTGCATGGGACGATCTGTGTAAAATAAGCAAAATGACACAATGTAGTAATGCCAACACTAAAAATACCGCCGCATGACGAAAACTCGGCTGGAAGTAGATGCAGAACAGCTTGCCAGTTGCAAGGCTGCTGGCGCATCTTGACTTGCACAGTTGACATAGTGGTGGTGGTGGTGGCGCCATTCTTCCTAAAGCAATATGAGCAAAGGATTACTAAATCAACTAAATCAAAATGTTCCTAAGTCAACTAAATCAACTAGCCTACTAAATCAACTAAATCAAAATGTTCTAAGTCAACTAAATCAACTAACCTACTAAGTCAACTAAATCAAAATGTTCTAAGTCAACTAAATTAACTAGCCTACTAAATCAACTAAATCAAAATGTTCTAAGTCAACTAAATTAACTAAATGAATTAGCCTACTAAATCAACTAAATCAAAATGTTCTAAGTCAACTAAATCAACTAGCCTACTAAATCAACTAAATCAAAATGTTCGAAGTCAACTAAATCAACTAGCCTACTAAGTCAACTAAATTATATCAACTAAATCAAAATGTTGCATATGAGCAGGAGGGAGAAGGAGGGTGACTCGAGGAGGGAGAAGAGAGTAGGATGGAGGAGGAAGGCGGAGCGAGGAGGGGCCGGCCGGCGCGGCCAGTTGAGGGAGGACGGAGGAGGAAGGCGGAGCAAGGAGGGGCCGGCCAGCGCGGCCAGTTGAGGGAGGACGGAGGAGGAAGGCGGAGCGAGGAGGGGCTGGCCAGCGGCGAGTGGAGAGGGAGGACGGAGGAGGAGGCCGATACCGAGTCCAGCAAGGAGGAGGAGGTGACGGCGCGCGGCGCAGACGGAGGAGGGGCGACGGGGGCGCGCGGCGCAGACGGAGGAGAGGGGCGAGGGGGCGCACGGCGCAGATTTTGAGTGGTTGTGTGTGAGTGGATTCGAAGGGAGGAGATGAGGGAGATGGATGGCTTAGCAGTAGCGCTCCTCAGCAAAACACGCTACTGCTAAGCTATCTAGCAGCAATGCTTTTCACAGTAAAGCGCTACTACTATGTGTCAGCATGCAAAAATACACATTGATCATCAACGATCTTTTTGTGTACAATCTGATTTGACAATATGAGTCCTCACCGGTTTAGGAACAGGTGAAGACTCATATTGCAGCCACAAATTCTACACATAGAGTTCAATGAAGATCAAGTGCTTGTCAAAGTGTGAGAAGTAACATATTTAAGGTGGTAGAAACTCTCTTCACGGAGCGAGGTGGGACTAAATTATTGTAGGAAACTTAGCAGTAGCGCTTATATGGGAAATGTGCTGCTACTATGCTACGTAGCAGTAGCGCGCGTCATTTTAACGCGTTGCTGCTATAACTAGCCTCGCGGCGGCCTCGTAGGAATTATAGCAGCAGCGCATCTTTGGGTGGACGCGCTACTGCTATATTCGTCTCAGCAGCGAGTTTCAATGGTTCGCGCTACTGCTAGTTAGCGGCAGCGAGTTATTTTGAAGCGCGCTGCTGATAAGATTCTGTGTATAGGCTTTTCCCTAGTAGTGTTAGTAGACCGACTCTGTCGGTGTACTAAAGTAGGGGTACCTTAGTATCCTGAACTTGTGCACGGGCAGTCACAGCGCCCCTCGGCAAGGCTTGCCGGGTGACCGCCAAGATCCTCCGGAGTTCCTATTGGAGCCATTCAAGAACAAAGTGTTTTAACCGAGAAGATAAGGCCCCGGCAAGAGGAGCTTGCCGGGAAGGTCAAGGCCCAGGCAAGAGGAGCTTGTCGGGAAGGCCAACCAAGGCATTTCAAGGAACTTGACGCGACGCGCCGCGCGTCGCGGCAAGACCCGGCGAGCGACAAGCTTCCGGGCGCGACAAGACAACGACCGCGGCAAGGCGCTTGCCGCGGCGAAGCCACCACTCTGTGCCCACGCTCCAGCGCATCCGTCGACGTGTCGCCACAGGACCGTCCCGGGCGCACGTGGCGAGAGGCTGAGCAGCCAAGCGGTGCGAGGTGGCAAGCGGAGATGACAAGATTGCCGTCGTGGCATGCTGTGGCGCCCCTAACGGTCGCTTTTCTGCACTGTTTGGGCGACGCGGACGGGCATTTAATGCCCTTGTCCCCTGCCGTCAGGGTTAGGTAGGATGCACTGTAGAGGTAGCTGTACCAACTGCAACTCTTTTTACACTTTTACCCCTGCATGCGTTGCCACCTGTCGGTGACCCCTTGAGCCTATAAAAGGAGGCCCATGCGCAACGTAGAGGGGGTTCGACTCATTCGAAACCAGAACACTCCCACGCTCTCAAGCAAGAACATAATACAACCACAAAGCAGCAGTAGGAGTATTATCTCTCCGGAGAGCTCTGAAGCTGGGTAAAATCGCTCGCGTGCCTCGCCTCGATCCACTCTTCGTGCGGCCTCCGTCCCCCGCCGGACCGGAAAGGGGCCCTGCTCCATAGGTGTTCGTTTCCCACGACATCTTTGGTGCACCAGGTAGGGGGCGTCGAGGTTGTGTGAACCCGATCCAGCGTTCACGCGAGCCAGATCTTCATCTTCTTCATCATCTTCCTCGACATGCCACCGAAGAAGAAGGCTTCGGAGGTGGCAGCTCCGTCCACGTCGATCCCACCGCCAACGGAGCAAACGGGTGGTGGGGTAGACGTCGACGGAGGAACGAGCGCCGACGAGGGAGCTCACGCTGCCGCCAGGTCCAAGGACAAGGCCGCGCAAACTTCGGCGTCCGTACACGCACCGCGCCCGTCTCAGGAGGCGCGGGGCCAACAGCGTCATGGTACTCGCGGTACCATACGTTCGTTGGACCGAGATCGAGCTGGCGGATCTCGAGATGCTCAAGACCAGCATGCGCGTCAACCTGCTGGCACGAGCAAGACACGGTCGCCTGGACGGGATCCTGCTCCTTCTAACATAGTTAGAAGTCCGAGCATATCCCGCTCCTCGCACCGTTCGCCACCGCCACCGAAGACCCCAGAAGAAGCGTTGGCTTGAGCCCAATTGCTCCTGGATTACCCTCCAACGGCGGACAAGATCGACGGTTGGAGGGCCACCATTCAGAGTGTCATCGGCTTCGCCAACGGCGACACTCCACGGCAGCCGAATGCGTCGCAGCCGCGGCAAGATTGCCGGACGCGAGCCGATGGCGACAAGACCGGTGGGGGTGCAACCACCGTGCACTCCCCGCCCCGAAGGCCAAGATCACCGACTCGCCGGGTCAACCTCGACACTGACTCCACAGCATCGTCAGACCTGTGAGCTCGTCGCGATCAGCGCCAAGTTCTTCAAGAACGACAGCAAGAAGACGCTCGTACACGCATCGAGCGCCAAAGAGAAGCGCGACGTCAGTCAGAACAGCGTGCTGGGCCCACTGTTGATATGCATGCGCCAGGGGAACCAGGCGACTTGCCGTACGTGGTAGGTTGCCCTGCGTTCACCCGCGAGCTGCGACAAGTCCAGTGGCCCAGCACAAAGAACTTCAAGCCAGACGTACCAGAGAAATACGATGGCAGGTTGCATCCGTCGGAGTTCCTCAGCATCTACACCATTGCGGTGCAAGCTGCCGGGGGGCGCGACGACAAGATCCTTGCCAACTACTTCCCACTGGTGCTCAAGCGCAATGTCAGATCCTGGCTCATGCACTTGCCGGACAACTCCATATCCTCATGGGCGGATCTGTGCCATCAGTTTGTCGGCGCCTTTACAGGCGGCCACAAGCCTCACGGCCAGGAGAGCGATCTGCATCTGCTCGCCCAGAAGGAAGGAGAGCCCCTGCGCAAGTACATTCAAAGGTTCAGCCAAGTGCAGGGCAACATCCCAGATGTCCACCCTGCCGCGGTCAACAGCGCGTTCCATCAGAACGTGTGTAACCGCAGGATGCGGGAGGAGATGGCGATGTGCAAGATTAGAGACGTTAGTGAGCTATACGCCCTGGCCGACAAGTGTACATGTGCTGAGGAGGGGAGGAAACTCCCCGGAGAGAACACAGGAGCAGGAGGATCTGACAGCGATGATGCTGCCCTGGCAAAGAAAAACCGGCGGCGGAACAACAGGAGAAGGAAAGGCAAAGATGTGCTAGCTGTTGAGCAGTCCGGCAACGGAGGTGGCGCCAAGGAAGCCGAACCTGTGGCGGCCGCCGACAAGCAGGGCGGCTCCGACAAACAGTACTGCAAGATCCACCGCACCAAGGGCCATGATCTCCAAAGCTGCAAAAAGGTTGAGCAGCTTGTCGAGCAGCAGAAAGCTGAGTATGAGCGACGCGACAAGGAGAAGGCCCAGGAAGGTACTGGAGGATCCGGGAAGAAGCGTCCCGGCCGGGGAGGACGCCGCGGCAAGGCCAAGCAGCGGCAAGGAGACAGACCTCCCCGCGGCCGTGACAAAGACGAAGATGAAGACGACGATGAAGAGATGGATGAGGATGAAGCCGACGAGCAGGAGTTTCAGAAAGCCACAGAGGTTCTGTGTGTTGACGGCGGTGCTTCTCTGCATACTTCGCACTGCCAGCTCAAACAGTGGGTGCGGGAAGTTAATGCAGCAGAACCACCAGTTGAGTCACGCAAGCCTCTGAAGTGGTCCAGCATGCCTATCGTCTTTGATATTGAGGACCACCCTGATCGCGTAACTGCGGTCGGGTGCTTGCCGATGTTGGTCTCACCAACCATCCGCAACCTCAAGGTCACTAAGATGCTAGTTAACGGCGGGGCCGGCTTGAATCTGATCTCCTCCGCGGTACTCCAGAAGCTTCAGATCCCTGACAGCGAGCTCGAAGAGACCGGCACTTTCCAAGGAATCAACCCGGGAAGGAGCAAGCCGAAGGGGAAGATCACGTTGCCGGTAAAATTTGGCAGCGAATTGAATTTCAGGACTGAGAGGGTCACTTTTGACGTCGCTGATTTCCCATTACCATACAATGGGATACTCGGCCGTCCAGCACTCGCCAAGTTCATGGCAGCCTCTCACTATGCCTACAACGTGCTCAAGATGCCAGGTCCGATAAGTGTCATCTCTGTCCCTGGCGACAAGAAAGATGCTCTTATTTGTACCGACAAGATTAACCGGGAAGCGGCAGCCGCAGCAGATCGCAAGCCACTTGCCGCTGAAGCTCCCGGGGGAAAAAAGAAGACCAAGTCCGGCAAGAGTTCTGATGCCCACTCCGGCAAGCGCACCTCTTCGGAGTGATGCGCTGCCGTCGAGGACGCACCATCGAGCTCCACCGACAAGTGTAAGAAGACGAAGGCAGCTCCACGAGAGACCAAGAAGGTGTCCGCCAAGGAGGACGGCACTGGTGGTACTTTCACCATCAGTGCCACGCTCGACCCCAAATAGGAAAGCGCGCTCGTTGCTTTCCTGCGGGCGAACGTTGACGTGTTTGCATGGCAACCGTCTGACATCCCCGGTGTTCCCAGGAAAGTAATTGAGCACCAACTTGCTGTTTGTCCTCATGCGCGGCCCATCAAGCAGAAAGTCAGGAAACAAGCAGTGGAGCGCCAAGAATTCATTGCAGAAGAGATCAAGAAGTTGGAAGCAGCAGGCCTTGTCAGAGGAGTGCTCCATCCTACGTGGTTGGCCAATCCTGTAGTCGTGCGCAAAGCAAACGGGAAATGGAGGCTTTGTATTGACTTTACCGATGTTAATAAAGCTTGTCCCAAAGACCCATTTCCCTTGCCGCGCATTGACCAGATTGTTGACTCCACGGCCGGATGTGATCTGCTTTCATTTCTTGATGCATACTCAGGATACCATCAGATCTTCATGGCAGAAGAGGATGAGGAGAAGACCGCATTCATCACTCCTTGTGGCACGTACTGTTTCGTATGGATGCCTTTCGGTTTGAAGAATGCTGGTTCAACATTTGCAAGAGTAGTCAGTCATGCTTTTGAGCCGCAGTTACACAGGAATGTGGAAGCCTACATGGATGACATAGTGGTCAAGAGCAAGGACAGGGCAACTCTGATTCAGGATTTGGATGAAACTTTCATAAATCTGCGCAAGATCAACCTTAAGCTCAACCCCGAGAAGTGCGTGTTTGGAGTCCCTTCCGGCAAGCTTCTCAGGTTCTTTGTGTCTCAGCGGGGAATTGAAGCCAACCCCGACAAGATCAAGGCAACTGAGCAGATAGAAGCACCGAAGCGCGTCAAGGATGTGCGAAGGCTTGCCGGCTGTGTGGCTGCTCTCAGCAGGTTTATCTCCAAGTCTGCTGAGCGCGCCCTGCCATTTTTCAAAATATTGAAAAAGGCAGGTCCAATGAAATGGACTCCGGAAGCGGAGGCTGCGCTGCAGGACTTGAAGAGATACCTGTCCTCCACTCCAATACTTGTCGCACCTAAGCCACAAGGGAAGTTGTTGCTGTATTTAGCGGCAACCAATCAAGTGGTTAGTGCTGCGTTAGTAGCGGAGAGGGAGGCAGATGATGAGCCGGCAGCCACGGCAAGTGCATCCAGCGACAAGCAGGGGGCTTCCCCGACAAGCTTTGGTCCCGACAAGGATGGATCTACGCAGACACAGGAGGTGCAGAAGAAAATGGTGCAGCGCCCAGTTTACTTTGTCAGTTCCCTTCTGCAGGGGGCTAGGTCAAGGTACTCTGGTGTGCAGAAATTGCTTTTCGGCCTTCTCATGGCCTCGAGAAAGCTGCACCATTACTTCCAAGCACATGAGATCACAGTTGTCACTCGCTTTCCGCTGAAGAGGATACTGCAAAATCCAGAAGCAACAGGCAGGATTGTCGAGTGGGCACTGGAACTATCAAGCTTTGGCCTCAAGTTCGAGAGCACTTCAACTATCCAAAGCAGGGCATTGGCAGAGTTCATAGCAGAATGGATGCCAACACCAGATGAAGAAATTCCAGAAACGAGCATCCCCGTTAAGGAGACAACCAAAGAGTGGTTGATGTACTTTGATGGTGCCTTCTTGTTGCAAGGCGCCGGTGCGGGCGTGCTACTTGTCGCACCCACCGGAGAGCATCTCAAGTATGTAGTCCAGATGCACTTTCCCAAGGAGCAAGCAACAAACAATACTGCAGAGTATGAAGGCTTGCTTGCCGGACTCAGGATCGCTGTAGATCTTGGGATCAAGAAGCTCATTGTCAGGGGCGACTCGCAGCTTGTCGTCCGCCAAGTGAACAAAGATTATCAGAGTCCGTTGATGGAAGCCTACATTGATGAAGTGAGAAAGTTGGAAGAGCACTTTGACGGCCTGCAGATGGAACATGTTCCAAGAGCTCAGAACGACATTGCAGATGGCCTGTCAAAGTGCACCGCACTTAAGTTACCTGTGGAACCAGGGATTTTCGTGCTCAAGCTAACTCAACCATCTGTAACACCATCGACTGGACAGAACAAGAAGAGGAAGTTGGTTTCTGGTGATTACTTTCCGGCAGAGCTCCCCGAAGCCGCCGCCAAGAAGGTCCCTAAGATCAACACCAAGAGTGCTGAGGAGCAGTCTGCTCCGACAAGCCCCAGGGTTTGTTCCGCTGAAGCAGACGCTCCCGACAAGGTTTGCTCCGGCAAGCTTGCCGGGGAACATCAAGCTCCGGCTGAACCATAGGTTCTTGCCGTAGAAGCGGATGTTCCCGCAGCAGCATATGTGCCTTTGGTCCTTGTTGTCGAGCCACAAGCTCCAGCATGGGCACAGCAGATCGTCCATTTCCTTCAGACAGGAGAACTCCCCGAAGAGCAAGAAGAAGCAGAGAGAGTAGCCCGGCAATCAAGTATGTACCGGTTTGTCGATGACATACTGTACAGAAGAAGATTCAACGATGTGAAATTGAAGTGCATTCCCCGGGAAGATGGACAGAAGCTGTTGGCGGAGATACATGGAGGCATATGTGGTCACCACATTGGTGCAAGAGCACTTGCCGGCAAAGCATTTCGGCAAGATTTCTTTTGGCCGACAGCCCTCCAGGATGCAACTGCACAAGTAACCAAGTGTGAAGCGTGCCAGTTCCATTCCAAGCAGATACACCAGCCAGCTCAAGCTCTCCAGACTATCCCTTTATCCTGGCCATTTTCGGTCTGGGGGCTCGACATCCTCGGCCCCTTTCCCCGAGCTGTCAGGGGCTTTGAGTACTTGTACGTTGCAATCGACAAGTTCACAAAGTGGCCGAAAGTGGAAGCAGTGAGGAAGGTGACAGCACAGTCAACAGTCAAGTTCTTCAGGTCGATTGTTTGCCGTTTCGGAGTCCCTAATAGGATCATCACCGACAACAGCACGCAATTCACGAGCTGCACCTTCATGCAGTACGTCCAAGATCTTGGCGCCAAGGTCTGCTTCGCTTCTATTGCTCACCCGAGAAGCAACAGCCAAGCGGAGAGGGCAAACGCTGAAGTGCTGCGCGGGCTCAAGACCAGGACTTTCGACAGGCTGCACAAGTGCGGAAAGAACTGGATTGAGGAGCTGCCGGTGGTTCTTTGGTCGATCAGGACGACGCCAAATCGAGCCACTGGCCAGACACCTTTCGCTCTAGTCTATGGAGCAGAGGCAGTTCTCCCCACGGAACTCGTATACGGATCGCCTTGAGTACTCGCTTATGATGAGCTTGAGCAAGAGCAGCTGCGACAAGATGACGCGCTGCTCCTTGAGGAGGATCGTCTTCAGGCTGCTGTTCGAGCTGCTCGATACTAGCAAGCTTTGCGCCGCTACCACAGCCGCAAAGTTAATGCCAGAAGTCTCAAGGAAGGCGACCTTGTTCTTTGGCACGTTCATTCCGCCAAGAATTCCAACAAGTTGACGCCAAAGTGGGAAGGCCCTTATCGGGTGAAACGAGTCACTAGGCCTGGCGCTGTCCGCGTTGAGACCGAAGATGGCTTTCCGGTGAGCAACTCCTGGAACATTGAGCATCTTCATAAGTTTTACCCATAAGGCGCGGTTGCCGAGACCTATTCCGGCAACCTCCTTTGGTACAAGCCTTGCCGCTGTTGCATGTAACCCTTTGTACGAAGCCGGGCGTAGATCCCGTGCATAAATAAAGATCATATGCTCCGCACATCTTGTCAAATTTCATGCTTTCTAATTTTTTTTTTGCATGTGTTATCTGACACTTTGTGCAGTACCTACCCCCGGTAAGCAATAACGAGCCTTAAGGCTCCATATCTTTATTTTCTCTTCTTTCTTTTTCTCAAAAGGAAGGTTCCCTCGCCCACAAGTTTTCTGGGGGGGGGGGGAAGGAGAAGATAATGGTGTGGACCAGGCGTCGTTCAAGAAAGTATCGCCTTGCCGGGACGCAAACGACAGAAAAGCTAAGTTGCCAAAGTTTGAGCACAATCTGTTTTAAAAATTTTTAGTTATCTTCCTTGAACGACCGTGCTTTGTATGGAAAACCTGTGCGTGGAGGAACCAACTCGTAGCTAGTTGCGCCCTTGCTTTGTTTCGAGTCCGCTCAACAACTTAAGTGTGCTGCAACTAGTTGCGACAAGGTTTCTTGCTGGAAGCAACACCGCCAGCAGGCTGCTGATGTTCCGCACTCAGCGCTCGCGGCAAGGGTGCCTGCGCTGGCAAGTTTCCTGAAAGCGTAGCGTAAAAATATACAAAGGAAGGAATCAAGTAAAGGAAATAACATAGCAAATACTGCTCAAGATAAAGTTATATTACAGAAATAACTTGTCGTAGCTCTAACAGATTGTTTTTCATAACATGACTAGCAGCGGCAAGAAAAGGAAGAAATGGGCAGTCTAATCTACGCGGCCGCCATCAACCCTCCTGACTTCATTCACCTTGTCCACAATGGGTGCGACAAGGGCCTTGAGCTCTTCAAGATCAGCACTCGCCGGCAGCTTCTTGATGACGTTGGTGAGGTTGAGGCCTGGGTTGCGGAAGGCCACCTTCACCAACACCTTCTCCAGAACTCTGGCGCAGATCGTGCGCGACTCGTCGGCCATCTGCTTTGGGATCCTTTCCCGGAGTTGCTGGAGGGCCGTCGCCACGCCCTTGAAGAACAGAGTGAGCTTGGCGCTGGGCTGGAGGTTCTCATCAGAGGAGTACCCGAAACCCTCCATTTCTAGCTGCGCCAGCTCCTCATCGATGACCGCGGCAATGTTCAGGAGGCCCTCCGTCCAGAGCTCCACAGTATCCCTGAAGGTGTTCTGGGTTTCGGCGGCCCTCGTCAGCAGTGCCTCGTTGGCCTTGATCTCCTCCTTCAAGGCCTCCTCCCGCTTCTTGGCGCCGTCCAGCGTCTCAGTCAGCGTAGCTAGCTTCAACTCGAGATTGGTATTGGAGTCCTTGGCGGCGCTCAGCTCTTTGCCCCTCTCGAGGAGATGACCCTGCAGCTCGCCGTGGGCGAGGGCGTCCTTCTCGCGGTTGCGTTGGAGCGCAGCAAGCTCTTCATTCCTCGCCTTCAGATCGGCCTCTAGCTGCGTCACTTTCGCTTCCAGCTCCTTCTTGGCGGCCTCAGCAGCTGTGGCAGCGTGCTTTGCCTCCTTGAGAGCCCCGCCAAGCGTTTGCTCGCGCGCAGCAAGATCCTCCTCATAGCTGTCCAGATTGACCTTCCGCTGCGTCAGCTCACCTTCCCGCACGGACAACTCCTCGGCGGCAAGCCGCTGTTGCTCTTCGGCTTCTGCCTTCTCGAGGAGGAAAGCCTTCTGCGCCTCGACAAGCTGCGCCCTCTCCTCTGCAATGGACCAGCGGGCTTCCTGGTTGCGGCTCTGGAGCTCCTCCGCATGCTTCTCAATGTCCACTCCCGCCTGCACGACAAGCGCTTCCCGGGACTCCAGTTTGGCTTGTCGGGCGCGGTAGAGCGACAGCAGCCTCCGCAGCAGCTATTCCTCCTCAGGCTCGCCGCTGCTGCTGTTGGCGTGTTGACCAGTGTCAACCCAGTGGAGGCAAGTACTTCTCCGTCAAAAACTTCTCCTTCGACCGGCGCCTTGGAGCTTGAAGCCCAGGGGAGCTTGATGAAAATACCATCGCCGGCCTTCAAGTAGGCGCCGGGCTGGGGCTCTTCGGAGCCTGGCGCTGCATCAGCGGCGGAGGGATCGGCGGTCGGCGTAGCGCCTTGCGCTCCTGCGGCCCCAGGGTCGTCAGTACGATCGCTGGACCCCTCGCCAGCTCCTGCGCCAGCAGCCTTGGCGGCCTCTTTGCTGGCGGGATCATCAGCACCGGCCTCTTCTTCGGTGGCGGCGGCAGCGTCAATATTGCCGCGTGCGTTCTCCTCGCCGGTGGCCTCGGTCTCCATCGGCTCCGTGGAAGATGGATCTAGCAGACGGAAGATGGAGAAGAGTCAAGCAAATATCCAAAAAGGCAAATCAGAAAAAGAAGAACCCAAGGGAAGCTTCAAGCAAGGGAGATTACCAGTACTGGGATCCACGGTCATAGGCTCCACCACCGGGGGTTCGCTGGTGCTGCCCCTTGTCGGAGACTCCTCCCTCGCCGGGGACTTCTCCCTTGCCGGAGAACGATCCCTTGCCGGGGAACCCTCCCTTGGCGGCGTAGTCGAAGCAGATAGTATCTCAGGGGCGGCTTCAGGGGGCTCTTGGTGAGGCTGTTCTGCTCCTACACAAGCAAATCCACAGTCAGATGTCAACAAAGAAGAAAGAACACCCATGCGCGCCTAACAGCAGGAAGTAAAACTATACACCTACGCTGGGGGCTGCGCTGGGGGCTGCTTCGAGGAGTAGTTGCCGAGTCCGACAAGGTGGTCTCGGACGCACCCTCTGTTGTAACAGCGGGATCATCCTCGATGACAACCACGGGGACCTTGGCTCTCTTCGCCGCTCTCTGGGCCAGAGTCCTGAAAAGGAAACAATTCAGAGTAGAGCAGATCAGGTACAAGGTAAAGACAGCAAGAAATCAAAGAACTACAAACACAACAGAGAAACTTACTCCTCTTCTTCCTCCTCGTCGGAGCTGAGCGCGGAGAGGTCGAAGTCCGGTACTCTTTCAGCGCGACGAGGCGGAGGAGTAGGCTCCCTTGGCCGCTTGGCGGGGGCAGCGGCAGGATCAGAGGCGGCGGTCCGAGAGGACCCCGCTCCAGTTGCCGCAGCGGCGTGAGACGCTCCCGCGGCAACAGTGCTTGTCGCGGTGGAGCGTGTGCCGCGGCGCGGCGGCTGTTGACCCGTCTGCCGCCCTGCTACATCCCCGGTCCTGCAGAGGCGCCTTCTTGGTGGAGCTGGGGGCTGCACTGGGAGCTCTGCTTGCGGCAAGCCTCTTGAAGACGGCTGGCCACTTGCACCCTCGGCAGGCTCGCTCAATTCGGCTTCGGGCTCTCCCTCGCCAGCGATCTCTCCGACAAGCTCGTCTCGGTCGGCAAGGCTTGCCGCTTCGGCTGCCTCTGCCTCCTCCACAGTAAACTCAAATTCGCCCGCGGCAGCGGCCGCCGCCGCCTCTTCCGCCCTGGTGGTGATGCGCCGCATCTCATCTTCGGTGGTGTCACGGGTGAGGCTCCTCTGTTCGTCGGCGCGGATCGCCACCTCCACCAAGCCATCGAAGAACTGCTGCATGACGTCGTCGGTGGGCTCCTGCCAAGTTGGAATAATTCCATGCGAGTCGCACTCCGGCATCATTGCGCGGATGCGATCGAGCGAGGAATTGTTGCACAAAGGGACGACGCCCTGCGGCAGCCTGAACCATTCTGGATGTTGAGTATCATGCTTGAACAGCTCCTTGAGCATCGCATCCAGCACCAGGACGGTGAAGTTGAAATTGAGGCCCGGGCGCAGCCTCATGATGTCCGCCGGACCCTCGAACAGCCAGGCGGGTCTCCCCTCTCCTGCAGAGGGGCGATGCGGCGGCTAAGAAAGTCCGCGCCAACAGCGCCTACAGTGAGCCCGGCAAGCCTGAGTCGCAAGATCCGGGTGGTGGCGATCTTCAGCCTAGCATCGTCCGCCTCCAGGGCGCTCCAATCATTACCGCGCACTGCTGGGGTTTGGCGCAGGGCAGTGAACGGCTGCGAGTTCTCCTCAACGATCCAACACCATTCCGCTCTCCACTCCTCCCATTTGCTGCGAAGCTCCCCCTCCAGATAGGCCTCCTTCTTGCTGGATCTCGAGATCCAGGCGATTCCTCCGGCTAGGGGCTCTCCTCTCTCGACCCGGGGCATGAAGAAATGGCGGAAGAGGGCTACATTTGGGTGGACCCCGACAAAGTTTTCACAGAGATGCGCGAAAACAGCCATGGTCAGAACAGCGTTGGGGGTGAAATCAAGAAGGTGGAACCCGTAGGTGTTCATGATATCACAAAAGAACTCAGAGAAGGGCGGGCAGAGCCCGCAGTAGAAGAACAGCGCGAAGAATGGGTATCCGTTCGGAGCTTGTTCGAAAGCAGCGGCGGAGAGTACCTTGGTGCGCGGATGCGCTCGCATCTCCGTCGACCAGAAGAGGTAGAACCACTCCCTCAACTCCTTCGCGGAGAGCTCAGGGGGGAAAGTTGCCCGCTCCTTTCGCAGCGCCTCAAGCCGCAGCGCCTCGGCCGACTTTGCACCCTTCCCGGTTTTCGGAGCCATGGCGGAGGTGGTGTGGGAGATCGAAGGCGTTGGCGGCAACGGCGGCGACGGGAGGCGGAGTGCTGCTCTCTTTCGGCTTTGGAAGCGGAGGGGAGCGGCGGAGATTTCTGAGATTGGAACCGCAAGTGGCGAAGGTGGGGGAACTGCCCCTGTTTCCCCTGCTTATAAAGAGGAGGAGGCGAACGTTACGCTTTTTCCAAATAAAGAACCACCCACGACCTCTCCCACGATGCCGCATTCGACGCGTGCCGTTACAGGAGGGCGCAGTGGATACGGAGTCAGATACGGTGTGGACCCAGGCTGCGCGTGCCCGTGCTCTGTTTTGGGCCTGGCCCAACAGCACTCGGCACCGTGTGTGGCCCAGGCCCGGGGGCTCCTGTCAGTGTACTAAAGTAGGGGTACCTTAGTATCCCGAACTTGTGCACGGGCAGTCGCAGCGCCCCGCGGCAAGGCTTGCCGGGTGACCGCCAAGATCCTCCGGAGTTCCTATTGGAGCCATTCAAGAACAAAGTGTTTTAACCGAGAAGATAAGGCCCCGACAAGAGGAGCTTGCCGGGAAGGTCAAGGCCCCGGCAAGAGGAGCTTGCCGGGAAGGCCAACCAAGGCATTTCAAGGAACTTGACGCGACGCGCCGCGCGTCGCGGCAAGACCCGGCGAGCGACAAGCTTCCGGGCGCGACAGGCGCTTGCCGCGGCGAAGCCACCACTTTGTGCCCACGCTCCAGCGCATCCGTCGACGTGTCGCCACAGGACCGTCCCGAGCGCACGTGGCGAGAGGCTGAGCAGCCAAGCGGTGCGAGGTGGCAAGCGGAGATGACAAGATTGCCGTCGTGGCATGCGGTGGCGCCCCTAACGGTCGCTTTTCTGCACTGTTTGGGCGACGCGGACGGGCATTTAATGCCCTTGTCCCCTGCCGTCAGGGTTAGGTAGGATGCACTGTAGAGGTAGCTGTACCAACCGCATCTCTTTTTACACTTTTACCCCTGCATGCGTTGCCACCTGTCGGTGACCCCTTGAGCCTATAAAAGGAGGCCCATGCGCAACGTAGAGGGGGTTCGACTCATTCGAAACCAGAACACTCCCACGGTCTCGAGCAAGAACATAATACAACCACAAAGCAGCAGTAGGAGTATTATCTCTCCGGAGAGCTCCGAAGCTGGGTAAAATCGCTCGCGTGCCTCGCCTCGATCTGCTCTTCGTGCGGCCTCCGTCCCCCGCCGGACCGGAAAGGGGCCCTGCCCCATAGGTGTTCATTTCCCACGACAGACTCCTGCCTGCATCTACTACTATTACTCCACACATCGACCGCTATCCAGCATGCATCTAGTGTATTAAGTTCATGGAAAATGGATTAATGCAATAAGAACAATGACATGATGTAGACAAGATCTATTGGTGTAGAAATAGACCCCATCTTGTTATCTTTAATAGCAATGATACATACGTGTCATTTCCCCTTCTGTCACTGGGATCAAGCACCGTAAGATCGAACCCATCACAAAGCACCTCTGCCCAATGAAAGATAAATAGATCAAGTTGGCCAAACAAAACCCAAATATCGGAGAAGAAATACGAGGATATAATCAACCATGCATATAAGAGATCAAAGAAGACTCAAATAACTTTCATGGATAAAAACATAGATCTGATCATAAACTCAAATTTCATCGGATCCCAGCAAACACACTGCCAAAAGACTTACAGCATATGGATCTCCAAGAGACCATTGTATTGAGAATCAAGAAAGAGAGAGAGAGAGAGAGAGAGAGAGAGAGAGGAAGCCATCTAGCTACTAACTATGGACCCGTAGGTCTACAAAGAACTACTCACGCATCATCAAAGAGGCATGAATGGACATGACGAACCCCTCCGAGATGGTGTCTAGATTGGATCTGGTGTTTCTGGACTCTACGGTGACTGGAATTGATTTTCCTCAACTCCCCTAGGGTTTCTGGAATATTGGGGTATTTATAGAGCAAAGAGGCGGTGCGGGAGGCCAACGAGGAGGGCACAACCCACCGGGGCATGCCTGAGTCCCCAGGTGCGCCCTGGTGGGTTGTGCTCCCCTTAGAGCTCCCCTCAGGTGCATTCCTGGCCCACTGGATGTCTTCTGGCCCAAAACAATCCATAAAAGTTTTGCTGCGTTTGGACTCCGTTTGGTATTGATTTTCTGCGATGTAAAAAACATGTAGAAAACAACAAGTGGCACTGGGCACTATGTCAATAGGTTAGTACCAAAAAATGATATAAAATGACTATTAAATGATTGTAAAACTTCCAAGAATGATAATATAATAGCATGGAACAATCAAAAATTATAGATATGTTGGAGATGTATCCTTAATACACATCATAAGATTGCAAGGAAATTACTAAGGAGTTAGTCACAAGGAGATACGGAACGAGTAAAGAGACTTGCCGGTAACGAGATTTAACTAGGTATGAAGATACCGACAATCGAATCGTGGGCAAGTAACATACCGATGGACAAAGGGAATTACATATGTTGTCATACCGGTTCGGCCGATAAAGATCTTCGTAGAATATGTAGGAGCCAATATGGGCATCCAGGTCCTGCTATTGGTTATTGACCGGAGAGGTGTGTCGGTCATGTCTACATAGTTCTCGTACCCGTAGGGTCCGCACGCTTAACGTTCATTGACGATATAGTGTTATATGAGTTATATGATTTGGTAAATGAATGTTGTTCGGAGTCCCGGATGATATCACAGACATGACAAGGAGTCTCTAAATGGTCGAGAGGTAAAGATTGATATATAGGACGATGGTATTTGGACAATGGAAGTGTTTCGGGACGTACCGGGAAGTAATAGGGTCACTGTAAGGGGTTCCGGGCACCCCCCGAGATGCTATGGGCCAAAGGAGGGGACAAACCAGCCCACAAGGGGGCTGGTGTGCCCTTCCCATGGCTGGCCAACCCTAAGGGGAAGGAAAGGGGAGGGGTGGCTGATATGTCTCCGTCGTATCTATAATTTTTGATTGTTCCATGCCAATATTATTCAACTTTCATATACTTTGGGCAACTTTTTATACTATTTTTTGGGACTAACATATTGATCCAGTGCCCAGTGCCAGTTCCTTTTTGTTGCATGTTTTATGTTTCGTAGAAACCCAATATCAAACGGAGTCCAAACAGGATAAAAATGGACAGAGATTATTTTTGGAATATTTATGATTTTTGGGAATAAAAATCAACGCGAGACGGTGCCCGAGGGGGCGCGTGCCAGGGGGGCAGGCGCTCCCCTGACCCTCGTGGGCACCCCATAAGGCGGTTGATGCTTTATTTTGCCGCAGGAAATCTAATTTTCGAAGAGAAATCTAGGCGAAGGTTTCAACCCAATCGGAGTTACGGATCTCCGGATTTAAAAGAAACGGTGAAAGGGCAGAATCTGGGAGCGCATAAACAGAGAGAGATAGAGAGACAGATCCAATCACGGACGGGCTCTTGCCCCTCCCATGCCATGGAGACCATGGACCAGATGGGAAACCCTTCTCCCATCTAGGGAGGAGGTCAAGGAAGAAGAAGAAGAAGGGGGCTCTCTCCCCCTTGCTTCCAGTGGCACTCGAACACCGCCGGGGGCCATCATCATCGCCGCGATCTTCACCAACATCTCCATCACCTTCCCCCATCTATATTCAGCGTTCCACTCTCCCACAACCCGCTATACCCTCTACTTGAATATGGTTCTTTGTGCTTCATATTATTATCCAATGACGTGTTGCCATCCTATCATGTCTGAGTAGATTATCCTTGTCCTATCGGTGATTGATGAATTGCTATGATTGGTTTAATTTGATTGTGGTTATGTTGCTGTCCTATTGTGCCCTCCGTGTCGCGCAAGCGTGAGGGATTCCCGCTGTAGGGTGTTGCAATATGTTCATGATTCTCTTATAGTGGGTTTCTTGAGTGAGAGAAGCATAAACCCGAGTAAGGGGGTTGTGACGTATGGGATAAAGGGGACTTGATGCTCTAATGTTATGGTTGGGTTTTACCTTAATGATCTTTAGTAGTTGCGGATGCTTGCTAGAGTTCCAATCATAAGTGCATATGATCCAAGAAGAGGAAGTATGTTAGCTTATGCCTCTCCCACATAAAACTTGCTATCGGTCTAGTAAAGTAGTCAATTGCTTAGGGACAATTTCACAACTCCTACCACCACTTTTCCACACTCGTTATATTTACTTTATTGCTTCCTTATCTAAACAGCCCCTAATTTATATTTACGTGCTCTTTATATTCTTGCAAACCTATCCAACAACACCTACAAAGTACTTCTAGTTTCATACTTGTTCTAGGTAAAGCGAATGTTAAGCGTGTGTAGAGTTGTATCGGTGATCGATAGAACTTGAGGGAATATTTGTTCTACCTTTAGCTCCTTGTTGGGTTCGACACTCTTACTTATAGAAAGAGGTTACAATTGATCCCCTATACTTGTGGGTTATCAGTGGCCCCTCCTACCTTTCCCTCCTCAAGAGAGAAAGGAAGGGGGGGGGGCACCTCCTCCTTCCTTCCTCCCGCGCTCCAAATAAGGAAAGGGGGCGCGGCTTGGGAGAGACCCCAAGTAGGATTCCCCCTACTTGGGCGCCCCCCTTGGCTGCTCCTTCCTACCTCCCACCTATATATATGTGGGAGTGGGCGCCTAGCACAACACAGACAATTGCCTAGCCATGTGCGGCGCCCTAGTTTACATGCCCGATCATATTTTCATAGTGCTTAGGCAAAGCCCTGCGGAGATAAATTCACCATCACCATGCCGTTGTGCTTTCTCAAGAAGGCGTGGACGTCCCTGAGCTGAACGTTTGCTGAACACGGAGGCACCGTACGTTCGTTTGTCGATCAGTTGGATCGTGAAGAAAGTTTGACTACATCAACCGCGTTGTAAAACACTTCCGCTTACTATCTACGAGGGTACGTACACACACTCTCCCCTTGTAGCGCCCGAGATGCGATTATATCCCAATCACATGATGAACTCATGATCAGGGCACAACCGCATTTCGAATGCATAGCAAGGTGGATATCATTACAACATACCATGTAGTAAATAGATGAGAATACAAGTTAAAGGCTTACACTCTCCACAAGCTACAACATCAATACAACAATACATCAATAGATGGTAATCATCATACAGAAGAGCAGGATCCGACTACGAATGAAATCAAACGAAAAAAGAAGATCGACATCCACCCTGCTAGCCCAGGCTCCCGACCCGGAACCTATATCCCTTGATCGAAGAAGAAGTAAAAGAACTCCAAACAAGGAAGCATCGCACTCACGTTAGATCTTCGCGTTACCTGTACCTGCAACTGTTGTTGTAGTAATCTATGGGCCATGAGGACTCAGCAATACCATTATCATGGGTATCAAGACTAGCAAAGCTTAATGGGTATGGAATGGATAAGTGGTGAAGTTGCAGCAGCACTAAGCATTGTATGGTGGCTAACGTATGAGTACAAGGATAAGAAGAGAAGCTACGCATAACAGTCGCAAAATAGTAGTGATCAATAAGTGATCCTGAACTACTTATGAGTCAAACATAACCCCACCGTGTTCTCTTCTTGAACTCACTCAAAAAGAGAGTGTCACGGTTACACACGCGGTTGGTGTATTTTAATTCGGATCTGGTGTCAAGTTCTCTACAACCGGATATTAAAAACTACCATCTGCCACATAACCGCGGGCATGGCTCTCGAAAGTTTAAACCCTGCAGGGGTGTCCCAACTTAGCCCACGACAAGCTCACGATCCGCGGAGACAATCCTCCATCGCGGGACATCCGATCAGACTTGGGATCCCGATGCACAAGACATTTCGACAATGGTAAAATAAAACCAGCAAGACCTCTCGACGTGCCGACACCCTAATAGTAGTCGCGCGTATCTTGTCTCCGGCCATGATGGATGAGCTACGCGTACAGGTGCCAAAATGACCCAGGTTGCCCCGGGGCAACCCCACACAGTGCTCTAGTTTGGACCAACATTCATGAGGAGCACTGGCCTAGGGGTTGATTACGAGTCCTCGGGTGCTAGCCGGTCCCTATGCAAGTTTTAGTTGTTATTAGGCAAATGGTAAAACCAAAGTTGGGCCTTACTGGAAGAGTTTTATTCAAAGTGAACTGTCAAGGGGCCCCAAAAAAGAACTGAAGATATTTTAGGGATGTTTGGGGTTGATCCGGATCCATCGGTCACGACTCCCGGGGTCGGGGTCGGGGGAGTTTCAGACGCGCACGAGGTTGCGAAGGGGGGGGATCCATGACTCAGCAGAGAGATAAGGCAGTCAAACAAGAGGGAACAAGAACCCAGTTGGTCTGAGAAAGGTCAACAGAGACAAACAGTCTGACAAGATGCCACGAAGCCAAGGAGATAAGCGGCAACTACTAATGATTACGAGTTTTATGAAAACATGCGGATGCAATGCAGATGATGCGATGATGAAATGCAACAAACACAAATAAATCACACAGCGAAACTCAGAATAGTTGGAAGTCTTCTGGAGTGTCGGTTGCGGGGCATCACAACTCTCCCACACTAACAGCGGATCTCGACCCGAGATCCTAGGGATGGCACCAGAGAGAAATGGAAAAGGAAGAGGTAAAACAAAGTTGCTTCTTCCACAAATGAGTGAAACCAAAGAACCTTGAGAGATTAAACAAGTTGAAAGAAAGAATACAACAGAGATGAATGAGACTGCAAACAGTCTATTGGACAAGAGGAACAAGGAATACAGCAAGAATGACAAGATAGATATTGAAACAACTCTGGTTAAAACAAGATAGAGATGGAATAAGAATGAAATAATTCAGACAACACTCCGACTGAAAATGGAAGGAATTAACATGAACTTGAGAAGATTGGATGATACTTGATGAAATCAATAACACACTATCTCCGGAACTATTGAAAGAATGGCACAAGGGGTAAGAAGGATTTCAGACAGCACCCCAGTTGAAAAGAGAGGAAAAACTTGATAAGATGAGAGAACTTGGATGGAGTACACGACATCCTTGTTAAAGGGATAGACGAGGAATAGAACATGATCTTGACAAGATGAGATGATGGGTTGAAGAGAGCAACAACACAATGCCTCCGGAAGAAATGAAAGAATGGAATGAAAAGAACGGAGAAGAGAAAAAAAATCCTCTACCAGAAAGGACTTCAAAGGGCAAGCTTGAGAAGAAGGTTTGAATGGATTGTTGAAGAATCAAAAATGAAAAGATATGATTCCCATGGGCTTATGTAAAATATCCCAATAAATTGAGGCTAATTCTGCCACCAAGGAAAACAATGACTGGTTGAGATCAACAAAGAGATGAAAACTTCTTCACCGAGATGAGAAGGAGAAAATTGGATCATTCATTAGCACCACAATAGCAACATTCCTTAGGGAAGGCTTTAGGTGAAATATAAACCAAGATAACTCCAACAAAGAAATTGTTCAGTTGAAAAGATCTCATGAACGAAGAGAAAAATGATGGTTTGAAAATATCTCATTCCTGACAAGTTGTGAATCATTAAACACGAACTCAAATTGTCAAGAATGACATAACACCACCTCAAAAGATAAGGTAGAACGAATTGCACTTCGGAATGCAAGAAGAAGAATACTTGAACTCCTCCAATAAGAATCTTGATGAAAACTTTGAGAATGAATTAAATCCTTGATGAACCACCATGTATAGCCTCCATGAAGAACTCCAGTAAAGAGAGAATGATAGAAAGAAAAGAGAAGTTGAAAGAACAAGATGAAGCCGTGAATGATTTAGATGGAGCTTAGTGATGAGACATCCAAGAAAACTTGGAACTCTGGAAAAGAAAGGTGAGCAAATTGAATGGAGAATTGATACCATGAATGAACTCCGGAGGAAGGAATTAAATCACCTCAAGGGAAAACAAGAATAAGGGATATGTCTTGCTTACCCTTCACCATCTTAAATTGATGACAAGCAACGGATAGGCATGCTACTTATTCTTCTTGAAAGGATTAAGAGATAGCGCAAACTTGGGAAAATCTTGAACGACTCACCGGTATAATTTTTGGGTAGAACGAAAGAATTGATGCCATAACAAAGGTAGAGGAATCTTGAATGAACCACCATAAGAATCTGAAAATGAACAAAGATAGAGAATGAATCACCGGGAAGAATTGGAAAATGAGTGAAGTTACTTGAGGGAATTTAGATACAAGATAAAGAAGAGATCACGAGCTGATTAAAGAATACTTGAACGATGCATCGGTAAGATTTGGAGATGAATGGAGAAACAACAATTCAGGAGAATTGTTGAGTGAGAGTTGAAAGGTGAGAATGAATGAATATTCTGAGATGATGGCCTTCGGAGGAATAAAGTGGAAAGAACTCACAAAATGCTCTAGATGGGTGTGAATATAATTCTCACAATCAAGAGAATTGTGAGGATGGCATGAAGCTAGAACCACGAATCTTCGAGAAAACGGACAAGATTTGGAGGAAAACTCTTCTTCGATCTTCAAAAGCTGAGAATGAGGACGAGAAACGCCACCAAAATTGTTTATACACTCCATAAGAATGAAAAGAGAAAAGGTTGAACCAACAATGAAAATAATTTGGAAGCGATCTAGAAGGAGGCATCTGACTGATGATAATTCATTCTTACGTCAAACTTTGAAAAGAATTTGAGAATAATTTTGGAAAATAGTTAGAAGAGTCAGGTAAGATCCTGGGAAAATACCTGTGGGTTAGCGCCCACTGAAAGATACAATGTTGAAATGGTTGCTTGGAATAGAGATTAAACCGGTTGAATGAAGTGGCTAGAATGAGATAACAACCTCGAAATAGCTTGAACGGGTTAAGGATGGAAACACAAATCTTCTGAGATATCTTTAGCACTCCGGAACAATTGAATAGCAAGCGTGAAATGATTATGAGGTGCACCAGCATGGGAAAGCATTTGAAAGAAGGAAAGGGATATGATCAACACCAAATGATTACATTTAGTTCATCGAAGAAGAAAAAAAGAACAAAGGATGATGAACTTGAACTTCCTTAGCAACTTCATGAGAATCACCGGATTAGAATATTGATTGAAAAGAATGAAAAGATTTCACATCAACAAAATGGATACTTGATTAAGAAATCTGAGTCCTTGAAGAAAAGGGTGGGACGAAGCAAAGGCATCTTGGGATAGATGAAACAAATGCCATTGCCAAGAATTGAGATTTGATCTAGCAAATATTAAAAGGATAGGTTTAAATTGTAGAGAAGCACACCGGTTGGAAAAGAATTGACATGACAATCTTGATGATCAAGAAGGATTAGCACTCCCATAGAAACATGAGAACACTACTCTGGAAAGGTATGGATCAACACTTGACATCGAAGCAACTCGAATACCACAACTCAAAACAAAACAAAGGATTTGGCTTGTGGAATAAGCCAGAACAAACATATGATAGAGATTCTGTCCGAAATATTCGTGGTGCGACCCACACGGGCTCGATCGTACAACACTATCATGTACAAGGCAGTGCACATGACATACAATGCATCCCCAAGTCAGCATAGCCAAGGACTCTTTAAGACACAACAAGACCACTATAAAACCAACCGTGGACAGGCGGTCCACTAGATGTCGAACCCCAATCTCACATCATGCATTTGTCAGAAACATATCCTAGGTAACTACTTGAATTCCCACCTATGAACTCCCAAAACTTTCTGGTTATGCAATCTGGTGTTGGGGATATAGGGAGGCACAAATATCTCACACAACTAACAAATCCTACACTCCAACTGTATCCATCCATCAACACACTACAAGAAATATGTCAACTTGTGACCTTCTGTCAGTGACCCTGAAAGAATTGGTCATAAATCTACGACCATTTGAGACCAATTGGTCAAAAGCTGTTCGGGGGGCTCCAAACCCTGACTATAACAACCATTCTGGTCAGAAAGGTTGTAATTTCCTTACACGAAATGTCATAAAGCAGATAGCACTGGTCCGCTGCCTTATTTCTAGCTGATCACGACCAATATAGGATGGTCATAACCTTGTAAATTGTGGTGGGTTACTATGACTAGGCACCACCTCATCAGTTTTGCCTATGTGTCATGTCCATGTGTCAATTTTTGCCCTAGGTTGTGAAGCAACCTATATTTCTGTCATTTCCCAAAATTCCCAAAAAACATCTCATAAATTCTTTGGGTCATATCTTCGTCAAATATGTAAAAAACCTTCCTTGCCTAGTTCAAAAATAATTCAACAATATTCATTTTCCTATTCTGTTCAGAACAACACTTTGTGAAGGAAGTGCTATTTATATATTCTTGATTGCCCTCAAAATTTTTGGGCACTATTTCCTATCCAAATCATTGCCTCATAACAAAATTCAGCTCCATTTGCCTAGTAAATCTTCCTCGGCAAATTTCCAAAGTTTTTGTCCATCTAGAACCTTTGTGAAAGAAATACTAGCTATGCATATCCTAATGAGTTGAATTTTTGCCACATATTCTATATGCCTATGTAACTAACCTACACCAAATTTGAGCTCAGTTCATTTAGCCAATTTCTCTCACTAATTTTCTCAAGTTTATGTCCAAAGAAGAGCATTGTGAAGGAAGTGCTATTTATATATTCTTGTTGCCCTCAAAATTTTTGGGCACTCTTTCCTATCCAAATCATTGCCTCATGACAAAATTTAGCTCCATTTGCCTAGTAAATCTTCCTCGGCAAATGTCCACAATTTTTGTCCACCTAGAACCTTTGTGAAAGAAGTACTAGTTATGCATATCCTAATGAATTGAATTTTTTCCACATATTCATATGCCTATGTAACTTACCTACTCCAAATTTGAGCTCATTTCATTTATCCAAATTTCTCTCACTAATTTTCCGAAGTTTCTATCCAGAGAAGAGCATTGTGAAGAAAGTACCACTTTGGCATGTCCAAATGGTATCCATTTTCTATAGTGCTTTCCTATGCCCAAATAACCATCCTCCACCAAATTTCAGCTCAAGCCATTCATTATTTTGAGGCCAGCTTCAACATTCGTATTTATGTCCAGTGTGGTACTTTGCAAAGCAAGTACCACCTAGGCTCTTCCTTTTGAGATAAAAATTTGTGAAGACAGTCTTCTTAGTAACTAATCATCCTCAGCCAAAACTCATGCCCATTAGCCATGTGCATTTCCCGTACCTCTAAACAAACACTTGGCTGCTAATTCATGTTTGAGCATAGATCGGTCTCCTTGTGAGAATCTTATGTTGTAATTTTCTTCCTAGCACCTACCTGGGGAGTGTCCAACCCACTAGACATGCCTAGGACACCCAGAATGGATGGCAACACCACAGTCACGTGGTGACCACGCGGCGGGCATGCGAGTTTACGCGCTCTAGAGTTGGGCCCCTCGGCCATCGTCCAAACCTTGATGTATCGGTACCAAACCATCTATTTATGATTAAATAGGTACTTATGTAACTAGAAATTATTTTTGGAAAAAATAAATCGCAAACTATACGGCAACTACAGTTCAAATATGTCCAGCTTCCAGCTGAATCGACGGAAATTTGTCTTTTTCACGAGAGGTGGATCAAAACTTTTGACACCCAAACATTTTGTCAATTGTGCATTAAATATGTCCTAGTATTTCAGAAAATTGATTTGGTCCAATTTTGAAACAAATATATGGTAGGTCCTTCACAAAAAAAGTTCATTTAGGGCACTCAGAAATGGAAAATGAATTTTTCATCCAAAGAAAATGAAAACTTCCTTAGGCAACATTGTTTTCCATTCCAAGATGCACCCTTATGCACAATATAAGATCATTTGAACAAACTATGTCATTAATGTGGCCATAAGATTGAGCATTTCGGTTGAAAGTCATGCATCTTCACACTTGATAGCTCGTTTCTGAGAACACTTTTTTAAAATAATTGCCGTATTACAAGTTTATAATTTTTGCTGGTAACTTGGTCACATATAATGACACAATGTGAAGGTTTTCAAATTTTTTAATTTTTTTTGAATTTTTTATGCCCGTTTCAAAATGCGGTCAAAACGGCGGGAATGACCGTTCCTAGCTAGTGGTTGAATCTTGGAGTTTTTTTGGTGTTTCTCTGATTAAATAGATACTTATGTACCTAGAAATGTTTTTTGGAAAAAATAAAGAGCAAACTACAAGGTAGCTACAGTTCAAATTTGACCCGCTTCCAACTAAATCGGCAAAAATTTGTCTTTTTCACGAGAGGTGGATCAAATTTTTTTACACCCAACCATTTGTTCAATTATGCATTAAATATGTCCTAGTATTTTAGAAAAAAATGATTTGGTACAATTTTTCAACAAATATTTGGTAGGTCCTTCACGAAAAAGCTCATTTTCGGCACTCCAAAAATGGAAAATGATTTTTTTGTGCAAAGAAAACGATAACTTCCTTAGGCAACATTGTTTGTCATTCCAAGATGCACCCTTGTGCACAATATGAGTTCATTTGAACAAACTATGCCATGAATGTGGCCATGAGATTGATCATGTGGCTTGAAAGCCATGAATCTTCTCACATGATAACTCATTTCTGAGAACACCTTTTAAAAGAATTGCCTTATTACAAGTTTATTATTTTTCCTGGTAACTTGGTCACATATAATGACACAATGCAAAGGTTTTCCATTTTTTGATTTTTTTGAATTTTTTATGCCCGTTTCAAAAGGCGGTCAAAACGGCGGGCATGACCATTCCTAGCTAGTGGTTGAATATTGGATTTTTTTTGTGTTTCAATGATTAAATGGATACTTATGTACCTACTGAATCGACGAAAATTTATCTTTTTCATGAGAGGTGGATCAAAGCTTTCCACACCCAACCATTTGGTCAATTGTGCATTAAATATGTCCTAGTATTTTAGAAAATTAATTTGGTACAATTTTGCAAAAAATATTTGGTAGGTCCTTCACAAAAAAGCTCATTTTGGGCACTCGAAAAATGGAAAATGATTTTTTCATACATAGAAAATTATAACTTCCTTAGGCAACATTGTTTTTCATTCCAAGATGCACCCTTGTGCACAATATGAGATAATTTGAACAAACTATGCCATGAATGTGGCCATAAGATTTTTTTTGAATTTTTTAAGCCCGTTCCAAAATGCGGTCAAAACGGCGGGCATGACCGTTCCTAGCTAGTGGTTGAATCTTGGATATTTTTGGTTTTCTATGATTAAATAGATACTTATGTACCTAGAAATGATTTTTGGAAAAAATAAAGAGCAAACTATGAGGCAGCTGTAGTTCATATTTGACCCGCTTCCTAATGAATTGGCGGAAATTTGCCTTTTTCATCAGAGGTGGTTCAAAACTTTTGACATCTACCATTTTGTCAATTGTGCATTAAATATGGCCTAGTATTTTGTAAAATTGATTTTGTCCAATTTTACGACAAATATATGGTAGATCCTTCACAAAGAAACTCATTTTGGGCATTCAAAAAATGAAAAAATGTTTTTTCGTGCAAAAGAAATAAAAACTCCCTGTGTCAATGTTGTTTGCCAATCTAAGATGTAAACTTGTGCAAAATATGACATCATTTGAACAACTATTTGCTAGGTCTTCCACGAAAAAACTCATTTTGAGCATTGAAAAATGGAATGAAAAATTTGTCTCTAATCAATCACGACCAATTTAAAAGGTCAAAAGGTCTTCAAATTGGTTGATGCATTCTGATTGGTCCATAGGCATATCATGCGGATCATGCATCAACCACCGTTGGATGCTTCTGAATCGAACGGCAACCCTCTCCCCCTCACTCTCTCACCCAAACCCCAACTCATATCCCCTCCTCTCCCCCGATACACTCTCCCACAGCCACCACCCCAACCCTCTCGCTCCCCCTCCGTCTCAATCTGTCAATCCCCAACCACCCAGCCGCCGCCGCCGTCCTCCGCCCTCTCCCCCAACCCCGGCCGCCGGCGACCCCTCCTCTCCCCTTCTCTCCCACGGCCACAGTCGGATCCGTGCTCCCTCCTCGCTCATAACCTAGACCTAGCCGCATGGCACGGCCATGGCCATGGCGGCGGCTAGATCCACCCCCTCCCTCATCTCCTTGCCGCCGCCACCTCCTCCACATCCTATAGCAGCGCGTCTTGCCACCACCTCCTTCCTTGACGCGTCCCGCAGCGATGCCCATCATGTCCCGCAGATGCCGTCCCTCTCCCTCTACGACATCGCCGCCATGCCGCATTCCCCAATCCCCACCCCCTACCAAAATCTTCCCCATCTCCCCCAGTTGGTTCTCCTCCCGTCCGCGTCCCCTTCCCCACCCCCACTCCCAGATCAGGCCGCATGCCGCCCCTGACCGCCGCCGAAACCCCATCTCACCGCCGACGAGGCCCGACCCCCCGGAGGCCCAGCCAAGATGGTGCACACGCAGCTGGGCGGGAGCATCTCCCACGTGCTCGCGCAGATGAGCAACGCCATGGTGATCGATGAGAAGGTGCTCGGGGATTGCCTCAACGAGATCTCCCGCGCGCTCCTGCAGTCTGACATCCAGAAGATCGTCAACCTCGAGACCCTCGCCGGCGGCACCAACAAGCGACGCATCATACAGCAGGTCCCGCCCGCTCCACCTCCCTCAATTCATTTCCTACGCTAATTCGATCGAGGGACACACGTGCCAGGGGGACTGGTCGGGAGGAGGCTGATGCCCTTGTGTTTTTCCTGCTGCAGGTCGTCTTCACGGAGCTCTGCAACATGCTGGATCCAGGGAAGCCGGCCTTCACCCCCAAGAAGGGCAAGCCCAGCATCGTCATGTTCGTTGGATTGCAGGGCCAGTCTGACTCACCAACCAACCTCGCCTTCTTGCTCTGCTTATTGTTCTACACCTATTACTGAATTCCAGTCGCTATATATGATTACTTACCTGTATATATGTATCACTCTGTGTGTAGCATTTTTCTAACTATACAATAGCACTCACTCCTCTACTGTCACATAATAGATTAGCCTTGAATTCATCTAGTTTGGATCAAAACAGAACCATTGGTTAATACTAGATGATTGTTACTGTACATTTGGTTATAGACTTCTTTGAACTAGTTTGATTCCCTACTGATCTACATCTTTTACTTACTCACATGCTTGACTGAATTTGCTACTGCTGTTACTCTAGTGGTGAACGAGATAGGCATTCTATTGCTTGTTTCCTTGCTTCCACAAATTAAAACTCAGTAATCTTGACTGCTACCGCTGTCATGAACCACACATCTGAGATGAACTTGACATTGATTTGCTCGTGTGTCAAGTGTGGATAGACTTTGCTATTCACCAGCATTCAGGCGGTTGAAGTGTGCGTGTTGCTGCTGCTGTTAGGATGTCGTTGGGTTGTTATCACTAGTACTAGTCCTCTCAAATTGCCTGTGAGTAGTTCATTACCATGCTATCCAGGGGATATTCATTTATGTGCTTGCCAATTCGTTCTTGGTGTGTATGTATGTATATGTGCTAGCAACATGAGTAGAAATTAGCATCATGCTCGGCCTGTATGAATTGCACGCATACATTGATCCAGGGAGAAGTGTATGGCTGATACAATCCTCTTTTTCACAAAGTTATTATACACTTTGGGAAATACAGTAATTTGTTCTTTACTAAATGCACCGCAAGTATGGATGCTGATGCATGCATGCATCTAGGGTGAGTCGTACCTAGTTCTTCTTTATGCATCTCCAGTCGTACCTAGTATTGTTTTAATGGAATCAGTACAATTTTTATGTACATTGGGATTGCTCTGTTTGCTTCATATTATGGTGTGAATGTCTTGCTAGCTTATTGTGGCAGCTGGCTGGATTATCACTCATAGTGTCACTCATATCACGCTACACAGGCTAGGCTTCTACCGACTGTTCCGGTGCCATGCTACACTGGCTGGGCTTCTATGGACCGGTAAAAAAAATTAAGAGATCGATCATTGGCATGGAGAGATCGATCCTTCCGTGCGATCCGTTCGCTAAAAAAAGAGAATGGGATCCATCGGAGTAGTATATATGTACTGGTATGATGAACAAGAGCTTCCAGTTAATTACATAATATTGGTGATGTAGTTTTACTTGTCGTGTATGCTTGCTTAGTTGTTCATCGTTTGAGTGCGCCAACTAGTTCGGCCAGCCTCTCTATGATTTATTCTGATAGCTTATGGAGTGCTTCTATCTATATTTGTGAAAAATTCGACCCAAAAAAATGTTAATCAGTCTGCTCTCTCAAAGTTGAGTTTGGGCTGCTGCATATGAATGATTTTTTTCGCAGTTTGATTTTGAGGATGCTATTGCTGCTAAAGTAGCAACAACAACAATCACGCTTTGCCTCCCCAAAATTCAGATGGCACTTGCATCTCTACATACAGACACATATGAATATGCACCTCGGTTTGGCTCAGTTTGCATGTTTACATTTGCTTTAACTTCCACTGAAACTATCTTGGTGACACTTGCATCAATGGTGTGTTCTGCCCTTATAGATGTCCTTGGAGAAGATGGCCATTGGAGTGTAGGGGAGGAACAACCTTGTCCTGCTCGAGGAGGAGGAGGAGGAGGAGGACCACCCAAGCTCGACGACGACATGACAATAGGTAGCACTCGCCTCCCTCCCAAGGTGAAGGTCTGATGCGCCTGTTTAGATGGTTTGCTCTTGTCTTATGCATGTGAGGGGAGAAGAAAGCCATTGGACTGAATTATATTTGCATGTGAGGGGAGCGATCCTTTTGGTAGATGTAGAGTATGGATTCACAAAATTCACCACACGAGCGTACTACCTATATCCAAATTCTGGATACCACTTGCATGCTTGAAAAGATGATTTGATTGAATGCTTGAAAAGATGAGTCGCTAAAGTGAATGATGTGAGGGATGTTCTCACGTATTAATGTCAGTGTCATTCCTTTTCTGTCTTCTTTTGTCAGATTTTGTTTTTTGTAGTAATTTAAGTTCTGTTTTGTAGACCTATTTGTTTGTGTTACTGTTCTATTTGTCCGGTGATGAAACACTTGTTAATCATACCATCTTTCGGGATTGATTGGTCGAAGTGCGCCCATGCTGTCATTCTGCAATTCTGAGGACAAATTGAACAACTTAACTGTAATTTTCTGAATACTTCCGAACTTACGTGTCATCTACTTTTCAGTTTTTTATTCTGTTGTTTACTATGTATAGAATATGGCTAGACAACGATGAAAACCGAATAAAACACACCATCTTTTTGGACACCTAATGACTGGACAAATATGTTCATTTTTTAAAGTTGCTTTGATCTTTGTTGATAATTTTTTGGTCTAAAATCTTTCTCTATGAAGAGAGTACAAGTAGACGGGCGGTCTGAACTGATGCCATGTTGATATGTATGCATCATCTGTGCTACCCTTGTGGTTGGCATCTGAGAGAAAAAAATTGTGCACTTTGTTCTTCTCATAAGTTACATTTTTTAAATTCTTCTGCTTTTTTTCCCGTTTGCACTTAGCTTCTACTATCCCTCTTTGTTGCACTTGATCTGAGGGGGATGTAGTGGGCGCGGATAGAGAAATGGTTTACTTGCCAACCTTTTGCAGCGTTTGCCATTTCTTTGGATTAGTGGCAGTGATTTGAACCTTACCCGCGCTTCTGATTAATTCATGAAGGACAAGGGAAAACATGGTTGAATTTCTTAATATGAGGCAAAAAGAGACACTCTCATTATTGTCATTCTTTTAGATTCATGTTTTCTGTTTGACCATGGCTGTGATGATAAACACTTTCAACAAACATGCCAGTTCTGCTTCTGAAAATTCATGACTGAAAAACCTGTTATACAAGATCTGTTTAGTACTCATGTATTATGGTTGTGGCTTATTTAGTCTGTGCTTGCTGTGCCTTGTGTATTGGAGCCTAATTAGCTTCTATTAGGGGATAATCTACTGGTTATAACAAGATTTTACTCTTGTGCTGTGGAATAGATGGTTCATGTGTACTGCGATGTACTAGTTGAGCTCTGCTGGCTATACTAGTCGAACTCTGCTCCTTCTAACTCATATCAATTTTGCCCCTGCTGTTGTACAAGTGATGCTTGTGTGATTGTTGATGGACAGGAACTAGCAAACTTTGTTGATTTGCAACTGAATGAATGCAACTTCAGTTTGTACGTCACCCAGCTTGTTGCTGTGGTGGCTATCGATGCCGGCGAGCCTGCAACATCTCCAATGAACTGCAGGACCTGGACATCTTAGGTATGCCCTGCTCCTCCTCCTTCCACCCTCATCTCATGTGTGCCAAGTCCATCTATCTCATGTGCATGTAGATCACGATGTACCAGAACCCTGCAACAGAACTACTGATGTAATATGCAAAGAACAAATTGAAACCATGTTCTGTATGCTGACTTGTTATTTTCTTCTCTAGCAAATTGTAGACATGAATCTTTAGTTGACCTATTGTTTCATAGACATATATCTGCATTTATGTTGCTTTATCATACATTCGATCCATAAATCTGTATTTCTGTGAAATTTTGTTAAATATATATTTTCCAGATAGTCTATACACTAAACCTGGAGGTTTGAATATCTACTCCAGGAATGAAAATGCTATACTCTAATGCCTTTGTATTCACCCTTTTACAGGAGCTCCAGGCCTAGGAAATTTCAAGTTTGAAGTGGCGTGTTCTGATAGTCCAGAAAAGTGAAGAAGTCTGGAGTGTATTTGTAGTAGGAGTTATATGTTCTGATAGTATCACATTTAATAGTGAAATGAATTATGTAAAGATTGTGCTATTAGCCAAAATTGGCATGTGGTTTGATAATTCTCATTTGTTTGCTGTTCTGACTAAAATAATTGTGTGGAAATTGAAACATTGGATGTCTTCAATTAGAACCTGAAAAGTGGGACCTAATAGTATTTGACATATAAAAAGGCCATTTTCCAAACAATATTCACAGGGAAAAAACCCTAAAAACTAAGGAAATGGATTGTAAAAAGGTTGAGGCCCAATTGAGAAATAGATGCGGCCCAAAAAAGAAACGACCCAAAAAAGGATCACAACCCTGGAAATAAAAAGGTTGCAATGTTGGGCTTGGCCCATGAAGTCGACCAAAAATTGACAGGAAAAAAATATATAGAAAGGCTGAATTGTTGGGCTCGGCCCATGTAAAACACCGAATCAGACCGGGCTGAATCTTATCAATGACCTTTTCATTTGGTCGCAATTTTACCACGTCAGCTTGCCACGTCGGATCCGACGTGGCCTGGGCAGACAACTAGCAACCAAAATAGAAGGTCATAGAATCAATGACCTTTTGTTTTGGTCGTTACCTTCCATGACCTTCTCACTGAGAAGCTCGTTAATTTCAGTTTACGATCGTCAGATTTTGACCATCTGTTTTTGGTCACAAAAAGGTCGCAAATGAAAAACAATGACCTTTTAGTGACCAATAATGATGGTCGCAATTTGACATATTTCTTGTAGTGACACATAACCGAGAAAACCTCGAAAATCATGTACCTCAGACCTTCAAACACACAACGATACTAGTCATGGAAGATCATCTGTGCTATCTCCTCCAGTACTGGGGATAAGCCATGGCACTATTTGCCACCATGAAAAGTATGGAAGCATTTCGATGTCGGTGTCCTCTGTTATTCCGGAACTGAAACGATAAGCACTGTGACGAAAACACCTTGGAGCTCAACTCCCGGGACACTGCCACAACCCCTAAATGTCAGGAGGCACCAAGACAGAATTCCCATCACAATGATATCGGAACGATTCCACAATATCCGCGTGATCCTAAAAATTTTTTGAGGGAAAAAGAGGAGAGTGAAGTCAAGACATCTACGTCAGGAGTCCTCACTAGAGCGCCGATGGGGATAAGGAGTAAAAAGAATTCCTACTCTCCGATATAACTAGATTCAAAATAGTTTTTGTTCTAGACTCAACAACGGAGCAGTTCGATCAATCAAGGGGGCCCCTAAGGTCGGTAAGGCTCTGATACCAACTTGTAGCGCCCAAGATGCGATTATATCCCAATCACGTGATGAACTCATGATCGGGGCACAACCGCGTTTCGAGCGCATAGCAAGGTGGATATCATTACAACATACCAAGTACTAAATAGATGAGAATACAAGTTAAAGGCTTACACTCTCCACAAGCTACAACAACAATACATGTAACATCCCAATTTTCAATTTGGAAGTTATACTTAGATCATTCATATGTATTCATATTTTTTTCATTTTGTTGTTTAGTTCTGGTTATATTTTGATCCAAGAGGCCTTAAGCAACTCAAGGACCAATTTGAGAGAGTTGGAGGTTTCACAAAAATCTAGTTTTGATTTATCAAAATTTGGTAATTGGATCAAATTGCTTTTCAAAATTCTTTCTCCAAATATTTTAAAAATAATGAGAGAAGATAATATGACTTCTTCAATTCAGTAGAAAAATATTGGAAACTGAATTTTGAATTTTTGAGAGTTTATTTGATTTTATTTGTTAGTTTATTTATTTATTAGTTGAGTAATTAGTACTATAATGTTTATATTTTAATTACGCATATAAGTCCAGAAAAATATTACGAGGTCACATATAAGGCCATTTACCTACGTGAATTTTTTCAGAATTTTTAGGCTTATATTTATATTTTATTTGAGTGTTTTAGCCTCTAGGAAAAATTGTTTAAAAAAAAACTCACGCGCGCCGCCATAACCATGCCGTACTCCAGATGGAGTCTGGGTCAGAGCCACCCTGGCCGCCCCCTTGCGCAAGTCGGACCCCCTCGACCTCTTTATAAGCTGAGCCCCGCCGTCGTTCCACCCTGTCCCAAGCCGCCGCCGAGCCCATGCCGCGCCGCTGCTCGTGTCGCCGCCGGCCATCGCTGCCAAGCCCCGCCTCCTCGCCGGAGCCGCCGCCCCGCCTCGCCGAACCGCCACCACCATCAGATTCCTCGCCGCCGGCCGAACCCGCGAGAACGTCCTGACCGACCGGTCTTTTCAGTTTTTTCGGTTTTAGATTAGATCGATTTTTTTATTTTAGTTCCTTAATTAGTGAATGTTCACCCATTTAGATCTGTTAACAAATGAATTCGTTCGTTAGTCTCTATTAGCGGATGTTCGTCCGGTAGATTTTTCTTTTTCTGTTATTTTTGTCCAGGGACCTTCCGCGAATAGTTTTATCGCAGTTTAGCCCCTGATCTTCAAACTAGCGTAACTTTTAGCTCGTTTGTCCAAATTAGAAACCAATGCCTAAATCTTCGTAACGATCCCCTCTTTCTAGTTAACCAACTTGAACATGTTTGACAAATTAAAATTTGAGTTTAGTTCAGATTAGTAATTGATCTTGTTTTGTTTGTATCTTGAGTTTCGTAGCTCCGTTTGAGTTGATTCTTTTTGCAAACCATAGCTAATAACATGCACCTACTGTTAAGATCTAATTCACATAATAATAATGTTGTTAGAATTTGTTTTCTGTTTAGTTTATTTGTTTGCTTGTTTCGAGTTTTATTTGGATCTTTTCTCGATTTCTCTTTGCATCGTTTGCTTGATTGCTTATGTATGCTTTTGTTTGTCTACGCTAGATTTTCCGGAGTGCGAAGCTTGTTACTATGAAACTCTAGAGTTTTTTGATCATCAGCAAGTCAAGTTACACTTTGATCATACTCTTCAATACCCAGTTTTTACTATGCATTAGTTTTGCCCCTCAAATATTTGCATGAGTAGGATTGGGAACATGTGGTTTGGTTGTAGTACCTGAGGTAGGAACCTATTACCTTTGATCACCCCGAGAATATACGTTATGCTTAATTATTGCTTAGCCATGCTCGTAGAAGGGGATTGGATCATGATGAACATGGAAGTTGTGAGAGATAATAATTTTTGGATAACAGTAGGGTGGTAAATTTAATACACATCTGGGTGGATTGGTTGGGGCACCTGGAGAAACCAGTGCTTGCCCATTTGGGAAATCCTAGAGTGCACGTGTGATTTTTCCTCAGTTCACCACCCAGGCTCAAAGGGATCATATGATATTTCATGCCTAGAATCTTCCGTGTGCAGACATAAGCCATTATGGGCTCTGGCATAGTTGAGTAAGTTGTGTGAGCTCTTGAAGATGTGGACTAGCAGATGTAGGGGGAAGTAGGTGTACCGTTCTACCCAGAGTAGAGAGTTAATCCTTCAGAAAGACTATGTCTCGATCTTCCGATCATGGATGCAGTCGAGTCTTATGGAGAAAAGTGCGCAACCTCTGCAGAGTGTACAAACTAATCATGGTTAGCCGTGTCCCCGGTTATGGACTTCTTGAGTATCTAGAAGTGGATATTATTGTTGATCTCATCACTCTTTAATTAAATGAATTGAGTTTAATGATGGTACTTGACTAATGTTGGGATTTGAGTTGGAGGAACCTTCTCAAATATTGGTTTACTTTGTAATAAATAAAAAATTATTCCTTTGTTGTAGGGGAAAATTAGCTTCATAAAAAATATTAAACTTAGAGCCTCCACCAGCCAAATATGCATGTAGATATAGTATCTTGCATTCATTTGTTTTACAGTGTAACTCTGCCAGCATATTCCATGTGCTGACCTACACGGCTGCAACATCTCATGTTGCAGACTTTACCGACGAAGAATAAGGTGCAATAGGTCATTATCATGCACTCAGCTATGCTGTTGGAGTTGATGGACTCATTTATCTTTGAAGCTTCCGCGGTTATTTAGTTTAGATGGCCTTCAGCCATTTTATTTGTGTAATAGATACTCTTTATGAGGACCTCGATGTAATAAGTGTGTGATTGAACTCTGTTATAGTTCCTCGAGTATTGTGTGTGTCAACATAACGATCCATGACACCTAAGCACAGAGATTTCGGTACATTGGAATCGTGGTCGCTATAAGATGGTATCAGAGCACACGCTGACTGTAGGACGCGACCACTAGGAAAAGCCACATGATACTCTTCTTTGCTCATTTCTAATTCTCCTCTATTTCTACTCTATAGATGGCGGACCCCAGGAACAAGTTCACTCAGCCGGATGATGACACCCCTTTCGGACGACACTTGAAGGAAGTCACGAACTACGTGAACATCGGACTACCAAGCTTCACTGGAACTTTCTCTGCAACTTTACAGGAAGAGGAGCGTTGGAGGATCAAAGTTCTTGTACCTGGGAGGACGTTTACACCAACAACGGAGCCCATTGATTTTACCTTGGATGCACCAAGCTGGAATTTGGGAAGGAGCATGGCAGCGCACATCACTTTTGGACACATTTGTGAGGTGTATCACAAGGAGCTTGAAGGCACCGTCTATCAGATATGTGGACGCCAAGACGAGGAATGGGAGATGATTCGTACCAGGAAGGATGGATCAATTGCAGCATACATCCAGGAGATGGATCAACACATTCGTCGATATGAGAACCAGATGTGCTCTATCATGAAGAAGACCAAGAAGATGATGAAGAGGAATATCAAGCTATAAGAGGAACTCAAGTCAACATGTGATGGATATGAAGAAGAAATTTTTGTGCTACTGGAGAAGCATGAAGACCTAAAGAAGTAGCTAGAATACCCGTGGTGAACCAAAAGCAAGAACCTGAAGTGGAGATCCGTTCGGTAGAATACATCATATTGGACGACACCGACACGGACAATGATGCAAATGATGACAGTGATGATGACTATGTAGACGAAGCTGGAGCAAACATTATGGAGTCTTCCACCGATCAAAATTTCAAGACGACCACCATGTTACTAGTAGTATTCTTCCAAGTAGCTAGAATCGATCGACTTGTAATCGTAGTTTAGATCGTTTGTATGAACCTTGTTTGATATTGAGTGAAGTGACTTGATTGTTTTTGCCTCATATGCATATGGGTAGTGAAATATCTCATAGACCTTATTCTATTCTGTTTTCTCACCCCCTCTAACCAATCAGATGCCTTCGAGACGTGACACCAGATTTGTTTTCCCACCGGAGCTCACCTAGTTGATCCAGCAGCAGAATGCCTTGATGCAGATGTTAGTCCAGAACCAGAATTAGAACCAAGGCAACAACAACAACAACCCGCCACCACCACCCCCTATTGACAACCTAGCCTGCTTTTTGAGGTTGAATCCGCTGGTGTTCTCTAGCAGCACCGAGATGATTGTTGTAGATGATTGGCTCCGCAAGATTGGGAGAGAGCTGATCACTGCCGGATGCACAAATGCGGAGAAAGTGCGCTTTGCTGCACATCAGCTTGATGGACCCGCAACATCTTGGTGGGAGAATTTCACCACCATGTACACCATAGCTACAATTACATGGGATCAGTTTTAGCAGGCTTTTCGCACCGCACATGTCTCTGCTGGAGCCATGTGTTTGAAGAAGCATGAGTTTCGCAACTTGTGCCAAGGGAGTCGTATAGTGGGACAGTATGTGGATGAGTTCAGCAAGTTAGCATGCTATGCCCTAGATGATGTGGCCACAGATGCCGTGAAGCAGGAGAAGTTTGTTGTGGGACTCAATGATGAGATAAGCATGCAGTTGATGGTTGCAACCTTCAACAACTACCAGGAGCTGATAGACATGACCCTCATGATATTAGGCAAGCAACAGCAGATTGACAACCACAAGAGGGAGTACGGACAGGGAAGGTACAATTCTGGAGCTCATCAGAAGCCTCGCTATTCCCTGTACTCGGGAGGACATACTCATAACCATGGAGGGCATAACCATGGAGGACATTTGCACAATGGAGGAAGTTCACACAACCACAGTGGCCCTAAGAATGGCAATGGGAATGAAGGAAGCAACAGTCAGAACCGTTCCAACCCTGTGACACCCGCCAAGAAGGATCTGAGTCACATTACTTGTTTCAAGTGCGGGAAGACCGGACACTATGCCACTGAATGTTCTAAAGCAAAGAATGGAAATGGCAACAAAAGTTCTGGAAAGAAGCCCAACCCCTTCACCAGAGGTCAGGTGAACCAAGTCAGTGTGGAGGAGATTCAGGAGCAGCCTGGAGCAGTTGTCGGTAAGTTTTTGATTAATACATTTACAGCCCTTGTTCTTTTCGATACAGGTGCATCTCATTCATTCATATCAAGGGGATTTGTTGATAAGTTTAAGTTGCCAACAGTATCCCTTAAGTCACCTATGCTAGTAAGTTCCCCAGGAGCAGAGTATATGACTAGTCGGGGATGTTATCAGTTGCCAATAACCATAGGTAGACATGTTTTCCCCACCTACCTTATTGTCCCGGAGTCACAAGGATTGACGTGATCCTAGGCGTGGATTGGCTATCCAAGTTTGAGGGAAACATCGATTGCACTAGTAAATCAATTCTTCTCACCACACCAGAAGGAAAGAGGATCAAGTATGTGTCTAGGCATGCCCCGAGGAGTACTCAATTAAATTCCCTATCGGGAGTTCTTCAGGAGGAAGTACCAGTGGTGAAGGATTATCTGGATGTATTTCCAGAAGAGTTACCAGGCATGCCACCAGATCGAGACATAGAGTTTTTGATTGAGTTATTGCCAGGCACTAGACCAATATCGAAAAGACCGTATCGGATGCCCGCAAATGATCTAGAGGAGATTAAGAAACAGATTAAGGAGTTACCGGAGAAAGGTTATGTCCGACCAAGCTCATCACCTTGGGGAGCCCCAGTGCTTCTAGTTGAGAAGAAGGATGGATCTTTAAGGATGGTTGTTGATTATCGTGCGCTTAATGAGGTGCCGATCAAGAACAAATACTCTCTGCCGATGATCAATGACTTGTTTGACCAGCTGCAAGGAGCTAAGGTTTTCTCCAAGATCGATCTTCGATCAGGTTATCACCAGCTGAAGATCCGAGAGCAGGATATACCTAAGAAAACTTTTACGATGAGGTATGGGCTATATGAGTATACATTTATATCATTTGGTTTGACTAATGCCCCTGTCTATTTCATGAGTATGATGAACAAGGTGTTCATGGAGTTTTTGGATAAGTTCGTTGTGGTTTTCATTGATGACATATTGGTCTACTCGAAGAATGAAGAAGAGCATAAGGAACATTTGTGTTTGGCTCTTGAGAAGCTCAGGGAAGATCAGTTGTATGCCAAGTTCAGCAAATATTAGTTTTGGTTGAAGGAAGTTGGATTTCTCAGACATGTTATATCAGGAGAAGGAATAGCAGTAGACCCTACCACGGTTGCATCTGTCACTAAGTGGTTGGCACCCACCTCAGTTGGAGAGATCAGAAGTTTTCTTGGACTCGCAGGTTACTATCGGAGATTCATTGAGAATTTTTCCAAGATTGTGAAGCCTATGACGGAGTTATTGAAGAAGAACACCAAGTTTAAAAGACTGAGGATTGTGAGGCCAGTTTTCAGGAGTTGAAGAAACCTTTGGTTACAGCCCCAGTGCTGATTCTCCCAGACATACGCAAGGATTTCCAAGTATATTGTGACACTTCATGTTGGTGTACAAAAGTATGGGTACTTCTGTACCCCTTACTTGTGCATGGGCGGTCGCAGCCACACCTGTGGCAGGGCTTGGTGAGGCAGAGGAAGATAAAACACAAAATACTACCTAGACAAATACTCGAAGAACAAATAGTAGAAGGCAGGCTGGACCTCCCCCGGCAACACCCTTGCTGGGGCAGCTTGCACAGCATCAGCAAGCCCATCACCTTTGAGGCTGAGAGCTCTGACACCATCGACAAACGTTAAGACCAATATCTAAGAACGCATGCTTGGTAGCATGGAGATCCTCATAAAGATTGATAGCCCACGGGCCCACATGGGACCAGAAGACGAAGTCCCCCGGCGAGACCCTTGCCGGGAACGACTCCAAGGCCCCCGGCAAGCCTTACCGGGGACGATCGCTGGGCCGCGGCCAGACCTGTGCCCGGCAAGGGTTCACCACCTCACCACCACTCCAGCACGACGACCAGTGTGCCACTAAGTAGGCGTTGGCATGGCAGCATGCAGATCTTCGTGGAGGCTCTACCATCGCGCCAATACAGCAGTTAGTTAGCCAGCGTGGCGCTGCATGCCTTGTCGGCCTGGACGCATGTCAAAGCAAGCAGGAGCGGCGACGGATGGGATATCTACTGTTGCCGTCCCCAATAAAGGAAGAGGGCACGTAGGCAACGCGTTAAATGTGTTTGTCCTGTGGTGCCTAGTGATAAGCTCTTACACTGTAGCTTGCCACCTCCTGTGTGACACTGTGGCAACCCCTTTACGTATAAAAGGAGGCCCAAGGCATACAAAGAGAGGATTGGGACTTTTGGGCTGTGCACGCATTGTAGCTACTTCAAAAGCTCAGGAACACATATATCCAGACAAGCAGGACTATGGTATTACGCATCTTTGCGGCCCGAACCTAGGTAAAATCCCCTGTGTGCTAACTACTCGACCTTCTCTTCGTGCAGCTAATCCGCCACCGAATGTAAAAGGGATCCTTATGACCCCGTAGGTGTTTGTTTTCCCCGACATCTTTGGCACACCAGGTAGGGCAAGTTAGTTGTGAGAATCCGATCTGATTAGTTAGTATAGTAGTTTCTTCATCTCCATGGCGCCGAAGAAGAAGATGATCGCAGCGATCAGCCTGTCCAGAGCCGCTCCGCCCATGCCCACGCGGACGGGTGACGCGGTAGATGCCAGTGGTGGAGGAGGTCAAGATCATCCATGCCGCCCTGGTGCAAGAAGCCAAGCAAGCGGCGTTGTCTGCAGCTGCAACGACGACCCGCACTGCAACAAAAAGCTAAGTCATACCAAACCATGAGTAATCCTTCCTTCTATAAGGTTATCTTCCTCGATGGTTTTGGTCCTTGTATGGAGAACCTGCATGCAAAAGGAACCTTGCCGCAATTGGCAACACCCCTGTTCTGTTTCAAGTCCGCTCAACAGCTCAGGTGTTGCGCTCTGCTAAGGACGGCGGGGTACCTTGCCGTAATCAACAGCGCCCCTGTTCTGCTTTGAGTCCGCTTGACAGCTCAGGTGACTGCGCCAAGAACAACAAGGAACTTGTTGGCAACAACACCCTCCACAGGCTGCTAAGGATCCGTACTTCTAGCGCCTGTGACAAGGGGTGCACGTGCCGGCAGGCCTATCCAATTAAGCGTAGGTGCAGAACATATGAGGATGAACTAAACAGGAAGGTAACATGCAATGAGTTCAAGGCATAACAGAGTTATATTACATCAAAAGTTGCTGCGATTCTAACTTAAGATAAATTGTCTTGGGTGCGAACTCGCAGCTGTAACAAGGAATGAACCAGCTAATCCCAGCGCTGGCCCTCCAGCCTCGTGACTCCACTGACGCAGCTGATGATGGGCTCAATGCACTCCTTGAGCGCCTGCCGGTCGACACCCTCCGGCAAGCTATCAAGAGCCTAAGCGAAGTCAACGTTGGGGTTCCAGTGCGCCACCTTGGTGAGCACCTTGGTTAAGGTGCCCCGGCAAAGCTTTCGGGACTCCTTGGGCAGGTAGGCCACCCAGTTGGATTGGACAGCTTCAGGGCGTCGAGGACACATTCAAAGAACAGAGTTAGCCTGGCGCTCTCAGTCACGTTCACCTCATGGGAGAACCTGAAACTTGGCATGCCCATGGCAGACAACTGCGAAGTGAGATTTTCCGCGACGTCAACAAAGCGGCTAGTCCAAAGCTTCGTACTGGCCACGAGATCATTGTGGGAAGTGACAGTGGTCCGCAGCAGCAGCAGCTCGTCCGCGAGCTCCTTGGTCAGGGTCGGCTCGCGAGCCAGGGACTCCGAAAGCATCTTCTCCTGGGTCTCCAGCTTCAGCCTCAAATCATCAATGGAACCGTTATCCTAGGAAAGCAGCTTGGTTTTGTCTAATATGGTGGTCTGCATCTCCGCCAGGTCGTAGAGAGTCTTCTCTCTGTCACCCTTGTGCGTGGAGAGCTCCTTGCCAGGCTTCACCAGGTCTGCCTCTAGGTTCCCCACCTTGCCGACCAACTCAACCCTGGCGGCCTCTACGACCTTAGTGCTGTCTACGGCCTCCTTTAATTTTCCGGCGTGGTCGAGGACTAGAGCATCGAGTGCTTCTTTATGCTTCTGCATCAGATCTTGAGTCCGCTGCGTGACGAGCTTCTCAATTTCTTCGTCGTTGGCGCGGAGCGTGGCGGCAAGCGCCACATCGCGAGCAACCAAGTCCTCATCCTAGGCATCAAGCGAGATGCGGCGCTGCATCTGGTCAGACTCGTCCTTGGCGGCCTTCACCTTCACCTCCTCCTGAGCCTTCTCGATGTCAGCCTGTTTCAAGAGGATCTCACACCGACGCTCATCTAGCTGGTCCTGAGTGGCCCTCAGATCTTGCCGGGCCTCGGCAAACCAACCCTGCATTTGAGTGACACGCTCTTGAAAGTCCGCCTCGGCCTTGTCCACGGCCGCCATCCTGGAGTCCACCTTCTCCTTGCGAGCCCGATGGAGAGCTTGGAGCTTGTGGAAGTTGGCGCTCACGGCCTGAAGGAGTTGGTCCTCTTTAGAACCACCGCTGATGACGCTCGGTTCATCAACAACCTGGAGCCCGGTGGCGGTGAGGATCTCCTCATCAAAGACCTCCCCCTCGGTTGGCGCTCTGGTGCTTGCCACTCCTAGGATGCTGATGAAAAGATCATCACCAACCTTCAAGTACCTGCTCGGGGCAGAGGCTGAGGAGGAGGAAGGCTGGTCATTGACGACCTCCTCCCCGGCAGGATCCTTGGCGGCCTCTCAAGTGGCGGCCTCGCTGGCCTCCCCGGCAGGCCCCGTGGCAGCCTCCTCAGCGGCATCCTTGCCAGCATCCTAGGCAAGCTCCTCGGCGGCGTCCCCAGTGGCGGCCTTGCGAGCCTCCCCGGCATGCCCCGTGGCGGCCTCCTCAGCGGATCCCCCGGTAGCCTCCTCGACGACGATGTTGGCAGCCTCGGCCTCGGCATCCTTGGCGGTCTCCACGATCACAGCGTCGACGTCTGCCTGGTTTGCCAGGGGAGGATCTGAAGCCAAAAAAGGGGAGTGAGGCAAGGCCAAAATCAAAAGAGTTCAAGATAGAGAAAAGGAAAGAAATCAAGGCGACAATGGCAAGGAGCAGAGGCGAGTAACTTACCCGCGGAAAGTGGGGAGGACGCATCCCCCTCCTCGGCGACTTCCGTTGTCGAGACGGGGTCGCCGGCACTTGTGCCCACCACCTCCTCCTCTGGGCACATGGGCTCGTTGGCGGGTGCCCTTGCCAAGGACGCCCCTCTGGTCGGCATAGTCGATGGGGGCGGCATGTCGGGGGTGGCCCCTAGTGGCTCCTCCTCCTGCTGCTCTCCTTCTGCGGGCCTGTCAAGATCATCAATAAGGTCGCGTGCTCCAAAGCTCGCCAGCAAGAAACAAGTAATGAACTTACGCCGGGGGCTGGCGTGGGGGCTGCGCTCGGGGCTGGACTCCGGGCTGATGAAGATCGTCCCCGACGCACGTGGAGTGCTTGTCGTGGGCTCGTCGCCCGATGACGCTTGGGCTCTCTTTGCCACCCACTGAGCCAGTGTCTCCATGTCACTGTGAAAGACAATCAAGTCAAAACAAACCGATCAAAATGAAAGATCAAAGGATAGATGAGGGCGCAAGGTGCTTACTCATCTTCCTCCTCTGCCCTCCTTTTCCTCCTCGGACTGAAAGATCCAAGGTTGTAGTCAGCCGCTGGAATGGTGCCCACGGGGGAAGGGGGCAGGGTCCTTGTGCACTTGGATGAGGAGGAGGCAGTAGCCGTGGTTTTCTTCGCCACCGCAGCTGTGGCCTTCTTTGCCATCGTGGCTTCCTTTTTTGCCGCTGCGGCCACGCGCCTCGTTTGGCGCATGGGTTGCGCGTGGGCCTCTTGCCGTTGTGTGGCTCTGCTGGACTAGACTGGCTCGTTTGAGCTGGTCCGCTATAGGACGCGTTTCTTCTTTGGTGCCGAGGGCTAGTCCGCCTCGGATGCCTCCTCGTCCGGCTCTTCAGCCGCTTCTTCAGCAAGGGGGGCCCTGCCGGCGGCGCCGCTGGTTTCCATGGCAGGCCCCATCCACTCAAGGAATCTCCTCTCCTCTTTAGCCTCTTTGGCCCCGTCCACCATGGTGCCGTAGCTGCCGGCCTCCGTGGCGAGTGCCTCCTCATCTGCCCTGGTGGCAATATATGCCACCTCTTCGTCGGTGGTGGGGCGAATGAGCTCTGGCTCGACGCAAATGTTGCCCTCCGACAAGTTATCAAAAAACTGCTGCACCAACTCTACCTTTGGCCCGTCCCAGGTTGGGTCCAGGCCATGTGTGTTGAAGACTAGCATCATAGCAGTGATGTCAGTCAAGCGAGAGTTGTTGCTCAATGGGTGCACCCCCGCCGGCAACCGGAACGGGTTGCTGGTCTTGCCCGTCTTTGCGGCCTTGCCAGTCCTCCCAGCGTTGTCGTCCTCATCAACTTTGAGCTGAAATAGCCTCTAGCAGATGGACACATGCTGCATCACTGTGAAGTTATGCTTCAAGCCAGGGCGGAGCCTCATGATATCTGCTGCATTCTTGAAATCCCAGGCCGGCCTCCCCTTTTGATGCAAAGGGGCGACATGGCGGCGGATGAAGTCAGCCCCAATCATCTCCAGGGTGATGCTGGCGGAGACGAGGCGGTGAATTCTGGTGGTGGCGACCGTGAGCTTCTTGTCATTGGGGTCGAGATCGCTCCAGTCGTTGCCGCGGATCGGTGGAGTCCGGCGAACCTCGCAAAAACACCGTTGGTCCTCCTCCATAATCCAACACCACCGGCCCCGCCATTCATCCCACCGCTCCTTTTGGCCTTCCTCCGGATACACGCCCTTGGTCGAAGCCCTGGGGATCCAAGTAATGCAGCCAGAAATAGCATCCCATGGCTGGATACGGGGGGTGAAGTAGTGGCGACAGAGTGCCGTGTTGGGATGAACCACTACAAAAAAATACACTTCTGTGATGATACGTGTTTGTCACAGTAGGTCACGTTTTTTGTCATGCATGTACATCCATGAAAAATTTATGACAGAATCAAGATAGTCATACCTGTGCTGTCGTAGAAGTGTTCCATGACATTACCAAAATTATCATCACGGAAGTGTCCACTTCCATGACTATAAATCGCGCGTCCCAGAAGTGCTTTCGTCAAGGGTGACCGACATGTGGCATCCACCGTAACGGAACGCCGTTAAGCTATCGGGTCGGATTCTGGCCCATTAACAGTCTGCTAAGTAATTGGGCCGAATTACGACCCAGTGTATTTCTGGCCTATTAAAGGTCCAGCTTCATTTGTGCCCATTTACAGGCCATCAAAACTTTCGGCCCATAAACGACCGTGAAGGATTTGGGTCATATTCGGACATGTCTGTCATTCGGCCTGTTAGAGGCCGACTATAGATTTGGGCCACTTTCGGCCTGTTGTCATTTTCGGCCCGTTAACGCCGGATGTAAACCATGGGCCATATGTGGCCCAACGTCATATCGGGCCCATTAACGGCCCATATAAAAATGACGTTAATCTAGCCCGACCGAAGTTTCGGCCTGTTAAAGGCCCGTGTATTAGGTCGACGCATTTACGGCCCGTCCGAATTTCAGCCTGTCAAATATCCGCATCGTAAATGGGCCACCATTTCGGCCTGCTAAGTCCAGTGGGTTATTTGGCACAATTAGGGCCCAATCTCACTTTCGGTCTATTAAAGTCCCATGTTGTTTATGGGATCGAGATATTTACACCTGTAAACGGTCTACTTTTACTGAGGGCCCAAATTATGTTTAGGCCTGTTAAAGGCCCACCATGGGCACAGGCCTAGCAGAAAAATTTGAAAGCTTATGATAATTTAGGCCCAGATATTTTTAGTGGGCTACATGCCAATTTCGGCCCGTAATCGTTTTTATCCCAATTGGAATGGGCCCGACGAATGTTGGCATGTTGGGCTCCTACGAAGCTCTCGTCCGAATACATTACTAAGATAAACCTACACTATACAAAAATAGCATCATAATTACTGCAGCCTGTGGCAGCATCATAAATGTTGTATCACAACAAAATAAATTCCAATCATACAACAAAAGGCCTATTGGCATAAAGTTTACAGTCCTTCCAGATAAAAGCACCATCAGATGTATAGAAGCACAGAATATTTGACCTGAGTGCTAATGTTTTAGGCTGTAGAATCTGATGGAGCAGCACGATCTCCACCTTTTTTCTGCCATTGCTTTTCAACAACGAAGCGAATGTCTGATAGTCTAGTTTCAAAACCATTCATATCTTGACGGCATTTCTCAACCACTATTCTTGTTTCCGAAACAACGTCCATTAGGGATTGGACTTGTGTCTGGAGCACAGATATATCACTCTGTCTAGCAGGAAGATTTTGTTCAGTAGGTGATTTGGATGAGGTTACCTTGACAACCAACCCAGAATTACGCAGGAAGGTGCTTTTTTGCACTGTTAGTGGAGAGATACTGACGCTCCACAGCAAGAGGTGACATTGTGCCTGTAGTAGCCTCGTCACCTTCAGGTGGTTGTGGATGTTCAATCATTTGTTCCATAGCTTCCTAAAAGTTTGAACTTGTAGATTAGTGTACCAGTGAGTTACTAATGAGACAAAACAAACAAAGTAGGTTAAATGTTTATACATAACTTATTTTGGTGAACTACTATAGTACATTAGCATGTATTGTAGTGCCAACTACATAATAAAATCACTTTTGGAACATATGTCCATGTTGCATGCATACTGTATTGTCTATTTCCTCACATTCGTTGACATCTAAGGATAAAGAGACATGGTTTAAAGTAGGATGAACATAGTATGACATCATTCATATCATGGGCAAGCAGATATAAAACAAACAGGCTATTTTATCATATTGTGCGCACGTGAACATAACAACAAGATTACAGATCAAGACCAAAAGAATATCCTTCATCTCTTTTAAACCATGTAAGGTGAAATGATACGTTAAGACAACTGTGTATAAAAGTGAACAGAGTAACTAACATTGGTTGCAAATGAAGTAGTTAAATGAACACATCACATTACCAATCAGTTCAAGGCAGGAGGAGTAAGGACTTACAACAGCGGCTTGAACTGGTGTGCTCATGCCCTTCATCTTGCTGGTGTGGCAATCCTTGAAGATTTGCACTGCATTCGGTTCAGGTTCTTTTTGGTCCGCACGGGCTTTCCGCTGTATTTGGAACAAGTCAATATAGATACGATAATATGGCACAAAAAAAAGAAGGAAGTAGCAGCTATTTACAAGAGCCTCGCAGTGTGCAACATAGCTACGAGATCCTGTTGTCTGTTGGAATTTCACTTTAGAACGGTTTGTTTTGTTCTTCAAACAGTTAGCCTAGAAGAAGATACACTTGTAAGGCACATACATAAATACAAGTTCAATATGTGGTCTGATCAAATAAATATAGCCTACCTGATACTTTGGATCAGACCAGTGTTTAACGAGGGCTGTCCAGTCTTCATCTGTAATATATTCCACTGGAGATGTTTGGGCGATTTCATTGTTAGCCTTGCCTTCAAAGTAAGATTTTCTAAGGTGGTACCGATACTGTCGCAGAGCAGACTGAAAAACATGAGTGCATGCTTGTTTAGTTGCATCATCTTTCGGATCCAACTTGAACCTCATCTGTTGAAAAAAGAATGTGAGTCTTATTAGGAGGAAGCTAGAAAGTATGGGACAGAGCAAGACAATATTACTAATTGCGATGAATAACATTACTTACGGATAAATGGTCAAGGAAGGTGTTAAACTGGGTATTGTCTTTCTCATTCCTGTACTGGATCCACGTTGGGAGGATACGCGCATGACACCTAACGGCCACGGCTGCCTCTGATACTAACTTGGCTGACTCTGTAGCATCACGTGGCCTTTTTAAACCTGCCTCAAAATGGATCTCCATTCTTCCTCCTTTAGATTTTGTTAATCTGTCAAGCATTATCCCTGATGTCTGTTTCCGCTTGCGCCATGGTGCTAGTTCACCAACGAATGTGGAAAGTGTTAGTGTACATCAAACTGTGAGAGTACATATAAAGGAGCATGCAACTACAACTTGACTCGGTCAGGTACCGTCTTGGTGTTGATGCTCATGAGGTTCATCTGATCTTGCCAAGTCCTGTTGTGTCAGCAGTGCTTCAGAAGTAGTGTTAGGTGTGAAGGCAGCTTGGGAACTGGCCAGTTCCGGAGCAAACGAACGAGTAACTGGTTGAGATGCTGGTACAGTTGAAGCGGATGCTGCAGCTGGTGGAGCAGGTGATACTGTGTTTGTAGATTTAGCCGGTGGACTTGGACCTTCTACTGCACTATAAGTACCAGCAGAATCTCGACGGCAGAGCCTTTTCCGTTTCACCCGACGAGTAACAGCACTCCCTACTATATTATTTTCCTTGCTCTTTTTTGAGTTTGCCATGTCAAGCTGTACCCACAACACAAAATAATAAAACCACTCTTCAGAACACATTGATGCATGATACAGACAAGCAATACTTTGATGTAAGACAACCGTATGAGGATGGAATATGTAAGCAAAACAGGACGGCATGACATATTCACAGCTACGATGTGCAAACTAAGCAGAAGGATTTTCAAGAAAATAGAAGTAATGCAAGCTAGAACCATATGAAAGATGCAACCAATATTACTCTGCCAAGTTAAAAGTGTCTTGTTATAAGTGGCAATTCGAAAAATTAGAAGTAGTACAATGTAGAAATCAATGCAAGATGCAACCACTATCAAACTGCCATGTTAAAAGCGTCCAATCATGAGTTACTGATGCGGGATACACAACAACAGTACTTTGATGTAAGAACATGGTATGATAGATAGATGCAGTGTATTCTAGACACAGAAAGCCATGTCATATGCACATGTATAGCGTATAAAGTCAGCAGGTGCAATTTAATCAAAATAGAAGAAATACAGGTTAGACAACATATGCAACATGAAACCAATTATCACACTGTCAACTTAGAGCAAGCACCTGCGATGGTGGAGTGTGGGAGATGAACTCATCATGTAGACTTGGGACTTCAACTTCATTAGCAGTAGCAGTGGCAAATCTAGAGAGTCTCTGTTTGCGTCGGTGCGGAGTACCACCAAAATCCCCTAACTTACTCTTTTCCTTCCTATTTTCTGATATTGCCTTTTGAAGTCAAAACCACAAGAAGATGAATAAAATTAGCTCTGCATAACTGGTTGATGCATGATACAGACGAACACTACTTTGATGTAAGGCAAGCGCAGGAGGATGGAATATATACAAAAAAGATAGCGTTTCATATTCACACGTACGATAGGAGGATGGAATATGTATGAAAAAACAGTAAGCGGAAGGCATTTCAACAAAATTAGAAGAAATGAAAGCTAGGCACCATATGAACATGCAACCAATATCACTCTATCAGGTAAAAAGTGTCTCGTCATAAGTGCCATTTCAAGAAATTAGAAGCAGTACAAGCTAGAAGACAATGCAAGATGCAACCTACATTACAGTCCCAAGTTAAATGTGTCTTATGGGTAAGTATTCGTTGCAGGTATAAGTTTGAAGCTACGGAGATGCAATTCAACATAATCAGAAGCAATACAAACTAGAGATCATACGGAAAACACAACCACGTATAACAGCTCCAAGTAAGAGCAAGCACCTGTGATGGTGGAGTAGGGGAGATGTGCTCATCGTGTACACGTATGTTCTAGAAACAGGAACACGTGTTATATTCACAGGCATTATGTGTAAAGTAAGCAGATGCAATTCAAGTTAGAAGCAATACAACCTAGACATCATACTCAACATGCAACCACATATAATAGTGTCAAGTTAGAGCAAGCACCTGTGATGGTGGAGTAGGGGAGATGTGCTCATCATCTACACAACTACGTTGACTGTCCAGCCTTTTGTTGTCTTGCGAATCTTGTTGGGAGGATGGCAGAGTAGAATCTATAGAGACCCCCTATTTGATTTGCTCCGAAGGACAACCACCATCCACTGTCGGACTAATTTCCTTCAGCTGTAATGATTTTGCATTGTGAAGTCAAACCGATAAGAAAAAGGAATAAAATTCACTCTTCAGAACTCATTCATGCATGATACTGACGAACACTACTCAGATGAAAGGCAAACACATGATGCAAGGATGGAATATGTATGAAAAAAAGGATGGTGTGACATATTCACACCTATGATGTGGTAACTAAGCAGAAGGCATTTCAACAAATTAGAAGCACTGCAAGCTAGACACCATATGAAAGATGCAACCAATATCACTCTGCCAAGTTCAAACTGTATGGCGTTTCAACAAATTAGAAGCAGTATATGCTAGAAATCATATGCAAGACACAACCAATATCACAGTGGCGACTTAAAGGTGCCTTATCATAAGTGACTGATGCAGGATATGCAAGAATAGTAGTCTGATGTAGAAACAGGAACACATGTCATATTCACAGGCATTATGTGTAAAGTAAGCAGATGGAATTCAACAAAGTTAGAAGCAATACAAGCTAGACATCATACGCAACATGGAACCACATATAATAGTGCCAAGTTAGAGCAAGCACCTGTGATGGTGGAGTAGGGGAGATGTGCTCATCATCTACACAGCTACGTTGACTGTCTAGCCTTGCGTTGTCTTGTGAATCTTGTTGGGAGGATGGCGGAGTAGAATCTGTAGAGAACCTCCATTTCAGTTGCTTGGAAGGACCACCATCATCCAATGCCTTGCCAATTTCCTTCAGCTTTATTGATTTTGCATTGTGAGGTCATACCGACAGGAAAAAGGAATATCATTTGCTCTTCAGAACTCATTCATGCATGATACTGACGAACACTACTCTGATGAAAGGCAAAGTCATGATACAAGGATGGAATATCTACGAAAAAATGGACGGCTTGACATATTCACACCTATGATGTGGTAACTAAGCAGAAGGCACTTCAACAAATTAGAAACACTGCAAGACACCATATGGAATGTGCAATCAATATCACTCTGCCAAGTTAAAACTGCCTCGTCATAGGTGGCGTTCATCAAACTAGAAGCAATACATGCTAGAAATCATATTCAAGATGCAAACTAATATCACACTGCCAACTTAAAGGTGTCCCATCATAAGTGACTGATGCAGGATACACAAAAAGAGTAGTTTCATGTAAGAACATGGTGTCATAGACAGATATAGTATGTACCAAAAACAGGAAAGCGTGTCATATTCACATGTATCATGTGTAAGCTAAGCAGATTTAGTTTACACTAATTAGGAGCAATACGAGCTAGACACCATATGCAACATGCAACCAGATATCACACTGCCAAGTTAGAGAAGCACCTTGGATGGTGGAGTAGGGGAGCAGAGACTTGGACCATGTAATGCACTATCAGTACAAGGAGAATCGATACAGATGCTCCATTTACGTTGCTGCAGAGGACCACCATCATCGCCTTCCTTACTCTTTTCCTTCCTCTTTCTTGATTTTGCCTTGTCAAGTCAAACCCACAAGAAAAAGGAATAAAATTTGCTCTTCAGAACTTACTGATGCATGATACTGATGAACACTACTTTCATGTAAGGCAGCCGCATGATAGGAGGATGGAATATGTATGAAAAACAGGACGGCATGACATATTGACATGTATGATGTATAAAGTGTAAACTAAGCACAAGGTGCTTGAACTTGTTAGAATCGATGCAAGCTAGAAACCATATGAAAGACGAAACCAATATCACTCTGCCAAATTAAAAGGGTGCCCTAACAAATGTATTTGACCAAATTAGAAGCAATACATGGCAACAGGCTAGAAATAATATGCAATATGCAACGAATAAAGGTGACTCATCGTAAGTAATTGATGCAGAATACAGAAGAGAGGTAGTTTCATGTAAGAACAAGGTTAGCACATAGATGTAGTGTGTACCAAAAATAGGAAGGCATGTAATATTCACAGGTATAGTGTGTAAACTAAGCAGATGCAATTTACCCTAATTAGAAGCATTACAAGCTAGACAATGTATGCAACATGCAACCACATATCACACTGCGAAGTTGGAGCAAGCACCTGTGATGGTGGTGTAGGGGAAGTGCTGTCTTCAGATACAGAGCAACGTTCAATATCTTCATTTAGGCTTGCTGTTTCTTGAGAATCATGTGGAGAGGATGAAATTGCATTCTTTATAAGAGTATTGCGTCTCATATTAACCCACGCGCGTGACTGTCTCATCATAAGCTATAGACGCAGGATACACAAGAACAGTAGTTTGATGTAAGAACATGGTGTGATAGGCAGATGTAGTATGTACGAAAAACAGGAAGGCGTGTCATATTCACATGTATAATGTGTAAGCTAAGGAGATGCAATTTAACAAATTAGGAGCATTGATGAGGGATACACAAGAGAAGTAGTTTGATGTAAGAACATGGTTAATAGAAAGACGTAGTATGTACCAAAAACAGGAAGGCATGTCATATTCACAGGTATAATGTGTTAACTAAGCAGATGCAATTTACCCTAATTAGAAGCATTACAAGGTAGACACCATATGCAACATGCAACCACATATCACACTGCCAAGTAAGAGCAAGCACCTGCGATGGTGGTGTGGGGGAATTGCGGTGATCAACTAGAGAGCTATGTTGACTATCTTCATTTAGCCTTGCTGTTTCTTGAGAATCATGTGGGGAGGATGACACTGCACTCTTTAAACGAGTAGGGCGTCTCACAGTAACCCACCCGGGTGACTGTCTCATCATAAGTGATTGACGAGGGATACAAAAGAGCATTAGTTTGATGTACGAACATGGTTAATAGACATATGTAGTATGTATCAAAAACAGGAAGGCATGTCATTGTCAAAGGTATAATGTGTAAAGTAAGCAGATGCAATTTAAGCAAATTGGAAGCAGTACCAGCTAGACACCATATGCAACATGCAACTGAAGGAAATATGCCCTAGAGGCAATAATAAAGTTATTATTTATTTCCTTATTTCATGATAAATGTTTATTATTCATGCTAGAATTGTATTAACCGGAAACATAATACATGTGTGAATACATAGACAAACATAGTGTCACTAGTATGCCTCTACTTGACTAGCTTGTTGATCAAAGATGGTTATGTTTCCTAACCATAGACATGTGTTGTCATTTGATTAATGGGATCACATTATTAGGAGAATGATGTGATTGACTTGACCCATTCCGTTAGCTTAGCACTTGATCGTTTAGTATGTTGCTATTGCTTTCTTCATGACTTATACATGTTCCTGTAACTATGAGATTATGCAACTCCCGTTTACTGGAGGAACACTTTGGGTGCTACCAAACGTCACAACGTAACTGGGTGATTATAAAGGAGTACTACAGGTGTTTCCGAAGGTACATGTTGGGTTGGCGTATTTCGAGATTAAGTTTTGTCACTCCGATTGTCGGAGAGGTATCTTTGGGCCCTCTCGGTAATGCACATCACTTAAGCCTTGCAAGCATTGCAACTAATGAGTTAGTTGCGGGATGATGTATTACGGAACGAGTAAAGAGACTTGCCGGTAACGAGATTGAACTAGGTATTGAGATACCGACGATCGAATCTCGGGCAAGTAACATACCGATGACAAAGGGAACAATGTATGTTATTATGCGGTTTGGCCGATAAAGATCTTCGTAGAATATGTAGGAGCCAATATGAGCATCCAGGTTCCGCTATTGGTTATTGACCGAGAATAGTTCTAGGTCATGTCTACATAGTTCTCGAACCCGTAGGGTCCGCACGCTTAACGTTACGATGACAGTTATATTATGAGTTTTTGAGTTTTGATGTACCGAAGGAGTTCGGAGTCCCGGATGAGATCGGGGACATGACGAGGAGTCTCAAAATGGTCGAGATGTAAAGATCAATATATTGGACGACTATATTCGGACTTTGGAAAGGTTCCGAGTGATTCGGGTATTCTCGGGTGTACCGGGGAGTTACGGGAATACGAGGAAGAAGCAATGGGCCTCATGGGCCAAGTGGTGGAGGAGAGGAGGTAGGGTGCGTGGCCCCCCTATCCCAAACCGAATTGGACTAGGGGGCCGGCCCCCCTTTCCTTCTTCTCCTCCCTCTCCTTCCTTCTCCTTCTCCTCCCCTTCCTTCCCTTCTCCTAGTAGGACTTGGAAAGAGGGGGGAATCCTACTTGGAGTAGGATTGCCCCCCTTGGGCACGCCTCCTCCTCCTTGGCCGGCCCTCCTCCCCTTGCTCCTTTATATACGGGGGCAGGGGGGCACCCCAGGACACACAAGTTGATCTACGGATAATTCCTTAGCCGTGTGCGGTGCCCCCCTCCACCATATTCCACCTCGGTCATATCGTCGCAGAGTTTAGGCGAAGCCCTGTGCCGGTAGAGCATCATCATCGTCAGCACGCCGTGTGCTGACGGAACTCATCCCCGACACTTTGCTGGATCAGAGTCCGGGGATCATCATCGAGCTGAACGTGTGCTGAACTCGGAGGTGCCGTACATTCGGTACTTGGATCGGTCGGATCGTGAAGACGTACGACTACATCAACCGCGTTGTCATAACGCTTCCGCTTACGGTCTACGAGGGTACGTAGACAATACTCTCCCCTCTCATTGCTATGCCATCACCATGATCTTGCGTGTGCATAGGAATTTTTTTGAAATTACTACGTTCCCCAACAGTGGTATCAGAGCCAGGTTTTATGCATAGATGTCATATGCACGAGTAGAACACAAGTGAGTTGTGGGCGATACAAGTCATACTGCTTACCAGCATGTCATACTTTGGTTCGGCGGTATTGTGAGATGAAGCGGCCCGGACCGACATTACGCATACGCTTACGCGAGACTAGTTTCACCATTACGAGCACTCGTGCTTAAAGGTGGCTGGCGGGTGTCTGTCTCTCTCACTTTAGCTGAATCTAGTGTGGCTACGCCCGGTCCTTGCGAAGGTTAAAACAACACTAACTTGACGAACTATCATTGTGGTTTTTGATGCGTAGGTAAGAACAGTTCTTGCTAAGCCCGTAGCAGCCACGTAAAATTTGCAACAACAAAGTAGAGAACGTCTAACTTGTTTTTGTAGGGCATGTTGTGATGTGATATGGCCAAGACGTGATGCTATATTTTATTGTATGAGATGATCATGTTTTGTAACCGAAGTTATCGGCAACTGGCAGGAGCCATATGGTTGTCGCTTTATTGTATGAAATGCAAACGCCTTGTAATTGCTTTACTTTATCACTAAGCGGTAGCGATAGTCGTAGAAGCAATAGATGGCGTAACGACAACGATGCTACGATGGAGATCAAGGTGTCGCGCCAGTGACGATGGTGATCACGAAGGTGCTTTGAAGATGGAGATCACAAGCACAAGATGATGATGGCCATATCATATCACTTATATTGATTGCATGTGATGTTTATCCTTTATGCATCTTATCTTGCTTTGATTGACGGTAGCATTTTAAGATGATCTCTCACTAATTATCAAGAAGTGTTCTCCTTGAATATGCACCGTTGCGAAAGTTCTTCGTGCTGAGATACCACGTGATGATCGGGTGTGATAGGCTCTACGTTCAAATACAACGGGTGCAAAACAGTTGCACACGCGGAATACTCAGGTTAAACTTGACGAGCCTAGCATATACAGATATGGCCTCGGAACACGGAGACCTAAAGGTTGAACGTGAATCATATAGTAGATATGATCAACATAGTGATGTTCACCATTGAAACTACTCCATCTCACGTGATGATCGGACATGGTTTAGTTGATTTGGATCACGTGATCATTTAGATGACTAGAGAGATGTCTGTCTAAGTGGGAGTTCTTAAGTAATATGATTAATTGAACTTAAATTTATCATGAACTTAGTCCTGGTAGTATTTTGCAAATTATGTTGTAGATCAATAGCTCGCGTTGTTGCTTTCATATGTTTATTTTGATATGTTCCTAGAGAAAACTGTGTTGAAAGATGTTAGTAGCAATGATGCGGATTGGATCCGTGATCTGAGGTTTATCCTCATTGCTGCGCAGAAGAATTATGTCCTTGATGCACCGCTAGGTGACAAACCTATTGCAGGAGCAGATGCAGACGTTATGAATGTTTGGCTAGCTCAATATGATGACTACTTGATAGTTTAGTGCACCATGCTTAATGGCTTAGAATCGGGACTTCAAAGACGTTTTGAACATCATGGACCATATAAGATGTCCCAGGTATTGAAGTTAATATTTCAAGCAAATACCCGAGTTGAGAGATATGAAGTCTCCAACAAGTTCTATAGCTAAAAGATGGAGGAGAATCACTCAACTAGTGAGCATGTGCTCAGATTGTCTGGGTACTTCAATCGCTTGAATCAAGTGGGAGTTAATCTTCCAGATAAGATAGTGATTAACACAATTCTCTAATCACCATCACTAAGTTACTAGAACTTCGTGATGAACTATAGTAAGCAAGGGATGACAAAAACGATTCCCGAGCTCTTCGTGATGTTGAAATCGACGAAGGTAGAAATCAAGAAAGAGCATCAAGTGTTGATGATTGACAAGACCGCTAGTTTCAAGAGAAGGGCAAAGGGAAAGAAAGGGAACTTCAAGTGGAAAGACAAGCAAGTTGTCACTCCTGCGAAGAAGCCCAAAGCTGTACCATAGCCTGAAACTGAGTGCTTACACTGCAAAGGAAATAGTCACTAGAATCGGAAATGCCCTGAATATTTGGTAGATAAGAAGGATGGCAAAGTGAACAAGGGTATATTTGATATACAGGTTATTAATGTGTGCCTTGCTAGTGTTTATAGTAGCCCCTGAGTATTTGATACTTGTTCGGTTGCTAAGATTAGTAACTCGAAACAGGAGTTACAGAATAAACAGAGACTAGTTGAAAGGGAAGTGACGATGAGTGTTGGAAGTAGTTCCAAGATTGATATCATCATCATCGCACACTCCCTATAATTTCGGGATTAGTGTTAAACCTAAATAAATGTTATTTGGCGTTTGCGTTGAGCATGAATATGATTTGATCATGTTTATTGCAATACGGTTATTCATTTAAAATCAGAGAATAATTGTTGTTCTGTTTACATGAATAAAACCTTCAATGGTCATACACCCAATGAAAATAGTTTGTTGGATCTCGATCGTAATGATACACATATTCATAATATTGATGCCAAAAGATGCAAAGTTAATAATGATAGTGCAACTTATTTGTGGCACTGCCATTTGGGTCATATCGGTGTAAAGCGCATGAAGAAACTCCATAAAAATGGATTTTTGGAATCACTTGGTTATGAATCATTTGATACTTGTGAACCGTGCCTTTTGGGCAAGATGACTAAAACTCCGTTCTCCGGAACAATGGAACGAGCTACTAACTTGTTGGAAATAATAAATACCAATGTATACGATCCAATGAGTATTGATGCTCGTGGCAAGTATCGTTATTTTCTGACCTTCACAAGATGATTTGAGCAGATATGGGTATATCTACTTGATGAAACATAAGTCTGAAATAGTTGAAAGGTTCAAAGAATTTCAGAGTGAAGTGGAAAAATCATCGTAACAAGAAAATAAAGTTTCTGCGATCTGATCGCGGAGACGAATATTTGAGTTACGAGTTTGGTCTTCAATTAAAACAATGTGAAATAGTGTCACAATTCACGCCACCTAGAACACCACAACGTTATGGTGTGTCCGAATGTCGTAACCGCACTTTATTGGATATGGTGCGATCTATGATGTCTCTTACTGATTTACCACCATCATTTTGGGGTTATGCATTAGAGACTGCTTCATTCACGTTAAAAGGGCACCATCTAAATACGTTGATACGACACCATATGAACTGTGGTTTAGCAGTAAACCTAAGCTGTCATTTCTTAAATTTTGGGGCTGCGATGCTTATGTGAAAAAGTTTCAACCTGATAAGCTCGAACCCAAATCGGAGAAGTGCGTCTTCATAGAATACCCAAAGGAAACTATTGGGTACACCTTCTATCACAGATCCGAAGGCAAGTTATTCGTTGCTAAGATGGATCCTTTCTAGAGAAGGAGTTTTGTCTCGAAAGAAGTGAGTGGGAGGAAAGTAGAACTTGATGAGGTAACTGTACCTTCTCCCGAATTGGAAAATAGTTCATCACTGAAATTAGTTCCAGTGATTCCTACACCAATTAGTGAGGAAGCTAATGATGATGATCATGAAACTTCAGATCAAGTTACTACAGAACTTCGTAGGTCTTCCAGAGTACGGTCTGCACCAGAGTGGTACGGTAATCCTGTTCTGAAAGTCATGATACTAGACCATGATAAACCTACGAACTATGAGGAAGCGATGATGAGCCCAGATTCCGCGAAATGGCTGGAGGCCATGAAATCTGAGATAGGATCCATGTATGAGAACAGAGTGTGGACTTTGGTGGACTTGCCCAATGATCGGCAAGCCATAGAAAATAAATGGATCTTCAAGAGGAAGACGGACGTTGATAGTAGTGTTACTATCTACAAAGCTTGATTTGCCGCAAAAAGGTTTTTCGACAAGTTCAAGGTGTTGAATACAATGAGATTTTCTCATTCGTATCGATGCTTAAGTCTGTCCAAATCATGTTAGCAATTGCCACATTTTATGAAATCTGGCAAATGGATGTCAAAACTGCATTCCCTAATGGATTTATTAAAGAAGAGTTGTATATGATGCAACCAGAAGGTTTTGTCCATCCTAAAGATGCTAACAAAGTGTGCAAGCTCCAGCAATCCATCAATGGACTAGTGCAAGCATCTCGGAGTTGGAATATACGCTTTGATGAGTTGATCAAAGCATATGGTTTTATACAGACTTTTGGGAAGACCTGTATTTACAAGAAAGTGAGTGGGAGCACTACAGCATTTCTGATAAGTATATGTGAATGACATATTGTTGATTGGAAATAACTATTCTGCAAAGCATAAAGGAGTATTTGAAAAGAGTTCTTTAAAAGAAAGACCTCAGTAAAGCTACTTATATATTGAGCATCAAGATCTATTGAGATAGATCAAGACGCTTGATAAGTTTTTCAATAAGTACATACCTTGTCAAGATTTTGAAATAGTTCAAAATGGAACAGTCAAAGAAAGAGTTCTTGCCTGTGTTGCAAAGGTGTGAAATTGAGTAAGACTCAAATCCCGACCACAGCAGAAAAAAGAAAAGAATTAAAGTCATTCCCTATGCCTCAGTCATAGGTTCTATGAAGTATGCTATGTACCAGACCTATTGTATATCTTGCTCTGAATTTGGCAAGGGAGTACAATAGTGATCTAAGAATAGATCACTGGACATTGGTCAAGAATATCCTTAGTGAGGACTAAGGAAATATTTCTCGATTATGGAGGTGATAAAAGAGCCCGTCGTAAAGAGTTACATCGGTGCAAGCTTTCACACCGATCCAGATGACTCTAAGTCTCAATATGGATACATATTGAAAGTGGGAGCAATTAGCTAGAGTAGCTCCGCGCAGAGCATTGTAGACATAGAATATTTTCAAAGTACAGACGGCTCTGAATGTGACAGACCCGTTGACTAAGCTTCTCTCACGAGCAAAACATGATCACACCTTGGTACTCTTTGGCTGTTAATCACATAGCAATGTGAACTAGATTATTGACTCTAGTAAACCCTTTGGGTGTTGGTCACATAACAATGTGAACAATGGGTGTTAATCATATACGATGTTAAATCACATGGCGATGTGAACTAGATTATTGACTCTAGTGCAAGTGGGAGACTGAAGGAAATATGCCCTAGAGGCAATAATAAAGTTATTATTTATTTCCTTATTTCATGATAAATGTTTATTATTCATGCTAGAATTGTATTAACCGGAAACATAATACATGTGTGAATACATAGACAAACATAGTGTCACTAGTATGCCTCTACTTGACTAGCTTGTTGATCAAAGATGGTAATGTTTCCTAACCATAGACATGCATTGTCATTTGATTAATGGGATCACATTATTAGGAGAATGATGTGATTGACTTGACCCATTCCATTAGCTTAGCACTTGATCGTTTAGTATGTTGCTATTGCTTTCTTCATGACTTATACATGTTCCTGTAACTATGAGATTATGCAACTCCCGTTTACCGGAGGAACACTTTAGGTGCTACCAAACGTCACAACGTAACTGGGTGATTATAAAGGAGTACTACAGGTGTCTCCGAAGGTACATGTTGGGTTGGCGTATTTCGAGATTAAGTTTTGTCACTCCGATTGTCGGAGAGGTATCTCTGGGCCCTCTCGGTAATGCACATTACTTAAGCCTTGCAAGCATTGCAACTAATGAGTTAGTTGCGGGATGATGTATTACGGAACGAGTAAAGAGACTTGCCGGTAACGAGATTGAACTAGGTATTGAGATACCGATGATCGAATCCCGGGCAAGTAACATACCGATGACAAAGGGAACAATGTATGTTGTTATGCAGTTTGACCGATAAAGATCTTCGTAGAATATGTAGGAGCCAATATGAGCATCCAGGTTCCGCTATTGGTTATTGACCGAGAATATTTCTAGGTCATGTCTACATAGTTCTCGAACCCGTAGGGTCCGCACGCTTAACGTTACGATGACAGTTATATTATGAGTTTATGAGTTTTGATGTACCGAAGGAGTTCGGAGTCCCGGATGAGATCGGGGACATGACAAGGAGTCTCGAAATGGTAGAGACGTAAAGATCGATATATTGGACGACTATATTCGGACTTCGGAAAGGTTCCGAGTGATTCGGGTATTCTCGGGGGTACCGGGGAGTTACGGGAATACGAGGAAGAAGCAATGGGCCTCATGGGCCAAGTGGTGGAGGAGAGGAGGTAGGGCACGCGGCCCCCCTAGCCCAAACCGAATTGGACTAGGGGGCCGGCCCCCCTTTCCTTCTTCTCCTCCCTCTCCTTCCTTCTCCTTCTCCTCCCCTTCCTTCCCTTCTCCTAGTAGGACTTGGAAAGACGGGGGAATCCTACTTGGAGTAGGATTGCCCCCCTTGGGCGCGCCTCCTCTTCCTTGGCCGGCCCTCCTCCCCTTGCTCCTTTATATACGGGGGCAGCGGGGCACCCCAGGACACACAAGTTTATCTACGGATCGTTCCTTAGCCGTGTGCGGTGCCCCCCTCCACCATATTCCACCTCGGTCATATCGTCGTGGAGTTTAGGCGAAGCCCTGCGCATCATCATCGTCACCACGCCGTGTGCTGACGGAACTCATCCCCGACACTTTGCTGGATCGGAGTTCGGGGATCGTCATCGAGCTGAACGTGTGCTGAACTCAGAGGTGCCGTACGTTCGGTACTTGGATCAGTCGGATCGTGAAGACGTACGACTACATCAACCGCGTTGTCATAACGCTTCCGCTTACGGTCTACGAGGGTACGTAGACAATACTCTCCCCTCTCGTTGCTATGCCATCACCATGATCTTGCGTGTGCGTAGGAATTTTTTTGAAATTACTACGTTCCCCAACAGCAACCACATTTGACAGCGCGAAGTTAAAGCAAGCACCTGGGATGGTTGTGTGTGGCAATTGAGATCATCAACTGCAGAGCTACTTTTACTGTCTCCAACTGCTGACACTGCACCCATTAGAGCGCTGAAATGCTTACTGCTTATCTTCGAATTACACTGGAGCGACTTCTATCTTTTCTTTTCTGCATTCATCAACACTGCGTCAGAGTCTGAAATATCCATGCGTAAAAAAACAATAGTGTGAGTATGGGTGAAGTGTGTGCACAATTAGTACAGTGTAAAGGTAGTAGATAGCAGGTCGGTGAGAAATAAATGACGGGAGACATATGATAGCTCTACAACATGCATGGCACACTCAATTACTACAGGATTCTATGAAAATAACAGTTGACTAAAAGCAAATAGGTCAGTCCATTTTTTCTGCACCGTCCGATGTACAAAGAACGGGCAGATCGCCTTCATCTACCTCCAGCCAGTTAGTGTTGACGATCTTCCTTGAAACGCTAGCGACCACCGGCCCAGTATTCCTCCCCTACCTGCGCCGTCCCCTCGACCTCACCACACCACTGTGCTTGGCACCGCCCCCCCGGCCATCCATTCAAGCCCCGCCGACCTCCAGATCGGGCGCAAGCAGCTCCTGCGCCCCACACCCCTATGATAGACACCGATGCGCCGCTTCCCCGGGGAACAAGTGGACTAGGTGCTCCGCGCGCCTAAGCGGGTGCTGCTTCTTTTAATTGCGGTTCGACTGACCCTGAATTGAAATCCAGGCGGGCTACTGACCTCTAGCAAAGGTGAAATAGTAAAAGGGAGGAAACCTTGTGCATTTAGTATCACGAAGAAGATGCAGTAAGAAGCGCTCAACTAGTTTCTTTCGTGGGATGAATACGGTGTGAGCGGAGACGTTAGATTGGCACGAATAAGGGAAGAGGAGTACCTCTTTCTGCTGGCAGTGTTGTGTCCTCCTTCTGTTTTTCCGACGATCTTGTTGTTCGCTGGAAACCAGAAGTTGTGGAGGACGGTGCAGCCTTGGACGAACCCATGGCCAAGGTGTTGAGTGTGGTGCTGTGGCCGTCTATTGGTGGCGGGGAAGCAGATCCGAGGCGGCGAACGACGGCGTAGCGGGAACAGCTCCAGTGCGGTGGACGGTTGCGACAGTAGAGCCGTAGCAGTGAGGCGCAGGACGGCGTGGTCGGAGTGGTTCTGGTACGGCGCACGTCGGTGTCGGCGTCGTGGAGGCAGCTCTGCCTCGGCTTCAGCTGCTAAGTCCTTGAGGGCGTTGCGGTTGCGGTTGCGTTGGACGACGACGTCGGGGTACCGGCTCTGGCGTGATGGAGGAGGTCGGCGGTGGATTGGCCGCTATTAGGTGGAGGACGGAGGAGGTTGGGGTTTCGCGGCTGGTGGAGAGGGCGTTTTCGCGCCCACGGAGTATGAATGGGGAAACAGAGGGAGGCGGGGAACTAAGGGGGAACAATGTTTCGGTTTGAGACGCGCTTGTTTGAAATTTGGGGAAAGTTACAAACTTTGCCCCCCGTCTAAAATTTCGGACATATTGCGGGTTGGGGGTAGGACAGTCATGTCAGGTGTCCCAAATGTGGGCGGGATAGATTTCGACCGAGCGCATGGGTGTTTAGGTGCCCACGGCGTATGAATGCTTCTCGGAGGCGGTTGAGACTGGCGTGTTGGTGAAGTTACAAACCTACCCCGGTTTAGACCTTTGGACATTGGGCCAATAGGCTACACCGGCCAGAGTCAGGACAGTAATTTCCTACCACCAAAACATTAGTCTCGCTCGGTTTCGGGTGACCAGAGGCCTATTTGGCGCTTCGTTCAATATTTGGGAGCAGAAGCATTAACGTTTTCGATTCTCTTGAATTGAACTTTTAGGATTTGTCAAACTTCACAAATCTTTACTCTTGAAAATCCTAAAGCTACGATTATTTTGGAATGGAGGGGGTACATTTTAATATACATTGTACACGACTATATATTAAAAAATATGCAACTTACCTCAGTTCATGCATGATTCTAGGTATAATCTCCTTGATTACAAAAAAAGTTAGATATGCGTATGAATATATATACCATGTTCAAACTCACAACAAAGATTGATACCCCCTTTTACATCTGATTTACAAATGTCATTATCTTAGGTTCAAATAGATGAATGCACTTCCTATGAATTTGAATCTTCGAAACCCGCTTTATGTTGAATTCGACATCTATTTTATTTTGTAGCTAGCAATTTGGAATGTATCCATGCAAGTGACAAATGTATAAAGTGCTTCACACTAACAACATGGAGTGCATTAATTAATGTTTATATATGAATTGCAAAAGCATGCATTGCCTGTATTTCAAACCGCTCTCATTCTATGGATCGATAATATGAAATAAACACATGCACATGCTAGAATTCAATAGAGTATGGGTGTCTGATAGACCGATTTTCGTCCATACGCAATTTTGCAAAATTCATGATCTCATCCAAAAATAATAATGCCATTTATATTTTAATTTAATGCGTAGAACCGCCTTTTACACATAGATGCACTATGCCTCGCCCCATTCTCACAAACGCGTTATATATCTCTCTATCTAATGCATAAGTGCACACACTTTATATGCATCGGCATTTCTGTTTCACACATGCTCACAATCTCTCTCAGGGTGTCGGGGTGTCTCACGCACATGCTCTCTCTGTTTCTCTATCTCTCTTTCTGACTACTATGTACCACTCTTTTCACTAATCTCAGTTGGAAAACACTATTTCTCTCACATGCATATCTACACATGCACGGTCTCTACTAGCCCTCTATACTCACATATATGTGCCTATGTGTCTCCCGCACGCACATTATGTTTAGGCCTCTCTCGCACACATTGCCCCCCCCCCCCGACACACCTCTCTAATAGTAGTTGGCAGATATGATTTCATCATATCATTTGGTAGGATATCCCTGGCTGTTAGGCTGGATGGTAATACGAGGCAAAGTTTTACCCTAGTTCGGATCGGACCCTTGCAGTTGAAGAAAGAGCCTACTCCTGGTACTGTATATTAGTGTTAGGGGTGTGTACAAAGTACACATGAATACCAGGCATTGTGCGTGTGTGTATACTATCGACGAACTAGCCCCCAAGCTTGTATAACATACTAAGGGCCTAGGGTTACAAATCATATATAGTCGGCTTATCACCAGTGGGGATAGAGTCCTTCGCGACTCTGGTAGCTTCGTGTTGTACACCGAGTCCTCCACATGGGTCTCCGTATAACACGTCTCGGTCCAACCTATATGTGGTGCAGGATGGAACCGACCCATGAGTCTTCATGTCGACCCACCACAACTAGAAATGATGTGCCCACCACACCACACACGCAATCGGCCACTAAGAAAATAAGCATATACAATACTACAACGGTATCTAGCTCACGATACGTCTCCATATTTTGTTGATGACACTGACGGACTTTGCATTTGATGCGTGCTCCGTATTTTGTTGACGACACTTACGATCATTGTATTTGAAGTGAAAGCACGATATGGTCACTGGACTTCAGAATAAGCTCATCACAGTCACCACATACATTTTGTCGTGCTAACCAACATGTGGTTGGATGGTTATAGGACAGTGGTTTCTCGAGCCCACCAAGGTTAAAGTCCTGGTGCTCGCATTTATCTTGTGTTAATTTAAGTATTTTTCGGCGATGTACGTTCAGTGGGAGGAGACGTTCCACTCGACTACGAGGCACCTATGGTGACTTCATAAAATCTCAAAATCATATATGCTGGCCCACTCTCTCTAAGGTGCGGCGGTGGACCGACGGTGGAGAGTGGTTTCAGGGGGGGCGGGCCGGCCGCGGGCGGCGGGGGCGGGCGGTTCGGCCGGTGGTGGCTGGCGGCTTGGGGGGGGGGTGGAGTTTGATGATAAACTGGAGGCCCTTGATTTCCTATCCAACGGCTGGAAAATCTAATGACAAGAGATGAAAAAGTCAGCCGACTAATGTGTAGCCTCACCCCGCACGTACACATGCACACATGCAAGACACGCACGCATGTAGGCATGCAACACTGACACGTACACATAACGTACACACGCACGCATGCTAGCGTGCAACACTGACACGTACACATGCACTCACGAACACACGCACGTATGCACCCATGCATGCAACACTAAAACACACCCTTGCACGCACTCAACATTCGCACTCCTGCATGCACACAACACACGATGCAAGACACACGCTTAACTACATGAAAAAGATGACGTCACACTCAATGAACAATCATTGGTTTATGAAATGCCCGCTTCTGACCGCCCTGGCCCACCAAAGGTTCCTCTGCTGTGCTCTGCCTGCGTTGGGTCACTGACATGCAGGCCATGCACCCAAAGAGCCCACACATAAGTGGAAGAATGGCGCGGTGTCCTAGGTCAGAGTCAAGGGCGCCACTCGCGGCACGCCCGGCTGAACATGCCTCCGTGCCGCATTGAAACGCCTCCATGAAACCCGCCCGTGTGGAAGCCGAGAAACCCACTCTAGACACACGTCCGTTCATGACCGGGCCGGCGTTAAACGCAACGCTGGTCGAGCTCCTCCCGTCCACCATCTATTTAATCTCCTATTTAAACGAGGCCAAAAGTCGGCCAAGAATCGCACACCTCCGCCGCTCCCCTATCTCCTCCACCATTTTGTCCACTCTTACAATGGCTTACAAAGAGTAGTTATTCCGCATCCAAGCTGGCTGGGTAGCCCAGCGGATACGAGTTATGCAGCTTGCTAATCCACCTCCCTCCCCTCGCCCGACGGAGCCAGTTGCCGCCCCAAGCCGGCGCGCGGTTCAGCAACTCGCCGCTCCAGGCCAGCTCGACGAGGAGCAGCGCACGGGCGTCATTGATGCCGTCCACGCTGCCTCCTCGTACTGCGTCTCCCGTTTCTATGGCCGAGACTCCCATGCCGGTGGCCGCGCCATGCAAGTAGTGACAGAAGCCGGGTGCGCGGAGAGAGACGAGTCGGTGGCCAGCGCCTCCGCGTCCGCCGCCATCATCGAGGAGATGTAGAACACAGGAGGCCGCCGCCGCTTGGGTCCCATGAAGGCCACCGCGGAGGCGACGCCAGCGTACACATCAGGTGTCTTGCCGGATCCTTTTGTTGCGAGGACCTTCGTCAACCCCGCATGGGCTCCACGGAAGAGGTCAATGTTAGGATGAACTCGAGCCAGTGCCGGCCATGGCGAAGTAGTGGCTGGTGACGAACTCGAACCGGTGCCGGCCACCATCATCTTTGGCACCAGCCAATGATATCAGTTGGGCAGTGGGGAAGCGAGCCATCCTTTGCGCTGAAGCATATACCTCCGGGGCTCCCGACAGTCCGGTGATCGTGCTGCCGAACATGAGGAACATAAATCGTTCAGCGGGCGACCATTTAGGCCAGGTATTATATACCTGTGCTGTCCAGAACTAGCACCGCGTAGTTCATTTGAATGTAATGAAATCCGTCATGTTTGTGTAAAAATCTGGTATTTTATATGATTTCCGTCATTGTTTATATGAAATATCAGTTTGTCTACGTGTTTGCGTGAATTTTGTCCAGTTGGTTGAGTTGGTGTCATAATGTGTGCGGCTGCGGTTGGATGGCGTAATTTGCGGGTCGCCGGTCGGTCTGTGGGCGGCTCGAGCGGTGTTTTGGGACAAAAAAACACAGCTCGTGCGAGCTCGTCTCCAAGGTGCGCGCTGGAGGATGCATGACAGCATGAGCACCCAAGCCGTTCCTCGTTCATCGGTGGCAAAGGCACCGGTGGACAACAGGGTCGCCAATATTTTGGCTACCCCGGGCAAGATCCAAATAGCCCCTCCCAACGGATTCAAATCCCTCGTTCGCCATGGAATTTTGCCATGTGTTGTTTTCATGGACTAGCAAGATGCCCGTGCATTGCATGGAACATCAAGATGCATTTTTTTACAAACTCCCGCATGCATGCAAGGGATAATTAATGTCCTCCTTTGCTAGTACCACGAGGCAAACACCATTAATATTGCATCGATTAGTGTTAGTGGCCTTGTATATCTACAAATTGTAATTTTGATAGTGGCCCCTTGTATATAAAATGGAGGGAGAAATATGAGAGATAAGGTGAGGAGGAGTGGGGCGTGGTGCCGTGGTGGTGACTGGTGGTCGGACTGGGTGGAGGCATGGGGATGGACAGTGCATTATGTCTAGGTTTGTATCTCTCTCTCACACACCCACGTAGGTGGGGATGTGCATGAAGAGAAGAGGTGCACGCACGGCACACGTACTCCCGTCTCTTTCCCAACCACACCCACGTGGGTACACGGTGGAGCTCATTTCTGTACGAAAAAGGCAGCCCACATGGTAATTTGGCACGTGTACTGGTTGTCCACTTGGTGGAGGGAGGATCGTCTACCACGGGTGAACAAACAAATTGCGACTTGACGCGTTATGTTAAATTAAAAAAAGAGGCAAACCATGTGGGGCCTACCTTAGAGGCAAGGCTCTATACACTGGAGTACTTTTGATGTGTCCCGTCAACTGGCAGAACGAGGAGAAACTTGCTTAGTACGCCGTCTCCCCCACCCACGGGCGTGGTGGCTCACAGGATGAGGTGAAGCTGGAGTATTACTGTACGCCTTTACGCCCGCTCCCTCGCCCATGCGCCCGGTGGCTCGCAGCACGAGGAGAAAATTTTACTACTCCCTCCGTTTACTCCTCGTCCCTACTACGTACTTTGGTTAGTACTCCCTCTATTTACTTATACAAGGCCACTATAAAAAATACATTTTGCATCTATACAAGGCGACAAATAGTAATCGAGACAAAAGTTACTACTCCCTCCTTTCCAGCTTATGGCTCAATTTCAAAATCTCTCCAAAAAAGGTAGACGGTGAGTGGTCGAATTAATTTCGTAGTTTGCCCAGTACGCTCATTTTTCTCAAGAAGTTATGTTTATCGAGGCATTAATTAAACGAATGCATGAATGACCACTAAATTTCCATGAACTTGTACATGCATTGGTTAGTTTCCACTTGACACTGCTTGCGTCGGGTGATCTAACGCACCTCGAAATCCAACATGTAATGGTACTACTACTAGTATAGTAGAATTGAGACTTATCAAACGGAAAAACGAATGTTTTTTAGATGAGCCCTATAAACCCTAGTGGGTACGTACTCCGTAAAAACAGATTTTTCCAAAACTAAGTCGCTCCCTTTCATGAATTCTGTAGTATACTCCTCTGTCGACGCTCCCTTTCATGAATTATGTACTTCCTGTCGCCGACATGTGGGACATATAGCAACCGGGTCGACGTGTCAAGCACCAAATAACAGTGCATAACAGCACGGGGGGCGCTCCTCGTCGAGCTGGCCATATAGAGAGCACTCGTCGCCAAATTATGCATATAGTACTATTAAAAAAGCTAGTACGTGCTTAATTGGGGTGCTAAATTCTATTAAAGAAATACTAGTACTAGTATGTACATACTGAAGAGTTAAAGTAACGAGAAGAAACATAACATAGTTCTGCTGGGGGCTCAGCACAACACACCCCTCAAATTAAACTAAGCACACCTGAAATTAAACTATGGAACTAATCCGGTAAACACTGCATTAGAAGTTTAGAACCGCCATGAGCAACGACACTGCCACCTTACTCGGAGTCCTCGTCCACGTCCTCGACTTCGTCCTTGTCCCTCTTCCTCTTGGCCGATACGTCTTTGCTTGAACCGCCAACTTGGCTATTGCTCTTCATCCAACCCTTGTAGATATTGAAACAAAGGTAGCCATCCATTGCAGCGTAGTGGATGTGGTCTATATCTAGTACATTCCGCTGCCATGCATGACGATGAAACGTGTAATGAGGTTTCTCCAGTTTACGGTACGAAGGATGAACCATGGCTCCTACCAGGGTCAGCATTAAGGGCTGACGAGAGGGCACCAGCCGATTCTTCTGGAGGTCAAAGGGCTTGCCTACAACGAGGCCTATCCGACCCAGGATTTCTTTGTCGTTCTTAAAGTCTACAGTAATGAATTTCAGTGTGTTGTCCTCGAGGAAGTTCTTAAAATCCTGGCACTCAACGTCGGCAAGGCATATGTGGTAGACCAAGCAAATGTTATGTACGCAAACCTGGATCACGGCGGGCTTCTTCCTCTCTTCGTCCTTTAGATCCTTCTCTTGTCCCACGACTGTGGTGTAATCAACATCTAGCCCAGCGACACACTCATCATGTGAGTTTTCAAACATGCGTCTGAAGCAAGAAAGGCATCCTTTCACCGTCGCGGAAGTACGGGTTTAGATGACGTCGAGCTCATTGCCGGTGATGGTTCTAACCTTGTACTCACCTCCGATCGGGGAGATTTGGGACGCCATGGATTTGGGAGGAGGGATAGGATTAGTGGAACTGCCCTAATGTGAATGGACGGGATGACTAGGAGTGAACCGCCGTAGTATTAAAGGACGTGCGGGGACGTGTAGGAGCGAACTGCCAGCATGCGAACGGCGGGGTAGTGGCTTTCCATTCTCCCATGATACGGGCTTCCGAGAGCCCTTGGATCTGAGATCGAATGGTTGCATGGCATGATTCTAGACCTATGGGTGAATATCCTATCCTGGAGGGTTATTCTTAAAATTTTCAGCAACTTAGCATGCGACCGTTTGATCTTAGATCCAAGGGCTGCCAGCAGCCTGTATCATGGTCGTGCCTACCACGACCATCGCGTCGCTCGCGTGGTCGCGCCCTTGGAGATTTAACACGGTGCATTAGGCTATCTGATGTTGGCATGTCATACATAGTCATCACTTAGTCACTCATACTACAACAAGGTTGGCTATAAGGTTGGCTATAAGTGTATTTTTTTACTCCTCTCTATCTCTTTCTTTGTACTCCCTCCATCGCATAATATAAGAACGTTTTTGACACTAGCTAGTGTAGTGTCAAAAACGTTCTTATATAATGGGACACAAGGAGTACTAGTATTTATTGCATTTGCCAAGGAGTGACCTCTTCCAATGAAATGGTGTTGCTAAGTTTGCTTCATTTAATTAGCTATAGACTCAAAATTGTCTTTTCACCTAGGTACACGCGCTTAGCACCATTTCTTCCTTGGGTCACCAAACTAGTCTCTCTCTTCTTGATTAACTTCCCACATCAGACTTTATGCCTATGTGGCAAGCTTAAGCACCTGTAGGAGCAAGTAAGTACAATAGTGCGCTTTACATGGCATTTTTGCATATGTGGAGGAAAGAGAGGCAAGGAAAAAGTGGAGAAGTGGGCTCTCATGCAAGAGCCAGCCTCTACTACTACATGGTGGAGCATTGGGAGAAGCACCTGTATGGAGGTGGTCAGGAATCGGGAGACTCACGCCGGTCGTAGCGCCGCAGTTAAAATGATAATGGCAAGTCAAATCATGGGGCCCACCTATTCAGCAGTAACTCGTTGTCAAATCACACAGCCCTACATTTGCAGCAGCCTACTCCCTTGTCTTCTCGCGTCTCGGTCGAACCGACTAGGAGGAACTGCCTCGCCTACCGCGCAGGAAAAGCCGCGCCCTCGACTTTTAAATACAACTACTCCCTCCGTCTAGGTGAGTAAGTCATCTTACGAAAACCAAATAATCCCACAATACTAAGGCGTGGTGCATTAACTTCTACCTCGTTTCTTGTTTCTTCACATATCAACCAATAAGAATCCAGTGATATACTTTTTGTGACATAGTAACTCATATTTAGTTAGTCAAATGGATGACCTAGAACTATGTGCAGGCCCTATAAACCGAGACGCCTACAAATAAAAACCCGAGATAGAGAGGGTAGTTCAGCACGTATCTTTTTAGATCAATATAGTCAGGATTCACCAAGGAGCAAAACCAAGTGGTAGGCTGCTCCTGTCGTGTTGGCGTAGCAACTCAAGCAGGGTCAGTCCGCACACGAAATGGCGACACACTAAACAGGACCCCTTTGGCAGACATGTGGCTCATCCACCGTCTTGTTCCACGTGCGGTGCACCAAATTACAGTTCGGAGCAGCGGTTGGAATTGGAGGCACCCCGGTCGTAGCGCTGCAGTACTAGAAAATGAGCAATGAGGGGTCAAATCACAACGCCCCACCTTTCCCGCATTAAGCTAGATGGACGAAGCAACCATCATTTCACTCTAGCGCGCAAGAGCATAAAGAAAAGAGAAAACAATGATGCGTGCGACAGCTACCTAGGGCACCCTAGGGTAGGGGTCTCCACTACAGATCCTTTTTTTGAAAGCGCCTCCACTACAAATCGGCTTCTCCCTCGTACTCTTGAAGAAAACCGATGATGAGTGCGGCGATAGGGTTTGTAGGAGTACTACAGCGTGCGGGGCCACGTCATAGTAAACAGGTTCGAGTCGACGCCTTAAATATGTGTGGGCCGCTTGGTTTTACGGGAATGGGGCAGCATTTTGGGTTCGGGGACCAGTGGAGATATAACACGTACAAAAAATTGTGGACATAGGTTCAACCGAAAGGCAATGATGCATGGGCCCTGCATTTTGATATAACCGGGGCCGCGTGAAATTTGCTACTCTACTCAAAACTAGTAAGGTACACATGTATTGAATGCATGAGATTTCGAAACCAAATTATGAATAAATACACACTATAGCATGTAAAGCTTTGAGTCATATCTGCATGATGTAGATGTTCGTTTAGTTCTTACAGTTCATCTCATTCAAAATCAATTAGTTTTATAAAAATGTTAAGATTCATGGGGTTGTGCATTGTAAATCATAAAGTAAAAAACAAATAATGGCAATTCATTTAGAAAAAATAATCAATTATGATACAGAAGATTCTAGAACAAAGGAGAAGTGCTTGTGTTTTGCGCATTATGCTTAAGTTCAACCATGGAGTCTTCTAAATTGTACATGTGGCAGATCTAGTGGAATGTTGATGATATCCAACGGCCAGTAGTGCTCGGATTTTCCCATCTCTGCACTGTCGGGTTAGCTTCATCTAGCGACCATCTTTCAAAGTTATTGGCACACTACATAGTTCTTGTGCCATAGTTGCATGTTTTGGAAAAAAGCTACTAGTGGGTTGTACTATCTATTTAGGAATAGAAGGTGCATACATGGAAGTTGTAGGGAAAGAGATGACATGGAGCATCTCAATTCCTATGAGTAGGGATTGGAAAAGATATGTCATTTGGTTCACATCATAGGAACTTTTCTATTGAATCTAGAGATGACATGTATCTCAATTCCTATGAGGAGGGATTAGTAAAGAGATGTAATTTGTTCATATCATAGGAACTTTTCTATTGAATATACGCTAATGTTTATTTTCCTTTGAAATTAAGGGAGTATAGGAATCCATTCATATGAACCAAGTGGCTCTAAAGCTATAGAAATGATATCATGTTTATTTCCTTTGAAATGTAGAGTATATGAATCTATCCCTATGAACCAATTGGCTCTAAAGGAAAAAAATCTTACAAAAATCATATCATATAGAGTTCCTATGATATTCCTCGACACTAAAGGATGGTTGAAATTACTGCGGGTGATACGATGGTCTTTCTTTGTAGACTCCTCACCCATCTTTATAGTTACCTATCAAAGATGAATGAAATGATATATACAGGGTATTCTACTTGTGCAATTTTGTACACGAAAACTCGGTAAAAGTTTGCGAGGTTCTAATTTTCAATAAAGCTATGTACACTGCATTTCCGAATGGAGGGAGCATACCGCAGTTGCTAACACTCACGTGGAAGATTTATGTGTAGGAGGAGTGGCTGTTCTGTTAAATGACATGGCAAAACTGACACTATCGGATGCCGATCTAACGGTTCTTACGGCGTTCGTCAGGAAAAGGTTTGTGGAGAACGTTTGTCGGATAATGATTTACGGACACATGCATTGCATTGATACGTGCCCCCCTCTCTCTCATGCACACGCACCCTCATGAGTCACGACTCTCCCGAGTCCTCTCGCAGACTCGCACGTCGCACCCATCATCTATCTGCAGGTAGACGTCACGCACATATGTGCTCTTCACACCCTACCCTTAGAACTTCTAAAAAGCAAAAGACGTCGCGCACATTTTATTTTAGCTCAAACGTCACACACTTATACTATTACTCTTGCGGCGTATGTTCTTTGGGCATTGTATATATTGTACTCTCACGAAGAGAAGCGGTGCACGCACGCACTAGTTCTCTCACACCCACTAGCGGGAACACGTAGGAGTGCATTTTTTGAAGCCGGTACAACAAAATCACTCCACTATATATAAAAGCAGGAGCCTTAGCGCTTGCTTTACTAGGGTTCCTCTTGTTCACTCTCTCATGCTCTCCAGATCTAACCAAGACATAGGCCGGACAACCTCGACCGGGGCAGGGGGTGTAGGTGCATCGTTCACGCTGTCGTCGGCGGCGAGGGAGGAGACCAACGGCTGCCCGCGCGTCCCGATCGGCGGTCTTACTGTTCTCTCCGAGACAGCGCTGGCTCGGGAGGGCCTCCGACCCCTTCTTCCTCCCTGCGGTATTGTGGCCAAGATGCGGCCTCCCGATGCCATCTTTGCCACATGCCGATGACCCTCAGGTATATATTCCTTCGAAACCTGCCTTGCTCTACTGCCCCAACTCTTCCCCCTTCGTGTGGATCCTTTTCTACTTCCGTCTGCTGTTACAAATCCACCTAGACTTCTACTATTATTAGAAGTAAAGCTAGTTCATACAGTGAACTCAAAGCGTTGGTTCAAACAGGGAAGAAAGTGGGAAAGCTGTAGCATGAATCTAGGACTTGGTTCTAAGAGGAAACGCGGGAAAGTAGTAATATGTGTCACTGTTTAAATAACCGTATTTCGTATTTGCGCAAACAGGGATGTCTATCTCCATATCGTTTCGGGGTGTCTGTCTCCGTATCGTTTATCCACGCAATCAAAAGAACACATCTCAGTTTTAGTACAACTGCGCAAAACGAGATGGCTATCCCTCGTTGCTGTCGTCTATCCTCCCATCTTCAAGGTATCCCTACATTGGTAGTAACTAAGGTAGAATGACCAACGCAATCTAAAAGAAGCTGATTCGTACATTTTACTTCCTGATTGCAGTGTAGGGACGAGCGAAAACAATTGCATCCTAGTCCGGAATGCACTTTCTACCAGTTCATCCATGGACCGAGGACTAGCTGGCACGGCAAATTATTTTCATAAGCAAATTATTTCACTTACCATAACTTAACTCTAGCTTAGTTAACTCCTAAGTTTCTGTCAAACAACCTATCCACATGAATAAGCTTGGAACAAAATAAAAATAATTATTTAACTAGGTGATTTAAATGCATGAACTAATTAACTACTCAAGTTGAAAATAAATCACAAATATTGCAATGGCACCATCAAAATGTTGCTGTGGCTTGCCTTAGTGCAGATGAGGGTCACACTCTCCCTGGTGATCCTCAAGACAAGCTCCACCTTCTGAAAATAATTATAAACACAAAAAGAAAACATCAAGAACCCTTCTTAAATTCACAAGAGAATCTAGGCAGCAGGGAAAAATCCCATCTTTGGTGTGCTGCTAGAGATTTTCATATACAACCCAATGCAAAAAGATTCAATTTGTTTGGACTTATGGTTAAAAAGTTGTGGTTGTTTGAAGTGTTCTGTAAGTTTGAATTTAAATAAACAGAACTTGGGGGGGTGACGTCGAAGACGTAAACCCGTGGGGCGCCTCCACTCGTACCGCTTCGGGCGCGTATAGAGTGGCTGACTAGTGGGCCCTGCTAGTCAGGTGAGAGGGAGGGGGAGAAAGAGATAGAGGGCGGCGGGGCTCTGCCGGAGCACACGCCGGCGAGGAGAGCTCCTTGGCCAAAAATGGAGGGAGGGATCGAAAGAGGGGACGGAGGCGCACCTACCCGTACCCGTAGGTTAGCTAAGGGTGGCCGGACGACATTGGAAATGGCCTCTCCACCGGCGACAATAGGCAGAGGTCGCCGAAGTTGAAGACGGTGACGACTAGAGGCAGCACTAGGGGCTCCAACTGGGCGGAACGACACCACCAAGGAACGACAGAGGCCCTGGAAGGGTCGTCTGAGCTTGGGAGGGGCTGGAGTGGTGCGGACGGGCAGAGGGGATCGCCGGCGAGCTCGAGCTCGGGGACGGCGGCCCGAGGTCTACCTGGCTAGGCCATGGCTTTCTACAGGTTTGTGGAGTGTGGGTGAGGAGTGGATGATGCTCGACGAGGCTGGGGAGGGCTCTATTTATAGCCGAGCGATGATAGGTCCTCGGGCTCCACCGGAGGACACCTAGACACTGCGCCCAGTGACGAGCAGCATCAGTGATAGAGGGGGAAGGCGAGGCAGCTCACGCGGGAACTGTGGGCGCGCAGAGACGAGCACAGGAGCGAGGAGAAGGCGACGAACACAGTGCGCGGAGTACTGTTGGGTTGGCTGGACCGTGCCCGTGCTCGCTGCGGCGAGCTCCGGCATCGGCGAGTGCTGCTACGTCTTGAGCTTGCGTTGGTTTTCCTCGAAGAGGAGAGGGTGATGCAACAATAGTAGCATAAGTATTTCCCTCAGTTTTTGAGAACCAAGGTATCAATCCAGTAGGAGGCTCCTCAAAAGTCCCTCGCACCTACACAAACAAACTGAGAACTCGCAACCAACGTGATAAAGGGGTTGTCAATCCCTTCACGGCCACTTGCGAAAGTGAGATCTAATAAAGATAGTATGATAAGATAAATATAGTTTTGGTATTTTATAATATAGATGCAGAAAGTAAAGATGCGAATAAAAGTAGATTGAAAGCAAATATGATAAGAGATAGACCCGGGGGCCATAGGTTTCACTAGAGGCTTCTCTCAAGATAGCATAAGTATTATGGTGGGTGAACAAATTACTGTCGAGCAATTGATAGAAAAGCGCATAGTTATGAGATTATCTAGGCATGATCATGTATATAAGCATCACGTCCATAACAAGTAGACCGACTCCTGCCTGCATCTACTACTATTACTCCACATGTCGACCGACTCCTGCCTGCATCTAGAGTATTCAGTTCATAAGAGCAGAGTAACGCATTAAGCAAGATGACACGATGTAGAGGGATAAACTCAAGCAATATGATATAAACCCCATCTTGTTATCCTCGATGGCAACAATACAATATGTGCCTTGCAACCCTTTCTGTCACTTGGTAAGGACACCGCAAGATTGAACCCATAGTCAAGCACTTGTCCCATGGATAGAAAGATCAATCTAGTAGGCCAAACCAAACTGATAATTCAAAGAGACTTGCAAAGATAACTCAATCATACATAAAAGAATTCAGAGAAGATTCAAATATTATTCATAGATAAACTTGATCATAAACCCACAATTCATCGGATCTCGACAAACACACCGCAAAAAGAGTTAACATCGAATAGAGAGAAGAAGCCATCTAGCTAATAACTATGGACCCGTAGGTCTGTGGTAAACTACTCACAACTCATCGGAGGGGCAAGGATGTTGATGTAGAAGCCCTCCATGGTCGATTCCCCCTCCTGCAGAGTGCCGGCGAAGGCTCCAAGATGAGATCTCACGGATACAGAAGGTTACAATGGTAGAAATTGTGTTTCGTGGTGCCCCTGGATGTTTTCGGGGTACATAGGTATATATAGGAGGAAGAAGTACGTCGGTGGCCGCCCGAGGGGCCCACGAGATAGGGGGGCATGCCCTACAGGGGGGGGCATGGCCTCCTATCTTGTGGGGGCCTTGGCTGCTTCTTGACTTGCACTCCAAGTCCTCTGGATCACGTTCGTTCCAAAAATCACGCTACCGAAGGTTTCATTCCGTTTGGACTCCGTTTGATATTCCTTTTCTTCGAAATACTGAAATAGGCAAAAAAAGCAATATGGGCTGGGCCTCCGGTTAGTAGGTTAGTCCCAAAAATGATATAAATGTGTAAAATAAAGCCCATAAACATCCAAAAGGGGTAATATAATAGCATGGAACAATCAAAATTATAGATACATTGGATACGTATCAAGCATCCCCAAGCTTAATTCCTGCTCGTCCTCGAGTAGGTAAATGATAAAAAAAGAAATTTTTGATGTGGAATGCTACCTAGCATAATTATCAATGTAATTTTCTCTATTGTGGCATGAATATTCAGATCCAAATGATTCAAAGTAAAAGTTCATATTGATAAAAGAAATAGTAACACTTCAAGCATACTAATCAAAGTAATCATGTCTTCTCAAAATAACATGGCAAAAGAAAGTTCATCACTACAAACTCATATAGTTAGGCTATGCTTCATTTTTGTCACACAAAGATGTTCCCAAATTTTATACCCCCGATGACAAGCCAAGAAATTGTTTCATACTTAAATAATCTCAAACTTTTTCAACCTTCACACAATACATGAGCGTGAGCCATGGATATAGCACTATGGGTGGAATAGAATATGATGATGGGGATTGGGTGGAGAAGACAAGAAAGGAGAAAGTCTCACATTGACGAGGATAATCAACGGGCTATGGAGATGCCCATCAATTGATGTCAACATGAGGAGTAGGAATTGCCATGCAACGGATGCACTAGAGCTATGAATGCTCAACAAAAGGAAACTAGTGGGTGTGCATCCAACTTGCTTGCTCACGAAGACCTAGGGCATTTGAGGAAGCCCATCGTAGGAATATACAACCAAAGTTCTATAATGAAAAATTCCCACTAGTATGAAAAAGACAACTTATGAGACTCACTATATGAAAAACATGGTGCTACTTTGAAGCACAAAAATATGAGACTCACTACATGAAGAACAAAGTGCTACTTTGAAGCAGAAGTGTGGAAAAAGAGATAGTAACATTGCCCTTTTTATTTATTTTCTTTTCTTTTTCTTTTCTTTTTCTTTTTTTGGGCCTTTCTTTTTTCTTTTGGACTTTCTTCCTTTTTTTTCTTTGGGCAATGCTCTAATAATGATGATCATCACACTTCTATTACAACATATGAATTACAACTCGAAACTAAAACAAGATATGACTCTATATGAATGCCTCCGGCGGTGTACCAGGATGGTGCAATGAATCAAGAGTGACATGTATGAAAAATAATGCATGGTGACTTTGCCACAAATACGATGTCAACTACATGATCATGCAAATGGAAATATGACAAAAGTAAAGTATGTCATGATGATGAACGGAACGGTGGAAAGTTGCATGGCAATATATCTCGGAATGGCTATGGAAATGCCATAATAGGTAGGTATGGTGGCTGTTTTGAGGAAGATATAAGGAGGTTTATGTGCGATAGAGCGTATTGTATCATGGGGTTTGGATGCACCGGCGAAGTGTGCACCAACTCTCAAGGTGAGAAAGGGCAATGCACGGTACCGAAGAGGCTAGCAATGGTGGAAAGATAAAAGTGCGTATAATCCATGGACTCAACATTAGTCAAAAGAACTCATATAATTATTGCAAAAATTTAGAAGTCATCAAAAATCAAGTACTAAGCGCATGCTCCTAGGGGGATAGATTGGTAGGAAAAGACCATCGCTCCTCCCCGACCGCCACTCATAAGGATGCACAAGCCAGGTACACTTCATGTTTCAAATTTGTTACACAACTTTAACCATACGTGCATGCTACGGGACTTGCTAACTTCAACACAAGCATTCTTTAAATTCATAATCACCCAACTAGCATGACTTTAATATCACTACCTCCATATCTCAAAACAATTATCAAGTATCAAATTGATCATAGCATCCAATTCACTTTCTATGATAGTTTTTATTATGCCTACCATTCTAGGACCAATTTTATAACCATAGCAAATACCATACTGTTCTAAAAGACTATAAAAATAATATAAGTGAAGCATGAGAGACTAGTAATTTCTAAAAAAAATGAGTCACCACCGTGCTCTAAAATATATAAGTGGAGCACTAGAGCAAAAACTATCAAGCTCAAAAGATATAAGTGAAGCACATAGAGTATTATAGCAAATTCTAATCAAATAGGCTTCTCCCAAAAGGTGTGTACAGCAAGGATGATTGTGGTAAACTAAAAAGCAAAGACTAATATAATACACGACGCTCCAAGCAAAACACATATCATGTGGCGAATAAAATTATAGCTCCAAGTAAAGTTACCAATGAACGAAGACGAAAGAGGGGATGCCTTCCTGGGGCATCCCCAAGCTTAGGCTTTTGGATATTCTTGAATATCTTGGGGTGCCATGGGCATCCCCAAGCTTAGGCTCTTGCCACTCCTTATTCCATAGTCCATAAAATCTTTACCCAAAACTTGAAAACTTCACAACACAAAACTCAACGGGAAATCTTATAAGCTCCGTTAGTGAAAGAAAACAAAACCACCACATAAGGTACTGTAATGAACTCATTATTTATTTATTTTGGTCTTAAACCTATTGTATTCCAACTTCTTTATGGTTCATAAACTATTTTACTAGCCATAGATGCATTGAAATAAGCAAACAACACACGGAAAACTGAATCTGTCAAAAACAGAACAGTCTGTAGCAATCTGTAACTAACGCAAACTTCTGGAACTCTAAAACTCCTACCAAAATAGGAAGTCTTGGAAAATTTGTTTATTGAACAGCATCAAAAAGAATCAACGCAAAAGAATGTTCCTGTGAATTAAAAAAATTATATTCGTGCGTGCAAAGTTTCTGTTTTTCAGCAGAATCAAATCAACTATCATCATAGGTTATCCTATAGGTTCTACTTGGCACAAACACTAATTAAAAGATAAAAACACATCTAAACAGAAGGTAGATGTAAGATTTGTTACTAAACAGGAGCAAAAACAAAAAACATAAAGAAAATTGGGTTGCCCCCCAACTAGCGCTATTGTTTAACGCCCCTAGCTAGGCATAAAAGCGAAGATAGATCTAACGGGTGCCCTCTTTGGCACTAGGAGAGGAGGATCTCCTCTCTATGGCATTAAATATCCTATTTAAGGTGAGCACATGGCCATTAATGGAAGAAGTAAGATTAAGCACGTTACGGAAGTTTGCCTCTAAACTAGACTTCATCTCTTTAATAATTTCATTTTGATAAAAGCACAAGAGAGTAGTTGATTCAACCTTATCATTCATAGGGTGCCCAAATATGCTTTCCATTTTTTCATAAGTATCTATAGAATCCCTTTCGAGAAAACTTCCTTCAAAAATAGAATCTAAAACTTGTTTAAAAGAAGCGGGCAAGCCAACATAAATTTTTTTAAGTAATCTTCAATTTCATATTGTGGCACATAGCTGGCCTGAATCCTTAATAACCTATCCCAAGCATCTTTTAAAGACTCATCAAGTAAATAGCAAAAAATTCCAGAGTCATCCTCATCAAAATTATTCAAGATCTCATTGGAGACCCCGGGGGGTCTTTCTATAGCATCATTATTCATGAGCTTAGAGAGGATAGAGGGGTTATCCAAGGTACTAGAACCTAGGAAAGGGCCCTTAGTTCTTTTTGATTCGACCATGGCCACGGGAAGGCAAACGGAAAAGAGAGGAGGAGATTGGGAAAGAGAGGGCGAATAAAACGGCAAGGGTGAAGTGGGGGAGAGGAAAACGAGAGGAAAATGGCAAATAATGTAAATGCGAGGGAGATGGGTTTGTGATGGGTACTTGGTATGTTGACTTGAGCGAAGACCTCCCCGGCAACGGCGCCATAAATCATTCTTGCTACGTCTTGAGCTTGTGTTGTTTTTCCTCGAATAGGAGAGGGTGATGCAGCAATATTAGCATAAGTATTCCCCTCAGTTTTTGAGAACCAAGGTATCAATCCAATAGGAGGCTCCTCAAAAGTCCCTCGCACCTACACAAACAAACTGAGAACTCGCAACCAACGCGATAAAGGGGTTGTCAATCCCTTCACGGCCACTTGCGGAAGTGAGATCTAATAAAGATAGTATGATAAGATAAATATATTTTTGGTATTTTATAATATAGATGCAGAAAGTAAAGATGCAAATAAAAGTAGATTGAAAGCTAATATGATAAGAGATAGACCCGGGGGCCATAGGTTTCACTAGAGGCTTCTCTCAATATAGCATAAGTATTACGGTGGGTGAACAAATTACTGTCGAGCAATTGATAGAAAAGTGCATAGTTATGAGATTATCTAGGCATGATCATGTATATAGGGCATCACGTCCATAACAAGTAGACCGACTCCTGCCTGCATCTACTACTATTACTCCACATGTCGACCGACTCCTGCCTGCAACTAGAGTATTAAGTTCATAAGAGCAGAGTAATGCATTAAGCAAGATGACATGATGTAGAGGGGTAAACTTAAGCAATATGATATAAACCCCATCTCGTTATCCTCGATGGCAACAATACAATATGTGCCTTGCAACCCATTCTGTCACTGGGTAAGGACACCGCAAGATTGAACCCAAAGCTAGGTACTTATCCCATGGCAAGAAAGATCAATCTAGTAGGCCAAACCAAACTGATAATTCGAAGAGACTTGCAAAGATAACTCAATCATACATAAAAGAATTCAGAGAAGATTCAAATATTATTCATAGATAAACTTGATCATAAACCCACAATTCATTAGATCTCGACAAACACACCGCAAAAAGAGATTACATTGAATAGATCTCCACAAGAGAGGGGGAGAACATTGTATTGAGATCCAAAAAGAGAGAAGAAGCCATCTAGCTAATAACTATGGACCCGTAGGTCTTTGGTAAACTACTCACAACTCATCGGAGGGGCAAGGATGTTGATGTAGAGGCCCTCCGTGGTTGCTTCCCCCTCCGGCAGAGTGCCAGCAAGGGCTCCAAGATGGGATCTCGCGGATACAGAAGGTTACGGCGGTGGAAATTGTGTTTTGTGGTGCTCCTGGATGTTTTCGGGGTACGTAGGTATATAGGAGGAAGAAGTACGTCGGTGTCCACCCGAGGGGCCCACAAGACAGGGGGCGCGCCCTACAGGGGGGGCCTCCTATCTCGTGGGGGCCTCGGCTGCTTCTTGACTTGCACTCCAAGTCCTCTGGATCACGTTCATTCCAAAAACCACACTCCCGAAGGTTTCATTCCGTTTGGACTCCGTTTGATATTCCTTTTCTTCGAAATACTAAAATAGGCAAAAAAAAACATCAAAATGGGTTGGGCCTCCAGTTAGTAGGTTAGTCCCAAAAATGATATAAATGTGTAAAATAAAGCCCACAAACATCCAAAAGGGGTAATATAATAGCATGGAACAATCAAAAATTATAGATACGTTGGAGACGTATCAAGTGCCAGGGTGAAGTTAATGGCGTCGGGTCAGTGATGGTGGCGGGGTTTGGCAGGCGGAGAAGCGATCACACGAGCAACAGAGGCTCGGGCGCGACGCAGAGCGCGCCGTCTCCATGCCAGCACGCTTGGTCGAACGCGGTCACCGCGTGAACTCTAACCTTAGGCCGACCTAAGCCTAAACTTCATGTCTGGCATGTTGTTCGTGGTAGATTTAGAGGTTACCACACTTTGGTTTGAACCCAGACCAAGTGAACATGATTTAAACTTCACTGCAAGTTACTAGACAGTAACATTGAGAGCTTGTAGTGGTTAAATGGCTAGTAGTTGGGAGTTGTGATTTGGTGGTTAGCAATGAGTTAGGAGGTTAGTGATGCACAAGAAAATGCAGCACAAATGGAGCAAGTAAAATGGTAGTTGCTGTAGAAACCACCATTTCTGTCCAGAACAGAAAATAATTTTTGTAGCAAAAATATTCCAAAAAGTGGTGTAATATTTTTGCTCAGGGAGGTGCCCTAGGGTTCAAAGGATTTTTGTGAATTTTCTCTGATTTTTTTGGGCAAGAGAAAATAGGGGTGGTTTGGAGCACAAGTTTCTTTTTAGGGTTTTTGAGAGGAAAATGAATATTTTTCATTAAAGAAAAATATCCATGACATTATTTTGTTATAACAGAGAGGAAATGATGGTTTGGAGGAGGAGTGAGTCACTTGGATGAAAGCCAAGGTGATGCCCAAGTGTTTTAATTCCAACTGAAATGATTCAAATTCAAAATTCAAATCAAAACCCAAGTGAAAACCAGAAGAGAAAAGAGGGCAAAAACCAGGCTGTCATAGATAGATAGATATAGTATGTACCAAAAACAGGAAAGCATGTCATATACACACGTATCATGTGTAAGCTAAGTAGATCCAGTTTACACTAATTAGGAGCAATACAAGCTAGACACCATATGCAACATGCAACCAGATATCACACTGCCAAGTTAGAGCAAGCACCTTGGATGGTGGAGTAGGGGAGCGGAGACTTAGACCTTGTAATGCACTAGAAGTACAAGGAGAATCCGTACAGATGCTCCGTTTACGTTGCTACAGAGGACCACCATCATCGCCTTCCTTACTCTTTTCCTTCCTATTTCTTGATTTTGCCTTGTCAAGTCAAACCCACAAGAAAAGGGAATAAAATTTGCTCTTCAGAACTCATTGATGCATGATACTGACGAACACTACTTTCATGTAAGGTAGCCACATGATAGGAGGATGGAATATGTATGAAAAACAGGACGGCGTGACATATTGACATGTATGATCTATAATGTGTAAACTAAGCACAAGGTGTTCGAACTTGTTAGAAGCAATGCAAGCTAGAAATCATATGAAAGATGAAACCAATATCACTCTGCCAAATTAAAAGGGTGGCCTAACAAATGTATTTGACCAAATTAGAAGCAATACATGGCAACATGCTAGAAATAATATGCAATATGCAACGAATAAAGGTGTCTCATCGTAAGAGGTTGATACAGGATACAGAAGAGAGGTAGTTTCATGTAAGAACAAGGTTAATAGAAAGATGTAGTATGTACCAAAAACAGGAAGGCAACTCATATTCACAGGTATAATGTGTTAACTAAGAGGATGCAATTTACCCTAATTAGAAGCATTACAAGGTAGACACCATATGCAACATGCAAACACATATCACACTGCCAAGTAAGAGCAAGCACCTGCGATGGTGGTGTGGGGGAATTGCGGTCATCAACTATAGAGCTACGTTGACTATCCTCATTTAGCCTTGCTGTTTCTTGAGAATCATGTGGGGAGGATGACACTACACTCTTTAAACGAGTAGCGCATCTCACAGTAACCCACTAGGGTCACTGTCTCATCATAAGTGATTGATGAGGGATACAAAAGAGCATTAGTTTGATGTACCAACATGGTTAATAGACATATGTAGTATGTATCAAAAACAGGAAGGCATGTCATTATCAAAGGTATAATGTGTAAAGTAAGCAGATGCAATTTAACCAAATTGGAAGCAATACAAGCTAGACACCATATGCAACATGCAACCTCATTTGACAGCGCGAAGTTAAAGCAAGCACCTAGGATGGTTGTGTGGCAATTGAGATCATCAACTGCAGAGCTATGTTTACTATCTCCATCTGCTGACACTGCACCCTTTAGAGCGCTGAAACGCTTAGTGCTTATCTTCAAATTACACTGGTCTATCTTTTCTTTTTTGTATTCATCAACGCTGCATCAGAGTCTGAAATACCCATGCATAAAAAAATAGTAGTGTGAGTATAGGAGAAGTGTGTGCACAAGTAGTACAGTGTAAAGGTAGAAGATAGCAGGTCGGTGAGAAATAAATGACGGGAGACATATGATAGCTCTACAACATGCATGGCACACAAAATTACTACAGGATTCTATGAAAATAACAGTCGACTGAAAACAAATAGGCCAGTCCATTTTTTCTGCACCGTCCGATGTACAAAGAACAGGCAGATCGCCTTCATCTACCTCCACCTAGTCAGTGCTATGATCTTCCTAGAAACGCTAGTGACCATCGGCCCAGTCCCGTGCCTCCGCCCTCCCCTCGACCTCACCGCACCGCCGTGCTTGGCACCGCCTCCGGCCATCCCTTCAAGCCCCACCAACCTCTAGATCGGGCGCAAGAAGCTCCTATGCCCCACACCCCTAGGATTGACACCGATGTGCCGCTTCCCTGGTGAACAGGCGGACTAGGTGCTCTGCGCACCTAAGTAGGTGCTGCTTCTTTTAATTGCGGTTCGACTGACCCTTAATTGAAATCCAGGCGGGCTACCGACCTCTAGCAAAGGTGAAATAGTAAATGGGAGAAAACCTTGTGCATTTAGTATCACGAAGAAGATGCAGTAAGAAGGGCTCAACTAGTTTCTTTCGTGGGATGAATACGGTGTGAGTAGAGACGTATGATTTGCACGAATAAGGGAAGAGGAGTACCTCTTTCTGCTGGCAGTGCTGTGTCATCTTTCTATTTTTCTAACGATCTTCTTGTGGTTCGTGATACGTCTCCAACATATCCTATAATTTTTGATTGGTCCATGCTATTATATTTTCTATTTTGGATGTTTAATGGGCTTTATTATATACTTATATACTATTTTTGGGACTAACCTATTAACCGGAGGCCCAGTCTAAATTGCAGTTTTTTCCCTATTTTCAGGGTTTCGCGGATAAGGAATATCAAACGGAGTCCAAACGGAATGAAACCTTAGGGAGAGTTATTTTTGGAACAAACGCAATCCAGGAGACTTGGAGTGGACGTCAGGAAAGAAACAAGGCGACCACGAGGTAGGAGGGCGCGCCCAGGGGGGTAGGCGCGCACCACCCTCGTGGGCCCCTCGTGGCTCCCTCGTCCGACTTCCTTCACCTATATATACTCATATACCCTAAAAACATCCAGGAGCACCACGAAACCCTATTTCCACCGCCGCAACCTTCTGTACCCGTGAGATCCCATCTTGGGGCCTTTTCCGGCGCTCCACTGGAGGTGGAATCGATCACGGAGGGCTTCTACATAAACACCATAGCCTCTCCGATGAAGTGTGGGTAGTTTACCACAGACCATCGTGTCCATAGTTATTAGCTAGATGGCTTCTTCTCTCTCTTTGGATGTCAATACAAAGTTCTCCTCGATCTTCTTGGAGATCTATTCGATGTAATTCTTTTTGCGGTGTGTTTGTCGAGATCCAATGAATTGTGGGTTTATGATCAAGATTATCTATGAACAATATTTGAATCTTCTCTGAATTCTTTTATGTATGATTTGTTATCTTTGCAAGTCTCTTCGAATTATCAGTTTGGTTTGGCCTACTAGATTGATATTTCTAGCAATGGGAGAAGTGCTTAGCCTTGGGTTCAATCTTGCGGTGTCCTTTCCCAGTGAAAGCAGGGGCAGCAAGGCACGCATTGTATTGTTGCCATTGAGGATAAAAAGATGGGGTTTATATCATATTGCTTGAGTTTATCCCTCTACATCATGTCATCTTGCCTAATGCGTTACTCTGTTCTTATGAACTTAATACTCTAGATGCATGCTGGATAGTAGTCGATGTGTGGAGTAATAGTAGTAGATGCAGAATTGTTTCGATCTACTTTTCATGGACGTGATGCCTATATACATGATCATGCCTAGATATTCTCATAACTATGCACTTTTCTATCAATTGCTCGACTGTAATTTGTTCACCCACCATAATGCTTATGCTATCTTGAGAGAAGCCACTAGTGAAACCTATGCCCCCCGGGTCTATTTTCCATCATATAAGTTTCCGATCTATTTTATCTTGCAATCTTTACTTTCCAATCTATATCATAAAAATACCAACAATATTTATCTTATTATTATCTCTATCAGATCTCACTTTTGCAAGTGGCCGTGAAGGGATTGACAACCCCTTTATCGCGTTGGTTGCAAGGTTCTTATTTGTTTGTGTAGGTACGAGGGATTTGAGTGTAGCCTCCTACTGGATTGATACCTTGGTTCCCAAAAACTGAGGGAAATACTTACGCGACTTCGCTGCAGCACCCTTTCCTCTTCAAGGGAAAACCAATGCATGCTCAAGAGGTAGCAAGAAGGATTTCTGGTGCCGGTGCCTGGGAGGTCTACGCACATGTCAAGACATACCAAGTGCCCATAACAAACTCTGATCCCTCACATTATATTATTTGCCATTTGCCTCTCGGTTTCCTCTCCCCCACATCACCCTTGCCGTTTTATTCACCCTCTTTTTCCCATTCGCCTCTTTTTCGCTTGCCTCTTGTGTGCTTGTGTGTTGGATTGTTTGTCACGATGGCTCAAGATAATACTAAATTGTGTGATTTTCCAATACCAACAACAATGATTTTCTGAGCACTCCGATTGCTCCTCTTACCGATGCTGAATCTTGTGAAATTAATGCTGCTTTGTTGAATCTTGTCATGACTGGTCAATTCTTTGGCCTTCCTAGTGAAGATGCCGCTACTCATCTAAACAACTTTGTTGATTTGTGTGATATGCAAAAGAAGAATGACGTGGATAATGATATTGTTAAGTTGAAGCTATTTCCGTTTTCGCTTAGAGATCGTGCTAAAACTTGGTTTTCGTCTTTGCCTAAAAATAGTACTGATTCATGGAAAAAGTGCAAAGATGCTTTTATCTCTAATTATTTTACTCCCGCTAAGATCATCTCTCTTAGAAACGATATTATGAATTTTAAGCAACTTGATCATGAGCATGTTGCACAATCTTGGGAGAGGATGAAATTAATGATTCGCAATTGCCCTACACATGGATTAAATTTATGGATGATCATACAAAAGTTTTATGCCAGATTGAATTTTGCTTCTAGAAATCTTTTAAATTCAGCCGTGGGAGGAAGTTTTGTGGAAATCACTTTAGTAGAAGCTACTAAAACCCTAGATAATATTATGGTTAATTATTCTCAATGGCACACCGAAAGATCTACTAGTAAAAAGGTTCATGCGATAGAAGAGATTAATGTTTTGAGTGGAAAGATGGATGAACTTATGAAATTGTTTGCTAATAAGAGTGCTCCTATTGATCCTAATGATATGCCTTTGTCTACTTCGATTGAGAATCATAATGAATCTATGGATGTGAATTTTGTTGGTGGGAATAATTTTTGTAACAACACGTATAGAGGAAACTTTAATCCTAGGCCATTTCCTAGTAACTCCTCTAATAATTATGGTAATTCATACAACAACTCTTATGGAAATTTTAATAAGATGCCCTCTGATTTTGAGATTAGTGTTAAAGAGTTTATGATTTCTCAAAAAAAAATCAATGCTTTGCTTGAAGAAAAATTGCCTTAGATTTATGAGTTGACTAAGAACGGGGATAGAATTTCTCTTGATGTTGATTCTTTGAAACTTAGATCTATTCTACCTAAGCATGATATCAATGAGTCTCTAAAATCTATGAGAATTTCCATTGATGAGTGCAAGGAAAGAACCGCTAGGATGCGTGCTAAGAAAGATTGCTTTGTAAAAGCGTGTTCTTCTAGTTTTCATGATAATAGGGATGAAGATCTAAAAGTGATTGATGTGTCTCCTATTAAATTTTTGTTTTGCAATATGAATCTTGATAATGATGAGACTGGAGATGAGTCAACTTTAGTTAAAAGGCGTCCCAATGATTCGAAGTTTTTAGATCTTGATGAAAAAATTGGTAAAAGTGGGATTGAAGAGGTCAAAACTTTACATAGCAATGAAGCCACTACTTTGGATTTCAAGGAATTTAATTATGATAATTGTTCTTTAAATAGATTGTATTTCCTTGTTGCTATCCATGTTAAATTCTCCTCATGCTTAGAGTCAAAATAAAGCTTTTACTAAACATATCATTGATGCTTTAATGCAATCTTACAAAGAAAAACTTGAATTAGAAGTTTCTATCCCTAGAAAACTTTATGATGAGTGGGGACCTACTACTAAAATTAAAATTAAAGATCATGAATGCTATGCTTTGTGTGATTTGGGTGCTAGTGTTTCCACAATTCCAAAAACTTTGTGTGATGTGTTAGGTTTCCGTGAATTTGATGATTGCTCTTTAAACTTGCAGCTTGCGGATTCCACCATTAAGAAACCTATGGGAAGGATTAATGATGTTATTATTTTTTCAAATAGGAAATATGTGCCCGTAGATTTTATTGTTCTTGATATAGATTGCAATCCTTCATGTCCTATTATTCTTGGTAGACCGTTCTTTAGAATGATTGGTGCAATTATTGACACGAAAGAAGGAAATATTAGATTCCAGTTTCCATTAAGGAAAGGTATGGAACAATTTCCTAGTAAGAAAATCAAATTACCTTATGAATCTATTATGAGAGCCACCTATGAATTGAATACCAAAGATGGAAATACTTAGATCTATTCTCGCTTTTATGCGTAGCTAGGGGCGTTAAACGATAGCGCTTGTTGGGAGGCAACCCAATTTTATTTTTGTTCTTGACTTTTTGTTCCTGTTTAGTAATAAATAATTCATATAGCCTCTGGTTAGATGTGGTTTTATGTTTTAATTAGTGTTTGTGCCAAGTAGAACCTTTGGGAAGACTTCGGTGAAGTCTTTATGATCTTACTGTAAAAAACAGAAACTTTAGTGCTCACGAGATTTGCTGCCATTTTTTTACTGGAGAGTGATTTTAGGTTGATTCTTTTTGCAGATGACTAATAGACAAATTCCTCACATTCACCAACTTACTTCAGAATTTTTGGAGTTCCAGAAGTATTCCAAAGTTATAGATTACTATAGACTGTTCTGTTTTTGACAGATTCTGTTTTTCGTCTGTTGTTTGCTTATTTTGATGAATCTATGGCTAGTATCGGGGGGTATGAACCATAGAGAAGTAGGAATACAGTAGGTTTAACACCAATATAAGTAAAGAATGAGTTCATTACAGTACCTTAAAGTGGTGGTTTGTTTTATGGGAGCTCATGAGATTTTCTGTTGAGTTTTGTGTTGTGAAGTTTTCAAGTTTTTGTGTAAAGATTTGATGGATTATGGAATAAGGAGTGGCAAGAACCTACGCTTGTTGATTCCCAAGGCACCCCAATGTAAAATTCAAGGACAACCAAAAGCCTAAGCTTGGGGATGCCCCGGAAGGAATCCCCTCTTTCGTCTTCGTCCATCGGTAACTTTACTTGATGCTATATTTTTATTCACCACATGATATGTGTTTTGCTTGGAGCGTCTTGTATGATTTGATATTTGATTTTTAGTTTACCACAATCATCCTTGCTGTACACACCTTTTGGGAGAGACACAGATGAATCAGAATTTATTAGAATACTCTATGTGCTTCACTTATATCTTTTGAGCTAGATAATTTTGGTCTGGTACTTCACTTATATCTTTTCAGAGCATGGCGGTGGTTTTTGTCGGATATCGGGTTCCGGAAAAACCCTTAAGGTTCGAACACTGGGGTCCACATGAAGATCTCCTCCTACAGAATCTCACTCTCGGCCTCGCCGCGATCCCTAAACTAGATCGATGAACTCACAGCACAAGAGACACAAGATTTGTACAGGTTCGGGCCACCGTTGTAGTGTAATACCCTACTCCTATGCGTGGTGGTGTATTGCCTCTTGGGCTGATGATGAACAGTACAAGGGAAGAACGGCCTCGCAAGGAGAGGTGTTCTTGAGCTGGTGTGGGTGTGTAGATGAACTTAACTTGTCCCTTCTACTATGGTGGCTAGCCCTATTTATAGGGGCCCTGGTCCTCTTTCCAAATATTGAGCGGGAAGGGATCCAACAGCGGCCATTTTGAAAGGGGACAGCTAGTACAAGCTATCTTGACTAAACGTGGTCTTTGCCTGCCAAAGGTGCTGGTGATGACGCCGTCTTGGGCTCCATGGTGACCTCCGTCCTGCCGTCTAGCTGGTCTTGGTCTTGTTGCACCAATATGGAAACCTTTGCCTAATGCCTCCGTACACCATGCCTGTGCTTGCCTCCTTTGCACCAAAGATGAAATGAGGACACTGCACGGCCTGGCGCCCGCCTGGCGCCCGCCTGGCCTTGGTCGTCATGGCTTGCGTCACGGGAACCTTGCGACGCACCCCTTGCCTTGATATCTCCTCCTCCTCGCGAGCCTGCCTAGTGAGGCCACTCCTGAGGAGGCCTTGTGTCATCCGCCCTGCGAGGCTTGGCCCCTCGCGAGGGTCTTGAGTGTTGGTTGATGAAGACATGCTGTACTGGGCCACTGATTGAGCCACGCCGCAGGCAGGCAAGTCTGGGGACCCCCGTTCCCAGAACGCCGACAATTTTATTTTATAGAAATTACTGATCTCGCATGCTTCACTTATATTATTTTGAGAGTCCTTTAGAATACATTGGTAATTGCTTTGGTTAAAATTTTAGTCTTAAAATGATGAGCGTCTAAGATAGGTATAATAAAAACTATCATATAAACTGCATCGAATACTATGAGAAGTTTGATACTTGATGATTGTTTTGAGATATGAGGATGGTAATATTAGGGTCATGCTAGTTGAGTAGTTATGAATTTGAGGAATACTTGTGTTAAAAGTTTGTGATTCTTATGTGATGAAGTTGGATCATGATTTATTTATTGATTATCTTCCTTATGTGTGGAGGTCGGGATCGCGCGATGGTTAACTCCTACCAACCCTTCCCCTAGGAGCATGCGTGTAGTACTTTGTTTTGATAACTTGTAGATTTTTGCAATAAGTATGTGAGTTCTTCATGACTAATGTTGAGTCCATGGATTATACACACTCTCACCCTTCCACCATTGCTAGCCTCTCTTATGCCATGCAACTTCGCCGGTATCATACACCCACCATATACCTTCCTCAAAACAGCCACCATACCTACCTATTATGGCATTTCCATAGCCATTCCGAGATATATTGCCATGCAACTTTCCACCGTTACGTTTATTATGACACGCTCCACCATTGTCATATTGCCTTGCATGATCATGTAGTTGACATCGTATTTGTGGCAAAGCCACCATTCATAATTTTTTCATACATGTCACTCTTGAATCATTGCATATCCCGGTACACTGCCGGAGGCAACCACATAGAGTCATATTTTGTTCTAAGTATCGAGTTATAATCTTCATTATTAGAGCATTGTCCCATGTGAGGAAAGGATGATGGAAGCAATGATTCCCTCACAAGTTGGGATGAGTGTCCGGACTTTATGAACAGTAAAAGAGGCCAAAGAAGCCCAAATAAAAAAATAGGCCAAAGAAGCCCACCAAAAGAAAAAAAATTATAGAAAAAATGAGAGAAAAAGAGAGAAGGGACAATGTTACTATCCTTTTACCACACTTGTGCTTCAAAGTAGCACCATGATCTTCATGATAGAGAGTCTCCTATGTTGTCACCTTCATATGTTAGTGGGAATTTTTCATTATAGAACTTGGCTTGTATATCCAATGAAGGGCTTCCACAAATTGCCCTAGGTCTTCGTGAGCAAGCAAGTTGGATGCACACCCACTTAGTTTATTTTGATGAGCTTTCATACACTTATAGCTCTACTGCATCCGTGTTGGTGAGAACTACACCTATGGGATCACTGGAATCCCTACTGTGGTCGGCGGGCGCGGGGCTGTGGAAAGAGCGGGTCTAAGAGCCAGCACAAAGGTCGTTTACCCAGGTTCGGGCCGCGGGGATCGCGTAATACCCTAGTCCTGCTGCGGTGTGTATTTCAGTGTTCTTGAGCTAGCTATGGTGCGTGACTTGCTCAAAAGAGTCGAATCCCTCTCCCGTACGCCTCGGGCCTCCTTTTATATGGAAAAGGGGACGCCACAGTGACACACAGGAGGTGGAAAGGGTACAGTGTACAAGCTTATCGCCTGTCATTATGGGACAAGACAATTTAAATGCGCTCCTTAGGTGTCCCCTCGCTTTGTTGCCGCCTCGCCTTGCTTCGACGCGCGTCCAGGCCAGCGAGGCGGGTAGCGCCATGTAGGCTGGCAGGCTGCTGAGCTGGCGCGGTGGCAGTGTCTTCATGAAGATCTATGTGCCACCACGCAGGTTCTTGTTGAGTTGGTCTGGAGGCCGCACGTCGCCACGCAGGTGCCAGCCTGGCTTGCTGGGCTGGCAGTTGCATGGCAAGAGTGGTGGAGCCTTGGCGGGCACCGGCCTGGCCGCGGCCCCGTTGATGTCCTCAGCAAGGGTCTTGTCGGGGCCCCGACATGGGTCTTGCCGTGGCATCCCGGTCGTCCCAGGCAAGGATCTTGCCGGAGGTCTCATGGATTTCCTTGGCAAGGATCTTGCTGAGGATTGTCGTCTTCTGGTCCTCATCTGATCTTGTGTGTTCATTATCTTGACAAAGATCTGCATGCCATCATGGAGGCACCTCCCAAGCCCTGGTTCCAATGTGGTTGACGGCGTTTGGAAACTTCGGGCTCAAGGGTGGCGCGCTCTGCTGGTGTTGGGCAAGTTGCCCCGGCAATGCTCTTGCCGGGGCTGCGGAGGCCGCCTCAGCAAGGGCCTTGCCGGGGGAGTCCACCTCACCCTCTTGCTCTTTGGGGTTCTGGTCTTGGCGTTGCCTTGATGGTCTTGTGGCTCCGGCTTCCCTCTTGTGCCCTGCTAAGTGTGGCCGTGGGCGTGGCTCTGACTGGCCGTGCACAAGTAAACAGGAACAAAGTAGAGCCCCTACTTCCGTACACCGACAGGAGCCCCCGGGCCTGGGCCACACATTAGCGCGACGCCTTGTTGGGCTAGGCCCAGAACGGTGCGCGGGCAGGCGGGGCCGGTTTTTTACCGCAGTAACTTCTTCGCTCGCTGCGCTTCCCCATGACCTGCGTTCAATGCACGACATGGAGGGTCGTGCGTGACGTGGGGGGCATGTATGGGGCACCTGTTGCAAGCAGGCATCATGTCGTAGTAAATGGTAAAGAGGCAGCCCGCGCCTTCCACACAAAAAGCAATAACCGCAGGCGTGCTGCTCATTTACCTTCTATGCTTTCTCCAATCTCGGCACCGATGTCCCCATCTTCTTCCTCCTCGAGCTCTCGCTTCTGCTTGTCCCTGCTGCGCCCCAATTTCTTTTGATCCTTTGCCTTCTCCCAGCCGCCATGGCGCCCAAGACTGGCAAGGGCAAGGGGCGGCCAAGGATGCCGTGGAGAGGGAGGCGCCGGAGAACGAGGCGGCGGTGTGGGCGGGCGCAGTTCGCCTACTTCTCCCCGTCGTCGGTCGACATATTTCACCTCAAGGACTTCTTCAGGCCTTTGTGGGTGGTGGAGATGACGGGGCACCTTGCCACATGCGTCATCCCCACCAACTGCGTCAAGGCCGGCCCAAATCGGTAACCCTTCTTTGTTGATTTCTTCTCCTGCGGGCTCTGCCCCCATTTCCCTGATTTCTTCAACAACGTCATGCGCACCTTTGGCTTCCGTATTCTGGATCTGACGCCTAACGGTATGGTGTGCATGGCATTCTTTGCTCACCTCTGTGACGACTTTGTCGGGGTGCTCCCAGCATGGCCCTCTTCCACCACTACTTCTCCCCTCGCCTCCAGCCAGGGGGCGCCCTCCCCGGAAGCATCTCCTGGATCACGAGGGTCCAATGGAAGGGCACGTATCTGGAAGGTGCCTACAAGGAGAGTTGGGAGGAGTGGCGGGGTCGGTGGTGCTGGATCGAGGAGGAGAACCCGTCGGAATTCTGCCGGGTTCGTCAGAGCCCGCCGACCCGTGGCAAGGACTGGAGCAACATCGACGCCGATGACGTGAAGCTCTCGATCGCCACAACCAGGATCCATCGCCTCACCATGGCCGAGCTCACGCTTGAGATGATTGGGGCGGACTTCGTACGATGCCGAATCGCCCCACTGCACAACAAGGGGAGGCCGTCCTGGGACTTCAGGAACGCGGCTGACATCATGAGGCTCCACCCCGGCCTGAAGCATAACTTCACGGTTATGGGACACGCCCATTTCTGCCGGAGGCTCTTCCAGCTTGATGTGTTTGCTGATGGGAGTGTTGAGAGGACCGACAAGGCTACGAAGGCCGGCAAGGTCATCATGGGGCCCCTGTTTGGGTTGCCGCCGGGTGTGTTCCCGCTGAGCAACAACACGCGCTAGGCCGCCATTCTCGAGATGATGCCAGTCTTCAATGCGCACGGCCTCGAACCATTCTGGGTCGAGCCACCGGCATGCGAGGTGCAGGAGTTCTTCGACAACTTGTTGGAGGGCTATGACCACGACGAGCCGCTGCTCATCGAAGAGACCACCCAGGTGGAGATTGACTACATCGCCGCCAGGGTGGCGGAGGTGCAGCTCACCATGGAGGCCGGCAGCACTGGCGGCATGGAGGATGAGGACGGCGCGGCCGCGAAGGAGAGGGAGCTTGCCCAGTGGGTGGGGGCTGTCAGGGAGGCCAGCGGTGCCAACACCAGGGCCCCCCTTGTTGAGGAGGTGGTTGAGGAGTCGTCCGAGGGAGAGGACGAGGCCGAGGCCGACAACCCTCCATCCACGGGAAGAGGACGTGTCCTGCAGCGGGCCAGCTCTGGCGAGCCGGTCTGGCCCGGGAGGATCGAACCGCGGCAAGGGGCCTAGGAGAGTCCGTGCGCCAGACAAGGGCCGCGACGGCGAAGAAGACGGCAAAGGCCGCGGTGGCGATGAAGAAAGCGACCGCCTCTTCTTCATCCAAGCGTCGCCGGACTCCATCCCCTTCTCCTCCTCCCGCGGATGTCGACCCGGAGGTCGTCTTTGATTTTGGATCCCTCTGCCACAAGAGGAAAGGAAGGCAGCGGAAGAGGAGGACGAGTAAGTGTCTACCCTTCTTCACCTCCGCTCTTTCAGACCGCGCCACTTTTCATGAGTTGTCTTCATCTTCGCAGGGACAGGGAGACGCTGGCCCAGAGGGTGGCGAAGAAGGTCAGGGCGCCGGCGGGTGCTTCGTGCACGCGGTGGTGGAGATCAGCCCGGATAGCAGCCCCGGTGCAGCCCCCGACATGCCTTCATCACTTACTCCTCATAAACGTGCGCCAGGGTACGATCTTTTGGCATTGACCTTGCCGTGGCTGTAGGAGGATGATGGCAGCAGGAAGAGCCACCGAGGGCCACCGCCAACATGCCGCCCTCATCGACCACACCGCCCCGAGGGGCGACCCCGGCAAGGGAGCCAAGCACCGTGCCCATGCGGACGGAGGAGGAGGTGGACTCGGCACTGGCGGCCCCGTCCCGACAACAGATGTTGGCAGGGAGGGGACCACTTCTTCTGAGCCCAGCACGGGTAAGTCACCTACCTTCTGTTCCTACTCTTCTTTCTTTTCTTTTTTGCACCTTGATCTTGGCCTTGCCTCATTCTCCTTTCCGGCATCCAGATCCTCCCTTGGTGGACCAGGAGGACATCGACGCCGTCATCACGGAGGTCGCCAAGGATGCCGAGGTCGAGGCCGACAAGGTCACCTCCGAGGATACCGCCGAGACCGCTGCTGAGCATGCCGCCAAGGGGCTTGCCGGAGGAACCGGTGAGGCTGCCGCCAAGGAGGCCGGCAAGGGGCATGCCGGGGAGGCCGACAAGGCCCCTGCCGAGGAGGAGGTGGTCGACAATCAACCCTCCTCCTCTGCTGCCTCTGGCTCCAGCAGGTACCTCAAGGTGGGCGACGACCTGTTCGTCCATCTTCCAGGGATGGTGGGCACCAGGGCGCCGGCCGAGGGGGAGGTGTTCGACGGCGAGGTGCTCGCTGCCATCGGGCTCAAGGTTGTCGATGAACCGAGCACCGGTGGCAGCGTTACCCAGGAGGAGAGGCTTCTTTGGACCATGGGCGCTAGCTTTTGGAAGCTCCAGGCTCTCCACCGCGCCCGTCTAGACAAGACGAAGTCCAGGGAGGTGGCGGCGGGCAAGGCGGTGGCGGATCTCAAGGAGCGCGTCGCCGAGGTGCAGGCCTGGTTCCGCCAGGCCCACGAAGAACTGAAGGCTTCCCAAGAACAGCTGGCCGAGCACAAGCAGGAGCTCCTCTTGACGCAGGCCGACATCGAGAAGGCCCAGCAGGCGGTGAGGGAAGAGGCCACCAGGTCCGAGGCCGCCCGGTCCTAGCACCAGGCCAAGCTGAACTCCCAGGAGGAGGACCTAATCGCTCGTGAGGCGGCACTCGCTGCCACACTCCGCGGTAAGGACAAGGAGGTCGAGAAGCTCGTCGCGCAACGGACCCGGGAGCTGGAGCAGAAACACAAAGAAGCACTTGATGCTCAAGCTCTGGCCCACGGCGACAAGGTGAAGGAGCTGGAGGCGGAGCGGGATGGCCTGAAGAATAGGGCCGAGCAGCTGGCGAAGGAGAAGGACACGGTCAGCTGTGCCTTGACGGAGGCGCAGGCCGCAGTCTTCGACATGGCCAAGCTACTTGCTCGCGCCAACGACTCCATCAAGGACCTGAAGCTCAAGCTGGACGGTCTTTAAGGGACGCTTTCGGAGGTCAAGGCCTGGGAGGAGACCCTGAACAAGAGCCTAGAGAAGGAGAGGCAGCTACCGAAGAACGAAGCCCCCAACCATGAAGATTTCATGAAGGGAGAGAACCTCTGGATCAGCCGCCTCGCCGATGTCGCCAACAGGATCACTGACAAGCTGGCTGCTATAGGGATGTCGAATGTGAGGTACACCCCAGAGCCGAACGTGAGTCCCAACGCCAAGCTGACCCTGTTCTTTGAGGGCGTTCTTGGAGCCCTGGAGCAGTTCCACTCTAACAGAGCGAGCTCTTTGGCCAATGAGGCTCGGCGGCTTTGCCGGGGTGCCCTGACCAAGGTCCTCACCAAGGTGATGTACTGGTACCCAAACCTCGACTTCGATGCTGCGCTAGAGAGCTTGCCGGAGGGCGTGGACCTCAGGCCGCTCAGGGAGCGCATCAAGCCCATCATCAGCCATGTCCACGGAATCGAGAGGGTGGAGGGCCAGCGCCGGGACTAGGCACCCCGTTTCTCATCGCCGCTGAAGGTTCATGACAAGGACAATTTTGTCTTTAGTTAGAACCGCATCAACAATTGATGTAATATAACTATGCAGTACTTTTGAAACGATGCATGTTATTTCCAATTTGATTTCTTTCTCTGTACGTCCACCCTATGTTAATTGGGTAGGCTTGCCGACGCGTAAACCTTGGACGCGGCGCCTTGAGGATGGATCCTCAATAGCCTGTCGGGTGTGCTTGCTACCGGGCGAGGCACCTTACCGTTCTCAGCGCGGTGCTACCTCTTGAGCACTGCGTTGGTTTTCCCTTGAAGAGGAAAGGGTGATGCAGCAAAGTAGCATAAGTATTTCCCTCAATTTTTGAGAACCAATGTATCAATCCAGTAGGAGGCTCCTCAAAAGTCCCACGCACCTACACAAACAAACAAGAACCTCGCAACCAACACGATAAAGGGATTGGCAATCCCTTCACGGCAACTTGCGAAAGTGAGATCTGATAGAGATAATAAGATAAGATAAATATTTTTGGTATTTTTATGATATAGATTGGAAAGTAAAAGATGCAAATAAAAGTAGATGGAAAACTTATATGATAAAAGATAGACCCGGGGGCCATAGGTTTCACTAGTGGCTTCTCTCAAGATAGCATAAGTATTACGGTGGCTGAACAAATTACTGTCGAGCAATTGATAGAAAATTGCATAGTTATGAGAGTATCTAGGCATGATCATGTATATAGGCATCACGTCCACAACAAGTAGATCGAAACAAATCTGCATCTACTACTATTACTCCACATATCGACCGACTCCTGTCTCCATCTAGATTATTAAGTTGATAAGAACAGAGTAACGCATTAAAAGATGCCATGATGTAGAGGGATAAACTCATGCAATATGATATAAACCCCATCTTTTTATCCTTGATGGCAACAATACAATACATCGCTTGCTGCCCCTGTTATCACTGGGAAAGGACATCGCAAGATTGAACCCAAAGCTAAGCACTTCTCCCATTGCAAGAAAGATCAATCTAGTAGGCCAAACCAAACTGATAATTAGAAGAGACTTGCAAAGATAACCAATCACACATAAAAGAATTCAGAGACAATTCAATTATTTCTCATAGATAAACTTGATCATAAACCCATAATTCATCGGATCACGACAAACACACTGCAAAAAGAGTTACATCGAATATATCTCCAAGAAGATCGAGGAGAAGTTTGTAATGAGATTTAAAGAGAGAGAAGAAGCCATCTAGCTAATAACTATGGACCCAAAGGTCTGTGGTAAACTACTCACAACTCATCGGAGCAGTCTTGGAGATGATGTAGAGGCCCTCCGTAGTCGATTCCCCCTCCGACGGATCGTCGACGAAGGCTCCAAGATGGGATCTTGCGGATACAGAAGGTTGCGGCGGTGGAAATAGCTTTTCGTGGTGCTCCTGGATGTCTTCAGGGTACTGATACGTCCATTTTGCATCATTCTTTTATATCAATATTCATTGCATTATGGGCTGTTATTACACATTATATCTCAACACTTATGGCTATTCTCTCTTATTTTACAAGGTTTACCATGAAGAGGGGGAATGCCGGCAGCTGGAATTCTTGCTGGAAAAGGAGCAAACATTGGAAACCTATTCTGCACAACTCTAAAAGACCTGAGACTCCACGAAACAACTTTTTGGAATTAATAAGAATTTATGGGCGAAAGAAATAGGCCAGGGGGGCCACACCTTGTCCAGGAGAAAGGGGCGCCACCCCCTAGGGCGCGGCCCCCTATCTGCTGGGCCCCCTGGTGGGTCTCCGGCGTCCATCTTCTACTCTATCATAACATTTACCCTGGAAAAAATCGTGAGCAAGCTTACAGGACGAAACTCCGCCGCCACGAGGCGGAACCTTGGCGGAATCAATCTAGGCTTCTGGCGGAGCTGTTCTGCCAGGGACACTTCCCTCTGGTAGGGGGAAATCATCACCAACGTTATCACCAACGATCCTCTCATCGGGAGGGGATCAATCTCCATCAACATCTTCACCAGCACCATCTCCTCTCAAAACCCTAGTTCATCTCTTGTATCCAATCTTGTATCAAAACCACAAATTGGTACATGTGGGTTGCTAGTAGTGTTGATTACTACTTGTAGTTGATGCTATTTAGTTTACTTGGTGGAAGATCATATGTTCAGATCCTTTATGCATATTATTACTCCTCTGATTATGAACATGAATATGCTTTGTGAGTAGTTACGTTTGTTCCTGAGGACATGTGTGAAGTCTTGCTATTAGTAGTCATGTGAATTTGGTATTTGTTCGATATTTTGATGAGATGTATGTTGTCTTTCCTCTAGTGGTGTTATGTGAACGTCGACTACATGACTCTTCACCATTATTTGGGCCTAGAGGAAGGCATGGGGAAGTAATAAGTAGATGATGGGTTGCTAGAGTGACAGAAGCTTAAACCCTAGTTTATGCGTTGCTTCGTTAGGGGTTGATATGGACCCATATGTTTAATGCTGTGGTTAGGTTTACCTTAATACTCCTTTTTGTAGTTGCAGATGCTTGCGATAGGGGTTAATCATAAGTGGGATGCTTGTCCATGTTAGGGCAGTACCCAAGTGCCGGTCCACCCACATATCAAATTATCAAAGTACCGAACGCGAATCTTATGAACGTGATGAAAACTAGCTTGACGATAATTCCCAATGTGTCCTCGGGAGCTCCTTCTTCATTATTAGAATTTGTCCAGGCTTATCCTTTGCTACATAAAGGATTGGGCCACCTTGCTGCACTTTATTTACTTTATTTACTTTTTGCTCATTACTATTTATCTTATCACAAAACTATCTATCACCTACTATTTCAGTGCTTGCAGAGAAAACCTTACTGAAAACCTCTTATCATTTCCTTTTGCTCCTCGTTGGGTTCGACACTCTTACTTATCGAAAGGACTACGATAGATCCCCTATACTTGTGGGTCATCAGGTACATGGATATATATAGGCGAAGGAGGTAGGTTAGGGGAGCCACGAGGGGCCCACAAGGGTGGGGGCGCGCCCTCCTGCCTTGTGGCCACCTCGGTTGCTTCTTGACGTCCACTCCAAGTCTCCTGGATTGCGTTTGTTCCAAAAAGATCGCCCCCAAAGGTTTCATTCCATTTGGACTCTGTTTGATATTACTTTCCTTTGAAACACTGAAATAGGCAAAAAAACAGCAATTCGGGCTGGGCCTCCGTCTGCGCGGCGAGGCGGAGGAGTAGGCTCCCTTGGACGTTTACCGGGAGCTGCGGCAGGATCGGGTGTGGCAGCCCGGGAAGACCCCGCCTTAGTTGCCGGCACGGCCTGAGATGCTCCTGCGGCAACAGTACTTGCCGCGGTGGAGCGCGTCCCACGACGCTGCGGCTGTTGGCCTGCTTGCCGCCCTGCTGTATCTCCAACTCGACGGAGGCGCCTTCTTGGTTGGAATTGGGGCTGCACTGGGGGCTCCGCCTGCGGCAAGCTGCTCGAAGACGGCTGGCCGCTCGCGCCCCCGGCGGGCTCACTCGCTTCGGCCCCGGGCTCCCCCTCGCCAACGACCTCTCCGGCAAGATCTTCCCAGTCGGCAAGACTTGCCGCCTCGGCCGCCTCCGCCTCCTCCAACGTGAAGCCAAACTCGCCCACGGCGGCGGCTGCCGCCGCCTCTTCGGCCCTGGTGGCGATATACCGCATCTCGTCGTCGGTGGTGTCGCGGGTGAGGAGCCTCTGCTCGTCGGCATTGACTGCTATCTCCGTCAAGCCATCGAAGAATTGCCGCACGACGTCGTCGGCGGGCTCCATCCAAGTTGGGCTTATCCCGTGCGAGTCGCACTCTGGCATCATTGCGCAGATGCGATCGCGCTAGGAGTTGTTGCACAATGGGATGACGCCTTGCGGCAGCCTGAACCACTCTGGATGGTTTGCGTCATGCTTGAACAGCTCCCTCAGCATCCCGTCAAGCTCCATAACTGTGAAGTTGAAGTTCAGGCCTGGACGCAGCCTCATGATATCCGCCGGGCCGCCAAACAGCCAAGCGGGCCTCCCCCTCTTCTGCGGAGGGGCGATGCGACGGCGAAGGAAATCCGCGCCAACTGCCCCTACTGTGAGCCTGGCAAGCCTGAGCCGGAGGATTCGGGTGGTGGCAATCTTCAGCTTGGCGTCGTCCGGCGACAGAGCGCTCCAGTCGCCGCCGCGCACTACCCGGGTCTGGCGCAGGTTGGTGAATGGCTGCGGATTGGCATCAACGATCCAGCACCACTCCGCCCTCCACTCATCCCACTTGCTGCGGAGCTCGCCCGTCAGATACACCTCCTTCATGCCGATTCGTGAGGTCCAGGCGATTCCGCCAGCCAATGGCTCTCCTTTCTCGGCTCGGGGGGTGAAATAGTGGCGAAAAAGAGCAACATTTGGGTGGATGCCAACGAAGTTCTCGCAGAGGTGTGCGAAAACCGCCATTGTCAGAACGGCGTTGGGGGTGAAATCAAGATGTCGTGGGAAACTAACACCTATGGGGCAGGGCCCCTTTTCGGTCCGGCAAGGGAGCGGAGGGCGCACGAAGAGCAGATCGAGGCGAAAGCACGCGAGGGATTTTACCCAGCTTCGGAGCTCTCCGGAGAGATAAAACTCCTATTGCTTCTTTGTGTTTCTCTTTTGTTCTTGCTTGAAAGCGTAGGTGCGTTGTAGTTTTGAATGAGTCGAACCCCTTCTACGTGCGCATGAGCCTCCTTTTTATAGTCTAAAGGGGTCACCGACAGGTGGCAGCGTAGAGAGAGGGGTAAAAAAGTAAAAACAGGGGTTGGTACAACCGCTACCAATAGTGCCCCCTACCTAACTCTGACGGCAGGGGACAAGGGCATTTAATGCCTGTCCGGTCGCCCAAACAGTGCAAGAAACGACCGTTAGGGGCGCCACCGATCGCCACGATGGCCTTCTAGTCATCTTCATTTGCCACCTCGCACCGCTTGGCTGCACAGCTACCCGCCACGTGCACCAGGAGCGATCCTGCGGCGACACATCGTCGGATGTGCTGGAGCGTGGGCGCAGAGTGGTGGTTTCGCCACAGCAAGCGCCTTGCCACGGTCGCTGTCTTGTTGTACCCGCAAGCTTGTCGCTCGCCGGGTCTTGCCGGGACGCGCGGTGCTTCACAGCAAGTCTCTTGAAATGCCTTGGTTGGCCTTCCCGGCAAGCTCCTCTTGCCGGGGTCTTGTCCTTCCCGGCAAACTCCTCTTGCCGGGACTCTGTCTTCTCAGTTAACACTTTGTACTTGAATGGCAGTAATAGGAAGAACGAAGGATCTTGGCGGACGCCCGACAAGCCTTGCCGCGGGGTGCTGCGACTGCCCGTGCACAAGTTCGGGATACTAAGGTACCCCCACTTTAGTACACCGACACTCCGGTTAGTAGGTTAGTCCCAAAAATGATATAAAAGTGTAAAGTAAAGCCCATAAACATCCAAAACGGGTAATATAATAGCATGGAACAATCAAAAAATATAGATACGTTGGAGACGTATCAAGAATCCCCAAGCTTAATTCCTGCTCGTCCTCGAGTAGGTAAATGATAAAAACAAATTTTTTGATGTGGAATGCTACCTAGCATAATTCTCAATGTAAGTTTCTTTATTGTGGCATGATAGTTTAGATTCAAATGATTCAAGATAAATGTCCATAAAACATAAAAATAATAATACTTCAAGCATACTAACAAGTAATCATGTCTTATCAAAATAGCATGGCCAAAGAAAGCTTATCCCTACAAAATCATATAGTTAGGCCATGCTTCATTTTCATTACACAAAATACTCCCATCATGCACAACCCCGGTTTCAGCCAAGCAATTGGTTCATACTTTTTAACGTGCTTCAGCTTTTTCAACTCTTACGCAATACATGAGCACAAGCCATGGACATAGCACTATATGTGCAATAGGGTGGTGGTTGTGAAGACAAAACGGGAGAAGATAGTCTCACATCAACTAGGCTTATCAACGGGCTATGGAGATGCCCATTAATAGATATTAATGTGAGTGAGTAGGGATTGCCATGCAACGGATGCACTAGAGCTATAAATATATGAAAGCTCAACAAAAGAAACTAAGTGGGTGTGCATCCAACTTGCTTGCTCACGAAGACCTAGGGCATTTTGAGGAAGCCCATCATTGGAATATACAAGCCAAGTTCTATAATGAAAAATTCCCACTAGTATATGAAAGTGACAACATATGAGACTCTCTATCATGAAGATCATGGTGCTACTTTGAAGCACAAGTGTGGAAAAAAAGGATAGTAACATTGTCCCTTCTCTCTTTTCTCTCATTTTTTTTTCTTTTTTCCCCTTTTTTCTTTTTTTATATTTTTTTATTTGGTGAGCTTCTTTGGCCTCTTTTTTTCTTTTTTTTTATTTGGGCTTCTTTGGCCTCTTTTATTTTCTATAAAGTCCGAAGTCTCATCCCGACTTGTGGGGGAATCATAGTCTTCATCATCCTTTCCTCACTTGGGACAATGCTCTAATAATGAATATCATCACACTTTTATTGATTTATAACTCAAGAATTACAACTAAATACTTAGAACAAAATATGACTCTACCTGAATGCCTCCGGCGGTGTACCAGGATCTGCAATGAATCAAGAGTGACATGTATGAAAAATTATGAAGGTGGCCTTGCCACAAATACGATGTCAACTACATGATCATGCAAAGAGCAATATGACAATGATGGGGCGTGTCATAATAAACAGAACGGTGGAAAGTTGCATGGCTATATATCTTGGAATGGCTATGGAAATGCCATAATAGGTAGGTATGATGGCTGTTTTGAGGAAGGTAAATGGTGGGTGCATGATATCGGCGAAAGTTGCGCGGTATAATAGAGGCTAGCAATGGTTGAAGGGTGAGAGTGAGTATAATCCATGGACTCACATTAGTCATAAAGAACTCACATACTTATTGCAAAAGTCTACTTGCCCTTGAAGCAAAGTACTACTACGCATGCTCCTAGGGGAAGGGTTGGTAGGAGTTAACCATCGCGCGATCCCGACCTCCACACATAAGGAAGACAATTAAAAGAGCACCCCATGCAACAAATTTGTCACACAACTTTTACCATACGTGCATGCTACGGGACTTGCCAACACCAACACAAGTATTTCTCAATTTCATAATTACCCAACTAGCATGACTCTAACATTACCATCTTTATATCTGAAAACAATTATCAAGAAGCAAATTGATGATAGTGTTTAATGCACTTTCTATCATAGTTTTTATTATACCCAACTTGGATGCTCATCATTCTAGGACCAAATTTCTAACCATAGCAAATACCATGCTGTTCTAAAAGACTCTCAAAATGATCTAAGTGAAGCATGAGAGATCAACAATTTCTAGAAAATAAAGTCACCGCCGTGCTCTAAAAGATATAAGTGAAGCACTAGAGCAAATTTCATCTAGCTCAAAAGATATAAGTGAAGCACATTGAGTATTCTAATAAATTCTGGATCAAGTGTATCTTTCCCAAAAGGTGTCTACAGCAAGGATGATTGTCGTAAACTAAAAAGCAAAGACTCATATCACACAAGACGCTCCACGCAAAACACATATCATGTGGCGAATAAAAATATAGCTCCAAGTAAAGTTACCGATAGATGAAGACGAAAGAGGGATGCCTTCCAGGGCATCCCCAAGCTTAGGCTTTTGGTTGTCCTTGAATATCTTGGGGTGCCATGGGCATCCCCAAGCTAAGGGTCTTGCCACTCCTTATTCCATAGTCCATCAAATCTTTACCCAAAACTTGAAAACTTCACAACACAAAACTCAACAGGAAGTCTCATAAGCTCCGTTAGTGCAAGAAAGAAAAATCACCACATAAGGTACTGTAATGAACTAATTCTTTATTTATATTGGTGTTAAACCTAATGTATTCCAACTTCTCTATGGTTCATACCCCCCGATAGTAGCCATAGATGCATCAAAATAAGGAAACAACACACGAAAAACAGAATCTGTCAAAAACAGAATAGTCTGTAGCAATCGGTAACTTTCGAATACTTCTGGAACTCTAAAAATCCTACCAAAATAGGAAGTCCTGGGCAATTTGTCTATTGATCTACTGCAAAAAGAATCAACGGAAAATCACGTTTTCTATGATTTATTAAAATTATTCTCGTGCGTGCAGAAGTTTCTGTTTTTCAGCAGAATCAAATTAACTATCACTGTAGGTTATCCTATAGGTTCTACTTGGCACAAACACTAATTAAAACATAAAACAACATGTAAACAGAGGCTAGATGAAATATTTAATGCTAAGCATAATAAAAAGCAAGGAACAAAAATAAAATTGGGTTGCCTCCCAACTAGCGCTATCATTTGATGCCCCTAGCTAGGCATAAAAGCGAGAATAGATCTAAGTATTGCCATCTTTGGCATTCAATTCAGGAGTGGCACGCATAATAAACTCATAAGGTAATTTGACTTTCTTTCTTGGAAAGTGTTACATGCCTTTCCTTAATGGAAATTGGAATATAATATTCCCTTCCTTCATACGAATAATTGCACCTATCGTTCTAAGGAAAGGTCTACCAAGAATAATAGGACATGAAAGATTGCAATCTATATCAAGAATGATAAAATCTATAGGCACATTACTACTATTTGACACAATAAGAACATCACTGATCCTTCCCATAGGTTTCTTAACAGTGGAATCCGCAAGGTGCAAGTTTAAAGAGCAATCATCAAAATCATGGAAACCTAGCACATCACATAAAGTTTTTGGAATCGTGGAAACACTAGCACCCAAATCACACAAAGCATAGAATTCATGATCTTTAATTTTAATTTTTATAGTAGGTTCCCACTCATCATAAAGTTTCTAGGTATAGAAACTTCCAATTCAAGTTTTTCTTCATAAGATTGCATCAAAGCATCAACAATATCTTTGGTAAAAGCTTTATTTTGATTATAAGCATGAGGAGAATTCTGCACGGATTGCAACACGGAAGTACAATCTATTAAAGAACAATTATCATAATTAAATTCCTTGAAATCCATAATAGTGGGTTCATTGCTATGTAAAGTTTTGACCTCTCCAATCCCACTTTTACCAAATTTAGCATCAAGATCTAAAAACTCTGAATCACTGGGACGCCTTTTAACTAAAGTTGATTCATCTCCAGTCCCATCATTATCAAGATTCATATTGCAAAACAAAGATTTAATAGGGGACACATCAATAACTTTTAGATCTTCATCATTTTTTTCATGGAAACTAGAAGAACATGCTTTTACAAAGTAATCTTTCCTAGCACTCATCCTAGCAGTTCTTTCCTTGCACTCATCAATGGAAATTCTCATGGCTTTGAGAGACTCATTGATATCATGCTTAGGGGAAATAGATCTATGTTTCAAACAATCAACATCAAGCGAAAGTCTATCAACGTTCCTAGCCAATTCATCAACTTTAAGCAATTTTTCTTCAAGCAAAGCATTAAAATTCTTTTGAGAGATCATAAATTCTTTAACACTATTCCCAAAATCAGAGGGCATCTTATTAAAATTTCCATAAGAGTTGTTGTAGGAATTATCATAATTATTAGAGGAATTACCAGGAAACGGCCTAGGATTAAAGTTTCCTCTATACGCGTTGTTACTAAAATTATTCCTACCAACAAAATTGACATCCATAGATTCATTATTATTCTCAATCAAAGTAGACAAAGGCATATCATTAGGATCAATAGGAGCACTCTTAGTAGCAAACAATTGCATAAGTTCATCCATCTTTCCATTGAAAACATTAATTTCTTCTATAGCATGAACCTTTTTATTAGTAGATCTTTCGGTGTGCCATTGAGAATAATTGACCATAATATTATCTAGGAGTTTAGTAGCTTCTCCTAAAGTGATTTCCATAAAAGTGCCTCCCGCAGCCGAATCTGAAAGATTTCTAGAAGCAAAATTAAATCCGGCATAATTTTTTTGTATGATCATCCATAAATTCAAACCATGAGTAGGGCAATTGAGAATCATTAATTTCATTCTTTCACCAGATTGGGCAGCATGCTCATGATCAAGTTGTTTAAAATTCATAATATCGTTTCTAAGAGAGATGATCTCAGCGGGAGGGAAATACTTAGAGATAAAAGCATCTTTGCACTTATTCCATGAATCAATACTATTTTTAGGCAAAGACGAAAACCAAGTTTTAGCACGATCTCTAAGTGAAAATGGAAATAACTTCAATTTAACAATATCATTATCCGTATCTTTATTCTTTTGCATATCACACAAATCAACAAATTTGTTTAGATGAGTAGCGGCATCTTCACTAGGAAAGCCAGAGAATTGATCTTTCATAACAAGATTCAACAAAGCATCATTGATTTCACAAGATTCAGCATCATTAATAGGAGCAATAAGAGTGCTAAGGAAATCAGTATTATTGGTATTGGAAAAGTCACAAAATTTGGTATTATCTTGCGGCATTGTGACAAGCAATCCAACAGACAAGCACACAAAAGGCAAGCGAAAGAGAGAGACGAACGGGAAAGAGAGGGCGAATAAAACGGCAAGGGTGAAGTGGGGGAAAGGAAAACTAGAGGCAAATGGCAAATAATGTAATGTGAGGGAGATGAGTTTGTGATGGGTACTTGGTATGTCTTGACTTGAGCAAAGAGCTCCCCGGCAATGCCACCAGAAATCCTTCTTGCTACCTCTTGAGCACTGCGTTGGTTTTCCCTTGAAGAGGAAAGGGTGATACAACAAAGTAGCGAAAGTATTTCCCTTAGTTCTTGAGAACCAAGGTATCAATCCAGTAGGAGGCTCCTCAATAGTCCCACGCACCTACACAGACAAATAAGAACCTCGCAACCAACGCGATAAAGGGGTTGTCAATCCCTTCACAGTAACTTGCGAAAGTGAGATCTGATAGAGATAATAAGATAAGATAAATATTTTTTGTATTTTTATGATATAGATTGGAAAGTAAAATATGCAAATAAAAGCAGATGGAAAACTTATATGATAAAAGATAGATCTAGGGGCCATAGGTTTCACTAGTGGCTTCTCTCAAGATAGCATAAGTATTACGGTGGGTGAACAAATTACTGTCGAGCAATTAATAGAAAAGTGCATAGTTATGAGAGTATCTAGGCATGATCATGTATATAGGCATCACGTCCACAACAAGTAGATCGAAATGATTCTGCACCTACTACTATTACTCCACACATCGACCGACTCCTGCTTGCATCTAGAGTATTAAGTTCATAAGAACAGAGTAACACATTAAGAAAGATGACATGATGTAGAGGAATAAACTCATGAAATATGATATAAACCCCATCTTTTTATCCTTGATGGCAGCAATACAATACGTGCCTTGTTGCCCCTGTTGTCACTGGGAAAGGACACCGTAAGATTGAACCCAAAGCTAAGCACTTCTCCCATTGCAAGAAAGATCAATCTAGTAGGCCAAACCAAACTGATAATACGAAGAGACTTGCAAAGATAACCAATCACACATAAAAGAATTCAGAGAAGATTGAATTATTTCTCATAGATAAACTTGATCATACACCCACAATTCATCGGATCTCGACAAACACACCGCAAAAAGAGTTACATCGAATAGATCTCCAAGAAGATCGAGGAGAACTTTGTATTCGGATTCAAAGAGAGGGAAGAAGCCATCTAGCTAATAACTATGGACCCGAAGGTCTATGGTAAACTACTCAAAACTCATCGGAGAGGCCTTGGAGATGATGTAGAGGTCCTCCGTGGTCGATTCCCCCTCCGGCGGAGCGCTGGCGAAGCCTCCAAGATGGGATCTCGGGGATACAGAAGGTTGCGGCGGTGGAAATATTTTTGGTGGTGCTCCTGGATGTTTTCGGGGTATGTGGATATATATAGGCAAAGGAGGTAGGTCAGGGCAGCCACGAGGGGCCCATGAGGGTGGGGGGCACGCCCACCCCCTTAGGGCGCGCCCTCCTGCCTCGTAACCGCCTCGGCTACTTCTTGATGTCCACTCCAAGTCTCCTGGATTGCGTTTGTTCCAAAAAGATCGCTCCCGAAGGTTTCATCCCGTTTGGACTCCGTCTGATATTCATTTCCTTCAAAACACTGAAATAGGCAAAAAACAACAATTTGGGCTGGGCCTCCGGTTAGTAGGTTAGTCCCAAAAATGATATGAAAGTGTAAAGTAAAGCCCATAAACATCCAAAACGGGTAATATAATATCATGGAACAATCAAAAATTATAGATACGTCAGAGACATATCATGTGGCCGCCCGAACTGTTGAGTGGACTCGAAACAGAACGAGAGCGTTGCCAATAGAGGAAGGCTAACCTGCCGTTCTCGACGCAGCTGCTTGAACTGTTGAGCGGACTCGAAACAAAATGAGGACGTTGCCAATAGTGGAAGGGCCCCATTGCGTGCAGGTTTCTCATACAAAGGGAAAGATCTCCAAGGAGAATAGTCATATATAAGAAAAATTGCTCAAAGTTTGCGTGACTTAGCTTTTCTGTCGCCGCGCGAGCGTTCACTGCACCCGCAGATGACGTCGCCCGTTCGATCGCCTTCTTCCTTGGAAGCCATGGTGATGAAGAGCTGCCAGACTAGCTACTAGACCAGATTCTCACAACTACGCCCCCTACCTAGAGCTCCAAAGATGTCGGTGGGTACGACACCTATGGGATCACTGGAATCCCTACTTTGGTCGGCGGGCGCAGGGCTGTGGATAGAGAGGGTCTAAGAGCCAGCACAAAGGTCGTTTACCCAGGTTCGGTCCGCGGGGATCACGTAATACCCTAGTCCTGCTTTGGTGTGTATTTCAATGTTCTTGAGCTAGCTATGGTGCATGACTTGCTCAAAAGAGTCGAATCCCTCTCCCGTATGCCTCGGGCCTCCTTTTATAGCGAAAAGGGGATGCCACAGTGGCACAGAGGAGGTGGAAAGGGTACAGTGTACAAGCTTATCGCCTGTCATTACGGGAAAAGACGCATTAAATGCGCTCCTTAGGTGTTTCCTTGCTTTATTACCGCCTCGCCTTGCTTTGACCCGCGTCCAGGCTAGCGAGGCGGGCAGCACCATATAGGCTGGCAGGCTACTGAGTTGGCGCGGTGGCAGCGTCTTCACAAAGATCTGCGTGCCACCACGCAGGTGCTTGCTGAGTTGGTCTGGAGGCCGCACGTCGCCACACAGGTGCCGGCCTGGCTGGCTGGGCTTGCAACTGCATGGGAATGTCGGTGGAGCCTTGGCGGGCGCGAGCCTGGCCGTGACCCTGCTGATGTCATCGGCAAGGGTCTTGCCGGGGCCCCGACATGGGCCTTGCCGTGGCATCGCGGTCGTCCCCAACAAGGATCTTGCCGGAGGTCTCGTGGATTTCCTTGGCAAGGATCTTGCCGAGGATCATCGTCTTCTGGTCCTCATCTGATCTTATTTGTTCATGATCTTGATGAAGATCTGCATGCCACCATGGAGGCACCTCCCGAGCCCTGGTTCCAATGTGGTTGATGGCATTTGGAAACCTCGGGCTCAAGGTTGGTGTGCTTTGATGGTGTTGGGCAAGTTGCCCCGGGAAGGCTCTTGCCGGGGCTGCGGAGACCGCCCCGGCAAGGGTCTCGCCGGGGGAGTCCACCTCGCCCTCTTGCTCTTTGGGTTTCTGGTCTTGGCGTTGCCTTGATGGTCTTGTGGCTCTGGCTTCCCTCTTCTTCCCTGCTAAGTGTGGCCGTGGGCACGGCTCTAACAGCCCGTGCACAAGTAAAGGGGTACACAGTAGAGCCCCTACTTCCGTACACCAATAATCTGTTGCATGGCAATCCCTACTCACCCACATTGATATCTCTTAATGGGCATATCCATAGCCCATTGATACGCCTAGTTGATGTGAGACTATCTTCACATTTTTTGTCTTCTCCACAACCGCCATCCTATTCCACCTATAGTGCTATCTCCATGGCTCACGTTCATGTATTGCGTTAAGATTGAAAAAGTTTGAGAATACTAAAGTATGAAACAATTGCTTGCCTAAAACCGGGGTTGTGCATGATTTAAATATTTTGTGTGATGAAGATAGGGCATAGCCAGACTATGATTTTGTAGGGATAACTTTCTTTGGCCATGTTATTTTGAGAAGACATAATTACTTTGTTAGTATGCTTGAAGTATTATTACTCTTATGTCAACATTAAACTTTTGTCTTGAATCTTTTAGATCTGAACATTCATGCCACAATAAAGAAAATTACATTGAGAATTATGCTAGGTAGCATTCCACATAAAAAATTCTGTTTTTATCATTTACCTACTCGGGGACGAGCAGGAATTAAGCTTGGGGATGCTTGATACGTCTCCAACGTATATATCATTTTTTATTGTTCCATGCTATTATATTATCTGTTTTGGATGTTTAATGGGCTTTATTGTATACTTTTATACTATTTTTGGGACTAACCTTTTAATCAGAGGCCCAGTCCAAATTGCTGTTTTTTGCCTATTTTTAGTGTTTCGCAGAAAAGGAATATCAAATGGAGTCCAAACAGAATGAAACCTTCGGGAGAGTTAATTTTGGAAGAAAGGCAATCCAGGAGACTTGGAGTGGACGTCAAGGAAGAAACAAGGCGGCCACAAGGCAGGAGGGCGCGCCCAGGGGGGTAGGCGCGCCCCCACCATCGTGGGCCCCTCGTGGCTCCCCCGACCGACTTCCTTCGCCTATATATAATCATATACCCTGAAAACATCTAGGAGCACCACGAAACCCTATTTCCACCGCCGTAACCTTCTATACCCATGAGATCCCATCTTGGGGCCTTTTCCGGCACTCCGCCGGAGGGGGAATCGATCACGGAGGGCTTCTACATCAACACCATAGCCTCTCCAATGAAGTGTGAGTAGTTTACCACAGACCTTTGGGTCCATAGTTATTAGCTAGATGGCTTCTTCTCTCTGTTTGGATATCAATACAAAGTTCTCCTCGATCTTCTTGGAGATCTATTTGATGTAATTCTTTTTGCGGTGTGTTTGTCGAGATCCAATGAATTGCGGGTTTATGATCAAGATTATCTATGAGCAATATTTGAACCTTCTCTGAATTATTTTATGTATGATTTGTTATCTTTTCAAGTCTCTTTGAATTATCAGTTTGGTTTGGCGTACTAGATTGATCTTTCTTGCAATGGGAGAAGTGCTTTGCTTTGGGTTCAATGTTGCGGTGTCCTTTCCCAATGTCCACAAGGGCAACAAGTCACGTATTGTATTATTGCCATCGAGGATAAAAAGATTGGGTTTATATCATATTGCTTGAGCTTATTCCTCTACATCATGTCATCTTGCCTAATGCGTTACTCTGTTCTTATGAACTTAATACTCTAGATGCATGCTGGATGGCGGTCTATGTGTGGAGTAATACTAGTAGATGCAGAATCATTTCGATCTACTTGTCGCGAACGTGATGCCTATATACATGATCATGCCTAGAAATTCTCATAACTACGCACTTTTCTATCAATTGCTCAACAGTAATTTGTTCACCCCACGTAATACTTATTCTATCTTGAGAGAAGCCTCTAGTGAAACCTATGGCCCCCGGTCTATTTTCCATCATATAAGTTTCCGATCTATTATATCTTGCAATCTTTACTTTCCAATCTATATCATAAAAATACCAAAAATATTTATCTTATTATTATCTCTATCAGATCTCACTTTTGCAAGTGGTCGTGAAGGCATTTACAACCCCTTTATCGCATTTGTTGCAAGGTTCTTATTTTTTTGTGTAGGTACGAGGGATTTGAGTGTAGCCTCCTACTGGATTGATACCTTGGTTCTTAAAAACTGAGGGAAATACTTGCGCTACTTTGTTGCATCACCCTTTCCTCTTCAAGGGAAAACCAACACATGCTCAAGAGGTAGCAGTTCGCTGGAAACGAGAAGTTGTGGAGGACGGTGGAGCCTTGGACGAACCCATGGCCAAGTTGTTGAGTGTGGTGCAGTGGCCGTCTGTCGGCGGCGGGGAACCAGATCCGAGGCGGCGAACGACGGTGTAGCAGGAAGAACTCTGGTGCGGTGGACGGTTGCGACAGTGGAGCGGTAGCGGTGAGGCGCAGGACGTCATGGTCGAAGTGGTTCTGGTACGGCGCGTGTCGGCATCGGCGTCGTGGAGGCAGCTCTTCCTCGGCTTCAGCTGCTAAGTCCTTGAGGGTGTTGCGGTTGCGGTTGAGTTGGACGACGATGTCGAGTTACCTGCTCTGGCGTGATGGAGGAGGGCGGCAGTGGATTGGGCGCTATGGGGTGGAGGACGGAGGAGGCTAGGGTTTCATGGCTGGTGGAGAGGGCGTTTTGGCGCCCACGGAGTATGAATTGGGAAATGGAGGGAGGAGGGAACTAACGGGGAACAATGTTTCGGTTTGGGTCGCGCTTGTTTGAAATTTGGGGAAGTTACAAAATTTGCCTCCATCTAAAATTTCAAACATATTGCAGGTTGGGGGTAGGACAGCAATCTCAGGTGTCCCAAATGGTGGGTGGGATAGATTTCGGCCGAGCGCATGGGTGTTTGGGCGCCCAGGGCGTATGAATGCCTCTCGGAGGCGGTTGAGGCTGGCATCTTGGTGAAGTTCCAAACCTACCCCGGTTTAGACCTTTGGACATCGGGCCGATAGGCTACACGGTCCCGAGTCAGGACTGTAATTTCCTACCACCAAACATTAGTCTCGCGCGGTTTCGGGTAACCAGAGGCTTATTTGGTGCTTCGTTTAATATTTGGGAGCAGAAGCATTAACGCTTTCGGTTCTCTTGAATTGAACTTTCAGGATTTGTCAAAATTCACAAATCTTTACTCTTGAAAATCCTAAAGCTATCATTATTTTGGTATGGAGGGGGTACATTTGCATATACATTGTACACGAGTATATATTAAAAAAATATGCAACTTACCTCAGTTCATGCATGGTTCCAGATATAATCTGCTTGGTTGCAAAAATTTTGTTAGACATGCGTATGAATATATATATAGCATGTTCAAATGCAGAACAAAGATTGATGCCCCCTTTTAGATCTGATTTACAAATGCCATTATCTCGGTTTCAAATAGATGAGTGCACTTCCTATGAATTCGAATATTTGAAACCCCCTTTATGTTGAATTCAACATGTATTCTATTTCGTAGCTAGCAATTTGGAATGTATCCATGTAAGTGACAAATGTATAAAGTGCTTCACACTAACAACATGGAGTGCACTAATAAATGTTTATATATGAATTACAAAAGCAATGCATTGCCTATATTTCAAACCGCGCTCACTCTATGGATCGATAATATGAAATAAACACATGCACATGCTAGAGTTCAATAGAGTATGGGTGTCTGATCGGCCGATTTTCGTTCATACGCAAATTGCAAAATTCATGAATTCCATTTATATTTAAATTAATGCGTAGAACCGCCTTTTACACGTAGATGCACTATGCCTCGGCCCGTTCTCACAAATGTTGTATATATCACTATATCTAACACATAAGTGCACACATTTTATATGCATCGGCATTTCTTTTTCACACATGCTCACAATCTCTCCCAGGGTGTCGGGGTGTCTCACGCACACGCTCTCTCTATATCTCTCTCTCTCTTTCTGACTACTATGTACCACTCTTTTCACTAATCTCAGTTTGAAAACACTATTTCTCCCACATGTGCAAATATACACACACACGCGGTCTCTACTAGCCCTCTATACGCACATATATGTGCCTACATGTCTCCCGCGAGCACATTATCTTTAGGCCTCTCTCGCCCACATTGCCCCCACCCTCCACCCCCAACCCCCCCACACACACCTCTCTCTTAGTAGTTGGCAGATATGATTCCATCAGATATTCGGTAGGATATCCCTGACTGTTAGGCTGGATGGTAATATGAGGCAAAGTTTTACCCTAGTTCGGACCCTTGCAGTTGAGGGAAAAGCCTAATCTTGGTACTGCATATTAGTGATAGGGGTGTGTACAAAGTACACGTGAATACTTGGCATTATGCGTGTTTGTATACTATCAATGAACTAGCTCCCAAGCTTCTATAACATACTCGGGGACTAGGGTTACAAATGATATATAGTCGGCTTGTCACCAGTGGGGATAGAGTCCTCCACGACTCTCATAGCTTTGTGTTGTACGCCGAGTCCTCCGCATGGGTCTTCAAATAATGCGTCTCGGTCCAACCTATGCAGCACAGGATGGAACCAACCCATGAGTCCTCATGTTGACCCACCACAACTAGAAATTATGTTCCCACCCCAACTAGAAATGATGTGCCCACCACTCCACACACACAATCGACCACTAAGAAAATAAGCATATACAATAGTACAATGTTATACATGAAATTTAATTGCATGGTGCATCCAAAAATATTTGTTTTGGATTGTGAATGTTTATATTTTCTCCTAAAATATTAGTCACGGGAAAGAGAAACGAAGGGCATATCTCTCCTTGTCTCCACCAGACAGCCCCTCTTTCTACACCACTTTCACGTACGCACACAAACTCCCACTCGGACCTCTAAAAGTATGCATGCCCATGACACATCCACGCGTGACGGTCACTATATTTCAAGAGAAAGCACTATACGGTGACTTGACTTTAGAATATGCTCATTACGGTCACCGTATACATTCTCGTGGTGATCATACGGTATCTAGCTCACGATACATCTTCGTATTTTGTTGATGACACTGATGGACTTTGTATTTGATGCGTGCTCTGTATTTTGTTGACGACATTTACGGTCATTGTATTTGAAGTGAAAGAACAATATGGTCATTGGACTTCAGAATAAGCTCATCACTCTCACCACATACATTTTGTGGTGCTAACCAACCTATGGTTGGATGGTTAGGAGGACAGTGGTTTCTCGAGCCCACCAGGGTTAAAGTCCTTGTGCTCGCTTTTATCCTTGGTTAATTTCTATATTTTCCGGCGATGTGCGATCAGTGGGAGGAGACATTCCACTCGACTATGAGGCACCTATGGTGACTTCATAAAATCTCAAGATCATATGCTGGCTCACTCTCTCGAAGGTGCTCATAGGGGTAGGGTCTGCATGCGTCCACTTATAGCGGTGAGTGATTGCGCGTAATATGAGCCCTTGGGTCTGTACCATGTTAAAAAAATACATGTCGTGGTTATACGGTCACAGGCTCACCCGTACAACTCCGTATTTTGTTGCTGACACAATCAATTGATCAGTCAAACATTCCACATGGCGCAACTAGTGTTACACCATCGGGGCGCGTAACTGTGGGGCCCACCTGTCAGCACGTATATGAAAGAAAGAAATGGTAGTTTGAGTTTGTACTGTGTTAATAAAATACATTTTAGCGTGATCATACGGTCACTGGCTCACCATATAGCTCCATAATTTGTTGATGACACAATCAATTGACCAGTCAAATGATCCACATTCAGCAGCGCACTTTACCATAGGGCCCCCTCGTCAGTGCGTGTATGAAGGACAGAAATGCTAATAAATTAGTGGTCGGTGGGGATTCGAAATCGTGAGACCTCTGGTTGGCAGTCGCCGGCGGTGGGGGCGCAGTGATTGGGCGGTGGCATGGGAATAGCAGGAGAAAAAGCTTGGAGCGGGGGGGGGGGGGGGGGCTAGAGGGATGGTCGGGGCGGCGGCGGACCGGCGGTGGGGAGTGGTTTCGGGGCGGGTGGGGCTGGCGGCACGGGCCGGCCGTTGGCGGTGGGGGCCGGCGGTTCGGCCAATGGTGGCTGGCGTCTTAGGGGGGTGGAGGTTGAAGAAAAACTGCAGGCCCATGATTTCGTATCCAACGGCTGGAAAATCTACCGACCAGAGATGAAAAAGTCAGTCAACTGATGTGTAGCCTCACCCCACATGTACACATGCACGCACACAACACTCGCACGAACACACGCATGCATGCAGGCGTGCAACACTGACATGTACACATAACGAGAACACACACGCATGCAGGCGTGCAACACTTAGACATACACATGCACTCACGAACACATGCACATACGCACACATGCATGCAACACTGAAACGTACACATGCACGCACGCAACACTCGCACGCCTGCATGCACATAGCACACAACACAAGACACACGTTCAACCTATACGTGCATGCAACCTTTGTTAAGGACATGGATTGTTATGGGTATTAATCAATCTTATCTGTGATAAGCAGAACATTGATATGGCGTGGCCACTTTCGCAAGGGCCATCCACCGACCCTTCTACTATCGGTTTTTAGTATTGGCTACTACTATACTAGCTACTCACCTATCGGTCTAATGAGCATACTAGGAGAAAGGAGAACTTCCCGCCTATAATGTTGGGTTGGCAACCTACCCATTCGTTGAAGTACTTCCTTCATACGGCCCAAAGAAAGGCGGCTAAGCCATCTTAGTTCGTGAACAATGACCCAGGTGCATAAACAGGTGCATAAAAAGGAAATCAAGTTTGGGAAATGGTGCAACGGTCTTTATGAATCACAACGTATCTAACGGGCTATCAACGTATATAAATTTAAAATTCTCTTACATTATATAGTAGGATTATCTACATGAAATAGATGACATCACACTCAATGAACAATCATCGGTTTATGAAATGCCCGCTTCTGACCGCCCTGGCCCACCAAAAGTTCCTCTGTCGTGCGCCGCCTGCGTTGGGTCACTGACATGCAGGCCATGTACCCAAAAAGCGCACATGTCAGTGGAAGAACGATGTGGTGTCGTACGTCAGAATCGAGGGCGCCACTCGCTGCACGCCCGGCTAAACAGGCCTGCTTGCCGCGTTCAAATGCCTCCATGAAACCCACCCGTGTGGAAGCCGAGAAACCCACTCTGGACACACGTCCGTTCATGACAAAGCCGGAATTAAACGCAATGCTAGCCCAGCTCCTACCGTCTGCCGTCTATTTAATATCCTATTTAAACGAGGCCAAACTCCGGCCAAGAATCGCACACCTCCGCCGCTCCCTATCTACTTCTTCACCATTTTGTCCACTCTTACAATGGCTTACGAAGAGTAGTTATCCCGCATCCAAGCCGACTGGGTGGCCCGCCGAGCCCGCCGGATACGAGCTATGCAGCTCGCTGATCCACCTCCCTCCCATCGCCCGATATTGCCAGTTGCTGCCCCAAGCCATTGCGCGGTCCAGCAGAGGTGTTGTCGCTGCCGTCCACGCCGTCGCCTCGTACTGCGCCTCCCGTGTCGGCGACCGCGTCTCCTGTTTCTGTGGCCGAGACTCCCATGCCGGCGGCCGCGCCATGCAAGCAGCGACAGAAGCCGGGTGCGCGGAGAGTGATGAGTCGGTGGCCAGCGCCTCCGCGTCCGCCGCCATCATCGAGGAGAAGTAGAACACGGGAGGCCGCTGCCGCTTGGGTCCCGTGAAGGCCACCGCGGAGGCGTCGCCGGCATACACAGTAGGTGTCTTGCCAGATCCTTTTGTTGCGAGGACCTTCGTCGACCCCGCATGGGCTCCACAAAAGTGGAGAAGCCCCCTTCCACCATCATCTTGGGCATCAGCCAACGATATAAGTTGGGCTATGGGGAAGCGAGCCATCCTTTGCGCTGAAGCATATACCTCCGGGACTCCTGGCAGTCCGATGATCGTGCTGCCGGACATGAGGAACACAAATGGATCGGCGGGCGACCATTTAGGCCAGGTATTATATACCTGTGCTGTCCACAACTAGCACCCCGTAGTTCATTTGAATGTAATGAAATCCGTCATGCTTGTATGAAAATCTGGTATTTTATATAATTTCCGTCATTGTTTATATGAAATATCGTCCTGTTTGCATGAATTTCGTCTAGTTGGTTGAGTTGCTATCGTAATGTGTGCGGCTACGGTTGGATGGCGTAATTTCCGGGTCGCCGGTCGGTCTGCAGCCAGCTCGGGTGGCGTGGTGGGACAAAAAAGCACAGCTCGTGCGAGCTCGTCTCCAACGTGCGTGCTGGAGGATGCATGAGCACCCGAGACATTCCTCGTTCATCGGTGGCAAAGGCACCGATGGACAAAAGGGCCACGAATATTTTGGCTACCCCGGGCAAGATCCAAACAGCCCCTCACAGCAGATTCACTCCCTCGTTCGCCGTGAAATTTTGCCATGTGTTGTTTTCACGGACTAGCAAGATGCCCGTGCATTTCAAGGAACATAAAGATGCATTTTTTTGCCAAACACCTCTTGTGATTGACCCATGAAGGAGTAATCCCATGTGTAAAAACTAATGATATCTCGAGAATTTTATCGAAAAAATGGTATGTCGAGAATTTTATCAAAAAATGGTATCTCGAGAAAGATGAGAGATAAGGTGAGGAGGAGTGCGGCGTGGTGGTGACTGGTGGACGGAGTGGGCGGAAGCATGGGGATGGAGGGCGCATTATGTCTAGGTTTGTGCCTCTCTCACGTACACCCACGTAGGTGGGGGACGTGCATGAAGAGAAGAGGTGCACGCACGGTGCCGTACTTCCGTCTCCTTCCCAACCACACCCGCGTGGGTACATGGTGGAGCTCATTTCTGTATAAAAAGGCAGCCCACGTGGTAATTTGACATGTGTACTGGTTGTCCACTTGATGGAGGATCGTCTACCATGGGTGAACAAACAAATTGGGATTTGACGCGTTAGGTTGAAAAAGAGGCAAACGATGTGGGGCCTACCTTAGAGGCAAGGCTCTATACACTGGAGTACTTTTGATGTGTCCCATCAAATCGCAGAACAAGGAGAAGCTTGCTTAGTACGCCGTCTCCCCCGCCCATGGGCGCGGTGGATCGCCGGATGAAGTGAAGCTTGCTTACTAGTACGACTTACGCCCGCTCCCTCACCCACGCGCGCGGTGGCTCGTAGGACAAGGAGAAAATTTTACTACTCCCTCTGTTATACTCCTCGTCCCTACCTTGGTTAGAGAAATTATCATATTGTTTGGAATATATGTCCTTTATTACTCCCTCCATTTACTTATAAAAGGCCGCTATAAAAAATATATTTTGCATCTATACAAGGCCACAAATAGTAATCAAGACAAAAGTTAAAACTCCCTCCTTTCGAGTTTATGGCTCAATTTCAAAATCTCTCCAACCAAGGTAGACGATGAGTGGTGGAAGTAATTTCGTAGTTTGCACAAGTAATTACTACACTCATTTTTCTCAAGAAGTTATGTTTAGCGAGGCATTAATTTGAACAAATCCATGAATGACCACTAAATTTCCATGAACTTCTACATGCATTGGTGAGTTTTCTCTTGACACTGCTTGCATTGGGTGATTTAACGCACCTCGAAATCCAACATGTGATGGTAGTACTGCTACTAGTAGAATTTAGACTTATAAAACGGAAAACCTAATTTTTGAGATGAGCCCTATAAACCGGAAATGAGGGAGTAGTAAGTAGTACTACCTCCATAGTGGGTCCGTACTCCGTAAAATCAGATTTTCCCAAAACTAAGTCACTCAACCTTTATTTTCTTGTTTCCCTTCCTGCCTCCTTGCCGTGAATAGACTATGCCAAACTCCCCTGCCTGCCGCATAGGAAAAGACCCGCCCTAACCTTTTTTTAGTCCAGGTTTGTATCGATGGATCGTGCGAAGCAGCAAAAACCAAGCCGTGTCTTGTACTCCTCCGTCAATGCTCGCTTTCATGAATTATGTGCTTCCTCTCGCTGACATGTGGGACATATAGCAACTGGGTCGACATGTCATGCACCAAATAACAATGCAAAATAGTAGGGGGGACACACCTGAGTCGTACCACCACAGTAGAAGTAATGAGCAATGAGACGTCAAATCACAACGTCGCACCTTCCCAGACGGATGAAGCAACCATTATTTCACACTTCGCTTCGCCATCATCTCCTTCAAGAAAACCACGTAGTATTGCTTCTGCCATTTTTCTGTCTCAAGAGGGAGACGTGCATCGCCTTGGTACATCATGACACGTGAGAACGCATCACAGGCCTTGCTCCCCCGCCCATCGCTTGGTAAAATCACCTCATTTTTACTACTTCCTCCGTATTAGTTTACAGGGCATGCACATCGTTCTAGGTTGAGATTTAACTGGCTATATATGTGATAAACAGTATATGTTTAGAAACTACATCCGCATAAGAATCCAATGCTATACTTTTTGTGACATAGTAACTCATATTTAGTTGGTCAAATGGATGACCTAGAACTATGTGCACGCCCTATAAATCAAGACGGAGAGGGTAGTATAATGCGTATCTTTTTAGATCAATATAGTCGGGATTCATCAACGAGCAAAACCAAGTGGTAGGATGCTCCTGTCGTGTGGGCGTAGCAACTCAAGCAGGGTCAGTCCACACACGAAATTGCGACACACTTAACAGGACCCATTTGGCCGATATGTGGCTCATCCACCGTCTTGTTCCACGTGCAATTCACCGAATTACAGTTCAGAGCAGCGGTTGGACTTGGAGGCACCCCGGTCGTAGCGCCACAGTAGTAGTAAATGAGCGACAAGGGGTCAAATCACAAAGCCCCACCTTTCCCGCATTAAGCTGGACGGACGAAGCAACCATCATTTCACTGTAGGGCGCAAGGGCATAAAGAAAAGAGAAAACCAATGATGCGTGCTGCAGCTACCTAGGGCACCATAGGGTAGGGGCCTCCACTACAAATCCTTTTTTTAAAGCGCCTCCACTACAAATCCACTTCTCCCTCGTCCTCTTGAAGAAAACCGATGATGCGTGTGGCAGTAGGGTTTGTAAGAGTACTACGGCGTGCGGGGACACGTCGTAGTAAATGGGAGAGGGATTGAGTTCGAATCGATGCCTTAAGATGTGCGGGCCGCTTGGTTTTACGGGAACGAGGCAAAATTTTGAGTTCAGGGACTAGTGGAGATATACGTACTGAAAATTGTGGACGTAGGTTCGACCGAAAGGCAATGATGCATGGGCCCTGCATTTTGATATACATGTGGCCGCGTGAAATTTCCTACTCTACTCAAAACTAGTAAGGTACACATGCATTGAACGCATGAGTTTTGGAAACCAAATTATGAATAAATACACACTATAGCATGTAAAGCTTTGAGTCATATATGCATGATGTAGGTGTTCGTTTAGTTCTTATAGTTCATCTCATTCAAAATCAATTAGTTTTATAAAAATGTTAAGATTCATGGGGTTGTGCATTGTAAAGCATAAAGTAAAAAACAAGGGTTTTTATTTCTGTGCCCTGGTTCCTTAGCTCTACTCATTCATCCCCACTCTGTTAACTTTTGCTCACTTTTCCCCACTCCCTTGCCCCAAACCCTCAGAACAGGTTGCAACGGACGTTGTCGTCGGGTCAATGCCTTTGACCATTAACTCTGATGAGTGGGTCCGCGTAGGGCCAAGTACACCTTTGATCGTTACCTGTATAGTTGTTTCGTATGCTGACCGTACATGTATTTTTATATGTGGGCGGATGCAACGGACCGCGGTCGTGGGGTAGCACGTGTCCATGGGACAGGCCTGAAACATCCCATCGTATAAAAGAGGGGCAACCACCTCCATTATCCCCTACCCTTTTCCCCCAAATCCCTTCCCTGCCGCATCGTCTTCCTCTCCCCCACCGGCGTTGTCTCGCTCTCCTCCACTACCTCGACCGCACCATCTCACTCTCCCCCCACCACATCCTCTTACTCACCTTCATAGCCTTCACCCGGAGATGGCCGAAGCCCGTGGCAACGTCGGTGCAGCAGCCGGAGATGTGGTCGAGCTGCAGGGCATGGTGACCGCGGATGTCAGTGGCGTCCACGGTGGTGTGGGGAAACTCGCAATTGTTGCAGATGTGGAGAAGGAGGTGGCAGGCTCCACCTCAGCACTGCAGAAGGTGACGGTGTCGAGCGGTGCCATCAATCCTGATACCCCCCATGTGCAGCCTGGCGAGCAGCAGGAGGTAACTTCCTTTGCTTTAGGATATTAGCTTGTAGAGTTAGTTGGATTGGTTAGATTGTGGATTCATACCGTAGTTCAAATGGTCAGAGTAGTTGGTTTGACAGATGGGCCAGGGTTTTCTGTATTGGGGGGATGGGGGGTTTTGTACTTGGGTTTGTTGGATAAATTTGTTGAAAAATGCTAGATAGATCTGTTTATTAGATGTGCTTCAATGCTACACAGATGTATGCTTATTAGATTTGTTTTTAATGCTCACAAATTGGGGTTTTAATGCTACAGACATGTATGCTTATTAGATTAGGAGATTGGGTCCCTATTAGATTTGTTTTTGAATGCTACTCAGATTGGGATTTTGAATGTCAAATGCCCAGATGACATCCATTGATTAAGAAGTTATGTGATTCATTAGTATATAAATTTGTCCACAATATGTAGTTATATTAGCTCTGTTTTCTTCAATGTGTGTGCATGACCAACGATCAATGTGTTATTTGAATGTCATATTGGGGTTTTTGATCAATGTGTACAAATCTAATACATTGATATACTAGTGATGGATATGGTTTTTGAATGCATAGAGCTAAGGGGCACAGAAATATAAAAAAACCCACTTCTGAAACATTTCTGATATTGGGAGTATATTAGCCCTGTGATCAGTGTGTCATGTGTGCATATCTAAGTTTTCAATTGGCTACTAGTGATGGATGTAATTGTATATTCAGGAGGACGATGGTTTGGGGGGGGGGAGAGGAAGCTGGCTGACTACGACCCGTATGAGGGGGCATTTAGTGAAGATTCTGAATATGAGGTAAGCCTATCCCTTGTTCATTTAGTTCCTTTGACATGGTGTATATGAATCTATAATGTGGTAATGAAATTCATTCATGTGTGCAGTATGATTCTGGAGATGATGTGTACAGGGCCAACGTCGCGTCCTTCACAGCCGAGGAGGTGGAGAAGATCAAGGCCAAGGGAGTTGCTTCCTTCTACAACCGCAAGTTCAAGAGGTGGCACTGCCCCTACTGCACCACCAAGCCAAAGCCCAAGGATGGCTGCTTCGATCACCTTCTGTCTCATGCAGAGGATGTAGCGATCTGCGGGGAGGACTACATGATCAGGGGGCAGCATGCTGCGCTCGCGAAGGCCCTGACTCCGGCGTGAAGTGATGTGATGATGCTGTGATGGTGTGATACATGAACTCAATCTTAATCTTTTGGGTACTTAGGGTTCGGTTACTTATGGTAAACTTAATGTGGCTATTTATGGTGTGAACTTAATCTATGATGATGCTAGTAATGTATTATTCTACCTATATTTGTTTGTCCTTATATTTGCCTGTGGTGTATGGTTAATTCTGTTTAGATGATGTGAACTCTGAGTTTAGGTGCTGCAATGATCAAACATGTTGTTTCAGTGTTGCTTCACTGATCAGACATGTTGTTTCAATGTTGCTTCACTAATCACTTTAGTGTTGCTTCACTGATCACACATGTTGTTACAGTGTTGCTTCCCTGATCACACATGTTATTGATCTCATGTTTATTAATCAAATCAAATGCATGCTTTTCCCACCAACAAATTATCTATTTATGTTTGTGTAAATTCAAGAAAATGCAAAAAAAAATTAAAACCTTGGCAAACTATCTATGTTTGTGTAGGAGATCATGTGTGCAAAATTTGAGGTGATTTAGAGGAGGTCAAAGAAATTTGAATTTGAGAAATGTGCTCTAAATGAGCTCCCAGGCTAGGGTACACAGCCCATTTGTAATCAAGTTTTTTTGGACCTACTCTAAATGAGCCAAACGTTTTATTAACACCTATTCAATCTATATAGTGTAGACTCGAAGTCTCACTTTTTTTGGACCTACTCTAAGTGAGCCAAATGTTTGTAATCTGTGGTCAAACTATTAAAAACACGTTTAAAATATGAAAATGGAAAACTAAGTTCAGATCCTTCTTATTCACTTTTAAATAAAGCTTTGGTGATTTTTTTGATTTTTTTTTCGAAAAAAGAAGGTAATCCTACCTCATCTCCATGAACTCTATGAAATCTTGTAGGTGACAGCTCATATGTGTGAAGGTTTTCTCATGAAAATAACCATAGACCAAGTTTATGATTTTTGGTTAGTAACATGTCACATAAGACAACATTGTGCGCAGGTTTCATATTTTTTTATTTTTTTAAATTAATGGTGCTCATTTGACCTCGATCGTGCCAGCTAGGGTTTTTTTCATGAAAATGACCATAGACCAAGTTTAGTATTTTTCCTCGTTAGTGTGTCTTATAAAACGACGAACGGTGAAGGTTTCATATATTTTCAATTTTTTTAAATTAGTTATGCTCAGTCAAAGCTTTCGTAACCCCGTTGACCAGCTCAAAAGCCCTCTAAACCCCGCGGGGTTTTGACTAACCCTAGCTCCGATCATCAGCCGTCTGATCATAACCTGGTGCCAAGCGACAACCCTCAGATGTTGTCTTCTAGAAGGAATTCGATGGGCAGGCTCCAGCCCGTTGGATCACAATGACGGCTCTGCATCATTGGATCGTGAGGCGATCCGCGAGAGGCGATCCTGTTGGTTGTGCTTGGCTGTTCGCCCACCACTAATTCCGCGAAAGAACGTTGTTATTGGGCCCAAAAGGAAACGAAGCTCTGGTTGGGCCGTCGAATTGCGTCGTTTTTTGTGAACGTGCTGGCTCTGTTTTTTGTGAACATGTTGGCTCTGTTTTTTTTATCATTTGAAATACCACAACAATTGACATTGGGTAGAAAATTTAGTTCTTTTTGTTCTATACAAATGCAAAATGACCAAATTTATAAGGGCTAAATTTATTTTTATCATGAAAAATGGCCACAAACTATAAAAAATGGGTCATTTTGCATTTGTATAATGGCCAGCAGCCCTCTATCTTTTTTTTGTCATGCAAAATGACCAAATTTTTAAATTTAATTTTATCATGCAAAATGGCCTCAAGCCCTTAAAAAATTGTCTCTTTCTGTTCATATAATATATATATATATATATATGACCACGGATTCCCACGCGTGTAATTAGCTCCTTTTTCTTATTCTTTTCAAACCACCGTTTCCCACGCACGTACACTCCCGATGCTGTGATGGATTTGACAAACGGGCTACTAACTTCACATTTGAACCCGTTATTGCCACGACCAAATAACACATAGCACTACGGCTATTTAAGCCACACTTTGCCTCTACCATCTCCCACCCTCTACCTCTGTCATCGCTCATCCATCTGCCCCTCTTGCTCTTTGACCCCTTCTGGTTCTTCTGCACATCCCTCAGCCATGCAGTACACCAGACCAACCTACCGCTTCCCACCCACCGTGCCGGAGGTGCTCTACCATACCGATGTGTATGTTGATCGCACACTATGTGTGTGGGCGATATCAAGGCTGAGGACCGCAAGGAACTTCAATGAGTTCTTCCTCGCGTCCGGCTACCACCACCTCCCTACGGGATCTCCAATGATGTTCCGCATAGAGGAGGTCATCCAAAACCAGGTGGTGGTTGCTCTCCTTGCCCACTTCACCAACACATTCGACGCCTTCTACCTCCTCGGCCAAGTGTTTTGGTGTGGCTCCCAACTCATCGCTTCACCACCCACAACAGGTTCACGGAGTATACCAACATCTTTCCCACCGCGATGTGCATGCACACTCTTCTGTACCCCATCGACAATGCCCCGGAGGAGCAGTGAAAGGGCGCACGGAGGAGGAGCGAGGTGGATAAGGTGGCAGCTAGGGATCTAAACGCTCTATCTTTTTTAGTCTATGTTATGTTAAGTTGTAATTGAACTATGTTGGAGTTGCTATGGGCTTGTTGGCTTAAGTTTTCTATCTATTCTATTATTAAGTTCCTCCTAGTTTGAACTATGTGATCGTGCTATGGGCTTTTTTGCCCTATCTACATATTGGGTCTACATATTTGTTGATTGTTTTCTTAGAGAGCTCGACTTGTTAGTAGGGTTCCCTTGTTAGTAACCACCTAGTGCATGCAAGCAAGCTTTGTTAGTAGGGATGAATGAGTAGAGCTAAGAAAGGGAGTGGCTCTTTTTTTACACAAGCCACAAATATGTAGCCACCTAGCTAGAAGAGAGGAACCAGCGGCAGTGACTTTTGGTGCATCCGTGACTTTGCTAGGTTCATGCATAGCATGCTTCTGTCCTGGCGGCGCGCTCAGACGTTTAATCCAAGGGACGGCCCAATGAAACCATGGCCCAATGGTCGAATAGCGACACCACCCAACGCGGCCCCACTTTTCAGGTCGAACGGACGACACAGTCCAGCGTGGCCCCACTAGTATGAGTTACCGGTCAAGCCTTTGACCCGACGTCGATGTCCGTTGTGCCCAGTTAAGAGGGTTTCTAGCAAGGAAGTGGGGAAAATTGAGCAAAAGTTAAGAGCGCAGGGCTGAATGAGTAGAGCAAAGGAACCACGGGCACAGATGTAAAAATCCCAAAAAACAAATAATGGCAATTCATTTAGAAAAAAAAGTTTGGGCAATTATGATATAGAATGTTCTAGAATAAAGGAGAAGTTCTTGTGTTTTGAGGTTTGTGCATTATGCTTAAGTTCAACCATGGAGTCTTCAAAATTGTACATGTGGCAGAATCTGGTGGAATGTTGATGATATCCAACGGCCAGTAGTGCTCGGATTTACCATCTCTGCACTGTCGAATTAGCCTCATCCAGCGACCATCATTCAAATTTGTTTGCACAGTATATAGGGGTATAGATAATGCATAAAGTTCCCCAAAAAACATCTATAACTAGAGAGAAAAAATGAATTGCAGTTACATTGTCAATACAAAAATGTGAGTGTGAACTACATATGTGTGCACGTGACCAGCACATACATTGTCAATACAAAATTTAATGCAAGAAATAACTTATGAGTAACATGCACGAGTTGATGATGTGGTTCTTGCATGCATAGAGTACAGAAACAATGTGATTTATGAGTTGCATGCATGACAGGTTCTTGTGCCATAGTTGCATGTCTTGGAAAAAAGCTACTAGTGGGTTGTACTAGCTATTTAGGAATAGAGGATATATACATGGAAGTTGTAGGGAAAGAGATGACATGGAGTATCTCAATTCCTAGGAGTAGCGATTGGAAAAGAGATGTCATTTGGTTCACATCATAGGAACTTATCTATTGAATCTAGAGATGACATGTATCTCAATTCCTATGCGGAGGGATTAGAAAAGAGATGTCATTTGGTTCACATAATAGGAACTTTTCTACGAACCAAGTGGCTCTAAAGCTACAAAAATGATATCATGTTTATTTCCTTTGAAATGTGGAGTATATGAATCTATTCCTATGAACCAATTGACGCTAAAGGAAAAAATCATATAAAAATCATATCATATAGAATTCCAATGATATTCCTCCACACCAAAGGATGGTTGAAATTGCTGCAGGTGATACGATGGTCCTTCTTTGTAGGCTCCTCCCCCATCTTTATAGTTACCTCTCAAAGATGAATGAAATGATATATACTGGGTATTCTATATGTGCATTTTGGTACATGAAAACTCGGTAAAAGTTTGCGAGGTTTGAATTTTCAATAAAGCTACATGCACTGCATTTTGGAATGGAGGGAGGAGCATATGGAAGTTGCTAACACTCACGTGGAAGATTTGTGTGTAGGAGGAGTGGCTGTTCTGTTAAATAACATGGCAAAACTGACACTGTCGGATGCCAATCTAACGATTCTTATGGTGTTCATTAGGAAAAGGCTTGTGTCAAACGTTTGTCAGATAATGATTTACGGACACATGCATTGCATTGATACGTGCCCCCTCTCTCTCACGCACACACACCCCCTCACGAGTCACGACTCTCCTGAGTCCTTTCGCACCCACCGTCTACCTCCAGGTAGATGTCACACACATATGTTCTCTTCACACCCTACCCTCAGAACTTCTAAAAAACAAAAGACGTCGCGCACATTTTATTTTAGCTCACACGTCGCACACTTATACTATTACTCTTGTGGTGAACATTCTTTGGGCATAGTATATTGTACTCTCACGAAGAGAAGCGGGTGCACTCACGCACTAGTTCTCTCACACCCACTCACGGGTACATATAGGAGCGCATTTTTTTGAAGCTGGTACAACAAAATCACTCCACTATATATATAAGCAGGAGCCTTAGCGTGTGCTTTACTAGGGTTTATCTCTTTCACTCTCTCATGCTCTCCAGATCTAAGCAAGACATAGGTGGCCACACTCTCTCTCTACTCACGGCTGGTCACAAATCCAGCCGGACCACCTCGACCAGGGCAGGGGTGTAGGTGCATCGTTCATGCTGTCATCGGCGGCGAGGGAGGAGACCAACGGCTTCCCACGCGTCCCGATTGGCGGCCATGCCATTCTCTCTGAGAGAGCGTCGGCTCGGGAGGGCCTCCCACCCCTTCTTCCTCCCTACGGTATTGTGGCCAAGGTGCGGCCTCCCGACGCCGTCTTTGCCACATGCCGACGACCCTCAGGTATATATTCCTTCGAAACCTGCCTTGCTCTACTACCCTAGCTCCCCACTTGGCTGCGTGTGGATCTCTTTCTACTTCCGTCTGCTGTTCCAAATCCACCTAGACTTTTACTATTATTATAGGTAAATCTAGTTCATACAGTCGATGCTAAGAGTTGGTTCAAACAGGGAAGAAAGTGGGAAAGTTGTAGCATGAATCTAGGACTTGGTTCTAAGAGGAAACGGGGGAAAGTAGTAGATACTGGCAACCCAACCGGTCCCTTGGTTGAAAAGGCGAAGAAAGCATGTGGGATGGGAAAGGGTGGGGGGAAGTGTACTTGTCTCTTGGTTGAAAAGGAAATAAAGTGAGGGGTGTCGGGGACAATGCAAATGAGAATCAGCAGGTCTAGATTTCCTGTGCTCACATAGGAAAATGTCGCCGAGGAGATAAAAAATGGGACAAATGCAGACATGTTACCTGAGTGTTTGCCCCTCTCCGCAACCACATCTGCCTCACCACTTTATTCCCCTGCTATCCCTATGCCCATATCGCTACCGTTAATGTAAAATCACATGTAGCATTAAGCAATTTCACCTAATGTCACTATAAGTAATGGTCTAGTGCCATTGATAAATTGAAGCAATGCCACCACCATTTTATGAAGTGCTTCCGTCTTGCTTTATTTCCCATGAATTTGTTTTTGCAGTTACACTTGAATCTCACACCGCTAACATTGCTTCATCCCTGTGGAACTGCACAAATTTGATTGCACATTTACTGACCATGTGCTACTCTCATGACAGTAATACTAATGCTATTGTTCTGCATGTTAATCTAGTGGCAGTGTTGATGTGATGTGATGCTACTTACTTAAGGGCACTTTCATACTGTCAATCTAGTGCCAATTATAACACAATAGATGATGTTGTTAATCATACGCCACTGCAAATATCTATCACTGTTTAAATAACAATATTTCGTATTTGCACAAACATGGATGTCTGTCTCCATATCGTTTCTATCTGCGCAATCAAAAGTACACACCTTAGTTTTGGTACAACTGCACAATCAAAAGTACACACCTCTAGCTATTCCTAGCTGTCGTCCTCTAACCACCAGTGTTCCAAGTATTCCTACATTGGTAGTAACTAGGTAGAATGACCAACACAATCTAAAAGAAGCTGATTCGTATGTTTTACTTCCTGATTGCAGTGCAGGGACGAGCGAAAACAACTGCATCCTAGTCCGAAATGCACTTTCTACCAGTTCATCCATGGACCGAGGACTAGCTGGCATGGTTGCAGGGCGGTTTTTGGGACAGGTGCGCGGACAAGAGGCATTATGGTCTGCTTATTTCTACAAATAGTGGTGCTTAAATTTAGTGGAATGCACAAGAATTTCAGCTGGTCAGTACACTGCATGGCTCAGTTCAGCATTCCAGCTAAGAACACAATTATAATTGGTTATTCTGGAATGAGAGAACCTAACCCTGGATGGTGGCAACAAGTAAAAACCAGAGTGAACTCCAGAAAATTTAAGCCTATTGGGAGGACCTTTGCTCAAAGAATCCTTGCTTGTTTTTTCCTGATTTGTAAACCTTCTCACAACTTTGTCTTTTGCTGTGAACTAGTACATTATTGTTATGTTCTATAAATCATTGAGATGTATAAAATTGATTAACTTATGCTTTTCAAGTTTTTTATGAAGCCGAGTTCAATGTGAGTGTTCCACATGAACACTGGACTAGTGTGTGAACGTTTGGAATTTACATTGTGGCCTCAGTTAACTGCATGAACCACTGTAACAAGATACATAGTTGCTTATATGTCAGACAACAGATTGTTGATTGTTAGCTGGTCGATAGCCTAGTGTTGAAGCGAGCTGAGCCAATGTGTCGTGTTTTGCACAACTGCTTACAAGTGGCGTAGCACCAACAGTGTTTACAAGTATTTATGTATATGTTGGCGCAGCATTCTCGAATGAGTACTCTATTTCACCAAACACACACTGCTTGTATGATAAACCGTGACAACTTATGTCTTACCATGCCATATTCATGAAAAACTAGTGAGGACGCATCTGTTTCGGCAACAATTACGATGGTTCTCACATGATTCATGGCCACACAAAAGTAGCAGCAGTTCCCATAGACGGATTCAAACAGAGTACTAGCCCCAGAGGGCTCGATAACAGGCAAGGTTCGGATAATTAGACACAATTCAAACTACTATTAAACACTAGCTCGGGCAACTATTTCATGCCTCAATCTAATTTGGGGTGGACACAAGATGGACCTTGCCATAAACATCATCGAGGATGTCTGGCAGCAGTTCAATCCTGTGAACCTTCATGAAGATAACCTTGTGGCTTTGCCACTCATAAACTTGTTTGTGGAGGCATGCCACATTATCTTCCTGCGTAAGCTTGACAAGAACAGTATGACTCACAAACGAAGGAGTAGCTTTGAACTTCTTGTGATTCAGTACACCCTGGACAACATGCCTGACAACAGTGAGGCTGGAATACAACTCGTCATCGGTATAAGCGCAAATGGCTTCCAGGATCCAATAGACTAAGAACTCTGTTTTCCCAGTGCGTATATTCAGGTCATCCGCCTCATAGCGAGTGACATGTACAACCACACAATCCTTGTCTGCATCAGGGCTCTAATTGAAACAGAAACAAATTCTGAATTACTTTCCAGTATAAGAAACACAAGTTATTTAAACCACTATGTATAGCATGGCATCGAAGCTAATAAAATTTTGCATTATTCATCACCACATACTTAGATGAAAAACCACAATTGAGATTGGCAAAGAAGAAAATCACCTTGGGCAGCTTAGCTGGGGGGGGGGGGGGGGGGGGACACATCCTCAAAGGGGGAAAACTGCTCCTGCAGTGCCATGGGGGATGTAACCTCAAACATGGCGTTGACCATCTCAGTAGTGACCGTGAGCGTATCTGGGGTCGTCTCGGTGGTTGCCTTCATCTTCTTGGAGATCTCTGTCTCGTGGGGATCAGCCTCCCGCGTCTGCTCCAATATCGGCAGATCTTTGCCTGGTTCTCCTTGGTCCATCATGAAACTAAGGAATACTAGGAGACCACTGAAAGGAAAACATAGTCGCAATGACAATGAAACAAAAAAGAGAGTGAGGATCGGTTACTGCTTTGCAAAAGTTCTTTTTTTTCTCTGAACGAAAATATACCAACATCACGGATCCGCTTACCTTCCCTTCATTGGGAGAGAAGAACAGCGGCATATGCGAGTGTTGCTTTCTTGAAGAGAGTGAGGGAGAAGGGGATTCAGTGAAGAGTGAAATGATGGTTGCTTCTTCCATCAAACTTAGACTGCAGGGAGGTGGGGTTTTGTGATACGACGGCTCGTTACTGCTGCGCTACGACCAGGGTGACTCTCCGCCTAGATACTGCCTTCTAATTTGGTGGATGGCATTTGGGCCCACACGCTGCATGGACCGCATGTCGGTGACCAAAAGTCTAACGACATTCAGTGGAGGGAGACATTTCTATGACCTAGGAGGAGCCAGAGGCGGTAGTGTATCCACTGTACTAGTAGTAATTGTTTTTCTGGGTAGCTGTAGAGTGTCTCCACTGTACTAGTACTACTTGTTTCTCTGGGCCCAAGAAAAAACAGCCCATCCACCCTAGTAAATATTAAAATCAATTCAAAAGCCCATATATTTACTTAACGAGAGGCGCTACCCATACCCAGCACAACGCCCCCCCCCCCCCCCCCGAAAAAACCTAGGTGTTCTTCTTCCTCCTCACTCCCACCCACCTCACGTCAGCTCGCTCCACTCATACCCCCAAATTCCTCACCTCACTCCTACAGTAAACCCCAGCTCCCCTTCTTCGTGACTACTACAGAAAAACCCCAACTCCCCTTCTTATTCACTCGCACTACAACTAGGCTCATCATTCGTTACTCTGCTCAAATCCGTGTGCGCGACGTGACGCCCTCGAGGAAAATGGAGTCGGCTGACCCCAGCGCCAAGAAGATGAGGCTCCCACCAGCAGCGATGCCTGTTGTAGATCGCGCACCCAGCAGCGCGGGGAGAAGCGGCGACCCCACCCCCACCGGATCCCAGGAACCCATAGAATCACAGGTGGACCGCATCAGCAATCTCCCGGACGTCGTCCTTGGGAAGATCATCTTGCTTCTCCCCACCAAGGATTTCTGCCGCACCCAAGTCCTCTCAATTCAGTGGCACCCTTTATGGCGCGTCGTGCCCCTTAATCTCGACTATCATCAGCTATCTCTCTTCAATGAATTTGAAATCCCCAGAGCCATCATCTCCTCCGACGAGGGCTCCGTTCAAAGACTCTGCATCCCGTCATGCTACCCGAGCAACCATACCATGCCCTGCATGGTGGACGCCTAGCTGAAATCCTCTGAATTCACAGTACTATAGCTTCTTGAGTTCTACTATTCCCCTGGAAATCACCTACCAGATACCAAACGCCATGTACTTAGGCCCTCAGCACCAATGTCCATCTCACGGTTTTCCTCCTCTCTCCACACCGCCACCTTTGTGTTGTGCTACCTAACAGACAATCTGGGACTAAACCTTCGACTCCCATTTCTCAAGAAACTTTCACTTGTGTGGGTTCGTATATCGGAGGCCTCATTGCACAGCATCATCCACTCCAGTTGCCCTGCCCTGGAGTGCTTGGTGCTTGTTTTCACAGTTAGAATCGGTTGTCTCCAAATAAAGTCGCCTAACCTTGTAAGAATTGGAATTTCTTTTGATGGAAGGCAGCTCATCATCCAAGGTTCCCTTCACTTCAAAGGTTGATCCTTGATTCTAGTTATTCACCATCGCAAATAACCGTCCTCTCTGCACCTAAACTGGAGACCTTGGGTGTAATACATGTCCTCTATGCTCATTTCAATATGGTGTTTGGCTCCACAGTTCTTCAGGTACTTTATATTATCATCTACACTTGTAACCATAAGCTGCATTTTAAATTTCTGCGCATAAGTTATATATCATCTTGGAGTACATATTTTGTACTAATATTATGTTCTATGCTCAATGAAGAGTTTCTCCATGGATGGCCTATCAATGGTGCTGAATTCTGTCAAGATCTTGTATATCCAAATGAATAGTTTTGATCTAAACAAGATTATTGGCTTGCTGCAATGCCTTCCATGTCTAGAGAAGTTGCATATAAAGGTGATAATTTCACGCACATTGGAAGCCCGCATATAGTGTACTAGAATTAACCCTTCAGCTCTTGCTCTTTCGACACTCTTTTTTTAGACCTTAATTGTCTTCAATCTTCATGTCTATTTAGGCAACAGGACGGGGTAAGAATGTTAAAACCAATCGGTGGATTTGTAAGAACCGGGATTTTCTCACTTATCATGACATTTGATTGAAGACAATAACGCTAGAACGATATATAGCCAACCATGCAAACACTAGATTTGTCACATTCTTCCTGCTGAATGCGAGGTTACTATTGTCCATCAGGCTTAAGTTTATCAGCAGCATGGTTTTGACAGATGGGAATGTCGAAGAGCAAAAAAAGGAGTTTCGGGTGGGTAAAAGAGCTTCTGAATGTGCCAGGCTTCTATTTACAACATATGGTGGTCGTAATCTAGTAAATTTTACGACCCAGGATGTTCATTCTATGGACCTGACCGATCCATTTGACTGTGACTGCTGAAAACAGTGCTGGAGTTAGATGTTGTTGCCCTTTTCAACCTGGGTTTTGTCTAAACCTGATGAACAATTAACCCTTGTGCTTTTGTATAGTTTGTAAGCTGGATTTAGATGTTCTTGCCCTTTTCAACTCGGCTGTGACTGTCATGTTTTCTTGGAAACATGGAAAATGGTTGCCCTTCGTTTAATTTAGAGTGAAATATTGTAACAAATCCCAACCAAGGGAAATAACATCACTCCCGCTGGGTTCTTGAGCTCACTGTGCATTACAGAATCCAAGTGATTAGCCCCTACCAACACCCACAAACTTATTTCGAACTAGCACATCAAATGGGCTGTAAATTTTCATAGGAAAGGCTACATGACCGTGAAATATTAGGATTTTGACATTTGGGACCCACGAGGAAATGGCCTATCCAAGGTGGTATCGACTTACTAGCCAGTCTACAAACGATTATGCCTACCAGCCGTTGGATTGACATCCAACATCTGTCGTGTATGTTCTATCTCTTGTCTTCTTCCTCCAGCCGCCCAAACCAAGCCACCCTGTCGGCTCTTCCTACTCCTGCCTCACATGGCTGGCTGCGCCTCCGCCGCCCTATCGTACCCTCCAACATTGGCAAGTCCCTCCCTCTATTCCCCCACACGTCCTGTTATTCTCTAGCGACGTCAGCCCCAACATGCACCCCCACCCAAACCAGTCAACCCTCGTACTCCCCTTCGCCTGTGACTGGACCTGCGCATCTTTCAAGGCTCCTATTCATTCTGTTCGAGGCCTCGCCATCGTCCTCTGCCTTGGTTCGCTCGCCGTGGATGGTGCACCTCCCTCTTGTGTTGTCAATGTCGTCAACAACCGAGTGGAACAAGGAGATGACTGTACGTGGAGAAGATGACCGTAGGGACCCACCAGCCTCATGGAAGTACGCAAGCAAGTGCCTCATTATTACAAGCCCAAAAAAATGGTTCCTCCTAATGGTTGGACATCTGGGGCTCATGCCATTGTCAATCTAGAGAATAAACGAGAGAATTACACTACGAGCGGCTGACACCAGGGACCCAGCAGGTCGCGAGCAGTTGCTATTTTTCTGAGGAACAGGCAGTTGTAATTTATACTAGTTTTAGCGATGGATTAGGGTAACAATGGGGCTGGCGGGGGCTGTTGCCCATCTAGCCAGGGTGTTATTTATGTTTACCACATCATGAGCCCAGTTGTGTTTTTTCTTGCTGAAAATTGCTAGCCAAGTTCTATATTTTTTAAAGAAATACCCAAAGGAGGCCTACTTTCTTTATCAGCCCTGCTGGGCTACCAATCTTTCGGGATGAGGAGAGTTTTATTCGGTTTGCACAGAAAATGGGCTGTACATTTTTAAAACACATCAAACCGGGAATTGGTTTCAATTTTTATTCATTACAAGATTTTAAATTCCATTGATTTTTATGCGTGGACAATTATTTGGATTTTATATTTATATATATATTATTTTTTTTCAAAATAGTTTGAATGTGACTCGATATTTCAGGATTAAAAATAGTTGACCGTACCGAAATATGCAAAATTTCATATAATTTTTAACCATGGCCAGAATATGGGGTGTAATGCTAACGAAAAGAAGATGGGCTCCAAAAAAAATCTTAAGGGTTAGCAAATGGGCTATAAATTATTAGAAATTATGGCAGATGGGTTGTATGCTGTTTTCCACAGATTTGAGGTTGACGTGTATGCTTTCCTAAAAAAAGGTTGATGCACATGCAACGCCGTGTCAACTTAGTCAACACACAAGAGTAGTGACTGTTGGATGTCCATCCAACGACCGCCGTGCTTCTTCAATCTCTACTCTTCCTGCTCCAGCCGCTCAAACAAGCGCCCGTGGGAATGCCTGCTCCCTCCTCTCGCGGTCGGCTATGCCGCCGCGCAGGCCTCACCGCCCCATCGTACTCCCATCGCTGGCCTAGCCATCTCTCTACTCACCCACACCTGTTGTTATTCTCTGGCGACGGCAGACGAACCTGTAAACCCTCATACTCCCCTTCGCGTGGGAAATAACTGCTGAGTCTTCCCTAGATCCTTGGTTCCCTTCCTAGGCCTTGCCATCGTCCATCGTCCTGGTGCTCTCGGCGCGGCGTGGTCAATGTGGTCAACGAACGACATCCATCAGAAGTGGACTATACGTGGAGAGGTTGACAGCTGGGTCCATGGCCGCACAAGGAAATGCCTCCTTATTACGCACAAAATAATGATTCCTCCACCTGACAGCTAGGATCCACCGGAAGGGCCTCTGTATTTTGTGAAAAAAAGTTCCCCCCGCTGACAGGTCAGACCCACCAGCTATATCTTCGCATGCAAGCAAGTGCCTCCTTATTACGAACAAAAAATTAATACCCCCTGCTAGCTGGGACCCACCATAGTGGGAAGCTGACTTGTGGGCCTACTAAGTTGATGGGGATGGAGGGCTTTGTCAACTTAGTCAATATGAACGATTCTAGCTCCAGTGACCGTACGACGTCCATCCAACAACCACAGTGCTTCTTCAACCTCTGGTCTTCTTGCTCCAGCCGCCCAAACCAGCGCCGGTCGTGTCGCATGCTCCTGCCTCCCGTGGCCGGCTGTGATGCTGCGGAGGCCTCACCACCCCCTACTACTCCCACTGCTGGCCATGCCATCCACTCACCTACACCCCCTGTTATTCTGCGGCGACATCGGCCTCACACCACAGCTGAACCAGTGAACCCTCATACTCCTCTCCGTGTGGGCTTCCACTGCCACATCTTCCCCGGCTCCGCGTCGTCCCCTTCAAAGGCCTCGCCGCCATCCACCGCCCTGGTGCTCTCGGCACGGTGTGGTCAACGTGGTCAAGGAACGACTTCCATCGGAAGAGTATTGTACATGGAGAGGCTGACAGCTGGGTCCACGGCAGCAACAAGGAAGTGCCTCCTTCTTACGTCCAAAATAATGATTCCCCCACCTGACAGTAGGGACCCACCGGACGGGCCGCCATATTTCAAGAAAAAAATGTTTCCCTCCTGACTGCTGGGACCCACCAGCTACATCTTCGCACGGAAGGAAGTGTGTCCATATTACGAAAAAAATGATTCACCCCCTGACTGCTGGGACCCACCAGCTACATCCTTGCATGCAAGGAAGTTCCTGATAGTCGGGACCCACCTGGTCGAAGCATACGTAGTGTTATCATTCTGGTCACGAACGTGTACGTACATACTGGTCGATGTAGAGGCGCACACTTGTTGTAGTAGAGGCGCGCACGTGTTGTAGTAGAGGCGCGCACGTAGCATGTACACGTACGTACATCGACCAGGGTGCAATAAAGTAAATACGTCCATGTATGTACATACGGGCGGGGTGTCAAACTCCTAATCGCGCATACCTATGGCCAAGGCTCGTGTACATGGCTGGGTCGGAACAGAGAAACTACGTCGTCATTGTGTTCATGGGGAGGCCACGGAATGCGTCGTGTTCATCGGGAGGCAACGGAAGGCGTGCTATTCATCGGGAGCCAACCGGCTTGGACGGAACAGGCGATGGAACCAAAAGATATAATCCATCACTCGCTCCAGAGACCTGAGTACCGTGCTAACTCCAAGAATTTCCTTCTTTACTACATAAAGCATCAACTGCTGGATAGAAAGCAAAAGCATTTATTTATAGCTGACAGTTAGATTTCTCTTGATTTCTTTCTTATAAAATTACATTTGTTTTAAAAATAAGGTAGTTTCATTTAGAATTCAGCAAGTTTCTTAGAAAATTGTTGTTAAACAGGTTGACGTTCCACTGGGAATGGAATAACAAAGGCTTTTGGATCTTTGTGATCGAGACGTGATTCGCTTTCTTAGTAATAGTTCCTTTCATTTGGTGTGCTCTTCATGGAACCGGTAATAGGGAAAATTTGGCGAGGCCTGGCATACCCCAGAACAGAGAAAACGGCCTTGTGTTCGACCGGCCACGGTTGAAACGGGATCCTGTTCATCGGGAGGGGTCTGGCGTATCACAAAACGGAGGAAATGGACTTCTGTTGGACCTCTTACGGTTGAAACGGGGTCCTGTTGATTGGGAGGGGTGTGGCGTACCGCAAAACGGAGGAAACAGGCTTATGTTGGAGAGCTACGTTCGAAACAGGGGTCCTGTTCCTCGAGAGGGGTGTGGCGTACCGCAAAATGGGACTGCACAAGATACTGTTCATCTCCACCGTCGACCTCCTCCAGCCTCCATGGGCTACTATTCATCCACCGTCGACCTCCTCCAGCCTCCACCTACGACTGTTCATCCATGGGCTCATGTTCATCCAGCCTCCACCGCTCCTCCACCGACTACTGTTCAACCAGCCCTCTCCACGGGGTCCTGTTCAACAACCCCTCCATGGGCTACTGTTCATCCAGCCCTCCACCGGCTACTGTTCAACCATCCCTCCATCGGCTACTGTTCAACCTCCCCTCCACGTGGTCCTGTTCATCCAGCCCTCCACGGGGTCCTATTCATCCACGCCGAACTGGCTCGATCGATCGGGGTCCTGTTCATCCAACCCCCCACCGGGAACTGTTCATCCAAACCCCCCCAACAATGCTCACTGTTCATCCAGAGGCAACATTGATCGGCTTCAGTTAGCAGTAGTAGCGAAGGAATCGGTCGATCGAGTTCAGTTAACAACCATCGATCGAGCGCTCGGGTTCAGTGACGCGTAGCCTCCAGTGCAATCGCTCGGGTTCAGTAGGTGAATGCCTCGCTCGGGTTTAGTTAGAGCCCAATGCCTCGCACCAACACGCGTCCGTGTACGAGAGAAATGCGCAAACCTCCATGCATCGCTCGGCCCCGACCACCCACCGTAACCGGGAACACCCCTATATGTTCCTCTCCCTCGCTTCTACCACGTTTTTTCCGTCATGGACGGCCCAAATAATGTCATGCAACTGCGTCTCCGGCCCGCCCAGGACGAAAATCCCATTTTCGGTCATGATTTTTGTCATAGAAGTTGGAGCCCACCACATCTATGATGATACCGGGTTTTGTCACAATTATCATCATAGAAGTGTCATAAGCATGACAGAAATTTTTTCATTCCGCCCAAAATGTCACGGATGTGTCCTTTTTTGTAGTGTGTATCATTCACAATCAGGGGAGTTTGCTCCTGAACTCCTAGGGCTCGCAGTGTAGACACAGTTTTCCATAGCAAACAGAGCCTCTCTGCCATCAAGGTCCTTGTCAATGATGATCTTCTGGTTAATCGGATAATTGAGTCCGAGAAACAGAGATTGTGAACCAAGGCTGTTTACCCACCTCCAACTCAAAGATCCTGAAGGCCCCAACAAGCTAGTATCCTGCTCATAGACGTAACAACCACTGTCCGGATACTCACGTATTTAACGGTGCTTGTATACAGTGGGGTTTTTGCAATATAACTTTTCTGGCTCATGTGTCCGAATGTTCATCAATCTTTTGCTATCGTCTGATCAAGCGAGGAACCAGTTGTGCTTCCCTGTTTTTGGCAAAGGTGGTGTGATTACAAAGGGCAGTAACTGTAGGGACACTGCATCATATCAAAAAGGATAGGCATTGTTAATGTATGATTAGCATTGTTAAAGTGTATGAGTAGGATAATGCAAGAACCAACATTGATATGTCCCTATTGGAACTGGGAGGAAAATATAGGGAAATGTATACTGGCTTCGAAAATGTATAAGTGCCATGCATGGTTATACTCATGTTATCTCGCAATCGATTCTTCATAGGGAACTACCATGTCATGCATGTTATTTAATCATGTTTTGTCCTCACAAACAAATTCTTCAAGGTAACTAACAGACCATGCATTGTTATATACTCCTGTTCTGTGGGCAAACTTTTTGTGAGGATATTATTCTAGCAATTGATTTCTGAAGGGCGAATATAGGTATGTACACATGGTAAGCATTACAGGTTTTCACTACTTCCAAATATAGAGTTCTCCATATGCATATTTATTTCCCTAATGTATGGTTAGATGAAACCAACAGTGTGGTGCATGTTTCTACATCATGAAAATGAGGAGACTAACATGGCCAATGATACGCACTCATATTTAGTAGTAGTATATAGATTACTGTAAAATAAGGAGAATATCCATATATTCCTAACCGTTTGATTATTCAGGGGTACAAATTGGCTGTAATGACATGGTCACAATCGCATGAATTAACTCATTCCAAATATAGCTGATTTATGGCTTCTCTAATACATTACCATAGTTCTACTCAACTTATGCTCAAATGGGGATATGCCAATCATAACAAAAATGTTCAAACAGTGTCATGGCATCATCATTAACATCAGACGGAAACAACTTACATGCGCCGCCCCAGCAATACGTGGTGCCATCTGCTTTGTTGATCGCGTAGATGATGCCATTGTGTTCAATAGCATCACGGAAGTGTGTATCAGCTTTGATGATGATCCACTGCAAGCTGAGTTGTCCCCAGCTAAAGAAGGCACCGGCGTAAATATAGGCAAATCTACGGTCGAACAAGGCAATTAGCTTGAAGTCTGCGTAATTCACATGTCGTGTGGGAACTTGGCAGATTACAATCTTCTGCAAGACAAGGTCCGTCCAACAGACGTGGTAATCTAGATGACTTGGACCGCGATGGTAAAACTCTATATAATCCAATAAAGGAAGGATAATCTCATGGGAGGTATGGAAGTTCACGAGCACCAACTTTTTCCCGTCTTCTCTGACGGCAGCCATCCAGTGGGAGTTCATGTCGATCCAGTACATACCTGCCAAGAAGTTTCGGGCGATGGTGATCAGATCGAAGTAGAGGGAAATGATGTACGGCGACCCACTACATACCTGCAAAGTTGTTTTGGCTAATGGAGATCGGATTGAAGTCGAGGGGCATCATGTACGCCTCCATATCATGGTGAGCAAATCTCGCAAGACCAGATAGCAGCAAACAGGGTGTCTTGAAAATCTTAGGCCTCGCTTTGACGATGGCCATGTGCATGTCCCTTGAGCATGCAGCCAGCCGGAGGGCGCTCAACATATCCATACACGAACAACAGAGGTCGAGGATGTCACTGGGGAGGTTGCTCCAATCGTGGCTCATATGGATGCTGTGCAGTTCGCGTTCGACCATGGTGGAGTTTGGAAGTTGGGGTTTTCTGGGGGCTTGATTTACAGGGGAGAAGGATGCCGGTGCTGGAGCAGCTAGCGAGGGAACAGTGGTACTGGGGGAGGTGAGCGAGGCGACGGTATGCGGGGGCACAGTGAGATGGAGATGGAGTGGTGCTAGGGGAGAGGGAGACGAGGCGAGGCATGCTAATGTGCTATAAAGCGGCGGTGAAAGACTACACAGTGCACAGGGTGAGGCTGACTTTGGTAACCCAAACATGCCGCCTGGACTAGTGTCGGGCGCAGAGTGTTGTCACTTCACTGTGAGGACCGGATGAATAGTATTTGGACCATCAAGGTACCACAGTTGTACTACTACTACTAGTAGTAGGAACATGAGTACTCTAGTACTGTATTGCAGAAATAGGTCTCATGTGCTAGCATGCCTCTGCGTTCACTTCATCCTCCAGGTATCATCCATATTGCGAGCAAAGCCAAATTCTCGTGCATACAGAAGCGCGAAGATGAGCCTTTTCTTTCTTGAGGATAACAGTGTATTCCTTAACCAGAGAATGTTGTGTCTCCCATGCACGTGCCAATATCCATCTGAACCAGCTATGCCACATTTTTTATCTGTTTGCATAGGTCCCACCTATCAGGAAAGGTGCAGAAGTAAAAAGGAATCATAAAATGTCTTGCCGCGGTGATTCCAAAGAGTGACCTCAACTAGCCAGTGGCACATGTAGCGCAAGAAGGATGGGCACGTACACGAACAAGTACGACTCATCAGTCTACCCGCATAGCCTTTTTGTTTAGTCTACCTAGCCGTCTAATTAACTGTCTGCATGACACATCTCCCATTTACTTCTCCATCGGGAACCGATTTTCCTCAGCTTCTTCACCTCTCCTTCGTCTTCATTTGCATCCAAACCCCACTGCATTCACATTGTTTTAACCTCTTCACATACTCCTGGAGTAATTCCGAAGCCCCTTTAAATAATCATCTACTTCAGTTAGACTAGCCATCTAATCCTAATTCTCCAAAGCATAGCTCTCCATTCCAGCGGCTCCAAATGGCGAAAGAGATCCAGATGCAGGTTTTTAGCATCCAACATGTCCTCATCGAAGGCTCGTTGAGCATAGTTGACACTGTCAACGACCACCCAAGGGTTGTTTGGAAGTGGATCAACAATGTATCCAACTCCCTCGAAAAGGTAGAGATTAAGGACATTGGTTTCGATGCAGAGTACACGGAGTATGCCACTGGGAAGATCCAACGCGCCGAAGTCCTTCAGCTGTGCCTCGAAGATGATGTTTTGGTGTACCACATCATACACGCGCCCTCCATATCAGGTGAGCTTCACGATTTCTTGTCTCAGGAGGACATATACTTCTGTGGCGAAGCCATTGAAAGGGAGAAACAGAAGCTGGCGCCGTACAACCATGATTTGAAAAGCATCGCTGACCTACAATCCAGAATCAAAATTCCCGTAGAAGATTGTGATAAACAGACACCATCCCTATTCGACGTAGCAAATTTTGTGCTCGGTACAAATCTTCAAAAGGGTGACGAGATGCTCGCATTAAGGTTGTCTGGATGGGAGAATTATCCCTTGACATGCGAGCGGATAAAATATGCTGCCCTCGATGCCCATGTGAGTTTCGACATAGCTGCAAGGTCCAAAGAGCTTGTTGCGAAGCCGTCTCCCACAGAAAATGAGAAGAAGAAGAAGAAGAAGAAGAAGAAGAAGAAGAAGAAGAAGAAGAAGAAGAAGAAGAAAAGGCTGCACCAGCAAGAGGGCATTATGGATGGATGAACTATTTCCTCTCTTGTAAAAAATTATTCCCTCTCTGTGTATATTGATATAGATGGACTATTTTGATGGTGTGCATGTCTTTGGAACAAGTAGTAGCATGGGTCCATTGACTATAAGGAACTATTTATCCACCTAGCTTTCTCTACTACTCCTTCCAGTGATCGGTATGCAATGCATGTGTCCGTAGACATGACAACTTGTCCATGGAAGTTCAACTACAGCGACCATCACGTTTACTACCACTCACGATTCCCACGACACCGCTCCAACCCACGGCACCATGTCCCCTGATGTGCGCCTCACCCCTCTCGGCCGCACGGCCCCTCTGCCTTTGTGTGCATGACATGTGGGCCACCTGAAATGCAGCGATTATCAAGTTTCTACCACAGCCACACGCGATTCCCATGACACCGCCCGAACCCATAACACCACACATCCCCCGACCTGTGGCTCACCCTTCTCGGCCCCACTGCCCCTCTGCCTTCGGGAGCATTACATGTGGACCAGCCACCTATCGGGTCCACATGTTATTGACTCAAAGGCAGGTGTAGTAAGGCGCTGATGCTCAGCCCCGAGGGCCCTGAAAGGGAAATGTAACTCCTGCGCCATGCTACCACTGCACGAACTCGTGCCAAACTCGAGATTTTTTTCTTTACTATACATGCACGCAACAATTTAATGGACATTGTAATCTCAACATGTGATGGGGAGCTCTAAATTTGAATTTGAAACTTATAAAACAAAAAAATTCAAAACAAATAAACTGGGAGAGAGGGAGTATACCGTAGGATGTATCCCATATGAAAAAATTCCCCTGGTTTGTCACCGCGAAGATGCGGTTAGAAAGGAGCACAGCGTCTTCGGACTCATACGGCAACAAATCGGCCACAGACAACATGGTCCACCTTTGACCGCCATGTGCAAGGTTCGTTCTATCTTCTTCAATCTCACCGTGGTTCCATCATACCAATTCAGGCGGTGGCCCGTTGCATGGCTGATCCCAATGTTGTACAAAGGTTCTACAGGTATGGTATCACCATTGTAAATGTTGTGCAAATTGATGTTGGTACCCTCCCATACATATGCAAGCCAATCTCCACTCGCACCGAGCCTAACCTGTGAAATAGTGGGCAGGGGAAGTACTAGGAAATGGACACGGAAGTAGTCTTTTGAATGCAATTACTACGTGATCAAACTCATCTTACCTGCTCATCGGAGGAAATCCGAGTGCCCCTCAATGTCGGCATCTCAAGGGGCGTCAACTGGCAACTACGGCCACGCCGCACTAGGGAGACCCCTAATGAAACATCCTCGTGCGTTGCATGGAACATCAAGATGCATTTGTATGAGTAGTTTATCTTGTGAGAGAAAAGGATGAACGAGGGAAGGCCTTATTTGCAAATGTGGAGAGGGGTGTAGGTATTTTTTTGCAAAATTGCCATAGTTTTCTTCCTATCCGTCAGATATAAATCAGACGGCCTATATTGCAGGATGGCAGGCACACCATCATCACCAACTATGTTTTTATAAGACTAGCAACATTCCCGTGTGTTGCACGGAACATCAAGATCTTGTGGGAGAAAAGGATGAACGAGGGAAGGCCTTATCTTCAAAGGTGGAGAGGAGTGTGGGTAAATTGTCATAGTTTCCTTCCTATCCGTCGGATATAGATCGGACGACCTATATTGCAGGATGGCACGCACAACATCATCACCAACTCTGCCTTTTATAAGAGTATATATCCTGCTAGTATAAGAGAACTAGCAAGATGCCCAGGCATTGCACGGAACATCAAGATGCATTTCTATTCCCCTATATAGTGTGCGAATAACTTTGAAAGATGGTTGCTGGATGAAGCTAATCCGACAGTGCAGAGATGGAAAATCCGAGCACTACTGGCCGTTGGATATCATCAACATTCCACCAGATTCTGCCACATGGACAATTTAGAAGACTCCATGGTTGAACTTAAGCATAATGCACAAACCTCAAAACACAAGCACTTCTCCTTTTTTCTAGAATCTTCCGCATCATAATTTCCCAAACTTTTTTTTCTAAATTAATTGCCATTATTTGTTTTTTACTTTAGGCTTTAGAATGCACAACCCCATGAATCTTAACATTTTTATAAAACTAATTGATTTTGAATGAGATGAACTATAAGAACTAAACAAACATCTACATCATGCATATATGACTCAAAGCTTTACATGCTATAGTGTGTATTTATTCATAATTTGGTTTCCAAATCTCATGCGTTCAATGCATGTGTACCTTACTAGTGTATGAGTATTTTATCTTGTGGGAGAAAAGGATGAACGAGGGAATGCCTTATTTGCAAATGTGGAGAGGGGTGTGGGTATATTTTTGCAAAATCGCCATAGTTTCCTTCCTATCCGTCAGATATAAATCGGACGGTCTATACTGCAGGATGGAAGGCACACCATCATCAACAACTCCGTTTTTATTAGAGTAGAGTAGAGATAGAGATAGAGACTACTACTACAAATGTGCTGGCCCATGCGTTGCAACGGATCGAAAGTAGTAGAATAATATTTGTTCACGTCTTGAAATATAAACACTCTAGTTTTGATATACATGTGTCAGCAGACATGACAGCTTGTCCATGGAAGTTGAACCACGGAGACCATCACATTTCTTGTTTCTACCACTGCCACACCCACGCGCAATTCCCATGACACCACTCCAACCCACGGCACAACGTCCCCCGATGTGTGCCTCATCCTTCTCGGCCCCACCGCTCCTCTTCCTTTGTGTGCATGACATGCGGGCAAGCTGAACTGCGGCGAGCATCAACTTTCTACCACAACCACACCTGATTGGACGCGGTTTGCCTACTCCGCTCATGTGCTCCAATCCGTACTCCCGCACCATCCAATTTTCATCCAGTGGCTGTGACACATTTCGTCCCGGGCATCAATCCTCAGCTGGAGTACTTCTGTACTACAGGTAGTACACACTGGTGTGGCCATCTACGCCTCGTAACGCCCCGACGCCCAGCTGTGGCACCCTCGCCACGACCATGCCACCACCGGATGGTTCATCTCAAATGAGTGAGTCGCAAACCACGCCACCACCATGACAATGACATGTGGGCCAGCCGCATTTATGGCCCGGATGTTGTTGACTCATAGGCCGGTGCACTAAGCCACTCAAGCTCGGTCCCGTGGGCCCTTGAGGGAAATGTAACTCCTGCGGTAGGCCTTGTGGTGCTCCCGCGGTACGAGCTCGTGCCAAACCCAGAATTTGTTTCTTACTACTACCAACTAGTAAGGTACATGTGCATTGCACACATGAGATTCTGGTGGTTTGTGCATTATGCTTAAAGTTCAACCATGGAGTCTTCTAGATTCTACATGTGGTAGAATCTGGTGGAATGTAGATGATATCCAATGGCTAGTAGTGCTCGGATTTTCCATCTTTGTATCGTCGGATTGGCTTCATCCAACGACCAACTTTCAAAGTTATTCACATACTATATATGGGTATAGATATAGTTGTGTCGGCTCGTGCGTTGCAATGGATCCAAAGTATATCTATTTAGTGGAGTGCACTCTAAACACATTATCTATTTATTTTTCACTAACCTTTCGTAGCCATGCAACCAAGCCACATAAGCTTCATGGGTGCCCCCCACATCATATTATTCATACTACATTGACTGAAAAAAAGATAAATCACCCAAAACAAGATCTTCCCGTTTTTTGTTCCTACGATGTCGTGTCGTGCCCGCACCTAGTTGTATAGTGGTAGTACTAGTTGTATAGTACAAACTAGGTACTAGTAGGAGTAGTAGTATGGAATGATCCTACTCTATCAATGAGCCCCATCTGACACCAAATTTCTTGGCTTCCGTGCTACAGCTAGATCTTCCCCTCGTTTCTGTTTCCAACCCGGCGGTGGCCGGGGTGCGGTTTGCCAATAGTCAGTTTGCTCAACGGCGGTCCCACATGAAAGTGAAAATGCTAGGCAACACTCCTTCCCTAAGGTATGTGGCATTCCGGACGGGCCGTGGAGTACTCCTGATTCCCGGGCGTGTGGGGGCGCGACGCGAACACGGCAGGCCTTTTCCTTCTACTAGCAATGTGCCCATGCGTTGCGACGGATTCAAAGTAGTAGAATAGTAGTACTTGTTCACAAACTTGCACTACTAGGGAAAACCCTAGTAGTACCGCAGGTTTTGAGGCTAGCAGCGGCGCGGGTGGCCGCGCTACTAATAAGGCGCTACAGCTAACTTATAGTAGTAGCGCGGTCCGCACCGGCTCTACTACTATTGACGATATCAGCAACGCTTTTGCGGAACGCGCTACTATTAGTTAGTTGTAGCGATTTCCTTGTCCCTCGCTACTGCTATATCTTTCATCATTTTCCCATTGTACCCCTTTACCTTTCGGTTTCAATAAACTAAACTGCAATTTTCAGATACTAGGTACTACTAGATATCAAATTCATAAACCATTATAAGTACTAGGTAGTACTCCCTCCGTTCCAAATTACTCGTCATAGTTTTAGTTCAAACCACGACGAGTATTCAAACCACGACGAGTAATTTGGAACGAAGGGAGCACTAGATAACAATTTCATGCATAGTCAACATGCATCCTCAAGCAGTACAAGGTCATATCAACGATGATCATCATATGTAGTTCTAGATGATATCAACGATGATCATCATATGTTGCTCTAGATGATATAGACGACGATCATCATATGTAGTTCTAGATGATATAGCCACACTCACATATGTAGTTATAGATGATATCGAAGATACTCATCATCCTCAAGCCTGGGCGGTTGGTGTTCCTCATAGTAATTAGGATGGCCTGTCCAACACAAAGATTCTTGCCATCGAGGAATTTCTTCCACCCAACCGAGTTTAAGTGTGTGCGACCGTGCGTGTCCACACGGTAAGTACAGGTTGTGACGGAGCCCCTTGCGGTAAGGCGTAGTCCAGCTGAGCCTTCTTCATCAGGCTCGATACCATAACTCACAGATAGGCTCTTTGCCAATTTCTGAATAAGAAAAACATATCAATTAATAAATAGCCTCGCACATACTCATGCAAATAAGTATATATGGATTATCTACACTATTAATAGTTCCTTAGATTCTACACTAATAAGCATGTGATCAAACTCTACACTAAAACATATCATTGACCAGATTCCACACAACATACCATATCATTGGACTCTACACTAAGTATTTCATTGGATAATTTGCATTTGTAAGTATAACATACCATATCATGTCGATCAACCATGGTACTTGTCAGGTGGGTCACGAATGGCACCCCGACAAAGTTAGCACGTGGCGGAATTATGTCCCACAGGATGGACACCTCCTCCTCGCTCAGCCTCATTCTTTGAGCTACGATGGCTTCATGAAGTGGATTCTCATCATCTTCATAGAGTGGGTCCTCATTATCTTCATCATCTTCATCATCTTCGTCATCTTCATCATCTTCCACCAAGTTGATATAAATGACAACCATCTTGGGTCTTTCTTCTCTGAAGGAGAAGCTGATCAACTCACCACCAGTAAGACGCATGCGGGCGAGGAAACGGGCCCATCCATCTCCTCCGATCCATGACATATTGCATTCTTTCTCGACATCCATAGTGTACAACCCCCCAGGAGCCTCAAATGTCACAGTGTCTCCTGTCAGCTTGTTGAATTTCAACCTCACATTGCATGGGACGATCTGTGTAAAATAACAAAATGACACAATGCAGTAATGCCAACACTAAAAATAAAATAGTTGTTACATTTCATATAATTTCTTACCGCCCCATGACGAAATCTCGGCTAGAAGTACATGCCGAACAGCTTGCCAGTTGCAAGGCTGCTTGCGCACCTTGACTTGCACAGTCGACATGGTGGTGGTGGTGGCGGCACCATTTTCCTAAAGCAATATGAGCAAAGGATTAATGATCTTCACAGGAAGGAAAAACAATAGCATGTGCTATTTTTGGTACTTCTTCAGTTATATTTCCATAGTGGAACCCGATCCCAATAAGTAAATAACAAGCTCTCAATTTGATGAAGAGATTCTTCTGCGAGAAGCAATTTGATGGACAATTATAATCCTAAGATCTAGTAACATATAAGATGACAAGGTATCACCTACGAAAGCATTTTAGTGGCACCTATTGCCGAAAAAACTATTTGGCCCCTACCAAAGGTATAATCCTAAGATCTGTAATAAGTTATCTACCAAATCAAGGTACCACCTACCAAGACAGATTTCATCTAATTTGGCCCCTATTGCCTAACATAACTGATTAAAAAACAAGTGGCAAATTTAATTGGGATTAACTTAGCACTTGCAAACTAAATACTTGTATCAAAACCAATATCTAGCAGATCATGGTACCACCTACCAAAGCATTTCAACTAAATTGGCTCCTACATTTTGCAAAAAATAACTTATTCCAGAAAAACAAAAGCATCTAGTTATCCATATGAAATTCGTAAGCCCTCTCTGCATCTAGGTAGGGCAGACCTCGGGGGGTGCTGTCGAGGAGGGGGGATGGCATGGTGACCTCGGTCGGGGATGCTAACGAGGGGAAGGCCAGTGACTTCCCTACGAGAGGGGGCGACGACAGCGGCCGGGGAGGGGATCGAGGCCGATCGGCCAAAGGTGCCTGGCCAGAGCTCGCGAGCAGCGACAGAGTGGGCGGCGAGAGGGTGGAGGAGCAACAAAGGGGCGACAAGAAGGGGGAGGAGCATTACCTGCGGCGGTGATGGCGGAGGAGAAACCCTAACCACAGCTACCAGCGTCGAGCGGAGGGGGACGACTGAGAGATGAGCGTGCAGGGGGGGGGGGTGAGCCATGTGTTTTGTTTTGCTTTAGTAGTAGCGCAGGTACAGGGAGCGCGCTACTGCTAAGACCTATAGCAGCAGCGCTTTGTGAAGAAAAAAATGCTACTGCTAAAGTCCAAGCATGTAAAAACATCAAATATATACATTGGTCATCATTGATCTTTTTGTGTAGAATCTAAATAGTCAACATGAATCCTCACTGTACCTGTATAGGTACAGGCGAGGATTCATATTGCAGCCACAAATCCTACACATATAGTTCAATGAAGAACAAGTGCTCGAGATAGTTTGAGAAGTAACATATTTAAGGTGGTAGACATCTTTTTCGCTTAGCAGTATGGGACTAAACTTAATTAGTCTCCAAGGGTGATACTTAGCAGCAACGAGTTTTCGGGAAAATGCTGCTACTAAGTACTTTAGCAATAGCGCATCCGAAAGAAGGGCGCTACTACTATATCTCGCTTGGAGGCAACGCCATGGCAATTGTAGTAGTAGCACTTGTTTCACCTAGAGCGCTACTGCTACTGAGCTGTTAGTAGCGTGGTTTCCTGAAGCCCACTACTGCTAATTAGTAGTAGCGTCTATTTTTAAACCACGCTGCTACTAAGATTCTGTGTATAAGGTTTTGCCAAGTAGTGTTGAAAGAAATCACTCTTGTTTTGATATACTCCTAATATATTACTTTTCACACAAAATATATTTCTCAGGCTGTTTTGATGAGGTGAGGGAGGGATGTGGTTACTTTCAATATAATAAGGGGTTTTCTACAAATTGGAGCAGAGAAGAGGGATATTGTTGCAAAAATGCCATAACTTACCTCACAGCCATTAGATGCAGATCTAATGGTCAGAAACGACGGATGGCAGACCCACCACCATCACCAACTGAGTCTTTTATAGGAGTAGGAGTAGAGAAATATGTATAAATTGTAACATTTGGTTCTGCTCCTTGGCACGATCGATAGATAGAAAAAATGATTGGAAACGCTAGGGCGGGGCTATTTCCGCCAGATAAGTAGGGTACGTAGTAGCTACGTTGGCGCATCATCGGTTTGGTCACATGCGGTCCGACATGTTCTAGTGTTTTCTAGCAAGATGCCTGCGCATTGCACGAAGTTGATGGAAAAGGTAAGCACAACTTATAAATTGATGGATGGAGTACTAGTTACAGTGATGCATATAATTAAGCAAACGGATCCAACATGTTAGTATTGACTGGAACGAGATTTCAATAGCATAATAAGAATTAAGGCCACGATGATGCGATCGCAGTGGTGGTTACAGGAGGCAAGAAGAAAGATGCATCCATCAACGTACGACCTCCTCCTCCTCAACTTAGTGTGCTGGGCCATCGACCGGTGGCTAAGGGGCGGCGACTTTTGTTGCGAGGTCAAGGTGCTTCTCAGCAAAGGCATCCAAGGCTTCCAGCCGGTTGAGGAAGGCTAACGTTGTACCGTCCTTGCTGGCCTTGTAGATACCTATGTACATGATTTTCTCGTACACATGGATGTGTAGGTCGATGAATTCTTGCAGGGTGAGGCGCCTCGCGCCGAGCGCGACCTCCAGGTGGACATTCTTCGTGGCGTCGGTGGGCAGTCGCAGGGCCACCAGTGCTAGAAAGAGGTTCGGGCCATGGAGGCCGCTTAGGGTGGCAGGCAATGAGGAGCCCGGGCGCACGAGCTGGAGGAGTATGACGATGTCATCCATGAGCTTCTTGAGGACAGTGAACTTGTTGGTGGCGGCAACCATCATCTGGTCCAACTGAGAGTCGTAGTTGGCGTCGACGGCGGCCATCCACCAGCCGGTCGCCAACACCGTCTGGAGACGATCCTCGGCGCCATGCCACAGGCTGGTGTCGTGGACCATCTGGCACAGCCGCTGGCTGCTCGCACGCATCGCCGCCATGGGTCTGGAGTGAGCACTTTTGCGCTTAGTGTAGGTGCTTAGGCAAATACTTAGGTGCTACGATGTGGTAGATCCATTGGAATGGAGGGGCATCATTATATGTGTGCAAACTGCGTTGCATTCACATCGTGCAGCCTCTTTTCCCGGTCCTCCTCCCATTACTTCCCTCATGCATTCACGATGCTAATTCAAGGAGGATGCATTGGCCGTTCAACATTTTGGGAACGGCTACCCCCTCCCTTGTCTACATTAAAGCCGTATCCGGAATTGCGCCACCCGCTGTCAAATCAAATAGTACCGCGCTACCCGCTGCACGCCCGGCTGAACACGCCTCCTCGCCTCCATCAAACCCCTCCGTTAATCCCGCATGCAAACCGAGAAACCTACGCCGGCCACACGTCCGTTCATGAGCGGGCCGGAATTAAATGCAACACCGGCCGAGCTCCTCCCGCCCGTGCTCAGTTTAAACGAGGCCAGATGCCGGCCAAGATCCTACCCTCTGCCCTCTATTTAAACGAGGCCACATAGACAGTGGGCAAGAATCACACCCCTCCGCCGCCCCCCATCTCCTCCTTCACCATTTTCTCCACCCTTCCGATGGCTTCCGAGGAGCCGTTCTCCGGCATACTACCCGGCTGGGTGGCCCGCCGAGCCCTCCAGATATGGGCAACGCAGCTTGGTGCTTCACCAACCTCGCTTGGCCCGACGGAGCCAGTTGCCGCCCCAAGCAGGCGCGTGGTTTAGAAACTCGCCGCTCTAGTTCAGCTTGATGAGGAGTGGCGAGTTGCTCCACGCCGGCATCGCCGCGAGCATGCCGGTACGGGCATCATCACTGCCTCATCGTATCGCGCCACAAGTGTGTGCGGTGGCCGCGCCTCCCATGTCTGTGGGCGCGCCTCCTGTGCCTGCGGCCGCGCCTCCCGTGCCCGTGGCAGTGCCATGCAGGCAGGGACAGAAGCTGGGTGCGTGGAGAGCAACGAGTCAGTGGCCAGCTTCTCCGTGTCCGCCACCATCATCAAGGAGAAGTGTAACATGGGAGGTCGCCGCCACTTGGGTCCCATGAAGGCCACCGCCAAGGCGACGAATGCGTATTCAGGGCGTTTCTTTGCTTCTTCATCTCTTCCGAGGACCTTCATTGACCCAGCAAGTGTCTGCCGGACATGAGGAAGACAAAGGGATCCGCGCGCGGCCATTTAGATTAGGTACTCCCTCTCTAGCTGGCAGGAAATATTTGTTCTAAGAATGGATAAATTGTATGTGTTTCTAGGAAAAGTATTTCCGGACGGAGGGAGTAATAATTATACCAAGAGAGAAGGATTAGCACCGCTTAGTTCATGTAAATGTAATGAAATCCATCATGTTTATATGTAGATCCGGCTTTTTATACGAAATCCTTCATGCTTATATGAAATCAGTCCGTGTTTGCACCAGTTTCATCTGGTTGGTTAGAGTTGTGAAAATGTATGTCGCTGGCGTTTGATGTCGTCCTCCGCGGAAGGAAGCGGGAGGAAATTTCCTGGTTTCCATTGGAGATGCTCTTATGCTGGAAATAATAAAGTGACATCCAGTCCATTTGAGTTAATTGCGTGTATGATTCTCCCACTATAAAAAGTTAATAGCATGTACAGTGTACACGTGACTTGCAGGGTGGCTACAGCTTTGTACAAAAAGTTAAAAAGAAACAAGTCCACCCTTAATCTTGTATTCTAAGTACTTTGTGGGCTCCACTGTCAGTACAGTAGCGAAAGAAGTATATATTAAATAAGTAATATATAATATAAAAAATCTAAAGTTAAAGACAGAATCCGAACTCAGGTCATCGCGTTGCGAGCATACGGCGCTACCAGTCCAGCACATTTTTGTTGTAGACATGTTGGAGATATATCTCCATGTCTACTCATATACTCCATCCATTCCTAAATATTTGTCTTTTTTAGATTTCAAATGGACTACCACATATGGATGTGTATGTAGACATATTTTAGAGTGTAGATTCACTCATTTTTCTACGTATGTAGTCACTTGTTGAAATCTCTAAAAAGACAAATATTTAGGAATGGAGGGAGTAGAAAACAGAGTTGGTGATGATGGTGTGCGTGCCATCCTGCAACATAGGCCGTCGGATTTATATCTAACGGATAGGAAGGAAACTATGATAATTTTGAAAAAATATACCCACACCCCTCTCCATGTTCGCAAATAAGGCCTTCCCTCGTTCATCATTTTCTCTCACAAGATAAACTACTCATACAAATGCATCTTGATGTTCCGTGCAACGTGCATGCATCTAGCTAGTTTCTTTTAAAATAGTTACTGTGATGATTGGGTTGAAGTGATATATTTTATGTCCGCCCCGAATGATTTTAGATTCACTAGTAGTAACAAAGAAAAGGTTGCCTTGTTAATTAACAGAAAAGGGTGAAAACTATCACGTGAGGCCGGTAAAAAAAAGGAACACTGGGTTTAGCATCATCATCACTACATCTATGAGCACGCGAGAAGTCTACATATCGAGGGGGCTACGGAGGAAAAGTTGTATCGAGTGTGTCTGAGCGAGGCACAGAGACACAATGTTTGAGAGAGAAACCAATTGACAGGTTAAGATCAAATCGTGTTGTCACCCTTCTGCTGTCATTGTTGGGGTGAGGGGAGGGGCAGGGAGAGAAAGATGTATCGAGAGTGTGCGCGGTAGGCACAGATGCACAACTAGCAAGTGTGTGTGTTTGACAGAGGAGTAGATAGATAACTATCAAGATCGAGGTGCCACCCTACTCCTTCGGTGTCGGGTTGTGTGTGTGTGTGTGTGTGTGTGTGTGTGTGTGTGTGTTTGAGAGAGAAGCCAGTCGATAGATTAGTATCAAGATCGAGGTGTCACCCTACTCCTTCGGTGTCGGGAAGTGCGTGTTTGGGTGTGTGGGAGGGGGGGCAGTGACACTTACATATCTCTACTCTTATAGAAAATAGAGTTGGTGATGATGGCGTTCCTTCCATCCTGCAATATAGGCCATCCGATTTATATCCGATGGATAGGAAGGAAACTATGGCAATTTTGCAAAAAGATACCCACACCCCTCTCCACATTTGCAACTAAGGCATTCCCTCATTCATCCTTTTCTCCCACAAGATAAACTACTCATACATATGCATATTGATGTTCCGTGCAATGCATGTGCATCTTGCTAGTAGGGAGAAGGAGTTCGTGTGACACATATCTAGCTATATTAAGGGATAGATAGATAGATAGCATGTGTGCGAGGCATACTAAAAGCATCATGAAGATAAACAAATGGTGTGCATGCAAGTGCCAGAAAAATGAAATGAGAAACAATGTGTACGTGCGCGCGCGTGTGTGTGAGAGAGAGATAGAGAGAGCGAAATCTCAAAACAAAAGGTGCTCTGCTGGAATCCCATTGTATGTATTCATATGGTTCCGGAACTCGAGTTAACCTTGGGCATATATGTGAGAGACATAATTATACTTTGAGATATTAGTGGCTACGGGTGGGCGGAATTAAAGGGGTGTGCGTGTTCAACAAAGAGAGCATGTGTGTTTCTGTGTGAGAGACTTGTAGGACAGGGTAGAAAGACGAATTCTAACCTTGACGGAGGGAGAGAAATACATGAAGTGCGTGTGTGTGATTTTGATGCCCACAGGGAAATGAGATATGTATGCGTGTGAGAGAGATTGCACAATTCATTCACGTATCACTATCTAGCGATCGTGGACGTGCATCGCTTGAACATAAGTCAATATCTACTTCGTATCGTGGCCAAAGGTACAATATCGATTCAACGCTATAAAGATTGGACACTCACATATCACTTTTTCTATCTAAATAAACCTTTTTAGTTGTGCATGCCAAAGTTACAGTGATGTTTCTTCAAACAACCAATGTAGCTATCATGTAGATGCACCATTGTTACTCTTGCGTTCAAATTCCTTAGCCTTGCATGATTTCAGGTTCTATTATGAAGTAATATATGTAATATTCATATACAAATTCAACGGGTATGCAATTTATGAAATGGAGGCTATGTAATCATATGAGGTCACACTTTTAAGTAGCGGACAACAATATCCATTTCCTTTGTGGGACTACAATATCCATTTATTTTTGTGCGCCTCTACACTAACACGTCAATGCATTATGTTTAACGTAAATAACCAATGGCACTAAATTATGTAGTTACACGATAAATACATAGGCTGAGCGTTTGATCCCTTTTTTTGTGAACGCGCCTCTACACCCGTACGATTGGCCGCACCCATGTGAACATCCAAGTTATCATCCCAAGTTATTGTCTTTTTTTCTGGGGTGGACTTCACACCGGTTATTAACTGCTGACGCGTGCCCCGTGTACGCAGTCTCACATGGCCTTCCCGCTAGCACGGTCCAAAATTAGTTGCAACTGGATACGAACGATCTTGCGGGCAGCAAAATCTCCCGCCTCCTTCTAAAATTTCCTCCACCCAGTCTTTAGCATGTGAAATTACCCTTTTGTCCTTGGTGCATGGAGACCAACCGTTACAATACCGCCCTCATCTACATAATAGGTCGGGGCTGCTTTGGTAAATTCCGGTTCTGCCCACCACACGACACCCACATTTCCTCTCCCATCCCGCAAAAACGACTAACTCCACATCACCAGGGCATCTTACATCACGCCGTCCATACTTCATCGGCCTTTATACCCCTCCCCTCTCGAAACCACCAGCGTACCAGATCCCATTCACTGCCAGTGGCGTCCACCTCGCTGGATCTGCTTCTGCAGCCGCATCTACCCCTCCCACCTCCCCTAGAAACAAGTGGATTGCTCATCCACCACTATACCATAGCCTATTCGGTGCCGGCCTTGTCCACGGCGCCGGATCTGCCTTGCCAGTACTCTCATCAACCGCAGTGCATCTTCAACGACTCATTTGTACTCCCCACCAGAGACGCTTCGTCCACACCCCCAGAGCCGCCCCACCGATGCCCCCATCGATGGCCTCTGATCCTCTTCGCCGACACCTTCCTCAATCCTACCGGAGCCGCTTCGCCGACACCATCATCAACCCTACCGGAGTAGCTTCGCCTATACCATTCCCAACCCTACCAGGGCCTCTTTGCCAACTCACAAGTCCACGCCCTTAGATCCGCTGCGTTGCACCCTCATCCAACCTACCGGAGCAACTTCTGATGCCCCGTCCACTCCCCCAGATCCGCATCGTCGACACCATCCTTAACCCAATCACCGGAGCAGCTTCACCGACGCCCTCGTCCACGACCACAGATCTGCTTTGCCCACACCGTAGTCCACCCTACCAGAGCCACTCCACAAACACCCTACTCGACGGTTCTAGATCTCCTTATTGGACCCCGTCAGCCAGCGCAGCGTCATAACCCTTGACATTTCTAACCTGATTCCCACCGTCTGGCAAGATGCCAAGCACCCGCCACAGCCTAGGTACTTGTCACCTTTAAACCCGTCCAGCATCACCTTCCCGATGTACTTCAAATATACTAACAGGTCGCTATTAACTGTTATGCAGCTGGCAAAAACTACAAGGACGATGTTTCTTCTGGATCTAACAGCTTGGCCAACCAAGATCCTGGACTGAGCCATTGCTATGATCTTGTAAGTGCGTCTCTCTCTCTTCTATTGTTGTGTGCCTGCCAGCATGCTTTTTGCTAGGATTTTCGACCAGTAATCCCATTGTGCACACAATGATTTCTACTATTGGCTGCTAAATTAGATATGTAGATGTCATACATGATACTACCTCGTACCTCTGTTCCTAAATATAAGTCTTTCTTGAGATTCCACTATAGGCTACAAATGGAGCAAAATGAGTGAATCTACACTCGAAAATGCATGTATATACATCTGTATGTGGTCTATATGGAATCTCTACAAAGACATATATTTAGGAACAGAGACAATACATTACACAAAATCATAGGTTGCATGTAGGAATTCCAGTGCAGTACATTAGGATCCCTTAGAGTGCCTTCTAGTCCAGCACACAGAGTCATGGCTAGTTTATGCTGCGCACACAATCATTAATTGGTGGTTTAAATATGCGCAAGGGATATGCAATGTATTATCATGTAGAGATGTCTGAAATTAGCCGTGTCAACTTGCAGATAGGCTTACACAATGAAAAAGTAGAAGATGTATGTGGCAATTTCATGGAGCATCGCAAAAAAAAGGAGAGGCGGCGGTGAGCCTATACAGTGTGCTATGGTAGGTCACTCCTCCATTGCAATCATCATGACATGTTATTTATATGTTAGTTCTATTTGCCAAGTTTCTTAGGGACAGTTATTATGAGTTATCCTAAGAAAATAAGCACCTGTGAATATAAGCTCCATGTAATAAGCCAACCAGTTCTTTTCATTGCCTCCCTTTTAAGTTTATCTTTGGTATGATCAGTGAAAAGTCTAGATTGCGTTATATTTTTTCATTTTGCTTCCCATATGAAAATTAATTTGACTTGCAAACATCACAAATTGAACCCAGTGCAGTAATTAATATGATAGGAAAACAGACCATCACTATTTGTTCAAAATGCAAATACAAAGATACCATCTACTTGGCACAATCTACTTTGGTCAATGTCTTCCATAGAGATCCCATTGCCTAATTTAAACGAAGAACGCATGACCCACCTTTAAATGAAGAACAATTATTATTGAAATTCGATGGTCCAAGTGGCTGGTTGTTATCATATAGCAACACCACCTGAAAGCATCATATAGCAGCAGCAGCAACTCATAGCAACTCACCATACAGCAGCAGCAGCACTGTGCAATTCATCATATACCAGTAGCACCTCATAGCAATTCATCATATAGCAGCAGTAGGAGCAGCTCATAGCAATTCATCATATAGCAGCAGCAGGAGCAGCTCATAGTAATTCATCATACAGTAGCAGCAGGAGCAACTTATAGCAACTCATCATATAGCAGCAACTCATAGCAATTCATCATATAGCAGCAAACAGCTCATAGAAATTCATCATATAGCAGCAGCAGGAACAGCTCATAGCAATGCATCATATAGGAGCAGCAGAACCAGCTCATAGCATTCATCATATAGTGGATCAGAATGAAAATTTGGCAAAATATCATAGGAGATCCTCACCTTGTTGGATGAGCTCGTCCTTCAACAGCACCTCAAGGGCACGGCCTGGGAGGAGAGGAGGGGGAATAAGGTGCCTTCTGCTGCAGTGTGGCATCAACCATTGTTGTGCAGCGCCCGTTGGAGTAGTGTGCTGGATGGACCATAGTGGAGCAGCTGCTAGAGACCATGAGAATGAGGGGCGACCCAGAGGGAGGAGCAGCCGGGGAGATTTGCCCCTACCCGCCCACCATGTAGCCTAGCTGGATAGAGCATCATCGAGGACCAGGCCAGATGGGAACAGCGGCGATGGCTCGCTGGAGGAACCCTAGTGCTGCATGCAGGGGATCGAGGTAGAGGGAAAGGGGAGAGGAGATGCAAGCGGGCAGGGCAATGAATGCTTGCGTGTTTGTTTTTACTTGAGGTTCAGGTGTGATGCGGGCGTGAGCAGTTGCATTTTGAGTGTAATATAGGCAGACAACAGAGTCATTTCAGTATTCCCCTTCCCTTTAATTTTTAGTGAGCTTCTACCCGAAACACCCCCCTCCAAAGCGAAATAAGTTAAGCCCAAGCCCATAACTCAAAAATTACTTCTTTACATCTTTTATGGCTTATTTTGAGAATAAGCCCTGAAAAGGCGGAATCAAACTGGCCCTTAACCTACAATTCAATTGTGCGTGCAATGATGAATCACTCCTGCCTGCTATAGTGTACATTTAGGCATCATCTTACATGGCATAACCTAATAAATGTGCATTCCATTGTAGAATCTGGAATATGCAATGTTTATGTTAGTTCATACGTTGCACATGATGTTTAAATGCCCCTTAAATCTGGCCAGTCAAGTGATGGTCCTTAAGCCTCCATCTTTGCTTCTTTTCTTGATATGTAAGATTTGCTCACACATCTATTCAATTATTTGTTTGCATCAGCCAGCCATACTAGGACTGTTTGCTTTGATTACTTGTGTTCTTGACCTAACACTCTAACAGAGCTTGTCAACGGTTTAAACACTAAGGGATGCTATAGTGGGGCCTTGTCTAACTCATAGGTGACGTAAAGGTTTGGCTGTACACTAAAGTAGGCTCTGCAAGAGTACCTGGAGATCCAGTTTGAAGGTATGCCTAGTTTTTACATAGTGCAGACATAGTAAATGCTCATTTCATTGTGCAAGTGCAAGAGAAGTGGCATGTTTCATTATGTGGTGTTGTTTTGTTATAATCTCATCCTTTTGTGTTGTTCACAGACTGGAAAGTATGCATATTTATCTTCCAAGGAGACGAGTAACTAGTTTGTTTCACCTTGCAGAGGGGGTGCAATGAAGATAAGATTCAGGATTTCCATGTACAAGATGTTAGGAAGGAGCCTTGCAAGAGAAGTAGGAGCTGCACTAAGCCTATTCAACAAGTTAAGGTAAGTCACTGTTTCCAACTCAATAGTTCAATTCCTTGTTTGTTTTAGGCATAGTTAATTTGCTCTTTTCAATTGCTTTATTTGTCCCCAGTTAATGAGATGCCCAAACAATAATGCCTGATGTTGGGAACTTGTATAACTATTAGTTGACATAATTAAAGGCCTTACCATTTAATTACTCTGCCGAAGTGTGCCTGAAGCTTTGAAGTCTATTAACCAACTATTATTGCATGAGGCTCACAATCTAGTATATACTAGGCTAATGATTGCATAGTTTTGCTTGTTGTAGTAGGTTTGTATGAATCCCTCTGTTGTTCATTATGCTCCCTAAGACTTTACTTGAGCTACAGAATGGCTAACTGCTTGCTTACTTATACGCAATGTGCTCTCTAGATTTGTAACTTGTCTGTGTTTTGGATTGGGCCCCAACATCATGCTCCTCTGATGAGCTAAGAGAGTTTTCTATATGCAGGATGCACAGACTACCTTTTTTACAATTTTTAAAATATCACCTGCTTATGCTTCATGACGTGTAACATTATTGTTAGTCATGTTTTGCCATGTACAAAATAGTCTGTCTTGCTCACTTCACTGTTGTAACTATATTTTTGCCATAGTCATGTGTACTTACAGAAACATTTCAGGATAAAGTGACATCAACACAAAGGTCTGCGAGCAGTGTGGCATGGCCGTTACCGAATGATTATGGATTGGAATTGGAATGTGCTGATGTTCTCGAGAATCAACTAGAGGTGGCAAGACAACATGTACATGATTCTCAACGTACAATCAACAAGTTGAGACTGTACATGCAGGTATTAGATGCAGGAGTCACAAAAAGGAAACAAGACACTGAGGTAACCACGAAGGAATTGGAGATTTTGCAGACTGAAATTTGTGCTATCTAAATCCGGCCAATCCTATTTTCTGAAGAGATTATAGTTCAAATGGTAAGTTCTGTTCATGCGTGTCCATGATGTATGAGCTTTATTTGTCCAGTGTATGCAATTTGCTGTTTGTGTATGCTTTATTATCACTGGTGCCGAACTAAAATGCCCAGTTGGTATATTTGGCTGTAATTTCTTTATTGTATAGTGTAGGATTATTCTACGTTTCTATGCCTTAGTCTTTTTATTGTATAGAGTAGGATAATTCTTGAATATGCTATATCATTGAAATGGGGGCCAACACGCCCAAACATTTCCTGGAGGCCATACAAACGAACAAACATGTGTCGTCAAAGTGGGCCTTAATATGGCTGGTCAAAATAATATTAGGTGGATCCCAAATGATGTGGCCCACCGTAACAATGGCTCTAAGCAGGCCGTCAACATGCCTAAAGCTCGATAGGTCCTTATAAATGGAAATGGCCCTCAGGACTTTAGCAGGCTGAAATAAATGTCAATTTTGTCTCAGCCCTTTTACCTTACGGGCCAGTAAGAGGCCGAAAGTGTTATGGGCCAGAGGAGGCCCAATTTGCAAACTAGGCTTTTTGACAGTCTGAAAGTCGTGTTGGCTTGAAATGATGCCCTGCCAAATGTGGGCCCCTAATGGACCTAAAGTCAAAGTCCCAACCGTTATGCGGGTTGTTAACAGACCGAGAGACAAAATGGGCTAAGAGTTGGCCCATTTACCGAACGGGCCGAGGACAGGCCTAAAGTCACAACGGGCTAGAATTGTCCCAACTGCAGAATCGGCCGAGACAAGGCCGAAAGACATTCCGGGCTGTTAACAGGCTAGAACTGACGATGGGTTGCTAACATGCCGAAAGAAGCTTGGGCCATAATTGGGCCCAAAAAGGTAGCTGGCCGTTAACGGGCTTAAACTGACAATGGAATGGAAATTATCAAATCTAGAATGGGCCTTTGATGGGCCGATTCTATGTAACTTGTATTGGCCATACTTATAAATGGGCCTGACTCAAGTAGGCTGCCAATTGGCCGGTTTGCTTATTTTGACAGGCCCGACCTTTTCACTGGAATGGGCCTCTATTGGGCCATGCCACATGTCGACGTATCATAGGCGCCTCCTGTCCAATGAGTGGATGACATCTATCCCAACGGTGAGCTAACACGTGTTTCCTCCGGCTAATGAGAATTTTAAATGTGGAAAATCCCCATTGGTCTGGGCTGTTAACGGGTTATCGGATCCAAAACCGGACGCGATAGCTTAACCGCGAGCCGTTACGGTCGATGCCACATGTCGGCCACCCTTGACGAAAGCACTTCTATGACGCATGATTTATCTTCATGGAAGTGGACACTTCTGTAATGATAATTTTAGTAATGTCATGGAACACTTCTATGACAGCACAGGTATGACTATCTTGATTCTGTTAAAAAATCGTCATGGATGTACATGCATGACAGAAAACGTGACCTACTGTGACAAACATGTATCATCACAGAAGTGTATTTTTTTGGTAGTGTAAACCCATGCAGATTCTAGGCCTAGGCAGATTTTGGTAGTGTAAACACGTATCATCACAGGCATGGGAGTTTTCTAGGCACGTACCAAACTGGCTCTACGTTTACGATGCTTGGCAAATCACAAACAGTTCATGATTATAAACCGTGTACGATAGGTAGACATTCACACACATTTAGTTTTCCCGCACCGTATGTGATAATGTCTAATGTCAAACACGCTTTGCAAACAGCAATGGTGTGCATTGTTACACACGTTTCCACTCCATGAACTGTGTCGGATTCGGATGTATATCGCACACACTGTGCTTTGTTAACCGTGTGCGCCGTAATGACCTGCACACCATATTTTTGCCCTAATTTAATTGCTGCTATTTAAAAGTGTACCTATTTTAAACATGAAAGTAGGCTATAGCTTTATTCATATCCATCATGTTCAAACAACCAATGCATTATTCAATTCATAGTTACATATGATTAACTATTACATAAGCACCAAATAAAGAATGATGAACCAGGGTTCTATACTTGTACTATTACAGATGGTAAAGAAAGAGGCGACAGACATTCTGGTTGCTGAACAAGGTGAAGCGAAATGGCCCTATTGTGCTCTCCTGGATGCAGAAGGAACATACGAATCTAGTCCAACCCATTGTGATGGCTGGCCGCCAATCATGTAGTTTGAGAGGTAATCTTGAGTAAACTGCTTCAGGATCCACTACAAAGGAAAAAAGATTCAGACATTGTCATCTAACACAACTCATTACGGGCAGTAAAAAGAAGGCTACAGGGTTCTTACTTACCATCCTGCAGTTCACTATTGTCTTGCATAAAGTGTAAACATGTAGTTCGATTGACATCTTTTGACCCATTTTAATAACAATCTTTATCAATTTCCTCACATGATGCTGGTTCATGAATATCCCATTGCCCCATACGCGGAAAGGGTCGAAGTGTGGATCTTTGGCAATGACATGTGCACCTAAAAGCACCAAGTTAATATTAGAAGCTAAACAACAATTGCAAAATGATGTAGTACAACACTCCCTCCATCCCATTATATAAGATTTTATACACGTAGATCTAGACATCATCAGAACATTGTGGTAACACGAACATTAAGGTAACACTCTTCCTTGTTGCTATGTAGCCTGGGATTGCATATTTAGTCATTCAGTACAATGCACATTGCTATGTAGCCTCAGATATATTAAATATGGCCCTAGTTAACCTACTGATAAATGGGTTACAGATATATTCAGTGAAATGTTTGATTCGATGATTAATCCCTTATCAGTCCCCAGGCTATATGGTACCAGCTACCAAGATCCTGAACAGTGAGTACATATAAGCAATGCGATGAAACTAACCTCGATGGAAAAATAGCACTATTGTCAATATTGTCATGTATGAGTACATATAATGTCATGTAAGCACGATAGGCTAAACATCAACCAAATATATCCATGGTAGACAACATAATCTACAAATAATAGCTTCAGTGTGCAGGCTTAAGCACACTAGTTAAGAAAAACAAGAAGTGGAAAGGTGTGTTAACTGCATCAGGCATAATGTTTATAAACAAGCAAATAGTCATTCAAACTGGTATTGTGGAGGTCTAAAGTACACTAGTCATTGTTAAAAAAACGAAAACGCATGTTAACTACAATATCCTTAACAGCAACCAAATATCATAATTCATAGTGCTATTGTTGAAACTGTTATTGATGAAATTGAATTGCACGGCAAATAGTTGCACATATAGAGCATCACATTGTGAAGAACTGGAATAAACAAGGCATAAGGCCATCTCTAGCCGATCCTTTAAAAGTTAAAGGACTAAAACAATTAGTGGATATATATACAACAATTTTTGGCCGTTTCTAGTCGATCGCCTAAACTTAATGTTGTAAACTTCAGTTTGATCAAGTTCAAAGCAGGTTCAACCGAAAGTAGCATGCATTCAAACATAAACATAGATAGTTTTGCATAACTGAACATAAAACATAAATTTAAACTAAGCTAAACTACTTTCAATCGAAGTAGAGGTTGATTCAATCCTTCCTCGTCAAGTACGGTGTGGCACGAGTCGGGTCTGGGCCGGTGCCATTATCGGGGTCATTGGGGAAGGCACTCCTCCACTCGTTGATGTTGATCTCCTCGTCCACGCGCCCACTTCGACACCCTCCGTGTCGCCGTCCTCGCCGCCTTCGACCCCACCATCGGTCGAGAGTGTGATAACCTCGCCGCCCTCCGCGCCGGCAAAGATCCCCCGCTCCGCCTCCACAAGCTTCGGCTGCTGCCGGCGGAGCTCTTGCATGTAGGCCTCGTTGGCGGCCTCGGCCTCGAGGCACTCCTACGCCTCGCGGTCCTCCTGCACCTTAGCAAAGCTCACCACCCTGGCTCCGACAGAACGAGGTGGACCAGACGTGTGCCGAAGGGGAAATTGAGCCTAGCTGCTGCACCGTGGTAGAGGACCTGCCAACGGTCGTACTCCATTGCCGCGAGCTCGGCCGTGTGGAAGCTACCGAGCCATCAGCGGGTGTGGGTCTCCCGATCTGTAATCTCAGTGATCCACGTCCCCCACCAACGCTACCAGACCCTAGGTAGGACTTCGTCAGCTGCCGGGTCCGAGGGAGGACGGGGAAGTCCTTGAACCGGCGTAGGGGCACGACGGCTGGCGGATCGGGGGACCGGCGACGGCAGATCGGTAAAGAGCCTGCAGAGGACGACAGGGACACCTCGGTGGCCACCTCGCCGGTGTCGAGCGAAGAGGCTATGATAAACCTCTCTTGGGCCATTGGCTCCTCGAGCTCCCTGGCACACAGACAAAGGTTGAGGATGGAGGTAGCAGCGACCTACCAATGGTTACGAGGGGTGTGTGTGTAGGTGAGCCTAGGTTTCGTGAAGTGTGTGGTGTGTGTGGAGGGGTGGGGTTAAGGTAGTGTTTGAGGAAATACCTCGGCAACTGAAAATTTGACTAGGCGGGGGTAACAAGGAGGGGTTACTGAAAAATTGGGTCAAGGGCAAGCAGATATTTTTGAGACTGCGAGGGATGCAGAGGCGGGAGTATTTGGGGAGCGAGCTAGTGTGCTTGACACGCCGGCTGTGGACTATAGCCGACGCACCTTCTCGCGTAAGCCATAGGTGTACTGTACACCAATGGTGCTTCAGGATATTTTGTACTGCATCTCACATGGTTGGTGATAATAAACTATGTGGGATCTACTTGATTTTTCATTTTGATTTGAATTACATAATGGGGTCACAGTGGCAATGGACAGTGTTTGAATTGCTAGACCTTTTATCTGCAGTGAACATGCAACTATATGTGTTTCGTAAAAAATATTGGAATTATTCAGGGTTCGTTTGGAAATTTTATACATTAAATTGGTTTTCTAGGAATTTCAGGTGCACAATTCAAAATCAAAGAACATGCTCCAGTCCCTAAAAACGGGTTGCAAAATCAAATGTTTGTCCTTGGTTGCAAGCTTAGGTCACATGCAAGAAATGAGAATGAATGTCAAGTACCTTTACAATGCCACTCATCTAGCTGCTAACATTGGGATACATGGTTTTAAAATTCTAGTAAATCGAAAACTCGGCTGAAATTCATGAAACTTGACATGATATATGGAATGGCATCGACATGCCGTGGTAAAAATATTTTCCCATTTGGGGCAGGTTTGGGTATAAGCTTCTCGCAAACCGGAGCTTCTCTCACAACAAGCCAGATGGTTTCGGTAGGGAACGTGCCACCTTGAGGGACAAACGATATATGTTGCCTCTTCTTACTTTCTAAATTTTTCTCGGGTCAACGTAGATAAACACGAGTGTTTGTGTCATTGTTTGGGAGTTTTTGCGGTTCGCTTGGACATTTCAATATATTAACTGAGTTTTCTATGCATTCATGTGCATAATTCAAATTTGAACTACATGCACATGCTCTAGTGCATATAAAGTGGTTCATTATTGGATTGTGTGTCCTTGGTTACATGCTTAAGTCCCATGCAAGAAATGAGAATGAATGTCAAACACCTTACCACCGTCGCTCGGCCGCTAACATTGAGATACTTGGTTTTTATATTCTAGTAAATCGAAAATGCGTCTGAAATTTATGAACCCACGCTAGCATGGAACGGCATCAACATGTAGTGGTAAAAATAGTGTCCAAGTTGGGGCAGATTGGGGTATATAAGCTTCTCACAAACCAGAGCTTCTCACAACAAGCCTCATGGTTACAGTAGGGAACGTTTCACCTTTCTGGACGAAACGATATCCGTTGCCCCTTCTTGATTTCAATTCTTTTTGTAGTGACAACATAGAACAACATGAGTGTTGTGTTAAATTTTGGAATTCATTGGGGTTCGTTTGGACATTTTTATGCATTAATTGACCTTTCAATGCATTTATGTGCATAATTCAAATCTGAACCACATGCACATGCTCTAATGCATATAAATTGGTTGAAAATTCAAATATATGTCCTTGGTTGCATGCTTACGTCCCATGCAATAAATAAGAAGGAATGTCAAATACCCTAACATCGTCACTCAGCCGGAAACATTGAGATACCTAGTTTTTAAATTCTAGTAAATCCAAAACTCGTCTGAAATTCATGAAACCTGGCATGCTATCATGGAATGGAAGCCGACATGTAGTGGTAATTTTTTTGTCCCATGTGGGGCAGGTTTGGGTATAAGCTTCTCACAAACCAGAGCTTCTCACAACAAGCCTGATGGTTTCCGTAGGGAACGTTTCACCTTTCTGGACGAAACGATTGCCGTTGACTCTTCTTGATTTTAGTTTTTTCTCTAGTGTCAACATAGAACAAAATGAGTGTTGTGTTAAATTTCGGTATTTTTCGGGGTTCGTTAGCACATTTCATATGCATTAATTGAGTTTTCAATGCATTTATGTGCATAATTCAAATTTGCTCTACATGCACAAGCTCTAATGCATATAAATTGGATGAAAACTCAAATATGTGTCCTTGGTTGCATGCTAAGGTCCCATGCAAGAAATGGGAGTGAGTGTCAAACACCCTGCCCCGTCACTCGGCCGCAAACATTGAGATACCTGGTTTTTAAATTCTAGTAAATCAAAAACTCGTCTGAAATTCATGAAACCTGGCATGCTATCATGGAACGGCACCCGACATGCCGTGGTAAATTTTTTGTCCCATTTGGGCAGGTTTGGTATAAGCTTCTCACGAACCAGAGTTTCTCACAAGAAGCTTGATGGTTTCAGTAGGGAACGTGCCACCTTTGTGTATGAAATGATACCCGTTGCATGTTAGTACTTTCAAAAAATTTCTAGTGTCAACATAGAACAACATGAGTGTTGTGTTTAATTTTGGAATTTTCCAAGGTTCGTTTGGACATTTTTATATATTAATTGTGTTTTCTTGGCATTTTATGTGCATAATTCAAATTTGAACTAGATGCACATGCTCCAGTGCATATAAATTTGTTGAGAAATCAAATCAGTCTCCTGGGGTGCATGCTTAGGTCCCATGCAATAAATGGGAATGAATTTTAAACCCCAGGGCACTATTGCCTGTCGGCAAAATGTTGAGATACTTTGTTTTTAAATTCTAGTAAATCCAAAACTCGTCTAAAATTAATGAAACTTTGCATTCTATCATGGAATCGCGCCCGACATGTTGTGGTAACTTCCATGTCCATTTTGAGAGAAGGTGCACTCAAATAATAGTCAACAAAGGAATCTTGAAACAACTAGCTGCCTGTAGCAACCAGACCTCAAACGGTCAAGTCTCTGTGCATCAGTGTCATCCCTAGATCGGTAATACTGACACGCACAGTACTCGAGGATTTATAGCAGAGTTTCAATCACACACTTATTACATCGAATGTCTCAAAAGAGAACTTATTACAATAATATGGCTTAAGGCCATCTAAATAAGATAACAGCAGAAGGCTTGGAAGATAAAGTGAGTCCATCAACTCCAACGGCATAGCTGAGTGAGCGATAACGACCTAGCGCACCTTACTCTTCATCCGAAATGGGTTAGCACACTGGATATGCTAGCAATGTAACGCAAAAGAGCAATGAACAGAATAAATGCTATCACTACATGCATATATGGCTGGTGGAAAGCTCCATGGTTAATGTTTTGCATAAAACTAATTTTTCCCTACAACAAAGGAATATATTTTATTTAACTATCATGGTGGTTGTTAAACAATGAGAAGGTTCCTCCAACTCAATCCCAATCAAACATGTATCAATTAAGCCAACAAATTAATTTAGAGTGATGAGATCAACATGATAATCCAAGAACCAGATACACAAGATGTCCATAACCGGGGACATGGTTAACCATGATTAGTTTATACACTCTGCAGAGGTTTGCGCACTTTTCCCCATAAGACTCAATCTTCTCTGTTGGATTTCTCGCACTACATGGTTTTTGAGAAACGGGTGACCGAGATACAGTCTTTCCGAAACATTAACTCTTTACTCTGGATGGACAGTAACACCTACTTTCCCCTACATCTGCTAGCCCACCACTGAAAGAGGTCATGCAACCTACTCAACTATGCTAGAGCCCATAATAGCTTGTGGCTGCAAACGGAAGTTTCTTGCATGAATATCTTATGATCCCTTTGAGCCTGGGTGGCGAACCGTAGGATGATCACACGGGTACTCTGGGATATCCTAGGACAACATTGGATTCTCCAGGTGCCCGCAACCAATCCACCCAGATGTGCATTTAAGTAGCCACCTTAAGTTAACCATTAATTTAACAATTCTCACATCTGTCATGGATACACTCAACCAATCCACGTCTACGAGCATAGCATAGCAATCTAAGCATAACGTAGAAGTAACTCCCAAAGGTTTGATAATAAAAAGGTAATAGGTTCTACCTCACCATCTACTTCCCAATACCCACAAGTTAATCACATCTTAATCATGCAGTGTTTGAGGATTGCAACTAATGCATAAAAACTGGGTATGAAAAGAGTATGATCAAAGTGTTACTTGCCTTGCTAACGATCTGCAAACCCTAGAGACTCGTAGTAGCACACTTCGCACTCTGGGAATTCTATCGCAAACAAACAATAGCAAACATACACACTCAATCATAGATGCACGAGTAAAACTCCAATAAGGTGATCCAATCTGAAAGTTCAACTTCAGAGCTTCAATTTGCAAAAAGAATCAATCGAATCGGAGCTACGAAACTCAAACTACGCTTAAAAGAAGATCGAAATCAAATGTGCTTGAAACCAAATTTTAATTTGTCAAAATATTGTTCATGTTGATTAAACGGAAAGAGGTGCTCGAGACGAAGATTTTGGCGTTGGTTTCACTGGATTCCGACTAACAGTTAAAAAGTTGCGAGGGTTTGAAGATGAGGGGCTAATCTACGATAAAAATAATCGCGGATAGGTCCCTGGCGAAAATAAAATAAAAGAAAAAGACTAAGGCGCAAACGTTCGTTAACAGAGACAAAGGGATGAATGCGTTTGCTAAAAATGAACTAACAGGAGGATGCTCGCTAGAAAAAATTAAACCGAAAAGAAAACTAAACAAACCGAACCAATCTGAAAAAAAAACTAGGGTTTCTAAAAAAAGGGACGTTTTTCTTACCTAAAACCAAAAAAACACCGGCGGCGGCGGGATTCTGGCGAGGCAGCACGACGGGGCTGCGCGGGTCGGCGAGGCGAGGCGCGGCGCGGGCAGTGGGGTGCGGCGCGACGCTGCGGCGGCGGCGGCTCGGCGGCGCTGCTGCTGCAGCTACGGTGGGCGGGGTGGCGATGTGGGGGGCGGGGGCGGTGGCTTTTAAAGGGGCTCGAGGGCGAGGGGTGGCTTTGGGAGGGGGCAAGGCAGCGGTGGTGTCCGAGGTGGCGACGGCTCTGGCGGCATGCAGCGCTGGGAGACTGGCTCGGGGTTGGGGGCGACACGGTGGTGGGCCGGCTGGGGTTCGACCCAGTCGGTCCGAAGAAATTTATTATTTTCTAAAAAAAATTCTACCGAAAGAAAAATCCTAAAGAAATATAAAAAGAGTTCTAAAAATGCCAAAAACATTTTTTACTGTCTAAATAAAATATTTAGAACAAAGTGAACATTTTTTTGGCCTAAAAATGCAATTTTAGAAAACGCATATTTTTCTAATTCAAATAAAATAGCAATAAAATCCAAATATAAATATTTATTTGGTTCTAACATTTTTCCTCCAATAATTCATTTATTTGGAGAAGTCATTTTATCTCCTCTCTTTTATTTTTATTTTGGAAATATTTTGGAGAGAAAAATTAATTAAAACCAAAATGTTCCTCTTTTCAATATTTGAGAAAATTCAAATATGAAAATGAATAAAATCCCCAACTCTCTCCGTGGGTCCTTGAGTTGCTTAGAATTTCTAGGATCAAACCAAAATGCAATTAAAATATGATATGCATATGATGACCTATGTATAACATTCCAAATTGAAATTTTGGGATGTTATAAACCTACCCCCCTTAAGATGAATCTCGCCCTCGAGATTTGGGTTGGCTAGAAAATAGGTGTGGGTGGTCCTTCCATAGATCTTCCTCTCATTCCCAGGTGGCTTCATCCTCGGTATGGTGGCTCCACTGAACTTTGCAAAACATGATAACCTTGATGAGTGTGACTCGACTGGCAAACTCGAGAATCTTCACTGGTTTCTCCTCGTAGGTCAAATCACTATCCAGCTGAATCGCTTCCAGTGGCACTGTATCTCTCAGAGGAATATCGACCATCTCTATGTGGCACTTCTTTAACTGGGAAACGTGAAATACATCGTGAACTCTTGCCAATCCTTTTGGAAATTCCAGCTTGTAAGCAACTTCTCCCATATGCTCCAAAACTTTGTATGGTCCCACAAAATGTGGTGCTAGCTTTCCCTTAACTACAAAACGCTTAACTCCTCGAAGTGGTGACACACGCACACTACAAGAAATATGTCAACGTGTGACCTTCTCTTAGTGACCCCGGCTGAATTGTCGTAAATCCACGGCCATTTCGCTTTGAAGGGCTCAAACCCTGAAATTGCTTACACCAAATGGTCACAAAGCAGACAAGAGTGGCCAATGACCTTATTTCTACCTGATTACGACCAATATAAATGGTCATGAGGTTGTGAAAGTGGATGCATTGGTACTTATTGCTATGACTAGGCGCCACCTCATCAGTTTTGCCTATGTGTCATGTCCATGTGGTAGTTTGCGCCCTAGGTTGTGAAGCAACCTATATTTCTGTCATTCCCAAAATTCCCAAAAAATCTCATAAATTCTTTGGGTCATATCTTCGTCAAATATGTAAAAAACCTTCCTTGCCTAGTTCAAAAATAATTCAAAAATATTTATTTTCCTATTCTGTTCAGAAAAATACTTTGTGAAGGAAGTACCACTTTGGCATGTCCAAATAGTATCCATTTTCTACAGTGCTTTCCTATGCCCAAATAACCATCCTCCACCAAATGCCAGCTCAATCCATTAATTATTTGAGCCCAGCTTCAACATTCGTATTTATGTCCAGTGTGGTACTTTGCAAAGCAAGTACCGCCTAGGCTCCTCCTTTTGAGCTGAAAATTTCTGAAGACGGTCTTCTTAGTAACTAATCATCCTCAGCCAAAACTCACGCCCATTAGCCATGTCCATTTCCCGTACCGCTAATCAAACACTTGGCTGCTTATTCATGTTTGAGCATCAATCGGTCTCCTCGTGAGAATTTTATGTTGTGATTTTCTTCCTAGCACCTACCTAGGGAGTGCCCAACCTACTAGACATGCCTAGGCTGCCCAGAACACATGGCAACACCACAGTCACGGGGTGACCTCGCGGCGGGCATGCGAGTTTACGCGCTCTAAAGTTGGGGCCCTCGGCCACCGTCCAAACCTCAATGTATCGCCACCAAATCATGTATTTCTCATTAAGTAGGTACTTATGTAACTAGAAATTATTTTTGGAAAAAATAAATAGCAAACTATGAGGTAGCTGCAGTTCAAATTTGACCCGCTTCCTACTGAATCGGCGGGAATTTGTCTTTTTCACCAGAGGTGGATCAAAACTTTTGACACCCAACCATTTTGTCAATTCTGCATTAAATATGTCCTAATATTTTGGAAAATTGATTTGGTCCAATTTTGCAACAAATATATGGTAGGTCCTTCACAAAAAAAAACTCATTTCAGGCACTCAGAAAATGGAAAATGAATTTTCCGTGCAAATAAAATGAAAACTCCCTTAGGCAACATTTTTTGTAATTCCAAGATGCACCCTTGTGCACAATATGTGATCATCTGAACAAACTATGCCATGAATGTGGCATAAGATTGATCATTTGGCTTGAAAGCCATGAATCTTCACGCATGATAGCTCATTTTTGAGAACACTTTTCTAAAATAATTTCTGTATTACAAGTTTATTATTTTTCCTGGAAACTTGGCCACATATAATGACACAATGCGAAGGTTTTCCAATTTTTTTATTTTTTTGAATTTTTTATGCCCGTTTCAAAATGCGGTCAAAACGGCGGGAATGACCGTTCCTAGCTAGTGGTTGAATCTTGAATTTTTTGGTGTTTCTCTGATTAAATAGATACTAATGTACATAGAAATAATTTTTGGAAAAAATAAAGAGCAAACTACGAGGCAACTACAGTTCAAATTTGACCCGCTTCGTGCTGAATCGGCGGGAATTTGTCTTTTTCACGAGAGGTGGATCAAAACTTTTGACACCCAACCATTTGTTCAAATGTGCATTAAATATGTCCTAGTATTTTAGAAAATTGATTTTTTCCAATTTTGCAACAAATATATGGTAGGTCCTTCACAAAAAAACCTCATTTCGGGCACTCAAAAAATGGAAAATGGTTTTTCGTCCAAAGAAGATGAAAACTTCCTTAGGCAACATTGTCTGCCTTTCCAATATGCACCCTTGTGCACAGTATGAGATCATTTGAACAAACTATGCCATGAATGTGGCCATAAGATTGATCATTTGGCTTGAAAGCCATTGATCTCCACACATGATAGCTCGTCTCTGAGAACACTTTTTTAAAATATTTATTGTATTACAAGTTTATTATTTTTCTTGGTAACTTGGCCACATATAATGACACAATGTGAAGGTTTTCCAATTTTTTGAATTTTTTTGAATTTTTCATGCCCGTTTCAAAATGCGGTCAAAACAGCGGGCATGACCGTTCCTAGCTAGTAGTTGAATCTTGGAAAACTTTTGGTGTTTCTCTGATTAAATAGATACTTTTGTACCTAAAATGATTTTTTAGGAAAAATAAAGAGCAAGATATGATGTAGGTGTAGTTCAAATTTGACCCGCTTCCAGCTGATTCGGAAGGAACCCGTTTAAATGGCCAAAAATAGATAGAAAGATTGGAAATGCATTAAAGTTGGTGATCATTCATAAAATGTGGTATAATTTGATTGCAAAATTTAGTGGTGCCATTTTGCAAAATAATACTGGCACTTGCTTCACATTTTACTATGTTTTTAGCACTTAAACTATTTTAAATGACAAAAGTATCGAACCAATCAGGATCTCGCTCCCGCATCGTCCCACTCTATGCAATCTGAACCGTCCACGGGGTATGGATCCAACGTCCACCCTCTCACCCATCCACACCCACCCACTCTCCCTTGCACACCACTCATCCCCCGCACGACTCTCCTCTCTCTCCAAGATCCATACGCCACCGCCATCCTCACGGATCCATCCGGGCCTCGCCCGCCGCCACGAACCAAGGCCAGCAACGTCTACCACGCGGGGGATCTGACAGCAACCCTCACCCCCTCAGCCCCCATGCACCCACGGCTGCCACCCCCAACAATCTCCCTCCCTCTCTGATCTCGATCTGCTCTTCTCTCCACCGTCCGCCTCGGCCTCGCCGGAGATAGAGGCGTCGCCACCCAGCATCCACGGCTGGCTTGCTCGCCGGCGTGCACGGCGCTCCATCAAGCTGGCCGGACTGCGGTGCGTGTGTGGCCTGGCTAGGGTCTCTGGCCACCAGGACGTGATGGCGCCATCGGCTCCCTCGGCTCCGGCGACTGCGACCACGACCGGCGACTAGCGGCGGGTGCCTTCTATGTGATAGATGAGATCCATCTCCCTCCCGCCTTTATCCTTGGTTCGTTCTCGCTTGTTGCGTCAGATCTGTTCGCTTCCGGGTTGGTAGGTTGGTAGTCGGATCGAGATTGATTCCATGCCGCCCACGATTCTCCATAGCGACGCTCCTTCAACCTAGAGCCCAGTAAAAGTATCCCCCCTGTTTTTGGGTCAACAGTGGAGTAGGAGTAGGAGTAGCCCTCTCTAGCGGTGTTCACGTAACATTTTTTACCTTTTCATCAAATTTGCATCACATATTTGTTATATATATCAGAATGATTACGAATCTTAATATTTGACTGTTTTCAGTCCTCTTGCAGTTTCTGGGATGAGCGGGAGCACGAAGTGCTTTGGCTATTCGGCAACTCGAGTGACCACGGTAAAGGGCAGGTGCCATGGTGGTAGGTACTTGTGTGGTGAGAAGCAACCTCCAGCTGATCATCAGGGTCATGGCGCCCCCTCACGCAGTGCATGTGTGCCACTGAACCACTCCTGTAGCTCAAGGGACGCTACAAATATTCAGTTATAAGTGCCTTTCCTTCATACTACTATGCTCTTGCATATGCTTCTTTGGCTGACACATTTGCTTTCGACAACAGGTTATTAGCCAATACGAACTCTAGGTCTTACAGTAACATGACAGGCCCATATTTTCTCTTACGAAAATGAACAACCACTCATTTTGGCCATGTTGCACTCACTTCGAAACATTATCGTAGCCTCTATGCATAGTCGGATAACGCAAAATATCTGCAGTCTGTCAATATTGTAAGAATCTTGGGGCTTACAATATTTAGAATAACACCTAGCTCCAGAGTTTTAGAATGATTAAGAATTTGAAGGTAGGACTATTTTTCACTCATCTCGCACTCTGTTTGCCCAAAATGAACCCAACTGTCATTACCAAGTCAGGTGTTTCTTTTCCGCCTCAGTGTTTAGGCTGTTTGTAGACAACACACTTGCTTCAGGCCTTGTTTTACGATTTATGTTCTTCGGCAGTTCATTCACATTGCCCGCACCCTACACGACATCCCCTTCTAGTCCACTCGATTTCTCTTTTGGTCTTGTCATGTGCGGAAATTAAGTGGTAGCATCAGATGCAAATTTATCAGTGATGATCCATAGCTGTCAAACATTGGTTTTAATATGCAAACAACAACAATGCTAGAGATGCTGCAATATATTTAATATATACTTTGTTGTAAGTTCATGCTTAGATTAGTGTCTTTCATGTCTGTCCTAATTAATGCGTAACTGAGAAAGAATATATTTCTCTCTTTTTAGACTGCTAGACTATACAAGTTGAATGATCTGCTCTAGCTTAAACAAGTTGGGATCCATAAATACAACAGGAGTTCGTTTGTGTTTCACCTAGCTTGCAACTAATATCCTTACTGCTAATTTACCTCAAGTTTATCTGAACATGGCTGAAATGACCGCTGCTGTGACGCCCCCGATTCAATCGTACACTAATAATACACGCAAATGTGTACGATCAAGATCAGGGACTCACGGGAAGATATCACAACACAACTCTAGACACAAATAAAATAATACAAGCTTTATATTACAAGCCAGGGGCCTCGAGGACTCGAATACAAGCTCAATACACAACAGTCAGCGGAAGCAACAATATCTGAGTACAAACATAAGTTAAACAAGGATGCCTTAAGAAGGCTAGCACAAAAGCAACACGATCGAAGAGGCAAGGCCTCCTGCCTGGGACCTCCTAACTACTCCTGGTCGTCTGCGATCTTCACGTAGCAGAATCCATCAGCGGTGGCATTTGCCTCCAAAGATCCACCATATGGTTGCATCAACCGGAAAGAAGAAAGAAGGGGGAAAAGGGGTAGCAAAGCAACCGTGAGTACTCATCCAAAGTACTCGCAAGCATCAGATCTATACTAAGTATGCATTAGTATCAAATAGAAGGGTTGTATCTATGGACTGAACTGCAGAATGCCAGAATAGAGGGGGAAGGCCTAGCCTAACAAATACTAGCATCTTCAAGCACTTCCAAGCATCTTGCAGCATGTAGAAGAGTAAAGAATAGCAGTTTAATATTTAACAAACATGTTGTAACATTAATGCCTAGAGATCCTTCATCGACTCCCTGCGAGAAAGCAATCTCGGAGCTACATATCTCAAGTGTCCATTTGTAGTTGTATAAGATCAAGATATAAGTCTGAACGTCCGTTACCGTGGACATGGCTATTAATAGATAATCTTCCCTGTAGGGGTGCACCACGTTTTTCAACATGCTCGATCACTCTGGCCGGACACACCTTTCTGGGGTCAATGCCCGGCCTCGGAAGATCAACACATCGCAGCCCTACCTAGGCTCAGTAGAGAGGTCCCCTCCGGTCTACCTCCTAAGCACTCCGGGGTCTGGGCCCATCGCCCGTTGCACTCCGGGTCGTTGCGCGCAGGGCGGTTCCAGGCTCCACCTCTACATGGATGGTGCCAGCCCAGCCGTGCCGCACTGCTGAACTGGACGTCTGACAAAGCTTCGGCTAATACCACGATGTCGAGGCCCATAACTATAATCGCGTGGTGGTTGGTGCGTAAAGGCCAGAGGCCAACTCAGAACAAATACCCAAATCATAGTGTATTATTAGCTTGCGGAGACGAGCAGAGACTCAGGATCGAAAGTGACCCCGTCGCCCCGTCTCAAGGACTTACGACAAGGGCCTAGAATGCCCGGCCGTGCCATGTCATAGTCTTGCAGGTGCTCTCCGGGCCCGCCCGACTTTCACCAAGGTCTCAAGTAAAGTCATTGTAACCGTGTGTCCAAACATCAAGGGGAAAACCCGAGGAATCACCCCCGGTGGATTCCACTCAATGTAATCATCATGGTGAACGTAAGAGGGACCACCCTCGAGGTTCACACTTGAGGTGTTGAACTACAGAGCCGTATCGGGAATGGTGAAAGAGGAAATAAACTTCGATGACCACGACCGAATAGCTACACTACAGAATTATCATACAGAGTGCGTTATGAGGGATCACCCTCGGCACTTGATAGTAGCTCTGCAGAGTCAAGCAACAAAAGGGGCGTGATGTGATGTGAGATGTCGGGCTCTGGTCATCGATCACGTCGATCGAGGTATCGATGATGAAGCAGGGGCAACAAGGACAAGGTGTGGGTAACTGATGGATCACTAACCAACCTATACTAAGCAGTTTAGGATAAGCAGGTAGGTAACAATAAGCAGGTACAAAAGCAGGCTATGCATCAGAATAGGAGCAAACAATAATAGTATCAAAATCTAATGCAAGCATGAGAGTATAGAATGGGCGATATCGGGATGATCAAAGGGGGGCTTGCCTGGAAGCTCCGCTAAAAGGGAAGAAGGGTCGTCGATGACGTAGTCGATCATAGGGGCATCAACAGCGGTCTACCGAAGAGAAGAGGGCAGAGAAAATAGTACATTCATAGCAAGCAATAGCATAACAGGACAACAGGCAGAGCTAGACGTGTTCTAACGCAGCGCTAGGTGATACTGGCGAAGGGGAAAAACAACCGGGAAAGTTTTCCCGGTTCCGGACGTTTGTTGGACAGATGAACCGGAGGGGAAAAGGTTGCATGTTCGCTATGCTAGGGACGTGTGGCGGGCGAACAGACCGCGTGTTCAGATTCGCCTTGTCGTTCTGAGCAACTTTCATGTAGAAAAGTTTTTCATCCGAGTTATGGTTTATTTTATATTAATTTACAAAGTTTTAATTGATTTCATGGAATTATTATTAATTCGAAATTAAAGACTAAATGCTGGTTGCACCCAACTCTGCGTACACAGAAGTGTACCAGAGGCAAGCCGGTGGGCCAGGGGGTCCTAGTTGACCAGTCAACGTTTGACTGGTCAACAGGGGGTGGGGCCCCCTGTCATTGTCCATTTTGCCTAAACTAACAATTTTAATTAGTTAAACTAGGTAACTACTCTAATTAACCTCAATTTAATTAAGCTGATTAATTATGTTACTAATTAATTCATTAAACTTATTATTTATTTTTAATACTTTTTTTGTGGGCTGGGTGTCACGCCCAAGATGCGACCCTATCCTAAAGGAACTCGAAGGTCCCACCAAGGATAGAAGCGCATCTTGAAGACGCTTTTGCAAGGTGATATCATTACATCAACATTACATAAAACATGGGGATACATACAAAAGGGCATACAATGCCACATGAATACAACATCATGCATAAGATCAACATCCGACTACGGATGAAACACAAACAGAAGCTCAAACGACATCCACCCTGCTAGCCGAGGCTGTCAACCTGGAACCTATCCCCTGATCGAAGAAGAAGTAGAAGAAGAACTCCAAAACAAGCAAACATCGCTCTCGCGTCAAGATCATCACATAACCTGTACCTGCAACTGTTGTTGTAGTAATCTGTGAGCCACGAGGACTCAGCAATCCCATTACCATGGGTATCAAGACTAGCAAAGCATAATGGGCAAGGAAAGGATAAGTGGTGAGGTTGCAGCAGCGACTATGCAAGTATGGTGGCTAACATACGCAAATAAGAGCGAGAAGAGAGCAAACAGAACGGTCGTGAAGCTAGCAATGATCAAGAGGTGATCCTGAACTCCTACTTACGTCAAGCATAACCCAAAACCGTGTTCACTTCCCGGACTCCGCCGAGAAGAGACCATCACGGCTACACACACGGTTGATGCGTTTTAATTCGGATCTGGTGTCAAGTTATCTACAATCGGACATTAACAAATTCCCATCTGCCACATAACCGCGGGCACGGCTCTCGAAAGTTTATACCATGCAGGGGTGTCCCAACTTAGCCCATGATAAGCTCTCGCGATCAACGAAGGATATTCCTTCTCCTAGGAAGACCCGATCAGTCTCGGAATCCTGGTTTACAAGACATTTTGACAAGTGGTAAAAAAAGACCAGCAAGACCGCCCGATGCGCCGACAATCCCGATAGGAGCTGCACATATCTCGTTCTCAAGGCAACACCGGATGAGACAGGCTACGAGTAAAACCAGACCTCGAGTTTCCCCAAGGGGGCCCCGGAGGCGGCTCGGTTCGGACCAACACTTAGACAAGCACTGGCCCGGGGGGGCTAAAATAAAGAAGACCCTCGGGCTCCGAAAACCCAAGGGAAAAAGGGGTAGGTGAGGCAAATGGTAAAACCAAGGTTGGGCCTTGCTGGAGGAGTTTTATTCAAAGCGAACTGTCAAGGGGGTCCCATAAATCACCCAACCGCGTAAGGAACGCAAAATCCGGGAACATAACACCGGTATGACGGAAACTAGGGCGGCAAGAGTGGAACAAAACACTAGGCATAAGGCCGAGTCTTCCACCCTTTACCAAGTATATAGATGCATTAATTAAACAAGAGATATTGTGATATCCCAACATAACCCTGTCCACCATGGAGCAATCTTCAACTTCACCTGCAACTAACAACGCTATAAGCGGGGCTGAGAAAAAACGGTAACATAGCCAAGCAACGGTTTGCTAGGAAGGGTGAAAAGGGTTAGAGGCTGACATGGCAATTTGGGAGGCTTGAAGAGCAAATGATAGGTAGCGCAGCATAGCGATAGAACGAAGCAAACTAGCATAGCAATGATAGTAGTGAGATCCAAGGTGACGGTCATCTTGCGTGAAATCCCGCAAGGAAGAAGAACGAGTCCATGAAGAAGACGGATGGGAGTAGTCGAACGAATCCTCACAATCGCAACAAAATGGGAACTATCGAGAAGAAGCACACAACATGGTAAACACACCACACATATACAAGGCATGATGCTCAACCAAGTATGATGCATGACAAAGCTACATGAAGCTACTCATGGCAAGAGACGATGCAAACAAGAGCAACACATCAAAGCAAGTTTAAATGAGGCCGAAAACAACGTATAACAATTCTGGTAAGTCCTCATATGCAGATTTAGGAATTGGTCCAGAACTGAATAAACCTTATGTTCAAGTTGTTAAACAGCCAGTTAAGATGCACCACGAAGATCTACACGAGATTCTAGTCAAGTTACATACAAAGTTCATTTAGTTCGGAGCTACGGCCTAGAAGATATGAGCAAAACAAGTTAAACATGGCATTGATGCAAAATGCATACAAACATCAAGCAAACACCTCAAAACAAGGATGCAACATGATAATATGAAGCTACATGCAAAATCAAACAAGTTTCTTATAGAGCACAATCAAAACGGAGCAACGGTTCAACACATACACTCTGTACAAGTTTAAAGGACAAGCTGTCCAAAACAGCAACTAGGAATATAGCAAGCATCAAAACAATATGCTACAGTACCACAACATAATAACAAAAGGCATGGCATGAACTACAGGTAAATCATAACAAATCATGAACACTGAGCTAACTCCAGAAACTACAAGAACATGCTCAAAAGGACATGGCAAGATTGCAAATAATAACAGTTTCAGGTTTAGCAGAAATAACATCAGAATGCAATGTTTAGAGCTATCAAACAACATGTTGAAGGAACTTATCATGGCCAACAAAGGCATGGCATGAATCTACTAATTACATAGAACAAAAGTCCCTTACTGACCATGAGCCAAAAAGGATCAGAAGATATGATGACACCCATGTAAACATGGCAAGTTATATGACAGATTCATACATGGCAGGAACAACAATAAGTAGGCATGTTGGTGAGCTTGAATCACTCACCACAGAGTAATACATGGCATGGCAAGGCAACCAACAGTAAGAATACATGTTTATGAATCTAAGCATGGCAAGAGCAAGTTCATAGGGTGCATGGATCACTAGAAAAGCACATGGCCAAAACTGAACTTAATGTTAACAGGCTGACAGCAACATTATTTAGCAACTTTGGAGCAAGATTACAACAAGCTACAGCAAGCTATAAATGCACCCAGGGGCATGGATGTATAGAACATGACATGTAACAAAACATCCTTAGTGAACATCTCCAGATTATGCATAGAATAACTTGTAGCAGCAGGTTTACATAGCAACAAAATATAACAGAATCAGTCAGGAAAACAGCAACAGCAAGTACCCTACTTAAAAAGCTCGATGCACTCAGCACACAACTTACAAAAATACATGGATAGCACCTCTGTAAAGATGGCATTACATAGATCAAAACACATGTAAAGCTCATGTTCATAGGATGCACACATCCAACATGGCAAAAATGACAAATGAGCAAGTTATAACAGGTTCAGCAGATTAACAGCAACATGCACTCTTGCAACGATGATTCAGGCGTCAAGATGGACTCAAATGAACATGATGCAATGGAATGAAATGAAGTACTCGTCGAGTCGAACAATTTGACATATTACACGCACAAAACAGAGTAGTATGCAGCAAGTTATGACGCGATGAACATGGCATGATTATGCAAAATATTTCGGGACTTAGTAGTTTTTTTTGGGGGGGGGGGGGGAATGAGTGAGCGCTGAATAGTAAAAATCGCACGGGCGCGGGATAGCGGGGGCTGCTCACCATGGGCCGAGACCAGGTCGGGGAGGAGACAGGCCGGCGGTGGGGAGGCCGGGCGAGTTGGGCTGGGTCGCGGGGCCCACGTGACCCAGGCGAGAGGAGCTCGTCCTCCTCCCGTGCTCCTCACGGGAAGGAGGCCATGGCGGCGGCGAGGAAGACAGGGAGTGCCGGCGAGGGTCGAGTCAAGGCAGGGAGGGGCCCTGGTGGATCCGGGCAGGTCCGGCGAGGCCGGATCCATTCTGGGTGGCGACGGCGGCGCTCGTCGAGCTAGGGGCGGCGCCATGGCGGGGTTCCTGCGGGGAGAGAGAGATCTGAGAGTGAGAGAGAAGCGAGAGGGAGAGGGGCGACGGGGAGGCGCGACCTGGCGGCGGAGGACGGGCGGCGGAGATCCGGCGAGGCAACAGGGCGAGGACGGCGACGGAGCCGGCGAGCAGCGGTGCGGCGGGGAGGCGAGCGGGATAGCGGCGGCGGCGTCCGGGCCCGGGCGGGCCTGCCTCGGGCCCCGGCGGGCTGCAGCGGCGGGGGAGAGAGTGAGGGTGATGTGGCGCTCGGGTATTGGCCGGAGGGCGGTGGCGCGGGCTTTGTCCGGCGCGGACGGACATGTCCGGCGCGGCGCGGAGGGGAATTTGCTAGGGTTAGGGTAGAATGACCCGAAAATTTCGGGGGAGGTCAATTTTTATAGGTAGAGGGAGCTAGGAGACTCCAAATGAGGAGCGGTTTTCGGCCACGCGATCGTGATCGAACGACCAAGAGCATGGAAGAGACTTAGATGGGTTTTGGGCCACTTTGGAGGGGGTGTTAGGCTGCAACAAAATAGGCCTTTACGGTTACCCGGTTAACCGTTGGAGTACCAAACGACCTCCAAATGGGACGAAACTTGACAGGCGGTCTACCGGTGCTATACCAAGGCTGCTTGGCAAACCTCGGGCCATTCCAAGAATGTTTAACACCCGCACACGAAAAGAAACAAAAGGGGGCGCCGGAGGACATAGAAGTGCCGGATTGCAAAACGGACAACGGGGAAAAAGCTCAGATGCATGAGACAAACATGTATGCAATGCAATGCACATGATGACATGATATGAAATGCATATGATGACATGGCAAAGTGTAACACGCAAGAAAATGACATGGCAACGACGGCGAATAACTGGCGGACACCCAGCGCATCGAATCCGGGGCGTTACAGGGAAGAAGAACTAGAAGAGAAAAAACACCGGTTGAAATCATTGAAGAAAGAAGGCAAAGACTTCGCACGAGTAGGATGGATACTCGATTACGGACTCCGGTTCCGAGGAGAAAAAGGGGAGGGCGGGTGGGAAAATAAAACAACTGGGGATTAAACTTGGCAAAGAAGAAGAGGCTCGAGTCAACTTGACGAGAAATGCACCGGATGAAAAGAGCTGAGGAACAACGATCGGAAAAACCAACTGCGTGATCCTAAAGAAAGTTTGAAAGGGAAGCGGAGTAGTTCAAAACATCTATGTCAAGATTCCTCACTAGAGCGACGAAGGGGCTGAGGAGTAAAAAGAATTCCTACTCTCGGATATAACTAGACTCAGAAATCAGTTTTCTTCTAGACTCAACAACGGCCAAACTACACGATCAATCAAGGGGGGTCCTAGGGTCGGTCGAGGCTCTGATACCAACTTGTCACGCCCAAGATGCGACCCTATCCTAAAGGAACTCGAAGGTCCCACCAAGGATAGAAGCGCATATTAAAGACGCTTTTGCAAGGTGGATATCATTACATCAACATTACATAAAACATGGGGATACATAAAAAGGGCATACGATGCCACATGAATACAACATCATACATAAGATCAACATATGACTACGGATGAAACACAAACAGAAGCTCAAACGACATCCACCCTGCTAGCCCTTGCTGCCAACCTGGAACCTATCCCCTGATCGAAGAAGAAGTAGAAGAAGAACTCCAAAACAAGCAAACATCGCTCTCGCGTCAAGATCATTGCATAACCTGTACCTGCAACTGTTGTTGTAGTAATCTGTGAGCCACGAGGACTCAGCAATCCCATTACCGTGTGTATCAAGACTAGCAAAGCTTAATGGGCAAGGAAAGGATAAGTGGTGAGGTTGCAGCAGTGACTAAGCAAGTATGGTGGCTAACATAAGCAAATAAGAGCGAGAAGAGAGCAAACAGAACGGTCGTGAAGCTAGCAATGATCAAGAGGTGATCCTGAACTCCTACTTACGTCAAGCATAACCCAAAACCGTGTTCACTTCCCGGACTCTGCCGAGAAGAGACCATCACGGCTACACACACGGTTGATGCATTTTAATTCGGATCTGGTGTCAAGTTATCTACAACCGGACATTAACAAATTCCCATCTGCCACATAACCGCGGGCACAGCTCTCGAAAGTTTATACCCTGCAGGGTTGTCCCAACTTAGCCCATGATAAGCTCTCGCGATCAACAAAGGATATTCCTTCTCCCATGAAGACCCGATCAGTCTCGGAATCCCGGTTTACAAGACATTTCAACAATGGTAAAACAAGACCAGCAAGACCGCCCGATGCGCCAACAATCCCGATAGGAGCTGCACATATCTCGTTCTCAGGGCAACACCGGACGAGACAGGCTACGAGTAAAACCAGACCTCGAGTTTCCCCAAGGGGGCCCCGCAGGCGGCTCGGTTCGGACCAACACATAGACAAGCACTGGCCCGGGGGGGCTAAAATAAAGATGACCCTCGGGCTCCGGAAACCCAAGGGAAAAAGGGGTAGGTGAGGCAAATGGTAAAACCAAGGTTGGGCCTTGCTGGAGGAGTTTTATTCAAAGCGAACTGTCAAGGGGGTCCCATAAATCACCCAACCGCGTAAGGAACGCAAAATCCGGGAACATAACACCGGTATGATGGAAACTAGGGCGGCAAGAGTGGAACAGAACACCAGGCATAAGGCCGAGTCTTCCACCCTTTACCAAGTATATAGATGCATTAATTAAACAAGAGATATTTTGATATCCCAACATAACCCTGTCCACCATGGAGCAATCTTCAACTTCACCTGCAACTAACAACGCTATAAGAGGGGCTGAGCAAAAGTGGTAACATAGCCAAGCAACGGTTTGCAAGGAAGGGTGAAAAGGGTTAGAGGCTGACATGGCAATTTGGGAGGCTTGAAGAGCAAATGATAGGTAGTGCAGCATAGCGATAGAACGAAGCAAACTAGCATAGAAATGATAGTAGTGAGATCCAAGGTGACGGTCATCTTGCCTGAAATCCCGCAAGGAAGAAGAACGAGTCCATGAAGAAGACGGACGGGAGTAGTCGAACGAATCCTCACAATCGCAACGAAACGGGAACTATCGAGAAGTAGCACACAACATGGTAAACACACCACACATATACAAGGCATGATGCTCAACCAAGTATGATGCATGACAAAGCTACCTGAAGCTACTCATGGCAAGAGACGATGCAAACAAGAGCAACACATCAAAGCAAGTTAAATGAGGCCGGAAACAACGCATAACAATTCCGATAAGTCCTTATATGCAGATTTAGGAATTGTTCCAGAACTGAATAAACCTTATGTTCAATTTGTTAAACAGCAAGTTAAGATGCACCACGAATATCTACACGAGATTCTAGTCAAGTTACATATAAAGTTCATTTAGTTCGGAGCTACGGCCTAGAAGATATGAGCAAAACAATTTAAACATGGCATTGACGCAAAATGCATACAAACATCAAGCAAACACCTCAAAACAAGGATGCAACAATATAATATGAAGCTACATGCAAAATCAAGCAAATTTCATATAGAGCACACTCAAAACGGAGCAACGGTTCAACACATACACTCTATAGAAGTTTAAAGGACAAGCTGTCCAAAATAGCAACTAGGAATATAGCAAGCATCAAAACAATATGCTACAGTACCACAACATAATAACAAAAGGCATGGGCATGAATTACAGGTAAAGCATAACAAATCATGAACACTGAGCTAACTCCAGAAACTACTAGAACGTGCTCAAAAGGACATGGCAAGATTGCAAATAGTAAAAGTTTCAGGTTTAGCAGAAATAACATCAGGTTGCAGTGTTTAGATCTATCAAACAACATGTTACAGGAACTTATCATGGCAAACAAAGGCATGGCATGAATCTACTAATTACATAGAACAAAAGTCCCTTACTGACCATGAGCCAAAAAGGATCAGAAGATATGATGGCACCCATGTAAACATGGCAAGTTATATGACAGATTCATACATGGCAGGAACAACAATAAGTAAGCCTGTTGGTGAGCTTGAACCACTCACCACAGAGCAATAAATGGCATGGCAAGGCAACCAGCAGTAAGAATACATGTTTATGAATCTAAGCATGGCAAGAGCAAGTTCATAGGGTGCATGGATCACTAGAAAAGCACATGGCCAAAACTGAACGTAATGTTAACAGGCTGACAGCAACATTATTTAGCAACTTTGGAGCAAGATTACAACAAGATACAGCAAGCTATAAATACAACCAGGGGAATGGATGTATAGAGCATGACATGTACAACAAAACATCCTTAATGAACATCTCCAGATTATGCATAGAATGACTTGTAGCAGCAGGTTTACATAGCAACAAAATATAACAGAATCGGTCAGGAAAACAGCAACAGCAAGTACCCTACTTAACAAGCTCGATGCACTCAGCACACAACTCAAAAAAATACATGGATAGCACCTCTGTGAAGATGGCATTACATAGATCAAAACACATGTAGAGCTCATGTTCATAGGATGCACACATCAAACATGGCAAAAATGACAAATGAGCAAGTTATAACAGGTTCAGCAGATTAACAGCAACATGCACTCTTGCAACGATGATTCAGGCGTCAAGGTGGACTCAAATGAACATGATGCAATGGAACAAAATGAAGTACTCGTCGAGATGAACAATTTGACATATTACACGCAAAAAACGGAGTAGTACGCAGCAAGTTATGATGTGATGAACATGGCATGATTATGCAAAATATTTCGGGACTTGGCAATTTTTGGGGGGGGGGGGATGGGTGAGCGCTGAATAGTAAAAATCGCACGGGCGCGGGATAGCGGGGGCTGCTCACCATGGGCCGAGCCCAGGTCGGGTAGGAGACAGGCCGGCGGTGGGGAGGCCGGGCGAGTTGGGCTGGGTCGCGGGGCCCACGTGACCCAGGCGAGAGGAGCTCGTCCTCCTCCCGTGCTCCTCACGGGAAGGAGGCCATGGCGGCGGCGAGGAAGACAGGGAGTGCCGGCGAGGGTTGAGGCAAGGCAAGGAGGTGCCCTGGTGGATCCGGGCAGGTCCGGCGAGGCCGGATCCATTCTGGGCGGCGACGGCGGCGCTCGTCGAGCTAGGGGCGGCGCCATGGCGGGGTTCCTTCGGGGAGAGAGAGATCTGAGAGTGAGAGAGAAGCGAGAGGGAGAGGGGCGATGGGGAGGCGCAACCTGGCGGCAGAGGACGGGCGGCGGAGATCCGGCGAGGCAACGGGGCGAGGACGGCGACGGAGCCGGCGAGCAGCGGTGCGGCGGGGAGGCGAGCGGGATAACGGCAGCGGCGTCCGGGCCCGGGCGGGCCTGCCTCGGGCCCCGGCGGCCTGCAGCGGCGGGGGAGAGAGAGAGGGTGACGTGGCGCTCGGGGATTGGCCGGAGGGCGGCGGCGCGTGCTTTGTCCAGCGCGGACGGACATGTCCGGCGCGGCGCGGAGAGGAATTTGCTAGGGTTAGGGTAGAATGACCCGAAAATTTCGGGGGAGGTCTAGTTTTATAGGTAGAGTGAGCTAGGAGACTCCAAATGAGGAGCGGTTTTCGGCCACGCGATCGTGATCGAACTACCAAGAGCATGGAAGAGACTTAGATGGGTTTTGGGCCACTTTGGAGGGGGTGTTGGGCTGCAACAAAAGAGGCCTTTACAGTTACCCAGTTAACCATTGGAGTACCAAACGACCTCCAAATGGCACGAAACTTGACAGGCGGTCTACCGGTGCTATACCAAGGCCGCTTGGCAAACCTCCGGCCATTCCGAGAACGTTTAACACCCGCACACGAAAAGAGGCAAAAGGGGGCGCCGGAGGACATAGAAGTGCCGGATTGCAAAACGGACAACGGGGAAAAAACTCGGATGCATGAGACGCACACGTATGCAATGCAATGCACATGATGACATGATATGAAATGCATATGATGACATGGCAAAGTGCAACATGCAAGCAAATGACATGGCAATGACGGCGAATAACTGGCGGACACCTAGCGCATCGAATCCGGGGCGTTACACTGGGCCAAGTGGTCAGTGTCTAATTAGACTAGCTAATTTGATTAGCCACTAACCTAATGCAATTAATATCTAATAGGGCCGGCCTCTTGGACAGAGTGTGTAGTAGCAATGACGCATGAGGCAAAGCAAGCAACAGCGGCTTCAGGTAGAGCAAGCAGCAGCAAGCAAGGCAGTAGCAATTAGCGCCATTAGCAGAACGGAGCACAGCATCCAGCGGGAGCAGCAGAAGAAGCAGCAACGGCAGCACAACAACACTACGGCGGCGGCGACAACGCGCAAGAGAGCAGCAGCACAAGCAGCAGGCAGGGCCGCGGCCAGAGGCGAGGCGGGGTGTGTAAGAGGCTGTGGGCGCGCGCCTTGGCGCGGCCAGGAAGCGGCGGGCGCGACGGGGCGCTGGCATGTGCGAGGACAGGAGCGAGCGAGGGCGCAGGCTGGGTACGGAGGGGCTCGCGGCGAGCGCGACCAACGACAGGTGAGCGCGGCTAGAGGCACGACAATGGAGCAGCGAATAGGGGCGTGCGGAGCCAAGCTCCCTGTCATGGTGGCCTACGTGTGGGTCGGCTAAACGACGACCAATTTGAGGGAAAAGAAAAGGGGAACGGGGAGAGGAGCTCATATCGAGCCTGTAGGTGAGCAAAGCGGGCTCGGGGCGGCGCCAGTGTGGTCGAATCGAAGACGGCGAGCGGCGGGGCGGAGGTTGAAGATGACCTCGATCTGGTTGATGTCGGGGCTCCCGACTTGATCTGGTGGTCGTGGTCGAGGCAGTGGTTGACAATGGAGCGAATGGATGCGCACAGTAGGCCAGGGGACGACAGTGATCACGAGCTTCACGGTGGCGCAGCCATTGGCTTCTCGGGCAAATGTTAAACCGAAGGGGGCAAGGCGAGGGGGGCGAATGAGAGGGCTAGGGTTCATCGGCGAGTTCGAGGGCGACCTTACCTGCGTTGGGGAGCCACGGGATGGACGACGCGTGGCCATCCGCGGCCATGAACGGGGCACACCTGTCCACAACGCTCCTGGTGAGCAGTAGGAAGGAGGAGATGGCGAGGTGGGCTAGGCTCCCACTGTTGACCTAGAGCCTAGTCCACCAGTAGTTTAGGTCTTTCTTTATTTTTATTTTATATGTACTTAAGTTAGCTACTGTTTCGTATTAATTTGAGTGACAAAAAGAATTCAGTCAAACTTGAAATTTGGCACACAACTCGAGAAGAACATTGTGGTGTTGCATAAAGTTTTAGAGCCAACGAAATTGTTCAAAGCATTTTGGGAAATTTAATAGGTTAATTAATATGCTGTTGGGCCACTTTATATTTTCCTAGGGATTTAAAGGGAGAGCCAAATGATGTTGGTTGCCACATGATAATTAGCTAGTGAATATTTTCAATCCAACGAACATTTTTGTTTTGACATTTGATAACTTTATTTGTTTGACATTATTTTAAATTTGAAATTTGAACTAAGTGGAATCAAAGGGGGATTTAGCCACAGTGAAAACAATGACATGGCACCATTAACGAGGGATTACTGTAGCTTAATTATTCGGGTGTCACAATTCTCCTCCACTACAAGAAATCTCGTCCCGAGATTTAAGGTGTGAAATAAGGGGGAAGCTATAAGGACGGACGTCTGAAAGGATCGGCATCCGGTAGTTATCTCAAGGAAGAAGATTTTAGATGCCCCAGGAAACGTATCGAGAGTGCTATAAGAAGGTTCAACAAGTTTCTACCAGGTAGGCATCCAGCTGATGCATAAAACAAGTGTTGAAGGGGTTCAGAGCAATAGAGAATAATGTTGCCTCTGATACTAGAGTGAAACATGAAGAGGGAGTTAGCTCGTGAATTACATACAAGTCAAGTGCAAAGAAGATTTCAGAACCAAGGTTGTACAAGAGAGTCAGGTTTCAAGCCTGTGGAGCTATGGGTTATGGGCCCACTATGTGGATTAAAAGTAGGAAGGGCGCTGATGGCAAGGCATGTCAGAGCATAGACTGTCATTTATGTTGGTAACAATGTTAGTACCAAGGGCGAGGGACGAAGAGAACCATTTTCCTGCTCGTTGAATGAGGCGGACCAATAGGCAAAGTTCTCGTCCATCGGTGGCTACCGGAATGTCATCAACAATAGCAACGAGGTCTTACTGACAGAGTTGTACATCAAGGCATTTACATAAGCAGCGAGTTATCACTGCTCAGATATGTTAGGTTACCAGAAAGGTTAAATAAAACAAAGGAGACTCGAATCAGTTATCGATGTTCTCGAGTGACAAACAACTCAGAACCCGTGGAAAACTGGAATCGGCGAGAAATAGTAGTTGAAGAAGAACTCATAAGAAGTTATGTAGTTCCGTGATATTCTCGACATACAAGAGGGTAATACTCGAGGGTAGAGCATAATAGAGGTTGGACAGGTGAAGCGGTCTGCAGTACTTCAACTTGTCTGAGAAATGAAATCAAAGAAGAACAATCATGGTTGGAACCACGGTTGCGAAGGACCAAACATAGATACTAGATGAACTTATCATAAGAGGATTATTATTATAACAATAAGTTTCCATGATAGGATGTACATCGTGTCCATGGGCATGAACACAAATTTCAAGGTCGACTCCCACTTCTCCAATGCATAACCTTTCTTTCACTTCTCGTCTTCAAAGACGTTGAAGAGGTCAAAATTTACCCGAAGAAACACCAGTAGATATAACTCGCATAATCTTCGGCTTCACACATATTAGGGAAGGCGTAGGTTCAACCCACCAGGGTATCTTAGGGACATATAACGCAGACTTCACGAGAAAATAACCCAAGCTCGAAAGTAGAGCATGGTCACAAAAGCAGGGGATACAATTTACCAAAGGCAATATGTATCCGAGGAAAAGCTCACAAGGTTACTGAATATGAAGGACCCTATTGGATAACACCCAACAAAGGATCTGGTGGTCCACGAGGGATCTGATGTGAGAAATGGTACTCAACCAGAAGAAGGAAGAATGCAAGGAGGTCAGATTATAGAAGCAACTGACTAATTCAGAGTTCAAATGCAAATGAATTATGATTCCCAAATCAAGGGATCAGAAGCAAACGCTCTGATCAAGAATGGATAAGTTGAGTAGACTTGGGCACAACCTGTGGCAATCTGATTGACCAAGAACCAGCTCATGTTCAGGAAGACGTTTGAGTCGGAATGATAATTTATAAGGATCAACTGATGATTGCGACACAAACTATCAAATAGAAAGACTCAAGATGATAATGACAAAAGATGCCAATGGATACTGCTAGGCATATGGAATTAACCAGGGTGTAGGCAGGTAAGACCTTCTAGAGCAATAGGCGACAGAGGTCATCGAAAGCTCGGATTGTATCACAAAGTATCTTATGAAGCATAAGGATAACTAGGGATGAACGGATACTCGATAAGAACGAGTAATTATCCGTAGGGGAATTCATGCGGCAAGGAACTGCAAGGCAGTAGGCATAAGGTATTCTCGGAACAAACAAGAAGAAATCCAGGGTATCTAGTAATAACAAGATCAACGAGGAATGATCGTATGAATGACAATGTAGGTAGTTACCCATAAGGATTTATCGGAGGTAGGGATCGCAACGACGAAGGGTACAAGGGTTTCGGGAAAGCATCAGAGAGTATTTTCAGAATCTTTTGGTGCACCAAGCAATAATCTGGAGTGAGGGGCTCTCCGGGAGAAGTATTTACGAGAACCTAGAGTTATACTTAGCAGAACCATTTCACCCGAATAGAAGAGAGATTAGAGTCCCAGAGTAAAGGTTGAGGAGTAAAAGATCCTAACACCACCCAATGGCGACGTGGGGCCAGTAAGCCACACAACCATGTTAGTAAATCAGTTTTTCAAAGACTAGACTCAACTTCGGCCAAGGAGTTGGAAAGGGGGATCCTACAGGCAGTCGGCTCTGATAACAACTTGTGACGCCCCCGATTCAATCGTACACTAATCATACACGCAAATGTGTACAATCAAGATGAGGGACTCACGGGAAGATATCACAACACAACTCTAGACACAAATAAAATAATACAAGCTTTATATTACAAGCCAGGGGCCTCGAGGGCTCGAATACAAGCTCGATACACAACAGTCAGCAGAAGCAACAATATCTGAGTACAGACATAAGTTAAACAAGGATGCCTTAAGAAGGCTAGCACAAAAGCAACATGATCGAAGAGGCAAGGCCTCCTGCCTAGGACCTCCTAACTACTCCTGGTCGTCGGTGATCTTCACATAGCAGAATCCATCGGCGGTGGCATGTGGCTCCAAAGATCCACCATCTCGTTGCATCAACTAGAAAGAAGAAAGAAGGGGGAAAAGGGGTAGCGAAGCAACCGTGAGTACTCATCCAAAGTACTCGCAAGCATCAGATCTATACTAAGTATGCATTGGTATCAAATGGAAGGGTTGTATCTATGGACTAAACTGTAGAATGCCAGAATAGAGGTGGAAGGCCTAGCTTAATGAAGACTAGCATCTTCAAGAACCTTCAAGCATCTTGCAGCATGTAGAAGAGTAAAGAATATCAGTTTAATATTTAACAAACATGTTGTAACATTAATGCCCAGAGATCCTTCCTCGACTCCCTGCGAGAAAGCAATCTCGGAGCCACATATCTCAAGTATCCATTTGTAGTTGTATAAGATCAGGATGTAAGTCTGAACGTCCGTTACCGTGGACACGGCTATTAATAGATAATCTTCCCTATAGGGGTGCACCACGTTTTCCAACACGCTCGATCACTCTGGCCGGACACACCTTTCTGGGGTCAATGCCCGGCCTCGGAAGATCAACACGTCGCAACCCTACCTAAGCTCAGTAGAGAGGTCCCCGCTAGTCTACCTCCTAAGCACTCCGGGGTCTGGGCCCATCGCCCGTTGCACTCCAGGTCATTGCGCGCATGGCGGGTCCAGGCTCTACCTCTACATGGATGGTGCCGGCCTAGCCGTGCCGCACTGCTGAACTGAACGTTTGACAAAGCTTTAGCTGATACCAAAACGTCGAGGCCCATAACTATTCTCGCGTGGTGGTTGGTGCGTAAAGGCCAGAGTCCAACTCAGAACAAATACCCAAACCATAGTGTATTATTAGCTTGCGGAGACGAGCAGAGACTCACGATCGAAAGTGACCCCGTCGCCCCGTCTCGTGGACTTACGACAAGGGCTAGAATGCCCGGCCGTGCCACGTCATAATCTTGCGGGTGCTCTCCGGGCCCGCCTGACTTTCACCAAGGTCTTAAGTAAAGTCATTGTAACCATGTGCCCAAACATCAAGGGGAAAACCCGAGGAATCACCCCCGGTGGATTCCACTCAATGTAATGATCAAGGTGAATGTAAGAGGGACCACCCTCGAGGTTCACACTTGAGGTGTTGAACGATAGAGCCGTATCGGGAATGGTGAAAGAGGAAATAACTCTCGATGAACACGACCGAATAGCTACACTACAGAATTATCATCAGGAGTGTGTTATGAGGGATCACCTTCAGCACTCGATAGTAGCTCTGTAGAGTCGAGCAACAAAAGGGGCGTGATGTGTTGTGAGATGTCGGGCTCTGGTCATCGATCACGTCGATCGAGGCATCAATGATGAAGCAGGGGCAACAAGGACAAGGTGGGGGTTACTGATGGATCACTAACCAACCTATACTAAGCAGTTTAGGATAAGCAGGTAGGTAACAATAAGCAGGTACAAAAGCAGGCTATGCATCAGAATAGGAGCAAACAATAACAGTAGCAAAATCTAATGCAAGCATGAGAGTATAGAATGGGCGATATCGGGATGATCAAAGATGGGGCTTGCCTGGAAGCTCCGCTGAAAGGGAAGAAGGGTCGTCGATGACGTAGTCGATCACAGGGGCGTCAGCAGCGGTCTCAGGGTCTACCGAAGAGAAGAGGGGGGAGAAAACAGTAAATACATAGCAAGCAAGAGCATAACAGGACAACAGGCAGAGCTAGACGTGTTCTAACGTGGCGCTAGGCGATACTGGCGAAGGGGGAAAACAACCGGGAAAGTTTTCCCGGTTCCGGACATTTGTTAGATAGATGAACCGGAATGGAAAAGGTTGCACGTTCGCTATGCTAGGGACGTGTGGCGGGCGAACGGACGCGTGTTCAGATTCGTCTCGTCGTTCTGAGCAACTTTCATGTAGAGAAGTTTTTCATCCGAGTTACGGTTTATTTTATATTAATTTACAAAGTTTTAATTGATTTCATGGAATTATTATTAATTCGAAATTAAAGACTAAATGCTAGTTGCACCCAACTCTGTGTACACAGAAGTGTACCAGTGGCTAGCCGGTGGGCCAGGGGGTCCTAGTTGACCAATCAACGTTTGACTGGTCAACAGGGGGTGGGCCCCCTGTCATTGTCCATTTTGTCTAAACTAACAATTTTAATTAGTTAAACTAGGTAATTACTCTAATTAACCTCAATTTAACTAAGCCGATTATTTATATTACTAATTAATTAATTAAACTTATTATTTATTTTTAATACTTTTTTAGTGGGCTGGGCCAAGTGGTCAGTGTCTAATTAGACTAGCTAATTTGATTAGCCAATAACCTAATCCAATTAAGATCTAATAGGGCCGGCCTCTTGGACAGAGTGTGTAGTAGCAATGACACATGAGGCAAAGCTAGCAACAGTGGCTTCAAGTAGAGCAAGCAGCAGCAAGCAAGGCAGTAGCATTTAGTGTTGAGTTGTACACTTGTGTTGTCACGTCCTCTTGTAAACGTTGTACCTGTAGCGCCTAATCTCATGGATGGACCGATTCCATCGCCATGCATGCGGCTGCGTGTGCCACTGCGTGCGTAATCTGCTTCCGGCTACTGCTCTCTTGTATGCTATATGTATGGGTGCATGAGTAATACAATCTATGGCTTATCTTCTTGGTAATCAGAGCACAAGTTCTATCCCTCCCTCCCACCCATGTCTAACTCCGGCGGCCACCCTGCTGGTGTCACCTCGCCCGTCGCCTCCGAGCCCGACGGTGACCGCGAAGGCAACCAATCCCCCCTTCCCCGCGACGCCATCGACCTCCCCAGAGTGCCTCGTCCCCGCGCACCACCGACTCCTGATGCCGCGGCCCGGGGCGCCGCTGCTATGCCTGCCGGCCCTCTCTCCCTGGCCGGCGGCCTGACCGCGCAGGATCTCACCACGGCGCTTGCCGCCGCTGCCGGCAGTTCCACCCCACCTCTTCCGTCCAACATCACCGGCCTCATTTCCTTCAAGCTGGGCCTTGACGCCACCAACTTCTCACGGTGGTGCCAGTTCATTTGCCTCCTTCTCACCAGGTTCCACGCCCTCGACCACATCCAGCCGGGCAACGAGCATCGTCTCCGTGACCCTACCTGGCTGGACGACGACAACACGATCATCTTGTGGTTCTTCGCCACGATCGAGGGTGAGCTCCTCGATGTCATCGTCCCACCAGAGGCCTCCGCCCACCTCATCTGGAGTCACCTGCACTCGTACTTCTACGACAACGCGGCGGGTCGTGAGCTCCTTCTCACGCAGGAGTCCCGCGCCACCACCCGCGGCGACATGCGCATCGACGAGTATTGTCGCCGTCTTCAGCATCTCAGTTAGGAGCTCGCAGCCGTCGGTGCTCCCGTGGAAGACCGCACTCTCACTCTCCAGATGCTGTACGGCGTCGGTAAGAAATTTGAGATTCAATCTGAGATCATGCAGTCCACGGTGCCGCTCCTGTCCTTCGTGCAGGCGCACTCTCGCCTTGTCCTGGATGAGCTCTCCATCGACAAGACGGCTCGAGCGGAAGGCTCCCACGCGCTCGTCGTCCACAACTCTTCTGGCCCTGCTGAGTGTGGGGCCGACCGCGGCGATGGCCCCGGCCGTGGTGGCGGCCCTCCACACGGAGGTGGCGGCGGCTCTCAGCACGGGGGGCTTGGCGGCAGCCCAGGCGGTCGTGGTGGCGGGTCCCAGCCCGGGGGGCAAGGAGGCTACCCCAACAGCGGGCAAGGCAACCGTGCCGGCGGGCGCGGAGGCTGTGGCCACGGTGGACGAGGCCGTGGCCGCGGTGACCACCACGGTGGCGGGCGCGGGGGGCCTCAGCAGCAACCGTGGCTGGGGTACTTCGCCCCCTGGTCGGCTCCCTTCCCTCCACCTCGGGCGCCATGGATCCCACCGAACTCAACCGGGATACTCGGCCCCCGTCCCGGCGCCCCTACCCACGCCTACATGATGCATCACGGCGCCCCCTCTGCACCACCAAACCAGCCTGCACCGTACTCCTGGGACCACTCCGCCATGATCCACGCCGCCCCAAGCTACGGCGCCGCCCTTCCGCCAAACGCCGAGTGGTACATGGACACGGGCGCCAGTTCGCACATCACCGGCAATCAGGGTAACTTGAACCTGTCTCATTCTTTTTTAGCGCCTAATTCTCGTCATATCATTGTCCGTGATGGTACTCGTCTCCCTGCAACTGCTACGGGTAGTGCTGCTCTCACCTCACGCTCGTTTTATCTTCACCACATTCTTCTATCACCCAACATTATCACCAATCTTATTTCTATTCATCAATTTACTCGTGATAATTTATGTTCCGTCGAATTTGATCCCCTCGGTTTTTCTGTGAAGGATCTACTCACCAAGAAAATTCTTCTGAGGTCCAGTAGCACCGGCACACTCTATCCCTTCCACGGAGGCAATGGCAGCTCAACCTCGACGGCTCTCACATCCCTCTCTAGTGATCTCTGGCATCGGCGGCTAGGGCACCCCAGCCACACTTTACTCTCGCGCTTTCCCCTCGACTTCTTACAAGTCTGTAATAAAAGTTCCAATAAACTTGATGTTTGTACTGCCTGCCAGCTCAGAAAGCACCAAAAACTCCCCTTCCCCACATCCACTTCTTTTACTACAGCTCCATTTCAACTAATACATTGTAATTTATGGACATCCCCTGTCGTGAGCTTTTCTGGCTACAAATATTATCTTGTTGTGCTTGATGATTTCTCCCACTTCTCCTGGACGTTTCCGTTACGAAATAAATCTGACACTTGCGATACACTACGCCGGTTCTTCTCCTTCATCTCTACTCAATTCCGTACCACTATTTGTTGTATGCAATGCGATAATGGCGGTGAGTTCCTCTCCGGCAACCTACGCTCGTTTTTTGGCACTCATGGCATCTCTTTCCGTCTAACGTGTCCTCACACTTCACCACAGAACGGTAAGGCTGAGCGCATGATCCGTACCACCAACGACGTAGTCCGGAGCCTTCTCTCCCAAGCGCACCTTCCTCCTCCCTTTTGGGTCGAGGCCCTTCACACGGCCACGTATCTCCTCAATATGCGGCCATCCCGAGCCGTGCACTTTTTTACACCATATTTTCTCCTCTACGACACCCATCCGTCCTACGATCACCTACGCACCTTTGGTTGCCTATGTTTTCCCAATCTTTCTGCCACAACACCACACAAATTAGCTCCTCAATCCAACCGTTGCGTTTTCCTGGGTTATCCGCGTGAACAAAAAGGGTATCATTGCCTTGATCTTACCAGCCGTAGAGTCATTATCTCTAGGCATGTTGTATTTGATGAGCAAAACTTTCCTTATTTTCCCCCTGATTCCAGGATAGCAGATCACATCAATCCCGGCGATAACGGCGGCCAGATTCAGCTTGATTTTTACCCACCGGCAACCTCGTACCGGCCTCTACCACGTGCTTCCGCACCCGCCTCTCCCGTTCCGGCGGGCGATCCACCAATTACGCCCATGCCTCGCGCCCTGCCAACTAGTGCTGCCTCCACCTCGGGCTCTCTGCCCGCATGCACGTCCCCGCCTACATGCGCCTCCCCGCCTGCATGCACTCCACACGCACGTACTTCCCCCGCCACCACAACTGCACGCCCAACCACCCCGCCTGCTTACTCTCCTGCCTCACCTGCGAGCATGCGCTGCCACCCCTCGCTCACCCACGCCTCGCCCGTCTCGCTCGCTTGCCGCCGGGCCTAGTTCCTTCGCCCCGCGCGCTGTCCCACTACCACCTAGATCCATTGTCGTACAGCCACCAGTCAATCTTCACCGCATGCACACTCGCGGCAAATCAGGGTACTCTATGCCTAAGCAGGACTACAACCTTTCGGTTTCCGCCACTGTCTCCCCGATCCCCTCCTCCTACCGTGTAGCTCTGCGAGACCCCCATTGGCACAATGCTATGTATGTTGAATTTCCTGCGCTAATCAAGAATGACACTTGGTCTCTAGTGCCTTGTCCTGCAGGTGTCAATGTGGTGACCGGCAAGTGGATCTACCGTCACAAGATTCATCCCGACGGGTCCTTGGCACGGTACAAAGCTCGTTGGGTATTGCGTGGTTTCATTTAGCAAGCCGGCGTCGACTACGGGGAAACTTTCTCCCCCGTCGTCAAACTCGCTACCATCCGCGTCATCCTCAGCATCGCCACCGCCAACTCTTGGCCTCTCCATCAACTGGATGTCAAGAATGCTTTCCTTCATGGTCAGCTCGCCGAGACGGTTTACTGTCAGCAGCCCTCGGGGTTCGCTGACCCTTCGTGCCCCACGCATGTCTGCCGTCTCAACAAATCCCTCTATGGTCTTAAACAGGCTCCTTGGACGTGGTTTCTCTGGTTCACAAACTTCTTGCGCACCCTCGGGTTTGTGGCTTCCAAGAGTGATTCATCTCTCTTTATCCTCCACCAACACTCCGGCATTGCATATTTGATACCGTATGTCGACGACATTATTCTCACCGCCAACACCACATCCCTCCTCACGTCACTCATCACCTCTCTCAAGAATGGGTTTTCCATGAGCGACTTGGGTGAGCTCCACCATTTTCTTGGCATTAATGTTCATCGCACGCCGCGTGGTCTTTTTCTCTGTCAGGAACAATATGCCCTAGAGCTCTTGGAGCGAGCGAAAATGCTGAATTGCAACCCCATTTCCACCCCCAACGACACCAAGTCCAAACTTTCTGCCTCCGGAGGTTCTCCCATGGCCGACTCAACCCTTTATCGCAGCCTCGCCGGAGCTGTACAGTATCTTACTCTCACCCGTCCGGACATATCATACGTTGTACAGCAGGTTTGCCTCTTCATGCATGCGCCTTTGGACACCCACTTCCAGCTTGTTAAACGCATCCTCCGCTACATAAAAGGCACTTCTCACTTCGGTCTCCAGCTCCACAAAAACTCCTCCCATGAGCTCATCGCCTATTCTGACGCTGATTGGGCCGGGTGCCCCGATACGCGCAAATCCACGTCTGGTTTCTGTGTGTTCCTTGGCACCAATCTTATCTCATGGTCGTCTAAGCGGCAACACACCGTATCTCGTTCCAGTGCCGAGGCAGAGTATCGGGTGGTCGCGAACTATGTGGCGGAGTCCTGTTGGCTGCGCCAACTATTGCAGGAACTCCATCGACATCCTGCGCGCGCCACACTTGTATATTGTGATAATGTGAGCGCTATGTACCTCTCCTCCAACCCTGTACAGCACCAGCGTACCAAGCATGTGGAGATCGACCTGCACTTCGTTCGCGATCGTGTGGATCTCAGAGAAGCTCGCGTCCTTCATGTACCCACGAGCTCGCAGTTTGCGGACATCTTCACCAAGGGGCTGCCGTCGGCCGTGTTCAACGAGTTTAGGTCCAGTCTGAATGTTCTCCCCAGCTCACTTCTGACTGCAGGGGGCTGTTGAGTTGTACACTTGTGTTGTCACGTCCTCTTGTAAACGTTGTACCTATAGCGCCTAATCTCATGGATGGACCGATTCCATCGCCATGCATGCGCCTGCGTGCGCCACTGCGTGCGCTAACTGCTTCCGGCTACTGCTCTCTTGTATGCTATATGTATGGGTGCCTGAGTAATACAATATGTGGCTTATCCTGTAAACCTTCTGTTAGTGCCAGTAGCAGAATGGAGCACAGCATCCAGCGGGAGTAGCAGAAGAAGCAGCAACGACAGCACAACAACACTACGGCGGCAGCGACAACGCGCAAGAGAGCAGCGGCACAAGCAGCATGAAGGGTCGCGGCCAGAGATGAGGCGGGTCGTGCAGGAGGCTGTGGGCGTGCGTCTTAGCGCAGCCAGGAAGCGGCGGGCATGACGGGGGCGCTGGTGTGTGCGAGGACAGGAGCGAGCGAGGGAGCGGGCTGGGTACATAGGGGCTCGCGGCGAGCGCGACCAACGACAAGTGAGCGCGGCCAGACGCGCGACAATGGAGCAGCGAATAGGGGCGTGCAGAGCCAAGATCCCTATCATGGCGGCCTATGTGTGGGGCGGCCAAACGACGACGAATTTGAGGGAAAAGAAAAGGGGAACGGGGAGAGGAGCTCACATCGAGCCTGTAGGTGAGAAAAGCGGGCTCGGGGAGGCGCTAGTGAGGTCGAATCGAAGACGGCGAGCGGCGGGGCGGAGGTTGAAGATGACCTCGATCTGGCTGATGTAGGGGCTCCCGACTTGATCTGGTGGTTGTGGTCGAGGCAGTGGTTGACAATGGAGCGAATGGATGTGCACAGTAGGCCAGGGGACGACAGTGGTCGCGTGCTTCATGGTGGCGCAGCCATTGGCTTCTCGGGCGACTGTTAAACCGAAGGGGGCAAGGCGAGGGGGGTGAATGAGAGGGCTAGGGTTCGTTGACGCGGTTGGGGGCGACCTTATCTACATCGGGGAGCCACGGGATGGACGACGCGTGGCCATCCGCGGCCATGAACGGGGCGCACACGTCCACAGGGCTCCTGGTGAGTAGTAGGAAGGAGGAGATGGCGAGGTGAGCTGGGCTCCCACTGTTGACCTAGAGCCCAGTCCACCAGTAGTTTAGGTCTTTCTTTATTTTTCTTTTATATGTACTTAAGTTAGCTACTGTTTCGTATTAATTTGAGTGACAAAAAGAATTCAGTCAAACTTGAGAATTGGCACACAACTCGAGAACAACATTGTGGTGTTGCATAAAAGTTTTAGAGCCAACGAAATTGTTCAAAGCATTTTTAGAAATTGAATAGGTCAACTAGTATGCTGTTGGGCCACTTTATATTTTCCTAGGGATTTAAAGGGACAGCCAAATAATGTTGGTTGCCACATGATAATTAGCTAGTGAATATTTTCAATCCAACGAACATTTTTGTTTTGACATTTGAAAACTTTATTTGCTTGACTTTATTTTAAATTTGAAATTTGAACTGAGTGGAATCAAAGGGGGATTTAGCCACAATGAAAACAATGACATGGCACCATTAATGAGGGATTACTGTAGCTTAATTATCCGGGTGTCACAGCTGCAAAGTCCTTGAGTAATTATTTTCATTCCATCACAGTTAGCTGAGAATATTGACTTGAATATTTTATGTATGCCCTTATGCATGTACACACAGGGTTAAGCAAATACCGAGCTGCAGTGGAACAACCTGGAGTTAGAGAACTTCAGGGACAAGATCAACGAGGTGATCTGCGTTATAGTGGCTATGTACGGCGGTGACCAGAAGTTCTCCGGTGAGTTGGCTCCATCTCCTACCCTTAGCTTCCTCTTTTCTGCTCCTATAGCATGCTCTTTTGGTTTAGAACACTAGCAGCAGGATTCTACCATGTATATGTACTAAGCAGTAGGAGCTCAAGCACCCCGTGTACACTAGCAGCTTGAGTTTTTTGTGTTTGTGAAGGATGCCATGTTCACTACATGCTAAATCTTTCACTCCTGGATATTCCATGTTCACCGGATGTTTATTTGTCATGTGCCAACTTAAATGCTCTAAACAATTTACATGTTAATAACGACTGTCGAGTTATGCGCTTCCTATCAATTACATGTACCTTTTATTGGTTATTAATTATGATTCTTATAGATTTAGAGCTGTTAATTATGCTTCTATTTCATTGTTGACCCTGCAATAAAAGACTGTTCATGTGGTCAGTAGTATGATTTCATGTCCGGCCAAATGGTATTTTGGGCTTTCCAAAGTGATCTGTACCCAACTGCTTGCTTGTATACTTGTTCTGTACTTTGTTCTTAATTGTTTTTATTGTTAGCTGTACTAACAATGTGGATTTCCTCTGACAGGAGCTCTATGCAAAAGAAGCTCCATGCAAAAGCAGATTGGAAGGAGGTCCATGTTGAAGAAGATTGATAGGAGCAGTAGAGCTTGTAATACTATATTACTGTGATTGCCATTGTATTTGTGTTGTATGATGTATCTGTGTTTACCTATTAAAAAATGTATCCGCGTTGTAATATTATGATTGTCATTCTAGTTTTTATTTCAATCATTGTTTTTTGTCAGTGCTAATTTAAATATTGGTTACTTATTTCCTGTCAGATTGAAATACGAAGAGCTCACCTTGGGAACCATTACTACAAACTGACAAATAGGACCCGTCTTATGAGAAAAAACTGAAACTCTTGGGCCAAGAAGGCCACGGTCCAAAAATTAAAAATGATGCCGAATTATTGGGCTTGACCCATATAGCCGAATAGAATTTGTAGGAAAATAATAATAGGAAGACCGAATTGTTGGGCTTGGCCCAAGTAAAGCACTGACCGAATTGTTGGGCTAGGCCCATGTAGAACACCTAATTGGACCGGGTTGATTCCTATCCATGTCAGCTTGCCACGCTGGATACCTACGTGGCCTGGGGAGGTTGCTAGTGACCAAAAATTTGGTCGTGGAACCAACGACCTTTTACATATCACAAAGAAGGTCATGAATGTGTATGACGGTCAGCTTATGACCTTCTATTTTTGGTCACAAAAAGGTCATAAATGGAAAACAATGACCATTCAGTGACCAATAGTGGTGGTCACAAGTTGACATATTTCTTGTAGTGGCAGGTATACTCTATCTCCGACTTTGTAAACTGTCTCCTTGCATTTAGAATTTGCATAACTCTTATGCCTGGACTGGGCTACCTTGAGTCTGCCGCAAATCAGCTTAACCTTCTCTTCGAACTCTTTAATCAAATCTGGTCCAAACAACTGACGGTCTCCAACTTCATCCCACAATAACGGTGTCCTGCACCTCCTTCCGTACAAAGCTTCGAAAGGGGCCATCTTCAAACTGGCTTGATAATTGTTGTTCTAAGAGAACTCTGCATACGGCAAGTTGTCTTCCCAACTAGATCCATAATCTAGCGCACAAGCTCTCAACATGTCCTCCAGAATCTGATTGACTCTCTCGGTCTGTTCATCTGTCTGTGGATGAAAGGCTGTACTAAACTCTAGCCTAGTACCCAAAGTCCCGTGCAACTGATTCCAAAACTTTGAGGTAAACTGGGTTCCTTTATCTGATACAATGGTCCTCGGAACTCCGTGCAGACATACGATCCTGGTCATGTATATCTTTGCCAACTTAGCACTCGTATAGGTGGTCTTTACCGGGATGAAATGAGATACTTTCGTCAATCGATCGACTACAACCCATATAGAGTCGTAGCATGTACGAGTCCTGGGAAATCCCGTGATAAAATCCATGTCAATCCTATCCCACTTCCATTCGAGTATCGACAATGGTTGTAGAAATCCTGCTGGCTTTTAATGCTCTGCCTTAACTCTCTGACATACATCACATACTGCTACATACTCGGCAATATCCTTCTTCCTTCCTGTCCACCAGAAACTTTCCTTCAAATCCATATACATCTTAGTGTTTCCTAGGTGAATCAAATATGGCGAATCATGGGCCTCCTGCAGAATCAACTTCCTGATCTCGGGGTCATTAGTCACATATACGCGATCCTCAAATAATAAAGTATTGTGCTCATCCTCATGAAATCCTTTAGCCTTTCCTTTACTCATCCTTTCCTTTATCTCGGCAATATCCTTGTTAGTCTTCTGGGCTTCTCTGATCTTACCCATCAAAGTGGACTAAATTTCCAATGCTGCTACATAACCTCTCGGAACTATTTCCAAACATAGCTCGCGAAGATCCTCTGCTAACTCCTTGTGTAATCCTCTGGTCATGAGCGTATTAACATAACTCTTGCGACTCAACGCATCAGCTACTACATTAGCCTTTCCGGGATGATAGTGCAATTTCATATCATAATCCTTAATGAGCTCCAACCTTCTCCTCTGCCTGAGGTTCAACTCCTTCTGCGTGATGATATATTTCAAACTTTTATGATCTGTGTATACCTCACAGTGGTTTCCGGTGATAAAATGTCTCCATGTCTTCAATGCATGCACTACGGCTGATAACTCCAAATCATGTGTAGCATAATTCAGCTCATGGGGTTTAAGCTGTCGTGAGGCATATGAAACAACTATTCCCTTCTGCATAAGCACTGCTCCAAGTCCTCGACGAGAAGCATCGCAATACACTTGATAATCCTTTCGTTGATCTCTAAGAATCAGCACTGGGGCTTTAACCAAACGTTTTCTTCAACTCCTGAAAACTAGCTTCACACTCCTCAGTCCATTTGAACTTGGTGTCCTTCTTCAACAACTCTGTCATGGGCTTTGCAATCCTGGAGAAATTCTCAATGAACCTCCGATAATATCCTGCGAGTCCGAGAAAACTCCTGATCTCTCCAACTGATGTTGGTGCCACCCATTTAGTCACAAAAACAACCTTGGTAGGGTCTACCGCTATTCCTTCTCTTGATATAACATGTCTGAAAAATCCAACTTCCTTTGACCAAAACTCACATTTGCTGAACTCGACATATAACTGATGTTCCCTGAGCTTCTCAAGGACCAAACGCAAATGTTCCTTATGCTCCTCTTCATTCTTCGAGTAGACCAGTATATCATCAATGAACACCACGACGAACTTATCCAAAAACACCATAAACACTTTGTTCATCATGTTCATGAAATAGGCAGGTGCGTTAGTCAGACCAAATGACAAAACGGTATACTCGTATAGCCCGTACCTTGTGGTAAAAGTTGTCTTAGGTATATCCTGCTCTCGAATCTTCAGCTGATGGTATCCTGATCGCAGATCGATCTTGGAAAATACTTTATCTCCTTGCAACTGGTTAAACGAATCATTGATCATCGGCAGAGGGTACTTGTTCTTGATCGTCACTTCATTCAACGCACGATAATCAACAACCATCCTCAATGATCCATCCTTCTTCTCCACTAGAAGCACTGGGGCTCCCCAAGGTGACGAACTTGGTCGTATGTAAACTTTATCCAGTAACTCCTTAATCTGCTTCTTGATTTCCTCTAAATACTTTGCGGGCATCCGATACGATATCTTTGATATTGGCCCGGTGTCTGGCAAAAGCTCAATCAAAAACTCAATGTCTCGATCCGGTGGCATGCCTGGTAACTCCTTCGGAAATACGTCGGGGTAATCCTTCACCACTGTTACTTCCTCCTATACATCTCCTAATAAGGAATTCACTTGAGTCCTCTTCGGCACATGCCGGGATACATACTTGATCCTTCCTTCTGGGGTGGTGAGCATGATTGACTTACTAGCGCAATCGATGTTTCCTCCATACATCAATAACCAATCCATACCCAATATCACAACCAACCCTTGCGACTCCAGAATTATAAAATCCAAGGGGAAAACATGTCTACCTACGGTCAATGGCATCTGAAAACATCCTTGGGTTGCCATATGCTCCGCTCTTGGCGAGCTTACTAACATAGGTGTCCTAAGAACCTTGGCGGACAACTTATACTTATACACAAATCCCCTTGATATGTATGAATGTGATGCACCAACATCAAAAAAATCGCAGTAAGCGACTTAACCAAAAACTTACCTATAACTGCATCTGGCTGCTCTTCAACCTCCTCCATGCTAACGTGGTTCACTTGTCCCCTGTTGAAAGGGTTGGTCTTCTTCCTAGAGCTTCCATTTCCATTTCCATTCTTTGCTTCAGAACACTCGGTAGCGTAGTGTCCATTCTTCCCGCACTTGAACAAGTAATGTGACTTAGATCCTTCTTGGCGCGCGTTGCTGGGTTGGAACGGTTCTGCTGCTGCTTCCTCCATTCCCATTCCCATTCTTGGGGCCACTATGGTTATGCGAACTTCCTCCATTGGTAGTGTGGCCTCCATGGTTATGGTGAATGTGTCCTCCCGAGTTCGGGTAAAACGAGGTCTCTGCTGAGCTCCTGAATTGTACTTCCCTTGTCCATACTTCCTCTTGCGGCTCTCTATGCGCTATTGCTTCCCTTCAATCATAAGAGCTCTGTCTACCAACTCCTGGTAGTTATTGAATGTTGCCACTATCAACTTCATGCTCAGCTCATCGTTCAGTCCTTCCAGAAACTTCTCCTGCTTAGCAGCATCTGTAGCTATATCATCAGGGGCATAGGATGCTAACTTACTAAACTCATCCACATACTGGCCCACTGTGCTTCCTCCTTGTCGCAAGTTGCAAAACACGCGCTTCTTCATGTTCATAGCTCCTGCTGAAACATGGGCAGTGCGGAAAGCCTGCTGAAATTGATCCTATGTAACAATGTCAATGGGGTAAGTGGTTGTGAAATTCTCCCACCATGATGCTGCGTGTCCATCAAGCTGATGCGCGGCAAAATGCACTCTCTCCGCATCTGTGCATCCTGCAGTGGTCAGCTCCTTTCCAATCTTGCGGAGCCAATCATCTGCAACAATCGGCTCAATGCTACTAGAGAACACCGGCGGATTCAGCCTGAGGAAACGGGCTAAGTGATCAACAGGTGGTGGTGGTGGGTTGTTGTTGTTGCCTTGGTTCTGATTCTTAACTAGTAGCTGCATCAAGGTATTCTGCCATTGGATCAACTGTGTGAGCTCCGGTGGGAAAGAAAATCCATTGTCACATCTCGGAGGCATCATATGGGTTTCGAAAAGGTGAGAAAACAGAATAGAATGAGGTCTAAAGGGAAAACACTACCCATATGCTCATGAGACAAACACATTTATATCACAACAATCAATTAAAACAACGGCATAAAATCTGTCTAACTATCGTTACAAAAGTGCTCAGACTAATACTATATCCATGGGGGAATACTACTAATAATATGGTGCTCGACTAGAAGTTTTGATCGGTGGAAGACTCCATGATATCCGCTCCAGCTTCGTCTTCGTAGTCATCATCGCTATCGTCGGGGTCAGAATCGTTGTCGTCGATGATGATGTAGTCCTCTGAACGAATGGTCTTGTAACAGTCGCCATCTCCTCCTGGCGCGGGGTCTCCCATGAATACTCCTAGCTTCCTCGTCAAGTCGTCATTCTTCTCCACTAGTATCGCCATTTCTTCCTCATATCCGTCGCGTGTAGACTTGAGTTCCTCTTATAGCTCCATAATCCTAGTCATCACCTTCTTCAGATCTATCATGCTTGCGCACATATGGTTCTCCTGGCGACGAATGTGCTGGTTTAACTCCTGGATGAAAGCTGCAATGTACATGTCCCTCCTGGTGCTGATCATATCCCATTGCTCATCTCGGCGCCCACATATCTGGTAGATAGTGTCCTTAAGATCCTTTTGATAAACTTCGCCGATGCGTCCCATGGCTATGTGGGCTGCCCTACTCTTTCCTAAACTCCAGTTTGGTGCATCAAAGGAAAACTCTATGGGGTTAGTAACTGGCATGAATGTCCTTCCTGGAACTTGAACTCGAATCATCCAACGCTCCTCTTCTGGTAAAGTGGCGATGTAGGTCCCGGTGAAGCTTGGTATTCCGATGTTTAGGTACCTTGTGACTTCCTTCAAGTGTCGCCCAAAAGGTGTGTCTTCATTCGGTTGAGTAAACTTGTTCCTTGAGTCCGCCATCCTATAGAGTGGAAAAGGGGAGAGGAGTCAGAAATGAGTAGACAAGAGTGACCTATGGTTTAACTTAGTGGTCGCGTCCTACAATCAGCGTGTGTTCTGATACCATCTTGTAGCGACCAGACCTCAAACAGTCAAGTCTCTATGCATTAGTGTCATCCATGGATCGGTAATGCTGACACGCATAGTACTCAAGGATTTATAGCAGAGTTTCAATCACACACTTATTACATCGAAAGTCTCAAAAGAGAATTATTACAATAATATGGCTTAAGGCCATCTAAATAAGATAATAGTGGAAGGCTTGGAAGATAAAGTGAGTCCATCAACTCCAACGGCATAGCTGAGTGAACGACAACGACCTAGCGCACCTTACTCTTCGTCTGAAAAGTCTACAACATGATATGTTGCAGCCCGAAATGGTCAGCACATGCAATATGCTGGCAATGTAACACAAAAGAGGAATCAACAAAATAAATGCTATCACTACATGCATATATGGCTGGTGGAAAGCTCTATGGTTAATGGTTTGCAAAAAGCCATTTTTTTCCTACAATAAAGGAATATATTTTATTTAACTATCATGGTGGTTGTTAAACATTGAGAAGGTTCCTCTAAATCAATCCCAATTAAACATGTATCAATTAAGCCAACAAATTAATTTAGAGTGATGAGATCAACATGATAATCCAAGAACCAGATACTCAAGATGTCCATAACCGGGGACACGGCTAACCATGATTAGTTTATACACTCTACAGAGGTTTGCGCACTTTTCCCCACAAGACTCGGCCTCGTCCATTGGATTTCTCGCACTACATGGTGTTTGAGCAATGGATGACCGAGACATAGTCATTCAGAAACATTAACTCTTTACTCTGGATGGACAGTTACACCTAGTTTCCCCTACATCTGCTAGCCCACCACTGAAAGAGGTCATGCAACCTACTCAACTATGCTAGAGACCATAATAGCTAGTGGTTGCACACGGAAGTTTCTATCATGAATAATCTTATGATCCCTTTGAGCCTGTATGGCGAACCGTAGGATGATCACACGGGTAATCCAGGATATCCTAGGACAACACTGGATTATCCAGGTGCCCGCAACCAATCCACCCAGATGTGCATTTAAGTAGCCACCTTAAGTTAACCCTTAATTTAACAATTCTCACATCTATCACGGATACACTCAACCAATCCACGTCTATGAGCATAACATAGCAATCTAAGCATAATGTAGAAGTAACTCCCAAAGGTTTGATAATAAAAAGACAATAGGTTCTACCTCACCATCTACTTCCCAGTACCCACAAGTTAATCACATCCTAATCATGCAGTGGTTGAGGATTGTAACTAATGCATAAAAATTGGGTATGAAAAGAGTATGATCAAAGTGTTACTTTCCTTGCTGACCATCTGCAAACCCTAGAGACTCGTAGTAGCACGCTTCGCACTCCAGGAATTCTATCGTGAACAAACAATAGCATACATAAGTACTCAAGCACATATGCACGAGTAAAACTCAAATAAGAAGATCCAATCTCAAAGTTCAACTGAAGAGCTTCGAATTGCAAAAAGAATCAATCGAATCGGAGCTACAAAATTCAAACTACGCTCAAAAGAAGAACAAAATCAAATCTGCTTGAAACCCAATTTTAATGTGTCAAAAACGTGTTAAAGTTCATTAAACGGAAAGAGGGGCTAGAGACGAAGATTTTGGCATTGGTTACACTGGATTCCTACTAACGGTTAAAAAGTTGTGAGGGTTTGAAGATCAGGGGCTAATGTGCAATAAAAATAATCGCAGATAGGTCCCTAGCGAAAATAAAATAAAAGAAAAAGATTATGACGCAAACGTTTGTTAACAGAGACGAACAGACAAGCGCGTTCGCTAAAAGCGAACTAACGGGCGGACGCTCGCTAAAAAACAAAACTGAAAAAATGAAACGAACTGAACCGATCTGAAAATAAACCGAAACTAGGGTTTCTAAAAAACCGGGATGGTTTTTTTAACCTAAAACCGAAGAAAACACCGGCAGCGGCGGGTCCGACGGCGCCGGCAGGATTCCGGCGAGGCGAGGCGATGGGGCTGCGCGGGACGGCGGGCGATGGGGTGCGGCGCGGGCGGCGCTGCGCTGCGGCGGCGGCTCGGCAGCGCTGTTGCTGCTGCTACGGTGGGCAAGGTGGCAATGTGGGGGCGGGGGCGGCGGCTTTTAAAGGGGTTCGAGGGGGAGGGGTGGCTTGGGGAGGGGGCAAGGCGGCGGCGGTGTCCTAGGTGGCGACGGTGCTGCGGGCGTGCGGCGCTGGGAAACCGGCTCGGGTCGGGGGCGACGCGGTGCTGGGCTGGCTGGGCTTCGGCCCAGTCGGTCCGAAGAAATATTTTTAAAAAAATTCCGCCGAAAGAAAAATCCTAAAGAAATATAAAAAAGTTTCTAAAAATGCCAAAAACAATTTTCACGGTCGAAATAAAATATTTAGAACAAAGTGAACATTTTTTTGGCCTAAAAATGCAATTTTGAAAAATGCATATTTTTCTAATTCAAATAAAATAGCAATAAAATCCAAATAAAAACATTTATTTGATTTTAACATTTTTCCTCCAATATTTCATTTATTTTGGAGAAGTCATTTTATCTCCACTCTTTTATTTTTATTTTGGAAATATTTTGGAGAGAAAAATTAACTAAAACCAAAATGATCCTCTTTTCAATATTTGAGTAAATTCAAATATGAAAATGAATGAAATCCCTAACTCTCCGTGGGTCCTTGAGTTGCTTAGAATTTCTAGGATCAAACAAAAATGCAATTAAAATATGACATGCATATGATGACCTATGTATAACGTTCCAAACTGAAAATTTGGGATGTTACACTGCCACTCTAACGTCGCATACGTTTTAGATACAACACCCTTATGTACACAAATAGCTTCCCCGGTAAGCCAAGGGAAAATGTGCCGAGCAGGATTTGTGCAGCTCTTCATTGCAAATGTTTTAGATAGAACACGTGAGTGCAAAGTGAGAGCTATGGTGCAATCTTAATCAATAATGCATTACCTGTCTGTTTTTGTCATTTTTCTTTACTGACCCATAACAATACCCCATTTCACACATGACATGAATAAATGCATGATCACTTGCCCGTTTCTTTGTACGGATTAAATCTATATGCAAGACCTGTTGAAATAGAATACATGTGGACCCTGGAAGTGCGCTTTTGTAGGCTAAGACCATGTTTGTTTGGGCCGTAGCTACAAATTCTCATATTATAGACCATATTTTTGTAAATTAAGATCATGTGGTATTTTTTCTTCCTTTGCAACACACGGACCTTTTTGCTAGTATTTATCTAATTACAAATGGGAGATTATTAATAATTGGGAACCAATCACTACTAGGGAAAAGCCTAGCAGTAGCGCTTATTAGGTGTATCAGTAGCGTGGGGAGCTGCGCTACTGATACGGCACTACAACAAACATGTATCAGTAGCGCGTGATGATCCATGCTACTGCTATACATGGCTAGTGGCAGTGGGCTTTTGGGCAACGCGCTACTGCTAATATCTGCAGCGCTTTAATTCATGGCGCGCTACTGGTAAGGGCGCCCTGCTGCTAACTCTACTCCCCTCACTACAGTTAGTTCTATTAGTTTTTTTCTGCATATTTGTTTTGTATTTGAACAGGCTTTATACAATAATCTTTAGCATCATACACATACAAATGTAATCATAGCATAAAATCATGTCATCATCATAATCATCATCCAACACAAAGTGGTCTACCATCATCATCTCGAAAATAGCGATACAAGTTCTTGCAACTACATCGTCATCCATCTAAACAATGATATACACGAGAAGCGCTAGGAACTATGCATTACATGAGTTTGTATCCCTCTCTCGCACTAGCATGAACCTAAACTAACTACCGGTTGTCGCTTAGAAACCGGAAACTGGTACATATGGGCCTGACACTCCGGCCACTCGTCGTATACTCCTGGCTTAGCACTTCTTCGCCATCAATGATCTATGCACCTGCATCATCACATGAGTCGATGATATGCAACATATATAGTTGAGCAACAGAAAGAGACGGACTTGGCAAAAATAGAAGCAACATATCATAAGCATAAATAACAAAGTTCATCGTACCCAAAATGCCCTAACTAGAGTGATCTTCACTAGTCGAGGAGGACGGTTTAGTTACATCACAAATAAAGTTTCATCGTGCATAACTCAAAGTTTCTATATACATAAAGTATGGACTAAACGGACACATTGTCATATATCGACAATCACAACATGTCGTGCCATCCATCCAAGTCAGGGAGATAGTCCCCAAGCTTAGTGAAAGGCTTTAGGTTTAGACGCTGAGCGGCTATGGGTGTTCGGGCGTCTTCCCGCGACATTTGCCCTTCCTCGTAGAACAACCCTGTTTTTTCGGGGACCTCCTTCATGATGATTTGGGCAAGTTCGCGCTGGATGTGATAGAACTTAGCTCGAAGCCGATGATCCTCGATATCTCCTACGTTCATTGCACATTCCAGAATATGGGCATCCCCGGATGTAGGTGACATGCGAAGGTTCTGCTGATCACATTTGCACTCTAGCATGTGGTGTAGTACATAGAATCCATCACTAAGAGTATCAATCGGTTGCTAGATGCAGCAGAAGTCAGTCTTATGGCTGAAGGCGGGCCTGCCACTCCTCGTCTTCCTTTCCTTGATCTCTCCACCCCGTAAGTCGTAGAAGAAGATAGCACTGTCGAGAACAAACTTGATGTACGTGGGTGTAATCCTTTTTGTTCATGTTCTTCGATGAGTCCAAGTAAAGAGTGTGGGAGTATCAGGGGTAAAGGATGATGAGGGCGGTGCGCCCGTGGCTGCGCAAAATAAGTACACCTCAAATTAATTAGCCTCCACCGTGCAAATGAATGATTGAAATTGAAGGAAGGATATCCGCGTGGATGACTTACAGGGAATGATAAGGCACGAGAATAGTCTCCTTGTCCTTATTAGCGACCATGAAATTAACGATGTAGTCCCTCGCGGATTCACGATGCTTTGCGCAGACTGCCAAGAAGCTCTTTTTCATGAAGTACGGGTCAGTGACACGGATATAAGGTATCTGCTCAATCCCTATGATGTAGTTCATGTACAAGGCATAAAGGCGGACAAATGTAAAATCGAGCTTATTCAAGTGAAACATGTCGAAGATGTAATTGAATCAAAGGAAGAAATTGTCCACGGGTAATGAGTCGACGTACAACCTTTTCCGTGGCACGTTAACCACGTAGAGTGGGTATCCTGGATTTTCCAAGGCGATTAGGCTTTTCTCTCTCTACACTACATCATCATGAAGTCGCCTTAGATCGCCGTGTATGACCTATACTAATGCCTCAGGTAGGATTGGTTCACTGTGGATTATGGTATTTCGCCGCATCGCGGATAGGTATACGGTCTTGAACCCGAGGCTGCGGAGGCAGCTGGATCATAGCAGTAGCTTTATTGCTGTCTTTCCTCACTCTCTTTCGATGGTTCTTTGGTGGAAGGTCGTCTAAAGTACATTCAGGCTCCGGAGGCGGCAATTCAGGCACCGAATCTTGACACTCAAACCCTGAGTACTCATACTGCTGAGCCATCAATCCGCCATCATCAATGGCGCCAGTATTGAGATACTGTTGAGTGTCATCGTCATCCTCATCCTCATCTATGGCGCCGTCATCAGAGACTAACTGGGTAGGTGGGGTGCTGGTGTTCATACCTTGAGGAGGCTGCGTGGTCGTGCGTGTGCTCCTGGCCGCCTCCAGACAAAGCAGACTCTTTGGCCACAATAGGACCAATGTCTTGCAATCACCAAGCCACCGTGGGGTCTCGTCGTCATCTCCCCCTAGTATCGGAGGAACCAAATTATCGTGGCCCGGTTTGACACTGGCCATGGAAACCTTGAATACGTCAGGGGCGATCGGCCGGCTGTGGAACAATTGTTCATTCAGCTTCATTATCGTCTCCTTCCCACACCCACCTTCTGGCCGTTGATGTCGTACAATATGATGCACGGGGTGTCGGCCTACAAAGACATGTCTGCGATGCGAGACATCCAAAAGGAAATGGAAACGGGAGATTATACATTTATTGAAGAGGGCCGGTGTGACTGAAAGTGCGTTATATCGACTAGAGGGAGGGTGAATAGGCGATTTTTATGAATTCTTCACTGAGGAATTTGCTGGTGAGGAAATTCCTTAGCGAAGAACTACTTGCAGCGGAATAAGTACTCAGAAGTAAATATAACAGGATACAAACATAGTCATCATGATGAAATGAGGACTAGCACTGAGTACAGAAAGCGTAAACACAGGATAACCAGATGAAGACAAACAGACTGAAGAAATTGAACTGAGGAATTTGTGAAAGTCTTCAGTCAAAGTCTTCAAACACAGATATGAACAATACACAACACAGTAATGAGGAAATGAAAGAGTTGAGGAGATAGAACCAGTTAGTTGGTGAAGACAATGATTTGGTAAACCAGTTCCAACTGCTGTCTCAGTTGTACGTCTGGTTGGAGCGGCTGAGTATTTAAACTCGAGGACACACAGTCCCGGACACCCAGTCTCTGAGCCGCAACTCAGGACACCCAGTCCTCACCGTATTCTCCTTGAACTAAGACCACGCAGGCCTCGTCCAATCACTCGTGGTAAGTCTTTAGGTGACTTCCAAACCTTCACAAACTTGGTCACTCGGCGATCCACAATTCCTCTTGGATGCTCTAGACCTTGACGCCTAACCATCTGGAAGAAGCACAGTCTTCAAAGGTAACAAGCGTCGGATCCACGCAGGATCAATTTCTTCAGTGATGCTCAATCACTTTGGGTTTGTGGGGGTTTGGTTTTGGGATTTTCCTCACTTGATGATTTTCGCTCAAAGTCCTCGGAGGATGGGTTGCTCTCAGATGACAAGTGTCAAGTTCTCTCGGAGCAGCCAACCAACTAGTGGTTGTAGGGGGCGGCTATTTATAGCCTAGGGAGCAGCCCGACATGATAAGACATAAATGCCCTTCAATGATATGACCGTTAGGTGGATAAGATATTTTGGACAGCCGGCGCGCAGCACAGCAACGGTCGGAAATTTGACTCTCAAATTCCTCAGGGCTATCATGTTCCTCACTGTGTAGGCAATTCGCACTGGCGAATTCCTAACTCCTCAGTCAGAGCAAAGTCCTCAGTGACCAGAAGAACTGCGTCTCTGTCACTGAAGAATTTGACTGAACTGTATGAGATTTCCAATGGCTTCACTCGAAGGGATTGGTAGGTGTAGGATTTTGAGTTGAGCATCACATGGAAATTTTTCCTTAGTATTTCCTCGACCCCATTTAATAGTACGGTGTTTCCTATGACTCAAGAAAGAGAAAATGAAACTACGAAAACAAAAGTCTTCACGCTTCATATTCCTAGAATGAATATCAAGTCTTCAAGGTCACACCAATTTCTTCACTTTCAAAGTCTTCAGAATATCAAAGTCTTCAGTTGAAGAACTTCATTTTTAGGGGTCGACTTTCTCTGTAAATATCAAACTCCTCATAGACTTATAGACCTGTGTACACTCACAAACGCATCAGTTACTTAACCTATAAGTCTTCAATACACCAAAATCACTAAGGGGCACTAGATGCACTTACAATCTCCCCCTTTTTGGTGATTGATGACAACATAGGTTAAGTTTTCAACGGGGATAAACATATGAAGTGTAAATACTGATATTGAGGAATTTGATTGCAAGATATAGAAGAACTCCCCTTGAACATGTGCATAGTGAGGAATTTGCTTTTGAGGCAATGCACATTTGAAGAATTGAATCATGGAGATCTCCCCCTATATCTTGTAATTCATACACGCATTTGATATATAATATGAAGAATTTGAAATGCATGATGAAATATGGTGCCTGATGAGATTCAGCATGCGTGCAATAATATTACCGAGGAATAAGCATGCGGAATAGCACATCAAAAGTTTCAGAGCTCAGTGCATCAAAAGCATCAGAGCACGACCAAAAGTATCAAGGCACCATCGGATTTAAGATTACAACTCGATCCAATAAAATTTTTGGAAGAACGAGAGTTGTAACTCAACAAAACGGCCATAATATAAACCCGCTTGAAGACTAACTCAGATTTCTCCCCCTTTGTCATCAATTGACCAAAAGGATTGAAACTGAGGACTAACGCCCCTGAAGAATTTCAAGTTGATGGAGGAGCGCCAGCGTTGTCGTGGTTGTTTGTTGAAGTAGGGCCTGCCGCAGTGTCGTTCAAATCTTCATGTTCATCAGTTTCACGCGATGAAGAATAAGAACTGGCCACCAGATCAGGAACTTTAACTCTCTTGAATTTCTTTGGAGGTGGTACAGACCAGTCAAATGCTTCTTAGAGACCCATAGTCTTCAATTCTTTCGCGGAATATACATGAGTGAGAACTGCCCAGGTGCGGTTGAGGGTTTCATGAAGGTGATACTAATTTTTCTTCACTGCATTATGTGTTGAGGTCATGTTGTGAAGAATTGCAGCAAATTGATGCTTCACCCATTTGTGATTGCGATCAACCTTCTGATGAAGACTGAGGAGTAACTCACGGTCAGTCATCACCCTGGGTGCTGTTGCTTGAGGCTTTTGCTTGGCTGATGTATTTGCGGCAGTGTCATGTGTTGCAGAATTGTCATTGGTGGAGTAAGATGTAGCCAGACGGAATTGACCATCCAATGGACGAGTGCCTTCATCGATCACAGCAGCTGCCTTGCCCTTATCATCAGATGATGAAACTGGTCGCTTGAGGACTTCAATGGGCGGCAAGTAGCTACCATGGTTCAGAGTGTCAGCCTTGTAATTCAGTGAAGATCTTGCCCTTATGAATCTCATAATCCAAGGCGCATAGAGCTTCAGCTCAAAAGGTGACATTGCAACATTAGCCAGAGTCCTCATGAAGAAATCATGGAAGTTGACGGGAACACCATGAATGATGTTGAAAAGCATGTTCTTCATGATGCCAACGACATCTTCATCATTTGAGTCGTGGCCTTTGATAGGACTCATTGTCTTCGTCAGGATTCGATAGACAGTCCGAGGCACATACAGCAATTCCTTGACGAGGAATTTGGTTCAAGGGGCCTGCCCTGGCTTCAAAGGCTTCATGAGCACTTGCATATAATGATCTGTCAGTTCGCGGTCATTGTAAATCTAACATGCACTGTCATGGGGAGGATCAAGAGGAAGGACACGAAGCAATTCAGTTGCTGGTGCCTTGTAGTGAGTGTTTTCTATCATCCAATCCAGCACCCATGAATTGACATCTTCAGCATTTCCGATGATATGCAAAGTGGCATAGAACTGAAGAATGAGTTCTTCATTCCAATCACAGATATCAGTGCAGAAATTCAAGAGTCCTGCATCGTGAATAACTCGGAGTACTGGCTCGAAGCACGGCAGAGATTCCATATCCACATGAGGAATATGCTCATGATCAAAGATTTTGTCCTTGTCAAAGAGCACTGAGGAATAGAAGTTGGCTTGAGTAGTAGTCCAGAAGCGTCTTTTCCTTATGCGAGCAGAGTCATATGGATTGTAATCAGTGAAGAACACATGCTCAGAAAAGAAGTCTTCAGCCTTGAATTTTTGCTTGCTCGAGAACGGATTCTTCGGTTTGGGCAGAGGGGTGTCAGTGATTTGCAGCACAACCTCAGGAATCGCGATCTCAGGTGCTTCAGGCTGAGGAATTTCTGGTTCCTCTTCTTGTGCAGTTTGGGGATTAGCAGCAGGTTCTTCAGCACTTGCGGCTGGAATTTCTTCATGAACAGACGATGTGGGATGAGTTTCTTCAGAGCCCATTTGAACAGTTGTAGCCGGGGACTGAGGAATCTGTTGAATAGGAGTGAAGAGAGGAGTATTTGGATGCTGACTTTCCCAAAAGTCATCGTTCATCACTGGTGTAGTGCATCCAATATCCACGTCTTCATCTTCTTTTTCAATTTCCTCAACACCAGCCTCTTCAGCTGTGAACTGAGGCATGGGTGAGGAAACGACTGGCGTTGAAGGGAATGCTTCCACTTCAATTTATTCATCAAACTATTCTGAGGTAGCAACAGAATGATTTTCTTCATCAGATCCGCTTGGGATCTTGTAGTCTTCTCCATAAGGAACAATTTCCTTAGACGAGATGGAGGAAATGGGAACGGCATCAATGGGATTTTCAAGCGAGCTGGTCATTGGCTTCATTTTCTTCGCGGCCGAAGAATTTGACACAGCTGATGCCTTCCTTTTCTTCACTGCAGCTCGCTCTGCAGCCTTGGTCTTCTTCACTTCATAGGCAGAAGGAAGAATTGGAGTTGGTGTTGGCGCAGGAGGAGCTGAGGACTATGGTTCATTTTCTTCAGGCGCAACTGGTGCAGTTGCCCTGATTTCTTCAGTTTCTTCAGGCGCACCACTAGTGGATGCCCTGGGAATTTCTTCAGCGGCTGGAATGGAGTCATCAGCCCTGGAACTTGTATTCTCATCAGCAGGCTGAAAGTCATCAGCAGTGTTGGCATGTTCTTCAGCAGGCTGAGCAGAGTCTGTAGCCTGAGGATTTTCTTGTTGCGATGGGGCTGCAACAGTTGTCATTTTCTTCGTCAAATTGACGAATCTCACTTTGGCTCCTTGCCAATCAGCATTGTATGCATCGAAATCTTTGCTGAGGGCTTGGATTTCAGATTGAGCTTTGAGAAGTTCTTCAGGAGTCAGGTTGACGATGTTCTTCTTCAGAAGCTTCTCCTTTCTAGCTTGTGCTCTCTTGATCTCACGAGCCTTTTCAAATTTCCATTTCTCTTCAGCGATGAAATGGGTCAGCATGTGACTTTGACCAGGAGTCAGAGGCAGATCAGGCATTGCAGTGTTTGGATCCTGATGCCATAAGTCGATGAAATCAAGGATCTTCTTCGGATCCAAAAGCAGAGGCACAATTGTTCCTTTGGCTCGAGCGGCCTTTGCTAGTCTGTCTCTGATGATTTCTGCAAGTTCTTCATCAGAGGCCTCGTCATCAGAGGGCACGTGGAAAGCAACCTGTTTCTTTCTTGGACTTGGCCGAGGACCGCGTCCAGCTGTTGCTTTTGTCTTCAGCAGAGTGGGGCCTGATGAGGACATTGGTGCAGCTGAGGAACTTGCTGAGACACCAGAAGCAATCGAGAAACCCTGAGTCCTTTGACATGTAGCCAGATGCACAGGAGTTGAGGACTTGGAGGGAGCTGCTGAGGACTTTGGTGGAGCAGTAGTAGTCTGAGGAATTTGACGTGAGGGCGCGGATGGTGAAGCACTTGGCTAGCGAGCAGGCTTCTTTGGCATTGATTTCCTCGGCTTGACCGAGGTCTCAGCGGCAACAGCAGCAACAGAATCCTCATTGAATTTCCTCACTGCCTCCTTGGCTTGTCTTGCCAGTTTTTCTTGACGCCTAGACCATTCTTCAGGAAAGTCTTCACCACGCTTGATGCTGGTGGGATCAGCGACTTGGCCAGGTGCCAATGGAGCTCTTGGGCATGGAGGGTTTAAGGAGAATTTCTTCATGTACTTTGGAGTAACATAGCGATATTCCCTCCATTCTCGTGCCCATCTTCGTTCTATCCTCTGAATGCGCACATTGCGCTGATTTTTGTTCTCTTTGCCAAACTTGGCTTCATCAGGTGTGCAATAATCTTTGTATATTTCATCAGGGATCTCGAAGGCAGTCATGACCTCTGGTTTCTTTCCTCCTTTCTGCGGTCTCTTGCCTTCTGCCATTTTCTTCAGATGAGGAATTTAAACAATAGAACACTCTGAAGAAGTATGCAGTTTTTCTTCGAGGAACGCTGCAAATGAGTTAAGTTGATGAGAACCTAGTGATTCAGCAGCGGACATGAGTACCTGTGAACAGAGTGTAGGTGCGAGGAATTTGGAGAGGTCATATGCGTTCTCAGAAGGTTTTTCGAAAAAGACAAGTTTCGAGGAATTTGACCAGTTGAGCCTTGAGGAATTTCACTAAGCGTTCTTGTCTTAGGTTCCAGAGTTGTACAGGTCGAAAATCCGCACAATTGAGGAATCTTGAAGAAATGAGTGCTTAGAGAGATGAATCAAGAGCATACAGTGTGTGAGGTGTTCATATGTGAAGATTTGAAGAATAAAACACCTTTGAAGATTTTCAGAAAAGTTTGAGAATCAAAGCGAGTAATAAAAGTGACTTTTAATTACCTGAACTGAAGAACACGACGAACAGAGATGAACCATGGTGAAGTTCGTCAAGTTAGATCTCCCACGCCCTAACTTTGCAGAGGGAGACAGCTACGGCGGCGGCGGAGTGAAGATTTCCGCAGCCGGCGCGAGTACGACGGCGACGAGGTAGAGGCAGTGAAGCTCTTCCTCACCGACGGCGATGGAGTAGCAGCGGCGGTAGGGTTTGAGGAGAGCTCGAGCGAGAGACGGCGACCGAGCGGAGTAAATGAAGTAAGGAAGGGAGAGGGGTATTTATAGCCACGGTAAAAACTGTTCGCCCGAAGATTTTGGGACGAACATGCCCCTGCCCTTTCTTCTTCACGTGACATGTGTCACCCACGTACTATGCGGATGAGATCGTGTAAGATCGTGGGTGAATAAACTAATGCATCATGGGATGCGGAATGGTTTGAGCGGTAAAACCGAAAATCTGGATAAGATTTGTTTTAAAAATTTCATTCGCAATTTCTTCAGCTGACAAGGACACAGTGAAGACTTTGAACGAGTTTCAATCAGAACGCACATGAAGAATTTGTGAATAGATTGGGTTGAGTATAGCATAGAGGGGGAAGGGTCCGATCACATTCACGTAGCAGAAATCGCAACTTGAAGAAATAGCAATAAGTGAATGCTGTAGAGGACATAAACTCACACATATATATATAGCCAATGAAGAAAAACGACGGAAACAGTGAAGATTTTGCAAAGTTGAAGAATTTGAAAGACTGAAGAATTTCAAAAATGAGGAAAAACTCAAATTGAAGATTCTCAACTTTTGTGGTGGCGTAACCCACCGTATAAGAATGATGATTTCAGACACCGCGTACAATTGTCGTAGGGTTCTGAGAATCAAATTCTTCATTAATTTCTTCACACTTAGAGTGTTATTCTTCATTGATTGAAGAAAAACGTTTCTTCATGTGTTGCACATCTAAGTCATCAATTCTGCATAAGGGTTAGGATGTGTGTCCTTTTCAAAGAACATTCGAAGATTCTGAGATATTTAGCTCACACCGCAACTTGCTAAATCTCTTCTCATCCAAGGGCTTAGTGAAGATATCAGCTAGCTGTTCTTCAGTCTTCACATGCTCGATGGAGATGTTGCCCTTCAACACATGATCACGAAGAAAATGATGACGAATCTGGATGTGCTTAGTCTTCGAGTGCTGAACTGGGTTGTGAGCAATCTTGATGGCACTCTCATTGTCGCAGAGGAGAGGCACATTCTTCACGTTGACGCCATAGTCCTTGAGGGTTTGCTTCATCCAAAGAAGTTGAGCACAGCAAGAGCTAGCAGTAATGTATTCAGCTTCAGCAGTAGACAGTGACATGCAGTTCTGTTTCTTCGAGGACCAACAGACCAAAGGTCGTCCGAGGAAATGACAAGTACCAGATGTTGACTTGCGGTCCACACGATCACCAGCATAGTCAGAGTCAGAATATCCAATGAGATCAAAAGCAGAGCCCTTGGGGTACCATAATCCTAGTGTTGGTGTGTGAGCTAGATATCGAAGAATATGCTTCACAGCCTTATGGTGTGATTCCTTCGGTGCAGCTTGAAATCGGGCACACATGCAAACACTAAGCAATATATCTGGCCTAGATGCACATAAGTACAATAAAGAACCAATCATGGAGCGGTATACCTTGTGATCAAAGTCAATACCATTTTCATCAGTGCATAGATGGCCATTTGTGGGCATAGGAATTTTGACGCCTTTGCAATCTTGCATGCCGAATTTCCTCAGTACGTCCTTGAGGTATTTCTCCTGAGATATGAATATGCCATTGCGCTGCTGACGAATTTGAAGACCTAAGAAGAATTTCAACTCTCCCATCATAGACATTTGATATTCTTCACTCATCATATAGGCAAATTCATCACTATATCGTTGGTTAGTACAGCCAAAGATAATATCATCAACATATATTTGGCACACAAACAGTTCACCATCATATGATTTAGTAAAAAGAGCAGGGTTGAGTGAACCGGGTGTGAAGCCATTCTTCACGAAGAATTACTTCAATGTATCATACCATGCCCGAGGGGCTTGCTTGAGGCCATAGAGGGCCTTATTGAGTATGAAGACTTTGTCAGGATTCTTTGGATCTTCAAAACCTGGGGGTTGAGCAACATATACTTCTTCCTCAAGCTTACCATTGAGGAATGCGCTTTTCACATCCATTTGATATAATATGATATCATGATGGTTAGCGTAAGCAAGTAATATGCGAATAGCCTCAAGTCTAGCAACAGGTGAAAAAGTTTCATCGAAATCAATTCCTTCAACCTGTGTGTAGCCTTGAGCTACTAGTCGTGCCTTATTCCTCACCACAAGGCCATTTTCATCTTGCTTGTTGCGGTAGATCCACTTTGTGCCAATGATATTATGCTTGCGAGGATCTGGGCGATTGACCAATTCCCAGACATTGTTCAGCTTGAACTGATGTAATTCTTCGTGCATAGCCTGAATCCACTCCGGCTCCAGAAATGCTTCATCTACCTTAGTGGGCTCTGTGATAGAGACAAAAGCATACTGCCCACAAATGTTAGATAAGTGTGAGGCTTTTGAGCGTGTGAGAGGACCTGGTGCGCTAATGTCATCGATGATCTTCTCCACTTGCACTTCTTTTGCAACGCGTGGATGAGTTGGTTGTCGCTGAGGATTTTGATCAGGATTTTCTTCAGCACCATTTTCCTCATCGTGTTCTTCAGGTGCATCAGCTCGACGTTCTTCATGAACAGGAAAGAATTCTTCAGCAGATTCTTCAGTCGGAATGACATCCTCAGTTTCCTTGAGCTTGATAGCATCCTCAGGTGCTGGTTCATCTAACATAGAAGGTAGGTGCTCTCGTTGCGAGCCATTAGTTTCATCGAACCGCACATCTACAGTGTCAACAATCTTGTGAAGAACAATGTTGAAGACTCTGTAGGTGTGCGAGTCCTTTCCGTAACCAAGCATAAAACCTTCATGTGCTTTCGGTGCAAATTTAGAGTTGTGGTGAAGATCTCTAATCCAACATTTAGCACCGAAGACTTTGAAATAACTCACATTGGGTTTCTTGTCAGTGAGGAGTTCATAGGCAGTCTTCTTGAAGAATTTGTGAAGGTATACTCTGTTGATGATGTGGCAAGCAGTATCAATTACATCAATCCAAAAACGCTGAGGCATTTTGTATTCATCAAGCATAGTGCGAGCCATCTCAACAAGAGTTCTGTTCTTGCGCTCCACGACGCCATTCTGCTGAGGAGTATAGGGAGCAGATAACTCATGAGTAATACCAAGTTCATCAAGATAAGCATCAAGACCGGAATTCTTGAACTCAGTTCCATTGTCACTTCTGATATGCTTGATCTTCACACCAAAGTTGGTTGAAGCCCTCGAGGAAAATCGTTTGAAGACTTCCTGCACTTCATGTTTGTAAGTAACAATGTGTACCCATGTATATCGAGAATAATCATCAACAATGACAAAACCATATAAAGATGCATCATTAGTGACTGCTGAATAATGATTAGGTCCGAAGAGGTCCATGTGAAGCAATTCGAATGGACGTGTAGTGGTCATGATAGTCTTCGCTGGATGCTTGGCCTTGGTCATTTTTCCGGCTTCACATGCTCCGCATAAGTGATCCTTGAGGAATTTGACATTCTCAATGCCAATGACATGCTTCTTCTTTGCAAGCGTGTTCAAATTCCTCATGCCTGCGTGACCAAGTCATCGATGCCATAGCCAGCCTTCTGAAGCTTTTGCAAGTAGACACACGGCTGGTTGTGGTCCTGTAGAGAAATCAACAATATACAGATCTCCTCTCCTAAAGCCTTCGAAGACTTTGGAATTGTCAGCTTCCATAATCACAACACAGCGATATTTGCCGAAGACAACAACCATATCAAGATCACAAAGCATTGAGACTGACATGAGATTGTATCCTAAGGACTCAACAAGCATGACTTTGTCCATGTGCTTATCCTTAGAGATAGCAACCTTACCAAGACCCAATACCTGACTTTTGCCTTTGTCAGCAAAGATGATATGCTTCAGAGCTGATGGTGATAAGGGAGCATCCATCAATAGATTCTTGTCACCAGTCATGTGATTTGTACATCCACTATCGAGGACCCATTCAGTGGTTTTGGGTTGATCATCCTGCAGATGAATTAGTGTAGCTTACAATCTCATATGCTTCATCAGTGAAGAATATGATATCAAGTTCATCAGATGAATTTCATCATGCAGTAAACAGATATAGTAGTATGAGGACGTGTGAAATGAAAGTTCATTTCATCATGATTCGCCTGCGTCCCTTCAGGCATTTTTGTCAGGTCCCTAGCAAATTCTTCAGACGTTAGAGCACGTCTGGAGACCTGACCCTGCAGAGGAGGTTAGTTCTTTTTCTTCACCACCCACATCTGGAGGGGTGGCAAAGAGTTCATCATCCTGCGAGCACCATGTGAGAAAGGTGGCAAAGATGACAAACCATTTCGCTTAGCATAAGAGGGGTTAGGGTAAGCATATGAATAAGCAGAGTAATTCTTCGAGGACTTATGAACATAATGGTTTGAAGAATAATGCACATATTCGTAGCCCTTACCTCTACCCTGTGAGACAGAGTTGTTAGCACGATGATAATCATATGAGGACTTTGATCCATGTGAAGAATTTGGTCCATATGAAGAATTTGATCTGGGGTTCCTGTTCTTCACAGGTGGTGTCATGAGGACATTCACCTGAAGACTTTCAACACAACTTTTGGGAACCCATATTTTCATCATAGGGGAGCCGTTCCTGCAGTTAGTGCCAACATATCTAGCAAATACTTCACCATTCTGATTTTTGAACAGTTTATAGTTGGAGTCAAATGACTCATTAGAAGAATGAGAAGATTCACATGTAAAGCCAGATAAGTTAGATGGATCAACTGGAGGTCCCTTTGCAGCAACCCATGAGGTTTTGGGGTACTGCTCAGGCTTCCAATATGTTCCATCAGCATTGAGTTTCCTCTCAAAGGCAATACCCTCTTTCCTAGGGTTTCTGTTGAGGATCTGCTTTTTGAGCACATCACAAAGTGTCTGATGCCCTTTGAGGCTTTTGTACATGCCTGTCATGTACAATTCCCTCAACCCTACATTGTTAGTGATACTAGCAATGTCCTCAGATGAGGAATTAGTGATAGCAGAGGCAGATGAAGTATTTGTAACATTTGAAGCATTTGAACATTCAGGTGAAGAATTAGCAGATTCACGTTCAATGCACTTTAAGCATGGAGGAACAAATTCTTCCTGAGAAGCGCTGATTTGTTGAGCTAGTAATGAATCGCGCTCCTTCTGAAGATCTTCATAACACACTCTTAGCTTTTCAAGATCTTCCTTTCTTTGAAGAGATTCAAGAGAAAGCTTCTCGTGATCTTGCTTTTCTTGAAGAAATTCATTAGAAAGTTTCTCATGATCAGACAAGAGAGAGTTATGATGACCTTGAAGGTTATCATACCTAGACTGAAGTCTCTGAAGATTTTCAGTCAAGGCTTTAGTGCGATCCATTTCTTCACCCAACATATCATCACTTTTATCTAGCATGTTTTGAACCTTTTCAAGAGCCCGTTGTTGTTTCACAGCAATTTTAGCAAGTTTAGAGTAGCTGGGCTTGAGATCCTCATCAGATTCATTTTCACTAGAGTCAGAGGAGTTGTATTTGAGTACCTTAGCACCTTTCGCCATGACGCAATAGGTGGGAGCATAGCCATCATTATCTTCATCAGGCTTGTCGGTGGAGTCAGTTTCTTCAGTGTTGAAGATGGACTTGCTGACGAAGGCAGTAGCAACGGCCAGACTCGCAACACCAGACTCAGATTCTTCAGACTCCTCCTCTTCATCATTTTCCTCAGATTCAGCCTCAGAGTCCATCTCCTTGCCAATGAATGCCCGAGCCTTCTTGGAGATACTCTTCTTGTGAGATGAAGACTTTGAGGATTTTGATGACGAAGATTTTGACGATTTCTTCTTCTTCTTCGCATCATCAGAACTGTAATCCTTGTATTTCTTCTTCTTCATTTCCTTTTCCCACTGAGGACAATCTTGAATATAGTGACCAGGCTTCTTGCATTTGTGGCAAAGTCTTCTCTTATAGTCACTGGATGAGGAATCATTTCCTCTTGAGGATTTTCCAAAGCGACCACGTCTTGTGAATTTCTGGAATTTCTTCACAAGCAGTGCTAGATCCTGGCTCAGTTCTTCAGGATCACCAAGGCTACTACCAGAATCCTCACATTCAGAGTCAGACACAACCTTAGCCTTCAGGGCACGTGGTTTGCCATAGTTTGAGCCATAGAGATCTCTCTTTTCAGCAAGCTGGAACTCGTGAGTGTTTAGCCTTTCGAGGATATCAGCAGGATCAAGCGACTTGTAGTCAGCACGTTCTTGTATCATCAGTCCCAGAGTATCAAATGAGGAATCGAGCGATCTCAGCAGTTTCTTCACAACTTCATGATCAGTGATGTCAGTGGCACCGAGGGCTTGAAGCTCATTTGAGATGTCAGTGAGGCGATCAAAGGTTTGTTGGACATTCTCATTGTCGAGTCTTTTGAAGCGGTTGAAGAGATTCCGAAGAACATCGACTCGAGAGTCACGCTGAGTTGAAACTCCTTCATTTACTTTGGAGAGCCTATCCCAGATAAGCTTAGCAGTTTCCAAAGCACTCACTCTTCCATACTGTCCTTTGCTCAGATGACCACATATGATATTCTTCGCTTGAGAGTCGAGTTGTTTGAATCTCTTCACATCGGTAGCGTTCAGTGAGGGAGTGACAGTGGGGACACCATTTTCCACAACATACCAGAGATCATTATCAATTGCCTCAAGATGCATTCGCATCTTGTTCTTCCAGTAGGGGTAGTCCGTTCCATCAAAGGTAGGACACCCAGCCGAGACCTTGATCATACCTGCGGTCGACATAACTAAAACTCCAGGCGGTTAAACCAAAATCACACAGAACAAGGTAGTACCTTGCTCTGATACCAATTGAAAGTGCGTTATATCAACTAGAGGGGGGGTGAATAGGCGATTTTTATGAATTCTTCACTGAGGAATTTGCTGGTGAGGAAATTCCTTAGCGAAGAACTACTTGCAGCGGAATAAGTACTCAGAAGTAAATATAACAGGATACAAACATAGTCATCATGATGAAATGAGGACTAGCACTGAGTACAGAAAGCGTAAACACAGGATAACCAGATGAAGACAAACAGACTGAAGAAATTGAACTGAGGAATTTGTGAAAGTCTTCAGTCAAAGTCTTCAAACACAGATATGAACAATACACAACACAGCAATGAGGAAATGAAAGAGTTGAGGAGATAGAACCAGTTAGTTGGTGAAGACAATGATTTGGTAAACCAGTTCCAACTGCTGTCTCAGTTGTACGTCTGGTTGGAGCGGCTGAGTATTTAAACTCGAGGACACACAGTCCCGGACACCCAGTCTCTGAGCCGCAACTCAGGACACCCAGTCCTCACCGTATTCTCCTTGAACTAAGACCACGCAGGCCTCGTCCAATCACTCGTGGTAAGTCTTCAGGTGACTTCCAAACCTTCACAGACTTGGTCACTCGGCGATCCACAATTCCTCTTGGATGCTCTAGACCTTGACGCCTAACCGTCTGGAAGAAGCACAGTCTTCAAAGGTAACAAGCGTCGGATCCACGCAGGATCAATTTCTTCAGTGATGCTCAATCACTTTGGGTTTGTGGGGGTTTGGTTTTGGGATTTTCCTCACTTGATGATTTTCGCTCAAAGTCCTCAGAGGATGGGTTGCTCTCAGATGACAAGTGTCAAGTTCTCTCGGAGTAGCCAACCAACTAGTGGTTGTAGGGGGCGGCTATTTATAGCCTAGGGAGCAGCTCGACATGATCAGACATAAATGCCCTTCAATGATATGACCGTTAGGTGGATAAGATATTTTGGACAGCCGGCGCGCAGCACAGCAACGGTCGGAAATTTGACTCTCAAATTCCTCAGGGCTATCATGTTCCTCACTGTGTAGGCAATTCGCACTGGCGAATTCCTAACTCCTCAGTCAGAGCAAAGTCCTCAGTGACCAGAAGAACTGCGTCTCTGTCACTGAAGAATTTGACTGAACTGTATGAGATTTCCAATGTCTTCACTCGAAGGGATTGGTAGGTGTAGGGTTTTGAGTTGAGCATCACATGGAAATTTTTCCTTAGTATTTTCTCGACCCCCTTTAACAGTACGGTGTTTCCTATGACTCAAGAAAAAGAAAATGAAACTACGAAAACAAAAGTCTTCGCGCTTCATATTCCTCGAATGAATATCAAGTCTTCAAGGTCACACCAATTTCTTCACTTTCAAAGTCTTCAGAAAGTCTTCAGAATATCAAAGTCTTCAGTTGAAGAACTTCATTTTTAGGGGTCGACTTTCTCTGTAAATATCAAACTCCTCATAGACTTATAGACCTGTGTACACTCACAAACGCATCAGTTACTTAACCTATAAGTCTTCAATACACCAAAATCACAAAGGGGCACTAGATGCACTTACAGTGACAGGTACCGTGAGGGCGTCTAGCTCAGCGAAAGACGAAGCATCGCCGAGCATGTCCGAGATGGAGGATGGGCTGCTATGAGCAGGTGCGGGAGCCGGTGCAGGAGCAGGTGCTGGTGCAGGTGCTGCTGCAACGCTAGTCAAGCTGCTCCCGAAGAAGTCAGCAAGGGGAAAGTCCACTACACTTTTTTCTAGATTTTGCTTGCTCCAACCGACGATAGCTGGAACCAAGACTGTTAGCTCCCGTTTTATGGCAGCTATCGCTGTTGCGACTATCTTAGCAGAATTCTTCTCAACCGCAATCTCAACCTTCTTGTCGATGCTTTCTTCAGTTAACCTCCGTCTTTCCTTTCTCTCCTCCATGGTCTCATCGTAGTACTTCTTCCACGTGGAGCTGTCTCCGACACCGTGCATGCGTCCATATGACGGCTGAGTGTCCACCAAGAGTTGTTTCAATATGTTCAACGCCCGGTTGAATGGGGTGTCCCACTTGGGCCTCGCCAACGCCTCAGACGGCGAGTCGCTTTCGGTCGCAATCATGTGCTGCTCTCTCTGCAAAATGAACAAGGATCATTTACAAATATGACTAAACGTGCAGTCGAATTGATCAGAAACTAAAATTACCAGCAGTCTCATGAACTCCGTCATGACCGGGTCCGTCTCGAAAACCTTCTTGACTGGGTCCCAACGGTACCGGGCCCTAAGGACGTCATACTCCTGCGGGACGGTGAACTCCGCCAAGGAGTCTGGGATGCCCACACTTCCGCGTTCCGCGTCCTCCTTGGCCCATATGGATCTCTTACACGCGTAACCATGACTTTCGAGGTGGTGGCGCCCCATGTTCTTCTCTTGAAGCCCCTTCATCTACTTCAACTTTTTTTGGCATCTTCAGCATCGCAAGCCGCCTTGAATAGTTCAAACTGCTCTTCCGTGATTGTCGGATTTTCCTTTACAATCTCGTAGTAGGGTTCCTATTTGTCAATGGCGCGTTTCACCCTTACTTTCCAGGCGGCCAACGCGTCGCTAAACTTGGTCATGGCGTGTTTGTTTATCTTCTTCATTCCGGGTCTTTCTGTGGATCTTTACACTGGATTTCATCCTCGCCCAGGAACAAGAATATCTGGTGCAGTAGGGTTAGGAGGGAGTGCTTCATATTTGACCTCTTCTATAGTTTCTCATCGTTGATGGTGGTGCATGACTGTACGATGTAGCCTATTTGATTGCCGTAGCAGGAGCACACTTCCATAGGCAATTTTGGCTCAAAATTGCTGTCATCCACCTCCATGACTGTCAGCATTCTGGGAATGGGGGTACCCAGACTTGCCTGCCTGCGGCCTACGGCGTGGCTCAAGGAGTGGCCCAGTACGGCCCATCTTCATCAACATATGCTCAATACCCTCGCAAGGGGCCAAGCCTCGCTGGGCGGACGACAGGAGGCTTCCTCGGGCACGGCCTCGTCAGGCTGGCTCGCGAGGAGGCAGAGAGATTAAGGCGGGGTACCTCATGAGGTTCCCGTGATGCAAGCCATGACGAGCAAGGCCAGGTGGGCGCCAGGCGAGCGTCGACCTGCATAGAGTCCTTGTTTCCTCTTTGGTGCAAAGGGGGCAAGCGCAGGCAAGAGTATCAAGCAAAGGCAACCATTTTGGTGCAAAAATACCAAGACCAGCAGGACGGCAGAATGGAGGTCATCGTGGAGCCCAAGCCGGCGTCATCGTCACGGTCTTTGGCAGGCGAGGACCAACTTTAGTCAGGATAAGTGTACTAGATGTTCCCCTTCTTGGCCAATTGTTGGCGCCCTTCCCGCTCAATATTTGGGAAGAGGCCCGGGGCCTTCACCTATAAATAGGACTAGCCACCCACAGGGTAGAGGGATCCGCATCGGTAGACGGAGGAGCCTAGAGGCATCGGATATATATATATAGAGAGAGAGGCGACTGAACTCCCCTAGCAATTCATCGCTCTAGCCAAGAAAAGACCCTCGCGAGGCTGTTCTTCCATTGTACTGTTCCTCATCAGCCCCTGAGGCAATCCACACACCACAAACTGGAGTAGGGTATTAAACCGCAATGGTGGCCTGAACCAGTATAAACCTCGTGTCCTCTGTGTTGTTCTTCGTGTAGTTTAGATCCTTGCGAGGCGGCGAGACATGGGTAGGCAGGGGGTGTGATCTCCGCGTGCACCCCAGAGTTCGAACCTTAAGGGTCTGCCGGAACCCGAAATCCGACATTTGGCGTGCCAGGTAGGGGTGCACCAGAATCTGCCTTCCGTTGCCTTGTGTTTCGCCGCCCGTCCCATCCATGTCAGACGCTCGTCGAGCCCGCGCCGAGCGTCGGGCCGCTCTCGCCACTAGCGTCGCCCAGACGGCCCCCGTCGGCGGGCGCCCCCGCCGTTCCCCGTTGCCTGCCATCAACGCTGCCACCGGCCCGGCGGGGAACGAGCAGCACGTGTCGTCCCTGCATCCCTCGGTGCAGCGAGAAGGCCACACCGCCACCCTGTCGCTGACTCCAGCCAGCTCCTCGTCCCACACCCATCGCGCTCCTGCGGATGCGCACGCCGCACTGCTCCTGGCGCGGGAGCTCCTGCACTACCATCCCGTCGACGACCTCTACGAAGAACAGCTCGCCCGCATCACCGAGCTCGTCAGCGCCGCTGGGGGCTCCCCTGCACCATCCCTCTCACTGCACTGCGCCCCGCCCTGCGCGGGCGACGAAGCTCCAGGGGCGCCTCAGCCGCCTCCCCCTCAAGAAGGCGCCTTGGCCCCGAGGCGCGTGGCCCCTGGGCGGAACCCACTCCGTCCGGCGCCAGCACAGCAAGAGAAGAGCTGTCAAGAGATCCCTCGTCCCCAAGAAGCCGCCCGTGTGCTCCCCGCACCGGCTCGGCACGATCGCGCTCCTGCTCCAGCGCATCAAGACCCCGCGCTGCACCTGGCAGCAGCGCACAGAGACCCGCAACATCAAGCTCTCCATCACCAAAGGGCTCCCGCGGGCACTGCAGGCTGTCGTGCCTTCTCCACCGAGCTGCGCAGCGTGGCCTGGCCGGGCAAGTTCAAGCCAGACCTGCCCCCGCGCTATGATGGCACGACTGACCCTGCTGAGTTCCTCCAGCTCTACAAGCTGGGCATCGAAGCTGCCAACGGGGACGAGAAGGTCATGGCGAACTGGTTCCCCATGGCGCTCAAGGACGGCGCCCGCACCTGGCTCCTGAACCTGGCTCCTAGCACGATATCCTCCTGGGACGAGATGCGCACCCGATTCATTGCCAACTTCCAAGGCACCCGCGACCGGCCCCCAGCCATGAGCGACTTGCGCCACATCAAGCAGCAGCAGGGAGAGACCCTGCAGAAGTTCATCCAGCGCTTCAACAGCGCTCGCCTTAAGATCCCCAAGGTGTCTGAGGAGGCCATCATCTCAGCCTTCTCCGACGGCGTGCGTGACATCAAGATGAAGGAGGAGCTTGCGATCCATGAGGACCTGTGCACCTCCCTGGAGCTGTTCAACCTGGCGACCAAGTGCGCTAGGTCTGAGGAAGGGCGCCTTTCCCTCCTCGAGCTGCTGGCTGCAGACCCAGAAGAGAAGAAGCCTAAGGCCAAGGACGTGAAGCGCAAGGGGGCTGCCGTGCTTGTGGCAGAGCCGGACATCAAGCGGGGCAGGGATCAGCCTGAGTCATCCAAGGGCAGCCGGTACTGCGTGTACCATGACCTCCACACCCACAACATCAACGAATGCCAAGAGCTCAGGGCCGTGCAAGACGTGTGTGCCGGCTGACGCCCCGAGCGCAGCGACCGGGGCTATGGCCGAGGAGGAGGAAGAGGTGAAGGACGATGGGAAGATCGTGGCCCTCGCCAAGGTGGCGTGACCGACCTCGCGAGGACCGCTGGCAGGACCAGCCTCGTGAGGGAGGTTGGAGGGACCCACCTCACGAGGGGGGTTGGAGGGATCAGCCTCGCGAGGATCGCCCACAAGGCAACGCGGGCCTCCCTCCTCTGCCACCACAGCCGAGGAGGAATGAAGACCATCATCAGGACGAGGGGCCTGGAGGCTTCCAGGAGCCACGCGCAATCGCTTGCATCTTGGGCGGCGCTCAAGCCCCAGCCTCTCAGCGCCACTTCAAGTAGTTTGCTCGCGAAGTGAATGCAGTCCTCCCAAAGCTTGAGGCCACACGCCCTCTCAGGTGGTCAGCGTGCGCTATCACGTTCAGCTCAGCAGATCAGCTCAAGTGCGCGGCCACAGCCCGAGTCCTCTCGATGCTTTGTTCCCCAATCATCAGCAATGTGCAAGTCACCAGGACCCTCATTGATGGCGGAGCAGGGCTCAATGTCCTATCCGTCGAGACGTTCAACAATCTCCAAGTGCCATACAATCAGCTACAGCCAACCAAGCCTTTCTCAGGAGTCACTGATGGTTCCACAGTTCCGATAGGGCAGGTCCGCCTTCCTATTACCTTCGGGAAGCACGACAACTACCGCACCGAGCTCATTGACTTTGACGTCGCTCACATCCGCCTGCCGTACAATGCCATCCTCGGGTACCCAGCCCTGGCCAAGTTCATGGTTGTGACCCATCACGGCTACAATGTCCTCAGGATGCCAGGAAGCGGTGGAGTCATCACGGTGCATTGTGAAGAGAGAGTCATTGTGTGTTCTTTGGAGCGTGCTTTCCAAGCCGCATCAATTGAAGACCCAGATCACTGGAGCGGCGGGCTTCCCGAGGCTGCTCCTAAGAAGAAGAATACATCGCCTGGCCCGACCCCTCGGGAGGTAGGCCCCTCAGGGACCGCGCCTGTTTAGGGGGCACCTCCTTCTGTCGCATAGGAAGGCGCGCCCGGCGCCCTCCTCGAGCAAGGCTCGGGGGCTCTCTCCTGGAGGGCCATCGACTTTGCCAGGATCACGAGGGAGGCGCTCGGGCACCACTTGGAGGCGTGCTTCAACGCATGTTTCCCTTAGGAAGGAGCAAGGCAAGGAGGGCCAAACCCTCGGGAGTTCGTCAGCGAGATCATTTAGGAGCTGCAGGAGTTAAGAGTCATGAGTGGCAGCCGCCGCTTGCCCGCCGTAGCTCCCCATCCAGGCGAGGATGGTGGGCTGCGTGTCTGCATCGACATACCAGGTCTCAACAGAGTCGCCTCTCAGGAGCGCCTCTGGCCCTCACGCATGGGACACTGTGAAGGTCCACCCCACAGCTATGTTTGCATGCCTTACGGCCTGTCGAACGCGGCTGCCGCACATCAACGCCTCATGAGGAGCGTCCTGGAGGCTCAAGCGGTCAGGCATTCCGCAGTCCTGGCGGAGATGGAGATGGTCCGCGAGGAGCCGCCAGTGCCTCCGGAGCTTCCCGAGGCCCCTGGGCCTGAGGGCTCGTGACATCCTTCGACATTATCAGGTGACATCCTTCGAGTTTCATTTTCAGCTGGGAGCGCCCCCCAGGGCTGCATCATTCCCAGGCCGCGTGGGTCTGTCCCTGCGGCATGTATCCCTTTAGTTCATGTTTTCAGCTTACTTTATCGGGGGCACCCCTCGGGCTCCATTATCCCCAAGCCACCCGGGCCAGACCCGGTGGCATGTATCCCTCTCGCGTTTATTCGGGTCATGCGTTTGACCCATCATGATCATTATTTGATGCCTGTCCACGGCATCCTTCTTCCTTAATGTCGGCCGCTTGCACGTTAAACGGAGGGTACCTGAGCATCGCGACTCATGGGCTCTTACTGGCTCTCCAGCCCTCACCCTCTAGCCTTGTCCATGGCATCACGACCTGGCATACCAGCGACGGCTGAGCCCGCTCGAGGGCCGGGACCCGAGGATGTAGAGCGCCGACATCTAACCAGATTTGCAGGAACACATTACAAGTAAAGGCCTAGAGCCAGGCACAACCCGCCCTGAGGTAGGGCCCCGTGAGTCCCGCGCTGGCTCACGGGTGCCCAGATACACCTCGTCAGGCCCTACCGTGCCAGCCACGTGTCAGGGCAGGGCTGTACACGCCCCGGGGGCTCCTCCCGGAGGGGAGCCCCCTCCCATGCACCAGTGGAAGCACCATGCTCCGCGCTGGCTGACGACACTGCCGAGGAGTGGCTATGCCCGTACACATACAGAAGCGTTATGCTCCATGCTGGTGATAAACAACTGAGTGTGGCCCCCGGCCGCATCAACCACAGGGAGCCCAGAGCTCAATGTCCGGCCTCATCGTAACGCCTCCCCTCGGGAGTGCCGCACGAGGGGGCTGGGCACGGGGGCTACACCTGGGTCACGCCCAGGCGCATGCCACCCAGCCAGGCCCCTCGGGCCTGGTTCGTCGCACGCCTCTCCCCGAGCGGAGCCAAGGTACGAAGGCCGTTTGAACGCCAAGGGGGACTCCTGAGCATCGCGACTCAGGAGCCTAACTGGTCACGTAGCCCCTCACCCCTTAGTTCTGAAAGGCTAACGGCGATTGAGGTATGCGCGGGGCCGGGCTCTGCCGACGTAGAACGGTAAATTCACCCATACGTCTCACCTCCCTACTTGCTGTTCGTGCGTCAAGGTGGACTCCTGAGCATCGCGACTCAGGAGCTTAACTTGTCACGTAGCCCCTCACTCCTTGGTCCCGTCCTGGTTTCCGGTCGGGGCTAACGGCGGCTGAGGTATCCGCGGGGCCGGGCTCTGCCGACATAGAACACAAGCAAGTAGGAAGGAAAAACGCAAATCTCAAGGAATTCAAAAGCAAATATTACAGTCCATAGAGTGCTTCGACAACACCAAACACAATTTTAAACGCCTCCACGAGGCATGATGCATTTTGCAGGAGCTAAAAGTAGGACGGGAGCCGCGAAGGAGTCACTTTCTGGCGGTGCCATCGCTGGTGACGGAGCTGTGCTGGGCGGCTTCGCCTCGTGGAGCTCAGGATCGACAGCGCCTCGCTTCGGCATGGTGCTGATGGCCCAGAACTTCGCTAGCAGAGCGTCCGCGCGACCCTTCATGGCCTCAGCAGCGGCGGCGGCAAGCTCGCCACTCACAGGCTCCAGCAGACTGTCAAGGTCAACGCTGGGGTTGTGGAGGTAGACATGGGTGAAGACGCGCGTCAGCGCTGCAGAAGAAAGGACACGCGCCTCAGCTTCAGCCGTGGGGCCAAGGCCAAGGGCGACATCTTCAAGGGCGCAGACCAGGAAGGGAAGCAGCTTGGCGGGGCCGTCCTTGGCGCTGGCCAGCGGGCTTTCGAGGCCGCTGTCATAGAGCGACTTCAGCAAGGTGTGAGCCTTCACCTCCAGCTTCACGAAGGCCACGCGGTCCTCGTCCAGGACCCGCGCCTTGCCGTCCAGCTCGATCCTCTTCACCTCCAACGCCTGCTCCAGCGCACCCAAGCGGCCATGGCGTTCATCGAGTTTGGCATCCCGGTCCTTCGCGGCAGCCTCACGAGCCTTCATGTCTTCCTCCTTCTCCTGGCGGACACGGGCCTCCTTGGCAAGCTGGTCGCGCAGGCCTCGCAGCTCACTCTCCAGCGCCTCGCAGCAACCTCGGACATCTGCTACCTCACCCAAGGCGGCGTCGCGAGCGGCCTTCACCTCAAGGATGGCCTGCTTCTCCTTGTCGCAAGCTGTCGCGGCCTGAGCCAGCGCTGCTCGGACTGAAGCATCAGAGCGGACCCAACCAGAGGCCAGCTCCAGGCGCCCGGCCACCAAGCGAGGGTCAGCGCCCAGAAGATCTTTTCACAGCCGGTCCAGCTCAGCAGCAGCCCGATCCAGGACAGTAGAAGGAGTCGGAGAGATCGCAGTTGGCGGAGTAGGAGGAGAAGACGGCAGCATAATCACAGCACCATGAGTAAGGACCTTCTGCGCCCCGACGACTGCGGCAGTGGCGTCAGGCAAGGACACCTCGGGAGTTGCTTGGGCCATGGGGGATGTGCTCGCTCCAGCTAGCCCCGCCAGGCCTCGCGAGTATGACCGGGCAGGAGAGGCCCGCGTCTTGCCGCCCCCTTCTCCCGCGGGTGGGGGTGCTGCAGGCACCGGCCTAGCCAAGGAATATGGACGTCAAGCATCAGCAACGAAGCAAGAAGTAAAATAAGAATCGAGCACTCACTCGTCATCGCTCGCGGGCTCAAGCAACCTCCGGCCGAACTTGAAGCCCGAGAGCCAGATGTTGGGATCGACCTCAAGAGGCTCGGGAGCAGGAGGCGCGTCTGCAGATCGCCTCGGAGCCGGAGCAGACCCGCGGGGAACCAGCCCCGTCCTGTCCTTCTTCGGGATCAAGGGCGAGCTCTCGCCACCCCGCTCGTCGCCGTCCTCGTCGTCATCCGTCATGAGGCGAAGTGTGCGGGACCTGCGCCGAGGGAGGGGCGCTCTCGACTCCCCGTCGGTCGCCTTTGAATCAGGCTCCTCTTCCTGCTCCTCTTCTTCCTCCTCTCTGCTGGACTCGCCAGAGGATACGTTCACCGTCGCCAGGGCCGCCGGGTCCTCAGGAACTTCCGCGGGCACAGGCTCGTCCCTGTTGAAAGCGGACATGGAGTTCACCACCTACTCCCAATCATCCCGAAGGAACAGGGGCACGAGAGCATTGTCCAACCTCGCCACGTTTCCCCCAACCTAGGATTGGAGGACCGCGCCTAGATCCTCGTCGGCCAGGACTTCGGGGTTCGAGCGAAGGGCGGCATCGCCCCCCCCCCCCCCCCCCCCGAGCCTCCATAGCGGAAGCGAGTGTTCCCGGAGCGGAGCCACCCAGTGCTCCAGGAACTCCGTCAGGAGCAACGCCCAGGTCAGTTTCACCGTCGCCATGTTGTCCGGCCACAGGTCCACGTCCATCCTCTCTAGCACTGGCTTCGCGCGGGGATCAACACGCTCCGCGCGGGACCAAGCGTCAACAGACTTGGGCTGTCCCATGGGTAGAATCAGCCGGGAGTGGATGCGCCCAGCATCCACCATGACCCACTTGCTCCTGAAGCCCTCAATTCTCTTCCCGGGCTTCGAGATGGCATTGGAGCTGCCATGCGCGACAAAGCTCGTGCACGCGGTGATGGGGCCGCGGGAGACCCGGAGGTAGAAGTAATGGCGCAGCAAGGCCACCAAAGGCCTCACCCCGACATGAGCCTCGCAGTAATAGGCAAAAATCGCCAGGAGAAGAACAGAGTTGGGATGGAGGTGTAGAGCTTGCAGGTTGTAATGGTGGAGAACAGAAAGGAAGAACTCGGAAAAAGGGGGCACCAGACCGGTGGCGATGGCGCTCACGAAGAGCGGGTAGAAGGTGCTTCCCCTGCCCTCAGGAAGGGCAGAGCCAACCTTGAGCGCGGCCGCCCTGTCGTTGCCTTGCGCCGCCATCATCTGGCGCGTCCGAGCAAGGTTCTTCTCCGACACATTCGGAGGATCCAGAGCGGGCGAGTACCATGCTCCGGCTGGGGTCTGGCGAGGTGCCATGCTTTGCTAGGATGCAGGGTTGGAGTAGATCTGGGGATTTCGGAAGCAAGAAGGATAGGAGAAAGAAAGGGGATCTGGGCAGTGAAGGAGAAGGCAAAGAAGGTAAGCCTAGACGGTTACCGCTCCCTTATCAATTCGTGCAGTTGCCGAGGTGTCGTGGGGAGGCACGACACCCACGTCCAATCAACCGCCACGCGGCGCCTAAGGCCGCAGGCTATTGGGGCTCGTGGCACTTCGCACTTGCCTCTTCGCTTCCCTGCTAAGCCAAGTCCAAGCGTGCCTTGGGCCCGGGGGCTACTGTCGACATTCTGGGAACGGGGGTACCCAGACTTGCCTGCCTGCGGCATGCGGCGTGGCTCAAGGAGTGGCCCAGTACGGCCCATCTTCATCAACATATGCTCAAGACCCTCGCGAGGGGCCAAGCCTCGCGGGGCGGATGACAGGAGGCTTCCTCGGGCACGGCCTCGTTAGGCTGGCTCGCGAGGAGGCAGAGAGATCAAGGAGGGGTACCTCACGAGGTGCCCATGACGCAAGCCATGACGACCGAGGCCAGGCGGGCGCTAGGCGGGCGCCGGCCTGCGCAGAGTCCTTGTTTCCTCTTTGGTGCAAAGGGGGCAAGCGCAGGCAAGAGTATCAAGCAAAGGCAACCATTTCGGTGCAACAAGACCAAGACCAGCAGGACGGCAGAACGGAGGTCATCGTGGAGCCCAAGCCAGCGTCATCGTCAGGGTCTTTGGCAGGCGAGGACCAACTTTAGTCAGGATAAGTGTACTAGATGTTCCCCTTCAAAATAGCCAATTGTTGGCGCCCTTCCCGCTCAATATTTGGGAAGAGGCCCGGGGCCTTCGCCTATAAATAGGACTAGCCACCCACAGGGTAGAGGGATCCGCGTCGGTAGACGGATCAGCCTAGAGGCATCTGATACAGAGAGGGAGAGAGAGGCGACTGAACTCCCCTAGAAGTTCATCGCTCCAGCCAAGAACAGACCCTCGTGAGGCTGTTCTTCCATTGTACTGTTCCTCATCAGCCCCTGAGGCAATCCACACACCACAAACTGGAGTAGGGTATTACACTGCAATGGTGGCCTGAACCAGTATAAACCACGTGTCCTCTGTGTTGTTCTTCGTGTAGTTTAGATCCTTGCGAGGTGGCTAGACATGGGTAGGCAGGGGGTGTGATCTCCGCGTGCACCCCAGAGTTCGAACCTTAAGGGTCTGCCGGAACCCGAAATCCGACAGTGACCACTAGTCTAGTAGTGAGGAGCTGGTTTGGGCGTCGACCTCTCCTCTTCGGTTTTGGTTCTATGGCTTTGCCAGTCTCGGTGCCAGTCTGGGTCTCAACGCCAGTCTTGGCACCGGTCTCGATGTCGGTCTCAGCTAAGACAGGTTGGCCCAGCAACAACAACCGCTGATCGTTGGCACGGATCAAATATTCATGTGCTGCTGGGTAGAGATCGTCGCAATCACCAGAACCATGTCCTTCATCATTGCTAGCCATGTTTCGTACAATCAAATCTAGTCAATTAATTCTAGACCTAATAAAATGAACAATGACATAAAAAAGGCCTATGTTTTGCAGGAACGTTAATTCCTTCCCGGTGCGGCAAATCCCAGGCACTCGATATGTCCTAAATTGTAGCATAAGTCATCCGAAATTCATGGAAAACTTTGGCATGACCTTTGCTAAAAACTGGACAAATCGAGCACCTGAAATTTGCCGGAACAGAAATGAATCAACATTCCGGCAAAGCATAGGCCACTCCGCGTCATTCACGGGAAACAACAAAAGGCCACTTGGGCACAATCGAGGAATTTTCATATATCATGACCACTTCAATGTTTCACACTTCAAGAAAATCTACACAAATTTCAAATTATGAACTACTTAAGCATATACAAGTGTGTCCTAAAAATAATATCTAGTTAAGTACATAAGCATATACAAATTTGTCCTAAAAGTTTAGTTAACTACAAATTTCATTCATTTAGGTCATTCATTTAACTTCACCTAATTAACCTAGTAAAACCCTACTTCACTAACTAAAAAACATCTAACTAACATCTACTAGTACCACTACTGTCCTAACCTAATTTACATGTACTTAGTTACCTAACCTAGTTAGTTAATCAAATTAACCTAAATAAACATCTACTTAGTTACCTAACATAATTAACATCTACCTAGTTACCTAACCTACTTCACTAACTAAAAACATCTAATTAACAGTACCACTACTGCCCTAACCTAATTAACATCTACTTAGTTACCTAACCTAGTTAGTTAACCAAATTAACCTAAATTAACATCTACTTAGTTACCTAACCTAATTAACATCTACTTAGTTACCTAACCTACTCACTAACTAAAAAACATCTAATTAACAGTACCACTACTGCCCTAACCTAATTAACATCTACTTAGTTACCTAACCTAGTTAGTTAACCAAAATTAACCTACTTAGTTCACTTAGTTCTCTTAGTTAACCTAATGAACTAAATTCAACTAAGTTAATTAACCTCGAGGGAGGGGTCTAGGGCTTACAGAGAGGATGGATGATGAGGGAGCATGGGCGGCGAGGAGTGGACGACGGTGGCAGGGGCGACGAGGGAGCAGGGGCGGCGAGGGAGCAGGGGCTCTGGTGATGGCGACAACGGCTCTAGAGCAATGGGGCAGGGGCGATGATGGACCAGGGGAGGCAAGGAGCGGACGAGGGTGGCTCCGGTGGCAGCAGCTCCAGTGGCGGTGATGGCGTGTGGCTCCGGTGGCGGCAATGGCGGCGACAGAGCCAGGGCGAGGAGGGAGCACAGGGGCGGCGAGCGAGAGGTTGGGGATATGGCGAGAAGATTGCGGAATTGGGGGAAGGAGGGACGCCCGCGAAGCGGTAAGTCAAACATAGTAGTAGCGGTTTTACAAAACACACGCTATAGCTACTTAGCTATAGCGTTTTCCTCAGAAACGCGCTATGGCTATGGATAACTTAGCTATAGCGCATGTTGGGGGAACGCGCTATAGCTAAAGTAGCTATATCACTTTTGTAGAAACGCGCTGCTGCTATTGCTTTCATTTTTATTTTTTCTAATTTTACTTTTGTTTTTCCTTTCCTTTTTTCCTTTCTTTTCCTTTTGTTAGTTGCAGCACTGTCGCCCTAAAACACGCTGCTACTATTTTGTTAGTAGTAGCGCGGTCCTTAGAAGCGCGCTTCTACTATGCCAAGCCTGGCAGCAACCGTTCTGGTCGTCATAGTAGCAGCGTGTTTTGTGGTGAACGTGCTACTGCTATCTTTACGGTAGTAGGGCGCTGCCCTGACAAGCGCTACTAATATGTAGCAGTAGCGCTTCACTTTAACAAGCACTACTGATAAGTGTGTGTGTGTGTGTGTATAAGCTTTTTCCTAGTAGTGAATATCCCAAGTAGATTATTTATTCGAACCATGAGCGTTAGACCAACAATGGATACATGATATGCTTCTGTTAAGCAATAAAGCGGCAGCATTAATCAGCCAAATAGAAAAACAATATACTTGGGATTATATACAACAAGACATCAACACTCAACGACCACGAGAATACATGTTGGATTATAGATTATTTCCAACAAAACATTCTAGTAAATACTAAAGTTTTTCTCACACAACAAATAACAAACCGATGAAATGAACTTCAGCTCAACCAATCCTCGGCGTTGGAAACGCTTGCTTTGAACCATAATTGATTCTGTGAAGGGCCAGCTATTGTCAATCTCGATACAAATGCAGGACTGATCATCCAGGCTGAGGTGGCCTATATCAGGATGCATATTGTGATAGCCACGGTAGGGAACCATAGCAATGTCTGAGGTATAGATACAATTGCTTCTCATAAACGGTAGTAACGTTGTGTCAACAGCAGCTGGATCGCTTGGCAGCATCATTGGATAGTTTTGTCCAAGGAAGAGTGAGTTTTCTCCAAGACTATCAATACTGAACCAGGGAGAAGGTGTTGGCGCTAGCACACGAGTATCCATCCCGAATACGCTGCAACGGATGTTGGAATAGGTCCGGAGAGTGCGATCATGGGAGACAACAACTGCTTCGTTAGTAACATCGGCAGTGCCTTGTATACATACAAGAAGAGGTGATCCATCGTAATAAGTTGCCAGGCGCCACTGAGTATACAGGTCATGCTTGCCATCATGTTCGTGATCAACACCATCATCATCTCCCCCTTGGTTATAAAAATTTTCAAGTATAGGTGGTGGAATGTTCACAGGACCTTGGAAACACAAGAAGGTTAATTAGTAAAGGGAAACTAGCTAACCCGCATGCATGTGGATGAACAATTATAATTATGATGGAAGACAAACATACTGAAATTATAAGGATTCCATGCAAAAATAGTGCCACGAGTGGTGGTAGCAAACACAAGACCCTCATATTGAATTGCATCACAGTACCTATCCGTGTACAGAAATTGATTTTTGAGCAATATCCATCGAGGCGCGGAAGTAAGGACGGCAACAAGCTTGTCGAAGATAGCAACAACTTCATAGTTCTTGTAATCCCAAGAGCAGTTGGGAACTCGACAAATTGCTATCTTTCGTAGACGACAGTTAGCATGATCGTATTTGAACGTACGTAGATCATCTGTGTGCTCAACCTCAGGGCAGTCTATGATTTTTGAAAGTGGAACCCGGTGATGAGTGTACACATTCACAAGTTCCCACTTGTAGTTATACCCAATATAAACAACCCAATCTCCATTTGCGCCTGCCCAAGCCTTACCCTCAAGCGATGGCATCTTAACATCACACGTATCATTATCAAGTGGCATCAACTTGCAGAAGGCAAGGCTTCCGTCGTCCCCATGCTGGTGACCAGCGTCATGGCGAAGAAGATAGGGGAGATCAAACTGCTCATGAACCCTATTTGTTGAGTCGACTTGAAGGAACCTGCCATGCTAGCCGAGGTGATGATGTCGCACCAATCAATGAGTTCCTCCTCCACGTCATGTTTCAGATCAGGGCAAGAATAATGGGGTCATTTTTGGCCTGTTCCATCCATGGAGAACACGATCGAATAATGGCAGAAGGAAGGGTGAAGGCAAATGGAGGGAGGAAGAGCGTGTGACAGCTGTTCCAAATCAAGAAGGAAAGGCGAAGAGGCAGTGGACGGTTTCCATGATACACGAAGAGGCTAGTGGGGAGCGAACGGTTGCCACAGAGAGGTCACACACTGACGACAAGGCCGTCCTCTCAGACCTAGCGCCCGTGCGGGATGGCCTCTGTCGCCCACATGAGCGAAGCCACTTCACACCCCACACGGTTGGTCCGCCACGCCTGTAAGAGCAAGTACTACAATAGTTGGCTTATAGCCTGCTTACATGGCAATTTTGCCTATGTGGAGGAGAGAGACATGAAGGATTCCTGCAACAAGACCAAGCATGCCTGGCACTCGGCCTGGATGGAGAAACTCGACAAAGCTCACGTCGTTTACGCGGCCAAGGAGGCGTACACGTGCTACGACATGTACATGCGGATCGTTGACATGAGGAAGTGCCTCCTTCCCCAAAACGGCCAGGGATCCAGCAGGAAGCAGAGCAATGGCAAGCGTTGTCGCAACAAGAAGTATATGATTTGATCCTCGTTTCTCCTAGTTTAGTATGCATGTAATTGCTTGCTTTAGTGTGTGAAAATGTTATTTGTGTAGTCACTTGTGTAATTGTATGCTTAATTTGGTTATGCAATGCTATCTTTTTAAGTATATATGTTGATACTCTGTAGATAGAGCAAATGACATCGCACACGGACTAAAAAATGGAACCCGTCAGTGATGATTTCATCAATCACTGACAATTGTATACCAGCAATCATTTGCTCACAGCACACACGGCTTGTTAACAGGAATTGTATGTGTTGTTATCGGTCTTCCCACACATTTCTGATCACAGAACTGTTTGCCACGTATCACACACATCTTGTTAGATTGAACCGTTTCTGTTCTCTTGTCTCAACACAAATAGTTCATCGCACACACCTTGATCTGGCCGACCGTTTCTTTCGTGTTGCCTAATCACAAACAGTTCATCCGAGTGAACCATATGCTGTGTATCGCACACGCCTTCATCTGGCTGCCCGTTTCTTTTGTTCCTCCTCATCGGAAACAATTAATTGAACTGAAAAGTATGCCCTGCATCGCACATGCAACTAAAATCTTAACCGTGTTTGATGCATCCATCATCGCAAACATTTTGCACATTTTAGACGGTTCTCTTACACCATCGTTTGCGATTATTGCATCGTACACAGTTTCTCGAAGGGTCTCTGATCGTAGTGTGGTGTTAGCAGCATCCTGAAGTAGTGGTTGTGAAGTAAGCTATATTTGTCTTGCCAAAAATCCCAATAAAAATCCTAATAAATTCTTTGGATCGTATATTCTCAATATATGTCCAAACCCTTATCTGCCTATGATACGTCCATTTTGCATCACATTTTACTACAACTATTTATAGTGTTATTAATCAATATAAAACTTTGTGGAGTTATTCTAATGCCATTCCTCTCATAATATGCATGGTTTACACAAAGAGGGAGATTACCGACAGTTGGAATTCTGGACCCGAAAAAGCTATTTCAGAGATAACTATTCTGCACATATCCAAATGAGCTGAAATTTTATGGAAGTTTATTTTGGCATATATAAAAATTATTGGAGAAAAAAATACCACAGGGGTCCACCCAGCTGCCCACTAGGCACCAGGGTGCACCTACCCCATGGTGTGCCCTGGTGGGTAGTGGGTCCCCTAGCCAGCCTCTCGTGCCCATCTTCTAGTATATAAGGCCATTTGCCCTAGAAAAAAAATGAGGAGAGGACTTTCTGGATGGAGCGCCACCGTCTCGAGGCGGAACTTGGGCAGGAGCACTTTTGCTCTCTGGCGAAGAGATTCCATCGGGTATTCTTCCCTCCGGGAGGAGGAAATCGAAGCCATCATCATCACCAACAACCCTCTCATCATGGGAGGGCCAATCTTCATCAACATCTTCAACAACACCATCTCATCTCAAACCCTAGTTCATCTCTTGTATTCAATATTTGTCTCAAAACCTCAGATTGGTACATGTGGGTTGTTTCTAGTGTTGATTACATCTTGTAGTTGATGCTAGTTGGTTTACTTGGTAGAAGATCATATGTTCAGATCTAATATGCTATTCAATAACTCTCTGATCTTGAGCATGAATATGTTTTGTGAGTAGTTAATTTTGTTCTTGGGGACATGGGAGAAGTCTTGTCATATGTAATCATGTGAAGTTGGTATTCGTTTGACATTTTGATGAAATCTATGTTGTTGATTCCCGTAGTGGTGTTGTGTGAACATCGACTACATGAAACGCGGGCGGAACACTCTACACAATTCTGCTTGCTGCCTTCTGTTTGCCACCTCACCACAGCTGCCTGCAACTCATCAACAACAAGCTGGCAAAAGTCCATCTGAGCCATAGCCGCATAATCCATGTTCTCTACCATTGCAGCAACTCTACCCAAACGAACTGCAGGCCCGGGGCACAACAAATTCTGGTAAAGTATCAGGAAGAACACCTTCACAGCAAGGTCAACAGTCACATAATAATCTTCCTCCACCAACACCTTCAACTTCTCAAGCAAGTCCTTGACACCTATACTTTTTGAATGGTCAAAGCCAAGCTCATCCTTGAGGGCAGTCAACGATTCATCATGACTGCTGGAAGCAGGCATGGGTGCAGTGTGACGTCCCATAGGTAAATAAAAAATGTGATGAACTGCATCACGATTGATTCGAAGAACCCTGCCATTCCCAAAGTCCATTACCATGATGGCAGGGTCAATCACTCCCATCAGATAGCACACAAGAATGCGCGACACATTTTTCTTTACTGTCAGATCAAAGACAACACCAAATCCAGCATCCCTAACACGACTACAATGCGCCTCTTTCAACAAATAAGAAGCCTTGCAAACGGTGGGAAGCGACAACCGTACGGCCTTGTTAAATCGAGAATCATCTTCCTCGGCATCATCTTCAGTTGCGTTGCCCCAACTAGACTTCTTCCTCTGTGTAAAGGGAAATGCAGTCCACATTAGAAGACTAGCCATAAAAAAAGAGACATAGAAAACACAGAAAGAATAACAATGAAGGAAACAAATACAGTGCACTTCAACAAACCTTTGGAGCAACATCCACCTCCTCGACAAAGTCACCACCAGCATCTTCATCGACATCATCACGGGCATGCTTGGGTAGACTCTTAGATGAACCACAGTCTTTGCGTCTACAAGGATGAACACCCTTCACATAATCAGCAACCACAAAGTCTTCATTATCAAAGTTGGGACCTTCAGTGACATGCAGTCGCTTGCGCTGAGGATCATCATTTCCACCAGCTTCAGCAGTTCTCTTGCCAAGATTGTTCTTCATTCCAGCAACACGTGGACTCTGCCGAGGTGTACCACCTTCCTCAGCAACAGTACTCAGCCTCTTCTTCCACAAAGGAGGCTTCTTCACCTTGTCAAATTTGCCACCCTTGGCACCATCTGCAGCTCTCCTCTGCTTCTCCTGCCCCGCAAACTCTTTTGACTCAATTTCAAACCTCAACTTCTTCTTGCTTTGCTTCAACTCATATTCATGAAGCTGTTCCGAGACCATCCAATCCTGTGTAACTTCCTCTGTACCATCAACAGATTGCGATTGTGTTTCAGACAAGATGGGACGTATCTGATCATAGCTCAGACCAACATTACCCTCTGCAAAATAATGGTCAATCAATTGAGTAACCTCCTCAAACCCAGGCACCCCAGCATGGAAAACAGACACTATGTCAAAATGAAGTTTGACTATGCTCGTTAAAAAGTGCACAAAAAGAACAAATGCAGTGCTCCAACCATAAGCTCAAAATAAAAAATAATGCATTGTACAAAAAACATGAACAAAACAACAATGCAGTTCACACATACATATAGTGGAGTTCACATATACAAATAAATGCAGCGTTGCATACACTAACTTCACGGTTGTTCCCAACAAAATGTCGGACTAGATAAAACAAGGCAACACCAATTTGTACAACATCAAGCAACCAACATACACAAAAATAAACAAATCAATCACTTACCAGAAGGAGGGGCCACACTTATGGGAGAAGATTCAATCGGCGAATTCACTTGATGTCCTCCCTCGACACCATGATCCTTACCACCAGGACAAGGAGAGTCAATTGGTGTATCATTATGAGCACTGCAATCACCTACTGGATTCAAAAACAACCAGAAAATAGAAATTGCAAAACATCGCACAACAAAATAATGCAAATGAACGCTGACAACTAATAGAGCATAAACCAATATGTAGGATGAATTAGGAAACTAGATAAACATCAAACAAAATAAACAAAGCCTAAAATAAGCACTCCACATATCCTGAACTCCTTCTCCCACTCAGCTCGGTGAAGACATGGCGTTTGCCTACAGCACAAGGACGAAGTGATAGACATAAGCAACAAAATCAGCGAAAATCTCATGAAACCCTAGATCCACATTGCTACACACGACTATCGACTTCAAAACAAGATAAAATCGACTGCCTATGGAAAAATTACACAAGCAAAAGGAGCAACAGCAACTACGAGAATCACAAAACAAGACAAGAGGACGATCAAGACCGAGGCCAAGTGGAACGTACCACAAAAAAGGGTGCGGCGACGACGACGGGAAGGGGGGAGGGGGCGGCGATGGGAACATACAGTAAAGGTCTGCGGGAGCGCAGCGGCAATGGCTCGTGGAGCAGACGGCGATGCGGAATGCAGGAATAAGGACCTCTTGAGGGCGGCGGTTCCTCGGGCGACGGCGGTTGCTGCGGGCGACGGCGGTTTTGCTCGAGGGAGAGATGCCTCAGGAGAAACTGCAAGAGAGGAGAGGGGATTGTTCTCGGTCTCTCTCCCTGTTAGCGGAGCGGTGGAATAGCCTGGAAGGGATACGTAGGAGGCCCGCGTGTCGGAAAAGGGTCACAAAAAATGGGCCGGCCCAAAAATGACCCGGATAAAATTAGCCGGACTACATCAAAACGCACATATTACTCAAAAACAAAAAAAATCAAAACGCACATGATGCAGTTATCTGTGAAGAATCATGAAGTTCAGACGGTAAAACAAAATAAAATACATACAGTTTGTAAAAAAAGTTAAAATCAAAAACAACATGCATGTTAAGAAAACGCATCCGAAAAAAAAGTCTACCTTCAAATAAGTGCCACACAAAAAAAGTGGAGGGGGGCCAACCCCCCCTCTTCCCCTACACCTCCCATACAGTGCAGTAAGCACAAGCAAAAAACAAATGTAGTACGCAGCACTAGAAAAATGCAGTGCATTTCGTTACGCGATGCAGTACGCTATAGCAATCCAGTTCCACATTACGTAGATGAATAAATACACGGCATAGAACACAGCAATGAAGAAAAACGCGAACACGGAAATAATAAATGCAGTGCAGAAGTATATGAACGTGCAGTACAGAACCATAAACAATGCAGTACAATTGTAATTTGCTAAGCAGTGTAGTCCCATACATTGAAAAAAAAGATTACATAAAAGCAAAAACACGGAAACAAAAATGAGAACTGTACATGTAGTACGGAATGCGTGCACATGCAGTACATAACCCTAATCAATGCAGTGCACGCATGATTTACTAAAAGCAATGCACGCCCCGGCATTGAAAAATATACAAAGAAAAATAAATACAAAGAAAAAATTGATGACCAAGGTGCTACCGGCCCCAGCCAGACTCGTAATAGGTCTGCGCCCACAGAAGGCGAGTCATTTTGAGTCACAATGCATGGGGCCGGCCACACATGGGCCCACAGGTCAGAGAGCATAGAGCTGTGAGCGCCGTGTATAAGCGCCCAAATAAGTAACCAGAGGAGTTCGACCGGTATGCCTCGCCAGCGCTTATAAACAGGTCGAGCGCGCCTTCCGGCGGTGAGGTGGGACTAAACATTAGAGCACACACACAACGCACCGGGAACCAGCCGTGCTCACAGGCCGACTTGGGCCCAAACGTGTCTCTTCACTACCCGAACACAGGCCCAACAAGGCCGACTAAGAAAATACCATAAGTTCAAAAAAGTGGGCCCCCACCCCCCCCCCCCTTCCCCTAACCCTCCCGTACCAGGGACTGAAGTAAGTACAGGGAAAAAGAAGATGCAGTACGAGGCAGTAGAAAAATGCAGTGCACTTTCTTACACGATGCAGTTCGGTGTAGCAATCCAGTTCTGGATTACCTACATGAATAAATACACAGCATAGAACACAGCGAAAAACACCAAAGCCTATAGCAAGGACACGCAAAAAACGATGAAGTACACACATGTAGACACAAGTGCAGTTCTGCATTGTACGTGATGCAGTGCGGAAATATAAGCAATGCAGTTCTGTTATCACGTAGTATACATAAATAAAGCGTGACAAAATGCCCGTTCGCACAGAAAAGTGGTGGTTAAAAAAAATTACTGATCAAAAATAAAATAAAACCACCTTAAAAAAACCACGTTCGCATACAACCACCCAATCAGAGTAGTTCCATCGCCACAAGCCCACGATCACAGATGCAACACCAACCCATGATCTGCACAACCTCATCGTCAGCGAGATCATGCAGTTCATCCGATGCGGCCATGCCACCCCGCGCACTCCCCTTAAATTCAGAACCCTGCCAAAGGCCTTCTCATCCACAACAACACAAGTATCCATTGCGCTGCCACCAAATCACTCCATATCCATGCAAAAGCACCAAGCCCTGCTACCAGCGATGGCGTTCACCGACGAGTACAAGGGCGACAAGGCCGTGGAGGCACACGGCAACACCAAGTTGCACGTCATCCACACCAACGACAAGAAGCAGATGTCGATCTCCCTCGGGCAGTACGAACACCACCTCAGCCTCCAGCACCACAAGATCGTCAGCATTGATCTCAAGTACGACAACGAGTCTGAAGTGATGCAGAAACCCATCCTCTGCCAGCTCTTCATCGGCAAGAATCACCCAGTGTTGCTCTTCCAGATGAGCGCCTCTGAAAGGTGCACCGTCTTGACAACTTCCTCGCCGACCCCAGGTACACCTTTGCAGGCTTCTCCATCGACGGCGACAAAACCAAGCTAGAGCGCGTCCACTGGAGGTCGCCAACTTCGTCGACATCCAGAAGGAGTGGAGGTTGCCCGAGGCAACCAAGGCGTTGGACTCCCTTGGAGACGTCTCTGGCATGCTCATCGACGACTACTACAACAACATGAAGAAGAAGATCACCGACGATGAGCACAGGCGCTGGGCCACCCTGCCTCTATCCATGAGGCACATCGAGTACACAGCAAAGGACGCCTATGCAGCGTACGAGATATGGAACCGCATCACCCTCACCCAGGATGGCCTTCGCCGTACAAAGCTGGAGAAGGAGGAGCCCCCCAAGAAGAGCGCCAGGAGCAGCTGGGGATGGGAAGAGCCTAACTGGTGAAGAAGAAGATGGTGCCGGCGAAGAGCCAACAATGCCAGCGTCGGTTTAGAATTATCATCAAATTTGCTTTATGTTGTTTGCTTATGTATCGTTAGTTTGCTTCTGTGCTGAACTTAGTTTGCTTGCCATGCAGAATCGCTTGTAATGATGAACTTTGATTATGTTAGATTGCTTTCTATTCAACTTAGTTTGCTGGTGATGAAATTGTTGTACAGAATACATGTGATAATTTGTTTTCTGTTGTCTGCTCATGTATCATTAGATTCGAGCAGTGCACAAAACTAAAATAAGTTGCAGTGTGCAAACAGGACGCATAGAGTGCAAATTGTATACGAATGCAGTACAGATTCTGTCGAATGATGTTTTAACATAACCAACAAAGCAGTGCACGAACCTAAATTTGAAAGAAGAATACATAAGAGCAAAAACACAAAAAGCAAAACGCAAACATGTAAATAATCAATGCAGTGCAGAAATATATGAACATGCAGTAGAGAACCATAATCAATGCATTACGCGTATGATTTACTAAGAAGTGCACTCCCATACATTGGAAAAAAAGATTACATAATACCAAAAACACGGAAACAAAAATGAGAACTGTACATGCAGTACGGAATGCAGTACAAAAATAAGTTGCAGTGTGCAAACAGGATGCATGCAGTGCAAATTGTATATGAACACAGTACAGACTCTGTCGAATGAAGTTTTAACATAACCAACAAAGCAGTGCATGAACCTAAATTTGAAAAAAGAATACATAAGAGCAAAAACACAAAAAGAAAAATGCAAACATGTAAAAAATCAATGCAGTGCAGAAATATATGAACGTGCAGTACAGAACCATAATCAATGCATTACACGTATGATTTACTAAGCAGTGCACTCCCATACATTGGAAAAAAAGATTAATTGCAAAAACATGGAAACAAAAAAATGAGAACTGTACATGTAGTATGGAATGCATACACATGCAGTACATAACACTGATCAATGCAGTGCACGCCCCGACATTGAAAAAATACCTAAGACAGATAAATACAAAGAAAAAAATGACCACCCAGGTGCTACCGGCCCCAGCCAGTCTCGTAATAGGTCTGCACCCACAAAAGGTGAGTTGTTCTGAGTAACAATGCATGGGGCCGACCACACATGGGCCCACACGTGAGAGAGCATAGAGCTGCGAGCGTCGTGTATAAGCGCCCAATAGTAACAAGATGAGTTCGACCGATGTGCCTCGCCAGCGCTTATAAACAGGTCAGGCGCGCCTTCCGCGGGCAAGGTGGGACTAAACATTAGGCCGCACACACAGTGCACCGGAAACCAGCCGTGCTCACAGGCCGACTTGGGCCCAAATGCGTCTTCACTACCCGAACACAGGGCCAACAAACAAAAGAGAGGCCACTGAAAATTAAAAAATATCCTACATACCATACACAAACACAGGCCCAACCACGCGTTCCGCTGTTCGCCGTGATATGACAATGCAGTTCGCTATTTTCAAGTAAGCAGTCATGTTGCTTCTCAAATGCATTCGTGTACACTGAATCAGAACCAATCCACCACCTAACACCAACCACAACATTTATTACTTCCATTGCTCAATTGGTTGCATAAAAACGCATCCATTCGTGCTCCAGACTAACACAACTCCTCCCCCCATTCCTCATTTTCTTCAAATCATAGATCCAGGGCTCATCCCATCCACAGCTCTTCTATGGAACTCCACTGAACCCGCCATGGACTTTAAGTGCGGGTGTTTGGCAAGGATGGCACCGGTAGCGGACACATGCGTCTACGCAGAAGGTCTAGAGCTCACCAACACCGAGTGGCACAACATGCTCGGGTGCCTGATGATACCCAACAGGGGGTTTCGTGCGCCATTTCTTCATCGCCTCACAACCGCAGATCTGCAGGAAAGTTGGGTATGTTTTTCCCCTCACAGTTTTGGACATAATCTAGCCTATAGATCCACACCTGAATATATAGTTCAATCAATTTGTTCAGTAGTGTCAACAAAAATACAAAACAGAATTTGTATTGTTGTTCAGATTTGTTAGCTATTAAGACTAGATGCTTCCACCTATCTTTCTTCAGTACCACACCAGGTATCGACACTAGTTAGATCAGAATCCCAACACATGAACAAAAAAAAGGGTCAGTAGATAGGCGTTGTAGTTATCTTAACATGCTGGCGAAGTACACTATTACTAACATTGCAGTGCAAGCATGTTGTAGTATAATATATATCCTAGTAAAACTAGGGGTCAATTACGTATATAAGCTTGTTCACACATTGCAACTACTTTAGAAAATAGCAGTCATATATATGTAACTATTTAAGTCAACATAAACAGATCATACTAAGTATAAAAGAAAAACATTTGTTGTTTACTTATAAAATTCTTTTTCCACCCATCCTAATATGCAGAAACTGCCATCCACAATAAAATTTCCTGCTCCGAGTTCAGGGAAGGTTACTTTGGAGACAGAACACAAGAATGGGTATGCAGACATGCAAGCTGACTACCACATCGATTCTGAAGACTGCATCAACATAACTACTGGTTGGAAAGTTTTTGTCTCCCAGAATGGCTTTGAGGTCGGAGAAGTGGCCATGGTGTTTTTCTACAAAGAAGAAGACTCCATCAAGTTTACAATATTTGCACTCTATGTTGTCTAATATGAAGCAACCAATATTTCTAATGCTTTGGTTATGATGTATGCTTTTAAAATTATGTCTATCAGACAATTTGAACGATGCCTATTTAAAGTATGCAACCTCAACTGCCTCATTATATCATCCTTTTTAGACAAAGTTGTTGTTGGCAGTAATCCAGTTCTCACATAGTGTGGTACTATAATAAAAAAAAAGCAGCCCTCTGAACAGTAACAAGGAAATGCAAATGGTCAAAACTTTGTAGTTAACATATCATGTTCAAAAACAATTCTCATAGTATGCAGTTCAAAAAAATTCTTATAATAACTATTCAGCTAACAAAAGCATATAATGGACCATCCATTCTAATAGCAGAATTGAACATTAACAACACTGCTAATGCAGTACGAAAATGCATATTATCCAGTCATCTAGAACACAGAGTGCAGTTTAAGAAAAGGAGAAATCTCATAAGTAGCCATAACCACTGTAATGCAGCTACAACGAAGTACACTACCAAAGAAAATGCAGTGCACTACAACATATGCCACGACTACCACAAATAAAATTAAAGCAGTAAAACTACAGACATGTGATAGACTAACAGAGGTGTCAATTTCACTCGCAATTCCATAACTCGCCTAAAAATTGTACAGCCACTAAACTATAGAAAAATACCCCCGTAGAAATTTACATGGAAGACATGGCAACGGGACGAACAACATCAACTTTCATTTCAAAAATGCGATTCAAAAATGATAATTATACCCGCAATACAATGAATTCAAACTTATAGCAATAGTAATTACAATATTCAAACACGCATACACGAGCAAAATCAAAAAAATCGACAAGAACAGAGGAGCGGACGAAGCTCACCCGCCACAACAATCAAAATAACGAAGAATTGAAAACTAACTCCTAAAAATTAATAAATTATAGAGTGAACGGACCGATTAAAACGAACAAAACCAAAGAATTCCTACTAAAAAATAACATCCGAGCACAAAAAAATCGCATCTGCCACGAACACGAACGAACAGAGAAAGCTCGTCCGCCAAATCCCTCGATTTGCAAGCACTCTAGTAGATTTTCCTATAAATTAGAAAGAATAAAGCTAAAATGACATGCAGACACAAACTGAATCATCCCGCAACACCAGATTCCACACAGAAAACGCGGGCGGAACACCAGAAAATGAAGCAGTTCTCCCGTGAAGCATTGCAGTGCCCAACGTCAAGAAGATGCAGTTCGCTTCTGTTGAGCGTGCAGTGCAGAAGTGTTATCAGAATAACTATTCTGCTAATATTAGCAGAATAGACCATATGTATATATATAGGGAAAATATATCCTACCATCTAGGGTTAGTTACTCCACATATCTCATATACTATCTTGTGCTACTATATATACTACTTTATTATTCTAAGTATGTTCATGTACTATATATAAGATAATTCAAAGTGAGTTACCTAAACATTCTTATATACTACATACTACGCCTACATACTCTTCAATTTGATAGATACTACATACAACATCCAATTTGATAGTTACCACCACTTGAGTTTTGTATGCTGTATGTAGTATCTATCATCGGAGAGTATATACGCATAGTATGTAGTATATAAGAATGTTTAGGTGGTATATATATATATACACTACTTTTTTGGTAGTATGTATTGCATTTTGTGTATGCTTTTTTTTACATACAAATATGTATGTATTTCATAAATATAATAATAATTATGGGCCAACTTACAATTTTTTTCATGTAACTCGCGTTGAAGTATCTTACATATAGTATATCACTACAACAGGAACCCCCCTATAGCAACGCTTTTTTCTGTATCTAAAAGTCCATATATGCGTTGTTAGTGACTTTACCAACGGTTTGGCATGCATAGCCTTATCCAGTGTTGCTAATGCATATTACAACGCTTATACTATCGTTGGTAAAAGGTACCGTTGCAAAAAGGCTACAAATAAAATTGACTTGTACAACACTTCTATATGTTGGTGCTCAATGTACAGGAATCAAAATCACATTGCTTGCCAACAAAGATTTTGCAACCCTTACATATATAATGTCAATTATATTATTTTATATGCATTGCCAACAATTAAATTAACATTACATATAATGGTGATAATTATGTATTTCAAGTGAACAAAGAACAAGAGAATATACTCATCGGAGGAACAAATCATATATATTAGATAAAATTGTTGGATTACAAGAGTGGATATTACAGGAGGAACATCATCCATATGTGATGCATAATCTAAATATTTTCTTGACAACACAACTGAAACCGAAAGCATCCATCAACATCCCTACACTTAGCTAAAACTTAGCCCAGGAATATCATCCCTACTACTTAACTAAATTGAAAGCATCCAACATCATCATCATGAACGTACAGGAACATCATCATCATTATCATCAGTATACTTGCCACGCATCCATATAATCACTCATTTATCTTTTGAATCTACAAACAAAACACAAAATGAACTGTTAACACACAATGCATTAAGAAAAAACAAAAAAACGGTTAGCTTTGTACGGTAATGCATTATCAGTAGTTAGAGAACATGTAATATATTTTGAACATCTCGCAACTGGTCATTTATGTCACGGGTTCAGAAGAAAAAAATAGATGGCCAATTTGGGACGATGAAACTGGAAACTCGAAATAAAATATACCAAGAATATTAACCATGTATCTATGTTTCTGCAGAAAGAGGCGTTTTTGCTCCTGTATATGAGATGGACACTTAAAAGGAGGACATTTATTTTGTTTTAGTGATATACAGCAAATCCATTGAAATGTTCTATAGATAACACAAAAGAGATGACTGGTTTTCCTAAACACAAAAGAGATGATCGGTTTTTCTGTTTAGTCTATATCATTTTTTACACTATATAATGCGAGGCAGAAAACCTAGATTTCTAGTTCATTTATGTTGAAGAGTTTCCAAAAATCTTCCATTGTAAGACTTAACAAATGCATATGTAGTTATGCACGCATATCATCAAATCTGTGGTATACATACTTATCTATAGTATAAGATATATTTTTCATTCATGATACATACATGTAGCTTAATTGCTTCCCTTTTAATTAGTACAAAAAATCATGGATTTATTAATAGATGTATTTCGCTCCTAATGATTTTGATATGGTTTTGCTCTCTTTAGTATAGGGTCACAATAATAACATAGATTTAGAAAAGAAAACATAGATCATATACTATACATACCAATATCACAGCATGCGTGGCTGTGTGTATATGTATATGGTAAGCATCGGTAATCCTCTCTTAGCTTAGCCCCACTGCAACTATCATATGATACATGCTCTCCACAGTTATATGAGCTCATCATCCATGCATCATGCGAAAAGGTGTAAAGTAGTGATAAGAAATTGTCCTACAAATCAAACCTGTAGTCCAGTACGTACGTGTATAAAATAACTTTATGAAGCCAAAACCTACACACCTGGAGACATGGGATGCAGCCAAAGCGCGGATTAGAAGCTCATTCAGCCATTATATGTCCTTGTTGGGGGCTCTCAACTTATCCTCTTCATCGCCTGGGCTTTCGTTAGGTAATCTGTAATGACGTGCTCAGTGTGCTTCCTTTATTTGCTATAGATCTATTCCTATTATGTGGAAAGGAAGAACTGTGGCAACGAGGTTACACACGGTCAACATGAATCAAAAGCATATAGCATGAGTCTCTCCTTTAGTATATATTCCATTATTTGAGAATGGAAATACATGTATGCCAGGTCATATTGTGTGCTTAACGAAAGAAATGGAGACTGATAACGCACCTACAAATCTTAATACATATCTTCAGATTTTTTAAACTGATAACGCACGTCATCAGCATCCCCCAAAATGAAACTGTAGGCTATACTTTCTCATTGTAGAGGTCTGAAACTAAAGGAAGCACATCTTTAGTATTCCCCAAAACAGAACTCTAAGCTGCACCTGCACGTTTCAAATTTCAGTAGCACAACACAACATAAACCCCCGGAAAAAAACACAACATGAAAATCCTCAAAAGCAAAAACGCACTCTCTTGTTGCTTCTTGCATACCTGCGACAAGTGTTCAATAGTTCCTCTTCTCGGCAACTTCACCAACAATAGCGGCTGTCCAATCAGATACAAACTGCCTTTGATGTCCACTGCATTGGGTTGCAGTTTTGGTCAGGCATGAATCTGAGATCGGATAGACATCCTCGACAACCAAGATGACTTGCGGCGTCATTGGGGCAGTGGAGATTAAAAGATTGCAGAGAAGGGATCAGGGAGATGCTGCCTAGATCGATTTACATGGTTCACACGTGAATAGTGGAGAACGATTAGGAGGAGCACTGGAGGAGGACGAACGGGGCTACACATGTGAATGATGCTTTGGAACCCCGAGGGCTACAGATGTAGAATGAGGGGTGTGGTTGCGTGTGCTTGTTCATGGTCGTACCTTGGATTCGCCGGTTGTCGTAGGGGAGCGGTGACGAGGGGCGCCGCGCCGGGATGAAGGTTCACAGGGTGGTGACGAGGGACGGCGCGCCGAGACGGAGGGTCGCACGGCAGTGGTGAGGGGCGCCACTGGGACACAAGATCGCAGGGAGTGGTGAGGGGCGGCGGCCTCTGTGGGAGGGAGCGAGAGGAATAAGGGAGGGTGGGGAAAGGAAGCGACATAGATTAATTGTGAAAGCCAACTTGGGCTGGGCTTTACTCACGAACTGCATGTACAACACATATGTTACGATGCTTATATGCGTATCTATCGTGAATTTTGCAACATATAGTCAAAAGGTTGTATAATATCTGTTGCTTTATAGGGGGTATCCTTGTAGTGGTTGGGCATATTTTGGACGAAATGACCCGTCAGGACGCTGGCGTTGGCACTGACAATGTATGTTCTAGGTTTTTTGTGGCTATGAACCTCTTTTTTGTGTATTATGTTGACTGCTCCTCACTATTTTTTTATTGACTGGAGTGGAATCTTCTGGTGTCGATGGAACTAGGGACGATGGAGTTGGTCAGGTACAAGTACTTATGCCATGTCTGTTCTGCCATGCGTCCCTTTTCTTGAACTTGCATTCGTTTGCTTCCCATTGTTTTTTGTGTACTTCACTGTTGTAAAGTGTGTACTGCTTGTGCATAGTTGAAGTTTTTTCGTTTTTGGTTTGTTCTATGCCCGTAGACTGGTGTTGCTGCTTGTGATGTGCACAAAGAGACCTATGATGGCTCTGGAAAGGATGAGGTCCTGGTTGATGCATCGTCCCCTCTGGATGTTGTAGCTGATAAGGTATAGTTTTATTACTTGTTCTGTTAGTGGGTTGTAATCTAATTTTTTATTGTTTGTTATAAACTTGATGTACGTTGTTATGTTCACTCATATGCATTTTAATTTACATATGTTAGCTGCAATAGTTTTACATGTGTGAGCTTCATTGTTTGACAGAAGTGAACTGCAGTTCTTTTCGCATGCGCGGTCCATCTTGTTTTACATACATGAGCTTCAGTATTTAACATAACTGGACTGCAGCATTTGACAAAGTGAACTGCAGTTCTTTTTTTACGTATATGAGGGTTGCAGTTGTAGTTGTTTTGACACACGTGTGTTGCAGTTGTTTTGCATATGTGGACTGTAGTTGTTCTGTGTATGTTGTCAGTAGTCTTTGACATAAGTGTGTTGTGTGTTGTTGTGTTAATTATCCCCACGTTCATTTTTGTGTTACTATGTGTTTTTTAAACTTTCCACAGGTTGGAGAAGAAAACATGGAAGTTCACGTTGATCTGAATCAGGGCAGTTGTGTTGTTGATGGCGGTGGCAGTGTTGATGCTTCTGCATCGGTTGTCGTTGACTGTGCAGATCCTTCTATAGATCAAGGATCCCATGATGTTGTTCCCACTAGTCGGCATGAAGATTCTGATGTTGGCATTGAAAGCCACTGGAGAATGTCGGCCCTGCTGTTAGTGTTGTTGCTTCCCCTGTTTCTCTGGTGTCCAACGATGTTCCGGAAGTATCGAGAGTGGAGCCTCATGTAGCTGAAGTATCTAAGGACGTTGTCGTTGACACGACTGTTGTAAATCCAGAGAATGTTGATGTTCCTGTAGAAGGGCAGTCCAGTGAGGTTGTGGTGGATTCATCGCAACCTTCCAAGAAAATATTTTGCTCAGCTCTGAAGAACAACAGCCTGAAGACTTTGACACTGAAGGCAAGAGTTTTTTTTGAACAGTGCAGTTGAAGTTTTTCTCATTCATTTTGTTTATTACTATGGTATCTGTATTAGATGTTTAATGATAAGTGAAACTTGATCTTTTGCCTACGATTTTCAAAATAGCTAGCATAATTTCCTTATCTTAATATTTAAACTTCATTCTTTGGATAAGTGAACTTCATCTTTTTTTATTATAGATGACGAACTTCCTATTGTGACACCTCGAGCATTGATCCAGCTCTTTTGAAAAGATACAATGAGTTGTACGCTGCTGTTACAAGGTCTCGGAAGGACAAGAAGAAGAAGTATGGGTTTTTAGAAATTGTTTTGTTCATATGTATTTTCTAATTTTGGTATTTACCCCTTTTTCTTTGTTGTTTTTTTTTAGTATCTTATGTTTTAGTTTTTCATGAAAAATTCAGGGACATGATTGCTTTTAAAACTGAGATGGGTGATATTAGCATTGGCAAAGTTGGTCAATCCTTTTGGGATAAAGGGATGCTCACTACAAGGCTTGTAGATCACTGGGTTTCTTTGCTGGTAGATAAGTTTAAGGGATCTCCGACAATGGTTGCCCTGTACCATATTTGTGTAAGAATGCAGATTTTTTTTGATTTTCTTTTCTGATTTCATGCGACGACTTGTTTGCTTGAGCACTATTTGATTCTTGGTTTTGTTTCGGCAGACAAATATTTGGAATGGTGGTACTGTAGGCAGGAGTGTTAAAATGATGTTCTTCTCAAAAGCCGAGGAGCGTGTTGACAAAAAGGATATGGTGAGAAACGTTTTTATGTGTTGAAAACTATATTTTGTGTGTTTGTTTTTATAGTGTTTTGTTTTTTCTTCTTATAATAATTTTATTTATTTATTCGTGCTTCCAACAGGTCCTTTTTGCAACTTTTGATCCGCCAGATACGAGGGATGGTGTTGGTCATTATTGTGTAGTTGCGTTAAATGTGAAAGAAAGGCGGTTTGAATTTCTTGACTCGCTCAGCAACCTGGCAGCGCTAATGCGGTCAAGGTTTTTAGGAGGATGGTTAAAAATATCAAGCGTGCGTGGAAAGAAGGAAGCTCAAGTTCTGATGAGCCGCTAAATCCTCCTACACTTGATGGATTTGTGTTGAAACATGTCATTGTCCCAACGCAGCCAAATGGGTGTGTTCTGTACAGCCCTTCTCCAGCATACTGCTCAAGTTTTTTTTACTTCATTTTGTGAAACTGATGTTTTTTATTCTTTTATTGCAGGCATGATTGTGGATTCTATATGTTTCAATTCTTGCAGACCTGGGATGGTGTCCGAGTTGCTAAGTTTGGGGTGGAGAACATTGGCTACATTAGAAAGGCCATGCTCTATAGCTGTCTCGCATCGAGGAAGTGTTGCCTTGATTTAACATCACTTCTAATCTTTGCAGATAAAGGTTGTTTTAGTGAACTTATTTATCCTCCCTTTATTTATTTTTTGTCTACTGCTTGGTGTCAGTGTCAAAACCGGCGGATCTCGGGTAGGGGGTCCCGATCTGTGCGTCTTAGGCTGATGGTAACAGGAAGCAAGGGACACAATGTTTACCCAGGTTCGGGCCCTCTCGATGGAGGTAAAACCCTACTTCCTGCTTGATTAATATTGACGATATGAGTAGTACAAGAGTAGATCTACCACGAGATCGTAGAGGCTAAACCCTAGGAGCTAGCCTATGATGATTATGATTGTAATTGTGATCGGCCTTCTAAGGACCAACCTCTCCGGTTTATATAGACACCGGAGAGGGCTAGGGTTTACATGGAGTCGGTTACAAGGAAGGAAATACAATATCCGGATCGCCAAGCTTGTCTTCCATGCAAAGGAGAGTCCCCTCCGGACACGGGACGGAATCTTGAGTCTTGTATCTTCACGCTCCAATAGTCCGGGCGATGCATATAGTCTGGGTGTCCGGATACCCCCTTATCCAGTACTCCCTCAGTAGCCCCTGAACTAGGATTCAATGATGATGAGTCCCGCGCGTAGTCTTGTCTTCGGCATTGCAAGGCGGGTTCCTTCTCCGAATACTCCAAGGTAATTATCAAACACTTAAACCGTGTCCGGATCCGCAAAATAATCTTCACATACCACCGTAGAGAGAACGATATTTCAGCTGACAACTTTTTAGATGACGTAACATGTCATTACGGCCGGGTCATTATTCGAACCGCTTTCCCATAACCAGCCACAGCGCATATTGCGAGGCGGTTTCCTTCACACGTCTTGTCAAAGCAGAGATCGTGTCCCCTTATCACGGGATTCTCATCAATACAGGTATGGATAATCCCACCAGGCCATCAATCGTGGTGCTTGGGAAGTAAGCGATTCTCAACGGGCAAGTGGGGAGGCGCACCGCTTTCGTCGCCTCTTATAAAGGGATAACAGTTCCCCATTTTTACCCACGCCTTCTTCCTCCTTTGCCTTCTCTTGCCCCCTCGAGCTCCAGCGCCCTAGCCCAAGTCTTCTCCGCACAGCTAACCATGTCCGGAGCAGGAGGCAAGTGGGTGGCCTCCACCGTGAAAGAGAAGCATATAGCAAATCTTCGGGCGGCCGGATACTTGGCCACAGACATCGCGCACCGGCTACCAGACAGAGGGCAGGCCATTCCAACCCCGGAACCCCACGAGAGGGTCGTGTTCGTCGCCCACTTCGTCCATGGACTAGGATTTCCACTTCATCCCTTCATCCACGGGCTCATGTTCTACTACGGGCAATATTTCCATGATCTAGCCCCAAATTTCATCCTCAACATCTCGGCGTTCATCGTCGTATGCGAGGCCTTCCTCCGCATCAAGCCTCACTTCGGCCTGTGGCTGCAAATCTTCTGCGTGAAGCCGAAGATCGTGAGCGGCCAGCAAGCGAAGTGCGGAGGGGCCATGGTGGGCAAGATGCCTAATGTCACCTGGCTTGACGGCTCCTTTGCAGAGACCGTGAAAGGGTGGCAGTCGGGGTGGTTCTACATCACCGAGCCGCGCGGTGCCAACTCGGCAGCGGCCCCCGAGTTCCGATCTGGAGCCCCCATGCAGCTCACCTCCTGGGAAAAGAAGGGCCTGGCCTGGGGCGAACCTATAGAGCTGACCGGGCTCCAAATCTGCATCAAGAGCATAAAGGACAAGAACATCAAGCTTGTCAACATGATCCAGGTCATGCTCATTCGCCGGATTCTTCCGTGCCAAAGGCGGGCATTTAACTTGTGGGAGTTCGTCCTGGCCGAACACCAGATGCTTTGGAGGCCCTATGGCATGACGCATAAAGAAGCGTGGAAGGCGTTGTTCAAGGCCTCCGAAGTACCTCCTCCCAGATTCGAGGACCATGGACTTCACGCCGCGCGGCCTCCTAGTGCGGTGAGTTTTCTGACTACCACCGGAGTCAGCTCTTCCCAGTATATTCATGGGGGACTCTTAAGTAATTGTGCATACTTATTCAGGATTATGTGGAGACAGCGGACCGGATTGACTGTCCGGCTCTGCTGCCAGAAGGCCCAGCTGATGCTCTCCTGACAGAGATGCTCATCCCGGCGCCCTTCAAGGCACCGGAGAAGAAGGCCGAAAAGAAGGCCCCGGGAATCTGAAAGGGTCTCCTGCGCAAGGTAGTGCCGGAAGCCTCATCCGAAGACGACGAGGCACACATCTCCCCCGAAGGGGAGGAAGAAGAGGAAGGGGACACCCCATCCGGAGAGGATGAGGGGCCTGAGAAGGTGGACCAGGGGGGCGGGAAAGGCCCCCGGCGCAAGGCTGTCATACCCACGTCGTATGACGACGACGAGGCAGATTCCTCCCGCGGAGGCGGGGGGAAGCAAGAAGAAACTCTACCTCCCCGCACTGGGGAGGAGAAAAAGAGGAAAGCCGCCCCGGAGGGGGAGGCTGGGACGTCCAAGAAGGGAAAGGTGTCCCTTCCGGACCACTCCGCCACGGCCGCCCATAGCGAGGAGGGGTGGCTGCCTAGGGGGAAGCCCCTAGCGCGATCGTAAGTATCCGCACTCTATCATGACTTTACTTCACAGTCTTTTTATAACGCCGAACATATATGCAGTCCGGCCAGGGTTCATCCAGAGGTATCTTCTTCGGATGGGACCCTGAGCGATTCGGCAATGAACTCGCTCCCGATGGCCACTAAACCTGAGCCCGTGGATGACACGGAGGTGTTGTCCCGAAGGCTCCCGGAGCGGGCGGGAGGTGACTCTGGAGACGCCCCAAGGAGGGATTCCAGATGTCGGACACACGGGGTTCAATATCCCCACGGATCGTGCCGATGAGAGCCGCAGCAAGCCGGACTCTCATCCGGATACTTTGTCGGAGCCTTCGATGGCTCCGGATGCGGGCAGGCGGCCCCTCGCTAGGGAGGGCAAGCCGTCCGTGCCGATGACTTCCGTCACACCAGAGGCGTCGGATAGTCTGCTGGAAGCGCTTCGCGGCGCTTCCATGGATGACGAGCACCGTACTCTTATGGGTGCGATGATTCAGAAGGTTTTGTCCGCCAAGAGCGGACAGACCGAAGCGTGTACCAGCCTCCTGACAGGCTTTGAGGTAAGTAATAAAAATGTGTGAAATTACCACCCGATAGATAGGAGCCCCTGATACTCTGTTTGGTGTTTGGAAAGACAAGCCAAATGGAGGGTCAATTATAATCCGCAGGAGTCTAATAATAAGTGTGCATGTGAATGAGCAGGCTGTGCTACTTGCCGCTGCTGCCCGCATAACCGAGGTCGCCGAACTAAAGCGGGACCTGGAGCAGGCGCAGGGAGAGCTCGACCTCACAAAGAGGCAGCTCGAAGATAACAAAGGCGAGTGATTCCCCGCTCTTATGTATTTAAGGATAGATAAAATCGATTCGTCTAACGACGAAGCATCGTGACTGTGTAACCGGGGCCACCACCGAAGTGGCGTCCCTGAAGAAAGCGTTGTCCAAGGCCAAAGATAAGGTGGCCTTGGAATGCAAGGAGCGTGAAAAGCAAAGTGCTAGAGTGGGCAAGGTACAACAAGAGCTCCGGGACCGCGGCAAAAAGTTCGAGTCCATGGAGCATGATCTGAAGATGAAAGAGGCCGAGCTTGCGAAGGCCCTTGCGAGTATGAAAGATGCCAAGGCCGAAGCCGACAAGGCACAGCAGGAAATCCAAGCGGCCAAAAAGATAGCGGTGGGTAAGACATTCTTTATGCAAAGCAAACATGTGGAGGAGGCGTTTCATTTACTTACCCGAATTTGGAGCTCTCCAGGGGCATTCGCAGATCTGCCATGCAGCGTGTCAGACGCTGCAGAGTTCTACCGTGCCAAGGAGGGGAGCTCCACGGAGAAGCTGTTCTGGTCCCAGTATGCTGGGGCCGAACACCCGATGCCTCTGAGTGACCAACTGAAGCAGTTGGTCGAACTCCACAGGGCGGCCGAGGTGGCTATGAAAGATTTCATAGTCCGGATGTGGCCTGGTGAGCCCCTGCCCACTAGCTACTTTGGCCTGATCAAGCGGATGGTGAATGCTTGTCCGCGGCTTGAAGTGATCAAGCGATCCGTTTGCATTGAGGGAGCCCGTCGGGCCTTTGCCCACGCGAAGGTGCACTGGGGCAAGCTGGATGCGGAGAAGCTGGTGAAGGACGGGCCGCCGGAGGGCAAGGCACATCGCCATCCCGAGAAGTACTATGATGGCGTTATGAAGGGCGCTCATCTCGTGGCCAATGATTGTACCAAGGACAAGATCTTTGACTAAATGTACCTCTGCCGTTGTTGTAATTTAAAGACGAAGTTACTTGTGCTATGTAGCATTGTTTGATTTAAAATATTACCTTCTATGCGGCTATTTATAGAATACTGAAAGTAGGCCAGTCGTCGGCTTCCGCCCCCACGCAACTAGTACCGGGGTGTTCCTGGAAAAACACGGATACTCTTTATCCAAATGATTGGTCCCTTAAGGAGGTATCTGGCGCAGCGAACAAGGCAATCGGACTATGCGGCTTTATAACTTTCACTTAGCCATAGAAGTCTATAACTTTAAATTTCAGCGAAGCCCCTAGTATTCGGAAGGCCGAATTGGGGCGCTATACACGCCTAAATCGGACGAGGCCGATTCATCGCCTAAAGCGGAAAAAATCTTTAAGGATTTTAAGACCTCTCGAAGAGCGACCAGCTCTCGCCGCATCATGCCGGTCAGTTTTCGGCTTTCTCTACTGAGGTGCTCGTCCGGAAGAACTGGGACACAATCGCAGTAGTTCTCCCTGCGCTACCTTAGCCGATATAACGGAACGTAAGGTACGAAAACAAGGGAGCCGGGCAAACCCAACTATTGACCCAAGACGTGATTTGGAGCTGATGCATATAGTGCTATAAGTTCGGGGTGTCGCACTGTTGAAAGTGTTCGGACTTGTTTTGCCATATTGTGAGGCGCCATAAGAAGCCCCTGGCAAACTGATCGTACCAAGGTGTACGAATGCGATATTAAATAAATATTTGCAAAAAACATGCGCAAATAGGAATAATGAGCTGACGCTATATATTATCTCCTATTGATGAATAATACGTTTAAATGTATGTTTACAATGGGTGCGTTTAGGCAGTTGTAAATAGGACTATTTAACATGTCCTATCCAAGGGCAGGCTGCATGTAGGTATAGAAAACAGGTATAACGATCGTGAACAGATTCCACCTGTGTATTTCCTTTTGTGCGCAAAGCCTGTTGCCTCCTTGGTTTCCTCTCCTATGCAAGTCCGTCAACCCGGATCTTCTAAGGAGGCTGCCCTAAAGCAATGTCCTGAGTGATAAAAAGGTAAGGTTATGAAGCTATGCTGCGGTGATACCGCACTGTTGAATTAGTCATTGTTGCGCCTTCGCCTATGCCCATGGTATTTTGAGTGCGTAATTGTGTACGCGTGGCACGAATGCTACTTTGATGGGGCTTGAGCGGAGGCCGGACTGCTAGTCGCGCTCTTGGCGTGCCAGGTGATCCTGTTGCGGGGCGCTCCGGACTCGTTTGACAGTGCTCGAAGTTGTTGTCGCCGGATTGGTAGTTTGTTGGAGAAGGCCGCATTGTACTTCCGCCGCGAGGGCTGCAGTATGCTCTTCTATTCGGAAAGAGCGGTCCATGTTTCCGTTGACTGTTATGACCCTGCGTGGTCCTCGCATCTTGAGCTTGAGGTATGCATAGTGTGGTACCCCATTGAATCTAGCGAATGCGGTTCCTACGAGCAGGGCGTGGTAATCACTGTGAAAAGGGACGATATCAAAGACTAACTTTTCGCTTCGGAAGTTATCCGGAGATCCGAAAACCACTTCCAATGTTATAGAGCCCGTACAACGGGCCTCTACTCCAGGAATTACACCTTTAAAGGTGGTTTTGGTGGACTTGATCCTTGAAGGGTCGATGCCCATTTTGCGCACTGTGTCCTGATAAAGCAGGTTCAGGCTGCTACCGCCGTCCATAAGGACTCGCGTGAGGTGGAATCCATCAATGATTGGGTCTAGGACCAATGCGGCTGAGCCGCCGTGATGGATGCTAGTAGGGTGATCCCTACGATCAAAGGTGATCGGACAAGCTGACCATGGGTTGAATTTGGGGGCGACTGGCTCCATCGCATAGACGCCCTGTAGTGCTTGCTTCCGTTCCCACTTAGGAATGTGAGTGGCGTAGATCATGTTGACTGTTTTCACCTAGGGGGGATTTCTTCTGCCCCCCCCCCCCCCCCCCCCCGTGTTCGGACGCCGGGGCTCTTCGTCATCATCGTTGTGCAGCCCCTTGTCCTTATTTTTGGCGTTTATTTTGCCGGCCTGTTTGAACACACGGCTGTCTCTGTTGGTGTGGTTAGCTGGCTTGTCCAGGGTGCCATGAATTTGGCACGAGAGCTCCAGTATGCGGTCCAGACTGGACGGTCCCTGATTGTTTCTTTTGAACGGCTTCTTCCGCTGACGGGACTTGGATCCGCTGAATCCGGCACTTACTGTCGTGTCTTCAGTGTTGTCGCTGTTGTTCCATCGCTTATGTCTGTTGTGTCGTGGCTTGCCGTTATCGTCGCGGACATCCGAAGTGATGGAATCTGGCGTGGTGCTGCTGCGAGCCAACAAGCTGTCATCTCCCGTGCAAAAGCGGGTCATTAGTGTTGTGAGAGCTGCCATGGACTTGGGTTTTTCCTGGCCGAGGTGTCGGGCGAGCCACTCGTCACGGATATTATGCTTAAAAGCCGCCAGGGCTTCGGCGTCCGGAAAGTCGACTATTTGGTTCTTTTTAGTTAGGAACCGAGTCTAGAATTTCCTGGCTGACTTCCCGGGCTGTTGAGTGATGTGGCTCAAGTCATTGGCATCCGGTGGTCGCACATACATGCCCTGGAAGTTGTCGAGGAATGCGTCTTCCAGGTTTTCCCAACTGCCAATGGAATTTGCTGGCAGGCTGTTTAGCCAGTGTCGGGCTGGTCCTTTGAGCTTAAGGGGAAGATACTTGATGGCGTGTAGATCGTCTCCGCAGGCCATGTGAATGTGGAGAAGAAAATCTTCGATCCATATAGCGGGGTCTGTTGTGCCATCGTATGATTCGATGTTTACGAGCTTGAACCCTTCTGGGAATTCATGATCCATCACTTCATCAGTGAAGCAGAGGGGGTGTGCGGCGCCTTTGTGCCGGGCTATGTGGCTACGCAGTTCGAATTGGTCTGGGTGGCTGTGTTCGGCCCGGCCAGACTTGTTTATGGTGTATCCGTCGCGACGCTCATCATCGCGTGTTGGGGTGCGCCCCCGTGATCCATAGATCGATCTTGGCTGTCCTGCTTTGTTTTCCAGTATATCTTGCAGGTCTTGCCTGTTGCCCCGGGCCGTAGTGTAGTGGCGTGGGGGTGCGGGCTGGTATTCGGGCTGATATCCCGTTTTATCCCGGCCACGACGTGGCCGGTCAGCCGTTTGGCGCTCGAGTCCGTATTGCTCGGCTGCCAGGACTTCATTCCATCTATCTATGAGCAGGTCTTGATCAGCCTGGAGTTGCTACTGCTTCTTTTTCAGGCTCCTCGCAGTGGCCATAAGCCGACGCTTGAAGCGCTCCTGCTCCACGGGATCCTCAGGCACACCGAACTCGTCATTGCCGAGGCTAATCTCTTCTTTGGAGGGGGCATGTAGTTGTCCTCCTCCGGATATCCGTCCGTCGCCTGTTCGTCTAGGCTGACCTGCTCATCTTCCTGCTTGGCCTGCTCGAAGGCAGGCTGATCAGGGTTGTATTCGTCTTCGGCACCATCCGGATTGTTTTCGTCTCCTGGGCCGGTATTGCTGTGGCGAGACTTGGAGCGGCGTCAATGATGCCCATGCTTTGTTTTTCTCTCTCAGGGGTTATCCTCCGTTACCTCATCGCCATTGGTTTCCTTTGGAGTGTCCACCATATATATATCGTATGAGGAGGTGGCTGCCCACCGCCCCGTGAGCGGTGGTTCCTGTTCTTCTCCTGCATCGTTGTCCATACCTTCGATGTCTTCGGAGTCGAAGTCAAGCACGTCGGTTAAGTCATCGACCGTGGCAATGAAGTGGGTGGTGGGTGGGCAACGAATTCCTTCGTCGCCTGCTTCCCACTCAAGCCGGACATAGTTCGGCCAAGAGCCTCCTGACAAAGAGAGAGACTTTAATGAGTTCAGCATGTCGCCAAAGGGCGAGTGCTGGAAGATTTATGTAGCGGTAAACTCCATTACCGGAGCCCAACCTGGCTCGGCTGGCTTGAGAGTGCGCGGACTGGAACCAATAACCGGATACGAGTCCGGGGGTCCGGAGTTACAGGCTTCCTCAAAAGTGAGGCCTGTGTTCGGCTCTACCGCCGATGAGTGTGCAACCTGCGGGGCGGGGCCCATCCCTCCGTCCTTAGGCGACGCAGCCTGCCCCAGATTTAGGTCCGGGGCTACTGCAGGGGTGATATCCCGAACATTGTCTGACAGCAGGTCTAGGCCGTGCTCATCGCGACTGTCCGGTGCTCCAGGCACAGGCCCGAATCGGTCGAAGATCAAGTCTCCGCGAATATCCGCCGTGTAGTTCAAGTTTCCGAACCTGACCTGGTGGCCAGGGGCGAAGCTGTCGATCTGCTCCAGATGGCCAAGCAAATTGGCCCGCAGTGCGAAGCCGCCGAACACGAAGATTTGTCCAGGGAGAAAAGTCTCCCCCTGGACCATGTTGTTGATGATTGGAGGCACCATCAAGCCTGGCAGCGACGACATAGAGGAACTCTCAATGAAAGCACCAATGTCGGTGTCAAAACCGGCGAATCTCGGGTAGGGGGTCCTGATCTGTGCGTCTTAGGCTGATGGTAACATGAAGCAAGCGACACAATATTTACCCAGGTTCGGGCCCTCTTGATGGAGGTAAAACCCTACTTCCTGCTTCATTAATATTGACGATATGAGTAGTACAAGAGTAGATCTACCACGAGATCGTAGAGGCTAAACCCTAGGAGCTAGCCTATGATGATTATGATTGTAATTGTGATCGGCCTTCTAAGGACCAACCTCTTCGGTTTATATAGACACCGAAGAGGGCTAGGGTTTACATGGAGTCGGTTACAAGGAAGGAAATACAATATCCGGATCGCCAAGCTTGTCTTCCACACAAAGGAGAGTCCCCTCCATACATGGGACGGAATCTTGAGTCTTGTATCTTCACTCTCCAATAGTCCGGACGATGTATATAGTCCGGCTGTCCGGATACCCCCTTATCCAGGACTCCCTCACTTGGTTCCGCTTCTTATGGTCAAGTGAGCTGCATTTTTCTTTATATGTGGGCTGCATTGTTCTTTATATCTGGGCTACATTGTTCTTTATATGTGGGCTGTATTGTTGTAGAGAAGTGTGGCCTGCATTGCTGTAGACAAGTGTGCTGCATTTAATGTAGACTACTGTGCTGCAATGCTATAGACAAGTGGGCTGCATTGCTGTATACAAGTAGACTGCATTGATGTAGAGAAATGGCCTGCAATGCTGTAGACAAGTGGGTTGTATTGCTGTATACAAGTGGACTGCATTCTATTTTTCTGTATACATGTTTTTTGGTTTTTGTATTTTGTGCTGAGTGCTTCAATGTTTTTTCTACACGTTTTTAGGTTTTGATGGGGGGCTTCATGAAGGCTGTATGCCACTGTCTGAGTCCCAGGGTTCTAAGGTGGTTATGGAGGATTGTGTCATTGAAATCTCTCCAGATAATTCTGGTTCTTTGGCTAGAGATGGTTTGAACACAAATGTGGCGTCTAGACCTGATGGTGGAAGTGTCTCTCGACCTAGCTCTCCACACGATGTATATGATGTTGATGATGATGATTTTGTTACGCCGTGTGCACGCGTCACTAGGACTAGGAGTGCAGCAATTAATCATCCTCTTGTGGATGAGGTTGAAGTATTTTCGAACAAGAGGACAGGTGTCGGTGTCAAAACCGGCGGATCTCAGGTAGGGGGTCCCGATCTGTGCGTCAAGGCTGATGGTAACAAGAAGTAAGGGACATAGGTGTTTACCCAGGTTCGGGCCCTCTCGATGGAGGTAAAACCCTACTTCCTGCTTGATTAATATTGATGATATGGGTAGTATAAGAGTAGATCTGCCACGAGATCATAGAGGCTAAACCCTAGGAGCTAGCCTATGATGGTATGAATGCAATTGTGATCGGCCTTCTAAGGACCAACCTCTCCGGTTTATATAGACACCGGAGAGGGCTAGGGTTTACATGGAGTCGGTTACAAGGAAGGAAATATAATATCCGGATCGCCAAGCTTGCCTTCCACGCCAAGGAAAGTCCCATCCGGACACGGGCCGAAGTCTCGAGTCTTGTATCTTCACGCTTCAATAGTCCGGACGTTGTACATAGTCCGGCTGTCCGGATACCCCCTAATCCAGGACTCCTTCAGTAGCCCCTGAACCAGGCTTCAATGACGATGTGTCCGGCGCGTAGTATTTTCTTCGGCATTGCAAGGCGGGTTCCTCCTCCGAACACTCCAAAATAATTATCGAACACCCAAATCGTGTCTGGATCCGAGAAATGATCTTCGCATACCACCGTAGAGAGAATGATATTTCACAAATGCAATCTGCTGACAACTTTTCCTGATGACGTGGCACATTATTATGATCGGGTACATTATTTGAACCGTTTCCACACAACCAGCCACAACGCATATCACGAGGCGGTTTCTGTGACACGTCTTGTCAAAGCAGAGATCGTGTCCCCTTATCACGGGATTCTCATCAATACGGGCATGGGTAATCTAACCGTGCCATTAACTGTGGCGCTTGGGAAACAAGCGATTCCCAACGGGAAAGTGGGGAGGCGCACCGCTTCCGGCGCCTCTATAAAGGGATAAGATTCCCCCATTTTTACCCACGCCTCCTTCCTCCTTTGCCCACTCTTGCCCCTCGAGCTCCAGCGCCCAAGTCTAAGTCTTCCCCGCACAGCTAAACATGTCCGGAGAAGGAGGAAAGTGGGTGGCTTACACCGTCAGGGAGGAACACATCACACATCTTCGGGCGGCCGGATACTTGACCGCGGATATAGCGCACCGTCTACCAGATGCCGGGCAGGTCATTCCGAACCCAGGACCCCATGAGATGGTCGTATTCATTGTCCACTTCGTCTGTGGACTGTGATTTCCACTCCATCCCTTCGTCTGCGGGCTTATGTTCTACTACGGGCTGGATTTTCACGATCTAGCCCCAAATTTCGTCCTCAACATCTCGGCGTTCATCGTCGTGTGCGAGGCTTTCCTCCGCATCCGGCCTCACTTTGGCCTATGGCTGCAAACCTTCTGCGTGAAGCCGAAGTTGGTAAGAGGCCAACAGGCGGAGTGCGGAGGGGCCATGGTGGGCAGAATGCCCAACGTCACATGGCTCGACGGCTCCTTTGCGGAGACCATAAAGGATGACAGTCGGGGTGGTTCTACATCATCGAGCCGCGTGGCGCCAACTGGGCAGCGGCCCCTAAGTTTCGATCTGGAGCCCCCATGCGGCTCACCTCCTGGGAGAGGAAGGGCCTATCCTGGGGTGATTCTGTGGAGCTGGCCGGACTCCAAACATGCGTCAAGAGCATGAAGGACAAGAACATCAAGCTTGTCAACGTGATCCAGGTCATGCTTGTTCACCGAATCTTGCCCTGCCAGAGGCGGGCAGTCAATCTATGGGAGTTCGTCCCCACTGAGCACCGGACGCTTCAGAGGCTCTATGGCATGATGCACAAAGGCGCATGGAAGGAGCTGTTCAAGGCCTCCGAAGTGCCTCCTCCGTCATCCGAAGACCGCGGGCTTCAGGCCGCGCGGGCTCATAAGCCGGTGAGTTCTTAAACTAACACCGGACCCGGTTCTTCCCAATATATTCACGGGAGTGCCTTAAATAGTTGTGCATATTTGCTTCAGGATTACATGGAGACAGCGGAGCAGGTTTACTGCCCAGCTCCGCTGCCAGGAGACCCAGCCGACGTTCTCCTGGCGGAGATGTTGATCCCGTCGCCGTACAAGGTGTCGGAGAAGAAGGCCGAGAAGAAGGCCCCGGGGATCCAAAAGGGTCTCCGGCGTATGGTTGTGCCGGAAGCCTCATCCAAAGATGACGAGGCGGACTCCTCCCACGAAGGGGAGGAGGGAGAAGAAGATGCCCCATCTGGAAAGTATGAGGTGTCCAGGGAGGCTGACCCAGGGGCCGGAAAAGGTCCTCGGCGCAGGGCCATCATTCCCCTGTCGTCCGATGATGACGAGTCGGATTCCTCCCACGGAGGTGGGGGAAATCAGGAAGAGATCCTACCTTCCCCCACCGGGGGGGAGAAGAAGAGGAAAGCCGCCCCAGGAGGGGAGGCTGGGGCGTCCAAGAAGGCGAAGAGGCCCCTTTCGGACTACTCCGCCACAGCCACTCTCAGCAAGGAGGGGTTGCTGCCTAGGGGGAAGCCCCTAGCGCGATCATAAATGTTTGCACTCTATCATGACTTCACTTCACAGTTTTTTGTATTTATAATGCCGAACATATATACAGTCCGGCCAGGGATCACCCTGAGGTATCCTCCTCCGGGTCCCTGAGCAATTCGGAGATGAATTCGCTTCCGACGGCCACTCCTTAGCCCGTGGACGACATGGAGGTGTTGTCCCAAAGGCTCCTAGAGCAGGGGGAGGTGACCCTGGAGACGCCCCAAGGTGGGGTCCCAGTTGTCGGACACGCGGGGTTCAAGATCCCCGCGGATCGTGTCGATGAGAGCAACGACCAGCCGGGCTCTCAACCGAACACAATTCCAAAACCTTCGATGGTTCCGGACTCAGGCAGGCGCCCCTCGCTAAGGAGGGCGAGCCGTCTATGTCGCGGACTTCTGTTGCGCATGAGGCGACGGACGGTCTGCTGGGAGCACTTTGCGGTGCTTCCCTGGATGAAGGGCACCGTACACTTATGAGTACGGTGATTCAGAACGTTTCGTCCGCCAAGTGCGGACTAACCAAAGCTTGCACCAGCCTCCTAACAGGCTTCGAGGTAAGTAATGAATATGTGCAAAATTACCACCCGATAGGTAGTAGCCCCTGATACTCTGTTTGGCGTTCGGAAAGAAAAGCCGAGCAGAGGGTCAATTGAATTCCGCAGGAGTCTAATCATAAGTGTTATTTTGAATAAGCAGGCTGTGCTGCTTGCTGCTGCTGCCCGTACTGCCAAGGTTGCCGAACTGAAGCGGGACCTGGAGTAGGCGCAGGGAGAGCTCGACCTCACGAAGAGGTGGCTCGAAGAGAACAAGGGTAAGTAATTCCCGTTCTCATATATTTAAGGATAGGCAGAATTGGTGGGTCTAACAACTAACTGTCATGACCGTGTAACAGGGGTGCCTGCCAAAGTGGCGGCCCTGAAGGAGGCGCTGTCCGAGGCCGAAAACAAGGCAGCCTCGGAATGTAAGGAGCGTGAAAAGCAACGTGCTAGGGTAGGTGAGGTACAGCAGGAGCTCCAGGACCTCGGCAAGAAATGCGAGTCCGTGGAGCGTGATCTAAAGCCCAAAGAGGCCGAGCTGGCGAAGGCCCTTATGAGCTTAAAAGACGTCAAGGACGAAGCCGAGAAAGCACAGCAGGAGATGTAGGAGGCCAAGAAGATAGCAGCGGGTAAGAAGTTCTTTATGCAAAGCAAACATGTGGAGGAGGTGTTTCTTTTACTTACTCGAATTCGGAGCTCTCCAGGGGCATTCGCAGATCTGCCATGCAGTGTATCAGACGCTGCGGAGTTCTACTGTGCCCAGGAGGGGAACTCAACGGAGAAGTTGTTCTGGTCCCAGTATGCTGGGGCCGAACACCCGATGCCTCTGAGTGACCAACTGAAGCAGTTGGTCGAACTCCACAGGGCCTAACTGGCTATGAAGGAGTTCATAGTCCGGATGTGGCCTGGTGAGCTCATGCCCAATAGTTACTTCGGCCTGATCAAGCGGATGATGGATGCCTCCCCGCGGCTTGAGGTGATCAAGCGATCCGTGTGTATCGAGGGTGCCCGCCGGGCCCTTGCCCGCGTCAAAGTGCATTGGGGCAAGATGGATGCGGAGAAGCTGGTTAAGGACGGACCACCGGAGGGCAAGGCGCATCGCCATCCCCGGCTGTACTATGATGGTGTTATGAAGGGTGCTCGCCTTATGGCTGACGAATGTACCAAGGACACCATTTTTGAATGAATTCGCTTCTGTCATGGTTGTATTTTAAGGACGAAGTTACTTGCGCTATGTAGCACTTTTGTTATTTAAAATATTACCTTCTGTGCGGCTGTTTATAAAATCCTGAAAGTAGGCCAGTCGTCGGCTTCCGCCCCCACGCGACTAGCACTGGGGTGTTCGTGGAAAACTCGGACACTCTCTATCCAAATGTTTGGTCCCTTAAGGAGGTGTCCAGTGCAGCGAATGAGGCAATCGGACTATGTGGCATTATAACTTTCACTTAGCCATAGAAGTCTACAATTTTAAATTTCGGCGAAGCCCCTAGAATCTGGAAGGCCGAATTGGGGTGCTATATACGCCTTGATCGGACAAAGCCGATTTATCGCCTAAAGCGGAAAATCTTTAAGGATTTTAGTACCTCTCGAACAACGACCAACTCTCGCCACATCATGCCGGTCAGTTTTCGGCTTTCTCTACTGAGGTGCTCGTCCGGAAGAACCGGGACACAATCGCAGTAGTTCTCCCTACGCTACCTTAGCCGATATAACGGAACGTAAGGCACCAAAACAAGGGAGTCAGGCTATCCCAAATGTAGACCCAAGACATGATTCAGAGCTGATGCATATAGTGCTATAAGTTCGGGGTGCCTCACTATTGAAAGTGTTCGGACTTTTAGTTGCCATATTATGGGGCGCCATAAGAAGCCCCTGGGCAACTGGCCGTACCAAGGTGTACGGATGCAATATCAGATAAACATTTATAAGAGAAAAATACTCAAATAAGGATAATAAGCTGTCGCTATATATAATCTCCCATTGACGAAAAATACGTTTAGGCGTATGTTTACAATGGATGCATTAAGCAGAGATAAAATCAGGACTATTTGACATGTCCTATCTAGGGGCGAGCTGTGTACAGATAGATGAAGCAGGTATAATGATCGTATAAAGATTCCACCTGGGTATTTCCTTCTGTGCACAACGTCTGTTACCTCCTTGGGTGTCTCTTCCATATGAGTCCGGCAGTTCGGCTCCTCTGAGGATGCTGCACTAACGCGGTGTCCTGAAAGGTGAAAGGGAAAGAGTATGAAGGTTTTTGCGGTTACCCGCGTTATCGACCAAGTCATTGATGTGCCTCCGCCTATGCCCATGGTATCTTGAGTGCGTAGTTGTGTACGCATGGCACGAATGCTGCTTTGGAGGGGCTTAAGCGGAGGCCGGACTGCTAATCATGATCTTGACATTCGTGTTGGTCCTGTTGCGGGGTGCTCCGGACTCGTTTGACAGTGCTCGAAGTCGTTGCTGGATTGGTTCGTCGGAGGAGGCCGCATTGTACTTCTGCCGCGAGGGCTGCCGTATGCTCTTTTGTTCGGAGGGAGCGGTCCATGTTTCCGTTGACAGTGATGACCCCGCAGGGTCCCGGCATCTTGAGCTTGAGATATGCGTAGTGTGGCACCGCATTGAATCTTCCAAATGTGGTTCGCCCGAGCAGTGCATGGTAGCCACTACGGAAAGGGACGATGTCGAAGATCAGCTCTTCGCTCCTGAAGTTGTCTGGGGATCCGAAGACTACTTCCAATGTTATAGAACCCGTGCAGCGGTTCTCTACTCCAGGAATAACACCTTTAAAGGTGGTTTTCGTGGGCATGATCCTTGAAGGATCAATGCCCATCTTGCGCACTTTGTCCTGATAAAGCAGGTTCAGGCTGTTGCCGCCGTCCATAAGGACACGTGTGAGGTGGAATCCGTCGATGATTGGGTCTAAGACCAATGCAGCTGAGCCACCGTGACGGATGCTGGTAGGGTGATCCCTACGGTCAAAGGTGATCGGACAAGCTGACCATGGGTTGAACTTGGGGGCGACTGGCTCCATCGCATAGACGTCCCGCAGTGCCCGCTTCTGTTCCCTCTTGGGGATGTGGGTGGCGTAGATCATATTGACCGTTTTCACCTGGGGGGGGATTTCTTCTGCCCCCCCCCCCCCCCGGTATTCGGACGCCGGGGCTCATCATCATCGTTGTTGTGTAGCCCCTTGTCCTTGTTTTCGGCGTTTATCTTACCGGCCTGTTTGAACGCCCAGCAGTCTCTATTGGTGTGGTTGGCTGGTTTGTCCGGTGTGCCGTGAATTTGGCACGAACGTTCTAGTATGCGGTCCAGACTGGACGGTCCCTGATTATTTCTTTTGAATGGCTTTTTCCGCTGTCCGGATTTAGGTCCGTTGAATCCAGCGTTGACTGCTGCTACGTCTCGAGCTTGCGTTGGTTTTCCCCGAAGAGGAGAGGATGATGCAGCACAGTAGCGTAAGTATTTCCCTCAGTTTTTGAGAACCAAGGTATCAATCCAGTAGGAGGTCACGCGCAAGTCCCTCGTACCTGCACAAAACGATAGCTACTCGCAACCAACGGGATTAGGGGTTGTCAATCCCTTCACGGTCACTTACGAGAGTGAGATCTGATAGAGATAATATTTTTGGTATAAAGATGCAAAGTAAAAAGTAAAAACAAAGCAAGTAAATAAAGTGATGGAGATTGATATGATGAGAATAGACCCGGGGGCCATAGGTTTCACTAGTGGCTTCTCTCAAGAGCATAAATATTCTACGGTGGGTGAACAAATTACTGTTGAGCAATTGATAGAATTGAGCATAGTTATGAGGTTATCTAGGTATGATCATGTATATAGGCATCACGTCCGTGACAAGTAGATCAAAACGATTCTGCATCTACTACTATTACTCCACTCATGGACCGCTATCCAGCATGCATCTAGAGTATTAAGTTAAAAACAAAGTAACGCCTTAAGCAAGATGACATGATGTAGAGGAATAAATTCATGCAATATGATAAATACCCCATCTTGTTATCCTCGATGGCAACAATACAATACGTGCCTTGCAACCCTTTCTGTCACTAGGTAAGGACACCGCAAGATTGAACCCAAAGCCATGCACTTTTCCCATTGCAAGAACTACCAATCTAGTTGGCCAAACCAAAAAGGATAATTCGAAGAGACTTGCAAACATAACTCAATCATACATAAAAGAATTCAGAGAAGATTCAAATATTATTCATAGATAAGCCGGATCATAAACCCACAATTCATCGGTCTCAACAAATACACCGCAAAAAGAAGATTACATCGAATAGATCTCCACGAGAGAGGGGGAGAACATTGTATTGAGATCCAAAAAGAGAGAAGAAGCCATCTAGCTACTAGCTATGGACCCGAAGGTCTGAAGTAAACTACTCACACTTCATCGGAGGGGCTATGGTGATGATGTAGAAGCCCTCCATGGTGGATGCCCCCTCCGGCGGAGCTCCAGAACAGGCCCCAAGATGGGATCTCGTGGATACAGAAGGTTGCGGCGGTGGAATTAGGTTTTTGGCTCCTGTTCTGATCGTTCGGGGATACGTAGGTATATATAGGAGGAAGGAGTACGTCGGTGGAGCTCCAAGGGGCCCACGAGGTAGGGGGCGCGCCCAGGAGGGCACCCTCCACCCTCGTGACCTCCTCGGGCACCGGTTGGAGTAGGGTCCAAGTCTCCTGGGTCACGTTCGGTTGGAAAATCACGATCCCGAAGGTTTCATTCCGTTTGGACTCTGTTTGATATTCTGTTTCTTCGAAATACTGAAAAAGGCAAAAAATAGCAATTCTGGGCTGGGCCTCCGGTTAATAGGTTAGTCCCAAAAGTAATATAAAAGTGGAAAATAAAGCCCAATATAGTCCAAAACAGTAGATAAAGTAGCATGGAGCAATAAAAAATTATAGATACGTTGGAGACCTATCAGGCATCCCCAAGCTTAATTCATGCTCGTCCTCGAGTAGGTAAATGATAAAAAAAAAAGAATTTTTGATGCGGAGTGATACTTTGGCATAATTTCAATGTAAATCTTCTTAATTGTGATATGAATATTCAGATCCGAAAGATTCAAGACAAAAGTTCATATTGACACAAAAATAATAATACTTCAAGCATACTAATCAAAGCAATCATGTCTTCTCAAAATAACATGGCAAAAGAAAGTTATCCCTACAAAATCATATAGTCTGGCTATGCTCCATCTTCCCCGCACAAAATATTTAAATCATGCACAACCCTGATGACAAGCCAAGCAATTGTTTCATACTTATGACATTCTCAAAACTTTTTCAATCTTCACACAATACATGAGTGTGAGCCATAGATATAGCACTATAGGTGGAGTAGGAGGGTGGTTGTGGAGAAGACAAAAAGAGGGAAGATAGTCTCACATCAACTAGGCGTATCAACGGGCTATGGAGATGCCCATCAATAGATATCAATGTGAGTGAGTAGGGATTGCCATGCAACGGATTTACTAGAGTTATAAGTATATGAAAGCTCTACAAAAGAAAATAAGTGGGTGTGCATCAACTTTCTTGCTCACGAAGACCTAGGGAATTTTGAGGAAGCCCATCATTGGAATATACAAGCCAAGTTCTATAATGAAAAATTCCCACTAGTATATGAAAGTGACAAAATGAGAGACTGACTATCATGAAAATCTTGGTGCTACTTTGAAGCACAAGTGTGGTAAAAGGATAGTAGCATTGTCCCTTCTCTCTTTTTCTCTCATTTTTTTATTTTTTTTATTTGGGCCTTTCTCTTCTCTTTTTTTATGGCCTCTTTTTTTTTGTAAAGTCCGGAGTCTCATCCCGACTTATGGGGGAATCATAGTCTCCATCATCCTTTCCTCACTTGGGACAATGCTCTAATAATGATGATCATCACACTTTTATTTTCCTTACAACTCAACAATTACAACTCGATACTTAGAACAAAATAGACTCTATAAGAATGCCTCCGGCGGTGTACCGGGATATGCAATGAATCATGAGTGACATGTATGAAAGAATTATGAACCGTGGCTTTGCAACAAATACAATGTCAACTACATGATCATGCTAGCAATATGACAATGATGGAGCGTGTCATAATTAACGGAATGGTGGAAAGTCGCATGGCAATATATCACGGAATGGCTATGGAAATGCCATGATAGGTAGGTATGGTGGCTTTTTTGAGGAAGGTATATGGTGGGTGTATGATACCGGCGAAAAGTGCGCGGTATTAGAGAGGCTAGCAAAAATGGAAGGATAGGAAAAGTGCGTATAATCCATGGACTCAACATTAGTCATAAAGAACTCATATACTTGTTGCAAAAATCTAGAAGTTATCAAAGCAAAGTATTACGCGCATGCTCCTAGGGGGATAGATTGGTAGGAAAAGACCATCGCTCGTCCCCGACCGCCACTCATAAGGAAGACAATCAATAAATAAATCATGCTCCGAGTTCATCACATAACGGTTCACCATACATGCATGCTACGGGAATCACAAACTTCAACACAAGTATTCTTTAAATTCACAACTACTCAACTAGCATGACTCTAATATTATCACCTTCATATCTCAAAACAATTATCAAGCATCAAACTTATCTTAGTATTCAACGCATTCAAAAGAAAGTTTCACATATCTTGAATACCAAGTATATTATCATTAAGCAAATTACCTGCTATTAACAACTCTCAAAATAATCTAAGTGAAGCATGAGAGATCAAGTTTCTTTAAAAAAAATCCACCACCGTGCTCTAAAAGATCTAAGTGAAGCACTAGAGCAAAAATTATCATGCTCAAAAGATATAAGTGAAGCACTATGAGCAAACTATCAAGCTCAAAAGATATAAGTGAAGCACATAGAGTATTCTAACAAATTTCAATTCATGTATGGCTCTCTCAAAAGATGTGTACAGCTTAGGATGATTGTGGTAGACCAACAATCAAAGACACAAATAATACAAGACGCTCCAAGCAAAACACATATCATGTTGGTGAATAAAAATATAGCTCTAAGTAAATTACCGATGGAAGTGGACGAAAGAGGGGATGCCTTCCGGGGCATCCCCAAGCTTTGACTTTTTGGTGTCCTTGGATTATCTTGGGGGTGCCATGGGCATCCCCAAGCTTAGGTTCCTGCCACTCCTTGTTCCATAATCCATCAAAAGAATTCACCCAAAACTTGAAAACTTCACAACACAAAACTCAACAGAAATCTCGTGAGCTCCATTAGAGAAAGAAAACAAAAGACTACTTCAAGGTACTGTAATGAAATCATTCTTTATTTATATTGGTGTTAAACCTACTATATTCCAACTTCTTTATGGTTTATAAACTATTTTACTAGCCATAGATTCATCAAAATAAGCAAACAACACACGCAAAACAGAATCTGTCAAAAACAGAACAGTCTGTAGTAATCTGTAACTAACGCAAACTTCTGGAACTCTAAAAATTCTACCAAAATAGGAAGTCCTGGACAATTTGTTTATTGATGAGTAGCAAAAATAATCAACGCAAAAGCACGTTCCTGTGATTTATCATAACTAAATTCGTGCGCGCAAAGTTTCTATTTTTCAGCAGAACCAAATCAACTATCATCGTAGGTTATCCTATAGGTCCTACTTGGCACAAACACTAATTAAAACATAAAACCACATCCAAACAGAAGGTAGATGGATTATATATTCCTAAACATAAGCAAAAACAAAAAACACAAAATTAAATTGGGTTGCCTCCCAACAAGCGCTATCGTTTAACGCCCCTAGCTAGGCATAAAAGCAAGGATAGAGCTAGGTATTGCCATCTTTGGTAGGCAATTCTTCAATGAGGCATCTACCTCCTTTAAAATTTTCTTTCTTTCTAGTAATTATCAAATTTTTAGGCACAAGATCGAAAAATTCATTCATAGCAAATGGTTCCTTAATGATAGTAAAAAGATCGGGATGAATACTTATAGATTTAAGATCCGCATTTTCCTTACTAGATGATTCACCCTTAATTTTAGGAACATACATAAGCTTGGCAATTTTAGTGGGAGGACTAGGAGTATTCTTTATGGAAGAAAAAACGGTTCCCAAGTTGGTAATGATACCCTCAAGTTTATCGATTCGAGTGGAATCTAGATTTATTTTCTCATTAACCATGGGTTCCTTCTCCTTAATATTTTTCAAAGTCATTCCTACCTTAGATCCATATTGAGTAATTTGATTATGTATCCTTTTATCAAGATTTTCAATGGATTCAATGGTAGCAACTTTATTTTCAATAATTTCAAACCTTTGCATAACATGCTCCAAAGTTAATATAGTTCCATTAACCAAAAGAGGAGGTGAGTCAAACAAATCTATTAAAGCATTATAAGAATCTAAAGTATGGCTACCCAAGAAATTCCCTCCGGTAATGGTATCAAGGATATATCTATACCAAGGATTAGCACCTACGTAAAAATTACGAAGAAGAACTGAAGTAGATTGCTTCCTGGTAGATCTGTTTTGAGCATTGCAAATTCTATACCAAGCATCTTCTAGATTTTCTCCCTCCCTTTGCTTAAAATTTAGAACTTCATTCTCGGGAGATAACGGAGAAGATATGAGACTATTCATGATGGCAAGCAAACAAACTAACACTCGAGCAAACAAACGGACGAGGAAAAAGGCAACGAAAAGAGAGGAGGAGAATGGGAAAGAGAGGGCGAATAAAATGGCAAGGGTGAAGTGGGGGAGAGGAAAACGAGAGGCACCTGGCAAATAATGTAATGCGAGAGATAGGTATTGTGATGGGTACTTGGTATGTTGACTTTTACGTAAGCCTCCCTGGCAACGGCGCCAGAAATCCTTCTTGCTACATCTCGAGCTTGCGTTGGTTTTCCCCGAAGAGGAGAGGATGATGCAGCATAGTAGAGTAAGTATTTCCCTCAGTTTTTGAGAACCAAGGTATCAATCCAGTAGGAGGTCATGCGCAAGTCCCTCATACCTGCACAAAATGATAGCTACTCGCAACCAACGCGATTAGGGGTTGTTGTAAGTGCATATAGTGCCCCTTAGTGATTTTGGTGTATTGAAGACTTATAGGTTAAGTAACTGATGCGTTTGTGAGTGTACACAGGTCTATAAGTCTATGAGGAGTTTGATATTTACAGAGAAAGTTGACCCCTAAAAATGAAGTTCTTCAACTGAAGACTTTGATATTCTGAAGACTTTCCGAAGACTTTAAAAGTGAAGAAATTGGTGTGACCTTGAAGACTTGATATTCATTCGAGGAATATGAAGCGTGAAGACTTTTGTTTTCGTAGTTTCATTTTCTCTTTCTTGAGTCATAGGAAACACCGTACTGTTAAAGGGGGTCGAGGAAATACTAAGGAAAAATTTCCATGTGATGCTCAACTCAAAATCCTACACCTACCAATCCCTTCGAGTGAAGCCATTGGAAATCTCATACAGTTCAATCAAATTCTTCAGTGACAGAGACGCAGTTCTTCTGGTCACTGAGGACTTTGCTCTGACTGAGGAGTTAGGAATTCGCCAGTGCGAATTGCCTACACAGTGAGGAACATGATAGCCCTGAGGAATTTGAGAGTCAAATTTCCGACCGTTGCTGTGCTGCGTGCCGGCTGTCCAAAATATCTTATCCACCTAACGGTCATATCATTGAAGGGCATTTATGTCTTATCATGTCGGGCTGCTCCCTAGGCTATAAATAGCCGCCCCCTACAACCACTAGTTGGTTGGCTGCTCCGAGAGAACTTGACACATGTCATCTGAGAGCAACCCATCCTTCGAGGACTTTGAGCGAAAATCATCAAGTGAGGAAAATCCCAAAACCAAACCCCCACAAACCCAAAGTGATTGAGCATCACTGAAGAAATTGATCCTGCGTGGATCCGACGCTTGTTACCTTTGAAGACTGCGCTTCTACCAGACGGTTAGGCGTCAAGGTCTAGAGCATCCAAGAGGAATTGTGGATCACCGAGTGACCAAGTCTATGAAGGTTTGGAAGTCACCTGAAGACTTACCACGAGTGATTGGATGAGGCCTGCGTGGTCTTAGTTCAAGGAGAATATGGTGAGGACTGGGTGTCCTGAGTTGCGGCTCAGAGACTGGGTGTCCGGGACTGTGTGTCCTCGAGTTTAAATACTCAGCTGCTCCAACCAGACATACAACTGAGACAGCAGTTGGAACTGGTTTACCAAATCATTGTCTTCACCAACTAACTGGTTCTATCTCCTCAACTCTTTCATTTCCTCATTACTGTGTTGTGTATTGTTCATATCTGTGTTTGAAGACTTTAACTGAAGACTTTCACAAATTCCTCAGTTCAATTTCTTCAGTCTGTTTGTCTTCATCTGGTTATCCTGTGTTTACGCTTTCTGTACTCAGTGCTAGTCCTCATTTCATCATGATGACTATGTTTGTATCCTGTTATATTTACTTCTGAGTACTTATTCCGCTGCAAGTAGTTCTTCGCTAAGGAATTTCCTCACCAGCAAATTCCTCAGTGAAGAATTCATAAAAATCGCCTATTCACCCCCCCTCTAGTCGATATAACGCACTTTCAATTGGTATCAGAGCAAGGTACTCCCTTGTTATGTGTGATTTTGGTTTAACCGCGTGGAGTTTTAGTTATGTCGACTGCAGGTATGATCAAGGTCTCGGCTGGGTGTCCTACCTTTGATGGAATGGACTACCCCTACTGGAAGAACAAGATGCGAATGCATCTTGAGGCAATTGATAATGATCTCTGGTATGTTGTGGAAAATGGTGTCCCCACTGTCACTCCCTCACTGAACGTTACCGATGTGAAGAGATTCAAACAACTCGACTCTCAAGCGAAGAATATCATATGTGGTCATCTGAGCAAAGGACAGTATGGAAGAGTGAGTGCTTTGGAAACTGCTAAGCTTATCTGGGATAGGCTGTCCAAAGTAAATGAAGGAGTTTCAACTCAGCGTGACTCTCGAGTCAATGTTCTTCGGAATCTCTTCAACCGCTTCAAAAGACTCGACAATGAGAATGTCCAACAAAGCTTTGATCGCCTCACTGACATCTCAAATGAGCTTCAAGCCCTCGGTGCCACTGACATCACTGATCATGAAGTTGTGAAGAAACTACTGAGATCGCTTGATTCCTCATTTGATACTCTGGGATTGATGATACAAGAACGTGCTGACTACAAGTCGCTTGATCCTGCTGATATCCTCGAAACGCTAAACACTCACGAGTTCCAGCTTGCTGAAAAGAGAGATCTCTATGGCTCAAACTATGGCAAACCACGTGCCCTGAAGGCTAAGGTTGTGTCTGACTCTGAATGTGAGGATTCTGGTAGTAGCCTTGGTGATCCTGAAGAACTGAGCCAGGATCTAGCACTGCTTGTGAAGAAATTCCAGAAATTCACAAGACGTGGTCGCTTTGGAAAATCCTCAAGAGGAAATGATTCCTCATCCAGTGACTATAAGAGAAGACTTTGCCACAAATGGAAGAAGCCTGGTCACTATATTCAAGATTGTCCTCAGTGGGAAAAGGAAATGAAGAAGAAGAAATACAAGGATTACAGTTCTGATGATGCGAAGAAGAAGAAGAAATCATCAAAATCTTCGTCATCAAAATCCTCAAAGTCTTCATCTCACAAGAAGAGCAGCTCCAAGAAGGCTCGGGCATTCATTGGCAAGGAGATGGACTCTGAGGCTGAATCTGAGGAAAATGATGAAGAGGAGGAGTCTGAAGAATCTGAGTCTGGTGTTGCAAGTCTGGCCGTTGCTACTGCCTTTGTCAGCAAGTCCATCTTCAACACTGAAGAAACTGACTCCACCGACAAGCCTGATGAAGATAATGATGGCTACGCTCCCACCTATTGCTTCATGGCGAAAGGTGCTAAGGATGATCAACCCAAAACCACTGAATGGGTCCTCGATAGTGGATGTACAAATCACATGACTGGTGACAAGAATCTATTGATGGATGCTCCCTTATCACCATCACCTCTAAAGCATATCATCTTTGCTGACAAAGGCAAAAGTCAGGTATTGGGTCTTGGTAAGGTTGCTATCTCTAAGAATAAGCACGTGGACAAAGTCATGCTTGTTGAGTCCTTAGGATACAATCTCATGTCAGTCTCAATGCTTTGTGATCTTGATATGGTTGTTGTCTTCGGCAAATATCGCTGTGTTGTGATTATGGAAGCTGACAATTCCAAAGTCTTCGAAGGCTTTAGGAGAGGAGATCTGTATATTGTTGATTTCTCTACAGGACCACAACCAGCCGTGTGTCTACTTGCAAAAGCTTCAGAAGGCTGGCTATGGCATCGACGACTTCATCACGCAGGCATGAGGAATTTGAACATGCTTGTGAAGAAGAAGCATGTCATTGGCATTGAGAATGTCAAATTCCTCAAGGATCACTTATGCAGAGCATGTGAAGCCGGAAAAATGACCAAGGCCAAGCATCCAGTGAAGACTATCATGACCACTACACGTCCATTCGAATTGCTTCACATGGACCTCTTCGGACCTAATCATTATTCAGCAGTCACTAATGATGCATCTTTATATGGTTTTGTCATTGTTGATGATTATTCTCGATATACATGGGTACACATTGTTACTTACAAACATGAAGTGCAGGAAGTCTTCAAACGATTTTCCTCGAGGGCTTCAACCAACTTTGGTGTGAAGATCAAGCATATCAGAAGTGACAATGGAACTAAGTTCAAGAATTCCAGTCTTGATGCTTATCTTGATGAACTTGGTATTACTCATGAGTTATCTGCTCCCTATACTCCTCAGCAGAATGGCGTCGTGGAGCGCAAGAACAGAACTTTTGTTGAGATGGCTCGCACTATGCTTGATGAATACAAAACACCTCAGCGTTTTTGGATTGATGCAATTGATACTGCTTGCCACATCATCAACAGAGTATATCTTCACAAATTCTTCAAGAAGACTGCCTATGAACTCCTCACTGACAAGAAACCCAATGTGAGTTATTTCAAAGTCTTCGGTGCTAAATGTTGGATTAGAGATCTTCACCACAACTCTAAATTTGCACCGAAAGCACATGAAGGTTTTATGCTTGGTTACGGAAAGGACTCGCACACCTACAGAGTCTTCAACATTGTTCTTCACAAGATTGTTGACACTGTAGATGTGCAGTTCGATGAAACTAATGGCTCGCAACGAGAGCACCTACCTTCTGTGTTAGATGAACCAGCACCTAAGGATGCTATCAAGCTCAAGGCAACTGAGGATGTCATTCCGACTGAAGAATCTGCTGAAGAATTCATTCCTGTTCATGAAGAACGTCGAGCTGATGCACCTGAAGAACACGATGAGGAAAATGGTGCTGAAGAAAATGCTGATCAAAATCCTCAGCGACAACCAACTCATCCACGCGTTGCAAAAGAAGTGCAAGTGGAGAAGATCATCGATGACATTAGCGCACCAGGTCCTCTCACACGCTCAAAAGCCTCACACTTATCTAACTTTTGTGGGCACTATGCTTTTGTCTCTATCACAGAGCCCACTAAGGTAGATGAAGCATTTATGGAGCCGGAGTGGATTCAGGCTATGCAAGAAGAATTACATCAGTTCGAGCTGAACAATGTCTGGGAATTGGTCAATCGCCTAGATCCTCGCAAGCATAATATCATTGGCACAAAGTGGATCTACCGCAACAAGCAAGATGAAAATGGCCTTGTGGTGAGGAATAAGGCACGACTAGTAGCTCAAGGCTACACACAGGTTGAAGGAATTGATTTCGATGAAACTTTTGCACCTGTTGCTAGACTTGAGGCTATTCGCATATTACTTGCTTACGCTAACCATCATGATATCATATTATATCAAATGGATGTGAAAAGTGCATTCCTCAATGGTAAGCTTGAGGAAGAAGTATATGTTGCTCAACCCCCAGGTTTTGAAGATCCCAAGAATCCTGACAAAGTCTTCAGACTCAATAAGGCCGTCTATGGCCTCAAGCAAGCCCCTCGGGCGTGGTATGATACATTGAAGGAATTCTTCGTGAAGAGTGGCTTCACACCCGGTTCACTCAACCCTACTCTTTTTACTAAATCATATGATGGTGAACTGTTTGTATGCCAAATATATGTTGATGATATTATCTTTGGCTGTACTAACCAACGATATAGTGATGAATTTGCCTATATGATGAGTGAAGAATATCAAATGTCTATGATGGGAGAGTTGAAATTCTTCTTAGTTCTTCAAATTCGTCAGCAGCGCAATGGCATATTCATATCTCAGGAGAAATACCTCAAGGACGTACTGAGGAAATTCGGCATGCAAGATTGCAAAGGCGTCAAAATTCCTATGCCCACAAATGGCCATCTATGCACTGATGAAAATGGTATTGACTTCGATCACAAGGTATACCGCTCCATGATTGGTTCTTTGTTGTACTTATGTGCATCTAGGCCAGATATAATGCTTAGTGTTTGCATGTGTGCCCGATTTCAAGCTGCACCGAAGGAACCACACCATAAGGCTGTGAAGCATATTCTTCGATATCTAGCTCACACACCAACACTAGGATTATGGTACCCCAAGGGCTCTGCTTTTGATCTCATTGGATATTCTAACTCTGACTATGCTGGTGATCATGTGGACCGCAAGTCAACATCTGGTACTTGTCATTTCCTCAGACGATCTTTGGTGTGTTGGTCCTCGAAGAAACAGAACTGCATATCACTATCTACTGCTGAAGCTGAATACATTGCTGCTGGCTCTTGCTGTGCTCAACTGCTTTGGATGAAGCAAACCCTCAAGGACTATGGCGTCAACGTGAAGAATGTGCCTCTCCTCTGCGACAATGAGAGTGCCATCAAGATTGCTCACAACCCAGTTCAGCACTCGAAGACTAAGCACATCCAGATTCGTCATCATTTTCTTCGTGATCATGTGTTGAAGGGCGACATCTCCATCGAGCATGTGAAGACTGAAGAACAGCTAGCTGATATCTTCACTAAGCCCTTGGATGAGAAGAGACTTAGCAAGTTGCGGTGTGAGCTAAATATCTTAGAATCTTCGAATGTTCTTTGAAAAGGACACACATCCTAACCCTTATGCAGAATTGATGACTTAGATGTGCAACACATGAAGAAACCTTTTTCTTCAATCAATGAAGAATAACACTCTAAGCGTGAAGAAATTAATGAAGAATTTGATTCTCAGAACCCTACGACAATTGTACGCGGTGTCTGAAATCATCATTCTTATACGGTGGGTTACGCCACCACAAAAGTTGAGAATCTTCAATTTGAGTTTTTCCTCATTTTTGAAATTCTTCAGTCTTTCAAATTCTTCAACTTTGCAAAATCTTCACTGTTTCCGTCGTTTTTCTTCATTGGCTATATATATATGTGTGTGAGTTTATGTCCTCTACAGCATTCACTTATTGCTATTTCTTCAAGTTGCGATTTCTGCTAAGTGAATGTGATCGGACCCTTCCCCCTCTATGCTATACTCAACCCAATCTATTCACAAATTCTTCATGTGAGTTCTGATTGAAACTCGTTCAAAGTCTTCACTGTGTCCTTGTCAGCTGAAGAAATTGCGAACGAAATTTTTAAAACAAATCTTATCCAGATTTTCGGTTTTACCGCTCAAACCGTTCCGCATCCCATGATGCATTAGTTTATTCACCCATGATCTTACACGATCTCATCTGCACAGTACGTGGGTGACACATGCCACGTGAAGAAGAAAGGGCAGGGGCATGTTCATCCCAAAATCTTCGGGCGAACAATTTTTACTGTGGCTATAAATACCCCTCTCCCTTCCTTACTTCATTTACTCCGCTCGGTCGCTGTCTCTCGCTCGAGCTCTCCTCAAACCCTAGCGCCGCCGCTACTCCATCGCCGTCGAAGAGGAAGAGCTTCACTGCCTCGACCTCGTCGCCGTCGTACTCGCGCCGGCTGCAGAAATCTTCACTCCGCCGCCGCCGTAGCTGTCTCCCTCTGCCAAGTTAGGGCATGGGAGATCTAACTTGACGAACTTCACCATGGTTCATCTCTGTTCGTCGTGTTCTTCAGTTCGGGTAATTAAAAGTCACTTTTATTACTCGCTTTGATTCTCAAACTTTTCTGAAAATCTTCAAAGGTGTTTTATTCTTCAAATCTTCACATATGAACACCTCACACACTGTATGCTCTTGATTCATCTCTCTAAGCACTCATTTCTTCAAGATTTCTCAATTGTGCGGATTTTCGATCTGCACAACTCTGGAACCTAAGACAAGAACGCTTAGTGAAATTCCTCAAGGCTCAACTGGTCAAATTCCTCAAAACTTGTCTTTTTCGAAAAACCTTCTGAGAACGCATATGACCTCTCCAAATTCCTCGCACCTACACTCTGTTCATAGGTACTCATGTCCGCTGCTGAATCACTAGGTTCTCATCAACTTAACTCATTTGCAGCGTTCCTCGAAGAAAAACTGCATACTTCTTCAGAGTGTTCTATTGTTCAAATTCCTCATCTGAAGAAAATGGCAGAAGGCAAGAGACCGCAGAAAGAAGGAAAGAAACCGGAGGTCATGACTGCCTTCGAGATCCCTGATGAAATATACAAAGATTATTGCACACCTGATGAAGCCAAGTTTGGCAAAGAGAACAAAAATCAGCGCAAAGTGCGCATTCAGAGGATAGAACGAAGATGGGCACGAGAATGGAGGGAATATCGCTATGTTACTCCAAAGTACACGAAGAAATTCGCCTTAAACCCTCCATGCCCAAGAGCTCCATTGGCACCTGGCCAAGTCGCTGATCCCACCAGCATCAAGCGTGGTGAAGACTTTCCTGAAGAATGGTCTAGGCGTCAAGCAAAACTGGCAAGACAAGCCAAGGAGGCAGTGAGGAAATTCAATGAGGATTCTGCTGCTGCTGCTGCCGCTGAGACCTCGGTCAAGCCGAGGAAATCAATGCCAAAGAAGCCTGCTCGCAAGCCAAGTGCTTCACCATCAGCGCCCTCATGGCCAAGTTCCTCAGCCGCGCCCTCACGGCAAATTCCTCAGACTACTGCTGCTCCACCAAAGTCCTCAGCAGCTCCCTAAAAGTCCTCAACTCCTGTGCATCTAGCTACATGTCAAAGGACTCAGGGTTTCTCAATTGCTTCTGGTGTCTCATCAAGTTCCTCAGCTGCACCAATGTCCTCATCAGGCCCCACTCTGCTGAAGACAAAAGCAACAGCTGGACGCGGTCCTCAGCCAAGTCCAAGAAAGAAACAGGTTGCTTTCCACGTGCCCTCTGATGACGAGGCCTCTGATGAAGAACTTGCAGAAATCATCAGAGACAGACTAGCAAAGGCCGCTCGAGCCAAAGGAACAATTGTGCCTCTGCTTTTGGATCCGAAGAAGATCCTTGATTTCATCAACTTATGGCATCAGGATCCAAACACTCCAATGCATGCTCTGCCTCTGACTCCTGGTCAAAGTCACATGCTGACCCATTTCATCGCTGAAGAGAAATGGAAATTTGAAAAGGCTCGTGAGATCAAGAGAGCACAAGCTAGAAAGGAGAAGCTTCTGAAGAAGAACATCGTCAACCTGACTCCCGAAGAACTTCTCAAAGCTCAATCTGAAATCCAAGCCCTCAGCAAAGATTTTGATGCATACAATGCTGATTAGCAAGGAGCCAAAGTGAGATTCGTCAATTTGACGAAGAAAATGACAACTGTTGCAGCCCCATCGCAACAAGAAAATCCTCGGGCTACAGACTCTGCTCAGCCTGCTGAAGAACATGCCAGCACTGCTAATGACTTTCAGCCTGCTGATGAGAATACAAGTTCCAGGGCTGATGACTCCATTCCAGCCGCTGAAGAAATTCCCAGGGCATCCACTAGTGGTGCGCCTGAAGAAACTGAAGAAATCAGGGCAACTGCACCAGTTGTGCCTGAAGAAAATGAACCACAGTCCTCAGCTCCTCCTACGCCAACACCAACTCCAATTCTTCCTTCTGCCTATGAAGTGAAGAAGACCAAGGCTGCAGAGCGAGCTGCAGTGAAGAAAAGGAAGGCATCAGCTGTGTCAAATTCTTTGGCCGCGAAGAAAATGAAGCCAATGACCAGCTCACTTGAAAATCCCATTGATGTCGTTCCCATTCCTCCATCTCGTCTAAGGAAATTGTTCCTTATGGAGAAGACTACAAGATCCCAAGTGGATCTGATGAAGAAAATCATTCTGTTGCTACCTCAGAACAGTTTGATGAAGAAATTGAAGTGGAAGCATTCCCTTCAACTCTAGTCGTTTCCTCATCCATGCCTCAGTTCACAGCTGAAGAGGCTAGTGTTGAGGAAATTGAAAAAGAAGATGAAGACGGGATATTGGATGCACTACACCAGTGATGAACGATGACTTTTGGGAAAGTCAGCATCCAAATACTCCTCTCTTCACTCCTATTCAACAGATTCCTCAGTCCCCGGCTACAACTGTTCAAATGGGCTCTGAAGAAACTCATCCCACATCGTCTGTTCATGAAGAAATTCCAGCCGCAAGTGCTGAAGAACCTGCTGCTGATCCCCAAACTGCACAAGAAGAGGAACCAGAAATTCCTCAGCCTGAAGCACCTGAGATCGCAATTCCTGAGGTTGTGCTGCAAATCACTGACACCCCCCTGCCCAAACCGAAGATTTCGTTCTCGAGCAAGCAAAAGTTCAAGGCTGAAGACTTCTTTTCTGATCATGTGTTCTTCACTGATTACAATCCATATGACTCTGCTCGCATAAGGAAAAGACGCTTCTGGACTGCTACTCAAGCCAACTTCTATTCCTCAGTGCTCTTTGACAAGGACAAAATCTTCGATCATGAGCATATTCCTCATGTGGATATGGAATCTCTGCCGTGCTTCGAGCCAGTATTCCGAGTTATTCACGATGCAGGACTCCTGAATTTCTGCACTGATATCTGTGATTGGAATGAAGAACTCATTCTTCAGTTCTATGCCACTTTGCATATCACCGGAAATGCTAAAGATGTCAATTCATGGGTGCTGGATTGGATGACAGAAAACACTCACTACAAGGCACCAGCAACTGAATTGCTTCGTGTCCTTCCTCTTGATCCTCCCCATGACAGTGCACGTTGCATTTACAATGACCGCGAACTGACAGATCATTATATGCAAGTGCTCATGAAGCCTTTGAAGCCAGGGCAGGCCCCTCGAACCAAATTCCTCGTCAAGGAATTGCTGTATGTGCCTCGGACTGTCTATCGAATCCTGACGAAGACAATGAGTCCTATCAAAGGCCACGACTCAAATGATGAAGATGTCGTTTGCATCATGAAAAACATGCTTTTCAACATCATTCATGGCGTTCCCGTCAACTTCCATGATTTCTTCATGAGGACTCTGGCTAATGTTGCAATGTCACCTTTTGAGCTGAAGCCCTATGCGCCTTGGATTATGAGATTCATAAGGGCAAGATCTTCACTGAATTACAAGGCTGACACTCTGAACCATGGTAGCTACTTGCCGCCCATTGAAGTCCTCAAGCGACTAGTTTCATCATCTGATGATAAGGGCAAGGCAGCTGCTGTGATCAATGAAGGCACTCGTCCATTGGATGGTCAATTCCGTCTGGCTACATCTTACTCCACCAATGACGATTCTGCAACACATGACACTGCCGCAAATACATCAGCCAAGCAAAAGCCTCAAGCAACAGCACCCAGGGTGATGACTGACCGTGAGTTACTCCTCAGTCTTCATCAGAAGGTTAATCACAATCACAAATGGGTGAAGCATCAATTTGCTGCAATTCTTCACAACATGACCTCAACACATAATGCAGTGAAGAAAAATCAGTATCACCTTCATGAAACCCTCAACCGCACCTGGGCTGTTCTCACTCATGTATATTCCGCGGAAGAATTGAAGACTATGGGTCTCCAGGAAGCATTTGACTGGTCTGCACCACCTCCGAAGAAATTCAAGAGAGTCAAAGTTCCTGATCTGGTGGCCAGTTCTTATTCTTCATCGCGTGAAACTGATGAACATGAAGATTTGAACGACACTGCGGCAGGCCCTACTTCAACAAACAACCCCGACAACGCTGGCGCTCCTCCATCAACTTGAAATTCTTCAGGGGCATTAGTCCTCAGTTTCGATCCTTTTGGTCATTTGATGACAAAGGGGGAGAAATCTGAGTTAGTCTTCAAGCGGGTTTATATTATGGGCGTTTTGTTAAGTTACAACTCTCGTTCTTCCGAAATTTTTATTGGATCGAGTTGTAATCTTAAATCCGATGGTGCCTTGATACTTTTGGTCGTGCTCTGATGCTTTTGATGCACTGAGCTCTGAAACTTTTGATGTGCTATTCCGCATGCTTATTCCTCGGTAATATTATTGCACACATGCTGAATCTCATCAGGCACCATGTTTCATCATGCATTTCAAATTCTTCATATTATATATCAAATGCGTGTATGAATTACAAGATATAGGGGGAGATCTCCATGATTCAATTCTTCAAATGTGCATTGCCTCAAAAGCAAATTCCTCACTATGCACATGTTCAGGGGGAGTTCTTCTATATCTTGCAATCCAATTCCTCAATATCAGTATTTACACTTCATATGTTTATCCCCGTTGAAAACTTAACCTATCTTGTCATCAATCACCAAAAAGGGGGAGATTGTAAGTGCATCTAGTGCCCCTTAGTGATTTTGGTGTATTGAAGACTTATAGGTTAAGTAACTGATGCGTTTGTGAGTGTACACAGGTCTATAAGTCTATGAGGAGTTTGATATTTACAGAGAAAGTCGACCCCTAAAAATGAAGTTCTTCAACTGAAGACTTTGATATTCTGAAGACTTTCTGAAGACTTTGAAAGTGAAGAAATTGGTGTGACCTTGAAGACTTGATATTCATTCGAGGAATATGAAGCGTGAAGACTTTCGTTTTCGTAGTTTCATTTTCTCTTTCTTCAGTGATAGAGATGCAGTTCTTCTGGTCACTGAGGACTTTGCTCTGACTGAGCAGTTAGGAATTCGCCAGTGTGAATTGCCTACACAGTGAGGAACATGATAGCCCTGAGGAATTTGAGAGTCAAATTTCCGACCGTTGCTGTGATGCGCGTCGGCTGTCCAAAATATCTTATCCACCTAACGGTCATATCATTGAAGGGCATTTATGTCTTATCATGTCGGGCTGCTCCCTAGGCTATAAATAGCCGCCCCCTACAACCACTAGTTGGTTGGCTGCTCCGAGAGAACTTGACACTTGTCATCTGAGAGCAACCCATCCTTCGAGGACTTTGAGCGAAAATCATCAAGTGAGGAAAATCCCAAAACCAAACCCCCACAAACCCAAAGTGATTGAGCGTCACTGAAGAAATTGATCTTGCGTGGATCCGATGCTTGTTACCTTTGAAGACCGTGCTTCTTCCAGACGGTTAGGCGTCAAGGTCTAGAGCATCCAAGAGGAATTGTGGATCGCCGAGTGACCAAGTCTGTGAAGGTTTGGAAGTCACCTGAAGACTTACCACGAGTGATTGGACGAGGCCTGCGTGGTCTTAGTTCAAGGAGAATACGGTGAGGACTGGGTGTCCTGAGTTGTGGATCAGAGACTGGCTGTCCGGGACTGTGTGTCCTCGAGTTTAAATACTCAGCCGCTCCAACCAGACGTACAACTGAGATAGCAGTTGGAACTGGTTTATCAAATCATTGTCTTCACCAACTAACTGGTTCTATCTCCTCAACTCTTTCATTTCCTCATTACTGTGTTGTGTATTGTTCATATCTGTGTTTGAAGACTTTGACTGAAGACTTTCACAAATTCCTCAGTTCAATTTCTTTAGTCTGTTTGTCTTCATCTGGTTATCCTGTGTTTACGCTTTCTGTACTCAGTGCTAGTCCTCATTTCATCATGATGACTATGTTTGTATCCTGTTATATTTACTTCTGAGTACTTATTCCGCTACAAGTAGTTCTTCGCTAAGGAATTTCCTCACCGGCAAATTCCTCAGTGAAGAATTCATAAAAATCGCCTATTCACCCCCCCCCCTCTAGACAATATAACGCACTTTCAGTTGTCAATCCCTTCACGGTCACTTACGAGAGTGAGATCTGATAGAGATAATATTTTTGGTATTTTTGGTATAAAGATGCAAAGTAAAAAGTAAAAACAAAGCAAGTAAATAAAGTGATGGAGATTGATATGATGAGAATAGACCCGGGGGCCATAGGTTTCACTAGTGGCTTCTCTCAAGAGCATAAATATTCTACGGTGGGTGAACAAATTACTGTTGAGCAATTTATAGAATTGAGCATAGTTATGAGGTTATCTAGGTATGATCATGTATATAGGCATCACGTCCGTGACAAGTAGATCGAAACGATTCTGCATCTACTACTATTACTCCACTCATCGACCGCTACCCAGCATGCATCTAGAGTATTAAGTTAAAAACAGAGTAACGCCTTAAGCAAGATGACATGATGTAGAGGAATAAATTCATGCAATATGATAAATACCCCATCTTGTTATCCTCGATGGCAACAATACAATACGTGCCTTGCAACCCATTCTGTCATTGGGTAAGGACACCGCAAGATTGAACCCAAAGCCATGCACTTCTCCCATTGCAAGAACTACCAATCTAGTTGGCCAAACCAAAAAGGATAATTTGAAGAGACTTGCAAAGGTAACTCAATCATACATAAAAGAATTCAGAGAAGATTCAAATATTATTTATAGATAAGCTGGATCATAAACCCATAATTCATCGGTCTCAACAAACACACCGCAAAAAGAAGATTACATCGAATAGATCTCCACGAGAGAGGGGGAGAACATTGTATTGAGACCCAAAAAGAGAGAAGAAGCCATCTAGCTACTAGCTATGGACCCGAAGGTCTGAAGTAATCTACTCACACTTCATCGGAGGGGCTATGGTGATGATGTAAAAGCCCTCCGTGGTGGATGCCCTCTCCGGTGGAGCTCCGGAACAGGCTCCAAGATGGGATCTCATGGATACAGAAGGTTGCGGCAGTGGAATTAGGTTTTTGGCTCCTGTTCTGATCATTCGGGGATACGTAGGTATATATAGGAGGAAGGAGTACATCAGTGGAGCTCCGAGGGGCCCACGAGGTAGGGGGCGCACTCAGGGGGGCACGCCCTCCACCCTCGTGACCTCCTCGGAGGCTTCTTGGAGTAGGGTCCAAGTCTCCTGGATCATGTTCGGTTGGAAAATCATGATCCCGAAGGTTACATTCCGTTTGGACTCCGTTTGATATTATGTTTCTTCAAAATACTGAAAAAGGCAAAAAATAGCAATCCTGGGCTGGGCCTCCAGTTAATAGGTTAGTCCCAAAAGTAATATAAAAGTGAAAAATAAAGCCCAATATAGTCCAGAACAGTAGATAAAGTAGCATGGAGCAATCAAAAATTATAGATGCGTTGGAGACGTATCAACTGTCGTGTCTTCCGTGCTGTCGCCGTTGTTCCGTCTCTTATGTCTGTTGCGCCGTGGATTGCCGTTAGCATCGCGGCCATCCAAAGTGCCGGGATGTGGCGTGGTGCCGCTACGAGCCAACCAGCTATCCTCACCCGCACAAAAACGGGTCATTAGGGTTCTGAGAGCTGCCATAGACTTGGATTTTTCCTGGCCGAGGTGTCGAGCGAGCCACTCGTCACGGATATTATGCTTAAAAGCCGCCAGGGCTTCGGCATCCGGATAGTCGACTATTTGTTTCTTTTTAGTGAGGAACCGAGTCCAGAATTTCCGGGCTGACTCTCCGGGATGTTGAGTAATGTGGCTCTGGTCATCAACGTCTGGTGGTCGCACATATGTGCCCTGGAAGTTGTCAAGGAATGCATCTTCCATGTTTTCCCAACTGCCAATGGAATTTGCTGGCAGGCTGTTTAACCAGTGTCGGGCTGGTCCTTTGAGCTTACTTGATGGCGTGTAGATCATCTCCGCAGGCCATGTGAATGTGGAGAAGGAAGTCTTCGATCCATACTGCGGGGTCTGTTGTGCCATCGTATGATTTGATGTTTACGGGTTCGAACCCTTCTGGGAATTCATGATCCATTACTTCGTCCGTGAAGCAGAGGGGGTGTGCAGCGCCTCTGTGCCGGGCTATGTGGCTACGCAGGTCGGATTGATCTGGGTTGCTATGTTCGGCTTGGCCGGATTTTTTTTATGGTGTATCCGGCGTGACGGTCGTCGTCCGCGCTGGGGCGCGCCCCCTCGATCCGTAGATCAATCTTAGTTGTCCTGCTTCGTTGTCTAGAATATCTTGCAGGTCGTGCCTGTTGCACTGAGCCGTGGTGTATCGGCGTGGGGGTGCGGGCTGGTATCCGGGCTGGTATCCCGTTTTATCCCGGCCACGGGGTGGCCGGTCAGCCGTTTGGCGTTCGAGTCATATTCCTCGGCTGCCAGGACTTCAGTCCATCTATCTGTGAGCAGGTCTTGATCAGCTTGTAGTTGTTGTTGCTTCTTCTTCAGGCTCCTTGCAGTGGTTATAAGCCTACGCTTGAAGCCCTCCTGCTGCACGGGATCCTTAGGTACGCCGAACTCGTCGTCATCGAGGCTGATCTCGTCTTCGGAGGGGGGCATGTAGTTTTCCTCCTCCGGGTATGCGTCTGTCGCCTGTTCTTCTGGGATGACCTGCTCGTCTTCCTGTTCGGCCTGCTCAAAGGCGGGCTCACCAGGGTCGTATTCTTCTTCGGCATCATCTGGATTATTTTCGCCTCCGGGGCCGGTGTTGCTATGGCGGGGCTTGGGGCGGCGCCGACGACGACCATTCTTTGATTTTCTTCCCGAGGGGTTGTCCTCCATTGCCTTGTCGCCATTAGTTTCCTTTGGAGTGTCCACCATTTATATATCATATGAGGAGGTGGCCGTCCACCGCCCGGTGAGCGGTGGCTCCTGTGATTCTCCTACATCGCCGTCCATACCATCGATGTCTTCGGAGTCGAAGTCAAGCAGGTCGGTTAGATCATCGATCGTGGCAATGAAGTGGGTGGTGGGTGGGCAACGAATTCCGTCGGTGTCTGCTTCCCACTCGAGCCAGACATAGTTCAGCCCGGAGTCTCCTCACAAGGAGAGAGACTTCAATAAGTCCAGCATGTCGCCAAAGGGCGAGTGCTGAAAAACGTCCGTCGCGGTGAACTCCATCACCGGAGCCCAACCTGGATCGACAGGCTCGGGGGCGCGCGGACTGGATCCTGTGTCCGGATGTGAGTCCGGGGGTCCGGAGTCACAGGTTCCCTCAGAGGTGAAACCTGTGTTCGGCTCCATCGCCGATGAAGGCACGGCCTGCAGAGTGGGGTCCAATCCCCCGTCCTTAGGCGAGGCCACCTGTCCCTGATTTATATCCGAGGCTTCTGCCGGGACGATATCCTGAGCGATGTTTGACAGCAGGTCTAAGCCATGCTCATCGCGACTGTTCGGCGCTTCCGGCGCTGGCCCGAATCCGTCGAAGATCAAGTCTCCGCGGATATCCGCCGTGTAGTTCAGGTTGCCGAACCTTATTTGACGGCCGGGGGCATAGCTATCGATCTGCTCCAAGTGGCCAAGCGAATTGGCCCGCAGCGCGAAGCCGCCGAACACGAAGATCTGTCCAGGGAGGAAAGTCTCACCCTGGACAGCATCGTTAATGACGATTGAAGGAGCCATCGAGCCTCACGGCGACATCACAGAGGAACTCTCAATGAAAGCACCAATGTCGGTGTCAAAACCAGCAGATCTCGGGTAGGGGGTCCCGATCTGTGCGTCAAGGCTGATGGTAACAAGAAGTAAGGGACACAGGTGTTTACCCAGGTTCAGGCCCTCTCGATGGAGGTAAAACCCTACTTCCTGCTTGATTAATATTGATGATATGGGTAGTACAAGAGTAGATATACCACGAGATCATAGAGGCTAAACCCTAGGAGCTAGCCTATGATGGTATGAATGCAATTGTGATCGGCCTTCTAAGGACCAACTTCTCCGGTTTATATAGACACCGAAGAGGGCTAGGGTTTACATGGAGTCGGTTACAAGGAAGGAAATATAATATTCGGATCGCCAAGCTTGCCTTCCACGCCAAGGAAAGTCCCATCCGGACACGGGCCGAAGTCTTGAGTCTTGTATCTTCACGCTTCAATAGTCCAGATGTTGTACATAGTCCGGCTGTCCGGATACCCCCTAATCCAGGACTCCCTTAGCAGGTGAGAGGGCTTTTAAGTTGAGATGCTCTATAGAGAAATTGAAGCCTCCGAGGTTCAAATTTATTGATGAGGAGATTAAAATAAAGGATGTTGTTCTCAGCAAAGATTTTGTAACCAAATACCACGAGTATGTTTTATGTGTGTGCCCTTCATCCTTTTTGTGTGTTTCGATTTTAATTTAATTTTATTGATCCCATCTGTGTATGTTTACTGCAGGAACACGTTCTTTATGGTGAGTAGTCCTTTTGGTGATGTTGATACTTACACTATCGACTATATCTATGATACATTTGGCAAAGAAGCTTTAATGGATTTGTATCTCGTGGATTTTGTCATCAAGTACTAGAAGCAAGACCCTGAATTGGGTTTAGCTTATCAATCCGGTGAACGTGTGTTACTTTCACCTTTATTTATCACGGTAAATGTTTGTTGTCATTCTTTCCTACTGTACTGGCTTTTCCATGTCCATGCTTGCTTGCATTGTTTATTCTTTTTTTTCATGTACTTTTTTGTTCTTTTTTCTATGCAGTACGTTCTTCAAATGGAAACCTTTGTGGCGAGAGATAATGACGGAAACCCTGTGTTGCCAGGTGTGCATAGCACGTTTGTTTTAGAAGATGCAGTTAAGCAGTTCAAGGTTTTTGTGAGCGACGACGCAAACCTGTTGGATGCAAAACTGGTAAGTTCATTGTTTTCCGTCATTTATTTTCCTGCTTTGTTGCATTTCTTTTTATAGTTATTTTTGGACCAGTGGTCCTGGTGCTACGTGTCGAAAGAACTTTTCATTTCATTTTTGTTTTTTTGATGTGAACAGATTATGATGCCGCGATCCAAGGATGGTTATTATTCCTTATACACGATGAACCAGCATTGCCAGACGCTTGATATCCATGACAGTAGGAAGTACACTGGCCATCCTGATGTCACGACAACGTGGCGCAGGACTGACTACCACGCAGATTGCACTAAAGTGGTATGTCATTTTTTCTTGCCAAGTGTAAAGTTTTTTTGTGTTTCTCCTACTGCATTTTTTTCATAAACTGCACATGCAAATTTTAGCACACATAGAACCACATTTGTTTATGTAGTGCACTGCAACATATGCGCGACAGAACTGCATTTTCTCACACCCCCCATAATCTGTGTAAAAAAGGGTAATAGGAAATGACCTCGCGTGCACTTAAAAGAGGGACTTTCTAGACATTTGAGAACAACTTTTGTATTTTTTTGGTTCGTTTGAATAGGAACTTTGATCCGTGATGTGTGTTATTTTTAGCTTGTGCTTCCTTTTTTGCCAGATGAGGAGGATGACTCAGGTGCTGAAGGCGATTTATGGTGAAAAAATGTATAAATCGAAGAACCACCCTGACTGGGTTAAATTGGCAAAGAAGCCCTATTACCCGGTCGTGCTAGCGCAGGGAGCAAATAAGTGCGGAATCTATGTTCTGAGGATGACGCAGTTGTATGACGACCAACGTCTAGTTGAGAAAATTTTGAAATCCGACGTAACACCTTCTCTGTTTTCTTCTTTTTCTTGTTACTTTTTTTATTATTTTAATTTTTCCACTTTTTTGTTCTTTATGACAACCTTTTTTTAATCACTGGTCTGCATTTTTAATTTTCTTTTTTCAGCCTGCTGTTGAAGATTGGAAGGCGGAGTACATGTTCCAGCTGCTATTCAATCCTTCGAACATGTTGTGTTATGAAGACATGCCGCTTGAGCTACGTGGTCTGATTGCGGACCTTGGGCTCACTTCCCTGTCGCAATCGCAGACGCATTCGCAGACGCAGTAACAGTCATTTGGGCACTGTTTTCTACTAGGGCAAAAGTCTGTGCGTGGACAAGAGCTAGGGTTGATGTTGTGTATGTGTGTGCTGACTAAGGTAGATAATGTATGAAAAAGACTTTTTTCTGTTGTTGTGTTTTTTCTTGTTCTTTTTGCAGCAGTGTATATGGATGAATTTGTATGTGTATGTGTATTTTATATAAATAACTCATACAGTATATATAAGTGTATATTTTTATTTTGTCGACGACCACGTTCTGGGTGAACTGGCATTTGTCACGCTTATATGTATCATATGTGTTCCATAAACTGCATCACATTTGATGCCGAACTTCTTTGTCCAACAAAAAGCACTCTGCATTTTTTGTCTACAAGTTCAGTGCTGCACCTGTGTGCATGCCAAAACTGCATTGCTTTATGATACTGCACTGCTTTTTTGTCTAACAAAACACACTACTTTTGCCTAAAGTTGCTTCTGCAGTTGGTTTTTTTATTGTTTGTAAAGTAAGGTAGATGGGGGGGTTGGGGGCCCAATTTTTTAGTTGTCTATAGATTTGTATTGCTCCTGTACGCATTGCATGTGTTAGCGCGAGGCCAAGCAGGGGGTGGGAAGGGGGGTCCTGACCCCCTCCCCATCCCCCTGCGATGCTGAGCTTGGAACGAGCCGGAGCAGGCGGCGACGCGGCGTGCCGCGGTGCCGCATGCGTAGGCAAGTCCGTCACACCTCGTCGCCTCCCTGTCTATCTTAGGGGTGTGGCTCTGGGGTTGCGTGCGTCCCATTTGTTGAAAAACAGAATGTCCGCATTGCGCCTGTCAACCAAGCGCACTGCGTGCGTTAGCGCGAGGCCGAGCAGGGGGTGGGGAGGGGGGTCATGACCCCCCCTCCCCATCTCCTTGCGAGGCCGAGCCTGGAACGAGCTGGAGCAGGCGGCGACGCGGCGTGCCGCGGCGCCGCACGAGTAGGCGAGTCCGTCACACCCAGTCGCCTCCCTATCTATCTTAGGGGTGTGGCTCTGGGGTCGCGTGCGTCCCATTTGTTGGAAAAACAGAATGTCCGCACTGCGCCTGTCAACCAAGCGCACTACGTGTGTTAGCGCGAGGCTGAGCAGGGGGTGGGGAGTGGGGGGCGTGACCCCCCTCCCCATCCCCCTGCGAGGCCGAGCCTGGAACGAGCCGGAGCAGGCGGCGACACGGCGTGCCGCGACGCCGCATGAGTAGGCGAGTCCGTCACACCCCGTCGCCCCATGTCTATCTTAGGGGTGTGGCTCTGGGGTTGCGTGCGTCCCATTTGATGGAAAAACATAATGTCCGCACTGTGCCTGTCAACCAAGTGCACTACGTGCGTTAGCGCGAGGCCGAGCAGGGGGTGGGGAAGGGGGTTGTGACGCCCCCTCCCCATCCCCCTGCAAGGCCGAGCCTGGAACGAGCCGGATCAGGCGGCGACGCGGCGTGCCACGGCACCGCATGCATAGGCGAGTCCGTCACACCCCGTCGCCCCCTATCTATCTTAGGGGTGTGGCTCTGGGGTTGCGTGCGTCCCAGTTGATGGAAAAACAGAATGTCTGGGCCTGGTTGCAGCTGGGTGATCAATTTTTTTTCCTTATCTGAAGCATTTTTTTCTTTTTAGATGATATATATTTTCGTGGTAGTACAAATGATGTCATTTGTACTGCTTGCACCAACGTTGAGTATTGCACTGCATGTAGCAAGTCTGTGTGTTGGGCAGCGCACGAAAGTTGCTGCGGCCCTTGTCGTTCTACATTTATGCATGTACTGCACTTCATGTATACACTTCGTGAACTGCCTTATATTTGTTCTGTGAACTCTATTCTTGTTTGTTTAGAATGGTCTGTGGATTATATTTTTTTAGAAATATTAATATTAATGTTTTTTTCTATAATTACTATTTGTGGACTGCATGTGGACACATGTGTACTCCTTTTTTTACCATTGTGAACTGCATTAATCTTTTCTTTTTTATGTATGAGTATGTAGTGAGATTACCTATTTTTTTTTGTTTAATGTTGTTTTTGAATATGTTTTGTATGTGAATAGTATGTTTTGGTATCACACATTAAATTTTTCAAAGTTGTCTAGATGCTTGTTCTAATACAAACTAAGTTCTGCGAAAGCAATTGATCACAAGGAAACTGACATTGTTTTTACAAAAAAAATGTTCGATATGAAGCAACGGGCATCATCAAAAGCTTGCATACATGAAACAAAGGACAACACAACGACTAAAGTAAAGTGAAACTAAACATAGCCCTGATTTTTTCTAGTTGCTGTACTGGATTACAGCCTTGTTCTTCTTCTTCTTTCCTTCTTTGTCTCTTTTTTCCCTGTCCAGTCCCATTATGACATCGTAGATGATTCTCCATGACTCATATGTTGCGAATGCATCTATTGCTGCATACTTGATAAGCTTTTCTGGCAGCGGGCAAAATTCCCACAGAGTATGGTCCTCCTTGCGGTTAATTTTTTTCTTCATGTCATGGTAGTGAATGTCTATCATCCTGCCGGCAACATCAGCCAAATAGTCAAACTTCTTTTTATTTTATGGGTCTCTCCATTCCACCTGAATATCAATGTAGTTGTCGGAGTTGATCTCCAAACCAGATACCTTCAGCTTGCTTTTGTCTCCTTTAATAGTGAATCCAGCGAAGGTGTACTCATCATTCATGAGGAATTTGTCTAGTTCTATTAGCCTGTAATATGTTTGTATAGAGTGAATATAGTTTATTTCCTAGAACTACCAATGTTTTTCTTCCTGAAACTGAACTGCAATATGAATATCTAAATATGTTGCATTGAGTAGTTGCTAATACTTTGTTCAACATAACTAGTAAATCTGATAATAGATTGCATAAACAATGTATGTTTTGTGTATGCTTGTATTCTTGAACCTAATTTCATACATGTTTTGTATGGTAATGTGGCAGTTTTCTATTGTTCAGCCAAATAACTTTTATTTGGTAAAACAGAATTAAACTGCGTGTATTGCTAGATCATATAATTCAAGAATTGAAGACATGAGTGACATACATGGAGCCAGATGAAAACTGTCAATGAATTCATATGCCATGCTTTTCAAAAATGAGAACCAAAGTTTAAATATTTGGCAATTGTAGTGAAGAAAATTTAAAATCAATATTGACAAGCAATAGTACAGATTGATAGTCATTCTTACCTGTCTTTAGCTGCAGAGATGTGGTAGACAAGGCTTTCTTTTTCTACGCATAGCTGGAGAACTGTTGCCCACTATGGCTTCACGTAGTGCGTGTACTCGACATCAACGATGACTAGTTTGTTGGGCATTCCTCCGAGCTTCCTCCTGAACATGGACAACGTCTTCTCCACGTATTTACCCTTGCTTGTGGAAACGACGTGGAGCTTGTGATTGCCGTGGAGGTGGACGTCGTGGAGCTCTCTGGTGTACGTGTGGCGCTGCTTGTACAGAGGTGCATCCGCCATGACTCTCCTCTGCGCTCTCGTGTTTGTTCTAGAGAGAGAGGTTAGTGAAAGGAAGTGTGGAGAAGAAGATGCAATGGGGTTTTGGGGGGACGAAGCAATTGTGTTTTCTCCTCTGCTCTCCTCTGCTCTCCTTGACAAGACATGGGAGAGGTGGAGCGGGGCGGTAGCATGGTGGGGCTCTGTTTTAAGTTACGTGGCAACTGTAGAGAGGTTCTGCTATGAGGAGGCTTTGTTAGTGCATTGGAAATCCGGAACGTCGTCGCCTCTTTTTCTTGATTAGTTCAATGTATTGACGCAATTGTCAGAAAATGTGATGATTGTGTTTTCGGTGAATTGTCCAAGTCAGTGTACTTCTTTGCAATCAGAACATAACTGCACAGGTCCACATAGTGTACTGCATTATATCGGATTAGGATTCTCGCAGATGTTCTTTCTTTTCTTCTCTTGATGGAGTTCTTTCTTTTCTTCTCTTGATTTTTGTGGTAATACAGCTTTTATGTGGATGGAGGGTAGTGTGGGTAGGGGTGTCGGACTGCTTTGCTTAAGTAACAGGGCTGCATTCTTCATTTTAGCCATACTGCATTGTAGAGTGAAGAGAACTGCAATTCAGAAAAAAGAATACTTCGTGCTTCAATGTGGAGAACTGCATTGTTGTACGTCGCGGACTGCATTTGTACGTTGACTTCGGGCTTCCTGCGTTTTATGTATTAATAGTTTCTGGCAGTGCCGACGCACATTTTTTTGTTTGTTGTTATTCATTTAAAAAATGTTTCTCATTTTTCTTTTTGATGTCTTATTTTTGAACTTATTTTTTTTCTTAGTGGGCCTTGTTGGCCCTGTGTTCGGACAGTGAAGACGCATTTGGGCCCAAGTCGGCCTGTGAGCACGGCTGGTTCCAGATGCGTTGTGTGCGGCCTAATGTTTAGTCCCACCTCGCCAGCGGAAGGTGTGCCCCGCATGTTTATAAGCGGTGGCAAGGCTGCTGTATCGAACTCCTCTTGTTACGTATTTGGGCGCTTATACACAGCGCTCGCTGCTCTATGCTCTCTGACCTGTGGGCCCAAGTGTGGCCGGCTCCATGCATTGTGACTGAGAACGACTCGCCTTCTGTGGGCCGGTAGCACCTGGGTGATCAATTTTTTTTCTTTGTATTTTTCTGTCTTAAGTATTTTGTTTTCAATGTCGGGGCGTGCACTACATTGATCAGGGTTCTGTACTGCATGTGCACGCATTCCGTACTGCATGTACAGTTCTCATTTTTTGTTTCCGTGTTTTTGCTATTATATAGTCTTTTTTTAATATATGGGAGTGCACTGTTAGTAAATCATACATGTACTTCATTGATTATGGTTCTGTACTGCACGTTCATATATTTCTGCACTGCATTGATTATTTACGTGTTTGCGTTTTTCTTTTTGTGTTTTTGCTCTTATGTATTCTTTTTTTCAAATTTAGGTTCGTGCACTGCTTTGTTGGGTATGTTAAAACTTCATTCGACAGAGTCTGTACTGCATTCGTACACAATTTGCGCTGCATGCGTCCTGTTTGCATTCTGTACGACAATTTCATCACCAACAAACTTAGTTGAACAGAAAGCAATCTAACATAATTAAAGTTCATCATTACAAGCGATTCTGCATGGCAAGCAAACTAAGTTCAGCACACAAGCAAACTAACGATACATAAGCAAACAACATAAAGCAAATTTGATGATAATTCTAAAATAACGCTGGCATTGTTGGCTCTTGGTCGGCACCATCTTCTTCTTCACCAGTTAGGCTCTTCCCATCCCCAGCTACTCCTGGCGCGCTTCTTGGGGGGCTCCTCCTTCTCCATCTTTGCACGGCGAAGGCCGTCCTGGGTGAGGGTGATGCGGTTCCATATCTCGTACGCTGCGTAGGCGTCCTTTGCCTCGTACTCGATGTGCCTCATGGACAGAGGCAGGGTGGCCCAGCGCTTGTGCTCGTCATCGGTGATCTTGTTCTTCATGTTGTTGTAGTAGTCGTCGATGAGCATGCCAGAGACATCTCCAAGGGAGTCCAACACCTTGGTTGCCTCGGGCACCCTCCACTCCTTCTGGATGTTGACGAAGTTGGCGACCTCCAGTTTGACGCGCTCTAGCCTGGTTTTGTCGACGTCGATGGAGAAGCCTGCAAAGGTGTACCTGGGGTCGGCGAGGAAGTTATCGAAGAAGGTGCACCTTTCAGCGGCGCTCATTTGGAAGAGCGGCACCGGGTGATTCTTGCCGATGGAGAGCTAGCAGAGGGCGGGTTTCTGCGTCGCTTCAGGCTCGTTGTCATACTCGAGATCAATGCCAACGATCTTGTGGTGCTGGAGGCTGAGGTGGCGCTCATACTACGCGAGGGAGATTGCCATCTGCTTCTTGTCGTTGGTGTGGATGACGTGCAACTTCGTGTTGGTGTGGGCCTCCATGGCCTTGTCACCCTTGTACTCATCGGTGAACATCATCGCCTGTAGCAGGGCTTGGTGCTTTTGCGTGGATATGGAGCGATTTGGTGGCAGCGCAATGGATACTTGTGTTGTTGTGGATGAGAAGGCCTTTGGCAGGGGTCTGAATTTAAGGGGATGGCGCGGGGTGGGATGGCCGCGTCAGATGAACTGCATGATCTCGCTGACGATGCGGTTGTGCAGATCGTGGGTTGGTGTTGCATCTGTGATCGTGGGCTTGTGGCGATTGAACTGCTCGGATTGCGTGGTTGTATGATAACGTGTTTTTTTATGAACGTGGTTTTATTTTATTGTTGATCAGTAATTCTTTTTAACCACCAATTTCTGTGTGAACGTGCATTTTGTTACGTCTATACATGCATCCTGCGTGCTAATGAACTGTATTCGTTATAGTTCTGCACTGCATCTTCTACAATACAGAACTGCATTTGTATCTACATGTGTGTACTTCACCATTTTTTGCGTGTCCTTGCTGCAGCCCCTGAAAAAAGTACAATGTATTCTGCTATTTTACGAGTTTTTCGCTGTGTTCTATGTCGTGTATTTATTCTTGTAGGTAATCCGGAACTGGATTGCCATACTGCACTGCATCGCGTAATGGAATGCACTGCATTTTTCTACTGCTATGTACTACATCTTTCTTTTGCCTGTACTTACTGGAGTCCCTGGTACGGGAGGGGTAGGGGAAGGGGGGGTTGCTCCCCCCCCCCCCACTTTTTTTTGAACTTATGGTTTTTTCTTAGTCGGCCTTGTTGGGCCTGTGTTCGGGTAGTGAAGACGCATTTGGGCCCATGTCGGCCTGTGAGCACGGTTGGTTCCCGGTTCGCTGTGTGTGTCCTAATGTTTAGTCCCACCTCGCCCGCGGAAGGCGCGGCCGACCTATTTATAAGCACTGGCGAGGCATACCGGTCGAACTCCTCTGGTTATTTATTTGGGCGCTTATACACGGTGCTCGCAGCTCTATGCTCTCTGACCTGTGAGCCCATGTGTGGCCGGCCCCATGCATTGTGACTCAGAACGACTCGCCTTCTGTGGGCGCAGACCTACTACGAGACTGACTGGGGCCGGTCCACCTGGGTGGTCAATTTTTTTCTTTGTATTTTTTTCAATGCTGAGGCGTGCACTGCTTTTTAGTAAATCATCCGTGCACTGCATTGATTCAGTTTCAGTACTGTGTGTGCACACATTCCGTACTACACGTGTTTTGTGCTACATTTTTGTGCACTGCATGGGTATCATTTTTCTTTATTGTTTTTCCTCTTACGTATCCTTTTTTCTTAGTGTATGGGTGTGCACTGCTTTTGTGCCCCTATGTGCACTGCATTCATCATAGTCCTGTGCTGCAGGTGTACACATTTTGCACTGCGTGCATCCTTCTTTGTGCCAAAAAGTTGTGACTGGCTATGCCAATGCTGTGGACTGCATGACTTACATTAAGGATTACACCAGGTGCTGTAATTTCTGCTTTGTGCACTGCGTGAAAGTGCTTCTCTTTTGCTTCATTTTGAGCATGTACTGCACTTCATGCACACATATAGTGAACTTCCTGGTAGGAATTTGGAGAACTGCACACATAAAATGGTCTGTGGATTATAATTTTTTAGAGAATTATTATTTAATGATCTGTGGTTTTGTTCGTGGGAATTGCTGCAGTCAAAGTACACCTTCTTTTTTGGTTCCTTTTTCTTTGGTAACATAAGCCTTTATTGATTGTCCTTTATTCTTGGGAACATAATTTTCATTAACTCCCCTTTAATTTTTAGTTTTGACCTTTTTGCATTCCTCTTCTATAAATGAAGGCTAACTTATACCCTTCCTTTGCAGTTCATTTCTCCTCTAGCCGCAAGTTCTCTCCTTTCTCCAGCCTATATTTTTTTGCTTTTCTAGGTTTTGTTGCGATGGCTCCAGGCCCCTGCGCGTATCTCTTCTGCTGCGGCCATGGTTGTGGTGTGCCAACGCACTGCAATTGTTCAGCTTGCTCGCAGGCCCGTCATGCTCGTCATGGTGGGAAGGTATTGTGCTGAACTGGGTGAGCGGAGCAGCTTGCATATGGTACAGTATTCAAAGTTTCTGCGTTCTATTCTGCCCTGCTTCGCCGTGGCCTTGGCCGCACAAGTCCTTTTGTCCATCAGCTTACGCAAACAGATGTGGAGACTCACTACAATATGGTATGTTTTGTTAGATATGATTTTTTCTTTGTCTTCTTTTTATAATTCCATTCTATTCTGAACTTTTAGTATTTTAGGAACGCACTTTTTTTTGTTTTTTGAAGTGTACTGCAATGTGTTCTTATTTCTTGTTTTTATTTTTTTTCTTGTGTGCATGCAGCTTGTGTTTTAGTTTACATGGTTACAATATGTGAATTGCTTATATATTAGCTGAGCACTACATGTTTCCACATTTTTTCCTAATTTGTATGGCGTGTACTACATGTAGCTAGTCTCGAGTACTACATGATAGTTTGAAGCGTACTGCATATTTGCAAGTTCCGTACTGCCTATTGAAATGCGTTTTATCTGTACTGCTTGTTGGACTGTTGTGCACTTCATCTAGCTCGTGTCTGTAGTTTGTGTAGGTTTTTACCGCTCTGTGCACAGTATGAGAATTGTACTGCTAGTATCGTTCTCAAACAGTTTTATTATTTTTTGCAGAAAATTCCTCAACGAGCTGTTAGGTATCTCCGGTTCAAGAAGAATGGAATTCTTCAAGTTGTTCTTGGTAATGGATACCTTAAACCAGCCAAGTACAGTGTAGGCGTTGACGGGCAGCTGTGTCTGCAGAAAGGGTGGAAGGAATTTGTCATTGATAGTGGCCTGAAGTCTGAGAAAGTTGTTGTCCTCAACTTCTTTGAACTCGAGGATCGTATGGTTAGAATCACGTTTGACGTGATTGGCTAAGGTTATGAGGTTGATTTGTAATAAGTACTTTTGCGTGTCGAAAGCTTCATCTTTTTGATGTGTTTTGTAATAAGCACTTTTGTGATCTGAACCGCTTCAATTATTATTCTGAACTTCATGTTGCCAGTGAGCTAACAGCATTTTTACATGGTTTTTGAATCAAAATGTGTCAATGTTTTACTCTAGACGGCTATATATATGGTATACTCTATATACCATTTTTTTTCTTTACATGGTTTAGTTAAGTAACTCACAGTCAACGGGAAATTTGTGTTTACACAAAATTTAAACTGATACATAAGTCATAGAGTTAAGCAAACTGCTATGCATATGATTAATTTATTGTAGTTCATCTATTTGGTCGTTAACCTGATGCTTCTGCGCGGTGACTGGAGCGTGTCTAATGTCGCACTTTCTTTTGTTTTCCGTGGAGGTGTTGCTGGTTCTTGTCTCTGCACCGTTGTGTTTGTAGCCCCTCGCATGCTGGTTGATGACTGCTTTGGTTTTTCAGCGCTGCGAGCTGCATTCTTCTTTGCTCCCCGCGTGCTGGTTGATGGCTACTTTGGTTTTTCAGTGCTGCAAACTGCATCCTTCTTTGCTCCCCGCGTGCTGGTTGATGGCTGCTTTTGTTTTTCAGCGCTGCGAACTACATCCTTCTTTGCTCCCCGCGTGCTGGTTGTTGGCTACTTTCGTTTTCCAGTGCTGAGAACTGGATCCTTCTTTGATCCCCGCGTGCTGGTTGATGGTGGTTTTCGTTTTCCAGCACTGTGAACTGCATCCTTCTTTGCTCCTACCTTGTTTTTTGAAAGTGGTGTTGTTCTCAGTTTTTTCGGTACAACAACATTCCCTTGGGGTGCTCTTGTTGGCATTGTTTCTTCATGTTTTACGTCCTCTTCACTCTCTTCACTCTCTTCTTCCTCTTCATCATCTGTTTCTTCATAAGCCACTGTTTCCTCAGTTTCTTCATGTTCTTCGTCCTCTTCACTCTCTTCTTCTTCCTCCTCTTCTCCATCTGCTTCTTCATAAGCCATTTCTTCTTCAGTTGTGTCACCATCTTCTTCTTTGATCTCACCTTCTTCGTCTTCCTCATTTTTTGATCTTGTTCTTTTGGGGCAGGTTCTTGAATTGTGTCTCTTCCTCTTTTTGTAGATGCTACAACATCTCGATTTCGTCCATTTCTTAGTGTTGTGAGTGGAATTTCTGTTTGGTTGTGCATCGCCATGTCCTCATGTTTCTTGTTCATTTCTTTTTGTACACGTCTTGGAATTGTGGCCGCTGATTTCATTACATGTTTTGCACCTTCTTATTCCCAATGGGTGACCATCACTGTCCAGCTCAGGTTGTGGCTTACTGTTTTTGTCATCATTTTTGTCCTTACATGCAACCTTTTTCTGAGTTGTGCCGCCCCCTTTCTTCCTTCCTCTTGTGTTTGAAACAGGAGGTGGAAGAATTGTTTCTTTTTTGATAGCACCAGTTCCGTTGTGTTCAGTATTTTCTACTTGCTCGGCATTATTGTCATGCTGGGATTTCTGTGCTTGCTTTAGTTTTGCTTCTTCTTCTTCTTCTTCTTCTTCGTTGAGCACGTCAACTTCCTCGATCGGTGCCCTCATACCAGATAACGCTCTATGGCACCCAACGTCGGACCTTGTCGCTCCGTTTGCAAGGCCCATTGTTGTTTCTGTCAGCAATTTTCTATGGCAAAAAAGCGAGGTTCCATCTGGTGTTGTTCGTTCGTAGTCTCTTCTGTCAAATGTTGCATCTGATCTTGCGTTACGGGTGTATCTTTTCATGATGTACACCTCAGGAATCTTGAGTACTCTCAAATGAGAAAGCATGCATAACACATGGACGCAAAAGTGCCCTGCAGACAAACACACGATTTTTTTGTTTTGTAAGTGAACTGCATGAAATTAATAAACACATATTTTTTTCCGTTATTTGTTCATTTTTAAAGAAGTGAACTTCATTTGGTTTTGTGAATTACTCATGCATGTGGACTTGTAAAGTTCAGTAAGTGAGCTTTCGTGCATGACTATTAGAAACTAGATTTTTTTTTGCTAGGAGTCTCACCTGTGTGTGTCCAGAGTTTGCACTCACATTCGTAGACACCTTTCTCTTCATCGGCGACCACTTGGAAATTATGCCTTGCCCAGTCAAATGCATCCAATCTGTTGTAGTGGTGTACGATATACTTTGTCGGGTTCTCCGGGCACCGTTCTGCTCTGAATGCAGTGCTACGGTAGAGTGTTTCTTTGAAATCTGCAAACACTTCCCTTATATACACTTTTGATAGCTGAACTTCGAACCCAAACTTGGTTGTTGTTTTTACCTCTGACTGCATGATCACAAATGCACTGTTACGAACCAGAGAAATGAAAAAATTGTTTGTTTTTGTAGTCATATTTTAGTAGTTTTTGATTGACATTTTGTTTACATCGTTTGCTACTGTCTCTGCGTGCTCGACGGCCTTCCTGGTCTGAATGCACTTATCCACCTGCTGAGCAAACAGATGGAGATCATGCTTCTCCTTGACAAAAAATTTCTTCAGTATACGGTTCATGATCTCGCTTCTCTATGTGGAAGTCATTCGAGCACAGAAAATTTCGTTGTAGTAAACCGAGATTCACTCGTGCCTGTCATCCCACAACGAATTCATCACTTCGTCGTCTTGCAAGTTGTACCTCTGAATGAGGTTCTTCCATGCTTGTTCAAATTCTGACGGCATTAGTGGGTGGTTCAACACCGCTGTCGGTGTCAAAACTGGCGGATCTCGGGTAGGGGGTCCCGAACTGTGCGTCTTGGCGGATGGTAACAGGAGACAAGGGACACGATGTTTTTACCCAGGTTTGGGCCCTCTCGATGGAGGTAAAACCCTACTCCTGCTTGATTGATATTGATGATATGGGTAGTACAAGACTAGATCTACCACGAGATCAGAGAGGCTAAACCCTAGAAGCTAGCCTATGGTATGATTGTTGTTCGTCCTACGGACTAAAACCCTCTGGTTTATATAGGCACCGAAGAGGGTTAGGGTTACACAGAGTCGGTTACAATAGTAGGAGACCTACATATCTGTATCACCAAGCTTGCCTTCCACGCCAAGGAAAGTTCCATCCGGACACGGGACGAAGTCTTCAATCTTGTATCTTCATAGTCCAGGAGTCCGGCCAAAGGTGATAGTTTGGCTATCCGGACACCCCCTAATCCGGGACTCCCTCAGTAGCCCCTGAACCAGGCTTCAATGGCGATGAGTCCGGCGCGTAGATTGTCTTCGGCATTGCAAGGCGGGTTCTTCTTCAAATCCTGTGTATCTGTTGAATAGCGTCCGCCTTCATGTGAATATTGCGCTTCTCGGCTTCCACGCCCAATAATGGCCGTCTTCCACGTGTTGAACGAATGCGAAAAGTCAGGGTATTTTTACATTTACCCCCCTAGCTGCGCAAATGAGCTGCCTATAAAGGAGACGAGGATCTAGATCCTAATCACACCATCCTCCCTTCGCGAGCATTCATCAGAGTGCATCTGACAGAAATCCATTCCATCATGGACAGTCGACGCGGCTCCTCCTCTCGCCCTCCCAGCCCTAGGCCTGGAGATTGGGAGAGATGCTCCGTCCCGTACAGTGAGTTAGTGACGCTCCAAACCAAGGGATTTCTTCCCCCAGCCTTCATGCTTCCGGTTCGAGCCAGACTCGCCACCTATAAGGGCGAAAAGCAAGCGGAGAGCGTCCCCAGCCCGTCCAAAGGAGAGCAGGTATGCCTTATCTCTTATTTGATAAGAGGGCTCGGATTTCCAATTCATCCGTTTCTCCGGGGGCTCCTGGAGTTCTACGGCCTCCAGTTGCACAACCTTACGCCTGCCTCCATTTTGCATATTGCGGGCTTCGTGGCCCTTTGCGAGCTGTTTTTGGGCATCGAGGCCCATTTTGCATTGTGGAAGAAGCTGTTCTGCCTTGTGCCCCGTTCTCAAGAGGGGTCAATATATCAAGTGGGCGGAGCCGAACTATGGCGCATCACCGGGACAAGATATCTATCCGGAACCCCGAAGAAGGCATCCAAAGACTGGCCTTCGAAATGGTTTTATATAGAAGATGTCCCCCCGCCGGACCCTATTTGAATCGGCCTCCCTGAGTTCAATAACGCTCCTTTGAAGAAACGCCTAAGCTGGTGTCCACGGAGCCCTCAGAAGGAAAATGACAGGGACGTCCTTTACCTGATGAGCCGAATTAGGCTGTTAGCTCATTCCGAACTGACCATGATCGGGGTCATGGCCACATGCATTATGCGGGGGGTGCAGCCACTCCAGTATAGAGGCCACCCCATGTGGGATTTCAACGGGGAGGATGATGCCACCCGCTGCGGCCGTAAGGGGCCGGGATCGGTCGCCGATCTAATGAAGATCTTGTCCGCATTGTACAAGGGAGAAGAGGAGGAATTTCTCCGTGTCAATCCGCAGGGCGGATTTTCTATGACCAATCCTCCAAGCTGGGTAAGCAGATATTTATTTTTGCTTATCCGATCCATACTCCCATAATCAAGTATCTCATTTTGTGATTTAGGTGCAGGAACTGCGCCGGGCCGTAAAGGATACAAACAGCCCGCCTCCACAACCCGAGGATCCGGAACGGTTCCTCGATCCGACCTCCCAAGAGGATCCGGACATATCGGCGGAGCTGATCGACGGGGTATTCCATCAACTGAGCATCTATAATGCCTTGGTCGCCATTACGGCCGATTACCCCGGAATACTCCCCGCCTCGCAGGTAACTGAGACCGAAGTCCGAATGCTTTGAAAATGACCCATCCGTGCGTGTTTTTGATCACCGTATACCAATGCTGTTTCGTAGGGGAAGTCCTTGAGGCGGAAGGCCGAGCCTGCGACGGCCAGTCAACAATGGACAGCAAGGCCCAACAGGCCGAAAAGAAGTGCAGTCCAGATTGAAACCCCGATGCAACGGTATGGCGTGTCATCTTGCTCCCAGGTTTTATTCCCGGGAGGCATACTAACGCTCGTGCTTTTTCAAGAAGAAGAGCGCTCGCCGAACTATATCCGGAGAGTTTGCCAATCAATCCTCCGCTCGCCAGGCTCCAAAGCCAGGTCCAGAAGCGGAGGCGAACACGAGGCATGCGTCGGAATCTCCTCCGACAGAGGATGCCGACAGGTTATCTGCCACCAATTCAGAGGTGGAGAGTGCCATGAATCACAGGCGTCGCCGGACAGTTCTTCGTCACGCATGTTTCTCCCCAGAGGCATTGGATGCCTTCAATTCGGGAGATGCGCACCTCCATGCCGCTCAAAATGGTCTAGCCATAGCCACGGAGCAGTATGTAAAAGACATACGGGTGAGAAAATTTGACAATTATATATGCCAGTAGCCCCCGAGACTTGAAATAGTTAGAATAACTGATATAAGGATCATTTGTTGTGCATCATCTTACGGAAAAGAATACCCAACTATCCCAGGAGCTGGAGGAGTGCAAAGCCCAACTTGAGGCCGCACTAGCCGCAGCAGGGGAAGCCAAAGAGACCCCCTCCGGTAATATATGCTTCAAAAGATGAATAATTTTTGAAGTGCGGCGTGTGTATAAGTCTGACGATAATATTGCAGATGGCGTCGGGATAGATCCGGACAAGCAACAGCTCATGCGCCGGTTAAAGGCCGGCGAGAAGTGCTTACAAGGGTGAGGCAAGAGAAAAATAACCTCCAAGATGCCAACACCCAGCTGGGTGAGGAACTAAAGGATGTTCGTGCCCAGCTGTCTGACTCCGTTAAGGAGAATCGGCGGCTTCGACGCGGCATTTTTAGTAAGTGCTTGAACGAACTTTGAAAAAAGAGTTCGGCGAGGAAGTCAACTAACAGAGTTATGTCTGTAGGTATGCTCACGGGCCGTCCTGCGGAGGAAATGCCCGGTTCTATGGGTGACCTTCTTCCCGAGCTCTTGCAACTGCACGAACGAGTTTGGCAGGTGATGAAAGGCGTCGCCCAGGCCTTGTGGCCATCTGTCTCCCTGCTCGAAGGCCTTGGAGAGCTTGCAGAGAGGCTTCAGGGAGCGCGGCAACGCTTACTCTTATGGAATATATCGGCCTGCCGTCAAGGCGCCAGGGAGGACTGGGCCATGGTGAAGACGCGGTACATGAAGGCTGACCCAAACCACATGGCCGAGGTCAGACCTGCGGGGCCCGATGGGAAGGAGATCCCTGTGAGCTTAGTGTATGGCCAAGTAGAATTAGCCGCAAAGTATTCCCAACGGGACTGTAAACTAGACACCCTACTGGATGGCATTGAAGAGGAATATGCCCAGTCAAGTTGACTATGTAATTTAAGATGACATGTAAAATGCCTTCTAGCCGGATTGTAGATCGTTTGTCATAGCAGACCTTTTCGCTTCAACCTCGGGACCCAATAGTCCGGAGTGCGTCTGAATACCCTCGCGGTTATATAAGAACCGGGGCATGCGTGGAGACCAGGCGTAGGGGTCATTAGTGCTTTATCAGACAAGTGCCCAACTAGTTATGTTGTATTACATGGTTAGTAAGAAACATCTTCCAGGGAGAATAGTTCCGTTAGGGGTTCCTTTCCCTGGGAGGCATGCCCTAAAGTGCATGTCTGGACTGCGAAAAAGAAGAAAAATATCTGGGGTGGATAAATAAATAGATAAGAAATCGTCTTTTAGTTCACCGGCAGAATATTCCCTTAAGAACGCTAGCTTTCGGCTTCACCCAGTCTGAGGTACACATCCGGCTGACCCGGCAATAACAATCGCAGAGGTGCTCCCTTTACTGCCTAGCCGAACAATCGGGAATGTAGGGGTAAGCATAGGAGCCAGGCAAACCAGCTTGGCCAAAACTTAAGTCATATCGATGCATATAATGGTGAATAAAAGGTACATGCGGAAGTGTGACACATGTGTTGGGCATGAAGCCCGTATAAATAAGATTCTGTTAAAGAAGCCCCCATGTATAATGAGCGCGGATAGCGCGTCAAGTGTGTGCGACCAGTGCGCAAACAAGCTTTCAAAGGTTGTAATAGGAAAGGAGGGAGAAGGAGAGAAACAGGAGACAGCTAATATGTAAAATATGGACGGAGGAAGGAGACGAACTCAGAATCCGGCGCTAGGCGTAGAATCTTCGAAGACGGGCTGCGTTCCATGGATTCGGCTCGAGTTGGTTATCCGATGCATCTCGCAGACGGTACGCTCCACCGGTCAGGACTTGGTCGATGATAAAGGGACATTCCCATTTGGGCTTGAGTTTGTCCTTTTTCTTGTCCGGCAGGCGTAGAACTAACTCGCCAACGTTGTAAGTTTTCGCCCGTACTTCTCTGCTTTGATATCTTCGAGCTTGCTGTTGATAGAATGTGGAACGGGCTTTTGCCACGTCACGCTCCTCCTCCAATGCGTCCAAACTGTCCTGTCGATCGTGCTCGGCTTCTCTTTCTTCGTACCTGCGCACGCAAGGTGAGTCATGAATTGTGTCACAAGGCAGAACTGCCTCTGCGCCGTATACCATAAAGAATGGTGTAAATCCGCTAGTGCGATTTGGAGTGGTCCGCAGCCCCCAGAGTACGGAATCGAGCTCCTCTACCCAGTGCGTGTTAGATTCCTTGAGGGACCGCACTAATCTGGTTTTGATGCCGCTCATGATTAGATGATTTGCTCGCTTGACTTGACCGTTAGTTTGAGGGTGATAGACTGAAGCATAGTCGAGCTTGATGCCCATGTTTTTGCACCAGAGTTTAACCTCGTCGGCCGTAAAGTTCGTGACGTTATCAGTGATGATGCTATGGGGGACGCCATAACAGTGTACGACCCCTAATATGAAGTCTATCACCGGTCCGGATTCGTCCGTCTTAACAGGCTTGGCCTCTATCCATTTGGTGAATTTATCCACCATGACCAGTAGGTATTTTTGCTTGTGGGTTCCTCCTTTAAGGGGACCAACCATGTCAAGCCCCCAGACTGCGAAGGGCCAGGTTATGGGTATAGTTTTGAGGGCGATGGGTGACATGTGGCTTTGATTAGCAAAGAGCTGGCAACCGACGCATCGTTGGACTAAGTCCTGAGCATCTGCCCGGGCCGTCGGCCAATAAAATCCTGAACAGATGGCCTTGCCTACAAGGGCCCGTGCTGCGGCGTGGTGCCCGCCGAGTCCGGCATGAATTTCAGCCAGGAGGTTCCGCCCTTCCTCTTCGGAGATACACCTTTGAAGGACTCCGGTTGTGCTTTTCTTGTAGAGCTCTCCCTCATGGACCTTATAGGCTTTAGATCGCCGCACTATGCATCGGGCCTCGTTTTGGTCCTGGGGAAGTTCCTGTCTGGTTAGGTAGGCTAGGAATGGTTCCGTCCACGGGGCAATTACTGCCATTATTACGTGGGCTGAGGATGTTACTTCGTTGGCAGAACCACCAACTGTGTCAGAATGTTCGGTGTCGGGCAGTGCCGTTGGATCCGGGTTGGTATTTCCGGATTCCCCCTCCCATAGTACGGATGGCTTGAACAGCCTTTCTAGGAAGATGTTGGGAGGGACGGCATCGCGCTTTGCGCCAATGCGTGCCAATACGTCTGCTGCCTGGTTGTTATCCCGGGCTATATGGTGAAATTCGAGCCCCTCAAACCGAGCTGACATTTTTAGGACGGCGTTGCCATAAGCTGCCATTTTCAGATCCTTGGCATTGAAGTCTCCATTTATTTGGGATATCGCGAGGTTCGAATCCCCGCGCACCTCTAGGCGTTGAATGCCCATGGAGACTGCCATCCGGAGGCCATGTAGAAGGGCCTCATATTCGGCTGCGTTGTTGGAGTCCATATACATTATCTGGAGTACATATTGAACCGTATCTTCGGTTGGGGACGTCAGAACGATGCTAGCCCCCATACTAGACAACATTTTGGAGCCGTCAAAGTGCATGATCCAGTTGGAATATGCGTCGTACTCTTTAGGGAGTTCGGCTTCAGTCCATTCGGCGACGAAGTCGGCCAAAACTTGCGACTTAATAGCTCGCCGTGGCTTATAGGTTATGTCGAACGGGAGGAGCTCAATGGCCCATTTGTCAATCCGGCCCGTCACGTCGCGGTTGTTTATAATGTCATTAAGAGGTACTTCGGAGGCTACTGTTATCGAACACTCTTGAAAGTAGTGTCGTAGCGTCCGGCATGCCATGAACACCGCGTACGCTATCTTTTGATAATGTGGGTACCGTGACTTGCATGGAGTCAGGACAGTGGACACGTAGTAAACTGGTTTTTGAAGGGGGAACTTGTGTCCGTCCGTTTCTCGTTCGACAACGAGCACCGCACTCACCACTTGATGAGTTGTCGCGATATATAATAGCATTGGTTCGCCCATATTGGGCGTGGCCAGGACCGGGTTTGTTGCCAATATGGCTTTTATTTCTTTGAGTCCGGCCGTGGCGGCATCCATCCACTCGAAGTGTTCAGTGCATCGGAGGAGGCGATAAAGGGGTAATGCCTCTTCTCCTAAACGGGAGATAAAGCGGCTTAAAGCCGCCACACATCCCGTCAATTTTTGTATTTGTTTGAGGTCCTTTGGGATATCCAGTTGTGACAGAGCTTGGATCTTGGCTTGGTTTGCTTCAATTCCTCTACTGGATATAATGAAGCCCAAGAGCTTTCCGGCTGGTACGCCGAAAACACATTTTTCCGGGTTAAGCTTAATGTCATATGTTCGGAGATTATCGAACGTGAGCCTCAAATCGTCTACTAGAGTTTCGACGTGCTTGGTTTTGACGATCACATCGTCTACGTATGCCTCCACTGTTTTGCCGATCTGGTTTGCCAGACATGTCTGAATCATGCGCTGATATGTTGCGCCAGCATTTTTGAGCCCAAAGGGCATTGTGTTGAAGCAGAATGGGTCGTATGGGGTGATGAATGCCGTTGCGGCCTAGTCGGGCTCTGCCATCTTAATTTGGTGGTAGCCGGAGTATGCGTCGAGGAAACACAATGAATCGTGTCCTGCGGTAGCGTCGATAATTTGATCGATGCGGGGGAGGGGGAAGGGATCCTTTGGGCAAGCCTTGTTGAGGTCCTTAAAGTCGACGCATAGGCGCCAGGATTTGTCCTTCTTTGGTACCATCACCAGGTTTGCTAGACAGTCCGGATGTTTTATATCTCTGATGAATCCGGCCTCCAATAATTTGGCTAGCTCCTCTCCCATGGCCTATCTCTTGGGTTTAGAGAAACGCCGAAGAGCCTGTTTGACCGGCTTGAATCCTTTTGGGATGTTTAGGCTATGCTCGGCCAGCCGGCGTGGGATTCCTGGCATGTCTGAAGGGTGCTAGGCAAAAATGTCCCAATTTTCGCGTAGGAATTCTCGTAGTGTGGCGTCTACATCAGGGTTTAATTGTGCCCCGATGGAGGCCATTTTTGTAGGGTCCGTTGGATGGACTTGGAATTTGACTATTTCGTCCAGTGGTTTAAAGGAGGTGGACTTGGATCTCTTATCGAGTATCACATCATCCCTATTCACCATGGAGCGCAGCGCAGAGAGTTCCTCGGCTGCTAGGGCTTCGGGTAGTGCCTCCAGGGCCAGTGCGACTGTCTTGTTTTCGACGCGCAGTGCTGTGTCCGGGTCACTAGCAAGAGTGATAATTCCGTTGGGCCCAGGCATTTTGAGCTTCATGTACCCGTAATGGGGTATAGCTTGAAAAATTGTGAATGCCTCTCGCCCTAATAGAGCGTGATACCCGCTGCTGAACGGGGCCACTTGGAACATGACCTCCTCGGACCTGTAATTATTCGGTGTGCCGAACACCACATCCAGTGTGATTTTTCCAGTACAGCATGCTTCCCGACTGGGGATTATTCCTCTAAAGGTTGTGCTGCTTTGCTTAATGCGGCTCCAGTCTATTTCCATTTTTCTGAGGGTTTCCTCGTAAATGAGGTTCAATCCGGTGCCACCGTCCATGAGTACCTTGGTAAGGCGAAAGTCGTCCACTATTGGACTGAGGACCAATGCGGCTGGTGCTCAGGCTGTTCAGAATTTAGGTTCGTCACTGGCATTAAAGGTAATAGCCATGTCACTCCATGGGTTTATTGTTGCTACTTGGTAGACTTCGGCAAGGCTGCGGAGTGTTCGTTTCCGCATATTATTTGATGCGGAAGTCTTGAAGACTGTTAATACCGTACTGGTATCCTTGGGCTGGTGCTCTCGAGTTAGAAGCTCTTCGCCACTTTTGGCCACCTGCCGTAGTATCCAACATGCTCTAAGGCTATGAGTTGGAGTGGCACCCTCTATACTATGAATTTTGCAGGGTCCATTGAGCCATCCTTCCAGTACGGTTCCATGCCCTATAGAGGGTTTTTGCTTTTTGGTGTTTAACCCAGGTGCCTGGCGATAATGCACCCTTTTATTTCGGACTAGGGTTGTATTCAGGGCCGGATTGTCCCAAAATTTGATTTCGGTTTTCCAGGCGCTTTCCATCACACAGTACTTTCGTACTATGGACGCCAAGTCAGCGAAGCGTGTAATTTCACGACGACTTATGGCATTGAGGATTCCCTTATCCGTGCAATTATTGCAGAAGAATGAAATTGCGTCCACCTCGCGGCAGTCCTTTATCCTGTTCATAACCAGGAGGAATCTGGCCCAGTAATGGTGTACTGTATCTGCGGGCTCTTGCCGGATTTGGGATAGATCTCTTATGTTTGGGTGGGCGGGTGGGATTAAATTCGGAACCCCGTCCACTTTAAGACTCAGGGGCCACGTAGTTTCCGAACTTGGAAGCTTGGGTTCTTGGATGTTGTCCAATGAATCTAGCCCGCTGCCTGACTTTAGGTTCAGGGCTTGAGTAACATCCTCTCCTCCGCGGGAATCCGGCATGGAAGGATCGGGAATCTGGACATAACTAGTCCTTAAGATAGAAGAAGGCTCGTCGTATTGTTCCTCTACCACAACAATGTGGTGGGTAACCTGGGGAGAGTTAATCTCTCTCAGATCGGGTTTAGGCCCAATCTGATCGTAGTCTGTAGCGACTCCCAGGGCGGCGATGCGATCCAAGAGCTCGTTTAAGGAAGAGAGCTCCATCGGATCTAACTGCTTGGCGAGTTCTGAGCTAACGTGAAGATTGCTTTCGACGACCTGAGAAGTCATCATCGGCGCGGCGGCTGGACAGGCGGTCATAAGGAAACCGCCTAGCAGGAGAGTTTGGCCGATAGCCAGAGCTCCTTTAGCAATAGTGCCGTCTTTAAAGACGGGATGAGGCATCCTTCCTGATGGCGATGGCACAGAGGAACTCTCAATGAAAGCACCAATGTCGGTGTCAAAACCGGCGGATCTCGGGTAGGGGGTCCCGAACTGTGCGTCTAGGCAGATGGTAACAGGAGACAAGGGACACGATGTTTTTACCCAGGTTTGGGCCCTCTCGATGGAGGTAAAACCCTACTCCTGCTTGATTGATATTGATGATATGGGTAGTACAAGACTAGATCTACCACGAGATCAGAGAGGCTAAACCCTAGAAGCTAGCCTATGGTATGATTGTTGTTCGTCCTACGGACTAAAACTCTCCGGTTTATATAGGCACCGAAGAGGGTTAGGGTTACACAGAGTCGGTTACAATAGTAAGAGATCTACATATCTGTATCACCAAGCTTGCCTTCCACGCCAAGGAAAGTCCCATCCGGACATGGGACGAAGTCTTCAATCTTGTATCTTCATAGTCTAGGAGTCCGGCCAAAGGTGATAGTACGGCTATCCGGACACCCCCTAATCCAGGACTCCCTCAACCGCATTGAGTTCATCCTTGAGTTTCTCGTGCGCCTTATACAGCAAGGCGAGGTGGTCTTTGTACTTCTTCATGATATGCCACCGACACAGCTTTGGAGAGTATGTGGGAGGATAGTTTTTAATGCTGCCTTCATCAAAGAACACTGGTCTGAGAAGTCACTAACAGTGTTTTTTTATTAAGTTGTTTGCGTGTGTGCAAGATAGATGGAGGAAATATAAGTGCACCCAATAAACGTAAGTATGCAGGTGTTGTTTTTTTTTTTGTACCTGTGAGCATGCAGATTGGCGGCTTGTTGTTCATACACCTTAGAAAGGTTTTGAAAACCCACTCGAATGATATTATTCTTTCATCTCGCACGAGGGCAACAAAAAATATGGTGCGCTGTAGATGATGGTTCTCCCCCACAAAGACTCCCAGTAGCATGTGGAATTTGTTAGTTTTATACGTCTTGTCAAATGTAATGCAGTCTCCAAAATCTTCATACGATCCTTTGCAACTTGCGTTCACCCAAAAGACGTTTCTTACACGGTTATCTGCATCAACGTCATAATCATAGAAGAACTCTGGGCTTATCTTCTGCATTTTCTCGAAGAAATCGAGAAGTTTCTTGACATCATCTTCAGACTCTTCTCTGGCAAACTTCTATTTCCTGCATTTTCACACACAATGCAAACTCATCTCATCAAACAGGGAATAATTACCGACAGAATGCTCAAGAGATATGCTCTGTTACGTGCTTACTTGTTTACCCAGTCGCGGCTAGTATGTCCGGACATACGCGACAGTGTCGACATCATCTGAGCATGTGTGTGGTTGTCCAGTTGCATGTCTTTCACTAACTGGTCTATCAAAGGATCGTCTTTTTTGTGCGATCGCATGTGTAAAAGCATACCGGGGCTTTCCAGCATCTTGTGATTGTGGTTGAGCTGAACCATTTCTATCACAAATTTGCCATCCTTCCTCTTTTTGACTCTAATCCTTGCCTTGCAGCCAATCCTTTTTTATGTCTTCTGACGTACCTGGTGATAATCTGACACAGTCTGCTTGTGCGTCCCTTCTCTTGAGCAGACAATGTAGGCATTTGTCCTATGTTTTGCCCTCTTGCATATGCCAAACCCTGCACATCCTGCATAATTGTTGTAAAAGTCCCATGCCTTGTCGTACGTGGTGAACTTCATTCCAGCAGCAGGTACGAGGTTCAGCGGCATGTTTTTATCCTGCATTAATTGCAATGCTCTATGAGATAATTTGTTCTATTCTGTTTTTAAATACGAGGAGCGCATGCGAGTTTAATAAAGCATTGCAATGTTCCTAAGTTTTCAGAAGAATCCAATGTATTAGATGATAGGTAAAACCTCACAAGAAGTATCAGTGTGCACTATAATGTTATCTGAATGGACTGCAACTATTTTTTTCAGAACATAAACTTACATGTGTGTACAGTCGTTCACCCGATGGTGTTTGCAGCTCGCCGGGTTGTATTGGACATGGCAGGGTTATAGCAGATCTGTGTAGTTGAGGATCTCGCGGCGGTAATAGTGAGGAGGATTTGTACCTGTTGTTTACTTTTGACCGAGGCACCATTGGTGGTCGTAGCGTCGAAGTTGATGCAGCAGGTCTGCTTGGAGCTCTGTTTTTTGGTGCAACAGGTGGACGCTGAGCTCTGTTTTGGGGTGCAATAGGTGGACGTGGTGGTAATCCAGTGTTGTGACTATGTCTCGGTGGATTGGTTTGAAAATTTTGGAGCAGTGGCACATCATCATAATCATAATCATCATCTGCTGCAACATCGTGTTCAACTGCGTCATCATTGTCTGTTCGGACATGCTATCCAAACATAGTGAACTCGTGCTTATACTCTGGGTTGAGAACTGTTATTGGCACATCTTCATCGTCATCATCTTCATCATCCCGTTGGTGAGTGCCTTCCCAGACGAAGGTGACATCATCGTCATCTTCGACTACATCTTCTTCCTGGAAAAAATCTTCTTCTGGAGAGTACTGCACCCTGTTTGTTGTCGTGAAGAATCCTCGAGGAATCTTAGGGGTAACCCAGCCAGTATCTCTTTCAGAAGAAGCTCCACTCTTCTGAAAGTTGTTGTTCTCAATGCTTTCAATTATGCGCGGCATTTTGCATCTGCTGAACATCATTTCCTGCACACAAAATGACCGAGCCGCATTGTCAGGTTAAATGAATTGAATCATGCAAACTGCAATGTGTTCAAAATGGTATTGCCGAAGTATTGCAGGCTGATTGCATCACCCTGCAAGGTGAACTGAAGCAACCGCACTGCATCGTTATCCATAATGAACCTATACAAGCGTACTGCATAACCGAGCAAGTGCACTGCATTTCCCCCCACAACAAACCGAAGCAACCGCATTGCATAGTTTTTGTAGGCGTGTTGTACTGCTTGTACGCTTTGTCTAGGATAACTACACTGAGATGGTTGAGGAAGTGTACTGCTTACCTCGTGTTGCAGTGATTTCTTGTGTTTATAGGAGGAAGTTCCCTTCTCGTTGGTCTGCACAACTTTCATGTTCGCCCGTGCAGTCCACTTGCCCTTCAGAAGTTCATGAGCGGCCTGGACGTTGCTCAAGGTGAACGGGGAAGGAGGATTTGCTCTGAAGGTCGATGCAGACTTATTCCAAGAAGCTGTCGTGGATGAAGCAACCTTTCGCATAGTACTCCTTGCTCGAATTGGTTTGATGTCGAGGCAACACCAATCCACATCTGATGAAGTACAGCTAATTGCAGGCCCGAAGGAGTTCGGTGGCGGTGCTACTGAGCTGCTGCCGTGGAAGAAGGCTGTTATGCTGGTTGGGGAGGTGTTGCTCGGTGCCTGCCGCGGAAGAAGGCCGAGAGGCGACGAGCGGCATCGCTGCCTAGCCGGCGCCGCGGAAGAAGGCTGGGAGGGGAGGGGCGGTGTCGCTGCCGGCCACCACCGCAGAAGAAGGCCGGGAGGGGAGGGGCGGCGGCGCTCCTAGGCCGTCGCCGCGGGAGAAAGCGGGGAGGAGAGGGGTGGCATCGCTCCTAGGCCGCCGCCGTGGAAGAAGGCCGGGAGGGGAGGGGCGGCAGCGCTCCCAGGCCGCTGCCGCGGTAGAAGGCCGGGTGCGAAGGGGCGGGGGCGCTCCCAGGCCGCTGCCGCGATAGAAGGTCGGGAGGGGAGGGGCAGCGGCGATCTGTTGGTGGTGTGCAGAATAAGGCTGGTGTTATTAGAATAAGAGTCTTAAGGGGTGTTACCATAATAGACCGACCCTATATATATGTATATATATATATATATATAAATTTTGGCCTTGTGAAGGAAAAAGTACCGCTCAATCTTGGGGGAGGCTTAAGTATACGATGTATACATGCCCCAATCATGATCTCTCAAAAGAATTTATCTTACATAATTTTTATGCTCTGCTTTCTCATGATAATCAAGCTATGCTCGATTCTTCTTCGACTGGCTCCTTTATGAAGAAAACTATTGAATTCAGATGGAATCTTCTGGAAAGAATTAAAGGCAAATATGAAGATTGAGAACTCGATAAAGGTAATGAGTCAGGTATAAGACTTAAGTTTGATTGTGTTAAATATTTTATGGATACCAATGCTTTTCATAAGTTGAGCACTAAATATGGATTTGACTCTGAGATAGTGGCATTAAAGAAAGGTCTACTAAATATGGATTTGACTTTGGTTGAGCACTAAATATGGATTTGACTCTAACATATCTCCACAAGATTGATTGCACTAAAGAAACTGTCAGTGTTAACTTTGGTGATATGTCTCATTAGTTCAATTTCTCTAAGTTTCATAGACAACCTCATGATAAAGAATTGGCTAGTAAGGATGAAGTGGTAGGTCTTGCTTCTATTGACATACCTCATACTGACCCATTAGAATGACATTTGCTAGACCATGAAAATGAAATGCAGCTGAATGAAGGAAATGAAATAGATAAGATGTTCATTGACCAACAACCTATTCTTAAACACAATTTGCATGTTGAAACTCTAGGAGGTCCTTCTCCATCTAAGAGTGATCATGTGTTTGAATTAAAACAACTGCCTGATACACTAAAATATGCTTATCTTGAGGAAAGAAGATATATCTTGTTATTATTAGTGCTAACCTTTCAGAGCATGAAGAAAAGAGATTATTAAAAACTCTAAGGAAGCATTGTGCTTCTATTGGATATACACTTGATGATCTTAAGGGCATTAGTCTAACTCTATGTCAGCACAAGATTAATATGGAACCTGATGCTAAACCGCTTGTTGATCACCAATGACGACTAAATACTAAGGTGAAGGAAGTGGTAAGAACTGAAATATAAAGCTTTTGGAAGCAGGTATAATTTATCCTATAGCTGATAGTAGATGGGTAAGTCTCGTTGATTGTGTTCTTAAGAAAGGAGGCATTACTTTTGTTCCTAATGATAAATATGAGCTTAGTCCACAAAGAATTGTAACTGGTTATAGGATGGTAATCGATTTTAGAAAACTAAATTAAGCTAATAGAAAATATCAATACCCCTTACCTTTTATTGATCAAATGCTAGAAAGATTGTTTAAGCATACACACTTTTGTTTCCTTGATGGATATTCTGGTTTCTCCCAAATACTTGTATCACAACCCGACGAAGAGAAAACCACTTTTACTTGCCCTTTTGGAACTTATGCTTATAGACGTATACCTGTTGGTTTATGCAATGCACCTACTACCTTTCAAAGATGTATGACTGCTATATTCTCTAACTTTTGAGAAAAGATAGTTGAGGATTTCATGGATGATTTTTCCGTTTAGGGAACTTCTTTTGATGATTGCTTAAGCAACCTTGATCGAGTTTTGCAAATATGTGAACAAACTAATCTTGCCTTGAATTGGGAGAAGTGCCACTTTATGGTGAATGAAGGTATTGTCTTGGGGCATAATATTTCTGAGCATGGCATTGAAGTGGATAAAGCCAAAGTTGATGCGATTGAGAAAATGCCATGGCCTAAATATATTACAGGTATCGTAAGTTTCCTTGGTCATGCTGGTTTCTATAGGAGGTTTATTAGAGACTTCTCTAAAATTTCTAGGCCTCTCACTAATCTCTTGAAAAAAAATGTTCTGTTTGTTTTTGATGATGAGTGTGTAGAAGTCTTTGAAACACTTAAGAAAGCCTTAAGTTCTGCACCTATTGTTCAACCACCTGATTGGAACTTGCCCTTCAAAATTATGTGTTATGCTAGTGATTATGCAGTTGGTGCTATTCTAGGACAAAAATTTGATAAGAGATTACATGTTATACACTATGCTAGCAAAACTCTAGACAACACTCAAAGAAATTATGATACTACTGAACAACAATTTCTAGCAGTTGTGTTTGCTTGTGATAAATTCAGATCTTACATTCTTGATTCTAAAGTAATTGTTCACACCGATTATGTTGCTATTAAATACCTTATGGAAAAGAAAAATGCTAAACCTAGACTTATTAGGTGGTTTCTTTTGCTACAAGAATTTGACCTGCATATTACTGACAGGAAGGGTGCTGAGAATCCCGTAGCTGATAACTTGTCTAGGCTAGAAAATATCCTTCATGACCAAATACCTATTGATGATAACTTTCATGATGAACAACTAGCTATCATAAATGCTTCTTGTAATACTCCTTGGTATGCAGACTATGCTAATTATATTGTTGCTAAATTTATACCACCCAGTTTTACATACCAACAGAAGAAAAAAATTCTTCTTTGATTTACGACATTACTTTTGGGATGACCTGCATCTTTATAAAGGAGTGAACCGTTATTTTGGCTGCCATGTTTTGGTTACCTTGGAGGAAAATACTTCCATGAGGCGCCACTTATCATCGAGGAAGTGAACACCTCCATGATGATAAATGGATTATTGTCATGGAACACTTCCGCGACTGCACATGTATGACTATCTTGATTCTGTCATACAATCTTCATGGATGTTCAAACGTGAAAAAAATGTGAACTGCCATGACAAATGCGTATAATCACAGATGTGTTTTTTTTGTAGTTCTAAGCCCCGCCAACAACCGATCCCTAAAAGGCGTGGTAATCGGACTACTTAAGGGCTACGACAACCTAGGCATGCGACCGCAAGATGCAGCATGGAGCCAAGTAGGGAGGTGGCACGACATCCCTTGGAGTCCAAGAACCATCCTCCTAGCACCGTGCACGCTTTTCCCCCATATGCATGCAAGTTGCCAATCCATGCATTATGGCTTGCCCCAAATTCAAGAAAGGCATGCGTATGATAAAACGTGTGTCCGCTCCTGGCTAAGCACCTCATCGCCACATGCTTGTGACTTACTGCGATTGAAGTTCTACCGCACAACCACTTACGTGTGGATAGTAGCTACTACGACAACCCCTTACAACTAGAAAGGGACGCCCGAGCTACCTAGATTAGGGTTGGACCGAAAATAGTTTGGATGTTAGAATAGGAAGAATGCCCATATATAGTACTGCATTTCCTAGTAGAGGCAAGGCCGGGTAATTTAAAGCACACCTTGTAACAAATGTTCATCACAACCATCAAACCAACCAAGGAGGGAACATAGTTTTATGCAAACCGGTGTAAAATTATTATGTCACTTAGGTGGGTCTCGTTCATTTCTTTGCACCTCACCAGATTAAAAAAGGTGAGCACCCTAGCTCTCGGGTCTCGTGCATCAAGCCACGACATGGATATTCCGTTAAATATCGAACATAGGTTAGATGACACTATTACATAGTCGGATATTCTTGTGATATCCCGACATGATTTTTGAAACATTCGTCTTATTTTGGCTGCCAGATTGCATACAACCTTTGACGGAAATGATCCAAAAATCATATTTGTTTGATTTAATAATATGAAGAACATTTATGATGAAAAGGTTTCATTTTAGACCAACATAATTGTTATTTCTGATGTTAGTAGAATTGAACCCAAAAATTTGTTCGACAATTAATAGTCGAACCCTGCAATATTCTAATCTTGTCTGGTGGAGTTATTGAATGTTGAACTAGCCAAAATACTGTCTAGGATATGGTGCAGTTTATAAACTAAGTTTGGTTCAATATGTGGTTCATATTTTATTTAAGGGGCATGATGGCGTATTTTGATAAATCGATTGACATCGATATAATTATGCAAACATAAATTTGTTGCCTATTACAACTTTATTTGTAACTCACATGAGGAATTTGTAAGGAAACATGGGTAGTTCATTAAAAAGGTGCTCAAATGAGTATAGTGCAGTCCAAGTAGATCAATTTGTCTTGTGAGGGGTCTTGTTTAGTGTGAGGCAGCAACAGTAGGGTCGGTTATCTTGACGCTGGCAATACCACTGGCCGCCACACTGACCCATGCAGGATGGAGAATTACATCCCCTCAACGGAAAACAGCCCATAGGCTGCATCACCGCCTTCATACCGCCTTCACACATCACACAATTTCCAAGCACCACAAGCACATCACAATTAGAATCCAAGTCAAAATTTAGGTGAAATAGGCTATTATAGATGACAATAAGCATTACATACTGATAACATCTCTAGATGAGTAGGAGGATGAGACAAGTAGAAGTGCGACAAGAAGGGCAAGAAGAAACAACGATCTTGACTTCTTGAGAATGGCCATTGGGCTAACTATGATTGGATATTTTCTTTCCTTCGTTCTAGTGATTCTTTGAGTTTGTTCATCTAGTGGACAGCCGTTATATAGGATTTTTATATGAAAATTCCTTATTTAATCTTAATAGTAAATGAAAATATACCATCGTACCAATCTTTTGACCAAGCTTTAAGGAGTTCCCTTCTTTGGCGTCCTTTTATATTAAGACTATCAAAGCTATCCATATTTGGTTTTCTTATTTTTAGTATGGTCATTCATGGCTATCCTGGATTTTTAGGAACTCATAAAATATATAGATAAACCCTCTAATGTTTTGGGATACTACAACCTAGTCCAACCACCGGTGTTATTTATTTGCATATGTCATGTATATACCATCCACATATTTGTATTTATATGCTGACATTTTTTTCTTAATTTCCATCATTAAAGAATAAGTTTGAATATGAACATGTTCATGTTCAATTAGCTTGATTCTTTGTGAACGCAACAATAGGTACTTTGACGTACGACCTTTAATATTGATAGATGAAATTCCCCTCAATTAGGCATAAAATACCAAATATCTTAATTGTCAAAATTCAAGGATAATTGGATTGCAAATCAATAAAGTGGATTTATCTTAATTATTATTTGTGAATCACAATGTCAGGAAACATTGCCATCTATAACTAACAATAGTACGACTATGGTCTATGCACATGATTGAAGCCACCCATCGCATAGAGTTTTGGGTTGGCGATTGGGGGTGGCATCACACACCCTATCAAATGAGTACGATGGGATGGGTGTTCCATAATAGCCCACTTCAGAGAATCATGCGCGATTCTAGGAAGGACCGCACACGTAGGGAAAACTAAAATTGTGTCTGATGGTGTTATCTCTCCACAATTGTTTATTAGGGTTAACTTTGTCAAATGAGGCCGGTAATGATACACTAGACTGTTTTAGATGAATCTTGTGATTTTTTTGGTTTAAGGATCATATCATTTTCATCATGTGTAAAATGTTATGTCAAGCACATTGTGGTACCCCCGACCTGTGTCAGATAGATGTCCTCACGTGCCAGCCCATGACAGTGCGACATGCTATTTTTTATCACCTTTTCTTTTCAAAAACTCATTTGATTTTCTTTGTAGTTTGACATTGGATTTTAATTTGAACGGCTCTATGGACTTGGATCCTTGGGAATACTTTTAGCTTCCTTTCCCATGTGAATCAAAATTTACAAAACTTGTAGAAAAGTCATGACTTTCGGTCCTAGCCCAACCATAAATTCTATCCGATTTCACTATTCCTTTTCTATTAAAAAGAATACCCCATATTGCCCTAGGTTGTGATGCAAGCTATATCTTTGTCTTGCCAAAAATGACAAGAAAAATTCTAATAAATTCTTTGGACCATATATTCTCAATATATATCCAAACCCTTATTTGCTATGATACGTCCATTTTGCATCATGTTTTACTACAACTATTTATAGTGTTTTTAATCAATATAACACTTTGTGGAGTAATTCTATTGCCTTTTATCTCATAATATGCAAGGTTTACACAAAGAGGGAGATTACCGACAACTGGAATTCTGGACCGAAAAAGCTATTTCAGAGATACTATTCTGCACATCTCCAAATAAGCTGAAATTTTATGGAAGTTTATTTTGGATTATATAAAAATTATTGGAGAAAAGAAATACCACAGGGGGCCACCCAACTGCCCACTAGGCACCAGGGTGCACCTACCCCCTGGTGCGCCCTGGTGGGTAGTGGGTCCCCTGGCCAGCCTCCGGTGCCCATCTTCTGGTATATAAGGCCATTTTTCCTAGAAAAAAAATAAGGAGAGGACTTTTTGGATGGAGCCCCGCCGTCTCGAGGGGGAACTTGGGTAGGAGCACTTTCTCTCTCCAGTGGAGAGATTCCATCGGGGATTCTTCCCTCCGGGAGGAGGAAATCGAAGCCATCATCATCACTAACAACCCTCTCATCATGGGAGGGCGAATCTTCATCAACATCTTCAACAACACCATCTCATATGAAACCCTAGTTCATTTCTTGTATTCAATCTTCGTTCAAAACCTCAGATTGGTACCTGTGGGTTGCTAGTAGTGTTGATTACATCTTGTAGTTCATGCTAGTTGGTTTACTTGGTGGAATATCATATGTTCAAATTTAATATGCTATTCAATACCTCTCTAATGTTGAGCATGAATATGTTTTGTGAGTAGTTAATTTTGTTCTTGAGGACATGGGAGAAGTCCTGTCATATGTAATCATGTGAAGTTGGTATTCATTTGACATTTTGATGATATGTATGTCATTGATTCCCTTAGTGGTGTTAAGTGAACACCAACTACATGAAACTTCTCCATCTTTGGGCCATAGGGAATTCACTGTGGTATAGTTTTTAGATGATGGGTTACTAGAGTGACAGAAGCTTAAACCCTAGTTTATGCACTGTTCCGTAAGGGGCTGATTGGATCCATATCTTTAATGCTATGGTTAGATTTATCTTTAATTATTCTTTCATAGTTGCGGATGCTTGCGAGAGAGTTTAATCATAAGTGGGTTGCTTGTTCAAGTAAGAACATAACCCCAGCACCGGTAGAACCACATATCAAATTATCAAGGTAGCGAACGCGAATCAAACAAAGATGATGAAAGTGACTAGATGAAATTCCCGTGTGTCCTCAAGAATGCTTTGCTTATTATAAGAGACCATTCCGGCCTGTCCTTTGCTACAAAAAGGATTGGGCTACCTTGCTGCACTTTTTGTTACCATTACTATTACTTGCCCAATAAAATTACTTTGCTATCAAACTACCTGTTACCGACAATTTCAGTGCCTCCGAAAATACCTTGCTGAAAACTACTTGTCATTTCCTTCTGCTCCTCATTTGGTTTGACACTCTTATTTATCAAAAGGACTATGAGTGCTCCCGTATACTTGGGGGTCATCAAGGCTTTTTTCTGGCGCCGTTGCTGGGGAGTGAAGCGCTTTTGGTGAGTGGAATTTGGTAAGGGAAAATTAATATTACGAGATGAAATTTGCTGTCACTTGTTACTATGGAAATCATTCTTTGAGGGGTTTGTTCGGGGTATCTTCACCTCTACCCGAATCACAAATAATTTCTCCTCAACCTAGTACACATACTGAAAATATTCATTATGAGATTCCTTCGGGTATGATAGAGAAACTGCTAGCTAATCCTTATGTAGGACACATACTGAAAATATTCATTATGAGATTCCTTCGGGTATAATAGAGAAACTGCCAGCTATTCCTTATGCAGGAGATGGAACATTACATCCTGATATGCACCTAATCTACGTGGATAAAGTTTATGGATTACTTAAGCTTGCAGGTTTACCTAGAGGTGTAGTTAAGAAGAAGTTATTCCCTTTATCTTTGGGATGGAAAGGCATTGACATGGTATAGGCTACGTGATGACATTGGAGCTTGAGATTGGAATCGATTGAAATTGAAATTTCATCAAATGTTTTATCCTATGCATCTAGTTCATCATGATCGGAATTATATATATATGTATGTGTATATATATATATAAACAAAACAGAAGCTAGCCAACTTGCTCCCAGCAAGCTCCCTCGATGGCAAGCTTGGTTAGCCGTTCGATTTTAGTCAACGCGGTCTTTTTCTCGCTCCTGTCCGTGGATGTTCGCTGTAAACTGTTCTCTGCGTTTTCACCGGACGGTAGATGTTGAACGGGAGATGACATGTGGGGCTCGGGCTGGATCCAATTGGCTGGGTGCCATTTTTTTGGGTGCGCGGGGCAGCCTCTCCTGCCGTGCCGCGTGCGCGCGTCGCACACGTCGTGGGCGCTGCGCGGGTCTGCTCCTCGCTCTTTCCCAGATCGTGCGTCACGGAGGGGTCGGTGGCCGCATATGCACCCGTTTTCTGCACCCGTCACGGAGGAATCATGCTGCAGCGATGACGGGTGGGCCAGTGCTACCTCTGTTCCCGCGCGTCCGCTGCGCTAGCGGCATGTCTCGTGGTGTGGGTTAGTTTTCTCTGGTCAACAGCTTTTGGCGGGGCGTTCCCTATGCGCTACGCGCATCGTGCGTTGTGGGGACTGCGGAAGGGTGAGCCGGTGCGTTTGAACCCGGCTTTCTGCACCCGCCTTTGGTCTGTCGCGATGACAGGTGGGCGGGCTCTGCTCCTGGCCCCGCACGTCGGCTGCACATGTCTCGCCAGGATCGTCACGTCGTCGGTTTGTCTGGTGTAGGAGAGAATTGTGGGGCTTCCTGCGTCGTGCTCTGCTGGACTCCTGCGTCTTGTCTACGGCAGCAGGAGCGTGCGGTGTGGGTGCCCGCAACCCTCTCTCCTCCCCGCTCCTCCCTTCCTCGTCAATACAGTCGCCGCGCGACGACCCTCCTCCGGTCCTTCCTCCCCCCGCAGCCTGGAGGCAAGCGCTCATCGCGAGGAAGCCACGGAAGGAGGAGCTCAACCGGGCGTCACCGGCCGGAGAAGGAGGACAGGCGCGGATGCCTGCCAGGGAGGCGGATCGGCTCGCCTCCGTCGTCAATACAGCCACCGCGCCATCACTCTCCTTCGGTCCTTACTGCCCCCCCACAGCCCCAAAAGCTCTGCCGGTTCTTTCGGCGAGATCCACCGTCTCCTGAGGTCCTTATCCACCCCAGCTCGCGAGGAAGCCTCGGGAGGAGGCGAGCCCTCGTCGCGAGGAAGCCGCGGAAGGAGGAGCTCAACCGGGCGTCGCCGGCCGGAGAAGGAGGAGAGGCGCGGATGCCTGCCAGGGAGGCGGATCAGCTCGTCTCTGCGGCCGGAAAGGGCTCGGTGGTAAGTTTGGCTTGTTCTCATATCTCAGCGAGTCCTGCTTGGCTTTCTCATATCTCAGCGAGTCCTGGTGGGGTTATTTGTAGACTTCCTTGCTGAACCCTACAGGGAGCAACGCATTCCCAGTTTGCTTCGAGAGGATAAGGCAGGGGAAGAGGTGAACCTGCTTGTTCTTCATTGATTCCTAAATAAATATCTAATCTGTAATATTTTGTTATATCTATGCTCAGTTACAATTACAACATGGGGCTTCAAGTGTCTATTACTGTGGAACACCAATATCCGTGCATTTTAGTTATGACTAAGTGCCACACCAATGAATGTAAATGTCTGTTCAGGTCATAAGTATCACGATTAGAAATTTCGGTTTGTCCCCATAGTCTATGTGTGTCCCATGTCCTTTCAGCACCTTCTGCTATTTTCCTGCATTTTTCTTCCCTTCTGCTGCAGATTAAGTGACTGAAAGCAAACAAATAGTTATTCTGGACTATTCAGATTATCAAGTACAGTATACTACAGCATATCAGCTTCTTAAATTTTCTGTTGCAACCTAGCATATACCAGCATAAAAAAGTTACTTTTGCTCATCATGTATATTATGTCCCTCTAAATCACGTGTACCATTTTTAGGTATTAATAGTGCAGTACTACATGAAGGCAATATGTTAGCATATTAGGTACTACTATTCTTTGCTCTCTAATTTGTGAGAGCTTATGGTTTTGCTGCAGTACAGACTCGGCATCTATTCGTCTTGGTACAAACTAATGTTCTAATAAGGTGTGATAAATTTAATAATAAGAAGATATTGCAGAGATTAACACAATGTTTTCCTGCAGTTTTTCCCCACCAAAAATCGTCCTTCAACACAATGATTTTATTGTGTTAATGTCTTTCAAATCTCAACTTTGTACATGCAGTGTCCATCTTGTATCTGGTGAATTGATTTGGGGAACTCTTGAAATATGTTTCTTGTATATTGGCCATGATAACTCTTCACCTGACATTTTGCAATGGCTTCCAGCCAGGTAATTAGTTCACATGGGCTGCCATTTCCCATCCCTTCCTACTTTAATACATATGTTTAGGCCACTTGATTGCTTATTCTAGGTATGTTAGTTTGTGTATCATTCATACCATGGTATTTTTTGTTGCTCTATGTGGTAGGTTACTTAGAACAGTATAGTTAAATGCAGAAAAAATATAATCAGGTTGGGAAAAGTGGAAATTGTCCATTGATTAAGGAACTAACTAATTAGTCTTATGATGCACTTTCGCGTACCATGCTGCAATGCTGCATTAGTTTTTGGTCGAAACTTCTTGCCTAGATATGGCCATTTTATTTTTGCTACACCATGGTTAGGCTGAGCTATTAAATACAATTTCAGGGTTTTCTTGTTGCTGCTATTCCTCGTGGATATTCAAGAGGCAACTTGGCACCTAATATCAACAGCATGTTTATCGGTGACGAGTGAAATGAAAGAAGGTTGCAATGGAATTTGTACTAGGTATGTTTCTCCCTCTCAACTCTCTCAATCTTTATCCCAATTCCCTCCTATAGTGATTGATATGGGTTTGTAGCTAGGTTCAAATATTTTCTTCCTTTCATTAATCAACTTCCCTCCAAAAATAATGTTTCATCATTGTGCCTCTTACAGACTACAGTACCTATTACAGACTACAGACCACAGCTTACCTGTAACTCCAAGTCCTATCACAATCTTGGTGGAATCTGAAAGACATAAAGCATATGCACCAATAGACCAAACAGTCCTCTTTGTTATAAAATTAAAGAATTAACAACTTATAGTACGTAGAAAATAGTGGTATCAGTTGAAACACCATTGACCATTGTAAAGAGCAATTTCAGTTCGTTGAAGTTTGTCCCCTGTGGTAGGCTTTCTTTGCAAATTCTTTAGCTTAATTGTTGTGTACTCATTGTAATTTTCAGTAGCAATTGCATCACGTATTTGGCTAATGCATTGTTTTTTATTTTCCATCCATAATGATATTTGAAGACAAGGAATTAGTATGTTATGCTTTTGGGGGTTCAAACACTTGGATAAGATTAAACACATGTGCTAAATTGGCAGTCCTTGATCCAAATTTTCTTCATAATGATACACCATTTGGCGACAAGTTCTCTACAAAACAGGTATTTTTATGACACATGGTCGTGTAGCTGTGATCAGAGAACGAGTTAAGATATAGTGGGAAAGGGACCAGAAATGCGGTCTATATGGCCGAAAACATCTTAAACAAGTGAACATATGGTTGTTTATTATTTATTATGCTCTGTTTTTTTAGGAAACTATCTGAACTCTTCTAACGGCCATTTGTTCTCTATTGTTTTTCTTTAGAAGTTTCTCCATGATGGCCTTTTCCACCTAGAAAGAGCATCAAGGCCGTTGACCCCATTTTTTGTTCTATGGGCATCTTTTCTTCAAATGAGGCTCCAACCTGAGCAAGGGCATGGTTTGCAGATGATGTATCTACTTTATGTGTGTCAGAAGAGCCCTCCGACGCCTAGCCGCTAGTGTCTCTGCCCAAAGAAGGATCATGGTTCCCCACCTCTCTACAACTCATATTAAAATTTTGGTATATTCTTTTCTTACTTTATTTCTTGTGAACAAAAAGTTGGAACCTATTCTTAATTTCCCATAGTGGTTTTGATGGTATTTGGTCAGTGTGTTTTTGGCTGGAATTGCATTTATATCTTACAGATTTACATTGCAACAATTAATAAGGAGAATAGAAGCATTTGCATCCTCTAGTAGACTAATACTTTGCCTGCCATGCTTAGCGAGAATTCAAAATAGTGACCTTTGGATATCAGTTATGGGTTTGTAATTTCGTGCCAGGACCTAAAAGCATTTTTGTCTCATGCTTCGACTATCATATCTATTTTCTCTGTTAACTCTAGACATCCAGTTCAGATTATGATCTTTGCATGCCCTTTTTTGTATCTTCTGAAATAGGGCAACATTACAAAAAAGAGCCACATGTTTTAGAAATTGAATCACCATGACAACTTTTCAGGTTATGGTTCTTTAGCCATTTAATGCAGTATCAATGGTTCAGTGTGCTTCATGAAATGAAACATAATGTATAGTTCAGCAGTTTTGAGCCTTACCCGCATATTTTTGCTTCACCCGTCACCACAGAGGTCTTACCTCACCTTGACCATGGAGCCACTAGGAGTATGATCAATATATGATCGTTCTTAGAGTTGGAATTCTAATTTCCATACTAAATCAATTGCTTCCTTCATCAAGTGATTCATAGTAAACCACTAAACATGAATTTTATGTGTATATATTACTTCTTTGTTTGCCATTTATTTTGTTCAAAATATTTATATGGCATCTTTCAAAAAACTTAAGGTTAGAGATGTGTTGCTGTATGAGGCTATTGTTAGGATGGAAGATAAATTAATGTTAAAATATTTTTGATTTCCTTTATTCCGTAAACGGCAATACAAGATATGTTTGGGCCACATGATTCTATTCCAAAAATTTAAACAACTTGGCAATTAACGACGCATCAAATGTTATGTATTGAAAATTTGAATGGCTCACTTTGTCAGGTTGGGTTTAGTAGGTCATAATGGTTTTATTCTACGACAAGCTTGAATTGTTTATAATGTAACCAGTTCAAGGATTCACGAGTTTTTGAGCCCTATGACCTCTGTACACTCAGGTTCGGCTGTGTTCTTTGTGAAGTATACGTCCTGCAAGGCTCATGTGCGCTGCACTGTTTTCACTTTCCAAGCTACAGTCTATAATCCCTCTGTAAACTAATATACTCCAAGCTACAATCTTTAGTGATCTGAACGGTCTTATATTAGTTTACAAAGGGAGTATTTGAAAGGAGATTCTTTATATTTTGTTTGATTCCATCAGCCGTATAACATAAATTAGTAATTAGGTATCTACACAGTGTAGAGGAACCATTGTGCTTGCTATAGTTTTATTTTGGCGTTGAAATGTTCTTCTTAGTTTGTTCTATATTGAGAAATATTTTTGTTTTATGGCCATTGTTTTCTAAATCCTATAAACATATTACCTTGTATGGCCTTTGAAGTTTCCGTTTTATAAAGAGCTTTGCACTGATCAAGTTGAGTATGGTATGGTTTATTCATTTGTGTTGTAGCTATTCCAGAGAAGTTTAGAGCTCCACAACCATAGCAGAGATGAAACAATCAATCAGCTGAGATGCATCACATGATCTTTTTCTCTTGACTTTGATGGGTATTGAACCCATAGATCAGCTTATCAATGGAACTCTTATCAGCGTTCAGAAGGTGGCACAAAATCTCATACGCAGGGCGATCAGCTAAGAAGCATAGCATCAGGAAGGACTTTTAGGATGGTACCGCGGTCAAATGCATCCTAGGATAGGTCCTTTAAGAATTATGGTGTGTTTCCCTCCTTTTGTTTACCAGAGGCACAGAGGTTTAGCTTCAATTTATTATGATATTTTTGTTTAGAGTAGATGCAGAACTGAGGCTTACCCAGGTTGTGAGAGCTGGTGATGATTCTATTAAAAGTCCCGTGTTGCCAGGAACGATTGTCTCTGTAAACAGCATAACTAACGCCATATGGTTTCCAATGTGACTAAGATGTAAATTCGTCCTGGGTGTAGTTTCTAAAGCACAGAGTTGCTGAAAATGGAAATATTTTCAACATGCCATGATTTTGAATGGGACTTTGTGCTACCAAATTATAATGTGTACATCTCATTGTAGATAACAATCCATCGTTTTTTGCTGCTAAAGGTATTAGATTTTTTACCATATGTGCTTGCCCACAACTAAACAAAGTAAAACATAGATTTACATAGATTTTGTTTCAAATGGGATTCTTATGTGTATATACATTTATTGTAGACAACAAGCTACCGTTTATCCAGACTAAAGGAGATTAAATTTGTTGCCATATGTGCTTGCCCATAACTAAACCTTGAATATCTTTTCATCGCGCACATGGAATAAACATGTTTTCAATATAATATGAGTTAACACATGGCCTTTCTACTACCAATATCGAATATGTCCTTGCAAAATGAAACTATTTTCATCGACAACATGGCTTTAGCGGGTCTCTGCGCCATTTGGCGCAACGGGTCAACTAGGGTTATCTTTCCCCCTCTTTTTTTTCCAAGAAATATATGCATGGCCAAATTTTTCATCATGATAACCATGTTTTCAAACTTGCTAAAAAAATACAACAATGCCAACTTTACTCTCTCATCATAGTGGCCATTTTTCAAATTGAACATATTCATATTATGCAAAATTTCCCTTTCCCCATACTATTATTTAACAACGCAATATATATATATATATATATATATATATATGGAAAATACATTCTACCGCCTAGGGGTAGTTACCCCACATGTCCCATATATTATCTTGTGGTAGTATATATAGTACTTTATCATTAGAAGTATGCTCATATATATACTATATATAAGATACTTCAACGCAAGTTACATAAAAAAATTGTAAGTTGGCCCAGAATTATTATTATATTTATGAAATACATACATATTTGGATGTAAAAAAAAGCATACTCAAAATACAATACATGCTACAAAAACAGTAATGTTTATATATCTATACCACCTAAACATTCTTATGTACTACATACTATGCGTATATACTCTCCGAGTTTATAGATACTACATACAACATACAAAACTCAAGTGGTGGTAACTATCGAATTGGATGTTGTATGTAGTATCTATCAAATTGGAGAGCATGTAGGCGTAGTATGTAGTATATAAGAATGTTTATGTAGTATATATTCTATTTTTTAGGTAGTATGCACCGTATTTTAAGTACACTCTTGTTTACGTACAAATATGTATGTATTTCACAAATATAGTTAAATCCATGGGCCAACTTGCAATTTTTTCATCTAACTTGCTTTGAATTATCTAATATATAGTATATGAACATACTTAGAATAATAAAGTAGTATATATAGTAGCACATGATAGTATATGAGACATGTGAGGTAACTAACCCTAGGTGGTAGGATGTATTTTCCCTATATATATAATTTTTGGCCTCGTGAAGGAGAAAGTATTGCTCAATCTTGGGGGAGGCTTAAGTATATGATGTATACATGCCCCAATCATGATTTCTCAAAAGAAATTATCTTACAGAATTTTTATGCTTTGTTTCTCATGATAATCAAGCTATGCTCGATTCTTCTTCGACTGGCTCTTTTTATGAAGATAACTATTGAATTCAGATGGAATCTTCTGGAAATAATTAAAGGCAAATATGAAGATTGGGAACTCGATAAATGTAATGAGTCAGGTATAACACTTAAGTTTGATTGTGCTAAATCTTTTATGGATACCGATGCTTTTCATAAGTTGAGCACTAAATATGGATTTGACTATGAGATAGTGGCACTAAAGAAATGTCTACTAAATATGGATTTGACTTTGGTTGAGCCCTAAATATGGATTTGACTCTGACATATCTCCACAAGATTGATTGCACTAAAGAAACTGTCAGTGTTAACTTTGGTAATATGTCTCATGAGTTCAATTTCTCTAAGTTTCGTAGACAACCTCATGATAAAGAATTGGCTAGTAAGGATGAAGTTGTTGGTCTTGCTTCTATTGACATACCTCATACTGACCCATTAGAATAATATTTGCTAGACCATGAAAATGATATGCAGCTGAATGAAAGAAATGAAATAGATAAGATGTTCATTCACCAACAACCTATTCTTAAACACAATTTGCATGTTGAAACTCTAGGAGCTCCTCCACCTAAGGGTGATCCTGCGTTTGAATTAAAACAATTGCCTGATAAACTAAAATATGCTTATCTTGAGGAAAAAAGATATATCCTGTTATTATTAGTGCTAACCTTTCAGAGCATGAAGAAAAGAGATTATTAAAAACTCTAAGGAAGCATTATGCTACTATTGGATATACTCTTGATGATCGTAAGGGCATTAGTCCCACTCTATGTCAGCACAAGATTAATATGGAACCTGATGCTAAACCGATTGTTGATCACCAATGATGACTAAATACTAAGGTGAAGCAAGTGGTAAGAACTGAAATATAAAGCTTTTGGAAGCAGGTATAATTTATCCTATAACTGATAGTTGATGGGTAAGTCCCGTTCATTGTGTTCTTAGTAAAGGAGGCATTACTTTAGTTCCTAATGATAAAAATGAGCTTAGTCCACAAAGAATTGTAACTGGTTATAGGACGGTAATTGATTTGAGGAAACTAAATAAAGCTACTAGAAAAGATCAATACCCCTTACCTTTTATTAATCAAATGCTAGAAAGATTGTTTAAGCATACACACTTTTGTTCCCTTGATGGATATTCTGGTATCTCTCAAATACCTGTATTATAACCCGATGAAGATAAAACCACTTTTACTTGCCCTTTTGGAACTTATGCTTATAGACTTATACCTTTTGGTTTATGCAATGCACCTACTACCTCTCAAAGATGTATGACTGCTATATTCTCTAACTTTTGTGAAAAGATAGTTGAGGATTTCATGGATGATTTTTTCGTTTACGATACTTCTTTTGATGATTGCTTAAGCAACCTTGATCGAGTTTTGCAGAGATATGGATAAACTAATCTTGCCTTGAATTGGGAGAAGTGCCACTTTATTAGTGAATGAAGGTATTGTCTTAGGGCATAATATTTCTGAGCATGGCATTAAAGTGGATAAAGCCAAAGTTGATGAAATTGAGAAAATGCCATGGCCTAAATATAATAAAGGTATCATAAGTTTCCTTGGTCATGCTTGTTTCTATAGGAGGTTTATTAAAGACTTCTCTAAAATTTCAAGGCCTCTTACTAATCTCTTGCAAAAAGTTGTTCTGTTTGTTTTTTATGAGGATTGTGTAGAAGCCTTTGAAACACTTAGGAAAGCCTTAAGTTCTGCACCTATTGTTCAGCCACCTGATTGGTACTTGCCCTTCAAAATTATGTGTAATGCTAGTGATTATGTAGTTGGTGCTATTCTAGGACAAAAAGTTGATAAGAAATTACATGTTATACACTATGCTAGCAAAACTCTGGACAACACTCGAAAAAATTATGCTACCACTGAACAACAATTTCTAGCATTTGTGTTTGCTTGTGATAAATTCAGATCTTACATTCTTCATTCTAAAGTAATTGTTCACACCGATCATGCTGCTATTAAATACCTTATGGAAAAGAAGGATGCTAAACCTAGACTTATTAGGCGGGTTCTTTTGCTACAAGAATTTGACCTACATATTACTGATAGGAAGGGAGCTGAGAATCCCATAGCTGATAACTTGTCTAGGCTAGAAAATATCCTTCATGACCAACTACCTATTGATGATAACTTTCCTAATGTACAACTAGCTGTCATAAATGCTTCTTCTAATACTCCTTGGTATGCAGACTATGCTAATTATATTGCTGCTAAATTTATACCACCAAGTTTTACATACCAACAAAAGAAAAATTCTTCTTTGATTTACGACATTACTTTTGGGATGACCCACATCTTTATAAAGAAGGAGTGACCCGTTATTTTGGCTGGCATGTGTCGGTTACCTTGGAGGAAAATACTTTCATGATGCGCCACTTATCATTGAGGATGTGAACACCTCCGTGATGATAAATGGATTATTGTCATGGAACACTTCGTCGACAACACATGTATGACTATCTTGATTTCATCATACAATCATCATGGATGTTCAAACGTAACAAAAAATGTGAACTGCCATGACAAACGTGTATAATCACTGATGTGTTTTTTTGTAGGTCTAAAAGGTGTGGTAATCAGACTACTGAAGGGCTATGACAGCCTAGGCATGTGACCGCAAGATGCAGCATGGAGCCAACTAGGGAGCTGGCATGGCATCCCTTGGAGTCCAAATACCGTCCTCCTAGCACCATGCACGCTTTCCCCCACATGCATGCAAGTTGCCCATCCACGCATTATGGCTTGCCCCAAATTCAAGAAAGGCACGCGTATGATAAAATGTGTGTCCGCTCCTAGCTAAGCACCTCATCACCACATGCTTGTTACTTACTGCGGTTGAAGTTCTACCGCACAACCACTTACTTGTTGACAATAGCTACTATAGCAATCCCTTACAACTATAAAGGGAGGCCCGAGCTACCTATATCAGGGTTGGACCAAAACAGTTGGGATGTTAGAATAGGAAGAACGCCCATATATAGTACTGCATTTCCTAGTAGAGGCAAGGCCGGGTAATTTAAAGCACACCTTGTAACAAATGTTCATCACAACCATCAAACCAACCAAGGAGGGCACATGGTTTTATGCAAACCTGTGTAAAATCATTATGTCACTTAGGTGGGACTCGTTCATTTCTTTGTGCCTCACCGGACCAAATAAGGTGAGCACCCTACCTCTCGGGTCTCGTGCATCAAGCCACGACATGGATATTTCGTTGAATATCGACCATAGGTTAGATGACACTGTTACATAGTTGGATATTCTTGTGATATCCCGACATGATTTTTGAAACATTCGTCTTATTTTGGCTGCCAGATTGCATGCAACCTTCGACGGACATGACCCAAAAATCAAATTTTTTTGATTTAATAATATGAAGAACATTTATTTTGAAAAGGTTTCATTTTAGCCCAACATAATTGTTATTTCTAATGTTAGTCGAATTGGACCCAAAATTTTGTTCGACAATTGACAGTCGAACCCTGCAATATTCTAATCTTGTCTGGTGGATTTATTGAATGTTGAACTAGCCAAAATATTGTCCAGGATATGGTGCAGTTTATAAACTAAGTTTGGTTCAATACATGGTTCATATTTTATTTAAGGGGCATGACGGCATATTGATAAATCGATTGACATTGATAGAATTGTGGAAACATAAATTTGTTGCCTATTACAACTTTATTTGTAACTCACATGAGGAATTTGTAAGGAAACATGGGTAATTCATTAAGAACGTGCTCAAATGAGTAGAGTGCAATCCAAGTAGATCCATTTGTCTTGTGAGGGGTCTTGTTTAGTGTGAGGCAACAACAATAGGGTCGGTTATCTTGGCGCTGGCAATACCCCTGACCGCCACACTGACCCATGCAGGATGGAGAATTACATCCCCTCAATGGAAAATATCCCATAGGCTGCATCACCGCCTTCATCTCGCCTTCACACATCACACAATTCCAAGCACCACAAGCACATCACTATTAGAATCCATGTCAAAATTTAGGTGAAATAGGCTATTATATATGACAATAAGCATTACATACCGATAACATCTCTAGATGAGTAGGAGGATGAGGCAAGTAAAAGTACGACAAGAAGGGCAAGAAGAAACAACGATCTTGACTTCTTGAGAATGGCCATTGGGCTAACTATGATTGGATATTTTGTTTGCTTCGTACTAGTGATTCTTTGAGTTTGTTCATCTAGTGGACAACCATTATATAGGATTTTTATATGAAAAATCCTTATTTAATCTTATTAGTAAATGAAAATTACTGTCGTACCAATCTTTTGACGAAGCTTTAAGGAGTTCCCTTCTTTGGCGTCCTTTTATATTAATACTATCATAGCTAACCATATTTGGTTTTCTTATTTTGGTATGGTCATTCATGGCTATCCTGGATTTTCAGGAACCATCTACATATTTGTATTTATATGCTGACATTTTTTTTCTTAATTTCCATCATTAAAGGATAAGTTTGAATATGAATATGTTCATGTTCAATTAGCTTGCTTCTGTGTGAAGACAACAATTGGTACTTTGACGTACGACCTTTAATATTGATAGATGAAATTCCCCTCAATTAGGCATAAAATACCAAATATCTTAATTTTCAAAATTCAAGAATAATTGGATTGCAAATCAATAAAGTGGATTTATCTTAACTATTATTTGTGAATCACAATGTCAGGAAACATTGTCATCTATAACTAACACAAGTACAACTATGGCCTATGCACATGATTTAAGCCACCCATCGCATAGATTTTTGGGTTGGCGATTGGGGGTAGCATCACACACCGTATCAAATGTGTGCGATGGGATGGGTGTTCCATAATAGCCCACTTCAGAGAATCATGTGCGATTCTAGGAAGGACCGCACACGTAAGGAAAACTAAAATTGTGTCTGATGGTGTTATCTCTCCTCAATTGTTTATTAGGGTTAACTCTATCATATGAGGCTGGTAATCATACAGTAGAGCGTTTTAGATGAATCACGTGATTTTTTTGGTTTAAGGATCATGTCATTTTCATCATGTGAAAAATGTTATGTCAAGCACATTGTGGTACCCCGACCTGTGTCAGATAGATGTCCTCACGTGCCAGCCCATGACAGTGCGACATGCTATTTTTATCACCTTTTCTTTTAAAAAACTCATTTGATTTTCTTTGTAGTTTGACATTGGATTTTAATTATAACGGCTCTATGGACTTGCAACCTTGGGAATACTTTTAGCTTCCTTTCCCATGTGAATTTTTTTTACAAAACTTGTTCAAAAGTCATGACTTTCGGTCCTAGCCCAACCATAAATTCTATCCAATTTCACTATTCCTTTTCGATTCAAAAGAATACCCCATATTGCCCTAGGTTGTGAAGCAAGCTATATTTCTGTCTTTCCAAAAATCCAAAGAAAATTTCTAATAAATTCTTTGGACCATATATTCTCAATATATATCCAAACCCTTATTTGCCTATGATACGTCCATTTTGCATCATGTTTTACTACAACTATTTATAGTGTTTTTGATCAATATAACACTTTGTGGAGTAGTTCTAATGCCTTTTCTCTCACATAATATGCAAGGTTTACACATAGAGGGAGATTACTGACAGCTGGAATTCTGGACCTAAAAAAGCTATTTCAGAGATACCTATTCTCCACATCTCCAAATGAGCTAAAATTTTATGGAAGTTTATTTTGGAGTATATAAATTTTTTTTGAGAAAAGAAATACCAAAGGGGGCACCCAGCTGCCCACTAGGCACCAGGGTGCACCTACCCCCTGGTGCGCCCTGGTGGGTAGTGGGTCCCCTGGCCAGCCTCCTGTGCCCATCTACTGGAAGGCCATTTGCCCTAAAAAAATAAGGAGAGGACTTTTTGGATGGAGCGTCGCGGTCTCGAGGCGGAACTTGGGTAGAAGCACTTTTGCTCTCTGGAGGAGAGATTCCATCGGGGATTCTTCCCTCCGGGACGAAGAAATCGAAGCCATCATCATCACCAACAACCCTCTCATCATGGGAGGGCCAATCTTCATCAACATCTTCAACAACACCATCTCATCTCAAACCCAAGTTCGTCTCTTGTATTCAATCTTTGTCTGAAAACCTCAGATTGGTACTTGTGGGTTGCTAGTAGTGTTGATTACATCTTATAGTTGATGCTAGTTGGTTTACTTGGTGGAAGATCACATGTTCAGATCTAATATGCTATTCAATACCTCTTTGATCTTGAGCATGAATATGTTTTGTGAGTAGTTAATTTTGTTCTTGAGAACATGGGATAAGTCTTGTCATAAGTAATCATGTGAAGTTGGTATTCGTTTGACATTTTGATGAAATCTATGTTGTTGATTCCCTTAGTGGTGTTATGTGAACATCGACTACATGAAAGTTGTGGAATATTTATTAGATGATGCATTGTGGAATATTTATTAGATGATGGGTTGCTAGAGTGACAAAAGCTTAAACCCTAGTCTATGCACTGTTCCGTAAGGGGCTGATTTGGATCCATATGTTTAATGCTATGGTTAGATTTATCTTTAATTATTATTTTGTAGTTGCGGATGCTTGTGAGAGGGTTTAATCATAAGTGGGTGGCTTGTTCAAGTAAGAACATAACCCAAGCACTGGTAGAACCACATATCAAATTATCAAGGTAGCGAACGCGAATCAAACAAAGATGATGAAAGTGACTAGATGAAATTCTCGTGTGTCCTCAAGAATGCTTTGCTTATTATAAGAGACCATTCTAGCCCGTCCTTTGCTACAAAAAGGATTGGGTTACCTTGCTGCACTATTTGTTACCATTACTATTACTTGCTCGATAAAATTACTTTGCTATCAAACTACCTGTTACCGACAATTTCAGTGCCTCAGAAAATACCTTGCTGAAAACTGCTTGTCATTTCCTTCTACTCCTCATTTGGTTTGACACTCTTACTTATCAAAAGGACTATGAGTGATCCCTATACTTGTGGGTCATCAAGGCTTTTTTCTGGCGCCGTTGCTGGGGAGTGAAGCTCTTTTGGTGAGTGGAACTTGGTAAGGGAAAATTTATATTACGAGCTGAAATTTGCTATCACTTGTTACGATGGAAATCATCATTTGAGGGGTTTGTTCGGGGTATCTTCACCTCTAGCGGAATAACAAATAATTTCTCCTGAACCTAGTACACATACTGAAAATATTCATTATGAGATTCCTTCGGGTATGATAGAGAAACTGCTAGCTAATCCTTATGCAGGAGATGGGACATTACATCCTGATATGCACCTAATCTATGTGGATGAAGTTTGTGGATTATTTATGCTTGCAGGTTTACCCAGAGGTGAAGTTAAGAAGAAATTATTCCCTTTATCTTTGTCGGGGAAAGGCATTGATATGGCATAGGCTATGTGATGACATTGGAGCTTGGGATTGGAATCGATTGAAATTGGAATTTTATCAAAAGTTTTATCCTATGCATCTAGTTCATCATGATCGGAATTTATATATATATATGGAAAATATATTCTACCACCTGGGGGTAGTTACCCCACATGCCCCATATAATATCATGTGGTAGTATATATAGTACTTTAACATTAGAAGTATGCTCATATACTATATATAAGATACTTCAAAGCGAGTTACATGAAAAAAATGCAAGTTAGCCGATAATTATTATTAGATTTATGAAATACATACATATATGTATGTAAAAAAAGCATACTCAAAATAAAATACATACTACAAAAAAATAGTGTATATATATGTACCACCTAAACATTCTTATATACTACATACTATGCGTATATACTCTCCGATTTTATAGATACTACATACAACAAACAAAACTCAAGTGGTGGTAACTATCAAATTGGATGTTGTATGTAGTATCTATCAAATTGGAGAGTATGTGGCATAGTATGTAGTATATAAGAATGTTTATGTAGTATATATACTATTTTTAGGTAGTACGCATCGTATTTTAAGTACACTCTTTTTTACGTACAAATATATACGTATTTCACAAATATAATGAAAACCATGGGCCAACTTGAATTTTTTTCATGTAACTCGCTTTGGATTATCTTATACTCCCTCTGTAAACTAATATAAGAGTGTTTAGATCACTAAAATAGTAATCTAAACGCTCTTATATTAGCTTACGGAGGGAGTATATAGTATATGAACATACTTAGAATAATAAAGTAGTATATATAGTAGCACATAATAGTATATGAGACATGTGGGGTAACTAACCCTAGGTGGTATGATGTATATATATTCTGTTACTAGTAACAGATAATATTCTGTAACCTCAGCCCCTTATAGAGGCCCGATACATTTTACCCTCAGCCCACCCACTCCCAGCTTCTTCTCGAACCTCCCATCACCCCCGCTCCACCCCCTGCTTCCACCCGCCGCCAGCGCCTGCCTCACTGCTTTTGCACCGCCGGCTCCGCCCCCTGCTTCCACCCGCTACCATCACCGCCCCTTGCTCCCACGCGCCGCCGCCCTTGCCTCGCTACTTTTGTGCCGCCGGTTCCGCCCCCTGCTTCCACCCGCTGCCATCGCCGCCCCCTGCTTCCACGCGCCACCGGCCCCTACCTCGCTGCTTTTGCGCCGCTCCACCCCCTGCTTCCACCCGCTGCCGTCGCTGCCCCCTGCTTCCACGCGCCGCCGGCCCCTGCGTCCCTGCTTTCACGCACCGCTGACGCCGACCCTCTGCTTCCACCGTGCCACCGGAGCACCGCCCCCCTGTTTCCATTGGAGCGCCTCCCCACTGCTTCCACCGGAGCGCCGCCCACCTGCTTCCACCGCTCCGCCGCCTGACTTCCACCCCAGGCGCGCTGCCGCGAACGGTCCCTTGCCCGTCTCTCTCCCCAACAGGATGCCGCCCACTACCTCAGCAGCCTCCGCCCCAGGCACAATTCGCCGGTGCCAACCGAGGCAGTCCACCTTCTTCCTCGGCGCTCGTCCATGATGAATCCGTCCGCGGGCTCACCGGATCCAGCAAGCACACGTATGGCCTCCAGCAACCTCCCCGACCACGTACACTCATCCGTGCTCCATTGGGTTTCCTCCTCTCCCCTGTCCCTCCTTCCCCCATCGCAGAGACATCCGTGCCTCCTTCCATCGTTGACACAGGAGCAGGAGGTGCTTCAGCAGATGTCCGCCGGCGTAATCTGCAGGCCAGCCTCCATCTTCCACCTCTCCTACTCTCCGTTGGTGCAGCAGCGGCACCAAGAAGTTCGACCGCTCCTAGGCGCATGGTTCATGACAAAATTCGCACCATACATTATTATTTTGTCATTTATTTTCAGCAACTATTGAAATAGTTTGTACATTCTGAACTGAAAAAAAATATTGAACACTTAGATGTGATAGACACCTTTACCTTAATAATTGTCCCCATTAAGCAGACAGAAAGATTCATCTTGTACATATTTCTTACTTTCTATTGCTATCAGTTCAAGTGATCAAAATGGTATAAAAAACAAGTTGAATATTCCTCATTTTGTGTCTCTTTGGATCCAAAACATTTTCAATTCTAGTGTAGCTTGCTATAAAAATATATGACTTCACTGTGCAAAAGCTAAGTGGTTCAACTGTGATTTGTAATTCACTGTGCAAACGAAATATATAAGTTCATAATAGTCTCGGTTGAGTCTATTGCTTCAGTTCAATTCATAATTTTTGCTCAGTTTAATTTCCAATTTTAGTTCAGTTCAATTGTTATTTTTAGTTTAGTTAAGTCACTCTTTTTTTTTACTTCAGCTATCTGATGTATTCCCCTTGTTATTTGAGTAACTGAAAAGTGCTTCATTTCATGCTTCTAAGATACTACTCCTCTGTATCTAACTGAGCTTCAGTGTGCTTCTTTCTGTCTTAGGAATAATTTTCTTTGCATCATATATCACAAGATAGTACTGTTTGTATCTTGCTAATAGTTTCTAGAAACGTGATGAGTTAATAAATGAATAATTTCTTGTTGCAAGTCTGGTCTCATTGTCCATGCTATCTTGTTATGCTTATTAAAATTGTCCATGCCATCTTACTATAGTTGGTAAAGGAGTGAAGAACTTTTTGTTATTCTGAGTAGGAAAATTTTGATCACATAGCTAGTAGTAACTACAGAGAGTTCAGTTTGTTATCTTAGTTAAGTTCAATTTCTAAATTTTAGTTATATTAAATTAAGCTAAATTTTTATTTTTGGTTCAGTTCAATAAAACAGTAAATGGAGGTTCAGATATGGCACCGAGATAGGTTCAAAAAACTGGGGGCAGCAACAACTGTAGTAACAACATCGAAGAGCTGGAGATGAGCAAGTTAGGTACTGGCAATGACATCGACAAGTTCACACACTACTATCTCAAACGTTCTGACATTCTTTTCCGTATGCAAAAAATCAAATTTAGTTGAATTCCCCATGAAATTCTCTCTACTGCACATCCGATGTCAGATCCCATCGTCTGCGTCCTGTCGACGGTGGCCACGAGCGAGAGCACCCGTTTTTGGCGGGAGCTGCTCCATACCCTGCTTCCCCTCCTCACCTCCACCTCGTTGTGGTTCCTTGCTGAGAAAAAGAATGACCGTCTACAGTTCCAGTTGGTCGCCTTGCTGCCCTGGGGCGTGAGCTCATCCACCAGGGGTGCTGGCAGCCGTCCAAGTGGAGCGTTGACACCAGTACAAGTAGAATCATGGGTTACGGCCACCATCTTCACCAAGCACTACACATCCGTCCAAGTCGAGCACACACACAGGGAGAACACTAGTCCCTTTGCTTTGCACATTGCTTGGTTATGCATGATTGCTGATGGATGCAACAAAGCATTTATAATAGTTTGTTCTTGTGCAAGACTCAATTTTGTCTCAGTTTTCATGGATGCTAGCTGGCAATACGTCCAACATTCTTGCGGTGATAGCGGCCACCACTAAGGGCATTTGCGTCCAGCACTGTCGAGCTACATGCTCGACGGTTGCACACTGCCCCATGGACATGCACAAAGATATTAAGTAGAAGTTTGTTAGTTGAGTTTTTTTTATCGATTTACCTTGTTTAAGTAGTAGTGCAGCAATAAAAGGTGTAGTTGTACTGAAGTTTTAGTTGCTATATGAGGAACCCAGAGGCCATTTATTTTGGTTTTCAGTTCAGCTTGTCTATTCTTTTTGGTCCATATGCATTATTGCGCATAATCTTGAGGAAATCCCCAAAAATCATGTGTGCACTCAAGGTAATTAAGTGCCTTTGTAAATTCTAGCAGCCCATCCCAGACTAAGCGAACAGTACATGTTAGTCTTGGTTTGTGGTTAGACATGCAATATGGTTTCATGGATGCTTCTTCTCAAACAAGATGAACACGTTCATCTTTTGTATGCTTTTTCAGTTCATCTACTTCTGATGGTGAGTCCGATTTCCTTTGTGTTTGCATCTTCATGTAACAGAAACAAGTGCTTGTGGTTATGCTTCAGAATGAGCACCGTACTTTCTCTTGGTTAACATAAAACAGGATGCACCGTGGATGTGCTCAACGTAAAACACGATGAAGTTTATGCCATATAAAAATAAATGAACTTATAATGAAATCCAGGGCTACTACTTTAGTTCAGTTCAACTCCTATATCTAAAAACATCAAAGTTTGTCAGCCTCAGTCGGGAGAAGCCATGGCTACTACTTTAGTTCAATTCAAAATGTTTAGTCCTATAAGTTCATCTACTCTATGTAGAATTTTGTCCTGCGAGTTCATCTACTCTATGTATAATTTTACTTTACCTGATGTCATATATTGAGATAACACTACTCTAGTTCTTTCGTGTTTCTATTTTTTTGTGGAAGTTCTTCCATAGTTAAAAATCTGCATCACTAGATCAGCCATTGTTTACTTTATCCCGCTGTTATTACTGCTATTGAACTGCCCAAGAAGCTTGTCATTGTAGAAGACAAAATCTACATTATGAATTATGGGAGAGAATGACCACGGGTAGCCTAACTGGCTCCCCCTGGATCTTCAAAAAATACCGGGCCGGCTGAGCCCTCAAATATCCAAGACGCAGGACCGCCTTCTCTTGGCCGACTGTCCCACCGGCTGGCTGCTGGAAGGCGGCAAGGCTCTAAGAGTTCTCTTGAAGAGGGCCAACTCCTAGCAGCCGAACACCAGAGTGGCCGACTCCTAGCAGGCATCCTGGCTCACACCCTCAAAGTTTGCACCCACATAACGGTGATCAGACGGGGCGTGACTATAGTGAAGCCTGCCACCCCCGAATCCCGGAGCAAGCATGGACACAGTGTGCCGTACGGGGTGGCCACTCCTCGTCCGACCAACACTGTTGCCACGATGACCAAGACACCACCCACGACAGGCTGTTAGTACGGCCCGCAGACGGCAAGCCCCTGCTGCCAGAGAGACACCAGAAGGTGGCCGAGCTTGACCGGTCGACCTGAGGGGAGGCCGGCTCCCAGCAGTCGGCCCGCCCCCACCCTGGAAGTTTGTGCACCATTAAGCAGGTAAGATGGGGTAAGGCTACAGTGAAAGCCCGCCAGGCGGCAACACTGTAGCCATTCTTACCCCGACAAAGCCATCATCACCAAGAGCAAGGCTACAATAACCAGCAGCCGACAAGACCCCCAGGCGGTCGGCCCAGCCTGTCGGCCAAGAGGCCAGCAGCCGGCGCGACCCACCAGTCGGCGGTCCCCAGCGGCCGGCGGAGAAGCCGACGACTACAGACACTGAGGGCCTGCACTCACATCCAGCCGGATTACCGTTGTACCCCTGGGGGGTAGGCCTATATAAACCCCCCAGGGCACTCATGCAAAGGGTTCATCTCTTAGAGTTCACACACGACATAGTGAGAAGAGGAGAGCTAGCCTTGCCCTTCTTCTTCCTCTTGTAGCTACTTCTTTTGATCTAGTGATCATGCGGAGACACCACAGAGCAGGACTAGGGGTGTTATCTCCTAGGAGAGCCCCGAACCTGGGTAAGATTCACCGGTGTGCATGTCTTCGCCTTATCCCGTTTCCAGGCACCGGCGATGTCTTACTGGCTCCCACAGTGATAAGCCACCTGTTGGCATATGTCGCACCTACCACTCGACATTTGGTGCCCACCATGGGGCTAGGTGCACCGTCGTCCGGAGACCTGCTCTGGATGGGAACCCTCTTCCTCCCCAGCGAGTGTAGCCAACCCGGCACGACCGATGGCGCTTGCCCCGACGTGCTGCATGGCGTCGACGACGCCTGTGTAGCGAGCTTCCTCGCCGATCTTCTCGGCGAGGCCCGCCTCTCCGACAAGCCCGCCCCAGGCGCGGGTGCAACTAGCTCTGAGAGCTGCCTCATCAACTTCCTTGGCAAGCTTGACATCGCCAAGGAGCGCACCTCCGACCTGGAGTCGATCGGCTCCACCGACCCGATGCTTGTCGACTCCGACACGGCATCACTTGATGCCTTCCTGATACGTCTCCAATGTATCTATAATTTTTGATTGCTCCATGCTACTTTATCTACTATTTAGGACTATATTGGGCTTTATTTTCCACTTTTGTATTACTTTTGGGACTAACCTATTAACCGGAGGCCCAGCCCAGAATTGCTGTTTTTTGCCTATTTTAGTGTTTCGAAGAAACGGAATATCAAATGGAGTCCAAACGGAATGAAACCTTCGGGAACGTGATTTTCTCATCAGATAAGATCCAGGAGACTTGGACCCTCCATCAAGAAAGCCATGAGGAGGCCACGAGGGTGGAGGGTGCGCCCCCCTGGGCGCGCCCCCTACCTCGTGGGCCCCTCGAAGCTCCACCGACGTACTCCTTCCTCCTATATATACATACGTATCCCCGTATGATCAGAACAGGAGCCAAAAACCTAATTCCACCGCCGCAACCTTCTGTATCCACGAGATCCCATCTTGGGGCCTGTTCCGGAGCTCCGCCGGAGGGGGCATCCACCATGGAGGGCTTCTACATGATCACCATAGCCCCTCTGATGAAGTGCGAGTAGTTTACTTCAAACCTTTGGGTCCATAGATAGTAGCTAGATGGCTTCTTCTCTCTTTTTGGATCTCAATACAATGTTCTCCCCCTCCCTCGTGGAGATCTATTCGATGTAATCTTCTTTTTGCGGTGTGTTTGTTGAGACCAATGAATTGTGGGTTTATGATCCAGTATTATCTATGGAAAATATTTGATTCTTCTCTGAATTCTCGTATGTATGATTGAGTTATCTTTGCAAGTCTCTTCGAATTATCCTTTTTGGTTTGGCCAACTAGATTGGTAGTTCTTGCAATGGGAGAAGTGCTTAGCTTTGGGTTCAATCTTGTGGTGTCCTTACTCAGTGACAGAAAGAGTTGCAAGGCACGTATTGTATTGTTGCCATCGAGGATAACAAGATGTTTTTTTATCATATTGCATGAAATTATCCCTCTACATCATGTCATCTTACTTAAGGCGTTACTCTGTTTCTACTTAATACTCTAGATGCATGCTGGATAGCGGTCGATGAGTGGAGTAATAGTAGTAGATGCAGAATCATTTCGATCTACTTGTTTTGGGCGTGATGCCTATATACATGATCATTGCCTAGATATACTCATAACTATGCTCAGTTCTGTCAATTGCTCAACAGTAATTTGTTCACCCACCGTAGAATACTTATGCTCTTGAGAGAAGCCACTAGTGAAACCTATGGCCCCCTGGTCTATGCTCATCATATCAATCTCTATCACTTTATTTACTTGCCTTGTTTTTACATTGCTTTTACTTTTCACTTTGCATCTATCTATCAAAAATACCAAAAATATTATCTCTATCAGATCTCACTCTCGTAAATGACCATGAAGGGATTAACAACCCCTAAGCGTTGGTTGCGAGTTGCTATCGTTTTGTGTAGGTACGAGGGACTTGTGCGTGGTCTCCTACTGGATTGATACCTTGGTTCTCAAAAACTGAGGGAAATACTTACGCTACTTTGCTGCATCATCCTCTCCTCTTCGGGGAAATCCAACGCAGTGCTCAAGAGGTAGCAAGAAGAATTTCTGGCGCCGTTGCCGGGGAGGCTCACGCAAGCAAGTCAACTATACCAAGTACCCATCGCAATCCCTATCTCTTGCATTACATTATTTGCCATTTGCCTCTCGTTTTCCTCTCCCCCACTTCACCCTTGCCATTTTATTTGCCCTCTCTTTCCCAATCTACTCCTCTCTTTCCCGTTTGCCTTTTTCTCGTTGCCTTTTTGTTTGCTTGTGTGTTGGATTACTTGTTGCCATGGCGCAAGATAATACCAAATTGTGTGATTTCTCGAATACCAATAATATTGATTTCCTTAGTACTCCGATTGCTCCTCTTAATAATGACGAGTCTTGTGAAATCAATACCGCTTTGCTGAATCTTGTTATGAAAGATCAATCGCCGGCCTTCCTAGTGAAGATGCCGCTACTCATCTAAACAATTTTGTTGATTTGTGTGATGTGCAAAAGAAGAAAGATACGGATAACAATATTGTCAGACTGAAGTTATTTCCGTTTTCACTTAGAGATCATGCTAAAGTTTGGTTTTCATCCTTGCCTAAAAATAGTATTGATTCTTGGAACAAGTGCAAAGATGCTTTTATCTCTAAGTATTTTCCTCCCGCTAAGATTATCACTCTTAGGAACGATATCATGAATTTTAAACAACTTGATCATGAGCATGTTGCCCAATCTTGGGAAAGAATGAAATTGATGCTTCGCAATTGCCCTACTCATGGTTTGAATTTATGGATGATCATACAAAATTTTTATGCCAGATTGAATTTTGCTTCTAGAAATCTTTTAGATTCGGCCGCGGGAGGCACGTTTATGGAAATTACGTTAGGAGATGCTACAAAATTGCTTGATAATATTATGGCTAATTATTCTCAGTGGCACACTGAAAGATCTTCTAGTAAAAAAGTGCATGCTATAGAAGAAATCAATGTTTTGAGTGAAAAGATGGATGAACTTATGAAGATGTTTGCTCCTAAAAATACTCCTCTTGATCCCAATGATATGCCTTTATCTACCTTGCTTGAGAATAATAATGAATCTATGGATGTGAATTTTGTTGGTAGGAATAGTTTTGGAAACAACGCGTATAGAGGGAATTTTAAGCCTAGGCCTTATCCTAGTAATCCTTCTAATAATTATGGAAATTCCTACAACAACTCTTATGGAAATTTTAATAAGATGCCCTCTGAATTTGAGAGTAGTGTTAAAGAGTTTATGAATTCACAAAAGAATTTTAATGCTTTGCTTGAAGAGAAATTGCTTAAAGTTGATGATTTGGCTAGGAACGTTGATAGAATTTCTCTTGAAATTATTTCTTTAAAGCTTAGATCTATTCCTCCTAAGCATGATATCAATGAGTCTCTCAAAGCCATGAGAATTTCCATTGATGAGTGCAAGGAAAGAACCGCTAGGATGCGTGCTTCCAAAGATGCCTTTATTAAAGCGTGTTCTTCCAATTCCAATGAAAATCAAGATGAAGATCTAAAAGTTATTGATGTGTCCCCCATTAAATCTTTGTTTTGCAATATGAATCTTGATGAAACTGAAGATTATCTTCCTTTACCTAGAAGGCATTCTAAGAATTCGGAGTTTCTAGATCTTGATGATGAATTTGATGAAAGTGGGATTGAAATAAATAAAAACCGTGATGTTGCTAAACCCACTATTTTGGATCTCAAGGAATTTAATTATGAAAATTGTTCTTTAATTGGTTGTATTTCCTTGTTGCAATCCGTGCTAGATTCTCCTCATGCTTATAGTCAAAATAAGGCCTTTACCGAACACATTGTTGATGCTTTGATGCAATCTTATGAAGAAAAACTTGAATTGAAAGTTTCTATCCCTAGAAAACTCTATGATGAGTGGGAACCTACTATTAAAATTAAAATTAATGAGTATGAGTTTCATGCTTTGTGTGATTTGGGTGCTAGTGTCTCTACTATTCCCAAAACTTTATGTGATTTGCTAGATTTCCGTGATTTTGATGATTGCTCTCTAAACTTGCATCTTGCGGATTCCACTATTAAAAAGCCTATGGGAAGAATTAATGATGTTCTTATTGTTGCAAATAGGAATTATGTGCCCGTAGATTTTATCATTCTTGATATAGTTTGGAATCCTTCATGTCCCATTATTCTTGGTAGACCTTTTCTTAGAACGATTGGTGCAATTATTGATATGAAGGAAGGGAATATTCGATTCCAATTTCCCATAAAGAAGGGCATGGAACACTTCCCTAGAAAGAAAATAAAATTACCATATGAATCTATCATGAGAGTCACTTATGGATTGCCTACCAAAGATGGCAATCCTAGATCTATCCATGCTTTTATGCCTAGCTAGGGGCGTTAAACGATAGCGCTTGTTGGGAGGCAACCCAATTTTATTTGTGTTTTTTGTTTTTGCTTCTTTTTAGGAATAAATAATCCATCTAGCCTCTGTTTGGATGTGGTTTTATCTTTTAATTAGTGTTTGTGCCAAGTAGAACCTATAGGATAACCTACGATGATAGTTGATTTGATTCTGCTGAAAAACAGAAACTTTGCGCGCACGAATATAATTTTGTTAAATCACAGGGACGTGATTTTGCGTTGATTCTTTTTTTCTTATGTTCAAGAAACAATTTTTCCAGGACTTCCTATTTTGGTAGAATTTTTAGAGTTCCAGAAGTTTGCGTTAGTTACAGATTGCTACAGACTGTTCTGTTTTTGACAGATTCTGTTTTTTTTTGGAAATTGAGACAGCAGGAGAGCTTCCTACTGCATATATATATATAAATAATTGGTGGTGTTACATGATGTTTACAAGGGGGCGGGGGAGTGAGGTGGTTACAAGGGAGAGGGGGGTTGGGGTTGGGGCGGGGGAGGTGGTTAGGCAAGATTAGCAATAAAAGTGGCCACTAAGTGTTTCTTATGTGGTGGTAGCCTATGACTAATATCAGAGAAGTCTTTCTTGAAACGTGTCCTCCAGGAGAAGTTGTTTTTTGTGTGTTGTTTGCTTATTTTGATGAATCTATGGCTAGTAAATTTGTTTATAATCCATAGAGAAGTTGGAATACAGTAGGTTTCACACCATTATAAATAAAGAATGAGTTCATTATAGTACCTTGAAGTAGTCTTTTGTTTTCTTTCTCTAACGGAGCTTACGAGATTTCTGTTGAGTTTTGTGTTGTGAAGTTTTCAAGTTTTGGGTGAATTCTTTGATGGATTATGGAACAAGGAGTGGCAAGAGCCTAAGATTGGGGATGCCCATGGCACCCCCAAGATAATCCAAGGACACCAAAAAGTCAAAGCTTGGGGATGCCCCGGAAGGCATCCCCTCTTTCGTCCACTTCCATCGGTAATTTACTTGGAGCTATATTTTTATTCACCAACATGATATGTGTTTTGCTTGGAGCGTCTTGTTTTATTTGTGTCTTTGCTTGTTAGTCTACCACAATCATCCTTGCTGTACACACCTTTTGAGAGAGCCATATATGAATTGGAATTTGTTAGAATACTCTATGTGCTTCACTTATATCTTTTGAGCTTGATAGTTTTGCTCATAGTGCTTCACTTATATCTTTTGAGCGTGATAATTTTGCTCTAGTGCTTCACTTATATCTTTTAGAGCATGGTGGTAGATTTGTTTTAAAGAAACTATTGATCTCTCATGCTTCACTTAGATTTTTTTGGGAGTCGTTAATAGCATGGTAATTTACTTAATGTTAATATACTTGGTGTTCAAGATATGTGAACCTTTCTTTTGAGTGTGTTGAATACTAAGATAAGTTTGATGCTTGATAATTGTTTTGAGATATGGAGGTGATAATATCAAAGTCATGCTAGTTGGGTGATTATGAATTCAAAGAATGCTTGTGTTGAAGTTTGCAAGTCCCGTAGCATGCACGTATGGTTAAAGTTGTGTAACAAATTTGAAACATGGAGTGTACCTGGCTTGTGCATCCTTATGAGTGGCGGTCGGGGACGAGCGATGGTCTTTTCCTACCAACTTATCCCCCTAGGAGCATGCGCGTAGTACTTGAATTTTTGATGACTTCTAAATTTTTGCAATAAGTATATGAGTTCTTTTGACTAATGTTGAGTCCATGGATTATACGCACTCTCACCTTTCCACCTTTGCTAGCCTCTTCGGTACCGTGCATTGCCCTTTCTCACCTTGAGAGTTGGCGCAAACTTCGCCGGTGCATCCAAACCCCGTGATACGATACGCTCTATCACACATAAACCTCCTTATATCTTCCTCAAAACAGCCACCATACCTACCTATCATTGCATTTCCATAGCCATTCCGAGATATATTGCCATGCAACTTCCATCACCATCATCATGACATACGTTACTTTTGTCATATTGCCATTGCATGATCATGTAGTTGACATCGTATTTGTGCCAAAGCCACCATGCATTATTTTCCATACATGTCACTCTTGATTCATTGCACCATCCCGGTACACCGCCGGAGGCATTCATATAGAGTCATATCTTGTTCTAAGTTTTGAGTTGCAATCCTTATGTTGTAATCAATAGAAGTGTGATGATCATCATTTTTAGAGCATTGCCCAAATAAAAAAAAAAGAGAAAGGCCAAAAGAAAAAAAAGAAAGGCCAAAAGAAGGGCAATGCTACTATCTCTTTTCCAGACTTGTGCTTCAAAGTAGCACCTTGTTCCTCATGTAGTGAGTCTCATATATTGTGCTTCAAAGTAGCACCTTGTTCTTCATGTAGTGAGTCTCATAACTTGTCTTTTTATACTAGTGGGAATTTTTCATTATAGAACTTGGCTTGTATATTCCTACGATGGACTTCCTCAAATGCCCTAGGTCTTCGTGAGCAAGCAAGTTGGATGCACACCCACTAGTTTTCTTTTGTTGAGCATTCATAGCTCTAGTGCATCCATTGCATGGCAATCCCCACTCCTCATGTTGACATCAATTGATGGGCATCTCCATAGCCCGTTGATTAGCCTCGTCAATGTGAGACTTTCTCCTTTTTTTGTCTTCTCCACACAATCCCCATCATTATATTCTATTCCACCCATAGTGCTATATCCATGGCTCACGCTCATGTATTGCGTGAAGGTTGAAAAAGTTTGAGATTATTTGAGTATGAAACAATTTCTTGGCTTGTCATCGGGGGTATAGAAGTTGGGAACATCTTTGTGTGACGAAAATGAAGCATAGCCTAACCATATGATTTTGTAGGGATGAACTTTCTTTTGCCATGTTATTTTGAGAAGACATGATTGCTTTGATTAGTATGCTTGAAGTATTATTATTTTTGTGTCAATATGAACTTTTGTCTTGAATCTTTCGGATCCGAATATTCATATCACAATTAAGAAGATTTACATTGAAATTATGCCAAACTATCACTCCGCATCAAAATTCTCTTTTTTATCATTTACCTACTCGAGGACGAGCAGGATTAAGCTTAGGGATGCCTGATACGTCTCCAACGTATCTATAACTTTTGATTGCTCCATGCTACTTTATCTACTATTTTGGACTATATTGGGCTTTATTTTCCACTTTTATATTACTTTTGGGACTAACCTATTAACCGGAGGCCCAGCCCAGAATTGCTGTTTTTTTGTGCCTATTTCAGTGTTTCGAAGAAACGGAATATCAAACGGAGTCCAAACGGAATGAAACCTTCGGGAACATGATTTTCTCATCAGATAAGATCCAGGAGACTTGGACCCTCCGTCAAGAAAGCCACGAGGTGGTCATGAGGGTGGAGGGCGCCCCCCTGGGCGCGCCCCCTACCCGTGGGCCCCTCGAAGCTCCACCGACGTACTCCTTCATCCTATATATACCTACGTATCACCGTACGATCAGAACAGAAGCCAAAAACCTAATTCCACCGCCGCAACCTTCTGTATCCACGAGATCCCATCTCGGGGCCTATTCCGGAGCTCCGCCGGAGGGGTCATCCACCACGGAGGGCTTCTACATCATCACCATAGCCCCTCCGATGAAGTGTGAGTAGTTTACTTCAGACCTTCGGGTCCATAGCTAGTAGCTAGATGGCTTCTTCTCTCTTGTGGAGATCTATTCGATGTAATCTTCTTTTTGCGGTGTGTTTGTTGAGACCGATGAATTGTGGGTTTATGATCCAGTATTATCTATGGAAAATATTTGATTCTTCTCTGAATTCTTTTATGTATGATTGAGTTATCTTTGCAAGTCTCTTCGAATTATCCTTTTTGGTTTGGCCAACTAGATTGGTAGTTCTTGCAATGGGAGAAGTGCTTAGCTTTGGGTTCAATCTTGCGGTGTCCTTACTCAGTGATAGAAAGAGTTGCAAGGCACGTATTGTATTGTTGCCATCGAGGATAAGAAGATGGGGTTTTTATCATATTGCATGAAATTATCCCTCTACATCATGTCATCTTGCTTAAGGCGTTACTCTATTTCTACTTAATACTCTAGATGCATGCTGGATAGCGGTCGATGAGTGGAGTAATAGTAGTAGATGCAGAATCATTTCGATCTACTTGTTTTGGACGTGATGCCTATATACATGATCATTGCCTAGATATACTCATAACTATGCTCAATTCTGTCAATTGCTCCACAGTAATTTGTTCACCCACCGTAGAATACTTATCCTCTTGAGAGAAGCTACTAGTGAAACCTATGGCCCCCGGGTCTATTCTCATCATATCAATCTCTATCACTTTATTTACTTGCCTTGTTTTACTTTGCCTTTACTTTTCACTTTGCATCTATCTATCAAAAATACCAAAAATATTATCTCTATCAGATCTCACTCTCTTAAGTGATCGTGAAGGGATTGAAAACCCCTAAGCGTTGGTTGCGAGTTGCTATCGTTTTGTGTAGGTATGAGGGACTTGTGCGTGGTCTCCTACTGGATTGATACCTTGGTTCTAAAAAACTGAGGGAAATACTTACGCTACTTTGCTGCATCATCCTCTCCTCTTCGGGGAAATCCAACGCAGTGCTCAAGAGGTAGCACTTCCCCACCAACGTGGTGGTCATCGACGACCCTCTTCCTCGAGCCGACAACCGTAGCAGCACCGTCACTGAGGTGCTGGTGATCATTCACGGCACCGCCTCCGGCGAAAACATCCACAACACCTTGTAGATGGCGCTGCATGACCTATCCGCCCCCATCCTGGCTGACGCCGACGCTGATACGCTAGAGGCCCACCGCCTTGCCCTCATCGTGAACGGCAAGAAGATAGCCTCCATGAGACGCCTCACCGAAGCTTACTAGCGCGAGGTTGATCGTGCCGCCTCTGGCATGGCACCTATTGGCGGACCCAGCCGGATTGATGCTAGCAAGAAGCGCGGCGCGGCCATCGCCAGCATGGTGGGTGTGACAGACCAGTCTACGCCACGCCACTCGAGAACCTGCGTGCTGCCCAGGCAGCCATGGACGAGCTGGACGGGCTAGAGGGCGACGAGCTTCACTACATGACCAGACGCGTCCAGCAGCTGATTGATGCGGCCACAGAGCAACACGAAGCCGGCACCCGCGCTGAAAGTCCTCCCCCACGCCAAGATCACGGCGCGACATCCCGGGCGCCGACTACAGGTGGCACCCGCGAGCGAAAAGACAAGGAGCCGACTGCTAGCCGCAGTCGGACTCGCCTCTCCATCGAGCGTGACGAAGTAGGCCGCCCCGAGCCATGGAGCGACGAGGCAACCCGCCTCCTCCTCCACCTTGCAGGGAGAGATATCCCACCCGCCACCTGTCATGCACCCAACGGTCAGTGGCTGACTGGGCCGCCGCAAAGCAATCGGCAAGAATGATGCCCACCATCGGATCGACCGCCTGGCGCGATCCCTGGCGCTGGAAGAAGAAGACGATGTTGGCCCACCCTGTTTTGGCCCCCGCATCCGCGATGAGCCCTTCCACAAAGGTTTCTCGCTCCCAAGAGACACGCCAAAATACAATGGCTCGGTGAAGCCGGAAGACTGGTTGATAGATTACTCCACTGCAGTCAGCATAGCAAATGGCAATAGGCGCATTGCCGTGAAGTACGTCGCTCTCTTGCTTCAAGGCACGTCACGCACCTGGCTGAACAGCCTCAGGCCCTACAGCGTCAACAACTGGCTAGATTTCACAGAAGTCTTCATTCGCAACTTCACCAGCACGTACAAGCGAGCACCCAAGCCACGTCAGCTCTCCCTTTGTGTCCAAGGCCCGACCGAGTCCAGCCGCGACTACCTGACGCACTGCGCCGAGCTCCGCAACTCCTACGAAGGGGTGCACGAGGTGCAAGCAATAGAGTACTTCACCGCCGGGTGCCGAGAGGGCACCCTCCTCAAGCACCAACTTCTCTACAATGAGCCGTCTACCCTCGACGAACTACTCATCATAGCAGACAAGTATGCCACCGCCGACTCCTTGATGAAGAGCGAGCTCCGATTCGACGCCTCTGGAAAGGTTCCTCCTCCAACTCCAAAGACGCCGGCTGGCGACTCCAATCGATGCCTACATCAGAGCGACAACAAGCGCAAGGCTCCTATGCCGCCTTCCACTAGTCGGCAGGTGGCCACGGTCGAAGATGAGCAGCCCAAAGGGCAGCCTATGCCCAAGCGTCCGAAAGGCGGCAGGCTGGCTTGGCAGCCGGCTTTCTCCTACGAGCAAACCCTTGATGCCCCCTGCAAGTTCCATAGCGGCGTGAAGCCGTCCAACCACACAACCCGAAAATGTCATTGGCTCACACGGATCTCCAAGGGCGAAGGACTATTGCCCCCTCCGCCTGCTGGCCAGCCGCCTCCGGCTCCTCAGCAGCCGGCCGCTCGCCCAGCAGTCAAAGCCATTCAAGATGAGTTCCGTGATGAGCATGCATCCTACATCATCTTCACGAGCCAAGCTGAGGACAGACGCAGCCGGCGCTGACAGCACCAAGAGGTTAGTGCAGTCGCCTCCAAAGATCCAGAGTTTATGCATTGGTCTGAAAAGCTTATCAGCTGGAGACGGGCTGATCACCGAGAGGTGATGCCGTCTCCAGGCTCTTATGCGTTGGAGTTGGATGCCACCTTTGCAACAGAAAGGCGAGCTGCTCGTTTCTCCCGAGTTCTGATTGATGGTGGGAGCAGCATCAACATCCTGTATCGTGACACCATGGAGAAGCTAAACATCAAGACGAAGAAACTTTTTCCTAGTCGGACCGTATTTCATGGCATTGTACCCGGCCTGTCATGCTCACCAATTGGCAAGATCAAGATAGATGTCCTCTTTGAAGACAAGGATCACTTCCGTCGTGAAGCAGTCTGGTTTGAAGTGGTGGATCTAGAGAGCCCTTACCATGCTTTACTTGGCCGTCATGCCCTGGCCAAGTTTATGGCTATGCCCCACTATTCTTACCTCAAGATGAAGATGCCGAGCTCCAAGGGCATCATCACCATAGTCGGAGACTACAAGAAATCCTCTGCTTGTGTTGCAGCCAGCAGCCGACTGGCCGAGTCCCTCGTGATTGCTACTGAGAAGAAGATCCTTGACCGGGTTGCGGCCATGGCTGGCAAGCAGCCGGACCTATCGCCTGACCCCAAGGAGTCGGAAGCTCAGGGCTCCTTCCAGCCGGCCAAGGAAACAAAGAAGATACCTCTGGACCCAGAGCACCCGGAGAGGTTTGCTGTGCTAGGAGCAAACCTGGACAACAAATAGGAAAGCGAGCTCGTCGATTTCCTCCATGAGAATCGGGATATCTTTGCATGGTCCCCCAAGGACATGCCGGGTGTTTCGATGGATTTCGCCGAGCACAAGCTACATGTCCGAGCAGACGCAAAACCAGTCAAGCAGCCCCTCTGCTGACTATCGGAGGAGAAGAGAAGAATTTTTGGTGAAGAGATAGCCCAGCTTCCGGCATCCGGCTTCATTATGGAGGTGTTCTTTCTAGAATGGCTTGCCAACCCGGTTCTCGTACTGAAGAAAAACAAGAAATGGCGCATGTGTATAGATTATACCAGCCTCAACAAAGCTTGCCCCAAGGATCCGTTTGCCTTGCCCCGGATTGACCAAGTGATAGACTCCACAGCCAGACGCGAGCTGTTGAGTTTCTTGGATGCCTACTCCGGTTACCATCAGATCAAGTTGGATCCAGCCGACCGCCTGAAGACCTCCTTCATCACACCATTTGGTGCTTTCTACTACCTGACTATGACATTCGGCTTGAGAAATGTCGGTGCCACTTTTCAGCGTTGCATGCAGAAATGCCTCCTCAAGTAACTCGGCAGAAATGCCCATGTCTACGTAGATGATATTGTGGTGAAGACACTGAAGCGTGGCACCCTGCTGGAAGATCTCAAAGAAACAATTGACAACTTGCGCCAATTTGAGATCAAGCTCAACCCTGAGAAATGCGCGTTCGGAGTACCAACCGGCCAGCTCCTGGGCTTCCTGGTCTCTGAACGCGGCATCGAGTGCAACCCGATGAAGATCAAGGCCATAGAAAAGATGGATATTCCCACCCGGCTTCGAGATGTCCAAAAGTTCACCGGGTGCCTGGCTTCCCTTAACCGGTTCATCAGTCGGCTAGGGGAGAAGGCTCTCCCCCTATATCAGCTCATGAGGAAGTCCACTCATTTCGAGTGGAACGACCAGGCGGACGAAGCTTTTCACAAGTTGAGAAGATGTTGACCACGCCGCCTGTCCTGGCGGCACCAACTGAGCAGGAGCCCATGCTCCTTTACATTTCCGCAACTAGCCGAGTGGTCAGCACTGTCATTGTGGTTCAGCGCTCGGAAGAAGGCAAAGCTCAGCTGGTCCAGAGGCCGGTGTACTACTTGAGCGAAGTACTGTCAACCTCAAAGGAGAATTACCCCCACTACCAGAAGATGTGCTATGGCGTGTACTTTGCTGCCAAAAAGCTCAAGCCCTATTTTCAAGAGCAGACCATCACGGTCGTTTGCACTGCCCTGCTTGCTGAGATCATAGGCAGCCGAGATGCATCTGGACGGGTGGCCAAGTGGGCCATTGCGCTGGCTCCTTACACCATCTTCTACCAGCCTCACACCGCCATCAAGTCCCAAGTGCTGGCCAACTTCCTTGTCGACTGGGCGGAAACCCAGTACCTGCCACCAGCACCCGACTCCACTCATTGGCGGATGCACTTTGATGGATCCAAGATGCGCACCGGCTTGGGAGTCGGCATCGTCCTCATCTCTCCAAAAGGTGACAAGCTTAGATACACGTTCCAAATTCATTTTTCCACCTCCAACAACGTGGCCGAGTATGAGGTGCTCATACATGGGCTCCGGCTGGCCAAAGAACTCGGCATCCGCCGGATCCTGTGCTATGGCGACTCGGACTTGGTGATCCAACAATCATCTGGCGATTGGGACGCCAAGGACGCAAACATGGCGAGCTACCACTTCCTCGTTCAGCAACTCAGTGCATACTTTGAAGGGTGCGAGTTTCTCCACGTGCCACGGGCCAACAACGAGCAAGCAGATGCCCTGGCACGAATCGGCTCCACCCGACAAGCTGTACCAACCGGCGTCTCACTCCAACGCCTCCTCAAGCCGTCTGTCAAGCCGTCTCCAGAATCAGACTCCATCTTCGTGCCGCCTGACCCTAATGCAGTCGGATCCGACTTGGGGAACTCAGCAGGTGGCTCGGTGTCACGCCCAATATGCGACCCTATCCAAAAGGAACTCGACGGTCCCACCAAGGATAGACCCGCATATTGAAACGCTTTTGCAAGGTGGATATCATTACATCAACATTACATAATAGATGGGGATACATACAATACATACAATGTCACATGAAAACAACAATACAGCATACAAGAACAACATCTGACTACAGATGAATCATAAACAGAGACTCAAACAATATCCACCCTGCTAGCCCAGGCTGCCGACCTGGAACCTATCCCCTGATCGAAGAAGAAGCAGAAGAAGAACTCCAAACAAGCAAACATCGCTCTCGCGTCAAGATCATCGCATAACCTGTACCTGCAACTATTGTTGTAGTAATCTGTGAGCCACGAGGACTCAGCAATCCCATTACCATGGGTATCAAGACTAGCAAAGCTTAATAGGAAAGGAAGGGGTAAAGTGGTGAGGTTGCAGCAGCGACTAAGCATGATATGGTGGCTAACATATGCAAATGAGAGCGAGAAGAGGAGCAAAGGAACGGTCGTCAACTAGCAATGAACAAGAGGTGATCCTGAACACCTACTTACGTCAAACATAACACAGAAACCGTGTTCACTTCCCGGACTCCGCCGAGAAGAGACCATCACGGCTACACACGCGGTTGATGCGTTTTAATTCGGATCAGGTGTCAAGTTATCTACAACCGGACACTAACAAATTCCCATCTGCCACATAACCGCGGGCACGGCTCTTGAAAGTTTAAACCCTGCAGGGGTGTCCCAACTTAGCCCATGACAAGCTCTCGCGATCAATGAAGGAATAGACCTTCTCCCAGGAAGACCCGATCAGTCTCGGAATCCCGGTTTACAAGACATTTCGACAATGGTAAAATAAGACCAGCAAAGCCGCCCGATGCGCCGACAATCCCGATAGGAGCTGCACATATCTCGTTCTCAGGGCAACACCGGATAAGTCAAGCTACGAGTAAAACCAAACGTCGAGTTGCCCCGAGGTGGCCCCGCAGGTTGCTCGTTTCGGACCAACACTTAGACAAGCACTGGCCCGAGGGGGGGGGGGCTATAATAAAGATGACCCTTGGGTTAATTACTCCCAAGGGAAAAGGTAGGTGGTGGTGAGGCAAATGGTAAAACCAAGGTTGGGCCTTGCTAGACAAGTTTTATTCAAAGCGAACTGTCAGGGGGGTCCCATAAATCACCTGACCGCGTTAGGAACGCAAAATCCGGGAACATAACACCGATATGACGGAAACTAGGGCGGCAAGTGTGGAACAAAACACCAGGCATAAGGCCGAGCCTTCCACCCTTTACCAAATATATAGATGCATTAATAATATAAGAGATATTGTGATATCCCAACATAAACCCTGTCCACCATGGAGCAACTTCAACTTCACCTGCAGCTAGCAACGCTATAAGAGGGGCTGAGCAAAGCGGTAACATAGCCAATCAATGGTTTGCTAGGAATGGTGTCAAAGGTTAGAGGTTCATGGCAATTTGGGAGGCTTGAAGAGCAAATGATAGGTAACGCAGCAAGCGATGGAACGAAGCAACTAGCATAGCAATGATAGTAGTGAGATCCAGGGTAGCGGTCATCTTGCCTGAAATCCCGCAAGGAAGAAGAACGAGTCCATGAAGAAGACGAACGGATGAAGCCGAACCAACCGTAGACGAACGAATCCTCACGATCGCAACGAAACGGGAACTAACAAGAAGAAGCACACAAAATAGTAAAACACACCACACATAGACAAGACATGATGCACAACAAGCATGATGCATGAGAAGTCTACATGAAGCTACTCATGGCAAGAGATGATGCAAACAAGAACAATACATCAAGGCAAGTTTAAATGAGGCCGGAAACAACATATAACAATTCCGGTAAGTCCTCATATGCAAATTTCGAAATAGGTCCAGAACTGAATAATCCTTATGTTCAAGTTGTTAAACATCAAGTTAGGATGCACCAAGATGATCTACACGAAATTCTAGTCAAGTTACAAATAAAGTTCATTTAGTTCGGAGCTACGGTCTAGAAGATATGAGCAAAACAAGTTAAACATGGCATTGATGCAAAATGCATGCAAACATCAAGCAAACACACCAAAACAAGGATGCAACATGATAATATGAAACTACATGCAAAAACAAGCAAGTTTCATATAGAGCACACTCAAAACGGAGCAACGGTGCAACACATACTCTATACAAGGCATAACAACAATCTGTCCATAACAGCAACTAGGAATCTTGCAAGCATCAAAACAATAAGCTACAACACCCCAACATGATAACAAAAGGCATGGGCATAAAGTACTAGTAAAGGACAACAAAACATGAACACTGAGCTATCTCCAGAAATCACTAGAACATGCTCCAAAACACATGGGAAGATTGCAAATAATAACAGTTTCAGACATTAGCAGAAATAACATCAGGTTGCAATGTTTAGAGCAAGCAAACAACATGTTACAGGAACTTATCATGGAAAACAAAGGCATGGCATAAATCTACTAATCGCATAGATTAAAAGTCCCTTACTGACCATGAGCCAAAAAGGATCAGAAGATATGATGGCACCCATGTAAACATGGCAAGTTATGTTACAGATTCAAACATGGCAGGAACAACAATAAGTAGGCATGTTGGTGAGTTTGAACCACTCACCATAGAGCAATACATGGAATTACAAGGCAACCAACAGTAAGAAGGTATGTTTGTGAAGTTAAGCATGGCAAGAGCAAGGTCATAGGATACATGGATCACTAGGAAACAATCATGGAAACATTGAACTTAATGTTAACAGGCTGATAGCAACATCATTTAGCAACTTTGGAGCAAGGTTACAACAAGCTACAGTAATCATAAATGCAACCAAGGGCATGAATGGATAGAGCAAGACATGTAGATCAAAACATATTTATAGAACATCTCCATATTATGCATAGAATGATTAGTAGAGGCATGTTTACATAGCAACAAAATATAACAGAATCTGTCAGGAAAACAGCAACAGCAACTACCCTACTTAGCAAGCTTGATACACTCAGCACACAACTCACAAAAATACATGGTTGGCACCCCTGGAAATATGGCATGGCATAGATCAAAACACATGTAGAGCTCATACTCATAGGATGCACACATCAAACATGGCAAAAATGATAAATGAGCAAGTTATAACAGTTTCAGCAGATTAACATCAACATGCACTCTTCCAACAGCGTTTCGGGCATCAAGATGAGCTCAAATGAAAATGATGCAATGGAATGAAATGAAGTACTCGTCGAGGCGAACAATTTGACATATTACATGCGCAAAACGGAGCTATAGATGCAAAGATACAATATGATGAACATGGCATGATAATGCAAAATATTCAGGACTTAGGCATTTTCGGGGAAGGGGAAAAAGTCAACCTCGTCGGAATCTGGACGGCCGGCGCGGGCACGGACGACGAGGTTCGCCGGAGAGGCGGGGGCCGGCGAGGGGGCGGCGGATCCGGGGCGCGCCTGCCCGGATCTGGCCGGGGCGAGGCCAGGGGAGGCCGGAGGGAGGCCGCGCGGGGCGCCGGCGTCGATCCAGCACGGCGGCGGACGGCGGCCGACGCCGGGGACGCAGGAGGCGGCGAGGCCAGGGCGGCGGCGACCACCGGCGGCTGGAGGGCGCGGATCGCCGGAGGGGGGAGGCGCGGGCCGTGGCGAGCGGCGCGAGGGCGCGGAGGCCGGGCGCCATGGCGGTGGCGGCGAACGGCGGCGGGGCGCGGGCGTCCCGCGGGCGGGCGGCGGCGGCGGAGCGGGCCAGGCGGCGGCGGCGCGAGGGCCCGCGCGGGCCCGCGATGGGCTCCGCGGGCCGGCGGCGGAGGGCTGCGGCGGGAGGCCACGTGGCGCACTGTGATTCGACGGGGGCGGCAGCGCGGACATGTCCGACGGGGTCTGGACGTGTCCGGCTGCGGGAGGAGGACGAAGGCTAGGGTTAGGGGTGGTTTCATCCGCGAATTTCGGAGGGGGAGGTGTTTATATAGGTAGAGGGAGCTAGGAGAGTCCAAATGAGGTGCGGTTTTCGGCCACGCGATCGTGATCGAACGACCGAGAGCATGAAGGGGAGTTTGCTTGGTTTTGGGCCACTTTGGACGGGGTGTTGGGCTGCAACAAAAGAGGCTTTTACGGTTATCCGGTTAACCGTTCGAGTACCAAACGACCTCCAAATGGCACGAAACTTGACAGGCGGTCTACCGGTGCTATACCAAGGCCGCTTGGCAAGACTCGGTCCATTCCGAGAAAGTTTAACACCCACACACGAAAAGAGACAAGGAGGGGACGCCGGGTGAGATAGGAGCGCCGGATTGCAAAACGGACAACGGAGAAAAAGCTAGGATGCATGAAACGGACACGTATGCAAAATGAGCACTTGTCTTGCGGAGGAAATGAATGTGATCTTCGTGGACATTGGAGCCGTCCCAGGCTCTAGCGCACGCCATGAAGGCGAGAGGCTGACGAAGAAAGCGCGGCGACGGCGAGAGCATGACCCCGCAGTGGTGAAGCTGCGGTGCAGCAAGGTGGCCCGAGGAGCGGTGCAATGGCAAATAGCAATGGCGCCAGAGAAGAAGAGGAAGAAGAAAATGGCGGAGAGGGAGGCGAGCGCGCGTGCGTCTGCCGCTCCCCCTCTTCCCCCTACTTATAGCCACGGTGCGACGATGCCGAGGGGGTGGGACGTGGGGGACGTGGGATTGACTACGCCTACTCCCCCACGACCCATGATTATTGTGCCTTAACGACATGCGGAAACTACCACTGAAATGCAAACCGTCCGCCTCGGCCACAAAGGATCCGCGCGTGGGCCGAGGCGTGGTAGTGGCGGGCCCCAGCCTGCAGCGACGTCTCATCGCGCGCGTGGGCTAGCAGGCTGGTCCTGCCGAAGGGTGCCACGTGGCGCGTGGACGGCGGGCGGCCGGCCCGCCGCCCGACGCGCGCGCCAGCTGGTTCCCGCCTTCAGACTCCAAAATCTTTCTAGACGGCATGACTGACCGAGGCCGGCTCCTAGCTGTCGGCTCTTCAAGATAGGAAGCTGCTCAGGCTTCTCATCCCCCCTTTCAGACGCGAAGCCCGACCAGCTTCGGGGACTACTGTCGGAGAGAATGACCATGGGTAGCCTAACTGGCTCCCCCTGACTCTTCAAAAAATATCGGGCCGACTGAGCCCTCAAATATCCAAGATGCAGGATCGCCTACTCTTGGCCGACTGCCCACCACCGGCCGGCTGCTAGAAGGCGGCAAGGCTCTAAGAGCTCTCTCGAAGAGGGCCGAGTCCTAGCAGCCGGACACCAGAGTGGCCGACACCTAGCAGGCGGTCTGGCTCACACCCTCAAAGTTTGCATCCACATAACGGCGATAAGACGGGGCGTGGCTACAGTGAAGCCTCCACCCCCAAATCCCGGAGCAAGCGTGGCCACAGTGCGTCGTACAGGGCGACGACTCCTTTTCCGGCGCGACACTGTTGCCACGTTGACCATGACACCACCCACGATAGGCTGTCAGTACGGCCCGCAGGCGGCGGACCCCTGCTACCAGGGAGACACCAGAAGGCAGCCGAGCTTGACCGGTCGGCCTGAGGGGAGGCCGGCTCGCAGCAGTCGGTCCGCCCCCACCCTGGAAGTTTGTGCACCATTAAGCAGATAAGATGGGGTAAGGCTACAGTGAAAGCCCACCAGGCGGCGGCACTGTAGCCATGCTTACCCCGACAAAGACATCGTCACCAAGAGAAAGGCTACAGTACCAGCAGCCGACAAGACCCCCAGGCAGTGGGCCCAGCCTGTTGGCCAAGAGGCCGGCAGCCGGCTGTACCCACCAGTCAGGGAGCCCCAGCGGCCGGCGGAGAAGCCGACGACTATAGACACTAACGGCCTAGACTCACATCTAGTCAGATTACCATTGTACCCCTGGGGGGTAGGCCTATATAAACCCCCAGGGCACCCATGCAAAGGGTTGATCTCTTAGAGTTTCACACACCACATAGAGAGAAGAGGAGAGCTAGCCTTGCCCTTCTTCTTCCTCTAGCTAAACAGCTCAAGGAGCTTCTTGTAGCTACTTTTTGATCTAGTGATCATGCGGAGACCATGCAGAGCAGGACTAGGGGTGTTATCTCCTAGGAGAGCCCAGAACCTGGGTAAGATTCGCCGGCGTGCATGTCTTCGCCTTATCCCGTTTCCAGGCACCGGCGATGTCTTACTGGCTCCCAAGATGATAAGCCACCTGTTGGCATATGTCGCACCTACCACCAGACATGCATAGCTCTTGCTTGTTTTGACTTCTTCTTTCTCTTCTAGATTGAGTGACCGTTTGCGTTGTAGGTGTTTGTCCCTATTGCAGTGAGCACTATTCTTTTTTCTAAATGCTTATTTTTGGCTCCTGCATATGTGTTTGGGCAGTACAAATACATCGCCATAGTGAGTACAGATGTGGCACCTTGGGGAGTGCCAAAAAGACTAACTGCTTAGGATTAATATTGAGTACATCACCATGTGGGTGGGCTCGGGCAAAAACTTGTACATGTTAGAATGGTAGGAAGTAATTTCACATGTTTAGCCCTATAAGCTCAGAAGAAAAGAAACCAAAAAAATAGTTCATGAAAACAAACCCCATGAAGTTCATTGGGAAAAACATCATAAGTTCAGAACGTTCAGTTCAACACAAGGCCCTAGCTTAGTACAAAGTTCAGGCCAGTTCATACTTCAGTTTTCTCAATTGATTATAGCGAATCTATGAAGAAGTAGAACAACCAGGCTTAATTATATTGTTTGTTTTCTGTGAGCAGATATGCGCACACTCAAGGCAGGCGGTCGAGCACCTCCTTAGGTGGGATGGCGGCCGGCGCACAGCCGCCCTGCTTGCCCTGCCTTTTCCCGCACCTGCCCACCTGGTTGGGATACTTCTCCTCCGGTGAGGTTGCCGTGCTGCTGGGATACTTCTCCTTCGCCTCCACCTGCTCACACTCTTTCTATTTTGTCCCTCGCGTAGTCACTTTGCCTTTTGATTCTTAAATGCACCTTCAGTGTAGGTTCTCCGGTGCGCCATCTCTTTCTGGCAGCGTTGCCTGCTTACGTCTTTCTCGTATGCTTCGCCAAGGCCGCATCCTCCCCTAAGATAAGAAGAGTGACAAGAAGGTAAAAGGAACACCAGATTTTTACAAATTCTGCAGATGTAGTGCGTATTTGCCTGAAAGTGCGTTATATCGACTAGAGGGGGGGTGAATAGGCGATTTTTATGAATTCTTCACTGAGGAATTTGCTGGTGAGAAAATTCCTAAATGAAGAACTACTAGCAGCGGAATAAGTACTCAGAAGTAAACATAACAGAACACAAGCATAGTCACCATGGCGAGATGAGACAAACACAGAGTACAGAAAGCATAAACACAGGATAACACAAGAAAGAAGACGGACAGATTGAAGAAATTGATCTGAGGAAATTGAGAAAGTCTTCAGTCAAAGTCTTCAAACAGATATGAACAGGCACATAACAACAGACATGAGGAAATGAAAGAGTTGAGGAAATAGAACCAGTAGGCTTGGTGAACACAATGATTTGGTAGACCAATTCCAACTGCTGTCTCAGTTGTACATCTGGTTGGAGCGGCTGAGTATTTAAACTCGAGGAGACTCAGTCCCGGAAACATAGTCCTCACCGTATTCTCCTTGATCAAAGGTCACACAGACCTCACCCAATCACTCATGGTAAGTCTTCAGGTGACTTCCGAACCTTCACAAACTCGGTCACTCGGGGATCCACAATTCCTCTTGGATGCTCTAGACCTTGACGCCTAACCGTCTGGAAGAAGCACAGTCTTCAAAGGAAACAAGCGTCGGATCCACGCAGGATCAATCTCTTCAGTGATGCTCAATCACTTTGGGTTTGTAGGTGTGTTGGGTTTTGGGGTTTTCCTCACTTGATGATTTTCGCCCAAAGTCCTCGGAGGATGGGATGCTCTCAATTGACAAGTGTCAGTTTCTGTCGGAGCAGCTAACTAGCTAGTGGTTGTAGGGGGCGGCTATTTATAGCCTAGGGAGCAGCCCGACATGATAAGACATAAATGCCCTTGTCTGATATGACCGTTAGGTGGGTAGATATTTTGGAATCGCTGGCGCATAGCACAACAACGGTCGGAATTTTGACTGTCAAAATCCTTAGGGCTATCATGTTCCCCACTGTGTAGGCAATTCACACTGGTGAATTCCTAACTCCTCAGTCAGAACAAATTCCTCAGAGACCAGAAGAAGTTCATCTCTGTCACTGAAGGATATGACTAAACTGTTTGAGATTTCCAATGGCTTCACTCGAAGAGATTGGTAGGTGTAGGATTTTGAGTTGAGCATCACATGGAAATTTTTCCTTAGTATTTCCTCGACCCCCTTTAACAGTACGGTGTTTCCTATGACCCAAGAAAGAGAAAATGAAACTACGAAAACAAAACTCTTCACGCTTCATGTTCCACGAATGAATACCAAGTCTTCAAGGTCGCACCAATTTCTTCACTTTCAAAGTCTTCAGAAAGTCTTCAGATATCCAAAGTCTTCAGACGAAGAACTTCATTTTTAGGGGTCGACTTTCTTTGTAAATATCAAACTCCTCGTAGACTTATAGACCTGTGTACAGTCCCAAACGCATCAGTTCCTTAACCTATAAGTCTTCAATACACCAAAATCACTAAGGGGCACTAGATTCACTTACAATCTCCCCCGTTTTGGTGATTGATGACAATATAGGTTAAGTTTTCAACGGGGATAAATATATGAAGTGTAAATATGAATGTTGAGGAATTTGATTGCAAGATATAGAAGAACTCCCCCTGAAGATGTGCATAGTGAGGAATTTGCTTTTGAAGCAATGCACACTTGAAGAGTATAATCATGGAGATCTCCCCCTATATCTTGTAATTCATACACACATTTGATATATAATATGAAGAATTTGAAATGCATGATGAAATATGCTGACTGATGTAATTCAGCATGTGTGCATTAACATTAATGAGGAATAAGCATGCAGAAGAACGTAGCAAAAGTATTAGAGCACCATAGAGTTTAAGATTACAACTCGATCCAGCAAAGTCATCAGAAGAACAAGAGTTGTAAATTAGCAAAAACGCCCATATAAGATAGACCCGCTTGATGACTAACTCAAATTTCTCCCCCTTTGTCATCGAATGACCAAAAGGGTTGAAACTAAGGACTAACGGCCCTGAAGAATATCATGTTGATGGAGGAGCGCCAACGTTGTCAGGGTCTTGAGTCGATGTAGGGCCTGCTGCAGTGTCGTCCAAGTCTTCATGCTCGTCCGTGGCGCATGATGAAGAATATGAGCTGGCCACCAAGGGAGGAACCTTGACCCTCTTGAATTTCTTCGGAGGAGGAGCAGACCAGTCAAAGTCTTCTTTGAAGCCCATTTGCTTCAGATGTTCTTCACCATATAGATGTGACAGAATAGCCCAGGTGCGATCAAACACTTCATGGAGGTAGTAGTGGTTTTTCTTCACTGCATTATGTGTGGAAGTCATGTTGTGAAGAATAGAACCAAACTGACGCTTAACCCACTTGTGGTTGCCATCCACCTTCTGGTGAAGACTTATCAGCAGTTCACGATCAGTCGGCACACGAAGAGCAGTAGTTTGAGGACTTGTCTTGGTAGCATTCGCAACAGTGTCATGAGTGGCAGAGTCATCATTGGTGGAGTAATATGCAGCTTTGCGGAACTGACCATCCAATGGACGAATGCCTTCATCGATCACGGCTGGTGACTTGCCCTTCTCATCATATGAGGAAATTGTCCGCTTGAGGACTTCGATAGGGGGCAAGTAGCTGAGGTGACTCTGAAAATCATCCTTGAAGTTGAGTGAAGACCTTGTTCTGAGGAATCTCATGATCCATGGCGCGTAAGGCTTCAGCTCAAATGGAGAAAGTGCAATATTTGCCAGAGTCCTCATGAAGAAATCATGGTAATTGATGGGGATACCATGCATGATGTTGAAAAGCATATTCTTCATCATTCCGATAATTTCTTCATCGGATGATTCATGGCCTTTGATGGGACTCATGGTCTTTGTCAGAATGCGGTAAATTGTCCTTGGCACATAAAGCAATTCCTTCACGAGGAATTTGGTCCTTGGAGCTTGTCCTGGCTTCAGCGGCTTCATGAGCACTTGCATATAGTGATCAGTGAGTTCAGGCTCATCATACAGACAACGAGCACCGTCAAGTGGAGGACTGATTGGTAGGGCACGAAGCAATTCTGTGGCTGTTGCCTTGGAATGCGTGTTTTCAGTCATCCAGTCCAACACCCATGAGTTGACGTCAGGAGCATCACCTGTGATATGCAAGGTTGCGTAGAACTGAAGAATAAGTTCTTCATTCCAATCAACAATGTCAGAGCAGAAATTGAGCAAGCCAGCATCATGAACCATGCCGAGGACTTGAGAGAAGCAAGGCATGGATTCCATGTCCACATGAGGAATATGGTCATGGTCGAAGACTTTGTCCTTGTTGTACAGCACTAAGGAATAGAAGTTGGCCTGGCTGGCAGTCCAGAAACGCTTCCTTCTAAGACGAGCATTGTCATAGGGGTTGAAGTCAGTGAAGAACACGTGCTCGCCGAAGAAATCATCAGCCTTGAATTTTTGCTTCTTTGAGAAAGGATCCTTTGGCTTGGGCTGAGGAGTGTCAGTTAGTTGCAGCACCACCTCAGGAATCGCAATCTCAGGTTCCTCAGGCTAAAGAATTTCAGGCTCTTCAGCAGCTTCAGCCTGGGTTGCCAATTCTTCATTGACAATTTCTTCAGCACTAGTGGCTGGAATTTCTTCATGAACACTGGGGGTGACATGAGGTTCTTCAGATCCCATTTGCACTTCAGTGGCGGCAGGGGACTGAGGAATAGCTTGAAGGGGAGTGAACATTGGAGAGTTGGGATGTTGACTATCCCAAAATTCATCATTGAGCATAGGAGTGGTACAGCCAATGTCCACATCCTCCTCTTCAATTTCTTCAACACCTGCCTCTTCAGCAGTAAACTGAGGCAAAGGTGAGGAAATGATTGGGGTTGAAGGGATCTTATCCACTTCAATTTTTTCGTCCAACTGCTCTGAAGAAGCAGCAGAAGGAGTTTCTTCATCAGATTCATCTGGAATCACATAGTCTTCACCAAAAGGAACAAGGTCCTTTGATGGCATTGATGAAAATGGAACGACATCAATTGGATTATCAATCAAACTGATCAGAGTCTTCATCTTCTTCGGCGCTGAAGAATTTGAAGAAGTTGATGCCTTCCTTTTCTTCACAGCTGCACGTTCTGCAGCCTTGGTCTTCTTCGCATCTGATGCAAATGGAAGGATTGGAGTTGGTGTAGGCGCAGGAGGTGCAGAGGACACTGGTTCATTTTCCTCAAGCGCAACTAATGCAGTTGCCCTGACTTGTTCACTTTCTTCAGGCGCACCACTAGTGGATGCCCTGGCAATATTTTCAGCGGCTGGAATGGAGTCATCAGCCCTGGCACTCTCATTTTCTTCAGCAGCCTGATTGTCATCAACAGTGCTGGCATTTTCTTCAGTAGTCTGAGCATATGCCTTAGCCTGAGTAACTTCAACGTGCACAGGTGGAGTAGCACTTGAAGTGAATTTCTTCGTCAGATTGACGAAACGCACCTTGGCACCCTTCCAATCAGCATAATAGCGATCAAATTCATCACTCAGTTGTTTGATTTCCACTTGCAAGGCAAGGAGCTAATCTGGAGTGAGAGTGAGAACATTGTCCTTGAGGTAGCGCTGTTTCTTGTACTGCGCTTTCTTCAGACTTCTGCCTTGTTCAAATTTCCATTTCTCTTCTTCAATGAAGGCAGTGAGGACATGGCTTTGACCAGGAGTGAGGTTCATCTCTGGCAAAGGCATGTTGGGGTCCTTGTGCCATAAGTCAATGTAATCAATGATCAGCTTGGGATCCAACATCAGTGGCACATTGCTTCCTTTGGCTCTAGCGGCCCTAGCTTGCCTGTTTCTGATGATTTAGGCAAGTTCTTCATCATCAGCCTCATCATCATCAGACGGTACATGGAAGGCGACCTGCTTCTTGTGAGGACTTGGTCGAGTGCCTCATCCAGCAGTGGCCTTTTTCTTCAGCAGAGAGGGACCAGCTGAGGAATTATGAGCAGCTGAGGAGCTTGCAGATGCTCCTGAGGCAATAGAGAAGCCTTGAGTCCTTTGGCACATGGCGAGATGCACAGGTGCCGAGGATTTTGTCGGAGCAGCTGAAGCCTTTGACGGAGGAGCTGAGGACTTTGAAGGAGCAGTCTGAGGAATTTGCTGTGAGGGCCTTGAGGAATCTGGCCTTGATGGCATAGCATAGGAGCTTGGCCGTGAGGGCATTGAAGGTGAAGCACTGGACTTGTGTGCAGGCTTCTTGTGCATAGCCTTCTTGGGCTGACTGGCAGAGGCCTCAGCAGAGGCAGCAGCAGCAGAGTCAGCGTTGAATTTACTCACTGCTTCCTTTGCTTGCTTAGCCAGTTTGGCTTGGCGCTTTGCCCATTCATCAGGATAATCCTCACCGCGCTTGAGGCTAGTGGGATCCGCCAACTGACCTGGTGCCAATGGCGGTCTTGGGCATGGAAGGTTGAGTGCGAATTTCTTCATGTACTTGGGAGTTACATACCTGTACTCCCTCCATTCCCGTGCCCATCTCCTTTCAATCCTCTGTATGCGCACCTTGCGCTGATTTTTGTTCTCCTTACCAAACTTGGCCTCATCAGGTGTGCAATAGCCTGCGAATGTCCTTAGGGATCTCAAAAGCAGTCATGACCTCAGGCTTCTTTCCTCCCTTCTGTGGCTTCTTACCATCTACCATTTTCTTCAGTTGAGTAATTTGAACAATCGAATTCTCTGAAGAAGTATGCAACTTTTCTTTGAGGAACGCTGCAAATGAGTTAAGTTGATGAGAACCTAGTGATTCAGCAGTGGACATTTGTACCTGTGAACAGAGTGTAGTTACGAGGAATTTGGAGAGGTCATATGCGTTCTCAAAGGGTTTTTCAAAAAGAACAAGTTTGAGGAATTTGACCAGATGAGTCTTGAGGAATTTCACTAAGCGTTCTTTGTCTTAGGTTCTAGAGTTGTATAGATTGAAAATCCACACAATTGAGGAATCTTGAAGAAAATCATAGCTTAGAGAAACGAATCAAGAACATATGACATGTGAGGTGTTCATGTGTGTGAAGAATTGAAGAATAAACACCTTTGAATATTTTCAGAAAAACTTGAGAATCAAAGCGAGTAGTTAAAAGTAACTTTTAATTACCCGAAGTGAAGAACACGATGAACTGGGAAGAACAGATGTGAAGTTCGTCTATTCAGATCTTCCACGCCCTATCTTGGCGGAGGAAGATGACTACGGCGGCGGCGGAGTGAAGATTTCCGTGGCCGGCGCGAGTACGACGGCGACGAGGTCGAGACAGTGAAGCTCTTCCTCTCCAGCGATGATGGAGTAGTGGCGGCGCTAGGGTTTGAGAAGCTCGAGAGAGAGAGAGATAGAGAGAGAGAGAGAGAGGTCGAGCGGAGTAAAGGAAGTGAGGAAAGGGTGAGGGGGTATTTATAGTCGCAGTGAAAAACTATTCGCCCGAAGATTTAGGACGAACGTGCCCCTGACCCTTCTCATTCGCATGACATGTGTCACGCACGTACTGTGGGGTGGCGATCGTGTAAGATCGTGGGTGAATACATAAGTATATCATGGGATGCAGAACGATTTGAGCGGCAATGCCGAAAATTCAGATAAGATAAGTTAAAAAATTCCGTTCACAATTTCTTCAGCTGTCAAGGACACAGTGAAGAATTTGAATGAGTTTCAAATAGAACGCATATGAGGAATTTATGAATAGACTGGGTTGAGTTTAGCATAGAGGGGGAAGGGTTCGATCACATTCAGTTAGCAGAAGAAATCAACTTGAAGAAATAACGACAAGTGAATGCTGTAGAGGACTTAAAACTCATATATATATATTCGAATGAAGAACAACGCCGGGAAGAGTGAAGACAATGCAAAGTTGAAGAATTTGAAAAACTGAGGAATTTCAAAAACGAAGAAAAACTCAAATTGAAGATTTTCAACTTTGGTTGGTGGCGTGACCCACCGTATAAGAAAGCTGATTTCAGACACTGCGTACAATTGTCTTAGGGCTCTGAGAATCAATTTCTTCATTAATTTTTTCACACTTAGAGGGTTAGTCTTCATTGATTGAAGAAAAATGTTACTTCGTGTGTTGCGCATCTAAGTCAACAAGTCAGCAGATGTTAGGATGTGTGTCCATTTCAGATAACATTAGAAGATTCTAGGATATTTAGCTCACACCGCAACTTGCTAAATCTCTTCTCATCCAAGGGCTTTGTGAATATATCGGCCAATTGATCTTTAGTGCTGACGTGGTCGATGGAGATGTCGCCCTTCAACACATGATCACGATGAAAATGATGACGAATTTGGATGTGCTTGGTCTTCGAGTGCTGAACTGGGTTATGAGCAATCTTGATGGCACTCTCATTGTCACAGTAGACAGGCACATTCTTCACATTGACGCCATAGTCCTTGAGTGTTTGCTTCATCCATAGTAGTTGAGCATAGCACGATCCAGCAGCAATGTACTCGGCTTCTGAAGTGGAGAGAGATACACAGTTCTGTTTCTTCGAGGACCAACAGACCAAAGATCGTCCGAGGAAATGACATGTACCAGATGTTGACTTGCGGTCCACGTGATCGCCAGCATAGTCAGAGTTTGAATATCCAATGAGATCAAAAGTGGAGCCCTTGGGATACCATAATCGAAGTGTTGGTGTGTGAGCTAAATATCGAAGAATATGCTTCACAGCCTTATGGTGTGATTCCTTCGGTGTAGCTTGAAATCGGGCACACATGCAAACACTAAGCATAATACCCGGCCTAGATGCACATAGGTACAATAAAGAGCCAATCATGGAGCGGTATACCTTTTGATCGAAGTCTTTACCATTTTCATCAGTGCATAGATGGCCATTTGTGGGCATCGGAATTTTGACCCGTTTGCAATCTTGCATGCCGAATTTCCTCAATACGTCCTTGAGGTATTTCTCCTGAGATATGAATATTCCATTGCGCTGTTGACGAATTTGAAAAACTAAGAAGAATTTCAACTCTCCCATCATAGACATTTGATATTCTTCACTCATAATATAGGCAAATTCATCACTATATCTTTGTTCAGTACAGCCGAAAATGATATCATCAACATATATTTGGCACACAAACAATTCACCATCGTAAGACTTAGTGAAAAGAGTTGGGTCGAGTGAACCGGGTTTGAAGCCATTCTTCATGAAGAATTCCTTCAAGGTATCATACCACGCCCGAGGGGCTTGCTTGAGGCCATACAGGGCCTTGTTGAGCTTGAAGACTTTATCAGGATTCTTTGGTTCTTCAAAGGTTGAGCAACATATACTTCTTCCTCAATCTTACCATTGAGGAATGCATTTTTCACATCCATTTGTTGTAAGATAATATCATGATGGTTAGCATAAGCAAGTAATATGCGAATAGCCTCAAGTCTAGCAACAGGTAGTTTCATCAAAGTCAATTCCTTCAACCTGTGTGTAGCCTTGAGCTACAAGCCGTGCCTTATTCCTCACCACAAGGCCATTTTCATCTTGCTTGTTGCGGTAGATCCACTTTGTGCCAATAATGTTGTGCTTGCGAGGATTTAGACGTTTGACCAGTTCCCAGACGTTGTTGAGCTCGAACTGATGTAATTCTTCTTGCATAGCTTGAATCCACTCAGGCTCCAGAAATGCTTCATCTACCTTAGTGGGCTCTGTGATAGATACAAACGCAAAGTGCCCACAAAAGTTAGATAAAGTGAAGCTTTTGAGCGTGTGAGAGGACCTGGTGCTTCAATGTCATCGATGATCTTCTCGATTTGCACTTCATTGGCAATTGAAAGTGCGTTATATCGACTAGAGGGGGGGTGAATAGGCGATTTTTATGAATTCTTCACTGAGGAATTTGCTGGTGAGGAAATTCCTTAGCGAAGAACTACTTGCAGCGGAATAAGTATTCAGAAGTAAATATAACAGGATACAAACATAGTCATCATGATGAAATGAGGACTAGCACTGAGTACAGAAAGCGTAAACACAGGATAACCAGATGAAGACAAACAGACTGAAGAAATTGAACTGAGGAATTTGTGAAAGTCTTCAGTCAAAGTCTTCAAACACAGATATGAACAATACCCAACACAGTAATGAGGAAATGAAAGAGTTGAGGAGATAGAACCAGTTAGTTGGTGAAGACAATGATTTGGTAAACCAGTTCCAACTGCTGTCTCAGTTGTACGTCTGGTTGGAGCGGCTGAGTATTTAAACTCGAGGACACACAGTCCCGGACACCCAGTCTCTGAGCCGCAAATCAGGACACCCAGACCTCACCGTATTCTCCTTGAACTAAGACCACGCAGGCCTCATCCAATCACTCGTGGTAAGTCTTCAGGTGACTTCCGAACCTTCACAGACTTGGTCACTCGGCGATCCACAATTCCTCTTGGATGCTCTAGACCTTGACGCCTAACCGTCTGGAAGAAGCACAGTCTTCAAAGGTAACAAGCGTCGGATCCACGCAGGATCAATTTCTTCAGTGATGCTCAATCACTTTGGGTTTGCGGGGGTTTGGTTTTGGGATTTTCCTCACTTGATGATTTTCGCTCAATGTCCTCGGAGGATGGGTTGCTCTCAGATGACAAGTGTCAAGTTATCTCAGAGCAGCCAACCAACTAGTGGTTGTAGGGGGCGGCTATTTATAGCCTAGGGAGCAGTCCGACATGATAAGACATAAATGCCCTTCAATGATATGACCGTTAGGTGGATAAGATATTTTGGACAGCCGGTGCGCAGCACAGCAACGGTCGGAAATTTGACTGTCAAATTCCTCAGGGCTATCATGTTCCTCACTGTGTAGGCAATTCGCACTGGGGAATTCCTAACTCCTCAGTCAGAGCAAAGTCCTCAATGACCAGAAGAACTGCGTCTCTGTCACTGAAGAATTTGACTGAACTGTATGAGATTTCCAATGGCTTCACTCGAAGGGATTGGTAGGTGTAGGATTTTGAGTTGAGCATCACATGGAAATTTTTCCTTAGTATTTCCTCGACCCCCTTTAACAGTATGGTGTTTCCTATGACTCAAGAAAGAGAAAATGAAACTACGAAAACAAAAGTCTTCACGCTTCATATTCCTCGAATGAATATCAAGTCTTCATGGTCACACCAATTTCTTCACTTTCAAAGTCTTCAGAATATCAAAGTCTTCACTTGAAGAACTTCATTTTTACGGGCCGACTTTCTCTGTAAATATCAAACTCCTCATAGACTTATAGACCTGTGTACACTCACAAATGCATCAGTTACTTAACCTATAAGTCTTCAATACACCAAAATCACTAAGGGGCACTAGATGCACTTACAATCTCCCCCTTTTTGGTGATTGATGACAACATAGGTTAAGTTTTCAACGGGGATAAACATATGAAGTGTAAATACTGATATTGAGGAATTTGATTGCAAGATATAGAAGAACTCCCCCTGAATGTGTGCATAGTGAGTAATTTGCTTTTGAGGCAATGCACATTTGAAGAATTGAATCATGGAGATCTCCACCTATATCTTGTAATTCATACACGCATTTGATATATAATATGAAGAATTTAAAATGCATGATGAAATATGGTGCCTGATGAGATTCAGCATGCGTGCAATAATATTACCGAGGAATAAGCATGCGGAATAGCACATCAAAAGTTTCAGAGCTCAGTGCATCAAAAGCATCAGAGCACAACCAAAAGTATCAAGGCACCATCGGATTTAAGATTACAACTCGATCCAATAAAAATTTCGGAAGAACAAGAGTTGTAACTAAACAAAACGCCCATAATATAAACCCGCTTGAAGACTAACTCAGATTTCTCCCCCTTTGTCATCAAATGACCAAAAGGATCGAAACTGAGGACTAACGCCCCTGAAGAGTTTCAAGTTGATGGAGGAGCGCCAGCGTTGTCGGGGTTGTTTGTTGAAATAGGGCCTGCCGCAGTGTCGTTCAAATCTTCATGTTCATCAGTTTCACGCGATGAAGAATAAGAACTGGCCACCAGATCAGGAACTTTGACTCTCTTGAATTTCTTCGGAGGTGGTGCAGACCAGTCAAATGCTTCCTGGATACCCATAGTCTTCAATTCTTCCGCGGAATATACATGAGTGAGAACAGCCCAGGTGCGGTTGAGGGTTTCATGAAGGTGATACTGATTTTTCTTCACTGCATTATGTGTTGAGGTCATGTTGTGAAGAATTGCAGCAAATTGACGCTTCACCCATTTGTGATTGCGATCAACCTTCTGATGAAGACTGAGGAGTAACTCACGGTCAGTCATCACCCTGGGTGCTGTTGCTTGAGGCTTTTGCTTGGCTGATGTATTTGCGGCAGTGTCATGTGTTGCAGAATCTTCATTGGTGGAGTAAGATGTAGCCAGACGGAATTGACCATCCAATGGACGAGTGCCTTCATCGATCACAGCAGCTGCCTTGCCCTTATCATCAGATGATGAAACTGGTCGCTTGAGGACTTCAATGGGCGGCAAGTAGCTACCATGGTTCAGAGTGTCAGCCTTGTAATTCAGTGAAGATCTTGCCCTTATGAATCTCATAATCCAAGGCGCATAGGGCTTCAGCTCAAAAGGTGACATTGCAACATTAGCCAGAGTCCTCATGAAGAAATCATGGAAGTTGACGGGAACGCCATGAATGATGTTGAAAAGCATGTTCTTCATGATGCCAACGACATCTTCATCATTTGATTTGTGGCCTTTGATAGGACTCATTGTCTTCGTCAGGATTCGATAGACAGTCCGAGGCACATACATCAATTCCTTGACGAGGAATTTGGTTCGAGGGGCCTGCCCTGGCTTCAAAGGCTTCATGAGCACTTGCATATAATGATTAGTCAGTTCGCGGTCATTGTAGATGCAACGTGCACTGTCATGGGGAGGATCAAGAGGAAGGACACGAAGCAATTCAGTTGCTAGTGCCTTGTAGTGAGTGTTTTCTGTCATCCAATCCAGCACCCATGAATTGACATCTTCAGCATTTCCGGTGATATGCAAAGTGGCATAGAACTGAAGAATGAGTTCTTCATTCCAATCACAGATATCAGTGCAGAAATTCAGGAGTCCTGCATCATGAATAACTGTGAGGACTGGCTCGAAGCACGGCAGAGATTCCATATCCACATGAGGAATATGCTCATGATCGAAGATTTTGTCCTTGTCAAAGAGCACTGAGGAATAGAAGTTGGCTTGAGTAGCAGTCCAGAAGCGTCTTTTCCTTATGCGAGCAGAGTCATATGGATTGTAATCAGTGAAGAACACATGCTCAGAAAAGAAGTCTTCAGCCTTGCATTTTTGCTTGCTGGAGAACGGATTCTTCGGTTTGGCAGAGGAGTATCAGTGATTTGCAGTACAACCTCAGGAATCGCGATCTCAGGTGCTTCAGGCTGAGGAATTTCTGGTTCCTCTTCTTGTGCAGTTTGGGGATCAGCAGCAAGTTCTTCAGCACTAGCGGCTGGAATTTCTTCATGAACAGGCGATGTGGGATGAGTTTCTTCAGAGCCCATTTGAACAGTTGTATCCGGGGACTTAGGAATTTGTTGAATGGGGGTGAAGAGGGGAGTATTGGGATGCTGACTTTCCCAAAAGTGATCGTTCATCACTGGTGTAGTGCATCCAATATCCACGTCTTCTTCTTCCTTTTCAATTTCCTCAACACCAGCCTCTTCAGCTGTGAACTGAGGCATGGGTGAGGAAACGACTAGCGTTGAAGGGAATGCTTCCACTTCAATTTCTTCATCAAACTGTTCTGAGGTAGCAACAGAATGATTTTCTTCATCAGATCCGCTTGGGATCTTGTAGTCTTCTCCATAAGGAACAATTTCCTTAGACAACATGGAGGAAATGGGAACGACATCAATAGGATTTTCAAGCGAGCTGGTCATTGGCTTCCTTTTCTTCACTGCAGCTCGCTCTGGAGCCTTGGTCTTCTTCACTTCATAAGCAGAAGGAAGAATTGGAGTTGGTGTTGGCGCAGGAGGAGCTGAGGAATGTGGTTCATTTTCTTCAGGCGCAACTGGTGCAGTTGCCCTGATCTTTTCAGTTTCTTCAGGCGCACCACTAGTGGATGCCCTGGGAATTTCTTCAGCGGCTGGAATGTAGTCATCAGCCCTGGAACTTGTATTCTCATCAGCAGGCTGAAAGTCATCAGCAGTGCTGGCATGTTCTTCAGCAGGCTGAGCAGAGTCTGTAGCCTGAGGATTTTCTTGTTGCGATGGGGCTGCAACAGTTGTCATTTTCTTCGTCATATTGACGAATCTCACTTTGGCTCCTTGCCAATCAGCATTGTATGCATCGAAATCTTTGCTGAGGGCTTGGATTTCAGATTGAGCTTTGAGGAGCTCTTCAGGAGTCAGGTTGACGATGTTCTTCTTCAGAAGCTTCTCCTTTCTAGCTTGTGCTCTCTTGATCTCACGAGCCTTTTCAAATTTCCATTTCTCTTCAGCGATGAAATGGGTCAGCATGTGACTTTGACTAGGAGTCAGAGGCAGATCAGGCATTGGAGTGTTTGGATCCTGATGCCATAAGTCGATGAAATCAAGGATCTTCTTCGGATCCAAAAGCAGAGGCACAATTGTTCCTTTGGCTCGAGCGGCCTTTGCTAGTCTGTCTCTGATGATTTCTGCAAGTTCTTCATCAGAGGCCTCGTCATCAGAGGGCACATGGAAAGCAACCTGTTTCTTTCTTGGACTTGGCCGAGGACCGCGTCCAGCTGTTGATTTTGTCTTCAGCAGAGTGGGGCCTGATGAGGACATTGGTGCAGCTGAGGAACTTGCTGAGACACCAGAAGCAATCGAGAAACCCTGAGTCCTTTGACATGTAGCCAGATGCACAGGAGTTGAGGACTTGGAGGGAGCTGCTGAGGACTTTGGTGGAGCAGCAGTAGTCTGAGGAATTTGCCGTGAGGGCGCGGCTGAGGAACTTGGCCATGAGGGCGCTGATGGTGAAGCACTTGGCTTGCGAGCAGGCTTCTTTGGCATTGATTTCCTCGGCTTGACCGAGATCTCAGCGGCAGCAGCAGCAGCAGAATCCTCATTGAATTTCCTCACTGCCTCCTTGGCTTGTCTTGCCAGTTTTGCTTGTCGCCTAGACCATTCTTCAGGAAAGTCCTCACCACGCTTGATGCTGGTGGGATCAGCGACTTGGCCAGGTGCCAATGGAGCTCTTGGGCATGGAGGGTTTAAGGCGAATTTCTTCATGTACTTTGGAGTAACATAGCGATATTCCCTCCATTCTCGTGCCCATCTTCGTTCTATCCTCTGAATGCGCACTTTGCGCAGATTTTTGTTCTCTTTGCCAAACTTGGCTTCATCAGTTGTGCAATAATCTTTGTATATTTCATCAGGGATCTCGAAGGCAGTCATGACCTCCGGTTTCTTTCCTCCTTTCTGTGGTCTCTTGCCTTCTGCCATTTTCTTCAGATGAGGAATTTGAACAATAGAACACTCTGAAGAAGTATGCAGTTTTTCTTTGAGGAACGCTGCAAATGAGTTAAGTTGATGAGAACCTAGTGATTCAGCAGCGGACATGAGTACCTGTGAACAGAGTGTAGGTGCGAGGAATTTGGAGAGGTCATATGCGTTCTCAGAAGGTTTTTCGAAAAAGACAAGTTTTGAGGAATTTGACCAGTTGAGCCTTGAGGAATTTCACTAAGCGTTCTTGTCTTAGGTTCCAGAGTTGTGCAGATCGAAAATCCGCACAATTGAGGAATCTTGAAGAAATGAGTGCTTAGAGAGATGAATCAAGAGCATACAGTGTGTGAGGTGTTCATATGTGAAGATTTGAAGAATAAAACACCTTTGAAGATTTTCAGAAAAGTTTGAGAATCAAAGCGAGTAATAAAAGTGACTTTTAATTACCAGAACTGAAGAACACGACGAACCGAGATGAACCGTGGTGAAGTTCATCAAGTTAGATCTCCCACACCCTAACTTGGCAGAGGGAGACAGCTACGGCGGCGGCAAAGTGAAGATTTCCACAGCCGGCGCGAGTACGACGGCGACGAGGTCGAGGCAGTGAAGCTCTTCCTCACCGGAGGCGATGGAGTAGCGGCGGCGCTAGGGTTTGAGGAGAGCTCGAGCGAGAGACAGCGACCAAGCGGAGTAAATGAAGTAAGGAAGGGGAGGGGTATTTATAGCCACGGTAAAAACTGTTCGCCCGAAGATTTTGGGACGAACATGCCCCTGCCCTTTCTTCTTCACGTGACATGTGTCACCCACATACTGTGCAGATGAGATCGTGTACGATCGTGGGTGAATAAACTAATGCATCGTGGGATGCGGAACGGTTTGAGCGGTAAAACCGAAAATCTGGATAAGATTTGTTTTAAAAATTTCATTCGCAATTCCTTCAGCTGACAAGGACACTGTGAAGACTTTGAACGAGTTTCCATCAGAACGCACATGAAGAATTTGTGAATAGATTGGGTTGAGTATAGCATAGAGGGGGAAGGGTCCGATCACATTCACTTAGCAGAAATCGCAACTTGAAGAAATAGCAATAAGTGAATGCTGTAGAGGACATAAACTCACATATATATATATAGCCAATGAAGAAAAATGATGGAAACAGTGAAGATTTTGCAAAGTTGAAGAATTTGAAAGACTGAAGAATTTCAAAAATGAGGAAAAACTCAGATTGAAGATTCTCAACTTTTGTGGAGGCGTAACCCACCGTATAAGAATGATGATTTCAGACACCGTGTACAATTGTCGTAGGGTTCTGAGAATCTAATTCTTCATTAATTTCTTCACACTTAGAGTGTTATTCTTCATTGATTGAAGAAAAACGTTTCTTCATGTGTTGCACATCTAAGTCATCAATTCTGCATAAGGGTTAGGATGTGTGTCCTTTTCAAAGAACATTCGAAGATTCTAAGATATTTAGCTCACACCGCAACTTGCTAAATCTCTTCTCATCCAAGGGCTTAGTGAAGATATCAGCTAGCTGTTCTTCAGTCTTCACGTGCTCGATGGAGATGTCCCCCTTCAACACATGATCACGAAGAAAATGATGACGAATCTGGATGTGCTTAGTCTTCGAGTGCTGAACTGGGTTGTGAGCAATCTTTATGGCACTCTCATTGTCGCAGAGGAGAGGCACATTCTTCACGTTGACGCCATAGTCCTTGAGGGTTTGCTTCATCCAAAGCAGTTGAGCACAGCAAGAGCCAGCAGCAATGTATTCAGCTTCAGCAGTAGACAGTGATACGCAGTTCTGTTTCTTCGAGGACCAACAGACCAAAGATCGTCCGAGGAAATGACAAGTACCAGATGTTGACTTGCGGTCCACACGATCACCAGCATAGTCAGAGTCAGAATATCCAATGAGATCAAAAGCAGAGCCCTTGGGGTACCATAATCCTAGTGTTGGTGTGTGAGCTAGATATCGAAGAATATGCTTCACAGCCTTATGGTGTGATTCCTTCGGTGCAGCTTGAAATCGGGCACACATGCAAACACTAAGCATTATATCTGGCCTAGATGCACATAAGTACAATAAAGAACCAATCATGGAGTGGTATACCTTGTGATCGAAGTCAATACCATTTTCATCAGTGCATAGATGGCCATTTGTGGGCACAAGAATTTTGACGCCTTTGCAATCTTGCATGCCGAATTTCCTCAGTACATCTTTGAGGTATTTCTCCTGAGTTATGAATATGCCATTGCGCTGCTGACGAATTTGAAGACCTAAGAAGAATTTCAACTCTCCCATCATAGACATTTGATATTCTTCACTCATCATATAGGCAAATTCATCACTATATCGTTGGTTAGTACAGCCAAAGATAATATCATCAACATATATTTGGCACACAAACAGTTCACCATCATATGATTTAGTAAAAAGAGTAGGGTCGAGTGAACCGGGTGTGAAGCCATTCTTCACGAAGAGTTCCTTCAATGTATCATACCACGCCTGAGGGGCTTGCTTGAGGCCATAGAGGGCCTTATTGAGTCTGAAGACTTTGTCAGGATTCTTTGGATCTTCAAAACCTGGGGGTTGAGCAACATATACTTCTTCCTCAAGCTTACCATTGAGGAATGCACTTTTCACATCCATTTGATATAATATGATATCATGATGGTTAGCGTAAGCAAGTAATATGCGAATAGCCTCAAGTCTAGCAACAGGTGCAAAAGTTTCATCGAAATCAATTCCTTCAACCTGTGTGTAGCCTTGAGCTACTAGTCGTGCCTTATTCCTCACCACAAGGCCATTTTCATCTTGCTTGTTGCGGTAGATCCACTTTGTGCCAATGATATTATGCTTGCGAGGATCTGGGCGATTGACCAATTCCCAGACATTGTTCAGCTCGAACTGATGTAATTCTTCTTGCATAGCCTGAATCCACTCCGGCTCCATAAATGCTTCATCTACCTTAGTGGGCTCTGTGATAGAGACAAAAGCATAGTGCCCACAAAAGTTAGATAAGTGTGAGGCTTTTGAGCGTGTGAGAGGACCTGGTGCGCTAATGTCATCGATGATCTTCTCCACTTGCACTTCTTTTGCAACGCGTGGATGAGTTGGTTGTCGCTGAGGATTTTGATCAGCATTTTCTTCAGCACCATTTTCCTCATCATGTTCTTGAGGTGCATCAGCTCGACGTTCTTCATGAACAGGAATGAATTCTTCAGCAGATTCTTCAGTCGGAATGACGTCCTCAGTTGCCTTGAGCTTGATAGCATCCTCAGGTGCTGGCTCATCTAACACAGAAGGTAGGTGCTCTCGTTGCGAGCCATTAGTTTCATCGAACCGCACATCTACAATGTCAACAATCTTGTGAAGAACAATGTTGAAGACTCTGTAGGTGTGCGAGTCCTTTCCGTAACCAAGCATAAAACCTTTATGTGCTTTCGGTGCAAATTTAGAGTTGTGGTGAGGATCTCTAATCCAACATTTAGCACCGAAGACTTTGAAATAACTCACATTTGGTTTCTTGTCAGTGAGGTGTTCATAGGCAGTCTTCTTGAAGAATTTGTGAAGATATACTCTGTTGATGATGTGGCAAGCAGTATCAATTGCATCAATCCAAAAACGCTGAGGCGTTTTGTATTCATCAAGCATAGTGCCAGCCATCTCAACAAGAGTTCTGTTCTTGCGCTCCACGATGCCATTCTGCTGAGGAGTATAGGGAGCAGATAACTCATGAGTAATAGCAAGTTCATCAAGATAAGCATCAAGACCGGAATTCTTGAACTCAGTTCCATTGTCACTTCTGATATGCTTGATCTTCACACCAAAGTTGGTTGAAGCCCTCGAGGAAAATCGTTTGAAGACTTCCTGCACTTCATGTTTGTAAGTAACAATGTGTACCCATTTATATCGAGAATAATCATCAACAATGACAAAACCATATAAAGATGCATCATTAGTGACTGCTGAATAATGATTAGGTCCGAAGAGGTCCATGTGAAGCCATTCGAATGGACGTGTAGTGGTCATGATAGTCTTCGCTGGATGCTTGGCATTGGTCATTTTTTCGGCTTCACATGCTCCGCATAAGTGATCCTTGAGGAATTTGACATTCTCAATGCCAATGACATGCTTCTTCTTCGCAAGCGTGTTCAAATTCCTCATGCCTGCGTGACCAAGTCGTCGATGCCATAGCCAGCCTTCTGAAGCTTTTGCAAGTAGACACACGGCTGGTTGTGGTCCTGTAGAGAAATCAACAATATAAAGATCTCCTCTCCTAAAGCCTTCGAAGACTTTGGAATTGTCAGCTTCCATAATCACAACACAGCGATATTTGCCAAAGACAACAACCATATCAAGATCACAAAGCATTGAGACTGACATGAGATTGTATCCTAAGGACTCAACAAGCATGACTTTGTCCATGTGCTTATCCTTAGAGATAGCAACCTTACCAAGACCCAATACCTGACTTTTGCCTTTGTCAACAAAGATGATATGCTTCAGAGGTGATGGTGATAAGGGAGCATCCATCAATAGATTCTTGTCACCAGTCATGTGATTTGTACATCCACTATCGAGGACACATTCAGTGGTTTTGGGTTGATCATCCTGCAGATGAATTAGTGTAGCTTACAATCTCATATGCTTCATCAGTGAAGAATATGATATCAAGTTCATCAGATGAATTTCATCAAGCAGTAAACATATATAGCAGTATGAGGACGTGTGAAATGAAAGTTCATTTCATCATGATTCGCCTGCGTCCCTTCAGGCATTTTTGCAGGTCCCCAGCAAATTCTTCAGACGTTAGAGCACGTCTGGAGACCTGACCCTGCAGAGGAGATTAGTTCTTTTTCTTCACCACCCACATCTGGAGGGGTGGCAAAGAGTTCATCATCCTGCGAGCACCATGTGAGAAAGGTGGCAAAGGTGCCAAACCATTTTGCTTAGCATAAGAGGGGTTAGGGTAAGCATATGAATAAGCAGAGTAATTCTTCGAGGACTTATGAACATAATGGTTTGAAGAATAATGCACATATTCATAGCCCTTAGCTCTACCCTGTGAGACAGAGTTGTTAGCACGATGATAATCATATGAGGACTTTGATCCATGTGAAGAATTTGGTCCATATGAAGAATTTGATCTGGGGTTCCTGTTCTTCACAGGTGGTGTCATGAGGCCATTCACCTGAAGACTTTCAACACAACTTTTGGGAACCCAGATTTTCTTCATAGGGGAGCCGTTCCTGCAGTTAGTGCCAACATATCTAGCAAATACTTCACCATTCTGATTTTTGAACAGTTTATAGTTGGAGTCAAATGACTCATCAGAAGAATGAGAAGATTCACATGTAAAGCCAGATAAGTTAGATGGATCAACAGGAGGTCCCTTTACAGCAACCCGTGAGGTTTTGGGGTACTGCTCAGGCTTCCAATATGTTCCATCAGCATTGAGTTTCCTCTCAAAGGCAATACCCTCTTTCCTAGGGTTTCTGTTGAGGATCTGCTTTTTGAGCACATCACAAAGTGTCTGATGCCCTTTGAGGCTTTTGTACATGCCTGTCATGTATAATTCCTTCAGCCCTGCATTGTCAGTGATACTAGCAATGTCCTCAGATGAGGAATTAGTGATAGCAGAGGCAGATGAAGAATTTGTAACATTTGAAGCATTTGAACATTCAGGTGAAGAATTAGCAGATTCACGTTCAATGCACTTTAAGCATGGAGGAACAAATTCTTCCAGAGAAGCGCTGATTTGTTGAGCTAGTAATGAATTGCGCTCCTTCTGAAGATCTTCATAACACACTCTTAGCTTTTCAAGATCTTCCTTTCTTTGAAGAGATTCAAGAGAAAGCTTCTCATGATCTTGCTTTTCTTGAAGAAATTCATTAGAAAGTTTCTCATGATCAGACAAGAGAGAGTTATGATGACCTTGAAGGTTATCATACCTAGACTGAAGTCTCTGAAGATTTTCAGTCAAGGCTTTAGTGCGATCCATTTCTTCACCCAACATATCATCACTTTTATCTAGCATGTTTTGAACCTTTTCAAGAGCCCGTTGTTGTTTCACAGCAATTTTAGCAAGTTTAGAGTAGCTGGGCTTGAGATCCTCATCAAATTCATTTTCACTAGAGTCAGAGGAGTTGTATTTGAGTACCTTAGCACCTTTCGCCATGAAGCAATAGGTGGGAGCGTAGCCATCATTATCTTCATCAGGCTTGTCGGTGGAGTCAGTTTCTTCAGTGTTGAAGATGGACTTGCTGACGAAGGCAGTAGCAATGGCCAGACTCGCAACACCAGACTCAGATTCTTCAGACTCCTCCTCTTCATCATTTTCCTCAGATTCAGCCTCAGAGTCCATCCCCTTGCCAATGAATGCCCGAGCCTTCTTGGAGCTGCTCTTCTTGTGAGATGAATACTTTGAGGATTTTGATGACAAAGATTTTGACGATTTCTTCTTCTTCTTCGCATCATCAGAACTGTAATCCTTGTATTTCTTCTTCTTCATTTCCTTTTCCCACTGAGGACAATCTTGAATATAGTGACCAGGCTTCTTGCATTTGTGGTAAAGTCTTCTCTTATAGTCACTAGATGAGGAATCATTTCCTCTTGAGGATTTTCCAAAGCGACCACGTCTTGTGAATTTCTGGAATTTCTTCACAAGCAGTGCTAGATCCTGGCTCAGTTCTTCAGGATCACCAAGGCTACTACCAGAATCCTCACATTCAGAGTCAGACACAACCTTAGCCTTCAGGGCACGTGGTTTGCCATAGTTTGAGCCATAGAGATCTCTCTTTTCAGCAAGCTGGAACTCGTGAGTGTTTAGCCTTTCGAGGATATCAGCAGGATCAAGCGACTTGTAGTCAGCACGTTCTTGTATCATCAGTCCCAGAGTATCAAATGAGGAATCAAGCGATCTCAGCAGTTTCTTCACAACTTCATGATCAGTGATGTCAGTGGCACCGAGGGCTTGAAGCTCATTTGAGATGTCAGTGAGGCGATCAAAGGTTTGTTGGACATTCTCATTGTCGAGTCTTTTGAAGCGGTTGAAGAGATTCCGAAGAACATCGACTCGAGAGTCACGCTGAGTTGAAACTCCTTCATTTACTTTGGACAGCCTATCCCAGATAAGCTTAGCAGTTTCCAAAGCACTCACTCTTCCATACTGTCCTTTGCTCAGATGACCACATATGATATTCTTCGCTTGAGAGTCGAGTTGTTTGAATCTCTTCACATCGGTAGCGTTCAGTGAGGGAGTGATAGTGGGGACACCATTTTCCACAACATACCAGAGATCATTATCAATTGCCTCAAGATGCATTCACATCTTGTTCTTCCAGTAGGGGTAGTCCGTTCCATCAAAGGTAGGACACCCAGCCGAGACCTTGATCATACCTGCGGTCGACATAACTAAAACTCCAGGCGGTTAAACCAAAATCACACAGAACAAGGGAGTACCTTGCTCTGATATCAATTGAAAGTGCGTTATATCGACAAGAGGGAGGGTGAATAGGCGATTTTTATGAATTCTTCACTGAGGAATTTGCTAGTGAGGAAATTCCTTAGCGAAGAACTACTTGGAGCGGAATAAGTACTCAGAAGTAAATATAATAGGATACAAACATAGTCATCATGATGAAATGAGGACTAGCACTGAGTACAGAAAGCGTAAACACAGGATAACCAGATGAAGACAAACAGACTGAAGAAATTGAACTGAGGAATTTGTGAAAGTCTTCAGTCAAAGTCTTCAAACACAGATATGAACAATACACAACACAGTAATGAGGAAATGAAAGATTTGAGGAGATAGAACCAGTTAGTTGGTGAAGACAATGATTTGGTAAACCAGTTCCAACTGCTGTCTCAGTTGTACGTCTGGTTGGAGCGGCTGAGTATTTAAACTCGAGGACACACAGTCCCGGACACCCAGTCTCTGAGCCGCAACTCAGGACACCCAGTCCTCACCGTATTCTCCTTGAACTAAGACCACGCAGGCCTCGTCCAATCACTCGTGGTAAGTCTTCAGGTGACTTCCAAACCTTCACAGACTTGGTCACTCGGCGATCCACAATTCCTCTTGGATGCTCTAGACCTTGACGCCTAACCGTCTGGAAGAAGCACAGTCTTCAAAGGTAACAAGCGTCGGATCCACGTAGGATCAATTTCTTCAGTGATGCTCAATCACTTTGGGTTTGTGGGGGTTTGGTTTTGGGATTTTCCTCACTTGATGATTTTCGCTCAAAGTCCTCGGAGGATGGGTTGCTCTTAGATGACAAGTGTCAAGTTCTCCCGAAGCAGCCAACCAACTAGTGGTTGTAGGGGGCGGCTATTTATAGCCTAGGGAGCAGCCCGACATGATAAGACATAAATGCCCTTCAATGATATGACCGTTAGGTGGATAAGATATTTTGGACAGCCGGCGCGCAGCACAGCAACGGTCGGAAATTTGATTCTCAAATTCCTCAGGGCTATCATGTTCCTCACTGTGTAGGCAATTCGCACTGGCGAATTCCTAACTCCTCAGTCAGAGCAAAGTCCTCAGTGACCAGAAGAACTGCGTCTCTGTCACTGAAGAATTTGACTGAACTGTATGAGATTTCCAATGGTTTCACTCGAAGGGATTGGTAGGTGTAGGATTTTGAGTTGAGCATCACATGGAAATTTTTCCTTAGTATTTCCTCGACCCCCTTTAACAGTACGGTGTTTCCTATGACTCAAGAAAGAGAAAATTAAACTACGAAAACAAAAGTCTTCACGCTTCATATTCCTCGAATGAATATCAAGTCTTCAAGGTCACACCAATTTCTTCACTTTCAAAGTCTTCAGAATATCAAAGTCTTCAGTTGAAGAACTTCATTTTTAGGGGTCGACTTTCTCTGTAAATATCAAACTCCTCATAGACTTATAGACCTGTGTACACTCACAAACGCATCAGTTACTTAACCTATAAGTCTTCAATACACCAAAATCACTAAGGGGCACTAGATGCACTTACAGCAATACGAGGATGAGCGGGATGTCTTCGAGGAATTTGATCTGCATTTTCTTCAGGAGCATTTTCCTCAGCACCATTTTCTTCAGGTGTGCCAGCTCGACGTTCATCACGTTCTGGAATGAATTCTTCAGTAGATTCTTCAGTAGGAATGACATCCTCAGTGGGTTTGAACTTGATAGAATCCTCAGGTGCTGGTTCATCTATCATAGAAGGTAGGTGCTCTCTTTGCGAGCCATTAGTTTCATCGAACCGCACATCTACAGTTTCAACAAACTTGTGAAGAACATTGTTGAAGACTCTTTAGGTGTGCGAGTCCTTTCCGTAACCAAGCATGAAACCCTCATGTGCTTTCGGTGCAAACTTAGAATTGTGATGAGGATCTCTAATCCAACATTTAGCACCGAAGACTTTGAAGTAACTTACATTGGGTTTCTTGTCAGTGAGGAGTTCATAGGCAGTCTTCTTGAAGAATTTGTGAAGATATACTCTGTTGATGATGTGGCAAGCGGTATCAATTGCATCAATCCAGAACCGACGAGGTGTCTTGAATTCATCAAGCATAGTGCAAGCCATTTCAGCAAGGGTTCTGTTTTTGCGCTCCACGACGCCATTCTGTTGAGGAGTATAAGGAGCAGATAACTCATGAGTAACACCAAGTTCATCAAGATAGTCATCAAGACCGGAATTCTTGAACTTAGTTGCATTGTCACTCCTGATGTGCTTGATCTTCACACCAAAGTTGGTTGAAGCCCTCGAGGAAAATCGTTTGAAGACTTCCTGCACTTCATGTTTGTAAGTAACAATGTGTACCCATGTGTAACGAGGATAATCATCAACAATAACAAAGCCGTATAGAGATGCATCATTTGTCACAGCAGAATAATGATTAGGACCGAAAAGATCCATGTGAAGCAATTCAAATGGTTGAGTGGTAGTCATGATAGTCTTTGCTGGATGCTTGGCCTTTGTCATCTTTCCAGCTTCACAGCCTCCGCATAAATGATCCCTGAGGAATTTGACATTTTCAATGCCAATGACATGCTACTTCTTCGCGAGCGTGTACAGATTCCTCATGCCAGCATGACCAAGTCGTCGATGCCATAGCCAGCCTTCTGAAGCTTTTGCAAGTAAGCACACGATAGGTTGTGGTCCTGTAGAGAAATCAACAATGTACAAGTCTCCTCTCCTAAAGCCTTCGAAGACTTTGGAATTGTCAGCTTCCATAATCACAACACAACGATACTTGCCAAAGACAACAACCATATCAAGATCACAAAGCATTGAGACAGACATGAGGTTGTATCCTAAGGACTCAACAAGCATGACCTTGTCCATGTGTATGTCCTTAGAGATCGCAACCTTACCTAGACCCAATACCTGACTTTTGCCTTTGTCAGCGAAGATGATATGCTTCAGATGTGACGGTGATAAGGGAGCATCCATCAAGAGATTCTTGTCACCAGTCATGTGATTTGTACATCCACTATCGAGGACCCACTCATTTGCCTTGGGTTGATCATCCTTGGCACCCTTTGCCATGAAGCAATAGGTGGGAGCATAGTCATCATTGCCTTCATCAGCCTTGTTTGTGGAGTTGTTTTCTTCAGAGTTGAAGATAGACTTGCTGACGAATGCAGTAGCGAGAGCTAGGCTCGCCACACCAGATTCTGACTCCTCAGACGCCTCCTCGTCCTCATGTTCCTCAGATTCAGCCTCAGTGTTCATTTCCTTGCCAATGAATGCCCGAGCCTTCTTGGAGCTGCTCTTCTTGTGAGATGAAGACCTCGAGGATTTTGATGATGAAGACTTTGAAGATTTCTTCTTCTTTGCGTCATCAGAACTGTAATCCTGTATTTCTTCTTCTTTGATTCCTTATCCCACAGAGGACAATCTTGGATGTAGTGACCAGGTTTCTTGCATTTGTGGCATAGCCTCTTCTTGTAGTTACTAGATGAGGAATCATTGCTCCTTGAGGATTTTCCAAAGCGACCATGTCTTGAGAACTTCTGAAACTTCTTCACGAGCTGTGCAAGTTCCTGGCTCAGTTCTTCAGGATCACCAAGGCTGTAGCAGAGTCTTCATCTTCAGACTCAGAGACTGCCTTGGCCTTCAAAGCACGTGGTCTGCCATAGCTCAAACCGTAGAGATCTCTCTTCTTAGCAAGCTGGAACTCATGAGTGTTTAGCCTCTCGAGGATATCAGCGAGATCAAGTGACTTGTAGTCAGCACGCTCTTGAATCATCAATGCCGGAGTGTCAAATGAGGAATCTAGCGATCTCATCAATTTCTTCACCACCTCATGGTCGGTGATGTCAGTGGCGCCAAGCGCTTGAAGCTCATTTGAGATGTCAGTGAGGCGATCAAAGGTTTGCAAAACATTTTCATTGTCGAGTCTTTTAAGCGGTTGAAGAGATTGTGAAGAACGTCAACACGAGAGTCACGTTGAGTTGTGTAACGCCCCGGATTCGATGCGCCAGGTGTCCGCCAGTTATTCGCTATCGTTGCCATGTCATTTGCTTGCGTGTTGCATTTTGCCATGTCATCATCTGCATTTCATATCGTGTCATCACGTGCATTTCATTTTGCATACATGTTCATCTCATGCATCCGAGCCTTTTCCTCGTTGTCCGTTTTGCAATCCGGCGCTCCTATGTCCTCCGGTGTCCCCCTCTTCTCTCTTTTCGTGTGCGGGTATTAAACTTTCGGAATGGCCCGAGGTTTGCCAAGCGGCCTTGGTATAGCACCGGTAGACCGCCTATCATGTTTCGTGCCATTTGGAGGTCGTTTGATACTCCAACGGTTAACCGGGTAACCGTAGAAGCCCCCTTTTGTTTGCAGCCCAACACCCCTTCCAAAGTGGTCGAAAACCCAGCAAACTCCCCTCCATGCTCACGGTCGTTCGATCACGATCGCGTGGCCAAAAACCGCTCTTCATTTCGACTCTCCTAGCTCCCTCTACCTATAAATATGTGCTCTCCCCGAAATTTCGCAGTCCAAACCCCCGAAACCCTAGCGTCTTCCTCCTCGCACCGCCGGACACGTCCGTCCGCGCCGGACGTGTCCGCCGGCCACGTCGCCCAACCAATGGGGACGTGCCACGTCGCCTCCGCCGCCTCCCTCCTCCACTCCCCACGCGCCACGTGGCACCCGCGCCCTCACCGCCGCCGCGGCCCGCGGAGCCCATCCGGGGCCCGCCCGGGCCCGCTCCACGCCCACCGCCGCCCGGCCGCGCCGCCTCCCGCGGCGCCGCCGACCTCGCCGCCGGTCGCCGCCGCCTGGCTCCCTCGCCGCTGCCGCCGGTCTCCGCCGACGACCACCATCGCCCCGCTCGTCCCCGCCTCCGCCCGCGGCTCTCCTGCTCGTCCCCGCGGCCTCCTCCGCCGGTGCCGCCGGGGCCAAGCTGCGCCGCCTCCGCCCCGCGGCTCCTCTGCCCGGCCCCGCGGCTCCTCCGCCGGCGCCGCCCCGGCCAAGGTGCGCCGCCGCCGCGCCTCCCCGCGCCAAGCCTCCCCGCGACCGGATCCGGGCCGGGGCCGACCGGATCCGCCCTTCCCCGGCGTCCCCGACCTCTCCCTCGACCTCCCCGGCGTCTTCCTCGTCCTCTCCGGCAGCTCCTCCGGCGAACCCCGGCGAACCTCGTAATCCGTGCCTTCCCAGGTTGACCCCCGAAACGCCTAAGTCCCTGAAATGTTTGCATGGACATGCCATGTTCATCGCATCACATCTCTGCATCCGTAGCTTCGTTTCATGCGTATAATATGTCAAATTGTTCGTCTCGATGAGTACTTCATTTCATTCCATTGCATCATTTTCATTTGAGCTCATCTTGATGCACGAAATGCTGTTGGAAGAGTGCATGTTGATGTTAATCTGCTGAAACTGTTATAACTTGCTGTTTTATCATTTTTGCCATGATTGATGTGTGCATCCTATGAGGTTGATGTCTACATGAATGTTGATCTATGCCATGCCATCTTTCCAGAGGTGTCAACCATGTATTTTTGTGAGTTGTGTGCTGAGTGTATCAAGCTTGCTAAGTAGGGTAGTTGCTGTTGCTGTTTTCCTGACAGATTCTGTTATATTTTGTTGCTATGTTAACATGCTTCTACTAATCATTTCGTGCATAATCTGGAGATGTCCTATAAACATGTTTTGATCTACATGTCTTGCTCTCTCCATTCATGCCCTTGGTTGCAATTATAGCCTGCTGGAACATGTTGTAATCTTGCTCTAAAGTTGCTTGAAAATGTTGCTGTCAGCCTCTTAACATTAAGTTCACTAGTTCCCATGTGTTTTGCTAGTGATCCATGCACCCTATGAACTTTCTCTTGCCATGCTTAGCTTCATAAACATGCCTTATTACTGTTGGTTGCCTTGCCATGCCATGTATTACTCTGTGGTGAGTGGTTCAAGCGCACCAACATGCCTACTTATTGTTGTTCCTGCCGTGTATGAATCTGTAATATAACTTGCCATGTTTACATGGGTGCCATCTTATCTTCTGATCCTTTTTGGCTCATGGTCAGTAAGGGACTTTTGATCTATGCTTTTATTAGATTCATGCCATGCCTTTGTTTGCCATGATAAGTTCCTGTAACATGTTGTTTGCTTGCTCTAAACATTGCAACCTGATGTTATTTCCTGATAAGTCTGAAACTGTTATTATTTGCAATATCTCCATGTCATTTTGAGCATGTTCTAGTGATTTCTAGAGATAGCTCAGTGTTCATGTTTTGTTATGCTTTACCTGTACTTCATGACCATGCCTTTTGTTATTATGTTGGGGTGCTGTAGCATATTGTTTTGATGCTTGCAAGATGCCTAGTTGCTGTTATGGATAGATGGTTGTTATGACTTGTATAGTGTGCATGTGTTGAACCGTTGCTCCGTTTTGAGTGAGATCTATATGAAACTTGCTTGTTTTTGCATGTAGCTTCATATTATCATGTTTCATCCTTGTTTTGGTGTGTTTGCTTGATGTTTGGGTGCATTTTGCATCAATGCCATGTTTAACTTGTTTTGCTCATATCTTCTCGCCCGTAGCTCTGAATCTAATGAACTTTATATGTAACTTGACTAGAATTTCGTGTAGATCATCTTGGTGCATCTTAACTTGCTGTTTAACAACTTGAACATAAGGTTTATTCAGATCTGGACCAATTTCGAAATTTGCATATGAGGACTTACCGGAATTGTTATATGTTGTTTCCGGCCTCATTTAAACTTGCCTTGATGTGTTGTTCTTGTTTGCATAGTCTCTTGCCATGAGTAGCTTCATGTAGCTTTGTCATGCATCATGCTTGTTATGCATCATGCCTTGTTCATGTGTGGTGTGTTTACCTATGTTGTGTGCTTCTTCTTGTTAGTTCCTGTTTCGTTGCGATCGTGAGGATTCGTTCGTCTACGGTTGGTTCGGCTTCATCCGTTCGTCTTCCTCATGGAGTCGTTCTTCTTCCTTGCAGGATTTCAGGCAAGATGACCGCTACCCTGGATCTCACTACTATCATTGCTATGCTAGTTGCTTCGTTCTTTTGCTATGCTGCGCTACCTATTACCTGTTTATCAAGCCATCCCAAATTGCCATGAACCTCTAACCTTTGATACTATTCCTAGCAAACCATTGATTGGCTATGTTACCGCTTTGCTCAGCCCCTCTTATAGCATTGCTAGTTGCAGGTGAAGTTGAAGATTGCTCCATGGTGGACAGGGTTTATGTTGGGATATCACAATATCTCTTATATTATTAATGCATCTATATATTTGGTAAAGGGTGGAAGGATCGGCCTTATGCCTGGTGTTTTGTTCCACTCTTGCCGCCCTAGTTTCCATCATACCGGTGTTATGTTCCCGGATTTTGCGTTCCTTACGTAGTCGGGTGATTTATGGGACCCCCCTGACAGTTCGCTTTGAATAAAACTTGTCCAGCAAGGCCCAACCTTGGTTTTACCATTTGCCTCACCACCACCTATCCCTTTCCCTTGGGTCGGCCAACCCGAGGGTTATCTTTATTTTAGCCCCCCCGGGCCAGTGCTTGTCTAAGTGCTGGTCCGAACCGAGCGATGTCCGGCGCCCCTGGGCAACCAGGGTCTATGCCAACCCGACGTCTTGCTCATCCGGTGTGCCCTGAGAACGAGATATGTGCAGCTCCTATCGGGATTTGTCGGCGCATCGGGTGGCTTTGCTGGTCTTGTTTTACCATTGTCAAAATGTCTTGTAAACCGGGATTCCGAGACTGATCGGGTCTTCCTGGGAGAAGGTCTATTCCTTCGTTGATCGCGAGAGCTTGTCATGGGCTAAGTTGGGACACCCCTGCAGGGTATAAACTTTTGAGAGCCGTGCCCGCGGTTATGTGGCAGATGGGAATTTGTTAATGTCTGGTTGTAGATAACTTGACACCTGATCCGAATTAAAACGCATCAACCGCGTGTGTAGCCGTGATGGTCTCTTCTCGGCAGAGTCCGGGAAGTGAACACGGTTTCTGTGTTATGTTCGACGTAAGTAGGTGTTCAGGATCACCTCTTGATCATTGCTAGCTTCACGACCGTTCCGCTTGTATCTCTTCTCGCTCTCATTTGCGTATGTTAGCCACCATATCTTGCTTAGTCGCTACTGCAACCTCACCACTTTACCCCTTCCTTTTCCATTAAGCTTTGCTAGTCTTGATACCCATGGTAATGGGATTGCTGAGTCCTCGTGGCTCACAGATTACTACAACAGTTGCAGGTACAGGTTATGCGATGATCCTGACGCGAGAGCGATGCTTGCTTGCTTGAGTTCTTCTTCTGCTTCTTCTTCGATCAGGGGATAGGTTCCAGGTCGGCAGCCTGGGCTAGCAGGGTGGATATTGTTTGAGTTTTTGTTTATGATTCATCCGTAGTCGGATGTTGTTCTTGTATGATGTATTGTTGTATTCGTGTGGCATTGTATGCCTCTTGTATGTATCCCCATCTTTTATGTAATGTTGATGTAATGATATCCACCTTGCAAAAGCGTCTTCAAGATGCGCTTCTATCCTTGGTGGGACCTTCGAGTTCCTTTAGGATAGGGTCGCATCTTGGGCGTGACGAGTTGAGACTCCTTCATTTACTTTGGATAGGCTATCCCAGATAAGCTTAGCAGTTTCCAAAGCACTCACTCTTCCATACTGTCCTTTGCTCAGATGACCACATATGATATTCTTCTCTTGAGAATCGAGTTGCTTGAATCTCTTCACATCAGTAGCGTTCAGAGAAGGTGAGACTGAGGGAACACCATTTTCCACAACATACCAGAGATCGTTGTCAATTACCTCAAGATGCATTCACATCTTGTTCTTCCAGTAGGGGTAGTCCGTTCCATCGAAGGTAGGACACCCAGCTGTGACCTTGATCATACCTGCGGTCGACATAACTAAAACTCTAGGCGGTTAAACCAAAATCACATAGAACAAGGGAGTACCTTGATCTGATACCAATTGAAAGTGCGTTATATCGACTAGAGGGGGGGTGAATAGGCGATTTTTATGAATTCTTCACTGAGGAATTTGCTGGTGAGGAAATTCCTAAATGAAGAACTACTAGAAGCGGAATAAGTACTCAGAAGTAAACATAATAGAACGCAAGCATAGTCATCATGGCGAGATGAAGACAAACACAGAGTACAGAAAGCGTAAACACAGGATAACACAAGAAAGAAGATGGACAGACTGAAGAAATTGATCTAAGGAAATTGAGAAAGTCTTCAGTCAAAGTCTTCAAACAGATATGAACAAGCACACAACAACAGACATGAGGAAATGAAAGAGTTGAGGAAATAGAACCAGTAGGCTTGGTGAAGACAATGATTTGGTAGACCAGTTCCAACTGCTGTCTCCGTTGTACATCTGGTTGGAGTGGCTGAGTATTTAAACTCGAGGACACCCAGTCCCGGACACACAGTCCTCACCGTATTCTCCTTGAGCTAAGGTCACACAGACCTCGCCCAATCACTTGTGGTAAGTCTTCAGGTGATTTCGGAACCTTCACAAACTCGGTCACTCGACGATCCACAATTCCTCTTGGATGCTCTAGACCTTGACGCCTAACCGTCTGGAAGAAGCATAGTCTTTAAAGGAAACAAGCGTCGGATCCACGCAGGATCAATCTCTTCAGTGATGCTCAATCACTTCAGGTTTGTAGGTGTGTTGGGTTTTTGTGTTTTCCTCACTTGATGATTTTCGCTCAAAGTCCTCGGAGGATGGGATGCTCTCAGTTGACAAGTGTCAGTTTCTGTCGGAGCAGCCAACTAGCTAGTGGTTGTAGGGGGCGGCTATTTATAGCCTAGGGAGCAGCCCGACATGATAAGACATAAATGCCCTTGTCTGATATGACCGTTAGGTGGGTAGATATTTTGGAATTACTGGCGCATAGCACAGCAAAGGTCGGAATTTTGACTGTCAAAATCCTTAGGGCGATCATGTTCCTCACTGTGTAGGCAATTCACACTGGTGAATTCCTAACTCCTCAGTCAGAACAAATTCCTCAGAGACCAGAAGAACTTTGTCTCTGTCACTGAACAATATGACTGAACTGTATGAGATTTCCAATGGCTTCACTCGAAGGGATTGGTAGGTGTAGGATTTTGAGTTGAGCATCACATGGAAATTTTTCCTTAGTATTTCGTCGACCCCCTTTAACAGTACGGTGTTTCCTATGACTCAAGAAAGAGAAAATGAAACTACGAAAACCAAAGTCTTCACGCTTCATGTTCCACGAATGAATACCAAGTTTTCAAGGTCGCACCAATTTCTTCACCTTCAAAGTCTTCAGAAAGTCTTCAGATATCCAAAGTCTTCAGACGAAGAACTTCATTTTTAGGGGTCGACTTTCTCTGTAAATATCAAACTCCTCATAGACTTATAGACCTGTGTACACTGACAAACGCATCAGTCCCTTAACCTATAAGTCTTCTATACACCAAAATCACTAAGGGGCACTAGATGCACTTACATTGCCATTTTGCCAAAAGTAGGGAGTCTATGTGCTGATGTTTCTCTTGTCTTCTCTTGGATGTATTTGTCTAGATGGAGTGCACGGCCTTATTTTCATGGACCTGGCGCTGCTGCAGTACGGCCTAGTCCAGTCTAAATTATAGTATGTGTTCTTTATTTATAATTGAAGGTCAAAAATATCATTGGCAGGGGTACAGAAATGATTATAGTCGTTATAGCAAAAAAAAGTGCAGAAACTTAAAGAGAAAAATTATTGATACACCTAAACAAATTGGATTTATGTGTTATGTAGTATTGGTACTTAAGAACAAAAGTTCAGAATTCAAACTTTCAATAGTTTAGTGCTACGTAGAAAGGAACATAAGTCCACCCTACAAAAACCCAGTAAATGCATTTCTTTTATGATCTAAATTTCTTTTGGTCTATCTCTTTTAGTCTCTAATAGAGAACTTCTGCTAATATTGTAATAATCGGTAGTTTTTTATCTTTAGCCCATCAAGTGTTCAGATTTCAGTGAAGTAAAATGCTTCTGAGCTTTGGCCATTTTGGTTATTTTCAGGATTTTCCAGATCAGGGAAGGTGCAGAGCTTGCCTGATTGCTTGCTACTTTGCATGTTCTGTTTACCCGCTATGCATGTGTTGATGTTGCTGTTTCTAGGAGCCCTAAATTTAGGATTAGTACCACGCCGACAAACCAGGCAGCCAGCCTTTGCATCACGAACTGGTGTAGTTTGATCTTGCGCAAGCGGGAATTCCCTGATGCCAAGTGTATTAGTACCACCCTACACTCCAAGCACGCCTCCTCCTGGTCACCCATCAGTTCTCTTGTTCCTTGCTGCTTCTCCTAACATCACCATAAAAGTTTTGCTAGGAAAAAAATGTGTGGATAAAGAGGATTGCAGTGACAATAATTTTGGTTGCCATTTCTCTCTATAGCAGATTGTATCCGTGCAAAAAATGCTACTGCAGTTTACTCTATGTAAAAAACGAATAAGGTTCAATTCACAAAAACATGCGTAAGTTTGTTTGGGAAATTCTGCAGCGTATTTAATTAAGACAAGATGTACAGGATGACTATTCTTTATTGTGTGCCTTCAGCACAATTTAAATTTACTAGTTGACCATGTGTCTAATGTTTCTTTTTCTTTACAGAAAAACTAATATGTGAGGATATTTCAGGTTTCTTTGTGAACTTGTAGTGTTACTGTACATGAACTTGTACATTACCTTGTTACCAGTTCATGTGTATGTGTGTTGGTAACCACTTACGGTCATATTACTGCAGCTACTCTATGTAATTAGCCCCTTTGTTGGGTGAATCTCGTACTATTTGCTAGCTTTGGCATTGTAAAAACACAACAAGTTCACAATTTTTAAAGTTGTAAGTTCAACATGACGTATATAAGTTTGGGAAAAAAGCTCGAACAAAAAGAAACCTCAAAAACATTCAAATGATAAAAAGTTCAAGTCGTACAATGAGAGAAGTCCGGAACATCATTGCAAAAAGAATGTCGAGTTAAAAAAACATTTTATTTTTGAAAAAATGTCGTTCAAGTCAACATTATAAAATATGCAAGTTCGAGGACAATGATACCATAAAGCCTTGGAAATTTGTGAGGAAAACTATACTGACAAAAAAGAGTAGTCGATTTTGTGAAAACACGATAAGTACAAGCGCATACGAACATCAGTTCAAGTACTCTTTTTTTTGTAACTTTTAAAATTACTTTGTGAAAAATAAATCAGTACGAACACATACATAAATCAGTACAAGTACTATGTTTTCCCTGACGGAAAAACAGCACGACATGTCTCACCGTATTCCAAATTACTCTTTGATGGTTGAGAATTTGAGGAAATATTCAACATGAATAAGTTTCACATTTTCGATATCTTTCCAACGGTATATTATTTGCCCCATTTCGACATACTTTTAAAAAAAATCACGTTTGAAATCAAATTTAACGGTATTCGAATTAGTTTTTAAACCGTAAGGAATTATAAAAACATTTCAATATGAAAAAGTTGCGCATTTTCCATAGATTTCCAACGCCGTATCATTGCGTCAATCCGATAAACCGTTTGCAAAAAAACGCAAAAATACATTTCGCCCAGAATTTCACTATTTTTCAAATTACTTTTAAATTGTATATAATTTGAAAAAACAATAGATATATGGAAGATGCGGATTTTTACCAGCTTTCCAAACCGTTTGAAAATTGAGTCCAAAATACGATTCTCATTTTTGGTTTTGAAAAAAATGGTTTTTTCAAAACTGCTCTTAAACCATCTATTCGACAAAAAAATTGTAATATAGATGTCAAGAGCTTTCCAATGATATATTACACGCCCCGTTTACAAAAAAAATGAAAAAAAATTGAACTAAAGAAGTCGATTTTTAACAGAAACTGAAATCATCAGTTCAACCGCTCGAATTCATCAGTTCAAGTAGGGTAACAAAATAATATTCTGTTTCGTGAAACAAAATAGCCCAGATGTGTGTGTGTGTGTGTGTGTCTATATATATATATGTATGTATGTATGTATGTATGTATGTATGTATGTATGTATAATTTTTGGCCTCGTGAAGGAGAAAGTATCGCTCAATCTTAGTGGAGGCTTAAGTATATGATGTATACTTTCCCCAATCATGATCTCTCAAAAGAAATTATCTTACAGAATTTTCATGCTCTGCTTTCTCATGATATTCAAGCCATGCTCGATTCTTCTTTGACTGGCTCTTTTTATGAAGAAAACTATTGAATTCAGATGGAATCTTCTCGAAAGAATTAAAGGCAAATATGAAGATTGGGAACTCGATAAAGGTAATGAGTCAGGTATAACACTTAAGTTTGATTGTGTTAAATCTTTTATGGATACCGATGCTTTTCATAAGTCGAGCACTAAATATGGATTTGACTCTGAGATAGTGGCACTAAAGAAAGGTCTACAAAATATGGATTTTACTTTGGTTGAGTACTAAATATGGATTTGACTCTGACATATCTCCACAAGATTGATTGCACTAAAGAAACTGTCAGTGTTAACTTTGGTGATATGTCTCGTGAGTTCAATTTCTCTAAGTTTCATAGACAACCTCATGATAAAGAATTGGCTAGTAAGGATGAAGTTATTGGTCTTGCTTCTATTGACATACCTCATACTGGTCCATTAGAATAATATTTGCTATACCATGAAAATGATATGCAGCTGAATGAAAGAAATGAAATAGATAAGATGTTCATTGACCAGCAACCTATTCTTAAACACAATTTGCATGTTGAAACTCTAGGAGGTCCTCCTACACCTAAGAGTGATCCTGCGTTTGAATGAAAACAATTGCCTGATACACTAAAATATGCTTATCTTGAGGAAAAAAAGATATATCCTGCTATTATTAGTGCTAACCTTTCATAGCATGAACAAAAGAGATTTTTAAAAACTCTAAGGAAGCATTGTGCTTCTATTGGATATACTCTTGATGATCTTAAGGGCATTAGTCCCACTCTATGTCAGCACAAGATTAATATGGAACCTGATGCTAAATCGGTTGTTGATCACCAATTATGACTAAATACTAAGATGAAGGAAGTGGTAAGAACTGAAATATAAAGCTTTTCGAAGCAAGTATAATTTATCCTATAGATGGTAGTAGATGGGTAAGTCCCTTTCATTGGGTTCTTAAGAGAGGAGGTATTACTTTTGGTCCTAATGATAAAAATGAGCTTAGTCCACAAAGAATTGTAACTGGTTATAGGATGGTAATCTATTTTACAAAACTACATAAAGCTACTAGAAAAGATCAATACCCCTTACCTTTTGTTGATCAAATGCTAGAAAGATTGTTTAAGTGTACACACTTTTGTTTCCTTGATGGATATTCTGGTTTCTCTCAAATACCTGTATCACAACCCGATGAAGAGAAAACCACTTTTACTTGCCCTTTTGGAACTTATGCTTATAGACATATACCTTTTGGTTTATGCAATGCACCTACTACCTCTCAAAGATGTATGACTGCTATATTCTCTAACTTTTGTGAATAGATAGTTGAGGATTTCATGGATGATTTTTCCGTTTACGAAACTTCTTTTGATGATTTCTTAAGCAACCTTGATCAAGTTTTGCAGAGATGTGAACAAACTAATCTTGCCTTGAATTGGGAGAAGTGCCACTTTATGGTCAATGAAGGTATTGTATTGGGGCATAATATTTCTGAGCGTGGCATTGAATTGGATAAAGCCAAAGTTGACGCAATTGAGAAAAATGACATGGCCTAAATATATTAAAGGTATCCTAAGTTTCCTTGGTCATGCTTGTTTCTATAGGAGGTTTATTAAAGACTTCTCTAAAATTTCTAGGCCTCTTACTAATCTCTTGCAAAAAAATGTTCTGTTTGTTTTTGATGATGATTGTGTAGAAGCCTTTGAAACACTTAATAAAGCCTTAAGTTCTGCACCTATTGTTAAACCACCTGATTGGAACTTGCCCTACAAAACTATGTGTAATGCTAGTGATTATGCAATTGGTGCTATTCTAGGACAAAAAGTTGATAAGAAATTACATGTTATACACTATGCTAGCAAAACTCTAGACAACACTCAAAGAAATTATGCTACTACTAAACAACAATTTCTAGCAGTTGTGTTTGCTTGTGATAAATTCAGATCTTACATTCTTCATTCTAAAGTAATTGTTCACACTGATCATGCTGCTATTAAATACCTTATGGAAAAGAAAGATGGTAAACCTAGACTTATTAGGTGGGTTCTTTTGCTACAAGAATTTTACTTTTATATTACTGATAGGAAGGGAGCTGAGAATCCCGTAGCTTGTAACTTGTCTAGGCTAGAAATATCCTTCATGACCAACTACCTATTGATGATAACTTTCCTAATGAACAACTAGCTGTCATAAATGCTTCTTGTAATACTCCTTGGTATGCAGACTATGCTAATTATATTGTTGCTAAATTTATACCACCCAGTTTTACATACCAACAAATGAAAAAATTCTTCTTTGATTTACGACATTAATTTTGGGATGACCCACATCTTTATAAAGAAGGAGTGAACCATTATTTTGGCTACCATGTGTCGGTTACCTTGGAGGAAAATACTTCCATGATGCGCCACTTATCATCGAGAAAGTGAACACCTCCGTGATGATAAATGGATTAATGTCATGGAACACTTCCGCGACAGCACATGTATGACTATCTTGGTTCTATCATACAATCGTCATGGATGTTCAAACGTGACAAAAAATGTGAACTGCCATGACAAACGCGTATAATCACAGATGTGTTTTTTTGTAGTTCTAATCCCCACCAACAACCGATCCCTAAAAGCCGTGGTAATCAGACTACTGAAGGGCTACGACAGCCTAGGCGTGTGACCGCAAGATGCAGCATGGAGCCAACTAGGGAGCTGGCACGACATCCCTTGGAGTCCAAGTACCATCCTCCTAGAACCGTGCACGGTTTCCCCCACATGCATGCAAGTTGCCAATACACGCATTATGGCTTGCCCCAAATTCAAGAAAGGCGCGCGTATAATAAAATGTGTGTCTGCTCCTGGCTAAGCACCTCATCGCCACATGCTTGTGACTTACTGCGATTGAAGTTCAACCGCACAACCACTTACTTGTTGACAGTAGCTACTATGGCAACCCCTTACAACTATAAAGGGAGGCCCGAGCTACCTATATCAAGGTTGGACCGAAAACAGTTTGGATGTTAGAATAGGAAGAATGCCCATATATAGTACTGCATTTCCTAGTAGAGGCAAGGCCAGGTAATTTAAATCACACCTTGTAACAAATGTTCATCACAACCAGCAAACCAACCAAGGAGGGCACATGGTTTTATGCAAACCTGTGTAAAATCATTATGTCACTTAGGTGGGACTCGTTCATTTCTTTGTGCCTCACCGGACCAAATAAGGTGAGCACCCTAGCTCTCGGGTCTCGTGCATCAAGCCATTACATGGATATTCTGTTGAATATCGAACATAGGTTAGATGACACTGTTACATAGTCGAATATTATTGTGATATCCCGACATGATTTTTGAAACATTCGTCTTATTTTGGCAGCCAGATTGCATACAACCTTTGACGGAGATGACCCAAAAATCAATTTTTTTGATTTAATAATATGAAGAACATTTATGATGAAAAGGTTTCATTTAGCCCAACATAACTGTTATTTCTGATGTTAGTAGAATTGAACCCAAAATTTTGTTCGACAATTGACAGTCGAACCCTGTAATATTCTAATCTTGTCTGATGGATTTATTGAATGTTGGACTAGCCAAAATATTGTCCAGTATATGGTGCAGTTTATAAACTAAGTTTGGTTCGATACATGGTTCATATTTTATTTAAGGGGCATGACAGCATATTAATAAATTTATTGACATTGATAGAATTATGCAAACATAAATTTGTTGCCTATTACAACTTTATTTGTAACTCACATGAAGAATTTGTAAGGAAACATGGGTAGTTCATTAAGAAGGTGCTCAAATGAGTAGAGTGCAATCCAAGTAGATCAATTTGTCTTGTGAGGGGTCCTGTTTAGTGTGAGGCAACAACAGTAGGGTCGGTTATCTTGACGCTGGCAATACCCCTGACCGCCACACTGACCCATGCAGGATGGAGAATTACATCCCCTCAATGGAGAACACCCCAAGGCTGCATCACCGCCTTCATCCCGCCTTCACACATCACACAATTTCCAAGCACCACAAGCACATCACTATTAGAATCCATGTCAAAATTTAGGTCAAATAGGCTATTAAAGATGTCAATAAGCATTACATACCGAGGTGTAGCTCCCATGCACCTCCCCACTATATATAGTGGTGGAGGGGGCTGGTTTATTGCCCTCCAAATCCATTGGGGCGTTGCAAAGGTGGGAGGAACGAAATCTCATCCTTTCCCTTCCCCACCGATTGTTATCCCCCCTTTTTAGGGATCTTGATCTTATCCCTTCGAGATATGATCTTATTCCTTCTAAGGAGGGATCTTGGTGCGCCTTAACCAGGGGTGTGGGGCCTTGCCCCCACTACCCACGTTCATGTGGGTCCCCCATGCAGGTGGTCCCCACTCCGCAACCATCTAGAACCTTCCTGGTACAATACCGAAAAATCCCGAACATTTTCCGGTGGAAAAATAGGACTTCCCATATGTAAATCTTTACCTCCAGACCATTCCGGAACTCCTCGTGAAGTCCCGGATCTCATCCGAGACTCCGAACAACTTTCGGTAGCCACATACAATTCCCATTACAACTCTAGCGTCACTGAACCTTAAGTGCATAGACCCTACGGGTTCGGGAACCATGCAGACATGACCAAGACACCTCTCCGGTCAAACCAATAGTGGGATATGGATACTCTTATTAGCACCCACACGTTCCACGATGATTTCTTCAAATGAACCATGATGTCGGGAATTCAATCAATCCCGTATACAATTCCCTTTGTCCATCGGTATGTTACTTGCCCGAGATTCGATCGTCGGTATCCCCAGGCCTTGTTCAATCTCGTTACCGGCAAGTCTCTTTACTCGTTCCGTAATGCATGATCCCATGGCTAACTCATTAGTCACATTGAGCTCATTATGATGATGCATTATCGAGTGGGCCAGAGATACCTCTCTGTCATACAGAGTGACAAATCCCAGTATTTATTCGTGCCAACCCAACAGACACTTTAGGAGATACCTGTAGTGCACCTTTATAGCCACCCAGTTACGTTGTGACATTTGATACACCCAAAGCATTCGTATGGTATCCGGGAGTTGCACAATCTCGTGGTCTAAGGAAATGATACTTGACATTAGAAAAGCTCTAGCAAACGAACTATGCAATCTTGTGCTATAGTTAGGATTGGGTCTTGTCCATCACATCATTCTCCTAATGATGTGATCCCATTATCAATGACATCCAATGTCCATGGTTAGGAAACCACAACCATCTATTGATCAACGAGCTAGTCAACTAGAGGCTCACTAGGGACATGTTGTAGTCTATGCATTCACACATGTATTACGGTTCCCGGTTAATACAATTATAGCATGAACAATAGACAATTATCATGAACAAGGAAATATAATAATAACTATTTTATTATTGCCTCTAGGGCATATTTGAAAGAGTTAGATCATAGTACTGGAGACTCTGCAAGATTTGTGTGCTTAAGTAGGTGTGCATATTGTGTGGATAGCATATATGTGACATTGTTTGTGTGTGATTTGTACGCCTTTTTATTCGTGTGTTTAGTTGAGTTGTTTTATTTGCTTCTTTTTGGGACCTGGTGTAACATTATTTTCCCCCCATAAAGAGTTGCTCATCAATCGGCACTGAACTCAAAGAAGCAGCAAGGATAGAAAAGATATGGAAGCTCAACAATATGGCACTCTCAGTTGACTGCATTATGTTGGGAGTATCTGCTCAGTATATAAATGGGGCACCAATCGAATATCAACAACAAGTCCACATCTGTTATGCCCATTTTGCAGCAATAATGATCAGACCAGCAGGAAGACAAGACCAATGGTATAGTTCCGGTCAAATGTATGATTCATATACAAGGTTTGATTCAGCTATGGCTGAAATTGGAAAAACATGCTCTATTTTGGGAAGAAAGCTAGAATGTGCTATGACCAAGGAAGTTTGCCAAATCAATTTTATCATGCAACTAATCAGACATAGAATATTATGGGTGGGTGTATGGTTCTCAGTCAGTATATCATAGTATGAAAAGTTGGGATGAGAAACTCAGTCTTCCTCCACACGCTATCGGAAGCAGCTTATGATGCAAGGCTCCTCAAGATTTTTTTCAATACAATGTATGGACAGATTCCGGCCCAAGATATCCAATGCCAGATACGTCAGTTCAGGATTCTGATGTAAAGGACTGAATCTTTCTCAACAAGCAACCAGAGGAGAAGCTTCTCAAGTACGAAACCCAGGCTTCTCCAGCACCATCCTCAGGTCAAGCTTTGTCTGTAAGCTATCGAGACTTCTTCTGCACGCTACCCAGACCGAATCTTTGAGCAGAAGCTAACGAGTCTTCCTCGGCAAGCTACCCGGATGGCTACTCCCGTAAGCCACTCAGTCCGCGTCAGTACCACACTATTGCACCATCCTTAGAGATTATCCGGTGAGTTGGCAGTATATGGCAATGCATCTCAAGAATCAGCTCAGCAATGTTGTTGTCAGAAGTACAAATTAGTCGAGACATATGCCTACCGCAAGGATCAAGTGTTCGGTGGCATATTCTTCTTAGATATATTTGGTGAGCATGCATCCCTGGCCATACCAGTCCCCCATACGAGATGCGATAGTGATCAAGCAGATATACCTAAGAAAGGCAAGGATCATACAACCTCATGGGTCAGGCCAATGAAGAGAAGCAGAAATACCTCTCTGGTAATGAAAGGATCGACAAGTTCTGGAGCTGACAACGCAGAATTAATAGTACATACCATGGTTAAGGTCAATATTCCCGCACTAGACTAGGAGATCCCTTGTCACTCACTTGTACGGTTGGCCTCCACAATGAGCTCTATACAACTACAAGCCCCGAGCATATGTCATCCATGCACGGACCTAGGTCAGAAAACCAGCCAAAGTAATGGTGCCAAAAATATTACACTAACCACATCCATGGTTCTACGAAGAATCAAGAACCTATGTGGCCAAGCTATTTCAGTAAGGTATACTGACAAAGAAAATCATGATCGTCAAAGGATGAGACTGACAACAAAGGTATGATGGTTTTTGCGTGACCACCAGGGTCCGGATACCTAAGACAGTTGGAGGCCATGATTCCATATGGATCCACAAAGGCATACCCTCAGATGCCTACCCTGTTCTACAAGAGCGTCATATTCCGTTGAACCGTTTCTCCTAAGGCACCTGTCCAAAATAGTTAGTGCGGAATATTCAAGTCAGTTCTGTTTGGTCCAAGATTCCTTTGCAACCTTAGCAGCTCAATTTCAGCGGCAGTGATAAAGCATCCCCCAGCCTATTACCACAGATGGGTATACCGACAACATGGGTAAATAAAAGGCCAAAACCATCAGCTCAGAACCGGTATAATCATTGACGGAATCAAGTACATGGACAATCTATCATAAAAAAGTATTTCCCCGTCAGCATCCCTGTCAGGCCAGTCTCAAGATGCTCATGTTTGAGGTATGCTACATCTACAAGCACATACTCCGTTATATCATCCACGACAGAAGGCAGTCGACTCTTTGGTACATATCTCATGCTCGAGACAAAGAAACAAATCAAGATAAATCAGTATCACTGATGAGCAGTCAGATCCCATCAGGAGAATGGCCATAATTCTCAACATTAAGTAAACCTAGAAGACATGCATTTGTTTGAGCAACCCCATGGCAGAAGTAAAAAGTTTTCATGACAAAAAGGTAATTTAAGCTCAGATCCCTTAAATATCACCGTCAGCATAAGGCTTTGGTATATGAGGAAAAACCTATCAGAATTTGGGAAAGGTGAAGCAAACCACCCCAGAGCAAGGTAAGGAAATATTATGAAATTCCTAGGGGAATAATAAACAAAGGAAAAGGATACCCGAGTTGGAAACGGTTTCCTTAAGGTATAAGCATACTTGTTCCCTGAGCAACCAAATCTTGAGGATGAGATTTCTTTAAGGGGGGGAGGTTTGTAACAGCCTGGTTTTTGGCCCTTTCTTTTTTTCTTTTTGGTTTATTTGTTTTTTGCCTTGTTTTTCTCTTTGGAGTGGTACTGTGGACTTGAAACCTGGGAGATCATCATCTCTTCTTCTCCCAAGTGGCTCATCATCCTCAAAACTCATCCCAAGACCATGTCATTTTCATCCTAGCCCAAATCCCAGTTTTATTTTATTGGGAATATTCCTTTTATATTAAAGGAATAACCTCATTTGCCCTAGGTTGTGAAGAAATCTATATCTCTTCCCCTCCAAAAATTCAAATAATTCTCATAAATTTTTTCGGTCGTATCTTGCTCATATATGTCAAAATCCTTCCTTGGCCAGTTCAAAAATATTCCTCCAATATTCATTCTTCTATTCTCTCCCAAATGGCATTTTTTGAAGGGAGTGCCATTTATATTATATTGCTTGCTCCCAAACTTTTTGGCATTCTTGTATGTCCAAATCATTTCCTCATGTAAAATTTAAACTTCATTTGCCTAGCCAATCTTCCTTAGTGATTTTTCAAAGTTTCTGTCAAACAAAAGCAATTGTGAAGGAAGTACTAGCTAGGTGTATCCAAATGAGTTGAAATTTTGCATGCCTCTTCATGTGCTCATATCATTGCCCTCCCCCAGTTCTCAGCTCCATCCAATCATCTATGTGAGCCCAACTCCAAATCTTTGATTATGGCAATATTTTCAGGTTGTGAAGCAAGTGTATTTTATATTGCTTCATTAGTTCTGAAAATTTACCAGATCATGCTCCTACCTATATCACATCTCTCCACCAAATTTGGGATCATTCCCTTAAGCCATTTCCCCACCAATATTGTTGCAAGTTTTTGGTCAGTGGGGATGTTTGTGAAGCAAGTACCCCTTTGGCAAGTCCATTTGGTATGAAACTTTTACAGCATCTTCATATGACCAACTAACCCTGCCTTACCAAATTTGAGCCCAAGTTGTTTCTCTATGTGAGTGCATCATCCAAATCCCTTTTTTGGACCTAATATGCACTTACAAAGCAACTATATTCATTCTTGGTCCATTTATCCTCAAAACCTCTAGGATTATAGTCCTTCCTTAGCTTAACACCCCAGACAACTTCTTTGGCACTTAGCTCTTCCCTGTGATCACCAGTGCACATCCAAGTTTGCTACAACAAACTTGCATCAAAGCCTCACTTCACTCCAGAGCAGATTTGCTTGATCTATCACCTCCCCCAGCCTCAGTGATGCATGGACTAGTCACTAGACAACTCATTGCAACCTCTCTCATCCCCTCTCTGCCACTGTCTGTGGTGATTGCCACCCTGGCATACCAGTTCACGTGCTCTAACGGCATCCAGCGCGTTCTGAGCACCGGGCATCTCTGCTTCGATGCATTTCTCGCATTCACTAGTGCCGACCTAATTCCCCTCCTTTCTGACGTCGCCCTCGACCCCTGCCCCTCCAGGAACTGCCTCGCCGGAGCTAGCCGACGCACGGCCATGGGTGAACTGTGCCCCGTTTGGCTCCGAGCTCCTCCCGTCCATTTCCTCCACTCCCCCTTGGCTCCTGCTGCTCCGTGAACCTCCCTTGACCTCTCTTGTCTTCTCCGTTGCCCCGTGATGCTCGCAGGCATCATTGGAGCAATCTCGTGTGCCGCTGGTGGCACCCGAGCTCGGGAAACTTTGGCCTCGGCTATTTAAGCCACCCCGGCGCATCTTGTCTCCCCATCGGCCTCCTCCAACTCTTAGACCCCTCCCTAGCCTCCCAGTCGACTGTCTGGAGATCTCCCTTCTTGCCATCACTACCATGGCCGTTGCGGCCCTCTTCTCCAATTCGGCCGAAGCCTAGCCCCTCCCCGCCTTCTACCACCACAATAGCATCATCCAGACTCTGGCGGAGCCGTACACTATTACGTCCATTTTGCATCATGTTTTCATACTGTAATTTATGTTGTTTTATTGTATAATAATGATTTTTGGAGTAATTCTAATGCCTTTTCTCTCATAATATGCAAGGTATGCACAAAGAGGGAGAATTCTGGCAGTTGGAAATCTGGACCTGAAAAAGCTACGTCAAGCTACCTATTCTGCACAACTCCAAATGAGCTGAAACTTCCTGAGGATTTTTATGGAATATTTAAGAATTATTGGAGAAAATAAGTACCAGAGGGGGGCACCAGGTGGGCACAGCTCACCAGGGCGTGCCAGGAGGCCCAGGCGCGCCCTGGTGGGTGTTTCCCTCCTCGGCCCACCTCCGTTGCCCCTCTTCTATTATATAATTAAGTCATTTTGACCTAGAAAAAATAAAGAGAGGACTTTCGGAACAAAGCGCCGCCGCCTCGAGGCGGAACTTGGGCAGGAGCACGTTTTCCCTTGGGCGGAGCGATTCCACCGAGGGAACTTCCCTGCTGGAGGGGGAAATCATCGTCATCATCATCACCAACAACTCTCCCATCTTGGGGCTATCTTCATCAACATCTTTAACAACACGAACTCCTCTCAAACCTTAGTTCATCTCTTGTGTTCAATCTTGGTACCGGAACTAGAGATTGGTTCTTGTGGGTGACTAGTAGTGTTGACTACATATTGTAGTTGATTACTATATGGTTTATTTGGTGGAAGATTATATGTTCTGATCCATTATGATATTTAATACCCCTCTGATCTTGAGCATGATTATCATTTGTGAGTAGTTACTTTCGTTCTTGAGGTCACGGGTGAAATCATGTTGCAAGTAATCATGTGTTTGATATTTTGATGATATGTATGTTGTCATTCTCTTAGTGGTGTCATGTGAACGTCGACTACATGACACTTCACCATATTTGGGCCTAAGGGAATGCATTGTGGAGTAGTTATTAGATGGTGGGTTGTGAGAGTGACAGAAGCTTAAACCCTAGTTTATGCGCTATTCCGTAAGGGACCGATTGGATCCAAAAGTTTAATGCTATGGTTAGAATTGATTCTTAATACTTTTCTCGTAGTTGCGGATGCTTGCGAGAGGGTTAATCATAAGTAGGAGGTTTGTTCAAGTAAGAACAGCACCTAACCACCGGTCCACCCACATACCAGATTATCAAAGTAGCGAACACGAATTAAGCCAACATGATGAAAGTGACTAGATGAAGTTCCCATGTACCCTCAAGAACACTTTACTTATCATACGAGAATGTTTTGGCCTGTACGTTTCCTCAAAAGGATTGGGCTAACTTGCTGCACAATTGTTACTACTATCATTACTTGCTCGTTACAAATTACTTGCTATCAAACTACTCCGCTACTTACAATTTTAACACTTGTAGACATTACCTTGCTGAAAACCACTTGTCATTTCCTTCTGCTCCTCGTTGGGTTCGACACTCTTACTTACCGAAAAGGCTACAATTGACCCCATATACTTGTGGGTCATCAAGGCTATTTTCTGGCACCGTTCTGGGGAGTGAAGCGCCCTTGGTAAGTGGAAATTGGTAAGGAAACATTACTACTACGTGCTGAAATTTATTGTCACTTGCTACTATGGAAAACAATCCTTTGAGGGGTTAGTTCGGGGTATCTTCACCTCAACCGGATCCACAATTAGTTTGCCCTCAACCTACTACACCTACTGAAATATTGAATATGAATTTCCTTTGGGTATGTTAGAACACTGCTAGCTAATCCTTATGCAGGAGATGGAACCGAACATCCTGATATGCACTTGATATATGTGGATGAAATTTGTGGATTGTTTAAGCTATAGGTTTGCCTGGAGATGAATCTAATAAGAAGGTTTTCCCTTTATCTTTGAAGGGAAAAACATTGACATGGTATAGGCTATGCGATGATATTGGATCTTGGAACTGGAATTTGTTGAAATTGGAATTTCATCAAAAAAATTATCCTATGCATCTAGTTGTAAGTGCATCTAGTGCCCCTTAGTGATTTTGGTGTATTGAAGACTTATAGGTTAAGTGACTGATGCGTTTGTGAGTGTACACAGGTCTATAAGTCTATGAGGAGTTTGATATTTACAGAGAAAGTCGACCCCTAAAAATGAAGTTCTTCGACTGAAGACTTTGATATTCTGAAGACTTTGAAAGTGAAGAAATTGGTGTGACCTTGAAGACTTGGTATTCATTCGAGGAATATGGAGCGTGAAGACTTTTGTTTTCGTAGTTCCATTTTCTCTTTCTTGAGTCATAGGAAACACCATACTGTTAAAGGGGGTCGAGGAAATACTAAGTAAAAATTTCCATGTGATGCTCAACTCAAAATCCTACACCTACCAATCCCTTCGAGTGAAGCCATTGGAAATCTCATACAGTTCAGTCAATTTCTTCAGTGACAGAGACGCAGTTCTTATGGTCACTGAGGACTTTGCTCTGACTGTGGAGTTAGGAATTCGCCAGTGCGAATTGCCTACACAGTGAGGAACATGACAGCCCTGAGGAATTTGAGAGTCAAATTTCCGACCATTGCTGTGCTGCGCACCGGCTGTCCAAAATATCTTATCCACCTAACGGTCATATCATTGAAGGGCATTTATGTCTTATCATGTCGGGCTGCTCCCTAGGCTATAAATAGCCGCCCCCTACAACCACTAGCTGGTTGGCTGCTCCGAGAGAACTTGACACTTGTCATCTGAGAGCAACCCATCCTCCGAGGACTTTGAGCGAAAATCATCAAGTGAGGAAAATCCCAAACCAAACCCCCACAAACCCAAAGTTATTGAGCATCACTGAAGAAATTGATCCTGCATGGATCCGACGCTTGTTACCTTTGAAGACTGTGCTTCTTCCAGACGGTTAGGCGTCAAGGTCTAGAGCATCCAAGAGGAATTGTGGATCACCGAGTGACCAAGTCTGTGAAGGTTTGGAAGTCACCTGAAGACTTACCACGAGTGATTGGACGAGGCCTGCGTGGTCTTAGTTCAAGGAGAATACGGTGAGGACTGGGTGTCCTGAGTTGCGGCTCAGAGACTGGGTGTCCAGGCCTGCATGTCCTCGAGTTTAAATACTCAGCCGCTCCAACCATACGTACAACTGAGACAGCAGTTGGAACTGATTTACCAAATCATTGTCTTCACCAACTAACTGGTTCTATTTCCTCAACTCTTTCATTTCCTCATTACTGTGTTGTATGTTGTTCATATCTGTGCTTGAAGACTTTGACTGAAGACTTTCACAAATTCCTCAGTTCAATTTCTTCAGTCTGTTTGTCTTCATCTTGTTATCCTGTGTTTACGCTTTCTGTACTCTGTGCCAGTCTTCATTTCATCATGATGACTATGTCTGTATCCTGTTATGTTTACCTCTGAGTACTTATTCCGCTGCAAGTAGTTCTTCGCTAAGGAATTTCCTCACTAGCAAATTCCTCAGTGAAGAAATCATAAAAATCGCCTATTCACCCCCCCTCTAGTCGATATAACGCACTTTCAATTGGTATCAGAGCAAGGTACTCCCTCGTTCTGTGTGATTTTGGTTTAACCGCCTGGAGTTTTAGTTATGTCGACCGCATGTATGATCAAGGTCTCGGCTGGGTGTCCTACCTTTGATGGAACGGACTACCCCTACTGGAAGAACAAGATGCGAATGCATCTTGAGGCAATTGATAACGATCTCTGGTATGTTGTGAAAAATGGTCTCCCCTCTGTCACTCCCACACTGAACACTACCGATGTGAAGAGATTCAAACAACTCGATTCTCAAGCGAAGAATATCATATGTGGCCATCTAAGCAAAGGACAGTATGGAAGAGTGAGTGCTTTGGAAACTGCTAAGCTTATCTGGGATAGGCTGTCCAAAGTAAATGAAGGAGTTTCAACTCAGCGTGACTCTCGAGTCGATGTTCTTCGGAATCTCTTCAACCGCTTCAAAAGACTTGACAATGAGAATGTCCAACAAACCTTTGATCGCCTCACTGACATCTCAAATGAGCTTCAAGCCCTCGGTGCCACTGACATTACTGATCATGAAGTTGTGAAGAAACTGTTGAGATCGCTTGATTCCTCATTTGATACTCTGGGACTGATGATACAAGAATGTGCTGACTACAAGTCGCTTGATCCTGCTGATATCCTCGAAAGGCTAAACACTCACGAGTTCCAGCTTGCTGAAAAGAGAGATCTCTATGGTTCAAACTATGGCAAACCACGTGCCCTGAAGGCCAAGGCTGTGTCTGACTCTGAATGTGAGGATTCTGGTAGCAGTCTTGGTGACCCTGAAGAACTAAGCCAGGATCTTGCACTGCTTGTGAAGAAATTCCAGAAGTTCACAAGACATGGTCGCTTTGGAAAATCCTCAAGAGGCAATGATTCCTCATCCAATGACTATAAGAGAAGGCTTTGCCACAAATGCAAGAAGCCTGGTCACTATATTCAAGATTGTCCTCAGTGGGAAAAGGAAATGAAGAAGAAGAAATACAAGGATTACAATTGTGATGGTGCGAAGAAGAAGAAGAAATCGTCAAAATCTTCGTCATCAAAATCCTCGAAGTCTTCATCTCACAAGAAGAGCAGCTCCAAGAAGGCTCAGGCATTCATTGGCAAGGAAATGGACTCTGAAGCTGAATCTGAGGAAAATGATGAAGAGGAGGCGTCTGAAGAATCTGAGTCTGGTGTGGCGAGTCTGGCCGTTGCTACTGCCTTCGTCAGCAAGTCCATCTTCAACACTGAAGAAACTGACTCCACCGAGAAGCCTGATGAAGATAATGATGGCTACGCTCCCACCTATTGCTTCATGGCGAAAGGTGCTAAGGTACTCAAATACAACTCCTCTGAATCTAGTGAAAATGAATCTGATGAGGATCTCAAGCCCAGCTACTCTAAACTTGCTAAGATTGCTGTGAAACAACAACGGGCTCTTGAAAAGGTTCAAAACATGGTAGATAAAAGTGACGATATGTTGGGTGAAGAAATGGATCGCACTAAAGCCTTGACTGAAAATTTTCAGAGACTTCAGTCTAGGTTTGATAACCTTCATGGTCATCATAACGCTCTCTTGTCTGATCATGAGAAACTTTCTTATGAATTTCTTCAAGAAAAGCAAGATCACAAGAAGCTTTCTCTTGAATCTCTTCAAAGAAAGGAAGATCTTGAGAAGCTAAGAGTGTGTTATGAAGATCTTCAGAAGGAGCGCGATTCATTACTAGCTCAACAAATCAGCGCTTCTCAGGAAGAATTTGTTCCCCCATGCTTAAAGTGCATTGAACGTGAATCTGCTAATTCTTCACCTGAATGTTCAAATGCTTCAACTATTACAAATCCTTCATCTGCCTCTACTATCACTAATTCCTCATCTGAGGACATTGCTAGCATCACTGACAATGCAGGGCTGAAGGAACTGTACATGACAGGCATGTACAAAAGCCTCAAAGGACATCGGACACTTTGTGATGTGCTCAAAAAGCAGATCCTCAACTGAAACCCTAGGAAAGAGGGTATTGCCTTTGAGAGGAAACTCAATGCTGATGGAACATATTGGAAGCCTGAGCAGTACCCCAAAACCTCATGGGTTGCTGCAAAGGGACCTCCAGTTGATCCATCTAACTTATCTGGCTTTACATGTGAATCTCCTCATTCTTATGATGAGTCATTTGACTCCAACTATAAACTGTTCAAAAATCAGAATGGTGAAGTATTTGCTAGATATGTTGGCACTAACTGCAGGAACGGTTCCCCTATGAAGAAAATCTGGGTTCCCAAAAGTTGTGTTGAAAGTCTTCAGGTGAATGTCCTCATGACACCACCTGTGAAGAACAGGAACCCCAGATCAAATTCTTCATATGGACCAAATTCTTCATATGGATCCAAGTCCTCATATGGACCAAATTCTTCACATGGATCAAATTCCTCAACTGGATCAAAGTCCTCATATGATTATCATCGTGCTAACAACTCTGTCTCGTAGGGTAGAGCTAAGGGTTATGAATATGTGCATTATTCTTCAAACCATTATGTTCATAAGTCCTCAAGGAATTACTCTGCTTATTCATATGCTTACCCTAACCCCTCTTATGTGAAGCGAAATGGCTTGGCATCTTTGCCACCTTTCTCATATGGTGCTCGCAGAATGATGAACTCTTTGCCACCCCTCCAGATGTGGGTGGTGAAGAAAAAGAACTAATCTCTTCTGCAGGGTCAGGTCTCCAGACGTGCTCTAACGTCTGAAGAATTTGCTGGGGACCTGACAAAATTGCCTGAAAGGACGCAGGCAAATCATGATGAAATGAACTTTCATTTCACACATCCTCATACTGCTATATCTGTTTACTGCTTGATGAAATACATCTGATGAACTTGATATCATATTCTTCACTGATGAAGCATATGAGATTGTAAGTTACACTAATTCATCTGCAGGATGATCAACCCAAAACCACTGAATGGGTCCTCGATAGTGGATGTACAAATCACATGACTGGTGACAAGAATCTATTGATGGATGCTCCCTTATCACCGTCACCTCTGAAGCATATCATCTTTGCTGACAAAGGAAAAAGTCAGGTATTGGGTCTTGGTAAGGTTGCTATCTCTAAGGATAAGCACATGGACAAAGTCATGCTTGTTGAGTCCTTAGGATACAATCTCATGTTAGTCTCAATGCTTTGTGATCTTGATATGGTTGTTGTCTTTGGCAAATATCGCTGTGTTGTGATTATGGAAGCTGACAATTCCAAAGTCTTCGAAGGCTTTAGGAGAGGAGATCTGTATATTGTTGATTTCTCTACAGGACCACAACCAGCCGTGTGTCTACTTGCAAAAGCTTCAGAAGGCTGGCTATGGCATAGACGACCTGGTCACGCAGGCATGAGGAATTTGAACACGCTTGCGAAGAAGAAGCATGTCATTGGCATTGAGAATGTCAAATTCCTCAATGATCACTTATGCGGAGCATGTGAAGCTGGAAAAAATGACCAAGGCCAAGCATCCAGCAAAGACTATCATGACCACTACCGGTCCATTCGAATTGCTTCACATGGACCTCCTCGGACCTAATCATTACTCAGCAGTCACTAATGATGCATCTCTATATGGTTTTGTCATTGTTGATGATTATTCTCGATATACATGGGTACACATTGTTACTTACAAACATGAAGTGCAGGAAGTCTTCAAACGATTTTCCTCAAGGGCTTCAACCAACTTTGGTGTGAAGATCAAGCATATCAGAAGTGACAATGGAACTGAGTTCAAGAATTCCGGTCTTGATGCATATCTTGATGAACTTGGTATTACTCATGAGTTATCTGCTCCCTATACTCCTCAACAAAATGGCGTCGTGGAGCGCAAGAACAGAACTCTTGTTGAGATGGCTCCGCACTATGCTTGATGAGTACAAAACGCCTCAGCGTTTTTGGATTGATGCAATTGATACTGCTTGCCACATCATCAACAGAGTATATCTTCACAAATTCTTCAAGAGGACTGCCTATGAACTCCTCACTGACAAGAAACCCAATGTGAGTTATTTCAAAGTCTTCGGTGCTAAATGTTGGATTAGAGATCCTCACCACAACTCTAAATTTGCACCGAAAGCACATGAAGGTTTTATGCTTGGTTACGGAAAGGACTCGCACACCTACAGAGTCTTCAACATTGTTCTTCACAAGATTGTTGACACTGTAGATGTGCGGTTCGATGAAACTAATGGCTCGCAAAGAGAGCACCTACCTTCTGTGTTAGATGAACCAGCACCTGAAGATGCTATCAAGCTCAAGGCAACTGAGGATGTCATTCCGACTGAAGAATCTGCTGAAGAATTCATTCCTGTTCATGAAGAACGTCGAGCTGATGCACCTGAAGAACATGATGAGGAAAATGGTGCTGAAGAAAATGCTGATCAAAATCCTCAGCGACAACCAACTCATCCACGCGTTGCAAAAGAAGTGCAAGTGGAGAAGATCATCGATGACATTAGCGCACCAGGTCCTCTCACTCGCTCAAAAGCATCACATTTATCTAACTTTTGTGGGCACTACGCTTTTGTCTCTATCACAGAGCCCACTAAGGTAGATGAAGCATTTCTGGAGCCGGAGTGGATTCAGGCTATGCAAGAAGAATTACATCAGTTCAAACTGAACAATGTCTGGGAATTGGTCAATCGCCCAGATCATCGCAAGCATAATATCATTGGCACAAAGTGGATCTACCGCAACAAGCAAGATGAAAATGGCCTTGTGGTGAGGAATAAGGCACGACTAGTAGCTCAAGGCTACACGAAGGTTGAAGGAATTGATTTCGATGAAACTTTTGCACCTGTTGCTAGACTTGAGGCTATTCGCATATTACTTGCTTACGCTAACCATCATGACATCATCTTATATCAAATGATGTGAAAAGTGCATTCCTCAATGGTAAGCTTGAGGAAGAAGTATATGTTGCTCAACCCCTAGGTTTTGAAGATCCCAAGAATCCTGACAAAGTCTTCAGACTCAATAAGGCTCTCTATGGCCTCAAGCAAGCCCCTCGGGCGTGGTATGATACATTGAAGGAATTCTTCGTGAAGAATGGCTTCACACCCGCTTCACTCGACCCTACTCTTTTTACTAAATCATATGATGGTGAACTGTTTGTGTGCCAAATATATGTTGATGATATTATCTTTGGCTGTACTGACCAACGTTATAGTGATGAATTTGCCGATATGATGAGTTAAGAATATCAAATGTCTATGATGGGAGAGTTGAAATTCTTCTTAGGTCTTCAAATCCGTCAGCAGCGCAATGGCATATTCATAACTCAGGAGAAATACCTAAAGATGTACTGAGGAAATTCGGCATGCAAGATTGCAAAGGCGTCAAAATTCCTATGCCCACAAATGGCCATCTATGCACTGATGAAAATGGTATTGACTTTGATCACAAGGTATACCGCTCCATGGTTGGTTCCTTATTGTACTTATGTGCATCTAGGCCAGATATAATGCTTAGTGTTTGCATGTGTGCCTGATTTCAAGCTGCACCGAAGGAATCACACCATAAGGCTGTGAAGCATATTCTTCGATATCTAGCTCACACACCAACACTAGGATTATGGTACCCCAAGGGCTTTGCTTTTGATCTCATTGGATATTCTGACTCTGACTATGCTAGTGATCGTGTGGACCGCAATTCAACATCTGGCACTTGTCATTTCCTCGGACGATCTTTGGTCTGTTGGTCCTCGAAGAAACAGAACTGCGTATCACTGTCTACTGCTGAAGCTGAATACATTGCTGCTGGCTCATGCTGTGCTCAACTGCTTTGGATGAAGCAAACCCTCAAGGACTATGGCGTCAACGTGAAGAATGTGCCTCTCCTCTGCGACAATGAGAGTGCCATCAAGATTGCTCACAACCCAGTTCAGCACTCGAAGACCAAGCACATCCAGATTCGTCATCATTTTCTTCATGATCATGTGTTGAAGGGCGACATCTCCATCGAGCATGTGAAGGCTGAAGAACAGCTAGCTGATATCTTCACTAAGCCCTTGGACGAAAAGAGATTTAGCAAGTTGAGGTGTGAGCTAAATATCTTAGAATCTTCGAATGTTCTTTGAAAAGGACACACATCCTAACACTTATGCAAAATTGATGACTTAGATGTGCAACACATGAAGAAACGTTTTTCTTCAATCAATGAAGAATAACACTCTAAGTGTGAAGAAATTAATGAAGAATTTGATTCTCAGAACCCTACGACAATTGTACGCGGTGTCTGAAATCATCATTCTTATACGGTGGGTCACGCCACCACAAAAGTTGAAAATCCTCAATTTGATTTTTTCCTCATTTTTGAAAGTCTTCAGTTTTTCAAATTCTTCAACTTTGCAAAATCTTCACTGTTTCCATCGTTTTTCTTCATTGGCTATATATATATATATGTGAGTTTATGTCCTCTACAGCATTCACTTATTGCTATCTCTTCAAGTTGTGATTTTTGCTAAGTGAATGTGATCGGACCCTTCCCCCTCTATGCTACACTCAACCCAATCTATTCACAAATTCTTCATGTGCGTTCTGATTGGAACTCGTTCAAAGTCTTCATTGTGTCCTTGTCAGCTGAAGAAATTGCGAACGAAACTTTAAAACAAATCTTATCCAGATTTTCGGTTTTACCGCTCAAACCGTTCCGCATCCCATGATGCATTATTTTATTCACCCACGATCTTACACGATCTCATCTGCACAGTACGTGGGTGACACATGTCGCGTGAAGAAGAAAGGGCAGGGGCATGTTCGTCCCAAAATCTTCGGGCGAACAGTTTTTACCGTGGCTATAAATACCCCTCTCCCCTTCCTTACTTCATTTACTCCACTCGGTCGCTGTCTCTCGCTCGAGCTCTCCTCAAACCCTAGCGCCACCGCTAATCCATCGCCTCCGGTGAGGAAGAGCTTCACTGCCTCGACCTCGTCGCCGTCGTACTCGCGCCGGCTGCGGAAATCTTCACTCCGCTGCCGTCGTAGCCGTCTCCCTCTGCCAAGTTAGGGCGTGGGAGATCTAACTTGACGAACTTCATCGCTGTTCATCTCTGTTCGTCGTGTTCTTCAGTTCGGGTAATTAAAAGTCACTTTTATTACTCGCTTTGATTCTCAAACTTTTCTGAAAATCTTCAAAGGTGTTTTATTCTTCAAATCTTCACATATGAACACCTCACACACTGTATGCTCTTGATCCATCTCTCTAAGCACTCATTTCTTCAAGATTCCTCAATTGTGCGGATTTTCGATCTGTACAACTCTGGAACCTAAGACAAGAACGCTTAGTGAAATTCCTCAAGGCTCAACTGGTCAAATTCCTCAAAACTTGTCTTTTCGAAAAATCTTCTGAGAACGCATATGACCTCTCCAAATTCCTCGCACCTACACTCTGTTCACAGGTACTCATGTCCGCTGCTGAATCACTAGGTTCTCATCAACTTAACTCATTTGCAGCATTCCTCGAAGAAAAACTTCATACTTCTCCAGAGTGTTCAATTGTTCAAATTCCTCATCTGAAGAAAATGGCTGAAGGAAAGAGACCGCGGAAAGGAGGAAAGAAACCGGAGGTCATGACTGCTTTCGAGATCCCTGATGAAATATACAAGGATTATTGCACACCTGATGAAGCCAAGTTTGGCAAAGAAAACAAGAATCAGCGCAAGGTGCGCATTCAGAGGATTGAGCGAAGATGGGCACGAGAATGGAGGGAATATCGATATGTTACTCCTAAGTACATGAAGAAATTCACCTTAAATCCTCCATGCCCAAGAGCTCCATTGGCACCTGGCCAAGTCGCTGATCCCACTAGCATCAAAAGTGGTGAAGACTTTCCTGAAGAATGGGCTAGGCGCCAAGAAAAATTGGCAAGACAAGCCAAGGAGGCAGTAAGGAAATTCAATGAGGATTCTGCTGCTGCTGCTGCCGCTGAGACCTCGGTCAAGCCGAGGAAATCAATGTCGAAGAAGCCTGCTCGCAAGCCAAGTGCTTCACCATCAGCGCCCTCACGGCCAAGTTCCTTAGCCGCGCCCTCACGACAAATTCCTCAGACTACTGCTGCTCCACCAAAGTCCTCAGCAGCTCCCTCCAAGTCCTCAACTCCTGTGCATCTGGCTACATGTCAAAGGACTCAGGGTTTCTCAATTGCTTTTGGTGTCTCAGCGAGTTCCTCAGCTGCACCAATGTCCTCATCAGGCCCCACTCTGCTGAAGACAAAAGCAACAGCTGGACGCGGTCCTCGGCCAAGTCCAAGAAAGAAACAGGTTGCTTTCCAAGTGCCCTCTGATGACGAGGCTTCTGATGAAGCACTTGCAGAAATCATCAGAGACAAACAAGCAAAGGCCGCCAGAGCCAAAGGAACACCTGTGCCACTGCTTCTGGATCCGAAGAAGATCCTCGACTATATTGACTTATGGCATAAGGATCCAAACACTCCAATACCTGATCTGCCTCTGACTCCTAGTCAAAGTCATATGCTGACCCATTTCATCTCTCAAGAGAAATGGAAGTTTGAAAAGGCTCGTGAGATAAAGAGAGCACAAGCTAGAAAGGAGAAGCTTCTGAAGAAGAACGTTGTCAGACTGACACCTGAAGAACTTCTCAAGGCTCAATCTGAGATCCAAGCCCTCAGCAAAGATTTCAATGCATACAATGCTGATTGGCAAGGAGCCAAAGTGAGATTCGTCAATTTGACGAAGAAAATGACAACTGTTGCAGCCCCATCACAACAAGAAAATCCTCAGGCTGCAGACTCTGCTCAGCCTGCTGAAGAACATGCCAACACTACTGATGACTTTCAGCCTGCTGATGAGAATACAAGTTCCAGGGCTGATGACTCCATTCCAGCCGCTGAAGAAATTCCCAGGGCATCCACTAGTGGTGCGCCTGAAGAAACTGAAGAGATCAGGGCAACTGCACCAGTTGCGCCTGAAGAAAATGAACCACAGTCCTCAGCTCCTCCTGCGCCAACACCAACTCCAATTCTTCCTTGTGCTTATGAAGTGAAGAAGACCAAGGCTGCAAAGTGAGCTGCTGTGAAGAAAAGGAAGGTATCAGCTGCGTCAAATTCTTCGGCCGCGAAGAAAATGAAGCCAATGACCAGCTCGCTTGAAAATCCTATTGATGCCATTCCGATTTCCTCCATGTCATCCAAGGAAATTGTTCCTTATGGAGAAGACTACAAGATCCCAAGCGGATCTAATGAAGAAAATCATTCTGTTGCTACCTCAGAGAAGTTTGATGAAGAAATTGAAGTGGAAACATCCCCTTCAATGCCAGTCGTTTCCTTACCTATGCCTCAGTTCACAGCTGAAGAGGCTAGTGTTGAGGAAATTGAAAAAGAAGATGAAGATGTGGATATTGGATGCACTACACTAGTGATGAACGATGACTTTTGGGAAAGTCAGCATCCCAATACTCCTCTCTTCACTCCTATTCAACAAATTCCTCAGTCCCCGGCTACAACTCTTCAAATGGGCTCTGAAGAAACTCATCCCACATCGTCTGTTCATGAAGAAATTCCAGCCGCTAGTGCTGAAGAACCTGCTGCTGCTGATCCCCAAACTGCACAAGAAGAGGAACCAGAAATTCCTCAGCCCGAAGCACCTGAGATCGTCATTCCTGAGGTTGTGCTGCAAATCACTGACACTCCTCTGCCCAAACCGAAGAATCCGTTCTCTAGCAAGCAAAAATTCAAGGTTGAAGACTTCTTTTCTGAGCATGTGTTCTTCACTGATTACAATCCATATGACTCTGCTCGCATAAGGAAGAGACGTTTCTGGACTGCTACTCAAGCCAACTTCTATTCCTCAGTGCTCTTTGACAAGGACAAAATCTTCGATCATGAACATATTCCTCACGTGGATATGGAATCTCTGCCGTGCTTCGAACCGGTCCTCCGAGTTATTCACGATGCAGGACTACTGAACTTCTATACTGATATCTGTGATTGGAATGAAGAACTCATTCTTCAGTTCTATGCCACTTTGCATATCACCGGAGATGCTGAAGATGTCAATTCATGGGTGCTGGATTGGATGACAGAAAACACTCACTATAAGGCACCAGCAACTGAATTGCTTCGTGTCCTTCCTCTTGATCCTTCCCATGCCAGTGCACGTTGCATCTACAATGACCGCGAACTGACAGATCATTATATGCAAGTGCTCATGAAGCCTTTGAAGCCAGGGCAGGCCCCATGAACCAAATTCCTCGTCAAGGAATTGCTATATGTGCCTCGGACTGTCTATCACATCCTGACAAAGACAATGAGTCCTATCAAAGGCCACGACTCAAATGATGAAGATGTCGTTGGCATCATGAAGAACATGCTTTTCAACATCATTCATGGCGTTCCCGTCAACTTCCATGATTTCTTCATGAGGACTCTGGCTAATGTTGCTATGTCACCTTTTGAGCTGAAGCCCTATGCGCCTTGGATTATGAGATTCATAAGGGCAAGATCTTCACAGAATTACAAGGCTGACACTCTGAACCATGGTAGCTACTTGCCGCCCATTGAAGTCCTCAAGCGACCAGTTTCATCATCTGATGATAAGGGCAAGGCAGCTGCTATGATCGATGAAGGCACTCGTCCATTGGATGGTCAATTCCGTCTAGCTACATCTTACACTACCAATGAGGATTCTGCAACACATGACACTGCCGCAAATACATTAGCAAAGCAAAAGCCTCAAGCAACAGCACCCAGGGTGATGACTAACCGTGAGTCACTCCTCAGTCTTCATCAGAAGGTTGATCGCAATCACAAATGGGTGAAACGTCAGTTTGCTGCAATTCTTCACAACATGACCTCAACCCATAATGCAGTGAAGAAAAATCAGTATCACCTTCATGAAACCCTCAACCGCACCTGGGCTGTTTTCACTCATGTAAATTCCACGGAAGAACTGAAGACTATGGGTCTCCAGGAAGCATTTGACTGGTCTGCACCACCTCCGAAGAAATTCAAGAGAGTCAAAGTTCCTGATCTGGTGGCCAGTTCTTATTCTTCATCGCGTGAAACTGATGAACATGAAGATTTGGACGACACTGCGGCAGGCCCTACTTCAACGAACAACCCTGACAACACTGGCGCTCCTCCATCGACTTGAAATTCTTCAGGGGCGTTAGTCCTCAGTTTCGATCCTTTTGGTCATTTGATGACAAAGGGGGAGAAATCTGAGTTAGTCTTCAAGCGGGTTTATATTATGGGCGTTTTGTTCAGTTACAACTCTCGTTCTTCCGAAACCTTTTATTGGATCGAGTTGTAATCTTAAATCCGATGGTGCCCTGATACTTTTGGACGGTGCATTGTGCTCTGACTTGCACTGTGCTCTGATACTTTTGATGTGTTATTCTGCATGCTTATTCCTCGTTAATATTATTGCACGCATGTTGAATCTCATCAGACACCACATTTCATCATGCATTTCAAATTCTTCATATTATATATCAAATGTGTGTATGAATTACAAGATATAGGGGGAGATCTCCATGATTCAATTCTTCAAATGTGCATTGCCTCAAAAGCAAATTCCTCACTATGCACATATTCAGGGGGAGTTCTTCTATATCTTGCAATCAAATTCCTCAATATCAGTATTTACACTTCATATGTTTATCCCCGTTGAAAACTTAACCTATGTTGTCATCAATCACCAAAAAGGGGGAGATTGTAAGTGCATCTAGTGCCCCTTAGTGATTTTGGGGTATTCAAGACTTATAGGTTAAGTGACTGATGCGTTTGTGAGTGTACACAGGTCTATAAGTCTATGAGGAGTTTGATATTTACAGAGAAAGTCGACCCCTAAAAATGAGGTTCTTCGACTGAAGACTTTGATATTCTGAAGACTTTCTGAAGACTTTGAAAGTGAAGAAATTGGTGTGACCTTGAAGACTTGGTATTCATTCGAGGAATATGGAGCGTGAAGACTTTTGTTTTCGTAGTTCCATTTTCTCTTTCTTGAGTCATAGGAAACACCGTACTGTTAAAGGGGGTCGAGGAAATACTAAGGAAAAATTTCCATGTGATGCTCAACTCAAAATCCTACACCTACCAATCCCTTCGAGTGAAGCCATTGGAAATCTCATACAGTTCAGTCAATTTCTTCAGTGACAGAGACACAGTTCTTCTGGTCACTGAGGACTTTGCTCTGACTGAGGAGTTAGGAATTCGCCAGTGCGAATTGCCTACACAGTGAGGAACATGATAGCCCTGAGGAATTTGAGAGTCAAATTTCTGACCGTTGCTGTGCTGCGCGCCAGCTGTCCAAAATATCTTATCCACCTAACGGTCATATCATTGAAGGGCATTTATGTCTTATCATGTCGGGCTGCTCCCTAGGCTATAAATAGCCGCCCCCCTACAACCACTAGCTGGTTGGCTGCTCCGAGAGAACTTGACACTTGTCATCTGAGAGCAACCCATCCTCCGAGGACTTTGAGCGAAAATCATCAAGTGAGGAAAATCCCAAACCAAACCCCCACAAACCCAAAGTGATTGAGCATCACTGAAGAAATTGATCCTGCATGGATCCGATGCTTGTTACCTTTGAAGACTGTGCTTCTTCCAAACAGTTAGGCGTCAAGGTCTAGAGCATCCAAGAGGAATTGTGGATCGCCGAGTGACCAAGTTTGTGAAGGTTTGGAAGTCACCTGAAGACTTACCACGAGTGATTGGACGAGGCCTGCGTGGTCTTAGTTCAAGGAGAATATGGTGAGGACTGGGTGTCCTGAGTTGCGGCCCAGAGACTGGGTGTCCGGGACTGCGTGTCCTCGAGTTTAAATACTCAGCCGCTCCAACCAGACGTACAACTGAGTCAGCAGTTGGAACTGGTTTACCAAATCATTGTCTTCACCAACTAACTGGTTCTATTTCCTCAACTCTTTCATTTCCTCATTACTGTGTTGTATGTTGTTCATATCTGTGCTTGAAGACTTTGACTGAAGACTTTCACAAATTCCTCAGTTCAATTTCTTCAGTCTGTTTGTCTTCATCTTGTTATCCTGTGTTTACGCTTTCTGTACTCTGTGCCAGTCTTCATTTCATCATGATGACTATGTCTGTATCCTGTTATGTTTACCTCTGAGTACTTATTCCGCTGCAAGTAGTTCTTAGCAAAGGAATTTCCTCACCAGCAAATTCCTCAGTGAAGAATTCATAAAAATCGCCTATTCACCCCCCTCTAGTCGGTATAACGCACTTTCACTAGTTCATCGTGATCGGAATTATATATATAATTTTTGGCCTTGTGAAGGAGAAAGTATTGCTCTAGCTTGTCGGAGGCTTAAGTCAATGTTATATTCATGCCCCAATCACGAGCTCTCAAGAGAAATTATTATTCAAATCTTTTATGCTCTACTTTCTCGTAATGATCAATCCATGCTCGATACTTCTTGCACTGGTTCTTTTATGAAAAAGACTACTGAATTCCGATGGGATCTTTTAGAAAGAATTAAACGCAACTCTGAAGATTGGGAACTCGACGAAGGTAAAGAGTGAGGTATTGAACCTAAGTTTGATTGTGTTAAATCTTTTATGAATACCGATGCTTTTCAATAGTTTAGCACTAAATATGGACTTGACTCTGACATAGTAGCTTCCTTCTGTGAATCTTTTGCTACTCATGATGATCTCGCTAAGGAGAAGTGGTTTAAATATCACCCACCAATTAAAGAAGAAGTTAAAGAACCGGTAAAGGCTAAAGAAGAAACTATCATTTACAATGTTGATCTAGTTGTTCCCACTGCTTATATTGAAAAACCACCTTTCCCTGTTAGGATTAATGAACATGCTAAAGCTTCAACCATGGTTAATAGAAGTTATGTTAGAACACCCAAACCATCTGAACAAATCAGAGTTGAACCTAGTGTTGCTATGGTTAAAGATCTCTTAGTCGATAATATTGATGGGCATGTTATTTATTTCTGTGATGAAGGTTCTAGAATTGCAAACCTTAAGAAAAAGATAAACATAGACCAGTAGTTGGCATGCCTGTTGTCTCAGTTAAGATAGGAGATCATTGTTATCATGGGTTATGTGACCTAGGTGCTAGTTTGAGTGCTATTCCTTTTTCCTTATATAAAGAAATTAAGAATGAAATAGAACCTGCTGAAATAGAGAGCATAGATGTCACTATTAAACTTGCCAATAGAGATACTATATCACCAATTGGGATTCTTAGAGACGTTGAAGTCTTGTGTGGGAAAATAAAATACCCTAATGATTGTCTTGTTCTTAGCTCCCCACAAGATGACTTTTGTCCCATTATTTTTGGTAGACCTTTCTTGAACACCATCAATGCCAAAATAGATTGTGAGAAACAAACTGTCGGTGTTAGCTTTGGAGATGAATCTCATGAATTTAATTTTTCCAAGTTTAGTAGACAACCACATAAGAAAGATTTTCCTAGTAAGGATGAAATGATTGGTCTTGCTTCTATTGTTGTACCTCCTACTAATCCTTTGCAACAATACTTGCTAGACCATGAAAATGATTTGCATATGCATGAAAGAAATGAAATAGATAGAATCTTTTTCGAACAACAACCTCTGCTTAAACACAGTTTGCTTATTGAAACTCTAGGAGGTCCTCCTCCACCTAAAGGTGATCCTGTGTTCGAATTAAAACAATTGCCAGACACTTTGAAATATGCTTATCTTGATGAGAAAAAGATATATCCTGTTATTATTAGTACTAACCTTTCAGAACATGAAGAAGAAAGATTACTGAAAGTTCTAAGGAAGCACAGGGCTGCTATTGGATATACTCTTGATGATCTTAAGGGCATTAGTCCCTATCTATGTCAGCACAAGATTAATATGGAACGTGATGCTAAACCCTTTGTTGATCACCAACGTCGATTAAATCTGAAAATGAAAGAAGTGGTAAGAAGGGAAATATTGAAACTTCTGGAAGCAGGTATAATCTATCCTATAACTAATAGTAGATGGGTAAGTCTTGATCATTGTGTCCCTTAAAAGGGAGGAATTACTGTTGTTCCTAATGATAAGAATGAGCTCATTCCAGAAAGAATTGTCATAGGCTATAGGATGGTAATTGATTACATAAAATTAAACAAAGCAACTAGAAAAGATCATTACCCTCTGCCCTTTATGGATCAAAAGTTAGAAAGATTATCTAAGCACACACATTTTTGCTTTCTTGATGGATATTCTGGTTTGTCACAAATACCTGTTTTACAACCTGATCAAGAAAAGACGACTTTTACTTGTCCTTTTGGAACTTTTGCTTATAGATGTATGACTTTTGGTTTATGTAATGCACCTGATACCTTTCAAAGATGTATGACTGCTATATACTCTGATTTTTGTGAAAAGATTGTTGAGGTTTTCATGGATGACTTTTCCGTTTATGGGAAGTCTTTTGATGATTGTTTAAGCAATCTTGATCGAGTTTGCAGACATGTGAACAAACAAATCTTGTCTTGAATTGGGAGAAGTGTAACTTTATGGTTAATGAAGGTATTGTTTTGGGCCATAAAATTTCTGAAAGAGGCATTGAAATGAACAAAGCCAAGGTTGATGCAATTGAGAAAATGCCATGTCCTAAAGATATCAAAGGTATTCATAGTTTCCTAGGTCACGCTGGTTTCTATAGGAGGTTTATCAAAGAATTTTCTAAAATTTCTAGGCCTCTTACGAATCTTTTACAAAAGGATATTCCCTTTCTGTTTGATGATGATTGTTTAGAAGCCTTTGAAACACTAAAGAAACCCTTAATTACTGCAGCTGTTGGTCAACCACCTAATTGGAACTTGCCTTTTGAGATTACGTGATGCTAGTGATTATGGTGTTGGTGCTATTCTAGGACAAAGAGATGATAAGAAAGTGAATGTTATTCATTATGCTAGTAAAACTATAGAAAGTGCTCAAAGAAATTATGCTACTACTCAAAAAGAATTCTTAGCAGTGGTGTTTGCTTGTGATAAATTCAGATCTTACATTGTTGATTCTAAAGTGATTGTTCACACCGATCATGCTGCTATAAAATATCTTATGGAAAATAAAGATGCTAAACCTAGACTCATTAGATGGGTTCTGCTGCTACAAGAATTTGATTTGCATATTACTGATAGGAAAGGGGCAGAGAACCCCGTGATACGTCTCCAACGTATCTATAATTTTTGATTGTTCCATGCTATTATATTACCGATTTTGGATGCTTATGGGCTTTAGTTTACACATTTATATCATTTTTGGGACTAACCTACTAATCGGAGGCCCAGCCCGTATTGCTGTTTTTTTTGCCTATTCCAGTATTTCAAAGAAAAGGAATATCAAACGGAGTCCAAACGGAATGAAACCTTTGGGAGCGTGATTTTTGGAATGAACGTGATCCAAAGGACTTGGAGTGTAAGCCAAGAAGCAGCCGAGGCGGCCACGAGGGTGGAGGGCGCGCCCACCCCTACAGGGCGCACCCCCTATCTCGCGGGCCCCTCGGGCGGCCACCGACCTACTTCTTCCTCTTATATATACCCACGTACCCTGAAAACATCTAGAGAGCCAACGAAAAACAATTCCACCGACGTAACCTTTTGTATCCGCGAGACCCCATCTTGGAGCCTTCGCCTGCGCTCCGCCGGAGGGGGAATCGACCAAGGAGGGCTTCTACATCAACACCATAGCCCCTCCAGTGAGTTGTGAGTAGTTTACCACAGACCTTCGGGTCCATAGTTATTAGCTAGATGGCTTCTTCTCTCTTTTTGGATCTCAATACCATGTTCTCCTCGATCTGCTTGGAGATCTATTCGATGTAACTCTTTTTGCAGTGTGTTTGTAGAGATCCATGAATTGTGGGTTTATGATCAAGTTTATCCATGAGAAATATTCAAATCTCCTCTGAATTTTTTTATGTATGATTGAGTTATCTTTGAAAGTCTCTTCGAATTATCAGTTTGGTTTGCCCTACTAGATTGATCTTTCTTGCAATGGGAGAAGTGCTTAGCTTTGGGTTCAATCTTGCGGTGTCCTTACCCAGTGACAATAAGGGTAGCAAGGCACGTATTGTATTGTTGCCATCGAGGATAAAAAGATGGGGTTTATATCATATTGCATGAGTTTATCCATCTACATCATGTCATCTTTCTTAATGCGTTACTCTGTTCTTATGAACTTAATACTCTAGATGCATGCTGGATAGCGGTCGATGTGTGGAGTAATAGTAGTAGATGCAGGCAGGAGTCGGTCTACTTCTCGCGGACGTGATGCCTATATACATGATCATGCCTAGATAATCTCATAATTATTTGCTTTTCTATCAATTGCTCGACAGTAATTTGTTCAGCCACCGTAATACTTATGCTATCTTGAGAGAAGCCACTAGGAAACCTATGGCCCCCGGGTCTATCTTTTATCATATAAGCTTTCAATCTAGTTTTATTTGCATCTTTACTTTTCCAATCTATATTATAAAATACCAAAAATATATTTATCTTATAATACTATCTCTATCAGATCTCACTTTCGCAAGTGGCCGTGAAGGGATTGAGAACCCCTTTATTGCGTTGTTTGCGAGTTCTTTGTTTGTTTGTGTAGGTGCGTGGGACTTTTGAGGGGCCTCCTACTGGATTGATACCTTGGTTCTCAAAAATACATATGCTACTATTGCTGCATCACCCTTTCCTCTTCAAGGAAAACCAATGCAAGCTCTAGATGTAGCAAGAAAGATTTCTGGCACAGTTGCCGGGGAGGTCTTCGTTCAAGTCAAGACATACCAAGTATCCATCACAAACTCATCCCTCACATTTACATTATTTGTGATTTGCCTCTCGTTTTCCTCTCCCCCACTTCACCCTTGCCGTTTTATTTTCCCTCTCTTTGCCAACCTCTCTCTCTTTCGCTCGCCTTTTTCTGTTTGCCTATGTGTTGGATTACTTGTTGCCATGGCACAAGATAATACCAAATTGTGTGATTTCTCCAATACCAGTAATAATGATTTCCTTAGTACTCCGATTGCTCCTCTTAATGATGTTGAGTCTTGTGAAAGCAATACTTCTTTGCTGAATCTTGTTATGAAATATAAATTCGCCGGCCTTCCTAGTGAAGATGCCGCTACCCATCTAAACAACTTTGTTGATTTGTGTGATATGCTAAAGAAGAAAGATACAGATAATGATATTGTTAAATTGAAGTTATTTCCGTTTTCACTTAGAGATCATGCTAAAGTTTGGTTTTCGTCTTTGCCTAAAAATAGTATTGATTCTTGGAATAAGTGCAAAGATGCTTTTATCTCTAAATATTTTCCTCCCACTAAGACCATCACTCTTAGGAACGATATTATGAATTTTAAACAACTAGATCATGAGCATGTTGCCCAATCTTGAGAAAGAATGAAATTGATGATTCGCAATTGCCCTACTCATGGTTCGAATTTATGGATGATCATACAAAAAATTTATGCCGGTTTGAACTTTGCTTCTAGAAATCTTTTAGATTCGGCCGCGGGAGGCACGTTTATGGAAATCACTTTAGGAGATGCTACAAAACTTCTTGATAATATTATGGCTAATTATTCTCAATGGCACACCGAAAGATCTACTAGTAAAAAAAGTGGATGCTATAGAAGAAATTAATGTTTTGAGTGGAAAGATGGATGAGCTTATGAAATTGTTTGCTACTAAGAGTGCTCCTAGTGATCCCAATGATATGACTTTGTCTACTTTGATTGAGAATAATAATGAATCTATGGATGTGAATTTTGTTGGTAGGAATAGTTTTGGAAACAATGCTTATAGAGGAAACTTTAATCCTAGACCGTTCCCTAGCAATTCCTCTAATAATTATGGAAATTCCTACAAAAATTCTTATGGTAATTTCAATAAGATGCCCTCTGATTTTGAGAATAGTGTGAAAGAATTTATGATCTCTCAAAAGAATTTTAATGCCTTGCTTGAAGAAAAATTTCTCAAGGTTGATGATTTGGCTAGGAATGTTGATAGAATTTCGCTTAATGTTGATTCTCTTAAACTTAGATCTACTCCTCCTAAGCATGATATCAATGAGTCTCTCAAAGCAATGAGAATTTCCATTGATGAGTGCAAGGAAAGAACCGCTAGATTGCGTGCTAAGAAAGATTGCTTTGTAAAGGCGTGTTCTTATAGTTTCAATGAAAATAATGATGAAGATCTTAAAGTTATTGATGTGTCTCCTATTAGATCTTTGTTTTGCAATATGAATCTTAATAATGATGGGACTGGAGATGAGTCAACTTTAGTTCAAAGGCGTCCCAATAATTCAGAGTTTTTAGATCTTGATGCTAAATTTGGTAAAAGTGGGACTAGAGAGGTCATAAATTTAAATAGCATTGAAGCCACTATCTTGGATTTCAAGGAATTTGATTATGATAATTGTTCTTTAGAAGGTTGTATTTCCTTGTTGCAATCCATTGTGAATTCTCCTCATGCTTATAGTCAAAATAAAGCTTTTACCAAACATATTGTTGACGCCTTGATGTAATCTTTTGATGAAAAACTTAATTTGGAAGTTTCTGTACCTAGAAAACTTAGTGATGAGTGGGAACCTACTATAAAGATTAAAATTAAAGATCATGAGTGTTATGCTTTGTGTGATTTGGGTGCTAGTGTTTCCACAATTCCAAAAACTTTATGTGATATTCTAGGTTTCCATGATCTTGATGATTGCTCTTTAAATTTGCACCTTGCGGATTCCACCATTAAAAAGCCAATGGGAAGAATCAATGATGTTCTCATTTTTGCAAATAGAAATTTGGTGCCCGTAGATTTTATCGTTCTTGATATAGATTGCAATCTTTCTTGCCCTATTATTCTTGGTAGACCTTTCCTTAGAACAATTGGCGCGATTATTGATATGAAGGAAGGGAATATTAGATTCCAATTTCCATTAAGGAAGGGCATGGAGCACTTTCCAAGAAATAAAATTAAATTACCTTATGAATCTATCATGCGAGCTACTTATGAATTGAGTGCCAGAGATGGCACTACTTAGATCTATCTTCGCTTTTATGCCTAGCTAGGGGCGTTAAACGATAGCGCTAGTTGGGAGGCAACCCAATTTTATTTGTGTTTTTGTTTTTTTTTCTGTTTAGTAATAAATTTTCATCTACCTTCTGTTTAGATGTGTTTTTATGTTTTAATTAGTGTTTGTGCCAAGTAGAACCTATAGGATAACCAACGGTGATAGTTAATTTGATTCTGCTGAAAAACAGAAACTTTGCGCGCACGAAATTACTTTTGTTAAATCACACAAACATGCTTTTGCATTGATTATTTTCGATGTAGATCAACAGACAAATTATCCAGGACTTCCTATTTTGGTAGGATTTTTAGAGTTCCAGAAGTTTCCGTTAGTTACAGATTTCTACAGACTCTTCTGTTTTTGACAGATTCTGTTTTTCATGTGTTGTTTGCTTATTTTGATGCATCTATGGCTAGTATTAAGTGGTATGAACCATAGAGAACTTGAAATAAAGTAGGTTTAACACAAATATAAATAAAGAATGAGTTCATTACAGTACCTTATGTGGTGGTTTTGCTTTCTTTCACTAACGGAGCTTATGAGATTTCCTGTTGAGTTTTGTGTTGTGAAGTTTTCTAGTTTTGGGTAAAGGTTTGATGGACTATGGAATAAGGAGTGGCAAAAGCCTAAGCTTGGGGATTCCCATGGCACCCCAAGATATTCAAGAATAGCCAAAAGCCTCATCTTGGGGATGCCCCCGGAAGGCATCCCCTCTTTCGTCTTCGTTCATTGGTAACTTTACTTGGAGCTATATTTTTATTCGCCACATGATATGTATTTTGCTTGGAGCGTCGTGTATGATATTAGTATTTGCTTTTTAGTTTACCACAATCATCCTTGCTGTACACACCTTTTGGGAGAAGCCCACTTGATTGAAATTTATTAGAATACTCTATGTGTTTCACTTATATCTTTTGAGCTATATAGTTTTTGCTCTAGTGCTTCACTTATTTCTTTTAGAGCACGGCGGTGGCTTAATTTTGTAGAAATTGCTAGTCTCTCATGCTTCACTTATATTATTTTGAGAGTCTTTTAGAACAGCATGGTATTTGCTATGGTTATAAAATTGGTCCTAGAATGGTAGGCATCCAAGTTGGGTATAATAAAAACTATCATAGGAAGTGAATTGGATGCTATGATCAATTTTATACTTGATAATTCTTTTGAGATATGGAGGTAGTGATATTAAAGTCATGCTAGTTGGGTGATTATGAATTTAAAGAATGCTTGTGTTGAAGTTAGCAAGCCCCGTAGCATGCATGTATGGTTAAAGTTGTGTAACAAACTTGAAACATGAGGTGTTCTTAGATTGTGCATCCTTATGAGTGGCGGTCGGGGACGAGCGATGGTCTTTTCCTACCAATCTATCCCCCTAGAAGCATGCGCGTAGTGCTTGGTTTTTGATGACTTTTAAATTTTTGCAATAAGTATATGAGTTCTTTTGACTAATGTTGAGTCCATGGATTATACGCACTTTTACCTTTCCATCATTGCTAGCCTCTTCGGTACCGTGCATTGCCCTTTCTCACCTTGAGAGTTGGTGCAAACTTCGCCGGTGCATCCAAACCCCGTGATATGATATGCTCTATCACACATAAACCTCCTTATATCTTCCTCAAAACAGCCACCATACCTACCTATTATGGCATTTCCATAGCCATTCTGAGATATATTGCCATGCAACTTTCCACCGTTCCATTTATCATCATGACACGCATTACTTTTGTCATATTGCCATAGCATGATTATGTAGTTGACATCGTATTTGTGGCAAAGCCACCATGCATAATTTTTTATACAAGTCACTCTTGATTCATTGCCCATCCCGGTACACCGCCGGAGGAATTCATATAGAGTCATTTCTTGTTCTAGTTTCGAGTTGTAATTCATGAGTTGTAAATCAATAGAAGTGTGATGATCATCATTATTAGAGCATTGTCCCCAAAAAGAAAAAAAAGAAAGGCCAAAAGAAAAAAGAAAGGCCCAAAAAATAAACAATAAAAATGGGGCAATGTTACTATCTCTTTTCCACACTTGTGCTTCAAAGTAGCACAATGTTCTTCATATAGCGAGTCTCATATGTTGTCACTTTCATATACTAGTGGGAATTTTTCATTATAGAACTTGGCTTGTATATTCCTATGATGGGCTTCCTCAAAATGCCCTAGGTATTCGTGAGCAAGCAAGTTGGATGCATTGTCGGTGTCAAAACCGGCGGATCTCGGGTAGGGGGTCCCGATCTATACGTCAAGGCTGATGGTAACAGGAAGCAAGGGACACAGATGTTTACCCAGGTTTGGGCCCTCTCGATGGAGGTAAAACCCTACTTCCTGCTTGATTAATATTGATGATATGGGTAGTACAAGAGTAGATCTACCACGAGATCATAGAGGCTAAACCCTAGAAGCTAGCCTATGATGGTATGATTGTAATTGTGATCGGCCTTCTAAGGACCAACCCCTACGGTTTATATAGACACCGGAGAGGGCTAGGGTTTACATGGAGTCATTTACAAGGAAGGAAACACAATATTCAGATCGCCAAGCTTGCCTTCCACGCAAAGGAGAGTCCCATCCAGACACGGACCGAAGTCTTGAGTCTTGTATTTTCACGCTTCAATAGTCTGGACGATGTATACAGTCCGGCTGTCCAGATACCCCCTAATCAAGGACTCCCTCAGTAGCCCCTGAACCAGACTTCAATGACGATGAGTCTGGCGCGCAGTATTGTCTTCGGCATTGCAAGGCGGGTTCCTTCTCCGAGTACTCCAAAGTAATTATCGAACACGTAGACCGTGTCCGGATCTACAAGATGATCTTCTCATGGCATAAACCTGATTCGCTAGCAATCTTCGTGCGTCGTGCCTGTGCATCATGGCCTGGTCCAACGCGAACCGGCATTTCTTACCCCCACAACGACTCATGTTACGAGGCAGTTTTATTGGCACGTCCCGTCGAGGCAGAGATCGTGTTCCTCTTATTACGGGATTTTCCATCAATATGGGCGTGCGTGACCCCACGACGGCCGTTGGTATAACTCCGTGTGTTTTTAGATAAGCCTCAAACGGTCACACCGAGGACTCTTGATATTCACCCTCTTTATAAAGGGGTCGATGCCTATGCCTCTTTTCCACCTTCCTCGCGCCTTCTCGTACCTCAAGCTCTAACACCCAAAACCCAAGCTTTTGACACCCCAAATCCGACAATATGTCCAGATCCGCCCCTCAGGGCCGATGGGTGGCCTCCTCGATTCAAAAGGAAGATATTGCGAGGCTTAGGGAGGTCGGATACCTGACCGCCGATATTCAGCACAGGCTTCCTGCTCTAGGGCAAGTCATCCCCACACTGGAGCCTAATGAGTGTGTCGTTTCTGTCCCACACTTCCTCCGCAGCTTGGTCGTCACCCTCGACCCCTTTGTGAGGGGGCTCATGTTCTATTATGGGTTGGAATTTCATGATCTGGCTCCAGACACCATCCTCCATATCTCGTTGTTCATCATCATGTGCGAGGCTTTTCTCCATGTCACCCCACACTTTGGCTTATGTCTTAAGACCTTCAACGTGAAGCTGAAGATGATCGACGGGCAACATGTGGAATGCGGAGGCTCCGTAATAAGCAGGAAAGCCGATGCCCCGTGGCCAGAGGGCTCTTTCCCAGAGGTATCCGATGTATGGCAACGGAGGTGGTTTTATGTCACGGCTCCCAGAGGCACGAAGTGGGTGGCCGCTCCTGAGTTCCGCTCGGGCCCCCAGTCATAGCTAGCATCTTGGAATGACGTAGGGCGGAATTGGGGGCCCGCTAGTGATGTACCAATACTGCAGAATTGCATCCGGGAGCTTCTTGAGCGGGACATGAACCTTGTCAGCGTAATGCAAGTGATGCTAATCCGACGGATGTTGCCGTGCCAACGCCGGCCTCTTTGGATGTGGGAGTTCAATCCGGAGGGTCCGCGGACTGTCAAGCACTTCTTCGGCTTGAAGCTTGAAGAGATGTGCAAATTATTCTTCGGACAGAAAGTTGAGTGTCCGGACACCACCGAGGATGCGGGCCTAAGCTGCAATTGCCTAGATACCCAAGTAAGTAATCTTGACACCGAGCACCTAGTTTTGAGTTTGTCATAGTTGTTTATTCTGAAAATCCTCTGTGGCCAGGAATGGCTCAGCAAGGCAGAGAGAATCAGGTGTTCGGCGCCACTTCCCGAAGGTTCGCCTGGTCCCACCGTGGCCAAGATGCTTGACCGGGTACTCAGCAGGATGCCCTCGGGGAAAGACAAGGGGAAGAATGAAGAAACCGAACCCCACACGCTACACATCCGAACCAGGGGAATTGTTACCTCTCCTAAGGAGGATAGTCGGGAAAGGGAGGCTAAGGCCTCCTCCCTGCGCGGGAAGAAGAGGGCTGCCTCCGAAGACTTGGAAGCAGAGATGCCCCAACCAGGGAAGAAGACTTCCCTAGGGGGCCTTGTCCCGACGGGAACCCTCACCGCATCATGCCCTCCAACGGGCCAGCCCTCAACCGAGCTGTAAGTCAATTCACAATCCGAGGGTACTGTGTTTATCCTAGATCGATAACCAGGATTCAACTTTTTGCAGTCCGGCCAGCGGCTCTTCTCATTAGGGTTCGTCTTCGGGGGACCTTCCTCCAGAGATGATGGAGAGCGAGACCCCACCCGCCTCTCCGGCACATGAAGCGGGCGACACCGAGATGTTGTCATGGAGGAGTCCGGATCTGCTGAAGCCAGAAGCCAATACATCAGCCGCCCCGAGTCCAGAGCATTTGGCTCACACGGGGGGCGATGGGAAGGGTTCGGTGCAGTTCAATGTCCAACCGGACGTGCTGACGGGCTTACTGGAGCGAGCTGCGCTCTCAGAGGAGCACCGCTTGTTAATGAGCGTGGTGCTCAAGAAGATTTCATCCGCTACAAGTGGCTTTAATGAAGCATTCACAAGCCTGCTCAGAGGCTTTGAGGTATGTAATGAAGAATACACTATTTCCTTGGCTGTGAAGCACGTGCTAGGTGTGCTCCATATAGATAGTAGCCCCTGAGAGTCTGGTTGCCCGCCTTAGGCGGCAAATGGGGGATCATAAACCAATGATTGTGCTGTAAATATGTGCAGGTACCTATGGGTCCAGACGTAGGCCAGTCCGTTGAAGTTGCCGAACTAACGAGGCAAATTGGATCGATTAATGTCGATATCACGCTGGTGAATGAGCGGCTGGACAAATCACAAGGTATGTGTCATGCCTTCCCTTGTATATGAAAATATGAAGGTGGCATGATATTGATGTAATATGTTTGGACTACAGCTTTAAGTCGTTGCTTCTGCTTCTTCAGACTTCTCGTTGTGGCCATAAGCTTTCTGTGGAGGTTATCTCGTTCCACGCATTCTTCCGGAATGGTGAATGCGTCATCATCCGGACTATCTTCTTGTCCTGGGCCGGTTTGATGAACTCGTCCCTCTGGATCATTGTTTTCGGGCGTCTGCCCCGAGCTGTGTTCGGCGTGACTTGGTTCGTCCTGCTAGATCGCTGGTTCCGTATGGTTGTTGTTGCCTTCGGGGTCGGCCGGAGTATCGATCCTTCTGGCACTCTTGCTGGTATTTTTGCTTTTGCTGTACTTGGAACGGCGTCTGCGCCATCTCTTTGGCTTTTGCCCGGGGGTTTTATCTTCCAGATTGTCACCGTCATCCTCCTTGGGCGTGTCCACCATGTATATGTCGTGTGACGAGGCGAAAGTCCGGCAACCCATGGGTTCTGAATCTTCTCCTGCATCGTCATCCATACCGTCGATGGCTTCAGAGTCGAAGTCAAGCACGTCGGTTAAATCATCAACCATGGCTATGAAGTGGGTGGTGGGTGGGCAGCGAATCCCGTCGTCGTCTGCTTCCCACTCGAGCCGGACGTAGTTCGGCCGAAAGTCTCCTGATAAAGAGAGAGACTTTAATGTGTTCAACATGTCACAAAAGGGCGAGTGCTGAAAGATGTCCGCGGCGGTGAACTCCAATTCCGGAGGCCAACCAGGTTCGGCAGGCTCGGGAACGCGCAGACTGGATCCTACGACCAGGTATGAATCCGGAGAGCCAGAGTCATAGGCATCCTCAGAAGCGAGGCCTGTGTTTGGCTCCACCGCCGATGAGGGTATGGCCTGCGGGGCGAGGTCCATCCCTCCGTCCCTAGGCAACGCAGCCTGCTCCGAATTTAAGTCCAAGGCTACTGTAGGGATGGTATCCCAAGCATTGTCCGACAGCAGGTCCAGGCCATGCTCGCCGTGACTGTCCCGTGCTCCTGGCGCGGGCCCGAATCCGTCGGAGATCAAGTCTCCGTGGATATCCGCCATGTAGTTCAGGTTTCCGAACCTGATTCGGCGGCCAGAGGTGTAGCTGTCAATCTGCTCCAGATGGCCAAGCGAATTGGCCCGCAGTGCGAAGCCGCCGAACACGAAGATCTGTCGGGGGAGGAAAGTCTCACCCTGGACCATGTCGCTGACAATGATTGAAGGAGCCATCGAGCCTTGCAGCGACGTCACAGAGGAACTCTCAATGAGAACACCAATGTCGGTGTCCAAACCGGCGGATCTCGGGTAGGGGGTCCCGATCTGTACGTCAAGGCTGATGATAACAGGAAGCAAGGGACACGGATGTTTACCTAGGTTCGGGCCCTCTCGATGGAGGTAAAACCCTACTTCCTGCTTGATTAATATTGATGATATGGGTAGTACAAGAGTAGATCTACCACGAGATCGTAGAGGATAAACCCTAGAAGCTAGCCTATGATGGTATAATTGTAATTGTGATCAGCCTTCTAAGGACCAACCCCTCCGGTTTATATAGACACCAGAGAGGGCTAGGGTTTACATGGAGTCGGTTACAAGGAAGGAAACACAATATTCGAATCGCCAAGCTTGCCTTCCACGCAAAAGAGAGTCCCATCCGGACACGGGCCGAAGTCTTGAGTCTTGTATCTTCACGCTTCAATAGTCCGGACGATGTATACAGTCCGGCTGTACGGATACCCCCTAATCCAGGACTCCCTCATGCACACCCACTTAGTTTTCTTTTGTTGATCTTTCATACATTTATAGCTCTAGTACATCCATTGCATGGCAATCCCTACTCCTAATGTGACATCAATTGATGGGCATCTCCATAGCCCTTTGATTATCCTCGTCAATGTCAGACTTTCTCCTTTTTTTATCTTCTCCACACAATCCCCATCATCATATTCTATTCCACCCATAGTGCTATATCCATGGCTCACACTCATGTATTGCGTGAAAGTTGAAAAAGTTTGAGATTATTTAAGTATGAAACAATTTCTTGGCTTGTCATCGGGGGTGTAGAATTTGGGAGCATTTTTGTGTGACGAAAATGAAGCATAGCCTAACTATATGATTTTGTAGGGATGAACTTTCTTTAGCCATGTTATTTTGAGAAGACATGATTGCTTTGATTAGAATGCTTGAAGTATTACTATTTCTTATGTCAATATGAACTTTTATTTTGAATCATTTGGATGTGAACATTCATGCCACAATAAAGAAAATTACATTGAGAATTATGTTATGTAGCATTCCACATCAAAAATTCTATTTTTATCATTTACCTACTCGAGAACGAGCAGGAATTAAGCTTTGGGATGCTTAATACGTCTCCAATGTATCTATAATTTTTGATTGTTCCATGCTATTATATTACCCTTTTTGGATGTTTATGGGCTTTATTTTACACATTTATATCATTTTTGGGACTAACCTACTAATCGGAGGCCTAGCCCGTATTGCTGTTTTTTTGCCTATTTCAGTATTTCGAAGAAAAGGAATATCAAACGGAGTCCAAACGGAATGAAACCATCGGGAGCGTGATTTTTGGAACGAACGTGATCCAGATGACTTGGAGTGCAAGCTAAGAAGTAGCCGAGGCGGCCACGAGGGTGGAGGGCGCGCCCACCCCTACAGGGAGCGCCCCCTATCTCATGGGCCCCTCGGGCGGCCACCGACCTACTTCTTCCTCTTATATATACCCACGTACCCCAAAAACATCTAGAGAGCCAACGAAAAACAATTCCACCGACGTAACCTTTTGTATCCGCGAGATCCCATCTTGGAGCCTTCGCCTGCGCTCCGCCGGAGGGGGAATCGACCATGGAGGGCTTCTACATCAACACCATAGCCCCTCCAATGAGTTGTGAGTAGTTTAAGACAGACCTTCGGGTCAATAGTTATGAGCTAGATGGCTTCTTCTCTCTTTTTGGATCTCAATACCATGTTCTCCTCGATCTTCTTGGAGATCTATTCGGTGTAACTCTTTGCGGTGTGTTTGTCGAGATCCGATGAATTGTGGGTTTATGATCAAGTTTATCTATGAGAAATATTTGAATCTCCTCTGAATTCTTTTATGTATGATTGGGTTATCTTTGCAAGTCTCTTCGAATTATCAGTTTGGTTTGGCCTACTAGATTGATCTTTCTTGCAATGGGAGGAGTGCTTAGCTTTGGGTTCAATCTTGCGGTGTCCTTACCCAGTGACAATAAGGGTAGCAAGGCATGTATTGTATTGTTGCCATCGAGGATAAAAAGATGGGGTTTATATCATACTGCATGAGTTTATCCCTCTACATCATGTCATCTTTCTTAATGCGTTACTCTGTTCTTATGAACTTAATACTCTAGATGCATGCTGGATAGCGGTCGATGTGTGGAGTAATAGTAGTAGATGCAGGCAGTAGTCGGTCTGTTTGTCGCGGACGTGATGCCTGTATACATGATCATGCCTAGATTATTCGCTTTTCTATCAATTGCTCGACAGTAATTTGTTCAGTCACCGTAATACTTATGCTATCTTGAGAGAAGCCACTAGTGAAACCTATGGCCCCCAGGTCTATCTTTTATCATATAAGCTTTCAATCTACTTTTATTTGCATCTTTACTTTTCCAATCTATATTATAAAATATCAAAACTATATTTATCTTATCATACTATCTCTATCAGATCTCACTTTCGCAAGTGGTCGTGAAGGGATTGACAACCCCTTTATTGCATTGGTTGCGAGTTCTTTGTTTGTTTGTGTAGGTGTGTGGGACTTTTGAGGAGCCTCCTATTGGATTGATACCTTGGTTCTCAAAAACTGAGGGAAATACTTACGCTACTATTGCTACATCACCCTTTCCTCTTCAAGGAAAACCAATGCAAGCTCAAGACGTAGCACCCCGTACCTGATAACTTGTCTAGGCTTGAAAATATTCTTGATGACCCACAACCTATTAATGATAGCTTTCCTGATGAACAACTAGCTGCACTAAATGTTTCTAATAGTACACCTTGGTATGCTGATATGCTAATTATATTGTTGCTAAATACATACCACCTAGCTTCACATACCAACAAAATAAAAAATTCTTCTATGAGTTAGGACATTACTTTTGGGATGTCCCACATCTTTGTAAAGAAGGAGTAGATGGTATTATTAGACGTTGTGTACCTGAGCATGAACGGGAACAAATCCTACGGAAATGTCACTTCGAAGCTTATGGAGGACATCACGCAGGAGACAGAACCGCTCATAAGGTATTGCAATGTAGTTTTTATTGGCCAACTCTCTTGAAAGATGCTTGTAAGTTTGTCTCGTCTTGTGATGAATGCCAAAGAATTGGTAATACGATAAGCGTCAAGAAATGCCTATGAATTATTCACTTGCAGTTGAACCATTTGATGTTTGGGGATTTGATTTCATGGGACCTTTTCCTTCCTCTAATGGGTGCACACATATTTTGGTTGTTGTTGATTATGTTACTTAGTGAGTAGAATCTATTCCAACCAGTAGTGTTGATCACAACACCTCTATTCAAATGCTTAAGGAAGTTATTTTACCAAGGTTTGGAGTCCCAAGATATTTAATGACTGATGGTGGTTCACACTTTATTCATGGTGATTTCCGTAAAATGCTTGCTAAGTATGAAGTTAACCATAGAATTGCATCACCTTATCATCCTTGGTCTAGTGGTCAAGTTGAACTTAGCAATAGAGAAATAAAACTAATCTTACAAAAGAATGTCAATAGATCCCGAAAGAATTGGTCTAAGAAGTTAGATGATGCACTTTGGGCTTATAGAATAGCTTATAAAAATCCTATGGGTATGTCTCCATATAAAATGGTTTTTGGAAAAGCTTGTGTTTTGCCTCTTGAGTTAGAACACAAAGCATATTGGGCACTTAAAGAACTCAATTATGATTTCAAACTTGCTGGTGAAAAGAGGTTATTTGGTATTAGCTCATTAGATGAATGGAGAACCCAAGCTTATGAAAATGCAAAGTTATTCAAAGAAAAAGTTAAAACATGGCATGACAGAAGAATCCAAAAGCGTGAGTTCAAAGTTGGAGAATATGTTCTTTTATACAACTCACGTTTCAGATTCTTTGCAGGAAACTCCTCTCCAAATGGGAAGGACCCTATGTCATCGAGGAGGTCTATCAATCCAGAGCTATTAAAATAAATAATGCTGAAGGTATTAATCTGAAGGTTGTCAATGGGCAACGAATAAAACACTATATCTTAAATACACCCATTAATGTTGAAAGCAATATTATCCAAACTTTGACACCAGAAGAACACATAAAGGAAAACTTTCGGAACAATCTAGAATCACAAAAAAGGGAGGTACATGATACGGTAAGTAAATGGATTCTGGAAAATCCGCAAAAATATTTTTCTCAGTTTTGGAATATTTAAAAAATTAGGAAAATAAGAAACTTCCAGGAAAGTGACCCTAGTGGGCATGATACACCAGGGCGTGCCTGGCATGCCAGGCATGCCCAGGTGAGCTGTGCCCACCTCGGGTACTTTACAGACTCCGTTTTTCTTCCGTTCTACTTGTTCCCCAAGATACAAAATCTTTATATACCTCCCGAACCTGTTGACCTCCGTGTCGCAGAGAAATCTCTTGTTTTCTTTTCTCGCTGTTTTCTGTCAGATCTGTTGAGCCAGGTGTCGATGACAAAACCGGCGGATCTCGGGTAGGGGGTCCCGAACTGTGCGTTTAAGGCTAATGTTAACAGGAGGCGGGGGGACACAATGTTTACCCAGGTTCGGGCCCTCTCGATGGAGGTAATACCCTACTTCCTGCTTGGTTGATCTTGATGATATGAGTATTACAAGAGTTGATCTACCACGAGATCATAGAGGCTAAACCCTAGAAGCTTGCCTATGATTATGATTGTTCCTATCCTACGGACTAAACCCTCCGGTTTATATAGACACCGGAGGGGGCTAGGGTTACACAGAGTCGGTTACAGAGAAGAAGATCTACATATCTGAATTGCCAAGCTTGCCTTCCGCGCAAAGGAGAGTCCCACCCGGACACGGGACGAAGTCTTCAATCTTGTATCTTCATAGTCCAACAATCCGGCCAAAGTATATAGTCCGGCTGTCCGAGGAGCCCCTAATCTAGGACTCCCTCAGTAGCCCTTGAACCAGGCTTCAATGACGATGAGTCCGGCGCGTAGATTGTCTTCGTCATTGCAAGGCGGGTTCCTTCTCCGAATACTCCATAGAAGATTTTGAACACAAGGATTGTGTCCGGCTCTGCAAAACAATTTCCACATACCCCTATAGAGAGCACAATAATCCACAAATCTAATCTGCTGACAACTTTTCATAGCGTGACATCACGCCACGGCCCGGTCATTATTCGAACCGTTTTCTCAACCTGCTGCTGCACATATTGCGAGGCGGTTTCATTGGCACATCTTGTTGAAGCAAAGATCGTGTCCCCTTATCATGGGATTCTCATCAATACGGGTGTGGGTAACCCAACCGCGCCATTAACACGACACTTGGGGAATGAGCGAGTTTACAGGGCAAGTGGGGAGGCGCATGGTTTCTACCGCCTTTATAAAGAGATAAGGATTCACCTTTTTCCACCCACACCTTCTTCTTCCTCTACTCATCCATTCTCCCTCGCTCAAGCTCTAGTGCCCAAGCCTTCTCCTTCTCCGCAAAGTTATGCCAAGCATGTACGGAGCGGGAGGCAAGTGGATGGCCTCCTCCATTAAGGAGGAGGACATCACGAAGCTTCAGGAGGCCGGATACCTGGCCGCAGACATCGCGCACCGGCTCCCTACCGAAGGGCAGATCATCCCTACCACGAAGCCTCAGGAGAGGTTAGTGTTTCTCTCTAACTTTTTCTTCGGACTGGGATTCCCTGATCATGTTCTACTATGTGCTGTACTACCATGATCCGGCCCACAATTTCGTCCTCAACATCTCGACATTTATCGTCGTGTGCGAGGCCTTCCTCCGCATTACGCCCCACTTCGGCCTATGGCTGAAGACCTTCAACGTGAAGCCGAAGGTGGTGGTCGGCCAGCAAGTGGAGTGCGGAGGCGCCATGGTGGGCAAGATGCCCAATGTCACCTGGCCCGAAGGCTCCTATGTGGAGATCGTGAAGGGGTGGCAATCGGGGTGGTTCTACATCACCGAGCCGCACGACACCAACTGGGCGGCGGCCCCCGAGTTTCGATCCGGCATCCCCATGCGGCTTACCTCCTGGAAAGAGAAGGTCCTAGCCTGGGGCTCATTGGTGGAGCTGACCGGACTTCAGACCTGCGTCAAAAATATGTAAGTAAGAAAATCAAGCTTGTCAACATGGTCTAGGTCATGCTCTTCCGCCGGATCCTTCCATGTCAGAGACGGGCTTTCAATATGTGGGAGTTCGACCTGGCCGAACACCAGACGCTGCGAGAGCTCTTTGACACGATGCACAAAGGCGTCTGGAAGGTGCTGTTCAAGTCCACCGAGGTACCTCCTCCTACCGAGGATTGTGGACTCAGCGCAAAGCGCCCTGCCAATCCTGTAAGCTCTTTATATTTTGCAATATGTTCCTTTCCCCAGTATATTCGTGGGACAAATCTAAGCATCCACGCCAATTTAACAGGACTGGGTAGCGATAGCGGAGCAGATTGACTATCCAGCTCCACTACCCGAAGATCCAGCAACGACTCCCTTAACAGAGATGCTGTTTCCGGCGCCCTATGAGGTGCAGGATAAGAAGGCCAAGAAGAAGGCCGCGGGGACCAGGAAAGGTCTCCGGCGCAAGGTTGTATCGGACTCATCGTCCAAAGACACCGAGGCGCGCTCCTCCAACAAAAACGAGGAGGAGGAAGAGGAAAGCCCTCCCACCCCCAACCGGGGGGGGGGGGGAGAAAAGGAAGGCCGCCCCGTCTGGGGAGGCCAAAGGGTCCAAGAAAGGAAAGACCCTCCCTCCAGACCACTCCACCACAGCCGCCTACAGCGACGAGGAGTGGTTGCCCAGGGACAAGCCCCTGGCGAAGTCGTAAGTATCCGGACACTATAATACTTCCGGTATGTTTTGCTTTATTGCTTCTTATCATGTCAAATATGATCGTGCAGTCCGGCCAAAGCCCATACCGACGTATCCTCCTCGGATGGGTCTTTGGGCCAGTCGGTGATGAACAATGATTCACTCCCGACGGCCACCTCCTCCCGACCCGCGGAAAACACCGAGGTGTTGTCTCAGAGGATACCGGACCAGGTGAAGACAGTTCTGGAGACACCCCAAGGCAAAATCCCAGACGCCGGGCACATGGGAGGGAAGACCCCCATGTATTCTGATGACGGGGGCCGCAACAAGTCTGGCCCCCAGCCGGATACTGCACCAGAACCCACACTGGTTCCGGATTCAGGCATGTAAGTGCATCTAGTGCCCCTTAGTGATTTTGGTGAATTGAAGACTTATAGGTTAAGAGACTGATGCGTTTGTGAGTGTACATAGGTCTATAAGTATATGACGAGTTTGATAATGACAGGGAAAGTCGACCCCTAAAAATGAAGTTCTTCAACTGAAAACTTTGGATTTTTGAAGACTTTCTAAAGACTTTGAAAGTGAAGAAATTGGTGTGACCTTGAAGACCTGGAATTCATTCGAGGAACATGAAGCGTGAATACTTTTGTGTTCGTAGTTTCATTTTCTCTTTCTTGAGTCATAGGAAACACCATAGTGTTAAAGGGGGTCGAGGAAATACTAAGGAAAAATTTCCATGTGATGCTCAACTCAAAATCCTACACCTACCAATCCCTTTGAGTGAAGCCATTGGAAATCTCATATAGTCCAGTCAATTCTTCAGTGACAGAGACGAAGTTCTTCTGGTCACTGAGGAATTTGTTCTGACTGAGGAGTTAGGAATTCGCCAGTGCGGATTGCCTACACAGTGAGGAACATGATAGCCTTGAGGAATTTGAGAGTCAAAATTCCGACCGTTGCTGTGCTATGCGCCAGTTGTCCCAAAATATCTACCCACCTAACGGTCATATCATTGAAGGGCATTTATGTCTTATCATGTCGGGCTGCTCCCTAGGCTATAAATAGCCGCCCCCTACAACAACTAGCTGGTTGGCTGCTCTGTGAGAAACTGACACTTGTCATTTGAGAGCATCCCATCCTTCGAGGACTTTGAGCGAAAATCATCAAGTGAGGAAAACCCAAACCCAAAAGACCTTCAAACCCAAAGTGATTGAGCATCACTGAAGAGATTGATCCTGCGTGGATCCGACGCTTATTACCTTTGAAGAATGTGCTTCTTCCAAACGGTTAGGCATCATGGTCTAGAGAATCCAAGAGGAATTGTGGATCGCTGAGTGATCGAGTCTGTGAAGGTTTGGAAGTCACCTGAAGACTTGCCAGGAGTGATTGGGCGCGGTCTTTGTGACCTTAGCTCAAGGAGAATACGGTGAGGACTGTGTGTCCGGGACTGTGTGTCCTCAGGTTTAAATACCTAGCCGCTCCAACCAGATGTACAACTGAGACAACAGTTGGAACTGGTCTACCAAATCATTGTCTTGACCAAGCTTACTGATTCTATTTCCTCAACTCTTCCATTTCCTCATTTCAGTTGTTGTGTGCTTGTTCATATCTGTTTGAAGACTTTGACTGAAGACTTTCTCAATTTCCTCAGTTCAATTTCTTCAGTCTGTCGGTCTTCATCCTGTGTTATCCTGTGTTTACGCTTTCTGTACTCTATGCTTGTCTTCATTTCATCATGATGACTATGCTTGTGTTCTGTTATGTTTACTTTTGAGTACTTATACCGCTGCAAGTAGTTCTTCGCTAAGGAATTTCCTCACCAGCAAATCCCTCAGTGAAGAATTCATAAAAATCGCCTATTCACCCCCCTCTAGTCTATATAACACATTTTCAATTGGTATCAGAGCAAGGTACTCCCTTGTTCTGTGTGATTTTGGTTTAACCACCTGGAGTTTTAGTTATGACGACCGCAGGTATGAAGAAAGTGACATGCCCCTTCTTTGACGGTCATGATTATCCCAAGTGGAAGGCCATGATGAGGAAGCGCCTCATGGCAATGAACAGTGAGCTGTGGACCATCACCGAGATTGGTATTACTGATCTGTGCAAGATGGCGAAAGCTGATGACATTTGCAAGTACACTCTTCTCAACCTTACGGCAAAGGACGTCATCTGCTCCTGTCTGTCTTAAAATCAGTTCAGTAACATCATGCATATTAATCATGCAAAGCTTATCTGGGACGGTCTCTCTGAGGTCTATGAAGGTCATCGAACCTGTCATGATCCTTGGTTTTCAAGGAATCTCTCAATGCGATTACATTCGAACCAGAATCATCATCTTCTACACCATGCCTGATGGCAAAAGGTGCTAAGGTAACTGAATGCTACCTATCCGAGTCCAGTGATGATGAATTTGGAGATGAATTTGGACCCAGCTATGTCAAACTTGCTTCCCTTGCCACTAAACAACAAAGAGCTTCGGAAAAGTTCAATACATGCTAAATAAGAGCGATGATATGTTGGGTGAAGAAATGGATCAGTCGAAAGCTTTGGCTGCAAGTCTTCAAACGCTTCAGTCCAAGTTTGACACCCTTCAAGGTCATCATAACACTCTCGTATCTGATCACGAGAAGCTTTCTTATGAATTTCTTCAAAGAAGGCAAGATCTTGAGAAGCTAAGGGTGAGTTATGAAGATCTTCAGAAGGAGCGCGATTCATTACTTGCTCAACAAATCAGCACTACTCGAGAAGAATTTGTTCCTCCATGTTTGAAGTGCATTGAACGTGAAAGTGCTAATTCCTCACCTGAATGTTCAAATGCTTCTAATGCTACAAATTCTTCATCTGTCTCTACTATCACTAATTCCTCATCTGAGGACATTGCTAGTATCACTGATGATGCAGGGTTGAAGGAATTGTACATGACAAGAATGTACAAAAGCCTCAAAGGGCATCAAACTCTTTGTGACTTGCTTAAAAAGCAGATCCTCAACAGGAACCCTAGGAAAGAGGGTATTGCCTTTGAGAGGAAACTCAATGCTGATGGGACATATTGGAAGCCTGAGCAGTACCCCAAAACCTCATGGGTTGCTGCAAAGGGACCTCCAGTTGATCCATCCAATTTATCTGGCTTTACATGTGAATCTCCTCATTCTTTTGATGAGTCATTTGACTCCAACATAAACTGTTCAAAAATCAGAATGGCGAAGTATTTGCTAGATATATTGGCACTAACTGCAGGAACGGTTCCCCTATGAAGAAAATCTGGGTTCCCAAAAGGTGCCTTGAAAGTCTTCAGGTGAATGTCCTCATGACACCACCTGTGAATAATAGGAACTCCAGATCGAATTCTTCATATGGACCGAATTCTTCATATGGATCCAAGTCCTCATAGAGAACAACTTCCTCATGTGGATCAAATTCCTCAAAAGGATCAAAATCCTCATATGATCATCATCGTGCTAACCCCTCTGTTTCGCAGGGAAGAGCTAAGGCTATGAATATGAGCATTATTTTCTAACCATTATGTTCATAAGTCCTCGAAGAATTTCTCTGCTTATTCATATGCTTATCCTAACTCCTCTTATGTGAAACGAAGTGGACTGGCTTCTATGCCACCTTTCTCATATGGAGCTCATAGAGTGATGAATTCTTTGCCACCCCATCAGATGTGGGTGGTGAAGAAAAAGAACTAATCTCTTATGCAAGGTCAGGTCTCCAGATGTGCTTAAAACGTCTGAAGAATTTGCTAGAGACCTGAAAATTGCCTGAAAGGAAGCAGGCTAATCATGAAGAAATGAACTTTCATTTCTCACGTCCTCATACCGTTTTATATGTTCTATTGCTTGATGAAATTGATCAGATGATATTGATGTCATATTCTTCACCGATGAAGTATATGAGTTCGTAAGTTGCACAAATTCATCTGCAGGATGATCAGCCCAAAGAAACTGAGTGGGTCCTCGATAGTGGATGTATGAACCACACGACTGGTGACAAGAATCTACTGATGGATGCTCCCTTATCACCATCGCATCTGAAGCATATCATCTTCGCTGACAAAGGCAAAAGTCAGGTATTGGGTCTAGGTAAGGTTGCGATCTCAAAGAATTGAGAGATGGACAAAGTCATCCTTGTCGAGTCCTTAGGATACAACCTCATGTCTGTCTTGATGCTTTCTGATCTCGATATGGTTGTTTTGTTTGGCAAATATCGTTGTGTTCTAATCATGGAAGCTGACAATTGCAATGTCTTCGAAAGCTTTAGGTGAGGAGACTTGTATATTGTTGATTTCTCTACAGGACCTCAAATGGTCGTATGCCTACTTGCAAAAGCTTTAGAAGGCTGGCTATGGCATCGACGACTTGGTCATGCTGGCATGAGGAATCTGCACACGCTTGTGAAGAAAAAGCATGTCATTGGCATTGAGAATGTAAAATTCCTCAAGGATCATTTGTGCGGAGCCTGTGAAGCTGTAAAGATGACGAAGGCCAAACATCCAACAAAGACTATCAAGACTACCACTCGACCATTTGAATTGCTTCACATGGATCTCTTTGGTCCTAATCATTATTCTGTAGTTACAAATGATGCATCTCTATATAGCTTTGTTATTGTTGATGATTATTCTCGTTACACATGGGTGCACATTGTCACTTACAAACATGAGGTGCAGGAAGTCTTCAAATGATTTTCCTCGAGGGCTTCAACCAAGTTTGGTGTGAAGATCAAGCACATCAGAAGCGACAATGGGACTAAGTTCAAGAATTCCGGTCTTGATGACTATCTTGATGAACTTGGTATTACTCATGAGTTATCTGCTCCTTATACTCCTCAACAGAATGGTGTCATGGAGCGCAAGAACAGAACTCTTGTTGAGATGGCTCGCACTATGCTTGATGAATATAAGACGCCTCGTCGTTTCTGGATTGAGGCAATTGATACTCCGTGCCACATCATCAACAGAGTATATCTTCACAAATTATTCAAGAAGACTGCTTATGAACTCCTCACTGACAAAAAGCCCATTGTGAGTTATTTCAAAGTCTTCGGTGCTAAATGTTGGATTAGGGATCCTCATCACAATTATAAATTCGCACCAAAAGCACATGAGGGTTTAATGCTTGGTTACAGAAAGGACTCGCACACCTACAGAGTCTTCAACAACGTTCTTCACAAAGTTGTTGAAACTGTAGATGTGCGGTTCGATGAAACTAATGGCTCGCAAAGAGAGCACCTACCTTTTGTGATAGATGAATAGCACCTGAGGAATCTATCAAGTTCAAGGCTACCGAGGATGTCATTCCTACCGAAGAATCTGCTGAAGAATTCATTCCAGAACGTGAAGAACATCGAGCTGGTGCACCTGAAGAAAATGGTGCTGAGGAAAATGGTCCTGAAGAAAATGCGGATAAAATTCCTCGACGACAACCCGCTCATCCTCGTGTTGCAAACGAAGTGCAAATTGAGAGAATCATCGATGACAATGAAGCACCAGGTCCTCTCACACGCTCAAAAGCTTCACATTTGTCTAACTTTTGTGGGCACTTTGCTTTTGTCTCTATCACAGAGACCACTAAGGTGGATGAAGCATTTCTGGAGCCTGAGTGGATTCAAGCTATGCTAGAAGAATTACATCAGTTAGAGCTCAACAACGTCTGGGAGCTGGCTAAACATCCGGATCCTCGCAAGCACAATATCATTGGCACAAAGTGGATCTACCGCAACAAGCAAGATGAAAATGACCTTGTGGTGAGGAATAAGGCACGGCTTGTAGCTCAAGGCTACACATAGGTTGAAGGAATTGATTTTGATGAAACTTTTGCTAGACTTGAGGCTATTCGCATATTACTTGCTTATGCTAACCATCATGATATCACTTTATATCAAATGGATGTGAAAAGTGCATTCCTCAATGGTAAGCTTGAGGAAGAAGTATATGTTGCTCAACCCCCAGGTTTTGAAGATCCAAAACATCCTGACAAAGTCTTCAGACTCAATAAGGCCCTGTATGGCCTCAAGCAGGACCCTCGGGCGTGGTATGATACTCTGAAGGAATTCCTCATGAAGAAAGGCTTCAAACCAAGTTCACTTGACCCATCTCTTTTCACTAAATCTTATGATGGTGAATTGTTTTTGTGCCAAATTTATGTTGATGATATCATTTTTGGCTATACTGACCAACGTTACAGTGATGAATTTGCCTATATGATGAGTGAAGAATATCAAATGTCTATGATGGGAGAATTGAAATTCTTTTTAGGTCTTCAAATTCATCAACGGCGCAATGGCATATTCATATCTCAGGAGAAATACCTCAAAGATGTTTTGAGGAAATTCGGCATGCAAGATTGCAAAGGGGTAAAAATTCCTATGCCCACAAGTGGTATATATATATACAGCCGATCTATTCTGCTAATATTAGCAGAATAACTATTCTGATAATACTTCCGCACTGCATGCTCAACGCAAGTACACGTCATTCTTTGAATCAAGTGTGCTGCAGTACTCACATGAGTGAACTTCTCGTCGGAAAAAAACTGCACGCGTTGTTTTTTCAGTACTGTTTTCGCTCTGGTTTTTTAACCGTTTATCAGAATGAGGCCTGTAATATACCGTTGAAAATCTATGAATTAGGCGCAACTTCGACATGTTGAACACTTTTCGACATTCCACACGGTTTAAGAGCAGTTTTGAAAATGGTGCGGCCCATGACGAGTGGCCGCAAGCGTTGTTTCATGATTTCTTCTAAACCGCTCGTTGGAACAAAGAAAATGATAAATTGTTGGAAAGATATCGTCGAGGCACATATTTTTCATATCTATCATTTTCTCTAATTCGTTACGGTTTAAGAGCAGTTTCAAATTTAGTAAATCGCGGAATTCTGTTTTTCAAAAAAAAACAAATTTTAGGTACTGTTTTCGCTCAAGTTTTTTAATCGGTTGCCGAAACGAGGCGTGTAATATACCATTGAAAAGCTATGGACGAGGCGCAACTTTCATATGTTGAAATGTTTTTGAGATTCCTTACGGTTTTAAGTTAATTTTGAAAATCGTATGGCGGATGATGAGTGGCAACGATCGTTTTTCGCGAAATTTTTACAAACCGCTGGTCGGAATGATTCAAACGATACGCCATGGGAAAGATATCGACGAGGCGCAACTTTTTCACGTAGAACAATCTCTCTAATTCCTTACGGTTTAAGAGCTGTTTTGAAATTACCAAAATGCGGATACTCTGTTTTTCGTGACACTAGAATCGACGCGTGTACTGCATCAGACAGAAGAATGCACTGCTTCGGACGAAAAACGCACTGCATCGGACGAGCAAGCACACTTCATGATTTCTTTTGTCGGGCGTAAAAAAATTCAAGACGAGCGAGTGAATCGCGCTTCACGTCGAACATAAGTGAACCGCAACAGTATGGAGAAGTGAACCTCATTATTTTTTTATGTTTACATGACATTTTTTTGCACTTCACAACGGTAGGTAGTGAACCGCAACACATACCAAAAGTGAACCGCATTACTTTTTTTATTTTGCCTATTTCTTGTGTTTTTACTTTTTGGGTCTAAGTGGACCGCAAGACTGTTGAAAATGAGCCGCAAGCACTCTTGAAAGTGAACCACACTACTCTTTTTTAGTATTTTAAACTTCTTCAATGAACACAACGTAAACATTTGCAAATACATTTTTTTAAATGAAGTGTACTACAAAGTCCTTCGGAGTGGACTTTTTCAAAGACCAGAGTGCACTGCATTTTTCTTTTTCTCTACAGAGTTTTGATTTTCCCGTAGTGCACTGCATATATATATTTTTGGTTTAAAAATGAAATAGGCACTGCGGTGACGAGGTGAGAGGACTGCATTTTTTGTTCGCACGCTACATATTACACACAAGCATTCATCCACATCCATTTTTTACTCTCATTTCCTATCTGCATTTTCTCAAACAACAAAATGAACTTATTTTAAAGGAACAATGGGCACGGAGTGGGGGCATCTGAATCCAGGCGAAATGCAATCTAGTCAAACCAAACTGCAAATGGACATTTTCTCTAAAAAAAACTGCAAATGGATATTCAACCAAGGTGCACATGGGAGATCCAGTGAACCGCAGCTGTACTAGACGTGTCCCCTATGGCCAGAGGCGGCATGGGGTGGAACCAAGGGAACTGCATGTAAAATGATCTGAACCTAGGTAACAATTTTTGTACAAACAAGCCCCAATTTTTGTAGAACAAGCCTCTAGCAAAATTACATATTTTCTGGAAAAGAATAGCAAAACAGTAAAGTGAATTGGGGGTCGTTGTCCACATTGAAGCCGGAGAGGAGAGGAGAGGAGGGGAAGGGAGAAGAGCTAGCCGGTGTGATGGCGATCCCAAGAAGTGGAGCTTGCTGTTAAGCACTAGAGGAGATGGATCTGTGGATGGGGGACGGGGACAGCCGCTCGTCGGGTGGTCGTGCCAGAGCTTACCATGGAAGGGGACGGGGGCACTGGTGACGTCTTGCCGGTGGTACTCGTGCAGGGAAGGAGGAAGGGCCCTCAACGGACTTCACGCACGTCAGCGAGCTGCACCAACGGGCCTGACGTACTACACGTCGTTGGGGTCGGATAGCAACAAAATGACCATCTGCACTGCACCGAGGAGTCAGGCATATTTGCAGTGCTATTGCACAACCAAAATCTGAAAAAAGCCTGAACTGCAACCCAGCAACGCGCCGCACCTCATCAAGCGACCCGGCCGAACTGCAGGCTCGAGCGGATCTGGCTGACGGCGGCCGGATGCAGTGCGGCAGCGACGGATGAGCTTGAGGTGGCCATGGAGGCTCCTGCAGCACAAGTGTATGAGGGAGAGGTGAGGAGGAAGAGGGAAAGGAGAGAGAGGACGGGCGACTCGCCTCCGGTGCTACTCCGGCCGTCCAGCGCGGCGGCGTGGGGAGCGTGGGCAGCTGGGAACCGTGCGGCGGTGGAGAGATTGAGGAGCGGGAGACGACGGGAGGTGGATCCGGATCCCACTGGATCCAGTGGTTGCTTGGCGATGGGAGTACGTGGTGGGGACGGTGGGAGTGGGGTTGCCGGAAGAAGGAGGCTGCGAGGCGGCGACGGCGGCGCTGGGTGGGACTTCCTGGCGTCGGTGGTGCCTGGGAAAGTGGGCAGCGCAGGGAGAAAGGTGGGCGGGGAGCACGGGGGGAAAAGGCAGGCGCGTCAGTTGGGGTGGTTGGGCGGCGAGGAGAAGGTGGGTAACGCGGCGGCGGGCCGGAGGAAGGGGGAACCGGCGGCGGAGGGTTGGCGCAGAGGAGCAGGTGGAAGAGTGGTGGTGGTCGGGGGCCGTGTCGTGGCCTCGTGGGGGTAGGTGGGGGGGGGGGGGTCGGTTGCGTGAAGAAGGAGGTGGGTCAGGTGGTAGCAAGGTTTTTTCCCCTTGCTGCAGTTTGTTTTTTGCGTGGTGCTTGCTTGTTCAGTTCGGGTGGATGGGTTAACAGGGTGTTAGCAGAATAAGACTAGTGTTAGCAGAATAAGGGTCTTAAGGGGTGTTATCATAATAGACCCTCTCTCTCTCTCTCTCTCTCTATATATATATATATATATATATATATATATATATATATATATAGGGAAAATGCATCCTACTACCGGGTGTAGCTACACCCGTTTCTCATATACTACTATGTGGTAGTATATATACTACTTTATCATTTTTAGTATGTTCATATACTATATCTAAGATGCTCCAAAGCGAGTTATGTGAAAAAATTGCATGTGAGCCCATATTTTTATCATATTTGTGAAAATACGTACATATTTGTATGTAAAAAGAAGTAGGCTAAAAATATACTACATACTACCGAAAAAATAGTATATATACCACCTAAATATTCTTACATACTACATACTACGCATACATACACTGCGGTACGGTAGATACAACCTAAAACGTACAAAATAAAAATGGGTGTAACTACACCCGGTAGTAGCAAAAATTTGTCCTATATATATATATATATATATATATATATCTATATATATATATATATATATATATATATAGACACACAGACGGTCTATTCTTCTAATATTAGCAGAATAACTATTCTGCACACCACGTCCGCATTGCACGCTGAACTCAAGTGCACGTCATTCTTTGAACCAAGTGTGCTGCAGCACTCACACGAGTGAATTTCTCGTCGGAAAAAACTGCACGCATTGTTTTTCTGTATTGTTTTCTTTCTAATTTTTTAACCGTTTATTGGAACGACGCGTATGATATACCGTTGGAAAGATATGGATTAGGCGCAACTTCACAATGTTGAAAACTTTTCGAGACTCCTCGCGGTTTAAGAGCAGTTTCCAAAATGATGTGGCGGTTGACGAGTGGCAGCGAGCGTATTTTTGTGATTTTTTCTAAATCGCTCATCGGAATAAAGCAAATGGTACACCGTTGGAAAGATATCGTCTAGGCGCATCTTTTTCATATCTATTAGTTTTTCTAGTTCGTTAAGAGCAGTTTCAAATTTACTAAATCGCGGAATTACGTTTTTTGAATTTTTTTAATTACTGGTACTGTTTTAGCTTTAGTTTTTGAACCGTTTGTCGAAACAAGGCGTATGATACGCCGTTGGAAAGCTACGGACAAGGCGCAATTTCCGTATGTTGGAATATTTTTGAGATTCGTTACGGTTTTTAGTTAATTTTGAAAATCGTGCGGCTGACGATGGTAGACAGCGGCTGTTTTTCTTGAAATTTTTGCAAACCGCTGGTCGAAATGATTTGAATTATACGCCGTTGGAAAGATATCAACGAGGCGCAACTTTTTCATGTAGAAGACTCTCTCTAATTCTTTACTGTTTAAGAGGAATTTTGAATTTACCGAAATGCGGACACTCTGTTTTTCGCGACACCCAAATCGACATGGGTAATTCATCCGACTGAAAACCGCACTGCATCGGACGAAAAACCGCACTGCATTAGACGGGCAAGCGAGGTGGATAATTTTGTTTTGTCGGACGTAAATTTTTGTAGACGAGAAAGTGGGCCGCACTTCACGTCGGGCGTCGTTAAACTGCAACACCATCAAGAAGTGAACCGCGGCACTACCGAAACTAAACCGCATGAGTTTTTGTTGTCTTTTTCTTTCATATTTATTACTTTTACATGCGTAGACCGGGCGACTAGACTACATGGATTGAGGGAATGAACTCCATTGTAGGGGCATGCTAACTGCATTGGTTTGTTTTTCGAATTTTTGTTTCAAAAAATAATTAGATTTTAATAGTTTTTGTTTAAAATGAATCTCACTACCGAAAGTGAAACGCAACACTACCCAAAACCGAACCGCAAGGCTCGCGAAAGTGAACGACATTGTTTTTTTTATGTATTCACTTTTTAAATAACTACAATAATAACAAATGTGACATTTGTTTGTCCATCAAAGTGGACTGCTCTCTCTCGTTTTTTCACATAACTAAAAACTTCTTCATATACAACCATAAGAAAAATTAGGACTTTTTTAGGGTAGCCCTATCTAAATAGCACTAGAGCAAACCCGTAATTTAATTGCACCACGGTGCAGTGCAAAATTGAAAAACAAAACACAATACACAAAATGTGAAAAGCACTGTAGCATATAATTGAACATGTCGCTGGAACCGAAAAATCAGTGGACCACACACGAAAGCGAACTCCAATGGAACTCGATGAAGGCGTAGTGCAGTGTAAACGCATAAAAAGGGGGAAAAATCAGTTTGTCCACTTCACTGAACTTCACGGGGACATCAACTGCACAGCGACGCACGCCCAACCACAACTCCCATTTTCGACAGTGTGGAGAGGAGGTGAGCGGGGGGGTGGAGAGATGTGCATGCCCAAGGCCTAGACTGCGATGAACTGGACAGTAGCGTTCCGCATGAGGGCGCACGGCGCACTACCTAAGGGATCCAAATGCACTGCATATCCAAAATCCAAAAAAGGAAGAAGTAAAAAACCGGCCGTGCTGCTCCAGCAGCTTGGGAGGAGGACAGAGGGCCGGCTCACCGGAGGGGGATATGGCGTGTGAGCACTGCATTCGCTACCCCGCCGGACTGCACCGACGCGCTCGCCGCACTGCACCGACGCACCCGTGGTACTGCACGCGCACACACCGCAAACTGGGAGGCAGCTTCACTAGCGAGTGGCACATGCGCTGGTGGTGGAGTTCCTCCTTCTCTCTACAGTGGATTGCGTGGGAGTGGAGAGAGGGCACGTCAATGAGGAGAGGAAACACCATCTTGAGGTCGTTGACCTCGCCAGAAGAGAAGGAATGAGTTCGTTGCAGGCTGGGGGCTGCAGCTCACGCGAGCAGGAGTACCAGCTCGTCACTGGGGAAGACAACGAGAGGAGAAAAGGAAGAGTCCACAGTCTCGCGGATCTGGCAGGGGGTGGTGATGCCCAGTGCTCCCATCAAGGAGAGAAAATAGGAGGGAGGAGGGGGTCATGGGCCGGCGAGTCCAACGACAGAGGAGGACAGATCCACCCATGATGGTTGGCAGAGGAGGCCACGGGAGCCGCTCCTTCCCGTCTCTGACACGCAGGACCTCACCGGCCCTTCCATCCGGCCACCACGCGCTGGAGCACGTGGATCCGAGGGGGATGGTGGAACGCGGTGTCCGCGACCCGGATCGGCGGCAAGGAAGGGGCCATGGGAGTCTACGCATCGGGAGTCACAAAGAGGTGCTCGGTGGGGGAGCGGCGAATTGGATACATCAATTGAGGGAGTTGGATGGCTCTAGGTGGCGACACCGTCAGTGAAAGGTGGAGGGTAGGTGGAAGGAGGAAGAAGGTGGGAGGGATGGGGGTCGGGTAGGTCTAGGGCGCCAGCGCGGCACCGGAGGAAGGAGGTGGTGGGGCAGGGACGAAGCGGCGGCATGAAAGGAAGGAGGTGGTGCGGCGGGGCCCGAGCGGCGGCACCGGAGAAGGTGGAGGAGGGCGCTGGAGTGGAGGTGGGCGTGCGGCAGTGGGGGATTTGGGGTTCGGTTTCATCTGCACACGCAGTTAGATACGGGCGTGACGCATTCCGTTTTTGTTAGCAGAATAAGCCTCCCGTTATTAGAATAAGAGTCTTAAGGGTGTTATCATAATAGACCCATCCTATATATACAGACGGTCTATTCTGCTAATATTAGCAGAATAACTATTCTGCACACCACTTTGGCATTGCACGCTCAACAGAAGCGCACTGCATCATTTTGACGACGAGCACTGCAATTGAGACTAGTGAACTTCTCGTCGGAAAAAACTACACGCGTTATTTTTTCGGTACTGTTTTTGCTCTAATTTTTTAACCGTTTATCGGAATGAGGTGTGTAATATACCATTGAAAAGCTATGGATTAGGCGCAACTTCGACATGTTGAACACTTTTCGAGATTACACACGGTTTAAGAGCAGTTTTGAAAATAGTGCGGCGGATGACGAGTGACAGCGAGCGTTTTTTGGCGATTTCTTCTAAACCGCTCATCGGAATGAAGCAAATGATACTCGGTTGGATAGATATCGTCAAGGCGCATCTTTTCCATATATAAATCTTTCTCTAATTCGTTACGGTTTAAGCGCAGTTTCAAATTTACTAAATCACGGAATTCTGTTTTTCAAAATTTTTCAAATTTTCGGTACTGTTTTCGCTCTAATTTTTGAGCCGTTTGTCGAAATGAGGCGTATGATACGTCGTTGGAAAGCTATGGACAAGGCACAACTTTCATATGTAGGAATGGTTTTGAGATTCCTTACGGTTTTAAGTTAATTTTAAAAATCGTGTGGCGGACGACGAGTGACAGCGGCCATTTTTGGCGAAAATTTTGCAACCGCTGGTCCGAATGATTCAAATCATACGCTGTTCTAAAGATATCGACGAGACGCAACTTTTTCATGTAGAAAACTCTCTCTAATTCCTTACAGTTTAAGAGCAGTTTCGATTTTACCGAAAAACAGACACTGTTTTTCGCGACACCCAAATCGACGTGGGTACTTCATCCGACTGAAAACTGCACTGCAATGGACGAAAAAACGCACTGATCACACGGGTAAGAGAACTGCATGGTTTCTTTTATTCAAACACAATTTTTTCAAGGACGAGAAAGTAGAGTGCACTTCACATCGGGTGTAAATGAACCACAACACTATGAAGAAGTGAACCGCATTACTTTTCTTCGCTTTCGTAACATTTTTTTTGCACTTACGGGATAAACAACATCATACGACCAACCGCACTGCTTCAGAATGAAAACCGCACTGCATCGGACGGGCAAGCGAGCTGCATGATTTCTTTTGTCAGACGTAATTTTTCTCAAAGGAGTTTTTCTTATATTTTTCCAACATTTTTTATGAACGAGAGTGGACGGCAGAGACAAGGGCAAGTGAACCGCCGCATATATCAAAGTGAACTGCATTACTTTCTTTTGTTTCGCTATTTTTTTCACACTTCCATGAAGTGCGCAAGTGAACAATATCACTGTAAAAATGAACCACATCGAGGACCAAATGCACTGCAAGTGTTTGATGATAGTCGACTGATTTTTTGAGACACACAAACATTTTGCACTTCATACATAAGGGTACTGAGCTGCTACACAAATCGCACACACTGGATTGGCAAAATCTGAAACAAAAATAGCTCCAAAATGAAATTACATCCCTGGAGAAGTGCGCATTGAATAGAGGAGTTGGTGCAAATTGAATAAAACTGCACATTTGAACCCCACTGCAGCTGGATGCACACACGCCGAAGTGCACCGAATGGTCGAAAAAACTTAACCACATCAACAATTTCCACAACAGCGAACTGCATGTGCTGCACTCCGAGCTGCACACACACCGACAATGTGAACCTTGTCTCGAATCCAAGATAGATGTCACCCGGAGGAGCGGAGCTCTGGACTGCACACTCGTGGCCCAACACGGCACACATAAATCAGATAACACAAAAATACAACAGGAAAATAACATGTATTTAGAATTTAGGGGCTAGCGGACTAGACGCTACTAGCTGCCGAAACACATGCACGCCGCCGACGAGCTGCAATTGTTGTGTTTGCGAACCACATGGCACACACGCGATCAACCAAATGGGAACAACATGCTGGAGATGCATGCGTCAATGCACACATAGAGCTCCCGTACTGCATGCCACGGTTTTGCACAACTGTGAGGTGCACAGAGCTGCATGGCATCGCCGTCCGCACTGCATGCCGCAGACGCCGGGGACCTCGTCGGGAGATGAGGAATGGGAGGTCAGCAGAAATTTTGGGCTCCCGTGGCAGACATGGAGAGAGCAGGGGCCGACGAGCTTGGAAGGGACGGTAGCTGGGGGTGAACGGTCATGGCGGAGAAGGAAGCAGGGGGCGTCAGTGGGAGGTTGTCGTCCCAGATCCGCCGCCGGGAGGCTCGCTGGAGCGGTTGCCGGCCCGAATCCGCCGCCGGGAGGCTTACTGTGGTGGTTGCCGGCCCGAATCCACCGATGGGAGTCGCGCTAGGGGCGGTTGCCGGCCCGGATTCGTCGCCGGCAGTCTACCTCGCTGGGGACGCATCGGGTGTCACCGGATCTAGGCCCCTGCGAGGTGCCTACGCGGCAGGAAGGGCCTGTTCTTCCCGGAGGAGGCGAGGCCGACGCGAGGTGGAGGGAGGTGGTGCCGAGACGCTGGGTGGAGGCCGGGGCGGGCGGCGCGGGGGGGCGGAGGTGGTGGTGCGGCGCACGGGGACGGAGGTGGTGGTGCGGCGCGGTGGAGGGAGCGCGTGGTGGGGCTAGGTGGTTGCGTGGGAGCGGGAGGCCGGTTCCGGTCGCTCGGATCCAGGGCGGCGTGGTGGCGCTTTCCTGTCCGACGGCGGTGAGGAAGGCGGCTGGAGAGGGTGGGGCGGCCGGGGCAATGGTGGAGATTGGGGCAGATTGGGGAAGGTGAGGAGGGCACGGGGGAGAGAGAAAGGAAGAAGGTGGAGGGGGTGGGGGCTGCGTGTGCAGCGGGGGAAGGAGTTGGACACGGTGGAGACAGAGAGGAAAAGGTGGAGGGGGTGGGGCGGGTGTGGTTCGGTCCCCGGTTTTTCGCGGTGTGAATGTGTTAGCAGAATAAGCTTTTGGTGTGCATAATAAGACTCTTAAGGGTGTTATCATAATAGACCCACCATATATACATACATACATACATATATATATATATATATATATATATATATATATACATACATATATATATATATATATATATGAATTTATGTCCTCTACAACATTCAGTTATTGCTAATTCTGCAAGCTGTTTTTTCTGCTAAGTTAATGTGATCGGACCCTTCCCCCTCTATGCTAAACTCAACCCAATCTTTTGACAAATTCTTCATGTGCGTTCTATTTGAAACTCGCTCAAAATCTTCACTGTGTCCTTGTCAGCTGAAGAAATTCCGAGCGAAACTTTTAACTTATCTTATCTAAATTTTCGGCTTTGCCGCTCAAACCGTTCCACGTCCCACGATAATACTTACCTATTCACCCACGATCTCACACGATCGCCACCTCTCAGTACGTGGGTGACACATGTCAAGAGAATGAGAAGGGTCAGGAGCACATTCGTCCAATTTCCTCGGGTGTACAATTTTTCACTCTGACTATAAATACCCCCTCCCCTTCCTCACTTAGTTTTTACTCCGCTCGTTCTCACTCCCGCTCGAGCTTCTCAAACCCTAGTGCCGCCGCTACTTCATCATCGCCGGTGAGGAAGAGCTTCACTGCCTCGACCTCCTCGTCGTCGTACTCGCGCCGGCTGCGGATTTCTTCACTCCGCCGCCACCGTAGCTGTCTTCCTCTGCCAAGTTAGGGCGTGGAAGATCTGAACTGACAAACTTCACATCTACACTTCCCAGTTCCTCGTGTTATTCATCAAGGGTAATTAAAAGTTACTTTTACTGCCCTCTTTGATTCAAATGTTTTCTTAAAAATCTTCAAAGGTGTTTATTCTTGAAATCTTCACACACTGAACACCTCACATGTCATCTTCTCTTGATTCGTTTCTCTAAGCAATAATTTTTCTTCAAGATTCCTCAGTTGTGTGGATCTTCGATCTATACAACTCTGGAACCTAAGACAAAGAACGCTTAGTGAAATTCTTCAAGACTCATCTGGTCAAATTCCTCAAACTTATTCTTTTTGAAAAACCTTCTGAGAACGCATATGGCCTCTCCAAATTCCTCGCAACTATACTCTGTTCACAGGTACTCATATCTGCTACTGAATCACTAGGTTCTCATCAACTTAACTCATTTGCAGCATTCCTCGAAGAAAAGTTGCATACATCTTCAGAGAATTCCATTGTTCAAATTCCTTAGCTGAAGAAAATGGGTGATGGTAAAGAAGCCACAGAAGGGTGGAAAGAGGCCTGAGGTCAATACTGCTTTTGAGATCCCTGATGACATATACAAGGATTATTGCACTCTTGATGAGGCCAAATTTGGCAAGGAGGACAAAAATCAGTGCAAGGTGCGCATACAAAGGATAGAGAGGAGATGGGCACGGGAATGGAGGGAGTACAGATATGTTACTCCCCAGTATATGAAGAAATTCGCTCTCAACCCTCCATGCCCAAGACCTGCATTGGCACCTGGACAATTGGCAGATCCCACCAGCCTCAAGCGTGGTGAGGATTATCCTGATGAATGGGCCAAGCGCCAGGCGAAACTGGCCAAACAGGCAAAAGAAGTAGTGAGGAAATTCAATGAAGACTCTGCTGCTGCTGCTACCGCTGCTGAGGCCTCTGTAAGCAAGCCGAAGAAGGCCATGGCTAAGAAGCCTGCTCACAAGCCAAGTGCTTCACCCTCAATGCCCTCACGGCCAAGTTCCTCAGCAATTCCTTCACGGCCAGATTCTTCAAAGCCCTCACGGCCAACCCCTCAAACTGCTCCTCCTCCTTCAAAGTCCTCAGCTCCTCCGACAAAGTCCTTAGCTGCTCCAACTAAATCCTCTGCACCTGTGCATCTCGCCACGTGCCAAAGGACTACAGGCATCTCAATTGCCTCAGGAGCTTCTGCAAGTTCCTCAGCTGCACCAAATTCCTCAACTGGCCCATCTCTACTGAAGAAAAAGGCCACTACTGGATGAGGCTCTCAACGAAGTCCTCACAAGAAGAAGGTCTCCTTTCAAGTGCCATCTGATGATGATGAGGCTGATGATGAAGAACTTGCCGAAATCATCAGAGACAGGCAGGTCAAGGCCGCTAGAGCCAAAGGCAGCAATGTGCCCATGTTACTGGATTGGAAGTTGATCCGAGACTTCATCGATCTATGGCACAAGGACCCGAACACACCTTTGCCGGAGACGAACCTCACTCCTGGACAAAGTCATGTTTTGACTGCTAAAAGTGCGTTATATAGACTAGAGGGGGGTGAATAGGCAATTTTTATGAATTCTTCACTAAGGAATTTGCTGGTGAGGAAATTCCTAAATGAAGAACAACTAGCAGCGGAATAAGTACTCAGAAGTAGACATAACAGAACACAAGCATAGTCATCATGATGAAATGAAGACAAGCACAGAGTACAAAGAGCGTAACACACAGGATAACACAAGAAAGAAGAAGGACAGACTGAAGAAATTGAACTGAGGAAATTGAGAAAGTCTTCAGTCAAAGTCTTCAAACAGATATGAACAGGCACACAACAACAGACTCGAGGAAATAAAAGAGTTGAGGAAATAGAACCAGTAAGCTTGGTGAAGACAATGATTTGGTAGACTAGTTCCAACTGCTGTCTCAGTTGTACATCTGGTTGGAGCGGCTGAGTATTTAAACTCGAGGACACCCAGTCCCGGACACGCAGTCCTCACCGTATTCTCCTTGAGCTAAGGTCACACATACCTCGCCCAATCACTCATGGTAATTCTTCAGGTGACTTCCAAACCTTCACAAACTCGGTCACTCGGTGATCCACAATTACTCTTGGATGCTCTAGACCTTGACGCCTAACCGTCTGGAAGAAGCACAATCTTCAAAGGAAACAAGAGTCGGATCCACACAAGAACTATCTCTTCAGTGATGCTAAATCACTTTGGGTTTGTAGGTGTTGGGTTTTGGGTTTTCCTCACTTGATGATTTTTGCTCAAAGTCCTCGCAGGATGGGATGCTCTCAATTGACAAGTGTTAGTTTCTCTCGGAGCAGCCAACCAGCTAGTGGTTGAAGGGGGCGGCTATTTATAGCCTAGGGAGCAACCCGACATGATAAGACATAAATGCCCTTGTCTGACATGACCGTTAGGTGGCTAGATATTTTGGAACCGCTGGCGCATAGCACATCAACGGTCGGAATTTGACTATCAAAATCCTCAGGGCTATCATGTTCCTCACTGTGTAGGTAATTCACACTGGTGAATTCCTAACTCCTCACTCAGAACAAATTCCTCAGAGACCATAAGAACTTCGTCTCTTTCACTGAAGAATATGACTGAACTGTATGAGATTTCCAATGGCTTGGCTCGAAGGGATTGGTAAGTGTAGGATTTTGAGTTGAGCATCACATGGAAATTTTTCCTTAGTATTTCCTCGACCTCCTTTAACAGTACGGTGTTTCCTATGACTCAAGAAAGAGAAAATGAAACTACGAAAACAAGAGTCTTCACGCTTCATGTTCTTCGAATGATTTCCAAGTCTTCAAGGTCACATCAATTTCTTCACTTTCAAAGTCTTCAGAAAGTCTTCAGAAATCCAAAGTCTTCAGTTGAAGAACTTCATTTTTAGGGGTCGACTTTCTCTGTAAATATCAAACTCCTCATAGACTTATAGACCTGTGTACACTCACAAACGCATCAGTCCCTGAACCTATAAGTCTTCAATACACCAAAATCACTAAGGGGCACTAGATGCACTTACAATCTCCCCCTTTTTGGTGATTGATGACAATATAGATTAAGTTTTCAACAGGGATAAACATGTGAGGTATAAATACTTATATTGAGGAATTTGATTGCAAGATATAGAAGAACTCCCCCTGAAGATGTGCATAGTGAGGAATTTGCTTTTGAGTATAATCATGGAGATCTCCCCCTATATCTTGTAATTCATACACGCATTTGATATATTATATGAAGAATTTGACATGCATGATGAAATATGGTGGCTGATGTATTTCGGCATGCGTGCATTAACATTAATGAGGAATAAGCATGCAGAATAACACAACAAAAGTATCAGGTCACCATAGAGTTTAAGATTACAACTCAATCCAGCAAAGTCATGAGAAGAACGAGAGTTGTAACTTAGCAAAAACACGCCCATATAAGATAGACCCGCTTGAAGACTAACTCAAATTTCTCCCCCTTTGTCATCGAATGACCAAAAGGGTTGAAACTGAGGACTAACGCCCCTGAAGAATATCATGAAGATGGAGGAGCGCCAGCGTTGTCAGGGTCTTGAGTCGTTGTAGGGCCTGCTGCAGTGTCGTCCAAGTCTTCATGCTCGTCCGTGGCGCGTGATGAAGAATATGAGTTGGCCACCACGGAAGGAACCTTGACTTTCTTGAATCTCTTTGGTGGAGGTGCAGACCAGTCAAAGTCTTCCTTGAAGCCCATTTGCTTCAGATCTTCTTCACCATATAGATGTGACAGATTATCCCAGGTGCGATCAAACACTTCATGGAGGTAGTAGTGGTTTTTCTTCACTGCATTATGTGTGGAAGTCATGTTGTGAAGAATAGAACCAAACTGGCGCTTAACCCACTTGTGGTTTTGATCCACCTTCTGGTGAAGACTTATCAGCAGTTCACCATCAGTCAGCACACGAGGAGCATTAGCTTGAGGACTTGTCTTGGTAGCATTGGCAGCAGTATCATGAGTGGCAGAGTCATCATTGGTGGAGTAAGATGCAGCTTTGCGGAACTGACCATCCAATGGATGAATGCCTTCATCAATCACGGCTGGTGACTTGCCCTTCTCATCAGATGAGGAAATTGTCCGCTTGAGGACTTCAATAGGGGGCAAGTGGCTGAGGTGATTCTGAAAATCAGCCTTGTAGTTGAGTGAAGACCTGGTTCAGAGGAATCTCATGATCCACGGTGCGTAAGGCTTCAGCTCAAATGGAGAAAGTGCAACATTCTCCAGAGTCCTCATGAAGAAATCATGATAATTTATGGGAATGCCATGCATGATGTTGCAAAGCATATTCTACATCATTCCGATAATTTCTTCATCGGATGAGTCATGGCCTTTGATGGGACTCATGGTCTTCATCGGAATGCGGTAGATTGTTCTTGGCACATAGAGAAATTCCTTCACGAGGAATTTGGTCCTTGGAGCTTGTCCTGGCTTCAGCGGCTTCATGAGCACTTGCATATAGTGATCAGTGAGTTCAGGCTCATCATACAGACAACGAGCACCGTCAGGTGGAGGACTGATTGGTAGGGCACAAAGCAACTCAGAAGCTGGTGCCTTGTAATGAGTGTTTTCAGTCATCCAGTCCAACACCCACGAGTTGACATCAGCAGCATCGCCTGTGATATGAAAAGTTGCGTAGAACTGAAGAATAAGCTCTTCATTCCAACAACTATGTAAGAGCAGAAATTGAGCAAGCCAGCATCATGAATCATGCTGAGGACTTGAGAGAAGCAAGGCATGGATTCCATGTCCACATGAGGAATATGCTCATGATCGAAGACTTTGTCCTTGTTGAAGAGCACTAAGGAATAGAAGTTGGCCTGGCTGGCAGTCCAAAAACGCTTCCTTCTAAGACGAGCATTGTCATAGGGATTGAAATCCGTGAAGAATACGTGCTCGCCGAAGAAATCATCAGCCTTGAATTTTTTCTTCTTGGAGAAGGGATCCTTTGGCTTGGGCTGAGGAGTGTCAGTCAATTGCAGCACCACTTCAGGAATCACAATCTTAGGTTCCTTGGGCTGAGGAATTTCAGGCTCTTCTGCAGCTTCAGCCTGGGTCGTCAATTCTTCATTGACAATTTCTTCAGCACTAGTGGCTGGAATTTCTTCATGAGCACTTGGGGTTGCATGAGGTTCTTCAGATCCCATTTGCACTTCAGTGACGGCAGGGGAATGAGGAATAGCTTGGAATGGAGTGAACATTGGAGAGTTTGGATGTTGACTGTCCCAAAATTCATCATTAAGCACAGGAGTCGTACACACAATGTCCACATCCTCATCTTCAATTTCTTCAACACCAGCCTCTTCAACAGTAAACAGTGGCATATGTGAGGAAATGACTGGGGTTGAAGGGATCTTATCCACTTCAATTTCTTTGTTAGGTTGACGAAATGCACCTAGGTGCCCTTCCAATCAGCATGGTAGCGATCAAATTCATCACTCAACCGTTCGATTTCAGCTTGCAAGGCTAGGAGCTGATCAGGAGTGAGGGTGAGGACATTGTCCTTGAGGTAGTGCTGTTTCTTGTACTACGCTTTCTTCAAACTTTTGCCTTGTTCAAATTTCCATTTTTCTTCCTCCATGAAGGCAGTAAGAACATGACTTTTACCAGGAGTAAGGTTCATCTCCGGCAAAGGCGTGTTAGGATCCTTGTGCCACAGGTCAATGTAGTTGAGGATCAACTTTGGATCCAGCATCAGCGATACATTGCTGCCTTTGGCTCTAGCGGCCCTGGCTTGCCTGTCTCTGATGATTTCGGCAAGTTCTTCATCATCAGCCTCATCATCATCAGAGGGTACATGGAAGGCAACCTGCTTCTTGTGAGGACTTGGTTGAGTGCCTCGTCCAGCAGTGGCCTTTTTCTTCAGCAGAGAGGGACCAGCTGAGGAATTACGAGCAGCTGAGGAGCTTGTAGATGCTCCTGAGGCAATAGAGAAGCCTTGAGTCCTTTGGCACATGGCGAGATGCACAGGTGCCGAGGATTTTGTTGGAGCAACTGAAGCCTTTGACGGAGGAGCTGAGGACTTTGAAGGAGCAGTCTGAGGAATTTGCCGTGAGGGCTTTGAGGAATCTGGCCTTGATGGCATAGCATAGGAGCTTGGCCGTGAGGGCATTGAAGGTGAAGCACTGGATTTATGTGCAGGCTTCTTGTGCATTGCCTTCTTGGGCTGACTAGCAGAGGCCTCAGCATAGGCAGCAGCAGCAGCAGAGTCTGCGTTGAATTTCTTCACTGCTTCTTTTGCTTGCTTAGCCAGTTTGGCTTGGCGCTTTGCCCATTCATCAGGATAATCCTCACCACGCTTGAGGCTGGTGGGATCTGCCAACTGGCCTGGTGCCAATGGAGGTCTTGGGCATGGAGGTTTGAGTGCGAATTTCTTCATGTACTTGGGAGTGACATATATGTACTCCCTCCATTCTCATGCCCATCTCCTCTCTATCCTTTGTATGCGCACCTTGCGCTGATTCTTGTCCTCTTTGCCGAATTGGCTTCATCAGGTGTGCAGTAGTCCTTGTATATGTCCTCAGGGATTTCAAACGCAGTATTGACCTCAGGCCTCTTTCCTCCCTTCTGTAGCCTTTTGTCACCCATTTTCTTCAGTTGAGGAATATGAACAACTGAAGTTTCTGAAGAGGTATGCAACTTTTCTTCGAGGAACGCTGCAAATGAGTTAAGTTGATGAGAACCTAGTGATTCAGCAGCGGACATTTGTACCTGTGAACAGAGTATAGTTGCGAGGAATTTGGAGAGGTCATATGCTTTCTCAGAAGGTTTTTCAAAAAGAATAGGTTTTGAGGAATTTGACCAGATGAGTCTTGAGGAATTTCACTAAGCGTTCTTTGTCTTAGGTTCCAGAGTTGTATAGATTGAGAATCCACACAATTGAGGAATCTTGAAGAAAATCATTCTTTAGAGAAACGAATCAAGAGCAGATGACGTGTGAGGTGTTCATGTGTGTGAAGAATTGAAGAATAAACACCTTTGAAGATTTTCAGGAAAGCTTGAGAATCAAAGCGAGCAATAAAAGTAACTTTTCATTACCTGAAGTGAAGAACACGACGAACTGGGAAGAACAGATGTGAAGTTCGTCAGGTCAGATCTTCCACGCCCTAACTCGGCAGAGGAAGACGACTACGGCGGCGGCGGAGTGAAGAAATCCGCAACCGGCGCGAGTACGACGGCGACGAGGTCGAGGCAGTGAAGCTCTTCCTCACCAGCGAGGATGAAGTAGAGGCAGCACTAGGGTTTTGGGAAGCTCGAGCAGGAGAGAGAGCACGAGCGAGGTGAAAGTGAAGTGAGGAAGAGACAGGGGTATTTATAGAGGGAGTGAAAACTGTTCAACCGAAGAAATCGGACGAACATGCCCCTGGCCCCTTCTCATTCCCTTGACATGTGTCACCCACGTACTGAGAGGTGGCAATCGTGTAGGATCGTGGGTGAATAGATAAGTATTGTTGTGAGAAGCGGAACGGTTTGAGCGGCAAAGCCGAAAATTTAGATAAGATAAGTTAAAAGTTCTGTTCGCAATTTCTTCAGCTGTCAAGGACACAGTGAAGAATTTGAACGAGTTTCAAATAGAACGCATATGATGAATTTGTGAATAGACTGGGTTGAGTTTACCATAGAGGGGGAAGGGTCCGATCACATTCACTTAGCAGAAGAAATCAACTTGAAGAAATAACAATAAGTGAATGCTGTAGAGGATGTTAAACTCATATATATATATATATATATATATATATATATATATATATATATATATATATATATATATATTCAAATTAAGAACAACACCAGAAAGGGTGAAGACAATGCAAAGTTGAAGAATTTTAGAAACTGAGGAATTTCAAAAACGAAGAAAAACTCATATTGAAGATTTTCAACTTTGGTTGGTGGCGTATCCCACCGTATAAGAAAGCTGATTTCAGACGCCGCGTACAATTGTCGTAGGGCTCTGAGAATCAATTTCTTCATTAATTTCTTCACACTTAGAGGGTTAGTCTTCATTGATTGAAGAAAAACGTTACTTCGTGTATTGCGCATCTAAGTCATCAAGTCAGCATAAGTGTTAGGATGTGTGTCCATTTCAGAGAACATTCGAATATTCTAGGATATTTAGCTCACACCGCAACTTGCTAAATCTCTTCTCATCCAAGGTCTTAGTGAAGATATCGGCGAGCTGATCTTCAGTGCTAACGTGGTCGATGGAGATGTCGCCCTTCAACACATGATCATGAAGAAAATGATGACGAATCTGGATGTGCTTGGTCTTCGAGTGCTGAACTGGGTTATGAGCAATCTTGATGGCACTCTCATTGTCACAGTAGATAGGCACATTCTTCATGTTGACGCCATAGTCCTTGAGTGTTTGCTTCATCCATAGTAGTTGAGCACAGCATGATCCAGCAGCAATGTACTCAGCTTCTGCAGTGGAGAGAGATACGCAGTTCTATTTCTTCAAGGACCAACAGACCAAAGATCGTCCGAGGAAATGACATGTACCAAATGTTGACTTGCGGTCCACGTGATCGCCAGCATAGTCAGAGTCTAAATATCCAATGAGATCAAAAGTTGAGCCCTTGGGATACCATAATCCAAGTGTTGGTGTGTGAGCTAAGTATCGAAGAATATGCTTCACAGCCTTATGGTGTGATTCCATTGGTGTAGCTTGGAATCGGGCACACATGCAAACACTAAGCATAATATCCAGCCTAGATGCACATAGGTACAATAAATAAACAATCATGGAGCGGTATACCTTTTGATCGAAGTCTTTACCATTTTCATCAGTGCATAGATGGCCATTTGTGGGCATTGGAATTTTGACCCGTTTGCAATCTTGCATGCCGAATTTCCTCAATACGTCCTTGAGGTATTTCTCCTGAGATGTGAATATCCCATTTCGCTGTTGACAAATTTGAAGACCTAAAAAGAATTTCAACTCTCCCATCATAGACATTTGATATTCTTCACTCATCATATAGGCAAATTCATCACTATATCATTGGTCAGTACAGCCGAAAATGATATCATCAACATATATTTGGCACACAAACAATTCACCATCATAAGACTTAGTGAAAAGAGTTGGGTCGAGTGAACCGGGTTTGAAGCCTTTCTTCATGAAGAATTCCTTCAAAGTATCATACCACGCCCGAGGGGCTTGCTTGAGGCCATACAGGGCCTTGTTGAGCTTGAAGACTTTGTCAGGATTCTTTGGATCTTCAAAACCTGGGGGTTGAGCAACATATACTTCTTCCTCAAGCTTACCATTGAGGAATGCACTTTTCACATCCATTTGTTGTAAGATAATATCATGATGGTTAGCATAGGCAAGTAATATGCGAATAGCCTCAAGTCTAGCAACAGGTGCAAAAGTTTCATCAAAGTCAATTCCTTCAACCTGTGTGTAGCCTTGAGCTACAAGCCGTGCCTTATTCCTCACCACAAGGAAATTTTCATCTTGCTTGTTGCGGTAGATCCAATTGGTGCCAATAATGTTGTGCTTGCGAGGATCTGGACGTTTCACCAGTTCCCAGACGTTGTTGAGCTCGAACTGATGTAATTCTTCTTGCATAGCTTGAATCCACTCAGGCTCCAGAAATGCTTCATCTACCTTAGTGGGCTCTGTGATAGAGACAAACGCAAAGTGCCCACAAAAGTTAGATAAATGTGAAGCTTTTGAGCGTGTGAGAGGACCTGGTGCTTCAATGTCATCGATGATCTTCTCGATTTGCACTTCGGTTGCAATACGAGGATGAGCGGGTTGTCTTCGAGGAATTTGATCTGTATTTTCTTCAGGAGCATTTTCCTCAGCACCATTTTCTTCAGGTGCGCCAGCTCGACGATCATCACATTCTGGAATGAATTCTTCAGCAGATTCTTCAATAGGAATGACATCCTCAATGGCTTTGAACTTGATAGAATCCTCAGGTGCTGGTTCATCTATCATAGAAGGTAGGTGCTCTCTTTGCGAGCCATTAGTTTCATCGAACCGCACATCCACAGTTTCAAAAACCTTGTGAAGAACGTTGTTGAAGACTTTATAGGTGTGCGGGTCCTCATAACCAAGCATGAAACCCTCATGTGTTTTCGGTGCAAAGTTAGAATTGTGATGAGGATCTCTAATCCAACATTTGGCACTAAAGACTTTGAAGTAACTTACACTGGGTTTCTTGTCAGTGATGAGTTCATAGGCAGTCTTCTTGAAGAATTTGTGAAGATATACTCTGTTGATGATGTGGCAGGCAGTATCAATTGCCTCACTCTAGAAAAGACGAGGCGTCTTGTATTCATCAAGCATAGTGCGAGCCATCTCAACAAGAGTTCTGTTCTTGCGCTCCACGACGCCATTCCGTTGAGGATTATAAGGAGCAGATAACTCATGAGTAATACCAAGTTCATCTAGATTGTCATCAAGACTGGAATTCTTGAACTCAGTTCCATTGTCACTCCTGATGTGCTTTATCTTCACACAAAAGTTGGTTGAAGCCCTTGAGGAAAATCGTTTGAAGACTTCCTGCACCTCAAGTTTGTAAGTGACAATGTGTAACCATGTGTAACAAGAATAATCATCAACAATAACAAAGCCATATAGAGATGCATCATTTGTAACAGCAGAATAATGTTTAGGACCAAAGAGATCCATGTGAAGCAATTCAAATGGTCGAGTGGTAGTCATGATAGTCTTCGCTGGATGCTTGGCCTTTGTCATCTTCCCAGCTTCACAGGCTCCGCATAAGTGATCCTTGAGGAAGTTGACATTCTCAATGCCAATGACATGCTTCTTCTTCGCGAGCGTGTGCAAATTCCTCATGCCTGCATGAACAAGTCGTCGATGCCATAGCCAGCCTTCTGAAGCTTTTGCAAGTAAGCACACGGCAGGCTGTGGTCCTGTAGAGAAATCAACAATGTACAAGTCTCCTCTCCTAAAGCCTTCGAAGACTTTGGAATTGTCAGCTTCCAAGATCACAACACAACGATACTTGCCAAAGACAACAACCATATCTAGATCACAAAGCATTGAGACAGACATGAGGTTGTATCCTAAGGACTCGACAAGCATGACTTTGTCCATGTGTATGTCCTTAGAGATCACAACCTTACCTAGACCCAATACCTGACTTTTGCCTTTGTCAGCGAAGATGATATGCTTCAGATGTGACGGTGATAAGGGAGCATCCATCAATACATTCTTGTCACCAGTCATGTGATTTGTACATCCACTATCAAGGACCCACTCATTTGCTTTGGGTTGATCATCTTGCAGATGAATTAGTGCATCTTACAAACTCATATACTTCATCAGTGAAGAATATGACATCAATATCGTCAGATCAATTTCATCAAGCAATTAGAACAGATAATCAGTATGAGGACGTGAGAAATGAAGGTTCATTTCATCATGATTAGCCTGCGTCCTATCAGGCATTGTTCAGGCCTCCAGTAAATTCTTCAGTCGTTTTGAGCACAACTGGAGACCTGACCCTGCAAAAGAGATTAATTTTTTTTCTTCACCACCCACATCTGGAGGGGTGGCAAAGAATTCATCACTTTGCTAGCACCATATGAGAAAGGTGGCATGGATGCCAGTCCACTTCGTTTCACATAAGAGGGGTTAGGGTAAGCATATGAATAAGCGGAGAATTTCTTCGAGGACTTATGAACATAATGATTTGAAGAATAATGCACATATTCATAGCCCTTAGCTCTACCCTGCGAAATAGAAGGGTTAGCACGATGATGATCATATGAGGACTTTGATCGTTTCGAGGAATTTGATCCATGTGAGGAATTTGGTCCACTTGAGGACTTGGATCCATATGAAGAATTTGGTTCATATGAAGAATTTGATATGGAGTTCCTATTCTTCACAGGTGGTGTCATGAGGACATTCACCTGAAGACTTTCAAGGCAACTTTTGGGAACCCAAATTTTCTTCATAGGGGAACCGTTCCTGCAGTTAGTCCCAACATATCTAGCAAATACTTCACCATTCTAATTTTTGAATAGTTTATAGTTAGAGTCAAATGACTCATTAGAAGAATGAGGAGATTCACATGTAAAGCCAGATAAGTTGGATGGATCAACTGGAGGTCCCTTTGCAGCAACCCATGAGGTTTTGGGGTACTGCTCAGGCTTCCAATATGTTCCATCAGCATTGAGTTTCCTCTCAAAGGCAATACCCTCTTTCCTAGGGTTTCTGTTGGGGATCTGCTTTTTGAGCACATCACAAAGAGTCTGATGCCCTTTGAGGCTTTTGTACATGCCTGTCATGTACAATTCCTTCAGCCCTGCATCATCAGTGATACTTGCATTGTCCTCAGATGAGGAATTAGTGATAGCAGAGACATATGAAGAATTTGTAGCATTAGAAGCATTTGAACATTCAGGTGAAGAATTAGCAGTTTCACGTTCAATGCACTTCAAACATGGAGGAACAAATTCTTCCTGGGTAGCGCTGATTTGTTGAGCAAGTAATGAATCGCGCTCCTTTTGAAGATCTTCATAATCCACTCTTAGGTTTTCAAGATCTTGCTTTCTTTGAAGAAATTCATAAGAAAGCTTCTCGTGATCAGATAAGAGAGTGTTATGATGACCTTGAAGATTGTCAAACCTAGACTGAAGTCTCTGAAGATTTTGAGTCAAGGTTTTAGTGCGATCCATTTCTTCACCCAACATATCATCACTTTTGTCTAGAATATTTTGAACCTTTTCAAAGGCCTTTTGTTGTTTCACAGCAATTTTAGCAAGTTTAGAGGAGCTGGGTTTGAGCTTTTCATCAGATTCATCCTCACAAGAGTCAAAGGAGGCGTATTTAGTTACCTTGGCACCCTTTGCCATGAAGCAATAGGTGGGAGCGTAGTCATCATTGCCTTCATCAGCCTTGTTGGTGAAGTCGTTTTCTTCAGAGTTGAAGATAGACTTGCTGACGAATGCAGTAGCGAGAGCTAGGCTCGCCACACTAGACGCAGACTCCTCAGATTCCTCCTCGTCCTCATGTTCCTCAGATTCAGCCTTAGAGTCCATTTCCTTGCCAATGAATGCCTGAGCCTTCTGGGAGCTGCTCTTCTTGTGAGGTGAAGACCTCGAGGATTTTGATGATGAAGACTTTGAAGATTTCTTCTTCTTCTTTGCGTCATCAGAACTGTAATCCTTGTATTTCTTCTTCTTTGATTCCTTATCCCACTGAGGGAAATCTTGGATGTAGTGACCAAGTTTCTTGCATTTGTGACACAACCTCTTCTTGTAGTCACTGGATGAGGAATTATTGCTCCTTGAGGGTTTTCCAAAGCGACCACGTCTAGAGAACTTCTGAAATTTCTTCACGAGTAGTGCAAGTTCCTGGCTCAGTTCTTCAGGGTCACCAAGGCTGCTAGCAGAGTCTTCATCTTCAGACTCAGAGACTGCTTTGGACTTCAAAGCACGTGATCTGCCATAGCTCGAACCGTAGAGATCTCTCTTCTCAGCAAGGTGGAACTCATGAGTATTTAGCCTCTCGAGGATATCAGCGGGATCAAGTGACTTGTAGTCAGCACGCTCTTGAATCATTAGTGCCAGAGTATCAAATGAAGAATCTAGTGATCTCAGCAATTTCTTCACCACCTCATGGTCGGTGATGTCACTGGCGCCAAGCGCTTGAAGCTCATTTGAGATGTCAGTGAGGCGATCGAAGGTTTGCTGAACATTTTCATTGTCGAGTCTTTTGAAGCGGTTGAAGAGATTGCGAAGAACGTCAACACGAGAGTCACGTTGAGTTGAGACTCCTTCATTCACTTTGGACAGCCTATCCTAGATAAGCTTAGCAGTTTCCAAAGCACTCACTCTTCCATACTATCCTTTGCTCAGATGACCACATATGATATTCTTCGCTTGAGAATCGAGTTGCTTGAATCTCTTCACATCAGTAGCGTTTAGAGAAGGTGTGACTGAGGGAACACCATTTTCCACAACATACCAGAGATCATTGTCAATTGCCTCAAGATGCATTCGCATCTTGTTCTTCCAGTAGGGTTAGTCCATTCCATCGAAGGTAGGACACCCAGCAGAGACCTTGATCATACGTGCGGTCGACATAACTAAAACTCCACGCGGTTAAACCAAAATCATGCAGAACAAGGGAGTACCTTGCTCTGATACCAATTGAAAGTGCATTATATCGACTCGAGGGGGGGATGAATAGGCGATTTTTATGAATTCTTCACTGAGGAATTTGCTGGTGAGGAAATTCTTAAATGAAGAACTACTAGCAGCGGAATAAGTACTCAGAAGTAGACATAATAGAACACAAGCATAGTCATCATGATGAAATGAAGACAAGCACAGAGTACAGAAAGCATAAACACAGGATAACACAAGAAAGAAGATGGACAGACTAAAGAAATTGAACTGAGGAAATTGAGAAAGTCTTTAGTCAAAGTCTTCAAACAGATATGAACAGGCAACAACAACAGACTTGGGGAAATGAAAGAGTTGAGGAAATAGAACCAGTAAGCTTGGTGAAGACAATGATTTGGTAGACCAGTTCCAACTACTGTCTCAGTTGTACATCTGGTTGGAGCGGCTGAGTATTTAAACTCGAGGACACCCAGTCCCGGACACACAGTCCTCACCGTATTCTCCTTGAGCTAAGGTCACATAGACCTCGCCCAATCACTCGTGGTAAGTCTTCAGGTGACTTCCGAACCTTCACAAACTCGGTCACTCGGCGATCCACAATTACTCTTGGATGCTCTAGACCTTAACGCCTAACCATCTGGAAGAAGCACAGTCTTTAAAGGAAACAAGCGTCGGATCCACGCAGGATCAATCTCTTCAGTGATGCTCAATCACTTTGGGTTTGCAGGTGTTGGGTTTTGAGTTTTCCTCACTTGATGATTTTCGCTCAAAGTCCTTGGAGGATGGGATGCTCTCAATTGACAAGTGTCAGTTTCTCTCGGAGTAGCCAACCAGCTAGTGGTTGAAGGGGGCGGCTATTTATAGACTAGGGAGCAGCCCGACATGATAAGACATAAATGCCCTTGTCTGATATGACCATTAGGTGGGTAGATATTTTGGAACCTCTGGCGCATAGCACAACAACGGTCGGAATTTGACTATCAAAATCCTCAGGGCTATCATGTTCCTCACTATGTAGGTAATTCACATTGGTGAATTCCTAACTCCTTAGTTAGAACAAATTCCTCAGAGACCAGAAGAACTTCGTATCTGTCACTTAAGAATATGACTGAACTGTATGAGATTTCCAATGGCTTCACTCGAAGGGATTGGTAGGTGTAGGATTTTGAGTTGAGTATCACATGGAAATTTTCCTTAGTATTTCCTCGACCCCCTTTAACAGTACGGTGTTTCCTATGACCTAAGAAAGAGAAAATGAAACTACGAAAACAAAAGTCTTCACACTTCATGTTCTTCGAATGATTGTCAAGTCTTCAAGGTCACACCAATTTCTTCACTTTCAAAGTCTTCAGAAAGTCTTCAGAAATCCAAAGTCTTCAGTTGAAGAAACTTCATTTTTTGGGGTCGGCTTTCTCTGTGAATATCAAACTCCTCATAGACTTATAGACCTGTGTACACTCACAAACGCATCTGTCCCTTAACCTATAAGTCTTCAATACACCAAAATCAATAAGGGGCACTAGATGCACTTACAACTGCATTCATGGAAGAAGAAAAATGGAAATATGAACAAGGAAGAAGGGTGAAGAAAACGCAGTACAACAAAGAGCGCTTTCTGAGGGAAAACGTTCTGATGCTTTCCCCTGAAGAACTTGTTGCCTTACAAGCTGAGATCAAGCAACTGAGTGATGAATTTCATCGCTACTATGCTGACTGGCTTGGAGCCAAAGTCAGATTTGTGAAAATTACTGATAAATTCACTTCAAATGTTGCAGCCCCAATGCAACAAGAAATCCTCAGGCTGAAGCATCTGCACAGCCTACTGAAGAACATGCCAGCACCGCTGATGACAATCAGGCTGCTGAAGGAAATGAAAGTACCAGGGCTGATGACTACATTCCAGCTGCTGAAGAAATTGCCAGGGCATCCACTAGTGTTGCGCCTGAAGAAAATGAAGAAGTCAGGGCAACTGCATCAGTTGTGCCTGAAGAAAATGAACCAAATTCCTCTGCTCCTCCTACACCAACGCCAACTCCAATCCTTCCATCTGCATCAGATGTGAACAAGACCAAGGCTGCAGAGCATGCAGCTATGAAGAAAAGGAAGGCATCAACTTTGTCAGATTCTTCAGCTCGGAAGAACATGAAGCCTTTGACAAGCTCATTTGACAACCCAATTGATGTTGTTCCTGTCTCATTCATGTCATCAAAGGACCTAATTCCTTTTGATGAAGATTATGTGATTCCAAGTGAATCAGATGAAGAAATTCCTTCTGCTGCTTCGTCAGCGCAGTTGGATGAAGAAATTGAAGTGGGTGCAATCCCTAACACCAGTTGTCTCCTCGCCTATGCCTCATTTTACCGCTGAAGAGGCCAGCGTTGAAGAAATGGAAGATCAAGATGTGGGCATTGGCTGTACCACACCCGTGCTGAATGATAACTTTTGGGAAAGTTAGCACCCCAACTCTCCACTATTCACTCCAATTCAACAAATTCCTCAGTCCCCTGTTGCTACTGAAGTACAAATGGGATCTGAAGAACCTCGTGCAACCCCATCTGTCCATGAAGAAATTCCAGCCACTAGTGCTGATGAAAATGTTAATGAAGAATTGAAGACCCAGGCTGCAACTGAAGAAGAGCCTGAAATTCCTCAGCCTGTGGATCCTGAGATTGTGATTCCTGAGGTGGTGATGCAATTGACTGACACTCCTCAGCCCAAGCCAAAGGATCCCTTCTCGAAGAAGCAGAAATTCAAGGCTGATGATTTCTTCGGCGATCACATATTCTTCACTAATTATAATCCCTATGATTCTGCTCGTCTTAGAAGGAAGCGTTTTTGGACTGCCAGCCAGGCCAATTTCTATTCTTCACTACTTTTCGATAAAGACAAAGTGTTTGACCACGAGCATATTCCTTACGTGGATATGAAATCACTGCCTTTCTTCTTTCCAGTCCTCAGTGTGCTTCATGATGCAGGACTGCTCAAATTTTGCTCTAACAATGTTGATTGGAATGAAGAGCTTATTATTCAGTTCTACACAACGCTGCACGTCACAGGTGATGCTGACGATATCAACACTTGGGTGTTGGACTGGATGACCAAAAATACTCATTACAAAGCACCGACCTCTGAATTACTTCATGCCCTGCCAATCAGTCCTCCCCCTAAAGGTGCTCGTTGTCTGTACCTAGAACCTGAACTTACTGCTCATTACATGCAAGTGCTGATGAAGCCTCTGAAGCCCAATCAAGCCCCAAGGACCAAATTCCTTGTGAAGGAATTGATGTATGTGCCAAGAACAGTCTATCGCATTCTGACGAAGACTTTGATTCCTATCAAAGGCCACGACTCATCTGATGAGGAAATTGTTGGCATCATGAAGAGTCTGCTATCCAACATCATGCATGGCATCCATGTCAATTATCATGATTTTTTCATGAGGACTCTGGCAAATGTTGCACTTTCTCCGTTTGAGCTGAAGCCTTATGCTCCTTGGATTATGAGATTCCTCAGAACAAGATCTTCACTCAACTACAAAGCTGATTTTCAGAATCACCTCAGCTACTTGCCCCCGATTGAAGTCCTCAAGCGGACGTACTCCTCAGCTGATGAGAAGGGCAAGGCACTGACGTTTATTGATGAAGGCATTCGTCCATTGGATGGTCAGTTTCACAAAGCTGCATCTTATTCCACCAATGATGACTCTGCCACTCATGATTCTACTGCCAATGCTCCCAAGTCAAATCCTCAAGCCAGTGCTCCTCGTGTGATGACTGACGGTGAGTTGCTTCTTAGTCTTCACCAGAAGGTGGATCGAAACCACAAATGGGTTAAGTGTTAGTTTGGTTCTATTCTTCAAAACATGACTGCTACACATAATGCAGTGAAGAAAAACCATTACTACCTCCATGAAGTCTTCGGTCGCACCTGGGCTATTCTGTCACATGTATATGGTGAAGAAGGTCTGAAGAAAATGGGTCTCAAGGAAGATTTTGACTGGTCTGCTCCTCCACCGAAGAAATACAAGAAGGTCAAGGTTCCTTCCTTGGTAGCCAGTTCATATTCTTTATCACGCGACATGAACGAGCATGAAGACTTGGACGACGCTGTGGCAGGCTGTACAACGACACACGACCCCAACAACACTGGCACTGCTTCGTCATCATGATATTCTTCAGGGGTGTTAGTCCTCATTTTCAACCCTTTTGGTCATTCGATGACAAAGGGGGAGAAATTTGAATTAGTCTTCAAGCGGGTCTATCTTACATGGGCATTTTTTTGCTAAGTTACAACTCTCGTTCTTCTGATGACTTTGCTGGATCGAGTTGTAAACTTAAACTCTATGGTGTCCTGATACTTCTGCCGAGTTCTTCTGCATGCTTATTCCTCATTAACGTCAATACACGCACGCTGAATTACATCAGTCACCATATTTCATCATGCATTTCAAATTCTTCATATTATATGTCAAATGCGTGTATGAATTACAAGATATAGGGGGAGATCTCCATGATTATACTCTTCAAGTGTGCATTGCTTCAAAAGCAAATTCCTCACTATGCACATCTTCAGGGGGAGTTCTTCTATATCTTGCAATCAAATTCCTCAATATCAGTATTTACACTTCATATGTTTAACCCCGTTGAAAACTTAACCTATATTGTCATCAATCACCAAAAAGGGGGAGATTATAAGTGCATCTAGTGCCCCTTTGTGATTTTGGTGTATTGAAGACTTATAGGTTAAGAGACTGATGCGTTTGTGAGTGTACACAGGTCTATAAGTCTATAAGGAGTTTGATAATTACAGAGAAAGTCAACCCCTAAAAATGAAGTTCTTCAAGTGAAGACTTTGGATTTCTGAAGACTTTGAAAGTGAAGAAATTGCTATGACCTTGAAGACCTGGAATTCATTCGAGGAACATGGAGCGTGAAGACTTTTGTTTTTGTAGTTTCATTTTCTCTTTCTTGAGTCATAGGAAACACCGTACTGTTAAAAGGGGGTCGAGGAAATATTATGGAAAAATTTCCATGTGATGCTCAACTCAAAATCCTACACCTACCAATCCCTTCGAGTGAAGCCATTGGAAATCTCATAAAGTTCAGTCAATTCTTCAGTGACAGAGACAAAGTTCTTCTGGTTGCTGAGGAATTTGTTTTGACTGAGGAGTTAGGAATTCGCCAGTGCGGATTGCCTACACAGTGAGGAACATGATAGCCCTGAGGAATTTGAGAGTCAAAATTCCTACCGTTGCTGTGCTATGCGCCAGCTGTCCCAAAATATCTACCCACCTAACGGTCATATCATTGAAGGGCATTTATGTCTTATCATGTCGGGTTGCTCCCTAGGTTATAAACAGCTGCCCCTACAACCACTAGCTGGTTGCCTGCTCCGAGAGAAACTGACACTTGTAATTTGAGAGCATCCCATCCTCCGAGGACTTTGAGCGAAAATCATCAAGTGAGGAAAACCCAAACCCAAAACACCTTCAAACCCAAAGTGGTTGAGCATCACTGAAGAGATTGATCTTGCGTGGATCCGACGCTTGTTACCTTTGAAGACTGTGCTTCTTCCAGACGGTTAGCCATCATGGTCTAGAGCATCCAAGAGGAATTGTGGATCGCCGAGTGACCGAGTCTGTGAAGGTTTGGAAGTCACCTGAAGACTTACCACGAGTGATTGGGCGAGGTCTGTGTGACCTTAGATCAAGGAGAATACGGTGAGGACTGTGTGTCCGGGGCCATGTGTCCTCAGGTTTAAATACTTAGCCGCTCCAACCAAATGTACAACTAAGATAGCAGTTGGAATTGGTCTACCAAATCATTGTCTTCACCAAGCTTACTGGTTCTATTTCCTCAACTCTTCCATTTCCTCATTTCAGTTGTTGTGTGCTTGTTCATATCTGTTTGAAGACTTTGACTGAAGACTTTCTCAATTTCCTCAGTTCAATTTCTACAGTCTATCGGTCTTCATCCTGTGTTATCCTGTGTTTACGCTTTCTGTACTCTATGCTTGTCTTCATTTCATCATGATGACTATGCTTGTGTTCTGTTATGTTTACTTTTGAGTACTTATACCGCTTCAAGTAGTTCTTCGCTAAGGAATTTCCTCACCAGCAAATTCCTCAGTGAAGAATTCATAAAAATCGCCTATTCACCCCCTCTAGTCGATATAACGCACTTTCAAGGCAAGCAGCCTCTCTCTAAGGGGGGCGAGCCGCCTGTGCCGGTGACCTCTGTCCATCCAGAGGCATCGGACAACTTGTTGGAAGCGCTTCGGGGCGCTTCCATTGATGAAGAACACCATACCATCATGGGTACGGTGATCGAGAAGGTCCGGTTTGCTAAAAGCGGATTGACCGAAGCCTGCGCCAGCCTCCTAACAGGCTTTGAGGTAAGTAAAACTGCAAGAAAGTATCATAGTATAGACAGTAGCCCCTGATGCTCTGTTTGGTGTTCGGAAAGAAAGGCCGAACAGAGGATCAAATAACATCCGCAGGAGTCTAAGAGAAGATGTCTATGTGGATAAGCAGGCGTCACTGCTGGCCGCTGCTGCTCGTACTGCGGAGGTCTCCGGACTGAAGCGGGACCTGGAGCGGAACGAGGAAGAGCTCGGCCTCGTGAAGAGGTAGCTCGAGGAAAACAAAGGTACACAATACCCTGTCTGTATGTCTTATAAAGGAAAAATTGTTGATGCTAATAGAAGCGTCATGAATTTTAATAGGGGCCACGACCGAAGTGGAGGCCCTTAAGAAGGCAACGTACGAGGCCGAAGACAAAGCGGCCAAGGAGCGCACCAAGAGCGAGAAGCAAGAGGCCCGGGTCGACGAGGTCCAGCAAGAGCTCCAGGATTTTGTCAAAAAATACGAGTCCTTGGAGCATGACTCTAGGACGCGAGAATCCGAGTTTGCTGAGGCACTCCAGAGCTTGCGAGACGCCAAAGCCGAAGCCCAAAGGGCCCTCCAGGAGATTCAGGCGGCCAAGAAGATAGTGGCGGGTAAGGCATTCATTATGCAGAGCAAGCATGTGAAGGAGACTTTCCTTTTACTTACCTGAATTCGGAGCTCTCCAGGATCGTTCGCAGATCTGCCGCGCAGCATATCGGATGCCGCAGAGTTCTACCGGGCCAAAGAAGGGAGCTCGACGCAGAAGTCATTCTGGTCTCAATATATTGGGACCGAACATCCGATGCCCTTGAACGACCAGCTGAAGCAACTGGTCGAATTGCACAAGGCGGCCGAACTGGCCATGAAGGACCTTATAGTCCGGCTGTGGCCTACCGAGCCCTTGCCCAGCAGCTACTTTGGCCTCGTGAAGCGGCTTGTAAATGCCTGCCCGTGTCTTGAAGCCGTAAAGCGATCCATCTGCATTGAAGGTGCGCGCAGGGCCTTCGCCTGCGTGAAAGTGCACTAGGCAAAGATGGATGCCGAGAAGCTGGTGACGGAAGGGCCGCCGAAGGTCAAGGAGCACCACCACCCTGAAAAGTATTATGACAGTGTCCTGAAGGGCGCCCGCCTTGTGACGGAGGAATGTGCTAAGGATGTAATATTTGAATGAATGTACTCATTTGATCCTGTAATATGAAAACAAGTTCATTTGCGCTATATAATGCTTGTTGATTTAAAATTTTACCTTCTGTGCAGCCGTTTATAAAATCTGAGAGTTGGCTAGTCGTCGGCTTTTTCCCCCATGTAAGTAGTACCTGGGTGTTCGGGATAAATCTAAACACTCTTTATCCAATTTTTTGGTCCTTTAAGGAGGTGTTTAGCGCAACGAACAAGGAAATCGGACTATACAACTTTATCACTCTCACTTAGCCATAGAAGTCTATAATTTTAAATTTTGGCGTAGCCCCTGGTATTTGGAAGGCCAAACTTGAGGCACTATACATGCCTAAATCGGACAAGACCGATTCCTCACCCATAGCGGAAAAAATCTTTAAGGATTTGAGACCTCTCAAACAGCAACCAGCTCTCGGCGCATCATGATAGTCAGTTTTCGGCTTTCTCTACTGAGGTGCTCGTCCGGAAGAACCGGGACACAATCGCAGTAGTTCTCCCTGTGTCACATTAGCTGATCTAGCAAGAATGTAAGGCGGCAAAACATGGGAGCCGGGCAAACCCAACTATTGACCCAAGACATGATTCGAAGCTGATGCATATAATGCTATAAGTTCGCGGTGCCGCACTGTCGAAAGTGTTCGAACTTCTCTTGTCATGTTATGGGGTACACTAAAGCCCCTAGCGAGCTGAACGTACCAAAATTTACGGGTGCAATTTGTAATACACAGTCAAGGGGAAAAGATAAAGAAATGTAATAATAGGCTGACGCTGTACATTATTTTCCCTTGTTATTTGAATGATACGTCAAAGCATATATATACAAGTAGTGCGATAAGCAGAACAGGACTATTTGACATGTCTTAACCAAGAGTGAGCTGCAAGTGGGTATGTAAAACGGGTATAGCGATCGTTATCAGAGACCACCTGGGGATTCCCTTGTACGTCAAAGCTCCTTGCTTCCTTGGTGTTTCCGTCCCGTGATGGGTCCAATAATCAGGTTATCGGAAGAGCCTCCAGAAAATAGGGGCCTGAGTGAAAGAAAAGGGTGAAGGTATACGGGTCCTGGGGCGGTTGAGCCACATTTGTGAGCTGTAGTGTAGCTGTGCCTCCGCCTATGGCCATGGTATTTTAAGTGCGTAATTATGTACGCGCGGCACAAATTTCTCCGCTTGACTGGGACTAGGGTGGAGGCCGAATTGCTAGGCGAGCTCAGGGCGTGCCGGACTATCCTGTTGCAGAGTACTCTGGACTCGCTTGGCGGTGTCCGGGGGCTTTATTGCCGAATTGGAGGTCTGCCTAAGAAGGTTGCTCTGTACTTCTGCTGCAAGGGCCGCAGTGTGCTCCTCTGTACGGAGGGAGCGCTCTGTGTTTCCATTGACTATTATAACCCCGCGAGGTCCTGGCACCTTGAGCTTGAGATATGCATAGTGCGGTACCGCATTGAATCTGGCAAATGCGGTTTGTCTGAGCAGTGCGTGATAGCCACTGCGGAAGGGGACGATATCGAAGATTAACTCCTCGCTTCAGAAGTTGGTCCGAAGATCCGAAGACTACTTCTAGTGTGATTGAGCCCATGCAACAGGCCTCTACACCTGGTATGACACCTTTACAGGTTGTTTAGTGGGTTTGATCCTTGAGGGATCGATGCCCATTTTGTGCACTGTATCCTGATAGAGCAGGTTCAGGCTGCTGCTGTCGTCCATAAGAACTCTTGTAAGGTGGAATCCGTCAATGATGGGGTCGACGACCAATCCGGCTGAACCGCCGTGACGGATACTGGTCGGAAGGTCCCTGCGATCAGAAGTGATTGGACAAGAAGACTGAGGGAGTCCTGGATTAGGGGGTGTCCGGATAGCCGGACTATCACCGTTGGCCGGACTCCTAGACTATGAAGATACAAGATTGAAGACTTCGTCCCGTGTCTGGATGGGACTTTCCTTGGTGTGGAAGGCAAGCCTGGCAATACGGATATGTAGATCTCCTACCATTGTAACCGACTCTGTGTAACCCTAACCTTCTCTGGTGTCTATATAAACCGGAGGGTTTCAGTCTGTAGGACGAACAACAATCATACCATAGGCTAGCTTCTAGGGTTTGGCCTCTTTGATCTCATGGTAGATCTACTCTTGTACTACCCATATCATGAATATTAATCAAGCAGGAGTAGGGTTTTACCTCCACCGAGAGGGCTCAAACCTGGGTAAAAACATCGTGTCCGTTGTCTCCTGTTACCATCCGCCTAGACGCACAGTTCGAGACCCCCTACCCGAGATCCGCTGGTTTTGACACCGACATTGGTGCTTTCATTGAGAGTTCCTCTGTGTCATCACCTTTAGGCCCGATGGCTCCTTCGATCATCAACAACGACACGGTCCAGGGTGAGACTTTTCTCCCCGGACAGATCTTCGTATTCGGCGGCTTTGCACTGCGGGCCAATTCACTTGGCCATCTGGAGCAGATTGAAAGCTACGCCCCTGGCCATCAGGTCAGATTTGGGAGTTTAACTACACGGCTGATTTGGGAGTTTAACTACACGGCCACAGCCAAGCGCACCACACTGTCTCGATGGGTATGATCTAGCTCTGCCGCCGGACAGTACCCTGGAGGCCGCACCAGCGTCCGCTCTGACCCCTAGCTCGGAGCCGACTTCGCCGGTCGAGGACGAGTGGCTGGACACCGGCTCGAGGGCTACAATCTCTACGACGATTGAGCCAAACACCATCCCTGTCCTTCGCAAAGCCCGTGACTCCGAGGTGCCGGACTCCTCTCTGTACTCCAAACCTCCCGCGCCCATGCCAATCAAATCCGATTGGGCGCCGGTTATGGAGTTCACTGCTGCGGACATCTTTCAGCACTCGCCCTTTGGTGACATCCTGAATTCACTAAAGTCTCTCTCTTTATCAGGAGAGCCCTGGCCGGACTATGGTTAGGAAGGTTGGGATGCGGACGACGAAGAAATTCAATGCCCACCCACCACCCACTTTGTAGCCAGTGTCGATGATTTAACCGACATGCTCGACTTCGACTCCGAAGACATCGACGGTATGGACGACGATGCAGGAGACAACCAAGAACCAGCGCCTACAGGGCACTGGAAGGCCACCTCGTCATACGACATATACATGGTGGACATCCCAAAAGATGGGAATGGCAATGGAACAGTGGAGGATGACCCCTCCAAGAAACAGCCCAAGCGCCGGCGTCAGCGGCGCCGCTCTAAATTCCACCACATCAAAAACGGTGATTTCGGCACGGGAGATAATAACACCCCAGACAGTGCCGAAGACAACCCCCTCCAGCAGGATTCAGCACAGGAGGAGGGAGAAGCCAGCCCTCATGATAGAGAAGCAGACAGAGAGGTAAAGGATGATAATTATATGCCTTCCTCCGAAGATGAAGCAAGCCTCGACGATGACGAATTTGTCGTGCCCAAGGATCCCGTCGAACAAGAGCGTTTCAAGCGCAGGCTTATGGCCACGGCAAGCAACCTCAAGAAAAAGCAGCAGCAGCTTAGAGCTGACCAAGACTTGCTAGCTGACAGATGGACCGAAGTCCTTGCAGCCAAAGAGTACAAACTTGATTACCCCTCCAAGAGCTACCCAAAACGCAGGCTGCTACCCCAATTAGAGGAGGAAGCACCCAAACCTACATCACCAGCGCATGACGCAGCCGACCGGCCACCTCGTGGCCGCGACAGAGAGGCCTCTAGGCCCTCCGCTAAAGCCGCAACCCGGCGTCGCTCGAAAAATACAAAGCCACGGGGGAATGTGCCAGACTTGCGAGACATATTAGAGGACAAGGCAAGACAAATAAGATCGATCTACATATCGCGTGGGCGCCCCACGATACGTGATGACAACCGTCACGACGGATACATCAATTCTGGCGGGCCGAACACAGTAGACAAAGCTCATTTGAGCTGCGTCGTGATATAGCCCAATACAGAGGCGCCGCACACCCACTATGCTTCACAGACGAAGTAATGGATCATCAAATCCCCGAGGGTTTCAAACCCGTGAACATTAAATCATATGACGGCACAACAGATCCTGCGGTTTGGATTGAGGACTATCTCCTTCACATCCACATGGCCCGCGGTGATGATCTACACGCCATCAAATACCTCCCACTCAAGCTTAAAGGACCAGCTCGGCATTGGCTCAACAGCTTGCTAGCAGAATCAATTGGTTGTTGGGAAGACCTGGAAGCCGCATTCCTTGATAACTTCCAGGGCACATATGTGCGACCACTAGACGCTGATGACCTAAGCCACATAATTCAGCAGACAGATGAATCGGCCAGACAATTCTGGACACGATTCTTAACCAAGAAAAATCAAATCGTCGACTGTCTGGATGCATAGGCTCTTGCAGCCTTCAAACATAACATCCGCGACAAGTGGCTTGCCCGGCACCTAGGACAGGAAAAGCCGAAATCCATGGCAGCCCTCACATCACTCATGACCCACTTCTGCGCGGGAGAGGATAGCTGGCTAGCTCGCAGTAACAACCTGACCAAAAACCCTGGTAGTTCGGATACCAAGGACAGCAATGGCAGGTCACGTCGCAACAAGCACAAGCGCCACATTAACAACGATAATGCTGAAGATACGGAAGTCAATGCCAGATTCACAAGCTCTAAACCCGGTCAGCGGAAAAAGCCGTTCAAAAGAAATACTCAGGGCCCGTACAATTTGGACCGAATACTCGATCGCTCGTGCCAGATACATGGCACCCCTGAAAAACCAGCCAACCACACTTACAGGGATTGTTGGGTGTTCAAGCAGGCAGGCAAGTTAAACACCGAAAACAACGAGAAGGGGCTGCATAGCGATGACGAGGACGAGCCCCGACCGCCGAACAATAGAGGACAGAAGGGCTTTCCCCCACAAGTGCGGACGGTGAGCATGATATACGCAACCCACATACCCAAAAGGGAGCGGAAGCGTGCACTGAGGGACGTATACGCGATGGAGCCAGTCGCCCCAAAGTTCAACCCATGGTCCTCCTGCCCGATCACTTTTGATCAAAGGTACCACCCCACTAGCATCCGCCACGGTGGATTCGCCGCATTGGTTCTTGACCCAATCATTGACGGATTTCACCTCACTAGAGTCCTGATGGACAGCGGCATCAGCATGAACCTGCTTTACCAGGATACAGTGCACAAAATGGGCATAGACCCCTCAAGGATCAAACCTACAAACACGACCTTTAAAGGCATCATACCAGGTGTAGAGGCCAACTGTACAGGCTCAGTTACACTTGAAGTGGTCTTCGGATCCCCGGATAACTTCCGAAGTGGGGAATTAATCTTTGACATAGTCCCGTTCCGCAGCGGCTATCACGCACTGCTCGGACGAACCGCATTTGCAAAGTTCAATGCGGTGCCGCACTATGCATACCTCAAGCTCAAGATGCCAGGCCCTCGAGGAGTAATCACGGTCAACGGAAACACTGAATGCTCTCCGAACGGAGGAGCATACGGCGGCCCTCGCGGCGAAAGTACAAAGCAGCCTCTTAAGGCAATTCTCGAGTCTGACTACTAAACGTCCGGACACCGTCAAGCGCGCCCGGAGTAACCTACAACAAGACCGTCTGGCACGTTCCAAGCACGAGTAGCAATGCGGCCCCAACCCCAGCCCTCGCGAAATCACGAGACCAGTACCACGCGTATATAACTACGCTCTGGAGATACCATGGGCACAGGGGGAGGGGCACGATCACGGCATGCCCAGAGTGCGGCTCAACCACACCCGGGGCTCCCAATTGTGTCATTCTTTTTTTCTTATTCTCAGGACTCCGTTTTCCAGAAGCCCTGTCCGGCAGTATAATTGCCGAACTCACGATGCAACAGCCAGGGAAGCAGAAAAGCTACGTCGAGTGTCCAGCTGGTCTCTATTACGAGCAGTATACCTATTTTACATACCATCCCGCAGCCTACCCCTCGAGGGGGACATGTTAAATAGTCTCATCCCTTGCTTATCGCACTATTTGTATCGTTCTGCTTTCATTGCAGTACTTTTTGAATAAACAATGCATCGCTTTTTGCCTATTATTGCATTCCTTTTTCTATTTATATATGTTCACTTATGACATGTTGCATCCGTACGCTTTGGTATGGCCAAATACACCAGGGGCTTAAGTACCCCAAAATATGGTGTGATAAGTCCGAACACTTTAACAAGTGCGGCACCCCGAACTTATAGCATTACATGCATCGGCTCCGAATCATGTCTTGGGTCAATAGTTGGGTTTGCCCGGCTCCCATGTTTTGGTACCTTACGTTCCGTTATATCGGCTAAGGTAGCGCTGGGAGAACCACTGCGATTGTGCCCCGGTTGAGCTGGGTTAAGCACCTCAGTGGAGAAAGCTAAAACTGACCGTCATGGTAGGGCGAGAGCCGGTCGCTGTTCGAGAGGTTTTTCGGGTCCCTAAAGACTCATGCCGCTTAGATCGAGGAGTCGGCATTGTCCGGCCAAGGCGTGGATAGCGCCCCGAATTTGGTCATACGAACACTAGGGGCTTCGCCGAAATTTAAAATTATAGAATTCTATGGCTAAGTGGGAGTGTTCAAGCATCATAGTCCGGTTGCCTTGTTCGTTGTGTTGAGCGCCTCCCTCGAAGGACCCAAGAATGGGAACAAGAGCGCTCAAGTTTATCCCGAACACCCCAGCACTAGAGGCATGGGCGCTGAAGCCAATGACTTGCCATCTCTCAAATTTGATAAACGGCCGCACAGAAGGTAATATTTTAAATTAACAAGCGTTGCTTAGCGCATATGAACAAAGTTTTCAGTGTACATGATAACAAATGCGAGTCTACTCAAAAATTACATCTTTGGAGCACTCACCCGCTATAAGGCGGGCACCCTTCAGGACACCCTTATAGTACATCTCGGGCGTGCTATACTCCTTGCCCGGTGGTGGCGTGTCCGTCACAAGCTTCTCGGCGTCCATCTTGCCCCAGTGCACTTTAGTGCGGGCAAGGGCCCGACGGGTACCTTCAATGCAGATGGAACGCTTGATGACTTCAATCCATGGACAGGCGTCCACCAGCCACCGCACCAAACCGAAGTAGCTCCCAGGCATGGCTTCTTTAGGCCACAGCCGAACTATGAGGCCCTTCATGGCCTGTTCGGCCACCTTGTGGAGCTCGACCAGCTGCTTCAGCTGGTCGCTCAGGGGCACCGGATGTCCGGCCTCAGCATATTGAGACCAGAACACCTTTTCCGTCGAGCTCCCCTCCTCTGCTCGGTAGAATGCAGCAGCATCGGACACACTACGGGCAGATCTGTGAAACGCTCCTGGAGAGCTCCGAATTCGGGTAAGCAACAGATAATTCACTTTTACATGCTTGCCTTGCATGAAGAATGCCTTACCCGCCGCTATCTTTTTTATCGCCTCAATCTCCTGGAGGGCCTTCTGGGCTTCGGCCTTAGCAGCCTTGGCACTCTCAAGAGCCAAGGCGAGCTCTGACTCTCAAGTCTTCGAGTCACGCTCCAAACTCTCGTGTTTTTCCATGAAAGCCTGGAGCTCTTGCCGCACCTCCGCCACCTGCGCCTCCTGCTTCTCTCGCTCGGTGCGCTCCACGGCCGCACTTTTTTTGGCCTTGGACACCGCCTCTTTTAGGGTCGCAACCTCGTTCGTGGCCCCTGCAATACTCACGTTATTCCTTTCATTTTTTGCAACCAAATCCTTTCTATAAGGTATTACTTTAATAAGGTATTACTTACCTTCCTTGTCCTCGAGCTGCTTCTTGGCACAGCCGAGCTCATTCTCGGACCGCTCGAGGCTCTGCTTCAATGCATTGACCTTCGCAGTCAGTGCGGCAGAGGTCAGCAGCGTAGCCTGCATTCCCATATTGACATGCTTATGTTAGACTCCTGCGTATATCTTTTTAGATCCTCAGTACGGCTTTTCTTTCCGAACACCAAACTGAGCATCAGGGGCTACTGTCTATGCGGTACTATTTTTACATATCTTAATTACATACCTCAAAGCCTGTTAGAAGGCTGGTACAGGCTTCAGTCAGCCCGCTCTTGGCGGACTGAACTTTCTGGATCACCGCACTCATAACAATGCGGTGCTCCTCGTCGATGGAGGCGCCGTTAAGCGCCTCCAGCAAGTTATCTGGTGCCTCCGGTTGGACGGAGGCCACCGGCGTCGCAGTCTCGCCCTTCTTACGAAGGGGCCGCCCGCCGGACTCCGGAGCCACTAAAGGTTCCGGTGCGGAGCCCGGCCCAGGGCCGAACTCAGAACCCTTTAGGGGTTGATCCCAATCGTGCCCAAAGTCCGGGAGGTTGCCTTGCGGCACCTCCGGGACCTCCTCCTCCTGGCCGGGCCCCTTTTGGGGCCCCACCTCGGCGTCATCAGCAGCGCGAGGAGAGGAGGCGGCCGGAAGTGAAGTACTATTCACGTCCGACGGAGCTGGGGAGCCGATGCGCGATGTCGCTAGACAAGTATCCGGCCTTTCGCAGCCTCTTGATGTGCCCCTCCATGACGGAGGAGGCCATCCACTTGCCTCCCGCTCCTGACATAGCTGGGGAAGGTTGAGGCGAGATGTGCGGACTTGGGTGATGGAGCTCGGGTACGCGGAAATGGATAAGCAAAGGAGGAAGAAGGCGTAGGTAAAAAGGTGGATCCTTATCCCCTTATATGGACGGACGAAACTATGCGTCCCCACCAGCCTGGTAAAAGTCGCTTATCTCCCAAGCACCGTAATCAATGGCGCGGTTGGGTTACCAATGCCCGTATTGATGAGAATCCCGGAATAAGGGGACACGATCTCGGCTTTGACAAGACGTGCCAAGGAAACCGCTTCGCTAAACGCGCTGAGGTGGAACCGTAAAAACAATTCGAATAAAGGCTTGGCCGTGGTGTGATGTCACGCCACGAAATACGTCAGCAGATTAAATTTGTGTAAATATTATTCTCTCTACGGTGGTATGTGGAACTTATTTTGCAGAGCCGGACACTATCCTTGTGTTCAAAATCTTCTATGAAGTATTAGGAGGAGGAACCCGCCTTGCAATGCCGAAGACAATATGCGCGCCGGACTCGTCGTCATTGAAGCCTGGTTCAGGGGCTACTGAAGGAGTCCTGGATTAGGGAGTGTCCGGATAGCTGGACTATCACCGTTGGCCGGACTCCTAGACTATGAAGATACAAGATTGAAGACTTCGTCCCGTGTCCGGATGGGACTTTCCTTAGCGTGGAAGGCAAGCTTGGCAATATGGATATGTAGATCTCCTACCATTGTAACCGACTCTGTGTAACCCTAACCCTCTCTGGTGTCTATATAAACCGGAGGGTTTTAGTCCGTAGGACGAACAACAATCATACCATAGGCTAGCTTCTAGGGTTTAGCCTCTTTGATCTCGTGGTAGATCTACTCTTGTACTACCCATATCATGAATATTAATCAAGAAGGAGTAGCGTTTTACCTCCACCGAGAGGGCCCGAACCTGGGTAAAAACATCGTGTCCCTTGTCTCCTGTTACCATCCGCCTAGACGCATAGTTCGGGACCCCCTACCCGAGATCTGCCGGTTTGAACACCGACAAAGACCATGAGTTGAACTTTGGGGCGACTGGCTCCATCGCATAGACGTCACTAGTGCACGCTTCCGTTCCCGCTTGGGAATATGGGTTGCGTATATCATGTTTACCGTTTTCACTTGGGGAGGAAATTTCTTCTGTCCTCCTATGTTCGGCGGCCGGGGCTCCTTGTCGTCATCTCTATGCAGCCCCTTTTCCTTGTTTTCAGCATTCAACTTGCCGGCCTGTTTGAACACCCAGCATTATCTGTTGGTGTAGTTGGCTGGTTTATCGGGGGTGTCGTGAATTTGACACGAGCGATCGAGTATGCGGTCCAGACTGGACGGGCCCGGATTGTTTCTTTTGAATGGCTTTTTCCGCTGACCGGACTTAGAGCCATTGAATCTGGTATTGACTGCCGTGTCTTTGGCGGTATCACCATTATTGCGACGCTTGTGTTTGTTGCGTTGGGGCTTGCCGTTGTTATCTCTGGCATCTGAAGTGCCAGGATTTCGTGATGTGCTGTTGCTATGAGCCAGCCTACTGTCCTCGCCCGCACAAAAGAGGGTCATGAGTGTCGTGAGGGGTGCCATGGATTTCGGCTTTTCTTGGCCGAGATGTCAGGCAAGCCACTCATCACGGATGTTATGCTTAAAGGCCGCTAGGGCTTCAGCATCCGGACAGTCAACAATTTGGTTCTTTTTAGTTAGGAACCGAGTCCAGAATTTCCTGGCTGACTCTTCGGACTGTTGGGTTATGTGACTTAAATCATCGACATCCGATGGTCGCACATAAGTGCCCTGGAAGTTATCCAGGAATGCGTCTACCAGGTTCTCCCAACTTCCAATGGAGTTTGCCGGCAAACTATTCAGCCAATGCCGAGCAGGTCCCTTGAGTTTTAGTGGGAGGTACTTGATGGCGTGTAGATCATCCCCACGGGCCATGTGAATGTGGAGAAAGAAATGTTCAATCCATACCGCGGGGTCTGTTGTCCCATCATATTATTCGATGTTCACTGGTTTAAACCCTTCTGAGAACTCATGATCCATTACGTCGTCAGTGAAGCATAGGGGGTGTGCGGTGCCTCTATACCAGGCTACATCACGACGCAGTTCAAATGAGTCTGGTTGGTTGTATTCAGCCCGGTCGGATTTGTATTTGGTGTATCCAGCGTGGTGATCATCATCACTTGTTGGGGCGCACCCTCGTGATCCGTAGATCGATCTTGACTCTCCTACTTTGTATTCCAACACCTCTCGCAGGTCCTGCATGTAGCCCCAGGCCTTAGTGTTTTTGTTTGATTCGCAACGGGGTGCGGGGTGGTGTTCGGGCTGATACGCCGCTTTGTCTCGGCCACGAGGTGGCCGGTAAGCCGCATCCTGTGCTGGTAGTGTAGGATCTAGCGCCTCCTCCTTGAATTGAGGTAACAACCTGCGCTTTGGGTAACTTTTGGTTGGGCGCTCGAGTCTGTATTCCTCGTCTGCCAGGACCTTGGTCCATCTATCAGTTAGCAGATCTTGATTAGTTTGAAGCTGATGTTGCTTTTTCTTCAGGCTTTTTGCAGTGGCTATAAGCCGGCGCTTGAAGCGCTCCTGCTTGACGGGATCCTCAAGCACGATGAATTCTTCATCGCCGAGGCTCACCTCGTCTTCGAAGAGGGGCATGTAATGTTCATCCTTCGAGTCTCCATCCATTGCATGTTTATTAGGGCTAACTTGCCCATCCTCCCGTCTGGCTTGCTCGAAGCTTGGCTGGGCGGGATGGTTTTCTTCTTCGGCACCATCCGGAGTGCTATTGTCTCTTGTGTCGGTATCGCTATTTTTGCTATGGCGGGGCTTAGAGTGGTGCCGCTGACGCCGGTCCTTAGATTGCTTTCCAAGGGGATTATCCTCCATTGCCTCATCGCCATTGCTTTCTTTGGGCGTGTCCACCATATATATATCATATGATGAGGTGGCTGTCCAGCGCCCTGTGGGTGGTGGTTCCTGTTCTTCTCCGGCATCGTCGTCCATACCGTCGATGTCTTCGGAGTTGAAATCAAGCATGTCAGTTTAGTTGTCGACAGTGGCTATCAAGTGCGTGGTGGGTGGGGGACGAATTTCTTCGTCATCTGCTTCCCACTCAAGCCGGACATAGTTCGGCCAAGAGTCTCCTGACAGGGAGAGAGATTTCAACGAATTTAGCACGTCATCCAAGGGCGAGTGCTGGAAGATATCCGCGGAGGTAAACTCCATGATCGGTGCCCAATCAGGTTCAATAGGCACGGATGCACGCAACTTGGAGACTATGGCCGGAGACAAGTCCGGGGGTCCGATGATGCAGACCTCATTGGAGGCGAAGTCTGTGTTCGGCTCTATCGTCGTTGAGTGTACGACCTCCGTGGCGGGGTCCTCCACCCGTCCTCGGATGGCGCGGTCCGCTCCGGACTGAGAGCCGGGGCGGCTGCAGGCGCGATCTCATAAACACTGTCCGATGGAAGATCTAAGTCATGCTCATCGCGGTCGTTCGGAGCACCTGTCATGGGCTCGAATCCGTCGAAGATCAAGTCTCCGCGGATGTCGGCGGTGTAGTTCAGGCTTCCAAACCTGATCTGATGGCCAGGGACGTAGCAATTGATCTGCTCCAGACGGCCAAGCGAGTTGGCCCGCAGTGCGAAGCCGCCGAATACGTTGTCCAGGGGAGGGGGGGAATCTCACCCCGGATCGCATCGTTGTAGATGATTGAAGGAGCCATCAAGCCTTACCATGACGACACAGTGGAACTCTCAATGAAAGCACCAATGTCGGTCTCAAGACCGTCGGATCTTGGGTAGGGGGTCCCGAACTGTGCGTCGAAGGCTAATGGTAATAGGAGGTGGGGGGACACAATGTTTACCTAGGTTCGTGCCCTCTCGATGGAGGTAATACCCTACTTCCTGCTTGATTGATCTTGATGATATGAGTATTACAAGAGTTGATCTACCACGACATCGTAGAGCCTAAACCCTAGAAGCTAGCCTATGATTATGATCGTTCCTATCCTACAAACTAGACGGGGCTAGGGTTACACACAGTCGGTTACAGAGAAGGAGATCTACATATCCGAATTGCCAAGCTTGCCTTCCACGCAAAGGAGAGTCCCACCCGGACACGGGACGAAGTCTTCAATCTTGTATCTTCATAGTCCAACAGTCCGGCCAAAGTATATAGTCCGGCTGTTCGAGGACCCCCTAATCCAGGACTCCCTCACTAGGCATCATGTCTTCTCCCTCCTCCAACACTGAAGAAGGAAAAGCTTGGTTTCTTCTGGTAGAATCCAGGGGAGAGGAATTTGAAGAGATCGTTATGGAGGAAGATGAGGGGGACTCATTCGGAATTCACCCTCCGGCCTCTGAGAGAGGGACTCTAGCTGGCATCTCCACTCATCCTAACCCCTATCAAGCCATGAGGTCCCTAAACAATCAAGAGGGCCCAAGAGATCTTGATGAACTCCCTACAAGGAGGCTACATCAAAACAATTTTCACATTTCGACTCATAATTATGGGTTCAAAAACACTCCTCGTGTGCATATACCGTCCAATTGGGACATATCTCGTTCAAGAGAAAGTGATGCAGGGACAAACTCTTGGGGTCCGGAAAATAAAATATCATGGCTGAAGTAGAGAAGAACACTGAGCTGCTTCATCATGCTCTTCGAGAGATTCACCACTTAAGAGATACACTTAGAGATGTATTGGACAAGATTGCTCCTACTTCATCACCACCACCTCCTTCTTCACCACCAAAAGAAAAGTAAGTATCGGGTATGGGCACTCCCCTTGGCTTTCACCAAGCTTGGAGGTGCCTCGGTATCGTATCATCCCCACTATCTTTTGTCTTTACTTTCTTAGTTCGATCCATGGTTATATTTTGCTATTAGATGAATAAAAGTTTAGTTCGATCCTTTCTTTTCAAGAGTTTGCTTAGTGATCAATCTTTGTAATCGTGTGCGGGATATATAATAAAGTTTAGTTTGAGTTTTGCCTTCTTTACTCTCTTGTTTCAACAAAAAGAAAGGAAATAAAGAAAAAGATCATATACTAATCTTATGGTAAGTGATGACATTACATAAGGGAAAGTATAAGTAGAAAATTTTAATTGTAGATTGACAAACATAGCACTGGTCAATGATGCAACTCATGAAAGTATTAATAAGGGAAGAGAAGATTCACATATAAATACAGTATCCTGGAAATCTTTTGTGATTGTGAGCACCCATCAAAATATTATATGCCAAAATTGTTAACGTTGTACAAGGAAGACAACTTAATGATTTATGTTTGTTCATATTCACATAGAAGTTATATTGTCATAGATCCTTCAACATGTGGTTCTTGCCCCTATCTTTTCTAGCCAAAAACTCCGCACTAAGTAGAGATACTACTTGTGCATCCAAAACCCTTAAACCCTATCTTGTTTGAGTGTCCACCATACCTACCTATGGATTGAGTAAGATTATTCAAGTAAGTTGTCATCGGTGCAAAAAGGGCAATAAAAATTGCTTCTAAAAGTGTGAGATCATTTAGTGTAAGGGAAAATTGAGCGTTGTACGAACTTGTGATGGTGAAGAATAAAAGCGACAGACTGCATAATAAAGGTTGCCATCATAAGGGGCGACATAACGTGACATTCTATTGCACTAAGGGGTTGAGCATACAAACAAAAAGCGCATGGCAACCTTTGCTTCCCACTGTGAAGGGCCTATCTTTTACTTTCATGTATTTATTTTCATGCAAGAGTAAAAGTTTTTCTCTCTATTCCTTTTATTTTTCTAATTTGGCAAGCATCATGTGGTGAGGAAAGATCTAGGCACATATATCCAGTTGAATATGGGTAGCATGAGTTATTATTGTTGACAACACCCTTGAGGTGAATGCGTTGGGAGGCGAAACAAGCCCCTATCTTTCTATGTGTCCGGTTGAAATGTTTTGCTCATGTGTACGCGGTGAGTGTTAGCAATCATAGAAGACTAAATGATGGTTGATATGTGGACTTGCCTAAAGGCTCCGATATGTGACCCTTCCTGAAATGATGATGAATCGTAGTTGCAGAGTTGACTAAGAACATAGTTTGTTGGTTTCCAATAGAGTTTATGCTTTATACTTCGATGCTGTGATGAATTGTCACTTGTTCATGAGAAATCTATGATAAAAGTTTTGTGATAAAAGTATAATGTTAAAGTTTGTTGCTGTTATAATAAGTCACATGATGCTGCTATGTCCGTATTTTTGTTTTTGTCGACACCTCTCTCTCTATGCATGTGGACATGTTTTTTGATTTCGGTTTTCGCTTGAGGACAAGCGAGGTCCAAGCTTGGGGGAGTTCATACGTCCATTTTGCATCATGTTTTCCTACCATTATTTATGTTGTTTTATTGTATAATAATGTTTTTGGAGTAATTCTAATGCTTTTTCTCTCATAATATGCAAGGTATCCACAAAGGGGGAGAATTCTAGCAGCTGGAAATCTGGACCTGAAAGAGCTACGCCAAGCTACCTATTCTGCACAACTCCAAATGAGCCGAAACTTCCCAAGGATTTTTCATGGAATATTTAAGAATTATTAGAGCAAATAAGTACTAGAGGGGGCCACCAGGTGGGCACAACCACCTGGGCACGCTAGGAGGCCCAGGCGCGCCCTAGTTGATGCTGCCCTCCTCGGCCCACCTTCGTTGCCCCTCTTTTGGTATATAAGTCATTTTGACCTAGAAATAATAAAGAGAGGACATTCGGGATGAAGCATCACTGCCTCGAGGCGGAACTTGGGCAGGAGCACTTTTGCCCTCCGATGGAGCGATTCCACTAGGGGAACTTCCCTCCCGGAGGGGGAAATCATCATCATGATCATCACCAACAACTCTCCCATCTTGGGGAGGGCTATCTTCATCAACATCTTCAATAGCACCAACTCCTGTCAAACCATAGTTCATCTCTTGTTTTCGATCTTGGTACCAGAACTACAGATTGGTGCTTGTGGGTGACTAGTAGTGTTGATTACATCTTGTAGTTGATTACTATATGGTTTATTTGGTGGAAGATTATATGTTCAGATCCATTATGCTATTAATACCCATCTGATCTTGAGCATGTTTATTATTTTTGAGTAGTTACTTTTGTTCTTGAGGTCACGGGAGAAATCATGTTGCAAGTAATCATGTGAGCTTGATATGTGTTCGACATTTTGATGATATGTATGCTGTTATTCTCTTAGTGGTGTCATGTGAACATCGACTACATGAGACTTCACCATATTTGGGCCTAAGGGAATGCATTGAGGAGTCGTTATTAGATGGTGGGTTGCAAGAGTGATAGAAGCTTAAACCATAGTTTAGCGCTATTCCGTAAGGGACCGATTGGATCCAAAAGTTTAATGCTATGGTTAGAATTTATTCTTAATACTTTTCTAGTAGTTGTGGATGCTTGCGAGAGGGTTAATCATAAGTAGGAGCTTTGTTCAAGTAAGACCAAGAACTAAGCACCGGTCCACCCACATACCAAATTATCAAAGTAGCGAACATGAATTAAGCCAACATGATGAAAGGGACTAGATGAAATTCCCGTCTACCCTCAAGAACACTTTGCTTATCATAAGAGATTGTTTTGGCATACATTTGCCTGAAAAGGATTGGGCTACCTTGCTGCACTTCTGTTACTACTGTCGTTGCTTGCTCGTTACAAATTATCTTGCTATCAAACTACTCCGCTACTTACAATTTTAGCACTTGCACACATTACCTTGCTGAAAACCACTTGTCATTTCCTTCTGCTCCTCGTTGGGTTTGACACTCTTACTTATCGAAAAGGCTACAATTGACCCCATATACTTGTGGGTCATCATCCATCCCTTTCACTCGAACGTGGGCGCGCAAAAGTCCCGGTTCCACCTATGCCTAAAGACGCCATCCGCCGTGGGCCTTGCTTCCATCGAGTCCTAGCTCGCCGGCGTCCACTTCGTGCACCTCCGGATGCGCCTATCCGAGATGAGCTAATCCGTGGATGGAGCTTCCTTGGGAGATGGTCGGAGTCGGCCGGCCAAGCGTCGGTGCCCGCGACCTGTCTCTGTTCTGCGGGAGCGCGTCGGGGAGAAGAAGAAGGAGGCGGGAGGAGAGAGAGAGGGAGAGAGATGGCGCAAGTCCCACCTGTCAGCCGCAGAGCCGAGCTGGTGACTAGGATAAGTGGAAGCGTATTCCACTGGAATACTTCTTCCCTTTTCCGAAAGCGTAGTTCAGCCTTCAAAAATGCGCTTTCTTTGTTAGAAAGCGTATTCCAGAAAAGGCACGTTATGTTTAAACTGCTAGGACCTGTTTGTAGAAGTTGTTTTTACAGATTAGTCCCTGAGCTTTAAACGTCCGTATCTTTTTACCCGAGACTCCAAATGAGGTGATCCCAAAGCCCACTTCCTCGCTTTGTCGAGCCCGTTTGGAAGGAACCATTTTCACCATGTGTTAACATTCTAAAAATGACCATTTTCCCCTTTCCTTATCCAGCCCCCTCCGAGAGAGAACGTTCTCCGGTGATTCTTTCCGCGAGCTTCTCGCACTTCTTCCCGATGACTCCATCCACCCTAGGCAAGCCACACCCTCCACTTGCATGACTGCAATGCAGTGACATGGTTTACTTATTTCAACTCATTTGAAATATTGCTTTAGCTACATGACTTTGTGCATGGCATTACTCAGAGTTGTTTTTGATCCTGCTATTGCCATGCTATTGTTTGGATTACTAGGAGTTACACTTGTAGTTGAGGAGTGTAATGTTGCCATTGGATTATTAGTGGCTAGTATGTTTATTTTCATAATGGTAGTTGGTATGTTGCTTTGGAGTATTATTTTCGGAGATGATGCTTGCATGTGGATCTTAGTTGGATAGCTTCTTCTTGCTATTAGAGTAGTAGTATTATTGTTCTTGGATTCAGTATACTCTTAGTGTATATGCTACCCTCGGAGTATTATGCTATGTCTATATTATTCTCTGGATTATGTGTTGGATACTGTTATGACTTGGATTACGGGTGGATATATGATATCGGAGTATCAGTTATGCTTTGGGGATAAATTCCATCATTAGGTTGGTCAGGTGCCACCCAACCGGGCTTTTCCAGTGCACCCGCATTTGCCTTTATGGGAAGGACCTAATGCGATCTACTGACATTTTTCTCGTCGGTGCCTCCAACGAGGGAAGGTTATGGGCGCGCACTACCCTTATCAGTTAGGCGGCCATAAGCCTTGTGTGCCCGTAGTTGGATAGGGCCCTTTTTGTCCCCGTTTGGGACCGTTTTTGTTTTGCCACGACGGTGGTAGTTGGATGCCATGACGGTGGCCGGTGGATGTCATTGGTTGACACCAGGGCTACCCAGGACCTAGCCCAGAGGGGAGTTGGTCGAAGTGGCCGGGAGAGTGTCATGGGCAATAGATCGGTTTTGTGGGAATGCCGTTGGTCCACACGTATGGGAGTGCGAGGCCATGGGTTTCGTCATGTGGGTATAATGTGCTAACCTCTACAGAGTGTGTGTGTTAAATCTATTGATAGCCGCGTCCTCGGTCATGGACACAGTTCATACTAGGTCACACCATTCGATCAACACTCACATGATGGAATGACTTCACTACAAAAAAAGACACATCCGTGACTTTTTTGGCCGAACGAAATTTTTTCTGTCATACTTACGACACTTCTATGACGATAATTGTGACAAAACCCGGTATCATCATAGATGTGGTGGGATCCTACTTCTGTGACAAAAAATCATGACAGAAAATGGGCTTTTCGTCCTGGGCGGGCTAGAGACGCAGCTGCATGACATTGTTTGGGCCGTGCATGACGGAAAAAACCGTGGTAGAAGCGAGGGCGAGAAAAATATTGGGGAGTTCCCGGTTACGGTGGGTGGTCGGCGGCCGAGCGATGCACGTCTCTCTCGTACAAGTACACGCATGGATGCGAGGCGTTGGGATCTAACTGAACCCGAGCGAGGCATTTGCCTAACTGAACCCGAGCGATTGCATTGCATGCTACGCATTACTGAACCCGAGCGATTGATCGATGGCTGTTAACTGAACCCGATCGAGGGATTCCTTTGCTACTGCTGCTAATGGAAGTCGATCGATGCTGCCTCTAGATGAACAGTGAGCGTTGTTGGGGGGGGGGTGGATGAACAGTTCCTGGTGGGGGGTTGGATGAACAGGACCCTATGGTGTTGCCGCTGGATGAACAGGACCCCGATCGATCGAGTCGGTTGGGCATGGATGAACATGACCCCGTGGAGGGATGGATGAATAGGACCTCGTGGAGGCAAGGTTTAATAGTAGCCGGTGGAGGGCTGGTTGAACAGTAGCCGGTGGAGGGCTAGATGAACAGTAGCCCGTGGAGGGGTGGTTGAACAGGACCCCGTGGAGAGGGCTGGTTGAACAGTAGCCCATGGAGGAGTGGTGGAGGCTGGATGAATAGGAGCCCGTGGATGAAGAGTCACGGGTGGAGGCTTGAGGAGGTCGACGGTGGATGAACCGTAGCCCGTGGAGGCAGGAGGAGGTCGACGGTGGAGATGAATAGTATCTCGTGGAGTCCCGTTTTGTGGTACGCCACACCCCTCCCGATGAACAGGACCCCTGTTTCGACCGTAGCACTCCAACACAAATCTGTTTCCTCTGTTTTACGGTACGCCACACCCCTCCCGATCAATAGGTCCCCATTTCGACCGTAGGAGGTCCAACAGAAGTCCGTTTCCTTCGTTTTGCGGTACGCCAGACCCCTCCCTATGAACAGGATCCCGTTTCGACTGTGGCCGGTCGAACACAAGGCCGTTTCCTCCGTTCTGCGGTACGCCAGGCCTCGTTTCCATTGGCTGTTCTGTCCAAGCCAGTGGGCTCCCGATGAACAAGACGACGCATTCCGTTCCGACCCAGCAAGTTGGCTCCCCATGAACATGACGACGATGCATTTTTTCCGTTCCGACCCAGCCATGTACACGAGCCTTGGCCGTACGTATGTGCGAGTAGGCGTTCGAGACCCCGCCCGTATGTACGTACGTGGCTGTATTTTCTTTCTTGCACCCTGGCCGCTATAAGTACATGTACATGCTACGTGCGCGCCTCTACTACGACACGTGTGCCTCTACTACGACACGTGTGTGTGCCTCTACATCGACCAATATGTACGTACACGTTCGCGACCAGAATGACAACGCTACGTACGCTTCGACCAGGTGGGTCCCGACTGGCAGGCACTTCCTTCCATGCGAAGATGTAGCTGGTGGGTCCCAGCAGTCAGGGGGCTAATCATTTTTTTGCCCGTCATATGGACGCACTTCCTTGTGTGCGAAGATGTAGCTGGTGGGTGATACTTCCATTTTGCATCATGCTTTTATATCGATATTTATTGCATTATGGACTGTTATTACACGTTGTGTCAGGATACTTATGGCTATTCTCTCTTATTTTACAAGGTTTACATAAAGAGGGAGAATGTCGGCAACTGGGATTCTGGGCTAGAAAAGGAGCAAATATTCGATACCTATTCTGCATAGCTCCAAAAGTCTTCAAACTCCACGAAAGTAATTTTTGGAATTAATAATAAATATTGAGGGTAAGAAATACCAGAGGGGGGTCACCCACCACCCACGAGGGTGGGGGCGCGCCCTACCCCCCGAGCGCGCCCCCTGCCTCGTGGGCCACCTGGCAGCCCTCCGGTGCCCATCTTCTGCTAGATGAAGTCTTTTACCCTAGAAAAAATCATAAGCAAGCTTTCGGGATGAAACTCCGCCGCCACGAGGGGGAACCTTGGCGGAACCAATCTAGGGCTCCGGCGGAGCTGTTCTGCCGTGGAAACTTCCCTCCGAGAGGGGGAAATCATCACCATCATTATCACCAACGATCCTCTCATCAGGAGGGGGTCAATCTCCATCAACATCTTCACCAGCACCATCTCCTCTTAAACCCTAGTTCATCTCTTGTATCAAATCTTTGTACCAAAACCTCAGATTGGTACCCGTGGGTTGATAGTAGTGTTGATTACTCCTTGTAGTTGATGCTAGTTGGTTTATTTGGTGGAAGATCATATGTTCAGATCCTTAATGCATATTAATACCCGTCTGATTATGAACATGAATATTCTTTGTGAGTAGTTACGTTTGTTCCTGAGGACATGGGAGAAGTCTTGCTATTAGTAGTCATGTGAATTTGGTATTTGTTCGATATTTTGATGAGATGTATGTTGTCTCTCCTCTAGTGGTGTTATGTGAACATCGACTACATGACACTTCCCCACTATTTGGGCCTAGAGGAAGGCATTGTGAAGTAATAAGTAGATGATGGGTTGCTAGAGTGACAAAAGCTTAAACGCTAGTTTATGCGTTGCTTCGTAAGGGGATAATTTGGATCCATATGTTTCATGCTATGGTTAGGTTTACCTTGATACTTCTTTTGTAGTTGCGGATGCTTGCAATAGGGGTTAATCATAAGTGGTATGCTTGTCCAAGAAAGGGAAGTACCCAAGTACTGGTCCACCCACATATCAAATAATCAAAGTAACGAACGCGGATCATATGAACATGATGAAAACTAGCTTGACGATAATTCCCATGTGTCCTCGGGAGCGCTTTTATCATCATAAGAACTTGTCCAGGCTTGTCCTTTGCTACAAAAAGGATTGGGCCACCTTGCTGCACCTTACTTACTTTCATTGCTTGTTACCCGTTACAAATTATCTCATCACAAAACTATCTGTTACCTACAATTTTAGTGCTTGCAGAGAATACCTTACTGAAAACCGCTTGTCATTTCCTTCTGCTCCTCATTGGATTCAACACTCATACTTATCAAAAGGACTATGATAGATCCACTATAGTTGTGGGTCATCAAGACTCTTTTCTGGCGCCATTGCTGGGGAGTGAAGCGCCTTTGGTAAGTGGAACTTGGTAAGGAAACATTTATATAGTGTGCTGAAATTTACTGTCACTTGTTACTATGGAACATAATCCTTTGAGGGGCTTGTTCTGGGTATCTTCACCCCGACCAGTAGAGCAAAGAGTTGCTCCTCAACCTAGTGAACCTACTGAAAATGTTTACTTTGAAATTCCTTCGAGTATGGTAGAGAAACTGCTAGCTAATCCCTATGCAGGAGATGGAACATTGCATCCCGATTTACACCTAATATATGTGGATGAAGTTTGTGGATTATTTCAGCTTGCAGGTATGCCCGATGATGTTATCAAGAAGAATTTCTTCCCTTTATCTTTGAAGGGAGATGCATTGACATGGTATAGGCTATGTGATGATATGGGATCCCGGGACTATAAACGATTGAAATTGGTCACCCGAAGTTTTATCCTATGCATCTTGTTCATCGTGATCGTAATTATATATATAATTTTTGGCCTTGCGAAGGAGAAAGCATCTCTCAAGATTGGGGGAGGCTTAAGTCAATGTTATATTCATGCCCCAATCATGAGCTCTCAAGAGAAATGATTATTCAAAAAAATTATGCTCAGCTTTCTCTCAACAATTGCACCATGCTTGATACTTCTTATGTTGGGTCTTTTATGATGAAGACTATTGAATTCAAATGTGATTTATTGGAAAGAATTAGATGCAACTCTGAAGATTGGGATTACGACGATGGTAAGGAGTCAGGTATGACACCTATGTTTGATTGTGTTTAATCTTTTATGGATACCGATGCTTTTCGTGGATTTAGCACTAAATATAGACTTGACTATGAGATAGTAGCTACTTTCTATGAATCATTTGCTACTTATGTTGATCTCCCTAAGGAGAAGTGGTTTAAATATAATCCTCCCACTGAAGTAATAGTAGTTGCACCTATTACAATTGAATAAAAGACTATCACTTATAATGATCCTATTGTTCCTTCTACTTATATTGAGAAACCACCTTTCCCTATTAGAATAAAGGATCATGCTAAAGCTTCAACTGTGGTTCGTAAGAGTAATACTAGAACATATACACCACCTGAGAAAATTAAAGTTGAACCTAGTATTGCTATGGTTAAAGATCTCTTGGTTGATATTGATGGGCATGTTATTTATTTCTGTGATGCAGTTGCTAGAATTGCTAGACCCGATGCTAAGAAACATAGACCTGCTGTAGTCATGCCTGTTATTTCCGTTAAAATAGGAGATCATTGTTATCATGGCTTATGTGATATGGGTGCTAGTGCTAGTGCAATAACTTATTCCTTATATGAAGAAATTATGCATGATATTGCAGCTGCTGAGGTAGAAGAAATTGATGTTACAATTAAGCTTGCCAACAGAGATACTGTTTCACCAATTGGGATTGTTAGAGATGTTGAAGTCTTGTGTGGGAAAGTTAAATATCCTGCTGATTTTCTTGTTCTTGGTTCCCCACAAGATGACTTTTGTCCCATCATATTTGGTAGACCCTTGTTGAACACTGTTAATGCTAAGATAGATTGCGAAAAGGACGTTGTTACTATTGGGTTAGGGGATATGTCTCATGAGTTTAATTTTGCTAAGTTTCGTAGACAACCCCATGATAAAGAATTGCCTAGTAAGGATGAAATTGTTGGTCTTGCTTCTATTGTCGTGCCTCCTAATGATCCTTTAGAACAATATTTGCTAGACCATGAAAATGATATGTTTATGAATGAAAGAAGGGAAATATATGAAATATTCTTTAAACAAGGACCTATTTTGAAACACAACTTGCTGGTTGAAATCTTAGGGGATCCTGCACCACTCAAGGGTGATCCCATGTTTGAGCTTCAACCAATACTTGATACTATTAAATATGCTTATCTTGATGAAAAGAAGATATATCCTATTATTATTAGTGCTAACCTTTTAGAGAAGGAAGAGGAAAGATTATTGAAAACTCTGAAGAAGCATCATGCTGCTATTGGATATACTCTGGATGATCTTAAGGGCATTAGTCCCACTCTATGCCAACACAAAATAAAATTGGAGGAGGACGCCAAACCAGTTATTGATCACCAACGATGATTAAAACCTAAGATGAAAGAAGTGGTAAGAAAGGAAATACTAAAGCTCCTTGAGGCAGGTATAATTTATCTCGTTGCTGATAGTCAGTGGGTAAGTCATGTGCATTGTGTCCCTAAGAAGGGAGGTATTACTGTCGTTCCAAATGATAAAGATGAATTGATCCTGCAAAGAATTATTACAGGTTATAGGATGGTAATTGATTTCCGCATATTAAATAAAGCTACTAAAAAGGGTCATTACCCTTTACCTTTTATGGATCAAATGCTAGAAAGACTATCCAAACATACTCATTTTTGCTTTCTAGATGGTTACTCTGGTTTCTCTCAAATACCTGTGTCAGCGGAGGATCAAGAAAAGGCCACTTTTACTGGCCCTTTCGGTACTTTTGCTTATAGTCGTATGCCTTTTGGTTTATGTAATGCACCTGATACCTTTCAAAGATGCATGATGGCTATATTCTCTGACTTTTTTGAAAAGATTTGTGAGGTATTCATGGATGATTTCTCCATTTATGGATCCTCTTTTGATGATTATTTGAGCAACCTTGAACGATTTTTGCAGAGATGCGAAGATACTAGTATCATCTTGAATTGGGAGAAGTGCCACTTTATGGTTAATGAAGGCATTGTCTTGGGGCATAAAATTTCTGAAAGAGGTATTGAAGTTCATAAAGCTAAAGTTGACGCTATTGAAAAGATGACGTGTCCCAAGGACATTAAAGGTATAAGAAGTTGCCTTGGTCATGCCGGTTTTTATAGGAGGTTCATTAAGGACTTCTCTAGAATTTCTCGGCCTCTGACTAATCTATTACAAAAAGATATTCCTTTTGTCTTTGATGATGATTGTGTAGAAGCATTTGAAATACTTAAGAAAGCTTTGATTTCTGCACCTATTGTTCAGCTACCTGATTGGAATTTACCCTTTGAAATTATGTGTGATGCTAGTGATTATGCTTTAGGTGTTGTTATAGGACAAAGAGTTGATAAGAAACTAAATGTTATTCAATATGCTAGTAAAAATCTAGACACTGCCCAGAGAAATTATGCTACTCCTGAAAAAGAATTCTTAGCAGTTGTATTTGCTTGTGATAAGTTTAGACCTTATGTTGGTGATTCTAAAGTAACTACTCACACTGATCATGCTGCTATTAACTATCTTATGGAAAAGAAAGATGCTAAACCTAGACATATTAGATGGGTTCTCCTACTACAAGAATTTGATTTGCATATTATTGATAGAAAGGGAGGTCAGAACCACGTTGTAGAAAACTTGTCTAGGTTAGAGAATGTTCTTGATGACCCACTACCTATTGATGATAGCTTTCCTGATGAACAATTAGCTGTCATAAATGCTTCTCGTACTGCTCCATGATACGTCTCCAACGTATCTACTTTTCCAAACACTTTTGCCCTTGTTTTGGAGTCTAACTTGCATGATTTGAATGAAACTAACCCGGACTGACGCTGTTTTCAGCAGAACTGCCATGATGTTGTTTTATGTGTAGAAAAGAAAAGTTCTCGGAATGTCCTGGAAATCCATGGAGGCACTTTTTGGAATTAATAAGAATTTTTGGCGAAAGAATTAGTGCCAGGGGCCCCACGGCCTATCCATGAGACAGGGGGGCGCCCCCCTAGGGCGCGGCCCCCTATCTCGTGGGCCCCCTGGACCTCCTCCGACATCAACTCCAACTCCATATATTCCGTCTCGGGGAGAAAAAAATCAAGGAGAAAGTTTCATCGCGTTTCATGACACAGAGCCGCCGCCAAGCCCTAATCTCTCTTGGGAGGGCTGATCTGGAGTCCTTTCGGGGCTCCAAAGAGGGGGATTCGTCGCCGTCGTCATCATGAACTATCCTCCATCACCAATTTCATGATGCTCATCGCCGTGCGTGAGTAATTCCATCGTAGGCTTGCTGGACGGTGATGGGTTGGATGAGATTTACCATGTAATCAAGTTAGTTTTGTTAGGGTTTGATCCCTAGTATCCACTATGTTCTGAGGTTGATGTTGCTATGACTTTGCTATGCTTAATGCTTGTCGCTAGGGCCCGAGCGCCATGATTTCAGATCTGAACCTGTTATGTTTTCATGAACATATGTGTGTTCTTGATCCTATCTTGCAAGTCTATAGTCACCTATTATGTTTTATGATCCGACAACCCCGAAGTGACAATAATCGGGATACTTCTCGGTGATGACCGTAGTTGAGGAGTTCATGTATTCACTATGTGCTGATGCTTTGGTCCAGTTCTCTATTAAAAGGAGGCCTTGATATCCCTTACTTTCCGTAAGGACCCCACTGCAACGGGAGGGTAGGACAAAAGACGTCATGCAAGTTCTTTTCCATAAGCACGTATGACTATTTACGGAATACATGCCTACATTACATTGATGAATTGGAGCTAGTTCTATATCACCCTATGTTATAACTATTCATGAGGAATCGCATCCGGCATAATTATCCATCGCTGATCCATTGCCTACGAGCTTTTCATATATTGTTCTTCGCTTATTTACTTTTCCGTTGCTACTGTTACAACTACTATAAAAACCCAAAAACATTTATCTTTACTTTTGCTACTGTTACCTTTATTATCATACCACTTTTGCTACTAAACACTTTGCTGCAGATATTAAGTTATCCAGGTGTGGTTGAATTGACAACTCAAGTGCTAATACTCAAGAATATTCTTTGGCTCCCCTTGTGTCAAATCAATAAATTTGGGTTGAATACTCTACCCTCGAAAGCTGTTGCGATCCCCTATACTTGTGGGTTATCAAGACTAGTTTCTGGCGCCGTTGCCGGGGAGCATAGCTCTATTCTCTGAGTCACTTGGGATTTATATCTGTTGATCACTATGAAGAACTTGAAACACGATCGAATTACTATTTTTCCCTCAACTACGAGGGGAGGTGAGGAACTGCCATCTAGCTCTGCACTAGATTCTCCTTCCGTTATTAGTAGGCTTGCGACACCTAAACCTGCTACTACTATGAATTCTGATATGTCGCATGTCATTGATGATGCCACTTCTGCTATGAATGATAAAACTACTTCTCTGCGTGGTACTACTTTGCCATTAGGTGAATTTCTAGATGAACAACTTGCTAGAGTTAGGGGGAATGAAATTACTGAAGATCCTATTACTGATGATAGTGATGATATGAAGGTCCCCCCAATGATTATGTATTACCTGTTGTTCCTAAGGGTTATGTTATGAATGAAAAAGCTGCTATGGAAATTCTTGCTTGCAATGATAGAAATGATCTTAAGAAATTATTAGCTAAATGGAAGCAGCAGGCTCTTAATGCTAGAATGAAACCCGATCCTGCTTTTGCTACTTCACCTATCTGTGTGTAACGACCCGAACCTGATAAGATTCGATGTCTCTGTGCTCACAGTGCTAGTCCCTGGATCAACTCGCTAGCACACACAGTACATATGAATATCAAATAACAAGTGCATCATTTAACATAACGTATGATCCAGAAGTTATAAAGTATTACAAACTGAACAACACATGGCTAACTTATTCAATAATAACAGCGGAAAGGTAGCATAATCAATGATGAGTCCATCAATTCCCACTGAAGAACATGTTGAGTGAAGACTCGCAACCCTACTGTATCTCACTGGTCATCTGAAAATCCTGCAACATGATAAGTTGCAGCCACAAGGGTCAATACATTGAATGTATTGGCAAATCACACAATATGATATAGCAAACCTACATCCACAAAGCAATGCATGACAAACAAAACACACTAGTTTGGAGAAGAATGTCTTCACCTACCTCCACTACCTGAACTCACAACCGTCTCTAATTTACTCGCCCAAGATAACCCAAAGATTCTAAATAAACATGACAAGAACTTCAGAAGTATCTCTCAAGTTCGCTTTGTCAATGGCGCATTCTCTAGGAACAATAGAGCGCTCTGCCAAGGACGCATCCACCTGATTTATGTTCCGAAAATTATACCTCGCCTCAAGTGCGCTCTGTCAATGGCGCATTCTCTAGGGACAATAGAGCGCTCTGCCAGTGACGCATTCACCTAGTTAATAATCCCGAGCCTACGTCTATAAACACTCACCACTTTCATGGATCACTCGACACATGCCCACGTCTACCATAGCAAGATGATCACACCATCACATAACACAATCACTACCAAACATGACAACACGGGATACAATATCAGGCTAAACATTTATCATAGCATAAAACCACACATGCATAGCAGAATATAGGATGAGCAAAATCAAAAGTGCAAACTTGCCTTGAACGGTGCTGAAGTAGTCTAACAATTAATTCCGATCCGCTTCACACTCCGGACAATCTATGCGATTAACGGAGGTAACGATAAATAAACTATGCTCACATAACACTAAAATAAAGTAAACAACAACGAATTCAAATAAAGACTTAAATAATAGAACATATTAGTAGGAATATATTATCTACATGCTAGTAGGATCACAATGCAAAAAGAATCAACTAATTTGGATCAACAGTTTGAAAGATATGGCCTCCGGAAGTTTGAATTCAAATTTAAACAAATTCAAATTTGAACTGTTCAAAAATGTGAAACTTTGGTTCTTCAATATTCTCCTGGTCACTACGAGTACACAGGAAAAATAATAGATGAATTTGGAGTTACGGATCTCAAGATAAACCTAGATGAAAATTTGATATGGAATCTGCAAAGAACAAATATGCCATAAAAGCGTTCTGGGAAGAACTGCCGCGGCTGCTGTGGACATGCCACGTGGCACGTTGTGATAGGCTGGAGTATGTTTGCTGCTACGCTTAAGAAACGAACGGCCAGTAACTAGATAAAAACGGGCCGGCCTTAAATAAAAACAACAGATCTAATCTTGGCCATTGGAGAGGGATTGGACGGTGCAAGGCGACTCACCGGAGAAGAACAGAGGTTGGCCGTCAGACTTGTGGAAGACGGTGTGGCGTGGCTCGGACTTGGAGCGTACGCTCCCCGGAGAGGCCTCCCGAGCTCGGGGACGAAGGGACGATGTGCGGAGAGAGGCGGCGAACTCGAAACCGTCCTCGGGAAAGGCCGGGACTTCTGCTAACGTCGGTAAGGTCCGACTGGAGCGGCGACGGCGGAGTTGAGCTTCGGTTCGAGGTCAGTATGGTCGTTTAGATGCATCCCTGCACGAACTAGGAGTCAGGGAGAAGGAGGAGACCAACTAGAAGTTGATAGAGCATGAGGAGGGGCTGTGAACCCACGGCAGCGACGAACTTGAGCGGCGACAGGAGCTCTTGCAGCGAACTCCGGCCAGATCGGGACGAGGTCTTAGGGCACGGGAGGCGACGATTTTGGCAAAAACCGTACGAGAAGAATGAGGGGATTATTTATATGGAGTCAGGACAAGGCGAGGGGCAGCAGATCGATCGATTAGATTCGACCTGGGTTCGTCTCCTACAAAAGTTCAGGAAGAACACGGCTGAGGAACAAAAAAACAGAAGAAGGAGAGGCGTCCGGGTGAGCTGCGGTTTGCGTTGCTGGAATGGGCCGGCCTGCTAACCACAGCATGTTGCACTGCACGCGTGGGCGAAAATACAAACTGGGTTGCGCGCTAAGGCCCGGATGAACAGTAATATGTGCGAAGATATACTGTACAGGAAATATATCGCTAAAACTAAAACTCCAGAATAAATTCTAAAATACTATAAACACATAGTAAAATATTATATCTATGCTAGAAAATAGTGAACATTTTTAAAACACAAATTCACTTTAAACAAATACATATATTATGCAATACAAGCATACAAAGGGCATTATAACAACTATAAAAATAAATTTGAGTTTCCACAAAGCCAAGATAATTTAGGTAGACACCAGAATATATTCTTAGCGTTTTCCAAATATAACTAATAGAGAAGAAGTCATATTATCTTCACTCCAAATATATTGCCTTCACATGGAAAACACTTCAGAAAATTCTAATATGCATAGAAATCATGATGAAAAAGAATGGTCCTATTAACATTCCAAATCTGAAAATTTGGGATGTTACACTGTGGTACTGATAAGGATTATGAATTCTCTGTTGATCCTAATATTATTACTTTAGATGAATCTGATCCTTTTTATGGCCTTGAATCTGCAATTGTTGTGGCACATCTTACCAAGTTGAATGATATAGCTACCCTGTTTACTAATGATGAGAAGTCTCGCTATTTATATATCCTTAAGATATTTCCGTTCTCATTAAAGGATGATGCTAAGACTTGGTATAATTCTCTTGCTCCTTGTGTGCGTAGTCCCCAGGATATGATTTATTACTTCTCTGCTAAATATTTCCCTGCTCATAAGAAATAAGTTGCCTTGCGGGAAATATATAATTTTGTGCAAATCAAAGAAGAGAGTCTCCCACAAGCTTGGGGGAGGCTTCTCCGGTTACTTAATACTTTGCCTGATCATCCTCTTAAGAAAAAAGAAATACTTGATATCTTTTATAATGGACTAACCGATGCTTCCAAGGACTACTTTGATAGTTGTGCTAGTTGTGTTTTCAGGGAAAGAACAGTCGACGAAGCTGAAATACTATTGAATAATATGTTGACTAATGAAAATAATTGGACTCTTCCCGAGCCAATTCTTGAAGTAATTCCTGAACCGATTGAGCCAACTCATGAGCCTATTCCTAAACCCACTCCGAAAGAAGAGAGGTGTTTTATTTCTCAGTCCTGAAGATATGCAAGAGGCAAAGAAATCAATGAAAGAAAAAGGTATTAAAGCTGAAGATGTTAAGAATTTACCACCTATTGAAGAAATACATGGTCTTAATTTACCGCCTGAAGAACCACATTGTCTTGATAACCCGACACAGGTAGTAAAGGTAAATTCTCTCTATAGATATGATAAAGTTGAATGCTGGCTTTTCATGTTACAACAACAAGAGCAAACAGAGTTTGTAAAAGTTTTTCTTTATCACTTTCAGTTTATCAACTGAATTGCTTGAGGACAAGCAAAGGTTTAAGCTTGGGGGAGTTGATACGTCTCCAACGTATCTACTTTTCCAAACACTTTTGCCCTTGTTTTGGACTCTAACTTGCAAGATTTGAATGAAACTAACCCGGACTGACGTTGTTTTCAGCAGAACTGCCATGATGTTGTTTTATGTGTAGAAAATAAAAGTTCTCGTAATGTCTTGGAAATCCACGGAGGCACTTTTTGGAATTAATAAGAATTTTTGGCGAAAGAATTAGTGCCAGGGGGCCCACGGCCTGTCCACGAGACAGGGGGCGCCCCCCCAGGGCGTGGCCCCCTATCTCGTGGGCCCCTTGGACCTCCTTCGACCTCAACTCCAACTCCGTATATTCCGTCTTGGGGAGAAAAAAATCAAGGAGAAAGTTTCATCGCGTTTCACGACACGGAGCCGCCGCCAAGCCCTAATCTCTCTCGGGAGGGCTGATCTGGAGTCCGTTCGGGGCTCCGGAGAGGGGGATTCGTCGCCGTCGTCATCATCAACCATCCTCCATCACCAATTTCATGATGCTCACCACCGTGCATGAGTAATTCCATCGTAGGCTTGCTGGACGGTGATGGGTTGGATGAGATTTACCATGTAATCAAGTTAGTTTTGTTAGGATTGCATCCCTAGTATCCACTATGTTCTGAGATTGATGTTTCTATGACTTTGCTATGCTTAATGCTTGTCACTAGGGACCGAGTGCCATGATTTCAGATCTGAACCTATTATGTTTTCATGAATATATGTGTGTTCTTGATCCTATCTTGCAAGTCTATAGTCACCTATTATGTGTTATGATCCGACAAACCCGAAGTGACAATAATCGGGATACTTTGCGGTGATGACCGTAGTTTGAGGAGTTCATGTATTCATTATGTGCTAAAGCTTTGGTCCGGTTCTCTATTAAAAGGAGGCCTTAATATCCCTTAGTTTCCGTAAGGACCCCGCTGCAACGGGAGGGTAGGACAAAAGACATCATGCAAGTTCTTTTCCATAAGCAATTATGACTATTTACGGAATACATGCCTACATTACATTGATGAATTGGAGCTAGTTCTATATCACCCTATGTTATAACTATTGCATGAGGAATCGCATCCGGAATAATTATCCATCACTGATCCATTGCCTACGAGCTTTTCATATATTGTTCTTCGCTTATTTACTCTTCCGTTGCTACATTTACAACTACTACAAAAACCCAAAAACATTTACCTTTACTTTTGCTACTGTTACCTTTATTATCATACCACTTTTGCTACTAAACACTTTGCTGCAGATATTAAGTTATCCAGGTGTGGTTGAATTGACAACTCAACTGCTAATACGGAAGAATATTCTTTGGCTCCCCTTGTGTCAAATCAATAAATTTGGGTTGAATACTCTACCCTGGAAAGCTGTCGCGATCCCCGAGGGAGTCCCGGACTAGGGGGTGTCCGGATAGCCGAACTATCATCTTCGGCCGGACTCCTAGACTATGAAGATACAAGATTGAAGAGTTCGTCCCATGTCCGGATGGGACTTTCCTTGGCATGGAAGGCAAGCTTGGCGATACGGATATGTAGATCTCCTACCATTGTAACCGACTCTGTATAACCCTAACCCTCTTCCGTGCCTATATAAACCGGAGGGTTTGAGTCCGTAGGATGAACAACAATCATACCATAGGCTAGCTTCTAGGGTTTAGCCTCTCTGATCTCGTGGTAGATCTACTCTTGTACTACCCATATCATCAATATCAATCAAGCAGGAGTAGGGTTTTACCTCCATCGAGAGGGCCCGAACCTAGGTAAAAACATCGTGTCCCTTGTCTCCTGTTACCATCCGCCTAGACTCACAGTTCGGGACCCGCTACCCGAGATCCGCCGGTTTTGACACCGACATTGGTGCTTTCATTGAGAGTTCCTCTGTGTCGTCATCTTTAGGCCCGATGGCTCCTCCGATCATCAACAACGATGCGGTCCAGGGTGAGACTTTTATCCCCGGACAGATCTTCGTATTCGGCGGCTTTGCACTGCGGGCCAATTCGCTTGGCCATCTGGAGCAGATTGAAAGCTACGCCCCTGGCCATCAGGTCAGATTTGGAAGTTTGAACTATACGGCTGACGTTCGCGGAGACTTGATCTTCAACGGGTTCAAACAGCAGCCAAGCGTGCTGCACTATCACGATGGGCATGATCTTGCTCTGCTGCCGGACAGTGCCCTGGAGGCCGCACAAGTGTCCGCTTCGACCCTTAGCTCGGAGCTGACTGCCCCGATAAAGGATGGGTGGCTGGACACCGTCTCGGGGGCTGCTCTCTCTATGGCGATTGAGCCGAACACCAACCCTGTCCTTTGCGAAGCTCGTGACTCCAAGGTGTCGGACTCCTCTCAGGACTCCGAACCTTCCGCGCTCTCGCCAATCGAATCTGATTGGGCGCCGATCATGGAGTTCACTGCTGCGGACATCTTTCAGCACTCGCCCTTTGGCGACATCCTAAATTTGCTAAAGTTTCTCTCTTTATCAGGAGAGCCCTGGCCGGATTATGGTCAGGAAGGTTGGGATGCGGACGACGAAGAAATTCAAAGCCCGCCCACCACCCACTTCGTAGCCACTGTCGATGACTTAACCGACATGCTCAACTTCGACTCCGAAGACTTCGACGGTATGGACGACGATGCAGGAGACGACCAAGAACCAGCGCCTACAGGGCACTAGAAGGCCACCTCGTCATACGACATATACATCATGGACATCCCAAATGATGGGAATGACAATGGAACAATGGAGGATGACCCCTCCAAGAAACAGCCTAAGCGCCGACGTCAGCGACGCCGCTCTAAATCCCACCACTGCAAAAACGGAGATTCCAGCACCGGAGACAATAACACCTCGGACAGTGCCGAAGAAAACCCCCTCCAGCAGGATTCAGCGCAGGAGGATGGAGAAGCCAGCCCTCATGAGAGAGCGGCAGACAGAGAGGTAGAGGACGATAATTAGATGCCTCCCTCCAAAGACGAGGCAAGCCTCGACGATGACGAATTTGTCGTGCCTGAGGATCCCGTCGAACAAGAGCGTGGTAAACGCAGGCTTATGGCCACGGCAAGCAGCCTCAAGAAAAAGCAGCAACAACTTAGAGCTGACCAAGACTTGCTAGCCGACAGATGGACTGAAGTCCTCGTGGCCGAAGAGTATGAACTCGAATGCTCCTCCAAGAGCTACCCAAAATGCAGGCTGCTACCCCGATTAGAGGAGGAAGCATCTAAACCTACATCACCAGCGCATGATACGGCCGACCGGCCACCTCGTGGCCGCGACAGAGAGGCCTCTCGGCCCTCCACTCAAGCCGCACCCCGGCGCCGCTCAAAAAATACCAAGGCGCGGGGAAATGCGCCAGACCTGCGGGATATATTGGAGGACAAGGCAAGACAAACAAGATCGATCTACGGATCGCGTGGGCGCCCCACGATGCGTGATGATAACCGTCGCGCCGGATATGGCAATTCCGGCCGGGCCGAACACAGTAGACAAAGCTCATTTGAGCTACGTCATGATATAGCCCAATATAGGGGCACCGCACACCCACTATGCTTCACAGACGAAGTGATGGATCATCAAATCCCTGAGGGTTTCAAACCCGTAAACATTGAATCATACGATGGCACAACAGATCCCGCGGTCCGGATCGAGGACTATCTCCTTCATATCCACATGGCCCGCGGTGACGATCTACACGCCATCAAATACCTCCCACTCAAGCTTAAAGGGCTAGCTCGGCATTGGCTTAACAGCATGCCAGCAGAGTCAATTGGTTGTTGGGAAGACCTGCAAGCCGCATTCCTCGACAACTTCCAGGGCACCTACGTGCGACCACCAGACGCCGATGACCTAAGCCACATAATTCAGCAGCCAGAAGAATCGGCCAGACAATTCTGGACACGATTCCTAACCAAGAAAAATCAAATTGTCGACTGTCCGGATGCAGAGGCCCTTGCAACCTTGAAACATAACATCCGCGACGAGTGGCTTGCCCGGCACCTAGGACAGGAAAAGCCGAAATCCATGGCAGCCCTCACAACACTCATGACCCGCTTCTGCGCGGGAGAGGATAGCTGGCTAGCTCGTAGTAACAATATGACCAAGAGCCCTGGTAATTCGGATACCAAGGACAACAATGGCAGGTCGCATTGAAACAAGCACAAGCGCCGCATTAATGGCGATAATGCTGAAGATACGGCAGTCAATGCCGGATTCAGAGGCTCTAAACCCGGTCAGGTGAAAAAGCCATTCAAAAGAAATACTTCGGGCCCGTCCAATTTGGACCGAATACTCGATCGCTCATGCCAGATACACGGCACCCCCGAAAAGCCAGCCAATCACACCAACAGGGATTGTTGGGTGTTCAAGCAGGCAGGCAAGCTAACTGCCGAAAACAATGACAAGGGCCTACATAGCGATCACGAGGAGGAGCCCCGGCCGCCGAACAATAGAGGACAGAAGGGCTTTCCCCCACAAGTGCGGACGGTGAACATGATATACGCAACCCACATACCCAAAAGGGAGCAGAAGCGTGCACTAAGGGACGTCTATGCGATGGAGCCAGTCGCCCCAAAGTTCAACCTGTGGTCCTCTTGCCCGATCACTTTCGATCGAAGGGACCACCCCACTAGCATCCGCCATGGCGGATTCGCCGCATTGGTTCTAGACCCAATCGTTGACGTATTTCATCTCACTAGAGTCCTGATGGACGGTGGCAGCAGCCTGAACCTGCTTTATCAGGATACAGTGCACAAGATGGGCATAGACCCCTCAAGGGTTAAACCCACAAAGACGACCTTCAAAGGTGTCATACCAGGTGTAGAGGCCAACTGTACAGGCTCAGTTACACTTGAAGTGGTCTTTAGATCCCCGGATAACTTCCGAAGCGAGGAGTTAAGCTTCGACATAGTCCCGTTTCGCAGCGGCTATCACGCACTGCTCGGACGAACCTCATTTGCAAAGTTCAATGCGGTGCCGCACTACGCATACCTCAAGCTCAAGATGCCAGGCCCTTGAGGAGTCATTACGGTAAACGGACACACCGAACGCTCTCTCCGAATGGAGGAATATACAGCGGCCCTCGCGGCAGAAGTACAAAGCAGCCTCTTAAGGCAATTCTTGAGTCTGGCTATTAAACGGCCGGACACCGTCAAGCGTGCCCGGAGTAACCTACAACAAGACCGCCTGGCATGTTCCGAGCACGCGTAGCAATGCGGCCCCAACCCCAGCCCTCGCAAAATTGCGAAACCAGTACTAAGCGTACATAATTATGCTCTGGAAATACCATGGGCATAGGGGGAGGGGCACGACCACGGAAGGCCCAGAATGCGGCTCAACCGCACCAGGGCCTCCCAATTGTGTCATTCTTCTTTTTTTTCTTACTTTTAGGACTCCTTTCTTGAGAAGCCCTGTCCGGCAGTAGAACCGCCGAACACACGATGCAACAGCCAGGGAAGTAGAAAGCTACGATGAGTGTACAAGTGGTCTCTATATCAAGCAGTATACTTGTTTTACATATAATCCCGCAGCTTTCTTCTGGAGGGGGACATGTCAAATAGTCCCGTCCCTTGCTTATCGCACTATTTGTATCGTTCTGCTTTTACCACAGCTTTCTTGAATAAACAATGCATACCTTTTGCCTATTATTGCATTCCCTTTTTTTATTTATATATGTTCACTTATGACATGTTGCATCCGTACGCTTTGGTACGGCCAAATACACCGGGGGCTTAAGTACCCCAAAATATGGTGTGATAAGTCCGAACACTTTCACAAGTGCGGCACCCCGAACTTATAGCATTATATGCATCGGCTCCGAATCATGTCTTGGGTCAATAGCTGGGTTTGCCCGGCTCCCATGTTTTGGTACCTTACATTCCGTTATATCGGCTAAGGTAGCGCTGGGAGAACCACTGCGATTGTGCCCCGGTTGAGCTGGGTTGAGCACCTTAGCGGAGAAAGCTAAAACTGACCGTCATGATAGGGCGAGAGCCGGTCGCTGTTCAAGAGGTTTTTGAGTCCCTAAAGACTTATGCCGCTTAGAGCGAGGAGTCGGCTTTGTCCGACCCAGGCGTGGATAGCGCACCAAATTCGGTCTTCCGAATACTAGGGGCTTCGCTGAAATTTAAAATTATAGAATTCTATGGCTAAGCGAGAGTGTTCAAGCATTGTACTCCGGTTGCCTTGTTCGTTGCGTTGAGCGCCTCCCTCAAAGGACCCAAGAATGGGAAAAAGAGCGCTCAAGTTTATCCCGAACACCCCAGCACTCATGGCATGGGGGCAGAAGCCGACGACTCGCCATCTCTCAAATTTAATAAACGGCCGCACAAAAGGTAATATTTTAAATTCACAAGCATTGCTTAGCGCATATGAACAAGTTTTCAAGCGTACAGGATAACAAATGCGAGTCTACTCAAAAATTACATCTTTGGAGCATTCGTCCAATATACGGCGGGCACCATTCAGGGCGCCCTGATAATACATCTCGGGCTTGCGATACTCCCTGCCCGGCGGCGGAGCGTCCGTCACAAGCTTCTCAGCGTCCATCTTGCCCTAGTGCAGTTTAGCACGGGCAAGGGCCCTACGGGCACCTTCGATGCAGACGGAGCGCTTGACGACTTCAATCCATGGACAGGCGTCCGCCAGCCGCCTCACCAGCCTGAAGTAGCTCCCAGGCATGGCCTCCTTCGGCCACAGCCGAACTATGAGGCCCTTCATGGCCTGTTCAGCCACCTTATGGAGCTCGACTAGCTTCTTCAGCTGGTCGCTCAAGGGCACCGGGTGTCCGGCCTCAGCATACTGAGACCAGAACACCTTCTCCATCGAGCTCCCCTCCTCGGCCCACTAGAATGCGGCAGCATCAGACACACTGTGGGGCAGATCTGTGAATGCTCGTGGAGAGCTCCAGATTCGGGTAAGTAACAAGTAATTCACTTTCACGTGCTTGCTTTGCATGAAGAATGCCTTACCCACCGCTATCTTCTTTATTGCCTCAATTTCCTGGAGGGCTTTTTGGGCTTCGGCCTTAGCGGCTTTGGCGCTCTCAAGAGCCGAGGCGAGCTCGGACTCTCGAGTCTTTGAGTCACACTCCAAACTCTCGTGTTTTTCCATGAGAACCTAGAGCTCTTGCCGCACCTCCTCCACCCGCGCCTCCTGCTTCTCTCGCTCAGTGCATTCCGCGGACGCATTGCTTTCGGCCTTGGACACCGCTTCCTTCAGGGTCGCCACCTCGTTCGTGGCCCCTGCAATTCTCATGTTATTCCTGTTATTTTTTGCAACCACATCTTTTATATACTTCCATAAGGTATTACATACCTTCCTTGTCCTCGAGCTGCTTCTTGGCAAGGCCGAGCTCATTCTCGGACTGCTCGAGGCTCTGCTTCAATGCATCAACCTCCGCAGTCAGTGCGGCAGAGGTCAGCAGCGCAGCCTGCATTCCCATATTGACATGCTTATGTTAGACTCCTTGTATATCTTTTTTGATCCTCAATTCAGCTTTTCTTTCCGAACACCAAACAGAGCATCAGGGGCTACTGTCTATGCAGTAATATTTTTACATATCTTAACTACATACCTCAAAGCTTGTTAGAAGGCTGGCACAGGTTTCAGTCAGCCCGCTCTTGGCAGACTGAACTTTCCGGATCACCACACTCATAACAGTGCGGTGCTCCTCGTCGATGGAGGCGCCGTTAAGCGCCTCCAGGAAATTATCCAGTGTCTCCGATTGGACGGAGGTCACCGGTCTCTCTGTCTCGCCCTTCTTATGAAGGGGCTGCCCGCCGGACTCCAGAAACACTAAAGGTTCCGGTGCGAAGTTCGGCCCAGGGCCGGACTTAGAGACCTTTGGGGTTTGATCCCCCCTGAGCCCATAGTCCGGGAGGTTGCGTTGCGGCGCCTCCGGGACCCCCTCCTCCTGGCTGGGCCCCTTTTGGGACCCCACCTTGGTGTCATCCACAGCACGAGGAGAGGAGACGGCCAGAAGTGAAGTGCTATTCACATCCGATGAGGCCAGGGAGCCGCTCGTTGAAGTGTCGAGCCCGTCCTTGGGCGGGCTGTAGGGTTATGTTCGGCGTTAGGAAATTCTATGCGACAAATGAAACGCCATGAGTTATTCTGGTATCCGGACACTTACGAAGTCACCAGGGGCTTAGTCCTCAGTGGCCACACCTCTTCATCGTTGTCGGCGTTGGGGGAGTAGTCCGGAGGGAGGGTCCTTCCCTTCTTGGACCCTTCGGCCTCCCCCGTTGGGGCGGCCTTCCTTTTCTTCTCCCCCCCCTCGCTGGGGGAGAGGCCTCTTTTTCCTCCGCCTCGTCTTCACGGCAGGAGTCCGCCTCGGAGTCGTTGGACGATGAGTCCGACAACACCTGGCGTCGGGAACTCTTTCAAGTTCCCATGGCCTTCTTCTTGGCCTTCTTCTCCGGCACCACGTAAGGCGCCGGAGCCAGTAGCCCCGTTAATTGGGCGTCCACTGGGTCTTCTGGCAAGGGAGCCGGACAGTTAACCTGCCCGAACTTCTTCTGCCAGGCCTATCAAAGGTAAGGGAGTTTAGATCCTGCATAGAGTCAAACTATGGAAAATAAGTGTCCTGTCAAGGGCAAAATAGCTTACCTCGCTGGCTTGACGCTGCGAGCTGAATCCGCGATCTTCGGTAGCGGACGTGGGAGCCTCGGCGCCCTTGAACAGCACCTTCCAGGCATCTTCGTATGTAGTATCGAAGAGCCTGCTCAAGGTTTGATGCTGTGCCGGATCAAACTCACACAAATTAAAGGCCCGTTGTTGGCACGAGAGGATCTGGAGGATTAGCATGACCTGGACTACGTTGATGAGCTTGAGCTTCTTGTTCACCAAGGTTTTGACGCAGGATTGGAATCCGGTCAGCTCTTCCGAATCACCCCATGATAGGCCCTTCTCTTTCCAAGAGGTGAGCTGTGTAGGGAAGCCAGATCGGAATTCGAGGGCCGCTACCCATTTAGAGTCATGCGGCTCGGTGATGTAGAACCACCCCGATTGCCACCCCTTTATGGTCTCCACAAAGGAGCCTTCGGGCCATAGGACGTTGGGCATCTTGCCCACCATGGCACCTCCGCACTCCGCTTGGCGGCCGCCCACAACCTTCGGCTTGACATTGAAGGTCTTTAGCCATAAGCCGAAGTGAGGCTGGATGTAGAGGAAGGCCTCGCACACGACGATGAACGCCGAGATGTTGAGGATGAAATTTGGGGCTAGATCATGGAAATCCAGGCCGTAGTAGAACATGAGCCCCCGGACAAATGGGTGAAGTGGAAAGCCTAGTCCGCGGAGGAAGTGGGTGAGGAACACCACCCTCTCATGGGGCCCGGGAGTGGGAATGAGCTGCCACATGTTGGGGAGTCGATGCGCGATGTCGCTGGACAAGTATTTGGCCTTCCACAGCCTCTTGATGTGCCCCTCCGTGACGGAGGAGGCCATCAGCTTGCCTCCCGATCCGGACATGACTGGAGAAGGTTGAGGCAAGATGTGCGGACTTGGGCGCTGGAGCTCGAGTGTGCGGAAATGGATAAGCAAAGGAGGAAGAAGGCGTAGGTAAAAAGGTGGATCCTTATCCCCTTACATGGACGGACGAAGCTATGCGTCCCCACCAGCCTGGTAAAACTCGCTTATCTCCCAAGCACCGTAATCAATGGCGCAGTTGGGTTACCCACGCCCGTATTGATGAGAATCCTGGAATAAGGGGACACGATCTCTGCTTTGACAAGACGTGCCAAGGAAACCGCCTCGCTAAACATGCTGAGGTGGAACAGTGAAAATGATTTAAATAAAGGCTTGGCCGTGGTGTGATGTCGCTCCACGATATACATCAGCAGATTGAACTTGTGTGAATATTATTATCTCTACGATGGTATGTGGAACTTATTTTGCAGAGAAGGACACTATCCTTGTGTTCAAAATCTTCTATGAAGTATTCGGAGGAGGAACCCGCCTTGCAATGCCAAAGACAATATGTGCGACGGACTCATCGTCATTGAAGCCTGGTTCAGGGGCTACTGAGGGAGTCCCGGACTAGGGGGTGTCCGGATAGCCGAAGTATCATCTTCGGCCGGACTCCTGGACTATGAAGATACAAGATTGAAGACTTCGTCCCGTGTCCGGATGGGACTTTCCTTGGCGTGGAAGGCAAGCTTGGCGATACGGATGTGTAGATCTCCTACCATTGTAACCGACTCTGTGTAATCCGAACCCCTTCGATGCCTATATAAACCGGATGGTTTGAGTCCGTAGGACGAACAATAGTCATATAATAGGCTAGCTTCTAGGGTTTAGCCTCTCTGATCTCGTGGTAGATTTACTCTTGTACTACCCATATCATCAATATCAATCAAGCAGGAGTAGGGTTTTACCTCCATCGAGAGGGCCCGAACCTGGGTAAAAACATCGTGTCCCTTGTCTCCTGTTACCATCCGCCTAGACGCACAGTTCGGGACCCCCTACCCGAGATCCGCTAGTTTTGACACCGACAATCCCCTATACTTGTGGGCTATCAAGTCTAATTTCTGGCGCCGTTGCCGGGGAGCATAGCTCTATTCTCTGAGTCACTTGGGATTTATATCTGTTGATCACTATGAAGAACTTGAAAGACGATCGAACTACTATTTTTCCCTCAACTACAAGGGGAGGTAAGGAACTGCCATCTAGCTCTGCACTAGATTCTCCTTCCGTTAATAGTAGGCTTGCGACACCTAAACCTGCTACTGCTATGAATTCTGATACGTCGCATGTTATTGATGATGCCACTTCTGCTATGAATGATGAAACTACTTCTGTGCATGATACTACTTTGCCATTAGGTGAATTTCTAGATGAACAACTTGCTAGAGTTAGGGGGAATGAAATTACTGAAGATCCTATTACTGATGATAGTGATGATGAAGGTCCCCCCAATGATTATGTATTACCTGCTGTTCCTAAGGGTTATGTTATGAATGAAAAAGATGATATGGAAATTCTTGCTTGCAATGATAGAAATGATCTTAAGAAATTATTAGCTAAATGGAAGCAGCAGTCTCTTAATGCTAGAATGAAACCCGATCCTGATTTTTCTATTTCACCTATCCGTGTTACTGATAAGGATTATGAATTCTCTGTTGATCCTGATATTATTACTTTAGATGAATCTGATCCTTTTTATGGCCTTGAATCTGAAACTGTTGTGGCACATCTTACCAAGTTGAATGATATAGCTACCCTGTTTACTAATGATGAGAAGTCTCTCTATTTATATATCCTTAAGATATTTCTGTTCTCATTAAAGGGTGATGCTAAGACTTGGTATAATTCTCTTGCTCCTGGTTGTGTGCGTAGTCCCCAGGATATGATTTATTACTTCTCTGCTAAATATTTCCCTGCTCATAAGAAACAAGCTACCTTGTGGGAAATATATAATTTTGTGCAAATCAAAGAAGAGAGTCTCCCACAAGCTTGGGGGAGGCTTCTCCAGTTACTTAATGCTTTGCCTGATCATCCTCTTAAGAAAAATGAAATACTTGATATCTTTTATAATGGACTAACCGATGCTTCCAAGGACTACTTAGATAGTTGTGCTGGTTGTGTTTTAAGGGAAAGAACAGTCAACGAAGCTGAAATACTATTGAATAATATGTTGACTAATGAAAATAATTGGAATCTTCCCGAGCCAGTTCCTGAAGCAATTCCTGAACCGATTGAGCTAACTCCTGAGCCTATTCCTAAACCCACTCCGAAGAAGAGATGTGTTTTATTTATCAGTCCTGAAGATATGCAAGAGGCAAAGAAATCAATGAAATAAAAAGGTATTAAAGCTGAAGATGTTAAGAATTTACCACCTATTTAAGAAATACATGGTCTTAATTTACCGCCTGAAGAACCACATTGTCTTGATAACCCGACACAGGTAGTAAAGGTAAATTCTCACTATAGATATGATAAAGTTGAAATACCCTCTACTAAATTTCATAGCCCATGCTTAGATGAATTTGATGACTTTATGGCTAGACAAGAAAGTTTTAATGCTTATGTTGGTAGAGAGTTAAAGAATAATGCTTTCGAGATAGGACGCGTAGGTGATAATCTGGCTAGAGTTAAAGATGAACTTCACCGCGTTTGCAAATATGCTTCTATGGTTGCTACTCAAGCTGAGCAAGTACTCAAAGCTCAAAATGATTTGCTTGATGAATTGAATAATAAAAATGACTTTGCTGTTAGAGTGGCTACTAGAACTGGTAGAATGACTCAGGAACCTTTGTATCCTGAAGGCCACCCTAAGAGAATCGAGCAAGATTCTCAAAGAAATAATTTAAAGGCTCCTAGTTCTTCTAAAAAGAAGAAAAAGAAAAACGATAGGACTTTGCATGCTTCTAGTGAACCTACTGTAGACACACCTGAGAATCCTAATGATATTTCTATGTCTGATGCTGAAACACAATCAGGTGATGAACATGAACCTAGTGATAATGTTAATGATAATGTTCATGTTCATGCTCAACCTAGCAGAAACAATGATGTGGAGATTGAACCTGCCATTGATCTTGATAACCCACAATCAAAGAATCAACGTTATGATAAGAGAGATTTTGTTGCTAGGAAGCACGGTAAAGAAAGAGAACCATGGGTTCAGAAACCCATGCCCTTTCCTCCTAAACCATCCAAGACAAAGGATGATGAGGATTTTGAGCGCTTTGCTGAAATGATTAGACCTATTTTCTTACGTATGAGCTTAACTGATATGCTTAAAGTAAATCCTTATGCTAAGTATATGAAGGATATCATCACAAATAAAAGAAAGATACCGGAAGCTGAAATTTCCACCATGCTTGCTAATTACACTTTTAAGGGTGGAATACCAAAGAAACTTGGAGATCCGGGTGTGCCAACTATACCATGCTCTATTAAAAGAAATTATGTTAGAAGTGCTTTATGTGATCCTGGAGCCGGTGTTAGTGTTATGCCTCTCTCTTTATATCGTAGACTTGAATTGAATAAGTTGACACCTACTGAAATATCTTTGCAAATGGCTGACAAATCAACTGCTATACCTGTCGGTATTTGTGAGGATGTGCCTGTTGTGGTTGCAAATGTCACTATCTTAATGGACTTTGTTATTCTTGATATTCCCAAGGACGATAGTATGTCTATTATCCTTGGTAGACCTTTTCATAATACTGCAGGGGTTGTTATTGATTGCAACAAAGGCAATGTCACTTTTCATGTTAATGGTAATGAGCATACGGTACACTTTCCGAGGAAACAATCTCAAGTTCATAGCATCAATTCTATGGAAAAAGTTCCAACTATCATTTTTGGAGGTTTTGAATTTCCTCTCCCTACTGTCAAGAAAAAGTATGATATTCTTATTGTTCGGGATTTTCATATCCCCGTTGAGGTAACTTAGTGTTATTTGACATTTCTCCGGTTCTGTGTTATTCGGAATGAGTTTGTTAACAAGACTTGATCAACCTTGTTAGTGGGTTCATTTTGATGATCACGAGATGGATGAAACTAGAAGGCACAACCTTCTGTACCCTCTTTTTACTTTCTGTTATTTAGATTAAATAAAGCAAAAATAGTATTATCCGTCTGTTTTCTGAATTATCCATGCGTTAAAAAATAGTCCGAAAATATAAGTGCTCCAAATGCCCTTCAAATTTAGTATGATTTTTTCTAGAATATTTGAGGATTTTAGCCACTGAAAACACTACAAGAGGGGCAAGCACCAGGCCACAAGAGAGGAGGGCGCGCCCCCTGTCTCATGGGCCCCTGGTGGCTCCCCTCCAGTAATGCCAGCACCCACACACTTCATCTTCTACCCAAAAAATCCACATCTAGCTCAAGCCCGAGTTCTAGCTCGTTTTGCTGCGATTTTCAATCTCTTAGCTCAAAGCTCCATTCACAAAACTACTTTGGGAGATTGTTGCTTGGTATGTGACTCCTCCATTGGTCCAATTAGTTTTTGTTCTAGTGCTTTATTCATTGCAAATTTTTGCTGCATAGGTGACCATGTTCTTGAGCTTGCATGTTAAATTTTTGAGGTCCCAAGCAATTCCAATGCATGATATAGGCTATAGGCACTTGTAGGAGTAGTTGCTATCAATCTTGTTTAGTTTTATTCACTTTTATTTTGAAGTTACTAAAATTTCAGAAATTTTCAGAAAATGTTAAGGAGGCTCTTTAAAGGATCTTTTAGCCAAAGCTCTAAGGAAAAACAAGACAAAGAGAAGGAAAAACCCAAGTATAATCTTCCTCGCTTAGCGGAAGTACGGTCATGTGAATGGCCGTGTGAGGATTTCTTGAAAGAAGCCGGAATTCATGAAGACTTTTATGCTTTAATCGAGACTGCAGGCCTCACCGGTTTCATGAACGACCGAATCGATCAGTATCTCTTACTTACCAATACTTTCGTGCAAAACTTTTACTATTATCCTAAGAAGTCACCGCCTGCAGTATCATTTCATTTATATGATGAATTCAAAGAAATGTCTTTACGTCATTTTTGCGCGGTATGTAGGATACCTTATGAGGGAGAATTAGATGAACCCCATCGTGATGATGTGGGTGGCTTTGTTAATACTATTGCTGTAGAGGAGCCAAAGAAGGGCTCCGAGGCGAAGGTCTCTAGCATACACTTTCCTGTTTTACGCTATTTTGCCATATTTGCTAGTAGAAGCTTGATTGGTCGTGGAAATAGTGGAAATTTGAGCATTCCAGATATTATTATTCTTCAACATGCTTTGCTGGGAGACAATACTTTTAGTATGGGTGCCGTCGATGCTAAACGGCTAGCCCTGAATCATACAAAAGGCCCCATATTTTGAGGTATCTATGATGCACGCCTTGCTGAACATTTTCAGATACCCATTAGGCATTATGAGGAGGAGGAGAGAAAAATGCCTCCTCACGTTTTAGATTACAAGAGCATGGTAGCACAGAAGTTTATTGTTGACAACGAAGAGAAGATGCTCCTGTATAGACTTAGATTCAATAAGAAACACTTTGAGTTTATTATTTTGCCTGCACCTCTGTTATTTGATTTGCTTGCAGAAAGTCGTCTTGTCACGCCGGAGGCGGTGAACAACCATCTAGCCCAATCTTTTACTCCGGAACCTGAACCTGAGCCGGAACCTAAATTGGACCCTTATCGTGCATCATCTGTCCAGTGGGATCCGGAGATGACCAGCCAGTGGTATCTTGATTACACCTCCCACTACACCGGGGAGAGTAGCGGCGGTCCTTGGTATTAAACCAACTTAGGCCAAAAGCCTAAGCTTGGGGGAGTATGTATTTCTCACCGACTTTACATTCATGTTCACACACTAGTCGTCGGTGCTCATACTCTTTCATTGTATTATCCATGCTAGTTTAAATTTCTTTTTCTAGTTTGCTTCTTATGTGTTTGATAAACTTTAAGAAAAACCGAAAAAATTAGTTAGTTTAATTTCCATGCTTGTAGTAGAAATTAAAATGAAAATCCAAAAAGATTTCTCGTTCTTCTTTTACTTGTTGGGAGCTTTCCCGTGTAAATAGTTTTATTTTCTTTTCTTTCTTTTGGGGGTTGAGAAGACCATATTGAAAATCCTTAGTGGCTCTTATTTGCATGATTGTTTATTTAATTTAGAGCCCATATTACTCGTCTTCTCTCTTGAGTTGAATCCTTGCAGATTCCAGCTTAGTCCAATGCACGTGCACTCTTATTATTAAACACATCGTTCGGTCGTGCAAGTGAAAGGCAATAATGATGATATATGATGGACTTATTGGGATGAGAAAAGCTGGTATGAACTCGACCTCTCTTGTTTTTTTAAATATGATGAGTTCATTGTTCCTGAGTCAGCTATTATGAAGTAAACATATTTGCAATGACATTTAGAGATTATAGTTGCTTGTGCCATGCTTGATTAGCTATGAGTTATAATGGTTTACCTTGCATGCCAACATGCTATTAGAATGATTATGATGTGGTATGATGGGATGGTATCCTCCTTTGAATGTATTAAGTGACTCGACTTGGCACATGTTCACGCATGTAGTTGAATCAAATCAACATAGCCTTCATGATATTTATGTTCATGGTAGATTATATACTACTCACGCTTGTACTCGGTGTAAATTAATTTTAATGCATGTTTACGACTGTTGTCGCTCTCTCAGTTGGTCGCTTCCCAGTTGCTAGCCTTCACTTGTACTAAGCAGGAATACTGCTTCTGCATCCAAACTCCCTAAACCCCAAAGTCGTTCCATATGAGTCCACCATACCTTCCTATATGCGGTATTTACCTGCCGTTCCAAGTAAATTTGTATGTGCCAAACTCCAAACCTTCAAATGAAATTCTGTTTTGTATGCTCGAGCAGCTCATGTTTCAACTAGGGCTGCCTATATCTTCCATGCTATGTGGGATATTCTCAAGAGGAGTGGACTCCGCTCCTCATTCATGAGAAAGGGCCGGTAACCGGGATGCCCAGTCCCATGATCCAAAAAGATCAAATCAAATCAAAATAATCAAACAAAACTCCCCCAGGGCTGTTGTATGTTGGAGGCGCTCGTTGTTTCGAGCAAGCCATGGATTGATGCTTGTTGGTGGTTGGGGGAGTATAAACCTTTACCATTCTGTTTGGGAACTGCCTATAATGCATGTAGTATGGAAGATACAACCATCTCATAGTTGTTGCGTTGACAGCAAAAGTATGCCGCTCAAAATGTTATTCAATCTCTATTTTAAAATCGAGCTCTGGCACCTCTACAAATCCCTGCTTCCCTCTGCGAAGGGCCTACCTATTTACTTTTATGTTGAGTCATCACCCTTCTTATTAAAAAGCACCCGCTGGAGAGCACATTGTCATTTGCATTCATTATTATTGGTTTATATTGGGTATGACTTGACTGGATCTCTTTTACCATGAATTACAATGTTTATTCAGTCCTTGATCTTTAAAGGTGCTCTGCATTTATGTTTTGCGGTCTCAGAAAGGGCTAGCGAGATACCATTTTGTTATATCATGTTATGATTATTTTGAGAAAGTGTTGTCATCCGAGTTTTATTATTATGGCTCGCTAGATGATTATGTTATTGATATGAGTAATTGTGAGACCTATGTGTTATTGTTAGTATGGTTAGTTCATAATATTTGCTGAAACTTGAATGCTGGCTTTTCATGTTACAACAACAAGAGCAAACAGAGTTCGTAAAAGTTTTTCTTTATCACTTTTAGTTTATCAACTGAATTGCTTGAGGACAAGCAAAGGTTTAAGCTTAGGGGAGTTGATACGTCTCCAACGTATCTACTTTTCCAAACACTTCTGCCCTTGTTTTGGACTCTAACTTGCATGATTTGAATGAAACTAACCCGGACTGATGTTGTTTTCAGCAGAACTGCCATGATGTTGTTTTATGTGTAGAAAAGAAAAGGTCTCGTAATGTCTTGGAAATCCACGGAGGCACTTTTTGGAATTAATAAGAATTTTTGGCGAAAGAATTAGTGCCAGGGGGCCCACGGCCTGTCCATGAGATAGGGGGCGCCCCCCCCCCCTAGGGTGTGACCCCCTATCTCGTGGGCCCCTTGGACCTCCTCCGACCTCAACTCCAACTCCATATATTCCGTCTTGCGGAGAAAAAAATCAAGGAGAAAGTTTCATCACGTTTCACGACACGGAGCCGCCGCCAAGCCCTAATCTCTCTCGGGAGGGCTGATCTGGAGTCGTTCGGGGCTCCGGAGAGGGGGATTCGTCACCGTCGTCATCATCAACCATCCTCCATCACCAATTTCATGATGCTCACCACCGTGCGTAAGTAATTCCATCGTAGGCTTGCTGGACGGTGATGGGTTGGATGATATTTACCATGTAATCAAGTTAGTTTTGTTAGGGTTTCATCCCTAGTATCCACTATGTTCTGAGATTGATGTTGCTATGACTTATCTATGCTTAATGCTTGTCACTAGGGACCGAGTGCCATGATTTCAGATCTGAACCTATTATATTTTCATGAATATATGTGTGTTCTTGATCCTATCTTGCAAGTCTATAGTCACCTATTATGTGTTATGATCCGACAACCCCGAAGTGACCATAATCGGGATACTTTGCGGTGATGGCCGTAGTTTGAGGAGTTCATGTATTCACTATGTGCTAATGCTTTGGTCCGGTTCTCTATTAAAAGGAGGCCTTAATATCCCTTAGTTTCCGTAAGGACCCCGCTGCAACGGGAGGGTAGGACAAAAGACATCATGCAAGTTCTTTTCCATAAGCACGTATGACTATTTACGGAATACATGCCTACATTACATTGATGAATTGGAGCTAGTTCTATATCACCCTATGTTATAACTATTGCATGAGGAATCACATCCGGAATAATTATCCATCACTGATCCATTGCCTACGAGCTTTTCATATATTGTTCTTCGCTTATTTACTCTTCCGTTGCTACTGTTACAACTACTACAAAAACCCAAAAACATTTACCTTTAATTTTGCTACTGTTACCTTTATTATCATACCACTTTTGCTACTAAACACTTTGCTGCAGATATTATGTTATCCAGGTGTGGTTGAATTGACAACTCAACTGCTAATACTCAAGAATATTCTTTGGCTCCCCTTGTGTCGAATCAATAAATTTGGGTTGAATACTCTACCCTCGAAAGCTGTCACGATCCCCTAATCTTGTGGGTTATCACTCCACGGTATGCTGATTATGCTAATTAAACTGTTGCTAAATTCACACCACCTAGTTTCACATACCAGCAAAAGAAAAGGTTCTTCCATGATTTAAGACATTACTTCTGGGATGACCGAGACCTTTATAAAGGAGTAGATGGTGTTATTAGACATTGTGTACCTGAGCATGAACAGGAACAGATCCTACGCAAGTGTCACTCCGAGGCATATGGAGGGCACCACCCTAGAGATAGAACTACACATAAAGTATTGCAATCTGGTTTTTATTGGCCAACTCTCTTCAAAGATGCCCGTAAGTTTGTCTTGTCTTGTGATGAATGTCAAAGAATTTGTAATATTAGTAGACGTCAAGAAATGCCTATGAATTATTCCCTTGTTATTGAACCATTTGATGTTTGGGGCTTTGATTATATGGGACCTTTTCCTGCCTCTAACGGGTATACACATATTTTAGTCGTTGATTGCGTTACCAAGTGGGTAGAAACTATTCCAACTAGTAGTGCTGATCATAACACCTCTATTAAGATGCTTAAAGAAGTTATTTTTCCGAGGTTTGGAGTCCTTAGATACTTAATGACTGATGGTGGTTCACATTTGATTCATGGTGCTTTTCGTAAAATGCTTGCTAAGTATGATGTTAATCATAGAATTGCATCACCTTATCACCCACAGTCTAGTGGTCAAGTAGAATTGAGTAATAGAGAGCTTAAATAAATTTTGCAAAAGTCTATTAATAGATATAGAAAGAATTTGTCCAAGAAACTTGATGATGCATTATGGGCTTATAGAACTGCATATAAGAATCCTATGGGTATGTCTTCGTATAAAATGGTTTATGGAAAAGCATGTCACTTACCTCTCAAACTTGAACATAAGGCATATTGGGCTATTAAAGAGCTCAATTATGATTTCAAACTTGTCAGTGAGAATAGGTTATTTGACATGAGCTTACTTGATCAATGGAGAACCCAAGCCTATGAGAATGACAAGCTGTTTAAAGAAAAAGTTAAAAGATGGCACGACAAAAGGATAAAAAAGTGTGAGTTTAACGTAGGTAATTATGTGTTGCTATTCAACTCTCGTTTAAGATTTTTTGTAGGAAAACCTCTCTCTAAATGGGAAGGCCCTTACGTTATCGAGGAAGTCTATCATTCCGGTGCCATAAAAATCAACAACTTCGAAGGCACAAATCCTAAGGTGGTGAACGGTCAAAGAATCAAACAGTATATCTTAGGTAATCCTAAAAATGTTGAAACTAATATTATTGAAACCATAACCCCGGAGGAATACATAAGAGACACTTTGCAGAACATTTCAGACTGCGAAAAGGAATAAGTATGTGGTACGGTAAGTAAACCGACTCCAAAACAGTTCTAATAGCAAATTTTCTCCGTTTTGGAATATTTAAGGAAATAGGAAAATAAGAAATAGTCCGAGAAGGACACGAGGCGTCCACGAGGGTGGAGGGCACACCCTACCCCCTGGGCGCGCCCCCCTACCTCGTCGGCACCTCGTGTGCTCTCCGGACTCCGTTCTCTTGCACGATACTTCTTTCTATCGGTAAAAAATCATTATATAATCCCCCGAAGGTTTTGACCACCGTATCACGCAAACATCTTCTGTCTTTGTTTTGAGTTGTTTCTGCCGCAGATTATAGCAATATGTCGTCCCAGGATTCAGAGGGAGTAAGCTATGTGGCTGATTACCTTGCGGACCCTAAGGTCTACAGGGACTTGGAGCATTGTGGCTGGACCACTGAGGAAGAGGAAGACTATGAGCCTAAGGGAAAGGAGAAGACGAGCTCAGATGAAGATCAAGTCCCGTTACCTCAACCTGGGGACATGCATCTGGAGTTTAAAAAATAAGGCCTCCCTAATAGGGCAAAGAAACCCAAGATTGAGTTTATCCATTTTCGTCTCTTGCAAGAAAATAAATAGGAACTATGCAAAAGGATATTAAGCCTTGAGTAGGAGATCGTTGACCTAAGGGAGCAAAATTCCATTATCAAGCGCAAATTAAGGAAGAAGCCTACATCATCGACAACTCCATCATCACCACCTCCAAGGAACTAATTACATGGGTATGGGCTCTCCACTTGGCAACTGCCAAGCTTGGGGGAGTTGCTCCAGTATCGTATCACCATCACACTCTTATCTTTACTGTTTTTCTTAGTTTGATCCTTTTGGTAATATCTTGATCTAGTAGAATAAAGTTTTGGTATGAATTAGTTTTGAGTTTTGCTTTGTGATTCCTCTATGTAATCTAGTCTGTGAGCAATATATAATAAAGATTAGTGTTGAGTCAAGGGCTTTCCTATCTTGCTATGATCTTGAGGAAATAAAAGAACAAAAAGAAATAAAAGAGATCATATTGATCTTATGGAGAATAATGACTTCACACATAAAAAGTATGATGATTAAAAGTTGTTGCGAGTTGGCAAACATAGCTTTGGTCATCATTGCAATTAATAGGAAGTAATAATGAAAGAGAGGTCTCACATATAAATAAACTATCTTGGACATCTTTTATGATTGTGAGCACTCATTAAAGTATGACATGCTAAAGAGTTGATGTTGGACAAGAAAGACAACGTAATGGGTTATGTTTTCTCACATCTAAGTTAAAGTATATTGTCATGGATCATCCAAACATGTTGAGCTTGCCTTTCCCCCCTCATGCTAGCCAAATTCCTTGCACCAAGTAGAGATACTACTTGTGCTTCCAAATATCATTAAACCCAGTTTTGCCATGAGAGTCCACCATATCTACCTATGGATTGAGTAAGATCCTTCAAGTAAGTTGTCATGTTGCATTCAATAAAAATTGCTCTCTAAATATGTGTGACTTATTAGTGTGGAGAAAATAAGCTTTATACGATCTTGTGATATGGAAGTAATAAAAGCGACAGACTGCATAATAAAGGTTCATATCACAGGTGGCAATATAAAGTGACGTTCTTTTGCATTAAGATTTCATGCATACAACTAAAAAGCACGTGACAACCTCTGCTTCCCTCTGCGAAGGGCCTATCTTTTACATTATGCAAGAGTCAAGGTGATTCTCACCTTTCCTTTTTATATTTTATCCTTTGGCAAGCACCTCGTGTTGGAAAGATCCTGATATATATATCCAATTGGATGTAAGTTAACATGAACTATTATTGTTAACATTACGCTTGAGGTAAAAGGTTGGGGGGCAACACTATAAGCCCCTATCTTTCTCTTTTTCCGATTAAAACTCCATAACCATAAGTATTGCGTGAGTGTTAGCAATTGTGAAAGACTAAATGATAGTTGAGTATGTGGACTTGCTGAAAAGCTCTTATGTTGATTCTTTCCGATGTTATGATAAATTGCAATTGCTTGAATGACTGAGATTATAGTTTGTTAGTTCTCATTGAAGTTTCTGAATCGTACTTGACATTGTGAATAGATTGTTACTTGAGCATAAGAAATCATATGACAATATATATATATATATATATATATATATATATATATATTATATATTTTGCTGTTATAAGAATGATCGGGATGCCCTCATGTTCGTATTTTATTTTATCGCCACCTCTATCTCTAAACATGTGGACATATTTTTCGATATCGGCTTCCGCTTGAGGACGAGCGAGGTATAAGCTTGGGGAAGTTGATACATCCATTTTTCACCACGCTTTTATATCGATATTTATTGCATTAGGGACTGTTATTACACGTTGTGTCACGATACTTATGGCTATTCTCTCTTATTTTACAAGGTTTACATAAAGAGGGAGAATGCCGGCAGCTGGGATTCAGGGCTGGAAAAGGAGCAAATATTGGAGACCTATTCTGCACAGCTCCAAAAGTCCTGAAACTCCACGAAAGTCATTTTTGGAAGTAATAATAAATATTGAGCGGAAGAAATACTAGAGGGGGGCACCCACCACCCACGAGGGTGGGGGGCGTGCCCTACCCCCCTAGGCGCTCCCCCTGCCTCGTGGGCCACCTGGCAGCCCTCCGGTGCCCATCTTCTGCTATATGAAGTTTTTACCCTAGAAAAAATCATAAGCAAGATTTCGGGACGACACTCCGCCGCCACGAGGCGGAACCTTGGCGGAACCAATCTAGGGCTCCGGCGGAGCTGTTCCGCCGGGGAAACTTCCCTCCGGGAGGGGGAAATCATCACCATCGTCATCACCAACGAGCCTCTCATCGGAAGGGGGTCAATCTCCATCAACAACTTCACTAGCACCGTCTCCTCTCAAACCCTAGTTCATCTCTTGTATCAAATCTTTGTACCAAAACCTCAGATTGGTACCTGTGGGTTGCTAGTAGTGTTGATTACTCCTTGTAGTTGATGCTAGTTGGTTTATTTGGTGGAAGATCATATGTTCAGATCCTTAATGCATATTAATACGCCTCTGATTATGCACATGAATATGCTTTGTGAGTAGTTACGTTTGTTCCTGAGGACATGGGAGAAGTCTTGCTATTAGTAGTCATGTGAATTTGGTATTCGTTCGATATTTTGATGAGATGTATGTTGTCTCTCCTCTAGTGGTGTTATGCGAACGTCGACTACATTACACTTCACCATTATTTGTGCCTAGAGGAAGGCATTGAGAAGTAATACGTAGATGATGGGTTGCTAGAGTGACAGAAGCTTAAACCCTAGTTTATGAGTTGCTTCGTAAGGGGCTGACTTGGATCCATATGTTTCATGCTATGGTTAGATTTACCTTAATACATCTTTTATAGTTGCGGATGCTTGCAATAGGGGTTAACCATAGGTGGGATGCTTGTCCAAGAAAGGGCTGTACCCAAACACCAGTCCACCCACATATCAAATTATCAAAGTAACGAATGCGAACTATATGAACGTGATGAAAACTAGCTTGATGATAATTTCCATGTGTCCTCTGGAGCGCTTTTCTCATCATATGAACTTGTTTAGGCTTGTACTTTTCTACAAAAAGTATTGGGCCACCTTGTTGCACCTTATTTACTTTCGTTGCTTGTTACCCTTTACAATTTATCTTATCACAAAACTATTTGTTACCTACAATTTCAGTGCTTGCAGAGAATACCTTACTGAAAACCGCTTGTCATTTCCTTATGCTCCTCGTTGGGTTTGACACTCTTACTTATCGAATTCGCGAAATATAGTGACCGTCCGGTGCGTCCCCGCTGTCAGGTGGAGGAATCATTATTTTCCACGTAATAAGGAGGCACTTCCTTGCTGCAGCCATGGACCCGGCTGTCAGCCTCTCCATGTACAGTACTCTTTTGATGGAAGTCGTTCCTTGACCACGTTAACCACGCCGCGCCGAGAGCACCAGGGCGGTGGACGACGGTGAGGCCTAGGAAGGGGATGACGCGGAGCCGGGGGAAGACGCGACAGTGGATGCCCACGTGGAGAGGAGTACGAGGGTGCATTGGTTTGGCTGCGGTGTGAGGCTGTAGTCATCGCAGGGCCTTGCTAGCGGTGGGAGTAGTAGGGGGTGATGAGGCCTCAACGGCAGCACATCCGACCACTGGAGGCAGGAGCAGGCGGTCTCGTCGGCACTGGTTTGGGCGACTGGTGCAAGAAGAGCAGCGATTGAAGAAGCAGCAGGACCATTCGATTGAAATCCAATGGTCACTGCTGCTAGAATCGTTTGTTGACTAAGTTGACAAGCCCTGCGTACACGTCAACTTAGTAGGCCCATAGGTCAGCCTCCCAACCGGTGCGCACCAGATGTTAGTGGGAGGAATCATTTTTTCGCGTAATAAGGAGGCACTTGATTGCGTGCGGCCAGGCCAGTGGAGGTAGTTGGGTGGGCAGGTGAATCCTGCGTGGCATCATAGCGGGCCTCAAGAGGAGGGAGCAGGCAGTCCCGCCAGCGCTAGTTTAGGCGGCTGGAGCAGGAAGATCAGAGATTGAAGAAGTCACTGCTACTAGAATCGTGTGTTGACTGATAAAGCCATGCGTAAACAAGTCAGCCTCGAAATATGTGGCGTGTACAGCCCATTTGCTATTATTTTTATAATTTTTACTCATTTTCTAATTCATATGGAATTTATTGCAGCCCATTTTCCATTTTTAGAATTACTGTCCATTTTCTGGTCAGTACCAGGGTTAAGAAATTGAACTAAATATGTGCGAAATTTTGAAAATTCGCAAAATTTTGCTGGGGAACAAAATATTCTTAATCCAAAAATTAGTAGCCATACTAAAACAAATTTGAAAATAAATTAGTACTATGTCATGTTAAATCCGATGAAATACTCCCTCTGTCCCAAAATTCTTGTCTTAGATTTGTCTAATATGGATGTATCAAGTCACGTTTTGGTATTAGATACATCCGTATCTAGACTAATCTAAGACAAGAATTTTGGGACGAAGGAAGTATAAAATATCAGTGAAGAACAAAAACAAAAAAGAAACTAATTTCCCATTTGGTATAATTTTTTTTGGAATTTTCGACCCCTTTTATATTACTTTTAATAGACACTGACCATATTCTTTGACCAGGCCGGAATGCATCCCTCCTCGTCTCGAAAGATTTGTAGCCCAGTAAGTCAGAGAAAACAAATAGGCCTAGCTTGGGTATTCTTCAAAAAGAAATACTTGGCTACCTATTTTCCCAAAGAAAAAACTGCTGGGCTGGTAATGTTGGTAGATGGGCCACAGAGACCGCACAACCCAGTTTATAGCCTGCTCCTCCGAATTACTACTCAAAAAAAGTTGTGCAATTCTGTCATTAATTGACTATACGTTGAAAATGATGTGGGTCCCAAATATCAGTAGGGTGGATTAGAGTAAAAAAATGAGGGGTGCATCTGAGTAGTAAAAGAGGCGCTTGCTTGTGTTCAGGAGTGGACCTGGTGGGTCCGTACTGTCATACTCACAACTACAGTACTCTGCCGATTCACTATGTTGACAAGGGCGGACGGCGGTGCCGTGGCGAGCGCACCAAGGCGGAGGATAAAGTGATGTCACCAATGTGCTGGGCTAGGTTGGACATTCTTATTGAAAAATAAAAATGGACCAGAACTATTTACAATGTTGACTACGATTTGCATGGGTCCGTTGGTTGCAGGAAGAAAATGCTGGGAGAAAGAAGATTGGTCGCTGCTTTTGCCTAAGAAGAATATCGACTGAATGTAACGACACTATCATAGGAAATAATATCCTCTTGTGAAATCGTGAATTTAAAGAACTATTGCATGAGCATTTATCTTTATTTATTTATTTACTTATTTATGTTTAGGGGACCATGAGCATGTACCAAGGCCGGATTCATGTGAGAGCCTCCCTTCCAGTTAATTATGGGCTCCTCTATTGGGCCTTCATCAGTGGGCTGCGTGTTATCAACAAGCGGAAAATGTGTTCCGTACCAAAAATAGTATGCGCTACGTATGGTATGGGGCACTGATGACCAACAAGTGTAGGGGATCTATCATAGTCCTTTCGATAAGTAAGAGTGTCTAACCCAACGAGGAGCAGAAGGAAATGACAAGTGGTTTTCAGTAAGGTATTCTCTGCAAGCACTGAAATTGTAGGTAACAAATAGTTTTGTGATAAGATAATTTGTAACGGGTAACAAGCAATGAAAGTAAATAAGGTGCAGCAAGGTGTCCCGACCCTTTTTGTAGAAGGACAAGCCTGGACAAGTTCTTATAATGATAAAAGCGCTCCCGAGGACACATGGGAATTATCGTCAAGCTAGTTTTCATCACGTTCATATGATTCACGTTCGTTACTTTGATAATTTGATATGTGGGTGGATCGGTGCTTGGGTACTGCCCTTTCTTGGACAAGCATCCCACTTATGATTAACCCCTATTGCAAGCATCCGCAACTACAAAAGAAGTATTAAGGTAAACCTAACCACAACATGAAACATATGGATCCAAATCAGCCCCTTACGAAGCAACGCATAAACTAGGGTTTAAGCTTCTGTCACTCTAGCAACCCATCATCTACTTATTACTTCCCAATGCCTTCCTCTAGGCCCAAATAATGGTGAAGTGTCATGTAGTCGACATTCACATAACACCACTAGAGGAGAGACAACATACATCTCATCAAAATATCGAACGAATACCAAATTCACATGACTACTAATAGCAAGACGTCAACCATGTCCTCAGGAACAAACGTAACTACTCACAAAGCATATTCATGTTCATGATCAGAGGGGTATTAATATGCATTAAGTATCTGAACATATGATCTTCCACCAAATAAACCAACTAGCATCAACTACAAGGAGTAATCAACACTACTAGCAACCCACAGGTACCAATATGAGGTTTTGGTACAAAGATTGGATACAAGAGATGAACTAGGGTTTGAGAGGACATGGTGCTGGTGAATATGTTGATGGAGATTGACCCCCTCCCGATGAGAGGATCATTGGTGATGATGATGGTGATGATTTGCCCCTCCCAGAGGGAAGTTTCCCCTGCAAAACAGCTCCGCCGGAGCCCTAGATTGGTTCCGCCAAGGTTCCGCCTCGTGGCGGCGGTGTTTCGTCCCGAAAGCTTGCTTCTGACTTTTTCAGGGTAAAAGACTTTATATAGCAGAAGATGGGCACTGGAGGGCTGCCAGGTGCCCCACGAGGTAGGGGGCGCGCCCAGGGGGTAGGGCGCGCCCCCACCCTCGTGGGTGGTGGGTGGCCCCCCTCACGTATTTCTTCCGCTGAATATTTTTTATTAATTCCCAAAATGACTTTCGTGGAGTTTCAGGACTTTTGGAGCTGTGCAGAATAGTTCTCCAATATTTGCTCCTTTTCCATCCCAGAATCCCAGCTGTCGGCATTCTCCCTCTTTATGTAAACCTTGTAAAATAGGAGAGAATAGCCATAAGTATCGTGACATAACGTGTAATAACAGCCCATAATGCAATAAATATCGATATAAAAGCATGATGCAAAATGGACGAATCAACTCTCCCAAGCTTAGACCTCGCTTGTCCTCAAGCGGAAGCCGATATCGAAGAATATGTCCACATGTTTAGAGATAGAGGTGTCGATAAAAATAAAATACGGACATGAGGGCATCATGATCATTCTTATAACAGCAACATATATATATTGTCATATGATTCCTTATGCTTAAGTAACAATCTATTCACAGTGTCAAGTATGATTCAAAAATTTCATTGAGAACTAACAAACTATAATCTTGGTCATTCAAGCAATTGCAATTTATCATAACATCGTAAAGAGTCATCATAAGAGCTTTTCAGCAATTCCACATACTCACCTATCATTTAGTCTTTCAAAATTGCTAACACTCACGCAATACTTATTGTTATAGCGTTTTAATCGGACACAGAGAAAGATAGGGGCTTATAGTGTTGCCTCCCAACCTTTTACCTCAGGGTAATGTCAACAATAATAGTTCATGCTAACTTACATCCAATTGGATATATATATTAGGATCTTTCCAACACGAGGTTCTTGCCAAAGGATAAAATATAAAAAGGGAAAGGTGAAGATCACCTTGACTCTTGCATAATGTAAAAGATAGGTCCTTCGTAGAGGGAAGCAGAGGTTGTCATGTGCTTTTAGGGTTGGATGCACGAAATCTAAATGCAAAAGAACGTCACTTTATATTGCCACTTGTGATATGAACCTTTATTATGCAGTCCGTCGCTTTTATTACTTCCATATCAGAGGATCGTATAAAGCTTATTTTCTCCACACTAATAAGTCATAAATATTTAGAGAGCAATTTTCATGACAACTTACTTGAAGGATCTTACTCAATCCGTAGGTAGATATGGTGGACTCTCATGGACAAGACTGGGTTTAAGGATATTTGGAAGCACAAGTAGTATCTCTACTTGGTGCAAGGAATTTGGCTAACATGAGGGGGAATGGCAAGCTCAACATGTTTGAATGATCCATGACAATACACTTTAACTGAGATGTGAGAAAACATAACCCATTATGTTGTCTTCCTTGTCCAACATCAACTCTTTAGCATGTCATACTTTAATGAGTGCTCACAATCATAAAATATGTCCAAGATAGTATATTTATATGTGAGAACCTCTCATTCTTTATTACTTCCTATTAATTGCAACGATGACCAAGACTATGTTTGCTAACTCTCAACAACTTTTAATCATCATACTTTTTATGTGTGAAGTCATTACTCTCCAGAAGATCAATGTGAACTCATTTATTCATTTTATTCTTTTATGCACTTAAGGTCATAGCAAGATAGCAAAGCCCTCGACCCAACACTAATCTTTATTATATATAGCTCACGGACTCGATTACATAGAGGGATCACAAAGCAAAACTCAAAACTAATTCATACCAAAACTTTATTCCACTAGATCAAGATATTACCAAAAGGATCGAACTAAGTAAAACGGTAAAGATAGGAGTGTGATGGTGATACAATACCGGGGCACGTCCCCCAAGCTTGGCAGTTGCCAAGGGGAGTGCCCATACCCATGTGATTAGTTCCTCGAAGGTGGTGACGATGGAGTTTTTAATGATGTAGGCTTGTCGTCCGTCTTCCAAGGCATAGGCTCACCATCAAAGAAGGATGATCGAGTCTCCGGGATCCTCAAATCTGCAGCCGAACTCATCCTCTTGTATCTATATTCATATTCACAGTTTTGGTTTTCCAGGCCATAGATCTGGGCTTGGAGGTGTTCATTTTTCTCATGAAGCTTGAAGATGGTCTCCTCAATGTTCTTGGCGTCCATCTTGTGGTTGTTGGTGAACTCCGCGATCATCTTCTGGTTGGTGTTGAGTCCGCGTTCCACCATCCCTTGGCACTTGAAAACTTGTTGTTCCATTGTCTCGAGCTTTTTCTCCACGCTTCCGGTACTCCTTGGTCCCTCCACATCACGGATGTGCAGCACTCCCTCACGCATCTCAATGGTTTGAGGGTGATGCAGCACCTCTGCGAGGTAGGGGTTGATGACCCACTCAAAAAACTTGTCCTTGGGGGCACTTGAAGGCGTCATGGTGCTCCAGATCTGTCAGAAAAACAGCTCGAAACAAAGATAGAAGATATTTGCGTGATACGGTGGTCAAAACCTTCGAGAGATTATATAATGAATTTTTACCGACCGAAAGAAGTATCGTGCAAGAAAATGGAGTCCGAAGAGCACATGAGGTGCCGACGAGGCAAGGGGCGCACCAAGGGGGTAGGGCATGCCCTCCACCCTCGTGGACGCCTCGTGTCCTTCCCGGACTACTTCTTATTTTCCTATTTTCTTAAATATTCCAAAATAGAGAAAAATTGCTATTAGAACTGTTTTGGAGTCGGTTTACTTACCGTACCACATACCTATTCGTTTTTGGAGTCTGAAACGTTCTGGAAGGTGTCTCTTATGTATTCCTCCGGGGTTACGGTTTCAATAATATTAGTTTCAACATTTATAGGATTACCAGAGATATAATGTTTAATTCTTTGACCGTTTACCACCTTCGGATTTGTGCCTTCGAAGTTGTTGATTTTTATGGCACTGGAACGATAGACCTCCTCGATAACGTAAGGGCCTTCCCATTTAGAGAGAAGTTTTCCTGTAAAAAATCTTAAATGAGAGTTGAATAACAACACATAATCACCTACACTAAACTCATGCTTTTGTATCCTTTTGTCATGCCATCTTTTGACTTTTTCATTAAATAGTTTGGCATTCTCATAGGCTTGGGTTCTCCATTCATCAAGTGAGCTAATGTCAAATAACCTCTTCTCACCGGCAAGTTTGAAATCATAATTGAGCTCTTTAATGGCCCAATATGCCTTATGTTCAACTTCGAGAGGTAAGTGACATGCTTTGCCATAAACCATATTATACGAAGACATACCCATAGGATTCTTATATGCAGTTCTATAGGCCCATAAAGCATCATCAAGTTTCTTGGACCAATTCTTTCTAGATCTATTAACAGTCTTTTGCAGGATTAATTTAAGCTCTCCGTTACTCAATTCCACTTGACCACTAGACTGTGGGTGATATGGAGATGCAATTCTATGATTAACATCATACTTAGCAAGCATTTTACGAGAAGCACCATGAATAAAATGTGAACCACCATCAGTCATTAAGTATCTAGGGACTCCAAACCTTGGAAAAATAACTTCTTTAAGCATCTTAATAGAGGTGTTATAATCAACGCTACTAGTTGAATAGCTTCTACCCACTTAGTAACATAATCAACAGCAACTAAAATATGTGCATACCCATTAGAGGCGGGAAACGGTCCCATATAATCAAAGCCCCAAACATCAAATGGTTCAATAACAAGAGAATAGTTCATAGGCATTTCTTTACGTCTACCAATATTACCAATTCTTTGACATTCATCACAAGACAAGACAAACTTACGGGCATCTTTGAAGAGAGTAGGCCAATAAAAACCGGATTGCAATACCAATTATGTGCAGTTCTATTTCCAGCGTGGTGTCCTCCATATGTCTCGGAGTGACACTTGCGTAGGATTTTTTCATGTTCATGCTCAGGTACACAACATTTATTATCACCATCTACTCCTTCTTTATAAAGGTGTGGGTCATCCCAGAAGTAATGTCTTAAATCATAGAAGAACTTTTTCTTTTGCTGGTATGTGAAACTAGGTGGTATAAATTTAGCAACAATGTAATTAGCATAATCACCATACCATGGAGCAGTACGAGAAGCATTTATGACAGCTAAGTGTTCATCACGAAAGCTATCATCAATAGGTAGTGGGTCATCAAGAACATTCTCTAACCTAGACAAGTTGTCTATAACAGGGTTCTCAGCTCCCTTTCAATCAATAATATGCAAATCAAATTCTTAGAGCAAGAGGACCCATCTAATAAGTCTAGGTTTAGCATCTTTCTTTTCCATAAGATATTTAATAGGAGCATGATCAGTGTGAATAGTTACTTTAGACAACAATATAAATTCTGAACTTATCACACGCAAATACAACTGCTAAGAATTTTTTTCAGTAGTAGCATAATTTCTCTGAGCACTGTCTAGAGTTTTACTAGCATTTTGAATAACATTTAGTTTCTTATCAACTCTTTTCCTAGAACAGCACCTACAGCATAATCACTAGCATCACACATAATTTCAGAGGGTAAATTCCAATCAGGTGGCTGAACAATAGGTGCAAAAATTGAAGCTTTCTTAAGTATTTCAAATGCTTCTACACAATCATCATCAAAGACAAAAGGAATATCTATTTGTAATAGACTAGTCAGAGGCCTAGAAATTTTAGAAAAGTCCTTAATGAACCTCCTATAAAAACCGGCATGACCAAAGAAACTTCTTATACCTTTGATGTCCTTGGGACACGGCATCTTTTCAATTGCATCAACTTTAGCTTTATCAACTTCAATACCTCTTTCAGAAATTTTATGGCCCAAGACAATGCCTTCATTAACCATAAAGTGGCACTTCTCCCAATTCAAAACAAGACTAGTATCTTCACATCTCTGCAAAACTCGATCATGGTTGCCCAAGCAATCATCAAAAGAGGATCCATAAACGGAGAAATCATCCATGAATACCTCACAAATCTTTTCACAAAAGTCAGAGAATATAGCCATCATGCATCTTTGAAAAGGTAGCAGGTGCATTACATAAACCAAAAGGCATACGTCTATAAGCAAAAGTACCGAAAGGGAAAGTAAAAGTGGTCTTTTCTTGACCCTCCGCTGACACAGGTATTTGAGAGAAACCAGAGTAACCATCTAGAAAGCAAAAATGTGTATGTTTGGATAGTCTTTCTTCCATTTGATCAATAAAAGGTAAAGGGTATTGATCTTTCTTAGTAGCTTTATTTAACTTGCGGAAATCAATTACCATCCTATAACCTGTAATAATTCTTTGCGGGATTAATTCATCTTTATCATTAGGAACGACAGTAATACCTCCCTTCTTAGGGACACAATGGACAGGACTTACCCACTGACTATCAGCAACGGAATAAATTATACCTGCCAGAAGGAGCTTTAGTATTTCTTTTCTTACCACTTCCTTCATCTTAGGATTTAACCGTCATTGGTGATCAATGACTGGTTTGGCGTCTTCCTCCAATTTTATTTTGTGTTGGCATAGAGTGGGACTAATGCCTTTAAGATCATCAAGAGTATATCCAATAGCGGCACGGTGCTTCTTCAGAGTTTTCAATAATCTTTCCTCTCCCGCTTTAGCACTAATAATAACATGATATATCTTTGTTTCATCAAGATAAGCATATTTAAGAGTATCAGTCAATGGTTTAAGCTCAAACATGGGATCACCCTTGGGTGGTGGAGGATCCCCTAAGATTTGAACAGCCAGTTGTGTTTCAAAATAGGTCCTTGTTTAAAGAATACTTCATCTATTTCCCTTCTTTCATTCATAAACATATCATTTTCATGGTCTAGCAAATATTGTTCTAAAGGATCTTTAGGAGGCACGACAATAGAAGCAAGACCAATAATTTCATCCTTACTAGGCAATTCTTTATCATGGGGTTGTCTACTAAACTTAGCAAAATTAAACTCATGAGACGTATCCCCTAACCTAATAGTAACAACATCCTTTTCGCAATCAATCTTAGCATTAACAGTATTCAAGAAGGGTCTACCAAATATGATGGGAGAAAAGTCATCTTGTGGGGAATCAAGAACAAGAAAATCAGCAGGATATTTGACTTTCTCACACAAGATTTCAACATCTCTAACAATCCCAACTGTTGAAATAGTATCTCTATTGGCAAGCTTAATTTTAACATCAATTTCTTCTACCTCAGCAGCTGCAATATCATGCATAATTTCTTAATATAAGGAAAAAGGTATTGCACTAGCACTAGCACCCATATCACATAAGCCATGATAACAATGATCTCCTATTTTAACAGAAATAACAGGCATGCCTACAACGGGTCTATGTTTCTTAGAATCGGTTCTAGCAATTCTAGCAGCTTGCTCACAGAAATAAATAACATGCCCATCAATATTATCAGCCAAGAGATCTTTAACCATAGCAATACTAGGTTCAGCTTTAATTTGCTCAGGGGATGTATATGTTCTCACTACAAAAAAATACACTTCCGTGATGATACATGTTTGTCACAGTAGGTCGCGTTTTTTGTCGTGCATGTACATCCATGACGATTTTATGACAAAATCAAGATAGTCATACCTGTGATGTCGTAGAAGTGTTCCATGACATTACCAAAATTATCATCACGGAAGTGTCCACTTCCATGACGATAAATCTCACGTCACAGAAGTGCTTTCGTCAAGGGTGACCGACACGTGGCATCCACCGTAACGGAACGCCGTTAAGCTATCGGGTCAGGTTTTGGATCCAATAACCCGTTAACAGCCCCAACCAATGGGGATTTTCCATGTGTAAAATCATCATTGGCTGGAGGAAACACGTGTCGGCTCATCGTTGGGACAGATGTCATCCACTCATTGGACAGAAGGCGCCTATGATACGTCGACACGTGGCACGGCCCATCAAGTTTAAATGGGCCGGCCCAACTAAAGACCCACAAGATTTTGCGGACCATAATGGGCCGGCCCAACTAAAGGCCCACGAGATTTTGCGGACCATAATGGGCTGTCCTAGCTAAAGGCCCACAAGATTTCACGGGCCATAATAGGCCGGCCCAGGTAAAGGCCCACAAGATTTTTGTGTGCCATAATGGGCTGGGCCAGATAAAGGCCCACAAAATTCTTGCGGATCATAATGGGCCGGCCTAGCTAAAGGCCCATGAGATTTCACCGACATTAACGGGCCGTCCCAGCTGTAGGCCCACAAGATTTTGAGGACCCTAGTAGGCCGGCCATTAACTGGCTGCCATGTTTTGGGCCAAATGTCGGCCCATATTTGATCTAGTCCATTAATGACCTGCCACGTTCCGGGCCTAATAATGGCCCATATAAGATCCGGCCCGTTAAAAGCCTCCCACTTTCTGGGCCAAATCACGGCCCAGATCAGGTTCGGCCCTTCAAGAGGCTTTGGGCTCAATTATGGCCCTATCAAATTCGGCCCGTTAACTGGACGCTATGCTTTTGGGCCCACTTGCTAAAGGCCCATTTAGTAATTCGACCTGATATTAGTTTCGGCCTGTTAAGGGCCCATTTAACATTTCGGCCCTATATTAATTTCGGCCTTTTAAAAGCCCGTCATATAGTTAGGCCTAACTCCGGCCCGGTTTGCATCCGGCCTGCTCGCAGCCGATATCTGATTGGGCCAAACAAGGATCGAGACAACTTTGGCCTATTAAAACCCCGTGAATTGATTCGCACAATCATGGGCCAGGGTCCATTTCGGGCTGCTGCCGGCCCGTGAGCTATTCGGCACGTTTCAGGCCCAACCTACTTCTCAGCCTCCTAAAAGCCCAATGAGTTTTCTTGCGAAAACAGGGCCGGGGGTTACTCGGCCTATTAAAGGCCCGAATCTACTAGTGGGCCAGTTTGACGGGGCCCATGATGCGGATCATACATCGTGATTGCATGACGGCCTGATTATGTACCATAATTTTACGGTTTGGCCGGTTTAGTGCGAAGACAGGATATATATACATTAAAATAACTACATCATCGTGAATAAGAAAAAACCTAGACTATACAATAAAGAAATTACGGCATATTACATCCACAGGGCATGAAAGTTCGCCACTATGATAATAAAGCACAAGCAGACATCAGATTACATACACTGGGCATCAAAATCGCCACCAGTGCAAATAAACACGCCGACAAAATAATATACAAAACCGACAGCACTTCAATAGAGTTCAAGAAAGGTTAGCCCTGCTGGGGAGCTGCAGCGCAAGCAGCTGAGCAAGATGATGAGACTGTGCTTGTTCAACACTTATATCTTCCTCACTCTAAAAGATAAACAAGCAGACATATGACAGGTTTTGCACATAAAAGTATCAGTGCTGACAATTCATCACATTTCTTACTGACGAATAAAGTGACACAGTTTAAAATTGCATTAACACAATATGGTATTGTTCAGGTCAAGACATGGCAGGAAATGACATTGTGAAGGAGTTGGCAGCTTCATGACACCACTGGATTACAGATCAAGAACTCATAAGTATCAATGGTTAGTGTGCTGTCAATTTATCCCATTTCCGATTGGCAAATAAAGAGACAGTTTAAATAATAGTAGAATGATATGACATTGTTCATAGTTAAGACATCGCAGAATATGACATTGTGCTGTAGTGGTTAGGTTCAACACAGCACTGGATTACGGATGAAGAACAGAAGCATACATGCAGTGCAAAAGAAGATCACTTGCTCTGTATAGTTTAATTTACATGGTATGAAGAAGGAACTTGGTTGTACAACTGAAAACTTAAATTGAGAAGGTCAATCTTTTGTTTATGAACTACATAATAAACTTTAAACATGCAATTTGATGCAAACACCAAAAATAAACAGATGTTGCAGTCATGCCTAACCAAATATACACAACAAAGTTTGAAGGCTTGAGAAGGACAAACTTACATTACTGGTGAAGACAGGCTCTATAAAGCCCTTGTCCATGCTGATGGGGGGGGGGCAATTCAAGAAGTTTAGCACAGAATCTTCTTCATAAGCATTCCCTTTATTCTACATTTTGTTAAGAGTAAATAAAGATGTGATAATATACGAAAGGAGAATATTTAAGATAAGATGAAGAGTGATGCTACATAACCAAGTAGCTATAAATGTATGTGCAGTGATACAGGCAAAAGGCACAGCCAAGAGCAATGCACAGCTAAACTTCTTCACTACCAACCTTATGGTAAGAGTAAATATAGATCTGATGTGTAGAAAATGGAGGGCAAAGGAAAATAAGCTGCAGAGTGAAGGTACATGAACAACTACCTGTCAATATAAGTACACTGATAAAGGACAGCATGTACTTACAAGAACAATGCAGAGCTAAAAAAAATCATTGGCATTGGATATATTCTACACTAATGTAACCATTCATACAGATCAGATAATTTGGAGCGGACAATTGATAAGCAAGCTATCATGCATACTGCTATCACATAATGAACCAGGTATGTATGCAAGTACAGTGATAGAGGACAACAGGTACTAACAAGAGCAAAGTAGCGGGCAGCATATTTGCGATATCCTGTCGTTCTCTTCAAACGAGAATTCTTCTTCGAGCAGATTTCCTGCAAAAAAGATCCGTAAGGGACATGCGGAAAAGTAGAAGTTCAAATTGTCATGTGATTTCATAGACAGTACCTCATCCTGGGAACGAGACCAGTGCATAACAAGGTTTTTCCATTCAATGTCTTCTAAATTTAGCACAGGAGACTTCACTGGAAATTCGTTTATAGACTTGCCATCAAAGTGTGATTTCCTCAGGTAACACCAAAACTGCTGCAATGCTTCCTTGAAAAGCACAAGCAAGCTTTGCTCGTCATGACTATCCAGATTGACCCTCACCTAGTTACAACAATGTAATGTAAATCATTGATGTGTTTGATCAGCAGAAAACAGGAAAATAATAACCATGAATAATAGGACTTACATGTAAGTTGGACAGGAAGATGTGAAAATGGTGTTTGTCTTCACTATAATCTTCCCATGATGGAAATATATGCACGTAGTCCCTAACAACATTGAAAGCATTGTCTTTTAAACTGGGAATAAATGGAATTGGGTTCCAATCTGCAGGAATTGGCCGTCTCTGCAGTTGGGATAGGTCTTCGGCTGGTGGACTTGCTGTACTTTTTGCTGGAGTGGGATTTTTCTATGGTACGGCTGGTGCTATGGCAAATGAAATCGGTATACCTTTTGCTGGAGTGCAGGTCCTGTGTGGTGGGTCTAGTGGTGTGGCAAGTGAAGTATGTGTACAGTCTGCTGGAGTCGGTCCTATATTTTGTGTCACTGGTTGTACAGCCAATATAATTGGGGCGCTGTGTGATTTCTTCGGCACCACCACGTTTTTCAAGGACTTTGCTGGTGCACCTTCAGGTTCGGCAATCACCCTCTTCCTTTTTGATGTCTCATGCACAAGAACAACATTTGAGTGGAAAAACATGGTATGATGATAGATGGAATATGTATTGATAATGGATGGCCATGGCATCTCGAGTTATATGATGAGTAAACTAAGCAGATGGCGGTGCAACAAAGTAGAAGAAATGCAAGACAACATATGTAAGATACGCGCAATCAATAAAACCTTGCCAAATTAGAACATGCACCTTGATGGGTGAACAGGACAGGCCATTTGCCTGTGAGTCCTCGAGGTTAGAATAGTCATTAGGATGATATTCTGAACAAGAATCAACAGGTGGGCAGCGTACGAGTTTCATTGCTTCTAGAATGGCACTCAATGCCTTGGTGCCAATTTTGTAAGTCATTGCAGTGTTCCACAATATTCTTCTGATGCGCGGATTCTAATATTCACTGTAATTGCGTATAATATCTGAGAACCATGAAAACATAAATAGTTGTGAGATTATCTTTGTAATGCAGATGATATTCTAATATAGGGGCGCCCCTGTAAACACTTATGTGCTATCACTGGATTCTGATGAGAGAGCTCATGTGTGTTGTAATATGGTGCGTGCATTTATGTAATCTGGCACAAGTACACAAAAAAATAGGCTCCAGAAGTAAGGATAGCTGGCAGAAGATAGGTTCATAATATACTGTATAGAGAGTTTATTGCCAAACCATGATAACAAGAGCACACAGCAACTAGGCAGATCATAGTGTACATAACAGGGATACACCATAACCACGATATATAAATTGGGAAAGTGGAACTGGCTTGAAAATACGGTGTTGTATTGACGGGGACGAAGGGCTTTGTCAACTTAGTCAATATGAACGATTCTAGCTCCAGTGACCGTACGATGTACATCCAACGGCCGTAGTGCTTCTTCAACCTCTGGTCTTCTTGCTCCAGCCGCCAAACCAGCGCCGGTCATGCCTCATGCTCCTGCCTCCCGGGGCTGGCTGTGCTGCCGCGGAGGCCTCACCGCCCCCTACTATTCCCACCACTGGCCAGGCCCTGTGGTGACGGCAGCCTCACACCGCATCCGAACTAGTGAACCCTCGTACTCCTCTCCGTGCGGGCTTCCACTGCCGCGTCTTCCCCGGCTCCGCATCGTCCCCTTCCTAGGCCTCGCCGTCGTCCACCGCCGTGGTGCTCTCCGTGCGGCGTGGTCAACGTGGTTAAGGAACGACTTCCATCGAAAGAGTACTGTACGTGGAGAGGCTGACAGCTGGGTCCATGGCCACAGCCCAGTTTTTTTGTGATTTGCCAAGTAAGTCGCTTTGTCAGGCCTCTTGGGCTGCAAATCTTTCAAGACGGCGAGAGCTTTCGTTCGGCTGGCCGGCAAAATGGCCCATCAGTAATGAGAAATGGGTTGTACATTTTTAAAACACATCAAACCGACAATTAGTTTCAAATATCTTTTTTTTCATTTCGAGATTTTAAATTACATTAATTTTTATGCATGGAGAATTTGTTGAATTTTATATTGATATACATTTATTTTTTAAATCAGTTTGAATGTGAGTCGAAATTTCGGGATTAAAAACAGTTCAGACCACACCGGAATATGCAAAATTTCATATAATTGTTTAACCCTGGCCACAATATGGGCTGTAATGCTAACAAAAAGAATATGGGCTCCAAAAAAAACCTTAAGAATTAGCAAATGGGCTGTAAATTATTAGAAATAATGGCAGATGGGTTGTATGCTGTTTTCCACAGATTTGAGGCTTTCCTAAAAAAAAGGTTGACGCACAAGCAGTGACTATTGGATGGCCATCCAACGGCCGTCGTGCTTCTTCAATCTCTGCTCTTCCTGCTCCAGCCGCTCAAACAAGCGCCGGCGGGACTGCCTGCTCCCTCCTCCCCGCGGCCGGCTCTGCTGCCGCGCAGGCCTCACCGCCCCACCGTACTCCCATCGCTGGCCTAGCCATCCCTCTACTCACCCACACCTGCTGTTATTTTCCGGAGATGGCAGACGAACCAGTAAACCCTCGTACAGACGTACTCCCCTCCGCGTGGGAAACAACTGCCGAGTCTTGCCTGCCTCCGTGTCGTTCCCTTCCTAGGCCTCGCTGTCATCCACCTCCCTGGTGCTCTTGGCACGGCCTGGTCAACGTGGTCAATGACCTACATGCATCTGAAGTGGACTGCACGTGGAGAGGCTGACAACTGGGTCCACGGCCGCATGCAAGGAAATGCCTCCTTATTATGCGCAAAATAATTAGTCCTCCACCTGACATCAGGGACCCACCAAAAGGGCCTCTGTATTTCGTGAAAAAAATGTTACCGCCGCTGACAGCTCGGACCCACCAGCTATATCTTCGCACGCAATGAATTGCCTCCTTATTACGCACAAAAAAATGAATACTCCGCCTGTTAGCTGGGACCCAGTATAGTGGCAGGCTGACTTGTGGGCGTACTAAGTTGACGGGGACGGAGGGCTTTGTCAACTTAGTCAATATGCACGATTCTAGCTCCAGTGACCGTACGATATCCATCCAACGGCCGTAGTGCTTCTTCAACCTTTGGTCTTCTTGCTCCAGCCGCCCAAACCAGCGCCGGTCGTGCCTCATGCTCCTGCCTCCCGTGGTCGGCAGCGATGCGGCGGAGGCCTCACCGCCCCCTACTACTCCCACCGCTGGCCAGGCCATCCCTCTACTCACCCACACCCCCTGTTATTCTGCGGCGATGGCCGCCTCACACCGCAGCAAACCAGTGAACCCTCGTACTCCTCTACGCCTGGGCATCCACTGCCACGTGTTCCCCGGCTCCGTGTCGTCCCCTTCCTAGGCCTCGCCGTCGTCCACCGCCCTGGTGCTCTCGGCGCGGCATGGTCAACGTGGTCAAGGAATGGCTTCCATCGGACATGGACTATACGTGGAGAGGCTGACAGCTTGGTCCACGGATGCAGCAAGGAAATGCCTCCTTATTACGTGCAAAATAATTATTCATCCACCTGATAGCGGGGACCCACCGGACGGGCCACCATATTTTGTGAAAAAAATGATTCACCCCCCTGACTGCTGGGACCCACCAGGTACATCTTCGCATGCAAGGAAGTGCGTCCGGGCAAAAAAAAGATTCGCCCCCCTGACAGCTGGGACCCACCAGCTACATCTTCGCACGCAAGGAAGTGCGTCCGGGCAAAAAAATGATTTGCCCCCCTGACTGCTGGGACCCACCAGCTACGCCTTCACAGGAAAGGAAGTGCCTGACAGTCGGGACCCACCTGGTCGAAGCGTACGTAGCATTGTCATTCTGGTCACGAACGTGTACGTACATATATTCTGGTCGATGTAGAGGCGCACACGTGTCGTAGTAGAGGCGCGTACGTGTCGTAGTAGAGGCGCGCACGTAGCATGTACACGTACGTATAGCAGCCAGGGTGCAAGAAAGAAAATACAGCCACGTACGTACATACGGGCGGGGTCTCGAACGCCTACTCGTGCATACGTACGGCCAGGGTTCGTGTACATGGCTGGGTCGGAACGGAGAAACAGAGTTGTCGTCGTGTTCATGGGGAGGCAACGGAATGCATCGTGTTCATGGGGAGGCAACGGAATGCCTCGTGTTTATCGGGAGGCAACGAAACGCGTGGGAGCCAACCGGCTGGGTCGGAACGGAATGCGTGGTCGTGTTCATCGGGAGGGCTTGGACGGAACATGCGATGGAAACAAGGCCTCGCGTACCGCACAACGGAGGGAACGGACCTCCTACGTTCGGAACGGGGTCCTGTTGATCCGGAGGGGTGTGGCGTACCGCAAAACGGAGGAAACGGACCTCCTACGGTCGAAACGGGGGTCCTGTTGATCGAGAGGGGTGTGGTGTACCGCAAAACGGACGAGACGGACCTCCTACGGTCGAAACGGGGGTCATGTTCATCGGGAGGGGTGTGGCGTACCGCAAAATGGGACTCCATGGGATACTATTCATCTCCACCATCGACCTTCTCCAGCCTCCACGGGCTACCGTCGACCTCCTCCAGCCTCCACGGGCTCCTGTTCATCCTGCCTCCACCGCGCGCTACTCCATCGGCTCCTGTTCAACCACCCCTCCACCGTGTACTGTTCATCCAGCCCTCCACACCATGGGGTCCTGTTCAACCACCCCTCCACGGCCACCCCTCCACCGTCTACTGTTCATCCAGCCCTCCACACCACGGGGTCCTGTTCATCCAGAGGCAACGCCACCGCTCACTGTTCATCCACCCCCCCCCCCCGCAATGCTGATTGTTCATCCAATCGATCAGCTTCAGTTAGCAGTAGTAGCGAAGGAATCGCTCGATCGGGTTCAGTTAACAGACATTGATCGATCGCTCGGGTTCAGTAACGCGTAGCCTGTAGTGCAATCGCTTGGGTTCAGTTAGAGCCCAACGCCTCGCTTGGGTTCAGTTAGAGCCAACGGCTCGCACGTGTACGAGAGAAACGCGCACCGCTCGGCCCCCGACCTACCACCGTAACCGGCAACTCCCCGAAATCCCCCCCCCCCCCTCACTTCTACCACGGTTTTTTCCTCATGGACGGCCCAAAGAATGTGATGCAGCTGTGTCTCCGGCCCGCCCAGGACGAAAAGCCCATTTTCTGTCATGATTTTTTGTCATAGAAGTAGGAGCCCGCCACATCTATGATGATACCGGGTTTTGTCACAATTATCGTCATAGAAGTGTCACATGTATGCCAGAAAAAAATTTCGTTCGGCCCAAAATGTCATGGATGTGTCTTTTTTTTGTAGTGTCTAGTATTACTCTTACGAACCATAGTCGAAGCTTTAGCATGATCCTTTATCCTAACAGGGAAAGGTGGTTTCTCAATATAAGTAGAAGGAACAATAGGATCACTATAAGTGATAGTCTTTTCTTCAACTGTAATAGGTGCAACTACTTTTACTTCAGTAGGAGGATTATATTTAAACCACTTCTCCTTAGGGAGATCAATATGAGTAGGAAATGATTCACAGAAAGAAGTTACTATCTTAGAGTCAAGTCCATATTTAGTGCTAAATCCACGAAAAGCATCGGTATCCATAAAAGATTTAACACAATCAAACTTAGGTGTCATACCTGACTCCTTACCATCGTCGGAATCCCAATCTTTAGAGTTGCATTTAATTCTTTCCAATAAATCCCATTTGAATTCAATAGTCTTCATCATAAAAGACCCGGCACAAGAAGTATCGAGCATGGAGCGATTGTTGAGAGAAAGCCGAGCATAAATTTTTTGAATAATCATTTCTCTTGAGAGCTCATGATTGGGCATGAATATAACATTGACTTAAGCCTCCCCCAAGATTGAGAGATACTTTCTCCTTCGTGAGTCCAACAATTATATATATAATTGCGATCACGATGAACAAGATGCATAGGATAAAACTTCTGGTGAAATTCCAATTTCAATTGTTTATAGTCCAAGGATCCCATATCATCACATAGCCTATACCATGTCAATGCATCTCCCATCAAAGATAAAGGGAAGAACTTCTTCTTGATAACATCGTTGGGCATACCTGCAAGCTTAAATAATCCACAAACTTCATCCACATATATTAGGTGTAAATCGGGATGCAATGTTCCATCTCCTGCAAAGGGATTAGCTAGCAGTTTCTCTACCATACCCGAAGGAATTTCAAAGTAAACATTTTCAGTAGGTTCAGTAGGTTGAGGAGCAACTCTTTTCTCTACTGGTTGGGGTGAAGATACCCAGAACAAGCGCCTCAAAGGATTATGTTCCATAGTAACAAGTGACAGTAAATTTCAGCACACTATATAAATGTTTCCTTACCAAGTTCCACTTACCAAAGGCACTGCACTCCCTGGCAAGTTCATGAGAAAAGATTCTTGATGACCCACAAGTGTAGGGGATCTATCGTAGTCCTTTCGATAAGTAAGAGTGTCAAACCCAACGAGGAGCAGAAGGAAATTACAAGCGGTTTTCAGTAAGGTATTCTCTGCAAGCAATGAAATTGTAGGTAACAGATAGTTTTGTGATAAGATAATTTGTAACCGGTAACAAGCAGTGAAAGTAAATAAGGTGCAGCAAGGTGGCCCAATCGTTTTTTTAGCAAAGGACAAGCCTGGACAAGTTCTTATAATGAGAAAAGCGCCCCCGAGGACACATGGGAATCATCGTCAAGCTAGTTTTCATCGCGTTCATATGATTCGCATTCGTTACTTTGATAATTTGATATGTGGTCGGACCGGTGCTTGGATACTGCCCTTTCTTGGACAATCATCCCACTTATGATTAACCCCTATTGCAAGCATGCTCAACTACAAAAGAAGTATTAAGGGAAACCTAACCACAACATGAAACATATGGATCCAAATCAGCCCCTTACGAAGCAACGCATAAACTAGGGTTTAAGCTTATGTCACTCTAGCAACCCATCATCTACTTATTACTTCCCAATGCCTTCCTCTAGGCCCAAATAATGGTGAAGTGTTATGTAGTCAACGTCCACATAACACCACTAGAGGAGAGACAACATACATCTCATCAAAATATCGAACGAATACGAAATTCACATGACTACTAATAGCAAGACTTCACCCATGTCCTCAGGAACAACCGTAACTACTCACAAAGCATATTCATGTTCATGATCAGAGGGGTATTAATATGTGAAGGAAATATGCCCTAGAGGCAATAATAAAGTTATTATTTATTTCCTCATATCATGATAAATGTTTATTATTCATGCTAGAATTGTATTAACCGGAAACATAATACATGTGTGAATAGTATCACTAGTATGCCTCCACTTGACTAGCTCATTGATCAAAGATGGTTGTGCTTCCTAGCCATAGACATGAGTTGTCATTTGATTAACGGGATCACATCATTAGGAGAATGATGTGATTGACTTGACCCATTCCGTTAGCTTAGCACTTGATCGTTTAGTATGTTGCTATTGCTTTCTTCATGACTTATACATATTCCTATGACTATGAGATTATGCAACTCCCGTTTACCAGAGGAACACTTTGTGTGCTACCAAACGTCACAACATAACTGGGTGATTATAAAGGAGCTCTATAGTTGTCTACCCCTTACGTAAGGTGCAAGTGCTTCTGAAAGACTATGTCTCGGTCATCCGTTTCTCAAACACCATGTAGTGCGAGAAACCAAGCAGAGGCGATCGAGTCATGTGGGGAAAAGTGCGCAAACCTCTGCAGAGTGTATAAACTAATCATGGTTAGCCGTGTCCCCGGTTATGGACATCTTGAGTATCTAGTACCTGGATATCATGTGAATCTCATCATGTTACTTCTAATTTAATATTGTTGGGTTTAATGAATACTTTTTAATTGGGATTGAGAATGCTGTCAACCATTCTCAGTGTTTAACAACCACCATGATAGTAAAATAACTTTATTCCTTTGCAGTAGGGAAAAATTGGCTTTATGCAAAAACTGTAACAATAGAGCTTTTCCACCAGCCAAATATGCATGTAGTATAGCTTATTCCATTGTTATTCTCTATGTGTTACATTGCTAGCATATTCCATGTGCTGACCCGTTTTCGGGCTGCAACGTTTCATGTTGCAGACTTTTCAGACGACGAGTAAGATGTCTTTAAGTCGTGGTTCTATACTCAGTGATGCCGTTGGAGTTGATGGACTCGCTTATCTTCCAAGCCTTCCGCTATTATCGTTTTAGATGGCCTTAAGCCATATTTATTTCAATAAGTTCTCTTTTGAGACATTCGATGTAATAAGTGTGTGATTGCTACTCTGTTATAAATCCTCCAAGTACTGTGTGGTGTCAGCATTACTGATCCAGGGATGACACTGCGCACAAAGATCAGACTGTTTGAGGTCTGGTCGCTACACTTGAATTTTAATACATTCCGTGAGAAAGCTAAGTTGAAAGATGATGGTAGCAATTACACAGACTGCGTCCTTAACTTGAGGATTATCCTCATTGCTACAGAGAAGAATTATGTCCTGGAAGCACCGCTGGGTGCCAGGCCTGCTGCAGATTCAACTGACGATGTTAAGAACATCTGGCAGAGCAAAGCTGATGACTACTCGATAGTTCAGTGTGCCATGCTTTACGGCTTAGAACCGGGACTTCAACGATGTTTTGAACGTCATGGAGCATATGAGATGTTCTAGGAGTTGAAGTTAAATTTCAAGTAAATGCCCGGATTGAGAGATATGAAGTCTCCAATAAGTTCTATAGCTGCAAGACGGAGGAGAATAGTTCTGTCAGTGAACTTATACTCAAAATGTCTGGGTATAATAATCACTTGATTCAACTGGGAGTTAATATTCCTGATGATAGTGTCATTGACAGAATTCTTCAATCACTGCCACCAAGCTACAAGAGCTTCGTGATGAACTATAATGTGCAAGGGATGAATAAGACTATTCCCGAGCTCTTCGCAATGCTAAAAGCTGCGGAGGTACAAATAAAGAAGTAGCATCAAGTGTTGATGGTCGACAAGACCGCCAGTTTCAAGAAAAAGGGTAAAGGAAAGAAGAAGGGGAACTTCAAGAAGAACGGCAAGCAAGTTGCCGCTCCAGAGAAGAAACCTAATTCTAGACCTAAGCCTGAGACTGAGTGCTTCTACTGCAAAGGGACTGGTCACTGGAAGTGGAACTGCCCCAAGTGTTTGGCGGATAAGAAGGATGGCAAGGTGAACAAAGGTATATGTGATATACATGTTATTGATGTGTACCTTACTAATGCTCGTAGTAGCACCTGGGTATTTGATATTGGTTCTGTTGCTAATATTTGCAACTCGAAACAGGGACTAGGGATTAAGCGAAGATTGGCTAAGGATGAGGTAACGATGCGCGTGGGAAATGGTTCCAAAGTCGATGTGATCGCGGTCGGCACGCTACCTCTACATCTACCTTCGGGATTAGTTTTAGACATGAATAAGTGTTATTTGGTGCCAACGTTAAGCATGAACATTATATCTGGATCTTGTTTGATGCGAGACGGTTATTCATTTAAATCAGAGAGTAATGGTTGTTCTATTTATATGAGTAATATCTTTTATGGACATGCACCCTTGCAGAGTGGTCTATTTTTGTTGAATCTCAATAATTGTGATACACATATTCATAATGTTGAAGCCAAAAGATGCAGAGTTGATAATGAAAGTGCAACTTATTTGTGGCACTGCCGTTTAGGTCATATTGGTGTAAAGCGCATGAAGAAACTCCATACTTATGGACTTTTGGAATCACTTGATTATGAATCACTTGGTACTTGCGAACCATGCCTCATGGGCAAGATGACTAAAACGCCGTTCTCCGGAACTATGGAGCGAGCAATAGATTTATTGGAAATCATACATACTGATGTATCTGGTCCAACAAATATTGAGGCTCGCAGCGGGTATCGTTTTTTTCTCACCTTCACTGATGATTTGAGAAGATATGGGTATATCTACTTAATGAAACATAAGTCTGAAACATTTGAAAAGTTTAAAGAATTTCAAAGTGAAGTGGAAAATCATCGTAACAAGAAAATAAAGTTTCTATGATCTGATCATGGAGGAGAATATTTGAGTTACGAGTTTGGTCTACATTTGAAACAATGCAGAATAGTTTCTTAACTCATGCTAGCTGGAACACCACAACATAATGGTGTGTCTGAACGTCATAATCATACTTTACTAGATATATTGCTATCAATGATGTCTCTTACTGATTTACCGCTATCATTTTGGGGTTATGCTTTAGAAACGGCTACATTCACGTTAAATAGGGCACCATCAAAATCCGTTGAGACGACGCCTTATGAACTGTGGTTTGGCAAGAAACCAAAGTTATCGTTTCTTAAAGTTTGGGGCTGTGATGCTTATGTGAAAAAACATCAACCTGATAAGCTTGAACCCGAATCGGAGAAATGTGTCTTCATAGGATACCCAAAGGAGACTATTGGTACACCTTCTATCACAGATCCGAAGGCAAGACTTTTGTTGATAAATTTGGATCCTTTCTAGAGAAGGAGTTTCTCTCGAAAGAAGTGAGTGGGAGGAAAGTAGAACTTGATGAGGTAACTGTACCTGCTCCCTTATTGGAAAGTAGTTCATCACAGAAACCGGTTCCTGTGACGCCTACACCAATTAATGAGGAAGTTAATGATATTGATCATGAAACTTCAGATCAAGTTACTACCGAACCTCGTAGGTCAACTAGAGTAAGACCCGCACAAGAGTGGTACGGTAATCCTATTCTAGAGGTCATGTTACTTGACCATGGCGAACCTACGAACTATGAGGAAGCGATGATGAGCCCAGATTCCACAAAATGGCTTGAGGCCATGAAATCTGAGATGGGATCCATGTATGAGAACAAAGTATGGACTTTGGTTGACTTGCCCGATGATCGGCAAGCCATCGAAAATAAATGGATCTTCAAGAAGAAGAGTGGCGCTGATGGTAATGTTACTGTCTACAAAGATCGACTTGTTGCGAAAGGTTTTCGACAAGTTCAAGGGGTTGACTATGATGAGACTTTCTCACCCGTAGCGATGCTTAAGTCTGTCCGGATCATGTTAGCAATTGCCGCATTTTATGATTTTGAAATTTGGCAAATGGATGTCAAAACTGCATTCCTGAATGGATTTCTGGAAGAAGAGTTGTACATGATGCAACCAGAAGGTTTTGTCGATCCGAAAGGTGTGCTAACAAAGTGTGCAAGCCTCTCGGAGTTGGAATAAACGTTTTGATTGTGTGATCAAAGCATATGGTTTTATACAGACTTTTGGAGAAGCCTGTATTTACAAGAAAGTGAGTGGGAGCTCTATAGCATTTCTGATATTATATGTAGACGACATATTGTTAATTGGAAATGATATAGAATTTCTGGATAGCATAAAAGGATACTTGAATAAAAGTTTTTCAATGAAAGATCTTAGTGAAGCTGCTTATATATTGGGCATCAAGATCTATAGAGATAGATTAAGACGCTTAATTGGGCTTTCACAAAGCACATACCTTGATAAAGTTTTGAAAAAGTTCAAAATGGATCAAGCAAAGAAAGGGTTCTTGCCTGTATTACAAGGTGTGAAGTTGAGTCAGACTCAATGCCCGATCACTGTAGAAGATAGAGAGAAAATGAAAGATGTTCCCTGTGCTTCAGCCATAGGCTCTATCATGTATGCAATGATGTGTACCAGACCTGATGTGTGCCTTGCTATTAGTTTAGCAGGGAGGTACCAAAGTAATCCAAGAGTGGATCACTGGACAGCGGTCAAGAACATCCTGAAATACCTGAAAAGGACTAATGATATGTTTCCCGTTTATGGAGGTGACAAAGAGCTAGTCGTAAATTATTACGTCGATGCAAGCTTTGACACTGATCCGGACGATTCTAAATTCGCAAACCGGATACATGTTTATATTGAACGGTGGAGGTGTCAGTTGGTGCAGTTCTAAACAAAGCGTTGTGGCGGGATCTACGTGTGAAGCGGAGTACATAGCTGCTTTGGAAGCAGCAAATGAAGGACTCTGGATGAAGGAGTTCATATCCGATCTAGGTGTCATACCTAGTGCATCGGGTCCAATGAAAATCTTTTGTGACAATACTGGTGCGATTGCCTTGGCAAAGGAATCCATATTACACAAGGAGAACCAAGCACATCAAGAGACGCTTCAATTCCGTCCAGGACCAAGTCTAGGTGGGCGACATGGAGATTTGCAAGATACATACATATTTGAATGTTGCAGACCCGTTGACTAAGCCTCTTCCATGAGCAAAACATGATCAACACCAAGGCTCCATGGGTGTTAGAATCATTACTGTGTAATCTAGATTATTGACTCTCTAGTGCAAGTGGGATAGTGAAGGAAATATGCCCTAGAGGCAATAATAAAGTTATTATTTATTTCCTCATATCATGATAAATGTTTATTATTCATGCTAGAATTGTATTAACCGGGAACATAATACATGTGTGAATACATAGACAAACATAGTATCACTAGTATGCCTCTACTTGACTAGCTCGTTGATCAAAGATGGTTGTGTTTCCTAGCAATAGACATCAGTTGTCATTTGACTAACGGGATCACATCATTAGGAGAATGATGTGATTGACCTGGCCCATTCCGTTAGCTTAGCACTTGATCGTTTAGTATGTTGCTATTGCTTTGTTCATGACTTATACATGTTCCTATGACTATGAGATTATGCAACTCCCGTTTATCGGAGGAACACTTTGTGTGCTAACAAACGTCACAACGTAACCGTGTGATTATAAAGGAGCTCTACACATGTCTCCGAAGGTACATGTTGAGTTGGCGTATTTCGAGATTAGGATTTGTTACTCCAATTGTCGGAGAGGTATCTCTGTGCCCTCTCAGTAATGCACATAACTATAAGCCTTGCAAGCAATGTGACTAATGAGTTAGTTGCGGGATGATACATTACATAACGAGTAAAGAGACTTGCCGGTAACGAGATTGAACAAGGTATTGAGATACCGACGATCGAATCTCGGGCAAGTAACATACCGATGACAAAGGGAACAATGTATGTAGTTATGCGGTTTGACCGATACAGATCTTCGTAGAATATGTGGGAACCAATATGAGCATCCAGGTTCCGCTATTGGTTATTGACAAAAAACGAGTCTCGGTCATGTCTACGTAGTTCTCGAACCCGTAGGGTCCGCACGCTTAAAGTTTGTTGACGATCAGTATTATGAGTTTTTGTGTTTTGATGTACCGAAGGTAGTTCGAAGTCCCAGATATGATCATGGATATGACGAGGAGTCTCGAAATGGTGGAGACGTAAAGATCAATATATTGGATGACTATGTTCGGACATCGGAATGGTTTCGGAAGGTTTCAGGCATATACCGGAGTACCGGGGGGTTACCGGAACACCCCGGGGGGTTTATTCGGCCTCATGGGCCCTATTGGAGAAGAGAAGGGGCGGCCAGAGCAGGCCGCGCGCCCCCTCCCCCTCTAGTCCGAATTGGACAAGGAGGGGGCGGCGCCCCCCTTTCCTTCCTCTCTCTCTCCCTTCCTTCCCCTCTCCTACTCCAACAAGGAAAGGAGGAGTACTACTCCCAGTGGGAGTAGGACTTCCCCCTTGGCGTGCCCTCCTCCTAGGCCGGCTGCCTCACCCCTTGCTCCTTTATATATAGGGGCAGGGGGCACCTCTAGACACAACAATTGATCTCTTGATCTCTTAGCCGTGTGCGGTGCCCCCTCCACCATATTCCACCTCGGTAATATCGTAGTGGTGCTTAGGGGAAGCCCTGCATCGGTAGCATCATCAACACCGTCATCACGCCGTCATGCTGACGGAACTCTCCCGCAAAGCTCTGCTGGATCAGAGTTTGTGCAACATCATCGAGCTGAACGTGTGCTGAACTAGGAGGTGTCGTACGTTCGGTACTTGATCGGTCGGATCGTGAAGACGTACGACTACATCAACGTGTTATGCTAATGCTTCCCCTTTTGGTCTACGAGGGTACGTGGACGACGCTCACCCCTCTCGTTGCTATGCATCACCATGATCTTGCGTGTGCGTAGGAATTTTTTTGAAATTACTACGTTCCCCAACAATATGTGAGGGAGTCCTGGACTAGGGGGTGTCCGGATAGCCGGACTATCATCATCGGCCGGAGTCCAAGACTATGAAGATACAAGATTGAAGACTTCCTCCCGTGTCCGGATGGGACTTTCCGTGGCGTGGAAGGCAACCTTGGCAATACAGATATGTAGATCTCCTACCATTGTAACCGACTCTGTGTAACCCTAGCCCTCTCCAGTGTCTATATAAACCAGAGGGTTTTAGTCCGTAGGACAACAATCACAACAACTATCATACCATAGGCTAGCTTCTAGGGTTTAGCCTCCTTGATCTCGTGGTAGATCCACTCTTTTACTACCCATATCATCAATATTAATCAAGCAGAAGTAGGGTTTTACCTCCATCGAGAGGGCCCGAACCTGGGTAGAAACGTTGTGTCCCTTGTCTCCTGTTACCATCCTCCTAGACGCACAGTTCGGGACCCCCTACCCGAGATCTGCCGGTTTTGACACTGACATTGGTGCTTTCATTGAGAGTTCCTTTGTGTCGTCACCGATAGGCTTGATGGCTCCTTCGATCATCAACAACAACGACGCGGTCCAGTGTGAGACTTTTCTCCCCGAATGGATCTTCGTATTCGGCGGCTTTGCACTGCGGGCCAATTCGCTTGGCCATCTGGAGCAGATTGAAAGCTACGCCCCTGGCCATCAGGTCAGATTCGGAAGTTTGAACTTCACGGCTGACATCCGTGGAGACTTGATCTTCGATGGATTCGAGCCACAGCCGAGTGCTCCGCACTGTCACGATGGGCATGATTCAGCTATGCTGTCGGACAGTGCCCTGGAGGCCGCACATGAGTCCGCTCCGACCCTCAATTCGGAGCCGGCTGCACAGATCGAGGATGGGTGGCTAGACACCGCCTCGGGGGCTGCAACCTCTACGGCAATGGAGCCGAATACTGACCTTGTCCCTTGCGACGCTCGTGACTCCGAGGCGCCGGACTCCTCGTCGGACTCCGAACCTCCTGCGCCCCCTCCAATCGAATCCGACTGGGCACCGATCATGGAGTTCACCGCCGCGGACATCTTTCAACACTTGCCTTTTGGCGACGTCCTGAATTGGCTAAAGTATCTCTCGCTATCAGGAGAGCCCTGACCGAATTGCGGTCAGGATGGGTGGGATGTGGACGACGAAGAAATTCAAAGCCCACCCACCACCCACTTTGTAGCCATTGTCGACGATCTAACCGACATGCTAGACTACGACTCCAAAGACATCGACGGTATGGACGATGTTGCCGGAGACGACCAAGAACCAGTACCTACTGGACACTAGAAAACCACCTTAACTCATGACGTATACATGGTGGATACACCAAAGGGAAGCGATAACGAGGAACAACGGGACGCGGCGAAGGATAATTCCCTCGAAAAACAACCAAAACGGCGACGCAAGCGCCGCCCGAAGTACCGCCTTGATAACAACAGCACCCATAATGACCCAGCCGTAGAGCAGGGCGAACCAGTGGGCGACGAACAGGCAACCAAGCAACCAGCCGAGCAGGATGAATTGGACAAGCAACCCATCCCCGGCGAAAACAACAGTCCAGACGATCTCACACCGGACACATCACAGGAGCACAAGAACCTTCACAAAAGGCTCGTCGCCACTGAAAGAAGTTTGAAGAAGCAGAAACGGAAGCTCAAAACAGCGGAAGACGCACTCAGAATGAGATGGAGCAAAGTACTCAAGACCGCAGACAAATACGGCAATAGTCACCAAGCAAAGAGCTACCCAAAGCGCAAGCTGTTGCCCGAATTCGACGAGGAGGCCGTAGAGCCACCACAATCAAAAAGCAAAGAGGCCGCCTGGCCGGATAGACGACCAGATGACAGGCTAAGAATGGCAAGCGGCGCCGCACACAAGCCGGCACATGATACACATAAAGATCCTCGCAAAAAGGATGGCCCGGTCAGATCCATTTACGGGCCAAAAAAGAGGGCTCTAGAGAGCAAAACAACACGCCGAATGTTCGAAGATAACGGCACACCTAAATACAGGGGCGCCGCACACCCACTATGTTTCACCGATGAGGTACTAGATCATGAATTTCCAGCGGGATTCAAACCCGTAAACATAGAGGCATATGACGGAACAACAGACCCCATCTAGATCGAGGATTAAATCCTACACATACACATGGCAAGAGGAGATGATCTCCATGCCATAAAATACCTACCGCTCAAGCTCAAAGGGCGAGCTAGGCATTGGCTTAAAAGCCTCCCAGAAAATACCATTGGAAGTTGGGAAGAGCTTGAGGATGCGTTTAGAGCAAATTTTCAGGGGACTTATGTCCGCCCTCCGGATACAGACGATTTAAGTCACATAACTCAACAGCCCGGAGAGTAAGCACGCAAATTCTGGGACAGGTTCCTCACCAAAAAGAACCAAATAGTCGACTGTCCGGACGCCGAAGCCTTAGCAGCTTTTAAACATAACGTCCGAGACGAATGGCTCGCCAGACACCTCGGCTAGGAAAAACCAAGAACAATGGCCGCGCTAACAAGCCTCATGACCCGCTTTTACGCGGGAGAAGATAGCTGGCTAGCAAGATGCAGCACCAGCGACCCAAGTACATCCGAGGTCAGAGATGGAAATGGGTAATCACGACGCAGAACGGATGAGCGCCGGAGTAAAGAAAATGGCCTAAAGAACACGGCGGTCAACGCCGGATTCAAAAGCTCAACAAAACACTGCCTCTTAAAGACAACAGTGACGAGCTATCCAACCTAAACAAAATTTTGGACAGGATATGTCAAATCCACAGTACCCCGGGAAGCCTGCAAACCATACCCACCGAGATTGTTGGGTCTTCAAACAGTCCGGCCGACTTAACGCCAAACACAAGGGGCTCGATACACCAAGCAAAGACGATGACAAACCCCACAAGCAGAGCACCGGAAAACGAAAGACTTTCCCACAAGAAGTCAAAACAGTAAACTCACTTCACATGATAATACGGAACAATAGTGCGGCACCTACTAAAGTACGCACCGCACGGGCCACCCCAGCGGAATCCCAAGATTGGATGTCAAAACCAATTACTTTCGACCATCTGGATTACTCCAGAAACATTCGAAATGCAGGATGGACTGCTTTGTTATTGGATCCTATAATCGACGTACTACAATTTACACAAGTCCTAATGGATGGCGGTAGCGACTTAAACCTGCTATATCCGGACACAATCAGCAGGATGGGGATAGACCCGACCAAAATTCGCCATAGCAGCACTTCCTTCAAAGGAGTGACGCCAGGCCCTTACGCCAACTGCACGGGCTCCTTACTACTAGAAGTTATGTTCGGTTCATTCGATAACTTCCGTCGCGAAAAGCTAATCTTCCATATCGGCCCATTTAAAAGTAGCCATCAAGCACTATTGGGACGTGAAGCTTTCGCCCGCTTTAACGCAATACTGCATTACACGTCTCTTACACTTAAAATGCCCGGTCCACGCAGCATTATCTCTTTGAAAGGTCGCTTAAGACCCCGGACACGGCTAGACGAGTCCGGCTTAAATAAACCAGGGGCTTCCTAGCCGCACACCCCTTTACAAGGGACTATGAGCATGAACAATGAGAACCAATAAAAGCTCAACTTCATTCATTTCTTTTCATGCTCTATTTTAATACATTGCTTGCACGATATCTTTCCAAACTAAGTTCTTCTCTTTTACAGATGAAAAGTGTGCTACACCCGTCCAGGATACAGCACAACAGAGACACAGGCGCTGACGTGCAGCAGGGACCCGTTGCAAGGATTCTTTTCAGATTAAGACCCTGCGTAAACCTTTCTTACTGTCTCTTGTTGATGCACATCCCCGGGTTTCTTACCATAACCGAGGAGGAGGCTGGCGTTTTGGCATCGGCCGCGTCAAAAAATTTCGCCCATACCTGGACACGAGGGGTTTAGGGCATCGTTCAGCCTGTTATCATAAAGACCGAATACCTTAGGGAGTGTTCGGCGTCTCGAGTTAGGCCTTATATGCATCAGCTCCGAATCATGTCTTTGGTCAAATGTTGGGTTTGCCCGGCTCCTGTGTTTTGCTGCCTTGTGTTCCGTATCATCGGCTAACGCGGCACCAGGAGAACTACTGCGATTGTGCCCCGGTTCGGCCGGGCGAGCACCTTAGTAGAGAAAGTCGAAAACTGACTGTCACAGTATAGCGAGAGAGTGGTCAACCACTCGATCGACCACCAGAATGTCTAGAATTCCTCCGCTTTGACGAAGGACCGTTTCCCGGTCAGGCACATACGCGCCCCGAATTCGGAGAGCGCGGTGCACCCAGGGGCTATATCGTAGCCCCACCTTCGAACTCCTATGGCTAAGTGAAAGTGATAAAGCATTATAGTCTGGTTGCCTAGTTTGCTATGCTACCACCTCCTTCACAAGACCAAGACGTTGGATTAAGTGTGAAAATGCGCTATTTTTGCAAACACCCCCGCACCATGTGCGTGGGGGCTGAAGCCGAAGATTGCCATCTTTCAGGTTATATACACATATACATTAACGGACGCACATGAGATATTTCAATACTTGAACGCACAAGTATAAAAAGCACTCATATTATAAACATGGTTTCGCAAAGCATACATGTCATTTGAATATAACATTTTTCGAGCACTGCGACTCTATCAAACGAGCGCCCTGCAGGACTTCCCCAAAATAGTGCTCGGCGGGTAACCGTCTTTTGTCCGAACGCCGGGAGGCAACATCAGTGGCATCCATCTCCTCCCAGTATGTCTTGACACGGGCGAGAGCCATCCGTGCACCCTCTATGCACGCCGACCGCTTCATCGCCTTGATATGCGGCACCGCCCCAAGGAACTGCTGCAATAAGCCAAAATAACTCTTCGGCTTAGGCCTATCCGGCCACACATGAGCCACCACATCTGTGAGGGCAAATCCAGATAATCTATTCAGCTCAGCCCACTCAGCCAACCGATCGGTCAACGGAAGTGGACGCTCCGGACTGTGGAATTGAGACCAAAACAACTCTTCCATCTCGTGATCCTTTTGGCTTCGGAAGTGCACAACCGCATCCGCCGCACTCGCCGCCAAATCCAGATAAGGATCCTCCACACCCCATAGCTGGCCCAGCTGAGCATACTTCGGATCTGTGAACTTCCTGCGCAACAAAAAGGGCTTTCCATCCACAATGTCTCCAGCCTGACGCAGCTCCTCCTTTATAGCCCTCAGTGCAGAACGGGCATCCTTGGCTTCGGCGGTGGCCTTCTTCAGGTCCTCTTGCTCCGCCCGGCGTTCTTTCTCAAGAACCTCATAGCGGTCGGTAACATCCTTCAGCTTCACGGCCATTCCGGCCATCTCCTCCCTGCTTCGGCAGTGAGCAGCCTTTTCGGATCTTAGCTCTTCGGCTGCCCTCGAGGCAGCCGCATCACTCCTTCTGGCCTACTCCTTGGCTCGAGCAAGCTCTGCCCGAAGGTTCTCCACAATAGCAGCACCATCTGCATCAAGCATACATATTGTAAGGAGTCGGCGTCAGCTCCCTTACTAGGTGACCACGGAGAAACAACCTACCTTGTGACTCGTCGAGTCGTTTATTGACCAACGCGATGTCTGCATCCGCAACATCAAGTTGCCGCTTTAGCTCGGCAACTCTATCAGTCTGGCTGGCCACCGGACGATCCGCCACCTGCATAGGAAAGGCGAGAATTAATAACTGAGATTATGATCCTCGGCACGCTGTCGCTTTCGACAACATCCCGAGTCTCAGGGGCTACTATCTATACAGGGCGCACTCTATGTGCAAAACTATCAAAAGGTATGTCATTTTTATGTACCTCAAAACCCGCCAGTAAACTTCTGACGGCATCATGCAACCCGCCCTCTGCGGACGAAATTCTTTCAATCATCGTATTTATCAATATATGGTGATCTTCTGAGATAGATGCCCTCTCGAGCAAATCCTTCAGCTTCCTCGGCCGTACACCAGTAGGTGCCGAACTCTCCGGCCCCGCTGGACTTAGGGAGACCCTCCGCGACGACACTTCAGGGTCGTCCGCCCCGCCTGATGGCGCGGCTGATGAGGGCGTCTCGCTCTCCATCATCTCCGGATGAAGGTCCCCCGAAGACGAGCTCAGCTGAGAAGGACGGAGATCCGAACTACAAGATAACAACTTCGGTTATCCTCAGAAGCAAAAATAGGGATGTCTCTTATTACAAAAACTCCCCTTTTTCCACTTACGGCTCGCTGGAGGGCTGATTCCTTAGGGGAGATAGTGCGGCCGGGGTTTCCCTTGGCGTGGGACCCTCTGGTGAAGATTTCTTCCCCTGCTTCGAGGCCTTAGCCTCCGGATCTTCGGAAGCGGTCCTCTTCTCCCCCTGGAAGGAGGGATTCTTGATCCCCCCTTTCTCGAAAGCCTCCTTAGCAGAGGCGGTAGTTTCTCTGTTTTCCCCTTCACCCTCCTCTGGAGGCGCAACCTCCAGCATCCTGACCAACACCGAGTCCGGCGCGGTCTCCGGGAGGGGGGCCGGACACCGCATTAGTTTTGCTTGTGCTATCCACTCCTATTCAAAGGACGATTGGTTAAAAGGCAAATCCATGAATATGCAAGCAAAGGGTATGTCCGGACACAGGGCTACTTACTTGAGCATCCGGGCGATTGCAGCTTAAGCCGGCGTCCTCGGTCAATTCCGGACACACTTCTTGTGATCCAAAGAACAATTTGTACATCTCCACGGGTGTCGTACCCATGAAGTGTTGGAGAGCTCATGGCCCCTCCAGATTGAATTCCCACAGGCGGAGGGGGCGACGTTTGCAGGGCAGAAGACGCCGAATCAGCATAACCTACATCACTACGACCAGATTGATCTCCCTCTCTTGGAGGTCTCGAATCCGGCCCTGCAATAGGGGTACGTCCTTTGACGGCCCCCAGTTAAGCCCTTTGTTGACCCATGACATCAGCCGTTGTGGAGGGCCCAAGCGAAAGATGGGCGGCAGCTTCTGCCTACTACCCCTGGGAGCGGTAATATAGAACCACTCCTGTTGCCACAAATCGAGCTCCTCCTGGAAAGAGCCCTCGGTCCATGGAGCATCGGCCCTCTTGCTTACAACCGCCCCGCCGCACTCTGCTTGACGCCCCTCGATCATCTTCGGCTCCACGTTAAAGGTTTTGAGCCACAAACCGAAGTGGGGGGTAGTACTGTAGCGACCCGACCTCAGACGGTCAAGTCTCTGTGCGTAAGTGTCATCCCTGGATCGGTATGCTGACACACACAGTACTCGAGGATTTATAACAGAAATCACATGTATAAAATGACGTAAATACTATTACCTTAGTCCAAAAAGCGGAAGTAACAAGGTTGTGGATTCCCATCAACACCAACGGCAAAGTTGAGTATAGGAAATCATAACCCTAACGTATCACTTACTCATCGTAAGATCCTGCAACATGAGACGTTGCAGCCACAGAGGGTCAGTACATTGAATGTACTGGCAAATTCACACCATAGAGTAATGATGAATAATGGCTATCACTACATGCATATTTGGCTGGTGGAAAAGCTCTATGGTTGTAATGTTTTTTCGAAAAGCCAATTTTTCCCTACTGCAAAGGAATAAATTTATTTAACTATCATGGTGGTTGTTAAACATTGAGAATGGTTGACAACATTCTCAATCCCAATTAAAAAGTACTCATTAGAACCCAACAATATTGATTATAGTAACATGATGAGATTCACAGGAAAATAAAGTACTAGATACTCAAGATGTCCATAACCAGGGACACGGCTAATCATGATTTGTTTGTACACTCTGCAGAGGTTTGCGCACTTTTCCCACAAGACTCGATCGCCTCCGTTTGATTCCTCGCACTACATGATGTTTGAGAAACGGATGACCGAGACATAGTCTTTCGGAAGCACTAGCACCTTACATGTGGGTAGACCGGTACACCTACTTTCCCCTACATCTGCTAGTCTACCCATAAGAGTTCGCACAACTTAGTCAACTATGTCAGAGCCCATAATGTCTTGTGGCTGCACACGTAAGTTTCTAGTTTGAATAATCTCATGAACCCTTTGAGCCTGGGTGGCGGTCCGAAGAAATACAGGCAAGTCCTGCTAGAAAACAGGTGCCTCAATCCACCCAGATGTGTGCTTAAGTTGCGACCTTAAATAAACCATTAATTAACAATCTCACATCTGTCATGGAAATTCACTCACCCAATCCACATCTACTAGCATAGCATGGCATAATGAGCAAACGTAGAAGTAACTCCCAAAGGTTTGATAACAAAACAGGTAATAGGTACTACCTCAACTACATTCCCATCCCACAATTTAATTAGATCCTAATCATGCAATTGTTCGGAGGATAGATCTAATGCATAAAAACTGGGTATGAGAAAAGGTATGATCAAAGTGTGAACTTGCCTGCAATGTTGATGAAGATGATTCGCACTCAAAACTCTTGATAGTTCTATTCATCTCACTCCGTTCAATCTATCATAAGAAAACAATAGTAACCACACATAAGCAATCACTCAAAAGATTGGAAAGAACAAGAAGTACGATTCGGAAAACATCAAAACCAAGCGAATAACTCTTGCAGCATAAAACAATTTCTAACATTACCAAAACTATGTGAATTTGGCCTTATCAGAAAGTTTAGATCAAGAGCTTCGAGATGCAAAAAGAATCAACTCAAATGGAGTTATAAAACTCAAGCTATGATTAAACAAAGTTCAAATTCGAATCTGATCTAATTCAAATTTTAAACTTTCAAAAACATGTGCAAGTTGTTTATCTGGATAGAGGGGATCATAACGAAGAAGTGGGCGTTTGTTTCGTTGGATTTGGACAAATGAGTAAAAAGTTATGGCTATTTGAAAAATCAGGGCTAAGGTGTTTTACGAAAGAAAAATAGCTACGACTAAGGTCTAATTTATAAATACGTAGACTAATTGGTAATCTAATTATTTTATCGTGTTAGTCTGAAAAAATAATAAACTACGGAAGTATAAGAAGAAGAAAAAAGATACCTTTATAAGGCAGACAAAAGACGACTTTGGAGAGAAGAGACAATTTCCAAAAGTCGCGCCGGAGAGGAGAAATATATTTTTCTTAAATGAATCTAGTCAAACCAAAATGTTGATTTAACCCGAATCAGATGATTTTTAAAGGCTCTATGGGTCTATATTTATAGGTGGAAAAGAGGTTTAGAGGTCAAAAGCTAGACAATGTGGAACTAAACGTAGATGAAAATATACGAAACAGAGAAGAAAAAGGCTAACGCCTCGCACGGGCCTAAACCCATCGACCGGCCGCGCGCGTACGTGCTGCATTTTTTTTTGCCAAAGAAAAATAAAATCTGAAAAGGAAAATGCTGGCTGGGCCTGGCCTATTTAAGAGAAAAAAAAAACAACGGGGCGCCAGAAGCTACTATACTGCGCATGTAGGCGATAAATAAATACGGGCCGCACGCACAGTTTCTCTTTTTTAACTAGAAACAGAAGGAGAACCGAAATAACGAAATTAAACGTAAAAGTATATATAGGCATGTTATATATCAAAATTTTCAGAAAAAGATTTTCTACAAGGCGAACATTTTCCTAGCATTAAATAGAATTCACAGAAATTCAGATAATTCAAAGAGTCCTACTGGTCTAATAAAATCCAATAGAAATCATTATAAAAATACCAAAATTAATTCAAATTTATTTCTCTCCAATTTTATGATGTAGGGAATGATGTTACCCTATTTTCCGTATATTTTATTTTTGGATAAAATAATTTGAATAAAACTCCAATAACTCCAAATTGAAATAAATTCAAAAGAACTTTGAATTTGATTCTTCTAAAACTCCCAACTCATATTTCATATAATTTGAAGAAGTCATTTTATCTTCTCTCATGAAAATTATTGAGTTGCGTGAAGTTTATGAATCGAAATATTTCCAAATGAAATTCCAATATTTTCAAATACCCTTTCATTTAATTAAATGGAGGAAGTCATATCATCTTCGCTCAAGGGTTTTGTATTTGAAAAGAATTTGAATTCATGAAGATCAGAAAAGAAAATGAAAGTTTGGGAAAGTCTTTTTATTCCCTCTCATTTAACTTTCAAAAAGTTTCGAATTTCACTCAATTTCGCACCATCAATCAAACAATCAATCAAATCTATCTGTTTGTATAACATTCCAAAATTTAGAATTTTGGGATGTTACAAACCTACCACCCTTAAAATGAATCTCGTCCTCGAGATTCGGAGAGGCTAGCAATAAATAGGTTAGGGTTTGGGGGTCTTCTAAAAGATCCATCAATCGTCTCCGGGGTCTCGGGTGCTGCCACCCTTAGAAATATTGATACGGTTCCTTCGAAACTCATATACTCCATCCTTATTATTGGCAGTGTCGATCTCTTCAGATCTTCAGGATAATTCCTTCCCTGGCTCTTCCGGTAGCGGCATAACCTTTTTCCTTAATTCTTGTATCCATTTCATCTGGTAAGGTTATTCCAAGACTGGGTCTTCTTAACTGATGGGTCTAGCGCCAATACTAAACAACTATCGATGTCTCATGGTGGTCAACAATTTATGGTTTCTCCTGCAGAAAACGGGTCTGGTTGAGCCTCACCGTATGACCTACGTTTGGCAACAACTGCCTTGTACAAGGGGAAAAATTGCTATACCATTCTACGGTTCAAACAAGGCTTTGATCGTCGTCTCTCTACTATAGGTAAGTCACTCAGATTTACCATCCCACATAGCAAGGCGAATAATAAGGGTAAGTCGGTATGGTGATCAATCCATCCCGCACCCAAATTATTACCTTGTATATGGTTTAGCGAATCTCGCATGCTAACACTCGGTCATCCTCACAAGCATTGCAGAATTTCTCTTGTCAACGAACTAAGTTCGGATAAATCCATGGATTCTGCAAGCCAAACAACCATCTATCGTTCCTTCACGACTCTCAGGTTTTGCGTTACTCCTATAGAATCGTCGGTCGATAAAATAGTAACTTCTTCAGGGTTTCCTTCAGTAAGAGTGTGCTTGCTTCTTGGCAGGTCCTGGGGCCTATGGGTTATGGCCCATCTCATCACTTGTATACCTTGAACTCATCAGCGAGCAACTGATCATTATTCCAACTTCCAACTTCCTAGTATTCTTAAATCCATCCAATTGTACTGTCTTCCTTCCTTCTATTTGTACCAAACTAAGACGTGATTACTCAAACTCATCATGGAATTTCCATTGATCCATATTTCCAACATCATACCTCCTTTATATCCAATAGTAATTCATCTCTTCATCCTAGTGGGATATCCCACATACCGAGATAAAAACTTATACTTATGAAGTCCATACTCCACTTCGTGGAATATCATTATCCTTTCCAGGGTCAAATCTCCTCACAGGGTGATATTGGCCATCTCTGCATGGCACTTCTTCAACTGGGAAACGTGAAACACATCATAAACTCCTGACAGTCCTTCGGGTGACTCCAACTTGTTGGCCACTTCTCCCATACGTTCCAAAACTTGGTATTGTCCTACAAATCTAGGGCTAACTTCCCCTTAACTCCAAATACTTTAACTCCTCGCAGAGGGGACACAGGAAGACATGTTCTGTCTCCAATTTCATAGACTACCTCCTTGCGTTTTTGAGTCTGCATAACTCTTCTGCTTGGACTGAGCTACCTTCAGTCTATCTTCAATCAACTTAACATTCTCTTCTGACTCCTTGATCATATTTGGTCCAAACAACTGACAGTCTCCAACTTCATCCCACATCAACTGTGTCTGGCTCCTTCTCCATACAAAACCTTAAAAGGGGCCATCTTCAAACTGGCTTGGTAACTGTTGTTGTATGAGAACTCCGCATAAGGTAGATTATCATCCCTACTAGATCCATAATCTAGCGCACACACCTTCAACATGTCCTCCAGAATCTGATTGACTCTCTCGGTCTATCCATCTGTCTGCGGATGAAAGGCTGTACTGAACTCTAGCCTAGTACCCAAAGTGTGGTGCAGCTGATTCCAAAACTTTGAGGTAAACTGTGTTCCTCTATCTGATACGATGGTCCTCGGAACTCCATGCAGACATACGATTCTGGGAAAATATATCTTGGCCAACTTCGCACTTGTATAGGTGGTATTCACTGGGATAAAGTGAGCCACTTTGGTCAAGCGAATCATCTAGTACCCAGATAGAATCATGTCCCGTTCGGGTTCTGGGAAATCTGGTAATGAAATCCATGCCAAGCTTATCCCACTTCCATTTGGGTATCGGCATAGGCTGTAGTAATCCTGCTGGCTTCTGATGCTCTGCTTTTACTCTCTCTGGCATACATCACCTACGACTACATACTCCGCAATATCCTTCTTCATACCAGTCCACCAGAAACACTCCTTCAAATCCAAATACATCTTGGTGTTTCCAGGGCGAATCGAGTATGGTGAGTCATGAGCCTCTTGAAATATTTACTTCCTGATCCTTGCATTACTGGGAACATGTACACGGTCCTCGAACCATAAGGTGTCGTGCTCATCCTTACGAAAACCTTTGGCCTTTCCTTATCTCATCCTCTCTTTTACCTCAGAAATCTCTTTGTCATCCTTCTGAGCTTCACGGATCTTTCCCAACAATGTAGTCTGAACTTCCATTGCTGCGACAAAAGCTTTGGGAACAATCTCCAACCGAAGTTCCCTGAGATCCTCGTCTAACTCCTTTGGTAATCCCCCACTTATGAGGGTATTCATCCTGGTGTTCTTTACAGTTGTGTCCTATTTCTCCACAAAGCTTGTATGCCCAGGGTTTCTTCATATTGTAAGTGCATCTAGTGCCCCTTAGTGATTTTGGTGTATTGAAGACTTATAGGTTAAGTAACTGATGCGTTTGTGAGTGTACACAGGTCTATAAGTCTATGAGGAGTTTGATATTTACAGAGAAAGTCGACCCCTAAAAATGAAGTTCTTCAACTGAAGACTTTGATATTCTGAAGACTTTCTGAAGACTTTGAAAGTGAAGAAATTGGTGTGACCTTGAAGACTTGATATTCATTCGAGGAATATGAAGCGTGGAGACTTTTGTTTTCGTAGTTTCATTTTCTCTTTCTTGAGTCATAGGAAACACCGTACTGTTAAAGGGGGTCGAGGAAATACTAAGGAAAACTTTCCATGTGATGCTCAACTCAAAATCCTACACCTACCAATCCCTTCGAGTGAAGCCATTGGAAATCTCATACAGTTCAGTCAAATTCTTCAATGACAGAGACACAGTTCTTCTGGTCACTAAGGACTTTGCTCTGACTGAGGAGTTAGGAATTCGCCAGTGTGAATTGCCTACACAGTGAGGAACATGATAGCCCTGAGGAATTTGAGAGTCAAATTTCCGACCGTTGCTATGCTGCGCGACGGCTGTCCAAAATATCTTATCCACCTAACGGTCATATCATTGAAGGGCATTTATGTCTTATCATGTCGGGCTGCTCCCTAGGCTATAAATAGCCGCCCCCTACAACCACTAGTTGGTTGGCTGCTCCGAGAGAACTTGACACTTGTCATCTGAGAGCAACCCATCCTCCGAGGACTTTGAGCGAAAATCATCAAGTGAGGAAAATCCCAAAACCAAACCCCCCACAAACCCAAAGTGATTGAGCATCACTGAAGAAATTGATCCTGCGTGGATTCGACGCTTGTTACCTTTGAAGACTGTGCTTCTTCCAGACGGTTAGGCGTCAAGGTCTAGAGCATCCAAGAGGAATTGTGGATCACCGAGTGACCAAGTCTGTGAAGGTTTGGAAGTCACCTGAAGACTTACCACGAGTGATTGAACGAGGCCTGCGTGGTCTTAGTTCAAGGAGAATACGGTGAGGACTGGGTGTCCTGAGTTGCGGCTCAGAGACTGGGTGTCCGGGACTGTGTGTCCTCGAGTTTAAATACTCAGCCGCTCCAACCAGACGTACAACTGAGGCAGCAGTTGGAACTGGTTTACCAAATCATTGTCTTCACCAACTAACTGGTTCTATCTCCTCAACTCTTTCATTTCCTCATTATTGTGTTGTGTATTGTTCATATCTGTGTTTGAAGACTTTGACTGAAGACTTTCACAAATTCCTCAGTTCAATTTCTTCAGGCTGTTTGTCTTCATCTGGTTATCCTGTGTTTACGCTTTCTGTACTCAGTGCTAGTCCTCATTTCATCATGATGACTATGTTTGTGTCCTATTATATTTACTTCTGAGTACTTATTCCGTTGCAAGTAGTTCTTCGCTAAGGAATTTCCTCACCAGCAAATTCCTCAGTGAAGAATTCATAAAAATCGCCTATTCACCCCCCTCTAGTCGATATAACGCACTTTCAATTGGTATTAGAGCAAGGTACTCCCTTGTTCTGTGTGATTTTGGTTTAACCGCCTGGACTTTTAGTTATGTCGACCGCAGGTATGATCAAGGTCTCGCCTGGGTGTCCTACCTTTGATGGAACGGACTACCCCTACTGGAAGAACAAGATGCGAATGCATCTTGAGGCAATTGATAATGATCTCTGGTATGTTGTGGAAAATGGTGTCCCCACTGTCACTCCCCCACTGAACGCTACCGATGTGAAGAGATTCAAACAACTCGATTCTCAAGCGAAGAATATCATATGTGGTCATCTGAGCAAAGGACAATATGGAAGAGTGAGTGCTTTGGAAACTGCTAAGCTTATCTGGGATAGGATGTCCAAAGTAAATGAAGGAGTTTCAACTCAGCGTGACTCTCGAGTCGATGTTCTTCGGAATCTCTTCAATCGCATCAAAAGACTCGACAATGAGAATGTCTAACAAACCTTTGATCGCCTCACTGACATCTCAAATGAGCTTCAAGCCCTCGGTGCCACTGACATCACTGATCATGAAGTTGTGAAGAAACTGTTGAGATCGCTTGATTCCTCATTTGATACTCTGGGACTGATGATACAAGAACGTGCTGACTACAAGTCGCTTGATCCTGCTGATATCCTCGAAAGGCTAAACACTCACGAGTTCCAGCTTGCTGAAAAGAGAGATCTCTATGGCTCAAACTATGGCAAACCACGTGCCCTGAAGGCTAAGGTTGTGTCTGACTCTGAATGTGAGGATTCTGGTAGTAGCTTTGGTGATCCTGAAGAACTGAGCCAGGATCTAGCACTGCTTGTGAAGAAATTCCAGAAATTCACAAGACGTGGTCGCTTTGGAAAATCCTCAAGAGGAAATGATTCCTCATCCAGTGACTATAAGAGAAGACTTTGCCACAAATGGAAGAAGCCTGGTCACTATATTCAAGATTGTCCTCAGTGGGAAAAGGAAATGAAGAAGAAGAAATACAAGGATTACAGTTCTGATGATGCGAAGAAGAAGAAGAAATCGTCAAAATCTTCGTCATCAAAATCCTCAAAGTCTTCATCTCACAAGAAGAGCAGCTCCAAGAAGGCTCGGGCATTCATTGGCAAGGAGATGGACTCTGAGGCTGAATCTGAGGAAAATGATGAAGAGGAGGAGTCTGAAGAATCTGAGTCTGGTGTTGCGAGTCTGGCCGTTGCTACTGCCTTCGTCAGCAAGTCCATCTTCAACACTGAAGAAACTGACTCCACCGACAAGCCTGATGAACATAATGATGGCTACGCTCCCACCTATTGCTTCATGGCGAAAGGTGCTAAGGTACTGAAATACAACTCCTCTGACTCTAGTGAAAATGAATCTGATGAGGATCTCAAGCCCAGCTACTCTAAACTTGCTAAAATTGCTGTGAAACAACAACGGGCTCTTGAAAAGGTTCAAAACATGCTAGATAAAAGTGATGATATGTTGGGTGAAGAAATGGATCGCACTAAAGCCTTGACTGAAAATCTTCAGAGACTTCAGTCTAGGTATGATAACCTTCAAGGTCATCATAACTCTCTCTTGTCTGATCATGAGAAACTTTCTAATGAATTTCTTCAAGAAAAGCAAGATCATGAGAAGCTTTCTCTTAAATCTCTTCAAAGAAAGGAAGATCTTGAAAAGCTAAGAGTGTGTTATGAAGATCTTCAGAAGGAGCACGATTCATTACTATCTCAACAAATCAGTGCTTCTCAGGAAGAATTTGTTCCTCCATGCTTAAAGTGCATTGAACGTGAATCTGCTAATTCTTCACCTGAATGTTCAAATGCTTCAAATGTTACAAATACTTCATCTGCCTCTGCTATCACTAATTCCTCATCTGAGGACATTGCTAGTATCACTGACAATGCAGGGCTGAAGGAATTGTACATGACAGGCATGTACAAAAGCCTCAAAGGGCATCAGACACTTTGTGATGTGCTCAAAAAGCAGATCCTCAACAGAAACCCTAGGAAAGAGGGTATTGCCTTTGAGAGGAAACTCAATGCTGATGGAACATATTGGAAGCCTGAGCAGTACCCCAAAACCTCATGGGTTGCTGCAAAGGGACCTCCAGTTGATCCATCTAACTTATCTGGCTTTACATGTGAATCTTCTCATTCTTCTGATGAGTCATTTGACTCCAACTATAAACTGTTCAAAAATCAGAATGGTGAAGTATTTGCTAGATATGTTGGCACTAACTGTAGGAACGGCTCCCCTATGAAGAAAATCTGGGTTCCCAAAAGTTGTGTTGAAAGTCTTCAGGTGAATGTCCTCATGACACCACCTGTGAAGAACAGGAACCCCAGATCAAATTCTTCATATGGACCAAATTCTTCGCATGGATCAAAATCCTCATATGATTATCATCGTGCTAACAACTCTATCTCACATGGATCAAAGTCCTCGAAGAATTACTCTGCTTATTCATATGCTTACCCTAACCCCTCTTATGCTAAGCGAAATGGTTGGGCATATTTGCCACCTTTCTCACATGGTGCTCGCAGGATGATGAACTCTTTGCCACCCCTCCAGATGTGGGTGGTGAAGAAAAAGAACTAATCTCCTCTGCAGGGTCAGGTCTCCAGACGTGCTCTAACGTCTGAAGAATTTGCTGGGGACCTGACAAAAATGCCTGAAGGGACGCAGGCGAATCATGATGAAATGAACTTTCATTTCACACGTCCTCATACTGCTATATCTGTTTACTGCTTGATGAAATTCATCTGATGAACTTGATATCATATTCTTCACTGATGAAGCATATGAGATTGTAAGCTACACTAATTCATCTACAGGATGATCAACCCAAAACCACTGAATGGGTCCTCGATAGTGGATGTACAAATCACATGACTGGTGACAAGAATCTATTGATGGATGCTCCCTTATCACCATCACCTCTGAAGCATATCATCTTTGCTGACAAAGGAAAAAGTCAGGTATTGGGTCTTGGTAAGGTTGCTATCTCTAAGGATAAGCACATGGACAAAGTCATGCTTGTTGAGTCCTTAGGATACAATCTCATGTCAGTCTCAATGATTTGTGATCTTGATATGGTTGTTGTCTTCGGCAAATATCGCTGTGTTGTGATTATGGAAGCTGACAATTCCAAAGTCTTCGAAGGCTTTAGGAGAGGAGATCTGTATATTGTTGATTTCTCTACAGGACCACAACCAGCCGTGTGTCTACTTGCAAAAGCTTCAGAAGGCTGGCTATGGCATCGACGACTTGGTCACGCAGGCATGAGGAATTTGAACACGCTTGCGAAGAAGAAGCATGTCATTGGCATTGAGAATGTCAAATTCCTCAAGGATCACATATGCGGAGCATGTGAAGCTAGAAAAATGACCAAGGCCAAGCATCCAGCGAAGACTATCATGACCACTACACGTCCATCGAATTGCTTCACATGGACCTCTTCAGACCTAATCATTATTCAGCCGTCACTAATGATGCATCTTTATATGGTTTTGTCATTGTTGATGATTATTCTCGATATACATGGGTACACATTGTTACTTACAAACATGAAGTGCAGGAAGTCTTCAAACGATTTTCCTCGAGGGCTTCAACCAACTTTGGTGTGAAGATCAAGCATATCAGAAGTGACAATGGAACTGAGTTCAAGAATTCCGGTCTTGATGCTTATCTTGATGAACTTGGTATTACTCATGAGTTATCTGCTCAATATACTCCTCAGCAGAATGGCGTCGTGGAGCGCAAGAACAGAACTCTTGTTGAGATGGCTCACACTATGCTTGATGAATACAAAACGCCTCAGCGTTTTTGGATTAATGCAATTGATACTGCTTGCCACATCATCAATAGAGTATATCTTCACAAATTCTTCAAGAAGACTGCCTATGAACTCCTCACTGACAAGAAACCCAATGTGAGTTATTTCAAAGTCTTCGGTGCTAAATGTTGGATTAGAGATCTTCACCACAACTCTAAATTTGCACCGAAAGCACATGAAGGTTTTATGCTTGGTTACGGAAAGGACTCGCACACCTACAGAGTCTTCAACATTGTTCTTCACAAGATTGTTAACACTGTAGATGTGCGGTTCGATGAAACTAATGGCTCGCAACGAGAGCACCTACCTTCTGTGTTAGATGAACCAGCACCTGAGGGTGCTATCAAGCTCAAGCCAACTGAGGATGTCATTTCGACTGAAGAATCTGCTGAAGAATTCATTCCTGTTCATGAAGAACGTCGAGCTGATGCACCCGAAGAACACGATGAGGAAAATGGTGCTGAAGAAAATGCTGATCAAAATCCTCAGGGACAACCAACTCATCCACGCGTTGCAAAAGAAGTGCAAGTGGAGAAGATCATCGATGACATTAGCGCACCAGGTCCTCTCACACGCTCAAAAGCCTCACACTTATCTAACTTTTGCGGGCACTATGCTTTTGTCTCTATCACAGAGCCCACTAAGGTAGATGAAGCATTTCTGGAGCCGGAGTGGATTCAGGCTATGCAAGAAGAATTACATCAGTTTGAGCTGAACAATGTCTGGGAATTGGTCAATCGCCCAGATCCTCGCAAGCATAATATCATTGGCACAAAGTGGATCTACCGCAACAAGCAAGATGAAAATGGCCTTGTGGTGAGGAATAAGGCACGACTAGTAGCTCAAGGCTACACACAGGTTGAAGGAATTCATTTCGATGAAACTTTTGCACCTGTTGCTAGACTTGAGGCTATTCGCATATTACTTGCTTACGCTAACCATCATGATATCATATTATATCAAATGGATGTGAAAAGTGCATTCCTCAATGGTAAGCTTGAGGAAGAAGTATATGTTTCTCAACCCCCAGGTTTTGAAGATCCCAAGAATCCTGACAAAGTCTTCAGACTCAATAAGGCCCTCTATGGCCTCAAGCAAGCCCCTCGGGCGTGGTATGATACATTGAAGGAATTCTTCGTGAAGAATGGATTCACACCCGGTTCACTCGACCCTACTCTCTTTACTAAATCATATGATGGTGAACTGTTTGTGTGCCAAATATATGTTGATGATATTATCTTCGGCTGTACTAACCAACGATATAGTGATGAATTTGCCTATATGATGAGTGAAGAATATCAAATGTCTATGATGGGAGAGTTGAAATTCTTCTTAGGTCTTCAAATTCATCAGCAGCGCAATGGCATATTCATATCTCAGGAGAAATACCTCAAAGATGTACTGAGGAAATTCGGCATGCAAGATTGCAAAGGCGTCAAAATTCCTGTGCCCACAAATGGCCATCTATGCACTGATGAAAATGGTATTGACTTCGATCACAAGGTATACCGCTCCATGATTGGTTGTTTATTGTACTTATGTGCACCTAGGCCAGATATAATGCTTAGTGTTTGCATATGTGCCTGATTTCAAGCTGCACCGAAGGAATCACACCATAAGGCTGTGAAGCATATTCTTCGATATCTAGCTCACACACCAACACTAGGATTATGGTACCCCAAGGGCTCTGCTTTTGATCTCATTGGATATTCTGACTCTGACTATGCTAGTGATCGTGTGGACCGCAAGTCAACATCTGGTACTTGTCATTTCCTCGGATGATCTTTGGTCTGTTGGTCCTCGAAGAAATAGAACTGCGTATCACTGTCTACTGCTGAAGCTGAATACATTGCTGCTGGCTCTTGCTGTGCTCAACTGCTTTGGATGAAGCAAACCCTCAAGGACTATGGCGTCAACGTGAAGAATGTGCCTCTCCTCTGCGACAATGAGAGTGCCATCAAGATTGCTCACAACCCAGTTCAGCACTCGAAGACTAAGCACATCCAGATTCGTCATCATTTTCTTCATGATCATGTGTTGAAGGGCGACATCTCCATCGAGCATGTGAAGACTGAAGAACAACTAGCTGATATCTTCACTAAGCCCTTGGATGAGAAGAGATTTAGCAAGTTGCGGTGTGAGCTAAATATCTTAGAATCTTCGAATGTTCTTTGAAAAGGACACACATCCTAACCCTTATGCAGAATTGATGACTTAGATGTGCAACACATGAAGAAACGTTTTTCTTCAATCAATGAAGAATAACACTCTAAGTGTGAAGAAATTAATGAAGAATTTGATTCTCAGAACCCTACGACAATTGTACGCGATGTCTGAAATCATCATTCTTATACGGTGGGTTACGCCACCACAAAAGTTGAGAATCTTCAATTTGAGTTTTTCCTCATTTTTGAAATTCTTCAGTCTTTCAAATTCTTCAACTTTGCAAAATCTTCACTATTTCCGTCGTTTTTCTTCATTGGCTATATATATATGTGTGAGTTTATGTCCTCTATAGCATTCACTTATTGCTATTTCTTCAAGTTGCGATTTCTGCTAAGTGAATGTGATCGGACCCTTCCCCCTCTATGCTATACTCAACCCAATCTATTCACAAATTCTTCATGTGCATTCTGATTGAAACTCGTTCAAAGTCATCACTGTGTCCTTGTCAGCTGAAGAAATTGCGAACGAAATTTTTAAAACAAATCTTATCCAGATTTTCAGTTTTACCGCTCAAACCGTTCCGCATCCCACGATGCATTAGTTTATTCACCCACGATCTTACACGATCTCATCTGCACAGTACATGGGTGACACATGTCACGTGAAGAAGAAAGGGCAGGGGCATGTTCGTCCCAAAATCTTCGGGCGAACAGTTTTTACCGTGGCTATAAATACCCCTCTCCCTTCCTTACTTCATTTACTCCGCTCGGTCGCTGCTCTCGCTCGATCTCTCCTCAAACCCTAGCGCCGCCGCTACTCAATCGCCATCGGTGAGGAAGAGCTTCACTGCCTCGACCTCGTCGCCGTCGTACTCGCGCCGGCTGCAGAAATCTTCACTCCGCCGCCGCTGTAGCTGTCTCCCTCTGCCAAGTTAGGGCGTGGGAGATCTAACTTGACGAGCTTCACCATGGTTCATCTCTGTTCGTCGTGTTCTTCAGTTCGGGTAATTAAAAGTCACTTTTATTACTCGCTTTGATTCTCAAACTTTTCTGAAAATCTTCAAAGGTGTTTTATTCTTCAGATCTTCACACATAAACACCTCACACACTGTATGCTCTTGATTCATCTCTCTAAGCACTCATTTCTTCAAGATTCCTCAATTATGCGGATTTTCGATCTGTACAACTCTGGAACCTAAGACAAGAACGCTTAGTGAAATTCCTCAAGGCTCAACTGGTCAAATTCCTCAAAACTTGTCTTTTTCGAAAAACCTTCTGAGAACGCATATGACCTCTCCAAATTCCTGGCACCTACACTCTATTCACAGGTACTCATGTCCGCTGCTGAATCACTAGGTTCTCATCAACTTAACTCATTTGCAGCGTTCCTCAAAGAAAAACTGCATACTTCTTCAGAGTGTTCTATTGTTCAAATTCCTCATCTGAAGAAAATGGCAGAAGGCAAGAGACCGCAGAAAGGAGGAAAGAAACCGGAGGTCATGACTGCCTTCGAGATCCCTGATGAAATATACAAAGATTATTGCACACCTGATGAAGCCAAGTTTGGCAAAGAGAAGAAAAATCAGCGCAAAGTGCGCATTCAGAGGATAGAACGAAGATGGGCACGAGAATGGAGGGAATATCGCTATGTTACTCCAAAGTACATGAAGATATTCGCCTTAAACCCTCCATGCCCAAGAGCTCCATTGGCACCTGGCCAAGTCGCTGATCCAACCAGCATCAAGCGTGGTGAAGACTTTCCGGAAGAATGGTCTAGGCGTCAAGCAAAACTGGCAAGACAAGCCAACGAGGCAGTGAGGAAATTCAATGAGGATTCAGCTGCTGCTGCTGCCGGTGAGACCTCGGTCAAGCCGAGGAAATCAATGCCGAAGAAGCCTGCTCGCAAGCCAAATGCTTCACCATCAGCGCCCGCACGGCCAAGTTCCTCAGCCGCGCCCTCACGGCAAATTCCTCAGACTACTGCTGCTCCATCAAAGTCCTCAGCAGCTCCCTCCAAGTCCTCAACTCCTGTGCATCTGGCTACATGTCAAAGGACTCAGGGTTTCTCAATTGCTTCTGGTGTCTCAGCAAATTCCTCAGCTGCACCAATGTCCTCATCAGGTCCCACTCTGCTGAAGACAAAAGCAACAGCTGGACGCGGTCCTCGGCCAAGTCCAAGAAAGAAAGTTGCTTTCCAAGTGCCCTCTGATGACGAGGCTTCTGATGAAGAACTTGCAAAAATCATCAGAGACAGACTAGCAAAGGCCGCTAGAGCCAAAGGAACAACTGTGCCTCTGCTTTTGGATCCGAAGAAGATCCTTGATTTCATCGACTTATGGCATCAGGATCCAAACACTCCAATGCCTGATCTGCCTCTGACTCCTGGTCAAAGTCACATGCTGACCCATTTCATCGCTGAAGAGAAATGGAAATTTGAAAAGGCTCGTGAGATCAAGAGAGCACAAGCTAGAAAGGAGAAGCTTCTGAAGAAGAACATCGTCAACCTGACTCCTGAAGAACTTCTCAAAGCTCAATCTGAAATCCAAGCCCTCAGCAAAGATTTCGATGCATACAATGCTGATTGGCAAGGAGCCAAAGTGAGATTCGTCAATTTGACGAAGAAAATGACAACTGTTGCAGCCCCATCGCAACAAGAAAATCCTCAGGCTACAGACTCTGCTCAGCCTGCTGAAGAACATGTCAGCACTGCTGATGACTTTCAGCCTGCTGATGAGAATACAAGTTCCAGGGCTAGTGACTCCATTCCAGCCGCTGAAAAAAATTCCCAGGGCATCCACTAGTGGTGCACCTGAAGAAACTGAAGAAATCAGGGCAACTGCACCAGTTGCGCCTGAAGAAAATGAACCATAGTCCTCAGCTCCTCCTGCGCCAACACCAACTCCAATTCTTCCTTCTGCCTATGAAGTGAAGAAGACCAAGGCTGCAGAGCGAGCTGCAGTGAAGAAAAGGAAGGCATCAGCTGTGTCAAATTCTTCGGCCGCGAAGAAAATGAAGCCAATGACCAGCTCGCTTGAAAATCCCATTGATGCCGTTCCCATTTCCTCCATCTCGTCTAAGGAAATTGTTCCTTATGGAGAAGACTACAAGATCCCAAGCGGATCTGATGAAGAAAATCATTATGTTGCTACCTCAGAACAGTTTGATGAAGAAATTGGAGTGGAACCATTCCCTTCAACGCCAGTCGTTTCCTCACCCATGCCTCAGTTCACAACTGAAGAGGCTGGTGTTGAGGAAATTGAAAAAGAAGATGAAGACGTGGATATTGGATGCACTACACCAGTGATGAATGATGACTTTTGGGAAAGTCAGCAACCACATACTCCTCTCTTCACTCCTATTCAACAGATTCCTCAGTCCCCGGCTACAACTGTTCAAATGGGCTCTGAAGAAACTCATCCCACATTGTCTGTTCATGAAGAAATTCCAGCCGCAAGTGCTGAAGAACCTGCTGCTGATCCCCAAACTACACAAGAAGAGGAACCAGAAATTCCTCAGCCTGAAGCACCTGAGATCGCGATTCCTGAGGTTGTGCTGCAAATCACTGACACCCCTCTGCCCAAACCGAAGAATCTGTTCTCGAGCAAGCAAAAATTCAAGGCTGAAGACTTCTTTTCTGAGCATGTGTTCTTCACTGAATACAATCCATATGACTCTACTCGCATAAGGAAAAGACGCTTATGGACTGCTACTCAAGCCAACTTCTATTCCTCAGTGCTCTTTGACAAGGACAAAATTTTCGATCATGAGCACATTCCTCATGTGGATATGGAATCTCTGCCGTGCTTCGAGCCAGTACTCCGAGTTATTCACGATGCAGGACTCCTAAATTTCTACACTGATATCTGTGATTGGAATGAAGAACTCATTCTTCAGTTCTATGCCACTTTGCATATCACCGGAGATGCTGAAGATGTCAATTCATGGGTGCTGGATTGGATGACAGAAAACACTCACTACAAGGCACCAGCAACTGAATTGCTTCGTGTCCTTCCTCTTGATCCTCCCCATGACAGTGCACGTTGCATTTACAATGACCGCGAACTGACAGATCATTATATGCAAGTGCTCATGAAGCCTTTGAAGCCAGGGCAGGCCCCTCGAACCAAATTCCTTGTCAAAGAATTGCTGTATGTGCCTCGGACTGTCTATCGCATCCTGACGAAGACAATGAGTCCTATCAAAGGCCACGACTCAAATGATGAAGATGTCATTGGCATCATGAAGAACATGCTTTTCAACATCATTCATGGCGTTCCCGTCAACTTCCATGATTTCTTCATGAGGACTCTGGCTAATGTTGCAATGTCACCTTTTGAGCTGAAGCCCTATGCGCCTTGGATTATGAGATTCATAAGGGCAAGATCTTCACTGAATTACAAGGCTGACACTCTGAACCATGGTAGCTACTTGCCGCCCATTGAAGTCCTCAAGCGACCAGTTTCATCATCTGATGATAAGGGCAAGGCAGCTGCTGTGATCGATGAAGGCACTCGTCCATTGGATGGTCAATTCCGTCTGGCTACATCTTACTCCACCAATGAAGATTCTGCAACACATGACACTGCCGCAAATACATCAGCCAAGCAAAAGCCTCAAGCAACAGCACCCAGGGTGATGACTGACTGTGAGTTACTCCTCAGTCTTCATCAGAAGGTTGATCGCAATCACAAATGGGTGAAACGCCAATTTGCTGCAATTCTTCACAACATGACCTCAACCCATAATGCAGTGAAGAAAAATCAGTATCACCTTCATGAAACCCTCAACCGCACCTGGGCTGTTCTCACTCATGTATATTCCGCAGAAGAATTGAAGACTATGGGTCTCCAGGAACCATTTGACTGGTCTGCACCACCTCCGAAGAAATTCAAGAGAGTCAAAGTTCCTGATCTGGTGGCCAGTTCTTATTCTTCATCGCGTGAAACTGATGAACATGAAGATTTGGACGACACTGCGGCAGGCCCTACTTCAACAAACAACGCCGACAACGCTGGCGCTCATCCATCAACTTGAATCTCTTCAGGGGCGTTAGTCCTCAGTTTCGATCCTTTTGGTCATTTGATGACAAAGGGGGAGAAATCTGAGTTAGTCTTCAAGCGGGTTTATATTATGGGCGTTTTGTTAAGTTACAACTCTCGTTCTTCCGAAATTTTTATTGGATCGAGTTGTAATCTTAAATCCGATGGTGCCTTGATACTTTTGGTCATGCTCTGATGCTTTTGATGCACTGAGCTCTGAAACTTTTGATGTGCTATTCCGCATGCTTATTCCTCGGTAATATTATTGCACGCATGCTGAATCTCATCAGGCACCATATTTCATCATGCATTTCAAATTCTTCATATTATATATCAAATGCGTGTATGAATTACAAGATATAGGGGGAGATCTCCATGATTCAATTCTTCAAATGTGCATTGCCTCAAAAGCAAATTCCTCACTATGCACACATTCAGGGGGAGTTCTTCTATATCTTGCAATCAAATTCCTCACTATCAGTATTTACACTTCATATGTTTATCCCCGTTGAAAACTTAACCTATGTTGTCATCAATCACCAAAAAGGGGGAGATTGTAAGTGCATCTAGTGCCCCTTAGTGATTTTGGTGTATTGAAGACTTATAGGTTAAGTAACTGATGCGTTTGTGAGTGTACACAGGTCTATAAGTCTATGAGGAGTTTGATATTTACAGAGAAAGTCGACCCCTAAAAATGAAGTTCTTCAACTGAAGACTTTGATATTCTGAAGACTTTCTGAAGACTTTGAAAGTGAAGAAATTGGTGTGACCTTGAAGACTTGATATTCATTCGAGGAATATGAAGCGGGAAGACTTTTGTTTTTGTAGCTTCATTTTCTCTTTCTTGAGTCATAGGAAACACCGTACTGTTAAAGGGGGTCGAGGAAATACTAAGGAAAAATTTCCATGTGATGCTCAACTCAAAATCCTACACCTATCAATCCCTTCGAGTGAAGCCATTGGAAATCTCATACAGTTCAGTCAAATTCTTCAGTGACAGAGACGCAGTTCTTCTGGTCACTGAGGACTTTGCTCTGACTGAGGAGTTAGGAATTCGCCAGTGCGAATTGCCTACACAGTGAGGAACATGATAGCCCTGAGGAATTTGAGAGTCAAATTTCCGACCGTTGCTGTGCTGCGCGCCGGCTGTCCAAAATATCTTATCCACCTAACGGTCATATCATTGAAGGGCATTTATGTCTTATCATGTCGGGCTGCTCCCTAGGCTATAAATAGCCGCCCCCTACAACCACTAGTTGGTTGGCTGCTCCGAGAGAACTTGACGCTTGTCATCTGAGAGCAACCCATCCTCCGAGGACTTTGAGCGAAAATCATCAAGTGAGGAAAATCCCAAAACCAAACCCCCCACAAACCCAAAGTGATTGAGCATCACTGAAGAAATTGATCCTGCGTGGATCCGACGCTTGTTACCTTTGAAGACTGTGCTTCTTCCAGACGGTTAGGCGTCAAGGTCTAGAGCATCCAAGAGGAATTGTGGATCGCCGAGTGACCAAGTGTGTGAAGGTTTGGAAGTCACCTGAAGACTTACCACGAGTGATTGGACGAGGCCTGCTTGGTCTTAGTTCAAGGAGAATACGGTGAGGACTGGGTGTCCTGAGTTGCGGCTCAGAGACTGGGTGTCCGGGACTGTGTGTCCTCGAGTTTAAATACTCAGCCGCTCCAACCAGACGTACAACTGAGACAGCAGTTGGAACTGGTTTACCAAATCATTGTCTTCACCAACTAACTAGTTCTATCTCCTCAACTCTTTCATTTCCTCATTACTGTATTGTGTATTGTTCATATCTGTGTTTGAAGACTTTGACTGAAGACTTTCACAAATTCCTCAGTCCAATTTCTTCAGTCTGTTTGTCTTCATCTGGTTATCCTGTGTTTACGCTTTCTGTACTCAGTGCTAGTCCTCATTTCATCATGATGACTATGTTTGTATCCTGTTATATTTACTTCTGAGTACTTATTCCGCTGCAAGTAGTTCTTCGCTAAGGAATTTCCTCACCAGCAAATTCCTCAGTGAAGAATTCATAAAAATCGCCTATTCACCCCCCCTCTAGTCGATATAACGCACTTTCACATATCACTTCCATAAGGCTTCAATTTCTGGGACACAAACTAAGACTTTAGCAAAGTCAACTTAAATTCCTTCCAAGTGGTTACTCTTTGCCATCCATTGATGTTTTGGTACATCCTCCACCAAGTAGCATCACCTCTTTTCAAAGCACTATAGAGTATGCTAGGTCATATCCTTTCTGGCTATAGTGTCACTCTCCATATGATCCTCCATGTTCTGAATCCATTGGTCCAACTCCAATTGACTCATCGGTCCAGAAAATATAAGCTCATCTCCATTCATCCTCTATTGGGTCCATGGGTTTGGGGTGGGATAAGAGAGATCGAGAGGGATGCACACAGTACAAACAATAGTTTTAAAAAGGCAGACTTTATTGTGGCTGTCAAAAAAACAACAAAAAAATGACAGCTCATAATCGTCGCATCTAACGCAGGTATATAATAGGGGTTTGGGCTTCTAATGGTCAATAAATCTTCAAAGTCGCCAAACTCTTCAAGTCTTGCTTATGTCTACGATGGCTTCTTCCGGTCGTGCTTGTGCTTCTCAAGTTCTTCTGCCAGATCATCTCTATTGACATGAAGTCTCTCATGACGTCCTTTAATATTCAGCAATTGCGTTCCAAACTTCCGGGTTCCAACATCCTTGGCATGAACCATGCCCTACTGTCCTTCAGTTCCTGACGGATCTCCGGTATCTCGAGGTCTTACTTCCCCATCTTGGCTACTTTCAGCATTCAAGGTCCTGAGTTCTTCACAAAATGCTCCCTTATTAAATACAGCTTTCTGAAGGTCCATCATAAACTTCCTGATGTAATACTCCAGATCCTGGTGATACACCGACTAAGGTTAAAATTGCATCCTTTGCTGACAGATGCTCCATCAGTTTTCTACCATCCAATTCTTCCGAAGAATGCATGCTTAACTTCTCATGGTGACAATAACATGAGCGAGTGATAGCATCATGAATGTCCATGTTTCTGCTCTTGTCATTTCCATGAGCTATCATTCCATAGTTGATATCTCTTGCCTTAGGGTTTTCTTGACAATAACTTTGAGTTTTTAACTCTCCATGCTCCGGTCTTTCTCCGATACACCTCTATCTCGGGTATTGACAACTTCCATAGTCTGTCAAGTTCCATAAGTGTAGCTTTCCTTGGTCATACCAAATATGGAAATTCTTCATGTTCTCCTAGCCTTCGAAGTCTTTATCCGTCGTAGTTTCCATCATTATAATGCTCGGTAAAATCCTCTTTATTCCGAAGTGGTCTTAGTTGTTCGATATCTGGTACTCCTTGGAGTGGTCTCATCAGCCGAATCTTCGAGTGGTCAAAAGGGAAGGGGTATGGTCTCACTAAAAGGGAATATTTAGAAGAGAAGAGAGGTAAAAGATTCTTCTGAAAAGAAAGTTGTAGAGAAAAATCTTTCCTATGGTCTTGCCAGTTTCTAGGGTCACGTCCTATAGTCAACCTGGCTCTGATACCATCTTGTAGCGACCCGAACTCATACGGTCAAGTCTTTGTGCGTAAGTGTCATCCCTAGATCGGTATGCTGACATACACAGTACTCGAGGATTTATAACAGAGGTAAATCACATGTATAAAATGACGTAAATACTATTACCTCAATCCAAAAAGCGGAAATAACAAGGTTGTGGATTCCCATCAACACCAATGGCAAAGTTGAGTATAGGAAATCGTAACCCTAACATATCACTTACTCGTCGTAAGATCCTGCAACATGAGACGTTGCACCCACAGAGGGTCAGTACATTGAATGTACTGGCAAATTCACACCATAGAGTAATGATGAATAAAGGCTATCACTACATGCATATTTGGCTGGTGGAAAAGCTCTATGGTTGTAATGTTTTTGCGAAAAGCCAATTTTTCCCTACTGCAAAGGAATAAATTTATTTAACTATCATGGTGATTGTTAAACATTGAGAATGGTTGGCAGCATACTCAATCCCAATTAAAAAGTACTCATTAAAACCCAACAATATTGATTATAGTAACATGATGAGATTCACAGGAAAATCAAGTACTAGATACTCAAGATGTCCATAACCGGGGACACGGCTAATAATGATTAGTTTGTACACTCTGCAGAGGTTTGCACACTTTTCCAACAAGACTCGATCGCCTCCATTTGATTCCTCGCACTACATGATGTTTGAGAAACGGATGACCGAGACATAGTCTTTCGGAAGCACTAGCACCTTACATATGGGTAGACCGGTACACCTACTTTCCCCTACATCTGCTAGTCTACCCGTAAGAGTTCGCACAACTTAGTCAACTATGCCAGAGCCCATAATGGCTTGTGGCTGCACACGTAAGTTTCTAGTTTGAATAATCTCATGATCCCTTTGAGCCTGGGTGGCGGTCTGAAGAAATACGGGCAATTCCTGCTAGAAAACAGGTGCCTCAATCCACCCAGATGTGTGTTTAAGTTGCCACCTTAAATAAACCATTAATTAACAATCTCACATCTGTCATGGAAATTCACTCACCCAATCCACGTCTACTAGCATAGCATGGCATAATAAGCAAACGTAGAAGTAACTCCCAAAGGTTTGATAACAAAACAGGTAATAGGTACTACCTCAACTACATTCCCATCCCACAATTTAATTAGATCCTAATCATGCAATTGTTCGGAGGATAGATCTAATGCATAAAAACTGGGTATGAGAAAAGGTATGATCAAAGTGTGAACTTGCCTGCAATGTTGATGAAGATGATTCACACTCAAAACTCTTGATTGTTCTATTCGTCTCACTCCGTTCAATCTATCGTAAGCAAACAATAGTAACCACACATAAGCAATCACTCAAAAGATTGGAAAGAACGAGGAGTACGATTCGGAAAACATCAAAACCAAGTGAATTACTGTTGCAGCATAAAACAATTTCTAACAGTACCAAAACTATGTGAATTTGGTCTTATCAGAAAGTTTAGATCAAGAGCTCCGAGATGCAAAAAGAATCAACTCAAACGGAGTTATAAAACTCAAGCTATGATCAAACGAAGTTCAAATTCAAATCTGATCTAATTCAAATTTTAAACTTTCAAAAACATGCTCAAGTTGTTTATCTGGATAGAGGGGATCATAACAAAGAAGTGGGCGTTGGTTTCGTTGGATTTGGACAAACGAGTAAAAAGTTATGGCTATTTGAAAAATCAGGGCCAAGCTGTTTTACGAAAGAAAAATAGCTACGGCTAAGGTCTAATGTATAAATGCGTAGACTAATTGGTAATCTAATTATTTTATCGTATTAGTCTAAAAAAATAATAAACTACGAAAGTATAAGAAGAAAAAAAAGATACCTTTATAAGGCAGAGAAAAGACAACTTTGAAGAGAAGAGACAATTTCCAAAAGTCGCGCCGGAGAAGAGAAATATATTTTTCTTAAATGAATCTAGTCAAACCAAAATTTTGATTTAACCCAAATCAGATGATTTTTGAAGGCTCTATGGGTCTATATTTATAGGTGGAAAAGAGGTTTAGGGGTCAAAAGCTAGACAATGTGGGACTAAACATAGATGAAAATATACGAAACAGAGAAGAAAAAGGTTAACGCCTCGCACGGGCCTAAACCCATCGGCCGGCCGCGTGCGTACGTGCTGCATTTTTTTTGCCAAAGAAAAATAAAATCTGAAAAGGAAAATGCTGGCTGGGCCTGGCCTATTTAAGAGAAAAAAAAACAACGGGGCGCCAGAAGCTACTATACTGCGCATGTGGGCGATAAATAAATACGGGCCGTACGCACAGTTTCTCTTTTTTAATTAGAAACAGAAGGAAAACCGAAATAACGAAATTAAACGTTAAAGTATATATAGGCATGTTATATATAAAAATTTTCACAAAAAGATTTTCTACAAGACGAACATTTTCCTAGCATTAAATAGAATTCACACAAATTCATATAATTCAAAGAGTGCTACTGGTCTAATAAAATCCAACAGAAATCATTATAAAAATACCAAAATTAATTCAAATTTATTTCTATCCAATTTTCTGATGTAGGGAATCATGTTACCCTATTTTCCGTATATTTTATTTTTGCATAAAAATAATTCGAATAAAACTCCAATAACTCCAAATTGAAATAAATTCAAAAGAACTTTGAATTTGATTCTTTTAAAACTTCCAACTCATATTTCATATAATTTGAAGAAGTCATTTTATCTTCTCTCATGAAAATTATTGAGTTGCATGAAGTTTATGAATCGAAATATTTCCAAATGAAATTCCAATATTTTCAAATACCCTTTCATTTACTTAAATGGAGGAAGTCATATCATCTTCGCTCAAGGGTTTTGTATTTGAAAAGAATTTGAATTCATGAAGATCAGAAAAGAAAATGAAAGTTTGGGAAAGTCCTTTTATTCCCTCTCATTTAACTTTCAAAAAGTTTCGAATTTCACTCAATTTCACACCATCAATCAAACAATCAATCAAATCTATCTATTTGTATAACATTTCAAAATTTAGAATTTTGGGATGTTACAAGTACGGAGGAAGGCTTCACAGATGACAATGAATGATGAGATGTGGAGGATGGACTCCGGAGCCAAGTCGTGGAATTCCAACCCATAGTAAAACATGAGCCCCCTCACGAAGGGATCCATCGGGAAGCCTAAACCCCGACGGAGGTGAGACACGAACACGACGCTCTCGCCTGGCTCGGGAGTGGGAATGCCTTGCCCTTGGGCAGGAAGCCTATGCGAAATCTCGTAGGTTAAGTACCTGGCTTCTCTCAACTTTAGCACGTCCTCCTCCGTGACGGAGGAGGGCATCCATCGGCCCTGCAAGTCAGAGCCGGACATTGTCAAAGTTCCGAAGCGCTCGAATCTGGAGCCCTGAGTGTTGGAGCTCGGGGCGGGGGGCAGATTCGATTGAGGATTGAAGAAAAGGAACGGGCCTGTGTCTCATTATAAAGAAGGAGAATACCAAGAGCCGTCTCCGTGACCGTTTGGAACCCGCCTTCGATGGAGGGGGCGTGGCGACGGGCGCGGTTGGGTTACCCACGTACGTATTGATGGGAATCCCGGAATAAGGGGAACACGATCTCTGCTTCGACAAGACGTGCCAAGGAAACCGCTTCGCTAAACGCGCTGAGGTGGTATAATAAAAACAATTCAAGTAAATGCTTGGTAGTGGTGTGACGTCACGCCACAAAATACGTCAGCAGATTGAACTTGTGTAAATATTATTCTCTCTACGGTGGTATGTGGAATTTATTTTACAGAGCCAGACACTATCCTGGTGTTCACAATCTTCTATGAATTATTCGGAGGAGGAACCCGCCTTGCAATGCCGAAGACAATATGCGCGTCGGACTCGTCGTCATTGAAGCCTGGTTCAGGGGCTACTGAGGGAGTCATGGACTAGGGGGTGTCCGGATAGCCGGACTATCATCATCAGCCGGACACCAAGACTACGAAGATACAAGATTGAAGACTTCGTCCCGTGTCCGGATGGGACTTTCCTTGGCATGGAAGGCCAGCTTGGCAATACAGATATGTAGATCTCCTACCATTGTAACCGACTCTGTGTAACCCTAGCCCTCTCCGGTGTCTATATAAACCGGAGGGTTTTAGTCCGTAGGACAACAATCACAACAACTATCATACCATAGGCTAGCTTCTAGGGTTTAGCCTCCTTGATCTCGTGGTAGATCCACTCTTGTACTACCCATATCATCAATATTAATCAAGCAGGAGTAGGGTTTTACCTCCATCGAGAGGGCCCGAACCTGGGTAAAAACATCGTGTCCCTTGTCTCCTGTTACCATCCGCCTAGACACACAGTTCGGGACCCCCTACCCGAGATCCGTCGGTTTTCACACCGACAATATGCATTAAGGATCTGAACATATGATCTTCCAACAAATAAACCAACTAGCATCAACTACAAGGAGTAATCAACACTACTAGCAACCCACAAGTACCAATATGAGGTTTTGGTACAAAGATTGGATACAAGAGATGAACTAGGGTTTGAGAGGAGATGGTGCTGGTGAAGATGTTGATGGAGATTGACCCCCTCCCGATGAGAGGATCGTTGGTGATGACGATGGTTATGATTTTCCCCTCCAGGAGGGAAGTTTCCCCGACAGAACAGCTTCGCCGGAGCCGTAGATTGGTTCCGCCAAGGTTTCTCCTCATCGCGGCGGAGTTTCATCCCGTAAGTTTGCTTATGATTTTTTTCAGGGTAAAAGGCTTCATATAGCAGAAGATGGGCACCGGATGGCTGCCAGGTGGCCCATGAGGCAGGGGGCGCGCCCAGGGGGGTAGGGCGCGCCCCCACCCTCATGGGTAGTGGGTGGCTCCCCTCAGGTATTTCTTCCACTGAATATTTTTTATTAATTCCCAAAATGACTTTCGTGGAGTTTCAGGACTTTTGGAGCTGTGCAGAATAGGTCACCAATATTTGCTCCATTTCTAGCCCAGAATCCTAGCTGCCGGCATTCTCCCTCTTTATGTAAACCTTGTAAAATAAGAGAGAATATCCATTAGTATTGTGACATAACGTGTAATAACAGCCCATAATGCAATAAATATCGATATAAAAGCATGATGCAAAATGGACGTATGAGGCACTAAAGGATCAGACCGTGCAACGACTTCCAAAACATTGTGTTTGTCGTTCTAACAACACATTTATTCAACCAACAGACAAAATATACTACTGATTGTACATTGAAAACAGCAGCAGCAACAACCAGGGCTGGGGGGGCAACAGAAGCAGTAAGCAGGCCAGAAGAGTAAAGACGCGGCTCTTCTTCCAAACCAAACATCAACCATCATTACAAAAGGGCTACCAAAAAAAACAAGTGTATGCATCAAACTAAATAAAGATCCTACTACACCAAGTGTACGCATCTAACTAACTGGCTCAGTTAGACGTTACTATTTATTAAGCTGTTGAGATTGGATGACGGCTTGAACCAGATGGGTGCCTGACGGGGGAAACTCTAGCCAGTAGGTCGAAGTCTGATACTTGCGACCCTCTCTCCTACTTTGGGCTGCAGAGCATGGCGGCACATATCAGGGTATGGTGCATGCAGAGACGCATGGTACGTTATGTACACACAGTTTTGCCTGATGAACGAAACCGCGCTTCCATCATGATCCTTGTCGTCGGTTATCTCCTAGTTAATCGGAAATTTCAGTCTGAGAAATAGAGAGTGTGTACCAAGGCTACTTACCAGCCTCTAGTCAAAAATTCCCGAAGGCCTAGAGAAGCTGGGATCCTACTCAAAGACCTTGCAGTGACTGTGATTGTATTCGACGAAACAACACGTCCGGTACATGTGAACAATCATCAATCGTTCGCCATCATCTGATCGAGCCAGGAACCACCTACAACTGCCATGCTGATTTTCTTTGAAAGGTTCTGGGATTAGGAAGGGTAGGGGTGGCCTACAACATTATATCAAGTTGGAGTCAAATAAAAAAGGGCTCTTAACATAGTCAATCTTAAGAACAACATGTTATGAGCATGAACATTTTTTCAGTAAATGTTGACAGTAATATAAGCAAGCCATCATGATATCTTAGGAAAGTAGTTAACATACTGCTGTAATAGCCGTTTGTAGTGATGACTGGAGTAGGCTAGCAATACGTCCAGCCATAGAAGGAGTCGACAGCGTAAATGAAGCCCTTGTGTAAAATGGCATCAGAGAACCATGGAGGATTTATGGTCCTGCGATGGACGTGCAGATTTATCCACTTACCGCACTGACCTGTCAGATAGGCGAGACCGTGGTTGAAGAATGCAATTATCTTGAAGTCTTTATAATTCGTAGATCTTGTGGGCACTTGGCATATTACAACCTTGAGCAAATTAAACTTGGTATCATGTTGGCTACTGTAAGATTCCGAGTATTCTAGGCCGCGGTGCCAAAACAGTGCAGTGTTAATCGAAGGATGGGGAATCAATCGCCGGGTGTAGTCCTCCACAAGCATCAAGCTGTCGCGACCATCGGTGAGCACCATCCAAGACGTGTTCATGCCGACCCAGTACATACCGTTAATGTAGTTGAGGGTGACGGGGATCGGATTGCAGTCAAGGGGGTTGATGCTCGCCACCCTACAACCGTTATGCTGCGTGACACGCCTTTTCTGAAGATTAGGCAGCATCAGCAAGCAAGGAGCTGGCTTAAAAAGCTCCATCCTGAGGGCTTTGAGTAAATGGTACAACCCCGACGAGCACGCCGCGAGCGACATGGTACTGAGATTGTCCACACACGAAACAATGAGCTTGATTACCTCTATGGGGAGCGAATTCCAGCCACTCTTTCGGCGAATGATGCTTGGTTCTGCCATTGTTAGTGCTTGGGTTTCGGACGAGGGGGAGAGGCACCTTAGCGGGGATGGAAGATTGGACGAGATTATGTGCGGACAAAGATGAAGAAGCGAATATGTGCTGCGGGAAGTGGACAGGTGATGATGACTACAGCACGCGGCTTGACTTACGAGACACATACCAGTAGCGTAGGGTCATACCAGTGCCAGACAACTTGCTTGAGTGATCACATCACTGGTACTCCCTACAGTACCGATTACTATGCCCTAACTTGCTTTAGTAGAGTAGTAGTGGAGTAGGACTCTGCTCTACTACCAGCACCGGAGGAGTAGTATATTCTAATCTAAAATAGTTACAAACTTCAATGCCCGAGCGTGGAACAACTACGAACCACCATCGGTGCTAACTCCAATCCCCAACAAACATTCGCTGGGAGACATGGCAGTTGCAAATGCCCGCGATGCAGTTACAGTACGTGTGTAAGGGTTGCGGTTTTGTCAAATACCATGGCTTAAAAACAGGCCACCGTCGGATGGAAATCTGACGGTTATGTGGGATTCGCCAGGGTTGAGCTTGTGGCGAACAATCGCCAGATATCATTACTAAAAAAAGGTTAAAACACCCGGGGCTATAACTTGCACCGGCTGACCACTAACAATGATACTAACATAGTTGTAAAATGGTCAAAGACCATGTCTATGTGGTGTTTGGAATTATATGCAAAAAAATTAGCAAGATTCCCGTGCATTGCATGGAACATCAAGATGCATTTTTTTACAGAACACCTGTTATGATTGACCCATGCAGGAGTAATCCCATGTGTAAAAATTAATGATATCTGGAGAATTTTATCAGAAAATGGTATCTCGACCATTTCATCAAAAAATGATATCTCGACAAAGATGATAGATAAGGTGAGGAGGAGTGGGGCGTGGTGGTGACTGGTGGTCGGACTGGGCGGAGGCATGGGGATGGACGGCGCCGGAAGCGGCCACCATGCCAGATTGTTCTAGAGACTTCCTTTTTTTAATCGCTCAGTAATGAGATTGTGGAAGATAAGGATGAACGAGGCAAGGCCTTATTTGTAAATGTGGAGAGAGGTGCGGGTATCTTTTGTAAAACTATCATAGTTTGCTTTCTATCCGTCAGATATAGATCGGACAGTCTATATTATAAGATGGCAGGAACACCATCATCACCAAATCGGTTTTTTCTCTACTCCTACTCCTATAAAATACTCGGTGATGATGGAGGCAAGGAGGCGTGTTCAGCCGGGCGTGCAGCAGACGGTGCAGTACTATTCGATTTGTTATAAAAAACAAAAGAGTAGTGGAGATAGAGATAAAAGTAGGGGTAGAGACTTAGGGAGGAGCACAGTCTACTGCTTCGTGTGCTACTCCTGGTTTCCATTCGGTGGCCGCAACATCCCCTACAGCCACTCCCTCCTGCGCTCCATTCGGTGGGTGCTGTTGAAATTTGGGGAGCACACTCTCCCAACTGCTGGCAGCGACGACTTCACCGACGACGACTTCTTCCCCGACCTTGGCAACCTCTTCCTCAATGACATGGGCGACAACCTCAACGCCAACGGTGCTGCTCCCATTGCATAGTATGTGTTTCTTTCCTTCCTGTTTGGAATCGTGGTAGAATTCATGTTTCTAGTATGTGTCCTAGATTCTATCTGTTCATCTACTATGCTAGTCCACATGAGTTTAATCTCTGTTATAGTCGTCATGATTTATTTTGTGCTTATTCGCACTAAATCTCGTAGTAAGTTGCTAATATATTCAACTGACACAATGTCCGCTACAGCCACTCCCATTTCATGGATGGCCTGGTCGATGCCTCCAAGGATCCCTTCGTCTACTGCTATGAGTGCCCGATGCCGTTTTGGGGCTCGCGGGCGGACATCGTCCATCACCTCACGCAGGCGTGCGACGATCACTACTGGCCCTTGGCGAAGAACATCAAGTACGAGACGTGCTACCCGTTCACCGTGCCGGAGTCTTTGGAGGATCACCGCCACCTGCTAGTCTCGGAGGAGGACGGCAGCGTCTTCCTCTTGATCGTGGGCATCGGCGGGGCCTGTGCAGGCTGCCGCCCCGTCTCTGTAGTGTGTGTCAGGGGCGACGCCGCTGACGCTGACACTGACACGAGGCCCATGTACGGGTGCGTGCTCACTGTTACTACCCCTCAGAGGTACGTGGGCGGCGACACCGGCTCCATCATGCTAACTAGGACTGTGCCGAGCTGGGACCTTCCCGCCGATGTGGACATGGAAGACGCATGGTATGATTTCCCCCCAACATGGTGCACGGAGACTCCAAGGAGGTTCACCTGGACATATGCATTACCAAGTTAAATGTTGATCATTAGTCTTCGCTCAATGTAATCCACTGTCTAAGCATGTGGAGACTTCCATGCATGATCTTGCTCTATTGGAGTATCGCGCATGAATAAAAGTGTATCCATTTATGGTTTAGTCTAGAATCCTCCATGTATGATTTTTTACTACAGTACTGGTGAAAGACTTACAACGAACCATTTCTTACATCTCCTCTGCCCTCTTCAAGTCATCCTAATTTAATCCCTCCGTCTAGGTGTATAAGGGCATGGTTAATACTTAATAGTATAGCCAACCACTACTAGGGAGAAGCATAGCAGTAGCGTGGGTTTTGGGTGTATCAGTAGCGCGGGCGCCCGCGCTACTGATACAGAACCACAGCTAACTTGTAGTAGTAGTGCATGTATACCATCGCTACTACTACTTCTGATAGTAGTAGTGTGGTTGGCGCCCGCGCTACTACTACTTAGCTGTAGTGGGCAGGGCCCGCGCTACTACTAACTAATTGGGGATTAAAAGAATAAATTCCATCCGTGGTTGCTGCTGCTGGGTGTCATCATCATCTCCAACCATGGCTGCTGCTGGTCCTGGAGGGGATGAAGTTGTCCATGGTGATGGTGGCTCCCCACCCAACTCGTTCCCGCACCTCTCATCTACTTCTACTACAAAAGAAGAGAAATTTATTTGAATGAGGAAGAGAGAGATAGAGAGGAGCAGGAGGAGGAACTCACTGGTGGCAGTCGGAGTTGGAGCCGACGCTCAAAACCTAGATGAAGCCCAGTGACCTGCTACTGCTTGTCGTAGGACCCTTGACCATGGTGCTCGCATGTCCTCAGGAGGCCTTGTCCCGACGAGGAGGTGCAAGTGGCTGCATCCATGGTGCATCTGGCCGCCACCATGGACGATGCTCTGCTGGTTTCCCTCTCCTTCCAGCAGCGGAGAAGGAGGAAGGAGGGGCTGGGGAGGGGGCTGCGATGGGAGAGGAGGTCGCCGAATTTGGGGAAGGCGCCGAGGTGTGAGATCAGTGGCGGCGGTGGGTGAGGATGGGAATCACGGGTGGTGGGAGAAGGGGAATGGGAGAGTGTGGGAGAGAGGAGGGATTCATCCAAGGATATGGGGACTTCACCTACCTTTTACTTAGTAGTAGCGCAAGTTTATACCCCTCGCTACTACTATCAACTTAGTAGTAGCACCGGTTTATATCCCTCGCTACTACTATGGCATGTCCCTGGGGGGCACAGTAAAGACCACTTAGTAGTAGCGAGGGGTATAAACCCGTGCTACTACTATCAACTTAGTTGTAGCGAGGAGTATAAACCCACGCTACTAGTAAGTAGCAGTAGTGAGGGTTATAAACCGCGCTACTAGTAAGTATCTACCTATAAGCTTTTCCCTAGTAGTGAACTGTTGACTATAAGAAAGTGCCATGTCATCTGCAGCCAACATGTATAACAATCGATACTCAAAAATTAATTCTTAAAGATCATTTCTTGCAAAGCACAATAAGTGTTATTTCTTCACAAGTTTTGGATGCAGTTGAACAGTTGAATGCTTTTGTTTGCAAAAGGTACTTTTTTATCTATTTCACCCGGATGTTTGTGATCTCTAGAGATGAAATAATATCCGAAGAAACCTATCGATACCCGTTACACATGAGATGACCCCCACATCCTTTGTCAAAATAAACAACTCCCCAGTCAATGCATTTCACTCTTCCGTGCAATGCACGGGCACCTTACTATAGATTATTATGACCAAAAATTAAACTAACATTATATATAGTACGAATAAATGTTGATGCATGTCACCTAAAATTATATCATTGAAAACTATGTTCAAATACGAATCCAACGATATAGTTTTTGTTGACATGCACTAACATTTTGTCAGTTAAATCTTCAGTCAAATTCAATGGGGGACTAATAAACCACGACCGATGTAGTACTAGTGTAGAGGGTGACACTGCATGGGAGTCTCACCCCGCTTGTGGTGGGGCAGTAAAGCCGTCATATCACAAAACCCAATCACTCCCAGTAATAAGTGGCCTGGTAAAATAAACGGACAAGCAACCATCACATCCCTCCGTGTTTTTTGCATTTCAACTCTCTGCATTTACTTTCTTCGGTTCATCTTGCACACTCGATCCCTAGCTACTACTCCTAGTATCCCTAGCTACTACTCCTAGGGCCAGTTCTTTTGGCGGCTTAGAAAATAAGCCGACTCTTCCCCAGCTTTTCCCATTAGACTAGTCACAGTGGAGAGTAACATTAAGGTGCCTCACTCATTTATTTGGGCTTATAAACTACTACTAGTACCTCCGTCCTAGTTTATTCGTCACCATTGTAATTTGTGCTAAATTTTGACCAAAGATTTAACTCATAAAATGTTAGTGCATCTGACATGCACAAACATTTCATTAGTTAAATTTAGGATCATAATTTGACATAGATTACAATGGGGACGAATAAACCAGGATGGAGGTAGTAGTAATGGGAATACTAATCTAGAAGCCTAAACGAACTGGCCCATGGTACTCCTACTAGTAGTAGTACTCAAGTTGGAATTCCAATTGCACGGCACAACTTGTTAGGAAAAAAATTCGATACAGGGTGTAGGAAGCGGTTTGGAATTTCATGCCTTTCTGACCAGTGAGATACTTTGTACAAAGTACGACAAAGAAATAACCACAAAGAAGGAAGCTAAAAATAAACAGTCAAACGAGCATTTTTGCATTTGTTTTGCATTGAATCGTTTCACAAGCTTCACTAGTGATGTTTTTCTACTTTTACAAATACCTCATCGTAATGTTAAACGTGCATTTGCACGTACATAAGTAATAGTAGTACTCCCTCTGTCTAGGTGTATAAGTCTTCCCTCCTTCTTGGTCACATTGCACAACCAAAGATGACTTATTCACCTGGACGGAGGGAGTAGCACAGTCTGCAAGCATATATATAGAGAGACGTGTAGTACGATAGTATATAGTAAAGTTTGTGATATATGCATGTACTTACAAAATGCGTACGGATACACAAGGTTTCCAAACTTTCCATTTTACATACTTAATTAAGGATGCTAATAATTCCCGAACGTACGGGATTTATCATTTGCATCCCAAAACTAATGAGATCACCTTACGAAACTAAATTATACTCCTACTAAAAGCCATGACACTCGCAGGAGCACTTGCGGTGTTTCCCAGCGCGCGGACACAATGCCTCTTCCTCAGACTCGCAACTCGCGAGGTGCTGATTGGCGGCTTGCCATCGGGCAAGCGCGATCTCACAGGTGTGGTGATCCGACGCCAACATGTACTCCTCCTTGCTAGAAGCGTGCACTCGGTCCATGTACCGCCAAGCATAGATGAGGTGCTTAGGCCCGACTGCACTCAGGGCTTTGGCACGGGCATACTCCGCCACCCTCAGGGCCCTCACACGAGCCGTATGCCAAAGCACCAATTCCCTGACTCTCTCAGATGCGACATAGACCTGCCAGGCAGCTTGCCCCGCGGCGCGCTTATCTTCCACGGCCTTCTTCTCCACCTTTATTTTGGCGTGCTCTGCCGGAGGCAAAGCCTCCCACAAGGCGACATCCATTTCTTTCCAAAGTTCCTGAAGGCTGGGGGGGGGGGGGGGCTCGGCGAGCGGCGCGGTGTTTTCCTCGCAGCGGGGAGTCGATGCTGCGGTGTCAAAACCGGCGGATCACGGGTAGGGGGTCCCAAACTATGCGTCTAAGGTCGATGGTAATAGGAGACAGGGGACACGATGTTTACCCAGGTTCGGGCCCTCTCTATGGTGGTAATACCCTAATTCCTGCTGGATTGATCTTGATGAATATGAGTATTACAGGAGTTGATCTACCATGAGATCGTAATGGCTAAAACCCCAGAATTCTTGCCTATGGGATTATGATTGTCCCCTATGGACTAAACTCTCTCGTTTATATAGACACGGAGGGGGCTAGGGTTGTACAAAGTCAGTTACCGAGAAAGGAATCTACATATCCGAATCGCCAAGCTTGCCTTCCATGCAAAGGAGAGTCCCATCCGAACAAGGGAAGAAGTCCTCTGTCTTGTATCTTCATAGCCTAACAATACGGCCCACGTATATAGTCCGGCCATCTGAGGACCCCTTAATCCAGGACTCCCTCAGTAGCCCCTGAACCAAGCTTCAATGAAGATGAGTCCGGCGCGCAGATTGTCTTCGGCACTGCACGGCCGGTTCCTTCTCCGAATACTTCAATGTAGACTTCGAACACAAGAATCGTGTCCGTTTCTGCAAAAAAAGTTCCACACACTACCATAGAGAGTATAATATTTCACGAGTCCAATCCGCTGACAACTTTTTGTACCATGACATCACGTCACCGCCCGGCCATTATTCGAACCGTTCTTTTTAGCCTGCTGCTCTTTATTTTAAGGCGCGGTTTCACTGGTTCGTCTTGTCAAAGTAGAGCTCGTGTCCCCTTATTGCGGGATTCTGATTAATACGGGCAAGGGTAACCCAACCGTGCCATATGCACTGCCCTTGGGGAATAGACGAGTTTTAAGGCGAGTGGGGAGGCGCATAATATTCACTGCCTTTATAAAGGGATAAGGATTCACCCCCTTTTTCACCCACGCCTTCTCCTTCCTCTGCCCATCCATTCTCGAGCTCCAGCACCCAAGCTCTCACCTTTTCAGTCCAAAAAAGCACTCCAACCATGTCTGGATTCGGAGCAGGAGGAAAGTGGATGGCCTCCTCTATCAAGGAGAAGGACATCACGAAGCTCCGGGAGGCCGGGTACCTGGCCAAGGAAATCGCCCATAGGCTTCCGGCCAAGGGACAGATCGTCCCCACCCCGGAGCCCGAGGAGAGGGTGGTGTTCATCTCACACTTCGTCCGCGGGCTGGGATTCCCTCTCCACCCGTTCGTCCGCGGACTCATGTTCTACTATGGGATGGACTTCCATGATATGGCCCCCAACTCCATCCTCAACATCTCGGCATTTATTGTCGTGTGCGAGGCCTTCCTCCGCATCCCACCTCACTTCGAACTATGGCTGAAGACATTCAATGTGAAGCCAAAGGTGGTGAGTGGTCAGCAAGCAGAGTGCAAAGGTGCCATGGTGGGCAAGATGCCCAATGTCACCTGGCCCGAAGGCTCCTTCATGGAGACTGTCAAAGGGTGGCAGTCGGGGTGGTTCTATATCACAGAGCAGTGCGGCACCAACTAGGCAGCGGCTCCCGCATTCTGTTCAGGAGTCCCAATATGGCTCACCTCCTGGCAAGAGAAAGGCCTGACCTGGTCTTCCTCGGACAAGCTGATGGTGCTCCATACGCGCGTTCTGAACATGATGAACAAGAGAATCAAGATTGTCAACGTGATCCAGGTGATGCTTGTTCGCAGGATCCTTCCGTGCCAACGTCGGACTTGCCATCTATGGGAGTTCGATCCGGCCAAGCACCAGACCCTACTGGAGCTCTTCGGCACGACGCACGAAGACATCTGGAAGGTGCTCTTCAAGGCCAATGAGGCGCCACCGCCCACGACCAAGGATCGTGGGCATGACTTAACTCACCCTGCTAATCCGGTAAGTTCTTACATGTTTTCAAGGTATACCCTTTACTTGCATACTCGAGGAAGGCATCTAAGCCTCCTTATCAATTTTTCAGTCCTGGATAGAGATGGCAGAGCGGATTAACTATCCGGCTCCACTACCCGAAGGCCCAGAAATCCCACTTCTGATGAAGATGCTGGTTCCGACGCCTTATCAGGTGCTAGAGAAGAAGGCCAAGGGGACTAGAGGTGGTCTCCGTCGCAAGGGCAATTCGGACGTGACGTCCGAAGAAGCCGAGGCGCACTTCTCCGCCGCCGAGGACAATGAGGAAGAGGAGGAGGAAGAAGAAAGTCGGTCCCCCCTGCAGGGGGGAGACAGAAGAGGATGGCCTCCAAGCGTTTGGAGGCCGAGGCTTCCAAGAAGGGGAAAACCTCCCTTCCGGACAGCTCCGCAGCGGCCACAGACAGCAGCTGGGAGTGGGAGCCCAGGGACGAGCCCCTGGCCAAATCGTAAGTGTCTGAACACGTTCATGTATCCAGCCCTTTTCTTCATTGTTTTAATGTACTGAACTATGCATTTGCAGTCCGGCTCGGTCCAACTTCGAGTGGTCCTTATCTTCGGAGGATTCGCCGGACCCGAATGCAATGGACAGCAGGTCCCTTCCCGGGGCCTCCTCTCCCAAGGACATGGATGGCGCCGAGGCATCATCCCGAAGGATCCCAGGCCCGGGAGAGAATCCAGAGGCCGTCAGGGAGGTGCCGGAGGGTGAAGCCTCGGCTGCCGTACACATGTCGGAGCAAACCCCCGTGGATACTGATGATGGGGAAATATCCAATTCGGCCCCCAACCGAATATAATTCCGGAGACCCATACGGCTCTGGAATCAGGCAAGCACCCCCTTTTGAAAGAAGGGGTCGTGCCTATTCCGCCGGTGACATCTGTCCATCCAGAGGCGTCGGACACCTTGCTGGAAGCGCTGCGAGGCGCTTCCATTGTTGAGGAACATCGTACCCTGATGGGTACGGTGATTGAGAGGATCCAGTCTGCAAAAAGCAGACTAATCGAAGCATGCACTAGCCTTCTAACATGCTTTGAGGTAAGTAATGTAATTGTGTAAAAATAATGTCACAGTATAGATAGTAGCCCTTGTGACACTGTCCGGTGTTCAAAAAGACAAGCCGGACAGAGGATCAAATAATTTTTGCAGGAGACTAATCTAAAATGTCTATGTGAATAAGCAAGCATTGCTACTGGCTGCGACCTCTCACACTGTGGAAGTCTTCGAACTGAAGCAGAGTCTGGAGCGGGCCGAGGAAGAGCTCGGCCACTTGAAGAAGCAGCTGGAGGATAGTCAAGGTATGTAGTAACCTTGTATATATTCAGGAAGGATGAATGATTCGTGCTGACTAAAGTGCCATGATATTTATTAGGGGCAACGACCGAAGTAGAGGCCCTTAAGAAGGCGTTAGCCGAGGTCGGGGAGAGAGCGGGCAAGGAAAAGGCCACCTGTGAGGAACATGAGGCCATGGTCAGTGAGGTCCAACAGGAGCTCCAGGACGTCGTCAAGAAGTGCGAGTCCTTGGAGCGCAACCTTAAGGATAAAGGGTCCGAGCTCACCAAGGCCCGCCAAAGCGCACATGATGCCCGGGCTGAAGCCCAAGGCGCCCTCTAGGAAATCCAGGAGGCCAAAAAAATCGCGGCGGGTAAGCCCTTTATTATGCAAAGCAAATATGTGAAGAAAATGTTCCTATTACTGACCCGGATTTGGAGCTCTCCAGGGGCGTTTGCAGATCTGCAGCACAACGTTTCCGATGCTGCGGAATTTTTCTGAGCCAAATAGGGGAGCTCTACGGAGGCGCTATTCTGGTCGCAATACCTTGCACCAGAATAGCCGGTGCCGTTGAGCGACCAGCTAAAACAGCTGGTCGAACTGCACAAGGTGGCCGAACTAGCCATGAAGGATTTAATAATCCGGCTATGGCCTGCCGAAGCCATCCCCAGCAGCTACTTCGAGCTCGTGAAGCAGACCGTTAATGCTTGCCCTCGGCTGGATGCCATCAAGCGGTCGGTCTGCATCGAAGGCGCGCGAATGGCCTTCGCCCGAGTCAAGATGCATTGGGCGAAGATGGACGCCGCGAAGCTTATGACTAAGGGACCGCCCGTAGGCAAGGAGCACCGCACCCCTGAGCCGTATTTTGAAATTGTCATGGAGGGGTCCTGCATTGTGGCTGAGCAATGCGCTAAGGATGTAATCTTTCCATGAATACATTCATGTTATCCTGTCCTGTATGATGAAACAAGATCGTTATGTAATATAATGCTTGTTATTTAAAAAAATTATCTCCTGTGCGGCCGCATCGTTAAATCTGAGAGTTGGCCAGTCATCGGCTTCCGCCCCCACGTAGATATTACGGGGGTGTTCAGGATAAACCTAAACACTCTTTACTCCAAAGTTTGGTCCTTAAATGAGGTGTTTAGCGCAATGAACAAGGCAATCGGACTATACACCTTTATCACCCTCACTTAGCCATAGGAGTTTGACAGGTAAAAAGGTAGGCACAGCCCCTAGTGTTCTGAAGTACAAACTTGGGACACTGTCAACACCTGATCGGATAAAAACCATTTCATCGCATAATGTAGAAAAAATCGCAAAAGATTGAAGACCTCTCGAACAGCTAACCGGCTCACGCCGCATCATGACAGTCACTTTTCGGCTTTCTCTACTGAGCTGCTCATCTGGACGAACCAGGACAAAATCGCATTAGTTGTCCCTTTACTACCCTAGCCGATATAGCGGAACGTAAGGTAGCAAGCACAGGAGACGGGCAACCCAACTATTGACCAAAGACATGATTCGGAGCCGATGCATATAATGCTATAAGTTCGGGGTGCCGAGCTGTACTATAAAAGGTGTTCAGACTTTGATGTCGTAGTATGGGGCATAATGAAGCCCCTTGTGAATTGATACGTACCATAGTGTACGGGTGCAAAAAAATCAAGGAAAAAGGAAAATAAAGCAATAGGCTAATGCCACATAAATTGGGCCGCAAACCGTTTTTGATTGTTGTTTGATTAATACGTCAAATTGTATTTTATACGAATAGTGTGATAAGCAAGAAGGGCTATTTAACATGCCACGACCAAGGGAGAGCTGCGTGCGGGTCCTTAAGACAGGTGTAATGATTATTTAAAGACAACCACCTGGAAATTTCCCCATACATCAATGCTTCGTGCCATCTTGGTGTATCCGTCCCTCTATAGGTCCGTCGATCAGGTCACCAGGAACTACCTGAGAAAGAAAAAGAGACCTGAAAAGAAAAGGAGAAGTACAAGTATGCAGATCCAGGAGCAGTTGAGCCGTACTATGGACCGCGATCTAGTTGTGCCTCCATCTATGCCCATGGTATTTTAAGTGCGTAATTATGTACGCGCGACACGAGTGTTGCTGCTTGGTCGGGACTGGGACGGAGGCTGGATTGCTAGTCAAGCTTTGGATGAGCTGGACTGTCCTGCTGCAGAGTAGTTTGGACCAGCTTGACAGTGTCCGGGAGCTTGGCTGCCAAATTGTGGTTTTGCCTGAAAAGGCTGCTCTGTACTTCTGCTGCAAGGGCGGTGGTGTGCTCCTCAGTGCGGAGGGAGCGTTCCGTGTTTCCATTGACTGTTATAACAGCGCATAGTCCAGGCATCTTGATCTTGAGATAGGCATTGTGCGACACCTCGTTGAATCGAGCGAATGCGGTTCGTCTGAGCAGTGTGCGATAGCCACTACGGAATGAGACTATATCGAAGATCAATTCTTCGCTTCAGAAATTATCCGGAGATCCACATACCACTTCTAGTGTGATTGAGCCCGTACAACAGGCCTCTACACTTGGTATGACACCTTTAAAGGTGGTTTTGGTGGGTTTGATCCTTGAGCGATCGATACCCATTTTGTGCACTGTATCTTGATAAAGAAGGTTCAGGCTGCTGCCACCATCCGTGAGGACTTGCATCAGATGGAACCCATCAATAATTGGGTCAAGGACCAGTGCGGCTGAACCGCCATGACGGATACTAGTCGGATGATCCCTGCGATCAAAAGTGATCGGGCAGGATGACCATGGATTGAACTTTGGGTCGACTGGCTCTATTGCGTAGACGTCCCTGAGTGCGCGCTTGCACTCCCTCTTGGGGATATGGGTAGCATATATCATGTTCACTGTTTTGACTTGGGGCGGGGGGAAACTTCTTCTGTCCCCCTGTGTTCGGTGACTGGGGCTCCTCATCATCGTCCTTGCTTTGGGACCCCTTCTCCTTGTTCTCGGCATTTAACTTGCCGTCCTGTTCGAAGACCCAACACTCTCTGTTGGTATGATTGGCTGGTTTATCAGGAGTGCCATGGATTTGGCATGGACGATCTAGTATGCGGTCCAAATTGGACGGGACCAGATTGTTTCTTTTATACGGCTTCTTCCGCTGACGGGATTTAGAGCCGCTGAATCCGGCATTGACCGTCGTGTCTTCGGCGTTGTCGCCATTGTTTCGATGCTTGTGTCTATTGCGTCGGGGCTTGTTGTCGCTGTTTCTGGCTTCGGAAGTGCTAGGTTCGCCTGTGTTGTTATTGCTACAGGCTAGCCAGCTATCTTCTCCCGCACAAAAGTGGGTCATGAGTGCCATGAGGGCTGCCATGGACTTCGGCTTTTCTTGGCCGAGGTGTTGGGCGAGTCATTCATCATGGATGTTGTGTTTAAAGGCCGCTAGGGCTTCAGCATCCGGATAGTCAATGATCTGGTTCTTTTTAGTTAAGAACCTAGTCCATAATTTCCTGGCTGACTCTCCGGGCTGTTGAACTATGTGACTTAAGTCGTCAGCATCCAGAGGTCGGACATATGTGCCTTGCAAGTTGTCGAGGAAGGCATCCTCCAAGTCCTCCTAGCTGCCAATGTAGTTTTCGGGCAGGCTGTTCAACCAGTACCTGGCTATTCCCTTGAGTTTGAGCAGGAGGTATTTGATGGCGTGAAGATCATCAACGCGGGCCATATGAACATGGAGAAGAAAATCCTCAATCCATACTGTCGTGGATTTGTCATGGCAGATGTCCTAGTGAAAGGACTTAGTCGTGGAGCCATCGCTACGGGTTTACTTGAAGGGGTTAAAGCGGACACAAAGACACGAGGGTTTATACTAGTTCGGCCCCTTCGATGAAGGTAAAAGCCTACGTCTAGTTGTGATGGAATTGATGTGATCTCGATGGATAGGGAGCAAACAAGCTTCGCCTAGGCTTGAGTTGTGGTTGTCTGTCTTGAACCGCCGCCGGGTCGTCCCCTTATATACACGGGTGACGCCCGTCGGTCCATAGAGTCCCAACCAGTTCATACTCATATCCCGGTTGGTTCCTCTCTATTCCTAACTTACAACACAAGTTATACATCAGGCCGGTTTATGGCTACAGGTTCTAAACCAACTACAGGCCTTGGGCCTTCATCTGTTTATACCACTAATCAAGCTAACCCGGCCCAAGTAAGCCAGTTTACGCCTAGTGGTAATATCCCCAACATTAGGCCCCAGATTGATTTGAACCGGTTCATGTCAATCCTTCACAAAATTTGGTGTCTTGGACATCTTCGGGTAATTGGTAAACCGCCGTGTCGTCATAATTTCTAGTTGCTGTAAACCGGCATGACGTTATCATGAAATTTATCATTTATAACGCCCTCCTGTAATAATAGCTCCTGGATTCGCGCGCTTGACCTAACTCTATTGCCTTATAAATAAGACCGAAGGGTCATTTCCTTTCCTTTCGTCCGTTCTTCTTCGTCTTCCTCGCGTCGCTAGCCTTGGAGCTCCGCCACCGCCGTCGACCTCTGCCTCATCTTGGGCTGCTGCATCAACCTGAACGCACCAGAGCATTGCGGTATCTTTCCCCATCTTCTCCGTTTCCGGTAAGCTTTCTCCTCTTCTTGACCTAGATCTATTCTTAGGGTTCCATGTTCGTGCTGTGTTCGTCGCTTGCTCATACTTGTTCTTTGACTCTTGAATGAATCTGTGAATCCCTGCTGTGTTTAGTAGTAGTCTTAAGCATCCGCCTGTAGTTTCTCATCTAAGTCCATAGATCTCCCGCACATACCCGCTCAATAGTTCACTTCCGTTCTGCCTTACTCTTCGGAATATTTTTTGTTTTTGTGAGCTCGCTGTAGATCCGCGGCTGTAATAAGATCTTGTGAAACTTGTTTCTGCATACCTAGTTGTCCATAGCTTCAATTGCTTCCGATGCTTAGGTCAGGCGGTTTAACTTACCATAGAAAAAAGTTACTAAACCGGTAATACCATTAGTCCCCTTGTTGAACCGCCAGAATCCATATGATGCCGCCTTGTAGAAGACCGGTTTATAGGTATTGCCTCCGGTTTATCGTAGTTTAGATCGACACCTTCTTTTATCCAGCATATTATTGAACCGGATCACCTATTTCTTGTAGATCTCGTCATGGACAAACAAGTATATGAGTGCAATTGGGTTCCCTCTCGCGTCACAGAATCTCAGTTGGACGATCTAGTCCTGATCGGCGCTTTAGACAACAAAGATACGATCCATTGGAGGGTTCCTGGAGATGAATGTCCTCCCACACCCCAGGAAGGAGAGGTTGTGGTCTTTGCAGATCACTTGGCCCGGGGCTTCAAACCGCCCGGTTCTAAATTTTACCGGGATGTGTTAGCCAATTTTCAGCTCCGTCCACATGATATTGGCCCCAATTCCGTTACCAATCTATGTCACTTTCAAGTGCTCTCTGAGGTATACCTTCAAGAGGAGCCTTCAGTCGATTTGTATAGAGATTGCTTCCACTTAAACCGTCGCACTGAGTTTACCGACGGCCCCAATACTGAATTGGGCGGTATGGCCATTCAGAAGAGGAAGGAGATCACCTATCCCCACGTCAAACTCCATACTCACCCCAAGGAGTGGAATGCAACTTGGTTTTATTGCAAGGATACCTCCCCTGATAATGAAAATCCCTTGCCTGGCTTCCATCCGGAATGGCTCAGCAACACTCACCCTTTTCCACAAAGACTAAACGCCAAGGAGAGAATTAAATATGCTCTGCAAATGTCCAAGCTCCGAGCCTTTATGGCCAACGGTTTAACGGGAATAGACCTTGCACGCTGTTGGATATCATGGAGCATACTGCCTCTGAGCCGGCGCCCCAGTTTGATGTGCAAATATACTGATAGCGTCGATGAACCACTCCGACACACAAAAATCCAACTCTCCAATGATGAAGTCACAGATTCTATAAAGAAGATGTTGAATGAACCGGAGCACCTCTGTGCTCAAACCGGCCTGCTTCCTTACTGCACCACCAACAAACCGCCAGCGGTAAGATTTTAATTGCTCTATTGTTGAACCTGTTACCGCTTTATCCGTCTGATATTTGATTACTGCTGATCCAGGGCGATAATCCGTTTTGGAGCAAGAAGCTTCCACAAGACAAAACGGAGAAAGCAGGGCGGTCAACTCGGCCCAAGACCAAGGTTATCAAGAAGCCAGCTCACAAGAGAAAAACCACCGCTTCATCTGATCCAGCTATTGATGATGATGTGGGTAACCCGGACCTTGAGGTAGAACTTGATTCACTTGTCTTACTTTTTAAACGCCTTATTGATGATGATGCTTGCCAGGACGACGCCAAAGCCAACAATGCGGAATTTGCTGAGGTAATTATTCTCTCTTCCGATTCAGAAATCTTGCCTTTGCCAAAATTTCGCCAGGTAAACCGGAAAGTTAAATTTTCTCATCCTCTTGCTTATTTGGATCCCAAATTTCTTATGAAGACTCAGCAACATGAAGCTCGCCGCACAACCCGACACAGTGGCCAGGTAGTTACCTCCGCCGGTTTACCAAATAGTCCGGTTCGAAAACGCCGCTCCGAGGTCTCCGACCTTTTTATTGATTTAAATCCTAAAGCGGGTTTCTTCCGTCAACCTCTTAATCCATCCGACTCCGATTATCAGGTTACTTCTCATTCATATTTTGGTGAATCGTCGGCCACTGAGCTGCCACCATTGAAAATACTTCTTGGGTAAGCTAAACTGAACATATGCCTCCAGTATACTGTGTAATGGCTTATGCTTTTCCTTGACTCTTTGTTTTTCTTTCAGGGCCAAACCGAAACCAAGCAAGAAGTCCCGCCTGGATAAAGCGGCTGAAGAAGATGTAGCCCCGGAACATGATAAAGCGCCAGATCTTGAAAAGTTTGCCCCTGAAGATATTCCCAATGATCCTCCTTTGCAAGATGATGCTATTCCTGAAGAGAGGCCTATTAACACTTCAGTCTCTGCTGACCCGCCTGCCAGCTCCGCCCGGATTGAGAAATCCCACAGTCCTGCTGACAAACCGACCGCACCAACACAAACCAGCGAGTCCAAAGATGATGACGTTGTGATTACCGGTGTAGGCCGCTTTGAACCCGGGAATCCTGTCACCTTAACCAAGCATACCATAAAAGAGGATTTTTCCGCTCTGAACAAAGGAAAATGGGATGTTGAACTGGAGACATATGCTGCCCTGAGTGCCCAAGATCTTCATTCCGGCTATTTAAACCGGCTTTATACTAGCCGTGACTGTGAAGCCGGTCTGGTGAAGATGATGAGGGATAAATTTGAGGTAACTTACTTCTTTACTTACTGCCATTGTGTCAATCCTCCTAGCCCCCAAGGGTCGGTTTGTAACCTTCATCAAACCGGGACTTGAATACGATCCTCAACACTTTGAAATCCATCAATATAGCCCCCAAGGGCCGGTTTAACTTAGCATAATTAAACCCGGGCTCCGATAGAAAACTATCCTTAGAACATAATTTGATCAAATAGCCATTAGCCCCCAAGTGCCAAGTTGAATACCTGTATTGAGCTTGGGACTTTGCAATAAAAATTGAAGGTGCATTAGCCCCCAAGTATCAGGCGTATAACTTTGTTATGTGGTTGATACTTTAATTTCTTGGACCGCTTGTTTAAAGCTAAACGCTATCTGTATGCAGGCTGAGGTGAGAATCAAGGAGGACCGGATTGCCGATTTGCACGAGGTCTTGAAAACCCAACAGGCTGAAACAGACAAGGCAAGGGAAGAATTAACCAGCGCCTTGAGCATCACTGAACAGCTGAAGGAAGGCTTCAAGAAAGAGCGAGCTGATTGGGCCACTGAGAAGGCCGCTTTAACCAAAAGAGTCGAAAATGCTGAAGCTGCCCTTAAACCGGTGGTGGATGAACTGGCGGCCGTAAAGCGGCAAATACACTCCATGACCGCTGTGATCTTTGGTAAGCTCCTTTTAACTTCTGTGATAATTTGAACCTGCTGTAGTATAAATCCGGTTTGAGACCGTCCCTATATTGTTTGTAGGCACACGCATCGGGCACTTAGGAAACGATGTGCGGAAGAAACTGAAGGCTGCCTACACCTTAGTGGAACAATTATATACTAGAGCCCAGCGGATCATCACCACAGCTTCTCATAACAACCCGGCACCTTCTTTAATCCAGGACACTCTTAACAGGTTGTCGATGCTTCCGGCCCAGATTGAGGAGCTGAAAAAATCCGCTGCTCGAACCGGAGCTATTAACGCCTTGATCCGGGCAAAGGCATGGGTGCCAGATTTTGACCCTGTGGAAGCAGCTCAAGGCTATCCCAGCCTGAAAGAAGATGGCTCTGAATTTAATGAAGATGATCTGAGGGTAATAAACCATGCAGTGCGACCTCTGGCTGGTCAATTAGCTGAAGAGGCAGACTTGACACATTATCAAGCGCAATACAACAATCAGAACAAGCGAGTGCCTGCCCCAACTCTTGAAGCGGAGAATCTGATTCCTCCAATCCGTAAGCATACTTACACTCCTGATATTAAACCGTGTTCCCTGATCCATGAAGAGGCTGTTTTCCAAGCTTTAATGGGAATCGACTGGACCACTGTTGATTTCCAGCCAATGGGTAGAGACGAGGAAGCTGAAGCGGACGATGACGAGGAGCAGGCTTGAACTGGAAGCCGGTTTGGATAGCTGTCTTTGGCATCTTTCCAAAATAACAATGATCTTATTCAGGCACCGTGTTGCCTTGTAATAGGATAGTTAATACTTCTACCTTGAATATGCCTTCGTGCATAAGTACTGAAGCTTTTGTTCGAAAAACCTCAACTCATATTTCCTGCAATCAGAAAAATTTGAACTTCGGTGGCGGTTATACCGCCAGCCGGTTTATGATCTTGATATGTGTATCAGCAATATAACAAATAGGTGATACAAAATACCTACCATGTCTGGGCATGAAGCTGGCTTAGCCAAGCTTGAAGCGGAGGTTTTATAAACCATTACCGTCAACAAGGGGGGAGAAAACAGCTCCCGTATAAACCGTACTGAATCAATACAAAACCCCTTGTTACTCCATGATGTTAACAGGAAAAGGTAAACCGGGCATACTTCTCCGGATTAAAGGGGAATCAAATCCATCGGCTGAACCAGAAAAAGGTGTTTGTTGACATAAAAACCGTTTGCAAAATAACATGGAAGCAAAGGCAATGATAAAAACCGTTTGCAAAAATATGCTATACTGAGCTGATTAGATGGTGTTACCATGGTCGGACAGGACCAAGCCCCCAATAGGAGTGACAATGATTCAAGTCAGCTAGGTCCCCAAATGAAACCATGGCATATATGCCAAATCAAGAGGCGTGGCAATGGTTCGGGTTCGACCAAGCCCCCAAGTGATTTTCTGGCCTTAGGCCGATCAAGAGGCGTGACTGGTTTAGACTTGACCATGTCCCCAAGTGATCTGGTGGCTGTCGCCTATCAAAAGGCATCACGTTGGTTCGGACACGACCAAGGCCCCAAGTGATATATAAAAAGCAAATGTCAAGGGGTAAACCGGAGGCCGTTTTAAAAACAGAGCCACTCCATGTAACCACACATGATAAGAAAGACAGAGACCCCGCTTTAGCTGAGGCTCCGGTTTTATTATATCAAAGATAATATATACACTGTCATGATATGTACATAGATAGAGCCGATGGCTCAAGTGTAGTAAGGTCGAAGATGAGCTATGTTCCACGGCCTGTTGGTCTCCTCCTCTGATGTGCGTGAGTCTTGATGCTCTCGAATATCAATCAGATAGTACGACCCGTTGTGCAGATTCTTGCTGACCATGAAAGGTCCCTCCCAAGGTGGGGATAACTTGTGCATATCTGTCTGGTCTTGGATGAGTCGAAGCACCAAATCTCCTTCTTGAAAAGTTCTGGTTCTAACCCGGCGACTGTGATAGCGACGAAGATCTTGTTGGTAAATCGCCGAACGGGCAGCTGCTATATCACGCTCCTCGTCCAATAGGTCCAAAGTGTCTTGCCGTGCTGTCTCATTGTCCGCTTCAACATAAACTGCCACACGAGGCAAATCGTGCCGGATATCACTAGGGAGAACTGCCTCCGCTCTGTAGACCATAAAAAATGGTGTGTATCCTGTGGATCGGTTTGGCGTAGTATTGATACTCCATAGCACAGATGGTAGCTCTTCAACCCAACATCCTGGTGTTCTTTGCAATGGGACCATAAGCCGGGGTTTGATGCCTCGCAAGATCTCTTGATTAGTTCGTTCTGCCTGTCCATTGGACTGGGGTGTGCTACTGACGACACGTCAAGTTGGATGTGCTCACGTTCACAGAACTCCTTCATAGCGCCCTTGGATAAATTGGTACCATTGTCAGTAATGATACTGTGTGGAAAGCCAAACCGGAAAATCACCTTTTTGATGAACTACACCGCTGTTGCTGCATCACACTTGCTGACAGGCTCCGCTTCAACCCACTTGGTAAATTTGTCAACTGCCACCAAAAGGTGGGTTTTCTTATCCTTGGATCTTTTAAAAGGTCCGACCATATCCAGCCCCCAAGTTACAAACGGCCACGTTATTGGGATCATCCTCAATTCTTGAGCCGGCACATGAGCACGCCTTGAAATTTTTTGACATCCATCACACCGTTTAACCAAGTCCTCCGCATCAGCATGCGCTGTCAACCAGTAAAACCCGTGACGAAACGCCTTTGCCACCAGAGACTTTGAACCGGCGTGGTGTCCACAATCCCCTTCATGGATTTCTCTTAAGATTTCACAGCCTTCCTCAGGAGACACACAACATTGAAACGCCCCTGATACACTGCAATGATGCAATTCACCATTGACAATCGTCATAGACTTGGATCGCCGGACTATCTGCCTGGCTAGAATCTCATCCTCTGGTAACTCCCCCCGGTTCATGTACGCAAGATAAGGAACTGTCCAATCCGGAATAACATGCAGGTCTGCCACCAATTGAGCCTCCGGATCAGGAATAGCCAAATCCGCTTCACCTGGGAGCTTGACTGACGGGTTGTGCAATACGTCCAGAAAGACATTAGGCGGGACCGGCTTGCGCTGAGAGCCCAACTGGCTTAAAGCGTCCGCCGCTTCATTCTTCCGACGGTCCACATGATCCACTTGATAACCCTTGAAGCAACCCGCAATATTATCCACTTCCCGACGATATGCAGCCATGAGCGGGTCCTTAGAATCCCAAGTGCCAGACACATGTTGAGCCACGAGGTCTGAGTCACCGAAGCACTTAACCCGGCTTAAATTCATCTCCTTAGCCACCCGGTGACCATGGAGCAAGGCTTCGTACTCAGCTGCATTATTAGTACAAGGGAACATTAAGCGGAGAACATAACAAAACTTATCACCTCGCGGGGAAGTTAATACGACTCCAGCCCCCGAGCCTTCCAATTGCCTGGATCCATCAAAATGAATAGTCCAATATGTGTGATCCGGCTTCTCCTCTGGTGCTTGTAACTCCGTCCAGTCATTGATGAAATCAACAAGTGCTTGAGACTTCACCGCCGTCCGAGGTACATACATCAGTCCGTGTGGCCCAAGCTCTATAGCCCACTTGGCAATCCGGCCAGTCGCCTCCCGGTTCTGTATGATATCACCCAAGGGAGCTGTACTGACCACTGTGATGGGGTGCCCTTGAAAATACTGCTTCAACTTCCGACTAGCCATGAAAACACCATAGACCAGCTTCTGCCAATGCGGATACCTTTGCTTGGATTCAATAAGCACCTCACTGATATAATAAACCGGCCGCTGAACCGGATATTCCTTGCCTGCCTCCTTGCGTTCCACCACAATAGCCACGCTAACTGCCCGAGCATTGGCTGCTACGTATAATAATAGTGGCTCCTTGTCGACCGGAGCTGCAAGAACAGTCGGATTGGCTAATTGCCGCTTCAAGTCCTCAAATGCTTCATCAGTAGCCGGACTCCAGACGAAATGGTCTGTCTTCCTCAGCATTTGGTACAAAGGGATGGCCTTCTCTCCGAGGCGGCTGATAAACCGGCTCAATGCGGCGATTCGGCCCGCCAAACGTTGAACATCGTTAATGCACTTCGGTTTAGCCAAGGAGGTGATGGCCGTAATCTTTTCCGGATTAGCCTCAATTCCTCTGTTAGACACCAGAAATCCCAGTAACTTGCCTGCCGGAACACCAAAGACACACTTGGCCGGATTAAGCATCATCTTGTACACTCGCAAGTTGTCAAAGGTTTCCTTCAAATCATCCACCAGCGTCTCCTTCTGCCTTGACTTTACTACAATATCATCCACATAGGCGTGCACATTGCGGCCGATCTGTTTATGCAGACAATTCTGTACACACCGTTGATAGGTGGCTTGGGCACTCTTGAGCCCGAAGGGCATAGATGCATAGCAGAAGGCTCCAAAGGGAGTAATAAACACTGTCTTCTCCTGGTCCTTAACCGCCATTTTGATCTGATGATATCCAGAATATGCATCCAAAAAACTCAAATGCTCACAACCCGCCGTGGCATCAATGATCCGGTCAATGCGGGGGAGGGCAAAAGGATCCGCTGGACAAGCCCTGTTAAGATCCGTGTAATCCACACACATACGCCAAGTGCCGTTTTTCTTAAGAACCAGCACCGGATTAGCAAGCCACTCTGGATGGAACACTTCAATGATAAAGCCAGCTGCTAAAAGCCTGGCCACTTCCTCTCCAATGGCTTTGCGCCTTTCTTCGTTAAACCGGCAGAGGAATTGTTTCACCGGTTTATACTTAGGATCCACATTAAGAGTGTGCTCAGCGAGTTCCCTCGGTACACCTGGCATGTCGAACGGTTTCCATGCAAAAATGTCCCGATTCTCACGAATGAACTCGATGAGCGCGCTTTCCTATTTGGGATCCAGATTGGCACTGTCAGTGAACTGCTTGGACGAATCGCCGGGCACGAAGTCAGCAAGCTTGGTCTCAGCTGCCGATTTGAACTTCAGATCCGAATCATGCTCTGTAGTTGGCTTCTTCAAAGGGGTCATATCCGCCAGATCAACATTGTCCTTATAGTACTTTAACTCCTCCGTGGCACAGACCGACTCTGCATAAGCCGCATCACCTTCCTCACATTCCAAAGTGACCCTACGGCTCCCATGAACCGTTATTGTCCCCTTGTAACCCGGCATCTTGAGCTGTAAGTAGATATAACAAGGCCGCGCCATGAACTTGTCATAAGCCGGCCGGCCAAACAAGGCGTGATACGGGCTCCGGATCTTCACCACCTCAAATTTTAATTTTTCCAACCGGGAGTCATGCTCGTCCCCAAAGGCCACATCCAGGGCTATCTTACCAACAGGATATGCAGATTTGCCAGGCACCACACCATGGAACACCGTATTAGACGGTCTGAGATCCTTGTCTGTTAGACCCATGCGACGGAATGTCTCATAGTATAGTATGTTAATACTGCTCTCTCCATCCATGAGTACCTTGGTGAATTTATAACCCCCCACCTGAGGGTCTACCACTAATGCTAGCTGGCCCGGATTATCAACCCGGGGCGGGTGATCCTCTCTGCTCCACACGATAGGCTGCTCTGACCAGCGTAAGTAACGTGGTAAGGCCGGTTCAACAGAATTCACCGCTCGCTTGTGGAGTTTTCGGTCGCGTTTATCCAAGCTAGTTGTGAAAACATGATATTTCCCATTGTTCAACTGTTTTGGCTGGCTCTGATAACCCGACTGCTGCTGCTGCTGCTGGTCGTTCTGATTATTCTGGTTGTTGTGACCGCCCTGATTGAGACCTGGACCGGAAGCTCCATCGTGACCCGGCCCATGGAAACCGGATCCTGAACCGCCACCTGACCTGTGGTCATACCGGAAGGCATTAGAGTTTTTAAACTCCTGCATAATATAACAATCCTTCCAAAGGTGGTTAGCCGGCGCCTCCTTCGTCCCGTGCTTTGGGCAAGGCTGATTCAACAAATAATTCAAACGGTTTGCGTTAGGATTGGGAGCCCCATTATGATTTGCCGCTTTACCTCTGCGCCGCTGCCCCCTGTCCTGTGCATTAGTGTTGGCCACAAAGTCCATGCTGCCATCCGCCTTGCGCTTGCCTCCGTTTCCATGACCCGCCGGTTTGTACTGTTGCCCCTTGGAGTTGCTATTCTTCTTTCCCTTCCCTGCTTCATCATCATCAGTCTCGGGATCCTTGGTACTGTCCGAATCAGCATACTTCACTAAAGCGGCCATGAGAGTTCCCATGTCATTACATAAACGCTTCATGCATCCCAATTTCAATTTTAAAGGCTTAAACCGGCAGTTGCCTTCCAGGGTTAAGATCGTAGAGTCAGCATTGATCCTGTCAGACGAGTGCAAAACTTCCGAAACGCGGCGCACCCAATGGGTCGTTGATTCTCCGTCCTCCTGGATAAACCGGGCCTGCAACTGGGCCCATGAGCTGATAGAATTGGGCGGCAGGCTCTTCAACCAAGTACGAGCCGTGCCTTCAAGCATCATGGTGAAGTATTTTTCACATGCGGTCTCATCCACATCTAGCATCTCCATGGCCATCTCATCACTTTCTACCCACGCTTCGGGAGATAAATCAGCGGTGTAATTCGGCACCTTGCGCGGACCCTTGAAATCTTTGGGCAGGCGCACATTGCGTAAAGCGGGAATTAAACAAGGCACTCCCAAAGCGGATGCGACCCCTGGTCCGGCGGAGGTGGTAGGACGAACCGGTGTCAGTTGACCCGCATCATTCTGTGCTGCTAACTTGGCCTCCCTTCGTGCTCGGGCCCGGTCCACCACATCTTGAGCATCGCACACACCACCTACCGGGTTATTGCCACGGGCCGCTTCACGGCCTCGCGCATTGCTCGATATGGCCGGTTCATCCATGCACCTGCTATAGCTCCGGCTTGGACGGGGCGTAGAGTGAATCCGATCACGGCTGTACGAATATGCTTCCTGCTGAATCAGCGCGGTCCGGAGAAGCTCCTTAACCCGGCGCGTCTCTATCGCTTGTGGAGAGTCCCCTTCGACCGGGATAGCCTCTAATCGCGCGGCGGCTTCCACGAGGTTGTCCATAGGATTAGAATAATGACCCGGGGGCGTCTGGACCGGCGGAGGAACCACAATGTTCTGTTGAGGAGGTTCCATCAGGCGAGGTTGGACCGTCGCCCCTGGTCCTGGTGCCTCAATCCGGTTTGTCTCCAGGTGCTGCGGCAGATTACTGGGTCCACCTCCTGGAGTATGAAAGAGATTTCAGGGGTCAAACCCTAACGGTAGGCGTGATCTCTGTTTCCGCTTCAAAACCTCCTGTGATGCATTCTGGTCAAGCATGAGTTTATAGGCCTGGGCGTCCAAGGCGGCCCGCTCTACAGCCATCCTGTCTTTTTCTGCTGCCAGATCCGCTTTGGCTTGCACGATCTGCTCTCTCACCTTTGCAATCTCTGCATCATGGGCCTCCTGATCCGTCGGATTGGCCTCTGCCATAAGCGCAGCTAGTGCATCAAACAGATCAGATAGAACTTGAACCGGCGGGCGCACAAGGCCTCCTGCTCCTGCTGCCGCTGCCGCTGCTGATCCGGAGAGCATTGCTGCGGCGGTCGAAGAGTGATTCACCGCCTGTGTGCCGGCCATGAATATTCCAACCCGGTTGACTTGGCCTGGGGGGTCCGGAATACTGTCGCCATCGGAACAGCCCCTAATCTGGTCGTCTTGCAACTGGTACAAAGATTTGGTCTCTCCGGTTGAGGACTCGTCACCGGAATAGATGACGGTCTCGCTACCGTGTTGTGATTCGTCCTCACATTCTCCTTCGTGGACGACTCCAACGAAGACACGCTTCACGGCCGGTTTAGCCTGGGTAGATCTCGCACGCTGAGCCGTCTCGACGAGGTCGGTGCAGATGTCCGGCTCAGGCCCGGGCTCACCGATCTTGCCAATGAAAACGTGTATTCCACCAAAGGGGACCCAATACCCGTACTCGATCGAATTGGCCTCGGGACCCCATCCTGCGTCGTCGATGTAGATCCTGCCACGACGACTCTTGGTCATCCGGCCCACAACATAGCCTTCGAGTCCCTTGAGCTTGCCCTCCAAGATCGTCAAACCATCGTGCGATAGCCCCACGGTGGGCGCCAACTATCGTGGATTTGTCACGGCAGATGTCCTAGTGAAAGGACTTAGTCGTGGAGCCATCGCTATGGGTTTACTTGAAGGGGTTAAAGCGGACACAAAGACACGAGGGTTTATACTAGTTCGGCCTCTTCGATGAAGGTAAAAGACTACGTCTAGTTGTGATGGAATTGATGTGATCTCGATGGCTAGGGAGCAAACAAGCTTCGCCTAGGCTCGAGTTGTGGTTGTCTGTCTTGAACCGCCACCGGGTTGTCCCCTTATATACACGGGTGACGCCCGTCGGTCCATAGAGTCCCAACCGGTTCATACTCGTATCCCGGTTGGTTGCTCTCTATTCCTAACTTACAACACAAGTTATACATCAGGCCGGTTTACGGCTACAGGTTCTAAACCAACTACAGGCCTTGGGTCTTCATCTGTTTATACCACTAATGAAGCTAACCCGGCCCAAGTAAGCCGGTTTACGCCTAGTGGTAATATCCCCAACACATACCGCGGGGTTTGTTGTGCCATCATATGATTCGATGTTCACGGGTTTAAACCCTTCTGGGAATTCATGTTCCATTACTTCATCAGTGAAGCAAAGGGGGTGCACGGCGCCTCTATATCGGGCCAAATCGTGACGTAGCTCTGATGGAGTTCGTCTATGGTTTTCGGCCCAGACGTGGTTATGTTTGTCACGTCTAGCCGGATGGCCATCGTTGCGCATCGGGGCACGCCCCCGTGATCCATAGATTGATCTGGTCTGACCTGCTCTATTTTCCAGGTCATGCCGCAGGTCATATGTGCATCCCCGAGCTGTTGTATTTCTGTTTTTACGGCGAGGTAGTGCGGGCTGGTGTTCGTCTCGAGGTGCCGCTTTGTCCCGGCCGCGTGGTGGCAGGTCAGCCGCATTATCTACTAGTTGGACTGGCTCGAACACCTCGTCGTCGAACTGTGGTAACAGTTTGCGCTTCGGGTAACTTTTAGTAGGGCACTCGAGGCCGTATTCCTCGGCTGCCAGGACATCAGTCCATCTGTCATTGAGAAGATCTTGATCAGCCTGAAGCTGCTGCTGCTTCTTTTTTAGGCTCCTTGCAGTAGCTATTAGCCCGCGCTTAAAAAGCTCCTTCTCTACAGGCTCCTCAGGCATGATAAAGTCTTTGTCGCCGAGGCTCACCTCGTCCTCGGAGAGCGGGAGGTAGTTACTGTCCTCCACGTCTGCATTCGCAGCCTGTTCATCAGGGCTAGCTCACCCATCTTCCCGTTCGTCTTGTTCAGACATTGGCTCGACGGGATCTTCATTGTCTTCGGCATCATCCGGAGTGTTATTTTCTCCTGTGTTACTGCTATTTTTTCCACGACGGGGTTTAGAGCGGTGCCGCTGTCGTCAGCACCTTGGTTGTATCTCAGGAGGTTTCTCCTCAACTGGATCCTTCTCATCATCGTCATTGTTCTATTTTGGTGTATCCACCATGTATACGTCATATGAGGAGGTGGCTGTCCAACGCCCTGTAAGCGGTGGTTGCTGTGCCGGCTCCTCTCTGGCATCGTTGTCCATACAGTTGATGTGTTCGGAGTCATAATCAAGCAGGTCGGTTAAGTCTTCCACAGTGGCTATGTAGTGGGTGGTGGGTGGGAAACGAAATTCCCCGTCATTGGCTTCCCATTCAAGCCGGACATAATTCGGCTGAGATTCCACTGATAAGGAGAGGGCTCTTAATGAATTCAGCACATCGCCAAAAGGCGAGTGCCAGAAGATGTCTGCGGAGCTGAACTCGACGATCGGCGCTTGATCAGGTTCGACGGGCATGGATGCATGCGGTTCGGAACCTATGGCCGGAGATGAATCCGAGGTTCCGATAACACAGGGCCCACTTGAGGTTGGATCTATGTGCAGCTCTATCACCGATGAGTCTGCGGCACCCGCGGTGGGGTTGAGCATCCCGTCCTCGGATGGCGCGATCTGCTCCGGATCTAGGGCCAGAGCAGTTGTAGGTGCTATCTCCTGAGCACGGTCCAATAATAGATTTAGGTCATGTTCATCGTGGTGACAGGGAGACGTCGTGGGCTTGAATCCGTCGAAGATCAAGTCTCCGCGGATATCGGCCACGTAATTCAAGCTTCCAAATCTCACCCGATGGCCAGGGGCGTAGCTGTCGGTCTGCTCCAGATGGCCAAGCGAGTTGGCCCGCAGTGTGAAGCCATCGAATATGAAGACCTGTCCGGGGAGGAAAGTCTCCCCCTAGACTGCATTGTTGTAGATGATTGAAGGGGCCATCAAACCTTTTGGTGACGATGCAGCGGAGCTCTCAATGAAAGCACCAATGTCGGTGTCAAAACCGGCGGATCTCGGGTAGGGGGTCCCGAACTGTGCGTCCAAGGTCGATGGTAATAGGAGACGGGGGACACGATGTTTACCCAGGTTCAGGCCCTCTCTATGGAGGTAATACCCTACTTCCTGTTTGATTGATCTTGATGAATATGAGTATTACAAGAGTTTATCTATCACGAGATCATAATGGATAAAACCCTAGAAGTCTAGCCTATGGGATTATGATTGTCCCCTATGGACTAAACCCTCCGGTTTATATAGACACCAGGGGGGCTAGGGTTTTACAAATTCGGTTACAGAGAAAGGAATCTACATATCCGAATCGCCCAGCTTGCCTGCCACGCAAAGGAGAGTCCCATCCGGACACGGGAAGAAGTCCTCTGTCTTGTATCTTCATTGCCTAACAGTCCGGCCCATGTATATAGTCCGGCCGTCCGAGGACCCCTTAATCCAGGACTCCCTCAGACGCGTCCTCCGACGCACGTGTTCACGAGATTGGGAATGCCGACGCGTCCACCTCGACGCATCACGGCGAGGAGTGGAACACCGACGCGTCCTCCTCGACTAGTGGCGGCGAGGAACAGAACAGCGACGCGTGACCATCCGCGCGGTGCAGCGAGGCGCTCCTAGGGCTTGGGAGGGGCGATGCCATGGTGGTCAACATGAGAGGGAGGGGGAGGAGATAGCGATGAACATGAGCGTTCTTTCGAATGCCATGGGAGGCTCATTATTTATAGTGAGCAATGGCACACCTACATAAGGCATGGACTAAGCTACACTGACTTAACTGCAGGTCCAGTTGCGTCACTGACATGTGGGCCAGACCCTTGTTGGGCCCATATGTCAGTGACCCAATGCACCTATAGTTAAGTAACTGAAGCAGCGTCCCGTAAGATATGTTGCGTGATTAATGTAACAATTACGAGGGCATATTTGTTGGAGTAAATTACGGGGGAGAGAAGGGGTCGAAATATTGCTGGTCACAATGGATTGGACTAGCGTGGGGGAGGAGAGTCATGAATGCAGATGTTTTTCACACGGGGAGTGGTGGGACCGCCGGAGGGAGAAGGAGAGTCTAGCAGGCATATTGTTTTCACACATGGAGAGGAAAAGATTTGGAGATGAACGGGCTTCCTGCAGGTATGGGGAACGGTGCATAATAAGTCATCTTGCATGCTGGGCTAGGTATAGTCCCAAGTCATTAAAAACATACACTCCCCACACATGTTCATATTTCAAGGTGCACTAAATTATTGCATGCGATGGTTAAGGCTGGCCATAATGGTGGTATCTTAGATGGTATCATGCACACGGGAATAGCAAACATGTTGTTGTGGCAAAGAATTAAAGAAGAGAGGAGGGTTCGTGTAACTAGTGTTCATGCATGCATGCAATGTGATAATGCATTGGTAAACACATTTTTTGTGTGAAGAACAACAACATTAGTTGAGTACATTTGCAGACTACACAAACAATTCTACTGCCTCTATCTTGGTAAGAGTAGGTGAAATTTTTGAACCGAGCCCTTTAAACTAGAAGGGAGGTAGTAGTACTCTAATAGCTAACCTTGTTGTGATGGCTAGATAGGACATGGCACGCACCTGGACGGAGGAACTAGTCTGCATTGTGCATTTAAGTTTTGTCTGAAGTCAATGTACCTCTACTTTGACCAAACTTATAGAAAAATGTATCAACATTCACAATGTCAAATCAATATTTTTATACTCATTATAAAACATAGTTCTTATGCTCATTATAATCAGTATTGTAGATATTGATGTTTTTAGTATAAATTTGGTCAAACACTTTGCAAACGGTTGATGGAAGTAAAAAGGACCAGAGGGATTATCACGTATGCGGAGTAGCAAAAAAATTTGCTCATTCATAGCCGGTCGAAGTCTCAAAGGGCGTGAACGCGCGAGGGAGACGAAGGTTGTGGGAGGCGTGATGGTTGACGGAATTAAGTGAAGTTACATCCACGCGCCGACATGGCGTGCGAACAGGCAGAAGCTATACCGTCAGGCCTATGATATGGGTCTAGTAGACATGACATCTAGTGGGTCCCGCATAGTACTCGAGAACTCTTTGGTGGCTTGCAGCCATTTATCCACCGGGCAAGCCAACAACCCCACGTCATTCGCATGCCCTAATCGTCCCCGTCTTCTACTAGTACAATACCTTACAACAGTTCGCTCCCAGTCGTCCCGTCCTTTCACATTGCACCAGTTCAACTTCTCCTAACCCTCCTCCAAAATCCATGGCCTCCCAAATCTCCATGGTCGCCGCTTAGTACCAGGTTAGAGCCATCACTGGCGATGAGTTCATCATCATCTACACATGTGGATCCGCGACGGTGAAAGCATGCCTTGCTCGCTTCCTACGCATGTTCAACTGTTCAAAGGATGAGTGGGTCGCTGGGCTAGATGTTGAGTACACCACAGTCCTGGAAAGAGAGAAGATTCTAAAGGAGGCAGAGAAGAAGAAGCCTGTCGTGATCCAGGTTTGTGTACATAACATGTGCTTGGTCTACAACATATGCCATGCCGACATTGAGTGCCAGCATTTTAAGAACTTCCTCAAGGATGAAAGAGTGAAATTCGTTACTATAGACTTTAGGAACGACATAGATGTCCTAGGTCGGATAGGCCTCATTGTAGTCTAGCCCTTCAATCTCCAGAAGGAAAGCATGGTGTCCTCCTCTCAGCCTTCAATCCTTACCCTGGCAGCAGGCATGATTGATCCTTCATACGCTAAACTAAAGAAACCTCACCATGAGTTTCATCTTGCATGGGAGTCGAAGACATTACATGAAGATCACACCCTATACACGGCAATGGATGCCTACATTTCTTTAAATATCTAGAAGGGTTGGATGAAGAAGCAGAGCCCAGTGTCCGGTTCAAGCAAAGAAGCGTTGACGAAGAGGAGGAGGACGAAGTCAAGGACGTGGACTTGGAATCCGAGTAAGGTGGCAGTGCTGTCGCTCATGCTAGTTCTACTGCAGTGTCAAGCGGACTAGTTGCTTAGTTTTCTTTCAGGCGTGTGTTGTGCTGAGCCCCCAGCAGAACTATGTTTATGTTCTTTCTCGTTATTTGAGCTTATATTCTTTCTCATTATTTGAACTCTTTAGTACGTATAGTAGTACTAGTACTATGCATTACTACTGTTCTTCTTGCAGTTGGTACTACTACTCATATCTTCGAGTTCCTACTGTACTTTATATGTTCATACTAGTAGTATAATTTGGGTCAGTCGATTTGTGAAAGAAGTTCGACGGAGCGAAGGAAGAAGACGGTAGAGAAGCTACCCCAGTATCTATATTAGGGTGGCAGGGTGCCCATGATCTATCTTACGAGTGTTGGGTGTGGAATGCAGTTCGCTAGGAAAAATGGATCATGCCCGGGGTTAAATGGATGGCGGGGGTGGGGGAGCATGGAGGTGGAAGGCGGTTTAGGGGAGGGCGGGGCGGCGGCGGCAGGCAGTTTGGCGTGTGGCGGGCTGAGAAGATGAACCGTGCATCAATTTCATAGGTTGAAGAAGCCCTTCTAGACATCCATGTTGTATCCAACGGCTCACAAGAGTCGACTGACCCAAATTGCTCCTTCAGATTGCAGGATCCACATGGTATTCAAGGTCTCGAAGGTAGATTCCGCGTCCGCACCAGGTTTGCAGGCTCGGCGCGGGCGCGACCGACTTCCGCCGCGACAGCCACCATGCACGCCTCCTCCGCGCGGGTGGAGACGACAATGACACGCTAGTTCCTCCTCGCCGGCGTGCTGAAGCACGCATTCGTCCTCCTCTTCATACGCTGCGTGCATAGACGCGACTCCACCAGTTGCTCGCGTGCTTGGCAGCGCGGCGGCATCGCGAGGAGGGACTGCAGACAATGTGAGCGGGCGATCCTTCGGCTTCATGGCACAGGGATGGCAGCGACACGACGGTGATGGGAGAGAAATTATTGGCCGGAGCAGGAGGGCACCAGCATGCGCAACGGAGGCGGCATATTGATGAGTGCGCGTATGGGAGCTTCGTTTAGTTTTATATAGGGTTGGTCAAACTTAAAAGAAAACCGTACTAGTACATGTAAACATTACACTGAGGCAGCACTTATATTAGTTACCACAGCCACGATACGGAATCCTGTGCAAGCGCGTGAACCGCGGCCGCGCGGTCGATTAAACTGTGTGTCATTGTGTCGCACTCGAAGGACATCCACCGAACCTTTTTGTATGTGTGAAAAAGATCCCCGAATATTACTCAACTTTTTTTTCCTGGAAAAGTTCTTGACGCTACAATATTTCCATATATTTGAATTTAGCTCCAGTTCGTGTTTATTTGGATTTGGACGTTTTAGGTGCGCTCTAGTTTTTTTAATACTGATTTTGTGTCTGTGACTGAGAGAGAACGTGTGTATGTGTCCATGTGTGTGTTGTGGCGGAAGGGCAATGTGGGGACGGTGTGCATCCGATAGAGACATAGAGAGCTGTGAATGTGCAAATGATCATGCATGAGTGAGATATAGACAGATGCCGATACGTTGTGTATACATGAGAGAACGGTCTTCTATTTTACTTGTGTGTGTGTGTTTGTTCCTGAGAGTGAGAGAGAGGACCATCCATAACACAACAACCATCTCTCTCGATTCTTCCGCCCCTCGCACGATCGCATGTAACACATGCATCAACGCACACATTTTGTCACCCTCACCCCGCCCCTGCCCACCTCAAGGCCCGCACATCGCTCTCTGTCTCGCATGCACAATCTCTTCGTGAAAACCCTATTTAGCGTCTAGCTTTCCGTCACAACACACACATTTCTCTCCATATGTTTGATTTCTCTCAATATCACACACACACACACACCGCACGCGCGCGCGCGCACACACACACACACACACACCGCACACACACACACCCTCCCCCGAGCACACAATTCATCCCCATCCAATGTTATATGGCGACCACTCTCGCTTGTGCTTCTCTGCACCCCATCATGCACAACACCTCAATCTTCAAAGAGGGCATCAAGGAGATCAAAGACGGCGATCACACTGCGCTAGAGAATGCGGGGCCATTTGGAAGCAGGATGATGTGATGACGGCTGACTGACTCCTCCCCCCTCTCTCTCCCGCACAAAATTACCAATCCCTCTCTCCCCCGCACAAAATTATCAATCCCTCAAACCACGAGATCCTTCTCCTCTCATCCATGTTTTTCCAGCTCTCTCATCAAATGTTGTATCTTCTCCTCCCACGTGTACAGAATCCGGATGCACACGCATCACACGTATATTACATGTCTCCATCTTTCTCACGGAAATAACTTCTTTCTCTCTCTATCTCTCTCTCTCTCCTCTCTCCTCTCTCTCTCTGTCACGTTAGGTTTGTCTCCTACTCTCTCGTCCACATACATACAATCTTTATTGCCCTATCTGCTCCATCTTCGCAAGCTCTCTCTACAAGTTTCATTCACACATTGGGATGTGTTCAAAATGTTGCTTTTATAATGGATGATGTAGAGTTATGGTTGGTTTTGTTGCATCCTACAAAGTAATAACTATGAAATGCATTTAGATTCTCACTTGACTGGGATTATGTGAGTTTGAGCATATTGTGAAGTACTATAGACCTCGTATACACTAATTCAACAATGATTGTAACTATTGAATTGTATAGACCATTACATTCGAAGTCAGTAGCCTAATATATTTATTTCACAATTACAACAAATGATTAATTCACTACAAACCAAGAAAACAAATGTGTACTACCTCCATTTTTATTTAAGTCCGCGTATTAGCATTGGTCAAAGTCAAGTTTTGTAAACTCTTAGAAAATTTGTACCAAAAAATATTAACATATACAATAACAAATAAATACCATTAGATTTATTACTGAATGTACTTTCACATCATACATTTTTATGGTAAATGTTTATATTTTTCAATAAACTTGGTCAAACTTTAGGAAGTTTGACTTCGGTCAAACCTAATATGCAGAGTTAATAAAAACGAAGGGAGTACTAGTAGTTACTACTACTACTCGCTAGTTGCTTAGCCCAATCACCCAGCACGCCACACAGGGAGTTCAGTGTCATTAAATTTTGAGGTCGGCAGGAAAATCTCCCGCGACCCTGATTCAAGCAGTGGGAAGTTACCATCATAGCCTTTGAAACAGGCCTACGGATGACGCTTGGCAGCGGCTGTTTTCGTAACTTCAGATTCTCCCTCCCAGCCGACCCCACCTCAGCACCCAGAGTAGTACACCTAAATACTCCCCATTTTCTATCCCCACCGCAAAATAGACTTCTCCATTGCACCACGACCTTCGTGCTCCTCCCCTTCTACATCGGTGCACTCATCCACTGCAGCGCATCTGACTCATCAACGACCTCGTACGCCGCACTGGAGCCGATCCACCATCGTCATCATACACGGAGCCTCTCCACCGACACCGTCTTCCACAATCTCGGATCTGATTCCCGGAAGCCGATGCCAAGCACAGAAGCACCACCGTCATGGACAACGAACTGACTCCTGTTGCCGACCATGATGCACAGAGGCCGCCGCGACCATCGTTCTCCTCCTCGATTGGTAATGTGTGTATTGAATCAATTAGTAGTACATGTGCAGTTCCAATTTTGTTCATACCTACCCTTCAAATTTCCTGGTTGCTATTGTTCCCGTAAAAGTAATTGGTTCTAGCCTCCATTGTCCAACAGAATATCAGCTTGTAATTGTGCGTCGCTCCTGTATCGCGCTGTGCTTGGGTAGGTGATACGTCCATTTTGCATCATGCTTTTATATCGATAATTATTGCATTATGGGCTGTTATTACATGTTATGTCACAATACTTATGGCTATTCTCTCTTATTTTACAAGGTTTAACATGAAGAGGGAGAATGCCGGCAGCTGGGATTCTGCGCTAGAAAAGGAGCAAAAATAGGAGACCTATTCTGCACAGCTCCAAAAGTCCTGAAACTCCACGAAAGTCATTTTTGGAATTAATGATAATTCTTCAACGGAATAAATACCTGAGGGGGGCCACCCACCATCCACGAGGGTGGGGGGAGCGCCCCCAGCCTCGTGGGCCACCTGGCAGCCCTCTGGTGCCAATCTTCTACTATATGAAGTCTTTTACCCTGGAAAAAAATCATAAGCAAGCTTACGGGATGAAATTCCGCTGCCACGAGGCGGAACCTTGGCGGAACCAATATAGGGCTCCGGCGGAGCTGTTCTGCAGGGGAGACTTCCCTCCGGGAGGGGGAAATCATCACCATCATCATCACCAACGATCCTCTCATTGGGAGGGGGTCAATTTCCATCAACATCTTAACCAGCACCATCTCCTCTCAAACCCTAGTGCATCTCTTGTATCCAATCTTTGTATCCAAACCTTAGATTGGTACCTGTGGGTTGCTAGTAGGTGTTGGTTACTCCTAGTAGTTGATGCTAGTTAGCTTATTTGGTGGAAGATCATATGTTCAGATCCTTAATGCATATTAATACTCCTCTGATCATGAACGTGAATATGCTTTGTGAGTAGTTACGTTTGTTCCTGAGGACATGGGTGAAGTCTTGCTATTAGTAGTCATGTGAATTTAGTATTCGTTCGATATTTTGATGAGATGTATGTTGTCTCTACTCGAGTGGTGTTATGTGAACGTCGACTACATGACACTTCACCATTATTTGGGCCTAGAGGAAGGCATTGGGAAGTAATAAGTAGATGATGGGTTGCTAGAGTGACAGAAGCTTAAACCATAGTTTATGCGTTGCTTCGTAAGGGGTTGATTTGGATCCATATGTTTCATGCTATGGTTAGGTTTACCTTAATACTTCTTTTGTAGTTGCGGATGCTTGCAATAGGGGTTAATCATAAGTGGGATGCTTGTCCAAGAAAGGTCAGTACCCAAGCACTGGTCCACCCGCATATCAAATTATCAATGTAACAATCGCGAATCATATGAGTGTGATGAAAACTAGCTTGACGATAATTCCCATGTGTCCTCGGGAGCGTTTTTCTCATTATAAGAACTTGTCCAGGCTTGTCCTTTGCTACAAAAAGGATTGGGCCACCTTGCTGCACCTTATTTACTTTCATTGCTTGTTACCCGTTACAAATTATCTTATCACAAAACTATCTGTTACGTGCAATTTCAGTGCTTGCAGAGAATACCTTACTGAAAACCGCTTGTCATTTCCTTCTGCTCCTCGTTGGGTTCGACACTCTTACTTATCCAAAGGACTACGATAGATCCCCTACACTTGTGGGTCATCAGTAGGTTCTTCATCTGCAACCAGTAATGTGGCAAATGGTGGAAAGTTTTTTAGAACTAGCAATATGCCCATGCATTGCACACATCAAGATGCATTTGTATGAGTAGTTTATCTTGTGGGAGAAAAGGATGAACGAGGGAAGGCCTTATTTGCAAATCTAGAGAGGGGTGTGAGTATCTTTTTGCAAAATTGCCATAGTTTCCTTCCTATCCGTCGGATATAAATTGGACGGCCTATATTGCAGGATGGCAAGCACACCATCATCACCAACTCTTTTTTTAAAGTAGAGAGTAGAGAAGTAGAGATAAATACAAAATATAAATTAAATATAATATTAGAGAAGAGAGTAGAGATGGCAGGGACGTCAGGAAAGGATCGCGCACGCGCGGGAAAAAGTGGCCTGGCGCGCGGCATCCGGCGCGCTTATTAAAACCCAACACCCTCCCACTGATCTATGACTTGCCACCGCTCTCTGCCCGCTCAGTGCCCTGCCACCGCTCTCTCCCCGCTCTTTCTCGCCTCGCCGCCGCCGCGTCACCATGCTGCCAGGAAACTTAGGGATACCACGGCATCCACACGCGCCCCTCCGACGGCTTCTCTGCCAAGATACGATTCTGCGGGATGCACATTGGCCTCGGCAATTTCGAGACCGCCAATGAGGCCACCCACGCATACGACGCGGCGACGTGGCGCCTTCGGTGGCCTCATAGAACATTGAACTTCCCCAACATGCCAACACAGGAGTGGGCATAGGAGCTCGTGCCTCTGGCGCGGCTTATCACCGACGAGGATCGTCGCGACATCCAGAGGCGGGAGCACCGTCTCGGCATCGCCGAGATGTATGAGGAAGCCATGACACTGTGACTCCAAAGCTTTCCGCGGGACATAATCAACAAGCGTGAGTTCTACGCGCAAAGGTGGGCGGAGAGAGAAAAGAGGAGGGCGGAGCGAGCCGCCTATCGCGAGGACAAGAGTACGCAAAAAGCGTACACTCTATTCAACATGAGGCTAGGAGCAGCATCGCCCTGGGAATCCAACGACGATTGGTAACTTCACGCCTACATTGAGACGTCGGAGGAGGACATCACCGAGGAGGAGTCTGACGACGAGGAGTAGTTGAACTATCTATTTTTTATCTATCTATGCTATATCTATGCTGAGAACTATCCTCTACTCTCTAGTCTCTACTCTCTATCTCTACTTCTCGATCTCAGTACTATAAATGCTTTTTAAAGCATCATGCGTTGTGTTTCTGTTGGAGATGCTCTAAAATGGCAGACGAGTGCTTTAATGTTGCCCACAAGATGCGTGAGTATTACTAGTAGTACATTTTTCTTGCCATGTTGAGATTTTAAAACCATGAGTGCGAACATGTAGAGGAGCAATGAAGACCAAACACGAGATATTGGGGACATCTTCAAGGAGCGTGGCAAGTTAAAGAGGAGTTGCACCGAACTTGTAAAACGAGCTTTGGTAAGTAACACCCTTTAAATTAGTTTTGTTTAGCCTCGTGTTCTTCGATGTGTATATCTTGTAGTTTCTATTTCTCTTAGCCTCGTGTTCTTCGATGTGTAATAAGAAGAGTCTTAATCATCCTAATGCTTTCATTTTTAGCTTGATGTAGGAAGTGGGTGTTCTCACCTTGTAGTCTGTTTTTTCCTTTTGAATTCACTTCTCCGAGTCCTGTTTATCTGGCTTCTACTAAATGGATCTGGGTTTCTCTGAGTATTGATCTAAAAAACAAGTAATTGCAAGTCAGGATGCAGTTCCTGCGAGGAGGGAAGTATGGTCAACCTCGAGATCATGTTTCCAAAATGAGGCTGGATTACACACAAGGTGCCAGTTGCCTAATGATGCTGGATTCGACACCAGGTGCAAATTCCCAGATGATGCTGGATTACACACAAGCCAGGTGGAATCGTCAGTTGTTCGTGTCCTCGTGGCTCTAGTAATGGCTGAAAGAAAGCGTGCAGAAGCCCTTGAGAATGTATCTGAGTTCCCGAAGAAGCGAAAAGAGCAATTAGATGCTCTCTTCACCCAAGCTAAAGAAGAGATGGAAGAAGCCGGAAATAAGCAAGCAGAGGCAGAGCAGGCTAGGTGTCTCCTGCTATCTAAAATTGTTGTCAATAAAAAATTTCCTTCATAATAGCTAGGTTCAAATGCTTATCCAGTCAGCATGCCTGTCGGGATGTCCGTGCATCTACTGATGTGGCACAAAATAATTTTTTTCTGCTCATGTAATAACAGAAATTACTTTCCAAACAATAACAGACGAAGCATTGGACATGGTATAGTTCACGCACAAGCCCGACATTCCAAGTTCAAATTCCACATCAAACTCATGTTCACAGATATCTGCACATTCATAGATAATGTCCACAAAAATGATTCACTTCAAAGCCAAAAAAATGTGAGGAGAGTTATAATAAAGAAAAACCTCTAGTTCCTGCTACCAGTGCAAGCACAACAAGTCAAGACCGTCCGTAATTAATTATATTTTGGTCATTTTTTGTGTTCTAAAATGTCGTCCTGCTCGCGGAAGGACATGTTGACGGCACACGCGTGGATTCAATGGAGGCTGGCGGGGCAGTCTGAAGCCGGTTGCATGCGGCGAGGAGGCGTGTTCAGCAGGGCCTGCAGCGAGTGGGGCCCTCTTGGCCTACGCGTGGGTTCAATGCCTGTGCTATGAGAGGTTGCGTCCGTGTTAGAGCAATCACTCCCTCCAATCCTTTTTCGTTTGGGTATAACAAAATCTCGTTTTCCATTCACATTTTACAAGTAAAATTCATGGACAAACTTTCACCGAAAATACGATGGGGACTAGTAAATCAGAATGGAGGTAGTAGTTTTTTTGATCAAAGAAGGGTTTCCCCCTTCCGATTTTCATTACTGAAAACCAACATCTAAACCATTATATTTGCCCTAGAACTACCAGGTTCAACATCTCGCAACATAAACCCATACAACCATATGCCAAGGTGGTAGTAGTTATGAATTCCATTTTCGCTCCATCCAATCGTTCTAAAAACTACTTAGTACTTATAATGCGTCATTGAAAATCGAAACTCTTACCCCGCTAAAAAATGATATTTTAAATGTGGCTACTCGATCTGTGGCAACTGGCGAGCCACCGCCTCCAGGTCGTTCACCTGCGGTCCTGACCATCAACTCCTATGGATAAAATTATCACGCGAGCTGACTATTCCTACAAAGGTACGCTCCACCATGTACCCGTTACCCGCGCATGCAGCAATCGTGCACCTAGGATTTTAGGGTTGATTTGTTATTGGTGCCTTTACGTAACACTCATGTGTGGGAGACAGCAAGAGACCGACTGCGTGCATGCGCCTCTTCTCTTTGTACATGTACTCCACTGTTTGTCTGGTGTCCAAAAAATTATATAGTGGTAATAAGTACTAGCAATGTGCCAATGCGTTGCCACATGATCAAAGTAGATTAATACATATTCACCGATTTAATAGAAAAAATAGTTTAATTTTGAAATACGTAAATCACTAAAAATATGTTATGTTTCACTCAAAATATATTCCTTTGGCAGTTTTGATGAGATAAGGGAGGAATGTTGTTGGTTTCAAGATTCGAGAAGTGGTATATGTCTAATTTCTACTCTTACTAGCAAGATGCCCATGCATTTCACGAAACATCAAGATCTTGTGGGAGAAAAGGATGAATGAGGGAAGGACTTATCTGCAAATGTGGAGAGGAGTGTGGGTAAATTGCCATAGTTTCCTTCCTATCCATCAGATATAAATCGAACAGCCTATATTGCAGGATGGCAGGCACACCATCATCACCAACTCTGTTTTTATCCCTACTCTTATAAAAATCATAGTCGGTGTGCCTGCCATCCTGCAATATAGGCCGTCCGATCTATATCTGATGGATAGGAAGGAAATTATGGCAATTTTGCAAAAAGATACCCACACCCCTCTCCACATTTGCAAATAAGGCCTTCCCTCATTCATCCTTTTCTCCCACAAGATAAACTACTCATACAAATGCATCTTGATGTTCCATGCAACGCATGGGCATCTTGCTAGTTGTTGCAAAAAGCCCATGTGTGTGTGAGAGAGAGGGAGAGAGGAGAAGGACGAAGTGCATGTGTGACAAAGACACATAGAGTGTGTGTGCGAGAGGTATCAGCTTAAAATGAGGCGATAGTTTGTGTGTGCACGATCGAGAGGGCGTGTCTCAACGAGGGAAGAAAAATCTACATAGATACAAGGAGAGGGAGAGAGACATGTATGCGATAGTGGAAGCACGAGTGTGCGGGTGTATAAACCTATCTAGAGGCTAGTCGATAAATGTCTGTGAGAGAAATACAAATTGGGGGTGCAAAAGCGAGAGTTCTGTGTGTGTGATAGAGAGATGGTAGTCGGGAAGGGGAGTGGAAGCAGGAGTTGTGTGTGTGTGAGAGAGAGAGAGAGGGGGGGAGTTTGTCTGATCGGTCGACAAATGAATAATGTTAGTTTTATAACTGGGATGGAGATGGAAAGGATACCACAACAAATGTTGTGTCTGCAGGAGAGAGTAATTTTAGTTTTTGTTTTTTGAAGGTGAGAGAGTAATTTTAGTGGTATGAGTCATATCTAGAAACATATAGGGTGTGTGAGAGAATCCCATAGAGAGACAGACAAAGTGAAAGACGAGTGAGACTATGTGTGTGGCTGTGAAAAACAAAGCTTAGGTACCTAGTGATACCAGAGAACGGTAGAGATGTGAGCGATAATGAAAACCGTGTAGTGTATAATGATAGGGAGAGTGTGACACTTCTCAAGGGAGACGTCGAGAGACCATGTTTGCGAAGATAGGAGAAACATGAAGTGAGCGTGCGGGTGAGCTGGACAAAAGAGAGTGATAACTACATGAAGGAGCATGCATGCAAGAGAGATGGGCGTGAAAGGAGTAAACATAAAAGGGATTCAAATATTTGAATTCAAGACGATGATACATGTAATTCATACTCGAACCAAAATTGATCTATCAAACATGCATACTCATATGAATTCACACGCATATATGTTATTTAATATGTAGATATTACTGATCCATACATTTTAGTAGAACATAATTTGGTTTAAATTTTTTGAATTCAACCTTATGATTTTGAGATCATTGTATGTGTAAATCATATTATACATGTAAAGGAGCAGAATTCTTTGTTGTGCTTTTAAAAGTATATATAAAAAATGATGTATATAGAATTTTATTCTAATCGAAAATGGATCCTGCCCGAACAAAAATAGAATACAAACTTGATTTGAATTGAGTTGGCCCGATAAATGTGCACTCTTGCTCTGCAAATTTTTTAATGAAGCGGGGAAAGTCGCAGTAACCGGCCGAAACCAAAATCTGCGAGTAGGAAATTACTGCCTATCCCTGACACACAAAGCCTATCATCTCAAATATGACATTACCGCCTCTCACCCGGATTCATACACGGTGGGCGCCAAAACATAGTGTCACCTCGGCCGAAATCGACTCCCTCCCGATTCAAACACGGTGTGCACCAAAAACAAACTCTCGTAGCCAAATATTCAGTGTATGTGTCACGACCGGTTTTCCGGGTATTAATTTCCAGAAAATGGCCGTTGTGCTTCACCAACCCCAGGATTACTGTTAGCTGATGGGGCACCAACTTGATACAGAAACTCCAAGCAAAAACACAAAATATGTAGTACAAGACCATTCTGGCCTATGAGTACAACAAATGGTTTCTAGTGGTTGCCGACGGAAGCGGTTTGTGGATCATTGGTGTCTATGGGACTCCATTTCCCAACAGGAACAGCTGACCAGGTTAACTCCTATCTTCGCGAGGCTGCTATCACCGTTGCTTAGTTTCCGGGGCTGTCATCGCAACGCTCCCCTCTGTGCAAGAAATCTAGCCAAGACAATAGCCAGGGACAAGCCAGTGAGTACTTTGAATGTAGTCGCAAACATTATGAACACGGGTATAATATAACAAACGATAATCATGCTCTGAATATAATCCTATGATCATAACGTTAGTCATAAAATAAAATCCATGATGCTTGCAAGCAGGTTATTTATATACAACATGAATATGCAATAATGGAGTAGAAATATCATGCACCGATCGGGTGTCTGAAGCGACGCCTCGAAAGGATCATGATATGAAGCATGCCTCAGGCAGGCGTCTGAGCGACACCACATAAAGGGCTTGTAAAGAAAATAACAAGCATGCCACAGTCGGGCGTCTGAGCGGCACCACATAAAGGGCTTATAAGTAAATAACAACAAGCATGCCACAGTCGGGTGTCTCAGCGACACCACATAAAGGGCTTATAAGGTAAATAAATAACAAGCATGCCACAGTCGGGCGTCTGTGCGACACCACATACAGGGCTTATAAGAAAAACAATGATTATCCAGGAGGTAGAACCGTCCCAGGGATACTCAATACTCCAAATAATATAGAGGGGTTAATCCATAATAATCATAATCATCATCATCATAAGTCACACGTCATGATTCCAAGTTCTGTTTTAGTAGCTCTCCTCCGAAGACCGACACTAAGACCGACACTTGACCTGACCCAGACTGTAGTCCTTAACCATGGACGCGGCTATTCGAATAGGTATTAACTCTACAGAGGATGTACTCTTTACCCACGAGCAATGGATTCCTTTAGTCCATCGAGACTAATTCCGTCTACGATCGTTTAATTGAAAACACACCTGACTTGCACACACCAGCTTAACTTACCGGTGTCTGGAATCACCCACGACACCTGTCAAGTAAAACTCTAAGTGGGGAGGCTACAACCTTGCGTAGCATGGGATCAAATTTATATCGCGTGCTCTAAGGGGTGGCCTCCCCTCTCGGTCCCAACCAGAAACACCCATGCCCCCGGACCAGGTGGCATGCCTACCGGATGCAGCTGGTATCTTCCACCATGGCCCCTCTGTATGGTGTGTGCCAAGAAAGGGGTTGACAACTTACTGAACCGTACCCTACCTGTGGTAGGGACAAGTGGTAGTACGAGACAAGTATGGGGGTTACTGGAACAAGACTCGATCTACGGTCGACTCAGGAGGTTTATAAATTCCCTGCATGACATGTATAACAAATATATTTCAACCAACAGAATCACCGCTCATTATACCTTACTATGCTATACCGGACATAACCGTCCCAACGGAGATCGGGGGCAAGCTCACGCCTACACAAGGCAGAGGCTTTCCGGACTACTCTCTGGCATGCATGCAAGGCATACGAGGGTGATTTCCGTCACATGTATATCCATTTCCAACAGCAAGAAATCTCCAATATGCATTCATGCAAAAGATTGTATCACCACATAAAATAACGAGTTTTCCGAAATAAGGTGGTGTTATAATCGTGTCAACCAACACACCAAAAATATTATGCCAGGGTTCAGGATGCTTTCCTTCAAGTGTATGCAAGTGGGGGTGCATATTTGAAAAATTGCCTTCTCCTCCAAAAACCTATTTTCAAAAATATTCAAACAACACATACTTTAAAAACAGCACAAAAAAGTTGTCGGAAATTTTTTCAAATAAATCTCAAAATAAAGTAGACTAATTTTGAGAGAGGTAGGAAAAAGAATCAATTTATTTGGAGTTATATTTAAAAAGTTATAGACAGTCAAAGTTTTGGGCAAAAATCTGTTTTAAAAAAACAGAAAAATGAAAAACGTTTCGAACTGACCACTCCGAAGGTGTATTTCGATTTTACGCCTACACTCATCCAGCATGGACCGCGCGTGGGTCACTGACAGTGGGCCCGCCTGGCCCACTGGTCAGGTTTGACAAGTCTCTCCTCCCTCCTCTTCCTCTGCCCGAGCGGAGGCGTGACTCCGGCGATGCTCGTCGATGAACGGCGGCACCGTTCGAGAAACAGAGGTCACCTGCGGGCTCAGGGGGTCGAGGCGGTCCCTCCGGTGGTCGTTACGGTCCCTGGGGTGGATGGAGCTGCCGGCGGCGAGCTCCGAAGCGGACGGTGGCCGTCAGGCAGAGTGGGTTTTCGCCTGCGGCGAGTCCCGATCCAAATTGAGTAGGGGGATGGACTCACGAGAGGGAGAGGGAGCTCCTGGTGAAGAGAGTGCAGAGGGGTAGGCCTTGGTGGCGCCGGAGTGATCGAGACAGTGGCGGCGGCTGTGATTGCCGGAGATGAGGAAGACGACCTCTCTGGTCTTCCTATTGCTATGGGTGGATCGGTGAGGGAGTGAGAGAGGTTGCTTGAGGCCTGGACGAGCTCGGGTGGGGGGTCCTATTTATAGAGCATCCATGGCGGTTCCGCGGCCGAGGATAAGGTTGCCGGCGAACCGCCACTCTGTAGCGGTCAGGGCGACATGGCGGCGACGAGAGCTAGAGGACGCGCTTGTGGATGAGCTCGCGCTGCTCCAGGGGGCAGGTGGCGAGCCGGGGTGGCTCGAGCGGCGCCGATACGGCCGGGGCCTACGTGCAGCCGTCAGCTAGCTGTCACGGCCGACCTGATGGTGGCGCTGTGGGGTGCCAGGGGTGGTCGGGGTGGCGTTGCGGTGCAGGAGGATACGTGGCGTGCTGGCTGCAGTTGGCCAAGGGACAGAACGGGTGCGGGGCGAGACGCGGCGGCTCGGTGCACGCGCGTGCAAAACGTGCAAAACGCGCGCTCTGGGTGCGCCTAGAGCACGCCCACCAGGTGCTCGGCGAAATGCCTGCGCATGCCACAGAGCTTGGGTGAGGCTGGAAGTTAGCAGACCTAGGTTAGGAGTAGCTGGGAGTTCAGTGGACATGCTAGTTTGTCCAGAGGTGCAAGGTCTCAATGCAAAATAAAAATCATGTCAAAACTGATCATGCCCATAAGGTGTTTGACAGAATGCCAATGGTATCTAGGCATTTCTTGGATTGGCCAGAGTCTCCAGATTGGGGTCTCTTTGGATGTATGAGAGAGTGGTGGAGTTATTTGGGCAAAAGAAGAAACTTGCTAGTGCAAGTTTTGCAAAACTTCAGTTTTGGACAGAAAGAAAAGGGCATGATCTCATGTACTAAAAATGCTCCAATGAGTCCAATCTCTTGGACTTACGGGTTTTGTAGGAATGACTACAAGTAGGAAAAATAACCATGGGTAGAAGAGCAAGTAAAAATATGGTTGCAATACAAATCCTCAAGTTGGCCCAGAATGAAGATGAGGTTGATTCACTCAAAATTTTCAAAGAACATCAATAGGTTTTTGCATAAAGATGAATAACATGCTCCTATTGACCTCCCCTAATTTTAGTAGAAGTTTTAAAGAAATATTTAAATAGGTTGTAGTGTAAAATTGCCCACTTGACCAGATTTGAAAACTTGGTGTAAAACCCAAAATATCCATTGAATGAAATATATTTTTGCATAAAACTGATTTAGAAGCATCACATGTCATCCCCAAATTTTTGTGGGGGTTTTAAATAAATTTATCAAATGGTTGTAGTTCAAATGGGACCTTAAAACTCATGAAAAACTATTTTAGAGAAATAAAGCTCAGGGTAAAATAATTATATAAATAATCCCTACTGATAAAAGAATTGTTTTATTTGAGAGGGTAAATAAGTCCAACAATGATTGAAAAGTTTTCACTTGGGGTAAAAACTCCATAATAATAAAGAAAAGAATGGTTCTGAAATAAGAAGGAAATCCAGAAAATAAAAGTTTTAGTTTCCTGGCAAAATTTTAATTTATAAAACAAGGTTAAAATTTTGGGGTGTCACAACACTACCCCCCTTAAGAAAAATCTCGTCCTCGAGATTTGTTAAGGGTTGTTTGGAAAAATATTACTATTATTAGCTGAAACCAAACAATTTACTCATAGCACAAACTTGCGTCGTCGAGGTTGGTCTTTGGTAGCTACACTAGGGATTAAAAAAATGCAATCGCACATCAACATACTCATGCATGGCTATTATTTAAAAACAGAGGCGCACAAGCAAACAGCATGGCGATAAAAGATCACACAATTACAGAGCGTGGACATACTAAGACTCGGTACTACTCGAGCGACTCTAGTCTACCTCGTTAATATCTAATCGGGCTTGCCTCGTGGACGTCGAGGTTTCTGCACGGTCTTCACCGTCGGAATTAGCCGGAGGGGGTCGAGAGGTTGTAGGGTTGGGGTAGCGATGATGACCATCTCGGGGATTGTTGGCCACAATTCCGCTGGAGTGTGTTCCCAAAAGGTGACGAAGCGTTTCTGGGGTCATCAAGGTATTTTGGTCGATGACTAGGGCTATCCTCAAGGACTCAATCGGTTGTCCGAACAGCACGACTGGGTTGTCGGTGTTGGACTCCTCTCCTCCTATTGCCGGGGCTCAGTGGATCAGTTCTCCACGAGCTGTGATCAGATCAAGAGTGATCTGATCGAACAGATCCTCTAGTGCACTTACATAGCGTACCAGATGCAACAATGCAGGGTCCGTCTTGTGATCTCCGTTGGCAACCTGGGGTGGCCTACCATACCTGTCACGGCTGGGGTAGTAGTAGAACGAGCGACAGTTAACTCTGGGCGACAGGTGCCCGAGTTGAACTATAGCCTCTCAAGCGGCTAGTTGGATAGCTTGTGGCTCAAAGGAAGTGGTCCTTCCGGTGAACCTGTAGGGGCGTTCTGGAGATAGAACCCTACCATAGATGTGCACGGTGGCCCAGAATTGACGGCTTTCACCGCCCATGGGTCCTTGGTACACCACATACTCTGGAGGCTCTTCTATTGCAAAGGCACGGCGGGTGAGGTTCGCGAGCACGGTCACAAACCCTCCAAGGTTGCTTGCTGTGGTCTCATTGTGCACGATGGGGCTAGGCATTATAGCTTGGTTTGAGGAAGAGGCTGGGCTGTGTTGTATTGAGGCTAGCGTGCCCTTTTTATAGAAAAAGGGGACAGAGTCTTTCTTCGCACGCTTGCGAATAAGACAATTTAGGTGTCGGTCATTGGCGCGTGATCGACAAGCTAGGCTGATAGGTTAGGCACCGATTGCCAGAGTTGTCGGGGTCACTGTGTGGCTATCTTACGCGACAAGCTTGGCCGGGGTTAGGTTAAGGTCTGGTGGGTTGGTTAACCTAGGTTTATTGACCTGGCTAAGATAGGATTAGCCACTGGTCAGCCTGGCTCTGATACCAAGTTTTTCACGACCAATTTTCTGGGTATTAATTTCCAGAAAATGGCCGTTGTGCTTCACCAGCCCCAGGATTACTGTTAGCTGATGGGGCACCAACTTGATACAGAAACTCCAAGCAAAAACACAAAATATGTAGTACAAGACCATTCTGGCCTATGAGTACAACAAATGGTTTCTAGTGGTTGCTAGCGGAAGCGGTTTGTGGATCATTGGTGTCTATGGGACTCCATTTCCCAACAGGAACAGCTGACCAGGTTAACTCCTATCTTCGCGAGGCTGCTATCACCGTTGCTTAGTTTTTGGGGCTGTCATCGCAACGCTCCTCTCTGTGCAAGAAATCTGGCCAAGACAATAGCCAGGGACAAGCCAGTGAGTACTTTGAATGTAGTCGCAAACATTATGAACACGGGTACAATATAACAAACGATAATCATGCTCTAAATATAATCCTATGATCATAACGTCAATCATAAAATAAAATCCATGATGCTTGCAAGCAGGTTATTTATATACAACATGAATGTGCAATAATGGAGTAGAAATATCATGCACCGATCGGGTGTCTGAAGCGACGCCTCGAAAGGATCATGATATGAAGCATGCCTCAGTCGGGCGTCTGAGTGACACCACATAAAGGGCTTGTAAAGAAAATAACAAGCATGCCATAGTCGGGCGTCTGAGCGACACCACATAAAGGGCTTATAAGTAAATAACAACAAGCATGCCACAGTCGGGCGTCTGTGCGACACCACATACAGGGCTTATAAGAAAAACAATGATTATCCAGGAGGTAGAACCGTCCTAGGGATACTCAATACTCCAACTAATATAGAGGGGGTTAGTCCATAATAATCATAATCATCATCATCATAAGTCACACGTCATGATTCCGAGTTCTGTTTTAGTAGTTCTCCTCCGAAGACCGACACTAAGATCAACACTTGACCTGACCCAGACTGTAGTCCTTAACCATGGACGCGGCTATTCGAATAGGTATTAACTCTGCAGAGGATGTACTCTTTACCCACGAGCAACGGATTCCTTTAGTCCATCGGGACTAATTCCGTCTACGGTCGTTTTATTGAAAACACACCTGACTTGCACACACCAGCTTAACTTACCGGTGTCTGGAATCACCCACGACACGTGTCAAGTAAAACTCTAAGTGGGGAGGCTACAACCTCGCGTAGCATGGGATCAAATGTATATCGCGCGCTCTAAGGGGTGGCCTCCCCTCTCGGTCCCAACTGGAAACACCCATGACCCCGGACCAGGTGGCATGCCTACCGGATGCAGCCGGTATCTTCCACCATGGCCCCTCTGTACGGTGTGTGCCAATAAAGGGGTTGACAACTTACTGAACCGTACCCTACCTGCGGCAGGGACAAGTGGTAGTTCGAGACAAGTATGGGGGTTACTGGAACAAGACTCGATCTACGGTCGACTCAGGTGGTTTATAAATTCCCTGCATGACATGTATAACAAATATATTTCAACCAACAGAATCACCGCTCATTATACCTTACTATGCTATACCGGACATAATCGTCCCAACGGAGATCGGGGGCAAGCTGACGCCTACCCAAGGCAGAGGATTTCCGGACTTCTCTCCATCATGCATGCAAGGCATACGAGGGTGATTTCCGTCACATGTATATCCATTTCCAACAGCAAGAAATCTCCAATATGCATTCATGCAAAAGATCGTATCACCACATAAAATAACGTGTTTTCTGAAATAAGGTGGTGTTATAATCGTGTCAACCAACACACCAAAAATATTATGCCAGGGTTCAGGATGCTTGCCTTCAAGTGTATGCAAGTGGGGGTGCATATTTGAAAAATTGCCTTCTCCTCCAAAAACCTATTTTCAAAAATATTCAAACAACACATACTTTAAAAACAGCACAAAAAAGTTGTCTGAATTTTTTTCAAATAAATCTCAAAATAAACTAGACTAATTTTGAGAGAGGTAGGAAAAAGAATCAATTCATTTCGAGTTATATTTAAATAGTTATAGACAGTCAAAGTTTTGGTCAAAAATCTATTTAAAAAAAACAGAAAAAGGAAAAACGTTTCGAACTGACCACGTCGAAGGCGTATTTCAATTTTACGCCTACACTCATCTAGCGTGGACCGTGCGTGGGTCACTGACAGTGGGCCCGCCTGGCCCACTGGTCAGGTTTGACTAGTCTCTCCTCCCTCCTCTTCCTCTGCCCGAGCGGAGGCGGGACTCCGGTGATGCTCGCCGATGAACGGCGGCACCGTTCGAGAAACAGAGGTCACCCGCGGGCTCAGGGGATCAAGGCGGTCCCTCTGGTGGTCGTTACGGTCCCTGGGGTGGACGGAGCTGCCGGCGGCGAGCTCCGCAGCGGACGGTGGCCGTCGGGCAGAGTGGGTTTTCGCCTGCGGCGAGTCCCGATCAAAATTGAGTAGTGAGATGGACTCACGAGAGGGAGAGGGAGCTCCTGGTGAAGAGAGTGGAGAGGGGGAGGCCCTGGTGGCGCTGGAGTGATCGAGACAGTGGCGGCGGCTATGATTGCCGGAGATGAGGAAGACGACCTCTCCGGTCTTCCTACTGCTATGGGTGGATCGGTGAGGGAGTGAGAGAGGTTGCTTGAGGCCTGGACGAGTTCGGGGGGGGGGGGGGTCCTATTTATAGCGCATCAATGGCGGTTCCGCGGCCGAGGATAAGGTTGCCGGTGAACCGCCGCTCTGTAGCGGTCAGGGCGACGTGGAGGCGACAAGAGATAGAGGACGCGCTTGTTGATGAGCTCGTGCTGCTCCAGGGGGCAGGTGGCGAGCCGGGGTGGCTCTGGCGGCGCCGATACGGCCGGGGCCTGCGTGCGGCCGTCAGCTAGCTGCCACGGCCGACCTGACGGTGGCGCTGTGGGGTGCTAGGGGTGGTCGATTCGCGTTGTGGTGCAGGAGGATACGTGGCGTGCTGGCTGCGGTTGGCCAAGGCCAGAACGGGTGCGGGGCGCACTACTAGGGAAAAGCCTAGTAGCAACGCGGGTTTTAGGCCTATCAGTAGCGCGGGCAGGAGCGCTACTGATAAGGCGCTACAGCTAATGCTTAGCAATAGCGCGCCTAGGCCCACGCTACTGCTAAATTGACTTAGTAGTAGCGCTTCTTCATAACAGCGCTACTGGTAATTAGTAGTAGCGCTTCTCCTTTCCCGCGCTACTACTTTTATTTAGTATTTTATTTCTTTTTTATTTCATGTCGTATTCATACACCTTTACACAAGTTTTCATACAACAGGAATTTAGAGATTGTTTTTACATCATAATGAGTTATTACATCATGGGGTGAAAGAACCGTGGACTAGTTTCAAGTGGATGTCCATCCACTTGAAACTAATCCGCGGTTCTTTCACCCAATGATATAATAATATCATCATCATCATCATATCATTAACAACTTATCATCATAATACATCATTGTCATATAACACCTCCTCAAGATCATCATTTTCATCATTGACATCACATAACACCTCCTCAACATCATCATTATCAACTCTAACACATTACCACATAATAAACATATTGTACCTCATAGGACCTATTACATTCGATTAAGACCTACTACATTTTCTAAGGTAAAATAGCAAAAAACAAGATAGCCCCTGACTCTCCATTATGGAGAATGGAGATTAGCCTGTCTCCAATTCTTGCCTTTCGCTGAATGTTACTTCCAAGAACCTCCTTGTGAATGTCCATACATTTCTTCCATTCTTTGATGAACATGTGTTCACGGGTTTTAGAAATCCGATATGCACAGGTGAGCTCCGTAGATTTACCTGGCAGTATGTTCAGAACTGAGAGGCGACCATGCAGAGACATCAGATGAGGCACACAATCCATCGGGAGTTTCTGTTGAAAAACATAATTATAACTTCGTAGTTAGCAATGATTTACTAGTTTTAGAAGTATGCAAAAGATGCATGGATGTCGTAATAGTAAAAATCTTACCAAGGTATCTCTAGAGAAGTTACCGTGGTTCAACACATGCACTAGTGGCACATATTCACCATAATTTGGAGGAGTTCGATAATAGTCATTGTAATTCTCAAGAAGAGTACAAAATGCGATCAGATGATTTTTCTCCTTATACGTTAATTCGGTGCCATAGGTGTAGTGGGTTTTATCTACCATCTTCCGCACGGTCTTTGAAGAATCAAAATAAGCTGTCAATGGAAATAAGCTATCAACTATTTTGAAATAAACAATATAAATTAGCTAATAACCATGTTTCAGAAACTCACATAGTGGTACAATCGGAAGCGTATCAACAAGGACCCAAATGTCCATATTGTCTTGCTCGATTTCAGGATCACCAGGATCCATGGTGACAATCATACCCTCATAAAAACCATACATTTTGCAAAGTGCTTCCCAATTTTGGCAACCAAAATGGGTTACGCTCTGAGCATTGCACAGATTTACTTCAAAATCCATATCATGATGGGTCCTTAGGTGTATTTTCTTTGTTTCGAAATTTTCATGGTCTTCAAAATCCATCCTCTCCAAGACATAGCGTCTTGCATGGCATGGGATAAGCTAGTCGAATTGTAAAATATGAAAATTAGGCATTGAAATAGTTGAAGTCATTCTTAATTACGAAAAAAACACTTGTCGTTGTTGCGTACCGTTTCACAATCGAAGGTCTCCTCGAGCTTAATGCTGAAGCGCCGATCTTCGTCCAGCCGAACGAACCTGTCGCACATACCTCGATCGTCGTGGCACCAGCTACACTCCCCCGGGAGACTGTCGTCGTCCGAGTACGACATTTCCTACAATCATAATTCAAAGATTAAACTTGTACATATTGTAGCACAAGTCATGCCAGAATTCACGAAAAAATCCGGCATGACCTTTGCTAAAAAAGGACATATCGAGTGCCTGAAATTTGCCGGAACGGAAATTAATCAACATTCCAGCAAAAAAATAGGCCACTCGGAGATGTAAACTGAACATGAACAGCTACTTGGGCAACCACATATCCTATTTGAGCAACAACACAAGATATACAAGGATATTTGGCTGGTCTCACCTCGATGTCGGAGGGGGTCGGTGACTGGGACGATGGCGGGGATGTCGGAGGGGGTCGGTGACGGGGACGACGGTGGTCACCTAAAACCAGGACTAAACTTGTGGGCTGATCTTAGCAGTAGCGGTTTTCCTAGAAGCGCGCTGCTGCTAACTTCTATAGCAATAGCGCTGTTCAGTATAGTGCGCTACTGCTATAACTAGCGGGGGGGGGGGGCAAGGTCATGGCAACTATAGCAGTAGCGCTGTTTGCGGTGGACGCGCTACTGCTATTTTCCTGTCAGTAGCACGTTTTGATAACACGCACTGCTGCTAAATAGCAGTAGCGTGGTATTTTGAAGAGCGCTGCTGGTAAGATTCTGTGTATAGGCTTTTCCCTAGTAGTGGCGAGACGCGGCGGCTCGGTGCACGCGCGTGCAAAACGTGCAAAACGCGCGCTCTGGGCGCGCCCAGAGCACGCCCACCAGGTGCTCGGTGAAAGGCCAGCGCATACCACAGAGCTTGGGTGAGGCTGGAAGTTAGCAGACCTAGGTTAGGAGTAGCTGGGAGTTCAGTGGACATGCTAGTTTGTCCAGAGGTGCAAGGTCTCTGTGCAAAACAAAAATCATGTCAAAACTGATCATGCCCATAAGGTGTTTGACAAAATGCCAATGGTATCTAGGCATTTCTTGGAGTGGCCACAGTCTCCAGATTGGGGTCTCTTTGGATGTATGAGAGAGTGGTGGAGTTATTTGGGCAAAAAAATAAACTTGCTAGTGCAAGTTTTGCAAAACTTCAGTTTTGGACAGAAAGAAAAGGGCATGACATCATGTACTAAAAATGTTCCAATGAGTCCAATCTCTTGGACTTAAGGGTTTTGTAGGAAGGACTACAAGTAGGAAAAATAACCATGGGTAGAAGAGCAAGTAAAAATATGGTTGCAGTACAAATCCTCAAGTTGGACCAGAATGAAGATGAGGTTGATTCGCTCAAAATTTTCAAAGAACATCAATAGGTTTTTGCATAAAGATGAATAACATGCTCCTAGTGACCTCCCCTAATTTTAGTAGAAGTTTTAAAGAAATATTTAAATAGGTTGTAGTGTAAAATTGCCCACTGGACCAGATTTGAAAACTTGGTGTAAAACCCAAAATATACAATGAATGAAATATATTTTTGCATAAAAGTGATTTAGAAGCATCACATGTCATCCCCAAATTTTTGTGGGGGTTTTAAATAAATTTATCAAATGGTTGTAGTTCAAATGGGACCTTAAAACTCATGAAAAACTATTTTAGAGAAATAAAGCTCACGGTAAAATAATTATATAAATAATCCCTACTGATAAAAGAATTGTTTTATTTGCGAGGGTAAATAAGTCCAACAATGATTGAAAAGTTTTCACTTGGGGTAAAAACTCCATAATAATAAAGAAAAGAATGGTTCTGAAATCAGAAGGAAATCCGGAAAATAAAAGTTTTAGTTTCCTGGCAAAATTTTAATTTATAAAACAAGGTTAAAATTTTGGGGTGTCACAACACTACCCCCCTTAAGAAAAATCTCGTCCTCAAGATTTGTCAAGGGTTGTTTGGAAAAATATTACTGTTATTAGCTGAAACCAAACAGTTTACTCATAGCACAAACTTGCGTCGTCGAGGTTGGTCTTTGGTAGCTACGCTAGGGATTAAAAAAAATGCAATCGCACATCAACATACTCATGCATGGCTATTATTTAAAAACAGAGGCGCACAAGCAAACATCATGGCGATACAAGATCACACAATTACAGAGCGTGGACATACTAAGACTCGGTACTACTCGAGCGACTCTAGTCTACCTCGTTAATATCTAATCGGTCTTGCCTCGTGGACGTTGAGGTTTCTCCACGGTCTTCACCGTTGGAATTAGCCGGAGGGGGTTGAGAGGTTGTAGGGTTGGGGTAGCGATGATGACCATCTCGGGGATTGTTGGCCACAATTCCGCTGGAGTGTGTTCCCAAAAGGTGACGAAGCGCTTCTGGGGTCATCAAGGTATTTTGGTCGATGACTAGGGCTGTCCTCAAGGACTCGATCGGTTGTCCGAACAGCACGACTGGGTTGTCGGTGTTGGACTCCTCTCCTGCTATTGCCGCGGCTCAGCGGATCAGTTCTCCACGAGCTGTGATCAGATCAAGAGTGATCTGATCGAACAGATCCTCTAGTGCACTTACATAGCGTACCAAATGCAACAATGCAGGGTCTGTCTCGTGATCTCCGTTGGCAACCTGGGGTGGCCTACCATACCTGTCATGGCTAGGGTAGTAGTAGAACGAGCGACAGTTAACTCTGGGCGACAGGTGCCTGAGTTGAACTATAGCCTCTCGAGCGGCTAGTTGGATAGCTTGTGGCTCAAAGGAAGTGGTCCTTCCGGTGAACCTGTAGGGGCGTTCTGGAGATAGAACCCTACCATAGATGTGCATGGTGGCCCAGAATTGACGTCTTTCACCGCCCATGGGTCCTTGCTACACCACATACTCTGGAGGCTCTTCTACTGCAAAGGCACGGCGGGTGAGGTTCGCGAGCACGGTCACAAACCCTCCAAGGTTGCTTGCTGTCGTCTCATTGTGCACGACGGGGCCAGGCATTATAGCTTGGTTTGAGGAAGAGGCTGGGCTGTGTTGTGTTGAGGCTAGCGTGCCCTTTTTATAGAAAAAGGGGACGGAGTCTTTCTTCGCACACTTGCGAATAAGACAATTTAGGTGTCGGTCACTGGCGCGTGATCGACAAGCTAGGCTGATAGGTTAGGCACCGATTACCATAGTTGTCGGGGTCACTGTGTTGCTATCCCACTGGACCAGATTTGAAAACTTGGTGTAAAACCCAAAATATCCAATGAATGAAATATATTTTTGCATAAAAGTGATTTAGAAGCATCACATGTCATCCCCAAATTTTTGTGGGGGTTTTAAATAAATTTATCAAATGGTTGTAGTTCAAATGGGACCTTAAAACTCATGAAAAACTATTTTAGAGCAATAAAGCTCAGGGAAAAATAATTATATAAATAATCCCTACTGAAAAAAGAATTGTTTTATTTGAGAGGGTAAATAAGTCCAACAATGATTCAAAAGTTTTCACTTGTGGTAAAAACTCCATAATAATAAAGAAAAGAATGGTTTTGAAATCAGAAGGAAATCCAGAAAATAAAAGTTTTAGTTTTCTGGCCAAATTTTAATTTGTAAAACAAGGTTAAAATTTTGGGGTGTCACAGTATGCGAGATTACCATCCTATCCCCAACCGACTAATATAGCTGTGATGTGGGAAATTAGAAATGGGGGCTAAGTTTGTAAATTTCCTTGCATTTGAGACAAGCGCGCCATAAAGTCATGGTTCCCCCTTCCTCTCTCCCTCCATTTCCCCATTCGTACTCCGTGGGCGCCAAAACACCCACTCCACCCCAGCATCCTCCGTCCGCCACCCCATCCACCGCCGTCCTCCTCCACCATGCCGGAGTTGATACCCCGATGTCATCGTCCATTACAAGAGATTTAAATCCCTCATCCACGACTTCAGACCGGGATCCTTACATCCCGTCCTCTCGCTTCATCCCCACCATCGTCCACCTTGGTGGTGCTGCTCCTATGACCGTCTCATCCACCGCACCCTGCCGCCACCGTCTACCCTCCTAGATCTGCTTCCATGCCACCGACAACCATTGCTACCGCAGAACCATCAAATTCCTAGCAGATGTATACATGGCACCACACAAGAGGCGATACTCTTTCGTATCTGCTCAACTTATTTATCGCAGCAAGAAAATAGATCGCCACTGCTTTACTCTGATTTCTTGTCCATCACTTACTTGCTAGTTGAAAGCAAACATTGGTTGTGAAGTTTCCTTTGTCCGGTTTGCACCTTCAGATCTACCATGGCACGCTCAACACTATACTCGCAATGTTTATGGTTTTCAACTTTTATATTCCACACTAGTTAAATGACAGTAGACTAAATTCCAAAATTGGGTCAGTCGATTTTTCAGAGCTCGCCAGAGTTCGCCAGTGCGAAGCAAGGGGCTCGGGTGGGGACGGTGGTTTTGGGGGGCGGTGGTGGGGCCTCGTTGAATGAAGAAAAGTCAACGCGGGTGGGGGCGGTGGGGAGGTGGGGTGGCGGAGGGACACAGGCGGTGGGGGCCGGTGATTCGGCCGGCGGACCGTGCGGTGTTCTGTATGGGAAGAATCAGAGACGAGGAAGAAGAAGGGTTAGCAGACGTAGGATCTTCATCCAACTGCCTGAAAAGGTTGACTGACCCAAATGACAAAAGTCACACGACTTGCATGTAGACATGCCTTTATATTCAGTACCATCATCGTACGTGCTTAGCATTGCTCCTTAATTCATCAAGCTAAACAACGTGCCACTCATAATTCCAAACTTGTTGCTAAAATACGAATCTGATATGATGCTGATATTACTAAAACAGATAACATTTAATTGGTAAGCTAATGTTCCTACTTTACTTTCGAAAAGCACGTGCACCACATATAGAGAGATAGCATGGAGTTGCATTTTTAATGCACTCTGGTTCATCATGTGTGGGCACTATGCAACGAACATTTTATTATCCAAAATGTGCTTGCTCTTCTTTAGCATGTTCCTCTTCCTTTCTTCTTTAATAAGTACTCTCTCCGTTCCTAAATACAAGTCTTTGTATAGATTCCACCATGGACTACATATGGAGCAAAATGAGTGAATATACACTCTAAAATGTATCTGTATACATCTGTATGTGATCCATATAGTGGAAATCTCTACAAAGACTTATATTTTGGAATGGAGGGAGTATGATAGTAGTACAGTATGTTCCTTTTAGTGAAGATGAGCAGGGACATTTGTAGTGTAGAGGTCTATATGGTCGGTTGTGATGGACACTTCGAACTGTTTGGGCCTCTTTTATTCGTAGGATTTTGTAAACATAGGAATAGGATTTGTAGTGGCCTGCCCACTTGAATCCTATAAGAATAGATGGGAAATGCGGGGAGTTGTGTCGCCTTTGAGAGTTACACTAATATTAATAGTACCGCACCTTCAGTTGAAGAAGGCTGGTATCCGAAGCTTTTCTAGCCGTATTGGCAATACTAGCACATATATTCCAGCAAGTTCCTCCTTGCTAATTTTACTCTGATTCTTACGGTTTTCCCGTTATATCTACACTATGATCTATGTAGCTGCTTTGTGTCACACTAGCAGCAGTTCACTCTTGAAGCTAAACACACCAATCATAAGTCCAAAGCTTACTTCTTCAAATATGAATTGTGATATGACAATGATATTAGTTAACAGACACACATTTAATTGGTCGGGTAATGCTCCCACTTGATTTTCCAAATGCATGTGGCCAAATATAGAGAGACAACATGGAATTGCATTTCTTTAGGCGTTGTGATTCATCAGGAGTGGCCAACCAACATTGTATGCAATGAAGCGGAACCTCAAGAATATGCTTCCTCTTCTATTGTTTAACATGTTCCTATTTTGTTATTTTGTATTTAGGACGTACAGTATGTTCCTTGTCAGGAAGGGGAGCAGGGACATCTGTAGTCAACAGCTGATAGATCTGGCCTGTACATGATCGATAGGCTTTCAATTACTAGCAGCAATACACCATCGTATTTTCCAGCCAGTTCCAATTTCCCGATTTATATATCGTGGTTATGGTGTACCCTTTTTATGTACACTACGATCTGCCTAGCTGTTGTGTGCTCTTGTTATCATGGTTTGGCAATAAACTCTCTAGACAATATATTATGAACCTATTATCTGCCAACTATCCTTACTTTTGGAGCCTATTTTTTCGTGTACTTGTGCCAGATTATATTAATGCACGCACCATACTATAGCACACATGAGCTCTCTCATCAGAATCTAGTGATAGCACAAAAGGGTTTACAGGAGCGCCCCTATATTAGAATATCCTCTGCATTACAAAGATAATCTCACTACTATTTATGTTTTCATGGTTCTCAGATATTATACGTAATTACAGTGAATATTAGAATCTGCGCATCAGAAGAATATTGTGGAACACTGCAATGACTTACAAAATTGGCACCAAGGCATTGAGTGCCATTCTGGATGCAATGAAACTCATATGCGCCCCACTTGTAGATTCTTGTTTAGAATATGATCCTAATGACTATTCTAACCTCGAGGAGTGAAAGGCAGATGGCCTGTCCTGTTCACCCATCAAGGTGCCCGTTCTAATTTGGCAAGGTTTTATTGATTGCACGTATCTTGCATATGTTGTCTTGCATTTCTTCTACTTTGTTGCACCACCATCTACTTAGTTTACTCGTCATATATGTCGAGATGCCATGCCCATCCATTATCAATACATATTCCATCTATCATGATACCATGTTTTTTCACTCAAATGTTGTTCTTGTGCATCAGACATCAAAAAGGAAGAGGGTGATTGCCGAACCAGAAGGAGCACCAGCAAAGTCCTAGAAAAATCTGGTGGTGCCGGAGAAATCAGACAACACACCACTTATATTGGATGTACAACCGGTGACACAAAATGTAGGACCGAGTCTAGTAGACTATACCCATACTTCACTTGCCACACCACTAGCCCCACGACACAGGACCTACACTCCAGCAATAGGTATGCCAATTTTAGTTTCCATAGCACCAGCCGTACCACAGAAAAATCCCACTCCAGCAAAAAGTACAGCAAGTCCATCGGCCGAAGACCTATCCCAGCTGCAGAGACGGCCAATTCCTGTAGATTGGAACACCATTCCAGTTATTCCCAGTTAAAAAGACAATGCTTTCAATGTTGTTAGGGACTACGTTCATATATTCATATCATGGGAAGATTATAGTGAAGACAAACACCATTTTCACATCTTCCTGTCCCACTTACGTGTAAGTGCTATTATTCATGGTGATTGTTTTCCTATTTTCTGCTGATTGAACACATCAATGATTTACATTACATTGTTGTAAGTAGGCGAGGGTCAATCTGGATAGTCATGACGAGCACAGCCTGCTTGCGCTTTTCAAGGAAGCATTGTAGCAGTATCGGTGTTACCTGAGGAAATCACACTTTGATGACAAGTGTATAAACGAATTTCCGGTGAAGTCTCCTGTGCTAAATTTAGAAGACATTGAATGGAAAAACCTTGTTATGCACTGGTCTCATTCTCAGGATGAGGTACTGTCTATGATATCACATCTCAATTTGAACTTCTACTTTTCTGCATGTGCCTTACAGATCTTTTTCGCAGGAAATCTGCTCGAAGAAGAATTCCGTTTTGAAAAGAACAACATGATATCGCAAATATGCTGCCTGCTGCTTTGCTCTTGTTAGTACCTGTTATCCTGTGTCACTGTACTTGCATACATACCTGGTTCATTACGTGTCAGTAGTATGCATGATAGCTTGCTTATCAATTGTTCGCTCCAAATTATTTGATTTGTATGAATGGTTACATTAGTGTAGAATATATCCAATGCCAATTAAATTTTTTAGCTCTGCATTGTTCTTGTAAGTACCTGCTGTCCTTTATCAGTGTACTTATATTGAGAGGTAGTTGTTCATGTACCATCACTCTGTAGCTTATTTTCTTTTGCCCTCCATTTTCTACACATCAGATCTATATTTACTCTTACCATAAGTTTGGATAACACCTATAGTACTGAATAAGTTTAGCTCTGCATTGCTCTTGGTTGTACCTTTTGCCTATATCGGTGTACTTACATTTATAGCTACTTGGTTATGTAGCATCACTCTTCATCTTATCTTAAATATTCTCCATTTTTTCTTAAATTATCACATCTATATTTACTCTTAACAAAATGTAGAATAAAGGCAATGCTTATGAAGAAGATTCTGTGGTAAATTTCTTGAATTGCCCCCCCCCCCCATCAGCATGGACAAGGGCTTTATAGAGCCTGTCTTCACCAATAATGTAAGTTTGTCCTTCTCAAGCCTTCAAACTTTGTTGTGTATATTTGGTTAGGCATGAGTGCAACTGCTGTTTATTTTTGGTGTTTGCATCAAATTGCATGTTTAAAGTTCATTATGTAGTTCATAAACAAAAGTTTGTCCTTCTCAATTTAAGTTTTCAGTTGTACAACCAAGTTCCTTCTTCATACCATGTAAATTAAACTATACAGAGCAAGTGATCTTCTTTTGCACTGCATGTATGCTTCTGTTCCTGATCCGTAATCCAGTGGTGTGGTGAACCTACCCACTATAGCACAATGTCATATTCTGCAATGTCTTAACTATGAACAATGTCATATCATTCTACTATTATTTAAACTGTCTGTTTATTTGCAAACCAGAAATGGGATAAATTGACATCACACTAACCATTGATACTTATGAGTTCTTGATCTGTAATCGAGTGGTGTCGTGAAGCTGGCAACTCCTTCACAATGTCATTTCTTGCCATGTCTTGACCTGAACAATACCATATTGTGTTAAAGCTATTTCAAATCGTGTCACTTTATTTGTTATTAAGTAATGTGATGAATTGTCAGCACTGATACTTATATGTGCAAAACTTGTCATTTGTCTACTTGTTTATCTTTCAGAGTGAGGAGGATATAAGTGTCAAACAAGCATAGTCTCATCAGCTTGCTCAGCTGCTTGTGCTGTAGCGGGCTAACCTTCCTTGAACTCTACCGAAGTGCTGTCGGTTTTGTATATTATTTTGTCGGCGTGTTTATTTGCACTGGTGGCGATCTTCGATGCCCAGTGTATGTAATCTGCTGTCTGCTTGTGCTTTATTATCATAGTGGCGAACTTTGATGCCCAGTGGATGTAATATGCCGTAATTTATTTGTTGTATAGTCTAGGTTTTTATTATTCACGACTCTGCAGTTATTTTACTGTGTATATATATATATATATATATATATATATATATATATATATATATATATATATATCATGTCTTTGTAGTAAACTGGCCAAACCGTAAAATTACGGTACATAATCGGGCCGTCATGCAAATCACTATGTATGATCCGCATCATGGACCCCATCATCTTGGTCTGTTAACAGCCTACATGTAAATTGGCACACTAGTAGATTCGGGCCTTTCATAGGCCGACTAAACCGCCGGCCCTATTTTCGCAAGAAAGCTCAATGGGCTTTTAGGAGCCTGAAAAGTAGGTTGGGCCTGAAACGTGCCGAACAGATCATGGGCCGGCAGTAGGCCAAAAGAGACCCCGGCCCATGATTGTGCCAATCACATCACGAGCCGTTAACAGAGCAAAATTGTCTCGGTCCTTGTTTGGCCCAATCAGATTATCGGCTGTGAGCAGGCCGGATGCAAACCGGGCCGTAGTTAGGCCCAACTATATGACGGGCTTTTAACAGGCCGAAATAAATATAGGCCCGAAATGTTAAACGGGCCTTTAACAGGACGAAACTAATATCAAGCCGAATTACTAAATGGGCATTTAGCAAGTGGGCCCAAAAGCATAGCATCCAGTTGAAGGGCAGAATCCGATATGGGCCATAATTTAGCCCAAAGCCTCTTAAAGGGCCGGACTGGATCTGGGCCGTAATTTGACCCAGAATGGGCCAAATCTCATATGGGCCTTTATTAGGCCCGGAACGTGGCAGGTTGTTAATGGACCAGATCAAATATGGGCCGGCATTTGGCCCAAAACATGGCAGACTGTTAATGGGCCGGCGCACTAGTGTCCTCAAAATCTTGTGGGCCTTCAGCTGGGCTGGCCCATTATGGTCGACAAAATCTCATGGGACATTAGCTGGTCCGGCCCATTATGGTCCGCAAAATCTTGTGAGCCTTTAGCTGGGCCGGCCCATTAAGGTCCGCAAAATCTCGTGGGCCTTTAGCTGGGCCGGCCCATTATGATCCGCAAAATCTCATGGGCCTTTTGCTGGGCCGGTCCATTATGGTCTGCAAAATCTTGTGGGCCTTTAATAGGGCCAGCCCATTTAATCTTTATGGGCCACTTTTGGGCCGGTCCACGTGTCAACATATCATAGGCGCATATCGCCCATTGGATGAGTGACACCTGTGCCAACGCGAAGCTGACACGCGGTTTCGTCGGCCAATGAGAATTTTACACATGGAAAATCGGCATTGGTCGTGGCTATTAGCGGGTTATCGGCTCCAAAACTGACCTGATAGCTTAACAGCGTCCCGTTATGGGCCACGTGTCGGTCACCCTTGATGAAAACACTTCTATGACGCACGATTTATCATCGTGGAAGTGGACACTTCCGTGATGATAATTTTGGTAATGTCATGGAACACTTCTACGACAACACAGGTATGACTATCTTGATTATGTCATAAAATCATCATGAATGTACATGCATGACAGAAAACGTGACCAACTATGACAAACACATATCATCACGGAAATGTATTTTTTTGTAGTTCTTGTAGATGATTTATATGTTTATTATGTGATCAGTAACAGTTTGGTAGTATGCCGATGATGAGTATGGGATGATCCCGAGGATGATCATTCACTTGTGTGATGTGATCACGAGGTGATCACGTGGATGTTTTGATAATGAGGTGATCATGTGGATCACGAGGTGATCGAGATGGTATATTGCTTGGCAGGATAGCCAAGCATGAGATGGTTCTTGAGATCAGATATGTTGGTTTATTGGTATTGTAGTAGTTTTATATCATGCTTAGTAATTGTTTCCACATCCTGGTAGTAGTTAATTAATTAACCTATTAAATACTATGTTGTTCTCTTGCCTTGATGCTTTTGGTTGTTGTGAGCTTGCAAGAACATTCAATGTACTGACCTGGTGTGTCATGCCAGATTGCAAGTGATGCCATGATTGATTGATTGATTGCTTGTTGAGGTTACCGATCGTGCGAGCTAAATCATTTCCTAGCCAGAGTGCCTGCGGAGTGGAGTTCACCACCTTCGTCGTTGTTCCGCTGCTAGAAGATTTCCGCTGCTACGAGTAGTTCTGCTGCTAGCGTAGAGTAAGTGTAGTATCGCAGGCGTAGTGTCGCCATGCTGATGTGAACCTTTGTAACATCAGATCATGGTATTTACCCTTTGTAATAAGAGCTGATTTGTTCTATGTCAAGTGGTGCCGTATTCTAGAAGACTTCCCCTTGATCTCTGGGCTGGAATACGAGGCGTTCCGGTTTCTCTAAGCCGGGGTGCCACACCTGCCCAAGCTCTTCAGACAATCCCTTTATCATGGCCATTTTCGGTCTGGGGGCTCGATATCCTCGGCCCTTTCCCCCCAGCAATCAGGGGCTTTGAATTCTTGTTCGTTGCCATCGACAAGTTTACAAAGTGGTCGGAAGTGATTCCCATGAGAAAGGTGACACTACAAAAAAAATACACTTCTATGATGATACGTGTTTGTTACAGTAGGTCACGTTTTCTTTCATGCATGTACATCCATGACGATTTTATGATAGAATCAAGATAGTCATACCTGTGTTGTCGTAGAAGTGTTGCATGACATTACCAAAATTATCATCACGGAAGTGTCCACTTCCATGACCATAAATCGCGTGTCATAGATGTGCTTTCGTCAAGGGTGACCGACATGTGGCATCCACCATAACGGCTCGCCGTTAAGATATCGGGTCCGATTTTGGATCCGATAACCCGTTAACAGCCCCGACCAATGGGGATTTTCCATGTGTAAATCATCATTGGTTGGAGGAAACACGTGTCGGCTCACCGTTGGGACAGATGTCATCACTCATTGGACTGAAGGCGCCTATGATACGTCGACACGTGGCACGACCCAACAGAGGCCCATTCTTGTGAAAAGGCCGGCCCGTTTGACTTGGTCAAAAGGTTGCGGGCCGGCGCACAGAAAGCCTATTAACGGCCTTTTCATATATAGCCCATTTACAGCCTGCTAACCCAGGGCCCATTACGAGCTATCCAAATTAGGCCCAGTAGTGTCATCTGGGCCATCCAATATGATTCTAGCCCATTTTAACTTCTGGCCCATGTATGGCCCATGACATCTTTCGGCCCATATGAGGGCCTTTGTAACTCTTGGCCCATTAACGACCCGTGCTAAAACTGGACCGTAATGAACAATGTATCACTTTATACTCATTAACAGCCCGGCTATTTCCAGCCCATGTTATCTTTCGGCCTTCTCAGGGCCCATTTGTTCTTGGGCTCATTTCCATCATTCGGTTACTTATGGCCCGTTACTGTAATTTTCTGCTTGTGGGCCAAATTCAGCCCATGGTTACAGTTGGCCCTTTTGTGGTTCGTTAATACATTGGTCTGTTTTCATAGCGTCATCAAATATGACCAATTAACAACGGCCCGTTATGGTCGGCCCATGAATGGACGATTCCAACTCTAGCTTGTTTACGACCATTATGCGGTATGTTATTGGCCCATGTTTGGCCAATCGATCATACGGCCCGCAGAAGGCCCATTGATGATACGACCCGTAGAAGGCCCATTGTATCTACGGCCCGTAGAAGTCCCATTGTTTCTACGCCCCGTAGAAGGCCCATTGTTTCTACGGCCCGTAGAAGGCCCATTGTTTCTACGGCCTGTAGGAGGCCCATTGTCACTACAGTAAATATGTAGCCCATGGTTATTGTGGCCTAGATTTAAAAAATAGGTTATTGCGGCCACTAGCAAACCACAGAAAAAGAACTGCACTCACTACAAGCAAACATATAAACAAGACAACAAGGAAATAAACAAGCAAGCAACTTATGCTAGGCTATCACGGCTATTACACATATTACATCCACTGGGCATCAAAGTTCGCCACCAGTGCAAATATAGGGAACAAAGTAGCATATCATATACACTGGTTGTCAAAGTTGGCGACGAGTGCAAATAAACGCCGCAGCAAAACAAGTCCAGAACTGAAACCACTTCAGAAGATCTCAAGAAACAATATCCTGGGTACCCATAATGCTGGCAAGATGCTTAGCAAGCATATTAATTTTCTCTTGTTTGGCACTTAAATCCTCCAGCGCTTGCTGTTGCACCAGAAAGTATGCATCTGAATTCTGCAGGTACTCCTCGGTCCTTCAGCTTCCTGTCGCAGCACATCTAATCGATGTCTTTCAACTTGAAGTTGAGACTCAAGAAGACGGACTAATTCAGGCAGCGAGTTCAAAGAGCTTGTGCCAGCAGTAGTGGCCAGTTACTCGAACACTACATCAAGACAGGACTTTTGGGTTCTCTCACTGTCGTCAAGATAGTTTTTATCAGCTTTCTTGGAGACCAACAGGGATGTCTCACTATCTTCAACCTTATCTGCATTACATCCTTTACCATTGCATAACGGAGTACTATTCTCCAATATTTTCTCCGCATTCTAAAAGATAAACAAGCAGACACATCACAGGTTTAACATGTTGTATACGAAACTCATTTTAGTAAATCAGTTCAGTAGTAAAGTAGACAGGATAACAGCATGAAACAAACATATATCTATGTACCATGGTCACTTTATGTTCTATATCATTCTTGTTTTTGTTGCCAAATCAAGATAGAGACACTGTCGTGGAATAGTCATGGAAGATGTCCTAGTGTGAGGACTTAGTCGTGAAGCCAACACATCTATGTGGTAGCTTGAGAGGGGTTGATCGGAATCGAGAGACACAACACAAGAGAAGGGATTAAACAGCTTCGGGCCTCGGGAAACATCATCCGGTAATAGCCCTACATGCTGTTTGTGGCTAGGTCTCATTATGCTCATGAGGGAGTCGCCGCATAAGCCGGCTATCCTAGTTATGTCTAGCCTTAAAATTATTCAACCTGTTCTCTTGGGGTGCCCCGCTGCTCCTTATATAAGTTGAAGGGGCGGGTTATATGTGGAGTCAAACTCGGATTAGGACTTAACCTATTTTGACGTCTTACCATGGGCTTCTTAACATCTTGGGCTTCTTAACGTCTTGGGCTTCTTAACGTAAGCCGGCTTACAATCTAACTTACAATCTGGCTTACAAATCTGACTTACCATCTGGCTTACCATCTGGCTTAACTGTCCGCCGGCTTACCATGCTTAACTGTCCGCCAACTTACAATCCTTAACTATCCACCGACTTACAATGCTTAACTGTCCGCCGGCTTACCATTCTTAACTGTCCGTCGGCTTACAATCAGTCGGGTCACCAATGAAATACCAAGTCCCAGCTGGGTCATATCTTCGGCCGGGTCACACCGTGGGGTATATCTCCGACATTAGCCCCCTGTTTAATTTGGATTTATCCATGTTAAACTGATCCTGTAAAAACAAACACAATAACAATTTTGACAGATTATGCTCCAGGTTAAGAACTGTTGTAAGCCGGCACCTGATCATCCTGAACTCCTTGGTATTTCCTTCTTCTAGAAAATCCGGGTTAATAGGCCAGCTTCATAATCAATTTGCTGACATTGGTTTCTCACAGAAAGAACATTGGTGATCAAATACTTGTCGGTTTTTCAGCCAGCTTGAAGATGCAGAACTTGCCGGTTTATCATTGCCAAAATATCTGGTTTGTAAATATTGATAGCACCGGGTCATAATTGTTGCTAACATCAAACTTGAAAATGTACCTCCCTTATATGCATATCACTTGTAGCCCCCAAGTCTTAAGAAGGTAGTTTAGTAACAGCTTAAGACTTGCTTCAAAATAAAAGTTGCAGCCTTGAAGAAATCCAAGTTGTTCCACTACTAGGAAAAGGCCTACTAATGGCGCACTGGTTTTGCCTACTAATGGCGCATTACCAGTGCGCCATTAGTAGCACGCCACTAGTATTTTTTACTAATGGCGCACCACTGGTGCGCCATTAGTATCTGGTATACTAATGGCGCACCAAGCTGTGCGCCATTAGTATGTAACACCATGCGCCATTAGTGTGCCTCCCGGGGGGCCATACTTAAGCATGTGCTTTGTCATACTAATGGCGCATTCTGTGTTGATGCGCCATTAGTATCCTTTGGCATACTAATGGCGCACCTGGTGGTGATGCGCCATTAGTATGAATATTTGGTTTTTTTTTACTTTTCTGATTTTTGCACAGGTTACAAAATATATTATTGGACAGAATATAGACAGCAGCACACAGCAACATCAGATTCATCAAATACAATAGAAGATTAGTCTCCGAATACAATTCATCATATTAGTCTCCGAATTCAAAAGACCGAACAAAGATAAAACATTACAAGTCTCAAGACCGCGAGTATCGAGTTTGTCTTCACATTACAAGTCGATATCGATCATCTAAACTACCATCACATAGAAGAGAGTTGTGGTCATCACGATGAGCATCATCACGATCAAACTGGTGTTCATCCGGTTCCTCCAACGCTCCCTCCTCTCTCCCGCTAGATAGCGGGCGTATCTAGATTCGGCCTCCGCCCTAGTGGTGTACCCTTTGTAACTGTTACCGCTGAAACGGTGAACCTGTCTCCGACACTCCTTCCAGTCGTCGTAGAGTCCGGGAACCTTACCCTTGTACACGACATACGACGGCATCTCTATGCACAAGCCAAACAACAGACAATACATAAGCAATATGTAAGTATGCATCAAAAGGATCAGAAGAGAAAAGCAAGACATTAATAGCACGATTCATGGTCCTACTAATAAATAGCATCGATTACATCTGAGTTGAACGACTGTCCAAACCAAAGAGACATACAAATTCATTAAAGTTTAATTACAACATGAGCCAATCAATGTTTCAGAACTACACATCACTACTTTCGACTCGACTCATTGGACAGGAGCGTGGATGAAGTCGCCGTCTGTCGTGATGGTCATGAAATCGCGGTCGTTGTCACCCTGCATTCGTAGCATTCCATCTATCTCTTTATTGGAAGGTTGATATCTGAGGAAGAACTGCCCCGAGGTATGAAGGACATCTTGATGGATGATGTTCGCAAACTCCGACTGGATGCGAAAGAATTCTTGTCTGAGGTCCGCATCCTGGATTGCCGACAAGTTCGCGGCCCAACCTTTGAGATTATCTGGTAGCAGAAGTTGATGTTGGTCCCTTACGATCGCCCGCATGTGATGGAGGGCGTAGTAGGCATCCTTCTGACCGCCAGGCGGCTACTTGACGCAGCAGAACTTCGTATTGTGTGAGCACATGTGCTTGCCGTACTTACGAAACGCCCTAGTGAAGGTGCCTCCAGATTTGGTGTAGCCGTGGAGAACATCATCAAGAACTTTCTTGACATTTGTGTAGTCTATCTTGGAGTTACGGTTCGGGTCGAAATACGTGGCCATGGAATATTTCGGGCTTAAGAGGATGAGTGTGCAATGTGTGTCACTGCATAGAACACGGAATGTTAGAAAAAAAAGAACGATCGAAATCTAAGAAATCATATGTTACGGGGTGGTTAAGGGATGACTTACTCAGGAAAGTAAGCCACAAGGAAGTTATCCTTATCTGGGTTTGCCAGAATGACACCTTCGAGGTGTGAACTCGCAACTTGGCGGTCCCCAGCGCTGCTCAAGTGCTTGGCACACATGTAGAAGGGGTCGACTATCACGATGTCCGGGGTCTTGTCACTAATGATCCGCATCTCCATACTCAGCGAAAACAGCCAAATGAAGGTGTAGTGCAGCGGATGAAGGTTAAATATAGCAAAGATGTCATCAAACCGCAGGACGATCGTACCCCCGATGTTGCCATCCACAAAGCCCTTGCCCTCTGGCACCTTGGCCACGAAAACTGGGTATGCCACATCCTTCTCTCTGAGACGCCGCTTCTCCAAAGAAAGAACACTGTCGTGCACACTCCGTATAGCACCGGTTGCAGCATTCAGCATATTTGGCGATAGCATCGCCCTACCCGCCACATGCACCCTCCTCGAGATATCCTTAGGTGAAGGTGGCCCGTCCTGAGCACGGATAGAACTCGGTGCCGGCTGGCTCGCACCGGCGCCCTTGTTAGTCTTTCATTTCCGTCCCTTCTTCTTGATCTCCTGTAATGGGACTGAGTTCTGCTCACAGACCGCCTTCTTGAGCATGTTGGGGCTGATAATATTTCGCACCTCAGCTATCTGAGGCTCGGTGAAGGCAGGAGCTCGAGGCGTCTCCTGAGAAATGAACGCCAGACGACGCCTGTTGCAATTGGATTTCTCTGCCATACCAGCTAGATTGCGGTCGTCTTGGCTGGGTTCTTGAGAAAGAGGCTCGCAGAACTCGTCAGCGTACCCATGTTTGGCAAAGTACTTATCGACTTTGGTAAATGTACCGTCGTCGTTGTTGTCGTCGTCCGGATCCTGTGCCATAGGGTTGTCCGGATCCTGTGCCAGAGTGATGTCCGGCAGGTCTGGTAGCGTTGCGGCGTTCTTGCCATTGCTTGGCGCCGGCACGACTGGCGGTCTTGTCTGTGGGGTGGTGTCCCCCTCCCCCAAACGAATCTGGCTCTTTGGCCAAAGCAGGGGCCAGTTTACGTAGGCGCTGAGAGTCATCTCATCTTCTTCGTCGGCCCCAGCGGGTCGAATCAGAGGTAACAGCTCGTCGCAGCCTGGCAGCACCCGAACCACTTCAACCCTATACACTGTGGGTGGCATCGGATTACTGTGGAACATGGGGTTTCCCGGTTGAACGATTCTGCCCTTGGCGACATCGACTAACTCGGCGCCCACAAAGTGCAGAAGAGTGCAAGGAATGTCGGCGTTGCCCTGCGAAAACATGTACAGGGCGTCAGGGATGCTCAGTCAAAGGCAAGGAGATGAAGTCATCAGCCGAGAGGCTTAGTTACCGTGATGCCGTCGAACTCGGATAATGTCGAGGCACCGCCAACGGCGGGCGTGCAACTAATGGAGGGGGCGCTTGCTGGCGAGGTGCCGGCCGGCGTACACCTAGGTGCATTAAGCTCCAATGCCCGTGCCGGCTCCGGAGACACGAATACCGCCTCCGCCGGAGACACCAATGGCGCCGCCACCGGAGACACCAATGGCGCCGCCAGAGACACCAATGGCGCCGCCTGCGCGCTATGCGAGTTGCTGGCCGTGAAGCTGGGAACGGGGGGAGGCCCCTGTTGGCCGCCCACAATCCACGTCGCCAGCCCATGAATCAACGTAGGCACCATGGCGCTGAGCTTCGTTCCCAGTTGTTGTTCCACTTGCTCTTGGACAAGCTCCGGAATCCGCACCACTTGTGCCTTGAGTGCTTCAACCTCGCGCATCTGGCTTTCTGAGCTGGCCTTTTTCTCCTTCCGCACACCAGCGGTATAGTATGACCCCCATTTTGTGGACAAGCCTTTACCGGCCACACGACCAGCTGACGTCGGCTTAGTGAGCTAATCCTTGTTTTTCATTACGTTCAACGCCCTATTTAAAGGGGTGTCGAAAGGGGAGCTCTGAGACGACCCCGCGCTCCTGCTTTTAGTGTCCTGCGAAAGGAACATGAAACATTTAGAAATATTGGGGATTAATTAGAGTGCAACCATATGGAGCTAATTACGCAGGGGTGTATTCCTTACCAGAACAAGCTCAAGCGCCCTGGTCTTCGGATCCGTGGTAAGCTCCTTTGTTATCGGGTCCTCCTTGTACCGGGCCCTGACATAGTTCCTGGTCTGCTTGTCACCGCTGTATTTCTCGAAGCGGGGCGGTAGGCCTTGCTCGGCACGCTCCGCGTCCTCCTTGTCCCATATAGGCTCCGCCAATCTGTAACCACCGGGACCGAGTTTGTGTTCCCCTAAGTTCAACTCCCGCATTTCTTTCCCCCACTGACTTGATTCGGAGGTTGCGCTGCTCTCGCACTTGATCTTGAACTCCTTGTACTCATCTTCGCTCATCAAAGGATATTTCGCCTTGATCTTCTCATAACTATCACCTTTATCAATCATTCTCTTCACCGCGCTTCTCCAAGTAGACAGGGCCATGCTCATGTTCGTGAGGGCGGCATTGTTCACTATATTCCCTGAGAGGCATGTGTTTTCCAATTCGGCGGGGAACTTGTATCGTTCGTGCAGCTTCGTGAAGAGGAGGTTGCGCAAATTCCCGTGGTCCTTATTCCTAAGGTTATCGGTGTTGATCGAGACGGTGCTCCGGAGAATGCACCCGAGCTGAAGCGAGTACCCCTTGACTATATGTTTGGGCTCCGTTGGATTCCCGTCGGAGTCCACTTGAGTGAATTCCTCCTTGAGGGTGCGGAGCGCATTCGGGCGCCGGTCCTTCCTTTGCTTCTTCGGTTGGCTGCCATCTGTGTGTGCGCCGCCATCATCAGTGGTGGCATCCTCGGCGGCACCATCAATGGTGTCTTCCCCGATGCCACTAGGTGTTTTGTAGTCAGCATCGGTGTCTTCCGTGGCGTCCTCATAGCGGTGAGGTTGTTCCTCCATCTCCTGGGACAGCTCCCAGAATTGCTTGCCGCCCGAACCACCGGCCTCATCGTTGTGGGCCATGTTTCGCTCTAAATAGGAAAAAGTTTGGTCAAAAAGTTGGTTATTGTCAAGGAACAAGATCATGGTCTCATCATTTAGGGTTTGTCGATGCTGAGGCACCCTAAAAGCCTAAGCTTTCATCATTTAGGGCTTGTCGACGCCGAGACACCCAAAAGCCTAAGCGTACATCATTTAGGTTCTCATCGACACCGAGGCATCCGGGGCAGCCAAGTTAAGTTTTCATCATTTAGGGTTTATCGACGCTGAGGCACCCTAGGTTGGGCCTAATCACTTGGCACTAATCACTTGGCTCTATTGCCACCTATGTTGGGTTTATCATCTAGGGTTTATCGATGCTAAGGAGAATTCTAAGTTGGGCCTAATCACTTGGCTCTATTGCCACCTATGGTTTAATGCAGCAAGAATAAAGGGGCAGTTGATCCTACTTAATTAAGTACTAAGATACCCCGGCCCATGCATTAGTCGCAAGTACCCCATATGTTCTATTTTTAGCAAAGTCATGCTAAAATTCACGGAAAATTTCAGCATGACCTTTGCTAAAAATAGGACATATGGAGTACCCGAATTTGCCGGAACGGAAGTTAGTCAACATTACGGCAAACTCAAGGGCCTCTCGGGGTACCTGCAAATTCATCATGACACGATGGTCAGAGACAAAACCCAGCAAACTAGCACCACAATATGCCTCTACTTTCATATGGATGAAAAGGCCACAGACCATATGCTCCTCTGCTTTCATATGGACAAAAATTAGCTCAACTTATGTGAGCTTCCATTCCAGATCTAATAGCAGCAAGTTGTTCACTTGTAGCTCAACTTATGTGAGCTGCCTTCAAGAAAATAAATCTGCAGTTGCACATCTGCTCTCTGAATACATTGGTAAGAAACAAAACAACACCTAGTACCATCCATCTGCTATGGCCGTATCATGCAGTTTAACTAAGCACTAACAGGTAATTATATAACAGAAAACTTGGCGCGTACGTGTCACTTAGCTTGGGCAAGCAACATACCTCGTCCTCTTGGTTAGTCCAAACAAGCTGTATGCTGAGCCTCAACTCACCACCTGCACATTTTACAGCACCCATGAAATGAAAAACTAAACATAATTGTCAACCAACAAAACCAAAACACAAACATGACTTCAAATTTTCACGATCAGGAAGAAAAACAGGGTTTTCAACTACTATATTCAGTTTCATGGCATCAGTTGAACAGTTGAAAAAGAACAAGCTTCATTTAAATATCTTGCTGCTAACAAACATAACTAATGTCACTACTCAAAAAATAGAGTGACCACACAGGGAACAAACAAACTATTCACTTTTCATTTCTTCAGAATAGGACCAGACAGAGAACAACTCCTTGGAAGCAAACTGAAACCATGCTGAAACTATACTAAAACCATGCTGACACTTTACTTAAACTACTCCTTGCAATCAAACTGAAACTACTCCTTGGAAGCAAATTGTCTTGGAAGGAGTATTGTGTGCACAAATCTACTCCAACTAGTTGCTTTCACTTAGAGATTGTTAGCACAAACAGCATGAGTCATTCTTCAGACTGTTACAAATAGAAACAATGGCAACCAAGGTTAAAAACCAACAATCCTATATATTATTCTGAAACTTGATATATTGAAATCACTTAGCACTCTCTTTATGTGTTCATTCAACACTTAAAATTGAGGAAAATAATACCAACTAGGATCGGTATGACCTTCATTTTTCATTTTCTGTATGATCAATTAAATCTTCTGCAAGCTTATATGAAAAGGTTCAGCAACTTGAAACGTAACTCTTGCTTGGTGTTCCAAATCATTTCATTTATATTTTAAATAACAGTAGGAATTATTTCATAATAGAATTTACCCGATGGGGGCGACGGGTGCATGCGACAGAGGGGGGAACGGGTGGGGGTGGAGGAGGCTCACCACTATTGCAAACCAAACAAGTAAGCACAGAACATGTATATACCTGTATCACTGTCTTGGAGCCAATAAACGCCTCAATTTTTCTACAACCGTGATCGAACTTGTTACGCAGAAACACAAACAGAGAGATACATGTAACTAAGGAGGACAAACAAACAAGGTAACAAGAACTCCACACCTCAATTAAGCCTATGCTTCTTCTTTCACTCTCCTGCATAAAGTTATTGTTACTACCTGGGAGGGATTATATGCTTGTTTACCACTACTAATACCATTTTTTAATATAATCTTCATTCTCCTACTTTTTCTTTTCTTACAAGTGTTGATGCCAAAACATTGCAACCCTGTAGTTCAAGATCAGAGTCAAAATTGACCTACACGATTGTTTACCACTACTAAGACATGGATCTAATAGCTATCTCCCTCCTTGTTCCTCATGCCTTAGTTGAATTCAGAGAAGAGAGAGCTCAGATCCTAGAACAGGGATCTCTCTGGAAGATATGTGTTAACCAATTTCGGCCAGTATAACCAACACAAAGCTCCTGCTCTCTCAAATTGCAGATAAAACAACTTAATCTTTTCCTTCTCAGACATTGTCAATCATTGCATGTTTCACAGCTAACATGTTTAAACCAAAACATTTGCTCATGAAAAATATTCAACCTACAATTTGTAAACATTTGCCCTTCGAGGCATTATCACAAACACCTATCAAGCACAATCCTTTCACATGTAAACTTGAGCATGCTCTGGAAAAATCACGCAGCAAGCAAGAAATAACAATCATTATATTCCCACAGTATCGAATCTACATCAAGTACTCATCCACTAAAAAAATCAGGAAAAAAATTGAACAGAGGATGCAAGAGGAAGGAGGGAGGGGGGATGAGGGAAGAGGGAGGAAGGACGAAGGAGTGGTGGCTACCTGCCTACGGACTGGTCGCCGGCGTAGCTCCGGGCGGCAGCGTTGCTGGGCAGGAGCGCCTACTCCAGGGAGGGGGGCATCGCTGGTGGGAGCGGCTGCTTGATGGGGGGAGGCGCTGCCGGGGTCCTGTACCGGAGGCGAGGCAGCGGAGGGTTCGGCCGGCTGGGCGCGCCGCGACGGCGGGCCGGCAGCGGTGGCGGCGGCTAGGAATCCTAGCTGTCGCGCTCGGGAGGGAGGTTGACGCAGGCGGGGCCGCGGGGGGAGGGGGACGGCGAGGGCGCGGGCGCGGGCGGAGGGGTACGGTGAGGGAGGGGGCGCTCGGCTCGAGGAGGGGGCGTTGGGGGCGGTGGTGGTCGGGTGCGGCGGGGGACGGCGAGCACGGGGGAAGTGGTGGTCGGTGGTGGTCAGGCGCGGGTGAGATGAGGCAGGGGAGGGATTAGAGAGAAATGTGAGAGATTGGGGATTTTAGTGTGGGGGAGGCTTAGCAATGGCGCACCACCCAGGGGTGCGCCATAAGTACATCCATAGCAATGGCGCACCACCGAGGGGTGCGCCATAAGTAATTTTTTTGTTGATAACAATGGCACACCCTCTCCTGGTGCGCCATTAGTAACTTTTACTTTTTTTTATTGATAAAAATTAATACACTATATACAGGAGATGAGTAGAGGAGGGAGGGAGGGAGGGAGCATTTACATTCGTTGACGGGTGCAGGGGGTCGTGAAAAAATATCTAGTTTCATCTAATATTTTTTTAGAAAATGACAAATCAAATCTGAAAACATTTATGAATGTGAAAAAATATCATCAAATTTCTTATTTGAAATTATTTATGAATATTAAAAAATATCATCAAATTTGTTATTAGAAAATATTTGAAAAAATATCATAAAAATTTAAAAATATTAATGAGTTCATAAAATATTAACAAATTCAATACTTTTTGTGAGTTAGAAATTCAATACCATAATAAACATAATTCAATATTCATGAGCACTAGAACAGAAGAAATATCATTTCAAAATGTCGAAATACAATCGAGAAATGAAGACTACGATTTAAATACAATCGATCTTAGCTACCTATCTGTTCACAATCTTCTTGCCCTTCTTTTTCGCAAATGGAGTTCTTTTGTGGAACGGACGTCCTTTAGGTAGGGTGGTCCTGCTTCTTCTTGTGGTGTGTGCTGCTACTTCATCGTCGTCGTCATGTTCGATCTTCGGGTCGCCGTACTTGTCGAAGTCTTGCTCATTGGCTACTCCATCCATTCCGATGATCTTCCTTTTGCCTCTCCTCATGACAACACGACTGGGCTTTGACGGGTCAGTAATGAAGAAGCATTGGTCCACTTGGGAAGCCAGTACCCATGGCTCATTTTTCGTAGTGACGTTTGCGCCCGCGGTCTTGGATTTGGCTTCGGGTATAACCATGGTGGTGAAATACCGGTCTTCTTTTAGGACGCTCTTGGCCCATCTGACACGGAACATCGGGACCTTCTCTCCAGCGTAGCTCAGTTCCCAGATCTCCTTGATCCTTCCGTAGTATCTGTCCTTGTCGTTGCTGGTGTAGGATTCCATCGTTACCCCGGAGTTCTGATAACCATCGCTCTTCATGTCCTTGTTCTCGGTGTAGAATGTGTAGCCGTTGATATCGTATGCCTCATAGGTCATCAGGTTGTGCTCGGCGCCCTGTGACAAGGCGAATATGAGTTGTTCTTCCACGGAAGAATCCTCATGTAAAGGGTACGACAGAAGCTTCTGCTTGAACCAACACGTGAAACATGAGTTGTGCTCTTTGATTATATCTCCGTCCATCCTCTGTTGGCCTCAGTCATTGTACGTCTTCTCAATAAAGGTTTTGTGCTCTACCACCCAAGGATCGACCATGTCTATGTGTTGTAGCGCGACTAGGTTTGCTCTTTCAAAGTCGGCGAGTCGACCCTCGAAGTTGACATGCATTTCGCGGCGACCCTCACGGTGACCCCATCCAGCGAGCCTGTCGAGGTGCCTGTTAACGGGAAGACCAACGGGGTTCTCGATGCCTAGATAATTCGTGCAGTAGGAGATGCACTCTTCGGTCAGAAAGCCCCTGGCTATACTTCGCTCTGGACGTGACATGTTTCGAACATATCCTTTGATGACACCATTCATCCTTTCAAACGGCATCATGCTGTGCAGGAACTTCGGCCCGAGTTGGATGATATCCTCCACGATATGACCAACAGATGCACCATAACGTCGAAGAATGCAGGCAGGAAGTACATCTCAAGCTCACATAGTATCACCACGTTCTCTCCCTATAGCCTTCTGAGTTGCCTCACGCCAATCGACTTCCGAGAGATGACGTCAAAAAAGTTGCATAGGCCAAATAGAGTTTCACGGACGTGCGCGTCCATGATCCCACGGATTGCAACTGGAAGTATCTGCGTCATCAGCACGTGACAATCGTGAGACTTCATCCCGCTGAACTTCTGCTTCGCTGGGTCTAGGTATCTGCTTATCTTCCGTGCGTAACCGTAAGGAAGTTTTACTCCTAGGAGGCACGTGAAAAACTGCTCGATCTCCTCCTGACATAGAGTGAAGCACGCGGGAGGGTAGTCATTTCCGGTCTTCTTGGCCTTTTTGCCTTTGCAACGACTTTCTATGTCCTGCTTCGCCTCATCATCATCATTATCATCATCATCATCATCATCATCATCATCATCATCATCATCATTAGCGTGAAGCTCCTGCCTGATGCCCATTGATTTCAAGTCTGCCCTTGCTTTCGGCCCATCTTTGGTCCTCTCTAGCATGTTGAGTAGGGTACCAAGCAGACTCTCGCACACGTTCTTCGTGATATGCATGACATCAAGGCTGTGAGGCACACGGTGGATCTTCCAGTACGGCAAGTCCCAGAAAATAGACCTCGTTTTCCATACCTTCAGCAGTGGCTCTGGCGCCTTTCGCTTCTTTCCCGGCTCTGGCGCCTTTTGCTTCTTTCCCGGCAGTGGGCAGTCTTTCCAATTTTTCAACAGCTCGTCTATTTCCTCGCCGCTCCTCATACACGGGCGTTTTCGGGGTTCGGTTTCACCATCGAACAGATCCTTGTGTTTCCTCCATGGGTCATCGTCGCGAAGCCACCTTCGATGTCCCATGAACACGGTTTTCGAAGACCCGGGATCTCTATCTAGCTGGCGATACGTTGTGTCATCCATGCACCTTACGCATCCAAAAAATCCGTGGACTACCTGCCCCGCGAGATATCCGTAACCGAGATAGTCGTGCACCATCGTGAGTAGTGCGGCTCTCATAGGAAAATATTCTTTCTCTGTGGTGTCCCACGTATTGGCTGGCGTTTTCCACAGCGTGTCTAGCTCCTCCTTCAGCAGCCCCAGATACAGATTGATGCCATTCCCTGGTTGTTTCGGCCCTTCAATTAGCATAGCCATGTGAATGTACTTCCTCTTCATGCACAACCAGGGGGGAAGGTTGTACATCCACACAAACACAGGCCAGGTGCTATCTGTGCTTCTTTGGTTGCCAAAAGGATTGACTCCATCGGTGCTCGTGCCCAGCACAATGTTCCTTGGAACCTTCCCAAATTCTGGGTATTCGAAGTTCAACGCTTGCCACTGGCTCGCATCCTTAGGGTGACTCAGCATCTTGTCTTTCTATTTATCTCTGGATCATTTCCGTCATCTTCCCGCTTCTTCTCCTCCCTATCCGCGTGCCAACGCAGGAGCTTTGCTACCTTAGGGTCCGCGAAATACCGCTGCAGACGAGGAGTGATCGGAAAGTACCACACCGATTTTCGAGGAGCTTTCTTCCTCTTCTTGTATCGAGTGACGCCGCACACCGGACATATGGTAGACTCCGCGTGCTCATCCCAATAAATGATGCAATTGTTCATGCACACATGGTATTTCACGTGCGGTAAATCCAGAGGACACACGATTTTCTTCGCCTCCTCGAAACTGGTCGGGCACTTGTTCCCCTTGAGAAGACGTTCGTGCCAGAATGACATGTTCTCGTCGAAGCATGCGTCGGTCATTTTGTGTTTTACCTTCATCTCCAGAGCCATGAGCGTTACTTTCAAGCAAGTATCCTCGGGCCTGCATCCTCCATACAATGGAGTAACCGCGTCTATCTCCAGTTGATCCAGCTTGGCTTTCCCTCGGGCGGCAGCTCTTGCGTTATCCATCTGCTTGAGAAGCAGCTCTTGAATATGAGGGTCCTACACCCAGCCTCCATCGTCGTCTGCTCCGGCATCTTCATCTTCATGATCATGCCCTTCGTCTTGATCTTCCTCATCATCATGTACGACATCTTCTACATCATGACTGCGTACAACATCACCGCCGTGATCATATCCTGGAGATTCTTCGTCTTCTCGCCTGCCCTCGCCGCGGTGGTACTTGTCTTGTTGCCCTTCCTCATTTCTTGCCCGGCCCCCATGGACGACTTCATAGTCATCTTCATCACCTTGCCACCGATAGCCATCCATGAAACCACGCAAGAGCAGGTGGTCCCGCACCTGCCCGGAATCCGGGTCCGCAATAAGGCTCTTCAGCTTGCATCTTCGACACGGGCATCTTATCTCCGTCTCGTTCTTTTGAAGCATCTCGGCCTTCGTGGAGCTCAAAAACCTATTCACGATGCCTTCGGTCATCGTGTGGACCATGGTCGCCTGCGGGGTAGAGCAAAACGATATTTTAGAACCAAGAAAAAATTTGGCATGACCTTCCCTAAAAATAGGACCAAAAAGAATGCATAGTGCCAAAATTCTCGCCGAAACGGAAATGAATCAACATTCTGGCAAAATATTGGCAACTATCACATTTCAAATACCGGTACCTGCAAACACAAACATATATGCAACACCACAAACACATGCAACACCACAAACATACATAGATCTAGCTAGGCCACAAAAAGTGCATGTGCACGTTGTTGGAGCGAGCTAGGGAGAAAAAAAGTAGATCTACATCATGAAGATAGCTTTCCCCTTACTTACCTATCAAAAAAAAGGTAATTTCACCACTTAATTTTGATGAATCTATGGTGGAAATGAGGTGAGGAGGAGGAGGCAGCCGAAAGCCTGGAGAAGGAGGTGGAGGGAATGAAGTGGGGAAAGTGAGTGGGTAGGTGTGGGGCTGTCCAAAGTATCTTGTTGGGGTCCTAGGTTACTAATGGCGCACCAACAGCAAATACGCCATTAGTAACCCTGGTTACTAATGGCACACCTGCAGGTGGTGCGCCATTAGTAGTTTTGTAGAAAAGTAAAAAAAATATATATATATATACTAATCAATGGCGCACTGGGTCATAGTGCGCCATTAGTAGTTTAAACTAGTAATGGCGCACTGTGAGATGGTGCACCATTAGTAGTTTTGCAAAAAAAAAGAATAAAAAAATACAGTAATGGCGCACGGTCTGCCTGGTGCGCCATTACTATTTAGAACTAGTAATGGCGCACTTCGACCTGATGCGCCATTAGTATGTATGGAAAAATGAAAAAAATTAATACTAGTGGCGCACCATGTTTCTGGTGCGCCATTAGTGTCTTCCACACTAGTGGCGCATCACCAACTGGTGTGCCATTAGTATATAGTAGTGGCGCACTACTTCAACGGTGCGCCATTAGTATCAATCCTATCTATAGCCTTTTTCCTAGTAGTGTTCATCTCAGTTACTAGTCAAAACTGAATATGCCACATATGTAGCCCCCAAGTGTCGGGTTGTCATGCTTGCAGCAACGTGGGACTTGTAATTGCCTTATGCTCATAAAAACTTCAACCAGTGTAGTTATTATGCAATAATGAGCAGGGACTTTGTAGATATAATCATGTTGACTTGAACAGCAACGTGTAGCCCCCAAGGGCCGGCTCAGTAAGATAATACCGAGCTGGGAGTTTGTATATAATTCATTGATAATAACATTATATGATGTAATCTCCACCATGGGGCTTGAACCCACCTCCTCATGGTTAAGACCTTTGTACTCTACCAACTGAGTAGTGAACCTTTCAATATAATGGATTAAGGCATATGTACCTTGAATTTTTGAAAGGAGCAATTGGTAGCCCCCAAGGGCCGGCTCATTAGAATGTGATGAGTCGGGTCTTCAGTAAGTTTAGCAAAAATGACTTTGCATTAGCCCCCAAGTACCATGGTGCATGCTGGTAGTGACATGGGACTTGCATATTTGACGTATTCTCAACTTGAATAATGTAGCCCCCAAGTGGCGGGTCGTAAGCCTGCAGCGACTCGGGACTATTCCCTCCATTGTAAAAATAAATCGTGTCCATTGATAAAATAATAGCCATTGTACTGAAGCGACTTTGACGACCTCCATCATAATATTGGTTCTTGGTAACCATAATAAAAATCCAGCCATGTTGGCTATTAAAGATTTGAATAATATAACCCGGTTTGAAAACCGGTTCCCGTGACATGTGGATAAACTGCCAGCTTACCATATCAATGCAGTAAGGGTGATAACCCAAAACTTAGAAGACAATGGTTCCAAGTATTTAATATCATCATATACTGGCAACTTATCGTCCAAAGCCAGCCGGGTTAACAAAAACCAAGGGTATGCTTCAAATATGAGTTGTGAGAATTGAGGCTACATGGTCTGAATCACTTTAAACAATATGTTAAGATGGTATCAAGATGAACCGAAAAAATGTTCAAAAAAAACCCAAGCAGGACGAGAAAACGAGGCTATGCTTCGAATACGAGCAGGAAGCCAGACCAAAAGGGTTATTTCATAGCTATGCTTAGAATACGAGCAGGAAGCCCCCAAGTGGTTTGTGCCTTTGAGCCGATCAAGAGGGTAGCGACAGCCATGTTCTCTTTGGTGAATACACCTATGTTTGAACAGGAAGCCCCCAAGTGACCATAAGTTTTGGCATTGCGCCGATCAAGAGGGTACCGATAGCTATGTTCTCTTTGGTGAATACACCTATGTTTAAAGAGGAAGCCCCCAAGTGACCATAAGTTTTGGCATTGCCCCGATCAAGAGGGTACCGACAACTATGTTCTGTTTGGTGAATACACATATGTTTGAACAGGAAGCCCCCAAGTGGCCGTAAGTATTGTCATTGCGCCGATCAAGAGGGTACCGACAGCTATGTTCTCTTTGGTGAATACACCTATGTTTAAACAGGAAGCCCCAAGTAACCATAAGATTTGGCATTGCGCCGATCAAGAGGGTACCGACGTCTATGTTCTCTTTGGTGAATAGACCTGTGATTTAACAAGAAACCCCCAAGTGACCATAAGATTTGGCATTGCGCCGATCAAGAGGGTACCGACAGCTATGCTCTCTTTGGTGAATACACCTATGTTTGAACATGATGCCCCCAACTGACCATTGAAGCAGGGTACCTATGTTTGAGTTGTGCTTTGCAATAGACACTCTTTGGTCCCTTTAATTTTTCTGAGAACTTGAACTTTGCGAAATACAAATTTCCCTTGAACTAGATTTTAAATCGGATATTTGAGAGCTTTAATGAGAGACAGATTTCCCTTAAGCCGGATTTTAAACCGGAATTCTTCATTTTGAGCCAGAAATTTTCTGACGGCCTTTAAACTGGCAACATTTACTGAGCCATGTCCATGTTTCCCCCGAGTGTTAAGACTACCCGAGGAGTTGGCTTGAGACCCTCCATGCTTCACCATGATATGACCATTGGATTGCTGGAATATGTTGAATCTCAATGGGTTATAAATGACCGTGTCCATTGATCCATCCGGTGTAGGCAAGGGCCATAATTTGATTGTTTCCTGATCTCTTTGATCGAAAATTATCAGACATAGGGTTGCAGTAATGGCGACTTAAAGCGCAGCACCGGGCGCGGTTCAGAAGAGATCCTCCAGGTCTTGTTGACCCCTTTTTTCAGCACTTTACCCGCTTTAACTTTTCTTTCCTGTTCTCCAAATCATGGGAAGTAGAAAACGGATTCATAGCAAGGAGCAGCCTACAGGGGCAATGTGGCTATGGCCGATGGTGGGTCAGAGGCGAGGCATAGGTTCAAGGCCACGATAGAGACGACCGCGAGGCAGGGCCGGCTTGAGGCGTGGGTGCAGGTGAAGCCACGGAGGTGTGGTCTGCTAGGGCGGCTTGCGAACAGAGGGGAATCGCAACGGCAGGTCATCGAGGCTGCGAATGTGGAAGTGCGGCTGGCTTGAGGTGGCAGCGACGGAAACGACAACTCGAATGTGGCGATGCTCAGCGAAGCGGCAGCTCACATGCGGTGACTGTGGTTGGGGTGGTTCACGGTGGTGGAGCAGTGGGAAGGGCCAGCGTGCAGCCGTCTCCGGCAGCTCAGAAGGCGGGGTGCGACAACATAGGGCCGTGGTGGCTTGGGCGTCGAGGCGGCCGGCGGTTCAGAATAGCGAGGGAGTAGGGCGTCTCGGAGCGGCGGGGTCGCGACCTGCTATTTGGACGACGGCCGGCGGCTCGCAGGTAACAACGACGGCCGGCTGGTCATGGCAGTGGTGAGGATGGCACTCAGAGTGATGGCTCTAGATGGAGGTGGCACTTGAAAGCAGCTCAAGACGGAGGAGGCAGGCCAGTCCCGGCGAGGGCAGCTCGATGGTGGAGACAGTCGTTGATTCTTTATGCAGAGGCAACATGGCGGCTTGACGTAGATGACGACTGCCGGAACAGCAACCAACAAAGGTGCGCAATGAGGGCAGTAGAAGTGGGCAATGCGCTTCTACATCTGTCAACCTTGATCAATTCACGGAGGTGCGAGTGGAGCGCCCTGGCCGGTTCAATGCGGGCGATAAGGCAAAAAAGCTCCCGGCGACACTCGGAGGCGACACCGGCCTGGTATGTGCATGTGATGACAGCGGCAGCTCAATGCGGTTCCCTACTAGGATGCGGAGATGAATCCAGTAGCTCAGTGATGTGGTGAAGGCAGCGATTTGCAAAGCCCCGACGAGGAGAAAAGAGGCCTCCGATGAGGCAAAGACCACTTCACGCTTGGGCGGCTCAAGCGCGTCAGCGATGTGAGGCTGCAACGCGGCGGCTTGGAGATGTGTGGTGGGTCGGTAGCGCCAGCGGTAGAGGCTTGGGCGACTTTGGAGCGAGGCTAAAGCGATTTAATGCACTGCTGTCGGTGTCAAAACCAGCGGATCTCGGGTAGGGGGTCCCGAACTATGCGTCTAGGCGGATGGTAACATGAGACAAGGGACACGATGTTTTACCCAGGTTCGGGCCCTCTTGATGGAGGTAAAACCCTACGTCCTGCTTGATTAATATTGATGATATGGGTAGTACAAGAGTGGACCTACCACGAGATCAAGGAGGCTAAACCCTAAAGCTAGCCTATGGTATGATTGTTGTGATGTATGTTGTGTCCTACGGACTAAAACCCTCCGGTTTATATAGACACCGGAGAGGGCTAGGGTTACACAGAGTCGGTTACAATGGTAGGAGATCTACATATCCGTTTTGCCAAGCTTGCCTTCCACGCCAAGGAAAGTCCCATCCGAACACGGGAGGGAGTCTTCAATCTTGTATCTTCGTAGTCTTGGAGTCCGGAGGACGATGATAGTCCGGCTGTCCGGACACCCCCTAGTCCAGGACTCCCTCAGTAGCCCCCGAACCAGGCTTCAATGACGATAAGTCCAGCGCGTATATAGTCTTCGCCGTTGCAAGGCGGGTTCTCCCTTCAAGTTCCATGTACCTGCCGAACAGTGTCCGGCTTCATCATAAATACTGTGCTTCTTGGCTTCCACGCCCAATAATGGCCTTCTTCCACGCGTCGCACGAATGCGAAAAGCCAGGGTGTCTTTTATGTTTCACCCCCTACTCGTGCGAGTCATCCGCCTACAAAAAGGCAAAAATCCAGATCCAAACCACATCATCTTCCTTCCGTGAATACTTCATCGGAGTGCCCTTGACCTAAAAATCCATTCCATCAAGGACCGTCGACGCGGCTCCTCTTCTCGCGCTCCCAGCCCACCGCCAGGGGATTGGAGGAGGTGCTCTGTTCCACACAACGAGCTAGTGAAGCTCCAAGCGGGGGGATATCTCCCTCCGGCCTTCATGGTCCCGGTTCGAACCGGGCTGGCCACCTACCAAGGTGGGAAGCAAGCGAAGGCTACCCCAAGTCCCAACAAAGGGGAGCGGGTATGCTTCGTCCCCTATCTGATAAGGGGACTCGGATTTCCAATACATCCGTTTCTCCGCGGGCTCCTGGAGTTCTACGGGCTCCAGCTCCATCACCTTACGCCCGCCTCTGTCCTGCATATCGCGGGCTATGTAGCTCTTTGCGAGCTATTCCTAGGCATCGAGCCCCATTTTGCACTGTGGAAGAGGTTGTTCTGCCTCGTACCCCGTTCTCACGAGGGATCCATATATCAAGTGGGTGGCGCCGAAATATGGCGCATTGCCGGGACCGGATACCCATCCGGTACCCCTAAGAAGGCGTCCGAAGACTGGCCTTCGGAGTGGTTTTATATAGAAGACGCTCCGCTGCCGGACCCAGTCCGGATTGGCCTCCCGGAGTTCAATGCTGCTCCTCTGAAGAAACGCCTCAGCTGGCGCCCGTGGAGCCCCCGTTTGGAGGAAGACAAGAGCGTCCATTACCTGATGGGCCGAATAAGATTACTGGCCCATTCCGGATTGACCATGATCAGAATCATGGCAATATGCATTATGCGGGCAGTACAGCCACTGCAATACAGGGGCCACCCCATGTGGGATTTCAACGGGGAGGACGACGCCACCCGCCACGGCCGCAAAGGACCGGATTCGACCGAGGACCTGGTGCAGATCCTGTCCGGTCTGTACAAGCGGGAAAAGGAGGATTTCCTTCAAACGAACCCCTTGAATGGGTTTTCCATGAACAACCCTAGAAGTTGGGTAAGCGAACATTTTTAAGGGCTCAACCCATGCTTTCAAAGTTTAGGCTTCTCATATTATGTCTTCGGTGCAGGAACTACGCCGGACTGTGGAGGACATGGTAAGTCCCGCTCCGCAGCCCGAGGATCCAGAAAGATCCCTGGATCCGGCCTCCGAAGAGGATCCGGATATCAAGGTGGAGCTGATCGACGGGGTGTTTCACCAGCTCAGCATGGACAATGCTTTGGTTTCCATTACGGCGGACTACCCCGGACTATATCCGGCTTCCCAAGTGATTGTGACCGAGGTTTGGACACCATTATCTGTTCCTTGCCCATTTCTGACCTTCGCGAACGATGGTGTTTTACAGGAAGCACCTTTAAGGCGGGAAGCCGAGCCCGCGGCGGCTGACCAACAAAGGTCAGTCCGGACCAGCAGGCGGAAAAGGAGCGCGGTACGGACTGAAACATCGCTGCAAAGGTATAGCTCGTATTTTAAATATTCAGAGCAACGTTCCTAGGAAGCGTCTGAGTGCTCATGATCCTTTATAGGAGAAAAAGCGCCCGCCGGACTGCGGGCGTAGAGGTTGCCAATCCAGCCTGTACCGGCCAGGCTCCAGCGCATGGTCAGGAGGGGGAGGCAAGCGCAAGGCGCGGGCCGGATACTCCTCCAACGGAGGATGTCGACCGACTGTCTGCCACCAAGTCTGAGGTGGAGAGCGCCATGAACCACAGGCGCCGCCGGACAGTATTTCGTGAAGCGTGCTTCTCCCCTGAGGCATTGGACCCCTTTAACGTAGGGGACGCGCACCTCCGTGCTGCTCAAGACGGTTTTACCAGAGCCACGGAGCAGTATGTAAAAGACATACGGGTAAGGGAATTGTAATGGTTATATATACCAGTAGCCCCCGAGACTTAAAGTAGTTATGTTAATTGATTTAAGGATCATTTGAAACGCAGGCTCTTACCGAGAAGAATGCCCAGCTGTCTTAGGAGCTGCAAGAATGCAAGGCCCAGCTTGAGGCCGCACTTGTTGCCGCAGGAGGAAGCGCAGAGACCCCTCCTGGTAACACATTTTTATTAATAAATATAAGCACTGTGCGGCGTGCGCGCAAGTCTAATAATGACATTGCAGGTGCCGCCGGACAAGATCCGGACCGGCAAGAATTACTATGCCAGCTAAAGGCCGGCGAGAGGGTGCTGAATAGGGTGCAGCAAGAAAGGAACAAGCTCCAGGATGCCAACGCCAAGCTCGGAGAAGAGCTGAAAGGCGCTCGGGCCGAGCTGTCCGGCTCCGCTAAGGAGAATCAGCGGCTTCGTCGCGGCATCTATAGTAAGTGCTTGAACGAACTCCTTTTAAAAGAATAGTCCGGCGAGGAAGTCGATTGACAGAATATGTCTTGTAGGTATACTCACAGGTCGCCCTGCGGAGGAGATTCCCATATCAACGGGTGATCAACTTCCCGAGCTGTTGCAACTGCTCGAAAGAGTTCGGCAGGCAATGAGCGGCATCGTCTAGGCTTTATGGCCAGTCCTCTCCCTACCCGAGGGCCTTGGGGAGCTTGCGGACAAGCTTCAGGGAGTGCGGCAGTGCTTCCGTTTGTGGAAGATTTCGGCTTGCCATCAAGGTGCCAGGGAGGCTTGGGCCATGGTGAAGACGCGTTACAAGAAGGCGGATCCCAACCACATGGCCGAACTTGGACCGGTGGGGCCCGATGGGAAGGAGATCCCTGTGAGTTTAGTATACAGCCAGGTAGAGTTGGCTGCTAAATTTTCCCAACGGGACTGTAAGTTAGACAGCCTATTAGACGGGATTGAGGAGGAATACAATCAGTAAATTTGACAATGTATTTTTAAAATGACATGTGAAATGCCTTCTAGCCGGATTGTAGATCGTTTGTCTTTGCCGACCTTTTCGCTTCAACCTCAGGACCCTAGAGTCCGGAGTGTGTCCGAATACCTTTTTGGTTAAGAAACAACCGGGGTATGCATGGAGACCAGGCGTAGGGGTCATTAGTGCTTTATCAGACAAGTGCCCAACTAGTTATGTTATATTACATGGCTAGTAAGAAACATCTTCCAGGGAGAATAGTTCCGTTAAGGGTTCCTTTCCCTGGGAGGCATGCCCTAAAGTGCATGTCCGGACTGCGAAAAAAGCAGAGAAACATCTGGGGGCAGATAAATAAGTAGGTAAAAAATCATCTTTCAAGTCACCGACCGAATATTCCCTTAAGAACGCTAGCTTTCGGCTTCACCCAGTCTGAGGTACACATCCGGCTGACCCGGCAGTAACAATCGCAGAGGTGCTCCCTTTACCTCCTAGCCGAACAATCGGGAATGTAGGGGTAAGCACAGGAGCCAGACAACCCAGCTTGGCCAAAACTTAAGTCATATCGATGCATATAATGGTGAGTAAAAGGTACATGTGGAAGCTTGACACATGTGCTGGGCATGAAGCCCTTATAATTGAGCTTCTGGAAAAAGAAGCCCCCAGGTATAATGAGTGCGGATGGCACATCAAGTGTACGCGAACAATGCGGAAGTAGGCCCGTAGGGGCTTTTTAGTAAAAAGGTTAGGGGAAGAAAGAGAAACAAAAGACAGCTGGAGTGTAAAAATTTGAACGGAGGAAGGGGACGAACTCTTAGTCTGGCGCTAGGCATAGAATCTTCGGAGGCGGGCTGCGTTCCATGGGTTTGGCTCGAGTCGGTTGTCCGACGCATTTCATAGACGGTACGCTCCGCCGGTCAGGACTTGATTTATAATGAAGGGGCCCTCCCATTAGGGCTTGAGCTTGTCCTTTTTCTTGTCCGGCAGGCGTAGAACTATTTTGCCAACGTTGTAAGTCTTGGCCCGTACTTCTCTGCTTTGATATCTTCGGGCCTGCTGCTGATAGAATGCGGAACGAGCCTTGGCGACGTCGCGTTCTTCCTCCAATGTATCCAAGCTGTCCTGCCGATCCAGCTCGGCCTCTCTTTCTTCATACATGCGCACTCGAGGTGAGTCATGAATAATGTCGCAGGGCAGGACTGCCTCTGCGCTGTATACCATAAAAAATGGTGTGAATCCGGTAGTACGGTTAGGCATTGTCCGCAGCCCCCAGAGTACGGAGTCGAGCTCCTCAACCCAGTGCGTGTCAGATTTAGTAAGTGATCTCACTAGTCTGAGTTTAATGCCGCTCATTATTAGACCATTTGCTCGTTCCACTTGACCGTTGGTTTGAGGGTGATAGACTGAAGCATAGTCGAGCTTGATGCCCATATTTTTGCACCATGACTTAACCTCGTCGGCCTTGAAGTTCGTGCCATTGTCGGTGATGATGCTATGGGGGACTCCGTAATGGTGTACCACCCCGGATATAAAGTCTATCACTGGTCCGGACTCTGCCGTTTTGACCGGTTTGGCCTCTATCCATTTGGTGAATTTATCCATCATGACCAATAGGTACCTTTGCTTGTGGGTTCCCCCTTTAAGGGGTCCAACCATATCAAGCCCCCAGACCGCGAACGGCCAGGTAATGGGTATAGTTTTGAGGGCGGTGGGTGGCATATGGCTCTGATTAGCAAAGAGCTGACAACCGACGCATCTCTGGACTAAGTCCTGGGCATCTGCCCGGGCCGTCGGCCAATAAAATCATGTACGGAATGCCTTTCCTACAAGGGCCCGGGCTGCTGCGTGGTGTCCGCCTAGTCCGGCATGAATTTCAGCCAGGAGGTTTCGCCCTTCCTCTTCGGAGATACACCTTTGAAGGACTCCGGTTGTACTTTTCTTATAAAGTTCTCCCTCATGGACCTTGTAGGCTTTCGATTGCCGGACTATGCAGCGGGCCTCATTTTGGTCTTCGGGAAGTTCCTGTCTAAGCAGATAGGCTAGGAATGGTTCCATCCATGGGGCAATTACTGCCATTATGTCGTGGGCTGAAGGTGTTATGTCATCGGCTGAATCGCCGGTTGGCGCGGTTGTTTCCGGTTTGTCATTTCCGGATTCCCCTTCCCATAGTACGGATGGCTTGAAGAGCCATTCCAGGAAGATATTTGGAGGGACAGCGTCACGTTTTGCGCCGATGCGTGCCAGTACGTCGGCTGCTTGGTTATTTTCTCGGGCTACGTGATGGAATTCAAGTCCTTCAAACCGAGCCGACATTTTTAGGACAGCGTTGCGATATGCTGCCATTTTTGGATCCTTGGCGTCAAAGTCTCCATTTATTTGGGATATTGCAAGGTTTGAATCCCCGCGCACCTCTAGGCGTTGAATGCCCATGGAGATTGCCATCCGGAGACCATGTAGGAGGGCCTCGTATTCGGCTGCGTTGTTGGAGTCCGTGTACATTATTTGAAGTACGTATTGGACTGTGTCCCCGGTTGGGGACGTCAAGATGACGCCAGCCCCCAGTCCGGCCAACATTTTGGAGCCGTCGAAGTGCATAGTACAATTGGAGTATGCGCCGTACTCTTTAGGGAGTTCGGCTTCTGTCCATTCGGCGACGAAGTCAGCCAAAACTTGTGACTTTATAGCTCGCCGAGGTTTGTAAGTTATATCGAATAGTAAGAGCTCAATGGCTCATTTTGCAATCCTGCCCGTTGCGTCGCAGTTATTTATGATGTCATTGAGTGGTACTTCGGAGGGCACTGTTATCGAACACTCTTGAAAGTAGTGTCGGAGCTTCCGGGATGCCATGAACACCGCATACGCTATCTTCTGATAGTGTGGGTAACGGGACTTGCAGGGAGTTAACACAGTGGATACATAATACACTGGTTTTTGAAGAGGGAATTTATGCCCTTCTGTCTCTCGTTCGACGACGAGTACCGCGCTTACAACTTGATGCGTTGCTGCGATGTATAACAACATTGGTTCGCCCAGATTGGGCGCAGCTAGGACCGGATTTGTTGCCAATATGGCCTTTATTTCTTCGAGTCCGGCAGTGGCAGCATCCGTCCACTCGAAGTGTTCGGTGCGCCTAAGGAGGCGATAGAGGGGCAATGCCTTTTCTCCTAGACGGGAGATAAAGCGGCTTAAGGCTGCCACGCATCCTGTTAATTTTTTTATCTGTTTGAGGTCTTTTGGGATATCCAACTGTGACAGAGCTCGGATTTTAGCCGGGTTTGCTTCAATTCCTCTACCGGATACAATGAAGCCCAGCAGCTTTCCTGCTGGTACGCCGAAAACGCATTTTTCCGGATTCAGCTTGATGTCATATGCTCTGAGGTTGTCGAATGTGAGCCTCAAATCGTCTACTAGAGTTTCGACGTGTTTTGTTTTGACGACTACGTCGTCTACGTATGCCTCGACTGTTTTGCCGATCTGGGTGGCCAGACATGTTTGAATCATGCGCTGATATGTTGCGCCAGCATTTTTAAGTCCGAAGGGCATCGTGTTGAAGCAGAATGGTCCATATGGAGTGATGAATGCCATTGCGGCTTGGTATGCTTCCGCCATCTTGATTTGATGGTAGCCAGAGTATGCGTCGAGGAAGCACAATGAATCGTGCCCTGCGGTAGCATCGATAATTTGGTCGATGCGGGGGAGGGGGAAGGGATCCTTTGGGCAAGCCTTATTGAGGTCTTTAAAATCGACGCATAGTCCAGGATTTGTCCTTCTTTGGTACCATTACCAGATTTGCTAGCCAATCCGGATGTTTGATATCTCTAATGAATCCGGCTTCCAATAGTTTGGCTAGCTCTTCTCCCATTGCCTGTCTTTTGGGTTCGGAAAATCATCGAAGAGCCTGTTTGATCGGCTTGAATCCTTTTAGGATGTTTAGACTGTGTTCTGCCAATCTGCGTGGGATTCCGGGCATGTCCGAAGGATGCTAGGCGAAAATGTCCCAATTTTCCCGAAGGAATTCGCGTAGTGCGGCGTCTACCTCGGGGTTTAATTGTGCCCCAACGGAGGCCGTCTTTGTTGGGTCCGTTGGATGGACCTGGAATTTCACTATTTCATCTGCTAGTTTGAAGGAGGTGGACTTGGATCTTTTATCAAGTATCACATCGTCCCTGTTTACCATAGAGCGCAGCGCCGTGAGTTCTTCTGCCGCTAGGGCCTCGGATAGTGCCTCCAGGGCTAGTGCGGCCGTCTTGTTTTCGACGCGGAGTGCTATGTCCGGATCACTAGCGAGAGTGATTATTCCGCCGGGCCCAGGCATTTTGAGCTTCATATACCCGTAATGGGGTACGGCTTGAAAAATTGTGAATGCCTCTCGTCCTAATATAGCGTGATATCCGCTGTTGAACGGGGCCACTTGGAACGTGACTTCTTCAGATCTGTAATTGTCCGGCGAGCCGAACACCACATCGAGTGTGATTTTTCCGGTGCGGCGCGCTTCCCGGCTAGGGATTATTCCTCTGAAGGTTGTGCTGCTTCGCTCAATACGGCTCCAATCGATTTCCATTTTTTGAAGAGTTTCCTCATAGATGAGGTTTAGTCCGCTGCCGCCATCCATGAGGACCTTGGTAAGTCGAAAGCCGTCCACTATGGGACTAAGCACCAGTGCGGCTGGTGCTCGGGCTGTTCGGAATTTAGGTTCGTCGCTGGCGTTGAAGGTGATAGCTGTGTCACTCCATGGATTTGTTGTTGCTACTTGGTAGACTTCGATGAGGCCGCGTATTGTTCGCTTTCACATATTGTTTGATGCGAAGGTCTCGAAGACTGTTGATACCGTACCGATATTGTTGGAGTGGTTTTCCGGGGCTAGAAGCTCCTCGCCACTTTTGGCCACCTGCCGTAATATCCAACATGCTCGAAGGTTATGTGTTGGGACGACTCCCTCTGTACTATGAAGCTTACAGGGTCCATTAAGCCATCCCTCCAGTATGGTTCCGTGCCCTTTATGGTGTTTTTGCTTTTTGTTTTTTTGCATCTGGGGCCTAAGTGTGATGCACCCTTTTGTTGCGGACTGGGGTTGTATTCGGGGCCGGATTATCCCAAAATTGGTTTTCGGTTTTCCAGAAACTCTCCATCGCACAGTAATTTCGTACTATGGACGCCAGATCGGTGAGGCGTATAATTTTACGACGGACGATGGCGTTCAATATTCCCTTGTCCGTGCAATTATTGCAAAAGATTTTGATTGCATTTTCCTCTCGGCAGTCCTTTATCCTGTCCATAACCAGGAGGAATCTAGCCCAATAGTGATGTACTGTTTCAACGGGCTCTTGCCGTATTAGAGATAGATCGCATATGTCTGGGCGGGTGGGTGGACTAAAATCCGGATTCCTGCCCATATTGGGGCTTAAAGGCCGAGGAGTTTCCGAATTCGGAAGCTTGGATTGCTGGACACGGTCCAGCGAGTCCGGAACGATGCATGATTTTAAGTTCAATGCTCGATCGAAGTCCGTCCCTCCGCGGAAATCCGGCATGGAGGATTCGGGAATCCGGACGTGACTAGTTTTCAATATAGGCGAAGAGTCGCCGCATTGTTCCTCTACCACTGCGACATGGTGGGTGGCCTGGGGAGAGTTAATCTCTCCCAGATCGGTTTTAAGCCCAATCTGATTGTAGTCTGTAGCGACTCCCAGGGCGGCGATGCGATCCAAGAGCTCGTTGACAGACGAGAGCTCTATTGGATCCAGCCGCTCGGCAAATTCCAAGCTGACGCAGAGATTGCTTTTGACGACTTGGGAAGTCATTGTCAAAGCAGTGGCCGGACAGGCAGTCATAAGAAAACCGCCTAGCCGGATAGTTTGGCCAGCGGCCAAGGCCCCTTTGGCGAAAATACCGTCTTTGAAGACGGGTGGAGGCATCCTTCCTATCGGCGACGACACAGAGGAACTCTCAATGAAAGCACCAATGTTGGTGTCAAAACCGGCGGATCTCGGGTAGGGGGTCCCGAACTGTGCGTCTAGGCGGATGGTAACAGGAGACAAGGGACACAATGTTTTACCCAGGTTCGGGCCCTCTTGATGGAGGTAAAACCCTACGTCCTGCTTGATTAATATTGATGATATGGGTAGTACAAGAGTGGATCTACCACGAGATCAAGGAGGCTAAACCCTAAAGCTAGCCTATGGTATGATTGTTGTGATGTATGTTGTGTCCTACGGACTAAAACCCTCCGGTTTATATAGACACCGGAGAGGGCTAGGGTTACACAGAGTCGGTTACAATGGTAGGAGATCTACTTATCCGTTTTGCCAAGCTTGCCTTCCACGCCAAGGAAAGCCCATCCGAACACGGGACGGGGTCTTCAATCTTGTATCTTCGTAGTCTTGGAGTCCGGCGGACGATGATGGTCCGGCTGTCCGGACACCCCCTAGTCCAGGACTCCCTCAACTGCGGCTGAGACCGAATAAGCCGGGATGACTGATGTGTGCGACAGCGGCTCTGGTAGGTCCGCGAGCTCGGGCAAGCTGGTTTGACGCCATCCACTGCAGAGGCAAAGCACGAGGCCGATGGCGGTTTCCTAGAGGTTTACCCTTCACACGGGAGTGGATGAATACATCCCCTCTTGGTTTTTGTTTTCTTTTATTGACCTGCAACCGCTGGATGCATGCATGAGGCTACGTCCATCAGACCTAGTAGGTTCTTTGAGTAGATGTAATAGTTTGACCAATCTGGTGGCTCGGTGAAGCAGCGGCGGCATCCAGCTTATGGCAAGGAGGGAAGAAATGATGCAGCAACACAAGGCCCAATGGTGGCTTGGAGACTGGTGGAGTTTGGTGCTGAGACGAGGCGACTCGCGCGGCACAATGTGGCAAAGGCGGCGCTTGTGGTGGCTCGATGGAGGCGAGGGGAGCAGGGCGGCTCTTGAATCGCAGAGCAGCAGGGCGGCTTGTGGCAGCGGAGCAGCAGGGCGGCTCATGGCAGCGAGGCCGCACCGGCGACTCAGACAAGGCCGGCGGATGCAGGGCGATGAGGTGGCGGCGGCTCAGGGTAGCGTGACGGTAATGTCGGCTTGGTAGCGCGGCAGCGCCACATCTTGACGGAGAGAGGATTGGGCACGCCGAACCAGCCAGAGCGACGGGCGTCCCGGAACGCGACTCAGCAGGAAGCGAGGAAGGCACGATGGGCGGCTCACGGAGGAGCAACGGGCCATGGCAGGAGCAATAGCAAGAGCAGACCAAGAAAGGGACCGAGAGCAAGAGCAGAGCAGCAGCGCGAGCGAGAGCTAAAGCAGCAGCAGCTCCTACTGATTTGGACGTTGCTGCCAAGGGAGCGACACCGTGGAGGAAGTGGCCGGTGACACGGCCATGGTTGGAGCCGCTCCGTGTCGGCTCAGGACCGAGCGCCGGTAGCACCGTGAGATCGAATCAAGAAGAAAATGCGGCGGTTAGTGTGCAACCTCTTTGGTGGCGCCGATTAGGCTGCAGCTTCATCTGAGGAAACGGTGATGGCGCTGCTCATCAGTTAGTGCAGGTGAAGACGGCGGTGTGGGAATGGAGGTGGTGTGAAAGACGAGGGGAATGTCAGGGCAGCTCCTTGGAGGTGGAGGACGGGGTGGCCAAACCTGCGGGACGACGAGATCGACGCCGAATCCTCATCCGGTATGATGGATGAGGAACGTCGAGGTGTTGCTGTGGACGACATTGTGGTACCCCGGCTCAGAGAAATCGGAACGCCCCGTATTCCAGCCCAGAGATCAAGATGGAGTCTTCTGGAATATGGCACTGCTTAGCATAGAACAATTCAGCTCTTTATTACAATCTATTTGGGTACAAGGGTTACATCAGCACAGCGACACTACGCCTGCCACTATTGCTCTATGCAAGCATCAGACAACTCGAAGCAGCGGAATAACTCTAGCAGCAGAACAACGACAACGGTGGTGAACTCCACTCTGCAGGGACTCTGGCTGGAACGCTTGTCCTAGCTCGCAAACAAGGAATCCACGACAAACAAGCAATCAAATCCGGCATGACTTGCAAGCTGGCATGACATGCCAGGTCAGTACATTGAATGTACTTGCAAGCTCACAATAACCAGAAGCATTCAAGACAAACAACAGCATGGCAATTACAGGCTAAGCAGGGATTATCATGAGATCATCAAAATAACATGGAATGAACAACATGAACATGATACAACTAGAACAACATGAACATGGCATGAACATATGAATCTGATGATACTAGCATGCAACATGATGACACTATCATGCACAACTTATTATGCTCGGGTTAAATCATAACCATCACATCCATCACTTACCAACCCCGGACATCACACGATCATCTCAGGATCAAATCAAGCTTGGTATAAACAATACCGTAGTAATCATTAAATGACCAGAACGACCTTGACCTTTACCCACGATTCTCGCACAACATCACGAATATCCACAACTCGGTATCCTCGATACCACGGTGATCCTCTCATAATCACAAGCGGAACCACTCTTGGCTCAACGGGTTACCTCGTAACCAAACGGTGATCATTCACGGATCACAAACGGAACCACTCTGGATTCAACGGGTTACCTCATAACCAAAGTGACCATTCACGGATCACAAATGGAACCACTCTGGGTTCAACAGGTTACCTCGTAACCAAACCGTGATCATTCACGGATCAAACCAACTTATCTCATCATCAAACCGGGGTTGTTATTAAGCACATTATTATTATTACTGTTGACCCATAGTATGACCGACACAAACTGGACCCTTATCCGTGGGCACGGCTATCGATAGATTTAGTATACACTCTGCAGAGGATAGCACGATGTACCCACACCACGGAACCCATGGCCTCGCACTCCCATTCGAGTGGACCAATGGCGTTCCGACAAAACCGTCCTACTGCCATGACACTCTCCTGGCCACTCCGACTCACTCCCCACTGGGCTAAGTCATGGGTGGCCCCGTGTCTACCCCAGACAACAACAACCACCGTCGTGGCAAAATGGCCACATCATGGCAACACGGTCCCAAACGGGGACAAGGATCCATAAAACAACAACGAGCACACAAGTCTTATGTCCACCTGCCTGATCAGGGTAGCGCGCACCCATAACCTTCCCTCGTTGGAGGCACCGGCAAGAGGCATGACAATAGACCCAGTTAGGTCCTTCCCATAAAGGCAAGCGTGGTTGCACTAGTTAGCTTGATATGGTGGCACCATGACTCAGTCAACAATTGTTCAAGTTCAACTTAATCCGGTTAAACTTGAATGCAAATATGCTGAGTCATGATAAAATAACATGATGCAATTACAATGCATGAGCATGATATCAACGTAAGCATGAGGGTACAACATAACTATCAACCATATCAACAATGAATCATATCCAACTAAGCATGGCATAATGACGTGCATGAATATCACAAGTACAACACTACTCATAGAAACCTAGCATGACCACTAGCATCAACAATAAATATCATGTAAGAACATATCAACAATGCTACCATGCAAGCATTTAACCAACTGGATGCAATAGAACATGCATACGACGGCACTCGGAACAGACGATAGTCATGCACCGAAAACCATCACCAACATCAACATGTACTACTAGCAAGCATAATCATATGAAAGGAATACTAACAGGTAGAACATGATAACCAGGTGCATAACAACAAAGCACAAGAGTAAACATGAAACTCTAGGCATCACAGAAACAACGATCACCATGTTTTAAACAGAGAAACATTTATTAAAAATTCAAGTTGAAAACCATGGCTACTGCATGACTATAATGCACGTGGGTATTGTGGCTTGCCTAGGGATGAAGAAGGCACCGGGGAGAAGTGCGGTGAAGCCGCAGAAAGATTTGCTGGAAACAATTCTCTCCCGGAGGGGGCTGTTTACGTGCAAGGGCAAAAAGGTCATTTTCACAGTGTCAAACCATAGTGAAAATGAAACCCACAGAACGGGCTGGACGAAACGAAGAAGTGGGCTTTGGATTCACCTCAAATGGAGTTGTGGTTGAAAAGTTGTGAAGGTTGGAAGAATAGGGACTAATCTGCAAAAAATATCATCACAAACAAGTCCCTGAGTGGATAAGGCAGAAACAAGTTTTGAGAAAATATGCTTTCGGGAGATGAAAACGTACTCGGCCAAATACGTCTCCACTTGCCACGTTAGCGTTAGCAGGGTCAACGCGTGTGGCTGCTAGGTGGGGTCGGGGCTGAGTCGCTGACGAGCGGGTCCCGCGGGGTGGGGCCCGTCACTTATCCACGTCGGACCGGGAGGGGTCAATGCCGTGGGGCAAGCTGGTGGGATCTGCGCGCAGGGGGGGTTGACCTGGCTTGTCTCCTTCCTCCCGCTCCTGTGCTCCCATGAGCAGAGCAGGAACAGGGGAGGGAAGGGGAGCGGCGGCCTGGCCGGCTCCAGCCATCCCCGACAAGGGAGAGGCCACCGGTGGGTGCGGACCTGCACGACACCTCCGTCTCTACGGTCAGCCGGCGCCGAGGCGGCAGAGGGCGATGGCGAGAAGAGGCGACAGAAGGAGGACAGAGGAAGGCAGAAGCGGATGGCCGGCAAGGGAACGGGCGACTCCGGCGGGCTCTGGCCGATCTGAGGACACATGCGGGAAAGGGGAACCATGTTGTGTCCGTTCATACGGCTAGTAGGCGCTGGGGAGGTGTGGAATAGAGGGGAGGGGCGGCGCCATGGGGTGGCAGAGGCGGCACGGGTGGTTGTGGTACTCGGCGAAGCAGAGCTTAGGCGAGGGCTGATGGGGCAGGGAGGTTCGCCAGGCGGTGGGGAAGCTAGTGGGAGGCTCGGGAGGAGTAGAGGAGGGCTGTGGTGGGCGGAACCGAGACCAACTCGGGCGTGGTTACGACGGTCTGAGGAAGAAATAGCTAGCTTGGGTGAGGGAGTCCTGACTAGGGGGTGTCCGGATAGCCGGACTATCATCGTCCGCCGGACTCCAAGACTACGAAGATACAAGATTGAAGACTCTGTCCCGTGTCCGGATGGGACTTTCCTTTGCGTGGAAGGCAAGCTTGGCGATACGGATATGTAGATCTCCTACCATTGAAACCGACTCTGTGTAACCCTAGCCTTCTCCGGTGTCTATATAAACCGGAGGGCTTTAGTCCGTAGGACACAACATACATTACAACAATCATACCATAGGCTAGCTTTAGGGTTTAGCCTCCTTGATCTCGTGGTAGATCCACCCTTGTACTACCCATATCATCAATATTAATCAAGCAGGACGTAGGGTTTTACCTCCATCAAGAGGGCCCGAACCTGGGTAAAACATCATGTCCCTTGTCTCCTATTACCATCCGCCTAGACGCACAGTTCGGGACCCCCTACCCGAGATCCGCCGGTTTTGACACCGACATTGGTGCTTTCATTGAGAGTATCTCTGTGTCGTCACCGATAGGCTCGATGGCATCTTCAATCAACAACGCTGTCCAGGGTGAGACTTTTCTCCCCGGACAAATCTTCGTATTCGGCGGCTTCGCACTGCGGGCTAATTCACTTGGCCATCTGGAGCAGATCGAAAGCTACACCCCTGGCCATCAGGTTAGATTTGGAAGCCTAAACTTCACGGCCGACATCCGCGGGGACTTGATCTTCGACGGGCTCGAGCCACAGCCAAGCGCGCCGCACTGTTACGATGGGCATGATCTAGCTCTGCCGCCGAACAGTGACTTGGTGGCCGCACACGAATCCGCTCCGGCCCTTAGTCCGGAGCCGATCGCCAGATCAAGGTCCGGTGGATGGACACCACCTCGGGGGCTTCAACTTCCACGGCGATGGAGCCGGATACTAGCTTTGTCCCTCGCGAAGCTCATGACTCCGAGGTGCCGGACTCCTTGCCGGACTTCGGACCTCCCATGCCCCTGCCAATCGAATCTGATTGGGCACCGGTTATGGAATTCACCGCCGCGGACATCTTCCAACACTCGCCCTTTGGCGACATCCTAAATTCGTTAAAACACCTCTCGCTATCTGGAGAGACCTGGCCGGACTACGGCCAGGACGGTTCGGATTCGGACAACGAAAAAATTCAAAGCCCACCCACCACCCACTTTGTAGCCACTGTCGACGATCTAGCCGACATGCTAGACTATGACTCCGAAGACATCGACGGTATGGACGACGATGCCGGAGACAAACAAGAACTAGCGCCTACAGGGCACTGCAAAACCACCTCGTCATACGGCGTATACATGGTGGATACCCCAAAAGGAAGCGATAACGAGGACCAACGGGCCGTGGCAGAAGATAACCCCGCCGACAAACAACCAAAACGGCGACGCAGACGCTGCCCTAAGTCCCGCCTCGACAACAATAGCGCTCCTAATGACCCAGCAATACAGCAGGGAAAACCAATGGACGACGAGCACGCAGACAAGCAATCGGTCGAACCGGATGAGTCAGATAATCAGTCCAGGCCCGGCGAAAACAACAGTCAAGACGACCTCACGCCGGACACGCCGCTGGAGAATAAAGACCTTCGGAAAAGACTCGTCGCCACAGCAAGAAGCTTGAAGAAAGAAAAACGGAAGCTAAAAACAGTGGAAGATACACTCAGAATGAGGTGGAACAAAGTGCTCAAAACCGCAGACAAATACGGTAATGGCCATCAATCAAAGAGCTACCCGAAGCGCAAGCTACTGCCAGAATTTGATGAGGAGGCCATAGAGCCCCCACAGTCAAAAAACAAAGAGGCCGCCTGGTTGGATAGACGGCCAGATGATAGGCCAAAATCTGAAAGCGGCGCCACATATAAACCGACTAATGACCCTGGAAGGATAGATGCCCCAGCCAGGTCCATTTACGGGCCAAAGAAGAGGGCCCCAGGAAGCAATACAACACGCCAAGTGTCCGAAAATAGCGGTACACCCAAATACAGGGGCGCCGCACACCCACTATGTTTCACCAGCGAGGTGCTGGATCATGAATTCCCAGCAGGATTTAAACCCATAAACATAGAGGCCTACGACGGAACAACAGACCCTGGAGTCTAGATAGAAGATTATATACTACACATACACATGGCTAGAGGATATGATCTCCACGCCATAAAATACCTACCCCTCAAGCTCAAAGGGCCAGCCCGTCATTGGCTCAAAAGCCTCCCAGAAAACACTGTTGGAAGTTGGGAAGAGCTCGAGGACGCGTTTAGAGCAAATTTTCAAGGAACTTATGTCCGCCCTCCGGATGCAGATGATCTGAGTCATATAACTCAACAACCCGGAGAGTCAGCGCGCAAATTCTGGAACAGGTTCCTCACCAAAAAGAACCAAATAGTCGACTGTCCGGACGCCGAAGCCTTAGTAGCTTTTAAACACAACGTCCGAGACGAATGGCTCGCCAGACACCTCGGCCAAGAGACGCCGAGGACAATGTCCGCGCTAACAAGCCTCATGACCCGCTTTTGTGCGGGAGAGGATAGCTGGCTAGCAAGATGCAGCACCAGCGACCCAAGTACATCTGAGATCAGAGATGGAAACGGAAAATCACGGCGCAGAAAAGAGCAGCGCCGGAATAAAGAGAAAAGCCCAAAGAGCACGGCAGTCAACGCCGGAATCAAAAGCTCGCGGCCAAACAACAAAACACCGCCTCTTAAGGATAACAGCGATGAGCTATCCAACTTAAACAAGATTTTGGATTGGATATGTCAAATCCACAGTACCCCTGGAAGGCCTGCAAACCACACCCACCGAGATTGTTGGGTTTTCAAACAGTCCGGCCGACTAAACGCCGAACACAAGGGGCTCGACGCATCAAGCGAAGATGATAAACCCCACCAGCAGAGCACCGGAAAACAAAAGAATTTCCCACAAGAGGTCAAAGCAGTAAATTCACTTCATGTTACAATACAAAAGAACAGTGCGGCACCCGTTAAAATGGGTCTCGCACGGTCCAACCCAGCGGAACATAGAGATTGGACATCAAAACCAATCACTTTCGACCACCTGGATTATTCCAGAAGCGTTCGAAATGCAGGATGGACTGCCCTGATATTGGATCCTATAATCGATGGCTGCAATTTACACAAGTCCTGATGGACGAAGGCAGTGACTTAAACCTGCTGTATCCAAACACAATCCGCAATTTGGGGATAGACCTTACTAAAATTCGACACAGCCGCACTTCCTTTAAAGGAGTGACGCCAGGCCCTTACGCCAAGTGCACAGGCTCCTTATTACTAGAAGTTGTGTTCGGATCACCGAACAACGTTCGACGCGAAAAACTAATCTTTCATATCGTCCCATTTAAAAGTAGCTATCAAGCACTCTTGGGACGAGAGGCTTCTGTCCGCTTCAACGCCATACCACATTACGCGTCTCTTACACTTAAGATGCCCGGTCCACGTGGCATCATTTCAGTGCGAGGGTCATTTAAAGACCCCAGACACGGTCAAACGATTCCGGCATAAATAAGCTAGGGGCTCCCTAGACACACATCCCTTCACAAGGGGCTGCGCGCACAAGCAACAGCGAGCTCATACAGACTCCGCTTTACTTATTTATATTTTTTCCTTCGTATATATTTTTTCCCATGAGTTCCTTTCAAACTAAGTTCCTCTCTTTTTACAGATGAACAACATGCACACCCGTCCAGGATAACGGCACAACGGAGACACAGGCGCAGACGTGCAGTAGGGACCCGTCGCGAGGATTCTTTTCAGATTAAGACCCTGCGTAAACCTTTTTTACTGTCTCTTGTTGTTATAATCCCTTGGTTTCTCATTATAACCAAAGCGGAGCCTGACGTTTTGGCATCGGCCTCGTCAGAAGACCATGCCCGTACCTGGACACTAGGGGCTTAGGGCATTGTTCTGCCCATTATTATAAAGACCGAACACCTTAGGGAGTGTTCGGCGTCTCGAGTTAGGCCTTATATGCATCAGCTCCGAATCATGTCTTTGGTCAAATGTTGGGTTTGCCTGGCTCCTGTGTTTTGCTGCCTTACGTTCCGTATCATCGGCTAACGCGGCACCAGGAGAACTACTGCGATTGTGCCCCAGTTCGGCTGGGCGAGCACCTCAGTAGAGAAAGCCGAAAACTGACTATCATGATACAGCGAGAGACTAGTCAACCACTCGATCGACTACCAGAATGTTTAGAATTCCCCGCTTTGACGAAGGACCATTTCCCGGTCAGGCACACACACGCCTCGAATTCGGAAGAGCAAGGTGCCCCAAGGGGCTATATCGTAGCCCCACCCTTGAACTCCAATGGCTAAGTGAAAGTGATAAAGCATCATAGTCCGGATTGCCTCATTTGCTACGCTACCACCTCCTTAACAGGACCGAGACGTCGGATTAAGTGTGAAAACGCGCTATTTTTTGCGAACACCCCCGCACCTTGTGCGTGGGGGCTGAAGCCGAAGACTGCAATCTTTCAGGTTATACAAACGTATACATAAACGGCCGCATAGGAGATATTTTAATACTTGGAACGCACAAGTATAAAAAGCGGTTACAACATAATCATTGTTTTACAAGATAAAACGTTCACTTGAATGTGACATTTTTCGAGCACTGCGACTCTATTACACGAGCGCCACGCATAACTTCCCCAAAATAGTGCTCAGTGGGTAACCAGCTTTCGTCCGAACCCTGGGCTGCAATAGCGGTGGCATCCATCTCTGTCCAATGTGTCTTCACACGGGCAAGGGCCATCCGCGCACCTTCTATGCAGGCCGACCGCTTCATCTCCTTGATATGCGGCACCGCTCCAAGAAATTGCTGCAATAAGCCGAAATAGCTCGTCGCCTTGGGCCTCTCTGGCAATTCTGGACAACCTGTTCAGCTCAGCCCATTCGGCCAACCGATCGGTCAACGGAAGTGAACGATCCGGACTATGGAATTGAGACCAAAATAGCTCTTCCGTCTTGTGATCCTTCTGGCTCCGGAAGTGCACAACGGCATCAGCCGCACTCACCGCTAAGTCCATATATGGATCCTCCGAACCGCACAGCTGGCCAAGTTGGGCATACTTTGGATCCGTAAACCGGCGACGCAGCAGAAAAGGCCTGCCAGCCACAATATCTCCGGCCTGGCGCAGCTCCTCCTTCATAGCCCGCATTGCAGAACGGGCATCCTTGGCCTCGGCGGTGGCCTTCCCCAGGTCTTCCCGCTCCGATAGGCGCTCCTTTTCAAGATTCTCATTGCGGTCGGCAGCATCCTTCAATTTGACGGCCAATTCGGCCATCTTTTCCCTGCTTAGGCAGTGTGCAGCCTTTTCGGCTTTCAACTCCTCGGCCGCCCTCGAGGCAGCCGCATCACTCCTTCGGGCTTGCTCCTTAGCTTGAGCAAGATCGGCCCGAAGGCTCTCCACAGCAGCAGCACCGTCTGTATCACAGCATATATATTGTCAGAAGCGGGCTTTGACTCCCTTAAATAAGTGACTGCGGAGAATTCATTTACCTTGCTACTCGTCAAGTCGCCGGTTGACAAGCGCGATGTCCGCATCCGCCACATCGAGTTGCCGCATTAACTCGACAACTCCACTAGTCCGGCTAGCCCCCACTATCCGCCACCTGCATAGGAATGGCTACATTCATTACCTGCGATTTTGATCCTCGGCACGCTGTCGCTTTCGACAACCTACTGAGTCTCAGGGGCTACTATCTATACAGGGCGCACTTCTATGTGCCAAATTGTCAAAAAGGTGCGTCATTCTTGCGTACCTCAAATCCCGCCAGCAAACTCCTGACGGCACTATGCAATCCGCTTTCGGTGGACGAAATCCTTCCAACCACCATACTCATCAAAGCACGGTGATCTTCTGAGATGGACGCCCTCTCAAGCAGATCCTTCAGCTCCCCCGGCCGGACACTAGTTGGCGCCGAACTCTCCGGCCTCACCGGACTCTGGGATACCCTCCGTGACGATACTTCAGGCTTGTCTGTGCTGTTCGACGGCGCAGCAGATGGAGGCGTTTCGCTCTCCATCATCTCCGGACGAAGATCCCCCGAAGACGAACTCATCTGAGAAGACCGCAGATCCGAATTGTAAGGTAAAAATTTCGATTATCCACAGAAGCACAAATAGGGGTATTTTCTTATTAATGAACCCCCCTTTTCCTACTCACGGCTCGCTGGAGGGCTGATCCTTTAGAGATGATGGTACATCCGGGCTCTCCCTGGACGCAGGACCCTCCTGTAAAGATGTCTTCCCCCGCTTAGAGGCTTTGGCCTCCGGGTCTTCGGAGGCGGTCCTCTTCTCCCCCTGGAAGGGGGGATTTTCGATCCCCCCCTCTTCAGGCGCCCCCTTGGGCGAGGTGATAGCTCTTCTATTTTCCCCATCGCCCCCTTCTACGGGCGCGACCTCCAACATTCTGACCAGCACGGGCTCCGGTGCGGTCTCTGGGAGGGGGGGCGGACACCTTATCAGCTTCGATCGCGCTACCCACTCCTGATGAAGAATAATGGGTTAGAAGGCGAATTTCAGAAAAGCAAACAGAACGTCCGGACTCTGAGCTACTTACCTGTGTATCCGGGCGAATGCATTTTAGGCCTGCGTCCTCGGTTAATTCCGGACACGCCGCTTGCGGTCCGAAGAACAACTTGTACATCTCCACGGGCGTCATACCAATAAAGTGTTGGAGAGTTTGTGGCCCCTCCGGATTGAACTCCCATAACCGGAGAGGACGGCGTTTGTAGGGCAGAAAACGCCTGATTAGCATGACCTGCATCACCACAACCAGATTGATCTCCCTCGCTTGGAGGTCTCGAATCCGGCCCTGCAATAAGGGCATGTCTTCGGACGACCCCCAATTGAGCCCTTGGTTGACCCACGACATCAATCGGCGTGGAGGTCCCGGGCGGAATGAAGGCGGCGACTTTTGCTTGCTGCCCTTCGGAGCGGTGACATAGAACCACTCCTGCTGCCACAAGCGGAGCTCCTCTTGGAAGGAGCCCTCGGGCCACGGGGCATCGGCCCTCCTGCTTATGGCCGCCCCGCCGCACTCCGCTTGACGCCCCCCGATCATCTTCGGCTCCACATTGAAGGTCTTCAGCCATAGGCCGAAGTGGGGGGTGACGCGGAGGAAGGCTTCACAGACAATAATGAATGCAGAAATATGGAGGATGGACTCCGGAGCCAAGTCGTGAAAATCCAGCCCGTAGTAGAACATGAGCCCTCTCACGAAGGGGTCCGTCGAGAAGCCTAAACCCCGACGGAGGTGGGATACGAAGACGACGTACTCACTGGGCTCGGGAGTGGGTACGGCCTGCCCTCGGGCGGGCAACCTGTGTGAAATCTCATAGGACAGGTACTTGGCCTCACGCAGCTTTAACACGTCCTCCTCCGTGACGGAGGAGGGCATCCACCGGCCCTGAAGGTCGGAGCCGGACATTGTTGAAGATCCGAAGCGCTCGAATCTGGGGCTCTGGGTGTTGGAACTTGGAGCAAGGAGAGGATTCGATGGAAGATTGAGAAAAAGAAACGAGCCTTGGTCCCCTTATAAAGGGGGAAAATACCAAGAGCCGTCTGCGTGACCGTTCGGGATTCACCTTCGATAGAGGAGGCGTGGCGACGGGCACGGTTGGGTTACCCATGCTCGTATTGATGAGAATCCCGGAATAAGGGGAGCATGATCTCTGCTTCGACAAGACGTGCCAAGGAAACCGCTTCGCTAAACGTGCTGAGGTGGTATAATAAAAAACAATTCAAGTAAAGACCTTGTAGCGGTGTGATGTCATGCCGCCAAATATGTCAGCAGATTGGATTTATGTGCATTATTCTCTCTACGGTGGAATGTGGAATTTATTTTGCAGAGCCGGACACTATCCTGGTGTTCATGATCTTCTCTGGATTATTCAAGGGAGGAACCCGCCTTGCAATGCCGAACATTATGCGCGCTGGACTTATCGTCATTGAAGCCTGGTTCAGGGGCTACTGAGGGAGTCCTAGACTAGGGGGTGTCCGGACAGCCGGACTATCATCGTCCGCCGGACTCCAAGACTACGAAGATACAAGATTGAAGACTCCGTCCCGTGTCCGGATGGGACTTTCCTTGGCGTGGAACGCAAGCTTGGCGATACGGATATGTAGATCTCCTACCATTGTAACCGACTCTGTGTATCCCTAGCCTTCTCCGGTGTCTATATAAACCGGAGGGCTTTAGTCCGTAGGACACAACATACATTACAATAATCATACCATAGGCTAGCTTTAGGGTTTAACCTCCTTGATCTCGTGGTAGATCCACCCTTGTACTACCCATATCATCAATATTAATCAAGCAGGACGTAGGGTTTTACCTCCATCAAGAGGTCCCGAACCTGGGTAAAACATCGTGTCCCTTGTCTCCTGTTACCATCCGCCTAGACGCACAGTTCGGGACCCCCTACCCGAGATCCGCCGGTTTTGACACCGACATTGGGCGATTCCGGAGGGCAAACGAGGCGGGGAAGGGATGGATGAGCTGCGGAGGGGCTCAGGCACTCCTTATATAGCCACAGGGAAGGCTCTGGAGTGCACAAGCAAGCCCAACTAGTGCACTAATGGTGGACAGTGGTGGGGCACAGCACAATCATGGAGCGAGCGGCTCATTTATGGCTAACCACGATGAGCCATCGATGCAGGGAGACGCAGGGCATCACGGGGGAGCTCCAGGACATGAATAGAGGTCGAGACGACGAGGGAGATGGGCACAGGGCCGGGAACAAGCCAGAGCACACAATTAGGCATGACATCAGCGTGATCACCACCGCCACTGGAGCAAAAGGCTAGTTTTGGCGTGGCCGACCATGTCTAGTGGATTGACCCTTGTGTCCTTAGCTTAAATGAGGAAAGCATTTGGTCCAGGGGCAAAGAAGAAATTTGCAGAAAATCCCAAAGCAAACCAGCACCCAAGTGTTTGTGTTGTGCAGTGGGGACACAAGCTTGCTAATGTAGTAAATAATTTGTCTGGTGATGATCAAACACTAAGGTGATGCTGATAACCAAAAATTAGACTAAGAGAAGGAGTTTAGATGAGGGTTGCAGTAGAAACTGCCATAATGAAATGAATATTTGGATGATGCACTCACATACATGATTGTATTGAGCTGAATTTGAGCATGGCCCAATGATTTGAATATATTAACATGCCCAAGGAGTTTCATGCCATTTGGATGAACCAAAATAGCACTTGCTTCAGAAAGATTTATTCTGACCAGAAACTTGGAAAAATTCCACAGGGCAAATGGCCAAAGGGATTGAGCCACAACTTGGTGGAGGGAGGTTATGGACAAGAGAAGGCCTAGAAAAATTTGCAGCCATAATGGATTAAGATAAAATATACTTGCTTCACAAACTGAAATTTTGGGCAGAAACAAAGATTTGAAGCTGTGCTCACATGGAGGCATGACATGAGCTCAACTTTGGTGGAGGGCTATGATATGATGATATGAAGGACCATGCAAAATTGCAACTCATTCAGATATGCGTAGCTTGTACCTCCTTCACAAAGCTTCTTTCTGGACAGAAGCTTTGGGAAATCATTAATAAAGAATTACTCGGCAAATGAGGTTGAATTTTGGAATGTGGCAACAATATGGACATGAAAAGATGTCCAAGGAGTTTGAGGTAAATTGGGAAAAGGAAAATAGCACTTGCTTCACAATGTGCCATTTAGGGTAGAATAGGAAATGAATTATTGGAGGATTATTTATGAACATGGCAATGAAAAGTTTTGCCATATTTGAGCAAGATATGACCCAAACAATTTATGAGAATTATTTGGGAATTTTAGGAGTGAGGGAAATATAGGTTTCTTCACAACCTAGGACAAAATGGATAATTCATTTAATAGAAAAAGGAATATTCCCAATAAAAGAATATTGGGATTTGGTCCAAGGTGGAAATGGAAAGGTCTAGTGAAAGATTTGGGTATGACAAGCCACTCTAGAAAAAAGAAGAGGTCATCTTCTTCAGTTTCCGGACCACAAAGCCACGAAAAAAGAAAACTCAGGCAAAAACCTCAGAAAATCAAAAGAAAAAGAAAGGGCCAAAAATCAGGCTGTTGCAAACCTTACCCCCTTAAAGAAATCTCGTCCTCGAGATTTGGTTGTTCAGGGAACAAGTATGAATATACTAACTTAAGGAAACCGTTTCCAACTTGGGTATCCTTTTTCCTTTATTATTGTTCCCACTAGATTTTTATCTGACTGGCCCTGGGGTGGTTTGCTTTAATGTATCCATATTCTGACAGATCTTACCTTGCTTGTTCATGCTTTTACAGGCTCCCATTTCTTTTTGGATCTGCTGATTTAGCTGACTGTGATTGATTATCATGACTGAAATATATGCATGTCTTACTAATCCAAGAGTGATTTCCGTTGGGCGTGTCATCCGGCACTGAAAACGTGTCATGAAGGACTGATCAAATTTTTCTGACGAACACCCAAGATCTAACTCCTTGCATTGGGTTTCTCCACTAAATGCAAGTCCTTCGGGTTCCAAATAGTGATGTCAATCATAACCATTTTCCTGACAGATTCTGACTCATCGCAGAAGTTTCTGAATCATCTTAACTGGTTCCACTAACTTGAGTATCGGATTCATACAAGATATTTTATTGTTGCTTGTCGGCCAGCATGAAGGGGTATGACCTTACATGATAATATCCTCATCCTTGATTTACGGTCGTTCTGGTAGGAGTATTTTGTTCATGATAGGCTATCCATGATGATTCACATAAGTGAAGGCACATGCTTCAAGACTGTTATTTCACCTTCAAATTATTCATTCTGTCGGCATGCTCATGAGGATAGTAGGCTGTGTGACGCTTCACCATAGTTCCTAGGGTCACACTGTTGAATTGACCCTTAGTCTAACTTGATAGACTCAGACATTTGATACTGACAAATCTAAGCATTTACTGTTAGCTGAGCGGATTGTTTGGATATGGGGTCCTTACCAAAATTAAGTAGACCCCGCAGTTGAATATTCATGGTGGTTAATACTGATAATCCCCAAGTGCAGGGAATCATCGTAGCAATTCCCAAAGGTGGAAGTGATAAGTATGGAGTGTCGAACCCACAAGGAGCCAAAGGTAAGATCAATATTCTGTCAAGCCCTATCCGCCACTGATACGACTCTACGTACACCGAACATTTTCTTCCAACTAGAAACGAGAAATAAAACTACGTTGTGGGTATGAAGAGGATAACTTTGTATGATATCGGAGAGCTAAAATATAAAAGTAGGTGCTGTTATCATAAAGTTAGAATATATTACTAAATAATATAAATAGCGTGCGTGGAACAATGATGGATCGGTGTGCGGAATTGTCCTAGGCAATTGTTAACAAGACCGATAGTCGTCATTGCAATTTCATATGAGGGAGAGGCATAAGCTAACATACTTTCTCTACTTGGATCATATGCACTTATGATTGGAACTCTAGCAAGCGTCCGCAACTACTAAAGATCATTAAGGTAAAACCCAACCATAGCATTAAAGCACCAAATCCTCTTTATTTCCATACGCAACAACCCCCTTACTCGGGTTTGTGTTTCAGTCAATCACCAACCCACTATAAGCAAATCATGAACGTATTGCAACACCCTACAGCAGGAATCCCTCACGCTTGCGCGACACAGAGGGCACCATAGGACAGCACCAAAATAAAACATACAACTCGTACCAATCTAGACGATCAATCAAACCAAGGACAAAAGATATCTACTCAAAACATCATAGGATGGCAACACATCATTGAATCATAATATGCGGCATAAAGCACCTTGTTCAAGTAGGGATTACAGCGGGGTGCGGGAGAGTGGACCGCGTAAAAGAGATGAGGATGGTGATGATGATGGTGATGTTGATGAAGACGATCACCATGGCGATGATTCCCCTCCCGATGGCACTCCGGTGCCACCAAGAGAGAGGATGAGAGGTTCTCCCCCTTGTGCTTCCTCCTCCATGGCTTTCCCCTCTGGTCCTTGGCCTTCATGGCGATGATGGCCCCTCCGAGATCCTCCTCCATGGCCTCCGGTGATTATGGCCCCCTCCGACAGGGTGCCAGAGAGGGCCTAGATTGATTTTTCATGGCTACAGAGGCTTGCGGCGGCAGAACTTCAGATCTAGGTTATTTCCTGAAGGTTTCTGTATTTATAGGAATTTTTGGCGTTGGTTTCACGTCAGGGGGGTCTCCGGGCTATCCACGAGATAGGGGGGCGTGCCCTAGGGGGGTGGGCGCATCCCCCACTCTCGTGGGCAGCCCGGGACTCTTCTGGCCAAACTTCGATGCTCTGTGGTCTTCTTTTGGTCCATAAAAAATCCTCAAAAATTGGCACATCAATTGGAGTCCGTTTGGTACCCCTTTTCTATAGAACACAAAAATAAGGAGAAAACAGAAACTGGCACTAGGCTCTAGGTTAATAGGTTAGTCCCAAAAATCATATAAAATGACATATAAATGCATATAAAACATGATAGATGGATAATATAATAGCATGAATACTTCATAAATTATAGATACATTGGAGACGTATCAGCATCCCCAAGATTAACTCCTGCTCGTCCTCGAGTAGGTAAATGATAAAAGAGATAATTTATGAAGTGTGAATGCTAGCAGGTGCACAAGTTTGATCAATGATAATTTCAATCACCTTTTCTAGCATCAATATGTGTCATAATAGTAGCTTATCTCATAAAAAAATTCATGATCAAGTAACAATCTATTCACAATGTCAAGTATGGTTCAGAAACTTCATTGAGAACTAACAAACTATAATATCAGTCATTGAAGCAATTGCAATTTATCATAACATCAGAAAGAGTCAAGAATAGAGCTTTTCAGCAAGTCCACATACTCAACTATCATATAGTGTTCTACAATTGCTAACACTCACGCAATACTTGTGGTTATAGAGTTTCAGCCGGACACTGAGAAAGATAGGGGCTTATTGTGTTGCCTCCCAACATATTCACCTTTAGGTGATGTCAACAATAAAAGCCCATGCTAACTTACATCCAATTGGATATATATAGCATGATCTTTCAAACACGAGGAGCTTGCCAATGGATAAAATGAAAAAGGGAAAGGTGAGGATCACCTTGACTCATGCATGAAGTAAAAACACAAAGTAAAAGATAGGCCCTTCGCAGAGGGAAGCAGAGGTTGTCATGTGCGTTTAGGGTTGGATGCATAAAATCTTAATGCAAAAGAACGTCACTTTATATTACCCCTTGTATGTGGACCTTTATTATGCAGTCCGTCACTTTCATTGCTTCCACAACAAGATCGTACAAAGCTTATTTTCTCTGCACTACATATTTAGATAGCAATTTTTATTGCCTACAACATGACAACATACTTGAAGGATCTTAATCAATCCATAGGTAGGTATGGTGGACTCTCATGGCAAAACTGGGTTTAAGGATATTTGGAAGCACAAGTAGTATCTCTACTTGGTGCAAGGAATTTGGCTAGCATGAGGGGGAAAGGCAAGCTCAACATATTTGGAAGGTCAATGATAATATACTTTAACTGAGATGTGAGAAAGCATAAACCATTACATTGTCTTCCTTTTCCAGTGTCAACTCTTTTAGCATGTCATACTTAATGAGTGCTCCCAATCATAAAAGATGTCCAAGATTATATATTTGTATGTGAACCTCTCTTTCCTCATTACTTCCTATTAACTGCAACGATGACTAAAACTACATTTGCCAACTCTCAGCAACTTTTATGCCTCATACTCTTTATATGTGAAGTCATTACTATCCATGTTATAATCATATGAAACATATATAAAAAAATCATATTTATGACATTCAATTCATTCCCCCATTTACTTATAGGATATACATGAAGCACATGAGTAAATGACAAACTACTCCAAAAGATATGAGTGAGGGACACTGAGTAGTCAAATAATTAACTAGCCATGGGAGGGTTCCTTTTTTATTCAATATTTCAGATCCAATGATTTTATTCAAACAGCAAGTAAAATTGAAAATACGCTCCAAGCAAAACACATATCATGTGATGAATAAAAATATAGCTCCGAGTAAGATGTACCGATAGTTTTGAAGACGAAAGAGGGGATGCCTTCCGGGGCATCCCCAAGCTTAGGCGCTTGAGTATTCATTGAATATTACCTTGGGGTGCCTTGTGCATCCCCAAGCTTAGGGTCTTTCCGCTCCTTCTTCTCCTCATATCGATATCTCACCCAAAACTTGAAAACTTCAATCACACAAAACATAACGGAACTTCGTGAGATAGGTTAGTATGATAAAGAGTAAACCATGCACTTTGGTACTGTAAAAGACAAGGTTCATAATTGTTTTCACATAATGCCTACTGTACCATATCATTTCTACAATTTATATTGAGAAATATAAGCCATAGAAACTATAAAACAAGCAAACTATGCAATGAAAACAGAATCTATCAGAAACAGAACAGTCTGTAATGATCTGAACAATAACCATACTTCTGCTACTCCAAAAATTATGAAATAAATTGGTGGACGTGAGGAATTTGTTTATTAATCTTATTCAAAAAGAATCAACTCAAAATCACTCTTCTGCAAAAAATTACAGCTAATCTCGTGAGTGCAAAGTTTCTGTTTTTTACAGCAAGATCACATTAACTTTCACCCAAGTCTTCCCAAAGGTCTTACTTGGCACTTTATTGAAAAAAAGCTATAAAACATGATTACTACAGTATATTAATCATGTAGACACAAAAAACCAGTAAGGGCAAATATTGGGTTGTCTCCCAACAAGCGCTTTTCTTTAATGCCTTTTAGCTAGGCATGATGATTTCAATGATGCTCGCATAAAAGAAAAGAGTTGAAACACAAAGAGAGCATCATGAAGAATATGACTAGCACATTTAAATCTAACTCACTTCCTATGCCTAGGTATTTTGTGAGCACACAATTTATAGGAACAAAAGTCAACTAGCATATGAAGGCAGAACAAGTATAACTTCAAAACTTTAAGCACATAGAGAGGAAACTTGATATTATTGCAACTCCTACAAGCACATATTCCTCCGTCATAATAATTTTCAGTAGCATCATGGATAACAACTTTGTTCTATACTCAACTGGAACCTCTTCCGAAATAGTGGAATACTAACTAAAGTTGACACTCTTCCAAATCCACTTTCATAAATATCGTACGAAGATTCAACACCCTCCAAGATAGTGGGATCACTAATTCCTAAAGTTGACACTCTTCCAAACCCACTTTAAATTATAGTATTATTCATACTACAAAAGATATAAGTGAAGTTCCTGGAGCATTCTACAATTAATATAGACTAGCCAATATTCAAGTTCAAAATATATAAGTGAAGCGCACGAAGCATTCTATAAAACCACACTCAAACGATTTAAGTGAAGCACAAAGAGCAATTCTATAAGATCATACTTAAAAGATAGAAGTGAAGCACATGAAGTATTCTATTAATCAATGAAGATCTATCTCATACTAGCATGATTCTTAAAGAAAAATAAAAACACAAAGGACACAAATCATGTGAACAAAACAAAAACTGAGGTATACAGATATTTGTTGAAGAAGAAAGATGGGATGCCAACCGGGGCATCCCCAAGCTTAGATGCTTGAGTATCCTTTGAATATTTACTTGGGGTGCCTTTGGAACCCCCAAGCTTGAACTCTTGTCTCTCTTTATTCTTCTTACATCGGTAACTCCTCGTTCTTCAAACACTTCATTCACAAAAACTTAAACAAAAACTTGTGAGATCCGTTAGTGTAATAAAGCAAACTACAACTTTAAGGTACTGTAATTAACTCATTCTTTGTTTATATTGGTGTTAAACCTACTATATTACAACTTCTCCATGGTTCATACCCTTACATACTAGCCATAGATGCATCAAAATAAGCAAACAACACACGAAAAACAGAATCAGTCAAGAACAGGACAGTCTGTAGTAATCTGGAAGTTTAGTAAACTTCTGTGACTCCAACAATTATGAAATAAATTTTACAATTTTAAAAATTTGTACATAAGTAATGTGCAAAAAGTTTCAGACCCATTTGACTATCCAGTAAAAAATGTAAATTCATGCACTACATCCAAAGTTTCTGTTTTTGTTCTGCACATAGTAAGCAAGCAATCTTATCATACTAAAACCAAACCTTGGCACATTATTTTTATAATACAATGGATATATACAAGAGGATAATTATTTACATAGAAACTTCCATGAAAAATTCTACATTGTTTCCGTGAGCATGAACACAAGTGCTCAAGGTCGACCCTCACTTCTTCAATGCATAACTTTCCAATCACTTCTCTTTTTGAAAAACTTTTTAGGCAAGAGAGGCAAGTAATTTTTTTTGGTATTTTCATTATTTAAATTTTTTTGTATGTTTCACCCACAACTAAACAGAAACAAAAAGGAAAAACAAAAATCTACTTAGTGAAGAAAGCAAACAAGCACACACGAGAATATCAACCCCACGTTATTGCTCCCTGGCAACGGCGCCAGAAAAGAGCTTGATAATCCCCAAGTGCAGGGAATCATCATAGCAATTACCAAAGGTGGAAGTGATAAGTATGGAGTGTCGAACCCACAAGGAGCAAAAGGTAAGGTCAATATTCTCTGAAGCCCTATCTGCCACTGATACGACTCTACGTACACCGAACGTTTGCTTCCAACTAGAAACGTGAAATAAAACTACGTTGTGGGTATGAAGAGGATAACTTTGTATGATATCGGAGAGCTAAAATATAAAAGTAGGTGCTGTTATCATAAAGTTAGAATATATTACTAAATAATATAAATAGCAAGTGTGGAATAATGATGGATCAGTGTGCGGAATTGTCCTAGGCAATTGTTAACAAGACCGATAGTCGTCATTGCAATTTCATATATGAGGGAGAGGCATAGCTAACATACTTTCTCTACTTGCATCATATGCACTTATGATTGGAACTCTAGCAAGCGTCCGCAACTACTATAGATCATTAAGGTAAAACCCAACCATAGCATGAAAGCATCATGTCCTCTTTATTCCCATACGCAACAACCCCCTTACTCGGGTTTGTGTTTCAGTCACTCACCAACCCACTATAAGCGAATCATGAACGTATTGCAACACCCTACAGCAGGAATCCCTCACGCTTGCGCAACACTGAGGGCACCATAGGAGAGCACCAAAATAAAACATACAACTCGTACCAATCTAGACCATCAATCAACCCAAGGACAAAAGATATCTACTCAAAACATCATAGGATGGAAACACATAATTGAATCATAATATGCGGCATAAAGCACCATGTTCAAGTAGGGATTACAGCGGGGTGCGGGAGAGTGGACTGCGTAAAAGATATGAGGATGGTGATGATGATGGTGATGTTGATGAAGACGATCACCACGGCGATGGTTCCCCTCCCGATGGCACTCCGGTGCCACCAAGAGAGAGGAGGAGAGGTTCTCCCCCTTGTGCTTCCTCCTCCATGGCTTTTCCCCTCTGGTCCTTGGCCTTCATGGCGATGATGGCCCCTCTGAGATCCTCCACCATGGCCTTCGTTGATCATGGCCCCCTCCGGCAGGGTGCCAGAGAGAGACTAGATTGATTTCTCGTGGCTACAAAGGCTTGCGGCGGCGGAACTTCCGATCTAGGTTATTTCCAGAAGGTTTCTGTATTTATAGGAATTTTTGGCATTGGTTTCACGTCAGGGGGGTTTCCGGGCTATCCACGAGATAGGGGGGCGCGCCCTAGGGGGGTGGGCACGCCCCCCACTCTTGTGGGCAGCCCGGGACTCTTGTGGCCAAACTCCGATGCTCCGTGGTCTTCTTTTGGTCCATAAAAAATCCTCAAAAATTGGCACGTCAATTGGACTCCATTTGGTATCCCTTTTCTGTAAATTACAAAAACAAGGAGAAAACAGAAACTAGCACTGGGCTCTAGGTTAATAGGTTAGTCCCAAAAATCATATAAAATGACATATAAATGCATATAAAACATCATACATGGATAATATAATAGCATGAATACTTCATAAATTATAGATATGTTGGAGACGTATCAAATACTAACTCAGAATGTCCGGAGTATCTGCACCATGTGGGTCATGCAACAATTTTCATACCTGCATCACTGGTCTTCCTTCTTCATTATCGTTTTCTTGGTCTAGATCCTTGGCTAAAAGAGCTGGGTCATATTGCTTCTTCGTATGACCATATGTACTGTCAATGCAATTTTTCGGCAATCGTAGCTTATCCTCATTTTTCTGATAGGGTAACCCATTAAATGGTAGGTTCAACACCCCTCAAGTTCTGAGCGTAGGAAATGATCATCCGAACCCTTGCAAGAAATCGACAAATAAATCAGTAGCCACCAGAACGGTCTTTACAACTCAGATGTGGGACATTACTGAAATAACTCAACCACGGCTGAGGACGGCCAAAAAGCAGCTCAGAGCATGAGACTAGGTCGATAAGAAGAAGGTGGCAACTCCCTAAAATAGCCAAAAAGAAGTTATTGGCTACTGAGGGAGTCCTGGACTAGGGGGTGTCTAGACAGCCGGACTATCATCTTCCGCCGGACTCCAAGACTACGAAGATACAAGATTGAAGACTCCGTCCCGTGTCTGGATGGGACTTTCCTTGGCATGGAAGGCAAGCTTGGCAATACGGATATGTAGATCTCCTACCATTGTAACCGACTCTGTGTAACCCTAGCCTCCTCCGGTGTCTATATAAACCGGAGGGCTTTAGTCCGTAGGACACAACATACATCACAACAATCATACCATAGGCTAGCTTTAGGGTTTAGCCTCCTTGATCTCGTGGTAGATCCACTCTTGTACTACCCATATCATCAATATTAATCAAGCAGGACGTAGGGTTTTACCTCCATCAAGAGGGCCCGAACCTGGGAAAAACATCGTGTCCCTTGTCTCCTGTTACCATCCGCCTAGACGCACAGTTCGGGACCCCCTACCCGAGATCCGCCGGTTTTGACACTGACATTGGTGCTTTCATTGAAAGTTCCTCTATGTCGTCACCGATAGGCTCGATGGTATCTTCAATCAACAACGCTATCCAGGATGAGACTTTTCTCCCTGGACAGATCTTCGTATCCGGCGGCTTCGCACTGCGGGCTAATTCACTTTGCCATCTGGAGCAGATCGAAAGCTACGCCCCTGGCCATCAGGTCAGATTCGGAAGCCTAAACTTCACAGCCGACATCCGCGGGGACTTGATCTTCGACGGGCTCGAGCCAAAGCCACGCGCGCCGCACTGTTGCGATGGGCATGATCTAGCTCTACCGCCGAACAGTGCCTTGGTGGCCGCACACGAATCCGCTTCGGCCCTTAGTCCAGAGCCGATCGCACAGATCGAGGACTGGTGGATGGACACCACCTCGGGGGCTTCAACTTCCACGGCGATGGAGCCGAACACTAACCTTGTCCCTCGCGAAACTCATGATTCCGAGGTGCCGGACTCCTTGCCGGACTTCGGACCTCCCACGCACCTACCAATCGAATCTGATTGGACGCCGGTTATGGAATTCACTACCGCGGACATCTTCCAACACTCACCCTTTGGCGACATCCTAAATTCGCTAAAGCATCTCTCGCTATCCGGAAAGTCCTGGCCGGATTATGGCCAGGATGGTTGGGACACGGACGACGAAGAAATTCAGAGCCCACCCACCACCCACTTTGTAGCTACTGTCGACGATCTAACCGACATGCTAGACTACGACTCCGAAGACATCGATGCTATGGACGACGATGCCGGAGACGAACAGGAACCAGCGCCTACAGGGCACTGGAAGACCACCTCATCATATGACGTATATATGGTGGATACCCCAAAAGGAATCGATAACGAGGACCAACAGGCCGCGGCAGAAGATAACCCCGCCGACAAACAACCAAAACTGCAACGCAGACGCCTCCCTAAGTCCCGCCTCGACAACAAAAGCGCTCCTCATGACCCCGCAATACAGCAGGGCAAACAAGCGGACGACGAATATGCAGACAAGCAACCGTCCGAACAGGATGAGTTAGATCATCAGCCCGGGCCCGGCGAAAACAACAGTCCAGACGACCTCACGCCGGACACACCGCTGGAGAATAAAAACCTCCGGAAAAGACTCGTCACCACCGCAAGAAGTTTGAAAAAGGAAAAACGGAAGCTCAAAACAGTGGAAGATACACTCAGAATGAGGTGGAGCAAAGTGCTCAAAACCGCAGACAAATACGACAATGGCCAGCAATCGAAAAGCTACCCGAAACGCAAGCTACTGCTAGAATTTGATGAGGAGGCCATAGAGCCCCCACAGTCAAAAAACAAAGAGGCCGCCTGGCCGAATAGACGGCTAAATGATAGGCCAAAATCTGAAAGCGGCGCTGCATATAAACCGACTAACGACCCTGGAAGGACAGATGGCCCAGCTAGGTCCATTTACGTGCCAAAGAAGAGGGCCCCAGGAGGCAATACAACACGCCAAGTGTCCGAAGACATCGGTGCACCCAAATACAGGGGCGCCACACACCCACTATGTTTCACCAACGAGGTGCTGGATCACGAATTCCCAGCAGGGTTTAAACCCATAAACATAGAGGCCTACGACGGAACAACAGACCCTGGAGTCTGGATAGAAGATTATATACTACACATACACATGGCCAGAGGAGATGATCTCCACGCCATAAAATACCTACCCCTCAAGCTCAAAGGTCCAGCCCGTCATTGGCTCAAAAGCCTCCCGGAAAACACTGTTGGAAGTTGGGAAGAGCTCGAGGACGCGTTTAGAGCAAATTTTCAAGGAACTTATGTCCGCCCTCCGGATGCAGATGATCTAAGTCATATAACTCAACAGCCCGGAGAGTCGGCGTGCAAATTCTGGAACAGGTTCCTCACCAAAAAGAACCAAATAGTCGACTGTCCGGACGCCGAAGCCTTAGCAGCTTTTAAACACAACGTCCGAGACGAATGGCTCGCTAGACACCTCGGCCAAGAAAAGCCGAGGACAATGTCCGCGCTAACAAGCCTCATGACCCGCTTTTGTGCGGGAGAGGATAGCTGGCTAGCAAGATGCAGCACCAGCAACCCAAGTACGTCCGAGATCAGAGATGGAAACAGAAAATCACGGCGCAGAAAAGAGCAGCGCCGGAATAAAGAGAAAAGTCCGAAGGGCACGGCAGTCAACGCCGGATTCAAAAGCTCGCAGCCAAACAACAAAACACCGCCCCTTAAGGATAACAGCGAAGATGATGACAAACCCCACCAGCAGAGCACCGGAAAACAAAAGACTTTCCCACAAGAGGTCAAAGCAGTAAACTCACTTAATGTGATAATGCGGAAAAATAGTGCGGCACCCTCTAAAAAGGGTCTCGCATGGTCCAACCCAGCGGAACATAGAGATTGGACATCAAAACCAATCACTTTCGACCACCTGGATTATTCCAGAAGCGTTCGAAACGCAGGATGGACTGCCCTGATATTGGATCCTGTAATCGACGGACTTCAATTTACACAGGTCCTGATGGACGGAGGCAGTGACCTAAACCCGCTGTATCCAAACACAATCCGCAAGTTGGGGATAGACCCTACTAAAATTCGACATAGCCGCACTTCCTTCAAAGGAGTGACGCCAGGCCCTTACGCCAAGTGCACAGGCTCCCTATTACTAGAAGTTGTGTTCGGATCACCGAACAACTTTCGATGCGAAAAACTAATCTTTCATATCGTCTCATTTAAAAGTAGCTATCAAGAACTCCTGGGACGAGAAGCTTTTGTTCGCTTCAACGCCATACCACATTACGCGTCTCTTACACTTAAGACGCCCGGTCCACGTGGCATCATTTCAGTGCGAGGGTAATTCAAAGACCCCGGACACGGTTAGACGAGTCCGGCGTAAATAAGCTAGGGGCTCCCCAGCCACGCACCCCTTCACAAGCGGCTGCGCGCACAAGAACAGCGAGCTCATATAGACTCCGCTTTACTTATTTTTATTTTTATTTCTTCTTTCGTATATATTCCTTTCGAACGAATTCCTTTCAAACTAAGTTCCTCTCTTTTTACAGATGAACAACGTGCACACCCATCCAGGATAACGGCACAACGGAGACACAGGCGCAGACATGCAGTAGGGACCCGTCGCGAGGATTCTTTTCAGATTAAGACCCTGCGTAAACCTTTTTTACTGTCTCTTGTTGTTATAATCCCTTGGTTTCTTATTATAACCAAAGTGGAGCCTGACGTTTAGGCATCGGCTGCGTCAGAGGACCATGCTCGTACCTGGACACTAGGGGCTTAGGGCATTGTTCTGCCCATTACCATAAAGACCGAACACCTTAGGGAGTGTTCGGCGTCTCGAGTTAGGCCTTATATGCATCAGCTCCGAATCATGTCTTTGGTCAAATGTTGGGTTTGCCCGGCTCCTGTGTTTTGCTGCCTTACGTTCCGTATCATCGGCTAACGCGGCACCAGGAGAACTACTGCGATTGTGCCCCAGTTCGGCTGGGCGAGCACCTCAGTAGAGAAAGCCGAAAACTGACTATCATGATACAGCGAGAGACTGGTCAACCACTCGATCGACTACCGGAATGTTTAGAATTCCCCGCTTTGACGAAGGACCGTTTCCCGGTCAGGCACACACGCGCCCCGAATTCGGAGAAGCGCGGTGCCCCAAGGGGCTATGTCGTAGCCCCACCCTCGAACTCCAATGGCTAAGTGAAAGTGATAAAGCATCATAGTCCGGATTGCCTCGTTTGCTACACTACCTCCTCCTTAACAGGACCGAGACGTCGGATTAAGTGTGAAAACGCGCTATTTTTTGCGAACACCTCCGCACCTTGTGCGTGGGGGGCTGAAGCCGAAGACTGCAATCTTTCAGGTTATACAAACGTATACATAAACGGCCGCATAGGAGATATTTTAATACTTGGAACGCACAAGTATAAAAGGCGGTTACAGCATAATCATTGTTTTACAAGGTAAAAACGTTCATTTGAACGTAACATTTTTCGAGCACTGCGACTCTATTACACGAGTGCCACGCATAACTTCCCCAAAATAGTTCTCGGCGGGTAATCGGCTTTCGTCCGAAGCCGGGGCCGCAATAGCGGTGGCATCCATTTCTGTCCAATGTGTCTTCACACGGGCAAGGGCCATCCGCGCAACTTCTATGCAGGCCGACCGCTTCATCTCCTTGATATGCGGCACCGCTCCAAGAAATTGTTGCAATAAGCCGAAATAGCTCGTCGCCTTGGGCCTCTCTGGCCAGACATGAGCCACAATATCAGTCATGGCAAGTCCGGACAACCTGTTTAGCTCAGCCCATTCGGCCAACCGATCGGTCAACGGAAGTGAACGGTCCGGACTATGGAATTGTGACCAAAATAGCTCTTCCGTCTTGTGATCCTTCTGGCTCCGGAAGTGTACAACGGCATCAGCCGCACTTGCCGCCAAGTCCATATATGGATCCTCCGGACCCCACAGCTGGCCAAGTTGGGCATACTTTGGATCCGTAAACCGGCGACGCAGCAGAAAAGGCCTGCCAGCCACAATATCTCCGGCCTGGCGCAGCTCCTCCTTCATAGCCCGCATCGCAGAACGGGCATCCTTGGCTTCGGCGGTAGCCTTTCCCAGGTCTTCCCGCTCCGATAGGCGCTCCTTTTCAAGAGCCTCATTGTGGTCGGCAGCATCCTTCAATTTCACGGCCTATTCGGCCATCTTTTCCCTGCTTAGGTAGTGTGCAGCCTTTTCGGCTTCCAGCTCCTCTGCCGCCCTCAAGGCAGCTGCATCACTCCTTCGGGCTTGCTCCTTAGCTTGAGCAAGCTCGGCCCGAAGGCTCTCCACAGCAGCAGCACCGTCTGTATCACAGTATATATATTGTCAGAAGCGGGCTTTGACTCCCTTAAAAAAGTGACTGCGGAGAATTCATTTACCTTGCGACTCGTCAAGTCGCCGGTTGACAAGCGCGATGTCCGCATCCGCCACATCGAGTTGCCGCATTAGCTCGACAACTCCACTAGTCCGGCTAGCCCCCGGACTATCCGCCACCTGCATAGGAACGGCGACATTCATTACCTGAGATTTTGATCCTCGGCACGCTGTCGCTTTCGACAACCTACCGAGTCTCAGGGGCTACTATCTATACAGGGCGCACCTCTATGTGCCAAACTATCAAAAAGGCGCATCGTTCTTGCGTACCTCAAATCCCGTCAGTAAACTCCTGACGGCATTATGCAATCCGCTTTCGGCGTACGAAATCCTTCCAATCACCATACGCATCAAAGCACGGTGATCTTTTGAGATGGACGCCCTCTCAAGCAGATTCTTCAGCTCCCCCGACCGGACACTAGTGGGCGCCGAACTCTCCAGCCCCTCCGGACTCTGGGATACCCTCCGTGACGGTACTTCAGGCTCGTCTGCCCTATCCGACGGCGCAGCAGACGGAGGCGTTTCGCTCTCCATCATCTTCGGACGAAGATCCCCCGAAGACGAACTCATCTGAGAAGGCTGCAGATCCGAACTGCAAGGTAAAAATTTCGGTCATCCACAAAAGCACAAATAGGGGTATTTTCTCATTAATGAACCCCCCTTTTTTTTACTCACGGCTCGCTGGAGGGCTGATCCTTTAGAGACGATTGTACGTCCGGACTTTCCCCGGACGCAGGACCCTCCGGTAAAGATTTCTTCCCCCGCTTAGGGGCTTTGGCCTCCGGGTCTTTGGAGGCGGTCCTCTTCTCCCCCTGGAAGGAGGGATTGTCGATCCCCCCCTCTTCAGGCGCCCCCTTGGGCGAGGTGATAGCTCTTGTATTTTCCCCATCGCCCCCTTCTACGGGCGCGACCTCCAACATTCTGACCAGCACGGGCTCCGGTGTGGTCTTTGGGAGGGGGGCCAGACACCTTATCAGCTTCGATCGCGCTACCCACTCCTGATGAAGAATAATGGGTTAGAAGGTGAATTTCAGAAAAGCAAACAAACAGAACGTCCGGACTCTGAGCTACTTACCTGTGTATCCGGGCGATTGCAGCTTAGGCCTGCGTCCTCGGTCAATTCCGGACACGCCACCTGCGGTCCGAAGAACAACTTGTACATCTCCACGGGCGTCATACCAATAAAGTGTTGGAGAGTTTGTGGCTCCTCTGGATTGAACTCCCATAACCGGAGAGGACGGCGTTTGTAGGGCAGAAGACGCTTGATTAGCATGACCTGCATCACCACAACCAGATTGATCTCCCTCGCTTGGAGGTCTCGAATCCGGCCCTGCAATAAGGGCATGTCTTCGGACGACCCCCAATTGAGCCCTTGGTTGACCCACGACATCAATCGGCGTGGAGGTCCCGGGCGGAATGAAGGCGGCGACTTTTGCTTGCTGCCCTTCGGAGCGGTGACATAGAACCACTCCTGCTACCACAAGCCGAGCTCCTCTTGGAAGGAGCCCTCGGGCCACGGGGCATCGGCCCTCCTGCTTATGGCCGCCCCGCCGCACTCCGCTTGACGCCCCCCGATCATCTTCGGCTCCACATTGAAGGTCTTCAGCCATAGGCCGAAGTGGGGGGTGACGCGGAGGAAGGCTTCACAGACAATAATGAATGCAGAAATATGGAGGATGGACTCCGGAGCCAAGTCGTGAAAATCCAGCCCGTAGTAGAACATGAGCCCTCTCACGAAGGGGTCCGTCGAGAAGCCTAAACCCCGACGGAGGTGGGATACGAAGACGACGTACTCACTGGGCTCGGGAGTGGGTACGGCCTGCCCTCGGGCGAGCAACCTGTGCGAAATCTCGTAGGACAGGTACTTGGCCTCACGCAGCTTTAACACGTCCTCCTCCGTGACGGAGGAGGGCATCCACCGGCCCTGAAGGTCGGAGCCGGACATTGTTGAAGATCCGAAGCGCTCGAATCTGGGGCTCTGGGTGTTGGAACTTGGAGCAAGGAGAGGATTCGATGGAAGATTGAGAAAAAGAAACGAGCCTTGGTCCCCTTATAAAGGGGGAAAATACCAAGAGCCGTCTCCGTGACCGTTCGGGATTCACCTTCGATAGAGGAGGCGTGGCGACGGGCACGGTTGGGTTACCCATGCTCGTATTGATGAGAATCCCGGAATAAGGGGAGCATGATCTCTGCTTCGACAAGACGTGCCAAGGAAACCGCTTCGCTAAACGTGCTGAGGTGGTATAATAAAAAACGATTCAAGTAAAGACCTGGTAGCGGTGTGATGTCATGCCGCCAAATATGTCAGCAGATTGGATTTATGTGCATTATTCTCTCTACGGTGGAATGTGGAATTTATTTTGCAGAGCCGGACACTATCCTGGTGTTCATGATCTTCTCTGGATTATTCAAGGGAGGAACCCGCCTTGCAATGCCGAACATTATGCGCGCTGGACTTATCGTCATTGAAGCCTGGTTCAGGGGCTACTGAGGGAGTCCTAGACTAGGGGGTGTCCGGACAGCCGGACTATCATCGTCCGCCGGACTCCAAGACTATGAAGATACAAGATTGAAGACTCCGTCCCGTGTCCGGATGGGACTTTCCTTGGCGTGGAAGGCAAGCTTGGCAATACGGATATGTAGATCTCCTACCATTGTAACCGACTCTGTGTAACCCTTGCCTCCTCTGGTGTCTATATAAACCGGAGGGCTTTAGTCTGTAGGACACAACATACATCACAACAATCATACCATAGGCTAGCTTTAGGGTTTAGCCTCCTTGATCTTGTGGTAGATCCACTCTTGTACTACCCATATCATCAATATTAATCAAGAAGGACGTAGGATTTTACCTCCATCAAGAGGGCCCGAACCTGGGTAAAACATCGTGTCCGTTGTCTCCTGTTACCATCCGCCTAGACGCACAGTTCGGGACCCCCTACCCGAGATCCGCCGGTTTTGACACCGACAGCTACTGTCACAAAAAGAAACTCAACAGCTGTACGAGACGGCCGAAATGCAGCTCAGAAATCGTGACAGTCGTTTAAGAGAGAAATAAAAATCGGCATCCACCCCGGATAGCTAAGAACAACTTAGATCATAGGTGTGGTGCCGTCATTGGAGAAAAAGGGGACAAGGGCTCATCAGGATCATTTTCCAGGTTCATAGGTACTTGTATTGAGCTCATTCATGTCGTCAACCCTCATAATCCTTTGTCACACTACGATGTTGTGACGCCCCCATTTCAATCATACACTAATCATGCACGCAAACGTGTACGATCAAGATCAGGGACTCACGGGAAGATATCACAACACAACTCTAAAAACATAAATAAGTCATACAAGCATCATATTACAAGCCAGGGGCCTCGAGGGCTCGAATACAAGTGCTCGATCATAGACGAGTCAGCGGAAGCAACAATATCTGAATACAGACATAAGTTAAACAAGTTGCCATAAGATGGCTAGCACAAACTAGGATACAGATCGAAAGAGGCGCATGCCTCCTACCTGGGATCCTCCTAACTACTCCTGGTCGTCGTCAGCCGCCTGCACGTAGTAGTAGGCACCTCCAGTGTAGTAGTCGTCGTCGACGGTGGCGTCTGGCTCTTGGGCTCCAACATCTGGTTGCGGCATCCGAGAAGAAGAGGAAAACGGGGGAAAAGAGGGAGCAAAGCAACCGTGAGTACTCATCCAAAGTACTCGCAAGCAAGGATCTACACTACATATGCATGGGTATATGTGTAAAGAGGCCTTATCGGTGGACTGAACTACAGAATGCCAGAATAATAGGGGGATAGCTAGTCCTATCGAAGACTACGCTTCTGGCAGCCTCCGTCTTGCAGCATGTAGAAGAGAGTAGATTGAAGTCCTCCAAGTAGCATCGCATAGCACAATCCTACCCGACGATCCTTCCCTCGTCACCCTGTGGAAAAGCGATCACCGGGTTGTCTGTGGAACTTGTGTGGGTGTGTTTTATTAAGTATCTCATTCTAGTTGTCATAAGGTCAAGGTACAACTCCGCGTCGTCCTTTTCTCGAGGGACACGGCTATTCGAATAGATAAACTTCCCTGTAGGGGTGCACCACATAACCCAACATGCTCGATCCCATTTGGCCAGACACACTTTCCTGGAACATGCCCGGCCTCGGAATATCAACACGTCGCAGCCCTACCTAGGCACAACAGAGAGGTCAGCACGCCGGTCTAAATCATATGCACGCAGGGGTCTGGGCCCATCGCCCATTGCACACCTGCACGTTGCGAGGGCGGCCGGAAGCAGACCTAGCCTCCCTAATACAAGAGCAGGCGTTCCAGTCCAATCCGGTGCGCGCCCTCAGTCGCTGACGTCTAGAAGGCTTCGGCTGATACCATGACGTCGAGTGCCCATATCTTTCCCGTGTAGTTGGTTAGTGCGTATAGGCCAGTGGCCAGACTCAGATCAAATACCAAGATCTTGTTAAGCGTGTTATTATGAAGTAACCGCGAATGCCGACTAGGGCCAGGCCCACCTCTTGCCTAGGTGGTCTCAACCGGCCCTGACGCTCCGCCACAACGATCCACACAGAGGGCCGTTGGGACAAAGGTCCTTTCAGCCCCCAATCCGTGAATCACTTGTGGGCACTCAATGAGCCGACCCGACTTTAGTCACCATTTGTATAATATGTATATATGTATAGTATATACCCGTGATCACCTCCCGAGTAATCATGGCCCAATAGTATAGCAACACAGACTGACAAGAATGTAGGGCCAATGATGATAAACTAGCATCCTGTACTAAGCATGTAGGATTGCGGCTAAGGTATCAATGACTGTAGCAACAATGACAGGCTATGCAACATAATAGGAGTAACCGAACAGTAACATGCTACACTACTCTAATGCAAGCAGTAGAGAGAAGAATAGGCGATATCTGGTGATCAAAGGGGGGGCTTGCCTGGTTGCTCTGGCAAGAAGGACGAGTCGTCAACATCATAGTCAAACTGGGGGTTGCCGGCAGTCTCGGGGTCTATCGGAAAGAAGTAACGGAGAGGGAACACAATAAATAACAGAGCAATCAAAGCATCACAAAGCGTAACAAGACAATACACGGTGTTAGGTGTGCCCTAACACGGTAGTAGGTGATATGGATGAAGGGGGGAAACTTCCGAGAAAGTATCCCCGGCGTTTGCGTTTTCGGATAGATGAGCCGGAGGTGAAATGTTGCAGGTTCACTATGCTAGGGACGCGTGGCAGACGAACGGGCTGCGTATCTGGATTCGTCTTGTTGTTTTGAGCAACTTTCATGTACAAAGTTTTTCCATCCGAGTTACGGATTATTTTATATTAATTTTAAAAGATTTAATCATTTTTTTGAATTTATTTACTTATTTAAATCCAACATTATCCAGAACAGTGAACGATGATGCAAGCATGACATTAGAGTGATGTCAGCAGGTCAACCGGTTGGTTGACCAGTCAAACCAGACAGGTGGGTCCATTGGGACCCACATGTCAGTGACAGTGCTAACTAACAGAGCTATTTTAACCTAACTAACCTAATTAGTGAGTGGGGCCTAGTAGTTAGTGAGAGATTAGAGTTTTAATTAACTAAACTAATTAATTAAATAATTATTCTTTTTATTTATTTCGTTTATTGAGGTGGGTCCTATAGGTCAGTGAGGCAGGGGGGCTAGTCAGCAGTTGACTCAGTCAACTGGTCAACAGGGGTCGCGGGCCCACCAGTCAGTGGCACGGGGCGGTGCCACGTGGGGTGCCAGCTCGGCTCCCACCAGAGACGCGTCGGAGCTAACTCCGGCGACCATTCCAACGGCGGAGCGATCGGGGGAGCTACAACATTCGTCCACACCACACCATTTTGGGCGCGGCCAGGCTCATTCGAACGACAAGATGACGACGGAGCGATCTGTGACGGTGGCGGAGGCTGTGGTGGCTGGAGCTGAGCACATCGAGCTCATCGGCAGCGAGGTTCTTCGGGCTAGGTACGGGAATGGGGCTACGGGGCGCAAAGCGAGTTGCGCGAGGTGCCTACGGTGCCTACTCGACACGAGAAGCGGAACATTGGCACGCACGGGACCAAATGGTCACCGTGGCCACGCCGGCAACAAGGCCAGGTGGCGACGCGCTCGGGTGAGCGTGGAACGGGCGCTACAGACGATCAGAGGAGGCAGGGGAGGGCACATCCGGCGCAGAGGCTCACCGGGGGAGCGTGGGGTCTGGGCAGAGGGCTCGGGGAGGACCGGTGGCGTTGATCAAGGACGAGGACGATGCGGTGGCCGAGCCGGAGAAGAAGAAGCGTGCAGCGACGCGAGGGGCTCCGGGGCTCGGCTCAGCGGTGTAGTGGAAGCAGAGGACCACGGCGGAGCTGTAGGACTTGCCGAGGCGACGAACGGACGACGGTGGCCACGGCTATGGCGATCGACGGCGACGGGGGCGCTCGGGCATCATGAATAGAGGCGAGGAAGGGGACGAGAGGGGGATTGTGGGCGCGCTAGGGTTTCAGGAGAGGGCGAGGGGGCAAGTGGGGTGGGGGGAGACGAGGGGAGCCCGTGGCTTTGCACTTACCCTCTTCGGCGCCGCCGGCGAGGTGGTCCGGCGGGAGCGTGCTCGGGCACTCGGTCGCTAATGCAGTGAAAGGGGGAACGACCCTGAGGCGCTGTCCGGCCAGCTAGGCCTACTGGGCTAAGGCCCAGTGGGGCAGGGGGGCTTCTGTTTTATTTTTATTTTGTTTTGTATTTCCTTTTTCTTTTATTTATTTTCTTGTTTCTGTTTTCTTTTAGGTAATTAATAGTTTATAGTTTTACAAAAAGTGAAACCCACTCCTAAATTAGATTCGTAAAATCAACTGTTCTCACAAAAAGTTTGGGACAAAAGTAAAGTACCTTGTATTCTTTATTAATTAAAAAGCATTTAAGTTATTGTTTCAGTTGCTGTTTTATTTATTTTAGCGCATTCAAATGCTTTTAAAAATTGTTGGTTTCTCCGCCATTAATACTTAGGATTTATTTGGCTCACTCCGAACATTTTAGTTTTAATATTTAAAAACTTTTATTGTTTGCTTGATCTTGAATTTGAATTTGAATCGGTTTTGAACTAACGCGAGATTAGCAACAGTAATCGAGGTGACGTGGCATCATTAGTAGAGTGTTACTGTAGCTTAATTATCCGGGCGTCCAAATTCTCCTCCACTACAAGAAATCTCGTCCCGAGATTTAAGACGGGAGTAAGGGGGAAGAATAGGTTACGAAATTCTAACAATTCTTCTTGGTCTTGGTTGCTCTTCTCGATCCATTACATTTACGTCTTCATTTGTCTACTTTAGGTCATTCCGATGAAGTCGTCATTCTTCCTTCAGGATCTCCATCGTACTTATGGAAAGCTAAGGGGGAGAAACTCGGGAAGGACGGAGCTCAACATATGTTAGGTGCCTGGGGGCTATCTCAGTGAACGTGGCATAGAAGCATCTCTCGAGTTGAAATGCAAGAAAGTTATCGAGAGCAAGGTAAAGATGGGCAACAAGAAGCTCCAAGCGGGTAGGCAACCGTCTGTTGCCTGAAACAGAGGGTGAAAGGGGTTCAGAGCAATGTGAATAAGTATTGTGCCTAATACCAGAATAGCTCACTAGGAAGGTGGCTCGTGATCTTTCATACGAAGCCAATCACGAGGATCTTTGGAAACAGGGTGTACAGGAGAGTCAGGTTTTGATCCTGTGGAACTGTGGGTTATGGGCCCACCATGTGGGTTAACTACAGGAATGCGCTAATCAATTTGCACGGTCTAGATAGCAAGGCAGGTCAGAGGATAGCTTGTCAGTTATGTCGGCAACAACGTCGGTACCAAGGGCGAGGGACGAAGAGAACAATCTTCCTACTCGTTGAACGAGGTGGACCAATAGGCGAAGTTCTCATCCATCGATGGTTACCGGAATGTCATCAACAATAATAATAGGGTCTTGCTGACAGAATTGTACAACGAGGGTTTACATAAGCAGGAGAATATTACTGCTTAGATCATATAGATCACAAGAAAGGTTAAACCAAACAATGGAAAGGAGAATATGATTATCAGATTAAACAGAACAATGGAAAGGAAAGTGTGTTTAAACACATATTTCAAGGGTATATCCTTCCGAAGGACAAGCAGAGCATGATATCCATGATGGGATATAATGTAGAAAACTCTTTAGGTAAGGAGGAAGAAATTTCATGACATTACCCATACAGCGGTGTTTGGATAATTGAGCAGGAAACATTTAGCATTGGGCTTCAAATGTTCTTGTTGAAATCGGAGTACCATAGACATGCTTCGAGATAGCATTGACCTGGTCATCAGGTGAAGATCAGACTTTGGAAACACAAAGGATCCATTAGGAATAACTTGTAGAATAAGTCTTACAATTTCCTCATGGAAGAATGGATAACCTTACTGAAAAGGAATCTATAACAATAGGGCCTCCGGCCAGGTGTGCTAGGCATGACATCACCTTACCGGGTCACATAAATACCAATGTTATAACTCTTGGAAATATGTTCCAACCATCATATCTGACCAAGATTCAGATCTGATTGGTGTCAAGGTAACTCAGACTCAGGATGCCTGAGAAGAAAGGAGCAAGACAAATTGTCGAGATGACATTGTAAGATTCTTAGAATAGATCTGTGGAAGCGAGTTCTGAAACAAGAGTTCATCATTAAATCAAGGAGAGGTGAGGAGGTGGCTAATTGACTCGGACAATTCATTGTGACTTTCAAAAGATGGATTTCCTCACTTATGTGAACAAGGAAATAATGTTTGTCAGATCAAATGATATAATGAGGTATGCTCAAGGAAAACATACACAGTTAAACATTGGTTGAAAGGTGCACCTGAAATATGGGCTTAGGTAGGATGATCAATGTTAGAATGGTGATTCGATAACCAATGGTCTAAGAATGAAATATCGGCCACTAACTTCAAAGCAATAGGGTTGCTAGAAGTTTTGAAGTCGCACGACATAGTTCAATTGTCGGTTTTCATGTTAGAAACAACATGGGGACCAAGGAATGAACGGATATGGAAACAAGTATCACCTGTATCAAGAATTCTTAAGAGGTGGTGAAATTCTCACGACATTCTTGACATAAAAGATGGTAATACTCCAAGGTAAAGGAGAACAAATACTGGATAGCAAGGATCTCAAGGTATAACACAGAACACGAACAAGTTTGTGTTTGAGGGACGGCAATAAAGTGGTCGATGACAACACCAATCATCAAGGGCAAGGATGGTATTTCTCATCATGAATTCAATTGATATCCTGGGAGAGCACCGAATGCTGATGATAATCACGACAAATTTTTCGGGAGATTTCATGAAGATGTAATCGATCGGCGATGACATCAAGTTAAAGGAACGATGAAGCGAAAGGTTACTGGGACCATGGGTACGACACAAACTCGAAATGAAGTTTGATGTTCAAGGAGAAATGATATGACGAGGAAGATCGATTTAAGATTAGCTCACCATCTAAATTGTTACTCCGGGAAGAAGGACCAGGTACCACAATTAAAATTTGCACGATCATGAAGTAACCGATCGGGCTAGGAGTGACGTGGTGGAGTATTAAACGTCTCAGCAACAAGTACTAGGAGTATTGAATCACAGTGTTGATTCGATTCACTAATCAGTGTTTCGGTTGACGACAACCCAGAACTCGTGGAGTGACTATGACGGGGAAAGCTACTACTCCATCAGAACTTCATAACATGTAGTGTAATGGGGGTGATATCCTCGAGATACCAGGGGGTAATACTCGAAGGTAGATCAAAATAGCGGTTGGGCAGGTGTACTGATCTAAGAAGGCAAGTATTTTACTCGTCCAAGAAATGGGACCAAAGAAAGACAATATGGTCGAAAGCATGATTGCAAAAGACTAAATCCCAGATATAATATGAACTTATACCAAGGTAATAATTAATTTAATAGAAGTTTCCATGATAAGATCTACATCGTGTCCATGGGCATGAACACAAGGTTCAAGGTCGACTCCCACTCCTTCAATGCATAACCTTACATTCACTTCTTGTTTTGATAAAGGCATTAGTGTTGAAAGTTTCACCTGGTGAAGTACCTGATGAGTATGGCCCGTGAAATCTTTCGGATTCACACAGATTAAGGAAGGCATAGGTTCAACCCATCAGGGCATCTTAGAAACATATACCACAAACTTTAGGGGTAAATAACTCAAGCTCAGAAGCAGAGCATGTTTGACCAAAGGAGAGGATACAAATTACCAAAGGCATTATGTATCAGGGAGTAATCATAAGGCGGTAAAATATGAAGGACAATGTCGAATAATAATCCAACAAAGGATTTGACGGTCCATAGCAGAGCTAATGTGAGCATCGGCACACAGTCAGATAAAGAAACAATGCAAAGGCATCTGATTATAGAACATTTGAATAATTCGATGCTTAGATATCAAAGGAATTATGATTTCCAAAATGAAGGATCAGAAGCAGACGCTGTGATTAAGAATGGATAAGTTGAATAGACTTAGGGGTACAATCGACGACAATTGATTGGTCAAGAACCAGCTCATGTTTAAAATGACATCTGAGCCGGAAGGATGATTTCTATGATCTGATTGAGGTTTGCGAGCATTCGCAAAATAATGAATCAAGGGGAATGAAATAATAGTGACAAAGGATTTCAATGGAGATTGGTAGAAATATTTAATTAACCATAGTACCGGCAGGCAAGGGATTCAGGAGCAATACGCTCCTAAGGAATTTTCAGAAAACCGAATAGTATCCTGAAGAATTTTGTGAAACACAAAAACAACTAGGAATGAAGAAATCCTCGATAAGTGTGAGAATTTATGCGTCAGTGTAATCGTGCAGAAAAGAGCTGCAAGGCAATAAGCACGAAGGATTCTTGGAATAGCGGGAAGTAATTCAGGGTATCTTGTAGTAACAAGAGTAATCGAGAATGAAGGTAAGGGTGGCAAGTATAAGTAGATATCCATACTTTTGGTGGGAAACGACACCTATGGGATCACTGGGATCCCTTCTACGGTCGCGGGGCGCGGGGATCGTGAGAAGAGTGGGAATAGTAGAGAATACAAAGGGATTTACCCAGGTTCGGGCCACAAAGATGCGTAAAACCCTACGATCCTGCTTTGGTGGATGTATTTAGTGTTCTTGAGCTCTTGAATTGTTCTGGGTGCTGAGGGGTTTGAAAGAGCCGAATCCTTTCTCCGTGTGCCATGGGCCTCCTTTTATAGGCGAAAGGGGCTACCACAACGGCACACAGGAGGTGGAAGTGCTACAGCTTTGCAAGCTTATAGCTCGTATTACAGGACAAGATGCATTTAATGCGAGGCTTAGGTGTTCCTTCGCTTTATCGGGGATGGGGGCGAGGCCCGTCTCGTCCGTCGCCGCTTCTCTTTGCTGCGACACGCGCCTTGGCAAGCGATGCATGCGGTGCCATGTAGGCAGGCAGGCAGCTGAGGTGGCGTGGTGGTGGAGCCTCCACGAAGAGCTGCATGTTGCCATGCAGGTGCCTGCCCAGCTGGCTGGGTCGGCAGCTGCATGCGATCGGCGGCGAAGACATGGCTGGCTAGGGCCTGGCAGTGGCCCTGCTGATGCACTTGGCGAGGGTCTTGCCGGGTGGCCCGACAAGGGTCTTGCCGGGTGGCCCGACAAGGGTCTTGCCGTGGCGCGCAGGCGTCCCCGGCAAGGATCTTACCGGGGGTCTTGTGGGTTTATTTGGTGAGGAAGGTTGCCTTCCCATCCTCACTTTATCTTGTTTATTCTATGTCTTCACAAAGATCTGCATGCCACCACGGAGGTGCCTCCTGAGCCCTGTCCCAATGCATTTGTTTAGCTTTGGTGGGCTCAAAGGTGGCTCACTCGGTTGGTGGGGGCGGGCTCACCCGGCAAGGGTCTTGCCGGGGCCACCGAGGCTCCCCCGGCAAGAGTCCTTGTCGGGGAAACCTGCTCCGTCCATCTGATCTTCATGGCCTTGGTTCTTGTCGTTGCTTTGTTTTCCTTGTGGCCTCGGCTTTTCTCCGGCTTCCCCTTCCTGCCCTGTTATGTGTGGCCTTAATGGGAGGCTCTGACTGCCCGTGCACAAGTAAAGGGGTCAAAAGCAGAGCCCCTACTTTTGTACACCGACAGTAGCCCCCGGGCCTGGGCCATACATAAGCGCAGCGTTGTTGGGCCAGGCCCAAAATGGTGCGCGGGTAGTTGGGGCGGATTTTTACCGCGGCCACTATTCCATCCGCTGCGCTTCCCCATGACCCGTGTCGAACACGCGACATGGGGGTCGTGCGCGTGCATGACGTGGGAGGCATGCGTGGGACAGCGCTCGCATGCATGCGTTGCATCGCAGTTAATGGGAAAGGATGCGGCCCGCGCCTTCCCCATAAAATGGAATAACCGCGGGCATGCTGCTCACTTTACCCTTCTCCAGCGCCTTCCTCCAATCTTAGAACTGCCGCCCCCTTTCTTCCTTCTTCTCGAGCCTCTGTGCCTCCGTCCATCGGCGCCTTGCTTTCGCTATCCCCTGCTTTTTGCTTCCCGCAGCCGCCATGGCGCCCAAGCCAACCAAGAGCAAGGGAGCGGCGAAGGACGCCGGCGTGTCGGAGCAGCGGGAGAGCGAGCTGGTGGCACGGCGGGTGCAGTCCGCCTATTTCCCCTCGATGGTTGGCGTGCCCAAGCTTCGGGAGATGTTCAAATGCTTGTGGGGCATGAAGATGGGGGGAGAGAAGACGGGTCATCCGGCCACGACCGTCGTCCCTACCAGCGCCGGGCCCTCCCCGCATCGGTACCCCTTCTTCGCCGATTATTTTTCTTGCGGGCTCTGTCCCCCTTCTCTGTTTTCTTCAAGGACATCATGCACACCTACGGCTTCCGCCTCTTGGATTTTACTCCGAATGCCGTGGCGTGCATGGCCCTCTTCGCCCATCTCTGCGAGGGGTTTGTTGGGGTGTATCCCAGCACGGCACTCTTCCGCCATTATTTCTCTCCTCGGATCCAGAAAGGGGGCGCCATTGCTGGCTGCATCGCTTGGATCCCGAGGGCCAAGGGGGCGTACCCGGATGGCGCCACGAAGGAGAGGTGGGAAGAATGGCGGGGCCGGTGGTGCTGGATTGAAGAGAAGGACCCGCCAGCATTCTACGAGGTTCGCCGGAAGCCGCCGACCCATGGCAGTGATTGGGGCGACATCGACAACGATGACGCGAAGCTCACGATCGCCACCACCAGGGTTCTCCGGCTCACCCAGGCCGGGCTCACCCTCAAGATGATTGGGACGGACTTCATCCGCCGTCGAATTGCCCCTCTGCACGACAAGGGGATGCCGGCTTGGCTCTTTGTGAACGCCGCCGACATCATGAGGCTCTGCCCCGGCCTCGACAACAACCTGACGGTGCTGCGACAAGCCCATCTTTGCCAGCAAATCTTCCAGCTCGAGGTTGATGACGCGGGCGAGGTCAAGCGGTCCGGCAAGCTTGCCAGGGCCGCCGCAAAGGCCGGAAAGGTTGACAAGGAGCCTATCTTCAAGCTGCCGGTGGGGGTGGTCCCGCTGAGCAACAACTCTTGTCGAAATGAGATCATCGCCATGATGTCGCTCTTCAACGTGCATGGCCTCGACCCGAACTGGGTCGAGCTGGAAGAGCTCGTGGTGCAGGAGTTATTCAACACTCTGCACGAGATATACATCACCGACGAGCCGCGACTCATCCAGGACACCTCCCCGGCGGAGCTGGACTATATTGCCTCCAGGGTGGAGGAGGCGAGGCGTGCCGAGGACGAGGCAAAGCTCGTCATGGAGGCCGGCAGTGCCGGCGGCGTGGTGGAGAAGGTCGCGGCAGAGACGGAGGAGGGAGAGCTCGCTCGGTGGGCAGCAGACGCTGGGGAGGCCAGCGGCCGCGACACTGGGGCTCCGCTCGTTGAGGACAGCGCCGACGCGTCGTCGGAGGAGGAGGGCGAGGAGGGGAGGACTGCGACCGCCGATCCCCCGATCACCGGAAAAAGGCGGATCCTGCGGCGGGCTACCTCCGGCGAGCCGGTCCACACCGACCAGGCCGTGCAGCTGCGACAAGCCCAGGAAGCGCCCGTGCGCCAGATGAGGGCGGTGGCGATGAAGAAAACGGCAAAAGCCGTGGCGTCGAAGAAGAGGACATCTGCTTGTTCGTCGTCCAAGGGCGCCTGGACCCATCGCCCCCCCCCCCTTCGCCGGCAAACATTGGCGCAGGGATTGGGCTGACTTGTTTGACTTCGGGCCTCTCAGCCCGGAGAGGGAGCTTGGGCCTCTCAGCCCGGAGCGGAAGAGGAAAGCAACAGAGGAGGAGGAGGAAGAGAATGAAGAGTAAGCCTCTGCTTTCCTTCCTCATTCCTCACGCCGCCCCTGATGGTATCGCTCATTTATCTGCATCTTGAAGGGATGTGAAGACGCTGGCCCAAAGGGTCAAGAGGGCCAGGACTTTAGCGATTGGCCAACCCCCGGCAGGGACCTCCAGTACGCCACTGGCGGTGTCGAGCAGCCCGAACAGCAGCCCCCAGCCCAGCCCCCAGCGTGAGTTCATCACCCAGCCTCTATCAACGTGCGTCGATCATGATGCTTTAGTATTAACCGTGCCGTGGATGCAGGAGAGGAGCAGCACCAAAGGGAGCCACAGAGGGCTTCTGCGATCGTGCCGCCTCCGTCAACTACACCGCCCCTAGGGGCGTCCCCGGCAAGGACACCAAGCACAGGGGCCGTGCACATAGAGGAGGGGGAGGAGAACGCAGGCGCTAGTGGCGTTGCCTCGACGCCAGACCTTGGCTGAGAAGGGGATTCCGCCTCTTGGCCCGGCACGGGTAGGCTACTCGCTCTTCACTTCTACTTGCATTCTTCTTTTCCTCTTTTCTTCATTGACCTTCGATCTTGGCTCCACCCCATCCCTTTCATGTCGTCCAGACCTCTCCTCGGAGGACGTCGACACCACCATCAAGGACGTTGCCACAGATGCCGCGGCGGAGGTGGAGAAGATTGCTGCCGAGGAGGGCGCCAGGGGCGCCGCCGAGGATGCCGCCAAGGGGCCCGTCGAAGAGCCCGGCAAGGGGCCTACCGAGGGAGCCGGCAAGGCCACTTCCGAGGAGGGGGCGTTTGACGACCTGCCCTCCTCCTCCGCTGCCTCGTGCTCTGGCAGGTACCTGAGGGTCAGCGACGACCTCTTCGTCCATCTCCTTGCCGCGTCGAGCACCAGGGCTCCCTTTGAGGGAGAGGTGTTCGACGAGGAGGCGCTTGCCACCGCCGGGCTCGAGGTTGTTGATGAGCCGGGCGCTGGCGGCGCCGGCTCCCAGGAGGAGCAGCTACTCCAAGCCATGGGCGCCAGTTTCCGGAAGCACCAAGCCCTCGCTCGCCTGGACAAGGCCAAGTCCAGGACGGCGATGGTGGAGAAGATGGAGGAGGACTTTGGGGGACGCGTCGTCGAGGCGCAGGACTGGTTCCGCCAGGCTCAGGATGAGCTGAAGGCCGCCCAGGGTGAGCTGGCCAACCATGAGGTGGAGCTCGCCCTGAAGCTGGCCGACATTGAGAAGGCCCAGGAGACGGCGAAGAGGTTGGCCGATGAAGCCGAAGCCATTCGGTCCCAGCATGAGGCTGCCCTGAAGACCTAGGAGGTGGACCTCACCGAGCGCTAGGAGAAGCTTGCCACCACGCTCCACGGCAAGGACGAGGAGGTGGACAAGGTCGTCCTGCAGCGGACCCAGGAGCTGGAGCGGAGGCACCAAGAGGCACTCAACGCCCTGGCTCAGGCCCACGCCGACAAGGTGAAGGAGCTGGAGGATCAAGCTCTAAAGCTGGCACGGGAGAAGCACACACTCAACGGCACCCTGATGGTGGCGCAGGGCAAGGTCATCAGCAACTCTGGAGAGCTCTCCAAGGCCAACATCTCCATCAAAGACCTCAAGCTAAAGCTGGGAGAGCTCGAGGACGCGCTGTCGGGGGCCATGACCCGGGAGGGGATCCTGGCCAAGGAGTTGGAGACGGAGAGGCAACTGCTGAAGAACGAGACCACCAAGCTCAACGACCACAAGGCGGGCAAGAAACGCTGGCTCGGGCGCCTTGCCGTCGTTGCAAACTCAGCCGCCGATCAGCTGGCCATTATGGGGATGCCCGAGATGGGGTACACCCTAGAAGCGAGCCTGAGCCCCAATGCCAACCTGACCATATACTTTGAGAAGGTCGTCGGCGCCTTGAAGCAGCTTCACTCCAACCTGGCGGCCTCCCTGGCCGAGGAATCCCGGATACTCTGCCGGGGGACCATGACCAGGGTGCTCACCAAGATCGCGCACTGGCACCCAGACCTCGACTTCGGAGCTATGCTAAAGAGCTTGCCGGAGGATGCCGACATCACGGTGCTCAATGAGCATATCTAGCCCATCCTCAGCCGCATCAAAAAATCAAGAGGGTGGGAAACGACACCTATGGGATCACTGGGATCCCTTCTATGTTTGCGGGGTGCGGGGATCGTGAGAAGAGCAGGACTAGTAGACAACACAAAGGGATTTACCCAGGTTCATGCTGCAAAGATCCGTAAAACCCAACGATGCTGCTTTGGTGGATGTATTTAGTGTTCTTGAGCTCTTGAAATAGCTCTGGGCGCTGAGGGGTTCGAAAGAGCCGAATCCTTTCTCCGTGTGCCATGGGCCTCCTTTTATAGGCGAAAGGGGCGGCCACAGCGGCAGACAGGAGGTGGAAAGTGCTACAGCGTTGCGAGCTTATCGCTCGTATTACAGGACAAGACACATTTAATGCGAGGCTTAGGTGTCTCTTCGCTTTATCGGGGATGGGGGCGAGGCCCGTCCCGTCCGTCGCCGCTTCTCTATGCTGCGACACGCGCCTTGGCCAGCGATGCATGCGGTGCCATGTAGGCAGGCAGGCAGCTGAGGTGGCGTGGTGGTGGAGCCTCCACGAAGAGCTGCATGTTGCCACGCAGGTTCCTGCCCAGCTGGCTGGGTCGGCAGCTGCATGCGATCGGCGGCGAAGACTTGGCTGGCTAGGGCCTGGCAGTGGCCCTCCTGGTGCGCTTGGCGAGGGTCTTGCCGGGTGGCCCGGCAAGGGTCTTGCCATGGCGCGTAGGCGTCCCCGGCAAGGATCTTGCCAGAGGTCTTGTGGGTTTCTTTGGTGAGGAAGGTTGCCTTCCCATCCTCACTTGATCTTGTTTATTCTATGTCTTCAGAAAGATCTGCAAGCCACCACGAAGGTGCCTCCCGAGCCTTGTCCCAATGCATTTGTTTAGCGTTGGTGGGCTCAAAGGTGGCTCACTTAGCTTGTGGTGGCGGCCTCACCCGGCAAGGGTCTTGCCAGGGCCGTCGAGGCTCCCCCGGCAAGAGTCCTTGCCCGGGAAACCTGCTCCGTCCATCTGATCTTCGTGGCCTTGGTTCTTGTCGTTGCTTTGTTTTCCTTGTGGTGTCGGCTTTTCTCTGGCTTCCCCTTCCTGCCCAGTTATGTGTGGCCGTAACGGGAGGCTCTGGCTGCTCGTGCACAAGTAAAGGGGTCAAAAGCAGAGCCCCTACTTTTGTACACCGAGACATAGTGATGTCTCGGTGGTAGGGTTGCAAACCCGATGAGCACAAGTTCTCGAAAGAACATCAGAGAGTATCTTCAGAATCTTCTGGTGCAGCATGCGATCATCTGGAGTGAGGGGCTCTCCGGGAGAAACTATTTTTGAGAACCTAAAGTTAGTTTTTTTAGCAAAATCATTAAACACCCGAATAGAAGAGAGATTAGAGTCCCAGTGTATAGACAAGGAATAAAAGATCCTAATACCACCCAATGGCGACGTGGGCCCGTAAGCCACACAGCCATGTTAGTAAAACAATTTTCACTGACTAGACTCAACTTCGGCCAAGGAGTTTGGAAGGGGGATTCCTACAGGCAGTCGGCTCTGATACCAACTTGTGACGCCCCCGTTTCAATCATACACTAATTATGCATGCAAACTTGTACGCTCAAGATCAGGGACTCACGGGAAGATATCACAACACAACTCTAAAAACATAAATAAGTCATACAAGCATCATATTAAAAGCCAGGGGCCTCGAGGGCTCGAATACAAGTGCTCGATCATAGATGAGTCAGCAGAAGCAACAATATCTTAGTACAGACATATGTTAAACAAGTTGCCATAAGATGGCTAGCACAAACTGGGATACAGATCGAAAGAGGCGTAGGCCTCCGCCTGGGATCCTCCTAACTACTCCTAGTCGTCGTCATCCGCCTGCACATGGTAGTAGGCACCTCCAGTGTAGTAGTCGTTGTCGACGGTGGCGTCTGGCTCCTGGGCTCCAATGTCTGGTTGCGGCATCCAAGAAGAAGAGGAAAACGGGGGAAAAGAGGGAGCAAAGCAACCGAGAGTACTCATCCAAAGTACTCACAAGCAAGATCTACACTACATATGCATGGGTATATGTGCAAAGAGGCAATATCGGTGGACTGAACGGTAGAATGCCAGAATAATAAGGGGATAGCTAGTCCTATCGAAGACTACGCTTCTGGCAGCCTCCGTCTTGCAGCATGTAGAAGAGAGTAGATTGAAGTCCTCCAAGTAGCATCGCACAGCATAATCCTACCCGGCGATCCTCCCCTCGTCGCCCTGTGGAAAACCGATCACCGGGTTGTCTGTGGAACTTGTCTGGGTGTGTTTTATTAAGTATCCGGTTCTAGTGGTCATAAGGTCAAGGTACAACTCCGGGTCGTCCTTTTACCGAGGGACATGGCTATTCGAATAGATAAACTTCCCTGCAGGGGTGCACCACATAACCCAACACGCTCGATCCCATTTGGCCAGAAAAACTTTCCTGGGTCATGCCCGGCCTCGGAAGATCAACACGTCCCAGCCCCACCTAGGCACAACAGAGAGGTCAGCACACCAGTCTAAATCCGATGCACGCAGGGGTCTGGGCCCATCGCCCATTGCACACCTGCACATTGCGAGGGCGGCCGGAAGCAGACCTAGCCTCCCTAATACAAGAGCAGGCGTTCCAGTCTAATCCGGCGCGCGCCGCTTAGTCGCTGATGTCTAGAAGGCTTCGGCTGATACCACGACATCGAGTGCCCATATCTTTCCCGTGTAGTTGGTTAGTGCGTATAGGCCAGTGGCCAGGCTCAGATCAAATACCAAGATCTCGTTAAGCATGTTATTATGAAGCAACAACGAATGCCGACCAGGGCCAGGCCCACCTCTCGCCTAGGTGGTATCAACCTACCCCGTCGCTCCGCCACAACAATCCACATAGAGGGCCGTCGGGACAAAGGTCCTTTCAGCCCCCAATCCGTGAATCACTCGCGGGCACTCAACGAGCCGACCCGACTTTAGTCACCATCTGTATAATATGTAAATATGTATAGTATATACCCATGATCACCTCCCGAGTGATCACGGCCCAATAGTATAGCAAGGCAGACTGACAAGAATGTAGAGCCAATGATGATAAACTAGCATCCCATACTAAGCATTTAGGATTGCGGTTAAGGTATCAATGACTATAGGAACAATGACAGGCTATGCAACAGAATAAGAGTAACCGAACAGTAACATGCTACACTACTATAATGCAAGCAGTATAGAGAAGAATAGGCGATATCTGGTGATCAAAGGGGGGGCTTGCCTGGTTGCTCTGGCAAGAAGGACGAGTCGTCAACACCGTAGTCGGACTGGGGGTCGCCTGCAGACTCGGGGTCTAACGGAAAGAAGTAATGGAGAGGGAACACAATAAATAATAGAGCAATCAAAGCATCACAAAGCGTAATAAGACAATACGCGGTGTTAGGTGTGCCCTAACGCGGTAGTAGGTGATACCGACGAAGGGGGGAAATATCCGAGAAAGTATCCCCGGCGTTTCCCGTTTTTGGATAGATGAACCGGAGGTGAAATGTTGCAGGTTCACTATGCTAGGGACGCATGGTGGACGAACGGGTTGCGTATCTGGATTCGTCTCATCGTTCTGAGCAACTTTCATGTACCAAGTTTTTCCATCCGAGTTACGAATTATTTTATATTAATTTTAAAAGATTTAATCATTTTTCTGAATTTATTTACTTATTTAAATCCAACATTATCCAGAATAGTCAACGATGACGCAAGCATGACATTAGAGTGATGTTAGCAGGTCAACCGGTTGGTTGACCAGTCAAACCAGACAGGTGGGTCCATTGGGACCCACATGTCAGTGACAGTGCTAACTAACGGAGCTATTTTAACCTAACTAACCTAATTAGTGAGTGGTCTGCGAGAAAGACACCTCATGGGAGAGTGTGTGAGCATGTGTGAGAGACCACCGATGGATATACACCATATGCGCGTATATGTGAGAGAGAAAGTCAGTGTGTGTGTGAGGAGGGGCCTATGGAGAGCGAAACTACACGTAAAAGACCAATGTACACATTGGTTAAAGATATAAATTGTATCCAAATATTAGGATGGGATCATGATATTTGGAATTCGCTTAAGGAACGATTGATCCGTTAGACATCTATATTCTATGGAATATGAGCATGTCTATGTTATTATTCGACATAATTGATCCATAGAGTTAGTATTTTGAACTCCAGACAATGCATCACTTTAGCAATCGAATATTAACGTGAGTATAGTTCATGTTGTGTGTGTAAAGATCATTATACATACAAAAGTTACACAATGAACATTATAAATAGCTAGCTATGAGCTAGCATACATTTGAATTCAACTTATGGTTGTTTACAAAATTCGAATTCAACATAAAATCCATTCAATTATTTGAATTCAATATCATGGCATTTGTAAATCATACCTAAATTATGGGGGCACCAATCTTTGCTCTGCTTTTGTACATAATAGCATATATAGTCGTGTACAAAATAGATTCAAATTTACCTCCTCGATTCCAAAATAATCATAGTTATAGGATTTTCAAGTGTCAAAATTTCAAAAAAAACACATAATTTAATGAGGTTTTCAAACATACAAGGTCAAATTTAACGTTGTCTATTTAGGTCAATCCTCAAATTTCAAGCGTACTCCAAACGTGAATGCTTTTGTTTCAAAATTTCGAACGAAGCGCCAAAAGAGCCTCTCCTCGCCCGAAACCGCGTGAGACCAATGTTTGGTAGAAGGAAATTACTTTTCTAACTCCGACCCGTGAAACCTACCGGCCCGACGTCCAAAAGTCTAAACCGGGGTAGGTTTGTAGCTTCATCTAGACGCCACACAACCGCCTCCGAAACACACTCATACACCATGACCGCCTAAGCAGACATGCGCTCGGTCGAAATTGCTCCTGCCCAATATTTGGGACACCTGGGATTACCATCCTACCCCTGACCCGCAGTAGGTCTGAAATTTAAGAGGGGAAAAAGTTTGTACTTTCCCCAAATTTCAAACAAGCGTGTCCCATCTGTTAACAAAAACAAAAACAAGCATGTCCCAGACCGAAACATGTTTCCCCTTTAGCTCCCCCCCCCCATCTGATTCCCCATTCGTACTTCGTGGGCGCCAAAACTACCTCTCCACCAGCTGTGAAACCCCGGCGTCCTCCGTCTGCCACCCCATCCCACCCATCAACCGCCGCCCTCCTCCGTCACGCTGGAGCCGATACCCCGACGTCGTCGTCCACCGCAACGCCCTCCACGGATAGTAGTTGAAGCCAAGGCCGAGCTGCCTCCAGGACGTCTACGTGCACCATACCCGAGCCAGTTCAACCACGCCGTCCTATGCCTCACCGTTGCTGCTCCAACATCGCCACCGTCCACAGTTGTTCCCGCTACGCCATCCTTCGCCGCCTCGAATCTACTTCCCCTCCGCCGACAGACGACCACCACAACACATTCAACAATTTGGCCATGGGTTCATCCAAGGATCCACCCTCCTCCAAAACATTGGTTCCCCCGGTAAAAAGAAGAACATCACCGCAGTATCAGGAAGACACAAGACTGGCAACCAGAAATGGTACTCCTCTTCCCTTATTTGTGCAAATCTAACGTGTGTGCTTGCACGGTATTCATCCCATAGAAGACACTAGTTGACCACCTCTTCCTACACCTTCTTCCCGATACTATAGGTTCCTAGTAACTCGTGATGCACAAGGTTTCTCCTCATACACTATTTCACCTTAGCTAGAGGTCCGTCGCCCCCTGGATATCAATTCCTGGCCAGTTGATTCCCAATTAAAGGAAGCATTCCCCAGCGTAACAGGCGCTAGTCCACCTATTACGCCAGGGAAGCAGCGCCTGAGTGTTTATCTAAGTGGTGTGTGGGGCCTAGGAACTGCTAGCGCCCGATCTGGAGGTCGGCCAGGCTTAAAGGGATGGCCGGGGGGCGCTGCCAAGCACGGCGGTGGTGTGAGGTCGAGGGGAGGGCGGGGCGGCAAAGGCAGGGGTCTGGGCCGGTAGTCACTGGCGGTTCGAGAAAGATCATCAACAGTGACTGGCGAGAGGTAGAGGAAGGCCATCTGTCCGTTCCTTGTAGATCAGATGGTTCATAAAAAATTGACTGGCCTATTTTTTTCAGTCGACTGTTATTTTGAAAGGACCACATGTGGTGGTGTCCTGGAGGAGTACCTGCATTTCCCAACCATCCATATGCTCATATATTACAAAATCATACAGAGTAGAATCTAATTTCATTTGCCATGCAATGTTGTAGAGCTATCATATGTCACCTGTCATTTATTTTTCAGCCACCTGCTATCTGCTACTTTTACATTGCACTAGTTCTGCACACACTTCACCCATACTCTCACTATTGTTTTTTTATGCATAGGTATTTTAGCCACTGCCGAACTGTTGAGAGAAGCACAAAATAAAAGAGAGAAGTCACTCCTGCTTTATTCATGGGAAAGCAAGACACGTTTGGGCGCTATAAAGGGTCCAGTGTCAGCAGATGGAGATGGTAAACGTAGCTCTAGAATTGATGATCTCGCTCGCCTTGAACCACCATCCCAGGTGTTTCCTTTAACTTCGTGGTGTCATATGTGGTTGCATGTCACATATGGTGTCTAGCTTGTATTTGAAAGGCCGAAGTCGGTCTTTATTAAGATAAGGGGAGATGTTTTTTACATGAACCACCATCCCAAGAGCACCAGAAGACAAATAGCTAGTCAGGGCACTGGCCAAGCCAGTGACAAGCCCAACACAGACAGGCGTCACCTGGAAGTCAACTAAAAAGCCACGATCGTGGTGAAGCAGCCTGCCTCCCACCAGGCTCTCAGGTCCTCGATGATCATGCTCACCACTCTAGTCGGATGTCTAGCTCGTACTGCTTCCAATTTGGTTAAATTGCATCTGCTTAGCTTACACATTATAACTTTGAATATGACATGACTTCCTGTTTTTGGTACATACTAGCACATTTGTCTATTAACCATGTTCTTACGTCAAACTAATATTCTTGTGTATCCCTCATCAATCACTTATGATGAGATAGTCATGCCAGTGGGTTACTGTGAGAAAATATGCTATTTTAAATAATGCAGTGTCAGCCTCCCCACATGATTCTCAAGAAAAAGCAAGGCTAGATGAAGATAGTGAACGTAGCTCTATAGTTGATCACCGCATTTCCCCTACACCAGCATCGCAGGTGCTTGCTGTAACTTGGCAGCGTGATATGTGGTTGCCTATTTCATATGGTGTCTAGATTGTAATTCTTCCAATCTGGCTAAATTGCATGCGCTATTCTGGTTAGTTTATACATTATACCTATTAATGTGACATGCCTTCCTGTTTTTAGTACATAGTGTCGGTGTTCTAGGAATAGGGGTCCCCAGACTTGCCTGCCTGCGGCCTGCGGCGTGGCTCAAGCGGTGGCCCAGTACGGCCCGTCTTCATCAACCCAAGCTCAAGACCCTCGCGAGGGGCCGAGCCTCGTGGGGCAGACGATGCAAGGCTTCCTCAGGGGCGGCCTCACCAGGCAGGCTCGCGAGGAGGCAGAGAGATCATGGCAAGGAGTACCTCGCGAGGTGCTCATGACGCAAGCCTATGCAGTGTCCTCGTTTCCCCTTTGCTGCAAAGGGGGAAAGCGCAGGCACGGAGTACCGATGCATCAAGCAAAGGTTGCCATATCGGTGCAACGAGACCAAGGCCAGCAGAGTGGCAGGACGGAGGTCACTGTGGAGCCCAAGACGGCGTCATCGCCAGTGCCTTTGACAGTCGAAGACCAACTTTAGTCAGGATAACTTGTACTAGCTGTCCCCCTTCAAAATGGCCGTTGTTGGCTCCCTTCCTACTCAATATTTGGGAAGAGGACCAGGGCCTCTATATATAGAGCTAGCCACCACAGTAGGAAGGCATCGAATCCATTCCAAGTAGAACACCGCACCAGCTCAAGAACACCCCTCGCGAGGCTGTTCTTCCTCTGTACTGTTCATCATCAGCCCCACAGGCAATCCACCACCACACACTAGAGTAGGGTATTACATCACAACGGTGGACCAAACTAGTATAAACGTTGTGTCCCTCGTGTTGTTCATCGTGTAGCTTAGGTTCGCGATGAGACTTTGGGGTGTGGATCCACAGGTAGAAGATCTCCGTGCGCACCCAGAGTTCGAAACTTAAGGGTTTTGTCAGAACCCGATATCCGACATTTGGCGCACCAGGTAGGGGTGCGCTGAAATCCTCCTTTTGCGGTCCCGCGTTCCATCGTTTCATCACATCCATGGCGGACGCTCGCCGAGCTCGCGCCGAGCGTCGGGCTGCTCTCGCTGCCCGCGTCACCCAGACGGCCCCTGTCGGTAAGCCTCCTCGTCGTTCTCCGTCGCCTACCACCAACGCCGCCACCGGCCCGGCGGGGAACGAGAAGCAAGCATCGTCGCTGCATCCCTCGGTGCGGCGGGAAGGCGGCACCACCACTTCGTCGCTAACTCCAGCTGGTTCGTCGTCTCATGCTCGTCGTGCTCCCACTGACGCGCATGCCGCGTTGCTCCTGGCATGTGATCTCCTGCACTACCTCCCCGTCGACGACCTCTACAAGAATTGGCTCGCTCGCATCACCAAGCTCGTCAGCACCGCAGGGGGCTCTCCTACGCCGTCTCTCTCGCTGCCTCGCCCTCCGTCTTGTGTGAGTGATGTAGCTCAGGAGGTGCCTCCGCCACCTCCTCCCCAAGAAGGTGCCCTGGCTCCAAGGCGCGCGGCCCCTGGACGAGACCCACCGCATCCAGCGCCCACGCGACAAGAAAGGAGCTGTCAAGAAATCCCTCGTCCACAAGAAGACGCTCGCGTGCTCCCTGCTCCAGCATGTCAAGACCGCATCCCTGTGCCAGCACGTCTAGACCCCGCGCTGCCCCTGGCGGCAGCGCGTGGGAATCTCCAAGAGCAAGCCCCACGTTTGCAAAGGGCTCCGGTGGCCAATGCAGGCTGCCGCGCCTTCACCATCGAGCTACGCAGTGTCGCCTGGCCGGGCAAGTTCAAGTCAGATCTGCCTCCTCACTACGATGGTACTGCCGACCCCGCAGAGTTCCTGCAACTCTAGGAGCTGGGCATCAAGGCAGCCAACAGGGACGAAAAGGTCATGGCAAATTGGTTTCCCATGGCGCTCAAGGATGGTGCCCACACCTGGCTGCTGAACCTGCCACCTGGCTCGATCTCCTCTTGGGACGAGATGCGAAGCCGCTTAATCGCCAACTTCCAGCGCACTTGCGACTGTCCTCCAGCCATGGGTGACCTGCGCCGCATCAAGCAGCAGCCAGGAGAAACCATGCAGAAGTACATCCAGCGCTTCAACAGCGCTTGCCTCAAGATTCCCAAGGTGACCGAGGAGGCTATCATCTCAGCGTTCTCTGACGGCGTTCGCGACATCAAGATGAAGGAGGAGCCTGCCATCCATGAGGATCTGTGCACATACCTGGAGCTATTCAACCTGGTGACCAAGTGTGCAAGAGATAAGAGGGGCGCCTCTCCCTCCTCGAGCTTCCAGCTGCTGACCCAGAAGAGAAGAAAGCCAAGGCCAAGGACGTTAAGCGCAAAGGAGCAGTCGTGCTCTCTGCAGAACCAGACACGAAGCACGGCAAGGACTAGCCGGAGTCGTCCAAGGGCAACCGTTTCTGCGCCTACCACAACCTCTACACCCACAACACCAAAGAATGCCGGGAGCTCAGAGCCATTCGAGAAGGACGCATCAGTCGACGCCCCGAGCACAACGACCGGGGCTACAGCCGAGGAGGAGGAAGAGGTGGAGGACGATGGGACGAACGAGGCCCTCGCCAGGAGTGGCGTGACCGACCTCGCGAGGATCGCTAGCAGGACTAGCCTCGCGAGGGGGCTTGGAGGGATCAGCTTCGCGAGGATCGCCCCCAGGGGGCAACGCAGGCCTTCCTCCTCTGCCACCACCACCAAGGAGGAATGATGACCACCTCCAGGACGAGGGGGATGGGGGCTTCCAGGAGCCATGTGCTATCACTTGCATCCTGGCGGCGCCCAGGTCCCAGCCTCTCAGCACATCTTCAAGCAGTTTGCTCGCGAGGTGAACGCAGTCCTCCCAAAGCTCGAGGCCACGCGCCCTCTCGGGTGGTCCACGTGCGCCATCATGTTCATCTCAGCGGATCAGCTCAAGTGCGCGGCTACAGCTGGCGTCCTCCCAATGCTTTGTTCCCCAATCATCAGCAATGTGCAAGTCACCAGGACCCTCATCGATGGCGGCACAGGAATCAATGTTCTGTCTTTCAAGACATTCAACAACCTCCAAGTGCCTTATGACCAACTTCAGCGAACCAAGCCTTTCTCAAGGATCACTGACGGCTCCACCACTCCGATAGGGCAGGTTCGCCTCCCTGTCACCTTCGGACAGCGCAAGAACTATCGTACCGAGCTCATCGACTTTGACATTGCCCACATTCTCCTGCCATACATTGCCATCCTCGGGTATCTGGCCCTGGCCAAGTTCATGGCGGTAACTCACCATGGTTACAATGTCCTCAAGATGCCAAGAAGCGGCGGAATCATCACAGTCCCCTGCGAGGAGAATGATGTGGTATGCTCTCTCGAGCGTACCTTCCAAGCTGCATCAGTCGAGGAACGAGACATCAAGAGTGAGAACCCTCCTGAGGCAGTTCCCAAGAAGAAGAAGACATCACCCAGCTCAAGGCCTCAAGAGGTTGACATCTCCGGAGGCGCCGCTTCAGGATCTGCGCCCGTTCAAGGGGTGCCTCCCACCGTTGCATAGGAAGGCGCGCCCGGCGCCCTCCTCAGGCAAGGCTCAGGGGCTCTCTCCTGGAGGGCGTCAGACTTTGCCAGGGTCACGAGGGAGGCGCTTGGGCACCACTTGGAGGCGTGCTTCGCGGCACGTTTCCCTCAGGAAGGCATGGGGCAATGAGGGCCCAACCCTCAGGAGTTCGTCACCAAGGCCACTCAGGAGCTTCAAGAATCAAGAGTCATGCGCGGCGATTGCTGCCTACCTGGCATAGCTCCCCATCCAGGCGAGGATGGCGGGTTGTGAGTCTGCATGGACTACCCGGGGCTCAGCCGAGCCGCGTCTCAGGAGCGCTTCTGGCCTTCACGCGTGGGACGCCGTGAGGGTCCCCCCACAGCTATGTCTGCATGCCTTTTGGCCTGCTGAATGCGGCTGCTACTCACCAGCGTCTTCTGCGGAGCATTCTGGAAGCTTGGGAGGCCAGGCACCATGCGGTCCTGGCAGATATGGAGATGTTCTTCGAGGAACCGCCCGGGCCCTCAGAGCCTCCCGAGGCTCAGGGCCCCGGTGGCTCGTGAGGATCGCCCTCTTCACCACACATCATCAGCTACCTCAACACCCGCTCTACAATGGTATCAGGTGACATCTTCCATGTTCATTTCAGTTGGGAGCGCCCTCAGGGCTGCATTATTCCCAGGCCGCGTGGGTTTGTCCCTGCGGCATGTATCCCTTTTGCTTATGTCTTCAGTTTACCTTGCTGAGGGCACCCCTCGGGCTGCATCATCCCCATGCCGCTCGGGCCTGACCCAGTGGCATGTATCCTTTCTGCATGTATCTAAGACAATTGGCCTTTCATGCTTAACCTGCCTGTAATAATCACCTGCTAGATTGACACCTACCTTTGGAGCCGCTCGCGCTGGCACGACGCTTGTTCATGGGTTCGTCCCTGCAACGTCGACAAATCTGAGTGGTCAAGCTCTGGCCCGTGGCAGCCCCGCAAGTGCCACCTCGTCAGGCCCTCAGTGCCCTCACCACTCTCTCGGAGCAACCAATGGCTGGCCGGCAATCGTAATGGCAACCCGTGCTTTCCTCATGTTGGTTTACAGGGACTTCCTGAGGCCTAAGACGGGAGGCATTGTGAGCTCTCTCTCCCTCTTTCCCGCACAGTCCGCTTGCGCGTTAAAAGGGGGGCGCCTGAGCTTCGCAACTCAGGAGCTCTTACTGGCTCTCCAGCCCTCACCCCCTGGCCTTGTCCACGGCATCGCGACCTGGCATACCAGCGGTGGCTGGGCTCGCTCGAGGGCTGGGACCTGAGGACGTAGAGCACAAAGGAAAGTGTGGGGAAGAGAAGGGAAGCTCGCGAGGTCCTAACCCAGCTACAATTGAGCTGCCGACGCGCAAGTCCGGCACCTCGCGAAGGAAAGGCTCCATGATTTCAAGATAAGTCTCGCACCTGGAATAGCTAATCGATGCGACACCAAATCCCCCATTTAATGCACCCCTATGACGGCGACATCGCCTTGCTTTCTCACCTTTCGGCAGCTGCTTGAGCGCTAAAGGCGACCTCCTGAGCATCGCGCCTTGGGGGCTCTTGCTGGACCTCGGGCCGCTCACCTCCTGGCCTTGACCACGGCATTGCGACCTGGCATACCAGTGACGGTTGAAGCCTTCCTGGGGACCAGGACCTGTCAGCGTAGAGCACCAAGTCGTCGTGGGGTTTGAAAGGGGGAACCGAGCCGAAACAGGACAGGCATTTTGACCCACTTCATAATAAGGATAATATCAACAAAAGACATGTCGGACGCTTTACATGCCCCCACGGGGTATTTCCTCGATTCCTCGCAGGGAACAAAAGATGTGAATCCTAAGGAGCCATAACTACGTGCGCCCTCATGCCCGGCGCCATCATCAACAGTGGGCCATGAGGGCCGGCGCCAACCCCATCAGATCAGCTGCGCCGATGGCCTAATGCAACTGCCTTGCTTCGAGAACGACGCGAGCTCGGCGGCACGTAGCTGTCATTTCTCGTCTCTGGAGTCACGAAGAGCTCGGGAGAGTCACTGGACTCCCAAGCATCTCCGCTGCTGCCAGCGGAGCCGTTGGGGAAGCGGGTGGCAGGCCTAGTCCTTGCCACATCGACGTCCTGGCTGCCTCCTCTGGGGCAGCACTCCAGCCGGCGGCCTTCAGCATCGAAGACCCTGAAGAGCATCAAGGAGACGCCATCGTATTCGAAATGAATCACGAGGGCGCCCCCTATTCAGCACACCCGGGAGATCTCGCCCCAGCCCCGGGTCATGAAGACCTTGCCTAGAGCGACGACTTCGACCTCCGCTCCGGTCACCGGGGTACCGCCGTTGGCGTGTTGTAGCCAAACCTCAACAGGACCCTCGGCAGCATCTCTAAGGCTAAGAAGGGAGGAAAGCGGATCCAGGTGCCCAGAGGCATCGCAGCGTGAAGCACGAGCTCGTGAGAGGAGTCCGTGGCATGGACTCAAGGAGCAACGGCGCGCACCGCCATGGCTCGTCGGCGTCGCCGACGGCGCGGACATCGTCGCTCGGTGTCTCCTTCTCCAGGGCTCTCAGCCCAGGCGTATAGGGGTAGCAGAAACCCAACGGGTGGCCGTTCGTACCAAGGCCTCGACATCTCCAGTCGTGTAACCTCGTCATGGCAGCCAGGGACCGGCCGCTTCTTCGGCGGGAGCGGGTAGGGCCCCTCCCGGGGGGCCTTTCCTTTCTCTTCAGCTGAGAACCGGCAGATTGGTGCCATTGTCATTGAGAGCAGGGGAGGAGCAAGGAAGAAGAAGCGAGAGGAACAAGAGGAGATGTGCAGCGGGGGCTCGCGCCTCTCCGTACTTATAGCCTAGAGGAGGCCAACCGTCGGCCTCCATGATCGCAGGTAATCATGACTCTTTTTGCATGCAGCAGTGACTCGTCAAATTAGGCAGTTACCGAGGCAGCGTGGGCAAGTGGAGATGCCCACGTCCAATCAACTACCACGCGGAGCCCAAGGCCGCAGGCTGTTGGGGCCCGCGGCGCTGCGCACTTGCCCTTTGGCTTCGCTGCTAAGCCATGTCCGAGCGCGCCTTGGGCCTGGGGGCTACTGTCGATGTTTTGGGAATGGGGGTCCCCAGGCTTGCATACCTGCGGCCTGCGGCATGGCTCAAGCGGTGGCCCAGTACGACCTGTCTTCATCAACCAAGCTCAAGAGCCTCGCGAGGGGCCGAGCCTCGCGGGGCGGATGACGCAAGGCTTCCTCAGGGGCGGCCTCACCAGGCAGGCTCGCGAGGAGGCGGAGAGATTAAGGCAAGGAGTACCTCGCGATGTGCTCGTGACACAAGCCATGACAATCGAGACTAGGCAGGCGCCAGGCGGGCGCCAGCCTGTGCAGTGTCCTCGTTTCCCCTTTGGTGCAAAGAGGGAAAGCGCGGGCACAGAGTACCGAGGCATCAAGCAAAGGTTACCATATCGGTGCAACGAAACCAAGGCTAGCAGAGCGGCAGGAGGAGGTCACTGTGGAGCCCAAGACGGCGTCATCGCCAGTGCCTTTCACAGTCGATGACCAACTTTAGTCAGGATAACTTGTACTAACAGTCCCCCTTCAAAATGGCCGTTGTTGGCTCCCTTCTCGCTCAATATTTGGGAAGAGGACCAGGGCCTCTATATATAGAGCTAGCCACCATAGTAGGAAGGCATCGAATCCATCCCAAGTTGAACACCGCACCAGCTCAAGAACACCCCTCGCGAGGTTGTTCTTCCTCTGTACTATTCATCATCAGCCCTAGAGGCAATCCACCACCACACACTAGAGTAGGGTATTACACCACAACGGTGGCCCGAACTAGTATAAACCTTGTGTCCCTCATGTTCATGTAGCTTAGATTCGCGACGAGGCTTTGGGGCGTGGATCCGTAGGGAGAAGATCTTCGTACGCACCCCAGACTTCGAACCTTAAGGGTTTTGCCGGAACCCGATATCCGACACATAGTACATCTGTCTATTAAGCATGTCCTTACATAAAACTATTGTTTTTTGTATCCCACATCAATCAATATAATGAGACACCTTTAGTATATGCAGTGTGATACTGATTGCATCTTTCATATGATTTATAGCATGCACTGCTTCTAATTTGTTGAAACACCATTTATGATGGGACACTTTTAACTTGGCAGAGTCATATTGGTTGCATCTTTCATGTGGTGTCGAGCTTGCATTGCTTCTTATTTGTTGAAATGGCTTCTGCTTAGTTTACACAAATAGTTGTGAATATGCCATGCCATCCTATTTTTCATACATATTCCATCCTGGTATCATGTGTCTGCCTTACATCAAAGTAGTGATTGTTAGTATCATGCATGAATGAGTTCTGAAGAGTGGATTTTATTGCTTTTTGTTGTCGGTTTTACTTGACAATTCAAAATCAATAAAGCGGAAGGAAATTAGCAAGGCAGTGGATAAAGGTGCTCCTTCAAACGGAAGATGAGAGAGTCCCGGATTAAGGGGTGTCCGGATAGCCGAACTATCACCTTTGGCCGGACTCCGAGACTATGAAGATACAAGATTGAAGACTTCGTCCCGTGTCCGGATGGGACTTTCCTTGGTGTGGAAGGCAAGCTTGGCGATATTGATATGTTGATCTCCTACCATTGTAACCGACTCTGTGTAACCCTAGCCCTCTCCGGTGTCTATATAAACCAGAGGGTTTTAGTCCGTAGGACGAACAACAATCATACCATAGGCTAGCTTCTAGGGTTTAGCCTCTTTGATCTCGTGGTAGATCTACTCTTGTACTACCCATATCATCAATATTAATCAAGCAGGAGTAGGGTTTTACCTCCACCGAGAGAGCCCGAACCTGGGTAAAAACATCGTGTCCCTTGTCTCCTGTTACCATCTGCCTAGACGCACAGTTCGGGACCCCCTACCCGAGATCCGCCGGTTTTGACACCGACATTGGTGCTTTAATTGAGAGTTCCTCCGTGCCTTCGCCATCAGGAAGGATGCCTTGTCCCGTCTTTAAAGACGACACTGTTGCTAATGGAGCTTTGGCCATCGGCCAAACTCTCCAGCTAGGCGGTTTTCTTATGACCGCCTGTTCAGCCGCCACGCCGACGATGACTTCTCAGGTCATCAAAAGCAATCTTCACGTCAACTCGGAACTCGCCGAGAAGCTAGATCCGATGGAGCTCTCCTCCTTAAACGAGCTCTTGGATCGCATCACCGCCCTTGGAGTCGCTACAGACTACGATCAGATTGGGCCTAAAACCGATCTGAGAGAGATCAACTCTCCCCAGGCCACCCACCACGTTGCTGTGGTGGAGGAACAGTATGGCGACCCTTCTTGTATATTAAGGACTAGCTATGTCCGGATTCCCGACCCCTCCATGCCGGATTCCCGCGGAGGGACAGACGTATCAAGTCCTGAACCTAAAGTCAGGCAGCGGGCTGGATTCATTGGACAATATCCAAAAACCCAAGCTTCCAAGGTTGGAAACTTTTCAGTCCTTGATTCCTAGATTGGACGAGGTTCCGAATTTAATTCCACCCGCCCACCCAAACATAAGCAATCTATCCCGAATCCGGCAAGAACCCGCTGAAAATGTACACCATTACTAGGCCAGATTCCTCCTGGCTATGGACAGGATAAAGGACTGCCGCGAGGAAGACGCAATTTCACTTTTCTGCAATAATTTCACGGACAAGGGAATCCTAAACGCCATAAGTCATCGTGAAATTACACGCTTTGCCGACTTGGCGTCCATAGTACGAAAGTACTGTATGATGGAGAGTGCCTGGAAAACTGAAACCAAATTTTGGGATAATACGGCCCCGAATACAACCCTAGTCCGAAATAAAAGGGTGCATCATCGCCAGGCACCTAGGTTAAATACCAAAAAGCAAAATACCCCTAAAGGGCACAGAACCGTACTGGAGGGATGGCTCAATGGACCCTGCAAAATTCATAGTACAGAGGGCGCCACTCCAACTCATAGCCTTCGAGCATGTTGGATACTACGGCAGGTGGCCAAAAGTGGCGAAGAGCTTCTAGCTCCAGAGAACCAGCCCAGCAACACCAGTATGGTATTAACAGTCTTCGAGACTTTCGCATCAAATAATACGCGGAAACGAACACTCCGTAGCCTTGCCGAAGTCTACCAAGTAGCAACAATAAACCCATGGAGTGACACGGCTATTACCTTTAACGCCAGTGACGAACCTAAATTCCGAACAGCCCGAGCACCAGCCGCATTGGTCCTCAGTCCAATAGTGGACGGCTTTCGCCTTACTAAGGTACTCATGGACAGCGGCAGTGGATTAAACCTCATTTATGAGGAAACCCTTCGAAAAATGGAAATAGACTGGAGCCGCATTAAGCGAAGCAGCACAACCTTTAGAGGAATAATCCCTAGTCGGGAAGCATGCCGCACAGGAAAAATCACACTGGATGTGGTGTTCGGCTCGCCGGACAATTACAGTTCCGAGGAGGTCATGTTCCAAGTGGCCCCGTTCAGCAGCGGATATCACGCTTTATTAGGGCGAGAGGCATTCACAATTTTTCAAGCTATACCCCATTATGGGTACATGAAGCTCAAAATGCCCAGGCCCAAAGGAATCATCACTCTTGCCAGTGATCTGGACATAGCACTCCGCGCCGAAAATAAGACAGTCGCACTAGCCCTCGAGGCACTATCCGAAGCCCTAGCGGCCGAGGAACTCACCGCGCTATGCTCCACGGTGAACAGGGACGACGTGATACTCGATAAGAGATCCAAGTCCTCTTTTAAGCCAGTGGACGAAATAGTCAAATTCCAAGTCCATCCAATGGACCCTACAAAGACGGCCTCCATTGGGGCACAGTTAAACCCTGATGTATACGCCGCACTACGAGAATTCCTACGAGGAAATTGGGACATTTTTGCCTGGCACCCTTCAGACATGCCAGGAATCCCACGCTGGCAGGCCGAGCACAGCCTAAATATCCTAAAAGGATTCAAGCCAGTCAAAGAGGCTCTTCGGCGATTTTCCGAACCCAAGAGACAGGCAATGGGAGAGGAGCTAGCCAAACTATTGGAAGCCAGATTCATCTGAGATATAAAACATCCGGACTGGCTAGCAAACCTGGTGATGGTACCAAAGGATAAATCCTGGCGCCTATGTGTCAACTTCAAGGACCTTAACAAGGCTTGCCCAAAGGATCCCTTCCCCCTCCCCTGCATCGATCAAATTATCGACGCTACCGCAGGACACGATTCATTGTGCTTCATCGACGCATACTCCAGCTACCACCCAATTAAGATGGCAGAGCCAGACCAAGCCGCAACGGCATTCATCACTCCATACGGCCCATTCTGCTTCAACACAATGCCCTTCGGGCTCAAAAACGCCGGCGCAACATATCAGCGCATGATTCAGACATGTCTGGCAAACCAGATCAGCAAAACAGTGGAGGCATACGTAGATGATGTGGTCGTCAAATCCAAGCATGTCGAAACTCTAGTAGACGACTTGAGGATCACATTCAACAATCTCCAAACATACGACATTAAGCTGAATCCGGAAAAATGTGTCTTCGGCGTACCAGCCGGAAAGCTCTTGGGCTTCATTGTATCCGGTAGAGGAATTGAAGCAAACCCAGCCAAGATCCGAGCTCTGTCACAATTGGATATCCCAAAAGACCTCAAACAAATACAAAAATTGACTGGATGCATGGCAGCTCTAAGCCGCTTTATCTCCCATTTGGGAGAAAAGGCATTACCCCTTTATCGCCTCCTCCGGCGCACTGAACACTTCGAGTGGACGGATGCCGCCACGTCCGGACTCGAAGAAATAAAAACCATATTGGCAACAAATATGGTCCTGGCCGCGCCCAACATGGGCGAACCAATGTTATTATATATCGCGGCAACACATCAAGTTGTAAGCGCGGTGCTCGTCGTCGAACGAGAAACGGACGGACACAAGTTCCCCCTTCAAAAACCAGTTTACTACGTGTCCGCTGTCCTAACTCCATGCAACACTACTGGAATCAGCTACTTTGCCATCTGCCTGATCTTTGCCGTTGGCTAGCGGACGGCAAAGAAGCTCTTTGCCATCAGCTACCGATAAGCCGACGGCAAAGAGACGGCGGACGGCAAAGAAGCTCTTTGCCATGAGCCATTTTGTTGCCGTCCGCCAGCTGACGGCAAAGATTCTTTGCCGTCAGCCAGCTGACGGCAAAGAGGGAGGTGGCCCTCACCCACCCGTCCGTTTAAAAAAACGTAACACCCCCACCTCTTTATCGTCAGCTAGCAGACGACAAAGAGAGACAACGGCAGACGACAAAGAATGGCAGACGGCAAAGAGCTTCTTTAACTAACGGACGTCCACCCCCCCCCCCCCGCCCGTTACTCTCCTCTTCCTCTCTCCTCCCCGATGGCCCGCCCTAGATCCACCGCCGCCCCCGCCCCTATCGCCCGGCGCCGCCCCCACCCCCGCCCCCCGCCGCCCCTGCCGCCCGGCGCCACCACCCACCACCCCTCCGCCCCCCACCCCACCCGCCGACGCTCCGTCGCCCCGCCACCCGTCGCCCCGGCCCCGCCCCCCGCCGCCCGGCGCCGCCCCTGCCGCCCGCCGCCCGGCGCCGCCCCTGCCCCCCTCCGCCCGGCGCCGCCCCCGCCCCCCACCACCCCACCGCCCCACCACCCCCCGTCCCCACCACCCCTCCGCCCCCACCACCCCACCCGCCGCCCGGCGCCGCCCCGCCGACAATCCCATTGCTCCGGTGAGGAAACTACTTTTTTTCTGATTTTCATTTTTTTTGCTGTTTAATTGTTAGTGCTAGATTGTGTTAGTGTTAGTGTTAGAAAAGAATTAGAAGAAGTAGAAGAAGTAGAAGTAGTAGAAAGATGAAAAAAGAAGAAGAAGAAAAGAAGTAGAAGAAGTAGAAGAAGAAGAAAAGAAGAAACGAAAAGAAGTAAAAAAGTAGAAAAAAGATGGAAGAAGAAGAAGAAGAAAGGAAAGAAGAAGAAGAAGAGAAAGAAAGAAGAAGAAGGATAGAAGGAAATACCCCGACCCCCTGACCCCCGATAACCCGACCCCCTGACCCCTGACCCCGACACCACACCCCGACCCCGACACGACACCCAGACACCCCGACACCCGACCCCCCGAGGCCGACAGGGTCTTATATTTGTGAATTATTAGTTAGGTCATATATTTTCTGATTTTGTTATGAAAAACATCATATATAATTGTGTTGATCGGGTTGATTTAAATGTGCAGTTGTTTCACCGCTGCGAGGTTTGGTGTTCGACGACCTCGCCGTGCGTTTGACGAGCTCTGCCTCTTCATTCGTGGGTGAGCACAAATGACATGTCCTCCTCCCCCATTAATTATTTGCTCTGTTCCGGTGTTCGTGCCGATGAAACTTGATAGCTAGCTATATATGCATAACCAATATCTGTCCCCCTTTCGAAAGCGTCATAGTTATAAATATGCGTGCATTTGCATATTTATAACCTTGATTCTTTCGAATTGTCCAACGCTACCCATGGACAGCCCGAGTATGTGTAGATTGGGTTCGTTTTCCCATATGCTTTGCTCGGGATCCGACGCATAAATTTCGGCAGTGCCTCCCCTGTTGTTCTCCGGGTACACATCCTCTCTGTTTATTGCGGAGACGTGTATCAGGAGAACAGCGGGGAGGTGCTGCCGAAATTTTGCGTCGGATCCGGAGCATAGCATATGGGAAAATGAACCCAATCTACACATACTCGGGTGGGATTAGGACCTATCATTACCTATTAGAGTGTAGGTTGCATGGACGTAATAAAATTTACAAAGTAGATCAACTGATGAATATATACATGGTGAATTATATATATAATTGTTGTGTGTCCAGTAGCTCTGAAAGTCAAGATGAGTGATCGTGTGTGGATGTATACCGGTCACACTGGTTAGAACAAATGGAGCGCTGAATGGTTCACAAAAACCAAGGGGTTTGTGCAAGCCGCATTTTCAAATGGCCAGAGGAAAACTTGGTGCCCCTGTTTCTGATGCGGCAATTGGGAAAAGAGGACAGAGGCTGAAATGGGTAAACACCTGCAGAAGAATGGTTTTACGCCCGATTATACGGTGTGGACATTTCATGGTGAGTCTGCCCAACATGACCGAGCTGAGGTGGATCATCGTCGCACCGACGAGCATGGTACCGGGATGGAAACCATGGTGCAAGACTATGATGATGCTCGGGATTCAATAAAATGTTGGAGTCTTCAAAACGTCCGCTCCACAAGCACACTGAGCTTTGTCAGTTGGATGCCATCTCACAAGTAATGGCTTTGAAGGCTCAGTTCAACTTGAGCAGAGAATGCTATGACACAATTATGACAATATTTGGACACTTTCTACCCAAAGGCCATGTAATGCCTGCAAACCTGTACCAGTCGGACAAAATCCTCCGTGCACTGAAGATGCCTTATGAGAAGATACATGCCTGTGAGAAAGGATGTGCCTTATTTAGGCTTGACTATGCGGACTTGAACTATTGTCCCATTTGCAAGTGTTCCAGGTATATTGTGGTAGACAACGGTATGGGTGAGAAGACACAGACAAAAATCCCTGTTAGTGTTCTTCGGTATATGCCAATCGTACCAAGACTTCAACGTCTTTTCATGGTCGAAGAGACGGCCAGACAGATGACATGGCACAAAACAGGCAAAAGAACTGAACTAGATGCAGATGGGAAACTGATGATGGTACACACATCGGATGGTGTTGCATGGAAAAGGTTTGATGAATTACATGTTGACAAAGCGGCAAATCCGAGGCATCCTCGAGTCGGCATCAGCATCGCTGGGTTCAGTGTGTTTGGTATGACGGCATCCCAATACAGTTGTTGGCCCGTATTTGTCTTTCCACTCAATCTCCCCCCCCGGACAGATTATGCAAAGAAAGAACATTTTCCTGACGTTGATAATTCCAGGGCCCAACTATCCGGGGAAAAATATGAATGTGTACATGCAGCCGCTTAAGGACAAATTGCAAGAAGCCTGGGATAATGGGTTCAAGACATACGACAGCTATAGCAAACAAAACTTCATAATGCGTGTCTGGTACATGTACTCGACGCATGACTTGCCGGCGTATGCGCTATTCATTGGCTGGTGTGTGCATGGAAGGTTCCCGTGCCCCACATGCAAGGGAGCTCTTGAGTTTCATTGGCTTCAGGCCGGTCGCAATTTTTCTTGCTTCGACATGCATAGACAGTTCCTAGATCCTCGCCATAAGTTCAGGAAAGACAAGAAGAACTTCATCAGAGGTAGAGTTGTAGAAAACTCTGCACCACCTGTGTTGACAGGCCAACAGACCCTAGATCAGTTAAACACTCTCGAGCCAGATCCAGAGTGTCCAGGGTACTTCAAGGGGTATAATTCTGAACACGCCTGGACTCACAAAACATGCTTATGGGATCTGCCTTACTTCAAAGACCTCCTTTGCCCACACAACATCGACGTGATGCACACTGAGAAGAATATCGCCGAGGCACTTTTTGGTACATTGTTCGGCATAGATGGGAAGTCAAAGGACAATACTAAGGCTAGAGTCGATCTGGAGGCGCTATGTGATAGGCCGTTACAAAACATGAAAGAACCGAAAGGAAAGCAGAACTGGACGAAGCCAAAGGCATGGTTCAATCTTGGAAGGCCAGCTATGAGGGAAATTATCTTGTGGGTGAAAATGCAGTTGATGTTCCCCGATGGGTATGCAGCGAATCTAAAGAGGGGAGCGAGTCTTGATAAATTGAAGATATTTAGTCTCAAGAGTCATGATTGGCACATATGGATTGAGCGGGTAATGCCGGTGATGTTGCGTGGCTTCATCCCTAAGGATGAATTGCTAGTACTGGCAGAACTCAGCTATTTCTTCCATGTTCTTTGTGCGAAAGAACTATTGCCTGGCGTGCTAGAAGAAATGGAAGAGTTGGCGCCAGAGTTGATCTGCAAGTTAGAGAAGATCCTTCCACCGTGCTTCTTTAATCCAATGCAGCATTTGATTTTGCATCTCCCGACAGAGGAAAGATTTGGGGGGCCCGTGCAAAATCGTTGGTGCTACCCAACTGAGAGGATGCAGAAGACGCTTCGAGAAAAATGTAAAAATAAACGTAGAATTGAAGCATCTATGGCTGAGGCATTCATAACTGAGGAGGCGGCAAACTCCGTGACAGCACACTACGAAGCCAAAAATCGTCATTTGCATAATCCGAAGCCTCGGTACAATGCTGACGAGCCTAAAAAGGGTGGATCCAACCTCAACCTATTCAAAGGCAAGCTCGCACCAGCCAGTGTTTCAAATCCAGTATCTCTGGATAATGAAGAATGGTGGACCATTTCGTTGTATATCTTCAACAACCTGATAGAAGTGCGGCCGTACATCGAGTAAGTTCTCGGTACATTGTTTTGCAACTTCTATTTCCTTTGAACTACTCTTATTCTTGGATATTTCATACAGTCGATACGTCACCCTATTCTCGTATGGAGCGGTGATCCAAAAGGATTCCATCGAAGAGTATGAGCTTCTCGCAAAGCAAGGAGGCGGCTATCCCGGTTTCATCTCTTGGTTCAAACAAACGGTAAATTCTATTAGACAATTTCATTTCATTCGCTAATTTGTGCATAATGCAACAATCCTTTCATATTAGACTTGTAGGCTAATTCAGAGTCTATGGACGCCGAATTGAGACAAGTCGCTAATGGTTTTGACTATAAGGTCCGTTCATTTGACAAATACGACATCAACGGGTATCGTTTTTGTACCTGTGGCAAAGAGCTATCTATGGCCGACCGAAAGTATACAAATTGGTGTGTATCTGCTATCGGCGAAGGAGGTACCGAGTATTATGGGAGAGTTGAAGCAATTTATGAACTTCTATTCTATGGTGAAAACCCACCGAATGTCGTAGTCTTCAAATGTTATTGGTTTCAGCCGAAGGAGACTAGAAGGACTCATGAACATATAGGGCTAGTTGAAATCAACCAAAGCACCCATTTAGATGTTCATGATGTCTATATTATGGCTCAACAGGCGACCCAAGTATTCTATCTACCCTGGGCCTGCCAAACTAATCCAAATCTGAAAGGTTGGGATGTCGTTTATGAAGTGCCGCCACGTGCTAGACTATCTCCCCCAAAGGAAGAGGATTATGAACCTCACATTAACCCAGACACATATGAAGGAGAATTCTTCCAAGAGACACGTCTTTCCAAAAAGCGTTTCAAGAACCGGTATACTTCACCCCAAAACATTCAAGTAGACAGCGACAGTGAATCCCACATCACCCCAGAGGAGGAACAAGAAGAGCCGGAACAAGAAGAGGTTACTGCTGCGAACGACCTCTCAATGCTTGACCGATTACGTAAAGGTGGCCTTCCACATGTTGATGCCACTGAACCCTATGAGCCCGTCATTGATTATAGTGATGATGATGATTATGCATTTATTGATGATACTGATCGAGATTATCAGTAGTGTCAGGTATTCAATTCTTTTATGTTGTACTTGATGATGATACACTTAAGTGACATACATATTATTATTCATGTCGGGTTTTTTTATGTTGTACTAATTTCGTTTACTCTTTGTCATGGCAGGTGTTGAAAGATGGAAGGGGAGCCGACTGAGGCCAAGGACAAACGTGCCCAAATTGAAGGTGTGCCACACCATCAAGGTAGCTCCAGCTTATATCAGTTCGGGCGGAATTGGGTAATGTTGTTTGCTTCATGATTAATGCAATTCATTCACCATGCTAGCTTGAGCCCTTTAATTACTAATTTACTTTGTTTCTCTCTTTCAGGCATGCTACAATAAGGCGGATAAGGTGCCAGAGGGGTACGACTTGTATGCCATGGCCCACACTGCCTCTTACAAGCAAGTCAAGGGGAAGGCAAGGAAAGAGGAGGAGTTTAACCCGAGCCAGATCCCCTACAATCCAGAGCAGGTGATGATATCTAGTGGCGGGAGGTCCCATGGCTCCATAGCCATTGATCCAGAGATTGCTCCTGAGACCACGGTGAGTTTAATTTGAATGGACCTTACTTGCTAGTCTTAACATTTGAGTGTCATCATGCTAACGAAACATTGGAAATGATCATTGGTGCAGCGTAACTCCACACAAGCATCATACGATCCTTCTCCAGCTACTGGCATGAGCCAGCCCGCTCCCACACCTCCATGATCAAGGTAAGTTTCTCTAGTTTTTTCCTTAACAAATGCATAAAGACCTAGACTTAGCTTTATTTGATCCAATATGCTTACCTTAATGACCTAGAGTTAGCTTCTTTTCCTGCAAAATGACTTAATAAGCTTGCCGACCTCCAAAACCAGCCATTTTACCTAAGTTAGCTCCAAAACGATCTATACTTAGCTTTGTTTCCTCCAAAATGGCGTAAGTTAGTTATAATATGCTTAGTTAACTAGGTTTGCTCAATAATGACATGTACTTACCTTACTTATGTAAAAAACGGCATAATTAGCTTAGTTAGCTCATAAACGATCCATTTTACCTACATTAGCTCTAAAATGATGCATTTTACCTAAGTTAGCTCATAAACGATCCAGTTCACCTAAGTTACCTCACAAACGATGGCGTGCTTCTTCTTCTAGTCTTCTTCTTCTAGTCACCTTTTCCTAACTTTCTTATTTGCCATTTTGCATATTTCATTCACTTCTCGGAAGCTAGCTTGCTATGGAGTGCTTGTTTTTTATTTCATTCTCTTCTAGTATTCTTCTAATGGTTGCAACTTATGTGTATGCTACGATGGAACTTGCTATCTTGATGAAACTTTGCATTGTAATATGTATGTGCAACCTCCTAATGGTTGCAACTTATGTGTATGTGCAACTTGCTATGTATGAGTGGATGGAACTATATATGTATGTACGATGAAACTTATGTGCTGTTAAATAGCCCTGTGAAATATATCTATATATGTCATATATATTTGCTGTGAAAATTGTGGGATTTAAAAAAAAACAGGGAAAAAAGCCATTATGTAGGCTCTTTGCCGTCCGCCACCGACGGCAAAGGGCTCTTTTCCATCAGCAGCGGACGGCAAAGAGGCCACGTGGCAGGCAACTGTGCTTCCTGGGAGGCTGACCTATTTGGTCAGTTTGCCAAAAGTGGCTGACGGCAAAGAGGAAAAAACCTTTGCCTACAGCGGCGGACGGCAAAGAGGAAAAAAACTTTGCCTACAGCGGCGGACGGCAAAGGCTTGCCGTTAACCACCTAACGGAGTAATAGCGCAATTATTGCCGTCAGCATTCTTTGCCGTCGGTAGCTGATGGCAAAGGACCCTTTGCCGTCAGCCGCCCGAAGCGGACAACAATGTAGCTCTTTGCCGTCCCTTACATTGCCGTCCACTTTTGTCGTCCGCGGCCGACGGCAAAGACCTTTGCCGTCCGCCATCCATGCCTTTGCCGTCCGCCGTGGTGGATGGCAAAGTAGCAGATTCCTATAGTGCAAGTCCCGGTATCCACATTATCAAAAGATAGCGTACGCGGTGTTCATGGCATCCCGGAAGCTGCGACACTACTTTCAGGAGTGTTCGATACCAGTAGCCTCCGAAGTACCTCTTAATGACATTATAAACAACCGCGACGCGACTGGCCGGATTGCAAAATGGGCCATCGAGCTCCTCCCGTTCGACATAACCTACAAGCCACGGTGAGCTATTAAGTCGCAAGTTTTGGCCCACTTCGTCGCCGAATGGACTGAAGCCGAACTCCCTTAAGAGTACGGCGCATATTCCAATTGGGTCATGCACTTTGACGGCTCCAAAATGTTGGCCGGCCTGGGGGCTGGCGTCGTCCTGACGTCCCCATCCGGAGACACAGTTCAATACGTACTCCAGATAATGTACACGGACTCTAACAATGCAGCCGAATACGAGGCCCTTCTACATGGCCTCCGGATGGCGGTCTCCATGGGCATTAAACGCCTAGAGGTGCGCGGGGATTCAAACCTCGCGATATCCCAAATAAATGGAGACTTCGACGCCAAGGATCTGAAAATGGCAGCTTACCGTAACGCCGTCCTAAAAATGTCAGCTCGGTTTGAAGGGCTTGAATTTCACCATATAGCTCGGGATAATAACCAGGCGGCAGACGTATTGGCACGCATTGGCGCAAAGCACGATGACGTCCCTCCCAATATCTTCCTAGAGCGGCTGTTCAAGCCATCCGTACTATGGGAAGGGGAGTCCGGAAACAACAATCCGGACATAACCGCACCACCCAACACCGAACATTCTGACACAATCGGTGGTTCTGCCAATGAAATAACACATTCAGCCAACGAAATAATGGCGTCATTGCCCCATGGACGGAACCATTCCTAGCCTACTTAACTAGGCAGGAACTTCCCGAGGATCAAAACGAGGCCCGCTGCATAGTACGGCGATCTAAAGCCTATAAGGTCCATGAGGGAGAGCTTTATAAGAAAAGCACAACTGGAGCTCTTCAAAGGTGTATCTCTGAAGAGGAAGGGCGAAATCTTCTGGCTGAAATTCATGCCGGACTCGGCGGGCACCACGCCGCAGCCCGGGCCCTTGTAGGCAAGGCCTTCTGTACATGATTTTATTGGCCGACGGCCCGGGCAGATGCTCAGGACTTGGTCCAACGATGCATCGCATGCCAGCTCTTTGCTAATCAAAGCCACATGCCACCTACCGCCCTCAAAACTATACCCATCACCTGGCCGTTCGTGGTCTGGGGGCTTGATATGGTTGGACCCCTTAAAGGAGGAACCCACAAGCAAAAATACCTATTGGTCATGGTGGATAAATTCACCAAATGGATAGAGGCCAAGCCAGTCAAGACGGTCGAATCCTGACCCGTGATAGACTTCATTTCAGGGGTAGTACACCGTTACAGCGTCCCCCATAGCATCATCACTCATAACGGCACGAACTTCACGGCCGACGAGGTTAAACTCTGGTGCAAAAACATGGGCATCAAGCTCGACTATGCTTCAGTCTATCACCCTCAAACTAACGGTCAAGTCGAACGAGCAAATGGTCTAATCATGAGCGGCATTAAACCCAGACTAGTGCGGTCCCTCAAGGAATCTAACACGCACTGGGTAGAGGAGCTCGACTCCGTACTCTGGGGGCTACGGACCATGCCGAATCGCACTACCGGATTCACACCATTTTTTATGGTATACGGCGCAGAGGCAGTTTTGCCCTGCGACATAATTCATGACTCACCTCGCGTGCGCATGTACGAAGAAAGAGAAGCCGAGCTGGATCGGCAGGACGGTTTGGACGCCTTGGAGGAGGAGCGCGATGTGGCAAAAGCTCGTTTCACATTCTATCAACAGCAGGCTCGAAGATACCAAAGCAGAGAAGTACGGGCCAAACCTTACAATGTTGGCGAATTAGTTCTATGCCTGCCGGACAAGAAAAAGGACAAACTCAAGCCCAAATGGGAGGGTCCCTTCATCATCGACCAAGTCCTGACCGGTGGAGCATACCGTCTGCGGAACGCATCGGATAACCGACTTGAGCCAAACCCATGGAACGCAGCCCATCTCCAAAGATTCTACGCCTAGCGCTGGACTCTGAGTTCGTCTCCTTCCTCTGTCTTATTTTATACATTAACTGTCTTTTATTTCTGTCCTTCTCCCTCCTTTTTTCTGAAGCCATTGAAGGCTCGTTTCTGCACTGTTCGCACAAACTTGACGCGTTATCCGCGCTTAGTATAACTGGGGGCTTCTTTAACAAAAGCTTATTTATACAGGCTTTATGCCCAACACATGTGTCACACTTCCGCATGTACCTTTTATTCACCATTATATGCATCGATATGACTTAAGTTTTGGCCAAGCTGGGTTGCCTAGCTCCTGTGCTTACCCCTACGTTACCGATTGTTCGGCTAGGTGGTAAAGGGAGCACCTCTGCGATTGTTACCGCCGGGTCAGCCGGACGTGTACCTCAGACTGGGTGAAGCCGAAAGCTAGCGTTCTTAAGGGAATATTCAGTCGGTGAACTAAAAGACGAACTCTTACTTATTCCTTTATCTGCCCCCAGATGTTTTTCTGCTTTTTTCGCAGTCCGTACATGCACTTTAGGGCATGCCTCCCAGGGAAAGGAACCCCTAACGGAACTATTCTCCCTGGAAGATGTTTCTTACTAACCATGTAATATAATATAACTAGTTGGGCACTTGTCTGATAAAGCACTCATGACCCCTACGCCTGGTATCCACACATGCCCTGGTTCTTACATAACCGCGAGGGTATTCGGACACACTCCGGACTGTCGGGTCCCGAGGTTGAAGCGAAAAGGTCCGCTACGACAAACGATCTACAATCCGGCTAGATGGCATTTTACATTCATTTTAAATTACATAGTCAAATTGACTGATTGTATTCCTCTTCAATACCATCTAATAGGCTATCTAGTTTACAGTCCCGCTGGGAATACTTTGCAGCCAACTCTACTTGGCCGTACACTAAGCTCATACGGATCTCCTTCCCATCGGGCCCCACAGGTCTGACCTCGGCCATGTGGTTTGGGTCTGCCTTCGTGTACCGCATCTTCACCATGGCCCAGGCCTCCCTGGCGCCTTGACGGCAGGCCGATATCTTCCATAGCCAGAAGCACCGCCGTGCTCCCTGAAGCTTCTCTACAAGCTCTCCAAGGCCTTCGGTAGGGAGATGGATGGCCACAAGGCTTGGGCGACGCCTCTCATCACCTGCTGAACTGGTTCGTGCAGTTGCAGCAGCTAGGGAAGTAGGTCACCCATTGAACCGGGCATTTCCTTTGTAGGGCGACCTGTGAGCATACCTACAGACATATTTCTATTAATCGACTTCCTCGCCGAACTCTTCTTTTCATAAGTTCACTCAAGCACTTACTATAAATGCCACGACAAAGCCGCCGATTCTCCTTAACGGAGTCAGACAGCTGGGCACGAACATCTTTTAGTTCCTCGCCCAGCTGGGTGTTGGCATCTTGGAGGTTATTTTTCTCTTGCCGCACCCTTGTAAGCACATTCTCACCGGCTTTTAACCGGTGCAGGAGCTGTTGCTTGTCCGGATCTACCCCGGCGCCATCTGCAATGTTATTGTCAGACTAATACACACGCCGCACTTTGCAAACTACTTCTCTTTTAAAGCGTATATTACCAGAGGGGGTCTCTGTGGCTTCCCCTGTTGCGGCTAGTGCGGCCTCAAGGTGGGCCTTGCACTCTTGAAGCTCCTGGGACAGTTGGGTATTCTTTTCTATAAGATCCTGCATAACAAATGATCCTTAAATCAGTTATTCTAACTATTTTAAGTCTCAGGGGCTACTAGCATATATAACTGTCAAAATCTCTCACCCGTATGTCTTTCACATACTGCTTCGTGGCTCTGGCTAGACCATCTTGAGCGGCACGGAGGTGCGCATCTCCCGAATTAAAGGCATTCAATGCCTCTTGGGAGAAACATGCGTCACGAAGAATTGTCCGGCGGCGCCTGTGATTCATGGCACTCTCCACCTCAGATTTGGTGGCGGACAATTTGTCGGCATCCTCCGTTGGAGGAGCATCTGACGCAAACCTTGTGTTCACCTCCCCCTCCGGACCTGGCGTTGGAGCCTGGCTGGCGGAGGCTCGATTGGCAACCTCTCTGGACACAGTCCGGCGAGGGATCTTTTTCCTGAAAAGATCACGAACATTAGTATGCCTTCCAGGAATCTTTCCTTGAAACACGGCGGCGCGCCATACCATTGCGGCGATCTCTCGATCCGCACTGCACTTCTTTTCTGCCTGCTGGGCCGAGCTGTCCCTTGTTGGCCAGCCGCCGCGGGCTCGGCTTCCCGCCTCAAAGGCACCTCCTGCGGAACACCGTTGGTATGCGGTGATCAGAAATAAGCACGGATGGGTCATGGTATTAGGACTTCGGTCACAGTTACCTGGGAAGCTGGAAATATTCCGGGGTAGTCGGCCGTAATGGCAACCAAAGCATTGTCGATGCTAAGTTGGTGGAACACCCCATCGATCAGCTCCACCTTTATATCCGGATCCTCTTCGGAGGCCGGATCGAGGGACCGTTCTGGATCCTCGGGTTGCGGAGGCGGGCTGTGTATATCCTCTACATCCCGGCGCAGTTCCTGCGTCGAAATCACAAAATGAGATACTTAACCATGGGAATGGGGATCACATAGGCAAAAAGAAATGTCCGCTTACCCAGCTTCGAGGATTGTTCATAGAAAATCCGTTCAGTGGACTAACACGAAGAAAATCCTCCTTTTCCCCTTTGTACAGGTCGGACAAGATCTTCACCAGATCGGCGACCGATCCCGGCACCTTACGGCCATGACGGGTGGCATCATCCTCCCCGTTGAAATCCCACATGGGGTGGCCCCTATACTGGAGCGGTTGCACCCCCCGCATAATGCATGTGGCCATGACTCCGATCATGGTCAGTACGGAATGAGCTAGTAACCTTATTCGGCTCATCAGGTAGAGGACATCCCTGTCACTTTCCCTCTGGGGGCTCCGCGGGCGCTAGCTTAGGCGTTTCTTCAAAGGAGCATTACTAAACTCCGGGAGGCCGATCCGAACAGGATCCAGTAGCGGGATCTCTTCCATGTAAAACCATTCCGAGGGCCAGTCTTAGGACGCCTTCTTCGGGGTTTCGGATAGATATCCGGTCCCAGCGAGAAACAATCTCTTCCATGAGAACGGGGTACAAGGCAAAACAATCTCTTCCACAGCGCGAAATGAGCCTCGATGCCCAAAAACAGCTCGCAAAGGGCCACGAAGCCCGAAATATGCAGAATGGAGGCAGGCGTAAGGTTGTGCAACTGGAGGCCGTAGAACTCTAGGAGCCCCCGGAGAAATGGATGAATTGGAAATCCGAGCCCTCTTATCAAATAAGAGACGAAGCATACCCGCTCTCCTTTGGAGGGATCGGGGACGCTCTCCGCCTGCTTTCTGCCCTTGTAGGTGGCGAGTCCGGCTCGAACCGAAACCATAAAGGCCGCGGGAAGTAATCCCTTGGTTTGGAGCGTCACTAACTCACTGTGCGGGACTGAGCATCTCTCCCAATCTCCAGGCTGAGGGCTGGGAGCACGAGAGGAGGAGCCGCGTCGACTGTCCACGATGGAATGGATTTTTGACAGAGGCGCTCCGATGAATGCTCGCGGAGGGAGGATGGTGTGATTCGGATCTAGATCCCTGTCTCTTTTATAGGCGGCTCATTTGCGCAGCAAGGGGGGTAAATGTAAAGATATCCTGGCTTTTCGCATTCGTTTTACATGTGGAAGATGGCGATTATTGGGCGTGGAAGCCAAGGAGCGCAGCATTTATAAGAAGCCGGACACTATTCGACAAGTATATGGAATTTGGAGAAGAACCTGCCTTGCAAGGCCGAAGACAATCAACACGCCGGACTCTTCATCATTGAAGCTTGGTTCGGGGGCTACTGAGGGAGTCCCGGATTAAGGGGTGTCCGGATAGCTGAACTATCACCTTTGGCCGGACTCCTAGACTATGAAGATACAAGATTGAAGACTTCGTCCCGTGTCGGGATGGGACTTTCCTTGGCATGGAAGGCAAGCTTGGCGATACGGATATGTAGATCTCCTACCATTGTAATCGACTCTGTGTAACCCTAGCCCTCTCCGGTGTCTATATAAACCGGAGGGTTTTAGTCCGTAGGACGAACAACAATCATACCATAGGCTAGCTTCTAGGGTTTAGCCTCTTTGATCTCGTGGTAGATCTACTCTTGTACTACCCATATCATCAATATTAATCAAGAAGGAGTAGGGTTTTATCTCCACCGAGAGGGCCCGAATCTGGGTAAAAACATCGTGTCACTTGTCTCCTGTTACCATCCGCCTAGACGCACAGTTCGGGACCCCCTACCCGAGATCCGCCAGTTTTGACACCGACAGAAGGACTCTACAGATTTTACTCTGCCACCCCCTAAGAACATTTGCAAGACAACACATGCATAGGCACTCAACGTAGCTGTGTTGATGATGAGCACGTCTCCCCTAGTGCACCATCACAGGTGCTCCCTCTAACTTGGCACTTTTATATGTGGTTGCATGTTATGTATGATGTCTAGCTTGTATTGCTTCTAATTTTGTTGAATTCCATCTGCTTACTTTACACATTATACTTGTGAATAAGACACGTGTTCCTGTTTCTAGAACATACAATATATGTCTATCACACCATGTTCTTACATCAAAGTACCACTAATGTGTAACCTGCAACAATCACTTATCATAAGACACGTTTGACTTGGGAGTGTGATATAGGTTACATCTCACATTCTTTTCTAGCTTGTACTACTTCTAATTTGTTGAAATGGCACTTATGACGAGAGTGTTTTAACTTGGTAGAGTGATATTCGTTGCATCTTTCATATGGTGTCTAGCTTTCATTGCTTCTAATTTGTTGAAATGCCTTCTCCTTAGTTTACACATCATAGCGGTGAATATGCAATGTTGTCCTTTTTCTTACACATTCAATCGTCCTATCATGCGGTTGCCTTATATTAAGGTAGTGCTCGTTGATGTCTGCTAGAACTACATCGGTATTTCCCCAAAGAGGAAGGGATGATGCAGTATAGTGAGGGTACGTATTACCCTCAGTGACGAGACCAAGGTTATCGAACCAGTAGGAGAACCTCCTCACACCATGTAAACAGCACCTGCACACAAATAACAAATACTCGCAACCCGACGTGTTAAAGGGGTTGTCAATCCCTATCGGGTACGGTCCCTCAAGATAGGAAAATAACGTGAGGTAAAAGTGGTAGATAGGATAAATAGATCGTGGAACAAATAAATTGCAGCAAGGTATTTTTTGTATTTTTGGTTTAATAGATCTGAAAATAAATGCAAAGGAAAATAGATCGCAAAGGTAAATATGATGAAAAGAGACCCGGGGGCCGTAGGTTTCACTAGTGGCTTCTCTTGAGAAAAATAGCAAATGGTGGGACAACAATTACTGTTGGGCAATTGATAGAACTTCAAATAATCATAAAGATATCCAGGCAATGATCATTATATAGGCATCAAGTCCAAGATTAGTAGACCGACTCCTATCTGCACTGGGAACTATGTCAATGGGTTACTACCAAAAAATGATATAAAATGACTACAAAATGATTGTAAAACATCCAAGAATGATAATATAACAACATGGAACAATCAAAAATTATAGATAGTTGGAGACGTATCAACATCCCTAAGTTTATTTCCTGCTCGTCCTCGAGTAGGTAAATGATAAAAACAGAATTTTTGATGTGGAATGTTGCCTAACATGTTCATCACATTTGTTTTCTTTATAGCATGGACATTTGGAATTTTATATGATTCAAAGCAATAGTCTAGTTTTGACATGAAGACTTTAATACTCAAGCATACTAACAAGCAACCATGTCTTTCAAAATATCAACACTAAAGCAAGTTATCCCTAGACCATTATGCTCAATCGTTGATCCATTCATGAAACACACTCGAATATTAGCTATACCCAATCCTCAAATACGATCATAGTGCCCCTTAGTTAGTGCTTTATAAGAGAAGATGCTCAAACACACTCGAATATTTTTGACTTATGAAATCCCTACATAAAGTAAACTCATTTTTCATTTCGGGACTGGGCATCCATAATACCTTTGCTGTACTCTCGTGCAATGAAAAGTGAATAAACACTCATCGTGAGAATAACACATCTAGCATGGAAAATATTGGTCACCCTTCACCGCCTCGCGAGCGGTCGAGTAGACAAAAGAGAAATTTATTTTGAAAATTAGAGTTAGCACATGCAAATTTGCTTAGAACGGCATGGAAATACCGCATATAGGTAGGTATAGTGGACTCATATGAAAAAACTGGTTTAAAGGGTTTTGGATGCACAAGTAGTGATCATACTTAGTGCAAAATGAAGGCAAGCAAAAGATTGAGAAGCGACCAACCAAAAAGCAAAAAATCTCATACCCAAGCATTAAGCATAAGTAACACCGAATAATGCACCATAAGTAGGATATAAATTTCATTGCATAACTATTGACTTTCGTGCTTGCATAGGGAATCACAAACCTTAACATCAATATTCTTACTAAAGCACAATTACTCTTCAACATGGCTCACATATCATATTCTCATATATGAAAACCATTACTAAGAATCAAGTTTATTTTTTCCAATGATGTTCATGAAAGTTTTTATCATATCCTCCTTGGATATCTATCACTCTGGAACTATTTTCATATGTTGCTTTTGATAATCTCAAACAAATATAAGTGAAGAACATGAGCATAATTTTTCTTTCTCTCAAAATAATCTAAGTGAAGCAAGAGAGAATTTCTTCAAACTTTACTAACTCCCAAATAAATCTAAGTGAAGCATGAGAGCATTTCTTCAAAAATAACAAAGCACACCATGCTCAAAAAGATATAAGTGAAGCACTAGAGCAAATCCATGGCTCTAAAAATTTAAGTGAAGCATAGGAGCAAGCATAGCATAATTTTTGGCTTTCTCAAAAGGGTGTGTCCAGCAAGGATTCAACACTTAAAACACAAAGCAAAATCGGCAAAGACTCATATCATACAAGACGCTCCAAGCAAAACTCATAATATGTGACGAATAAAAATATAGTTACAAGTAAAATACCGATGGTTGTGAGAAGAAAGCGGGGATGGCACTCGGGGGCATCCCCAAGCTTAGTTGCTTGCTACTTCTTTGAATACTATCTTGGGGTGCCTCAGGCATCCCCAAGCTTAGCCTTTTGCTAATCCTTATTCCTTCATCCATCGTTAGATCACCCAAAACTTGAAAACTTCAATCACACAAAACTCAACAAAACCTTTGTGAGATCCGTTAGTATAAGAAAGCAAACCAGTAATATAAGTAATGTTGCAAACCTATTTTATTTTGTTTTTGCATTATATCTACTGTATTCCAACTTTTCTATGGCAAAAACTCATCAAATAAAACCATAGAATCATCAAAACAAGCACACAATGCAAAGAAAACAGAATCTGTGAAAAACAGAAAAGTCTGTAGCAATCTGAATATTTAGAATACTTCTGTAACTCCAGAAATTCTGAAATAAATTGGTTAGTGAGAACTTTGTATATTAATCTTCTTCAAAAAGAATCAACTCAAAAGAACTTTTCTGTTAAAAATGACAAATAATATCGTGAGCGCAAAAGTTTCTATTTTTCAGCAAGATCAAATCAACTTTTACTCAAATCATCCCAAAGGCCTTACTTGGCACAAACACTTATTAAAACACAAAAAACACTATCATAACAGTAGAATAATTGTGCTAACACACTCCCCTAGCTAGGCATAATGCATAGGATCTAAGTTTTGTCATCTTTGGTTCTAGATCCATAAGATGCCCTCATGATTGATTCATATGGTGGCCTAATTCTTGTTCTAGGGAAGTGTTCCATTCCCTTCCTTAGTGTAAATTGAAATTTAATATTTCCTTCCTTCATATCAATCACGACACCAATCGTGCGCAAAAACGGCCTACCAAGAATAATTCGACAAGACAGATTGCAATCGATATCAAGAACAATAAAATCTATGGGCACATAATTCCTATTTGCAAGAATAAAAGCATCATTAATTCTTCCCATAGGCTTTTTAATAGTAGAATCCTCCAATTGCAAATTTAAAGAACATTCTTCAATATTGGTAAGACCAAGCACATCACCTAAAGATTTCGGAATTGTATAAACACTAGCACCCAAGTCACATAAAGAAAAACACTTGTAATTTTTAATCTTTACTTTGATATTAGGTTCCCACTCATCATGCAATTTTCTAGGAATTGAAACTTCTAATTCCAATTTTTCTTCAAAAGCTTTCATCATGGCATCAACAATATGTTTAGTAAAAGCTTTATTTTGTTTATAAGCATGAGGTGAATTTATCATGGATTGGAACAAAGAAATACAATCAACCAAAGAGCAACTATCATAAGTAAAGTCTTTGTAATCCAAAATAGTGGTCACATCACTAGTTAAAGTCTTGACCTCTTCAAACCCACTATTATCAATTTTCTTAACAAGATTTTCACCCTCTGAATCATAGTGACGCCTTCTAACTAAAGTTGACTCTTCTCCAGTCCCTTTTTCATCAATCTTAATTTTACTAAACAAGGAATCAATAGAATAAACACCAATCATTTTAAGATCTTCATCACTTTTATGATAGTAATCACTAGAAAACGCTCTTTCTAAAAATTCTCTTTTAGGTCTAAGCATAACAGCTTTTCTTACTTACATCCATAGAAACTTAAAGAGATTTAATTGATTCTTCAACTTTAGCACAAAAAATTTCATATTGAGAGTTTCTACATCATGAGAAAATTTGTCAACACTTCTAGACAAATCATCAATTTTATTCATCTTTTCTTCTATCGAAGTGTTGAAAGCCTTTTGAGTATTGATAAATACTTTAATATTGTTCTAAAGATCAGAGGTGTTTCTATTATTATTATAAGTAGGATTACCATAGGAATTACCATAATTATTAGAAGAATTAATAGGAAAGGCCTAGGATTAAAATTGCCTCTATAAGCATTGTTATTGAAATTGTTTCACAAGACAAAATTCACATCTATGGCATCACTATTTTGCTCAATCAAAGTAGACAAAGACACATCACTAAAATCAATAGGATAATTTTTATTAGCAACCAACTTCATAAGAGCATCAACTTTTTCACTCAAAGAATTTATTTCTTCTACCAAATTGACTTTTTTACTAGTAGGAGCTCTTTTGGTATGCCATTGTGAGTAATTTGCCATAATATTTTCTAGCAATTTAGCAGCTTCACCCAAAGTAAGTTCCATAAAAGTCCCCCTGCGGCGGAATCTAAAAGATTACGAGAAACAAAATTCAATCTCACATAAAAAATTTGTATGATCATCCAAAGATTTAGCCCATGATTTGGGCAATTCCTTAGCATCAATTTCATCCTTTCCCAAGATTGTGCAACATGCTCATGTTCAAGTTGCTTGAAATTCATGATCTGGGTTCTAAGGGAAATGATTTTTGCGGGTGGAAAATACGTAGTGATAAAAGCATCCTTGCACTTGTTCCAAGAATTGATACTATTGCAAGGCAAAGAAGAAAACCAATTTTTTGTGCGATCTCGCAAAGAAAACAAAAATAATTTCAACTTCACAACATCATTGTCCACATCTTTTTTCTTTTGCATATCGCATAATTCCACGAATGTGTTAAGGTGAGATGTGCATCCTCATTAGGAGTACCGGCAAATTTATCTTTCATGACAAGATTCAGCAAAGCAGTATTAATATCACAAGACTCCACACTAGTGGCGGGAGGAGCAATCGGAGTGCTAATAAAATCATTGTTGTTGGGTTTGAGAAATCACACAACTTGGTGTTCTCTTGAGTCATGATGACTTCACAACAAGATTGCACTCAAAAACAGATCTGACGAGAAAACGGCAACCGAAAAAGAGGGCGAATAAAATGGCAAATTTTTGTGAAGTGGGGGAGAGGAAAATGAGAGGCAAACGGCAAACAATCAAAAATGCAAGGAGATGAGATTTGTGATTAGAAACCTGGTTGGTGTTGAAGATCCTCCCCGGCAACCTTAATTATTTTAATACAAAGGCAGTGATAGTTGCTCACTGTCATCAGTTCTCAAAAAAAACATCCTCCCCGGCAAGGGCGCAAGAAATTCCTTTTGATGTCTGCTAGAACTATGTCGGTATTTCCACAAAGAGGGAGGGATGATGCAGTATAGCGACGATAGGTATTTCCCTTAGTGATGAGCCCAAGTTTATCGAACCAGTAGGAGAACCTCCTCACACCATGTAAACATCACCTACACACAAATAACAAATACTCGCAACCCAACGTGTTAAAGGGGTTGTCAATCCCTTTCGGGTACGGCACCTCAAGATAGGCAAATAACGTAAGGTAAAAGTGGTAGATAGGATAAATAGATCGCCGAACAAATTAATTGCAGCACGGTATTCTTTGTATTTTTGGTTTAACATATCTGAAAATAAATGCAAAGGAAAATAGATTGCAAAGGCAAATATGACGAAAAGAGACCCGGGGGCTGTAGGTTTCACTAGTGGCTTCTCTCGAGAAAAATAGTAAACGGTGGGAAAACAATTACTGTTGGGAAATTGATAGAACTTCGAATAATCATGACGATATCCAGGCAATGATCATTATATAGGCATCACGTCCAAGATTAGTACACCGACTCATGCCTGCCTCTACTACTATTACTCCACACATCGACCGCTATCCAGCATGCATCTAGTGTATTAAGTTCATGGAGAAACGGAGTAATGCAATAAGAATGATGACATGATGTAGACAAGATCTATTTATGTAGAAATAAACCCCATCTTGTTATCCTTAATAGCAACGATGCATACGTGTCATTTCCCCTTCTTTCACTGGGATCAAACACCGTAAGATCGAACCCATCACAAAGCACCTCTTCCCATTGCAAGATAAATAGATAACCCTTGCCAAATAGAACCCAAATATCGGAGAAGAAATACGAGGCTATAATCAATCATGCATATAAGAGATCAAAGAAGACTCGGATCACTTTCATGGATAAAAACATAGATCTGATCGTAAACTCAAAGTTCATTGGATCCCAACAAACACACCGCAAAAAGTCTTACATCATATGGATCTCCAAGAGACCATTGTATTGATAATCAAGAGAGAGAGAGAGAGAGAGGAAGCCATCTAGCTACTAACTACGGACCCATAGGTCTACAAAGAACTACTCACGCATCATCGGAGAGGCACCAATGGAAGTGGTGAACCCCTCCGAGATGGTGTCTAGATTGAATCTGGTGGTTCTGGAATCTGCAGTGGCTGGAATTGATTTTCATCGACTCCCTTGGAGTTTCTAGAATATTGGGGTATTTATAGAGCAAAGAGGCAATTTAGGGGGCACTCGAGGTGGGCACAACCCACCTGGGGGCGCCTGGGCCCAGGCGTGCCCTGGTGGGTGCTGCCCCCTCGAGGCGCCCCCAAGTGCTTCCTTAGCCCACTGGATGTCTTCTGGCCCAAAAGAAATCCTCAAAAAAATTCACTCTGTTTGGACTCCATTTGATATTTATTTCCTATGATGTAAAAAACATGCAGAAAATAGCAACTGGCACTAGGCACTATGTCAATAGGTTATAGTACCAAAAATGATATAGAATGACTATAAAATGATTGTAAAACATCCAAGAATGATGATATGACAGCATGGAACAATCAAAATGTATAGATATGTTGGAGACATATCACTCGTCAGCATCCTGCATCAATGAGTTCTGAGAAGCGAATTCTTATTTATTTTTCTTGTGCGTTTGACTTGACAAGGCAATACAATTAAGAAATAGGAAGGAAAAAAGTAAGGCAAGGACTGATGGCGGTCTTCCGGTGAAACCGGCATCCTAGGCGCTTTCTCTAGCTTGGGAATGTGATATTGTCTTGCATGTTGCATACGATGTCTCACTTGTATTGCTTGTAATTTGATTAAGTTACTTCTGCTTAGTTTACACAATTAGTTGTGAATATGCCATGCCAACCTCTTTTTCGTACATATTCCATCCTCGTATCATGTGTTTGCCTTACATCAAGGTAGTGATTGTCAGTATCATGCATGAATGAGGTCTGAAGTGTGAATTTTATTGCTTTTTCTTGTCGGTTTTACTTGACAGTGCAAAATCAATAAAGCAGAAGGAAATTAGCAAGGCAGTGGATAAATGTGCTTCTTCCAAACAGAGGGCCTCTACACATTCTACTTGGCCAGCCCCCCAACAGGATTTGAGCACAACACATGCATAGAGACTCAAAGTAGCTGTGTTAATGATGAGCACGTCCCCCCTTGTCCACCATCACAGGTGCTCCCTCTAACTTGGCACTGTTATATGTGGTTGCATGTTATGTATAATGTCTAGCTTGTATTGCTTCTAATTTTGTTGAATTCCATCTGCTTACTTTACACATTATACTTGTGAATAAGACACGTGTTCCTGTTTCTAGTACATACAAAATTTGTCTATCACACCATGTTCTTACATCAAAGTACTACTGTTGTGTAACCTGCAACAATCACTTTTCACAAGACACGTTTAAATTGGGAGTCTGATCTAGTTTACATCTCGCATTATTTTCTAGCTTGTACTACTAATTTGTCGAAATGGCACTAATGCCGAGACATTTTTAACTTGGTAGAGTGATATTCGTTGCGTCTTACATATGGTGTCTAGCTTTCATTGCTTCCAATTTATTGAAATGCCTTCTGCTTAGTTTACACATCATAAGCTATGAATATGCAATGTTGTGAATATGCAATGGCACTGATGACAAGAGATCTTTAACTTGGTAGTGTGATGTTGTTTGCATCTTGCATATGATTTATTTCTTGTACCGATTCACATTTGTTTAAATGCCAGTTTTGACGAGACACTGTTAACTTGGCAGAGCGATATTTGCAACATCTTTCATATGGTATATACCTTCCATTGCATCACTTCTAATTTATTTAAATGCCTTCTGCTTAGTTTACACATCATAGTTCTGATTATCTCATGATGTCCTGTTTTTCGTACATATTACTTCCTCCTATCATGTGGTTGTCTAACATCAATGTTCAGTTCGTCTGTATCACACATCAATTTGTTATGAAGAACTAAATTTTTATTCCTTTTTTCTTGTCGGCTTGACTTAACATGGCACAGAGAAAGAGGAAGGAACACAAAATGATAGGGGATGGTGTTAGTACTAAGAACACACGCAAACGGAAGAGGAAGAATTATGCAGATTCTGCTGGTACTGGTGGTGCAATAGAAGGTCAAAGTCCACCAGAAAATTGTATAAACGCGGTATCCCGTGATACATGAGCTGCAAAACAAGCCAAACAAAAACTAATAGTTGCCACCAAACAAGCAACGACACCCTAGTTGTTGCAACACCTTCCACAGTACCACCAGCAGCACGAGTTACTTGTCAACTCAGCTAGCAGCACGTTTCCAAGATCCCTTGCCACCTGACACTACTTCCAAAGCACTCTTGACACAAGATGAGTTGGAAAGATCAGATGAACCTTGTGAGCTTCAACATCAAGAAGGTAGTTGTTGGAGTCAAGTTATCGTTTCATGCTCCTTTATATGAAGTCTCATAGTTTGATGTACACTAACACTTCCTATGTTCATTGTTGGACTAGCACCTAGGCGCAGGAGGAAACAAACATCAGGGATAATGCTCGATAGGTTAACTAAATCTAGAGGAGGAAGAATGGAGATCCGTTTTGAGGCATGTTTAAAAAGGCCACGTGATGCTACAGAGTTAGCCAAGTTAGCATCAGAGGCACCGTTTGCCATTAGATGTCATGCACGTATCCTCCCAACATGGATTCAGTACAAGAATGACAAAGACAAAACCCAGTTCAACACCTTCCTCAACCATTTATCTATAAGTATGGTTATGTACGGAAACTAGTAATATCATCTTGCTCTGTCCCATACTTTCTAGGTTGCTGATAATGAGACTCCCATAATTTTCAACAGATGAGGTTCAAGTTGGATAGCCAAGATGATGCAACCAGACAAGCTTGCACCCATGTTTTTAAGTCTGCTATGTGACATTATCAATATAACTTGAGGAAAACTCACTTTGAAGGCAAGGCTAACAGTGAAGTTTCCCAAACATCTCTAGTGGAAAATATATCGGATGAAGACTGGAGAGGCCTCCTTGAACACTAGTCGGATCCAAAGTATCAAGTACTATATATATATATATATATATATATATATATATATATATATATATATATATATATCTGTGTGTGTGTGTGTGTGTGTGTGTGTGTGTGTGTGTGTGATCAGATGACATGTTGAACTCTTATTTATGCATGTGCCTCACAAATATATCTTCTTGTAGGTGAACTGTTTAAAGAACAAGGCCAACCATACGAAAGTGAAATTCCAACAAACAACAGGATCTCGTAGCTATATTGCACACTGTGAGGCTCTTGTCATTAGCTGTTGTTTCACTCTTTTCACTGTGCCATATTATCAGATCTATATTTACTTGTTCCAAATGCAGAGGAAAGCCCGCAAGGACCAAAAATACCTGAACCAATGTTGCAGAAATCTTCAAGGACTGTCACACCAGCAAGAAAGGCATGACTACACTAGTCAAAGCCGTTGTTGTAAGTCCTTAATCCTCATGCCTTTTAACTACTACTTACTATGACTTGTGCATTGAACTGCACAGTTTGCAACCAATGTCTATTACTCTTTTCAATTTTATACACAATTTTCTTAGCGTATCATTGCACCTTATAAGGTTTAAAAGAGATGAGTGATAACCCACAAGTATAGGGGATCAATTGTAGCTTCTTTCGATAAGTAAGAGTGTCAAACCTAACGAGGAGCTAAAGGTAGAACAAATATTCCCTCAAGTCATATCGACCACCGATACAACTCTACGCACGCTTAACGTTCGCTTTACCTAAAACAAGTATAAAACTAGAAGGACTTTGTAGGTGTTGTTGGATAGGTTTGCAAGAATATAAAGAGCACGTAAATAAAAACTAGGGGCTGTTCAGATAAAGACGCAATAAAGTTAGTATAGCGAGTGTGTAAAAGTGGTGGTAGGAGTTGTGAAATCGTCCCTAAGCAATTGACTACTTTACTAGACCGATAGCAAGTTTTATGTGGGAGAGGCCACTGCTAGCATGTCATCCCTGACTTGGAATTCTATGCACTTATGATTGGAACTATTAGCAAGCATCCTCAAATACTAACGTTCATTTAGGTAAAACCCAACCATAGCATTAAGATATATTGGTCCCCCTTCAATCCCGTATGCATCAATTTCTATGCTAGGTTGAAGCTTCTGTCACTCTTGCCCTCCAATACATAGTCCTATCAGCATACAACTAACCCTATGGTGTGATCCACGCGCGTGCTCATATGATGGGCACCAAAGCACATCAACATAACCACGAGCAAATTAAACTAATCATAGCAATTCACCAACTACCGAAAGGACAACGAAAATCTACTCAGACATCATAGGATGGCAATACATCATTGGATAATAATATGAAGCATAAAGCACCATGTTCAAGTAGAGGGTATAGCAGGTTGTGAGAGAGTGGACCGCTGTAGATAGACGGGGGAAGGTGATGGAGATGTTTATGAAGATGACGGAGGTGTTGGTGTAGATCGCGGTGATGATGATGGCCCCCGGCGGCGTTCCGGCACCACCGGAAGCGAGGGGGAGAGATCCCCCCTCCTTCTTATTCTTCCTTGACCTTCTCCCTAGATCGGAGAAGGGTTTCCCCTCTGGTCCATGGTCTCCATGGCGTGGGAGGGGCAAGAACCCCTCCAAGATTGGATCTGTCTCTCTGTCTCTCTCTGTTTCTGTGTTCCTCTTTCTGGCCTTTCACCGTTTCTTATATTCCCGGAGATCCGTAACTCCGATTGGGTTGAAATTTTTACATGATCTCTATCCGGATAATAGCTTTCTTGCAGCAAACGAAGGGCACCAACCGCCTTGCGGGGTGGCCACGAGGTCCCAGGGCGCACCCCCTGCCTCGTGGCCCCCTCGGGCATCATCTCGCGTTGATTCTTCTTCCCAAAAATCATAAATATTCCAAAAAAAATCTATGTCAGTTTTTATCCCGTTTGGACTCCGTTTGATATGGGTTTTCTGCGAAATAAAAAACATGCAACAAACAGGAACTGGCCCTGGGCACTAGATCAAATATGTTAGTCCCAAAAATAGTATAACAAGTTGCCAAAAGTATATGAAAGTTGTACAATATTGGCATGGAACAATCAAAAATTATAGATACGATGGAGACGTATCAGCATCCCCAAGCTTAACTCCTGCTCGTCCTCGAGTAGGTAAATGATAAAAAAGATAATGTTTGATGTGGAATGCAATCTATCATAATCTTCATCATATATCTAATCATGGCATGAATATTAAGACATGAGTGATTCAAAGCAATAGTCTATCGTTTGACATAAAAACAATAATAATTCAAGCATGCTAATATAGCAATTATGTCTTATCAAAATAACATAGCCAAAGAAAGCTTATCCCTACAAAATCATATAGTTTGGCCATGCTTCATTTTCGTCACACAAAATGCTCCTATCATGCACAACCCCGGTTTTAGCCAAGCAATTGGTTCATACTTTTTAACATGCTTCAGCCTTTTCAACCCTCATGCAATACATGAGCGTAAGCCATGGGCATAGCACTATTGGTGGAGTAGAGTATGATGATGGAGGTTGTCTGGAGAAGGCAAAAAGGGAGAAAGTCTCGCATCGACGCGGCTAATCAACGGGCTATGGAGATGCTCATCAATTTATGTCAATGTGAGCAATGTGAGGAGTAGGGATTGCCATGCAACGGATGCACTAAGAGCTATAAGTGTATGAAAGCTCAAACTGGAAACTAAGTGGGTGTACATCCAACTTGCTTGCTCATGAAGACCTCGGGCATTTGAGGAATCCTATCATCGGAATATACAAGCCAAGTTCTATAATTAAAAATTCACACTAGTATATGAAAGTGAAAGCATAGGAGACTCTCTCTATGAAGAAAATGGTGCTACTTTGAAGCACAAGTGTGGTAAAAGGATAGTAACATTACCCCTTCTCTCTTTTTCTCTCATTTTTTTTATTTTCTCTTTTTTTGGTGGGCTTCTTTGTCCTCTTTTTTTTATTTGGGCTTCTTTGGCCTCTTTTATTTTTCATAAAGTCCGGAGTCTCATCCCGACTTGTGGGTCTCCATCATGCTTTCCTCACTGGGGCAATGCTCTAATAATGATGATCATCACAATTTTATTTACTTACAACTCAATATTACAACTCGATACTAGAATAAAAATATGACTGTATCATCATACTCTACTCCACCAAAAGTACCAGGATGTGCAATGATCTAGCGTAGCAATGACATCAAAAAATGGACAAGCCATGAAAACATCATGCTAGCTATCTTACAATCATGCAAAGCAATATGACAATGAATGCTCAAGTCAAGTATATGATGATGACAGAAGTTGCATGGCAATATATCTCGGAATGGCTATGAAAATGCCATAATAGGTAGGTATGGTGGCTGTTTTGAGGAAGATATAAGGAGGCTTATGTGTGATAGAGCATATCGTATCACAGGGTTTGGATGCACCAGCGAAGTTTGCACCAACTCTCGAGGTGAGAAAGGGCAATGCACGGTACCGAAGAGGCTAGCAAATTGCGGAAGGGTACACTACAAAAAAAAATACACTTCCGTGATGATACGTGTTTGCCAAAGTAGGTCACGTTTTTTGTCATGCATGTACATCCATGACGATTTTATGACAGAATAAAGATAGTGATACATGTGATGCCATAGAAGTGTTCCATGACATTACCAAAATTATCATCACGGAAGTGTCCACTTCCATGACGATAAATCACGCGTCACAGAAGTGTTTTCGTCAAGGGTGACCGACACGTGGCATCCACCGTAACGGAACGCCGTGAAGATATCGGGTCGGGTTTTGGATCCGATAACCCGTTAACAGCCCCGACTAATGGGGATTTTCCACGTGTAAAATCATCATTGGCTGGAGGAAACACGTGTCGACTCATCGTTGGGACAGATGCCATCCACTCATTGGACAGAAGGCACCTATGATACATCGACACGTGGCACGGCCCATCAAGTTTAAATGGGCTGGCCCGACTAAAGCCCCACAAGATTTTGCGGGCCATAATGGGCCGGCCCAGCTAAAGGCCCACGAGATTTTGCAGACCATAATGGGCGGGCCCAGCTAAAGGCCGACAAGATTTCACGGGCCATAATGGGTCGGCCCAGGTAAAGGCCCACAAGATTTTTGTTTGCCATAATGGGCTGACCTAGGTAAAGGCCCACAAAATTCTTGCGGATCATAATCGTCCCGGCCCAGCTAAAGGCCCACGAGATTTCGCCGACATTAATGGGCTGGCCCAGCTGTAGGCCCACAAGATTTTCAGGACCCTAGTAGGCTGGCCCATTAACTGGCTGCCATGTTTTGGGCCAAATGCCGGCCCATATTTGATCCGGTCCATTAATGGCCTGGCACGTTTCGAGCTAATAATGGCCCATATGAGATCCGACCCGTTAAAAGCCTCCCACTTTCTAGGCCAAATCATGGCCCAGATCAACTCTGGCCGTTTAAGAGGCTTTGGGCTCAATTATGGCCCATATCAGATTCGGCCCATTAACTGGACGCTATGCTTTTGGGCCCACTTGCTAAAGGCCCATTTAGTAATTCGGCCCGATATTAGTTTCGGCCTGTTAAGGGACCGTTTAACATTTCAGCACTATGTTAATTTTGGCCTGTTAAAAGCCCGTCATATAGTTGGGCCTAACTACGACCCGGTTTGCATCCGGCCTGCTCGCAGCCGATATCTGATTGGGCCAAACAAGGACCGAGACAACTTTGGCCTGTTAAAAGTCCATGATTGATTCGCACAATCATGGGTCGGGGTCCATTTCGGGTTGCTGCCGGCCCGTGAGCTATTCGGCACGTTTCAGGCCCAACCTACTTCTCAGCCTCCTAAAAGCCCATTGAGTTTTCTTGCGAAAAGAGGGCTGGGGGTTACTCGGCCTATTAAAGGCCCAAATCTACTAGTGGGCCAGTTTGACGGGGCCCACGATGCGGATCATACATCGTGATTGCATGACGGCCCGATTATGTACCGTAATTTTATAGTCTCGCCGGTTTACTGCGAAGACAGGATATATATATATAGTAAAATAACTGCAGCATCGTGAATAAGAAAAAATCTAGACTATACAATAAAGAAATTACGGCATATTACATCCACTGGGCATCAAAGTTCGCCACTATGATAATAAAGCACAAGCAGACAGCATATTACATACATTGAGCATCAAAGATCGCCACCAGTGCAAATAAACACGCCGACAAAATAATATACAAAACCGACAGCACTTCAATAGAGTTCAAGAAAGGTTAGCCCTGCTGGGGAGCTGCAGCGCAAGCAGCTGAGCAAGATGATGAGACTGCGCTTGTTCATCACTTATATCTTCCTCACACTGAAAGATAAACAAGCAGACAGATGACAGGTTTTGCACATAAAAGTATCAGTGCTGACAATTCATCACATTTCTTACTAACAAATAAAGTGACACAGTTTAAAATTGCATTAACACAATATGGTATTGTTCAAGTCAAGACATGGCAGGAAATGACATTGTGAAGGAGTTGGCAGCTTCACGACACCACTGGATTACAGATCAAGAACTCATAAGTATCAATGGTTAGTGTGCTATCAATTTATCCCATTTCAGATTGGCAAATAAAGAGACGGTTTAAATAATAGTAGAAGGATATGACATTGTTCATAGTTAAGACATTGCAGAATATGACATCGTGCTGTAGTGGGTAGGTTCACCACACCACTCGATTACGGATGAAGAACAGAAGCATACATGCAGTGCGAAAGAAGATCACTTGCTCTGTATAGTTTAATTTACATGGTATGAAGAAGGAACTTGGTTGTACAACTGAAAACTTAAATTGAGAAGGACAAACTTTTGTTTATGAACTACATAATAAACTTTAAACATGCAAGTTGATGCAAACACCAAAAATAAACAACTGTTGCAGTCATGCCTAACCAAATATACATAACAAAGTTTGAAGGCTTGAGAAGGACAAACTTACATTACTGGTGAAGACAGGCTCTATAAAGCCCTTGTCCATGCTGATGGGGGGGGGGGAATTCAAGAAGTTTAGCACAAAATCTTCTTCATAAGCATTGCCTTTATTCTACATTTTGTTAAGAGTAAATATAGATGTGATAATATACGAAAAAATGGAGAATATTTATGATAAGATGAAGAGTGATGCTACATAACCAAGTAGTAAATGTATGTGCAGTGATACAGGCAAAAGGCACAGCCAAGAGCAATGCTTAGCTAAACTTGTTCAGTACCAACCTTATGGTAAGAGTAAATATAGATCTGATGTGTAGAAAATGGAGGGCAAAGGAAAATAAGCTGCAGAGTTATGGTACATGAACAACTACCTGTCAATATAAGTACACTGATAAAGGATAACATGTACTTACAAGAACAACGCAGTGCTAAAAAAATTCATTGGCATTGGATATATTCTACACTAATGTAACCATTCATACAGATCAGATAATTTGGAGCGAACAATTGATAAGCAAGCTATCATGCATACTGCTGTCACATAATGAACCAGGTATGTATGCAAGTACAGTGATACAGGATAACAGGTACTAACAAGAGCAAAGCAGCGGGCAGCATATTTGCGATATCATGTCGTTCTTTTCAAACCAGAATTCTTCTTCGAGCAGATTTCCTGCAAAAAAGATCCGTAAGGCACATGTGGAAAAGTAGAAGTTCAAATTGTCATGTGATTTCATAGACAGTACCTCATCCTGGGAACGAGACCAGTGCATAACAAGGTTTTTCCATTCAATGTCTTCTAAATTTAGCATAGGATACTTCACCGGAAATTCGTTTATAGACTTGCCATCAAAGTGTGATTTCCTCAGGTAACACTGATACTGCTGCAATGCTTCCTTGAAAAGCACAAGCAAGCTTTGCTCGTCATGACTATCCAAATTGACCCTCGCCTAGTTACAACCATGTAATGTAAATCATTATGTGTTCGATCATTAGAAAACAGGAAAATAATAACCATGAATAATAGCACTTACATGTAAGTTGGACAGGAAGATGTGAAAATGGTGTTTGTCTTCACTAGAATCTTCCCATGATGGGAATATATGCACGTAGTCCCTAACAACATTGAAAGCATTGTCTTTTAAACTAGGAATAAATGGAATGGGGTTCCATTCCGCAGGAATTGGCCGTCTCTGCAGTTGGGATAGGTCATCGGCCGGTGGACTTGCTGCACTTTTTGCTGGAGTGGGATTTTTCTATGGTACGGCTAGTGCTATGGCAAATGAAATTGGTATACCTTTTGCTGGAGTGCAGGTCCTGTGTGGTGGGGCTAGTGGTGAGGCCAGTGAAGTATGGGTACAGTCTGCTGGAGTCAGTCCTACGTTTTGTGTCACTGGTTGTACAACCAATATAAGTGCGGCGCTGTCTGATTTCTTCGTCACCACCACATTTTTCAAGGACTTTGCTGGTGCTCCTTCAGGTTCGGCAATCACCCTCTTCCTTTTTGATGTCTGTTGCACAAGAACAGCATTTGAGTGGAAAAACATGGTATGATGATAGATGGAATATGTATTGATAATGGATGGGCATGGCATCTCGAGTTATGTGATGAGTAAACTAAGCAGATGGCGATGCACCAAAGTAGAAGAAATGCAAGACAACATATGCAAGATACGCGCAATCAATAAAACCTTGCCAAATTAGAACAGGCACCTTGATGGGTGAACAGGACAGGCCATCTGCCTTTGACTCGTCGAGGTTAGAATAGTCATTAGGATGATATTCTGAACAAGAATCAATAGGTGGGGAGCGTACGAGTTTCATTGCTTCCAGAATGGCACTCAATGCCTTGGTGCCAATTTTGTAAGTCATTGCAGTGCTCCACAATATTCTTCTGATGCGCGGATTCTGATACTCACTGTAATTGCATATAATATCTGAGAACCATGAAAACATAAATAGTTGTGAGATTATCTTTGTATTACAGATAATATTCTACTATAGGGGCGCTTGTGTGCTATCACTGGATTCTGATGAGAGAGCTCATGTGTGCTGTAATACGGTGCATGCATTTATATAATCTGGCACAAGTACACAAAAAAATAGGCTCCAGAAGTAAGGACTGCTGGCAGATGATAGGTTCATAATATACTGTATAGAGAGTTTATTGCCAAATCATGATAACAAGAGCACACAGCAACTAGGCAGATCATAGTGTACATAACAGGGGTACACCATAACCACGATATATAAATCGGGAAAGTGGAACTGGCTTGAAAATATGGTGTTGTATTGCCGCTAGTAATTGAAAGCCTGTCGATCACGTACAGGCCAACTCTATCGAACATGGTAAAGAAGAGCAAGCAAATTTTGGATAATAAAATGTTGGTTGTGCAGTGCCCACACATGATGAACCAGAGCACATTAAGAATGCAACTCCCAGGTGTCTCTCGACCATTTCAGGAGGTTGGATGAAGATCCTACGTCTCCTAACCCTTCTTCTTCCTCGTCTCTGATTCTTCCCATACAGAACACCGCACGGGCCGCCGGCCGGACCACCGGCCCCCATCGCCTGTGTTCCTCCGCCACCCCCACCCCCCACCCGCGCCCCAACCCCACCCGCATTAAGTTTTCTTCATTCGGCGAGGCCCAACAACCACCCGAGCCCCTTTGATCGCACCGGCGAACTCCGGCGAGCTCTGAAAAATTGACTGACCGATCTAAGGGTGCAAACCGGACAAAGGAAACTTCGCAACCAAGACAAGAAATCAGAGTAAAGCAGTGGCAATCTATTTTCTTCTGCGATAAATATGTTGAGCAGATATGAAAGAGTACCGTCTATGGTGCGGCGCCGTGTACGCATCTGCTGAGAACTTGACGGTGCTGCGGTAGCGATGGCTATCGGCAGCGTGGAAGCAGATCTAGGAGGGTAGACGGTGGCGGCAGGGCGTGGTGGATGAGACGGTCGTAGGAGCGGTGCCGACAAGGTGGACGACGGCGGGGATGAAGCGAGAGGATGGGATGTAAGGATCCCGGTCCGAAGGCGTGGATGAGAGAGATCGATCTCTTGTAATGGACGGCGGCGTCGGGGTATCAGCTCCGGCATGGTGGAGGAGGACGGCGGTGGATGGGGTGGCGGACGGTGGCGGACGGAGGAGGGTGGGGTGGAGAGGGTGTTTTGGTGCCCACGGAGTACGAATGGGGAAATGGGTGGTAGAGAGGAAGGGGGGAACCATGTATTCAGGGTGCGCTTGTCTCAAATGCGAGGAAATTTACAAACTTAGCCCCTGTTTCAAATTTCTACTACATCACAGCAACATTAGTCGGTTGGGGATAGGACGGTAATCTCGCATACACCGAATATGCCGACGAGAATTTGTTTTTGGCGCCCACCGTGTATGAATATGAATCGGGGAGGGAGTCGCTTTCGGCCGAGGACACACCGTGTTTTTGGCGCCCACCGTGTATGAATCCGGGTGATAGGTGGTTACGTCACGTTTGGCTAAAATTACAAACCTACCCCTATCGAAACCTATAGAAATCCAGCAGATAGGCTTTGCGTGGCAGGGATAGGCAGTAGTGATTTCCATCTCGCAGATTTTGGTTTTGGGCAGTTACTGCGACTTTCCCCGCTTTGTTCAAATTTTGCAGAGTGCACGTTTACCATGCCAACTCAATTCGAATCCTGTTTGTATTCTATTTTTTTCGGGCGGGATCCATTTTCAATTGGAATTACATTCTATATACATCAATTTTTATATATACTTTCAAAAGCACAACACCATTTATACATAAATATGGTTTACAAATGGCATGATCTCAGATTCATAAGGTTGTATCCATCAATTTGGATTTTCAAATATTTGAAACCACTTTATGTTGAAATCCAATGTATGCATTCCTCGCTAACTGTCTCCAATTAATGTGTGTTTCATGTGGGTTTTTTTTACTTCTCAAACATGTATAATGTGTTTCACACACGCAACATATAGTGTAATCCCGTTTAGACATTAATTGCATATAAACCATGCATTGTTTGTAATTAAAGAATCTATGGATCACCAATATTGATAAACTATATAACATTACACGTGTGCCCAAATTCAAATGAATATGCAGGTTTGATACACCAATTTGCGTTATGATATTATCGATGTTGTGATCTCCAGTTTAAATATTTGAATCCCCTTTAATCCAGATATTCGTCTCATATAGCTATCACTCATGCTTATATAGGACTATCTCTCTAGACCTATACACGTTCATCGTCTCTCAGGTATCTCTCGTGCTACCTGTATGTCGACAATGATCTTGTATCTTCGTAACACACTGACGGTACTCTCTCCCTCGACCTTCATCACTCTATCACTCTCTAAGTATATCTCGCTCCCTGCTATTTGTCTCTAACTATGATTCTCCATGTGGAATCTCTTTCTCTCACACAAACACAAAACTTTGTCTCCCGGGGTCTCATTTCTCTCTACTATTCCCATGTGTGCCACTCGCACACCCCTCATACAGAGATGTCTTTCGCTCCTTAGATATGAGAACCTACGACTCTTCCTCTTCAATATCTCTTTCTCACACACAAACAAAAACTCTGTCTCCCAGGGTCTCATATTTCTCCATTGTTCTCTTGTATGTCGCTCACACACACCCTCTCTCCCTAGAGATATCTTGCGTTCCCTCATATGTCTCTCTAGCTATCACTCTCGTTGTGAAATATCTTTCTCTCTCGCAAACACAAAACTCCGTCTCTCTGGATCTCATTTCTCTCTGATATCTGTTTGTATGTGACTCACATGCACCATCTCTCTATCTCTCTCATACCCACACGCATAACCCAGCCTTCAAATCCACTCGACTCCTATCTCTAACACACACTAGCTAGCATCTTTATCTTTCTATTTATCTATTTCTCCATCAACCTTCTTTCTCGCCCTCACTCTTGATTCCTACCACGCACACTACATATGTTTCTGTCTACATGCAGTCAAGTGCCCTCTCACACACATATATAACTTCACCCTTTGAACCACCCGACGGTCATCTCCAACACCCAAACTAGCGGATGTCCCTCTAGCTAGCATCTCCATCTCTGTATCTATCTGTAGTTTCTCCGTCAACATTTCTTTCTCGCACGGAGTCTTGCTTACTATAACCCACACTATATATGTCTCTCCATACATATGCATTTATAGGTTGATCTCTTTTGCACAATCGTTGCGCCTCACTCCCTCTGCTCGCCATAGATGCATGCTCTAGCCCACGCCACTATCTCTTAAAGACAAAAACACATGATCAATTGTCGGGCCTTCTTCCCTGCATTCTCACATGCATGCATATTGTCATACCGATCCGTCCCTCCCATGTCGTTGATCTTATGACTTATGTCTTCTTTCTTTTATCTCGATCATGCGCTTGCGCACACACACACATCCCACGTATACATGTATACCTCTCATGCACGTTCAAGGTCTCTATGTCTCCATACGTAGTTAATTACACTCAATCCTAATGCCACATCGAATCGCTCTCCTCTTTTGTGCACATAACTTCCGCCTGGATGGGTAAAACACACACTCACACTTAACAATCTCCTTCTAGCTACCCCCCTCTCATGCTTCCCCTATATCCCCGAAACCAATAAGACCATCCCTTTGTTTAATTTCCGCCTACATGCACCATCGATATATAGTAGTCTTCCTCGGTGTCTCTCGAACAAACACGTTCTCTCGATGTCGACTCCTCTCACAAGCACACACCTTCTCTTCCCTCTCTACGGGCATTTTCTCTCTCGCACCAAATCGTTGGTGGCCTCTGCCATACACATCACCTCTCTATGATGAAGCCATGTACACTTAAAATACATCCGCCACAGAGGACCCCGCGACACACACACACACACACACACATGCATGCATGCACCCTACCCCCCACACACTAAGACTCCATCTCTCTCTCTCTCTCACACATACACACAAACACACACAGACACACACGCACACACGCACACCCACCCCCACACACACACTAAGACTCCATCTCTCTCTCTCTCACACACACACACACAAACTAAGACTCCATCTCTCGCTCCTCTCTCTCTCTCTCTCACACGCACACACACACACACCCCACACACACACACTAAGACTCCATCTCACACACACATGCTCTAGGCGGAGCATTTGTTCCTACCACCCTTCATCCAACCTTACCCGTATGATAAACAATCACCTTTATTTACTTGTATAATATGGACAAATTCCACTTTACTTTAGTAGTCAGCAAACTTATCATCTATACCCTTATGAAAAACGAGTTGGCGATGATGGTGTGCCTGCCATCTCGTAATACAGACTGTATGATCTATATCTGACGGATAGAAAGCAAACTATGATAATTTTACAAAAGATACCCGCACCTCTCTCCACATCATTATCTCCCGCAACCTCATTGCTCAGCAATAGGAATAAGTCTCTGGAACAATCTAGCATGCATGGTGGTCGCTGCCGCCTGCCGGCACAGTCCATCCCCATGCCTCCGCCCATTCCGACCACCAGTCACCACCACGCTCCACTCCTCCTCGCCTTATCTCTCATCTTTCATTTTTTCAATGACATTCTTGAGATACCAGTTTTCCGATAAAATTCTCGAGATATCATTAGCTTTTACACATGGGATTACTCCTGCATGGGTCAATCACAATAGGTGTTTTGTAAAAAATGCATATCGATGTTCCGTGCAATGCACGAGAATCTTGCTTGTAATTATATAATGCAAATCACGAGCAGGAAGTGACCTTTTTTTGACACAACCATGTTATCATGGCCACATAAATCACTAGCTAAAGTAAATACCATTATACTTATATCCCGATGCAAAAGGTTGAGTACATGTCCGAAGATTAGACTCGCACACATGCACTCTATCTCTCATAATCTCTCACACACACCAGTTACGTGACGCCCACTTAAGCAGACACGTATGTTACAATTTGTGCACCCGCGGGTACACGTGATGCTACGCATTTATTTAAGCCGGAAGGTGAACCCAAACAATTGCTGCATTCATTCCCCTTCCGCCGCCTCTTCTCTGGTCGCCGTCGCCCGGTAGCCATGGGACGGCCGAAGGTAACAACATACGCCATACTCCCACCGGAGCGGCGCTTTAATATGGAAATTTTAGTGGTCATGCATGCATATTTTTGTGCTAGCACTCCTATATAAGGGTTGACCGGTCACTTCCGGCGGACGTGTGCGGCCGGTGGAAGAGGAAGGAGAAGGGAAGCGGGCTGTGGAGTAATGTTTTTTACCACAATTTCTTAGGAAACTAAGTGCAATAATTGAGTAGTTTTGCAAACTACCAGTACTACACCTGAAATGGTTCAAAACCTATACTCCCTTGCCAACGCGCGCTTCCCGTGTGAAACGGTCAGCGTCTCCCTGGAGCGTCAGTGCCGCATTAATGCCCGGCCAGAGCGAAGGCGACCTCTCACTGGCGCCGGCTTTGAAGTGGCGCGACGGCCGAGAGAGCGCCGCTTCCCGGTGCATGCGACTGCTCCGCGTCGAGACTGGCCATAGGCCCTCTTCGGATCCATTGGTTAGAGTTACTTTGAGCTAGTTGGGGCTCAAATAGCCCTAAAGTATCCAAGCATGAGGGTTTAAATTGGAGCAAGTTGCACCGAACACACCAAAAAAAACTATCCCACCCAAGAGGTGCTAACTGGAGATAGTTCTCATTGGGACCACTGAAAAATCACTTTTCTCTCTCCATGAAGTGCATTTGTTGTCAATCTAACCCTGTCACCCAAACAACTCTTTGGCTACAGTTAGTTCAGGGTTAGTCATGAGTTAGTCTAACCTCTAGCTAAGTTAGAGTATCAAACAGGAGCAGTATAGGACATGCAAGTTGCTCAAAGCATACAAGCAAATTCGTATGTGAAAGGATTTTTTTCTTTTTGAAAACGGAATGTGAAAGGAATTTTTTTTAGAATTCTCTTGGCATGTCGCTAACATGTGATAGTTAACCGACCTCAATAGGCAGCAGAAACGCCAGCCCGCCGCACTTTGATAGAGACGAGGAGGGAGAAGCGATATAGGCTACTGGATTACTAGAGATAGGTGTCGCACGGATGCCAAGAAATATGGTGATAGCGTGGGTTAGCCATGTAACTACACTGGGTTGCCGTGTTTCGTACTCTTCCAGTCCACTTTGGAGATGATTGGTTAATTTTATATCGCTGAATAATATTAAATATTATGAGTGCAGACGCTCCACCACGAGGTTCCTTGCTCCTTCTCGGTCGTCCGGAATCTATGTTCTTCCACTCTATTTTTTTTACGTGAGCTTTGTTCATCCTTTTGCCAACACGCGAGACATCTAGCATCAAGGTGCACGTGTTATGCAAGGATCGTTCCATCTATACGAAGAACACATGGGACTGGAACTACGAGATGGACATGTACCCAGGAGTGGACGTACGAACCTGAGTAATGTAGCGCAGTAAGTGAAGTAGAAAGGCACAAATGGTATGAACATGCATGGCATATAGGGTGTGTTTGGTTGTGTTCTCGTCTCAGCATAGTTGTTCCCTCTTCATGCATGCTCAACTCAACACCCCTCTTCATGCATGCTCTCTTCATGCATGCTTCTAGTGTATTTGTGCTAAACTAGTGTGGACTCATGCACCCTCAATACACTCTACCAAACACCCAAAAGTAGGTCGAGAAGGGAACTCTTGGGCGGCATTTGTCTCTTACTACGTACTACCACTAAATGTTGTACGTGCAATGCACGGTGATGTTATCGAGTACGTGCCTAAGTACTCTACTACTACTATATTAGTTGGAGGCACATATTAACTTTTATATTTGTTTACGTGCATGCCCCGAGACCTTCGAACTAGACATGTCTTTCTCTCCAGGTCGCACTTTGTATCGTTCATACCACTAAGTGCTACTACGTGTGGTCTCCGACCCAGAAGTGGAAGAAGTGGAGACGCTCTACCACGCTGGGTTTTTTACGCTGGGCTCTACCACGCTATTCATGTCCCACTCCTTTCGCTAACGTGTGGGACATCCAGCACGTGCCGTGTTTGGCACCCTTCGTTGTAAGAGTTGAAATGCTAGCATTCATCAGAAATAAAAAATAATTATAAATCGGCAGTGATACTATTTTTTTGCGAATCAATCAGCAGTGATACTATACCACATTGTTTCCTTGCTCCTTGATATCGGAAAGAATACTTCCGTTCACCAACTTGTGGGACATCGACCATCCTGGTCCACTTGCCATGCACGCAGAACTCCAAGGGAGAGTCACCCATGTCATCGCGCTGCAGTAACAATGACTAATGAGCCGTCAAATCATAGGCCCACTTCCCACTTTGAAGTTACTCGGACGAAGGAACCATCATGACTTCGTTGAAATCCGCTTCTTGAAGAAAACTACTGTACCAGCAGTACTGCTAGCTACAGTAGTTACTCCAACAGAGGCCTCCTTTCGTTCATAGGATAGGAATATGAAAATCATAGGAAGTGAGATGACATGCATCTCAATTCCTATAGAGAAAGAGATGCCATTTGATGCTTAGGATAGGAATTTTTCCATTTAGTCTAGGCTAATGTACTAGTAATTTGCTCTAAAAACTACAGTAGTAACTAGTACTACTGGTAAATGCTCGTACTCAGACACAGACACACACACTAACTACCAGTAGTACTACTTCTCACATGTTGGCCAGACGCCGTCGTTCTCCTTTCCGGCTTTCTCAGCGACACCCCACCATGCTTGGATCTCAACCGACCTCTCCGCAGCAGCGCGTGCGTCCTTTTCTTTCTTGCGGCAGCGGGCCTCTCTTTTCTTGAGTGCTTTCTGACTTTTCTGCTCCCTCTGTGCAGCTTTCGCCGCCTCTTGCTCTACCGCCCATTCGGCCTTGGCATCTTCAAATTCCTCCCACATAGTTGTGAGGTCGCGAGCGGCGATGAACTCCGCACGACGGGATGACATCGCTTCCCTACCATTTTGTGTGCGGTCGTGGGTGGCGAGGAATTCGGCGCGGCGGGATGCCATCGCTGCCTTACTGGTTAGTGTGCGATGCGGTGGCATGAACAACGCTTGGTGAGAGCTCTGCGGTGGAGTGGCCGGACAACCGTATAGTGCATTGGTTTGTCAAGAGCTCAAGGACAGAAGACGAAGCAAATTTGGATTCCCCTTCAATCCTGGTCATTTATTACCGAGTTAAATGCATTGGCGGTCATCAAACTTGTCTTGATAGCTCTATTTGATCATTGTATACGAGATATGGTGACTATACGGTCACTGGCTCAGCGTAGAGCTCCGTATTTGCCTGGTTGACCAGTCAAACAGACCGCATGCGCCTCATCAGCTCGTGTTCTTTATCTATCTATGCGGGCGTACCTGTCAAATGAGAAAGAAATACTGTAAAAACCAAAATTATGCGTATGTGGGGAATCAAACCACGGACTCGTCGCTGCAACGCACCCTCGTCAGCCAAATGAAAATGAAATACTTCACGTCAGACACTCACGCTCACGCTGTCAAAGCATGCTAACGCATGCACGTCGCCCTCTAAATCAAAGTCCTGCTCATGGCGCAACGCAAACGGCAAGCCCATCACCTGCGCGCCCCGACGGTGCCTGACATTACTATTTAGACGTTTGATGGAGGCCTACGCGAACTCCGAGCATGTATTCACCTGGCTCAACACCAACGGTCATACTCGGACCGCCTTGCTCATGTATATCGCCCCTCACAACGACAATCTATAAAACGGCCTAAGCAAGAGAGGGTACTATGGTAGTATGGTACGGAGTATGTACTATCGTGAGCGACTGATCTTAGTGCCACTGCGCACCGAAACCCCTTCCATCGCTAGCGCGCGCTTCCCGCTTGAAACGGTCACCGTCTCTCCAGAATGTCAATGCCGCATTCACCGGACTTAACTGCAGGTACAATTGGTGTGTCACTGACATGCGGGCCAGATCCCCGTTGGGCCCACATGTCAGTAACCCAAACGCATCTGCAGTTAAGTCACTGAAGCAGCGTCTGCATTCACGCCCGACAAACCTACTCCGGCGCCAGTTGTCCATCCGTCTGCCGCGGCTCATTGCCATTCGCCCGCTATATTAACTTGAGCCCCAGCTCCCAGCCATAGCCAAAGACCCACACTTATTCTCCTCTGGTCCCTTCCTTCTGTCGGCACCACTTCAACCATGCCCTCCTGGCACTCTGAAGCTCTCTTGGATGTACTGTCGCAGGAGCAGACGAGGGACATCGGCGGCTCCGCTCTGGGCGCGCTCCAAAGCTCTCTTCAACATACTGTCGCAGGAGCAAACGAAGGAGATCGCCGGCACCCCCCGGCCGCCCTCCGCCACCACGACAATGAAGCTGGCACGCGTGCGTGGGCGCAGCCGGCAGCGAGGAAGAGTAGTACACGGTAGGTCGCCGCCGCTCTGGTCTCGGGAAGGCCACCGCTACTCTACTCAGTCAACGCCAAGCTTGGTGGGGTAAACATCGGCAGCTGATTAGCTGCTTGACAGCAACGTGGAGGCGGAAATCTTCAGAACCTTGTGCTCCGGAGGAGGAGGTTATCAAGGCGGATGAGGAGGAGGCAAAGGCAATGGCCGGCTTTCTCGGGTTCATGGCCGGACATGGTGGTCGGGCGCCGGCGATCATTTAGATTAGGTTTACAGTAGGTTTTAGTATGGTTTGTGTGAAATATGTAATGAATTTTGTCCAGTTTGTAGGAAAAGTTTTCGAAATGTAATGAATGTCATCCGGTTAATTTAAAATTTGCTTTGTTTGCATGAATTTCGTCCGGTTAGTTCATATAGTTGTCGAAAGGTATGCGGGTAGCATCGGATGGCAACCATCAGTATCCTTGGACAGATGCCGGTGTAAATTTGTGGGCCAGCGCTGGAGATGCCCTAACTATCATGCTATAATCGCTAACAATCCTCCATTATTTGGCAGGGAACAGTTATCCCTCGATCAAAATCAGATCCGCAGTGTTTTGCACTCCTCCCGCGTAAGAGTGTAAACTCTTGCTTACATAAAAATGGAGCAAGTGGACGGCACTGTAGCACGTTATATCACTCGAACTAGCCCGCCTAACGAGCAGGAAAGCACCACCCTCGTCATTTTGTTCTGGATTTCTATCGATCGATCGCGCGAAAATGTTACGCTTCGCAAGTTCTAAAGGAAAAGGCGGCACACTTACGACTCGTACGCGTCACAACCCCGACAGTCCGTCCCGCTCGCCGCTCACCAGAGGGGACACACGTTGTCATGCAATTTCACAAACATGTGGGACCGTAATTGAATAAACCATCGATAGCCGAAATATAATCGCTCGGCGGGCGTCGGCTGAGAAGAGAGAAATGGGGGAGGGAGAAGAGATCGCCTGCCCACCAAGCACGGACTCCAAGAAATATATGGTGATAATGTGAGGTGGGCCATGCTGGAGTCCGGACCGCTTCCGGAGCCCGCTCTCACCGCCCTGGCCCCTCAAGATGCCAGCTGCCCGCCACATGCATGCATAGCAAGTAGTACTCCTTATGTGGAGGAGAGAGAGGCATTGACAAAGTCAAGGAGTGGGCTCTGCAAGAGCCCGTCTCTACATGTGCTCCTAGGTATTAAAAAATAATTCTAAAAAAAGGCATAAAAAACAATTGTGTCTTAAACATTTGAGAGGAAATAGATAGAGAGAAAGTGAGAAAAAGTTGTAACCTGGGCATTACATGAGGAAGGACGAAGTGGTGCACATGCCAAGTTCACTGGGCTACCGTGTTTCACACTCCTCCGTCGTAACAGTGGAGACAATAGCTTTCATCAAAAATAAACAATGAATACTCGTTACTCGTCCTCTATATCGGAAAGAATACTTTTGTTCGCCGACATGTGGGATGTCGACCATCCTAGTTCACCTGCCATGCACAAAATTATCCTGGTCTACCCCGGTCGTATCGCAGGCCAAACCTTTCCCACTGTAAGTTGTTCGGACGAAGGAACCATCATGACTTCGTTGAATTCAGCTTCTTCAAGAAAACTTACTGTACCCGCAATACTGCTACCACACACGAAGACTAGACGGCACTGTACCACGGCATATCAGTGAAACCCACTAGGACAAACTAGCCCGCCTAGGTCATCTATTTTGGAATGGAGGGAGTACGTCTCTGCGCTGGTATGATTTTGTGTTGCACGTTCTCTGTACTTTTGCTACGATTTTCCTACCCTATGAACCAAATGAGTCCTGAATGTATGTCGACTATTCTCTGATCGATCGCTAAGCCTACAACTTTAGGAGCTAGGGCTATTGGTCGATCGACGAGGGATAAGTATAAGCGTACCAAGAGCTCATCAGCCCCCACGTTTCTCTTCGGTGAGTGTTTTGCAAGTACTATAGATCGCACAGTAGCTAGCCTACTAACACCAAGAATCATCAAACAAGCCCTGCTGATATGATAAACACTTCAAACTTACATCTAAGCATGCCATATATTACATCAAAAGCTGGTGAGGATACATCTGTTTCCATAACTCGGAGAGGGTTCGCATGATTCATCGCATGATTCACTATCAAACAAAAGTAGCAAGATCCGCCCACACAAGACAGTGCACTAGCCCTAAGATGGTTTGATAACACACATCATTCTAGTAATTAAACACAGGGCAATGCAAACTACCCTGAAGGATTAGCGCGACCAACTATTTCTTGTCATCGATCTCTCGGGCAATGACCACAGCACGGACAGCGGCATGGGAATCGATTTCTGGAGCGATGTCCACAGGACTGACCGCGACATCGAAATCGATCTCTGGGACGATGTCCACAGGATGGACAGCGGCATCGGAATCGATCTCCGAGGCGATGCCAATAGGACGGGCCACGACATCGGAATCATCAAGGACAACCACCGGCACCTGCACAACCCTAACATATTAGCAAGCACATTGTAAATAATCAAAAACCACAACTATGGTAATAAGCCATTATTCTTTACCTTGTGCAGCTCACCGGGGGATCTCATCCCTTTGGGGGCCATCTCCTCATCCTCGATGGGGGCCATCAACTTGCCAGGGGAATACTGCTTCTAAATGGCGACTATCTCCTCAAACTCGGTCTTGAGCCTCACATAGGTGGCAATCAGAGTTCCGGGGTAGGCACGGTGGGGCCCTTGCTGTTCTTCCAACTTTATTTGAGGAGTTCGTCTGCCATCGTCCTCAACTCTTTGGCTAGTACTTGTTTCTTGGAGTTCTTCGTCTCCATGGGTTGGCCTGCCAACATGGTCAACTCGTTGGTCGGTGCTCGCTTCCTGGAGATCGCTGTCTCCAGTGGGTTGTCCGCCGGCAACTCTTTGCCTGGAGCTCCAAGATCCATCAATGAACTAACAAACAAAAAGCAATCGAAAGGAAACCACAATCGCAATGAAAACGGGAAAAGAATAGGATGTGAGAATCGGTCGGTGCTTCACAAAAAGAACATTATTGGAATGAAAATATAGCAGCATAACTGATTCGCCCACCTTTCCTTCATCGGTACAGAAGAAAAATGGCAGAAGTGAGTAGCCTGGAGTGAGGTTTTCTTCAAGAAAGGGAAGAAAGGGCTTGAACGAGCGTTCCAGCTAAGAGATGATGGTTGCTTCGTCTAGTCCAACTTGGAGGCCACCTTACCACTGCTGGTAAAGGTGTGGGTTTCGTGATATGATGGGTCATGACGGCCACACCGGGGTGACAGGTGAGTCTCGACTGTAGCAACTCACTGTGATTTGGTGGATGGCACGTGGGCCCGGATACTTTTAAATGTCCCGCATGTAGATAGAGCGGCTAGTCATATAGGAGTGCTCAATATTGTGCACCCAATCAAGGCGGAGAGGAAAACGAGAGAACTACATAATTAATGCATGAGTTTAATTAGGGTAGTTTTGTAAAGTACGAGATACATTCCTCCAATCGCAAAATGCCTTGGTTCATGAGATTTGAGATTTGAGCCCTATAAACCAGAAGGGAGGGAGTACTGCACACGGTGTAGTCTAGTCACTTGTTGAAATCTCTAGAAAGGAAAATACTCCTTTCCGGTTTACAGGGCTATACTACTCCCTCCGTCTTGGTGTGTAAGTCATCTTACGAAAACCAAATAGTCCCAAAACACTTAGGCTAGTCATAGTGGAGAGAAACTTAGACTAGTAACATAAATATGTTACTAGTCTATGTTACTACCTTCATAGTGGATAGTGTCATAGGTGTGGTAACATAGATGCCTTCATTTATTACTTTTTAGACTCATTATGCATTGGGAAGCACTATGTGATGGTAACATATTATGTTACTCTATTTGCCTCTCTCCTCATTAACTACTTGCCACATCACCATTTTTGCTTACGTGGCATCTATGTTGCTACTTATGTTACTCCTACTATGACCAGCCTTAGACTAGCCACAATGGTGAGTAACATACACTAGTAACATACACATATCCCTAGACTATGTTACTACCTTCATAGTGGGTAGTAACATAAGTGTGGTAACATGCAAAGCTTCATTTATTAGGTTATAGACTCATATTGCATTGGGACATGTAATGTTACAGTAACTAGCTAAGTTACTATAACTACCTCTTTCCTCATTAACTCAGTGCCACATAAGCAAATTTGTTGAGTTGGACTCGATGTTACTGCTGAAGTTACTCCCACTGTGGCTAGTCTTAGGCACGGTGCGCTAACCTCTACCTTGTTTCTTGTTTCTTGACATATCAACCAATAAGAGATGAGAGGTGTGCATGCTTCTAATGACTTGCAATGGCTAGTTCATTGCATGCAATGCTATTAATTAGCAAATAAACATTGGTGACCCCAGGAGGAAACGGTGCTAAGTGCGTGGACCTATGCAGAATGAGTATCAATCAATGGATAATGTATTTTAATTGTTAAACAATAGCAATTTTGTCTCATGCAAGAGCCTGGCTAGTATATGCATGCTCCAAGGAACCGCACCACGCGAGCGTTCGCAACTGCCACGTTCGGATTGCGCTTGGCTCTTTGCCTCTTCGAGAAGATGAACAATGATGTTACTCCTACTTCTACAGTATCGAATCCACTGCTACATGTCCGTCCACTTCGTGCGGGAGGGATAGCGTGTAGCGAAAGCTTCGACTTACTGCTCCTGCCTTTGCGTCTATGACAGGTGGGCCCAACAGGTGGTTGGCCCTCCTGTCATGCAGCCAAAGGCAGGTGCAGTTAAGGCACCGGAGCTCAGTCCGCGAGGGAGAGGGCGTTGTAGTGATCAAATTTCTCGGTCTTGTACGAGTTGACGCGACACATCAAAGCACTACACTCGATATAAGTCTTTTTACACATTTCAAATGGGCTACTTCATATGTAGGAGTAGACATATTCTGCTTCGTATGTAGTCACTTGTTGCAATCTCTAAAAAGTCTTATATTTGGAAACGGAGGGAGTACAATGCATGCATGCATGCTGTGACTTTCCTTTTGATACTTGCATGTATTGGTTGATGCACGTTGCCAAATTTTGACTATAAATTTAACTAACCAAATTTTCATGCATGTCACAAAAAATTACGGGGCTGTTTGGATTGTGACTATGTTTGTCTTATGTTGCCATATTATTTTTCCCACACTTGCCTAACCTGAGTTGCTCAAATTGTTAGACACACTTTGGCTTGCCTAAGGGAATCTTGCCACAATTTTTGTGTCTATGACATGTGGGCTTCACTGCTAATAAAAAAATTCTTATCTTAGGTGTGGCTAATAAAAAAGACATATTTAGGAACGGAGGGAATAGAAAATATAAATAATAATGCATGTTTGGGCAACCCACGTTTCCGCTAATTTTAGCCGTGGGCTTGTTCACAATCTTTACGAGGGGGTGGTTGTTCATTTAATAGAGGGACTTGTAGTAGCAGACTTGAACGATACAAAGTGCAACCTGGCACACCATAACACCACTCGGAACAAGCGGGTAACTATCTCAAAAAACAATCAACAACTAAAAAAACCGCGACCTGGCATGTAGTAGTACACCATTTTAAACGATTGTTTTGATGGAGTGAAAAAGGAAAACTACCCCACTACGTATATATAGGCCGGAGCCTCCGCGCTTGCTTGCTAGGGTTGCTCTATTCACACACTCTCATCCTCTCCAGATATAAACAAGATAGGGGTAGTAACACTGTCTTTCTCCCTTCAAAAAACACTGCCTTTCTATCCTCACCGCTGGTTACAGATCCGGACGTATCCCCCTCCGCCGGTGAAGGGGAGGAGGGGCAGTGATTAGGCCGTCGTCGACAGTGAGGGAGGAGACCCACTGCCGGCCGCACCATTATCTCTGGTAGAGCGCCGGCGCGGGAGGTCCTCCGATCCCTTCGTCGTTGCCTGTGGGCGGATCCGACCTCCCGCCGCCCACCTATCCACATCCCGACGACCTTCAGGTATATCTTCGTTCGAAACTGCCTTAGCTCTACTTCCCTAGCTCGCTACATCGCTGCATGTGCATCATTTTCTACCTCTCAGACCCTCTCGATCGGATGGTCCAACGTCACCTTTTTTTTCTTCTATTGTTAGAGGTAAAGCTACTTCATGGAGTCGAATCTTGTATTCCCTCCGTCCGAAAATACTTGTCATTGAAATGGATGTATCTAGATGTATTTTAGTTCTAGACACATCCATTTTGATGACAAGTAATTCCGGACGGAGGGAGTACTTGGTTCAAACAAGAAATAAAGTGGGGGTGGGGGAGTTTAGTATGTACATCGGACTTGGTACAAACAGGAAGGAAAGGGGGTGAAAGTAGTACAGACTGGGTATCCAACGGGTCTCTTGGTCGAAAAGGGAAATATAGGGGTAATGTTGTACACAGTGGTATGACCAGGACTAGATTTGCTATCCACACATAGGAGTAGGTGGCTAGAGTGAACAAAAATGGGACCAACCCAGACATGTTTCTTGGATGTTTGTTTCTCGGGGCAACAAATGATGAATCACCACTTTATGCCCCTGTTTATGTACATGGTGCTAGACTGCTGGTGCACCCACTGTCCCATGCCCTTATACCAAATATTTAGGCTCCATTTGGAATAAAGGGGCAGAAAACATAGGTCTTGATGGAAATAAAGGAATAGGAAAGGAATGTAGGTATAAAACTATGGAACAGCGAACCGGAGGAAACTCTCAAGAGAATGTGTTCGGATAGACTATGAAATGTACATATTTGTTTTCTAGAGTAGCATGCTTGGCAGTATGAGATGCTATTTGTTTATTCATCTGCACAGTGACTACTCTTGCCCTCACCTCACGTACCACACATAGGTTGATTTTTTTATTCCGACAAACACAGCACAGCAACCTGTCTAACGCATGGCAGCGAGCACCTGCCTCGGGCTTCCGCCCAAAAAATGAGCAACGCGTGGATGTTTCTAATCCTATGGAATCTGTACTACCAGATCGGCTTTCCTATGAAACACTATTCACCTTTCCCGTGTTCCGAATGGTTGGAAGGGAAAGAATACCGTAGGAGTTGTGTTCCTATGAAAATCCTGCAACAAACCTATGAACCAAACGCAACCTTAGCTGTTCTTAATCTAATGTCGCTGGTAAAAATGAAGCCATGCCACTATTATAAGCCATGACCAGTTTAGCCAAAAAAAATTGCCTGTAATTGTTTGAGACTCTGACTGTTTCCTCTGTGCCTTTTAGTGCAAATAGGGATATCCAGTTCACCTGGTTGCTATTGTGACCTTTTGGTGCACTGCACAAAACTCTTCTCAAAAGAAGTGACTTTTGTGCTGTTTAACTGGAATATCAGAATGGAACAGTTGGTTCATTTTGGTGGAACTGCACAAAGGGAGATCTATGTTCCAATCCTCATCATCCATATTGGTGCCATAACCTTCCTTTAGGTAAGAATGATATTTAATGCATGTGTTCATCTCTATTTTCCAACTGCCATGAGAAAACAATGCTGTTTTTTACTAGTACACTTGTACTCCCTCACTGACAAAACCAATTCTGAATTAGAAGGCCAATCATGTACTTGGTTTCACCAACTGGTGAGGAGAAAGAGAAACAGAGCATGAAGAGGAAGAAGAAGAAGAATAAACAGTGCCAAGGCGATCTTGCTGAAGCCAGAGGCCTCAGTCGAGGCCATTCAAGGGCTCCGGCAACGACTACCTTACATGTGAGATGATCCTCCAGGGAGCCCTTCCACTTCTGTTGTCTCACTTAATTAATTAGGAGTACTTAAGTACCACTAATTTATTACTACCTAATTTTCCTGTTGGAGTTACACAAATCTTTAGTATGACCCTATGCTGAATCATGTACGTGTGTATGTTTGTCTATGGAGGTGAATCATGTGGTGGAGCAGGGAAGGAATATTATTAGTGTCATGACATAATAGTGATATTGTTTTGCATGTCAATTTATTGCCGTTGGTTAAATGAGGCAATGTTTTGCGTATTGTCCATCATGAATTTGATGCTACTGTTTGAGTAATATGCTAATGTCTTCCTATCCTTTCTCACTAAGCTAATGAAGGTTTCACCTTGTTCCTACTTGTGCAAACAGGGATCACGTTGTGCCAATCATACATTTTAGTGGAACTACACAAGACAATACAATGAACTATATCCCAGCCAGTGCTTTAACTCTGCTGGAAGTTCTTGATAATCTTTCGATATAATCTCAGCACTGGTAAACAAGAGTGATTTCAGCCATACATTTGAAGTGCAGAAAAATATATACTAGTGATTCGAGTGAGTGCTTTATCATCTCTTATGGTACTACATGAATAAGCTTTTTTCCCCAGGTTGGTACATGCCTAAGGCCTTCATCCATGTTAGTTTGCTATCATATCTATTTGTATCGTGCTACTGTCATGAGGAACTCCTTTATCTTTGCACGTTAAAGTTTTGCAACCTATGATAAATGGGAATGCTTTGAGTGTTGAGTTGAGCTAATTGGCACTGATTAAATAAACTAATACCTCTCTTTAAGCAAGACTACTATGTTGCTAACTTTACCCATTAAGATAATGAGTGTGCTTCTATTTGTTAGTGTATGTTTCATCAACTAGTCCCACTATTGCAGTAATCTCACTCTCTCAATATATGTGCCAACTGGGATGCTCGATTTTGGTGGAACTGCACAAAAACTTTGGGTGCTTCATTGCCTCGACACCTTCCATCCTTTCCTGTCAGTCGCTAATCTCCGCTTGCTTTCTTCCTTTGCTGTTAGTCGCTTAACTTATCTCGACTTCCAGTCAAAGGAAATAGTAATTGATATGCTACCTCACACAGGTTGGTACTGGTCTTTATCCTGATTATTGTGCCTGTCATATGTATTGGTAATTTGGTATTGTGCTACTGTTTGACAATTTCATAAAGGAGTAATTTGGAGCTTGAACTCGCAGGCAAATCATTACATCGGGTGATTTCAGTAGAACTGCACAAAATGATCAGATGGACAGGTACTTATGCTGCTTCTATGTACTCCAAAGTTCACTCAGACAAGCATCGATGTTGACAAGAAGTGCCTATTGAGGGAGTCCTGGATTAGGGGGTATCCGGACAGCCGGACTGTGTACAACATCCGGACTATTGAAGCGTGAAGATACAAGACTCAAGACTTCGGCCCGTGTCCAGATGGGACTCTCCTTTCCGTGGAAGGCAAGCTTGGCGATCCGGATATTGTGTTTCCTTCCTTGTAACCGACTCCATGTAAACCCTAGCCCTCTCCGGTGTCTATATAAACCGGAGAGGTTGGTCCTTAGAAGGCCGATCACAATTACAATCATACCATCATAGGCTAGCTTCTAGGGTTTAGCCTCTACGATCTCGTGGTAGATCTACTCTTGTACTACCCATATCATCAATATTAATCAAGAAGGAAGTAGGGTTTTACCTCCATCGAGAGGGCCCGAACCTGGGTAAACATCTGCGTCCCTTGCTACTTATTACCATCAGCCTTGACGCATAGATCGGGACCCCCTACCCGAGATCCGCCAGTTTTGACACCGACGTTGGTGCTTTCATTGAGATTTCCTCTATGACGTCGCCGCAAGGCTCGATGGCTCCTTCAATCATCGCCAACGACATGGTCCAGGGTGAGACTTTCCTTCCCAGACAAATTTTCGTGTTCGGCGGCTTCGCGCTGCGGGCCAACTCGCTTGGCCATCTGGAGCAGATCGACAGCTACACCCCTGGCCATCAAATTAGGTTCGGAAACCTGAACTACATAGCGGATATCCGCAGAGACTTGATCTTCGACGGGTTCGGGCCCGCGCAAGGAGCACCGGACAGTCACGACGAGCATGGCCTGGACCTGCTGTCGGCCGACGCTCGGGATATCACCCCTGCAGCAGCCCCGGACTTAAATCCGGAGCAGGCTGCATTACCTAGGGACGGAGGGATGGACCCCGCCCCGCAGGCCGTACCCTCATCGGCGGTGGAGCCGAACACAGGCCTCGCTTCTAAGGAAGCCTATGACTCCGGACCCCCGGATTCGTATCCGGTTGTAGGATCCGGTCCGCGCGTTCCCGAGCCCGCCGAGCTTGGCTGGGCTCCGATAATGGAGTTCACCGCTGCAGACATCTTTCAACACTCGCCCTTTGGTGACATGCTGAACTCATTAAAGTCTCTCTCTCTCTCTGTCAGGAGGCTCCCAGCCGAACTATGTCCGTCTCGAGTGGGAGGCAGGCGACGAAAGAATTCGCTGCCCACCCACCACCCACTTCATAGCCACGATCGATGATTTAACCGACGTGCTTGACTTCGACTCTGAAAACATCGACGGTATGGACGACGATGCAGGAGAATTACAGGAGCCACCACTCACAGGGCGGTGGACGGCCACCTCTTCATACGATATATATGTGGTGGACACTCTAAAGGAAACTAATGGCGATGAGGCAATGGAGGATAACCCCTCGGGAAGAAAAGCAAAGCATGGGCGTCATCGGCGCTGCTCCAAGCCCCACCACAGCAATACCGGCCCCGGAGACGAAAGTAATCTGGATGGCACCGAAGAGGAATATGACGCTGACCATCCCGCCTTCGAGCAGGCCGAACAGGAAGACGAGCAGGTCAGCCCAGAAGAACAGGCAACGGATGCATACCCGGAGGCGGACAACTACATGCCTCCCTCCGAAGACAAGATTAGCCTCGGCGACGATGAATTCGGTGTGCCTGAGGACCCCGTGGAGCAGGAGCGCTTCAAGCGTAGGCTTATACCCACTGCGAGGAGCCTGAAGAAGAAGCAGCAGCAACTCCAAGCTGATCAAGACCTGCTCACAGATAGATGGACTAAAGTCCTGGCAGCCGAGGAATATGGACTCGAATGCCAAACGGCTGACCGGCCACCCCGTGGCCGGGATAAAACGGGATATCAGCCCGGATACCAGCCCGCACCCCCACGCCGATACACTATGACCCAGGGCAATAGGCAAGACCTGCAAGATATTCTGGAAAACAAAGCAGGACAGCCAAGATCGATCTACGGATCGCGGGGGCGCACCCTAGCGCGCGACAATGACCTTCGCACCGGATACATCATCAACAAGTTCGGTCGGGCCGAACATAGCAACCCAGACCAGTTCGAGCTACGTAGCCACATAGCCCGGCACAGAGGCGCCGCACACCCCCTCTGCTTCACTGACGAAGTAATGGATCATGAATTCCCAGAAGGGTTCAAACCCGTCAACATCGAATCATACGATGGCACAACAGACCCCGCAGTATGGATCAAAGATTTCCTTCTCAACATTCACATGGCCCGCGGAGATGATCTTCCCCTTAAGCTCAAAGGACCAGCCCGGCACTGGTTAAACAGCCTGCCAGCAAATTCCATTGGCAGTTGGGAAAACCTGGAAGACGCATTCCTCGACAACTTCCAGGGCACATATTTGTGACCACCGGATGTTGATGACCTGAGCCACATTACTCAATAGCCCGGAGAGTCAGCCAGGAAATTCTGGACTCGGTTCCTAACCAAAAACAACCAAATAGTTGACTTTCCGGACGCCGAAGCCCTGGCGGCTTTTAAGCATAATATCCGTGACGAATGGCTTGCTTGACACCTCGGCCAGGAAAAACCCAAGTCCATGGCAGCTCTCACAACATTAATGACCCACTTTTGTGTGGGTGAGGACAGCTGGTTGGCCTGCAGCGGCACCACGCCACATTCCGGCACTTCGGACAGCCGCGATACTAATGGCAAGCCGTGGCGCAACAGACATAAGGGACGGAACAACAGTGACAACGCTGAAGGCACGGCAGTCAACGCCGGATTCAGCGGACCTAAGTCCGGTCAGCGGAAAAAGCCATTCAAAAGAAATAATCAGGGAATGTCCAGTCTGGACTACATACTGGAGCGCTCGTGCCAAATTCATGGCACCCCGGACAAGCCAGCCAACCACACCAAAAGAGACTGCTGGATGTTCAAACAGGATGGCAAAATAAACGCCAAAAATAAGGACAAGGGGCTGCACAGGGGGTCAAAAGAAATTTCCCCCTAGGTGAAAATGGTCAATATGATCTACGCCACTCATATCCCCAAGCGGGAATGGAAGCGAGCACTACAAGACGTCTATGCGATGGAGCCAGTCGCCCCCAAATTCAACCCATGGTCAGCTTGTCCGATCACCTTTGATAGTAGGGATCATCCTACTAGCATCCATCACGGTGGCTCAGCCGCATAGGTCTTGGACCCGATCATCGATGGATTCCACCTCACGCGAGTCCTCATGGACGGCGGCAGTAGCCTAAACCTGCTTTATCAGGACACAGTGCGCAAAATGGGCATTGATCCCTCAAGGATCAAGCCAACCAAAACCACCTTTAAAGGTGTCATTCCTGGAGTAGAGGCCCGCTGTACGGGCTCTATAACATTGGAAGTGGTCCTCGGATCTCCGGACAACTTCTGAAGCGAAGAGTTAATCTTCGATATCGTCCCTTTCCGTAGTGGCTACCACGCACTGCTCGGACGAACCGCATTCGCTAGATTCATTGCGGTACCACATTATGCATACCTCAAGCTCAAGATGGCAGGTCCGCGCGGGGTCATAGACAGTAAACGTAAACATGGACCACTCTCTCCGTACAGAAGAGCATACTGCAGCCCTCGCGGCAGAAGTACAATGCGGCCTCCTCCGCCAAACCTCCAATCCGGCGACAACAACTTCAAGTACCGCCAAGCGAGTCCGGAGCACCCAGCAACAGGATCATGAGTAACGCCAAGAGCGTGATTAGCAGTCCGGCCTCCACTCAAGCCCCATCAAAGAAGCATTCGTGCCACGCGTACACAACTACGCACTCAATATACCATGGGCACGGGCGGAGGTGTATCAACGACTCAGTCAATAGTGCGGGTAACCGCCAAATACCTTCATAATCTTTCCCTCTTACCTTTTAGGACACCGCTTTTGTGCAACATCCTCAGAAGAGCCGAATTGCCGGACTTACATGGGAGAGACATCCAAAGAGGCAATAGACGTTATGCACAGAAGGAAATACCCAGGTGGAATCTATTTACGATCACTATACCTGCTTTATCTATCTATACACAGCCTGCCCCTGGATAGGACATGTCAAATAGTCCTATTTATCTCCGCTTAATGCATCCATTGTAAACATACACTTAAACGTATTATTCGTCAATCGGAGATCATATATAGCGTTAGCTTATTATTCTTATTTGAGAATTTTTCTCTTATAAATGTTTATTTGATATTGCACCCATACACCTTGGTACGGTCAGTTTGCCAGGGGCTTCTCACGGTGCCCCATAATATGGCAAGTTAAGTCCGAACACTTTCAATAGTGCGGCACCCCGAACTTAGAGCACTATATGCATCAGCTCCGAATCATGTCTGGGTCTACAGTTGGGATAGCCCGGCTCCCTTGTTTTGGTGCCTTACGTTCCGTTATATCGGCTAAGGTAGCGCAGGGAGAACTACTATGATTGTGTCCCGGTTCTTCCGGACGAGCACCTCAGTAGAGAAAGCTGAAAACTGACCGGCATGATGTGGCGAGAGCTGGTCGCTGTTCGAGAGGTCCTAAAATACTTAAAGATTTTCCGCTTTAGGTGATAAATCAGCTTCGTTCGATATAGGCGTGTATAGCGCCCCAATTCGGCTGTCTGGATTTTAGGGGCTTTGCCGAAATTTAAAATCATAAACTTCTATGGATAAGTGAAAGTTATAAAGCCGTATAGTCTGATTGCCTTGTTCGCTGCGCCGGACACCTCCTTAAGGAACCAAACACTTGGATAAAGAGTGCCTGGATTTTCCACGAACACCCCAGTACTAGTTACGTGGGGGTGGAAGCCGACGATTGGCCTACTTTTAGAGTTTTATAAACAGCCGCACAGAAGGTAATATTTTAAATAGCAAAAGCGGTACATAGCGCAAGTAACTTTGTCTTTAAATTACAAACATGACAGAAGTGAATTCATTCAAAAATGGTGTCATTGGTACACTCATCGGCCACGAGACGAGCACCCTTCATAATGCCATCATAGTACATCTCGGGATGGCGATGCGCCTTGCCCTCCGGCGGCCCGTCCTTGACCAGCTTCTCCGCATCCAGCTTGCCCCAATGCACCTTGACGCGGGCAAAGGCCCAGCGGGCACCCTCGATGCAAATGGATCGCTTGATCACATCAAGCCGCGGACAGGGATACACCATCCGCTTGATGAGGCCAAAGTACCTAGTGGACAGGAGCTCACCAGGCCACATCCAGACTATGAAACCTTTCATAGCCAGTTCGGCCGCCCTGTGGAGTTCGATCAACTGCTTCAGTTGGTCGCTCAGAGGCATCCGGTGTTCGGCCCCGGCTGTGACGCCCCCGATTCAATCGTACACTAATCATGCACGCAAATGTGTACGATCAAGATCAGGGACTCACGGGAAGATATCACAACACAACTCTAAAACATAAATAAGTCATACAAGCATCATAATACAAGCCAGGGGCCTCGAGGGCTCGAATACAAGTATTCGATCATAGAAGAGTCAGCGGAAGCAACAATATCTGAGTACAGACATAAGTTAAACAAGTTTGCCTTAAGAAGGCTAGCACAAACTGGGATACAGATCGAAAGAGGCGCAGGCCTCCTGCCTGGGATCCTCCTAACTACTCCTGGTCGTCGTCAGCAGCCTGCACGTAGTAGTAGGCTCCTCCAGTGTAGTAGTCGTCGTCGACGGTGGCGTCTGGCTCCTGGGCTCCGGCATCTGTTTGCGACAACTAGGTAGAAGGGAAAGGGGGAAAAGAGGGAGAAAAGCAACCGTGAGTACTCATCCAAAGTACTCGCAAGCAAGGAACTACACTACATATGCATGGGTATATGTGTAAGGAGGCCATATCAGTGGACTGAACTGTAGAATGCCAGAATAAGAGGGGGATAGCTTGTTCTATCGAAGACTACGCTTCTGGCAGCCTCCGTCTTGCAACATGTAGAAGAGAGTAGATTGAAGTCCTCCAAGTAGCATCTCCAAGTAGCATCTCCAGTAGCATCGCATAGCATAATCCTACCCGGCAATCCTCTCCTCGTTGCCCTGTGGAAAAGCGATCACCGGGTTGTCTGTGGAACTTGGAAGGGTGTGTTTTATTAAGTGTCCGGTTCTAGTTGTCATAAGGTCAAGGTATAACTCTGGGTCGTCCTTTTACCGAGGGACACGGCTATTCGAATAGATAAACTTCCCTGCAGGGGTGCACCACATAACCCAACACGCTCGATCCCATTTGGCCGGACACACTTTTCTGGGTCATGCCCGGCCTCGGAAGATCAACACGTCGCAGCCCCACCTAGGCACAACAGAGAGGTCAGCCCGCCGGTCTAAATCCTATGCGCACAGGGGTCTGGGCCCATCGCCCATTGCACACCTGCACGTTGCGTGGGCGGCCGGAAGCAGACCTAGCAACCTCCATTACAAAGGAAGTTGCGTTAACGCAGTCAAATCCGGCGCGCGCCGCTCCGTCGCTGACGTCAAGAAGGCTTCGGTGGATACCACGACGCCGGGATACCCATAACTACTCCCGCGTAGATGGTTAGTGCGTATAGACAAAATGGCCAGACTCAGATCAAATACCAAGATCTCGTTAAGCATGTTAAGTATCCGCGAACGCCGAATAGGGCCAGGCCCACCTGTCTCCTAGGTGGTCTCAACCTGCCCTGTCGCTCCGCCATAAAGTAACAGTCAGGGGACGTCGGGAACCCAGGCCCACCTCTACCGGGATGGAGCCACCTGTCCTTTCAGCCCCCACATCGGAATCACTTGCGGGTACTCAACGAGCTGACCTGACTTTAGTCACCATCTGTATAGTATGTATGTATGTATAGTATATACCCGTGATCACCTCCCAAGTGATCACGGCCCGATAGTATAGCAAGGTAGACTTACAAGAATGTAGGGCCAATGATGATAAACTAGCATCCTATACTAAGTATTTAGGATTGCAGGTAAGGTACCAACAGATGTAGCAACAATGTCAGGCTATGCATCAGAATAGGATCAACGGAAAGCAGTAACATGCTACACTACTCTAACGCAAGCAGTATAGAGGAGAATAGGCGATATCTGGTGATCAAGGGGGGGGGGCTTGCCTGGTTGCTCAGACAAGGAGGGGTCGTCGGTGACGTAGTCGACCACAGGGGCATCAACATCGTCACGAGGTCTACCGGAGAGAAGAAGGGGGAGAAACAGTAAATACATAGCAAGCAAGTGCATAACAGGACAACAAGCAGAGCTAGACGTGTTCTAACGCGGTATGAGGTGATACCGGTGAAGGGGGGAAATATCCGGAAAGTATCCCCGGTGTTCCATGTTTTCGGACAAATGAACCGGAGGGGAAATGTTGCAGGTTAACTATGGTAGGGATGCATGGCGGACGAATGGGCTGCGTATCTGGATTCGTCTCGTCGTTCTGAGTAACTTTCCTATAGAAAGTATTTTCATCTGAGCTACGGTTTATTTTATATTAATTTGAAAAGATTTAAATCATTTTTAGGATTAACTTAAATATTTTAAGTCAACATTATCCAGAACAGTGTTTGCTGACGTCATCATGACGTCAGCATGACATCAGCAGTCAACAGAGTGTTCACTGGGTCGCTGACGTGTGGGTACCACTGGTCATTGACTGATTATCCTAATTAGTGTTTAACTAATCTAACCACTGTTTAATTAAACTAATTAATTAATTAGGTTAATCCAATTATGATTAATTAACTTAATTAATTCCTTAATTAATTAATTTAATTATTATTATTTATTTAATTATTTTTTTAACTCTTTTATTTTATAAAACGTTCTGGGCGCTGGGGCCCGCATGTAAGTGGCCCAGGGCCTTAACGGGCGCTGGGCGTTCGGGCGCAGGGGCTGGAGCGTAACGGGTGTGGGTGCGCGCCCGATAGGGCGAACCCGAGTGCGCGGGCGACGACCGTCATGGCGCGGCGGGGCGCCGGAGTTGGCCGTGGGGCCGACGACGGTCGGTGCGAGCTGGGACGGCGACCGCGGGGCTGGCAGCGAGCGGGCGTGGCGGAGCCAAAGCGGGGGCTGCGGGACGAGGCCGGAGCTCGACCGAAGCGAGCTCATGGCGGCGGGAATGAGCAGAGGCGGCAGCAGGGCGGGCTACGGTCATGCGTGCGCGAGTGAACGGCGCTGGTGACAGAGAATAAGGGGAGAGAGGGAGGGAGACCGGAGCTCACAGCGAGGCGTACGGGTTTAGGGCAGTGGGCTCGACGGCGGTTGGGGAGGTCCGACGAGGGAGAGGACGAGGTGGCGGCTGTCCGGCGACGATGGGTGAAGGCGCAGGTGGGCGCCGACGTCGAGGCGCGCTGGGGCGGCGCGGGACCTGGCCCCTCCCCGATCCAGTCGAGTGGGGGGCAGCTGGGAGGAGGCAGGGGGCGGCGTTCGACGGGGTGGAGTCCGGCGGCGGCGGGCGTCGAGCGAGGGAGATGGGGATCGGGCTCCTCCGATTCAGATCTAGAGCGAGGGGGGTGGGGGGGAGCGAGTGGGGGAAGTGGGGAACGAGGGGCGTGGGGGGGTTCGGTCATCTAGGGTTAGGTCGGGCGGCGGCTGGGCCGACTGGACCGGCCTAGTGGGTCCAGAGGCCAGCTGGGCCGTGGCCCAGCGGGGGGGGGGGGGGGAGTTCTTCTATTTCTTTTTTTGTTCTTTGTTAGTTTTGTTTTCTGTTTTTATATTTTCTTGTCTCTTTTTATTTGTAGTTTCTTTTATTTTTAGTTTTAAAATTTGAAAACTTTTATTGTTTGCTTGATTTTTAAAGTTTGAACTGGGTTTCGAACTGGCGCGAGTTTATCAACAGTAATCCGAGGTGACGTGGCATCATTAGCGGATGTTCACTGTAGCTTAACTATCCGGGCGTCACAATTCTCCTGCACTACAAGAAATCTCGTCCCGAGATTTAAGAGGTGGAACAAGGGGGAAAGTTCTGGCTATGAAATTCTAGCGAGTGCTCCCAGTCTTGGTTGCTCTTCTTGAAGAGATCGATCCATTAAGTTGATGTCTTCGTTTCTCTGCTTCAGGTCATGATAATGAAGTCGGCATCCTTTCTTCGGGAACTCCATCGTACTTATGTAAAATTATAATGGGTAACTCGAAAGATCAGAACTCTGCACGGTTGCTTATCCGGTAGATAACATTAGGGAAGGTGGCGAAAAGTAACTCTCGAGTTGAAGCTTAAGAAAGTATCGAGAGCAAAGTAAGGAGGTAACATAAGACGTTTCAAGCAGCCAGGCAATCGTTCAATGCCTCGTCAGAAGGTGAGAGGGGTTTCAGGGCAACGAGAATAAGTATGGTGTCTGATAACAGAATTGATGATCTCCCGGAAAGTGGCTCGTGAATTATGTACAAGTCCTCACGGGAGGAATAATTTTGGGAATAGGGGTGTACAGGAGAGTCAGGTTTCGATCCTGTGGAACTGTGGGTTATGGGCCCACCATGTGGTTGAAAGTAGAAAAGGGGCCGACATCTTGCATGACCATGATAGCAAGCCGTGTCAGAGGGTAGTCTGTCAGTTATGTCGGCAACAACATCGATACCAAGGGCGAGGGACGAAGAGAACCATTTTCCTGCTCGTTGAACGAGGCAGACCAATAGGCAAAGTTCTCGTCCATCGGTGGTTACCGAAATGTCACCAACAATAGTAACAGGGTCTTACTGGCAGAGTTGTACCACGTGGTGCTTACCTAAGCAGGGAATTACCACTGCTTAGTTAAGTAGATTATAAGAAAGTTTGAACAAGACAACGGAAAGGATAATGTGTTTAAACACATATTTCGAGGGTATATCCTTCCCATGGACAAGCAGAGTATGATGTCCATGACAGGATATACTGTAGAAAACTCCTTAGGTACGGGAGTTAATTTTCATGACATTACCCATACAATGCTGTTTGGATAATTGAGCAAGAAACATTTAGCATTGGGCTTCAAATATTCTTGTTGAAAATCGGAGTACCATAGACATGCTTCGAGATAGCATTGACAAGGTCTTCAAGTAAGATCTGACCTTGGATACGCAAAGGATCCATCAGGATAAACTTATTAAACACGGCATTCAATTTCCTCACGGAAAAAAAAGTTAACCTTGTCAATAAGGAAACTATAGCACTAGGTCCTCCGGTCAGGTGTGCTAGGCATGACATCACCTTACCGGGTCACATAAAGACCTTTGTTGTAACTCTTGGAATTATGTTCCAACCATCGTATTTGACCAAGATTCAGATCTGATTGGTGTCAGGATACCTCAGACTCAGGATGCCTAAGAAGAAAGGTGAAACCCAAATTGTCGAGATGACATTGTAAGGTTCTCGGGAATTGGACTATGGAAGCAATTCCCGAAACAAGAGTTCATCATTAAATCAAGGAGAGGTGAGGAGGTGGCTGATTGACTCGGCGACAATTCTTCGAGATCTCCAAATGATGGATTTCCCTAGTTGTGTGAACAAGGAGATAACATTTGCGGATCAAATGATATAACGAGGTATGCTCGAGGAAAACATACCCAATTAAACATCAGTTGAAAGTTGCAACCGAAATGTGGGCTTATAGTAGCATGATCAATGTTAGAATGGTGGTTCAGCAACCGATAGGCTAAGAATGAATTATCGATCAGTAACTGCAAAGCAATAGGATTGCTAGAAGTGCAGAATCCAAACAACACCGTTCACTTGTGGGTACCCCGGTTGGAATCAACACGAGGACCAAGAAAGAATGGTGATGGTGAGGAGTATCATTATAGCAAGAATTTCTTAAGAGGTGGAGCAATCCTCACAACATTCTTGACATCAAAGATGGTAGTACTCGGCGGTAGATCATAACATAAGTTGGATAGTAAGGAACTCAAGGTACAACACAAAACAAGAACAAGTTTTGTGTTGGAGGGAATGCAATAATGTTGTGGATGATAACCCAATTCATCGAGGGAAAAGGATGCTATTTCTCATCAAGAATTCGATAGATAGCTTGGAAGACCTCAGAATGTTGATGATGATCACAACAATTTGTTGTCGAGAGGATCCACAAAGAAGCAATTGAACAACAACTGCATCAAGCAAAAGGACTGATGCAACAAAGGATTATTGGAGCCACAGATACGACACAAAATCGGGGTCAAGTTTGTTGTTCGAGGTGAAATGGTAAGACAAGGAAGATCAACGTAAGATTAGCTCATCATCGAAAATTGTGCTCTGAGAAGAAGGACCAGGTAGCACAGTTAAAAGTTTGCACGATAATGATATAGCCGATCAGGCTAGCAATGACTTGAAGGATTAATAAACTCATAAGCAATGAGGAATACTTAGGGTTATTGAATCGAAGTGCGGAATTGATTCACTTATCAGTGTTCTTGGTTGACGACAACCCAGTACCCAGGAAAATTGGAATCGGTGAGAAATAACAGTTGATGAAGAACCCATAAGAAGTTATGTAGTTCCATGATATTCTCGCGGTACCAGAGGGTATACTCAAGGGTGGAGCGGGATAGAGGTTGGACAAGTGAAATCATTTGCAGAAGGCAAGCACTTAAACTTGTCCAAGAAATGGGATCAAAGAAGAACAATATGGTCGAAACCACAGTTGCAAAAGACCAAGCATAGATAACAGAAGAAGTTATAACAAGGGGATTATTATTACTACGAGAAGCTTCCATGATAAGTTCCACCTCGGGTCCATGGGCATGAACACAAAGTTCCAGGTCGACTCCCACTTCTCCAAAGCATAACCTTTCATTCACTTCTCGCGTTCGATGAAGTTGCAGTGTTGAAAAGAAAATTTCTAGCGAAGCACCAGAAGAGTATGACTCGTGAAAACTTTCGGGTTCACACGGTTTAGAGAAGGCATATGTTCAACCCATAGGGGCTTCTTAGAAACATATACCACCAGTTTCGAGAGTAAATAACACAAGCCCGAAAGCAGAGCATGGTTGGCCAAGCAGAGGATACAACTTAACAAGGGCATTATGTATCAGGGGAAGAACTCACAAACTGATCAAATGTGAAGGACACTGTCGGATATCAATCCGACAAAGGACTTGATGGTCCACAAAGGATCTGATGTGAGTATCGGTACTCAACCAGAAGAGGAAGGAATGCAAATGCAACTGGTTATGGAATCATCTGAATAATTCAAAGCATAAATGCAAAGGAATTATGATTTCCAAAACAAAGGATCAGAAGCAGACGTTCTGATCATGGATGGATCAATTGAATATACCAGAGGCACAATCGACGACAGATAGTTTGGTGGAGAACCGGCTCATGTCCAAAATGATGTCTGAGCCGGAAAGATAATTTAGAAGGGTTGATAGATGATTGTGTGCATTCGCACACATGTTGAATCAATAGGATCAAAATGACGGTGTCAAAAGATACTAGTGAATATTGCCAGATATATGGGAAGCATCCATAATGCAAGTAGACAAGTATTTGCAGAGCAATAAAGCTGCTAAGGATTTTCGGAGGATTGAATAGTATTTCAAAGACTTTTGTGAAACACATGAACAACTGGGGATGAGCGGATACTTGACAAGTGCGAGAATTTATTTGAAGGGGTATTCATGTGGCAAAGAACTGCTAGGTAGTAGGCACAAAGTATTCTCGGAACAATAGAGAAAACTTCGGGGTATCTTGTAATAACAAGATCAATGGGGAATGATCATATGAATGGCAAGTGTAAGTAGTTATCCATACGGATTTGCGGTGGAAGGGGAATTGCAAACGCGATGAACACAAGTTCTCGGGTTAACAGCGGAGAGTATCTTCAAGGTCTTCTGGTGCAGCAGACGATCATCAGTAATAAGGGGCTCTCCGGGTGAAAGTGATAACGAGATCCTAATGTTAGATTTAGTAAAATTCATTTAACCCGAATAGAGGAGAGATTAGAGTCCCAGAGTAAAGGTCGAGGAGTAAAAGATCCTAGTACCACCCAATGGCGACGTGGGCCGGTAAGGCACACAGCCATGTTAGTAAAAGTTTTTGCAATGTCTAGACTCGACTTCGGCCAAGGAGTGTGGAAGGGGGATTCCTACAGGCAGTCGGCTCTGATACCAACTTGTGACGCCCCCGATTCAATCGTACACTAATCATGCACGCAAATGTGTACGATCAAGATCAGGGACTCATGGCAAGATATCACAACACAACTCTAAAACATAAATAAGTCATACAAGCATCATAATACAAGCCAGGGGCCTCGAGGGCTCGAATACAAGTGCTTGATCATAGACGAGTCAGCGGAAGCAACAATATCTGAGTACAGACATAAGTTAAACAAGTTTGCCTTAAGAAGGCTAGCACAAACTGGGATACAGATCGAAAGAGGCGCAGGCCTCCTGCCTGGGATCCTCCTAACTACTCCTGGTCGTCGTCAGCAGCCTGCACGTAGTAGTAGGCTCCTCAAGTGTAGTAGTCGTCGTCGACGGTGGCGTCTGGCTCCTGGGCTCCGGCATCTGTTTGCGACAACCAGGTAGAAGGGAAAGGGGGAAAAGAGGGAGAAAAGCAACCGTGAGTACTCATCCAAAGTACTCGCAAGCAAGGAACTACACTACATATGCATGGGTATATGTGTAAGGAGGCCATATTAGTGGACTGAACTGCAGAATGCCAGAATAAGAGGGGGATAGCTAGTTCTATCGAAGACTACGCTTCTGGTAGCCTCTGTCTTGCAACATGTAGAAGAGAGTAGATTGAAGTCCTCCAAGTAGCATCTCCAAGTAGCATCTCCAGTAGCATCGCATAGCATAATCCTACCCGGCAATCCTCTCCTCGTTGCCCTGTGGAAAAGCGATCACCGGGTTGTCTGTGGAACGTGGAAGGGTGTGTTTTATTAAGTGTCCGATTCTAGTTGTCATAAGGTCAAGGTACAACTCCGGGTCGTCCTTTTACCGAGGGACATGGCTATTCGAATAGATAAACTTCCCTGCAGGGGTGCACCACATAACCCAACACGCTCGATCCCATTTGGCCGGACACACTTTTCTGGGTTATGCCCGGCCTCGAAAGATCAACACGTCGCAGCCCCACCTAGGCACAACAGAGAGGTCAGCCCGCCGGTCTAAATCCTATGCGCGCAGGGGTCTGGGCCCATCGCCCAATGCACACCTGCACGTTGCGTGGGCGGCCGGAAGCAGACTTAGCAACCTCCATTACAAAGGAAGTTGCATTAATGCAGTCCAATCCGGCAAGCGCTGCTCCGTCGCTGATGTCAAGAAGGCTTCGGCTGATACCACGACGCCGGGATACCCATAACTACTCCCGCGTAAATGGTTAGTGCGTATAGACCAAATGGCCAGACTCAGATCAAATACCAAGATCTTGTTAAGCGTGTTAAGTATCCGCGAATGCCGAACAGGGCCAGGCCCACCTGTCTCCTAGGTGGTCTCAACCTGCCCTGTTGCTCCGCCACAAAGTAACAGTCGGGGGCCGTCGGGAACCCAGGCCCACCTCTATCGGGATGGAGCCACCTATCCTTTCAGCCCCCACATCGGAATCACTTGCGGGTACTCAACGAGCTGACCCGACTTTAGTCACCATCTGTATAGTATGTATGTATGTATAGTATATACCCGTGATCACCTCCCAAGTGATCACGGCCCGATAGTGTAGCAAGGCAGACTGACAAGAATGTAGGGCCAATGATGATAAACTAGCATCCTATACTAAGTATTTAGGATTGCAGGTAAGGTATCAACAGATGTAGCAACAATGTCAGGCTATGCATCAGAATAGGATCAATAGAAAGCAGTAACATGCTACACTACTCTAATGCAAGCAGTATAGAGGAGAATAGGCGATATCTGGTGATCAAGGGGAGGGGGGGCTTGCCTGGTTGCTCAGACAAGGAGGGGTCGTCGGTGACGTAGTCGACCACAAGGGTATCAACATCGTCACGGGGTCTACCGGAGAGAAGAGGGGGGAGAAACAGTAAATACATAGCAAGCAAGTGCATAACAGGACAACAAACAGAGCTAGACGTGTTCTAACACGGTATGAGGTGATACCGGTGAAGGGGGGAAACATCCGGAATGTATCCCCGGTGTTCCGTGTTTTCGAACAAATGAACCGGAGGGGAAATGTTGCAGGTCCACTATGCTAGGGATGCGTGGTGGACGAACGGGCTGCGTATCTGGATTCGTCTCATCGTTCTGAGTAACTTTCCTATAGAAAGTATTTTCATCTGAGCTACAGTTTATTTTATATTAATTTTAAAAGATTTAAATCATTTTTAGGATTAACTTAAATATTTTAAGACAACATTATCCAGAACAGTGTTTGCTGATGTCATCATGACGTCAGCATGACATCAGCAGTCAACAGAGTGTTGACTGGGTCGCTGACATGTGGGTCCCACTGGTCATTGACTGATTAGCCTAATTAGTGTTTAACTAATCTAACCACTGTTTAATTAAACTAATTAATTAATTAGGTTAATCCAATTATGATTAATTAACTTAATTAATTCCTTAATTAATTAATTTAATTATTATTATTTATTTAATTATTTCTTTAACTCTTTTGTTTTATAAAACGTTCTGGGCGCTGGGGCCCGCATGTAAGTGGCCCAGGGCCTTAACGGGCGCCGGGCGTTCGGGCGCAGGCGCTGGAGCGTAACGGGTGTGGGCGCGCGCCCGATAGGGCGAACCCGAGTGCGCAGGCGACGACCGTCATGGCGCGGCGGGGCGCCGGAGTTGGCCGTGGGGCCGACGACGGTCGGTGCAAGCTGGGACGACGACCGCGGGGCTGGCAGCGAGCGGGCGTGGCGGAGCCAAAGCGGGGGCTGCGGGACAAGGCCGGAGCTCGACCGAAGCGAGCTCATGGTGGCAGGAGTGAGCAGAGGCGGCAGCAGGGTGGGCTACGGTCATGCGTGCGCGAGTGAACGGCGCCGGTGACAGAGAATAAGGGGAGAGAGGGAGGGATACCCGAGCTCACAGCGAGGCGTAGGGGTTTAGGGCAGTGGGCTCGACGGCGGTCGGGGAGGTCCGACGAGGGAGAGGACGAGGTGGCGGCTGTCCGGCGATGATGGGTGAAGGCGCAGGTGGGCGCTGGCGTCGAGGCGCGCTGGGGCGGCGCGGGACCTGGCCCCTCCCCGATCCAGTCGAGTGGGGGGCGCCTGGGAGGAGGCAGGGGCGGCGTTTGACGGGGTGGAGTCCGGCGGCGGCGGGCGTCGAGCGAGGGAGATGGGGATCGGGCTCCTCCTATTCAGATCCAGAGCGAGGGGGGTGGGGGAGAGCGAGTGGGGGAAGTGGGGAACGAGGGGCGTGGGGGGGGGGGGGGTTCGGTCATCTAGGGTTAGGTCGGGCGGCATCTGGGCCGACTGGACCGGCCTAGTGGGTCCAGAGGCCAGCTGGGCCGTGGCCCTGTGGGGGGGGGGGGGAGTTCTTCTATTTCTTTTTTTATTCTTTGTTAGTTTTGTTTTCTGTTTTTATATTTTCTTGTCTCTTTTTATCCGTAGTTTCTTTTATTTTTAGTTTTAAAATTTGAAAACTTCTATTGTTTGCTTGATTTTTAAAGTTTGAACTGGGTTTCGAACTGGCGCGAGTTTATCAACAGTAATCCGAGGTGACGTGGCATCATTAGCGGATGTTCACTGTAGCTTAACTATCCGGGCGTCACACCGGCATACTGGGACCAGAACAACTTCTCCGTTGAGCTCCCCTCCTGGGCGCGGTTGAACTCCGCAGCGTCGGATACGCTGCGTGGCAGATCTGCGAATGCCCCTTGAGAGCTCCGAATTCGAGTAAGTAAAAGAAATGCCTCCTCCACATGTTTTGTTTGCATAAAGAACTTCTTACCCGCTGCTATCTTTTTGGCCTCCTGGATCTCCTACTGTGCTTTCTCGGCTTCGGCCTTGGCGTCTTTCAAATTTACAAGAGCCTTCGCAAGCTATGCCTCTTTCATCTTCAGATCATGCTCCACCGACTCGCACTTCTTGCTGAGGTCCTGGAGCTCTTGCTGTACCTCGCCCACTCTAGCACTTTGCTTTTCGCGCTCCTTGCATTCCAAGGCCGCTTTGTCTTCGGCCTCGGACAACGCTTTCTTCAGGGACGCCACCTCGTCGGTGGCCCCTGTTACACAGTCACGACGCTTTGGTGTTAGACTAGCCAATTTTGCCTATCCTTAAATACATGCGAGCGGGGAATCGCTTACCTTTATTCTCCTCGAGCTGCCTCTTCGTGAGACCGAGCTCTCCCTGCTCCTGCTCCAGGTCCTGCTTCAGTTCAGCAACCTCGGCAATGCAGGCAGCAGCAGCAAGAAGCACAGCCTGCTTATGCACACGAATATTTATTGTTAGACTCTTGCGGATTATAATTGACCTCCGTTTTGTTTTTCTTTCCGAACACCAAACAGAGTATCAGGGGCTACTACCTATCGGGTGGTAATTTTACACATATTTATTACTTACCTTGTCACGCCCAATATGCGACCCTATCCAAAAGGAACTCGAAGGTCCCACCAAGGATAGACCCGCATATTGGAACGCTTTTGCAAGGTGGATATCATTACATCAACGATTACATAATAGTGGGGATACATACAAGAGGCATACAAAGCCACATGAATACATCAATACAACATACAAGAACAACATCCGACTACGGATGAATCATAAACAGAAACTCAAACAATATCCACCCTGCTAGCCCAGGCTGCCGACCTGGAACCTATCCCCTGATCGAAGAAGAAGCAGAAGAAGAACTCCAAGACAAGCAAACATCGCTCTCACGTCAGGATCATCGCATAAACCTGTACCTGCAACTATTGTTGTAGTAATCTGTGAGCCACGAGGACTCAGCAATCCCATTACCATGGGTATCAAGACTAGCAAAGCTTAATGGGAAAGGAAGGGGGTAAAGTGGTGAGGTTGCAGCAGCGACTAAGCATATATGGTGGCTAACATACGCAAGTGAGAGCGAGAAGAGAAACAAAGGAACGGTCGTGAAGCTAGCAATGATCAAGAGGTGATCCTGAACACCTACTTACGTCAATCATAACCCAGAAACCGTGTTCACTTCCCGGACTCCGCCGAGAAGAGACCATCACGGCTACACACTCGGTTGATGCATTTTAATTCGGATCTGGTGTCAAGTTATCTACAACCGGACATTAACAAATTCCCATCTGCCACATAACCGCGGGCACGGCTCTCGAAAGTTTATACCCTGCAGGGGTGTCCCAACTTATCCCATGACAAGCTCTCGCGATCAACGAAGGAATAGACCTTCTCCCAGGAAGACCCGATCAGTCTCGGAATCCCGGTTTACAAGACATTTCGACAATGGTAAAACAAGACCAGCAAGACCGCCCGATGCGCCGACAATCCCGATAGGAGCTGCACATATCTCGTTCTCAGGGCAACACCGGATAAGCTAAGCATACAGGTACCGACGTAACCCAAGTTGCCAAGGGATGGTCCCGCACGGTGCTCTAGTTTGGATCAACACTTAGACAAGCATTGGCCCGGGGGGGCTATAATAAAGATGACCCTCGAGAGAGCGACTCCCAAGGGAAAAGTAGGTGGAGGTGAGGAAAATGGTAAAACCAAGGTTAGGCCTTGTTGGACAAGTTTTATTCAAAGCGAACTGTCAGGGAGGTCCCATAAATCACCCGACCGCGTTAGGAACGCAAAATCCGGGAACATAACACCGGTATGACGGAAACTAGGGCGGCAAGAGTGGAACAAAACACCAGGCATAAGGCCGAGCCTTCCATCCTTTACCAAATATATAGATGCATTAATAATATAAAAGATATTGTGATATCCCAACAAAACCCTGTCCACCATGGAGAAATCTTCAACTTCACCTGCAACTAGCAACGCTATAAGCGGGGCTGAGCAAAAGCGGTAACATAGCCAAACAACGGTTTGCATAGGAAAGGTGTCAAAGGTTTGAGGTTCATGGCAATATGGGATGGCTTGATAAACAGGTAATAGGTAGCGCAGCATAGCGATAGAACGAAGCAACTAGCATAGCAATGATAGTAGTGAGATCCAGGGTAGCGGTCATCTTTCCTAAAATCCCGCAAGGAAGAAGAACGAGTCCATGAAGAAGATGAAGCCACGAAGACGAACCAAGCGAAGATGAACGAATCCTCACGATCGCAACGAAACGGGAACTATCGAGAAGAAGCAAACAACATGGTAAATGCACCACACAAGAACAAGGCATGATGCACAACAAGCATGATGCATGACCAAGCTACATGAAGCTACTCATGGCAAGAGATGATGCAAACAAGAACAACACATCAAGGCAAGTTTAAATGAGGCCGGGAACAACATATAACAATTCCGGTAAGTCCTCATATGCAAATTTCGAAATTGGTCCGGAAATGAATAAACATTAAGTTGAAGTTGTTAAACAGCAAGTTAAGATGCACCAAGATGATCTACACGAAATTCTAGTCAAGTTACATATAAAGTTCATTAGATTCGGAGCTACGGCCTAGAAGATATGAGCAAAACAAGTTAAACATGGCATTGATGCAAAATGCATACAAACATCAAGCAATCACACCAAAACAAGGATGCAACATGATAATATGGAACTACATGCAAAATCAATCAAGTTTCATATAGAGCACACTCAAAACGGAGCAACGGTTCAACACATGCACACTATACAAGTCATAGCAACAATCTGTCCATAACAGCAACTAGGCACCTTGCAAGCATCAAAACAATATGCTACAGCACCCCAACATAATAATAAAAGGGATGGGCATGAAGTACAGGTAAAGCATAACAAAACATGAACAGTGAGCTATCTCCAGAAATCACAAGAACATGCTCCAAAACACATGGAAAGATTACAGATAATAACAGTTTCAGACTTTGCAGGAATAACATCAGGTTGCAATGTTTAGAGCTATCAAACAACATGTTACAGGACCTTATCATGGAAAACAAAGGCATGGCATGAATATAATAAAAGCATAGATCAAAAGACCCTTACTGACCATGAGCCAAAAAGGATCAGAAAGTATGATGGCACCCATGTAAACATGGCAAGTTATATGACAGATTCAAACATGGCAGGAACAACAATAAGTAGGCATGTTCGTGAGCTTAAACCACTCACTACAGAGCAATACATGGCATGGCAAGGCAACCAACAATAAGAAGACATGTTTGTGAAGCTAAGCATGGCAAGAGCAATGTCATAGGGTGCATGGAACACTAGCAAAACACATGGGAACTAGTGAACTTAATGTTAACAGGCTGATCGCAACATTATCAAGCAACCTTGGAGCAAGATAACAACATGTTCCAGCAGGCTATAATTGCAACCAAGGGCATGAATGGATAGAGCATGACATGTAGATCAAAACATGTTTATAGACCATCTCCAGATTATGCATAGAATGATTAGTAGCAACATGTTAACATAGCAACAAAATATAACAGAATCTGTCAGGAAAACAGCAACAGCAAGTACACTACTTAAGAAGCTCGATTCACTCACCACAAGTCATTGCATGACAAGATAAGCATAGCATCATCAAAAAGACATGTTTGTGTAACCAACCAAGTCAAGAACAAGTCCGTAGCATGCAAGGATCAACTATAGTAAGCTTGGCCAAATTGAATAACACGTAAACAATCTGCCAGGAAACATTTTGAAGCAAAAGTAGAGCACTCAAATGACATGTTAGACTACTCCGTAATTGCAAACAAGGGCATTAATGGATAGACAATAACCATATGTTCAAAACACCCTTACTGAAGTATCTCAAAATATGCATGAATCTCTCTGTAGCATCAAGTTTACATGGCATCAAAATAACAGCAGAACAGGGACTAAAATCAGCAATATCACAAAGCCAATTTTGCATGCTTGTGCTAGTCACCACATTGATCACAAAATTACATGGCATACACCTCTAGAAAGATGGCCTGGCATAGATCAAAACACATGTAGACATCAACCTCATAGGATGCACACATCAACCATGGCAAAAATGACAAATGAGCAAGTTATAACAGTTTCAGCAGATTAACATCAACATGCACTCTTCCAACTGCATTTCGGTCATCAAGATGAGCTCAAATGAAAATGATGCAATGGAATGAAATGAAGTACTCGTCGAGACGAACAATCTGACATATTACACACACGAAATGGAGCTATGGATGCAGAGATGTGATGGCATGGACATGGCATGAAAATTACTGAAACTGGGGACTTAGTCAATTTTCTGGAACAAAAAGAACGTGCGTTGGATAACTAAAGTGTGCACGGGGCGGGGCATATGCGGGCTCACCCATCGGGCTCGGCCCAGGTCGGGGGGTGGATCGGGCTTGGCAGGCCGGCGGCCTGGCGCTGCTGGGCCGGGTGCGGGGATGGGCCACGAGGCCCACGTGGCCGGCTGGGGCGTCGTCCTCCTCCCGTGCCCGCACGAACAAGGCAGAGGCAGCGGCGTTGACGCACGCCGGCGAGGGCGCAGCAATGGCGGGAAGGTCGAGGGGCGCTGGGGACGACCAGATCCGGTCGCTCCAGACCCGTTCCGGCCGGATCCGGCGCAACTCGCGACAGGGCGGCGGCGAGGAAACTCCGGCGACGGCGGCTCCTGCGGAGTAGAGAGAGAGGGAAAACGTGAGAGAGAGAGCCAGAGGGAGAGGGGCGACGGGGAGGCGACCTGGCTGGGGAGGCATGGCGAGGTAGAGGGAGGAGGAGGCCGTGGCGATGGAGGCGAGCGGCGGCGCGCGCGGGCCGGGCGTGGCCCAGATCGGGCCCGGGGCGGGCCGCGCCTGGGTTCCGCAGGCCGTGGCGGCGGGAAGCGGGGCTGGAGTGACGTGGCGCCTTCCGGTTGGCCCAGGGCGCCGGCTGCGGCGGCGGAGGCCAGTGGGGGCGTGCCACTTGGCGGTGGTGGGTTTGGCCGGCGCGGAAAATGAGGATGATGGTGGAGGCTGCGGCAGGAGGTAGGGGAAGGGGTCTAGGGTTTAGACCGGGATTTCGGGGGAAGGTGGCTAATTTATAGGTAGAGGGAGCTAGGAGAGTCCAAATGAGGAGTGGTTTTCGGCCACGCCATCGTGATCGAACGACCGAGAGCATGGAGGGGAGTTAGATGGGTTTTGGGCCTCTTTGGAAGGGGTGTTGGGCTGCAACAAAAGAGGGCTTCGCGGTTACCCGGGTAACCGTTGCAGTATCAAACGACCTCCAAATGGCACGAAACATGACAGGCGGTCTACCGGTGCTATACCAAGGCCGCTTGGCAAAACTCGGGCCATTCCGAGAAAGTTTAACAACCGCTCACAACGAAAGACCAAAGGGGAACATCGGATGACATAGGAGTGCCGGATTGCAAAACGGACAACGGGGAAAAAGCTCGGATACATGAGACGAACATGTATTGGAATGCAATGCACATGATGACACGATATGAAATGCATATGATGACATGGCAAAGTGCAACACACAAGCAAATGACATGGCAACGACGGCGAATAACTGGCAGACACCTGGCGCATCGAATCCGGGGCGTTACAACACTCCTCCACTAACAAGAGATCTCATCCCGAGATCTTAGGACCGAGACGGAAGGGAAAAGGGATGAGGTGAAACAAGAACTCAAGAGCAGAAGCAAAGAATCGAGAGCACTCGAGAAGAAAAGAGGAATGACGAGAATGACGAGAATCGAAAGAAAACTCACGGAATCAGATAGACTAAAAACAAAGAGGTAGAGCCAACAATGAAAATGATTTGAAATCGATCTTGGAGAAGTCATGTGACTGATGGAATCCATTCTTACGTCAGACTTGAAAAGATTTTTGAGAATAACTCCGGGAGAATTAGAAGAGTCAGGTAAGATCCTGGGAAAAGACCTGTGGGTTAGGGACCACTAAAAGAAAACACCGTTAGAAAGGGTTGTTGAAGAGGTAGATGATGCACTGGAACAATTGAAATATTTGAATGAGGTGGCAACCTCGAATTAATTCAAACACAGACGAAGATGTCTTGCACACTCCGGAAGGATAAACTGGCGCGAAGCGAACAAGCAAGGAAAACACTTGAGCTGAGGAAAAGAATATAAACACTACCGAAAAATGGAATTGAATCCACCGGAAAAGAAAAAGAGATGAAGAATGCCGAACGAGACAAGAATTCACCGGTTGAAATGATTTATGAATGATTGAAGAGACTCCGCACGAATGAAATTGATGCTCGAAACAGACTCAGACTCCGGGAAGAAGAGGGTGGGAGGGCGGGAAAACAAAGGCAACTTGGAAAGGGAAAAACCGATGAATAACTTGAAGAGAAAAAAAACGGTTGAAATCATTGAAGAAAAGAAAACAAAGACGTCGCACGAGTAGGATGGATACTCGATTACGGACTCCGGATTCGAGAAGAAGAGGGGAGGGCGGGTGGGAAAAACAAGGGCAACTTCGGACAGGGAAACAACTCGATCGAAAAGAGCTGAGGATTGATCTCCCAAAGATAAAAAGGTTCGAATCAGCTTGACGAGAGATGCACCGGACAAAAGAGGATGGACAACGAACGAAAACTAACCGCGTGATCCTAAGGAAAAATTTGAACCGGAAGAGGAGTAATTCAAAACACCTACGTCAAGATTCCTCACCAGAGCGAACAAGGGGCTGAGGAGTAAAAAAAGAATTCCTACTCTCCGATATAACTAGACTCCGAAAACAGTTTTTTCTTCTAGACTCAACAACGGCCAACTACACGATCAATCAATGGGGCTCCTAGGGTCGGTCGAGGCTCTGATACCAACTTGTCACACCCAATATGCGACCCTATCCAAAAGGAACTCGAAGGTCCCACCAAGGATAGACCAGCATATTGGAATGCTTTTGCAAGGTGGATATCATTACATCAACGATTACATAATAGTGGGTATACATACAAGAGGCATACAAAGCCACATGAATACATCAATACAACATACAAGAACAACATCCGACTACGGATGAATCATAAACAGAAACTCAAACAATATCCACCCTGCTAGCCCAAGCTGCCGACCTGGAACCTATCCCCTGATCGAAGAAGAAGCAGAAGAAGAACTCCAAGACAAGCAAACATCGCTCTCACATCAGGATCATCGCATAAACCTGTACCTGTACCTGTTGTTGTAGTAATCTGTGAGCCACGAGGACTCAGCAATCCCATTACCATGGGTATCAAGACTAGCAAAGCTTAATGGGAAAGGAAGGGGGTAAAGTGGTGAGGTTGCAGCAGCGACTAAGCATATATGGTGGCTAACATATGCAAGTGAGAGCGAGAAGAGAAACAAAGGAACGGTCGTGAAGCTAGCAATGATCAAGAGGTGATCCTGAACACCTACTTACGTCAATCATAACCCAGAAACCGTGTTCACTTCCCGGACTCCGCCGAGAAGAGACCATCACGGCTACACACTCGGTTGATGCATTTTAATTCGGATCTGGTGTCAAGTTATCTACAACCGGACATTAACAAATTCCCATCTGCCACATAACCGCGGGCACGGCTCTCGAAAGTTTATACCCTGCAGGGGTGTCCCAACTTAGCCCATGATAAGCTCTCGCGATCAACGAAGGAATAGACCTTCTCCCAGGAAGACCCGATCAGTCTTAGAATCCCGGTTTACAAGACATTTCGACAATGGTAAAACAAGACCAGCAAGACCGCCCGATGCGCCGACAATCCCGATAGGAGCTGCACATATCTCGTTCTCAGGGCAACACCGGATAAGCTAAGCGTACAGGTACCGACGTAACCCAAGTTGCCAAGGGATGGTCCCGCACGGTGCTCTAGTTTGGACCAACACTTAGACAAGCATTGGCCCGGGGGGGCTATAATAAAGATGACCCTCGAGAGAGCGACTCCCAAGGGAAAAGTAGGTGGTGGTGAGGCAAATGGTAAAACCAAGGTTGGGCCTTGCTGGACAAGTTTTATTCAAAGCGAACTGTCAGGGAGGTCCCATAAATCACCCGACCGCGTTAGGAACGCAAAATCCGGGAACATAACACCGGTATGACGAAAACTAGGGCGGCAAGAGTGGAACAAAACACCAGGCATAAGGCCGAGCCTTCCACCCTTTACCAAATATATAGATGCATTAATAATATAAAAGATATTGTGATATCCCAACAAAACCCTGTCCACCATGGAGAAATCTTCAACATCACCTGCAACTAGCAACGCTATAAGAGGGGCTGAGCAAAAGCGGTAACATAGCCAAACAACGGTTTGCATAGGAAAGGTGTCAAAGGTTAGAGGTTCATGGCAATATGGGATGGCTTGATAAACAGGTAATAGGTAGCGCAGCATAGCGATAGAACGAAGCAACTAGCATAGCAATGATAGTAGTGAGATCCAGGGTAGCGGTCATCTTGCCTGAAATCCCGCAAGGAAGAAGAACGAGTCCATGAAGAAGATGAAGCCACGAAGATGAACCAAGCGAAGACGAACGAATCGTCATGATCGCAACGAAACGGGAACTATCGAGAAGAAGCACACAACATGGTAAACGCACCACACAAGAACAAGGCATGATGCACAACAAGCATGATGCATGACCAAGCTACATGAAGCTACTCATGGCAAGAGATGATGCAAACAAGGACAACACATCAAGGCAAGTTTAAATGAGGCCGGGAACAACATATAACTATTCCGGTAAGTCCTCATATGCAAATTTCGAAATTGGTCCAGAAATTAATAAACCATATGTTCAAGTTGTTAACCAGCAAGTTAAAGAGCACCAAGATGATCTACCCGAAATTCTAGTCAAGTTACATATAAAGTTCATTTAATTCGGAGCTACGGCCTAGAAGATATGAGCAAAACAAGTTAAACATGGCATTGATGCAAAATACATACAAACATCAAGCAAACACCTAAAAACAAGGATGCAACATGATAATATGAAACTACATGCAAAATCAAGCAAGTTTCATATAGAGCACACTCAAAACAGAGCAACGGTTCAATAGACACACACACTATACAAGTCATAACAACAATCTGTCCATAACAGCAACTAGGCATATTGCAAGCATCAAAATAATATGCTACAGCACCCCAACATAATAACAAAAGACATTAGCATGAAGTACACGTAAAGCATAACAAAACATGAACACTGAGCTATCTCCAGAAATCACAAGAACATGCTCCAAAACACATGGAAAGATTGCAATAATAACAGTTTCAGACTTTGCAGGAGTAACATCAGGTTGCAATGTTTAGAGCTATCAAACAACATGTTACAGGACCTTATCATGACAAACAAAGGCATGGCATGAATCTACTAAAAGCATAGATCAAAAGACCCTTACTGACCATGAGCCAAAAAGGATCAGAAAGTATGATGGCACCCATGTAAACATGGCAAGTTATATGACAGATTCAAACATGGCAGGAACAACAATAAGTAGGCATGTTCGTGAGCTTAAACCACTCACTACAGAGAAATACATGGCATGGCAAGGCAACCAACAATAAGAAGACATGTTTGTGAAGCTAAGCATGGCAAGAGCAAGGTCATAGGGTGCATGGAACACTAGCAAAACACATGGGAACTAGTGAACTTAATGTTAACAGGCTGATAGCAACATTATCAAGCAACTTTGGAGCAAGATAACAACATGTTCCAGCAGGCTATAATTGCAACCAAGGGCATGAATGGATAGAGCATGACATGTAGATCAAAACATGTTTATAGACCATCTCCAGATTATGCATAGAATGATTAGTAGCAACATGTTAACATAGCAACAAAATATAACAGAATCTGTCAGGAAAACAGCAACAAGTACACTACTTAACAAGCTCGATTCACTCACCACAAGTCATTGCATGACAAGATAAGCATAGCATCATCAAGAAGACATGTTTGTGTAACCAACCAAGTCAAGAACAAGTCCATAGCATGCAAGGATCAACTATAGTAAGCTTGGCCAAATTGAATAACGCGTAAACAATCTGCCAGGAAACATTTTGAAGCAAAAGTAGAGCACTCAACTGACATGTTAGACTACTCCATAATTGCAAACAAGGGCATGAATGGATAGACAATAACCATATCTTCAAAACACCCTTACTGAAGTATCTCAAAATATGCATGGATCTCTCTGTAGCATCAAGTTTACATGGCATCAAAATAACAGCAGAACAGGGACTAAAATCAGCAATATCACGAAGCCTAGTTTGCATGCTTGTGCTAGTCACCATATTGATCACAAAATTACATGGCATACACCTCTGGAAAGATGGCATGGCATAGATCAAAACACATGTAGACATCAACCTCATAGGATGCACACATCAACCATGGCAAAAATGACAAATGAGCAAGTTATAACAGTTTCAGCAGATTAACATCAACATGCACTCTTCCAACTGCATTTCGGGCATCAAGATGAGCTCAAATGAAAATGATGCAATTGAATGAAATGAAGTACTCGTCGAGACGAACAATTTGACATATTACACGCACGAAACGGAGCTATGGATGCAGAGATGTGATGGCATGGACATGGCATGAAAATTACTGAAACTGGAGACTTAGTCAATTTTCTGGAAAAAAACAGAACGCGCGTTGGATAACTAAAGTGTGCACGGGGCGGGGCATATGCAGGCTCACCCATCGGGCTCGGCCCAGGTCGGGGGGTGGATCGGGCTTGGCAGGCCGGCGGCCTGGCACTGCTGGGCCGGGTGCGGGGATGGGCCACGAGGCCCACGTGGCCGGCTGGGGCGTCGTCCTCCTCCCGTGCCCGCACGAAGAAGGCAGAGGCGGCGGCGTTGACGCACGCCGGCGAGGGCGCAGCAACGCCGCGAAGGTCGAGGGGCGCTGGGGACGACCAGATCGGTCGCTCCAGACCCGTTCCGGCCGGATCCGGCGCAACTCGCGACGGGGCGGCGGCGAGGAAACTCCGGCGACGGCGGCTCCTGCGGATTAGAGAGAGAGGGAAAACGTGAGAGAGAGAGCCAGAGGGAGAGGGCGACGGGGAGGCGACCTGGCTGGGGAGGCATGGAGAGGTAGAGGGAGGAAGAGGCCGTGGCGATGGAGGCGAGCGGCGGCGCACGCGGGCCGGGCGTGGCCCAGATCGGGCCCTGGGCGGGCCGCGCCTGGGTTCCGCGGGCCGTGGCGGCGGGAAGCGGGGCTGGAGTGACGTGGCGCCTTTCGGTTGGCCCGCGGCGCCGGCTGCGGCGGCGGAGGCCAGTGGGGGCGTGCCACTTGGCGATGGTGGGTTTGGCCGGCGCGGAAAACGAGGAGGATGGTGGAGGCTGCGGCAGGAGGTAGGGGAAGGGGTCTAGGGTTTAGACCGGGATTTCGGGGGGAGGTGGCTAATTTATAGGTAGAGGGAGCTAGGAGAGTCCAAATGAGGAGCGGTTTTCGGCCACGCGATCGTGATCGAACGACCGAGAGCATGGAGGGGAGTTAGGTGGGTTTTGGGCCACTTTGGAAGGGGTGTTGGGCTGCAACAAAAGAGGGCTTCGCGGTTACCCGGTTAACCGTTGGAGTATCAAACGACCTCCAAATGGCACAAAACTTGACAGGCGGTCTACCGGTGCTATACCAAGGCCGCTTGGCAAAACTCGGGCCATTCCAAGAAAGTTTAACACCCGCTCACAACGAAAGACCAAAGGGGAACACCGGATGACATAGGAGTGCCGGATTGCAAAGCTGACAACGGCGAAAAAGCTCGGATACATGAGACGAACATCTATGCGAATGCAATGCACATGATGACACGATATGAAATGCATATGATGACATGGCAAAGTGCAACACGCAAGCAAATGACATGGCAACAACGGCGAATAACTGGCAGACACCTGGCGCATCGAATCCGGGGCGTTACATACCTCAAAGCCTGTCAAGAGGTTGGTGCAAGCTTCGGTTGGTCCGCTCTTGGCGGACGAAACCTTCCGAATCACCGAACTCATAAGAGTACGGTGCTCCTCATCTATGGAAGCGCTGCGAAGCGCTTCCAGCAGACAATCTGGTGCCTCGGGCGCACCGGAAGTCCTCGATGCAAACGGCTTGCCCTCCCTGACGAGGGGCTGTCCGCCTGAGTTCGGAACCATTGAAGGTTCCGGGACAGTGTTCGGCTGAGAGCCCGGCCTATGATGGCTCTCATCAACATGATCCGCGGGGATCTTGAACCCCGCGCGTCCGACGTTTGGAACCCTGCCTCGGCGCGTCTCCAGAGTCACCTCCCCCCGCTTTGGGAGCCTTCGGGACAAAACCTCCGTGTCATCCGCGGGTTGAGGAGTAGTGGCTGTCGGAAACGAATTGATCTCCGAATCACTCAGGGACCCGGAGGAAGACACTTCGCAGTGAGCCCTGGCCGGACTGCACATATGTTCGGGGTTAGACAAAAGCTATAGAGTGAAGTTATGATGGAGTGCGGACACTTACGATTGCACTAGGGGCTTCCCCCTGGGCAGCCACCCCTCCTCACTGTGAGCGGCCATGGTGGAGTAGTCCGGAAGGGACACCTTCCCCTTCTTGGACGCCCCAGCCTCCCCCTTCGGGGCGGCTTTTCTCTTCTTCTCCCCTAGTGCGGGGAGGTGGAATTTCTTCTTGATTCCCCCCGCCTCCACGGGAGGAATCTGTGTCGTCGTCATCAGACGACAGGGGTATGACGGCCTTGCGCTGAGGTCCTTTTCCGGCCCCCTGGTCCACCTTCCCGGGCCCCTCATCCTTTCCGTATGGACGTCTTCTTCTTCTTCCTCCTCCCCTTTGTGGGAGGAGTCTGCCTCGTCGTTTGCGGATGAGGCTTCTGGCACAACCTTACGCCGGACACCCTTTCGGGTCCCCGGAGCCTTCTTCTCGGCCTTCTTCTCCGGCGCCTTGTACGGTGCCGGGACCAGCATCTCTGTCAGGAGAGCATCAACTGGGCCTTCTGGCAGTGCAGCCGGACAGTGAACCTGCTCCGCTGTCTCCACATAATCCTGAAGCAAACATGCATAACTACTTAAGGCTCTCCCATGAATATATTGGGAAGAACCGGGTCCGATGGTAGTCTGAGAACTCACCTGACTAGGAGCCCGCGCGGCGTGAAGCCCGCGGTCCTCGGATGTGGGAGGAGGTACTTCAGAGGACTTGAACAGCACGTTCCATGCGCCTTTGTGCGTCATGTCGTAGAGCTTCCGGAGCGTCTGATGTTCGGCCGGGACGAACTCCCACAGATTGACTGCTCGCCTATGGCAGGGCAGGATCCGGCGAACGAGCATGACCTGGATCACGTTGACAAGCTTGATGTTCTTGTCCTTCATGATTTTGATGCATGTCTGGAGTCCGGTCAGCTCCGTAGAATCGCCCTAGGACAGGCCCTTCTTTTCCCAGGAGGTGAGCCGCATGGGGGCTCGGGATCGGAACTCGGGGGCCGCTGCCCTGTTGGCACTGCGTGGCTCGGTGATATGGAACCACCCCGATTGCCATCCTTTTACGGTCTCCACGAAGGAACCGTCAAGCCAGGTGACGTTAGGCGTCTTGCGCACCATGGCCCCTCCGCACTCCGCTTGCTGGCCGCTTACAATCTTCGGCTTCACGCAGAAGGTTTGCAACCAAAGGCCGAAATGAGGCCGGATGCGGAGGAAGGCCTCACATACGACGATAAACGCCGAGATGTTGAGGACGAAGTTTGGGGCTATTTCATGGAAATCTAGCCCGTAGTAGAACATGAGCCCACGGACAAAGGGATGGAGTGGAAATCCTAGTCCACGGATGAAGTGGGCGACGAATATGACCCTCTCATGGGGTCCTAGGGTCGGAATGACCTGCCCGGCGTCCGGTAGCCGGTGCGCTATGTCCGTGGCCAAGTATCTGGCCGCCCGAAGATTTGCGATGTGCTTCTCCTTGACAGTGGAAGACACTCACATGTTTAGCTATGCGGAGAAGACTTGGGCTTGGGCGCTGGAGCTCGAGGGGGCAAGAGTGGGCAAAGGAGGAAGAAGGCGTGGGCGAAAATGGGGAAATCTTATCCCTTTATAGAGGCGCCGAAAGCGGTGCGCCTCCCCACTTGCCCATTGGGAATCGCTTGTTTCCCAAGCGCCACGATTGATGGCGTGGTGGGATTACCCATACCCGTATTGATGAGAATCTCGTGATAAGGGGACACGATCTCTGCTTTGACAAGACGTGTCAAAGAAACCGCCTCGCAATATGCGCTGTAGCAGGTTGCGGGAAAATGGTTCGAATAATGATCCGACCGTAATGACATGTCACGTCATCAGAAAAAGTTGTCAGCAGATTGCATTTGTGAAATATCATTCTCTCTACAGCGGTGTGTAAAGATCATTTTGTGGATCCGGACACGATTCAAGTGTTCAATAATTACTTTGGAGTATTCGGAGAAGGAACCCACCCTGCAATGCCAAAGACAATACTGCGCGCCGGACTCATCGTCATTGAAGCCTGGTTCAGGGGCTACTGAGGGAGTCCTAGATTAGGGGGTATCCGGACAGCCGGACTGTGTACAACGTCCGGAGTATTGAAGCGTGAAGATACAAGACTCAAGACTTCGGCCCGTGTCCGGATGGGACTCTCCTTTGCGTGGAAGGCAAGCTTGGCGATCCAGATATTGTGTTTCCTTCCTTGTAACCGACTCCATGTAAACCCTAGCCCTCTCTGGTGTCTATATAAACCAAAGAGGTTGGTCCTTAGAAGGCCGATCATAATTACAATCATACCATCATAGGCTAGCTCCTAGAGTTTAGCCTCTACGATCTCGTGGTAGATCTACTCTTGTACTACCCATATCATCAATATTAATCAAGCAGGAAGTAGGGTTTTACCTGCATCGAGAGGGCCCGAACCTGGGTAAACATCTGTGTCCCTTGCTTCCTGTTACCATCAGCCTTGACGCACAGATCGGGACCCCCTACCCGAGATCCACCGGTTTTGACACCGACACCTACATTCATTCGAGTATCAACCAGCGTCAACCAATTGTCAAACTCCAAGTATTAGGAGAGTGAACGCCAAAAATATTGCTTGGTGCATAGACCAGAAAAACACACTCCAGTCTTTGGTCCCAACTTGTGCCTTTTGGTTATCGGCACATATGGTAGCGAACTATATGGCATGGAGTCTAAAGATTCCAGACAAGTTGGTTGACGCATATATTCATCTGGCACTTAATCAGTCTGCATGCCAAGGATGCTCCATTTCAGTTGAACTGCACAAAAAATTTGGGTGGTTCATTTTCTCAACCGCCTCCTTTCTCGTCTGCAATCTAGAATTTTGGCGAGAAATAGGACCAAGATGGCCAGTAAACTAGTTGGATGAAAGTAGTGGCCAAGTTGCTCAAACCTCCCTCGGCACGAGGCCACTATTTGAGGATAAACCTACAAGCAAAGTTCAGATTGTCTGTGCTGCCCCTTATGTACTCGAAAGTTTACTCGTACAAGAACTAATTTTAGCAAGAAGTACCTCCAATTGAACACCATTTACCAGTCTGTACCCTAGGTAATTAAAGTTCATCCATGGATCATATTGGTTGTGATCTCAATCATTTGGATGCATAAACATACTAAACATGTGTATATCGGAATCTTTTTGTGAATTATGTATGAATATTGTTGTGTGATCTATCAATCATTTGGATGCATAGATATGCTGAGCTTGTGTATATATGAATCTTTTGAGTTGTTAATAGTGAATGTTGGCTATGAATATGAACGTGTCCTGTGAACCTGAGTTTGATACGAATGTTTACCTTTTTTGTTGTATTTGTGTGTGAACTTGTTAGTATGCCTACTGTGGGGTATAAAACGCAGGTATCTTATAAAAGTAATGTTGTGTCCAATTTATGTTTTCCCTTCTAACCACATTATATATATTTATATTATTACTATCATCGTATATTTTATAGAGACTTATATATACATTATAAAAACATCCCACGTGTTATTAACTTATAAAAGTAAATGTTTAACAGAAGTTGGCAAGGAAAATCCTGGTTGTTTTTGACTCACAGGCAAGGAAAATCCTGGTGATTGCATACAAAAGCTTGCAAAGATTTTAAGGACCAATTTAATAATAACGCGCTCATTTTTATTTTGAGTAATAACTCGCTAATTTATTAATTATATATATATATAATGTGCATCTCCAGTTTATTCTTTGATATTAATTGCTCCTTCTAACATAACATTATATGTATAACGAGCCCACCTAATACGTGCATTTCAAGGAAGTGCAAATGGGCTGGGATTTCTTAGAAAATATAAATGGGCCTGATTGACGTGAAATTATTTGTTCACCCAGCCCAGCAAATGGACTATACATTCTAGAAAACATGGGTTAAATATATGCCACATTTTTGCAGGCTGACATGTGGGCCAATAGGTCGAAGCCTACGCAGGGCATTGTCAACTTGGTCAACAAATGATTGTATCATCCACAACCATTGGATTTATATCCAACAGCCGGCATGCACCATCAATCTCTTGTTTTCTCCCTCCAGCATCGCCGGGACCGCCTGGTCTGGCCTCCAGTGGCTAGCGGCTCTGCTTAGCATGCATCGCTGCGAAGCGCTACCCCACCGCCGGCCAGGCTATCCCTTCACCTCTCGACACCTCCTGTTATTCTCCATAGACTACAGCCACACGCTGCAACAGAACCAGTTATAACCCTTCTCCTCCTATCAATCTGCGACTCCACTGCCACATTTTCCCATCTCCGAGTCGTTCCCGTCCGGTGCCTCGCCGTCGTCCACCGCCTCACTGCGTTCGGTGCGGCGTGGTCAACAAACGAGAGTCATCGGAAGAGGACTATATGTGGAGAGGCTGACGGCTGGGACCCATGTGGTCCATGGTCGCACGAAAGGAAAGTTCCTCCTTATTAAGCTGAAAAAAATGTTTCCTCCACCTGAAGGAAGGAAGTGCCTCCTTGTTTTGCGAAAAAAATTATTCATCCCGTTGATAGCTGGGACCCGTCAGATTTGGTGACTGACTTGTGGGCCTACTAAGCGGACGTGTACGCACGGCTTTGTCAACTTAATCAACAAATGATTCTAGCAGCTGGACCGTTGGATGTTAATCCAACAGCCGTGCTCCTTCTTCAACTTCTGTTCTTGCTCCTGTCTCCCGTGGGCAGCACCGCGGCTGTGCTGCCATGCACCAGAACCAATGAAGTTTCCCACTCCTCTCCATATGCGACTCCACTGCCCCGTCTTCCCCATCTCCGGGTCGTTCCAGTCAGGGTGCGCTCGGCACGGTGTGGTTAACATGGTCAATAACCGAGAGTCATCGGAAGATGACTGTACGTGAGAGGCTGACAGTGGGGACGCACCACGCCCATGGACGCATGCATGCAACGGAATGCGGCGAGGTCAACGTGGTCAAGGAACGACTTCCATCGGAAGTATACTGTATGTGGGGAGTCTCAGCTGGGTCCACGGCCGCAGCAAGTAAGTGCCTCCTTATTACACGGAAAATAATGATTCCTCCAACTGACAGCAGGGACCCACTGGACGGGCCACCGTATTTTGGGAAAAAAATGTTTGCCACCAGACTGCTGGGACCAACTTGATGGGCCACCATATTTCGCGAAAAAATGTTCCCCCCGCTGTCAGCTTGGACCCACCGGAAGTGCCTCCTTATTACGCACAAAAAAATGAATACTCCCCCGGCTAGCTGGGACCCACCTTGGTGGGAGGATGACTTGTGGGCCTACTAAGTTGATGTGGACGAAGGGATTTTTCAACTTAGTCAATATAAACGATTCTAGCTCCAGTGACCGTACGATGTCCATCCAACGGCCGTAGTGCTTCTTCAACCTCTGGTCTTCTTGCTCCAGCCGCCCAAAGCAGCGCTAGTCGTGCCGCATGCTCCTGCCTCCCGTGGCCGGCTGTGCTACCACGGAGGCCTCACCGCCCCCTACTATTCCCACCGCTGGCCAGGCCCTGCGGCGACGGCAGCCTCACACCGCAGCCGAACCAGTGAAACCTCAAACTCCTCTCCGCGTGGGCTTCCACTGCCATGTCTTCCCCGGCTCCGCATCATCCCCTTCCTAGGCCTCGCCGTCGTCCACCGCCGTGGTGCTCTCCGCGCGGCGTGGTCAACGTGGTCAAGGAACGACTTCCATCGGAAGAGTACTGTACATGGAGAGGCTGACAGCTGGGTTCACGGCCACAGCCCAGTTTTTTTGTGATTTTCCAAGTAAGTCACTTTGTCAGGCCTGTTGGGCTGCAAATCTTTCAAGACGGGGAGAGATTTCATTCGGCTGGCCGAGAAAATGGCCCATCAGTAATGAGAAATGGGTTGTACATTTTTGAAACACATCAAACCGGCAATTAGTTTCAAATATCTTTTTTTCATTTCGAGATTTTAAATTACATTAATTTATATGCGTGGAGAATTTGTTGGATTTTATATCGATACACATTTATTTTTAAAATCAATTTGAATGCGAGTCAAAATTTCGGGATTAAAAACAGTTTGGACCACACCGAAATATGCAAAATTTCATATAATTTTTTAACCGTGGCCACAATATGGGTTGTAATGCTAACAAAAAGAATATGGGTTATAAAACCTTAAGAATTAGCAAGTTGGCTATAAGTTATTAGAAATAATGGCAGATGGGTTGTATGCTTTTTCCACAGATTTGAGGCTTTCGTAAAAAAAGGTTGACGCACAAGCAGTGACTATTGGATGTCCATCCAACGGCCGTCGTGCTTCTTCAATCTCTGCTCTTCCTGCTCCAGCCGCTCAAACAAGCGCCGGCGGGACTGCCTGCTCCCTCCTCCCCGCGGCCGGCTGTGCTGCCGCGTAGGCCTCACCGCCCCACCGTACTCCCATCGCTGGCTTAGCCATCCCTCTACTCACCCACACCTGCTGCTATTCTCCGGTGATGGCAGACGAACCAGTAAACCCTCGTACAGTCGTACACCCCCCCTCGCATGGGAAACAACTGCCGAGTCTTCCCTGCCTCCGTGTGGTCCCCTTCCTAGGCCTCGCCGTCGTCCACCGCCATGGTGCTCTCGGCACGGTGTGGTCAATGTGGTCAACGACCGACTTCCATCGGAAGAGTACTGTGCGTGGAGAGGCTGACAGCTGGGTCCATAGCGGCCGCAAGGAAGTGCCTCCTTATTACGCACAAAATAATTATTCCTCCACCTTACAGCAGGGACCCACCGGACGGGCCACCGTATTTTGCAAAAAAAAATTCCCCCCTGACTGCTGGGACCTACTAGCTACACCTTCGCACGCAAGGAAGTGTGTCCGAAAAAAAAACCAAAATGATTCGCCCCCCTGACTGCTGGGACACACTAGCTACATCTTTGCATGCAAGGAAGTGCCTGACAGTTGGGACCCACCTGGTCGAAGCGTACGGAGCTGAAGGAAATATGCCCTAAAGGCAATAATAAAGTTATTATTTATTTCCTCATATCATGATAAATGTTTATTATTCACGCTAGAATTGTATTAACCGGAAACATGATACATGTGTGAATACATAGATAAACATAACGTCACTAGTATGCCTCTACTAGACTAGCTCATTAATCAAATATGGTTATGTTTCCTAACCATAGACATGTGTTGTCATTTGATTAATGGGATCACATCATTAGGAGAATGATGTGATTGACATGACCCATTCCGTTAGCCTAGCACTTGATCGTTTAGTATATTGCTATTGCTTTCTTCATGACTTATACATGTTCCTGTAAACTAAGAGATTATGCAACTCCCGTTTACCGGAGGAACACTTTGGGTACTACCAAACTTCACAACATAACTGGGTGATTATAAAGGAGTACTACAGGTGTCTCCGAAGGTACATGTTGAGTTGGCATATTTCGAGATTAGGTTTTGTCACTCCGATTGTCGGAGAGGTATCTCTGGGCCCTCTCGGTAATGCACATCACTATAAAGCCTTGCAAGCAATGTGACCAATGAGTTGGTTATGGCATGGTGCATTACGTAACGAATAAAGAGACTTGCCGGTAACGAGATTGAATTAGGTATTGGATACCGACGATCGAATCTCAGGCAAGTAACATATCCGATGACAAAGGGAACAACGTATGTTGTTATGCGGTTTGACCGATAAAGATCTTCGTAGAATATGTAGGAACCAATATGGGCATCCAGGTTCCGTTATTGGTTATTGACCAAGAATAGTTCTAGGTCATGTCTACATAGTTCTCGAACACGTAGGGTCCGCACGCTTAACGTTACGATGACAGTTTTATTATGAGTTTATAAGTTTTCATGTACCGAAGTTTGTTCGGAGCCCCGGATGTGATCACGGACATGACGAGGAGTCTCGAAATGGTCGAGACATAAAGATTCATATATTGGACAACTATATTTGGACACCGGAAGTGTTCCGGGTGATTTCGGAGAAAACCGGAGTGCCGGAGGGGTTACCGGAACCCCCCCGGGAGAGTAATGGGCCTTATCGGCCTTAGTGGGCAAGAGAGAGGGGCGGCCAGGGTGGGCCGCACGCCCCCTCTCCCTCTGGTCCGAATTGGACTAGGACGGGGGGCGGCGCCCCCCTCTTTCCTTCCCCCTCTCCCCCTTCCTTCCCCCTCCTAGTAGGAGTAGGAAAGGAGGAGTCCTACTCCTACTAGGAGGAGGAATCCTCCTCCTGGTGCGCCCCCCTTGGGCCGGCCGGCCTCCCCCCTTGCTCATTTATATACGGGGGCGGGGGGGGGGCACCCCATAGACACACAGAAGTTGATCTACGGATCGTTCCTTAGCCGTGTGCGGTGCCCCCCCCCCCCCCTCCACCATATTCCACCTCGGGCATATCGTCGCGGAGTTTAGGCGAAGCGCTGCGCCGGTGGAACATCATCATCGTCACCACGCCGTCGTGCTGACAGAACTCATCCCCGAAGCTTTGCTCGCTCGGAGCCCGGGGATCTTCATCGAGCTGAACGTGTGCTGAACTCGGAGGTGCCGTACGTTCGGTACTTGGATCGGTCGAATCGTGAAGACGTACGACTACATCAACCGCGTTGTCATAACGCTTCCGCTTACGGTCTACGAGGGTACGTGGACGAACACTCTCCCCTCTCGTTGCTATGCCATCACCATGATCTTGCGTGTGCGTAGGAATTTTTTTGAAATTACTACGTTCCCCAACAGTGGAATCCGAGCCTAGGTTTTTTGCGTTGATGTTATATGCACGAGTAGAACACAAGTGAGTTGTGGGCGATACAAGTCATACTGCTTACCAGCATGTCATACTTTGGTTCGGCGGTATTGTGAGATGAAGCGGCCCGGACCGACATTACGCGTACGCTTACGCGAGACTGGTTTCACCATTACGAGCACTCGTGCTTAAAGGTGGCTGGCGGGTGTCTGTCTCTCTCACTTTAGCTGAATAAAGTGTGGCTACGCCCGGTCCTTGAGAAGGTTAAAACAGCACCAACTTGACGAACTATCGTTGTGGTTTTGATGCATAGGTAAGCACGGTTCTTGCTAAAGCCCATAGTAGCCACGTAAAATTTGCAACAACAAAGTAGAGGACGTCTAACTTGTTTTTGCAGGGCATGTTGTGATGTGATATGGTCAAGACGTGATGCTATGTTTTATTGTATGAGATGATCATGTTTTGTAACCGAAGTTATCGGCAACTGGCAGGAGCCATATGGTCGTCGCTTTATTGAATGAAATGCAAACGCCCTGTGATTGCTTTACTTTATCACTAAGCGGTAGCGATAGTCGTAGAAGCAATAGATGGTGTAAATGACAATGATGCTACGATGGAGATCAAGGTGTCGCGCCGGTGACGATGGTGATCACGACGGTGCTTCGAAGATGGAGATCACAAGCACAAGATGATGATGGACATATCATATCACTTATATTGATTGCATGTGATGTTTATCCTTTATGCATCTTATCTTGCTTTGATTGACGGTAGCATTTTAAGATGATCTCTCACTAATAATCAAGAAGTGTTCTCCGTGAGTATGCACCGTTGCGAAAGTTCTTCGTGCTGAGGCACCACGTGATGATCGGGTGTGATAGGCTCTACGTTCAAATACAACGGGTGCAAAACAGTTGCACACGCGAAATACTCAGGTCATACTTGATGAGCCTAGCATATACAGGTATGGCCTCGGAACACGGAGACCGAAAGGTCGAACGTGAATCATATAGTAGATATGATCAACATAGTGATGTTCACCATTGAAACTACTCCATCTCACGTGATGATCAGACATGGTTTAGTTGATTTGGATCACGTGATCACTTAGATGACTAGAGAGATGTCTGTCTAAGTGGGAGTTCTTAATTAATATGATTAATTGAACTTAAATTTATCATGAACTTAGTACCTGATAGTATTTTGCTTGTCTATGTTTGTTTGTAGATAGACGGCTCGTGCTGTTGTTCCGTTGAATTTTAATGCGTTCCTTGAGAAAGCAAAGTTGAAAGATGATGGTAGAAATTACACGGACTGGGTCCGTAACCTGAGGATTATCCTCTGTGCAGAAAAGTTACGTCCTGGAAGCACCGCTGGGTGCCAGGCCTGCTGCTGATGCAACTGACGACGTTAAGAACGTCTGGCAGACCAAAGCTGATGACTACTCGATAGTTCAGTGTGCCATGCTTTATGGCTTAGAATCAGGACTTCAAAGACGTTTTGAATGTCATGGAGCATATGAGATGTTCCAGGAGTTGAAGTTAATATTTCAAGCAAATGCCCGGATTGAGAGATATGAAGTCTCCAATAAGTTCTATAGCTGCAAGATGGAGGAGAATAGTTCTGTCAGTGAACACATACTCAAAATGTCTGGGTATAATAATCACTTGATTGAACTGGGAGTTAATCTTCCTGATGATAGTGTCATTGACAGAATTCTTCAATCACTGCCACCAAGCTACAAGAGCTTTGTGATGAACTATAATATGCAAGGGATGAACAAGACTATTCCCGAGCTCTTCGCAATGCTAAAAGCCGCGGAGGTAGAAATCAAGAAGGAGCATCAAGTGTTGATGGTTAACAAGACCACCAGTTTCAAGAAAAAGGGCAAAGGGAATAAGAAGGGGAACTTCAAAAAGAACAGCAAACAAGTTGTTGCTCAAGAGAAGAAACCCAAGTCTGGACCTAAGCCTGAAACTGAGTGCTTCTACAGCAAGCAGACTGGACACTGGAAGCAGAACTGCCCCAAGTATTTGGCGGATAAGAAGGATGGCAAAGTGAACAATGGTATATGTGATATACATGTTATTGATGTGTACCTTACTAATGCTCGCAGTAGTACCTGGGTATTTGATACTGGTTCCGTTGCTAATATTTGCAACTCGAAACAGGGACTACGGATTAACCAAAGATTGGCTAAGGACGAGGTGACGATGCGCGTGGGAAATGGTTCCAAAGTCGATGTGATCGCGGTCGGCACGCTACCTCTACATCTACCATCGGGATTAGTTTTAGACCTAAATAATTGTTATTTGGTGCCAGCGTTGAGCATGAACATTATATCTGGATCTTGTTTGATGCGAGACGGTTATTCATTTAAATCAGAGAATAATGGTTGTTCTATTTGTATGAGTAATATCTTTTATGGTCATGCACCCTTAAAGAGTGGTCTATTTTTATTGAATCTCGATAGTAGTGATACACATATTCATAGTGTTGAAACCAAAAGATGCAGAGTTGATAACGATGGTGCAACTTATTTGTGGCACTGCCGTTTAGGTCATATCGGTGTAAAGTGCATGAAGAAACTCCATACTGATGGGCTTTTGGAATCACTTGATTATGAATCACTTGGTACTTGCGAACCGTGCCTTATGGGCAAGATGACTAAAACGCCGTTCTCCGGAACTATGGAACAAGCAACTGATTTGTTGGAAATCATACATACTGATGTTTGTGGTCCAATGAATGTTGAGGCTCGTGGCGGGTATCATTATTTTCTCACCTTCACAGATGATTTGAGCAGATATGAGCATATCTACTTAATGAAACACAAGTCTGAAACATTTGAAAAGTTCAAAGAATTTCAAAGTGAAGTGGAAAATCATCGTAACAAGAAAATAAAGTTTCTACAATCTGATCGTGGAGGAGAATATTTGAGTTACGAGTTTGGTCTACACTTGAAACAATGCGGAATAGTTCCGCAACTCACGCCACCCGGAACACCACAACAAAATGGTGTGTCCGAACGTTGTAATCGTACTTTACTAGATATGGTGCAATCTATGATGTCTCTTACTGATTTACCGCTATCATTTTGGGGTTATGCTTTAGAGACGGCCACATTCACGTTAAATAGGGCACCATCAAAATCCGTTGAGACGACGCCTTATGAACTGTGGTTTGGCAAGAAACCAAAGTTGTCGTTTCTTAAAGTTTGGGGCTGCGATGCTTATGTGAAGAAACTTCAACCAGATAAGCTTGAACCCAAATCGGAGAAATGTGTCTTCATAGGATACCCAAAAGAGACTATTGGGTACACCTTCTATCACAAATCTGAGGGCAAGATTTTTGTTGCTAAAATTGGATCCTTTCTAGAGAAGGAGTTTATCTCGAAAGAAGTGAGTGGGAGGAAAGTAGAACTTGATGAGATAACTGTATCTACTCCCTTATTGGAAAGTAGTTCATCACAAGAACCGGTGTCTGTGACAACTACACCAGTTAGTGAGGAAGCTAATGATATGGATCATGAAACTTCAGATCAAGTTTCTACTGAACCTCGTAGGTCTACCAGAGTAAGATCTGCACCAGAGTGGTATGGTAATCCTATTCTGGAAGTCATGTTACTTGACCATGATGAACCTACGAACTATGAGGAAGCGATGATGAGCCCAGATTCCGCAAAATGGCTAGAGGCCATGAAATCTGAGATGGGATCCATGTATGAAAACAAAGTATGGACTTTGGTTGACTTGCCCAATGATCGGCAAGCCATTGAGAATAAATGGATCTTTAAGAAAAAGACTGACGCTGATGGTAATGTAACTATCTATAAAGCTCGACTTGTTGCGAAAGGTTTTCGACAAGTTCAAGGGTTGACTACGATGAGACTTTCTCACCCGTAGCGATGCTTAAGTCTGTCTGAATCATGTTAGCTATTGCTGCATTTCATGATTATGAAATTTGGCAAATGGATGTCAAAACTACATTCTTGAATGGATTTATCGAAGAAGAGTTGTATATGATGCAGCCAGAAGGTTTTGTTGATCCAAAAGGTGCTAACAAAGTGTGCAAGCTCCAGCGTTCCATTTATGGACTGGTGCAAGCATCTTGGAGCTGGAATAAACGCTTTGATAGTGTGATCAAAGCATATGGTTTTATACAGACTTTTGGAGAAGCCTGTATTTACAAGAAAGTGAGTGGGAGCTCTGTAGCATTTCTGATATTATATGTAGATGACATATTATTAATTGGAAATGATAAAGAATTTCTGGATAGCATAAAGCGATACTTGAATAAAAGTTATTCAATGAAAGACCTCGGTGAAGCTACTTACATATTGGGCATCAGGATCTATAGAGATAGATCAAGACGCTTGATAGGACTTTCACAAAGCACATACCTTGATAAAATTTTGAAAAAGTTCAAAATGGATCAGGCAAAGAAAGGGTTCTTGCCCGTGCTACAAGGTGTGAAGTTGAGTCAAACTCAATGCCCGACCACAGCAGAAGATAGAGAGAAAATGAAAGATGTTCCCTATGCTTCAGCCATAGGCTCTATCATGTATGCAATGCTGTGTACCAAACCTAACGTATGCTTAGCAATAAGCTTGGCAGGAAGGTACCAAAGTAATCCAGGAGTGGATCACTGGACAGCGGTCAAGAACATCCTGAAATATCTAAAAAGGACTAAGGATATGTTTCTCGTATATGGAGGTGACAAAGAGCTAGTCGTAAATGGTTACGTTGATGCAAGCTTTGACACTGATCCGGACGATTCTAAATCGCAGACCGGATACGTATTTTTATTAAACGGTGGAGCTGTAAGTTGGTGCAGTTCTAAACAAAGCGTTGTGGCGGGATCTACATGTGAAGTGGAGTACATTGCTGCTTCGGAAGCAGCAAATGAAGGAGTCTGGATGAAGGAGTTCATTTCTGATCTAGGTGTCATACCTAGTGCATCGGGACCAATGAAGATCTTCTGTGACAATACTAGTGCAATTGCCTTGGCAAAGGAATCCAGATTTCACAAGAGGACCAAGCACATCAAGAGACGCTTCAATTCCATTCGGGACCAAGTCCAAGTGGGAGACATAGAGATTTGCAGGATACATACGGATCTGAATGTTGCAGGCCCATTGACTAAGCCTCTCTCACGAGCAAAACATGATCAGCACCAAGACTCCATGGGTGTTAGAATCATTACTATGTAATCTAGATTATTGACACTAGTGCAAGTGGGAGACTGAAGGAAATATGCCCTAGAGGCAATAATAAAGTTATTATTTATTTCCTCATATCATGATAAATGTTTATTATTCATGCTAGAATTGTATTAACCGGAAACATGATACATGTGTGAATACATAGACAAACATAATGTCACTAGTATGCCTCTACTAGACTAGCTCATTAATCAAAGATGGTTATGTTTCCTAACCATAGACATGTGTTGTCATTTGATTAATGGGATCACATCATTAGGAGAATGATGTGATTGACATGACCCATTCCATTAGCCTAGCACTTGATCGTTTAGTATATTGCTATTGCTTTCTTCATGACTTATACATGTTCCTGTAACTATTAGATTATGCAACTCCCATTTACTGGAGGAACACTTTGGGTACTACCAAACGTCACAACATAACTAGGTGATTATAAAGGAGTACTACAGGTGTCTCCGAAGGTACATGTTGAGTTGGCGTATTTCGAGATTAGGTTTTGTCACTCCGATTGTCCGAGAGGTATCTCTGGGCCCTCTCGGTAATGCACATCACTATAAAGCCTTGCAAGCAATGTGACCAATGAGTTGGTTACGGCATGATGCATTACGTAACAAATAAAGAGACATGCCGGTAACGAGATTGAACTAGGTATTGGATACCGACGATCGAATCTCGGGCAAGTAACATACTGATGACAAAGGGAACAACGTATGTTGTTATGCGGTTTGACCGTTAATGATCTTCGTAGAATATGTAGGAACCAATATGGGCATCCAGGTTCCGCTATTGGTTATTGACCGAGAATAGTTCGAGGTCATTTCTACATAGTTCTCGAACTCATAGGGTCCGCACGCTTAACGTTACGATGACAGTTTTATTATGAGTTTATAAGTTTTGATGTACCGAAGTTTGTTCGGAGTCCCGGATGTGATCACGTACATGACGAGGAGTCTCGAAATGGTCGAGACATAAAGATTGATATATTGGACGACTATATTCAGACACCGGAAGTGTTCCGAGTGATTTCGGAGAAAACCGGAGTGCCGGAGGGGTTACCGGAACCCCCCTGGGAGAGTAATGGGCCTTAGTGGGGAAGAGAGAGGGGCGGCCAGGGTGGTCCACGCGCCCCCTCTCCCTCTGGTCCGAATTGGACTAGGAGGGGGGCGGCGCCCCCCTCTTTCCTTCCCCCTCTCCCCCTTCCTCCCCCCTCCTAGTAGGAGTAGGAAAGGAGGAGTCCTACTCCTACTAGGAGGAGGACTCCTCCTCCTGGCGCGCCCCCCTTGGGCCGGCCGGCCTCCCCCCTTGCTCCTTTATATACGGTGGCGGGGGGCACCCCATAGACACACAGAAGTTGATCTACGGATCGTTCCTTAGCCGTGTGCGGTGCCCCCCTCCACCATATTCCACCTCGGTCATATCGTCGCGGAGTTTAGGCGAAGCCCTGCGCCGGTAGAACATCATCATCGTCACCACACCGTCGTGCTGACGGAACTCATCCCCGAAGCTTTGCTGGATCGGAGCCCCGGGATCGTCATCGAGCTGAACGTGTCGTACGTTCGGTACTTGGATCGGTCGAATCGTGAAGATGTACGACTACATCAACCGCGTTGTCATAACGCTTCCGCTTACGGTCTACGAGGGTACGTGGACGAACACTCTCCCCTCTCGTTGCTATGCCATCACCATGATCTTGCGTGTGCGTAGGAAATTTTTTGAAATTACTACGTTCCCCAAGAGTAGCGTTGTCATTCTGGTCGCGAACGTGTACGTACATATATACTGGTCGATGTAGAGGCGCGCACGTGTCGTAGTAGAGGCGCGCACGTAGCATGTACACGTACGTACAGCGGCCAGGGTGCAAGAAAGAAAATACGGCCACGTATGTGTACATACGGGCGGGGTCTCGAATGCCTACTCGCGCATACGTACGGCGAGGGCTCGTGTACATGGTTGGGTCGGAACAGATAAACAGCGTCGTCGTCGTGTTCATGGGGAGGCAATGAATCGTGTTCATGGGGAGGCAACAGAATGCGTCGTGTTCATCGGGAGGCAACAGAACACGTGGGAGCCAACCGGCTGGGTCGGAGCGGAATGCATGGTCGTGTTCATCGGGAGGGCTTGGTCAGAACAGGCGATGGAAACGAGCCCTAGCGTACCGCAGAACGGAGGAAACGGACCTCCTACATTCGGAACGGGGTCATGTTGATTGGGAGGGGTGTGGCGTACCACAAAACGGACAAAACGGACCTCCTACGGTCGAAACGGGGGTCCTGTTGATCGGGAGGGGTGTGGCGTACCGCAAAATGGACGAAATGGACCTCCTATGGTCGAAACGGGGGTCCTGTTGATCGGGAGGGGTGTGGCGTACCGCAAAACAGACGAAACGGACTTGTGTTGGAGCGCTACGGTCGAAACGGGGGTCCTGTTCATCGGGAGGGGTGTGGCGTACCACAAAACGGGACTCCACGGGATACTGTTCAACTTCACCGTCGACCTCCTCCAGCCTCCACGGGCTACCGTCGACCTCCTCCAACCTCCACGGGCTCCTATTCATCCAGCCTCCACCGTGCGCTACTCCACCGGCTACTGTTCAACCACCCCTCCATGGGCAACCCTCCACCATCTACTATTCATCCAGCCCTCCACACCACGGGGTCCTGTTCAACCACCCCTCCACGGGCACCCCTCCACCGTCTACTGTTCATCTAGCCCTGCACCACACCACGGGGTCCTGTTCATCCAGAGGCAACGCCACCGCTCACCGTTCATCCAAACCCCCCCGCACCGCTCACTGTTCATCCAATCGATCGGCTTTAGTTAGCAGCAGTAGCAAAGGAATCGCTCGATCGGGTTTAGTGACGCGTAGCCTGCAGTGCAATCGCTCGGGTTCAGTTAGAGCCCAACGCCTCGCTCGGGTTCAGTTAGAGCCAATACCTCGCACACACGCGCGTACCTGTACGAGGGAAACGCGCATCGCTCGGCCCCAACCTCCCACCGTAACCGGGAAATCCCCGAAATTTTCCTCCCCCTCGCTTCTACCACGGTTTTTTCCGTCATGGACGGCCCAAAGAATGTCATGCAGCTACGTCTCCGGCCTGCCCAGGACGAAAAGCCCATTTTCTGTCATGATATTTTTTCATAGAAGTAGGAGCCCACCAGATCTATGATGATACCGGGTTTTGTCACAATTATCGTCATAGAAGTGTCATATGTATGACAGAATTTTTTTTTGTTCGGCCCAAAATGTCACGGATGTGTCTTTTTTTTGTAGTGGTAAGAGTGCGTATAATCCATGGACTCACATTAGTCATAAAGAACTCATATACTTATTGAAAAAGTTTATTAGCCCTCGAAGCAAAGTACTACTACACATGCTCCTAGGGGAAGGGTTGGTAGGAGTTAACCATCGCGCGATCCCGACCTCCACTCATAAGGAAGGCAATCAAAGAACACCCCATCCTTCAAATTTGTCACACAACGGTTACCATACGTGCATGCCACGGGACTTGCAAACCTCAACACAAGTATTTCTCAATTTCACAATTACTCCACTAGCACGACTCTAATATCACCAACTTTATATCACAAAACTATTGCAAGGAATCAAACATATCATATTCAGTGATCTACAAGTTTTATGTAGGATTTTATGACTAACCATGTGAATGACCAATTCCTGTCATCTCTCTAAATAGATATAAGTGAAGCAAGAGAGTTTAATTCTTTCTACAAAAGATATGCCCACGCTCTAACAAATATAAGTGAAGCAAAAGAGCATTCTATAAATGGCAATTTTCTATGTCAAAAGAAACAGGCAATCCAAACTTCAAAAGATATAAGTGAAGCACATGAAGCATTCTATAAAGCCATACTCAAAATATTTAAGTGAAGTGCAATGAGCATTCTATAAATAAACCATGGATTATCTCATACCAGCATGGTGCATAAAAGAAAAGTGAAAAATAAATGCAAAGACGCTCCAAGATTTGCACATATCGCATGAACGAACCGAATCCGAAAACATACTGATACTTGTTGAAGAAAGATGGGATGCCTTCCGAGGCATCCCCAAGCTTAGACGCTTGAGTCTCCTTGAATATTTACTTGGGGTACCTGATGTCTACTACACAACCTTCTTCTTGTAGACGTTGTTGGGCCTCCAAGTGCAGAGGTTTCTAGGACAGTAGCAAATTTCCCTCGAGTGGATGACCTAAGGTTTATCAATCCGTGGGAGGCGTAGGATGAAGATGGTCTCTCTCAAACAACCCTGCAACCAAATAACAAAGAGTCTCTTGTGTCCCCAACACACCCAATACAATGGTAAATTGTATAGGTGCACTAGTTCGGCCAAGAGATGGTGATACAAGTGCAATATGGATAGTAGATATAGGTTTTTGTAATCTGAAAATATAAAAACAGCAAGGTAACTAATGATAAAAGTGAGCGTAAATGGTATTGCAATGGTAGGTAATAAGGACTAAGGTTCATAGTTTCACTAGTGCAAGTTCTCTCAACAATAATAACATAATTGGTTCATATAAATATCCATCAACATGCAACAAAGAGTCACTCCAAAGCCACTAATAGCGGAGAAAAAACGGAGAGATTATGGTAGGGTACGAAACCAACTCAAAGTTATTCTTTCGGATCAATCTATTCAAGAGTTCATACTAGAGTAACACCTTAAGACACAAATCAACCAAAACCCTAATGTCACCTAGATACTCCATTGTCACCTCAAGTATCCGTGGGCATGATTATATGATATGCATCACACAATCTCAGATTCAGCCAACCAACACCAAGTACTTCAAAGAGTGCCCCAAAGTTTCTACCGGAGAGTCAAGAAAACGGGTGCCAACCCCTATGCATAGGTTCATGGGCGGAACCCGCAAGTTGGTCACCAAAACATACATCAAGTGGCACGTGATATCCCATTGTCACCACAGATAAACACGGCAAGACATACATCAAGTGTTCTCAAAGTAAAGACTCAATCCGATAAGATAGCTTCAAGAGGGAAACTCAATTCATCACAAGAGAGTAGAGGGGGGAGAAACATCATAAGATCGAACTATAATAGCAAAGCTCGCGATACATCAAGATCGTGCCATAGAGAGAACACGAGAGAGAGAGAGAGAGATCAAACACAGAGCTACTGGTACATACCCTCAGCCCCGAGGGTGAACTACTCCCTACTCATCATGGATAGCACCTGGATGATGAAGATGGCCACCGGTGATGGGTTTCCCCTCTGGCAGGCGGAACTCCTGATCTATCTTGATATTCGAACGTTTTTGGTGGCTATAGAGGCTTGCGGCGGCGGAACTCCTGATCTATCTTGATATTTGAAGGTTTTAGGATACGTAGGCTTATATAGGCGAAAGAAGTCGGTCAGGAGGTGCTCGAGGGGCCCGCGAGATAGGGGGGTGCGCCCTCCTATCTCGTGGACTCCAAGTCTCAACGATCATATTCTTCCAAAAAATCACGCTGCCGAAGGTTTCATTCCGTTTGGACTCCGTTTGATATTCCTTTTCTTCAAAATACTGAAACAGGCAATAAAACAGCAATATGGGCTGGGCCTCCGGTTAATAGGTTAGTCCCAAAAGTAATATAAAAGTGCATAATAAAGCCCATAATCATTCAAAATAGATAATAAAATAGCATGAATGCTTCATAAAGTATAGATACGTTGGAGACGTATCAGCATCCCCAAGCTTAATTCCTACTCGTTCTCGAGTAGGTAAATGATAAAGAAAGAATTTATGAAGTGTGAATGCTAGAAGGTGCACAAGTTTGATCAATGATAATTTCAATCACCTTTCCTAGCATGATTATCTTTCATAACAGTACTCCATCTCATAAAACTTCTCACGAAAAAGTAACAAGCAATTCACATGTCAAAGCATAGACCATAAACTTTCTTGAAAACTAGCAAACTTCATTCTCAGTCATCAAACAATTGCAATTCATCTTATTTTCAGGAATAGCAAACTCCACATACTCAACTATCATATAGTCTTCTACAATTGCTAACACTCATGCAATACTAATGGTTATGGAGATTCAATTGGACACTGAGAAAGATAGGGGCTTATAGTGTTTCCTCCCAACGTATTCACCTTTGGGTGATGTCAACAATAATAGTTCATGCTAACTTACATCAAATTGGATATATATACGAGGATCTTCCCAACACGAGGTGCTTGCCAAAGGATAAAATGAAAAAGGGAAAGGTGAAGATCACCTTGACTCTTGCATAAAGTAAAAGACATAAAGTAAAAGATAGGCCCTTTGCAGAGGGAAGCAGAGGTTGCCATGCACTTTTAGGGTTGGATGCACAAAATCTTAATTCGAATGAACGTCACTTTATATTGCCACTTGTATATGGACCTTTATTATGCAGTCCGTCCCTTTTATTGCTTCCATAACTAGAGATCGTATAAAGCTATTTTCTTCACACCAAAAGATCATACATATTTAGAGAGCAATTTTTATTGCTTGCACCGATGACAACTTATTTGAAGGATCTTACTCAATCCATAGGTAGGTATGGTGGACTCTCATGGCAAAACTGGGTTCAAGGATATTTGGAAGCACAAGTAGTATCTCTACTTGGTGCAAGGAATTTTGGCTAGCAAGCGGGGGAAAGGCAAGCTCAACATGTTTGAATGATCCATGACAATATACTTTAACTAAGATGTCAGAAAACATAAATCTTTATGTTATCTTCCTTGTCCAACATCAACTCTTTAGCATGTCATACTAAATGAGTGCTCCCAATTATAAAAGATGTCTAGGATAGTGTATTTATATGTGGAATGTCTCTTCCTTCAATATTCTTTCATGAATTGTTCAAATGACCAATACAATGCTTGCTAACCTTCAATAAATTTACACCCTCTACTTCTTAGATATGAAGTCATTACTCCCCATGGGATAAGAAAATGAAACATATATAATTTCAGATTTATGACAATCAACTCATTCAACAATTTACTCATAGGATATAAGTGAAGCACACGAGTAAATGACAAACTACTCCAACAAGATATAAGTGAAGATCAATGAGTAGCTAAATAATTGTGTAACTATGCGTAGACTCTCTCCCATTAAGGAATTTCAGATCTTGGTATTGTATTCAAACAGCAAGCAAAACAAAGTAAAATGACATTAAAAGGATAGCACAACTCATGTGAAGAAGTAAAAACTTAGGCTCAACAGATACTAACCGATAGTTGTTGAAGAAGAAAGGTGGGATGCCTACCGGGGCATCCCCAAGCTTAGATGCTTGAGACTTATTGAAATATTATCTTGGGGTGCCTTGGGCATCCCCAAGCTTGAACTTTTGTGTCTCCTTAATTCCTCTCATATCATGGTTTCTCTTTTTATCAAAAGCTTCATCCACACCAAACTCAACAAGAACTCGTGAGATAGGTTACTATAAACCAATGCAAAACCTTATCATTTTCTACTGTAACAAATCACAAAAATTATTATTCAACATTGCATACTAAATGTCTCTGCATATTTAACACTCCTATCCTCAAATAGAATCATTAAACAAGCAAACATATGCAAACAATGCAAACATAACAGCAATCTGCCAAAACAGTATAGTCTATAAAGAATGCAAGAGTATCAATACTTCCCTAACTCCAAAAATTTTTAGAGAAAATTCCCACTGTAGTAAATTTATCAGATCTCATTATGCAAAAGGTTTCATCATTATATCAAGGTCTGACTTTTCTAGGGAATTTTTGCAACAGCGGTAAACTTTCTGTTTTCAAACAGCAACATATATACTAGCAAAATAAGCATGGTAAAGGATATCCTTGACATCTTTATCGAAACTAAAGATGCAAAACATTATTCTAAATTACAGTAAGCAAATACTAACAAGAGAAAATGACGCTCCAAGCAAAACACATATCATGTGGTGAATAAAAATATAGCTCCAAGTAAAGTTACCGATGAACGAAGATGAAAGAGGGGATGCCTTCCGGGGGCATCCCCAAGCTTAGGATTTTGGCTATTCTTTAATATCTTGCGGTGCCTTGGGCATCCCCAAGCTTTGTCTCTTGCCACTCTTTATTCCATAGTCCATCTAATCTTTACCCGAAACTTGAAAACTTCACAACACAAAACTCAACAGAAAGCTCGTAAGCTTCGTTAGTATAAGAAATAAAACCACCACTTAGGTACTGTAATGAACTCATTATAAATTCATATTGGTGTAATATCTACTTTATTCCAACTTATCTATGGTTCATACCCTCCGATACTACTCATAGATTCATCAAAATAAGCAAACAACACACAGAAAACAGAATCTGTCAAAAACAGAACAGTCTGTAGTAATCTGTATCAAACGTATACTTATGGAAACTAAAAAATCCTACGAAATTAGGAAGTCCAAAGAAATTTGTGTACCCATCCAGATAAAAAAGAATCAGATCAGAAGGACGTTTCTAAAAATTAACAAAACTAATTTACTGTATGCAAAAGTTTCTGATTTTCAGCAGGATCAACACAACTATCACCGTAAGCTATCCTAAAGGTCTTACTTGGCACTTTATTGAAACAGAAGCTATAAACATGATTACTACAGTATCATAATCATGTGGACACACAAAAACAGTAATTATAGATATTGGGTTGTCTCCCAACAAGCGCTTTTCTTTAATGCCTTTCTAGCGAGGCATGATGATGGCAATGATGCTCACATAAAAGATAAGCATTGAAATATAACGGGAGCATCATGAAGCATATTACTAGCACATTTAAGCCTAACCCACTTCCTATGCATAGGGATTTTGTGAGCAAACGACTTATGGGAACAATAATCAACTAGCATAGGAAGGCAAAACAAGCATAGCTTCAAAATTTTCATGTTTATCACAATAAGATTCAACATCCTCTAAAATAGTAGGATCACTACTTTCTAAAGTTGACCCTCTTCCAAAACCACTTTCATCAATATAATCATCATAAATAGGAGGCATGCTTTCATCATAATAAATTTCCTCATCAAAACTTGGGGGACAAAAATTATTATATTCATCAAACATAGCTTCCCCAAGCTTGTGGCTTTGCATATCATTAGCATCATGGATATTCAAGGAATTCATACTAACAACATTGCAATTATGCTCATCTTACAAAGATCTAGTACCAAACATTCTATGTAATTCTTCTTCTAGCACTTGAGCACAATTTTCCTTTCCATCATTCTCATGAAAGATATTAAAAAGATGAAGCGTATGAGACAATCTCAATTCCATTCTTTTTGTAATTTTCTTTTGTAAACTAAACTAGTGATAAAACAAGAAACAAAGAGATTCGATTGCAAGATCAAAAGATATACCTTCAGGCACTCACCTCCCCGGCAATGGCGCCAGAAAAGAGCTTGATGTCTACTACACAACCTTCTTCTTGTAGACGTTGTTGGGCCTCCAAGTGCAGAGGTTTGTATAGCAAATTTCCCTCGAGTGGATGACCTAAGGTTTATCAATCCTTGGGAGGTGTAGGATGAAGATGGTCTCTCTCAAACAACCCTGCAACCAAATAACAAAGAGTCTCTTGTGTCCCCGACACACCCAATACAATGGTAAATTGTATAGGTGCACTAGTTTGGCGAAGAGATGGTGATACAAGTGCAATATGGATGGTAGATATAGGGTTTTGTAATCTGAAAATATAAAAACAGCAAGGTAACTAATGATAAAAGTGAGCGTAAACGGTATTGCCATGGTAGGAAACAAGGACTAAGGTTCATAGTTTCACTAGTGCAAGTTCTCTCAACAATAATAACATAATTGGATCATATAAATATCCCTCAACATGTGACAAAGAGTCACTCCAAAGCCACTAATAGCGGAGAACAAATGGAGAGATTATGGTAGGGTACGAAACCACCTCAAAGTTATTCTTTCGGATCAATCTATTCAAGAGTTCGTACTAGAATAACACCTTAATACACAAATCAACCAAAACCCTAATGTCACCTAGATACTCCATTGTCACCTCAAGTATCCGTGGGCATGATTATACGATATGCATCACACAATCTCAGATTCATCCAACCAACACAAAGTACTTCAAAGAGTGCCCCAAAGTTTCTAGCGGAGAGTCAAGAAAATGTGTGCCAACCCCTATGCATAGGTTCATGGGCGGAACCCGCAAGTTGGTCACCAAAACATACATCAAGTGGCACGTGATATCCCATTGTCACCACAGATAAACACGGCAAGACATACATCAAGTGTTCTCAAAGTAAAGACTCAATCCGATAAGATAACTTCAAGAGGGAAACTCAATTCATCATAAGAGAGTAGAGGGGGGAGAAACATCATAAGATCCAACTATAATAGCAAAGCTTGCGATACGTCAAGATCGTGCCATAGAGAGAACACGAGAGAGAGAGATCAAAAACATAGCTACTGGTACATACCCTCAGCCCCGAGGGTGAACTACTCCCTCCTCGTCATGGATAGCGCCGGGATGATGAAGATGGCCACCGGTGATGGGTTCCCCCTCCGGCAGGGTGCCGGAACAGGCTCCCGAGAGGTTTTTGGTGGCTACAGAGGCTAGCGGTAGCGGAACTCCTGATCTATATTGATATTCGATGGTTTTAGGGTACGTAGGCTTATATAGGCAAAAGAAGTCGGTCGGGAGGTGCTCGAGGGGCCCACGAGACAGGGGGGCGCGCCCAGTAGGGGGCGCGCCCTCCTATCTCATGGCCTCCTCGAGGATCTTCTGACGTGGACTCCAAGCCTCCAGGATCATATTCTTCCAAACAAATCACGCTGTCGAAGGTTTCATTCCGTTTGGACTCCGTTTGATATTCCTTTTCTTCGAAATACTGAAACAGGCAATAAAATAGCAATATGGGTTGGGCCTCCGGTTAATAGGTTAGTCCCAAAAGTAATATAAAAGTGTATAATAAATCCCGTAATCATTCAAAACAGATAATAAAATAGCATGAATGCTTCATAAATTATAGATACGTTGGAGACGTATCAGTGCCTTGGGCATCCCCAAGCTTGAGCTCTTGCCTCTCCTCCTTTTCCTCATACCGAGACCTGCTCGATCTTCGAACACTTCATTCACACAAAACTTCAACAGAAAACTCGGAAGATCCGTTAGTATAATAAAGAAAATCACTACTCTAAGTACTATTGCAAACCAATTCATATTTTGTTTTTGCATTGTAGCTACTGTAATATAACTTTTCCATTGCTTAGTCCATTGATAAAAATTGATAGTTTCATCAAAACAAGCAAACTATGCATCAAAAACAGAATTTGTCTTAAACAGGGCAGTCTGTAGTAATCTGAACATTCACCATACTTCTAGTACTCCAAAAATTCTTCCAAAATTAGGAAAAAAATAAACAATTTGTATATAAAGACAGTGCAAAAAGTTTTAGAACCGTTTGACGTTCCAGTAAAAAATGTAAAATCGCGCACTACAGTCAAAGTTTCTGCCCTGCACCACACAAACCAACAAGCATTGTAAACATCCTAAAGGCAAACCTTGGCACATTATTTTTATAATACAATGGAATTGTACAATGGGATAATTATTTTTTTTGCAAAGTTTCTGTAATAAAGATTCACAAAGTTTCCATGAGCACGAACAAAGTTCAAGGCTAGCTCCCACTTTAACAATGCTCGTCTTTCTCACTTTCGCGTTTCTTTTTGAAAAAGTTTTGGGTTCCTCTCTTTATTTTTTTTGTTTTAAAACTTTATGAAAGCACACTACAGAAATAAATGACTCTCTAAAACTTCTGGGTTGTCTCCATGGCAGCGCTTTCTTTAAAGCCATTAAGCTAGGCATATAGTGCTCAAGTAATGGTTCAACCCGGATCCCAAGGTATATCAAAGTCAATTTTAATTAACAGTGATTTTTGATTTAGTAGTGAGCACAAAGTAACATATATCATGCAAAAACGATGTCTAACTCTCTTCCTATGCATCGGCATGTCATGAAAGAACAATTCATGCACACCAAGTAAAGGCCAATGCATAGTATAAGCAGTTTCTTGCAATTCTATCATGTTGGAAACATAAAGAGGCGGAGATGTAGTTCCTCTCTCATAATAATTGCAAGTTGGAGCAGCAAGCACATGCATATTATATCTATCAAAATCGTCATGTGCAACGGTAAAATGCAACCCATCAACATAATCCTTAATAAGAGCAAACTTCTCCGATATAGTTTAGTTTGGAGAATTCAAAGAGATAATAGGACTATTTTGTGTGGGTGCAATAGCAACAATTTCATGTTTAACATAAGGAACTATAGCAAGTTCATCTCCATAAGCATCATTCATATTGGCATCATGGCCACAAGCATAGCAAGCATCATCAAAAAGGGGTATTTCAAGAGAATCAACGTGATCATAACAATCATCATAGCAATCATCCTTCGGTAAGCACGAAGGGAAATTAAACAATGTATGAGTTGAAGAGTTACTCTCGTTACAAGGTGGGCACGGGTGATCAATCTGCTCTTCCTCCTTTTGTTCTTCGCTCTCCTCCTCATCTTATTCATCCAATGAGCTCAAAGTTTCATCAATTTCTTCTTCCATAGACTCCTGCAAAATATTAGTCTCTTCTTGGATAGCGGAGGAGTCCTCAATATATGGTTTAACATAGGCATTAGAAGCATAATTACCATAACAATATTTAAGTATGGCAAAATTTTCATATTTGTAGTGAGTAGTATCATACTTTTCAATCAAAGAAGCAATTCCATAAGCACCCTTAGTAATTGAACATCATAGTAATTGAAAACGCCCTTAGCATACGAAGATACGATTCCATTATCACTAAACTCACATTGGTAGGGAAGGTGTTTCTTAGGGTATTCATAACAACAAGTAAAATCATATATTTCACATAAATTCCAAGCATAGCATTGCAAATGATGAATTTGATCCAGTAAGAGTTTCCCTTTTTGAGATAAGCGGTCTCACACATAACAAGCATGCTCATCCAAAGATTTTTCCCTCAACTAAGCTCGTTGGGGTTTCAGCATGAGCTCAAAGGGATCAAAGATGATCCAAGTAAAAAGCTTCACGAGTGTGATAGATTTTGAGTGGTTCTTCAACCATTGGTGTAGTAGGTACAACTAATTTTTTGCTATTTTGCATTTCCTACCCATAACTAATGATAGAAAACAAAAGCACAAAATAAAAACTACTTAGTGATAAAGCAAACAAGCACGCACGAGAATATTCACCCCGCGCTATAACTCCCCGGCAACAGTGCCAGAAAAAGATCTTGATAACCCACAAGTATAGGGGATCAATTGTAGCCTCTTTCGATAAGTAAGAGTGTCGAACCCAACGAGGATCTAAAGGTAGAACAAATATTCCCTCAAGTTCTATCGACCACCGGTACAACTCTACGCACGCTTAACATTCGCTTTACCTAAAACAAGTATGAAAATAGAAGGACTTTGTAGGTGTTGTTGGATAGGTTTGCAAGAATATAAAGAGCACGTAAATGAAAACTAGGGGCTGTATAGATAAAGACGCAATAAAGTTAGTATAGCGAGTGTGGGAAAGTGGTGGTAGGAGTTGTGAAATTGTCCCTAAGCAATTGACTACTTTACTAGACTGATAACAAGTTTTATGTGGGAGAGGCCACTGCTAGCATGTCATCCCTGACTTGGAATTCTATGCACTTATGATTGGAACTATTAGCAAGCATCCGTAACTACTAACGTTCATTAAGGTAAAACCCAACCATAGCATTAAGATATATTGGTCCCTCTTCAATCATGTATGCATCAATTTCTATGCTAGGTTGAAGCTTCTTTCACTCTTGCCCTCCAATACAAAGTCCTATCAACATACAACTAACCCTATAGTGTGATCCATGCGAGCGCTCATATGATGGGCACCAAAGGACAGCAACATAACCACAAGAAAATTAAACCAATCATAGCAATTCACCAATTACCGAAAGGACAATGAAAATCTACTCAGACATCATAGGATGGCAACACATCATTGGATAATAATATGAAGCATAAAGCACCATGTTCAAGTAGAGGGTACATCGGGTTGCTAGAGAGTGGACCGCCGGATAGTTGGGGGAAGGTGATGGAGATGTTGATGAAGATGACGGAGGTGCTGGTGTAGATTGCGGTGATGATGATGGCCCCCGGCAGCGTTCCAGCGCCACCGGAAGCGAGGGGGAGAGAGCCCCCCTCCTTCTTCTTCTTCCTTGACCTTCTCCCTAGATGGGAGAAGGGTTTCCCCTCTGGTCCATGGTCTCCATGGCGTGGGAGGAGCGAGAGCCCCTCCGAGGTTGGATCTGTCTCTCTGTCTCACTCTATTTCTGTGTTCCTCTTTCTGCCCTTTCACCGTTTCTTATATTCCCGTAGATCCGTAACTCCGATTGGGTTGAAATTTCTACACGATATCTATCCGATATTATCTTTCTTGGAGCGAAAGAAGGGCACCAACCGCCTTACAGGGTGGCCACGAGGGCACAAGGCGCGCCTGACCCCCTGGGAGCGCCCCTTGCCTCATGGCCCCCTCGGGCATCGTCTCCCAAAAATCATAAAGAATCCAAAAAAATCTCCGTCAGTTTTTATCCCGTTTGGAGTCCGTTTGATATGGGTTTTCTGCGAAACAAAAAACATGCAACAAACAGGAACTGGCACTGGGCACTGGATCAATATGTTAGTCCCAAAAATAGTATAAAAAATTGCCAAAAGTATATGAAAGTTGTAGAATATTGGCATGGAACAATCAAAAATTATAGATACGATGGAGATGTATCAAGGAGTGATGTTCCTTTGATCTTGATCTGTAATCTAGTTCCGTGTTGGACTTGCCCACAGAACATTACAATTGCATGTTTTTCTGTTCTTAGTTGTTTTGTGATATGAATGATGTCATATTATGCTTACCGTGTTATAAACTTTGTCTCTTTATCCTTAGCTATCAATACAATTTGAAGAAATAGACAATACATTAGCCATGGTACATGATCATATGTTTGGAATCTGGTTTTATTATGTACTTTGTAGTAAAATACAACTAATATTTTACACGGGTTCACCAGAATAAGTTCTGTATATAGTCCAAGGCTATTTTGTTTGGTTTTGCTGCCTCCTTAATATCTACTATTCTGGTATTACTAATGTAAAAACTCAACTTTTCAGCAAGCTATGGAAAAAATGGTGGAACCGCCACCTACTGAAGGTGACGAGGCAACTATAACCGCAGTGTCACCTCTTGCTGCAGTGGGTCAGTACCTGTCCACTAAAAGTGCAAAAAGCACGTTCTTGTGTAATATTGGGTTGTTACTTAAGGAAATCTCGTCCAAACTGCCTCATGATCAAGATATGTAAGCTCAAAACAATGTTATATCTGTGCTCCAGACACAAGTCCATTCCCTAACAGAGACCCTTTGTGAAACAAGGACAGCCATTGTTTGATGTCGTCAAGATATGCATGGTTTTGAAACCAGACTATCAGACATTTGTTATGTGTTTCAGGAGCCTAGGAGAAATGAAGGCGGAGGTTATGGTGCTCCATCATATGGTACATCATGAAAACATAACAGTTAGGTCAAATGAAGTGAGCTTCTGAACTTATGGTGGTGCATTTATCTGCCAGACTATTAACTTTTATGCCAACCTTCCTTTTGTTTTATGGTTGTAATTTGTTTTGTTGCAATATGAAATTTGTTCTTAACGTGCAACCACCGGCTGAAGAAAACAGCAAGCCATTTTTGTATCGTGTAGGGTGTTCCTATATTTGCACTAGCGGCGAACTTTGATGCCCAATGGATGTAATCTGTACAATCATCTTAATAGCCTCGGGGCGTAGAATTGGTGGGCCTCGGGCCGTCGAATAAATGGGTCCACATGGGACGTAAATGGGCATAATTGGTATCGGGCCAGCATGGTAACGGGCTGTTAATAGGCCAGAAGACTGCAAAGGCTTAATTCTATCACATGCATAATGAGTCATTAATGGGCCAAAATATAGGACGGGCTGGAAACGGCGCAATGGGTTAACAGGCCACAAACAGGTCGATTCTAACCATGGGCCAAATTTGGCCCATTAGGGGAACATGCCAGTAATAGGCCGGAAGTAATCGAGGGCCGGAAAGGAGCCCAAGAACGTATGGGCCGTTAGTAGGCTGAACGCTAACACGGGCTGGAACGGCCCATGTGAATCATGGGCTGTTAATGTGTAACAAAGAAATTTACTGTTCATTATGGGCCAGAGTCGTCATGGGCCACCAAAGGACCTAAAGATATGAAAGGCCTCATATGGGCCGAAAAACATTGTGGGCCATACATGGGCCAAAAGTGAAATGGGCTGGTGTTATATTCAATGACCCGCATGACGTTGTTGGGCCAATTTCGGGAAGGCCCTAATGGGTCGTGAGTTACTGGGCCGTAAAATGGGCTATATGTGCACAGACCATTAACAGGCTTTTGATGGGCTGGCCTGCTAACTTTTGACCAAGTGAACGGGCCGCCCTTTGTAAGCTAAATGGGCTAGTGTTGGGCCGTCGCACGTGTCTACATATCATATGTGCCTATCTGATCCAATGACGAGCTGACATGTATTTCCTTCGGCCAATGAGAATTTTACACGTGGAAAATCCCCATTGGTCCGAGCTATTAACGGGTTATCGGATCCAAAACCGGACCCGATAGCTCAACGGCGAACCGTTACGGTGGATGCCATGTGTCGCTTACCCGTAACGAAAGCACTTCCATGATGCGTCATTTATCATCATGGAAGTGAACACTTCTACGATGATAATTTTGGTATTGTCACGGAACACTTGTATGACAGCACAAGTATGACTATCTTGATTCTGTATAAAATCGGCATGGATGTACATACATAACAGAAAACATGAACTACCGTGACAAACACATATCATCACAGAAGTGTATTTTTTTGTAGTGGTGCTAAGGAGGCAAGCGCAGGCGCGGGGTCCCGAGGAATCAGCTAAAGATTTCCATTCCCGTGCAACGAGACCAAGACCGTCAAGACGGCAGGACGGATGTCATCACCAAGCCCACCACAGCGTCATGACCATAGGCTTTGTAGAAGACCACCTTTTGTCAGGATAAGATGTACTACTTGTCCCCCTTCAAAATTGGCCATTGTGGGGTCCCTTCCCGCCTTCGTTTTGGAGGAAGTGGACCGAGGCCACTACAAATATAGGTTAGCCACCACCATAGCAAGGGGTTGAATCCCTTCAGCTCACACCCACACTAGAGCATACCTCACAAGGTTTTTCTTCCCTTGTACTAGCTCATCCTCAGCCCCTCGTGAGGCAAATCCACCACAAAGCAAGAGTAGGGTCTTACACCGCAAGGTGGCCCGAACCTGGCTAAACTGCCATGTCCATCTTCTTCCTTGTTCATCGAGCTAGGCCGTGGGGGCGACGAACTGGTTGGCTGAGGGGGTTGAGTTCTTCGCACACGCCCCAGAGTTCAAACCTTTCTTGGGTCTACGGCGCCATGAATCTGACATTTGGTGCGCCAGGTAGGGGCATGTTGAAGCCTCTCTTCCATCTCTGCCCCGCGTCTGTTGCACCCATGGCAGAGGCTCCTTAAGCTGGCACATAGCATTTGGTTTCTCAAGCCATCTGGGTAGTGCCCCTCGGCCATGGAGCTTGTCGTCACCGTATGCCTCCCACGGTCGGCATGGCTACCGGTGTCAACCACCACCGTCAGCATGGGCCGCCCCCGCCCTCCCCCGTGCGGCGGTGCAACCGTGCCACTGTGCATTCCAACGGCTATGCCGTGGCATCATCCCTGCACATTCGAAGGGAGCAGGCGAACACACGAGCCTTGCTCCTTGTGGCACGCGAGTTGCTACGGTGAAGATTGGCAGAGGGCAGCCGCGACGCCTTGCTCGCCCACATCGCTGAGCTACTCGATCCCCTAGGGCTCCCGCACACCCCTGTTGCGTCTGCTTGACCCCCTGGAGTACCCCTAGGTTGCCCCCGCATGCAGTGCTACCCTCCTGACCCAAGAGGCGCGCCCCTGCATTGTGACAAGGTTAGGTGGCCTCCGCTGAAGCAACGGCGAGGAGCCACCCCCAAGCTGGCAAGACCGAGCATTGGAGATGGCAGGCAGTGGAGCAGAGGAAGTGGGGGCTGGATTCGGGATGATGGCCCCTGGTGCCTCTGCGTCGCCGTTGGTGGGCTTGTTGTACAAGCAAGGCGGAGGCCTGAGCGCATTTCACCCATCTGCCCGGATGTCATGATCGCCAAGGCCACACGGGGCAAGGACCCTTACGACCCAACTCAACGCCTCGCCAGCGCCTTCGATAGCAACGGCCACCGGTTACAACCGATCTCTTTGGAACATGTCGCGCTAACTTTAGATCGCAGGTGAATTAGGGCCAACGTCCGGAGATCACGTGGGGGAAGCCCAGCGCCAAAGCTTCCCCCACGCCATGCGACGCAGAGCACTGCCATGATGGCGGCACGTGCTATCCAGGAGTGGGTCCTCCGCCGGGGAAGTCACCAGCGAGCCCTTCCCCCGGTCGAGGGCCTACAACCACCTGACCACCAGCCGTGTAGCCCCTTACCCCTTGGTCCTCTCCTAGTTTCCGACGCCCCAACGGTGGTCGGGGCATGCATGGGGCGGGGTCCCTGCCCAGGTAGCAAGGAGTGCCCCTCAAGTCTCCGCTCGTGACACTCTAACATAATAATGAGTGGGGTTGTACACGCCCCGGAGTCTCCTGAGCACTGCCCCTGAGCGTCATGGGGACTCCCACCCACGTCCAAGTGGAAGCACCATGCTCCACGCTGGCAGACGACACCGTCCTCCAATGACTATGCCCTCGCCCAGTGGAAGCACTAAGCTCTGTGCTGGTGAGAAGACTAGTGTAGATGCTGAATGCGGCTATCCTTTTTGCTCTCTTTTGTAATTAGATTTGCTGCTTTTGGAATGAAATTTGAAGTTTCGTGCACTTATTAAAGAAAAAGGGGAGAATTTTTTGATTTGCGGTGGTTCCTTCTTCTCCAATTGGTGTTTTGGGAGGCACAGCTCCTGCCTGTTGCTCTCCCCCCAAGCGCCCCAAGAGCGGGGGCTGGGTGTGGGATGCGAATCCAAGCTAGCCCGAGCGGCACCAGGGCCCCCTCGGGGCCAAGGGCATAACTGTCACGGGTCCGCCTGTGCACACACCTTGCCAAAGCTTCGGCGCTTGGCTCCTCGCGCCGTGCTCTCGGGCGAGCCAACAGGCACGTACCATGCCCAACATTCGGCTTTGGGCCTCAGGGGCACCCAGCACTGGGTGCCCCCCACGCTCCCACGAAGCTCGAGGCCAGGCAGAGGCACACCAGGAGGCCCTAAGCCCTCGCAAGCCCCTCGTGAGAATCCACAAACTAGGGGCTCCAGAGGGATCGCCTCAGGAGAAACACATCTCTGTAGTGCAAGAATCTATCAAAGACTACGAATACACAGCTAAGCCACGCCAGCCACTCTGGTCGAGAGCCCTCCGACTCACGACGGCATATTTTCAAAAACTAACAATTTAGAGGGATATCATTGTATCGTACATTATAGGGGAGCAAGCTTCAAAAATTGTTTTCACGCCTCGCGGGGCCATATCCGATATTTTGACAGGCAAACAGGGAAGTACAGGCCTAGCGAGATGCGTTACCACTGGTCTCGCTGTCATCATCATCACCGTCAGCTCCGCCCTCTCCAACTGCGAGCACAACCGCATCATCGGCAAGGGCGAATTCCGCGATTAGGTCGTCCACCCAGTTTGTCAGGTCGCCCTGGACTGCCCCGGGCACGCGGGCTATTGCGGTGCTGAAGTCGAAGTCGGGATCAAGGCTAAGAAGGTAGCTGAAGACCCGTGAGAACACGCATCCCAGAAGGTCGTGGCTCTTATCTTCGGTGAGTTGGCGCGACCTCATGGCCCCGCCTTCGAGGCAGGTCATGACCTGGGTGAAGAAGCAGAGGTAGTCGGCATCATCAGCTTCGTGCGGGCAGGAGACGCTCTTGTCGCAGATGGTCTCCAGGGCCCAGTTGGCCCTAACCCTGAGGTCCTTGAACATCAAGGAACGCTCGCACTGCAACGTTCGGTTCCGGCCCACCTCGCTCGTGGCTCTCTCCACAAGGGATGTAACACCTTCAACCTGCTGATGAAGGGAGGACAACTCGGCCTCTGCAATGACCCGGGCCGCCTAGGCGGCCTTCTCGCGCCGCTCTGCTGCGGCTAGCTTCACCTTGAGTACATCGGCCTTGCCCTATAGTTCAGCACACTGCCGCTTGAAGCGGGACTCCTGGAGCTCTAGCTTCTGGCGGTACTCCTCGACGAGGGCCTTGCAGATCCCCGCCACCTTCTGGTCGACCTCCCTTTGGATCCTCGCCTCCCGAGCGCCATGGGCATCCTCGGCTATGGCTACTTGATGCTCCATCACCTCCAGTCGCTCGCGCTCCAGGCTGTGCTCCAATGCCTCGAGCGCCAGCGCGTCCTCGTGGGCTCAGACCCCTGCCTCGTCTGTTGGGGTCCTGTTGGGTGGCGCCGCAAGGCTGGCTCTACGCGCCTGGACCTGCCGCTCGAGGGTGGCGTTTGAGGCTCGAAGCTCCCTCTCACGCTCCTCGGCCGCCTCGCGACATTGATCCGTGGCCCGGGCCTACTCCAGGGCAGGGCCACAAGCCCTCAGGAAGATGCAAGGGACTCTTCGGCCTCTGCATGAGAGTGCTCATGCTGCATGTGTCCGAGGTTGATGGTGACCTTCAGTTGGCGCCATCTTGCACCAGGCGGAGGCCCTCCGTCTCGAGCCGTGTTTTGACATCGGCAAACTCTGCACCAAGGCAGCCTAGCGCGCCCATCGCTTCCCGGAGAAAATCATGAAGAACGGTGCTACGCCCGAGTGCAACATCCAATGCTTGGCCGGGCCCTTCCATTGCGCCCCAGTCTGCGGGGGAGGCGCGAGACGACTCGCCCGTCTCCAGTGGAGGACGGCTGGCCGGAGCTCCTTCGACCGCCCCCCGGGCCTCGTACGGGGAGCGGCGTGCCCCTCCGCTGGAAGATGGAGTCGTCTCGTGGATCACCCAACCACCAGAAGCACCAGTGGAGGAGCCCTTGGCACAGCCTCCGTGTCCCAGAGGTCGCTCCGAAAGAAGAATGCCGGGAGTGCATGCCCGCGGTCCTCCAGCAGTGGCCTCGACTCATGAGTTGACACCACCTCAGGCGTGGTTGCCCAACTCGAGAGTTTCGGGCTCGCAGCCAGGCCAGAGGCCTTCTGAGGTTGCGCTCTGGGCGGTCTCACCGCCGTGACAGGAAAGATCCTAAAGGTCAAAAGTCAGACGAGGATGTGGTATGCAAAAATCTAGGAGGGCAAGGTACTTACTCATCCACGGCTATCCACTCCCTCTTTTTCAGGGCCCATGGGGCGGGGCCCCAGTGGCTCCCAAGCCTTTTCCTCTTGTGGGGCACCACGAGATCTAGAACGGGCGCACCGTAGGCTGGTGTGCAGTCCCTTCACTATAAAAAAAGACACATACGTGACATTTTGAGTCAAACGAATTTTTTTCTTGTCATCCTTATGACACTTCTATGACGATAATTGTAGATGTGGTGGGATACTACTTCTATGACAAAAAATCATGATAGAAAATGGGCTTTTCATCCTGGGCAGTCTGGAGACGCAGCTGCATGACATTCTTTGGGCCATCCGTGACGGAAAAAACTGTGGTAGAAGGAATGGAAAGGAAAATATCAGCGAGTTCCCAGTTACGGTGGGTTGTCGAGGGCCGAGCGATGTGCGTTTCTCTCGTACAAGTACGAGCGTGGGTGCGAGGCGTTGGGCTCTAACTGAACCCGAGTGACGCGTTCGCCTACTGAACCCGAGCAATTGCACTGCAGGCTACGCGTTACTGAACCCAAACGATCGATCAATATAGATGTGAACTGAACCCGATCGAGCGATTCCTTCGCTACTGCTGCCTCCTTCCCTTGAAGAACAGGGAGCATTGTTTGGGGGGTGGATGAACAGTTCCCGATGGGGGGTTGGATGAACAGGACCGTGTGGTAGTAGAGGTCGTTGCCGCTGGATGAACATGACCCCTATCGAGCCGGTTGGGGGTGGATGAACAGGACCCCGTGGAGGGCTAGATGAACATGACCCTATGGAGGGTTGGTTGAACAGTGGCTGGTGGAGGGCTGGATGAACAATAGTCCATGGAGGGTGGTTGAATAGGACCCCGTGGAGAGGGCTGGTTGAACAGTAGCCGGTGGAGACTGGATGAACAGGAGCCCGTGGATGAACAGTGGCTAGTGGAGGCAGGAGGGGAGACGCCGTGGATGAACAGTTGCAAGTGGAGGCTGGAGGAGGTCGACGGTGGGTGAACAGCCCTTGGAGTCCCGTTTTGCGTTACGCCACCCCCCCCCCCCCCCGATGAACAGGACTCCCGTTTCGACCGTAGCGCTCCAACATAAGTCTGTTTCCTCTGTTTTGCGGTACGCCACATCCCTCCTGATCAACAGGACCCCATTTCGACCGTAGGCACTCGAAAATAAGTCTGTTTCCTCCGTTTTGTGGTATGCCAAACCCCTCCTGATGAACAGGATCCCGTTTCGACTGTGGCCAGTCGGACAGAAGGTCGTTTCCTCCGTCCTGTGGTACGCCAGGCCTCGTTTTGATCGGCTGTTCCATCCAAGCTGGTTGGCTTCCGATGAACACGATGACGCAGTTTCTCCGTTTCGACCCAGCCGGTTGGCTGCCGATGAACAGGATGCCAACGCTGCCTCTCCATGTACATGAGCCTTTGTCATACATATGCACGAGTAGGCTTTCGAGACCCCGCCCGTATGTATGTATGTGGTCATATTTACTTTCTTGCACCCTGGCTGTGTGTACCTGTACATGCTACATGCACGCCTCTAGTATGACACGTGCCCTACCTTAGTCGGTCAGGGTTCATCGCCGCAGCCTGCAGACAACCAATCGACCAGTATGTACATACACGTTCGCGACCAGAATGACAACGCTACATACGCTTCGACAAGGTGGGTCCCGACTGTCAAGCACTTCCTTGCGTGCGAAGATGTAGCAAGTGGGTCCCAGCAGTCAGGGGGAAAGGTTTTTTTCGGAAAATACGGTGGCCCGTCCGGTGGGTCCCTGCTGTCATGTGGAGGAATCATTATTTTGCATGTAATAAGGAGGCACTTCCTTGCAGCGGCCATGGACCCAGCTGTCAGCCTTTCCACGTATAGTACTCTTCTGCTGGAAGTCATTCCTTGACCACATTGACCATGCCGTGCTGAGAGCACCAAGGCGGTGGACGACATCGAGGCCTAGGAAGGGGACGATACGGAGCCGGGGAAGATGTGACAGTGGATGCCCACGAGGGTTCACTGGTTTGGTTGTGGTGTGAGGCTGTCGTTGCCGCAGAATAACATGGAGTGTGGGTGAGTAGAGGCATGGCCTTGCCAGCGGTGGGAGTAGTAGGGGCGGTGAGGCCTCCACGGTAGTACAGCCGGCGACGGGAGGCAGGAGCACGTGGCACTGGTTCGGGCGGCTGGAGCAAGAATACCAGAGGTTGAAGAAGCACTACGGCCGTTGGATGGACATCGTACGGTCACTGGAGCTAGAATCATTCATATTTATTGACTAACTTGATGAAGCCCTCCGTCCGAGTCAACTTAGTAGGCCCACAAGTCAGCCTCCCACTATGGTGGGTCCCAGCTCACAGGGGGAGTATTCATTTTTTTTGTGCATAATAAGGAGGCACTTCCTTGCGTGCGAAGATATAGCTGGTGGGTCTGAGCTGTCAACAGGAGTATTCATTCTTTTTGGCGTAAGAAGGAGGTACTTGCTTGCGTGCGTCCATGGACCATGTGGGTCCCCACTGTCAGCCTCTCCATATGCATCCCTCTTCCGATGTTGTCGTTTGTTGACAACGTTGACCACGTCGTGCCGAGAACACCAGTGCGATGGACGACGCCGAGACCCGGGAAGGGAATGACCCGGAGGTGGTGAAGCCACAAGAGTGGAGGGATGTGGGTGAGTAGAAGGATGGCCTGGCCAGCAGTGGGAGTAGTAGGGGCGGTGAGGCCTGCACGGCAGCAGAGCCGTCCACGGAAGGCGGGAGCAGGCGGTCCCACCGGTGCTGGATTTGATGGCCGTTGGATTGACATCCAATGGTTACGTCTCCTAGAATCGTTTGTTGACATATATAATAAGTAAAAGAATCTTGCATACGCGTCAACTTAATAGGCCCACAAGTCAGACCATTCCCTATTTTTTTAATAATTTATAGCTCATTGCAACTTCATATGGAATTTATTGCAGACCGTTTTTTTGTTGGCCATGGCCAGGGTTAAAAATTTAAACGAAATTTCACATATATCTGTGAGTTCCAAACTATTTTTAATACCGAAATGTTGAGCCAGATTTAAAGTACTTTGAAGATATATTTAAATTAGGTTAAAGCCCAATGAAATTGGAATCTGAAAATGTGAAAATTTCATAAATTATAAAGTAATTGCCAATTTGTCATCTATTTTTTATATTTACTGCCCACTTCACATTACTTTCAAGATTTGCAGGCATCCTGAAAGAGTTGCAGCCCATCAGGGCGTAGAAAAATAAGTAGGCCTGGATTGGGTATTCTTCAGAAAAAATAAACTGGGCACATTTTCACAAAGAAAAAATAGCTGGGATGGTCATGTGGTGAACATAAAATATAAGTCTGGACTAGATGGGCCACAGCCCAATTGAAACCCTGCTCCGTCTCAACAATAGAAAAATATTGCTCGAGCAACTACGTCCCAGGTGCCAGCCGATCTTGTGCTATTCTCTTGTCTATTGACTATATACGCTGACAATGTCGTGGGTCCTAGATGTCAGGAAACCACTAGGAGGAAGCATTTTCTTTTTCCATACACTAACAACGGATTATATATAACAAAAATTGAGGAACTTCCTTGCGTACGGCCATGGACATGGTGGGCCCCTACTGTCATCCTCTCCATGTACAGTCCTCTACCGATTCCTCTTGTTTGTTGACCATGTTGACAACGCGAGAGAGCGGCGCTGCGGCAAGCGGACCAAAGCGTGCGGAGGACAATGGCGAGGCCTCGGACGTCGGTGTTAACGATTTAGGAGACGGTGGGGCGGTGATGCATGCGCTGAGGCGCAGCCAGCCGTGGGAGGCGGAGGCAGGCAGCAGCGCCGACACTGGTTTGGTTTTGGCGGCTGGAGGAAGGCAGGACTGAAGAAACACGATAGACTGTAAAAGTAGCAGGAGTACTTAATAACCTTAACTGAAACCAGTAGGGGCACTTAACAACCATAATTGAAAGCAGTATGAGTACTTATACAGGTTCAACTATACAAATCATGCCTCGAACAATGCTACTTTGCCTACATTTAACCAAGGGTGAGGCCGCCAAGCCCCAGGACAAGGCCCAGGCGCCACCCCACGCATCCACAACCTTCTGAAAGCGACTTCATCTCGCAATGTGGTCAATAAATAGGATATTCGCTTTAGAGCCATGGAAAAGCATGAACATAACCTTCTGTCCCATTCTCCAAGATGGACGGGCCTTCATTATTTGAGACCACCCATGAATAAGTATCTCTTCACATTAAGGGGAATGGAGTAGGTCGACATAAACATCATGTTGTGACGAAGTGCAAGTCTGACCCGACCATGGTCAGGCATTTGTATAGGAACAATAGAACTGGGCAGTTTCTGTTCCAAGAAGATCACAGCTATAAAACTATGTATAAGCAAGAGTTTATGAACAACATATATAATAGGAAACTGCTCGTACCATAAGATTCTCCACACAGTTGGACCTGTTCAATGAGTGCAGTAGTGTCAAACATATCCCACGTGGCCTTCCACCATTGAATGCCACACAAGGACCTCAAAACAATCAATAAAGTGTAGGAACTTGTGGATGTCTTCCCAGTCAACTTCAGTGCCATCAGTAACAGTCGAGTTCTTATAGAATAACAAACAAGTAGCCTACTTAACTTTGAAAAAACCTACACGTGCCACCAGTTATAAGAAATATTAGTTAGAAGCAGCATCTTCATCAGAGATTCATTGCTACTTCTAAAGTTAAATTGTGATTAGTTAGACAGAATAGGTGGATTAAGAAGTAATCGAGGCAACAAGCAAGAACCATATACAAAACTAACATGGATGAACAATTGGAACGACATCGGGGTGGAAGATCACAGTGAAGATGAGACCAGGTTCTTCTATTTCCATCAACATTCGTGCGCCAACTTTCAGTCTGTAACACTTGAGAAAGTTTATCCAAGTTTGGCCATAAAAAAGCAGCGATCTTCTTGGTTCATGAACCCAACTAGGAACTTATATTCATGGCTTGTCTTCAATGTGACCATTAAACTAGTGTATTTAGTTATGGCAAGGCCGAGCATCTTGAGTACATGTGTTGTGGCAGAGCAAGGAGTGCACTGCAGGAAAAATAATATGAGAACACAATGTATTCCCTATCCAAATCTAGAAATAATTTCCTCCTTCATGTCAATGTTGACCATGGTACTAGTACCTTTTATCCAAATATAGCAATCCAAAATTCCAAATTAGTTGACAGCATGTTCAAAAAAACCCACCCTCCCGGATAGAAAAGAGGATTCTAGGAACATACTATGCGCATTTTAAAATCCTGTGCTAGGATGAGAAGGAACAGGTGTGGCGTCTCTGCGAGGGCGCAGATACCTGTAGGGTCCTCGCACTTTGGGCACTACAAATGAAACAGACTGGATTCAGTAGGAAGAAAAATGCATCAACGGCGGCGGCTGCCATCCTAGGATTACCCGCGACCAAGGGACTTGGATTTATCAGGGATGGATGAAGAATTCTTACCTGGTTCTCCATGAGAAAACCCTATGCAATCACCGAGAGGGGGTTTTCTCTGAACAAGCAGACGAGGGAGAAGGGGATTCAGGCCCAGTGGAATATTGTTCCTTCGTCCGTCCAGCTTACTTCTAAAGCTAGAAACGTGTGGGTTTTGTGATTTGACGGCTCATTGGGCATTACTGCGGTGCTATGACCGAGATGAGTCTACTGTGCAGTTGTGCACTCTAATTTGGTGCATGGCATGTGGACCCCGTTGCCGGATGCCCCACATATCAGCGAAAGGAAGTAGAAAGGCAGGAGTAACTAGTTACACATAAATATATTTTTGACATAGAGATACTCCCTCTATACCAAAATATAAAAATCTTTTATATCACAACTTTATACATAAGAAAAATCAAGGGGAATATATATAACATATATAATTATAGGAGACATAATTGGTGATGATGGTGTGCCTGCCATCCTGCAATATAGGCCATCCGATTTATATCTGACGGATAGGAAGGAAACTATGGCAATTTGGCAAAAAGGTACCCACACACCTCTCCACATTTGCAAATGAGGCCTTACCTCGTTCACCCTTTTCGCCCACAAGATAAACTACTCATACAAATGCATCTTGATGTTATGTGCAATGCATGGGCATCTTGCTAGTATAACATAATATGGGGATTCAGCTTAGAATATAATACTCAGACAAGCTCACGGTTCTAGACTTTGGGCCACAGGCCGGTGGGCTGCATGTTTGGGGGCCCATGTGTTCTACCTCATCGCTTTTCATATTGCAAGCGATTGGTACAGCGCTGGTTTTAGATGTTGTTGCAAGGAGAATACACAAAATTGAATAAGCACGACAGCTATTAGAATGAAATCGAACGGCAGTTCCTAACCAATAATCAGAGTTGCATTTCTATCAACGATATACTACGTGATAAATAATACTGTCGTACTACTCATATAGATTGGACACTTGTTCACCATGCTAGATTATTACATCAAAATCTCTCGAAGGATAGATTAGTTCGGCAGTTGCGTGCTGCTATTGAAGAATTTCGAAGTTGATTTGGACCAGCTCTCCTTGCCGAGAAAGTTCAATTTTGACATCATCCCCTACCACAAGATATGATTTAGATTTGAACCTTGACCATCCTTTAGCATCAATCATCATGCGACCATCCTTTGTACTTACGGTATATTGAGAAGGTTCATTAACACCAAGGTTGCGCATGGTAAGAGAAACTTGGCCATGGTCGCCCAGATTGTTGAACGACTCCCTCGTTGCTCTAGGAATTCTCTGTTTGCAAACAAGAAGACATACACAAACAGTTAGATCCACACAGTGAATCATGTGAAACAACATGGAAAGAAACAAGAACGAAGCACTTGGGCGGCCAATGCTTACCAAGAAGGTGGAGATGTTGGTTTTTGTAAGGACTTTGGTATATGCAGTATGAACTGCAGCCCAGTCTGTTGCCGGTACAACTGCTGGTTCCGTTGCCGCTGCACGGGCCGGGGCAGATGCAACTGCAAGTGTTGGTGCAGGTGCCAGAGCCGTTGCTGGTGCCCGTGTTGGTGTGACTGGTTGTGCCGCTACTACTGCCGGAGATGGTGCTCCTTGTAGAGCTGGTGCCGGTGTCGGCCGGTGTCGGAGCAGGTGCCGGTGTCGATGCCCGATCCTCCGGTAGATCAGCCTAGTCCGCTGACGCGGTTGGTGCCCAATCCTCAGCTGGATCAGGCTGAGCTGCTACCGCTGTCAGTGCTAGAGCAAGTGTCGTCGGAGAAGGTGCCGGTGCTCAATCCGTTACTGAAGGTGGTACCAATGTGCGAGATAGCAGCGATCGTGTCTGGTCAGCTATGATCAACTCTCTAAGTTGACTAGGCTTCATGACCATTATCCAATCTTTTTCTTCATTTCTTTTAAACCCGAGAAGGACTAATTGTGGCGTGTTTGTTAAACCAAACTGTAGTTCATCATAGGGTTTCAGCTTGTACTCAGACTATAGATTGATCCAATTGTTTCCAGTAATATAAGTGATGGATAGTGCCTTCGTTACTGACACGACATAACAAGTGAAACCTGCAAAAATAACCATCATAGAGCAAAACCTGCATCATCAAACTGCAGCAAAAGTAAGAAAACATGGCATTAAATCAATAAGATTTAGACAGTAAATCAATAAGATTTACTTGATGTGACACGAGTGAATCCTTACCAGGAAATCACTATGTTGAAGTACTAAATAAAAGATTGATCGTCCAACTACGCGTGGCATGGAGGGCCCAAGCCTACTCCCACAAGCAGGACAGTCCAAAGGTCGTGACAAATCGTATGGACCGAACATCCATGGGACTGGAAATCCTGGTGGGTGTGATAAACCCTGCAATGCATATAGATATTGGAGTGTAACCATAACTGATAAACCATCCTCACAAAAAATATGATCTGGATACTTCAAAATATATAAACTGAATTGAGTGGATAGACATTTACATAGACTGTTCTCAGGACTCACCACACACCAAAAGCAGCAGTACTAAACAATACAGGGTTCACACACACACAAATCAAGTACTGAACAATAGTACTTACTATAGACAAGCAAAGTTGCACTAATTAAACTCTATAGACTATTTCTTGCCACCGACCTATGGGATGAACCCCGCATAACTGACTAGGCCATGGACTTCGTGAGAGATCTCTACCTACACCATCACCATCTCGTCAACCTTGGAGAACCTAACAGAGTGGTCTTTCCACTCATAAACATGACGATGAAGACAGTCTGCATTAGATTTGTCGAGATGCTTTAGAAGAACCACACCCTTCATAATCGAAGGCACATCCAGGAAATTGTTGTGGTCAAGTACAGCCTCGAGAACACGCCTGACAACAATGCTACAGGAAAACACTAGTTCAGGACACGTGGCGACAAGGACACAGCAGCTGGACAGTTTAGCAGTAGAACTCATCCTCAGGCCTGCCAGTTCACACGACATGACTTTGAGAACTTCATCTCCACCACGGACCTGGTTCTAATTCAAACAGAAACCAAATATTTTATTACTACCTCCATTCAAAAATATAAGATGATTTTTGATATTTTACTCCATATATGACTACATATACGCACAGAAATGAGTGAACAAAGACACTAGAACATGTCTTCAAAGGCATGAGAGCAGAGGGATTACTTGCAATATCCATAACATAAGTTACTAAGGCAAATATACTCTCTTCAAAGGTAGCATTGATGTTCATAAAGTAGTTGAAAGTAATCTATAAGAAATTAGTGTCAACCTCACGCATGTTTTGCTCAAAAGACGAATTTAGAACCATCATTTAGCACACAAAAATCACATGCAAGATCACCCAGAAAGTTGTACTGCTAGTACTAGTACTGCGTGTTAGATGAAAAAACACAATCAAGATCGAGAAAAAGATCGTCAAGAAGAGATATTACCTAGACTTGCTTAATGAGGGATCCCGGAGAGGGGGGCTCGGATAGGGAGATGGCTTTGAGCTTGTCTGCGGTAGTCTCGGCGGGGTGCTTGCGCTTCTTCGTACCATGAGCCTCGATGGTTTTGGGCAGAGCCATAGACATCACTCCGGCCGGTGCTCCAACATCCATCAAGAAGCTGTCAAATAGAAATACAAGAAAAGAAACCATAATCACTAACCCAAAAGAAGAACAGAGAGGAAGTTATAGGATCAGTCTCGGGGTTGCAAGATCGGGCCTTGGCCAAAATCAACACCATTGATGCGCTCACCTTTCCTACTTTGGGAGAGAAGAACAATGACAGAAGCAGGTCAGGGTTTTCCTGAAGAAATGAGGAACAAGATGAGGGAGAAGTGAGTTGGGGTTTTCTTCAAGAGAGGAAGCTGAGGGAGAAGAGTGAAATGATGGTTGCTTCGTTCGTCCAACTTACTACTGGAAAGGAGGGGTTTTTAAGATTTGACGGCTCATTGGGCATCACTGCGGCGCTTCGATCGGGGTAGTCTACCATACAGTTGGGCACTCTACTACGGAGTAATTTACTGCATGGCTAGTGGACCCGGATGCTGGCTGTCCCACACGTCGTTGAAAATGAGTAGCAAGGTTCTTGATGACCATCGAGGAGGATCCTCACGGTAGAGCATGTCCACTATTTTTCTGAAGAAAAAAATGATGACAGCAAGCGTTTCTACTCTTAAGACAGAGGAGTGTGAAACACGGCAGCCACTTGAACTTACACAGTGCTCCTACTACGGTATGTGCAGTGGTTCATACGTCAGTGCTACATAATATTGTTGCTAGTGTAGTAAGATATGACAATAACAAATGATGTTGTGCGCATCTCAACTATATGAACAGTAATGTAACATAGTACCCCTTTTTTTACTGTCCAGTCCAGAATGAACGGTGAGATCAATGTTAACAGAACTAATTATACAACACATAGAGAGTATAGTGCTACATTACTCCATGAAACATGAACCATATGAAGCACGAATTAGTGTTAGGTAGGGTGTAGGAAGGGTGCATGGGATGGGAGCAAAATTTCCCTTCTTGACCCACTTTTGCGTGTTTGGCAGAGTGCATGAAGGGTGCATGAGTCCACACTAGTAGGTTAACACAAATACACTAGGAGCATGCATGAAGAGGGGTGTTGAAATGAGCATGCACGAAGAGGGAACAACTATATTGAGATTAGAATGCAACCAAACACACCCACACGCTTTGTGCTAAAGTGACTGATCTGCATCGTCTGAGTTTGATCCAACGGTCATGTTGCACCGAGACATGGACATCTAAACACCTAAACACCACTGAAGTCCCTCTGCTTCTCGAGGCGCATGACCTTGGTGATGCAGGGTGCAACCGCCCGCAAAGCCCGCTCCCGGTCGACAGGAGCCAGCTCATCAAAGCCGGCGTCCAATGTCACGAATGGATTCCTGTGACGGAGCCCTGAGAGGATTGAACCGGCAACAGCGACGGCAGCCCGCAACCCCTCCTTGTCCAGCTCCGCCCCACCATCGCGTAGAGATGGCTCAGCTCCTCGGAGATATAGGTGAAGAAGGAGACCAGGCCAGGAAGCCGCAGCTCGTTGAAGTTGACGGGGTGGTCGAACAGGTTTAGCCCGACGGCCGGCATGGTCACAATGGTACAACGGTAGGCATCACGCAGCCGCAATACGTGCGTGGCAACATGGTCCACCAAGTGGCTAAGGTGATCCTGGACCTTATCACAATCGGCCCACTCGAGCTCCAGCCGGATCGCCTGACGGCCTATCGTATCTTCCGCTTTCTGCAGCAACGCAGCCGATGCCTCGATCATCTTTGTGGTGGATGAGGGAGTCCTGGATTAGGGGGTATCCGGACAGCCGAACTACATACTTTGGTTGGACTGATGGACCGTGAAGATACAAGACTCAAGACTTCGTCCCGTGTCCGGATGGGACTCTCCTTTGTGTGGAAGACAAGCTTGGCGATCCGGATATTAGATCTCCTTCTTTGTAACCGACTCTGTATAACCCTAGCCCTCTCCACTGTCTATATAAACCGGAGGGTTTAGTCCGTAGGACAAGAACAATCATAATCATCATAGGCTAGCTTCTAGGGTTTAGCCTCTATGATCTCGTGGTAGATCTACTCTTGTAATACTCATATCATCAAGATAAATCAAGCAGGAAGTAGGGTTTTACCTCCATCGAGAGGGCTCGAAACTGGGTCAAACATCATGTCCCTTGCCTCCTGTTACCATTAGCCTTAGACGCACAGATCGAGACCCCCTACCCGAGATCCGCCGGTGTTGACACCGACATTGGTGCTTTCATTGAGAGTTCCTCTGTGTCGTCGCTGCAAGGCTCGATGGCTCCTTCAATCATCAACAACAACGCGGTCCAGGGCGAGACTTTTCTCCCCGGACAGATCTTCGTGTTCGGCGGCTTCGCACTGCGGGCTAATTCGCTTAGCCATCTGGAGCAGATTGACAGCTATGCCCCTGGCCATCGGGTCAGGTTCGGGAACTTGAACTACACGGCCGATATCCGCGGAGACTTGATCTTCGATGGATTCGGGCCTACGCCAGGAGCACCGAACAGTCATGACGAGCACGGCTTAGACCTGCTGTCGGACAATACTCGGGATATCGCACCTGCAGGAGCTCCGGACCTAAATCAGGGGCAGATCGCGTCGTCCGAGGACGGGTGGATGGACCCCACCCGGAGGTCGCGCACTCATCGGCGGTAGAGCCGAACACAGACTCCACCCCCAAGGAAGCCTATGTCACCGGACCCCCGGACTCGTGTCCGGCTGTAGGTTCCAGACCGCGTGCCCCCGAGCCCGCCGAATCTGGTTGGGCTCCGGTAATGGAGTTCACCGCTGCGAATATCTTCCAGCACTTGCCCTTTGATGACATGCTGAACTCATTAAAGTCTCTCTCTTTGTTAGGAGACTCTTGGCCGAACTATGTCCAACTCGAATGGGAAGCAGGCGACGAGGGAATTCGTTGCCCACCCACCACCCACTTCATTGCCACTGTTAATAATTTAACTGACGTGCTTGACTTCGACTCTAAAGACATCGATGGTGTGGATGACGATGTAGGAGAAGAACAGGAACCACCGCCCACGGGGCGCTGGATAGCCACCTCCTCGTATGATATATATATGGTGGATACTCCGAAAGAAACCAATGGCAATGAGGCAATGGAGGATAACCCCTCAAGGAAGAAAGCAAAGCATGGACGTCATCGGCGCCGCCCCAAGCCCCGCCACAGCAATACCGGCACAAGAGACAAAAACAATCTGGATGGTGCCGAAGACGAATACAATCCCAATCAGCCTGTCTTCAAGCAGGACGGACACGAAGACAGGCAGATTATCCCAGATGAACAGGCGACGAACGGATACTCGAAGGAGGACAGCCACATGCCTCCCTCTGAAGACGAGGTGAGCCTCGGCGACAATGAATTCGGCATGCCTGAGAATCCCGTAGAGCAGGTTCGCTTCCAACAACGGCTTATGGCCACTGCAAGAAGCCTGAAGAAGTAACAGCATCAGCTCCAAGCTGACCAAGATCTGCTCACAAACAGATGGACTAAGGTCCTGGCAGCCGAGGAATACAGACTCGACCGCCCCACCAAAGGGTACACAAAGTACAATTTGCTACCTTAACCTGAGAAGGAGGTCCTAAAACCCACACCCCGACGCCAATACATCACGGTCCGGGGCAATATGTAGGAAACACAAGGTAGCATCCATAAACCTCGATGCAACAGACATAAGCATCACAAAAATAATGATGACGACCAAGACAAGGGAGTTGGTGCCAGATTCCGCGGCCCACAGTCCGGTCAGCAGAAAGAGAACAGCTCAGGCCCATCCGTCCCGGGCAGCATACTTGACCAACCATGTCAAATCCATGGTACCCCTAGAATGGCGGCCAAGTGTACCAATAGAGAAGGCCGGATCCTCAAAACAAAACGGCCGGTTGTGCGCCAGAAACAATGAAAAGAGGTCTCAAACAACGAGGAGCCCAGACCACCAAACATTGCGAGGTCAAAGGAAAATCCTCCGCAAACCAACAAGGGAACGAATGTGTACTCCTCGGGATGCCGACTCAACAATACAAGTCACCCCACGGTACAAAAATACAGCCGATCATCTCGGATCACATAGACCGTCCGGACAATATCAACCATGGAAATTTAATTGCACTTACCATCGACCCAACAGTTGGTGGGATCCACCTCACAGGAGCCCCTATGGGCATAAACGGGAGCTCAAACTTGCTGTGCCAAGACACAGTTCACCAGATAGGTATTGATCGCTCAAGGATCAAACCCACTAAAAACATCTTCTCAAAGATGTCGTTCCAGGTGCAAAGGCCAAGTCTTATAGGCCCATCACCCTGGAGGTCGTCTTCGGATCACCAAACAAACACCATGCCGAAGAGTAAGTCTACGGCATTGTCCCCTTATACAGTAACTACTATATACTATCGGGACGAACCGCGTTGGCTCGACTCAACATGGTACCATATCATGCCAAACACACGTGACATGATCACAATTATGGGCAAGGCCGAACTCCACCCCGAGAGTGGAAATCATACCGCCGCTGAGATAGCGACTTGTGCCCTTCTATCGAACTTCGATTCGACAGCCAACCCCCCCGGACACCCACAGAGGAGTCTGAGCTACTTTACGGAAGGATAGCCTGGCTCGACCAGGCTCCGATCAGGCACCCGCGGTTCAACCACCCTATGAAATGCAACTGCCTCTAAGCATTTTTCTTTACAGGCTCACTTTTGCGCAGAATAGGACTGGCGACATGGAATCAGCTCGGACGCACAAGGCGGGAACACACAAGTATCCCCCAAGGAGAGAGTCCGGATACACTTCGGGTCCGCACACAGCCTCCTCCCATCCGACCACGACAGGTTCCGCCAGCATACCTCTTTTCATAGCGTAAACCGTACTCATAGGCATAGACGTATCACTCCACTACAACACGTAGAATTAAAAAACACTTACCGGCCATCGTTCCTCATTGATGCTTTTTTCGTCATAACGGCACCCGCACATAGTGTCATGCCCCATTACGCCAGGGGCTTCATTGTACTCACAATATGGCAACAAAGTCCGGCCACCTTCTCGGTCGTTCGGCACCCCGAACTTATAGCACTATATGCATCAGCTCTGAATCATGTCTTGGGTCATTAGTTGGGTTTGCTCGGCTCCCATGTTTTGGTACCTTACGTTCCACTCCATCGGCTAAGGTAGCGCTGGGAGAACTGCTGCGATTGTGTCCCGGTTCTGCCGGATGAGCACCTTAGTAGAGAAAGCCGAAAACTGACTGTCATGATACGGCGAGAGCTGGTCCGCTATTCGAGAGGTTGTAAAATCTTTAAGGATTTATTCCGCATAATGCCATAACAAATGCAGAGTGCGACGGATCGGTCTTCCGATCAGGCGCTGTTAGAACCCCTCGTACGGTCTTCCGAACACCAGGGGTTGTGCCTACCATACTCGAATTCCTATGGCTAAGTGAGAGCGATAAAGAATTATAGTCTGATTGCCTGGTTCGCGGTGATGAACACCTCCTTCAAGGACCCAAAAATGGGATAAAGAGTGTTCAGGTATGTCCTGAACACCCCCGTACTTTCTACGACTTGCCAACTCTCAGGATTTATATATATACTAAACGGCCGCACAGGAAGAAAAAAACTTTCATATAACAGGCAATAAATAATAAAAGTGCCAGTATCCCGCATTACAAAGGACAACATGACTGCCTTCAGGGAAATATAGTGTCTTTGGTACACTGTTCCACCACAAGGCGGACTCCTTTCAGGACACCCTCGTAATATAATTTGGGCTGGCGATGATCCTTACCCTCCGGTGGTCCCTCAGTCACCAGCTTTTCAGCATCAAGCTTCCCCCAGTGCACCTTCGCACTGGCAAATGCCATGCGTGCACCTTTTATATAGACCGGCCACTTAATGACTTCGAGCCGAGGGCAAGCACCAACAATCCGCTTCAGGAGTCCAAAGTAAATACTTGGAATTGGCTCAGCGGGCCACAGCCGGACAACTAAGTCCTTCATGGCTAGTTCGGCCGCCTGGTGTAGTTCGACCAGCTACTTCAGCTGATCGATAAAGGGCACCGGATAATTCAGCGCCAAATATTGCGACCAGAAATGCTTCTCCGCAGACTTCTTCTCTTTAGCCCAGTAGAATTGGGCAGCATCAGATATGCTGCATGGCAGGTCCATAGACGCTCCTGGAGAAACAAGAATTCAGTTTGTCGCTTAGAGTTTCTCCTATTACTATATAAAAATTGCTTTGAGTAAAAAATCCTTACCGGCCGCAACCCTCTGTGCCTCCTGAATGTCCTTCGGAGCACCTCGGGCTTCCTCCTGAGCATCATTTGCAGCTTGGAGAGCCTGGGCGAGTTCGGATTATTTCCCTGCTAGACTCTGCTCCAAGGTCTCGCTTTTCTTCACGGCCTCCTGGAGCTCTCGTTCAGCTTCAATGACCCTGGCCTCGTGCTGGTCGCGAAGAGCCTGCTCCGTGGTGGCGTTCTTGTCGGCTTCGGCCACAGCCTTCTTCAGTGCCTCAATTTCGGCATTTGCTCCTAGAGCACACAATACAAATATTTTCATCAGGCACAACTACTCACTTGTGCTTAACTTGACCAAAAGTCTCGACATACCTTGCTTGTCCTCCAACTGCTTCTTCACTCGGCCAAGTTCCTCTTCGGCCCGTTCCAGACTCTGCTTTATTCCGGACACCTCCGGAGTATGAGAGGCAGTCGTCACTACAGACGCTTATTTTCAAACAAAGAGATACATGTCATCAACCGAGTCTCCTGCGAAGCGGAAATTTGATCCCCTGGTCGGTTCTCTCTCTTTCACCGAACAGTGCATCAGGGGCTACCGTTCATACTATGAAAATCTTCAAGGGTTTATAAAAACATACCTCAAAGCCTTTTATAAGGCTAAGGCAGGATCCATTCAGTCCGCTCTCGGCAGACTGAATCTTTTCAATCACCGCACCCATGAGGGCGTGATGTTCATCGACGATGGACGCATTCTTTAGCGCTGTCGATAGGCCACCCTGCAGCTCTGCTTGGACAAAGGTTGCTGGCAGAGCGGGCTTGCCTTCCTCCGCCAAGGGGGGCTAGCCCGATCCTGGATCTTTAAAGGTCTCCAGGACCATGTCCGGCTGCGGGCCAAATCTAAGATCGCCCACGCCGTCGACATTTATGGGAACCGTTGCTCCCGTGTATGCGGCCCCAGAGGTGTGCCCTCCCTAGTCTGGGACCTGCTGGGACGACACCTCGGTGTCACATCTAGGCTTCGAGGAAGGGGCCTCCGGAGGCGTCTCGCTCTCCAGGGCATCTGAGCTCAGCGAATCCTCCGAGGAGGACTATTCGGCGCGAGACCTCGCCGGGCTGCACAAAGTAGGGCGCAAATTAAAATATTGCACCTTAGTAATCCTAGGCGCTTAGGCATATTCGGATTTCATGTACTCATGATTTTACCAAGGGCTGGGCCCTGGGATCCCACTCAGGGCTACTATTGGCAGCCGTGGTGGACGCTTCTGGGAGGGAACTTTTTCCCCTCTTCGGCGATTCGGCCTCCAAGGATGAGGAGCCCATCCTTTTCTTTCCTCCCCCCGTGGAGGACTCGTCTTCTTCCTCCTCCTCTTCGTCTTTGGAGGAAGGATGGGCGCTGGAGTCTTCGGATTTTGTGTTCGAAGCACCACTGCGACGGAGGCCGCTTCGGGTCTCCTTGGCCTTCTTGAAGGCCTCTTTCTTCGACGCCTCGTAAGGCGCTGGGACCAGCATCTTCGTCAGAAGAGGTCCTGCCGGTTCCTCCGGCAGCGTGGCCAGACAGTGTATCTGCCCACCTTCTTTGTCCATTCCTGGGCTAATTGCGGAAAGCATGATAAAGCATCTCCCTCGGGATATGCCAGCTAAACATGGATAGACAGAACATAGCGATGACTTACCGGACTTGCGGAGTGGGACAGGTGATACCCGGGGTCCTCGGCGGAGCCCGGCCACGATTTACCAGACTTGAAGAACACCTTCCAGATGTCCTTGTGTGAGGAGCCGTAGAGCTCCCGTAGGGTCTGGTGCTCGGTTGGGTCGTATTCCCACAAATTGCAGGCTCGATGCTGGCATGGGAGAACCAAGCGAACTAACATCACCTGGACTACATTGACAAGTTTGACGTCCTTGTCTACCACGCTCTGGACGCGTGTTCGGAGCACCGACAGCTCGTCGGATGAGGACCAGTTCAGCCTTTCTTGGGCCAGGACATAAGCCGTAGGGGGGCTCCGGATCTGAATTCAGGAGTAGCGGCCCACTTTTTACCACGCGGCTCGGTGATATAGAACCACTACTGCTGCCACTCCTTGATGGAATCATTGAAGGTTCCAGTTGGCCATGTGACCTTGGGCATCTTGCGCACCATGGCGCCGCCGCACTCAGCGTGCTCGCCGTTCACCACCTTGGGCTTCACATTGAAGATCTTCAGCCATAAGCCGAAGTGGGGCGAAATACAGAGAAAGGCCTCACACACGATGATAAACATCGAGATGTTAAGGAAACAATTAGGGACAGATCATGAAAATCAATCCCGTAATAATACATGATGCCGCGAACAAATGGGTGAAGGGGAAACCCAAGCTCGCGGACAAAATGAGGAAGAAACACGACCCTCTCGTGGGGCTCCGGATTGGGGACGATCTATCCCGCCATCGGAAGATGGTGGCCGATTTTCTTGGCCAGGTACCCGGCCTCTCAAAGCTTTTTGATATCCTTCTCCCAGACGGTAGAGGCCATCCATTTGCCTCCTGCTCCAGATTCGGACATCTTCGGAGAACCTCCTTTTGGTGGAGGAGATGAGTGCTTGGGCGCTAGGGCTCGAGCGAAGGGGAATGGACGAGCGAAAGGGAAAGGCGTGGGTAAAAAAGAAGAGGCCTTATCTCTTTATAGAGGCAATAAAAACTTTTGTGCCTGCCTACTTGCCTGGTGGAACCCGCTCGTTCCCCACTCGCCGCAATTGGCGGTGCGATTGGGCTACCTGTGCCCGTATTGATGAAAGCCCCGCAATTAGGGGAACATGATCTCTGCTTCGACAAGACATGCCCGGGAAACCGCCTCGTAATATGTGCGATGGCTGGCTGTGGGAAAACGGTTCAATAATGACTCGACCATGGTATGATATCACGTCATCTAAAGATGTCAGCAGATTATATTTGTGGAATGTCGTTCTCCCTACGATGGTGTGCGGAAATTATTTCACAGAGTCAGACACAATCCTTAATTTGCTTTGGAGTATTCGGAGATGGAACCCGCCATGCAATGCCGAAGACAATCTACGCACTGGACTCATCGTCAGTAAAGCCTGGTTCAGAGGCTACTGAGGGAGTCCTAGATTAGGGGGTATCCGGACAGCCAGACTACATACTTTGGCCAGACTGATGGACCGTGAAGATACAAGACTCAAGACTTCGTCCCGTGTCCGGATGGGACTCTCCTTTGCATGGAAGACAAGCTCGGCGATCCGGATATTAGATCTCCTTCTTTGTAACCGACTCTGTATAACCCTAGCCCTCTCCAGTGTCTATATAAACCGGAGGGTTTAGTCCGTAGGACAAGAAAAATCATAATCATCATAGGCTAGCTTCTAGGGTTTAGCCTCTACGATCTCATGGTAGATCTACTCTTGTAATACTCATATCATCAAGATCAATCAAGTAGGAAGTAGGGTTTTACCTCCATCGAGAGGGCCCGAACCTAGGTAAAACATCGTGTCCCTTGCCTCCTGTTACCATTAGCCTTAGACGCACAGATCGGGATCCCCTACCCGAGATCCGCCGGTTTTGACACCGACAATGGACGCATGCCGCTTTTGAAGCTCCGTGAACTCCCGCACATAAAGGAGGAGCATGGCACTCCTCTCCTCCTTGAGCTCACGAAGCTCCACGCCCTTGGCCCTGAGCTCTGTATCCTTGTCCTGGAGCTCCTATGTCAGGTGCCTCACCTCAGACTCCGTGATCTGCTACGCCTCCATGGCACCAGGTAGAAGCAATGGGGAGAGGAAGCAAAGGGGGCGAAACAGCTGAAAGGCAATGCAATCTACGGGAAGGTGGAGGGAACCAACCGAGGAGCAGGGTGAATCTTTTGGTTTTCACCATGGGAAAACACCAGTCGATGACTTTTCACATCAGGGAGCAGTGGGTTTTACAAGCGGAGTCATCGTGACTAATTACTGCCAAGCCTGCTCCCGTCAATAAAAAATTAAAAATCCTACCGCGCCTGCTCCCGTCAATCAAAAAAAATCCTGCCATGGCTGCCGCACCCAAAGACCAGAGCAACGCCGCGGTGGATATTTAAATTTACCTGTCAGCAAGGAGATCAAAAAGGGGTGAAAAAACAAATGTGGTGGCAGCCTAGCTAATCGGTCGCACTAGCCCAACTAGCTAGCCACCGTGCTTCACTAACGTACTCCGCAGGAAAGGTGGTCTTTCGTGATTTGACAACTCATTTAGTTGCTTCGGCGCTACAACCTAGGAGGACCCAGAAAACGCGCGGCAAGGCGTCCCACGTCTCGGCAAGGAAGAATATATGCGTGCACCACCCGGGAGGACCCCGAAACCGCGCGTAGGGTGTGCCACGTCTCGGCATGGAGGGAAAATGTGCATGTAGAATATACTGTATCAGACTTACTGCCTATGGTTCGACCTCGGGACCCAGCCAGCAGGTCGAAAACACCCCACTAGCCACACAACTTCATCATGCTAACATGGCACGGAGGATAGGTGTGGTTAGCTCGGTCTCGACCAGCCAAACCGTCTCTTGTTCTAGGCGATTCTTCTATTTTCCAAGCTTTTTTTAGTTATAATAACACCACGGCAAGCTAGCGCTGCTCTTCGTGTGTGCCCGTGCGTTTAAGGCCTTGTACAATGGGAGATGCTGAGGGAGGTGCTTAGAAAAATAAACCGAGTTTTTTTGAAGCACCGTTGCCTATTTCTGAAGGAGAGACGCTTAGTTAAGCGTCTATCCTATACAAATAAGAACCGCTGCTTAAGGAAAGCCTAATTTATTTCTCGAAGCACCTCCCCTAAGCACCTTGCATTGTAAAAGGTGTCGGTGTCAAAACCGGCTGATCTCGGGTAGGGGGGCAAGCTATGTGTCTAAGGATCGATGGTAACAATGGACAAATGGACATGATGTTTACCCAAGTTCAGGGCCTCTTAAAGGGGGTAAAACCTTATGTCCTACTTGATTGTATTCGATGAGTATAGGGGTTACAAGAGTTGATCTACCTCGAGATCGTAATGGCTAAACCCTAGCTTCTCTAGCCTATGAGTATTGTTATGATCCTGTCTCCGGTCTAAGCCCACTGGTTTATATAGACACCGGAGGGGCCTAGGGTTGTACAAAGTCTGTTTACAGAGAAAGGAAATAGTATATCTGGACACTTAATCTTTCTGTTCACGCATATAGGAGTCCTAACTAGACATGGGAGGTGCCCTTCTTCCTTTAACTTTACGGCCCATCAGTCTGGCCCATATTGGATAGACCGCATGCCCGAGGACCCCTTAGTCCAGGACTCCCTCAGTAGCCCTTGAACCAGTCTTCAATGACGACATGTTCGGCACGCGGATTGTCTTCGGCATTGCGAGGCAGGTTCCTCTCCTTGAATACCATATATCAGCTTTCCCTGTATGAAAGAACTATATCCGGCTTTGTATAATTAACATAACCCTTAGCCGTGAAGGCAGGATATATAAAGAATTGGAATAGTGTCTTTACTGACAACTTTTTCTGGCAAAGCGTCAGACTTGGTGATTCTTCTATTTTCCAAGATTTTTTTAGTTATAATAACACCACGGCAAGCTAGCGCCACTCTTCGTGTGTGCCCATGCGTCTAAGGCCTTGTACAATGGAGATGCTTAGGGAGGTGCTTAGAAAAATAAACCAAGTTTTTTTGAAGCACCGGTGCCTATTTCTATAGGAGAGATGCTTAGTTAAGCGGCTATCCTGTACAAATAAGCACCGCTGCTTAAAGAAAGCCTTGTTTATTTCTCTAAGAACCTCCCCTAAGCACCTTGCATTGTACAAGGTGTCAGTGTGAAAATTGGCAAATCTCGGGTAGGGGGGCCCAAGCTGTGTTGAAAGCACAAGTGCTCCCTGAGTGATTTTGGTAATTCATGACAACAAATCTCTTGTTGGACTAATACTTTTACCTAGTGCATTTCAGATAAGTTCAACATTGGAGTGGAATGGACATGGACAAGAGGATGTGGAACCCCTTCAAGATGCTAAGGACAAATATTGGCAAAAGCTCAAGACTCTACATTTTCTATTTTAGTGATTCAAGATCACACTGAGTCCATAGGAAAGCCAATACTATTAAAAGGGGATGAGGTGTTGCTTAATGGCTTGCTTTCTCAAAGTGCTTAGTGATATGCTCCAAAACCCTCAGCCACTTTCTCACATCCACATGTCCTAAACCTAAAATGTCAAACTCGGGCCCCCCGACTTTGTCTATCAGGTGCCACCGAGTTTCATCTTATTCAGCCACTGCCAAACCCTAGTCAGTTCGGTCTCCGATGGGATCTCAGTCTCACCGAGATGGGATTGCAAATTCGCTGTGATCTATTGCAACAAAATTGGTGCCACCGAGTTTGTGCAATCGGTCCCACTGAGTTTGCTTGACCAATCCTCTGTTTGCTTATTACCAAAATCGATCTCACCGAGTTTGAGTAATTGGTCAAACCGTGTTGAGGTTTTACCCTAACCCCTGCACATTGGTCCCACCGAAAACTCTAATGTTCATATTTTGACCTGAATCAGTCTGACCGAGTTTGCTGATTCGGTCCCATCGAGTTTGGGAATCTATGTGCAACAGCTAGATTTTGTGTGGAGGCTATATATTCCCCTCCACCCATTCCTCATTCGAGAGGAGAGCCATCAGAACATACCTACACTTCCACTACTCATTTTCTGAGAGAGAACCACCTACTCATGTGTTGAGACCAAGATATTCCGATCTTACCATACGAATCTTGATCTCTAGCCTTCAGCAAGTTGCTTTCCAGTCAAATCATCTTTCCACCATAGCCAAATCTGTGAGAGAGAGTTGAGTGTTGAGGAGACTATCATTTGAAGCACAAGAGCAAGGAGTTCATCATCAACACACCATCTATTACCTTTTGGAGGGTGGTGTCTCCTAGATTGGTTAGGTGTCACTTGGGTGCCTCCGTCAAGATTGTGGAGTTGAACCAAGGAGTTTGTAAGGGCAAGGAGATCACCTACTTCGTGAAGATATACCCTAGTGAGGCACGTCCTTCGTGGGCGATGGCCATGATGGGATAGACAAGGTTGCTTCTTCATGGAACCTTCATGGGTGGAGCTCTCTGTGGACTCGCGCAACCGTTACCCTTCATGGGTTGAAGTCTCCATCAACGTGGATGTAAGATAGCACCACCTATCAGAACCAAGCCAAAAATCTCCGTGTCTTCAATTGCGTTTGCACACTCCAATCCCATCCCTTTACTTTCTGGCAAGTTGCATGCTTTACTTTCCGCTACTCATATACTCTTGGCATGCTTGCTTGAATTATATTCTGCATGCTTGAAATAGTGGTAATCTACCACCTCAACTTGAAAAACTTCAAAATTGCCAACCTTGTTTGTTGAGGGTCTAATCACCCCCCCCCCCCCCCCGCTAGACACCTCTTCTCGATCCCTTAAATTGGTATCAGAGCTTTGGTCTCCATTGCTTTGGTTTAATCACCATTGAAGGAAGATGGATGAGTCTACGTTGGGGAGTCTTAGACGTAGAGTGCCTATGCTTGATGGAGAGTTCTTTTGTGAGTGGAAAAATGAGATGCTTGTAATTTTTCATGAATATCACTTGAACAAGTACATTACTACTCCTTGTGAACCCCTTGTTGATCCCTTGCATCCTACCCATGATGAGTCTCTTGACATGATTCGCAATCTTAGAACTGTCAATCTTATCACTAGAGGATTGCCTAGAAATTTGATTGGTCACTTGCCAACTCTTGATTATGCCTATACTATATGGAGATTTCTTGAGGAACGATTTCCTGACTATTCCTTGAAAAACTTAGATGAGATTCTTCACAAGTCTATTGCTTTGAATAAGATGAATCCCAATGATCCTAAGTTTGGAGATTGTTTATTTGAAGTTACCATCTTATGCGTGCCAAAGGAGATGTTGTAATCATTAGCAATATTATTTCCGAAGCTATTAGAATTCATAGAGATGAACATTGTCAAAATCATATATCTAATGAATCACTCTCTCTAGGAAATGATCATTTGTAAGATGATGTTGAACATGGATACTATGATGAGGATGATGATAATGACTTTGATCTTGAAGAGTCTATGAGACACTTTGGTCTTATGGATAATCTTCGCGTCTACATGGTTGGAGGCAAGGAATGGGTCCTTGATAGTGGATGTACCGATCACATGACCGGAGATAAAGATATGTTTCATGAGCTTGCTGAAAATGACAGCCCTCAAAAGTATGTCACTTTCGGTGATAACTCAAAGGGTAAGGTGGTTGGCCTCGGTAAGGTGGCCATCTCACATGACAGCTGCATACAAAATGTTATGCTTGTTGAATCTCTTGGCTATAATCTACTTTTTGTATCTAGACTAGCTGACTTTGGTTTCATTTTCCTATTTACTAAAGTAGATTGCCAAGTGTTTCAAAGAGATAATCATAAAATGATCTTTACTGGCATACATAGAGGTGATCTATACATTGTTGACTTCACTAAAAAGGCTCAACCTAGAACTTGCTTAATTGCTAAATCTTCCAAAGGCTGGTTGTGGCATAGACGGTTAGGTCATGTGGGCATGCGAAACCTTGACAAGCTTACTAAAGGTGATCATATCCTTGGTGTTAAAGATGTCATATTTGATAAGGATAGACTTTGCAGCGCTTGCCAAGCAGCAAAACAGGTTGGAGGAAGCCACCCCGTGAAGAACATCGTGACCATGAGAAGACCGCTTGAGCTACTTCACATGGACTTTTTCGGTCCCAACGCTTACAAAAGCCTCGATGGTAACTCGTTTGGACTAGTCATCGTTGATGATTTTTCAAGATTTACGTGGGTGTTCTTTCTCGATGATAAATCGCAGGTTCAAAAGATCTTCAAAAACTTTGCTAGGAAGGTCGATGACCAATTTGAAGTGAAGATCAAGAAGGTTCGCAACGACAACAAAACGGAGTTCAAGAACGCCAATGTGGACACCTTTCTTGACGAAGAAGGGATCTCACATGAGTTCTCAGCTACGTACACACCTCAACAAAATGGAGTTGTTGAGAGGAAGAACCGGACGCTCATCGAAATGGCGAGAACGGTGATTGATGAGTACAAGACGCCAAAACACTTTTGGGCAGAAGCGGTTGAGATAGCCTGTCATGCAACGAACCGTCTATATCTTCACAAGTTACTCGGCAAGACGGCATACGAGCTCCTCACCGGTAACAAAACCCAAGTTGGATACTTTCAGGTATTCGGCTCAAAGTGTTACATTCTTGACAAACATCGTTGTTCGAAATTTGCTCCTAAGTCTCATGAAGGTTTCCTACTCAGTTATGGCTCAAACTCTCACACTTACCGTGTCTACAACAATTTCACCCGAAAGGTTGAAGAGATGGTACATGTGAAGTTTGATGAATCTAACGGCTCGCAAGTAGAGCAATTGCCAATTGATGTAGGTGACCAGGATCCTTCAGAAGCAATCCAAGACTTGTCTATCGGCAAGATTCGCCCAATGGAGGTGAAGGAGAGTACCTTGTCTATCCAAGTGGAAGCCTCAACCTCATGCCAAGGTGAACCATGAGTTGACTTGGATGCATCCACAAGTGGGACACGTCAAGACAATGAGAAAGAGGATGTACAACAAGATGAACCTCGACAACCTCCTTCTCCAACTCTATGGGAGAACGACCACGCCAACAACAACGAAAAAAGACAAGAAGAAGAACAAGACAATGAATAGGATGTTCCACCCCGACCCACACAAAAGCTATCATGAGTTCGAGAAAGAATCTCAAGAGATCATCCCGTGGAACAAATCTTTGATGACATTCAAACCAGGAGAACTACTCGCTCTAAAACTCGTTTGGATAACTTTTGTGAACATTACTCATTCATTTCTAGCATTGAACCTATGAAGGTTTAAGAAGCATTCGAAGATCCGGATTGGATAAATGTCATGAACGAAGAGCTACACAACTTTGAGAGGAACCAAGTATGGATGTTGGTTGAGAAGCCCGATGAGAAGCACAATGTCATTGGAAGCAAATGGGTATTCCGGAACAAGCAAGATGAAGATGGACAAGTTGTACGCAACAAGGCTCGTCTCGTTGCTCAAGGCTACACTTAATTCGAAGGTATGGACTATTTTGAGACTTATGCCCCCATTGCTAGAATTGAGCCCATTCGCATCTTACTTGCCTATGCCAATCATGATGACATTACCTTATATCAAATGGACATCAAAAGTGCTTTTATTAATGGTGAAATTGAGGGGGAAGTTTATGTTAAACAACCTCCTGTCTTTGTCAATCCTAAGAAACCCAACCATGTTTACAAACTTCACAAAGCTCTTTATGGTCTTAAGGAAGCTCCTAGAGCTTGGTATAAATTCTTGACTAAGTTTCTTCTTGATGAAGGGTTTGAAATTGGTAAAATTGATTCTACACTCTTTACTAAAAGGGTTAATGGAGAAATATTTGTGTGCCAAATTTATGTTGATGATATCATATATGGATCAACAAACCCTCATTTTAGTGAGATGTTTGGGAAGCTTATGTCAGAGAAGTTTGAGATGTCTATGATGAGTGAACTCAAGTTCTTTCTTGGTTTGCAAATCAAGCAAACTAAGGAGGGAAACTTTATCTCTCAAACGAAGTATACCAAGGACTTATTCAAGAAGTTCAACATGCAAGAATGCAAAGGTATGAGTACCCCCCATGCCTACTAGTGGACCTCTTGACTTGACAAAGGATGGCGAACCGGTTGACAAAAAGGTTTACCGCTCTATGATTGGTTCATTGTTATATCTATGTGCCTCCCATCCCGATATCATGCTAAGTGTGTGCATGTGTGCATGATATCAAGCAGCCCCCAAAGAGTGTCATCTTAAGGCTGTGAAAAGGATAGTGAGATACTTAATACATACACCAAATTTTGGCATTTGGTATCCTAAGAGGCCTTCTTTTGATTTTGTTGGCTACTCCGACTCGGACTATGCCGGTGGCAAGGTCGATAGAAAGTCCACTTCGGGTACTTGTCAATTTCTTGGTAGATCTCTTGTGTCTTGGTCCTCCAAGAAACAAAACTCAGTATCCTTATCCACTTCCGAAGCGGAATACATTGCCGCTGGTTCATGTTGTGCTCAATTACTTTGGATGACCCAAACTCTTAAAGATTATGGGATATATGTGAAACATGTTCCATTGCTTTACGACAATGAGAGTGTTATTAAGATTTCTCATAATCCCGTGCAACATTCTTGAACTAAGCATATTGAAGTGCGTCATCATTTCATTCGAGATCATGTTGCTAAGGGAGATATCAAGCTTAAGCATGTTCGTACCGACAAGCAATTGGCGGATATATTCACTAAACCACTTGATGAGAAAGTGTTTTGTAGGTTGAGAGGTGAATTGAACATCATTGATGCCTCAAATTTGGAGTAGAAACTCCAAGTGGATGCATGCAAGGCATGAGCCTTACTATGACTAATCCTTGACCATTCTCTTATGATGATGATCATATGTCTTGGATACTCTTGTACTCTTGCATGCTATCTAACCCTTGTAGGTACTTGGATAAGCCCAATTCTATGATATTGCAACTCAATCACATTTTAAACAATCTCTACATCTCCAAGTCTCTACAATGGTGGATGAATACAAGGAAGCACGAATCCTTTCAATATATCCTTTGACAAATTCCAGATATCAAATTTTATGAGTGTCACTTTGGATACACAAGTGCTCCTCCTTGCAAGACTAACCCATGTAGGAAGAACTTCAACTACAAGTGGTGCTCCCAACTCTTGATGATCTACACCAACTCGAGCACCCTACACAAGTTCAACTACATGACCAAGTTCATCACCACCACCCAAGGTATGTCATTCCATCTTAGAGAAGCTTAACCCCAATACATGGGTCAAAGCAACTCAACAACATGATAATACATCAAAATACTTAAACGAAAAATGGCAACCCCATTTTAAGCTTAAATGATGAGTATGACCTATGATCAAGTGTCTTCACTTGACTCCTAAGTCAATATACTCTAACATAGGTGACCTTGTCGCCGACAATTCTAGATGAAGTTCTTTGTTGTTTCTTTGTGCCCTTGCAATTGTCTCATGCATGCTAGTTTCCCTTTCAAAAAAAATTCATCTAGATTTCTCTTTTTTCTTTTCTCTGTTATTTTCTGCATTTCCTTGCATCCAATTCATTGCAAATCATTCAGTTAATTCCTTGCATATCCTTGTGAGATCTTCTTTGCCTAGTGTGCTGAGGTGACAAGAAGTTACTCTTTGGTTAGAACTTAGTCTCACCGAATTGATTTCTTCGGCTGAACCGAATCAACTCGGTGCCACCGATTGCAATCACTCGGTGCTACCGATTTCATTCCTGAGATAAAATCTGTGTCACTTGCATTCTGCATATTTGTCCCAGCTCCACTTTGTAACTTGACCTCTACCAGCATCAATATTACACATGGCTTTGAAATGTGAATCCAGGACCAAACCTACTTGACTCATGCTCCAGAAGTCCCTTCTTGGAAATTGATGTCAAAGGGGGAGAGAGAGCACATCAAAGCTTATCACATAAGAGAGAATGCACTCATAAAAGCTTCTCCTGATGCTCTTATTCTTGAGAGGAAAGTTGTCTCATGTCTTCAAGAGGGGAAAGACATGATAGTATATGTTATGACTTTATCTTGCTCTGATTTTCTTGTTTGCTCTGATTTTCTGCTACCCTATCTACTCCCATTATCCCATGTCAGATTCAGTGGGAGAAAGACATCTAAAGGAAGAAAATCTTTGGAATTCATTGCATACCTTTATTCTTGCGGACATGTTAATATCCAAATAGAGTACCTAGTACTCACACTCTACATGTCATCCCAGTCTTGGTATTCTTGTGCTCTTTAGTTCTTGCTCTGTCTAGTAGATGTTCTTGTGTTATCTAACCCTGTTTACCCAGGTACATCTTCTTCAAGCTAGCTCAAGACCACAAGGTAAGTATATGCATCACACTCGTGTACATGAAGATCTTTTGTTGTGGTACATATTGTTTGCAAGAGAGACTCATGAACATGAAGGTATATTTCTAGTACCTATATCATTTGCTCTGATGCATATAGCTAGGTCACATGTGACTCATTGCTTACTCTAACATGTTTATGCATTCTCATACTCTTATGATCTATTTCACATGATTGCATACATGTAGGGGGAGTGGATGCATGTTGCATGTCCTTCCAAACCTTTACTTGCTATTTCCTTATATCTTTATCTAAAGCTTTGATGTATGTTGTCATCAATTACCAAAAAGGGGGAGATTGAAAGCACAAGTGCTCCCTGGGTGATTTTGGTAATTCATGACAACATATCTCTTGTTGGACTAATACTTCTACCTAGGGCATTTCAGATAAGTTCAACATTGGAGTGGCATGGACATGGACAAGAGGATGTGGAGCCCCTTAAAGATGCTAAGGACAAATATTGGAAAAAGCTCAAGACTCTACATTTTCTATTTTAGTCATCCAAGATCACATTGAGTCCATAGGAAAGCCAATACTATTAAAAGGGGATGAGGTGTTGCTTAATGGCTTGCTTGCTCAAAGTGCTTAGTGATATGCTCCAAAACCCGCAGCCACTTTCTCACACCCACATATGTCCTAAACCTAAAATGTCAAACTCGGCCCCACCGACTTTGTCGATCCGGCACCACCGAGTTTCATCTTATTCAGCCACTGCCAAACCCTAGTCACTTCGGTCTCACCGATGGGATCTTGGTCTCACCTAGTTGGGCTTGCAAATTCTCTGTGGTCTATTGCAAAAAAATCGGTCCCACTGAGTTTGTAAAATCGGTCCCACCAAGTTTGTGCAATCGGTCCCACCGAGTTTGCCTGACCAATTCTCTGTTTGCTTATTACCAAAATCGGTCTCACCGAGTCTGAGTAATCGGTCAAACCGTGTTGAGGTTTTACCCTAACCCCTGCACATCGGTCCCACCGAGATGACTATATCGGTCCCACTGAAAACTCTAACATTCACATTTTGACCTGAATAGGTCTGACCAAGTTTGCTGATTCGGTCCCATCGAGTTTGGGAAGCCGTGTGTAATGGCTAGATTTTGTGTGGAGGCTATATATACCCCTCCACCCATTCCTCATTCGAGTGGAGAGCCATCAGAACATACCTACACTTCCACTACTCATTTTCTGAGATAGAACCACCTACACATGTGTTGAGACCAAGATATTCCAATCCCACCATACGAATCTTGATCTCTAGCCTTGCCCAAGTTGCTTTCCACTCAAATCATCTTTCCACCATAGCCAAATCTATGAGAGAGAGTTGAGTGTTGGGGAGACTATCATTTGAAGCACAAGAGCAAGGAGTTCATCATCAACACACCATATATTACCTTTTGCAGAGTGATGTCTCCTAGATTTGTTAGGTGTCACATGGGAGCCTCTGTCAAGATTGTGGAGTTGAACCAAGGAGTTTGTAAGGGCAAGGAGATCACCTAATTCATGAAGATCTACCCTAGTGAGGCACGTCCTTCGTGGGCAATGGCCATGATGGGATAGACAAGATTGCTTCTTCGTGGACCCTTCGTGGGTGGAGCCCTCCATGGAATCGCGCAACCGTTACACTTCGTGGGTTGAATCTCCATCAACGTGGATGTACGATAGCACCACCTATAGGGACCACGCCAAAAATCTCCGTGTCTCAAATTGCGTTTGCACACTCCAATCCCATCACTATACTTTCTGGCAAGTTGCATGCTTTACTTTCCGCTGCTCATATATTCTTTGCATGCTTGCTTGAATTGTATTATGTATGCTTGAAATTGTGTTAATCTACCACCTCAACTTGAAAAACTTAAAAACGGCCAACCTTGTTTGTTGAGGGTGTAATCACCCCCCTCTAGACACCTCTTCTTGATCCTTTCATGTGTGTCTAAGGATCGATGGTAACAATGGACAAAGGGACACGATGTACACCCAGGTTCGGGCCCTCTTAGAGGGGTAAAACCCTATGTCCTGCTTGATTGTTTTCGATGAGTATAGGGGTTACAAGAGTTGATCTACCTTGAGATCGTAATGGCTAAAACCTAGCTTGTCTAGCCTATGAGTATTGTTATGATCCTGTCTCCGGTCTAAGCCCTCCGATTTATATAGACACCAAAGGGGCCAGGGTTGTACAAAGTCTGTTTACAGAGAAAGGAAACAGTATATCCGGACACTTAATCTTGCCGTTCATGCATATAGGAGTCCTAACCGGACATGGGAGGTCGCCTTCTTTCTTTATCTTTACAGCCCATCAGTCAAGCCCATATTGGATAGATCGGATGCCCGAGGACCCCTTAGTTCAGGACTCCCTCGGTAGCCCCTGAACCAGTCTTCAATGACGACGTGTTCGGCACGACGAGATGTTCGGCACGCGGATTGTCTTCGGCACTGCGAGGCAGGTTCCTCTCCTTGAATATCATATATCAGCTTTCCCTTTATGAAAGAACTATATCCGGCTTTGTATAATTAACATAACCCTTAGCCGTGAAGGCAGGATATATAAAGAATTGGAATAGTCTCTTTACTGACAACTTTTTTTGGCGAAGCGTCAGATCTTCAATATTTTGAATTGTTTTCACACTCCTTGTTTCGTGTTTCGAGGCCAAGCCCCCTTGGCCCGTCTTGTCAAAACAGAGACCGTGCCCACTTATTACAGGATTCACATCAATGGGATTTGGGTGACCCAACCGATTATGGCGCACGCTCTCATCGGGAATGGGCGAGTTTTAAGGCATAAGTGGGGGGGGGGTGGCATTTCTACTTCCTATAGGAGGGCGAAAGATTCCTCCTTTCTTCCCCACGCCTTCCTCCATCCTCTGCCTCCCAATCTCTCAAGCTCCAGCGCCCGGAAAAATGTTCTCGTCTCCCCCACCTCCACCACCCTCTCTAGCCATGGACGGGTCAGGCTCCAAAGGCCAGTGGGATGCCTCCTCCATCATGGAGAAGGAAGTGAAGGATCTCTGGAGCACGGGGTACCTGGCCGTAGACATTGAGGACAGGCTTCCTAACGAGGGCCAAATCATCCCCACTCCGGCGCTCGGTGAAAGTGTCTTTCTCCCCCATTTTCTTAGAGGGCTAGGATTTCCACTCCACCCCTTCGTCCGTGGCCTCATGTTCTACTATGGGCTAGATTTCCATGATCTAGCCCTGAATTCCTTCCTCCACATCTCGGCGTTCATCATCGTGTGTGATGTCTACTATGCAACTTTATTCTTGTAGACTCGTGTTGGGCCTCCAAGTGCAGAGTTTTGTAGGACAGTAGAAATTTTCCCTCAAGTGGATGACCTAAGGTTTATCAATTCGTGGGAGGTGTAGGATGAAGATGGTCTCTCTCAAACAACCCTGGAACCAAATAACAAAGAGTCTCTTGTGTCACCAACACACCAAATACAATGGTAATTTGTATAGGTGCACTAATTCAACGAAAGAGACATTGATACAATTGTAATATGGATAGTAGATATTGATTTTTGTAATATTAACAGTAAAAAACAGCAAGGTAGCAAGTAATAGAAGTGAGCAAAAACGGTATTGCAATGATGGAAAATGAGGCCTAGGGTGCATACTGTCACTAGTGCAATCTCTCGACAATGCTAACATAGTTGGATCATATGATTATCCCTCAAAGTGCAATAAAGAATCACTCCCGAGTTCCTATTAGCAGAGAACAAAAGATAGAATTTGTTTGTCGGGTATGATCATATGATTATCCCTCAAAGATATTCTTTCCAATCAATCTATCCTAGAGTACGTACTAAAATAACAGCAAGCTATTCTTTCTGATCGATCTAATCAAGAGTTCGTACTAAAATAACACCATATGATACATATCAACCAACTCTAATGTCACCTAGATACCCCAATGTCACCGTGAGTACCCATGAGTTAATTATACGATATGTATCAAACAATTTCAGATTCATAATACTCAATCAACACAAAGAACCACAAGGAGACCCCATAGTTTCTATCGAAGAAAAGATAATAAAAACGTGCATCAACCTCTATGCATAGATTACCCCAAAGTCACCTCGGGATTCCGCAAGTTGAGTACTGATACGTCTCCAACGTATCTATAACTTTTGATTGCTCCATGCTACTTTATCTACTGTTTTGCACTATATTGGGCTTTATTTTCCACTTTTATATTACTTTTGGGACTAACCTATTAACCGGAGGCCCAAGCCAGAATTGCTATTTTTTTGCCTTTTTTAGTATTTCGAAGAAACAGAATATCAAATGGAGTCCAAACGGAATGAAACCTTCGGGATCGTGATTTTCCAACCGAACGTGACCCAGGAGACTTGGACCCTACTCCAAGCGGTGCCCGGGGAGGTCACGAGGGTGGAGGGCGCCCCCTCCCCCCTGGGCGTGCCCCCTACCTCGTGGGCCCCTCAAAGCTCCACCGACGTACTCCTTCCTCCTATATATACCTACGTATCCCCAAACGATCAGAACATGAGCCAAAAACCTAATTCCACCGCCACAACCTTCTGTATCCACGAGATCCCATCTTGGGGCCTGTTCTGGAGCTCCGCCGGAGGGGGCATCCACCACGGAGGGCTTCTACATCATCACCATAGCCCCTCCGATGAAGTGTGAGTAGTTTTCTTCAGACCTTCGGGTCCATAGCTAGTAGCTAGATGGCTTCTTCTCTCTTTTTGGATCGCAATACAATGTTCTCCCCCTCTCTCGTGGAGATCTATTCAATGTAATCTTCTTTTTCCGGTGTGTTTGTTGAGATCGATGAATTGTGGGTTTATGATCCAGTATTATCTATGGAAAATATTTGATTCTTCTCTGAATTCTTTTATGTATGATTGAGTTATCTTTGCAAGTCTCTTCGAATTATCCTTTTTAGTTTGGCCAACTAGATTGGTAGTTCTTGCAATGGGAGAAGTGCTTAGCTTTGGGTTCAATCTTGCGGTGTCCTTACTCAGTGACAGAAAGAGTTGCAAGGCACTTATTGTATTGTTGCCATCGAGGATAACAAGATGGGGTTTTTATCATATTGCATGAATTTATCCCTCTACATCATGTCATCTTGATTACGGTGTTACTCTGTTTTTACTTAATAATCTAGATGCATGCTAGATAGCGGTCGAAGAGTGGAGTAATAGTAGTAGATGTAGAATTGTTTCAATCTACTTGTTTTGGACGTGATGCCTATATACATGATCATTGCCTAGATTATACTCATAACTATGCTCAATTCTGTCAATTGCTCAACAGTAATTTGTTCACCCACCGTAGAATACTTATGCTCTTGAGAGAAGCCACTGGTGAAACCTATGGCCCCCGGGTCTATTCTCATCATATCAATCTATATCACTTTATTTACTTGCTCTGTTTTTACTTTGCCTTTACTTTTACTTTGCATCTATCTATCAAAATACCAAAAATATTATATCTATCAGATCTCACTCTCGTAAGTGACCGTGAAGGGATTGACAACCCCTAAATGTTGGTTGCGAGTTGCTATCGTTCTGTGTAGGTACGAGGGACTTGTGCGTGGTCTCCTACTGGATTGATACCTTGGTTCTCAAAAACTGAGGGAAATACTTACACTACATTACTGCATCATCCTCTCCTCTTCGGGGAAATCCAACGCAGTGCTCAAGAGGTAGCAAGAAGAATTTCTGGCGCCGTTGCCGGGGAGGCTCACGCAAGCAAGTCAACCATACCAAGTACCCATCGCAATCCCTATCTCTCGCATTACATTATTTGCCATTTGCCTCTCGTTTTCCTCTCCCCCACTTTACCCTTGCTGTTTTATTTGCCCTCTCTTTCCCAATCTCCTCCTCTCTTTCCCGTTTGCCTTTTTCTCGTTGCCTTTCTGTTTGCTTGTGTGTTGGATTACTTGTTGCCATGGCGCAAGATAATACCAAATTGTGTGATTTCTCGAATACCAATAATAATGATTTCCTTAGTACTCTGATTGCTCCTCTTAATAATGATGAGTCTTGTGAAATCAATACCGCTTTGTTGAATCTTGTTATGAAAGATCAATTCGCCGGCCTTCCTAGTGAAGATGCCACTACTCATCTAAACAATTTTGTTGATTTGTGTGATATGCAAAAGAAGAAAGATACGGATAACAATATTGTAAAATTGAAGTTATTTCCGTTTTCACTTAGAGATCGTGCTAAAGTTTGGTTTTCATCTTTGCCTAAAAATAGTATTGATTCTTGGAACAAGTGCAAAGATGCTTTTATCTCTAAGTATTTTCCTCCCGCTAAGATTATCACTCTTAGGAACGATATCATGAATTTTAAACAACTTGATCATGAGCATGTTGCCCAATCTTGGGAAAGAATGAAATTAATGCTTCACAATTGCCCTACTCATGGTTTGAATTTATGGATGATCTGAAGGAAATATGCCCTAGAGGCAATAATAAAGTTATTATTTATTTCCTTATTTCATGATAAATGTTTATTATTCATGCTAGAATTGTATTAACTGGAAACATAATACATGTGTGAATACATAGACAAACATAGTGTCACTAGTATGCCTCTACTTGACTAGCTCGTTAATCAAAGATGGTTAAGTTTCCTAACCATAGACATGAGTTGTCATTTGATTAATGGGATCACATCATTAGAAGAATGATGTGATTGACATGACCCATTCCGTTAGCTTAGCACACGATCGTTTAGTATATTGCTATTGCTTTCTTCATGACTTATACATGTTCCTATGACTATGAGATTATGAAACTCCCGTTTACCGGAGGAACACTTTGTGTGCTACCAAACATCACAACGTAACTGGGTGATTATAAAGGAACTCTACAGGTGTCTCCAAAGGTACATGTTGGGTTGGCGTATTTCGAGATTAGGATTTGTCACTCTGATTGTCGAAGAGGTATCTCTGGGCCCTCTCGGTAATGCACATCACTTAAGCCTTGCAAGCATTGCAACTAATGAGCTAGTTGTGAGATGATGTATTATGGAACGAGTAAAGAGACTTGCCGGTAACGAGATTGAACTAGGTATTGAGATACCGACGATTGAATCTCGGGCAAGTAACATACCGATGACAAAGGGAACAACGTATGTTGTTATGCGGTTTGACCGATAAAGATCTTTGTAGAATATGTGGGACACAATATGGGAATCCAGGTCCCGCTATTGGTTATTGACCGGAAACATGTTTCGCTCATGTCTACATAGTTCTCGAACCCGTAGGGTTCGCACGCTTAAGGTTTCGATGATAGTTTTATTATGAGTTTATGAGTTTTGATGTACCGAAGGAATTCGGAGTCCCGGATGAGATCGGGGACATGACGAGGAGTCTCGAAATGGTCGAGACATAAAGATCGATATATTGGATGACTATATTTGGACATCGGAAGGGTTCCGAGTGATTCGGGTATTTTTCGGAGTACCGGAGAGTTACGGGAATTCGCCGGGGAGTATATGGGCCTTATTGGGCCAAACGGGAATAGAGGAGAGAGGCCGAAAGGAAGGAGGCGCGCAGCCCCCCTCTGGTCCGAATTGGACAAGGGGTGTGGCCCCCTTTTCCTTCCTCCTCTCCCCCTCTTTCCCCCTTCTGCTACTCCAACAAGGAAGGAGGGAGTCCTACTCCCGGTGGGAGTAGGACTCCCCTTGGCGCGCCCCTACTAGGCCGGCCACCCCCTCCCCCCTTGCTCCTTTATATACGTGGGCAGGGGGGCACCTCTAGGCACAACAACAATTGATCCCTTGGATCTCTTAGCCGTGTGCGGTGCCCCCCTCCACCATAATCCACCTCGATAATATCGTAGCGGTGCTTAGGTGAAGCTCTGCGTCAGTAGTACATCAAGATCGTCACCACGCCGTCGTGCTGACGGAACTCTCCCTCGACACTCGGCTGGATCGGAGTTCGAGGGACTTCATTGAGCTGAACGTGTGCTGAACTCGGAGGTGCCGTACGTTCGGTACTTGGATCGGTCGGATCGTGAAGACGTACGACTACATCAACCGTGTTGTCATAACGCTTCCGCTTATGGTCTACGAGGGTACATGGACAACACTCTCCCCTCTCGTTGCTATGCATCACCATGATCTTGCGTGTGCGTAGGAATTTTTTTGAAATTACTACGTTCCCTAACACTACTGATTGGTTTTCGGTGGCTACAGAGGCTTGCGACGGCGGAACTTCCGATTTAGGGTCCCTTCTAATGGTTTCTCTATTTATAGGATTTTTTGGCGTTGGTTTCACGCGAAGATGGGCCTCGAGGTGAGCACAACCCATCGAGATGAGCGGGGCCCACCAGGCGCGCCCCGGTGTCTTTTTCCCTACTCCTTCACCTTCTGGTCCTTCCACAAAGCTTCGGGGGTCTCTTTTGTTCCAAAAAAATCATCAAAAAGTTTCAGCTCATTTTGGGAACTTTCATTTCTACACAAAAAACAACACCACGGTAGTTCTGCTGAAAACAGTGTCAGTCCGGGTTAGTTCCATGCAAACCATACCAAAACCATATAAAATTGTTGTAAACATGGCATGAATACTTCATAAATTATAGATACATTGGACACGTATCAGTGTGTGTGGCTCTACTCCACGTCCCCCCACACTTCCGCCTATGGCTGAAAATCTTCAACGTGAAGCCAAAGGTGGTCAACGGACAGCATGCAGACTATAGAGGGGCCATGGTAAGCAAGCTTCCCAACGCCACGTGGCCCAAAGGGGCCTTCATCAAGACCGTCAAGGTCTGGCAGCAGGAATGGTTATCATCGAGCCCTGCTGTGCCAACTGGGTGGCCATTCCGGATTTCAAATCCGTACCCCCCCCTGAGGCTCACTTTGTGGACCGCTAAGGGCCTCAACTGGGGATCCCAGACGGAGGTGCAGATGTTGTGGACGCGCATCACCAACATGCTGGGAAAAAATGTTGGTCTCACCAATGTGCTGCAGATCATGCTCTTTCGTCGCATACTCCCCTGCCAACGCCGGGCCTCCCACATGTGCGAGTTCAATCTGGAGGAGCCGCGGTCCTTGAAGCGCTTCTTCGGAACTACGCACGAAGGAATATGGAAGCTACTCTTCAAAGACCAGAAGTGCTGGCCCATGGAGATCGAAGATGTCGGGCTCGACATCAAGAATCTGGCCACTCTGGTAAGTATCAACCTTTTCGAATATGTGTCCAGTAAATGCTTTTTAATCAACAAGATTCTTATCAGTTTGCTTCTTCACAGGGCTGGATAGCAAAGGCGAAGCGGATCAACAGTCCGGCTTCGCTGCCCGAAGACACCGCCACCCCCCAGCTGACAAAGATGCTGGTCCCGGCACCCTACCAGGCGCCGGAGAAGAAGGGCAAGAAGAAGGGCAAGGAGCCCAAGTGTGGCCCCTGCCATAGAGGTTCTTTAGATGTTGTGTCCGGAGAGACCGAGACCGTCTCGTCTCACGAGGGAGATGAGGATGAAGAGGAGGAGAAGGAGGTGGAAAGCGACTCCCCCTCAAATGGAAGAGGAAGAAGAGGATGGCCCCCGAGAACCCGAAGGGGGCGGTGCCGAAGAGGGGTGAGATTACCCTCTCAGTTAGTTCGGACTCAGAGTCCGAACACGTCCCCAAGAGAGCCCCCGGGGCAAAGCCCCTGGCCGAATCATAAGTATCCGAAATCTTACTTATTCGGTCTCCACTTATCTGCCTCTATCATGTAAATTATATTATTTATTTGCTTTTCAGTCCTCCTCGCGCCATTCCGAACGCCTCATCTTCGTCGAGGAACTCCCTGCCGTTTGAGCAGGCGGAGAGCAACACACCGTCGCGAGCCCCCTCGCCTACTACCATGGAGGACACCGAGGTGTCGTCCCAAAGGACTCCTCCTAGCCAAGGAGGGGCGGATGAGGGCATAGAGAAGGTGCCTAAAGTTAACACATCGGTCGCTGAAGACCTGGGGGAGGCGACCCCCATGACTACCAACAACGGGGAGCCCCAACAGTCCGGGCACCCACCGCACACCATTCCGGATACCAATACGGCTCTGGAAAGGGATGTGCAGCCCCCTTCAACAGAGGGGGGAGGAGCAACAGCTCCAGCAGTAGCCCCCGTTAATCCGGAGGCTATTGATGCTCTGGAGGAGGCACTGTGACGCACTTGCATTGTGGAGGAACACCGCACCTTGATGGGTGCGGTTATGGAAAAGGTTCAGTTTGTGAAAAGTGGACTGAACGAAGCCTTCAACAGCCTACTGATGGGCTTTGAGGTATGCGATGTAATCCTCTAATAGGTTTTTCATATGAAAGGATGAACCCATGTATAGACCGTAGCCCCTGAGATTCTGTTCGGATTAGAACAATCCGGACAGAGGATCCCTAGGAAAAGTTACTAATATACTATGTGTGACAGGCATCCATGTTGGCGGCTACCGCTCATCCCGCAGAGGTTTCCAAGCTCAATCGGAAGCTTCGATTGGCCGATGAGGATCTCGGCCGCATTAACAAGCGGTTTGACAAAACGCAAGGTATGCGGAACTTATATATCAGAAGTGATATGTGTATGGAGTCTTATGACTTATTTGATTCTGTGATTATGATCATAGCTGGCGCGGCCGAGGTCGAATCCATCAAGAGCATGCTTGCGCAGGCCAAGAAGGAGGCGAAGACGAATAAAGCAGCTGCTGACAAGGCGGCAAAGGAGCTGGAGGCGGAGCAGACTGCCCGTCGCCAACATACGGCTCGGTGGCCGAAGTCGAGCAAGAGCTCAAGGATGCCATCACCAAGTGTGAGGCCTTGGAGCAAAAGACTTTGGACCAAACATACGAGCTTAACAAAGCTTCAATGTTGCCAAGGAGGCATGGAGCAAGTCTTGGAGTGCTCGCAAGGAGATCCCCCAGGCACGGCAATTAGCGGCTGGTAATTCCTTTCTTCTGCAAAGTATCTTTGGAGGTCAGAAGTATGAGTTGCTGACTCGAGTGTGAAGCTCTCCAGGCGCGTTTGCAGATCTCCCGAAGAGTATCGCCGATGCCGCCCAATTCTTTTGAGCCCGGGAGGGGAACACGACGGAGAAGCTATTTTGGTCGCAATTTCTTGCACAAGAATGTCCAACACCTCTGAACGATGGCGGGCGCGGCCATGAAGGATTTAGTGGTCCAGCTCTGTCCCGCTGATCCAATCCCTAGCAGCTACTTTGGATTGGTGAGGCAGCTCATCGATGCGAGGCCACGGGTCGATGCTGTGAAGCGTTTGGTCTATAAAGAGGGTGCCCGGATGGCCTTTGCCTGCATCAAGATGCAATGGGCGAAGATGAAGGCCATCGAGGAAGCGACCGCAGGACCGCCCGAGGGCAAGGTTCACCGAAGGCTGGAGAGATACTTTGAAGATGTCCTAGAAGGGGCTCAAATAGTAGAGGGCCAGTGCTTGAAGGATGTTATGTTTGATTAAGTGTATTCGGGTGGAAGAACATTGTGCTATGAATCCGCGCTATGATTGCACTTTTTGTGTTATCTTTATCCTCCTGTGCGGCCGTTTATTATTTATACTTCTGAAGGTTGCCAGTCGTCGGCTTCTGCCCCATGTGAATAGTACAGAGGTGTTCGTGAACGCGTGGCCGCACTTTATTCCAACGTCTTGGTCCTTGGAGGAGGCGTCCGTGCGGTGAACTAGGCAATCAAACCATGTGGCTTTATTACCTTCACTTAGCCATAGGAGTCCATTGGTGGGGTTAACTAGTAACCCCTGTTGCATTGAGTGGCAATCTGGATTATGGTGCCTTTGCAACGTGACTGGTCAAGTCCCAGCCCCTCGTGTGACACGGCAAGAATCATTAACGATCTGTAGTATAACACTAAGTCATCAGATTGCTGACCAGCTCTCGCTTATCATGACGGTCAGTTTTCGTCTTTCTCTACTGAGGTACTTAACCGAATGAACCAGAAATACAATCACAGTAGTTCTCCCTTTACCACCTTAGCCGAACTAGCGGAACGTAAGGTGGTAAACACAGGATCCGGGCAACCCAACTATAGACCAAAGACATGAATCGGAGCTGATGCATATAATGCAATATCCAGGACGCCGAAGAGTTCCCTATAGGTGTTCAGACTTTTAAAATGTGCAGGGTCGAAGACAGCCCCTGGTGCGAAGGCCGGCTAGAGTGCGTGTGTCGATCAGAAGTAAGGAGGGAATGCAAATGACAATATAGCATGCATACCAAACACAAATTGGTGATCATTTGCTTTGTTTATATCTTTATGGATACATCGAGACGTATTTAGGCAAATAATGCCATGAATATTGAGGTCATGTGACATGCCAAAAAATTTGTATAAGGGAAAGGTTTACACATGGCCTTTACTGTAATGGATTGGAGATCCCAATGGTACCCTGCTGCACGTCTGCGCTGTTTCTCCTTAGTAGTGAGTCCTTTGAGAGGAGAGGTAAGGTGGTTCTCTTGTAAAGAAGATAAAGGGGGGCTGAAGAGGGAGCCCTCATGCAACCATACAGCTTTTAGGTTTTCAAAAGAACCTACAGTGAAAGAGAGAACAGAAAAAAGGTATGTGAGGTCCGAATAGGGTCGAGCCGTACTATGTGTGCGAGTCTTGGATTAGGGGGTCCTTGGGTGTCAAGTCTACTGATGTGGGCAGGACTGATGGGCCGTCAAGATACAAGACATATGATTATCTCTCGTGTCCAGTGGGGACTCTTACATGCGTGGATGGCAAGTGTCGGTGTCCGAATATATTGTTTCTTTCTGTAAAACCGACTTTGTACAATCCCTAAGCCTCTCCCATGTCTATACAAACCGGAGGGTTAGATCGGAGGCAGGATCATAACATTGCTAGGCTAGCTATCTAGGGTTAGCCGAATCGATCTCGTGGTAGATCAACTCTTGTAACCCCTATACCCTCGAATATAATCAAGCGGGACTAGGGTTTTACCTCCATTAAGAGGGCCCGAACCTGGTTAACACTGTCTCCCTTCTCCATTGTTATCATTGATCTTCAGACGCACAACTTGGGCCCCCTACCTGAGATTTGCGGTTTTGACACCGACACTATGGACCAGTCCCGTGGTGTGCCACCGGCGTTGCCCAAGGTATTTTAAGTGCATAGTTGTGTACATGCGGTACATATGTCACAGCCTTATGGGGCAGTCGACGGAGGTAGAATTGCTATTTAGGGTCCGGGTCCGCTGAGCTATCTTCAAGAGGTGCGGGCGGGACCTTTTTGGCAATGTCATTGGTCTTAATGGCCGATGCGTTGTTCGGCTTGAGGAGGTGGCCGTATACCTTGGCTGCTATGGCCGCGGTGTGCTCTTCGTACGGAGGGAGCGCTCCATATTTCCATTGACTGTAATGACGCCCCGCAGTCCAGGCATTTTAAGCTTTAAATAAGCGTAGTGCGGGACCGCATTGAAGCGGGCGAAAGCGGTTCCTCCGAGCAGTGCCTGATTGCCCCTGCAGAAAGGGATGATATCAAAGATTAGTTCTTCACTATGGAAGTTGTCCGGAAAGTCGAATACCACTTCCAGTGTCAGTGAGCTCTACAACGGGCCTCCACGCCGGGTAACACTCCTTTAAAGGTAGTGTTGCTTGGCTTGATTCTTGATGGGCGATGCCCATTTTGTGGACAGTGTCTTGATAGATTAAGTTAAGACTGCTGCCGCCGTCCATAAGGACTCTAGTGAGATGGTATCCTTCAATGATAGGATCAAGTACCAGGGCGGCCGAGCCCCCGTGACAAATACTGGTTGGGTGATCCCTGCGCTCGAAAGTGATCGGACAGGCTGACCATGGATTGAACTTTGGGGCGACAGGCTCTATGGCATAAACATCCCTTAGTGCGTGCTTGCGCTTTCTTTTGGGTATGTGGGTGACGTAGATCATGTTCATAATTTTTACTTCGGGGGGAAACTATTTCTAACCCCCGGTGTTTAGCTGACGGGGCTCATCGCCATCCTCGCTTGGAGGTACTTTCCCCTGTGTTCAGTATTTAACTTATCGACCTGTTTGAAAACCCATTAATTTTTATTGATGTGGTTAGCAGGCTTGTCGGGGGTACCATGAATCTGATAGGGCCTCTCGAGGATTTTGTCTAAGTTGGATGGACCGTCCCTGTTGCCTTTGAAAGGTTTCTTCCGTTGGCTGGATTTAGAACCACTGAATCCAGCTTTGACTGTCGTGTCTACGGTGTCGTCGTTGTTATTCTGACGTTTCTTTTTGTTGCAGTGTGACCTGCCATTGCCGTCCCTAGCCTCAAAGGTGTCGGGGTCGCTAGAACTGTTGCTTCTACAAACTAGCCAGCTATCTTTGCCTATGCAGAACTGGGTCATTATTGTTAGGGTTGCCATGGTTTTCGGATTTTCCTGCCCGAGGTGTCGGGCAAGCCTTTCATCGTGGACACTGTGTTCAAAGGCCGCTAAGGCTTCAGCGTCTGGACAGTCCATGATTTGGTTCCTTTTATTGAGCAACTGATTCCAAAGTTTGTGGGCTGACTCTCCGGGTTCCTGGATAATGTGACTTAGGTCGTCGGCATCTGGAGGCCGGACATAGGTGCCCTGAAAGTTGTCCAGGAAAGCGTCTTCTAAATCTTCCCAGCTCCCTATGGAGCTCTCTGGGAGGCTATTCAGCCAGTGTCGTGCTGCTCCCTTCAACTTCAAGGGGAGGTACTTGATGGCGTGGAGATCATCTCAACGAGCCATGTGAATGTGGAGAAGTCATCAATCCATATGGCAGGGTCTGTTGTTCCATCATACTATTCGATGTTTATGGGTTTAAACCCTTCTGGAAATTGGTGCTGCATTACTTCATCAATAAAGCACATAGGTTGTGCGGCACCTCTGTCGGATATGGGGTTCCGGCAAAACCCTTAAGGTTCGAACTCTGGGGTGCACGCGAAGATCTTCCCCCTACCGATCCATGTCCCAACGCCTCGCTGAGAATCTAAGGTACACGATGAACACAAGGGACACAAGGTTTATACTAGTTCGGGCCACCGTTGTGGTGTAATACCCTACTCTAGTTTATGGTGTGGTGGATTGCCTTAGGGGCTGATGATGAACAGTACAGAGGAAGAACATCCTCGCGAGAGGTGTTCTTGAGCTGGTGTAGTGTTCTCGTAGGCAAGGATTCGATCCCCTTTCTACTGTGGTGGCTATCACTATTTATAGAGGCCCAGGTCCTCTTCCCAAATATTGAGCGGGAAGAGAGCCAACAACGGCCATTTTGAAGGGGAATAGCTAGTACAAGTTATCCTGACTAAAGTTGGTCTTCGACTACCAAAGGCACTGGCGTTGACGCCGTCTTGGGCTCCACGATAACCTTCGTCCTGCCGCTCTACTGGTCTTGGTCTCGTTGCACTGATATGGTAACCTTTGCTTGATGCCTCGGTACTTCGTGCCTACGCTTGCCCCCTTTGCACCAAAGAGGAAATGAGGACACTACGCAGGCTGGCGCCCGCCTGGCGCCTGCCTGGTCTTGATCGTCATGGCTTGCATGATGAGCACCTCGCGAGGTACTCCTGCCTTGATCTCTCCGCCTCCTCATGAGCCTGCCTGGTGAGGCCGCCCTTGAGGAAGCCTTGCATCGTACGCCCCGCGAGGATTGGCCCCTCACGAGGATCTTGAGTTTGGCTTGATGAAGATGGGCCGCACTAGGCCACCCCTTGAGCCACGCCGCAGGCCGCAGGCAGGCAAGTTTGGGGACACCCATTCCCAAAATGCCGACAACCTCTATACTTGGCTACATCGCGACACAGTTCGGATGACATCTATGTTCAGTGCTGGCCTCGAACTTGATGATGTCGATCGCGCCAGGTTTGGTGGCCAACGTCTCATGCTGGAGCACCTCCTCTGGATCCATAGATCGATCTGCTCTGACCGGCTTTATTGGCTAGGTCCTGACATAGGTCATAAGTGTAGTCAGGTGCCGCTGTCTCCCTGCCTCTACAGGGAGGTGGTGCGGGATGGTGTTCGGCTTGACAGACCGCTTTGTCCCGTCTACATGGTGGTCGGTCTGGTTGATCAGCATAGTTGTACTTCGACGCGATTGGCTCGAGGGCTTCATCATCGAATTGTGGCAGCAGCCTGCGCTTGGGGTAACTCTTTGCTGGTCGCTCAAGGCCGTACTCTTCGGCAGCTAGGACCTTAGTCCATCTATCGTTGAGTGTCTCCTGCTCGGCTTGAAGCTGCTGCTGTTTCTTTTTCAGGCTTCGCATTGTGGCGATGAGTTGTCACTTGAAGCGTTCTTGTTCGACGGGTTCCTCTGGGATGATGAAATCTTCGTCATCGAGGCTCACATCCTCCTCGGAGGCAGGTAAGTAATTATTGTCTTCTGAGTCCTCGTGATCAGCATGTTCGGGGTTGTACTGTACCTCCTCCCTCTCGTCTTGTTCGGACGTGGGCTCGACGGGGTGGTCTTCAGCGTTGTCCGGGGTTTCATTATCTCCGGTGACGGTAGTGCTATCCTTTCCCCGACGTGGTCATGAGTGGCACTGCTGACGTTGGCGCTTTGGTGGTGCGTTAACGGGCTTGTCCTTGCCTGGATCTTGAACGCCATCATCGTCCTTTTCCTCAGGAGTGTCTACCATGTACACATCATAGGTAGAAGTGGCAGTCCAACACCCTGTAATAGGCGGGTTTTGACTTTGCTTGGCGCCGACGTCATCGTCCATGCCATCGACGTCTTCGAAGGCGTAGTCTAGCATGTCGGTTAAATCCTCCACAGTGGCTATTAAGTGGGTGGTGGGTGGGGTGTGAAATTCCCCGATCTCAGCCCCCAGCCTATGTTGGGTGTAGTTTGAAGGTGAAGCTTCCGTAATGGTGAGAGATTGTATTAAACACAACGCTTTGTCTAAAAGCGAGAGCTGGATGGGGGTCTGCGGATCCGCGGGGCCAGACACTTGATTGAGTCCGGAGGGTGCAGACCTCGGCGATTCGGAGTTATCCTCCCGAGGCGAGTCCGGCTCTCCGATGACTGGGAGAGTTCCATTTGATTCCAGGGTTACCCATGGCGTGATCGCATGGGTCTCCGGCTGAGAGTTCCATGGTAGGAGAGAGTCCGACGGGGTTGATCCTCCCGTCATTGGAAAACGTGATATGCCCCGGATCTAAGGCCGAGGCAGGTGTGAGCATTGGCCCCTGGACGGGATCTGATAGCGGATCTGAAGGGCCCTATTTATGAGGGTGGGGAGCAGCAGTAGGGGTCATGAATCCCTCAAAGGTTAGATCTCCTCGGATATCAGCGATGTAGTTCAAGTTCCCAAACCTGATCTGGTAACCAGGGGCATAGCTATCGACCTGCTCGAGGCGGCCGGGCAAGTAGGCACGTAGCACGAAGCCGCCGAACACAAAGACCTGTCCGGGAAGAAAAGTCTCCCTGGACACATTATCATTGTTGACAAAGAGGCGCGCCATCAATCCTTCTGTTGACAACACAGTGGAGCACTCAATGAAAGCACCAATGTCGGTGTCAAAACCGGCAGATCTCGGGTAGGGGGGCCCAGGTTGTGTGTCTAAGGATCGATGGTAACAATGGACAAAGGGACACAATGTTTACCCAGGTTCAGGCCCTCTTAAAGGAGGTAAAACCCAACGTACTTCTTGATTGTATTTGATGAGTATAGGGGTTAGAAGAGTTGATCTACCTCGAGATCGTAATGGCTAAACCCTAGCTTGTCTAGCCTATGAGTATTGTTATGATCCTCTCTCCGGTCTAAGCCCTCTGGTTCACATAGACATCGGAGGGGCCTAGGGTTGTACAGAGTTGGTTTGCAGAGAAAGGAAACAGTATATCTGGACACTTGATCTTGCCATTCATGCATACACGAGTCCTAACCGGACACGGGAGGTGGCCTTCTTCCTTTATCTTTACAGCCCATCAGTCCGGCCCATATTGGATAGACCGAATGCCTGAGGACCCCTTAGTCCAGGACTCTCTCACAAGGCCTAAAGGTTAAACAATGGAGAGGAGAGAGATCGCAGACCTGGGACTGGTGCTTGGGTGCAAGCATCCGCAACTACAACAAAAGTATTAAGGTAAACCTAACCATAGCATGAAACATATGGATCCAAATCAGCCCCTTACGAAGCAACGCATAAACTAGGGTTTAAGCTTCTATCACTCTAGCAACCCATCATCTACTTATTACTTCCCAATGCCTTCCTCTAGGCCCAAATAATGGTGAAGTGTTATGTAGTCGATGTTCACATAACACCACTAGAGGTTAGACAACATACATCTTATCAAAATATCGAACGAATACCAAATTCACATGACTACTAATAGCAAGACTTCTCCCTTGTCCTCAGGAACAAACGTAACTATTCACAAAGCATATTCATGTTCAAAATCAGAGGGGATATAATGTGCATAAAGGATCTGAACATATGATCTTCCACCAAATAAATCAACTAGCATCAACTACAAGGAGTAATCAACACTACTAGCAACCTACTAGCACCAATCCCGTACTTGGAGACAAGAATTGGATACAAGAGATGAACTAGGGTTTGGAGATGAGATGGTGCTGGTGAAGATGTTGATGGAGATTGCCCTCTCCCGATGAGAGGAGCGTTGGTGATGATGATAGTGATGATTTCCTCCTCCCAGAGGGAAGTGTCCCCGGCAGAACAGCTCTGCCGGAGCCCTAGATTGGTTCCGCCAAGGTTCCGCCTCATGGCGGCGGAGTCTCATCCCGAAAGGTTGCTTTTTATTTTTTTTCTCAGCGAAAGACTTCATATAGGAGAAGATGGTTGTCGGAGAGCCACCAGGGGGCCCACTAGGTAGGGGGGCACGCCCAGGGGGGAGGGGCGCGCCCCCCACCCTCGTGAGCAGGGTGTGGGCCCCCTGGCCTTCATCTTTGGCGACGATTTTTTTATTTCTTTTAAGATATTCCGTGGAGTTTCAGGACTTTTGGAGTTGCGCAGAATAGGTCTCCAATATTTGCTCCTTTTCCAGCTAGAATTCCAGCTGCCGGCATTCCCCCTCTTCATGGTAAGCCTTGTAAAATAAGAGAGAATAGCCATAAGTATTGTGACGTATCGTGAAATAACAGCCCATAATGCGATAAATATCGATATAAAAGCATGATGCAAAATGGACGTATCAACTCCCCCAAGCTTAGACCTCGCTTGTCCTCAAGCGAAAAGCCGGTAACAATAAATATGTCCTCATGTTTAGAAGTAGAGGTGTCGATAAAAATAAAATACGGACATGAAGGCATCATGATTATTTTCATAAGAGCAACATATATAGATTTGTCATATAATTACTTATGTTCAAGTGATGATCTTTTCACAAAGCCAAAGTATGAATCAGAAACCTTATTGGGCACCAACAATTATAATCTCAGTCATTGAAGCAATTGCAATTTATCATAACATCGGAAAGAGTCTATGTCAGAGCTTAAAAGCAAGCCCACATACTCAACTATCACTTAGTCCTTCATAATTGCTAACACTCCCGTGATACTTGTGGTTACGGAGTTTTAATCAGACACAGAGAAATATAGGGGCTTGTAGTTTTGCCCCTCAACTGTTTACCTCAAGGGTAATGTCAACAATAATAATTCATGCTCCCCCACATCCAATTAGATATATATATCATGTTCTTTCCAACATGCTGAGCTTGCCAAAGGATAAAATGAAAAAGGAAAGCTGAAGATCACCGTGGCTCTTGCATAAAGTAGAGGATAATAATAAAAGATAGGCCCTTTGCAGAGGGAAGCAGAGGTTATCATGCGCGTTTAGGGTTGATGCACAAAATCTTAATGCAAAAGAACGTCACTTTACATTGCCCCTTGTATGTGAACCTTTATTATGCAGTCCGTCGCTTTTATTGCGTCCACAACAAGTTCATGCAAAGTTTATTTTCTCCGCACTAATAAGTCATGCATATTTAGAGAGCAAATTTTTATTGCTTGCACCGATGACAACTTACTTGAAGGATCTTAATCAATCCATAGGTAGATATGGTGGACTCTCATGGCAAAACTGGTTTAAGGGTATCTGGAAGCACAAGTAGTATTTCTACTTAGTTCTGAGAATTTGGCTAGCATGAGGGGGAAAGGCAAGCTCAACACGGTAGAGGAACCATGACAACATACTTTATCTCAGATGTAAGAAAACATAACTCATTATATTGTCTTCCTTGTCCAACATCAACTCTTTAGCATGTCATATTTTAATGAGTGCTCCCAGTCATAAAAGATGTCAATGATGATATATCTATATGTGAAACCTCTCTCTCCTTATTACTTCCTATTAATTGCAACGATGACCAAAGCTATATTTGCCAACTCCCAACAACTTTTAATCATCATACTCTTTCTATGTGGAGTCATTACTTTCACTAAGATCAATATAAACTCTTTGTTTCTTTTTATTCTTTTCTTTATTCACCCAAGATCATGGCAAAGTAATCAAGGCCTTGACTCAACACTAATCTTTATTATATATAGCTCACGGACTCGATTGCATAGAGGGATCATAAAGCAAAACTCAAAACTAGATCGTGCCATGACTTTATTCTACTAAATCAAGATACTACTAATAGGATCGAACTAAGAAAAACGGTAAAGATAGGATTTGTGATGGTGATACGTTACCGGGGCACCTCCCCCAAGCTTGGCAGTTGCCAAGGGGAGTGCCCATACCCATGTGATTATATCTCCTTCTTTGTTGTTGGCGGTGGAGGTGTTGTTGATGATGGAAGCTTGTCGTCCACCTTCCATGGCATAGGCTCACCCTCATAGAAGGATGATCAAGTCTCCGGAATCCTCAAATCTGCAACGAAAACAACTCGAAACAAAAACAGAGGATATTTGCGTGATACGGTCGTCAAAACCTTCGGGAGAATATATAATGAATTTTTACCGACCAAAATACGTATCGTGCAAGAAAACGGAGTCCGGAGGGCACACGGGGTGCTCACGAGGTAGGGGGCGCACCCAGGGGGATAGGGCGCCCCCTCCACCCTCGTGGAGGCCTCGTGTCCTCCCCGGAGTGCTACTTATTTTTCTATTTTTCTAAATATTCCAAAACGGAGAAATATTGCTTTAAAAATTGTTTTGGGGTCGGTTTACTTACCGTACCACGTACCTATTCCTTTTCGGAGTCTGGAACGTTCTGGAAAGTGTCCCTTATGTATTCCTCCGGGGTTACGGTTTCAATAATATTGGTTTCAACATTTATGGGATTACCTGAGATATAATGTTTGATTCTTTGACCGTTTACCACCTTTGGATTTGTGCCTGCGAAGTTGTTGATTTTTATGGCACCGGAACGATAGACCTCCTCGATAACGTAAGGACCTTCCCATTTGGAGAGAAGTTTTCCTGCAACAAATCTCAAACGAGAGTTGTATAGCAATACATAGTCACCTACATTAAAGTCACGCTTTTGTATCCTTTTATCATGCCACCTTTTAACTTTTTCTTTAAACAGCTTGGCATTTTCATAAGCTTGGGTTCTCCATTCATCAAGTGAGCTAATATCAAACAACCTCTTCTCACCGGCAAGTTTGAAGTCATAATTGAGCTCTTTGATAGCCCAATATGCCTTATGTTCTAATTCAAGAGGTAAATGACATGCTTTTCCATAAACCATTTTATACGGACATACCCATAGGATTTTTGTACGCAGTTCTATAGGCCCATAATGCATCATTCAGTTTTTTGGACCAATTCTTTCTAGACCTATTGACAGTCTTTTGCAAAATTAATATGAGCTCTCTATTGCTCAAATCTACCTGACCACTAGACTGCGGGTGATAAGGAGATGCAATTCTATGATTAACATCGTATTTAGCAAGCATCTTACGGAAAGCACCATGAATAAAGTGTGAACCACCATCAGTCATTAAGTATCTAGGGACTCCAAACGTCGGAAAAATAACTTCCTTAAGCATTTTAATAGAAGTGTTATGATCAGCACTACTAGTTGGAATAGCTTCTACCCACTTAGTAACGTAATCAATAGCAACTAAAATATGAGTGTAACTATCGGTGTCAAAACCGGCGGATCTCGGGTAGGGGGTCCCGAACTGTGCGTCTAGGCGGATGGTAACAGGAGACGAGGGACACGATGTTTTACCCAGGTTCGGGCCCTCTCGATGGAGGTAAAACCCTACGTCCTGCTTGATTAACATTGATGATATGGGTAGTACAAGAGTGGATCTACCACGAGATCAAGGAGGCTAAACCCTAGAAGCTAGCCTATGGTATGATTGTTGTAATGTATGTTGTGTCCTACGGACTAAAGCCCTCCGGTTTATATAGACATCGGAGGAGGCTAGGGTTACACAGAGTCGGTTACAATGGTAGGAGATCTACATATCCGTATCGCCAAGCTTGCCTTCCACGCCAAGGAAAGTCCCATCCGGACACGGGACGGAGTCTTCAATCTTGTATCTACGTAGTCTTGGAGTCCGGCGGACGATGATAGTCCGGCTGTCCGGACACCCCCTAGTCCAGGACTCCCTCAGTAGCCCCTGAACCAGGCTTCAATGACGATAAGTCCGGCGCGCATAATGTTCGGCATTGCAAGGCGGGTTCCTCCCTTGAATAATCCAGAGAAGATCATGAACACCAGGATAGTGTCCAGCTCTGCAAAATAAATTCCACATTCCACCGTAGAGAGAATAAAATGTACACTAGTTCAACCTGCTGACGTATTATGCGGCGTGACATCACACCGCTACCAAGCCACTGTTTGAATCGTTTTTTTTACTATACCACCTCAGCACATTTAGCGAAGCGGTTTCCTTGGCACGTCTTGTCGAAGCAGAGATCATGTTCCCCTTATTCTGGGATTCTCATCAATACGGACGTGGGTAACCCAACCGCGCCATTGATGGTGGCGCCTGGGAGATAAGCGAGTTTTACCAGGCCGGTGGGGGACGCACAGTTCCGTCCGCCTATATATATGGGATAAGGATTTACCTTCTCACCTACGCCTTCTTCCTCTCTTTGCTTATCCATCTCCGCGCACTCAAGCTCCAACGCCCAAGCTCGCGCATCTCGCCTCGACCTTCTCCGAATATGTCCGGAGCGGGAGGCAAGTGGTTGGCCTCAACCGTCAAGGAGGAGCACATCACCAAGCTGCGCAACACCGAATATATCTCCGGCGATATCGCGCATCGGTTGCCCGACGAGGGGCAGCTCATCCCTACCCCTGGGCCTCACGAGAGGGTCGTCTTCCTTCCCCACTTCCTCCGCGGACTGGGCTTTCCGTTCCATCCATTCGTCCGGGGGCTCATGTTCTATTACGGCCTGGATTTCCACGATCTGGCACCGAACTTCATCCTCAACATCTCGGCGTTCATCGTCGTGTGCGAGGCCTTCCTCTGCATCCGGCCCCACTTCGGCCTGTGGCTCAAGACCTTCAATGTCAAGCCGAAGGTTGTGAAGGGCACGCAAGCAGAATGCGGAGGCGCCATGTTGGGTAAATTACCCAACGTCCTTTGGCTCGAAGGGGCCTTCATGGACTCCGTCAAGGGGTGGCAATCGGGGTGGTTCTACATCACCGAGCCGCGCAAGCCCACATGGGCGGCGGCCCCCGAGTTTAGATCTGGCGTCCCCACGCAGCTCACCTCCTAGAAAGAGAAGGGCTTGCTGTGGGGCGATCCGAAGGAGGTGACGGGACTCCGAGCCTGCATCCAGAAGCTGGTGAGCAATAAGCTCAGGCTCGTCGACATGGTCCAAGTCATGCTCATCCGCCGGATTCTCCCATGCCAAGAACGGGCATTCAATCTATGGGAGTTCAACCCGGAACAGCACCAGGCGCTGAGCGGGCTCTTCGATACGACATACGAAGGTGCCTGGAGGGTGCTGGTTAAGGGCGCCGAAGCCCCCGCATCCGCGGCGGAAGATCGCGGATTCAGCTCGCAGCATCCAACTGACGAGGTAATTGATTCAACCCCATTACGGGACACTTTGTAGTAATCAAATTGATTATAAGAGGGTTTCATTCTTTCCTTTCCTTTGACAGGAATGGATGGAGAAGGCCAAGCAGCTTATCAGCCCGGCTCCCATGCCAGAAGACCCAGTGGACGCCCGTTTAGCAGGGCTGCTGGTTCCGGCACTGCACGTGGTGCCAGAGAAGAAGGCCAAGAAGGTGGCCGCGGGGACTCGAAAGAGTTCCCGCAATCAGGTGTCCGACGACGAGGCGGACTTCTCCCCCGAAGACGAGGATGAGGAGGAGGATTATCTCCCAGAAGAGGGAGAGAAGAAGAGGAAGGCTTCCCCAATAGGGGAGGCCGAAGGGTCCAAGAGGGGGAGAACTATCCCCCCCGGACAGTTTTGCCAACACCACCGTTGGCGAGGATAAGTGGCCTCCAAGGGTCAGGCGTCCGGCGAGATCGTAAGTATCCGGATCCTTGATATGCAATATCTTTTATGTCGCGTAGTGTCCTTCTAACGCCGCATTCTGTCCGTAGTCCGGCTGATGATGATCTCCCCGCTTCATCAAGCGGGTCCTTGGCCCCGTCGGATGTGGATTCACTTCCGACTGCCTCTACCCCACGCGCCGACGAGGACGCCGAGGTGGGATCCCAGAGAGGGACCCATCAGGAGGAGGCTCCGGAGGCGCCATCAAGCAGCCTCCCGGACTTTGCGCCGGACTCTACATCGGAACCCGAGTGGTTCCAGAGTCCGGCAAGCGGCCCCTTCAAAAGAAGGGCAAGACCGTGACACCGGCGGCCTCCGTCCACCCGGAGGCGCCGGATAACTTGTTGGAGGCGCTTAAAGGCGCTTCCATCGAGGAAGAACACTGCACTATCATGAGTGCGGTGATCCAAAAGGTTCAGCTTGCCAAAAGCGGGCTGACCGATGCCTGCAGCAGCCTTCTAACAGGCTTTGAGGTAAGAAGTTAAAATTATGTAATGTAATACCGCATAGACAGTAGCCCCTGATGCTCAGTTCGGTGTTCGGAAAGAAAAATCCGGACTGAGGATCTAACAAGATATACGCAGGGTTGCTTAAAATATATCAATATGGGTTTGCAGGCTGCGCTGCTGACCTCTGCCGCACTATCGGCGGAGGTCGACGTGTTGAAAAAGGATCCCGAGCGGTCCGAGCAAGAGCTCGGCCATGTCAAGAAGCAGCTCGAGGACAAAGAAGGTGAGTCACACCACTTTGAATGGTTACCTTATAGAAAAGGATTTTGGTTGCAATAAAATTAACAAGGATAATATGGGTATTGCAGGGGCCACGAACGAGGTGGCAGCCCTGAAGGAGGCTATGTCCGCGGCCGAACGCAGTGCGGCCGCGGAGCGGAAAGAGCAAGAGAGGTAGGAGGCCCGGGTGGCGGAAGTACGGCAAGAGCTCCAGGCTCTCATGGAGAAACATTAGAGTTTGGAGCGTGACTCCAAGACTCGAGAGTCCGAGCTTGCCTCGGCTCTCGAAAGTGCCAAGTCCGCCAAGGCCGAGGCCCATAAGGCCCTTCAGGAGGTTGAAGATGTAAAGAAAATAGCGGCGGGTAAGGCATTTTTCATGCAAAGCAAGCATGTTAATGTAAAATACCTGACACTTACCCGCGTTCGGAGCTCTCTAGGGGCGTTTGCAGATCTGCCGCGTAGTGCGTCTGATGCCGTCGCATTCTATCATGGCGAGAAGGGGAGCTCGACGGAAAAAGTCTTCTGGTCTCAGCATGCTGAGGCCGGACACCCGGTGCCCCCAAGCGACCAGCTGAAGCAGCTGGTCGAACTCCACAAGGTAGCTGAAGAGGCCATGAAGGGCCTTATAGTCCAGCTGTGGCCTGGACAGGCCATGCCTGGGAGCTACTTTGGCCTCGTGCGGCGGCTGGTGGATGCATGCCCCTGGGTGGATGTCATCAAGCGCTCCGCCTGTATTGAAGGCGCTCGCCGGGCCCTCGCCCGCACAAAGGTGCATTGGGGCAGGTTGGATGCGAAGAAGCTTCTCACGGACCCACCGCCACCGGGCAAGGAGTATCACACGCCCAAAATGTATTATAAAACTGTCCTGAAGGGAGCCCGCGATATTGCAGATGAGTGCCCCAGAAATGTAATCTTTGAGTGAATTTGCTATGTATTATCCTGTGCGCTGAAACTTTGTTCATGTGCGCTTTGAGCAATGCTTTTTTAATTTAAAATATTACCTTCTATGCGGCCGTTTATAAAATCTAAGAGATGGCAAGTTGTTGGCTTCAGCCCCCAAGCCACGAGTGCTGGGGTGTTCGGGATAAACTTGAGCACTCTTGTTCCCATTGTTGGGTCCATCGAGGGAGGCGCTCAACACAACGAACAAGGCAACCGGACTTATAATGCTTGAACACTCTCACTTAGCCATAGAATTCTATAATTTTAAATTTCGGCGAAGCCCCTGGTATCCGGAAGACCGAATCCGGGGCGCTATCCACGCCTTCGTCGGACATTGTCCGGAACTTCGCTCGAAGCGGCGTGAGTCTTTAAGGACCCTAAAAAAACCTCTCGAACAGCGACCAGTCTCTCGCCTTATCATGCCGGTCAGTTTTAGCTTTCTCCACTGAGGCGCTCGCCCGGCTCAACCGGGGCGCAATCGCAGTGGTTCTCCCAGTGCCACCTTAGCCGACAGAATGGAACGTAAGGCACCAAAACATGGGAGCCGGGCAAACCCAACAATTGACCCAAGACATGATTCGGAGCCGATTCATATAATGCTATAAGTTCGGGGTGCCGCACTTATGAAAGTGTTCGGACTTATCACACCATAGAGTGGGGAACATAAGCCCCTGGCGTATTAGGCCGTACCAAAATATACGGGCGCAAGATGTCATATAATGAGCATATATATATAAAAGGTAATGCAATTGCAATCAAAAAGGTGCTGCATTTATGAAAGAAAGTCTGCTAGGAGAGCGGACTGATACAAATAGTGCGGTAAGCAAGGGATTTGGACTAAGTAAACATGTCCCCCTCCAGGGGTGAGCTGCGGACTTGGTGTATATAATCGAATTTAATGCTCGTAATTGAGACCACCTGAGTGTTCGTCGCAGCCTTCTTTAGTCCCTGACTGTTGCATCATGAGTTCGGCAGGTTCGCCGTCGGACAGGGCTTCTGGTTAACGGAGTCCTGTGTACATAAAAGAAGGAAAATAAAAAATAAAAAGGGGGGCACACTTGCGAGCCCCTGGTGTGGTCGAAGCGCACTCTGGGTCCGTTGCGATCGTGCCCCCTCCCCTGTGCCCATGGTATCTCCAAAGCGTAATGATGTACGCGGAGTGTTATTATTGCGATCATGCGCGGGCGAGGGTTGGGGTCGCATTGCTACGCATGCTCTAATCGCGCCAGGTGGTCTTGGTTGGTATTGCTTCGGCCGCGTTTTGCTGTATCCGGCTGTTTAATGGCCGGACTGGAGAATTGCCTTAAGAGGCTACTCTGTACTTCTGCCGCGAGAGCCGCTGTATGTTCCTCTGTTCGGAGGGAGCGTTCCGTATTCCCATTGACCATGATGACTCCACGAGGGCCTGGCACCTTGAGCTTTAGGTATGCATAATGCGGCACCGCGTTGAATTTTGCAAACGCGGTTCGTCCGAGCAGAGCGTGATAGCCGCTGCGAAACGGGACTATATCGAAGATTAATTCTTCGCTCCGGAAATTATCCGGGGATCCGAAGACCACTTCCAGTGTGACTGAGCCTGTACAGTTGGCTTCCACTCCTGGTATGACACCTTTAAAGGTTGTCTTTGTAGGTTTAATCCTTGAGGGGTCTATGCCCATTTTGCGCACTGTATCCTGATAAAGCAGGTTCAGGCTACTGCCGCCGTCCATCAGGACTCTCGTGAGGTGAAATCCATCGATGATTGGGTCTAAAACCAATGCGGCGAATCCGCCATGGCGTATGCTGGTCGGATGGTCTCTTCGATCGAAAGTGATTGGACAAGAGGACCATGGATTGAACTTCGGGGCGACTGGCTCCATCGCATAGACGTCCCTTAGTGCGCGTTTCCTCTCCCTCTTGGGTATATGGGTCGCGTATATCATATTCACCGTCCGCACTTGTGGGGGAAAACCCTTCTGTCCTTTATTGTTCGGCGGTCGGGTCTCTTCCTCGTCGTTGTTGTTTAGCCCCTTGTCATTGTTTTCGGCAATTAACTTGCCGGCCTGCTTGAACACCCAGCAATCTCTATTAGTGTGATTGGCGTGTTTTTCAGGGGTGCCATGTATCTGGCATAAGCGGTCGAGTATTCGGTCCAAATTGGACGGACCCGGAGTGGTTCTTTTGAATGGCTTCTTCTGTTGACCGGGTTTAGAGCCTCGGAATCCGGTGTTGACTGTCGTATCCTCCTTATCGTTGCTGTTAATGCGGCGTTTGTTTTTGTTTCGACGTGACCTGCCGTTGTTGTCCTTAGTATCCGGACTGCCAGAATTTTTACGGAGATTGTTGCTGCGAGCTAGCCAGTTGTCCTCTCCCGCGCAAAAGCGGGTCATTAACGATGTGAGGGCTGCCATGGATTTCGGCTTTTCCTGCCCCAGGTGCCGGGCTAGCCATTCGTCCTGGATGTTATGTTTGAAGGCTGCAAAGGCCTCTGCATCCGGACAGTCGACGATTTGGTTTTTATTTGTCAAGAACCGTGTCCAAAATTGTCTGGCCGATTCGTCTGGCTGCTGAATAATGTGGCTTAGGTCATCGGCGTCTGGTGGTCGCACATACGTGCCTTGGAAGTTATCAAGGAATGCGGCCTCCAGGTCTTCCCAACACCCAATTGACTCTGCGGGCAAGCTGTTAAGCCAATGCCGAGCTGGTCCTTCAAGCTTGAGTGGGAGATACTTGATGGCGTGGAGATCGTCGCCGCGGGCCATATGGATGTGGAGAAGATAATCTTCTATCCAAACCGCGGGGTCTGTTGTGCCATCGTAGGATTCAATGTTTACGGGTTTAAACCCTTCAGGGATTTGATGATCCATTACTTCGTCAGTGAAGCATAGTGGGTGTGCGGCACCTCTGTATTGAGCAATATCACGACGTAGCTCGAGAGAGCGCTGTCTGATGTGCTCGGCCCGGCCAGGGTTATTGTATCTGGCGCGACGGTATTCGTCGTGGGTCGTGGGGCGCCCACGTGATCCGTAGATGGATCTGGATTGCCTTGCTTTGTCCTCCAATATATCTCGCAAGTCCGGCGCGTTCCCTCTTGGCTTCGTACTTTTGGAGCGATGCCGGGGTACGGTCTTGGCTGGGGGCCTGGATGCCTCTCTGTCACGACCACGGGGTGGTCGGTCAGCCATATCGTGCGCTGGTGATGGAGGTATGTATGCTTCCTCCTCTAATCGGGGGAGCATCTTGCGTCTTGGGTAGCTTTTGGAGGGGCGTTCGAGTTTATACTCTTCGGCCGCGAGGACCTCGTTCCATCGATCGGCCAGCAGGTCCTGATCAGCTTGAAGCTGTTGCTGCTTTTCCTTTAGGTTGTTTGCTGTGGCGATAAGCCTGCGCTTGAAACGCTCTTGTTCGACGGGATCCTCAGGTACGACGAATTCGTCATCATTGAGGCTTGCTTCGTCTTCGGAGGGAGGCATATAGTTATGATCCTCAACCTCTTCGTCTGCCGCCCTCTCGTGAGGGCTTGCTTCTGCATCCTCCTGCGTTGAGTCTTGCTGGAGGGGATTGTCTTCGGCACTCTCTGGGGTATTATTATCTCCTGTGCCGGAATCTCCATTCTTGCTGTGGCGGGATTTAGAGCGGCGCCGCTGACGCCGGCGTTTGGGCTGCTTCTTTAAAGAGTCCGCCTCCGCTGCTTCTTCGCCGTCCCCGTCTTTTGGGGTGTCCACCATATATATGTCGTATGACGAGGTGGTCTTCCAGTGCCCTGTAGGCGCTGGTTCCTGTTCTTCTCCGGCATCATCGTCCATAGCGTCGACGTCTTCGGAGTCGTAGTCTAGCATGTCGGTTAGATCATCGACAGTGGCTACAAAGTGGGTGGTGGGTGGGCTCTGAATTTCTTCGTCGTCCGCATCCCAACCATCCTGGCCATAGTCCGGCCAGGGCTCTCCTGATAACGAGAGATGTTTTAGTGAATTCAGGATATCACCAAAAGGCGAGTGTTGGAAGATGTCCGCGGCAGTGAATTCCATAACCGGCGCCCAATCCGGATCGATTGGTAGGGGTGCGGGAGGTTTCGAGTCCGGCAAGGAATCCGGCACCTCGGAATCACAAGTTTCGCGGGGGACAAGATTAATGTTCGGCTTCATCGCCGAGGAAGTTGAAGCCCCCGAGGCGGCGTCTATCCACCGATCCTCGATCTGGGCGATCGGCTCCGGACTGATGGCCGAAGCGGATTCATGTGCGGCCACCAAGGCACTGTTCGGCGGCAGAGCTAGATCATGCCCATCGCAACAGTGCGGCGCGCTTGGCTGTTACTCGGGTCTGTCGAAGATCAAGTCTCCATGGACATCGGCCGTGAAGTTTAGGCTTCCGAATCTGACCTGACGGCCAGGGGCGTAGCTCTCGATCTACTCCAGATGGCCAAGCGAATTAGCCCGCAGTGTGAAGCCGCCGAATATGAAGATCTGTCCGGGGAGAAAAATCTCACCCTGGACAGCGTCGTTAGGTGCAGATGCCATCAAGCCTATTGGTGACGACATAGAGGAACTCTCAATGAAAGCACCAATGTCGGTGTCAAAACCGGCGGATCTCGGGTAGGGGGTCCCGAACTGCGCGTCTAGGCGGATGGTAACAGGAGACGAGGGACACGATGTTTTACCCAGGTTCGGGCCCTCTCGATGGAGGTAAAACCCTACGTCCTGCTTGATTAATATTGATGATATGGATAGTACAAGAGTGGATCTACCACGAGATCAAGGAGGCTAAACCCTAGAAGCTAGCCTATGGTATGATTGTTGTAATGTATGTTGTGTCCTACCGACTAAAGCCCTCCGGTTTATATAGACACCGGAGGAGGCTAGGGTTACACAGAGTCGGTTACGATGGTAGGAGATCTACATATCCATATCGCCAAGCTTGCCTTCCACGCCAAGGAAAGTCCCATCCGGACACGGGACGGAGTCTTCAATCTTGTATCTTCGTAGTCTTGGAGTCCGGCGGACGATGATAGTCCGGCTGTCCGGACACCCCCTAGTCCAGGACTCCCTCAGTAACCATTAGAGGCAGGAAAAGGTCCCATATAATCAAAGCCCCAAACATCAAATGGTTCAATAACAAGTGAATAATTCATAGGCATTTCCTGATGTCTATTGATATTACCAATTCTTTGACATTCATCGCAAGACAAAACAACCTTACGGGCATCCTTGAAGAGAGTATGCCAATAAAACCCGGATTGCAATACCTTATGTGCAGTTCTATCTCTAGCGTGATGTCCTCCATAAGCTTCAGAGTGACACCTGCGTAGGATCTGTTCCTGTTCATGCTCAGGTACACAACGTCTAATAACACCATATACTCCTTCTTTATAAAGATGTGGGTCATCCGAAAAGTAATGTCTCAAATCATAAAAGAACTTTTTCTTTTGTTGGTATGTGAAGCTAGGTGGTATAAATTTAGCAACAATATAATTAGCATAATCAGCATACCACGGAGTGCTACGAGAAGTACTTATGACATTTAATTGCTCATCAGAAAGCTATCATCAATAGGCAGTGGGTCATCAAGAACATTCTCTAACCTAGATAAGTTGTCTGCAACTGGGTTCTCATCTCCTTTTCTATCAACAATATGCAAATCAAATTCTTGCAGCAAGAGAACCCATCTAATAAGTCTAGGTTTACCATCTTTCTTTTCCATAAGATATTTAATAGCAGCATGATCGGTGTGAATAGTTACTTTAGAATCAACAATATAGGTTCTGAATTTATCACAGGCAAACACAACTGCTAAGAGTTCCTTTTCAGTAGTAGAATAATTTCTTTGAGCATTGTCTAGAGTCTTGCTAGCATAATGGATAACATTGAATTTCTTATCAACTCTTTGCCCTAGAACAGCACCTACAGCATAATCACTAGCATCACACATAATTTCAAAGGGTAAATTCCAATCAGGTGGCTGAACAATAGGTGCAGAGACTAATGCTTTCTTAAGTATTTCAAATGCTTCTACACAATCATCATCAAAGACAAATGGTACATCTTTTTGTAATAAATTAGTCAGATGCCGAGAAATTTTCCAGAAGTCCTTAATGAACCTCCTATAAAATCCGGCGTGACCAAGGAAACTTCTTATACCTTTGATGTCCTTGGGACATGGCATCTTTTCAATAGCGTCAACCTTGGCTTTATCAACTTCAATACCTCTTTCAAAAACTTTGTGCCCCAAGACAATACCTTCATTAACCATAAAGTGGCACTTCTCCCCATTCAAGACAAGATTAGTTTCTTCACATCTCTGCAAAACTCAACCAAGATTGCTCAAGCAATCAACAAAAGAGGAACCATAGACGGAAAAGTCGTCCATGAAAACCTCACAAATCTTTTCACAAAAATCAGAGAATATAGCCATCATGCATCTTTGAAAGGTAGAAGGTGCATTACATAAACCAAAAGGCATACGTCTATAAGCAAAAGTACCAAAAGAGCATGTAAAAGTAGTCTTTGATTGATCTTTAGCCGACACAGGTATTTGAGAGAAACTAGAATAACCATCTACAAAGCAATAATGTGTATGTTTGCATAATATTTCTAGCATTTGATCAATAAAAGGTAAGGGGTAATGATCTTTCTTAGTAGCTTTATTTAATTTGCAGAAATCAATTACCATCCTATAACCTGTGATAATTCTTTGCGGGATCAATTCATCTGTATCATTAGGGACAACAGTAATACCTCCCTTCTTAGGGAGACAATGGACAGGACTTACCCACTGACTATCAGCAACGGGGTAAATTATACCTGCCTCTAGAAGCTTGAGTATTTCCTTTCTTACCACTTCTTTCATTTTAGGATTCAAACGTCGTTGAGGATCACAAACTGGTTTGGCATCAGCTTCCAAATTTATTTTATGTTGACATAGAGTGGGACTGATGCCCTTAAGATCATCCAGAGTATATCCAATAGCGGCACGGTGCTTTTTCAGAGTTTTCAATAATATTTCTTCTTCATGCTCTGAAAGGTTAGAACTAATAATAACAGGATATATTTTCTTTTCATCAAGATAAGCATACTTAAGATTATTAGGCAACGGTTTAAGCTCAAACACGGGATCACCCTTGGGTGGAGGAGGATCCCCTAGGATTTCAACAGGCAAATTGTGTTTTAGAATAGGTTCTTGTTTAAAGAATACTTCATCTATTTCCCTTCTTTCATTCATGAACATCTCATTTTCATGGTCTAGCAAATAATGTTCTAAAGGATCACTAGGAGGTACAGCAATAGAAGCAAGACCAATAATTTCATCCTTACTAGGCAATTCTTCCTCACAATGTTGTTTACTAAATTTGGAGAAATTAAACTCATGAACCATATCATCCAAGCCAATAGTAACAACATTCTTTTTGCAGTCTATCTTAGCATTAACAGTATTCAAGAAGGGTCTACCAAATATAATGGGACAAAAGCTATCTTGTGGGGAACCAAGAACAAGAAAATCAGCGGGATATTTGGTTTTCCCACACAAGACTTCAACATCTCTAACAATACCCATTGCAGATATAGTATCTCTATTGGCAAGTTTAATTGTAACATCAATATCTTCTAACTCACCAGGTGCGATATCATGCATAATTTCTTTATATAAGTCAATGGGTATAACACTAGCACTAGAACCCATATCACATAAGCCATGATAACAATGATCTCCTATTTTAACAGAGGTAACAGGCACGCCTACCACAGGTCTATGTTTATCTCTATCACAGGTTTAGCAATAGTAGCAGTTTCACCAGAGAATTCAATGACATGCCCATCAATATTATCGGACAAGAGATCTTTAACAATAGCAATATTAGGTTCTACTTTGACTTGCTCAGGAGGTGTAAAAGTTCTAGTATTGCTTTTACGAACAACAGTTGAAGCTTTAGCATGGTCCTTTACTCTAGCAGGGAAAAGTGGTTTCTCAACATAAGAGGTGGGAACAATAGGATCATTATAAGTGATGGTCTTTTCTTCAACTTTAATAGGTGCAGCTACTTTTACTTCTATGGGAGGATGATATTTAAACCACTTCTCCTTGGGGAGATCAACATAAGTAGCAAAAGATTCACAGAAAGAAGCTACTATCTCAGAGTCAAGTCCATATTTAGTGCTAAATTTACAGAAAATATTGGTATCCATAAAAGATTTAACACAATCAAACTTAGGTGTCATACCTGACTCCTTACCTTCGTCGAGGTCCCAATCTTCAGAGTTGCGTTTAATTCTATCCAATAAATTCCATTCAAATTCAATAGACTTCATCATAAAAGAACCAGCACAAAAAGTATCGAGCATGTTGCGATTACTTTCAGAAAGCCGAGCATAAAAATTCTGGAGAATTGTCAATTTTGAGAGCTCATGATTGGGGATGAATATAACATTGATTTAAGCCTCCCCCAAGCTTGAGCGATGCTTTCTCCTTCGCGAGGCCAAAAATTATATATATAATTGCGATCACGATGAACAAGATTCATAGGGTAATACTTTTGATGAAATTCCAATTTCACTCTTTTATAGTTCTATGATCTCGTATCATCACATAGCCTATACCATGTCGATGCGTCTCCCTCCAAAGATAAGGGGAAAGCCTTCTTCTTAACAACATCATCGGGTATACCTGCAAGCTTAAATAATCCACAAATATCATCCAAATAGCGTAGATGCTCGTCGGGATGCTTTGTCCCATCTCCTGTAAAAGTATTAGCCAGCAGTTTTTTCCATAATACCCGAAGGAAATTCAAAAGGAGTTTCATTTTCAATAGGTTCAGTAGGTTGAGGAGCAACTCTTTGCTCTACTGGACGGGGTGAAGATACCCCGAACAAGCCCCTCAGAGATTCACTTTCCATAGTAACAAGTGACAGAAAATTTCAGCACACTATACAAATTTTTCCTTACCAAAGGCGCTACACTCCCCAGCAACGGCGCCAGAAAAGAGTCTTGATGACCCACAAGTATAGGGGATCTATCATAGTCCTTTCGATAAGTAAGAGTGTCGAACCCAATGAGGAGCAGAAGGAAATGATAAGTGGTTTTCAGCAAGGTATTCTCTGCAAGTACAGAAATAAGTGGTAACAGATAGTTTTGTGATAGGATAAATTGTAACGCGCAACAAGTAACAAAAGTAAATAAAGTGCAGCAAGGTGGCCCAATCCTTTTTGTACCAAAGGACAAGCCTAGACAAACTCTTATAATAGGAAAAGCGCTCCCGAGGACACATGGGAATATCGTCAAGCTAGTTTTCATCACGCTCATATGATTCGCGTTCGGTACTTTCATAATTTGATATGTGGGTGGACTGGTGCTTGGGTGCTATTCTTACTTGAACAAACATCCCACTTATGATTAACCTCTATTGCAAGCATCCGCAACTACAACAAAAGTATTAAGGTAAACCTAACCATAGCATGAAACATATGGATCCAAATCAGCCCCTTACGAAGCAACGCATAAACTAGGGTTTAAGCTTCTGTCACTCTAGCAACCCATCATCTACTTATTACTTCCCAATGCCTTCCTCTTGGCCCAAATAATGGTGAAGTGTTATGTAGTCGACGTTCACATAACACCACTAGAGGTTAGACAACATACATCTTATCAAAATATCGAACGAATACCAAATTCACATGACTACTAATAGCAAGACTTCTCCCTTGTCCTCAGGAACAAACGTAACTACTCACAAAGCATATTCATGTTCAAAATCAGAGGGGATATAATGTGCATAAAGGATCTGAACATATGATCTTCCACCAAATAAACCAACTAGCATCAACTACAAGGAGTAATCAACACTACTAGCAACCTACTAGCACCAATCCCGGACTTGGAGACAAGAATTGGATACAAGAGATGAACTAGGGTTTGGAGATGAGATGGTGCTGGTGAAGATGTTGATGGAGATTGCCCTCTCCCGATGAGAGGAGCGTTGGTGATGACAATTGTGATGATTTCCCCCTCCCGGAGGGAAGTGTCCCCGGCAGAACAGCTCTGCCGGAGACCTAGATTGGTTCCGCCAAGGTTCCGCCTCATGGCGGCGGAGTCTCGTCCCAAAAGGTTGCTTCTTATTTTTTTTTCTCATCGAAAGACTTCATATAGGAGAAGATGGGCGTCGGAGAGCCACCAGGGGGCCCACAAGGTAGGGGGTGCGCCCAGGGGGAGGGGCGCGCCCGCCACCCTCGTGAGCAGGGTGTGGGCCCCCTGGCCTTCATCTTTGGCGACGATTTTTCTTTATTTCTTTTCAGATATTCCGTGGAGTTTCAGGACTTTTGGAGTTGCGCAGAATAGGTCTCCAATATTTGCTCCTTTTCCAGCCAGAATTCCAGCTGCCGGCATTCCCCCTCTTCATGGTAAGCCTTGTAAAATAAGAGAGAATAGCCATAAGTATTGTGACATATCGTGAAATAACACCCCATAATGCGATAAATATGGATATAAAAGCATGATGCAAAATGGACATATCATCCACCACAGAGGGCTTCTACATCATCACCATAGCCCCTCCGATGAAGTGTGAGTAGTTTGCTTCAGACCTTCGGGTCCATAGCTAGTAGCTAGATGGCTTCTTCTCTCTTTTTGGATCTCAATACAATGTTCTCCCCCTCTCTCATGGAGATCTATTCGATGTAATCTTCTTTTTGCGGTGTGTTTGTTGAGACCGATGAATTGTGGGTTTATGATCCAGTATTATCTATGGAAAATATTTGATTCTTCTCTGAATTCTTTTATGTATGATTGAGTTATCTTTGGAAGTCTCTTCGAATTATCCTTTTTGGTTTGGCCAACTAGATTAGTAGTTCTTGCAATGGCAGAAGTGCGTAACTTTGGGTTCAATCTTGCGGTGTCCTTACTCAGTGACAGAAAGAGTTGCAAGGCACATATTGTATTGTTGCCATCGAGGATAACAAGATGGGGTTTTTATCATATTCCATGATTTTATCCCTCTACATCATGTCATCTTGCTTACGTCGTTACTCTGTTTTTACTTAATACTCTAGATGCATGCTGTATAGCGGTCGATGAGTGGAGTAATAGTAGTAGATGCAGAATCGTTTCGATCTACTTGTTTTGGACGTGATGCCTATATACATGAGCATTGCCTAGATATACTCATAACTATGCTCAATTCTGTCAATTGCTCAACAGTAATTTGTTCACCCACCGTAGAATACTTATGCTCTTGAGAGAAGCCACCAATGAAACCTATGGCCCCCGGGTCTATTCTCATCATATCAATCTATATCACTTTATTTACTTGCTTTGTTTTTACTTTACCTTTACTTTTTATTTTGCATCTATCTATCAAAAACACCAAAAATATTATCTCTATCAGATCTCACTCTCGTAAGTGACCGTGAAGAGATTGACAACCCCTAAGCGTTGGTTGCGAGTTGCTATCATTTTGTGTAGGTACGAGGGACTTGTGCGTGGTCTCCTACTGGATTGATACCTTGGTTCTCAAAAACTGAGGGAAATACTTACGCTACTTTACTGCATCATCCTCTCCTCTTCGGGGAAATCCAACACAGTGCTCAAGAGGTAGCAAGAAGAATTTCTGGTGCCGTTGCTGGGGAGGCTCACGCAAGCAAGTCAACCATACCAAGTACCCATCACAATCCCTATATCTCGCATTACATTATTTTCCATTTTCTTCTCGTTTTCCTCTCCCCCACTTCACCCTTGCCATTTTATTTGCCCTCTCTTTCCCAATCTCCTCCTCTCTTTCCCATTTGCCTTTTTCTCGTTTCCTTTCTGTTTGCTTGTGTGTTGGATTACTTGTTGCCATGGCACAAGATAATACCAAATTGTGTGATTTCTCGAATACCAATAATAGTGATTTCCTTAGTACTCCGATTGCTCCTCTTAATATTGATGAGTCTTGTGAAATCAATACCGCTTTGTTGAATCTTCTTATGAAAGATCAATTCGCCGGCCTTCCTAGTGAAGATGCCGCTACTCATCTAAACAATTTTGTTGATTTGTGTGATATGCAAAAGAAGAAAGGTACGGATAACAATATTGTCAAATTAAAGTTATTTCCATTTTCACTTAGAGATCGTGCTAAAGTTTGGTTTTCATCTTTGCCTAAAAATAGTATTGATTCTTGGCACAAGTGCAAAGATGCTTTTATCTCTAAGTATTTTCCTCCCGCTAAGATTATCACTCTTAGGAACGATATCATGAATTTTAAACAACTTTTATCATGAGCATGTTGCCCAACCTTGGGAAAGAATGAAATTAATGCTTCGCAATTGCCCTACTCATGGTTGGACTTTAGGGATGATCATACAAAAGTTTTATGCCGAATTGAATTTTGCTTCTAGAAATCTTTTAGATTCGGCCGCGGGAGGCACGTTTATGGAAATTACGTTAGGGGATGCTACCAAATTGCTTGATAATATTATGGCTAATTATTCTCAATGGCACACCGAAAGATCTTCTAGTAAAAAAAAGTGCATGCTATAGAAGAAATCAATGTTTTGAGTGAAAAGATGGATGAACTTATGAAGATGTTTGCTCCTAAAAATACTCCTCTTGATCCCAATGATATGCCTTTATCTACTTTGCTTGAGAATAATAATGAATCTATGGATGTGAATTTTGTTGGTAGGAATAGTTTTGGAAACAACGCTTATAGAGGGAATTTTAATCCTAGGCCTTATCCTAGTAATCCTTCTAATAGTTATGGAAATTCCTACAATAACTCTTATGGAAATTTTATTAAGATGCCCTCTGAATTTGAGAGTAGTGTTAAAGAGTTTATGAATTCACAAAAGAATTTTAATGCTTTGCTTGAAGAGAAATTGCTTAAAGTTGATGATTTGGCTAGGAACGTTGATAGAATTTCTCTTGAAATTGATTATTTAAAGCTTAGATCTATTCCTCCTAAGCATGATATCAATGAGTCTCTCAAAGCCATGAGAATTTCCATTGATGAGTGCAAGGAAAGAACCGCTAGGATGCGTGCTTCCAAAGATGCCTTTATTAAAGCGTGTTCTTCCAATCCCTATGAAAATCAAGATGAAGATCTAAAAGTTATTGATGTGTCCCCCATTAAATCTTTGTTTTGCAATATGAATCTTAATGAATCTGAAGATTATCTTCCTTTACCTAGAAGGCATTCTAAGAATTCGGAGTTTCTAGATCTTGATGATGAAATTGATGAAAGTGGTATTGAAATAAATAAAAACCGTGATGTTGCTAAACCCACTATTTAGGATCTCAAGGAATTTAATTATGAAAATTGCTCTTTGATTGGTTGTATTTCCTTGTTGCAATCTGTGCTAGATTCTCCTCATGCTTATAGTGAAAATAAGGCCTTTACTAAACACATTATTGATGCCTTGATGCAATCTTATGAAGAAAAACTTGATGAGTGGGAACCTACTATTAAAATTAAAATTAAAGATTTTGAGTTTCATGCTTTGTGTGATTTGGGTGCTAGTGTCTCTACTATCCCCAAAACTTTATGTGATTTGCTAGATTTCCGTGATTTTGATGATTGTTCTCTAAACATGCATCTTGCGGATTCCACCATTAAAAACCTATGGGAAGTATTAATGATGTTCTTATTGTTCCAAATAGGAATTATGTGCCCGTATATTTTATCGTTCTTGATATAGATTGCAATCCTTCATGTCCTATTATTCTTGGTAGACCTTTCCTTAGAACAATTGGTGCAATTATTGATATGAAGGAAGGGAATATTAGATTCCAATTTCCCTTAAAGAAGGGTATGGAACACTTCCCTAGAAATAAAATAAAATTACCATATGAATCTATCATGAGAGCCACTTACGGATTGCCTACCAAAGATGGCAATACCTAGATCTATCCTTGCTTTTATGCCTAGCTAAGGGCGTTAAATGATAGCGCTTGTTGGGAGGCAACCCAATTTTATTTTGTGTTTTTTGTCTTTGCTTCTGTTTAGGAATAAACAATCAATCTACCTTATCTTTGGATGTGATTTTATGTTTTAATTAGTGTTTGTGCCAAGTAGGACCTATAGGATAACCTACGAGGATAGTTGATTTGATTCTGCTAAAAAACAGAAACTTTGCACGCATGAATTTAGTTATGATAAATCACAGGAACGTGATTTTGCGTTGATTATTTCGTGTGTTGTTTGCTTATTTTGATGAATCTATGGCTAGTAAATTAGTTTATAAACCATAGAGAAGTTGGAATACAGTAGGTTTAACACCATTATAAATAAAGAATGAGTTAATTACAGTACCTTGAAGTAGTCTTTTGTTTTCTTTCTCTAACGGAGCTCACGAGATTTCTGTTGAGTTTTGTGTTGTGAAGTTTTCAAGTTTTGGGTGAATTTTTTTGATGGATTATGGAACAAGGAGTGGCAAGAGCCTAAGCTTGGGGATGCCCATGGCACCCCCAAGATAATCCAAGGACACCAAAAAGTCAAAGCTTGGGGATGCCCCGGAAGGCATCCCCTCTTTCGTTCACATCCATCGGTAATTTACTTGGAGCTATATTTTTATTCATCAACATGATATGTGTTTTGCTTGGAGCGTCTTGTATTATTTGTGTCTTTGCTTGTTAGTCTACCACAATCATCCTTGCTGTACACATCTTTTGAGAGAGCCATACATGAATTGGAATTTGTTAGAATACTCTATGTGCTTCACTTATATCTTTTGAGCTTGATAGTTTTGCTCATAGTGCTTCACTTATATCTTTTGAGCGTGATAATTTTTGCTCTAGTACTTCACTTAGATCTTTTAGAGCACGGTGGTGGATTTGTTTTAAAGAAACTATTTGATCTCTCATGCTTCACTTAGATTATTTTGAGAGTCTTTAATAGCATGGTAATTTGCTTAATGTTAATATACTTGGTGTTCAAGATATGTGAAACTTTCTTTTGAGTGAATTGAATACTAAGATAAGTTTGATGCTTGATAATTGTTTTGACATATGGAGGTGATAATATCAAAGTTGTGCTAGTTGGGTGATTATGAATTTGAGAAATACTTGTGTTGAAGTTTGCAAGTCCCGTAGCATGCACGTATGGTTAAAGTTGTGTAACAAATTTGAAACATGAAGTGTACCTGGCTTGTGCATCCTTATGAGTGGCGGTCGGGGACGAGCGATGGTATTTTCCTACCAATCTATCCCCCTAGGATCATGCGCGTAGTGCTTGAATTTTTGATGACTTCTAAATTTTTGCAATAAGTATATGAGTTCTTTTGACTAATGTTGAGTCCATGGATTATACGCACTCTCACCTTTCCACCTTTGCTAGCCTCTTCGGTACCGTGCATTGCCCTTTCTCACCTTGAGAGTTGGCGAAAATTTTGCCGGTGCATCCAAACCCCATGATACGATACGCTCTATCACACATAAACCTCCTTATATCTTCCTCAAAACAGCCACCATACCTACCTATCATGGCATTTCCATAGGCATTCCGAGATATATTTCCATGCAACTTCCACCATCATCATCATGACATACATTACTTTTGTCATATTGGCATTGCATGATCTTGTAGTTGACATCTTATTTGTGGCAAAGCCACCATGCATTATTTTCCATACATGTCACTCTTGATTCATCGTACCATCCCGGTACACCGTCGGAGGCATTCATATAGAGTCATATCTTGTTCTAAGTTTCGAGTTGTAATCCTTGTGTTGTAATCAATAGAAGTGTGATGATCATCATTATTAGATCATTGCCCAAGTAAATAAATAAATAAATAAATAGAAAGGCCAAAAAGAAAAGCAAGAAAGGCCCAAAAAAGAAAATAAAAAGGGCAATGCTACTATCTCTTTTTCCACACTTGTGCTTCAAAGTAGCACCTTGTTCTTCATGTAGTGAGTCTCATATATTGTGCTTCAAAGTAGCACCTTGTTCCTCATGTAGTGAGTCTCATAAGTTGTCCTTTTTACACTAGTGGGAATTTTTTTCATTATAGAACTTGGCTTGTATATTCCTACGATGGGCTTCCTCAAATGCCCTAGGTCTTCGTGAGCAAGCAAGTTGGATGCACACCCACTAGTTTTCTTTTGTTGAGAATTCGTAGCTCTAGTGCATCCGTTGCATGGCAATCCCTACTCCTCATGTTGACATCAATTAATGGGCATCTCCATAGTCCGTCAATTAGCTGCGTCAATGTGAGACTTTCTCCTTTTTTGTCTTCTCCACACAATCCCCATCATCATATTCTATTCCACCCATCGTGCTATATCCATGGCTCATGCTCATGTATTGCGTGAAGGTTGAAAAAGTTTGAGATTATTTAAGTATGAAACAATTGCTTGGCTTGTCATCGGGGTTATAGAAGTTGGGAACATCTTTGTGTGACGAAAATGAAGCATAGCCTAACTATATGATTTTGTAGGGATGAACTTTTTTTTGCCATGTTATTTTGAGAAGACATGATTGCTTTGATTAGTACGCTTGAAGTATTATTATTTTTGTGTCAATATGAACAATTGTATTCAATCTTTCGGATCTGAATATTCATATCACAATTAAGAAGATTTACATTGAAATTATGCCAGAGTATCACTCCACATCAAAAATTCTTTTTTATCATTTACCTACTCGAGGACGAGCAGGAATTAAGCTTGGGGATTCCTGATACGTCTCCAACGTATCTATAATTTTTTATTGCTCCATCCTACTTTATCTACTGTTTTGGACTATATTGGGCTTTATTTTCCACTTTTATATTACTTTTGGGACTAACCTATTAACCGGAGGCCCAGCCCAGAATTGTTGTTCTTTGCCTTTTTCAGTATTTCAAAGAAACGGAATATCAAATGGAGTCCAAACGGAATGAAACCTTCGGGATCGTGATTTTCCAACCAAACATGACCCAGGAGACTTGTACCCTACTCCAAGCAGTGCCCGAGGAGGTCACGAGGGTGGAGGGCACCCCCCCTGGGCGTGCCCCCCTACCTCCACCGACACACTCCTTCCTCCTATATATACCTACGTATCCCCGAACGATCAGAACAGGAGCCAAAAACCTAATTCCACCGCCGCAACCTTCTGTATCCACGAGATCCCATCTTGGGGCCTATTCCAGAGCTCCACCGGAGGGGGCATCCACCATGGAGGGCTTCTACATCATCACCATAGCCCCTCCGATGAAGTGTGAGTAGTTTACTTCAGACCTTCGGGTCCACAGCTAGTAGCTAGATGGCTTCTTCTCTCATTTAGGATCTCAATACAATGTTCTCCCCCTCTCTCGTGGAGATCTATTCGATGTAATCTTCTTTTTGCGGTGTGTTTGTTGAGACCGATGAATTGTGGGTTTATGATCCAGTATGATCTATGGAAAATATTTGATTCTTCTCTGAATTCTTTTATGTATGATTGAGTTATCTTTGCAAGTCTCTTCGAATTATCCTTTTTGGTTTGGCCAACTAGATTGGTAGTTCTTGCAATGGGAGAAGTGCTTAGCTTTGGGTTCAATCTTGCGGTGTCCTTACTTAGTGACAGAAAGAGTTGCAAGGCACGTATTGTATTGTTGCAATCAAGGATAACAAGATGGGGGTTTTATCATATTGCATGAATTTATCCCTCTACATCATGTCATCTTGCTTACGGCATTACTATGTTTTTACTTAATACTCTAGATGCATGCTGGATAGCGGTCGATGAGTGGAGTAATAGTAGTAGATGCAGAATCGTTTCGATCTACTTGTTTTGGACGTGATGCCTATATACATGATCATTGCCTAGATATACTCATAACTATGCTCAATTCTGCCAATTGCTCAACAGTAATTTGTTCACCCACCGTAGAATACTTATGCTCTCGAGAGAAGCCACTAGTGAAACCTATGGCCCCCGGGTCTATTCTCATCATATCAATCTATATCACTTTATTTACTTGCTTTGTTTTTACTTTACCTTTACTTTTTATTTTGCATCTATCTATCAAAAATACCAAAAATATTATCTCTATCAGATCTCACTCTCGTAAGTGACCGTGAAGGGATTGACAACCCCTAAGCATTGGTTGCGAGTTACTATCGTTTTGTGTAGGTACGAGGGACTTGTGCGTGGTCTCTTACTGGATTGATACCTTGGTTCTCAAAAACAGAGGGAAATACTTACGCTACTTTACTGCATCATCCTCTCCTCTTCGGGGAAATCCAACGCAGTGCTCAAGAGGTAGCAGCCTACACAAATTAATCCAAGGTTGGAGTCCCCCTTGCAATGTAAATAGCTTTGGCTTTGCGAGGGACAGAGAGGTAGCTTCAATGTGTGGAAGATACAGCATGAGAAAGCAAGGTCAATCAAGACACAGATAGATAGAGAGACAAAGTGAGTGTGGTCCAACATTCATTGAAAAGATATATATGCTCTGGAGAGATATTGTCAGATTGAGCTTTTGGGAAGGGTGAGGGCTGTAAGATAGAGCTTGAGAGATGATCCAGTCACAGACATGTAGATATATTTTGTGCATGGGAGGAAGCAAGGTCAATTGATTACATATATAAAGGGAGAGAGATTGACCGAGTGTGTGTCGTCGTGCAATGGAAAGAGTGAGACGGGTTGGAGAGAGCGATCTTGATAGACAATGTGCATGAGAGAGTATACAATATGAATATGTCAAATTGGGCTCAAACATGGAGATATATTGTTTGTGTCCGAGAAAGAGCGAGGTCAATGGAGAGATACAAGGAGAGATGGATAGATAGATAGATAGATAGAGAGAGAGGGAGAGAGAGAGAGATTGAGCAAGCGTGGTCCACCATGAGGTTGAAAGAGTGGAGCGGCTTGGATGGACTGACGTAGATAGACAATCTGTGTGAGGGAGTATAGAGTGTGTCGATCGAGGCCCGAACAGGGAGATATATCATTTGTGTGTGAAAGAAAGCGAGGTTAATCGAGACTCGGATAAAGAGAGCAAGATTGAGCGAGCCCTCCGTGCAGAAGAAAGAGTGAGACAGTCTCGAGGGAATGACCTAGATAGACAACGAGCGTGCGTGCGCACGAGAGGCTGGGGGGCTAGATAGGAAATGCATGTATCTAGTGAGAGAGGGTAGGAGGGGAAGAGAGAGAGAGAGAGAGAGAGAGAGAGAGAGAGAGAGAGAGAGCTCGGCATGGGGTGCCATGGTGGGTGTGTGTGGTAGATACATTTGGTAACAGAGTGGAAAAGGGGGGTTGTGTAGTTGAGAGAGTTAGAGATCAAAACATGGAGAGAAAGAATGAACATGTTTCGGGAACAGATAGCTTTCTAAGGTGGTTAGGAGAGGAAGGTTGACCGATACAGGAAGTATGTAGCGTGTGTGCCAAGGGGGTGGGGCTAAAAAAGAACATTTGAATGTAGATAGTACGAGACTTAATATCGATGTTTCAATTTAGTGTACATTGTAAGATTTGAACTGAGGACCATGCATATGGGTAATTATTTTGAATTCGTGCCATACTAGGTTCGGAAAAGTTGACATTGACTCGGTTGTTGTGCTATTTTGTAGGTCATATGTTTGAATTCAACCAAAGTTTTCTCACTACCATGGTGTTCATCATATACATATGAATTTGTATTAAAAAGTAACATGGATACGGTGAAATGTGAAATCCATGTTAGAATTGGAGATCGCTATGTGACACACACTCTAATTCAAATAACTCCTCATTAATTAATTTATAGTATCTCGTTTTGAATGACTAATTATTTGCAAGGAAAACACGGGCATGGTAATACATACAGATTTGTTTGCAAATGAAAGAAGATCCGTTTGCATTCTCAAATGTAGGCGCACCGGGCAGACCAGGGTTGTGTCGTGGTGGTCGTGTGTGTCGTACGGACGCAAGCACCCAGCCACCCACCCCCTCCCTCTCTCCCCCCCCCCAAAACAAATAGAACGACAACAAAATAAGTTCGTGCTTCCACATTTTGGATTGAAATATCTGGCAGCCCCAATTCCAGTCTTGCAAAATCTCCCTTCTCCACCGTCCCCTTCTGCGCCTATATTGCTCAAATCCCTAATTTGCCGCCAACCCAAGCAAAGTTCGAATCGCCCCTCGTCTCATCTCTTTCCCCAACTCTGTGCCAGACGACGATGATGAAGACGACGGCCGCACTTCACCACCGCACCGGAGCTACCTCATCTACGCCCTCATCCACCGCACCGGGTGGTCCACTAACAACGTCGGCCGCCACAACCGACGTGCCTCACAGACACCGACATCCACCGCATCAGGTACGCTTCACCGACACCGTCTCCCACCTCATCGGGGCTACTTCACCAAGCACATCTTCGCACCTCCCCCCCCCCCCCCCCGAGGCCGTTGGGGCTTCACCAATAGTCTTGTCCACCGCATCGTATCGCTCCGTTGCCACTCAAGATCTGCATCTGTGCGCGGCCAGCCAACGCCAGTGCATCACCCTCAACAGCTCTGAAGTGACCCGCACTCTAGCTAGGCGAGCATGCCCAAACACCGTCCCGAACTAGGTATCCACATATCATTCCCTTGTGCACTATTCCGACGATGTTTGGATACCCTTTCACTGCTCTCTTAGCTTACATGCCTATGCAACTCTGACTTTAACTTTTATTTCTTTTGGAGATATCATCTAAAACAAGCAAAACCATTTTTAGCGAAGCATGACCGCGCTACGGGATCTGGTACACATCCTGCACACCCGTATAACCTTGTAAGTATCTATCCTCCGGTACAACAGCAAGGTCGATTCCTCTTATTTGATTAACCATTCGTCGTGTCAAAAATGTAGAGGGGGTGCAAGGAGCACAAGGCCTGCACATCCAAGCAAGTGGTAACATGGACTTGTACATGGAACATCCCAAGCGCAACCAGAGCTGAAGTGAGCCTGTACAACGAGCCAGCGTAAGTCCCTGCATTTCATTTAATTTGTACTGGCCTGCGTGTATGATTTGTGTGTAGTGGCGGATCCATGAATTCAAGTTACCAGTGGAGAAAATTTAACTTAAAAATACGAAGGCACTTGCACTATGGAAATCAACATAACTTAAGAAATGTGAAGCTACATGCACTTTGAAAACCAGCTAATGATCCAAAGTAGTTCAGATTATAAAACACTAAATGATGTAAGAACCAAAAAATACAAAATGCAACATGGTGTACAAGGACTACTAACATGGTCTGTACCTGCTTGAATTATTCGTTCTCTGGCCGAAAATATTGAAGTGTAATTGCACCTATAACCAGTGTGCAAACTGCATATCAATATATCTATCCTGCACAAGTATACCAATAGTTTCAAACAACAGATTAGAAAAGTATTTATGCTACGTTGTAATGATACAGGGACTTTCTGGTAGATGGCCTCGACGTTTCTTCAAGCCATGAAAATGTACTATAATTTGCTTGTCATCAATGCCTGCAAATCTCTATGTCTCTCTCAACATAGAAGATCATCATTAGACACTAAATCCTCCAATGGGAGCTTGCAAAATGCTTGCATTAGATCCCTCATTAGACCATATATGTTCATCACCAGGAGCATGCAAAATGTTTGCATCAAATCCTTCATTAGCAGTCTGTTCATTAGACACTTCATGCTCAAGAACAACATGAGCTTGTATGTTTGCACCGGAAACTTGATTAGATACATCAGGTTCAGTCAGTTCAGTATTGATTGGGGGAGTTATAAAATAAGCAGAAATTGGTTTCATTTTCTCATAGATTCCCTACATACAAGCAGTTTTATAACACCATCAGGTTTAACTATTGGCCAGAAATGGAACAGTTGAATTAGATATAATCAGGAATGTGATGTACCTGCTCATTGTGCATGCTACTCTTGCAAGCTGCGACTGTCCGTTTGTGCAAGCTCGATGCCATGCCTGTGTTGCCGCTACTGCCTCCCACGTAGGGTACACCCAGGGTTAGATCTTCATCTTCTTGTCCTTCCGTTCACTTGAAGCCCGGCGATCGCCCTCCAACGAGGGCGCGAGGAAGTGTTATGTCGGTCTGTCCTGCGGCAGCTAGGTTAGGAGCAAACTAGACTGGAGGCTGGAGTGAATGAATTGGGATTTTTCCTACTGTGATCGATATGGGAGGCGCTCATTTGGGCTGTCAGCCTGCTATGGGCCTGCCTTGCACTTACGTTATTGGCCCATCCAAACTGAAACATTTTTCTTCATTTTTTACATTGCCTGCTCGTGCATTGGGACGAACAAAACTAGCTTGGGCCAACCTAGACGACTCAAACTAGGTGCACACTTTCCAGCCACCGGAGGTGGACACCCATACCATCCCCTACGATGGCGTCGCCCCTTTTGTGTGTATGATTGGGGTAGTGAAAAATATTCCAGTGGCGCTTTTGATTTACCCACAGAATGGTTTAATTGCTTGTTTCTATGAACTGAGTTTGCCAATAATGTGAAGGATGCTAGTCTTTTCATCCTATTGTAGATTGCTTATATCTCGATATGCCAAATGTAATCGCATGAAATATACAGTAAAAGCCAGTGTGATGCGTGTGGCTACAACTAGTCTGACAACCCGTCCTCATATAACATATCAAGGATGCACCATATTATCAGATTAACCATTTGACTTACCAATGCAGCCTGGGAAGAAAGAAGTATTGGGACTGCGTATCCAAGCAATTGATTCCATGGACTCCTTCGTAGAACCTTCTAAGTGAAAAAAGTTGTAGTGTGCCTGTACAAAGGGCTAGCATAAGTTCAGTTACCTGCTTCTCGGAATTTTAGTTAGCCGCTTATTGCAAAATTGTTCAATTATGTTACTTGCGTTAATTTAGTTTGCTATAGATTACAAAATGCCATAGCCTGCCAATCCTATTATAAACTGCTGCCTATCTATGTGTTTGATACTTACTGTTAAGAATTACATGTTTGCCTGAACTTAAATAGCTACTTAAGTACGTAGATAGCTGGTCATATATGTAATTTACGTGTAATTTACGTTCTGATACCCTGTTTGTTTAAATGATTTGCTGTTATCACTTGTAGCACTAGTAATGTTTGCATGTTCATAGATAGACAACTATCAGGTTTATATGAGGGACACCGTCTTTTTAACTTATATATGTGTTGGAATCATTTTGCTTACATCAACGAAATTTACAGATGTCTGTGTTGCTGGTAAACGCTACCGACTTGTTACTTTAATATGTTGCCAAGAACTTGTTAGTTTTACTAGTTCATGTGTAATTAAATATGTTGCCAAAACTGGTTAGTTTTACTAGTTTCATGTTAGTTTCTTATGGCTCTTCCAACACGTTATTTATGATTGCTATCATTCAAGTTTGCAGGATCCAACTGAAACTCCGTTGGCACAACAGGTATGGTTTCAGAAACGTCCTTATTTACCTGGTTTGCTGCAGTAACTTGTTCCTGTAATCATCTTACCAACTTCAAGTTTTTAGGATCCAATTGGAAGTCCAATTGCATAGCAGGTACATTTTCAACAACGTATTTGTGTAACAGGTTTGCAGCTGTAACTTGTTGCTCTAATCAAGTTACTAACTACTGAACTTTTTAGGATCCAAGAGAAACTAGAATGCCACAACAGGTTCCTTTTGCAAAACTTGTTTGTTTAACTGCTTTGCTGCTGCAACTGGTTGCTCTAATCACGTTATTGGCTACTCAACTTTTCAGGATCCAAGAGAAACTCCAATGCCACAACAAGTACCTTTTCCAAAACTTGTTTGTTTAACTGCTTTGCTGCTGCAACTGGTTACAATGATGTTAATAACTACTTTTCAGCATCCAATTGAAACTCTTCAATTCCTTGCTTGTTTAACTAGTTTGCTCTTTGTGATAGCCTGGATTTGCCTTCTCTCTTTTTCAGGACTTCCTGTTGCCTTTCCTTTGGATTTGGAGTTTTGAATCAATTCAAATGGACTTGAACCTTGATTTTCACCCAAGTGACCCATCCACCCCTGACTCAACTTTCTTTCTCTGATAAACCCCAAAAATAACCCAAGGAATATTTTTCATAAAAGAAAAATATCCATTTTCTTCCCTGAAAATCACTACACAGAAGTATGCTCCAAAGCAACCGTCATTTTTATTGCTCATAAAATCCTGAAAAAAATCACAAATATTCTTTGAACCCTATGGCACCTCCCTAAGAAAAAATATTGCATAACTCTTTGGAATATTTTTGCTACAGAAAATCATTTCTGTTCTGGACAGATTAGCCACTTTACACAGCAAGTATATTTTTCCTTGATCCTTTGGGGCTGAACTTTTCTGAGCTTCATTACCTTCCTAAGTGAATGCTAAACCCCAAAGCACAACCCTAAATTTTTACTAGATCACTCACAGTTAACCTCACAAGTTTCTATCCAGAAACTTGCCAGGAAGAAGCCCACTCGCACAGCTCACCTGTGACCCATCCAAACATGTAGAACAACCAAAACAACTAAGGACTATACGCCAGACATGAAGTTAGCACTTAGCTCAGCCTGAGGTCAAAGTTCACACGGTGACCATGTTCGTCCAGGGGCGTTGGCATGCGTCCAGCATGCTCTACGATGCACCCGCGTCTCTTTTGAGCGCGTGCTTGCTTCCCCGGCCTCCACACCTTGCCAATCCATGCCACCATCCTCGTCTCGACCTCCTTAACTCCGCCCTAGTGCTCGCCGACGCTGGAGCTCGCTGTAGCGAGCACGGGCACGACGCAGCCAAGCCAACAGTGCGCCTGTGCCCTTGTGCTCATCGCGTACCTAGCTCTTGTGCTCGGCTCTGCTCGTCCATAGTTCCCGCATGAGCCATGGTGGCTTGTCCCCCTCTCACTGACGCCATTCGTCGCCGGGCGCCCTTCCAAAGAACTCCGGCGATCCCTCGATCCCCACCTCGGCCTCGCCTATTAATTGGGCCCTCCCGAGCTCATTCCTCCTCGGCACTGCTGTCACACAACCACCACGACACCGTAGGTAGCCGCAGCCCAGTCGGGCAGTCCTCTGGCCGCCGTCCCCGACGCCAAGCTCGCCGGTGATCCCCTTCCTTTGTCCCTCCATCTCCAGAGCCGCTCGAGCTCAACTGACTCCTCTGGCACGTCTCTGGTGAACCTCTAGTGCATGCTGGTGTTGTTGGAGTTGCTGGACTGGCCCTGCCTTGCCGGAATCGCCAACTCCAATGAGGTGTGCCCGCTGCAGCCGCTGGAGACGACCACACCGACCTCGTCCAGCCACCGTTAGCCAAGCCGCGGGTATGTGCAGGTGTGCAAGAACCTCTGCTACCCATTCCCCCCTCTCGAATCGGCTGTCGAGCTCTCCTCGCCGGAGAGAGCTCTGGCGACTCGCCGCCCTCCCCTGTTTCTCTCTCTCCCTTAAAACTGACAGCAGGAGCCCACTGTCAGCCACCAGCCGCGCTCGAAGCGGTATAAGTGGTGGCGCTCACGGGTTTACGCCTTCGACGTCACCCCCTGGTTTTTCTTTTAATTCAAACTTAAATCAAATTTTGACCAGAACTTTGACTAGCTGTAACTCCTAAACCACAAGTCCAAATGAGTTTATTCTTTTTGCATTGTGTTCTTACTGGAAAACCCTAGCAACACATCCAAGATGAGATTTTTCTCTGTTGCCTAGATTTTCTGGTAAATTTCAGAAGTGTTTTTGATATTTTCTTTTTGTTATTTGAATTATTTTCAGAAGGTGAAGCTTGTCTTGAAGACTTCCAGGAGGAGTGTGAAGCTCCTCTGATCTAAGGCAAGCCACACAACCATTTTCATGGTGTATTTGCAATATTCATGAATTTCCAACTTGAATATATGATGTTTCTTGCATATAGTTATTAAATGAATAATACTTATGTTAGTTATTTGGTCATGAGCAAGATGCTTAGTTTACAGAAGTTAGTGCTTGAACTAAGTGGGGTATAGTATAGGTAGATTGACTATGTGATCTTGTTATGACTATGGTATGATGAGCATCGGTATTATTTTCATTTATGCATGATGAGTTTTATATGGCAAATAAGAAACTAAAAATGATGAGTATAAATAACCAGTGAAAAAGACTTAGCAAAGTTTAGTGATGATTTGTGCAAGTACAACTGTTTGATGAGTTGCTCTGTTATTTTCAAGTGATATGAGATGCATGTCATATGGTTGCATGAGCATTGCATATGGTGACTCGAGCATTTTATTTCAAGTTAAACCTGATGATAATTGAACTTGAACATAAAGTTGATCGGGTCATGGTGCCACTGAATTGGGCTGACAAGTGCAACCACATTTGCCTTGGTATGGGAAGGCCATTAGTCGATCTGTTGTCATGCCTCTTGTCGGTGCCTCCAACGAGGGAAGGTTATGGTCGTGCGTTACCCTGGCCCGGTAAGCAGACATAACCTTGTGTGCCCGTTGTTGTTATGGTACCTTGTCCCCGTTTGGGACCGTTTATTTGTGACGATGGTGGCCGTTTTGCCTTTGGTAGGCACGGGGCCACCCATGACTTAGCCCAGTGGGGAGTTGGTCGGAGTGGCCGAAAGAGTGTCATGGCAATGGGGGAGTTCTGTCGGAATGTCATTCGTCACCCGAATAGGAGTGTGAGGCCATGGGTTCCGTGCGCTACCTTTGCGGAGTGTATTAAAGCTGTCAATAGCCGCACCCGCAGATAAGGGCCCAGTTCATAAGTAAGTCACACCATGGATCAACTTTTACATAGAAATCTTGCACACTAAGTTATTTGCATTGCACTGGTTGAATCATGATGTTGTCAGTGAGACTGACCGTTGTGGTTCCGTTTGTGATCCGTGAATGATCACCGTTTGGTTACAAGGTAACCCGTTGAACCGGGTATGGTTCCGTTTGTGCTCCATAGTGATCACTGTTTGGTTGTGAGGCAACCCGTTGGTTAGAGTGTCCGAGAGACTCGGTGCACAAGATTGGATGCATGGCATGAGAAGCATGTTGTTGTTTGCATTTAACTTGATTAAATGTCATGATATTGTTTGTCATTATGATTATGCTTGTTGTGAGCTTGCAAGTACATTCAATGTACTGACCTAGCGTGTTATGCCAGATTTCAGGAAAGACTAACTGGATCGGAGTGCTGCCGTGTCTAGATCGTGTCCACAGCGGTGTCCCTGTGCTATGGAGTCCCGCTTCATCGTCATTCCGCTGACGTGTAGTTGTTGTGATCGAGGCCCCTTTATGTTCACTAAATAATGTACATATTGTGCATCCGCACCGAGTGTTCCGCTTGGCCTCGCTACTTGATGTAATATCGCACTATGCTTCCGCTAGTATCAATAAAGCGGTTGTTTTTTGTACCAAGATGTTGTGTATTGCCAGAAGACGTGATCTCTGGGTTAGCAATTCAAGGTAAACCGGTTGCTCTGAGTCGGGGTGCCACAACGCTTGGTAACAAAGTCGCGCTGACTGTAGGACATGCTAGACCCCGACACGTTAAGTAAATGCTAGTTAGTTTGCTAATTGAGTGCCGTTAGTGTTTGCATCTGGATGCTGCATTACCTACATTAGATTTATTGTTATTTCTAACCGATTAATGGTTGTGAGTGTAGAATGCTCCGACGCCGTATCCGTGCCAGTTGGAGCTGATGCCATAAACTTCACCGCATCTCCTACGTAACGTATGGCATCGACATTACCCTCACGGTGATGACCCAGCATATCGGGTGTACCGGGAGCATCTAGCCGACTCCGCGTATGAGTATCACGCCGTGGTTACTCTGTGCACTAGTTCGTCAGCAGTCTCTTACACTCATACCTCTCGGAGCGGTTATGCATCCACCGCTGCTCAGGCCATCCAGTTTGTTGCGTTCGAGATTCTTGTTGAGTTACGCTATACCGAGGTTCGGATGCAGAATCACCCGGGTTTTCTCTACTACCCATCTCTGCATGACGATGGTCGTGTTCGCTTTCCTGTCATTGATCTGGCATCTGATAGTGACACTAGCTACCTTTCACAATATATCACTGCTAGTTATCTTCTGATTCACGAGCTAGCTCGAGAGCTGACTCGTGCTCGTTCTGCTTTAGCCGCCGCTAGATCCTACCCTACTCCACCTTCTATGGGATTTACTCCTTATATGTGCCCAATTCTAGCTCGCATGTTTCCTCAGTTACTCCCCCGAGTAGCTCGGGCACCTCGACGATGAACCCACACAGTGCTCCTGCTGAGTGGGCGTCTCTTCTTGCTACCCCTGCAGCTCCCATGATCCCTTCTCATCCCGCGCCTACCTCCGAGGGAGATCCCTCGAGGCAGCGTCGTCATGTTACTCTTAACCCGAAGGTCTCGGTTAATGTCATTAGTTCAGGATCTGGGTCTGATTTAGGAGAGGATCCAGCAGCACCGGCAGAATCCTAGAGCATCTAGTATTCGCAACGGTCATGTGATGTACGGATGTAGTTGTATGAGCCATGATGTATCATTGCATGTATGCGAGTAGTCGCACCCGTCATGATGTCTACCTTTCATGTACGAGTCTATGTATAATTATGTTGAACTTTTTATTTTATTTTTACTGTGTTTCTTGATTCTTTTGTTTTGCTCTTTTGGGTTTGTCGCTGGCTTTTCTTCCCATGTTTGGATGTTGCTCATCGTGGTTGCTTTTATTTGGAAAAATAACCAGTAGGATGACGCGGGAGGCAGCAGCACTCAGGCTTGTGAGGATGTCCCTGTTCGTTGCTCAGCAAGACAGGCAGGACACTCCCCCGAGCCGTATCCGCAACCGCCGCCTCCATCGCCAAATCCACCCTCCACTGAACAAATTATGCGCATGTTTGAAGAAAGAAGGAACAATGATCTAACTCAGCTATTAAAAAGTGTGCAAGCTATGGTTGGGGAGAATGGGAATCAAAATGGCCATCATTCCAAGCTGTCAGATTTTCAAAGGACTAAGCCTCCTAGTTTGAGTCAAGCGGTTGACCCTTTGGAAGCGGATGATTGGTTACGAACTATTGAAAAGAAGCTTGAAATTGCTCGTACTGACGAAGCTGACAAGGTTCCGTTCGCTACCCACTATCTTGAAGGAGCCGCTGCTATATGGTGGGATAATGCTAAAGCTCTATGGCCTGCGGGCCAAGAAATCACTTGGACTAATTTCAAGGACCAATTCCTCAAGTACCATATTCCAGCTGGTATCATGAAGATCAAGCAACGCGAATTCCTCAGTCTCACTCAAGGAACTCTGTCAGTAAGTTAATATTTGCACAAATTCAACCATTTGGCTCGTTATTCTCTCTATGAGGTGGCCACGGAAGAAAGGAAGATCGACAGGTTCCTTGGAGGATTAAATCAACACCTCAGAAGTGCTCTCTGCATGCTCGACTTTCCAGATTTTCAGTCTCTGGTAAACAAGGCCCTCATCGCAGAAAGGGAGTACAAGCCTGTGCATGACAACCGGACCGCAAATAATGACCACAAGCATAAATTTGAGCCTAAGACGGATGGACAGCCCATGCAGAAGGCCCGTACCTGGGAGCAGACTCAACTAGAGTACAAACCAAATTGGCGGCAGAGTGTGAACAAGACTACTACCAAAGTCAAAAATCTCATGACCAGCCCAGTGCACGAAGATTGTCAGCACAAGAACTCCTGCTTTAATTGTGGATAGACCGGACATTATGCCAGACAGTGACCCAAGAAGCCAAATGCCCCATTCCGGCTGCAAGTCAACCACATGGGGCCATATCCTGCCCAGAAGACCGTCCAAGGGCAAGTTCATCACCTCTCCGTAGACGAAGCCCAGGAAAACCCCGAAGTCGTCATTGGTATGTTTCCTGTTAATGACACGCCCGCAATAATTTTATTTGACTCTAGGGCTTCCCACTCTTTTGTTTGTTGGAGTTTCGTTGCCCGAAACAAATTTCCTTGCTCGCTTTTGGGAAAAAGTATGATGGTTCAATCCCCGGGATCCGTGCTCAAAAGCAATCTGGTCTGCCGAAACTTGGAAATCAATATCGAGGGGTTCCATTTTCCAACTGCTTTGATAGTCATCGAGTCTACCAAGTGGGATGTTATTTTGGAAATGAACTGGTTGACCCAATATCAAGTGTGCATCGACCGTGCGACCCGAGAAGTCACCTTGACAAGTCAGGAAGGGCAATCCATAAAATTCTATGCCGCAAAAGTATACCCAAAATGGAACTGGTCTTCATAGTTGTAGCCAAAGAATTGCATCTAATTCATGTGGTCAGTGAATTTCCTGACATATTCCCCAAGGAATTACCTGGAATGCCTCCAGACCGAGAGCTTGAGTTTGCAATTGATCTTGTGCCTGGAACCGCACCATTATACAAAAAGTATTATCGAATGCCTTTGTCCAAACTCATGGAATTAAAGAAACAGCTTGATGAGATGGTGTAGAAAGGATATATCCGCCCAAGCTCGTCACCACGGGGATCACCCGCAATATTTGTGGACAAGAAAGACGGCAGTCTCAGAATGTGCATGGACTACTGTCGATTGAATGATTTCACCATCAAGAACAAATACCCACTGCCAAGGATTGATGATTTGTTCGATCAGCTCAGTGGGGCAAAAGTATTTTCCAAGATTGATTTAAGGACCGGATACCATCAGCTCAAGATTAAGAAGGAAGATATCCCTTAGATCGCGATCACTACCCGATACGGTCTCTATGAATATAAGGTGATGTCTTTCGGTCTCACAAATGCCCCTGCCTTCTTTAGGTATTCATAGATTTCTTGGATAAGTTTGTGGTGGTTTTCATCAATGACAATGTTGGAAATATGCCCTAGAGGCAATAATAAAAGTATTATTATATTTCATTGTTCATGATAATTGTCTTTTATTCATGCTATAACTGTATTATCCGGAAATCGTAATACACGTGTGAATACATAGACCACAATATGTCCCTAGTGAGCCTCTAGTTGACTAGCTCGTTGTGATCAACAGATAGTCATGGTTTCCTGGCTATGGACATTGGATGTCGTTGATAACGGGATCACATCAATAGGAGAATGATGTGATGGACAAGACCCAATCCTAAGCATAGCACAAAGATCGTGTAGTTCGTTTGCTAGAGGTTTTCCAATGTCAAGTATCTATTCCTTAGACCATGAGATCGTGTAACTCTCGGATACCGTAAGAGTGCTTTGGGTGTATCAAACGTCACAACGTAACTGGGTGATTATAAAGGTGCACTATAGGTATCTCCGAAAGTGTTTGTTGGGTTGACACGGATCGAGACTGGGATTTGTCACTCCGTATGACGGAGAGGTATCTCTGGGCCCACTCGGTAATGCATCATCATAATGAGATCAAAGTGACCAAGTGGTTGGTCACGGGATCATGCATTACGGTACGAGTAAAGTGACTTGCCGGTAACGAGACTGAACAAGGTATTGGGATACCGACGATCGAGTCTTGGGCAAGTAACGTACCAATTGACAAAGGGAATTGTATACGGGGTTGTTTAATCCTCGACATCGTGGTTCATCCGATGAAATCATCGAGGAGCATGTGGGAGCCAACATGGGTATCTAGATCCCGCTGTTGGTTATTGCCCGAGAGTCGTCTCGGTCATGTCTGCGTGTCTCCCGAACCCGTAGGGTCTACACACTTAAGGTTCGGTGACGCTAGGGTTGTATGAATATGAGTATGCAGTATACCGAATGTTGTTCGGAGTCCCGGATGAGATCCCGGACGTCACGAGGAGTTTCGGAATGGTCCAGAGGTAAAGAAATATATATAGGAAGTGGTATTTCGGCCATCGGGAAAGTTTCGGGGTCACCCGGTAATGTACCGGGACCACCGGAAGGGTCCCGGGGGTCCACCGGGTGGGACCACCCATCCCGGAGGGCCTCATGGGCTGAAGTGGGAGGGGAGCCAGCCCATAGTGGGCTGGTGGACCGCCCTAGGCCCACCCCCTGCGCCTAGGGTTGAAACCCTAGGGTGGGGGGGCGCACCACATGCCTTGGGGGGCACTCCACCCCCCCTGACCGCCGCCACCTTGGGAGATTGAATCTCCCAGGGCCGGCGCCCCCCCCCCCCTGGGGGCCTATATAAAGGAGGGCCGGGGGAAGGGCAGCCACACCCTGTGCATTGGCGCCTCCCTCCCCCCGCTACACCTCGTCCTCCTCCCGTAGTCGCTTGGCGAAGCCCTGCTGGAGTTCTGCTGCATCCACCACCACGCCGTCGTGCTGCTGGATCAAGAAGGAGGAGACGTCTCCCGTCCCATACGTGTGTTGAACGCGGAGGTGCTGTCCGTTCAGCACTTGGACATCGGTGATATGAATCACGTCGAGTACGACTCCATCATCACCATCTCCTTGAACGCTTCCGTACACGATCTACAAGTGGTATGTAGATGCAAACTCACTCCCTTGACTCGTTGCTTAGATGAACTCATAGATGGATCTTGGTGAAACCGTAGGAAAATTTTTAATTTTCTGCAACGTTCCCCAACAGTGGCATCATGAGCTAGGTCTATGCGTAGTTCTCTAATGCACGAGTAGAACACAATTTTGTTGTGGGCGTGGATCTTGTCAACTTGCTTGCCACTACTAGTCTTTTCTTGCTTCAGCGGTATTGTGGGATGAAGCGGCCTGGACCAACCTTACACGTACGCTTACGTGAGACCGGTTCCACCGACTGACATGCACTAGTTGCATAAGGTGGCTGGCGGGTGTCTGTCTCTCCCACTTTAGTTGGAGCGGATTCGATGAAAAGGGTCCTTATGAAGGGTAAATAGAAGTTGACAAAATCACGTTGTGGTTATTCGTAGGTAAGAAAACGTTCTTGCTAGAACCCAATTGCAGCCACGTAAAAGATGCAACAACAATTAGAGGACGTCTAACTTGTTTTTGCAGTGATTGTTCATGTGATGTGATATGGCCAGAAGTTGTGATGAATGATGATTGATATATTGTGATGTATGAGATCATGTTCTTGTAATAGGATTCACGAGTTGCATGTCGATGAGTATGACAACCGGCAAGAGCCATAGGAGTTGTCTTTATTTTTGTATGACCTGCGTGTCATTGAAGAACGCCATGTAAATTACTTTACTTTATTGCTAAACGCGTTAGCCATAGAAGTAGAAGTAGTCGTTGGCATGACAACTTCATGAAGACACGATGATGGAGATCATGATGATGGAGATCATGGTGTCATGCCGGTGACAAGATGATCATGGAGCCCCGAAGATGGAGATCAACGGACCTATATGATATTGGCCATATCATGTCACTACTATATAATTGCATGTGATGTTTATTATGTTTATGCATCTTGTTTACTTAGAACGACGATAGTAAATAAGATGATCCCTTACAACAATTTCAAGAAGTGTTCTCCCCTAACTATACACCGTTGCTACAGTTCGTCGTTTCGAAGCACCACGTGATGATCGGGTGTGATAGATCCTTACGTTCACATACAACGGGTGTAAGACAGTTTTACACATGCAAAATACTTAGGGTTAACTTGACGAGCCTAGCATGTACAGACATGGCCTCGGAACAGGGAGACCGAAAGGTCGAACACGAGTCGTGTGGAAGATACGATCAACATGAAGATGTTCACCGACGATGACTAGTCCGTCTCACGTGATGATCGGACACGACGTAGTCGACTCGGATCGTGTAACACTTAGATGACTAGAGGGATGTCTAATCTGAGTGGGAGTTCATTGTAAAAATTTGATTAGATGAACTTAATTATCATGAACTTAGTCTAAAACCTTTGCAAATATGTCTTGTAGATCGAATGGCCAACACTCATGTCAACATGAACTTCAACGCGTTCCTAGAGAAAACCAAGCTGAAAGATGATGGCAGCAACTATACGGACTGGGTCCGGAACCTGAGGATCATCCTCATAGCTGCCAAGAAACAATATGTCCTAGAAGGACTGCTAGGTGACGCTCCCGTCCTAGAGAACCAAGACGTTATGAACGCTTGGCAGTCTCGTGTTGATGATTACTCCCTCGTTCAGTGCGGCATGCTTTATAGCTTAGAACCGGGGCTCCAAAAGCGTTTTGAGCATCACGGAGCATATGAGATGTTCGAAGAGCTGAAACTAGTTTTCCAAGCTCATGCCCGGGTCGAGAGATATGATGTCTCTGACAAGTTCTATAGTTGTAAGATGGAGGAAAACAGTTCCGTCAGTGAGCATATACTCAAGATGTCTGGGTTGCACAACCATATGACCCAGCTGAACATTAACCTCCCAGATGAGGCGGTCATTGACAGAATCCTCCAGTCGCTCCCACCAAGCTACAAGAGCTTTGTGATGAACTACAACATGCACGGGATGGTGAAGACCATTCCTGAAGTGTTCTCAATGCTGAAGTCAGCAGAGGCTGAAATCAAGAAGAACTTCAAGAAGGACGGCAAGGATGTTGCCGCGCCCGGTAAGCCAGTTACCGGGAAGAAGTCAAAGAATGGACCCGAGCCTGAGATTGAGTGCTTTTATTGCAAGGGGAAGGGTCACTGGAAGCGGAACTGCCCCAAATACTTAGCGGATAAGAAGGCCGGCAACACCAAAGGTATATTTGATATACATGTAATTGATGTGTACCTTACCAGTACTCGTAGTAACTCCTGGGTATTTGATACCGGTGTCGTTGCTCATATTTGTAACTCACAGCAGGAGCTGCGGAATAAACGGAGACTGGCGAAGGACGAGGTGACGATGCGCGTCGGGAATGGTTCCAGAGTCGATGTGATCGCCGTCGGCACACTGCCTCTACATTTACCTACGGGATTAGTTTTGAACCTTAATAATTGTTATTTAGTGCCAAGTTTGAGCATGAACATTGTATCAGGATCTCGTTTAATATGAGATGGCTACTCATTTAAATTCGAGAATAATGGTTGTTCTATTTATATGAGAGATATGTTTTATGGTCATGCTCCGATGGTCAATGGTTTATTCTTAATGAATCTCGAGCATAATATTACACATATTCATAGTGTGGATGCCAAAAGATGTAAAGTTGATAATGATAGTCCCACATACTTGTGGCACTGCCGCCTTGGTCACATTGGTGTCAAGCGCATGAAGAAGCTCCATGCTGATGGACTTTTAGAGTCTCTTGATTATGAATCATTTGACACATGTGAACCGTGCCTCATGGGCAAAATGACCAAGACTCCGTTCTCCGGAATAATGAGCAAGCAACCAACTTGTTGGAAATCATACATACCGATGTGTGCGGTCCAATGAGCATTGAGGCTCGTGGAGGATATCGTTATGTTCTCACTCTCACTGATGACTTGAGTAGATATGGGTATGTCTACTTAATGAAACACAAGTCTGAGACATTTGAAAAGTTCAAGGAATTTCAGAATGAAGTAGAGAATCAACGTGACCGAAAAATAAAGTTCCTACGATCAGATCGTGGAGGAGAATATTTAAGTCACGAATTTGGCACACACTTAAGGAAATGTGGAATCGTTTCACAACTCACGCCGCCTGGAACATCTCAGCGTAACAGTGTGTCCGAACGTCGTAATCGCACTCTATTGGATATGGTGCGGTCTATGATGTCTCTTACCGATTTACCGCTATCATTTTGGGGATACGCTCTAGAGACAGCTACATTCACTTTAAATAGGGCACCGTCTAAATCCGTTGAGACGACACCGTATGAATTATGGTTTGGGAAGAAACCTAAGCTGTCGTTTCTAAAAGTTTGGGGATGCGATGCTTATGTCAAGAAACTTCAACCTGAAAAGCTCGAACCCAAGTCGGAAAAATGCGTCTTCATAGGATACCCTAAGGAAACCGTTGGGTATACCTTCTACTTAAGATCCGAGGGCCAGATCTTTGTTGCCAAGAACGGATGCTTTCTAGAAAAAGAGTTTCTCTCGAAAGAAGTAAGTGGGAGGAAAGTAGAACTCGATGAAGTACTACCTCTCGAACGGGAAAGTGGTGCAGCTCAGGAAAATGTTCCTGTGATGCCTACACCAACTGAAGAGGAAAATAATGATGATGATCAAGGTACTTCAGATCAAGTTGCTACTGAACTTCGTAGGTCCACAAGGACACGTTCCGCACCAGAGTGGTACGGCAACCCTGTCCTTGAAATCATGTTGTTAGACAACGGTGAACCTTCGAACTATGAAGAAGCGATGGCGGGCCCAGATTCCAACAAATGGCTTGAAGCCATGAAATCCGAGATAGAATCCATGTATGAAAACAAAGTATGGACTTTGACAGACTTGCCCGATGATCGGCGAGCGATAGAAAACAAATGGATTTTTAAGAAGAGGACGGACGCGGATGGTAATGTTACCATTTATAAAGCTCGACTTGTCGCTAAGGGTTATCGACAAGTTCAAGGGATTGACTACGACGAGACATTCTCTCCCGTAGCGAAGCTGAAGTCCGTCCGAATCATGTTAGCAATTTCCGCATACTATGATTATGAGATATAGCAGATGGACGTCAAAACGGCATTCCTTAACGGACATATTAAGGAAGAGTTGTATATGATACAGCCGGAAGGTTTTGTCGATCCTAAGAACGCTAACAAAGTATGCAAGCTCCAGCGATCCATTTATGGACTGGTGCAAGCATCTCGGAGTTGGAACATTCGCTTTGATGAGATGATCAAAGCGTTTGGGTTTATGCAGACTTATGGAGAAGCCTGCATTTACAAGAAAGTGAGTGGGAGCTCTGTAGCATTTCTCATATTATATGTAGATGACATACTCTTGATGGGAAATGATATAGAACTTCTGGACAGCATTAAGGCCTACTTGAATAAGTGTTTTTGAATGAAGTACCTTGGTGAAGCTGCTTATATATTAGGCATCAAGATCTATAGAGATAGATCGAGACGCCTCATAGGTCTTTCACAAAGCACATACCTTGATAAGATTTTGAAGAAGTTCAAAATGGATGAGTCCAAGAAGGGGTTCTTGCCTGTGTTACAAGGTGTGAGATTGAGCTCGGCTCAGTCCCCGACCATGGCAAAAGATAAAGAAGAGATGAGTGTCATCCCCTATGCTTCGGCCATAGGATCTATTATGTATGCCATGCTGTGTACCAGACCTGATGTAAACCTTGCCGTAAGTTTGGTAGAAAGATACCAAAGTAATCCCGGCAAGGAACACTGGACAGCAGTCAAGAATATCCTGAAGTACCTGAAAAGGACAAAGGACATGTTTCTCGTTTATGGAGGTGACGAAGAGCTCATCGTAAAGGGTTACGTCGATGCTAGCTTCGACACAGATCTGGATGACTCTAAGTCACAAACCGGATACGTGTATATGTTGAATGGTGGAGTAGTAAGCTAGTGCAGCTGCAAGCAGAGCGTCGTGGTGGGATCTACATGTGAAGCGGAGTACATGGCAGCCTCGGAGGCAGCGCATGAAGCAATTTTGGTGAAGGAGTTCATCACCGACCTAGGAGTCATACCCAATGCGTCGGGGCCGATCAAACTCTTCTGTGACAACACTGGAGCTATTGCCCTTGCCAAGGAGCCCAGGTTTCACAAGAAGACCAGGCACATCAAGCGTCGCTTCAACTCCATCCGTGAAAATGTTCAAGATGGAGACATAGATATTTGCAAAGTACATACGGATCTGAATGTCACAGATCCGTTGACTAAACCTCTCTCGCGAGCAAAACATGATCAACACCAGAACTCTATGGGTGTTCGATTCATCACAATATAACTAGATTAGTGACTCTAGTGCAAGTGGGAAACTGTTGGAAATATGCCCTAGAGGCAATAATAAAAGTATTATTATATTTCATTGTTCATGATAATTGTCTTTTATTCATGCTATAACTGTATTATCCGGAAATCGTAATACACATGTGAATACATAGACCACAATATGTCCCTAGTGAGCCTCTAGTTGACTAGCTCATTGTGATCAACAGATAGTCATGGTTTCCTAGCTATGGACATTGGATGTCGTTGATAATGGGATCACATCATTAGGAGAATGATGTGATGGACAAGACCCAATCCTAAGCATAGCACAAAGATCGTGTAGTTCGTTTGCTAGAGCTTTTCCAATGTCAAGTATCTATTCCTTAGACCATGAGATCGTGTAACTCCTAGATACCGTAGGAGTGCTTTGGGTGTATCAAACATCACAACGTAACTGGGTGATTACAAAGGTGCACTACAGGTATCTCCGAAAGTGTCTGTTGGGTTGACACGGATCGAGACTGGGATTTGTCACTCCGTATGACGGAGAGGTATCTCTGGGCCCACTCGGTAATGCATCATCATAACGAGCTCAAAGTGACCAGGTGGTTGGTCACGGGATCATGCATTACGGTACGAGTAAAGTGACTTGCCGGTAACAAGACTGAACAAGGTATTGGGATACCGACGATCGAGTCTCGGGCAAGTAACGTACCGATTGACAAAGGGAATTGTATACGGGGTTGTTTAATCCTCGACATCGTGGTTCATCCGATGAAATCATCGAGGAGCATGTGGGAGCCAACATGGGTATCCAGATCCCGCTATTGGTTATTGCCCGAGAGTCGTCTCGGTCATGTCTGCGTGTCTCCCGAACCCGTAGGGTCTACACACTTAAGGTTCGGTGACGCTAGGGTTGTATGAATATGAGTATGCAGTATACCAAATGTTGTTCGGAGTCCCGGATGAGATCCCGGACGTCACGAAGAGTTTCGGAATGGTCCGGAGGTAAACAAATATATATAGGAAGTGGTATTTCGGCCATCGGGAAAGTTTCGGGGTCACCCGGTAATGTACCGGGACCACCGGAAGGGTCCCGGTGGTCCACCGGGTGGGGCCACCCATCCCGGAGGGCCCCATGGGCTGAAGTGGGAGGGGATCCAGCCCATAGTGGGCTGGTGCGCCCCCTAGGCCCACCCCCTGCGCCTAGGGTTGAAACCCTAGGGTGGGGGCGCACCACATGCCTTGGGGGGCACTCCACCCCCCTGGCCGCCGCCCCCTTGGGAGATTGAATCTCCCAGGGCCGGCGCCCCCCCCCTGGGGGCCTATATAAAGGAGGGCAGGGGGAGGGCAGCCACACCCTATGCATTGGCGCCTCCCTCCCCCTGCTACACCTCGTCCTCCTCCCGTAGTCGCTTGGCGAAGCCCTGCTGGATTTGCCTTCTCTCTTTTTCGGACTTCCTATTGCCTTTGCTTTGGATTTGGAGTTTTGAATCAATTCAAATGGACTTGAACACTTGGGCCTACCCTTGATTTTCACCCAAGTGACGCATCCACCCTTGGCTCAACTTTCTTTCTCTGATAAACCCCAAAAATAACCCAAGGAATATTTCATAAAAGAAAAATATCCATTTTCTTCCCTGAAAAACACTTAAGAGAAGTATGCTCCAAAGCAACCCCCATTTTTATTGCTCCTAAAATCCTGGGAAAATTCACAATATTCTTTGAACCCTAGGGCACCTCCCTGAGCAAAAATAATGCATAACTCTTTGGAATATTTCATTTCTGTTCTGGACAGATTAGCCACTTTACACAGCAAGTATATTTTTCCTTGATCCTTTGGGGCTGATCTTTTTTGAGCTTCATTACCTTCCAAAGTGAATTCTAAACCCCAAAGCACAGCCCTAATTTTTTACTAGATCACTCACAGTTAACCTCACAAGTTTCTGTCCAGAAACTTGCCAGGAAGAAGCCCACTCGCACAGCTCACCTGTGATCCATACAAACATCTAGAACAACCAAAACCACTAAGGACTACACACGAGACATGAAGTTTGCGCTTAGCTCAGCCTAAGGTCAAAGTTCACGTGGTGACCGCGTTCATACATCATGAATTGCCAACTGCTAATGCTCTAGAGGCTAAACTATTGGTAGAAAGAGATTCTGCTTCTGCACTTAGAGATGAAGTTGACATGTTGAGGAAGCAAACAACACAATCACAAGCAGTACTCAAGACAACCATTAAATATTTGGTGGATTTCAAAATGAAGCAAGCTGAGACTGACCGCATTGTTAAGGTCCTGAAGGAAAAAAGGAAATTAAATTCCCACTTGGTAAATCATAGGTGAAATGTTCTTTCAATCATTGAATAACCTTTGTGTTGTTTGTTCATGTAATCGATCAAACCATTTCTTTTAGAGATCATGTAATATTTTTTTTTGTTTTTTGGTTTGTAATTTACTTTTTTAGCACAAGTCTATATTAATTGATAAGACTCTGAGACATTTCATTTTGATTGCTATGCCAGACCTACAAATATGCCAATCGGGCTGAATGTGCATTCAGCAATAATAGTAGTATAGATGGACTTTAAGTGGCACGCATCGGAAAGGGCCAAGATGTTGTACTAGCTTTGCTAAAAAAGGATGCTCTTCTAGTAAGAAAAAAGTTCAGCGGCCTGGCTTATGTATGTTAGTTGATATTATTGATCCATATACTCTATAAGTGTTTATATGTCTGTTAGTTTTGTACATTATTGGTTGATTGACTCTGTATTTGAATCTTGATACATCGCTTGTGTACATATCTAAATGGGAGTACACATTATGCTGCGTGTGACACTTGAGTTGGACATAAAGTGGATTCAAATATTTGAATTCACCTTAAACTGGATTCTAGCTTCTGAATTCAAGTATCGGCATTTGTAAATCATATTCATATATGACAGTGGAATACATCTTTGTTGTGCTTTTGAAGATATATAAAAACACATAGAATGATTTATAAAGATTCATATAGGAATACAAAATGGATTCAAATTTAGTTGCGAGGGTAAACATGGGTGCTTATTATCCCAAAATTTGAAAGAAGTGGCAAAATGTTCACTCCCACGTCGGCTGCTTGAAGCCAGTGTCTAGGAGATGGAAATTACTACCTACCCCTTACATGGACAACCCATCGGCCCGATTTCCACTGCTCTCAATAGGGGTAGGTTAGTAACTTCAATTAGACGTGACACAACAGCCTCTAAGCCCATTCCGACACGGTGGGCGCCAACATGGGTGGAAAACCACATTTGATTCAAGCTCATACGAAAGATTTCTGTCTCTCCCTCCATTTCCCCATTCATACGCGGTGGGCGGCAAAACAAACTCGACTCGGCCGAAATCGATGTAGGCAAATATTTTCAATAGGGGCAGGTTTGTAACTTCACTCAGACGTAACACAACCGCCCTATCTATCAGCCCCGTTCATACATCATGGGCGCCAACCGTGGGTGCCAAAACACCCTCTCCGCGCCCGAAATCGCTCTGGGCAAATATTGGTGAGATGCGAGATTAGTGTCCTATCCCCAACAGACAAGACGTCCAAATTTTAAACGGGGGCTAAGTTCGTAACTTTCCCATATTTCAGACAGGCGCATCCCAAAAATATGGTTCCCAGTACCTCTCCCTCCATTTTCCCATTCGTTGCTAGAACACCATCCCCACACCAGCCTCCTCCGTCCGCCAACCCATTCATCGCCGCCGTCCTCCACCCCATCCATCGCCACCGTCCGCCACCGTGCCAGAGCGCCTACTAAAATTGTGTCATCCACTACTAGAGATGGATGTTTCTCATCCACGATGATGAACCGGGAGCCTTGCTCCACGTCCTCTCGCTTCATCAGCACCGTCGTCCTCTTTGCCGGGGCCGCTCACACGACCTTCTCGTCCACCGCAACAGGACTTATCCCCCGATGCACCCGTCTACCGTCGCAGATCTGCTTCAACACCACCGACAGCCATCGCACCCCCGATGCCTACATGGCGCTGCAAGAGAGGCGGTACTTCATATCTCCTCAACTTTTTGATCTTAACCAGAAAATAGATCGTAATTTGGTTACTGTACTTTCTTTCCAGCTCTTAGAATTTAGTTCTTAGTTCGAAGCAAACAATGGATGCTAAATAGCATTTCTGTGGTTTGTAGCTTTAAATCTGCAATGGCACAGCCATATTTGGGTTTAATTCATCATGCTTAGGGTTTAATTGATCATGTTGGTTCCATGGTGGTTTCTTTAATAGAAATCAGAGGGGAACCCCTCTTTTGCTCAAAAAAATTGCTTAGGGTTTCCCCCTTTTATGATCACTATACGATCAACATACGTTCTTCGTGTCATAATAGCACCCTCCACCCATCAAGCTAAACAAGCTTAGTTGTTCAAATATGAATATGATATTACTAAGATAGAGTCGTTTAATTGGTCGGCTAAATGTTCCTAATTTAGTTTCGCAAATGCATGTTCGCCGCTCGGCTGTGTATCTATACAGGGTGCCCACGGTGGGTTCGGCCCACCCTGGGATTTTAGGCCGGCCTAGGCCTCGATTCCCCTCTGTTCTTCTGCGCTTCCGATCTCCACTCACCCCCAGGCGCTTGCCTCGCTGGCGACTTGCCGTCCCCGGGCGGCATGACTCTAGGAGGAGACGCCGGACTAACCGGAGGTCAGGAGCCGCTCGCCCAACAGCATCACCGCTGCTCGGGCGCGCCGTTGTGCCTACCTTCCCAGTCCGTTCAGGGCTCAGGCATGCAGCAGCCACTAAGCCAACCCAATTTATCCTGAGATACGTCCTCAACACTCAGCAGCCACTCCTCATTACCCATTTTGTAATTGATTCATTACTCATTAGGCAGGACTGTCATTAGGGTTTGTTGTGTACTGAGTGCTACCTAAACTTATTGATTTATATGTATTTTAGTAATCTTTAGTACCTGTAAAGTTCACAGGGTTTCAAAATTTTGGCCCTAGGAACAGACACTAGTCATTTTGGATTGTTGGTCATAGTGAAATTAACCCAGATTACTACTACAGGCCAGGTTTGTTGACAATTTACTTGTATTTCTTACTCATTCGATATGATATCCAATTATTCACGTCGATTAATTGCAAACAATAAGTGCTAGACCAACTTCTTGATTCAGATTTTGGACGGTATCTTACTGCAGTTAAAATTCTGCATACTTGTCCTAATAAGCTCACAAGTAATGATTGATTCACTACATCTATGCTTGCCTTGTCACATTTGTCGTCAATATTCTTTTAGGATGGACCACCCTATTTCAAAATACTGGAACCGCAAGCATGAGTGAATAGTATTTCTCTATGTGATCTCTTCCATCATGTGTGGGCAACAAACACTGCATTGTATAGAAAGAAAGTGTCATTTCCACCTTTTACATAGACTACGATCTTTTACATGGAATACAATCTGCCTACTTGCTTTGTGTCGCACTACCAGCACTCCGCCTTTGAAGCTAAACATTATGCCACTCATAATTCCTTAGTTTATTTGTTCAAATACGAATTTGATATGATTCTAATAATCCTACTTCAGTTTTGAAATGTGTGTGCCTATAGAGACATAAGAGGTTTGTATTTCTATGTGTGGTCTAGTCAGCACGGTTGGGGGTGAACTTTTGCATATGCAGGGGTTTATAGGGAGACACTCTTCTAGTTGAATCCGCAAAGCATTCCATAGATAATCTGACCACTTTTTATGTTTTCATGAATCTCAGATACTGAACAGCATCATAATGATATGAGCTTGCGTGCATGAAAAGAATAAAGTAGAACAATTCCATGGCTGTCAAACTTGGCATTAAGGGACTGAAATCATGTCTAGATGCAATGCAATGCAAACGCTCTCCACCTATAGATTCATGCTCCGAATATGATCCTAACAGTGATTCTGAGCACTAGAAAAAAATACACTTCCGTGATGATACGTGTTTGTCACAGTAGGTCGCGTTTTCTGTCATGCATGTACATTCATGACGATTTTATGACAGAATCAAGATAGCCATACATGTGTTGTCGTAGAAGTGTTCCATGACATTACCAAAATTATCATCACGGAAGTGTCCACTTCCATGACGATAAATCACGCATCACAGAAGTGCTTTTGTCAAGGGCGACCGACACGTGGCATCCACCGTAACGGAACGCCGTTAAGCTATCGGGTCGGGTTTTGGATCCGATAACCCGTTAATAGCCCTGACCAATGGGGATTTTCCACGTGTAAAATCATCATTGGCTGGAGGAAACACGTGTCAGCTCATCGCTGGGACAGATGTCATCCACTCATTGGACAAAAGCCGCCTATGATACGTTGACACGTGGCACGGCCCAACAGAGGCCCATTCCTGTGAAAAGTCCAGCCCGTTTGACTTGGTCAAAAGGTGGCGGGTCGGCCCATGGAAAGCCTGTTAACGGCCTGTTCGCATCTAGCCCATTTACAGCCCGCTAACCCAAGGCCCGTTACGCCCTATTCGAATTAGGCTCAATAGCGTCATCTAGGCCATCCAATATGATTCCAGCCTGTTTTCACTTCTGGCCCATGTATGGCCCATGACGTCTTTCGGCCCATATGAGGCCCTATGTAACTCTTGGCCTATTAACGGCCCATGGTGAAACTGGCCCGTAATAAATAGTGTAGCACTTTACACCCATTAACGGCCCATGGTGAAACTAGCCCGTAAAGAACAGTGTATCACTTTATACCCATTAACCGCCCGTTATTCCGTTGGGCCGTTTCTAGCCCATGTTATCTTTCGGCCTTCTCAGAGCCCATTTATTCTTGGGATCATTTCTAGCATTCATCTACTTATGGCCCATTACTGTCATTTTCTGCTTGTGGGCGAAATTCAGCTCGTGGTTACAGTCGGCCCATTTGTGGTTCGTTAATACGTTGGGCCATTTTCATAACGTCATCAAATACGGCCTATTAACGATGGCCCGTTCTGGTCGGCCCATGAACGGACGATTCCAACTCTAGCCCGTTTACGGCCAGAATGCGGTCTGTTTGGCCCATGTTTGGCCAATCGATCATACGGCCTGTATAAGGCCCATTAATGATACGGCCCGTAGAAGGCCCATTGTCTCTACGGCCCGTAGAAGGCCCATTGTTTCTACGGCCCGTAGAAGTCCCATTGTTTCTACGGCCCGTAGAAGACCCACTGTTTATACGGCCCGTAGAAGGCCCACTGTTTCTATGGCCCGTAGGTGGCCCAGTGTCACTACAGTAAATATTAGCCCACGGTTTTTGTGGCCTAGTTTTAAAAAATAGGTTATTGCAGCCACTAGCAAACCGCAGAAAAAGAACTGCACTGACTACAAGCAAACAAATAAACAAGACAACAAGGAAATAAATAAGCAAGCAACTTACACTAGGCTATCACGGCTATTACACATATTACATCCACTGGGCATCAAAGTTCGCCACCAGTGCAAATATAGGGAACACAGCAGCATATAAACGCCGCAGCAAAACAAGTCCAGAACTGAAACCACTTCAGAAGAGCTCAAGAAACAATATCCTAGGTAACCATAATGCTGGCAAGATGCTTAGCAAGCTTATTAACTTTCTCTTGTTTGGCGCTTAAGTCCTCCAGCGCTTGCTGTTGCACCAGAAAGTATGCATCTGAATTCTACAGGGACTTCCTCAGTCCTTCGGCTTCCTGTCGCATAACATCTGATCAATGTCTTTCAACTTGAAGTTGAGACTCAAGAAGCCTAATTGATTCAGGCAACGAGTTCGAAGAGCTGGTGGCAGCAGTGGTAGCCAGTAACTTGAACACTACATCAAGACAGGACTTTGGGGTTGTCTCAGTGTCTTCAATATAGTTTTTATCAGCTTTCTTGGAGACCAACAGGGATGTCTCACTATCTTGAACCTTATCTGCATTACTTCCTTTACCATTGCATAACAGGGTACTCTTCTCCAATATTTTATCCGCGTTCTAAAAGAGAAACAAACAAACACATCTCGGGTTTACAATGTAGTATATGAAACTCATTTTGGTAAACCAGTTCAGTAGTAAGGTGGACAGGATAACAGCATGAAAAAAACATATATCTATGTAGTATGGTCACTGTATGGTCTATATCATTCTAGTTTATGTTGCCAAATCAAGATAGATACAATTCGAATCATATCTATTTAAGACAAAGCAGGATAGACAGAATATAAGTGTGGGAAACTACACAGCAATAACAACACTTGTAATGTGCATGGCATGAGAACATAAATGTTTATTCAATTGAAATTGAAATCAACATAGAGCTAGTTACAACAGCAAACAGCCAAACACGTTGAAGAAATAGGTTTAAAACATACATGTTGCGCCATTGGAGTTTCAATTGCATCCTTCAAATTTGAAATTATTTGGTATCAGTAAATACAGTGATGCAAGAGCAAAGTAGTATGAACCATAGCTACGGAACCTGACCTGAGAACAATTCTTCTTCTGCTTTAAGCGTTGACTTCGGGTTCATAGTTGTGGTCCTCGTGATTTGGGCACTGCAGTTGCCTTACTAACTGCTCGTGTTTGCGTGCTCTGTGGTGGAGACGGTGCTGTGTCAATGGGAACTGGGTGTCTATCTACTGGGGTTGGGGTTAGAAGGGGTGTAGCTAGTTCTATGTCCAACTGGGTAGGGGTACAATCTACATGAGTGTGGGTTATGTGTGGTGGGGCTGGTTCTTGGGCAAGTACAACTGTGGTTCTATCTGCATCGACAGGTAGCACGATCTTTTCTAAAGACCGTGTTTTTACTCCCACAGATACTGCCATCACTCCCTCCAATTGAAATGGCTGATAAACAAGAAAAGTAATTGAATGTATAGACGTTGTAAGATAGACAGGTGCAATGGATAGTAGGGAAGAAAACAGGGCATGAAATAATTCACATTTGTGTTGTCTAAGCAAACAGAATAGCAGGACATAATTTCACATATATGATGGCTAATTAAACAGGATAGCATGACACAATTTCACATGTATGATGGCTAACTAAATAGGATAGAATGACATACTTCAAAATATGATGACTATATAAACAGGATGACATGATATAACTATAGGATGTGTCTATTAAAGTGGTTGGCATGCCATAAATCACAAACATGTCTATTAAAGTGGTTGGCATGATATAATTCACGGATATAATGACATAATTTAAAATATGATGACTATGTAAACAGGATGAGATGATATAACTATATTATGTCTTTAGAAAATGGGTTGGCATGCCATAATTCAGATACATGCTGTCTATGTAAACATCATGGCATGACATAATTCAAATATATGATTTATATACTAAGGAAGTGAGCAGAGGGCAATCGCATATATGATGTGTCAACTAAGGAGATGGCATTCAATATGGTGTATATGATGTAAAAACTAAGCATTGCAATACAACATATGCATTATATGAGTAATATAACCCTGCCAAGTTTGAGCATACACCTCAGGGGGATAATAGGAATGGTCATCTGCCTCTGAATCCTCTATCTGTAACCAGCAAGATATCTGCTTCCGCAGGTAGCATTGTCGTCTCTGAAGACCTTGTTTTCACTCCAGATTTCTCCATCACCAATTCAAATGGCTGATGCACAGGAAGAGCAGTTGAATATACAAACATTGTCGACAAAAGCAATGAGAAATACAAAAAAAGGACGGCATCATATAATTCACATATATGATGCTTGCCTAAACAGCATGGCATTGCATAATTCACATACATAATGCCTTGCAGCAACATAACATTGCATAATTCACATATATAATGTCTTGCAACAAGATGGCATAGCATAATTCACATATATGGTAATTAGACACTAAACAGGTGGCATTCACACAAAGCATGTCTAAACTAAGCAAATGACATAGCAATGCAAGATACCATACGCATGATATGAGCAACATAACCCTGCCAAGTTAGGGCATGCACCTCGGGGGGGAAATATGACTGGTCATCTATCTCTGAATCCTCCTCTGAGGAGCTATCGGTAACCAGCAAGACATGCGCTTCGTCACATAGCATTGTCTACTCTGAAGACCTTGTTTCCACTCCAGATTTTTCCATGACCGTGCCGAATGGCTGATGCACAGGAAGAGTAATTGAATGTACTAAAATTGTTGACAAATTTAACATGTAATAAAAAAGTGATGGCATGATATAATTCACATATAAGATGAATGGCTAACTAGGGTGGCATTGCAAAATTCACATATATGATGCCTGGCTAGACAAGATGGCATTGCATGATTCACATATACGATAAAGAAACTAAACAGATGGCATTGACACAAAGCATGTCTAAACTAAGCAGATGACATCTTTAATGTATACAGTAAGCAATGCAAGGCACCATATGCATGATATTACCAACATCAGCATGCCAAGTTAGAGCGAAGACCTCATGGGGTAAATAGGAGTGGTCTTCTCCTTCTGAATCCCCCTCAGAACAGTTATCTTCCTCTTGATTACGATCCAAAATGGGTGGAGGGGGGGCTGCCTCTGCACCCACCATGGAACGACGTCTGCATGAAATTTTATTGCCACGCAAGGCTCGTCTCTTTTGCTCTACATGATCAGTTCCATTGTGTACAATAACTGGCATGCATAGGAATAAAACATAGTGAGATTATGTAAGGAGTGCATGCACAAATCCAGAGTGATGGTAGCAAACTGTGGATAGACCCAAAACCAATGATAGCAGGCAGATAATAGCTTTAGTTAAAAAATACAGATAATGGCTCCTTTAATGTTTGTTTGCACCCAACATGAAACTCATAGTACACACCGGAGATTAACTAGATAGTAGACAGATAGTACTGATTGCTGCCCCAATATGTACCCCACAACCATTTAAAAACTCAAGTTTCAGCATTTGTTTGGACCTGACTCGGAGTCTAATAGGTGAACACGACGATAATGTAGCATGTCATCATATTAAGCGGCGCATAACGTAAGCAGACACGGAAGAGTGCGACCTCTCTTGCGGACCCGTGTAGTCCTCAAGGTCATCTGCTCAGTTGATGATGGTAATGCAGTTGTCGTGGCTGCCAGCAGCGGGGAAGATCTGAGGCGGCGAAAGACAGTCTGGAGAGCGGACCCCTGCTGTGGTGAAACCTTCCGTCGTTGGAGCAGCTGAGCTGGGGTGGAACACAGCGCCGCAGGAGCAGGACAAACCACACAAGGTTTTCTTTGACACATATCTGTAATAGAAGTAATTGAGTAAGGGCTTGTTTGAATTTGAGGATTCTAAGAATGTAGGGATAGGTAATAGACAGAAATAGGATAGGAATGCACGTGCAAAACAGAGAATTAAAAAACACAGGATTTCTGCCAATCTGGGTGTTTGATTCACAACAATTGGAAGATCACAGGATGCAAAAAAGCATGGTGAGATTAAGTCAGACCACAAGAAAATGTACGGTTATAATGCTATTATGCTACTATCTCTTAGCCTTGTGCTTGATGAATAGGAATATGAAAAGGAGGAGAAGTGGAAATTAGAATTCCTACGGTTTTTCTTTCAAGGAGACACTAAAGGAACAAATCCTACAGTTTTCCTTTGCTCCATTCCTTTGCACCAAATTCATGAAAAGTAGTACCATAGGAAACTTTCCAATTCCGATGTTTTTCATTCACTTTTCCTTTTGAGCACTGGCGATTCTAGTAGGCAGGCTTGAGCAAGGAAAATCCTACACTAAAAAAATGTTTTTGTGCTACTTCTATTACTTTGGACCCAGGCCACTGCCATACTAGCTCAACTCCCAGGCCCATCGAAAAATGCACAGCTCAAACGCGCGGAGATAAATAATGATGGCGTTCAAGAGAGTCCATCATGGATAGCTAAGTTGCCTGGTACCTCACTGCTTGTCATATAGTAGGATAAAATAATCGTATTTCCCGTACTACGAGTGCTCAGTGGACAATATATATATAACATGTAGAGTAAAAAAGAGATGCAACAAGTGTACAACTTCTTTGGCGAAGCCATGTCGATCTCAGCGTGATTGGGTTGGCCGGTGAGGATGCTCCGGCTGACTTTGTTGTCGGAGGAGGGGAAGAAGATCTTAGGCGTCTGGAGATGGAGCCCAAGGAACTGCTCCGCTGTGATGGAGGGTTTCGTCGTTGGAGCAGCTCCGGTGAGTTGTACGACGTCGAGGCTGAAGCAGGAAAAGAGAGACAACGAACAACGTTAACCTGAGTGGAATTCTAATAGCATCTCCAATACATGATGTAAAAATACATAACCACAAAGTGCTAGATGTAAAATACATCAGCCGCTCATCTCTGAACTTAACTGTCGAAACTGAACTTAACTGCCGAAACTGAACTTAACTCTCGAAACTGAATTTTGCTGTTGAAACTGAATTTTGCTATCGAAACTGAACGCACTAGCATGGTGAGGCTACACGTTGGTCGACTGACTTTTTCATCTCTGGTCAGTCAATTTTGCAGCCGTTCGATACGAAATCAAGGGCCTGTGGTTCATCTTCAACCTCCACCCCGCTGAGCCGCCAGCCACCACCGGCCAAATAGCAGCCCCCCGCCGCCCGCGGCCGGTGGTGCGCCGCCTCGCCCGCCCCGAAAACACTCCCCACCGCCGGTCCTCCGCCGCCCCGGCCATCCCTCTAGCCCCCCCCCCCCCCCCCCGTGCCGAGCTTTTTCTCCGGCAATCCCCACACCACTGCCCCGCCAACACCCCGCCACTGCAGGCGACCACCGCCCCCATCATGAACCCTAAGATAGATAGTGGGGTACCTCTCCGGCGAGCCCCCCTCCCCGCTGCGGCTGGTTCTTCCTTCACCCCGGCGAGCCCCCCCCCCCCCCCCCCCCCACCTCCCACCCCCTGAAAATCGACTGACCCAAAAGTCGATTCAGTCAACTGAAGTGTAGCTAAATCGGAGCAGCATCGCAAGCAAGAGCGAGAGCGAGAGCAGCAGCGCGAGCAAGAGCAATAGAAAGAGCAGACCAGTCAGGGGACTGAGAGCAAGAGCAGAGCAGCAGCGCGAGAGAGAGCTAAAGCAGCAGAAGCTCCTACTGATGTGGACGTCACCGCCGAGGGAGCGACGCCGTGGAGGAAGTGGCCGGCGATGCTGCCGTGGATGGAGCCGCGCCGTGTCCGCTCAGGACCGAGCGCCGGCAGCACCGTGAGGTCAAATCAAGAAGAAATGCGGCGATTAGTGTACAACCTCTATGGTGGCGCCGATTAGGTCGCAGCTTCATCCGAGGAAACGGTGATGATGATGCTCTTCCGGTGGTGCAGGTGAAGACGGCGGTGTGGGAATGGTGGTGGCGTGAAATACGAGGGGAACGTCGGGGCAGCTCCTTGGAGGTGGAGGACGGGGTGGCTGAACCGGCGGGACGATGAGATCAATGACAGATCCTCATCTGGTACGGTGGATGAGGGACATCGAGGTGTTGCTGTGGACGACGTCGTCGGGGAAGAGGCTCTAGTTGGGTGGCAGACAGAGCAGGGTGTGGGGTTTCGTCGCGGGTTTTTGCGGCCTCGGTGTACGAATAGGTGGGCGGATGGGATGGCAGTGGGGAACCATGGCTTAGAGACACGCTTGTCCGAAATGTGGGGTATGTTATGAAAGTACCCCTCACCGATTTGAGGCTGTTCTTTCGGTTCAGGGGTACCACGGGCATTTCGCGTGTCGGGATTTCACATGAGGTGGGAGTTTTCACGCACGTTGTAATTTCGGAATAGCAAGGCGCGGGTTGAGATGGAGGGAATTGTCGGAGCACAACAAGACAAAGATATATCTTAAATATTTCAGGCTAACAAGGCGCGGGTTGAAGAGGCGGGAGTTTCGCAGCACGATAGACTGAGACGCTAGCTTGAATTTTCGGCATAACAAGGCGCGGCTTGAAATTTTGGAAGAACAAGCTTAACGTATACCCCAAAAAAGACAATTTGCACCTCAACACGCACAACACACACACACACACAAACACCATTTAGACTAGAGTAAGGTACACGTGCATTGCACGCATGAGATTTGGCAACCAAATTATGAATAAATACCACATTATAGCACGCAAGCTTTGAGTCATATATGCATGATGTAGATGTTCGTTTAATTCTTATAATTCATTTCATTCAAAATCATCTAGTTTCTATAAGAAAGCTAATCTATTTTAAGATTCATGGAATTGTGCATTGTAAGACATAAAGTAAAAACAAATAATGGCAAATCATGTAGAAAAACATTTGGGCAATTCTGATACGGAATATTCTAGAACAAATAAGAAGTGCTTGTGTTTTGATGTTTGTGCATTATGCTTAAGTTCAACCATGGAGTCTTCTAGATTATACATGTGGCGAAATCTGGTGGAATCTAGATGATATCCAACGGCTAGTATTGCTCAAATTTGCCATCTTTGGACCATCGGATTCGCCTCATCCAACGACCATCTTTCAAAGTTAAAGTTACTCGCACACAATATAAAAAAATATAATATATATATATATATATATATATATATATATATATATATGGGTATTGATATAGATATGTTATGCGAAAGCCGCCCATCATCTCCAATTAGAATAGTGTGTCCATGCACGGATGCGACATGGCCAAATGATGTCTGCCATCGGTATCTCTAATTCAAATCAGTCTGACCTTGTTCAATGTGTATACATTACAACATGCTCGTTTCCAAACCACACCACGCAGATCTCCGTTATATTCATGCATGCATGGGTTTCAAACATCAGGATCTCTTATTCAAATATTTGAATTCAACTTTACATTGATTGTGACCTCACCTATTCTTTTACACCCACACAGTAGTCTTCTCTTTATAACCGTACCACTAACTTTCTCTCGTGCATGCATGCACACACACTACCAGTCGGCATTATCCATCACACGCATGCAATCTTTTTCTTTAGGTCGGTCTCCCATGAAGGCACACACCCACACACATCCCCCTCTCCATCATACCAGGCATTCTTTATCTCTCACGCGTGCATGCGTAACGATCGATGTTCCTCTATGTATGTGTGTATATAGCTAGGTCTTTCATAGTTTTCCACACAAACCGATCAATTGATATATCCAGTGAGGTCTCACCCTCTTTCCCACGTCCACATCGATCAATCTATACCTCTCTATATAGGATAAACATATATAGCTAATACACCCACATTAATTATATACCCAACGTCCCCCTCTCAGCATCCATGCCTTCCGCTTCATCTCTCAGACGCGTGCACAACGGCGAAGACAGGGGCAGTAAGGGCCCTGCCCCCCCCCCCTAACATCACTATATATCGAGGCTAATATGAATGTGATCATTAGACAATTGCTGCTAAAAACGGTTTAAGTTCATGAATTGACCCTCCTCGTAAAGGATTAGCAATGCTAGGCCCCCTAGCTCATTTATTTTTCATGGCTCCGCCAGTGTGTGCAACAGCGCACGTGTTCACCCCCCTCTCTAAATATCGATCTCGCACTTGTGTATTCCTTCATAGTCTCCCTCCACTCGGCCCCTCGCACCATCTTCTAGCCCCACACCGGATTTTGCCACATGTACAATCTAGCAGATTCCATGGTTGAACTTAAGAATAATGCACAAACCTCAAAACAACAGTGGTTCTCTTTTGTTCTAGAATCTTCCGTATCATAACTGCCCAAACTTTTTTTCTAGTTGAATTGCCATTATTTGTTTTTACTTTATGCTTTACAACGCACAATTCCATGAATCATAAAATAGATTAAGGGCTTCTTTGATTCAAAGGATTCTCAAAGGAATTTTGGAGGATTCTAATCATTAGGAATTTTTCCTATCTTGGTTGTTTGATTCGTAAGATTGTAAACCATAGGAATTTTTCCATATGATTCATTTGCACTAGATTTCATAGGAAACATCCCATCCACTCAAACCTCTTTGAAAGAATTCTGCATTTTTTCTATGCACAACCAAACACTCGTACAATCTTGTAGGATTCAAGACGACATTCCACTATAATCCCATGTTTTTCCTATTCCCGCGTCCTTAGCTTTTTTATAAAAACTAATTGATTTTGAATGAGATGAACTATAAGAATTAAATGAAGGGCTACATCAGGCATATATGACTCAGAGCTTACATGCTATAGTGTGGTATTTATTCATAATCCCCTTTTTATTTTTTGATAACATTGCTGGCCCAACCCAACATTATAATTAGAATCAGCCCAGCAAAATTGTATATTTCGAGAAAGTGCAAATGGCCTGTAATTTTTTAGGAAATAAAATAAATGGGCCGCATGGACGCTACATTATTTGTTCACCCAGCCCAGCTAATGGTTGTAATTCAAAAAAAAGATCAAATTGACTATAAATTCTACCGCGCAAAACAAAGACTGAAAATTCTGAAAAATTGGTTGAATACGTGCCACATTTTTGGAGGCTGAAATGTGGGCCAATAGGTCGAAGCCAACGCAAGTTGTTGTCAATTTAGTCAACAAATGATTATGACATGTTAGCCGTTGGATTTACATCCAACGACCGGAATCCATCTTCAATCTCTCGTCTTCTTCCTCCAGCGCCGCCGGGACCACCTCCCGCCTCCTGCTGCTAGCAGCTCTGCTTAGCACGCTTCGCTATGACGCGCTACTCCACTGTTGGCCAGGCCATCCCTCCACCCCTCCACACCTCCTGTTCTTCTCCACCGACTGTCGAACCACACCACACTAGAACTAGTTAACCCTCATACACCTCTCCGTCTATGACTCTACTCCCGCGTCTTCCCACCTCCGGCTCGTTGCTGTCCGGGGCCTCGCCGTCGTCCACCACCTTGGATGCGCTCGGTGCGGCTTGGTCAACATGGTCAACGAACGACACCATCGGAAGTAGACTGTGCATGGAGAGGCTGACAGCTGGGTCCACGGCCACATACAAGGAAATGCCTCCTTATTACACGCAAAATAATGATTCCTCCACCTGACATCTGGGACCCATCGGAAGGGCCTATGTATTTCGCGAAAAAAACGTGCCCCCGCTGACATGTTGGACCCACCAGCTATCTTCGCACGCAAGGAAGTGCCTCCTTATTACGCACAAAAAAATGAATACTCCCCCTGCCAACTGGAACCCAGCATAGTGGGAGGCTGACTTGTGGGCCTACCAAGTTGACGGGGACGGAGGGCTTTGTCAAATTAGTCAATAAGAATGATTCTAGCTCCTGTTATCGTACGATGTTCATCCGACGGCCGTAGTGCTTCTTCAACCTCTGGTCTTCTTGCTCCAGCCGCCCAAACCAGCGCCGGTCGTGCCATGTGCTCCTGCCTCCCGTGGCCGGCTGTGATGCCGCGGAGGCCTCACCGCCCCCTACTACTCCCACCGCTGGCCAGGCCATCCCTCTACTCACCCACACCCCCTGTTATTCTGCGGCGACAGAAGCCTCACACCGCAGCCGAACCAGTGAACCCTCGTACTCCTCTTCGCGTGGGCATCCACTGCTTCGTCTTCCCTGGCTTCGAGTCATCCCCTTCCTAGTCCTCGTCGTCGTCCACCGCCATGGTGCTCTCGGCACGGCGTGTTCAACGTGGTCAAGGAACGACTTCCATCGGACATGGACTATACGTGGAGAGGCTGACAGCTGGGTCCATGGCCGCAGCAAGGAAGTGCCTCCTTATTACACGCAAAATAATGATTCCTCCACCTGACAGCAGGGACCCACCAGACGGGCCACCGTATTTCGCAAAAAAATGTCTCCCCCTGACTGCTGGGACCCACCAGCTACATCTTCGCATGCAAGGAAGTGCGTCCGGGCAAAAAAAACGATTCGCCCCCCTGACTACTGGGACCCACCAGCTACATCTTCCCACGCAAGGAAGTGCATTCGGGAAAAAAATGATTCACCCCCCTGACTGCTGGGACCCACCAGCTACATCTTCGCACGCAAGGAAGTGCGTCCGGGCAAAAAAAAACAATTCGCTGCCCTGACTGCTGGGACCCACCAGCTACATCTTCGCACGCAAGGAAGTGCCTGAATGTCGGGACCCACCTGGTCGAAGCGTACGTAGTGTTGTCGTTCTGATCGCGAACGTGTACGTACATATATACTAGTCAATGTAGAGGCGCGCACGTGTTGTAGTAGATGCGCGCACATAGCATGTACACGTACGTACAGCGACCAGGGTGCAAGAAAGAAAATGCGGCCACGTACGTACATACGGGCAGGGTCTCGAATGCCTACTCGCGCATATGTACGGCCAGGGCTCGTGTACATGGCTGGGTCGGAACGGAGAAACAGCGTCGTCGTCGTGTTCATGTGGAGGCAATGGAATGTGTCGTGTTCATGGGGAGGCAACAGAATGCGTCGTGTTCATGGGGAGGCAACGGAATGCGTCGTGTTCATGGGGAGGCAACGGAATGCGTCGTGTTCATCGGGAGGCAACGGAACGCGTGGGAGCCAACCGGCTGGGTTGGAAGGGAATGCGTGGTCGTGTTCATCGGGAGGGCTTGGACGGAACAGGCGATGGAAATGAGGCCTGGCATACCGCAAAAGGGAGGAAACGGACCTCCTACGTTCAGAACGGGGTCCTGTTGATCGGGAGGGGTCTGGCATACCGCAAAACGGAGGAAATGGACATCCTATGGTCGAAAGGGGGGCCTGTTGATCGGGAGGGGTGTGGCGTACCGCAAAAAGGAGGAAATGGACCTCCAACGGTCGAAACGGGGGTCCTGTTGATCGGCAGGGGTGTGGCGTACCGCAAAACGGAGGAAACTGACCTCCTACGGTTGAAACAGGGGTCCTGTTGATCGGGGGGTGTGGCGTACCGTAAAACGGACGAAACGGACCTCCTATGGTCAAAACGGGGGTCCTGTTCATCGGGAGGGGTGTGGCGTACCGCAAAACGAGACTCCACGGGATACTGTTCATCTCCACCGTCGACCTCCTCTAGCCTCCACGGGCTACCGTCGACCTCCTCCAGCCTCCACGGGCTCCTGTTCATCCAGCCTCCAGCGCTCGCTACTCCACCAGCTACTATTCAACCACCCCTCCACGGGCACCTCTCCACCATCTACTGTTCATCCAGCCCTCCACACCACGGGGTCCTGTTCAACCACCCCTCCACGGGCACCCCTCCACCATCTACTGTTCATCCATCCCTCCACCACACCACGTGGTCCTGTCCATCCAGAGGCAACGCCACCGCTCACTGTTCATCCAACCCCCCCCCCCTGCAACACTCACTATTCATCCCAGAGGCAGCATCGATCGGCTTCAGTTAGCAGCAGTAGCGAAGGAATCGCTCGATCGGGTGTAGTTAACAGCCATCGATCGATCGCTCGGGTTCAGTAACGTGTAGCCTGCAGTGCAATCGCTCGGGTTCAATTAGAGCCCAACGCCTCGCTCGGGTTTAGTTAGAGCCAACGCCTCGCACACATGCGCGTACCTGTACAAGAGAAACGCGCATCGCTCGGCCCCCGACCTCCCACCGTAACCGGGAACTCCCCGAAATTTTCCTCCCCCTTGCTTCTACCATGGTTTTTTCCGTCATGGACGGCCCAAAGAATGTCATGCAGCTGCGTCTCCAGCCCGTCCAGGACGAAAAGCCCATTTTCTGTCATGATTTTTTGTCATAGAAGTAGGAGCCCACCACATCTATGATGATACCGGGTTTTGTCACAATTATCGTCATAGAAGTGTCATATGTATGACAGGAAAAAATTCGTTCGGCCCAAAATGTCACGGATGTGTCTTTTTTTTGTAGTGGAGCTAGAGGGAGACCTAAGTCAATGTAGCTCCCTAGTGAGGAGTCAAAGGCAGATGCCCTATCTTATTCACCCATCAAGGTGCTTGCTCTAACTTTCCAAGGTTATATTGGTCGCACATATCTTGCAACTAATGCTTTCCATTGCTTCTACTTTGTTGCACTTCCTTTAGCTTAGTTTACACATCGTGTATGTGAATACGCCCTGCCTATCCATTTTCAGTACATATTCCACCTGTCATCATACCATATTTATCCATTCAAATGTTGTTCTTGTGTATCAGACGTTCAATAGGAAGAGGGTGATTGTTGATCATGGAGGAGCACAAGCAAAGTATTTGGAAAAGGTAGTGACACCTGATAAATCAAATAGCCCATTAGGTGTAGTTGCAATATCACCTGACCCACAAAACACGGCTCCAACTCTAGCAGACTCTAGCCCTATTACACTGGTCATCTCTGATGCCCCAACTCAGCGACCCCAACTGCAACAAATAATATGATGATGCCAATTGACATACCACCAACTCTACGATGCAAAACCCCCATTCCAGCAAAGAGTACACCAAATCCAGTTGCCAAATCTCTTTTCGAACGAGAGAGAGCCCCAATTGCAGCTAATAGGCCCATGTTCCATTTCTTCCCAGTTTAGAAGATGAAGCTTATATTGTTGTCAAGAACTTTGTGCGCATCTTTCCTTCATGGAAAGATTATACCGCGTACATAGAACAATTTCCAGTCTTCCTCTACAACTTACGCGTAAGTAATGTACTAATGTTATTCATGTTAATTACTGCATATGTTTCTACTGACAGAAGACACAAGATTTCATTCTTTTACATAGGCGAGGACCAAACTGGATTGTCAAGACGAGCAAGGGTTGGTCGCGCTTTTCAAGCACTCGTTGATGAAGTATCATTCCTACCCGAGGCAAGCGCACTTTGATTGCAAGCCTCTAAACAAAATTTCTGTAAAGTCTCCGGTGCTACATTTATCAGATAGTGACTGGAATAATCTTGTTACACATTGGTCCCGTCTACAGCGTAAGGTACTATCAATGATATCACATCACAATTTGAACTACATTTCTGCATGTGCCTTAATGTCTCACTTGTACGAAAACTGTTTGCAAAAGAACATTCATTCTCAAGGGACCACAGAATCTCGCAACTATACTGCACACTGCATTGCTCTTGTGAGTACCTCTTGCCCTGTATGAACATACTTACTTTCATAGCTAGTTGATTATGTAGCATCACTCCACATGTTAGCCTCGTTATCGTCCATTTGGTGGACATTATAAGATCCATATGGACTCTTACATAAATTTAGAATCAACCCAATGCTTTTGAAGAGGTTTAGCTCTACAGTCCTCTTGTAAGGACTGAATGTTGTCTATCACTGTACTTGCATTAACATCTACTCCCTCCGTCCCATAATATAAGAACGTTTTGTACAGTACACCAGTGTTAAAAACACTCTTATATTATGGGAAGAGGGATTGGTTCATTGTGTAGCATTCTGCATCTTATCTCCCTCGCCCACCATTTACTAAAGAATATCATATCTAAATTTAATCTTACCAAAAAGCTGAATACACAGACAATGCCAGTGCAGAAGTGTAGCCCATTGCTCTTGCTAGTACATTTTGTCCTCTAACGCTTGTACTTCCAGGGATTGGTAGCTGATTATGTAGCATCAATCTGCATCTTATCTTCATTATCCTCTATGCCTTCCAGTATTATCATATCTATAATTACTCTCCACAAAATGTAGAGTACAGGCAATGCTTATAAAGAAGATTTTGTGCTGAAATTCTTGAGTTATCCTTCCCTTGATATGGAGAAGGGAATTATAAAGCCGGTGTTAACTATTAATGTATGTCAGTCCTTCTAAAGCCTTTATCCTCAACTGCTGTTTAATTTGCTCATACTCCCTATCGTTAATTGTTGTTTAGTTTGTTGTTTCTATCAAAATGCATGTTCGCAACAACCGTAAGTTCCAAGTTTTACTTGTAAAACCAAATTCCTTATTCATACCATGCACATTACTCAATACTCCCTATATGTATGCTTGTTTTTGTGGAACTATAATCCAGTGTGTGGTGAAGCATCCCACGTTTGCACCTTGTCATCTTCTATTTTATCTTACTGATGTGGCTGATGATATGAACAACATGCCATGAACATTAACCAAAATAGATACAATGATTGTCTTTTCCCTTCATCTATGCTTGTTATGTTCACATGGTAATCCAGTAGTGTGGTGAAGCTTCCCGCATTATGAACAATGCCAAATTATGCTATTGATATTTTGAACTTACTCTTTATTTTCTAATTTGAAATTGGATGGAATTGACAGCACAATTATCATCTTTGTTTATACACGTGCAAAACATGTCATCTCTCTGCTTGTCTTAGGGTGACATGCCTAATGGCATGCACAAGTCCGCTGAAGGCTATGAGATAAACCCAACATATATTGCAGCAAAGAAGGCAAAACATCTTGAAGATAGCGAGACAACCCCAAAGTCTTGTCTTGATGCAGTGTTCAAGTTACTTGCAACTAGCAGTCAAACAAGCTCACAGAATTTGCTGTCGGAATCAGTTCGACTACTTCAGTCCCAAGTTCTAGCAAAAAGGCATCCTGCAACTCAACTTCGACTTGAAGTCCTATCTCTAAGAAAGATCGCAGAGAACACCAATGAGAACCTTGTTGCTAAACAACTACACCTTGAAGCTATGACTGACATGCTAGTCCGGTCTCACAGCCTTGCTCAGCAGCTTGCGCAGCAGTTCCCGTGCAAAGGCTAACCTTTCTTGAACTGTCTTGGAAGTGGTCTTGGTTCAGTATTATTTTGTTATGCTGAAATGGTGCCCATTTTTTGCAATCTGCTTCTTCGTTGCGCTTTATGATCACTGGTGGCAAACTTCGATGCCCAGTGGACGTAATATACCATAAATACTTTATTGTATAGTGTAGGTTTATTTGAAGTTACTATGTCGTAATTTCTTTATTGTATAGAGTAGGTTTGTTCTTAATTCCTACTAGTTACTACCATCATTCGCTATCCAAAAAAAACCTGATGTAGTCGACCGGGCCGAAACATTCGCCTCTAACAGGCCTGCTTTTTAGCGGGTCACAATTGGGCCAGCCTGCAAATTTCTTGGGCCTGAAAGGCCATTGGGGCCTTCACACTTTATGCCAGTCCCACAACTTACACGGGCCTATATTTGGCCCATAGTTTAGTTCGGCCTTTAGTGGACCCAACGCTTAGTTGGGCCCATGTAGCTTTGGGCCATTAACAGGCTAAATATTCTACTGGCCTGATACGTCCTAGAAGAAACCATGGGCCTTTAGCAGGCCGGAATGCATGTTGGGCCTCAATTTTCACTAGTCATCGACGGGCCTTCAGCAGGCTGAAATGTAGACCGAGCCTTTTTTGTCCCAGTTATATGACGGGCCATTACCAGGCCGAAACATATCTCGGGCCTTAGTTGTCCCACTGATATCATGGGCCTTTAAGAGGCCGAAAGCTTAGTACATGCATCAACAAGCTGAATTATACGATAGGCCTTTAACAGGCTGAAAGTCACGTTGGGCTGAACTGTTGCCACCTTTATCACGGGCCGTTAGAGGGCCGGATATCACGTCGGACCATATATGGCCCATGGGCAGCACGGGCCATTCCGAGGCTGAAAGACACACCGGGATGAAATGGGCCCATGTCCACATCAGGACTCTAACAGGCTGAAATGTCACTGGGCCGTAATTGGTCCCAAATATACGGCGAACAATTAACGGGCCAGATCTGGCTTCGGGCCGTAAATGGGCCATGTTTAAATAGGTCGTTATTGGGCTGGCCGACTAGTACATGAGTAAATACTATGGGCCTTTGATTGGGCCGGCCTTTTTGACCTATATGGGCCTCTATTGGGCCCTACCACGTGTCGACGAATCATAGACGCCTTCGGTCAAATGAGTGGATGACATCTGTCCCAACGGTGAGCCGACACGTGGTTCCTCTGGCCATTGAGAATTTTACGCGTGGAAAATCCCCATTGGTCCAGGTAGTTAACGGGTTATCGGATCCAAACCGGGACCCGATAGCTTAACGGTGACCTGTTATGGTGTATACCACGTGTCGGTCACCCTTGAAGAAAGCACTTCTGTGACGCGCGATTTATCGTCATGGAAGTGGACACTTCCGTGATGATAATTTTGGTAATGTGATGCAACACTTCTACGACAGCACAGGTATGACTATCTTGATTCTGTCATAAAATCGTCATGAATGTACATGCATGACAGAAAACGTGACCTACTGTGACAAACACGTATCATCACAGAAGTGTATTTTTTTTTTGTAGTGCTTGCAGCAGGGGCAGCAACTGCATCCACACGCGGGGCTCCTCCCATGCCGTCGGTGGAGGTGTGGACCGTCGCCTCAGGAGCAAGCGAAGGCGCCTGCTCTCTAGTGGCCACCTCAGGAGCGGTCGGTGATGCTTGCTCTCCCACGGCCACCTCAGGAATGCGCGCCGCAGGATCGACGAGCATGGGAGCCACCAAGATAGGGTTCTCACGAGCCCCCCCGTGACCCTCGGGGAGCAGCCCCTGTTGGGGAACATAGTAATTTCAAAAATTTCCTACGCACATGCAAGATCATGGTGATGCATAGCAACGAGAGGGGAGAGTGTGTCCACGTACCCTCGTAGAACGAAAGCGGAAGCGTTAGAACAACACGGTTGATGTAGTCGTACGTCTTCATGGCCCGACCGATCAAGCACCGAAAATACGGCACCTCCGATTTCTAGCACACGTTCAGCTCGATGACGTCCCTCGAACTCCGATCCAGCTGAGTGTCGAGGCACAGTTCTGTCAACATGACGGTGTGGTGACGATCTTGATGTTCTACCGTTGCAGGGCTTCGCCTAAGCACCGCTATGATATTATCGAGGTGGACTATGGTGGAGGGGGGCACCGCACACGGCTAAGAGATCCAAGGGATCAATTGTTGTTGTGCCTAGAGGTGCCCCCCTGCCCCGTATATAAAGGAGCAAGGGGGGAGGGGGGCGGCTGGCCTAGGAGGGGGTGCGCCAAGGGGAGTCCTACTCCCACCGGGAGTAGGACTCCCTCCTTCCTTGTTGGAGTAGGAGAAGGGGAAAGAGGGGGAGAGGAAGAAGGAAAGGGGGGCTGCGCCCCTTGTCCAATTCGAACCAGAGGGGGGCGCAGGCCTCCTTCCTTTTGGCCTCTCTCCTCTATTCCCGTATGGCCCAATAAGGCCCATATACTCCCCGGCGAATTCCCATAACTCTCCGGTACTCCGAAAAATACCCGAATCACTCGGAACCTTTCCGAAGTCCGAATATAGTCATCCAATATATCAATCTTTACATCTCGACCATTTCGAGACTCCTCGTCATGTCCCTGATCTCATCCGGGACTCCGAACTCCTTCGGTACATCAAAACTCATAAACTCATAATATAACTGTCATCGAAACCTTAAGCGTGTGGACCCATGGGTTCGAGAACAATGTAGACATGACCGAGACACGTTTCCGGTCAATAACCAATAGCGGAACCTAGATGCTCATATTGGCTCCCACATATTCTACGAAGATCTTTATCGATCAAACCCCATAACAACATACGTTGTTCCCTTTGTCATCGGTATGTTACTTGCCCGAGATTCGATCGTCGGTATCCAATACCTAGTTCAATCTCGTTACCGGCAAGTCTCTTTACTCGTTACATAATGCATCATTCCATAACTAACTCATTAGTTACATTGCTTGCAAGGCTTATAGTGATGTGCATTACCGAGAGGGCCCAGAGATACCTCTCCGACAATCAGAGTGACAAATCCTAATCTCGAAATACGCCAACCCAACATTTACCTTCGGAGACACCTGTAGAGCTCCTTTATAATCACCCAGTTATGTTGTGACGTTTGGTAGCACACAAAGTGTTCCTCCGGTAAACGGGAGTTGCATAATCTCATAGTCATAGGAACATGTATAAGTCATGAAGAAAGCAATAGCAAAATACTAAACGATCAAGTGCTAAGCTAACGGAATGGGTCAAGTCAATCACATCATTCTCCTAATGATGTGATCTCGTTAATCAAATGACAACACATGTCTATGGCTACGAAACATAACCATCTTTGATTAATGAGCTAGTCAAGTAGAGGCATACTAGTGACACTATGTTTGTATATGTATTCACACATGTATTATGTTTCCGGTTAATACAATTCTAGCATGAATAATAAACATTTATCATGAAATGAGTAAATAAATAATAACTTTATTATTGCCTCTAGGGCATATTTCCTTCAGTCTTCCACTTGCACTAGAGTCAATAATATAGTTCACATCGCCATGTGATTTAACACCAATATTCATATCTGTATATGATTAACACCCATAGTTCACATTGTCATGTGACCAACACCCAAAGGGTTTACTAGAGTCAATAATCTAGTTCACATCGCTTATGTGATTAACACCCAAAGAGTACTAAGGTGTGATCATGTTTTGCTCGTGAGAGAAGCTTAGTCAACGGGTCTGTCACATTTAGAGCCGTATGTATTTTGCAAATATTCTATGTCTATCATGCTCTGCACGGAGCTACTCTAGCTGATTGCTCCCACTTTCAATATGTATCCAGATCGAGACTTAGAGTCATCTAGATCAGTGCCAAAACTTGTATTGACGTAACCCTTTACGACGAACCTTTTGTCACCTCCATAATCGAGAAACATATCCTTATTCCACTAAGGATAATTTTGACCAATGTCTAGTGATCTACTCCTAGATCACTATTGTACTCCCTTGCCAAACCAGGGCAGAGTATACAATAGGTCTGGACCATAACATGGCATACTTTTATAGAACCTATGACTGAAGCATAGGGAATGACTTTCATTCTCTTTCTATTTTCTGCCGTGGTCGGGATTTGAGTCTTACTCAACTTCACACCTTTGCAACACAGGCAAGAACTTTTTCTTTGACTATTCCATTTTGAACTATTTCAAAATCTTGTCAAGGTATGTACTCATTGAAAACCTTATCAAGCGTCTTGATCTATCTCAATAGATCTTGATGCTCAATATGTCAGTAGCTTTACTGAGGTCTTTCTTTTAAAGAACTCCTTTCAAACACTCCTTTATGCTTTCCAGAAAAATTCTACATCATTTCTGATCGACAATATGTCACTCACATATACTAATCAGAAAGGCTGTAGTGCTCCCACTCACTTTATTGTAAATACAGGCTTCACCGCAAGTCTGTATAAAACTATATGCTTTGATCAACTTATCAAAGCGTATATTCCAACTCTAAGATACTTGCACCAGTCCATAGATGGATCGCTAGAGCTTGCACATTTTGTTAGCACCTTTAGGATTGACATAACCTTCTGGTTGTATCATATATAACTCTTCTTTAATAAATCCATTAAGGAATGTAACTTTGACATCCATTTGCCAAATTTCGTAAAATGTGGCAATTGCTAACATGATTCGGACAGATTTTTAAGCATCGATACGAGTGAAAAAATCTCATTGTATTCAACACCTTGAACTTTGTCAAAAACCTTTTTTTGACAAGTCTAGCTTTGTAGATAGTAACACTACTATCAGCATCTGTCTCCCTCTTGAAGATCCATTTATACAATATGGCTTGCCGATCATCGAGCAACTCCACCAAAGTCCACACTTTGTTCTCATACATGGATCCCAACTCAGATTTCATGGCCTCAAGCCATTTTGCGGAGTCTAGGCTCATCATCGCTTCCTCATAGTTCATAGGTTTGCCATGGTCAAGTAACATGACTTCCAAAATAGGATTACCGTACCACTCTGGTGCGGACCTTACTCTGGTAGACCTATGAGGTTCGGTAGTAACTTGATCTGAAGTTTCATGATCATTATCATTAGCTTCCTCGCTGATTGGTGTAGTTGTCACAGGAACCGGTTCTTGTGATGAACTACTTTCCAATAAGGGAGCAGGTACAATTACCTTATCAAGTTTTACTTTCCTCCCACTCACTTCTCTCGAGAGAAACTTCTTCTCTAGAAAGGATCCATAATAGCAACGAATAAATTGCCTTCGGATCTGTGATAGAAGGTGTACCCAATAGTTACCTTTGGGTATTCTATGAAGTCGCACTTCTCCGATTTGGGTTCGAGCTTATCAGGTTGAAACTTTTTCACATAAGCATCGCAGCCCCAAAATTTAAGAAACGACAATTTTGGTTTCTTGCCAAACCACAGTTCATATGGTGTCGTCTCAACGGATTTAGATGGTGCCCTTTTAACGTGAATGCAGCCGCCTCTAATGCATAACCCCAAAACGACAATGGTAAATCAATAAGAGACAGCATAGATCGCACCATATCCAATAAAGTGCGGTTACGACGTTTGGACATGCCATAACATTGTGGTGTTCCAGGTGGCGTGAGCTGTGAAACCTTTCCACATTGTTTTAATTGAAGACCAAACTCGTAACTCAAATATTCGTCTCCGCGATCAGATTGCAGAAACTTTATTTTCTTGTTATGATGATTTTTCCACTTCACCCTCAAATTCTTTGAACCTTTCAACTATTTCAAACTTATGTTTCATCAAGTAGATATACCCATATCTGCTCAAATCATCTTGTGAAGGTCAGAAAATAATGATACTTTCCACGAGCATCAACACTCATTGGATCGCATACATCGATATGTATTATTTTCAATAAGTCGGTAGCTTGTTCCATTGTTCCAGAGAATGGAGTTTTAGTCATCTTGCCCAAAAGGCACGGTTCGCAAGCATCAAATGATTCATAACCAAGTGATTCCGAAAATCCATCTTTATGGAGTTTCTTCATGCGCTTTACACCGATATGACCCAAACGGCAGTGCCGCAAATAAGTTGCACTATCATTATTAACTTTGCATCTTTTGGCATCAATATTATGAATATGTGTATCACTACGATCGAGATCCAACAAACTATTTTCATTGGGTGTATAACCATCGAAGGTCTTATTCATGTAAACAGAATAACAATTATTCTTTAACTTCAAATGAATAATTGTATCACAATAAACATGATCAAATCATATTAATGCTCAACGCAAATGCTAAATAACATTTATTTAGGTTTAACACTAATCTCGAAAATATAGGGAGTGTGTGATGATGATCATATTAATATTGGAACTATTTCCAACACTCATCGTCACTTCCCCTCAACTAGTCTCTGTTTATTATGTAACTCCTGTTTCGAGTTACTAATCTTAGCAACCGAACAAGTATCAAATACTCAGGGGCTACTATAAATACTAGTAAGGCACACATCAAACACCTGTATATCAAATATACCCTTGTTCACTTTGCCATCCTTCTTATCCACCAAATATTTAGGGCATTTCCGCTTCCAGTGACCATTTCCTTTGCAGTGTAAGCACTAAGTTTCAGGCTTTGGTCCAGCTTTGGTCTTCTTCACGGGAGTGACAACTTGTTTGCCATTCTACTTGAAGTTTCCCTTTCTTTCCCTTTGCCCTTTTCTTGAAACTAGTGGTCTTGTCAATCATCAACACTTGATGCTCTTTCTTGATTTCTACCTTCGTTGATTTCAACATCACGAAGAGCTCGGGAATCGTTTCCGTCATCTCTTGCATACTATAGTTCATCACGAAGTTCTAGTAACTTAGTGATGGTGACTAGAGAATTCTGTCAATTACTGTCTTATCTGGAAGATTAACTCCTACTTGATTCAAGCGACTGAAGTACCCAGACAATCTGAGCACATGCTTACTAGTTGAGCGATTCTCCTCCATCTTTTAGCTATAGAACTTGTTGGAGACTTCATATCTCTCAACTCGGGTATTTGCTTGAAATATTAACTTCAATTCCTGGAACATCTCATATTGTCCATGACGTTCAAAACATGTTTGAAGTCCCGATTCTAAGCAGTTAAGCATGGTGCACTAAACTATCAAGTAGTCATCATATTGAGCTAGCCAAACGTTCATAACATCTGCATCTGCTCCTGCAATAGGTTTGTCACCTAGCGGTGCATCAAGGCCATAATTCTTCTATGCAGCAATGAGGATAAACCTCAGATCACGGATCCAATCCGCATCATTGCTACTAACATCTTTCAACACAGTTTTCTCTAGGAACTTATCAAAATAAACATATGAAAGCAACAACGCGAGCTATTGACCTATAACATAATTTGCAAAATACTACCAGGACTAAGTTCATGATAAATTTAAGTTCAATTAATCATATTACTTAAGAATTCCCACTTAGACAGACATCTCTCTAGTCATCTAAGTGATCACGTGATCCAAATCAACTAAACCATGTCCGATCATCACGTGAGACGGAGTAGTTTCAATGGTGAACATCACTATGTTGATCATATCTACTATATGATTCACGTTCGACGTTCGACCTTTCGGTCTCTGTGTTCCGAGGCCATATCTGTTATATGCTAGGCTCGTCAAGTTTAACCTGAGTATTCCACGTGTGCAACTGTTTTGCACCCGTTGTATTTGAACGTAGAGCCTATCACACCCGATCATCACGTGGTGTCTCAGCACGAAGAACTTTCGCAACGATGCATACTCAGGGACAACACTTCTTGATAATTTTTAGTGAGAGATCATCTTAAAATGCTACCGTCGATCAAAGTAAGATAAGATGCATAAAGGATAAACATCACATGCAATCAATATAAGTGATATGATATGGCCATCATCATCTTGTGCTTGTGATCTCCATCTCTGAAGCACCATCATGATCACCATCGTCACCGGCGCGACACCTTGATCTCCATCGTAGCATCGTTGTTGTTACGCCATCTATTGCTTCTACGACTATCTCTACCACTTAGTGATAAAGTAAAGCAATTACAGGGCGTTTGCATTTCATACAATAAAGCGACAACCATATGGCTCCTGCCAGTTGCCGATAACTTCGGTTACAATACATGAACATCTCATACAATAAAATATAGCATCACGTCTTGACCATATCACATCACAACATGCCCTGCAAAAACAAGTTAGACGTCCTCTACTTTGTTGTTGCAAATTTTACGTGGCTGCTACGGGCTGAGCAAGAACCGTTCTTACCTATGCATCAAAACCACAATGATAGTTTGTCAAGTTAGTGTTGTTTTAACCTTCGCAAGGACCGGGCGTAGCCATAGTCGGTTCAACTAAAGTTGGAGAAACAGACCCCAGCTAGTCACCTGTGTGCAAAGCACGGCGGTAAAACCAGTCTCGCGTAAGCATACGCGTAATGTCGGTCCGAGCCGCTTCATCCAACAATACCGCTGAACCAAAGTATGACATGCTGGTAAGCAGTATGACTTGTATCGCCCACAACTTACTTGTGTTCTACTCGTGCATATAACATCTACACATAAAACCTGGCTCGGATGCCACTGTTGGGGAACGTAGTAATTTCAAAAATTTCCTACGCACACGCAAGATCATGGTGATGCATAGCAACGAGAGGGGAGAGTGCGTCCACGTACCCTCGTAGACCGAAAGCAGAAGCGTTAGAACAACGCTGGTTGATGTAGTCCTACGTCTTCACGGCCCGACTGATCAAGCACCAAAACTACGGCACCTCCGAGTTCTAGCACACGTTCAGCTCGATGACGTCCCTCGAACTCCGATCCAGCCGAGTGTCGAGGGAGAGTTCCGTCAGAACGACGGCGTGGTGACGATCTTGATGTTCTACCATCGCAGGGCTTCGCCTAAGCACCGCTACGATATTATCAAGGTGGACTATGGTGGAGGGGGGCACCGCACACGGCTAAGAGATCCAAGGGATCAATTGTTGTTGTGCCTAGAGGTGCCCCCCTGCCCCCGTATATAAAGGAGCAAGGGGGGAGGGGCGGCCGGCCTAGGAGGGGGCGCGCCAAGGGGAGTCCTACTCCCACCGTGAGTAGGACTCCCTCCTTCCTTATTGGAGTAGGAGAAGGGGAAATAGGGGGAGAGGAAGAAGGAAAGGGGGGCTGCGCCCCTTGTCCAATACGGACCAGAGGGGGGGGCGCTGGCCTCCTTCCTTTTGGCCTCTCTCCTCTATTCCCGTATGGCCCAATAAGGCCCATATACTCCCCGGCGAATTCCCGTAACTCTCCGGTACTCCGAAAAATACCCGAATCACTCGGAACCTTTCCGAAGTCTGAATATAGTCGTACAATATAACGATCTTTACGTCTCGACCATTTCGAGACTCCTCGTCATGTCCCCGATCTCATCCGGGACTCTGAACTCCTTCGGTACATCAAAACTCATAAAATCAAAGTATAACTGTCATCGAAACCTTAAGCGTGCGGACCCTACGGGTTCGAGAACAATGTAGACATGACCGAGACACGTTTCCGGTCAATGACCAATAGCGGAACCTGGATGCTCATATTGGCTCCCACATATTCTACGAAGATCTTTATCGGTCAAACCGCATAATACGTTGTTCCCTTTGTCATCGGTATGTTACTTGCCCGAGATTCGATCGTCGGTATCCAATACCTAGTTCAATCACGTTACGGGCAAGTATCTTTACTCGTTACATAATGCATCATTCCGTAACTAACTCATTAGTTACATTGCTTGCAAGGCTTATAGTGATGTGCATTACCGAGAGGGCCCAGAGATACCTCTCCGACAATCATAGTGACAAATCCTAATCTCGAAATACGCCAACCCAACATTTACCTTCGGAGACACCTGTAGAGCTCCTTTATAATCATCCAGTTACGTTGTGACGTTTGGTAGCACACAAAGTGTTCCTCCGGTAAATGGGAGTTGCATAATCTCATAGTCATAGGAACATGTATAATTCATGAAGAAAGCAATTGCAAAATACTAAATGATCAAGTGCTAAGCTAACGGAATGTGTCGTGGATTTGTCACGGCAGATGTCCTTAGTGTCAGGACTTAGTCATGAGGCCAATGCATCTATGTGGTAGCTTGAGAGGGGTTGAGTGGGACTAGAGACGCAGGGCGGATCAACACGCAAGACAAGGGTTTTAGACAGCTTCGGGCCCCGGGAAACATCATCCGGTAAAAACCCTACATGTTGTTTGAGCCTAGGTCTCATTATCATCACGAGGGAGTCCCCGTAAACTGGCTCTCCTCTTTGTGTCTAGCCCTAAGATTGTTTGTTCTTGGTTGTAGCTTGTCCCTCTTTTGGGGAGCCCTGCCCCTCCTTATATATGTTGAAGGGGCGGGTTACATGACTAGTCCTAGTAGGATTAGGATTACTCTATTACAAGTGGAGTCCTAGTCTTGCTTCCTTTGTAGGAGAATAGTCCTTAGGCTTTCCTCATAAACCGGCCCACCATAGCGTGATCCGGCCCATCCATAAACCGCCCGTTGGGCCACCGGGTCTTGTCGCTCCTCTGACCCGCCTGCCGGATTACCAATGAATCTTAAACCGCCAGGTCCAAGTGGGTCGCCGGTGAATCGCCAAACTCTAGCCGGGCCATACATTCGGCGGTTTATACCGCGGGGTATATCCCCGACATTAGCCCCCAGTTTAATTTGGATTCATCCATGTTAAACTGATCTGCAACATAAACACAAGAACAAATTTGTCGGGATGTGCTCCGGTATAAATATTCTTGTAAACCGACACTTGATCATCCTTAAATCCTTGCCATTTCTCCCTCCTAAAAAATCCGAGTCAATAGACCAGTTTCATAATCGATTTGCTTGCAGAAGATATTTTGTAAATAAAGAATCCATTTGAATTGGCCTTCAATGCTCTGACTTGACAAAAATATTAATCTCTGAAATATTCAACTGATATCCAGCCGGCTTGAAGATGTAAAACTTGCCGGTTTATGATTACCACCTTTGTCGGGTTATAAAAACTGATAATTCTGGGTCATGATTGTTGCCAACGCCGGTTCATGATTGTTGCCAACACCGGTTCATGATTATTGATGACGCCGGGTTGCAGACACAGGGTCGTAATGATTGGTGACGCTGGGTCAATCCGGTTTGCTCAAAACAGAGAATTTGAAAATAGTTCTTCGATATAATATAATACCTGTAGCCCCCAAGTCTTGAGCAGAACAAAGTGATGGCTTAAGACTTGCTTCAATATAAATAGTGCCACTTAAGAAGAAATCCATGTTGTTCATCCTAGTCACTTAGTAAAAACTGAATACTCCATATTATGTAGCCCCCAAGTGTTGGGTTGTCCTGCTTGCAGCAACCTGGGACTTGTAATTGTCTTATACTCATAAGAACTTCAACCAGTGTAGCCCCCAAGGGCCGGTCATTATGCAATAATGAGCAGGGACTTGATATATACTTTAATGAAAATAACATCATATGATGTAACCCCCATCATGGGGCTTGAATCCATGTCCACAAGGTTAAGAGCCGTGTGCTTTACCAACTGAGTAGTGGACCCTTTAATGATAAATGAAAATTTGTGTACCTTGAATTGTTGACAGGAGCAATTGGTAGCTCCCAAGGGCCAGCTCATTACGATGTGATGAGTCGTGTCTTCAATAAGGTGAGCAAACAATGACTTTGCATTAGCCCCCAAGTGCCATGGTGCATGCTGGCAGTGACATGGGACTTGCATACTCGATGTAATCTCAATTTGAATAATGTAGCCCCCAAGTGCCGGGTCGTAAGCCTGCAGCGACTCGGGACTATTCCTTTCATTGTAGATTAAATCATATCCTTTGATAAAATAATAGCCATTGCACTAAAGCGACTTTGAAAACCTCAATAATACCGGTTATTAATAACCATAATAAAAATCTAACCATGTTGGCTATTCAAGATAATATAATCTGGTATGAAAAACCTTATTCATTCAATATCATAATGAAAATTCAGCCAAGTTTGGCTATTTGAATAATATAACCCAATGATTTATAAGCGCATGATTCCAATGGCGCAATCCAAATATGTACCGGCGACTTATAGTCCAAAACCAGGCTGGGTTAACAAACATCGGATAATTTCTCATCATATACTGGCGACTTATCGTCTTAAAGCCAGGTCGGTTTAATAAACACCGGATAATTTATCATCATGCTTTATTCAACCTGTCTCTGCATACAACAAGTTTAAAGTGTCCTGGCGGTTTACCACCAGACGGGTCATAATGCCCAAAATATAACCTAGGTTTATAACCAAGGCTGCACTTAAGAATAATCAAATATGAAATATATCATACCTGTGACATTGAATCACATCATTGGTTTACCAACCTTTTGTAGTAAGGGTGATAACCCCAATCTTGAGTAAGAGTAATGATAACTCCTTTCATACTGTGCCGGTTTATGATAAAACCGTGCCGGGTTGTGATAAACACCGTGTTACTCCATAAGAGGATGTTAACAACAAGGATCAAGCCGGGCAAATAGTCTCTGGATTGACGTGAACTGTGTTCCGTCAATTGACAGTTTTGAACCGGTTTAAAACGCTTGCCGGTTTAAAAAACGCAACAAAAAATGATAGTCATTTTAAGAAAAAGATTGAAGCAAAAGGCAATGATAAAACCATTTGCAAGAAATATGCTTTATTGAGCTGATCAGATGGTGTTACCATGGTCAGACAGGACCAATCCCCCAATAGGTGTGGCGATGGTTCAAGTCAGCCAGGTCCCCAAATGAAACCGTGGCATTTATGCCGATCAAAAGGCATGGCAATGGTTCGGGTTCGACCAAGCCCCCAAGTGATTCTATGGCCTTAGGCCGATCAAGAGGCGTGACTGGTTCAGACTTGACCATGTCCCCAAGTGATCTGGTGGCTTTCGCCTATCAAAAGGTGTTGCATTGGTTCGGACACGACCAAGCCCCCAAGTGATATCACAAAGCTTTTGAAAAGCAAATTCAAGGGGTAAACCGAAGGCCGCTTTAAGACAGAACAACTCCATGTAACCACACATGATATAAAAGACCAGAGACCCCGCTTTATGAAACAGAAGCCCCCATGTGATCAATAATATGTCAGGCCAGTAAGGCGGAATATCCATGTTTGAACCGCGCGTCGTGGCAGCAGGTCCTCTTTGGCAATTTTTAACTTGTTGCAAGAGATAAATTCTTCTTTGAACCGGGATCTTGAACCGGATATTGAGATCTTAAAAGCTTTGTGGGAGACATCTTTCCCTTGAACCGGATTTCAAACCGGAATCCTTATTTTTAGCCGGAAATTTTCTGACGGCCTTTAAACTTTCATCAATATAATAGTAGCCTCCGGGATCGGGTTATCCTTCCCTCCATCGTCTTGGGGTTCTTAAATTTTCTGAAAATTGGCAAGATTCGCTGAGTCATGACATCGTAGCCCCCGAGTCTTAAAGGTGACTCGAGGAGTTGGCTTGAGACTCTCCATATTTGACCGTGATATAAACCGGCATAACTTGTATATCATTGGCGTTGATAGCACGATGTGAATCCATAGAAGGTTGAGGTGACTGCGGCGGGTTGTAAATGATCCTATATGAGCCGTGTCAGCAACTCATCCAATGGTTCATTCCAACTAGCGATTTGAAGTTTAATCAAAACTGTAGTGGCGGCGACTTGTGCGCCTGCCCATTGAACCATCCGGTGCAAACGGTGGTTGATGATAATTTGTCTCCAATTTGGAAGAAAACCGAGCTTCCTCAGTAGTGACTTGCTCATACTCAATAAACAGCTCATGCAGATAGGTCCGGCCCGGCATGTTGATGTAGACCAGACCGCAAGGTTGATAGCGTAAGCACTTCCGTTGAGCACGGCAGCACGGATAGATGTAATGCAAAAATGACAGTGCTATGCACTCTATATCCGTGATATAACTCCGCTTCAGTGATGAAATAATTGTCCTGATATATTTGGATGACAGATGATCTTATTGTCTCTGTCATGATCATGGAACAAACATATTAAAAGGAGGACAATTATTCTAGAAGGAACTTTAAAGCATATTGAAAAAATAAATAAGATGGATAGCACCTAATTTTGTTTTCACCGGGTGAACGTGGACAATGTCACAGAAAATGTCTTGACTGCACCCATAACCTCACGTGGAGTAATAGTGGCCGCGGCGGTTACTCGCTCATAGCGGCGACTTACGCATGGCGATCCAGCGATGCACACAGTAGCGAGGCCGGATCTGGCAGAACTTGCTCGCGTCAGGTTGACGACTCGGAGCGAGGGTAACCACAGAGTCCATGTCCTTCGCCGGATTATCCCGGTTTTTCGTCGGACGTAGCGATCGTAGCAAAGCTCATCATGCAGGTTTTACTTGGTCTTCATATCCATCCATGCATCCATCAAGCCTTGAAAGGCATACCTAAATAGTAGTTTTTCTAACGCCAATATACATCATTGCATTGGCCGTGACTAACCACGTTTAGCTTTGGCTGATGCTTGTACTAGACCTCCCGTGAGATGTACTAGTAGTGCTTTTCTTATACTCCTTTCCTTTTGGTCTTCGACTTCTGCAGATTGTCGTAGCAGCAGCAGCTCACAACTGCTGAAGCAGCAGTGGTGGCAAGGGAGGCAGGGCTGACTTGAGGCAGAAGTAAACCGGCGAGGCGAGCCGAGCTCGGAGGCGGGTCGCGGCTGCGCGCAGCAGAAGCGGCGACTCACGGAGATCAGCGCGTAGCTAATAGTGAACCGGCACGGGGGCGGATCAGCGAGCTGGCAGGCGCGAGAAAACAAGCGCGGTCGACGGGGTAGCAGATTGGAGCGCACGAGTGTGTCGGACGACAGCGCCAGGCTATAGCTCTCCATTGGCGACTTTACGAGGCGGAAGCGCCCGCAGCGTCGAGGGTAGTCCGGCAACAGCAGAGGCGCGGGGTAAAGTAAGGCGGTTCAATGGGTATTCCGGCGGTTTGACGCGGGTGATAGCTCTCCATTGTTGTGATTGAGACAACGGGGGTCGGAGACGGCAGTTTGAAGACGGCAGATCGTGGCCGTGGGGACGAGGCCGGCTTAGCACAGGCGTCCCGGCTTATAATTTCAACGATGGCGACTCGGACAGCCGCAGCGGCAGAGGTGCTTGGGAAACGGCCGGTTGGCAGAGGCATGGTGACTTGGAGGTGGCTTAGCACCATTTTAAGACGCTGAGCAATAGCAGCACGAGGCTGCAGCGGTTTGAGAGTGACTCGCGATGGCTGCTCGAGACGGCCGTGAGACGGCAGAGGCAGCTCAAAGCAGAGTCGGCAACTCAACAAGGGCGGCAAACAGAGGTAGAGGCGCAGAACGGCGGACTGGCGCTGGCGAGTCGAGCCTCAGTAGAAGCGCAGCAGGAGGCAGGCCGGTTTGAAGAAAGTCACTGTGGTGAAACCAGCGACGTGCAATCGCGGCAGCAGAGTCCGGGTTGTAGTTGTATCCGTTTCCAGGTCGTGAGCTCGTGGCCACTCTCATTTCTTTTCAAAGATACACGTATCAGTTGTAACTTTTCCTTCCTTTGAATCCCGAATTGGCTTCCTAGTAGATTCCTTGTATGCATGTAGCAATCGGGTTTGACCAAGAAAAAAGAAAAAACTGATTTGGCTTCTGGTCATGTACTAGTTGAAGATACAGTATATACTAGTACTGTATTTGAAACCATTGAGCTTGATGTTTGATGTGATGGAAATAGTCAGGCGGAGGCGTACGGGGGCAGCTCGTGAGCAGAGGCATTAGGTGGCTTCGAGGCAAGAGCGCGACGGCGACGACAACTCGGCAGCGTGGCAGAGGCGACAGTCGGGGCGGCTCGCAGCGGAGACACGCAGCGGCAGCATCCCACAGCGATGGCTCCATAGAAAGTTATCTGAATCCAAATCAATATCGGGGGTTTGCCTTTTATACTTAATCCTTCCTTGGAGTCCGTGTGTGTAGTAGTTGTAGTACTAGTTGAGGGATCTTTCACATGGAATAACTTGGGAATCCATCAGGCTTTGGGTTTTGGGTCAATCAGCAGAAACTTGATTCATGTAGACTGATCTGGCGAACTCACGTGGCCGCAAGCAGCTGTCCTAATCGCCGTTTGTACTAGCAGATGACACACATGACGCCTGTCGGCTCTCTCTGATCACTTCCGTCGACGGAACCTGCCAGCTTTAACAGTCGGCGGTTTATCTTGGCGAGACCGATTTCCTGCCTGTCTCGGCACTTGGGGGCGTGGCGCAACACAGACGCAACCCTAAATATTCACGCCCAATCTTCCATACTCTGCCGTTGAAAACTCCTTCAATCTTGACTGATGATCTTCGCAGTTAACGTGAATTCTTCCACGCCGGCTCTTGCTGATCCAGTGAGTCGCAGCTTCTCGGTTTTCGAAAGAGATCCCTCCAAGAACTCAACACCACCGTGCGCAGGCCCCACGGTGGGTGCCAACTGTCGTGGATTTGTCACGGTAGATGTCCTTAGTGTCAGGACTTAGTCGTGAGGCCAACGCATCTATGTGGTAGCTTGAGAGGGGTTGAGTGGGACGAGAGACGCAGGGCGGATCAACACGCAAGACAAGGGTTTTAGACAGCTTCGGGCCCGGGGAAACATCATCCGGTAAAAACCCTACATGCTGTTTGAGGCTAGATCTCATTATCATCACGAGGGAGTCGCCGTAAACCGGCTCTCCTCTTTGTGTCTATCCCTAAGATTGTTTCTTCTTGCTTGTAGCTTGTCCCTCTTTTTGGGAGCCCTGCCCCTCCTTATATATGTTGAAGGGGCGGGTTACATGACTAGTCCTAGTAGGATTAGGATTACTCTATTACAAGTGGAGTCCTAGTCTTGCTTCCTTTGTAGGAGAATAGTCCTTACGCTTTCCTCATAAACCGGCCCACCATAGCGTGATCCGGCCCATCCATAAACCGCCCGTTGGGCCACTGGGTCTTGTCGCTCCTCTGACCCGCCTGCCGGATTACCAATGAATCTTAAACCGTCAGGTCTAAGTGGGTCGCCGGTGAATCGCCAAACTCTAGCTGGGCCATACATTCGGCGGTTTATACCGCGGGGTATATCCCCGACAGAATGGGTCAAGTCAATCACATCATTCTCCTAATGAAGTGATCTTGTTAATCAAATGACAACACATGTCTATGGCTAGGAAACATAACCATCTTTGATTAATGAGCTACTCAAGTAGAGCCACACTAGTGACACTATGTTTGTCTATGTATTCACACATGTATTATGTTTCCGGTTAATACAATTCTAGCATGAATAATAAATATTTATCATGAAATAAGGAAATAAATAATAACTTTATTATTGCCTCTAGGGCATATTTCCTTCAGCAGCCCCCACCCGTCGAAGCACGGCATCTTCTCGATGAAGGCCTTCCCGTTCGAGTAGTTGTACAAAGGGCACCCCTCGTTGGGGAGCTCAACTGGCGCGGGGTCACCTGTCAGGAGCTGGAGCACTGTGTGCAACGTCTTGGAGGGGAGCAAAGGCACCTGGAGCCTCATGTGGTCATCGGGGCCCCTGAAGGCCCACATCGGGCGAGAATGGCACTGGAGCAGAGCAATGCGCCGCCAGACGAACTCCCTCACCATCATCGCCGTCGTCACCCCTGCCTCCTTCAGCCTGGCCAGTCTAGACAAGATACATGCAAGCCACTGGTTAACAAGCTCCACATGTCCCCAGCCAGAACTCGGCTCCACCGATGCTGGTGGGAGGAGAAGTAGGGGACTGGGCACGGTGGCGTCTACACACACCCACTGCTTCCGGAACCCCCTGCATCCGGGCGGAGCGTGAAGTCGATGTCGGAGCCAGCTGTCGCCGCCACCGCCTGGAGCAACACGCACCCCGAGCGTTGCCTGCCATCCACCAGGTGGAGCAAGAAGAAATGGCGGAGCAAGGCTACGGACGAGGCGATGCCCACGAAGGCCTCACACAGGAAGGCGAAAGCAGAGAGGAGGACGATGGACCTGGGGTCCATATGCAGCACGTGGATCTGGTAGTGCGAGAGCACGACATTGAAGAAATCTGAAAAAGGGGGGACCAGGCCAGCGAAGAGAGCGTGAAGATGAATGGGGATCTCGGTAGCCTCCATGTCAGCTAAGAACCGGGAGGCAGGCCAGACCGTCGTCGCCTTCCACTCGTTGGAATTGGTGGCAAGGGCTTGCTGGACCTTGTCGAGGCCCTCCCGGTTGATCACAGTGGACCGGTCCAGCGCTGGTTCCGGCCCAGGAGAGGGCTCCGGTGGTCGCGCAGGCCTTCCCTTTCTTCGCCCTGGGAGCCATGGTGGCGGAATGGATTGGAGCTGGTGTGGAACTTGGTGAGGAAGGTGCAAGCTGATACGTCTCCAACGTATCTATAATTTATGAAGCATTCATGCTATTTTATTATATGTTTTGAATGATTATGGGCTTTATTATACACTTTTATATTACTTTTGGGACTAACCTATTAACCGGAGGCCCAGCCCATATTGCTATTTTATTGCCTGTTTCAGTATTTCGAAGAAAAGGAATATCAAACGGAGTCCAAACGGAATGAAACCTTTGGGAGCATGATTTTTGGAAAGGATATGATCTGAGAGACTTGGAGTTCAAGCCAGGGAAGGTTCGAGGAAGCCAGGAGATAGGAGGGTGTGCCCACCCCCCTGGGCGTGCCCCCTATCTCCTGGGCCCCTCGAGGCTCCCCCGACCGACTTCTTTCGCATATATAAGTCCACGTACCCTAAAAACATCGCAGACGAAGATAGACCGGGAGTTCCGCCGTCGCAAGCCTCTGTAGCCACCGAAAACCTCTCGGGAGCCCGTTCCGGCACCCTGCCGGAGGGGGGATCCCTCACCGATGGCCATCTTCATCATCCCGGTGCTATCCATGACGAGGAGGGACTAGTTCACCCTCGGGGCTGAGGGTATGTACCAGTAGCTATGTGCTTGATCTCTCTCTCTCGTGTTCTCTCTATGGCACGATTTGATGTATCGCGAGCTTTGCTATTATAGTTGGATCTTATGATGTTTCTCCCCCCTCTACTCTCTTGTGATGAATTGAGTTTTCCTCTTGAAGTTATCTTATCAGATTGAGTCTTTAATGATTTGAGAACACTTGATGTATGTCATGCCGTGTTTATCTGTGGTGACAATGGGATATCACGTGCCACTTGATGTATGTTTTGGTGATAAACTTGAGGGTTCCGCCCATGAACCTATGCATAGGGGTTGGCACACGTTTTTGTCTTGACTCTCTGATAGAACTTTGGGGCACTCTTTGAAGTACTTTGTGTTGGTTGAATAGATGAATCTGAGATTGTGTGATGCATATCGTATAATCATGCCCACGGATACTTGAGGTGACAATGGAGTATCTAGGTGACATTAGGGTTTTGGTTGATTTGTGTCTTAAGGTGTTATTCTAGTATGAGCTCTATGATAGATTGAACGGAAAGAATAGCTTCATGTTATTTTACTACGGACTCTTGAATAGATAGAACAGAAAGGATAACTTTGAGGTGGTTTCGTACCCTACCATAATCTCTTCGTTTGTTCTCCGCTATTAGTGGCTTTGGAGTGACTCTTTGTTGCATGTTGAGGGATTGTTATATGATCTATCTATGTTATTATTGTTGAGAGAACTTGCACTAGTGAAAGTATGAACTCTATGCCTTGTTTCCTACCATTGCAATACCATTTACGCTCACTTTTATCTTTAGTTACCTTGCTGTTTTTATAATTTCATATTACAAATATCTTTATCTACCATCCATATTGCACTTGTATCACCATCTCTTCGCCGAACTAGTGCACCTATACAATTTACCATTGTATTGGGTGTGTTGGTGACACAAGAGACTCTTTGCTATTTGGTTGCAGGGTTGCTTGAGAAAGACCATCTTCATCCTACGCCTCCCACGGATTGACAAACCTTAGGTCATCCACTTGAGGGAAATTTGCTATTGTCCTACAAACCTGTGCACTTGCAAGCCCAACAACGTCTACAAGAAGAAGGTTGTGTAGTAGACATCAAGCTCTTTTCTGGCGCCATTGCCGGGGAGGCTAGGTAAGCGGCACTCACACCCCGTCAACTAAGCTCTTTTCTGGCATCGTTGCCGGGGAGGTGAGTGCTTGAAGGTATATATTTACATCTTGCAATCGAATCTTTTTGTTTCTTGTTTTATCACTAGTTTAGTTTATAAAAGAAAAACTACAAAATAATGGAGTTAAGCTTGTCTCATACGCTTCATCTTTTTAATATCTTTCGTGAGTATGATGGAAAGGCAAATTGTGCTCAAGTGCTAGAAGAAGAATGCATTAAAATGCTTGGTACTAAATCTTTGAATGATGAGCATGATTGCAATGTTGTTAGTATGAATTCCTTGAATATCCATGATGCTAATGATATGCAAAGCCACAAGCTTGGGGATGCTATGTTTGATGAAGATGATATGTTTAGTCCCCCAAGTTTTGATGAGAATATTTATTATGATGAAAGCATGCCTCCTATTTATGATGATTATATTGATGAAAGTGGGTTTGGAAGAGTGTCAACTTTAGGAAGTAGTGATCCCACTATTTTGGAGGATGTTGAATCTTATTGTCATGAATATGAAAGTGGATTTGGAAGAGTGTCAACTTTATTTAGTGATGATTCCACTATTTCGGAAGAGGTTCCAATTGATTATGAGAACAAAGTTGCTATCTATGATGATTATTGTGATGACTTGTATGCTATTAAGAATAATGATAACCATGAAACTTGTCACCATGATTTTAGTTTTCAATTGGATTATGCTTCACATGTTAGTTATTTTGTTGAGTTTGCTCCCACCACTATTCCGAATGAGAAGAATTTTACTTATGTGGAGAGTAATAAATTTTCTATGCTTGTAGATCATGAAAAGAATGCTTTAGGTGCTGGTTATATTGTTGAATTCATTCATGATGCTACTGAAAATTATTATGAGGGAGGAATATATGCTTGTAGGAATTGCAATAATGTCAAGTTTCCTCTTTATGTGTTGAAAATCTTGAAGCTATGCTTGTTTTACCTTCCTATGCTAGTTGATTATTGTTCCCATAAGTTGTTTGCTCACAAAATACCTATGCATAGGAAGTGGGTTAGGCTTAAATGTGCTAGTCATATGCTTCATGATGCTTCCGTTATGTTTCAGTTCTTATCTTTTATGTGAGCATCATTGTCATCATCATGCCTAGCTAGAAAGGCATTAAAGAAAAGCGCTTGTTGGGAGACAACCCAATATTTACCTTTACTGTTTTTGTGTGTTCACATGATTATGCTACTGTAGTAATCATGTTTTATAGCTTTTGTTTCAATAAAGTGCCAAGTAAGACCTTTAGGATAGCTTACGGTGATAGTTGTGTTGATCCTGCTAAAAAATCAGAAACTTTTTCACCCACTAAATCAGTTTTGTTAATTCACACAAACGTGTTTCTGATATGATTTGTTTTGCTATGGATTTGTACCCAAATTTCTTAGGACTTCCTAATTTGGTAGGATGTTTGGAGTTCCACAAGTATACTTTTGATACAGATTACTACAGACTGTTCTGTTTTTGACAGATTCTGTTTTCTATGTGTTGTTTGCTTATTTTCATGAATCTATGAGTAGTATCGAAGGGTATGAACCATAGATAAGTTGGATTACAGTATATATTACACCAATATGAATTTAGAATGAGTTCATTACAGTACCTAAGTGGTGGTTTTATTTTCTTACACTAAAGGAGCTTACGAGTTTTCTGTTGAGTTTTGTGTTGTGGAGTTTTCAAGTTTTGGGTAAAGATTCGATGTACTATGGAATAAGGAGTGGAGAGAGCCTAAGATTGGGGATTCCCAAGGCACCCCAAGGCTATATTCAAGGACAACCAAGAGCCTAAGCTTGGGGATGCCCCGGATGGCATCCCCTCTTTCGTCTTTGTTCATCGGTAACTTTACTTGGAGCTATATTTTTATTCACCACATGATATGTGTTTTGCTTGGAGCGTCATTTTATTTTGTTAGTATTTGCTTGCTGTTATTTAGAATAATGTTTTTTATCTTTAGTTTCAATAAAAATGTCAAGGATAGCCTTTACCATGCTTATTTTGCTAGTATACATGTTGCTGTTTGAAAACGGAAAGTTTACCGTTGTTGCAAAAAATCCCTAGAAAAGTCACAGCATGATATAATGTTGAAACTTTTTGCATAATGAGATCTGATAAATCTTCTACAGCGTAATATTTTTCTCATAATTTTTGGAGTTAGGGAAGTATTGATACTCTTGCATTCTTTACAGACTGTACTGTTTTGGCAGATTGCTGTTATGTTTGCATTTGTTTGCTTGTTTAATGATTCTATTTGAGGATAGGAGTGTTAAATATGCAGAGACATTTAGTATGCAATGTTGAATAATAATTTTAGTGATTTGTTACAATAGAAAATGATAAGGTTTTGCATTGGTTTATACTAACCTATCTCACGAGTTCTTGTTGAGTTTGGTGTGGATGAAGCTTTTTGATAAAAAGAGAAACCATGATATGAGAGGAATTAGGGAGACACAAAAGTTCAAGATTGGGGATGCCTAAGGACCCCAATATAATATTTCAAGAAATCTCAAGCATCTAAGCTTGGGGATGCCCCGTGAGGCATCCCACCTTTCTTCTTCAACAACTATTGGTTAGTATTGGTTAAGCCTAAGTTTTTGCTTCTTCACATGAGTTGTGCTATCCTTGCAATGTCATTTTATTTTGTTTTGCTTGCTGTTTGGATACAATACCAAGATCTGAAATTCTTAAATGAGAGGGAGTCTTCACATAGTTACATAATTATTTAGCTACTCATTGATCTTCACTTATATCTTTTTGGAGTAGTTTTACTTTCACTCGTGTGCTTCACTTATATCCTATGAGTAAATTGTTGAATGAGTTGATTGTCATAAATCTGAAATTATATATGTCTCATTTGCTTACCTCGTGGGGAGTAATGACTTCACATCTAAGAAGTAGAGGTTATAAATTTATTGAAGGTTAGCAAGCATCGTATTCGTCATTTGAACAATTCATGAAAGAATATTGAAGGAAGAGAGATTTCACATATAAATATACTATCTTAGACATCTTTTATAATTGTGAGCACTCATTAAGTATGACATGCTAAAGAGTTGATGTTGGACAAGGAAGACAATATAATGGGTTATGTTTTCTCACATCTCAGTTAACGTATATTGTCATGGATCATTCAAACATGTTGAGCTTGCCTTTCCCCCTCTTGCTAGCCAAATTCCTTGCACCAAGTAGAGATACTACTTGTGCTTCCAAATATCCTTAAACCCAGTCTTGCCATGAGAGTCCACCATACCTACCTATGGATTGAGTAAGATCCTTCAAGTAAGTTGTCATCGGTGCAAGCAATAAACATTGCTCTCTAAATATGTATGATCTTTTGGTGTGAATAAAATAACTTTATACAATCTTGTTATGGAAGCAATAGAAGCGGCGGACTGCATAATAAAGGTCCATATACAAGTGGAAATATAAAGTGACGTTCATTCGCATTAAGATTTTGTGCATCCAACCCTAAAAGCACATGACAACCTCTGCTTCCCTCTGCGAAGGGCCTATCTTTTACTTTATGTCTTTTACTTTTATGCAAGAGTCACGGTGATCTTCACCTTTCCCTTTTTCATTTTATCCTTTGGCAAGCACCTCGTGTTGGAAAGATCCTGATATATATATCCAATTGGATGTAAGTTAGCATGAACTATTATTGTTGACATCACCCAAAGGTGAATACATTGGGAGGCAACACTATAAGCCTCTATCTTTCTCAGTGTCCGATTAAAACTCCATAACCATTGGTATTGCGTGAGTGTTAGCAATTGTGGAAGACTATATGATAGTTGAGTATGTGAAGTTTGCTAAATCAAAGCTCTGACATAGACCCTTCCTGAAAATAGGATGAGTTGTAATTGTTTTATGACTGAGAACATAGTTTGCTAGTTTTCAAGAAAGTTTATGGTCTATGCTTTAACATGTGAATTGCTTTTTACTTGTTCGTGAGAAGTTTTATGAGATGAACTACTGTTATGACATATAATCATGCTAGAATATGTGATTGAAATTATCATTGATCAAACTTGTGCACCTACTAGCATTCGCACTTCATAAATTCTTTCTTTTATCATTTACCTACTCGAGGACGAGCAGGAATTAAGCTTTGGGGATGCTGATACGTCTCCAACGTATCTATAATTTATGAAACATTCATGCTATTTTATTATCTGTTTTGAATGATTACGGGCTTTATTATACACTTTTATATTACTTTTGGGACTAACATATTAACCGGAGGCCCAGCCCATATTGGTGTTTTATTGCCCGTTTCAGTATTTCGAAGAAAAGGAATATCAAACGGAGTCCAAACGGAATGAAACCTTCGGGAGTGTGATTTTTGGAAAGGATATGATCCGGGAGACTTGGATTTCAAGCTAGGGAAGGTTCGAGGAAGCCAGGAGATAGGAGGGCACACCCACCCCCCTGGGCGCGCCCCCTGTCTCCAGGGCCCCTCGAGGCTCCCCCGACCAACTTCTTTCGCCTATATAAGTCCACGTACCCTAAAAACATCGCAGACGAAGATAGATCGGGAGTTCTGCCATCGCAAGCCTCTGTAGCCACCAAAAACCTCTCGGGAGCCCGTTCCGGCACCCTGTCGGAGGGGGGATTCCTCACCGGTGGCCATCTTCATCATCCCGGCGCTATCCATGACGAGGAGGGAGTAGTTCACCCTCGGGGCTGAGGGTATGTACCAGTAGCTATGTGTTTGATCTCTCTCTCTCTCTCTCTCTCTCTCGTGTTCTCTCTATGGCACGATCTTGATGTTTCATGAGCTTTTCTATTATAGTTGGATCTTATGATGTTTCTCCCCCCTCTACTCTCTTGTGATGAATTGAGTTTTCCTCTTGAAGTTATCTTATCGGATTGAGTCTTTAATGATTTGAGAACACTTGATGCATGTCTTGCCGTGTTTATCTGTGGTGACAATGGGATATCATGTGCCACTTGATGTATGTTTTGGTGATCAACTTGCGGGTTCCGCCCATGAACCTATGCATAGCACTACAAAAAAATATACACTTCCGTGATGATACGTGTTTGTCACAGTAGGTCACATTTTTTGTCATGCATGTACATCCATGACAATTTTATGACAGAATCAAGATAGTCATACCTGTGCTGTCGTAGAGGTGTTCCATGACATTACCAAAATTATCATCACGGAAGTGTCCACTTCCATGACAATAAATCGCGCGTCACAGAAGTGCTTTCGTCAAGGGTGACCGACACGTGGCATCCACCGTAACGGAATGTCGTTAAGCTATCGGGTCCGATTTTGGATCCGATAACCCGTTAACAGCCCGGACCAATGGGGATTTTCCACGTGTAAAATCATCATTGGCCGCAGGAAACACGTGGTGCCTCACCGTTGGGATAGATGCCATCCACTCATTGGACAGGAGGCACCTATGATAGGTTGACACGTGGCATGGCCCAATAGTGGCCCATTCTGGTGAAAAAGGCCAGCCCAGTAAAAATTAGTAGGCCGGCCCATATAAGGCCTACTTGTGTCAGGTCCATTTAAGCCCACGGCCCATACGAGATGTGCCAATTCGGCCCGTGAACGGCCCGTTAATGATTTGACACCATTGCAGCCCATCGTCTGTTCGAGCCCGTTAACAGCCCGCTATATATTTGGGCTCAATATTGGCCCGATGAGATTTCGGCCTGTTAACGGCCCATTTAGTGGATGGGCCAATTTTCAGAATGTACATCTTTCGGCCTTTTAGCGACCCATTTAAATGTTGGGCTAATTTCCGGCCTGGTGTGTCTTTCAGCCTATTGACGGCCCATAAATCTGATGGGCCATTTGTAGTCGGACCTGAGTTTCGGCCTTTTAGCGGCCCATTTAAGTGTTGGGCCAATTTCTGGCCCGGTGTCACTTTCAGCTAGTTGACGGCCCATAAATCAGTTGGGCCATTTGTAGTCAACCTGAGTTTTGGCCTTTTAGTGACCCATTTAAGTGTTGGGCCAATTCCCGGCCCTGTGTGCCTTTCGGCCTGTTAACGGACCATAAATGAGTTGGGCCATTTGTAGTCGGACCTTAGTTTTGGCCTTTTAACGGCCCATGCCCTTCATGGTTCAATACCAGCCCGGTTTCTCTTTCGGCCTGCTAAAGGCCCACAACATAGTTGGGCCATTTACAATAGGACCTGACTTTTGACCTCTTAGCGACCCATGCTCTTCATGGTCCAGTACAAGCCCACTGTCTCTTTCGGCCTGCTAAAGGCCTACAGTATAGTTGGGCCATATGTAGCCCAAACTTAGTAACGGCCTGTTAACGGCCCGTGAAATAAATTGGGGCCACCTGTTGCCCAGTTCAATGTCAGCCTGTTAACGACCCGGGAGGTAAGAGGGCCGACCATTTGGCCTAGTAACGGCCCATTAACTTAATGGGCCCACTAAAGTTCATACATGTCTTTAGGCCAAATTAGATAATTTGAGCCCATTACGACGAGCAATTATGCACAGGACCAAAACCGATCAAGCAAAGGTACGGCATACGGGGAATAACGTTGCACATCCAGCATATATTATAGGAAATTACATCCACTGGGCAATCAAAGATTGATGCCAGTGCAAATAAATGAGCAGAACCTAACCATCTACAACGTCACAATCTGCAACCTCAGCATAGATGACACCCATAAGCCTGTGGGCAAGTTCTTGCTGCTTTGCTACATTGTCTCTGAAAATATTGATCAGTTGTTGTGTCGCACGACTCTGCACCTCTGATTCATCCACCATTTCCATCATTGCTTCAGCCATTAATTGGTTCACAAACATACATTTATTCCGTTGCATTCGAGACAGAGGATACTCAACAGATTCAGAAGGCGATTTTGGCAGGCTTGTATTATTGATAGTGGAGAGTGTCTCAACCACTGCATCATAACATAAATTAGGACGGGAACCACACAGATTAATCATGAGTTATTGCCATATTACCTGGCCTAGATTTATTGGAAAGAAACAATGGGGTTGCCTTGCTGTTTTCCGAGTTTGTCTTCTTATCTTCAGCAGCCTGCACAAAATTAACACACTAGCATTGCTATCATTGGCCAAGTCAGATAACAGGAAAGCAACATTGACACAACGAACGTTTGGGCAACTAGCCTACAGCAAACTAACACAATATGGCACAGCTATCATTAGCCAGGTAAGGTAGTATGGAAGCAACATTGACACAATGAATGAATGGGCAACCAGAGAAGCACTACAATTCAGTAATGTGCGTGATATGAGATAGTACATTCATGCAGCTTAGTATGCAAAACTACCAGGCAGTTTTCCTTACAAAAATCAACATTGGCGCCTTTATCATTTTGCTACAACTAATTTTAGATCATATAAAGGTTAGATTCATGCCAATTAACAAAATACATGTTGATGTAAAAATATAGTGATATACAATAGGTACTTACATCATCATTGGAGCACAGAGAATTCCCGCAAGATATTTTCCTCGAATACGATCCCAATGGAGGAAGTCTTCTATCGTTTAGCCTTATTTTCTAAAAGAGAGATGGGTAAGAAACATGTAGAAAATATGATCAGAATGCTATAAAATTTCATGATGCGAGGATACGCACACGTTTCTTAGAATGGAGTTGACATTCTTTTGCTGGACTGGAGCAGACTAGTTCTTTGGCCACTGGAATTTGCTTATTATCAGTGGGAGTTGGGTTTCTCTGTGCTGGAGCAGTATCTATGAAAAATGGAGTTGGTTTATTATCTCCTGGCGTTTGGATCTTTTGCAAAGACCTAGTTTGTAACCCTTCGGATTCTAACATAGCCGTCTTCCCCTTGCATGCCTTATATAGAAGAATGGTGATTCAGTTATAAAACATGCTACAACAGAGATGGAATAGGTACTGAAGAATAGAAAGGCATGACATATTGACATGTATTCCCTCCATCCAGAAATAAATGGATGGGTCTAGGCGTATTTCAGTTCTAGATACATCCAGTTTTATCCATTTCTGCGACATTTAATCGGACGGAGGGAGTATGATGTAAGAGCTAGGGACACGACAGGACAACACAGTAAAAAAACACCGAAAAGCACACTGCAGAACCAAAGTATTCAAACCCACTGATATGAGATAGTATACTCATGTAGCTCAGGATGCAAAACTACCTGGCAGTTTTCCTTACAAAAATTAACATTGTGGCCTTTAATCATACATTTTGCTACAACTAAATTTAGATTAGATAAAGGTTAGATTCATGTTGATTAAAAAAAATACATGCTGATGTAAAAATATAGTGATATACAACAGGTACTTACATCTACATTGGAGCACAGAGAATTCCTGCAAGAATCTTTCCTCATAAACGATACCATTGCAGAAATTCTTCTATCTGTTAAGCTTATTTTCTAAAAGAGAGATGGGTAAGAAACATGTAGAAAATATGATCAGCATGCTATAAAATTTCATGATGCAAGGATACGCACGCGGTTCTTAGAATTGAGTTGACATATTTTTGCTGGACTGGAGCGGACTAGTTCTTTGGCCACTGGAATCTGCTTATTATCAGTAGGAGTTGGGTTTCTCTGTGCTGGAGCAGTATCTATAAAAACTGGAGTTGGTTTATTATCTCCTGGCGTTTGGATCTTTTGCAAAGGCCTTGTTTGTAACCCTTCAGATTCTAACATAGTCGTCTTCCCCTTGCATGCCTTGTATAGAAGAATGGTGCTTTAATTATAAAACATGTGACAGCAGAGAGATGGAATAGGTACTGAAGAATAGAAAGGCATGACATGTTGACATGTATTCCCTCCATCCGGAAAAAAATGGATGGGTCTAGGCGTATTTCAGTTCTAGATCACTACAAAAAAAAAGACACATCCGTTACATTTTGGGCCGAACGAAAAAAATTCTGTCATACATATGACACTTCTATGATGATATTTGTGACAAAACCCGGTATCATCATAGATGTGGTGGGCTCCTACTTCTATGACAAAAAATCATGACAGAAAATGGGCTTTTCGTCCTGGGCGGGCCGGAGATGCAGTTGCATGACATTCTTTGGGCCGTCCATGACGGAAAAAACCGTGGTAGAAGCGAGGGGGAGGAAAATTTCGGGGAGTTGCCGGTTTACGGTGGGAGGTCGGGGGCCGAGCGATGCGTGTTTCTCTCGTACACGTACACGCGTGTGTGCGAGGCGTTGGCTCTAATTGAACCCGAGCGAGGCGTTGGGCTCTAACTGAACCCGAGCGGTTGCACTGCAGGCTACGCGTTACTGAACCCGAGCGAACGATCAATGGCTGTTAACTGAACCCGATGGAGCGATTCCTTCGCTACTGCTGCTAACTGAAGCCGATCGATTGGATGAACAGTGAGCATTGCGGGGGGGTTGGATGAACAGTAAGCGGTGGTGTTGCCTCTGGATGAACAGGAACCCGTGGTGTGGAGGGCTGGATGAACAGTAGACGGTGGAGGGGTGGCCGTGGAGGGGTGGTTGAACAGGACCCCATGGTGTGGAGGGCTAGATGAACAGTAGACGGTGGAGGGATGCCCGTGGAGGGGTGGTTGAACAGTAGCCGGTGGAGTAGCGTGCGGTGGAGGCTGGATGAACAGGAGCCCGTGGAGGCTGGAGGAGGTCGACGGTAGCCCGTGGAGGCTGGAGGAGGTCGATGGTGGACATGAACAGTATCCCGTGGAGTCCCGTTTTGCGGTACGCCACACCCCTCCCGATGAACACGACCCCCGTTTCGACCGTAGCACTCCAACACAAGTCTGTTTCGTCCGTTTTGCGGTACGCCACACCCCTCCCGATCAACAGGACCCCCGTTTCGACCGTAGGAGGTCCGTTTTGCGGTACGCCACACCCCTCCCGATCAACAGGACCCCCGTTTCGACCGTAGGAGGTCCGTTCCTCCGTTTTGTGATACGCCACACCCCTCCCGATCAACAGGACCCCGTTCCGAACGTAGGAGGTCCGTTTCCTCCATTGTGCGGTACGCCAGGCCTCGTTTCCATCGCCTGTTCCGTCCAAGCCGGTTGGCTCCCACGTGTTCCGTTGCCTCCCGATGAACACGATGCATTCCGTTGCCTCCCCATGAACATGACGCATTCCGTTGCCTCCCCATGAACACAACGACGACTCTATTTCTCTGTTCCGATCTAGCCGTGTACGTATGCGCGAGTAGGCGTTCGAGACTCCGCCCGTATGTACGTACGTGGCCGTATTTTCTTTCTTGCACCTTTGGCGCTATACGTACATGTACATGCTACGTGCGCGCCTCTACTACGACACGTACGCACCTCTACTACGACACGTGTGCGCCTCTACATCGACCAGTATGTACGTACACGTTCGCGACCAGAATGACAACGCTACGTACGCTTCGACCAGGTGGGTCCTGACTGTTAGGCACTTCCTTGCCTGCGAAGATGTAGCTGGTGGGTCCCAGCAGTCAGGGGGGCGAATCGTTTTTTTTTTGCCCGGATGCACTTCCTTGCGTGCGAAGATGTAGCTGGTGGGTCCCAGCAGTCAGGGGGGTGAATCGTTTTTTTTTTGCCCGGACGCACTTCCTTGCGTGCGAAGATGTAGCTGGTGAGTCCCAGCAGTTGGGGGGGGCGAATCGTTTTTTTGCCCGGACGCACTTCCTTGTGTGCGAAGGTGCAGCTGGTGGGTCCCAGCAGTCATGGGGGAAACGTTTTTTCGCGAAATACGGTGGCCCGTCCGGTGGGTCCCCGCTGTCAGGTGGAGGAATAATTATTTTCCGCGTAATAAGGAGGCACTTCCTTGCTGCCGCCGTGGACCCAGCTGTCAGCCTCTCCACATACAGTCCACGTCCGATGGAAGTCATTCCTTGACCATGTTGACCACGCCGCGCCGAGAGCACCAGGGCGGTGGACGACGGCGAGTCCTAGGATGGGGACGACGGGGAGCCGGGGAATACGCGGAAGTGGAAGCCTGCGTGGAGAGGAGTACGACGGTTCACTGGTTCGGCTGTGATGTGAGGCTGCCGTCGCCGCAGGGCCTGGCCAGCGGTGGGAATAGTAGGGGCAGTGAGGCCTCCGCGGCAGCACATCCGGCCACGAGAAGCAAGAGCATGCGGCACGACCGGCGCTGCTTTGGGCGGCTGGAGCAAGAAGACCAGAGGTTGAAGAAGCACTACGGTCGTTGGATGGACATCGTACAGTCACTGGAGCTAGAATCGTTCATATTGACTAAGTTGACAAAGCCCTCCGTCCCCGTCAACTTAGTAGGCCCACAAGTCAGCCTCCCACCAAGGTGGGTCCCAGCTAGCAGGGGGTATTCATTTTTTTGTGCGTAATAAGGAGGCACTTCCGGTGGGTCCGAGCTGACAGCAGGGGGAACGTTTTTTCGCGAAATACGGTGGCCTGTCGGGTGGGTCCCTATCGGATTTCGGGTTCCGGTAGACCCTCAAGGTTCAAACTCTGGGGTGCACGCGGAGATCACACCTCCTGCCTACCCACGTCTCGTCGCCTCGCAAATATCTAAACTACACGAAGAACAACACAAGGGACACGAGATTTCTACTGGTTCATGCCACCATTATGTTGTAATACCCTACTCCAGTTTGTGGTGTGGTGGATTGCCTCAGGGGCTGATGATGAATAGTACAAGGAAGAACAGCCTCGCGAGGGGCTGTTCTTGGCTGGTGCGATGAACTGCTTGGGTGAGTTCGGTCGCCTTTCTCTCTCTCTCTCTAGTCTACCCAAAAATCTCCTCTGCCTCTCTTTATATCTTTTTTCCTCCGCCCTCCTTCGCAGTGGCTAGCTCTATTTATAGAGGGAGGCCCTGGGCCTCTTCCCAAATATTGAGCGGGAAGGACGCCAAAAATTGGCCATTTTGAAGGGGAACATCTAGTACACTTATCCTGACTAAAGTCGGTCCTTGCCTGCCAAAGACCCTAATGGTGACGCCGGCTTGGGCTCCACGATGACCTCCATCCTGCTGTCCTGCTGGTCTTGGTCTTGTTGCACCGAAATGGTTGCCTTTGCTTGATACTCCTGCCTGCGCTTGCCCCCTTTGCACCAAAGAGGAAGCAAGGACTCTGCACAGGCCGGCGCCCGCCTGGCCTCGGTCGTCATGGCTTGCGTCATGGGCACCTCGTGAGGTACCCCGCCTTCATCTCTCCGCCCCCTCATGAGCCAGCCTGACGAGGCTGTTCCCGAGGAAGCCTCCTGTCGTCCGCCCCGCGAGGCTTGGCCCCTCGCGAGGGTCTTGAGTATGTGTCGATGAAGATGGGCCGTACTGGGCCACTCCCTGAGCCACGCCGCAGGCCGCAGGCAGGAAAGTCTAGGTACCCCCATTCCTAGAACGCCGACAGTAGCCCCCGGGCCCAAGGCGCGCCCGGACTTGGCTTAGCAGAGAAGCGAAGGGGCGAGTGCGAAGCGTCGTGGGCCCCATCAGCCTACGGCCTTGGGCGCCGCGTGGCGGTTGAGTGGACGTGGGTGTCCTGGCTCCCCCACGACGCCTCGGCAACTGCACGAATTGACAAGTCCCTGCATGCAAAACGGGTCATGATTACCTGTGATCATGGAGGCCGGCGGTTGGCCTCCCCCGGTTATATGTACGGAATGGCACGGGCCTTTCCAGTCCATCTCTTCCTGCTACTCTCCGTCTTATTCTTTGTCCTCGCTCCACCCTACGCCAATGGCACCGATCCGTTGGTTTTCTGCCAAAGAGAAGGGGAAGGCCCCCCGAGAGGCTCCTGTCCTGCTTCCTCTGAAGAAACGGCTCATCTCTTGCCGCGGAGAAGGGGGTGCTTGGCAGGAGGTGTCGAGGCCATGGTTTGAGCGGCCGCCGCCTGGATTCCCATTGCCCTTGTACGCCCGGATCGAGGGTCCTGAAGGCGCAGGCGCCGAGCGGCACCGCCAGAGGCGCCGTCGCACGCCGGCGCATCACGGCGGTGCGCGTCGTTCCACTTCGAGTTCACGCTCAGGACTCCTCTCGCGAGCTCGTGCTTCATGCCGCCAAGCCACCTCGGTCTTGGATTCGCCTCCCTCCTTCCTTCGCATTCGAGATCCTGCCGAGGGGGCCTATCGAGCTTTGGCTGCAGCATGCTGACTGCAGTACCCCTACGACCGGAGCGGAGGTTGAGGTCGTCGCTCCAGGCAAGGTCTACATGACCCGTGGCTGGGGCAAGATCGCCCGGGTCTGCAGGATGGGTGGCGCCCTCGTAATCCACCTCGAGTACGACGGCGCCTCCCTGATGTTCTTCAAGGTCTTTGATGCGGAGGGATGCCGACTGGAGTGCTGCCCTGAGAAAGGCGGCCAGGGCCCTGCCGTGGCGAGGACTAGGCTCGCCAATCGCTCCCCCAGCAGATCCTTAGGCAGCGGAGGTGTCGGAGGATCCAGCGACACCGCCGAGCTCTTCGCGACTCCGGAGACGAGCGACGACAGCTACGAGCCCCCGAGCTTGCGTCGCTCTCGGAGCAGGGCGGGCTCGTCAGGCCGCCGTCGCCATTGATCTGTATGGGGTCGGCGCTAGTGCCTGGCGGCCCACTGTTGATGATGGCGTCTCTAGCGGAGGCACGTGTAGTTAGCGCTCTTTAGGATTTGCTCCTTTTGTTCCCTGCGAGGAATCGAAGAACACACCCCATGGGGGTTTGTAAGGTGCCTGCGGTTCCATTTGTTAATATGATCCTTATCGTGAAGCGGTGTGAGATGCTCGTCCCATCTTAGCTTAGTTCCTCCTTTCGAACCCCGCGAGGACTTGACGCTCTGCGCTGACAGGTCCCGGTCCCAAGGCAGGCTTCAGCCGTCGCTGGTATGCCAGGTCGCGATGTCGTGGTCAAGGCCAGGAGGTGAGCAGCCCAGGGTCCAGTAAGAGCCTCTGAGTCGCGATGCTCAGGAGGTCCCCTTTAGCGCTCAAGCAGCCATCGTTCGGTAAGAAAGGAGCGCGACGTTGCCAAAACGGGATTGCATTAGGTGTGAGGTCGGTGCTGTGATAGCTAGTATTTCCGGAGGATGACTTATCTCGGGGGTCACAAGCCACTCCTTGGCGTGCCGCCGGGCCCGTGCATTGGCAGCTGAGGAGTTTCCTGGCGAGGTCCCCACGTGCCTCTTCCCTCTCGCCTTTGCTCCCCTTCGTGCTCTACGTCCTCAAGTCCCGGCCCTCGAGCGAGCTCAGCCATCGTTGGTATGCCAGGTCGCGATGCCGTGGACAAGGCCAGGAGGTGAGGGCTGGAGAGCCAGTAAGAGTCCATGAGTCGCGATGCTCGGGTACCCCCCCCCCTTTAACGTGCAAGCGGTTCGCGCGGACAAGAGCGAAGGAGACGCTGCGAAGGCCTCGCCCGATGCTGCTCCTTAAAGTGATCCTGCGAGTTCATCACAAGAAAAGCGAGAGTTTGCCGTTACAATTGCCGGCCAGCTACTGGTTTGTTGGGGAACGTAGTAATTTCAAAAAATTTCCTATGCACACGCAAGATCATGGTGATGCATAGCAACAAGAGGGGAGAGTGTTTTCCACGTACCCTCGTAGACCGAAAGCGGAAGCGTTATGACAACGCGGTTGATGTAGTCGAACATCTTCATGATCCGACCGATCCAAGCACCGAACGTAGGCACCTCCGAGTTCAGCACACGTTCAGCTCAATGACGATCCCCGGACTTCGATCCAGCAGGGTTTCGGGGATGAGTTCCTTCAGCACGACGGCGTGGTGACGATGTTGATGTTATACCGACGCAGGGCTTCGCCTAAGCACTGCAACGATATGACCGAGGTGGAATATGGTGGAGGGGGGCACCGCACATGGCTAAGGAACGATCACGATGATCAACTTGGGTGTCATGGGGTGCCCCCCTGCCCCGTATATAAAGGAGCAAGGGAGGAGGAGGCCGGCCCTAGGAGGAGGGCGCGCCAAGGGGAGTCCTACTCCCACCGGGAGTAGGATTCCTTCTTTCCTAGTCCAACTAGGAGAAGGGGGCAAAGAAGGGAAGTGGAGAAGGAAGGGAGAGGGGGGGCGCGCCCCAAACCCTTTGTCCAATTCGGACTGGGCTTGGGAGGGGCGTGCGCCACCTCCTGGCTCCTTCCCACTAAGGCCCATTAAGGCCCAATACTCTTTCCCGTATTCCCGTAACTCCCCGATACTTCGAAAAATACCCGAATCACTCGGAACCTTTCTGAACTCCAAATATAGTCATCCAATATATCGATCTTTACGTCTCGACCATTTCAAGACTCCTCGTCATGTCCCCGATCTCATCCGGGACTCCGAACTCCTTCGGTACATCAAAACTCATAAACTCATAATAAAACTGTCATCGTAACGTTAAGCGTGCGGACCCTACGGGTTCGAGAACTATGTAGACATGACCTAGAACTATTCTTGGTCAATAACCAATAGCGGAACCTGGATGCCCATATTGGCTCCTACATATTCTACGAAGATCTTTATCGGTCAAACCGCATAACAACATACGTTGTTCCCTTTGTCATCGATATGTTACTTGCCCGAGATTCGATCGTCGGTATCCAATACCTAGTTCAATCTCGTTACCGGCAAGTCTCTTTACTCATTACGTAATGCATCATTCCGTAACTAACTCATTAGCTACATTGCTTGCAAGGCTTATAGTGATGTGCATTACCGAGAGGGCCCAGAGATACCTCTCCGACAATCGGAGTGACAAAACCTAATATCGAAATACGCCAACCCAACATGTACCTTTGGAGACACCTGTAGTACTCCTTTATAATCATCCAGTTACGTTGTGACATTTGGTAGCACCCAAAGTGTTCCTCCGGTAAACGGGAGTTGCATAATCTCATAGTTACAGGAACATGTATAAGTCATGAAGAAAGCAATAGCAACATACTAAACGATCAAGTGCTAGGCTAATGGAATGGGTCATGTAAATCACATCATTCTCCTAATGATGTGATCCCGTTAATCAAATGACAACTCATGTCTATGATTTAGGAAACTTAACCATCTTTGATTAACGAGCTAGTCAAGTAGAGGCATACTAGTGACACTATGTTTGTTTATGTATTCATACATGTATTATGTTTCCGGTTAATACAATTCTAGCATGAATAATAAACATTTATCATTAAATAAGGAAATAAATAATAAATTTATTATTGCCTCTAGGGTATATTTCCTTCAGTCTCCCACTTGCACTAGAGTCAATAATCTAGTTCACATCGCCATGTGATTTAACACCAATATTCATATCTGTATATGATTAACACCCATAGTTCACATCGTCATGTGACCAACACCCAAAGGGTTTACTAGAGTCAATAATCTAGTTCACATCGCTATGTGATTAACACCCAAAGAGTACTAAGGTGTGAACATGTTTTGCTCGTGAGAGAAGCTTAGTCAACGGGTCTGTCACATTCAGAGCCGTATGTATTTTGCAAATATTCTATGTCTACAATGCTCTGCACGGAGCTACTCTAGCTAATTGCTCCCACTTTCAATATGTATCCAGATTGAGACTTAGAGTCATCTGGATCGGTGTCAAAGCTTGCACCAATGTAACTCTTTACGACGGGCTCTTTTATCACCTCCATAATCGAGAAATATTTCCTTAGTCCTCACTAAAGATATTCTTGACCAATGTCCAATGATCTACTCCTAGATCACTATTGTACTCCCTTGCCAAATTCAGAGCAAGGTATACAATAGGTCTGGTACATGCATAGCATACTTTATAGAACCTATGACTGAGGCATGGGAAATGACTTTCATTCTCATTTCTATTTTCTGCCGTGGTCGGGATTTGAGTCTTACTCAATTTCACACCTTTGCAACACAGGCAAGAACTCTTTCTTTGACTGTTCCATTTTGAACTACTTCAAAATCTTGACAAGGTATGTACTTATTGAAAAAATAATCAAGCGTCTTGATCTATCTCAATAGATTTTGATGCTCAATATGTATGTAGCTTTACTGAGGTCTTTCTTTTAAAGAACTCCTTTCAAATACTCCTTTATGCTTTCTAGAAAAATTCTACATCATTTTTGATCAACAATATGTTACTCACATATATTTATCAAAAAGGCGGTAGTGCTCCCACTCACTTTATTGTAAATACAGGCTTCATCGCAAGTCTGTATAAAACTATATCCTTTGATCAACTTATCAAAGCGTATATTCCAACTCTAAGCTGCTTGCACCAGTCCATAGATGGATCGCTGGAGCTTGCACATTTTGTTAGCACCTTTAGGATTGACAAAACCTTCTGGTTGTATCATATACAACTCTTCTTTAATAAATCCATTAAGGAATGTAGTTTTGACATCCATTTGCCAGATTTCATAAAATGTTGCAATTGCTAACATGATTCAGACAGACTTTTAAGCATCGATACGAGTGAGAAAATCTCATTCTATTCAACACCTTGAACTTTGTCAAAAAAACCTTTTTCGACAAGTCTAGCTTTGTAGATAGTAACACTATTATCAGCGTCCGTCTTCCTCTTGAAGATCCATTTATTTTCTATGGCTTGCCGATCATCGGGGAAGTCCACCAAAGTCCACACTTTGTTCTCATACATGGATCCCATCTCAGATTTCATGGCCTCAAGCCATTTTGCGGAATCTGGGCTCATCATCGCTTCCTCATAGTTCGTAGGTTTATCATGGTCTGGTAACATGACTTTTAGAATAGGATTACCGTACCACTCTGGTGCAGACCGTACTCTGGAAGACCTACGAGGTTCTGTAGTAACTTGATCAGAAGTTTCATGATCATCATCATTAGCTTCCTCACTAATTGGTGTAGGAATCACTGGAACTGATTTCTGGGATAAACTACTTTCCAATTCGGGAGAAGGTACAATTACCTTATCAAGCTCTACTTTCCTCCCACTCACTTCTTTCAAGAGAAACTCCTTCTCTAGAAAGGATCAATTTTAGCAATGAATATCTTGCCTTCGGATCTGTGATAGAAGGTGTACCCAACAGTTTCCTTTGGGTATTCTATGAAGACACACTTCTCTGATTTGGGTTTGAGCTTATCAGGTTGAAAACCTTTTTTCATATAAGCATCGCAACTCCAAACTTCAAGAAACGACAGCTTAGGTTTGTTGCTAAACCATAGTTCATACGGTGTCGTCTCAACGGATTTAGATGGTGCCCTTTTAACGTGAATGCAGCTGTCTCTAATGCGTAACCCCAAAACAATAGTGGTAAATCGGTAAGAGACATCATAGATCACACCATATCCAATAAAGTGCGGTTACGACGTTCGGACACAGCATAATGTTGTGCTGTTCCAGGTGGCGTGAGCTGTGAAACTATTCCACATTGTTTTATATGAAGGCCAAACTCGTAACTCAAATATTCGTCTCCGCGATCAGATCGCAGAAACTTTATTTTCTTGTTACGATGATTTTTCCACTTCACTCTGAAATTCTTTGAACCTTTCAACTATTTCAGACTTATGTTTCATCAAGTAGATATACCCATATCTGCTCAAATCATCTTGTGAAGATCAGAAAATAACGATACTTGCCACGAGCATCAACACTCATTGGATCGCATACATTGGTATGTATTATTTCCAATAAGTCAGTAGCTTGTTCCATTGTTCCGGAGAACGGAGTTTTAGTCATCTTGCCCAAAAAGCACGGTTCGCAAGCATCAAATGATTCATAACCAAGTGATTCCGAAAATCCATCTTTATGGAGTTTCTTCATGCGCTTTACACCGATATGATCCAAACGGCGGTGCCACAAATAAGTTGCACTATCATTATTAACTTTGCATCTTTTGGCATCAATTTTATGAATATGTGTATCACTACAATCGAGATCCAACAAACTATTTTCATTGGGTGTATGACCATTGAAGGTTTTATTCATGTAAATAGAACAACAATTATTCTCTGACTTTAAATGAATAACCATATTGCAATAAACATGATCAAATCATATTCATGCTCAACGCAAACGCCAAATAACATTTATTTAGGTTTAGCACTAATCCCGAAAGTATAGGGAGTGTGCGATGATGATCATATCAATCTTGGAACTACTTCCAACACTCATCGTCACTTCCCCTTCAACTAGTCTCTGTTTATAATGTAACTCCTGTTTCGAGTTACTAATCACAGCAACCGAACAAGTATCAAATACTCAGGGGCTACTATAAACACTAGTAAGGCACACATCAATAACCTGTATATCAAATATACCCTTGTTCACTTTGCCATCCTTCTTATCTACCAAATATTCAGGACATTTCCACTTCCAGTGACCATTTCCTTTGTAGTAGAAGCACTCAGTTTCAGGCTTTGGTCCAGCTTTGGGCTTCTTCGCGGGAGTGACAACTTGCTTTTCATTCTACATGAAGTTCCCTTTCTTTCCCTTTGCCCTTTCTTGAAACTAGTGGTCTTGTCAATCACCAACACTTGATGCTCTTTCTTGATTTCTACCTTCGTCGATTTCAACATCACGAAGAGCTCGGGAATCATTTTCGTCATCCCTTGCATACTATAGTTCATCACGAGGTTCTAGTAACTTAGTGATGGTGACTAGAGAATTCTGTCAATCACTATCTTATCTGGAAGATTAACTCCCACTTGATTCAAGCAATTGAAGTACCCAGACAATCTGAGCACATGCTCACTAGTTGAGTGATTCTCCTCCATCTTTTAGCTATAGAACTTGTTGGAGACTTCATATCTCTCAACTCGGGTATTTGCTGGAAATATTAACTTCAATTCATGGAACATCTCATATGGTCCATGACGTTCAAAACATCTTTGAAGTCCCGATTCTAAGCCGTTAAGCATGGTGCACTAAACTATCAAGTAGTCATCATATTGAGCTAGCCAGATGTTCATAACGTCTGCATCTGCTCCTGCAATAGGTCTGTCACCTAGCGGTGCATTAAGGACATAATTCTTCTGTGCAGCAATGAGGATAAACCTCAGATCACGGATCCAATCCGCATCATTGCTACTAATATATTTCAACACAATTTTCTCTAGGAACATATCAAAATAAACATATGAAAGCAACAACGCGATCTATTGATCTACAACATAATTTACAAAATACTACCAGGACTAAGTTCATGATAAATTTAAGTTCAATTAATCATATTACTTAAGAACTCCCACTTAGATAGACATCCCTCTAATCCTCTAAGTGATCACGTGATCCAAATCAACTAAACCATGTCCGATCATCACGTGAGATGGAGTAATTTTCAATGGTGAACATCACTATGTTGATCATATCTACTATATGATTCACGCTCGACCTTTCGGTCTCTGTGTTCCGAGGCCATATCTGTATATGCTAGGCTCGTCAAGTTTAACCTGAGTATTCCGCGTGTGCAACTGTTTTGCACCCGTTGTATTTGAACGTAGAGCCTATCACACCCGATCATCACGTGGTGTCTCAGCACGAAGAACTTTCGCAACGGTGCATACTCAGGGACAATACTTCTTGATAATTAGTGAGAGATCATCTTAAAATGCTACCGTCAAACAAAACAGAATAAGATGTATAACAGATAAACATCATATGCAATCAAAATATGTGACACGATATGGCCATGATCATCTTGCGCCTTTGATCTCCATCTCCAAAGTACTGTCATGATCTCTATCGTCACCGGCACGACACCATGATCTTCCTCATCTTGATATATATCAATGTGTCGTCACATGGTCGTCTCGCCAACTATTGCTCTTGCAACTATTGCTATCGCATAGCGATAAAGTAAAGCAATTATTTGGCACTTGCATCTTATGCAACAAAGAGACAACCATAGGGCTTCTGCCAGTTGCCGATAACTTCAACAAAACATGATCATCTCATACAACAACTTATATCTCATCACGTCTTGACCATATCACATCACAATATGCCCTGCAAAAACAAGTTAGACGTCCTCTACTTTGTTGTTGCAAGTTTTACATGGCTGCTACGGGCTGAGCAAGAACCGTTCTTACCTACGCATCAAAACCACAACGATAGTTCGTCAAGTTGGTGTTGTTTTAACCTTCGCAAGGACAGGGCGTAGCCACACTCGGTTCAACTAAAGTTGGAGAAACTTACACCCGATAGTCACCTGTGTGCAAAGCACGGCGGTAAAACCAGTCTCGCGTAAGCGTACGCATAATGTCGGTCCGGGCCGCTTCATCCAACAATACCGCTGAACCAAAGTATGACATGCTGGTAAGCAGTATGACTTGTATCGCCCACAACTCACTTGTGTTCTACTCGTGCATATAACATCAACGCATAAAACCTAGGCTCGGATGCCACTGTTGGGGAACGTAGTAATTTTAAAAAAAATCCTACGCACACGCAAGATCATGGTGATGCATAGCAACAAGAGGGGAGAGTGTTGTCCATGTACCCTCGTAGACCGAAAGTGGAAGCGTTATGACAACGCAGTTGATGTAGTCGTATGTCTTCATGATCCGACCGATCCAAGCACCAAACGTACGGCACCTCCGAGTTCAGCACACGTTCAGCTCGATGACGATCCCCGGACTTCGATCTAGCAGAGTGTCGGGGATGAGTTCCGTCAGCACGACGGCGTGGTGGTGATGTTGATGTTATACCGACGCAGGGCTTCGCCTAAGCACTGCAACGATATGACCGAGGTGGAATATGGTGGAGGGGGGCACCGCACACGGCTAAGGAACGATCACGATGATCAACTTGGGTGTCATGGGGTGCCCCCCTGCCCCCGTATATAAAGGAGCAAGGGAGGAGGAGGCTGGCCCTAGGAGGAGGGCGCGCCAAGGGGAGTCCTACTCCCACCGGGAGTAGGATTCCTTCTTTCCTAGTCCAACTAGGAGAAGGGGGGAAAGAAGGGAAGTGGAGAAGGAAGGGAGAGGGGGGCTGTGCCCCAAACCCTTTGTCCAATTCGGACTGGGCTTGGGAGGGGCGCGTGCCACCTCCTGGCTCCTTCCCACTAAGGCCCATTAAGGCCCAATACTCTTCCCCGTATCCCGTAACTCCCCGGTACTCCGAAAAATACCCGAATCACTCGGAACCTTTCCGAACTCCAAATATAGTCGTCCAATATATCGATCTTTACGTCTTGACCATTTCGAGACTCCTCGTCATGTCCCCGATCTCATCAAGGGACTCCGAACTTCTTCGGTACATCAAAACTCATAAACTCATAATAAAACTGTCATCGTAACGTTAAGCATGCGGACCCTACGGGTTTGAGAACTATGTAGACATGACCTAGAACTATTCTTGGTCAATAACCAATAGCGGAACCTGGATGCCCATATTGGCTCCTACATATTCTACGAAGATCTTTATCGGTCAAACCGCATAACAACATACGTTGTTCCCTTTGTCATCGGTATGTTACTTGCCCGAGATTCGATCGTCGGTATCCAATACCTAGTTCAATCTCATTACCGGCAAGTCTCTTTACTCGTTACGTAATGCATCATTCTGTAACTAACTCATTAGCTACATTGCTTGCAAGGCTTATAGTTATGTGCATTACCGAGAGGGCCTAGAGATACCTCTCCGACAATCGGAGTGACAAAACCTAATCTCGAAATACGCCAACCCAACATGTACCTTTGGAGACACCTGTAGTACTCCTTTATAATCACCCAGTTACGTTGTGACATTTGGTAGCACCCAAAGTGTTCCTCCGGTAAACGGGAGTTGCATAATCTCATAGTTACAGGAACATGTATAAGTCATGAAGAAAGCAATAGCAACATACTAAACGATCAAGTGCTAGGATAATGGAATGGGTCATGTCAATCACATCATTCTCCTAATGATGTGATCCCATTAATCAAATGACAACTCATGTCTATGGTTTAGGAAACTTAACCATCTTTGATTAACGAGCTAGTCAAGTAGAGGCATACTAGTGAAACTATGTTTGTTTATGTATTCACACATGTATTATGTTTCTGGTTAATACAATTCTAGCATGAATAATAAACATTTATCATTAAATAAGGAAATAAATAATAACTTTATTATTGCCTCTAGGGCATATTTCCTTCATGGTTGCTCTGGGAGGGTGATGAGGCAGTGAAGGCTTGGTGAGGTGGCGCCCTGCGGGGTTGCCGCGGCCAGAGCTCAGCTATTCATGTTTGCCGACGTTGCAGGGGCGGACCCATGCGCAAGCATCGTGCCGTCAGGGAGCAGCTCCATCAGTTGGTGCCAATCGAGCGGGCGATTAAGTCAAGCACGTTAATCATGAAGGAGCAAATCCATTTAGATAGGTGTAGAAAAAGGCGAACACCGCTGGGTCGGGCCCGAGCGACTTTGGGGATGATGCAGCCCGAGGGGCGCCCCCGATAAAGTAGCTAAAAACATGAACCGAAGGGATACATGCCGCAGGGACGGACCCATGTGGTCTGGGAATGATGCATCCCTGGGGGGCGCTCCCAGCTGAAAATGAAACTCGAAGGATGTCACCTGATGATGTTGAAGATGGAGGGATGCTGAAGTAGCGGACGGCGTGCGCTGCGGAAGTCGATCTTCACGAGCCCCCAGGCCCAGGAGCCTCGAGAGGCTCCGGAGGCGCTGGTGGCTCCTCACGAACCATCTCCATCTCCGCCAGGACTGTGGAATGCCTGGCCGATTGAGCCTCCAAGATGCTCCTCATGAGGCGCTGACGCACAGCAGCCGCGGCCGTAAGGCATACGAACATAGCTGTGGGGTGGACATTCGCAGCGTCCCACGCGTGAGGGCCAGAGGCGCTCGTGAGAGGCGGCTCGGTTGAGTCCTGGTATGTCGATGCAGACGCGCAGCCCACCATCCTCGCCTGGATGGGGAGCTACGGCGGGTAACCGGCGGCTGCCACTCATGACTCTTGACTCCTGCAGCTCCTGAATGATCTCGCTGACGAACTCCTGAGGGTTTGGCCCTCCTTGCCTTGCTCCTTCCTGAGGGAAACGTGCTTTGAAGCACGCCTCCAAGTGGTGCCCGAGCGCCTCCCTCGTGATCCTAGCAAAGTCGATGGCCCTCCAGGAGAGAGCCCCCGAGCCTTGCTCGAGGAGGGCGTCGGGCGCGCCTTCCTATGTGACAGAAGGAGGCGCCCCCAGAACAGGCGCAGACCCTGAGGGGCCTGCCTCCCGAGGGGTCGGACCAGGCGATGTCTTCTTCTTCTTAGGGGCAGCCTCGGGAAGCCTTTCACTCCTGTGATCTGGGTCTTCAATTGACGCGGCTTGGAAAGCATGTTCCAGAGAACACACAGCGTCTCTCTCTTCACAAGGCACCGTGATGACTCCACCGCTTCCTGGCATTTTGAGGACATTGTAGCCGTGATGAGTCACGGCCATGAACTTGGCCAGGGATGGGTACCCGAGGATGGCATTGTACGGCAGGCGAATGTGAGCGACGTCGAAGTCAATGAGCTCGATGTGGTAGTTGTCACGCTTCCCGAAGGTAACAGGAAGGCGGACCTGCCCTATCGGAACCGTGGGACCATCAGTGACTCCTGAGAAAGGCTTGGTTGGTTGCAGCTGATTGTATGGCACTTGGAGATTGTTGAATGTCTCGACGGATAGGACATTGAGCCCTGCTCCGCCATCGATGAGGGTCCTAGTGACTTGCACATTGCTGACGATTGGGGAACAAAGCATCGGGAGGACTCCGGCTGTGGCCGCGCACTTGAGCTGATCCGCTGAGCTGAACGGGATGGCGCATGCTGACCACCTGAGAGGGCGCGTGGCCTCAAGCTTGGGGAGGACTGCATTCACTTCGCGAGCAAACTGCTTGAAGATGCGCTGAGAGGCCGGGGCTTGAGCGCCGCCGAAGATGCAAGCGATTGCGCACGACTCCTGGAAGCCTCCAGCCCCCTCGTCCTGATGATGGTCTTCATTCCTCCTCGGCTGTGGTGGCAGAGGAGGGAGGCCCGCGTTGCCTTGTGGGCGATCCTCGCGAGGCTGACCCCTCCAACCTCCCTCACGAGGCGGGTCCCTCCAACCTCCCTCACGAGGCTGGTCCTGCCAGCGGTCCTCACGAGGTCGGTCACGCCACCCTTGGCTAGGGCCACGGTCTTCCCATCGTCCTCCACCTCTTCCTCCTCCTCGGCCGTAGCCCCGGTCGCTGCGCTCGGGGCGTCGGCCGGCACGCACGTCCCGCACGGCCCTGAGCTCTTGGCGTTCGTTGGTGTTGTGGGTGTGGAGGTCGTGGTACACGCAGTACCGGCTGCCCTTGGATGACTCAGGATGATCCCTGCCTCGCTTGGTGTCGGGCTCTGCTGCAAGCCCGGCAGCCCCCTTGCGCTTCACGTCATTGACCTTGGGCTTCTTCTCTTCTCGGTCGGCAGCTGGCAGCTCAAGGAGGGAAAGGCGCCCTTCCTCAGCCCTAGCGCACTTGGTCGCCAAATTGAACATCTCCAGGGAGGTGCACAGGTCCTCATGGATCGCAAGCTCCTCCTTCATCTTGACGTCACGCACGCCGTCGGAGAAGGATGAGATGATGGCCTCCTCAGACACCCTGGGGATCTTAAGGCGGGCGTTGTTGAAACGCTGGATGAACTTCTGCAGGGTCTCTCCCGGCTGCTGCTTGATGCGGCGCAAGTCACTCATGGTCGGGTGCCGGTCGCGGGTGCCTTGGAAGTTGGCGATGAATCGGGTGCGCATCTCGTCCCAGGAGGAGATCGTGCCAGTAGCCAGGTTCAGGAGACGGGTACGGGCACCATCCTTGAGCGCCATGGGGAACCAGTTCGCCATGACCTTCTCGTCCCCATTGGCAGCTTCGATGCCCAACTCATAGAGCTGGAGGAACTCCACAGGGTCAGCCGTGCCATCATAGCGCGGGGGCAGATCTGGCTTGAACTTGCCCGGCTAGGCCACGCTGCGCAGTTCGGCGGTGAAGGCACGGCAGCCTGCAGTGGCCGCGGGAGGCCTTTTGTGACGGAGAGCTTGATCTTGGAAGTCTCTGTGTGCTGCCGCCAGGAGTAGCGCGGGGTCTTGACGTGCTAGAGCAGGAGCGCGTTCATGCCGGGCTGGTGCGGGGAGCACACGGGCAGCTTCTTGGGGGCGAGGGATCTCTTGGCATCTCTTCTCTTGTTGTGCTGGCACCGGGCGGAGTGGGTTCCACCCAGGGGCCATGCGCCTTGGGGCCAAGGCGCCTTCTTGAGGGGGAGGTGGCAGAGGCGCACCCGGAGCTCCGTTGCCCGCGCAGGGCGGGGCGCGGTGCAGCGAGAGGGATGGCGCAGGGGAGGCCCCAGCGGTGCTGACGAGCTCGGTGATGCGGGCGAGCCACTCGTCGTAGAGGTCATCGACGGGACGGTAGTGCAGGAGCTCCCGCGCCAGGAGCAGCGCGGCGTGCGCGTCCGCGGGAGCGTGACGAGCATGGGACGAGGAAATGGCTGGAGTTAGCGACGGGGTGGCGGTGCGGCCTTCTCGTCGCACCGAAGGATGCAGGGACGACGCCTGCTGCTCGTTCCCCGCTGGGCCGGTGGCGGCATTGATGGAAGGCGACGGGGAACGGCGGGGGCGCCCGCCGACGGGGGCCGTCTGGGCGACGCGAGTGGCGAGAGCGTCCAGGCGCTCGGCGCGGGCTCGACGAGCGTCTGACATGGATGCGACGGGCGGCGAAACACGAGGCGACGGAAGGCGGATTCCGGCGCACCCCTACCTGGCGTGTCAAATGTCAGATTTCAGGTTCCGGTAGACCCTCAAGGTTCGAACTCTGGGGTGCATGCGGAGATCACACCTCCTGCCTACCCACGTCTCGTCGCCTCGCAAGGATCTAAACTACATGAAGAACAACACAAGGGACACGAGATTTATACTGGTTCAGGCCACCATTATGGTGTAATAACCTACTCCAGTTTGTGGTGTGGTGGAATGCCTCAGGGGCTGATGATGAATAGTACAAGGAAGAACAGCCTCGCGAGGGGCTGTTCTTGGCTGGTGCGATGAACTGCTTGGGTGAGTTCGGTCGCCTTTCTCTCTCTCTCTAGTCTACCCAAAAATCTCCTCTCCCTCTCTTCATCTCTTTTTTCCTCTGCCCTCCTTCATGGTGGCTAGCTCTATTTATAGAGGGAGGCCCTGGGCCTCTTCCCAAATATTGAGCGGGAAGGGCGCCAACAATTGGCCATTTTGAAGGGGAACATCTAGTACACTTATCCTGACTAAAGTCGGTCCTCGCCTGCCAAAGACCCTGACGGTGACGCTGGCTTGGGCTCCACGATGACCTCCATCCTACCGTCCTGCTGGTCTTGGTCTTGTTGCACCGAAATGGTTGCCTTTGCTTGATACTCCTGCCTGCGCTTGCCCCCTTTGCACCAAAGAGGAAACAAGGACTCGGCACAGGCCGGCGCCCGCCTGGCCTCGGTCGTCATGGCTTGCGTCATGGGCACCTCGTGAGGTACCCCGCCTTGATCTTTCCGCCTCCTCGTGAGCCAGCCTGACGAGGCTGTGCCCGAGGAAGCCTCCTGTCGTCCGCCCCGTGAGGCTTGGCCCCTCGCAAGGGTCTTGAGTATGTGTTGATGAAGATGGGTCGTACTGGGCCACTCCCTGAGCCACGCCGCAGGCCGCAGGCAGGCAAGTCTGGATACCCCCATTCCCACAACACCGACAGTCCCAGCAGTCAGGGGCAAACGTTTTTTCGCAAAATATTGGTGGCCCGTCTGGTGGGTCCCTGCTGTCAGGTGGAGGAATAATTATTTTCCGCGTAATAGGGAGGCACTTCCTTGCGGCTGCCGTGGACCCAGCTGTCAGCCTCTTCACGTACACTATTTTTCCGATGGAATTCGGTCGTTGACCACATTGACCACGCCGCGCCGAGAGCACCATGGTGGACGACGACGAGGCCTAGGAAGGGGACGACACGGAGCCGGGGAATATGCAGCAGTGGATGCCCACGCAGAGAGGAGTACGAGGGTTCACTGGTTTGGTTGCGCTGCCGTCGCCATAGAATAACAGGGGGTGTGGGTGAGTGGAGTGGAGGGATGGCCTGGCCAGCGGTGGGAGTAGTATGGAGGCGGTGAGGCCTCCATGGCAGAACAGCCGGCCACGGGAGGCAGGAGCAGGCGGCACGACCGGCGCTGCTTTGGGCGGCTGGAGCAAGAAGACCAGAGGTTGAAGAAGCACTACGGCCGTTGGATGGACATCGTATGGTCACTGGAGCTAGAATCGTTCATATTGACTAAGTTGACAAAGCCCTCCGTCCCCGTCAACTTAGTAGGCCCACAAGTCAGCTTCCCACCAAGGTGAGTCCCAGCTAGCAGGGGGAGTATTCTTTTTTTGTGCGTAATAAAGAGGCACTTCCGGTGGGTCAGAGCTGACAGCTGGGGGAACGTTTTTTTCGCGAAATACGGTGGCCTGTCCGGTAGGTGCCAGCAGTCAGGGGGGAAACGTCTTTTTTTGCAAAATAAGGTGGCCCGTCCGGTGGGTCCCTGCTGTCAGGTGGAGGAATAATTATTTTGCGCGTAATAAGGAGGCACTTCCTTGCGGCCGCCATGGACCCAACTGTCAGCCTCTCCACGTAAAGTACTCTTTCGATGGAAGTCAGTCGTTGACCACATTGACCACACCGCATCGAGAGCACCAGGGCGGTGGACGATGGCGACGCCTAGGAAGGGGTCGACGCAGAGCCAGGGAAGACGCAGCAGTGGAAGCCCGCGCGGAGAGGAGTACGAGGGTTCACTGGTTCGGCTGCGAATGCTCATGCCTCAAAAAAAATACCCTGCTCTCCTCTGAACAACAACGAAATCATCACCAAGAAAAACTCTGCAATGCTCATGCCTCAAAAACACAAATACTGCTCGAGCTGCTTGGTCCCAGCTGTCGGCCGCACCTTGTGCAATTCTCTCGTTTATATTGACTACATAGGTTGACAATGGTGTGGGACCGTGATGTCAGGAAACCAGGAGAAAGCAAAAAAATATATAGTTGTACATAATAAGGAGGAACTTGCGTACGTACGGCTATGGCCCTAGTGGGTCCCTAGTGTCATCCAGTCAAAATAAAGTCATCTCCTGAATCCTCATGTTCGTTGACCATGTTAACAATGCTCAGCGCCACGGCGAGCGCAACAACTCGAAGGACAACGGAGAGGGCCTCGCAGGCCCTGCGGAGGTCTGATACAGCACCCACTGCTCATTCAGGAAGCCAGGATCATCGAACACCTATGAGCACCTTTGAGAAACTGAGACGGCATGAAACGGTAAGGCCGCGCTTGGGAGCTCTAGTTTATTTCAAACCTGTATTAACATACAAGTGTAATTTACTCGTCATTGAAAGGCCCGAGGTCTATAAGTAAAACCGGCGGGTTACGCGTGTAATTTGAGAGACCAGTGTATATTTTACGAGCATTGCTATATGGACGACATTACCAGACGATACATGCACGATGTGCGTATCATGCCATCCATGGGCAAGGCTGAAACAATAGCTAACGGCTGGATTAGCAATCGTCCGAGTGTCGTTCAGCGTTTTTATCGTGTGTGAAGTACTTCCAATATTTTACTAGTCGAAATCGACCAACCAAGCGCCTTCGCCCGAGACCATCTGCTTTAATTTACAAGCGTCAGTTTTACAAGCGGTTTTGGTTGGAAAACAACGATCCAGTCACGGCCTAATATCATGAGTTGGTCGGAACATCATATGGTTTCACGTCTAACCTACCCGACATGTCGTATAGGCTATGAAAGAAACATCAGACGATGAACTTCTTACGCACGGAAACAATAGAAGAGGATGAACTTCTTAACAAGCAAATCACTGGCATTAGATCGACATGCAAAACAATACGAAGCATTATTCTCAGGAGGCACGGTGAACAGCTCGTGATGCCGCATGCCACAACATTCCAAGCTCAACTTTGCAATCAAACACAGGCCTGGCATTACATAGACAATATTCAGAACAAACTCTTAACACAGGAATATCTCAGCAGAGTAACTATTTACTTCTAAACTGAACACAGGAATAGGAAAAAACACTCGACGCTGCTCACAGCAAGGGCGTCCCACTCAAAAATACCAAATGCATGTCTTCTGGCTAACATCAATGAGCAAATTTTGACAAGGTTTTCCAATTCCAATATATTAAACTAACATCTTCTTGCTAACATCAATGAGCAAATTTCGACAAGGTTTTCCAATTCCAATATATTAAACTAACGTCTTCTTGCTAACATCAATGATTAAACTTGACAAGCTTTTCCCATTCAAAATATGTAATGCCTATGATCGTGTCCTGTCTTAGCTTCTTGTACTTGTTTGGGCACTTTTTGCCCAGGGCACTCCACGTGTTGTCAAATTGCCAATGGTCTCTGCAGACTAGTCATGTCACCGGTGTCTAATAATACTCTGTAAAGCTTCTCGGTCATTCCTTCTGTAATGTACCACATCCAGTGACTGCTTCTTTCTGCAAAGTGGAACGACCAACTGGACCCAGTAATGCAGCAGTTTGCCTTGGACACATTGGCTCCTTTTGTGCAGTTCAACTAAAATCGAAGTCGGAATAAAAACGAGCTTTAATTTTGATATCCCTGTAAGCAACAATAGGTATAAGGGAAACAATTACTGAGAAATAATGGTTGATGACTTGTCTTAATGGGAAACAAAGCAGGAGAGTAGCAATTCTCCATCAGTGTGATTCATTCATATTGACTGAGACACTATCTTAACCATGCCTTGGTTCAACATGTATAAAGAACAACAAAGAAGAAAAGTACCATTCCTAAAACAATGCAACTGATTCATTTTTAAAGAGACATTATCTTAACAATACCTTGGTTAAACATGTAGAAAGAACTACAAAGCAGGATAGTACCATTCCTAACAAGTGTTGCAGTTTTGAACTAAGATTCAGTAGTTAATTAATTCTGAGAGTGGCATTGCTTAATTTTACCAGCGGCATTAGATTAACGAAAAGCATAAACAGTTCCAGGGGAGAGTGGGCGCAACAACAATATGTGCTTCCATCTACTTATAAAGGGGGTGATGCAGAGTTTGTTGTAACAAAGCAACAAGCATCATGTCTGGGTTGGTCCCATTTTTGTTCACTACTTAATGGGAAAAGACAGCAATACAATAGCTTCAATTCAACATTTTAAAACAGTACCAATACAAGTAGCACAACATCTCAAAGCACACTGCACAATCATGTGGATGAAGGCCTATACTGACCTTTCATGAGAACACCAGGATAAAATATGAATCTTCTAACACGAATAGGAAATCCAATCTCCTTTTGTGCAGTTGCACTGAAATCAAGCAAAGTGTTTCGCGTAGAGAAGCAAAATGTCGCAATACCAACAAGTTGAATAGATATCATGTGGTTGAGACCAAGATTTGAAACAACTCGACAGGAACACTGGAAACAAATCTCGATCTCCTTTTGTGCAGTTCCACCAAAATTAAACAAAGTCACTGGTGTGACATTCAAGTTGAACTGCACAAATCACTCTTAAAACATAAGTGTTTCGAGTAGCGAAGCAAAATGTCACAATAGCAACAAGTTGAATCGATACCCCTGTTTTAACAGAGGCAAAAAAGGAAACAATTACTTGCCGATAAAGGAGGATGAAACAAACGGTGATAGAAAGAAGCATCTAACTTATCTTGGATGGAAAACAAAGTAGGATAGTAGCATTTCTAAAACGGTTGCATTGATTCATATAACAGAGACACTCTCTTGAAACAACATTCGTTAAAAAATGTAATTTACTTTTAACAGTGGCATTGCTTCAATTTTCCGGCGGCATTCTTAGATTAACAACAACAAAATAGTTGTATGGGACATGCTAGCACCATGTGCGTCCACACGTATAAATGGGTGATGCAGAGTATGTAGCCAAGCAGCATATCTGTGTTGGTCCCATATTTGTTCTCTTTGAACTTTTTTCCTATGTGAGGGCAGCAAATCTAGTCCTGCACAAACTACCCGACCCCCCCCCCCCCCCAATTTCTTTCCCTTTTCAACAAAGAGATCGGTTCCTTACAGATGTGTGTACTGGGTTACCCTCTTTTTCCCTTTTCGACCAACAAAGCAGCTGGATAGCCAGTCTATACAACTTTTCCTCCCTCCTTTCCTCATTGAACCACGTCCTAGATTCATGCTCCACCCCACCACACCTTTCTTTCCTCTTCGAACCAAGACCTAGATTCGACTACAGATCAAAAAAGATCCACATGCAGCTAGAGAAACAACGGTTTCAAAGAAACTTATACCTTAGGGTCGTCGGGATGTGGCAAGGCGTGCGGCGGGAGGCCAGATCTGCCCATACTACATACGGCAGCGAGGAAGAAGGGGTCAGTGGCCCTCCCGCACAGGCGTTGGGTGAAAGAGAACAGCGCAGCCGGCAGTGGATTGCCTCCCTCGCCGAAGGCGATAGAGTTAACGCTGCACCTCCTCCCCTTCCCGGTGCGATGGGATACGGACGCCTCCTTCACCAGCTGTGAGGGGGGAGAGAGAGACAAGAGGCCAACGCAGTCTTGTTTAGATCTGGTGAAGAGAGGGTGAGAGACTGTGAATATAGCAAACCCTAGCAAATGAACGCTGAGCCTCCAGCGTGTAACATATATGTATTGCGGCGAGCGTGTGGAGAGTGCAAACCCTAGTGAACAAGCACTGAGGCTCCCGCTTATATATATATACTAATGTAGTACGGACTGAGCTCCGGTGCCTTCACTCCATCTGCTTTTGGCTGTATGACAGGTGAGCCAGCCACATTTTGGGCCCACCTGTCATAAACCCAAAGGCAGGTGCACTAAGTCAATGAAGCTGCGTCCATATATTACTCTCGTGTGTATACGACTAATATATAGTGGAGTGGTTTTCTTATTGTCTCCATAACAATCGTTTTAAATTGTGTAAGTATGAAACGTAACTCTTTATTTAATGTACAGTGAAGAAAACTAGTACTACTTCCGATGAACTAACGATCCATGCCCACGCGTCCTGGTCGCACTTCCTGTCCTTCACGTGTGGTACACTACCCTCCCTTAAGTGAACAACCACACATGCGCCAAATTATCGGAAACGTGTGAGAGTGTGTACAAATAAAGAATTTTAATTTCAATTATCGGAAAGGTTTGAGAGTATTACAAAGTTTGACTTCAATCAAATCTACTATGCGGAGTAAATAAAAATGGAGGGCTACTACGTCCATCCGGGTTTTTAGTCCACACCATTTTTTAAATCAAAGTTAATAGTTGGACAAATAAAATTACAGGGGAGCTGGAGACAAAGTTGTGAGAAGGCTTAGAAATCAATACAAAACTTATGCTCTTAGTACCAACGTCGATCCTTCTTTGAGGAAACATTTGGTTCATAGCCAATTGTGTGATAAAATTGCACCAACGTGAAAGACGACTGCGTCTCCAACGCAACCAAGGTGAACTGATGAATGATATCATCTTTGTGCGTAACAAGCAAAGAGCATTGATGGAAGACAGCTTATTTTTCATTGAAAATCGATCAGCTTCACCAGCCGATGCAACCATGAGGCGCGACCATGAGCATCGATAGGTCATCGTGGTGATGCATCATCCATTTGGCATCAAGTTTGGGTGAGGCACCTATGAAGTTCGACAAATCCTCACTGTGGTCTATTTCTTCTCAGTAATCAAGTTCGAGGAAGGAAGAACCACGTGGCAGAGGACAGTAAGGCGGAACAACAATGGCCATCCAATTTTGTGCAGTTCCACTAAAATTGAGGAAGACATGCCCGGGTATGGAGACACGCATCGCTGTTTCCAAAAATATAAAAAAGGGTTAATGAAAAGTACACCAACAAACAGAAGCATCATGATTATATCTTGATGGGAACTAAACCAGGATATCCGAGAAAAAAAGCATTTCTTCATTTAACCAGTGATAGTACTACCACCATATAGACAATGACCGCACAACCACCATGTACTTTTTGTCGAAACAACATGTATACCTCCACCGAGGCATAAATCAGGACAACTTTTCGAGTGGCATTTCCTCTATAATAGTACTAGTAGGTGATGTTGGACCAGCCGATGAACCCTAGCTACTATGCATGGGGAGCTGGGGAGTAGTCGCATAGAAGAAAACCCGCACGCAGCGACCTGGGGAGCTGGACCAGTACAAGAAGTTATACCTCAGGTGGGCGAGATGTCGTTTAGGCGGGCGGGCGGGATCTGCCCACACGATGGCAGCGAACAAGGGTGCGGAGGATCTTCGTCCGCGCCAGCGCCGACTCCGAGAGGACGGTGTGCATCGGCTCCCTCCGTCGCCGACGGCGACAACGTCAATGCTGCACCTCCTCCCCTCCCGCAGCGGACAGGATTCAGCCAGATCTGTGACCACCGGTGAGGAGAGAGATAGAGTGGACACTGTCATCTTGTTTTGATATGGAGAGGGTGAGAGAGCGAGACGCGAGAAACTCTATCAAACAAGAGTCTATAATGGAGTAAAAAAATCTCTCCATAGCAGTGGTTTTAAATAGAATACGCGTGTTCCCGAAAAAAGAAACGAAAACTGGCGGACAATTTTTTAAGGGTCCGTCTAGGACACATCTAGATGTGACATAGTTATGCCACATCTAAGTTGATGTCCACTCTCTTTGTGGTCTATTTTTTTTGTCCTAGTTTTTTTGTTTCTTGTTGCTACATTATATACTTGTGGGAGCTTAGATGTGATATCCTTAAATAACATCTAGATGTGAATTAGACAAACTGATTTTCTAACGTACCAAGAAAGAAAACTCGATCAAAAACACGCCCCCGCTTCCAGATCGCGAGAGTCGTCGTGCACACACACATAGACATAGACATGCATATCCGTGTTTACGTAAAATTCCATTTCCATCTCCATCTCCAATCATATTTGTCCAACTGCCACATTATTTACGTTGTTAATTATATACGCAGCAATATTAACGTACATCATCTCTTGTTTGCGCACGTCAGGACCGCTGCCACGGCTGGTCCTGACCAACCCGAACCCTCTTCATCACCCGCGTGTGCTTCCCGCCCGAAACGGTCAGTGCCGCATTCATGCCCGGCCAGAGAGGACGCGGCCTCTCACTGGCGCCGGCATTGAAGCGGCGCGCCGGCCGAGAGAGCGTTGCCCACGCCGCTTCCGGGCGCACGCTGCTGCTCCGCGTTCAAAGGTCGCAATAGCCGGCTACAACATGCATGTAAAAAGTTCTTGGGAGTCCATGCTATAGCTAGCTGTCCTCCCCCAACTCGTCAATCTCTTCCAGTAGTGCTAGTAGTACTCCATGGCACGATCCATCGACAAGTAGGCGGGAAAGTTATCGTATACTCGGTTTGCGGTGAGTGGCATGCCGAGCGACCATGTGGGGTCGAGCCATGGAGGAGGGTGAGACACGAACACAACAGACGTGATTTAAATGTTGGTTTTTCTCGATGGCACGATCCAACGAAACGAAACATTGGTTTCTCTCCGTTTCCATTTTTTCTCCGGAAAAACGGAAACTTTCCACTCCATTTTCATTCCTATTCCAAGGTTGCCCCGTTACAACATTCAATCAAATACAAAGGAAAACTAACACGCATGCTGATGCATCTCAACGATTCACAGATCATAGCCAATATTTACTTCACAACTAAAGAAAAAAGTTGTGAGAGCGTGTACGAAAGAAAAACTACTGATGGGGTCACTACGACTTAAACCCTAAACCCTAAACATGATTTAATTCCCTGGACAGGTAGAACCTGTCGAAGGAAAGACGGCTGGCACCCTCGGATCATACGATGCTTTTGTGTAGTTCCACTAATATCGACCTGAGCATCCCTGATGGCAAAGATATTGAAGAAGTGTGATTGGAATAATAGTACTGGCACTAGTTCATGAGACATAAAATCATCAGAAGTAGAAGCCGGTAGAAGTAGAGAAAGATCGACATGGAGATGGAGCTACGGCAGTGGAGCAAGCCGGCTCCAAAAGGAAGATGGACTACCTGGGATGTCGGGCTGTAGCTAGAAGGGCGGTTGGGAAGCGGCATCGGCCCATACCGCGGTGACCCCCGATTGGGACGCACCGACTGTGGGTTTTCTCCCTCGCCGATGTCGACCGCGTCTATGCAGAACATTGTTCCCTTCCCCCAGCTATCAAGCAGGCTTGTAGCTTAGGCTCCTGCTAGTGTATATATAGTGGTTTTCTTTTTCTCTCCATATCAACCATTTTATATTGCGTACATGTCATTCAAGAGTGAAATGATGGTTGCTTCTTCCGACTAACTTACTATGTGATTTGACTGCTCCTTAGTGGCCCCTACACGTACTCCCCCTACGTGTGTGCAACAGTCACACGTACACATGGACGCAAAAACGCGTGCGATGCCCTAATGCATGCATGTCCGAGCACACGACGGAACACACACGGTCACGCTAAGTGCTCAACCTACACGTGCATGCACACACATACTCAGTCAGGGTGAGCTAGTGACCGTATAAACACCGAAAAATATATATATTGAGCGCAATGAGCGTATTATGAAGTCCACTGACCGTATTTTTACAAATATACAGTGACAGACAGTGTATTTATCTCATTTGAAATTAATCCATATTAACCAGAGAGGAGGCACTATGGACTAGCATTACTTGCACGCGGTGGCTCGCAGGACAAGAGAAACTTTTGACTAATGCAAGCTCTCCCTCGCTCAGGCGGTGGACGTGCAACAGTTAATTTGGTGTCAGATTGCCAGAAGCATACACTATACTACTAGTGCTACTATTGTTCTATTTCCCGAATAGGCGAACAGCCAAGCGCAAAGTTTACTAATATAGTCTATAAAGGTACGTACTATACTAGTACTAGGAACCGGATGGAGGAGCGCCTCCACTCTTATTATAATTTTAAAATGTGATAAAGCAATCTTCAACACATTTGGTTCTCTTCGAGGGTTCTTACATGTGATAATGGAAGTTGATTGCATGGAACACTCGCCACAATTCTCGCTTAATTCTGGCTCATATCCTGTTACAAATAGTAGCGCTCGGTAATATTTCCTTTTTTTATTCAGCATGTAAATAGGTCAGCAAACCTTGCGGCGCATCTTCGTGCGAACCGTGCTTGCTGCACTTTGAATGTGGCCGAGAGCTGGCTTGATGAAACACCTCGCTTCCTACTTCCTTTTTTGCGGGGTACCTCGCTTCCTAGTGACCAGTGTCTTAGCTGATCGTCCTAAGAATGCTTATATATGAATAAATCTCTCTCATTTACCGGCAAAAAAGATTAAGCCATATTAACTGGAAAGGAGGGAGTATGAACTAGCACTACTTTTTGGTGTCCCGTCAACTCGCAGAACGAGGAGAAGCTTGCAGGACAAGGTGAAGCTCGCTTACGCCTTTTGACTAATGCAACCTACCCTCGGTGGACATGCATCAGTCCATTTGGTGTCAGATTGTCACAGGCATACACTATAGTACCCAACATGCGGAGTACCATCATTGTTCGACTTCACGAAGAGGCGAAGAGCTAAGCGCAGTAGTACGAGTAGTACTACTACTAGAACCGCATGGTGGAGCGTTTGTACTCTTATTTCTTTTTATCTCTGATAAAGTACACGTTTATTTCGGAGAAGGGCGGAAAACGGCAGCCCAACATGTAATGAATAATATTGATCAACCAACCATGCTCGAATATATCTTGGCCTCCATGCGAACCCGTCTGTGTGTTCTCGCTCCTCGTCTCTCTCAAGGAACGGCGGGTTGGATCTTTGCCGTCAATTGAAATCGGTTTACTCACACTCCTATCCCACATGTCAGTGATATTTCAAGAGGAGGTGTGTTGACCGACTGGCCATACACGTACTTGGTTTTGAACCTTCATACTACTCCTCCCTCCGTCACAGTTTACAGGGCACGCTTCATTATGATGCATTTCTCTCAATGCATTTCCACCACCAGAGAGACATTAGACGCGTTTGGTTTAATGCTCAATTAATTAGGGCATGGTAACCGCAATCAAGTCCCCAATTTTCTCTCCATGTAACTACGGAGTGGAGTAAGTGCATGCATGTGTGTACCCGGGGTGGAAGCACTGCATGCATGTGTGTACGCATTATTCCCTCTAGTAATAGACGCCGTGCTATAACTACCAATGCTATTTTTCAGGCTGATTGCTAGTCGCCTTGGTCCCACAGATCTTTTTTCTTTTTTCTGAAGCGCGCTGTATAAACAGTGACGGATGGAGTAGTATGAGCGGATTCAAAGAGGAGTGTATTGATGGTTGCTTCTTCAGAGCAACTTACAGTGGGAAAGGTGGGGCTTACGATTTGACTGCTCATTCTCACTATTAATGCGGCGCAACAACCGGGCTGAGTCTCCCATGCGGTTGTGCACTACCCCCTCGGTTCTTAAAAATACTCCGGAGTATATTTGTCTTTCTAGAGATTTCAACGAGTGACTACTCAAATATTTGTCTTCTTAGAGATTTCAAATGGACTGGCACATACGGATGTATATACATATTTTAGAGTGTAGATTCTCTCATTTTGCTCCGTATGTAGTCACTTCTTGAAATCTCTAGAAAGATGAATAGAATATTTCGGAACGGAGGGAGTACACATACGAAGCAAAATGAGTGAATCTACACTCTAAAATATGCCCGTTTGAAATTTGTAAAAAGACAAATATTTAGGAACGAAGGAGTATAATTTTTTGCATGGCACATGGACCCGGATGATGAAGAGGCTTCTGGTAATGCTATCAAGCTTCCATCATTTGTTTACATAATTGACGTACTATACAAATAATTTTCCAGTGAGACATGAAATTGTGCAATGGTGTGAGCTTTCAGCTTCTGTTTCGCGTGTCTTGCCATCGATGCTCTTTCGAAAACAATAAAAAAACTAACTTCCTTACTAATGCATGTCAATTATTAGCAGATCAGAGCTAATAATTACATCACAACTGAAGACAGAGTTGTGAGAAGGTGTTAAATTAAAATTGATCCATGCTTTCATTGGCAGCAACGTCCCCCCAGCTCTGTCTAAATCAACAAGGCATGTTGGGGGAAAAGTAGCTGTCTGGAGCATGCAACATTCCGATCATTTTGTGCAGTTCCACTAAAATAGAGTTGAGCGTCCCTGTTCCAAAGATATTAAGTGTGATTACGATAATAGAGGACTCTTGATGAAACAATAAACACATAAATAGAAGCCGATCACCTTTGCAGTCTCTCTTAAGACTAACTAGTTGGAGAAGATTAGGCTCGGAGTTGGATGAGGGGATAGAGCAAAACCAATCTCCCTTTGTGCAGTCGCACTGAAATGTAGAGACGTTGCCCATGTGACATTTTAGTACAACTGCACAAAACACTCTTAAGAAAAAAGTGATTTATGTAGTTCACCAAAAGGTCACAATAGCAACAAGGTGAAATGGATAGCCCTGTTTGCAAAAAAGAGGTAGAAAGGAAACAATTACTGACCAATAACAGTTGATGACACATGCGACGATAAAAAAGAAGCATATTCCTTGCCCTAAGGGAAGATAACAACACAGTTGTGTTTTTCTAAAATGGAGTGAGGACGAGAATGCAATATGGAAAGTAAGCTGGACGAGCTATGTTTTGGGCAAAGAACTATGGAAGATCCACATGCAGCGACGTGGGAAGACGGGCAGTGGAGCAAGGCCGGAGGGGATACCTGGAGGTCGTCGGGATGTAACTAGGTGAGCAGCGGCAGGCGGAATCTGTGAGCAGGTGGCGTAGGCCCTACCGCGCCGGAGCTTGGTCAGAGAGAACGGTGTGTACCGCAGATCAGGACGTGCTGCCTCGGCATCGTCGAACGGAGAAACGATGCACTTCCTCCCTTTCCCCCGGCGGATGGGATGCGCCCGGACCAGTGACCAACGGTGAGAGAGAGAGAGGCCATCGCACTCCCTTTCCCCCGGCAGACGGGATGCAACCGGATCAGTGACCAACGGTGAGAGAGAGAGAGGCCACCGCAGCCTTGTGTGAGATACTCTGAAGAGCGACAAACCAGGCACGCAAGGCTCCACTGTGTATAGTGAGCGGACTACCTTTTTCTCCATAAAAATCGTTTTATATTCTGTGTACGTGCCATTGAGCGCTATAACTTTATTTAAAAATAACGCGGCAACGCGTCAAGTCGAAATTTGTTTCGTGCAGGCGTGGTACATGACCTCCCTAGGTAAACAACCGCTACAGGCGTTCAAATTAGCACGTGGGCTGCCATTTTGTAAAGAAATGAGCTCCACCGTGTACCCGCACGGGTGTGGCTGGGCACGAAGCGTGAGTACATGCATGATGCACCTATTCTCTTCTTGTATACGTACACCACCTACGTGGGGTTGTGTGAGAGAGATACGAACCTAGAGAGATATAGTGTGTGGGTTCTTGAGAGTTTTTTTTAGGGGGGGGGGTCAATCAAAAAATGTAACATATGCAATGTGTGTGAAATAGAGTCCTGGATATAACATATATATAGAGGGGTGATCCACGAGAAGAGAGTGGAGGTATCACCGGCTTGAGGTGTCGATAGAATCGAAAAGAGGGATGATGTGTGTGTGTGCGCGCGCGATCGATAAAGAGTGCCATCGAATTTGTGCGTGCCCACGTCAAAGATATAGAGTGGATGGCCTACTAGAACGTGATAGGGGACATGTGAAGTTTGTCTTTGTGGCATGGATACCTACCTGCAGCGCTCGACTATCGGTGTGTGGTGGGGGAAGAGGGGGGCCCAATTAACTATAGAGGTACAATGGCTGGTATATGTGTGGAGGAGGAGAGAGGCCTACCTCATGTATTAAGGAGATCGATCTGCCTCATGTATTAAGGGAGATCGATCGGCATCCATGCATATGTGCATGAGAGGAATAAGGTTGGGAGAGAGACTAATCTAGAGTGTTGCAGGGGGTGGTAGTGGAGTTGCTTCTAACAAATGGTGGGATAGGCTTGCTAGACAAATGGAGGGCACGCCTGCAATATCAATAGGAGAGGAGATGGTTGCCTGTTGTCTGTGCATGTGCGTGTGAGAGACGGGTCAGGAGGCATGCACGAATGATGAGGGGGGACGATGTTGTTGTGGTAAGCAGACATAACTACATAGGAAGATCAATCGCCCTTTGTTAGAGAAAGGAGAGACATAACTTGTGAGGTACGTCGATCGATGGGGGGGTAGTTAAAGTCGATCCAGGTATATGTTGGGAGATCGATCAGTATACATGCATGTGTGTGTTAGAAGCAAACGAGGCACGAAGAGAAGGATAGAGATAGAGGGATGCATGTAGGAGGTGGTATGAGAGGCATACTATATCAAGCGGGGAGGAGTGTGCGAGTACGAGAACGATGAAAAGAGTGGTGGGAGTGAGGCATGGACGGTGACAAGAGAAGAGGGGAAGCTTGTGTTTGTGCTAGGCACACCTGGCTAGAGAGGCATATCGATCGATGTGTGCCGTAAAGAAGGAGCTGGGGGGCCTACACACACCGTGGGTGAACGACCTAAAGTGAAAAGACGAATTTGCGCGATGGAGCTAGAGAATGCTGAGGGAGGGTGAGAGGGATGCGGGCGTGTGCATGCACAAGAGAAAGTTAGTGCTAGCTACAAAGATAAGAGGGTTGTGTGGGTGTAAAAGACGAATAGAGATCATATATACTTCATTACAAAAAGCGAATTTGGATATTTGAAGAATTTATCATAGTGTTTTAAACCGACGCATGTGTGAATATATATAACGGTGATACACATGGTGTGTTTATGAACATGTTATACTACATTTAATATATTCTATCTCTACTCTTATAAAAACGGAGTTGTTGATGATGGTGTGCCTGCCATCTTGCATTATAGGCCGTCCGATTTATATCTGGCGGATAGCAAGGAAACTATGATGGTTGAAGTTGGCAACAATCATGATTGTAGATTCTTATTAAAATAGAGAAATGAATTCAAATTTAGTTCGAATTGCAGCGGTAGTATAGACATTTGGAATGCACTAAAATGTTGGTATGAGTAGGTTACATGCATTATACAGCAAGCAAAAAAAATTAATTGGACATAACATGGATTCATACTCCCTCCTTCCATCTATATAGGGCGTAATGAGATTTTTAAGACCGCCTTTGACTATTGACAAGATTAATAGTACATGACATGCACAATGTGAAAATTATATCATTGAAAGAACCTTTCACAGACGAAGTTAACGGTGTGCTTTGTGTAAGTTGCATGTCATATATCATTGCTCTAATATTTGGTCAAAGTTAGCATCGAAAAACGCATTAGGCCCTATATAGATGGAAGGAGGGAGTAGCTTTGAATAGCATTTGTATAGTAAAACGGGGCAAGACTCTCTCTTTGTGTGGTGCGAATAGTTTTATTTTTTTTTGTTTTCTTTTTGGTTGAGGGAAGTGCGAATTGATTTGGTACGTACAAGTACAATATTACTACACGTTAGGCTTGTCCCTAAAATTGAACCCGCGTCTTGTTATATCCCGAAAATTCACATATCGTGCTCCCAAAACTGGCGCCTTCACAACCCTCGCCTTGCTATCCCGAAATTACAACGCGCGCGAAAACTCCCTCCAGCTGCTAAATCCCGACACGCGAAATCCCCCTTCTAACCCTGAGCCGAAAGGGCTGCTAGTTCAAATCGGTGGGGGGTACTTTTGTAACACACCCTACATTTTGGACAAGCGCATCCCTAAGTCATGCTTCACCCCCTCCCATCGCCCCCTTTTCGCCATTCGAAATCCTAGGCCACCATAACCTCTCCACTCCAGCCGCGAAACCCCACCCTCCTCCGTCCACCACGTCACCGCTACCCAGCCGGAGCCTCTTCCCCGACGACGTCGTCCACCGCAACAGCTCGACGTCCCTCGTCCACCTCCCCGGATGAGGATCTGTCGTCCATCTCGCCTTCCCGCCGGTTCAGCCGCCCCGTCCTCCACCTCCAAGGAGCTGCTCCGACGATCGCCTTGTCTATCGCGGCTGCTCCATCCCCACAGCGCCGCCTTAACCTGCTCCACTAGAACCGCAGCATCCTCATCGACTCCTCGGACGAAGCCGAGGCCTACTCGGCGCCACTAAACAGGTTGTACACTCATCGCATCGCACCTTCTCCTTAACTCGACCTCCCAGCGCCGACGGTGCTCCATCCCGCACCCCCATGGAGCGGCTACCTTGAAGCCGGCGCCGCGGGCGACATCTCCACAGCGGCTCTCCCCCAGTGCGAGGCCCCTTCGGCGGCGGCGTTATACCAGCTGGATCTGTTGCTGCTACTCCGGCTCTCGCTCGCTCGCTCGCGTTGCTGCTGCTGCTCCGGCTCTTGCTCGATCGCTCGCTCGACCAGCTGCTGCTGCTGCTCTCCACCTCGCTCGTGCTGCTGCTCTGCTCCGATTAAGCCACACTTCAGTCGAGTGAATCGACTTTTGGGTCAGTCGATTTTCAGGAGTTGGGGGGCTCGCCGGAGTTAAGGAAGAACCACCCGCAGCGGGGACGGGGGCTCGCCGGAGAGGTACCTCACTATCTATCTTAGGGTTCAGGGTGGGGGTGGGGGGCCTAGAGGGCTGGCCGGGGCGATGGTGGCGAGTTGTTTCAGGGCGGCGAGGCGGCGCTGGGGCCGGCGGTGAGGCCGGTGGTGGCTAGTGGCTCAGGGGGGTGCAGGTTGAAGATGAACTGCAGGCCCTCCCTAAACTACATGTCAAGTGCCTCTCTGCTACCATTGCGTTCAGTTTCGACAGTAGCATTCAGATTCCACAGTTAATTTCAGTTTCGGCAGTTAAGTTCAGAGTCAACAGTTTTTACCTCATCTGTTGTAGTCAGGTGGTTTTTGGTGATGTTAATTTTACATACATTTTACATCATCTATTGGAGATGCTATTAGAATCCCACTTGAGATTGACAATGTCTGTCTTGTGCTGCTTCAGCCTTGACGTCTTATGGCTCACCGGAGCTGCTCCAATGACAGAACGATCCATAACAACAGAGCAGTGCCCTGGACGTTGTCTACAGATTCCTCAGATCTTCCTCCACGCCTCCGACAGCCACCTCTGCCTCAACTGCTTCAGCGACCAACCCAATGATGTTGAGGTCGACACGGCTACGGCAAAGAGGTTGTACACTTGTTGCATCACTTATTACTATACATTCATGTCGATCCATTAGGGCTATTTTGGTTCAACGGAAAAACGTCGATCCACTGGTTGTTACCATCACTCTAAATTTCTGCATGCTCTCCTTACATAATCTCACCATATTTTTTTCGTATGCATGTCAGATATTGTGCACAGTCATGCTGAACATGTAGAGAAAAAGAGAAGAGTTTTGCGCAACAATACAATGTCATGCAGACATCGCTCCATGGTGGGTTCAATGGCAAACCCTCCCCACCCCTCTCCAGATTGTAATCCAGAGGAAGATATCTGTTCTGAGGCGTATTCAGATGCCGCTGACCACTCCTATTTACCCCCCAAGGTGTTTGCTCTACATTTCGACATCATATATGTCATTTGCTTAGTTTAGACATGTTCTGTGATGCCACCTGTTTAGTTTCTATATCATATATGGGAATTATGCAGTCTCATGTCTTTTAGCCAGCCATAATATATGTGAAATGTGCAATGCCATCCTGTTTAACCAGGCATCATATATTTGAATGATATCTTGCCCATCCTTTTCTTCATTACATTTCCATTTGTCGACAATGTTTATACATTAAAATACTCTTCCTGTGAATCAGCCATTTGGGTGGGAGATGGAAAAATCTGGAGTGAAAACAAGGCCTTCAGAGCAGACAGTGCTACCTGTCGAAGCAGATCTCTTGCTGGGTCCCGATAGCTCCTCAGAGATGGATTCAGAGACAGATGACCAGTCCTATTCCCCCACTGAGGTGTATGCTCTAACTTGGCACGGTTATACTGCTCATATCATGCATACAATGTCTTGCATTGCATAGTTTAGACATCATATACACAATATTCAACACCATGTTCTTAGTTCAGACATCATATCGAATGCCCTCTGTTTAGCATATAAATCACATATGTGAATTAAATGATGCGATTCTGATTACTTAGATAACATGTAGGTGAATTATGTCATGCGATCCTGTTTAGTTATTCATCATATCTTTGAATTATGTTATGCTATGCTATCTAGTTTAGATAGACATCATATATGTGAAATTATGTCATGCTATCCGTTTTAATTAAACAATATACATGTCAACTATTTCATGCCCTCTTTTTTCCACACTATCTATTGCATCTGTCTCTCATACAGTGTTTGTACATTCAACTATGTTTCCTGTTTATCAGCCATTTGAATTGGAGCGGGTGATGCCAATATCTAGCGGAATAAAAATGCGGTCTTCAAATAAAAAAGTGCTACCTCTTGGTGGAGATAGCACCCCGGTTGTACATGCACAAGAACCAGCCCTACCACACATAACCCAAACTCTCACAGATTGTACCCCTACTGCGATGGACAGAGAACCAGCTTCACCCAATCTAACCCCAACCCCAACCGATAGTAACCCAGTTCCTGTTGACACAGCACCATCTCCACCACAGAGCTCCCAAACAACAGCAGTTAGTAAGGCAGCTCCAGTGCCCAAAGGGCTAGTACTATCATGGCGAACCCCAACTCCACCAGTTAGTACGCCTATTCCTGTGGAGGAAGCATAACCAGCCACTCGTAGTTTAGCATCTATCGCATTTGATGTTGTTAAATCGTATGTGCGTATCTTCCCATCTTGGAAATATTATACTGAAGATGAAGGAAAATGCCAGTTGTAGGTGTTTGTCCAGGAGTTATGTGTAAGTAATGTTATTCATGGCAATTACTTTGCTTCGTCCCATACATCCTACCTCCATGATGGTTATAATACAGCAAATTTTCCCATTTTTCTCTATAGAGAAGGACCGATTTGGAAACTCAGGATGAGGTAAACTGTGCTAATACCTCTGCTATCTTCAAGAATGCTTGGTGGCAGTATCGGCATTACCTGAAGAAAACGTACTTCACCGGCAAAGAAACTCATCAAATTCCCTTACGTTCTCCTGAGACACATTTACTGGACGATGACTGAGAACGCCTTGTTCTGTACTGGTCCCGAAACAAGAATGTGGTAAGGTCTATGAGCTCATTTTCTATTTTTAAGTATTTTATTCTTGCGACTTACTGTACTCTGTTCATGTAGAACAAGTGCCTAAACCTAGAGAACAACTGTTCTAATTTGAGATTCCATTGCTATCATAGTTCAAAAAAGCACTAGGCGTTAATTGTGCGTTTTGCCACCGCCTTACGCTTTACTGACCAAAGCGCATGCTTATGCGCAGTTATGCACAGATTATGCGTAATTATGCACAATGCGTTTTGCCAACGCCTAGAGCCTAGGCGCGCTTAAGCGCTCGCTTAGGCGCGCCTTTTTTAACTATGATTGCTTTGCTCTTGTACCACTGTATTTACTCATACAAACTTATTTTTAAATTGAAGGATCCAATCGAAACTCCAATGGCATAGCAGGTATGTTCACGCATGTTTCTTTAACAGGTTTGCTCTTATCAATAACTCTGTTGATTTCAATTTCAATTGTGTATATAGTTGACTTTCATATCATGCACATTACTAGCATCAAAACAGAGCCAATAGTGTTGTTGTACATGTAGATCCATGGTACCCATCTGAAATCTTGTTGTGCCGTGTAGTTTCCCACGCTTTGTATTCTTTCACTGCTGCTTTGTCTTGAACTGATATGATTTGAACCATGTCTCTATTTTGATTTGGCAAGACAATGCAGTGACCATAGGACATAGATATATGTTTATTTGATGCTTTTATTATGTACTAGTACTTGGCAATAGAAGACTTGGTAGTTTAATCCTGTCCACCTTACTAATGAACTGGTTCACCGAAATGAGTTTCATATACTAGTACATGCTAAACTTGTTATGTGTCTGCTTGTTTCTTCTTTTAGAATGCTGACAGAATATTGGGGAAGAGTGCCTTATTAAGCAATGGTAAAGTAAGTAATGCAGATAAGGTTCAGGATAGTGACACATCCTTGTTGGTCTCCAACAAAGCTGATAAAACAGCTAAGTAAGACTATCTTGAAGACAGCGAGACAACCCCAAAGTCTTGTCTTGGTTTAGTGTTCGAGTTACTGGCCACTACCGCATGCACAAGCTATTCAAACTCATTGTCTGAATCAATTCGGTTTCTTGAGTCTCAACTACAAGCTGAAAGACATCGATCAGTTGTGCTGTGACAAGAAGCGGAAGGACTACGGAAGTCCCTGGAGCATTCAGATGCATTCTTTCTGGTGCAACAGCAAGCGTTGGAGGATTTTAGCGCCAAACAGGACAAAGCTAATCAGCTTGCTAAGCTTATTGCCAGCATGGTGGATACCCAGGATAACGTTTCTTGAGCTCTTCTGAAGTTGTTTCAGTTATGCTCTTGTTTTGTTGTCGTGTTTATTTGCACTAGTGGCCAATTTTGACGGCCAAGTGTATGTAATATGCTCCTTTGTTCCCTATATTTGCACTGGTGGCGAACTTTGATGCCCAGTGGATGTAATATGTGTAATAGCGGTAATAGGCTAGCCTTAATTACTTGCTTATTTTTTTTCCTTATTGTCTTGTTTAATTGTTTGCTTGTAGTCACTGCAGTTCTTTTTCTGTGTTTTTCTAGTGGCCACAATAGCCTATTTTTGGTAACTAGGCCAAATAATCATGGCAACACACGGACTGTTGTAACCATGGGCCTCCTGCAGGCCGTATGATCCATGGGCCTTCGTTCGGCCGTAGGACCATTGGCCTTCTATATGGGCCGTAGGATCCATCGGCCTTCTATACGGGCCTTAGGGATCAATGGTCCTTCTACGGGCCGTAGGGTCCATGGGCCTTCTACGGGCCATACTATCCATGGGCCTCATATGGGTCGTAGGATCCATGGGCCTTCTACGGGGTGTATCATCATTTCGCCAATCATGGGCCATACTATTTGTGGACCATAACGGGCCGTTAATAGGCCGTATTTGATAACTCTATGAAAACAGCCCAACGGGTTTTTTTGACATGAAAACGGCCCAACGTATTAACGGTCCGCAAACGGGCCGACTGTAATGACGGGCTGAATTTGGCCCACAAGCAGAAAATGACAGTAACGGGCCATATGTAACCAAATGCTGCAAATGAGCCCAAGAATCAATGGGCCCTGAGAAGGCCGAAAGATAACTTGGGCTGGAAACGGCCCAGTGGAATAATGGGCCGTTAATGGGTATAAAGTGATACACTGTTCATTACGGGCCAGTTTCACCACGGGTCGTTAATGGGCCAAGAGTTACAAAGGTCCTCATATGGGCCAAAAGAAGTCATGGGCCACACATGGCCGGAAGTTAAAACGGGATGAATCATATTGGACGGCCCAGATGACGCTACTGGGCCTAATTCGGATAGGGCGTAACGGGTCCTGGGTTAGCGGGCTGTAAATGGGCTATATGCGAACAAGTCGTTAACAGGCTTTCCGTGGGCCGGCCCGCCACCTTTTGACCAAGTCAAACGGGACGGTCTTTTCACAGGAATGGGCCTCTGTTGGGTCGTGCCACGTGTTGCCGTATCATAGGCGCCTACGGTCCAATGAGCGAATGACATCTGTCCCAACAGTGAGCCGACACGTGTTTCCTCCAGCCAATGATGATTTTACACGTGGAAAATCCCCATTGGTCGGGGCTGTTAACGGGTTATCGGATCCAAAACCCAACCCGATAGCTTAACAGCGTTCCGTTATGGTGGATGCCACGTGTCGGTCACCCTTGACGAAAGCAGTTCTGTGTCGCGCGATTTATCGTCATGGAAGTTGTCACGCCCAATATGCGACCCTATCCAAAAGGAACTCGAAGGTCCCACCAAGGATAGACCCGCATATTGGAACGCTTTTGCAAGGTGGATATCATTACATCAACATTACATAAAAGATGGGGATACATACAAAAGGCATACAATGCCACACGAATACAATATCATCATACAAGAGATCAACATCCGACTACGGATGATACATAAACAGAAACTCAAACAATATCCACCCTGCTAGCCCAGGCTGCCGACCTGGAACCTATCCCCTGACCAAAGAAGAAGCAGAAGAAATACTCCAAACAAGCAAACATCACTCTCGCATCATGATCATCGCATAACCTGTACCTGCAACTGTTGTTGTAGTAATCTGTGAGCCACGAGGACTCAGCAATCCCATTACCATGGGTATCAAGACTAGCAAAGCTTAATGGGAAAGGAAGGGGTAAAGTGGTGAGGCTGCAGCAGCGACTAAGCATGATATGGTGGCTAACATACGCAAATGAGAGCGAGAAGAGAAACAAAGGAACGGTCGTGAAGCTAGCAATGATCAAGAGGTGATCCTGAACACCTACTTACGTCAATCATAACACAGAAACCGTGTTCACTTCCCGGACTCCGCCGAGAAGAGACCATCACAGCTACACACGTGGTTGATGTGTTTTAATTCAGATCTGGTGTCAAGTTATCTACAACCGGACATTAACAAATTCCCATCTGCCACATAACCGCGGGCACGGCTCCCGAAAGTTTATACCCTGCAGGGGTGTCCCAACTTAGACCATGACAAGCTCTTGCGATCAACGAAGGAATAGACCTTCTCCCAGGAAGACCCGATCAGTCTCAGAATGTCGGTTTACAAGACATTTCGACAATGGTAAAACAAGACCAGCAAAGCCGCCCGATGCGCCGACAATCCCGATAGGAGCTGCACATATCTCGTTCTCAGGGCAACACCGGATAAGCGAAGCGTACAGGTACCGACGAATCCAAGTTGCCAAGGAATGGTCCCGCACGGTGCTCTAGTTTGGACCAACACTTAGACAAGCATTGGCCCGGGGGGGCTATAATAAAGATGACCCTCGAGAGAGCGACTCCCAAGGGAAAAAGTAGGTGGTGGTGAGGCAAATGGTAAAACCAAGGTTGGGCCTTGCTGGACAAGTTTTATTCAAAGCGAACTGTCAGGGGGGTCCCATAAATCACCCGACTGCGTTAGGAACGCAAAATCCAGGAACATAACACCGGTATGACGGAAACTAGGGCGGTAAGTGTGGAACAAAACACCAGGCATAAGGCCGAGCCTTCCACCCTTTACCAAGTATATACATGCATTAATAATATAAGAGATATTGTGATATCCCAACCAAAAATCATGTCTACCATGGAGAAATCTTCAACTTCACGCTATAAGAGGGGTTGAGCAAAGCGGTAACATAGCCAAACAACGGTTTGCTAGGAATGGTGTCAAAGGTTAGAGGTTCATGGCAATTTGGGAGGCTTGAAGAGCAGATGATAGGTAACGCAGCATAGCGAAAGAACGAAGCAACTAGCATAGCAATGATAGTAGTGAGATCCAGGGTAGCGGTCATCTTGCCTGAAATCCCGCAAGGAAGAAGAACGAGTCCATGAAGAAGATGAAGCCACGAAGACGAACCAAGCGTAGACGAACGAATCCTCATGATCGCAACGAAACGGGAACTATCGAGAAGAAGCACACATGGTAAATGCACCACACAAGAACAAGGCATGATGCACAACAAGCATGATGCATGACCAAGCTACATGAAGCTACTCATGGCAAGAGATGATGCAAACAAGAACAACACATCAAGGCAAGTTTAAATGAGGCCGGGAACAACATATAACAATTCCGGTAAGTCCTCATATGCAAATTTTGAAATTGGTCCAGAACTGAATAAACCTTATGTTCAAGTTGTTAACCAGCAAGTTAAAGAGCACCAAGATGATCTACACGAAATTCTAGTCAAGTTACATATAAAGTTCATTTAATTTGGAGCTACGGCCTAGAAGATATGAGCAAAACAAGTTAAACATGGCATTGATGCAAAATACATACAAACATCAAGCAAACACCTAAAAACAAGGATGCAACATGATAATATGAAACTACATGCAAAATCAAGCAAGTTTCATATAGAGCACACTCAAAACGGAGCAACGGTTCAACACACACACACTATACAAGTCATAACAACAATCTGTCCATAACAGCAACTAGGCATATTGCAAGCATCAAAACAATATGCTACAACACCCCAACATAATAACAAAAGGCATGAGCATGAAGTACACGTAAAGCATAACAAAACATGAACACTGAGCTATCTCCAGAAATCACTAGAACATGCTCAAAAAGACATGGGAATATTGCAAGTAATAACGGTTTCAGACTTTAGCAGAAATAACATCAGGTTGCAATGTTTAGAGCTCCCAAACAACATGTTACAGGAACTTAACATGGCAAAAAAAGGCATGGCATGAATCTACTAAATGCATAGCAACAGTCCCTTACTGACCATGAGCCAAAAAGGATCAGAAGATATGATGGCACCCATGTAAACATGGCAAGTTATATTACAGATTCAAACATGGCAGAAACAACAATAAGTAGGCATGTTGGTGAGCTTGTACCACTCACCACAGAGCAATACATGGCATGGCAAGGAAACCAACAGTAAGAAGGCATGTTTGTGAAGCTAAGCATGGCAAGAGCAAGGTCATAGGGTGCATGGATCACTAGGAAAACACATGGAAACAACTGAACTTAATGTAAACAGGCTGACAGCAACATTATCAAGCAACTTTGGAGCAAGATAACAACATGTTCCAGCAGGCTATAATTGCAACCAAGGGCATGAATGGATAGAGCATGACATGTATATCAAAACATGTTTATAGGACATCTCCAGATTATGCATAGAATGATCAGTAGCAACATGTTAACATGGCATCACAAAATTACAGAATCTGTCTTGCAAAACAGCAACAGCAAGTACCCTACTTAACAAGCTTGATTCACTCACCACAAGTCATTGCATGACAAGATAAGCATAGCATCATCAAGAAGACATGTTTATGAAACAAACCAAGGCAAGAACAAGTCCATGGCATGCAAGGATCAACTATAGCAAGCTTGGCCAAATTGAATAACGTGTAAACAATCTGCCAGGAAACATTTTGAAGCAAAAGTAGAGCACTCAAATGACATGCTAGACTACTCCATAATTGCAAACAAAGGCATGAATGGATAGACAATAACCATATGTTCAAAACACCCCTACTGAAGTATCTCAAAATATGCATGGATCTCTCTGTAGCATCAAGTTTATATGGCATCAAAATAACAGCAGAACAGGGACTAAAATCAGCAATATCACGAAGCCTAGTTTGCATGCTTGTGCTAGTCACCACATTGATCACAAAAATACATGACATACACCCCTGGAAAGATGGCATGGCATAGATCAAAACACATGTAGACATCAACCTCATAGGATGCACACATCAATCGTGGCAAAAATGACAAATGAGCAAGTTATAACAGTTTCAGCAGATTAACATCAACATGCACTCTCCCAACAGCATTTCGGGCATCAAGATGAGCTCAAATAAAAATGATGCAATGGAATGAAATGAAGTACTCGTCGAGACGAACAATTTGACATATTACATGGCATGATTATGCAAAAGTTTCGGGGACTTAGAAAAATATACCCTCCGAAAACAGATCTAGGGTTCGACGTGGAAGTCGAGGTTCGTCGGAGCAGGGCGGCGCGGCTGCCGGAGTTGGACGGGGAGGAGGCCAGGGAGGTCCGGGGCGGACGGATCCAGCCGGCCCCTCGCCGGATCCGGCACCGGCGGAGGCCGGGGTGGCGCCGGAGGCGCGGCGTGGCGCGGTCCGGCGGGCAGGGCGCGACGCGGGGCGCGGCGGGCGGCGGCGAGCGCCGGCGGCGGGGGGCGCAGGCACGGGGCGACGCGCCGGAGGAGAGGAGGCGCGGGCGGCGGAGCGACTGGCCGCGGCGGCGGAGGTCGCCGGAGGGCGCGGCGGCGGGGCGCGGCGGCGCCGGGGCGGCGGCCGCGGGCAGAGGTCGCCGGAGGCGCGCGGGATCGGGCGGCGGGGCACGCGGGCCTGCGCGGGCCAGCCACGGGCCCGGGCGGGCCGGCGGCGCGGGGCGGCGGCGGCTGCCACGTGGCGACGGCGGATTCGCCGGGGACGACGGGCGGACGTGTCCGGCGCCGGGCAGACGTGTCCGGCGGCGGGAGGAAGGAGGAGACTAGGGTTTGGACCCGAAATTTCGGAGGGGGAGGTCTATATATAGGTAGAGGGAGCTAGGAGAGTCCAAATGAGGTGCGGTTTTCGCCCACACGATCGTGATCGAACGACCGAGAGCATGGAGGGGGTTTGGATGGGTTTTGGGCCACTTTGGAAGGGGTGTTGGGCTGCAACCAAAGAGGGCTTTGCGGTTACCCGGTTAACCGTTGGAGTATCAAACGACCTCCAAATGGCACGAAACTTGACAGGCGGTCTACCGGTGCTATACCAAGGCTGCTTGGCAAACCTCGGGCCATTCCGAGAAAGTTTAATACCCGCACAAGAGAAGAGGCAAAAAGGGGAATGCCGGATGACGTAGAAGCGCCGGATTGCAAAACGGACAACGGGGAAAAGACTCGGATGCATGAGACGAACACGTATGCCAAAAGAGATGCACATGATGACATGATAAAATGCAACACGCACGCAAATGACATGGCAACGATGACGAATAACTGGCCGACACCTGGCGCAACGAAACCAGGGCGTTACAGAAGTGGACTCTTCCATGATGATAATTTTGGTAATGTCATGGAACACTTCTACGACAGCACAGGTATGACTATCTTGATTCTGTCATAAATTTGTCATGGATGTACATGCATGACAAAAAACGCGACCTACTGTGACAAACACGTATCATCACGGAAGTGTATTTTTTTGTAGTGGATACATCCTTTTTTATCCATTTCAGCAACATGTAATCCGGATGGAGGGAGTATGGTGTAAGAGCTAGGGATACGACAGGACAACACAGCAAAAAAAACACTAGTTGAATGTAAAACTATATGCTAGTGGAATACGTACAGAAATAACTAAGGCAACATACACGTGTATGATTGGGAAAATAGGATGGCATTGCAACAGAGCACTAGAATAACACTTCAATGTAAAAAAACATGGTATGGCAGACAGATGAAGTACATACTGATGAATAACAATGCATAAGATATTCAGAAGCATGATGTCCAAATTAAGTAGATGGCATTGCGATAGAGTAGAATGACAGTACTTGAATTTTAAAACATGTTATCATGAATGGAATAGGTACTGAAAAACAGGAAGGCATGACATATTTACATGCATGATCAGCATGCTAAGCACATGGCATTGCAACAGAGTAGATACACTCCAGGACATTATATGCATGTTGTACCCATATCAGGCCAAGTTAGAGCAAGGACCTTGTGGGGTGAAGAGGATTCATCATCTTTCTGCAAGTCTTCTGAAGAACTGCCTTTACATGTTCCATCATATTGGGTATCATTGACATCAAGTTTATTGGCCTTTACATTGCTCCGTGAGGTTCTTGTGGATATATTAGTGTGTGCAATTATATCTGACATGCATGGAAGACAACTAGTAGTTAGATTTATGTAATGAGTGCCTGTAGGAGACGACATAAATAGTAGGACTGGGGTTAACTAGCAGCAACAGGTCTCATAAACTAAAGGGAGAACACAGATGAAAGCTACAGAATATGTATCGTTTGTACTCGAGATTAACTAGATGGCACACAAAAGTATTAAAGAACAACATAGGTAATACTAGAAGTGGTATAATACTATAATCACCAGCTTGTGGGATAGCATTGGCTGATGGATGATAACTATGGAACAGCGTTACCTAAAGAACAAGTATCTTAGCTGAACTATGGAACAGCATGAACTCCTGAACAAGACTCGTAAGAGATCAGCATGAATATACAGTGAAATGTGATGATCTATTTTCCATGCTTAGATGAATAACAAATGCATAAATGTTGCACACAAGTAAGATGAGGGTACAACCTATCTGGCTGCCATCCACAGGAGTGAGCATCATGTGCTGACTTGTCGATGGCCCTACAGTTGTTGTGGCTGTCCATGTCGGGCACGCGCATTCGATGTAGGAAACTGTTGAGTGGGTACTATAGCTCCCTTCTCGTGTATGCTTCCCTTGTTGGAGCAGCTGCGATGAGTCGGAAGACGGTGTGTCTGAAGATGCAGATAACGCATAATGTTAAGAACGACATATCTCTTTGATCTGAAGAAATACACTAAGAGATCAACAACAAGGTACGAGAGTGGTCACACGTTTGTTGACTGAAGACTAAATTGGGGTCACACGATTTTATTTTATTTTGGTACTGTCCGATCTACTCCGGATGGCTTGATGGCCGTCTTGTGCCTCCCGGCTGACACTATTCGGAATCTTCCCCGAAGAGCCAATGACCAACGGCAAAGCAGCCTGCCTCCGCATTCCGTGGCCCCGGCCAAAACCCCGCTCCCTGCCCCACCGCACTGCCGTGGTTGCGCCGCCCCCGGGCCAATCCACATAGACTCACCGTCATCCAGATCCGGCGGCGGTAGTACCTTCAACCCACGCAACTCTAAAAGATAGACATCTAAGCGTTGCTTCCGCGGCGAACTTGCGGCCCCGCACCCTTACGTTAGACACCAGCCAACCGGCAGCCTAGGAGCTCCGCCACCTCGAGGGGTGCTGCTTCCCATTGGGAATCGATTAGCCCAGAATAAAGATTCAGTCAACTAACTCCTAAATAAAGTGATTTGAGATGAGGGTGCGACCTATCTGGCGGCATGGTGAAGTAGGCAGCTCCAGCTGCCGAGTCGGTGAGGCCGGCGCGGTTGCGGTGGCGACCGGCGGTAGGGAAAGAGCGATATCGCGACGGTCGACGGCTACGCGGAAGTAGCGCCAGGACTCTGGACGGATCCAAAGTTGGAGCCGCTCCGGTGTCGTGAACAACGGCGGGGGTGAATCGGCTCCGGTACGGTTCACGCGGCCGTCGTCAAGGCAGCACCGGCAGCACGGAGTAAGTGGCACACGGCCCAGTGCACGACGGCAAATGGACAGCGTCTCCAGCATTAGGGAGGAGGGCGGCTGTGAAATTGGAGTGGTGGGGAGCGCCATGGAGGTGGGGCTGAGGTTTCGCGGCTCAGGAGAAGGGAGCTTCCCGGGGAGAAGGTGATTTGGCGCCCACAAGCTATGAATGGGGGGGCGGGGGGGGGCGGGGGGAATTGGGAGGGGGAGTTACAGTTCTACCCTTTCCTGTAGGCTTCTCGGCTTGGGTCTGTGTACTGAGGGTCGGGTATAGTAGAGTAACTTTGCTTCTCCCCAAATAGTGGGCGGGAGCGATTTCAGGCGAGGAGGGCGTGTTTTGAACTATAGTGGGCGCGAACGATTTCGGGCGAGGAGAGCATGTTTTGAAATAGTGGACGCGAGCTATTTCGGGCGAGGAGAGCGTGTTTTGCCGACCATGGTTTATGAATTATTCGGCACATGTCATTTCGGCCGAGGAGAAGGCGCGCTTGGATGAAGTTACGAACCTACCCTCGATGTACAATGGGCCAATTGATGCGTGTCCCACATAGGACGGTAATTTCGCGTCTCCCATTTATTTGCTCGGGCAAATTCCACCAAGCAGAGAGGATGTTTAATGGTTCGTTCAAATTTTGGGAGAACGAGCATCCACGTCTACCTTACCAAGTCGATTTGAATCAAATTTTGAAATATTAGCTTGCCACTTCTTTTTTAGATGGAGAGATGATGCTCGGGAGTAATGTGTTTTTACATGCTCGTTGCTAGCGATTTACTATATGACAAATAGTTGACCCACTAAAAAACGCGAATCAAACCCAAAATGAAATATCTCGATTCAATGAAATAGCTCGTTCAGTAGGTCAAAATAGTGAACTAAATCCAAAATTGAACACCTCAATCGTGTAGCATGTTATACAGTATTATATTACTCCATGAACATGTTGAAAGTCAAATTAATGAACTTGTTTGATATACGCATATATCCGTTCATGTGTGGATTGCAGACAACATGTTCTCCAATTTAAATATTTGAATGCAAGTTTATATCGAAACATGGTTTATATCAGTCTTTGATGCATAAAATGCGACCTCCCCCTCTCCCGGACTCCTGTTCTCTCTCTCTCTCTCTCTCTCTCTCTCTCTCTCTCTCTCTCTCTCTCTCTCTCTCTCTCTCTCTCTCGCCGACAATCTTCAATTCTGTCGCACGCATCCGACACAAAAACCTTGTTGGTCCCTCTCCCTTTCTCTCCATCTCTCTCTCTCTCTCTCTCTCTCTCTCTCTCTCTCTCTTTGTGTGTGTGGGGGGGGGTCTTTCTAGTTTGCATGCATATATACACCATCTATAGGTCTCTCTCGCACACTACGTATGATACTCTAGCTAGTCCAAGCTAGATATCTTGCGTGCACTCATCGTACGCACACCAATTCCTTGGCTCTTTGCCCGTAACTCTCTCACGCACCACTATGTCATCTCAGAGCTCTTCCCCCCCCCCCCCCCTCTCAAACTCTCCATCCACCTGGGTCACACATACACATGCATATCTCACTCGCACTCGATAGGCCCATCTAAAACTCTATCTCTCTCCCTCGTTCTCTCTCCATCTCACACGCACACACACACAATCTCATGCCCAGCTAGCCAAGTATGATGGTCTCTAACTCAATTGTAGGCACACGCAGTCCCCCTATATGTATATGACTAGCTAATCTTAGTCTCCATCACAAACATGTGCATGGTCTATCTCGATTTCTCTCGGGGCATCTTTCTATCGCGCACGCACTCCCTCGATCTCCCACCCATATAGTCCCCTCATGATCTCGAGGGGATCTCTCTATCACAAACACACCCTCTCTCCCTCCCCATGCGTCCATGCCATCCATGTGTCCCTCTCGACCTTTTTTGCTTGTTGGCCAGACCTCTATTGGACATGTGCTACAGGGGTGTCTCTCTCCTTTGCAAACAATCACACACTATCTATCTTCGTGTATCTCCTCGCCTCGCTTTTCCATCTCAGAGATGCATGCGTGATATGTTCGCATAAGAAACGAAAAAACACACTCTCTCTCTAATTTATCGTTTGTTGTCACTTTCTCTTTCACACACATACTCTTTTTGCACACTTACTCATTATCCTTCACACGCACTTGATCTGTCTCGACTGAGGCACTCTCCTCGGTCCATATCATATAGATTTATTGAAAAGTCAAACATCACAAAGTTTGACCATGTACGTGGAGAAAAAGAATTACATCTAGTACGGCAAACATATACCATTAGATTCACCATGAGATGTAGTTTTGTATGATGTATCTTTGGTATTGTAGATACAAATAACATTTGCATAAACCTGATCAAAGTTTCCAAAGTTTGACTTCTAAAAAATTTACATGCACTGCATTATCGAGCGGATGGAATATCTCTTTCCCCCTCTCAGCTATCTGACGCACCACTCAGCCTTATCGGGGCTCCTCAATCTCTCTCAAACTTTATTGGTCAGTTTGGTTCGTGACCTGACCCTCATGCCTTGATGGCCGGTACTGCCTGGTGTGGACGTGAGATGTAAAATATTTCTGCCTGGCCAGGCTTGTGTGGTGCTGAAGCGTTTGGTTCATGCCTGGGCCAGGCAAAGCATCAACGTCCCATCAATCAATCCGTGCATCAATTGTTTTATGCTAATATCCATCCATGTTGCTGTTAGCCTCGTGGCCTCACGACCAGGCACGGCCAGGCGTTCGAAATCGGTCGCCTGGGCCAGGCTACTTGCAGTGTCTGGAGTTCAGCCAGGCTAATTAAAGTGCAAGGGAACCCAGGCCATGCGGGCTTTCTTTTTCACAGGGTAGCAACCAAACAAGCGTGCATGAAATCCAGCCACAACCCCAGGCCAGGCAAAAGATGCTCAGGACGCAAGCCAAATTGGCCTTATATCTCCCTGGTTCACACATACACATGTCTCGCTCGCGCTATACATATAGACCCATCCAACACTCTCCGCCCTTGTTCTCTCTCCATGTGACACGCACCCCCCTAAGTACCATAATCCCTCACTCCATCATAGGCGCAAGCACTCCCCCCTCCTAAGTATGATTATCTCTTACTAGACATCAGAACACACGTATTGTCTCCTTCCATCCATACGTCTATCTCGATATCTCTCGGGGCATCTTCTATCGCGCACACACCTTGTCACTCGATCTCCCACCTATGTAGTCCCATCACGATCTCTAGGGGATCTCTCTATGACAAACATACTCTCTCTCCTCCCCATGTCTGCATTTTCTCCGTACGTCTCTCTCGACCTCTCTTCCTTGTTTGTCAGATCCCTCTTGGCCACGTGCTAGGGGTCTTGCTCTCTCGGTTCCAAACAACCACACACTATTTCCTCACCTTGCCTCCGTTATCGAAGATGCATGTGTGATATATTTGCTTAAGACATGCATGCTTTTTCTCTACTTTTATCGTGTGTTGTCCATGTCTCTTTCACACACACACACACACACACACACACACACACACTTTTTTCACTCTCTCTCTCCCTCTCCCTCTCTCTCTCTCTAGTTAGGGACTCTGTCACGTCCATAAGCATATGGATGTTTTGAAAAGTCAAACCTCAGAAAAGTTTGGCCAAGTATATGTGGAAAAAAACATTTACATCTGGAACGATCATTAGATTCATCACAACATGTACTTACTTCATACTATCATTTATCTTTGGTATTGTAGATATAAGTAATTTCTTTATAAACTTGGTCAAAGTTTCAAAAGTTTGACTTAAAAAAATGTTGGAACTACATTATCGAACGGAGGGAGTAGCTGTTTCTCCCTCTCTCTGCTATCTCTCACGTGCCTCCCCTCTCACTCGAACTCTCTATACCGATGGATTATACGCTCACTGTGTCAGCATATAGCTCCGTATATTGTTTAGTTAACCGGTCAACCAATCCACATGCTGCCTTGTCAGCTCGTGTTCTGTATCTTCGTGTGCTGGCCCATGTGGCAGTGGGTGAAAATAAGTAAACTAGAGGCCCATCTGACACGCAGTGAAGTAAAAAAAGTTGAAACCACTCGGGGTAGCACCCCGCACGCTAGTAAATTGAGGGCGCATTGAGGAAAAACTTCTTGCGCGCAAAGGACGCACTCGCGCACAATTCACCACTGCGCGGCGGCATGCACAGAAGGACGCACTCGCGCACACCCAGCACACAACACACACCAGCACATGTGTACACCGGCGTCGCCGCCGGTTGAGATGGATGGCGAGGCAGCTAACAAGCGGAGGCGACTCGAGCCAAAACCGCATCCGGCGAGCCTGGACTTCATCAGCAGCCTCCACGAAGACATGTTGCTCGTCATCATCGGCCTCCTCCCCACCAAATCTGCCGTGCGGACCGTCCTGCTCTCCCGGCGGTGGCGCCCCCTCTGGCGCTGCGTCCCCCTCAACCTCACCGTCGACAGCTGCCTCTGTGACGGGGATTGCAAACGCATGGCCGCAGTCTCCAAGATCCTTTCATCGCACCCTGGGCCATCCAGACGCCTTGACATCTGCATGTTCAGTACCAACTGCAAGGTCCAACCCAAGTTCGACAAGTGGTTCTTTTCCCTCGCCCTAGATCAGCTCGAGGAGCTCAGCTTTGAAGCTGGACAATGTCTCTCTCTGCCACCGTCCGCGCTCCGCCTCACGCTAACGCTGCGCCGCGCCAGCTTCAGCTCCTGCTATCTTCCCCAGATTAATGTCGCGCCCGCCCTTCTTCTCCCTCAACTCAAGTATATCGACCTCTTCGATGTTGTCATCTCGAAGAAGGCTATGGAGCACCTGCTCCGTAGCTGCACTGCGCTCGAGTACCTTCGTCTTGAGCAGATCCACGGGTTCATTAGCCTCCACATCGCCTCGACGAATCTCCGATGGATTTATGTGTCTTGCTGGCCCCGCAACAAGACATCAATTGGGAAGAGATCGCTCCAGCTATTCCACATTATGGTCATTGAGAATGCGCCTTTCCTTGAGAGATTGCTTGTATCGGATCTAGAGGGTCCAACAAAAATCAGGGTCATTGACGCGCCGAAATTGACAGCGTTGGTGTACTCGTCTGCCAAATTCTCCGAACTCTTTATTGGATCTGTAATCGTTCAGGTACAGCACTCATCTTCTTCTCCGTCTTCTTGAAATTCACATTTTTAAATTTCTTCTTGATGTATTTACGACCGTCTTCCAGAAAATGATTCCCACAAGCTTGACCCTGTCCATGTGCATAGTGAAGATCTTAGCACTAAAATCTATCGGCCCCAATCTGGATCAAGTTGTTGGATTCCTTACATGCTTTCCGTGCACAGAGAAGCTACTCATCGAGGTGAAACTTCTTTCCTATAAGTAAACGATAATCACAACGTAGCTCAATTTTTTCGTAATTTACACAAATTACGATGACAAGTGTAGTGCTCAAAACTGCATCTACGCACTGCATCGAAAGAAATGTTTTTAGTATTTTTTTCTCACGTGATCACCTGCATCATTTTTATGTTGTACTACTATAGTAGCCTAGGCCAGTCATAGTGGAAAGTAACTTAGACTACTCCAGTAACTCTATGGTTACCCTAAGAGCAAGTACTACCTCTGTCCTGGTTTACTCTTCCAATTTTGTAGTATCAAAATTTGACCATAGATTTAACTGACAAAATGTTAATGCATGCCACTAAGAACTATATCGTTGGATTTGTATTTGAGCATAATTTCAAATGGTGTAATGTTTAGTGACATGCATTGGCATTTTCTTACGTAAATCTATGGTCAAAATTTTATACTAAATACGAGGTAGTATTCCCTCCATCCCAAGATTCTTGTCTTACATTTGTTTAGATACGGATGTATCTAACACTAAAATGTAACTAGATACATCCGTATTTAGACAAATTTAAGACAAGAATTTTGGGACGGAGGGAGTACAAAAGTGGGCTATGTAGGCCAAAACATGTGCCAAATTCACTTGTTATGCATTTGGCATCAATGCCCCTCCATTGCTCACCTGGTGCCCCAATCTGGATCACCTACTTTGCTCCGGTGCCAAATTAACTCACGCAATGAAAAAAACACTGTGTGGGAGAGAGAGAGGACTGAGGCAATAAAAAAACACTTGTTCGGGAGAGTGAGAGGCTGGTGTAGTTGGTTTGATTGATTTTTTTATACATGTGGGTCTGTGTGCACAGCGGTGCCAACTCTCTCACATCGCGAGAGCGGTGCCAAAATCTTTTGATTTGACATCGATGCGTATTATGTGGCATACTTTTGCGAAATATGGCATCGGCCACATAGTGGAAGGCAACAAATGCCCAAGCTCTTCACATGCTCCTAGTTAAATGGAGGAAACAGAGAGAGAGAGAGAGAGAGAGAGAGAGAGAGAGAGAGAAATATCACTAGCCAGCCAACCCTATCGTATAAGCGAATGATATTGGTACCTCTTGATGACACGGCAATCTTAGGCAACCAGCTGCTCTAATATGTTCTCTTCTTTTGTAGATAAAATAAGACCCGAAAGTGAAAAATGTGCTGCACTATAACAATCTCATCGAATGCCTTGATCTCCATCTTACAGAAATTGATTTGATCGACTACCGAGGTAGCACATCTGAGATTAAATTGGCCAGGTTCTTTGTTCTGGAGGCAAGTGTGCTCAAGGTAATGAGGCTTGGCGTTCTCTGGCGCAACAATGAATGGTGTGCTGATCACCGCAAGCGTCTAAGCCTAAATGGCAAAGTCTCCGCAGAAGCTGAATTTGATTTTGAAACATCAAGTGGACAGAGACTCGAAAACTTTTTTGCCCATTAGTGACTTGTCAGGGTGGTGGATTTTAGTTTGTACGATAATGCTGCATCCACCTAAAGTAACGAAAGTTCTTACGTAAACTTCCTAGTAATTCTCTCTTTGTAGGTGCAGCATTACTCCTAACATTTGTAATATCAGTTTGAAACTTGTAATATTGCCGTGTCCTATTCCTGCGTTTTCAAAATCTTGCGAGTCAAACAGGTCCTGAGTTGGTGATGATGTTGTGCCTCCCAACTTTCACCAATAGTCGTCGAATCTAGATCTGACACATACAAACCAAGCTTCTCCATTTTTGCAAAGAGATGCCCGCACTTGTTCCCTATTTACAAACAACTCCTTGTCTCTCACAATCAGCCTTATCTCCTCCCCACCACATCTAGAAGGCCGTGGAAAAATCTGGCGCGATGGCCGCTGCCGGAGCCGTCCACCCCCAATCTTGGTGTTCCGTGCAATGCACGGGCATCTACACATGGGAAATTATGTCGAACAGGGCTAGTTGTAAGCAGGCTAGCTCTACAGCCATGATGATAGTGACTGCAGATGGTGAGGCTGACTATGGTATGCCGAACACGGCGCCTATACTCAGGTGTCATCTCCGGCGCAGGGTCTTATCACTTCACTGTGAGGAGCAGCACGTAATAATTTGACCAACGGGTAGTACAGTGCTAGTAATCCTACAACTACATTAGTAGTACTACTACTAGTACTAGTAGCACCACCGTCTGGATTTAGGAGTACTACCACGTCCATCTGGATTTTAGTATTTGACTAGCAATATCTAGTAATGCATGTCACAAAAATGTATTACTCCCTCTGTAAATAAATACATGGTGTTTTATTCCTATCGGCGAGAGAACTTAATGTTTTTTTTTTGCTAACTAGAGTACTAATAGGATTACATGCAATGAACTAAACACTGCATGTCATGTTTGGTAGTCTCAAGTCATTGAAAGCATGCATGGCCCACATCTCTCATTAGTTGATATGTCACAAAATAAGAAACAAGGAGGGAGTTAATGCACCGTGCCTAAGTGTTTTGGGATTATTTGGTTTTCGTAAGGTGACTTACACAACATTTTTGTTTACATGCATTAACATTTTATTAGTTAAATCAAAGGTCAATACTTGGCGCAAAATGCAAAGGGGACCAATAAACCAGTAAACATCAAACTTCTCTCATTTGGCCCCAACTAGAGGTCCGGTGAGATGACTATACTGCACCGGCACGGAGGGGGACGCAGCTTCATTGACTTACGGCAATTGCCTTTGGGTGAATGACACGTGGGCCTAGGGGGTGGCTGGCCCACCTATCATACAGCCAAAGGCAGGTGCAGTAGAGGGCCGAGGAGTAGTACGAAATCCTACGCACCTACGCACGCTAACCAAGGGCAAGAGTGATCACTCAAATCGCAAGATCGGTTGACTAGAAGCTAAGCTAGACCCATGGAGGCGATGAGCGTGAGCATCAGCCGGCTGTGCCAGATGGTCCACGACGCCGGCCTGCGGCCCGGCACCAAGGAACGTCTCCAGGTAGTATTTCTTGAGGCCGCCAGGGCGAGGGGCTGCTTGGACGATAGCTTTGTCTCCTTGTTCGACGAGGTCCTCGTCGGTTTTCTCGACAAGTTCACCGTCATCAAGAAGCTCGCAGACGACTTTGACGTAAGCCTCCAGCCGACGCGCCCAGGCTCTGCGATGCCCGCCACCCTCAACGGCCACTATGGTGACAACCTATTCGATGCACTGGTGGCCCTGCGACTACCCGCCGTCGCGCCGGAGAATGTCCACCTCGAGGTCGCACTCGCCGCGCAGTTCCTGGCACAGCAAGACACCATCGACATAATCACCCACGTCTACACGCAATCGTCCAAAAGGACTACTACATGCAAGAGGAGGACGATAGGACGCTGGCCTTCTTGGACCGCAGGGCAACCTTGGACGGCACTGTTCAGAAGCACATTGATCTCGCCGCCAACGCTGCTGCTCCTCACACGTCGGTTGGTGACCCGGCGCACTAGGGCGTGAGGATGTCGTTGATGGATCCGTATGTATTTTTATCTTTCCGTCAAATCCATGTAGTAGTATATGATACTACAGTAATTATCTTACCTTTCGCATCAACTTCATAATTTTTGTACGTACTCCATGCATGAATGGCGCCAGAACCAAACTTCACATTACTCTAGGCAAAATCATTATTTTCTATCTATCGGTCGCGCCATGGAGCAGAACCAAATTTTACAAGTTACGAGTTCAAAAGGAAAAGTCTGCCATATTTGCGTCGCACCCCCACACGGTTGGTCCAGCACACCGCTCAAGCGGGAATGCGTGCGGTGTTGCATTTTCACTTACAAGTGGGACCGCAGTTGAGAAAACCGACTATCGGCAAACCCCACCCCGCCCACCGCGCGATGGCTGAGAAAACAGGAGTGAGAAGAGATAGATGTAGCACGGACTCCAAGAAAATTGGTGTCGGATGGGACTCATGTGGGTGGCATGTGCCGTACTGCTAGATGTGAATGCTAGTTATGGCCCATGCCAGCCCACTATATCGAGCCTATATCGAGGTACGTAGAACAAATTTCATGTAGTCCGTGCTCACCCCTCCTCTATCTCTCTTCTCAGCCAGCCAGCGGACGCGCGGAGCCCATCGTCTGTTTGCTCACATGCGGCCCCACATGTCAGTGAAAATGCAAGAGGACCCACTGAACCTGCACATCTTTCACCTCAACGTGTTGGTGATGAAAAACAAATCCAATAAAGATCTTCGGTGGCCGCTTTTGGAGTTACTAAAGAGTAGTAAGATTATATTTACAGTTTAACCCAAGATGCACATCTCGTGGATTCAACTACCACTCTATTTTCTTTCATGGCATGACCTGGATGTTGGATGTCCCACGTGTCTGCAAAAGGAGGAAGAACCCGACCAAATCTTCGGTTGTGCTCTCGGATTAGACTAGTTGTGCTAACTTAAAAAATTTATTGTGTACTCCCTCCATTCCAAAATACTTGACTTCCATTTGTCCAAAAAATGGATGTACCTATATACTAAAACACGTCTAGATACATATATATTTTGACAAATAGAAGGCATGTATTGTGCAACGGAGGGAGTAGAATGGATGCAAGTTTTTGTATTGGGAAGAAGAGTACATCCATATATTGATAGAGCGCAATTTAGTAGATGTTCTATCACTTTTAGCTAGCACAGAGGCTAGAGATGAGATTAGTGCACTTGTTGATACTCCTACTAGAATAGAGGATAGACATGAGACTAGATGCGAGGAAGCAACGTATACTTCTTTACACTCGAAGAAGAAAGAAGCACGCAAGATCGAGCCTCCGCAGATCAACAATGAATGCATCGAGAAGGCACTAATCCAACTTATAGAGGTAGTAAAATGTATTCTTGTGGTTCTTGTTTTCTTTGGTCTTGCTTTTGTAGTCAAAATTATCGTTGGAGTTTGTGCAAAACGGAGGTCCGTTTGGGGTCGTGTGTTGGAGTTGGCCTTACAAGTGGGACCGCAGTTGAGGAAACCGACTATCGGCAAACCCCCACCTCGCCCACCGCGCGATGGCTGAAGTTAGAGAAATGACGAGGTTGAAGAGATTGCTCTAGCACGGACTCCAAGAAATAATATGGTGTCAGATGGATGTCGTGGTGGTGGCGTGTGCCGTACTCCTGGACGTGAATGCTTGTTCTAGCCCATGCCACCCTACTACTCCTACTACTTACTCCTACTATATAGTACTAGTATCGAGGATTCGAGGTGCTGGTTACGTACAGCGAACACATTAACATATGGCTACAGTAAAAACACCTGCATGACGCGCGAAGCATGTGAAGCTAGTACAAATAGTGTACTACTATTGTTGATTGGCCTCATCCGATAACCTGTTGCAATGCATGTACAATTATGTATTCGGAAAATATATTTTTTTGCCTCGTCGCACCACTCACTCAGAGAAGCGACTCGAAAGCCATTCATAAATTTAGTAAGTTTATCACAGGCATATCATTTTATTACATACAACAGGTCATCAACCCACATCGACAATGAGGATACATTATAAATACTAAAGTTTTCACCACACAACAAATAACAAGCAATGAAATGAACTTCAACTCAACCATTCCTCGGTGTTGGAAACGCTTGCTTTGAACCACAAGTGATTCTCTGGGACAGGCCATCCATTGTCGATCTGGAGACCAATGCAGGACTGATCATCCAGGCTGAAGCGGCCTACTATATCAGTACCAGGGTAGGGAAGCACCCAAACGTCCGAGGTATAGACACAGTTGCTTCTCATAAATGGTAGTAACATTGTGTCAACAGTAGTTGGATCACCTTTCACCATCATTGGATAGTTTTGTCCAAGGAAGAGCGAGTTTTCTCCAAGACTATCAATTCTGTACCAGGGAGAAGGAGTTGGCGCTAGCACACTAGTATCCATCCCGAATACCATGCAACGGGTGTTGGAATAGGTCCGGAGAGTGCGACCATGGGAGACTACACCTGCTTCCTTAGCAGTAACATCATCAGTTGGCTGTATACACACAAGAAGAGGTAATCCATCGGAATTAGTTGCCAGGCGCCAAAGAGTATATGGGCGCTGCTCGTCCTCATGCTCGTGATCATCACCATCGTCATCTCCCCCTTGGTTATAAAAATTTTCAAGTATAGGTGGTGGAATGTTCACAGGACCTTGGAAACACAAGAAGAAGGTTATTTAGTAAAGGGAAAGTTGCTAACCCGCATGCATGTGGATGAAACAATTATAATTACGGTGGAAGACAAACATACCGAAACTACGAGGATGCCATGCAAAAACAGTGCCACAAGTGGTGGCAGCAAACACAAGGCCCTCATATTGAATTGCATCACAGTACTCATCCATGTACAGAAACTTATTTTTGAGCAATATCCATCAAGTCAAACCACCAAGGACGGCAACAAGCTTGTCTAAGATAGCAACAACTTTATAGTTGTTGTAATTCCAAGAGCGGTTGGGAACTCGACAAATTGCTATCTTCTGTAGAAGACAGTCACCATGATTGTATTTGAACGTGTGTACAATACCGGTGTGCTCAACCTCTGGGCAGTCTGCTGTGATTTTTGGAAGTGGAACCCGGTCACGGGTGTACACATTCACAAGTTCCCACTCGCAGTTGTACCCAATGTAAACAACCCAATCTCCATTTGCGCCTACCCAAGCCTTACCCTCAAGCGATGGCATCTTAACATCATACGTATCATTATCAAGCGGCATCAACTTGCACAGGGTGAGGCCTCCGTCGTGCCGGCGCCAGTCATCAGGGTCACTGCGAAGAAGATAGGGGAGATCAAACCGCTCCTTGACTCTTGGGTTCCTTGTAATGATGTTATTAGTTGAGTCGAGAATGGGCTTGAATGAACCTGCCATGCTAGCCGAGGTGATGACGTCGCACCGATCAATGAGTTCCTCCACCACGTCATCTTTCAGAGCGGGGCAAGAATAATGGGGTCGTTTCTGGCCTCATCCCTCCATGGAGACGATGATCAAACAATGGCAGAAGAAAGGGTGAAGGGCTAAAGGAAAATGGAGGAGGGAGAGGAAGAGCATGCAACAGCAGTTCCAAATCGAGAGGGAAAGGCGAAGAGTCGGTGGACGGTTGCCAGTTTGCCACGGTTCACGAAGAGACACCCCGACCTACACGCCCGTTCGGAAATACTCCTACTACTCGCCGTCGTCTCACTGATATGTTGTAACGGGACCACATGTCAACGAAACATGGTGTGTAATTTCTCGTGCAAAATGTGATCTGGCCGCGTTGGCCGAGGTGCTGCATTAGTTATCGACCTTTAATTTTTTAATGGCGTGTCGTTCAGTTTTGAAGCACGACTAACTGGTACTGTACGCAGAGAAAATATAAACTACTCTACCACTACTCCACCTCCAGTACTAGTAGTATAAAAAAGATATATAGGCTGGAGCTTCAGCGCTTTCTTGCCAAGGGCTGCCCACTTGCTTCTCACACTACCACCCTCTCTCCAGATCTAAAAAAGACGGCCTCTCTCCCTCCTCGCCGGTGGTCACAGATCCACCGGGGAAGAAAAGGACGTGCAGTGTTGACGCACTCGTCGTCGGCGAGCGAGGTCACGCACTGACGACAAGGCCGTCCTCTCAGACCTAGCGCCCGCGCGGGATGGCCTCCGTCCCCAAGCTCGCTGTTGTAGTGTGTGCGGAGGATGACGACCACGAGCGAAGCCACTTCCCGCCGACCCTCAGGTATGCTACCTCTTTTCACATACCCTTGTTCTATTGCCCCATCTGCCACGTCGTTGCATGTGGATCTTTTTCCACTCCACCATCTTCCCAATTTTCTATCCTCTGCTCTACTGGCCACGCAGACGAAAACCATAATTTGCACTATTAAAGGAAACCCTACTTCATGCAGACTAATCCATGTCTGGGTTGAATAAGGAAAGGAAGGGAGACTGTACTGTCCAAGAGAGTAGGCATCGAACCCGCATCTAGGTTGAAAAGGGGAAAATCAGTAGCTAAGGAACGAGTCTCGTGTCTCTTGGTTGAAGAAGGGTAGAAAGGCATGACAATGCAATAGAGAATGACCAGGTCGATCGGTTTGTTGTCCTCACATAGGAAAAAGGTGGCTAAAGAGAACAAAAATGGGGCATAATCCACATGTGCTGCCTGGATATTTGTTGCTCTGGGCAACCATACCTCCCTCACCACTCTCCGTCCGTGGAGGTACATCGTACTGGTGCGCCCACTATCCGAATGGGCCTCCCATGCTCTTATTGCCACTTTTTTGTTGTTAGTATAACGCCAGCAGTCAAGTCAAGCAATGCTACTGCTAAAGTGATGCCACATTTAACTAATGCCACTCTCAGTCAAATGCCACCGATAAATTTAAGCAATGTCATTTAATGTCACTGGATTATTTCAGGGTTAGCTGTTGATTGTGGATGTATTAAAGATTTTTCAGCTAAGGCATTCTAATGCTATTGCACAGCCAGTATACCAACGATGCAACTTGTTACTACCTTCAGATTTTTGCACTGTTAATGCTTATAGATTACATACCTCACTTTCATGAGATAAGTTTTTTTTTGTACAGTGTCACCAAAATGCCAAGGCGTTGATGTCATTTTATTTTGGTTAAACTGCACAGACAATTATGAAGACAAGAGGAAAGGTCAAGAGTGGGCACCTCCTCCTCCGGCTGTTCTCTTGATTCGTTCGATCAAGTTTTTATGTTTGATCAATTATCAAGATTGGGATAGCAATTTTTAAGGTCCCCCCGAGTTCGAAATGATATTTACCTTGGAGGTACATGGTTTGCAATTTTTTTATTCTGTCATTAGTTAATAAGGCTAGTTACCTTCAGACTTTTGTATTTGGTTTAATGCTCATGCACAACTAGTATACCAATGCTGAAACTTGTTACCTTTACATTTTGTATTGTTAATTCTTATAGAAACCTTCTAGTGCTAGAGTTTATTGAAATATGTTCAGTAAAACCATTGTACTGTACCCTGTAATAAACTAACTACTCTATTGTTGCACTAGCCACTGGATTAGTGTATATTTGTAGTATTCGAATGGTGTTGCATTAGCATATGGACATAAATAAAGTGTGGCAAGCTTTCCCAGATATGTGCTCAAGAAAACTACTACCTATTTTTCTAAATACTAGATGTTTGGGTACTTTAAATTGAACCACGAAAACGTCTTATATTAAGGAACAGAGGGTGTAGAGTTCACTCAAATTATCCCGGTAAAGCTAGTCACACCTTTGTTAAAATTAATGTTCATTATGTTATCGGAGGTCTGTATGTTTGTCTCTAATGCATGTCGACTACATACCTGACATCATGATGTAATGCTAAGTCATCTCCTTTTGTACAGTGTCACTGAATTGTCAAGGCGGTGATGGCATTTTATTTTAGTAGAACCGAAATTGGCTTAAAAGAAGAGGAAAGGTCAGGAATGGCTCAGTTTTTCAGAAAAAACTATGTATGCCTTCCTGACATCAGCCGCTGTTGCTTTATTTATTCCTTCAAACAGGTGGTTAGAAACAGTCTTGCTACCTTTTCCCATTAAGAAATTGGAATGCTTATATTTGTGAGTCTATGCTTCAACTAGTGCCACTTGTATAGTAATCACACTTTCAATATCTATGCAAACAGGGATGCTCGATTTTAGTGGAACTGCACAAAAAGTCCAATTGGTTCAACATTAGGAGCATGTTTTTTTCCAAACCTTTATATCCAATTGGTGGCACTATGAGTTGTTCATTACGAAGGTACATGGTTTGCTACTATCTTGCTACTCTTTCTGTACTGTCATTAGATAGTAATACTAGTGGTTTGCATGTGAGTTTATTGGCAGGGTGGACCTACATTGGAGATGTCTGCCCGTTGCTATTTAGCAAACAAACAAAGTGTCCGCAATTTTGGTTGAACTGCACAAGAGAATAGTATAGTCACTGCATGCAGTGCCATTTGAAAATAGACACAAAGATTGGATAGTCACTTCATGGACTGCAGAAAAGTAGTACTGTACTATTTACTGGCCAACACTAGGTGCTTCATTGCTCTGGTCTGATTATACAATGGGCATCATTTTGCCTAAGTTAAAGTTTGTATTCCGAAAATAGTCTCGCAGTGTGATCGAGAGAAGACCAAATCATATTGCAGTGGATGTTCCTCCATCATGTGTGGTTCATTCTCATGGTTCCAGCTATTGGTGAGACCACTTACGTTTGCAAGAGGAATTGTAGACTTCACAAACAAATTTGTCTTTCAGTCTGTACTGAATGTTGGCCAAGAGAAGCATCCATGTTAGTAGGAAGAACATATGTTTTTTCTAGATCTTTGCTTTTGGAGCTACATATTTGTATATGATCTGTGAATCATTGAGATGCATTAACATGTTGATCTTATGTATGGGAATCGTACTAGTTAGTTTTAGTTGCAACGCAAGATCCGAAGTGGCTGATCTTTGCTTTTGGAGCTACATATTTGTATATGATCTATGAATCCTTGAGATGCATTAACAGTTACTTATTTCTGTTCGCTTAGTGTTTACAAGTTACTGATCGATCACTAGCTAGCCTACAAATGCACTCCTGGCAGTTTTATTTGCGACGCAAGATATGAAGTGGCAGTTTTTTGAATAAAAATGCCTACCTCTGAAGAAACTGACAAGCTACACTATCGATCCTACACGGATAAAATGCCTACCTTTGAAGAAGCTGACAAGCTACACTATCGATCCTACACGGATAAATAGCGGATCACGCACGTACTACCTCCTTTCCGGTTTGCAGGGCTCAATTCAAGAAACGACCTACTTGATCCTGTTGGGGAACATAGTAATTTCAAAAAAAATTCCTACGCACACGCAAGATCATGGTGATGCATAGCAACGAGAGGGGAGAGTGTTTTCTACGTACCCTTGTAGACCGAAGCGGAAGCGTTGACGTAACGTAAAGGAAGTAGTCGTACATCTTCCCTGTCCAACCAATCCAAGCACCGTTACTCCGGCACCTCCGAGTTCTTGACACACGTACAGCTCGATGACGCACCCCGGGCTCCGATCCAGCAAAGCTTCAGGGAGGAGTTCCGTCAGCACGACGGCGTGGTGACGATCTTGATGTTCAACTGTCGCAGGGCTTCGCCTAAGCACCGCTACAATATGACCGAGGTGTAATATCGTGGAGGGGGGCACCGCACACGACTAAGGAACGATCACGAAGATCAACTTGTGTGTCCTAGGGTGCCCCCCTTCCCCCGTATATAAAGGAGCAAGGGGGGAGGCCGGCCGGCCCCTTGGGGCGCGCCAAGGAGGAGGAATCCTCCTCCTAGTAGGAGTAGGATTCCTCCTTTCCTACTCCTACTAGGAGGGGGAAGGAAGGGGGAGGGGGGAAGGAAAGGGGGGCGCCCCCCCCCCCCCCTCTTAGTCCAATTCGGACCAGAGGGAGAGGGGGCGCGTGGCCCACCCTGGCCGCCCCTCTCTCTTCCCACCAAGGCCCATGTGGCCCATTAACTCTCCCGGGGGGTTCTAGTAACCCTCCCGGCACTCCGGTTTTCTTCAAAATCACCCGGAACAATTCTGGTGTCCGAATATAGTCGTCCAATATATCAATCTTTATGTCTCGACCATTTCGAGACTCCTCGTCATGTCCGTGATCACATCCGGGACTCCGAACAACTTTTGGTACATCAAAATACATAAACTCATAAAGAAACTGTCATTGTAACTTTAGGCGTGCGGACCCTACAGTTCGAGAACAATGCAGACATGACCGAGACACGTCTCCGGTCAATAACCAATAGCGGGACCTGGATGCCCATATGGGTTCCTACATATTCTACGAAGATCTTTATCGGTCAGACCGCATAACAACATACGTTGTTCCCTTTGTCATCGGTATGTTACTTGCCCGAGATTCGATCGTCGGTATCCAATACCTAGTTCAATCTCGTTACCGGCAAGTCTCTTTACTCGTTCCGTAATACATCATCTCGCAACTAACTCATTAGTTGCATTGCTTGCAAGGCTTATGTGATGTGCATTACCGAGAGGGCCTAGAGATACCTCTCCAACATTCGGAGTGACAAATCCTAATCTCGAAATACGCCAACCCAACAAGTACCTTCGGAGACACCTGTAGAGCACCTTTATAGTCACCCAGTTACGTTGTGACGTTTGGTAGCACACAAAGTGTTCCTCCGGTAAACGGGAGTTGCATAATCTCATAGTCATAGGAACATGTATAAGTCATGAAGAAAGCAATAGCAACATACTAAACGATTGGGTGCTAAGCTAACTGAATGGGTCATGTCAATCACATCATTCTCCTAATGATGTGATCCCGTTAATCAAATGACAACTCATGTCTATGGCTAGGAAACATAACCATCTTTGATTAACGAGCTAGTCAAGTAGAGGCATACTAGTGACACTCTGTTTGTCTATGTATTCACACATGTATCATGTTTCCGATTAATACAATTCTAGCATGAATAATAAACAATTATCATGAAATAAGGAAATAAATAATAACTTTATTATTGCCTCTAGGGCATATTTACTTCAGTCTCCCACTTGCACTAGAATCAATAATCTAGATCACATCACCATGTGATTAACATCGATAGTTCACATCATCATGTGATTAACACCCATAGTTCAAATCGCCATGTGACCAACACCTAAAGGGTTTACTAGATTCAGTAATCTAGTTCACATCGCTATGTGATTAACACCCAAAGAATACTAAGGTGTGATCATGTTTTGCTTGTGAGAGAATCTTAGTCAACGGGTCTTTCACATTCAGATCCGTTATGTATTTTGCAATTTTCTATGTCTACAATGCTCTGCACGGAGCTACTCTAGCTAATTGCTCCCACTTTCAATATGTATCTAGATCGAGATTTAGAGTCATCCAGATCGGTGTCAAAACTTACATTGACGTAACCCTTTACGACAAACCTTTTGTCACTTCCATAATCGAGAAACATATCCTTATTCCACTAAGGATAATTTTGACTGTTGTCCAGTGATCTACTCCTAGATCACTATTGTACTCCCTTGCCAAACTCAGTGTAGGGTATACAATAGATCTGGTACACAGCATGGCATACTTTATAGAACCTATGGCCAAGGCATAGGGAATGACTTTCATTCTCTTTCTATCTTCTGTCGTGGTCGGGTTTTGAGTCTTACTCAATTTCACACCTTGTAACACAGGCAAGAATTCTTTCTTTGACTGTTCCATTTTGAACTACTTCAAAATCTTGTCAAGGTATGTACTCATTGAAAAAACTTATCAAGCGTCTTGATCTATCTCTATAGATCTTGATGCTCAATATGTAAGCAGCTTCACCGAGGTCTTTCTTTGAAAAACTCCTTTCAAACACTCCTTTATGCTTTGCAGAATAATTCTACATTATTTCCGATCTACAATATGTCATTCACATATACTTATCAGAAATGTTGTAGTGCTCCCACTCACTTTCTAGTAAATACAGGCTTCACCGCAAGTCTGTATAAAACTATATGCTTTGATCAACTTGTCAAAGCGTATATTCCAACTCCGAGATGCTTGCACCAGTCCATAGATGGATCGCTGGAGCTTGCGTATTTTGTCAGCACCTTTAGGATTGACAAAACCTTCTGGTTGCATCATATACAACTCTTCTTTAAATCCATTAAGGAATGTAGTTTTGTTTATCCATTTGCCAGATTTCATAAAAATGCGGCAATTGCTAACATGATTTGGACAGACTTAAGCATCGCTACGAGTGAGAAAATTTCATCGTAGTCAACACCTTGAACTTTGTCAAAAACCTTTTTCGACAAGTCTAGCTTTGTAGATAGTAACACTACTATCAACGTCCATCTTCCTCTTGAAGATCCATTTATTTTCTATGGTTTGTCGATCATCGGGCAAATCCATCAAAGTCCATACTTTGTTCTCATACATGGATCATATCTCAGATTTCATGGCCTCAAACCATTTTGCGGAATCTGGGCTCATCATCGCTTCCTCATAGTTCGTAGGTTCGTCATGGTCAAGTAACATGACCTCCAGAATGGGATTACCATACCACTCTGGTGCGGATCTCACTCTGGTTGACCTACGAGGTTCGGTAGTAACTTGATCTGAAGTTACATGATCATCATCATTAGCTTCCTCACTAATTGGTGTAGCAGTCACAGGAACAGATTTCTGTGATGAACTACTTTCCAATAAGGGAGAAGGTACAATTACCTTATCAAGTTCTACTTTCCTCCCACTCACTTCTTTCGAGAGAAACTCCTTCTCTAGAAAGGATCCATTCTCAGCAACGAATGTCTTGTCTTTGGATTTGTGATAGAAGGTGTACCCAACAGTCTCCTTTGGGTATCCTATGAGGACGCATTTCTTCGATTTGGGTTTGAGCTTATCAGGATGAAACTTTTTCACATAAGCATCACAACCCCAAACTTTAAGAAACGACAACTTTGGTTTCTTGCTAAACCACAGTTCATATAGTGTCGTCTCAACGGATTTAGATGGTGCCCTATTTAACGTGAATGCAGCTGTCTCTAATGCATGATCCCAAAACGATATTAGTAAATCGGTAAGAAACATCATAGATTGTACTATATCCAATAAAGTACGGTTATGACGTTCGGACACACCATTATGATGTGGTGTTCCAGGTGGCATGAATTTGTGAAACTATTCCACATTGTTTTAATTGAAGACCAAACTCGTAACTCAAATATTTGTCTCCGCGATCAGATCGTAGAAACCTTATTTTCTTGTCACGATGATTTTCCACTTCACTCTGAAATTCTTTGAACTTTTCAAATGTTTCAGACTTATGTTTCATCAAGTAGATATACCCATATCTGCTCAAATCATCTGTGAAGGTCAGAAAATAACGATACCCGCCGCGAGCCTTAACACTCATCGGATCGCATACATCAATATGTATTATTTCCAATAAGTCAGTTGCTCGCTCCACTGTTCTGGAGAACGGAGTCTTAGTCATCTTGCCCATGAGGCATGGTTCGCAAGCATCAAGTGATTCATAATCAAGTGATTCCAAAATCCCATCAGCATGGAGTTTCTTCATGCGCTTTACACCAATATGACCTAAACGGCAGTGCCACAAATAAGTTGCACTATCATTATTAACTTTGCATCTTTTGGTTTCAATATTATGAATATGTGTATCACTACGATCGAGATCCAATGAACCATTTTCATTGGGTGTGTATCCATATAAGGTTTTATTCATGTAAACAGAACAACAGTTTATTCTCTTACTTAAATGAATAACCGTATTGCAATAAACATGATCAAATCATATTCATGCTCAACGCAAACACCAAATAACATTTATTTAGGTTCAACACTAATCCCGAAAGTATAGGGAGTGTGCGACAATGATCATATCAATCCTGAAACTACTTTCAACACACATCGTCACTTCACCCTTAACTAGTTTCTGTTTATTCTGCAACTCCCGTTTCAAGTTACTACTCTTAGCAACTGAACTAGTACCAAATACCGAGGGGTTGCTATAAACACTAGTAAAGTACACATCAATAACATGTATATCAAATATACCTTTGTTCACTTTGCCATCCTTCTTATCCGCCAAATACTTGGGGTAGTTCTGCTTCCAGTGACCAGTCCCTTTGTAGTAGAAGCACTTAGTCTCAGGCTTAGGTCCAGACTTGGGCTTCTTCACTTGAGCAGCAACTTGCTTGCCGTTCTTCTTGAAGTTCCCTTCTACCCCTTTGCCCTTTTCTTGAAACTAGTGGTCTTGTTAACCATCAACACTTGATGTTCTTTCTTGATTTCTACCTTCATCGATTTCATCATCATGAAAAACTCGGGAATCATTTTCATCATCCCTTGCATACTATAGTTCATCACGAAGTTCTACTAACTTGGTGATGGTGACTAGAGAATTCTGTCAATCACTATCTTATCTGGAAGATTAACTCCCACTTGATTCAAGCGATTGTAGTACCCAGACAATCTGAGCACATGCTCACTAGTTGAACGATTCTCCTCCATCTTTTAGCTATAGAACTTGTTGGAGACTTCATATCTCTCAACTCGGGTATTTGCTTGAAATATTAACTTCAACTCCTGGAACATCTCATATGGTCCATGACGTTCAAAACGTCTTTGAAGTCCCGATTCTAAGCCGTTAAGCATGGTGCACTTAAACTATCAAGTAGTCATCATATTGAGCTAGCCAAACATTCATAACGTCTGCATCTGCTCCTGCAATAGGTCTGTCACCTAGCGGTGCATCCAGGACATAATTCTTCTGTGCAGCAATAAGGATAAACCTCAGATCACGGATCCAATCCGCATCATTGCTACTAACATCTTTCAACACAATTTTCTCTAGGAACATACCAAAATAAACATATAAAAGCAACAACGCGAGCTATTGATCTACAACATAGATATGCTAATACTACCAGGACTAAGTCCATGATAAATTAAAGTTCAATTAATCATATTACTTAACCATAACCGATCCTAATCCTCTAAGTGATCACGTGATCCAAATCAACTAAACCATAACCGATCATCACGTGAAATGGAGTAGCTTTCAATGGTGAACATCACTATGTTGATCATATCTACTATATGATTCACGCTTGACCTTTCGGTCTCCGTGTTCCGAGGCCATATCTGCATATGCTAGGCTCGTCAAGATTAACCCGAGTATTCTGCGTGTGCAAAACTGGCTTGCACCCGTTGTAGATGGACGTAGAGCTTATCACACCCGATCATCACGTGGTGTCTGGGCACGACGAACTTTGGCAACGGTGCATACTCAGGGAGAACACTTCTTGATAATTTAGTGAGAGATCATCTTAAAATGCTACCGTCAATCAAAGCAAGATAAGATGCATAAAAGATAAACATCACATGCAATCAATATAAGTGATATGATATGGCCATCATCATCTTGTGCTTGTGATCTCCATCTCCGAAGCACCGTCATGATCACCATCGTCACCGGCGCGACACCTTGATCTCCATCGTAGCATCGTTGTCGTCTCGCCAATCTTATGCTTCTACGACTATCGCTACCGCTTAGTGGTAAAGTAAAGCATTACAGGGTGATTGCATTGCATACAATAAAGCGACAACCATATGGCTCCTGCCAGTTGCCGATAACTCAGTTACAAAACATGATCATCTCATACGATAAAATTTAGCATCATGTCTTGACCATATCACATCACAACATGCCCTGCAAAAACAAGTTAGACGTCCTCTACTTTGTTGTTGCAAGTTTTACGTGGCTGCTACAGGCTTAAGCAAGAACCAGCCTCACCTACGCATCAAAACCACAACGATAGTTTGTCAAGTTGGTGTTGTTTTAACCTTCGCAAGGACCGGGCGTAGCCACACTCGGTTCAACTAAAGTTGGAGAAACTGACACCCGCTAGCCACCTGTGTGCAAAGCACGGCGGTAGAACCAGTCTCGCGTAAGCATACGCGTAATGTCAGTCCGGGCCGCTTCATCCAACAATACCGCCGAACCAAAGTATGACATGCTGGTAAGCAGTATGACTTATATCGCCCACAACTCACTTGTGTTCTACTCGTGCATATAACATCAAACCATAAAACCTAGGCTCGGATGCCACTGTTGGGGAACGTAGTAATTTCAAAAAATTTCCTACGCACACGCAAGATCATGGTGATGCATAGCAACGAGAGGGGAGAGTGTTGTCTACGTACCCTCATAGACCGAAGCGGAAGCGTTGACGCAACATAGAGGAAGTAGTCGTACGTCTTCCCGGTCCAACCGACCCAAGCACCGTTACTCCGGCACCTCCGAGTTCTTGACACACGTATAGCTCGATGACGCACCCCGGGCTCCGATCCAGCAAAGCTTCGGGGAGGAGTTCCGTCAGCACGACGGCGTGGTGACGATCTTGATGTTCAACTGTCGCAGGGCTTCGCCTAAGCACCGCTGCAATATGACCGAGGTGTAATATCGTGGAGGGGGGCACCGCACACGACTAAGGAACGATCACGAAGATCAACTTGTGTGTCCTAGGGTGCCCCCTGCCCCCGTATATAAAGGAGCAAGGGGGAGGCCGGACGGTCCCTTGGGGCGCGCCAAGGAGGAGGAATCCTCCTCCTAGTAGGAGTAGGATTCCTCCTTTCCTACTCCTACTAGGAGGGGGAAGGAAGGGGGAGAGGGGTGAAGGAAAGGGGGGTGCACCCCCCTCTTAGTCCAATTCGGACCAGAGGGAGAGGGGGCGCGCAGCCCACCCTAGCCGCCCCTCTCTCTTCCCACCAAGGTCCATGTGGCCCATTAACTCTCCCGGGGGGTTCCGGTAACCCCCCTCGGCACTCCGGTTTTCTCCGAAATCACCCGGAACAATTCCGGTGTCCGAATATAGTCGTCCAATGTATCAATCTTTATGTCTCGACCATTTCGAGACTCCTCGTCATGTCCGTGATCACATCCGGGACTCTGAACAACTTTCGGTACATCAAAATACATAAACTCATAAAGAAACTGTCATCGTAACTTTAAGCGTGCGGACCCTACGGTTCGAGAACAATGCAGACATGACCGGGACACGTCTCCGGTCAATAACCAATAGCGGGACCTGGATGCCCATATTGGTTCCTACATATTCTACGAACATCTTTATCGTTCAGACTGCATAACAACATACGTTGTTCCCTTTGTCATCGGTATGTTACTTGCCCGAGATTCGATCGTCGGTATCCAATACCTAGTTCAATCTCATTACCGGCAAGTCTCTTTACTCGTTCCGTAATACATCATCTCGCAACTAACTCATTAGTTGCATTGCTTGCAAGGCTTATGTGATGTGCATTACCGAGAGGGCCCAGAGATACCTCTCCAACATTCGGAGTGACAAATCCTAATATCGAAATACGCCAACCTAACAAGTACCTTCGGAGACACCTGTAGAGCACCTTTATAATCACCCAGTTACGTTGTGACGTTTGGTAGCACACAAAGTGTTCCTCCGGTAAACGGGAGTTGCATAATCTCATAGTCATAGGAACATGTATAAGTCATGAAGAAAGCAATAGCAACATACTAAACGATCGGGTGCTAAGCTAACTGAATGGGTCATGTCAATCACATCATTCTCCTAATGATGTGATCCCGTTAAACAAATGACAACTCATGTTTATGGCTAGGAAACATAACCATCTTTGATTAACGAGCTAGTCAAGTAGAGGCATACTAGTGACACTCTGTTTGTCTATGTATTCACACATGTATCATGTTTCCGATTAATACAATTCTAGCATGAATAATAAACAATTATTATAAAATAAGGAAATAAATAATAACTTTATTATTGCCTCTAGGGCATATTTCCTTCAGATCCTACACGAATAAATAGCGGATCATGCACGTACTAGTACCTCCTTTCCGGTTTGCAGGGCTTAATTCAAACCTCTCACCAACCAAGGTACTCCCTCCGTCCGGTTTTATTAGTCCCGTGAGCAAAGCAGCAAGACCAAGGCATGGAAATAATTAACGGCATGCAGAAGTTTAAGCCTAATTAATTCCAGCGATTTAAGTGGCTGCATGCGTGCCCTCGGCTGCGACTCGTTGCATGCTGCTTCGCGTACTGCCTGCGAGCGATTCTGAGTGGCTACATGCAGCCGGCCGTAATTAAGGCAGCTAACTGATGCGAAAAAAGATACGCTTTAATTGTTGCGGGCTTTTTAAATCCGTGGAATCATTATTGACAAGGAGGGAGATGATTCGAGTGCACTCGTTTGACCGCCATGCCGGCGTGCGACCCAGACGGGACAGGACAGCACAGTCATAATTTTAGTTTCCCTAGTTTTCCACGGCAAGCTGGCGCGCTAAGCCATTATGCATTGAATTCCGAGGACCGTCGCGCTACCTTCCCCCTATAAGTACTGTTTCCCGGCCTTCTCCGGTGCCACCGTGACCCAACTCGCCATATCCTCATAAGCCCCCACCGGCCCGACATTGCTCGCCACGTCCGCCATGCCCCCGCCCGTCCGCGGTAGGCGACGCCGGAGGCGGTCACCGCCGGAACTAGTGTTCGATTTTTCACCGGAAGGAAGACGGAGGGAGGAGGCATTCTATCTGTCTTTAGATGGCAATGCGGAGATCGAGGAGTTGTTGGAGCGCGACCGCATGGCGGAGGAGCAGGAGTTGTTGGAGCGCGACCGCCTGGCGGAGGAGCAGCGTATCGCCGATTTGCGCCGCCAGCGGGACATGGAGCAGCAGCGCACCGATGCTCTGAGTCGCGAGCAGAGTGTCCGCAACTAGGCCAACTACGTGGAGGCCGGCGCCCGGCAAATAGCCCTGGAGGCTGTCAGGCACGCACGCGTTCACGACGCCGATTTTTACTACCAGCTCATCAAGTGGGTTTCCCGCTTGGAAGCCGAAGCTTCGGTGGACCACGCCGGCATGGAAAGGGCCAATGTGCACGAGCAAACGCGCCCTATCGCACCTCCTGCAAGTCCGAGGCGAGGCGCAGGATGCCGGTGCCGGCGTTTAGCGTGTACCACAGATGGCGGACGGCATCGTCTAGTTAGCTAAGAGTAAGTTAGTACTTGTACGCTACTAGAGTATTAGTGGGAGTAGATAGTTAACTTGGCTATGATGGTTGTCAACGTGGAAGTTCAGTACTCTATATGTGGATCAGACCTGTTACTTTGCTCTGAATGTTGAACTTTCCACTTGAACGTATGGAATGGGTTGTTATTTTTTAAATGGGTTTGTATTTGTCCTCCACGGGTTTAGAGGCTGACTTGTGGGCCTAGCAAGTTGACGCGTACACAATCAGGAGATGATTGTACGTGGAGAGGATGACAGTAGGGACCCGCCAAGGTCATGGCAGTACGCAAGCAAGTGCCTCCTTATTTCAAGCCAATAAAAAATGGCTCCTCCTAGTGGATTTCTGACATCTGGGTCCCATGCTATTGTCAACGTAGTCAATAAACGAGAGAATTGCACAACGAGCGGCTGACACCAGGACCCAGCAGCTCGCCCAGTTATTTTTGTTTTGGGTTAATTTGATAAATGCCACTCCAAATCTGGTGTATCCGAGAAATGCCACTGCAATTTCCAAACTTTGAAAAATGCCATTTCTAGTGGCATTTTTCGAAGTCTTGAGTGGCGTTTTTCAAAGTTTGCAAACTGCAGTGGCATTTTTCAAAGTTTGCAAAAATTACAGTGGCATTTTTCAAAGTTTGGAAATTGTAGTGGCATTTTTATGAATTGCCATAATTGGAGTGGCATTTATCTAATTTGTTTTTGAGACGGAAGCAGGGTGTCAACTGGGCTGTGCGGGACACTCTGGCCTGTCTAGACAGCCTTTTCTTCTATGTTTACCACAGACTAGCCCAGTGGTTTTTTTTCTTTCTAAAAATGGCTAGCCCAGTTTTTTTGTGATTTGTCAAGTAAGTCGCTTTATCAGGCCTGTTGGGCTGGAAATCTTTCAAGACGAGGAGAGCTTCATTCAGCTGGCCGAGAAAATGGCCTATCAGTAATGAGAAATGGGATGTACATTTTTAAAACACATCAAACCGGCAATTAGTTTCAAATATCTTTTTTTCATTTCGAGATTTTAAATTGCATTGATTTTTATGCGTGGACAATTTATTGGATTTTATATTGATATACATTTATTTTTAAAATCAGTCTGAATGTGACTCGAAATTTCGGGATTAAAAACAGTTCAGACCGCACCGACATATGCAAAATTTCGTATAATATTTTAACTGTGGCCACAATATGGGTTGTAATGCTAACAAAAAGAATATGGGCTCCAAAAAACCCGTAAGAATTAGCAAATCGGCTGTAAATTATTTGAAATAATGGCAGATGGGCTGTATGCTGTTTTCCACAGATTTGAGGCTTTCCACAAATGGCCTGTATACTGTTGCATGTCCATCCAACGGCCGTCGTGCTTCTTCAATCTCTGGTCTTCCTACTCCAGCCGCTCAAACAAGCGCCAGCGAGACTGCCTGCTCCCTCCTCCCCGCGGCCGGCTGTGCTGCCGCGCAGGCCTCACCGCCCCACTGTACTCCCATCGCTGGCCTAGCCATCCCTCTACTCACCCACAGTCCCACACCTGCTATTATTCTCCGGCGACGGCAGACGAACCAGTAAACCCTCGTACAGTCGTACTCCCCTCCGCGTGGGAAAAACCTGCCGAGTCTTCCCTGCCTCTGTGTCGTTCCCTTCCTAGGCCTCGCCGTCGTCCACCACCCTGGTGCTCTCGGCGTGGCGTGGTCAACATGGTCAACGACCGACATGCATCTGAAGTGGACTGTACGTGGAGAGGATGACAGCTGGGTCCATGGCCGCACGCAAGGAAATGCCTCCTTATTACGCGCGAAATAATGATTCCTCCACCTGACATCTGGGACCCACCGAAAGGGCCCCTGTATTTCGCGAAAAAAATGTTACCGCCGCTAACAGCTCGGACCCACCAACTATATCTTCGCACGCAAGGAAGTGCCTCCTTATTACGCACAAAAAAATGAATACTCCCCCTGCTAGCTGGGACCCAGTATAGTGGGCCTACTAAGTTGACGGGGACGAAGGGCTTTGTCAACCTAGTCAATATGCACGATTCTAGCTCGACTGACCGTACAATGTCCATCCAACGGCCGTAGTGCTTCTTCAACCTCTGGTCTTCTTGCTCCAGCCGCCCAAAGCAGCGCCGGTCGTGCTGCCTGCTCCTGCCTCCCGTGGCCAGCTGTGCTGCCGCGGAGGCCTCACCGCCCCCATACTACTCCCACCGCTGGCCAGGCCATCCCTCCACTCCACTCACCCACACCCCCTGTTATTCTGCGACGACGGCAGCGCAGCTGAACCAGTGAACCCTCGTACTCCTCTCCGCGTGGGCATCCACTGCCGCGTCTTCCCCAGCTCCGCGTCGTCCCCTTCCTAGGCCTCGTCGTCGTCCACCATCGTGGTGCTCTCAGCGCGGTGTGGTCAATGTGGTCAACGACCGAATTCCATCAGAAGAATACTGTACGTGGAGAGGCTGACAGTTGGGTCCACGACAGCCGCAAGGAAGTGCCTCCTTATTACGCAGAAAATAATTATTCCTCCACCTGACAGCAGGGACCCACCGGACGGGCCACCAGTATTTCGCAAAAAAGACGTTTGCCCCTGACTGCTGGGACCCACCCGACGGGCCACCGTATTTCGCGAAAAAAACGTTCCCCCTGCTATCAGCTCGGACCCACCGGAAGTGCCTCCTTATTACGCACAAAAAAATGAATACCCCCTGCTAGCTGGGACCCACCTTGGTGGGAGGCTGACTTGTGGGCCTACTAAGTTGACGAGGACGGAGGGCTTTGTCAACTTAGTCAATATAAACGATTCTAGCTCTAGTGACCGTACAATGTCCATCCAACGGCCGTAGTGCTTCTTCAACCTCTGTTCTTCTTACTCCAGCCGCCCAAAGCAGCGTCGGTCGTGCCGCATGCTCCTGCCTCCCGTGGTTGGATGTGCTGCCGCGGAGGCCTCACCGCCCCCTAATATTCCCGCTGCTGGCCAGGCCCTGCGGCGACGGCAGCCTCACACCGCAGCCGAACCAGTGAACCCTTGTACTCCTCTCCACGCAGTCTTCCACTGCCATGTCTTCCCCGGCTCCCCGTTGTCCCCTTCCTAGGCCTTGCCGTCGTCCACCGCCCTGGTGCTCTCGGCGCGGCGTGGTCAACGTGGTCAAGGAACGACTTCCATCGGACGTGGACTGTAGCTGGAGAGGGTGACAGCTGGATCAACGGCCACAGTAAGGAAGTGCCTCCTTATTACGCGGAAAATAATTATTCCTCCACCTGACAGCGGGGACCCACCGGACGGGCCACCGTATTTCGCGAAAAACGTTTCCCCCTGACTGCTGGCACCCACCAGCTACATCTTCGCACGCAAGGAAGTGCGTCCGGGCAAAAAAAAAATGATTCGCCCCCCTGACTGCTGGGACCCACCAGCTGCATCTTTGCACGTAGGGAAGTTCCTGACAATCGGGACCCACCCAGTCGAAGCGTACGTAGCGTTGTCATTCTAGTCGCGAACATGTACGTACATGCTGGTCGATGTAGAGGCGCGCACGTGTCGTAGTAGAGGCGCGCACGTGTCGTAGTAGAGGCGCGCATGCAGCATGTACATGTACGTACAGTGGCCAGGGTGCAAGAAAGAAAATACGGCCACATATGTGTACATACGGGCGGGGTCTCGAATGCCTACTCGCGCATATGTACGGCTAGGGCTCGTGTTCATGGGGAGGCAACGGAATGCGTCGTGTTCATGGGGAGGCAACGGAATGCGTGGGAGCCAACCGGCTGGGTCGGAACGGAATGCGTGGTCGTGTTCATCAGGAGGGCTTGGACAGAACAAGCGATGGAAACGAGGCCTGGTGTACCGCACAACGGAGGAAACGGACCTCCTACATTCGGAACGGGGTCCTGTTGATCGGGAGGGGTGTGGCGTGCCGCAAAACGGAGGAAACGGACCTCCTACGGTCGAAATGGGGGTCCTGTTGATCGGGAGGGGTGTGGCATACCCCAAAATGGAGGAAACGGACCTCCTACGGTCGAAACGGGGGTCCTATTGATCGGGAGGGGTGTGGCGTACCGCAAAACGGATGAAACGGACCTCCTACGGTCGAAACGGGGGTCCTGTTCATCGCGAGGGGTGTGGCGTACAGCAAAACAGGACTCCAAGGGATACTGTTCATCTCCACCATCGACCTCCTCCAGCCTCCACGGGCTACCGTCGACCTCCTCCAGCCTCCACGGGCTCCTGTTCATCCAGCCTCCACCGCGTGCTACTCCACCGGCTACTGTTCAACCACCCCTCCAGGGGCACCCCTCCACCGTCTACTGTTCATCCAGCCCTCCACACCACGGGGTCCTATTCAACCACCCCTCCACGGGCACCCCTCCACCGTCTACTGTTCATCCAGCCCTCCACCACACCACGGGGTCCTGTTCATCCAGAGGCAAAGCCACCGCTCACTGTTCATCCAACCCCCCCCCCCCCCCCCGCAACGCTCACTGTTCATCCAAGCGATCGGCTTCAGTTAGCAGCAGTAGCGAAGGAATCGCTCGATCGGGTTTAGTTAACAGCCATCGATCGATCGCTCAGGTTCAGTAACGTGTAGCCTGCAGTGCAATCGCTCGGGTTCAGTTAGAGCCCAACGCCTCGCTCGGGTTCAGTTAGAGCCAACGCCTCGCACACACGCGCGTACGTGTACGAGAGAAACGCGCATCACTCGGCCCCCGACCTCCCACCGTAACCTGGAACTCCCCGAAATTTTCCTCCCCCTCGCTTCTACCACGGTTTTTCCGTCATGGTCGGCCCAAAGAATGTCATGCAACTGCGTCTCCGGCCCGCCCAGGACGAAAAGCCCATTTTATGTCATGATTTTTTATCATAGAAGTAGGAGCCCACCACATCTATGATGATACCGGGTTTTGTCACAATTATTGTGTGATGCGTATGTTGGGGAACGTTGCAGAAAATTAAAATTTTTCCTATGGTTTCACCAAGATCCATCTATTAGTTCATCTAAGCAACAAGTCAAGGGGTGAGTTTGCATCTACATACCACTTGTAGATCGCGTGCGGAAGCTTGCAAGGGAATGGTGATGATGGAGTCGTACTCGACGTGATTCGGATCACCGATGACCAAGTACTGAACGGACAGCACCTCCGCGTTCAACACACGTACGGGACGGGAGACGTCTCCTCCTTCTTGATCCAGCAAAGGGAAGGAGAGGTTGAGGAAGAATGCTCCAATGGCAGCACGACGGCGTGGTGCAGTTGGAGTAGTAGTATTCCGACAGGGCTTCGCCAAGCACTTATGGAGGAGGAGAGGTGTTGGGGAGGGGAGGGGCTGCGCCTTGGCTTGTGTTGATCTCCCATGCGCCTCCCCACTATATATAGGGGTGGAGGGGCTGGTTTCTTGCCCTCCAAGTCCATTGGGGCGTTGGCCAAGGTGGGAGGAAAGAAATCCCATCATTTCCTTCCCCGCCGATTGTTATCCCCCCTTTTTAGGGATCTTGATCTTATCCCTTCGGGATATGATCTTATTCCTTCTAAGGGGGGATCTTGGTGCGCCTTGACCAGGGGTGTGGGGCCTTTCCCCCACTACTCACGTTCATGTGGGTCCCCCCATGCAGGTGGGCCCCACTCCGGAACCTTCTAGAACCTTCCCGGTACAATACCGAAAAATCCCGAACATTTTTCGGTGGCCAAAATAGGACTTCCCATATATAAATCTTTACCTCCGGACCATTCCGGAACTCCTCGTGACGTCCGGGATCTCATCCGGGACTTCGAACAACATTCGGTAGTCACATACTAGTCTTCCTAATAACCCTAGCGTCACCGAACCTTAAGTGTGTAGACCCTACGGGTTTGGGAGACATGCAGACATGACCGAGACGCTCTCAGGTCAATAACCAACAGCGGGATCTGGATACCCATGTTGGCTCCCACATGCTCCTCGATGTTGTCATCGGATGAACCACGATGTCGAGGATTCGATCAAACCCTGTATACAATTCCCTTTGTCAATCGGTACGTTACTTGCCCGAGACTCGATCGTCGGCATCCCAATACCTTGTTCAGTCTCGTTACCGGCAAGTCACTTTACTCGTACCGTAATGCATGATCCCGTGGCCAACACTTTGGTCACCTTGAGCTCATTATGATGATGCATTACCGAGTGGGCCCAGAGATACCTCTCCGTCATACGGAGTGACAAATCCCAGTCTCGATCCGTGTCAACCCAACAGCTACTTTCGGAGATACCTGTAATGCACCTTTATAGTCACCCAGTTACGTTGTGATGTTTGATACACCCAAGGCACTCCTACAGTATCCGGGAGTTACACGATCTCATGGTCTAAGGAAGAGATACTTGACATTGGCAAAGCTCTAGCAAACGAACTAAACGACCTTTGTGCTATGCTTAGGATTGGGTCTTGTCCATCACATCATTCTCCTAATGATGTGATCCCGTTATCAACAACATCCAATGTCCATAGCCAGGAAATCATGACTATCTGTTGATCACAACGAGCTAGTCAACTAGAGGCTCACTAGGGACATATTGAGGTCTATGTATTCACACGTGTATTACGATTTCCGGATAATACAGTTATAGCATGAATAAAAGACAATTATCATGAACAATGAAATATAATAATACTTTTATTATTGCCTCTAGGGCATATTTCCAACAGTCTCCCACTTGCACTAGAGTCACCAATCTAGTTACATTGTGATGAATCAAACACCCATAGAGTTCTGGTGTTGATCATGTTTAGCTCGCGAGAGAGGTTTAGTCAACGGATCTGCGACATTCAGATCCGTATGTACTTTGCAAATTTCTATGTCTCCATCTTGAATATTTTCACGGATGGAGTTGAAACGACGCTTGATGTGCCTGGTCTTCTTGTGAAACCTGGGCTCCTTGGCAAGGGCAATAGCTCCAGTTTTGTCACAGAAGAGTTTGATTGGCCCCGACGCATTGGGTATGACTCCTAGGTCGGTGATGAACTCCTTCACCCAAATCGCTTCATGCGCTGCCTCCGAGGCTGCCATGTACTCCGCTTCACACGTAGATCCCGCCACGACGCTCTGCTTGCAGCTGCACCAGCTTACTGCTCCACCATTCAACATATACACGTATCCGGTTTGTGACTTAGAGTCATCCGGATCTGAGTCGAAGCTAGCGTCGACGTAACCCTTTACGACAAGCTCTTCGTCTCCTCCATAAACGAGAAACATGTCCTTTGTCCTTTTCAGGTACTTCAGGATATTCTTGACCGCTGTCTGTTCCTTGCCGGGATTACTTTGGTATCTAGCTACCAAACTCACGGCAAGGTTTACATCAGGTCTGGTACACAGCATGGCATACATAATAGATCCTATGGCTGAAGCATAGGGGATGACACTCATCTCTTCTTTATCTTTTGCCGTGGTCGGTGACTGAGCCGAGCTCAATCTCACACCTTGTAACATAGGCAAGAACCCTTTCTTGGACTGATCCATTTTGAACCTTTTCAAAATCTTATCAAGGTATGTGCTTTGTGAAAGACCTATGAGGCGTCTTGATCTATCTCTATAGATCTTGATGCCTAATATATAAGCAGCTTCTCCAAGGTCCTTCATTGAAAAACATTTGTTCAAGTAGGCCTTAATGCTGTCCAGAAATTCTATATTATTTCCCATCAAGAGTATGTCATCTACATATAATATGAGAAATGCTACAGAGCTCCCACTCACTTTCTTGTAAACGCAGGCTTCTCCATAAGTCTGCATAAACCCAAACGCTTTGATCATCTCATCAAAACGAATATTCCAACTCCGAGATGCTTGCACCAGCCCATAAATGGATCGCTGGAGCTTGCATACTTTGTTAGCGTTCTTAGGATCGACAAAACCTTCCGGCTGCATCATATACAGTTCTTCCTTAAGATGCCCGTTAAGGAATGCCGTTTTGACGTCCATCTGCCATATCTCATAATCATAGTATGCGGCAATTGCTAACATGATTCGGACGGACTTTAGCTTCGCTACGGGAGAGAATGTCTCATCGTAGTCAATCCCTTGAACCTGTCGATAACCCTTAGCGACAAGTCGAGCTTTATAGATGGTAACATTTCCATCCGCGTCCGTCTTCTTCTTAAAGATCCATTTGTTTTCTATCGCTCGCCGATCATCGGGCAAGTCTGTCAAAGTCCATACTTTGTTTTCATACATGGATTCTATCTCGGATTTCATGGCTTCAAGCCATTTGTTGGAATCTGGGCCCGCCATCGCTTCTTCATAGTTCGAAGGTTCACCGTTGTCCAACAACATGATTTCCAGGACAGGGTTGCCGTACCACTCTGGTGCGGAACGTGTCCTTGTGGACCTACGAAGTTCAGTAGTAACTTGATCTGAAGTACCTTGATCATCATCATTGTTTTCCTCTTCAGTTGGTGTGGGCATCACAGGAACATTTTCCTGCGCTGCACCACTTTCCCGTTCGAGAGGTAGTACTTCATCGAGTTCTACTTTCCTCCCACTTACTTCTTTCGAGAGAAACTCTTTTTCCAGAAAGCATCCGTTCTTGGCAACAAAGATCTTGCCCTCGGATCTTAAGTAGAAGGTATACCCGACAGTTTCCTTAGGGTATTCTATGAAGACGCATTTTTCCGACTTGGGTTCGAGCTTTTCAGGTTGAAGTTTCTTGACATAAGCATCGCATCCCCAAACTTTTAGAAACGACAGCTTAGGTTTCTTCCCAAACCATAATTCATACGATGTCGTCTCAACGGATTTAGACGGTGCCCTATTTAAAGTGAATGTAGCTGTCTCTAGAGCGTATCCCCAAAATGATAGCGGTAAATCGGTAAGAGACATCATAGACCGCACCATATCCAATAGAGTGCGATTACGACGTTCGGACACACCGTTTCGCTGAGGTGTTCCAGGCGGCGTGAGTTGTGAAACGATTCCACATTTCTTTAAGTGTGTACCAAATTCGTGACTTAAGTATTCTCCTCCACGATCTGATCGTAGGAACTTTATCTTTCGGTCACGTTGATTCTCTACCTCATTCTGAAATTCTTTGAACTTTTCAAAGGTCTCAGACTTGTGTTTCATTAAGTAGACATACCCATATCTACTCAAGTCATCAGTGAGAGTGAGAACATAACGATATCCTCCGCGAGCCTCAAAGCTCATTGGACCGCACACATCGGTATGTATGATTTCCAACAAGTTGGTTGCTCGCTCCATTGTTCCGGAGAACGGAGTCTTGGTCATTTTGCCCATGAGGCATGGTTCGCATGTGTCAAATGATTCATAATCAAGAGACTCCAAAAGTCCATCAGCATGGAGCTTCTTCATGCGTTTGACACCAATGTGACCAAGGCGGCAGTGCCACAAGTATGTGGGACTATCGTTATCAACTTTACATCTTTTGGTATCCACACTATGAACATGTGTAATAATACGCTCGAGATTCATTAAGAATAAACCATTGACCATCGGAGCATGACCATAAAACATATCTCTCATATAAATCGAACAACCATTATTCTCAGACTTAAATGAGTAGCCATCTCGTATTAAACGAGATCCAGATACAATGTTCATGCTCAAACTTGGTACTAAATAACAATTATTAAGGTTCAAAACTAATCCCGTAGGTAAATGTAGAGGTAGCGTGCCGACGGCGATCACATCGACTCTGGAACCATTCCCGACGCGCATCGTCACCTCGTCCTTCGCCAGTCTCCGTTTATTCCGCAGCTCCTACTGTGAGTTACAAATATGAGCAACGGCACCGGTATCAAATACCCAGGAGTTACTACGAGTACTGGTAAGGTACACATCAATTACATGTATATCAAATATACCTTTGGTGTTGCCAGCCTTCTTATCCGCTAAGTATTTGGGGCAGTTCCGCTTCCAGTGACCCTTCCCCTTGCAATAAAAGCACTCAGTCTCAGGCTTGGGTCCATTCTTTGACTTCTTCCCGGTAACTGGCTTACCAGGCGCGGCAACCTCCTTGCCGTCCTTCTTGAAGTTCTTCTTACCCTTGCTCTTCTTGAACTTAGTGGTCTTATTGACCATCAACACTTGATGTTCTTTCTTGATTTCAGCCTCTGCTGAATTCAGCATCGAGAACACTTCAGGAATGGTCTTTTCCATCCCCTGCATGTTGTAGTTCATCACAAAGCTCTTGTAGCTTGGTGGGAGCGACTGGAGGATTCTGTCAATGACCGCCTCATCGGGGAGGTTAATATTCAGCTGGGTCATACGGTTGTGCAACCCAGACATCTTGAGAATATGCTCACTGACAGAACTATTTTCCTCCATCTCACAACTGTAGAACTTGTCGGAGACATCATATCTCTCGACCCGGGCATGAGCTTGAAAAACTAGTTTCAGCTCTTCGAACATCTCATATGCTCCGTGATGCTCAAAACGCTTTTGGAGCCCCGGTTCTAAGCTGTAAAGCATGCCGCACTGAACGAGGGAGTAATCATCAGCACGATTTTGCCAAGCATTCATAATGTCTTGGTTCTCTGGGACGGGAGCGTCACCTAGCGGTCCTTCTAGGACATATTGTTTCCTGGCAGCTATGAGGATGATCCTCAGGTTCCGGACCCAGTCCGTATAGTTGCTGCCGTCATCTTTCAGCTTGGTTTTCTCTAGGAACGCGTTGAAGTTCATGTTGACATGAGCGTTGGCCATATGATCTACAAGACATATTTGCAAAGGTTTTAGACTAAGTTCATGATAATTAAGTTCTAATCATATTATGAACTCCCACTCAGATTAGACATCCCTCTGGTCATCTAAGTGTTACACGATCCGAGTCGACTAGCCCGTGTCCGATCATCACGTGAGACGGACTAGTCATCGTCGGTGAACATTTTCATGTTGATCGTATCTTCCATACGACTCGTGTTCGACCTTTCGGTCTCCGTGTTCCGAGGCCATGTCTGCACATGCTAGGCTCGTCAAGTTAACCCTAAGTGTTTTCGCTGTGTAAAACTGTCTTACACCCGTTGTATGTGAACGTAAGAATCCATCACACCCGATCATCACGTGGTGCTTAGAAGCGACGAACTGTAGCAACGGTGCACAGTTAGGGGAGAACACTTCTTGATATTTTGTAAGGGATCATCTTATTTACTACCGTCGTCCTAAGTAAACAAGATGCATAAACATAATAAACATCACATGCAATTATATAGTTGTGACATGATATGGCCAATATCATATAGCTCCATTGATCTCCATCTTCGGGGCTCCATGATCATCTTGTCACCGGCTTGACACCATGATCTCCATCATCGTGTCTTCATGAAGTTGTCACGCCAACAACTACTTCTACTTCTATAGCTAACGCGTTTAGCAATAAAGTAAAGTAAGTTACATGGCGTTCTTCAATGACACGCAGGTCATACGAAAATAAAGACAACTCCTATGGCTCCTGCCGGTTGTCATACTCATCGACATGCAAGTCGTGAATCCTATTACAAGAACATGATCTCATACATCACACTTCATCATTCATCACAACTTCTGGCCATATCACATCACATGATCAATCGCTGCAAAAACAAGTTAGACGTCCTCTAATTGTTGTTGCATCTTTTACGTGGCTGCAATTGGGTTCTAGCAAGAACGTTTTCTTACCTACGAATAACCACAACGTGATTTTGTCAACTTCTATTTACCCTTCATAAGGGCCCTTTTCATCGAATCCGCTCCAACTAAAGTGGGAGAGACAGACACCCGCCAGCCACCTTATGCAACTAGTGCATGTCAGTCGGTGGAACCGGTCTCACGTAAGGGTACGTGTAAGGTTGGTCCGGGCCGCTTCATCCCACAATGCCGTTGAAGCAAGAAAAGACTAGTAGAGGCAAGTAAGTTGACAATATCCACGCCCACAACAAAATTGTGTTCTACTCGTGCAAAGAGAACTACGCATAGACCTAGCTCATGATGCCACTGTTGGGGAACGTTGCAGAAAATTAAAATTTTTCCTACGGTTTCACCAAGATCCATCTATTAGTTCATCTAAGCAACGATTCAAGGGGTGAGTTTGCATCTACATACCACTTTTAGATCGCGTGCGGAAGCTTGCAAGGGGATGGTGATGATGGAGTCGTACTCGACGTGATTCGGATCACCGATGACCAAGTACTGAACGGACAGCACCTCCGCGTTCAACACACGTACGGGACGGGAGACGTCTCCTCCTTCTTGATCCAGCAAAGGGAAGGAGAGGTTGAGGAAGAATGCTCCAATGGCAGCACGACGGTGTGGTGCAGTTGGAGTAGTAGTATTCCGACAGGGCTTCGCCAAGCACTTATGGAGGAGGAGAGGTGTTGGGGAGGGGAGGGGCTGCGCCTTGGCTTGTGTTGATCTCCCATGCGCCTCCCCACTATATATAGGGGTGGAGGGGCTGGTTTCTTGCCCTCCAAGTCCATTGGGGCGTTGGCCAAGGTGGGAGGAAAGAAATCCCATCATTTCCTTCCCCACCGATTGTTATCCCCCCTTTTTAGGGATCTTGATCTTATCCCTTCGGGATATGATCTTATTCCTTCTAAGGGGGGATCTTGGTGCGCCTTGACCAGGGGTGTGGGGCCTTTCCCCCACTACTCACGTTCATGTGGGTCCCCCCATGCAGGTGGGCCCCACTCCGGAACCTTCTAGAACCTTCCCGGTACAATACCGAAAAATCCCGAACATTTTCCGGTGGCCAAAATAGGACTTCCCATATATAAATCTTTACCTCCGGACCATTCCGGAACTCCTCGTGACGTCCGGGATCTCATCCGGGACTCCGAACAACATTCGATAGTCACATACTAGTCTTCCTAATAACCCTAGCGTCACCGAACCTTAAGTGTGTAGACCCTACGGGTTTGGGAGACATGCAGACATGACCGAGACGCTCTCAGGTCAATAACCAACAGCGGGATCTGGATACCCATGTTGGCTCCCACATGCTCCTCGATGTTGTCATCGGATGAACCACGATGTCGAGGATTCGATCAAACCCTGTATACAATTCCCTTTGTCAATCGGTACGTTACTTGCCCGAGACTCGATCGTCGGTATCCCAATACCTTGTTCAGTCTCGTTACCGGCAAGTCACTTTACTCATACCGTAATGCATGATCCCGTGGCCAACACTTTGGTCACCTTGAGCTCATTATGATGATGCATTACCGAGTGGGCCCAGAGATACCTCTCCGTCATACGGAGTGACAAATCCCAGTCTCGATCCGTGTCAACCCAACAGCTACTTTCGGAGATACCTGTAATGCACCTTTATAGTCACCCAGTTACGTTGTGATGTTTGATACACCCAAGGCACTCCTACAGTATCCGGGAGTTACACGATCTCATGGTCTAAGGAAGAGATACTTGACATTGGCAAAGCTCTAGCAAACGAACTAAACGACCTTTGTGCTATGCTTAGGATTGGGTCTTGTCCATCACATCATTCTCCTAATGATGTGATCCCGTTATCAACGACATCCAATATCCATGGCCAGGAAATCATGACTATCTGTTGATCACAACGAGCTAGTCAACTAGAGGCTCACTAGGGACATATTGAGGTCTATGTATTCACACGTGTATTACGATTTCCGGATAATACAGTTATAGCATGAATAAAAGACAATTATCATGAACAATGAAATATAATAATACTTTTATTATTGCCTCTAGGGCATATTTCCAACAGCGTATCCAACGTATCTACTTTTCCAAACACTTTTGCCCTTGTTTTGGACTCTAACTTGCATGATTTGAATGAAACTAACCCGGACTGACATTGTTTTCAGCAGAACTGCCATGATGTTGTTTTATGTGTAGAAAAGAAAAGTTCTCGGAATGTCCTGGAAATCCACGGAGGCACTTTTTGGAATTAATAAGAATTTTTGGCGAAAGAATTAATGCCAGGGGGCCCACGGCCTGTCCACGAGACAGGGGGCGCCCCCCCTAGGGCGCGGCCTCCTATCTCGTGGACCCCCTGGACCTCCACCGACGTCAACTCCAACTCCATATATTCATGTTCGGGGAGAAAAAAATCAGGGAGAAAGTTTCATCGTGTTTACAACACGGAGCCGCCGCCAAGCACTAATCTCTCTCGGGAGGGCTGATTTGGAGTCCGTTTGGGGCTCCGGAGAGGGGGATTCGTCGCCGCCGTCATCATCAACCATCCTCCATCACCAATTTCATGATGCTCACCGCCATGCGTGAGTAATTCCATTGTAGGCTTGCTGGACGGCGATGGGTTGGATGAGATTTACCATGTAATCAAGTTAGTTTTGTTAGGGTTTGATCCCTAGTATCCACTATGTTCTGAGATTGATGTTGCTATGACTTTGCTATGCTTAATGCTTGTCACTAGGGCCCCAGTGCCATGATTTCAGATCTGAACCTATTATGTTTTCATGAATATATGTGTGTTCTTGATCCTATCTTGCAAGTCTATAGTCACCTATTATGTGTTATGATCCGACAACCCCGAAGTGACAATAATCGGGATACTTCTCGGTGATGACCGTAGTTTGAGGAGTTCATGTATTCACTATGTGCTAATGCTTTGTTCCGGTTCTCTATTAAAAGGAGGCCTTAATATCCCTTAGTTTCCGCTAGGACCCCGCTTCCACGGGAGGGTAGGACAAAAGACGTCATACAAGTTCTTTTCCATAAGCACGTATGACTATTTACGGAATACATGCCTACATTACATTGATGAATTGGAGCTAGTTCTATATCACCCTATGTTATAGCTTTTACATGAGGAATCGCATCCGGCATAATTATCCATCACTGATCCATTGCCTACGAGCTTTTCATATATTGTTCTTCACTTATTTACTTTTCCGTTACTACTGTTACAACTACTACAAAAACCCAAAAACATTTATCTTTACTTTTGCTATAGCTACCCTTATTATCATACCACTTTTTCTACTAAACACTTTGCTGCAGATACTAAGTTATCCAGGTGTGGTTGAATTGACAACTCAACTGCTAATACTCAAGAATATTCTTTGGCTCCCCTTGTGTCGAATCAATAAATTTGGGTTGAATACTCTACCCTCGAAAGCAGTTGCGATCCCCTATACTTGTGGGTTATCAAGACTAATTTCTGGCTCCGTTGCTGGGGAGCATAGCTCTATTCTCTGAGTCACTTGGGATTTATATCTGTTGATCACTATGAAGAACTTGAAAGACGATCGAACTACTATTTTGCCCTCAACTACGAGGGGAGGTAAGGAACTGCCATCTAGCTCTGCACTAGATTCTCCTTTCGTTATTAGTAGGCTTGCGACACCTAAACCTACTACTGCTATGAATTATGATATGTCGCATGTTATTGATGATGCCACTTCTGCTATGCATGATGAAACTACTTCTGTGCGTGACACTACTTTAAATGAAGCAGCTGCTATGGAGATTCTTGCTTGCAATGATAGAAATGATCTTAAGAAATTATTAGCTAAATGGAAGCAGCAGTCTCTTAATGCTAGAATGAAACCCGATCCTGCTTTTGCTACTTCACCTATCTGTGTTACTGATAAGGATTATGAATTCTCTGTTGATCCTGATATTATTACTTTAGTTGAATCTGATCCTTTTTATGGCCTTGAATCTGAAACTATAGTGGCACATCTTACCAAGTTGAATGATATAGCCACCCTATTTACTCATGATGATAAGTCTCACTATTTATACATCTTTAAGATATTTCCGTTCTCATTAAAGGGTGATGCTAAGACTTGGTATAATTCTTTTGCTCCTGGTTGTGTGCGTAGTCCCCAGGATATGATTTATTACTTCTCTTCTAAATATTTCCATGCTCATAAGAAACAAGCTACCTTGCGGGAAATATATAATTTTGTGCAAATCAAAGAAGAGAGTCTCCCACAAGCTTGGGGGAGGCTTCTCCGGTTACTTAATGCTTTGCCCGATCATCCTCTTAAGAAAAATGAAATACTTGATATCTTTTATAATGGACTAACCGATGCTTCCAAGGATTACTTGGATAGTTGTGCTGGTTGTGTTTTCAGGGAAAAAACAGTCGACGAAGCTGAAATATTATTGAATAATATGTTGACTAATGAAAATAATTGGACTCTTCCTGAGCCAATTCCCGAAGTAATTCCTGAACCAATTGAGCCAACTCCTGAGCCTATTCCTAAACCCACTCCGAAGAAGAGAGGTGTTTTATTTCTCAGTCCTGAAGATATGCAAGAGGCAAAGAAATCAATGAAAGAAAAAGGTATTAAAGCTGAAGATGTTCAGAATTTACCACCTATTGAAGAAATACATGGTCTTAATTTACCGCCTGAAGAACCACATTGTCTTGATAACCCGACACATGTAGTAAAGGTAAATTCTCTCTATAGATATGATAAAGTTGAAATACCCTCTACTAAATTTCATAGCCCATGCTTAGATGAATTTGATGACTTTATGGCTAGACAAGAAAGTTTTAATGCTTATGTTGGTAGAGAGTTAAAGAATAATGCTTTCGAGATAGGACTCGTAGGTGATAATATGGCTAGAGTTAAAGATGAACTTCACCGCGTTAGCAAATATGCTTCTATGGTTGCTACTCAAGCTGAGCAAGTACTTAAGGCTCAAAATGATTTGCTTGATGAATTGAATAATAAAAATGACTTTGCTGTAAGAGTGGCTACTAGAACTGGTAGAATGACTCAGAAACCTTTGTATCCTGAAGGCCACCCTAAGAGAATCGAGCAAGATTCTCAGAGAAATAATTTAGAGGCACCTAGTTCTTCTAAAAAGAAGAAAAAGAAAAACGATAGAACTTTGCATGCTTCTAGTGAACCTACTGTAGACACACCTGAGAATCCCAATGATATTTCTATTTCTGATGCGGAAACACAATCAGGTGATGAACATGAGCCTAGTGATAATGTTAATAATAATGTTCATGTTGATGCTCAACCTAGCAAAGACAATAATGTAGAGATTGAACCTGCTGTTGATCTTGATAACCCACAATCAAAGAATCAACGTTATGATAAGAGAGATTTTGTTGCTAGGAAGCACGGTAAATAAAGATGATGAGGATTTTGAGCGCTTTGCTGAAATGATTAGACCTATTTTCTTACGTATGCGCTTAACTGATATGCTGAAAGTAAATCCTTACGCTAAGTATATGAAGGATATCATCACAAACAAAAGAAAGATACCGGAAGCTGAAATTTCCACCATGCTTGCTAATTACACTTTTAAGGGTGGAATACCAAAGAAACTTGGAGATCTTGGTGTACCAACTATACCATGCTCTATAAAAAGAAATTATGTTAGAACTGCTTTATGTGATCTTGGAGCCGGTGTTAGTGTTATGCCTCTCTCTTTATATCGTAGACTTGAATTGAATAAGTTGACACCTACTGAAATATATTTGCAAATGGCCGATAAATCAACTGCTATACCTGTCGGTATTTGTGAGGATGTGCCTGTTGTGGTTGCAAATGTCATTATTTTAACGGACTTTGTTATTCTTGATATTCCTGAGGACGATAGTATGTCTATTATCCTTGGTAGACCTTTTCTTAATACTGCAGGGGCTGTTATTGATTGCAACAAGGGCAATGTCATTTTTCATGTTAATGGTAATGAGCATACGGTACACTTTCCGAGGAAACAATCTCAAGTTCATACCATCAATTCTATTGAAAAAGTTCCAACTATCATTTTTGGAGGTTTTGAATTTCCTCTCCCTGCTGTCAAGAAAAAGTATGATATTCTTATTGTTGGGGATTTTCATATCCCCGTTGAGGTAACTTAGTGCTATTCAAAATTTCTCCGGTTCCGTGTTATTCGGAATGAATTTGTTAACAAGACTTGATCAACCTTGTTAGTGGATTCATTTTGATGATCACGAGATGGATGAAACTAGAAGGCACAACCTTTTGTACCCTCTTTTTACTTTCTGTTATTTAGAATAAATAAAGCAAAAATAGTATTATCCGTCTGTTTTCTGAATTATCCGTGCATTAAAAAATAGTCTGAAAATAAAAGTGCTCCAAATGCCCTGCAAATTTAGTATGATTTTTTCTGGAATATTTGAGGATTTTAGGCACTAAAAACACTGCAGGAGGGGAAAGCACCAGGCCACGAGAGAGGAGGGTGCACCCCCCCCCCCTGTAGGGCGTGCCCCCTGTCTCGTGGGCCCCTGGTGGCCCCCCTCCACTTATGCCAGCACCCATACACATCATCTTCAATCCAAAAAAATCCCCATCCAGCTCAAGCACGAGTTCTAGCTTGTTGTGCTGCAATGTTTGATCTCTTAGCTCAAAGCTCCATTCGCAAAACTGCTTTGGGAGATTGTTGCTTGGTATGTGACTCCTCCATTGGTCCAATTAGTTTTTGTTCTAGTGCTTTATTCATTGCAAATTTTTGCTGCATAAGTGACCATGTTCTTGAGCTTGCATGTTAAATTTTTGAGGTCCCAACCAATTCCAATGCATGATATAGGCTCTAGGCACTTGTAGGAGTAGTTGCTATCAATCTTGTTTAGTTTTATCCACTTTTATTTTGAAGTTACTAAAATTTCAGAAATTTTCAGAAAATGTTAAGGAGGCTCTTTAAAGGCTCTTCTAGCCAAAGCTCTAAGGAAAAACAAGACAAAGAGAAGGAAAAAGCCAAGTATAATCTTCCTCGCTTAGCGGAAGTACAGTCGTGCGAATGGCCATGTGAGGATTTCTTGAAAGAAGCCAGAATTCATGAAGACTTTTATGCTTTAATCGAGACTGCATGCCTCACCGGTTTCATGAACGATCGAATTGATCAGTATCTCTTACTCACCAATACTTTCGTGCAAAACTTTTATTATTATCCTAAGAAATCACCGCCTGCAGTATCATTTCATTTATATCATGAATTCAAAGAAATGTCTTTACGTCATTTTTGCACGGTATGTAGGATACCTTACGAGGGAGAATTAGATGAACCCCATTGTGAAGATGTGGGTGGCTTTGTTAATACTATTATTGTAGAGGAGCCAAAGAAGGGCTCCGAGGCGAAGGTCTCTAGCATACACTTTCCTGTTTTACGCTACTTTGCCATATTTGCTAGTAGATGCTTGATTGGTCGTGGAAATAGTGGAAATTTGAGCGTTCCAGATATTATTATTCTTCAACATGCTTTGCTAGGAGACAATACTTTTAGTATGGGTGCCGTCGTTGCTAAACGGCTTGCCCTGAATCGTACAAAAGGCCCCATATTTGGAGGTATCTATGTTGCATGTCTTGCTGAACATTTTCAGATACCCATTAGGCACTATGAGGAGGATGAGACAAAATTACCTCCTCACATTTTAGATTACAAGAGCATGGTAGCACACAAGTTTATTGTTGACAACGAAGAGAAGATGCTCTTGTATAGACTTAGATTAAATAAGAAACACTTTGAGTTTATTATTTTGCCTGCGCCTCTGTTGTTTGATTTGCTTGCAGAAAATCGTCTTGTCACGCCGGAAGCGGTGAACAATCACGGAGATCAAGATTTTACTCCAGAACCTGAACCTGAGCCAGAACCTGAGCTGGACCCTTATCGTGCATCATCTGTCCAGTGGGATCCGGAGATGACCAGCCAGTGGTATCCTGATTACACCTCCCACTACACCGGGGAGAGTAGCGGCGGTCCTTGGTATTAAACCAACTTAGGCCAAAAGCCTAAGCTTGGGGGAGTACGTATTTCTCACCGACTTTACATTCATGTTCACACACTAGTCATCGGTGCTCATACTCTTTCATTGTATTATCCATGCTAGTTTAAATTTCTTTTTCTAGTTTTCTTCTTGTGTGTTTGATAAACTTTAGGAAAAAAAATTAGTTAGTTTAATTTCCATGCTTGTAGTAGAAATTAAAATGAAAACCCAAAAAGATTTCTAGTTCTTCTTTTACTTGTTGGGAGCTTTCCCGTGTAAATAGTTTTATTTTCTTTTCTTTCTTTTGGGGGTGGAGAAGACCATATTAAAAATGCTTAGTGGCTCTTATATGCATGATTGTTTATTTAATTTAGAGCCCATATTACTTGTCTTCTATCTTGAGTTGAATGCTTGCAGATTCCAGCTTAGTCCAATGCACGTGCACTCTTATTATTATACACATCGTTCGGTCGTGCAAGTGAAAGGCAATAATGACGATATATGATGAACTTATTGGGATGAGAAAAGCTGGTATGAACTCGACCTCTCTTGTTTTTGTAAATATGATGAGTTCATCGTTCCTAAGTCAGCTATTATGAAGTAAACATATTTGCAATGACATTTAGAGATTATAGTTACTTGTGCCATGCTTGATTAGCTATGAGTTATAATGGTTTACCTTGCGTGCCAAACATGCTATTAGAATGATTATGATGTGATATGATGGGATGGTATCCTCCTTTGAGTGCATTAAGTGACTCGACTTGGCACATGTTCACGCATGTAGTTGAATCAAATCAACATAGCCTTCATGATATTATGTTCATGGTGGATTATATCCTACCCATGCTTGTGCTCGGTGTGAATTAATTTTAATGCATGTTTACGACTGTTGTCGCTCTCTCAGTTGGTCGCTTCCCAGTCTTTTGCTAGCCTTCACCTGTACTAAGCGGGAATACTGCTTGTGCATCCAAACTCCTTAAACCCCAAAGTTGTTCCATATGAGTCCACCATACCTTCCTATATGCGGTATTTACCTGCCGTTCCAAGTAAATTTGTATGTGCCAAACTCCAAACCTTCAAATGAAATTCTATTTTGTATGCTCGAGCAGCTCATGTTACAACTAGGGCTAACTATATCTTCCATGCTAGGTGGGTTATTCTCAAGAGGAGTGGACTCCGCTCCTCATTCACGAGAAAGGGCCGATAACCGGGATGCCCAGTCCCATGATCCAAAAGGATCAAAGCAAATCAAAATAATTAAACAAAACTCCCCCAGGGCTGTTGTATGTTGGAGGCACTCGTTGTTTCGAGCAAGCCATGGATTGATGCTTGTTGGTGGTTGGGGGAGTATAAACCTTTACCATTCTGTTTGGGAACTGCCTATAATGCATGTAGTATGGAAGAAACATCCATCTCATAGTTGTTGCGTTGACAGCGAAAGTATGCCGCTCAAAATGTTATTCAATCTCTAATTTAAAATCGAGCTCTGGCACCTCTACAAATCCCTGCTTCCCTCTATGAAGGGCCTATCTATTTACCTTTATGTTGAGTCATCACCCTTCTTATTAAAAGCACCCGCTAGAGAGCACACTGTCATTTGCATTCATTACTATTGGTTTATATTGGGTATGACTTGACTGGATCTCTTTTACCATGAATTACAATGTTTAGTCAGTCCTTGATCTTTAAAGGTGCTCCGCATTTATGTTTTGCGGTCTCAGAAAGGGCTAGCGAGATACCATTTTGTTATATCATGTTATGATTATTTTGAGAAAGTGTTGTCATCCGAGTTTTATTATTATGGCTCGCTAGCTGATTATGCTATTGATATGAGTAATTGTGAGACCTATGTGTTATTGTGAGTATGTTTAGTTCATAATATTCGCTGAAACTTGAATGCTGGCTTTTCATGTTGCAACAACAAGAGCAAACAGAGTTTGTAAAAGTTTTTCTTTATCACTTTCAGTTTATCAACTGAATTGCTTGAGGACAAGCAAAGGTTTAAGCTTGGGGGAGTTGATACGTCTCCAACGTATCTACTTTTCCAAACACTTTTGCCCTTGTTTTGGACTCTAACTTGCATGATTTGAATCAAACTAACCTGGACTGACGTTGTTTTCAGCAGAACTGCCATGATGTTGTTTTATGTGTAGAAAAGAAAAGTTCTCAGAATGTCCTGGAAATCCACGGAGGCACTTTTTGGAATTAATTAGAATTTTTGGCGAAAGAATTAATGCCAGGGGGCCCACGGCCTGTCCACGAGACAGGGGGGCGCCCCCCCCCCCCCCCCCCCCCAGGGCGCGGCCTCCTATCTTGTGGGCCCCCTGGACCTCCACTGATGTCAACTCCAACTCCATATATTCACATTCGGGGAGAAAAAAATCAGGGAGAAAGTTTCATCGCGTTTTACAACACGAAGCTGCCGCCAAGCCCTAATCTCTTTCGGGAGGGCTGATCTGGAGTCCGTTCGGGGCTCCGGAGAGGGGGATTCGTCGCCTTCGTCATCATCAACCATCCTCCATCACCAATTTCATGATGCTCACCGCCGTGCGTGAGTAATTCCATCGTAGGCTTGCTGGACGGTGATGGGTTGGATGAGATTTACCATGTAATCAAGTTAGTTTTGTTAGGGTTTGATCCCTAGTATCCACTATGTTCTGAGATTGATGTTGCTATGACTTTGCTATGCTTAATGCTTGTCACTAGGGCCCGAGTGCCATGATTTCAGATCTGATCCTATTATGTTTTCATGAATATATGTGTGTTCTTGATCCTATCTGTCGGCGTTCTGGGAACGGGGGTCCCCAGACTTGCCTGCCTACGGCCTGCGGCGTGGCTCAAAGGGGGCCCCAGCACGGCCCATCTTCATCAACACAAGCTCAAGACCCTCGCGAGGGGCCAAGCCTCGCGGGGCAGACGACAAGGAGCTTCCTTAGGCACGGCCTCATCAGGCTGGCTCACGAGGAGGCGGAGAGTTTAAGGCGGGGTACCTCACGAGGTGCCCATGACACAAGCCATGACGACCAAGGGCGCCAGTCGGGCGCCAGCCCGCGCAGTGTCCTCCTTTCCTCTTTGGTGCAAAGGGAGCAAGCGCAGGCGAGAGCATCAGGCAAAGGCATCCATTTCGGTGCAACAAGACCAAGACCAGCCCAACGGCAGGAAGGAAGTCATTGCGGAGCCCAAGCAGGCGTCACCACCAGAGCCTTTGACAGGCGAGGACCAACTTTAGTCACGATAAGTGTACCCGATGTTCCCCTTCAAAATGGCCAGTTGTTGGCGCCCTTCCCGCTCAATATTTGGGAAGAGGCCCAGGGCCTTTGCCTATAAATAGGACTAGCCACCCCCAGGGTAGAGGCATCTAGGATCAAGAGAGGCATCTGGATCGAGAATCCTCACTAGAAACCAGTAGAGAGAGCGACTGAACTCCTCCTAGCAGTTCATCGCACCAGCCAAGAATAGACCCTCGCGAGGCTGTTCTTCCTTGTATTATTCATCATCAGCCCAAGAGGCAATCCACCACACCACACACTGGAGTAGTATTACACCACAATGGTGGCCTGAACCAGTATAAACTCTGTGTCTCTTGTGTTGTTCCTTTCGTAGTTTAGATCTCAGCGAGCCGGCGAGGAACAGGTAGGCAGAGGGCGAAATCTCCGCGCGCACCCCAGTGTTCGAACCTCAACGGTCTGCCGGAACCCGAAATCCGACATTTGGCGCGCCAGGTAGGGGTGCGCCGGAATTCGTCTTCCGTCGCCCAATTCTTCTCCGACCGTCGCATCCATGTCTGACGCTCGTCGGGCTCGTGCCGAGCACTGAGCCGCCCTCGCTTCCTGCGTCGCCCAGACGGCTCCCATTGGCGGGCGCCCTCGTCGTTCCCCATCACCTGCCGTCAATGCCGCCACCGGCCTGGCGGGGAACGAGCAGCAAGCATCGTCCCAGCATCTATCCATGAGGCGAGACGGCCGCACTACTACACCCTCGCTCACCCCTGCTGGTTCTTCGTCCCGCGCGCCCCGCGCGGCCATGGAGGCTTGAGCTGCGCTCACCGCGGAAAACGAGCTCCTGCGCTACCGCCCAATCGACGACGTCTATGAAGAGTGGCTCGACCGAGTCGCCGAGCTCGTCCGCGCCGCTAGGGGCTCCCCCGCGCCGTCCTTCTCGCTGCGCCGCGCCCCACCCTGCACGGGCAATGAAGCTCCGGGGGCGCCTCAGCCGCCTCCCCCTCAAGAAGGCGCCCTGGCCCCAAGGCACGCAGCCCCTGGGCGGAACCCGCTCCGTCAGGCGCCAGCGCGGCAAGAGCAGAGCTGCCAAGAAGTCCCTCGCCCTCGAGAAGCTGCCCGAGCGTTCCCTGCTCCGGCTCGTCGCGACCACGCTCCTGCTCCAGCACGTCAAGACCCTGTGCTGCTCCCAGCTACAGCGCATGAGGACCCGCAGGACCAAGCTCTTCGTCACCCAAGGCCTCCCGTGGCCACAGCAGGCTGCCGCGCCTTCACCGCCGAGCTGCGCAGCGTCGCGTGGCCCGGCAAGTTCAAGCCAGACCTGCCTCCTCGCTACGACGGTACGGCTGACCCTGCAGAGTTCCTCCATCTCTACGAGCTGGGCATCGAAGATGCCAACAGAGATGAGAAAGTCATGGCGAACTGGTTTCCCATGGCGCTCAAGGACGGGGCCCGCACCTGGCTCCTGAACCTGGCCCCAGGCACGATCTCCTCCTGGGACGAGATGCGCACCCGCTTCATCGCCAACTTCTAGGGTACTCGCGACCGGCCACCCGCCGTGAGCGACATGCGCCGTATTAAGCAGTAACCAGGGGAAACCCTGCAGAAGTACATCCAGAGCTTCAACAACGCGCGCCTCAAGATTCCCAAGGTAACCGAGGAGGCCATCATCTCAGCCTTCTCCGACGGCGTGCGCGACATCAAGATGAAGGAGGAGCTGGCGATGCATGAAGACCTGTGCACCTCCTTGGAGCTGTTCAACTTGGTGACCAAGTGCGCTAGGGCTGAGGAAGGGCGCCTCTCCCTCCTCGAGCAGCCTGCCGCAGACCCAGAAGAGAAGAAGCCCAAGACCAAGGATGTGAAGCGCAAGGGGGCTGCCGTGCTCGCGGCAGAACCAGACACCAAGCAGGGCAGAGATCAGCCCGAATCTTCCAAGGGCAGTCGGTACTGCGTGTACCACAACCTCCACACCCACAACACCAATGAATGCCAAGAGCTCCGTGCTGTGCGTGAAGGAAGGGTCGGCCGACGTCCCGACCGCAGCGATCGGGGCTACGGCCGAGGAGGAGGAAGGAACACAGGACGCTGGGAAGACCGCGGCCCTCGCCAAGGGTGGCGCGACCAACCTCGCGAGGATCGCTGGCAGGACCCGCCTCGCGAGGGAGCCTGGAGGGATCAGCCTCGCGAGGATCGCCCGCAAGGTAACGCAGGCCTCCCTCCGCTGCCGCAGCAGCCAAGGAGAAATGAGGACCGTCATCAGGACGAGGGGGCTGGGGGCTTCCAGGAACCACGTGCGATCGCCTGCATCCTGGGCGGAGCTCAAGCCCCGGCCTCTCAGCGCATCTTCAAGCAGTTCGCCCGTGAAGTAAATGCAGTCCTCCCCAAGCTCGAGGCCACGCGCCCTCTCAGGTGGTCGGCGTGCACCATCACGTTCAGCTCAGCGGATCAGCTCAAGTGCGCGGCCACAGCCGGAGTCCTCCCGATGCTTTGTTCCCCAATCATCAGCAACGTGCTAGTCACCAGGACCCTCATCGATGGCGTGGCAGGGCTCAACGTCCTGTCCGTGGAAATGTTCAACAATCTCCAAGTGCCCTACAATCAGCTTCAGCCAACCAAGCCTTTCTCCGGAGTCACCGACGGCTCCATGGTCCCGATTGGGCAGGTCCGCCTCCCTGTCACCTTCAGGGCACGCGACAACTACCGCACCGAGCTCATCGACTTTGACGTCGCCCACATTTGCCTGCCATACAACGCCATCCTTGGGTACCCAGCGCTGACCAAGTTCATGGCCGTAACCCACCACGGCTACAACATCCTCAAGATGTCAGGAAGTGGTGGAGTCATTACGGTGCCCTGCGAAGAGAGAGACGCAGTGTGCTCCCTGGAACGAGCCTTTCAGGCCGCATCACTGGAAGACCCGGATCGCGGAAGCAGGAGGCTTCCGCCCCCAAGAAGAAGAAGACATCGTCCGGTCCGGCCCCTCAGGAGGCAGGCCCCTCAGGACCCGCGCCTGCCCAGGGGGAACCTCCTTCCATCGCATAGGGAAGTGCGCCTGGCGCCCTCCTCAGGCAGGGCTTGGGGGCTCTCCCCTGGAGGGCCGCCGACCTCGCCAAGGTCACGAGGGAGGCGCTTGGGCACCACTTGGAGGCGTGTTTTGAAGCACGTTTCCCTCAAGAAGGAGCAAGACAAGGAGGGCCAAACCCTCAGGAGTTCGTCAGCAAGGCCATTCAGGAGCTATAGGAGTCAAGAGTCATGAGAGGCAGCCGCCGCTTACCCACTGTGGCCCCCCATCCAGGCAAGGATGGTGGGCTGCGCGTTTGCATCGATGTACCAGGGCTCAACCGAGCCGCTTCTTAGGAGCCCCTCTGGCCCTCGCAAGTGGGACGCTACGAAGGTCCGCCTCACAGCTACGTTCGCATGCCTTATGGCTTGCCGAACACGGCTGCCGCGTACCAGCGCTCAAGAGGTCAGGCGTTCCACAACCCTGGCGGAGATAGAGATGGCCCGCGAGGAGCCACCAGCGCCTCTGGAACCTCCCGAGGCCCCAGGGCCTGGGGGTCGTGAGGATCAACTCCCGCAGCCCATCGAGTCTGCTACACCAACATCCCTTCGTCTTCAACATCATCAGGTGACATCTTTCAAGTTTCATTTCCAGCTGGGAGCGCCCTCAGGGCTGCATTATTCCCAGGCCGCCTGGGTCCGTCCCTGCGGCGTGTATCCCTTTTATTTCATGTTCTTAGCTTACTTTATTGGGGGCGCCCTCGGGCTGCACCATCCCCAAGTCGCTCGGGTCAGACCCAGCAGTGTGTACCCTTCTTGCGTTTATCTTAGGGCCATGCTTTCGACCCATCATGCTTGTCATTTGGTGCTTGTCCGTGGCACCTTTTCTTCTTGGATGTCGGAAGCTTGCACGTTAAAGGGGGGTACCTGAGCATCGCGACTCAGGGCTCCTACCGGCACTCCAGCCCTCACCCTCTGGTCTTGTCCATGGCATCGCGACCTGGCATACCAGCGACAGCTGAGACCAGCTCGAGGGACGGGACCCGAGGACGTAGAGTTTCGACATCTAACCAAGCTTGCGCGTTAAAGGGGGGGTACCTGAGCATCGCGGCTCAGGGCTCCTACCGGCACTCCAGCCCTCACCCTCTGGTCTTGTCCACGGCATCGCGACCTGGCATACCAGCGACGACTGAGACCAGCTCGAGGGCCGGGACCCGAGGATGTAGAGTTTCAACATCTAACCAAATTTGCAGGAACACATCCCAAGATAAGGCCCAGTGCCAGGCGCAACCTGCCTTGAGGTAAGGCCCCGTGAGTCCTGCGCTGGCTCACGGGTGCCCAGATACACCTCGTCAGGACCTACCGTGCCAGCCACGTGTCAGGGCGGGGTTGTACATGCCCCGGGGGCTCCTCCCGAAGGGGAGCCCCCTCCCACGCACTAGAGGAAGCACCATGCTCCGCGCTGGCTGACGACACTGCCGAGGAGCGGCTATGCCCGTACGCATACGGAAGCGCTATGCTCTGCGCTGGTGATAAACAACTAAGGGTGGCCCCCGGGCCGCATCAACCTCAGGGAGCCCAGAGCTTAGTGTCTAGCCTCATCGCAACGCCTCCCCTCGGGAGTGCCGCGCGAGGGGGCTGGGCACGGGGACTGCGCCTGGGTCACGCCCAGATGCACGCCACCCAGCCAGCCCCCCCGGGCCTGGTTTGTCGCACGTCCCTCCCCGAGCGGAGCCAAGGTACGAAGGCCGTTTGAGCGTCAAGGGGGACTCCTGAGCATCGCGACTCAGGAGCCTAACTGGTCATGTAGCCCCTCACTCCTTAGTTCCGAAAGGCTAACGATGGTTGAGGTATGCGCGGGGCCGGGCTCTGCAGACGTAGAACAGTAGATCCACCCACATCTCACCTCCCTAAGGAGTCACCCTCGCATCTCACCTCCCTACTTGCTATTCGAGCGCCAAGGGGAACTCCTGAGCATCGCGACTCAGGAGCCTAACTTGTCACGTAGCCCCTCATTCCTTGGTCCCGTCCTGGTTTCCGGTCGGGGCTAACGGCGGCTGAGGTATGCGCGGGGCCGGGCTCTGTCGGCGTAGAACATAAGCAAGTAGGAAGGAAATAGTGCAAATTTCAAGGAATTCAAAAGCAAATATTACAGTCCATACTGTTATCATAGCACCAAATGCAAGTTTTAACGCCTCCTCGAGGCATGGTACATGTGCAGGAATTAAAAGCAGGACGGGAGCCACGATGGAGTCACTTGCCGACGGTGAAGCTGCGCGGAGCGGGTTCGCCTTGTGGAGCTGCAGGGCTGGAGGCGCTTCGCTTCGGCTTGGTGCTGAAGGCCCGGAACTTCCCCAGCAGAGCCTCCGCACGACCCTTCACGGCCTTAGCAGTGGCAGCGGCAAGCTCGCCGCTCGCTGGCTCCAGCAGGCTGTCGAGGTCGATGTTGGGGTCGTGAAGATAGATGTGGGTAAAGACCCGCGTCAGCGCTGCAGAAGACAAGACGCGCGCCTCGGCCTCAGCCGTAGGGCCAAGGCCAAGGGTGACATCTTCAAGAGCACGAACCAGGAAGGGAAGCAGCTTGGCGGGGCCGTCCTCGTCGCCGGCCAGCGGGCTCTCCAGGCCGCTCTCATAAAGCGTCTTCAGTGAAGTACGAGCCTTCTCCTCCATCTCCGTGAAGGCCACGCGATCCTCGGCAAGAACCCGTGCCTTGCCGTCCAGCTCGACCTTCCTCGCCTCCAACTCTTGCTCCAGCGCACCTAGGCGGTCACGGCGCTTCTTGAGCTTGGCGTCCCGGTCCTTGATGGCCGCCTCGCGAGCCTTCATGCCTTCCTCCTGCTCTTAGCGAAGGCGGGTCTCCTCGGCGAGCTAGTCCTGCAGGCCCTGCAGCTTGCTCTCCAATGCCTCGCAGTGACCTCGTACATTAGCCACCTCCCCCAAGGCGGCGTCGCGGGCAGCCTTCACCCCATGGACAGCCTGCTTCTCCTCGTCGCAAGCCGTCAAGGCCTGGACCAGCGCCGCCCGAATCGAAGCGGCGGAGCGAATCCAGCCAGAAGCCAGCTCCAAGCACCCGGCCACTAAACGAGGGTCGCGCCCAGAAGATCCTGCCGCAGACGGTCCAGTTCGGCAGCAGCACGATCCAGAACGGTAGGAGGAGTCGGGGAAACAGCAATCGGTGGAGTAGGAGGAGAAGACGTCAGCGTGATCACGGTATCCTAAGGTGGAGCCTGCTGCTCCCCGACGGCTGTGGTGGCGGCATCAGGCAAGGGCACCTCGGGAATCGCTTGGGCCATGGGGGCTGAGCTCGCCCCAGCCGGCTCAGCCAGGCCTGACTCCCGGGCAGGAGAGGCCCGTGCGTCACGGTCACCTTCTTTCGCGGGCAGAGGCGCTGCCCCGGATAGAACCTCTGGAGCTCCCTTCGACTTCTTTGCCGCGGGCGCCAGCCTAGCCGGGAGATACTAACGTCAAGCCTCAGCAACAGAACAAGAAATAAGACAGGAACCAAGCACTTACAGGTCGTCGCTCGCGAGCTCGAGCAGCCTCCGGCCGTACTTGAAGCCCGAGAGCCGGCTGCAAGGATTAGCCTCAAGGAGCTCGGGAGCAGGAGGCGCGGCCGCGGATCGCCTCGGGGCCGGGGCAGACCCGCGGGGGATCAACCCGGTCCTGTCCTTCTTCGGGATCGGGGGCAGGCTCCCGCCGCCCTGCTCGTCATCGTCCTCATCATCATCGCTCAGAGAGAGGCGGAGAGCGCGGGACCTGCGCCGAAGGGGGGGAGCCCTCGACTCTCCGTCAGTCGCTTTGGAGTCAGCCCCCTTCTCCCGCTCCCCTTCTTCCTTCTCTTCGCTGGAGTCGCCGGAGGACACGTCCACCGGGTCCTCGGGAGCCTACGCGGGCACGGGCCTGTCCCCGTTGAAGACGAGCATGGACCCCACTACCTGCTCCCAGTCCTCGCGGACGAACAGGGGCGTAGGTGCGCCCTCCAACCTCGCCACGTCGCCCCCAACCAAAGACTGGAGAACCGCAGCCAGATCCTCGTCGGCCAAGACCGCGGGGCTCGGGTGGGGCCTCCACATCGGAAGTGGGTACTGACGAAGCGGAGCCAGCTGGTGCTCCAGGAATTCCCTCAGCAGCGAGGCACCAGTCAGCTTCGCCGCCGCCATACTGGCCGACCTCAGATCCGCGTCCATCTTCTCCAACACCAGCCTTGGCGGGGGTCCACAAGCTCCACTCGAGACCAGTCGTCGGAGCTCGCGGGGTGCCCCGTGGGCAAGATCAGCCGAGGGTGGATGCGCCCAGCATCTACCAAGACCCACTTGCTCCTGAAGCCCTCAATCCTCTTCCCGGGGTTCGAAATGGTGATGGAGCTACCGTACGCGACGAAGCTCGTGCACGCAGAGACGGGACCACGAGAGGTCCGGAGGGAGAAGTAGTGGCGCAACAAGGCCACCGAGGGCTTCACCCCTACGTGAGCCTCGCAATAGTAGGCAAAGATTGCCAGGAGAAGGACAGAGTTGGGGTGGAGATGCAGAGCTTGAAGATTGTAATGGCGGAGGACAGAGAAGAAGAACTCAGAAAAGGGAGGCACCAGACCGGCAACAATGGCGCTCACGAAGAGCGGATAGAAGGTGCTCCCTTGGCCCTCAGGGAGGGCAGAGCTGGCCTTGAACACCTTCGCCCCATCGATGCCCTGCACCGCTGCCATCTGGCGCACCCGGGCAAGGCTCGCCTCCGACACGTTCGGCGAGTCCAAGGCAGATGAATACCAAGCTTCGGCCAGGGCCTAGCGAGGCGCCATATCTTGCTAGGGGGCGCGGATGGAGTAGATCTGAAGATTTCAGAGGCAGGAAGGAGAGGCGCAAGAAAGGGGATCTGAGCAGCAACCGGAGAAAGCAAAGGAGGCAAAGGACAGATGCCGCTCCCTTATCAACTCGCGCGGTTGCTGAGGCGCCCACGTCCAATCGACCGCCACGTGGCGCCCAAGGCCGCAGGCTGTTAGGGCCCGTGGCGCTTCGCACTTGCCCTTTCGCCTCTTTGCTCGGCCAAGTCCGGGCGCGCCTTGGGCCCGGGGGCTACTATCGGTGTTCTGGGAACGGGGGTCCCCAGACTTGCCTGCTTGCGGCCTGCAGCGTGGCTCAAAGGGGGCCCAGCACGGCCCATCTTCATCAACACAAGCTCGAGACCCTCGCGAGGGGCCAAGCCTCGCGGGGCAGACGACAAGGAGCTTCCTCAGGCACGGCCTCATCAGGCTGGCTCATGAGGAGGCGGAGAGTTCAAGGCGGGGTACCTCACGAGGTGCCCATGACACAAGCCATGACGACCAAGGGCGCCAGTCGGGCGCCAGCCCGCGCAGTGTCCTCCTTTCCTCTTTGGTGCAAAGGGAGCAAGCGCAGGCGAGAGCATCAGGCAAAGGCATCCATTTCGGTGCAACAAGACCAAGACCAGCCCAACGGCAGGAAGGAAGTCATTGTGGAGCCCAAGCAGGCGTCACCACCAGAGCCTTTGACAGGCGAGGACCAACTTTAGTCACGATAAGTGTACCCGATGTTCCCCTTCAAAATGGCCAGTTGTTGGCGCCCTTCCCGCTCAATATTTGGGAAGAGGCCCAGGGCCTTTGCCTATAAATAGGACTAGCCACCCCTAGGGTAGAGGCATCTAGGATCAAGAGAGGCATCTGGATCGAGAATCCTCGCTAGAAACCAGTAGAGAGAGCGACTGAACTCCTCCTAGCAGTTCATCGCACCAGCCAAGAACAGACCCTCGCGAGGCTGTTCTTCCTTGTATTGTTCATCATCAGCCCAAGAGGCAATCCACCACACCACACACTGGAGTAGGGTATTACACCACAATGGTGGCCTGAACCAGTATAAACTCTGTGTCTCTTGTGTTGTTCCTTTCGTAGTTTAGATCTCAGCGAGCCGCCGAGGAACAGGTAGGTAGAGGGCGAAATCTCCGCGCGCACCCCAGTGTTCGAACCTCAAGGGTCTGCCGGAACCCGAAATCCGACACTATATTGCAAGTCTATAGTCACCTATTATGTGTTATGATCCGACAACCCCGAAGTGACAATAATCGGGGATACTTCTCGGTGATGACCGTAGTTTGAGGAGTTCATGTATTCACTATGTGCTAATGCTTTGTTCCGGTTCTCTATTAAAAGGAGGCCTTAATATCCCTTAGTTTCCGCTAGGACCCCGCTTCCACGGGAGGGTAGGACAAAAGACGTCATACAAGTTCTTTTCCATTGCCTACGAGATTTTCATATATTGTTCTTCGCTTATTTACTTCTCCGTTGCTACTGTTACAACTACTACAAAAACCCAAAAACATTTATCTTTACTTTTGCTACAGCTACCGTTATTATCATACCACTTTTGCTACTAAACACTTTGCTGCAGATACTAAGTTATCCATGTGTGGTTGAATTGACAACTCAACTGCTAATACTCAAGAATATTATTCGGCTCCCCTTGTGTCGAATCAATAAATTTGGGTTGAATACTCACCCTCGAAAGCTGTTGTGATCCCCTATACTTGTGGGTTATCATCGTCATAGAAGTGTCATATGTATGACAGAAAAAAATTTCGTTCGACCCAAATGTCACGGATGTGTCTTTTTTTTGTAGTGTAGGGGTTGGCACACGTTTTCGTCTTGACTCTCTGGTAGAAACTTTGGGGCACTCTTTGAAGTACTTTGTGTTGGTTGAATAGATGAATCTGAGATTGTGTGATGCATATCGTATAATCATGCCCACGGATACTTGAGGTGACAATGGAGTATCTAGGTGACATTAGGGTTTTGGTTGATTTGTGTCTTATGGTGTTATTCTAGTATGAACTCTATGATAGATTGAACAGAAAGAATAGCTTCATGTTATTTTACTACGGACTCTTGAATAGATAGAACAGAAAGGATAACTTTGAGGTGGTTTCGTACCCTACCATAATCTTTTCGTTTGTTCTCCACTATTAGTGGCTTTGGAGTGACTCTTTGTTGCATGTTGAGGGATTGTTATATGATCTATCTATGTTATTATTGTTAAGAGAACTTGCACTAGTGAAAGTATGAACTCTATGCCTTGTTTCCTACCATTGCAATACCGTTTACGCTCACTTTTATCTTTAGTTACCTTGCTGTTTTTATAATTTCAGATTACAAATATCTTTATCTACCATCCATATTGCACCTGTATCACCATCTCTTCGCCGAACTAGTGCACCTATACAATTTACCATTGTATTGGGTGTGTTGGGGACACAAGAGACTTTTGCTATTTGGTTGCAGGGTTGCTTGAGAGAGACCATCTTCATCCTATGCCTCCCACGGATTGATAAACCTTAGGTCACCCACTTGAGGAAAATTTGCTGTTGTCCTACAAACCTGTGCACTTGCAGGCCCAACAACGTCTACAAGAAGAAGGTTGTGTAGTAGACATCACAAGCCCATAGGAAGGAAAGGGAGCAGAAGGCGAGCACTGTGAGCGATGATGGCTGGGCCGCGTGCGCTAGGCAGTTGTCAAGTCGGGCAGGCAGCATGGGGAAGTGGAGACGCCCACGTCCCATCAAGCGCCGGGTGTCGACCCGATTCGCAGGCAATTGGGGCCCGCGGCGCTTCGCCCTTGCCCTTTGGCTTTGCCCCGAAGCCAAGTTCGAGCGCGTCTTGGGCCCGGGGGCTATTGTCGGTGTTCTAGGAACCAGGGTACCCAGACTTGCCTGTCTGTGGCCCACGGCGTGGCTCCCTTGACGGCCTGGTATGGCCCATCTACAATATCAACAAGACAAGACCCTCGCGAGGGGCCAAGCCTCACGAGGCAGGTGACATCAAGACCTCCGGAGGGGGCGGCCTCCCCAGGCTGGCTCCCGAGGAGCAGAGATTCCTATGCAGGTGCTCAACCTCATGAGGTTGCGATGACGCAAACTATGATGACCAAGGCCAGGCGGGCACCAGTGGGCGCAGAGGAGCATGTTTCCTCTTTGGTGCTAAGGAGGCAAGCGCAGGTGCGGGGTCCCGAGGAATCAGCCAAATGTTTCCATTCCCGTGCAATGAGACCAAGACCGCCAGGACGGCAGGACGGATGTCATCACCGAGCCCACCGCAGTGTCACGACCAGAGGCTTTGCAAGCGAAGACCACCTTTTGTCAGGATAAGATGTACTACTTGTCCCCCTTCAAAATTGGCCACCGTGGGATCCCTTCCCGCCTTCGTTTTGGGGGAAGAGGACCGAGGCCACTATAAATATAGGTTAGCCACCACCATAGCAAGGGGTCGAATCCCTTCGGCTCACAGCCACACCGGAGAAGACCTCGCGAGGTTGTTCTTCCCTTGTATTAGTTCATCCTCAGCCCCTCGTGAGGCAAATCCACCACAAAGCAGGAGTAGGGTCTTACACTGCAAGGTGGCCCAAACCTGGGTAAACTGTCGTGTCCATCTTCTTCCTTGTTCATCAAGCTAGGTCGTGGGGGCGACGAACTGGTTGGCTGAGGGGGTTGAGTTCTTTGCACACGCCCCAGAGTTCAAACCTTTCTTGGGTCTGCAGAGCCCTGAATTCGACAAAAACTATGGCCCCGGGTCTACATTTATTATATATTAAAATCCAAAAATACTGTCGTGGTTTTGTCACGGCAGATGTCCTAGTGTGAGGACTTAGTCGTGAGGCCAACGCATCTAAGTGGTAGCTTGAACGGGATTGAGCGGGACGAGAGATGCAAGATTTTACCCAGGTTCGGTCCCTGGCGGTGGAGGTAAAAGCCTACATCCTGCTTGATTGACATTGATATGACGATCTCGGTTACAAGGGTGGTGTTTCGCTACCTCTATTTTGAGAGCATCTACTTTGATGTTGACTAAGACTTGTCTGTCTAAGCCCTAAAACTTGTCTCTTGAGACCTGTCCAAACCTCCCTTTTGGGGTGCCCCGCCCCTCCTTATATAAGTTGAAGGGACGGGTTACATGTAGAGTCCAAGTCGGATTAAGACTTAACCTGTTCTGACTTCTCACTGTGGGCTTCTTAACGCATTTGGGCTTCTCTCCGTGGGCTTCTTAACGCATTTGGGCTTCTCTCCGTGGGCTTCTTAACTCCAGACGACTCATCTATGAGACTCTTCTCCGTGACTCTAGGCATCTGTCGGGTCACAATATGTCCGCCGGGTTACAATCTGCCGTGTCACAATCTGTCTGCCGACTTATAACTGTCTGTCGGGTTAGAAAACTGTCTGCCAGCTTACAACTGTCTGCCGGGTTAGAAACTGTCTGCCGGCTTACAACTATGTGCCTGGTTAGAAATTGCCTGCCGACTTACAATTATCTGTCGGGTTAGAAACTATCGGGTTAAGTCCTGAAATGACTTAACAGGGTTGCTTAAGTCCAGAGATGACTTAACGTCAGGGCGACTTAAACCCAGAAATGACTTAAGCCTTAGGGCGGCTTATCCTTATGAGCCGGGTCTTGGTGGTGGGGAATATCCCCAACAAATACCTTGCTGCAATTTTCTTTACTTTATTTTATTTTGTGTTTTATTTATCTATCTATCACTACAAATTTAATCTTTGTAATTAACCGTTGAGGGATTGACAACCCCTTGTTCACGCTGGGTGCAAGTATTTTGTTATTTTGTGTGCAGGTACTGCTAACAAGGTGTTGCTTGGTTCTCCTACTGGATTGATAACCTTGGTTCTTAACTGAGAGAAATACTTATCTCTATTGTACTGCATCATCCTCTCCTCTTCGAAGAAATCCCAACGCAACTCACAAGTAGCACAGGGCAACCCAAACAGCCGGTTCAATAAAAAGGATGACTACACATCACATGACACACGACCTGAACCATGGGAATCGGAGTCGGGACAATCGAGACGACTCAGGACAGAGTCTAAATACCGGGTAGAGATCCCAAAGCACATCATCCAACCAAGGGAGCGTGATGGAAAGAGGTCGCGCTAGAACCCGACAGCCACCTAACAATAACAAAACAACTCGTCAGAGTGCGACCTACACGCACGCCGAGCGTGGCACTCACGCATGAGCGATCTGTTTTGGGGTGTGAGCCCAGTCTTTTAGTGCTACGGTCTCGCTGAACAAATGCCTTGATAGACTTTTAAAATGAACTTTATGAAGTCACCAATAACGATGAGGCAGAGATGAAATATGCTCTACCTCCATTAGTTCCTTTTTCCTCCAAGCGAAATCATTCGCAAAACATGATACATGTGGCTATTATCGTGCTATATTCGTTACATGGACGCACGATGACCAGACAACACCAAACAACAGGAACTGCGCAAACAAGAGTACAGGACTACGACCCGAAGATACCGAGAACCAGCCTCCCAAGTGACATCACATCCGGACACCATCAGTGCACGAAAAGTGGTCAGAACCGGGTCCGAAAACAACAAACCAAGACTACTCGCCAGGCAAGCAGATTATAATCCAACCCGATGCACAACAGCTGAATGAGCCCGAGACAAACCATTCTAAGGACACATGAACCAACAATATATCTAGAGTTAACACGATCGACGCCCGTTACCCGTACAGAAGCCGTTAGAGACAGAACATATCTCTTATATCGCCTCCATAGACATCCCCAGGTAAACAGGCTCCATGTTATGTTAGCGATCTAAAACCTGGAGCTCAATTTCAATTGCCTCCCTTAGATCGCCGCCTCACTTAGCCCCTCCCTCCATTTTCATTGTTCGATGAACGGAATGGACCAAGTCGTCTACCAGGGACCATCGTCACACATTGCAAGACCAGTGACCATTGAAAGGAGCAATGACCAACCCCAATCCCAACCAAATTGTTGCGATAGCCAGCACCGAGAAAATAAACCATACTAAAACCATCGTCACCTAACAAGACGACCAAAGGCAAAACAAAGCACAGACAACTCACATGACTGGGCAAGAGAAGGCGCCAACGCCACGAGACGACGGATGAATCACATATTTGTGGTCGAGACATATTTGTGCCAAAGGTATGCCATCGTTGGGCGGCAACGACCTCGCCCTGTCCATTGCCTCTCGCGCGGGTTGTGTGACCCAGGGTGCTACACATTGCCGTTGCAGGCTGTTGTAGAGCGTAAGCAATGTAGTATCGTTGGTGTTGCGAAGGAGGGGGGAGGGACGGTGCTGCGATCGGTGTTATAGAGCGTTGTCGGTACAACATCACCGCGCAGTGTGGCGCTTGTCCGGTCACAACATCATTGCCGCTCATTTGCGTCGGTGTCGTGGTGGGGACATCAATGTCGCAGTTCGTAACATCGCGATAGAGGAGGAACGAATCGAACGGCCATGGAGAGTGCCTTATTTTTCTTGTCAAACATTTGACCCGCCGTAACTACCTACACTGACGCGTGGACCCCACCTCGCACCGCCGTCTTCTTTTCCTCCGCCTCCTCCCCGCTTCGAATCCTCCGCCCCTCGCGTAAACCCCCAAGGCCAGCATAGCCACACTCCACTCTCGCCATCTCCGCCCGCGCTTGCCCGCTCCCCTTCATACCACACACGCCCCGAGCGCGAGCCTCCTAGCCAGCCTCTCGCCTCGCCATGCACTCCGTCTCCATCTCCGCCTCGGCCTCCGCCTCGGCGATCGCCAGCGGAGGCGCCAGATCCAAGGCGGCGGCGGGGCGCCGGCCCGGCGAGATCCGGTTCTGCGGGCTCCGGGGAGATGCTCTCGCGTGCGGCTCGCTGCGGGCCTCACACGCCGCGGCGGCCACCAGGCGCGCGGTGCTGAGGGCGGCTGCGTCGGCGAACGGCGCAGCGGGGAGCGGCGACGGGTTCGATTACGACCTCGTAATCATCGGAGCTGGCGTTGGTGGTCACGGTGCCGCGCTCCACGCCGTGGAGGAGGTCAGTGCTGCCTGTGTTCATGATTTTCTGTCAACTTGTCAGAGTTAGACCACGTTACTTTTCATACTCTGCTGGAACTTAGTATTTAATTTGCAAGCTCTGATCAGCAACTGGTGTTGGAGGTGGAAATTTTGTTTGAACATAGTGCTGATGTTCATGTTCTGCTCGATGATTTCATGCAGTAGCTGCAGTGCCCCCTGTGATCTGTTAAATCGAGGTCTCTTTGAGTTGGTCGAACTATTTTTTTTAATTTCAGTGTGCACAAATGGGTGAATGTATAATTAGCGACTTAGGCACTTGAAATAAATGAAAACTTCTTTACAGCACCAGCGACTAGTTACTGATCAGTTGTTCTAGTGTTTGTCCATCTTTGGACTGGATGTTGACACACCTGTTGACAGTGTAGTTGGATTGTTGAAGTTAGTCAACCTTCTCCACATTTGTGATATTCCTTCTATAACATACAAGCAAAGAAGCTTACAGAATTATCAGTACGTCTGACATTGCTTCCATCACTACTTCTCATTTCTTCATGTTTTTATGTTGCCCAATTGGTGCAGGGGTTGAAAACCGCCATTATCGAGGGAGACGTTGTGGGTGGGACCTGTGTGAACAGAGGCTGTGTTCCGTCCAAAGCACTTCTTGCTGTCAGTGGTCGGATGAGAGAGCTTCATGATGAACATCACATGAAGTCCCTGGGTCTGCAGGTATAACTGGATGCGATGATGATGGGTTGAAAACAGGTCATAGAATGTGTTACAACTACATGCATATTGCTAGGCATCAGGAGTATTTGAGTAGGTTCACAAAGTCAACAATTCAACAGTAAGCATAGGAAGATAAACAGAATGCCTGTTTCACACTTACCTCATGAAGTGTATAGAACCTTGATAACTATTTCTAAGAAGTTACCCATGTCAATTCTATTAATCTTCCCTTTTTTGTTCTTCACAATGCTTTGAGTTTTCTATATGTTTAGTTTGCCCTTTATCATGGAGGGAGTACATTTTACCAAAAGTATGCTCTATACTTACAAGTTACAACCATTTCCTGTCGGCATGTGCTGCCTTTTCATTCTTCCATGTTACATCATTTGTCCTGCATAATCAATTAATCATTGAACATATTCTGGCTTGTATTAGGTTTCTTCAACTGGATATGACAGACAAGCTGTTGCCGATCATGCAAATAATCTTGCCTCCAAAATCCGAAGCAACTTGACTAATTCAATGAAGGCTATGGGAGTGGATATATTAACTGGATTTGGCAAAATTGTGGTATGTCCTCTGTAAATCATTTATTTGATGCGTGTACAATTAGAAGTTTTTTAGTTGTATACAAATTCTAGCAACCTTTGTAAGCTAACACTTCTTGATGAATTACATATGCTAAAGTTTTTTGATTGCATATCCTACAAACAAGCCTGACATAAAAGGTCGCTGACAGTATCTGGAAATGTATTTGCATGTCTAATGCATGCTTGTTGATTTCGCCAAACTTTCCATTGATTGCTGAAGGAAAGCCGAGTTTTAGCTAGTTATGGAGCCACTGAATGTCCGAGATAGGCATATAATGACTGCAAGCGCAACTGCTTGATTCAACCAGTTGGGTCGTAAATGATATATCATGATCTATTGTTTATGGTGATAGCATGGAATATGTTTGCCTCTGTTTGTGGTGATAGCATGGACAGGGGTGTGTGGAAGTTAGCTATCCACGTGCCAAAACCATAACTAGGTTTTGAGATCGTATGGGTTTCAACTCTAGCCTACCACAACATGTTTGGGATTTAAAGGTTTTCTTGTTGTTCTCTGTTTACAGCCCTACCATGCAGGAATTGTCATAGAAAAGTGCATGTATACAAACCATCAGAATTTCGTTTATTGATTTACTTATTTCCGTCCATGATGTGATCAGGGAAAGCAAAAGGTACGATATGGAAAAGTAGGTTTTCCAGAAAAAGAAATCACTGCAAAGAACATCATCATTGCCACTGGATCAGTTCCTTTTGTTCCCAAGGGCATAGAAATTGACGGTAAGTGCTGATTCTTCTCTTGATGGATCATTCTTCTAGATTAATTACACTACTGATTTGATATTCACAATCTTTTTCCATACTGATCGTATTGATTAAAATTTCGGTTCAACTCCAACCTGCAAACTAAGAACAGAAAACAGACATGTAAGCTATGCTAATAATGTAGTACGATGACCATTTTTCGTATACACTTCAGATTTAGCTGTGGTAGCTTATGTTGATGCAGTTTTTCCCTTTTTATTGTTTTGTAATGTTCCAATTGTCCTCGAGTTTAATTGAAGTGGAGTACATTTTGTTTCTCTGAGTGATACGAAGCAAAATATAATACAAAAAAAAACTGTAGCCATTTCCAACAATTGTCGACTCCATTGCACGTATCTTGACACACTTATTGCAAGCACATTGTATTGATTATCATTTCTTGTTTTATTTCTCTAATACTGTTTGTTATTGTGCAGGCAAGACTGTATTTACTAGTGATCATGCATTAAAACTTGAATCAGTTCCGGACTGGATAGCTATTGTTGGAAGTGGTTATATTGGACTTGAATTCAGCGATGTGTACACTGCTCTAGGAAGCGAGGTAACGGAAAATTCTTGCTGTCAACAAATTTGGAGTGGATTTAATCATGTTTTAGGAATGTCTGTGTATATCTGATAGTGTTCCCGTGCACTCACTTCATTCAATGCAGAAACATGGTTACTGGTTACATGATTACTTGGAAAAGATTCCTATCATTTGCATCTTTATTTCTTGTATCAGTGGATCTGTTACACCTGCTTTGCATATGTTATTATTGTTTTACTGGCATGCAGAACTCACACCATATTCGACTTCACAAAGTGCTTGAGGATTCTGTTAGATGTTGTAGCAAAATGTTTGGACCAACTGCTGCTTACAGGTGTATGCTGAATTGTATTGTAATGTATGGCCTAAAGTTACACAATTTTGATTGAGCAGGTTACCTTTGTTGAAGCTCTTGACCAGCTGATGCCTGGTTTTGATCCTGAAATCGCAAAATTGGCTCAGAGAGTCCTTATCAATCCAAGGAAAATTGACTATCACACTGGTGTTTTTGCAAGCAAGGTTAATTTCACCATCCACTCTTAACTTTCTCACACAGTAGAATCTTTAGATAAATATATTCATCATGCATTATATGTATATTGAATTGTTGATGCATTTGCCTCAAGATTACTCCGGCAAAGGATGGAAAGCCTGTGTTGATTGAACTCATTGATGCCAAAACGAAGGAACACAAAGAAACCCTTGAGGTAAATTACATTTTAAATATATTTTTGTTCTTGTATACAGGTGTTACAATTGCAGTTCTTCTGGTTATGTTTTTACTAGGGTACAACACATGCACACTTTGACTCTTTCTATCATCTTGTGATGGATGATTTAATCGAATAAATTCTTGCTACATATCTTCCACGCCGCACTTGGCAATATATTGACTATTTATTTTGACGATTCTTGCTTAGCTCATTCATGTAAGTTGGAAATATAAACAACATATTTGCTGCACTTCGACAATGGCTTTTATGTGAGAGTGGAAATTTGTGTGTGTAGGTGGATGCAGCCCTTATAGCCACTGGAAGAGCACCATTCACCAACGGACTTGGCTTGGAAAATGTGAGTACTTGAAAGTGTAACTATCAGAAGAAAATGCTGCAGTTTTATTAGTCATGGATATAATTTGTTTTTTCTTCAGATTAATGTTGTTACACAGCGTGGTTTTATTCCTGTTGATGAGCGGATGCAAGTCACGGATGCTGATGGCAATGTGGTATGTTGCAAAAACAAATTGCTACACTGAACAATTGTCTCCCAATGGCCCGTTTGGATATTTAACATATGATATGCTGTAGGTGCCGAATTTATTTTGCATTGGAGATGCGAATGGTAAACTCATGCTTGCCCATGCTGCCAGTGCACAGGGAATCTCAGGTACTTCCGAAGTTGTTGATACATGCACTTGTGTTGTTGCTACTATGAGTGCTGGTTGCTATAGTTGTGTAATGTGTAATTCTATGAATATGTAGTCGTTGAGCAAATCTCTGGGAGGGACCACATTCTAAACCATTTAAGCATCCCAGCCGCTTGTTTCACTCATCCAGAAATCAGTATGGTTGGGCTGACAGAGGTAAGTTGAGGATCTTAACTCCTACTCCCTCCGTTCGGAATTACTTGTCTCAAAAATAGATGTATCTAGATGTATTTTAGTTCTAGATACATCCATTTTCGAGACAAGTAATTCCGAACGGAGGGAGTACTTCTGTCTTGTTCATGCATTTTCCATCTATACTAAAAAACATTATATATTTTTCTTTAATGGAACTAATTTAATGCATTCTGTTACTGCATTTGATATGTACTGTATCTTGAAAAGAGAAAAACATTTGACCAGCGTGTGTTGAAAATGTTGCAGCCACAAGCCAGAGAAAAGGCTGACAACGAAGGATTTGAGGTAAGTGTTGTTAAGACCAGTTTTAAGGCCAACACAAAAGCTTTGGCAGAAAATGAAGGCGATGGAATTGCTAAGGTGATTCTGTTTTAACATTAAATTTTCTACTTGTTGCATTGTTTTCAGACTTTGCCCTTGGGGATCACAGTTTTGCATGTGTTGCATCCACTGACATATTTTGAGTTTGACAATGTTTGTCCCTCTTTGTAGATGATCTACAGACCTGACACGGGAGAAATTCTTGGTGTTCACATCTTGGGTTTGCACGCTGCTGACCTCATCCATGAGGCATCAAATGCCATTGCCCTAGGAACTCGGTTGCAAGTGAGCATAGTTGATATTTTCCTTCACTCCTTTCCATTGTTTAGCAGTTTAGTTTATAGTAACACATAATCGCCTCCACCACGCAGGAACTTAAGCTTGCTGTCCATGCACACCCAACATTATCCGAAGTGCTCGACGAACTCTTCAAAGCGGCCAAGGTACAGATCGATGTGTTCACTATTCAGCCGCTTAGAAAAATTCTCGGGCCATGACTCTGAACAGCTGTAAGCCATGCTTTCTTTCCCAACAGGTTAATTCAGGTGTCTCTCATTCTGTAAATGAACCAGTTGCAGCCTAAAGACGGGCAGGAGCGTGAGCCAAATCATCCACCCCAGCCGCTCTTGAAGGTCCTTAGTTTCATCACGAGCCTGCTGTCTTCCCCGCAACGAGATCGGCAACCCTAGCCTGACAAGGAGCTTTTGCAGCCTGCTGGTGCCACATCATGGTACCCAGGGAAAATATAGTTACACATTTTGTAGCGTGTTCGGATATTATTATTAGTCATGGGGTGGTGATTTGGTTCTTGTTGCCTTCATTTCTTTGTTGTTTCACCTATTGAGTTGTAAGTCTAGCCAGGGTTGTTCAAATAATCGGCGTTCTCGCCGCAATGTATTTTTAAGACTGCTCAATTGATATCTGAAAAGAAGTTTGCAGGTTGAAGGACTCGAAACTCTGCTGTCTTAAGTACTGCCATATATACTCCAGTTTTTTGGATGCAGATTCGGTGCAAGTTGTTGTGCCATAAGTACCAAAATCTTCGAAAAATATCCATTGATTACACGTGGACTTGATTTTTCTAAACATAATTACTAATATTTGCTTTAAAGAAACACACCGTAAGCTGTCCATAATTGGTTTACTTGCATATATATATATATATATATATGACAAGCAAGATAAATGTCATTACACCAAGAAAAGAAGTTATAAAAACACAAAAGAGGCTTTTGTAAGTATCGTCCATTCCTTAATAGAAGTTTCTACATAATAGAGAGGGGACAGACCAGACCAGTGTTATAGGACAAAAATAAAGCGAGGCAATGCAATCATTTCCTCCTGATCTATTCTTCAGCTTAGCCGGTTTAGGATGGTCATAGTGGGAGTAACTTAACAAGTAAATAACGCATTTCAAGACAAGATTGTTTATGTGATATATAGTTAATGAGGAAATATGTGTTTAAAGTAACATAATATGTTATTGTAACATAACGCAATCCAAAGCAAAATGAGTCTATAATGTAATAAATGCTATCATCTGTGATACTACTACTTGTATGTTACTTTGCACTATGAAGATAGTAACAAAGACTAGTGTCATGTGCATGACACTAGTCTAAGTTACTTCCCACTATGACTAGCCTAAGTTTTTCTTAGACATAGTCAACCTCAGCCTCAAATGTCATTGAACTGCGAGACAGAGCTGCCAATTACACGACAACAATGACGGTGGCGAGGCCAATGAATGAGACCTCGTCAAAGTGGTTATGGTAACCATGCTACACAACTGATTGACATGACAACAACGAACATTAATGGCTGAGGAATGAGACTTTGTTGATGTAGGGGGTAGGGGTTGCTAGCAGGCCACCAGTGGCAGAGAACAAACTCTCGACCTTGAGATCAGGGGGGTGAGCCGCGGCGATATGATCAACGATGGGAGAGGCTTGATTAAGGTGCACGGTGATGCCATGTGGTAGCAATGCTGCTCGCAGACAACGAAGGCCACCCATTGAATGGGGTAAGAGGAAGATGATGACCATTGGATCCAGATCCAAAGGACCAGGAAAATGGACTTTGGTTATTATATAATGATGAAGAAAAAGGTATATGAATCGATATCCACCATTTCCCATTATACTCTGCCGAAAAAATCGCACGAATCCGGCGCACCTGAAAATTCGAAATTTGCGCGCATTCTCGCATTTTGTTCCACTTCCATCCCCCAAACCCCGTCTCCCCTTCCTGTTTCTCCGTCTCGTCACCTCCCGCTTCCACCCCCACCACACCGCTTCCCTCCAGCGACTCCACTCCACGGCACTCGCAGTTGGTGGACGGCTCAGCCAGCCCTTGCGCCCAAACGAAGCAACCCCAAAACCCTAGACCACCGCGCCGCCGGCCGAGCCCCACGACCCCCTCCGCCTCCGCCTCCGCCCTCCCCGTCGCCCACGAGGCGGTAACCCTAGCCGCGGCATCCGCCGCCGCCGGAGCAGGAGGAGGACGACGAGATGCCGCGCGAGATCATCACGATACAGGTGGGGCAATGCGGGAACCAGATCGGGATGGAGTTCTGGAAGCAGCTCTGCCTCGAGCACGGCATCGGCAAGGACGGCCTCCTCGAGGACTTCGCCACGCAGGTCCGCCCTCGCCCTCGCGCTCGCCGCACGCCTTCTTCTTATTCCCCCCTCCCTCGCCGCCCGATCCGGCGGCCAGCGGCTTTATCGCTCGTTCGGTGGTGGCTGTTTTTCCGCCGTGGGTTGCTGTGGTTCGGCGAGCGCCGCGGCGTGTTCGATCTGTTCCTCGTTGTTGCACGGTGTTTTAGTACATGAGTTTCAGGGTTTAGTGAAATGGCGCGTGGTTACGTTTCTCAACCTGGTAGGCCTGTAACTTAAATGCTAGTATTGTAATTTAACAATTTCACCCTAAAAGGCGAACCTTAATAGATTTCAGTCAACACAATAGCTGCTGTTAGTTTTGATTTGGAGTGTAACAGTTGTTTCTTCAGGGAATTTTGTTATTCATGAACAAGGCACAGTGCCAAAATGCATGCTAAATGCAGGGTGTCTTTCAGTCACAAGAAAGCTATTCGGTACATGTGAGTGTACATATAAGTCATACCAAACCCAACGGGAACAGCATCTGAGAACCTCGAGAAATAGTTTGGCGAGAATGCATCTTGATTATGCCAGAAAGTGAACCTGGTATCCAAGTATTTTGCTACTTATGTTTTCGTTCAAAATTAATTGATGCATCATCTGTTGTTTTCATTTATGGTGTCTATGCTGGTAGCTGGGTTAACACGAGGGTCATAGATGCTTGATTATGCCAGAGTGAACCTGGTATCCAAGTACTTCTGTACTTCTGTTCTTGTTTAAAATCAATGGATGCATCATCTATTGTTTCCATGTATCTTGCTATGCTTGTAGCTGGATTAAGACGGGAGTCATAGAGTTGTTTTCTCTGCAGGGAGGAGACAGGAAGGATGTTTTTTTCTACCAGGCGGATGATCAGCACTACATACCCAGGGCTCTTCTTATGGATCTAGAACCAAGAGTGATCAATGGAATACAGAACAGCGAGTACAAGAACCTATTCAACCACGAGAATATATATTTGTCTGAGCATGGTGGTGGTGCCGGAAACAATTGGGCTAGTGGATATCATCAGGTGCAGTTGCATCTCTGTGTCTTGGTTTTCATCCAGTAGACTTATAATTGTTACTATAAGCTTACCAACAGTACAGGTTTTCTATTGTGTCATGTCCATAAGCCAATTCTGCATTTTGCATTTCAGACCTTTTAGATTAATGCTTTATCCTATTCTTAAATTTTAGGGCGAACAAGTCGTTGATGATATCATGGACATGGTAGATCGAGAAGCAGATGGAAGTGATAGCCTTGAGGGTTTTGTTTTATGCCACTCCATTGCTGGTGGAACTGGTTCAGGTAACTGGCTCTCGTAGTTTGATTCCTCCGTTTTCACTTTATCATTCCTTCTTAGTTCTTTGTTAATAGATGTATTGCAAAAGTGTCTATCATGTTGTTCACTATGTACTAGTATTTTATTTAATTGTCTAATGCAGTCCATGTTGCCCTTGTTCAGGTATGGGTTCTTATGTGCTGGAGACCCTAAATGATCGATACAGTAAGAAGCTTGTACAGACATATAGTGTCTTTCCAAACCAGATGGAAACGAGTGATGTTGTTGTCCAACCATACAACTCCCTTTTAACTCTGAAGCGGCTGACACTGAATGCTGACTGTGTGGTTGTTCTTGACAATACGGCTCTTAACAGAATTGCTGTTGAACGTCTTCATTTAGCAAATCCTACTTTTGCACAAACAAACTCTTTGGTTTCCACTGTTATGTCTGCAAGCACAACCACCCTGAGGTATCCTGGATATATGAATAATGATCTGGCTGGCCTTCTCGCCTCCTTGATTCCTACTCCAAGGTGCCATTTTCTTATGACAGGTTATACTCCATTGACCGTCGAACGACAGGTAACTTTGCTTCCCCAGTTGTTACATTTTGAATTTACGTCTTCTGTACTTATTAACTTTCTAGTTGCATTGGCTGAAATTTAGGGCCAGTGTATTTGTGTCAGACTTGCTACATTTTTGTTTTCCGCCTTTTTTGGTGATAAATGCTTGACCTGATTTGAGTATGTGTGCCACCGCAGGTTAACATGATACGCAAGACGACGGTATTAGATGTTATGAGACGACTTCTGCAGGTAATGTTACCCCTGCCCCAGGTTGCTTCCTAATCTCCTTTGTCTTCATGAGTTTGAACCTTTTATCTATTCTATCTTGCAGACAAAGAACATAATGGTGTCATCTTACGCTCGTACCAAGGAAGCTAGTCAGGCTAAATACATCTCCATACTTAACATCATTCAAGGAGAGGTGGACCCAACACAGGTACAGTTCTGTCAAATAGATTTACTCGTTCAATGCTTATGTATGCCAACTTAAGTATGATATTGCCAATTGTGGCACTATGCATTCACATAAAACAGTCAAAAAGGTAAAATTTTATGTTTTTGGCTTTGCACTACACATCGCCTTATTCATAGGAAGCAAACCCTGTTTGTCCACTTCAATATATCAGAAGTTCCTAAAAAACATGTAGCACTGTAGATTTTCATCATGACATTGAGCCATAATAACAATTGTATTTACTTTTCCCTCAGAGGCTCTTGTTTATCCTGCGAGAGGTGAAAATAGCACGTATTCCCTCCGTAAAGAAATATAAGAGCGTTTAGATCACTAAAGTAGTAATCTAAACGCTCTTATATTTCTTTACAGAGGGAGTACATGCATTCCTTTTTGTAAATATATTGCTGTACATATTACATACTAGGTATTTATTGCTCAGTAGCAATTAACTGGAGCTTAATGATGGTTTTTATGTATCCTGTTGATTTATCTATTCTTCAGTGCTTAACTTTGGTCATCTCATGTATTTAGGTCCATGAGAGCCTACAAAGGATACGTGAAAGGAAGCTTGTTAACTTCGTAGAGTGGGGACCTGCAAGCATTCAGGTGAGCACCGAACTAGAGTAAATTTCAGTTTAGCTTCTTGACACTTTAATTTATGAGCATCTCAATTGCTACAGGTTGCATTGTCAAGAAAATCACCATATGTTCAAACCACCCACAGGGTAAAGTGATCTTTCTTTCTTGTGATGAACTGCAAAAATGTCTTACTTTTGGGAACCGAGGGTGCATTTTTTTAATGCTAGCATTCTAATAAACAATGTTTTGCCACAGGTTAGTGGTTTGATGTTAGCAAATCATACTAGCATCCGTCACTTATTCAGCAAATGTCTGGGGCAGTATGAAAAGCTGAGGAAAAAGCAAGCCTTTCTTGACAACTACAGGAAGTTCCCGATGTTTGCGGTAAGAACACTATATTTCTTCATTTATTTCTTACTCCCTCCGTCCCATAATATAAGACCCTTTTTGACACTAGTGCAGTGTCAAAAACGTTCTTATATTATGGGACGGAGGGAGTAGTTGTTTAGAATTTGTTTGCTTTTAAGTTGGTATGAATGTTATAAGGCTTGTGGAATTTATGAATACTTTGCACCTGAAACTCTCGATGTTATTGTTGAAGATCAAAAGCCTGTTTGATAACACAGAACAAAGGCACTTTGCTAGCAGTTTTATGTAATGCTGACTGGAATCAAAGCTATATATTTTCCTCCAGTAACATAACCACCTATGTGATTTTCTTAGGACATACCCTGGAGTACCACATATTATTGTGGGAAGCTTATTCCTTATATGCTGATCATCTGTCTGGCCACAATATGCAGGACAATGATCTCTCTGAATTCGACGAATCTCGAGAAATTATAGAGGGCCTGGTTGATGAATACAAGGCTTGCGAATCACCTGACTACATCAAATGGGGGATGGAGGTACTCTCAAACTCCATTTTATATAATGTGTGTTCCATGATATGAGATGATGAGCTTTATGTAATGAAAACAGGACCTTGGAGATGCAAATGTTGCGGCCGCACTTGAGTCGAAGTTAGTTGTGTAAATACCAAGGTAGTGTCTCAATATTGGGCACTGCAAAGCCCTAATGTAGTTTGATATATGGGCATATTGACTTGAATAGCTACTCGAAACCTTGCTGAAAAGTTGGATGACTGTTCTCACATGACCTTGTTGAACAATTCCTACATTATTTGCAATCTCCTTTTATTTGGCAGAACGTCGTGATGTGGAAATAGATCTACTTTGCATTACTAAATCCTTTAACCCTAGTGATCTTTAACCATTTATTTATGTTTATATTCGTGTAAATAACAAAAGACACACCTCTTTAAGTCATGACTTCTAAGATCCTCTTTTGTGAAGTTTTATAAGGTTACCTTTCAGTATTGAATAACTACAGAAATTTTCCAATTACCAAAAGCAGTTAGGTGACTAGTGTAGTAACACATTGGTCCACAATGAGTGAATAAAGGTTTTTACTTGATGGCATTTCTGATAATTTTTATGTTTGACATGTTCTGCAGAAATTTACCTGACTAAAAGAGCTTTCTGCATGCAGGTCTCGCTGGTTATACAAAGATGCAACTGTAGCTGTCAGATGGACATCAGTCTGCTCAAGCTCAACCCCACCCCAACGTAGTGCTAGTGTGGTACGGAATTGGCTGACGCAGTTCTCTGCTTTCTTAGACTTTCGCCTTTTTCCGTTAGTTCAGTGTGCCATGTATATTTCGGAATCTATGCTGTTTTGTTTTGCGTGTACAATCTGTAGTGATGATGCTTTTGGTGCTGTGTGAGGTTTACAGGTTTTCCAAGTTGTTATTGTGCTGACCTTTCTTTACTGGCGATAAAACAGTTGCCAGAAATGTAATCTAGTCAGTTTGTATAAACAGCGCATGTCGTATTCTAAAATCTATGCTGTTTGCAGCTTCATTTCTTCTGAAAGTTTTCACTTGTCTCGTAGGCAGCTTATGTATCTTGTCTTGATCCGTTTCCTGTCATACTTGAGTGTACGCCACCTCTCACACTTCGATAGCTTACCTCAGTCTCTTTTTGAGGGTCTATTGTGATAGTTTTGCAAGTGCGTAGTGTAGAAAACATGAAAAATCAACGGACGATGCAATACACATATAATATTGTCTCTGTAGGCAAGATAAGGTAATTGATACTTTCTCCGTTTGCAAATATAAGTTGTTGATATTTTAATATCGGAAATTCAAATCGGCTCCTGGGAGCAAAAGCTCCCTTTTAATATGAACTACGCGCGTTGAAATGAGTGAACAAGCACACTAAGATGTGTCTATATACATCTGATTTAGAGAAAGTTTAAACATCTTATATTTGTGAAGGGAGGGAGTAAGAAGCAGCCACCTTTTTTTTTCCTGCAAAGAAAATAATTGAACTTCAATGGCTAGAACGCCAGTACTCAGTTCTCTCAAGAAAAACGTCGTTACTCGATAGCCATACAGTTACAGTGTGATCGAGCTAGGTTTCACGAGCCATTACACACAAGAAGAGTATTCCAATTTACAACTTGATCAAAAAGAAAAGAGTATTCCAACTTTACACGATGGGGATCTCCTACCAAAAGACCCGTAAAAAGGAAAATTTGTTGCACTCCGGCAGGCATCAGAATCCGGAACGCATCGGAAAGATCGGGTTCGGTGACTTGGACCGCTGCTGCTGCTGGCTCGCGGACTGCAGCGCCTGGTCGACCATGGCGGCGCGCGACGCCCGGGACACGGCCGTGCCGCCGGCCAGCGCTCGCTGGTAGGCCTCGTCGTCCTCCATGCTCGCGCCCCCTTCCAGCGCCAGGTGCACGAGGCGGTGCATGTCATGCGACGTCAGCTCGTGCTGCTCGGTCAGTTCGGGGCCGTCCGAGCGCGCCTCGAAGCCCGACAGCAGCAGGTTCGCTCCCTCCCCCGCGCGGGCGCCGCGGTACTGGCGCACCGTGAACTGGGCGCCGCAGCCGTCCTCGTCGTCGTCCTCCTCCTCGTACGCGGCGACAGCCCGCTGGCTGTGCAGGCTCCGCGCGCCGCTCAGATCGAATTCCCCAAACTCCATGTCGCTCCCGCTCTCGTCGTCGTCCGACGCCGCCTGCTCCTCGGACGCGTCATCGTCGACGAACACCACGCGGAGGCGGAACTCCACGCCGCCGAGCTCACCGACCGCGCCGCACCTCGCGCCGACGCGCTCCACCGCCCTCCTGGCCTCCGTCGCGACCTCCGGGCGCAGCGTCGGGTTGTCGAGCCTGGCCACGAGGACTGCGAACGCCCGGTCCGCGGCGCCCCGGCGGCCTAGATCGCGGAGCGGCACGCGGCAGGACACGTCCTCCATCATGTCGACGTCCACGGGGCCGCCGCCGTAGTCGCTGCATTGCTCGACGAGCAGCCGGAACGTGACGTCGGGCTGCGACGAGCCGCACGAGTCTGCGGCCGGGATCTCGGCGAGCAGGACCAGCTTGTCGGGTTGGCTGAGCAGGACGTGCTCGTTCACGGCGGTGGCCATGTCTACTCTAGCTGCGCGTACACCAGCGGACGAACTTGGACGCTGGTGAGTAATTTGATCGAGTGCGAGAACGTCGCAGGCTGTGCTCCTAGAGCGGAACCGGGGCCTCCTTATATAGCTCAAGGGTCATGGCGGTGGAAACAAGTGGGAGCCGAATTCGACTCGGACGAGCAGTAGAGAAATCCCATACAGGAGTCGTGGCTGGAATCGGATGTCAGGGTTCTGAACCTGTTACATGACTCTATCCAAGTTCATTTATCCAACGGTTATGAAGCATCTGGGCGATGAGGATCCAATGGCTCCTGCGCTCGCCTGTTACTGTACCGTTTCACTATTGCCTGTACTGTTTACTTTCATACCATTGTCGGGCTATATAAGAGCTGGTGCACAGCGCTTGTACCATCATCTATTCTGCCGAGTTGAACTCAATTATATACACTTTAAACATTCATCTTATACTCCCTCCGTTCCTAAATATAAGTCTTTGTAGTGATTCCACTAGATGGACTATATACGGAACAAAATGAATGAATATACACTTAAAATGCGTCTACATACATCCGTATGTGGTTCATAGTGGAATCTCTACAAAGACTTATATTTAGGAACGGAGGAAGTAGTAGACATAGATATTCCCAGCATATACTCTTAGCCGAGATCCACATCGAAACCCTAGCGAGCTCCCTCGATCCCGTGATTCCACAGGACAATTGGTAATCACAGCACATGCTTTCCTCGGCAGCTTGAGATGTGTGTCTCACCGTAGATCATCCCACCCACCTCTCCCTTAATTCGGTGTTGGGCGGCGGCAGCAGCGATTTCTGGCAGCGGTGTTTTTGGGTGGCGTTAGCGGCGGTGACCATCGGGCGGCGTTGGCGGCGGTAGAAATCATCCGGCGGTAGCTCCTGCTCGTGTTCTGGTTACCAAAACACTTTGTTTCGGGGTAAAATCCCAGGAACAATGGCGAGTGATGCTGCAATTGGAGGAGTCTTCTACGGCGGCGACATGTATCACTCCTCTGTTCGGGTTACCGTGCTACGACAGTAAAATTCCTCTCAGAGTCAGTGATACAAGATGGGACTTAACCAAGTCTGTCATTGATGAGGCAGAAGTAGCAGATCTGTTAGCTATGAAAGCATATTTTGCTGCCCACAAGGGAGAAACAGATGAACTTAAGGAGGATGTTGGGCAAGGATGTGAAGCCGATTAATTCTAAGCAAGATAATATGTGTAAAGTGATTGATACTATACAAACAGTAGTTATGACTCTAAGAGCATCTACAACCACGCGCCTCAAACCCACCTCATACGCCCGGACGGGTCGCCCGGTCACGATTTTTTGACCCATACGGGCTCTTTAAACTGCCCCCAAACACCCGAGCTGACCGACACGCCTCATATCCAGCCCAAATATGGGGCAGATATGGGGGCGCCCGCCACGTCGGACCCGACAGCCCGACCCCACCGAAAATTGCACCAAATCCACCAAACCATTCCTCCTCCTCCCGCTGCCCTCCAACCTTTCCTGTGCCCGGACCCTCGCCGTCCTCCATGCTTGCTCCCAATCCTCACCACCGGTCCCGATCCATCGCCGGAGATGTCGTCCAGCCCGAACTAGACCGCTGCGACAGAGACGCGGTCTAGCTCGTCTGTCGGCGTCCCTTCATCGGCTGCGACTTGCAAGGCAGAGAACGTCGCCCGAAAGTTGTGGTGACGTCGGCAGCGAGAGAGGGAGGCAGCGGTAGCATCGCAGGGAGGTTCGGACATGGTGGAGAAGTTATCTTCGCTGTCGCGCCCGGATCTCCGCACCCCTTCCATTGGAGCACCGAGGTGGATTACGTCGTCCGACCAGTGATCCAAGGCCATCCGTCACGCTCGGAAATTGATTTCATTTTGGCATGTCTGATTTGTTAAACTATGATTTGCTTTGCTTTGTTTCGAACTTTTGAATTCGGACAATTTGCATCGTATGATCGACGTGCATGGATTTGAGGATCGGAATTTGAGGTATGTGGATGTGCGGCTCAACATATGAGGGGGCGGTGGGCGCTGTCCGCGGACGCGCCCGGACGCCAAATTTGCCAAGTCCGGCTGTAGATCCTCTAAGTCAGCAACTGTCCACTATCACTGACGTGTTGAAAACATTGGGCTCCAATGATGCTTCCACCTCAGCTCAACCAACTATTGATGAGATTAGCAGAGACCAAGCTCCATCAACTGAAATTCCACAGGAAACACCTGACATTCCTCCAAGAACATTGCTAGAATAATTGCGCAAGCGCCTCCTATTGGAACAAGAAAAGACTCGACAATACACACTCTTAAATGCTCATAGACTTCCTCCTATCCAGGTAGCACAAAAATCAGCTCCTCCAGGGTTTAGTCGAGCCAATCCACAAAATGTTCAATATGAAGGAGCATCTCCTACTGCTCAAATGAAAACAACAAGAACCACTGCATTTCCCATGTCCAATCCACAAGAAGTAAATGTAATTTGGGATGAGTACTACAAAAACTATGAGAAGGAAATGAGAACACAATTACTCAAGAACATCATTAAGGGCCCTCAAATGGCGTTTCCCAAGTTTGATGGGTACAATCCTGGTGGTTGGATCAGGCAATGTGAGAAGTATTGCCAGATGTCAGGAGCACCAAACGATTACAAGGTTTGTTTGGCACAAGGGTATGTGGTTGACAAGGCAGATTTTTGGCTTAGAAGATGTGGCTTACTCAAGAAACATCTTACTTGGCCCCAGTTCTATGAGGAAGTGCTTAAAATGTTTTCACCAACAAGGTCATATGATTTAACAGAAAGGTTTAACTCTTTCAAGCAAGGAAAGCTATTTATTTTTGAATACATAGACCCGTTTGAGTCCCTGATGGCTGAAATGCAGTAGAAAAACCCCACTCTGGCAGAATAATGGTTCGTCAAATGCTATGCAAATGGGATGAGATCTCACATCAAATTCCAGTTGAGACCTCTCAGACCTCCTACACTTACTACTGCGTATCGGTTGCTAGTGGATATGGAACAATCTATCCCTCCCAAGAACGCTAATTTCCAGACTAGAAGTGGATATAAAAAAAACCTACAACAACTTTGAAACTACTGGGTTTGAAGCTAAACTACTAGAACAAAAATTACCAACCACCACTCAAAGAGCAAGGGAGCCTGGAAAGTGTTGGAGATGTGGTGATGCTTTCATGGGCAAAAATGTAAGCAAGCTCCTATTATTAACATGTTAACAGGAGAAGAACCTATCAACCAGACTGATGATCAGGAGACTGGATCAAACGAGGAGCAGGAAACTCCACAAGATGCTCAGGGCAGATGTATGAAAATTTCACTCCAGGCTATGGAAGTTCATAGTGTTAACACCATGTCAAACTTAATTTCAATTGGAGGAAAGTAAGCAATGCCTTTAGTGGACTCTGGGAACAACTCCACATTTATGAATTTACCATTTGCTCTAAAAACATCATACACATACTTAAGGACAAGTCAAGGCCTGTAGCAGTTGCTGGTGGTTTGGTCTCGTGCTTATATCCCAGACACAACATTCTCTGTGGGGAAAAACAAAATCCAGCACACATTCAGGATTTTAGACCTGACTGGGCATGATATAGTGCTTTGTGGTGATTCGTTAGCAAAACACAGTCCTACTACATTGGACCACATCAACAGATCTATCACTATTATGAAAGATGGCAAAGAACAAGTTCACATTCCAGCCTCTGAATCAACCGCAGAAGCAACTGAGATAAATGCAAATGTCATGGAAAAGTTGCTCAACAAAGGAGCAACTAGTTTTTCTATTTATCTACTCAACACCTCCAACTCCTATTCTGTTCTCACAAAATCAAAAATCCATGTTCCAGTTGCAGAACTCTTGGAAAAATTCCCTACTATCTTTGCTGAACCCAAAGGACTGCCACCTACTAGGGCCTTCGATCATGAAATCCCTCTCAAGCCAGGAACACCCCCCCCCTACTCTAGGCCTTACAGACTACCTCATCAGCATAGAAATGAGATGGAACACCAAGTGCAACATCTTCTAAAATCTGGTATGATCAGAGAGAGCCAAAGCCCTTACACTTCAACAACTATCTTGGTTGGCAAAAGGACAAAAGTTGGAGATTATGTCTGGATTTCAGAAAGCTCAATGTTGTGACCATCAGAAATAAATATCCCATTCCTATGATTGAAGATCTGATTGCTGAATTATTTGGAGCTATTTTTTCACAAATTTGGATTTAAGATTTGGTTATCACCAAATCAGAATGAGTGAAAAGGACATTCGCAAACATATTTTATCACTCATTTTGGGAATTTTGAGTGTCTAGTTATGCCCTTTGGTCTGGCAAATGCACCTAGAACCTTTCAGGCCTTGATGAACAACATATTGTCACATTTTCTTAGGAAACACACATGGTTTTCTTTGATGATATTCTCATTTTCAGTGAAACCTTGGAAGAACATCTGCAACATTCTGAGGCAATACTATCTGTTTTGTAGAAAGAACAGCTATGTGTCAAGTTATCTAAGTACCAATTTGTTGTTTCACAAGTAGAATATCTGGGCCACATCATCTCTAGTGAGGGGGTATCCACTAACCCAACTAAAGTTGATGCTGTTGCTGAGTGGGTAACTCCTACCACAGTTACGCAACTTAGGGTTTTCTTGGGCCTCTGGGACTATAATAGGATATTTGTGAAGGATTTTGGAATTATTGCTAGGCCCCTCCATGATGTACTATAGAAGGACAATTTTGCCTGGTCCCAACTTATGGCCCTCTTAACCGAGGAGCTGCATGTGGTGCTCCCCAAGGAGTCAAAAACTCTGAGGGGCAGAGCGGGCCTCCAAGCATGGGAGACCTTGGTCACCCGATCCAAGGCATAGCGGATCCAGCTAGTTTGGAAATTTTAGCTTCCCAAGAAGCTATTTCACTCACGCAAGACTTGGGTATGCAGCATCTCCAAATCGCATCAGATTGTAAACATGTTGTGAATCATATTCGCCAGGGCGTGGGAGGAAGCTATGGAAGTATTATTAGAGACATCCTAGGAACTGCTAGAAATTTTACTTCTTGTAATTTTATTTTCGAACCTCGAGCTTCAAACACTAAAGCTCATAGGTTAGCTAGCTAAGGTGCTTCTCTCCCTTATGAGCGCCATATTTTGTTGGGCACGTCGAATGACCCAATTGCTTTTCTTGTGAACATTGGTATTAATCAATAAAGACCTACCTTTCTTGCTAAAAACCCTGATCCAAGGAGATCCACACCTCCTCCACCCACGAGGATGATGAGAAGGAGGACACAAGGGAAAGAAACCCTTCCCTCAAGGGGAAGAGGGCGGCGTCTGAGGGCGCCGAGGAGGAAGCGCGACCGAAAGGCCTGAAGAGGCCATGCAAGGCCTTCGCTGAACCTGCCGGCAAGCCCGCCCTGCTGAAGAAGGCTAACTTGTTCGACGAGTCGGACGAGGACCTCCTCAAGATGGGGAGGGAGAAGCCGGCACCCCGAAGGTATTTTATCATAACCATTTTGAATTTCAAAAGTCTGTTCATCAAATGAAACTTATAAAGGCATTTTTCCAGCCCACCGAAGGTACACCTTAGTGGCGACTCAAGAAGGCAATATTCCCCATGGGGACGGGTACCCGCGGGGATTTACCCGCCGTGGAGCGGGGATGGGGGACAAATTAGCCCCATGGGTATTGTCTGGTGGGTACCCATTAGTCTCGCGGAGCGGGGATGAGTATAAAATTCTCCCCATGGGGACTCCATGGATACCCGAAAACTATGCCATTCGTACTACAAATGCAGAATATATAGATTAATACCTAGATATTTCACAAAATTATTTTTCTCCACCTCTCCCAACAACCATGTCTTCTCTAATCTCACCTATCCTAGTCAGCTTTGAAATCCCCATGGATACCCGACGGGTACCGGGTACCCGATATTAGCGGGGATGGGGGCCGTTTTATCCCCGTGAAGCTTCACGAGGATCACGGGTACGGGGATTGGCGGGGATCGGGGCGGGGATGGTGGAGTCATCCCCGACCATCCCCGTCCCCGTTGCCACCTTGAGTGGCGACACCTCGAGTGGGCTATCTCTGACTGACAGTGGGAGCCTGAGCCTGCTGTGACCCCTCCAGCTCCCGAGGGGTTGGGGAAGCATCATCCGGTCCGTCCCCCAGTCAACCCAACGGGGGCCGAGGTACCGGTCATCATGGTCGAGGTTTAACCTCGACAAAACAGGGCCAAGGGGATGCAGTCCCCGTGGTCCCCAAGGAAGGGCTGGGCCAAATAGTGGCCCAGCCTACACCAATGTCGCAGCCGGGATCCCTCATTCCTAGCACCTTGGTGGTGGGTTCAGAGGCTATGCCTCCCCCACATCCTGCCCCAGGGCGGGCTGCCGCGGGATGGACCGAGGAGATGGAGGCTGCCCTAAAGGCTCCTCCATCACAAAAGAGCACCGCGCCCTGATCAGCACGGCGCTGCACGGCTTCCGGTCTGTAGAGGCCAGAATGCAAGAGGTCTTCAAAGGCCTCATCAAGAGCTTCTTTGTATTTGTATTACAAATAACCTCCATGCTTAGAATTGCCTGTGGAAACAGATTTTTGTCCGAAGACTTTTTTGCTTATATGTAGTGTAGCACTTGTAAGAGCACAGAAAACCAGTAGCCCCCGAGCCCGAAACTAGTTTGAAGAAAATGGTTTTGGGATCGCAGCGTATTAGAAGGCATTGGTTCAATAGCCCCCAAGACTCTGGCCGACCTTCAAAAAGGACTAACCAGGGGATCGAAGCCGGAAACAGGGACTAAGGCGTGAGTGTATGATTGCAGGTATCGACCTCAACTTCGAACTCCGCTTGTGAGGAGATAGCTGATACGTCTCCAACGTATCTATAATTTATGAAGTATTCATGCTGTTTTATTATCATTCTTGGATGTTTTACAATCATTTTATAGCAACTTTATATCATTTTTTGGGACTAACCTATTGACCCAGTGCCTAGTGTCAGTTGCTGTTTTTTGCTTGTTTTTTACATCGCAGGAAATCAATATCAAATGGAGTCCAAACACAATGAAACTCCTGGAGAATTTTTTTGGGCCAGAAGAAAGCCAGTGGGGCAAGGAAGCACCTGGGGGGCTGCTCGAGGGGAGCAGCACCCACCAGGGCGCGCTAGGAGGCCCTGGCGCGCCATGGTGGGTGCTGCCCACCTCGGGTGCCCCCTGAACCGCCTCTTCGTCCTATAAATTTCCAAATATTCCAAAACCCTTCGGAGTAGCCCTAGATCAGAAGTACCGCCACCGCAAGGCCTTTGTATCCACGAGATCCAATCTAGACCCCGTTCCGGCACCCTGCCGTAGGGGGGAATCATCACCGGTGGCCATCTTCATCATCCCGGCGGCCACCACAATGAGGAGGGACTAGTCCACCCTCGGGGCTGAGGGTTTGTACCAGTAACTATGTGTTTAATCTCTCCCTCTCTCTCGTGTTCTTGAGATGTCACGATCTTGATGTATCACGGGCTTTGTTAATATAGTCGGATCATATGGTGTTTTCCCCTCTCTAACTTGTTGTGATGAATTGAGTTTTTCCCTTTGAGATTTCGTTGTCATCGGATTGAATACTTCTATGGATTTGAGAACACTTGATATATCTCTTGCAATTTAATACTCGTGGTGACAATGGGGCATCATATTGATTCACTTGATATATGTTTTGGCACTCAACTCGTGGATTCTCGAGGTGACATTGGGGTAATCTATGCATAGGAGTTGATGCACGTTCTTGTCTTTGTTTCTCCAGTAGAAATCTTGGGGCACTCTTTGAAGTTCTTTGTGTTGAATTGAATATTATAAATCTGAATTTCCTTTGCGTTATTTTAGTATGAACTCTAGGATAGATCGAACAGAAAGAATAGCTTTGTGTTATTTTAGTATGAAGTCTTGAATAGATCGAACGGAAAGAATAGCTTTGAGGTGGTTTCATACCCTATAAACAATTCCGTCTTATGTTCTCCGCTAGACAGGAACTTTGGAGTGATTCTTCATCGCACTTTGAGGGATGGTTATATGATCCAATTATATTAGCACTATTGAGAGATTGCACTAGCAAAAGTACAGACCCTAGGCCTCATTTTCAAGCATTGCAATACCGTTTTTTCCCGTTTATTATTTGCTACCTTGCTGTTTTTTATTTATTCAGATTATAAAAATATATTTCTACCATCAATATTACACTTTTATCATCATCTCTTCGCCGAACTAGTGCACCTATACAATTTTCCATTGTACTAGGTGTGTTGGGGACACAAGAGATTTCTTGTATTTGGTCGCAGGGTCGTTTGAGAGACCATCTTCATCCTACACCTCTCACGAATTGATAAACCTTAGGTCATCCACTTGAGGGAAAACTGCTACTTTCCTACAATACTCTGCTCTTAGAGGCCCAACACGTGTCTACAAGAATAAAGTTGCATAGTAGACATCAATAGTGGAGATGAACCGGAAGCTTAACAGGTCTGAGGAGGACCTCGATCTGATGCAAAAGTAGATCGACCTATCCCAAGGTAAGCTTAAAAAGTTGCAAGCTTATCAAATTTACTTTGAAATGCGCTTGAATTGTTAATGCTGACGCAAATGTGTTTTTCATGATAGTTGCTAGGATAGAGCTTGAGACGCTCAAGGCTAAGCTGACGAAAGCTCGGCAGGAGGCCGAGCAAAAGAAGGCCACGACCACCAAGGTCGAGAAGGATCTGGCCGCCGAAAAGGTGGCTTGGGGCAAGGACCAGGTGCGGGTCCTGGAAGTAGAGGAGACCCTGAAGGGCATGTACCAGGAGCTTGAAAACCTTTAGAACAGGGAGAAGGGGGCGAGCACAGAGCTCAAGAAGCTGCGCTTGGGGCACGCTGAGGTCCAGACCCAGGCCCGGGCAGACCGCGAAGTGCTCCAGCAAGTGAGGCAGATCGCTGCTGGTAAGACATTTTTACTTTAGTGTGGTTTTGGCCGCAAGGGGTTTGTCAAGCTCACTCAGTTGTGGCAATCCGCAGAGGCCTTCATGGATCTCTCGAGGAGCGCGTTGTTTGCCGGCCGCCACTTCGGCGTGCGGGAGGGCTACGCCATGGAGAGGGTGTTCTGGCAACAATTCCAGGCATCATTGCATCTAGATCTGCTGAATAATCAGATAAAGCAACTGATGGAGCTCCTCCGCATGGCGAACTGGCCTTCAGGACCTCTGTGTCAACCTTTGGCCCACGGAGGTGTTGTCGACCAGCTTCTTTGGGCTCCTTGCCTAGCTGCAAGAGGTCTCCCCCCCAAGTGGCGCGTTGGAAGAGCCCCACGTGCCTGGAGGGTGCTCAGTAGGCATACAGCCGTGTGAGGACGCACTATCCGCGTGTTGAAGCGACGGTTTTGGCTGCAGGCCCCCCTGAAGGGAAGAACCGGACCGTGGAGCAGTACCTTGCCGAGGTGATGAAAGGAGCCTAGATCACCGAGGCCGAGTGTCCTAAGGACACTACGTATTTTTAGGTAGTACTTAGGGATGCCGGTGTAGTGGAATGTAAAAAACTTCGTTTTGTTTCAAATGAATGCGGCTTTATATTCCGTCATATGATTGTGTGCTTTATTTTTTGACTCTTGTGTGACCGTGTTGAACTGAAAATGACCAGTCGTCGGCTTCAACCCCTTTGTACATTATACAAAGGGTGTTTCATATGCAATCATGACCCTTAGACGATGTCTCAGTTCCCGAAGGCGGTTCATGCACATGGAAACAAGGCAATCAGATTAGAGTGGTTTTATAACTTTCACTTTGTCGGGCACTTCAGTTGATTTGATAAAAAGCCCTTCGTTTAACACGGGTGATCTCGAACGATACATTGCTTGACGATGTCATCAGATGGTCGACCAGTTTATGCTTACCAAGACAGTCAGTTTTTGGCTTTCCCCACTAAGGCTCTTTGTCATTCGAGCTGACAGCGCAATCGTAGTGGTTCTCCCTTCACACCCTTAGTCGAATGGATCGAAAACATAAGGGGTAAGCACAGGAGTCGGGCAACCCAACTATTGACCAAAATCGAGGTATGATACGTCTCCGTCATATATATAATTTTTGATTGTTTCATGCCAATATTATACAACTTTCAACATTTTATATTATTTTTGGGACTAACATATTGATCTAGTGCCCAGTACCAGTTCCTATTTGTTGCATGTTTTTTGTTTTATAGAATATCCATATCAAATAAAGACCAAACGCGATTAAATTTTACGTAGAACTATTTTGGAATATATGTGATTTTGGGAGGTGGAATCAATGCAAACGGAGGCCCATAGGCTCGACTAGGCACCAAGACGCATGGTGATTCCTAGTGGGCACACCATAAGTCGGTTGGGCCTCTTCTTCGGCTACAAGGAAGCTTATATCGAGAGAAAAATCGTGTTAAAATTTCAGCGCAATCTGAGTTACGGATCTCCGGGAATTTAAGAAATGGCGAAAGGCCAGAAAACGGGAATGCGAAACAGAAGAGAACACACACACACACAGACACACACACACACACACACACACACACACACAGAGAGAGAGAGAGAGAGAGAGAGAGAGCGAGAGAGAGAGGGAGCGAGAGAGAGGGAGAGAGGGAGAGAGAGGGAGAGGGAGAGAGAGAGAGAGAGAGAGAGAGAGAGCGAGAGAGAGAGGGAGCGAGAGAGAGGGTGAGAGAGAGAGGGAGAGAGAGGGAGAGAGAGAGAGAGAGAGGGAGAGAGAGAGGGAGGGAGAGGGGGAGGGGGAGGGGGAGAGGGAGAGGGAGAGGGAGAGAGAGAGATAGATAGATAGATAGATAGATAGATAGAGAGAGAGAGAGAGAGAGAGAGAGAGAGAGAGAGAGAGAGAGAGAGAGAGAGAGCAAATATCAGAGGGGCTCTCGCCCCTCCGGTGCCGTGGAGTCCATGCTCCAGAGGGGAAAACCTCCTCCCATATAGGGTGAGGCCAAGCAATAAGAAGGAGGGGTGCTCTCTCCCCCCTCTCTCGGTGGCGCGGGAACACCACCAAGGGAATCATCATGACGACGATGTACACCAACAACTTCGCCGCCGTCATCACCAACTCTCTCCCCCTATATGCCGTGATGTAACACATATTCTCCTCGTTGTAATCTCTACTTAAACATGGTGCTTAGTGCTACATATTATTATCCAATGATGTGTTGCCATCCTATGATGTTTGAGTAGATTTGTTTTGTACTATGGGTTGATTGATGATCGTGATTGGTTTGAGTTGTATGTTTTATTTTGGTGCCGTTTGCCCTCCATGTCACACAAGCATGGGGGATTCCCGTTGTAGGGTGTTGCAATACGTTAATGATCTTTGGTAGTTGCAGATGCTTTCTAGAGTTCCAATCATAAGTGCATATGATCCAAGTACGAAAAGCATGTTAGCTTGCCTCCCTCATATAAAATTGCAATAATGATTACCGATATGTTATCGATTGTCTACGGACAAATAACTATCTTGTGTTACAAAAATCTCTCTACTAAAACTAACTTAATTGTTTCTTCATCTAAACAACCCCTAACTTTTATTTACGTGTTCTTTATTATCCTGCAAACCAATCCCTTGACACCTGCAAAGTACTTCTAGTTTTATACTTGTTCTAGGTAAATTGAACGTTAAGTGTGCGTAGAGTTGTATTGATGGTCGATAGAACTTGAAGGAAATGTTGATTCTACCTTTAGCTCCTCGTTGGGTTCGACACTCTTATATATCGAAAAAGCTACAATTGGTCCCCTATACTTGTGGGTTATCAAGACCTTTTTCTAGCGCCGTTGCCGGGGAGCAATATTGTGGGGTCGATATTCTCATGTGTGCTTGTTTGTTTTATCACTAAGTAGATTTTATTTCATGCTCTTGTTTTCTATCTTTAGTTATGGGTAGGAAACATAAAATACCCAAAAAAATTAGTTGTACCTGCTAACCCAATGGTTGAAGAATCGCCCAAAATCTATCATACTGCTAAAGCTTTGTACTTGGATCATCTTTGATCCCTACGTGCTCGTGCTGAAAACCCAACTAGCTTAGTTGAAGAAAAAATCATTAAATGAGCATGCTTATTTTGTGTGGCAATGCTTATCTCAAAAAGGGAAACTTTTATGGCATCATATTAATAATTTGTATTTCTATGCTTCGAATTTATGTGAAATACATGATATTACTTATTGTTCTGAAGACCCTAAAAAACACGTCCCCTTCCAATGTGATTTTTAAGGATAATGGAATCGTATCTTCTTATGCCAAGGGTGTTTATAATTACTAGGATATTGAAAAATTTGAAGAAATTGTTGCTTTTAAGGGTGCCTATGAAGTTGCTTCTTTGATTGAAAAGTATGATGTTACTCTTTACAAATTTGAAATTTTTGCCATACTTAAATATTACTATGAAAACTATGTTTATAATGCTTATGTTAAACAATATATTGAGGACGCCTCCGCTGTCCAAGAAGAGATTAATATTTTGCAAGAACTTATGGAAGAAGAAATTGCTGAAACTGTGAGCTCATTAGATGAAAAAGATGATGAGGAGAGCGAAGAACCAAAGGAGGAAGAGCGGATTGATCACCCATTTCCACCTTCTAATGAGGGTAACTCTTCAACTCATACATTGTTTAATCTCCCTTCATGCTTACCGAAGGATGAATGATATGATGAATGTTATGATCCCATTGATTCTTTTGAAATTTCCCTTTTTGATGAAATTGATGCTTGCTATGCTTGTGGCCATGATGCCAATTTGAATTATGCTTACGGAGATGAACTTGCTATAGTTCCTTAATTGTTTCTATTGCACCCACACATGATAGTCCTATTATCCTTTTGAATTCTCCAAACTACACTATATCGGAGAATTTTGCACTTATTAAGAATTATATTGATGGGTTGCGTTTTACTACTACACATAATGATTTTGATGAATATAATATGCATACGATTGCTGCACCTACTTGCAATTATTATGAGAGAGGAACTACATCTCCACCTCTCTATGTTTCCAACACGATAAAATTGCAAGAAACTGTTTATGCTATCATTGGCCTTTACTTGATGTGCATGAATTGTTCTTTTATGACATGCCGATGCATAGGAAGAGAGTTAGACTTCGTCATTGCATGATATATGTTTTTGTGCTCACTACTAAATTACAAATCATTGTTGATTAAAATTGGCTTTGATATACCTTGGGATCCGGGTGGATCAATTACTTGAGCACTTTATGCCTAGCTTAATGGCTTTAAATAAACCGCAACTAGGGAGACAACCCAGAAGTTCGAGAGAGTCATTTTATTATGTTGTGTGCTTTTAAAAAGTAAAACAAAAATAGAGGGGAACCTAAAACTTTTCAAAATGAAATGTGAAAGTGAGAAAGACGAATACCGTTGAAGTGTGGGAATTCCTTGAACTTTGTTCATGCCCATGGAATTTTTTTGAATCTTGAATTACAAAAACTTTTCAACAAAAATAATTATCCCTTTTTACAAATCCATTGCATTATAAAAATAATGTTCCAAGATTTTCCTTTAGGATGTTTAAATTGCTTGTTTGGTATGTGTAGTGCAAAAATAGAAACTTTGACTGTAGTGTGTCAATTTACATTTTTTACAGAAATGTCGAAATTTCTGAATTTTCTACACAATACTGCTATGCAAATTATTTATTTTGTCCTAGTTAGAATACAATAGGTATAATGGAAAAATAAAATATGAACGGGTTTGCAACAATACTTAAAGTGGTGATTTGCTTTATTATACTAACGGATCTCACGAAGGTTTTGTTAAGTTTTATGTGGATGAAGTTTTCGAAGATTGAGGAGGTATTGATATGAGAAGAATGAGGAGAGGCAAGAGCTCAAGCTTGGGGATTACCATGGCACCCCAAGTAAATATTCAAGGAGACTCAAGCTTCTAAGCTTGGGGATGCCCTGGAAGGCATCCCATCTTTATTCAACAATTATCGGTATGTCTTTGTTTTTGTTTTGTTCACATGATATGCGTAAATTGTTGGAGCGTCGTGTGCTTTTTATTTTTATTTATATAATGCACCATGCTGGTATGAGACAGTCCTTGGTTGATTTATAGAATGCTTCATGCACTTCACTTATATCTTTTGAGTATGGCTTTATAGAATGCTTCATGGGCTTCACTTATATAATTTGAAGTTTGTATTCCTGTTTCTCTCTATATAGAAAACCGTTATTTGTAGAATGCTCTTTAGCTTCACTTATACTTATTAGAGCATGGACAAGTCTTTTGTAGAAAGAGTTAAACTCTCATGCTTCACTTATATCTATTTAGAGAGTCAACAGGAATTAATCATTCACATGGTTAGTCATAAAATCCTACATAAAACTTGTGGATCACTAAATATGATATGTTTGATTCCTTGCAATAGTTTTGTGATATAGAGATGTAATATGTGGGAGGTACTAGTGAATGATTGTGGTTTAGTAAGAATATTGGTGTTAAGGTTTGTGATTCCCGAAGCATGCACGTATAGTGTCTCGTTATGCTAAGAAGTTAGAGCATGATTTATTATTGGTTGTCTTCCTTATGAGTGGCGGTCAGGGATGAGCGATGGTATTTTCCTACCAATCTATCCCCTTAGGGGCATGCTTAGTAGTACTTTTCTTTGAGGGTTAATAAACTTTCGCGATAAGTATGTGAGTTCTTTATGACTAATGTGAGTCCATGGATTATATGCGCTCTTACCTTTCCACAATTTGCTAGCCTCTTCAGTACCGTGTGTTGCCCATTCTCACGTCAAGAGTCGGTGCAAATTTCATCGGTGCATCCAAATCCCGTGATATGATACGCTCTATCACACATAAGCCTCATTATATCTTCCTCAAAACAGCCACCATACCTACCTATTATGTCATTTGCATAGCCATTCCGAGAAATATTGCCGTGTAACTTCCATCATCATCATCATCATCATATACATGACTTGAGCATTCATTTTATATTGCTTTGCATGAGCATAAGATAGCTAGCATGATATTCTCATGGCTTGTCCATTTTTTGATATCTTTTCCACGCTAGATCATTGCACATCCTGGTACACTGCCAGAGGCATGCATTCATATAGAGTCATATTTTGAGTTATAATTTTGAGTTCTAAGTAAATATAATTGTGATGATCATCTATATTCACTATTATAGCATTGTCCTAGTGAGGAATGGATGATGGATACCATGACCCGCCCACAAGGCGGGATAAGACTCCGGACAGAAATAAAAGAAGAAGAAAAAAAGAGGCTGAAAAGAGCCAAGAAAAAAATGAAAAAGGGAAAATGAGAGAAAAATAGAGAAGTGGCAATGTTATTATCCTTTTACCACACTTGTGCTTCAGAGTAGCACCATGTTTTTCATATATAGAGTCCCCTATGTTGTCATTTTCATATACTAGTGGGAATTTTTCATTATAGAACTTAGCTTGTATATTCTGATGATGGGCTTCCTCAATTGCCCGAGGTCTTGAGCAAGCAAGTTGGATGCACACCCACTTAGTTTTCATATTGAGCTTTCATACACTTATAGCTCTTAGTGCATATTTTGCATGGCAATCCCTACTCCTCACATTGACATCAATTGATAGGCATTTCCATAGCCTGTAGATTAGCCGCGTCTATGTGAGACTTTCTTACTTTTTTGTCTTCTCCATATTAATCTTTACCACCGTATTCTATTCCACCCGTAGTGCTATATCCATGGCTTGCGCTTTTGTATTGCGTGGGGGTTGAAAAAGCTGAAGCGCGTTAAAAAGTATGAACCAATTGCTCGGCTTGTCATCGGGGTTGTGCATGATAAATACTTTGTGTTAAGAATATGGAGCATGACAAGGCTATATGATTTTGCAGGGATAAATTTTCTTTAGCATTGATATTTTGAAAGACATGATTGTTTGTTTGTATGCCTGAGTATTGATATCTTTATGTCAAATTATAGACTATTGCTTTGAATCACTCGTGTCTTAATATTCATGCCATGATTAGATTACATGATCAAGATTATGCTAGGTAGCATTCCACATCAAAAATTATCTTTTTTATCATTTACCTACTCGGGGACGAGCATGAATTGAGCTTGGGGATGCTGATATATCTTCGCCATATCTATAATTTTTGATTGTTTCATGCCACTATTCTACAACTTTCATATAATTTTGGCAAAATTTTGTATTATTTTTGGGACTAACATATTGATCCAGTGCCGCCAGTTCCTGTTTGTTGCATGTTTTTTGTTTCGCAGAATATCCATATCAAACGATGTCCAAACGCGATAAAATTTTATGGAGAATTATTTTGGTATATATGTGATTTTTGGGAGGTGAAATCAAAGCAAACGGAGGCCCACAGGCTCCACTAGACACCATTCTTGACCTCCCCCCATAGGCCGCATGTTGATACCTAGTGGGCACACCGTAAGTCGGTTAGGGCTCTTCTTTGGCCGCAAGGAAGCTTATATCAAGAGAAAAATCCGTGTTAAAATTTCAGCGCAATCGGAGTTACGGAACTTCGGGAATTTAAGAAACGGTGAAAGGCCAGAAAATAGAAACGCGAAACAGAAGAGAATAGAGAGAAATCCAATCTCGGAGGGGCTTTCGCCCCTCCGGGTGCCATGGAGGCCATGTTCTACAGGGGAAAACCTCCTCCCATCTAGGGGGGGAGGCCAAGCAAGAAGAAGAAGGGGTGCCCCCCCTCGCTCTTGATGGCACCGGAACACCGTCGGGGGAATCATCATGATGATGATCTACACCAACAACTTCACCACCATCAACACCAACTCTCTCCTTCTCTATGTAGCGGTGTAGCACCTCTTCTCCCAGCTGTAATCTCTACTTAAACATGGTGATTAATGCTACATATTATCATCCAATGATGTGTTGCCATCCTATGATGTTTGAGTAGATTTGTTTTGTCCTATGGGTTGATTGATGATTGTGATTGGTTTGAGTTGTATGTTTTATTTTGGTGCTATCCTATGGTTCCCTCTGTGTCAAGCAAGCGTATGGGATTCCCGTTGTAGGGTGTTGCAATACATTCATGATTCTCTTATAGTGGGTGGCGAGAGTGACAAAAAAGCTTATACCCGAATAAGCTTATACCCGAGTAAGAGGACTTGACTTAATGCTATGGTTGGGTTTTACCTTAATGATCTTTGGTAGTTGCGGATGCTTGCTAGAGTCCCAATCATAACTACATATGATCCAAGTATGGAAAGTATGTTAGCTCATGCCTCTCCCTCATATAAAATTGCAATAATGATTACCTGTTGATACGTCTCCAACGTATTTATAATTTTTGATTGTTTCATGCTATTATATTATCTGTTTTCGATGTTTAATGGGCTTTAATATGCTCTTTTATAGTATTTTTGGGACTAACCTATTAACTGGAGGCCTAGTGCCACTTTCTGTTTTTTGGCCTATTTTAGAGTTTTGCAGAAAAGGAATACCAAATGGAGTCCAAACGGAATGAAACCTTAGCGATGATCTTTCTTGGACTGAAAGCAAACCAAAAGACTTGGAGTTGAAGTCAGAGACGCAACAAGGCATCCACGAGGCAGGAGGCCGCGCCTAGGGGGGGTAGGCGCACCCCCACCCTCGTGGGCCCCTCGTAGCTCCACCGACCTACTTCTTTTGCCTATATATACTCTTATACCCTAAAAACATCAGGGGGGCACAGAACCACTTTTCCACTGCCGCAACCTTCTGTACCCGTGAGATCCCATCTTGGGGCCTTTTCCGGCAATCTGCCAGAGGGGGAATCGATCATGGAGGGCTTCTACATCAACACCATTGCCTCTCCGATGAAGCGTGAGTAGTTTACTGCTGACCTTTGGGTCCATAATTATTAGCTAGATGGCTTCTTCTCTCTCTTTTATTCTCAATACAAAGTTCTCCTCGATGTTCTTGGAGATCTATTCGATGTAATATTCTTTTGTGGTGTGTTTGTCAAGATCCGATGAATTGTGGATTTATGAACAAGATTATCTATGAATATTATTTGGTTCTTCTTTGAATTCTTATATGCATGATTTGATATCTTTGCAAGTCTCTTCGAATTATCGGTTTAGTTTGGCCTACTAGATTGATCTTTCTTGCCATGGGAGAAGTGCTTAGCTTTGGGTTCAATCTTGCGGTGTCCTTTCCTAGTGACAGTAGGGGCAGCAAGGCACGCATTGTATTGTTGCCATCGAGGATAAAAAGATGGGGTTTATATCATATTGCTTGAGTTTATCCCTCTACATCATGTCATCTTGCTTAATGTGTTACTCCGTTCTTATGAATTTAATACTCTAGATGCATGCTGGATAGCGGTCGACGTGTGGAGTAATAGTAAAAGATGCAGAATTGTTTCGGTCTACTTGACACGGACGTGATGCCTATGTTCATGATCATTGCCTTAGATGCCTTCATAATTATGCGCTTTTATATCAATTGCTCGGCAGTAATTTGTTCACCCACCGTAATACATGCTATCTCAAGAGAAGCCACTAGTGAAACCTATGGCCCCCGGGCCCCTTTTCCATTATATCACATCTCTTTTCCATATTGTTGAATCTCGTTTACTATTTTGGAATCTTTACTTTCCAATCTATACAAAAAAAATACCAAAAATATTTACTTTATTATCTCTATTAGATCTCACTTTTGCGAGTGACTGTGAAGGGATTGACAACCCCTGGTAACCCGCAAGTATACGAGATCAATTGTAGCCTCTTTCGATAAGTAAGAGTGTCGAATCCAATGAGGAGCTAAAGGTAGAACAAATATTCCCTCAAGTTCTATCGACCACCGATACAACTCTACTCACGCTTAACGTTCGCTTTACCTAGAACAAGTATGAAACTAGAAGTACTTTGTAGGTGTTGTTGGATAGGTTTGCAAGATAATAAAGAACACGTAAATAAAAAGTAGGGGCTGTTTAGATAAAGAAGCAATAAATAAATATAGCGAGTGTGGAAAAGTGGTGGTAGGAGTTGTGAAATTGTCCCTAAGCAATTGACTACGTTACTAGACTGGTAATAACTATTGCAATTCTATTTGAGGGAGAGGCATAAGCTAACATACTTTCTCTTCTTGGATCATATGCACTTATGATTGGAACTCTAGCAAGCATCCTCAACTACTAAAGATCATTAAGGTAAAACCCAACCATAGCATTAAAGTATCAAGTCCCCTTTATGCCATACGCAAACAACCTACTTACTCGGGTATGTGCTTCTGCCACTCACGCTACCCACCATAGCAAATCATAAACATATTGCAAACCCTACAGCGGGAATCCCTCACGCTTGCGCGACACGAAGGGCACAATAGGACAGCACCAATAATAAAACATGCAACTCAAACCAGTCATAGCAATTCATCAATCACCGATAGGACAACAAAAATCTACTCAGACATCATAGGATGGCAACACATCATTGGATAATAATATGAAGCATAAAGCACCATGTTCAAGTAGAGGGTACAACGGGTTGTGGGAGAGTGGACCGCTGAATATAGATGGGGGAAGGTGATGGAGATGTTGGTGAAGATGGAGGAGGTGTTGGTGAAGATCGCGGTGATGATGATGGCCCCCGGTAGCGTTCCGGCGCCACCGGAAGCAAGGGGGAGAGAGACCCCCTTTTTCTTCTTCTTCCTTGACCTTCTCCCTAGATGGGAGAAGGGTTTCCCCTATGGTCCATGGCCTCCATGGCGTGGGAGGGGCGAGAGCCCCTCCGAGATTGGATCTGTCTCTCTGTCTCTCTCTGTTTCTGCGCTCCCCGATTCTGCCCTGGCACCGTTTCTTTTATATCCGGAGATCCATAATTCCGATTGGATTGAAACCTTCGTCCAGATATTTTTCTAAAAATTAGCTTTCTTGCGGCCAAAGTAGAGCATCATCGCCTTACGAGGGGCCCATGAGGGTGGGGGGCGCACCCACCTGGAGTGGTGGCGTGGGCCACCCTCATGGCCACCTCGGGCACCGTCTTGTGTTGATTCTTCCTCCCAAAAAATCACAAATATTCCAAAATAATTCTCCGTCCGTTTTTATCCCCTTTGGACTCCGTTTGATATTGGGTTTCTGCGAAACATAAAACATGCAACAAACAGGAACTGGCATTGGGCACTGGATCAATATGTTAGTCCCAAAAAATAGTATAAAAAGTTGCCAAAAGTATATGAAAGTTGAATAATATTGGCATGGAACAATCAAAAATTATAGATACGATGGAGACGTATCAACCCCTTTATCGCATTGGTTGCAAGGTTCTTGATTGTTTGTGCAGGTATTCGGTGACTTGTGCGTTGTCTCCTACTAGATTGATACCTTGGTTCTCAAAACTGAGGGAAATACTTACACTACTTTGCTGCATCACCCTTTCCTCTTCAAGGGAAAACCAACGCAAGCTCAAGAGGTAGCACCTGTCTAGTTATCGATTGCCTAGGGACATATAACTTTCTTGTGTTACAAAAAGCTCTATACTAAAACTAACTTAATTGTTTCTTTATCTAAACAGCCCCTAACTTTTATTTATGTGTTCTTTATTGTCTTGCAAACCTATCCTTTACACCTACAAAGTACTTCTAGTTTTATAATTGTTCTAGGTAAAGCGAATGTTAAGTGTGCATAGAGTTGTATCGGTGGTGTATAGAATTTGAGGGGAATATTGATTCTACCTTTTGCTCCTCATTGGGTTCGACACTCTTATTTATCGAAAAGCTACAATTGATCCCCTATACTTGTGGGTTATCAAGGTAGTAGATACTTCAGACTTGTGGTTGGGGCATGAGATTAAAAGCGAAGCCCCTGGTGATGCAAATGACAATGTGTATCATGAAAGTATACTTTTGGCTCAAAGGCAGTAGATATAAAGAAGTGCTTGAGGACCTTAAAGGGTGGACTTTCTTTATTTCATGTGGTCAAGCCATACATGCTGAGCTTTGACAAAAGAAACTTATAAAGGATACAATGGAAAAAAGGAACAGAAAAGGAGAAAAAATAGGGTGGACATGTTGCCGGTTTGATTAGTCCGAGTCCTTCCCTGTCGCACGTCTCTGTCTCCGTGCTTTGAACAACTCGTCTTCGTTGATAGTGAAGTTTATATGGGCTGTCTACGACCTCAGCCGTTCGTCGGCCAAGTACTCCTTTAAAGAGGTATGCAGCTGCCGCTTGGATGGTTTAACCCACGTGGACATGCCACTCCTGTTTGGGCCTTTTAAAGTGCCCTGCTGGTATGCAAGTCCAAAGTGCATCGCTGTTCGGTCAAGCCAACAACAACGTATCCTTTGTTTTGGCTCCTTGGCCGCCCATGGAATTTTTAGTGCAAAGTTATGCACCCTAGGGACGTAATGCCCTTCCCAGGGGAGGTGAACGAGGAGCCCGTGCCCCTATTTGGGGTGAGCGAATGCCCGACCGAGGTTGGCCTGTGCAGCTCGTGTGCGCTTTGATGAGCTGGGCATATATTTAGCTACGCGGGCTGCGTCCTCGGTTGCCTGTACCTCAGTTGCCAAAGCCGCAGTCTGCTCTTCTGTCTGAAGGGAGCGTTCATGTTACCATTGATTATTATCACACCGTTTGGTCCCGACATTTTCATCTTTAAGTATGCGTAATGCGAGACTACGTTAAAGCGAGCAAATACAATGAACCCTAGCAACACGTGGTATCCGCTCTGAAAGGGGACAATATCGACGATTAAGTCTTCGCTCATGAAGTTCTCGGGTGACCCAAAGACTACCTCGAGTGTCACTATTCCCATGCAGCAAACTTCGACACCTGGTATGACACCTTTAAAGGTGGTGGTGCTGGGCTTGATCCAAGATGAGTCTATGCCCATCTTTTTGATAGTATACGCATAGATTGAATTGAGGCTGCTACCTCCGTCCATGAGGACACGCATTAGATGGAATTCGTTGATGATCAGATCGAGGACCAAAGCAGCCGATCCGCCAGGTATTATGCTGGTTGGATCATCATGTTTGCCAAATGTGACCGGGTAAGCCGGCCATGGATTGAACTTCGGGGCAACGGAATCTAGAGCGTAAATGTCCCAAAGTGCTCGTTTCCTCTCCTTTTTAGGGATGTGGGCAGTGTAAATCATTTTTACGTCTTTCACCTCATGAAAAAACTATTTCTAGCTTCCATTATTGGGTCGCCGAGGTTCATCCTCATCTTCGCTGTGAGGTTGGATTTTACTTTGGCCCACCGTTGCCATCTTTCTAGCCTGCTTGAAGACCCAACAGTTCCGGTTGGTGTGATTTGCTGGTTTGTTTGAGGTGCCGAACTGTCATGCCGCCCCGGGGAGGCTTGAGAATGCTCTCCCAGGTTGCCGGCTTCGTTTGCTGCCGCGTCATTGTGGGTGGCGATGGCGTCGTGCCCACTAGGGTCCCCGTTGGTACCTTTCCTGCACCTTCGTCGACACATTGACGGGTTCTTGGGAGTATCTACCTTTATACATCGTAAGTGGATGTTGCAGTCTACTACTTCTTGAGCTTGTGATGGTTTTTCCCTTGAAGAGGAAAGGGTGATGCAGCAAAGTAGAGATAAGTATTTCCCTCAGTTTCAAAACCAAGGTATCAATCCAGTAGGAGGCAACACACAAATCACCGAATACCTGCACAGACAATCAAACAACTTGCACCCAACACGATAAAGGGGTTATCAATCCCTTCACGGTTACTTGAAAAAGCGAGATCTGGTGGAGATAGATAAACAATAAAGTAAATATTTTTGGTATTTTTGATTTATAGATCGGAAAGTAAAAGATCGCAAAATAGTAGATCGGAAACATGTATGATAGTAGATCAAAAACTTGTATGATGGAAAATAGACCTGGGGGCCATAGGTTTCACTAGCGGATTCTCTCAAGATAGCAAATAATACGGTGGGTGAACAAATTACTGCCGAGCAATTGATAGAAAAGCGCAAAGTTATGACGATATCTAAGGCAATGATCATGAATATAGGTGATACGTCTCCGACGTATCTATAATGTTTGATTGTTCCATGTTGTTATATTATCATTCTTGGATGGTTTACAATCATTTTATATCATTTTTTGGTACTAACCAATTGACATAGTGCCCAATGCCAGTTGCTGTTTTCTGCTTATTTTTTACATCACAGGAAATCAATACCAAATGGAGTTCAAACGCAGTGAAACTTTTTCTGGATTTTTTCTGGATCAGAAGACACAAGATGGACCGAAGAAGTACCAGAGGGGTGCCTCGAGGGGGCACAACCCACCAGGGCGTTCCTAGGGGCCCAAGCGTGCCCAGGTGGGTTATGCCCACCTCGGCGGCCTCCCGCACCGCCTCTTTGCTCTATAAATACCATAATATTGAAGAAACCCTAGGGGAGTCAACGAAAATCAATTCCAGCAGCCGCAAGTTCCAGAACCACCAGATCCAATCTAAACACCATCATAGAGGGGTTCATCATGTCCATTGGTGCCTCTCTTTTGGTTCTCAATACAATGGTCTCTTGGAGATCCATATGATGTAATATTTTTTGCGGTGTGTTTGCTGGGATCTGATGAACTTTGAGTTTATGATCAGATCTATGTTTTTATCCATGAAAGTTATTTGAGTCTTCTTTGATCTCTTATATGCATGATTGCTTATAGCCTCGTATTTCTTCTCCGATATTTGTTTTTTTGGCCAACTTGATCTATTTATATTGCAATGGGAAGAGGTGCTTTGTGATGGGTTCGATCTTACGCTGCTTGATCCCAGTGACAAAAGGGGAAACGACACGTATGTATTGTTGCTATTAAGGATGACAAGATGGGGTCTATTTCTACATAAATAGATCTTGTATACATCATGTCATTGTTCTTATTGCATTACTTCGTTTTTCCATCAACTTAATACACCAGATGCATGCCGGATAGTGGTCGATGTGTGGAGTAATAGTAGTAGATGCAGGCAGGAGTCGGTCTACTAATCTTGGACGTGATGCCTATATAATGATCATTGCCTGGATATCGTCATGAGTATTTGAAGTTCTATCAATTGCCCAACAGTAATTGTTTTTCCACCGTTTGCTATTTTTCTCGAGAGAAGCCACTAGTGAAACCTATGGCTCCCGGGTCTCTTCTTTATCATATTTGCCTTCACGATCTATTTTTATTTGCTTTTATTTTCAGATCTATTAAACCAAAAATATAAAAATACCTTGATGCAATTTTTAGTAATCTATTTTATCTGGCGTTCCCGTGAGATCTATTTATCCAATCTACTACAATTTTATCTATCTTTTTACCCATGAGGGATTGACAACCCCTCTCTTACGTCGGTTGCAAGTATTTGTTCTTTGTGTTCAGGAGCTGTTTACATGGTGTTGCATAGTTCCCCTAATGGTTCGATAACCCTGTTCTCATCACTAAGGGAAATACCTACTGTTGCTGTGTTGCACCATCCCTTCCTCTTTGGGGAAATACCGACGTAGTTCAAGCAAACATCAAAAGGAATTTCTGGCGTCGTTGTCGGGGAGACATCATCAACATCAACCAGGTTCCTAATCACAAATCTCATCTCCTTGCAATTTACATTATTTGCCATTTGCCTCTCGTTTTCCTCCCCCCCCACTTCACAAAAATTTGCCGTTTTATTTGCCCTCTTTTTCGTTCGCCGTTTTCTCGTCAGATCTGTTTCTGTGTGCAATCGTGTTGTGTAGTCACCATGACTCAAGAGGACGCCAAGTTGTGTGATTTCTCAAATACCAACAACAATGATTTTATTAGCACTCCGATTGCTCCTACCGCCACTAATGCGGAGTCTTGTGATATTAATACTGCTTTGCTGAATCTTGTTATGAAAAATTAATTTTCTGGTACTCCTAATGAGGATGCCGCGTCCCATCTTAACACATTCGTGGAATTATGCGACATGCAAAAGAAAAATATGTGGACAATGTTGTTGTGAAGTTGAAATTATTTCCGTTTTCTTTGCGAGATCGCGCAAAAATTTGGTTTTCTTCTTTGCCTCGCAATAGTATCGATTCTTGGAATAAGTGCAAGGATGCTTTTATTACTAATTTTTTTCCGTCTGCAAAAATTATTTCCCTTAGAACGCAGATCATGAATTTCAAGCAACTTGAACATGAGCATGTTGCACAATCTTGGGAAAGGATGAAATTGATGCTAAGGAATTGCCCAACTCATGGATTAAATCTTTGGATGATCATACAAAATTTTTATGCGGGGTTGAATTTTATTTTTGGTAATCTTTTAGATTCCGCCGCGAGGGGGGGGGGTACTTTTATGGAAATTACTTTGGGTGAAGCTACTAAATTGCTAGATAATATTATGGAAAATTACTCACAATGGCATACCGAAAGAGCTCCTACTATTAAAAAGTCAATTTGGTAGAGGAAATAAATTCTTTGAGTGAAAAAGTTCGTGCTCTGATGAATTTGGTTGCTAATAAAAGTGCTCCTATTGATTTTATGATGTGCCTTTGTCTACTTTGATTGAGCAAGATAGTGATGCCATAGATGTGAATTTTATCTCGCGAAACAATTTCGATAACAATGCTTATAGAGGTAATTTTAATCCTAGGACTTTTCCTAGTAATTCCTCTAATAATTATGGTAATTCCTATGGTAAGCCTTCTTATAATAATAATAGTAACACCTCTGATCTTGATAATAATATTAAAGAATTTATCAATACTCAAAAAGTTTTCAATGCTACGATAGAAGAAAAATTGAATAAAGTTGATGATATGTCTAGAAGTATTGATAGAATTTCTCATGATGTAGGAACTCTCAAGATGAAATTTTTTGTGCCTAAGGTTGAAGAACCAAATTAAAGCTCTTTATATTTCTATGGATGAAAGTAAGAAAAGAATCTCTATGCTTAGAGCTAAAAGAGCTTTTTTTTAGAAAAAAAGCGTTTTCTAGTGATTACTTTCATAAAAGTGATGAAGATCTTAAAATGATTGGTGTTTCTTCTATTGATTCTTTGTTTAGTAAAATTAAAATTCATGATAAAGGGACTAGAGAAGAGTCAACTTTAGTTAAGGCGTCCCGATAACTCGGAGGGTGAAAATCTTGTTGAGAAAATTGATAAAAGTTGGTTTGAAGAGGTCAAAACTTTAACTAGTGATGTGCCCACACTTTTGGATTACAAAGACTTTTATTATGATAGTTGCTCTTTGGTTGATTGTATTTCTTTGTTGCAATCCATGATAAATTGACCCCATGCTTATGAACAAAATAAAGATTTTACTAAACATATTGTTGATGCTATGATTAAAGCTTTTGAAGAAAAGTTAGAATTAGAAGTTTCAATTCCTAGAAAATTACATGATGAATGGGAACCTACCATCAAAGTCAAGATTAAAAATTATGAGTGTTTGACTTTATGTGACTTGGGTGCTAGTGTTTCTACAATTCTGAAATCTTTATGTGATGTGCTTGGTCTTATCGATATTGAAGAATGCTCTTTAAAATTGTACTTGGCGGATTCTACTATTAAAAAGCTTGTGGGAAGAATTAATGATGTTCTTATTCTTGCAAATAGGAATTACGTGCCCATAGATTTTATTGTTCTTGATATTGATTACAGTCCGTCTTGTCCAATTATACTTGGTAGACCGTTTTTACGTACTATTGGTGCCGTGATTGATATGAAAGAAGGCAATATTAAATTTCAATTTTCACTAAGGAAGAGTATGGAACACTTACCTAGAACAAGAAATAGGCCACCATATGAATCAATCATGAGGGCATCGTATGGATCTAGAACTAAAGATGACAACACTTAGATCCTTCGCATTATGCCTAGCTAGGGGCGTAAAATGATAGCGCTCGTTGGGAGGCAACCTAACTTGTATATTTTTGCTTTTTGGTTTTCTTTCTGTCTTCACTAAAATACCAAATTATTCCTATTATTAGATGTGTTTTTGTGGTTTAAATTAGTGTTTGTGCCAAGCAAGGCCTTTGGGATGATTTGGGTGAGAGTTGATTTGATCTTGCTGAAAAACAGAAACTATTGCGCTCACAAAAATAATTTCCATTTTTAAAATAAGAGTGATTTTTAGTTGATTATTTTTGAAGAAGATTAATATACAAATTTTACACGTTGTCCTAATTTTTCAGAATGTTTGGAGTTACAGAAGTATTATAAGTTTCCAGATTGCTACAGACTGTTCTGTTTTTGACAGATTCTGTTTTCTTTGCGTTGTGTGCTTGTTTTGATGATTCTATGGTTTTCTTTGAAGAGTTTTTGCCATAGAAAAGTTTGAATACAATATATATAATGCAAAAATAAAATATGAATGGGTTTGCAACATTACTTATAGTAGTGGTTTGCTTTCTTATACTAACGGATCTCACGAAGGTTTTGTTGAGTTTTGTGTGATTGAAGTTTTCAAGTTTTTGGGTGATATTACGATGGATGAAGGAATAAGGATTAGCAAAAGGCTAAGCTTGGGAATGCCCGAGGCAAGCCAATATAATATTCAAGAAGTAGCAAGAAACTAAGCTTGGGGATGCCCCCGAGTGGCATCCCCTCTTTTTTCTGACAACCATCGGCATTTTACTTGGAGCTATATTTTTATTCTTCACATATCACTACAAAAAATACACTTTCGTGATGATACGTGTTTGTCACAGTAGGTCACGTTTTCTGTCATGCATGTACATCCATGACGATTTTATGCCAGAATCAAGATAGTCATACATGTGCTGTCGTAGAAGTGTTCCATGACATTACCAAAATTATCATCACAGAAGTGTCCACTTCCATGACGATAAATCGCGCGTCATAGAAGTGCTTTCGTCAAGGGTGACCAACACATGACATCCATCGTAACAGCTCGCCGTTAAGCTACCGGGTCCGGTTTTGGATCCGATAACCCGTTAACAACCCCGACCAATGGGGATTTTCCACGTGTAAAATCATCATTGGCTGGAGGAAAAATGTGTCGGCTCACCGTTGGGACAGATGTCATCCACTCATTGGACCAAAGGCTCCTATGATACGTCGATACGTGGCACGACCCAATAGAGGCCCATTCCTGTGAAAAGGCTGGCCCGTTTGACTTGGTCAAAAGGTGGTGGGCCGGCCCACCGAAGGCCTGTTAATGACCTGTTCGCATATAGCCCATTTATAGCCCGCTAACCCAGGGACCGTTACGACCTATCTGAATTAGGCCCAGTAGCATCATCTGGGCCGTCCAATATGATTCGAGCCCATTTTAACTTCTGGCCCATGTATGGCCCATGACGTATTTTGGCCCATTTGAGGCCATTTGTAACTCTTGGCCTATTAACAGCCCGTGGTGAAACTGGCTCGTAATGAACAATGTATCACTTTATACCCATTAACGGCCCATTATTCCATTGGGCCGTTTCCAGCCCATATTATCTTTCGGCCTTCTCAGGGTCAATTTGTTCTTGGGCTCATTTCCAGCATTCGTTTACTTACGGCCCGTTACTGTCATTTTTTGCTTATGGGCCAAATGCAGCCCATGGTTACAGTCGGCCCGTTTGTGGCCCGTTAATACGTTGGGCCGTTTTCATAGCGTCATCAAATATGGCCGATTAACGACGTCCCATTATGATCGGCCCATGAACGAATGATTCCAACTCTAGCCCGTTTATGGCCATAGTGCGGTCTGTTATTGGCCCATGTTTGGCCAATCGATCATACGGCTCGTAGAAGGCCCATTGATGATACGGCCCGTAGAAGGCCATTGTGTCTATGGACCATAGAAGGCCCATTGTTTCTACGCCCCGTAGAAGGCCCATTGTTTCTGCGACCCTTAGAAGGCCCATTGTTTCTACGGCCTGTAGGAGGCCCCTGGTAACTACAGTAAATATTAGCCTATAGTTATTGTGGCCTAGTTTTAAAAAATAGGTTTATTGCGGCCACTAGCAAACCGCGGAAAAAGAACTGCACTGACTACAAGCAAACAAATAAACAAGACAATAAGGAAATAAATAAGCAAGCAACTTATGCTAGGCTATCACAACTATTACACATATTACATCCACTGGGCATCAAAGTTCGCCACCAGTGCAAATATAGGGAACAAAGCAGCATATCATATACACTGGTTGTCAAAGTTGGCGACCAGTGCAAATAAACGCCGCAACAAAACAAGTTCAGAACTGAAACCATTTCAGAAGAGCTCAAGAAACAATATCCTGGGTACCCATAATGCTGGCAAGATGCTTAGAAAGCTTATTAACTTTCTCTTGTTTGGCACTTAAATCCTCCAGCACTTGCTATTGCACCAGAAAGTATGCATCTGAATTCTGCAGGGACTTCCTCAGTCCTTCGGCTTCCTATCGCATAACGTCTGATCGATGTCTTTCAACTTGAAGTTGAGACTCAAGAAGCCGAACTAATTCAGGCAGCGAGTTCGAAGAGTTGGTGCCAACAGTAGTAGCCAGTAACTCGAACACTACATCAAGACAGGACTTTGGGGTTGTCTCAGTGTCTTCAATATAGTTTTTATCAGCTTTCTTGGAGACCAACAGGGATGTCTCACTATCTTGAACCTTATCTGCATTACTTCCTTTACCATTTCATAACGGGGTACTCTTCTCCAATATTTTATCCGCGTTCTAAATAAAAACAAACAAACACATCACATGTTTACAAAGTAGTATATGAAACTCATTTTGGTAAACCAGTTCAGTAGTAAGGTGGACAAGATAACAACATGAAACAAACATATATCTATGTAGTATGGTCACTATATGGTCTATATCATTCTAGTTTATGTTGCCAAATCAAGATAGATACAATTCGAATCATATCTATTTAAGACAAAGCAGCATAGACAGAATATAAGTGTGGGAAACTACACAGCAATAACAACACTTGTAATGTGCATGGCATGAGAACATAACTGTTTATTCAATTGAAACTAAAATCAACATAGAGCAAGTTACAATAGCAAACACGTTAAAGAAACAGGTTTAAAACATACCTGTTACGCCATTGGAGTTTCAATTGCATCCTTCAAATTTGAAATTAGTTGGTATGAGTAAATATATTGATGCAAGAGCAAAGTAGTATGAACCATAGCTACGAAACCTGACCTGAGAACAATTCTTCTTCTGCTTTAAGCGTTGACTTGGGGTTTGGAGTGGTGGTCCTCGTGCTTTGGGCACTGCAGTTGCCTTACTAATTGCTCGTGTTTGGGGGCTCTGTGGTGGAGATGGTGTTGTGTCAACTGGAACTGGGTTACTATTTGCTGGGGTTTGGGTTAGAAGGGTTGTAGCTGGTTCTCTGTCCAACTGGGTAGGGAACAATCTGCGTGAGTCTGGGTTATGTGTGGTGGGGCTGGTTCTTAGGCAAGTACAACCGTGGTTCTATCTGCATTGACATGTAGCACAATCTTTTGACCGTGTTTTTAGTCCCACAGATACTTCCATCACCCCCCCAATTGAAATGGCTGATAAATAAGAAAAGTAATTGGATGTACAGACATTGTAAGATAGACATGTGCAATGGATAGTAGGGAAGAAAACAGGGCATGAAATAATTCACATTTATGTTGTCTAACCAAACAGAATAGCAAGACATAATTTCACATATATGATGGCTAATTAAACAGGATAGCATGACACAATTTCACATGTATGATGGCTAACTAAACAGGATAGAATGACATACTTCAAAATATGATGACTATGTAAACATGATGACATGATATAACTATATGATGTGTCTATTAAAGTGGTTGGCATGACATAAATCACAAACATGCCATCGATGGAAACATGATGGCATGATATAATTCACGAATAGAATGACATAATTCAAAATATGATGACTATGTAAACATGATGAGATGATATAACTATATTATGTCTTTAGAAAATGGTTGGCATGCCATAATTCAGATACATGCTGTCTATGTAAACATCATGGCATGCTATAATTCAAATATATGATTTATATACTAAGCAAGTGAGCAGAGGGCAATCACATATATGATGTGTCAACTAAGGAGATGGCATTCAATATTGTGTATATGATGTAAAAGCTAAGCATTGCAATACAACATATGCATGATATGAGTAATATAACCCTGCCAAGTTTGAGCATACACCTCATGGGGATAATAGGACTGGTCATCTGCCTTTGAATCCTCTCTCAAGAGCTATCTGTAACCAGCAAGATATCTGCTTCAGCAGGTAGCATTGTTTGCTTTGGAGACCTTGTTTTCACTCCAGATTTCTCCATCACCAATTCAAATAGCTGATGCACAGGAAGAGCAGTTGAATATACAAACATTGTCGACAAATGCAATGAGAAATACAAAAAAAAGGTTGGCATGATATAATTCACATATATGACGCTTGGCTAAACAACATGGCATTGCATAATTCACATATATAATGCCTTGCAACAAGATAGCATTGCATAATTCACACATATAATGTCTTGGAACAAGATGGCATTGCATAATTCACATATATGGTAATTACACACTAAACATGTGGCATTCACACAAAGCATGTCTAAACTAAGCAAATGACATAGCAATGCAAGATATGATACGCATGATATGAGCAACATAACCCTGCCAAGTTAGAGCATACACCTCGGGGCGGGGGGGGGGGGGGGAATAGGACTGCTCATCTGTTTGTGAATCCTCCTCTAAGGAGCTATCCATAACCAGCAAGACATGCGCTTCGTCAGATAGCATTGTCTGCTCTGAAGACCTTGTTTCCACTCCAGATTTTTCCATGACCGTGCCGAATGGCTGATGCACAGGAAGAGTAATTGAATGTACTAAAATTGTTGACAAATTTAACACCTAATAAAAAAATGATGGCATGATATAATTCACATATAAGATGATTAGCTAACCAGGGTGGCATTGCAAAATTCACATATATGATGCCTGGCTAAACAAGATGGCATTGCATGATTCACATATACGATAAAGAAACTAAACAGATGGCATTGACACAAAGCATGTCTAAACTAAGCAGATGACATATTTGATGTATAGAATAAGCAATGCAAGGCACCATATGCATGATATTACCAACATCAACATTCCAAGTTAGAGCGAAGACCTCGGGGGTAAATAGGTGTGGTCTTCTTCTTCTGAATCCCCCTCAGAACAGTTATCTTCCTCTTGATTACAATCCGAAATGGGTGGAGGGGGGGCTGCCTTTGCATCCACCATGGAGCGACGTCTGCATGAAATTTTATTGCCACACAAGGCTCGTCTCTTTTGCTCTACATGTTCAGTTCCATGTAAAATAACTGACATGCATAGGAATAAAACATAGTGAGATTATGTAAGGAGTGCATGCACAAATCCAGATTGATGGTAGCAAACTATGGATAGACCAAAAACCAATGATAGCAGGCAGATAATAGCTTTAGTTAAAAATATAGATAATAGACACCCGAGATTAACCAGATAGTAGACAGATAGTACTGATTGCTGCCCCAATATGTACCCCACAACCATTTAAAAACTCAAGTTTCAGCATTAGTTTGGACCTGACTCGGAGTCTAATAGGTGAACACGATGATAAAGTAGCATGTCATCATATTAAGAAATGAATAAGGTAAGCAGACATGGAAGAGTGCGACCTCTCTTGCGTACCCGTGTAGTCCTCAAGGTCATCTGCTCAATTGATGATGGTAATGCAGTTGTCATGGCTGCGGGCAGCGGGGAAGAAGATCTGAGGCGGTGAAAGATAGTTTGGAGAGCGGATCCCTGCTGTGGTAACCCTTCCGTCATCGGAGCAACTGAGCTGGGGTGGAACACAACGTAGCAGGAGTAGGACAAACCACACAAGGTTTTCTTTGACACATATCTATAACAGAAGTAATTGTGTAAGGGCTTGTTTGAATTTGAGGATTCTAACAATGCAGGGATAGGAAATAGACAGGAATAGGATAGGAATGCATGTGCAAAACAGAGAATTTAAAAACATAGGATTTCTACCAATCTGGGTGTTTGATTCACAAGAATTGGAAGATCACAGGATGCAAAGAAGCATGGTGAGATTAAGTCAAACCACAAGACAATGTACGGTTATAATGCTATTATGCTACTATCTCTTAGTCTTGTGCTTCATGAATAGAAATTTGAAAAGGAGGACAAGTGGAAATTAAAATTCCTACGGTTTTTCTTTCAAGGAGACACTAAAGGAGAAAATCCTATAGTTTTACTTTGCTCCATTCCTTTGAACCAAATTCACAAATAGTAGTACCATAGGAAACTTTCCAATTCCTATGTTTTCCCTTCACTTTTCCTTTCAAGCACTGGCAATTCTAGTAGGCAGGCTTAAGCAAGGAAAAGCCTACACTAAAAAAATGTTTTTGTGCTACTTCTATTACTTTGGACCCAGGCCACTGCCCTACTAGCTTAACTCCCAGGCCCATCGACAAATGCACGGCTCAAACGCGCAGAGATAAATAATGACGGCGTTCAAGAGAGTCCATCACGGACAGCTAAGTTTCTTGGTACCTCACTGCTTGTCATATAGTAGGATAAAATAATCGTATGTCACATTACTACGTGTGCTCAGTGGACAATATATATAACATGTAGAGTAAAAAAGAGATGCAACAAGTGTACAACCTCTTTGACGAAGCCATGTCGATCTCAGCGTGATTGGGTTGGTCGGTGAGGATGCTCCGGCTGACTTGGCTATCGGAGGAGGGGAAGATCTTAGGCGTCTGGAGATGGAGCCCGGGGTACTGCTTCACTGTGATGGAGGGTTTCCTCGTTGGAGCAGTTTCGGTGAGTTGTACGACGCCGAGGCTGAAGCAGGACAAGAGAGACAACGTTAACTTGAGTGGAATTCTAATAGCATCTCCAATAGATGACGTAAAATACATAACCACAAAGTGCTAGATGTAAAATACATCAGCCGCTCATATCTGAACTTGACTGTGGAAACTGAATTTAACTGTCGAGACTGAACTTAACTGTCAAAACTGAATTTTGTTGTCAAAACTGAATTTTACTGTCGAAACTGAATTTTACTGTCGAGAGACGGGCAGCTGGTCGTGTAGCAGCATCAGGTGAGGCTACATGTTAGTCGACTGACTTCTTCATCTCTGGTCAGTCGATTTGCCAGCCGTTCGGTACGAAATCAAGGGCCTGAAGTTCATCTTCAACCTCCACCCCCTGAGCCGCCAGCCACCACCGGCCAAACAGCCGCCCCCCGCTGCCCGCGTCCGGCGGTGCGCAGCCCCGCCCGCCCCAAAACCACTCCCCACTGCCGGTCCGCCGCCACCCCGGCCATCCCTCTAGGCCCCCTGTCGGGGGGATGAACCCCGGGCAGGCAACGGAACCCGGATCCTTTTCAAAAACAACGGGGCCGGCGTCACCCCTCAAGCTGGCACGCGCTTGGCGGGGTCACTCGACCCGACCAAACCCTGCAACCCGGCCAAACTCTCCGACCCGGCAAGACACGTCGACTCGGCCTCAACAGCTAATACAAGACAGCCGAACCCGGCACAACCGAGGCTTCGTCAACAAGCCAGCTCCACCTGTGGCGTGCTCCGCAATCCAGCCACGGGTCAGCTCCCGTCCCATCTAGGCCGTACGATGGGACAAGTCTTCAGCCACTAATGACCAAGGCAACAGTGCTCTGCCCATGCCTCTGGTCAGCCGGAGCGTGGCAACAGTGCTCCTCACCTACCTGCTGACCAGGGCCGGCGTGGCTATAGTGCCCCCGCCATCACCGCTGACGACAACAAGCGGCGACCTAACGGAACGCCACGGTACATGACTCGACTCGGCCACGCCCTGACGATCGACAAGATGGTGCACAGTCCCCCTAGGCATGTGGGGCCCGCACCTAGGGGAACCTGGCGAACCACAGGCCCCCAGCGGGTCCTAGCCCGGGTCCCCGGACGCCGATAACCCAGACCCACCGACTTGTAACATTACCATTGTATCCCTTGGGGGTTGGCCTATGAAATCCCCCAGGAGCCCACGCATACGGGCAACGAGAGGCAGATAACATAGAGAGGAACTAGCCACCAAACAGTAACATCCACTCGGGGAGAAGGAGCAGCCTAAGCCTTGGCTAGCCCTCCTTCCTCCTCGGCACAGCTCTAGGAGCAACATTGTATTGTCGAAACATCAAACTACACTCGGCAGGACTAGGGCTGTTATCTCTCCGGAGAGCCCCGAACCTGGGTATGTCTTGTGTCCCGCACTCTCACACCAACCCCGCCTCTGGAGACCACCAGTACCCTCGAGCCTCCTCCTCTCTTTAGCCATCCCATGGCATCTGCCGTGCGCCCACCACGACAGTTGGCGCCCACCGTGGGGCAGCTCGAGGAGCTGGCCGGGATCATGCTTCAGACGGGGCCCTTTTCCAACTCCGACGAGTCCGTCATGCTGGCGGACGATGTTGTTGACGCACTCGCCGCCTCCTTCGCTGCGCTGCGCATCTCTGATGCGCCCACGGCTGATGAGTACCCCAGCGAGGTACTCAGCTACTCCGACTCCCACCTCTCCTTTGGTGGTGGCATCTCCACTAGGGCAATGGACGTCCACATGGAGGTCTTCGTCACCCGCGAGGGCGCCTCTTCCTCATCGAGCAAGACGCGGTAGGCTGCCGAAGCCAGGGCTGCTGCAGATTGGACCGAGCCGTCTGATCCGTTGTGCACCGCGATGCAGAGCCTCCGCATCCCCATTAGCACTGAGGTCGACGCCACCAACGTCGCTGAGGCCCGAGCCCAGCTCGAGGAATGGCGCCAGCAGATGCTGGACCTGTCCGAGATGCTTGCCGCCACCCAGCGTCATCTGGATTCCACTCAGCTGGAGCGCCCGAGCGCCGCCTACGGATTCACGCCCACCGCGCCGCCTACGGATTCACGCCCACCGCGGCCGAGCCGGGCCGGGTCACCGACGTGCGTGCCTAGGGAGGAGCGATCGGCCGGGCCCTCGGCACCATCCCGACCATCTACGAGACCCCAACGATGAATATGCGCATTGCCCAGGCAGCCGCAGTCGACCTGGACCAGCTCACGGGCGAGGAACTGAAGGAGTGCATCGGACGGATGCGAGACCTCCTCAACGCAGCCAACGCCCAGCATCGGCGGACCCGGCGAACTTCAGCACACAGCTTCCTCGCCACCCGGCGAGGCGCACTCCGGCCGAGCCCGGACTCGGCGCGACCCGACCGCCACGACCGCGGGCGGTTTGGGCGATGAGCCCATCCCGGAGATCCAGCGCGGACCCGGCCAGCATGGTCGGCGTCTGGCTCCAACCGACCCAGCCCCTCGTGGCCTGGTCGCCAGTCGACTCGGCCCGCGTGCCATCGATGACACCGACGCTCGCCACTGCCTCGACCAGCTCGCTCATTCCTTGGAGGTGGAGGAAAGCAGCGCTATCAGGCCGGCGTGCTTTGGCCCACGCATCCGAGAAGAGCCCTTTCCCAAAGGGTTCATGCTCCCCCGTGACACCCCCAAGTACAACAGGACCGTGAAGCCAGAATATTGGCTCACCGACTACACCACTGCAATTGGCATCACCGGTGCCAATCGCCGGCTCTCCGTGTGCTACGCACTGCTCATGCTCCAAGGGTCGGCCCGCACCTAGTTGAACAGTCAGCCGATGTGCAGCATCAACACATGGGTCGATTTCGAGCAAGCCTTCGTCCGCAACTTCACGGGGACCTACAAGCGACCCGGCCGCCCTAGCCAGCTCGCCATGTGCGCGCAAGGGCCTATGGAGACTGGTCGCAAGTACCTCGCACGCTGGACCGAGCTCCGAAACAGCTGCGAGGGCGTCCATGAAGTCCAAGCGATCCAGTACTTCGTCAACGGGTGCGGAGACGGCACCCTCCTCAAGCACAAGCTCTTACGCTCCGAGTCGGCCACCATGGCCGCGCTCATGGTGACGACAGACAAATACGCCAACGCTGACTCCGCCATGAAGATCCAGGTGGCCCTGGATGAAGCCGTCAAGGCAAAGCCGGTTCCCCCTCCGAAGCCTGCCGATGAAAGCAGCCGGCAGCGGCATCACCAGAAAAACAAGCGCAAGGCCGACCAGCCAATGCAGCGCTACAACAACCGGCTCGTCGCGGCCATCGAGCCCGTGGCGGACCCGGCGGACAAGCACCGGCAGACCGGCAAGACGGCGTGGCAACCCGCCATGAGCTTCGAAGAGATGCTCGACGCCCCCTTCAAGCACCACAGTGGCGCAAGACCGTCCACGCACACGCTTCGGCAGTGTGGCATCACCAAGCGCATCATGAGGGGCGACGTCCCGACTCCTCCAGCTCCGGCTCCAGGCGCGGGGCAGCCACCTCCGCCTCAACTGCCGCCTCCAGCTGGCGGCACGATGCGCGACAACGCCTACCCGGACCAGAACACGGCCTACGTCTTCTTCACCAGCCTTGGCGATGACAACTGTAGCGAGCGCCTCCTTCGCGAGGATGTGAACACTGTCGTCCCGGCCAAACCAGAGTTCATGCACTGGTCGGACTGCCCGGTCACCTGGACACGAGAGGATCACCCGACAGTCATGCCGAATCCGAGTGGTTATGCCCTCGTCCTCAGCCCCACCATCGTCGCACGGCACACATGCAAGTTCTCCCGAGTCCTCATCGACGGCGGCAGCAACATCAACATCGTCTACCGCGACACAATGACCAAACTCGTCCTCAAGGCCAAGGACCTGGAACCAACCCAGATAATCTTCCACGGCATCGTACCTGGCCTCTCCTGCTCTCCCATTGGCCGGGTCCGGCTCGACGTCCTATTCGGTGACAGCAGCCACTTCCGGCGCGAACCAATCTGGTTCGAGGTGGTGGACCTGTCCAGCGCGTACCACGCACTGCCGGGCCGACCCGCGCTCTCCAAGTTCATGGCGGTCCCCCATTACGCGTATCTGAAGATGAAGATGCCGGGTCCCAAGGGCCTCATCACCATTACCGGCAACTATCGTAAGTCCCTGGAGTGCGCCCGAGACGGCGCCTAGCTGGCCGAGTCGCTGGTCATTGTCGAGGAGCAGTGCCAGCTCGACCGAATCGTCGCCATAGCAGGCGAGGCCTCGGCCGCGTCGTTCCCAACCAAGGACCCGGCCGACGAGGCCGCCTTTAAGCCCTCCAGAGACCAAGAAAGTGAAGCTGAACCTGGAGGATCCCAGCTGCAGCAAGTACGTTGTCGTAGGCGCCCGCCTTGACAGCAAATAGGAAGGCGAGCTTGTCGACTTCCTCCATGAGAATCGGGATATCTTTGCATGGACCTCCAAGGACATGCCGAGCACAAACATCACATATGCAAGGACGCCAAGCCTGTCCGTCAACCCCTGTGACGTTTTTCCGAAGAAAAGAGAAGAACCATCGGCGAAGAGGTCACCAAGCTTTTGGCGGCCGGCTTCATCATGGAAGTGTTTCACCTCGAGTGGCTGGCCAATCTAGTCCTCGTCCTGAAGAAGAACAAGACTTGGCGCATGTGTATCGACTACACCAGCCTCAACAAGGCCTGTCCGAAGGACCCGTTCGCCCTCCCGCGGATCGACCAAGTCATCGACTCGACCACCGGGTGCGAGCTCCTGTCCTTCCTGGACGCTTACTCCGGCTACCACCAGATCAAGCTGGACCCGGCCGCTGCCCTGAAGACGTCCTTCATCACTCCCTTTGGGGCGTATTGCTACATCACCATGTCGTTCGGCTTGAAGAATGCTGGCGCCACCTTCCAACGCTGCATGCAGAAATGCCTGCTGCCGTAACTCGGCCGCAATATCCACGTTTACGTGGACGACATCATGGTGAAGACCAAGCAGCACCTCACACTCCTCGACAACTTGAAGGAAACATTCGCTAACCTCTGCGAATACAAGGTCAAGCTTAACCCGGAAAAATGCGTTTTCGGCGTCCCAGCCGGAAAGCTACTCGGCTTCCTCGTCTCAGAGCGCGACATTGAGGAGAACCCGGAGAAAATTAAGGCCATCAAGCGCATGCGCAAGCCGGCTTGGCTGCGTGATGTCCAGAAGTTCACCGGCTACTTGGCCTCAGTCAGCCGGTTTCTAAGCCGGCTGGGCAAGAGGGCACTACCCCTATACCAGCTGATGAAGAAGATGAAGTCGTTCGAGTGGAATGACCAAGCAGACGAGGCCTTCCAAGACCTCAAGCGTATGCTCTCCACCGCACCAGTCCTGGCCGCGCCGACCGACAAGGAGCCGCTGTTGCTATACATAGCCGCGACCTCATGGGCGGTCAGCATGGTGCTGGTGGTCGAGCGACCAGAGAAGGGCAAGATCCAAGCCGTCCAGCGCCCGGTCTACTACCTGAGCGAAGTGCTCTCTAACTCCAAGCAGAACTACCCGCACTACCAGAAGATGTGTTACGGCGAATACTTTACCGCCAAGAAGCTGAAGCAGTACTTCCAAGAGCACGTCATCACCGTAGTCAGCACGGCTCCTATTGGAGAAATCATCGGGTGCCAGGATGCCTCTGGCCGGGTCGCCAAGTGGGTGCTCCAGCTGGCCGGCCACACCATCCTCTACGAGCCCTGCACCACGATCAAGTCTCAGGCCCTGGCCGACTTCCTCATCGACTGGACCGAGACCCAGTACCTACCGCCACCCCCCAACTCAACGCATTGGCGCATGCATTTCGACGGGTCCAAGATGCGACTCGGCCTAGGGGCCGACATCGTGTTGTCATCCCCAAAGGGCGGCCGACTCTGCTACGCATTCCAGATCCCCTTTGCCGCCTCCAACAACGTCGCCGAGTACGAAGCCCTTGTGCATGGCCTCTGGCTTGCCAAGGAACTCGACATCCGACGCATCCTGTGCTACGGCGACTTGGACCTAGTGGTGCAGCAGTGCTCCGGCGAGTGGGATGCCCGTGACTCCAACATGGCAAGCTACTGCTTCCACGTCCAGAAGCTGTCCGGGTCCTTCGAGGGCTGTGAACACCTGTGTTCGCGTTCCCGAGGGCACCCCTCTCTTTCAAGAGGATTCACGGCATGTCAAGCCCTGGTAAGGTTCTTCGCTTTGCATCGAATTAAACCACATGCTCCACCGCTTGTGCTGGCCCCCGTCAATTCCTTTGAGTTTCATTCTTGCGAACGTACTCCCCAGAGGGTGCACGATCTCGACGAATTACTTCTGAATAAATTCAGAAATCATATGGAAGAACCATAGCATTTCGCGACTCATTGGTAAATCAACTTTGATTCTCTATAAACCAAGAATGTGAGACCATTAACACGGTTAAAGCTAAACTTCTTGAAGTCCAAGATAAATCTATAATATAAATATAGAGGCACTTCTTTTTATTTTTAAAGAAGTTTTAAAATAGATCTTTTATTTATGATAAAGAAGGGGGTGAGATTCTCCTTTATTTTTTTTGCGTTCTCCACGTCCCGCGCGCGGAGAATGAAGCAGCTGACACACTCGCCAAGATTGCCTCGTCCTGGCAGTCCATCCCGTCCGGCGTCTCCCTCGAGCACCTGCACAAGCCGTCCGTCAAGCCGTCGCCGGACTCCGAGTCCATCCAGGTCCCAGACGACTCGGCCGCATCTCCACTCGGCCCGAGGGCTGCTAAACCCGGCCCGGGGGCTGCCGAACCTGGCCCGGGGGCTGCTGAACCCGACCCAGGGGCTGCTCAGCTCGACCTGGCCGCCATCGCCCCAGACCCGGCCATCGCCATCCCCGACCCAGGGGCTGCCGACTCGGAACCCGCCCTCGTGGCCATCTTCGCCATGGTGACGGCTCCGTCTTGGGCCCTCCCAATATCAGAATTCCTGGAGAACGGGGTTCTCCCCATGGATGAGACTGAAGCCCGACAAGTGCAACGTCGGGTGTCCGCCTACAGCATCATCAACAACGAGCTTGTCAAGCACAGCTCCACTGGCGTGTTCTAGCGCTGCGTCGAGCAGGAACAGGGCGTCGACATCCTCCTTGACATACACCAGCGCGAATGCGGGCACCACGCCACATCGTGATCCCTGGTGGCCAGGCATTCCGCCACGGCTTCTACTGGCCCACGGCCCTCCAAAATGCCGAGTTGCTCGTTCTCAAGTGTGAGGGATGCCAGCGATTCAGCAAGTGCAGCCACCAGCCGGCGTCAGCACTCCGCACTATTCCGATCGCCTAGACTTTCGCGCTCTGGGGACTCGACATGGTGGGACCCTTCAAAACCGCTTGAGGCGGCATGACGCACCAGCTGGTGGCGGTGGACAAGTTCACCAAGTGGATCGAAGCACGGCCAATCAAGAAACTGGACGGGCCAACAGCCGTCCGGTTCATCAAGGACATAGCGGTTCGCTACGGCATGCCGAACAGCATCATCACGGATAATGACACCAACTTTGCCAAGGGCGCGCTCGAACAATACTGCTCCGTCTCCGGCATCCGCCTCGACCTGGCCTCTATTGCACATCTGCAGTCCAACGGGCAGGTCAAGCGGGCCAACGGACTCATCCTGTCTGGCATCAAGCCACGACTCGTTGAGCCACTCATCTGCTCACCCGGTAGCTGGCTCGACGAGTTGCCGGCCGTTCTCTAGAGTCTCTGAACCACGCCGAATCGGTCGACCGGGTTCACCCCGTTCTTCCTCGTCTATGGAGCCGAAGCCATCATCCCGACCAACATCGAGTTTGACTCGCCACGCGTCGCTATGTACACCGAAGCCAAAGCCAGAGAAGCCCGCGAAGACGGCGTCGACCTGCTCGAAGAAGCCCGCCTCCTGGCACTCAGCCGTTCGGCCATCTACCAGCAAGTCCTGAGGCACTACCACAACAAGAAGATCAAGCCCCTCGCGTTTCGCGAGGGCGACCTCGTCCTCTGACTCGTCCAAGAGCAAGCCGGCCAGCATAAGCTGTCCCCTCCATGGAAGGGCCCATTCATCATGACCAGGGCCTTGCGCGATCACAACGCCTACTACCTCATCGACGCACGCAAGTCAAACAAGCGCAAGAGAGACACCGCCGGTGAAGAAACGACCCGGCCGTGGAACGCGGAACTCCTCCGCCTGTTTTACAGTTAGCCGCACGAGTGTATGTATCGTCGCCTTTTGTAAATGCATGAAACTATGGGGTCCCCAAACGAGACTCGGGGGCTGCCTTTTATCGACCAACTTATTGAGTCCCTACCCTTTTGCATCACTATGCTCCTGAACCCGGCCACCGGTCCGACCCGCTCGACCCAGGGGCTCGTGGGCTGGCCGGCTTGATCGCCACCCCGCCGCTTTACTTGGTGATTCCTGATGCGCTAAGGATGCCACGGTCCCCACTTCGCCCTAAGCCACCGACCTGACTTCGGCTGTCGGCTGGCAAGCACAATGGGCCAGAGCTCCTTCACACTTCAAACACCGATTCAAAGGCTGCTGGGTTGACCAACCCAGCCCGCCGCTCAGAAAATAAAAATAAACATCCACACGACCGGCTTCTCGCCAACCGGCTCCGCCGGGTTGCCGCCAGCCGGCCCAGTGGATGTTTCGCTCGCGCTCAACGTTTTGAAGAACCCAAGTCCTGATGCTCCTCTCGAAGAACCGAACTCCTTGTCATGGACCAGAGCCTCGGCCGTCTGACTCGCGGGAGGGGGGGGGGGGGAGGGGGGGATATTTGAGAAAGGAAAAGCGTAAAAAATCGGTCCAAAAAATGAAAAGCAAGAGTAGAAACATTCACGACATATACACAAATATTTAAAGGCCCACGGCCTGAGTTCATTACACCCTAAACCCCCAGTGGGTGGGTGGACCTGCTACCTAACAAATCCTACTAAGATATCTCAGGCATCTCCAGCGCTGCGTCGCGACATCGATGGCTCTCCCCTGGCGGCCTCCGGGTCCAGCGAGGCACCAGTGTCCTCCTGGGCACCCCCGTCGCGGTAGACGCCCGTCTCCTCGGAGCTCCCTTCCGAATCGTGAAGAAGCAGGCCATGGTCGTCACCGACCACGACCCCGCCGTCCTCTGCCCGCTCAGGGTGGAACTCGTCGTGGAAGGCGAACTCGACGATGTAGCTGGCCCAGGAGGCAATTCGGCCGGCTTGCACCTGCAACAGCTGCTCCGAGCCGGCCCGCTGGCCCATCAACGCGTCCAGCAGCAGCTCCGGATGCCAAGACAGCGCGAACCTGTTAGGACCGGGTTTTCGGGATGTTAATTTCCCAGAAAATGGCCCTTATGCTTACCAGCCCCAGGATTACTGTTAGCTGGCAAGACACAAACTTGATACAAAAACTCCAAGCAAAGTACATGATATGTAGTACAAGACCATTCTGGCCTATGAGTACAACACAAGGTTTCTAGTGGTTGGTGGCGGAAGCGGTTTGTGGATCATCAGTGTCTATGGGACTCCATTTCCCACGGGAACAGCTGACCAGGTTAACTCCTATCTTCGCGGGACAGCTATCACCATTGATTAGGTTCCGGGGCTGTCGTCTCGTTGCTCCTCTCCGCGCGAGAAATCTGGCCAAGACAATAGCCAGGGACAAGCCAGTGAGTACTTTGAATGTACTCGCAAACATTATGAACACAGGAATAATATAACAATGATAATCATGCTCGGAAATACTCTATGATCACAACGTCAGTCACAGAAATAAGATCCATGATGCATGCAAACAAGTTATTCACGCAACACATGAATAATGCAATTAGAGAGTAGAAATAGAATTCCTCAGTCGGGCGTCTGAGCGACACCATAGAAAGGGCTCATAAGTGAAATAAATAACGAACGTGCCGTAGTCGGGCGTCTGTGCGACGCCACATAAAGGGCTTATATGGTAAATAAATAACAAACATGCCACAGTCGGGCGTCTATGCGACACCACATAAAGGGCTTATAGTAAATAAATAACAAACATGCCACAGTCGGGCGTCTATGCGACACCACATAAACGGCTTATAGTAAATAAATAACAAACATGCCACAGTCGGGCGTCTATGCGACACCACATAAACGGCTTATAGTAAATAATAAACAGACATACCACAGTCGGGCGTCTATGCGACACCACATAAAGGGCTTATAGTAAATAAATAACAAACAAGCCACAGTCGGGCGTCTATGCGACACCACATAAAGGGTTTATAACAGAATAGTCACAGTGAATATCCCGGAGGTAGAACCGTCCCAGAGATACTTAATAAATCAAATAATGATCATCATTAGTCCATAATAATAATGATCACAATCATCATATTTCACTGGTCTAAATCAAAGTTCAGACTTAGTTGTTTTTCCTCTGAAGACCGACACTAAGACCGACACTTGACCCAACCCAGACTGTAGTCCTTAACCATGGTACCCTCATCCCGGCCCCTCTGTACGGTGTGTTCTAGAAAGGGGTTGACAAATTACTGAACCGTACCCTACCTGTGGCAGGGACAAGTGGTAGCATGAAACAAGTGTGGGGGTTACTGGAACAAGACTCGATCTATGGTTGACTCAGGAGGTTTATGTGTTACCTACATGATTAGCATAACAAATATGTTTTCAACCAACAGACATAACCACCACTCATCATGTCTCACTATGCCGTACCGGACACAATCGTCTCAACGACCGGAGACAAGCTCGTGTCTACCCAAGACAGAGGCTTTCCCGAGTTCCTTCCGGTATGCACGAGAGGCATGTGATGGTGACTACCATCTCAACATATCAAACTCCAACAACATGAATCATCAATATGCACTCGAGAGTTTGAACATATTATCACAGAAAAATAACCGAAAACTCCGAGATGGGAGGTGGTGCAACCGTATCAAAAAACACACGACAATATTATGCGAGGGTTCAGAATGCTTGCCTTCAAGTAGTGGGGAGGCAGGGTGCATTCCAAAACTTTGAAAGTTTTTCTCCTCTCTCCAAAATCCTATTAAAAATATTTTTGAATCAATGTATAGTTTCAAAAATAGTACCAAAAAGTTGTCTGATTTTTTTTGAAATAAATCATAAAATAAACTAGACAATATTTGAGAGAGGTAGGAAAAAGAATCAATTCATTTGGAGTTATATTTGAAAAGTTATAGGCAGTCAAAGTTTTGGTCAAAAATCTGTTTTTAAAATAAAACAGAAAAAAAATGTTTTGATTACTGACCACGTCGGAGGCGTGTTTTGGATTTATGCCTCGACTTATTCCAGCATGGACGGCGCGTGTGTAACTGACAGTGGGTCCAAGGGGCCCACTTGTCAGGTTTGACTAGACCTCTCCCTCCTCTTCCTTTGCCCCGAGCGGCGGCGGGACTCCAGCGACGCTCGCCGGCGAACGGCGGCACCGTTCGAGACACCGAGGGTGGAGATGGATCCATGGGTCTAGGGCGGTCCTCCCGGTGGTCGCCAGTCAGGCGGGGACGGAGGGAGTCGCCGGCAGCGGGCTTCGCGGCGGCCGGTGGCTTCGGGGGTTTTGGGCGTTTGAACTACGGTGGCTCCCGGTCGTGTTTGAGCAGCTGGGCGGCTCCGCAAGAAGAAGGGGAGTCGGGTGGTGGCGTTGGCTGGACTGGGGAGGGCCTGGTTGCAACGAAATGGATCGGAGGGCGGCGGTGGCCGAGCTGGCCGAAGACGGGGAAGACGGCCTCTCCTAGTCGATTGCGAGCTAGGGGAGCGCTAGTGGAGTGGCTTGAGGCTGCCTGAGGTCTAGGAGGAGCTCGGGGTCACCCTTTTATAGAGTAGCTAGCTTGGTTCCGCCATCGCCGAGGATAGGATCGCCGGCCGACCATTTCTGCTGCGGCAGGGCGTCGTGGCACCGACGAGCGCTTGCAGACGAGCGAGGGGATAAGCTTGAACTGCTCCAGGGGTAGCTGGCGCGTGGCTGCGGCTCAGGCGGCGCCGACCGTGGTAGGAGCTCACTCTGGACGCCGGCGTGCCGCCAAGGAGCTCTGACGGCGGCGCTGCAGGGCGCCAGGGACAGCTTGGCTCGTTCTGGTGAGCGGTCGAGGGTGGGGCGCGGCTCTGCAGGGCGAGCAAAAGTCAGGGGCGCAACATGGCGGCTTGGTACACACGCATGCAAAACGTGCGCTCTAGGCGCGCCCAGAGCACGCACGCGACATGTTCGACCGAATGCCAAGGTGGTCTAGAGCGCTCGGGTGGGGTTGGCAACTAACAGGACTAGGCTAGGGTTTGTAGGAAATCTAATGGACCAGGGGGTTAGGCCAGGAGACCAAGCTTGCAATGCTAACTAAAAACCATGTCAAAATTGGTCATGCCTACAAAGTTTTTGAAAAAATGCCAAGGGCACCTAGACATTTCTTGGAGTGGTCATAATCTCCAGATTGGGGTCTCTTTAGGAGTAGGTGATGGTGGCCAGGTTAGTTTGTCAAGGGAAGAAACTTGTCAGTGCAAATGTTTGAGAAAAACAGTTTTTGGCAGAAACTAAAAGCTGTCATTCCATGGACCAAAAATAATCCAATGGGTTCATTCTCTTGGACTTAAGGGTTTTGCAGGAAGGACTACAAGTTGGAAAAAGGACCATGGTTGAAAGAGCAAGTAAAGATATGGTTGCAGTACAAATCTTCAAGTTGGACCAGAATGAAAAAGAAGTTGATTCACTCAAAATTTTTAAAAGACATAACTTGGTTTTTGCATAAAGGTGGGTAATATACTCTTACTGACCTCCCCAAATTTTGGTGGAAGTTTTAAAGGAATATTTAAATAGGTTGTAGTGCAAAATTACCCACTGGACCAGATTTGAAAATAAGGTGTAGAGCTCAAAATCTCCAATGGTCAGAAAATGTTTTTGCACAAAAGTGATTTAGGGACATCATATGTCATCCCCAAATTTTGGTGAAAATTTTGGAGGCATTTATCAAATGGTTGTAGTGCAAAAGAGGCTCCAAAACTTATGAAAAGTCATTTTAAAGGAATAAAGCTTAGGAAAACAATTATGCAAATAAAACCACTGATTAGGAATTGTTTTGCTGAGAGAGTATAAAAGTACAATAACATCTTTGGAAGGTTTCCTCTTGAGGTGAAAACTCCACAATATTAAAGAAAAGGGTTCTGAAAACAAAAAAAAATCCAGAGAGTAAAATTTTTTAAACTCCTGGCAAACTTTAATAATTAAAACATGGTTAAATTTTTGGGGTGTTACAACAATACCCCCCGTAAAAGAAAATCTCGTCCTCGAGATTTGCTAAGGGTTGTTTAAAAAAATTACTCTTATTATCACAATAACAAACATCTTACTCCTGTAACTAAAACGTAGCTACAGTGAGAGGGCAATAAGTGGTGCAAAACTACAGTGTGGCACACTGGCGATGTGTGAAGAAATTTACGGTCAGTGTCTACTATCGGTTACAGTAAATTTAGAATAAACTTCTAAATTACTGAAAATATACGCTGGTCGTACCCTAGAGCACAGTGCTCTTTGTGGCTGACAGGTGGACCCGGGATCCACTGTCGGTCTCTTCCTCTACCTCTGGCTCTCTCTTCTTCCTCTCTCCCGCGCGCTTTCCCGCGCTTTCTCCACGGGCGACGCCTAGCTCATAGGGCATCTAGGCCGTACTGCAGTAGTGCGCGGCGTGCTAGCTGCCGGCGCAGCGTGCACTCACCTCGCGGGCCAGTGCGCTGTCGGCACTGCTCGCGGATTCGCCTCCAAACACCGGCGATCGAGCGACGAGCGGCGCTGGTGGACTTCGCCCACCGTACACCAATCTCGAGCTATAAAACGACCGCGGTGCTCCTTCTTCTTCCTCCATCTGACCTCGCTTCTCCTTCTCCTCCCTTCTTCTCCATTTCTGTCTGCAGGAGCTCGAGACGAGGCTCTAATGGCGGAGGCGATGCCGGACTGGTACATGATCCTAATGTGCGGAGGATTGGCGACATTGCTGGGGCTCTCCGTGCTCCTGTGGGTGATGATCCTCGATGATCGTCGTGATACGGCCGCTCGGGTGTTAGCTCTCCGCGGTGGCGGTGGTCACGATGATTAGGTGCGGTGCTAGCTGCTGTCAGAGTGCCGGAGGTAATTTGTACCTGAGTAATTACTCACAAATCTCTCCCTCTAAGACTGTGGGGTGTTAGGGAGGCAATTAAGTTGGTGCAAAAAAAGTGCACGTGGATTTGCACTAGGTCGAGTGGTTGTGAGTCTGCTGTAATGGTGCTGCGTGAAATAAAAATCTATGTTGTGAAGAAACGTATGCCGCAACAACTCCAAGAAAATCTCACTTCAGGAAATTTACTGAGGGTGAAAACGGTTAATAAAATTTTTACCAAAGAAAAATCACTCACATTGCCCGAAACTAACGATTTAATTCATCGCACAAATTTAGGATACCACACACAAGTTGCAATACATAAATAAATGCAGGGACCATAAACACAGTAATGGCATCTACAACGATAATGGTAGTTGGACAGGGTCTTGAGTAAAAGTCTCTGGAATCGGGGCACACTCTTCTTCTATCGGGGGAAGTGGATTGGCCAGTCGATGAATGTGCCTCTCCTGGTTGGGCCTCAGGGGTCTGCCGATGGCGATTTGAGGATTCAAATCAGCGAGGCTCTGGAGATAGCCCATTACTCGCTGGGTCAGCCGCTCTTGCGTGATGACATACTTGGCAAGATTGGCCAGTACTGGGTCTCTCTCGTTTCGTTCACCGGGAAAAGATGTTACTTCTCCGGGTGCTGCATGACTCGGGAAATAATAATATCCCCGTTCGCTGGCATAGGGTACCGCGAATCGAAGGCGGGTAAGTGCCTCATACGCAGCAGCTTCTATGGCCATATGCGGAGTCGGCATAGATTTTCCCATGAAGGAAGCTTCTGTGGGGTCTTGGTTTGGATTTGCAGGAGGGACGTGCACCACTGCCCAATATTTCGAGGTGGAAGGGGTGATCCTCGATTTGAGCAGCTCATACTGGGGTGGATGGGTAGCACTCATGGTACTGCAGGTAAAGTCCCACAAAACTTTAACAAAGCTACCTGGAGTTGCATCTGGTGTCCTCAGATAAATACTAGGGATCGACATGGCAATGGAAATGGTTGTGCGAGTGGTGCTCAGGGTGAGGGGTACTCGGCAAGATCACAGGGTGGCTTCTTATATAGCGTTGGGGCTAGGTTGTTTACCGTGGTGAAAGGTAACTAGTCGATCGGGTCTGTTCTATGGGGTCGGGGTCAATGCTACAGCTACACATATCCCGAAAAAGTGGCGTATTATTGTGGAAGTCGTTGGCGTGATAGAGCTAGCTGGGCCTGAAAAAATAAATAAACAGCAACCGCATGTTCACACTTTTAATGCAAGGCTACTATTTAAAACAGAGGCACACAAGCAAGCTGCGATTATTTAAGTCGATGCAGGATTACAAAATCACAGGGCGTGGGCTTACTGAGACTCCGTACTACTTGAGTGACTTAGTCTACCTCGTTTATATCTAAACGAGCCTGCCTTGTGGATGTCGAGACTTCTCCACGGGTTTCGCCGCCGGAATTAGCTGGAGGGGGTTGAGGGGCTGCCGGGTCGGGGTAGCGATGATGACCATCCCGGGGATTGTTGGCCACAATCCCGCTGGAGCGTGTTCCCAAAATGCGACGAAGCACTTCTGGGGACACCAAAGTATTATGGTCGATGGCTGGGACAGTCCTCAAGGTCTCGATCGGGTGTCCGAATAGCATGACTAGGTTGTCGGCGTCGGGCTCATCTCCTCCTCTCGCCGGGGCTCGACGAACCAGCTCTCCACGAGCTGCGATCAAATCAAGGGTGATTTGATCAAACAGTTCCTCTAGTGCACCTACATATGGCACCAGATGCAATAATGCAGGATCTGTCTCGTGATCTCCGTTGACAACCTGGGGTGGCCTACCATACCCGTCACGGCTGGGTAGTAGTAGAACGAGCGACAGTTAACTCTGGGCGACAAGTGCCGGAGTTGAACTATAGCCTCTCGAGCAGCTAGTTGAATGGCTTGTGGCTCAAAGGAAGTTGTCCTTCCGGTGAACCTGTAGGGGCGTTCTGGCGATAGACCCCTACCATAGATGTGCAAAGTGGCCCAGAATTGACGGCTCTCACTGCTCATGGGTCCTTGGTACACAACATATTCTTGAGGCTCCTCTAATGCAAAAGCACGGCGTGTGAGGTTTGCTAGCACGGTCACAAATCCTCCAAGGTTGTTTGCGGTGGTTTCATTGTGCACAACGGGGCCAGGCATTATGGCTTGGTTTGGGGAAGGAGGCTGGGTTGTGCTGTGTTGAGGTTAGTGCGCCCTTTTTATAGAAAAATAGGGCGGAGTCTTCCTTCGCACGCTTGCGAATGAGACAATTTAGGTGTCGGTCACTGGCGCGTGATCAACAGGCTAGGCTGATAGGTTGGGCACCGACTGCAAAAAGGTGTCGGGTCACTGTGGGGCTATCTTACGCGAGAAGCTTGGCCGGGGTTAGGTTATGGTCTGGGGTTTGGTTAACCTAGGTTTATTGACCTGGCTAAGATAGGATTAGCCAATGGTCAGCCTGGCTCTGATACCAAGTCTGTCAGGACCGGGTTTTTGGGATGTTAATTTCCCAGAAAATGGCCCTTATGCTTACCAGCCCCAGGATTACTGTTAGCTGGCAAGACACAAACTTGATACAAAAACTCCAAGCAAAGTACATGATATGTAGTACAAGACCATTCTGGCCTATGAGTACAACACAAGGTTTCTAGTGGTTGGTGGCGGAAGCGGTTTGTGGATCATCAGTGTCTATGGGACTCCATTTCCCACGGGAACAGCTGACCAGGTTAACTCCTATCTTCCCGGGACTGCTATCACCATTGATTAGGTTCCGGGGCTGTCGTTTCGTTGCTCCTCTCCGCGCGAGAAATCTGGCCAAGACAATAGCCAGGGACAAGCCAGTGAGTACTTTGAATGTACTCGCAAACATTATGAACACAAGAATAATATAACAATGATAATCATGCTCGGAAATACTCTATGATCACAATGTCAGTCACAGAAATAAGATCCATGATGCACGCAAACAAGTTATTCACGCAACACATGAATAATGCAATTAGAGAGTAGAAATAGAATGCCTCAGTAGGGCGTCTGAGCGACACCACAGAAAGGGCACATAAGTGAAATAAATAACGAGCGTGCCGCAGTCGGGCGTCTGTGCAATGCCACATAAAGGGCTTATACGGTAAATAAATAACAAACATGCCACAGTCGGGCGTCTATGCGACACCACATAAAGGGCTTATAGTAAATAAATAACAAACATGCCACACTCGGGCGTCTATGCGACACCACATAAAGGGCTTATAGTAAATAAATAACAAACATGCCACAGTCGGGCGTCTATGCGACACCACATAAAGGGCTTATGGTAAATAAATAACAGACATGCCACAGTCGGGCATCTATGCGACACCACATAAAGGGCTTATAGTAAATAAATAACAAACAAGCCACAGTCGGGCGTCTATGCGACACCACATAAAGGGCTTATAACAGAATAGTCACAGTGAATATCCCGGAGGTAGAACCGTCCCAGAGATACTAAATCAAATAATGATCATCATTAGTCCATAATAATAATGATCACAATCATCATATTTCACTGGTCTAAATCAAAGTTCAGACTTAGTTGTTTTTCCTCCGAAGACCGACACTAAGACCGACACTTGACCCAACCCAGACTATAGTCCTTAACCATGGACATGGCTACTCGAATAGGTTTAATCTCTGCAGAGGGTGTACTCTTTACCCACGAGTAACGGATTCCGTTAGTCCATCCGGACTAATTCCGCTCACGGTCTTTCAGTTGAAAACACACCCAACCGCACACACCAGCTTGACTCATCGGTGTCTGGAATCACCCACGACACTCATTAAGCAAAACTCTAAGTGGGGAGGCTACAACCTCGATTAGCATGGGATCACAAAACTTATACCGCGCGCAAACTGGGGAAGCTACCCCCTCGACTACAACCGAAACACCCATGCCCCCTGACCGGATGACTAGCTTTAATCCATGGCCATGGTACCCTCATCCCGGCCCCTCTGTACGGTGTGTGCTAGAAAGGGGTTGACAAATTACTGAACCGTACCCTACCTGTGGCAGGGACAAGTGGTAGAATGAAACAAGTGTGGGGGTTACTGGAACAAGACTCGATCTACGGTCGACTCAGGAGGTTTATGTGTTACCTACATGATTAGCATAACAAATATGTTTTCAACCAACAGACATAACCACCACTCATCATGTCTCACTATGCCGTACCGAACACAGTCGTCTCAACGACCGGAGACAAGCTCGTGTCTACCCAAGACAGAGGCTTTCCCGAGTTCCTTCAATATGCACTCGAGAGTTTGAACATATTATCACAGAAAAATAACGAAAACTCCGAGACGGGAGGTGGTGCAACCGTATCAAACAACACACGACAATATTATGCGAGGGTTCAGAATGCTTGCCTTCAAGTAGTGGGGAGGCAGGGTGCATTCCAAAACTTTGAAAGTTTTTCTCCTCTCTCTAAAATCCTATTAAAAATATTTTTGAATCAATGTATAGTTTCAAAAATAGTACCAAAAAGTTGTCTGAGTTTTTTTTGAAATAAATCTTAAAATAAACTAGACAATATTTGAGAGAGGTAGGAAAAAGAATCAATTCATTTGGAGTTATATTTGAAAAGTTATAGGCAGTCAAAGTTTTGGTCAAAAATCTGTTTTTAAAATAAAACAGAAAAAGAAAAAAAACGTTTCGATTACTGACCACGTCAAAGGCGTATTTTGGATTTACGCCTCCACTTATTCCAGCGTGGACGGCGCGTGTGTCACTGACAGTGGGTCCAACGGGCCCACTTGTCAGGTTTGACTAGTCCTCTCCCTCCTCTTCCTCTGCCCCGAGCGCCAGCGGGACTCCGGCGACGCTCGCCGGCGAACGGCGGCACCGTTCGAGACACCGAGGGTGGAGATGGATCCGTGGGTCCAGGGCGGTCCTCCCGGTGGTCGCCAGTCAGGTGGGGACGGAGGGAGTCGCCGGCGGCGGGCTTCGCGTCGGCCGGTGGCTTCGGGGTTTTTGGGCGTTTGAACTACGGTGGCTCCCGGTCGTGTTTGAGCAGCTGGGAGGCTCCGCAAGACGAAGGGGAGTCGGGTGGTGGCGTTGGCTGGACGGGGGAGGGCCTGGTTGCGACGAAACAGACCGGAGGGCGGCGGTGGCCGAGCTGGCCGGAGACGGGGAAGACGGCCTCTCCTAGTCGATTGCGAGCTAGGGGAGCGCTAGTGGAGTGGCTTGAGGCTGCCTGAGGTCTAGGAGGAGCTCGGGGTCACCCTTTTATAGAGTAGCTAGGTTGGTTCCACCATCGCCAAGGATAGGATTGCCGACCGTCCGTTTCTGCTGCGGCAGGGCGTTGTGGCACCGACGAGCGCTTGCAGACGAGCGAGGGGATAAGCTTGAACTGCTCCAGGGGCAGCTGGCGCGTGGCTGCGGCTCGGTCGGCGCTGACCGTGGTAGGAGCTCACTGCGGACACTAGCGTGCCGCCAAGGAGCTCTGACGGCGGCGCTGCAGGGCGCTAGGGACAGCTTGGCTTGTTCTGGTGAGCGGTCGAGGGTGGGGCACGGTTCTGCAGGGCGAGCAAAAGTCAGGGGCGGACGCGGCGGCTTGGTGCACGCGCGTGCAAAACCTGCGCTCTGGGCGCGCCTAGAGCACGCACGCGACGTGTTCGACCGAATGCCAAGGTGGTCTAGAGCGTTCGGGTGGGGCTGGCAACTAACAGGACTAGGCTAGGGTTTGTAGGAAAGCTAATGGACCAGGGGGTTAGGCCAGGAGACCAAGCTTGCAATGCTAACTAAAAACCATGTCAAAATTGGTCATGCCTACAAGGTGTTTGAAAAAATGCCAAGGGCACCTAGACATTTCTTGGAGTGGTCATAATCTCCAGATTGGGGTCTCTTTAGGAGTAGGTGATGGTGGCCAGGTTAGTTTGTCAAGGGAAGAAACTTGTCAGTGCAAATGTTTGAGAAAAACAGTTTTTGGCAGAAACTAAAAGCTGTCATTCCATGGACCAAAAATAATCCAATGGGTTCATGCTCTTGGACTTAAGGGTTTTGCAGGAAGGACTACAAGTTGGAAAAAGGACCATGGTTGAAAGAGCAAGTAAAGATATGGTTGCAGTACAAATCTTCAAGTTGGACCAGAATGAAAAAGAAGTTGATTCACTCAAAATTAACAAAAGACATAACTTGGTTTTTGCATAAAGGTGGGTAATATACTCTTACTGACCTCCCCAAATTTTGGTGGAAGTTTTAAAGAAATATTTAAATAGGTTGTAGTGCAAAATTGCCCACTGGACCAGATTTGAAAATAAGGTGTAGAGCTCAAAATCTCCAATGATCAGAAGATGTTTTTGCACAAAAGTGATTTAGGGACATCATATGTCATCCCAAAATTTTGGTGAAAATTTTGGAGGCATTTATCAAATGGTTGTAGTGCAAAAGAGGCTCCAAAACTTATGAAAAGTCATTTTAAAGGAATAAAGCTTAGGAAAACAATTATGCAAATAAAACCACTGATTAGGAATTGTTTTGCTGAGAGAGTATAAAAGTACAATAACATCTTTGGAAGGTTTCCTCTTGAGGTGAAAGCTCCACAATATTAAAGAAAAGGGTTCTGAAAACAACAGAAAATCCAGAGAGTAAAAAAAATTGAAACTCCTGGCAAAATTTAATAATTAAAACATGGTTAAATTTTTGGGGTGTTACACAACCGAAGCGCCATCTCAGCACCGGCACGAGTAGCGGAGATGCGCCACTCGTGAAGCCGGTCCGGTCCCATCTCCAGCCAATGCGCCAGGCGCGTAAAGCTATTCGGCTCGATGGAGCCCGGCCACAGGGCCATCATCATCACGGTGCCAGCCTGGGACAGCCGCCCCATCTGCTCCCCCAAGACCCGCAGGCGGGCCTCGGCGGCGGTCATCATTTCCGGGAAGGTCCACGCCACCTGCGGTTCCGTCCTGGATCCGACGACTCCTGTCGGGTCGTGGTGAAAGCGGACGGCTTCCTCTGCCAGCCAATGCGTCTCCGGGAAGGCCCCTGCCAGAGAAGCGAAGCATATCAGGAAAAAAGACAACAAGGATGAAAGGCCGGATCCCGACCCGGTGAAACACAAGAAAAGCACTTACTAAAGAAGGACTCTTCCAGGTGTTGTGCTTCGAGTAACGTACCATGCCGCTCCTGGTCAATGGTGCGGTCGCGCTCCTGGAGCACCTTCTCCAGGTCGGCCGCCTTGGCAAGGGCCGCCTTCAACTCGGAGTCCTTGTCATCGACCACCTTCTCGGCCGCCTCGCGACGACGGGCCTCATCCTGACGGCCCCCCCCCCCCCAGCCGTGACAACCTGCTCCCGCAGGCGCTCCACCTCGGCCTGGAGCCGGCCCTTGTTGTCGGCCAGCCTGCCGCACTGCTGGTCTGTCTCGACCAGGGTCTACTGCGCCTCCACCACCTTGGCGGCCTCCGCCTTAAGGAGCTCCACCTCGGCCTCGAGGCGGCTCTTATGACCCGCCAGCTGCTCCAACAGCTGGTTTGCCTCGTCAACCGACCACTGGGCCGCGGCCGCCTCCGCCACCTCGGCGCCAAGGTGGCCAGTGTCGCCAACAAGCTAGTCATAGTGATGTCCAGCCCGGAGCAGCCGGGTCTACCGAGACAGCAACTCGGCTGCAAAAAGGAAGATTCAGGAAAGAAGAAAGCAAGACTTAAGATTTGGCCCAACTATTACACAGTTGGCCCGAATCTCGGGGGCTACACCCAGTGAGTGCGCTAGTGCGCCCCCACTAGAAAAGATCATGGAGATACATGCGGCAACGCGGAGCTCCTCCTCCTTGGCGGCGAGCTGCTCCTTGAGCTCCCAGTATTTGCCTAGGAGACGGTTGAAGGCGCTGACCCGGTAGGCGTCGAGTTGCTGAAGAAAGCAGTAGTCAGAGCAAAGACAGTATTCTAAAAGATTCGACCCAACTACTACATAGTTGGCCCGAACCTCGGGGGCTACCCCCAGTGGGTGCGCTGGCGCGCCCCCACAAAGAAGAAGTTGCAAAAAGAGGCTTACCAGCACGACGCACTCCAGGTCCCTCGTCCGCTCCACCTCGGCCTGGGAAAAGGCCTCGAGCCGGTCCGTCCGGCCGCGCAGACGGCGGCTGACGGCGTCCATCACCGCCTCCTGCTGGGACAGAGGCCTGAAGACCACGATGCCCCTGCTTCGCGCCGGCTGCGGCGCGGCAGCCCGACGCCCTCCTTGCCGGGGCACCAAAGCATGCTCCCCGCTGGCCGCTCCCGACGCAGCCAACACCTCCTCCGACGCCCTCTCCGGCGCCGTCATCGACCCAGCTGCCGGGATGTCCTACGTCACCGCCACCGGTCCGGACGCCGGGACAGCCTGCTGCGCCATTGCCGACCCAGCTGCCGGGGTGGCCTGCGGCACCGCTACCCGCGACGCCTCCTCCAATGCTGACGGCGTCCCGCGCGCCGATCTCTACTACACAGCCTTCTTCTTGTACCTCCAAGTGCAGAGGTTTGTAGGAGAGTAGCAAATTTCCCTCAAGTGGATGACCTAAGGTTTATCAATCCATGGGAGGCGTAGGATGAAGATGGTCTCTCTCAAGCAACCCTGCAACCAAATAACAATGAGTCTTTTGTGTCCCCAACACACCCAATACAATGGCAAATTGTAAAGGTGCACTAGTTCGGCTTAGAGATGGTGATACAAGTGCAATATGGATGGTAGATATAGGTTTTTGTAATTTGAAAATATAAAAACAGCAAGGTAACTAATGATAAAAGTGAGCGTAAACGGTATTGTAATGGTAGGAAACAAGGCATAGGGTTTATACTTTCACTAGTGCAAGTTCTCTCAACAATAATAACATAATTAGATCATATAACTATCCCTCAACATGCAACAAAGAGTCACTCCAAAGCCACTAATAGTGGAGAACAATTGAAGAGATTATGGTAGGGTACGAAATCACCTCAAAGCTAGCCTTTCTGATCGGTCTATTCAAGAGTCTGTAGTAAAATAACACGAAGCTATTCTTTCCGTTCAATCTATCATAGAGTTCGTACTAGAATAACACCTTAAGACACAAATCAACCAAAACCCTAATGTCACCTAGATACTCCATTGTCACCTCAAGTATCCATGGGCATGATAATACGATATGCAACACATAATCTCAGATTCATCTATTCAACCAACACAAAGTACTTCAAAGAGTGCCCCAAAGTTTCTACCGGAGAGTCAAGACGAAAATGTGTGCCAACCCCTATGCATAGGTTCATGGGCGGAACCCGCAAGTTGATCACCAAAACATACATCAAGTGGATCACGTGAATATCCCATTTTCACCATAGATAAGCACAGCAAGACATACATCAAGTGTTCTCAAATCCTTAAAGATTCAATCCGTTATGATAACTTCAAAGGGAAAACTCAATCCATTACAAGAGAGTAGAGGGGGAGAAACATCATAAGATCCAACTATAATAGCAAAGCCCGTGATACATCAAGATCGTGCGAAGTCAAGAACACGAGAGAGAGAGGGAGAGAGAGAGAGAGATTAAACACATAGCTACTAGTACATACCCTCAGCCCCGAGGGTGAACTACTCCCTCCTCGTCATGGAGAGCGCCGGGATGATGAAGATGGCCACCGGTGATGGATTCCCCCCTCCGGCAGGGTACCGGAACGGGCTCTCGGGAGGTTTTTGGTGGCTACAAGGGCTTGCGATGGCGGAACTCCTGATCTATTGTTGTCTTTGATGTTTTTAGGGTATATGGGAATATATAGGCGAAAGAAGTCGGTCAGGGGAGCCACGAGGGGCCCACAAGGGTGGAGGGCGCGCCCAGGGGGTGGGCGCGCCCCCCTGCCTCGTGGCCTCCTTGAAGCTTCGCTGACTTGCACTCCAAGTCCCCTGGATTTCGTTCGTTCCAAAAATAACGCTCCCGAAGGTTTCATTCCGTTTGGACTCCGTTTGATATTCCTTTTCTTCGAAATACTGAAATAGGCAAGAAAACAACAATATGGGCTGGGCCTCTGGTTAATAGGTTAGTCCCAAAAATGATATAAAAGTGTAATGTAAAGCCCATAAACATCCAAAACGGGTAATATAATAGCATGGAACACTAAATAATTATAGATATGTTGGAGACGTATCAAGCATCCCCAAGCTTAATTCCTGCTCGTCCTCGAGTAATTAAATGATAAAAATAGAATTTTTGATGTGGAATGTTATCTAACATAATTCTAAATGTAATTTTCTTTATTGTGGCATGATTGTTCAGATCCAAATGATTCAAGATAAAAGCTTATAAAACATAAAAATAATAATAGTCGAAGCATACTAACAAATAATCATGCCTTATCAAAATAGCATAGCCAAAGAAAACTTATCCCTACAAAATCATATAGTTAGGCCATGCTTTATTTTCATTACACAAAATACTCCCATCATGCACAACCCCGGTTTCAGCCAAGCAATTGGTTCTTTCTTTTTAACGCGCTTCAGCTTTTTCAACTCTTACGCAATACATGAGCGCAAGCGATGGACATAACAATATATGTGGTATATGGTGGTGATTGTGAGGACAAAAAGGGAGAATATAGTTTCACATCAACTAGGCGTATCAACGGGCTATGGAGATGCCCATCAATAGATATTAATGTGAGTGAGTAGGGATTGCCATGCAACGGATGCACTAGAGCTATAAATATATGAAAGCTCAACAAAATAAACTAAGTGGGTGTGCATCCAACTCGCTTGCTCACGAAGACCTAGGGCATTTTGAGGAATCCCATCATTGGAATATACAAGCCAAGTTCTACAATGAAAAATTCCCACTAGTATATGAAAGTGACAACACAAGAGACTCTCTATCATGAAGATCATGGTGCTATTTTGAAGCACAAGTGTGGAAAAGATATAGTAGTATTGTCCCTTCTCTCTTTTTCTCTCATTTGTTTTTAATTTTTTATTTGTCCTTTCTCCTTTTTTATTTGTCCTTTCTCTTTTTTTTGGTGGGCTCTTTGGCCTCTTATTTTATTTTATTTTAAAGTCCGAAGTCTGATCCCGACTTGTGGGGGAATAATAGTCTTCATCATCCTTTCCTCACTTGGGACAATACTCTAATAATGAAGATCATCACACTTCTATTATTTTACAACTCGAGAATTACAACTCAATACTTAGAACAAGATATGACTCTATATGAATGCCTCCGGCGGTGTACCGGGATATGCAATGAATCAAGAGTGACATGTATGAAAATTTATGAAGGTGGCCTTGCCACAAATACAATGTCAACTACATGATCATGCAAAGAGCAATATGACAATGATGGAGCGTGTCATAATAACAGAACGGTGGAAAGTTGCATGGCAATATATCTCGGAATGGCTATGGAAATGCCATAATAGGTAGGTATGGTGGCTGTTTTGAGGAAGGTAAATAATGGGTGCATGATACCGGCGAAAGTTGCGCGGAATAATAGAGTCTAGCAAAGTGGAAGGGTGAGTGTGCATATATCCATGGACTCACATTAGTCATAAAGAACTCATATACTTATTGCAAAATTCTACTTGCCCTCGAAGCAAAGTACTACTATGCATTGTCCTAGGGGATGGGTTGGTAGGATTTAACCATCGTGCGATCCCGACCTCCACTCATAAGGAAGACAATTAAAAGAGCACCTCATGCAACAAATTTTTCACATAACTTTTACCATACGTGCATGCTACGGGACTTGCCAACTTCAACACTAGTATTTCTCAATTTCATAATTACCCACTAGCATGACTCTAACATTACCACCTTTTATATCTCAAAACAATTATCAAGCATCAAATTGATCCTAGTGTTTAATACATTTTGTATGATAATTTTTATTATACTCAACTTGGATGCTCATCATTCTAGGACCAAATTTATAACCATAGCAAATACCATGCTGTTCTAAAAGACTCTCAAAATAATATAAGTGAAGCATGAGAGATCAACAATTTCTTCAAAATTAAGCCACTGCCGTGCTCTAAAAGATATAAGTGAAGCACTAGAGCAAAAACTATCTAGCTCAAAAGATATAAGTGAAGCACTAGAGCAAAAACTATCTAGCTCAAAAGATATAAGTGAAGCACATAGAGTATTCTAATAAATTCCAATCAAGTGGGTTTCTCAAAAGGTGTGTACAGCAAGGATGATTGTCGTAAACTAAAAAGCAAAGACTAATATCATCCAAGACGCTCCAAGCAAAACACATATCATGTGGCGAATAAAAATATAGCTCCAAGTAAAGTTACCGATAAACGAAGAAGAAAGAGGGCATACCCAAGCTTAGGCTCTTGCCACTCCTTATTCCATAGTCCATCAAATCTTTACCCAAAACTTGAAAACTTCACAACACAAAACTCAACAGGAAATCTCATAAGCTCCGTTAGTGAAAGAAAGAAAAACCACCACATAAGGTACTGTAATGAACTCATTCTTTATTTATATTGGTGTTAAACCTACTGTATTTCAACTTCTCTATGGTTCATACCACTTAATACTAGCCATAGATGCATCAAAATAAGCAAACAACACACGAAAAACAGAATCTGTCAAAAACAGAACAGTCTGTAGTAATCTGTATCAAACGTCTACTTATGGAACTCCAAAAATCCTAGAAAATTATGAAGTCCTAAGCAATTTTTGTGCCAATCCATAACAAAAAGAATCAGATCAGAATCACTTTCCTGTGAATTATCAAAACTAATTTACTGGGTGCAAAAGTTTCTGATTTTCAGCAGGATCAACACAACTATCACCGTAAGCCATCCTAAAGGTCTTACTTGGCACTTTATTGAAACAAAAGCTATAAAACATGATTAGTACAGTAGCATAATCATGTGGACACACAAAAACAGTGAGGGTAAATATTGTGTTGTATCCCAACAACCGCTTTTCTTTAATGCCTTTCTAGCTAGGCATGATGATTTCCATGATGCTCACATAAAAGATAAGAATTGAAACATAACGGGAGCATCATGAAGCATATGACTAGCACATTTCAGCCTAACCCACTTCCTATGCATAGGGATTTTTTGAGCAAACAACTTATGGGAACAATAATCAACTAGCATAGGAAGGAAAAACAAGCATAACTTCAGGATTTTAAGCACATAGAGAGGAAACTTGATATTATTGCAATTCCTACAAGCATATGTTCCTCCCTCATAATAATTTTCAGTAGCATCATGAATGAATTTAACAATATAATCATCACCTAAAGCATTCTTTTCATGATCTACAAGCATAGAAAATTTACTACTCTCCACATAAGCAAATTTCTTCTCATGAATAGTAGTGGGAGCAAACTCAACAAAATAACAATCATGTGAGGCATAATCCAATTGAAGATTAAAATCAAGAAGACAAGTTTCATGGTTATCATTGTTCTTTATAGCATACATGTCATCACAATAATCATCATAGATAGCAACTTTGTTCTCATAATCAATTGGAACCTCTTCCGAAATAGTGGATTCATCACTAAATAAAGTCATGACCACTCCAAATCCACTTTCATCAATATAATCATCATAAATAGGAGGCATGCTTTCATCATAATAAATATTCTCATCAAAACTTGGGGGACTAAACATATCATCTTCATCAAACATAGCATCCCCAAGATTGTGGCTTTGCATATCATTAGCATCATAGATATTCAAGGAATTCATATTAACAACATTGCAATCATGCTCATCCTTCAAAAATTTAGTGCAAAACATTTTATAGACTTCTTTTTCTAGCACTTGAGCACAATTATCCTTTCCATCATTCTCACGAAAGATAGTAAAAATATGAAGCATATGAGGCAAACTCAACTCCATTTTTAGTAGTTTTCTTTTATAAATTTAACTAGTGATAAAACAAGAAACAAAAAGATTAGATTGCAAGATCTAAAGATATACCTTCAAGCACTCACCTCCCCGGCAATGGTGCCAGAAAAGAGCTTGATGTCTACTACATAACCTTCTTCTTGTAGACGTTGTTGGGCCTCCAAGTGCAGAGGTTTGTAGGACAGTAGCAAATTTCCCTCAAGTGGATGACCTAAGGTTTATCAATCCGTGGGAGGCATAGGATGAAGATGGTCTCTCTCAAGCAACCCTGCAACCAAATAACAAAGAGTCTCTTGTGTCCCCAACACACCCAATAGAATGCTAAATTGTATAGGTGCACTAGTTCGGTTTAGAGATGGTGATACAAGTGCAATATGGATGGTAGATATAGGTTTTTGTAATTTGAAAATATAAAAACAGCAAGGTAACTAATGATAAAAGTGAGCATAAACAGTATTGTAATGGTAGGAAACAAGGCATAGGGTTCATACTTTCACTAGTGCAAGTTCTCTCAACAATAATAACATAATTAGATCATATAACTATCCCTCAACATGCAACAAAGAGTCACTCCAAAGCCACTAATAGTGGAGAACAAACGAAGAGATTATGGTAGGGTACGGAACCACCTCAAAGCTATCCTTTCTGATCGATCTATTCAAGAGTCCGTAGTAAAATAACACGAAGCTATTCTTTCCATTCAATCTATCATAGAGTTCATACTAGAATAACACCTTAAGACACAAATCAACCAAAACCCTAATGTCACCTAGATACTCCATTGTCACCTCAAGTATCCGTGGGCATGATTATACGATATGCATCACACAATCTCAGATTCATCTATTCAACCAACACAAAGTACTTCAAAGAGTGCCCCGAAGTTTCTACCGGAGAGTAAAGACGAAAACGTGTGCCAACCCCTATGCATAGGTTCATGGGCAGAACCCGCAAGTTGATCACCAAAACATACATCAAGTGGATCACGTGAATATCCCATTGTCACCATAGATAAGCACGGCAAGACATACATCAAGTGTTCTCAAATCCTTAAAGACTCAATCTACGATAACTTCAAAGGGAAAACTCAATCCATTACATGAGAGTAGAGGGGGAGAAACATCATAAGATCCAACTATAATAGCAAAGCTCGCGATACATCAAGATCGTGCGAAGTCAAGAACACGGGAGAGAGAGAGATCAAACACATAGCTACTGGTACATATCCTCAACCCCGAGGGTGAACTACTCCCTCCTCGTCATGGAGAGTGCCGAGATGATGAAGATGGCGACCGGTGATGGATTCCCCCTCCAGCAGGGTGCCGGAACGGGCTCCTGAGAGGTTTTTGGTGGCTACAGAGGCATGCGGCGGCGGAACTCCCGATCTATTGTTGTCTTCGATGATTTTAGGGTATATGGGAATATATAGGCGAAAGAAGTCGGTTAGGGGAGCCACGAGGGGCCCACGAGGGCGGAGGGCGCGCCCAGGGGGTTGGGCGCGCCCCTGGCTCGTGGCCTCCTCGAAGCTTCCCTGACTTGCACTCCAAGTCCCCTAGATTTCTTTCGTTCCAAAAATAACGCTCCCGAAGGTTTCATTCTGTTTGGACTTCGTTTGATATTCCTTTTCTTCGAAACACTGAAATAAGCAAGAAAACATCAATATGGGCTGGGCCTCCGGTTAATAGGTTAGTCCCAAAAATGATATAAAAGTGTAAAGTAAAGCCCATAAACATCCAAAATGGGTAATATAATAGCATGGAACAATAAAAAATTATAGATATGTTGGAGACGTATCACGTGCCGCCGCTTGCAGCACCTCCTCCAAGACGGCGCCACTAATGCCTCCATCGGTCCCCGCCCGCTCGACGACGTCGACCCGCAGCGGGGTGTCGTCCTCCACCTCCACGACCTCCTGGTCGAGGATCACCACCTCAGCCCGGCCTTCACGGCCGCGCTCCCTCACTGATGACGGCTCAAAGACCGTCGCCGCCACCACCGAGCCCTTCGGCATCTCGCGCCAGGCCGGCTCCGCTCCGGCTCGCGCTCATGCCGCCACCGCGTCGGTCCAAGCCCGGACCGACGCTGCCTCCAGCTCCGCCTCGGCCCTGTTCCTGTCCCGCCAGGCCAGGCCCTCAGCGTCGGTCGGGTCCAGGCCGAGGTCCGGGTCGTCCCGTCCCTCCTCCTCAACCTGGTCAACAAGGTCTCGCCAGCGCGATCGGCAATCTATAGAAGAAGACAGGATGAGCAAAAACAAAGCCAGCTCGACCGTTCGGACGCATACAGGAGAAGAAACGTACCCTGTCAGGACCGGGATGGGGGCCGACCTCCCATGTCCAGCGCCACGCTTCCTCTTGGCAGGCCTCCCGCTCCCGGCCGGGCTCGCCGCGCGCTTCGGGGCCCGGGGCCGCGGCGTGACGCTGTCTTTTCCGTGCGAGCAGCTCAGCACCGCCCCACGCGACGACCCGGCTCCGCCCGCATCGCCGCCTCCCCCGCCCAGTGCCACTACACCAACAACTAGTGTCAGCATTACCCGCGCCGTGCCATGGTCGACAACTCGAGAAACACAAAGAAAAAGACAAGACTTGCCCGCACGACGCCCAGCGCCAGCGTCAGTGTCGGCCTCCTCCTCCCCGTTGTGGGCCGCAGGCTCCTCCAATGTTGCCCGCTCCACCTACGACGGTGCCCGGGCGTAAGGATGCCGGATCACGTTCAGAAGCACCTCCTGCGTCGTGTCAGGGCGAACAAGGAGATGCACAAAAGAAAAGTAAGGTGACCAAACACTCACCAGTGGCGCTGGATTCGACTCGCTGTACGGCACCTTGCCGAACCGCCAGTCCTCCCCAAGGTTGGCCTTGGAGATATCATTCACTCGGCTCGCGGAGATGGGCGATGTTCTCGACGGTGACGTTCGAGCCCATCCAAGAGCCCGACGGCAGCGCCATCGATGAAGGCAAGATAGGAAGAAGGAAGATGGGCGACGACGAGGTTCTGCTCGGAGCAACGGGCGTTGCAGCACAGCGGTTGCAAGAGGCAGAGCAAGAGCAAAGTAGCAGGAGGGCGCAAGCGAAAATAATGTCTGCCGCCCCTTTCTCCGAATTTATAACCCTCGGTTTGAACGTGGGGGAGTGTGATCGTCTGCGCTCGCCTTTCCCACTACCCCGCAATAAGTGCGCACGTACGCACGCAATAACAACCCAGGAAAGAGCAACCGGCCCCGGGAGCCGCAATAAATCCACGCGCGTGGGCCAAGGGCGCGCAGCAGCGGGCCCCCGCCCGTCGCCCAGTCCCGTCACGCGCGTGGCCTGTCAGGACCCCCGACTTCCGGGCACCACGTGGCGCCCGCGCGAAGCCCGAGGGATTGCCCCCAAGATTCGACGGACTCCTTGGTTCCCGCCCCCGCCGGGGCACCGTGATCCGGTTTCCGAAAAAGAAAACCGGCACACAGTGGGCATTGCCGGACCCGAGCTCGAAGAATCCGCCTTGCTTAAGGGGGAAACTACGAATGCCTACTCATTCGAAGACGGTGGACCTTCACAGCTTTGGGGACTACTGTCGGGGGGATGAACCCCGGGCAGGCACCGGAACCCGGATCCTTTTCAAAAACAACGGGGCCAGTGTCGCCCCTCAAGCCGGCACGCGCGACCCGGCCAAACCACGCAACCTGGCCAAACTCTCCGACCCGGCAAGACACGTCGACTCGGCCTCAACAGCTAGTACAAGACAGCCGAACCCGGCACAACCGAGGCTTCCTCAACAAGCCAGCTCCACCCGTGGCGTGCTCCGCAATCCAACCACGGGTCAGCTCCAGTCCCATCCAGGCCGTACGATGGGACGAGTCTTCAGCCACTGATGACCAAGGCAATAGTGCTACGCCCATGCCTCTGGTCAGCCGGAGCGTGGCAACAGTGCTCCTCACCTACCCGCTGACCAGGGCCAGCATGGCTACAGTGCCACCCCATCACCGCTGACGACAACAAGCGGCGACCTAATGGAACGCCACTATACACGACTCGACTCGGCCATGCCCTGACGATCGACAAGATGGCGCACAGTCCCCCTAGGCATGCGGGCCCACACCTAGGGGAACCCGGCGAACCACAGGCCCCCAGCGGGTCCCAGCCCGGGTCCCCAGACACCGACAACCCAGACCCACCGACTTGTAACATTAGCATTGTATCCCTGGGGGGTTGGCCTATAAAACCCCCCAGGAGCCCACGCATACGGGCAACGAGAGACAGATAACATAGAGAGGAACTAGCCACCAAACAGTAACATCCACTTGGGGAGAAGGAGCAGCCTAAGCCTTGGCCAGCCCTCCTTCCTCCTCCACACAGCTCTAGGAGCAACATTGTACTGCCAAAACATCAAACTACACTCGGCAAGACTAGGGGTGTTATCTCTCCGAAGAGCCCTGAACCTGGGTATGTCTTGCGTCCCATGCTCGCTCATACCAACCCCGGCTCTGGAGCCCACCAGTACCCTCGAGCCTCCTCCTCTCTTTAGCAATCCCATGGCATCTGCCATGCGCCCAACACGACACCCCCTGTGCCGAGCTTTTTCTCCAACGATCCCCACGCCACCGCCCCACCACCACCGGCGACCACCGCCCCCACCTTGAACCCTAAGATATATAGTGGGGTACCTCTCTGGCAAGCCCCCCTCCCTACCGCGGCTGGTTCTTCCTTAACACCGGCGAGCCCCCCCACCCCCTGAAAATTGACCAACCCAAAAGTTGATTCAGTTGACTGAAGTGTAGCTAAATCGGAGCAACATCGCAAGCAAGAGCAAGAGCGAGAGCAGCAGCGCGAGCAAGTGCAATAGCAAGAGCAGAGCAGGCAGGGGAACGAGAGAAAGAGCAGAGTAGTAGCACGAGCGAGAGCTAAAGCAGAGCAGCTCCTACTGATGTGGACGTCGCCGCCGAGGGAGCGATGCCGTGGAGGAAGTGGCCGGCGATGCTGCCGTGGATGGAGCCACACTGTCGGCTCGGGACCGAGCGCTGACAGCATAGTGAGATCAAATCAAGAAGAAAATGCGGTGATTAATGTACAACCTCTTTGGTGGCGCCGATTAGGCCGCAGCTTCATCCGAGGAAACGGTGATGATGATGCTCTTCTGGTGGTGCAGGTGAAGACGGTGGTGTGGGAATAGAGGTGGCGTGAAAGACGAGGGGAACATCGGGGAAGCTCCTTGGAGGTGGAGGACGGGGTGGCTGAACCGGCGGGATGACAAGATCGACGACAGATCCTCATCCGGTATGGTGGATGAGGGACGTCAAGGTGTTGTTGTGGACGTCGTCGTCGGGGAAGAGGCTCCGACTGGGTGGCGGACGAAGGAGGGTGTGGGGTTTCGCGGGTTTTCGCGGCCTCGGTGTATGAATGGGTGGGCGGATGGGATGGGAGTGGGGAACCATGGCTTAGGGACGCGCTTGTCTGAAATATGGGGTAAGTTATGAAAGTACCCTCACCGATTTGAGCTAGGCGGTTCTTTCGGTACAGGGGTATCACGGGCATTTCGCGTGTTGGGATTTCACAGGAGGTGGGAGTTTTCGCGCCCGTTGTAATTTTGGAATACCAAGGCACGGGTTGATATGAATGGAGTTGTCGGAGCACAGCGAGACAAAGATATATCTTAAATATTTCGGGGTAACAAGGCACGGGTTGAAGAGGCGGGAGTTCCGCAGCACGATAGACAGAGACGCTAGCTTGAAATTTCGGCATAACAAGGGCTTGAAATTTCGGAAGAACAAGCTTAACGTGTACCCAAAAAAAGACAATTCTCACCTCATCACTAGAGAGAGCCATGTCCCGTTTTACTATATTACTAGAAATGCATTCAAATACAACAATAAAAACTAAAAAAATCGGGAAAACAAACATAACATGTACAGTACCAAAACCATTTGCACTTCCCTCAACAATAAAAAACAATGTGTGTTGTCTAGCATATGGACTAAATTTGAGTACATTTTCCCTGTTTGAATGGGATTGTACTTGGGTTAGTTATACAACCATCTAAATATTATCTTCACAACACATGACATGAATATAGGAGAAGTAAATTCCTATATAAATACGAACTACATGTACATACGATCTCAAATTCAAATATATGTATCCATTTTATGTTGAATTCAAATCATAGTACATGTATGCTCTAGCTAGATGTTCGGAATCTAAACCATGTATGATAAATTACGTATAATGTGTTTAACATGCGCAACACACACACAAACACCATTTATAGACTAAGGTACACGTGCATTGCATGCATGAGATTTGGCAACCAAATTATGAATAAATACCATATGATAGCATATAAGCTTTGAGTCATATATGCATGATGTAGATGTTCGTTTAATTCTTATAGTTCATTTGATTCAAAATCATCTAGTTTTTATAAGAAGCTAATCTATTTTAAGATTCATGAAATTGTGCGTTGTAAGGCATAAAGTAAAAACAAATAATGGCAAATCATGTAGAAAAACATTTGGGCAATTCTGATACGGAAGATTCTAGAACAAAGAAGAAGTGCTTGTGTTTTGAGGTTTGTGCATTATGCTTAAGTTCAACCATGGAGTCTTCTAGATTGTACATGTGGCAAAATCTGGTGGAATCTAGATGATATCCAACGGCTAGTAGTGCTCAAATTTGCCATCTATGCACCATCGGATTGGCCTCATCCAATGACCATCTTTCAATGTTAAAGTTATCCAACTATATAAAAATATAAAATATAATATATATATAGGGGTATAGATATAGATATGTGATGCAAAAGCCACCCATCATCTCCAATTAGAATAGTGTGTCCATGCACGGAAGCAATGTGGCCAAACGATGTCTGCCATTGGTATCTCAAATTCAAATCAGCCTGACCTTGTTCAATGTGTATACAGTACAACATGGTCATTTCCAAACCACACCATACATATCTCTGTTATATTCATGCATGCATGAGTTTCAAACATCATGATCTCTTATTCAAATATTTGAATTCAACTTTACATTGATTATGACCTCACCTAGTCTTTTACACCCACACAGTTGTCTTCTCTTTATAATTGTACCACTAACTTTCTCTCGTGCATGCATGCACACACACTACCAGTCGGCATTATCCATCGCACACATGCAATATTTTTCTTCAGGTCGGTCTCCCATGCAGGCACACACACACATCTCCCCCTCTCCATCATATCGGGCATTCTTTATCTCTCACGTGCATGCGCAATGATCGATGTTCCTCTATGTATGTGTATATATAGCTAGGTCTTTCACAGGTTTCCACACAAACTGATCAATCTATATATCTAGTGAGATCTCACCCTCTTTCCCACGTCCACATCGATCAATCTATACCTCTCTATATAGGATTACATAGCTAATACACCCACATTAATTATATATCCAACGTCTCCCTCTCATCATCCATGTCTTCTGCTTCATCTGTCAGACGCGCACACAGTGGCGAAGACAGGGGGCAGCAAGGGCCCTGCCCCCCTAACATCACTATATATCGAGGCTAATATGAATATGATCATTAGATAATTGTTGGTAAAATGGTTTAAGTTGATGAATTGGCCCTCCTCGCAAAGGATTAGCAATGCTTGGCCCCTATCTCATTTATTTTTCATGGCTCCGCCACTGCGCGCAATAGCGCACGTTCTTGCCCTTCTCTTTAAATACCAATCTTGCACTTGTGCACTCCTTCATAGTCTCCCTCCACTTGGCCCCTCCCACTATCTTCTAGCCCCCCACCGGATTTTGCCACATGTACAATCTAGCAGACTCCATGGTTGAACTTAAGCATAATGCACAAACCTCAAAACACAAGTGCTTCTCCTTTGTTCTAGAATCTTCCGTATCATAACTGCCCAAACTTTTTTTCTAGTTGAATTGCCATTATTTCTTTTTTACTGTATGATTTACAACGCACAATTCCATGAATCATAAAATAGATTAACGTCTTCGTTGATTCAAAAGATTCTCAAAGGAATTTTGGAGGATTCTAATCCTTAGGAAATTTTCCTATCTTGGTTGTTTGATTCGTAGGATTGTAATGTCACGCCCAATATGCGACCCTATCCTAAAGGAACTCGAAGGTCCCACCAAGGATAGAAGCGCATATTGAAGACGCTTTTGCAAGGTGGATATCATTACATCATACCATTACATAATAGTTGGGGATACATACAAGACATACAAATGCCGCAAGGGTACAACAATACATCATACATAAGATCAACATTCGACTACGGGTGAAACACAAATAGAAGCTCAAACGACATCCACCCTGCTAGCCCAGGCTGCCGACCTGGAACCTATCCCCTTATCGAAGAAGAAGCAGAAGAAGAACTCCAAAACAAGCAAACATCGCTCTCGCGTCATGATCATCGCATAACCTGTACCTACAACTGTTGTTGTAGTAATCTGTGAGCCATGAGGACTCAGCAATCCCATTACCATGGGTATCAAGACTAGCAAAGCTTAATGGGTAAGGAAGGGGTAAAGTGGTGATGTTGCAACAGCGACTAAGCAAGTATGGTGGCTAACATACGCAAATAAGAGCGAGAAGAGAGCAAACGTAACAGTCGTGAAACTAGCAATGATCAAGAAGTGATCATGAACTCCTACTTACGTCAAACATAACACAAAACCATGTTCACTTTGCGGACTCCTCTGAAAAGCGACCATCACGGCTACACACGCGGTTGATGCTTTTTAAATCGAATCTGGTGTCCAGTTATCAACAACTGGACGTTAACAAATTCCCATCTGCCACATAACCGCGGGCACGACTTTTGAAAGATAATACCTTGCAGGGGTGTCCCAACTTAGCCCATCACTAGCTCTCACGGTCAACGAAGGATATTCCTTCTCCCACGAAGACCCGATCAGTCTCGTAATCCTGGTTTACAAGACATTTCGACAATGGTAAAACAAGAGCAGCAAAGCCGGCCGATGTGCCGACAAATCCTAATAGGAGCTGCACATATCTCGTTCTCAGGGCACACCGAATGAGACATCCTACGAGTAAAACCAGACCTCAAGTTTCCCCGAGGTGGCCCCACAGTCTACTTGGTTCGGACCAACACTCAAAGGAGCACTAGCCGGGGGGGGGGGGGGGTTAAATAAAGATGACCCTCGGGCTCCGGAAACCCAAGGGAAAAAGGCTTAGGTAGGCAAATGGTAAAACCAAGGTTGGGCCTTGCTGGAGGAGTTTTATTCAAAGCGAACTGTCAAGGGGGTCCCATAAATCACCCAATCGCGCAAGGAGCGCAAAATAAAGGAACATAACACCGGTATGACAGAAACTAGGGCGGCAAGAGTGCAACAAAACACCAGGCACAAGGCCGAGCCTTCCACCCTTAACCAAGTATATATATGCATTAATTAAATAAGAGATATTGTGATATCCCAACATAATCCTGTCCATCATGGAGCAATCTTCAACTTCACCTGCAACTAACAATGCTATAAGAGGGGCTGAGCAAAACGGTAACATAGCCAAGCAATGGTTTGCTAGGAAGGGTGAAAAATGGTTAGAGGCTGACATGGCAATTGGGAGGCTTGAAGAACAAGTGATAGGTAGCGTGGCAAAGTGATAGAACGAAGCAACTAGCATAGCAATGATAGTAATGAGATCCAAGGTGACGGTCATCTTGCCTGAAATCCCGCTAGGAAGAAGAACAAGTCCATGAAGAAGATGGAGCCACGAAGACGAACCAAGCGTAGACGAACAAATCCTCATGATCGCAATGAAATAGGAACTAACGAGAAGGAGCACAACCGGAAATAAGCAAACAACAAGGTAAACACACAACACATAGACATGGCATGATGCTCAGCCATGTATGATGCATGACAAGGCTATATGTAGCTACTCATGGCAAGAGATGATGCATACAAGAGCAACACATCAAAGCAAGTTAAAATGAGGCCGGAAACAGCATATAACGATTCCGGTAAGTCCTCATATGTAAATTTAGAAATTGGTCCAGAACTGAACAACCTTTATGTTCAAGTTGTTAAACAGCAAGTTAAGATGCACCAAGATGATCTACACGAAATTCTAGTCAAGTTGTTAAACAGCAATTTAACAAAACATCCTTAGTGAACATCTTCATATTATGCATAGAATGACTTGTAGCAGCAGGTTTACATAGCATCATGATATAGCAGTTTCAGCCTAGCAAAACAGTAACAACAAGTAGCCCACTTCACAAGCTTGATGCACTCACCACAAGGCACACAAAAATACATGGATTGCACCACTGTAAAGATGGCATGACGTATCTCAAAACTCATGTAGACATCAAGCTCATAGGATGCACACACAAAATGTAATGAAAAAGACAAATCACCAAGTTCTGTTGACAGGCAGCAGTTAACATCATATAGCACTCTTGCAACGATGATTAGAGCATCAAAATGAACTCAAACAAGCATGGCACAATGGAAAGAAATGAAGAAAATCTCTCAATGAAAATTTTGATATATTACATGCACGAAACGGAGCTACATGCAAGAAGTTATGGCATGTCAAAGGGGGCACCGGAATACAAAATTACGGGGACTTGTGGGAAAAAATCAACTCCCAGATCTGGATCTAGGGTTCTTCGTGGGTGCGTGAACCGAGCCGGCCGGAGTAGTCGCCGGTGGGGAGGGAGACGGCGGCCGGAGTCGATGAAGCTTGCCGGAGGGGATGGGGATACCGGATCCGGGCGGCACCGGCCCGGATCTGGCCATGGCGCGGCCGGAGGAGGCCGGAGGCGCGGGCCGGGAGGAGCTCGGGCTCCGGCGAGCTCCTTCCGAAGCAGCGGCGGAAGGCGGAGCGGTGGGTGACGGTCGGCGGCGGGGAGCAGCGGGCGTGGTGGCGGGGTGCTCGCCGGCGGCGCGCAGGACGGCAGGGTCGGGCGAGGCGCGGGGCACGGGGCGGCGAGCGCGGGCCCGAGCGGGCCTGCCCTGGGCTCGCGGGCCGGCGGGAGGCGCGGGGCGGCGGGCGCCCACGTGGCGGCGATGGAGTGGATCCAGGCGGCAGCGAGGCTAACATGGTGCGTCGGGGTTGGTGTGGGAGGCGGCGGTGGACGCATCCGGTGCGGGCGGACGTGTCCGGTGGCGCGGAGGGAGGTCGATCTAGGGTTTGGACTGCGATTTGGACAGGGGAGGGCATATTTATAGGTAGAGGGAGCTAGGAGAGTCCAAATGGGGTGCGGTTTTCGCCCACACGATCACGATTGAACGATCGAGAGTATGGAGGGGGTTTGGATGGGCTCATGGGCTGTGGTGAAGAGGGTCTAGGCTGCAAAGTGAGAGGGGTTTCGGGCTACGCGGTTAACCGTTGAGGCATCAAACGACCTCCAAAGGAACAAAATTTGTCAGGAGATCTACCGGTGATATACCAAGGCCACTCGGCAAATCCCGGCCCATTCTGAGAACGTTTTTCTCCCGCTCACGAAACAAGGTCTGAGAGGTGCGACGGGCGCGTGCGAGTGTGACTATGCTCAGAACAGACAACGGAGAGAACCGGCGGAACCCGAATGGATGCAAGTTTTGAAAAACATGCAGATGATGACATGGCAAAGTGCAACACACAAGCAAATGACATGGCAACAACGACGAATAGCTGGAAGACACCTGGCGCATCGGATCTGGGGGTTACAACTCTCCTCCACTAACAAGAGATCTCGTCCCGAGATCTTAGGAACGAGACGGAAGGGAAAGAGGACGAGGTGAAATAAGACCAGAAGGAAGAAGAATAACAAGGTCGAGAGGACTCTGGTAGAAAAGAGGAATGACGAGTATGACAAGAATCAAATCCCAAGAAACAAGATACACTCTGAAACCACTCTGGTTAGAACAAGATAGGAAAGGAATAAGAATGGAAGAATTTAGGCAGCACTCCGGCTGAAAATGGAAGGATTAGAACATGAACTTCACCCAATGAGATGACACTTGACGAGATGAACAATGCAATGGCTCCGGAAGAATTGAAAGAATTGAATGAAAAGAACTTAGAAGGAAGGATTGAAAGGAGTTGTTGAGAAAATCAACAACGAAAGAATAAGCTTGTTGTGGACTTATCAAAAACAACTCAAAACTTGAGGTGAAATTATACCACAACCAATGTCTGAATACCTGAGAAGAACGAAGAAATGCAAAACTCCAGTTTAGGAGAAAACGGAGAATTATTTGCACTTCGAGATGTGAAAAGAAAAGATACTTGAACTCCTCCAGCAAGAATCTTGATGAACTCTTGAAGAATGAATTAAATCATGAAGAACCACCATGAAGAACTCCGGTGAAAAAAGGATGATGAGATAGAATGAAGGATGAAAGAATAAGACGAGCCTTGCAGTGATTTTGATGGAGGTTCTAACGAGACGTCCGAGGAAAATTGAACTCCGGAAAAGAAAAGATGAAAACACTTGGAACTAGAATTTATTCCTCAAGAACAAACTCTGAAGGGAGAGATTTTTTGACGACGATGAAGTAAGAATAAGAATTACGTTATGATTATCCTCATCCAATTTAATAGATGACAAGCGGATTTGGCATGCAACTTATTCTTGTTGAAAAAGGATTAAGGGGAATATGGCGCAAAACTTGAGAAAGTCTTCATGAACCACCGGTAGGATTTGGAAAGAACGAATGAATCGATATGATAATCAAGGAAAAAGAATCTTGAACGAACCACCGTAAGAATTCAAACATGACTCATGAAAGAGAACGAATCACCGGAAAGAATTAGAAGAACAAATATGCTTTAGGGGATTTAGATGCAAAAGAATGAAGAAATAACAAGCTGATTAAAGTATATTTGACAGATGCACAAGGATAATTGGATAATGGTAGCTGAAATGTGAGGGCGAAGAATTCTTTGGAACGATGGCCTTCAGTGAAAAGAAATGAAAAAAACAACTCCTGACATACTTCAGATGGTTAAGAAAAGAATATCCGACAAATGGAATAATTCGAGAGGATAACATGAAGCTAGAACCATAAATCTTCGAGAGAACAGACAAGATTTAGAGGAAAAACTCTTCTTCGGTCTTCAAATGACGATGGAAAACACTACCGAAATTACGGAGATACTCTGGGAGAATGAGAAGCGAAGTGGTTCAGCCAACAATGAAAAGAATTTGAAAATGATCTTGGAGAAGGCATGTGACTGATGGAATCCATTCTTATGTCACACTTTGAAAAGAATTTGGGAATAGCTCCGGAATAATTAGAAGAGTCAGGTAAGATCTTGGGGAAAGACCTGTGGGTTAGGGCCCACTAAAGAGAAAAATACGGTTGGAAAGGATTGTTGAAAAGATAGATGATACACCGGAACAATTGAAATATTTGAATGAGGTGACAACCTCGAATTAATTCAAACACAGACGAATCTCCTGAGATGTCTTGAGCACTCCGAAAGGATAAACTGGCGAGAGGCGAACGAGTAGGGGAAACACTTGATCCAAGGAAAAGAATATGATCAACCGAAAAACTCGAATTGAATCCTCTGGAGAAGAAAAAGAGATGAAGAATGTCGAACAAAACGAGAATTCACCGGTTGAAACAATTGACGAAAGACTGAAGAGGCTCAACACGAATGAAATTGATGCTCGAAAGGGACTCAAGCTTCGGGAAGAAAAAGGGGTGGGAGGGCGGGGAAAAAGAAAGGCACCTGGAAGGGAGAACCGATGAATATCTTAAAGAGAAAACACTGGTTGAAATAATTGGGGAAAGAAAGCAAAGACTTCGCACGAGTAGGATGGATACTCGATTACGGACTACGGCTCCAAGAGGAAAAGGGTGGGCGGGTGGGAAAAGAAGACAACTGAGGGCAGAGAAACAACTTCGTTGAGAGCGAACTAAGGATTGAACTTGCAAAAACAAAGAGAGTCGAATCATCTTGACGAGAAAATGCACCAGATGAAAAGAGCTGAGAACCAACGATCATAAACACCAACTGCGTGATCCTAAAGGAATTTTTAAAGGGAAGAGGAGTAATTCGAAACACCTACATCAAGATTCCTCACCAGACCGACGAAGGGGCTGAGGAGTAAAAAGAATTCCTACTCTCCGATATAACTAGACTCCGAAAACAGTTTTCTTCTAGACTCGACAACGGCCAAACTACACGATCAATCAAGGGGGCTCCTATGGTCGGTCGAGGCTCTGGTACCAACTTGTCACGCCCAATATGCGACCCTATCCTAAAGGAACTCAAAGGTCCCACCAAGGATAGAAGTGCATATTGAAGACGCTTTTGCAAGGTGGATATCATTACATCTTACCATTACATAATAGTTGGGGATACATACAAGACATACAAATGCCGCAAGGGTACAACAATACACCATACATAAGATCAACATCTGACTGTGGATGAAACACAAACAGAAGCTCAAACGACATCCACCCTGCTAGCCCAGGATGCCGACCTGAAACCTATCCCCTGATTGAAGAAGAAGCAGAAGAAGAACTCCAAAACAAGCAAACATCGCTCTCGCGTCATGATCATCGCATAACCTGTACCTGCAACTATTGTTGTAGTAATCCGTGAGCCACGAGGACTCAGCAATCCCATTACCATGGGTATCAAGACTAGCAAAGCTTAATGGGTAAGGAAGGGGTAAAGTGGTGAGGTTGCAGCAACGACTAAGCAAGTATGGTGGCTAACATATGCAAATAAGAGCGAGAAGAGAGCAAACGGAACGATCGTGAAACTAGCAATGATCAAGAAGTGATCCTGAACTACTACTTACGTCAAACATAACCCAAAACCGTGTTCACTTTCTGGACTCCGCCGAAAAGAGACCATCACGGCTACACACGCGGTTGATGCTTTTTAATTCAAATCTGGTGTCAAGTTATCTACAACCGGACATTAGCAAATTCCCATCTGCCACATACCACGGGCACGGCTTTCGAAAGATAATACTCTGCAGGGGTGTCCCAACTTAGCCCATCACAAGCTCTCACGGTCAACGAAGGATATTCCTTCTCCCAGGAAGACCTGATCAGTCTCGGAATCCCGGTTTACAAGACATTTCGACAATGGTAAGACAAGACTAGCAATGCGGCCCGATGTGCCGACAAATCCCGATAGGAGCTGCACATATCTCGTTCTCATGGCACACCGGATGAGACATCCTACGAGTAAAACCAGACCTCATGTTTTGCCGAGGTGGCCCCGCAATCTACTCGGTTCGGACAAACACTCGAAGGAGCACTGGCCCCGGGGAGGGGGGGGGGGTTAAATAAAGATGACCCTCGGGCTCCGGAAACCCAAGTGAAAAAGGCTTAGGTAGGCAAATGGTAAAACCAAGGTTGGGCCTTGCTAGAGGAGTTTTATTCAAAGCGAACTGTCAAGGGGGTCCCATAAATCACCCAACCGCGTAAGGAATGCAAAATCAAGGAACATAACACCGGCATGACGGAAACTAGGGCAGCAAGAGTGGAACAAAACACCAGGCATAAGGCCGAGCCTTCCACCCTTAACCAAGTATATAGATGCATTAATTAAATACGAGATATTGTGATATCCCAACATAATCCTGTCCATCATGGAGCAATCTTCAACTTCACCTGCAACTAACAATGCTATAAGAGGGGCTGAGAAAAAGCGATAACATAGCCAAGCAATGGTTTGCTAGGAAGGGTGAAAAAAGGTTAGAGGCTGACATGGCAATTGGGAGGCTTGAAGAACAAGTGATAGGTAGTGCGGCAAAGAGATAGAACGAAGCAACTAGCATAGCAATGATAGTAATGAGATCCAAGGTGACGGTCATCTTGCCTGAAATCCCGCTAGGAAGAAGAACGAGTCCATGAAGAAGATGGAGCCACGAAGACGAACCGAGCGTAGACGAACGAATCCTCACGATCGCAACGAAACAGGAACTAATGAGAAGGAGCACAACCGGAAAGAAGCAAACAACAAGGTAAACACACAACACATAGACATGGCATGATGCTCAACCAAGTATGATGCATGACAAGGCTATATGCAGCTACTCATGGCAAGAGATGATGCATACAAGAGCAACACATCAAAGGAAGTTAAAATGAGGCCGGAAACAACATATAACAATTCCGTTAAGTCCTCATATGTAAATTTAGAAATTGGTACAGAACTGAACAACCTTTATGTTCAAGTTGTTAAACAGCAAGTTAAGATGCACCAAGATGATCTACACGAAATTCTAGTCAAGTTACATATAAAGCTCATTTAGTTCGGAGCTACGGCCTAGAAGATATGAGCATAACAAGTTAAACATGACATTGATGCAAAATGCACATAAACATCAAGCAAACACATTCAAAACATGGATGCAACATGATAATATGAAACTACATGCAAAATCAAGCAAGTTTCAAATAAAGCGCACTCAAAACGGAGCAACGGTTCAACACATACACATGAAACAAGTTTAAAGGACAAGCTGTCCAGAACAGCAACTAGGCATCTAGCAAGCATCGAAACAATATGCTACAACACCTCAACATGAGAACAAAAGGCATGGACAAGATGTACAGGTAAAGCACTACAAAACATGAACACTGAGCTATCTCCAGAAAACACTATAACATGCTTAAAAGGACATGGCAAGATTGCAACTAATAATAGTTTCATAGACTTGACAGAAATCACTAGATATGGCATAAATAACATCAGGTTGCAATGTTTAGATCTATCGAACGACATGCTACAGGAAATTATCATGGCAAACAAAGGCAAGGCATGATAATACTAAAGACAAAGAACAAAACTCCCTTAATGAACTTATTCCAAAGATCAACAGAGAACATGGTAGCATCCAAATGATATGACAGATTCAGAATAACAGTACACGACAGGAACAACGATAAGTAGACATGTAGGTGAGCTTGTACAACTCACCACAGAGCAATACATGGCATGAAAAGGTAACCAACAGTAAGAAGACATATTTATGAAGCTAAACATGGCAATAGCATAGTAATAGGGTGCATGGATCACTAGCAAGACACATGGCAAAACGGTACTTCATGTTAACAGGCTGACAGAAACATTATTTAGCAAGTTTGGAGCATGATAACAACAAGTTACGGCCGGCTATAAATGCCACCAAGGGCATGGATGGATAGAGTACAACATTTATAACAAAACATCCTGGGTGAACATCTCCATATTATGCATAGAATGACTTGTAGAAGCAGGTTTACATAGCATCATGATATAGCAGTTTCAGCCTAGCAAAACAGTAACAACAAGTAGCCTACTTCACAAGCTTGGTGCACTCACCACAAGGCACAAAAAAATACATGGATTGCGCCACTGTAAATATGGCATGATGTAGCTCAAAACTCATGTAGACATCAAGCTCATAGGATGCACACACAAAATGCAATGAAAACGACAAATCACCAAGTTCTGTTGACAGGCAGCAGTTAACATCATATAGCACTCTACCAATGATGATTATAGCATCAAAATGAACTCAAACAAGCATGGAACAATGGAAAGAAATTAAGAGCATCTCTCAATGAACATTTTGATATATTACACGCACGAAACAGAGCTACATGCAAGAAGTTATGGCATGTCAAAGGGGGCACCAGAATGCAAAATTACGGGGACTTGGTGGAAAAAAATCACCTACCAGATCTGGATCTCTGGTTCTTCGTGGGCGCGCGAACCAAAGCGGCCGGAGTAGTCGCCGGAGGGGAGGGAGACGGCGGCCGGAGTCGAGAAGCTCGCCGGAGGGGACGGGGATACCAGATCCGGGCGGCACCGGCCCGGATCTGGCCATGGCGCGGCCGGAGGAGGCCGGAGGCGCGGGCCGGGAGGAGCTCGGGCTCCGGCCATCTCCTGCTGGAGCGGCGGCGGAAGGCGGAGCGGTGGGCGACGGTCGGCGGCGGGGAGCAACGGGCACGGCAGCGGGGCGCTCGCCGGCGGCACGCAGGACAGCGGGGTCTGGCGAGGCGCGGGGCGACGCGCGCGGGCCCGAGCGGGCATGCCCTGGGCTCATGGGCCGGCGGGAGGCGCGGGACGGCGGGTGCCCACATGGTGGCGGCGGAGTGGATCCAGGCGGCGGTGAGGCTGACATGGCGCGTCGGGGTTGGTGCGGGAGGCAGCGATGGACGCGTCCGGCGGCGCGGAGGGAGGTCGATCTAGGGTTTGGACTGCGATTTGGACGGGGGAGGGCATATTTATAGGTAGAGGGAGCTAGGAGAGTCCAAATGGGGTGCGGTTTTCGCCCACACGATCACGATCGAACGAACGAGAGCATGGAGGGGGTTTGGATGGGCTCATGGGCTGTGGTGAAGAGGGGCTGGGCTGCAAAGAGAGAGGGGTTTCGGGCTACGCGATTAAACGTTGGGGCATCAAACGACCTCCAAAAGGAACGAAATTTGACGGGCGATCTACCGGTGATATACCAAGGCCACTCGGCAAATCTCGGCCCATTCCAAGAACATTTTTCTCCCGCTCATGAAACAAGGTGTGAGAGGTGCGACAGGCGCGTGCGAGTGTGACTGTGCTCAGAACGGACAACAGAGAGAACCGGCGGAACCCGAACGGATGCAAGTTTTGAAAAACATACAGATGAAATACAGATGATGACATGGAAAAGTGCAACACACAAGCAAATGACATGGCAACGCCGACGAATAGCTGGAAGACACCTGGCGCATCGGATCCAGGGCGTTACATGTAAACCATAGGAATTTTTCCATAGGATTCATTTGCACTAGATTTCATAGGAAACATCCCATCACTCAAACCTCTTTGAAAGAATCCTACGTATTTTTCTATGCACAATTAAACACTCGTACAATCCTGTAGGATTCAAGACGACATTCCACTCTAATCCCATGTTTTTCCTATTCCCGCATTTTGGAAATCCTACTAATCAAAGAGGCCCTAGCTTTTTTATAAAAACTAATTGATTTTGAATGAGATGAACTATAAGAATTAAACGAAGGTCTATATCAGGCATATATGACTCAGAGCTTACATGTTATAGTGTTGTATTTATTCATAATTTGGTTGCCAAATCTGATGCATGCAATGCACGTGTACCTTAATAGTACTTCGAGTATGTGCAAAACACGTAAATTAGAATTCCAATGGCACGTTACACAGTTTATGAAGCCACAAGGCACATGTGGAGGCGTTGTCGCGACCTCCTTGTGTGGATTGATCACAATGACGTGCTGCTGGTTCCAAAAGAATGTACTCGTCCTCTCTGAGCCACACTGGCGGTACATGCACGAAGCGAAGATGTGCACGCACGCCACGCACACACTCATTCCCTCGCACGCACACGCGGTTACACGGGCAGACACATTTTTGTACGAAGATCCACCCCATGTGATAATTTGAAGCTTGTAAAGTCCTTCACTTCATTGATGTTCAATTAATACAGTGCATGCAAATTGAGTGGATGTGAGGGCGGAAGAAAGACATTACTACTCCATTGCGTGCATGCGAGTAGTTAAATCATGGGTTGCTAGTACTTCCATTGGTCTCCTTTGTATGTTGTGCCAATTTTTGACCATATTTGCAAGTAACATAATATTTATGCATGTCATAAAAAGTGGCATAAAAAAAGGGGCCAATAAACCAGGACGCAGGCAACCTGATCAATTTTTGCCAGGGCTACTATTGGTGGCCTTTGTATTTAAATATGGATGGAATGGAGTAGTACTATCTTTATCTTAGCCTCGTAGGGCTCTCCCAGCGCCTAGGCTTACCTCCCCACCTCACCCACCGGATCCCACCATGGAGGATCCTGCCATGGATAATCCCTTAGATCCCAGGATCCCGCGGGCTGCCCTCTCACTGTGGCCCGCAACACTGCCTCCTTTGAGCGAAACCCACATGTGTTTTAGAGGGGATCCATTGCTCTGGAATCACAGGTCGGTGGCGCCAGAGGACATGCCAGGGCTGCGTTTCAGGTGGTGGGCAGCAAGGGAAAATCGGATCGAGGAAGCATCGCATCAATTGGAGAGAAGTTCCAAGGAGCTGCGCCTGGCGCAGCACAAGGCGGAGGTGCAAGTCGATCCCAGGTGAGAGATGCTGAGGGATGTCAGCATCTGGCAGTGTCGCATTGATTTCGAGCTAGGGCTAATGGCAGAGATCATATTCACGGAGTTGAATGCGGAATAAAGAACGCGCATGTTGATACGTCTCCAACGTATCTATAATTTTTGATTGTTCCATGCTATTATATTATCCATCTAGGATGTTTTATATGCATTTATATGCGATTTTATATGATTTTTAGGACTAACCTATTAACCTAGAGCCTAGTGCCAGTTTCTGTTTTTTCCTTGTTTTTGAGTTTTACAGAAAAGGAATACCGTCCAATTGACGTGCCAATTTTTGATGATTTTTTATGGACCAAAAGAAGCCCCCAGAGTAAAAGAGTTGGGCCAGAAGATTCCCGGGCTGCCCACGAGGGTGGGGGGCGTGCCCACCCCCTTGGGAGCGCCCCCTATATTGTGGACGGCTCAGAGACCCCCCTGACATGAGACCTACGCCAAAAATTCCTATAAATACAGAAACCTCCAGAAAATAACCTAGATCAGGAGTTCGGCCGCCACAAGCCTCTGTAGCCACCAAAAACCAATCAGGACCCTGTTCCGGCACCCTGTCGGAGGGGGTATCCCTCACCGGTGGCCATCTTCATCATCCCGACGCTCTCCATGATGAGGAGGGAGTAGTTCACCCTCAGAGCTGAGGGTATGTACCAGTAGCTATGTGTTTGATCTCTCTCTCTCTCTCTCGCTCGTGTTCTTGATTTGACATGATCTTGATGTACCGTGAGCTTTGCTATTATAGTTGGATCTTATGATGTTTCTCCCCCTCTATCCTCTTGTAATGGATTGAGTTTTCCCTTTGAAGTTATCTTATCAGATTGAGTCTTTAAGGATTTGAGAACACTTGATGTATGTCTTGCATGTGCTTATCTGTGGTGACAATGGGATATCACGTGATCTACTTGTTGTATGTTTTGGTGATCAACTTGCGGGTTCATTAACCTTGTGAACATATGCATAGGGGTTGGCACACGTTTTCGTCTTGACTCTTCGGTAGAAACTTTGGGGCACTCTTTGAAGTTCTTTGTGTTGGTTGAATAGATGAATCTGAGATTGTGTGATGCATATCGTATAATCATACCCACGGATACTTGAGGTGACATTGGAGTATCTAGGTGACATCAGGGTTTTGGTTGATTTGTGTCTTAAGGTGTTATTCTAGTACGAACTCTATGATAGATTGAACGGAAAGAATAGCTTCGTGTTATTTACTATGGACTCTTGAATAGATCGGTCAGAAAGGATAACTTTGAGGTGGTTTCGTACCCTATAATAATCTCTTCGTTTGTTCTCCGCTATTAGTGACTTTGGAGTGACTCTTTGTTACATGTTGAGGGATAGTTATATGATCCAATTATGTTATTATTGTTCAGAGAACTTGCACTAGTGAAAGTGAACCCTAGGCCTTGTTTCCTAGCATTGCAATACCGTTTACGCTTAGTTTTACCACTTGTTACCTTGCTGGTTTTATATTTTCAGATTACAAATACTCATATCTACCATCCATATTGCACTTGTATCACCATCTCTTCGCCGAACTAGTGCACCTATACAATATACCGTTGTATTGGGTGTGTTGGGGACAGAAGAGACTCTTTGTTATTTGGTTGCAGGGTTGTTTGAGAGAGACCATCTTCATCCTACACCTCCCACGGATTGATAAACCTTAGGTCATCCACTCGACGGAAAATTGCTACTCTCCTTCAAACCTCTGCACTTGGAGGCCCAACACGTCTACAAGGAGAAGGTTTCATAGTAGACATCAAGCTCTTTTCTGGCGCCGTTGCCGGGGAGGTGAGTGCTTGAAGGTATATCTTTAGATCTTGCAATCCAATCTTTTAGTTTCTTGTTTTATCACTAGTTTAGTCTATAATAGAAAACTACACAAAAAATGGAATTGAGGGTGCCTCATATGCTTCATCTTTTTAATGTCTTTCATGAAAATAAGGATTCCGATAATTGTGCTCAATTGCTAGAGGAAAAATGCATTAGAATGTTTTGCACTAAATCTTTGAATGATGAGCATGATTGCAATATTGGTAGTATGAATTCCTTGAATATCCATGATGCTAATGATATGCAAAGCCACAAGCTTGGGGATGCTATGTTTCATGAAGATGATATTTTTAGTCCCCCAAGTTTTGATGAGAATATTTATTATGATGAAAGCATGCCTCCTATTTACGATGATTATATTGATGAAAGTGGATTTGGAGAGGTCATGACTTTATTTAAAGATGAATCCACTATTTTGGAAGAGGTTCCAATTGATTATGAGAATAAAGTTCCTATCTATCATGATTATTGTGATGACATGTATGCTATAAAGAACAATGATAACCATGAAACTTGTCTTCTTGATTTTAATCTTCAATTGGATTATGCCTCACATGATAGTTATTTTGTTGAGTTTGCTCCCACTACTATTCATGAGAAGAATTTTGCTTATGTGGAGAGTAATAAAATTTCTATGCTTGTAGATCATGAAAAGAATGCTTTATGTGACAGTTATATTGTTGAATTAATTTATGTTGCTACTGAAAATTATTATGAGGGAGGAATATATGCTGGTAGGAGTTTCAATGATATCAAGTTTCCTCTCTTTGTGCTTAAAATTTTAAAGTTATGCTTGTTTTGCCTTCCTGTCGGGTGGTAGGTGCGACATATGCCAACGGGTGCCTTATCATTGTGGGAGCCAGTAAGACATCGCCGGTGCCTGGAAACGGGATAAGGTGAAGACATGCACGCCAGCGAATCTTACCCAGGTTCGGGGCTCTCCTAGGAGATAACACCCCTAGTCCTGCTCCGCGGGCTCTCCGCATGATCACTAGATCAAAACAAGTAGCTACAAGAGGCTCCTTGAGTTGTTTAGCTAGGGGAAGAAGAAGGGCAAGGCTAGCTCTCCTCTTCTCTCTATGTGATGTCTAAAACTCTAAGGGATCAACCCTTTGCATGGGTGCCCTAGGGGGTTTATATAGGCCTACCCCCAGGGGTACAATGGTAATCCGGCTGGATGTGGGTCCAGGCCATCAGTGTCTAAAGTCGCCGGCTTCTCCGTCGGCCACTGGCGCCCGTCGACTGATGGGTCCCGCCGGCTGCCGGCCTCTTGGCCGATAGGTTGGGCCCACCACCTAGGGGTCTTGTCAGCTGCTGGTTACTGTAGCCTTGCTCTTGCTGGTGATGGCTTTGTCGGGGTAAGCATGGCTACAGTGCCGCCGCGTGGCGGGCTTTCACAGTAGCCTTACCCCATCTTATCTGCTTAATGGTGCACAAACTTGCAGGGTGGGGGCGGGCCAACTGCTGGGAGCCAGGCTCCCCTCAGGCCGACTGGTCAAGCTCGGCCGCCTTTTGGTATCTCTCTGGCAGGAGGGGCCCGCCGCCTGCGGGCCATACTGACAGCCTGTCGTGGGTGATGTCATGGTCAACGTGGCAATAGTGCCGCGCCGGACGGGGAGTGGCCGCCCCATACGGCGCACTGTGGCCACGCTTGCTCCGGGATTCGGGGGTGGCAGGCTTCACTGTAGCCACTCCCCGTCTTATCGCTGTTATGTGGGTGCAAACTTTGAGGGTGTGAGCCAGGACGCCTGCTAGGAGTCGGCCACTCTGGTGGCCGGTTGCTCGGAGTCGGCCCTCTTCGAGAGAGCTCTTAGAGCCTTGCCGCCTTCCAGCAGTCGGCCGGTGGGACAGTCAGCCAAGAGAAGGCAGCCCTGCGTCTTGGACATTTGAGGGCTCAGTCGGCCCGATATTTTTTGAAGAGCCAGGGGGGCCAGTTAGGCTATCTGTGGTCATTTACTCTAACAGTAGTCCCCGGAGCTGGTCGGGCTTCATGGCTGAAAGGGGGAGGAGAATCCTGAGCAGCTTCCTATCTTGAAGAGCCGACAGCTAGGAGCCGGCCTCGATTAGTCGCGTCGTCTGGAAAGATTTTGGAGTCCGAAGGTGGGAACCAGCTGGCACGCGCGCCGGGCGGCGGGCCGGCCGCGCACCGTCCGTGCGCCATGTGGCACCCTTCGGCTAGACCAGCCTGCCAGCCCACGCGCGCGACGGTTCGTTGCTGTAGGCTGGGACCCGCCACTACCACGCCTTGGCCCATGCGCAGATCCTCTATGGCTGAGGCGGACAGCTTGCATTCCCGCGACAGTTTCCGCACGCCGTTAAGGCGCAATAATCGTGGGTCGTGGGGGAGTGGGCGTAGTTGATCCCACATCCCCCACGTCTCGCCCCCTCGGCTTCGTCGCACCGAGGCTATAAATAGGGGGAGGAGGGGGAGCGACATACGCATGTGCGCTCACCTCCCACTCCGCCATCCTCTTCTTCTTCTTCCTCTCTGTCGCCGCTGCTGTTCGCAGTCACGCCGCTCCACCGGCCATCTTGCTATGCCGCAGCTTCGCTGCTGCGGGGTCGCGCTCTCGCCGTCGGAGCGCTTTCTCCGTCAGCCTCTCGCCTTCATGGCGCGCGCAGGAGCTTGGGACGGCTCCAACATCCACAAAGATCACATTGATTTCCTCCGCAAGATGCGGCGGCTGCCCGGCGAGGATTATGTGAGGGTCCGCCTCGCGCCGGAGCGGGAGATCTCGCCGGCGCCGGAGGAGGGCGAGCGCGTCATCTTCCACTCGCACTGCCTACGCGGCCTCGGCCTGCCGGTGAGCGGCTTCTTCCGGGCCTTCCTCGAGTTCTACAACCTCCAGCCGCACCACCTCACCCCGAACACGCTGGTGCTGCTGTCCGCCTTCATCACTCTGTGCGAAGGCTTCCTCGGCATACTCCCCACTATCGAGCTTTGGGGGGAGTTCTTCTACTCCAAGCTCGGCACCATTGTCAAGAGCGTGTCGGCTCAATGCGGCGCCTTCATCGCAGTGCGGAGGTCGATGGCCGACAACCCACTTCCTCCCATCGTGTTGATCCAGTCGGTGAAGATGTGGCAGCAGTCGTACTTCTACGTGAAGAGAATCTTCCCGAAGGGCGACTGGGTCAATCTGCCGGCTTATGTAGCCGGCCCGCCGGCTGGGAAGCGGCCTAACTAGTCTTATCGGGCCAGGACGCTGTCGGCTTCTGGAGCCGCCATCGAGCGGCTCCGGGTGTTGATCAAGTTGGAGGGCCTGACTGGGCCCGACTTGCTGACCGCCTTCATGGCGCGCCAGGTGCTCCCGCTCCAGGGCCGCCCGCACATGATCTGTCAGATGAGCGGGCACCGGGACCCAAGCCGGCTGTGCACCAAGGAGATGCCTCATGCAGAGGTAGCTCACATGGTGAACTACCTTGCGAACTGCAAGCTCACGGAGGAATCGCGGTTCGGCAAGGAGTCGTATTCACGCGCCCATCCCCCACCTATGGTAAGTTTTCTTTTCTTCTTCTTTCTTCTGTTACCGAGTTCTGCTTGGCCGACTTGACCAATCGGCTTGTGGAACAGAGCCCCCTCCTCCAGCCGGCATCCGGCGCCGCGGGGCCAGAGCATCAATTTCTCCCCGACTGGGCGGAGAGCGATGTGGACGACCCCGACTTGGGGGCGGCCGCCTTGGACGACAACGTCGTGGGAGGAGGAGGCGAGGGAGGCAGCTCAAGGCTCGGAGCTGGCCTCGAGGACTGGCTAGACGACAACGAGGGAGAAGTCGCCCCATGCCGCCAGCCAGCGTCCGACCAGCAGGGCGCGAGCTCATCTGCCGCACCGGCTGCGCGAGGCAGCGCGCCGAAGCATCGAGCCGTGCCGATCCTGTTCGGCAGCCGGCCGAATAAGCCCAAGGGCTCGGTTGCAACAACCAAGTGGGATGAAGCGGCCACGAAGGCCACCCGCTTCCGCAAGGTGGTGAAGGAGCTGCAGATGGTTTTTGCGTAAATGCCGACTCCCTCACGTATTCTTTTCTTCCTTCTTGCCAATGTTCTTCTGATTTTTCTTCGTCTTGCTTGGGAACAGAGCTCCGCTCTCTCTTGAGCGGTCTGTCGCCGCCTCCGTGGTTGGAGCGGCAGGAGGCTCCACCAGCGCCCACCGCGTGGACCCTTGCGCCGAGCTTCAGGCGGTGATGGAGCGGAACACGCGGGAGGCGCGTGAGGAGCGGGAGGCGGAGCAGCAGAAGGCGGTTGCCGCTAAGGCAGCGCAGGAGGCGGCGGAGGAGACGGCGAGGGCGCAGGCCGGTGCGGCGGCCAAGGCCTAGGCGGATGCTGCAGCCGTAGCACAGGCGGAGGAAGCCTTGCGCAACCAGCCTCCGCAGCTCGTCATCCCCCTCCGCTCCGTGGCGCCTGAGATCCCGGTGGTGCCGCCGGAGGGATTCAGTGGCGACCAGCCAGTGATGGAGAGGGGGGAGGGCGACGTCGTCGCCCCAAAGAAGGAGTTGGCTCCGCCAGCGCTGACTGCGGCGGACCAAGGCGTCCAACCCAGTGCGCCGCCTATGCCACCAGCTGTAGGCGAGCCAGCCGTGAGGGCGGACTGCGGCGTGGCTCAAAGGGGGCCCAGCGTGGCCCATCCTCATCAACACAAGCTCAAGACCCTCACGAGGGGCCAAGCCTCGCGGGGCGGACAACAAGGAGCTTCCTCAGGCACGGCCTCATCAGGCAGGCTCACAAGGAGGCGGAGAGTTCAAGGCGGGGTACCTCGTGAGGTGCCCATGACGCAAGCCATGACGACCAAGCGCGCCAGTCGGGCGCCAGCCCGCGCAGTGTCCTCCTTTCCTCTTTGGTGCAAAGGGAGCAAGCGCAGCCGAGAGCATCAAGCAAAGGCATCTATTTCGGTGCAACAAGACCAAGACCAGCCCAACGGCAGGGAGGAAGTCATTGTGGAGCCCAAGCAGGCGTCACCACCAGAGCCTTTGACAGGCGAGGACCAACTTTAGTCAGGATAGGTGTACCCGCTGTTCGCCTTCAAAATGGCCAATTGTTGGCGCCCTTCCCACTCAATATTTGGGGGGAGGCCCAGGGCCTTTGCCTATAAATAGGACTAGCCACCCCCAGGGTAGAGGCATCTGGATCCTCACCAAGAAACCAGTAGATAGAGCGACTGAACTCCTCCTAGCAGTTCATCGCATCAGTCAAGAACAGACCCTCGCGAGGCTGTTCTTCCTTGTATTGTTCATCATCAGCCCAAGAGGCAATCCTCCACACCACACACTTGAGTAGGGTATTACACCACAATGGTGGCCTGAACCAGTATAGACCCCGTGTCTCTTGTGTTGATTCTTTCATAGTTTAGATCCTAGCAATTCGGCGAGGAGCAGGTAGATAGAGGGCGAAACCTCCGCGCGCACCCCAGTGTTCGAACCTCAAGGGTCTGCCGGAACCCGAAATCCGACATTTGGCGCGCCAGGTAGGGGTGCGCCGGAATTCGTCTCTCGTCTCCCTGTTCTTCTCCGACCATCGCATCCATGTCAGACGCTCGTCGGGCCCGCGCCGAGCGCCGAGCCGCCCTCGCTTCCCGTGTCGCCCAGACGGCTCCCGTCGGCGGGCACCCTCGTCGTTCCCCGTCACCTGCCGTCAACGCTGCCACCGGCCCAGCGGGGAACGAGCAGCAAGCATCATCCCAGCACCCATCCATGAGGCGAGACGGCCACACTGCTACACCCTCGCTCACCCCTGCTAGTTCTTCGTCCCGTGCGCCCCGCGCGGCCATGGAGGCTCGAGCTGCACTCATCACGGCAAACGAGCTCCTGCGCTACTGCCCAATCAACGACGTCTACGAAGAGTGGCTCGACCGAGTCGCCGAGCTCGTCCGCGCCGCTGGGGGCTCCCCCGCGCCGTCCTTCTCGCTACACCGCACCCCGCCCTGCGCGGGCAATGAAGCTCCTGGGGCGCCTCAGTCGCCTCCCCCTCAAGAAGGCGCCCTGGCCCCAAGGCGCGCGGCCCCTGGGCGGAACCCTCTCCATCAGGCGCCAGCGCGGCAGGAGCAGAGCTGCCAAGAAGTCCCTCGCCCTCGAGAAGCTGCCCGAGCGCTCCCTGCTCCAGCACGTCAAGACCCCGCGCTGCTCCCAGCTGCAGCGCATGGGGACCCATAGGTCCAAGCTCTTCATCACCCAAGGCCTCCCGTGGCCACAGCGGGCTGCCGTGCCTTCACCACCGAGCTACGCAGTGTCGCGTGGCCCGGCAAGTTCAAGCCAGACCTGCCTCCTCGCTACGACGGCACGGCTGACCCTGCGGAGTTCCTCCAGCTCTACGAGCTGGGCATCAAGGCTGCTAATGGAGATGAGAAGGTCATGGCGAACTGGTTTCCCATGGCGCTCAAGGATGGGGCCCGCACCTGGCTCCTGAATCTGGCTCCAGGCACGATCTCCTCCTAGGACGAGATGCGCACCCGCTTCATCGCCAACTTCTAGGGTACTCGCGACCGGCCACCCGCCGTGAGCGACATGCACCGTATCAAGCAGCAACCAGGGGAAACCCTACAGAAGTACATCCAGCGCTTCAACAACGCGCGCCTCAAGATCCCCAAGGTGACCGAGGAGGCCATCATCTCGGCCTTCTCCGACGGCGTGCGCGACGTCAAGATGAAGGAGGAGCTGGCGATGCATGAAGACCTGTGCACCTCCTTGGAGCTGTTCAACTTGGCGACCAAGTGCGCTAGGGCTGAGGAGGGGTGCCTCTCCCTCCTCGAGCTGCCTGCCGCAGACCCAGAAGAGAAGAAGCCCAAGGCCAAGGACGTGAAGCGCAAGGGGGCTGCCATGCTCGCGGCAGAGCCAGACACCAAGCGGGGCAGAGATCAGCTCGAACCCTCCAAGGGCAGTCGGTACTGCGTGTACCACGACCTCCACACCCACAACACCAATGAATGCCAAGAGCTCCGGGCCGTGCGTGAAGGAAGGGTCGGCCAACGTCCCGACCGCAGCGACCGGGGCTATGGCCGAGGAGGAGGAGGGAACGCAGGATGCTGGGAAGACCGCGGCCCGCGCCAAGGGTGGCGCGACCAACCTTGCAAGGATTGCTGGCAGGACCCGCCTCGCGAGGGAGGCTGGAGGGATCAGCCTCGCGAGGATCGCCCGCAAGGTAACGCAGGCCTCCCTCCGCTGTCGCCGCAGCCAAGAAGAAATGAAGACCGTCATCAGGACGAGGGGGCTGGGGGCTTCCAGGAACCACGTGCGATCGCTTGCATCCTGGGCGGAGCCCAAGCCCCAGCCTCTCAGCGCATCTTCAAGTAGTTCTCCCGTGAAGTGAATGCAGTCCTCCCCAAGCTCGAGGCCACACGCCCTCTCAGGTGGTCGGCGTGCGCCATCACGTTCAGCTCAGCGGATCAGCTCAAGTGCGCGGCCATGGCCTGAGTCCTCCCGATGCTTTGCTCCCCAATCATCATCAACATGCTGGTCACCAGGACCCTCATCGATGGCGGGGCAGGGCTCAACGTCCTGTCCATGGAAACGTTCAACAATCTCCAAGTGCCCTACAATCAGCTTCAGCCAACCAAGCCTTTCTCCGGAGTCACCGACGGCTCCACGGTCCCGATTGGGCAGGTCCGCCTCCCTGTCACCTTCGGGGCATGCAACAACTACCGCACCGAGCTCATCGACTTCAACATCGCCCACATTCGCCTGCCGTACAACGCCATCCTCGGGTACCCAGCGCTGGCCAAGTTCATGGCCGTAACCCACCACGGCTACAACATCCTCAAGATGCCAGGAAGTGGCGGAGTCATCACGGTGCCCTGCGAAGAGAGAGATGCAGTGTGCTCCCTGGAGTGAGCCTTTCAAGCCGCATCACTGGAAGACCCGGATCGCGGAGGCAGGAGGCCACCCGAGGTCGCCCCCAAGAAGAAGAAGACATCGTCCGGCCCGGCCCCTCAGGAGGCAGGCCCCTCAGGGCCCGCGCCTGCTCAGGGGGAACCTCCTTCCATCGCATAGGGAAGCACGCCCGGCGCCCTCCTCAGGCAGGGCTCGGGGGCTCTCCACTGGAGGGCCGCCGACCTCGCCAAGGTCACGAGGGAGGCGCTTGGGCACCACGTGGAGGCGTGTTTCGAAGCATGTTTCCCTCAAGAAGGAGCAAGGCAAGGAGGGCCAAACCCTCAGGAGTTCGTCAGCAAGGCCATTCAGGAGCTACAGGAGTCAAGAGTCATGAGAGGCAGCCGCCGCCTACCCGCTGTGGCCCCCCATCCAGGCGAGGATGGTGGGCTGCGCGTCTGCATCGACATACCAGGGCTCAACCGAGCTGCGTCTCAGGAGCACCTCTGGCCCTCGCAAGTGGGACGCTGTGAGGGTCCGCCCCACAACTACGTTCGCATGCCTTATGGCTTGCCGAACGCGGCTGCCGTGTACCAGCGCCTCATGAGAGCCATCCTGGAGGCTCAAGAGGTCAGGCGTTCCGCAGCCCTGGCAGAGATGGAGATGGTCCGCGAGGAGCCACTAGCGCCTCCGGAGCCTCCCGAGGCCCCTGGGCCTAGGGGCTCATGAGAATCGGCTCCCGCAGCCCACCGAGTCTGCTACACCAACACCCCTTCATCCCCAACATCATCAGGCGACATCTTTCAAGTTTCATTTCCAGCTGGGAGCGCCTCAGGGCTGCATTATTCCCAGGCCGCGTGGGTCCGTCCCTACGGCTTGTATCCCTTTTATTTCATGTTCTTAGCTTACCTTATTGGGGGCGCCCCTTGGGCTGCATCATCCCCAAGTCGCTCGGGTCTGACCCAGCGGCGTGTACCCTTCTTACGTTTATCTTAGGGCATGCTTTCGACCCATCATGCTTGTTATTTGGCGCCTGTCCATGGCACCTTTTCTTCCTGGATGTCGCAAGCTTGCGCGTTAAAGGGGGGTGCCTGAGCATCGTGACTCAGGGCTCCTACCGGCTCTCCATCCCTCACCCTCTGGTCTTGTCCATGGCATCGCGACCTGGCATGCCAGCGACGGCTGAGACCAGCTCGAGAGCCGGGACTCGAGGATGTAGAGCACCAGCATCTAGCCAAATTTGGAGGAACACACTCAAAGATAGGGCCCAGTGCCAGGTGCAACCCGCCTTGGGGTAGGGCCCCGTGAGTCCCGCGCTGGCTCACGGGTGCCCCAACACACCTCGCCAGGCCTTTTGTGCCTTGTTGCCTCTCCAAAGCAACTAACGGCTAACTGTCGATTGTCACGGCGAACTCTCGTTCCTTTGTGATGAGCCTGCAGGGTCCCTCCAAGGAGCATCGTCAGGCGAGGCCCTCACAGTGTCTTCTTCACTGTCGTCCGTGCAAACCGCTTGCACATTAAAGGGGGGTACCTGAGCATCGTGACTCAGGGCTCCTACTGGCTCTCCAGCCCTCACCCTCTGGTCTTGTCCACGGCAGCATGACCTGGCATACTAGCGACGGCTGAGACCAGCTCGAGGGCTGGGACCCGAGGACGTAGAGCAGAAAGGGGAGCGAAGGCGAGAGGGGAGGAGCACACGAGGACCTTGCCAAGCAACCCCTCGCCGGACAAGGCACAGACCTAGCGCCGCAACAGGAAGCGATTCCTGACCCTCGAGATAAGTCATCCTACGAGAACATTAGTTATCGCAGCACCATCCCCGCACCTAATGCAATCCCGCGTTAGCAATGTTGCTCCCCTTTCTCACCGAATGATGGCTGCTTGGGCGCTAAGGGGGACCTCCTGAGCATCGCGACTCAGGGGCTCTTACCAGACCTTGGGCCGCTCACCTCCTGGCCTTGACCACGGCATCGCGACCTGGCATACCAGCGATGGCTGAAGCCGCCTTGGGACTGGGACCTGTCGGCGCAGAGCATCAAGCCCTCATGAGGTCTGAAAGGAAGAAACTAAGCTAAGACGGAATAAGCATCTCGCACTGCTTCACAATGAGGATCATATTGACAAACGGAGCTACAAACATCTTACAAGCCCCCGCGGGGTATATTCTTGGCCCCTCGCAGGAACAAAAGACACGAATCCTAAGGAGTCCTAACTACAGGGACCATCACGGTAGACGCCATCATCAACAGTGGGCCGTCCAGCACTGGCGCCAACCCCATCCAGATCAGGGGCGGCGACGGCCTGACGAGCCCGCCCTGCTCCGGGAGCAGCGCAGGCTCGGGGGCTCGTAGCTGTCGTCGCTCGTCTCCGGAGTCGCGAAAAGCTCGGCGGAGTCGCTGGATCCACCAGCGCCTCCACCGCCTGAGGAGCTGCCAAGGGAGCAATTGTCCGGCCTCTGTCTCGCCGCGGCAGGGTCCCGACCGCCTCTTCCGGGGTAGCACTCCAGCCGGTGACCCTCCGCATCGAAGACCTTGAAGGACATCACCGAAGCACCGTCGTACTCCAGGTGGATCGCGAGGGCGCCCCTTGTCCCGCAAACCCGGGCGACCTCGACCCAGCCTCGAGTCATGAAGACCTCGCCCGGGGCAACGACCGCGACCTATGCCCCGGTCACGAGGGTGTTGCAGCCGGCGTGCTGCAGCCAAAGCCCCAGGGGTTCCCCCTGTGGGATGACGGAGGCGAAAAAGGGGGAAGGCGAATCCAAGACTTAGGAGGCGTGGCGGCGCGAAGCACGAACTCTCGAGAGGAGCCTTCAGCGTGGACTCCAGGGGGGAAGACGCACACCTTCGTGACCCGCCGGCGCCGATGGCGGCGCCGCCCGTGGCGTTCAGCGTCGGCTCCTCCAGAGCCCTCGATATGGGCGTACAAGGGAAGTGGGAACCCTGGTGGTGGCCGCTCACACTAGGGTCTCGGCGCTTCTTGGCGGGCGCCCTCACCCCAATGGCAGAGGGCAAGCCATTTCTTCAGTGGAAGCGGGTCAGGATCCTCTTGGGGAGCTTTTCCCTTCTCTTCCGCGGAGAACCGGCGGATTGGAGCCATTGCAGCAAGACGGAGCAAGGACCAGGAAGAAGGAGAAACAAGGAGAGATAGACTGGAAGGACACACGCCGTTCCATACTTATAGCCAGCAAAGGCCAACCGTCGACCTCCACGATCGCAGGTAATCATGACCCGCTTTGCATGCAGGGACTTGTCGAATCCGTGCAGTTGCCAAGGCATTGTGGGGAAGCAGAGGCGTCCACGTCCAATCAACCGCCACGCGACACCCAAGGCCACAGGTTGTTAGGGCCCGCGACGCTTCGCACTTGCCCTTTCGCCTCTCTGCTCAGCCATGTCTGGGTGCGCCATGGGCCCGGGGGCTACTGTCGGCGTTCTGGGAACGGGGGTCCCCAGACTTGCCTGCCCGCGGCCTGCGTCGTGGCTCAAAGGGGGCCCAGCGTGGCCCATCCTCATCAACACAAGCTCAAGACCCTCGCGAGGGGCCAAGCCTCGCGGGGTGGACGACAAGGAGCTTCCTCAGGCACGGCCTCATCAGGCGGGCTCACGAGGAGGCAAAGAGTTCAAGGCGGGGTACCTCGTGAGGTGCCCATGACGCAAGCCATGACGACCAAGGGCGCCAGTCGGGTGCCAGCCCGCGCATGTCCTCCTTTCCTCTTTGGTTCAAAGGGAGCAAGCGCAGGCGAGAGCTTCAAGCAAAGGCATCCATTTCAGTGCAACAAGACCAAGACCAGCCCAACGACAGGGAGGAAGTCATTGTGGAGCCCAAGCAAGCGTCCCCACCAGAGCCTTTGACAGGCGAGGACCAACTTTAGTCAGGGTAGGTGTACCCGCTGTTCCCCTTCAAAATGGCCAATTGTTGGCGCCCTTCCCGCTCAATATTTGGGGAGAGGCCTAGGGACTTTGCCTATAAATAGGACTAGCCACCCCCAGGGTAGAGGCATCTGGATCCTGACCAAGAAACCAGTAGATAGAGCGACTGAACTCCTCCTAGCAGTTCATCGCACCAGTCAAGAACAGACCCTCGCGAGGCTGTTCTTCCTTGTATTGTTCATCATCAGCCCAAGAGGCAATCCACCACACCACACACTGGAGTAGGGTATTACACCACAATGGTGGCCTGAACCAGTATAAACCCCGTGTCTCTTGTGTTGATTCTTTCATAGTTTAGATCCTAGCGATTCGGCGAGGAGCAGGTAGATAGAGGGCGAAACCTCCGCGCGCACCCCAGTGTTCGAACCTCAAGGGTCTGCCAGAACCCGAAATCTGACACGGACCTCGTGGTCCAATATCCGGCACGCCAGCGCGCAGGGAAGGCGGCCTCAGCGCCGAACCCATAGAAGGTCGCGGGCTCAAGCTCGTCGGCCCTGGAGCTGGAGACGGCGAGCGTCAGGTCGCCGGGGTGGACGCCGGGTGGCGGGACGGCCGTGCTGAATGCTGCGTTGCAAGACATCCGGACCCGGCTTCAGTCTCAGGCCGCCGCGCTAAAGAACTACAACCAAGAGTTCCTGGCGACGCGGTCAGCCATTCGGGTAAGCTTCTCGTTTTTTGATTCTTGTTCTTGAATTCTTCCATGGGGGCGCGTTGATAATCCCCAAGTGCAGGGAATCATCGTAGCAATTCCCAAAGGTGGAAGTGATAAGTATGGAATGTCGAACCCACAAGGAGCTAAAGGTAAGATCAATATTCTCTCAAGCCCTATCTTCCGCTGATACGACTCTACGTGCACCGAACGTTTGCTTCCAACTAGAAACAAGAAATAAAACTGTGTTGTGGGTATAAAGAGGATAACTTTGCATGATATCGGAGAGCTAAAATATGAAAGTAGGTGCTGTTATCATAAAGTTAGAATATATTACTAAATATTATAAATAGCGAGTGTGGAATAATGGTGGATCGGTGTGCGGAAATATCCTAGGCAATTGTTAACAAGACCGGTGATCACTATTGCAGTTTCATATGAGGGAGAGGCATAAGCTAACATACTTTATCTACTTGGATCATATGCACTTATTATTGGAAATCTAGCAAGCATCCGTAACTACTAAACATCATTAAGGTAAAACCCAACCATAGCATTAAAGCATCAAGTCCTCTTTATTCCCATACGTAACAATCCCTCTTACTCGGGTTTGTGTTTCAGTCACTCACCAACCCACTATAAGCGAATCATGAACGTATTGCAACACCCTACAGCGGGAATCCCTCACGCTTGCGCGACACGGAGGGCACCATAGGACATCATCAAAGTAAAACATACAACTCATACCAATCTAGATCATCAATCAACCCAAAGACAAAAGATATCTACTCAAAAGATCATAGGATGGCAACACATCATTGGATCATAATATGTGGCATAAAGCACCATGTTCAAGTAGGGATTACAGCGCGGTGCGGGAGAGTGGACCGCGTAAGAGATACGAGGATGGTGATGATGATGGTGATGTTGATGAAGACGATCACCGCGGCGATGATTCCCTTCCCGATGGCACTCCGGTGCCATCAAGAGAGAGGAGGAGAGGTTCTCCCCCTTGTGCTTCCTCCTCCATGGCTTTCCCCCTCTGGTCCTTGGCCTTCATGGCGATGAGGGCCCCTCCGAGATCCTCCTCTATGGCCTCCGGTGATCCGGCAGGGTGCCATAGAGGGCCTAGATTGATTTCTAGTGGCTACAGAGGCTTGCGGCGGCGGAACTTCCGATCTAGGTTATTTCCCAAAGGTTTCTATATTTATAGGAATTTTTGGCATAGGTTTCACGTCAGGGGGTCTCCGGGCTGTCCACGAGATAGGGGGCGCACCCCCCACTCTCGTGGGCAGCCCGGGACTCTTCTGGCCCAACTCCGATGCTCCGTGGTCTTCTTTTGGTCCTAAAAAATCATCAAAAATTGGCATGTCAATTGGACTCCGTTTGGTATTCCTTTTCTGTAAAACTCAAAACAAGGAGAAAACAGAAACTGGCACTGGGCTCTAGGTTAATAGGTTAGTCCCAAAAATCATATAAAATGGCATATAAATGCATATAAAACATCAGAGATGGATAATATAATAGCATGAACACTTCATAAATTATAGATATGCTGGAGACGTATCACGCGTCAGCGCACCCACTGGGTGTAGTCCCCGAGTTCCGAGTCGGCTGCTGAGCAAGCGGCTTGGAACTTCTTCGTAGACTTCGGGTGCTAACTTGTCCTTATTTGTTCGTCTGTCCCTTTTGCAGGACTATCATAACCTCTGCGCAGCCGCCTTCAACTCCCATGCCCGGGAGCTGACTCAGAAGACCGCCGACTTGTCCGAGAGTCGGAGTAAGTTCTCTATCTTCTATCCCTCATGGGGGCGCATCAGCGCACCCACTGGGTGTAGTCCCCGAGATTCGGGCCGACTGCTAAGCAGTCGGGCCGGATCTTTTCCGATGACTTCTTTCTTACTATTGACTCTTCTTTGTCGTCTTTGCAGAGGCCAATGCCGACCTATGGCAGTAACTGGGTGAAGCCCAAACCGCGCTGCATGCCAAGGAGGCCGAGTGCAACGCTGCGGCTCAGGAGTGTGACCGCATGGGCAAGAAGCTGGCCGACCAGGAGGAGAGCCATAAGGCGGCCCTGATGGCGGTGAAGGACAGTGAGGCCTCCCTCCAAGCCGAGTACAAGACTGAGGCGACAAACTGGGCCGAGTCGAGGCAGGCGCTGAATGATGGCTACGGCCATATTGAAGACATGGTCGACGGTAAGCCGCCTTCCTCTTCGTCCCTTTGTTTGCCGTCTGCTGCTTGGTCCGACTTCTGACTTTGTGTTTTTTCTTTTCTTCTTCGTGCAGAGTACTTCCCCGGCTACTCTGTTGCCGCCAGCCAAGTCATTGAGGCCCACCGCAATGTGCAGAGGTAGGCTGGTGCTGAGATTGCGTCGGACGCTCGCCGGACGCTCGAGGAGCAGCTCTTGGTCATCCAGGCCCGTCTCCAGCTGGCTCACCGCATGCTCTGCTGCCTTCAGCGTGTTGGAGCCCAAGTGTTGTCCATCCTCTGGCCTGGTGAAGTGATTCCCCGCACCCCCAGTCGGACTGACGACTGGCTAGAAGTGGCGGCTGGACACTTCAAGGCTTGGAAGGCCCCTACAGCCCGTGCAGGCGCCAGGCGGGCACTAGAGTCGTCCGAGCGTGGTATCCTGGGCTAGACTTGACCCAGCTGGCCACGTTTCGGCAGGAGGACAATGAGGAGCTAGAGGCGGTGCGGCCGGCTATCATCCAGCACGCCTCGGCGATCCCTGAGTATACCGACACCAGCGTCTTCGTCCCCGAGCTGAACGACGATGGCGCCGCTCTGCCGGAGGAGTGGTTTGGGCTGAACCCAGTGGATGGTGAAGACTTGGCGGAGGAGATCGACTCCAGCGACGAGGGTGAAGAGGAGGAGGAAGAGGACGGTGAAGATGCCGCACCGGATGGTGGAGCAGCCGACCAGCCGTAGCCTGACTGTGCCTCCAGCAACGAGGCGCGTGCGAACACGCCGCCTGCCACTGGTGATGACCAAGCCGAGACTCGCCGGCCGGACACTCCTCCAGCCAGCACCGCTGTCCCCACAGACCTGCCCAGCTCGCCCGTTGCACCCTTGGCCTGAGCCGCCATCTTTATCTTTGCCTTCCTGCTCGTTAGTCTTTGAACAATATTTGTTAAATTCGCGCAGTCCCACCCACTGGGGGTGTATTCAGACTAAGTTGAATGCCGTCCCTCAAAGGCCTTTTGTGTAAATAAAATCTTGCATGCGTTTGACTTCCGACAGTGTTTGCTTTTCATCTTTTTCGGCTGTTTCCTTTGCTGCCCTCCCTTGGTCACCGCCTTCCCAGCCGAACAGCTTCTCTGCAGTATGTGGCTGGGAAAGTACTTTGGACGTGTGGGAGGGCAAGTACTTTAGCTTTCTTAGATTGTAGCAAGGTGAGTGGGAAGCCGGCCAGTCGGGTGCTTAACAGTCGGTTGGCATGGTGGGGAGCCGGCTTGTGTTATGTAAGCCCATTGATCCTTAGCCATTTTTTGTGTGGGCATCTTTTCCTGCCTTTAACTCTTGCCAGTCGAACAGTCGATTCTGTGAGCTGCGACTTTTGGCAAGAGAGGGCTTAGGTGCCGGCACACTACTTGTCTGACTACAGGTGGTACTTAACAGAATTCAAGGCGGCAAGTCTCCGGGCCGACTAGTCGAACCCGGTGCCAGACAGAAGAACAAATGTAGTGACACATTCATAGGCATGATACTCATCATATGGATAAAAGAGGGTAGTCCCTGAGTGCTCCTTGGGGGGCCCGATGTCTTGTACTTAATACAAAAGATAGCGTGGTACATACTGCATTTAACTATAAAATATTCGAAGGAGATTGGCGTTCCATGGTTGTTCCGACTCCTTGCAGGAATCATCTCTCTTGCACGCCTTGGGCTTTTGTGCATCGATCAGGTAGTAGGAGTTGTTGCCCAAGGCTTTGTTGATGACGAATGGGCCTTCACAAGGGGTCGAGAGCTTGTGCTGGCCGGCTATTCGCTAGATCAGCCGGAGCACAAGATCGTCCTCTTGGAAGGATCTTGGCTTGACCTTCCGATTGTGTTAACGGCGCAAACCCTGCTGGTAGATGGCGGACCGGCTGAGTGCTAATAGCCGGCCCTCTTCCCGCAGGTCAACACCGTCTTCTCGTGCTTCCTTTGCCTCCGCTTCCGTGTACATGGTGACTCGAGGTGAGTCGAACTCGATGTCAGTTGGGATGACAGCCTCGGCACCATATACAAGGAAGAAAGGAGTGAAGCTGGTTGACTTGTTTGGGGTGGTACGCAAGCTCTAGAGGATGGCCGGCAGATCCTCGAGCCAGCAGCTTGCCAGCACTCCAATGGCTCGACCAGTCGGGGCTTGATGCTGGACAGGATGTGGCCGTTTGCTCGCTTGACTTGGCCGTTTGACTGCGGATGGGCAATGGATGCTAAGTCTAGTCGAATGCCCTGTGTCGCGCAGAAATGTGCCAATGCTCCTTTGGCAAAATTCGTGCCGTTGTCGGTGATGATGTTGTGTGGTATGCCATACCAGGTGGTGATGTCTGTGATGAATGTCACGGCAGTCGGCCCATTCAACTATTTGATTGGCCTCGCTTCAATCCACTTGGTGAACTTGTCTACGGCGACAAGTAGGTGTGTCATGCTGCCGCATGCTGTCTTGAATGGACCCACCATATCCAGCCCCCAGACGGCAAAAGGCCAGGTGAGGGGGATGGTCTTGAGTGCAGAAGCCGGCAGGTGTTGCTTGGAGCTGAAAAGTTGGCACCCTTTACAGTGTTTGACTAATTGTTTGCGTCTTCCAAAGCAGTCGGCCAAAAGAACCCATGGCGGAGAGCTTTAGCGACGAGTGATTTTGAGCCCGCGTGGTGACCGCACTCGCCTTGGTGGATGTCCTTGAGGATTGCAATGCCCTTCTCTGGCTCGACGGAGCGCTGGAAGACTCCAGTGACACTTCACCTAACGAGTTCTCTGTTCACTATTGTGTATGCTCCGGCTCGGCGTTGAACCTGTCTTGCCAAGATCTTGTCAGTCGGCAGCTCTCTGTTCACCAGAAAGTTGAGGATGGGTTGGGCCCATGATGGAGCTGCAACTTCTTCTATTGCCAACACGGCTACTGCGACCAGGGCGGGTGGATTCGGTGGTGAAGAGCTGGAGTTGGCCACCGCCTGCTGTGTCATCGTAGTCCCCGGGCCGACTGCTGCAGTCCCTGGGCCGGGTTCTGAAGTCCCCGAGCCGGGTGCGACTACAGCAGTCCCCGAGCCGCCTGCCGAAGTCCACGAGCCGCCTGTTGGGTTCCCCAAGTCAGATCCGACTGCATCAAGGTCAGGCGGCATGAAGATGGAGTCTGATTCTGGAGACGGCTTGACAGGCAGCTTGAGGAGGTGTTGGAGGGAGACGCCGGTTGGTATAGCTTGCCGGGTGGAGCCGATTCGTGCCAGGGCATCTGCTTGCTCATTGTCGGCCCATGGCACATGGAGAAATTCGCACCCTTCAAAGTATCCATTGAGTTGCTGAATGAGGAAGCGGTAGCTCGCCATGTTTGCGTCCTTGGCGTCCCAATTGCCAGATGATTGTTGGATCACCAAGTCTGAGTCGCCATAGCAAAGGATCTGGCGGATGCCGAGTTCTTTGGCCAGCCAGAGCCCATGTATGAGCGCCTCGTACTCGGCCACGTTGTTGGAGGCGGCAAAATGAATTTGCAACATGTATCTGAGCTTGTCACCCTTGGGAGAGGTGAGGACGATGCCGGCTCCCAAGCCGGTGCGCATCTTGGATCCGTCAAAGTGCATCCGCCAATGAGTGGAGTCGGGTGCTGGTGGCAGGTACTGAGTTTCGGCCCTGTCGACAAGGAAGTCATCCATCACTTGGGACTTGATGGCGGTAGGACGCTGGTAGAAGATGGTGTATGGAGCCAGCGCAATGGCCCACTCGGCCACCCGGCCAGATGCATCCCGGCTGCCTATGATCTCGGCAAGCGGGGCAGTGCAAATGGCCGTGATGGGGTGCTCTTGAAAGTAGGGCTTGAGCTTCTTGGCGGCAAAGTACATGCCATGGCACATCTTATGGTAGTGGGGGTAATTCTGCTTTGAGGTTGACAGTACTTCGATAAGGTAATACACCGGCATCTGGACCAGCTAAGCTCTGCCTTCTTCTGGGCGCTGAACCATGATGATAGTGCTGACCACTGGCTAGTTGCAGCAATGTAAAGGAGCATGGGCTCTTTCTCAGTCGGTGCTGCCAGGACAGGTGGCGTGGTCAACATATTCTTCAACTCGTGAAAAGCTTCATCCGCCTGGTCGTTCCACTCGAAATGAGTGGATTTCCTCATGAGCTGATATAGGGGGAGAGCCTTCTCCCCTAGCCGATTGATGAAGCGGTTAAGGGAAGCCAGGCACCCGGTGAACATTTGGCCATCTCAAAGCCGGGTGGGAATCTCCATCCTTTCTATGGCCTTGATCTTCACTGGGTTGCACTCGATGTCGCGTTCAGAGACCAGGAAGCCTAGGAGCTGGCCGGCTGGTACTCCGAACACGCATTTCTCAGGGTTGAGCTTGATCTGAAATCGGCGCAAGTTGTCAAATGTTTCTTTGAGATCTTCCAGTAGGGTGCCGCGCTTCTCCGTCTTCACCATAATATCATCTACGTAGATGTGGGCATTTCTGCCGAGTTGCTTGAGGAGGCATTTCTGCATGCAACCCTGAAAAGTGGCACCGGTATTTCTCAAGCTGAATGTCATAGTCAGGTAGCAGAAAGCTCAGAATGGTGTGATGAAGGCGGTCTTCAGGCGGTCGGCTAGATCCAACTTTATCTGATGGTAACCTGAGTAGGCATCCAAGAAACTCAACAACTCGCATCGGGCTGTGGAATCTATCACTTGGTCAATCCTGGGCAAGGCAAACGGATCCTTGGGGCAAGCTTTGTTGTGGCTGTTCTAATCTATACACATCCGCCATTTCTTATTCTTCTTCAATACAAGAACTGGGCTGGCAAGCCATTCTGGAAATAACACATCCATAATTAAGCCGGCTGCTAGAAGCCGGGCTATCTCTTCACCAACAATTCTTCTCTTCTCCTCTGACAGTCAGCGGAGGGGCTACTTGACTGATTTTGCATCTGCTCGGACATGTAGCTTGTGCTCGGCGAATCCGTCGAAACACCCGGCATGTCCTTGGGGGACCATGCAAAGATATCCCGATTCTCACGGAGGAAATCGACGAGCTCGCTTTCCTATTTGCTGTGCAGGTTTGCTCCTAGCACAGCAAACCTCTCCGGGTGCTTGTTTCCTTGGCCGGCTGGAAGGAGTCCTGAGCTTCCGACTCCTTGGGGTCAGGCGATTGGTTCGGCTGCTTGCCAGCCATGGCCACAACCCGGTCAAGGATTTTCTTCTCAGCAGCAACCACGAGGGACTCAGCCAGCCGGCTGCTGGCTGCAGCACAAGCAAAGGATTTCTTGTAGTCTCCAACTATGGTGATGATGCCCTTGGAGCTCGACATCTTCATCTTGAGGTAATCATAGTGGGGCACAGCCATGAACTTGGCCAGGGCAGGTCGGCCAAGTAAAGCGTGGTAAGGGCTCTCTAGATCCACCACTTCAAACCAGACTGCTTCACAGCGGAAGTGATCCTTGTCTCCGAAGAGGACATCTATCTTGATTTTGCCAATTGGCGAGCATGACAGGCCGGGTACAATGCCATGGAATATGGTCCGAATGAGCAAAAGTTGCTTCGCCTTGATGTTCAGCTTCTCCATGGTGTCACGGTACAGGATGTTGATGCTGCTCCCACCATCAATCAGAACTCGGGAGAAACAAGCAGCTCGCCTTTCTGTTGCGAAGGTTGCATCCAACACCAACGCATAAGAGCCTGGAGACGGCATCACCTCTGGGTGATCAGCCCGACTCCAGGAGATAGGCTTTTTAGATCAATGCATAAACTCTGGATCTTTGGAGGCGACTGCATTGACTTCTTGGTGCTGTCGGCGCCAGCTGCGCCTGTCCTCAGCTTGGCTCGTGAAGATGACGTAGGTTGCATGCTCGTCAGGGAACTCGTCTTGAATGGCTCCGACTGCTGGGCGAGCGGTGCACGGCTGGCCAGCAGGCGGAGGGGGCAACAGTCCTTCGCCCTTGGAGATCCATGTGAGCCAATGACATTTCCGGGTTGTGTGGTTGGATGGCTTTGCGCCGCTGTGGAACTTGCAGGGGGCATGTCGGTGTCAAAACCGGCGGATCTCGGGTAGGGGGTCCCGAACTGTGCGTCTAGGCGGATGGTAACAAGAGACGAGGGACACGATGTTTTTACCCAGGTTCGGGCCCTCTTGATGGAGGTAAAACCCTACGTCCTGCTTGATTAATATTGATGATATGGGTAGTACAAGAGTGGATCTACCACGAGATCAAGGAGGCTAAACCCTAGAAGCTAGCCTATGGTATGATTGTTGTAATGTATGTTGTCCTACGGACTAAAGCCCTCCGGTTTATATAGACACCGGAGGAGGCTAGGGTTACACAGAGTCGGTTACAATGGTAGGAGATCTACATATCCGTATTGCCAAGCTTGCCTTCCACGCCAAGGAAAGTCCCATCCGGACATGGGACGGAGTCTTCAATCTTGTATCTTCGTAGTCTTGGAGTCCGACGGACGATGATAGTCCGGCTGTCCGGACACCCCCTAGTCCAGGACTCCCTCAGTAGCCCCTGAACCAGGCTTCAATGACGATAAGTCCGGCGCGCATAATGTTCGGCATTGCAAGGCGGGTTCCTCCCTTGAATAATCCAGAGAAGATCATGAACACCAGGATAGTGTCCGGCTCTACAAAATAAATTCCACATTCCACCGTAGAGAGAATAAAATGTACACTTAGTTCAATCTGCTGACGTATTATGCGGCGTGACCTCACACCGCTACCAAGCCTTTGTTTGAATCGTTTTTTACAATACCACCTTAGCACGTTTAGCGAGGCGGTTTCCTTGGCACGTCCTGTCGAAGCAGAGATCGTGTTCCCCTTATTCCGGGATTCTCATCAATACGGACGTGGGTAACCCAACCGCGCCATTGATGGTGGCGCTTGGGAGATAAGCGAGTTTTACCAGGCCGGTGGGGGACGCACAGTTTTGTCCGCCTATATATAAGGGATAAGGATTTACCTCCTCACCTACGCCTTCTTCCTCCTTTGCTTACAAATCTCCGCGCACTCAAGCTCCAACGCCCAAGCTCGCGCATCTCACCTCGACCTTCTCCGAATATGTCCGGAGGGGGAGGCAAGTGGTTGGCTTCCACCGTCAAGGAGGAGCACATCACTAAGCTGCGCAACGCCGGATACCTCTCCGGCGATATCGCGCATCGGCTGCCCGACGAGGGGCAGCTTGTACCTACCCCTGGGCCTCACGAGAGGGTCGTCTTCCTTCCCCACTTCCTTTGCGGACTGGGCTTTCCGCTCCATCCATTCGTCCGGGGGCTCATGTTCTATTATGGCCTGGATTTCCACGATCTGGCGCCGAACTTCATCCTCAACATCTCGGCGTTCATCGTCGTGTGTGAGGCCTTCCTCTACATCCGGCCCCACTTCGGCTTGTGGCTCAAGACCTTCAATGTCAAGCCGAAGGTTGTGAAGGGCACGCAAGCGAAATGCGGAGGCGCCATGTTGGGGAAATTACCCAACGTCCTTTGGCTCGAAGGGGCCTTTGTGGACTCCGTCAAGGGATGGCAATCGGGGTGGTTCTACATCACCGAGCCGCGCAAGCCCACATGGGCGGCAGCCCCCGAGTTTAGATCTGGCGTCCCCACGCAGCTCACCTCCTGGAAAGAGAAGGGCTTGCTGTGGGGCGATCCGAAGGAGGTGACTGGTCTCCGAACCTGCATCCAGAAGCTGGTGAGCAATAATCTCAGGCTCGTCGACGTGGTCCAAGTCATGCTCATCCGCCGGATTCTCCCATGCCAAGAACGGGCATTCAATCTGTGGGAGTTCAATCCAGAGCAGCACCAGGCGCTGAACGGGCTCTTCGATACGACATACGAAGGCGCCTGGAGGGTGCTGTTTAAGGGCGCCGAAGCCCCCGCATCTGCGACGGAAGATCGCGGATTCAGTTCGTAGTATCCAACTGACGAGGTAAGTGATTCAACCCCATTACGGGACACTTTATAGTAATTGAATTGATTATAAGAGGGTTTAATCCCTTCCTTTCCTTTGACAGGAATGGATGGAGAAAGCCAGGCAGCTTATCAGCCCGGCTCCCATGCCAGAAGATCCAGTGGACGCCCGCTTAGCAGGGCTGCTGGTTCCGGCACCGCACGTGGTGCCGGAGAAGAAGGTCAAGAAGGTGGCCGCGGGGACTCGAAAGAGTTTCCGCAATCAAGCGTCTGACGACGACGCAAACTCCTCCCCCGAAGACGAGGAGGAGGAGGAGTACTCTCTCCCGGAGGGGGAAGAGAAGAAGAGGAAGGCTTACCCAATAGGGGAGGCCGAAGGGTCCAAGAGGGGGAGAGTTATCCCCCCGGACAGTTTCGCCAACACCAGCGTTGGCGAGGATGAGTGGCCTCCAAGGGCCAGGCGTCCGGCGAGATCGTAAGTGTCCGGATCGTTTATACGCAATATCTTTTATGTCACGTAGTGTCCTTCTAACGCCACATTCCGTCCCTAGTCCGGCCGATGACGATCTCCCCGACTCATCGAGCGGGTCGTTGGCCTCGTCGGATGTGAATTCACTTCCGACTGCCTCTACCCCACGCGCCGACGAGGACGCCGAGGTAGGATCCCAGAGAGGGACCCATCAGGAGGAGGCTCCGGAGGCGCCGTCAGGCAGCCTCCCGGACTTTGTGCCGGACTCTACATCGGAACCCGCAGTGGTTCCAGAGTCCGGCAAGCGGCCCCTTCGAAAGAAGGGCAAGACCGTGACACCGGCGGCCTCCGTCCAACCGGAGGCGCCGGATAACTTGCTGGAGGCGCTCAAAGGCGCTTCCGTTGAGGAAGAACACCGCACTATCATGAGTGCGGTGATTCAAAAGGTTCAGCTCGCCAAAAGCGGGCTGACCGAAGCCTGCAGCAGCCTTTTAATAGGCTTTGAGGTAAGAAGTTAAAATTATGTAATGTAATACCGCATAGACAGTAGCCCCTGATGCTCAGTTCGGTGTTCGGAAAGAAAAAGCCGGACTGAGGATCTAATCAAGATATGCGCAGGGTTGCTAAAAATATGTCAATATGGGTTTGCAGGCTGCGGTGCTGGCCTCTGCCGCATTAACGGCGGAGGTCGATGTGCTGAAGCAGGATGTCGAGCGGTCCGAGCGAGAGCTCGGCCATGCGAAGAAGCAGCTCGAGGATAAAGAAGGTGAGTAACACCACTTTGAATAGGTACCTTACAGTAAAGGATTTTGGTTGCACTTAAATTAACCAGGATAATATGTGTATCGCAGGGGCCACTAACGAGGTGGCCGCCCTAAAGGATGCTGTGTCCGCGGCCGAACACAGTGCGGCCGCGGAACTGGCAGAGCGAGAAAAGCAGGAGGCACGGGTGGCGGAAGTTCGGCAAGAGCTCCAGGCTCTCATGGAAAAGCATGAGAGTTTAGAGCGTGACTCCAAGACTCGAGAGTCCGAGCTTGCCTTGGCTCTCGAAAGTGCCAAGTCCGCCAAGGCCGAGGCCCATAAGGCCCTTCAGGAGGTTGAAGATATAAAGAAAATAGCGGCGGGTAAGGCATTTTTCATGCAAAGCAAGCATGTTAATGTAAAATACCTGACGCTTACCCGCATTCGGAGCTCTCCAGGGGCATTTGCAGATCTGCTGCGTAGTGCGTCCGATGCCGCCGCATTCTATCATGGCGAGGAGGGGAGCTCGACGGAAAAAGTCTTCTGGTATCAGTATGCTGAGGCCGGACACCCGGTGCCCCCAAGCGACCAGCTGAAGCAGCTGGTCGAACTCCACAAGGTAGTTGAGGAGGCCATGAAGGGCCTTATAGTCCGGCTGTGGCCTGGACAGGCCATGCCTGGGAGCTACTTTGGCCTCGTGCGGCGGCTGGTGGATGCATGCCCCTGGGTGGATGTCATCAAGCGCTCCGCTTGTATTGAAGGCGCTCGCCGGGCTCTTGCCCGCACAAAGGTGCAATGGGGCAAGTTGGATGCGGAGAAGCTTCTCACGGACCCCCCGCCGCCGGGCAAGGAGTATCGCCGGCCCGAGATGTATTATAAAACTGTCCTGAAGGGAGCCCGCAATATTGCGGATGAGTGCCCCTGAAATGTAATCTTTGAATGAATTTGCTGTGTATTATCCTGCGCGCTGAAACTTTGTTCATGTGCGCGTTAAGCAACGCTTGTTTAATTTAAAATATTACCTTCTGTGCGGCCGTTTATAAAATCTGAGAGATGGCAAGTCGTTGGCTTCAGCCCCCAAGCCATGAATGCTGGGGTGTTCGGGATAAACTTGAGCACTCTTGTTCCCATTGTTGGGTCCATCGAGGGAGGCACTCAACACAACGAACAAGGCAACCGGACTTATAATGCTTGAACACTCTCACTTAGCCATAGAATTCTATAATTTTAAATTTTGGCGAAGCCCCTGGTATTCGGAAGGTCGAATCCGGGGCGCTATCCACGCCTTCATCGGACATTGTCCGGAACTTCGCTCGAAGCGGCGTGAGTCTTTTAGGACCCGAAAAAACCTCTCGAACAGCGACCAGTCTCTCGCCTTATCATGCCAGTCAGTTTTAGCTTTCTCCACTGAGGCGCTCGCCCGGCTCAACCAGGGTGCAATCGCAGTGGTTCTCCCAGTGCCACCTTAGCCGACGGAATGGAACGTAAGGCACCAAAACGTGGGAGCCGGGAAAACCCAACTATTGACCCAAGACATGATTCGGAGCCGATTCATATAATGCTATAAGTTCGGGGTGCCGCACTTGTGGAAGTGTTCGGACTTATCACACCATAGAGTGGGGAACATAAGCCCCCGGTGTATTAGGCCGTACCAAAATATACGGGTGCAAGATGTCATATAATGAGCATATATATAAAAGGTAATGCAATTGCGATCAAAAAGGTGCTGCATTATTTATGAAAGAAAGTCTGCTAGTGGAGCGGACTGATACAAATAGTGCGGTAAGCAAGGGATTTGGACTAAGTAAACGTGTCCCCCTCCAGGGATGAGCTGCAGACTTGGTGTATATAATCAAATTTAATGCTCGTAATTGAGACCACCTGAGTGTTCGTCGCGGCCTTCTTTAGTCCCTGACTGTTGCATCATGAGTTCGGCAGGTTCGCCGCCGGACAGGGCTTCTGGTTAACAGAGTCCTGTGTACATAAAAGAAGAAAAATAATAAAAAAAGGGGGGCATACTTGCGAGCCCCCGGTGTGGTCGAACCGCACTCTGGGTCCGTTGCGATCGTGCCCCCTCCCCTGTGCCCATGGTATCTCCAAAGCGTAATGATGTACGCGGAGTGTTATTCTTGCGATCGTGCGCGGGCGAGGGTTGGGGCCGCATTGCTACGCGTGCTCTGATCGCGCCAGGTGGTCTTGGTTGGCATTGCTCCAGGCGCGCTTTGCTGTATCCGGCATTTTAACGGCCGGACTCAAGAATTGCCTTAGAAGGCTGCTTTGTACTTCTGCCGCGAGAGCCGCTGTATGTTCCTCCGTTCGGAGGGAGCGTTCCGTATTCCCATTGACCGTGATGACTCCACGAGGGCCTGGCATCTTGAGCTTTAGGTATGCATAGTGCAGCACCGCGTTGAATTTTGCAAACGCGGTTCGTCCGAGCAGAGCATGATAGCCGCTGCGAAACGGGACTATGTCAAAGATTAACTCTTCGCTCCGGAAATTATCCGGGGATCCGAAGACCACTTCCAGTGTGACTGAGCCTGTACAGTTGGCTTCCACTCCTGGTATGACACCTTTAAAGGTTGTCTTTGTAGGTTTAATCCTTGATGGGTCTATGCCCATTTTGCGCACCATATCCTGATAAAGCAGGTTCAGGCTGCTGCCGCCGTCCATCAGGAATCTCGTGAGGTGGAACCCATCGACGATTGGGTCTAAAACCAATGCGGCGAATCCGCCATGGCGTATGCTGGTCGGATGGTCTCTTCGATCGAAAGTGATCGGACAAGAGGACCATGGGTTGAACTTTGGGGCGACTGGCTCCATCGCATAGATGTCCCTTAGTGTGCGTTTCCTCTCCCTCTTGGGTATGTGGGTCACGTATATCATATTCACCGTCCGTACTTGTGGGGGAAAACCCTTCTGTCCTCTGTTGTTCGGCGGTCGGGGCTCTTCCTCGTCGTCGCTATTTAGCCCCTTGTCATTGTTTTCGGCAATTAACTTGCCGGCCTGCTTGAACACCCAGCAGTCTCTATTAGTGTGATTAGCTGGCTTTTCAGAGGTGCCATGTATCTGGCATAGGCGGTCGAGTATTCGGTCCAGATTGGACGGACCCGGAGTGGTTCTTTTGAATGGCTTCTTCCGCTGACCGGGTTTAGAGCCTCGGAATCCGGCGTTGACTGCCGTATCCTCCTTATCGTCGCCGTTAATGCGGCGCTTGTTTTTGTTTCGACGTGACCTGCCGTTGTTGTCCTTAGTATCCGGACTGCCAGAATTTTTACGGAGATTGTTGCTGCGGGCTAGCCAGCTGTCCTCTCCCGCGCAAAAGCGGGTCATTAACGATGTGAGGGCTGCCATGGATTTCGGCTTTTCCTGCCCCAGGTGCCGGGCTAGCCATTCGTCCCGGATGTTATGTTTGAAGGCTGCGAGGGCCTCTGCATCCAGACAATCGACGATTTGATTTTTCTTCGTCAAGAACCGTGTCCAGAATTGTCTGGCCGATTCGTCTGGCTGCTGAATGATGTGGCTTAGGTCATCGGCGTCTGGTGGTCGCACATATGTGCCTTGGAAGTTATCAAGGAATGCGGCCTCCAGGTCCTCCCAACACCCAATTGACTCTGCGGGCAAGCTGTTAAGCCGATGCCGAGCTGGTCCTTTAAGCTTGAGTGGGAGGTACTTGATGGCGTGGAGATCGTCGCCGCGGGCCATATGGATGTGGAGAAGATAGTCTTCGATCCAAACCGCGGGGGTCTGTTGTGCCATCGTAAGATTCGATGTTTACGGGTTTAAACCCTTCGGGGATCTGATGATCCATTACTTCGTCAGTGAAGCATAGCGGGTGTGCGGCGCCTCTGTATTGAGCAATATCGCGAGCGCTGTCTGCTGTGTTCGGCCCGGCCAGGGTTATTGTATCCGGCGCGACGATATTCGTCGTGGGTCGTAGGGCGCCCACGTGATCCATAGATGGATCTGGATTGCCTTGCTTTGTCCTCCAATATGTCTCGCAAGTCCGGCACGTTCCCTCTTGGCTTCGTACTTTTGGAGCGATGCCGGGGTATGGTCTTGGCTGGGGGCCTGGATGCCTCTCTGTCACGACCACGGGGTGGTCGGTCAGCCATATCGTGCGCTGGTGATGGAGGTATGTATGCTTCCTCCTCTAATCGGGGGAGCAGCTTGCGTCTTGGGTAACTTTTGGAGGGACGTTCGAGTTTATACTCTTCGGCCGCGAGGACCTCGGTCCATCAATCGGCCAGCAGGTCCTGATCAACTTGAAGCTGTTGCTGCTTTTTCTTTAGGCTGTTTGCTGTGGTGATAAGCCTGCGCTTGAAGCGCTCTTGTTCGACGGGATCCTCGGGTATGACGAATTGATCATCGTTGAGGCTTGCTTCGTCTTCGGAGGGAGGCATATAGTTATGATCCTCAACCTCTTCGTCTGCCGCCCCCTCGTGAGGGCTTGCTTCAGCATCCTCCTGCGCTGAGCCTTGCTGGAGGGGATTGTCTTCGGCACTCTCTGGAGTATTATTATCTCCTGTGCCGGAATCTCCATTCTTGCTGTGGCGAGATTTAGAGCGGCGCCGTTGACGCCGGCGTTTGGGCTGCTTCTTTAAAGAGTCTGCCTCCGCTGTTTCTTCGCCGTCCCCATCTTTTGGGGTGTCCACCATGTATATGTCGTATGACGAGGTGGTCTTCCAGTGCCCTGTGGGCGCTGGTTCCTGATCGTCTCCGACATCGTCTTCCATAGCGTCGATGTCTTCGGAGTCGTAGTCTAGCATGTCGGTTAGATCGTCGACAGTGGCTACAAAGTGGGTGGTGGGTGGGATCTGAATTTCTTCGTCGTCCGTACCCCAACCATCCTGGCCATAGTCCGGCCAGGACTCTCCTGATAACGAGAGATGCTTTAGTGAATTCAAGATATCGCCAAAAGGCGAGTATTGGAAGATGTCCGCGGCGGTGAATTCCATAACCGGCGCCCAATCCGGATCGATTGGTAGGGGCGCGGGAGGTTCGGAGTCCGGCAAGGAGTCCGGCGCCTCGGAATCACGAGTTTCGCAGGGGACAAGATTAGTGTTCGGCTCCATCGCCGTGGATGTTGAAGCCCCCAGGGCGGCGTCTATCCACCGGCCCTCGATCTGGGCGATCGGCTCCGGGCTAATGGCCGAAGCGGACCCGTGTGCGGCCACCAAGGCACTGTTCGGTGGCAGAGCTAGATCATGCCCGTCGTCACAGTGCGGCGCGCTTGGCTGTGGCTCGAGTCCGTCGAAGATCAAGTCTCCGCGGACATCAGCCATGAAGTTTAAGCTTCCAAATCTGACCTGACGGCCAGGGGCGTAGCTTTTGATCTGCTCCAGATGGCCAAGTGAATTGGCCTGCAGTGTGAAGCCCCCTATCGTGGGGAACGAGCACCTATGGGGCAGGGGGCCCCTTCTCGGTCCGGCAAGGGAGCAGAGGGCGCACGCAGAGCAGATCGAGGCGAGAGCACGCGGGGGATTTTACCCAGCTTCGGAGCTCTCCGGAGAGATAAAACTCCTACTGCTGCTTTGTGTTTGTATTTGTTCTTGCTTGAGAGCGTATGTGGGTTGTGGTGTCGAGTGAGTCCAATGAACCGAACCCCTTCTACGTGCGCATGGGCCTTCCTTTTATAGTCTAAAGGGGTCACCGACAGGTGGCAGCGTAGAAAGAGGGGTAAAAAGGTAAAAACGCAGGTTGGTACAACTACTACCAACAGTGCCCCCTACCTAACTCTGACGGCAGGGGACAAGGGCATTTAATGCCCGTCTGGTCGCTCAAACAGTGTAGGAAACGACCGTTAGGGGCGCCACCGATCGCCACGATGGCCTCCTTGTCAGCTTCGCTTGCCACCTCGCACCGCATGGCTGCACAACGCCTCGCCACGTGCTCCTGGGATGGTCCTGAGGCGACACGTCGTCGGATGCGCTGGAGCTCGGGTGCAGAGTGGCAGCCTTGCCGCGGCAAGCGCCTTGCCGCGACCGCTGTCTTGTCGCACCCGCAAGCTTGCCGCTCGCCGTGCCTTGCCGGGACGCACGGGGCGTCGCGGCAAGTTTTCTGAAGTGCCTTGGTTGGCCTTCCCGGCAAGCTCCTCTTGCCGGGGTCTTTGTCCCTCCTGGCAAGCTCCTCTTGCCGGGGCCTTGTCTTCTCAGTTGACACTTTGTTCTTGAATGGCAGTAAATAGGAATAGTGGAGGATCTTGGCGGACGCCCGACAAGCCTTGCCGCGGGACGCTGCGACTGCCCGTGCACAAGTTCGGGGTACTAAGGTACCCCTACTTTAGTACACCGACACCGCCGAATACGAAGATCTGTCCGGGGAGAAAAGTCTCACCCTGGACAGCATTGCTGGTTGAAGATGCCATCAAGCCTATCGGTGACGACATAGAGGAACTCTCAATGAAAGCACCAATGTCGGTGTCAAAACCGGCGGATCTCGGGTAGGGGGTCCCGAACTATGCGTCTAGGCGGATGGTAACAAGAGACGAGGGACACGATGTTTTTACCCAGGTTAGGGCCCTCTTGATGGAGGTAAAACCCTACGTCCTGCTTGATTAATATTGATGATATGGGTAGTACAAGAGTGGATCTACCACGAGATCAAGGAGGCTAAACCCTAGAAGCTAGCCTATGGTATGATTGTTGTAATGTATGTTGTCCTACGGACTAAAGCCCTCCGGTTTATATAGACACCGGAGGAGGCTAGGGTTACACAAAGTTGGTTACAATGGTGGGAGATCTACATATCCGTATTGCCAAGCTTGCCTTCCACGCCAAGGAAAGTCCCATCCGGACACGGGACGGAGTCTTCAATCTTGTATCTTCGTAGTCTTGGAGTCCGTCGGACGATGATAGTCCGGCTGTCCGGACACCCCCTATTCCAGGACTCCCTCAGGGCATCAAGGGTTTCCTCGTAGGAGAAAGCCGGTTGCCAAGCCGGCCTGCCGCCTTTCGGACGCTTGGGCATAGGCTGCCCTTTGGGCTGCTCGTCTTCGATCGTGGCCACCTGCCGACTGGTGGAAGGTGGCATAGGAGCCTTGCGCTTGTTGTCTCTCTAATGTGGGCGTCGATTGGAGTCGCCAGCCGGCGTCTTTGGAGATGGAGGAAGCACCTTTCCAGAGGCGTCCACTCGGAGCTCGGTCTTCATCGAGGAGTTGGCCGTGGCATACTTGTCTGTTATGATCAGCAGTTCATCGAGTGTAGCCGGCTCGTCGCAGAGAAGTCGGTGCTTGAGGAGGGTGCTCTCTCGGCACCCGGCGGTGAAGTACTCTATTGCTTGCACCTCATGCACCCCTTCGTAGGAGTTGCGGAGCTCGGACCAGCGCGTCAGGTAGTCGCGTCTAGACTCGGTCAGGCCTTGGACACAAAGGGAGAGTTGACGTGGCTTGGGTGCTCGCTTGTACGTGCTGGTGAAGTTGCGAATGAAGACTTCCGTGAAATCTATCCATCTGTTGACATTGTAGGGCTTGAGGCTGTTCAGCCAGGTGCATGCCGTGCCTTGAATCATGAGAGGGACGTACTTCACGGCAACGCGCCTGTTGCCGTTTGCTATACTAACTGCAGTGGAGTAGTCTATCAACCAGTCTTCCGGCTTCACCGAGTCGTTGTATTTTGGCATGTCTCTTGGGAGCGAAAACCCTTTGGGGAAGGGCTCGTCGCGGATGCTGGGGCCGAAACAGGGCGGGCCGACATCGTCTTCTTCTTCCAGCGCCAGGGATCGCGCCAGGCGGTCGATCCGATGGCGGGCATCATTCTCGCTGATTCCTTCGCGGCGGCCCAGTCGGCCGCTGAGCGTCAGGTGCGTGACAGGCGGTGGGGTGGGATATCTCTCCCCGCGAGGCGGAGGAGGAGACGGGTTGCCTCGTCGCTCCACGGCTCGGGGACGGCCTTCTGCGTCACGCTCGATGGTGAGGCGTTCGACTGCGGCTAGCAGTCAGATCATTGTCTTTTTGTTCGCATGCGCCGCCTGCAGTCGGCGTCTGGGATGTCACGCCGTGCTCTCGGCGTGGGGGAGGACTTTCAGCGTAGGCGTCGGCTTCGTGCCGCTCTGTGGCCACGTTGATCAGCTGCTCGTCGCTTCTGGTCATGCCGTGAAGCTCGTTGCCCTCCAGCCCGTCCAGCTCGTCCACGGCCGCCTGGGCGACACGCAGGTTCTCGAGTGGCGTTGCGTACACTGGGCGGTCAGCACCCAACATGCTGGCGATGGCCACGTCGTGCTTCTTGATAGCGCCAATCCGGCTGGGTCCGCCAGCAGGCGGCGCAATCAACCTCGCGCTGGTAAGCTTCGGTGAGGCATTTCATGGAGGCTGTCTTCTTGCCGTTCTCGAAGAGGGCAAGGCAGTGGGCCTCCAGCGTATCGGCGTCGGCGTTGCCGGGATGGGGGCGGACAGGTCATGCAGCGCCGTATGCAAGGTGTCGTGGACGTTTCCGCCGAAGGCGGTGCCGTGACTGATGACCAGCACCTCAGTGACAGTGCTACTGCTGCTGTCAGCTAGAGAAAGAGGGTCGTCGATGACCACCATGTTGGTGGGGAAGGCGTCAAGCGATGCTGTGTCGGAGTCGACAAGCATTGGGTCGGTGGAGCCGATCGACTCCAGGTCGGAGGTGCGCTCCTTGGCGATGTCAAGCTTGCCAACGAAGTCGACGAGGCAGCTCTCGGAGCAGGTTGCACCCGCGCATAGTGCGGGCTCGTCGGAGAGGCGGACCTCGCCGAGAAGATTAGCGAGGCAGCTCGCTGCACAGGCGTCATCAACGCCATGCAGCACGTCGGTGCAAGCGCCATCGGGCGTGCCGGGCTGGCTACGCTCACTTGGGAGGAAGATGATTCCCGTCCACAGAAGGTCTCCGAACGTCGGTGCACCTGGCCCCATGGTGGGCGCCAAATGTCAGGTGGTAGGTGCGACATATGACAATGGGTGGCTTATCATTGTGGGAGCCAGTAAGACATCGCTGGTGCCTGGAAACGGGATAAGGCGAAGACATGCACGCCTGCGAATCTTACCCAGGTTCGGGGCTCTCCTAGGAGATAACACCCCTAGTCCTACTCTTGGGGTCTCGGCATGATCACTAGATCAAAACAAGTAGCTACAAGAGGCTCCTTGAGCTATTTAGCTAGGGGAAGAAGAAGGGCAAGGCTAGTTCTCCTCTTCTCTCTATGTGGTGTCTAAAACTCTAAGGGATCAACCCTTTGCATGGGTACCCAGGGGGGTTTATATAGGCCTACCCCCTTGGGGTACAATGGTAATCCGGCTGGATGTGGGTCCAGGCCGTCAGTGTCTGTAGTCGCCGGCTTCTCCGCTGGCCGCTGGGGCCCGCCGACTGGTGGGTCCCGCCGGCTGCCGGCCTCTTGGCCAACAGGCTGGGCCCACCGCCTAGGGGTCTTGTCGGCTGCTGGTTACTGTAGCCTTGCTCTTGGTGACGATGGCTTTGTCAGGGTAAGCATGGCTACAGTGCCACCGCCTGGCGGGCTTTCACTGTAGCCTTACCCCATCTTATCTGCTTAATGGTGCCCAAACTTCTAGGGTGGGGACGGGCCGACTACTGGGAGCCAGGCTCCCCTCAGGCCGACTGGTCAAGCTCGGCCGCCTTGTGGTATCTCTCTGGCAGGAGGGGCCATACTGACAGCCTGTCGTGGGTGATGTCATGGTCAACATGGCAACAGTGTTGCGCCAGACGGGGAGTGGCCGCACCGTACGATGCACTGTGGCCATGCTTGCTCCGGGATTCGGGGGTGGCAGGCTTCACTGTAGCCACGCCCCGTCTTATCGCTGTTATGTGGGTGAAAACTTTGAGGGTGTGAGCCAGGCCACCTGCTAGGAGTCGGCCACTCTGGTGGCTGGCTGCCAGGAGTCGGCCCTCTTCGAGAGAGCTCTTAGAGCCTTGCCGTCTTCCAGCAGCTGGCCGGTGGGACAGTCGGCCAAGAGAAGGCGGCCCTGCAACTTGGATATTTGAGTGCTCAGTCGGCCCGATATTTCTTGAAGAGCCAGGGGGCCCAGTTAGGCTACTCGTGGTCATTTACTCCGTCACTTCCTATGCTAGTTGATTATTGTTCCCATGAGTTTTTTGCTCACAAAATCCCTATGCATAGGAAGTGGGTTAGACTTAAATGTGTTAGTAATATTCTTCATGATGCTCTCTTTATGTTTTAATTCTTATCTTTTGTGTGAGCATCATTGAAATCATCATGCCTAGCTAGGGGCGTTAAACGTTAGCGCTTGTTGGGAGGCAACCCGTTTTAATTTTTGTTCTTTGCTTTTTGTTTCTGTTTAGTAATAAATGATTCATCTAGACTCTGGTTAGATGTGGTTTTATGTTTTAATTAGTATTTGTGCCAAGTAGAACCTTTGGGAAGACTTGGGTGAAGTCTTTGTGATCTTGCTGTAAAAACCAGAAACTTTAGCGCTCACGAGATTAGCTGCCATTGTTTACTGGAGAGTGCTTGTAGGTTGAATCTTCTTGCAGATGATTAATAGAGAAATTACTCAGGTCCAGTAATATATTTCAGAATTTTGGGAGTTCCAGAAGTATATGTTTGATACAAATTACTACAGACCGTTCTGTTTTTGACAGATTCTGTTTTCTATGTGTTGTTTGCTTATTTTGATGAATCTATGAGTAGTATCGGAGGGTATGAACCATAGATAAGTTATTGTACAGTAGATATTACACCAATATGAATTTAGAATGAGTTCATACCAAAAGTGGTGATTTTATTTCTTATACTAACGAAGCTTACGAGTTTTCTGTTGAGTTTTGTGTTGTGAAGTTTTCAAGTTTTGGGTAAAGATTCGATGGACTATGGAATAAGGAGTGGAAAGAGCCTAAGCTTGGGGATGTCCAAGGCACCCCAAGGTAATACTAAAGGACAACCAAGAGTCTAAGCTTGGGGATGCCCCAGATGGCATCCCCTCTTTCGTCTTCGTTCATCGGTAACTTTACTTGGAGCTATATTTTTATTCACCACATGATATGTGTTTTGCTTGGAGCGTCATTTTGTTTTATTTTGTTTTGCTTGCTGTTTGAATAAAATACCAAGATATGAAATTCTTAAATGTTAGAGAGTCTTCACATAGTTTCATGATTATTCGACTACTCATTGATCTTCACTTATATCTTTCGGGGTAGTTTGTCATTTGCTCTAGTGCTTCACTTATATCTTTTAGAGCACGGCGGTGGTTTTATTTTGAAAAAATAGATGAACTCTCATGCTTCATTTATATCATTTTGAGAGTCTTTTAGAACGGCATGGTAATTTGCTTTGGTTATAAATTTAGTCCTAATATGATAGGCATTCAAGATGGGTATAATAAAAACTTTCATATAAAGTGCATTGAATACTATGAGAAGTTTTATTCTTTATGATTGTTTTGAGATATGAAGATGGTGATATTAGAGTCATGCTAGTGGAGTAGTTGTGAATTTGAGAGATACTTGTGTTAAAGTTTGTTATTCACGTAGCATGCACGTATAGTGAACCGTTGTGTGATGAAGTTGGAGCATGATCTATTTATTGATTGTCTTCCTTATGTGTGAAGGTCAGGATCGTGCGATGGTTAACTCCTACCAACCCTTACCCTAGGAGCATGCGCATAGTACTTTGTTTTTATGACTTGTAGATTTTTGCAATAAGTATGTGAGTTCTTTACGACTAATGTTGAGTCCATGGATTATACGCACTCTCACCCTTCCACCATTGCTAGCCTCTCTTGTGCCGCGCAACTCTCGCCGGTACCATAAACCCACCATATACCTTCCTCAAAACAGCCACCATACCTACCTATTATGGCATTTCCATAGCCATTCCAAGATATATTGCCATGCAACTTTCCACCGTTCTGTTTATTATGACACGTTTTATCATTGTCATATCACTACAAAAAAAAGACGCATCCGTGACATTTTGGGCCGAACGAATATTTTTCTGTCGTACATATGACTTCTATGATGATAATTTTGACAAAACCCGGTATCATCATAGATGTGGTGGGATCCTACTTCTATGACAAAAAATCATGACAGAAAATGGGCTTTTCGTCCTGGGCGGGCCGGAGACGCAGCTGCATGACATTCTTTGGGCCGTCCATGACAGAAAAAACCATGGTAGAAGCGAGGGCGAGGAAAATTTCGGGGAGTTCCCGGTTACAGTGGGAGGTCGGGGGCCGAGCGATGCGCATTTCTCTCGTACACGCACGCACGTGTGTGCGAGGCGTTGGCTCTAACTGAACCCGAGCGAGGCGTTGGGATCTAACTGAACCAGAGCGATTGCACTGCAGGCTACGCGTTACTGAACCCGAGCGATCGATCGATGGCTATTAACTGAACCCGACCGAGCGATTCCTTCGCTACTGCTGCTAACTGAAGCCGATCGATTGGATGAACAGTGAGTGTTGCAGGAGGGGGGGGGGGGTGGATGAACAGTGAGTGGTGGCGTTGCCTCTGGATGAACAGGACCCCGTGGTGTGGAGGGCTGGATGAACAGTAGACGGTGGAGGGGTGCCCGTGGAGGGGTGGTTGAACAGTAGCCGGTGGAGTAGCGCGCGGTGGAGGCTGGATGAACAGGAGCCCATGGAGGCTGGAGGAGGTCGACGGTAGCCCATGGAGGCTGGAGGAGGTCGACGGTGGAGATGAACAGTATCCCGTGGAGTCCCGTTTTGCGGTACGCCACACCCCTCCCGATGAACAGGACCCCCGTTTCGACCATAGCGCTCCAACACAAGTCCGTTTCGTCTGTTTTGCGGTACGCCACACCCCTCCCGATCAACAAGACCCCCGTTTCGACCATAGGAGGTCCGTTTTGTTCGTTTTGCGGTACGCCACACCCCTCCCGATCAACAGGACCCCCGTTTCGACCGTAGGAGGCCTGTTTCCTCCGTTTTGCGGTACGCCACACCCCTCCCAATCAACAAGACCCCCGTTTTGACTATAGGAGGTCCGTTTCCTCCGTTTTGCGGTATGCCATGCCTCATTTCCATCGCCTATTCCGTCCAAGCCCTCCCGATAAACATGACCACGCATTCCGTCCCGACCCAGCCGGTTGGCTCCCACGCGTTCCGTTACCTCCCGATGAACACGACACATTCCGTTGCCTCCCCATGAACACGACGCATTCCGTTGCCTCCCCATGAACACGACGATGCTGTTTCTCCGTGCCAACCCAGCCATGTACACGAGCCCTCGCCGTACGTATGCGCAAGTAGGCGTTCGAGACCCCGCCCGTATGTACACATACATGGCCATATTTTCTTTCTTGCACCCTGGCCGCTGTACGTACGTGTACATGCTACGTGCGCGCCTCTACTACGACATGTGCGCGCCTCTACATCCACCAGTATATATGTACGTACACGTTCGCGACCAGGATGACAATGCTACGTACGCTTCGACCAGGTGGGTCCTGACTGTCAGGCACTTCCTTGCCTGCGAAGATGTAGCTGGTGGGTCCCAGTAGTCAAGGGGGCGAATCGTTTTTTTTTGCCCGGACGCACTTCCTTGCATGCGAAGATGTAGCTGGTGGGTCCCAGCAGTCAGGGGGGCGAATCGTTTTTTTTGCCTGGACGCACTTCCTTGCGTGCGAAGATGTAGCTGGTGGGTCCCAGCAGTCAGGGGGAAATGTTTTTTTTCGCAAAATACGGTGGCCCGTCCGGTGGGTCCCTGCTGTCAGGTGGAGGAATAATTATTTTGCGCATAATAAGGAGGCACTTCCTTGCTGCGGCTGTGGACCCAGCTGTCAGCCTCTCCACGTAAAGTCCACGTCCGATGGAAGCCGTTCCTTGACCACGTTGACCACGCCGCACCGAGAGCACCAGGGCGGTGGATGACGGTGAGGCCTAGGAAGGGGACGACGCGAAGCCGGGGAAGACGCGGCAGTGGATGCCCATGCGTAGAGGAGTATGAGGGTTCACTGGTTCGCTACGGTGTGAGGCTGCCGTCACCACAGAATAACAGGGGGTGTGGGTGAGTAGAGGGATGGCCTGCCCAGCGGTGGGAGTAGTAGGGGGCGGTGAGGCCTCCGCCGCATCGCAGCCGGCCACGGGAGGCAGGAGCACGAGGCACGACCGGCGCTGGTTTGGGCGGTTGGAGTAAGAAGACCAGAGGTTGAAGAAGCACTACGGCCGTTGGATGGACATCGTACGGTCACCAGAGCTAGAATCGTGCATATTGACTAAGTTGACAAAGCCCTCCGTCCCCTTCAACTTAGTAGGCCCACAAGTCAGCCTGCCACTATACCGCGTCCCAGCTAACAGGGGGAGTATTCATTTTTTTGTGCGTAATAAGGAGGCACTTCCTTGTGTGCGAAGACATAGCTGGTGGGTCTGAGCTGTCAGCGGTGGTAACGTTTTTTTCGCGAAATACAGAGGCTCTGTCGGTGGGTCCCTGATGTAAGGTGGAGGAATCATTATTTTGCGCGTAATAAGGAGGCATTTCCTTGCGTGTGGCCGTGGACCCAGCTGTGGGCCTCTCCACGTACAGTCCACTTCAGATGCATGTCGGTCGTTGACCACGTTGACCAGGCCGTGCCGAGAGCACTAGGGCGGCGGACGACGGCGAGGCCTAGGAAGGGAATGACATGGAGGCTGGGAAGACTCGGTAGTTGTTTCCCATGCGGAGGGGAGTATGACTATACGAGGGTTTACTGGTTTGTCTGTCGTTGCTGGAAAATAACAGCAGGTGTGGATGAGTAGAGGGATGGCTAGGCCAGCGATTGGAGTACGGTGGGGCGGTGAGGCCTGCGCGGCAGCACAACCAGCCATGAGGAGGAGGGAGTAGGCAGTCCCGCCTGCGCTTGTTTGAGCGGCTGGAGCAGGAAGAGCAGAGATTGAAGAAGCACGATGGCCGTTGGATGGACATCCAACAATCACTGCTTGTGCGTCAACCTTTTTTAGGAAAGCCTCAAATATGTGGAAAACAGCATACAGCCCATCTGCCATTATTTCTAATAATTTACAGCCCATTTGCTAATTCTTAAGGTTTTTTGGAGACCGTATTCTTTTTGTTAGCATTACAGCCCATATTGTGGACATGGTTAAAAAATTATACGAAATTTTGCATATTTCGGTGCGGTTCGAACTGTTTTTAATCCCGAAATTTTGACTCACATTCAAACTGATTTTAAAAATAAATGTATATTAATATAAAATCCAACAAATTCTCCACGCATAAAAATTAATGTAATTTAAAATCTTGAAATGAAAAAAAAGATATTTGAAACTAATTGCCGGTTTGATGTGTTTTAAAAATGTACAGCCCATTTCTCATTACTGATGGGCCATTTTCTCGTCCAGCCGAATGAAAGCTCTCCTCGTCTTGAAAGATTTGTAGCCCAACAGGCCTGACAAAGTGACTTACTTGGCAAATCACAAAAAAACTGGGCTGTGGCCATGGACCCAGCTGCCAGCCTCTCCACGTACAGTACTCTTCAGATGGAAGTCATTCCTTGACCACGTTGACCATGCCGCACGGAGAGCACCACGGCGGTGGACGACGGCAAGGCCTAGGAAGGGGATGACGCGGAGCCGGGGAAGACGCGGCAGTGGAAGCCTGTGCGGAGAGGTGTACGAGGGTTCACTAGTTCGGCTGCGGTATGAGGCTACCATCGCCGCAGGGCCTGGCCAGCAGTGGGAATAGTAGGGGGCGGTGAGGCCTCTATGGCAGCACAGCCGGCCACGGGAGGCAGGAGCATGCGACATGACCGGCGCTGCTTTGGGCGGCTGGAGCAAGAAGACTAGAGGTTGAAGAAGCACTACAGCCGTTGGATGGACATCGTACGATCACTGGAGCTAGAATCGTTCATATTGACTAAGTTGACAAAGCCCTTTGTCTCTGTCAACTTAGTAGGCCCACAAGTCAGCCTCCCACCAAGGTGGGTCCCAGCTAGCCGGCGGGGGGTATTCATTTTTTTTGTGCGTTATAAGGAGGCACTTCCGGTGGGTCCGAGCTGACAGCGGGGGGGACGTTTTTTTCGCAAAATACAAAGGCCCTTCCTGTGGGTCCTAGCTGTCAGGTGGAGGAATCATTATTTTGCGCATATGGAGGCATTTCCTTGCGTGCGGCCGTGGACCCAGATGTCAGCCTCTCCATGTACAATCCACTTCCGATGGATGTCGTTCATTGACCATGTTGACCAGGCCGCGCCGAGAGCACCAGGGCGGTGGACGACGGTGAGGCCTAGGAAGGGAACAACATAGAGCCAGGGAATACTCGGCAGTTGTTTTCCACGCAGAGGAGTACGAGGGTTTACTGGTTCATCTGCCATCGCCGGAGAATAATAGCATGTGGGGGTGAGTAGAGGGATGGCTAGGCCAGCGATGGGAGTACGGTGGGGCCGTGAGCCCTGCGCAGCAGCATAGCCTGCTGCGGGAGGAGGGAGCAGGCAGTCCTGCTGGCGCTTGTTTGAGCGGCTGGAGCATGAAGAGCAGAGATTGAAGAAGCACGACAGCCATTGGATGGACATCCAACAGTCACTGCTCTCGTGTGTTGACTATAAGTTGACAGGGCATTGCGTGTGCGTCAACCTTTTTTTATGAAAGCATACGCGTCAACCTGTAGTAGGCGCACAAGTCAGCCTCAAATCTGTGAAAACAGCAGACAACCCATTTGCTAATTCTTAAGAATTTTTTGGACCCCATCTTCTTTTCTTAGCATTACACCCCATATTGTGGCCACGATTAAAAAGTATACGAAATTTTGCATATTCCGGTGCGGTCAACTATTTTTAATCCAGAAATATCGATTCACATTCAAACTATTTTGAAAAATAATTTATATAAATATAAAATCCAAATAATTGTCCACGCATAAAAATCAATGGAATTTAAGATCATGTAATGAAAAAAATTGAAACTAATTCCCGAGTTGATGTGTTTTAAAAATGTACATCCCATTTCTGGGCAAACCGAATGAAACTCTCCTCGTCTTGAAAGATTTACAGCCCAGCAGGGCCGATAAAGCAAGTAGGCCTTGTTTGGGTATTTCTTTAAAAAAATAGAACTGGGCTAGCCATTTTCATCAAGAAAAAAACACAACTGGGCTCATGATGTGGTAAACATAAATAAAACCCTGGCTAGATGGGCCACAGCCCCCGCACAGCCCCGTTGTTACCCTTATCCGTCGCTAAAACTAGTATAAATAACAACTGCTTATTCCTCAAAAAAAATGCGCGACTTGCTGGGTCCCTGGTATCAGCCGCTCGTAGTTTAATTCTCTCGTTTATTGACTACGTTCACAATGGTGTGAGCCCCAGATGTCCAACCATTAGCAGGAACCATATTTTTGGGCTTGTAATATAGAGGCACTTGCTTGCGTACTGCCATGACGTTGGTGGGTCCCTACTGTCATCCTCTCCACGTACAGTCATCTCCTTGTTCCTCTCGGTTGTTGACGATGTTGACAACGCAAGAGGGTGGTGCACCATGCACGGCGAGGGAACCAAGGCCGCAAGGCGGAGGACGACGGCGAGGCCTCGAACGGAACGAACAGGAGCCGTGGAAGATGCGTCGGTCCAGTCGCAGGCGGAGGGGAGTACGAGGGTTGACTGGTTCTGGCGCGGGTGCGTGTTGGGGCTGACGTTGCCAGGGAATAATAGGACATGTGGGGGAATAGAGGGAGGGACTGGCCAACATTGGAGGGTACGTACGGTAGGGCAGCGGAGGCGCAGCCAGCCATGGGAGGCGTGTTGGAAATATGCCCTAGATGCAATAATAAAAGGTTATTATTATATTTCCTTGTTCATGATAATTGTCTTTATTCATGCTATAACTGTATTATCCGGAAATCGTAATACCGTGTGAATACATAGACCATAACATGTCCCTAGTAAGCCTCTAGTTGACTAGCTCGTCGATCAACAGATAGTCATGGTTTCCTGACTATGGACATTAGATGTCGTTGATAACGGGATCACATCATTAGGAGAATGATGTGATGGACAAGACCCAATCCTAAGCATAGCACAAGATCGTGTAGTTCGTTTGCTAGAGCTTTTCCAATGTCAAGTATCTTTTCCTTAGACCATGAGATCGTGTAACTCCCGGATACCGTAGGAGTGCTTTGGGTGTACCAAACGTCACAACGTAACTGGGTGACTATAAAGGTGCACTACAGGTATCTCCGAAAGTGTCTGTTGGGTTGACACGGATCGAGACTGGGATTTGTCACTCCGTATGACGGAGAGGTAACTCTGGGCCCACTCGGTAATGCATCATCATAATGAGCTCAAAGTGACCAAGTGTTTGGTCACGGGATAATGCATTGCGGTACGAGTAAAGTGACTTGCCGGTTACGAGACTGAACGAGGTATTGGGATACCGACGATCGAGTCTCGGGCAAGTAACGTACCGATTGACAAAGGGAATTGTATACGGGGTTGATTGAATCCTCGACATCGTGGTTCATCCGATGAAATCATCGTGGAACATGTGGGAGCCAACATGGGTATCCAGATCCCGCTGTTGGTTATTGGCCGGAGAGCTGTCTCGGTCATGTCTGCATGATTCCCGAACCCGTAGGATCTACACACTTAAGGTTCGGTGACGCTAGGGTTATTAGGAAGACTTGTATGTGATTACCGAATGTTGTTCGGAGTCCCGGATGAGATCCCAGACGTCACGAGGAGTTCCGGAATAGTCTGGAGGTGAAGATTTATACATAGGAAGTGCTGTTTCGGCCATCGGGAAAGTTTCGGGGTCATCCGGTATTGTATCGGGACCACCGGAAGGGTCCCCGGGGTCCACCGGGTGGGTCCACCTATCCCGGAGGGCCCCGTGGGCTGAAGTGGGAGGGGAACCAGCCCCTAGTGGGCTGGTGCGCCCCCCTTGGGCCCCCCTGCGCCTAGGGTTGGAAACCCTAGGGTGGGGGGCGCACCACTTGCCTTGGGGGGCACTCCACCCCCCTGGCTGCCGCCCCTTGGGAGGTTCCCATCTCCAGGGCCGGCGCACCCCCTGGGGGCCCATATAAAGGAGGGGGGAGGGAGGTCAGCCGCACCCCTGAGTCTTGGCGCCTCCCTCCCCCTGCTACACCTCTTCCTCCTCCCGCGGTTGCTTGGCGAAGCCCTGCCGGAGTACTACATCTCCACCACCACCACGCCGTCGTGCTGCTGCTGGAGCCTTCTTCCTCAACCTCTCCTTCCCCCTTGCTGGATCAGGAAGGAGGAGATGTCATCCGCTCCATACATGTGTTAAACGCGGAGGTGCTGTCCATTTAGCACTTGGTCATCGGTGATTTGGATCACGGCGAGTACGACTCCATCATCCCCGTTCTCTTGAACGCTTCCGCTCGCAATCTACAAGGGTATGTACATGCACTGCTATCACTCGTTGCTTAGATGAACTCATAGATGGATCTTGGTAAAACTATAGAATTTTTTTTAATTTTCTGCAACGTTCCCCAACAGTGGCATCATGATCCAGGTCTATGCGTAGTTCTCTTTTGCACAAGTAGAACACAATTTTGTTGTGGGCGTAGATGTTGTCAACTTTCTTGCCGCTACTAGTCTTATTTTGCTTCAGCGGTATTGTGGGATGAAGCGGCCCGGACCGACCTTACACGTACGCTTACGTGAGACAGGTTCCACCGACTGACATGCACTAGTTGCATAAGGTGGCTAGCAGGTGTCTGTCTCTCCCACTTTAGTTGGAGCGGATTCGACGAAAAGGGTCCTTATGAAGGGTAAATAGAAGTTGACAAATCACGTTGTGGCTTTTTCGTAGGAAAGAAAACGTTCTTGCTAGAACCCTATTGCAGCCACGTAAAAGATGCAACAACAATTAGAGGACGTCTAACTTGTTTTCGCAGCAATTGCCTTGTGATATGATATGGCCAAAAGTTGTGATGAATGATGAATGATATATTGTGATGTATGAGATCATGTTCTTGTAATAGGAATCACGACTTGCATGTCGATGAGTATGACAACCGGCAGGAGCCATAGGAGTTGTCTTTATTTTTTGTATGACCTGCGTGTCATTGAAGAACGCCATGTAAATTACTTTACTTTATTGCTAAATGCGTTAGCCATAGAAGTAGAAGTAGTCGTTGGCGTGACAACTTCATGAAGACATGATGATGGAGATCATGGTGTCATGCCGGTGACGAAGATGATCATGGAGCCCCGAAGATGGAGATCAAAGGAGCTATATGATATTGGCCATATCATGTCACTACTATATAATTGCATGTGATGTTTATTATGTTTATGCATCTTGTTTACTTAGAACGACGGTAGTAAATAAGATGATCCCTTATAATAATTTCAAGAAAGTGTTCTCCCCTAACTATGCGCCGTTGCTAAAGTTCGTCGTTTCGAAGCACCACGTGATGATCGGGTGTGATAGATTCTTACGTTCACATACAACGGGTGTAAGACAGTTTTACACATGCAAAACACTTAGGGTTAACTTGACGAGCCTAGCATGTACAGACATGGCCTCGGAACACAGAGATCGAAAGGTCGAACATGAGTCGTATGGAAGATACGATCAACATGGAGATGTTCACCGATGATGACTAGTCCGTCTCAAGTGATGATCGGACACGGCCTAGTCGACTCGGATCGTGTAACACTTAGATGACTAGAGGGATGTCTAATTTGAGTGGGAGTTCATTAAAATAATTTGATTAGATGAACTTAATTATCCTAAACTTAGTCTAAAACCTTTGCAAATATGTCTTGTAGATCAAATGGCCAACGCTCATGTCAACATGAACTTCAACGCGTTCCTAGAGAAAACCAAGCTGAAAGATGATGGCAAAAACTATACGGACTGGGTCCGGAACCTGAGGATCATCCTCATAGCTGCCAAGAAAGCATATGTCCTAGATGGACCGCTAGGTGAAGCACCCATCCCAGAGAACCAAGACGTTATGAACGCTTGGCAGTCACGTGCTGATGATTACTCCCTTGTTCAGTGCGGCATGCTTTACAGCCTAGAACCGGGGCTCCAAAAGCGTTTTGAGCAACACAGAGCATATGAGATGTTCGTGGAGCTGAAAATGGTTTTCCAAGCTCATGCCCGGGTCGAGAGATATGAAGTCTCCGACAAGTTCTATAGTTGTAAGATGGAGGAAAATAGTTCTGTCAATGAGCACATACTCAAAATGTCTGGGCTGCACAACCGCCTGTCCCAGCTGGACATTAACCTCCTGGACGAGGCGGTCATTGACAGAATCCTTCAGTCGCTCCCACCAAGCTACAAGAGCTTTGTGATGAACTACAATTTGTAGGGGATGGTGAAAACTATTCCTGAAGTATTTTCAATGCTGAAGTCGGCAGAGGTAGAAATCAAGAAAGAACATCAAGTGTTGATGGTCAATAAAACCACCAAGTTCAAGAAGGGCAAGGGTAAGAAGAACTTCAAGAAGGACGGCAAGGATGTTGCCGCGCCCGGTAAGCCAGTTGCCAGGAAGAAGTCAAAGAATGGACCCAAGCCTGAGACTGAGTGCTTTTATTGCAAAGGGAAGGGCCACTGGAAGCCGAACTGCCCCAAATACTTAGCGGACAAGAAGGCCGGCAACACTAAAGGTATATTTGATATACATGTAATTGATGTGTACCTTACCAGTACTTGTAGTAACTCCTGGGTATTTGATACCGGTGTTGTTGCTCATATTTGTAACTCACAGCAGGAGCTGCGGAATAAGCGGAGACTGGCGAAGGACGAGGTGATGATGCGCGTCGGGAATGGTTCCAAGGTCGATGTGATCGCCGTCGGCACGCTACCTCTACATTTACCTACGGGATTAGTTTTAAACCTTAATAATTGTTATTTAGTGTCAAGTTTGAGCATGAACATTGTATCTAGATCTCGTTTGATACGAGATGGCTACTCATTTAAATCCGAGAATAATGGTTGTTCTATTTATATGAGAGATATGTTTTATGGTCATGCCCCGATGGTCAATGGTTTATTCTTGATGAATCTTGAACGTAATGTTACACATATTCATAGTGTGAATACCAAAATATGTAGAGTTGATAACGATAGTCCCACATACTTGTGGCACTACCGCCTTGGTCACATTGGTGTCAAGCGCATGAAGAAGCTCCATGCTGATGGACTTTTAGAGTCTCTCGATTATGAATCATTTAACACATGCGAACCATGCCTCATGGGCAAAATGACCAAGACTCCGTTCTCCGGAACAATGGAGCGAGCAACCAACTTATTGGAAATCATACATACTGATGTGTGTGGTCCAATGAGCGTTGAGGCTCGCGGAGGATATCGTTATGTTCTCACTCTCACTGATGACTTGAGTAGATATGGGTATGTCTACTTAATGAAACACAAGTCTGAGACCTTTGAAAAGTTCAAGGAATTTCAGAATGAGGTAGAGAATCAACGTGACCGAAAGATAAAGTTCGTACGATCAGACCGTGGAGGAGAATATTTAAGTCACGAATTTGGTACGCACTTAAGGAAATGTGGAATCGTTTCACAACTCACGCCGCCTGGAACACCTCAACATAACGGTGTGTCCGAACGTCGTAATCGCACTCTATTGGATATGGTGCGGCCTATGATGTCTCTTACCGATTTACCGCTATCATTCTGGGGATACGCTCTAGAGACAGCTACATTCACTTTAAATAAGGCACCGTCTAAATCCGTTGAGACGACACCGTATGAATTATGGTTTGGGAAGAAACCTAAGCTATCGTTTCTAAAAGTTTGGGGATGTGATGCTTATGTCAAGAAACTTCAACCTGAAAAGCTCAAACCCAAGTCGGAAAAATGCATCTTCATAGGATACCCTAAGGAAACCATTGGGTATACCTTCTACTTAAGATCCGAGGGCAAGATCTTTTTTGCCAAGAACGGATCCTTTCTGGAAAAAGAGTTTCTCTCGAAAGAAGTAAGTGGGAGGAAAGTAGAACTCGATGAAGTACTACCTCTTGAACAGGAAAGTAGTGCAGCTCAAGAAAATGTTCCTGTGATGCCTACACCAACTGGAGAGGAAAATAATGATGATGATCAAGGTACTTCGGATCAAGTTGCTACTGAACTTCGTAGGTCCACAAGGACACGTTCCGCACCAGTGTGGTACGGCAACCCTGTCTTGGGAATCATGTTGTTAGACAACGGTGAACCTTCAAACTATGAAGAAGCCATGCAATCCGAGATAGAATCCATGTATGAAAACAAAGTGTGGACTTTGACAGACTTGCCCGATGATCGGCGAGCGATAGAAAACAAATGGATCTTTAAGAAGAAGACGGACGCGGATGGTAATGTTACCATATATAAAGCTCGACTTGTCGCTAAGGGTTATGGACAAGTTCAAGGGATTGACTATGATGAGACATTCTCTCCCGTAGCGAAGCTGAAGTCCGTCCGAATCATGTTAGCAATTGCCGCATACTATGATTATGAGATATGGCAGATGGACGTCAAAACGGCATTCCTTAACGGGCATCTTAAGGAAGAACTGTATATGATTTAGCCAGAAGGTTTTGTCGATCCTAAGAATGCTAACAAAGTATGCAAGCTCCAGCATCCATTTATGGGCTGGTGCAAGCATCTCGGAGTTGGAACGTTCGCTTTCATGAGATGATCAAAGCGTTTGGGTTTATGCAGACTTATGGAGAAGCCTGCGTTTACAAGAAAGTGAGTGGGAGCTCTGTAGCATTTCTCATATTATATGTAGATGACATACTCTTGATGGGAAATGATATAGAACTTTCAGACAACATAAAGGCCTACTTGAATAAGTGTTTTTCAATGAAGAACCTTGGAGAAGCTGCTTACATATTAGGCATCAAGATCTATAGGGATAGATCGAGATGCCTCGTAGGTCTTTCACAAAGCACATACCTTGATAAGATTTTGAAGAAGTTCAAAATGGATCAGTCCAAGAAAGGGTTCTTGCCTGTATTGCAAGGTGTGAGATTGAGCTCGGCTCAATGCCCGACCACGGAAAAAGATAAAGAAGAGATGAGTGTCATCCCCTATGCTTCAGCCATAGGATCTATTATGTATGCCATGCTGTGTACCAGACCTGATGTAAACCTTGCCGTAAGTTTGGTAGGAAGGTACCAAAGTAATCCCGGCAAGGAACACTGGACAGCGGTCAAGAATATCCTGAAGTACCTGAAAATGACAAAGGACATGTTTCTCGTTTATGGAGGTGACGAAGAGCTCGTCGTAAAGGGTTACGTCGACGCTAGCTTCGACACAGATCTGGATGACTCTAAGTCTCAAACCGGATACGTGTATATGTTGAATGGTGGAGCAGTAAGCTGGTGCAGCTGCAAGCAGAGCGTCATGGCAGGATCTACATGTGAAGCGGAGTACATGGCAGCCTCAGAGGCAGCGCATGAAGCGATTTGCGTGAAGGAGTTCATCACCGACCTAGGAGTCATACCCAATGCGTCGGGGCCGATCAAACTCTTATGTGACAACACTGGAGCTATTGCCCTTGCCAAGGAGCCCAGGTTTCACAAGAAGACCAGGCACATCAAGCGTCGTTTCAACTCCATCCGTGAAAATGTTCAAGATGGAGACATAGATATTTGCAAAGTACATACGGATCTGAATGTCGCAGATCCGTTGACTAAACCTCTTTCGCGAGCAAAACATGATCAACACCAGAACTCTATGGGTGTTCGATTCATCACAATGTAACTAGATTATTGACTCTAGTGCAAGTGGGAGACTGTTGGAAATATGCCCTAGAGGCAATAATAAAAGGTTATTAATATATTTCCTTGTTCATGATAATTGTCTTTATTCATGCTATAACTGTATTATCCGGAAATCGTAATACATGTGTGAATACATAGACCATAACATGTCCCTAGTAAGCCTCTAGTTGACTAGCTCATCGATCAACAGATAGTCATGGTTTCCTGACTATGGACATTAGATGTCGTTGATAATAGGATCACATCATTAGGAGAATGATGTGATGGACAAGACCCAATCCTAAGCATAGCACAAGATCGTGTAGTTCGTTTGCTAGAGCTTTTCCAATGTCAAGTATCTTTTCCTTAGACCATGAGATCGTGTAACTCCCGGATACCGTAGGAGTGCTTTGGGTGTACCAAACGTCACAACGTAACTGGGTGACTATAAAGGTGCACTACAGGTATCTCCGAAAGTGTCTGTTGGGTTGACATGGATCGAGACTAGGATTTGTCACTCCGTATGACAGAGAGTTATCTCTGGGCCCACTCGGTAATGCATCATCATAATGAGCTCAAAGTGACCAAGTGTTTGGTCACGGGATCATGCATTGCGGTACGAGTAAAGTGACTTGAAGGTTACGAGACTGAACGAGGTATTGGGATACCGACGATCGAGTCTCGGGCAAGTAACGTACCGATTGACAAAGGGAATTGTATACGGGGTTGATTGAATCCTCGACATCGTGGTTCATCCGATGAAATCATCATGGAACATGTGGGAGCCAACATGAGTATCCAGATCCCGCTGTTGGTTATTGGCCGGAGAGCTGTCCCGGTCATGTCTGCATGATTCCCGAACCCGTAGGGTCTACACACTTAAGGTTCGGTGATGCTAGGGTTATTAGGAAGACTTGTATGTGATTACCGAATGTTGTTCGGAGTCCCAGATGAGATCCTGGACGCCACGAGGAGTTCCGGAATAGTCCGGAGGTGAAGATTTATATATAGGAAGTGCTGTTTCGGCCATCGGGAAAGTTTCGGGGTCATCCGGTATTGTACCGGGACCATCGGAAGGGTCCCGGGGGTCCACCGGGTGGGGCCACCTATCCCGGAGGGGCCCGTGGGCTGAAGTGGGAGGGGAACCAGCCCCTAGTGGGCTGGTGCGCCCCCCTTGGCCCCCCCCCGCGCCTAGGGTTGGAAACCCTAGGGTGGGGGCGCACCACTTTCCTTGGGGGGCACTCCACCCCCCTGGCCGCCGCCCCTTGGGAGATTCCCATCTCCAGGGCCGCCCCCCCCTGGGGGCCTATATAAAGGAGGGGAGAAGGAGAGCAGCCGCACCCCTGAGTCTTGGCGCCTCCCTCCCCCTGCTACACCTCTTCCTCCTCCCGCGGTTGCTTGGCGAAGCCCTGCCGGAGTACTACATCTCCTCCACCACCACGCCGTCATGCTGCTGCTGGAGCCTTCTTCCTCAACCTCTCCTTCCCCCTTGCTAGATCAAGAAGGAGGAGACGTCATCCGCTCCGTACTTGTGTTGAACGCGGAGGTGCTTTCCATTCAGCACTTGGTCATCGGTGATTTGGATCACGGCGAGTACGACTCCATCATCCCCGTTCTCTTGAACGCTTCTGCTCGCAATATACAAGGGTATGTAGATGCACTCCTATCACTCGTTGCTTAGATGAACTCATAGATGGATCTTGGTGAAACCGTAGAAAAAATTTAATTTTCTGCAACGTTCCCCAACAAGGCGGGAGCAGGCGGAGCCGACGGGGTGGTTTGGTTTGGGCGGCTGGAGGAAGAAGAAGACAAGAGATAGAAGATACACGACAGATGTTGGATGTCAATCCAACGGCTGGTAGGCAGAATCGTTTCTTGACTGGCTAGTAAGTTGACACCATCTTGGATAGGGTATTTCCTCGCGGGTCCCAAATGTCAGAATCCAAATCTGTCACGATCATCCAGCCTTTCCTATGAAAATTTACAGCTCATTTGGTGTACTAGTTCGAAATAAGTTTGTGGGTGTTGGTGGGGGCAAATCATATGGCTTCTGTAATGCACAGTGAGCTCAAGCTGCCGGCGAGAGTGATGTTATTTCCCTTGGTTGGGATTTGTTACAATATTTCACTCTAAATTAAACAAATGGCAAGCCATTTGCCTTGTTTCAAAGAAAATATGACTGTCACAACCGAGTTGAAAAGGGTAGGAACATCTAACTCCAACTTACAAACTGTACAAAAGCACGAGTGTTAATTGTTCATCAGGTTTACAAAAAACCCAGATTGAAAAGGGCAACAACATCTAACTCCAGCACTGTTTTCGGGAGTCACAGTCAAATGGATCAGTCAGGTCCATAGTATGAACATCCTAGGTCATAAAATTTAATAGATTATGACCACAATATGTTGTAAATAGAAGCCCGACACGTTCAGAAGCTGTGTTGCCCACCTGAAACTCCTTTTTTGCTCTTTGACATACCCATCCGTCAAAACCATGCTGCTGATAAACTTAAGCCTGATGGACAATAGTAACCACGCATTCAGCAGGAAGAATGTGACAAATCTTGTGTTTGCACGGTTGGCTACATATCGTTCTAGCGTTATTGTCTTCAATCGAATCTCATGAGAAGTGAGAAAATCCCGATGCTTACGAATCCACCGATTGGTTATAACTTTATTACCCTGTCCTGTTGCCTAAATAGACATGAAGATTGAAAACAGTTAAGATCTAAAAGAAGAGTGTCAAAAGAGCAACAACTGAACGGTTAATTCTAGTACACTATATGCGGGCTTCCAATGTGCGTGAAATTATCACCTTCATATACAACTTCTCCAGACATGGAAAGCATTGCAGCAAGCCAATAATCTTATTCAGATCAAAACTATTCATTTGGATATATAAGATCTTGACAGAATCCAGCACCATTGATAGGCCATCCGTGGAGAAACTCCTCATTGAGCATAGAACATAATATTAGTACAAAATGTGTACTCCAAGATGATATATAAATTATGCGCAGAAATTTTCTAACTATGAAAACAAGCACCAAGCACTCCAGCGCAGGGCAACTGGAGTGGATGATGTTGTGCAATGAGGCCTCCGATATACGAACCCGCACAAGTGAAAGTTTCTTGAGAAATGGGAGTCGAAGGTTTAGTACCAGATTGTCTGGTAGGTAGCACAGCGCAAAGGTGGCGGTGTGGAGAGAGCAGGAAAACCGCGAGATGGAGATCGGTGCTGAGGGCACAAGTTCATGGAGTTCGGCATGTGGTATGTGATTTCCAAGGGAATAGTAGAACTCAAACAGCTCTAGTTCTGTGAATTCAGGAGATTTCAGCCAGGCGTCCATCGTGCAGGGCATGGTATGCTTGCTCAGGTAGCATGACGGGATGCATAGGCTTTGAACAGAGCCCTGGTGGGAGGAGATGATGGCTCTGGGGATTTCAAAATCATTGAAGAGAGACAGCTGACGACAGTCGAGATTAAGGGGCACGGCACGCCATAGAGGGCGCCACCGAATTGAGAGGACTTGTGTGCGGCAACAATCCTTGGTGGGTAGAAGCGAGATGATCTCCCCAAGGACGGCGTCTGGGAGATCGCTGATGCAGTCGACCCGAGATTCTACAGTGTCGGTGTAGTAAAGTAGGGGTACCTTAGTATCCCGAACTTGTGCACGGGCAGTCGCAGCGCCCCGCGGCAAGGCTTGCCGGGCGTCCGCCAAGATCCTTCGCTATTCCTATTACTGCCATTCAAGAACAAAGTGTTAACTGTGAAGACGAGGCCCCGGCAAGAGAAGCTTGCCAGGAAGGACAAGACCCCGGCAAGAGGAGCTTGCCGGGAAGGCCAACCAAGACCCGGCGAGCGGCAAGCTTGCGGGTGCGACAAGACAGCGACCGCGGCAAGGCGCTTGCCGCGGCGAAGCCACAACTCTGCGCCCACGCTCCAGCACATCCGACGACGTGTCGCCGCAGGATTGCTCCTGGTGCACGTGGCGGGTAGCTGTGCAGCCAAGCGGTGCGAGGTGGCAAGTGAAGATGACTAGAAGGCCATCGTGGCGATCGGTGGCGCCCCTAAGGGTCATTTCTTGCACTCTTTGGGCGACCGGACGGGCATTAAATGCCCTTGTCCCCTGCCGTCAGAGTTAGGTAGGGGGCACTATTGGTAGCGGTTGTACCAACCCCTGTTTTTACTTTTTTACCCCTCTCTCTATGCTGCCACCTGTCGGTGACCCCTTTAGACTATAAAAAGGAGGCCCATGCGCACGTAGAAGGGGTTCGACTCATTCGAAACTACAACTCACCCACGCTCTCAAGCAAGAACAGAATAGAAACACAAAGCAGCAGTAGGAGTTTTATCTCTCCGGAGAGCTCCGAAGCTGGGTAAAATCCCTCACGTGTTTCGCCTCGATCTGCTCTTCGTGCGCCCTCCGCTCCCTTGCCGGACCGAAAGGGGCCCTGCCCCACAGGTGCTCGTTTCCCACGACATCTTTGGCGCGCCAGGTAGGGGGGCGTCGAGGTTGTGCGAACCTGATCCGGCGTCTGCGCGCGCTACGTCAACATCTTCATCGACATGCCACCAAAGAAGAAGGCTTCAGAGGTGGCCGCTCCGTCTACGACTATCCTACCACCACCGGAGCAAACGGGCGGTGGGGTGGACGCCGGCGGAGGAGCGGGTGCCGACGGGGGGACTCACATCGTCACCAGGTCCAAGGACAAGGCCCCGCAAGCTTCAGCGTCTATACATCGACCGCACCCCTCCCAGGAGGGGCAGGATCGACAACGCCACGGTGCTCCTAGCACCGTACTCGCGTTGGAACAAGGCCAAGCTGGTGGGTCGCGGGACGCTCAAGGCCAACATACACGTCAACACGCTGGCACGAGCGCAGTACGGTTGCCTGGACGAGATGTTGTTCCTTCTAACACTGTTAGAAGTTTGAGCATATCCCGCACCTCGCGTCGCTCGCCACCGCCACCCAAGACTCCAGAGGAAGCGCTGGCCCGAGCCCAGCTGCTTCTAGATTACCCTCCAGCGCCAGACAAGATCGATGACTGGAGGGCCACCATTCAGAGCCTCATCGGCTTCGCCAACGGCGACAAGCCCCGGCAACCGAGCACATCGAAGCCCCGGCAAGACGCCCAGGCGCAAGCCGACGCCGACAAGACCGCTGGGGGTGCCACCACCGTGCACTCCCCGCCCCGAAGGCCAAGATCGCCGACTCGCCGGGCCAACCTCGACACCGACTCCACCGCGTCCTCGGACCCGCGAGCTCGCCGCGATCAACGCCAAGTTCTCCAAGAACGACGACACGAAGACGCTCGTACTCGCATCGAGCATCGAAGAGAAGCGCGACGTCAGTCAGACCAGCGCGCTGGGCCCACTGTTGATATGCATGCGCCAGGGGAACCAGGCGACTTGCCGTACGCGGTAGGTTGCCCTGCGTTCACCCGTGAGCTGCGGCAGGTCCAGTGGCCCAGTACCAAGAACTTTAAGCCAGACGTGCCCGAGAAGTACGATGGCAGGATACATCCGTCAGAGTTCCTCAGCGTCTACACCATCGCGGTGCAGGCTGCCGGGGGACGCGACGAGAAGATCCTCGCCAACTACTTCCCGCTGGTGCTCAAGCCCAACGTCAGATCTTGGCTCATGCACTTGCCGGACAACTCCATCTCTTCGTGGGCGGACCTGTGCCATCAGTTTGTCGGTGCCTTCACAGGCGGCCACAAGCCCCATGGCCAGGAGAGCGACCTTCATCTGCTCGCCCAGAAGGAAGGAGAACGCCTGCGCAAGTACATACAGAGATTCAGCCAGGTGCAGTGCAACATCCCAGATGTCCACCCTGCCGCGGTTATCAGCGCGTTCCATCAGAACGTGCGTAACCGCAGGATGAGGGAGGAGATGGCGATGTGCAAAATCAGAGATGTCAACGAGCTATATGCTCTGGCCGACAAGTGTGCATGTGCTGAGGAGGGGAGGAAACTCCCCGGAGAGAACGCAGGAGCAGAAGGATCTGACAGTGAGGATGCCGCCCCGGCAAAGAAGAACCGGAGGCGGAATAATAGAAAGAGAAAAGCTAAGGATGTACTAGTCGTCGAGCAGTCCGACAACGGAGGTGGCGCCGAGAAGGCCAAAGCTGGTGACTCCCGCGAGGCTGTGGTGGCCGCCGACAAGCAGGACGGCTCCGGCAAGCAGTACTGCAAGATCCACCGCACAAAGGGCCATGACCTCCAGGCCTGCAAGAAGGATGAGCAGCTCGTAGAGCTGCAGAAAGCTGAATACGAGCGCCACGACAAGGAGAAGGCTCAGGAAGGTGGCAGAGGATCCGGCAAGAAGCGTCCCGCCTGGGGAGGACACCGCGGCAAGGCCAAGCAGCGGCAAGGAGACAGGCCTCCCCGCGGCCGCGACAAGGACGAAGATGAGGACGAAGATGAAGAGATGGATGAGGATGAGGCCGACGAGCAGGAGTTTCAGAAGGCAATGGAGGTTTTGTGCATCGGCGGCGGTGCTTCTCTGCATACCTCGCACCGCCAACTCAAACAGTGGGTGCGAGAAGTAAATGCAGCAGAACCGTCCGTTGAGTCGCGCAAGCCCCTGAAGTGGTCCAGCACGCCCATCATCTTCGACGTTGAGGATCACCCTGATCGCATAACTGCAGTCGGGTGCTTGCCGATGTTGGTTTCGCCAACAATCCGCCAAGAAGCTCCAGATCCCCGACAGCGAGCTCGAAGAGACCGGCACCTTTCAAGGAATCAACCCGGGAAGGTGCAAGCCGAAGGGGAAGATCACACTGCCAGTAACATTTGGCAGCGAGCTGAATTTCAGGACAAAGAGAGTCACATTTGACGTTGCCGATTTCCCATTGCCCTATAATGGGATACTTGGCCGTCCAGCGCTTGCCAAGTTCATGGCAGCCTCTCACTATGCCTACAATGTGCTCAAGATGCCCGGTCCGATAAGCGTCATTTTTGTCCATGGCGACAAGAAAGATGCACTTATCTGTACCGACAAGATATACCGGGAAGCAGCAGCCGCAGCAGAACGCAAACCACTTGCCGCTGAAGCTCCCGGGGGGAGGAAGAAGACCAAGTCCGGCAAGAGTAGCTCTGATGCCCACTCCGGCAAGCGCACCTCTTCGGAGTGCTGCGCTACCGTCGAGGACACACCATCGAGCTCCACCGGCAAGTACAAGAAGGCAAAGACAGCTTCACCAGAGACCAAGAAAGTGGCCGCCAAGGAGGACGACACTGGTGGTACCTTCACCATCAGTGCCACGCTCGACCCTAAATAGGAAAGCACGCTCGTTGCTTTCCTGCGGGCGAATGTCGATGTGTTTGCATGGCAACCATCTGACATCCCCGGTGTTCCCAGCAAAGTAATTGAGCACCACCTTGCCGTCTGCCCTCACGCGCGGCCCGTCAAGCAGAAAGTTAGGAAGCAAGTAGTGGAGCGACAAGAGTTCATTGCTGAAGAGATCAAGAAATTGGAAGCAGCAGGCCTGGTCCGAGGAGTACTCCATCCAACGTGGTTGGCCAATCCAGTAGTCGTGCGCAAAGCAAACGAGAAGTGGAGGCTTTGTATTGACTTCACTGATGTTAATAAAGCTTGTCGCAAGGATCCATTTCCCTTGCCGCGCATTGACCAGATTGTCGACTCCACAGCAGGATGTGATCTGCTTTCATTCCTTGATGCATACTCAGGATATCATCAGATCTTCATGGCAGAAGAGGATGAAGAAAAAACCGCATTCATTACTCCATGTGGCACGTACTGCTTTGTACGGATGCCTTTCGGACTAAAGAATGCTGGTTCGACATTTGCAAGAGTAGTCAGTCATGCTTTTGAACCACAGCTGCACAGAAATGTAGAAGCTTACATGGATGGCATAGTAGTCAAGAGCAAGGACAAAGAAACTCTGATCCAAGATTTGGACGAGACTTTTGCAAATCTGCGCAAGATCAATCTCAAGTTGAACCCCGAGAAGTGCGTGTTTGGAGTTCCTTCCGGCAAGCTTCTCGGGTTCTTTGTGTCCCAGAGGGGAATTGAAGCCAATCCCGACAAGATCAAGGCCATCGAGCAGATCGAAGCACCGAAGCGAGTCAAGGACGTACGAAGGCTTGCCGGCTGCGTTGCTGCTCTCAGTAGGTTCATCTCTAAGTCTGCTGAGCGCGCCCTGCCATTTTTCAAAATTTTGAAAAAGGCAGGTCCAATGAAATGGACTCCGGAAGCGGAGGCTGCGCTGCAGGACTTGAAGAGATACCTGTCCTCCACTCCAATACTTGTCGCACCTAGGCCACAAGAGAAGTTGCTGCTGTATCTGGTGGCAACCAATCAAGTGGTTAGTGCTGCGTTAGTAGCAGAGAGGGAGGCGGATGATGAGCCAGCAACCACGGCAAGCGAGTCCAGCGACAAGCAGGGGGCTCCCCCGATAAGCTCTAGTCCCAACAAGGATGAATCTGTGCGGCCACAGGAAGAGAAACAGAAGAAGATGGTGCAGCGCCCAGTTTACTTTGTCAGTTCCCTTCTGCAGGGGGCTAGATCAAGGTACTCTGGTGTGCAGAAATTGCTTTTCGGCCTTCTCATGGCCTCGAGGAAGCTGCGCCATTACTTTCAAGCACATGAGATCACAGTTGTCACTCGCTTTCCGTTGAAGAGGATACTGCAAAATCCAGAAGCAACAGGCAGGATTGTCGAGTGGGCACTGGAATTGTCAAGCTTTGGCCTCAAGTTTGAGAGTACCTCAACTATCCAGAGCCGAGCATTGGCAGAATTCATAGCAGAATGGACGCCAACACCTGATGAAGAAACTCCGGAGAGGAGCATCCCCGTCAAGGAAGCAAACAGAGAATGGATCATGTACTTTGATGGTGCCTTCTCGCTGCAAGGCGCCGGTGCAGGCATACTACTCGTCGCACCGACCGGAGAGCACCTCAAGTACGTGGTCCAGATGCACTTTCCCAAGGAACAAGCAACAAACAATACTGCAGAGTATGAAGGCTTGCTTGCCGGACTCAGGATCGCCGTGGACCTTGGGATCAAGAAGCTTATTGTCAGGGGTGACTCGCAGCTTCTCGTCCGTCAAGTTAACAAAGATTATCAGAGTCCGTTGATGGAAGCATACATTGATGAAGTAAGGAAGCTAGAAGAACATTTTGATGGCCTGCAGATGGAACACGTTCCAAGAGCTCAGAACGACATTGCAGACGGCCTGTCAAAATGCGCCGCACTCAAGTTACCTGTGGAACCATGAATTTTTGTGCTCAAGCTGACTCAACCATCTGTAATACCGTCAATTGGACAGAGCAAGAAGAGGAAGTTAGTTACTGGCGACTACTTTCCGGCAGAACTCCCCTAAGCCGCCGTCAAGAATGTCCCCAAGATCAACACAAAGAGTGCTGAGGAGCAGTCTGCTCCGACAAGCCCTAGGGTTTGTTTCGTTGAAGCAGACGCTCCCGACAAGCTGTGTCCCGACACGCTTGCCGGGGAACATCACGCTCCGGCTGAGTCACGGGTTCTTGCCGTGGAAGCAGATGTTCCCGCAGCAGCATTTGCGCCTTTAGTCCTTGTCGTTGAGCCACAAGCTCCGGCATGGGCACAGCAGATCGTCCATTTCCTTCAAACAGGAGAACTTCCCGAAGAGCAAGAAGAAGCGGAGAGAGTAGCCTGGCAATCAAGTATGTACCAGTCTGTCGATGACATACTGTAAAGAAGGAGATTCAACGGAGTGAAATTGAAGTGCATTTCCCGGGAAGATGGTCAGGAGCTGTTGGCGGAGATACATGGAGGCATATGTGGTCACCACATTGGTGCAAGAGCACTTGCCGGCAAGGCCTTCCGGCAAGGTTTCTTCTGGCCAACAGCCCTCCAGGATGCAACTGCACAAGTAACCAAGTGTGAAGCGTGCCAGTTCCACTCCAAGCAGATACATCAACCAGCTCAAGCTCTCCAAACAATCCCTTTTTCCTGGCCATTTTCGGTCTGGGGGCTCGACATCCTCGGCCCCTTTCCCTGAGTTGTCGGGGGCTTTGAGTACTTGTATGTTGTAATCGACAAGTTCACAAAGTGGCCTGAAGTGGAAGCAGTGAGGAAGGTGACAGCACAGTCAGCAGTCAAGTTTTTCAGGTCAATTGTTTGCTGTTTCGGAGTCCCTAACAGGATCATCACCGACAATGGCACACAATTCACGAGCCGCACCTTCATGCAGTACGTCCAAGATCTTGGCGCCAAGATCTGCTTCGCTTCTGTTGCTCACCCGAGAAGCAACGGTCAAGCGGAGAGGGCAAACGCTGAAGTGCTGCGCGGGCTCAAGACCAGAACTTTCGACAGGCTGCACAAGTGCGGAACAAATTGGATCGAGGAGCTGCCGGTGGTTCTTTGGTCGATCAGGACGACGCCAAATCGAGCCACTAGCCAGATGCCTTTTGCTCTAGTCTATGGAGCAGAAGCAGTTCTCCCCACGGATCTCGTATACGGATCGCCTCGAGTGCTCGCTTATGATGAGCTTGAGCAAGAGCAGCTGCAGCAAGATGACACGCTGCTCCTCGAGGAAGATCGTCTTCAGGCTGCTGTACGAGCTGCTCGCTACCAGCAAGCTTTGCGCCGCTACCATAGCCGCAAAGTTAATGCCAGAAGCTTCGAGGAAGGCGACCTTGTTCTTTGGCGCGTTCTATCCGCCAAGAATTCCAACAAGTTGACGCCAAAGTGGGAAGGCCCTTATCGGGTGAAACGAGTCACTAGGCCCGGCGCTGTCCGCCTTGAGACCGAAGATGGCTTTCCGGTGAGCAATTCCTGGAACATAGAGCATCTTCGCAAGTTTTACCCATAAGGCGCGGTTGCCGGAATCTGTTCCGGCAACCACCTTTTGTACAAGCCTTGCCGCTGTTGCATGTAACCCTTTGTACAAAGCCGAGCGCAGATCCCGTGCATAAATAAAGTTCGTATGCTCAGCACATATTGACAAATTTCATGCCTTTTTCTTTTTTGCATGTATTATCTGACACTTTGTGCATCACTCGCCCCCGGTAAGAAATAACGAGCCTTAAGGCTCCATATCTTTATTTTCTCTTCTTTCTTTTGTTCAAAAAGAAGGTTCCTTCGCCCACAAGTTCACCAGGGGGGGACGAGTGTTGGAAATATGCCCTAGAGGCAATAATAAAAGGATTATTATATTTCAATGTTCATGATAATTGTCTTTTGTTCATGCTATAACTGTATTATCCGGAAATCGTAATACACGTGTGAACACTTAGACCCAATGAGTCCCTAGTGAGCCTCTAGTTGACTAGCTCGTTATGATCAATAGATAGTCATGGTTTCCTGACTATGGACATAGGATGTCATTGATAACGGGATCACATCATTAGGAGAATGATGTGATGGACAAGACCCAATCATAAGCATAGCATAAAAGATCGTATAGTTCGTTTGCTAGAAGCTTTGCCAATGTCAAGTATCTATTCCTTCGACCATGAGATCGTGTAACTCCCGGTTACCGTAGGAGTGCCTTGGGTGTATCAAACGTCACAACGTAACTGGGTGACTATAAAGGTGCATTAAAGGTATCTCCGAAAGTATCTGTTGGGTTGACACGGATCGAGACTGGGATTTGTCACTCCGTATAACGGAGAGGTATCTCTGGGCCCATTCGGTAATGCATCATCATAATGAGCTCAATGTGACCAAGGTGTTGGCCACGGGATCATGCATTACGGTACGAGTAAAGTGACTTGCCGGGTAACGAGACTGAACAAGGTATTGGGATACCGACGATCGAATCTCGGGCAAGTAACGTACCGATTGACAAAGGGAATTGTATACAGGGTTTGATCGAATCCTCGACATCGTGGTTCAACCGATGAAATCATCGAGGAGTATGTGGGAGCCAACATGGATATCCAGACCCCGCTGTTGGTTATTGCCCGAGAGTCGTCTCGGTCATGTCTGCGTGTCTCCCGAGCCCGTAGGGTCTACACACTTAAGGTTCGGTGACGCTAGGGTTAGTAGGAAGTCAAGTATGTGACTACCGAATGTTGTTCGGAGTCCCGGATGAGATCCCGGACGTCACGAGGAGTTCCGGAATGGTCCGGAGGTAAAGATTTATATATGGGAAGTCCTGTTTCGGGCATCGGGACAAGTTTCGGGGTTATCGGTATTGTACCGGGACCACCGGAGGGGTCCCGGGGGCCCACCGGGTGGGGCCACCTGCCCCGGGGGGCCACATTGGCTGTAGGGGGTGCGCCTTGGCCTGCATGGGCCAAGGGCACCAGCCCCACATAGGCCCATGCGCCTAGGGTTCAAGGGGGAAGAGTCCTAGGAGGGGAAGGCACCTCCTAGGTGCCTTGGGGGGGAGGGAAACCCCCCTTGGCCGCCGCCCCCCTAGGAGATTGGATCTCCTAGGGCCGGCCACCCCCCCCCCTTGGCCCTCCTATATATAGTGGGGGAGAGGAGGGACTTCATACCTTGAGTCCTTGGCCTTTGGTTGCCTCCTTCTCCCTCCCCAACACCTCTCCTCCTCCGTTGTGTGCTCAGCGAAGCCCTGTCGGAGTACTGCTTCTCCACCATCACCACGCCGTCGTGCTGCCGGTGGAGCTGTCTACCTCAACCTCCCCTTCCTCCTTGCTGGATCAAGACGGAGGGGACGTCACCCGTGCCGTACGTGTGTTGAACGCGGAGGTGCTGTCCGTTCAGCACTTGGCATCGGTGATCTGAATCACGTTCGAGTACGACTCCATCATCACCTTGCAAGCTTCCGCACGCGATCTACAAGTGGTATGTAGATGCAAACTCTCTCCCATGACTCGTTGCTTAGATGAACTCATAGATGGATCTTGGTGAAGCCGTAGGAAAATTTTTTAATTTTCTGCAACGTTCCCCAACAGTGGCATCATGAGCTAGGTCTATGCGTAGTTCTCTAATGCACGAGTAGAACACAATTTGTTGTGGGCGTTGATCTTGTCATCTTACTTGCCTCTACTAGTCTTTTCTTGCTCAACGGTATTGTGGGATGAAGCGGCCCGGACCAACCTTACACGTACGCTTACGTGAGACCGGTTCCACCGACTGACATGCACTAGTTGCATAAGGTGGCTGGCGGGTGTCTGTCTCTCCCACTTTAGTTGGAGCGGAATCGATGAACAGGGCCCTTATGAAGGGTAAATAGAAGTTGACAAAAATCACGTTGTGGTGATTCGTAGGTAAGAAAACGTTCTTGCTAGAACCCAATCGCAGCCACGTAAAAGATGCAACAACAACTAGAGAACGTCTAACTTGTTTTTGCAGCGATTGATCATGTGATGTGATATGGCCAGAAGTTGTGATGAATGTTGAATTGTGATGTATGAGATCATGTTCTTGTAATAGGATTCACGACTTGCATGTCGATGAGTATGACAACCGGCAGGAGCCATAGGAGTTGTCTTTATTTTTTTGTATGACCTGCGTGTCATTGAAGAACGCCATGTAAACTACTTTACTTCATTACTAAACGCGTTAGTCATAGAAGTAGAAGTAGTCGTCGGCGTGACAACTTCATGAAGACACGATGATGGAGATCATGATGATGGAGATCATGGTGTCAAGCCGGTGACAAGATGATCATGGAGCCCCGAAGATGGAGATCAATGGAGCTTGATGATATTGGCCATATCATGTCACAACCATATAATTGCATGTGATGTTTATTATGTTTATGCATCTTGTTTACTTAGGACGACGGTAGTAAATAAGATGATCCCTTACAAAATTTCAAGAAGTGTTCTCCCCTAACTGTGCACCGTTGCTACAGTTCGTCGTTTCTAAGCACCACGTGATGATCGGGTGTGATGGATCCTTACGTTCACATACAACGGGTGTAAGACAGTTTTACACAGCGAAAACACTTAGGGTTAACTTGACGAGCCTAGCATGTGCAGACATGGCCTCGGAACACGGAGACCGAAAGGTCGAACACGAGTCGTATGGAAGATACGATCAACATAAAGATGTTCACCGACGATGACTAGTCCGTCTCACGTGATGATCGGACACGGGCTAGTCGACTCGGATCGTGTAACACTTAGATGACTAGAGGGATGTCTAATCTAAGTGGGAGTTCATAATTTTGATTAAGAACTTTATTATCATGAACTTAGTCTAAAACCTTTGCAAATATTTATTGTAGATCAATGGCCAACGCTAATGTCAACATGAACTTCAACGCGTTCCTAGAGAAAACCAAGCTGAAAGATGATGGCAGCAACTATACGGACTGGGTCCGAAACCTGAGGATCATCCTCATAGCTGCCAGGAAGCAATATGTCCTAGAAGGACCGCTAGGTGCCGCTCCCGTCCCAGAGAACCAAGACGTTATGAACGCTTGGCAAACTCGTGCTGATGATTACTCCCTCGTTCAGTGCGGCATGCTTTACAGCTTAGAACCGGGGCTCCAAAAGCGTTTTGAGCATCACGGAGCATATGAGATGTTCGAAGAGCTGAAACTAGTTTTCCAAGCTCATGCCCGGGTCGAGAGATATGATGTCTCCGACAAGTTCTACAGTTGTAAGATGGAGGAGAACAGTTCTGTCAGTGAACACATCCTGAAGATGTCTGGGTTGCACGCACGTATGACCCAGTTGAACATTAACCTCCCAGATGAGGCGGTCATTGACAGAATCCTCCAGTCGCTCCCACCAAGCTACAAGAGCTTTGTGATGAACTACAACATGCAGGGGATGGTAAAGACCATTCCTGAAGTGTTCTCGATGCTGAAGTCAGCAGAGGCTGAAATCAAGAAAGAACATCAAGTGTTGATGGTCAATAAGACCACTAAGTTCAAGAAGGGCAAGGGTAAGAAGAACTTCAAGAAGGACGGCAAAGATGTTGCCGCGCCCGGTAAGCCTGTTGCCGGGAAGAAGTCAAAGAATGGACCCAAGCCTGAGACTGAGTGCTTTTATTGCAAGGGGAAGGGGCCCTGGAAGCGGAACTGCCCCAAATACTTAGCGGATAAGAAGGCCGGCAACACCAAAGGTATATTTGATATACATGTAATTGATGTGTACCTTACCAGTACTCGAAGTAACTCCTGGGTATTTGATACCGGTGCCGTTGCTCACATATGTAACTCACAGCAGGAGCTGCGGAATAAACGGAGACTGGCGAAGGACGAGGTGACGATGCGCGTCGGGAATGGTTCCAGGGTCGATGTGATCGCCGTCGGCACGCTGCCTCTACATTTACCTACGGGATTAGTTTTAAACCTCAATAATTGTTATTTAGTGCCAAGTTTGAGCATGAACATTGTATCTGGATCTCGTTTAATACGAGATGGCTACTCATTTAAGTCTGAGAATAATGGTTGTTCGATCTATATGAGAGATATGTTTTATGGTCATGCTCCGATGGTCAATGGTTTATTCTTGATGAATCTCGAGCGTAATATTACACATGTTCATAGTGTGGATGCCAAAAGATGTAAAGTTGATAACGATAGTCCCACATACTTGTGGCACTGCCGCCTTGGTCACATTGGTGTCAAGCGCATGAAGAAGCTCCATGCTGATGGACTTTTAGAGTCTCTTGATTATGAATCATTTGACACATGCGAACCTTGCCTCTTAGGCAAAATGACCAAGACTCCGTTCTCCGGAACAATGGAGCGAGCAACCAACTTGTTGGAAATCATACATACCGATGTGTGCGGTCCAATGAGCGTTGAGGCTCGCGGAGGATATCGTTATGTTCTCACTCTCACTGACGACTTGAGTAGATATGGGTATGTCTACTTAATGAAACACAAGTCTGAGACCTTTGAAAAGTTCAAGGAATTTCAGAGTGAGGTAGAGAATCAACGTGACCGTAAGATAAAGTTCCTACGATCAGATCGTGGGGGCAAATACTTAAGTCACGAATTTGGTACACACTTAAGAAAATGTGGAATCGTTTCACAACTCACGCCGCCTGGAACACCTCAGCGAAACGGTGTGTCCGAACGTCGTAATCGCACTCTATTGGATATGGTGCGGTCTATGATGTCTCTTACCGATTTACCGCTATCATTTTGGGGATACGCTCTAGAGACAGCTACATTCACTTTAAATAGGGCACCGTCTAAATCCGTTGAGACGACACCGTATGAATTATGGTTTGGGAAGAAACCTAAGCTGTCGTTTCTAAAAGTTTGGGGATGCGATGCTTATGTCAAGAAACTTCAACCTGAAAAGCTCGAACCCAAGTCGGAAAAATGCGTATTCATAGGATACCCTAAGGAAACTGTCGGGTATACCTTCTACTTAAGATCCGAAGGCAAGATCTTTGTTGCCAAGAACGGATGCTTTCTGGAGAAAGAGTTTCTCTCGAAAGAAGTAAGTGGGAGGAAAGTAGAACTCGATGAAGTACTACCTCTCGAACGGGAAAGTGGTGCAGCGCAGGAAACCATTCCTGTAATGCCCACACCAACTGAAGAGGAAAATGTTGATGATGATCAAGGTACTTCAGATCTAGTTGCTACTGAACTTCGAAGGTCCACAAGGACACGTTCCGCACCAGAGTGGTACGGCAACCCTGTCATGGAAATCATGTTGCTAGACAACAATGAACCTTCGAACTATGAAGAAGCAATGGCGGGCCCGGATTCCAACAAATGGCTTGAGGCCATGAAATCCGAGATAGAATCCATGTATGAAAACAAAGTATGGACTTTGACAGACTTGCCCGATGATCGGCGAGCGATAGAAAATAAATGGATTTTTAAGAAGAAGACGGACGCGGATGGTAATGTTACCATCTATAAAGCTCGACTTGTCGCTAAGGGTTATCGACAAGTTCAAGGGATTGACTACGACGATACATTCTCTCCCGTGGCGAAGCTTAAGTCCGTCCGAATCATGTTAGCAATTGCCGCATACTATGATTATGAGATATGGCAGATGGACGTCAAAACGGCATTCCTTAATGGACATCTTAAGGAAGAGCTGTATATGATGCAGCCGGAAGGTTTTGTCGTTCCTCAGAACGCTAACAAAGTATGCAAGCTCCAGCGATCCATTTATGGACTGGTGCAAGCATCTCGGAGTTGGAACATTCGCTTTGATGAGATGATCAAAGCGTTTGGGTTTACGCAGACTTATGGAGAAGCCTGCGTTTACAAGAAAGTGAGTGGGAGCTCTGTAGCATTTCTCCTATTATATGTAGATGACATACTCTTGATGGGAAATGATACGAAACTCCTGGACAGCATTAAGGCCTACTTGAACAAGTGTTTTTCAATGAAGGACCTTGGAGAAGCTGCTTATATATTAGGCATCAAGATCTATAGAGATAGATCGAGACGCCTCATAGGTCTTTCACAAAGCACATACCTTGATAAGATTTTGAAGAGGTTCAAAATGGATCAGTCCAAGAAGGGGTTCTTGCCTATGTTACAAGGTGTGAGATTGAGCTCGGCTCAGTCACCGACCACGGCAAAAGATAAAGAAGAGATGAGTGTCATCCCCTATGCTTCAGCCATAGGATCTATTATGTATGCCATGCTGTGTACCAGACCCGATGTAAACCTTGCCGTAAGTTTGGTTGCAAGATACCAAAGTAACCCCGGCAAGGAACACTGGACAGCGGTCAAGAATATCCTGAAGTACCTGAAAAGGACAAAGGACATGTTTCTCGTTTATGGAGGAGATGAAGAGCTCGTCGTAAAGGGTTACGTCGACGCTAGCTTCGACTCAGATCTGGATGACTCTAAGTCACAAACCGGATACGTGTATATGTTGAATGGTGGAGCAGTAAGCTGGTGCAGCTGCAAGCAGAGCGTCGTGGCGGGATCTACATGTGAAGCGGAGTACATGGCAGCCTCGGAGGCAGCACATGAAGCGATTTGGATGAAGGAGTTCATCACCGACCTAGGAGTCATACCCAATGCGTCGGGGCCGATCAAACTCTTCTGTGACAACACTGGAGCTATTGCCCTTGCCAAGGAGCCCAGGTTTCACAAGAAGACCAGGCACATCAAGCGTCGTTTCAACTCCATCCGTGAAAATGTTCAAGATGGAGACATAGAGATTTGCAAAGTGCACACGGATCTGTATGTCGCAGATCCGTTGACTAAACCTCTCTCGCGTGCAAAACATGATCAACACCAGAACTCTATGGGTGTTCGATTCATCACAATGTAACTAGATTGGTGACTCTAGTGCAAGTGGGAGACTATTGGAAATATGCCCTAGAGGCAATAATAAAAGGATTATTATATTTCAATGTTCATGATAATTGTCTTTTGTTCATGCTATAACTGTATTATCCGGAAATCGTAATACACGTGTGAACACTTAGACCCAATGAGTCCCTAGTGAGCCTCTAGTTGACTAGCTCGTTATGATCAATCGATAGTCATGGTTTCCTGACTATGGACATAGGATGTCGTTGATAACGGGATCACATCATTAGGAGAATGATGTGATGGACAAGACCCAATCATAAGCATAGCATAAAAGATCGTATAGTTCGTTTGCTAGAAGCTTTGCCAATGTCAAGTATCTATTCCTTCGACCATGAGATCGTGTAACTCCCGGTTACCGTAGGAGTGCCTTGGGTGTATCAAACGTCACAACGTAACTGGGTGACTATAAAGGTGCATTACAGGTATCTCCGAAAGTATCTGTTGGGTTGACACGGATCGAGACTGGGATTTGTCACTCCGTATAACGGAGAGGTATCTCTGGGCCCACTCGGTAATGCATCATCATAATGAGCTCAATGTGACCAAGGTGTTGGCCACGGGATCATGCATTACGGTACGAGTAAAGTGACTTGCCGGGTAACGAGACTGAACAAGGTATTGGGATACCGACGATCGAATCTCGGGCAAGTAACGTACCGATTGACAAAGGGAATTGTATACAGGGTTTGATCGAATCCTCGACATCGTGGTTCAACCGATGAAATCATCGAGGAGTATGTGGGAGCCAACATGGATATCCAGACCCCGCTGTTGGTTATTGCCCGAGAGTCGTCTCGGTCATGTCTGCGTGTCTCCCGAGCCCGTAGGGTCTACACACTTAAGGTTCGGTGACGCTAGGGTTAGTAGGAAGTCAAGTATGTGACTACCGAATGTTGTTCGGAGTCCCGGATGAGATCCCGGACGTCACGAGGAGTTCCGGAATGGTCCGGAGGTAAAGATTTATATATGGGAAGTCCTGTTTCGGGCATCGGGACAAGTTTCGGGGTTATCGGTATTGTACCGGGACCACCGGAGGGGTCCCGGGGGCCCACCGGGTGGGGCCACCTGCCCCGGGGGGCCACATGGGCTGTAGGGGGTGCGCCTTGGCCTGCATGGGCCAAGGGCACCAGCCCCACATAGGCCCATGCGCCTAGGGTTCAAGGGGGAAGAGTCCTAGGAGGGGAAGGCACCTCCTAGGTGCCTTGGGGGGGAGGGAAACCCCCCTTGGCCGCCGCCCCCCTAGGAGATTGGATCTCCTAGGGCCGGCCACCCCCCCCCCCCCTTGGCCCTCCTATATATAGTGGGGGAGAGGAGGGACTTCATACCTTGAGTCCTTGGCCTTTGGTTGCCTCCTTCTCCCTCCCCAACACCTCTCCTCCTCCGTTGTGTGCTCAGCGAAGCCCTGTCGGAGTACTGCTTCTCCACCATCACCACGCCGTCGTGCTGCCGGTGGAGCTGTCTACCTCAACCTCCCCTTCCTCCTTGCTGGATCAAGACGGAGGGGACGTCACCCGTGCCGTACGTGTGTTGAACGCGGAGGTGCTGTCCGTTCAGCACTTGGCATCGGTGATCTGAATCACGTTCGAGTACGACTCCATCATCACCTTGCAAGCTTCCGCACGCGATCTACAAGTGGTATGTAGATGCAAACTCTCTCCCATGACTCGTTGCTTAGATGAACTCATAGATGGATCTTGGTGAAGCCGTAGGAAAATTTTTTAATTTTCTGCAACGTTCCCCAACAACGAGAGGATAAAGGTGTGGACCAGGCATCGTTCAAAAAATACAGCCTTACTGGGACGCAGACGACAGAAAAGCTAAGTTGCCAAAGTTTGAGCACAGTCAGTTTTAAATTTTTAAGTTATATTCCTTGAACGACCGTGCCTTGTATGGAAAACCGGTGCACGGAGGAACCGGCTCGTGGCTAAGTTGCGCCCTTACTTTGTTTCGAGTCCGCTCAACAATGAAAGTGTGCTACGACTAGTCCCGACAAGGTTTCTTGCCGGAGGCAACACCGCCAACAGGCTGCTGATGTTCCGCACTCAGCGCTCGCGGCAAGCATGCTTGCGCCGGCAAGTTCCCTAAAAGCGGAGGGTAAAAACATACAAGGGATGGAACCGAATAAAGGAAGTAACATAGCAGATAGTACCCAGAATAAAGTTATATTACAATAAATAACTTGCCGCGCTCTAATAGATTGTTCCTATGACATATCTAGCAGCGGCAAGAAGAAGGAAGGGAGAAAAAGGGTGGCCTAATCCACGCGCTCGCCGTCAACCCTCCTGACCTCATTCACCTTGTCCACAATGGGTGCGACAATGGCTTTGAGCTCTTCAAGATTAGCACTCGCCGGCAGCTTCTTGAGGACGCGGGTGAGGTCAAGGCCCGGATTGCGGAAGAGTATCTTCACCAACACCTTCTCCAAGACCTTGGCGCAGATTGCGCGCGACTCGTCCGCCAGCTTCTTCGGGATCCTTTCCCGGAGTTGCTGGAGGGCCGTCACCACACCTTTGAAGAAAAGAGTAAGCTTGGCACTGGGCTGGAGGTTTTCGTCAGTGGAGTACCCGAAGCCCGCCAAGTCCAGCTCCGCCAGCTCTTCGTCAATAGTTGCAGCAATGTTGACGAGGCCTTCTGTCCAGAGGTCCACCATAGCCCTGAAGGTGTTTTGAGTCTCAGCTGCCCTCGTCAGCAGCTCCTCGTTGCCCTTGATCTCCTTCTTCAAGTCATCCTCTCGCCTCTTGGCGGCGTCCAGTGTCTCCGTCAAGGTGGCCAGCTTCAGCTCTAGATCAGCGCTTGAGTCCTTGGCGGCGTTCAATTCCTTGACCTTCTCGGCAAGTTGAACTTGCAGATCACCATGGGAAAGTGCATCCTTCTCGCGTTCGCGCTGGAGTGCAGCAAGCTCTTCATTCTTCCCTTTCATGTCCGCCTCCAGCTACGTCACCTTCACCTCTCACTCCTTCTTGGCGGCCTCAGCAGCCGCGGCGGCATCCTTCGCCTCCTTGAGTGCCCCGCCAAGTGATTGCTCCCGGGCCTCGAGCTCCTCCTTGTGGCTGTCCAGATTAACCTTCTTCTGTGTCAGTTCACCTTCCCGCCTGGACAGCTCCTCGGCGGCGAGCCTCTGCTGCTCCTCGGCTTCAGCCTTTTCCAGGATGAACGCCTTCTTCGCCTCGTCAAGTTGCGCCCTTTCCTCCGCAATGGATCGGAGGGCCTCCTAGTTGCGGCTCTTGAGCTCCTCCGCATGCTTCTCTATGTCAACTCCCGCCCGCGCGACAAGCGCTTCCCGGGACTCAAGCTTCGCTTGACGGGCGCGGTAGAGTGACACCAACTTCCGGAGCAACTGCTCCTCCTCGGACTCGCCACTGCTGCTGCTGGGCGCGTCAACCACTGCCAGCCCAGCAGAGGCGAGTACTTCCCCGTCAAACTCCTCTCCTTCGACCGGCGCCCTGGAGCTCGACGCCCAGGGAAGCTTGATGTATACGCCCAAGCCGGCCTTCAAGTAGGCGCCTGGCTGGGGCTCCTCGGAGCCCGGCGCTGCATCAGCGGCGGAGGGGGCGGCGGTCGATGCACCGCCTTGCGCTCCTGCGCCCTCTGGGTCATTAGTACGATCGCCGGACCTCTCGCCAGCTCCTGCACCAGCAGCCTTGGCGGCTTCTTCGTCGGCGGGTTCATTAGCGTCGGCCTCTTCCGCGTCAGCGGCGGCGTTTTCAGTATTGCCGCGTGCGCCTTCCTCGCCGGTGGCCTCAGTCTCCATCGGGTCTATAAGAGGGGGATCTGAGAACAGGGAGAGGAAGGAAAAGTCAAGCAAATATCCAAAAAATAAGAAAGAAGATCAGAAGAAAAACCCGAAGGAAGATTTCCGACAAGGAGGGTTACCTGTGCTGGGCTCCGTGACCATGGGCTCCACCACTGGGGGCTCACTGGTTCTTTCCCTTGCCGGGGACTTCTCCCTTGCCGGGGAACGCTCCCTTGTCGGGGAATCACCCCTTGGCGGTGTAGTCGAAGCAGACAGCACCTCCGGGGCGGTTTCTGCTTGCTCCTGATGGACCTGTTCTGCTCCTACACAAATAAATCAACAATTAAGATGTCAGCAAAAGAAGAAGCACCCATGCGCGCCCCACAACAGGAAGTGAACCAAACACTCACGCTGGGGGTTGTGCTGGGGGCTGCTGCGAGGAGAAGGAATCGGGTCCGTCAAGGTGGTCTCGGACGTGTCTTCTGCCATCACAGCAGGATCGTCCTCGATGACAACCACGGGGACCTAGGCCCTCTTCGCCGCTCTCTCGGCCAGAGTCCTGAAATAAAATAGGGATTCAGAGAGAAGCAAATCAGATACAAGACAAGCAACAACAAAGATCAAAGAAAAACAAGTACAGTGAGAAGAAAGCCTTACTCCTCCTCCTCTTCTTCCTCCTCGTCGGAGCTCAGCGCAGAGAGGTCGAAGTCTGGTACCCTTTCTGCGCGGCGAGGCGGAGGAGTAGGCTCCCTTGGACGTTTGCCGGGAGCTGCGGCAGGATCGGGCGTGGCAGCCCGGGAAGACCCCGCCTTAGTTGCCGGCACGACCTGAGATGCTCCCGCGGCAACGGTACTTGCCGCGGTGGAGCGCGTCCCACGACGTTGCGGCTGTTGGCCTGCCTGCCGCCCTGCTGTATCTCCAACTCGACGGAGGCGCCTTCTTGGTTAGAATTGGGGCTGCGCTGGGGGCTCCGCCTGCGGCAAGCTGCTCGAAGACGGCTGGCCGCTCGCGCCCTCGGCGGGCTCGCTCGCTTCGGCCTCGGGCTCCCCCTCACCAATGACCCCTCCGGCAAGGTCCTCCCGGTCGGCAAGGCTTGCCGCCTCGGCCGCCTCTGCCTCCTCCAACGTGAAGCCAAACTCGCCCGCGGCGGCGGCTGCCGCCGCCTCTTCGGCCCTGGTGGTGACGTACCGCATCTCGTCGTCGGTGGTGTCGCGGGTGAGGAGCCTCTACTCGTCGGCATTGATTGCTATCTCCGTCAATCCATCGAAGAATTGCCGCACGACGTCGTCGGCGGGCTCCATCCAAGTTGGGCTTATCCCGTGCGAGTCGCACTCTGGCATCATTGCGCAGATGCGATCGCGCTGGGAGTTGTTGCACAATGGGATGACGCCCTGCGGCAGCCTGAACCACTCTGGATGGTTGGCGTCATGCTTGAACAGCTCCTTCAGCATCCCGTCAAGCTCCAGAACTGTGAAGTTGAAGTTGAGGCCTGGACGCAGCCTCATGATATCCGCCGGGCCGCCAAACAGCCAGGCGGGCCTCCCCCTCTTCTGCAGAGGGGCGATGTGACGGAGAAGGAAATCCGCGCCAACTGCCCCTGCTGTGAGTCCGGCCAGCCTGAGCCGGAGGATTCAGGTGGTGGCAATCTTCAGCTTGGCATCGTCCGGCGACAGAGCGCTCCAGTCGCCGCCGCGCACTACCCGGGTCTGGCGCAGGTTAGTGAACGGCGGCGGATTGGCATCAGCGATCCAGCACCACTCCGCCCTCCACTCATCCCACTTGCTGCGGAGCTCGCCCCCCAGATACACCTCCTTCATGCCGATTCGAGAGGTCCAGGCGATTCCGCCAGCCAATGGCTCTCCTTTCTCGGCTCGGGGGGTGAAATAGTAGCGAAAAAGGGCAACATTTGGGTGGATGCCAACGAAGTTCTCGCAGAGGTGTGCGAAATCCGCCATTGTCAGAACGGCGTTGGGGTGAAATCAAGAAGATGAAACCCGTAGGTATTCATGATGTCGCAGAAGAAATTAGAAAAAGGTGGGCAGAGCCCGCAATAGAAGAACACCGGAAAGAAATAGTAACCTTTTGGGCACCGCTTCGAAGTGGAAACTTCGGCGGAGAGCACCGGCGTGCGCGGATGCGCCCGCGTCTCCGTCGACCAGAAGAGGTAAAATTCCTCCCGCAGCGCCTTCGGGGTGAGCTCGGGGGGAAAAGCACTCGCTCCTTGTGCAGCGCCTCAAGCCGCAGTGCCTTGGCCGACTTTGTGCTCGACTTCGAGCTCTTGCCGGTCTTCGGAGCCATGGCGGAAGCGGCGGGGGAGCGCGGAGGTGTTGAGGGCGACGGCGGCGATGGGCGGCGGAGCGCTGCTCTCTTTCGGCTTGGGAAGCGGAGGGGAGCGGCGGAGCTTTCGGAGGATGGTACTGCAAGTGGCGAAGGTGGGGGAACGGCCTTGTTTCCTCTGCTTATAAACAGGGGAGGCGAACGTTACGCCTTTCCTGATTAAAGAATTGCCCACGATCTCTCCCACGACGCCGCGTTTAACGCGTGCCTTTATGGGAGGGCGCGGTGGATACGGAGTCAGATTTAGTGTGGACCCAGGCCGCGTGTGCCCGTGCCCTGTTTTGGGCCTGGCCCAACAGCGCTCGGCACCGTGTATGGCCTAGGCCCGGGGGCTCCTGTCGGTGTACTAAAGTAGGGGTACCTTAGTATCCCGAACTTGTGCACGGGCAGTCGCAGCGCCCCGCGGCAAGGCTTGTCGGGCGTCCGCCAAGATCCTTCGCTATTCCTATTACTGCCATTCAAGAACAAAGTGTTAACTGTGAAGATGAGGCCCCGGCAAGAGAAGCTTGCCGGGAAGGACAAGACCCCGACAAGAGGAGCTTGCCGGGAAGGCCAACCAAGACCCGGCGAGCGGCAAGCTTGCGGGTGCGACAAGACAGCGACCGCGGCAAGGCACTTGCCGCGGCGAAGCCACAACTCTGCGCCCACGCTCCAGCACATCCGACGATGTGTCGCCGCAGGATTGCTCCTGGTGCACGTGGCGGGTAGCTGTGCAGCCAAGCGGTGCGAGGTGGCAAGTGAAGATGACTAGAAGGCCATCGTGGCGATCGGTGGCGCCCCTAACGGTCGTTTCTTGCACTATTTGGGCGACCGGACGGGCATTAAATGCCCTTGTCCCCTGCCGTCAGAGTTAGGTAGGGGGCACTGTTGGTAGCGGTTGTACCAACCCCTGTTTTTACTTTTTTACCCCTCTCTCTACGCTGCCACCTGTCGGTGACCCCTTTAGACTATAAAAAGGAGGCCCATGCGCACGTAGAAGGGGTTCGACTCATTCGAAACTACAACTCACCCACGCTCTCAAGCAAGAACATAATAGAAACACAAAGCAGCAGTAGGAGTTTTATCTCTCCGGAGAGCTCCGAAGCTGGGTAAAATCCCTCGCGTGTTTCGCCTCGATCTGCTCTTCGTGCGCCCTCCGCTCCCTTGCCGGACCGAAAAGGGCCCTGCCCCATAGGTGCTTGTTTCCCACGACATACGGCTTCCTGGGATCCAGTGGGAGCGGGGTCGCCGCTTCTCCCCGTGCTGCCAGGTGCGGGATCTACAACAGGAGTCGCCACTGGCGGGAGCCTCATCTTCTTGGCGCTGGGGGTCAACCGACTCCATTTTCCTCGAGGGCGTCGCGTCGTGCTCACGGATTTGAGCAGAGTAACAAATGACAAGCCTAGTTGTAGTGCGAGCGAAGAAGAAGGGGAGCTGGGGGTTTTCTGTAGAAGTGAGGAAGAAGGGGAGCTGGGGTTTTCTGTAGGAGTTAGGTGAGGAATTTGGGGGTACGAGTGGAGCGAGCTAAGTGAGGTGGGTGGGAGCGAGGAGGAAGAAGAGCACCCAGGTTTTTTTGGGGGGAGGGGGCGGTGTGCTGGGTGTGGATAGCGCCTCTCATTCAGTAAATATGTGGGATTTTGAATTGATTTTACTATTTACTAGTGTAGATGGGTTGTTTTGTCTTGGGCCCAGAGAAACAATTACTACTAGTACAGTGGAGACACTCTACAGCTACCCAGAAAAACAATTACTACTAGTACAGTGGAGACACTCTACCGCTTCTGGCTCCTCCTAGGTCATTGAAACGTCTCCCTCTACTGAATGTCGTTATACTTTTGTTCACCGACATGCGGGCCATGCAGTGCAAGGGCCCAAATGCCATCCACCAAATTAGAAGGCAGTATGCAGGCGGAGAGTCACCCCGGTCGTAGCGCGGTAGTAACGAGCCATCGTATCACAAAACCCCACCTCCCCGCAGTCTAAGTTTGACGGACGGAGCAACCATCATTTCACTCTTCGCTGAATCCCCTTCTCCCTCACCGTCTTCAAGAAAGGCAACACTCCCATCTGCCACTGTTCTTCTCTCCCAATGAAGGGAAGGTAAGCGGATCCATGATATTGGTATATTTTCATTCAGAGAAAAAAAGAACTTTTGCAAAGCAGTAACCGATCCTCACTCTCTTTTTTGTTTCATTGTCATTGCGATTGTGTTTTCCTTTCAGTGGTCTCCTAGTATTCGTCAGTTTCATGATGGACCAAGGAGAACCAGGCAAAGATCTGCCGATATTGGAGCAGACGCGGGAGGCTGATCCCCACGAGACAAGAGCTCCAAGAAGATGGAGGCAGCCACCGAGCCGACCCCAGATACGCTCACAGCCACTACAGAGATGGTCAACGCCCCGTTTGAGGTTACAGCCCTCGTGGCACTGCAGGAGCAGTTTCCCCCTTCAAGGATGTGCCCCCCCCCCCACGCTGAGCTGCCCAAGGTGATTTCCTTCTTTGCCGATCTCGATTGTGGTTTTTCATATAAGTATGTGGTAATTAATAATGCAAAATTTTATTAGCTTCAATGCCATGCTATACATAGTGGTTTAAATAACTTGTGTTTCTTAAACTGAAAAGTAATTCAGAATTTGTTTCTGTTTCTATTAGAGCCCTGATGCAGACAAGGATTGTGTGGTTGTACATGTCACTCGCTATGAGGTGGATGACCTGAATATACGCACTGGGAAAACAGAGTTCTTAGGCTGTTGGATCCTGGAAGCCATTTGCGGTTATACCAATGAAGAGTTGTATTCCAGCCTCACTGTTGTCAGGCGTGTTGTCCAGGGTGTACTGAAGCACAAGAAGTTCAAAGCTACTCCTTCGTTCGTGAGGCATACTATTCTTGTCAAGCTTACGCAAGAAGATGACGTGGCACGCCTCCACAAACAAGTTTATCAGTGGCAAGGCCACAAGGTTGTCTTCATGAAGGTTCACAGGATTGAGCTGCTGCGAGACGTCCTCGATGATGTTCATGGCAAGATCCGTCTTGTGTCCAGCCCAAATTAGATCGAGGCATGAAATAGTTGCACCAGCTAGTGTTTAATAGTAGTTTGTATTGTGTCTAATTATCCGAACCTTGCCTGTTATCGACCCCTCTGGGGATAGTACTCTGTTTGAATCCGTCTATGGGAACTGCTGCTACTTTTGTGTGCCTATGAATCATGTGAGAACCATCGTAATTGTTGCCGAAACAGATGCGTCCTCACTAGTTTTTTCATGAATATGGCATGGTAAGACATGAGTTGTCACGGTTTAACATACGAGCAGTGTGTGTTTTGATGAAATAGAGCACTCGTTCGAGAACTGTGTGTCGACGTATACATAAGTACTTGTAAACACTATGGGTACTACCCCACTTGTAAGAAGTTGTGCAAAACACAACACATTGGCTCAGCTCACTTCAACACTAGGCTATCGACCAGCTAACGATCAACAATCTGCTGTCTTACATATAAGCAACTATGTATCTTGTTACAGTGGTTCATGCAGTTAATTGAGGCCACAATGTAATAAATTCCAAACGCTCACACGCTAGTCCAGCGCTCATGTGGAACACTCACATTAAACTCGTCTTCATAAAAAACTTGAAAAGCATAAGTTAAGCAATTTTATACATCTCAATGATTCATAGAACATAAAAACATATACTAGTTCACGACAAAAGACAAAGTTGTGAGAAGGTTTACAAATCAGGAAAAAACAAGCAAGGCTTCTCTGAGCAAAGGGCCTCCCGGCAGGCTTAAATTTCCTGGAGTTCACTCTGGTTTTTTCTTGTTGCCACCATCCAGGGTTAGGTTCTCTCATTCCACAATAACCAATTATAATTGTGGTCTCAGCTGGAATGCTAAACTGAACCATGCAGTGTACTGACCAGGTGAAATGCTTGTGCATTCCACTAAATTTAAGCATCGTTATTTGCAGAAATAAGCAGACCACAATGCCTCTTGTCCGCGCACCTGTCCAAAAAACCGCCGTGTAGCCGTGCCAGCTAGTCCTCGGTCCATGGATTAACTGGTAGAAAGTGCATTCCGGACTAGGATGCAGTTGTTTTCGCTCGTCCCTGCACTGCAATCAGGAAGTAAAACGTAAGAATCAGCTTCTTTTAGATTGTGTTGGTCATTCTACCTTAGTTACTACCAATGTAGGGATACCTTGAAGATGGGAGGTTAGACGACGGCAACGAGGGATAGCCATCTCATTTTGCACAATTGTACCAAAACTGAGGTGTGTGCTTCTGATTGCGCGGATAGAAACGATACGGAGACAGACATCCCGAAATGATATGGAGACAGACATCCCTGTTTGCACAAATACGAAATACAGTTATTTAAACAGTGACAGATATTTGCAATGGTGTATGATTAACAATAGCATCTATTGTGTTATAAATTGGCACTAGATTGACAGTATGAAGAGTCCTTAAGTAAGTAGCATCACATCACATCAACAATGCCACTAGATTAACATGCAGAACAATGGTCAGTAAATGTGCAATCAAATTTGTGCAGTTCCACTGGGATGAAGCAATGTTAGCGGTGTGAGACTTAAGTGTAACTGCAAAAACACAATTCATGCGAAATAAAGCAAGATGGAAGCACTTCATAAAATGGTGGTGGCATTGCTTTAATTTATCAACATCACTAGACCATTACTTATAGTGACATTAGGTGGCATTGCTTAATGCTTCATGTGATTTTACATTAACGGTAGCGATATGGGCGTAGGGACAGCAGGTATCTACTACTTTCCCCCGTTTCCTCTTAGAACCAAGTCCTAGATTCATGCTACAACTTTCCCACTTTTTTCCCTGTTTGAACCAACGCTTAGAGTCGACTGTATGAAGTAGCTTTACCTCTAATAATAGTAGAAGTCTAGGTGGCTTTGGAACAGCGAACTGAAGTAGAACAGGATCCACACGAAGGGAGCTAGGGCAGTAGAGCAAGGCAGGTTTCGAAGGAATATATACCTGAGGGTCGTCGGCATGTGGCAAAGACGGCGTCGGGAGGCCGCATCTTGGCCACAATACCGCAGGGAGGAAGAAGGGGTCGGAGGCCCTACCAAGCCGGCACTCTCTCGGAGAGAACGGCACAACCACCGATCGGGACGCGCGGGCAGCCGTTGGTCTCCTCCCTCGCCGCCGACGACAGCGTGAACGATGGACCTACACCCCTGCACCAGTCAAGGTTGTCCGGCCGGATTTGTGACCAGCCGTGAGCTGAGAGAGAGTGTGGCCACCTATGTCTTGCTTAGATCTGGAGAGCATGAGAGAGTGAGTGAGAGGAACCCTAGTAAAGCAAGCGCTAAGGCTCCTGCTTTTATATATAGTGGAGTGATTTTGTTGTACCAGCTTCAAAAAAATGCGCTCCTACGTGTACCCGCAAGTGGGTGTGAGAGAACTAATGTGTGCGTGCACAATATACTATGCCCAAAGAACGTTCGCCGCAAGAGTAATAGTATAAGTGTGTGACATGTGAGCTAAAATAAAATGTGTGCGCCGTCTTTTGTTTTTTCGAAGTTCTGAGGGTAGGGTTTGAAGAGAACATATGTGTGTGACATCTACCTGTAGACAGACGGTGGGTGCGACGTGCGAGTCTGCGAGAGGACTCAGGAGAGTCATGACTCGTGAGGGTGCGTGTGCGTGAGAGAGAGGGGGGCACATATCAATGCAATGCATGTGTCCGTAAATCATTATCCGACAAACGTTCGCCACAAGCCTTTTCCTGCAAACGCCGTAAGAACCATTAGATCGGCATCCGACAGTGTCAAGTTTGCCATGTCATTTAACAGAACAGCCACTCCTCCTCTACACAAATCTTCCACGTGAGTGTTAGCAACTGTCGTATGCTCCCTCCGTTCCGAAATGCAGTGCATATAGCTTTATTGAAAATTCGAACCTCGCAAACTTTTACCGAGTTTTCGTGTACCAAATTGCACATGTAGAATACCCTGTATATATATCATTTCATTCATCTTTGAGAGCTAACTATAAAGATGGGTGGGGAGTCTACAAAGAAAGACCATCGTATCACCCACAGCAATTTCAACCATCCTTTAGTGTCAAGGAATATCATAGGAACTCTATATGATATGATTTTTATAGGATTTTTTCCTTTAGAGTCAATTGGTTCATAGGAATAGATTCATATACTCCACATTTCAAAGGAAATAAACATGATATCATTTCTATAGCTTTAGAGCCACTTGGTTCAGATGAATGGATTCCTATACTCCCTTAATTTCAAAGGAAAATAAACATTAGCGTATATTCAATAGAAAAGTTCCTATGATATGAACCAAATTACATCTCTTTTCTAATCCCTCCTCATTGGAATTGAGATACATGTCATCTCTAGATTCAATAGAAAAGTTCCTATGATGTGAACCAAATAACATCTCTTTTCCAATCCCTACTCATAGGAATTGAGATGCTCCATGTCATCTCTTTCCCTACAACTTCCATGTATACATCTTCTATTCCTAAATAGATAGTACAACCCACTAGTAGCTTTTTTCCAAAACATGCAACTATGGCACAAGACCTATATAGTGTGCCAATAACTTTGAAAGATGGTCGCTGGATGAAGCTAATCCGACAGTGTAGAGATAGGAAAATCCGAGCACTATTGGCCGTTGGATATCATCAATATTCCACCAGATCTGCCACATGTACAATTTAGAAGACTCCATGGTTGAACTTAAGCATAATGCACAAACCTCAAAACACAAGCACTTCTCCTTTGTTCTAGAATCTTCTGTATCATAATTGATTATTATTTTCGAAATGAATTGCCATTATTTGTTTTTTACTTCATGATTTACAATGCACAACCCCATGAATCTTAACATTTTTGTAAAACTAATTGATTTTGAATGAAATGAACTATAAGAACTAAATGAACATCTACATCATGCATATATGACTCAAAGCTTTACATGCTATAGTGTGTATTTATTCATAATTTGGTTTCGAAATCTCGTGCGTTCAATACATGTGTACCTCACTAGTTTTGAGTAGAGTAGCAAATTTCACGCGGCCCCGGGTATATCAAAATGCAGGGCCCATGCATCATTGCCTTTTGGTCGAACCTACATCCACAATTTTTTGTACGTACTATATCTCCACTGGTCCCCGAACCCAAAATGCTGCCTCGTTCCCGTAAATCCAAGCGGCCCACACATATTTAAGGCATTGACTCGAACCCGTTTACTATGACGTGGCCCCGCACGCCGTAGTACTCCTACAAACCCTACCACCGCACTCATCATCAGTTTTCTTCAAGAGGACGAGGGAGAAGCCGATTTGTAGTGGAGGCGCTTTAAAAAAAGGATCTGTAGTGGAGACCCCTACTATCGGTGTCAAAACCGGCGGATCTCGGGTAGGGGGTCCCGAACTGTGCGTCTAGGCGGATGGTAACAGGAGACAAGGGACACGATGTTTTTACCCAGGTTTAGGCCCTCTCGGTGGAGGTAAAACCCTACTCCTGCTTGATTAATATTGATGATATGGGTAGTACAAGAGTAGATCTACCACGAGATTAGAGAGGCTAAACCCTAGAAGCTAGCCTATGGTATGATTGTTGTTCGTCCTACGGACTAAAACCCTCCGGTTTATATAGACACCAAAGAGGGTTAGGGTTACACAGAGTCAGTTACAATGGTAGGAGATCTACATATCCATATCGCCAAGCTTGCCTTCCACGCCAAGGAAAGTCCCATCCGGACACGGGACGGAGTCTTCAATCTTGTATCTTCATAGTCTGGGAGTCCGAACAATGATGATAGGTCGGCCATACGGACACCCCCTAGTCCAGGACTCCCTCAGTAGCCCCTGAACCAGGCTTCAATGACGACGAGTCCGGCGCGCATATTGTTTTCGGCATTGCAACGCGGGTTCCTCCTCCGAATACTTCATAGAAGATTTTGAACACAAGGATAGTGTCCGGCTCTGCAAAATAAGTTCCACATACCACCGTTGAGAGAATAATATTTTACACAAGTTCAATCTGCTGACGTATTTCGTGGCGTGACATCAAACCACGGCCAAGCCCTTATTCGAATCGTTTTTACTGTTCCACCTCAGCGCGTTTAGCGAAGCGGTTTCCTTGGCACGTCTAGTCAAAGGAGAGATCATGTCCCCTTAGTCCGGGATTCTCATCAATACGGGCATGGGTAACCCAACCGCGCCATTGATTACGACGCTTGGGAGATAAGCGAGTTTTACCAGGCTGGTGGGGACGCATAGTTTCGTCCGTCCATATAAGGGGATAAGGATCCACCTTTTTACCTACGCCTTCTTCCTCCTTTGCTTATCCATTTCTGCGCACTCGAGCTCCAGCGCCCAAGTCCGCACATCTCGCCTCAACCTTCCCCAGCCATGTCCGGAGTGGGAGGCAAGTGGATGGCCTCCTCCGTCATGGAGGGGCACATCAAAAAGCTGAGGAAAGCCGGATACCTGCACAACGACATTGCGCACCGGCTTCCAAACGAGGGGCAGCTCGTCCCCACCCCCAGGCCCCATGAGAGGGTGGTGTTCCTTCCCCATTTCCTCCGCGGACTGGGCTTCCCACTCCACCCATTTGTCCGGGGGCTCATGTTCTACTACGGCCTGGATTTCCATGATCTGGCCCCGAATTTCATCCTCAACATCTCAGCGTTTATCATTGTGTGCGAGGCCTTCCTCTGCATCAAACCCCACTTCGGCTTATGGCTAAAGACCTTTAATGTCAAGCCGAAGGTAGTGGGCGGCCAGCAGGCGGAGTGCGGAGGCGCCATGGTGAACAAGATGCCCAACGTCATATGGCTCGAGGGCGCCTTCGTGGAAACCATCAAAGGGTGGCAATCGGGGTGGTTCTACATCACCGAGCCGCGTGACCCTGACTGGGCAGCGGCCCCCGAATTTAGATCTGGCATCCCCACACGGCTCACCTCCTGGAAAGAGAAGGGCCTGACACGGGGTGATTTGGAAGAGCTGACCGGACTCCAAACCCGCGTCCAAAACCTTGTGAACAAGAAGATCAAGCTTATCAACGCAGTCCAGGTCATGCTCATCCGCCGGATCCTCCCGTGCCAGCAACGGGCTTTCAACTTGTGGGAGTTTGATCCGGCACAGCACTAGACCTTGAGCAGGCTCTTTGACACTACGTACGAAGACGCCTGGAGGGTGCTGTTCAAGGGCGCCGAGGCTCCCGCATCCGTTACCGAAGATCGCGGATTCAGCTCGCAGCGTCAAGCCGGCGAGGTAAGCTATTTTACCCTTTATGGGACACTTGTTTTTCATAGTTAGACTCTATACGGGATCTAAACTCCCCTACCTTTGACAGGCCTGGGAGAAGAAGTCTGGGTAGGTTAATTGTTCGGATCCCTTACTAGAAGACCCAGTGGATGCCCGATTGACGGGGCTGCTGGTTCCGGCTCCTTACGTGGTGCCGAAGAAGAAGGCCAAGAAGAAGGCCACGGGAACCCGAAAGAGTTCCCGGCATCAGGTGTTACCAGACTCATCGTCCGATGACTCCGAGGCGGACTCCTCCCGTGAAGACGAGGAGAAGAAAACGGAGGCTTCTCCCCCAGCGGGGGGAGAGAAGAAAAGGAAGGCCTCCCCAACTGGGGAGGCTGGAGGGTCCAAGAAGGGAAGGACCCTTCCTCCGGACTACTCCACCAACACCGACAACGGCGAAGAGGATTGGCCCTCGAGGGCCAAGCCCCTGGCGAGATCGTAAGTGTCCGGATTCCAAAATAACTCATGATTTTTCCTTTGTCACGTAGTGTCTTCTAACGCCGAATACAACCATGTAGCCCGCCCAAGGACGAGCTCCCCGCTTCGTCGAGCGGCTCCCTAGATTCGTCGGATGTGAATAGCACTTCACTTCCGACTGCCTCCTCTCCCCGTGACGCAGATGATGCCGCGGTGGAGTCCCAAAAGGGGCCCAACCAGGAGGAGGTGGTCCTGGAGGCGCCGCGAGGCAACCTCCTGGACTCCGGGTGCGAAGAGGGCAAAACCCCCGAGGGCTCTCAGTCCGGCCCTGTGCCGGACTCCATACCGGAACCTGCAGTGATTCCGAAGTCCGGCAGGCGGGCCCTTCATAAGAAGGGCAAGACTGCAACGTCGGTGGCCACCGTCCAACCGGAGGCACCAGATAACTTGCTGGAGGCGCTTAACGGCGCCTCCATCGACGAGGAGCACTACACTGTTATGAGTGCGGTGATCCAGAAAGTTCAGTCTGCCAAGAGCGGGCTGACTGAAGCCTGTACCAGCCTTCTAACAGGCTTCGAGGTATGTAATTAAGATATGTAAAAATAGTACCGCATAGACAGTAGCCCCTGATGCTCAGTTTGGTGTTCGGAAAGAAAAGCCGAACTGAGGATCTAAAAAGATATAAGCAGGAGTCTAACATAAGCATGTCAATATGGGAATGCAGGCTGCGCTGCTGACCTCTGCCGCACTGACTGCGGAGGTCAATGTATTGAAGCAGAGCCTCGAGCGGTCCGAGAACAAGCTCGGCCGTGCCAAGAAGCAGCTCGAGGACAATGAAGGTAAGTAATACCTTATTAAAGTAATACCTTACAGAAAGGATTTGGTTGCAAAAAATGACAGGAATAACATGAGTATTGCAGGGGCCACGAACGAGGTGGCGACCCTGAAGGAAGCGGTGTCCAAGGCCGAAAGCAATGCGGCCGCAGAACGCACCGAGCGAGAGAAGCAGGAGGCGCGGGTGGCGGAGGTGCGGCAAGAGCTCCAGGCTCTCGTGGAAAAACATGAGAGTTTGGAGCGTGACTCAAAGACCCGAGAGTCCGAGCTCACCTCGGCTCTTGAGAGTGCCAAAGCCGCTAAGGCCGAGGCCCAGAAGGCCCTCCAGGATATTGAGGCGATAAAAAAGATAGCGGCGGGTAAGGTATTCTTCATGGAAAGCAAGCATGTAAAAGTGAATTATCTTATACTTACCCGAATTCGGAGTTCTCCAGGAGCGTTCAAAAATCTGCCCCGTAGTGTGTCCGATGCTGCCGCATTCTACCGAGCCGAGGAGGGGAGCTTGACGGAGAAGGTGTTCTGGTCTCAATATGCTGAGGCCGGACATCCGGTGCCCCTGAGCAACCAGCTGAAGCAGCTGGTCGAGCTCCACAAGGTGGCCGAACAGGCTATGAAGGGCCTCATAGTTCGGCTTTGGCCTAAAGAAGCCATGCCTGGCAGCTACTTCGTTCTGGTGCGGTGGCTAGTGGACGCCTATCCATGGGTTGAAGTCATCAAGCGTTCCGCGTGCATTGAAGGTGCCCGTCGGGCCCTTGCCCGCGCTAAAGTGCACTAGGGCAAGATGGACGCTGAGAAGCTTGTGACGGACGCGCCACCGCCAGGCAAGGAGTATCGCACGCCTGAGATGTACTATAAGGGTGTCCTGAAGGGTGCCCGCCTTATAGCGGGTGAGTGCTCCAAAGATGTAATTTTTGAGTAGACTCGCATTTGTTATCCTGTACGCTGAAAACTTTGTTCATATGCGCTAAGCAACGCTTGTTAATTTAAAATATTACCTTCTGTGCGGCCGTTTATCAAATTTGAGAGATGGCAAGTCATTGGCTTCAGCCCCCATGCCACGAGAGCTGGGGTGTTCGGGATAAACTTGAGCGCTCTTGTTCCCATTTTTGGGTCCTTCGAGGGAGGCGCTCAACACAATGAACGAGGTAACCGGACTTATAATGCTTGAACACTCCCACTTAGCCATAGAATTCTATAATTTTAAATTTCAGCGAAGCCCCTAGTGTTCGCAAGACCGAGTTCGAGGCGCTATCCACGCCTGGGCCAGAAAAAGTTGGCTCCTTGCTCTAAGCGGCATAAGTCTTTAGGGACTCGAAAAACCTCTTGAACAGCGACCGGCTCTCGCCCTATCATGACGGTCAGTTTTAGCTTTCTCCACTGAGGTGCTCAACCCAGCTCAACCGGGTCACAATCGCAGTGGTTCTCCCAGCGCTACCTTAGCCGATAAAACGGAACGTAAGGTACCAAAACATGGGAGCCGGGCAAACCCAACTATTGACCCAAGACATGATTCGGAGCCGATGCATATAATGCTATAAGTTCGGGGTGCCGCACTTGTGAAAGTGTTCGGACTTATCACACCATATTTTGGGGAACTTAAGCAACTGATGTATGTGACCGTACCAAAGCGTACGGATGCAACATGTCATAAGTGAACATATATAGATAGAAAAAGGAATGCAATAATAGGCAAAAAGCAATGCATTGTTTGTTCAAAAAATACTGCAAATGAAAGTGGAACGATACAAATAGTGCGATAAGCAAGGGATGGGACTATTTAACATGTCCCCCTCTAGGGGTAGGCTGCGGGATGGTATGTAAAACAGGTATACTGCTCGTAATAGAGACCACCTGGACACTCGACGTAGCTTTTCTGCTTCCCTGGCTATTGCATCGTGAGTTCAGCAATTCTACTACCGGACAGGGCTTCTGGAAAACGGAGTCCTGAGAATAAGAAAAAAAGAATGACACAATTGGGAGCCCCTGGTGCGGTTGAGCCGCTCTCTGGGCATGCTGTGGTCGTGGCCCTACCCCTATGCCCATGGTATTTCCAGAGCGTAGTTATGTATGCGTGGTACTGGTCTCGCAAGTTCGTGAGGGCTGGGGTTGGGACCACATTGCTACACGTGCTCGGAACATGCCAGGCGGTCTTGTTGTAGGTTATTTCGGGCGCGCTTGACGGTGTCCGGCCGCTTAACAGCCAGACTCGAGAATTGCCTTAAGAGGCTGCTTTGTACTTCCGCCGCGAGAGCCGCTGTATGCTCCTCCGTTCGGAGAGAGCATTCGGTGTTTCTGTTGATCGTAATGACTCCTCAAGGGCCTGGCATCTTGAGCTTGAGGTATGCTTAGTGCGGCACCGCATTGAACTTTGCAAATGCGGTTCGTCCGAGCAGTGCATGATAGCCGCTGCAGAACGAGACTATGTCGAAGATTAACTCCTCGCATCGGAAGTTATCTGGGGATCCGAAGACCACTTCAAGTGCAACTGAGCCTGTACAGTTGGCCTCTACACCTGGTATGACGCCTTTGAAGGTCGTCTTTGTGGGTTTAATCCTTGAGGGGTCTATGCCCATCTTGCGCACTATATCCTGATAAAGCAAGTTCAGGCTGCTGCCGCCGTCCATCAGGACTCTAGTGAGGTGAAATCCGTCGACGATTGGGTCTAGAACCAATGCGGCGAATCCGCCATGGCGGATGCTAGTGGGGTGGTCCCTTCGATCAAAAGTGATCGGGCAGGAGGACCACTGATTGAACTTTGGGGCGACTGGCTCCATCGCGTATACGTCCCTGAGTGCACGCTTCCGCTCCCTTTTGGGTATGTGGGTTGCGTATATCATGTTCACCGTCCGCACTTGTGGGGGGAAACCCTTCTGTCCTCTATTGTTCGGCGGCCGGGTATCCTCCTCGTCATCACTATGCAGCCCCTTGTCAATGTTTTTGGCAGTTAACTTGCCTGCCTGCTTGAACACCGAACAATCCCTGTTGGTGTGATTGGCTGGCTTTTCGGGGGTGCCGTATATCTGGCACAAGCGATCGAGTATTCGGTCAAAATTGGACGGGCCTGGAGTATTTCTTTTGAATGGCTTTTTCCGCTGACCGGGTTTAGAGCCTCTGAATCCGGCATTGACTGCTGTATCCTCAGTATTGTTGCCATTAATGCGGCGTTTGTGCTTGTTGCGACGCGACCTGCCGTTGGTGTCCTTGGTATCCGAATTACCAGGGCTCTTGGTCATGTTGTTACTGCGAGCTAGCCAGCTGTCCTCTCCCGCGCAGAAGTGGTCATGAGTGATGTGAGGGCTGCCATGGATTTCGGCTTTTCCTCTCCTAGGTGCCGGGCAAGCCACTCGTCGCGGATGTTATGTTTGAAGGCTGCAATGGCCTCTGCATCTGGACAGTCGACGATTTGATTTTTCTTGGTTAAGAACCGTGTCCAGAATTGTCTGGCCGATTTATCTGGCTGCTGAATTATGTGGCTTAGGTCATCGGCGTCTGGTGGTCGCACATAAGTTCCCTGGAAGTTATCAAGGAATGCGGCTTCCAGGTCTTCCCAACAACCAATTGATTCCGCTAGCAAGCTGTTGAGCCAATGCCGAGCTGGTCCTTTAAGCTTGAGTGGGAGGTATTTGATGGCATGTAGATCATCACCGCGGGCCATGTGGATGTGAAGGAGATAGTCCTCGATCCAAACCGCAGGATCTGTTGTGCCATCGTATGATTCAATGTTTACGGGTTTGAAACCCTCATGGATTTGATGATCCATCACTTCATCTGTGAAGCATAGTGGGTGTGCGGCGCCTCTGTATTGGGCTATGTCAGGATGCAGCTCAAATGAGCTTTGTCTACTGTGTTCGGCCCGGCTGGAATTGCCGTATCCTGCGTGACGGTTATCATCACGTATCATGGGGCGCCCACGCGATCCATAGATCGATCTTGTTTGCCTTGCCTTGTCCTCGAGTATATCCCGCAGGTCTGGCACATTTTCCCGTGCCTTGGTATTTTTTGAGCGGCGCCGGGGTGTGGCTTGAGTGTAGGGCAGAGAGGCCTCTCTGTCGCGGCCACGAGGTGGCCGGTCGGCCGTGTTATGCTCTGGTGATGTAGGTTTAGATGCTTCCTCCTTTAATCAGGGTAGCAGCCTGCATTTTGGGTAGCTCTTGTAGGGGCGTTCGAGTTCATACTCTTCGGCCGCAAGGACTTCAGTCCATCTGTCGGCTAGCAAGTCTTGGTCAGCTCTAAGCTGTTGCTGCTTTTTCTTGAGGATGCTTGCCGTGGCCATAAGCCTGAGCTTGAAATGCTCTTGTTCGACGGGATCCTTAGGCACGACAAATTCGTCGTCATCGAGGCTTGCCTCGTCTTCGGAGGGAGGCATATAATTGTCGTCCTCTACCTCTCTATCTGCCGTTCTCTCATGAGGGCTGGCTTTTCCATCCTCCTGCGCTAAATCCTGCTGGAGGGGGTTGTCTTCGGCACTGTCCGGGGTGTTATTGTCTCCGGTGCCGGAATCTCCATTTTTGCTATGGCGGGATTTAGAGCGGCGCCGCTGACGCCGGCGCTTAGGCTGTTTCTTGGAGGGGTCGTCCTCTGTTGTTCCATCACCATTTCCATCCTTTGGGATGTCCACCATGTAAATGTCGTATGACGAGGTGGCCTTCCAGTGCCCTGTAGGCGCTGGTTCTTGTTCGTCTCCTGCATCGTCGTCCATACTGTCGATGTCTTCGGAGTCGAAGTCTAGCATGTCGGTTAAGTCATCGACAGTGGCTACGAAGTGGGTGGTGGGTGGGCTTTGAATTTCTTCGTCGTCCGCATCCCAACCTACCTGACCATAGTCCGGCCAGGGCTCTCCTGATAAAGAGAGAGACTTTAGTGAATTCAGGATGTCGCCAAAGGGCGAGTGCTGAAAGATGTCCGAAACGGTGAACTCCATGATCGGCGCCCAATCGGATTCGATTGGCAGGGGCGCGGAAGGTTCGGAGTCCAGAGAGGAGTCCGGCACCTTGGAGTTACGAGCTTCACAAAGGACAGGGTTGGTATTCGGCTCTATCGCCGTAGAGGTAGCAGCCCCCGAGGCGGTGTCCAGCCACCCATCCTCGATCCGCGAAGTAGGCTCTGAGCTAAAGGTCGGAGCAGACACTTGTGCGGCCTCCAGGGCATTGTCCGGCAGCAGAGCTAGATCATGCCCATCGTGACAGTGTGGCGTGCTTGGCTGTGCCTCGAACCCGTCAAAGATCAAGTCTCCGCGGATGTCAACCGTATAGTTCAAACTTCCAAATCTGACCTGATGGCCAGGGGCGTAGCTTTCAATCTGCTCCAGATGACCAAGTGAGTTGGCCCGCAGTGCAAAGCCACCGAATACGAAGGTCTGTCCGGGGAGAAAAGCCTCACCCTGGACCGCGTCATTGTTGATCATCAAAGGAGCCATCGGGCCTAAAGGTGACGACGGAGAGGAACTCTCCATGAAAGCACCAATGTGGGTGTCAAAACCGGCGGATCTCAGGTAGGGGGTCCCGAACTATGCATCTAGGCGGATGGTAATAGGAGACAAGGGACACGATGTTTTTACCCAGGTTCGGGCCCTCTCGGTGGAGGTAAAACCCTACTCCTGCTTGATTAATATTGATGATATGGGTAGTACAAGAGTAGATCTACCACGAGATCAGAGAGGCTAAACCCTAGAAGCTAGCCTATGGTATGATTGTTGTTCGTCCTACGGACTAAAACCCTCCGGTTTATATAGACAACGAAGAGGGTTAGGGTTACACAGAGTCGGTTACAATGGTAGGAGATCTACATATCCGTATCGCCAAGCTTGCCTTCCACGCCAAGGAAAGTCCCATCCGGACACGGGACGGAGTCTTCAATCTTGTATCTTCATAGTCTGGGAGTCCGGCCAATGATGATAGTTCGGCCATCCGGACACCCCCTAGTCCAGGACTCCCTCACCTACCCTAGGGTGCCCTAGGTAGCTGCCACACGCATCATTGTTTTCTCTTTTCTTTATGCTCTTGCGCCCTAGAGTAAATGATGGTTGCTTTGTCCGTCCAGCTTAAAGCGGGAAAGGTGGGGCTTTGTGATTTGACCCCTCATCGCTCATTTTCTACTACTACGGCGCTACGACCGGGGTGCCTCCAATTCCAACCGCTGCTCTGAACTATAATTTGCTGCATCGCACGTGGAACAAGACGGTGGATGAGCCACATGTCGGACAAAGGGGTCCTGTTAAGTGTGTCACCATTTCGCGTGCGGACTGACCCTGCTTGAGTTGCTACGCCAACACGACAGGAGCAGCCTACCACTTGGTTTTGCTCCTTGGTGAATCCCAACTATATTGATCTAGAAAGATACGTGCTGAACTACCCTCTCCGTCTCGGTTTTTTATTTTTAGGCATCTCGGTTTATAGGGCCTGCACGTAGTTCTAGGTCATCCATTTGACTAACTAAATATGAGTTACTATGTCACAAAAAGTATATCATTGGATTCTTAAGCGGATGTAGTTGTATTTAAAAGTCGAGGGCGGGGCTTTTCCTGCGAGGTAGGCGGCGGGGCAGTTCCGCCTAGTCGGTTCGAGAGAGATGCGAGAAGACGAGGGAGTAGGCTACTGCAAACATAGGGCTGTGTGGTTTGACAGCGAGTTACTGCTGGACAGGTGGGGCCCGTGATTTGACTTGCCATTATCATTTTAACTACATCGCTACGACCGGCGTGAGTCTCCTGATTCCTGAACACCACCATATAGGTGCCTCTCCCAATGCTCCACCATGTAGTAGAGGCTGGCTCTTGCATGAGAGCCCACTTCTCCACTTTTTCCTTGCTTCTCTTTCCTCCACATATGCAAAAATGCCATGTAAAGCACACTATTGTACTTACTTGCTCCTACAGGTGCTTAACCTTGCCACATAGGCATAAAGTCTGATGTGGCAAGTTAATCAAGAAGAGAGAGACTAGTTTGGTGACCCAAGGAAGAAATGGTGCTAAGCGCGTGTACCTAGGTGAAAAGACAATTTTGAGTCTATAGCTAATTAAATGAAGCAAACTTAGCAACACCATTTCATTCGAAGAGGTCACTCCTTGGCAAATGCAATAAATACTAGTACTCCCTGTGTCCCATAATATAAGAATGTTTTTGGCACTACATTAGTGTCAAAAACGTTCTTATATTCTGGGATGGAGGGAGTACGAAGAAAGAGATAGAGAGAAGTAAAAAAATAAATACACTTATAGCCAACCTTGTTGTAGTATGAGTGACTAAGTGATGACTATGTATGACATGCCAACATCAGATAGCCTAATGCACTGTGTTAAATCTCCGAGGGCGCGACCGTGCGAGCGACACGACGGTCGTGGTAGGCGCGACCATGATACGGGCTGCTGGCAGCCCTTGGATCTGAGATCAAACGTTCGCATGCTAAGTTGCTGAAAATTTGTAGAATAACCCTCCACGATAGGATATTCACCCATAGGTCTAGAATCACGCCATGCAACCATTCGATCTCAGATCCAAGGGCTCTCGGAAGCCCGTATCATGGGAGAATGGAAAGCCACTACCCTGCCGTTCGCACGCTGGCAGTTCGCTCCTACTCGTCCCTGCACGTCCTTCAATACTACGGCGATTCGCTCCTAGTCATCCCGTCCATTCACATTACGGCAGTTCCACTAATCCTAACCCTCCTTCCAAATCCATGGCGTCCCAAATCTCCACAATCGGCAGTGAGTACAAGGTTAGAACCATCACCAGCGATGAGTTCGACGTCATCTACACCCGTTCTTCCGCGATGGTGAAAGGATGCCTTTCTCGCTTCAGACACATGTTTGAAAACTTAGATGATGAGTGGGTCGCTGGGCTAGATGTTGAGTACACCACAGTCCTGGGACGAGAGAAGGATCTAAAGGATGAAGAGAGGAAGAAGCCCGCCGTGTTCCAGATTTGTGTACATAACGTCTGCTTGGTCTACCACATATGCCATGCCGACGTTGAGTGCCAGGATTTTAAGAACTTCCTCAAGGAAAAAACAGTGAAATTCGTTACTGTAGACTTTAAGAACGACAAAGAAGTCCTGGGTTGGATACGCCTCATTGTAGGCAACCCCTTCGACCTCCAGAAGAATCGGCTGCTGCCCTCTCATCAGCCTTCAATGCTGACCCTGGCAGGAGCCATGGTTCATCCTTCGTACCGTAAACTGGAGAAACCTCATTACACGTTTCATCGTCATGCATGGCAACGGAATGTACTAAATATAGACCACATCCACTACGCTGCAATGGATGGGTACCTTTGTTTCAATATCTACAAGGGTTGGATGAAGAGCAACAGCCAAGTGTGCGGTTCAAGCAACGAAGTATCAGCCAAGAGGAGGAGGGACAAGGACGAAGTCGAGGACGTGGACGAGGACTCCGAGTAAGGTGGCAGTATCATTGCTCATGGTGGTTCTAAACTTCTAATGCAGTGTCTACCGGATTAGTTGCATAGTTTAATTTCAGGTGTGCTTAGTTTAATTTGAGGGGTGTGTTGCGCTGAGCCCCGAGCAGAACTATGTTATGTTTCTTCTCGTTACTTTAACTCTTCAGTATGTACATACTACTAGTATTTCTTTAATAGAATTTAGCACCCCAATTAAGCACGTACTAGCTTTTTTAATAGTACTATATGCATAATTTGGCGACGAGTGCTCTCTATATGTACCACCTTTTTTTTAATTTCAATTTTTGCTCCATGGCGCAATCCATCAATAGTACTACTTTACAAAAGTATACATTTTTAAAAAGGCTAGAGTACTGTTCATCACATATATAGCCAGTTAAATTCTCAACCTAGAACGATGTGCATGCCATGTAGTAAACCGATACGGAGGAAGTATAGTAAAAATGAGGTGATTTTACCGAGCGATCGGTGGGGGAGCATGGCCTGTCATGCGGTCCCACGTGTCATGATGTACCAAGGTGATGCGCGTGTCCCTCTTGAGGCAGAAGCAATACTACGTGGTTTGAGATGATGGCGAACGGAAGTGTGAAATAATGGTTGCTTCGTCCGTCTGGGAAGGTGCGACATTGTGATTTGACGTCTCATTGCTCATTACTAATACTGGGCCGGTACGAGTGGGGTGCGTCCCCCTGCTGTTCTGCACTGTTATTTGGTGCTTGACACGTTGACCCGGTTGCTATATGTCCCACATGTCGGCGACAGGAAGTACAGAATTCATGAAAGGGAGCGTCGACGGAGGAGTATACTATAGAATTCATGAAAGGGAGTGACTTAGTTTTGGAAAAAATCTGTTTTTACGGAGTACGTACCCACTAGGGTTTATATGGCTCATCTAAAAAACATTCGTTTTTCCGTTTGATAAGTCTCAATTCTACTATACTAGTTGTAGTACCATTACATGTTGGATTTCGAGGTGCGTTAGATCACCCAACGCAAGCAGTGTCAAGAGGAAACTAACCAATGCATGTACAAGTTCATGGAAATTTAGTGGTCATTCATGCATTCGTTCTTATTAATGCCTCGGTAAACATAACTTCTTGAGAAAAACGAGCGTACTAATTACTTGTGCAAACTACGAAATTAATTCGACCACTCAGCGTCTACCTTGGTTAGAGAGATTTTGAAATTGAGCCATAAACTAGAAAGGAGGGAGTAGTAAATTTTGTCTCGATTACTATTTGTGGCCTTGTATAGATGCAAAATTTATTTTTTTATAGTGGCCTTGTATAAGTAAATGGAGGGAGTACTAACCAAGGTACGTAGTAGGGATGAGGAGTAAACGGAGGGAGTAGTAAAATTTTCTCCTCGTGCTGCGAGCCACCGCGCGCGTGGGTGAGGGAGCGGGCATAAGGCGTACAGTAGTAGGAGTACTACTACTACTACTACTACTCGTAAGCAAGCTTCACCTCATCCTGCGAGCCACCGCGCCCATGGGCGGGGGAGACGGCATACTAAGCAAGCTTCTCCTTGTTCTGTGAGTTGACGGGACACATCAAAAGTACTCCAGTGTATAGAGCCTTGCCTCTAAGGTAGGCCCCACATGGTTTGCCTCTTTTTTTAACATAACACGTCAAGTCGCAATTTGTTTGTTCACCCGTGGTAGATGATCCTCCCTCCACCAAGTGGACAACCAGTACACGTGTCAAATTACCATGTGGGCTGCCTTTTTGTACAGAAATGAGCTCCACCGTGTACCCGCGCGGGTGTGGTTGGGAAAGAGACGGGTGTACGTGCGCCATGCGTGCACCTCTTCTCTTCGTGCACGTCCCCCACCTACGTGGGTGTGTGTGAGAGAGATACAAACCTAGACATAACGCACCGTCCATCCCCATGCCTCCGCCCAGTCCGACCACCAGTCACCACCACGCCCCACTCCTCCTCACCTTATCTCTCATCTTTCTCCCTCCATTTTTATATACAAGGGGCCACTATCAAAATTACAATTTGCAGATATACAAGGCCACTAACACTAATCGATGCAATATTAATGGTGTTTGCCTCATGGTACTAGCAAAGGAGGACATTAATTATCCCTTGCATGCATGCGGGAGTTTGTAAAAAAATGCATCTTGATGTTCCGTGCAATTCACTGGCATCTTGCTAGTCCATGAAAACAACACATGGCAAAATTCCACGGCGAACGAGGGATTTGAATCTGTTGGGAGGGGCTGTTTGGATCTTGCCCGGGGTAGCCAAAATATTGGTGACCCTTTTGTCCACCGGTGCCTTTGCCACCGATGAACGAGGAATGGCTCGGGTGCTCATGCTGTCATGCATCCTCCAGCGCGCACGTTGGAGACGAGCTCGCATGAGTTGTGTTTTTTTGTCCCACAACGCCGCCCGAGCCGCCTGCGGACCGACCGCGACCTGCAAATTACGCCATCCAACAGTGGCCGCACACATTATGACAACAACTCAACCAACCGGACGAAATTCATGCAAACACGTAGACAAACTGATATTTCATATAAACAACGACGGAAATCATATAAAATACCAGATTTTCATACAAACATGACGGATTTCATTACATTCAAATGAACTACGCGGTGCTAGTTCTGGACAGCACAGGTATATAATACCTGGCCTAAATGGTCGCCCGCCAATCGATTTGTGTTCCTCATGTCCGGCAGTACGATCACCGGATTGCCGGGAGCCCCGGAGGTATATGCTTCAGCGCAAAGGACGGCTCGCTTCCCCACTGCCCAACTGATATCATTGGCTGGTGCCGAAGATGATGGTGGCCGACACCGGTTCGAGTTCATCACTGGCCACTACTTTGCCATGGCCGGCACCAGCTCGAGTTCATCCTAACATTACCCTCTTCCGTGGAACCCATGCGGGGTCGACGAAGGTCCTCACAACAAAAGGATCCGGCAAGACACTTGCTGTGTACACCGGCGTCGCCTCCGCAGTGGCCTTCATGGGACCCAAGCGGCGGCAGCCTCCCGTGTTCTACTTCTCCTCGATGATGGCGGTAGATGCGGAGGCGCTGGCCACCGACTCGTCGCTCTCCTTGCACCCGGCTTTTGTCGTTGCTTGCATGGCGCGGCCGCCGGCATGGGAGTCTCAGCCACAGAAATGGGAGATGCGGTACGAGGCGGCGGCATGGACGACAGCAACGACGCCCCATGCGCCGCTCCTCATCGAGCTGGCCTGGAGCGGCGAGTTGCTGAACCGCGCGCCAGCTTGGGGCAGCAACTGGCTCCATCGGGTGAGGGGAGGGAGGTGGATCAGCGAGCTGCATAGCTCGTATCCAGCGGGCTACCCAGCCAGCTTGGATGCGGAATAAATACTCTTCGTAAGCCATTGTAAGAGCAGACAAAATGGTGGAGGAGATAGGGGAGCGGCGGAGGTGTGCGATTCTTGGCCAGCATTTGTCCTCGTTTAAATAGGAGATTAAATAGATGTTGGACGGGAGGAGCTCGGCCGGCGTTGCGTTTAACGTCGGCCCGGTCATGAACGGACGTGTGTCCAGAGTGGGTATCTCGGCTTCCACACGGGTGGGTTTCATGGAGGCGTTTGAATGAGGCATGGAGGCGTGTTCAGCCGGGCGTGCCGCGAGTGGCGCCCTCTACTCTGACCTAGGACACCGCGCCATTCTTCCACTGACGTGTGCGCTCTTTGGGTGCATGGCCTTCATGTCAGTGACCCAACGCAGGCAGCGCACAGCAGAGGAACCTTTGGTGGGCCAGGGCGATCAGAAGAGGGTGAGGGAGTCCTGGATAAGGGGTTATCCGGACAGCCGGACTGTGTACAATGTCCGGACTATTGAAGCGTGAAGATACAAGACTCAAGACTTCGGCCCGTGTCCGGATGGGACTTTCCTTGGCGTGGAAGGAAAGCTTGGCGATCTCGATATTGTATTTCCTTCCTTGTAACCGACTCCATGTAAACCCTATCCCTCTCCGGTGTCTATATAGACTGGAGAGGTTGGTCCTTAAAAGGCCGATCATAATTACATTCATACCATCATAGGCTAGCTCTTAGGGTTTAGCCTCTATGATCTCGTGGTAGATCTACTCTTGTACTACCCATATCATCAATATTAATCAAGCAGGAAGTAGGGTTTTACCTCCATCGAGAGGGCCCAAACCTGGGTAAACATCTGTGTCCCATGCTTCCTGTTACCATCAGCCTTGACGCACAGACCGGGACCCCATACCCGAGATCCGCCGGTTTTGACACCGACATTGGTGCTTTCATTGAGAGTTCCTCTGTGATGTTGCTGCAAGGCTCGATGGCTCGTCTCGTCATCAAGGACGACATTACCTCGGAAGGGGCTCTGGCTGTAGGCCAGACGCTTCGACTCGGCGGCTTTATCATGGCCGCCCCATCGGCGGAGGCGCCGATGATGGCCTCTCGGGTCATCAATCATAACCTTCACGTCAGTTCGAAACTTGCCGAACAGATGGATCCAATGGAGCTTTCCTCCCTTAATGAACTCTTGGATCGCATCGCCGCTCTGGGAGTCACTACGAACTATGATCGGATTGGGCTTAAACCCGACCGAAGGGACATCAGGTCCCCGCCGGCCACCCATGAGGTAGCGATAGTGGAGGAACCACGCGCGGATTGCCCCTCAACTTTGAGGACAAATTATGTTCGGATTGCCGAACCCCTCGAGCCCAAAACCTGCTCAGAGGAAAACATGACCCAGGCCCCGGGCTTAGAATCGGACATTGGGCCAAAGAAATTGGGTGATATTCCGGATTCTGAGCTGTTGAGCTCGGAACCACCCGCACCTTTGGGCGTTGGGTCGGATCAAAATCCGGATTCTGCTAACAACACCTATTGGGACTTAAACTGTCTCTCCCGCATCAGGCAAGAGCCCTAGGAAATGGTACATCATTACTGGGCCAGAAGACTCCTTGCGCTCAGCAAGGTCAAGGACTGTCGCGAGGAGAACATGGTCTCGCTCTTCTGCAAAAACTGCACGGACGAAGGGCTCCTCAACGCTATAAGCCGCTGTGACATAGTACGCTTCGCGGACTTGGCAATCATAGTACGGAAGTACTATGCGATGGAGAGCACTTGGAAGGCCCAAACAGAATTTTGGGATAGTACCGCTCTCACCAAAACCTTTGCCCAAACTAAACGGACGAACTCTCGCAGGACGTCTGATCCAATCCCCAAGAAACCAAAGCCCACCCTAGGGCGGGGATCCGTGTTGGAAGAATGGCTCGACGGGCCATGTAAGCTCCACAGTACGCCGGATACAATACCAACTCATAGCCTTAGGGCATGTTGGATACTCCGGTATGTGGCAAAAAGTGGCGAGGATCTTCTTGTAAGCCATAAAGCAGAACAACATCCTGCCAGCGGACACAATACGGTACTAACAGTCTTCGAGACTTTCGCCTCGAACAACAGGCGCAAGCGAGCTCACCGAAGCTCTGCGGAAGTTTGCCATGTGGCAAAGATAAACCCCTGGAACGACACGGCTATAACTTTCAATGCCAGTGATGAACCTCGATTCCAGACTGTCCGGGCACCGGCCGCTCTGGTCCTTAGCCCAATCGTGGATGACTTCCGGCTCACCAAAGTACTCATGGACGGCGGAAGCGGGTTAAACTTGATCTATGAAGAAACGCTCAACAAAATGGAAATTGATAAAGGCCACAGTGAGCGAAGCGCTACCACCTTCAAGGGAATCATCCCTATGCGGGAAGCGCGGTGCGCGGGAAAAACCACACTCGATGTGGTATTCGGCACCCCGGAGAATTATAGGTCCGAAGAAATCACATTCCAAGTTGCTCCCTTCAGCAGCGGATACCACGCCCTTCTAGGGCGGGACACTTTTACAAGCTTTCAAGCCGTTCCCCATTACGGGTACATGAAGCTTAAAATGCCCGGGCCCAACAGAATCATCACTCTAGCCAGTGATCCGGACGTCGCAATTCGCGCCGAAAACAAAACCGCAGCACTAGCCCTGGAAGCATTATCTGAAGCCCTAGCAGCCGAGGAGTTAACAATACTGCGGGCCACCGTGGACAGGGACGACGTGATACTCGAAAAACGACCCAAGTCCACCTCATTTAAACCTGTAGACGAGATAGTCAAATTCCAGGTCCATCCAACGGATCCCATGAAGATGGCATCCATTGGGACACAGTTGAGCCCCGTGATGGATGCCGCACTGTGAGATTTCTTACGCGAGAATTGGGATATTTTCGCCTCGCACCCTTCGGATATGCCAGGCATCCCACGCCGGCTGGCCGAACACAGCCTCAATATACTAAAGGGATACAAACCGGTCAAACAGACCCTAAGGCGGTTGTTAGAACCCAAACGGCAAGCCATGGGAGAAGAGCTAGCCAAGCTGCTTGAGGCCGGATTCATCAGAGATATTAAACATTCAGATTGGCTGGCAAATTTGGTAATGGTACCAAAAAAGGACAAATCTTAGCGCTTATGAGTCGACTTCAAAGACCTCAACAAGGCTTGCCCCAAGGATCCCTTTCCCCTTCCTCGCATCGATCAAATCATCGATGCCACAACTGCACACGACTCGTTGTGTTTTCTCGACGCATACTCCGGATACCATCAAATAAAGATGGCAGAGTCTGACCAAGCTGCAACAGCTTTTATAACGCCATATGGCCCCTTTTGCTTCAACACTATGCCCTTCAGGCTCAAGAATGCCGGTGCAACCTATCAACTCATGATTCAAACATGCCTGGAAAAACAAATCGGCAAAACAGTGGAAGCATATGTGGACGACATGGTCGTAAAAACTAGACACGTCGAAACCCTAATAGATGACTTGAGGCTCACATTCGATAACCTCCGGACATACGACATCAATTTGAACCCGGAAAAATGCGTTTTCAGTGCCCCCTCGGGGAAGCTGCTGGGCTTCATTGTTTCCAATAGAGGAATCGAAGCGAATCCAGCAAAAATCCAAGCTCTGTTACAGTTAGCTATACCAACAGACCTCAAGCACATCCAGAAGCTAGCTGGATGCGTGGCCGCTTTGAGCCACTTTATATCCAGGCTAGGAGAGAAGGCATTGCCTCTTTACCACCTCCTTCGGCGCACCGAACACTTTGTATGGACGGATGCAGCCGCGGACGGATTCAACAAGATCAAGACCTTATTGGCCAGTAATCCAGTCCTAACAGCGCCAAGCATCGGCGAACCTATGCTACTATACATAGCTGCAACACATCAAGTGGTAAGCGCAGTGCTCGTCGTCGAACGAGAGGTGGACGGACACAAATTCCCGCTTCAAAAGCTGGTTTATTACGTATCCACGGTCCTCCCCCCATGCAAATCCCGATACCCACACTATCAAAAAATAGCATACGCGGTCTTCATGGCATCCCGGAAGCTAAGACACTACTTTCAAGAGTGTTCGATTACCGTCGCCTCCAAAGTACCACTCAACGACATAATTAATAACCGCGACGCTACGGGCCGGATTGCTAAATGGCCATCGAGCTCCTCCCGTTCGACATAATATACAAACCACGACGGGCCATTAAGTCGCAAGCCCTGGCTGACTTCGTCGCCGAATGGACAGAAGCCGAACTCCCTAAAGAGTACGGCGCGTACTCCAATTGGATCATGCACTTTGACGGCTCTAAAATGCTGGCCGGACTGGGAGCAGGGGTAGTCCTGACGTCTCCCACCGGGGACACGATCCAGTATGTCCTACAAATATTATACACAGACTCCAACAATGCAGCCGAATATGAGGCTCTGTTGCATGGTCTTCGGATGGCGGTCTCTATGGGCATCGAACGCCTGGAAGTGCACGGGGATTCGAACCTCACAATATCACAAATAAATGGAGACTTTGATGCCAAGGATCCGAAAATGGCGGCCTATCGTAATGCCATCCTCAAAATGTCAGCTCGGTTCGAGCGGCTCGAATTGCACCATGTGGCTCGAGAAAACAATCAAGCGGCAGACGTCCTTGCCCGCATCAGCGCCAAACGCGACCCCGTCCCACCTAACATATTCCTAGAAAGGCTGTTCAAGCCATCTGTCGTATGGGGAGAGGAGTCCGGCAATACCAGCACGGATCCGAATACACCCCCAGACACCGAACCATCAGACACAATCAGAGGCTCTGCCACCGAAATAACTTCTTCGGCCCATGAGATCATGGCCGTAATCGCCCCGTGGACCGAGCCTCTCTTGGCCTACCTAAATGGGCAGGAGCTCCCCGAAGACCAAAATGACGCACGCTGCATAGTTCGGCGCTCTAAAGCTTACAAGGTCCACAAAGGGGAACTCTACAAGAAAAGTGCGACCGGAGTGCTCCAAAGGTGCATCTCCGATCCATGCCGGACTGGGCGGACACCATGCCGCAGCTCAAGCGCTAGTCAGCAAAGCCTTCCGTACAGGCTTCTATTGGCCGAGGGCCTGAGCAGACGCACAGGACCTTGTCCAACATTGCGTCGGCTGCCAGCTCTTCGCCAATCAGAGTCATATGCCCCCTACCGCTCTCCAAACAATCCCCATAACTTGGCCCTTCGCGGTCTGGGGGCTGGATATGGTCGGACCTCTTAAAGGGGGAAGCCATAAGAAAAAATACTTATTGTTCACGGTGGACAAATTCACCAAATGGATCGAAGCCAAACCAGTTAAAACGGCTGAATCCGGACCAGTAATAGACTTCTTATCCGGGGACGTATACCGATACGGTGTCCCCCAGAGCATCATCACTGATAATGGCTCAAATTTCACAGCCGATGAAGTGAAAATTTGGTGCGGCAAAATGGGCATTAAGCTCGACTACGCTTCCATCTACCACCCTCAAACAAATGGCCAGGTCGAATGGGCAAACGGTCTCATTATGAGCGGCATCAAACCCAGACTAGTGCGATCTTTAACAGAATCGGATACACACTGGGTAGAGGAGCTCGACTCCGTACTCTGGGTCTGCGGACCACACCGAATCGAACCACCGGATATACACCATTTTTATGGTGTACGGCACGGAAGCAGTACTACCCTGTGACATAATACATGATTCGCCACGCGTACGCATGTACGAAGAGAAGGAAGCCGAGTTAGATCGGCAGGATAACTTGGATGCCCTGGAGGAGGAGCGCGATGTCGCAAAAGCCCGTTCCGCATTCTATCAGCAGCAGGCTCGGCGATATCAAAGCAGAGAAGTGCCGGCCAAAACTTACAATATTGGCGAACTCGTTCTACGCCTACCGGAGAAGAAGAAGGACAAACTCAAACCCAGATGGGAAGGTCCCTTTGTCATTGACAAAGTTCTCACCGGAGGAGCCTACCGTCTACGTAATGCAGCTGATAATAGACTCGAGCCAAAACCATGGAACACGGCTAGACTCCAGAGATTCTACGCCTAACTCCGATCGCAGTGTTCGCCTCCTCACCCCTCCTTTTTAATTATGCTCCACCTCTTTTCCTCTCCTTTCTCGACTTTTTCTTTTTTCTTTTTCCTTCTCTCCTCACACAAAGTATTTAATACAGTGCAGGTTACCGGATAATTCCGGCCGTACTATGTGTGTAAGCTATACCTGGGGGCTTCCTATTCGGAAGCTAGCAATAATTACTTTAAATGGCTTTTTGCCCATCGCATATGCGTTCCTTTTCCATATGTGCCTTTCTTCACTATTTTATGCATCGATATGACTTAAGATGTGGCCAAGCTGGGTTGCCTGGCTCTTGTGTTTATGCCCTACGTTCCCGTTAATTTGGCTAGGGCATAAGGGGAGCACCTCTGCGATTGTTACTACCAGTTAAGCCGGATGTGTACCTCAGACTGGATGAAGCCGAAAGCTAGTTTCCTTAAGAGAATATTCGATCAGTGAACAAAGGATGTATTTGTTGGTTACAAAAAAATCCAGAAGCTTTTTATCCTGCGCCATAGTTCGCAGTCCGAACATGTGCATTGACACATGCATACCCAGGGAAAGGAACTCCTAACGGAACTATTCTCCCTGGAAGATGTTTCTTGATATCCATGCAATATAACATAACTAGTTGGGTACTTGTCTATTCAAGCACTTATGACCCCCACGCCTGGTCTCCACGCATACCCCGGTTCTCATATAACCAAGCGGGTATTCGGACACACCCCGGACTATAGGGTCCGGGGGCTGAAGCGAAAAGGTCCGCCATGACAAATGATTTCAATCCGGCTAGGGGCTGTTTATGCCAATTAAATTACAAAGTCACTGAGACTGACTATACTCCTCCTCTATACCATCTAACAGGCTATCTAGCCTACAATCCTGCTGAGAATACTTAGCGGCTAATGCTACCTGGTCATATACCAGGCTCACGGGAATTTCTTGCCCATCGGGCCCTGCCGGTCCCACTTCGGCCATATGGTTCGGGTCCAGCTTGGCGTAGCGCATCTTCACCATTGCCCAGGCTTCTCTTGCTCCTTGCTGGCAGGCTGATATCTTCGACAGACGGAGGCGCCGCCGGGCTCCTTGAAGCAGGTCCGCAAGCTCCCCCATGCCATTTGGCAGAAGGCTTGATGGCCACAGGGCCTGAGCAATGCCATGCATCACCTGCCGAGCACGTTCGTGCATCTGCGACAATTCTTGCAGCAAATCACCTACAGATGAGGGCATCTCCTCTTCAGGGCGACCAGTTAACATTCCTGCAAGGAAAAATCTTTTTAATAAACTTCCTCGCTGAACTATCAAACAGTTCGCTTGAGCTCTTACCATAAATACCGCATCGAAGTTTTTTGTTCTCCTTCACGGAGTCCGCCAGTTGAGCACGGACGTCCTTTAATTCCATGTCCAAACGAATATTGGCATCATGAAGCTTGTTCTTCTCTTGCGTCACCTGCGTAAGGATGCGCTCGCCGGCCTTTAGCTGCCGTTGGAGATGCGAGTCGTCACCCACTGTGCCCTCCGGATCCACCCCGGGATTGTCTGCAGAATTTACTGTTAGACTAACCGCACGAGCCATTTATTAACTAAGTACATCTGTGTATAATGGAGACAAATATTACCAGCGGGGGCCTTTCGGGATCCCTCTAACTTGCCTACCACATCAGATAATTGGGCCTTGCATGCCTCCAACTCCCGCGCCAATTGTTCATTCTTGTCCACAAGGACTTGCGGATATGTTGATCCTTCAAATAGTTGTCCCAACTATTCTAAGTCTCACGGGCTACTACTATGCATACTTATCAAAATTTCTTACCCGTATGTCTTTGGTCTACTGGTTTGTCGCTTGGGCAAGCCCGCCTCGAGCAGCTCATACATATGCGTCCGCCAAATTGAAGGCATTAAAAGCCTCTTCAGAGAAGATGTTGTTCCAGAGCACGGCCCTTCGGCGCCGGTAATTCATGGCGCTCTCCACTTCTGAGTTTGTGGCCGAACACATATCCGCATCCTCCGTCGGGGGGCTATGTGATGTTGGCCCCGTGTCCGCCTCCGCTCCCGAAGCCGGTTCAGGAACCCGGCTGGTGGAGGCGTGATTGGTGGGGTCCCCGGATATAGTCCAGTTATTCCTCTTACTGCCAGACACAGCGGGCGCGGTCATATTTCAAACTCTATAAGTTGCAGGACAGGTCATTACTTTACCTCTGTAGCGGTGTGTCAACCCTCACCGCCTTCCTCTTGAGCCTACCGGATCCGGATGCCCATGGTTGATGAGTCCCTAGGGGCTCGGCCCTTCGCTCCGACCGTCGTTTCTGCAAATAGAACGACGCCTGAGGAGTAAATTACAATACCTGGGAGGAATCCTCTTCGGAGGATAGGGTTTTTTAGCCCAGCTTACACGTGATGCGGGGAGCAGTCCGGGGTAGTCGGCCGTAATGGCCACTAGGGTGCCATCCCAGCTGGCCTGGTAAAATACCCCGTTGACAAGCTCCACTGTAATATTCGGGTCTACCTTGAGTCCCGGATCTAGGGCCCTTCCAGGGTCCTCTGGTTGCGGGGAGGGGTTGAAGATTCCCTCTACGGCCCTCCTCAGTTCCTACTCAGAAGCATTGATGCAAGTAATCTCAGCGGAAGGACGCTAGAGTAAGCAAAGCTGGGAAAAGAATGGCAACTTACCGATTCTGGGGGGGTTGTACATGGAGAATCTGTCTCGTGTTTTTATGCGGAGGAATTCCTCCTCTCCCCCTTTGTACAAATCGGACATAATTCGTCGTAACAGGTACTTTGGAGTATTCGGAGAAGGAACCCGCCTTGCAATGCCGAAGACAATACTGTGCGCCGGACTCATCGTCATTGAAGCCTGGTTCAGGGGCTACTGAGGGAGTCCTGGATAAGGGGGTATCCGGACAGCCGGACTGTGTACAATGTCCGGACTATTGAAGCGTCAAGATACAAGACTCAAGACTTCGGCCCATGTCCGGATGGGACATCCCTTGGCGTGGAAGGCAAGCTTGGCAATCCGGATATTGTATTTCCTTCCTTGTAACCAACTCCATGTAAACCCTAGCCCTCTCCGGTATCTATATAAACCGGAGAGGTTGGTCCTTAGAAGGCCGATCACAATTACATTCATACCATCATAGGCTAGCTCTTAGGGTTTAGCGTCTACGATCTCGTGGTAGATCTACTCTTGTACTACCCATATCATCAATATTAATCAAGAAGGAAGTAGGGTTTTACCTCCATCGAGAGGGCCCGAACCTGGGTAAACATCTGTGTCCCATCCTTCCTATTACCATCAGCCTTGACGCACAGATCGGGACCCCCTACCCAAGATCCGCCGGTTTTGACACCGACAGCGGGCATTTCATACACCGATGATTGTTCATTGAGTGTGACGTCATCTTTTTCATGTAGATAAGCCTACTATGTTGATAGCCCGATCGATATGTTGTGATTCATAAAGACCGCTGCAAACATCAATGTTCTGCTTATCACAGATAAGATTGATTAATACCCGTAACAATCCATGTCCTTAACAAAGGGTGCATGCACGTATAGGTTGAGCGTGTGTCTTGCGTCGTGTGCTGTGTGCATGCAGGCGTGCGAGTGTTGTGTGCATGCAAGGGTACGTTTCAGTGTTGCATGCATGGGTGCGTACGTGCGTGTGTTCGTGAGTGCATGTGTACATGTCAGTGTTGCACTCCAGCATGCGTGCGTGTTTATGTTATGTGTACGTGTTAGTGTTGCACGCCTGCATGCGTGCGTGTCTTGCGTGCGTGCATGTGTACATGCGGGGTGAGGCTACACGTCAGTCGACTGACTTTTTCATCTCTGGTCATTAGATTTTCCAGCCGTTGGATACAAAATCAAGGGCCTCCAGTTTATCATCAAACTCCACCCCCTTAGCCGCCAGCCACCACCAGCCGAACCGCCAGCCCCCGCTGCCCGCGGCCGGCCCGCCCTCCCCGAAACCACTCCCCACCACCAGTCCGCCACCGCACCGGCCATCCCTCTAGCCCCCCCTCCCCCGCGCGCCGAGCTTTTTCTCCGGCGATCCCCACCCCACCGCCCAATGAAAGCCCCCCCCAACCGCCGGTGACTGCCAACCAGAGGTCTCACGACTTCGAATACCCACCGACCACTAATTTATTACCATTTTTGTCCTTCATATACGCGCTGACGGGTGGGCCCTATGGTAATGTGCGCTGCTGAATGTGGACCGTTTGACTGGTCAATTGATCGTGTTATCAACAAATTACGGAGCTCTATGGTGAGCCAGTGACCGTATGATCACCCTAAAATGTACTCCTATTTTATTAACACAGTGCAGACTCAAACTACCATTTCTTTCTTTCATATATGGGCTGACAGGTGGGCCCCATGGTGCAACACTAGTTGCGCTGCGTGGAACGTTTGACTGGTCAATTGATTGTGTCATCAACAAAATACGAAGTTGTACGGGTGAGCCAGTGAACGTATAATCATGACATGTATTTGTTTAACACGGTACAGACGCAAGGGCTCATATATACGCGCAAGCACTCACCGCTATAAGCGCACACATGCGAACCATACCCCTATGAGCACCTTCGAGAGAGTGGGCCAGCATATATGATCTTGAGATTTTACGAAGTCACCATAGGTGCCTCGTAGTCGAGTGGAACGTCTCCTCCCACTGAACGTACATCGCCGGAAAATACTGAAATTAACACAAGATAAATGCGAGCACCGGGACTTTAACCTTGGTGGGCTCAAGAAACCACTGTCCTCTAACCATCCAACCACATGTTGGTTAGCACGACAAAATGTATATGAAAGTGCTAGTTATCGACTAGAGGGGGGTGAATAGGCGATTTTTATGAAAGTCTTCAAAACGTGGAAGTTTCGAAGACAAACAATACAAATGACCTAATTGATATGCAGTGGAAGATAAACTACAACAAGCAAACCATAGTCAAGTATGCAACAATGTGAAAGTACAGGACTAATAGCAGCTTAGTAGTAAGGATCAGGATGGAAGATAGTATGAGGCCAATCAACGATAGTAGTCAAGCAATGAAGTAAAACAGGTGCGACAAATAGTCAATGACTTCACCGAAGACAAACTCTAAGTAAAAAGAGGGAGAGGATAGAACTAGTCACTTGTTGGAGACACAGGATTTGTTGGACCAGTTCCAGTTGCTGTGACAACTGTACGTCTGGTTAGGGAGGTTGAGATTCAACTCAGAAGACCGCGTCTTCACCTTATTCCCCTTGAGCTAAGGACACACAGTCCTCGCCCAATCACTCTGGTAAGTCTTCACGGTAGACTTCCGAACCTTCACAAACTTCGTTCACCAGCAATCCACAATGAATCTTGGATGCTCAGAATGCAATGCCTAACTGGCTGGAGGATTCACAGTCCTCAAGTGTAATAAGTCTTCAGGTCACACAGACAGAAAGACTTCAGTGATGCCTAACACTCTTTGGCTCTGGGTGTTTGGGCTTTGTCCTCGCAAGGATTTCTCTCTCTCAAAGGCTTCAAGGTGGGTTGCTCTCAAACGACAAAAGCCGTGCACTAACTCTGAGCAGCCACCAATTTATGGTGTAGGGGGTGGGCTATTTATAGCCACTCGGCAACCCGACCTGATATGTCCGAAATGACCCTGGGTCACTAAGGAATTGACATGTGTTCCAACGGTCAGATTTCAAACACACACGGCAACTTTACTTGGGCTACAAGCAAACCTGACTCATCCAGCTCTGGATAAGATTTGCTCTCATTGTCTTCGCTCGAAGACATAGGATTTGGGTTGAGCATCACTTCAGTCATTCTGACTTTGTTCACTTGGACCCCACTTAATAGTACGGTGGTTCCTATGACTCAACAAAGAAGAAAAGGAAACAACGAAACTACACAGTCTTCGCGCTCCATAGTCTTCACTCAATGTATTCTCATGTCATAGTCTTCAATATGAATATCTTCACATACCACCATTGTCGTCAATGTCTTCAATGTCTTCATACATTTTTAGGGGTCATCTCTGGTAGGTAAACCGAATAAAAGAGGGACACTACCTGTGTTATCCTGCAATTCTCAAAAAACGCATTAGTCCCTCAACCAAGTTTGTCGTCAATACTCCAAAACCAACTAGGGGTGGCACTAGATGCACTTACAATCTCCCCCTTTTTGGTGATTGATGACAAACTAGTTGAAGTTTTCAACGGGGATAAAGTATGTGAAATTGTAAAGATAGGGTAGTGTCTTCATAAGTGGAAAAGGCTCCCCCTGAAGATGTGCATGTAAGTAATTTGCTTTTGGAATGCAAATGCACATGGCAGGTTGTACTTGTGGAGATCCTCTTCAACTTATGAAGATAATTCATCATGCATGAAATGATATAACTAAGAGAATGACATGCATAATGAAAAATGGACGTTTGCAGAATGATCTAAGTGCGGAAGTTATCATCGCACATGCGGAATTTATCATCGCATCACAGAAAGGCAAATAAGTAGCAGATGACCATCGAGTTTAAATGTTACAACTCAAGAACCAAATGTATCAAAAACGAGAGTTGTAAACACTAGTCAAAAATATAAAGCAACCGCCCATATGAACCCGCTTGAAGACTATCAAACTCATATGCTTCTCCCCGTTTTGTCAGTAAGGACCAAAAAGGTTCGAAGACATAGAGCATCTACTCGTCCCCATGAGGAGTAGGTGAAGCAGCAGGGTTGTCGTTGTTGTTTGGCGGTGCTGACGAACTTGGTGCAGTGTCGATGCGTGCAGAAGTAGGGGGCGGTGAAGTAGCATCGTATTCATCTTTGATCACTCTGGCATTCATAGTTGCCGTGGAGGAAGAATAGTCAGAGTCTTCAAGGGATGGAGTTCGATGTAGGACAGCATTCCGTGGAGGAGTGGAGTCAAACTTGAATCTTTCAGTGAAGCCATCGTCTTGAAGATCTGCTTCAGCACTAAGCAGCGTCAAACTCTTCCATGATCGCCGACAGGTCTCGTGAGTGACAAAAGCATTCTTGGTGGCAAGATTACGAATGCGATTGACGTCCACCAAGAGGCTTAGCATCTGTCGCTTGAGCCAAAAGTGATGCTTATCTTGTTTCTGATGCAGTGCCACAAGAAGTTCTTGGTCATTTAGGACGCGAGAGTGTTTCTATTGCCTTTGGGCAATTGTGCTCTCAGTAGCTTCAGTTTGCGCACGGTGAGGCAGACGAGTGTGCCCAGCCATTGGATAGACACGAGTTACTGCTTGGACTCCTTCCATGGGTTGAGTGAAGCTTTGGTGATCAGCATTTTGAACACAAAGAGGCTTCTTGGCAGGCTCAGGGTATATGGCTTCAACTGACATATCAACCTCTGGTAGAAAGATCAGATGATTGCGAGCAGAGGGCTGATAGTTGATAGTAGAGTGTAGCTTGATGAAGCACATGACCCATGGAGCATAGAATTTCAGGCCAAAAAGGTCAGATCCAGATGCAGCCAGTTGCCGGATGAAGAATTCTTGTGTATTGAAGTTGATGCCACTGAGGATGTAAAAGACCAATGTCTTCATGGCTCCTTCAAGTTTTGCCGCTGATGAATGCCCTTTGATAGGCCATAGAGTTTGCCTGATGATGTGATATATGGTGCGAGGCAGATACTCAAGGTCATCAACAAAGAACTCCTTTGGGTATTCAGCGTCAGATGGCAGAGGCTTCATCATGCTCAACATCTGGCTCATGTTGGGCTCTGGCTTATGGAAGATGCTCTCCAGTGCATTGCGGTGGAGTTGACAATCAGGTTCGTACAGCTCTCCGGGAGTGGGTAGGCCTGTAAGCTCAATGATGTCAAGAGCTTTGGCTTCATGATGAACATTTCCGGTCATCCACTCGAGAACCCATGTCGTTGTATCCCTGTTGTATCCGCGAATGTGGAGGGTAGCATAGAATTGAAGCAAAAGTTCCTCATTCCAATGTTCTTTGTCTATCACAAAGCTGAGCATACCTGCATCACGAAAGCAGTCAAGTGCTTCTTCTAAGCATGGCAGTCCAGCAATGGCTTCAGTGACAAGGCGCATATGAGGGAAAATGCGCCCTTGATCATACAAAACGCAGGAGTAATAGCTTCGCTGCTGATAGCTCCAGAAACAATCAGATGATATTCTTGGCCTTGAGTAGGGGTTCTTTGCACTGTCAAAGAAGGTGTTGTGGGCCTTGAAGCCATTTGCATTGAAGGACCCTGTAGAGGTGGCAGGACCTGGGAACCTTGGCAGTCTTGGCTTTGGTTTCTGGACCTGAGGCCTATGCTCAACGTGATAGTCAAACTGAGGACCAGAGGCAGTACGCGGAGGGACCAGAATGGGCCATCTGACAGTGACTAGTTGACCATGGTTGTAAGCTTGCACAATTGTATAGGGCCTTGGTGGCGGAACAGGAGCAGTGGCAACAACTGAGGCGTCAGGCTGCACAACAGATGCTTCAGGAGCAGTTGCATCATTGGCTTCTGGCACATTGGTTGGTGCAAGCTCCACATTAGCTTCAGCCATGACTACGTCATTGGCTTCATTTGTGTTGGTGGTGGCAGCTTCAAGATTTTAAACCTCCACTTGACGAGCTGGAGGGTCGGGCACTCGCACGTTCACATCAGGAACCGCTTCTTCAGTAATGGGGGGAGTAAGGACATGTTCGACTTCTTGTTTGTCATCGGCTGATGCAGCCGGATTGTCTTCAGCAGCTTGGGCTTCAGACACGGAGACATTCATAGTCGGAGTGGCTTCTGGGAACACTTGACGTGCAACAGATGGGTGGTCCACTTCTCCTTCTGGAACGCTCGAGAGAGGGACTTGAGGCCTTGGTCCTTTGCGAAGCCTGCGTAATGCTGGCGACGCCTTTGGAGTTGGAATTGGCTGGGCCTCAAAGTCAGCCTCATCTTCTTGCACAGGTGGTGTGACTTGTTGTTGTTGGGGAGTACTTGGGGAGTCTTGTTGTTGTGGGTGATAAGCCCATGATGCATCCTGAGCAATTGGCGTCAGTGGACGACCAATGTTGATGAGTTCGCTGTTCGTGAGAACAGGCGATGATACCAAGTTGTGTTCAATCTGAGGAAGAACTTCATCATCTTCAACATTGTCATTGTGACCAATGTCTTCAGCAGCGGTGGGATCAACTGCTGGAATGTCTTCAGCTTCATGAGCCTCTGTGGAAGTAGGCTCATGAACTATCATCCGTATTTCTTGGTGTTTAGATGCAGGGCGAACCACTGAGATAGGTTCAACAACTAAGGGCTCTGTGGGAGCAGCCTGATTCTTCTTGGTTTTGCGCTTCTTCTTGGACGGAGCAACATCAGGGGCTTCAGAATTTTTCCTTTTTCTGGCTTCAGCCTCGGCAGTCCTCATCTTCTTCAGTTCTGAAGCGGTTGACATGACCTTTGGCTTCGAGCCAGTCATGCTGCTTGGGAAGACTATGTGAGGTGCTTCCTGCCTTGAAGGTGCGGGTTGGACAGTTGATAGCTTCTTCTTCTTTGCGGCCATTCTGGGGTCAATGCCAGGATGACCAAGAGCCTTGCGCTTCTCAGCCTCATTGTAGGCTAGCACACACTTGTCAGCTAGACTCTTCATACGCTCACGAGAGTCTTGAGCTTCTTCGCGCTTCTTGAGAAAGGCTTCTTTGAGCTCGTGCAGCATGATCTTGAAGTTTTTGACATCTTGCACACTGAGCCTTGCCACATGCTTCTTGAACTGAGCTTTCTCATAGTCGATCTTGTGCTTCAGTTCAACGATGCGCTGAGCAAGAGCTAGCTCAGAAGCAATGGCGCCATTGAAAGAGACGCTGAGGCCAATGGGAAGTTACAGATCTTCAAAGCTGAGATTTGGGGTGTCAAACCACTCATCAATGAAGTTATGGATGATTGCCACATCGAAGAGAGGCAAATTATTGAAGATCTCTGCTTCTTCCTTGCTCTTGATCAGTTGCTCAAGGGCATCATCTGCAAGATCTTCATCGCTGGACAGATCAATGTGCTCTTCTCGCAGAATGGCAGCAGGAGTCAAGGTCTGATCAGTATGCTTGACGATTTTCTTTTTCTTCTCCGTCTTCTTGGAGATTCGTGATAGATCTTCAGACTGCACACTGTCTTCAGGAGGTGCAGTGGCCAGTGGCTTCGCACGTGAAGCTTTTGGAGGAGCAGCTGAACTTGAAGCCTTAGTCTTCTTTAGCTTCTGCGGCTTTGGAGGAGGAGCTGGGGCTTCATCAGTGTCATCATCATTATCAGAATGATCCACTTTGGCACCTTGGACCAAGATGTAAGTGATGAGGCCATCAAGGTTGGAGAAGGGGCCGATGACATTGGGTTCTGCATCACGTGAGCCGTCAGTACGAGGAGCAGAGGGACCAGGGTTGAAGTCTAACCCCAATGACTTCTTGTTTTCCTTGGCCGATGCCTTTGCGTGCTGGAAGTTGCGCTTGAAGAGATTATCATCACGACACCAGAGCAATGATGATGGGTCGGCATTTTCAGGCTGAGGTCCATAGACCATACAAGGATAGAAACCCTGTGCAATAGCTTCAGCTCTGTTCTTGGGTTGAAGGCCTCGATAGAGAATATCACCCCAAGGAATTTTGATAGCATTTTTCTCAGCATATTCCTGGGTCACGAACTTGTATTTGAACCATTGTTCGGCCCAATATCGTCGAATCCATTGGATTCGTGTCTTGCGCTGATGATAATTCTCTTCAGGATCTGTCTTGTAAAGCTCTGCGAGGTCATCAGACAAATCTCTTGATGTTCCCCCACGATGTTGTCTGCCACCCTTCCTTACTGATTTATCTGCAGCCATGAACTTCAACCTGAATGGCTTCAACACGTTCAAAGGTTTCAAAGGCTTTCGCTTGCTGGTCAAACAGGAACTGGCTTCGGGAAAGTTAATGTGATGCTGTAAGAATTCTGCAAACGAATGCAGACTATGAGAACCAAGGGATTCTCCCATGGACATGTACCTGTGACAGCATTAGAGATGCGAGGGAAGGGGAAGAGGTCATATGCATTCTCAAAAGATTTTGAAGATAAATCAGTTTGAAGACATTGACCTCATGATGCGAAGACATTCACTTATGTGTTGAGAGTTGGTTCCAGATTTGTACGAATCCGTGAATAAGTACAAGTGAGGAATCTAACTAGATATGAAGCTTAAGTGAATATACTAGGCAGTATGAGATGCAGACAGAACAGATCTAACATTGTATAGGCAGAAACCAATTTTGGTAAAGAGGATGAATCTTTGAGGATCAAAAAGATGGTAAAAATAGAGTTGTATGGGATGAATAAGAGACCGAGCAGTTCAATCCACCGTGCCCTAACTTGGCGACGGAGGACACCTACGACGGCGGCGGAGAGGGCGATGTCCACGGCCGGCGTGAGGACGGCGTCGAAGAAGTCACGGCAGCTAAGCGCTTCGTCGCCGGTGTCGTCGAGAGCTAGCGGTGGCGCTAGGGTTTTGACGAGGTGGAGAGGTGGAAGAAGGTTTTCTCTACCGCAGGGGACATGTATTTATAAGGAAGTGTGCGGTATAGCGCAATTACGCAGGTGCCCCTGGCGGTTCACAGAGGGGCACGTGGCAAGCATGCAACATACTCAGAGTTGTCCCACGTTCCCACGCCCGCTGAGGGAGTCCTGGACTAGGGGGTGTCCGGACAGCCAGACTATCATCGTCCGCCGGACTCCAAGACTACGAAGATACAAGATTGAAGACTCCGTCCCGTGTCCGGATGGGACTTTCCTTGGCGTGGAAGGAAAGCTTGGCGATACGGATATGTAGATCTCCTACCATTGTAACTGACTCTGTGTAACCCTAGCCCTCTCCGATGTCTATATAAACCGGAGGGTTTAGTCCGTAGGACGACAACCATTACAACAATCATACCATAGGCTAGCTTCTAGGGTTTAGCCTCCTTGATCTCGTGGTAGATCCACTCTTGTACTACCCTTATCATCAATATCAATCAAGCAGGAGTAGGGTTTTACCTCCATCGAGAGGGCCCGAACCTGGGTAAAAACATCGTGTCCCTTGTCTCCTGTTACCATCCTCCTAGACGCACAGTTCGGGACCCCCTGCCGATCCGCCGGTTTTGACACCGACATTGGTGCTTTCATTGAGAGTTCCTCTGTGTCGTCACCGATAGGCTTGATGGCTTCTTCAATCAACAACAATGCTGTCCAGGGTGAGACTTTTCTCCCCGGACAGATCTTCGCATTCGGCGGCTTCGCCCTGCGGGCCAATTCACTTGGCCATCTGGAGCAGATCGAAAGCTACGCCCCTGGCCGTCAGGTCAGATTTGGAAGCCTAAACTTCACGGCGGACATCCACGGATTCTTGATCTTCGATGGATCAGATCCGCAGCCGAGCGTGCCGCACTGTCGCGATGGGCACGATCTAGCTCTGCCGCCGGATAGTGCCTGGGAGGCCGCACATGAATCCGCTCCGACCCATAGTTCGGAGCCGATCGCGCAGATCGAGGACGAGTGGCTGGACACCGCCTCGGGAGCTGCAACATCCACGGCGATGGAGCCAAACACTAACCTTGTCCCCTGTAAAGCTCGTGACTCTAAGGTGCCGGACTCCCTACCGGATTCAGAACCTCCTGCACCACTACTGATCGAATCCGATTGGGCGCCGATCATGGAGTTCACCGCTGCGGACATCTTTCAGCACTCGCCCTTTGGCGACATTTTAAATTCGCTAAAACATCTCTCGCTATCCGGAGAGCCCTGGCCGGATTATGGCCAGGATGGTTGGGATGCGGACGACGAAGAAATTCAAAGCCCACCCACCACCCACTTTGTAGCCACTATCGATGATCTAACCGACATGCTAGACTATGACTCCGAAGACATCGACGGTATGGACGACGATGCCGGAGACGATCAAGAATCAGCGCTCACAGAGCACTGGAAGGTCACCCCAACCTATGATGTATATATGGTGGATACCCCAAAAGGAAGCGATAACGAGGACCAACGGGGCGCGGCAAAGGATAATCCCGCCGATAAACAACCAAAATGGCGATGGAGACGCCGCCCTAAGTCCCGCCTCGACAACAACAGCGCTCCTAATGACCCAGCAATAGAGCAGGGAAAACCAGTGGACGACAAACACGCAGCCAAGGAACCATCCGAACAGGACGAATCGGATAATCAATCCATGCCTAGCGAAACCAACAGTCCAGACGACCTCACGCCAGACACACCACCGGAGAATAAGAGCCTGCGGAAAAGACTCGTCGCCACTGCAAGAAGTTTGAAGAAGGAAAAACGGAAGCTCAAAACAGCGGAAGACATACTCAGAATGAGGTGGAGCAAAGTGCTCAGAACCGCAGACAAATACGGCAATGGCCATCAATCAAAGAGCTACCCGAAGCGCAAGCTGCTGCCAGAATTTGACGAGGAAGCCATAGAGCCCCCACAGTCAAAAAACAAAGAGGCCGCCTGGCCGGATAGACGGCCAGATGATAGGCCAAAATCTACAAGCGGCACCGCACACAAGCCGACTCATGATCCTGGGAAAACAGATGGCCCAGCAAGGTCCATTTACGGGCCAAAAAAGAGGGCTCCAGGAAGCAACACAACACGCCAAGTGTTCGAAGACAGCGGTACACCCAAATACAGGGGCGCCGCACACCCACTATGTTTCACCAACGAGGTGCTGGATCATGAATTCCCAGCAGGGTTTAAACCCATAAACATAGAGGCTTACGACGGAACAACAGACCCTGGAGTCTGGATAGAGGATTATATACTACACATACACATGGCTAGAGGAGATGACCTCCACACCATAAAATACCTACCCCTCAAGATCAAAGGGCCAGCTCGTCATTGGCTCAAAAGCCTCCCAGAAAACACTGTTGGAAGTTGGGAAGAGCTTGAGGACGCGTTTAGAGCAAATTTTCAAGGGACTTATGTCCGCCCTCCGGATGCAGACTATCTAAGTCATATAACTCAACAGCCCGGAGAGTCAGCGTGCAAATTCTGGAACAGGTTCCTTACTAAAAAGAACCAAATAGTCGACTGTCCAGATGCCGAAGCCTTAGCAGCTTTTAAACACAACGTCCGAGACGAATGGCTCGCCAGACACCTCGGCCAAGAGAAGCCGAGGACAATGTCCGCGCTAACAAGCCTCATGACCCGCTTTTGCGCGGGGGAAGACAGCTGGCTAGCAAGATGCAGCACTAGCGACCCAAGTACATCCGAGATCAGAGATGGAAACGGAAAATCACGGCGCAGAAAAGATCAGCACCGGAGTAAAGAAAAAAGCCCAAAGAGCACGGCGGTCAACGCTGGATTCAAAAGCTCGCGGCCAAACAACAAAAACTGCCTCTTAAGGACAACAGTGACGAGCTATCCAACTTAAACAAAATTTTGGATCGGATATGTCAAATCCACAGTACCTCCGGAAGGCCTGCAAACCACACCCACCAAGATTGTTGGGTTTTCAAACAGTCCGGCCGACTCAACGCCGAACACAAGGGGCTCGACGCACCAAGTGAGGACGACGACGAGCCCCACCAGCAGGGCACCAGAAAACAAGAGACTTTCCCACAAGAAGTCAAAACAGTAAACTCACTTCATGTGATAATACGGAAAAACAATGCGGCACCCACTAAAATGGGTCTCGCACGGTCCACCCCAGCGGAACCTCGAGATTGGATATCAAAACCAATCACTTTTGACCACCTGGATTATTCCAGAAGTGTTTGAAATGCAGGATGGACTGCCCTGATATTGGATCCTATAATCGACGGACTACAATTTACACAAGTCCTGATGGACGGAGGCAGCGATTTAAACCTGCTATATCCGAACACAATCCGCAAGTTGGGGATAGGCCTTGCTAAAATTCGACATAGCCGCACTTCCTTTAAAGGAGTGACGCCAGGCCCTTACGCCAAGTGCACAGGCTCCTTATTACTAGAAGTTGTGTTCGGGTCACCGGACAACTTCCGACGCGAAAAGCTAATCTTCCATGTCGCCCCATTCAAAAGTAGCTATCAAGCACTACTGGGACGCGAAGCGTTTGTCCGCTTTAACGCCATACCACATTACGCGTCTCTTACACTTAAAATGCCCGGTCCACATGGCATAATTTCATTACGAGGGTCATTTAATGACCCCGGACACGGCTAGACGAGTCCGGAATAAATAAGCTAGGGGCTCCCTAGCCGCACACCCCTTCACAAGGGGCTGTGCGTATAAGCAATAATGAGCTAATATAGACTCCGCTTTATTTATTTATTGATATTTTTCATACACCTTTTCGCATGATTCCCTTTCAAACTAAGTTCCTCTCTTTTTACAGATGAACAATGTGCATACCCGTCCAGGATAACGGCACAACGGAGACACAGGCGCAGACGTGCAGTAGGGACCCGTCGCAAGGATTCTTTTCAGATTAAGACCCTGCGTAAACCTTTCTTACTGTCTCTTGTTGCTATAATCCCCTGGTTTCTCATTATAACCAGAGTGGAGACTGACGTTTTGGCATCGGCCGCGTCAGAGGACCTTGCCCGTACCTGGACACTAGGGGCTTAGGGCATTGTTCTGCCCATTATTATAAAGACCGAACACCTTAGGGAGTGTTCGGCGTCTCGAGTTAGGCCTTATATGCATCAGCTCCGAATCATGTCTTTGGTCAAATGTTGGGTTTGCCCGGCTCCTGTGTTTTGTTGCCTTACGTTCCGTATCATCGGCTAACGCGGCACCAGGAGAACTACTGCGATTGTGCCCCAGTTCGGCTGGGCGAGCACCTCAGTAGAGAAAGCCGAAAACTGACTGTCATGATACAGCGAGAGACTGGTCAACCACTCGATCGACCACCGGAATGTTTAGAATTCCTCCGCTTTGACGAAGGACCACTTCCCGGTCAGGCACATACGCGCCCCGAATGCGGAGAGCGCGGTGCCCCCAGGGGCTATATCGTAGTCCCACCCTCGAACTCCAATGGCTAAGTGAAAGTGATAAAGCATTATAGTCCGGTTGCCTCGTTTGCTACGCTACCACCTCCTTAATGGGACCAAGACATCGGATTAAGTGTGAAAATGCGCTATTTTTGCGAACACCCCCGCATCTTGTGCATGGGGGCTGAAGCCGAAGACTGCCATCTTTCAGGTTATACACACGTATACATAAACGGCCGCATAGGAGATATTTCTATACTTGAACGCACAAGTATTAAAAGCAATTACATCATAACCATTGTTTTACAAAATAAAACGTTCATTTGAACGTGACATTTTTCGAGCACTGCGACTCTATTACATGAGCACCACGCATAACTTCCCCAAAATAGTGCTCGGCGGGTAACCGGCTCTCGTCCGAACCCTGGGTTGCAACAGCGGTGGCATCCATCTCTGTCCAATGTGTCTTCACACGGGCAAGGGCCATCCGCGCACCCTCTATGCAGGCCGACCGCTTCATCAACTTGAGATGCGGCACCGCCCCAAGAAATTGCTGCAATAAGCCAAAATAGCTCATCGCCTTGGGCCTCTCCGGCCAGACATGAGTCACGATATCCGTCATGGCAAGTCCGGACAACCTATTCAGCTCAGCCCATTCGGCCAACCGATCGGTCAGCGGAAGTGAATGATCCGGACTATGGAATTGAGACCAAAACAGCTCTTCCGTCTTGTGATCCTTCTGACTTCGGAAGTGCACAACGACATCCGCCGCACTTGCCGCTAAGTCCATATATGGATCCTCCGGACCCCACAGCTGGCCAAGCTGGGCATAATTTGGATCCTTTAACCTGCGGCGCAGCAGAAAAGGCTTGCCAGCCACAATGTCTTCGGACTGACGCGGCTCCTCCTTCATAGCCCGCATTGCAGAGCGGGCATCCTTGGCCTCGGCGGTGGCCTTCCCCAGGTCTTCTCGCTCCGATAGGCGCTCCTTTTCAAGAGCCTCATTGCGGTCGGTAGCACCCTTCAATTTAATGGCCAGTTCGGCCATCTCTTCCCTGCTTCGGTAGTGTGCAGCCCTTTCGGCTTCTAACTCTTCGACCGCCCTCGAGGCAGCCACATCACTCCTTCTGGCTTGCTCCTTGGCTTGAGCAAGTTCTGCCCGAAGGCTCTCCACAGCAGCAGCACCATCTGCGTCAAGCATAAATATTGTAAGTGGTGGGCTTTGGCTCCCTTAATAGGTGACTACGGAGAGATAACTTACCTTGCGACTTGTCAAGTCGCTTGTTGACTAGCGCGATGTCCGCATCCGCAACATCGAGTTGCCGCATTAATTCAGCACCTCAATCAGTCCGGCTAGCCCCCGGACTATCCGCCACCTGCATAGGAAAGGCGACACTCAATACCTGCGATTTTGATCCTCGGCACGCTGTCGCTTTCGATAGCCTACCGAGTCTTAGGGGCTACTATCTATACAGGGCGCACTTTCACGTGCAAACTGTCAAAAAGGTGCGTCGTTTTTATGTACCTCAAACCCCGCCAGCAAACTCCTGACGGCATTATGCAATCCGCTTTCGGCGGACGAAATCCTTCTAATCACCGTACTCATCAATGCATGGTGATCTTCTGAGATGGACGCCCTCTCAAGCAGATCCTTCAGCTCCCCCGGCCGAACACTAGTTGGCACCGAACTCTTCGGCTCCGCCGGGTTTGGGGATACCCTCCGTGACGACACTTCAGGCTCGTCCGCCCTCTCCGACGGCGCAGCAGACGGAGGCGTCTCGCTCTCCATCATCTCCGAACGAAGATCCCCCAAAGACGAGCTCATCTGAGAAGGTCGGAGATCCGAACTACAAGGTAAAAATTTCGGTTATCCTCAGAAGCGCAGATAGGGATGTTTCTTATTAATGAACTCCCCTTTTTCTACTCACGGCTCGCTGGAGGGCTGATTCTTTAGAGAAGACTGTGCGGCCGGGACCTCCCTGGACGCAGGACCCTCCGGTGAAGATTTCTTCCCCCGCTTAGGGGCTTTGGCCTCCGGGTCTTCGGAGGCGGTCCTCTTCTGCCCCTGGAGGGAGGGATTCTCGATCCCCCCTTCTTCAAGCACCCCCTTGGGCGAGGCGGTAGCTCCTCTGTTTTCACCTTCACATTCTTCTGAAGGCACAACCTCCAACATCCTGACCAGCACGGGATCCGGCACAGTTTCTGGGAGGGGGGCCGGACACCGTATCAGCTTTGCTTGCGCTATCCACTCCTGTTGAAGGATAACGGGTTAAAAGGCGAATTGTAGAAAGGCAAACAAACGATACGTCCGAACACTGAGCTACTTACTTGAGTATCCGGGCGATTGCAGCTTAGGCCGGCATCCTCGGTCAATTCTGGACACGCCGCCTGCGGTCCGAAGAATAACTTGTACATCTCCATGGGTGTCGTACCCATAAAGTGTTGGAGAATCCATGGTCCCTCCGGATTGAACTCCCATAGCCGGAGAGGACGGCGTTTGCAGGGCAGAAGACGCCTGTTTAGCATGACCTGCATCACCACGACCAGATCGATCTCCCTCGCCTGGAGGTCTCGAATCCGGCCCTGCAATAGGGGCACGTCTTTTGACGGCCCCCAGTTAAGCCCTTGATTGACCCATGACATCAACCGTCGAGGAGGTCCCGAGCGGAATATGGGCGGCAGCTTTTGCCTGCTGCCCTTCGGAGCGGTGATATAGAACCACTCCTGCTGCCACAAGCCGAGATCCTCTTGGAAGGAGCCCTCGGGCCACGGGGCATCGGCCCTCCTGCTTACGGCCGCCCCGCCGCACTCTGCTTGACGCCCCCCGATCATCTTCGGCTCCACATTGAAGGTCTTCAGCCACAGGCCGAAGTGGGGGGTGACGCGGAGAAAGGCTTCGCAGACGACGATGAATGCTGAGATATGGAGGATGGACTCTGGAGCCAAGTCGTGGAATTCCAACCCATAGTAGAACATGAGCCCTCTCACAAAAGGATCCGTCGGGAAGCCTAAACCCCGACGGAGGTGGGACACAAAGACGACATACTCGCCGGGCTCGGGGGTGGGGATGGCCTGCCCTTCGGCGGGCAACCTGTGCGAAATCTCGTAAGACAGGTACTTGGCCTCTCGCAGCTTTAGCACGTCCTCCTCCGTGACGGAGGAAGGCATCCACCGGCCCTGAAGGTCGGAACCGGACATTGTTGAAGGTCCGAAGCACACGAATCTGGGGCTCTGGGTGTTGGAACTTGGAGCGAGGAGGAGATTCGATGGAGGATTGAAGAAAAGAAACGAGCCTTGGTCCTATTATAAAGAGGAAGAATACCAAGAGCCGTCTCCGTGACCGTTCGGGACTCGCCTTCGATAGAGGGGGCATGCCGGCGGGCGCGGTTGGGTTACCCACGTCCGTATTGATGAGAATCCCGGAATAAGGGGAACACGATCTCTGCTTCGACAAGACGTGCCAAGGAAACCGCTTCGCTAAACGCACTGAGGTGGTATGATAAAAAACAATTCAAGTAAAGGCTTGGTAGTGGTGTGACGTCATGCCGCAAAATACGTCAGTAGATTGAACTTGTGTACATATTATTCTCTCTACGGTGGAACATGGAATTTATTTTGCAGAGCCGAACACTATCCTGGTGTTCACGATCTTCTATGGATTATTCGGAGGAGGAACCCGCCTTGCAATGCCGAACATTATGCGCGCCAGACTCATCGTCATTGAAGCCAGGTTCAGGGGCTACTGAGGGAGTCCTAGACTAGGGGGTGTCCGGACAGCCGGACTATCATCGTCCGCCGGACTCCAAGACTACAAAGATACAAGATTGAAGACTCTGTCCCGTGTCCGGATGGGACTTTCCTTGGCATGGAAGGCAAGCTTGGCGATACGGATATGTAGATCTCCTACCATTGTAACCGACTCTGTGTAACCCTAGCCCTCTCTGGTGTCTATATAAACCGGAGGGTTTAGTCCGTAGGACGACAACCATTACAACAATCATACCATAGGCTAGCTTCTAGGGTTTAGCCTCCTTGATCTCGTGGTAGATCCACTCTTGTACTACCCATATCATCAATATCAATCAAGCAGGAGTAGGGTTTTACCTCCATCGAGAGGGCCCGAACCTGGGTAAAAACATCGTGTCCCTTGTCTCCTGTTACCATCCGCCTAGACGCACAGTTTGGGACCCCCTACCCGAGATCCGCCGGTTTTGACACCGACACCCGCCACATCTGTCGGATGGTTGTTCCGGCTTCTCTGGATTTTAAACAATAAGGATGAATCATTTAAAACAGACTTAATGTTTATCTCTGTGTCTTCTGCTGACAAGGACGCAGAGAAGACATTCGACAGTTTCAATAGAATGCATATGATTTGGACAGATAGAGTTTGAGATAGAAAGCATAGAGAGATTAGGGTCCGATCACATTCACTTAGTTCAAAAGATTCAACTAGGAAGACATAGCTATAAGTGAATGCTGTAGAGGATAGAACACTAGTATATATATCAGAAAGCAATCAAATCATCATAGTGAAGAAAATCATCAAGATAAGTTGAAATTGAAGACAAACCAAATGCGAAGACATTGCAAAAATAACGCCATTAGTGAAACACTTCAAACCGAAAAATTTGGTGGTGGCGTAACCCACGTATAGGAAGTATTAGACCCAGACACGGCGCACAATTACCGTGGCGCTCCGAAGTCAAATTCCACGTTGATGTATTCACACTCATAATGTAAGTCTTCGTTGATTGAAGATATACTTTACTTCGTGTGTTGCACATCTAAGTCATCAACATGCATAAGTGTTAGGATGTGTGCCTGATCACGGGACATTTGAGGATTCCAAGATATTTAGCTCACACCCTAACTTGCAAAACCTTTTCTCATCCAAGGGCTTTGTGAAGATATCTGCCAGTTGCTCTTAAGTGTTGACGTGAATGATGTCAATATCTTCCTTCATGACATGATCTCTAAGAAAGTGATGACGAATTTCAATGTGCTTTGTCTTCGAGTGCTGGACTGGATTGTTGGCAATCTTGATGGCGCTTTCATTGTCGTAGAAGAGAGGTACTTGTTTCAGATTGATGCCATAGTACTTGAGAGTTTGCTTCATCCATAGAAGCTGAGCGCAGCAAGATCCAGCAGCAATGTATTCAGATTCAGCAGTTGAGAGTGATACACAGTTCTGCTTCTTTGAAGACCAACAGACAAGTGATCGACCCAAAAAGTGACATGTCCCTGATGTAGACTTGCGATCCACCTTGTCACCAGCATAATCAGCATCCGAGAATCCAACCAAATCAAATTTTGAGCCCTTTGGATACCATAATCCAAGTGTTGGGGTGTAAGCCAAATATCGAAGAATTCGCTTCACAGCTAAGTGATGCGATTCCTTTGGTGCCGCTTGGAATCGAGCACACATGCAAACACTAAGCATAATATCTGGCCTAGATGCACATAGGTAAAGTAAGGAACCAATCATGGAGCGGTATACCTTTTGACCGAACTCTTTACCATTGTCGTCGGGACCCAGATGGTGTTTGGCTGGCATTGGCATCGTGTAAACTTTGCAATCTTCCATTCCAAACTTCTTCAGACAATCTTTGAGGTATTTTTCTTGAGATATGAAGATGCCATTCCTTTGCTGACGAATTTGAAGACCAAGGAAGAACTTCAGCTCACCCATCATGGACATCTGATATTGCTCTTGCATCATGTATCCAAACTCATCACTATACTTTTGGTTGGTGCGGCCGAAGATGATGTCATCCACATATATTTGGCACACAATCAGTTCACCATCATATGTCTTCGTGAAGAGTGTGGGATCGAGGGATCTAGGTTTGAAGCCTTTGCTCTTCAGGAAGTCTTTGATCGTATCATACCAAGCGCGAGGAGCTTGTTTGAGGCCATACAGTGCTTTGTTTAGCTTGTACACCATATCAGGATGTTTTGGATCTTCAAAGCCAGGTGGTTGAACGACATATACTTCTTCTTCTTCAATCTTGCCATTGAGAAATGCACTCTTCACATCCATTTGATATAGCAAGATGTTGTGGTGGTTAGCATAGGCTAGCAGTATGCGAATAGCTTCAAGCCTAGCCACAGGAGCAAATGTTTCATCGAAGTCAATTCCTTCAACTTGAGTATATCCTTGAGCCACAAGACGTGCTTTGTTTCTGACGACTTGACCATGATCATCTTGCTTGTTTCGATATATCCATTTTGTGCCAATAATGTTATGCTTGCGAGGGTCAGGACGCTAGAAAAGTTCCCAAACATTGTTCAGCTTGAATTGTTGAAGTTCTTCTTGCATAGCTTGTATCCATTCAGGTTCCATAAAGGCTTCAGCAACTTTCTTGGGTTCTGATATTGACACAAAAGAAAAGTGCCCACAGAAATTTGCTAACTGTGTTGCTCTTGAGCGAGTAAGTGGACCAGGTGCATTGATGCTATCTATTATCTTCTCAATTTGTACTTCATTTGCAACTCGAGGATGAACTAGACGAAGACCTTGCTCTTGCTGATCATTGTCATCATTGGGAGGATTGTCTTCAATCTGATCATTGTCTTCAGGTTGGTTAGGTGCAGAAATGATAAGTTCCTCTTCAGGCTATGCTTCAGAAGGCATGATTTCACCAGTTCCCATCAGCTTGATAGATTCGCTGGGCGGAGCTTCGTCTAGTGTACTTGGCAGAAGCTCTCTTTGTGAACCATTGGTTTCATCAAATCGCACGTCCACAGTTTCGACGATTTTGTAGAGATAGAGGTTGAAGACTCTGTATGAGTGCGAGTCCTTTTCGTAACCGAGCATGAAGCCTTCATGAGCTTTGGGTGCAAATTTTGACTTGTGATGGGGATCCTTGATCCAGCACCTAGCTCCAAATACTCTGAAGTAGCTGACATTTGGCTTCTTGCCAGTAAGGAGCTCATAGGATGTTTTGTTCAGAAGCTTATGGATGTAAACACGGTTGATGATGTAACATGTTGTATCAATAGCTTCAGGCCAGAACTTTCTTGGTGTCTTGTACTCGTCGAGCATTGTTCGAGCCATCTCAATGAGGGTTCTGTTCTTGCACTCAACGATGCCATTTTGCTGAGGTGTGTATGGAGCAGAGAACTCATGAGTGATTCCCATTGTATCCAGATAAAGATCAAGTCCGGTGTTCTTGAACTCAGTGTCGTTGTCACTTCTGATATGCTTGATCTTGACGCCATAGTTGTTCATGGCTCGATTGGTGAAGCGTCTGAAGACATCTTGCACTTCAGTCTTGTAGAGAATTATGTGCACCCATGTGTATCTTGAGTAGTCATCAACAATGACGAAGCCATAGAGACAAGCAGTTGTTGTGAGGGTAGAGTAGTGAGTAGGGCCAAATAATTCCATGTGTAACAGCTCGAAGGGTTGAGAAGTCGTCATGATTGTTTTCGAGGGGTGCTTTGCCCTAGTCATCTTTCCAGCTTCGCAGGCACCACACAAATGATCCTTCTTGAACTTGACACCCTTGATGCCTATGACATGCTTCTTTTTGACGAGTGTGTGTAAGTTCCTCATGCCAGCATGCCCCAGCCTCCGATGCCAGATCCAGCATTCTGAAGCTTTTGCCAGAAGACATATGGCAAGCTGTGGACCTGCTGAGAAATCTATCATGTATAGATCATCTTTCCGATACCCTTCAAAGACTAGAGACTTGTCAGATTCCATTAGTACAAGGTAACGATATTTTCCAAATAGCACAATCATGCTCAAGTCACAAAGCATCAAGACAGACATTAAGTTGAAACCAAGGGATTCAACAAGCATCACTTTATCCATGTGTTGATCCTTTGAGATTGCAACTCTACCTAGACCCAATACCTTGCTTTTACCAGTGTCAGCAAATGTGATGTGACTCTTGTCTGATGGACGTAAGGTTGAGTCCATGAGAAGACTTTGATCACCGGTCATATGATTAGTGCATCCGCTGTCCATAATCCATTCTGAAGCTTTTGGTGTCATACCCTATAGTATAGTTAGGAGGATAGGCTTCACAAGAGTGTTGTGAAGCATAAGCATTTGACACACACAAGGATTATCACAGCTTAGATCAAGGTTAGGACACATAGTATGACTGGTAAGCGATTCAGATGTGAAATACATAGTAAGATCATTTTATCATGCGTCCCTTAATGTGTTTTAGGTCCCCAGCAATAGCATCGGACGCCTTTGATTTCAGGCTGGAGACCTTTCCCTGCAAAAGAAAGTTAATTCTTCTTCACCACCCACATCTTCAGGGGTGGCTTAGAAGCAGTGAGTCTAAGTGCAGCATCTGAGAATTTCGGCTTTGGAGCGCTAGCAAATAGCCTTGCAGGAGATGAATGATACTCATATGAATAAGCAGAAAAGTTCTTAGTTCTATGAACATAGCGGTTTGAAGACACACGCTCATATTCATAAGTCTGAGTATGATTTCCCTGCAAAACATTGGTGTTAGGGTGACTCAGGTGAGTCCTGTATCTGTATGAAGCCTTTGGGCCATATGAAGCCATAGGTCCGGGGTTTGTCTTCTTCCTTGGTGGTGTCATGATGACATTCACAGGAAGACTCTCAATACACTGCTTAGGTACCCAGATCTTCTTCATAGGTGGTCCATTCCTGCAGTTAGTACCAATATACCTGGCAAACACTTCACCATTCTGATTCTTGAACAGTTTATAGTTTGCATCAAAGGATTCATCAATGATGATAGGGTTAGCGCAAGTGAAACCAGATAAGGTGGATGGATCAACTGAAGGTCCCTTTGCAGCAACCCATGTGGTTTTAGGATACTGCTCAGGCTTCCAGTAGGAACCATCAACATTAATTTTCCTCTCGAACCCAACACCCTCTTTCCTAGGGTTTCGATTCAGAATCTGCTTTTTGAGGACATTGCAAAGTGTCTGATGTCCTTTCAGACTTTTATGCATCCCTGTTTCAAGCAATTTCTTCAACCTAGCATTTCCATCAGCAATAGTAGTGGTATCCTCCGCAGAGGGGTTAGTTACCACCTCAGTAGTTGAAGACAATGCAACAGTAGAAGCAGTGGAACATTCAGCAACATAGGTAGCGTTATCACGCTCAATGCATTTTAGACATGGTGGTTCAAATTCATCTTGAGCGGGACTGATCTGTTGGGCGCGAAGTGACTCATTCTCTTTTTGAAGATCTTCATGAGCCGCTCTCAATTTCTCAAGCTCTTGCTTCCTTTGAAGATAATCATAGGAGAGCTTTTCATAAGTGGTTGAGAGCATTTCGTGACGACTTTCAAGTTCTTGGTACTTAGCATGAAGATTTTTTATGTCTTCAACTAAGGACTGTGAACATGTCATTTCCGCGTCCAACAGGTCATCGCTTTTGTCTAACAGTTTTTGAGTATGTTCCATAGCCTTTTGTTGTTTAGTTGGAATTTTAGCAAGTGTTTTGTAGCTGGGTTTGGATTCACAGTCAGAGTCATCTTCACTTGATGTTTGAAAGTAAGCATCACATGATTTTACCTTGGCACCACATGCCATGAAGTAGTAGGTGGGAGCAGGGTCGTCCTTGTCATCAGCTTCAGAATTGGTGTGGAAGTCATTGTCTTCAGTGTTGAAGATGGACTTGGCAACATAGGCTGTGGCTAGAGCCAGACTTGCAACGCCAGGGTCGGACTCCTCTTTAGACTCCATCCCCACCTCCTCAGAAGCAGACTCCTCCTATGAATCCATTTCCTTGCCAACAAAAGCACGAGCCTTGCCAGATGAGCTCTTCTTCTGAGATGAAGACCTTGATGAGGACTTGGAAGAAGACTTCGAAGATTTCTTCTTCTTCTTGTCATCAGAATCATATTCCTTGATCTTCTTCTTCTTCTCATTTTCCCACTGTGGACACTCAGAGATATAGTGTCCAGGTTTCTTGCACTTGTGACATGTTCTCTTCTTGTAGTCATGAGTGGAAGCTTCATCATTTCTTGAGCTAGATCGTGACGACTTTCTGAAACCCTTCTTCTTAGTGAACTTCTGAAACTTCTTCACAAGCATAGCAACTTCCTTTCCAATGTCTTCAGGATCATCAGAACTGCAGTCGGATTCTTCTTCAGATGAGGAAACAACCTTTGCCTTCAAAGCGCGAGTTCGGCCATAGTTGGGACCATAGATATCTCTTTTCTCAGAAAGCTAGAACTCATGTGTGTTGAGCCTCTCAAGTATATCAGACGGATCGAGTGTCTTGAAGTCAGGGCGTTCTTGTATCATGAGGGCAAGGGTGTCAAAGGAGCTGTCGAGTGATCTCAGTAGTGTCTTGACGATGTCATGCTTGGTAATCTCAGTGGCGCCGAGAGCATGAAGCTCATTTGTGATGTCGGTGAGGCGATCAAACGTGAGCTGGACATTTTCATTGTCGTTTCTCTTGAAGCGGTTGAAGAGGTTGCAAAGAACACTGATCCTTTGATCTCTATGGGTTGAGACGCCTTCGTTGACCTTGGATAGCCAGTCCCAGACTAGCTTCGACGTTTCCAGAGCACTCACATGGCCATACTGTCCTTTGGTCAGATGACCACAGATGATGTTCTTGGCAGTAGAGCCAGTTGAATGAACTTCTTGACATCAGCAGGGGTGACACCTTCACCATTTTGGGAACGCCGTTCTTGACGACATACCAGAGGTCGACATCAATGGCTTCAAGATGCATGCGCATCTTATTCTTCCAGTAGGGATATTCAGTTCCATCGAACACGGGGCAAGCAGCGGAGACTTTGATTACCCCTGCAGTCGAAATAGCTAAAACTCCAGGTGGTTAAACCGAATCACACAGAACAAGGGAGTACCTTGCTCTGATACCAATTGAAAGTGCTAGTTATCGACTAGAGGGGGGTGAATAGGCAATTTTTATGAAAGTCTTCAAAACATGGAAGTTTCAAAGACAAACAATAGAAATGACCTAATTGATATGCAGCGGAAGATAAACTACAACAAGCAAACCATAGTCAAGTATGCAACAATGTGAAAGTACAGGACTAATAGCAGCTTAGTAGTAAGGATCAGGATGGAAGATAGTATGAGGCCAATCAACGATAGTATTCAACCAATGAAGTCAAACAGGTACGACAAATAGTCAATGACTTCACCGAAGACAAACTCTAAGTAAAAAGAGGGAGAGGATAGAACCAGTCACTTGTTGGAGACACAGGATTTGCTGGACCAGTTCCAGTTGCTATGACAACTATACGTCTGGTTAGGGAGGCTGAGATTCAACTCAGAAGACTGCGTCTTCACCTTATTCTCCTTGAGCTAAGGACACACAGTCCTCGCCCAATCACTCTGGTAAGTCTTCAAGGTAGACTTCCGAACCTTCACAGACTTCGTTCACCAGCAATCCACAATGACTCTTGGATGCTCAGAACACGACGCCTAACCGGCTGGAGGATTCACAGTCCTCAAGTGTAATAAGTCTTCAGGTCACACAGACAGAAAGACTTCAGTGATGCCTAACACTCTTTGGCTCTGGGTGTTTGGGCTTTGTCCTCGCAAGGATTTCTCTCTCTCAAAGGCTTCGAGGTGGGTTGCTCTCAAACGACAAAAGCTGTGCACTAACTCTGAGCAGCCACCAATTTATGGTGTAGGGGTGGGCTATTTATAGCCACTCGGCAACCCGACCTGCTATGTCCGAAATGACCCTGGGTCACTAAGGAACTGACACGTGTTCCAACGGTCAGATTTCAAACACACACGGCAACTTTACTTGGGCTACAAGCAAAACTGACTCATCCAGCTCTGGATAAGATTTGCTCTCATTGTCTTCGCTCGAAGACATAGGATTTGGGTTCAGCATCACTTCAGTCATTCTGACTTTGTTCACTTGGACCCCACTTAACAGTACGGTGGTTCCTATGACTCAACAAAGAAGAAAAGGAAACAACGAAACTACACAGTCTTCGCACTCCATAGTCTTCACTCAATGTCTTCTGATGTCATAGTCTTCAATATGAATATCTTCACATACCACCATTGTCGTCAATGTCTTCAATGTCTTCATACATTTTTAGGGGTCATCTCCGGTAGGTAAACCGAATCAAAGAGGGACACTACCTGCGTTATCCTGCAATTCTCACAAACGCATTAGTCCCTCAACCAAGTTTGTCGTCAATACTCCAGAACCAACTAGGGGTGGCACTAGATGCACTTACAGTATGTGGTGACCGTGATGAGCTTATTCTGAAGTCCAGTGACCATATCGTGCTTTCGCTTCAAATACAATGACCGTAAGTGTCGTCAAGAAAATACGGAGCATGCATCAAATGCAAAGTCCGTCAGTGTCATCAACAAAATATGGAGACGTATCGTGAGCTAGATACCGTTGTACTATTGTATATGCTTATTTTCTTAGTGGCCGATTGCGTGTGTGGTGTGGTGGGCACATCATTTCTAGTTGTGGTGGGTCAACCTGAAGACTCATGGGTCGGTTCCATCCTGCGCCACATATAGGTTGGACCGTGTTATACGGAGACCCATGTGGAGGACTCGGCGTACAACACGAAGCTACCAGAGTCGCCGAGGACTCTATCCCCACTGGTGATAAGCCGACTATATATGATTTGTAACCCTAGGCCCTTAGTATGTTATACAAGCTTGGGGGCTAGTTCGTCGATAGTATACACACACGCACAGTGCCTGGTATTCACGTGTACTTTGTACACACCCCTATCACTAATATACAGTACCAGGAGTAGGCTCTTTCTTCAACTGCAAGGGTCCGATCCGAACTAGGGTAAAACTTTGTCTCGTATTACCATCCAGCCTAACAGCCAGGGATATCCTACCGAATGATACGATGAAATCATATCTGCCAACTACTAAGAGAGAGGTGTGTCGGGAGACACGTAGGCACATATATGTGCGTATAGAGGGCTAGTAGAGACCGTGCGTGTGTATATATGCATGTGAGAGAAATAGTGTTTTCCAACTGAGTTTAGTGAAAGAGTGGTACATAGTAGTCAGAAAGAGAGAGAGAGAGAGAAACAGAGAGAGCATGTGCATGAGACACCCCGACACCCTGAGAGAGATTGTGAGCATGTGTAAAAGAGAAATGCCGATGCATATAAAGTGTGTGCACTTATGCGTTAGATAGAGAGATATATAACGCGTTTGTGAGAACAGGGCGAGGCATAGTGCATCTACGTGTAAAAGGCAGTTCTACGCATTAAATTAAAATATAAATGGCATTATTATTTTTGTATGAGATCATGAATTTTGCAAATTGCGTATGGATGAAAATCGATCTATCATACATCCATACTCTATTGAATTCGAGCATGTGCATGTGTTTATTTCAAATTATTGATCCATAGAGTGAGAGCGGTTTGAAATACAGGCAATGGATGCTTTTGCAATTCATATATAAACATAAATTAGTGCACTCCATGTTGTTAGTGTGAAGCACTTTATATATTTGTCACTTGCATGGATACATTCCAAATTGCTAGCTACGAAATAGAATACATGTCGAATTCAACAAAAAGGGGGTTATGAAGATTCGAATTCATAGGAAGTGCATTCATCTATTTTAACCCGAGATAATGGCATTTGTAAATCAGATGTAAAAGGGGGCATAAATCTTTGTTGTGAGTTTGAACATGCTATATATATTCATACGCATATCTAACTTTTTTTTGCAACCAAGGAGATTATATCTAGAACCATGCATGAACTGAGGTAAGTTGCATATTTTTTAATATATACTCGTGTACAATGTATATTCAAATGTACCCCCTCCATTCCAAAATAATCGTAGCTTTAGGATTTTCAAGAGTAAAGATTTGTGAAGTTTTACAAATCCTGAAAGTTCAATTCAAGAGAACCGAAAATATTAATGCTTCTGCTCCCAAATATTGAACGAAGTGCCAAATAGGCCTCTAGTCACCCGAAACCGCGCGAGACTAATGTTTGGTGGTAAGAAATTAGTGTCCTGACTTTGGCCCGTGTAGCCTATCGGCCCGATGTCCAAAGGTCTAAACCGGGGTATGTTTGTAACTTCACCAAGACGCCAGTCTCAACTGCCTCCGAGAAGCATTCATACGCCGTGGGCGCCGAAACACCCATGCGCTCGGCCGAAATCTATCCCGCCCACATTTGGGACACCTGACATGACTGTCCTACCCCCAACCCGCAATATGTCCGAAATTTTAGATGGGGGCAAAGTTTGTAACTTTCCCCAAATTTCAAACAAGCACGTCTCAAACCAAAACATTGTTCCCCCTTAGTTCCCCGCCTCCCTCCGTTTCCCCATTCATACTCCGTGGGCGCGAAAATGCCCTCTCCGCCAGCCGCGAAACCCCAGCCTCCTCCGTCCTCCACCCCATAGTGGCCAATCCACCACCGCCCTCCTCCATCACACCGGAGTCGGTACCCCGATGTCATCATCCAACGCAACCGCAACTGCAACGCCCTCAAGGACTTAGCAGCTGAAGCCGAGGCAGAGCTGCCTCCACGACGCCGACGCTAACATGCGCCATACCAGAACCACTCCGACCACGCCGTCCTGCGCCTCACTGCTGCGGCTCCACTGTCGCAACCGTCCACCGCACCGGAGCTGTTCCCGCTACGCCGTTGTTCGCCACCTCGGATCTGCTTCCCCGCCGCCGATAGATGGCCACCGCACCACACTCAACAACTTGGCCATGTGTTCATCCAAGGCTGCACCGTCCTCCACAACTTCTGGTTTCCGGCGAACAACAAGAAGATCGTCGGAAAAACAGAAGGAGGACACAGCACTACCAGTAGAAAGAGGTACTCCTCTTCCCTTATTCATGCAAATCTTATGTCTCCGCTCACACCGTATTCATCCCACGAAAGAAACTAGTTGAGCGCTTCTTACTGCATCTTCTTCGTGATACTAAATGCACAAGGTTTCCTCCCTTTTACTATTTCACCTTTGCTAGAGGTCAGTAGCACGCCTGGATTTCAATTCAGGGTCAGTCAAACCGCAATTAAAAGAAGCAGCACCCGCTTAGGCGCGCGGAGCACCTAGTCCACCTGTTCCCCGGGGAAGCGGCGCGTCGATGTCTATAATAGGGGTGTGAGGCGCAGGAGCTGCTTGCGCCCGATCTGGAGGTCGGCGCGGCTTGAATGGATGGCCGGGGGGCGGTGCCAAGCACGACGGTGCGGTGAGGTCGAGGGGAGGGCGCAGGCAGGGGAGGAATACTGGGCCGGTGGTCACTGGCGTTTCGAGGAACATCGTCAACACTGACTGGGTGGAGGTAGATGAAGGCGATCTGCCCGTTCTTTCTACATCGGATGATGCAGAAAAAATGGACTAACCTATTTTCTTTCTGTCGACTGTTATTTTCATAGAATCCTATAGTAATTTATTGTGTCATGCATGTTGTAGAGCTATCATATGTCTCCATCATTTATTTCTCACCGACCTGCTATCTGCTACCTTTACACTGTACTAATTGTGCACACACTTCACCCATACTCACACTATTATTTTTTTATGCATGGGTATTTCAGACTCTGACGCAGTGTTGATGAATGCAGAAAAGAAAAGACAGAAGTTGCTCCAGTGTAATTTGAAGATAAGCACTAAGCATTCCAGCGCTCTAATGGGTGCAGTGACAGCAGTTGGAGACAGTAAACGTAGCTCTGCAGTTGATGATCTCAATTGCCACACACAGCCATCCCAGGTGCTTTGCTTTAACTTCGTGCTGTCAAATGTGGTTGCATGTTGCATATGGTGTCTAGCTTGTATTGCTTCCAATTTTGTTAAATTGCATCTGCTTACTTTACACATTATACCTTTGATAATGACATGCCTTCCTGTTTTTGATACATACTACATATGTCTATTAACCATGTTCGTACATCAAACTAATGCTCTTTTGTATCCCTCGTCAATCACTTATGATGAGACAGTCACTCGAGTGGGTTACTGTGAGATGCCCTACTCGTTTAAAGAGTGCAGTGTCATCCTCCCCACAAGATTCTCAAGAAACAGCAAGGCTAAATGAAAATAGTCAACGTAGCTCTCTTGTTGATCACCGCAATTCCCCCACACCACCATCGCAGGTGCTTGCTCTTAGTTGGCAGTGTGATATGTGGTTGAATGTTGCATATGGTGTCTACCTTGTAATGCTTCTAATTAGGGTAAATTGCATCTGCTTAGTTAACACATTATACCTGTGAATATGACATGCCTTCCTGTTTTTGGTACATACTATGTCTTTCTATTAACCATGTTCTTACATCAAACTACTTTTCTTGTGTATCCCTCATCAATGCTCCTATTTTATTAAATTGCATCTCCTTAGCTTACACATTATACATGTGAATATGACACACCTTCCTGTTTTTGGTACATACTACATCTGCCTATCACACCATGTTCTTACATCAAACTATTGTTCTTGTGTATCCTGCATCTATTGCTTATGATGAGACAGTCACGCGTGTGGGTTAATATGAGACGCAATACTCTTATAAAGAATGCAATTTCATCCTCTCCACATGATTCTCAAGAAACAGCAAGCCTAAATGAAGGTATTGAATGTAGCTCTGTACCTGAAGACCGCACTTCCCCTACACAGGTGCTTGGTCTAACTTCACAGTGTGATATGTGGTTGCATGTTGCATATGGTGTCTAGCTTGTAATGCTTCTAATTAGGGTAAATTGCATCTGCTTAGTTTACACACTATACCTGTGAATATGACATGCCTTCCTATTTTTGGTACACACTACATCTATGTGTTAACCTTGTTCTTACATGAAACTACCTCTCTTCTGTATCCTGCATCAATTACTTACGATGAGTCACCTTTATTCGTTGCATATTGCATATTATTTCTAGCCTGTTGCCATGTATTGCTTCTAATTTGGTCAAATACATTTGTTAGGGCACCCTTTTAATTTGGCAGAGTGATATTGGTTTCATCTTTCATGTGGTTTCTAGCTTGCATCGATTCTAACAAGTTCAAGAACCTTGTGCTTAGTTTACACTTTATACATCATACATGTCAATATGTCACGCCGTCCTGATTTTCATACATATTCCATCCTCCTATCATGCGGCTGCCTTACATGAAAGTAGTGTTCGTCAGTATCATGCATCAATGAGTTCTGAAGAGCAAATTTTATTCCTTTTTCTTGTGGGTTTGACTTGACAAGGCAAAATCAAGAAAGAGGAAGGAAAAGAGTAAGGAAGGCGATGATGGTGGTCCTCTGCAGCAACGTAAACGGAGCATCTGTACCGATTCTCCTTGTACTGATAGTGCATTACAAGGTCCAAGTCTCCGCTCCCCTACTCCACCATCCTAGGTGCTTGCTCTAACTTGGCAGTGTGATATCTGGTTGCATGTTGCATATGGTGTTTAGCTTGTATTGCTCCTAGTTAGTGTAAACCGCATCTGCTTAGCTTAGACATGATACATGTGAATATGACACGCTTTCCTGTTTTTGGTACATACTATATATGTCTATCACACCATGTTCTTACATGAAACTACTCTTCTTGTGTATCCTGCATCAGTCACTTATGATGGGACACCTTTAAGTTGGCAGTGTGATATTGGTTTGCGTCTTGAATATGATTTCTAGCATGTATTGCTTCTAGTTTGATGAACGCCACCTATGACGAGACAATTTTAACTTGGCGGAGTGATATTGATTGCACCTTCCATATGGTGTCTTGCAGTGTTTCTAATTTATTGAAGTGCCTTCTGCTTAGTTACCACATCATAGGTGTGAATATGTCAAGCCGTCCATTTTTTCCTACATATTCCATCTTTGTATCATGACTTTGCCTTTCATCAGAGTAGTGTTTGTCAGTATCATGCATGAATGAGTTCTGAAGAGCGAATGATATTCCTTTTTCTTGTCGGTATGACCTCATAATGCAAAATCAATAAAGATGAAGGAAATTGGCAAGGCATTGGATGATGGTGGTCCATCCGAGAAACTGAAACTGAGGTTCTCTACAGATACTACTCTGCCATCCTCCCAACAAGATTCGCTAGACAACGCAAGGCTAGACAGTTAACGTAGTTGTGTTGATGATGAGCACATCTCCCCTACTCCACCATCACAGGTGCTTGCTCTAACTTGGCACTATTATATGTGGTTGCATGTTGCGTATGATGTCTAGCTTGTATTGCTTCTAACTTTGTTGAATTGCATCTGCTTACTTTACACATAATGCCTGTGAATATGACATGTGTTCCTGTTTCTACATCAGACTACTATTCTTGCATATCCGCATCAGTCACTTATGATAAGGCACCTTTAAGTCTCCACTATGATATTGGTTGTGTCTTGCATATGATTTCTAGCATGTACTGCTTCTAATTTGTTGAAATGCCATACAGTTTGAACTTGGCATAGTGATATTGGTTGCATCTTTCATATGGTGTCTAGCTTGCAGTGCTTCTAATTTGTTGAAATGCCTTCTGCTTAGTTACCACATCATAGGTGTGAATATGTCACACCATCCTGTTTTTCATACATATTCCATCCTCGCATCATGTGTTTGCCTTTCATCCGAGTAGTGTTCGTCAGTATCATGCATGAATGAGTTCTGAAGAGCGAATTTTATTGCTTTTTCTTATCGGTTTGACTTCACAATGCAAAATCATTATAGCTGAAGGAAATTAGTCCGGCAGTGGATGATGGTGGTCCTTCGGAGCAACTCAAACAGGGGGTCTCTACAGATTCTACTCCGCCATCCTCCCAACAAGATTCGCAAGATAACACAAGGCTGGACAGTCAATGTAGCTGTGTAGATGATGAGCACATCTCCCCTACTCCACCATCACAGGTGCTTGCTCTAACGTGGCACTATTATATGTGGTTGCATGTTGCTTATGATGTCTAGCTTGTATTGCTTCTAACTTGAATTGCGTCTTCTTACTTTACACATAATGCCTGTGAATATGACACGTGTTCCTGTTTCTAGAACATACGTGTACATGATGAGCACATCTCCCCTACTGCACCATCACAGGTGCTTGCTCTTACTTTGAACTGTTATATGTGGTTGCGTTTTCCGTATGATGTCTAGTTTGTATTGCTTCTGATTATGTTGAATTGCATCCGCGTAGCTTACAACTTATACCTGCAACAATCACTTACCCATAAGACACATTTAACTTCGGACTGTGATGTAGGTTGCATCTTGCATTGTCTTCTAGCTTGTACTACTTCTAATTTCTTGAAATGGCACTTACAATGCGACACTTTTTACCTGATAGAGTGATATTGGTTGCATGTTCATATGGTGCCTAGCTTTCATTTCTTCTAATTTTGTTGAAATGCCTTCCGCTTACTGTTTTTTCATACATATTCCATCCTCCTATTGTACGTGTGAATATGAAACGCTGTCTTTTTTGTATATATTCCATCCTCCTATCCTGCGCTTGCTTTACATCAAAGTAGTGTTCGTCTGCATCATGCATCAACCAGTTATGCAGAGCTAATTTTATTCATCTTCTTGTGGTTTTGACTTCTGTCACGCCCAATATGCGACCCTATCCAAAAGGAACTCGAAGGTCCCACCAAGGATAGACCCGCATATTGAAACGCTTTTGCAAGGTGGATATTGTTACATCAACATTACATAATAGATGGGGATACATACAAGAGGCATACAAGGCCACACGAATACATCAATACAACATATACAAGATCAACATCCGACTACGGATGAAACATAAACAGAAACTCAAACAATATCCACCCTGCTAGCCCAGGCTGCCGACCTGGAACCTATCCCCTGATCGAAGAAGAAGCAGAAGAACTCCAAACAAGCAAACATCGCGCTCGCGTCACGATCATCGCAACCTGTACCTGCAACTGTTGTTGTAGTAATCTGTGAGCCACGAGGACTCAGCAATCCCATTACCATGGGTATCAAGACTAGCAAAGCTTAATGGGAAAGGAAGGGGTAAAGTGGTGAGGTTGCAGCAGCGGCTAAGCATGATATGGTGGCTAACATACGCAAATAAGAGCGAGAAGAGAAGCAAAGGAACGGTCGTCAACTAGCAATGATCAAGAGGTGATCCTGAACACCTACTTACATCAATGATAACACAGAAACCGTGTTCACTTCCCGGACTCCGCCGAGAAGAGACCATCACGGCTACACACGCGGTTGATGCGTTTTAATTCGGATCTGGTGTCAAGTTATCTACAACCGGACATTAACAAATTCCCATCTGCCACATAACCGCGGGCACGGCTCTCAAAAGTTTATACCCTACAGGGGTGTCCCAACTTAGCCCATGACAAGCTCTCGCGATCAACGAAGGAATAGACCTTCTCCCAGGAAGACCCGATCAGTCTCGGAATCCCGGTTTACAAGACATTTCGACAATGGTAAAACAAGACCAGCAAAGCCGCCCGATGCGCCGACAATCCCGATAGGAGCTGCACATATCTCGTTCTCAGGGCAACACCGGATAAGTCAAGCTACGAGTAAAACCAGACTTCGAGTTTCCCCGAGGTGGCCCCGCAGGCTGCTCAGTTCGGACCAACACTTAGACAAGCACTGGCCCGGGGGGGCTAAAATAAAGATGATCCTTGGGTTAATTACTCCCAAGGGAAAGGTAGGTGGTGGTGAGGCAAATGGTAAAACCAAGGTTGGGCCTTGCTGGGCAAGTTTTATTCAAAGCGAACTGTCAGGGGGGTCCCATAAATCACCCGACCGCGTTAGGAACACAAAATCCGGGAACATAATACCGGTATGACGGAAACTAGGGCGGCAAGAGTGGAACAAAACACCAGGCATAAGGCCGAGCCTTCCACCCTTTACCAAGTATATAGATGCATTAATAATATAAGAGATATTGTGATATCCCAACATAAATCCTGTCCACCATGGAGAAATCTTCAACTTCTCCTGCAACTAGCAACGCTATAAGAGGGGCTGAGCAAAGCGGTAACATAGCCAAACAACGGTTTGCTAGGAATGGTGTCAAAGGTTAGAGGTTCATGGCAATATCGGATGGCTTGATAAACAGGTAATAGGTAGCGCAGCATAGCGATAGAACAAAGCAACTAGCATAGAAATGATAGTAGTGAGATCCAGGGTAGCGGTCATCTTGCCTGAAATCCCGCAAGGAAGAAGAACGAGTCCATGAAGAAGATGAAGCCACGAAGACGAACCAAGCGTAGACGAACGCATCCTCACGATCGCAACGAAATGGAAACTATCGAGAAGAAGCACACAACATGGTAAACACACCACACATGAACAAGACATGATGCACAAAAAGCATGATGCATGACAAAGCTAGATGAGACTAATCATGGCAAGAGATGATGCAAACAAGAACAACACATCAAGGCAAGTTTAAATGAGGCCGGGAACAACATATAACAATTCCGGTAAGTCCTCATATGCAAATTTCGAAATTGGTCCAGAACTGAATAAACCTTATGTTCAAGTTGTTAAACAGCAAGTTAAGATGCACCAAGATGATCTACATGAGATTCTAGTCAAGTTACATATAAAGTTCATTAGATTCGGAGCTACGGCCTAGAAGATATGAGCAAAACAAGTTAAACATGGCATTGATGCAAAATGCATACAAACATCAAGCAAACACCTCAAAACAAGGATGCAACATGATAATATGAAACTACATGCAAAATCAAGCAAGTTTCATATAGAGCACACTCAAAACAGAGCAACGGGGCAACACATACACTCTATACAAGTCATAGCAACAATCTGTCCAAAACAGCAACTACGCATATTGCAAGCATCAAAACAATATGCTACAGCAACCCAACATAATAACAAAAGGCATGGGCATGAAGTACATGTAAAGCATAACAAAACATGAACACTGAGCTATCTCCAGAAACAAATAGAACATGCTCAAAAAGACATGGTAAGATTGCAAATAATAACAGTTTCAGACTTTAGCAGAAATAACATCAAGTTGCAATGTTTAGAGCTATCAAACAACATGTTACAGGAACTTAACATGGCAAACAAAGGCATGGCATGAATCTACTAATATCATAGATCAAAAGACCCTTACTTACCATGAGCCAAAAAGGAACAGAAGATATGATGGCACCCATGTAAACATGGCAAGTTATATTACAGATTCAAACATGGCAGGAACAACAATAAGTAGGCATGTTGGTGAGCTTGAACCACTCACTACAAAGCAATACATGGCATGACAAGGCAACCAACAGTAAGAGGACATGTTTATGAAGCTAAGCATGGCAAGAACAAGTTCATAGGGTGCATGGATCACTAGCAAACAATCATTGAAACATTGAACTTAATGTAAACAAGCTGACAGCAACATTTTCAAGCAACTTTGGAGCAAGATAACAACATGTTCCAGCAGGCTATAATTGCAACCAAGGGCATTAATGGATAGAGCATGACATGTAGATCAAAACATGTTTATAGGACATCTCCAGATTATGCACGAAATGACTTGTAGTAGCAGGTTAACATAGCAACAAAATATAACAGAATCTGTCAGGAAAACAGCAACAGCAAGTACTCTACTTAACAAGCTCAATGCACTCACTACAAACATCACAAAAATACATGATTGGCACCCCTAGAAAGATGGCATGGCATAGATCAAAACACATGAAGACATCAACCTCATAGGATGCACACATCAATCATGGCAAAAATGATAAATGAACAAGTTATAACAGTTTCAGCAGATTAACATCAACATGCACTCTTCTAACAGCATTTCGGGCATCAAGATGAGCTCAAATGAAAATGATGCAATGGAATGAAATGAAGTACTCGTTGAGACGAACAATTTGACATATAACACGCACGAAACGGAGCTACGAATGCAGAGATGTGATGCGATGAATATGGCATGATTATGTCAAATATTTCGGGACTTAGGCATTTTTCAGGAAAAAAACATGCGGGCGCAATATAACTAAGATGCGCGCAGGGCGGGGCTTAGCAGGTCGCTCACCATTGGGCTCGGCCCAGGTTGGCGGGGAGGGGCTTGGCAGGCCGAGGAGGGGAGTCGGGCTGGGCCGGCTGGGCTGCGGGGCCCATGCGGGGCCGGTCCGAGCGGGCGCTCGTCCTCCTCCCGCTCGGACAGGGAGGAGGCGGCCATGGCAGGGGGAGCGGCGGCACCGGAGTGCAGGGAGGCCAGGGGGGCCGGGGCGGGTCCGGCGAGCGGCGGAACAGACCGATCCGGCCGTGGGGGGGCCAGATCCGGCCAGCGGAAGGGTCGGCGGCGCTGCCTCGGAGCTTCGGCGGCGACGGATCCCTGCAGCAAAGAGGGATTAGAGGGAGAGGAGAGGGAGAGAAGGAGGGCAGGGCGGCGGCGTGACCTGGCGGGGCGGCGGCGTGACCTGCCGGCGGCGGGGTCGAGGCGCGGAGGCGGGGCGGCGAGGTCCGGTGGAGGGGCGGCACGGCCTCGCGCGGGGAGGCGCTCGGGCGAGCGGCGGCGGCAAGCGAGACGCGCAGAGGGCGGCGGTGCGTGCGAGTCCGACCGGGCCCCAGATGGGCTCGGCGGGCTGGCTTAGGGCCAAACGGGCCCTGCGGCGCTGAGGGGGAGCGTGGGGAACAGGTGGCGAGCGAGGAGAGGGCGAGAGAGGCTTCTACGGCGGCGCCGGCCAGTGGGGGCGCGCCACTTGGCGGTGGTGGTTCTGGTCGGTGCGGAAAACGTGGCAGAGGCGGTGGCGCTGATGATTGGGGCGCGGAAAGCAAGGAGGAAGGTGGAAGAAGGCCAAAATGGCATGAGGGGGGTCTATAAATAGCAAAACAGCTATGGTTTGAGGGTTTGGGGGCGTTTTAGGAGTGTTTTGGAGCCTCCGATCGCGATCCGACCATCAGGAATGAAGGGGGGTTTTAGGTGGGCTGCAGGTGGGCTGAGAAGAGGGGTTGGGCTGAGAGAAAAGGAGAGAAAGAGAGGCCCGGCGGTAGTTTCAAAGACCGAAACATCCGACGAAGGTACCGACAACGGTACCGCTATATATTTAACGGTTGGGCAGTCAAACGGACTCCGAGTGCGACGAAACTTGACAGGCGCTCTGTCTACACTATAATAAGACCGCAAGCCAAGTTACATCCTAATCCGAGAACATTTAACACCCACTCACAACAGGAGACAAAAGGGGAACGCCGGGGGACATAGGAGCGCCGGATTGCAAAACGGACAGCGGGGAAAATGCTCGGATGCATGAGACGAACATGTATGCCAATGCGGTGCACATGATGACATGATATGAAATGCAGATGATGACATGATAAAATGCAACATTCAAGCAAATGACATGGCAAGGACGGCGAATAACTGGCGGACACCTGGCGCATCGGATCCGGGGCGTTACAACACTCCTCCACTAACAAGAGATCTCGTCCCGAGATCTTAGGACCGAGACGGAAGGGAAAAAGGATGAGGTGAAACAAGAACTCAAGAGAAGAAGCAAAGAATCGAGAGCACTCAAGAAGAAGAGAGGACCGACGAGAATGACGAGAATCGAAAGCTCACGGAATCAGATAGGCTATGAAACCACTCGTTCTAACCGGAGTGGTTAGAATGAGAAAAGAAACGAATAAGACTGAAAGGATTTAGGTAGCACTCCGGCTGAAAATGGGAGGATTAGAACGAAGTTGAGAGGATGGAATGGTACTTGATGAACTCTTGAAGAATGAATTAAATCATGAAGAACCACCATGAAGAACTCCGGTGACGAAAAGGATGATGAGATAGAATGAAGGAAGAAAAAATAAGATGAGCCTTGCGATGATAGATGGAGGTTCCGACGAGATGGCCGAGGAAATTTGAACTCCGGAAAAGAAAAGATGAAAACACTTGGAACTAGAATTTATTCCTCAAGAACAAACTCTGATGGAATGGATTAAACACCTGGATGAAATAAGAATAAGATTTATTGTATGCTTATCCTTCATCAAATTAAATTGATGACAAGCTATGGATTTTTGCATACTACTTATTCTTCTTGAAAAAGAATTGAGAATTGACATATCACAAACTTGAGAAGGTCTTCGTGAACCACCGGTAGAATTGGAAAGAATGAATGGATTAAAATGATAATCAAAGAAAAGAATCTGAAAGAACCACCATTGGAATTCAAGAATGACTGATGAAAGAGACTGAATCACTGGGAAGAATTAGAAGAACTGCTATGCTAGAGGGGATTTAGATGCAAAAGAACAAAGAGATCATGAACTGATTAAGGAACACTTGAACGAAGCACCGGGATAATTAGAGATCGGTAACTGGAATGATGGCCTCCGGTGAAAAGAAAAAGAAATCAACTCCTGAAATACTCTGGATGGATGAAAAGAATTTGCATGACCTGAAACAATTTGATAGGATAACATCGAGCTAGCACCGCGAAACTCCGGGAGAACGGACAAGATTTAAAAGAAATTCTTCCTCGATCTTCAAAAAACGACGGGACACACCACCAAAATTACTGAGATACTCCGGGAGAATGAAAAGCAAAGAGGTTGAGCCAACAATGAAAGAATTATAAAGCGAACTTGGAGAAGGCATGTGACCGATGGGATCCATTCTTACGTCACACTTTGAAAAGAATTATGAATGCTCTGGGGGAATTTAGAAGAGTCAGGTAAGATCCTGGGAAAAGACCTGTGGGTTAGGGCCCACTAAAAGAACACTGTTGGAAAAGATTGTTGAAAAGATAGATGATGCACCGGAACAATTGAAATATTTGAATGAGGTGACAACCTTGAATTAATTGGAACACGGATGAAACTCCTGAGATGTCTTCCGAACTCCGGAATGATTGAATGGCGAGAGGCGAACGAGCAGGGAGAACACTTGAGCCGAGGAAAAGAATATGATCAACCCGAAAAACTTGAATTGAATTCACCGGAAAAAGAAAGGGCTGAAGAATGACGAACGAGACGAGAATTCACCGGTTGAAATACTTAAGGGAAGACTGAAGAGGCTCCACACGAATGAAGTTGACGGTCGAAAGAGACTTAGACTCCGGGAAGAAGAGGGTGGGAGGGCGGGAAAAACACAGGCAACTGGAAGGGGGAACCGACGAATATCTTGAAGAGAAAAAACACCGGTTAAAATCATTGAGGAAATAAAGAAAAGACTTCGCACGAGTAGGATGGATACTCGATCACGGACTCCGGTTTCGAGAGAAAGAAGGGTGGGCGGGTGGGAAAAGAAAACAACTGAGGATTGGACTTGGCAAAGAAGAAGAGGCTCGAGTCAACTTGACGAGAAATGCACCGGATAAAAGAGGATGGACAACGAACGAAAACTAACCGCGCGATCCTAAAGAAAATTTGAAGGGGAAGAGGAGTAATTAAAAACACCTATGTCAAGATTCCTCACCAGAGCGACGAAGGGGCTGAGGAGTAAAAAGAATTCCCACTCTCCGATATAACTAGACTCCGTAAACAATTTTCTTCTAGACTCAACAACGGCCAAACTACACGATCAATCAAGGGGGGCTCCTAGGGTCGGTCGAGGCTCTGATACCAACTTGTCACGCCCAATATGCAACCCTATCCAAAAGGAACTCGAAGGTCCCACCAAGGATAGACCCGCATATTGAAACGCTTTTGCAAGGTGGATATCGTTACATCAACATTACATAATAGATGGGGATACATACAAGAGGCATACAAGGCCACACGAATACATCAATACAACATATACAAGATCAACATCCGACTACGGATGAAACATAAACAGAAACTCAAACAATATCCACCCTGCTAGCCCAGGCTGCCGACCTGGAACCTATCCCCTGATCGAAGAAGAAGCAGAAGAACTCCAAACAAGCAAACATCACGCTCGCGTCACGATCATCGCAACCTGTACCTGCAACTGTTGTTGTAGTAATCTGTGAGCCACGAGGACTCAGCAATCCCATTACCATAGGTATCAAGACTAGCAAAGCTTAATGTGAAAGGAAGGGGTAAAGTGGTGAGGTTGCAGCAGCGGCTAAGCATGATATGGTGGCTAACATACGCAAATAAGAGCGAGAAGAGAAGCAAAGGAACGGTCGTCAACTAGCAATGATCAAGAGGTGATCTTGAACACCTACTTACGTCAATGATAACACAGAAACCGTGTTCACTTCCCGGACTCCGCCGAGAAGAGACCATCACGGCTACACACGCGGTTGATGCGTTTTAATTCGGATCTGGTGTCAAGTTATCTACAACCGGACATTAACAAATTCCCATCTGCCACATAACCGCGGGCACGGCTCTCGAAAGTTTATACCCTGCAGGGGTGTCCCAACTTAGCCCATGACAAGCTCTCGCGATCAACGAAGGAATAGAACTTCTCCCAGGAAGACCCGATCAGTCTCGGAATCCCGGTTTACAAGACATTTCGACAATGGTAAAACAAGACCAGCAAAGCCGCCCGATGCGCCGACAATCCCGATAGGAGCTGCACATATCTCGTTCTCAGGGCAACACCGGATAAGTCAAGCTACGAGTAAAACCAGACTTCGAGTTTCCCCGAGGTGGCCCCGCAGGCTGCTCAGTTCGGACCAACACTTAGACAAGCACTGGCCCGGGGGGGCTAAAATAAAGATGACCCTTGGGTTAATTACTCCCAAGGGAAAGGTAGGTGGTGGTGAGGCAAATGGTAAAACCAAGGTTGGGCCTTGCTGGGCAAGTTTTATTCAAAGCGAACTGTCAGGGGGGTCCCATAAATCACCCGACCGCGTTAGGAACGCAAAATCCGGGAATATAATACCGGTATGACAGAAACTAGGGCGGCAAGAGTGGAACAAAACACCAGGCATAAGGCCGAGCCTTCCACCCTTTACCAAGTATATAGATGCATTAATAATATAAGAGATATTGTGATATCCCAACATAAATCCTGTCCACCATGGAGAAATCTTCAACTTCTCCTGCAACTAGCAACGCTATAAGAGGGGCTGAGCAAAGCGGTAACATAGCCAAACAACGGTTTGCTAGGAATGGTGTCAAAGGTTAGAGGTTCATGGCAATATGGCATGGCTTGATAAACAGGTAATAGGTAGCGCAGCATAGCGATAGAACGAAGCAACTAGCATAGCAATGATAGTAGTGAGATCTAGGGTAGCGGTCATCTTGCCTGAAATCCCGCAAGGAAGAAGAACGAGTCCATGAAGAAGATGAAGCCACGAAGACGAACCAAGCGTAGACGAACACATCCTCACGATCGCAACGAAACGGGAACTATCGAGAAGAAGCACACAACATGGTAAACACACCACACATGAACAAGACATGATGCACAACAAGCATGATGCATGACAAAGCTAGATGAGACTAATCATGGCAAGAAATGATGCAAACAAGAACAACACATCAAGGCAAGTTTAAATGAGGCCGGGAACAACATATAACAATTCCGGTAAGTCCTCATATGCAAATTTCGAAATTGGTCCGGAACTGAATAAACCTTATGTTCAAGTTGTTAAACAGCAAGTTAAGATGCACCAAGATGATCTACACGAGATTCTAGTCAAGTTACATATAAAGTTCATTAGATTCGGAGCTACAGCCTAGAAGATATGAGCAAAACAAGTTAAACATGGCATTGATGCAAAATGCATACAAACATCAAGCAAACACCTCAAAACAAGGATGCAACATGATAATATGAAACTACATGCAAAATCAAGCAAGTTTCATATAGACCACACTCAAAACGGAGCAACGGGGCAACACATACACTCTATACAAGTCATAGCAACAATCTATCCAAAACAGCAACTAGGCATATTGCAAGCATCAAAACAATATGCTACAGCAATCCAACATAATAACAAAAGGCATGGGCATGAAGTACATGTAAAGCATAACAAAACATGAACACTGAGCTATCTCCAGAAACAACTAGAACATGCTCAAAAAGACATGGTAAGATTGCAAATAATAACAGTTTCAGACTTTAGCAGAAATAACATCAGGTTGCAATGTTTAGAGCTATCAAACAACATGTTATAGGAACTTAACATGGCAAATAAAGGCATGGCATGAATCTACTAATAGCATAGATCAAAAGACCCTTACTGACCATGAGCCAAAAAGGAGCAGAAGATATGATGGCACCCATGTAAACATGGCAAGTTATATTACAGATTCAAACATGGCAGGAACAACAATAAGTAGGCATGTTGGTGAGCTTGAACCACTCCCTACAGAGCAATACATGGCATGGCAAGGCAACCAACAGTAAGAGGATATGTTTATGAAGCTAAGCATGGCAAGAACAAGTTCACAGGATGCATGAATCACTAGCAAACAATCATGGAAACATTGAACTTAATGTAAACAAGCTGACAGCAACATTTTCAAGCAACTTTGGAGCAAGATAACAACATGCTCTAGCAGGCTATAATTGCAACCAAGGGCATGAATGGATAGAGCATGACATGTAGATCAAAACATGTTTATAGGACATCTCCAGATTATGCATGAAATGACTTGTAGTAGCAGGTTAACATAGCAACAAAATATAACAGAATCTGTCAGGAAAACAGCAACAGCAAGTACTCTACTTAACAAGCTCAATGCACTCACTACAAACATCACAAAAATACATGGTTGGCACCCCTGGAAAGATGGCATGGCATAGATCAAAACACATGAAGACATCAACCTCATAGGATGCACACATCAATCATGGCAAAAATGATAAATGAGCAAGTTATAACAGTTTCAGTAGATTAAGATCAACATGCACTCTTCTAATAGCATTTCGGGCATCAAGATGAGCTCAAATGAAAATGATGCAATGTAATGAAATGAAGTACTCATTGAGACGAACAATTTGACATATTACACGCACGAAACGGAGCTACGGATGGAGAGATGTGATGCGATGAATATGGCATGATTATGTCAAATATTTCGGGACTTAGGCATTTTTCAGGAAAAAAACATGCGGGCGCAATATAACTAAGATGCGCGCGGGGCGGGGCTTAGCGGGTCGCTCACCATTGGGCTCGGCCCAGGTTGGTGGGGAGGGGCTTGGCAGGCCGAGGAGGGGAGTCGGGCTCGGCCGGCTGGGCTGCGGGGCCCATGCGGGGCCGGTCCGAGCGGGCGCTCGTCCTCCTCCCGCTCGGACAGGGAGGAGGCGGCCATGGCAGGGGGAGCGGCGGCGCCGGAGTGCAGGGAGGCCAGGGGGGCCGGGGCGGGTCCGACGAGCGGCGGAACGGACCGATCCGGCCGTGGGGGGGCGGATCCGGCCGGCGGAAGGGTCGGCGGCGCTGCCTCGAAGCTTCGGCGGCGACAGATCCCTGCAGCAGAGTGGGATTAGAGGGAGAGGAGAAGGAGAGAAGGAGGGCAGGGCGGCGGCGTGACCTGGCGGGGCGGCGGCGTGACCTGCCGGCGGCGGGGTCGAGGCGCGGAGGCGGGGCGGCGAGGTCCGGTGGAGGGGCGGCACGGCCTCGCGCGGGGAGGCGCTCGGGCGAGCGGCGGCGGCAAGCGAGACGCGCAGAGGGCGGCGGTGCGCGCGAGTCCGACCGGGCCCCAGATGGGCTCGGCGGGCTGGCTTAGGGCCAAACGGGCCCTGCGGCGCTGAGGGGGAGCGCGGGGAATAGGTGGCGAGCGAGGAGAGGGCGAGAGAGGCTTCTACGGCGGCGCCGGCCAGTGGGGGCGCGCCACTTGGCGGTGGTGGTTCTGGTCGGTGCGGAAAACGAGGCAGAGGCGGTGGCGCTGATGATTGGGGCGCGGAAAGCAAGGAGGAAGGTGGAAGAAGGCCAAAAATGGCATGAGGGGGGTCTATAAATAGCAAAACAGCTAGGGTTTGAGGGTTTGGGGGCGTTTTAGGAGTGTATTGGAGCCTCCGATCGCGATCCGACCATCAGGAATGAAGGGGGCTTTTAGGTGGGCTGCAGGTGGGCTGAGAAGAGGGGTTGGGCTGAGAGAAAAGGAGAGAAAGAGATGAAGGAAATATGCCCTAGAGGCAATAATAAAGTTATTATTTATTTCCTTATAATCATGATAAATGTTTATTATTCATGCTAGAATTGTATTAACCGGAAACATAATACATGTGTGAATACATAGACAAACAAAGTGTCACTAGTATGCCTCTACTTGACTAGCTCGTTAATCAAAGATGGTTATGTTTCCTAACCATGGACAAAGAGTTGTTATTTGATTAACGAGGTCACATCATTAGTTGAATGATCTGATTGACATGACCCATTCCATTAGCTTAGCACCCGATCGTTTAGTATGTTGCTAATGCTTTCTTCATGACTTATACATGTTCCTATGACTATGAGATTATGCAACTCCCGTTTACCGGAGGAACACTTTGGGTGCTACCAAACGTCACAACGTAACTGGGTGATTATAAAGGAGCATTACAGGTGTCTCCAAAGGTAGATGTTGGGTTGGCGTATTTCGAGATTAGGATTTGTCACTCCGATTGTCGGAGAGGTATCTCTGGGCCCTCTCGGTAATACACATCACATAAGCCTTGCAAGCATTACAACTAATATGTTAGTTGTGAAATGATGTATTACGGAATGAGTAAAGAGACTTGCCGGTAACGAGATTGAACTAGATATTGGATATCGACGATCGAATCTCGGGCAAGTAACATACCGATGACAAAGGGAACAACGTATGTCGTTATGCGGTCTAACCGATAAAGATCTTCGTAGAATATGTAGGAGCCAATATGGGCATCCAGGTCCCGCTATTGGTTATTGACCGGAGACGTGTCTCGGTCATGTCTACATTGTTCTCGAACCCGTAGGGTCCGCACGCTTAAGCTTACGATGACAGTTACATTATGAGTTTATGCATTTTGATGTACCGAAGGTTGTTCGGAGTCCCGGATGTGATCACGGACATGACGAGGAGTCTCGAAATGGTCGAGACGTAAAGATTGATATATTTGAAGCCTATGTTTGGACATCGGAAGTGTTCCGGGTGAAATCAGGATTTTACCGGAGTACCGAGAGGGTTACCGGAACCCCCCGGGAGCCATATGGGCCTTCATGGGCCTTAGTGGAAAGGTGAAAGGGCTGCCCACAAGGGCTGCGCGCCTCCCCACTTCCCCTAGTCCTATTAGGACTAGGAGAGGTGGCCGGCCACCCTTCTCCCTCTTTCCCACTTGGGGAATCCTAGTTGGAATAGGATTGGAGGGGAGTCCTACTCCCGGTAGGAGTAGGACTCCTCCTGCGCCTCCCTCCTTTGGCCGGCCAGCCTCCCCTCCTCTCCTCCTTTATATACGGAGTCAGGGGCACCTCTAAACACACAAGTTGATCCACGTGATCTATTCCTTAGCCGTGTGCGGTGCCCCCTGCCACCATATACCTCGATAATACTGTAGCGGAGTTTAGGCGAAGCCCTGCTGCTGTAGTTCATCAAGATCGTCACCACGCCGTCGTGCTGACAGAACTCTTCCCCGACACTTTGCTGGATCGGAGTCCAGGGATCGTCATCGAGCTGAACGTGTGCTCGAACTCGGAGGTGCCGTAGTTTCGGTGCTTGATCGGTTGGATCGTGAAGACGTACGACTACTTCCTCTACGTTGTGTCATCGCTTCCGCAGTCGGTCTGCGTTGGGTACGTAGACAACACTCTCCCCTCGTTGCTATGCATCACATGATCTTGCGTGTGCGTAGGAAATTTTTGAAATTACTACGAAACCCAACAAGAGAGGCCCGGCGGTAGTTTCAAAGACCGAAACATCCGACGAAGGTACCGACAACGGTACCGCTATATATTTAATGGTTGGGCAGTCAAACGGACTCCAAGTGCGACGAAACTTGATAGGCGCTCTGTCTACACTATAATAAGACCACAAGCCAAGTTACATCCCAATCCGAGAACATTTAACACCCACTCACAACAGGAGACAAAAGGGGAACGCCGGGGGACATAGGAGCGCCGGATTGCAAAACGGACAACGGGGAAAATGCTCGGATGCATGAGACGAACATGTATGCCAATGCGGTGCACATGATGACATGATATGAAATGCAGATGATGACATGATAAAATGCAACACGCAAGCAACTGACATGGCAAGGACGGCGAATAACTGGCGGACACCTGGCGCATCGGATCCGGGGCGTTACAACTTCATAAGGCAATATCAGAAAATAGGAAGGAAAAGAGTAAGTTAGGGGATGTTGGTGGTCCTCCGCACCGACGCAAACAGAGACTTTCTAGATTTGCCACTACTACTGCTAGTGAAGTTGAAGTCCCAAGTCTAAATGATGAGTTCATCTCCCGTACTCCACCATCGTAGGTGCTTGCTCTAAGTTGACAGTGTGATAATTGGTTTCATGTTGCATATGTTGTCTAGTCTGTATTTCTTCTATTTTGATTAAATTGCACTTGCTGAGTTTATACGTTATACATGTGCATATGACATGGCTTTCTGTGTCTAGAATACACTGCATCTATCTATCATACCATGTTCTTACATCAAAGTACTGCTGTTGTGTATCCCGCATCAGTCACTCATGATTGGACGCTTTTAACATGGCAATTTGATAGTGGTTGCATCTTGCATTGATTTCTACGTTGTACTGCTTCTAATTTTTCGAATTGCCACTTATGACAAGACACTTTTAACTTGGCAGAGTAATATTGGTTGCATCTTTCATATGGTGTCTAGCTTGCATTACTTCTATTTTCTTAAAAATCCTTCTGCTTAGTTTGCACATCGTAGCTGTGAATATGTCATGTCGTCCTGTTTTTCTTACATATTCCATCCTCATACGGTTGTCTTACATCAAAGTAGTGCTTGTCTGTATCATGCATCAATGAGTTCTGAAGAGTGATTTTATTCTTTTGTGTTGTGGGTACAGCTTGACATGGCAAAGTCAAAAAAGAGCAAGGAAAATAATATAGTAGGGAGTGTTGTTACTCGTCGGGTGAAACGGAAAAGGATCTGTCGTCGAGATTCTGCTAGTACTTATAGTGCAGTAGAAGGTCCAAGTCCACCGGCTAAATCTACAAACACAGTATCACCTGCTCCACCAGCTGCAGCATCCGCTTAAACTGTACCAGCATCTCAACCAATTACTCGTTCGTTTGCTCCGGAACTGGCTAGTTCCCAAGCTGCCTTCACACCTAACACTACTTCTGAAGCACTGCTGACACAACAGGACTTGGAAAGATCAGATGAACCTCATGAGCATCAACACCAAGATGGTACCTGACTGAGTCAAGTTGCAGTTGCATGCTCCTTTATATGTACTTTTGCTGTTTGATGTACACTAACACTTTCCATATTCGTTATTGAACTAGCACCACGGTGCAAGCGGAAACAGACATCAGGGATAATGCTTGACAGATTAACAAAATCTAAAGGAGGAAGAATGGAGATCCATTTTGAGGCAGGTTTAAAAAGGCCACGTGATGCTAAAGAGTCAGCCAAGTTAGTATCAGAGGCATCCGTTGCCGTTAGGTGTCATGCACGTATCCTCCCAACGTGGATCCAGTACAGGAATGAGAAAGACAATACCCAGTTTAACACCTTCCTTGACCATTTATTCGTAAGTAATGTTATTCATCGCAATTAGTAATATTGTCTTGCTCTATCCCATACTTTCTAGCTTCCTCCTAATAAGGCTCACATTCTTTTTTAACAGATGAGGTTCAAGTTGGATCCGAAAGATGATGCAACTAAACAAGCATGCACTCATGTTTTTCAGTCTGTCTGCGACAGTATCGGTACCACCTTAGAAAATCTCACTTTGAAGGCAAGGCTAACAATGAAATCGCCCAAACATCTCCAGTGGAATATATTACAGATGAAGACTGGACAACCCTCGTTAAACACTGGTCTGATCCAAAGTATCAGGTAGGCTATATGTATTTGATCAGACCACATATTGAACTTGTATTTATGTATGTGCCTTACAAGTGTATCTTCTTCTAGGCTAACTGTTTGAAGAACAAAACCAACCGTTCTAAAGTGAAATTCCAACAGACAACAGGATCCCGTAGCTATATTGCACACCGTGAGGCTCTTGTAAATAGCTGCTACTTACTTCTTCTTTTTTGTGCCATATTATCGTATCTATATTGACTTGTTCCAAATACAGAGGAAAGCCCGTGCGGACCAAAAAGAACCTGAACTGAATGCAATGCAAATCTTCAAGGATTGCCACACCAGCAAGATGAAGGGCATGAGCACACCAGTTAAAGCCGCTGTTGTAAGTCCTTACTCCTCCTGCCTTGAACTTATTGGTACTGTGATGTGTTCATTTAACTACTTGGTTTGCAGCAAATGTCAGTTACTCTGTTCACTTTTATACACAGTTGTCTTAACGTCTCATTTCATCTTACATGGTTTAAAAGAGATGAATAATATTCTTTTGGTCTTGATCTATAATCTAGTTGTTATGTTCACGTGCGCACACAATGATAAAATAGCTTGTTTGTTTTATATATGTTTGCCCATGATATGAATGATGTCATACTATGTTCATCCTACTTTAAACCATGTCTCTTTATCCTTAGATGTCAACGAATGTGAGGAAATAGACAATACAGTAGGCATGCTACATGGACATATGTTCCGAAAGTGATTTTATTATGTAGTTGGCACTACAATACATGCTAATGTATTACAGTAGTTCACCAAAATAAGTTATGTATAAATGTTTAACCTACTTTGTTTGTTTTTGTCTCATTAGTAACTTATCTGGTACACTAATCTACAAGTTCAAACTTTCAAGAAGCTATGGAACAAATGATTGAACAGCCACAACCACCTGAAGGTGACGAGGCTACTACAGGCACAATGTCAGCTCTTGCTGCAGTGCGTCAGTACTCTCCACGAATAGTGCAAAAAGCACCTTCCTGCATAATTCTGGGTTGGTTGTCAAGGTAACCTCGTCCAAATTGCCTACTGAACAAAATCTTCCTGCTAGATAGAGTGATATATATGTGCTCGAGACACAAGTCCAATCCCTAATGGATGTTGTTTCGGAAACAAGAATAGTGGTTGAAAAATGTCGTCAAGATATGAATGGTTTTGAAACCAGACTATCAGACATTCTCTTTGTTGTTCAAGAGCAACGGCGGAAAAAGGTGGAGATCATGCTGCTCCATCAGATTCTACAGCCTGAAACATTAGCACTCAGGTCAAATGATCTGTGCTTCTATACATCTGATGGTGCTTTTATCTGGAAGGACTGTAAACTTTATGCCAACAGGACTTTTGTTGTATGGTTGGAATTTATTTTGTTGTGATACAACATTTATGATGTTGCCACAGGCTGCAGTAATTACGACGCTATTTTTGTATAGTGTAGGTTTATCTTAGTAATGTATTCGCCGAAAGCTTCATAGGGGCCCAACATGCCAACATTCGTCGGGCCCATTCCAATTGGGCTAAAAACGATTACAGGCCGAAATTGGCATGTAGCCCACTAAAAATATTTGGGCCTAAATCAGCATAAGCTTTCATATTTTTCTGGTAGGCCTGTGCCCATAGTGGGCCTTTAACAGGCCTAAACATAATTTGGGACCTCAGTAAAAATAGGCCATTTATAGGTGTAAATATCTCGAGCCCATAAAAAACATGGGCCTTTAATAGACCGAAAGTGAGATTGGGCCCTGATTGTGCCAAATAACCCACTGGACTTAGCAAGCCAAAATGGTGGCCCATTTACGATGCGGATCTTTGACAAGCCAAAATTCGGACGGGCCGTAAATGCGCCGACCTAATACACGGGCCTTTAACAGGCTGGAACTTCGATCGGGCTAGATTATCGTCATTTTTATATGGGCCGTTAATGGGCCCGATATGACGTTGGGCCACATATGGCCCATGGTTTACGTCCAGCATTAACAGGCCGAAAATGACAACAGGCCGAAAGTGGCCCAAATTTGTAGTGGGCCTCTAACAGGCCGAATGTCAGACATGGCCGAATATGACCCAAATCCTTCATGGTCGGTTATGGGCCGAAAGTTTTGATGGCCTGTAAATAGGCCAAAATGAAGCCGGACCTTTAACAGGCCGGAAATACACCAGGCCGTAATTCGGCCCAATTACTTAGCGGACTGTTAACGGGCCAGAAGTGACCATGGGCTGCGTTGATGACAAGTTTAGGACAGGCCGTTAACGGGCCGATTTGACAGAGAATGTTGGTCCTTTAGCTGGGCCCGCCCATTATGGTCTGCAGAATCTTGTGGGCCTTTAGCTGGGCCGGCCCATTGTGGTCCGCAAAATCTTGTGGGCCTTTAGCTGGGCCGGCCCATTATGGTCTGCAAAATCGTGTGGGCCTTTAGCTGGGCCGGCCCATTATGGTCCGCTAAATTTTGTGGGCCTTTAGCTAGGCCGACCCATTATGGTTTGCTAAATCTTATGGGCCTTCGGTTGGGCCGACCCATTTAAACTTTGTCGGCCACTTTTGGGCCAGTCCACGTGTCAACATATCATAGGCCCATCTCGACAGTTGGATGAGTGACACCTGTGCCAACGCGGAGCTGACGCATGGATCCGTCAGCCAATGAGAATTTTACACGTGGAAAATTGGCATTGGTCGTGGCTGTTAACGGGTTATCGGATCCAAAATCCGACCCGATAGCTTAACGGCGTTCCGTTACGGTGGATGCCACGTGTCGGTCACCCTTGACGAAAGCACTTTTGTGACGCGCGATTTATCGTCATGGAAGTGGACACTTCCGTGATGATAATTTTGGTAATGTCATGGAACACTTCTACGACAGCACAGGTATGACTATCTTGATTCTATCATAAAATCGTCATGGATGTACATGCATGACAGAAAACGTGACCTACTGTGACAAACACGTATCATCACGGAAGTGTATTTTTTTGGTAGTGTATTGCCTTGCATGACCATGTAGTTGACATCGTATTTGTGGCAAAGCTACCTTTCATAATTCTTTCATACATGTTACTCTTGATTCATTACACATCCCGGTACACCGCCGGAGGCATTCACATAGAGTCATATTTTGTTCTAAGTATTGAGTTGTAATTTTTGAGTTGTAAGTAAATAAAAGTGTGATGATCTTCATTATTAGAGCATTGTCCCAGTGAGGAAATGATGATGGATACTATGATTCCCCCACAAGTCGAGATGAGACTCCGGACAAAAAAAATAAAAAAGGGGAAAAGGAGGCCATAAAAAGGAGAAAAAAGTCCCAAATAAAAAAATAAAAAAATGAGAGAAAAAGAGAGAAGGGGCAATGCTACTATCCTTTTACCACACTTGTGCTTCAACGTAGCACCATGATCTTCATGATAGAGAGTCTCCTATGTTGTCACATTCATATACTAGTGGGTATTTTTCATTATAGAACTTGGCTTGTATATTCCAATGATGGGCTTCCTCAAAGTGCCCTAGGTCTTCGTGGGCAAGCAAGTTGGATGTACACCCACTTAGTTTCCTTTTGAGCTTTCATACACTTATAGCTCCAGTGCATCTGTTGCATGGCAAGCCCTACTCACTCACATTGATATCTATTGATGGGCATCTCCATAGCCCGTTGATACTCCTAGTTGATGTGAGACTATCTTCCTCCCTTTTTGTCTTCTCCACAACCACCATATTCTATTCCACCTATAGTGCTATGTCCATGGCTCACGCTCATGTATTGCGTGAAAGTTGAAAAAGTTTGAGAATACTAAAGTACAAAATAATTGCTTGGCTAAAACCAGAGTTGTGCATGATTTAATATTTTGTCTGATGAAGATAGAGCATAGCTAGACTATATGATTTTGTAGCGATAACTTTCTTTGGCCATGTTATTTTGAGAAGACATAATTACTTTGTTAGTATGCTTGAAGTATTATTATTTTTATGTCAATATTAAACTTTTTTCTTGAATCTTTCGGATCTGAATATTCATTCCACAGTAAAGAAAATTACATTGATAATTATGTTAGGTAGCATTCCACATCAAAAATTCTATTTTTATCATTTACCTACTCAAGGACGAGCAGGAATTAAGCTTGGGGATGCTTGATACGTCTCCAACGTATCTATAATTTTTGATTGTTCCATGCTATTATATTATCCATCTAGGATGTTTTATATGATTTTTGGGACTAACCTATTAACCTAGAGCCCAGTGCCAGTTTCTATTTTTCCTTGTTTTTGAGTTTTACAGAAAAGGAATACCAAACAGAGTCCAATTGACGTGCCAATTTTTGATGATTTTTTATGGACCAAAAGAAGCCCCAAGAATAAAAGAGTTGGGCCAGAAGAGTCCCGGGCTGCCCACGAGGGTGGGGGGCATGCCCACCCCCTTGGGCGCGCCCCCCTATCTCGTGGATGGCTCGGAGACCCCCCCTGACATTAGACGTACGCAAAAATTCCTATAAATATATAAACCTCCAGAAAATAACCTAGATCGGGAGTTCCGCCGCCGCAAGCCTTTGTAGCCACCAAAAACCAATCGGGACCCTGTTCCAGCACCCTGCCGGAGGGGGGATCCCTCACCGGTGGCCATCTTCATCATCCGGGCGCTCTCCATGACGAGGAGGGAGTAGTTCACCCTCGGGGCTGAGGGTATGTACCAGTAGCTATGTGTTTGATCTCTCTCTCTCTCTCTCGTGTTCTTGATTTGGCACGATCTTGGTGTACCGCGAGCTTTGCTACTATAGTTGGATCTTATGATGTTTCTCCCCCTCTACTCTCTTGTAATGGATTGAGTTTTCCCTTTGAAATTATCCTATCGGATTGAGTCTTTAAGGATTTGAGAACACTTGATGTATGTCTTGCATGTACTTATCTGTGGTGACAATGGGATATCACGTGATCTACTTGATGTATGTTTTAGTGATCAATTTGCGGGTTCAGTGACCTTGTGAACTTATGCATAGGGGTTGGCACACATTTTTGTCTTGACTCTTCGGTAGAAACTTTGGGGCAATGTTTGAAGTTCTTTGTGTTGGTTGAATAGATGAATCTGAGATTGTGTGATGCATATCGTATAATCATACCCGCGGATACTTGAGGTGACATTGGAGTATCTAGGTGACATTAGGGTTTTGGTTGATTTGTATCTTAAGGTGTTATTCTAGTACAAACTCTATGATAGATCGAACAGAAAGAATAGCTTTGTGTTATTTTACTACGGACTCTGGAATAGATCGATCAGAAAGGATAACTTTGAGGTGGTTTCGTACCCTACAGTAATATCTTCGTTTGTTCTCCGCTATTAGTGACTTTGGAGTGACTCTTTGTTGCATGTTGAGGGATAGTTATATGATCCAATTATATTATTATTGTTGAGAGAACTTGCACTAGTGAAATTATGAACCCTAGGCCTTGTTTCCTAGCATTGCAATACCTTTTACGCTCACTTTTACCACTTGTTACCTTGCTGTTTTTATATTTTCAGATTACAAATACTCATATCTACCATCCATATTGCACTTGTATCACCATCTCTTCACTGAACTAGTGCACCTATACATTTTACCATTGTATTGGGTGTGTTGGGGACACAAGAGACTCTTTGTTATTTGGTTGCTGGGTTGTTTGAGAGAGACCATCTTCATCCTACACCTCCCACGGATTGATAAACCTTAGGTCATCCACTTGAGGGAACTTTGCTACTGTCCTACAAACCTCTTCACTTGGAGGCCCAACAACGTCTACAAGGAGAAGGTTGCGTAGTCGACATCACATTCTTGCGCAATGGCATGAGCAGCCGGTGCAACTGTTCAAATGGGCGGTAGGAGAAGCCAAATCCCGGGACCAGTTGTGGCGGCGCCGCAGGGCATGCATCATAGGCGAGGTGAGCTGCCCTCCTTCCCTGCCAGCGATGCAGTGAACTTGCAATGCCATGTCGGTTTGCAACCTTGACAACTACTCCATTTATATGTATTGTATTCCTATGAAAATACTTGGCCGTTTTGAAAAAGATGGTAATTGATTTATCACTAGTTTTAGAATGCTTGGTCGTGACAACCAACCGAAGCCACAACTAGAAATCTCAATCGCGTAAAACTTTACGGTCGGTCGCACCAACAGACGGTCGGTCGCACCCGCGTCTCACCGAAGGGACACGCATCGGCTTGGTCTGACATGTACGACCAGTTACGTCACTGACTTGTGCGACTACATTTGAGCAGTGTAGTACTCCCTCTATCTCAGTTTACAAGTCTTGCATGTGTACCAAGGTCATTAATTGGACCAACTTAATAAGAGGCATAGACTACAAAAAATATATCATTACAAACTTCAAATATTCTATTTTTTAATGATATATTTTTATGTTAAACAATTTATTTTATATAAGTTACTTTGATGACCTAGATACACGTGTAAGCCTTGTAAACTGAGATGGAGGGAGTAGTTGAAATTTATGTTCCACTAAACTCATCGGGAGCCGTTTCGGGCCTCGAAAGCAAAACCATCAAATAATCTTTACCTTGTTCCCATCACATTCAAAAGTACAAGTGCTACAATTAAGTGCAAGCCTGCTCACACCTACTAGTACGTACCAAACCTGAACGTGTTCCCACTATGCAGGTTTTAGTACTAGTGCTAGTACTTAGGGTATGAAAAGGGGAACTACCTAACCGAAAATTACTCTACCTTCCTCCTCATAAGTCCTTCTTCTTCGTCCGTCCTTGCCATGGCCGGTGTGCAAAGCTCTAGGTCGAGAACTACTCATAACAAGGGAGCGGCAACCAAGGCTGCGGAAAAAAAGAGAGGGCTCACCGCCACGCAGAGACCTCGAAAGATCTCTCACAGGTAGGCGATGGCTCCCAGGAGCGCCCTAGCCGCGGAGGCGAACATGCCGAGATGGCGGCGTTGGAGTCATTATCCCTCGACGGCATGCCCGGTCATCTCAATAAGCACCTTAATAAGCAGAAGGAGTTCATCCATGGCTTGGTGGAGCTGCTGAAGGAGAGCCTCGATGACATGCCCGCCGAGCTCAATGAGCAGGGGGAGTTGACCGCCGGCTTGGTGATGCTACTGAAGAAGAGCATTGTCTCGGAGAATAAGGCGACTGGCGAAATCCTGCAACTTTAGGAGGACAAGGCAAAGCTCTGCCACGAGTTTGACCTGGTGTAGGAGAAGAACGTCGGCTGGAAGAAGTTGCATGAGAATAGTAGTTCCTCGATGAAGATGCTGTAGGCCCTCATCATGGAACAGAAGGAGGAGTTGGCGAAGCTCCACATCGAGCACCCGACTGTTGTCAAGGTATGTAATGCGGCCATGGAATAGATGGTGAAGGCTCACGTCGAGAAATCCCACGTCATGGACAGAATGAAGAAGATGGTGGAGGAGACGCGCAAGGAGATGGAGGTCATGGAGGCGATGAAGAAGCAGTTACGACTCTGCGGCGAGCAACCCTTCATGTAGTGAGAGCAGTGCCCCAGACTTGTGTGTGCGTCTTCCTTCTTTTTTGGGGGGTGATAGTCTTCCTTCTTGTTTTGCTCCTGTGTTTCTTCTTTTGCTTCGGGTGTTTCGCCGCACGTGTCATGTTCTCTATGAGGCATGAATAGAACAATGCTAACAATGAGATGACTAGCAAATTAGATCATTTTTATCGCCATATTGCACTGGGCTGCCGTGTTCATGCTCCTCCGTCGTAGTACTACTCCAGTGGAAAAGTTGAGTATACCGCACGGTTCTTTGCTCCTCCTCAGGTCGTCGACACATTTATACAAGCAGTCAAATCACAAGGCCCCGCCTTCCAGCAGTAATGAGCCATCAAATCACAAAGGCCCTCACCTCTCGTGAAACCGACCAAGCTAGACTGCCCTGCCCTCTAGCCTTTTAAAAAATCTATACTTTTGTATAGTAGTCGTATTGATGGATTGCACCATGGAGCAAAACTAACAAGATGAAATTAAAGAAAAAGGTGGTACATATAGAGAGCGCTCGTCGCCAAATTATGCATATAGTACTATTAAAAAAGCTAGTACCTGCTTAAATGGGGTGCTAAATTCTATTAAAGAAATTAGCATACCTATTTAATTCTTGGGTTTTTATTATTTATGCCACTAGTTGTGTATCACTACTCAGTTTTGCCATTAGAAGTTACAACTACTCAAAAATGCCATCGATCTGTGAGATGCCTGCTCAAAAATGCAATTAGATATCTCAAAAATGCCATCATTAAGTTAGATGTTTGCTCAAAAATGCCATTAGACATTGTTATTTTCACGTCAAACCCGTTGACCATGTTACATGACAAAAATAAGCCAATTCTCACAATGATAAGTGTGGCCCGCTTGTCAGGAGTAACCAAGCAAATAATTTTACAGGAAAATGAGAATGTTGTTGGGATCAAGTAGGCCCCACACTTTATTATACTGTAGTGAGACAGAGGGAGAGCTGACATGTTGGTCCATCAGTATTTATGTCATTATAACATGGCAAAAGAGATTTGAGTCACAATAAGGGTGTCCAGCACAACACACCCCTCAAATAAAACTAAGCACCCTGAAATTCTCTGACAAAACTAAGCACCCTGAAATTCTTTGACAACTAAACTGCTGGCTATATGATGTTGGCCATATATATTGTACGTATATAATGTGAAGAAACGAGTGGTAGTACTATTTACCAACTAAAAGATGAATTGTAAGAAATACTAGTATGTACGTACTGAAGAGTTAAAGTAACGAGAAGAAACATGACATAGTTCTGCTGAGGGCTCAGCAAAACACACCCCTCGAATAAAACTAAGCACACCTGAAATTAAACTAAGCAACTAATCTGGTAGACACTGCATTAAAACCACCATGAGCAACGACACTGCCACCTTACTCGGAGTCCTCGTCCATGTCCTCAACTTCGTCCTTGTCCCTCTTCCTATTGGCCGATACTTCTTTGCTTGAACCACACACTTGGCTCTTGCTCTTCATTCAACCCTTGTAGATATTGAAACAAAGGTATCCATTCATTGTAGCGTAGTGGATGTGGTCTATATCTAGTACATTCCACTAACATGCACAATGAAACATGTGTGGAGGTTTCTTCAGTTTACCGTACGAAGGATGAACCATGGCTCCTGTCAGGGTCAGCATTGAAGGCTGATCACGGGAGGGCACCAGCCCATTCTTCCGGAGGTTGAAGGGGTTACCTACAACAAGGCCTATCTGACCCAGGACTATTCTGTCGTTCATAAAGTCTACAGTAACGAATTTGACTAGGCCGCCCTTGAGGAAGTTCTTAAATTCCTCGCACTCAACGTCGGCATGGCATATGTGGTAGACCAAGCATAAGTCATGCACGCAAACCTGGATCATGGCGGGTATCATCTTCTCTTCCTCTTTTAGATTCTTTTCTTTGTCCAGGTTTGTGGTGTACTCAACATCTAGCCCAGCGACCCACTCATCATTTGAGTTTTCGAACATGCGTCTGAAGCGAGCAAGGCATCATTTCCCCGTCACGAAAGAACGGGTGTAGATGACGTTGAACTCTTCGCCGGTGATGGTTCTAACCTTGTACTCACCGCTGATCATGGAGATTTGGGACGCCATGGATTTGGGAGGAGGGTTAGGATTGGTGGAACTGCCGTAATGTGAAAGGACAGGACGACTAGGAGCAAACTGCCGTAATGTTAAAGGACGTCCGGGGACGAGTAGGAGCAAACTGCCAATGGTTTTTCGATTGTAAAAATGATGAGTGGGGCGTGCGAACAGCAGGGTAGTGCTTGCCTGGTGGATAAATGGATTCATGCACAGTACTATGGGGGCCCAATTAGATGTCATGTCTACTCGACGCACAATTAAATGGCTTTCGATGTCATGTCAAGCATCGGGAAAATTACAGGTGATACGAAGCTTTCCATTCTCGCATGATACTGGCTTTTGAGAGCCCTTGGATATGAGATCGAACGGTTGCATGGCGTGATTCTAGACCTATGGGTGAATATCCTCCTAGAGGGTTATTCTGCAAATTTTCAACAACTTAGCATGCGACCGTTCGATGTCATATCCAAGGGCTGCCAGCAGCCTGTATCATGGTCGCACCTACCACGACCGCCGCCTCCCTCGCGTGGTCGCGCCCTTGGAGATTTAACACGGTGTGTTAGGCTATCTAATGTTGGCATGTCATACATAGTCATCACTGAGTCACTCATACTACAACAATCACTACTAGGGAAAAGCCTAGCAGCAGCGCAGGTTTTGGGCCTATCAGTAGCGCGGGCAGAAGCGCTACTGATAAGGCGCTACAGCTAATGCTTAGCAATAGCACGGCTTGACCCACGCTACTGCTAAATTGACTAAGTAGCAGCGGTTCTTTAGAACATCGCTACTGTTAATTAGTAGTAGCGCTTCTCCTAACCCGCGCTACTACTACTATTTAGTATTTTATTTCTTTTCTATTTCATGTTGTATTCATACACCTTTACACAAGTTTTCATACAACAGGAATTTAGAGATTGTTTTTACATCATAATGAGTTATTACATCATGGGGTGAAAGAACCGTGGACTAGTTTCAAGTGGATGTCCATCCACTTGAAACTAATCCGCGGTTCTTTCACCCAATGATATAATAATATCATCATCATCATCATATCATTAACAACTTAGCATCATAATACATCATTGTCATATAACACCTCCTCAATATCATCGTTTTCATCATTGACATCACATAACACCTCCTCAAGATCATCATTATCAACTCTAACACATTACCACATAATAAACATATTGTACCTCATAGGACCTATTACATTCGATTAAGACCTACTACATTTTCTAAGGTAAAATAACAAAAAACAAGATAGCCCCTGACTCTCCATTATGGAGAATGGAGATTAGCCTGTCTCCCATTCTTGCCTTTCGCTGAATGTTACTTCCAAGAACCTCCTTGCGAATGTCCATACATTTCTTCCATTCTCTGATGATCATGTGTTCACGGGTTTTAGAAATCTGATATGCACAGGTGAGCTCCGTAGATTTACCTGGCAGTATGTTCAGAACTAAGAGGCGACCATGCAGAGACATCAGATGAGGCACACAATCTATCGGGAGTTTCTGTTGAAAAACATAATAATAACTTTGTAGTTTGCAATGATGTACTAGTTTTAGAAGTATGCAAAAAATGCACGAATGTCGTAATAGTAAAAAATCTTACCAGGGTATCTCCAGAGAAGTTATCATTGTCCAACACATGCACTAGTGGCACGTATTCACCATAATTTGGAGGAGTTCGATAATAGGCATTGTAATTCTCAAGAAGAGTACAAAATGCGATCAGATGATTTTTCTCCTTATATGTTAATTGGGTGCCTTCGGTGTAGTGGGTTTTATCTACCATCTTCCGCACAGTCTTTGAAGAATCAAAATAAGTTGTCAATGGAAATAAGCTATCAACTATTTTGAAATAAAGAATATAAATTAGTTAATAACTATGTTTGAGAAACTCACATAGCGGTACAATCGGCAGCGTATCAACAAGGACCCAAATGTCCATATTGTCTTCCTCGCTGTCAGGATCACCAAGATCCATGGTGATAATCATACCCTCATCAAAACCATACATTTTACAAAGTGCTTCCCAATTTTGGCAACCAAAATGGGTTACGCTCTAAGCATTGTACAGATTTACTTCAAAATCCATATCATGATGGGTCCTTAGGTGTATTTTCTTTGTTTCGAAATTTTCATGGTCTTCAAAACCCATCCTCTCCAAGATATAGCGTCTTGCATGGCATGGGATAAGCTAGTCGAATTGTAAAATATGAAAATTAGACGTTGAAATAGTTGAAGTCATGCTTAATGGAGAAAAAAACTATTGTCGTCGTTGCGTACCGTATGAACATCGCAGGTCTCCTCGAGCTTAATGCTGAAGCGGCGATCGTCGCCCAGCCGAACGAACCTGTCGCACATACCTCAATCGTCGTGGCACCAGCTACACTCCCCCGGGAGACCGTCGTCGTCCAAGTACGACATTTCCTACAATCATAATTCAAAGATTAAACTTGTACATATTCTAGCACAAGTCATGTCAGAATTCACGACAAAATCCGGCATGACCTTTGCTAAAAGGGTTAATTAGATAAATGCCACTCCAATTATGGCGATTCTGAGAAATGCCACCGCAATTTCCAAACTTTGAAAAATGCCATTTCATGCCACTTCCAGTGGCATTTTTCGAAGTCTGCAGTGGTGTTCTTCAAAGATTGCAAAATTTGCAGTGGCATTTTTCAAAGTTTGGAAATTGCAATGGCATTTTTATGAATCGCCATAATTGGAGTGGCATTTATCAAATTAACCCTTGCTAAAAAAGGACATATCGAGCGCCTGAAATTTGCCGGAACGGAAATTAATCAACACTCCGACAAAACATAGGCCACTCGGAGATGTAAACTGAACATGAACGGCCACTTGGGCAACCACATATCCTATTTGAGCAACAACACAAAATATACAAGGATATTTGGCTGGTCTCACCTCGATGTCGGAGGGGGTACGTCGGTGACTGGGATGACGGCGGGGATGTCGGAGGGGGTCGGTGACGGGGACGACGGAGGTCACCTGAAACCATATAAGTTATCACTAGCAACAAAACATGTTCAACTAGTTTTATTAATTCAACTAGTTCTTACTAAATATAAACTTACTATAAATAGAAAAAAACTAGTTCTTTCTAAAAATAAAGTAGTTCAACTAGTTATATTAATTATCTTACTAAAAATAGATTAGTTCTGTTAATTCAACTAGTTCAACTAGTTTATTAATTTACTTACTAAACTAGTTCAACTACAACTAAAGTAGTTCAACTACCACTACTACTACTAAAAATCTAGTACTAACTAAGCTAAATTAACATCTACTACTACTAAATTAACATCTAGTACTAGCTAACCCTAAATTAACATCTACTACTCCTAAATCTAGTACTAACTAGTGGTAGGGGTGGGGGCGACGGAGAGGTAGCTAGGGGCGGCGAGGTCGAGGGCGGTGGGAGGAGGGCTGCCGGCGGAGGAGGGAGGAGGGGCGGCCATAGGCGGAGGGAGGAGGGCAGCGGCGGAGGAGGGAGGGGCGGCCGCAGGCGGAGGGGAGGATGTGCGAGGAGGATGGAGGAGGGACGGAAGGAGGGGAGTACCTCGGCAGCGGACGAACGAAGGCGGCGGCGGCGGCGGCGACGGACGACGACGGTTGACGCGGACGAGAGTGAGAGTGTGAGTGAGAAGGGCCGGTCCTCCCGTGGGGATAAGGTAGGGATAGTTGTAGCGCGTTTGACAAAAAGCGCTACAGCTAACCTAAGTAGCAGTAGCGCTCTACAGTATAGTGCGCTACTGCTATAGCTAGCGGGGGGCCAAGGTCATGGCAACTATAGCAGTAGCGCTGTAGGCCACAAACGCGCTACTGCTACTTCCAAGTCAGTAGCGCGTTTGGCAGACACGCGCTGCTGCTAAGTAGCAGTAGCGTGGTATTTTGAAGCGCGCTGCAGGTAAGATTCTGTGTATAGGCTTTTCCCTAGTAGTGCAAGGTTGGCTATAAGGTTGGCTATAAGAGTTTTTTTTACTTCTCTCTATCTCTTTCTTCGTAGTATTTATTGCATTTGCCAAGGAGTTACCTCTTCCAGTGAAATGGTGCTTAGATGAGGTGCTAAGGACACTAAATGGCTTAGCAACTCAAGTTCCCAATGCATAGGTGCTTAGTTTTTTGTTGCTAAGTTTTCTTCATTTAATTAGCTATAGACCCAAAATTGTCTTTTCACCTAGTTACACGTGCTTAGCATCATTTCTTCCTTGGTTCACCCAACTAGTCTCTCTCTCTCTCTTAATTAACTTGCCACATCAGACTTTATGCCTATGTGGCAGGCTTAGCACCTGTAGGAGCAAGTGAGTACAATAATGGACTATAAGCCCGCTTTACATGGCATTTTTGCATATGTGAAGGAAAGAGGCAAGGAAAAAGTGGAGAAGTGGGCTCTCATGCAAGAGCCAGCCTCTACATGGTGGAGCATTGGAAGAGGCACCTGTATGGAGGTGGTCAGGAGTCGGGAGACTCATGCCGGTCGTAGCGCCGCAGTTAAAATGATAATGGCAAGTCAAAAATATGGGGCCCCACCTGTCCAGCAGTAACTCGCTGTCAAATGACACATCCCTACGTTTGCAGCAGCCTACTCCCTCATCTTCTCGCGTCTTTGTCGAACCGACTAGGCGGAACTGCCTCGCCTACCACGTGGGAAAAGCCCCGCCCTTGACTTTTAAATAGTACAGTATACTAATTTTGTATCCATGGATTGCGTCATGGAGCAAAGCCTCAAGAAAACGGCGGTACACATGTACGGAGTATACAGCACGCCCGTCACGTTCGCGTCGCACCCCAGATGGTCGGTCGGTCTGGCACGCCGCTCTCCGAATGGAACGCGCGTCATATTGCATTTGCACACACATGTGGGACCGCAATTGAGAACTGACCATAGGCACACACCCCGGCCCCGCAAGTTGGGTGAGTTCATAGAAGAGAGAGACGAGTGATAGTACTAGAGAAGTGGTGTACAGACGTTGGTGCCTAGACGATCCTTGCAAGACACGGAAGATCAGTTCGTCCATGCATGTGACCAGACTCCAGCAGACACGCCTGGATTGGCTATCGTTCAGGCTGTGTTGTACAGGGTTGTAGTTCTGGTGAGAAATCTAAAAAAAAGGTTTCTTGTCATCTCGCAAAATTAGGTGTCATGTGCTTCGGATCACTGCGAGGGTTAAACAGCGACAACTGAGTTCCTCCAAGGGGCTAGTCATTGGGGGCACATGCACAAAGACTACTCGGCTACCATCTAGGTCAAGCCGGCTATGTTAATTAGCACATCTATCGATGGACCCCTTCTCTACGAGTTTATCTTTAATTTTAGCTTTGATCCTCGTCTAGTTTGTCCGTCCGGATTCATGTTGTCTCCTTTGGGCAGTGAGGTTATGATTTCTTGTCATGTGGCATTTTTTGTGTTATATGTTATAATACGGTGCTTAATATCAAAATGACGACAACTGCGCCTCCGGGGCACGTGCATGAAGACTTCTCGACAGTCATTGACGAGGTCAAGCCGGCTCCAGTAGACAAAAGAAAACTAGTACTCCACTGTAGGCAGGAGCCTCCGCGCTTGCTTGCTAGTGTTGCTCTCTTCACACTGTCTTGTCCTCTCCAGATCTAAACACGACAGCGGTGGCCACACTCTCCCTTTCTCTCTGCTCACCGCTGGTCATAGATCCAGTTGGGTCCTCTCCGCCGGGGAAGGTGAGAAGGTGAAACGTTCATGCGGTCGTCCTCGGCGACGGCTCTTACCCACTGCCGGCGTGTCCCGATCAGTGTGCCTTGTCGTTCTCTCCCTAGCACCGCTGGCTAGGGAGGGCCTCCGACCCCTTCTTCCTCGCTGCCGTAGTGTGGGCAGATCTGGCCTCCCGCCGCCCACCTAGCGACATCCCGGCGACCCTTAGGTATAACTTCCTTTGAAACCAACCTTGCTCTACTTCTCGAGCTCCTGACGTTGCTGCATTTGTATCTTTTACTATTTCTCAGGCCCCCTCATAGATAGGATCGATCGGCTGTTTGAAAACCACCTAAATTTTTACTATTAAGAGGTAAAACTAGTTCATGCACTCAAATCTAGTACGACTTGGTTCAAACAAGGAAGACAGGGGGTGGGGGTGGGGGAAGATTTGTTACCTGAATCTAGGACTTGGTCGAAAGAGGAAATAATGGGGGCGAAAAGTAGCAGAGGCTGCCTATCCAACTGGTCTCTAGGTCTAATAGGGAAATAAAGGGAAACGCGGTACAAACTCAATATAAACCCGATCTATTGGTTGAAAAGGAAAGAAAGTGGGGACTGGGGGACAAGTCAACAGAGTAAGTCCAGCACTAGATTTGCTAGCCTCACATAGTATAAGGTGGCTATACCAAACAAAAATGGGACCAACCCAGATATCATGTTCTGATGTTTGTTGCCCCGAGCCACTCTTATGTAATGCCACTGGTAAAATGTAGCAGTCGTACTGTTAAAAGTAAGGACACCTTAAACCAATGTTATTTTCAATGTAATGCCTCCAGTAATATGAATCAATGGCACTTTTTTTCATGTCTTGCTAAATTTCCCATTAAGATAAGTTGCTTCTTTTCGTTAGAAATGCAACTGTCCTGGTCCGCCTACTCTCCCGTTCCCAAATACCGACTCTGTAGCATCCGTTAATGTATTGCTGGTAAAATGAAGCAATGGCATCATTAAAGTAATGTCGTATTTAACAGTTGTCATAGTTAATCCTAATGCCCACACTAATATCTAGCAATGCCATTGCTTTAGAAATTGCTACTGTCCTTGTAGGATTGCCATTCAGATAAGGAACATGCTTCTTTCCATTTGATGCATGTTTCATCACTTGTTAGTCACCCTCCTTTCCACCTTTTTTGTGCAAACAAAGATATACATTTCATGCCTTATCTTAGTTGAACTGCACAAATGATATCCAAATTATAGTTGAACATTCCAGGAGCTTCACAACCAACCTTGATGTTGCTCAATTTTATTGCAACTAATGAAGAAGAAGCTTTGTGGGTTTGGTTTTCTGATGGAAATGGAACCGGGGCAGGAGCCCTTTTCTGAAATAAAAAAAGAAGCTGCTAGCTCATGGGACATTGCTTCATTTTAGGTGAACTGCACCAAAAGGTCCCATGGATTGAATCATCATGTTGGTGACTAGTGTCATCCCTTCTATGATGGCGTTGACTGCAGATATGGTTCCCATCACGAGGTATGTTCCTTTTTGGTCTGGCTGTTTGCCAAAGATCCTGCATGTTGAGCCTGCTCCTGTGCTACTCTTTTGGCACTGCCATGATAAAGCAGTAATGTTATTATTTTGCACCTTAATCTAGTGGCACTATTAATTTGAGGCAATGTTTTGGCACCGCTAGTGCTACTGATTTTTTTATATATCGAAAGAGGGGGTTTCCTCCGATTTCATTAAAGAAACCCAGCCATAGAGAACCATTATCCGACAACATCTCAATGTAAACGGGCAGTTATGCAACTACTACTAGAACGGATTGAGTACCAGCGCCACATAAGCTAGGCAGGTAGGGAAACGCAGCACCAGCTCGACCAAGTTTGGATTACAACCCAAATGCTACCACAGAAACATCAGGGGGGGAACATAGGGAATGAAAGAGCCAGCTTCAGCATCCCAATCTAAGCACCCCCGGCCTCCATCCTTGCGACGCACGGTACACCTCGTTTGCCACCTGCTCGACCCTAGTGTCACTGATAAAATGAAGTAATAATACAGTTAAAATAGAGCGAGTGTCCTCTCTATCATTTCATTTCCAATGTAGATAAAGAAAGTGCTTCTCTTTGTTAGTATATGTTTCATCAACTAGTCCCATTGTTAATGTTTAAGCGTTTCTGCAAACTGGGGTGCTTAATTTTAGTTGATCTGCACAAAATAGAGATTGGAATGGCTCAAGGCCCCTCCTTGTACTACTGTTGTACACTGATGTTCATCACTGGCAGAAGGTGTATCGGGGAGACTTGGGTCAATTTCCAGTATGAGCCGTACCGTATGAGGCGCCGCAGGGCCCATCTCGCCCTCGCAGCATGGCATACTATGATACTATCATAATATTTCCTTCTATTTATTAGTGTATGTTTCATCAACTAGTTCCACTATAATGTAATCACGCTTTTTCAGTATCTGTGCAAACAGGGTTATTCAGCTGCATTTGGTGGAACTTCACAAATGTACGGATGGAACCAGCATATATGTAGAGTGTGACGTGTGCCAAGTAGCTCCATGCACGCATTGGCATCCACCACCACTAGTGGGATGTGTGGCGCTCTCTGTGGACGGATCTTTCTCGGCAGCAAATCCTCTAACAAAATATTAGTAGCTTATATTGGCAGTTTTCAGGAAGTACTCTTTTCTGAAAGAAGCACCAATCTATTTTTTTTATTTGTACACAGTGTCACAACTTTGACCCAAAGGTCTAGAGCTATTTTAGGGTCATTGTCGTAGTACTCGGAGACTGATTGTAAGCATGATTTTCATTAGCTGTCACACTGATTGTAAGCATGAGCGGATGGAAGATTAGGTTAGTGCGAA